>JANVYD010000007.1:0-5030331 GCA_027406065.1 Colletotrichum cordylinicola | reverse complement strand
CCCTAACCCTAACCCTAACCCTAACCCTAACCCTAACCCTAACCCTAACCCTAACCCTAACCCTAACCCTAACCCTAACCCTAACCCTAACCCTAACCCTAACCCTAACCCTAACCCTAACCCTAACCCTAACCCTATGCGTGCTAATAAATTGACATGGCCGGTCAGATGACCCGGTGAATTGACGATGTAGAGTGAGCCGCTATCGGTATCTCCAAAATCGAGGATCTTCAGCCCTCCAACATTATGCCAGCTATCATCCGACTCAGATATCATCTTTATGGGGTCTGATAACTCTATAACTTTAATATTATAGAAGAGGTTAGATTTAAAGTTAGGGGGGGCAAATGTCCAGTTAGGCTAGTCTTAAGCAGGTTGAGAGATCTCACACTAACGAAGAATTCTGCTGCAGGAAAGTTAGATAGCGTTCCAATATAATCCTAGTGAATATAACTGAGCACAATTTAATTGATATTTCCTGGACTCAGACCACTATTAAGCAGGCTCTACTACACATCTAGGAGCGATTTTATTAGTTACCGACTTTGTAGATAACTCTGTATTGGTTTCAAATAGGCATTAGTGTTGCGCTGGAGGCCTAGGTCAAATAAAATATGCTTATTATTGTTGTCAATGCGTTTCTATACGATTAAGAAGGAGAGTGAAGGCACCAAAAGCCTTTCTGTGGGGGGCGCCCCCAACATAAAAAGACTACTGGGAAGAGTGAATTCACCGCCGCGCAGAGCAGAAACGCTAACAACGCTACAGGCAGAGACCTCGAGAGCAAGTATAGAGGATTTAAGAACGTCTTTTTGTAATATTATTATTAATTTGAATAGGAACCTTAATAAGTATATAATGAGGGCTTTAGGGTATACTTTATATATTATATGCTGGCGCGGGGTAAGTGTCATGAACGTCTTAACGGTGCACGTTGAATCGATTATCCCTTGTATATTTAAGTCTTGTTGATAAACTTATAACGCTGGAACGAACAAAAATATGAGCACTTGAGTCCATCACCTATTAAATAGTGCACCTTCCCAAATCAAAATCCTGGAGTGCTGAGGCACTGCGGCTCTCCCCACATGCATTTTCAAACCCGTTTCTGAACGTGATCCTTGCCAACCCTCTGGTACCCCACACTAAGCCTCGTTTCAACAGCTTCCAAAATGGTATTGAGTGAGCTTCACTGCTCGGTCATTCATGAAATACTATCGGGAAACTTGGGCATCCTCCACCCATTTTCCCATGTCAAAGATTACAGCTGGGACGACTCCCTATATAAATGTCCTCGAAGCGGTCTTTACTATCTAGCCCGCCCAAACGCAGATGTGAACGGTCGACGACATGGCCTCTGGCTGCATCAATGATACGTGTATACGCAATCGCCAGACGATTGAGAGCTTCTCCCATTCGAGGCGTAATCCCCCAGATCCAGACCTATGTCGGTATTGGTAAATACGCAAACCTTGCCTTCAGCACTGGACACTTACATCGTGCATGAACCAACCCCACGTCTTAGCCACGGCGGCCGATAAGCACGAACCTTCACTCAGTTCGCATTCCGCTTCTTCGAGAGCCTCCCTGATCGTGGTAAGCAGCTTGCTTTCGGCCGCCGTTGGCTGTATGCCAGCAAAGACACCAATCTCTATGGAATAGACCCATTTGGATACGAGAATTGCTATGTAAGACATCAGTTTAATCTTCGTAACCCTGCACGGGGATGCTCTTACCGCTTGACCATCCTGCCACTGCATGCTCCACGCTCCAACGAAATGCTGCTGTCTTTCGTACAAGCAGGTGACCTATTTTGACGGGAATCTTGAAGCCCTCGAATGATTTTGAAATTATATCCAGTAATTGCGGGCTGCGTTCCATTTTCGCAGTCACGAATGACGATATTGCTGCGTCCACATCTGCATCCTCGGTATTCATGAGACTGATTCTGATCGAGGGGCCAGCAATGCGGGTGTAAGCAATTCGCAATATGGCTTGGCAGTTAAAGACGAGCGAGCATTCTTGGTCCTTGTCAGGTTCATCTGCATCCGCGCGTGGAAGCTCACTCCTGACTCCTTGTAAGAAATCATCGCATCGAGCCAAGGACTGCATGGCACTTCTGAGCAAAGATGAGCTGAGGGGGTCATGTTCAGGGTTGGAAGAAAACAGTGAAGTCGTTGATGTCAGCGCCTGGCAAACTTGAAACCGCTGCCACATGTGTACGACCAGCGCATGCACAGCAACGAGCGCGGTAAGTGGAGACACATGGTAAGGCATGGTGTTTGCGTGGTACTTCCCTTCGAGTAAAATGTCCACCAGAACATCTTTGATGGTGTGGCGCCTGCTTTCCTTCTTCGATTCGATGCTGACGGTGGATATTTCTCTCCAATCATCAGAAGATCCCGCATTCCAAAGTATTTCATCGCTGTACACCGGTATGTCCAAGTCTTGAGTTGCGTGAAAGCCAGGGTTAACTTCGTAGATGACCATCGTCAACGTACTTTCGATGAATATGCCGCCGATCAATCTTTTCCACGATTCAAGTTCAATCCAGGATTGCCAATCCATGGCGTCTGATTCGGGGGGGTCTCCCGCTACAGCTGCGCGGGCTTTGCTGTACACCTAGCTTTAGGTCAGAACGAAAGAAACCTCACACGAAACGCGTGAATAACGCCATGACGTACCAAAGTGTAAAATCCGTTGTCCCTCATGGTATCATTAACAAGTTCTCTATCACCACTCATTATGGCGAAGAAACTCAGTAACACTCGCGTCTGCACAGTCCAAAGAGCATAGTCCTTGACAACAGCTCGTCCATCAGTAGGTAGGGAGCTTTTAATCTGCCGGAGGACGTCAAGGTCAGCATATTAATCTCACAAGCCTTAGGAAAATGACTAGGAGAAGTTTAACTTACATCTGCTGAGCTCTGCTTCGCCAAATTGTACATCAATCTCGCCCGTCGACGATCGAGACGATAGAGCGCACCAATAGAGCATATGGCGAGGATCAGGGGGCTTGGCGCTTGTTGCAGATCCAGTGTCTGGATATGAATAAGAGGGAAATGGATGTGAAAGCATGTGACATAGCTTGACAAACAACTTTGGAGAAATTTAGCGGCGGGGATGCGAGTGCTCCAGTCCGAGGTTGTCAACCGACCACAAAGGTCCTGCTGAATGTGATCCCAGGTTTCATCATTGATTGCAAACGTTGGGCATGGGGGGTGCCCATCCTCGGAAAGAGACGGCAAATCGGACGCACGTTTCGTCCCCTGCGCTTCCTTTGGACTCGTCGAGGGAGTGCTCGAAGACCCAACGACAGCCTGAGCGCCTTTCGAGGAATTTGGTGGATAGACTCCAAGTGAGCCAGATGTAGCAAGACTGTCGGCCTCTAGTCGTTCGCGATCCCCGCTTATATCGCCAGCCTGGTGGGTTAAAGAAGCAAAGTCGATTGCAGCAAGATTTAGCTCCGCCATTGTGTTTGGGGAGATGACGAACGCGCCTGGATCGTTGTCCATGGAGACAGAGCCGCTCGTGAGGTGTTCCTTTACTCCTGGGACATGTTGGTGAAGAACCTCCGTTAATTCAAGACTGGATAGGTCTGCCGGCGGTCCTGGGTGTGATATATACGTCTATGGGACAAAGGTTTTCCAAGTTTTGGCGGCTTCTCGGTGTCCAGCTAGGGAATCAGTCTGCGCTGCCCTTCCCGCATATTTCTATCCAGTTCCATCCCCAACCAAAGGGGCTGCGTCTCATCTAGCTTGTCCTCCAACTCCGTTATGTTGCCGCCATTCACAAAAAAGGTTTTGCCATTAAGACCAGGTCTTGCTGCTGGCAAAAGACTTGCTTTGGCAACATCCCGAGGCTGGTTGGCTGGAAGGTCCCCCCAAATCGATTTTATGTGGTCTGTTACCATTTCCGTTACTAGTGATTTTCAAATCAGAGCCAGATCAGAGATATTCGGGAATAATGCAGCCTCGCTCATCTTTCATACCTGTCATCCAAGGAGCTATCATGTTCACGCTGATGTTCATCTTTGGAAGCTGGGTCCGCAGGGAACGCATGAGGCCCAATACTGCCCCTTTACTGGCACAATATGTGTACAAGGGTGGTGTGTCCCAGATGCTAGCCGCTGATCCAAAGAGAACAAGTTGTGAAGGGGTCTCAGGATGCATCCGGAAAAAGCTGATCGCGCATTTGGTTATGTACCACGTTGCAGCAATGTTGACGTTTAGAACGGAGAGGTCCGGCTTCTTCAAAAACGACAAATCGTCATCAATGGGCTCATCAAGTGTCTCCAACTTATTAATTGCGGCGTTTGCAATAACTGTGTCGATCCGGCCAAATTTCGAGACGGTGTCTTTGAAAAAGCGAAGGAGTTCATCCCAGTCAAACACATCGCATCGCTTGAAGAATACGTTACTGCGAAGGATTCATTAGCACCTCTTTCTTAAGAGACTGACTTTTTGCCATGGCATAAGGGGTTCGGTACACCGCAAGCTCTTGCTCGACTTGTTTGCCTCGAGCTTCGTCAACGTCGCAGAACGCTACTTTGGCGCCATTCTCTGTGAACAAGTAAGCGATATTGCTCTTCCAATAAGGATATGTTGCTTACGATGAGCGAGAGTCACAATGGCTCGGCCAATGCCCGCGGCACCACCAGTGACGAGAATCACCCTGTCCTGGAGTTCTTCAAACTCCGTGTCATTGATGATATAAGCGGTCATTCTGTGTTGATCCAAAGCTTTGCGTGTAAACTTGATGAAATCGATGAGGGAGCAGTGACCAGTGCAATGGCCGGCAGAATCGCCCGTGCTTTCCTTCCTTTAATCATTTTCTCTCTGCCTCTCAGTGCCTACCAGGATCTTGGTTTACTCCACATACGACCACATTCAGATGATCTCACTTTGTGGGGAGCCTCTTTCCGAGATAAACATGTGATCAACGACAGACTTGGATGATTTCGAGAGGAATCTACATAATCTTTTTCTCTATTTGACTGGAATTGCGTTACAAGAAATCGAATACATACACCTGTTATTCATCGATAGTTACATACGATGGGGTTGGTGTATCATCTGTCAGGTCGGCTGTGGCAGACCAATGCTGATGTTTGAATCTTTGCGTCTCAATATCATCAGCGATGGCGATCGCAAGATCAGCAGCTGAGATACCCAGAAGCCTTCCATCCAAAGGGTTATCACCCTCGGGGCCGTCCTTCAGCGGTAGGTCTCCCAGCGTAACGTTGTAGTTGCCTGTGCGTTTACCCGGACGGTATAACGCGCTCGGGGAAACATAAGTCCAATTGAAGGAAGTGTTTCCCTCAAAAAACAACAGACTAGCCCGGGCCGCTTTGATGAATCCGCTTGCTGCATCCTGTTGCGCCTTGATCTTTTCCTCGTATTCACTGATTGTGGCTTTTGCCCTTGACAGGTTCTGTTGGCTCCCATTTCCCGTTTTCAACAAAAGGCGCGCGTCTCGGTATGCTCGCAGAGCTGTTCCCAGCGGTCCCAGTCTCTCCTCCATGTACGTCACATGTGCATGGCTGTCGGATATGCCGCGTCGATATGCCAAGAAGAAGTCTTTGCTGTCTGCCACACATGTGCCATCTTCGTGGGGTACGTGTAGGCTGCCAGTACCACCAACCATTACGAAGTAGTTAGTTTTAGCGCGCTTGACGGCGAGAACGATCTTTCGTATCATCTCAATGAAAGGCACTGCAACACGTAACAAGTCAGCAGCTAAGACTGGAACGCGAAAGTAGGACCATGAGGCGTACTGTACTGCAAAGCCTGATGACCACCGGTATGCGGCCCGTATTCGCTCACAACAACGTCAAGGTCTTTGATGATCCCATAGATTTCAGCTTCCGTAGCTTGTTCCAAATCAATGTTTCGTGGTTCGTAACGTTCATGGCTTCCAAGCTTTTGTGGATTGCGGGATATTCCAATGACGCGATGACCACGACTGATGAGCTCGACGCACAAATAGGAGCCTCCAAAACCCGCAGGGCCAATGACACCCACGTTCAGCGGTAGACGGTCCTCCGGCATGATTATGTTGAACTTGTGATTGAATTCACGTATACACAGAGGCATCCAAACTCTTTTTGGGGTATTTCTATTGATAACTCTTCAAAGTCTGTGTTCGTCGCATCCATCGTTCCTCACGTACCTATCATCGAACGCGGGGTAGAGGTGGGGAGAGAATGGTCGCTGTAGAATTTCCTTTCAGATTGAATGTGGGGAGCCCTAGTTCCCTTGATACTCCCGGTTTCGCTAGCTTTGCAGGGGCGTTTGAAGTTCTGAACATCGCTTTTAAAGACATTGAGCTTCTCTAGGGATTCTTCCGTCTCCTTGTTACATCATACATGCCAACATGGATTGTAACGTAGGGTTCATCGGTAAGTACCCCGAACTTGACATCTTTTCGACGTGACTTAAGTGAAAGTAGGCCTTGGTGCCATAGGCTATCCTATGGCCGCATCTATTCGCCGCAGCCTTCCTCATGGCGCGATCCTGTATGTGTTCGACGTACAGCAGGCAGCTTGCACAAGGTTTTGCAGTGAATTCGGCAGCTTCGGACCTGTCAAGATAGCCGAGTCACCCCGGGATGTGGCCGCAGCTGCCGAAGTAGTGGTCTCAATGGTACCAGGAGGGAGAGAGGTCGAAGATGTCTTTCTGCATCCTGAAAATGGTATCAGTGTCGCCCCCAAAAATCCTGGCAGACTTTTGGTGGAGTGCAGTACGATCGATGCAGCCACAGCTCGGAAGTTGGCTGCTCACATTGAAAATACCCAACACGGCACATATGTTGATGCTCCAGTATCAGTAAGTATGCTGCTTGGCAGTAGTTGCGGCCCCCCCCCCCCCCCCCCCCACACACACACAGCACCAACAAAGTCGACGCTAATCGAATTTTAGGGCGGAGTTCCTGCTGCAGAAACAGGCACGCTTTCATTCATGGTTGGCCATCCTGCACCGCAGCCGGGTGAAAAACCGACGGAGAGATTAAAAAAGATACTATCTTTTATGGGTGACCCTCAGAAGCTATTCTGGTGTGGAAGTGTAGGCTCTGGCCTTGTCGCAAAGATCAGCAACAACTACATTTCGTGCTCCGTTCTGCTACTGGTTGCAGAGGCAATGGCGATTGGTGTCAAATCGGGTGTCGATCCAAAGACACTCCAAACAATCATCCACAATTCAACTGGGCAGTCTTTCATGGGAGACAATGTTTGCCCAGTGCCTGGAGTAGTGCCTCATGCGCCAAGCAGTAATGACTGGCGGCTGGGTTTCAAAACGCAAATGTTTCTGAAAGACCTTTCACTAGGGATAGAGGCCGCCCGACGTCAAAATCTCAAGCCCTCGATGGCAGAAGCCGCTTATGCTGTATTCGAGGAGGCATCAAAGGACCCACGCTGTATTGTAAGTAATAACCCTTTCATGTCTTTACCTCTGACGTAAGGCTAAGATGGGTTCATCACAGGATCGTGATGGATCATCTGTGTATCTCTATATTACGGGAGAAGAAAAGGGTTAGAACCATTGCTTCTGGCTTTCAAATCTGAAACTTGTATACAGTAGACACGTATGCTTTGAAATTTCAGATCCGTTGTCTTGATCCACCTAGTACTATATCTTACACGTAGCTCTCAGTAGCCCCCTCAAATACTCATCACCATCACGTTCCAACATTGGTTCGTAGAACCTGCTGCTCCAGTACATGCAGAGTACAGATTGGAATTCAGAGACATTGAGCCTGACATCTAATTAGTCCGTAGGGGCTTAAACCCACCTAATGAGCACAATATATCAAATCATGAATTGGCGATCAGGAGCGTCATCAACACAAATTTGATATTGAGAGTTCTCGATTCTGGGTCTAAGTCTCCTTTGCCTCGATGTTCTGGAGAAATTTCCGTACTCTATCAATACAGGCGTCGGCTGCTTCTGCGTAAATCTCATGGCCCTTGGATTCGATAATTCCAAGCTCTGCTCTTGGCACTGTCGCTGCAAGTTCCTCCATTGATTCCACTGTCACCAAAGAACTGTTTGTGGCTGACAAGATGAGCATCGGAGCCGTGATGCTTCCCAAAAATGGGCGGGCGTCTAATCGACTCAGAAAGTCCGCATAGCTTGCCAGCCCTTCACCGTCGCTCGCGGCGACCTTCTCAATCCACCAAGCCAGATACTTAGGGTCATCACTTGCGACTGTTCCATTCGCGCTAATGAGACGACTAGCCCATTCTCGAGACCCTAGTTGACGGCAAGCCTCCGGCCAAGACCCTTCGCCAAATGCCAAAAACTCCTGGGCAGATTGCGGCAGGTGAGTGGGTGAAGAGCAGACGATGACAGAGAGCACACGCTGAGGGTACTTTGCCGCAAATATCTCAGCAAGCATCCCACTAGTTGACTCTCCAACAAAGTGGACCTTCTCTATGTTCAACTGGTCCAAAGTGTCCTTGATCTCTTCCAATATGGTGGCAAGTGAATAGTCGTAGGCGTCATCCTGGCCAGGTTTCGGATAGCTCGACTCTCCATGGCCGCGAAGATCTCGCCGGAGTACGTTGTAATGTCGCGACAAAGCCGGCACCCAGTGGTAGAAATGGTCAGCCGTGCGAGCGAAGCCATGCTGCAGTAGAATTGTCTCTGCAGGTCGCCAGGGATCAACGAAACTGTCCAGTACGTAGGCTGAGACCTGGCCATTCGGGTGACAAATGGTCTCGCGTTTGGAGGCCGGCATATCGACAGACTTTGATGCTTTGCAATTGCTCTCTTCCTATTCATCAGACTCAAGACGGTAACCTTGCTCTAGCTGAGTTGAAATCAAGGTGCAATACTTGTACATAGAGAGCCTTAGAAGCGCCAGATACCTTGGCCCAATTCAAATCAGTCATTCCAGTCCCTGCCACTCTCGTCGTCATGGGTGGAGGTTGTCTCAATGTGGGGTAAAGGCGGCAGGAAACGCACACCAGGAGCAAGAAACGTAACTAATTACCTACCCCACATAGACAGACTTCAGCTTGGTGATATACAACATGCCAGGTAGTTGGTATTTGCGGGGGAAGGAAGGGCTAACCTGCGGGGTGCATGGGCGTGGTACCGTCCTTTAGTACAGAGTATGGGGTAGGTAGCATTCTACGCTGGTGACGTAAATGTTCAGGGTGTAACTTTCATCTCAAGTATGGGCAAGCTTCGTGACCAACTTACGGATATCTTTAACTTCCCCTAGAACAAATTTCCCGTTCACGAGAAGTTCTCAAACTTTCAACGATTGCGTGTTGAGGAGTCCCTAAAGAATAGACTCAGCAACTCAGTTTAGTTTGTTTCCTGAAGCTCAAAGTCATCCATCAGATTATCATAACTTCATTTGCATATTAAAATGTCCATTTTAGACAATCCTATCGCCCAAATCATTCTACCAGCCTCTGTACTTTTACTGGTTGTCGCAATCGCCCTCCCAACTCTATTCGAAACCTTTTCCTCTTTGAGGAGATTGCCAGGTCCCTTTGCAGCTCGCTTCTCAAGGCTATGGTACTTAAAGCAGGTTAGCACAGGAAACTTCCATCATGTCAATGTTGATCTTCACCGGACGTACGGTAAGCCTGAGCTCCTTTGCGACAGATTCGATGGATTGGTGTACTCATAAAATAGGCCCTGTTGTGCGCATAGCGCCAAATCAATATAGCATCGATGACCCGGGTGTGATCAAGACTATTTATGGAATCGGCAAGGGTTTCCAAAGGTAATACTTCGTTTTGATTCGGTCAATGAATCTCCGTCTCCTGACAGAATTTGATCAATTCCCTAGGCAGCATGGTATGAAGCCTCCAGCGTACCGAACCCGCCTTGGTGCGATCTTTTTACGGACCGAAACAGCGCACGTTATGTCGCTAATCGGAGAATGGTGGCAAACCTCTACTCTGTGACAACTCTCAAAGACATGGAGCCGGAAGTGGACGATTGCATCGGACAGTTTGTGTCTCGTCTTACACACCTGTCAAAGTCGGGTGGGGTTCTTGACTTGCAATTCTGGATGCAATGTTACGCATTTGATGTCATTAGTCAAATCACTGTGAGTTGCTCCCATTTCCTGACGACTGTGGGAAATCATTTTGACTTTCTTGGTCACATGCAGCTTGGGAAACGATTTGGGTTTCTCGATTCCGGGAAGGACAATCTTGGCATGTTCAAGAGCCTTCATGCTTATCTCAAGTACTGCGCTCTTGTTGGTATTGAGCATGAACTTCACCGCCCCCTTTGGTGGCTTATTACCAAACTGCCCGCGGCCGGGTTGATGCACATTGCGAATTTCACCGCTCTCGAACTTGACAACGGAAGGAAGGTCTATGACAGCGAACAACTCAACAAAAGTGCCATGCGGAAAGACTTTATGGCAAAACTGTTTCGCCTGCAAGATGAGAATCCGGGCAAGTTTCCTTCCAGCGCAATCTTTGCGACTTGCATGACCAACATCGGAGCTGGGTCTGATACTACATCGATCTCCCTTTGCGCTATTTTTTACGACCTCATGACCCACCCAAGCGTTCTCGACAAGGTATGTTATCCCCTGCAAACTTGGTAGACGTTCAGTTGTGAAGACCATGCTGAAAGTAATCTAGTTGCGCCGGGAGATTGATGCCACATTCGCAGAACTTGGGAATCCGGACTTCATCCCATTCAAGGCCGCGCAGGCATTATGCTATCTACAAGCCTGCGTGAAGGAGTCATTGAGACTGCACCCTGCAACCGGGCTTCCGCTAGCGCGTGTTGTCCCAACAGGTGGATCAACTCTCGCCGGAACGCATTTCCCTGGAGGAGTAAGTACAACAAAACATGACCCAGGCCATTCCACCATTCGCGTCTGCTAAATTGAGAAACGCAGTCCGTAGTTGGCGTAAACACGTGGGTTTTACATCGAAACAGTAGCATATTTGGGCTTGATGCCGACCGATACCGTCCGGAGAGATGGCTGGATGAAGACAAAGACAAGCTTTCTTTCATGGAGGCCAATTGGATCCCGGTACGTCAATATCTTTTTCAATACGCCGGTATTCAGATAGAAGAGGCGCGGCAACTGACTTTTGTTTCCGATAGTTTGGAACAGGTTCCCGAACGTGCATTGGAAAGAATATTAGCCTGCTCGAGATCAACAAATTGATTCCCGTTTTGGTGAAGAGGTTCAACTTTAGTTGTGTGGATTCCCAAACTGCAAGGCATGAGAACTACTGGCTGGTCAAACAGGCTGGCGTGCTGCAGAGGATGCGTAGAATACAACATGGCAGTCTGTAGCTGAACTATCGCTATATGATCACGAAGGTTATTGTTCTCATGCAACTCTGTTTGCGAATACGGCCCGGAATGTTTAGCTTTCCGAAGGACGTGGAGCAACAAAGAATCACTGTAGTGACAGCCTGCGGATGACCAGGAATAGTAGGATAAGCAAATGGAACACGTCGACTCCAACGCGAAATATCACGCTCGTTCATTCACACAAGACGTAACATCACGTCACATTTTGCGCGAAATAATGAGAATGACAAGTATTTTATGATTGCCTTTCTATGTATTATTTAAGGGAGACTTCAGATGGACATGGAGCATGGGAACTCGTGGTCACACCAGGCGGAAGGCTTCGAGCTGTTTAGCAAACAGGAACCTTGATGACCTGGCCGACCTGGAGGCTCTCAGCAGCGACACCGGGGTTGGCGCCAGTAAGAGAGTCAGTGGTGATGCCAAGGCTCTGGGCAACGACGAAGAAGGTGTCGCCGGACTTGATGGTGTAGGTAGCCGGTCCGCCAGTGACGCAAGTAGCCTCTCCAGTGGGGGTGATGCAGGAGGTGTTATCGGGGTTGCAAACGTCGACGGGGACCAAAAGGACCTGGCCAGCGAAGATGACGTTGGGGTTCGCAAGCTTGTTCTGCCACGCGATGTCGCAAATACCAGAGTTGTAGCGCTGCGCGATGGTGGTCAAGGTCTGTCCGGCCTTGACAGTGGTCTTGTGGAAGTTGCCAATCTTGCCGCAAGTGGCGGAAGGAGTCGCGGCGGCAGCAGCGGTAGGGGTGGCTGCCTGTGAGCTGGTTAGCTGTTTCTTTTGAACGAATGGAAAAATAATTGGATATATGACGCACGGGAAGAGCAACGACAGCGCTGGCAGCAGCGGCAATGACAGTGAAGATAGAGAACTGCATTTTGGCGAAAGCTTTTGATTAATTATGTAGTAATTAGGAGGCAGGAAGTATTGAAATGAGTGGATAGATCTGGGAGATCAAAGTTGTTGGAGGACTGTGGAAAGAACGACGAAGTTGGTTGGAGAGCCCAGAAACAGAGGGTCTTCTCCATGACGGATGCGAACACCACAAATAAATACCCAACACCATTCACGAGGAGCTGGAACTCGAACCAGCTATTGGGAAACTCCGATGATCCCGCATTGTCTCGCGACTTTGCGACGCCGGAAATGGCTTCATCAATTTAGGTTCATTTGCGTTCGCCGATATCCGTATTCACCACCGTTGGAAATGAGCTCACCTCGTTCTAGTGGGGTTTCTTCTCAGTTGCTAACCACGATAAACCTTAGCATGTCGAATTGACTTTCGAGCTGGGTTGTCCTTTTGGATTGGAGGCCAGCATCCCTGTCGACGAGTCGTGTCAACGCATTCTGTGTGCAGAGTCATGCAGACTTTGAGAATTTCATTTGTCCACCAATCCCGCCCTGGACCTGGTTTCACCCTTTCGACTTCCACCTTGAGTCCAGCCGCGAAGGATTGCTCCGTCTTTGCAAGAATATCATGAACGTGAGTCTCAGTCCCGCGCGCCAAACGATGAAGTGAGGTTTTGTTCGTCCGGCTTTGCGCAGGCCGAACCTCACAACTGCAAATTCATCGGGGGCAAAGGGTTTCAATAAGAGTAAGGTCTAGCTTAGGAAGCAAATCGACGATACTGGGGACCAGTGGAGTGAATCGGCGCAGATCCCGCACCGCCTAGGAGCAGAGAGCCCGGACAAGTGGTCACAATACTTCAGCGTGACTCGTACGCCGCAATAGAAAACTTCCGACTCCACTCCACACGTGCCAGACGAGTGTGCCTCTGCTGACAACCCGACATAGGGAGTGAATCGGTTTGAATATTGAACAGTAGCGCAAAGCTAGAAGACAAGGCAGCGAGACTTTTTCTGTCTTTACCGCCAATGAATAAGCTGGCAACTTGGAGACATCAAGAAGGTGCTTTGTGTCAAGTGTCTAATGGACTGCTCGGACACTACAACATAGCCCTGGCCAAGCTTGTGTGTTTCCGCAATCGCAATCGGGGTTCGCTTCAAAATGGGATCATGATTGATGTAGGTAAAGTCTTGAAAGGCCGGTGCAAAGGAATCTCGGTGACCCCGGGCTTGGACGGCAAGGATGGTTCTCGGCTGCATCTTCCGAACTGCGCTCCAATGATCCCGGAATCCTGCCAAGCCGGAGACCGTGTTGGCCCGCTTGCGGAGGTGGATTTTACCTTCCCAGGCGGCTTCAATCAGGGACGCGTCTGACTACCTTTCAAGCATCAACTTCTTTAATTCTTGCAGTCGACACGCTGGTAGGAACAATGAGGACTCTGCGGCTTGATATCAGTACTTGTCAATTGATCCGGCAAGTCAATCATCTGTTGGAACACCACCCTAGCATTTGGTTGACTACGCACCGCTTATCGTTAAGGGACAAATAGTCGACTATCTTATCGCGTGCTAGCAACGTAGAAAGTGCAGTCTTTTGAATAGGCATTCGCTTAACCAAGTGATTATGCGCAGACCTGAAACTTCTGGACTGCGCAAGTGCCACGAGCAACAGGCAGTACTGAGTGAACCATCTTCCTCGTCTCCAAAAGAGACAATGGTCCGTGAACCACCTGCAACCCACAAGACTTGGCCTGGTTTGAACAACGACGGACTCAGATGGCCGTTGGGATTGACGATCACAAATTCCCATTTGAGTCGGCTTTGAGCAGGTTGCATTTCCCTATTTCGGCCAGAAGCTTGTCTGATGAACCAACGAACGGGTTTCATTGGCCAACAACACTGATAGCCTCCGTTGGATGCAAGCTGTTGCATCCCCGGGTGGATTTTCTTTCCGTTCAACTACAATGGTTGGAGCTTGTCCTCTTTCTCCAAAATAGCCCGCCAATGGCAAACAAAGGAGTCTACGGCATGTATAACTCACAGGCTGGGCATTCTGATAATCCACTTTCTAACCGAGTCTCTCTCAAGGCTTTCGACTATAAGATACCTCTACTCCCGCTAAGATGATTACCTCGACTTTAGCTTCTCCTTGGACAAGCCACCGAGCCAGAACAAATACATTGAAGCTACTATGGAAGGATCCTCCGCCGTTGACTCCACTACCGCCTTCCGGCCAGTAACTACCGGTATAAGCTCCGCGGCCGCAGAGAGCCAGCCAGTGGTCGCACAAACATACCCATTTTCGGGCTCTCCCGGTCACGCCTCTGGTCCAGCAATAGTTGACGTCGATGATGGAACTGTTCGTGAATTCCCCAACCAACGTTTTGCATTTATCAAGACTTGAAGTTGGAGCATACTGATTACAGCATGTAGACCGACGATGGATCCTCCATTGATGAGCGCATGTACAGCTTCCAGAGAAAATTTGACCTCCGCCATGAAGCTAGCTAATATGCCCAGGACAACGTACACCGCGTCGTTAACATCCAGCGTGGTTGACTATCCCACCGAATATGGTCGAAGATATCACGCCTTTCGCCAGGGAGGTGAGCCTTTGAATTCAACCCTATTCGCGGTCTCTACTAATATCAGTGACACGCTGCCAGTGTACCAGTTTCCAAATGACGATGTAGGGCTCTCCCATCATCCCTTTGTTTGCGGGATGTTCTCTGATTATCAACTTCCTTCTCTTCCTTAGCAAGAACTAGATCGGTTAGACTTGGCCCACAAGATGATGCTCAAGACTTTATCCGGTAGACTATACTTGGCTCCGTTGGAGAAGGACAAGTTGCGCAGGATCCTCGACATTGGAACTGGCACTGGCATGTGTATATCTACCCGCGCAAGCCCCCACCGTTTGGTCACTAAACACATAACTTGCGTTCTTTAGGGGCTGTGGAGATGGGAGACTGCTTCCCGAATGCTGAGGTATGTGTGGAGATTTGCCGCTAATCCGCTACATTGGTTTTCTAAGGCGTTTAACATCATGTAGATCATTGGCAACGATCTGAGCCCCATCCAAACACCATGGTATTACCCTTCTGGTCCGATAATGTTTACAGTTGCTGATGAATAGCAGGGTGCCTCCAAACGTCAAGTTCGAGATCGATGATGTTGAGAGCTCTTGGGTTGGTGTTGAGAAGTATGACTACATTTTCTGTCGGTATATGGTCGTCGCTATCGCAGACTGGCCAAAACTCATTGAGAATATTTACGCGTATGTCTTGATTCCTCGTTTGACTACACAGCCCATATTCCTTCTGACAATCTTTAGTCACTTGAACCCTGGTGGCTGGGTTGAATTTCAAGAAATGGACGGCTTATACTACTCAGAGGACAACACCTATACCGAGGACCTCGCTGTCTTCAAGTGGAACCGCGAGTACCTCACGGCTTGCGATGCTATGGGACGTACTGCGCGTCCTGGTAGTCAGATTGAGGCTTGGGTGCGCAGCACAGGGTTCGATAATGTTGAGTCTCAGAAGTTCAAGACCCCGATTGGGCCATGGGCCAAGGATCCGCAACTCAGAGATGTGGGTATGATTTGTCTCAGTCAGCTGCTCGACGGTCTCGAAGGCTTTACTCTCAAGCTCTTCTGCGGGTTCTTGGATAAGACTCAGGAGGAGGTGCTTGTCATGCTCAGTCAAGTGCGCAAAGAGTTGAAGTCGGGGACAGCTCACATCTTGGTCAACCAGTAAGTCGCTACTTGACTTGCAGTGCCTTCACATGATTGTATAAGTCGGGACTGACCATGACTCTAGGCATGTCGTTTACGCACAAAAGCCATCGATGAAGGCGGAAGACACTCTTGCATAATATTTGCGGGTTAGCCGCTATGGTCCGTGGACCAAAAATTCAACTGACTAAGGACGCCAGTTCGCGGCAAGTACAAATGTGTCAATATGTTTGTATTTCATCCGGTCTAAGGAAGTTCTGGCTTGCCGCCTACAAGTGCTGTTTGCTGTGTGCAAGGTTTATGCAGCTCGACCAAGTCGTTCTCTCGTGCAGGTAGTCTATTTGCTATTCTTTTCTGCCCAAATTGTCCCAACTCGCCCTTCCGCGGATCCAACTCTCTGATGTGATGCTCTTTTATCCTACGTCTTCTTGGCACTACCCTCGTGTGCGACTCCATCCTCAGACTCATCTCCAACCACGCCTGGGGTGTTTTTCTCTCCCACTTGACCATCCCAGCCCTGGCTGAGTAGATATGCGTGGAACCTAGCATCCTCTTCTGATAGATCGTCACCTTTAAGGTTCGGAACGAAGAAGTAAGTCACCAGAACGCCAACAACTCCACATATGGCCGCGATGATGAATGTCCAGCGCTTTCCGAGACTAGCCTGAATTGGTGTGAAAGCCTGCGTTCCGATTGCTGCACCGGCTTTACCCACTGCAGCAGAGAGACCGTAGCAGGTTCCACGAACTGCAGTTGCATACGACTCCGAAGAAAGCAACCCAAGCATGTCGCCCGGTCCCATGTTGCCAGAACTTTGCATGAGGCCGTAGAAAACTACGAAAAGTGGTAGGATCTTGGTGATTTGGTCGTATGCCAACCCAATTATCAGGCCAAATACAAGATAGCCAGAGAATCCCAGCATCATGACGTTCTTGCGGCCGATTCGATCGCATAAGTATGCACCGAGAAGAACACCGGGCAGACCTATAGCGCCGAGAAGGAGTTGGTACTCTGCAGTAGACTTGATGCTGGAGTTTTTGACGACGGATGAAATAATGACACCGGAGAAAACGCCGTTTGGGAAGGTGACAAAGTCGTACAAAAACCATGCGCCGGCCGTGCCGATGAGGCGCTTCCAATAGTATCGAATTACCAACGTGTATGGCACATGGCGCTTGATTGCTCCGCGGCGGTATAATTTGGAGTTCAGCATCTTCAGTCGAAAGTAGAACACTGTCAAGGGCAGAGCGCACCCAATGCCGAAACATACGCGCCAGATAGTCGATAGGTGTTGGGGCCCTGCGGCGGCAGAGAACACAATGAGAAAGATGCTGACTGCTAAAGGCCCGCCGAATGACAGCGGCAAGTTCGTGACGAGAATGAAAATCGGGCCCCGATTCTTGAGAGAGTGTTCGTTCGCAGCTTCTGATGCAGATGTTGAAGAGGCAGGATACTCTCCACCAGCACCGAAGCCTATGATGCCACGAGCGACAGTCATCATCCAGAACATGCCATCAATGGTGACTCCACTGGCCGCAGTTGCGAGAATTGAGCCTAAGACAATCAAGGCGGTTGTTAGAATGATGGCGAACTTGCGCCCAAGGTAGTCGCAGGTGAGGCCAATAGTAACCTGGCCAATGATTTCGCCGATGAGAAGGGAGTTGGAGACCCGAGTGCTGACTGCGGGCGTGTACTGTTGGGGATATTCCGCCTTGAGGACGACGTTTGTCATAGTCCTACGGAGTTCAGTCAACAAATCAAGTAGCCTTTTCGTCAGTTTGAAAGCTTACATGAGGTTGTTCTGGTAGCCATCGCTAATTAAAGCAAAGCCGGCACAGGCAATAGTGAAAATGTCGCTCCATGACTGCTTCCTAACAGAAGCAAGTTCCGCCGGTGGCTGGCCGTCCGTATCGCTGGCAGCTGCCACGACATCGGGGACGAGTTCCTTCGCAGGTTCATTCGTCGAAGACATATTGTTAGATGTTTGGAAAGCAGCATTCGACATTCAGCATGAGGGCGAGGTTTTCCATCTTATATGATTACCTAGGCTGTGGACGTGGGCACACGACGGAGGACCAGAAGGGACGATACGAACCAAGCCCAAAAACTTTTGAGATGTGACCCTACGCCCTGGTGATGCGATTCTGCCTTGGTGATTGGTCTGGTGTTTGCTGTCGGACTCCTGCCGATGCGTTCCAGTCAATGTCAGTGACGCTCCAACAGATTCATCGTTGCAGTGGATCTTTAAATGGCACACGTGGAGCGTCTCCGCGACTCTAATTCGAGACGTTCTTGTTCAGGGCCCGCTTCGACGCGCAAACCGTGACAGGAACTACTGCATAGTAATTCCAGCGTGGGGTCACATCCAAAGCCGAGTTCCGGGCAGGCCTTAGAAAGCCAAGACGAAACAAGCATTATTCCACGTGCTGCTGTTCACTAACCCCACCTTGAAAAGATGCGATTCCTTCGGCACATTATTGCCGGTCAACTATCTAGCTAGAATTTCGGATTGCTTACGTCTCGTTGAAGTCAAGCTTACTTCTGCTGAAGAAATCGGTCGGTCTCGAGCCAAACCGAGAATTGCAACTACTTTTGCTTTGAGCCCTGTCGGTTGGCTGTCTAACGTTTAACCTCTAGGGGGGTTTGCACTACCAACCCCAATATGGAAGTAGATTGGTACATCTACCTAGCCATAGAAACTTCAAAATTTCCGAAGAGGTGGCGATTCTGCCTGCCCACTATTTCCGCACGGATAACTTGAACCGGAGCTTTAATGACACTGTTACCATCTGACATGAACTGGAAGCAGAGATATCGTACACCATTGGCGGCGATTTGTGCATGGCCAGTCAAATCTTCTTCACTGTTATTTCAGTCTACAGAACCCCAGCGCCGAGTGTAACCAACTGTATAACACTCTATACAAAAAAGAAATCTAGTTCTAAACGACCGTCTGTCTATAAACCTGTACCATGATTACAGCTTGCTTCTCAGGTTCTTTCTCTCGTCCTTCTTGAATAGCACCTTACTGTTCGGGTAAGGGTCAAAGGTGACGCTGTTCAACGGGTTGTCCTCGCTAGCCCTTTTGAACATATCCTCGTAGACCTTTCCATCATATCTGCCGAGACTGCTGTCAAGTACCCAATCGTCGAACTTCCACGCGTCGACCAATCGCACGGCATGAGGTCTGATCTCCTCAAGCAAAGTCATCACAGCCTTGGTTCTGGCAAGAGTGATCTGGCGGACGGTCACAGCCGCCGAGCTGTAGAACTCACTCGCCTCACGCTCAAGGGTTGTCAGGGCATACAATCTGAACAGCTTGTGCAGCAATCCAACGGTGTCCTTGTCCAGCTGATCCGTAGTAGACTTGTCGTTAAGTGCCTGGTGGAAGTTCTTTACCACCATGTACTGAGCGTGTGCGGTGCTGAGGCGCCAGAAGTCAACGAGCAGACTGTTCCAGGATTGCTTGTCCTCGTCTCTGTGACGAAGGGCCTCAAAAGTGAGGAAAGAGACACGCCAGGCAAACGCTGAGACCAGGTCCTCGTCAGACCCTAGCACGTCGAAAGCCGCACCGATATCGCGGCGGCGCAGAAACTCGGTGAGGATTCTTGTGGTATCGTTGTTTCCAGCCTTGCCCTTGAGCACCGCACGTGCTGACTTCAGCAAGTAACGAGATACTTGCTGCGTGAGCATGTAGTTATCGCCCTCCCAGGTCAGAGTTGGGAGGTAGTCAGCGTACCAGCTGCCAATACCGCTGAACGATGAGTAGCCGTGGCCGCCACAGGCACGACGGCAGACTTCGAGGCCCTCTCCCGCAACGGTTGAGCCATATGCCTTCAGGGCACAAGATGTAGCATGCAGGTCGGCAAGCAAATCAGTTCCCGGGTTCAGCTCTTCCGGGCCCGGGTTACGGGTAGAATCGCTCAGCTTGCCAGCATCGGCCTTCATGCGCTTCTGGTTTTCGTTGTACAAGTTGATCATACCGCGACCGGTGAAGTGCAGCGCGAAAGTCGCGGCAAGAAGTGGCAGTAGCCGGATCTGTACCATGGTATAGTTGAGGACCTGGTTTTCGCCAGGCTCGTTCGCGGGTGCGTCTCGGTCCTGGAACTGCCGGCGAACGGCACAGTAGCGGGTAGCAATGGTAACACCTTTAGCCAGAACGGAGCCTGCTTGGAGGACGATGTTCGAACGCACCCAAGTGAGAGTGCCATAGACTAGAGAGGGGTTTGCGGGCCTGCTGTACTTGCTTGTCTGCGGGTCGACGGAAGAGAAGCGGGCAAGCATGTGGTTGTGCGGGATCTTGACGTTATTCAGCAGCAGAAATCCGTTATCCATTGTATTGTAGCCGAACTTGGGACCGATATCGCCGACGTGAACATTCTGGAAAGGTTCGTGGGTGTTCTTGTCCCTAATGGGAACAACGAAGGGGTGAGGACCGAGGGCTTTGCCGTTGATGATTAGTTGGGCCATAACGACGGCGTGGGTGGCCATCTTTCCAAGAGAGCCAATCCACCATTTGGAGGCTGTCAGGTGGGGGGAATGCATGACAAAGGTCTTGTCGGCAGGGTCCCATGTTGCCGTTGTCTCCAAGCCGCGGACGTTGGAACCATGGCCGAGCTCAGTCTGAGCATAGCAGCCGATGATCTCGTAGTTTTCGGCGGGCTCGAGGAAAATCTTGTGCTGCTCGGGAGTACCCTGCTCGCGGAGGGTAACGAGGAACATGCTGGCGTGTAGGCCATATGGCGTGGGCTCGCTGATGAGCTCATTGGCAACCTGGTACTCGTCGCGGGACCAGTTGTGTTGGTTGTTCAATTGGAACAACCTCTTTCCCCTTGCCAGCGAAGCCTCAATGCGGCTCTCGCGGCCTCGGAAGTAGTTTTGCGTCTTGTCGAAAACGGGATCGGCCTTGAGGATGTTGAGTATCCTCTCGTTGCGCTCGAGGGCCTCGTTGGTGAACATGAAAGTGGCGAGCTGGTCGACATTGAGGTTGGACTTTGCTCTCTCCTGAGCCAGGAGCTCTGTGCCCTGGGGCCCAGAGGGCTGGAGCTTCTTGACCCAATCCGGGGTATTCGGCATGGTGATTGAGTGATTGCGGAGGCTGTGGAGTGTGGGATGAAGACTGCAGGAACTGTCTGGGGAAATGGAGGTCTCAGAATGGCACCGATAAGATTTTGTAGAAATCCCGTCCTCGGCCGTGCCGGCTACTCGTGAAGTCTAATGCTCATCAGGGGGCGTCTTCCGTCTCTCGGAGTGTTCTCATGACGCGCGCGCGCGAGAAGTGCCTCGGCTATTACTGTTTCGAGTTAGACCCAGTCCTCGACTTGACACGTAGACCGACGAGAGATCCGGGGTTTCAGCAGACTGACCCGCTAAATCTCGCGGCGCTTCTCCCGATCATCGGACATGCTCGGTACTACGCTACGAGCCGAGGTGATATTGCCGTGTCATTGCAACATCCGGGACTTCGGTCACGACACCGTCGGATTGACACGGCCCAGCTGTTGGTTGACTCACGGCCTGAGTCACGGACGGGGTTGGATCACATGTATATTTACCATGTCGCCGTTCATAACTCAATCGCATGTTCTGGACGTGCTTTTGCAGCTTGGCAGCCCTTTTGCCTGCCCTGGTTTTTGTGGTTTTTGGCGGCTGCTAAGATGACCTCGGCGTATTCGCCAGACCAAGTCGGTCTTTACTTGGAATGCATTGGCATGCCTGAACAATGCCGGCAGGAGCCGCCTACTCTGGAGTTGTTGACGATGCTTCACATCCACACAATTTCAACGTTGCCTTACGAAAACCTGTCTCTGCATTACAACCCAACACACGACATCAATCTCGACCCTCAACACCTGTTCAAGAAAACAATCACCGACAAGCGCGGCCGAGGAGGGTTTTGCATGGAAATCGCAATTTTGTACAATCACATCCTGCGGGCTCTGGGCTTCGATGCGTACACCGCTGGTGTCAGAACTCGACCACGAATTGAGGGTGTACCGAAGGGTGACTTCCCAGGCTGGTAAGGCACTTGTCCATGCATCATATCTGGTGTTAGATTTGCATTCCTCTGACACCCTACCTTCCCAGGGGTCATATTGTAAATATTGTGACATTTGCAGATGGTTCTAGATACCATTCAGACGTTGCGTTTGGCGGCGACGGTGCAACAAAGCCAATGCCATTGATTGAGGGCCTTGTGCACGAGAACCTCGGAACGCAACAAATACGTCTTGCGAAAGATTGGCTACCTACGCAAGCGCATCGAGTAGACTCCAGCAAACAGTGGATTTATCAATACCGCAACAATCCATCCCAGCAGTGGAACTCGTTTTATGCCTTTGCAGAAATCGAATTTCTACAGCCAGACTGGGGCGTGGTCAATCACTGGATGAGCACACATCCCGACAGTAACCAGGTCCGCAACCTACTCGTCGTGAAGTTTTTGCGGCGACCAATTGCTTCCGGCGGTAGGAACGAACAGGAGATTTATGGCAAGAAGATGCTGGTCAATAGTACCGTGAAGCAGAATTTGGGCGGCAAAACGGAGCTTGTAAAAGTATGCAACACGGAGGAAAGTCGTCTTGAGTCTCTCGAGAATGTATTCGGCATCGTACTATCGCAGGCCGAAAAGGATGGCATCCAAACGTCACCTTTGAGACTCGGGTGAGTACTCCATTGACCTATTCAGCTTTCTTGTAGACGCTATTGAACGCCTCCCTCTTTTTCCCCATCACATCAATCAACGCCTTGGTCTTTTGGCTCTCCGGAATGACACGCAACAAATAGCACTGCAAGTCATGGAGCCAGTAGGGTCTCATTTCCCGCCACCCTCTCGCAATAGCGCCGTCAACCCGGTTTACTATCAGCCTTCCAAAAGTGCTGGAGTCTGGAGACCCCTTCGTTACCCATAACGAGTTCCCTTGACTCTTCACATCCCCAGGTACAACACACAAGCAATCCACGTTCCGAGTCTCGCGCTGGGCTTCTAGCTCCATTGCAAGTGAGTTGCTGAAGGCCCAGTTGAAGGCTTTGGTCGCACCGTATATGACAAGCCAAGGGCTGCCATACATACCCCCCGATGCAATGTTCAGTATGAGAGAGCGCTGCGACTCGGCTTCATCGCTCGTTTTATCCTGATGGTCTCTTTCACTCAGGATGGGCAGTACGACTGCCGTCAGCCGTGCCATAAATCTCGAGTTTAAATCAATGACTGTATCAATGTCGTGGGCGGAATAGGATGCTAATGGGCGGAAAGGAGGGTGCGCAACCGGGTTTGAGCCCACGTTGTTGACGAGGATAGAGAGCTGCAACTCTCTGTTCGTGATGGTGTTCTCGATGGCGGCTACGATCTCTTCTGGTGTTGCAGCTTTTGCGTCCAATATGATCGTCAAGACAGAGTCGTTTTCTGCCAGTGCCCTGAGCCTTGCAGCGGACGCCTCAACCTCGTCTGCAAGATGGCCGAGGAGGATCACACCAAACCCATTTCTCACAAGTTCCTCTGCGATGCCATAACCAATCCCTGCACTTCCACCCGTCACAAGTGCGTAAGTGGGCCTCGAACCGGGGCGTTTGTAGGACGAGAGAGGGTGTGATGGTGCGGCGGTGTGAAATCGGATACTGTCGAAAAGTTGGAATCCCAAACGTATCGTGCTCATGAATCCTATGGCAATAAAAGTCCAGAGCCATTTTGGAATTTCCAGTTCAGTCAACTTCCTGACGTAGCTTGCTTCCATTCTCATGACGCAATTCAGTTGAACAGTGTTACTGGCAGCAGTGAGGATCAATATAGAGTAAAAGGAGTGGTTTCCTGTCAAGAAGATGTGGAAGAGGTCGTGAGGGGTTGAAAAGTCTGTTGAGCTTCTTGTCCTACAATTGAAGTATGTCTTACCTTAGTCACCATGCGTGCTACTTTGTTGAAACAAATTCATCCTCCAGTCAGATGTCATCATTGCTACCAGTCTTTTATCCGCCACAGTTCAACGCAATCAGTCGTTGTAGGACGGCAGCGTGCATTTTTGTGAAGGGTTTGTGTGCATATTCACGAATTCCTCGTTCGTTGTCCGGCGGTCCAAGATCATGTCTTACACGAAACAAGAACGTTTACTCCCATTTTCATCGTGAACTCACGCTAAGTATTTAATATTCGGGGCAGGCCGCTGTCGGTACTCAGAGTCTAGCGAGGACAGCATAGAATGACGGGTTACTCAAACCATCCCCTGCGACCTGACTTGAGAATCTGCCCCTGAAGCCGTTAGCCTGTGTACGGTCCTTCTGGAGCATCGTTTTAGAAGATAAGCGAGCGATAAGAAATGCTGCTAATTGGTCGCATGGTTCCATGGCTTCGTTAGGTGGCTCCTGTGCCTCCTGTGCCTCTCTTGGCGTGCAAAACTAAATGGCTGAAATGAGAGGGGCTTCGGGCGCAACCTGGATCACTGGTGCCTGATTTCAGCGCCAGCTGGGGGCATTTCGATCAGCATAACATCCCACCCACCCAATTCGATAAATGGCAGCCCAGACCTTTACTGGCGGACTAGCTTCCGACCCTGTTCGCACTATGTTTTCACCACACGCGCAACTCCCACAAACATTCGCAAACTACCTCTGATCGGAAGCCGCACGAAGATGACTGTTGAGCTTCGACTCATTTCCTCTTGCCCCACCTCGACTTTGAATCAACCCCAAAAGTCGCTATGGCGTCACACCAGTTGGGAGAGACGGCGAACGATGGTTTTACATGGCGGCGCAATCTGGACATTGGAGGGGCAGACGAACCACTCGTTTCTGAGAAAGATGACAAGTCCAACACAAGTATCAGCAACGAGCTAGTATCTCAGACAGTTCACCGATGGCTACCTGGCCGTTGGAAACGGATGCCGTTTCTCGCTGGCGTATCCATCATCATGACTTGGGTGCTTTCCGGCACAATGATAGTCGTCGTTCTTGTTGCTGACGGCACTGCTACTGGTGCTTGGAAAGTGTCCCCCACTGTGCTGGCGGCCATTATTGCAACAGCCGCAAACATTCTAGTCCAGCTTGCGCTTTCCAAGGGGATCGCGATTTCATGGTGGAGAAAAAGCATAGAAGAACCAACTTCAGTCCGAGATTTGCATGCCCGATGGATCGTTGGACAAGGCTTTGTTGACGCAGTGCAAGAAGTCGTTTTACGGGGACCCAATATTGCCGCTATTGCCAGCATCATGGCCACAATAGTCGCCATCAACTCCCCGCTCATACAGAGGGCGTTGACTCCAGGCCACGGGACCTTCGAGGGCCGCTTTGATCTCGGCGAGATCCGTATGATCCAACAGTTGCCCCGGGGTTATTCTGGAATCTGGGACCACGACACAAAGTCCATTGGATATCCGACTGAAGCATTCAGCGACTTGACAAAGCGATACTTCTACTACCCAGGAATAATCCTAGAGAATAGGGCAGCGATCGGGGAGAATCTTGCGTTTTGCGATGGGACATGCGCTGGTTGGCTCAGAGGAGCTGGGTTCTCCATCAACTGTGACGCAGTGTCCATAACCGAGCTGCCGAATCTCCACGACGCCAACGGAGCATACAATAGCTCAACCGAGGTTTTTTCGAGTGCCATCCGGTACAGCGAATATCCCGATTATACTGTCACATCACCTGGGGCAACTGCTAGCCCTGTCACGCAGGATATTCCTCGAAGTTTCACATACGACTCTGTTTGGAAGGCCGAAACTGGCTGCCCCAGCGACACGGAAAGTAAAAGAACGGTTTCTCAACATTGTACACTTCGGCCTGCGATTGTGGATTACCCTGTTGTCGTCATCAACGGAACTCTCACTCTTGATCCGAACTATGGTTACTGGTCCGACAAGACGGTCTCAATTGAGACCGATCAGCAAATGAGAGATGATGTTGATCCAAACATGCCTGTTAACACAACTCAAGGATCCTCGACTTTTGGGGGTATCGCTTCACTACTTGTGAGAAGGTTTTCCTCGCGAGTAAGCATGAAAATAGAGAACGGCGGGTGGAAGCAAGAAGCGGAGGGCTTGCTGGCATTTGAACTAGCCCGTTCTGACAGATCAATGCTGAATGGAAGCTGTGCTCCAGCGTTTGTGGATCCAGCACCATGGGTCTTCCAAGCTGTTCGCGAACTCATGTTCCGAGCCTCTGTGGATGTGCCTATTGATGACTACCAGAGAAGACGGTCTCGGTTTTCACTGGACGAAGACTACGTGCTTCCTGGACAGAAGCAGCGGCTGCAGGGCGAGCATAGGGGACTTTCCACCATCTATGTTGCCAACCACTCGTACCTGTATGCTGCTGCTGCCATAACATTTCTCACGGGACTCATGATCACGCCCTTATTCTATGGCTTCGCCAACTTGGGCCGGCAGGTTTCCCTGTCTCCTCTGGAGATAGCGAAATCATTTGATCCTCCTCAGTTACGGGAGGCTGCTTCCAACTCTGATGCGAAAGCATTGTTAGATTCTCTGGGCAATAAGCAAGTAAACTATGGCACGGTTCGTCGACCTACATCGCGCGGCTCGGCATTTCTCATGTTTGCAGACGCGGAGACTGTTCGGAAACCGAAGCCGGGTACAGAAATACCGACGTAATATTGGCTGTCAGCAGCGGGACACGACCTGGGTCTTCAAAAGTTAAACAAATATATTTCGCTAAACTTTCGGATTTTGACCACTTCTGACTATCTGATCAAAATTGAACCGTAAGAACGACAGTGCTTTCTATATAAATTGGAGATTTTCTCGACAGAGTCTTATTTGTATCTACTTGAGGGCAAAGCCAATCATGCACTCATCAAGCCTATTTTGGTACTTCGCTCTGAACCCATTCGTCAAACGTGGTTGGCTTCAGCTGAGTCCTCAACCACAACAAGTCTGCCCCATAATCTCTGTCGCCGATAAATCGGAACATTGTGTTCAGATCGTTCACCAACCAGATGATACCTCTTGCAAAAAACCCTGCCGTGACCGGAACACCCCTCCCTGTATGCTTCATAAAAGCCGCGTCGACCTGGTCGAAACTGATCTCGTCACTTGCAATTGAAAGAGCTTGGTTTCGTATGCCGGTTCTGTCGGGCCTGACCAGACCCTCGACTGCCCATCTGCCAATATCTTTGGTGACCGTAACTTGCAATGTCTTCCCTCCCAGGTTTTCTCTCCATCCAGTCATGCACAGCTGGCCAGGAAATCCCCACCAGGCATTGTCAGCAAACCAAGTTGGTCGAATGATTGTGTAGTCCATCTTGTGCATTCCGGTCTCTTTGGAACCACAGGCATTTTTCAGGTGTCGTTCAATGTAGAATTTGTCTGAAAATGTCTTGCAGTATGAGGGGTCCTCGTCGCTCAGTTCGCGTCCGCCACGGTCCACGGAGGAATACACGAAGTAAGGTATGCCGTGGGCAATCGCGGCGTCGATAAACGCTTTTCCGTCTGATAGCTCGGTTGGTCCATGAGCTTGAGCAAGGAAAACCGCCGACTGACTCAATATTTCTTGGTCGAGTTGTTCGAAAATAGCATTGGAGCTACCCAAATCCCCAATGATGATGTTGATTCCGGGGAACCTCTCCCGTAGACGATCAGCACCAATTCCGGTCGCTTGTCGAGTGATTGCGTAGACTTGAGTTGGGAGAATCTTGATGTCGTCATGTGTCAACAATGCGTCGACAACGGCACCACCTTGGCGGCCAGTGGCCCCCAAAACAATGAAAGTTTTGATCTCAGCCATGAGAGCGTGATTTCTGTGCTGATCACGGACGATATTCGGTATATGCTCTTGTCCTCCTTTGCATTTTGATGGACTTCGTCTCTTTTTATCCACCTTAACCGTAAGATTGGTTCTTTTGCATCTGGGGCATTTAGTCAACCTAGCCCATTGGCCTCTACGGCATCGATACTGATACTGCATCCAAGGGGCTTCAAGGAAGGATTTACCGCGCGCAACTTTCGTCAGCACGGGAATGGTCGTAAGCTGTGGCGTTTTAGTATTGGTAATCACGATTTGACTAAACCAATGTTGATCTGGCTTTCTTAGCTTATAAGTCCCGACCCGCGCGCTTAGCCACCTAGAACATGCCTTGGTGGCCCCCAGAGCATGATTCATAGCCGGTGCGCGGTCCAAGACTACTTGACGGGTACTTCAAGGAGTAACGGGAGAGGGTTGCTCTTGGGGCCATACACTTGGGCAATCGTTCCCAAGCATCCAAATGAATACCGAGGCAAGATCTGTCAGGGAGCGAGCTCGACCCACGGACCTCGTTTTGTGCGTTCAGTGTCTCTTTACAAAGGCATCGTGCCGCATCGTGCCAAGCATTTATACAGAACATTTATAGATTTGAATGGAAACGTAACAGCTACTTAGCCACCGGTCCACCAATTTTCATAACCGAAGCAACGGTTGACATTAAAGCATTTCATACCGAGGCGATTTCAAAAGAAACCAAGGTCTCTCACATTACAACAGATAGGTTTTGCTCGGTAGAGATACGGTGCACAATTAGACCTGCAAACCGAGCAATATTGGAGCCGTACCCCTCAACACTAGCCACCCCAAGCCACTGCCTCTGCACAGCACCTAAAGTGGCAGCCCAATAGGGCTCCTTCTTTTGGATTTTGGTGGGCCCCTCCCTGTGTCCCGGCCGCCATAAGACCCCGCGTGTTGTGCTCCCCCTTCATCAACATGACTCAACATGACTCAACAACGGAACGTAAAAAGACTCAAGTTCGCCAACCATCTAACTGCACAACAATTTCCATAAGCTTATCCGAACGAGACTCATCTCACATCATGGCGCCATACATCCGAGTATTGTCAATTGATGACCTAGACCGATGCTCTGTCGTTGAATCGGCGGCTTTCCCGCCCGCGGAGGCAGCAACTCGCGAAAAGGTATGTCACCATGTCTGGACCGAAGACAGTCTCGCAGACCGCTTATTTGCCGCTTCCCCGTCCTTCACATTTTTACCTTAGTTTGACGTTTGAGGTGCTGTCCTAGATCGATTATCGCCTGAGCGTTTGCCCCGAGCTTTGCTTGGGCTTGTTTGTCCCTGAAAATTCAACAATCGACAAACCTGAGGGAGATATCCCGGTGTTCACTGCTCCTCCGACCGGTTCCGGCAATGACAAGCTTATTGCGCATGTAATAGCGACCAAGTCAACGTCGCGAGTTGTCAAGGATGAGGACATGTCTTTCCCCCAGACCTGGAAGACGGATCCCACTGCCCAGCACGGTGTTGGTCATCAAGCCGGAGGAAGGACCATCGCTCTTCACTCGCTGGCTGTGTCACCATCTTACCAGAGATCTGGATTTGGAAAGAAGCTCATGAAGTCTTACATTGATTATATGAGGCAGCACGGCCAAGCAGATAGAATCTCGATCCTTACCTACGACAGGCTTTTGCCTTATTATCAGGCCCTCGGCTTCACCCACTACGGCAAGAGCGCATCCGAGTACGCAGGCGTTGCTTGGCATGACCTGGTTCGTTTGTTGGCGCTATTCCACCGTATTCTCGGACAAGAGCTTACAGACTTTAGGCATATGAATATTCGGCCGATGCCTAAATCATGCTTTTGTATTGGCAGGACCGTTCATTCGGGTCCCGTTCCCGCACTGCAATATCTGAAGAGGCTCAAGACGTAAGGGATACAAGGAAAAGAACGAGCATATATCATTTCAATTTATGCCTAAATAGAATATCCTCCCTTGGTATTGAGAACAAGCAACGCTGAAGTGATGACCTAGTTCTGTGAGCTAATACATTCAAGCAAAGAGAATCGCACAAGACTTAGGCGCCTCATCGCGAATGACGTACAGTTGGACGACATGCTACTCAATGCAGTCGATGGTGTCACAGCACACGGGTGTGTTTGCGCTGACATCGAAGCACCTGAAGCTGAGCTCTCCGCTGCATAGACCATTCCGGGGTCCACATCTGGCGTTCACACCTGTGCTGAATGTAGCAAGAGCCAGAGTGAAGGCTGCGACGATTGTGTTCGAGAATTGCATTTTGAAGCGAGCGCTGGCGGCGAACTGAATCGTAGTTTAGTTGAAAGAAGGAAGATATTGACGAGATGGCTGTACTTCACGCTTGTGAAACTACAAGACTGACGTTGCCCTTTATAACAATTTCTGGCGTGAGTCGAGCATTCTGCAGGACTCGTCCGACAAGAAGCGGCCGTAACTACGAAGGGCCTTGACTACTCCTGGTTCATCTTGTCTCATCCATGCTCAGAGGAGTTCATCTTGTAGTCGAGTCAGATTGAGTATCAAAATAGTTATTTTGCGATCAAGGATGGATCTCCAAGCCAATCAGTCCCTTGCGACTCCGTCTATCCTCAAGATGTCGCAGATCGCACAGAGTAGATGATCGACACACCGGGAATGACGTGCAACAACTCCGTCAGACCCGGTATTTTCCTCCAGTTTCAGGAAGCCGGCGGGCGTGCCAAGCATAGTCCTGTAATCCAGAAATGATGGGGACTCTCGTGTCCCAACATGATTTCCACGGTCTGGTGTGGCTGTTGATAGGGTAGATAGATCGAGGTTTGCGTGCGTGGTGTTCCACGGAACGGCGTGAATAACTCTTTCAGTTACAGGCAGCTGCTCGGTACAAATGCAAGTCATAGCAAAGCTTAATCCTAACTGCGACAAGCTGCCGGCTACTGCAGCACATGATTCGTGTGCCCGCGGGCTCGTAGTGCCTCTGTTGCACGGGAATCCCCGCTAAGGCGCCCGGAACTTTGGCGGACGCATCACTGTTCGTCTCATGGTCCGATGTCTCAGCAGGTTTTTCAAAAGCTCACGTGGCAACTCTTCTATGACAGCTACTTCATCCTCATGCAGCCGGCGATTTCGAGACAACACCTAGCATTGCTCATCCCACGACCGACTTGCCATCATGGTCCGAACGATTGACCTCTTGAATGGCGACTTTACGGTCCACATTGACCGAACGACGGGCGCTGTCTTAGAGATTGTGGACCCCTCTGCCGACATTCCACTCAACTGGGTCAGTTCCCCAGGTAATGCACCCTGGCAGCCCCTGGGGAGTCGCTGGGGACTAGGCTTCGCGGACCTCGGTGCCAATCTACTGCATCGGGTGCACTGGAACAGTCCGCACATCGAATCCTCGGCTGAGCACAATGCCACCGACGCCAAGTACTGTTACGGTCCACTAGAGGTCCTGGTGCGCCGTCGTCTTGACAGTCAAACTGGCTCCTTTACAGAAACCTACGAGTTCACGAACAGGGGAACATCGCCGCTTAATCTAGCTGCGAAAGGCGAGCAGTCCTTGGCAATTTATACGCCATTCAACGACCACTACACCAACACCACTGATTCTTTAGAAAACCGGACGCACGCACATGTTTGGGCGCATGGAGGCTGTTCATCATGGGTTAAGCTTAGTCAAATGGGCGGTCGCGGCCGCGACTTAGGCCTTGTTCTGACGCGAGGAGCTTTGTCGGGATACAGCATTGAGTCTCGAGATGAAGTAACCCATTCAAACACTCGGGGCGTCTTTCTTCTTCACCCGTCCATCCCGGTGCTGCAGCCGGGCGACTCCGGTGTCGTCGAGTGGACCTTGTTCTGGCATTGCGGTTGGGACGACTTTTTTTCTCAATGTGCCCGTCGTTCGAGTCAGTTCATCCATTTTGACATCCCAAAACACACTCTCGTCAGCGGGGAGAGCGCCACTATCCGGATGAGAGGCAGTTCAAAGGCTGTCAACTCCACAACTACAGTCAATGGACGAGAGGTCCTACAGACGAAAGATGGCTTCCATTTCGTTCATGATGCAGGAGATTTTGGCGAGAAGACATTGCGGATTTCCACCGGAAAGGGGGACGACCGACGAGAATCGCTCATCTTCTTGAACACTGTCCCCAGCTACGATGACTTGATTCGAAGTCGAATCAGATTCATTGTCGATCACCAGCAAGTCACGGACACCAATGATTTCTTACATGGTGCCTACATCGTCTTCGACAACCAAGCAGAGGCGCCCCCGTTCTACGAGACTCAGCAGGATCGAAACGCAGGGCGCGAGCGAGTGGGAATGGGTGTTCTGATTGGCCGATGGCTGAAGAAACATCCCGATGCTAGATTGCAGGAGTCATTCTCGGCGTACTACTCCTTCGTATGCACCAAGCTTCAAGACAAGAACGGCTTCGTCTACGATGCGCCAGTTGGAACAGGTACTAGCAGCCGGAAGCGCCTCTACAACTGGCCATGGGTTCTGCAGCTTCATTTAGTAGCTGCTGCCATCGGCATCCCAGCCCTTTTGGGTAAAACCCCCATGGACAGGTTTATGATGACCCTTGAGAACTTCTATGCTGAAGGTGGCGAGTCACTCTATGCTATTGGGCTGCCCATACTCGAGGGACTTCGTATGCTTCAGGCTTCCGGGGACGAGAAGTCATTTGGACGAGCAAAAGACCTATTCATAGGGCACGGGCACAATATCCTTAGGCGGGGAACAAACTATCCTCCGTTTGAAGTTAACTTCGAGCAGTCTATTGTTGCCCCTGCAGCGAACATCCTGTTTGAACTGTATCGTTCAACGGGGGATAAAACTTGGCTTGATGGCGCCCAGGCTCAACTTGAGGTCCTTCTCAGATTCGCAGGAAAGCAACCAGACTACAGAGTTCATGACGTCGCCATTCGACATTGGGACGGGCATTGGTTTGGGAAGGATCGCATGTGGGGGGATACATTTCCTCACTATTGGAGTACTCTAAATTCGATTGCGCTGCATCATCAGAGCAAGGCAACTGGAGATGCAAGAGCTGAGAAACAAGCCGACGGAGTCCTTCGAGCTAACATGGCACTTTTTACACCTGAAGGTAGAGGGTCCTGCGCCTGGATTTATCCCACGTCCGTGAACGGGAGAGCTGGACACTACAAGGATCCGTATGCGAATGATCAGGACTGGGCACTCGCCCATCTTCTACAAATCGAGGAAGACAACATTTTGTCGGTTCCGCACAACAGCGCTGTCTCAAGGGATTAGCTCCCAACGTGCTTTTTGTTTTGTGTTATCTCCAACACACTCAGATATAGACTTGAATTACGTTAGATTTTGCAAGACTGTACCTCGATATGTTCGCGTCAGTGGCCTTCGTACTTGCTAGCTAACTCACCTAGTTCGTATTATAGACAAAGTACCGCCCTTTGCAACGTGCCTATCACGTGCCATCAAACTTTGTTTCAGTTCGGCACGCGCGATAAGTCCATCCGGGGGCAAGCTATGATCGGGTTAAACTTCCGGCTGTAAGACGATGTATGACAGACGCCTTCGACGTCTAAGGCTGATGGCTGATAGTTCAAGGGCAGCCAGCTATTAGTCTCTCCGTATGATTCCTGATATGGCTGGGTTCCATTTACAAGCGGGCTTTGGGATTAAAGTTTTGGGACGCAATGCCCGGCGCACACTTAACTGTGTGCGGAACTTTCTTTTTCGGATCGCATCTTATTATTTTGTCGTCAATGTCAGTGGCGGTTTTACATATCCGTTACTAGCCATATCCGTCTAATTGATTCGGCGCTAGGCTGTTGGACTGCACTGCCATAGGCCCGCCTCCAATGTTGGGCTTCCTCAATTACCATCTAGGCCTTTCTCCCAGTTGTCGTCCCTTTCTTTGATGATTATGGGCAATTAGATCAAAGGGAAAGGTTCGTCAATCCTATTGTTTGGCCCCTTTCGATACATATAACACCGGTCACCATGTTCCAAAAGCTGCCTGGCATCGCAGGTCCACATTCATTTGCGGTGTTTCGCTATCAAAACCTTCCAATGGAAATGAGCGACTCATCACCATATCTCTTTGAAGACAAGTCTTCAGTGGCATATGGTGTCGTAGCCTTCTTATTACTCTTATCTGGTTTGATTGTATTCCTGCGATTATGGACACGTGCGACAATACATCAATGGGGGGTCGACGACTGGACAGCCCTTTTAGCATTGGTCGGTTTTCATGCGTGCCGAGTATGACCATGAGAAGCTGACAATCGAGTAGTCGCTGATTTATGCTTGTGGAATCAGCATCACTCAAAGTAAGTTGACGTGTACAGAAATCATCAGCAACCGTTACGATGCTCATAGATGCGTTCCTTCTAGTGACCAGATATGGGCTGGGACGACATGCTTCGACTCTGTCGGCAGAAGATCTTCTTTTATATCAGAGGGTACGTAGGTCTGTTTTATTTGTTTTTTCATCAGCTGACTTTGCTAAGGCTTTCTTTGTGTCTCTATTTCTTTATATCACGACTCTAGCCGTTGTGAAACTCGTGTTTCTCTTCCAATACTACCGTATCATGTCGGTGTCGAATATGCGTGTGGTTTACATCGCCATGATTGTGTTGGTAGCGGTCTGGGGCATCGGCCAAGGAACCTTTGCACTTGTTGCATGCATCCCTCTGGAAGGATTTTGGGACCCCAACATTCATGCAAAGTGTGTTCCAAACGCCCATATTGCCTGGTACATCAGCGCGCTGTTCAACATACTCACCGATATCATCATCATGATTCTTCCTTTACCAGTCATTCGCAAGCTAAACCTTCCCGGCTCACAAAAAGCTTTCCTCATTGGTATTTTCAGCATCGGCTTCTTGTAAGTTGCTGTTTCCAGAGAATCGGCTTCACTTGCCAGTTTATTATCTGACTGTAATCAATTATTTTCAGGACTGTGGCAATATCTGCCATGAGGATCAAATTCCTTACCCTTTTGCCGGATCCAACATGGTCCAACTTCGAACCAGTTCTTTGGTCCCTCGCAGAGTTGGCATCGGCCATTACCTGCGCTTCCTTGGCCACCCTGCGGCCTCTCCTCACGCGCTTGGGCAGAAGGCGCGCAAGGATTAGCGACACAGAAAGTGTAGCTCAGATGGTAGCAAGCAGTAACCTTGCGGACAAGTCTTTCCCGCAGGTAGCCCCGTCATCGAGGGGTACCCGAGAGACTTTGGTGATCTCAAGCATCGATATCAATCCCCTGACTCAAGAAGTTCGAAGGGACAATTAGAACCGTTCTCCTTAAGTTTTCGGTGATCCAGAGTAATGCAGAGGGTGACGGGTAGTAGGCGTAGACGATAATAGGGACAACAGGGACCATACGGGTGATAGGGGTCATAAGAGTATCAACGCGAAATAAACTTTTAGAACTAATATAATACCTTAGTTATTCGCCCGGATAGAAAGACTGCATGTCAGATGTTTCTCGGGACAGGACCATTTTGCAATACAATGTGTAAGCTTGGATGATGACCGAAGCCGATTGATTATGCGAGCCTGAATTATCATCTGCCAAGAGGTAGGAAGGTTTTGCCATATCTCCGCACGATTTCACCATCATCTCCAACCTACCTAGCCTTGGCTTCTAGTCGCTCGACGCACCATAGGTTACCATGAATAATTTTAGTCGACTGGGCTTGAGATAGTGGGCATTAAAGCGAAGAAAATAGTCCGAAGGCGTGTCCCGAATTAGACTTGGAAAATACATGTGGTATGTGTCGAAGGCAAACATATTACATAGACAGGGAGGACTGGAATATCTTCAAACTGACTATCATATCCAGGTCCCCAGCATGCGTCACTCCGATCACTTGATATCAAATACCATCACCCTTGCGTTTGACGCCATTTGCCAAGATGTTCTCCGTCACTCATGGCCAACCACAACGCGCACTTTCGCAATGATGTGACTGCAAAGTAGACTTACATATGACGAAGATTCCACAGAGACAGCAAAATCAAGCGGCAGTACCAAAACATGAATGGGTGTACCATTTGGTGGCTTAATGGCGGGCCCAACGAAAGTCTCAATACATTATTTAGTAATTCAAAGCCCACTCACCAAGTATGGACAGTCGAGTCTAACATGCGATTCAATCTTCCGTTTGAATACGTGAGTGCAGTTGAACATTATGGACCCAAAAGACAACGTGTACAACTCAACCACCGCGTCTGTACACAGGATCGGCATGCGTGCTGTGGACGAGAAAGCAGCCCTGCCATCGGACTCGGAGACAACGCGAGACACTCGGCAACGTATTCTGGAAGAGCAGGCTGGCTCAAGCGCCGCAGAACGGCCGACAACTAATCTGTCCAGTCTATGGCGTCGTCAGAACACCTCCAAAAGACCCGGCGACATTGCGACTCAACCTTCCGTATTCGACGATCCACAACTAGCGGTGTACTTCCAGCCGTCAGACAAATACGAGAACCGGCATCGTTTCAATGCGAACTTTCGCTGGACCTGGGCCGAGGAAATACCACTGATCAGGAAAATTGACTGGCGTGTGACAGCTTGGTCTTGCCTTGCATTTTTCGCCCTCGACCTAGACCGATCCAACATTAGCCAGGCCAACTCAGACAATTTTCTGGAAGATCTAGGCTTGGATACAAATGACTACAATCTTGGTCAGACGGTGTTCCGAGTTTCCTTCTTGCTGGCTGAATTGCCGAGTCAATTGATCAGTAAGAAGATTGGACCGTACGCCGATACCCATACACAATTGCCGCTCTGATGCTGCAACGTGCTGTTAACACGCAAGCCTAGCGATCGTTGGATCCCTGCACAAATGATCCTCTGGAGCATCGTGAGCGCCTCCCAATTTTGGCTCAACGGGCGGTCTGCGTTTCTTGCGACCCGTGCAATGATTGGACTGCTTCAGGGCGGGTTCATTCCCGATGTCATCTTAGTACGTCCGTCCACGTTATGTTCTAATTCAGCCACCAACGGCCTTCATCCGCTAACCTCTCGCTCTGCCTTAGTACATGCCCTACTTTTTCAAGAGCACTGAGCTGCCATTCCGTTTGGCCTTGTTTTGGATGGCGAATCGTTTAACGGATGTCATTGCGCCGTTGCTAGCGTACGGCCTTCTCCGTCTTCGAGGGTACCATGGCTATGAGGGATGGCGGTGGTGAGGTTTCATTCTTCCATTGCCGATGTGCGGATGTTGACCGAGTTTAGGCTATTCCTTCTCGAAGGCGTACTGACGTTAGTCATTGGGATCTGGTCCATGTTCATCATGGTGCCGTCTCCCACACAGACAAAAGCGCTTTGGCGGCCTAACGGATGGTTCACCGAGCATGAAGAAAAGATCATGGTGAATCGCATCCTACGAGATGACCCGTCCAAGAGCGATATGCACAACCGCCAGGCCATCACGTTGAAGATGCTCTGGGAATCGCTGTGTGACTACGACCTATGGCCGATCTACATGATCGGCCTTACGTTTTCTATTCCAGCCGGGCCACCTGATCAATACCTAACTCTAACTCTAAGACAATTGGGCTTCGACACCTTCGACACTAACCTACTTAGTATCCCTTGTCAAGTTGCAACCACAATCAATGTGAGCAAAAACGTATTGAGTTTCTTCGGGACGTTCGCTGAGAATTAACATCGATAGATGCTCATTTTGACGTGGATTTCAGAAAGGATCAACCAGAGGGCATTGCTTGGCATTCTTGTCGAGCTATGGATGCTCCCCTGTGTTATTGCCCTTGCAGTGATCCCCTCCGGCGTCAGCAGATGGGCCACATATGCGTTGGTAATCGTACTATTGTCTTATCCCTCCCCCCATCCCATGTAAGTGTGTCAATGCACCTACCCTTTCTAGGAGTTTCCTTGACACTTGACAAGGCAAGTTGGCTGGGCGAGCCGCAACTCCAACGCCGTAGAACGGTCTCGGCCGCGCTCTACAACATGTCTGTTCAACTTCAATCCATCATCAGCGCCAACATCTACCGACGAGACGATCGTCCGGAGTACCGCCGTGGCAATAGGGCGCTGGTCGGAGTCGCAAGCCTCAACGTGGTGATCTACGCGGCTGCTAAGGTCTATTATGTCTGGAGGAACAGACAGCGAGGCCGGATCTGGGACGCCATGTCACCGGAGGAGCGCCAACAATACCTCGATACCACCACAGACAAGGGCAGCAAGAGACTGGACTTTCGATTCGCGAGTTGAATTTCTGCTCTGTAGGATTTTGCTGGGTTCTCTGTTGGGACTTTGCTGGGCCTGCCTTATGGAAGTAGTAGTCGATGGAAGATCGCTTGCTGGGGGTCGGCTTGTTATCTCCACCAGATGGCGAAGGGGTTGCCCTCCAAATATCAGTGCGCGCAGGCATTGTTGGTTTAATTGGGACCAGCATGCATCCGTGATAACCGGGCGCTGCTCGTACTTACGAACAGGGGTGAATCTGACGCAATGCGATGGCAAAAGTGGGAACGGACGAAGTTGACCGCGATTTTGGGCATTTGTCCGATGAAATCCGACAGGATGGGAAGCTGGGAATAGCGAGCTGGCTGGCTGGGAATAAGAACCAGGTGTGTGGGAGACTGGTGAGACCGTGAGGTGATGGTTAGTGAGGGTAACTGTCGACCTGTCAGACGGTCGGTGACCTTGGCACTGGGTTAATGAAACCACCGCTCCAATGACGAGGATTTGGGTAATAGTCTAACTTTCGGCACCGAATTAGAAAAGAAATTGGAGGCGGCCACGGGGGATATTCTTCGAGGCGTTGGACCCTGCACCATGTCATTTTAGTGTAGAGTCAGTCAGTGCCTGTCATGAACTCATGGTGTCTCACCACTCGAGTCGACGGCAAGCCACAATTCCACGGGACTTCTTCGAAGAAGCCCGAGGAAATGCTTTGGCTACGCACAAACAAGAGGGCTGAAGAGCTGGTGAGTGTCAATGGCTGCCGCCTATCACACAAGACAGCCGATGGACGGCTTGGACCCGGACGGGGCCCCCAAAAACGGACGCCAATGACACCGTAATACGAGTGGAGCGGACCGGTGAGACAATCAGTTCCTGAATCGAGAGTAGTTCATGTTCACGTTTCTTCTGACTCTCCCTCTCCCGCGTTCCGCGTCTCCTCCCACATTACCTTTTTTCCTCCTTTTTTTTTCTGCCCGGCCTCCCAACACCGTCTCGTTGCCGACGTTGCCACGGTGCCTGTCAACCTTGAAGACAATGTCTGTGCTAAAAGTTCTTTAGTGCACTTCCCAACATTGAACCTGCATTAGCAGCAATTTTGTTCTGACGGAGAAGCTCGCCTCCGTCCACTGGCGTGCAGCTTACCGTATTTGTAGATGGCTGCTTCGGTTTTGTGGTGAACAGGCGGATAATGTGGGCGGCGCACGTTTGACAGGCGGCTGCGGCTGGACACTTGAAGAATTAAAAAGACTGGGTAACGGCGAAGCTGATCTCTTCACTAGAGGCAGTTGGAGGCGAAGTCTTCGCGTCTTTCGCAAGGAAGGGAATAAAGTGGCACCACACTGAGAAAGAGGTTCAGTGTGAACGAGACAGGCTTGCTTGCATATGGGATGTAACTAAGACGGCGCAAAAAGGAAGCATTCGCGACGAACCCCTCAATTCATGCCGGGACCGGTCCGTTGAAGATGGCCTCTCTTTGGATGAGAGAGGATGCGAATATTCTCCTCTCCTCCGGACCCCTCTCATATGGAAGCCGTTAAGAGAAACAATTGACACGCCAAGAGCCATCACTGCATAGATGGAGCGTGCGAATGTCACCATCGCTTTTCCAGATGCGGGCGATTCATCGCCGCACTCGGCCCCCAAATCGACTCAACTCGTCGAGTCCCCTCGTCCTCCTCGTCGCAGTGGATTTCATTCCCTGTCACCAGCCTCGTGGGAAGCTGGTAAACTGTAAAGCGAGAGGCAAGAAAGGATCGGAAAAAAATGTCCTGTCTGTCGTGTGTTTGAGGAGGGGACCCATTGTGACCCTCTCGTGGGCCCCAGGGACCCAATTCTTTTCTTCCCACGCGTGGTGAGCCCCTTGGCGGAAAGGATCCCCGAGGTTCGCTTTTCGGAGCTAATGCGGGGGAAGGCATTCCAGACAATGGGCTCGTCGGACGGTAACTGAACATGGCCATTTCACCGGCCACTAAGAGCACCAGCTAAGACCGACTTGGCTGATAGTGTGTGAGGCTGGATTACCCGAGATGTGGTGTGCCCCATCTGCCGACATTTGCTGACAACCGCGGCCCTGAATCTTGAACACTGAGCCAAAGGCCCAAAGCCTCGAGGATGGAAAGCCGAGGGTACCTAGGGTGCTAGGGGAGAGGGGGGCCCAGAAGGATTCATGTCCCGCTTTCATCACAGCCCAACGCTGAAGATCGGTCTCCAATACAGGAAAGGCTCTGGTCGAACTCCGATGGAACCTGCCGGGGGGTGTGTACCGTGGATTCCGCAAGATGCAGGTCTGCACACACTTGCGTGTGTGTGTGATGATCCAGGGGTGCGCGCACATTCGGCCTTCCACTCACGGCATGACTGACAGGGCCAGGCCACACACACACATCCATCACACGCAGGCACGCACGGCATGTTGCGTGGGAAGTTCCACTCCCAAATTCGGGGGTGCATATCCATATCTTGAAGCGGTCCCTCCATCTTCCCTTCTCGTCTGGTCCCTCTTGAAATGGAGAACCTCTAGAACGAACCGTCCCATTTTGTTGCGGCTCTTCTCGGCGCCAGGTCCCTCCTTGGACACGACTCGTTCGTTCGACCGTTCTTACTAGTATCGCATCGACATCATACGACTTCAATTCTTTCGATTCGATGGCGACGGCCCAAGACAATGAGAACCGCGGCCCCGAGCTGTTCGCCGTCGGCATAACGCTCGTCACGGCGGCCGGCATAGCGATCCTCCTCCGATGCTATGCCCGAATCTGCCTCGTCAAGAACTTTGGGTTCGACGACTACTGCATGTTGGCTGCTATGGTACGGAGCCTTTCATCGGCATCTATCGTCTATTGGACCCGGACTGACGAGATGGCTCTCAGGTTTTCTTCGCTCTTTTCGTTGCATGCGCACTCACAGGTATTCACTATGGAACGGGGCGTCATTACTGGGTATTGGACGCACAGGATCGGTCAGATGCAATGAAGGTAATGTTTCTAAGGATATACTAATCGTCTCAGGGAATATTTGCTGACGTGTATTAGTTCTGGTGGTTTTGCTATCTCTGGTACTGTCTGTCGATGATCTCGTCCAAAATCTCCATTGGCTGGTTCCTGCTTCGAATTACCGTCCGAAAGATCGACATCTGGATCATTTACTTTGTCATGTTCTGCACCGTCTGCACCGGCGTCGTCTTCTTCTTCGTCACTTTGCTCCAGTGCCAGCCGATCTCCTTCTTCTGGGAGCAGTACACGGGCGCAACCAACGGACACTGCATCAACATGGACGTCATCATTGCCCTCACCTACCTCTACAGCGCTTTCAGCGTCATTTGCGACTTCACTTTTGCGATTCTCCCCATCGTTCTGATCTGGAAGCTCAAGATGGACCGCAAGACAAAGATTGCGTTGATTCCTATCATGGCCATGGCCTGCATGTTCGTGATACCCCTGAATTTCTTTCCTTGGAACTCTATGCTGACCTTCTGCCCCCAGTGCCAGCGCAGCCGTTGTCGTCCGTATGCCTTTCGTCAAGGACTTCAAAAACATTGATTTCTTGTGTAAGTCCCACTTTCTTCCTCTTTCACTCACGATCGGGGTATCCCACGATCGAATTTAAGGTTGGTCCAGGTACTGACTCGCGCTCCCGCAGATGCAACCGTAGATATTGCAATCTGGTCCACCACGGAGCAGGGTCTGGCCATCACGGCGGGCAGCCTTGCGACCCTCCGCCCGCTGTTCCGCATGGTCGGGTACCGACTCGGCTTCACCTCCATGGGCCCCTCCGCGCTGCACGACTCGGAGCGCGGCAACCCATCCGCCATGGGCGGACGCCTCAAAGACGTCAGCAACAACAGCAGCGCTAGTCGTCACCAACGGCGCGGGCCGTTCAGTCTCACCACCTTCATGGCCAAGGACGACACCGAGGCCCACGAGCTGGGCAGCAACAGCGACCAGGGCGAGAACCAGAACAAGTTTTCCTCGGGTAAGCGCCGCGTGTGGGAGTCGCAGGGCAAGCGCGACAACGAGAGCGAGACAGAACTGACCTTTGAAGCCTCCAAGGAGTCAAGTCAAGGGGGCGGCGAGAGGGGGGGCGACAACCGCGATATCGTTGTCGTGCAGACCTTCTCAATGAGGGAAGATCGGTTGTAGACGTAAACTTATTGTACCTAATTAATGAACGTAAAATAATTTCACCAACTCATGCCGAGGAAACGGTCAGAGGTGCATAGAAGAAGCAATCCAAAAGCATGCTCGTTTTATGTATCCTGGTGCAGATCTCTTGCGTGTTTGCTTGTCAAGACAGTGCGATCAACCACTTTCCGAGTGGACGCCACGAAGGTTGATGTGACAAGGGCTGGCTGCTGTGTAACATACACTCGCTCGGCGTGACTCAGTGGAAACATCGCAACGTTGCCTTGTCTCGGCGGCCATGAGCCATACTGGCGGAGACTTTCAGATTTTTAGAGGTCATCGAGATATAAGAGACGGATGTTTCCTTGGAGCGAGTAACAAGGGAATTTCGAGAACACACTCTCGAAAATATTTCTAGAAGAATTGCATTGAGCCCAATCAAAAGACGGTATATGTCACAACTAGTATTAGCAGTCAGCTCCTCCACAATGGGCGACGGCTTGGAAAGTGCCTTTCGGTCGGACAGGCTCATCTTCAGGGCTATTGAGGATGACGAGGATGACAAGAGGTGGTTTCACGAACAGATCAAAAATGACCCCGTCGGTTTCGCACTAGGAGACTCCAATGTATTACGACCGCAGACAAAACGCCGCAGCGATTCATTGCTTCTAGAGATCCAAGGTTTCCTCCTGGGCGCCATCGTTTGTCTCCCCGCAGCAGACGAAGCAACAAGTCCCCAACCAATCGGCGTGGTTGCACTCAACGATGAGGCGGGCGATAATTACCGCCATCACCACCGCCTCGCAGTCCTCAGCATTTCCATCGCGAACCCATATCGGAATCTGGGCTACGGCGCTGGGGCAATCAACTGGGCGGTCGACTGGGCCTTCCGAAAAGCCAACATCCACTCCATCAGTCTGGGTTGCGTCGAATACAACGACCGCGGGAAGCATCTGTACGAGAAGCTAGGCTTCGTTCTAGAGGGCCGTTATCGCAAGTCGCATTTCCACGAGAGACAGTGGTGGGACGGGCTTCTGTACTCAATGTTAGAGGATGAGTGGAAAGCATCAAGGGGACAGTAGTTGAGGAGGTTTCCAAGCGAAGCCTGGAAGAGTTAATCAGGTCGCCCGCGTTCCATTTGGTATCACTATGATGATCTCATCCAAACCAAGATCATTCAGGTATCTCAAAATCCAAGATATCGGCCCATGCTTTTTGTACAAAGTCATGAATGGGCTCGAGTGTTCATGACTCTCTTTCGTTCCAGCGTGTCGACAATTTGGTTTACCGTGCCCTTGGGCCATAGTCCAAAAAGATTCAAGGCCGCCATTAGCCAGATGAACGCAATGCGGATGCGGCCTACCCACGATACTGCCTGTTCATACCCTTGTGCTGCTCCAGCTCGGCCTCCAGGCGCTCCATCCGCATGGCTTGAGCTTTAGCAGACTGTTCCTGTTCAGCCATGCGACGGTTTAGTCGCTGCTCCAGCAGACTAACCCGGTTGCCCAAAGTGCTGAATTGTTGGTCCAACGACGTCTTGCTTACTTCGACCAGTGTCCTACAGTTGCCGATTAATGTGGTATTGGTTTGGATAGCATCCTCCATTCTCGTCAGACGTTCTTCGACAGCAGGGCTGATATTGTTTTGGCCTTTCAACCCGCTTTCCAACTTGGAAAGTCTGGCATTCGTGCTTTCATCCGTGCTTTTCTGCAAAGATTCCACACTCTTCATCACCGACGCGAGATGTTTGTCTGTTGTGGCCAGCCGGTCATCGACCTCCTCTGCAAACTCTTGCTGCCGGTATTGTATCCCTTTCAGGGTCTTGGTCGTAGTCTTGGCACTTGTGTCTACACGCGAGATACGGTCATCCGCAATCTTGATTCGTTTCTCAAGCTTGTGGTCTCGATCAAGCTGTTCCTTCTGTCCTTTTCGTATTGTCACCAATGATTCAATAGTGGATAGGAGACGCTCCCGAACTGTTTTGGCTTCTTCATGTTGAGTCCGCCAATCTTTTCCTTCGTCGGTAGTTTGACGGTATGATGCAATCTCCTTGCGGAGTGATGAGAGTTCTGCAGCAAATGAATCAAGTTTCTCCAATGCTGTTTGGCATTGGGACGCTGTGAAAACGGTAAGATCATTGTGAGCTTTTTGGACATCGCGGGAGAGGTCGCCAGACTCCTGAACGAGCTTCATCTGCTCTTGAAGCTCTCGGATGTTCTCGTCATGCTCCAAAGTCGTCCTATCAAAATCACCGAGCGCCTTTTGAAGAGTCTGGAACTGGTCTTTGTGCTCGCCAAACGCGGCTTCAAGGGTTGCAACGTTCGCAGACTCGCTGGTAGTCTTTTCAAGGCCATCGACGACTGTCTTGAGAGCACCGAACTGGGCTCTGTATTTGCCAAAGTCTGTTTTGAGAGATTCAACTTTGGTGTTGAATTCGTCGTTCGCCACCTTAAGGCTGTCGACTGTTTTGATGACAGTCTGAAACTGCTCGCTTTGCTGGCCAACCTTGGCTTCGATTGAGTCAAGCATGGCTTTGGACTCCCCGTTTGTCTTGTCAAGCTTGGCAGTCGACGCCTTTAAGGAGTTAAGGATATTTCGATGCTCATTTAGCTTGTTATTCGAACTCGTGGTAAGCTGAGTAACGGTGTTCCCCATGGAGTCTAGTCTTCCTAGACTGCCGTCGACCTTGGAACTTAGAATCGTGAAGGCTGCACTGTGGACACTGGTCTTGCCCAACTGGCTAGTCGCTTCTTCTGATCTTGCAAGTCTCAACTTGAGAGTATCAAGCTCGGCCCGATAATCCCCAATCTGTTTCTGGTGGTTGCCAAGCTGGTGTGACTGACCGTTAGATGTCCTCTCAAGACCATCCATCCTTTGCGTAACAGACTGAAGCACCTCGCCATCCTCACCAGCCTCTTCTTGGAATGATTGTAGTGCCTCTGCATGGTCATTGACCTTTGGCGTGCCCGGCGTTGTCTCCCGCACGCCGGCTTTGTCGTGGAATTGAAATGATTTGAACTTCTTCTCGTGTTCGCCAACTTTTGTCCTCGGGAAACTAAGATCTGTTTCTTGCTTGTCCGTTTTTTCTTCGAGCGAACAAAACCTGGCGTTGTTATGGTCCGACTTTGCTTCGAGAATGCTGAGTTGTTTTTCGTGGGCATTGGTCCTCGTTTCGAGGGAAGATAGAGAACTTCCATGCTGGCCAGTACGCATCTCGAGACTGCCCACTCCCTCTTCATGTCTGCTGGATTCCGATTCCAGAGAAGCAAGCTTGGCTTGGTGGGCGTTTGTTCTCGTTTCGAGCTCTAGGAGTTGGACTCCGTGTTCGCCGGCCCTTGACGCATGAGAATGAAGCATATTGGCATGTTCCCCGGCCTTTTCCTCAAGATACTGAAGTGTATCTCTGTGCTCGCCGGCACGTTGTTCGAGAGAATCAAATCGATCCTTGTGCCTGTCTTCAAGGTCTCGAATATCACTCGTGGCCTGGTCAATCATGGCGACCAGTTGATGTGAGGTGTGCTTCTCAGTGGGGCTAGATGCTGGTTCGGAATGAGTTGCGTCTGCCACGTTCTCAGGAGCTGGACTCGGTGCTCTCGCCCATGGAGAGGGCACGTCGTCCTCGATGCACCGGCGCTTGGTGGGAGTTGGATCGAGCTCGTCGGGGTGGGGCTTGCGCTTCTGGGCAGGGTTTCCCTCAGACTCGATGAGCTCGTCGACGGCCAATTCCATGGCGCTTGTTGATGTCAGAGGCCTAGAAGGGGGAGAGGGTGGGGCATCGGGGTCGTTGTTTCTGGGAGGAGGAACAACAAAACGATCCCGTTCTTCGATCCTCATAGGTGTTCGGGTAGACGAGTGGTCACGGTCATAGCCAGTGCTCTGAGAGCGAGAGCGCAAGCCTTCGCCTTTGATTCTAAAGGGGGCAGGGGTGCCTCGATCTTCAGGGAAGCAACCAAGAGTAGGGGGGTTGTCAGGGTCAATGAGGAGGGTGTAGTCGCCGAATTGGAGCAAGCGATCCCAATCTGCATTGAGCCTCTCCCATTCGGCAGTGATGTCTTCTCTCCTGGGCCATCTCGGCAGGGGAAGATCGCCGTCGCGGGCTACCCAGGCGTCAATGAGGTCGGTCAAGAGATCAACATGACGCCTCTGGATGTGGCGGTTGGTGAGATATGTGTGGCGACGGTCAGCGTAGAGGTTGACGAGGTATTTGGTATCGAAAGCATTGGCATTGGTTGCCCACTTGAGACGGACGAATTTCCAAAAGTTGTCATGGTCGAAGGAGAGATGCTGTGCCATGAGCAGGAGGCGGAAGAGGACGACGAGATTGACCCAGATGGTGCGCTTGCGATAGTAGAAATCTCTGTTGTCGTCACCATGGCCACCGGGGGGCTTTTCAAACTTGGGGCCAAGACGTCTCACGTGGCAGGGATGGAGGAGAATAGCTTTGGACTTGACGCTATCGTTTTCACCATCCTGCCAGGGGGCGAAGGCTAGGGATACGCCGCTGATGAACCATATGTCTTGAGGGGTCCTTGGGTAGCTTTGTTTCCCCATTTCAACGGGGCAGGCGGAGGATCTCCAGCGTGGGTGGGTGCCGTGGGATGAAGTCACGACTGGGTCGCGGTGGCGGTTGCCGGTTTGAGATTCATATGATGAGATGTGAGAAGGGCCAGATGGATGTGTGGAGGGACAAGGAGGATGGCCCGATTCGATGTGGTGGTAGGTGAGGAGGAGGAGGTGTAGGGTGTGTGTGGTGTGTGGCGATGAGAGTGAGACATTGGAGGAATTGGGGCAGCTGTTGTCGCGGTCGGTCGCGGGGGTGGATGAAATTCTTCACCTTCTGACAGGGGTCGCGGTCACGGTCACGGTCACGGCACAGCACCCGACAGCACTTGGGCACACAATCAGCCCGGCCCACGCGTCACTGTTACTGTGCGCTTCCAGTATCGGCCACATAGCCGCCCGAGCTTCACTTTTCTTCACTGGTAGCCCGAAGCTTGGCAATGTCAAGGGCAGGTGTTCCCTCGCCCAGCACCTCCTCCCCTCATTCATTAAAGGTACTTAGGTACGGATAGATCCATTGATTAAGTAAGGTAGGTACCCAGGCCATTCGGAGGAAGGAGCGGGCTAGGGTACGGTGCCTAAGGTATGGTAGGCCGGTAGCTCCTTCCGTCGGCGCATGTCCCGGTCTCCGGCCCCGCCCTTCATCCAATTTTCTTTCTTCCTTCCATGTCTCCCATGTCACTGTTTCTCCAACACCAAACAACATTGACAACAGCCAGCCGGAATAATTCCATACCAATTACAAAATACGAATTGTCTGCCTATTCCATCACCAGCACACTACGGAAACGCACCTTGTTCGAAATCATGTGCTCCGACGCCTTCCTCGCCTCCGCCAGAGGAAACTTCTCCACCATGCACTTGACCCCGTGAGTCGCCGCAAAGTCGAGCGCCGCCTCCGTGTCAATCTGATGTCCGCTCGGCCACCCGCCCACCGATTTGCCGCCGATGATGAGGTCCACCGAGTCCACCTCCAGCTTCCCGACCGGCGCCAGCACCAGCAGCTTGCCACCGGGCATGAGTCCGCCCGTGAGAGGCGAGATGGCCTTGGCGTGCGGCGCCGTCGCCACGATCAACGCAGCACCCCCGAGCTCCTGCAGCCTCTTGACTGCGTCCTCCACGCTGGTGTCAATGTACTCGTGCGCCCCCAGCTTCGACGCAAACTCCTTCTTGGACGACCCCGAGCTGAGGACTGCCACCTTGTACCCCATCTTGTTGGCGTACTGCACCCCGAGGTGGCCCAGTCCCCCGAGACCCTGGATCACCACGAGGCTGCCCTGCTCGATCCCCTGCTTGCGGATGCTGTTGAACACCGTCACTCCAGCGCAGAGGAGCGGCGCCGACTCCGCTGGGTCCATGTTTTTCGGCACCCGCACAACCGCTTCCGCCCGGAGAAGCACGTACTCGGCGTATCCACCATCCATCGAGACACCGTTGACCATCGTGTTCTGGCATGTCTGGAAGAACCCCTTTTGGCATTGGAGGCATGTTCCATCGTGACCTGATGTAGCAGCCAAACGTCAGCAGATGTCTTCGCTACTTATCCCCTGGGAAAGGACTTACCTCCGTGCCAGGCACCTCCAACCCGTTCTCCGCCTTGGAATCTTGTTACCCCATCCCCAATTGCCACCACATCGCCAATGATCTCATGGCCGGGAACCCGAGGGAACAAGCCGTCTCCAAAATCTCCCACCTGGACAACCACGTCGGAGTGACAGACGCCGCAGGCCAGCACCTTGACGAGGACCTGGCCCGGCCCGGGCTTCTTCAGCTCCTGGTCGACAATCTCAAGCGGTGCGCGCACCGACTTGATCACGGCCGCCTTGTACGTCTGCGGAAGTGAGGCCATGTTGGGTGCGGTACGTGAAGTATGTGATTCAAGTGATTGGGCGTTACAGTTGAAAGCTCAAGGTCAAAGTGAGGGTTTGGTTTGGAAGTTTGTTTGACAATCTTTCAAGAAACAGCCGGACTAGACTGTCTTTATATAGCAGAGGATCAGTCCACGAAAGGGCATCCAAGGTCTATCGTCACCACGTAGGCAGAGACTAACTCCGACTCCAGGTTACTAATACCCCTCATTTCAACACCACCAGACAGTCAACGACAAGGATCTTTCGCGCCTCCACAGGTAACGGAGACTCCGGCAGAACATGGGGTGCGAGCATATTTTGCCGTATTCGTCTGGCACCTACATTTACGTGGTACCTTATCGGGAAGATCTAGATCCCGGCCTCTCTTGATAGGCCAGCTGCTTATGAATCTTGCTCACGAAATCCCAGCCTAGCGCATGGAGCCGAGAAGGATGACTTTAAAACAGCTTTTTTTGACGTCTTTACAGTGTAGTTGCGGCATCGTCCCGTACGCTGAGCCCCGGCACAGCTCCACCTCCGCCGTGTGCCCCGTGGGCACCGTGGGCTCCATGGTCTCCGGGAACAGGCTAAGCGTCAAAATCGCCTTAGTGCGCGTGAGGTTTTGCTGTCCAACGCTTGGCATCGTCTCCAGATGGTCTGCAAGAGCGTTATAATTCCGCGCCAGCTCATGCATCTCCTCTCTTAACACCGATGGCGGCTAGGAGTTACAGCTTGACCAGCGATGCAAGGTCCTTGTCGGGTAGCGGTGACAATCGCCAAGTGTCTAAATAAATGAGGGGTGACTTTGGTCATTGAGAGTCCGGGGCTTCGGATGACATCAACAAGACCGAATTTCTTCATCACCCCTCCCGACAGCCCCAAATGAAGGTCCTAACGCCGACGGAATAACTCAGACCAAGCATAACTCCAACACGCCAACCAAACCCATTTCAGAGCCTCGCTACAGCCATGTCGTCCGGGCCCGAGACAAGTCGTTGTCAAATCCACAAGGCCGTCGGGCCAGGATGCACGAGCACGCGGATCTAGGCGTGGCGGAAGGGATCTCCCGGCTCGGGAATCGAGGCGTTTAGATGGCCTCTCATATCCTCGTTAATCCCGCCCGCCAATCACATATTGATCCTTTTTCGGTCTTACAGCTCACCTTTCTCCAAACCCGACAGTGACGGGTCACGGAACAAAGTCATTGGAGCTTGGATCAGCCCAGAAGTACCATTCATTGATTCGACCCAGGTATGGTACATACGTCATGAACATCAAAATGCCAGCCCTATCGGACCAAAGTCCATCCCATTCGAGCTGATCCAAGCTCCGTCTTCCACAGAACTTGGATCCGACGCTTCACTATGCAATTATACTAGCTCGCTGCTCGGTCTCAACAAAGGTCCAATCCGGCAATTCCTAATCCCCGTCCGAGACATGGCTAATCGACACGTACAGCGGGGTTATCCGCCCTGCTACGCCCTCCGAGCCCCTCCAAAATGACCCCAAACCCAAGCTCTTGTATCTCTCTCACACGCAAGCTCGGCCTTTCGCGCGTTGGAACAAGCCTTTTACTAGCGAAGGCATGCAGCGCGTGCATAGCTCCAAATCCACATGTTCGGAAGCAGATCAGTACCATTCTTTTCTCCGACAATGGAGCTTCGTTCGTTCCTTCGACGCAGACGCGATTTGGATGACTCGCCCCTCGCGCTTGCGAGCGCCTCTGCAAGCAGCATCCATTCCATATAAGACCCCAAAGATCCTGCCAAGCTCTCGTGATGAATCCTATTCCGTAGACTTCATCGACAACTCAACCTCGATAATCCTTCGTAGCATAAGCACACGACATCTCTCCGCAGATACACCCAAAACAATCCATTAGCTCTCAACATGTCGCTCCAAGACAAGGTCATCGTCATCACCGGCGGCTCCAAGGGCATCGGCCGCGCCATCGCCCTGTCCGCCGCCTCGCAGGGCGCCAAGGTCGTCGTCAACTACAGCAGCGACTCCTCCGCCGCCGACGAGGTCGTCTCCAAGATCGGCAGCGACCGCGCCATCGCCGTCAAGGCCGACAACTCCAAGATGCCGGAGCTGCAGAAGCTCGTGGACGCCACTGTTGACAAGTTTGGTCGCATCGACGTGCTCATCCCCAACGCCGCGCTGATGCACATGCGCACCGTCGAGAACACCACTGAGGAGGACTTCGACATCATGTTCAACACCAACGTCAAGGGTCCTTATTTCCTGGTTCAAGTATGTTGATGTTTTTCCTCATTCTTGTTTTGGAGCGTCTTTATGCGTTAAATACATCCAAAGCCCCCTGTGACTAACAGGTCCTAGAAAGCGCTTCCCCACATGTCCGAGGGAGGCCGCATCATCCTCCTCTCGACGACCGTTCTCGCATCCAGCAGTCTGCCTCCCAACTACCTCCTCTACGCGTCTACCAAAGGCAGCATCGAGCAGATGACCAAGTACATGGCCAAGGACCTCGCCACAAAGGGCATCACCATCAACGCCATTGCCCCTGGCCCCACCGGTACAGACCTCTTTTACAAGGGCAAGACGCAAGAGATGGTGCAGCGCGTCGCAAGCATGAGCCCCTTCGGCAGGATCGGCACACCCGAGGAGATTGCAGACGTCGCCATCTTCCTCTCTGGAAAGGGTTCGTCATGGGTCACAGGACAGGTTATTCGTGTCAATGGCGGAACTGCTTAACGTTGAGGCTTGGATAGTGTATGCTACGCATTCAGTACCGGTGAAAATATAGATAGTTTCCCATAGACGCCCGGCCTTGATTCTTCAAAGCCAACTTGATTCTGTCGCAATCCCATGTCGTCGTTGTCGTCTTCTTCCCTGCATCATGCGTATGACTCTAGCTTTATTACTGCGCTCCCAGTGCTGCGAGCGCATTGCGAAGCTCCTTGACAGCTGTCGGTACATCTTCAAAGTTGAGCGCAGAAATGGCCCACTTTGCATGCTTCTGTGCCTTGGGCAGATCCAAATCATCCATTGGCCCGTTATTGGGAGTCCAAGAGTTGTTCGAGATAGGCACGACGGGCGCCTTGGGCTGCTGCGGAACGGACGGCGGGGGCTTGAACTGTGGAGCGGCAGGTGGAGGTGTCGGCTTGGGTATTTGCGGTGGCTGCCACGGAGAGGCGGGGTTGGCAGGGCTAAAGGATGGTGCGGCGGAACCGGCAAACGGCGACGGGGCCGAGGGGGCGTTTGCTGCCGCCGTATCGTTGACACCAGTTTGGCTCAGGGGTGACGGAGGGAACTGTTCGGGAGGGTCAAAGTAGCCCTGGTTCTGCGGCACCGAGGGGTTCGCATCGTTTCCTGACGGGACGGAGGGCAGGTCAAGCACGCTCGACTGCGCGGGCTCGGGCTCGCTCGGTTCTTGTGGTGGGACCGGGGCCGAGGGAGCTGCCGCCTGTCTGTAGAACTCGGTTTCCGGGTCGTCCTCGACGGTGGGAGCTGGCGGTGGCGATGCCAGTCCCAGGACCTCGGGATCGTTGGGGTCCAAAGTCGGAAGAGCTTCTTCGGGCTCTGGTTCTTTGGGGTTCGAATCGTTGGGATCCTTCCCCTCCTTGATGGCCTTCAATATGCGAGCAGCGTTCCACTTTGCGTACTTGACCTTCTTCTGTGTCTCGTCGTCGATTTGTCCCCAGATGTTTCCAAGTAGGAAGAAAGTTGCGGCGGCATCATACGTATCGGCGGTTTTTCTGATAAGGCACATCCGTTAGGGTCTGTGGGGGAAGAGGACTTTCTCGAGCCTGCTTACCTGGTAACTTTGTTCGCGCGCATAACCTTCTCTGCGCGATCGAATGTCTCCTGGGCAAACTGCTCGACATAGGCTTGTCCAACGGTATCGTCCGTGATGGCTTCTTCTGCAGCATTTTCGGTTTTCGTCTAGTTCCGCGTGTCAGAGCTACGCAAATCACGTAAGTTCCATTCAAAGATGACTGCTTACCCTCTCAAGACGGTCCATCAAGTTGGTGGTGTAGGCGAGACTCTCGTCGTCGACATTGTGCAATTGCTTGGCCAGAATCTGGTTGATAACCCAGTATTCGCCTAGATGCGCTGTCAGCCTCGGTGGTCGGGAAAGGTGCGGCGGACACCGTGGCACGCACACCAGTAGGTAACTGCGGGCTTGAAGTCGCGCAGCTGGTTTGCGCGATTGATGAATCTCGTGATGTCGGCCTGTCGCAGGCTATCGGGGATCGGGTCGGCCATGGTGGGCTGGGAGGGCGGGTTGCGACGGGCAAGCCCAGAGGTTCACAGCTTGCAAAAGACACCGTGAGAGTTGGAAATGCGTCGGATGTGTCGAGCGGGAAGAAATCGACGGGATTTCGGGTGCAGGACGCTCACGGGCCGGACATGCTACGAGGGATGCAGCGCCGAGATGTTGGAGCATGTTCTTGGACCTCGTGCTGCATATCGCTGGGCGTCGAGTGTCCCCACTGTACGTACATGGCATCACTGGGGGCGGCGGCGGAGGGGTCACCGGGTGCAGAGTGATACATCGGCCATGTATCCGTACCTGTACCACTCTAAGGTAGTGTCCCTGCTTGCTGCCTGGTGGAGGGAAGGTACTGGAAGGGAAGTTCCTGCGCCACATCGTTCGGCTGGTCAAGCCTCAGCACTGACTTCCCGGAAGCAAATGTGGCTCAAGCTCCAACAGCTCGTGTGGGGTCGTGGCTTGCTTCCCTCCCTCAATGCACAATGCACGGTGCACTGCAGAGCAATCAATGGCTGCCTGTCATTGACTGGAAATTTCCACGGTTCCATTCACGGTCGAATTGAGCCTGGCAATCGGACCAGGCCATGCGCCTAGGTGAGGGGTTCGCGTCTCACAGTTCCACGCTGGCCTCTTTCCCAAATTGAAAAAGATGCCAACTTGACACCTTTTTTTCGTCGTCTTTTTACCTGCTTCCCTTCTTCGTCCCAAGGTTCCCCAATCCCCACGGGTCTTTAAATGCAGACGACATTCTCTTGAGAGCTGCCCTTCCGGCCGAACCTGAACCTAGTTCCAAGCTCGAACACACAACTCCTCCCACGCCTCTCGTCCAAATCTCTCTTTTCCACCTCCCCCTCTCTTACACCACAACCAACTAAAATCTTCCTGGCGTCACATCCCTTCAGACCCCCCACTCAGGTCGCTCCTCAACTTGACCTTATCCACCGCGATGCATCACCCCACACTGCTCGCCGCCGCCGGCGTTGCCGTGCTATCAGCCCTGCCCGGAGTCAATGCCGGCATTTACACAAAGAGCTCGCCCGTCCTGCAGCTCGACGCCCGCAGCTACGACAAGCTGATTGCAAACTCCAACTACACCTCGGTATGCGCCGCCACCGCCGCTGACCAATCCCCCCCTCCGTTCGCTGACTTACATACCCAACCAGATCGTCGAGTTCTACGCTCCCTGGTGCGGACACTGCCAGAACCTCAAGCCCGCCTACGAAAAGGCCGCCAAGAATCTCAACGGTCTCGCCAAGGTTGCCGCCATCGACTGCGACGATGACGCCAACAAGCCCTTTTGCGGCGGCATGGGCGTCCAGGGTTTCCCGACTCTCAAGATCGTGAGACCCGGCAAGAAGCCCGGCAAGCCCATTGTCGAGGACTACCAGGGCCCTCGTACCGCCACCGGCATCGTCGAAGCTGTCGTCGACAAGATCACTAACCACGTCAAGCGCGTCACCGACAAGGACCTCGACTCCTTCGTCGAGGGCGACAAGCCCAAGGCCATTCTTTTCACCGAAAAGGGAACCACCAGCGCCCTCCTGCGCAGCGTCGCTATTGACTTCCTCGACGCCGTCAAGGTTGGCCAGGTCCGCAGCAAGGAGTCTGCTGCCGTCGAAAAGTTTGGAGTCAAGTCTTTCCCCACTTTGGTTCTCCTGCCTGGTGGTGACAAGGAACCCATTATCTACGATGGAGAGATGAAGAAGGACGGTCTCGTCAAGTTTATTTCTCAGGTCGCCGAGCCTAACCCCGACCCTGCGCCAGCCAAGGACAAGAAGAAGGCCGAGAAGAAGACGGAAAAGAAGGCCGACAAGAAGGCCGACAAGAAATCCTCTGCCAAGCCCGCCGCTGCCGAAGAGGCATCCCCCGAGCCCGAGACGCCTACCGAGACCCCCGCTACCCAGGAGACTCCCGCTGCTCCTGCCACCCCCGCTATTCCCGTCATCGCCACCCCCGAGACTCTGCAGCAGGAGTGCCTCAGCCCCAAGTCTCACACCTGCATCCTCGCCTTCGTCCCGACCAAGGAGAACGAGAAGGCCCAGAAGGCTCTCGGCAGCCTTGCTGAGCTCGCCCACAAGTACGCCAAGGGCCAGCGCAAGATCTTCCCCTTTTTCTCCGTTCCCGAGGAGAACACCGCTGGCGCCTCCGTTATCAAGGGTCTGTCCCTCAAGGGCGATGTCGAGATCGTTGCTCTGAACGCTCGCCGCAACTGGTGGAGACACTACGAGGGCGACTTCGACCTCGTGAGCGTCGAGAACTGGGTTGACGCTATCCGTCTAGGTGAGGGTGCCAAGAAGAAGCTTCCTGAGGGCGTTGTTGTCGAGGAGGTTGAGACCCCCAAGGAGAGCACCGAGTCTACTGCGGCCACTGAGCCCACGCCCGAGCCGGAAACTGAGGCTCCCAAGGAGGCGGCGTCTGAGGCCCCGGCTGCGCACGACGAGTTGTAAACAAAAAAGGCCTGCATGATCTTCTGTACGCATGATTAGCTGGAGTTGTACCATGGCAATCGGTAGGAAATCTGACCGTTGATAATTTTATACTTTCCACCGTCGTAATGCGTCATATCCGCTGCAAAAGTCCTATGATTCCATCTCCAGATCCAGACCAGTTCCCTTCTCCGCCGCACCCTCCTGCACCATCTGCCTGCCCTTCTCCTTCACTACCCTGTCCATGAACTGCCGCACCTGCTTGCAGCCGTCTACGCCAACCGCCAGCATGCCCTCCAAACGGCTGACCTGCACACGACTCTCGCAGACCAGGACGGCGACGCGGTCCGTCAGACCAAGTGTTCCCACCGTCAGGTACGGCAACTCCTGCTCCTCCTGCGTGTTCAAATCCAGCAGAGGGTCGGCGCCATCGTCGGCAGCAGCATATGTTGATGTCGAGCCCGCAGTGCATGCGGCAATGTAGTCGGTCATGGGAATGCCCGCATCAATCAGGGCGAGAGTCGAGGCATTGAGCAGCGCAGCCAACAGAGAGCCGTCCTGCGACAGGACGTGCAGCGAGATGGAGATGCTGCTGTGGGGGAAGAGATGGGTGTGAAGGTTCGCGGCGACAGCCTTGGCGATGGCAGCCTCGAGTTCTTGGTTGCGCCTGCAGAGACGAAAAAAGGTCAGTCAATCGTTGCCCTCATCGTCGCATCTCGGGTTCACATCGGCACCCACTTGTCATTGCGACCGCGCTTCCTGCGGTCGACAGAGCTGAAGCCGGCAACTACAATGTTGACATTGACGGCAGCGTCCTTTGTCTGACCACCCGCGCCTCCGCGTCGCTGGGGTTCGCTCGGTCCCGTCACGACGCACATGACCTTGGTGTGTCCCATCTCGAGGTAGCTGGAGCCATCTGCGGCCTCTTGGGTGCGGATCTGGGCGTGCAGGCGTCGGAGCTCGTTCCAACGGCGGCCGTCCACGCGCAGCAGCGCCATGGAATATGTTGATGTGTCGAGAGGCATCTTCGTCTGTTGATGCTACCGAGAAAACTTCCGGGAAGTGGGAGTAGATGTTGAGAGCTAGGTGCTGTGCTGGGAAATTCGATAACAGACGATGTCGCGCGCAGACCGAACCAAAATTTTGGAAAGCGTCAATCCACCCATGGCACTTGCGAAAGCAAGCACCAAGTGGGATGGCGAGGTGGGGCCGCACGGCGTCGGTGTCGGTGCCCCGTCCTCCGCGATGCACGGACCACTGAACCCCTGGGGCCGAGCCCAGCTCTCAAGGAAAGTCAAGAATCAAGATTCAAGACAGGCCCGCACTGTCCCTTCCCCAGATCGCGGGGAAGCTGCCTTATCCTGCCCTCCATCAACTGCAAGAGCTACAAGAAACGGGAAAGGTCTTGAAACTAAAGCCCGAGTCCAGCATGGATGGTGCAAGCTGACGTGCAGGCCACACGACACCTCGTCCGACCAGCAACCCATTGGCGGGATCCGAAAACGCGGGGTAGCGAGAGTTAATGCTGCACCTAATATCCGGAACACTTCTAACGGGACGGTCCATCGGGGGATCACGAGACCCAAGCCACGAAGTGGTCTGACCAGAGGGAAGAGGTCGCGCGGCCGTTGTCTGTGTTGCCTGGTAGGATCTCGTCCCTCTTACGGGTAGATTTACAGGCGATCACCGCAGCATCACATCTCGTCACTTAGGCAGATCAGGTACAGCCGCTGTAAGTGATAAATCGTGTTTCTCGTTCCTCGTCAAGCTACAATTACGTACAATCTCGTCGCAAGAGAAGAAGAATGCGGTCGACCGCTGTGGCCGCCGTTATGATCCAGTTCAAACCCAGTGCCTGCATTCCAGCCTGTCCCGTGCCGTACCGAACCCCTAAAGCCAATCCCAGAGTTGCGAGTGAATAGGAAATGAGAGCTTCAAAGTGCGTGAGGTGGAGTTTCACCAGCACCATCACGCCATAACCAAGACGCCTACGCTGGACGTACTGAACTCCGTAGGCGGCGGCACCAGAACAAGGTTGCTGCTGGGCTGAGGCTCGTCGTCAGGCCCGTCGGTCCATCCTCGATCGGGGCCCCAGAGAATCTTGCGGTTGTTCGCCGCAGCAATTTCGAGGAGCCCTTTCATCATTGCACCCGACTTCTTTACACTTGGCCACGCATCAAAAGTGACCGTGTCAAGCCAGGGCATCTCGTTCATGACCTCTGTAAGGAGAGATCGACAGAAGCCTTCGTAAAAGCCATCTGAACGGCGAAATCCGTTGAAAATGCCGTCGCTAGGGTCGCATTCGACCATGACCAGGAGTCGGCGGACGTTGACGCATTGCTGTAGTCCTAGAGCGGGGGTGACTATCCAACCTCGCGGCGGCTTACTCCAGCCGGGACCGAGTCGCAGCTCCAACGAGGTGATGTGGGATCGTGGGGCTGGCTTCATGCGGGCCAGCAGCGGCTTCTTGGTCTTGAAATACTTGCCCGGGTGAGTGGGAAAGATGCGGAACGAGCGGCTGCTGTAGAAGTAGTGGGAGACTTCTTGGTATATAGTACGGCAAACCCTTTGAATGCCGAGCTTTTTGTGGTATTTCTTGTAATTATCCGGATCAAGATCAATGACCTTGCCATCGCCCTCGAAGTAGTAGTCGTACACCTTGAGGCGAAGTTCGGACGGCAGTGACATGAAGGGGAAGGGCTTCGCCTTCCGTCTGGCCTTCTTTTGCTCAAGAGAGAGTGCGCTCATAGGCAAATTGTTCACCTCACTGTCCCAATCCGCCTCGGAGGCATATGTCGAAGGGTAGGCGGAGCTGAGCGGTGTCGTAAGAGTAGAGGAGATGGGCGTGGGGTCATGGGACGGGCCCAGGGCCCGCGAGACCTTGACACGGCGAACCATCATGGCGGATTGCTGTTGCTGTTGCTGTTGCTGTTGAAAGTACCAATGGCGGGTTTCGAACAGGATATCGGTAGCCAGGAATATCTTAGGGCGAGTCGTAGAATCGGTCGTCGATAAGGAAGACGGGAGTGGCGGGGTGGCGGGGTCTTTGTCGCGCAAGGGTATCTAGCGGCAGTATGTGCAGAGATTTCAATAGCGATGAGGTGCAGTGTTTAGGTGAAGCAGGTCAAGAGGCAGTCTGGAAGGACGCGAAGAATCACAGAGGGTGGTCCCATTGTGATCGTGGCATCGAACTTGGGGACCACCCTCTAGAATTCACCACGCGCGACAGCCATGGTGACGGTGTGAGGAAGCGGGACGGGAATGGCTGAAATGGTTTGGATTGGACGGAGGCTATGGCGTTATGTGTCGATTCTGTTGGTGATGGGAAGTCGAAGGATCCTGCTCTTCGAAATGACCACGGAGGTGTAAACGGGAGAACAAGTAAATCGGGGAGATCGGGGTCGCGCTCGGTATATGTGAGGGGAAGAGGAAGACGAGGTGCGGAAAGCGCAGCACTTCAGCTCATGCATGAAGGTCACTGCCAGAATACCAGACGCTGCTGGCACCAGAAAGACCGGAGACGAAGGCGCGGCGGACTGGACGCTGCATCGGGCTGCAGCGCTGCAGGAGACGGGACAAGGTTCGCACGTGAGCCCCTGCTGGTTTAATTGACTAAGCCTGATGAGCCGGGGCCAATCAGCCGAGGGCAAGCCAAAGTGGAACGGCTTCTGCACCGAGAATGACTTCATTGGGCCAGGCGATTTGTCTGTGCCTTAGTCATACAATGTCGGAGAACGGATCAAGTTCGGCGATAAGCGGTACTGAGGAGGAGCTTGGACTCAGGCAGCCAGGCCCAATCAGAGCTCCAAATTCAACAGAAACCTTCAATTCAACGACGGAGTGGGGTGACTCGCCGATGTACCCCTCCGGCACCAGCTGCGCGCAAAGGTACATGTGTGCGCTACGTAACTTTGCACCTGCCAAAGTGCAGGTCAGTGGGTGGTGACCTTGACTTTGAGTGTGAGGTGGTGCTTCCCTCTGTGCCTCTCAAAAATTTCTAGTGGCTTCGTCAGGAATATCGCCAGCCCACTCCACCTACTCCAACCTCGACCACGCCCGCCAGGCTCTTTTCGTTGCCGGCGCATCACCTCCACCGCCCTTAGTCCCCGACTTACGATTGAACCGTCTTTGGGTCTTTACACCCTTGCATTCATATACGCCGACATTGGCCCTTGAGACGTCATGCTGTCAAGGGCAGCTCGGTTCGCGCGCCTGCAGCCCTCTGCGGCGCAGCTGTATCGCCCAGTCGCAACACCACTTACGAGACCCCAATTCGTGGCCGCAACATGGAGCAGAAACTTCGCTCAGCAGAAGAAGTCCAAGAATGCCTCTGAATCTGCTCCCAAGCCCGCCGGTAACCAGAAGCCTGCGGACTCAACACCCGAAAACACATCACCGAAAGCTTCATCCAACGCCTCCGATGCCGAAGCTAAGACAAATGCCTCCGATGCGACCGAAGCCCCCGAGGAACCCACACCGACCGGCCCTCTTCCCGATCTGACGCAGGGCATTCCGTCCACCCTTGCCTACGAGATGTCTGGCGCGACCAACAAGGCTGCCCTTGCTGCCATCGCTGAGGAGGATGCTGTCGCATCAGGTGGCGGCCGTGGCCGCGGAGAACTCCCCGATTCAGCATATGTCTCTTCAACAGACAGGAAAAGACAGCAGCTTGCCAACCGCATGTACCTGGCCTTTCTTGGTTTCACTGTCACTGGTGCCATCTACCTCGGCCGCAACTGGGACGATGAGATCGAGGCCAAGAGGCATGCCGAGGACGCACCCAACGGCTGGGGATTTGGAGAGTGGTGGAACAGAGTGAAGGCACGCACAGGAGACTTCCTCAACTACTACCAAGAACCCGCCTTCGACAAGCTCTTGCCCGACCCGGATCCGTCCTTTGAGCGTCCCTACACTCTCTGCATCAGCTTGGAGGACTTGCTTGTCCACAGCGAGTGGTCTCGTGAGCACGGCTGGAGAGTTGCTAAGCGCCCTGGCGTTGACTACTTTCTGCGCTACCTCAGCCAGTACTATGAGCTGGTCCTTTTCACCAGTGTGCCCTTCGCTATTGGCGAGCCCCTTGTCAGGAAGCTTGACCCTTACCGCTTCATCATGTGGCCCCTCTACCGCGAAGCGACCAAGTACAAGGATGGAGAGTTCGTCAAGGTATGCGTTACTTCTTTTTCCTTATTGCGACCAGGGCTAATACACACTCAGGATCTTTCCTACCTTAACCGTGACCTGTCCAAGGTAATCATTATCGACACCAATGAGAAGCACGTTCAGCACCAGCCGGAGAATGCCATTGTTCTCCCGAAGTGGAAGGGCGACTCTACCGACAAGGAATTGGTCGGCCTGATCCCTTTCCTCGAGTACATCCACACGATGCAATACGGCGATGTCCGCAAGGTCCTCAAGTCCTTCGACGGCAAGCACATTCCCACCGAGTTCGCGCGCCGTGAGGCCATCGCCCGTGCCGAGTTCCAGAAGCAGGTTGAGGCCAAGAAGAAGAAGGCGCCCTCTGGCATGAGCTTGTTGGGAGGTATGCTGGGCCTGAAGCCCTCTAACATGAGCCTCATGGTCTCCCCCGATGGTGAGCAGAACCCGCACGAGGCTCTCGCCCAGGGCAAGATGCTCCAGGATATCGCTCGTGAGCGTGGACAGCGCAACTACGAGCTTCTCGAGAAGGAGATTCGCGAGAACGGCGAGAAATGGCTTAAGGAGGAGGCCGCCATGCAGGAGAAGATGCAGCAGGAGGCCATGCAGAACATGATGGGCTCTTTCGGCGGCTGGTTCGTGAAGAGTGACGACCCCAACAAGAAGCAGTAAAAGGGTGGACACCCCACTCAAACCAAAGCTAATGAGCACAAGCTGTGCGTTTTTACACTACACCTTTCTTCTCTCCTCTTACCAAAATTACTTGTACTTGTATTATCGGGGCGGGTTCCGGCGATGGCGAGGCGCCACAACTTGCATATAGACTTGACGACGCGTGGGTCTGCGCATGTACGAATCTCTGTATACTACCCTTACCTCTAGGCCACCTTGGAGAAGCTGGTGTAGCCAGCTTGGTGTATCTATGTGAAGATATTGAGTTCTCCGACACTGTTTTCGGTCGTGGTGCACTGAACCTTCTGAAGCGAGTGTATTTGATATTGGATATTACGAAGAAAAGCATACCCGACGCCAGTTTCGTCTGATTCGTTTCATGTCCTCTGAAGGCGGCAGTCCTCCAATCCTTGTTCCTAACCATCAGTGGTTCTCTGGTATCTGGTATCCCGACGCAAAATGATTCCCTCAAAGACAAGGCTGATTCTCTAAGCATTCGTTCTGCCCAACCTAACACCTAAACTTATCCTAACTACTCTTTCCGCTTAAACTCTTGAGTCCTTCTTGGGTGGGTAAAGTCCCTGACGTCTACACTCCTCGCAATTGGCATTCGAATAGCATTGGAAGCGACTGATATCCAGGTTAGCGTCAAGGTTCCTTTATGTAATGCGGTCTGAACTCACTCATATTTCGGGACCTTGTCGCAGTCGCAGGATTTAGTACACCATTCAGAAGTGATTTGCCGGGGCAAGATCTTCCCCGCGGCCATGAGCGAGTCGACCTCTTGCGCGGCTCTGGTGTCGACCTTTGCAGTTGGCGCGGCAAGGCCAAGGCTGGCGAGAATGGCGAAGATGGTGAGGTGGGAGATCTGCATGTTGATGGTATTGAGAGATTCTGAAGACTCAAGGTATTCTCAGAAGTGAAGAGAGCGTCTGTGGGATATATTATAAGCGTTGGAGTGATGTTGTAGGCTGTAGTTCGTCTTGTAATGTGTATGAATGTCTTGACTGAATCTCCAAACTCAATCCGGACCTTTCTTCAGCTTATATACCCTTTCGTTGAGAGTAAGAAGCAAATGTCGAGCCTGAATCTCACTCGGCCTGGATTATCGCCAAGAGAGAAAAGGATCCCTAGTTCGTCTCTGACCTGTCACCGCCTCATCACCTGCCCGATGTTTGCTTCAGCCTTCAGCGGCCACCAGCAGCAGGAGCCTCTATTCCAAGACCTCGTGACGGCTCAAAGTTGACGACTTCGGCGAATATCAACCCACCCCAACCTGGTCTCGATCTGACCGGCGTTGAGAGCAGATGATAGACGTCAACAAGATTTCGATAGCGCAGCTGTCCTGTGGCGCGCGGCAGCGTCGTACGGGGCGCACAATGCAATTGACAAACACATGGCGGGGTAGCAATTGCATGCATGACAGACGACTTATAGACGCGAGCTCTGGGCCCGGTATACAGGGCAACCGGTAAGGGAGAGAGACAGAGAGAGGGGTGCACGCCAGATGTGCATGTTCTACTTCCATCATCCCCAGCTCGTACCGCCGAAGACTTCGCTTGTGCGACGTGACAAGAGGCGCGTTGAACCGGGGTTCAGGTCCGCGAAGCAAATATCCGGTTGGCATGAGGTGATATTGCACACACACACACATCTCCAGCCTCCCTGCTCGGCAGCGGAGGCTTACCGGCCGTGGCGCAGTAGTCCACGGGCTCTCACAGAGTGGTACGGGGAGCACATGGCCGGTGTTGAGACATAGCGGGAGCGTCGAGACCTTGCCGCGGTTGGCCAGGCACGCTGGGTCATTAGGAAAACATTGAGCAGAGAATTGTTACCCCTCACATGTGCTTGCGAGCCACAGAATGCGCACACAAGACATCCAAACGTTGCTTCCTCGCCTCATCAGCGGTGAGAGAGTTCAGCATGAGAAGAGTATGTATGCGACGGGGCTGACCGATGCAACGAAGGCTGCGGTGCTGCATCACAACGGCGAGATCCCGGAAGCACAAGATAGCCAGAGCTCGGCTCCCGAAGACAGGAGATATGGAGGAGCTCTAGAACGATGCTACGAGGCACAAGACTTCGGAGGCAGGTACGCCGACTTGTGTAGAACGCTGGTAATATATGATGGCATGGATTTGTTGACACAAGGGCGAAGGAATGTGGTTTGAGGGAAAACATGCCAAAGACGAATTGCAACGTAGGCGTGAACAATGTAACAAAATGAGGTGCTTTACTAAAAATATGAGACAGGCGTTGCCCTGCCGGGTATTTGAGCAACACGAATGACTACGATGATTTGGCCTCCCCGTTCTCTATCGGTTTCTTCGCTTCGCCGTTGGAGTGCACCGCGCCATTCGGAACAATGCCGTTCGATTTTGCAGATCCGTTCAACTTGACCGGTGATGTTTGCGGCTTATTCGCCTCCGTGACGAGCAGAACGATGTAGGCGACGATGCCAACAATCGCCGCAAAATCCAAGCTGTGGACGAACCACCAAAAGTGCTGCGTACCCAAGGCGCACGTCGCGTATTCAAACTTCCAACTCCAGGTCTCCTCGTCAAACCAAGCGCTGAGGAGTCCCGCATTACCGCCGAAGTCGCCCATCATGCTCCTGACCGTGATCTCTCTCAGTCCCGGCGCACCAGGGGCCCCGACAGCTCCCCGGCCCTTAGCCGTCGGCCAGCGTTCAACCTCCCATCTTCTATCGCTGAGGTCGCCTTGCGTCTGATTGATGTAGTGGTACGTGTCACAGCCCTCGTGATCGTGGCCGTTAAGGATAACGCCCCGGCGACCTCTGCCGTTACCAGGGGCGTCAGGGTTGCCGCTCATGCCAAGGAGTCCCTCCAAAAAGCCCTTGCTGGCGTCGTAGGAAAGTAGGTTCTGCTCCTTGACACCACCACCATCGTGCTCGCCGTGGAAATCGAAGAAGGGCGAGTCGACGCAGACGCCTTCGGGCTTGTACAGCGGGATGTGGGTCAGGATCACGGTGAAGTGGCCGTTGTACTCAACAGCCGCCGAGGTCTCAATAATGGAGTTGATGAAGGCGTAGGTTTGATCCTGCAGCGAGGTGTCCTTCGCAGGGGTGTCCATGTTCATGTCGTTCAAGACGATCACGCGGATCTCGGGAGGTAGCCGGTCGGAGTCGGGGTTTTTCTCGTCGTCCACCACGGTAGCATTGAGCTTCGGGTCTTCGATAGGAAGCTCGAAGCGCAGTTCGTAGTTTGCCTTGCCAAACAGGCGTTCGAAACGTCCAAAGCGGTCCTGGTTGATGTCGCCAGCGTAGCCAATGTCGTGGTTGCCAGCGACGTTGATGACACGACGCGACCATACTGGAGACGGCTCGCCAGACGGGGAGAGGTAGTCGGCGAGCTCATACTCCATAGACGGGTACGCAGCTACATCGTCCGGGACACGCTCGGTGCCTCGCATAACGCGGTCCCAGTACCGGCGGCCACGGCTCCGGAATTCTTCAATGCCAATCCATTGGCTACCCAAAAGGTCGCCAAGCACAGTGACGTGGGTAGGGCGAGTCCACCATTGTACGGTTCGGTAGATGTGGGCAAGGTAGAAGTCGTTGCCGAATATGTCTATCCGCTTGCGGATGGACTCGAGCTCGTTGAAGACGTCCTCGAAGAATATGTCGATTACATCGTGTAGCGACTGGCGGATGCGCTGCCGCAGGGAGTTTGGTGACTTGAAGGTCACCTGTGACCACCAGCTTCTCGCATGAGGAAAGGCAGGACCGGGAATCCTTCGGATGGCGGTGTCACCCTCGAGTTGGGGGTCACCCAGGGCAAGGAGCCTGAAAGGAGCGGGTCGGGAGTCTGTCGATCGGAGGGGGATCGGCAAAGGGAGGTGGTGTCGCGCAGCTTCGATGAAGGCAGCCTTGCTGTCGAGCTCGACGTCGTTGCTGCTGCTGCTGCTGGTACTCGGGGCGACTGGGAACGCGCAACCGAGGAAGACGGGATAGAGATAAAGATAGAGGGTCGAGACTACCGCCAGCGGGATGATCAGGCGGAGGCCATGGCGGAGGATGGCCACGAGGGACATGTGGCTGGCAGCATCAGCAGAGGTCGGCGGCGACTCTGCAGCTGTGGTTGTGAGGGTCCCCCTTTTTCGTGGGTTTTGGTGTCGTGTTGTTTTTTCTGGGAAGAGGAAGAGAGAAAAAGTTGAAACCCAGAGCTCCTTCGACATTCGACACTGGATGTCTGGAAAAGGGGTCCAAATGGGTACAGTGAGGTCTGCCCAATGATCTCACTGTGTCTGGGGCTGTTCAGTGGGGACATGCAGGCCCCTGTCCGCTGTATTTTTCTAGCGATCGCGGTCCAGACCACCGACGTCATCTGTCTCGACACTGTGCTGAGCTGCTTGCATTTAGGCTCAAGGAGTGTCTTAGTCCGCTTTACGTGAGGTTATGAAAACAGCTCTTGCTGCGATGATTGAGGCTCTCAAGTAGGCCCCTTGCCCGCATTTGATGCCTGGTCAGCAACACCGCGATGCTCTTGCGACCAGTCACTGTTCATTCCTCCGTAGAACCGTTAGGCTGTGTACCTCATATGCCAGACAAGCTGTTTGTGTCAATATCCATGTCAGGAATTCAATTTTTCTATTCTAATGATTTCTTGGAAACATGTGGGCTTCTAAGGAGTCTTTCCTCATAAGTCTGGCTGTAAGGTCAGTGAGACGACCTCAGACTGGGCATGGCAAAACGATGGCGGCGGGTAGGCCATTCATTTTGACTGCATGGATTGAGAGCAACTGAGAAAACGCAGTCGCGCATACTCAACCAACATTGGCGCATGTGAACGCGGCTTACAAGGCATAACATCTTCTGTTATCGGCGGCTTCAGATCGCCATAAATAGTAGCTGCGGCTATGTTCATGGCCATCATTGGCGCAAAGGCAGTAAGTATCTGGCTGGAAAGGCTCCAGCAGTGGAGGGCGTCTGCTGACCACCTCATCGTTGAGAGCTGGCGCCAGGTTCCAACCCATTTCCCCTGGTAAGTGCATCGTGCCGTGTCATCATCAACATTACTGGCCGGAGTGCCCCTTTCGTATGTTTCCTGCATGCCATTGTAGTTACGTGCGGTAGCACAAATCCATCTGTTTGAAAGCTAACCAGAACCTCATTGCCGAGAAACTGCTTGTATCCTTCCAGCAGGTGAGGCATACTTAAGCGCCCGCGGCTATGGTCGCTGCCCGGTCACATAATATGACAGCCTGACTATCTAAAGGGGCTTCCAACTGCTTGAAAAACCTTGGTACAAACCCGCAGCCTGATCATAAAGTTCAGGAGAATGCCGCCGATTATTGAGCTCACTACCTTGTTTCTCTTCAGCATTTCATTTAACTGACAAGTCTTCTTTCTTATTCTCTGAGACTCGTCCAAACTCATATTCACTCTCGTGGAAAACGCTTATTTCGGACTAAGACGCCATGATGCCGTCTGACTGGCTCGCGCAATGCTATGAACGGCCAGACAAATTGCAGCCAAATCCAGACATAGGCGGAATAGGAGTGCGTACCAAAATTTATATACCGTTCATTCATATAACCAATCCGGACTGACGCTTTGATGCCATTTGAAGGTCTTGATCGGCTTCATGGGAACCTCGGGGCTCGTGATTCTGCTTGTTATTGTCCACTACATCATTGCTTTCAAGCCGTCCGAAGACCCCTTTTTCAAAGAAAAGAGCATTGCCGCTGTGGCTGGTGACGATAACAAATGGCAACCCAACAGCATTGACGAGATTCTCACTACCGTGACACTAATTTCCAAACTGCGTCATTGGCTCGTTTCTAACACTAAAACCCAACGAAAACTTAGGGACATCGTTGAGAGCGTAAGTAGCCCGATTTCTATCGACATAACTGAAGCTCACTATTAGTATTACAGGCCATTTTGACGCTGTCTGACGTTCAACTATCGACCGGTCTGGGTATACTAGTAAGCGGGTACATCAATCTCTTTCAGAATGCTATATCGGCATACCATTGGAAACTCCTCGTCTACCTGGTTTGGTTCTCGAACCTCACGCATGTATGCTGTCTCACAATTCTCCGGGGCTATCTCAACCAGCATCGATGGCAGCGTGTCTGGAGAGTGGCACTCATGTTCATTCTCTGGGGTGGCCTTCTATCCGCCTTCGTACCTACTTTGTCCATCGATTGGGCCAGGGACGACCCGCTTCGACTGGGAGCCACAAACGCTCGCTGCTTCTTCAACGTAAGTATGGGTGACGAAGTAATACTCTGGAGGAGATGCAAATATTACGAAAGCATGCCCGAGTTCAACATCACTGCGAAGGAATGCATCGAGTACGCATCGAATTTGGATGATGATCCAATACACGACACTGACAAATCATTTTCGGCGTTCTTCAGCATGGTTTTGGTGTTCTTTACGTTTTTCACGCGCTTGGTAAAGATCACCCATGCTTGCTCAAATCGCGTCAAGACGACATTCCGAACAAAGCCAAGAAATTGGCTCATGAGGAAAATGACGAAGAGATTGGATAAAACTTGCAGGCCTGATGGAACTATATGTGGCCATAAGGTTCTTCTCTTCCAGATGAGTCTCTACGTTGCGCTCAAGATTCATCTCGACTTCCTTTTGTCCAATTTCGTCGACGTAAGTTTTCAGCATTTTTGATGGTCCTTTCTCGACGAGACGCTGACAATCGTGGGCTTTTATAGATTCTGATTTTTATTGTCTCCTGCACTTGGGGAACTTTGAGGCTTTTGACCGATCGATCGTCAGTAGAGGTTGATGAAGACGGTTGGGGTTTTGGTCAGATCTTGGCGGTTTTTCTGCTGGTCGGGCCCCTTATTGCCCTGATCACGCCTCTTGCAGAGATCATCAGACCAAAAAAGGCATGGAAGACATCGGACTGGATTCCTCTGAGCACATTTGAGGCGCAAGACACACGAGAGAATCTGGGCCTTTCCACCAATCGGGCAAACAAGATTACGCCAGTACCTTCACCCTTACAGCCCCTATCCGAGATTTCCATTGGAGGCGAGGTCAGAGGAGATGACGAGAATCCCGAACCAAACAGACTCGAAGTGAGATTGGCCTTCAGCGCAGACCCTGGGCTCTCCCTCGGAAACAAAACAGCGACTTCGTTACAAGCTCAGGCCTCCGCTTCAGGGACAAATCTCATTCTTCACCCAGATGAAACCACGGACGACTCCCTTTACCCATTGAAAACCCTAATTTCGAGCTATTCAGCAGGCCAGAGCGAACCAAAGTCGGACAAAGTGACAGACTGGCTCAGGGAATACTTTGAAAAGTCGAGATGGCATCACAAAGTCATTTTACTGACGTGCTGTCAATTGATGCTGGTCACAGCACAGTTTCTGTACATCGTGGTAATGACCGACAATTTTTTTGGACAAACGATGGTTGCCCTCCCGCTCATGCTATTGGGGCTTTCATCAACTTGTTGTTTTTTCGCAGCCCTTGGCTTACGGCTCAGGGGAGACCACTTTCTTCGAACCGAACTGCTATCATTCCCTGGAATTTTCTGGATTATCATCATATTCCAGGTATCCCAGGCTATCTTCTTCGGACCATGGGTGGCGTCAGCCGCACAAATAGGTGTCATTATTCTTTTATCATTGTATTTCTTTATTCGCTTAGGGTGCCAGAAGATGGGTCACTCGGCTGGAGGAGGTTGGTAGCTTGATGCAGTAAAAGGCCAAGGTTACTTTTCCTTTTTTTTTTAGAGATTGCCTGTCACCTCTGCTTCTATATCACCAAGCCTTCTGTGCACTGGAATAAGCCCAACAATGATGATAGAAGGAAATGTTGTTGCTATTGCGTAGTAAGATGGAGGTTGTCGTGGCCTTTTCTCTCACTTTTCATTTTCTTTCACGACAAAATTATGAAGAATGCTTTCTCTCGCGTTTGTTTCAAATGACAATATACATCAAAGTCTTGCGATCGGACCATGCTTCCTCACGACCCCTAGCGATGCAGGAGTGATGTCCGCAATTGAATTACATCCACAGAGTTGCATACACCTCTTGAACTCGTCGTACATGATGTCCAAGACCTTGCTGACGCCTGCCTCGCCGTCATACTATTCACGAGTTAGCTTTAAATGCGGCACTTTAACATTGGGAACTGACTTACACCCAGCCCCCAAATCACCGGTCTCCCGATCCAAACGCAGTCGGCACCGAGAGCCACCGCCTTGAAAACATCTGTTCCACTACGGATGCCGCCATCGATGTGAATCGGGATTCTCCCCTTCGCCGCCTTGACACAATGAGGGAGCATGTCGATCGTGGCCGGAGTTTCATCAAGTTGTCGACCGCCATGGTTGCTCACGATGACGCCGTCGCACTTATACTGAACAGCCAGCTCCACGTCCTCGGGTGTCAGAACGCCCTTGATCCAAATCTGCAACTTCGTTACGCTCCTCAGCCACGGGATCTCCTTGGCCCATGAATGGGAGTTGGAGTTGATGACGTCAAACCCGGCCTCGTGCGTCGTAGCCCGGATCATCTCAGACGTCCTCTCGAGCATGGGTAGGGAAAGGCCCTCGGGCACGCGGAATTGATTGCGAGGTTCGTTGTACCGGACGCCCAGCACCGGGCTATCTGCCGTCAAGAAGATGGCTACACATCCAGCCTTCTCAGCGCGCCTGATGATGCGGAGCTGCGCTTCACGGTCTCTCATGCTGTAAAGCTGCATGACATGCTGCAGTGGACCGACTCCAAGCCCTGCCTCACGAATTTCCTCAACGGAATAGTTGGCGAATGAGGAGACGCCCATGTGCACTTTGCGTTTGGCGCATGCCCTGCTGGTTGCGAGCTCGCCGTCAGGATGGGCCATAGCCTGGATACCCGCGGGCGAAACGGAAAGCGGGAAGTCGATCTTTTGGCCAAAGACCGTGGTAGTGGTGTCGACTTCGGAAACATCGACAAGAACGCGGGGGAGCACTCGGTACTTTGAGTATGCTGTGGTGTTCTCCTTGACGGTGACCTGACCCGTTGAGCCGGCATCGTAGAATTCTAGTGTTGTGGGTGTTAGTTACTGCACATGTTGGGGTTGGATGCAGACCCCTCACCTCGGGCGGACGAGGAGAGCTTCTTAGAAGCAGCTTTCCTGACGTCGTCGACGTTGAGAACCAAATCTTGAGGTTGTTCAGCCATGTCAGTGTCGTTGAGAATCTGGGACAATGTTGTTAAAAATCCAGCATGGACCGAGTCTTCATTGATGAGAGGGGGGTTTAAGTCTACATAGGTAGGTTTATCCAATTCCCCAACTTCTTATCAATGCAGGTTGCCGTTTGCCTATCGTTGACCGCATCACACCCGATGTCGCTGCCACGAATCATTTTTAGTCAATTCGCCCCATTAGATTATATTATCGACATGCAGTGTTGTTATCGGTAGGGCGACAGGCTCGGGCCATCTGCAAGCCAAGTAAGTTTGATTGACGGTTGTGGTTTCGTAGGGCGCGATTGACGCACGGCGACAGACGTGAACGACGGGCAGAATTTCTGAACAGCAGAACACACCTACTACTGTATGGTTGACAAACCCCTTTCGTGTGCCGATGGGCATGAGACTTTAACGATGCAGCATTTTCTTCACCAAACTGACGATTCCTCAATTTTGATCCTCACCACATCCATTGCAGGGGGGTTTCCGGGAATAGACTGCAAGTCATCACTGTGCTGACACCAGGCCCAAGAACGCCATGTATGGATCATCAATCGTCTTCCATTAGCTGCTTGGCCTCAACGAGGTCAGCATGTAGTATGTGTATGCCGTATGCGGTACCCGAACGCCGTGCAACAATGCATAAAACCCAATCCAAATCATGCATCAGAGCCCATGCCCTCTTCATCCTCAATGTCGTCGTCCAAACTAGGCACGTCGACGACAAATTCAGGCTCGTCGACATCGAAGGAGAAGGCGACAGCGCAACCATCACGCAGCCCCTTTGCAACCGGGGTGTCGTTGTCCTTGACCTTTATGTTCTTCCATCCTTGTGTGAGGTCGTTCGCATTCACGGGCAGGGCGTAGACAAGCTCGACGTCGCCTTCTGGCAAGGGCGTCGTCTCGGGGGAGGTGTGGTTGATGGTGAGGCCGTCGGGGAATCGGTCGCGCAGGACCTCGAGCAGTGTTGTGGTAATTTCGGAGAAGGTCTGCTGGCTGTCGACGAACAGCAAGATGGTGTGGGTGCCGTACTTGAACCGCACCGAGTAGAAGGTATCGTCGACTTTCTGTACCCAAGAAGAAGTGTTAGCTGCGAAAGGAAGGTGGGGTGCGTTTCGTCACTCCGAGGTGCCTTCACAAGTCTCCCGTACCATTTTGACAAATTGCGGCTGGCTTTTAGACAGATTTCTCCGTGATTGGGTTTTGGAAGGATCGGGCTGGCTGCAATTGGAGGTCGCAGACGTGATGGAAATCTCTTTGGTTGAAGGTGGCGGGCGAGATTTCCAGGCGGCGACTGCTGCTGCTACAGCAGGCAGCGCGACACTCGGGGGGAGCTACGGGCCAGAGAGCCTAGCGCGGGGCACCTCTTTGATGCGCGACCACGTGACGCCAGCTGATGAGACCCCCGCCGCGTCAAGCCGTCCGCAGCGTCAGGTCATCCTCCCGCCCCGCGGAACCCTTCCCCGAGAATTCAGTTCCTGGTGGTCCAAGCTCCTTCCGGGTCTGAGGCCGATTTGTTTTGCGCCCGAGCAGCCGGAGCTTTCTTTTGATCGTCACAGCTACAACCACAACACTATCGACCGGGCAGGATACTACTACCTCACCCATCCCGACCGACCACTCCCCTACTGCTACCCACAATGGCCGCGCGTCGCCAGACCATGGCCGAGTACTTCAGCCTGGAGCCCGCCGAGTCCCGCCTCTCCATCCCGACACCAGCACGCATACCACTCGCCGGCATGGTCGGTTTCGGCATTGGGACAGCCTTGGGTATTGCCCAAGGAGGACAGACGGCCTCGCTACGCTTCCGCGCCGAGCACGCACACAAGATGCCTACCACCACCACCGGCTGGTACCTTTACCACAAGAGCAAGAACTATCACACCGTCTACGGCGGCTTTCGCGAGGGCCTTCGAATGGGCGCAAGGCTCAGCTTCTGGACCATCATGGCATTCGGCCTCGAGAGCACCGTCGACAGATACCGCGGCAGTACAGACCTCATCAGCACCGTGCTTGCCAGTCTGACCGTAGCCGGAGCCTTCAGTCTCGTCAGTATGTCACGCCAGTCCTACTTTCCAACCAACTCGACATGTTCACTGATGCTGTACTTTTCAAGACCGCTTCTCTCTGCCAACTGCCGCCCGCACGGCACGTTACGGACTACTCTTTGGAGTGGCGTACGGCGGCATGCAGGATATCGTTGGCTTCGCCCGAGGCCGTCCTATCGGATACGTCGAGTTCCTCCGCAAGCGCTTTGGGTCTACGAAGACAGCCATAGTAGATGAGCCTCAGCATCCCTGAACTACAGCCATCGACTGGCAAATGATGCGGGACTGCCCTACCGAACATATGTCGAAAAGCAAGGCGTGGATGGTCTCCCATGACCGTGGGGGCTAAGCGGGTACTTACTCGGAGCTCTCTGGCATCTCGAGGAGAACACCTTGGCATTTAGTAGAAGGGGGTCACCCGCTTACGCCAAGACGTCGTGCCCACTACCTGGTCATAGGACCCCTGACGTCACACGTGTTGGCGGTGGTTTTGATGGCTCGAGCTAGCCTTGTCAACACGACTGACCTGAAATTGGCCGCTGCCTCGCTGGTTATCTTCTCAATCGGCGCGTCAAAAACAAAAATGAACGACTCAGCAAAGAAGGACCCTACGGCGGCCACTTCAGCGTTATGTGCTAGTTGCTCTGTTCTCCGCTTCAATGATGACGAACTTCTTGCGCCATACATCAAGCGTGCTGACGATGGCACAATGTCAATGAGAATTGACGCTGCCGATCCCCCAGCGCTTCCCCTCGATTACAGGATGATGGACGACCTGCCAGAGCTGCCAATCCTGACGAAGAACGCCGACGAGGGTTGTGGGTTTTGCAGCATCTTGCGACAGGAGATAAGGCGCCTCAATCTAAAGAAGATCGGTCCCGTTAGGATCACGCTCTGCTATGAATCGGGTGGTTGGCAGGAAGGTCCTCCTGTTGGGCTAGGTGCCCTAGTTGCGAGAGTGAGATGGAAGAACATGACCTTCCTCGACAAGTGCCGAGAATCTATCTTTTTCTACCTTGAAACGCACTCGGGTAAACTGCATTCAATTGAAAACAAAAGTCTTAAATTGACTAATACATTTCGTATAGATGCAGTCCGTTCCTGGCTCGCGATACCACCCGCTGTCAGATCGCAAGTGCTTTGTGAGGAAAACATCCGCTTCATGAAAGAATCGATTCTCAAGTGCGAAACCGCCTGTCACCATTCCAAGCTCGAACCGCACTGTCCGACTAGACTGATTGATGTTTGTCCAACCCTGGATGACCCCACCACCGTTCGTCTGGTAGAAAAGAGTGAGTTCAGCGATGGCGAGATCCCTAGATACGCGGCTTTGAGCTATTGTTGGGGAACGGCCAGCGAAGCGGCCTCTCAATTACGAACCAAAGGAGCTACGCTGGCCAGCTTCAAGGATGGGATATCAAAATCTGAGATGTCACAAGTACTACGAGATGGCATTGAAGTGTGCAGGTCACTTTGTATACGCTACTTGTGGATGGATGCGATATGCATAATCCAAGATGACGAGGAAGACTGGCAACGGGAAAGTCGCATGATGGCACACATTTACAGCAATGCCTGTGTTACTCTCGGCGCTATCTCATCCAACTCATGTCACGAGACATTTCTTAGCAGAGACCACGGCAAAGTCACAGTTCCCTTCATCTCGCGCCTTAAACCTGGCGTCATAGGTCATTATAACATACGGCCCCTGGGTTTTGGTTGCTTCGATCCCTGGCAACTGAGCGAGCACTCGCGTTCTTATTGGTGTTGGAGGGGATGGGTGGTCCAAGAACACATGATGTCTACCCGTATACTATTGTTCGGGGCGAGACGGATTCAGTTCGAATGTGGTCATTCGCGTGGCTATGAAGACCAAGCGGTAATGGCGGTCCAAAAACACGGGGATGACGATATTTTTATGATTATGCGTATGCTGTTGGAAAAAGCCAAGGCTTCGGGCCTAAAGCGCGGCGATGTTTATGAACAGTGGTGCATCCTGCTCGGGACTCTTCTGGCCCGATTGTTTACATTCGACGCCGACAAACTACCAGCCATGTCTGGCATGGCCAAGGTTTGTGCCGAGCTTACTGGCGACACATGCCATGATTATCTCGCAGGGCTATGGCGAGAGGATCTTCCCTTCGGTCTGCTATGGTTCCCCCTCTGTACTTGGAATGATGAGTACAACGTCGATCTGCAACGACTCATCGACCAGCTCAGACAACCCAGTCAATATATCTCGCCTTCATGGAGTCCCACACGCCTCAACTTTCTCACCCTGAAAAACGGCATTTGGGGTCGCTTTATCCGGCGAGCGGACTTTGTAACGCGATGCACAATAAACGAAGCTCGAACCATGGTCGAGGGCGAAAACCCTTGGGGGCGGGTTCAGGGTGGCTTCGTCCGGATCCGCGGCAAATTTGGCAATGTTCCGTCGGACCTATTCCACTGGACTTGTAGCTGTGAGGGGTTCGGAATACGATACCTAAGGGATGCTGGACGTCTTGTGGCATATTGCCAAACGGATTGTTGGACCCATGACGAGCTATGGCCAGGAGATGGATTGAAGTTGCTTTTACTTGGAACTTCTAAAGCTTCCGACTCTTACCTCAAAGCTGCCCACATCACGAGGAATAACGGGCAGTGGAACGATAGTTGGCACTGCTACAATGCTGTGCATAGAAACTATGGCTGGAAGACTCGCACAATCCACCCCCGGGGTCGGATTCACACGAGACCGTTATATGCTGCTCCAACACCTGAGCTTTGGCGATATGATGAGAACTCCGATACAAGTGCTTCATCGGGAAGTGAAGCAGCGAGCGAGGGTGATGAGCAAGAAGCAGAGTACATTGAGGACCACAGGCTCAGTGACGACGGATCGAGCGATGATACAGGGCCGATTGAAAAGCTACAGAGAGGCACCGGCTCCACCAAACATGGCATCGTTCGTTCGAACCCTACGAAGCAACTCCACGTGGATCCAGACAGCGAGGGCGATTCAACATCCGAGGCGTCCTCGACGGAAGAAGCAGTTGAGGGAGGCCATGATCCAACTGGAGGCTCTGAAGCTCCTTCTCTGCACCCACCACCGCCGCCGCCACCGCCGCTCCACCCAAACAATACGACTACGACGGAGACATACTGTCCAATATATGACTACTTTGACCGAATCGGGAACGGCTGGCGAGAGAACAACGAGGATGCATGGGGCCTGCTTCTGGCTCCCGCCTCGGTCGAGGGCAAATGGATTCGCGTTGGCGCATGGCGATCCGTGGTTGGAGACGGCGGCGGCATCAGGTACTTTGACAAGTTCGAGACTCACGAGTTCGAGATCGTGTAGCCATCAGTTCGAATGAAACGTACACAATGTGGAATATTCAGCACATAGGCAACTGGAGCCGAACACTTTGGGATATTCGCGGAACATGGGACGAACATTCTAGAGTAATGCATCTTCATCCGTCTCACAGCCTCACACAGCCACAACTCTCGTCACTCAAGATTCCACCAACTCAACGCCTGACATGTCCACGTGAACTACAAATCGCCAATCCCCCGGTGTCATCGCTTCTCACTTCCTCCTCCAACCACCTTGTTCGCCGATGCGCCGACGCGCCGCTGATCAAGGGTCCATCCCGATCCGATCTTCCGGAACCGGCTACCACCGGGCAGATATCGACCGCAATGACACAAACCGGCCCACGTGATAAAATGCCAATCTCTCCCCCCGAGATAAGCAGCACCGCACACGGGCTGGGCGGGAACGGCCTAGCCCAATCTCGCGCGCAGGAAATACATCATTGTCTGCTTCCTTCGCAGATAACGCTGCGGCTCGATCCTCGAGGAAGGGAAGGACGCGAGTTTAAGGGTGCTCGCGTCCGTGGGTTACCTCACGACCGCATCGGCCGGGAGATAGAGGATCAATAGACTTGGAATCTTTGTATAATACCCTCCCACCCCGCTCCTTAATTGGTGATATCGTGTGCTGTCTCTGTCTTGAGAATCCCTCAGGTTTGAACGTTGAATCCCCAAGTCGTCACCGTCATCATTATTCAGCCCGTCGCCTTACTCATCCACCGCAGCGTGTTAGCATCCTGTCTTACATCCTCGGCGGGCGTCCCTAAACACCGCGATGGCCCGGCCATTGCACAGCTGGTGCCTCCGCAGCGCAAGGACACCGATTCCCTGCGCGTCCATCAGCCAAGACCGCGTCGTTGCTGGGAGGAGAATCATCACTGGTACCAGCCTGCTGCCAATACTCACAACGTCGAAAGGACATCGACAACGGATCATGTATTCAACTTCCACCACAATGGCGAGGCGGAATATCCACTCGTCTACAAAGAGGTCGTCGTCGACGGAGCAGATGCTACTTACACCCATCGAGTCGGCACCACAAACGGCACTGGCTCCCTTGTCGGTGCTGCCCCTTTACATGATCATCCGCTCACTCCTCACCACGATAATCTCGTCGTCGCCCATCCTGCTGCCGCCTTCGTTGTGGGTCATGTCGGTGCTCGCCAACACGACGAACCCAATACTTAACCCGGATAAGAACCCGCTGCTGCGGTTCTTCCTTAAGCACACGTTCTATGCCCAGTTTTGTGCGGGAGAGGACCCGGTGGAGGTGAAGCAGACCATCAACAAGCTCAAGGACATTGGATTCACAGGGGTTATCCTGGGCTACGCCAGAGAAGTTGTCCTCGACGACACACAAACCAAGGATTTGGCGTCATGTGGTGAAGGCGAGATGGCAGAGGAATGCATCCGCAATGAGATTATCCCTTGGGCTGAGGGGACCCTGGAGACGGTCAGGCTGGCCCAGAGGGGTGATTTCGTTGCTCTCAAGTAAAGTCATGTCTTCATTGTCGGGCTGTCTCGCAGCTGCTAATGCCACCACAGGTTCACAGGTGCAGGTCGGCAGGCGCTGTACTCCCTCGCAGAACGTCTCCCTCCCTCGGCCGCCCTGGCCGACTCAATCGACTCCATCTGCTCTCTCGCTGCAGAGCGCGGCGTCCGTCTCTTGTTTGATGCCGAGCAAACGGCGCTTCAGCCCGGTATCGACATCTGGACCGTAGAGTACATGCGCAAGTATAATACTTCTCCCGGCAATGCCGTCATCTACGGCACATACCAGGCATACCTCAAGTCCACGCCTCAGACGCTCCGGCGCCATCTCATGATCGCCCGCGGTGGGGGATTTACATTGGGGGTGAAGCTGGTGCGTGGTGCCTACATCAATTCTGATCCCAGGCACCTTATCCACGACACCAAAGCGGACACCGATGCCGCATACGATGGCATTGCCCAGTGTCTCTTGAAGAGGCAGTGGAGCGAGATCTTGAGGGGAGACTCGCAAATGCCACCTGTCTGCTTGGTTCTCGCCTCGCACAATGCCGAGTCAGTGAGAAAAGCGCGAGCCATATGCGATGCTGGCGAAGCTAAAATTCAGATGGCATTCGCACAACTTCAGGGCATGGCAGACGAGGTGAGTTGCGAACTTGTGTCGAAGAAGCCGGGGCACCAGGATGCGAAGGCGCGGGGTGTAGACGCATACAAGTATCTCGTCTGGGGGTCGACCGGAGAGTGCATGAAATACCTGCTGCGGCGGGCACACGAGAACCGGGATGCTGTAGAAAGAACGCGGGATGGGCGAGACGCAATGTGGAGCGAGCTTTTGAGGAGGTTCAAGGGCGTGATTGGAGTCTCGATTTGAAGAGTTGGAGCCCCTATGGACGGGAGTTGGCGCTTGGGGGGCAGAATTAGCTTGCGATTTTGTATAACAGCAAATGACGATGACTTACGAACCCGAAATCAGCAGAGAGCTGAGGTATCTCGCGAAAGCATGGAATGGACCGCTGCGGTCATTTTACGCAGTGCGCAAGGCCATGGCGCCCAGAACGAGGGTCTCCAGCTCCTCCTTACGCTCCGCCTCATCTTTGATGGCGTCAAGCCAGGGGAGCCCGTTGAGCTTGTAGTACTTGCGCACCTTTGCCCAGTCTGTGGACGTAGCAATGTTCTCATCTGTGAAGGGGACAGGTGTGCCCTGGAAGTGTTCCTTCAGGTGCTTCTCGACATGGTCGGCGGACTGGGACTTGGACTCGGCAGAGGTGGGGGAGACGATTTTGACAGCAATGACGTCTTTGGTCGTGGGGCTGATGCCGTAGCGTCGGTATGCTTCGGCAATCTAGAAAGAATCAGTAGGTGTAAAGCTATGTGGTGGAGGTTTGTCTTGGGCGTACGTTGTTCGCAGAGCTGAGAGAGGCGACAAGCTCTGAGTGAACGTTGGGGGTCTTGAGGCTGCCATCGACCTTTGCGGTGACGGCCTTGAAGGCTGCGGCGAGGATGTGGGTTCGCGAGACGGCCTGTAGGATCACGATGTTGGTGTCAGTGGCGGGCTGTCAGGTTTCCGTCTGGATCGAGACGAGAGTGTGACATACCACCGAGGCGTCGACTAGGGCGTACTCAAAGTCGGCATTGCGTGCCAGCAGCTGAGAGTGCAGGAAGGCGGCATTCTGAACATCCTTGAAGAAGGCGACGTGCAGGGCATGATCGGCGGGCACGTGATCGATAGGTACGGTCTCGATGATGGACATGATGGCGGCTATGTGTGTGGTGAGTGCGAGACGTCGGGTATTCGCAGACTCAGATAGGTAGGTAGACTAAGGGTGGTTAACGAGGGTGGTTGTCCGTCGTGGCGAGCGAGTGGGATTGAGTTGTGGGAGTTGACCGACGATGAAACTATCGCGGGGTCGAGAATAAAAAAAAATAGAATTGAATTTTTGGCACGCAGCAAGGAAGGAGCGTCCAATCTTTCCCGCACGCCTTCCCCTAGAGAGGTAGGTAGGTAGGTAGGTAGGCAGGTATTACGTACCTAGTGTATCGGCGAATAAACTTGGGCGGTGCTGTCAGCGTCCTGTGCTTTCATTTCTTGGAGGGGCATGGCGGGGTCACGACACGACACTCACAGTCAACACCATAATTACGCGCTGCATGGACGTGAAGGGCGTGGTGCACGGCACGGCGGACAGGCCCGCTTTTCCCGCCAGCTGGTTAAAGTTGCCGCCAGCGGTTGCAACTGAAGCTTCCATCATCTGCCGCAAGTCATGATGTTGATGTTGCATACCTACTTTCACCCACCTAGCAATTGAAGTATAAGTAAACTCAAGGTAAGGTGGGCAAGGGTAGGTAGGGTGGTAGCTGCTCGTGTCTCGGCCGAGGTTGAGGGAAACCCGGATGAAGCTTCACAAGCCTTGTCTTGACACCCGTACACCGCACCGGGTAAAAGACTACAAAGTCTGTAAAAGATCCGATCATTTGGGGCAGCACCCTTGCACAACGTAGGTTTGAGATAATCTTCACTTGCGCCAAAACCTACGCGGGAAACCCACCCAGCTTCCGCAAGCATGCAGCTTCCAGGTGGCACGGCGCGTCATCTTGGGTCTCGATTCAGCCCTGTTTGGGAATCGACGGTCCTCAGAGTTTATCTGACGGGACGAGATCGTGGGGTGGCTATCCGTAACGGGAACCCGGGGTTGCCAATTTGACCCTTTGCCGACACTCAAAAAAGAAAGAAAGAATCTCGCACTCGTTAACCATCTGTCTCCCTTCCAGAAAGCCTTCCAGAAAGCCTCCCATGGTGCGTCTGCATGTGTATTGCATCCATCTCATGACACCAGTGAGATTGGCTCCCGAAATCCGTCCGGCTATTGGAGCATCCCCCGAGTGCGAGCGGCCCGCGTAGTATTTCGGGCTTTTTAATGTTTGGTGTCTGTAATCTCCATGTTTGGATCCCCAACTCGGACACACCAAGAGCCCAAAGACAGCAGTGGAGGGTAACAGCAGCAGCAGCAACGGCAACAGGCGATGGTTCAGACGGTCCAACCTCTCACAAAGTTTACGAGGCGTGCGACAGCCTTGAAATGACGCGGCAACTCGTGGATAGCCAGAAGCCGCGTTTCTAACATTGAATAAGCTGCCCGTCCCCGCGATTCAGCCTCCAATCGTTGGGATAAACGTCGTCGTGTACCTGTCTCTTGGCAGAACCTGACAACCCAAGTCTGCGAACCTACGCACAGACGCCCTCGACAAAGCCAAATACCAGAATAGAATCCTGGCAGCTGATCTTGTCTTGTCTTGTTTGGTCAGGTCAGGTCAGGCTCGACTTGCCAGGCCAGGCAGGCTGATGACTGGCCAGCTCGGTAAATGCATGTGGGATTTGTGAGTCTTCTGTTGCGAGATCTACCAACATGAATGCGAATAAGAATCCAAGACAACGGGAATGCGTCGTCCATGTTGAACAAGTCCCTGACGGCCCAGCCTTGCCTTGCCTTGTTTCAACAACTCAATCCGGCAAGACGGACCAAGACTTAAAAATATGCGGCCACGAGTCGCTAACCCGATGGAATTGCCGTGGGCTTAGATGGCCGGTACAGGGCATTGCCGGAACGTTCGCGGCGTGGGGGATGAGGCACTAACAAAGGAGCTTCGAGGGCTCGACCACGTAGTCCATCTGGCTTAGACGCAGTGCCCCTCCCGCTGGAGAGACATTTCGCTTGCAACCAGAGACACTCTAACCTTGAGCTAGAACATTGGAACACTTGGGGGAGGGGGAGAAGGAGGAGGCGTGTGAGGGTGTTCTTTCTTTGCTGCCACGGGGTTCTTTGAGAGAGGGTGACGCCCCCCAACGCCTCCGATGGCTGACGGCGTTGGTTTTGGAAATGACATGGCGTCGATTTCTTGAGTTTCGGGCAACAACAAGCGCAACACCACACTGCGGCCAATCTCGCTCCCGTCGATTGCAAGATGGATGGTTGGATGGTGCCAGATGTGAAGGGTGATATCGATCTCAGACTACTTCTTAGTGGAAGGTAAGGAAGGCACCTAGGTGATTGTAGTTGGTCAAGGTTTAGTGTTGGCCATCCATGACCAAGAATTACTCGCTTCCTTCACACCCTCATGGTGTTTGACGGACCAGCAGACTCGCTTTTACGGCCCAGCCCTGCTCGAGCTCGGGAAAAGGAAGGATCGAGTATCTCGTGTTTCTCGTTTCTTGCAGGTTTTTTGTAAAGGTGTCCGTAAGGGGTTTGTCGAAGCAAATGACAAGTTTCCGTCGTGCGTGAGGAGTGCAAGTGGCTGGCTGGGCCTGTATTAACCCCAGCAGGAGCACCAGCACCAGCAGCAACGATGTCTGTCATTCTTTAACCTGACAACTTCGTCCTTCATCGAGATCCGCCTGGGCGTGGAGGGCATTCTTCTAGTCAATCAGAGACAAAGTCCAGGACCCCCAGCGGACCTAGGCCTTCTAGACCCGGGCTTCGACTCAGCTGCATTCCACCAAGCAGCCCCCAGTGCGTAAAGAAGGAGGTAGGTTAGCATCCGCACGCCCGCATCCCGACAGGCTGGGACTCGGTTGGCGTGTTCCCGCAGCCGCCGCGTGTTGCGTCCGTCTAGTGTGTGTTGCGTGCGAGGTGTTGTCTACCTTATCTAACCAGTGTTGAGTGTGCGAGTTGAATTGGATTGCCTGCCACTGAGAACTGCAACTCAATCACCTCACCTAGAAACGGGAGCAAGATAGTGGATGCACCACCCACCCTGCCCCCCCCCCCCCCCCCCCCCCCCCTGGCGCGTGCCCACTAAAGCGCAGGGCAGCCCGTCAGCCCTCTCTCCCCCGGACGATTTGCAGCTCGGACCCCCTGCCATCGCAGCGCCTTACACTTAGCTGGCGTGCCTGGGCCCATACCTAAGGTAGCGTCCCCCCACCCCCCTTGACAGGCACTGGACCTCCCGTCACACGCACCTACCTAGCGACAGCAGCGGCAACGAGCACCAGCACCAGCTCCCCTAAAAACGCGGCAACCTCCATCTCTCTGCGGAAAACCCCGTCGCGATACCACCGAGCGACCACCGAGAGTCTGCATTGTCGTCGTCTTGTCCCTGCGTCTGCCATTTTCCTTTTTGTTTGTATGCGGCCTCCTTTCGCCAGACGTCGCGACTCTCCTCTCGAAACGAGACCATGCCCGGTCGCCCGCTCAAGCGACCGGCGGAAGCTGGCGATCCTGCCAACACCGACGCCGACACAGCTGCTGCCGCTGCCGCTGCCGCTGTTGCTGCTGGTCATGGCAAGGTGAAGCTGCCGCGTCTCGACAAGGGCGGCCAGGAGGATTTCTCCTCCGTCGTCAAGAACCGTCTGTCGTCTTACACAAGGACCGGTCAGGCCTGCGACAGATGCAAGGTGAGTCCGCATGCCCTGCCCAGCACTGTCCTTTGCCAGACAAGCGTCGAACCCTTCAACCGTACTGACGACCCAAACCACAGGTCAGAAAGATCCGCTGCGATGCCCTCCCCGAAGGATGCTCCCACTGCGTCAATCAGAATCTCGACTGCTTCGTCACCGACCGCGTCACCGGCCGAACCGAACGTCGAGGCTACCTGCAGGAACTCGAGCGGGAGAAGACGGACATGATGAACCACATACGCGACCTCGAGAAGCTCCTCGAGAGCAACGGCATCGAAGTCAAGCCCTGGACCTGGGCTCCCTACGGCATGGCCTACCCTCCACCAGGCGTCACCTACGATCATATGGGCAATGCCGTCGAGGACCCGGCCGAAAAGGATGCCTGGACCAAGGTCGGATCTGTCTGGGTCAAGAACTACAACTTCAAGCCGCCCGCGAGTCGCTCCTTCCCCCGGTCAGCCCTCGAGTCGCGTCCCGTTCACAACCACATCGGCGTCGGCGGCGACAGCGCTCTCGTGAGCTCCATCAAGGGCACACGCCTGTCCATCCTCGGCACCACCATAGACGTCACCTCCTTCGACGCCCCTGACATGGACGAACCCGTCCCCGATGCCAAGATCTCCCAACCGCTCTACAACAAGTCGCTCCAGTCCTTCCTGCAGTCATGTATGAACATCAATCCCCCCGTCAACATCGAGCTTCCCTCGCGAAGCGACGCATTCACATACTCGGAGTGGTACTTCCTCATGATCTGGCCATTCCTGCCCGTGCTTCACAAGCCAACTTTCATGAACATTGTCCGTTGCCCTCTTCCCATACCCACCCGTGATTGCTGCTGACCATCCCTCCAAGCTGACTCGCATGTACGACGAACCCGACTTTGAGCCAGAGGTTCCCGATTTGGTCATGGTGCATATGGTCTTTGCCACCATCTACTTCCAATACGGCGTGAGGAACTGGGAGCAACAGGAGAGCCGTTCCCAGCTCAACGAGCTGTCTAACAAACACTACCACTTCGCTCTGAGCAAAATGTACGACTTGGCCTCGGCGCAGTCTGTCGCCGCCGTGCAAGCCATGGCCATGATTTCTGCCCACAGCCGTGCCTTCCCGAAGCCTGGATGCGGGTCTATGGTCACCAACTTTGCATTCCACTGTGCCATTGACCTCAATCTACACCGCGCTGCCAAGGCCCCGGGTGAGACGACAAATCTGGAAAACGAGATCCGCAAGCGCACTTGGTGGACTATTCTGACCGTGTACGTCACCCTGAACGGGCGCCTCGGACGGCCTATGCCCATCAATGTGGAGGAGTACGATGTCGATTTCCCCGAGCCCATCGCAGACGAGGCGCTGACACCAGACGGCGTTGACACTTCTGTAACAACACCCTGCAATTATCACGTCGGTTTGGCTGGATTCAAGATCGTCCCTCTCTTCATGGAGATGTACTCCAACATCTACAGCGTCAAGCGTGATCCGAAGAACTACGCCGATGTCGTGAACGCGTTGGAGGAGCAGCTTCAACTGTGGAAGGACAGCCTACCCGAAAACCTCCAACTAAACCTCGCCGGCCAGACGGAACATGAAGGTAAAATGTACGCTTTGTACATACAGATGTATGCGCTCGAGTTCCGTCTTTGTTTGCGTCATCCATCTGTGGCCATGACTAGTGACCGCAAGATGCTCCTGGAGAATGCCCGAATCTGCGAGGAGACGGCGGCGTACATGCTCAAGGCCACCAAATGCATTCTGAAGCTAAAATCTTTGGATACGACCTGGTACCAAATCGCCGTCTATGGCGCGGCTATCTTCACAACTTTGGTAGCCCACTGGGAAAGGAGGTTCGAGACGACTCCCAATCAGATCGCCAACATTCGCTCTGACATGAGGGACTGGATGGAAATCATCAACGCCACAGTGTCACTAATTGGTGCGTAGTCTCAACCCCGGTCAAGAGGATCGTGACTAACTCGGCTCTAGGTACGGGGTCTGGCATCAGCAACGAAATCAACCTGATCATTGAGAGAACCATCAGTTGGATCGAGCACGACTCCAAGCAAAAGGAAGCATCGCTGCCTCAAACAATTAAGCCCGACCCGGCAGAATCGTCACCTTTCCAGCTTTCGGCACAGCCGCAGTCTACACAAGCCTTGGCCGCCAGCGCTGCCGAGACAGCTGCGAAGGTGTTCTACGCAGAATCGACCAACCAGAATGGGAACACACCGTACCCGTCCCTGGCGTACGCCGAGCAGCCCGGGAACAACAATCTGGCCGCAAACGCCGCTTTTGAGGCAAACAATGCCTACTCTTACACGCCTGCAGTGCAGGCGACCGGCGGGGCAGACGAGACCTCGGCCGAGACCAACCCCTTGATTGCGTTTGCTTCACAGGCAACTCAACATGTGGCTGACCCGACCGGCTCCGCTGCTGCTGCCGAGCTTCTGTGGCGACAATCCGCATCTCAGGGCAACACCTGGCACGACTGGACCGCTGCGATGGCCGACAGCCAAGATCGGTACAGCGCCAACGCCCTCTTGACGCTGGGCGGTGGTCCTAGGGACCCGAATGCAGTATCGGAAGCGGCTACTGTGGCCGAAATGGCCGCTGTCACAGCCGCACCGGTAGGCCAGTGGCCACTTCTCCTCTTTGATGGTCCGGGAGGTGGTGGTGGCCAATGAGTTTCATTTTCTCGTGTCATGATTTAAGCAGCGTGTTCTTTTCATGTCATAGAGCAATGCTAGGCGTTTATCGGGGCTGTCATTTAGGGATGGGTTGCTGTGGTTCAGCAACGGGAAAAGGCACCAGGCATGGAAGGGAACACAGGCCGAACGGTTCGGTTGTTCTTCATTTGGGACGAAAGAGCCCGCTGCAATTTGCAATGATCAAGGCTGGCGTTTTTGGGCCGGGCCAGCCTCAAGGCATGGCGCCGCTTTAGCAATATACCTGCCACGTTGTGGGCTTTTGAAGCTTTCAACTGCCTGTTTCCTTGTGACTTGGATGTCGTCTCTGCATTCCCTTACGTGATTGGTGTGCCAAAAGGTTTCTACTGGGTATGTTGAATCTCTATACCATGGGCGTCTATATGATTGGAAATGGAAGCGAAAATCCAAGCAATGATCTTCATCAACCAAAAGGCCCAAGCCATGTCCTATTAATCAAATGTATCATCAGTCCGGACAACAACGCCGCCTTAGAACCCGGCAGGAATCTGCACCCCAAAAGCCGGCGCAAAGACATCACCGCAAGTATACCCCTCCGCCGGCATCTGCCCCAGCACGAAGAACGTGTAAAACAGCCCGAACAAGCAATTGCTCGCCGCCGCGAAGCTCGTATGCCCCGGCGCCAGGTTCTTGACAAACACGCTCGGCGAAAACCTTGCCGCGACGCCCTTGGCGCCCTCGACGCTGCTCGCGGGGTCGCCCACCCCGTTCAGCACGACAATCTTGCCCTGCGTCTTGACGGGCTCGGTGGAGACATCTTGGAGCCTGTTGGCCGGGTCGATTTTCCACTTGGAGCAGACGAGGCGCCAGTCCGCGAAGATGGGCGCCACGCTGGGTGCGGCGGCGACCATGCTTTTGAGGTAGGCCTTGAAGTCGTTGGCGGTCTTGATGTGCTGAGACTCGTCGATGCAGACGCCCGAGAGGATGCCCTCAAAGGGGGCCTCTTCCGTCAGGAGGGGGAGCGGGGCAGGGGGGACGGTGAGGGAGGATGATACTGCGCCGGCGATGGCTTCACCCGCTGTCCCGTTTTCGACTTCTCCGAAGACGCCTGCGAGGACGGGGAACCAGCCGGGAGCGTGGAGTGCGGTGGTCGTGAAGGTGTGGAGGGCGGACCAGTCGAACTTCTTTTCGGAGCCCGGGATGCTCAGGGGCTTGGACTTCAGTTTTGCCTCGAGGGCGGTGTAGCGTGCGCGGAGGGCGGCTGTAGTTTTAGAGGTGTTTGCAAAGGCGCATGTTCCTGGGGCGGAGTTGAGGCATGCGTAGAAGAATGCTTCGAGGCCGCGTTCCGCGTCTTTGATTTGGGAGGGTTGGGCTTGGGTTACGGTGTATGCGAGCGATGAGGGCGTTGGACCTTGTATGCGTGATTCAGTACATCATGCCGAAGACGTCTATATAGGGGGAACTTACTGTCAAAGAGAAACTTGTCGACGGCCTCTGGATATAGCTGGGCGATTGTCTGCCCGAGATGGGCGCCGGACGAGACGCCCCAGAAGCCCAGCTTGGTGCGGTTCTCCGCCTTCATGACGGTGTAGTGGTCGACGGCGTTGGCGTACGTGCCCATGAACCGGCCGATGTCCTCGCCGTTTTTCTTGCACTTCTTTCCAAACTCCTCGGCGCGCTTCTCGCGGAGAGTGTATGCGGCATCGTCGGCTCCGAGGAGAGGGGGCTCCAAGAGGGCGAACTGTTTGCGGTCGTCTTCGGTGGCGAAACAGCGGAAGGAGGGTGTTGTCCAGCCCCAGCCGCGGTAGTCTGTCTGTCAGTTCATGGCTTGGAAGACAGGGAGGGAGAGCTTACCGATGGCGAGAAGATCATATCCTGCAAATAGAGGAGCGTAGTCTTCTCCAAAGCGGACGAGGAAGTTGGTTGACGAAGAGCTCCAGCCACCTAGGGCGACATGAACTGCCCCCTGGGGAGGGGTGCCACCGGAAGCAGCAACATATGGGAGTTTGACGATGGCAAGGTCGACGGTTGGTTGACCGCACTTTCCCTTGATCTTCTTTGGCTTCCGGGGGTCATCAATCTTTGCGTGAACCTGTTTGATGTAAGTCGAGAGGGTAGTACAAGAAAGGGGAAATCATGGGGCTCACTGTCAACCGCGCACACTTGAAGACGGTGTAACAGTCATGCCATTCAAGTTCGGCATTTGGTTTGATACCGGCGAAAAGGGTAGGGTCGATGGTATGGTGCGGGTTCTGGGCCTGAACAGCAAGAGTCATAAAGGAGCCCAAGAGGCCGATAGCAGCAAGGAAAGGTCCCATTTTGACAAGGCGAGAAAACAGAACACGCGACGATTGCTAAATCACATCCAGATGTGCACTGGTCGGGGTTCTTGTCACTTATACTGTTGGATAGCAAAGTTGGCAGCCTACGCTTACACATTTTCTCTCAATCTCCGAATGAAAGCCATTCAATGCCAAGGAAGTCCAGCATCTTCGGATTCATGAGGAGGAGAATTAGCAGGCCTTGGCAAGCAAGGTGGACTGGGGACGATTGTAAAACGACTTCAGCATCACGAGGTTTACACATGGATAACAGTCTCTTTAAGCACCAAGGGAGCATTGATGGCTTGAATAGCAACTCATAAGCCAACGTGAGCCGTCGGTGTTTGGTTGAATGAAGCTTAGCGTCACTTCCTCCTCCATGTCCCGCCCTCTCATTATCTTGGGGCTGAATCATTCTGGTATTAAACATGCGGCTGAAGAAGCGCCACATCACCTCGCTTCCTCGTCTACGCCTATCCAGACCAAAGCCGATCCCAAGCATTCTCGATGACCTCTGTCTGAAGCTTCTTCAAGAACTTGTCGAATGGCACTGGCTCTTCGCCATCCAACCTCAACAGTCCATTCTTGACACCCCGCCAGCCCTCGACGGGAAGCTTGAAGTAGTCGTGCGCGATGCCGTGGAAGTACCGGACTTTGCCTGTTCCTTCGCCGCGCTTCATAGCTTCGTACTCTGCTTGACACTCTTCGCAAATCATACCCGTTTCAAAGGTGATGTAGAAGTACGCCGAACCATCTCCCCACCGCTGAAAGGGGCGGGCTGGGGAACAGAAGCCTCCGCATGTGTACCATGGGTCACTCAGCAAGTCTCCCTCGTCTTCAAGGAAGTTGTCTTCCGGCCCATGTTCATCTTCCTCCGTCTCTATGGTGGTTTTTCTTGGTGCATAACTGACTTTTTCCTTGCCAACCGCTGAGTTATCATCCTCTTGATTCGTAAGTCGTGACAGTAGAGCAGAACCAACGATACGAGCATAGCGGCGGAGCGTGTCGTCATTTCCCAATGCTCGACTCAGAAGTGCGAGCGCCTGTGTAAGAGTCCAGACATATGGGCCATCGTTCCATTCGATGGAATCACTCAGGCCGTCGAAGCTTTCCTTCAATAATGTTCGCAGCGTTTCTTTGAATTTCGCCTTGGGCCCCATCACTAAGTACATGTAGGACAAGCCGATCCTGTGCGTCGCAGTGACTGCTGGGGATATGTGTGGGACATCTAGTGACAATGGGCGTTTCAAGAGGCTGGCGAGAGACTGGAGACGTTCTGCCTTGTAGACCGGATCCCTTGACCGTCGAAAGAGTTCTACCTGAACGTTTGTCATCAGTTTCAATGCCATACCAATTACCCACACTGGTGTGACAGCTGTGATGGGGTAAACGAAGCCCATGTCATGGCTATCAAATATCTCGTTCAAGATACTGAGAGCCTTTTCGGCATCTTTGCAGGCCTCGAAGTACACGACAGCCAGATCTAGGCGAAGAGGCGTGCCGGCGTCGAGGTTGTCCAAAAAGGCAACCACTTGTTCGTAAAACTCAACAATGAATTGCTTTTCGCCGGCTTGCACGGCAATATCACAGAGTAGAGCAAGTCGATCTTCTCCTTCTGTCGCGTAATTGGACGCCAACCAGGTGATCCTCTCCAAGAGGCTCCAACTCTTCAAAGCCTGGATGTAACCGGCTTGATCCGCCTTTCGGTAGAAGACACTCAACTCTGCAACAAGATCGGACGCTGGGGTGATGCCGTCGGGATCGGAATTCTTGGCCTCGGTATAGTGCTGAAGAGCCGAGTCAAAATTCCGCAGTTGTGTTTGAGCTCTGGCGTACGAACTACACACAGAACGCTTCAGATGCCCAGGGATATCCACTCTCCAGAGCTCAGAGACAGCAGAACCAGCGAACTGGTAAGCATCTTCATTTTTCTTTGCTTGTAACAGTATGTCACACAGAACAGAAGAAGCTCTGTACCACTCAGGATTACCTGGGTTGCAAAGCTGTAGAGCGGTTCTGCAAGTCTTCTCAGCCGGCTCCAAGTAGCCAGTCTTGAGAAGAACTTCAGCTGTCGCACGATGACCGCCTGCATCCGGAGTTACATCTTCTGCGAATAGACCCAAGATTCCCAGGCTGGCCATAGCCTCATCAAAGACGGCCTCTGTCTCATCGCGTGTTTTGAGATCTTCGAATTGGTCTGGAAAGTTGAGACGGCCTTGATCCATCAGGAGGTTGCCTTTACCAATCTGCTCAACACGTGTTAGTATGACCATGTTTTCTGTCTCTAGTTTAAAGTGCCAATTTGAGCCTTTTGAGGGCGGAGTGGGACTTACCAGTTGCATGATGCTCCGAAGACATTCCCACGCCTTCATAGCATCTTGTGCGTTCAGCGACTGGTACAATTCCTGGAGATAACCCTTGGCCAGACCCAGACGAAAGGTGGCGGGGTCGTGTTCAACGCGGCGCCACCATTCCGCTGCAAAATCACTGAGACTATCCTTGACTTTTTGAATCTTCAAAAGTTTTGCCCAGTCTTGAATTCTGAGATCAGTGACTGCGGTTAGTGCGTAGCGATACGACATTCCAACCTTGCCCATCATCTTAGAATAACCAGTCTTATTGCCAAGTGCCTCAGCAAAAGCCTCAAGGACCTCAACCTGTTCCTGGTGGGTATGTTGAGCGACCTGGATATTACTCCAGTGATTTATCAAGGATACAGCGCAATATTCCTGGAGGCGCTTGTCAACATCCATCCGAGAAGGTTGAAACAGCTTCGTGCTGTCCAAAAAGATCCGACGGTGGGCTTCGGAGGGACCCCAACACAATGTCGAGGGTGCGTGCGGGCCATCTGTGAAGTAGCGTCTCATGGATCTTTCTTGAAACTTCACAGGAAGAGGTCCATCGTCGTATATGTCGTCGTTGTCATCGCCATGTTGCCTCAAGTCTTGAACCATGGTGACTTTGCTAGCTTGCGCCCTTGCTCGCAACTCAGCGTCGTAGCCTGTATCTGCTACTCTGAGAAATTTTGACGTGAACTCAGGTATATCTTCAAGGGTGAAGGCTCCTTCTTGTGATAGATGCCTCAGGAGAGACTGAACTTCATTTAATGTCAATCTTCGCTTAGTAAAAGCTATCCAATGAAGTATCGAGGCAGCAATCTGTTGGTGACTGATCGGCGTGCGGCGCTGACACTCTGATAATAAACCCTTGTAGATGTCATTCAGGTCATCAGGCTTCTTCTGCTTAAGTGCTTTCAACACTGCGCCCTCGCGACCAAGATTGTCCAGTCGGGTGAGCATGTGTTCCGCATACAGCATGTCTACGGCGAGACGTCAGAACGGTTGAATCAGAGAGCCAAGTGACCACTTACTTGGTGACATTTCCTCCACCGCAACGGCAACGCGTTGCTTAACATAGCGGCAAAATTTCTTCAGACAACCAAGAGAATTGATGCGATGCCATATCAACATCTTGAAGCCGTGGCGCTGCTTTTCTTTGGTGGCTTCAATTTGAAGCAGTTGAATGTCTGTAGGAAAGTCTTCCAAGCGTTCAGGTCTAGAGGTTACCACTAGCGACATTCTCAACTGTTCCTCTATGACGAACTTGGACAGAAAATCCTTAAAGGCATTCCAATCGCGTATCTCATCCAATCCGTCGAGTACAACAAAGAGATTGAACTTGGAGTTTTGCTGAAAGAGAGGTTTGAGCAAATACTTTGCAAGATGTTGCCAAAGTCTGGTGTTGATGTTGATGTCGTCTCTCGCAAGCTGTGTTTTCAGCTTTTCACAGGCAGCATTGTTGGTTTCTGCAATCTGGATGATCACTGAGATCATGCCGCTGAGAAAAGTGCAGAACACGTCGTCTTCCTCACGAAAGTAGAAGTGAACGACACAGGTGTGTCCCGATTCATCCTCTCTGGCCCTTTCTTCGAGCTTATCGTAAAGGGCCACTGCCAGGTGACTCTTTCCAATACCAGGCTGACCAGTAATTGCAAGGACGGGACGTTCTCCGTCCTTCATTGCCAACCAATCATTCCAGCTTGGCTCTGAAAACACCCAGTTGCAAAAGTCTGGCAGAAGTGTTTCCCTCAGGGCTTGAGATTCCTCCTCAATGTTGTTTCCTATCCTTGGCATAAAATAACGAATGGCCTTGGCAGACAGTGTTTTTCCTCCTGATTCTTTAGCGTTCTGGTCGCCCTTTCCAGACGATGCGATATCTGCCAGGTCACTGTCCGTCTGCCTATTTTTCGTTTGACCTCCAAATAACTTAAGTAACTTGGCGACATCGTCCTTGATGTTTTCTGTGTTCTCGTGGATGCTGTCCATGGTGTTGCCGAACCGCTCTAGCATCTCGGTATGAGATCGTTGGTTTTCATCCAACTGTGTGGTCATCTTGAGCGTTTCCTCGGAGTTTCCGAGAATAGCAAACTCCGTGGCTTGTTGGAGATTGCCTAATCTCTTGTTCATGTTTGCTCTTGCTTCCCCCAATTCACTATCGTCTCCTTGAAAGAGATTGGTAATCCATTTTTTGAAACGACCAAGCTCGATGTACTTGTGCGCGAAGCCACACATATTGAGAAGAGAGGTGAATACGTCCATCAAGCAGTTCTGATAGGCCTTTTTCTGGGGAAGTCGTGACTCTAGAATGCTAATACGTTGAAGAAAGCTGTTCATGTCTTCGAAGAAGACGATGACAATGTCATAATCAGCTGAGACAGAACGACAGGCCTGAAGTATGTAGGTCAAGGCCGTCCCAATAGCCGCAGCTGGGGGGAACGCTGGCGAAGCTGCCTCGATGATCTGGTTGGCGCCCTTTTCCACGTAGTCTAGATTGGAGGCAAGGAGGGTTCTCAGGCGGTCAACCTTGCCCTTGTCGTGCCTGAACTTGTGGAATCTGTTCATTTGTTCTGTTCCGAAGTCGAGCATGCTCTGAAGATTGTCGAATTTGCGTTCCAGGCTGAACCCGACAATGCCCTGATAGCCTTTCAAGGCTTCCTGCCAGAGGTCTTTGACATCGCGATCGTCAGTTGACAGCTGTTTCTCGACACCAGATGACGGTTGCTCTTCAGCACTTGGTATAGTCATCGTCGCGCGAGTCGGTGGGATAGCGAAGTTTCGATGGGATCTCCCGGCTGCGTGCTGGTGTATCAGTTGTGGCAGTTGGCCCAGATCAATGTGAGATGAAATTGCCGCCGCTGAGAAATGTGGCCAGATGTTTATTCTATGTGTTGATGCTGATGCCTGGCGCGATGCTGAGCGTTAATTACTTACTCGTGCCGGACAATCCTTGCATGCTTACCTTATGCAGTGAGATCTTGGGGGTGTCCATTTCATGGTACGACAACCAACCCCCAGTTGTCAGCTCATGCAGGGTTTGACTCCACTGCACAGGAATGATTTGGTTTGCGTCATATTCCGCATCTAGATAGAATTAGGGGCAGAAGAAGCAGACGGATCATCTTGCCAACGACGAATCTCCTGTAAGGTGTACGACTTTATTCATTTAAAATTCCATTGAATTATCATCAAAGGCCAGTGCCGTAGCAGGCTGGATAGGTATCAAAAGCCAACTACATGCGATCATCCTCACTCACTCAAGCTTAGTCTTCTAAACTCAAGCTTCTAAATGCAAATTCGCTTCGCTTACACGTCCATTCATCGACATTACACACCCTTCCAAATCGTTAAGTGACCTAAGCAGACTCCTTGCGGACGTGGTTGTACGGGTCGTTGGTGTTGGTTGTCTCGATCTGAACCTGGGCTGGCAACTTTGTGTCGCTGGCGTTGTCGTGGACGAGGTTCTTGTCTGTGTCGTAGTCGGTGACGCCAAAGAGCTTGTCCATGTGCTCGAGAGAGACACCCTTGGTCTCGGGGACGAAGAACCAGACGAAGAAGAACATGGAGAAACAGAAGCTGCCGAAGATGAGGTAGGTTCTGGATGACGTTAGTAACTGATCTCACAGATATTGATGAGGTCACCACTTACCCGTAACCGTGAGAGCCCGCGGTGGCCAACATGTTGGGGACAGTGCGGGAGACGATTAGGTTGAACAGCCACTGGGTGGCAGCAGCGAGGGCGACGTTGAGGGAACGGAGACGAGCAGTGGGGATCTCGGAGGCGTAAATCCAGCAGGCAGGACCCCAACCAAATTGGAAGAATGCGGCGAAGAGGAAGATGGCGACCAGTGCCATGTATCCGGCACCTGGGACCGGTTCTCCCTCGATGGGCGGGGAGATGCGGACGTAGAGACCGATGTAGAACATGCAGAGACCTTGGGCGATGGATGTCCAGAGCAGCGAGCGGCGACGACCAAGAGAGTCGGCCATGAAGAGGAGGAAGCAGATGCAAGCCAAGACCTTAACAATACCGTAGACACCGGTGGACAGCAGAGGGGTGGAGCGTCCAGAGATACCGAGGCCCTTGAAGATGGTCGGGGCGTAGGTGTTGATGGCGTTGGTGCCGGTCATTTGCTGGCAGATCATCAAGAAGATGGAAATGAGAGCGCGGTTGCGGTTGCCCTTGATGGTCCACATCTCCTTCTGCATGTTCATGAAGGTAGCGTCGCCGATGAGCTCTCTCTCGTGTTGCAGCTGGTCGACGATCTCTTGGAATTCTTGCTCAAGGTAGGGGTGTGTCTCAGGCAGGTTGCGGAGAACCGACAAGATCTTCTTGGACTCCTCCCATCTATCCTTGCGGGCAAGCCATCTAGGAGACTCATTGCAGAAGAGCATACAGACGAGCAGCAAAAGACTTGGCAGGCCTTGGATGGCAAGGGGGAAAACGTATTGGCTCTTGCCGGTAAGGTTGACCTCGGCACCGTACTGATGAATAAACGAGTCAGTAATGCTGTGTGACCTGATTGCAATAATTCAGCGATACTCACGTTAATCCAGAAAGCAATCATTCCACCTGTGACGATAAAGAGTTGGTACATTCCGGTCAAGAGACCACGAATTGCACGAGGGGCGTTTTCAGAGACGTAAAGCGGGTTGATACTGGAGGCAGCGCCGACACCGAGACCGGAGATGAAGCGACCGACGAAGATGGGAGCGAGTTTACCGAGAGAAGCAGCTTGCATGGCGACACCGACGAGGATGACAGCGGCAACGGAGACGAGACACCACTTGCGACCGAACTTGTCGGTGAGCTGAGCGGCAGCGAGGGCACCAACCAAGCAACCGGCTTGGAGGGTAGAGACGATGTTACCCGTCAGGTTGGCGGTGTCGACCTTGGATGCATTCTCCAAACCGTAGTCACTGTGGATGATTGTTAGGTATATGTGTGATAAGATTAATGTCTGGGTTTGTCCGCTTACTTCATGAATGGCTTCATGACAACGACACCGCCAATGACGGAACTGTCCCAACCGAAGGACATGGCACCGAAACAGGCGGATGCGGCGAGCGCGAACACTCTCCATCCGTAGATCTCGGCGGGATCGTTCTGCATCGCCTCGTTCTTGACGATCTTCTTGAGAAGACCCTGCATAGTCGACATTTTGGCGGCTGTTTTCTCTGCAACAAGCCAGGCTCTGGCGGATCGGTGTTGCTACTGAGGAGAAAAGGTCGATCGAATACACGACACCCGTTCGTGATTGAGCCTCTGCAAGCCGAGAAGGTTGAAGGGCGCGATGAGATGGTGGTGAAGGGACGGAGCGACGAAGAGAGAAGGGACAGCGGATGTGAGGAGCGCGAGATGGCCGCCTTGATATATCGAGAAGCCAGGCCGGTGTTTTCCTTGCTGATCCAAAGTCTCCTCCTCCTCCCCCAGTGTAACCGGGGACCCCTCACAGCTCCAAGCTACCTAGTCAGCAATTTGCCATCCCACCTCACGTTGGATGCAACAGAGGTTCTCCGATGGTACATTGTGTGCGTGAGGAGTACATCTCCGTCCGGAGCAATGGTCGCAATCGTTCCTGTGCGTCTCCTCGCCGAGACCCCTGCTCCGCGACTCTGGTTGGCCTTGTTGGCCCTCCAGCCATCCTTCAATGGAAGCTAGCTGTGCCTCTGGAAACCCCAGAGAATCGAGCCTCACTGAGTACCAAGACGGACGGTGAATTATCCATGGGATTTTCCACCATTCACAAGAGGCGGGAGGACAGCCCGAGGACGCTGGGCCGATGGGGGCGGCAGAGTAACGTCTTGGCTTGGGAAGTCGGTTTTGCGATCAGCCGACCAGGTGGTATAATTGGAGGCTTCGGGGAAGGCGTGGGACATGGCAAGCGGTTTCTGGGGGTGTGCGGTGTGGTGGTGGTCTCTTGTTCTGTCTTGGAGGGTCGTGGCGGCCGGATGGGATGCATCGACAAGCATGGCCGCGGCCAGGCTAGTCTCAGAGGCTGGGCTGGGCAAGCCAAGGTAGCCGGATGGCACTTCAGTCAGATGCAGACACAAGATGGCAGGCCATGTGGAAGGAGCCAAGGGATCAACACGGGCACGAATAACACATCGCAGTGTGAGCAACAAACAAGAGGCGATCTGTATGTACGTAGACCTTGACGGCGCAGACCAAAAAGACCCTGTCTGGCGGTTCGTCGTATCCGTGGTACCTGGTTTAGAGTTACCGGCAAAAGACGTTCGTGAGGAGATTGGAGATTGAAGTGAGGGGCCGGCTGTATGTGGGATAGGTGTCAAGCATCTGTATGATGGATCGGTGATGGCAGGCGGCAAGTTGGCTGCAGAACGGTCTCCATACACATACTAGCAGTCAAGCTTAACAGCAATAGACGTGGCTATCTGGGGCAGCTCTGGGGATTCAATGGGGCCCCGGGTGCCCCAGATTACGAGGGGCGCACGGCGGGGAGAGAAATGAGAGTTGAGAGGGCGCAGGTGAGCTGACAGTAGACACCACGACGAGTGACTGAGGATTGAATGGGCCTTTTCCCCCAGGATCACTGATGGATGTAGCCATTCTTCTTGCGGCATGGACCGCCGAGCTATGAGCCGTTCCCTGGGACGAAGGCGGCGCGTGATTTGCTGGGGGTTGCGGTCGGGTGTGTGGTTTCAATCACGAATTTAGGCTGCTGGTGGGGGTGGAGAAGACGATGTACAGCGGTAGAGGAGGAGACGAGGCAAAATGGCAAAGAGCAAGGGTTGGCAGGGTTGAACAGGTTGGTGAATGGATGAAGGCAGGGGAGCACAGGTTAGTGTGCTGAACTGAGTTTAGGCCGTATGTATCGTCATGGATGGGACATGTATGCGCCGACAGTCAAACAGGGGACTTTTTGGGAATGGGACGATGACAACGATGAGCGCTGGTTGTAATGAAAGCTCCGAGCTGAGACTCTGAAGAGAATCATAAACAGTAAATCTCTTTACGGATATCTCTTACAAGATACATCAACTCTCAGCCGTCCGGCCGGAAGACTAATGCGTTTATCAACCGATTCCGTCCGGTGGGTTGTGCGGAGCACAGGCGCAGGTGAGAAGATTGAGTACATGTGGAATGGAGAGGATGGAGGATGGAGAATTGTTGGAGATCGCGGGGGTGCAAATGAGGGGATGGGGACGGGACAAGGGTGTTGTTTGTATGCACCATCGTGCCAACTGGGGACGAACACCACTGAAGGTATCCGTACATGTACAAGACCTAGAAGCGAGAGACAGACACGAAGACGCTACATCTTTGTTCTCAATCTGTCAATGTCGATGGGCGCTTGACTGAATGTGTCGACGGTGCCAAACACTCTAGTCTGTTCTAGTCATGTGTTGCCCTTCGTCCAACACGAGTGTCAACCTCAAGCGCGACTCAAAACTCCCCGTTCAGGGCTTTTTGGATGACAGGTCAGCCACGCAAAACTGTCACTGCAGTGCCTGAATCGAGGAATCCCCAGACGCCAAAGACGGTGTGCCAAACATCCCTAACCCCAAGCCATCCTCCCTCCAACCGTGTTCCAACCACCACCACCCCCGACTTTGTGGCGATGAGCCAAAAGTCTTGGCCTTGCCCTCGATTTGACGGAAAAATTCATTTGCGCCGCTGACCTGAAGAACTGGATCTCCCCTAGTCGTGTTTGGCATTCACGAACCGAACACTTTCCCAAAGCTTCATTCGTATCTCGGCGCCTGCGAAATCAACATGTCCAGATTGATCTTGTCTCTTTATTCGTCGAGGCTGTCCACGTACTCTCAAGCACGGATGAGGCATACAGGGCGCTAGCGAGACATGCGCCCAACTCGGCCAACATCATGCGATGCCACATACCACACTGCTCTGCTTCCGGACCCGAGTCCTCGGGCCCTGTCAACAACCATGCCTGCCTGTCAGACATCTTGCACCGCCTGTGTTGGCGCGCTCCCAACCTGCTGATGGTCCTGTCGGGGAAACAGACTGCACTAGTCGTCGTCTGTGCCGCATAGCTGGTGACCGACAGTTTGGGGTCGAATGCGCGTTTGTCGCGTAGCTCTCCCTCCCAGCTTGCGCAAACAGACAGCCTCAAGATCACGAGGCGCGGAATTAAAGATCGCTGCTTAGACACGACCTGTTTCTCCAAGCCATCATCTGAGTCTCGTGTGTTGATAGGACGGAAGAATTACTGTTATTCAAGACTTGACGTTGAAATGCCATGCAAGCCACCAGAGCCTCTACGCGCCAACCCGCCACGCCTCTTGTCTCTGGTGCTTCGCCATGCCAACTGTCTTGGTCAATCGAAAGGTTGCATCCTTGGGGTTAAGGCTGCACCCTCCTTCATCAAGTGTTGGGGGGCCTGGAAGCCTTTCAGCTTGGCGGTATTATCTCTCTTCTACTCTCCCCTAGACCTGTCGTCCTGATGGGCCAGGATTCTCTCAAACCGGCTGCATGGTCTGCAAGGCCCCAAGAGCTGTCATGAAGAGTAAGCGAAACTCGCAGCGTTCCTGTCAGATGTCAAGGCCGCACAGAAAGTTCTCTTCTGCAACACCTTGGTTCAAACGACTCTGCCACATGGAACCCAGCCAAGCCAACAACCTCTTCATGAAATTTGTTCTTATTTTTGTCATGCACCGGTCTCTGAACCTCATGGAATAACAAGCAGAATCTTTCTTTGCCAGAAACCACTTTGAATGTGCTTCTTTCGGTAAGGAAACCAGAAGCCGGACGGCTTGGTCTGTTGAAGTCCTCGACCTTTGTTCAGCTAATACTCATCACCAACAAGTCCCAATGTGCTAACGTTTCTAGAGATTTAGATGAATCCTGTCGACTGTATACTCAACGACGATATACGACAGACGAAACCCCCTTCCGTTGAACCTCTCGTTGTGCTTCACGTCGATGGTGTATCCCTTTCCAAGCTGTCGACCGCATATCTCTACGGCAGTGATCATCGAAAGCATCCGCGCGTAGGCTAACGCGACATGTAGTATACATACCACGGGTCTTTCGAGCCACGCAACACGATATCACAACGATCCATCCCAGTCGGTAGAGGACGGTAGGAATCTGATGACAGCAATGTTGGGCACAGCCGCAGTCGGTAGGCCCAACGCGTTGAAGATATCCACCAGCCCTCTCGTCGAGATCCGAGGAAGTGTTGTGTAGTTCTCTTCGAAAGCTTTACTCAAAGACCGTTACGTGGGCCGGTATTTTGTATCCTCACCTGCCTGACAAAGGGTCAGAGGAAGACCTCAGCCATACCAACACTATCGTGCGCCTCCCGGGCGAACCCCTTTACATGCCACTGTTTCTCATACTTTCTTTCTCTATACCTCATCTTCTGTTTTCAGAACCAAAGATCATGAAACTGATCGAACCAACCGTTGATGGTAAAGTCGTAGGTAAGATGTGTGATGCCGCTGCAAGCGCGAGTTGGTCCTGACACGGCCGTCTCACGTGCAATATCACCACGTCGAATAGCCGGGGATCTTATGTACATTATTTGAATTGAATTACCCAAAAAATAACCGGGACTGTGCATCGGGTCCTGGTGATTGGCTGCTCTCAGTCTCACCAACGCAGATGACTGTCATTTGCCCAAAGAATCCGAGATGGATCTCCTCTCTAGAACATCGATGACGGGGAGAAGAAGCCGATCATCCAGTCCAGTGACCATCTTCACCATCCTCCACATCCCGACGTCCAGCGGCCGACGTCCAATGTCGCGTGAGATTGTTATCTTGGCCTGATTAGACCGCCGTTCTGCCGATTCTGAGCTCCATCCGCAGTGCCGAAGTCCCATCGCGCGTTTCGACGAGATGATGAACAGATAAGATAGCTCATCCAACAAACCCACCAAACCGGACCCCATCCCGATGCAAAATCGTGCCAAGAGACCAGCGAAAGAAAACTCACACCGTCACGTTCGGCAAACACCCATCTCATTGGCGGACTTGGTCGTCGATGAAGCGCATCGATTCCATGCCGCACATCTCCTCCAAAACCTCAAGCCAAGAATACGGTATCGGATTTCCCCGTCGCGCGAAATTCAAACGCGCCCCGAGGGATCCATGAACTCTTGGCGCAACATCCCTAGAAAACGATTAGAAGCGCTGGCGACCCCCAAAGTCCGATCAGCCACCGCCTGCAGCTCGGTATCCGCAACCCGACAGCACACCTCGCCCACATTCCTTGGCTACCACCACCACCACCACCGCAATCCGCGCCGTGCAGCCTAGTTAACGGGGACAGATTTCTCCTGTTGCCAAGCCTCCTGAGCATCCATCCCGCATGCCAAGAACGCCAGTATAAAACAACGTGGTTGGAATTGGGCGCGGCGGGAACAGCTGCGAGTGAATGTAAATAGGGGCTGGAGCCTTGGCAATTCGGAAAAAGACGAGAATTAAATAAGTGCCGCACGGAAAAAAGTCACCACGGAAAACGCACATTCATCTTCTTCAACTGAATTTTGTATTCTGAGTCATTATATCTCAAAACCTATCTTGACCTCATTATCTCTCATAATCCACCAAAATATACTAAGATATATGAAATATGTATAAGAAGCAGTGACTGGTGAAACTCGATCGTCTCATCACATGGCTTGTCCAAAAACAGGAGAGTTGCCCCATCAGATGTGCCCTCAATCTTCCGTCCTCAAGGTCCTCATTCCGGAATCCCTCAGGCTATCTCTCTGATGGGTTAATCTCCCTCTAAATTCTTTCTCTCTCTATAAGAGTATTTAAGAGAGGGTCTTGGCGGCCCAGCCAAGACGGTTGGAGGCACCGTCGAAGACAACGAAGGCAGCCTTGAGGGCGACATCACCGAAGATGTTGATGCCGATGCCGGAGGAGCTCTGCAGGCCACCGAAGCAGGTGCTGGTGCTGACGGGAGCGTAGTTCATGTAGCTGGCGGGAATGGTGACGCGGGAAGAGCCGACGCCGAAGGTGAAGGAGGGGACGGTGGCGGAGCAGGGGAAGGTGTAGCCTCCCTGGGAAGAGTCGTACTTGGCGCCGGAGATCTTGGAGTAGTAGGCAGTGACGACGGACTGGGGGAGGAGGAGGAGGGTGGTTCCGGTGTCAGCGATGCCGTTGAGGGAGGTGGAGGTGAAGGTGGCGGAGCCGACAGAGTAGCCGGAGGAGGTGAACTGCCACCAGCCGTCGGAGTTGTCGATGCTGACGTAGGTGATGGCGCCGGTGTAGGCGGAGGAGTCGATGTAGCCGAAGTTGTACTTGCCGGCTGTTGTATATGTAAGTATGTGTATGTTTACTGTCATGAGATGATTATGGAAGACTTACGGGTGTTGTGCTTCAGGTCAGCAGTGAAGAGGTAAGCATCCAACTTGGACTTGGCAGTCTCGAAGAAGGTCTTCTGCTGGGTGGGAGAGACGGTGTTGATGGAGCTGAAGCCGAGACCCAGGAGACCGTCCAGGTCGCTCTCCTCGGAGAAGGAAGAGGAAACCTTGGAGGCGGCCTCGACAGCCTGGCCGGTGACGGACAGGCCGCCGACGGAGACGGTGTCCTTGTAGACGATACCGCTGGAGCTGGAGCCGTCGCCGTAGGAGATGGACCAGGTGGCGCCGGTGAGGCGGGAGGCGGTGCTGGACTTGCTGGGGTCGTAGACGGTCTGGCCGTTGCGCTGGCTGGACGGCGTGGAGGTGGAGAAGACCCAGAGATCGGAAGATCCAGTGTCGAAGTCGAGGGTGAGGGTCTGGGCCGGGGTACCGATCTGGACGGGGCTCAGGTACTCGACATCGTAGTCCTGGGGGGTGGCGGCGACGCTGCCGGTAGCGCGCTTGGTGGCACCGGTGGAGGTGATGTTGGCAACGACGCGGGAGAGGTCCTCGGGGAGAGCCTTGCCATACTTGCGGTAGGCCTTGGCGAGGGCGAGGGGACCGTTGCGGACGTAGCGAGGGTTCTTGATCTGGTCGACGGTGAAGCGCTTCTCGTTGGCGTTGTTGGTGGGCGCTCCAATGACGGAGGAGGCCAGAGCCAGACCGGCGGTGAGGGCGGTGATGAGAGTCATCTTGACAGAGAAGACGAAGCGAGAGACCTGAGGAGGAAGAGGACGGGGAGAGGCAGGAGATGAGAAGATGAGGATGAGGATCGAGGACGGGAGTGAGCCGATGAGGATGAGGAGGGAAAAAAGACCAGATGAACGGGGAGATCAACAGAGCCTTATATCCTCATGGTCGACTCCACGATAGAGATCGCCGCCGTGCGTGTTGTTGTGGGAGGAACCCACTCCGGTCGATAGGTAAATCGCAATATCACTCGGAGTCGACCAGCGTTCACGAGGCTCGATAATGCCAAGAGGTGCCAACAAGGGATCGTCAAGTCAAGCTTTCAAGGTGACCGGCACAAGATAGCCGGGAGTTGAATACCACCTTCCAAGAGGGAGCATCGTGCCCATAGTGTCATTCCCAGGCTGCCTGTCGCAACTCCATGGACTGTCACCGAAAGGGGGCCACTAGATATGCATCGTGATTCGAGAAGAGAATATGGGCCAGCTTAGATGAGTAGAGAGGTAGTTCAAACAGGAAGGAAAATAAGGACAGCTGCGGCGACCATTAAACGAGCCAAGTCGGACTGACTAGCCATGGTCCATCGAGGGACGCCAAACCAGGGACCTTGACGTAGCTCCATTCCTCCCGAAGAGCCAATTGCAACAACAGCCAGCCTATTCCCGGCTTCTGTGAAGGGTGGGAGGGAGGACTCTCACTCGAAGAGGAGGGCTGGAGGGCTGGAGGGGTGGGATGGATCATGGGTCAGTGATGTGGTGCATGGGTGGGCAGAGCGGAACAACAAGACGGAGGTGGTGGTGGGCGCAACCTTGGGCCTAAGCTTTTTCACAAGTTCCCAGCAGCGGGAAACTAGATGAAAAAGAGGCAGGTCGAATTCCGAAGCCAGACCAAACCGCGGCTCTCCGTTCGTCCAAGGCGGGAGATGAGATGAAAAAGCACAGCACAGCGCACGACTGGAGCAGCTGATGATGGGGCCGAGGGCGGGGAGGAGAATGGATTCACTCAGCCATGCAACTCGCAACCAGCCAATACCATAGCCGGACGGGACCCCTTTTCCTCTCTTCTACAGATAGATCCTTGATCGTCTCTGCCATGTTCCTAGCGCATCTCGCGACAGCCCCAGACCAGTGCTCGAGTCGAACGGACAAGTCTGAGTGCTCGCTCGCTCATACGGTACTCATACGGATACGCAGTACGTAGTACGAGAGAAGAAGGAAAATAAAAGCACCTACCTACTCGGGACATGGCTCCGGGAGTCGCCAGCCCAAAACCGCACATGGGGCTCCGAGCTGGAACCAGGCCCAACCATGTTCCATCCCCATTGCACGTTAATCGCCAAATCGCCTCTGGCATGGCAGATCCCCCGTTCACTTCGCTTTGCCAATTCGCCTCGGCACATGGAAACAAGCTTTACCGCCAAGTCCCCACCCACAGTCCCGTATGCGAGCAAAGACTTGGAATTGCAACTCCAACCCTCCGCCAGCCCTCCGCCAAGTCTGGGGCCGCCCAGGCACGAGATCGAGGCCAAGACGGGAAGGAAGGCAAGGCGGACTGGGGTGCTTCTGCTGATGGTGGTGTTGGTGGTGGTGGAAGACGGCGAGATGCGCGCGATGTGGGAGAAGGGATGGATTGCATGCGAGAGACACATACACAGACACAGACAAAGAGAGAGAGCCCGCCCTCGTGCATGCGATGCGATGCGCTGCGATGCGCTGATGAGATGTCTGGGGGCCTGGACCCAAGTCTCCGTCGTCTCTTCTCTGCGTCAAACACCGGATCCCAAAGAAGCGGAATTGTTCGGCTGTCGTTGCCATCTTGGCGATACGTCTGGCCATGAGCTGCCCTGCTCTCATGACGTGCTGGCGGCTGCACCGGCCTGGACCCTGCCCTCCGTCGCATTCAACTCAACACAATCATTTGGGGCTGGATGGAGGAGCGACTCATCATTCAGGAAGCTGGGCTGGGTTGCCTTTACAAAAGTTCGTCCATGTATGATGTCGTGCCATCGCACGAGCTGATATTCTGCCCGCGACTCCATGACGGAATATTTCACAAACCTTCGTGACCTTTTCTCTTTCCCGATTGATCCTTTCGCTCCGGCCGTTCGCTGACTTTGCGGATGAGGGGGTGAATCGTGATTTGTTTGAGCTTCCTCAATCGTGTTGGGCGTTTCTTCGAGAAGACTGCCGAGTCAGCCGGTCTCCATGTTTTCTCAAGATAAGACTCAAGAGTACTAGCTAGTCGTGTGCTCATCAGTTGAACAAGCGCCAGCCACACAGACTGGTATCTACAAACCAACGAGTACAGTCCAGTCAGTCCATTGGATGTCGCAATCTAGACAGTGGCGAGAAACTCTCTTCTCGGGTCCTCAGTCAGAGTCAGACAGTCTCCCCTCTCTGCCGACCGCGCGATAAGGACCGTTGGGCGCGGAAACCCCCCGAATAAGCATGATTGAATTAAGATTGCACCGTCGGAGCTCTCTCAGCTCCCCCGACACGGGTCTCCCCTGATCCAATGCTTCCTCACGGCGCAGTAAGGTACCCTTGAGCCAAGCTTGGGGTTCAAATTCAATTACGTACCGTAGACGCCGTTAGGTAATTGGCCTTGTCCATTGATTATCGCGGCCCACAACCGCTGAGCAGACCATTGGGGAATGTGGATGTTTGCCCATCGCGGCTAAGCGGCGTGGGTCTTGCTTGGTTCCATGTCCCGTGTTGTTTGTTGACTTTGCATCTTTGGGTTATTGATGTTCTTCATCATTGTAGTGGTTGCGGCTGTCATCTGAACTCGACGAGACTCTGCGCTTTTTCCCCAAACCCCGACCACCGCCATACCCGAGGTCTGAGGTCATTGCTCTTGAATCAGGGCCCCAGCTCTGGATGTTCGGGGTACCTGTATCCGAAGAGTCATGAAGTCAGTCCGACCATGTTCGTCTTTCCTCTTCATTGATCCCATCGTCGGTCAGGCACACACACAATACCATACGCAACACCATACACAGCACGGCTTCTTTCGTCACTGGTGTTTCGTTTGTTGTATTGCATATCGCGCGAACTCCATCATCCGCCGATGCCGATTGTTTCCATTCTGTCCGGACACTGATGATGGTGCGTTCCTCCCAACGAAACCACCATATTCCCGCACTGCCCTGCCCTGCCCTGCCCTGCCCGCCCGCTGGAAAAGTCGGCGATGCGAAACTCTGCGCTTTGTGGTGGTGGTTTGAAATCGCGAGCGTCCGCGAGCATCGCGAAGCATGACGTCCCCCGCAGATGCAAGCGAGGTCGAAGTGAAAACACCAACGGCCGGCTAAGTCGGTAACCACTCAGCTGCGTCAGCTGCAATTCAATGACTAGGTAGCGTGTTTGAACGAGCGGAGGCTGCCAAAAATATCACCAGTTTGCGAAGCAAACTTCGCCAAACTATGAGGCTTCCCGAGATTTAGCAGCTGATGGAAACTCAAAACATGACCTCACCACCTCTGTCAGTCCCGCGTGTAAGGTACTGCGTGCTTAGTAGACGGCCTTTTTGTTCCCGTTTTGCCGATGCGAACATCTGCAGACGGAGAACTTCAGATGTACAAAGTGACAAGACAGCCACCATTAGATCCCAGCCACACAAACCACATGGCCACTCGGCCGAACCTTCTGTCTGCCTTTCTGCTCGTCGGAGATTACACAACGAGGACGGATTCCCACTTTCTTTCCAAAGAGTTCATGCATTGTCATTATATGAATTGTGAATGTGACCAAGCCCGGACCTATTGATACAACAGACAAACAACTTCTTCGGCCAGACCCGCCAGACGATGTGTGCAGCCAAAAGAAGCCTTGTTGAGACAAGTATGATGATCTGAACGAACAGTTGCCCAAACGCCGTCATGGGAGAAACAACAACAAAACACCACCAATACTCCCCCCCTTCGCCTCGAGGCGAGTGCAAAATGGGTATGATGAAACAAAAATCAACGCCAGCCAGCCACGCTGGGCCTGGATGCTTTCTCTATTTTTCCGTTGTTGGCCGCAACATTGGCCGCGAGACTGCCGATGGTGATGCGCCTGTTCCCGAACCCGGCCCCAGCAACTCTGTGCTGCTGCGGGCTTCCTCCTTCCACTCTCAGGCTGCCTCCCAGATGCATGCGTCTGGCCTGTCCTGCGGTGAACGCTCGATCACCCCGCATGTCGGGTGGCGAGCAGGTCATGGGCGGCGATAGCCTTCGCTCAGCACTGGCACGGCGGTGTCTCGAGATGCCGTTCGTGCTACTAGCGACAGGACCCGAGAAGCTGAACGATTGTCGATGGCCCGATGAGGTCGAGCTGACAGAAGACACACGCCTCGCGTTGGAAGCTGCAGTGCCCGACATGGATGAGATGCGACGATGTTCGCCGCGAACCTTCTTCATGTTCTGCAGCGCCGACCGGATCTTCCGAGGGTCAATGCTCGGGGACTCAGAATCGGAACCGGAGGCCGTCTGAGACGCCGGCGGGTTGTTCTCATCAACAGATAGACCGGGGCCGGACAGCGACGTTCGTGGGGGCGGGCTAGCCCTTGCGATTCTAGAGCGGAAGGCTGGCGGCGAGAGGTTTGAGGAACGGTGAACGTCGAGGGCGCGCAGAGGAGCTGAGCGACCGCTGTCTGAAAGCGGTGAAGAGCCCAAGTTTGCTGTCATTATCGGGAGGGAGGTAGGCGACCCCGAGCCAACGGATGATACACGGGTGGCCCCCTTGGACAGGAATCCAGCCTGGAACCTGTTAGGCTTGGCCATTGGGATGGATCCAGTCTCGGGGAGCTCCAACGTCGGGCTCGATTCGGAGCTGAACGAAGTTGTGGTGTTGTCTTCCTCCTGGAGGTAGGATGGAAGCGCAGGCATTCTCAAGGGAGGACCAAACTTGTCAGGCGAGTTGTTTTGCTCCGGCGTTGAGTCGTACTTCTTAGGTGTCTTTTCGAAATCCGCAAGCCCCGATTCCGTCTCGTCGTCTCTCCAGCGAACGGCACGCTTGAACTCCATCTTCTTCTTGACAGGCGTGAAAGAGACTCCCTTACGAGGACTTCGCGGAGCGCCTGCTTTCTTACGACGGGGTGACGACTTCATAGGAGATGCGTGGGTCTTCTGGGGAGAGGGCTCGGGAGCCGGGACGAAAGCGGGTTGGGGCATGGGTGCGATGTTGTTCACAACCGCCTTCTTGCGCTTTGGCGTCCCCTTCTTGGTGGGTGAGAACTTCTCGAGCGGGATTTTGACACCATCGGGCTTGACAATGTTCGTCGCAGCCGAGAAGCCTACCTCCAGCAGACGGTTGATGATCTGCTTGGCGTGTGCAACAGCCTCATCCTCGTTCATGGCAAGCGTATCAGCGAGCGACGCAAGCATGTCGAATTGCGCCGTCAGAAGAACCTGGACCATAGAAGCGTCGCCTGCCTTGTCCATCTCCAATACCTCGCGGTTGGCATCCCTGCCAAAGTTGGCCTTGAGAAGCTCGGCCTCGCGAGTCAGACTGTCGACCTCGGCGCCGTCAGCATCACCGCCAGGCAACTGCTTCAGACTGTGGTGAAGAGCAGTATCAATGGCACGCTCCCAGTTGGTGCTCTCCAACTTTTGGTGGATGTGCTGGCGACTGTGCTCCAACTCCACCATGATCCCCTGCGCCGTCTTGCGAATTGCGACAAGGGGCGGGGGCATCGAGTCCTCGTCTCCTCTGGTATCGCAGACGGTGTCGAACGATGCAATCCACGCAGAAAGCAGACCAATCCTCCTCTCAAAGGCCCGTAGCTTCTTCATGTTATTGATCTTGTCTTTCCGCTCGGGGGCGGAGTTGTCGTACGCCACACGGAGGCGCTGAATTCCCTCGCGACCGACCGAGTTTTGCTTCTCCATCTGCTTCCGGAACTTGGCATAGAAAAGCTTCTCCGCATCCTTCTGCTGCGCCTTGAGCTCGTTGATCAAGGCCATCTGCTCGTCGATCTTGACCAAGAAGTCCTTGACGTGTCTGTTGACGTTGAAAACGTTACGGGTAACCTTGGTCTGGATGTTCTTTGCTCGGTTGGCGTATCGGAGGGTGTTTTGCGTCTCGTCGAAATGGACGCTGGAGGGACTGACACAGACAATCATGACAGTCTTACAATTTCCACCGAGGGAAAACTTGAGGAGTCGAGTAAGTTTGCTGTTGCGATATGGTACGTGGTTGCGCTTGTGGGGGTCGCACAAGGCGTTGATGCAGCTTCCCAGAGCCAAGAGGGACTTGTTGATGTTTGCACCTTCGAGGAGGCGCTCGCCGCGGTTCTTCGTGGCGCTGGCACGCTCGCTACCGGCAAGATCGATGATGCTGAGCGTGGCCATTGTGTGGGGTTCGTTGACGGAGGCAGTACGGTCCTTTTGGGCGATGTTGATCTGCAGAACGGCGTGAGATCGCGAGGACACGGCGTTGGCCGCAGTCGGGGAGACAGTGCGCCACTCATTACCCTGCACAATCATGTCCATGACCTCCTGGACGTCCTTGGGCTGATGGCTGGTAAGACCTGCGACGGAGACGGCCTGGTTCGAGTCCTCACGGAGCATCAATCCCTGTTTGCTACCTCCGGGGACCAGCAGGTCGCGGATGGTCTCGTTGTAGATCTCGAGGTATGATAGAGTGACCTCGGTGGTCTTGTCCTGGCTTCGCTCACTGATCTTCTCGAACAGTTCCTGCATGGTGAGGAAGATGATACCAGGGTGCTGTGATGTGCCGGTGATGGTGTGTGTCTTGCCGCAGCCGGTTGCGCCGTAGGCGAAGACGGTGGCATTGTAGCCGTCGAGGACGCTGTCGATCAGCTGCTTGGTTGTGCCCTCATAGACATCGTTCTGGGTGGCGTTGTCGTCGAAGATTCTGTCGAACATGAAGGTCTGATCCTTGACTCTCTTGCCTTGAGGGACGACGGATCGGCCGAACTTGTGGACGGGGTTGTCCTCTGGGGGATCGAAGACACTGTCAAGCCTGTGTCAGATGATGTTGTGGTGCGGCGCATAGGGAGGTGGGGGGGTATACTCACAGACACTTATCGTCGATAACCTTGATCACGGGTCGGATGCCGCCTCTTTGGAGTTTGGGGGGCGCGGCGGCGAGAGAGCCGTCGCCCAAAAAGACGGTGCCCTCATCGTTTCGTGTTCTGCAGGCAGTCAGCACCGGCTCGCGATTAATCCCCTCTCTCATGTGTTGACGAACAATTGCGCAGCTTCTCGGATTGTGAACGGTCGCACTCGAACTGAATGTCACCGACGTCAGTATTCACGCCCGCCGGTATAGAGCTTGTGTCGGCGCAACGAACCTGCGACCGTGATGGACGATGCTCCGGGGTCAACGACCATGTTGGCTGATGTGGTGATTCTCTGTCGTCTGGTGTCTCGTATGGGTCTCGGTACTCGAAGTCGTTCTGTCTATTTGAATCCAAGACTGTAAACAAAAAGAAGTCAAGGTTCGACAGGTGCAGGAGGCGGGTGCAATCAAGAAATAAACAAAGCCGCTCTGCAGCGCGAGCCGAGCATCAGGAGAGACGAGAAGAGGAGGGGAAAGGCGACCAGAAAAAAAGAAGAATTAACGGAATAGCGAAGCAGCTGTTGGGTTAGTGAATGAGGATGCTGCTCTGGTGGGAGTCGGCGGTCGAGGGGAGGAAGAGAGAGGAGAGAGAGAGAGTGGATGAAGATGCAGATGGATAAGAGATTAGGAATGAGCGTGAATGTCTCGAAGGGGTCTCGCACTTTCTCCAGCTGCCGTTACGTTAGGTCACGACGAGTCGGTCCAGGGCCTGTGACTTGCCCGACTGACGTTTGTTGTTTTCAGAGGTCCCTCACCCCCGAGTGCCGCGTTGCCCTTGACGACCGGGAGCCTTTTTAGCGAGGAAACTGTGGGACCGCCATGCCGTTTTAGGAGGTTTGACGGGTCCACTTCAGGGCACCTGTCCGAATGAGGGAAGGCGTCACGTCATCAGCCACGCAACGTTGGGGAGCCGTGGCTGGTGAGACAGTTCAGCCACAAACAACGCTCCAAGAGAGCAGCTTCAAGTGGACAAAGGACTCGCCTAACTCCAAACAAAACACCACGACCCAGCTCTCCGAAGAGGCCTGGTGTGAGAAAAGGTGGATGGCCTAGTGCTTCAGAATGGGAGTAATACGATGACAGTGAAATTTCTCATTTATACTGGAGAATTATAGGACGACTAATTTTTGTCTTTGTTTAAACACTTACTCTTTTCTCCTCATTCATTCATCAAGCCTCAACATCAGAAGATGCTCAAGACAACACCCAAAACCACAGCAAATACACATGTCACAGTGCTATTGGCCAACGTCCTCGAGCTTATGCTCTTCTTGTCTGCCTTCTGCGCCATTCGCGTCGCGTCACCCCCAACAACACCGGGGCTGCTGCTGAACGTCGTCTGGTTGTACTTGCCCTGCTCGTCCCGGCCCACGAGGAAGCTCTCCGGGGGTCCGAGGTACGACTTCCGGACGCCGCCGAGGTCAACCACGACCTTCTGCACGATGATGTTCGGCATGAGAGCCCACACACGCAGCGTGTACGCGCCCTCCTGGGTGACGTTGAACGATGTCGTTGTGTAGTTGCCAGTCAGGCCCCAGACGGCGTCGCCCACGGCATAGCCCCATCCGTCGGGCATGTTCGCACCTTCGGTCTTGCCAACCGGCTGGACCCTCTTGGGCTCAGGCTCGCTGCCGCCGGTGGGGTACAGCGAGATTCCGTACTCGAGCGGGTTGCCGTCTCCAAGGTAGTTGGCAGACGGCGAGAGGTACAGCGTGACGTTGGCCTTGCTGGTGTTGGTGAAGAGGTACATGTTGTACTCCAGGCCCGGGCCCTCCCCGAGCTTGACCTTCTCCGCGTTGGCAGGGTACAAGCCCACGCCGCCGAGCGTGCGGCCATAATTCTCAAAGGTGTGGTACTTGAGGCTGCTGTTGCTTGCATTGTTGCTCGCTGGCACAATGCTCTGGTAATGGGGGCCTTCGATGGACACATGCCCATCAGACTCGACGAAACCCTTGGTGAAGTTTGACGGAACGGCGCGGTTGGCAACGGGAACGATGACTCTCTGCCCCTGGCCAGCGTACCTCTCCATCCCGCGGCACGGGGTCGTCACGTTGATGTACACCTGCGTGGTATTGGGCGCCTTGGGTGCGTTTTCCCAGTCGATGGACACAAAGACACGGGCGTCAGTGCCGTTGTCGCCGCCGACGGCGCCGCTGTACTGCGAAAGCTTGACCCACGGCTGCCACGGGCTCGCCTTCCACTCGCAAGCCTGGTTGCCGCGGGTGAAGATCTCAAAGTAACGAGTGGCAGCACCGTACGGATCAAGAGGAGGAGTGGAGAGGTCGTTGGCGGAATTGGTGTGCCACTTGTCGTCTCCCTGCACGCTGGCGTTGGATCCTTCGACACCGACGCCGATCTGACCGCCCAGAGATGGGAACGCGGTTTGGACGAAACGCATATCGGGGAGCGTGTTTCGCATGGGCTGCTGCCAGTATCCATCGTATCCCAGATGAGTTTCTACAACTTGTTAGTGTTGTCTCAACCTCGGATTTGAAGGCTTACTTACGGTCAAGCATGTGCTGCCACTTGCCGTCGAGGAGGTCATTCCATCTCATGGTCAGGTTAGCATCAGCCGCCAGCAGAGCTCTCGACTGGTCAATCACGTCGTTGGCCAGGTTTCGCTTCTGCCCGGCATAGAGCTGGTTCTTGGCCCCGTTGATCTGGATCTTGTGAAGAATCTCTCCCGCCATGATGGGATGCAAGATCATCTCAAAGAATGCGGGCTGGTACTCCTTGTCGAGGGAATCGTACACAGCCAGGGCCTGCTCGTGCAGGATAGCCCACTGTTCCAAGACAGCGTCCGCCTCATTGTAGTTGATGATCGAGTACGTCTGAGGCTCGACCAGCTCGTACTTCCTGCGAGCAGCGTACATTCCATATCTCGTCATGATGTCCGTGATGTTCGCCGCGTGGTCGGCACCGAATTCGCGGTCGGCCCAGGACTTGAGCCATCCTTGCGTGTTGTCAGGGCCCCATTTCTCGGTGTCGTATGCAAGGTCGAAGAAGTGACTGATGGGGATCTCGAGAGGCTTCAGATCGCCAACGTTTACTATCCAGATACGGTCGGCCTTACGCGCGTAGGCAAGGTACATCTAATTATATCAGTCAAATTCAAACAAGTCAACAACGGAGAGAGTCTCACCTGTTCTGCCGTCTTTTCCAACTGGATCGTGTTAATCCACTTATAGTCGCGCGGGTCACCGACATAGTCAAAGTGGTAGTAGACACCAGCGCCACCGCTGCGATCAGTCTCGTTGGTCAGAGGCAGCCGTCTGACATTTCCCCAGTTGTCGTCGGCCCAAAGAAGAGTGATATCTTCGGGTACATGGAGACCTTTCTCCTGGTACGACTGCACCTCCTTGTAGAGACACCACAGCGACGGAACAGTCGAGACATCTTGAATGCCGAGACCATCTGCAATGATCGTGCGCTGGTTGGCAACAAGCTTCTCCAGCATGGTGATGATGCCCTCGACACCCAAGTTGCCCTCGATGGCCGTGTCTCCAGTGCCGCGCATGGCCATGGTCCACAGACTGTTGCGAGCATACGGCTTGGCACGCTCAACACCGTATCTGAAGTAATCGTCAATGGTCTGGTTGTTGAGGTTGTACGCCCACTGCCCTTGGTAGAACGACTTGAACTCATTCTGAGCACGCATTAAAGGCTCCGTGTGGGAACCACCAAGCACAACCTCGTACGCATCGAGAAGTGGCTGGTTCAGCGGGTCGTCAACGTAAACCATGCTGCCCCAGAGTGTCGGCCAAAGGTAGTTGGCGCGCAGGCGGAGCAAAAGCTCGCCCACCAGACTGTAGAATTGGTGGTTGTACCCCGCAGCGTTGTTCCAAGTATCGTTCCATTGCGTGCTGTCTGTTCGTTAGCAAACGCCAGTAGACGCCAAGGCCGTTTGCACTTACGACACCCAGCTAGAAAGCCCCGGCTGCTCGTCGTTGAGGAAGAATCCACGGTACTTGACCGACGGCGAACCTTGGACCTTGCGTTCGGGCAAGATGTAAATTTCCTTGGCTTTCTTCGTGGGCACATCGGCCCAGAAGTACCAGGGGCTGACGCCAATCTGCTCGCTCACATCGTAGATGCCGTAGATGGTTCCTCGAGGGTCGCTGCCGGCAACGATGAGCGCGCGGGAGCATCCCGCAATAGGCTCATCAACCAACTGGCTCACGAATGCCTCCCACTTTCCGTCGACATCGCTGACATTGAGCTTTTGCGCCTTCACGAGGTCGTCGATGTACTTTGAGTGCCCGATGGTGCCGGCAATGATGACGGTGCTGCCCGGGGCCGGGTCGGAGTACTTGGGGCCGTCGAAAGATTGCTTGTCTTGAACACGATACTAACACAGTCAGTCACTCCATCTCGGGTCAGAGCATCTTAGCCAAGACACTGGCGTCTTTTGACGATTCAGAAGACCTGCTGAAGTTGGTGACAGAACTTACAATCGTATTGTTGCTCACATCGACGGGCGCGTAGCTGTAAACGGCAGGTTTCGCACCGCTCTCTCCGTTGCTGAGAGTATAATTCGTGCCGGTGACGCGACCAAAGTCTACCGCCAAATCTCCAGCAGCTCTAATGACGCCCCAGTAGTCGTCGCTGGAGACGAGAATCTGGCCGGCTTTGACATTGCCTCCGGCGATCTGGAACGTGTTGTCGCCACTTTTGAACGAGACGATGGCCTGCTGTCCCAGAGCCGACACCAGAGGTGCCAGGCTCGCAAGCGTCGCCCATGAGAAGGGCTTCATGGTGGGAGAGTCCCGACTGGCCTGGTCGCAAAGGAGCTAGCGGAGAGTGGCCTGTCTACTTTAGAAAAGACAACCTCTGCCCACGGCTTGGAGGTCACAAAGACAGATTGAGAAACGCACACGAGGCGCAAAGCAGGGTATGGGACAAACGACATCACAGGAGAAATCCGGGGAACAGCTTGAGCTCTTATACGGACGCAGCTGAGTACCCAATTGACCGGCACGATACGACCCTCAGGCCAGGAACGGTTGGAGAACGAGGCCGGGATGATGCTTCCATGGGGAAAAGTAGATTGATCAGGCATGGCCTGGTAGTATCGAAGTGTTCACGCAACCAATTATGACACCACGGACGCAATAGATCCTCTTGCAACCAATGATGGAGCGGCATTCGCACGCAGGGACATCTGGAGACCTCTTGCTACATGGGATGATCGTGCCTGACCGACGGTTAAAGAGGGCCACAGAGAAGCCAAGAAGCGTCGATGACGGGCCGGAGAGGGGGCGGGTTAGCTTCTCGGCCCCTGTAGGAAGAAAAGCCGTCTTTCCACGAGGACTGGGAAAACCCCAACCTCCAAGATGCTTGAGTCGAGCTTCCCCGCAGGACGGCGCACCGGCTCGAAACGAGACAGGTCACCGGCAATGGATGTTTACCCACGCGTTGGCCAGGGCAGCCACAGGTGTTCGCCGGTCAAAGTCGTTTGTTCCGTGGAATCGGCCATGAGACTCCTCTGGCCTTGCCATAGCTGCTTGGAGCTTGAAAGCTGGGACTCTGATACATGATTGAAGAAACGACGTACACAGAACGAACGACGACGAACAAATTACCCCAAAAGCCGTCAATTTGGAGAACGGCGTGGCCCGGAACGGCAAAAGCGACTGCGGGGAAAATGCAGTCCCGTGGCACCCAAAGTGGAGAGGTTGCATTTAGCCGCAAAGCGAGCCATCTCCACGAATTTGCCTGATGGCGTGTACGGATACAAGCACGGCGTTCCGAGTACCGACCGCTAATTACCCGGCTCTGGGACATGGCGCCCTGGCACTGGGAAGATGAGGCAATGCGTACGGGCCAGACATTTGGACTTCGAAACATTGTCAACAACTCTTTGAGCCTCTCTGACCTACTTACTTTCCCTCATAATGACTCGTGATATAATGCTGGCAGGGGAATGCTGTCTGAGCTCTGGCCTGGCCACGTGAAGCCCTCATATCCATGTTGCGGCTCTCATCTGCTGTTATTAACCTGCTGGTAACAAGCTATGAGCCGTGCACAAGGGCATACGAGCCTCGGCGGAGAGGAAGTGGTATCTTTCAGTATCTTTCAGACGTCCATGACACCGAAAACAAAAGTGCTGTGTATGAGCCGCTCCTCAGGTTGGAGAATATCGTCGAGAGTGCCGCGCTCAAAGCTATCTATCTGGTGTCCCTGTTGATGATGGAGAGAGTCGCAATACTGACCTATGCTCATGCTTCCAATGAGGATAGCTGAGAAAAACTTGATTTGAGAGAGTTGTCCTTCATTTGGTGGTTGTCAAGTACTGACCATGCATATTGAAGGCGTGTTCACGAGATAAAGACCACCGGAGCGCCAAATCTGCAATCATGTTCAGCGCCATGGCTTGCGACGAGTACATTGACGGAATTTTCAGTGCATCCCTTACATTTTACGTACATCCTAAATCCAGCTACGCCGTAGAAACTCCGCTCCGATGGGATACCGTCCTTGCCCCGAGTATAGAAATTCGCAATCTCGCGTGGAAGCATTATTGGGCCGCAGGTCGGACATTTTGAGCCCGCCGTGTCTTCGGCCGACGTCCAGCTCGAATAGGGCCATCGATCACGAGGCGACCGGCGTCCAGGCGTATTTGGGTAATTGCGCCATTCGCTCCTCCGGACTGACTTCGGTATCGGCGTAGACCATTCTGACGTTCTTCTCCTTGTCCTTCTTGGACTTCTTTTCTCCAGCGGCTTCCTCGTCCTCCGGCTTGGGGGCCTTGATGCCAGACTCGGCCCGGCGAATGAGCTCGTCGATCTCGTCGCCGTGCTGTGCCGCACCCGATACCAGCTCATCGACAGTCGATGCGCCAGGGTATTGAGGCGGAGCGCCGGTACCATTCCAGAACTGGCCGCCGTACTGAGGCGGCCGTTGAGGAAGACCGGCAGCCGCCTGCGGGCCACTTGATGGCCTCGCCGGGAGCGAAGAGCCATTGTAGTTGCCGGACTGGTATCCCTGCTGGGGATATTGGGGAGCGCCAGGTGCAGCTCCAGGCGGGTAGGTCTGGTCGGGGGGAGCCCCGTACGGTGCTTGGGGTGGGGGGTAGGGAGAGTTGTTCTGCAGCGCTTATTAGAACACGGTCTGCCGTCAACAGGATAGTTTACTTACGAATGCACCAGGGCTTGCGCTTGCAGGGGCACCGTTGGCGGGACTGCCGCTGGTTCCTCCAGTTTGCCCAGCGGCCCTCTTTGCTCTGTGCTCAGCGAGACGCGCCTTCAACTCCTCAGGTGTCTCAGCCTTGAGCTTCTTGCGCGGCTGCTTTGCCTGTCCAGGCAAAGGGTTGCCAGTGGCAATACGGCGATCCTCCTGGGCCTGGTAGAAGTTCTGGATGATGCGGTTTCGGTGCTGGTCCAGGATGTCCTGGGGGATACCCTCCATACCGAAGATCTCGACATCGAGACCTTGGCGGTTGGGCAGCGCGTTCTCGACCTGGGTGAGGGTTTCTTTGTGGACTTGGTTAAGATGGACGGAGAGACCTGGGGAAGAAAATACGTTAGCTTGCGACAGTTTGCAGACGACGGCGCAAGCTCAACCAACCTCCGGCTGTGTTCAGACGGCGTCCGCATCGGTCGCACTTGAAGTGTTTCGCCTTCTGATGAGAAATGAGAAGCTTCAGATCTTCGAAGTCACGCTCGCCTGGTAGTAAGTTAGCATGAGCATCCAGGCAATGGAAGCAAGCATGAGCTAGGCGTACAGTAGTAGCACCACGGTCGAGATAGGACGTCCTCGACGTCGGGGTGGCCGCGCTTCTTGCCCATCGCGGCGATTCGGAATCGAAATGCGACTAACGGACGCTCGAACGGGTTGTAGTTTCGTAAATACGCGACTCGGGCACGCGAAATGGAATGCGGCTGTTGGGGTGACGTTCGCGAAGAGTTCCGTAAGGCAGGCGCCGGGAAGGGATTTGATGCGCGACGGGAGCTGCTGGCCAGCAATCAATCCGCTGAACCTTCGCAAGCACCGCCGACAGGACTTGAGAGCAATTGAACGCTAGCCAGATATGGACTAGCCCATCAGCCACATGCCCATTGAATAGTGGCTGGAGAGGAACGTGTGGCTAGTGAGCGCAGCCACAGATGCACAGCCATGTCCGAATTTGTGCCACAACCGTATCGGAGTGTTCGGAGAGTCGATGGCGTTCGGGTACCTAAGTTTACAGCGGCACCAGCGGTCGAGTACCCACACGGCCCTCCACGTCGCGGACTTGACCCATCCGCGGGGGGTCAGGCGCGGCGCAGTATCATCCATCCTACGACGACACTTCTTCCAAATACCCGGCTTATCTGCCCTCTTTTTTTTTTGGGTCATCTTCCCTCTTGCTTTCGTGTACATATTGCGATTGCGAACGAAGAACTTGTACCATTCACTTGGTGCTTGATTTCCACAACCCGCCAGTCCATGTCAATCAATCAGGGGCTCTGTTGGCGCAACTTCAAAAGACGGACTTCTTTAGCAGATGAACGACACCGTGCCAAGCCCCGCTCACTTCACATGCTGCCAGCCCCTTCTTTAAATCATTAGATCTGGCACTTTGTCATTACATTACTTTACTTCTCATACTTCATTTTCTCTCTTTTTTTCTGACTAAATTCGAGATTCCCAAGCCTTGGTTGATTTCACGATTCTTGCCGTCTCACTAGACTCATCGCAACACTGTCTAAGAAACGATGACGACCGAAACAATGAGAAGCGCACTTCCAGACGAGCTTTGGGTCTCTGTGCTCTCCCATCTCCCTGATTTCAGCTCTCTTAGAAATGCAGCCCTTACCTCTCCAACATGGCTCCGTTGCGCCCCTTCAGCATGTCGCCAGGTCATTCTAAACGAGATCGACCGACGAGTTTTGCCCGACACAATCATGGCACTCGAGTCTTCAAAGTTTGTTTCCAAAGACCTCAATAATGTCGTTAACTATAGCGACAAATATGTCAAAGAGCGTCCGCTTATCCCTCACAAGATTAGCCTCACCGACGGAGCTGCCTTGTCAGATCTACACAAATGCGCTGTGCATCTCACAACCAAATTTCAAGACTTTGCATTGCAGCGTCTCACTAAAGAGCAAGTAGGCCTCGCAAGCGACCGACGAGACTGGCCACAACCTCCCCCGGTAGCGGATCAGCCCTCTGCAGCAGAAACGGCCCGCTTTCAACGGGCACTCTACCGCTTCGAGGTCTACTGCAACCTGTTCAAGGACCCAGAAGTTGTGCGGTTCAATCTTGACGTCGTCAACTTCCAGAGAGCACACTTCTTTGACTACCTCTCACCTTGGGAGATGGAGCAGCTTGTCGCAGTAAGAGATTACCTCGCAGCTGCCGTCATCGGACCTCGTAAGCGACATCTCCCCCTTGGATCCCCACCATGTCTGACTTTTCCCTGCAGCATTGCATGCCCTCGTGGAGTTGAGAAAGCTAGAAGCATTATCAAAGCACCACTGCGGCCCTAGGAACGGAGCCCAGGTGGTCTACTGGACCGGCCCTATCCTCCCGTCCAACCTAGAGCGGGGCGACTGCCACATCAAGCAAAACCAAGCCAGACTCCTGTGCTTCGGTCTCAAGTTCCTTTACAAAGTCTCCATGACGCCCGCTACCAAGTTCTATCAGCTCCTCGCCTCTCTTCCGCAGCAACCACGCTATGCCAGCTATAACCGAGTCGGCGACATCTACGTCTGGTTCTCCGATGCCGTCGACAAATGCAATGAGCTCAACACTGTCGACCTGCCCATCGAGAAAGCCGTCACGGCATGGACGCCTGAAGAGTGGAAAGAATACATGCGACGTTCCATAGTCACCGATGACACAGACACCGGGCCCGAAGAGGCATGGTTCTGGGCGTACCAGTGGTTCCCCGGGTTCGCCAACAATGACCTGCGTATGACCAATTGCCGACTCTTTGGGCTTTTCTTCTGGGACTCGGAGCGCCTCAAGAAGCTCAACTTCTTCACAAGAGTGGACTTTTGGTGGTGGAGGTGGGAGGGGGGACGTCAGCCTGACTTTGACTGGGACGTCGGCGCCAGTAGCTTCCACAGCTTCTGAAGTGGTGCCGTCCCGGCAGAGGAAAGCCATGCAGCAAGCCTGAGATAGGGGCGGGATCATGATGATCCAGTCGGCAGGCAAGATTAAGCGGGACGACAAGGTCACATAGGCAAAGACGAAGGGTATGCTGAGAAACTGATCGACTTCTGATGGCTGAATGGTGGGATGTAGCCTCGGACAGCAGAGCATGGCCTTATCGATAGTGATGGCTGAGAAAGTTTTGAAGGGAGGGAAGTGGATTAGGTGAGCAGGAGGGATGTGTATGAAGGATGAGTAGATGAGGCGAGGACAAGAGGCAAGTGGGGGATGAAAGCTGGGGAGGCAACGGGGCGTTGGCGGGAGGGTGCACGGGGCAGGTGCTGAGGAAGAGTGCAGTGGGAGGGTCACATGACACTACATCTTCCGTATCTACTTCATACGGCGACGCAGAGCCCACCTCGGACGACCATCTAATACAAGAATTACTGGGCATTGCCATCCATTCGATTCCATCACTCGATTGCTTCTCGTATGATCCTCCAAGTCAAAGATAAGAGATTTGGACTGCTCGCAATGAACTGCCAGACTTGCAGCCCTTCGAGGACACCAAGACGCCCCACGATCCAGGCGAGTGAAAGAAGAAGTGACAGCATGGTTCCTCTTCATAAAGCATATAAAGACACTAGGGACAATACCAAAGAGGGGCTTGACGAAGGAAAAGAAAGAGAAGCCATCACCATCGCCAGCATCAACACACTGACTCCAAGGCTCGCCGACAACTTCCAGCACCATCCAACAACGTCTCCTGAGTCCTGTGAGCGATTGCATTGATTTGGTGAACTCCAAAGGACCGAATTGGTGATGACATTCAACTTGAATGCCATCAGAAGGAAGAGGAGGGTAGTGCAGGCCAAGGTGTGTCGGGTCGGGTCGAGGTGCTCAACGGGGGTGAGTGGAATCCTGCATTCTCATTGGCCCATACCGAGGAGAGTGCGCAGCAGGGACACTCACCACATAAAACCCGCTGGCATCCCACCACCCTCCTTTCCTCAACCTCTCCCTCTTCCTCTGGCTTCTTCACTTTTATCAGAGAACTTTCTCCTGGCACCCAAAACCAACTTTGGCCATCACTTTGCACCTTGCCCGGGCCACTCAACACCATCAATCCCCTTCAGCTACCACTTGGAGCCCCCCCTCCCCCTCTACCCGGGCTTCCCACCTCACTGGAGGCCCTCACCACCTCATCTTGACCACTCCTTCTCATACTCCCACCTATACCACCAGGTAACCACCACCCATCATGACAACCAACACCGTCCCCTCCTTACTACACAATGCTCATCAGTAGACAGGACTCACCCAACAATGGCACTCGCACCTGTCACCCTCTCGTCCCGCTCAGAGGCCATAAAATCACCACACCTCAGATCTCCAACTCGCCAATCGCTTCAAATGGACTACAGCATGGCGTCATCGCAGCGCAACAGTTCCCCTCACCGTTTCACCACCACATCTGCCCTGCTGAGCCCCCGCGGCCGGCTCACACCAACATCGCTCAACCAGCCCTCGCCGCGCGGATTCCACTCAGAACCTTACTCACCTGGTCTGCTCCCAAATCACATGACCGAGGAGTACTCCCACAGCACCCAGAGACCTCGCAAGAAGCCCCGGACACCCCGGAGGACCAGCAAATCGCACAAACGCGACCAGAGCGAGAACAGCCTCCTCGCGATTGGGTCATGGAGTGACCACAGCAGCCACCACGACGCCCATCTCTCTCAGGCTCATCACTTCCACGACGCTCCCCTCTTTGATGATGGACCCGACTACAAGGACCTCTTGGCTGCGCCCGAGGACGACTTCATCCTCTTCCCCGACGACACCGCGGAACCCGCTCTGGTATCCTACGAAGAAGCGCTGCCACCACGGGCACCCCGCATCCCCCGTCTTCGCACACCAGACCTCGCTCCCCTCTCAACACATGTCCAATTCTTCCCCTGCCTGGGCGATGAGAGGGAGGAGGACAGGGTCAACGAGACGTGGTATCTCGCTGGCCGAGATAGGGTCGATTCGCAACGTAAGCACTACCCCGCACCTCACGATCTCAACATCGGTGTTTTTCAGTGGACATGTGACTGACCATCCCTTTAGTGGACGATGCCTTGGCTTACATGGCTGGGGTGGAAGGGCGGAGGAAGTCGTTGAGGAATTGAGCTGTGGTTTCGAGCCGGTGACGATGTGTTTAGCGGATAATCTTGCTGTTTTCCTACTTGTATTGATGAAAACGGCTCAGCTAATGCAGTCATGCTGAGCCGATGGCGGTTTGGGCCAAAGTGACGATGGTATCGATTTGGCGCTGGGCGTTGGAAATGATGAAGCTTGACCGATTCCTGTAGAAAGGAACTGCCTGGAAATCGTTTAGTTAACGAATTGAGTATCTTCTTACCAAGAGAGTTTTGAATGATGCCTCGGAAACTATCGTGAGTGAGGTCGTCGATGTCGTTGATGCCCGCAGTGAGCGCACGCATGCAGAGCCACCAACACAGTATCACGATGTTGCTTATAAGTCAAGGGAGGAATAAACCATAAGCCCAGAAATGAATTGAAATGCAAGCGCATCTACTACATTGAGTGTCTGCGCATGATTGATGTCGAAAGTAGTCATCATGAAGCCCTGGTAGGACTCCAGCCAAGTCCTGTGCCGGGGTGGTCCTACCAGATGAAGAAGAAGAAGAGAGAAGGACGAGGTGACGTTGGAAGAGGGAAGAGCTGGGGGATGCGGGTGGGGAGGTAGACCCTGAACAGCTTAGATGGTCCGTGCACAGAGACATTCTGCCTGACCGAAGGCAGACTTTCTCACCGGTCCTTACCGAGACTCACCGAGACTCGCCGTGTGCTATATTGTCTGACCGACCCTCACCTCTGACGTCTACCTTAAGTCTACTGCTGCCCCCTTTTCCTGCCAGGCTGGCCTGAGTCCAACCTCATCGGACCGCCATGCAGCTCATATGCTTGGGATTTTGGGTCAAACTGGTCCTAGTTGGTGCGGTTGGCCAAAGTAAAGCTACATTTGAGCCCTGCTGCCCGACAGAAATGCACCTAGTTGCAAACCCTTTTGATAGATGATCATTTCTTTTTGTCTAGCATGGTAGTATGTAGCCTTAGCAAGCCATTAGGGAATCTCATCTCGATAAACAAATTCTATACTATACTTTTTATGTTCTATTATAACATTTCCGTTGGTAACAACGACTAGACTCATAATGAAATTAATTGTATTGATAAATTATATTATGCTGAAGAAGGATTATTTCCTAAGCATCACACCCAAGCCTATACGCCTTAAACTCCTAGCTCCTCTTCCTATTTTCAAGCAACCTGTCGCTGCTTCAGACCCCTCTTCTTTAGTTCTGCTAGCCGGGCATGGTTCTGCATAGCTTCAGTTATAGCGCACCTAACACTTCTATAAGGACGATGGTAGTAAGGAAAACAATCGAGGTGGCGATAACAATAACGACGATGGACGACGACGATGGAAGACGACGATGGAAGACGACGATGGAAGACGACGATGGAAGACGACGATGGAAGACGACGATATACGACGACGAAAGCGAGTACTCGGGAAACGTGGTCGCATTAACAGGACTACCTCGCCCGGCTGGCAAGACTCTTTTTCTTAGGGAAGAAGGTGATGCCTTGGAGTTTCGAAGCCGGTGGCGGAGCTTTCACATACTGATCTCCGTAAAGCCCGACGCTTGGCTCAAGTTGACGTCTGAGAGCCAGCGCAGTAGTCGCCGGCAGACCCCACACAGAGTACCCTCTTGCCATGCTGCCCCTAACACACTCTCGTAAATGAGAGGTGAACCACTCTGCACTCGGTTTGTTCTCGATGCCCATCTCGCCAAAGAAGTCGTGGAAGTTGTCGATGTCATGGAGGCGACGGACATCGGTCGACAACTGAAGGGCAGCTCCCTGGGGTGGTGCACCGTGGCGATCGAACAGCTCATCCCGAACCTCGACTAGGCTCTTCTCATTGGATGGCCTGGCGATGCGTCGGAAAAGCTCGGAGAACATTAGCAGGCGATACGATGTCCGGCTTGCCTCGAAGGTCTTGCGCAAGCGGAAGGTCGAGACCTTGTCCGGCTCCAGGTAACTGAGTTCCGGCCTGTTCGCCCCCCTCTTGTCGAGCATCCAGACAACGTTCCGCGTGATAGCTTCTGTGATAATGGCCTTGCGCATTTTCTCCGTGATTGCCGCATCGCTGATGAGTAGATAGACGAGAAGATGGCCGAGATTTGGGCAGACTTCCTTGGAGGTTTGACCCTTCATGAAGTTCTGGATCTTGGTGTTCGCAGCTCTCACGAGCAACTCGTCGCTCGTGGCGAGGCAGAGAAGGAGGTGGTATAGATGGAAATATGACTCTATCGCTTTCTCTGACGCATGGCGAAGGGTACTCTTCTGGCTCACCCGGGCATCATCATAGCTATCTTCGTATGACGCCCTCCTCGGCGCCGACTTGGCCTCAACTTGGTTGAGTCGCACCACAATGTCATTCATGAAGGCCGCAAGAACGTCGACAGAGGACCGACTTGGCAAACTCGCCCTTCCTGCAATGGCGTCCATGACGAGAGGGACGTCCTCCTGGACGGACCTCCAGTGTCGGCGTGAAATTGGAAGTGGCAGCCAATATTGGAAGCGAAGGTTGTGGACGGATAGGCGGATGCCAAGATCGCGGAAGGCAGCTTGAGAGATGAGGTCGAACTCGGATTGGATCGACCGCTTTCCATGGCCTGATACGTCGACTCCCACGCCGAGCTTCGCGTTCTGGAAGTTTGCTTTGGAAAAGAAGCACTGAAGCTCTCGCAGGCGAATCAAGTCAAAATCTGTGATGATTTTGGCGACCTTCGGCCAAGCGTGGGAGAACGCAATGAGCTCCTCGAAACCCAGGTTCTCGAGAGTCTCCAAGATCAACTCATCCGGCAGCTTCGAGAGGGCGCAATGCAGCTCCTGGTGCCTTTCTTGCTCCGTCTGGACGTCTTCGGTTTGAGGCTGCGCTTTCGTGGCATACCGGCGAAGCCTCCTGATATCCGCCTTGGTCTGTGTGCCGTCGAAATCGCAACGGGAGCAGACGAAAGTCTGCTTCATGGCCAAGCTCTCTTGCCGAAAGTGTTTGAGGCCATACTTCGCACCAGTATATATCTGCTCGACGTTCTCGCTGTTGAAGAAGCTCAGCATCTGGATAGCAATGCCCTTGAGGGTGTACGCGGGCGTATATCCTTCGGATGTGTTGAGAATGGATGCGCAAATGTACGAGCTGAAGACGTTGGGATGGTTCATTCTCGTGTTCATCTTGATTTTAGGGGCGACAAGAGGGTATCGATCTCCAAACTCGATGGTCATGTGAATCGGCATCCAACCCTCGGCCTGGATGACCAGGCAAGCTGTCGTAAGATCTCCACTGGTGTGCAGGGAGATCCGAGGATAGGGTTCACGCTGAAGCTCAGCGATATCCTGTAGAAGGCGTTGTCGGAGGTGGGACTGGGACGCCATGATGATAGTAGACGAAGACGACGAAGACAACGATGACGACAGCCGACGAAGACGACGAAGACGACGAAGACGAAGAAGACGGCGGTAGATGTTTGTTGATGGATGGTGGGTAGAACCTGCCGAGGAGAAGATGGAAGACGGATAATGAAGAAATGTGGACGTTAATAAAGGACAGAATCATTGAGGCCGCTTGCTGAAGGTTTGTTTTGTCGCCGTGTGAGTCGAATGGCGGCTGCTGACAGTGGAGGCCGTTTGGCCTCATTCACCTTGCGGGTTGGTTGAGGCCTCAATGGGGCAGTGGCATCCTGCGCTTTGGTCCTTCCTCACACGCATCTCCAAACCGCAATTCCTTCTTGAGTAAAAGGTAGGCAGTTTCAATGAAGACACCCTTTTGGAAACAGGCACCTCTCTGGTTGCAAGTCTGCATCTTCTATGACAGGCATCGAAGCACTGCGCAACGGACGTCAGCGAGGTGGATAGCCGACACTACTGACGTAACAAGCCAACGACACCCTTACACCCTGCACGCGGGCGTCAAAATAAGCTCAATTGCATCGCATCGTACAGCCGATTGCCAGCATGGTATCTGTGGTAGTGGAAGCGGAAGCGGAAGCGAATCACAATTCTCCGTTCGCCACATGCCTTGTACGCTGCCATTGCTCGCTTCTCGCGCAATATTCCAGCCAGTGGCCTGGAGTCTCATCCAAAACATCGCCTGCGTATCCAATTGTCATGAGTCGAAGTCTTTGTTGCTGTAATCAAAAGAGTCAGCCCCAATTCTGATCGACTGTTGATGCAAGAGGCATTTTGACCGATGCGATCTATTCTCCCCCATCTTTCTATGCAAACTCTTTTCTTTCAAGAGAGATTTGAAGGTCGCCGAAAAGGAATAATGTATCGACAAATATGATGCTGAGCAGCCAACGAACCCTCGACTTCGATTTTGTCTCTCCCGTGTTAGCGCCATGCGCTGGAAGGGGGTTCAGCCACCAAATTAGCCATGAAACGCCCACGGCAGAACGACCAACTGCTGGATCCTTGCATAAACGTGGAGTATGATCTTTAATTAACTTGAAGGACCATCAAGTAGTCGCACCAGACCAAACTAGAGTGGCATCGTGGTGCCACTCCTGGCAGCCTTATACCGGTGCGGGGTGAACCTCCATCGATTAAATTTGTCGCCGAATCCTCTCTCACATCTATCAAGTTCTAAGATTCCAAAACGTCTTTCCACTTGGACCCTGACTCGTTCATTGGCACGCCAGACAGACACTTTCCGTGATGTTGGCAAGCGGCACTCTTGTCGTCGTGGCAGTACTGCAACTGGCGACGGCCCAGCTACTTTGCTACTTTCCCAACGGCAGACAAAGCACTGATGTGCCATGCAACGTCTCCGCCCCAGTGAGCATGTGCTGCGGCTCGTCGAAAGCGTGTCTATCCAACGGCCTCTGCCTTCTCGACGACACAACATCCAGCAGCGGCATCAGCTACGCCCGCGGGACGTGTACCGATGCGCAGTGGACCAGCGACCTGTGCCCGAAGCAGTGTCTCCTGAGTAAGAAGCCCCCCTTCCTCGCCACCAAGACACGACGTAGCTGAATAGCATACCAAGACCAAGATTCCCCGGACAATTCCTCGGCCTACGATTTCCGCAGCAGCGGCGTCCAAGTGTGGGAGTGTGACCGGCAGGGGTACGGCGCAGCGGCGGAATACTGCTGCGAGTCGGACCGGGAAAAGACACGGTGCTGCAGTACTTCGACAGCTGTCTTCAAGCTTCCTGCTGCGACGATTGGCAACGCTGTGGGCCAGGTTTTGACAACGACGACGACGGCGGCGGCGGCAACAGCTACGACGGTGACAAGCTCAGCGAGCCAGGACGCGACGAGCACGAGTGACGGCTTTGCGACTGCGGCTGCAACTGCGCCGGCTGAGACGTCGGCAGACACACTCGACGAATCTTCTTCAGGCCTCAGTGTCGGCGCGATTGCGGGCATCGGGGTTGGAGTTGGCGTGTTTGTTGCCGGGTTTGCCCTTTTGGCGGCTATTTGGTTTTACCGACGCCATGCGAACAAAACCAAGACAGAGGTCCAGGGAGAAGTAACTTCGGAAAAGTACACGGGCGTGAAAGAACTGGATGGGCGACATCTCTATGAGATGGATGGGTCGGGGGTGGTCGAGGCACCAGGAGAAGGCCACAGACATGAAATGCCATCAGGTAGCAGAGAAACGCACGATGGAAGCCAAGAAAACTAGGCGTGAACAAGATTATGAGGAAGGAATTGTAAGAGGAATTTTGAACCCCTGAAACCGTCCCGCCTCACGCAATCTATGGTATCTCTGATAATGAATAGAAGAACGCTTAATCCATCATTGTATGGAATGCAGGTTCGCAGCCCTGGAAAGGTCTGGCAGACCTGCCCAACCCCATGCGGATAATCGCTGGTGTTTTCATGCCACCAAACCGATGCCGACGACACTCCAAGATGATAAAATGCTTACCGCTAACCCAACGCCGCCAGTATGCAAAAAAATGCCTTTGTATAGTCTGCTCAGCCCCGTGCAGGGGCTTGTTGCTTCATTTGTATTCTTCTGAGTATCATGTAGGTCGATCTGGGTTCGAACTTTTCTGTCTTGGGATTCCAGTGGCCCCAAACGTCAATAACGACGAAGCCTTTGGGCAGCTCGATCTCGACAAAGCCAGACACCAGGATACAGCCTCGCGGAGGATAAGATCGGGTAGGCTTCCATGACTGTGCCAGTTTCTTTCGGAACTCGCGGGCAGGGCCATCTGTGATCTGCTTCATGCCTTCGATGTGAGACATAGCTGTGTCCCTGACGAAGTTGGTCCTGCCGCCACTTTCGGGTTCTCCAGATTGCCGCGAGTCAGAAGTCTTGCTGACATCATGGGAGGCGTTCTCTGCAGGAGTTCCGTCCGGGGTCTGTCTGTTAGCTGAGGGGAGCGGCCCTTCAGACTTGGTCTGCTGCACGTTGCCGCCGGGCAGTGACGGGAAGGGCGACATCGGCTTGCTAGGCTCAAAGCCGAGCGCTCGAGATATGCCCTCGAAGTGCTGCTTCATCAGGGCCGACGTGAAGGCCCATGTCGAGAGCGTCATGGCTTCTGGCCAGAGGATCTTGCGCAGCCTGTTGACGGTTAAAGAGTCGACCGGTTGAGTTGACCAGTAAAGTCCGTCATCCTGCATCAGCAAACTGCGCCATGTTAGTACGGGGCATACCGGTATGTCTAGGGTATGAAATAGAGCACAACCCACCCAGAAGAGTAGTATACTGGTGGCGGACGGTATGGAAAATCTATGTCCAGCCAGTATCTCCGCAGGTTCACCACATTGCCACACCTCGCCGTCAAGGTAGGGTGCCTCTCGACAGCGCTTCGCACCCAATGGGCCAGGTCAGCTGTACACCAGAGTCAGCAGCTATCGCGATCCAAGTCGTACCATCATCCATACCCCGTATATGGTTTTGGAGCTCCTTGTCCTTGCTAATCCTCACGTATTGTCGCCACTCCGGGTCGGTGCCCTTGTACGGCGGCTGGCTGACTTGTTTCGTCGTAAACGGGAAGGGGATAAACCATGGCTCGGTCTCCTCATCCATCTCCTCATCTAGGGCCTTCTTTTCAGCGGCCGAAAGACTCTCGTATTCGCGGTCGACATGTCGGAAGAACGGGTTCAGGACTGTCGACCAGTACATTTGCCAACAGGCGAGCGAGATGCCTGCGCCGAGAAAGAACGACCTGGCAATAAGTCAGCTGGATTCTGATGGAGCAACGGAAGTAACGGGTGCGCACCTTGCCCTGAATCGAGACTTGGTGACCTTGACCCTCTGGACGACGATGGTCTGTTGACCTTGGACCTTCGGGGCGAGCGCCCGAGCAGCGAGAGTGCCGGCGCGTGGCCTGAAGAAACGCCACATCGTGTATTCAGAGGGGCACGCCGAGCGACGGCGGCCGTGGTAGGTTCGGTGGCAGGAGGATGTCGCTCTCGTGCAGCGATGGACCGGTCGGGATATCGTAGTCGGGGGAGGCGGACGAAGGTTGGCTGCGATGACTGATGCGAATCGACGTGGGTTGCCCAGCGGAGGTGGGATGGGATGGGATGGGACGGGACGGCAGGCAGTCGACCGTGTAATAATGCGAATAAGAGGATGAAAGAAGTGACACAGACAGAGCGGCACTTCTAGCAAGGCTGCAGTGGTTTGCCGCGACTCGAATGCAGCTTTTTGCTGTTGTTTGTTCCAGAGGCAACAGCAGCCCGAGGCGTCTCCAACATCAAACTGCAGAACGGCTGCGGCTGCGGCTGCGCTCAGGTTCCCGGCCGGAGTTCTAGATGCATGTCGGCGCACAGTGTTTGTTGGTTCCCGCCCCTCACCCCGCCAGTGCATCACACCCCCGAAGGATGCCTACCGATAGCGTAGCAGACAGTGTGAACGTCTGGTATGCACGGGGCACCCTCATCGATGGGCAGCACAACCCCTGCTCCACCTCTCTGAACCGCAAGCAAGGGATCAAGCCACATTCGGATAAACGGTCTAGCCGACGGCACTAGCCACCTTGATCCCGCCACGGGGTCGACCCAATGGATCCAGACAGGCACCTGGGACGTGCTGCGACAGCTCCCGTCGACTTACGTGCCGACTCGACGCAGCTTTGGTCTTGAAGATAGCAGCCATCTGCAGCATCAAGCTCGCCCACCCGTCAACAACGCCCCCATCGTCGAATTCATCCCCGAGCTCCATCCACCGCGTTCGACATCATGAAGGTCTCCGTTGGGCTTGCGACAGCCCTGGCTGGCGTCGCGACCGCGCTGTCCTCCGACCAGCCCGCTGACGTATATCTCCTGCAATCGAAGCAGACCTCAACCTCCAGTTCCGACATCCCATCATTACCACGACAGATTGCCCGCCTCATCCTCCTCCAGCGTCTGTCTCCCGAGGGCCAGCATGGCACCTGGGATCTCCCCGAGACCATGTCCAGCGAGAAGGCAGTCAACTACCTGAACGACTTCGGCCTGTCGCCGCAGGGTCTCTTCAGCAACGCCGCCTCCACCAACCCGTCTCAGCTTGTTGTCATGCTCGAGGGCATTACTGGCGATGATGCCAAGACGCTTCAGAAGTCCATCGGCGCTGGACCCAGCTTCAGGGTCGGCGACGCACCCTCCGCCGCTGCCAACAGCCTGCTGCTGGCCAACGACTTCCAGAATGTCGGCGTCACCCAGAAGGGCTGCAAGTTCGACAAGGCCATCAACCCCTTCGCCGAGGAGTGCTGGAGCGGCAAGTCGTCCGTCGTCAGATACGACGTGAAGAAGGTAATTTGAATTTCAACCTCTATGGATGTCCAAGTGCTAACGCCAGTGGACTCGCAGGATTCCTCCATCATCTCCTCCCTCTCCGAGAACGCGTCCCTGCTCCGCCAGCTGGCCCAGAATGGCGAGATGGAGACGATCCTCGTTGCTATGCCCGAGTCTTCCCGCAACTCCCAGATTCGTCACTGGTCTTCCAAGCCTGAGGAGCTTCGCCGCCGCCAGGTCGAGTCCGTCATGAAGACCGAGTCCGACAAGCAGGACAAGCCCGCGCCCACGAGCCCCGCCGAGAGCGCCACCCCCTTCCCCGGCCAGATCAAGCGCGGCAGCATCCCCTCTTGCTTCTCGTCGGCCGACGCCTGTGTCAAGGACACCAGGAACTGCTCGGGCCACGGCGAGTGCGTGAACAAGTACCAGAAGGCCAATGGCCAGTCTACCGGCACTTGCTTTGCTTGTGCCTGCTTGTCCACCAAGTCGAACAAGACTGGCAGTGTCACCCACTGGGGCGGACCTGCTTGCAGCAAGGTCGACGTTAGCGTTCCCTTCTGGCTCTTCACTGGTTTCGGTATCGCTTTGATTGGCACCCTCTACTTCGCCATCTCCCTCCTCTTCAATGTCGGCGAGGAGCCGCTTCCTGGCGTCATTGGTGCTGGTGTCTCCAGATCGAAGTAAAGCCATTGAAGATAAGGCTTTGCGAGTTAAGGTGGATTGGAATGAGTGTAGTGACTGTGCTTATAATTGGCAAGTGGTAGTCTGTACCATAGGTGTATTCTCATGCGGCGTTGGCATTGGCAGGACATTTCTCTCTGTTTATGGAGAGGTTATTTCTTAGACAATCAAAGAATTGAAGCAATGGTTCCATGAAAGCAGTCTATGCCGGGTATCATTAATTTGCTAGGTGCATGTACGTAACCCAACTAACCCAGGTCGTCTGGATCCGGGCGCTCACTCGGTGTCGTTCCAAGGCTCTCCAGCCCCCTCTCTACCTGTACCCTTAACTCACTGGCGCCAGCGTTCGTGATCTGTCTTGCCGGAGACTGTGCAGCCGATTCTGCAGCAGATGACGTCCCGACCGCGCTGGTATACTTCTGCCCAGCCTCGTTGAGAAGCTCCTGCACCTCGTCCTTTCTGGTCAGGATGCTTTCCTTCTCCTGCCGCAGTTCCTCCACCCGCTTCGTCTTGTCCGCCAACTCCAGTTCCATGGCCCTCATTGTCATCTGTAATCTCGACAGGCACTCCGACAGGTCCGGCAACGGCGTAATCTTGGGTGGTACCTGGAGAAGTTGCTCGGCCGGGTTGGCCTGAGGTTTCTCCAAACCATCCATGCCGGAGCGTGTCTGCGCTGCTTCGAACGCCGCACGCCGCTCCGCCTCAGAGGCGTCTGATTCATCACCAGAGTCGCCCTCGGCCATCTTGATCTGCTCCGCCATCTCGCGCCGTCGGCGGAGCTTCTCTTCCCTCTCGGCCTTTCGACCTAGTGACAGCCCACCGTCCTCCACAAAGTCGTCGAATCCTTCACCGAGATCCTCGTCCTCGGGCACAAGCCGGGTGTCGGCCTTCTTTTTGCGTAGCGAAGCTCCGCCCTCATCATCGTCGAAAGAAATGAAGTCGTCGCCAGACTGCTCCTGTGCTAATCTTGCCCTGCGCTCTTTGCGCTCCTGGATCTCCGCGTCGGTAAGGATGTTCGTCTGCTGGGGTCGCGAGCCTAATTCGTCCGAGTTGACGATCAGTGCTCCCTCGAGTTCAGATGCATCTAGGTCCATCTCGTCCTCGTCGTGCACGCGCTGGGATGCAAGGTTCTGCGGTGTGTTGGGCGTTGAGTTTTGTAGCTCGTCCAGGTATTCCTTGCTATACCTCGGCCGGTCCTCTTCCTCGTTGCGAAAAGAGCGCATCGGCAGACGGTTCTTGATCGCACTGTTCTCCAAAGCCTGGTGTCCCAGGGTGGCCTTCTTGGGCGTGGTGTACTCAGTCTTTTCTCCATCGTCACCGCCGCTCTGGGCACCGCCAAACGACAGCCTGGACGAAGACTGGCGCTTCTTCTGCTTCAGAGACCCGGAACGGCTGACCGTCGGACGGATCACCACGGGGCCGTCGTCTTCATCATCCTGTTGCGCAGAGCCCTTTGACTTGCCCGAGTCGCTGATCGCAGCGCCGCCATTCGAGTCGTCGACCTCGCTGAAGTTGATACTCTTTCGCAGACCGCTCTGTCGGAATGGTTTTCGCGTGAACTTGACTGCTATCGGCGCACCGTCTGCCACCCCATTAGCCTTGCGAACGGCATCAGCGCATCGTCTCTGGACGGGGACTGCAGACTCACCATCCTTCACCGGCTCCGGCGAGCCTTTTGATGCATCGTCATCCTCTTCGTCGTGAACTTTGATCACACGCGCTTTCCTCTTTGGCGTGAACGAGCTCATCCTGACAGATGATGTAATTTCGGCAGTATTTTGAAGGTGTTGAAGCTCCAATAATTTGGGGCCGCTCAGGTGCCTAGGAACCTCACCTTGAGAACGCGCAGATAAGCTTTCTTATCGCCACGTGACCCACCCAAATTTCGACACCGCCTAGGCCAGGCTCCCCTCGGCAGGCTGCAGACAGAGAGAGCATCGATAGCTTCGTCGCGTCGCAAAGCCCATTTCGCGCCTTGATTGCCATCACCCAAACCCAATCCATCCACACCCCACATACAGACAGCACAAGATGGCGCCCGCACAGCCCGAGCTGAAGAAGGTACGGAGACCCGTTTTCCTCACGGACATTCCCGAGTCTCCGGACTTGTACGATGTACAACCAGATGAATGGAGAGTGCCTACGTTGGCACCTCCTCTATCGGCTCATACCTTTCTTTCCTGGATCATGATCGCTGACATTCATCGCAGTACCTCGACAAGAGACTGTTCGTCCAATTGAACGGCAGCCGCAAGGTTATCGGTGTTCTCCGAGGCTACGATGTACGACGCTCCTGGTTCTATCGTTGGATATCTGAGCTAACAAGCTCCATAGGTCTTCCTGAATATTGTTCTGGATGAGGCGGTCGAGGAGAAGGAGGGCGGCGAGAAGGTCAGACTAGGCATGGTCGTACGTAAACCCCTTCCTATGTCAGATTTGCAATTTCAATGCTAACTCCATCCAGGTCATCCGCGGCAACTCGGTCGTCATGCTGGAGGCACTCGAGAGAATCGGCGGCGACGACCGCCAGCAGAGGGGCTAGATTCCCTAATGACCCGATGGTCGACTTCCACGAGATGCTTTTGCGGGGCTTTTACACTTCGGCGTTTGACGGCACAAAAAGATGCATTTGGTTCCAAGACAAAGGAGCGGGGATGAACTATGGCTAGATACCAGCAAATGTCACATTCAATGCGAACCACCGCGACCGCCGCAGCTGCCATTTGACGAACTTCAGATCTCGGGCGCCCATGCGGCAAAACTCACTTGGCAATATCGGCCCAGGCTTTCTCGTCATACCAATCCATCATGCGGCCGCCGTACTTGCGTACCCAGCCTTTGATGCCGCCCTTGAGGATGACAGCCTGCACAGCGGTCTCGCCGACGTCATCAAAATAATCCTGCAACCAGTTCGCAGAGCGTGGGCCGCGTCCGTTGCTGCTACCTGTGCAACGGCTTCAGCAGGGGGGAGGGGTCTTTTCGAGTGTGCGTGGTGTGTTGTGGACAGAGACGATTAGAGCGGAATGCTACTCACCGCAATAGAATATAACACGCTTGACACCAGCCTGCTTACACAACTCATGGATGACGGGCCTTGTCTGGTACAGAGTCTGGGCGGGGAAGTTGATCGACGTTGATATCGTGCCGCCCTCCCAATCGTTCCTGCGTACGTCCACGAGCAGAAAATCGCGGGGACTATCTTGCCCAGCTGCAGCTCTAGCCTCAAGCAACGCCATCACCTCATCGGCCTCGACTTCCAAAGACTTGGCTTTGGGGGCAGGAAACGCCGCCCACCAGGGCGGGGTCTCCGTTGCAGTTGCACCCGCGGCTTCAGCCATGGTTCACTCAGGCGATCCGCTTAGTCGGGTCCGGTCTTGGCTCAGCTGAACAGACAGAGAGAGCTCTCGCAGCAGTTCCTGCGCCTGCTGTGACGCCCGAGATGCTCACTAGGGGTTGCTTTAAGGACACGATCTTGCGGGCGCAGAGTTGCGGGCGTAAATTACCCCAGAATCTGCGAAGGCAAGTCTGAAAGGGGGTTTGGCGGATGATGTGATTTGAGTTGCAGAGCCGCAAAGCCGTGCTGCAGCAGCTTCTCCTCAGCTCAATCTCCAAAATCTCTCGGCACTCTACAGCTGTGGAGAATGCCGCACGGAGACATTTGTCATTCCGGGCCTTCAATTGGCTGCTCATGATGCCATTGAGCCCAAAGACACCTCAGTAACTTTTCGACCCTTGCGCCGTCACAACCCTGATGCACTTTAAACAAACACTGGCCCCCAAACGCTGGAAAACACCAGACGTCAGTGTCGTGTTGTTTGTGGTGATAGCTCAACTTCACAACCTCTTCAAGTGAAGCGGTCTTTTCTCTCGTCTCTCTGCTTCTTCTTCTTCTTGGACCTTCCAACCAGCTGTCGCCCCGCCCACATGCCGAGACTAATTGGCGCATCTCTTATCTCTACCCGTGGGATTCGGGACTGGCTATCTCGACCAATTACATGTTTTGGTGGAGTCCGGCACTCACTCCAGCCTGTTGCCAGTGGCTCCCGTCTCTCGCTTTGCCTGCCGTCCAACAGGTGCGGCATTTGTGCTTATCTCCCGTCGCCAAAAGCTTCCTTTAGAGGCATTCTTTCTTGTTTCTGGGTCGAGGCTACGTTGTATTTTTGATTAAATATTGACAACCGGGCCGGCTCAGTTGCAGATGGAGCTGATGGACATATCCATTGACCTCAAGGATCAGCCGTTACCGGAGAGAATTTGCACGCCGCGGTCAATTGCTCGGAGATGTCACAAGTGTCATCTCGGCGTCCTATATGGCGTTGAACACCGAACGGGACATATGGGGTACCATCTGACGGCCTTCTCGCATTTGCGACAGAAGGATGATGCCAAGGGCATTCTGACGTTTGTGAGGGTGCTTCATTCGATGATGTGCGCGCCCTGTCCAACAACATGGCTTCCTTCATGTCTATCAAATCTCACAGGGCGCACACACGCGGGACAATCTGTGAATTGCTGACCGTCATCATCATGCAACACCTCTTCTCCAGGTCTCCCTGCAACACCTCAACGAACCGCTCACGCCGCTCATCGGCCTCCATGCTGACATATACCAACCTGTCTGTTTGTCTTATCGCAAAGTCTCGGAGAGAGCCGGTGAACCAACACTCCGACCCCAGTTTCTCTCCATCGCACGCCGCTGCGTTCCCACAATGAGCGCCGAAAGGGCGAAAGGGCGCAGACGACAACCCGATACCGATGCCCAAGAAACAACTTCTCCATCCCATGTCCACCTTGTTTCCCCCACTGCGGCACCCGGAGGCCAAGAGGACGGGGACAGATGGGATATCGCCCCGCCACCGGGGTAAAGAAGGGTAAGGAACCGTTCCTATCTTCCCGCCCTGCGCCGCCTCCACAGATAAGACACCACGCCCAATGACTCGGGACCCTCGCGCCCGACGACTGCTCTGTGCAACGTCAAACTGCATGGCCACCACATGGTGAGCCGTGGGGCTCCCTGGGAGAATCGACATGGCATTTCTTTCGCACCTGCTTCTTCAGGTAAAGCTGAACGACCGGGAAACTCTCCGATGGGCTAGGTTCTTCGTCTGTCCGAGGCGACCCTTGATGATGTTTGCTTGTAAGCCTGCGAAGCTGCGCAAGCCGACACCGCCTCACGTAATTGTTCGATGACCAATATTGTGATGTTCATGGATCAGGTCACTTCCAACGCTGTTGTCCGTGGTGGTTCGGCGAGTCTTGCGCGTCGGACGGAGACATCCATAGACCGGTCCCGGCCCGGGCATCTGGATCGACGACACAGCCATCGCAGTTCTATAAAGACCTGCGGGCGTATCACCAACATGAAGATATCCAGAGACTCCTTCTCCTCACGCCAATCTCACCTGGACAACCTCAATTCGGTCTTCAGATCTCGCAATGTCTCGGTGGCTCCTCTCTTTCGTCGCCGGAAGCGCCCTCGCGGCTGCTTCTGGTCTTCCCCTGAAGCTCGAGACTCGTCACGCAGTCACCTCTCGCGTTTCCAACATTCATCTGACGATTGAAGAGCCCGTTGATGGATCCGTCACATTCACTTACGGATCTTGCCGCGGCGTCTCTCTTGACGATGCTCACCACACCATCGTCAAGTCCGAGGTCCGCGACTCTCAGCGCCTCGTCTGGGTGCTCCCTGAGGATGCCAACTCCGACGGCTGTATCTCCGCTTGGAGCGTTTCCGGCTCCTTGGTTGGCCGAAGTGAGCCTCAGACTCTTCACCACAGCTGGAAGCGTCGTGCTGCCAAGAGATGTAAGCCAAAACCACTAGCCTCCATTCCGCTCAAACACTGACATCAGCCCAGCCATCCACATGAGCAACGAGACTGGCTTCGACACCCTCGGCGCCTGGTTCGAGGGTGTTAACCTCCTCAAGGACAAGGAGCCTGCCGCCGTGGACGTTGACGCTGCCAAGTCTAAGCAGGTCGCCATTGTAGGCGCCGGCATGGCGGGACTGATGTCCTACCTCGTCCTGTCTCAAGCTGGCATGACCAACATCAGCATCATCGAGGCTGGCCAGCGCCTTGGCGGTCGTGTGCACACCGAGTACCTCTCCGGCGGCCCCTTTGACTACTCCTACCAGGAGATGGGTCCCATGCGCTTCCCCGAGACCTACGTCGACCCCAAGACCAACGCCACTTACAACATCTCTGACCACCAGCTCGTCTTCCAACTCGCCGCCGAGATGAACGAGCTCAACAACCACGACACGAACCTCAGCGTCGACTTCATCCCCTGGATCCAGTCCAACGCCAACGGCCTGTCTTACAAGAACGGCATCAAGCTCGCCAACGGCCTGCCTCCTACCCTCGCCCAGATTTCTGCCAACTCCTCGCTCGCAGTCGCCACCGTCTACGACGATGCCACCAACGCCCTCTCCGAGGAGCAGGAGAAGTACTTGCCCGGCAGCGACTTCTCCGTCGCCATGGCGAAAAACATGTTCAAGGCCCACGGCGAGTGGGTTCGCAACGGCCTGAATGGCTTGGGCGGCGACACCTGGTCTGAGTACGCCTTCATGGTGAACTACCTCAAGGGCTCCCTCAACTCCACCGACGCCCTAGGCATGTACTCTGCCACCTCTTTCTGGGATACCCTCTACGAGGGCATGTACTTCGAGGCCGCAACCTACAAGACCATTGATGGTGGTCTCAGCCGTCTGCCCCTGTCTTTCCACCCCCTCGTTGACGACGTCACCACCATGGACCGTAAGATCGAGCGCGTGCAAATCACCGAGGACTCCAAGGTCAACCTCCAGTGGCGCAACAACTTCACCGAGAAGACGTTCCAGAACGCCTCCTACGACTACGCGCTGATGGCCGTCCCCTTCTCCATCATCCGCAAGTGGCGCCTCCCCTCCCTGCCCCTGACCATCTCCAACGCCATCAAGGAGCTCCCCTACACCAGCGCCTGCAAGGTCGCCCTCGAGTTCTCCGAGCGCTTCTGGGAGCACTATGAAAACCCCATCGTCGGCGGCTGCAGTACCACCTCCGACATCCCGGGCATCGGCTCCACCTGCTACCCCTCGTACAACATCAACGGCACCGGCAAGGCGACGATGCTCGCCAGCTACATCTCCGGCGACTGGGGCCACCGCTGGGCGTCCGTCTCCGAGGCGGAGCACGTGCAGTACGTCCTCGATGCCATGGTCGAGATCCACGGCGAGAACACCCGCGAGCTGTACACCGGCAACTACAACCGTCGCTGCTGGGTGCTCGACCCCCTCGAGAGCGGTTCCTGGGTCAGCCCCGTTGCTGGCCAGCACCAGCTGTATATTCCCGAGTACTTCAAGACGTACGACAACGTGAGTAGCCAGCCCCTTTGCAAATCTCTTGTGGCAACTGAAACTAACACTGATGCAGATGATCTTCATCGGCGAGCACACCTCCTACACGCACGCCTGGATCGCCTCCGCTCTCGAGTCTGGCATCCGTGGCTCCGTGCAGCTGCTCCTCGAGCTCGGTCTCGTCGACGAGGCCAAGGCCGCTGTCAACAAGTGGATGGCCAGATGGATCGACATTGTAAGTTGATCAGCCCCTACCCAAACATGCCGCGCCATATCTAACCTCGCCTTTAGTAATTCGATATAATGGTAATTAGTAGTTTGCTATCAAGTGGATAGGCTTAAACGACACGAGTAATGAGGGGGCATACATACGAGGCGTCAGAAATTCGCCGAGGGATGGCGAGAGTTAATTACATAGTGTGACGAACTTATGAATGAAAAGTACATGAACCATCTCATACTCGAAAGACCATGTAATGGTTCTAGAACCAACATGAGTGACATGCACGCTCGCCTTGGCACGAACACTCCAAAAGAGTAGATGGCCCAGATGCGAAGACCCAGTAGATAAAAGACGACAATCCACAAGGCCCTGCACAGGAGATCCTCCTCGTTCCATCCACTCCCGGCCCCACGAGACCGTTTTCTGACAGATGCTGTTGGAGCTGTCGCCCTGCTTGATGGCTGCGCCCGAATCCCATGTTCTCAGCCTTGCAGGCGTCTAGCCATGGTCCGATCGATCCACCGAGGGGAACAGGGGTTCGGCCGGACCCGGAAGAGGATGGTTCGGCATCTGCTGATGCGCCGCATTGATGCAGCGCCTGACCGATCCTTTGAAGAGTTTGTCATTGGCAGCCGCGACTTTGTCATCTCACCCCTGCAGCCGCGCAGGTTCATCTTTTCTCTACAACAGGTTAATGTCCGGAATCTGCAAGAGTCGAAAGATCTTCTTGCTACAGGGACCAGATCTAGTACTCTCGTCAATTCGTGCTGAAAATGTGACTATGCAAGAAGTTCGTTCTCGTCTCGCTGGAGTCTAGCTTCGCTCGTCTCAAAAAGCCGCGGGACTCCGGACTGGGAGAAGGGCACGCCGTCTCGAACAATCTTTGCCAGCCCCTTGGCCGTTAGGAGGATGAAGGCCATCCCGTGGCCGTTGAACCCTGCGGCAATGTACTGTCCGGGTTTGGATGGGACTGCGCCAACGTGGGGAAGCTGGTCATTCGTGTACTACATCTCGTCAGTTCTCGGCCGAATTTGCGACGTGATGGAGGAGCGCTTACCCCCATGATTCCCGTCCAGACTTTGTCGACCTTGGCTCCGCTGTTTTCCCAGCCGTGGAAGTTTCTCTGCATGTAGCCATCAAAGTACGTAGCAGCTGGCTCGATTAGAGTTGAGTCATCCCAGACGTTGTACCATTGATCAAGACGCTTCGGATAGAACTCCGTCCTGCCGCCGCCAACAATGACGCTGCCGTCCGGTCGAGTTACTTGGTAGTCGTACAGACCCGGACCGTGACGGAGGGAGTAGGTCGAAGGAAGGTGCGGAGGATGCGTGCCTTCTGGGACGGCCACATGGCTGCAGATCCCCCGAGCTGGGATGATGCGGTCCTTGTACTGGGGAAGCAGCGAGGAGGTGTACGCGTTGGATGCAAAGAGAACAGTTCTGGCTCTAACGACACCTCTGGGGGTGGTGACCGTCCAGAACCCGTTGTCTTGGGTGTCAGAGACTTGGGTGACGGGAGTATGCGTGTGAAGCTGGGCTCCCTTGTTGACGGCTTGTGACAAGAGGGACATGACAAACTTGTAGGGCCTGCAAGGGTCAACGTGGTTCTTCCTGCGAGACGTCTCTAATGGGACCATACCAAATAGAGCCGGCCTCGAAAGCGAAAGCAGTCGTGGCGTCCTTGACACCGGAGAAGGTCTCGGCTGCCTTGCCCTCGACGGTGTGAACCAGCTTAGCTGTTGGTGATCCTAGCTGAAGCAGCTCATCGATGCCTTTCTTGAACGGTAGGGCGTGCTCATCCTTTCTGAGAACAGCCATGGAGGTAGTCACTCTGAAGTCACAGTCAATGTTCTTCTCCCGGACCAGGTCTCTGACGGCGTGGAGGTTGGCAAGCTCAAACGAGGCCATCTCATCAGCTGCCTCCTGTCCGTACTTCCTAATCAGGCCGGGGAGACCTTGATAGAGGTCGGGTCTTACGTGACCGCCTGCTTAGTGTTAGCCTGGGCTATTGTACATGGGGAAGTGGCTTACCATTGCGAGCCGTCGCCCCCGAGCAAGCTTGCCTGGCTTCGAGGATGGTGATGGATGGCCGGGAGGATTCATCGAGGCCCTCGAGGATGTAATGGGCTAGAGCTGTCCCGGTGTATCCAGCGCCGATGATGACGATATCCTGCTCTGCTGGCAACGTCTCGGAGCTCTGATAACTGTCAAGCTCGTGCAGCTGTGATCGCCAGTAGGGCACCGTGGCGTTTGGGACCGGGAATGGAGTCGTGGACATGGTGGAGCTGGATGATGTGATGAAAGATGAGAGGAGTGCGTTAGTGGGAAAGGTTCCGGTTGAACGGAAGCCAATCAAGGAGTCTTTTAACGGCCCCGAAGAGATTGCGATTGGCCAAGGAAAAGATGCAAAGTGGCCAGTATCAAATACAAACAAACACTGATGGAGAAGAGAGGGCCGCAGAGGGCCGCAAATAGCTCGAAAGGGCAACTTGCAGTTCCGAAAACGCGGGGCGGGTGGCTGTTACCTCCGCAGCGCCTCGGAGCCGACCGCCGGCCACCGGCCACTGCATCCACTATCCGTGCTATGTACCTAAGCGAGTGCCGGCAGAGAGGAAGGAGCGCCCCCTAAGACACGGGATGCATGGCAACTTCCATCTCTGGTAAAGGTGCTTTGGTGCACCTCACCTGTCAAGTTTCACCATCTCAACCTCAACTCCAACTGAATCCATCCATCTACAACACTCTTTTTCAACGTCGACCATGATTCTTCTATTCAATCTCCACTCCAGTCGGACCCTTGCTTTGCGAATGCATGACTCGCGGCATCGTCAGATTCGCTCTCTTATGCCACGCTAACATCGTTCGCTTATTGCGGAGAGATGGCCTTCAATCACGCTACCGCCAAAACACCATCGCCAGCCCCTGTCCTTGCACCTGTCATTGTGTCGTACCCATTCCTTTGGGTTCATGATGCATGAACGTTAGACACGTGAACGGTGAAGCTGTCAAACTGTCATTCCCGGTGGCAAACTGCCCGCCACGAGGCTCTGGGGTGCTTCGGCGTGGGGTTATCGCGACACGTGCGACGACTCGCAAGGGAACCAACAGGACGCCTGCTTTCAAGCGAACCGTCTTCACCGCCTTGGCCGTCAAAGTTGGTTTGTCGGTGAACGTTTCCCTGGCATGATGGCAGGAGGAGTGTTTCCATTTCCCTCGGAGATCTAGTCCGACTCCGACGATCTTCGATCACCATGCCTTCTGATGCCCATCGCGTGCGGCCTGGGACCACACCGCATTTACGCTTCTTCTTGTCCAAGAGGGACCGGTCTCCGCTCATCGAACCATCCAGCTGGAACAACTTTGTGCTGTACTCTCGCCACCGACATCTTATCCGATCCGATAACGAGTACTCCCTTGGAAGCGAGTCATGATCCAAGGGCAGAATTTCGATACCCAACAGCATTTGAATGGGTGGGATTCTCGCGATAGGGTTCGGCATTCTGAGGTGCCACTAAGTACATCTCGCAAATCTCAGCGTTTCTGATTGAGATGATTCGGCATCGAAACGAGACCTTACCGATAACTGCCAAGAAGAGCCTTTGGTGCGTAGCTCTCTGGCGGCAGCTTCTTCAACATATTCTCACTGAGACCAAGCTTCCTTGAGACTCTGTCGCTTTGGGATACGATACTGCTTATGATCCTCCCGAGAAGCAGTGACCGATGTCAATCACGGTGTTTCCTAAAACAGGCCAGTCGTACAAGCCTTTTCCCGTTCTGGGACGGCAAACGTCAAGGATGCAAGGAACGTCGGCCACTGCCGACATTGACAACCCAGAGAGACCCCACGTTTATTGCATGAATGGTCGGTTAGCTGCCGAAAGTCGCCTCCCGAACTTGGGGTGTTGGAAGTGGGACAAGTCTTCAACTTCATCGTCATGCAGTGCAGCCATCGTCCCCTCCCAACGACCTCTTTTCAACTTCATCTCATCACACGAGACACATTTTCACTGCCGATAACGCTCCTACAGAGTCCTACGGTGTATTGGCGCGTTGGCGGCCCCTGGCTGCCCCATCCAGCGTGCTCCGATCCGCCCCGAGGTTTGCTCGCTGCCAAATAGCATTTCTCGTCAGCAGCACCGAAGGATCAATCATAGTGGGCTCGCTGCAGAGCAGGCTCGGACCATATCGACATGTCAGGAGCAGATCACAGCGACAAACAGATGCGGCGGAGCCATCTGCAAGGCACGGATGCCAGCATGACGTGCTTTCGATTGTTCGTATTGTTCGTGCACGAATGCCTCAGCCCCGGGCAAGTTGAACCCATGGAGTTTCCATTTCAATGATCAACAAGTGTGCACGGGCTCGCTGCCCCAGCCTTCCAGTTGGAAATTTTCAGCCATGATTTATATTTCTGCTGAAGACGAGCGCTAGAATGATGGATCTTGGCCTTGAGCTGACAGCGGGTACGAGCTCAGGATTCTGCATGCGGCCCCGTGGGCCGACGTCGCAATATCTATTGGAATCGACAGACGCAAGATATATCTGGTTGATAGATCACATTTCTTTTTGCGAGTGTCCCACGCGAAGAGCATGGAGGCCGGAAATTCCGTGGGTCGTTCGGCCGGTTCTTAGAGATTTGTTCAGCCAGGTTCGTGGAACGGTGGAGCGGGCCGGCATCGTCGGGGCCGGAGAAATCGGCCGAACGGAGGCGCTGACCCGACAGCCAGATACTTGACGGCATGCGATTCATTAAGTATCTACCTATGGTAAAGCATTCCTTCTTCGCGACCGAATAGTCGTGCGCAACAAGCAAATTCGAGCGAGATACCAAGCTCTTACAGGCATGGGATGAGCCGATACAAAAACGAAGGCTCGCAGATGTCCTTCGAGAACCCAAGCCAGACTCATTTGCAAACCAAATCATGCGGAATATTTCAACGATGGTTTAGCTATCTTCATCTACTCAAGAGGATTGGAAGGCTGAATATGAAATTGGCATGGCCATCGCCCCGGATTCAAACGTACGGATTTCGGACTCACAGACAATTCCGAGAGATGTGGGCTCTCAAGCTGTGCAGACAGCGCGGCCATCTTCTCGTGCGGCTCACAGATTAGCCCGATGGGCTAGAAAAGCTTCATGCAAGCTTCCAATGTTAGCCTCGTGGCGAGTACGAACTCGGGGCCTTTCTATCTGCTTCAGGCTCACGAACCGGTAATGGATACGTCTGCCTTCTTGTTGGCGGTAGCCGCCGAAGATCGCTCCGCGAGAAGCGAGATGTGGGGTTTGAAGGATCATGCCAACGTCAGAAAACACCCAAGGACGTCGACGAAAGTCTCAGCCGAGGCAATATCACCTATGTTCTAGGGTCGAAGAGGCAGGTATCTGCATGCTCCTAAAGTCAGCATTAGCGTGAGTCGCTGTTGCAGTTTTCCAGTGGCGTCCTCCACAGTCGGCCCCACGACATTGACGGTCCCGTCCATGCAGATGCCGGTGCGGGTTCGACAGCATCCGTACTTCACTCGAGTTGGGACTTCGTGATGGGTCCGGCCTGCCAACTAATCAACAAGTCGTTGGCGACATGTTGATGCCTGGTACGTGGAGGTCGTACAGTATGGTCCGATACGTGAGCAGCCCTCGTCTCGCTTGACGATTGACTGAGCAAACATGTTCCATGAGAGACGGATCCTGGCCAAGTTGGCAGAGATTTTCAACGGTGTCGGCTCGTCAAATGCTTGCCTGCGTGCCTGCTCGGCATTGGCAGAAAAACTGTGACCGGGTCCAGTCAAGGTGACGCCTTCACATTGCTTTTTCTAAGCGTAACATCGTGGGAGCCATGTGGCTTAAGGGCCTGGTTTGATGCTGGGAGTCCAAGCGGCTCCAGACCGCAACCGAAAAGTTTGCTTGTCAAATATCAACTGGCGAACGGGCTTGTTTTTCTTCTTTCCAAGCAGAAGGTGTGTGGCAGAGTCGACGAAACAGGCATGGTTGTCAGCGAGAGACCATGTTTGCTTGTCATCGCAGGTCGCCGCTACCGCCCATGTGCAACACGACGCACAGCGTAGCTCGGCTGGCATCCCAGCAATGGACTGCGACCCGGCAAAATGGAAAAATTCTCATGGACCCGAAATTGACCAAAACCTTGGTCACGCTTGCATTGCATCAAGTCTCATCTTCGAGGGCTGCAAAAAGCAATCTAACGGCCGCCACAACGCTGAAGAGCGCCTCGCGTTGATGGGCTGGTGGCGTCGACGCATATGCAACGAGCAAACATTTTCTTCTTTGCTTGAGCTAGCAAAGGGGAAAGCACCTCGGAAACGACATGTCATTTTGAAGAGAAGCCTTTGCGAGTTAGTGCGCCTCGGTTGGTTGAGGGCGGTGGTTGGACTTGGGCGCCCGCTAAACCTTTCGGAACGTCGCCTACGACGCCCTAATCCTGAGATGGTCGGTCATCCACCGACCACCGAGAATCCTCGGCTTCGAAGACGATGCGCCATGTTTGCATACGACGCGTGGGGAGAAGCGTCTTATTGCAATGTTTGCGTATCATTTGACACCTGTCACAAATGATGAAGGAGAGGGGGCCGTTCGAGCTTTGCATATCAGCCCCCACCCGAAAACCTCGTCTGTTGGTTGGTCCATCGAGATCTTCTCAAGATCTCCATCATTGGAGCTGAAGAGTGGACTTGGCCGGTGGAGGTCACATTGACAATCTGACAATCGCGTGTAGAGAGGACTTTGATCCGCTGACGGCTGCCAGTTCAAGCCCGGGCGACCAGGCCACCGTCAGGGGGATCATGCGGGGTGATTCGGGGGCGGTTGATGAGCTTTACAGTGCAAACCCCGGGGAATCCCGACTTGGGCGCCGTCGACAGGTGATGGCGCCGACCTCTTGACACCATTGTGTACTGAAGATGAAAGCGACGGAGATGAGGCTGAGAGATCGTGACGTGACGAAACACCACCAAAAAAGCGTCTCGACATGCGTCTCGACATACTACGTGCTCTGTCCAGAGACCGATCTTGGAAAACGCCGTGGCCAATGCTGGACCCAACAAACTCTTTGATCGATCAGCACTGCATTTCTGAAGCAGAATCAAGCAAACACACGGCATGTCTGTTCGTACATCGTTCGTGCATCAAGTACTTTGTACGAGCGAGCCGGCAATGGATGGAACATTAAGACCACTCCACCCGATCCTTCGGGCTCAAGTTGAAACCCAGGGAAGAAAGGGTGTGTGATTGCAACTCCACCACGTTGTTGGTGAAAGAGTCAGCAAAAGTCTGTTTCTGATGGGCTCATTGCCGAAATCGCATTTGAGCTGCAATCTCTGAGATGAGATTCGAGTCGAGCATCATCGTATCCAATATTCATCTCCAAGATCTGAAAGCAAATTCATCCGCAATTGAGTGGGCAGAAAATGAGCCAGGAAAAGACGGCTCGCAGACTTTTACCCCGTCGGAATTGGGGTCTCAACATCCGCCGAGCTTCCAACTGAAGGAAAGTCACAGTGTCGGTGGCTCTTTTCCCTCCGACCCCTGGCTGAGTCTCACTCGTCGTTTTCTCTCTGCGTCTTCCCCCAGCAACTGCAGTACAGAGCCGATGTGTGCTGCAAGCTGCACAGCGTTTTCATGGATTGATATTGGGACAATTGGGCGCACCGTGGGCCCCAAATTAGGCAATCCGGAAGCCGCAAATCTCATCATACGAGTTTGCAATTGCAACTCGGCAATTCCCTGCTGTGGCGTGTTGTTTTCTCCACTGGACATCGCGTGTCACTGACGTCTGTTAGGGACAAGGGACTAACAAGGGGACCACACAAACCTCGTCCATCCGCCTCCATCACCGCCCGGGGTTTCCTGTCCGACAGCTCAGAATTTTCTCTGCTCCAACCTCCGGCCAGCGCGTAGGATTGACGCGATGCGAATGGACCAGTGAGAACTGACAGACGGACTGAGCAATACCCACGCCCGGCTGTGGCCTCCACGAGCCCAATTCTTTTCGCCCTTCGTGTTCGATCACGGCTCCATTGATATTGCTGCAAGTCACAGCAGCAGACCCCATCCGCAATTATCCTCTCCCTCTCGACCGCCGACGATGAGCTCGACCCAAGACCGTTGCAAGCGTACCTACGGGATATCCACCGTTAACCCGCCTCTTAGCGCACTTCTAGAAGGGGCGCTCCCGACCAACGCCGCCTCGGTATGCTCGGCAGCTCACGGGCGGTGTCCCACTGGAGAGGCTTCGGGGTCATGCTCAGGGTCCAGTCGGCATCTTTGCTGGCGTCTGTTAGCCCTCCTGCGGACCCCTGGTCTCCTGGGACGTTCCTGGGACCCCCCGGCCTTGTACCACCGACCCAGACAGGGCTGACTCTCAATCGCTCTTCGGTTCATCGCGAACCACCGTTTGCCATTGGCGCTGTTCATGGGCAACCGTCAACGGTACGTATGTACAAGCTGCCTTCTCCATGGGCCTCTGACCCTTGGATCCATGCATGAGGGGCCCCTTGAGCTGTCTTCTAATGAGGAGCCCAGCTTTCTTTTTACACTACGGCATACAAATCATACGATGTATATCCATCGAGACGGCGGTGCCTGATTCGAAGCCTGCAAGCCGCGAGGACTTGAACGCACGCGGGCCTGCGAGTGCGAGACGAAGGGGACGAGGGGGAGGGGTGAGGCCGGGCGACCTTCCATGAGGTCGGAGTGGTTCTACGGAAACCCAACTGAGACCGCAACAGAGAGAGAGGTTATATATCTTTCGTGGGCGTCCCGAGTCGAGCGCTCTCAAGAGAGTGGCTGCGTGCTTGTTGTTCCAAACCCTTGGATCCGGCTCTTCTTCTACTTAGGACTTCTACCATTGTCCGTGCCATTTTTTGATACCCCCTTCCCATCCGCACCCCTGTTCACGCCGGCGGCCCCAGAGATCCATACTCCATCCCATCTCGTGCCGTCCTCCTAGATTTACAAGCAAGCAGCCGCAAGGCTTCCCTTTTTTGGTTCGAGGAACACCCGCGATCAGCTGAGGATTCGAGCTTCATCTTCAGCAAACTGAGAACCCCGACACGACAAGCTTTTCCTTCGCCTGATATTCCGTCACACAGTCACAGTCATGGCCTTGACATACAAGCAATCACAGCTGGTCAGGGGGACTATCCCTGCCCTCCGTGAGCACGGAGAGACCATCACATCCATCTTCTACGCCAACATGCTGCGCGCTCACCCTGAGCTTCACGACCACTTCAACAAAGTCAATCAGGCTAACGGTCGTCAACCCCGCGCCTTGACGGGCGTTATCCTTGCTTTTGCTTCCAACCTCAACCACATTAGCGAGCTCATTCCCAAGCTCGAGCGCATGTGCAACAAGCACTGCTCGCTCGGCATCCAACCCGAACATTATGACATCGTCGGCAAGTACCTCATTCAGGCTTTCGGTCAAGTCCTCGGCCCAGCCATGACGCCTGAGATTCGGGAGGCTTGGACGAAGGCCTACTGGATTCTTGCCAAGATGCTCATCGGCCGCGAGGCCCAAATGTACCGCGAGTTTGACGACGACAAGTGGAAGGGATGGCGCAAGTTCCGCATCGAGCGAAAGGTTGCCGAGACGGACGACATCTTCTCCTTCTACATGGTCCCAGTAGACGGCAAGCGTCTCCCAGACTTCTATCCTGGCCAATACACCTCCCTCCGCTCGACGATCCCGGGCCTCGGACATCTGCAGTCCCGCCAATACTCTCTCAGCGACTCTCCTCGCCCCGACTACTACCGCATCACCGTCAAGCGCGATCAAGGCGTCAAGGTCGGCAAGGGCCAGGCCGTCTTCAACCTCAACCCGGGCGTCTTCTCGAACTTTCTCATCGACGAGAAGAAGCCTGGCGACATTGTGGAGTTAACGCACCCCACAGGCGACTTCTTCTTCGACACGCACGCCGCCGGGACTCTTCCCGTTGTCCTCATCTCTGCCGGTGTTGGTGTCACACCGCTGATGTCCATCTGCAACACCATTATTGAGCGCCAGGCCGTCCGACCCATCTCATGGATTCACTGCTCGGCGCGCAATGCCCCGTTTGAGGAGCACATCCGCAAGATTGCCTACAGCCGCGCCAACTTCATCACCAAGTTCTTCCGGTCCCAGATTGCCGATGTCGAGGACGATGATTCGTTGTCTTCAGCAAGTGACTTTGGCCTTCGCATGGACCTTGCCCGGATAGATCCCGCAGAGCTCTACCTCGGCCACGGTGGTGCCGAATACTATATTTGCGGCCCCGAAATATTCATGGTTGAGATGTCTCAGTACTTGCTTGATCGGGGAGTCGATCCCGCCAGAGTCAAGTTTGAGAGGTTCACTACCGGCGACTTGGAGATGAAGCACTGAAGGCGAAAAAGCGTTGGTTACACAGTTGCACTTTGGCTGACTGTGGATTTGATTTAACGGGAGAACGGAACAGGACACTGAGGATTTTGGTTCAAGGAATGTGGCGGAGTTTCATGAGTTGAGAAACGGTCTATCTGGGAAACGGTTCAATGTTTAAGCGGCCACATTAACGTTTGGTCAGTTAAAGGAAGACACGGAGGATGGGTGGTATTCGTTGATTTTGAAGTATCTGGGTCGGAAGGGTCAAGTAAGCGTGCTCGTTTGCGCCCCAAAGAAAGGAAAACAATCTTCTTGCCCTCCACTGCCGCGACTCACTGCTTGTTGAATCCAAACGCTGCGAAAGTGGACGTGTCGAACGCCATCAAGGCTGTTGCCTAAGCAGTGTGCAAAGATGTGATCGCAAAACAAGTGCTTTGGTGCCGATTCATCACCAACTCTCGCTGTCTATCCAGCGAATATTCGACATCATACGAGAAAAACTGGATTGGGCGCCGCATAATGCAACCGCCTGACTCGTCCGCTATTTATTGACGCCTCTGACCCCCCAGAGCTTCCTACGGGGTACCTAAACTGGGGGCCTTTGAGGGGCGGAGAATGGCTGGGGTTCTTTTTCTTGCGGTGGGCTTCGGAATTCCCATTGCAACCTGGGTCTTACACACACATATCGCACTCGATTTTTATATCCACGCAACTCATCACGAACGTTTTCCGTTGGTCGGGGGGTTGGTTTTCGTCCACAACATCCCATAACTGCGTCCGACGTCGCTCCGCAAGCGAGAAGGCTTGATGGAGTACTACGCATCTTTCCCCCCCTACATGGGGCACTTGCGATGTCTGGCCGATGCGCAGCAAAATGCGATCTCACGCTTCCCCCTTGCCTTTCCCATCGGAATCGGGATTTCGATCAAATGCGCCGAACACGTACGGATACACACGCGCACACACGCACACAACACAGACGGCATAAAAGGAGCAGAAACGCTTTGCCGGGTAACCTCCGTGATGACGAGAGAGCATTTTTACCTAGCGTGAGGCACAGCCTACCACAACCGAAAGTCTCCCCTACTATTGATGTCAGTCCCCTGCGAGATCGTGGGTCAAGTTACTATCGGACTTCACAGAGAAAAGTCGGATTCTGGTCTCCTAGACTTTCCCGTCCTGCGGCGACCTCTGCGGCTCATGTCGGCTTGACTCGTTAGGAAGGAGAACCCGCTCATCGAGACTGATCATCGACGATGACGCCAGGTTTTACTGTGTCCTCCGCAGGCTCCCCTCGCTCCCGATGCTGCTCATTTTGTTGCCCTGCAGCGGGACCTAGAGCTAGTGCAGTGCTTGCTGGGAATCCGCAATCCGCTCCGTCGGCAAAGGCCAACGGCTATGCCGCCGTTTGAATCTTCAACGGCGTCCGTGCCAACCATACTAGATCCCGCTCGCCCGCTGGAAAGGAGCCCGCAACAGATGATCTTTTCATATTAAATCCTCCTCAAAATTCTGCTCTCACCTGCCGGTACTCGGGAGAGTTTTCTCGCGGCCACAGGGGGAGGGGGACAACAACAAAGGAGAAACAAATTCCAAGGAAAAATCCCTCTCGCTTGATTAGACTTTGGGAGTGCACACGGCGGTCAAGAGGAGAGAAATTCCCCGGTGATGTCGCAGTAAATGAAGAAGAGTACGTCAACTGCCAAGGAAACTCTCTCCCAAGTGAAGGAAGGGGGGGTTTGTCTTAGACCACAGGGGCAGAGGAAACAAGTCCCAGCAAACTCAACTCAGGAGCCAGTTCCGGACACCGCCTGCCTGCTTGCTCTAGGGTCTCCGGCCACCCATGTATGTTATCCGAAACCTCATATAGGGAAACATTCGCCGCGGGACGGCGGGTTCGTCGGAAGACAGGTTGCTTAACAAGGTGTTGTTTCCGGTAGCATTGCGGCCTAGGGGGGGCGCTGTCGCTGTCGCAAAACAGAACCTACGCGCGCGCGCGCGCGCTGAGCTGAGCCTCCGTATCGGGGGCCCGTCGGTGACTGACCCTGAAAAACCACACCCCCCGGGCCGCATCCGATGCTCGTCAGGCGCCGGCACGACGCTGCAGGGGCTCTTGGAAAAGGCACCGTAAGGAAGCATTTTGTTTCTTCTTTTGGTTCGTGCACTGTTATGCGAGTCGGAATAATGGCATGTTTATCGGCAGTGCATTTCCCTATTTGTGATTTGCGATCAAAGTTTCTTTTTTGTCTTGTCAGAGGTTGATGTCGAGACTCGAGAGAGCCCAAGTCGCTGGCGTTTCGGTCGGCAGTTGGGAGGCTCGGTGTAACCCTTCGGCTGGATTAGTGAACTGCGCAACGTGGCTTCGCTGCAACGTGAAGTCGGAGCTGTCACTTTGACAAGCACACCTCACCGCTCATGATGAAAAGTGTAATTTTTGTTGTGAGAAAAAGAAAATCACAGCATCAGGGAGTCGAGGTTTCCGAGCGTCTCGGGTCATGGATGCTTGGCATGCTAACCTGCACGGGGACCTTGCTGGATGATGTATGTATTTGACACAACCCGTTGAAAAGACTGAAGCAACAAAATCAGGCAGCAAATCGCCGGTGACTTGTCTGTCACTCATTCCTTGTCATATTTGAACCGTTGCGAAGTTAACGTCTTCTAACAAGCCCTTCGATCTAACGACGGGTCCACGTGCATGCTACAACGGCAGGATGCCGACCACCTTGGACGGCAAAGCATGGTGACCCCTTTTGATCATGTCCCTTTAACATAAGTGTCAAAACTCTGATATTTCTACGTCATCTCGGCTCTCCAGACTCAACTCGTAAAGTGGCACAACATAGGTTCGCCGCACTAATGTCTACGTGAACATCTGATAGGGATCTTGGGTCTGTGGTGGTGGTTGGGAAAGGGTCACACAGCCACAGGACATCTTTCTTCCGTAACAAGACCAAGGAATTGGATCTTCTCGAGAGACTGCCTTTAAAGTACATTCTTTTCAAGTTTGTGTGCTTGGCCCTTGACTCCGATTCGAAATGCTAAGCTCTAGGTTGGTCCAAATTATTAGCAGGAGGGTTGTCTCTCGGGCTGTAAATTAAATCTATCTTGACCTCTAGCAGTGAACTTCAAGTTTCTTCATGTCTTCATTTGACATGCCACAAAACAGCTAGATATCGAACGATTTCAAGTACCACATGTATATGATGCTAGATCTTTAAGTACTGTATCTTTATAAATGGTAGTCCTCAAGAGCCAGAAACTGGTACACTCTCGGGGTAGCATTACGTGAGAAATTGATAGGTGTTTTACTGCACGAATTGCTACTTTTACAACTGGTGACAACGAAATTGCGACAATACAGAAAGGTTTGCTGGCGTTTAAGCACAATTCTAATAGCAGACATGAGAGAATATGATCGACTCGGAGACGTGGTAAGTACTCACACAAAACGTTTTTCGCTATTATGTGCAGTCTCTCACACAAGAGATGAGTTATGGATGTTGAGGAAGTTTCGAGCCCACCCAGTAGGGGTTTTCACAGTAAGGTAAAAAGCAGTAAAAGCACCTCGGTCAGTGCCCAGTCCAGTAGCTTCGCAGTATACGTACCCAGGAGATGAGTTATGGATAAAGATACGAGTAACTTGAATCAGAACAGCAAAGGACCATCAGCAACAATCCTCTTGCATCCTGTTGAAGGTTGAAGTTCGGCCGTACAAAGATAATTGGTCAGCTGCTTTTTATACCTAAATTGACTGTTGACCGATCCAATTGGTCAGATTTTCCGGTAGTTCACCGGTGTTACTACGAGGCACAGTTGCGGCCTAAGAGGGAATACGATGAAGGATTCGTATGGAAGCCTGCGCCGTAATGTGCTTTCCCACTGCCAAGCAATTGGGGCTTACTACACACCGCCGGGGAAGAAAATGAGTGGTATGTAAGAAATAAAGGATTACTTGCAAAAAGACACTACTTTTGGAAATAAAGCTGCATGCCTTTGTTTTCAAGGACGGAACAACCGGCCCACACGAGTACGCCCTCTGATTTGAGCATGTTCCACCACACAAGTTCTGTGAAACGCAAACATATGGTCTGCTGCGATGGCATGGCGTTTACTCAGCCGTTGATGCGAGTGTAAGGCGCCCTCTGATCCTAAAGCTGAAAATACGAATGTAACGTCGCGCTGGTGCGTGAGTGCAGGATCGCGGGCATCACAATCTTTCATAAAAACCTGTTTCCCCAGCGTGATGTTGTCTGTGTTGCTGTACAAATCCTAGATTCCGACTTAGCTCTCCACCTGTATCCGATCGAATTCCAATAACCTGTCTCGACTCTGATACCCAAAGATGTTTTCCACTAAGCACCTTCTCTCCCTCCTCGCTATCGGCTTTCATGCTGGAATCGCCACTTGCCAAGATTACGGATCCTGGCATGTCCAGATCAACCTCTCCGGTGGAGCTCAAGGCCACAGACTGGGAGAACTTCACGCTGTTCACTCAAGCACACCGAATGAGGAAAGCTACGCAAGATGGCTCTACGACCCCGCGGTGGGATACACCGTCTACACCGCCGAGGATCCTACCTTGAATAACACGTGGATCGACAGCATTGGTGTCCATAGTATGCATATCCTAAGTCAGGCAAACGTAACGAAGCTTACAGTATTGCAGCTTTTGAGATCGAGCAGGAGGTTCTCGGCGTTCCCTTGAAGGGGTCTGGGCCGATCGAAATCTTCTTCAACACCAACGGGAACGGCAGAAGCGCCTTTGGAAATGCCACGATCACCTCGCAGTTGGATAACTGAGAGTTGATGGCAGCCTCGAATTTAAAATTGGGAGAAATAGGGTGTCTCAGCGGGTAAGACTTTTGAGAAGCTACAAAAATACAAATACGAGAGCATGCTGCATGTCAAGGGTACCTTGATACATGTAGTTTGACACTGAGGAACCAGGTACCTAGTAGTTCAAACTTAGTCTGAGAGCTTTCGTAAATGAACGTCAATTAATTTGAGAACTTGCTGCAACAAAGAAGAGCTCATGATGATTTGCTCCGCCCATTTGCTATGAGTCTTGCTGGTCTCCATTGCGTCAAAACCTGGACACACAAGAAATGTGGACCGATCGGCCCACCTATGGACACTCTTCAATAGAATATCCGTGTGTAGCCTGAATTCTGCAAGTGGTGGAATAAAAACAATGTTTACAGGTGTCGGTCTCTTACGTAGCCTGGCTTTTTAGTGCTGGCGATTTCACTAACACGCCTGTTGGCTCAACAACTCACCGCGACTTGCTCTTCTTCATCCAAAGTATCATTTGACTTGATCACGTTGATGCGAGCACTTGGGAGAGACAATTACACTTACGTATTTTTACTGCCATCTGCTACGTTATGCATGACTAAGGTGATGCTTGAGGCGTCTACTATGAACGGCGGGGGGCGGCGGGTGCGGGGAATATTCTAAAGCCCGTGACACTAAGTGCTTCGTGCCTTCTAAACACTGATTCCGCGAACGCCGCGGCGTTTACAAAATTTGGCATGCACCATCTTTTCACCATTCGTGTCATGGAATCGCAATGACGAACATCCAGCCTGGGCAAGAAGCGCAGCAGGGGAAACAACCCCAGCTGCCAAACTCGGGTTCAGAGAATGCCTCCACGCAAGATCGAACTATGGAGCAACGTGCCAGCAGTTACCGGTCCGGCAAATCGGTGGCGGCCGATAATACAGGCCAATACCGCACTGCGTGCTTCAGCTGTCGGGCCGCGAGACAGCGCTGTGATCGGCGGAAGCCCTGGTAGGATGCCTTGCACATTGATGGCCTACCCATGCCGGTGCTGACCTGCTCCTCAGTTCGCGATGTACTTCGCAGGGACAGACATGCAGTTACCCTCTTCGATCCAACAGAGGCCGAAAAGAAGGCAGCACCAAGTAAGTCAATGACATCTCGTCGATTACAAAGCATGCTCACATCCAGCCAGTAAACCAGACAGTCTCGAGAAGCTCTTGGCTCGCATTAACGAAAGCCCTGTGAAGGACCAAGTCATCGCAGCCATTGTCAACTCTCTGAACACTGGCTCGGACAACTTGTCTCCTCCCTTGACTGATTCGCCTGGCTTCCAAAATCAAGGGCTTGAACTGTCTGTCAACACGACTACCCGCTCGGAGAGCCCTGAGATACCAGACACTACTCAGGTACCATGTCCATGCTTCAAACTTGAGAGGGAGAGTCACGTAGTATCTCCTTTACAAATAATGGCAGCGGCTATTGCTGCGGATCTACCGACAACATCACTGTGCCCAAGTCATACATCTCGTTCCAAAGACGGGAATGGCTTGGATGAGCGTCTAGTGGAATACCTGAGTAAGATGTATTCAAATCTTTTACTACTGTATAACTTGCTTATGCTACTCGAACTGCAGCTCCTCGATCAACTCATCAGAAAGACTGGCACGTGTTGGCATCCCAGTCAAACAATACTACGTTGAAACTGGAGTCAACAGCATGCGATCCTGTGACTGCTCGTCTCGTCGACCAAAGCGATGTCTCGCTCTATTTTGATTTGTACGTGGATCTTCTACGAGTGCTATCCTGCGTAATTACTAATGAAATCTCTCGTGCAGGTTTTTCAAAATGCGCAACCCATTAGTAGGACTGCTCGATCCTGTCCTCCACACCCCTGAAAGCGTTTACAATGCATCTTTCACTCTCTTTTCTGTCATTTGCGCTCTCGGTTGTGCAATATCAACTCGACCTCGTGATCGCATACTGTACCCAACGCTCCTCTCTTTGGCAGATGCGAGCATGATGTGGTCCATTGCTGCATCTGTGAAATCGCTCGAAATCATTCAAGCGATTATCTGCATGAAGTACTGGGCACCGTTGCATCAAAGACAGGCAGATGATCCATATTGGCTTCATCTAGGCCATGTACGTCAACTTCGTGTTCTGGTTGAAGACTTGGTCGATTGGAACTGACAGACTACAAGGCAGCACAACTTGCGAAAGAATTGGGCATCAACCGGCCTTCTGCCGTGACTGAACAGGCCAAAGCGCTAGCCCCGGATGCCAGCACCGAGTTCAAAGAACGAATGATGCGCAATATTGAAAGAACATGGCTATATGTCTTCATCGCCGACAAGAGTTTTGGTATTACGACAGGTCGCTCTCTCATTGTCGGTTGGAACGAGTTGCCGCCATGTCCCTGCCAATGGTGGAAGAAGCCTATGACGAACCCATCAGACCGCATGATCAGTGGGCTTATTGAGATAAGGGTTCAGTTGGTAAGTTTCCACAGTGCATTCATAGAAGGAGCAAACTAAACATCCAATTAGCTGGAAGCCTTGAAACTACTAGGGCGAGGTATCAAAACCCCTGAAGCTGTTCTTAGCTGGCACTCGAAAGCCTTCGAAGCCCTGGAGAGCACTCGGAACAAGGCATGCTCAACAGACGACCCCCGAATCGCAACCTCGCTACCCATTTTGGCTTTCTACATGGACCACAGTATCATGGTCCTAAACGCACAGGCAATGAGAGATCTCAAAAACATTGACGAAGAGGTCAGGTGTGCAGAGTTTCTAACGGTATCTCGGAGGGCATTCGATGTGGCGCGGCGTGCATTGGAGCTTGCCCTCTCAGACTCAACGATGCGTGAACTCAGATTAGGTTGGCACAACAACCAGTTCATCATGGTTGCGCATGCGATGACGGAGATCCTTCATGTAAGTGTAGTTTGAAAAGGAGGATGACGAACGGCCTCTCTCCGGATGTCTGAGTACTCCTAGCTGATCACGATTATCAGGCTATCAAGCGCGGAAATCTGCCTTCCGCTGATGTCGTTGATGCTGCGACGAAAGTACGGTCGGTACCCAGGTACTTGGAAGACATGGCACAGGAACTTCCAGATACATCTGCTGTTCACTTCTATACCGCATTATCTCGAGTTTTTGCTTCTCAGGTCGAGAAGTTTGTCAGCATTGAAGACCAGAACACGGATCAAGACGCTGGTATCGACACGAATCTGTTTGTGCCAGAATGGCTGAAAGAGGTGAACGGGGGCTCTTTGGATCCTGCTCTGTGGTTTGATGTAGGGTTTCTGAGTGTAGAGCAGCCAAGTTTTGGCAGTGCAGATCTTGGAGGGGTGGAGGACTTGAACAACTTGACTTTCAATTGATTATCCGACAGACTAAATGGGAATTTTGGACGATAAAATCAAAATGAGAAAAAAAAACCTTGGTTCAAGACATGTTGAGCCGTCTATGTATTCTTTTGATTTAGATTGTTGACCACTAGTCTACTCGAATTCCATCCACCTTAACATTTTCTAAGGCTATCACAGCCTCGAGTAGAACCATTATCAGATCCATCATCTACCTTGCGACAATAGCAAGAGGAGCGCACAGTTACGTCTGCCAAGTTGACCGCGAGCTTGAGTGGAAGCTCCAGCAGCCGGGCCTCGTCAGTTCGACCGAGACGTGTCAGACATTCGTGGTATCCATGAAGAGCCCATACGTTATTGGGATGCTGGTGGCCGCGAGGTAGTGAAGTAAGGAAGCCCAGATCCTCGGCGTATGCCTTGGCCGCCTCTTCGACGTGGCCTTGTTCTAGAGACAAGGCAGCGTAGGCGTGTCGAGTCGGCTGCATCCACCCCCAAGGCTCACTGTACTTGAGGTTGTCATCAAGTTGGATCGAATTCCGCAAGTGCTCAAATGCCAGGTCAAAGTTTCCTCGGCGGTACTCCAATTCGCCTGCAAGCATAGCCTCTCCAACCTTAAGTGTATCGATACACTGGTTGGGGTAGTCGTATCGCGATGGGGGCACGTTGGCGTAGGCCTCGGCGAAGAGTTTCTGTTCACTCTCAGCCTCTGGTACCCGACCTGTGGCTGCAAATGCCACTCCCCTTGCGTAGTGGAGCGTCGCGGTTGTGACGCAGTACAACGTCTGGTTTTCGGGGATTTTTATGTCCAGAATCTCATCCCAAAGACCGAAACGGATGAGAACATGGGCGCGAACACCAACGAAAGCCTCAAGCCAGTCAGCCATTGGGGGCGACTCAATAGCCAGCAGTTCTTCGGGCAGGGCCTTCTCCATCAGGTCGCAGTTCTCCAGAGCCACCTTCGATTGCCCGGAGAGCATTGCGGCATAGATGAGCGAGTGGTAATTGTGAGCGTGGTAAAACGTGTAGAGATTCATTCTTCCAATCTTTGCGAAGAACTTGTTGTCTGCAACCACAGCTGCAACGTTGGCGGAAACCGCGCTTCGATAGTCGCCGATCAAGACATCAATGTGGGACGGCATGTGGTTGAAGTGGCCGCCATCAGGGACCAGATGTCGAAGCTTGTCCGCAGAAGGTACCGCAAGCTCGGGTGTTCGTGACATCTCCACGAGATGAATGTGAAGATGCAGCAGACCCGGATGCTCGTCAGCACCTTCTAGGGTAAAGGCATGCTCAAGAGCTGCCATGGCGTCGAGAGTTCGAGCATTGGCGCCAGGTTCCCCGTTGTGCGGATCCCACATTCCCCATGGTGTCAGGTTCATGAGAGAGTCAGTGTAGAGGACAGCTACGTCGATGTCGTTGCCAAAACTCTCGTACACGGTCTGCATGGCGCTGGCGTAGGCGTCGTTCCAAGCGGAGTAGCCTTGGTCGTTTGTCGGCTGAGGCTGAGGGTATCGCTGGGCAATCGCGCGGATCAAAGCCTGCTCAATGGGGCTTGCTCCGTGAAGCCTCTCCAGAGCTTGACGAGATGCCCTGTAAGTTTTATCGAGTGCAACCTTGAGCTCATTGGGGTCGAACAATCGCCATGCCTTGTTGTAATAGGGTCCCCGAGTGTACGCCAAACCCCAATAGCCCATGGCACAATCAGGATCTGCAAGAATGACCTTCTCAAAGCACTCTGAGGCCTCGTTGTTGTTAAAGCCATAGGTCCAGACAAGTCCTCGGTCGAACCATCGTTGGGCCTCCAAGCTTTTAGTCGTGATAGGACGATGGTATTTTCCAAGGTCGAAGTATCCGTCGTCTTCGAGCATGGCTGCTGTCATTTTCGCAAGCGTGGTATTGCCGAGAGTAGTAGATGAACAAGTGCGAATTCTGAAAGAGAAGAAAGTGTGATGTTAGACTTAGTGTGTGCTTGAGGTTCTCAGTCCTGCTAGAGATGGATGAGCTAGAGAAATCAGAAAGAACATAAATCCGAACTCTATAAATGCAATGAGTTGACCAGACCACATTTCAGATTAGTCGGCTCCGCTCGTCGTTTGTAAGTGAGTGCGGCGTCTAAACAATTTGCCGCAAATGTCTGTGAGAGATTTACGGAAAGGCTCATATGTAGACAGAAAACGAACCAGTAAACAGATCCCACATATATGTAATCATCAATTGATAGCAATTCGCATGCAGTTGAGATAGGTTTGAGAACAGTATAACTTTGCACCGTCTGCGTTTAGGAAATTGCTCTGGCTATTCAACACGAATAACCTTCATATGAATCGTAATTTCTTTGCTTTTGTCCTTCATCATGTTGAATCTGGGCAACCCCTCGTAATTGAATTGGTTTCTAGATTATGCATCCTGTACGCCCTTCAATCTCAGACGGCGTATTAGCTCCGGTGCTAGATCCAGGCTCCTTATTATTAACCTCCTCATCTTCCACAGCTACAACAGCTTCCCCTAAGCTACCATTCACGCCGCCATCTGAACTAGGCAGCAAGGCCACCGTCAACCATCAAGATCTGGCCGGTGATAAAGGACGCCTTCGATGAGGCCAGGAAGGCTACTGCCTCGGCGATTTCGGCAGCCTCTCCCCAGCGTTTGAGCGGTGTCACCGCAGTGGCGCCCTCCAGCAGCGCTCGCGTCGGCGTCTCCATCATCGGCAGCACCATGCCGGCATTGATAACGCCGGGTCCCACGGCATTGGCCCGGATGCCGTGATCAGCTTCTTCGGTAGCGAGCTGGCGCACCATCATGGCCACCGCCGCCTTGGGCGTGGCCGACAGCGCATCGCATGGTACGGTGCGACTCACCGCGCTGGTGATTAGGGCGACGAACGAGCCACCCTTTCCCTCCCGCAGGACTGGCACGCCGGCCTTCGCGATGTTGTAGAAGCCGTAGACGTCGGTTTCGATGACGCCGCGGAAGGACTCCTCCTTGAACTCGGCCAACGGGCCGGTATCGAACACCAGGCCGCCGGCGGACACTACCGTGTGCACGCGCTTGTATGTGTCCACGGCATGCTTGAAGACGGCCTCGACGGCCTTGAGGTCGGTAACGTCGCAAGCTATCGCGCTCGCCTGGCGCCCGAGCTTCTGCAGCTCCTCCACCAGGGACTCGGCTTCGGCACGGCGCGACCGGTAGGTGACGACAACGTTGGAACCGCGCTCCGCAATAAGGCCAGCGCTCGCGCGGCCGAGGCCGCCCGAGCCGCCGAAGACGACGGCACAGCCTTCGCCAAATTCGGGTTGCGTGACGCCAAAAGTCATTTTATTTTCTCGATGATTTTCGGCGCGCGGCACGTTGGCGTAGACTGAGAGTTTGTTGATTGGTGTAGATACCTAAGACCTTGCGGAACTGAACTCTCCCCATTTCGTCCGGTATAAATACTTGAATAAACGAAGAGGTGACCTACGCAACTCCATATGACTGACTCATGCCCCGTCGATGCCATTGAAGGTATCGTTGGAACTCATGGATACCAGAATCCGCACCCCCCTGCTTTTTTGTCCGATTCGTAGAAGAAAGGGACTTTCGTCAAGTACTGAGGGTCAAATGGCAGTCTGACGAGGATAAATCTGGCGATTTACAGGGCTCTTACCAATCGGCCCCCCCTAGTCAAGCGGATTCTGGTCTTCATGAGCTTCTCTAATAGCTCGTTTTCAATCATTTAGCAACACGTGTACTACGTTACCCCATCAAGTCCCTGGAATGCGCACCGCATTTGCGGGACTGGAAATATCACGGTCGAGCTCGCTTGATACGGGAGTACTACCCGGTGGATACAGGGCGCTAATTGGATAGATTATCCAACCTCACGTTCGGCATTCGATTGCTCCTTCGTTGAATGAGACGGGTGGGCTGGCTGCTGGCCGTACTTGAACTATCACAGTCTTCTTATTAGCCGGAAGGTACGAAAGGGGCTGCTGAGACTGCGCGCATAAACGAGAAGACCAACGAAAGAACGCAAATACTTTTGTGATCACACTTTAGTTTGTATAGATCTTGTCTAAGTTAGATATCTTTCCTAAGCTATGGAGGCGATCCCTCAATAGGGGTCGTGAACGTCAACTGCAGACACGTAATTACTCAATGTCTGTTATTCTGTCTTACGTCTTAATAGAAAGACTTTGTCATGAACGACAGCAGTGGCGGAAAGTGCTTGTTACACAAGCTTGACGGCCAGCTTATGTTTTTGGTGTTGAGAGCTTCGTGAAATTTGGGCGCCGGTAGCATTTCGGAGACACCGTTTCTCTTCATAGCAGCTAGTCCAGCAGAGAGTCTAAGGGAAGCAGCGCCCAGCATTGCGGAAAGAGTCCCCGTTCACCAAGTTGCCACATTCCAGACTGACACCGCAATTGCTGTTAGCGTGCACCGGGTAGTCCACAGCTCCATGAGGGGCCGCAGCGTCTCTCATGGCTCGAGTACTGTCGTAGGGAATGCAGACGCTGTCGTCAACTTGTTGATTGACGTTCAACAGTTCGATCTGGCATGCCGTTTGCGGAGCGACTGTTATGCTGGCAAAGCCCGCCATCAGGATGATAAGCTCCGTGGCTCTCATTTTGTATACACACAGAGAAAGGCATAGTGAAGTGTTTGAGGATAACTGATGTGGTGTGAAAGAGGCAGTGGATATGAGGACAGACTTGGTGAGAGTTACGAGGAAGATAAAGTCTTGAATACATAGCAGCTCTGTTGCGGCTCGGGCGTGTTGGATGAAGCCAACAGTCTCTACATACAGTTTCTACATCGTGACTCGGTGGTATTGTAGAGATTGCCTCAATATCAGGAGACTTGACCCTAAGACTTGCCGGGGATAGATACGAACCTCCTCTTTCCTTAGGTGCATGGGACAAGAATGCTTGAGACACTTGTGGCTTAGGTTATGTGCGTAAAGAAAACTTACTTCAGATTGCATGGCCATCCTGCCTATCCATAGCTAAGATAGCCCAGAACTCCACCATTCCATTCCAAGAATTCAGGCGATACTTTCCATCAATCGCCCAATGGCGTTCGAAAGAAAGAGGCTCATCATCGTAGATGTATGGTACCCGACGCTGAAAAGCAGTCTAAGCAACTGCAACTGCCGAGATAGACCATGCCGGTCTTACCGTTCCAGATAGTCGAGAAGTTTATTTTTCCCCAAGGGTTGGCCTCTTTCTTTCTTCCCTTCTAACTTTTCTTCTGCAGTTTGCCGCCTGGAGGCGCACCTTGTTGACTGCCGTTTTTTTCGCTTTGTTAGCCAATCCTACTGAACAGAAAAGATATTTTCATTTCAATGGGGGGGCTTGTATAGCTAATTGGGTTTCGCAACGATAATGGCTAACGCCTGTTTGATGTTATCGCACACAGAACTATTTCAGCCGCGAGGGAGTGAAATAAAGGCATTTTTGAATACCCAACGCGTCAAACGCCCTTCTCAAGCTTCCATACTTCAGAAGGCGCGACCGTGTTGACAAGCAGCCGATGGCCAAGATGCTGCAGCGGCAGTCAGAAATCCGGAGCAGAGAAGAGTTTGGTCTATGTCTTAACGATCACTCTCGGGAGGGAAAATAGCGAGTCCAGTGGGCATTTCCTCATTTCAAGCATCGTGGAATCTTAATGGCTGAATCGGTGGATGATAAGAATCGGATGATAGGTAGCCGGGGTGTGAGGGTGACTGTGCCGCATAGCTAACCGTTAGAGCAGATGTATGGATAAGGGATGAACGAGAGAATTATTGTTGGAGTCGCTCAACAATAGCGAACAGATTCTTCGTGATCTGAGTAGTGCCTAACCACAAGTAGGAGTTTGGGATACCAACATGCATTCTTAGTGGGGTGGCGGTGCATGATGCGCGATGATTCATCGCGCGCCAAGCCAGATGCGGAAGGAGATCTCACGAGAAACTGCTCGGTTGGCTGTGGTGCTGGTTGCGTGCTGGTTGCACAACTTAAATCGTTCACCTACAAATACATGTGAAGGAACCCGTATGCCTTCGAATAATAAATTCAAACGACTTGCTTTAAATTCTCTCAATAGGTCACAAACACGGCTGTTTTTTTGGATCTGCTGATTCTCAATTCTCCCGTGCCGTCTCTACATTCACCAGACAACTCACGCTACCGCCGCTTACAACAACATAAAAACATCGATTAATATACCCACCTACGGGAGTACGTCAAATTGTTCGACAAAATGACCGTCAGCAACGGTACCAATCAAACTTGCGATCCGCCCTATCCCATCCCCAAGAACCTTCGCATAATCCCATTGGACCAGCTCGATCTTCGGTCAGACGCTGAGGTGGACGAGACCATCAAGTCAGCCCCGCCAGTCACGTCTACAAAAAATCTCTGGTTCTTTTGGAACTCAGGCTACGACAACTTACACCCATACGCTAAGCGTAATGTCCGCACTTGGCATCGTCGATTCTCCCGACAGGGTTGGGCAATACGAGTTGTGGACCTGGAGCCTGAGTCATCTGGGTATATTGGGAACTGGATCGACATAAGAGACCCGAAGAACGTCCCCATAGCTTTCACTAATGGCGTCCTGGACGGGGAGTTTGCCACCCAACACTACTCCGATCTTGTTCGCTTTCCCCTGCTGCTCAAGTATGGCGGAATCTACACGGACGTAGGGTTCATGCAGATTGGCGACCTCGACAGGTTATGGGAAGAAACTATCGCCAACCCACACAGCCCTTATGAAGTATTGTCTTACAATGCCGGCGGCCCGCGAGACTACAGCCTCCTCAACTACTTCATGGGCAGTCTTCCCGGAAACTCATTTTGGCAAGCGTGTCATGATCTTCTCCTGAAATTATGGGAGGGAAAAACAAATACGGAGGGTCTATACAAGCATCCACTCCTCAAAGGGCTGCCCTTGATGGGAGAATCGTTCAGCAAATCCGGAGACACTAGTTTGAGCGAAAGGTTGACAGACTACATCATCCAAGGACAAGCAATTACGATGGTCATGAGTACAGTCGACGAAGAGAGAGGCTGGAACGGTCCTGCATATGTCGCAAAGAAGATATATGCGCCGGATTACATGGTTGGGAGTCAGTTGATCAATGAGTATACGAACTGGAATGGGGTGCAGGCTTTCAACCTGATGAGCCAAAAGGTGGCGCGGATTGGAGAGCCGGAGTCGGACGATCAAAAGTTGGCACGAGAAATCGTAGAGGATTCTTTTGCGAGAAGCTTTGGGTTCAAGCTGGCCCATGGCTTGATTGTGCAGGTTCTTGGGCCTACGCTTGGAAGCTTGTGGAGAAAGCATGAAGGCAGCGATGCGGTGGAAGGGACATATGCTCATTGGCTAAGGTATGGCATGGAGAGATGGTGCCCCAAACAATTGCCACAAGGGGAAGCATATGAGGTATTGGAGCCTGTGAAGATTGGGCTGCTGCTCAAAGAGGCTTGAAGCAGGAAATCCATCGAGGAAACATGCTCATCTCAAGAAATCTAACTGAGAGCAAGATGTTATTAAGCATAGACGAGGTGAAAAATTCTGTAGACTATCGCAAGGATACACCAAGAAGCATTGAATTCGTGCAGGCTATGGTTTAACTCGAGACCCATTTAAGGAATTGTGGTTGGATCTAAGCTAATGCTCTTCTCTAACTCTCCTGCCCATCTTCCGCAGTCATTCAAGATGATAGCCTTTAATTAGATCAACGCTCCAACTACAACGAAACCAACGATGGCGACACTCCACATGGGTTTCGCCAGGCTTGCAGAGCTTCCAATCAAATCATATCCTTCGACCGCGTACTTCTCGCTTGGTTCCAGAGCAGCAGGGGACGTTGCATTGGGAGGATGTCGCTTGATCATGAAGTAGAACACCTTGTCGGAAGAAAGCGTATTCTGGTTCTTCGCAAATGATTCCACCTCGGAGGCCGGATTCCAATTGTAGCCGTATGTCCCATTGCCCGTAGTCGTGAAATTCTCTTCAATCGCGAATCCGAAACTCCCTCCGCCATTTGCAAATTGGCCGTGCCACCAGAGATCGATTTCCGTCCATTCAGGGTTCCCCTCGTTCGTGAGTGTCCATTCGATGGTGATTGGTGCGGAGAGGTTGAGCTTGCTACTGGTGTCGGGCGCTATGAATTCCAGGGCATTGATGAGGCGCGTCGCCCCGATGAGCGCTGCCAGTGTAAGCTTCTGCATAGTCGCTGTATTCGAAAGCGCGGGGCTTCGCTTGATTCGGTGATTGCTGATGCGTGTTCAGTAGCGTTGCGTGACACGAGACGGGGAGGAAACCAGGCAGTATCTGGAGACTAGCCCGGGTAATAAATACTCTGGTCGCCTCAAACTCAGTTAGGCAACAGACCGTGGTATACTGGGGATAATCCAGGGGCTTGTGTTGGGCCAAGCGACTTGAGCGCGTGACCGCTCACAGTCGTACATGGATCAAGGGCTGTTTTCCTCATGTTTGCTGCTGTTGGTTCTAATATTGGACAATCACTCGCTGCAACGGTGACGCCAAGCTTCGGGTCGTGACTAAGAGGCGCAGCGAAGCGAGAGGACTAACCGTGTATGGGCAGGTGTTGTAGGTCAAATCAGCGGCCGATTTGGGGTAGATGTTCGTCCGGAATGCTAATTGATCAACCTTACATCAACCACATGTTGAACAGACGGGAGAAGGTCGGCGCCTCACATCCATCGCTTGTGTCAGCACTAGAAGTATAGGACAGTTTGCTGCAGACCGACTTGGTGTTCAATCCGTCATCTTCGCTCTTGACTTCATTCTTTCCAGTTTGAACCCCATCGCCTCACTCCAGTACCAGCAAAAATGGCGGACCTAGTTGAGCTTGACAGTCTCGAAATATTGGCGATCATCGACAATGAACTGGACCCCATCTCACCTTGTCCCAACCCCCTGATTGAGCAGACCGGTGGCATCAGAGATCTCACCATGCGTGCCATTCGAGAGTCACCCGAGGAAGGGGGTCCGGTCCCAGAGCTGCGAATGAGCAACATCTGCTGCAGCGCCCACGGGCTTTCGCTGATGATAACGGGAATCAAAGACGGCCAAAAGCGAACAATTCTATTCGACACGGGGCCAGAGGAAGACGTATGGGAGCGCAACGCCAAACGCCTCCGAGCCAATGCTGGTCAAATCGAGCTGATCACGCTGAGCCATTGGCATAGGGACCACTCTGGCGGAATGCTCAAAGTCCTTGACATGGTATCAGAGGCTCGCCAGCAGAACAGCGGTGATCTCTTACCAATCACTGTCGACCTTCATCCTGCTCGCCCAGACTATCGTGGGGCGCAAGCTCCCGGCATGCCCGTCATTTCCTTGGAAGCGGACCCGACCTTTGAGGATATTGAGGCACACGGAGGCACCGTGACGAAGAATGATCAATCTCACACGGTTTTGGATAACATGTTCCTGATTTCCGGAGAAATCCCACGAGTATCAGGCTATGAGGCAGGCTTTAGGTTTGGCATGAGGTTTGACAAGACCAAGGGCGAGTGGGAACAGGACGAGAAAATGCTTGATGAGAGAATTCTGATGTGCCGCCTGAAAAGTAAGTCTCGCCTCTATCTACATGAATGATTTAAGCAAGGACATTGCTGACATCAATTTTAGACAAGGGAATCGTGATGTTCACAGGGTGCGGCCACGCAGGTGTGGTAAATTCGGCGAAGCACGCCATAGATCTGGGTAGCGGTGTGCCACTTTATGCAGTCATCGGCGGTTTCCACCTTGCGGACGCTCAACTCGACATAATCGAGCAGACTGCATCTGATCTGAAAGAATCTGGAGTCAAGGTGCTCCTTGCGGGTCACTGCACTGGCTGGAGAGCTAAGGCAGAGTTGAACAAGCAGATGCCGGGTACATACGCACCGTGTTTCGTGGGATCGAGGTTTGTGCTGTAACTACGACGATCAAGAGACTCACCTGTTGGGAACGGATTCTACTTTCAAGATTTGCAGAGGAGTAATAGGCTGGACAATTGAAAATAAGCTGCACGCAAAAAATGTATTTGTTTCCCTAGACAATTGCTCCAACTCCTTGCTTTTACCTTCCAGTCCAAGTCAAGACACGCTCTTCCGATGACGGTTTCGGAGACCATTTTCCCTAATGAACATGTAATGATACAAGATTGTTTTCATCTCAACATGCGCTGTGAGATAGCAGGCTACAATCCAAATGGTAGATTGACCGGTAGCCCGTTCATGAACGGCACATTCACAGGCAACCTGCCACCGCCGTTGTTTCGACCACCGAATGGAAACCCAGAGTCGCCGAAGTTGACAAGTGATGGCCCTGATCCACCAAAACCTGTGCCTCCAAAAGGAGTTCCAATGTTGACGTTGGTGCGCTCGCGATCACGGTCATCGGTACTCCATGTCCAAGAGCGGCCACCATCACCGCCCGTGTCGATGTTGATATGCACACGCCGGTAGTTGCCGTCAGCATCACGACCATCTTGCCGATTTTGCTGATCTCCACGGTCTCGTCGTTCTGAGCGACCAGATCTCTCATTTTGCTGGTTCTGACGAGTGGTGTTGGCACGCCTCGGCCCCTCCTCGGGGTTGGTGCGGGCCCGGTTCGGGCGTGGCCGCGCCGGCTCGGGGTCAGGGCGCCGGGGCACCTCCTCGTCATACGAGTCTTCGTCTCCATCCTGATACTGCCGTCTTGACTGCTGGTTCTGCCGTGGTGGCTCTCTCGGCGTCTTCATGTCACCGTACATGCCATAAATGCTGTCCTCCCAAGCTCGTCCAGCCTGTTCCCTTTGGGGCTGCTGGCGCGGAGGCGACAGACGCTGCGGCGATCGAGGTGGGATAGTGTAGTTATTGTTCTCCTGGCTATATCTGCTTTCGTCTGTTCTGCCAGTGCTGTATCTGGAGTTGTTCTTATCAAAGTTGTTGCTGTACGAGCTCGTGTACGGTTGGCTTGACTGAGAATTTGTTGGTGTTTGTCGGACCAGGGGACCGGAGTTGGGAAATGGGGATTGCCCTGGACGGGGGTTGCTTGAGTTTCCTGGCCCGCCGGGGCCAGACTTGTTGTTGTTATTCATTGCGAAAGTATATGGGAGATCTGAAAGTATGGCTAGTTGCAGAATGCGACTTCAGAATGGTTGGCAGAAGGAAAATAATGCGAAAACTCAATGGCGATCCAATGTCTTTTATCTTGTGTGAGCGGTCAGTCACGGACCTCTCGGATGGTGCCATAAGATACCCACATGAATGTCATGCGTTTCAAGCGCGTTTATGGATTCGAAAGGAGTGCGAGGTTCCCCGGAGTGATGAGTTGCGACCTTACGACCTTGTTGCTGGAAGCGTTTCAAGTCGAGCCCCCGATGGCCTGGAACGTACCGACATCAGACCACAAGAATCCCGACGACGTGGAAGTGTCCCCTTGGCCTGTATCGGCATCGCCCACCAACGCGAATCGTGTTTGATGGACCCCAAAAATCTTTGGATGACCTTTCGGAGATTTCTTAAAGAGATCAATAAGGTGCCCTCCTTCGTCTGAGGGCGTCCGAAGTATCCTTGTCATCGTCAGCCCATCTCAGTATCACGACCCCTGCAAGCGTCGCAAGGAGCCGAACTACAGCGTACCCGCAAGACCGGTCAGTGCTTCAACTGTAGATCATGGGCTGTTAAAAAAGCAAGGTTTCGGCTCTTGTTATGACTACAATCAGATAATCAGCAGATGTGTCTTGGTGACGATGCTTTGCCACGGTATTGTAGCTGGGATAACGAGTGAGGAGCTTACCCGATTGTCTCTGGCTTAGCACTGGGCACATGACCAAAGGACAGGTGCGTGTGGGCCAGAACGAGGATGCGTACCAAGATGACGACGTCTTTGAGACAATATAGGTCATCGCTGCAGGCGATCGAGATGCTATCTGATTGCGCTGGCCTAGTCTTTTCAAAATCCGCCGACATTGTAGTCATGAACCTTCCACACTTCGTGCATGGCGGATAGACAAAAGTTCCGAGCCGGATAACCAAGCTGTCAAGGAAAATATCTCTGATATTTCATTATGTTATCCTACACTCCCACTAGGCTCGGAAAATGACTGGAGTGGGAAATCAAGATCCGAGCGCCCGTCCCATCTCGTGGGCTTGGTAATGGGAGCACGGATTGATCAATCCATTGCTGCACTCCCCAGACGATTGAAAGCCTGCTTACTGCATGCGAGAAGCTTATTACCTGTAGTTCTATCGAAGCGGACTTTTTTGCGGAAGCAGTGATACCCACACAAGAGAGGAATACATAGGGGCAGGGGGTTCTCCGGATGTTCCGTTTGCTTAAGGCTTAAGCTGTCCGGCGGCTTATAAATCTTAGTTCGAAGCGGTAGGAGCGGGCGACTTGCGTCTTCATCCGAGCTCGAGTTCGAAATCATGTTTGTTGATGATTCGTCGAACTTTCTGGCGTAACTTTGGGTATGATGACATAATCGAGCCTCTGAGCACGACATTAGAGTTGTAGGCCATCATTAAAAGGCTTGAAGTGCGCGAACGGTTGATCCGAGTAACTATTCTTCAACTCACATCCCAACCTCAGATCAATCATACTACAAAGAAAACAATCATCACTAGCCACCATGACTCATTCTGCCGCTGTTATTCCCGCTGCCACGACACCGTTGGTGGTGCAAGATGCCGAGACACCACAGCCAGGGTCGCACGAGCTTCTAATCAAGAACGAATTCATTGCTCTCGTACCCATCGACGCGAAACTTGCCAAACTGGGAGTGTTCCCAATTCCTTACCCTGCTATTCTGGGTACATCGTATGGAGGCACAGTCACGGCGATTGGTCCTAATGTCACCGACTTCAAGGTCGGGGATAAGGTCGCATCAACCAAGACTGCCGGTGCTGAAGGCAACAAGTTCGGCGCGTTCCAGAAACAAGTCATCGCTCGAGATGTCACCACCAGCAAGCTGCCAGCCTCCGTCGATTTCAGTGGCCCCGTTGGTCTGATCGGAAATCTCAGCACTGTGATCGGCCTGTTTAATGAGCATCTTGGACTTCACAAGCCTGATGCGCATAGCAAAGCCCCGCCGAACGGCAAGAAGATACTGGTCTACGGTGGTACTTCAAGCTTTGGAAGTCTATCTGTGCAATATCTTGTACAAGCTGGTTACGATGTCGTCACTACCACCTCACCTCGGCACAAATCGCTTGTGGCTAAGCTGGGGGCTGTGAAAGTCATCGACCACACACAATCTTCTGATGCGGTCATCAAAGCCTTGAATGCGGAAGGACCCTACGACTACGTCGTAGACTCTATCTCTCTTCCAGATACCATCAAGATCACCGGCGGGGTTCTCGGTGCTCAAGGCGGCGGTAAGATATATGCACTGCTGCCGCCCTTCGGCCCGGACGATCTCCCGGCAGGTGTGACGCGTGAGTTTGGCTCGTGGAGTGCGCCTCTGGGAGAAGAGAAGAACGCAGGTCTTCTGAAATGGGCCTTCAACACGTACTTCCCCCAAGCAATTGCGGAAAACAAGCTCATTCCGCTGCCGACTCAGAAGATTGATGGTGGTCTCGGAGCACTCAATGAAGCCCTCGATATCCTGAATAAGGGGGTCAGTGGTTTGAAGGTGGTTGTAAACCCACAAGAGTAGGTAGCTAGTTGGAGTAACCAAAGAGAACATTTGGAAGAGAATCCGTGTAGGATTCCAATGTGCTGAAGTCCTTTGAAACTAGACTTCTGTGATCCATCTTCAAGACTGTCATATTCCACTGTGTGGGTCGCAAAACCAGCCCATGTATCGGGCCCTAAGGTAGGTACCAAATGCACTAATTAACCCCCCCGGGCCGTTACCGCACGGCTCGGTTGAATAACTTTCCCGCCCCGTTCGCCAAACTAATTACGCCCTCGGCGTTCGTCAAGACTCAACCCTCACTCCTATTCCACCGACACACCCACCATCGTGATGCAGCCGACGGCTTATGGTCGGGAATATCGCTGCGCGATATGCGGCGGACCTTTCCGAAAGCCTCCAATTGCCTCGCGATCCAAAGCCAGAGATGAGGTGATTGGGATTGATGCAGGGGCTGAGGCCTATCGCGGGCTTGATCCTGCCTACTTCGGTGACGGCGACGTTAGCTGGCTTGAGGAAGCTCGGTTCCTAGGTTTCAATCCCGATGCCCCATCGAGTACCGAAAAAGCCTTCTTGACTGGTCGCGGCATAATGAGCGACGGCGGAGATGTCATTGCTGAGAGAGGAGATGATGTCAACGCGCCTCACTCGGAAGTGGCCTTTGGGGAATACAGACCATATTACGACTCTACTCGGCTCGGTCCTGTTTTCCCATTCCACTCCGACTGCTATTCTGAAATGTGGACTCATCTGGTCTTACAACATGACATCCTAGACCGGAATGACATTCTGTATAATGCCATGTTTGAGCTATCACGTGGGCAATCGTCATTGGCTTTAGAGCTTGACTACGGGATAGACATGAGCCAGGCCTTCAAACTAGTGCCTGGCGAGGAATTTATCCTCATGAGCCCAGGCGGCGTGCATTTTGAGTGGACGAGGACTTTTCGCGACAGAATCGACACTTCGGAGTACAACCACATATGGGCCCTGAGACAACAGACAGAATGCGACTTTCTCAGGAATCTTCCACCGGAAACTCTCCTAGAAGTCGCATCGTACCTCGATACAAGGAGTATTTTTCGCGCGGTTGAAGTGTCCGATCGCCTGCTCTCCCTTGTAACCGGTAATTGGTCTTTTTGGAAAGCACATCTTCGCGCACACGTGCGGTGGTTTGATACAGCATATAAGGACGCAAAAGAGGCAGAATTACATGGCCAGAAGCCTGATCTAATGTTGTGGGCCTACATTCTTCAACAAGACCCTAGGCCTGACTCGGCGCTATCATTGACAATGCGTAATCGGAAGCGCATCTGGTCAGTGTGTGAGCAACTTGCACGGCGATATATGGCAAAGTGGAAACGGGAAGAGAGCCCGTGGTATCGCAATCGCAGCGCCACCTCAATCATCAACGCTTCCCATTGCGACCAACTTGCTACTGTTGAGGGTGACAGCGCAAGCAAAAGCAAAGATCTTCGCACCGTCCCGTACATCCAATCAAGCGACGATTTTCACCGACGACGGACAATCCAGGCCTACTTTGACATGGACTCCGGTCTAGTAGGACTATCGTACCAGCCATGTGGCGAACCGCCCAGGTATTTCGGCCGTTCTGGACTCGAAGGTCTTCAAGAAACTCCTGTTATTTCTGGCCAAACAAGGCCGATCCACGACGCCGGGATCTGCAAGGAATATGTTCTCCTAGGCGACAAAGACTCTACTCTTCGAAAGGCAGTAGGCCAGATCAAACCAGGCCAAGGAATCAGTGGACTTGTACTGCACATGATTTGTACTGAAGGCAACACGTTTTCACTCAAGTACGCTGATTTTCAGCGCATCACACTACCTAACTTTTTCCCTATTTGTATCAGTGCTGTCACCGTAAGTAACCCTACTTGCTCTCTAGATACGCTATGCAGCATTTCTGCAACTAGATAGCTGCACATCCGAAGGAGTCGTCCTCGACGTACGCTTTCACGGTTTGCTAATATTGTGTAGGTTATCTTTGATGACGGAGAACGCATGGTTCTTGGTAGCATGGGTGAGGCAAGTGCCGGAAAGCGAGTCTGTCACAGAGCTCTACTTCTTCCCGACCATTCCGATTCTGAGTTTATTGGCATTCTAGGCGAAACCACCGTAAGAAATTCCGTTGAACTCAACGGTACAGTGCTGATTAGGCTACAGGGCGAGACTGGAAAAGAAGAAATCTCGCGGCTAGGCCTGCTCCACGCCCCTTTTGAAAACAAGCACAGCCTTAAAAGTACAGATGAAGAGGCTCAAAATTACAATATTCTTGCGAAACATCTCTGGGACGAAACCTCGGCAGTCCTTCCGGGACGTTGGATCTGGGAGTGCGACGCCTGGCTGAAGCTCGACACGCTGGAAGGCAGTAACATAACGTCTAACAACTCCAACCACGATATTGTTCCCAAAGAAGCGATTTTCTGGAGCAAACGGGCTGGCGATGTTTCACTCAAGAGGCTGTCTGCATGGCTAGTGGACGCTGGAGATATTTTCCCAGACCCGAATGATCGTCGTTTGGCTTTCGGGTGGGCACCGTACTATGATTTGTGCGGTTTACGAGCAGAGTTTCAATCGGAATCTCCGAAGACTATTGGAATGACTGAAATCAACGGAAAGTCATGGCCTGAAGAAGAGGTTGTTCACTTTGACATTGACTGCGGGCGGAAGGAAGAAGTCGTTGAAGTTGGCGCGTTCAGCGATCTGGGCTATCGGCCTGGTCTCTACGTAAGTCACAGCTGAGGGTTGCATTGTATGAGTCAGAGGTTAACACTTTCGACTCAGGTTCGGACAAATCTTGGCCGTGTGAAAATTTTCGCGAGGGACCCTTACGATTGTAGTGCAACCGGCGTATACAGCACAGAAGCAATTGCACCGAGAGGTGAGAGTATTCTTGGTATAGTGATGGCGTTTGGTCTGCCTTCTGGGTGGACCAGAGCTCCTAGCTACGAGGGAACCGAGCAGACAAATCCGCCGATCAAGGAGTTACGAGCTGTGAGTAGACATGTCCGCCCTCTATCATGGTGTCCCGATGCGGGCATCTCTTCCTGTTCTGAGATTGCTGACTCTATACGGCAGTCTTATGCAAGCGTGACTTCTATCGGCGTTCTTTCACATACTTGGAGTCATTCAGAGCAAGAAAATTCAGGGGATAAGTTGGAAGAGAAGAGCACTGTCGCCAATCTCGAAGGAGCTACTGCCGTTTGATAGGTGAGGCAGACATTGCTCCGATGGCATACCACAAGATCTACCACAGGCCGCACAGGGTTTTGGATCTTGTCAGTAGTAACTTGTACGCGTTCATTGACACATTGCTCTTGACTGCAACCTGCGACTAAGAAACATCTGGCATGACTTACATCCCGCTTTTGGCACGCCTCCGGCCCACTAAACTGCGGCGCCGTGGGACCCCCGGATTCATTCAAGAATCAGGGTCCCATCACAACTCTGAACCAGTGAATATCATTCTAGTTCATTTGCGAACCTCAAATGAGGCCAACAGTTTTCACAAACATGACGAACCAGAAGCAGTGCGGTCTAAGGCAAGCTCATATTATTGTTTCAGTGTCCCTTGGGAATGCTCAAATTTCTCAACAACCATGACCCAGTGTGTATACAACAGCCAAGAAGTCACTGTATGCGATCTTGGGCCACGTCTTCTCTTAGACTCTTAGCAGTAACCCACTCTGCGCAGAGAGTAGCCGTCGGGGATTCTTTGGCTGCCAGAGAAGCTCAGGCCACAGTTGTTGTTGGCGTTGACAGTGTATCCTGCGCGCGTGATGGAGTCGTAGATGTTGGCGTAGTAGTTCATAGGGACGCAGCCGCTGCCGACTACTGCCTGGTTGATGTTGAGAAGCTCGACTTGGCAACCGGCAGCGGCGGCAAGGCCGGTGTAAGAGGCAAGAAGGCAGATAGCGACGGTAAACTTCATTTCTAACAGAGCATTAGGTCCTGGAGAATCTGTCGAGTGGTATCTCAAAGCGCCTTACTGCTAGTTCGAGAGGCTATTTCATAAAACTGTGATGAAATGTCGTGGTATGATTCCAGAGCAATGCCACTCGAGAGGAATTCGTTTGTTTTTATAGACGTTCTAGACCATGCAGCAGCTCTTGGTTGTGAAGCAGCCGGATCACCCGTTCAATTTGATGCTTGATCGACTCCATTATCTCCACACGATTAGCTGTTCTCAGATCAATGACTCGAGACTGTTCGTACCCATGAGGGTCGGGAAAGGCGGTATCCCACAGGGGTTGGTGGCCCCCAGAAGCGGAACCGAGCAAACAATTCTTCAAATACTGCTGGTTCCATTGTTCTTCCCCGACTTCAGTGTCCAGTCAGCCGAAAACTTGTGTCACTTGACTTTGGAATCTGCGTGGCGTTCCTCAAGACTTACTACCGTATGGCAGTGTCACGTACTGGCTGCGCGCCGATGTAGACATCAATCATTGACGTCGGACTGAGCCCGATAGCACGAGTCTAGAACATCCTTGCAAACTCTAATAGAGCAAATCATCCCCCATCATCCATGCCCATCCCATCGAAACGAAGGGGACGACTGACTCGAGCGCGGATCCGGAGTCTCGCATTCACCGTGAAATAATGAAATGGGTTATGCATAGGTAGTTGCGGTAACATAAGATTACTGGATCCTTCGTTGTATTCAGCAGTGTCTGAAAGAGCAGAAAGTGACAGCACATGTTGACAAATTTGCGGCTTGGTTTGTGGCGAAGCCGTGTTTTTGTACGCTTCAATCTCACTGTACGAACTATGACAACTCGGCAATTTTGCATGCTTTGCAAGGTTACCCCTTTCCTAGTAGCATGGGGTGACGATGATTCATGTCACGGTTGGTCAATCTCGGGTCCAAGAAATAAGCTTACTAGTCCGAGCAAAAGTCAAATAGACTGACAGGTAGTACGCAGTATCATTATTCGTAATTGCATTCGCCAGTGATCGTATTCCAATCAAGTAATAAACTGGCAAGAACATATCATTGAAGTACTTGCCAGGTCAGTTGGTAGCGTGCGGCCGTCACATTGCCAGAGACGAATGTGATTTCCTTTCGGGCGTCAATCAGACTACTAGAGCACCCTTCCTTACCTTATTCGCACAATGGGAAAATATGTACTCATCCCATTGACTGTGAGTGGAAAGCAGAACAGAGGCCCCGGCTTTCACCAATCTTGTTATGGCTCCCGTCCTCTGAACTATAACAACCGCTATTAGCCAGGAGAAAATAAATATCTTCTTTGCTTGACTCACGCACCTCATGTCTTGTACTGACGTTCCCTCGCAGTTGCTGGGATAACACCACATTGCCTCTATTCCTTCTTGCCTATCACAGCATATGAAGCTTCCATTAAAATACCTAGAGCTGTAGTCTACTTTTCAAGTGTTCCTGATGCACTATTTTATGTGACCGTTCTACACTCGTAACTCATAGAGAAAGTGCTCCGTCCGCCAAAACATTCAATAGCTAAGGACAGGTTTCGTAGCCTCTGTAATAGCTTACAAAGCTGCGTGGAAGAGCTTCTCCAAGCGGACACCCTCGGTGTCAGCAACCTCAGTATATATTCTAGGGCCGAAGTGAGGGTGGTAGGGATACGGGCTACGAGACATATTAGTACTTCAAAGGGATTGCAATATCACAACTAGGATCTTAGCTCACCCATATTCCGGAGTGAAGGTAACTTGAAAATCATCGCCCCGCGTCTTTACGGCGTTTTGAACAATCTTGACCCAAAGCTTGTCGAAGAACTCCCTCTCATCATCGTAAATGGGGTTCGAAGGATCGGGACATTGTGATGATTGAGTTGTACCAATACGAGCGTGGATGTGGTGAACCTGCAAAACTATGGTTAACTCGTGCTCCGTGAGAGTTTTCTTTCTTGGGCTTGCAACTCACGTGAGGGATGACAGATTCCAGGACAGCAATGTCCTCTTCGGACACGTCCAATAGTCTTTCACCGACGACTACCCAGTGGGAGATGTCCGCGGTGATTCGAAGGCTTTAAAGAATTAGCCCAAATTAATGCGAAAGATCAGTGGTTCAAGTATGCGGAACTTACTTTGGAACTCGATCCAAAACGTACTTCGCAACGTAAGGATGGTAAAGGGAACGGTTTCTGTGTGTCTCGTGGGTGACCTTCCCGGCAAATCCCAGTTCCTCATCGATCTTGAAAGTCCCTTGATAGAACTCAACCGACTGATCAGGTGTCCAGATATCACTGTGCGCCAATGTGTAAGCCACGTACGTGAACAACCTCAGTTCGCATGGCAAACTAATACGAACCTTCCTGACTGCGCGTTGACCTTGACAGGCTTCAAAATCTTGGCGCGCTCCAGCTGCTTGCGATAGAAATCGAGGTGGTCCTTAGGGGTGAGTCCGGGGGGTCTCGGTCCTTCGTATCCTGGCCATGAAGACATGATTCTACGCGATCAATGTCAGGCGCATTCGTAATTTCCAAATAAATCAATGACCAGCGTGGCTTGTATGCGACATACTGTGCGATGAACTGCAGGCCAGACTCATCCAGAAGCTTTCTCAACTCAGGGAGATCCTCGGTCTTCACGGCTCTGTAGTCGACTTCAACTCCAGCTATTGGACAATAAGAATAAGCCTTCCTTCCACGTTTCCTTCCTGATAGTCATTACTCACTGTAGCCCTTGGCTTTGAGCTCCGGAAATAGCTGTCTCCATGTTGCGAAGTCATCGCCAGGAGGAATGCCCCAGGTTGTGCGGAAACGAGTGATGTTCGGCATGGTGGTTTCAGCTTCGGTGGGTATAAATCAACGCGATGAATTTTGAGACAAGGAGAGAGAAGAAAGCAACGGTCCACCGGTCATCGATGGAGGGGCAAGTAGTGAGCTTTTTAAACCCAACCTTGAATTTCTGACGCTGGGGAAAGCTCTCCTTATCCATAGCTCCCCCGCGATTCAATGCCCCGCGAAACTGTCGAGCTTGAGTTCCCGTCTGTAGCCAGCCAATAAGGTGACGGCAATTGAACCAAAAAAGAACCAGACGTGGACCCCGAACATGGACCGAGACCCGCCGAGTCAGCGGCGCGTCTCTGGGGACAGCTTCGTGTCTAGAATGGATAAGTCCGGCGAATTATTACCTAGTTGGTCATGTTCGCATCTGAGAGCTGAGACAGATGCCCACAAAACGGCGCAAAAGCACGTGGGACGTCAGAGGATATGACAATGGCATCATGTTGATTCCGCGGGCTAAGAATGGACGCCCCGCTGTGATTCTCAAAAAGGAAATTATCACCTCGGAATCCGGGGAACGAGGGGAAATGTGGGTACTTGGCCGGCCTGTTCCCCGAACATCGATTACCCAGAGTGAGGATTTTAGGAAAGCCCACCATCTTTTTCATCTTTCAAGACGACAAATCCTACTTATCTTTCAAGCATTTCCAGTTGATTCATTAAAGACGTTCAAAGAATTGAGTGACTCCAGTCTTACAAGACTTCAGGAAGTTGTGAGATGATGCACATTTCGGCGCGAATTCAATTACATCAGTATCACAAATGTGCCGGCTGCGTCTCTGCGACTGATGCCGATGGGTTGCAAATCATAGCTATACTGGTTGGTAAGGAGAAATACTGTGGTCTCTTGGTTGAGGACGACAACGAAAAACCCAACTCGAACGAAACTGACACTGTCTTCTGCCTAAACCAGACACAAGGTGCTGGTGAAGGCTTCTACAGCGAGCTGAACCGTGCACTGCGAGAGGTCTTACTTTCCCCCGAAAAATACGTCTATCTTTTAACACATTATTTTTGAAGCTTTACTACAAATGATGAAGTCAACGACGCTGAAGCATTTTGAAAATTCGATATCCGTGCGACATGCTGCTAGTCGATCATCAACTGAATGCGTGTCTTCGGAGCCCTCAGACGTTCAGCCTTACGCAAATTGCCATCGAACTCCAGTTTACCCACAACCTTAAAGGCTATCTGATATGATATGCATTTAATGCTGACTTGTGTTTGGTGGGTGAGGGGTGAGATGGCAGAAAGAGAGAGCCTCAAGATCTCAAGATCCGCATGTGTTCTGTTGCGACTTAGAACATGGCAACATTCAAGGAAGCAGGCTCCGGCAGTAATGAACAATTCACAGGATACCCGGTATAAGTATCTTTTAGAGCTATATGAAACAATTTGAACTATGTTCCGATGATAGCATGCAATCAACGCTGCTCTCCATTAGCCTAACGCTGGGAAGTTTCACTTCTACACTCGCACTGAATCATGAGGGGTTAACCCAGTTCAGTGAGAGTCTTAGCATGGGTGATTAGCGCATCTCGCCGTAATTTGAGCCGCTCGGAAAGTCCCGGTCATGCTGACTGTGCGTTGACCTTCAATTTGCTTAGCAAGACTCGCCGTCCGGTTTAGGGGCTTTTAGCACCGTCTCACTAGTCAACGCCTTTCCCCTCACTTTTGTTGCCTCCCCCTTCTGGGGATCTTGAGTTCGAAGTGCAAGGAGAAATGGATTGAAATGCGGGGTTTCCGAAAAAGACGACCTTTGTCTCTCGTGTTGGCAGTCAACATACCTTAGCTTTCATACAATCAACATGTAATCACCTTTCATATATGATCATCGGCGTGTTAAGCCTAAAAGCTCTTCTGAACAGGGATCTGCTGGGTAATCGTCTCCAGCTCCTTGTGTGCATGGTCAAAATGAACTCCTCGGATCTCGGCTCTGGACTTGCTCTGCAAGAATGAAAGCTTTTCAATCTGAGTTATGCTAAGCTTTAGACTTAAAGGCTCAGACCCAGATGTCTCCTGGTGTCATTTAAGCGCGACGCCTGCCATCCTATGGACGGGTAAGCAAGACATGGGTCCGTTCGCCTAGCCAGAGCAGGCACTAGGCAACGTACCAGACCTCGAAAAGGAGAACATAGTCGATGCTCCTGGTTGAACGTCCCAATGCAGTGACCATTCGCTTAAAAAGCATCCGAAATGAAACAACAATTGCCAGTTGCCTTATTTCTCATTTGAACAAGACGCCCCTCAGGTCGGAGAATTTGAATCCGGCCGTCCTTCGAAACAGCCAAAGATGCTCTTTTTAGTCTTTTGCCATCAGGAGGATCTGAAGTAAGTGACATGAGAAGACGTGAAAGCTCTGTCCCCAGCCACATGAACGTGCAGCAATCAAATCCCAAATCTCGGGGGCGATCCTTCGTGGATTCTCCTGGTCTAGAACTCGCTGATACAAACTTGGCTTGCGGGGGCTGGTATCCACCACCCGCACCACCCTTAGACGCCGCTTCGATCATCCCGTCGACGGGGCCCTCCCTCAACGCCCAAGACCACTTTTTAGACATGAGCAGCATCTACCAGACACCCAACCCCCTCACTACTGTTCTGACTTGTTCAGATCCGGGATAGTCAGGCCTTCTGGCCATTGAAGCGTCCACTTCGACCAGAGATTTGGGTCATTGGAGCTACCCGAGGTACCCGTCCTCATGAGTCTATTTTGAGATGGTAACCTTGTTAGACCATGATGTTTCGGCGGAATTTGTTTGATTTCTCGTTGAAGCCATCGAAGAGGTCCATGGGTTTTGACAAATCCTTGGTCAGATCATTCGGCCCGCGGGGATCATCACCAAGAAGCCCCAGATATATAAGACGAAGATTTCTCCCGCCAAGATGTTTCCTTCTTTCTCATCATCCCATCACATTCCACCACATCCATTCATTCTTCATCACTCTGAAGCAAGTCTTCACTTTCGTTCTCGGAACTCAGCTCTACATTCATTCATTCATTGATTCACTCACTCAAATTCCAACTACTTCCAATCTTTCAACAGACCATTCAGAGTCATATTAACAATCTTTCAAAATGAAGGGAACTATCTTCGCTACTGCTCTCATTGCCTTCTCGGCCGGTGCCTTTGCTCACGGCGGCGACTACGACACTCCCACTCAGACCACTCCTTCCGGCGGCCAATCTGGCGGCAGCCAGTCCGGCGGCGGGCTCCCCATCAACATCCCTGGCGCTGGTGGCAGCGGCGGCATTGGTGGCCTCCTTGGAGGCGGCGGTAAGGGCAGCGGTGGCGGCAAGGCTGGTGGCGGTCTCGGCGGTGGCCTCGGTGGGCTTCTTGGAGGCGGCGGCAAGGGCACCAGCGATGGTGGCATTGGCAGCATCCTCGGCGGCGGTGGCAAGGGCAACATCCTCGGCGGCGGTGGTGGTGAGGGCGGCATTGGCAGCATCCTCGGCGGCGGTGGCAAGGGCGGCGGCAGCGCTGATGGCGGCATTGGCGGACTTCTCGGTGGCGGCGGCAAGGCCGGTGGTGATGGCAAGGCTGCCGGTGGCCTCGGTGGTATCATTCCTACTGGTCTCCCTGGTGGCGGCGAGGGCGGGATTGGAGCTATCCTTGGTGGTAGTGACAAGGGCAGCGTTGTTCCCACTGGCATTCTCGGTGGTGGAGGTGAGGGAGGCATTGGTGGTATTCTCCCTACTGGCCTCCCCGGTGGTGGTGAGGGTGGCATTGGTGGACTCCTCGGTGGTGGCGGCAGCAGCGGTGGCAGCTACGGCGGCAGCGGAAAGGGTGGCATCGGTGGTATTCTCCCTACTGGCCTCCCCGGTGGTGGTGAGGGTGGTATTGGCGGCCTTCTTGGCGGTGGTGGTAACGGCGGAGGCAGCGGTGGCATCGGGGCCATCATCCCGACTGCTCTCCCGATCCCGGGCATCGGAGGCGGCAACAAGGCTGGCGGCGAAGACGCTCCCTCTACCTTCGAGACCCGTGTCCGCACCACCACTGCTAGCGACGAGGGCAGCAACACTGCTGAGCCTGAGACTGCTGAGCCTACCCCGGCTCCTTACTAAGGAGTGTTAGGTTTTTCCCTATGTCACACAAGTTCTTCTAGCAAGACTGGTAAATGATGTTTTCAAACCAAACAACTAGCTGCCATAGCATATCACAGTAAAATGAATGTTCCCTTTAGGACTAGATCGAATCATGCGGTTACCGAGACCCCGTCGTTGTTCTCTCCAGGTGTTTCCATGCCAGTCTCGCCTACCAGACTGAAGCCATCATCATCACCATCACCCAGTACCAGACTTCCTTGAACAGTCCCAGTTCCAACTACACTTCTCGGCAAAACAGCCGCGAGTTCGCTCATGCTCATGGAGTCAGTGACACCGTACGCGTATAAGCCCGACGGCAGCGAAGAGTGGGTGTTGGAATCGTGATTCCGCCCTACCAGACGCTTCTCTTCCAGCGTTCTTTTGGCATCATCCTGAACCCTCTCCGTAATTTGTTGAAGTAGGTGCAAAGTCTTCACATCAGGGTTCTCAGACTCCAGAGCTTCAGGGAGCCCTGGAAGACGCCAATTGGGATAGAGGTTCAGGTGCGACTTTCGCACCGTCATGCGATCAGGATGGGCACCAAAGTAGTAGGAACAGAGCCTACAGGTGGGCTTGCTGCTTCCAATGTACTTCCAGCCGTTCCAGAATTGGGAAGATTGTTGTAATCCTTTTTCCAATAGGTAATTGTGGACAAGTATTTCTGCGTGAACCCGAGGCCTGAAAGTCCTTTTGCTGATCTGTCGTTGAATTTCGTCGTCCAGATTAAACATCTGCATCGCGGTTGCGTGTTCAAGAAAGTATTCCCGGTCGTCGTCATCATCCGTGATCATGTTACTGATGATGGATCTGGCAGTGACAGATCTAGACCTCGTAATCGGCTTGGGTGCAGGTTGGCTGGACGAAATCTTGGTGATTGTAAAATCCTGAAACAAGGCCGGGAAGCGATCTTTTGCGCCAACAATCGCATTCGATGCTTGACGGAAAGACAAGAAGCGTCCAAGGAAGTGACGGAGTTCGCGCCATGAGTCAGAACCTGCCATGTGGCCATCTCTAGCATAATTCGTGATAGCTTGGTCGATGGTGGTGCCTTTGATGACGGAAATACCCCTGAGGAGCTTCTCGCAATCGCTGAAGACTAAACTGTTTGTGAGCATCTTTCTTTCCGACCCCGAAAAGGCTTGTATCGACATACACTTGGTTTGCGCATTTCCAGAGACAATGTCTCGAGGGAATGCAGCCTTCTGCTTGAGGGTCTCCAGTTCAGGCTTGAGTGCTGATGTTCGGTTAGTTCAGCCGTCCCAATTATCGGCGGGTTAGTGAAAAACTTACTCTCCAATGCTGTTGGGGTGTCACGCCTGACGCAATCGGCGATGCAATCATCTAAGTATTTGACCAACTTTCCAAGGTATTCTTGCACGCGAGGGAGATTGAAATGAAGAATCTTCCACAGAACTCGCTTGGCGAGGGGCTTGGCTGCGAGTCCAGCCGGGTTGCTGCCCACCATGGTTAAGAGACTCTCGGCGAATTCTTGAACCTCTGTCAGTTCATCCTCATTCCTTTCATTTGAGGCGAAGACGAATTCCGGGCCATCAAGTCCCTTGAGAACGGAAAAGGCTGTGACCATCTTGCCCCCTCGCTCGTTGTCGCACACCTGCGCCAACTTCTCAACGAAACAGTGGAAGATTTGGACATCTGTTGCGAGGGGGTCGTTTTCAACGGCCTGGATCTCGTTGAAGACTTGTCTGCCACGTCTGCAGGCTTTCTGGAGGGCGTACTCCAGAACAACGGATTCATAGAAGAGTCGCTGAGGGTCTGCGTGCATAGGCTGAACCTCGAATGTCTGTTGTTGAGCCATTGTTGATGTAGTGCTGGACCGACCCTGAAAGTTCAGAAGAATTATTGCTTGAGGATTGTAAATGAGAGTTCAAGTCGTCGATCGATATTGGATTTTGATCTTTAGATCGTGATGAGAGTAAAAAGGCAAGATTCATGCTCAACTGATAGAAAGTCCTGAAGCTATTTAAACATAGAATTTCACGTCATAACTTGGAGACCACATAGTTCTCACTCTTTGACTCCAAAGGGGAAGTCCTTCCGACACCTCAGAGATTTTCCACTTTCATCATCGCATCGCTAACGTTGGTTCTATTGCGATCCGCGATGTTCGGTCAAACGCATGGTACCTTTGGAGGGAATCGAGAATTAGCCAATGACAGGCATACGTTGGAAGCTGGCTGTCCCCTTGGCCCCAACTGCGGCCGAGTTTCAGGCCGGATGCCTCACGCAAAGCCAAGCCGCCTCTGAATACATCGCCAACATGGCCGGTCAGGTCGCCATGCAGCACAGCCCGTATCAGCCAACATGGCTGCATGTCGACCGACCAGCAAGCGGTTGGAACGATCGACGTACTAAGACTCATCAATTCTGCGATAGCACTGGAAGTTCGCATTCATTGCCGTCATTCAGAAGTCTGTAGTGCATGCCGGCATATCTTCAGGGCCAACGAGCGTGAGAAACGACACCGAAAAAAAAGAAACGTTATGCTTTGCTGCCATCCAACACAGATGCAAGCCCGTTTTCCAATTGCCCACTCACACCTTGCAGAACTACACGATGTCACTGCAGCATGTTAATCAGGCTTTTGACATGGCGCGGAGTGCCCCGAGCCTGTCTGTCGAGATGCTGAGTCGTCTGGAGATAGGCAGAGAGCGGCACAGAAACCCAACTTGCATCTATGCACGGTCTTTTTGGAGGCCCCCTTTTTCCATTTATCTCACCGTTGGTTACATTGTGTCGTAGCAAGATCTCTGTGTCCCTCCGGTTCGGCCAGGATCCCGCCTCTGACGTCCCATTAATACACCTACCTTCCGGCCTCCAACGTTTCTAGCTTCTGTTAGAGTTCTGACGCTAGAATTACCCGCATACCTGAGAGAACGTCTGACTGCTTCTTCGCTTTGTTTTTTGATCGGAGTCGGAAGCAGTTGGTCATGGACCGAGGGTTCAACCACTTCTTTCGGGCTGGGGCTCAAGACCCTTTCCTGTGGACGGATGAGGAGGACGAAGAGAATGATCTAGGGTACGAGCTGGTATTGTCTTCATCCGGGGAAATGACTGACATGTTTCAGACCCTTTATACACCCATACACCACGCTGGATGATGAGACGGTGAACCCGGTGTCATTGAACTCCCCAGATATCACCTCAACCCCAGTTCTTGCGACTGACGTGTACCCGCGTTTGTAGACGCCGGGGGACACATCATTTGCAGGAGACAGTGGTTCGGGAGACTCTGATGAGCTTGTGACGCCTCCTCCTCGGGAAGAAAGCCAGCCTGTTCAGGAGAAGACCCATCGCACCAAACGAAGAAAAGGGCCGGTGTTTTGCATTCCTTGTGGCCTCCGATTCCCTAGGAACACCGAACTTAAGTAACTTCACCCTTGGCTTACATGCTCTCCCAAAGCTGACCGAATGGTCCGTTTACCAGCAAACATAACAAAAGATCTCACGACAAACCCAGAATACCTTGCCCGGTTCCGGGGTGCCACATTGAGTTCTTTTCAGACAACAAGAAGATGTACCGACATGTCCGGAGCGCCCACCAAGCATATGCTGCGAATCCCAAGAACAAGATTCCAAGTGATGGCGGCCAATGCCCGTTCAATGGTTGCGCCAAAAAGTGCACCCGTCGAGACAATCTCAGGCGACATATCAGAGAGAAACACCAGCACATAGGTAGGGGCAAAAGGGTCCTTGGACGTTCATAGCTCAATACATCTGTCAGTTATGGTGCGTTTATACGTCTCAGATGGACGTGCAATGCTGCTACTGCTGTCTCCTCAAACCTACGTCCGATATCATGGGAACCCCAGCTACGGGAGAGCCAACCTGAAAGCCTCAGCGCGATGTATTCATCCGCAGGTCGAAGTCCATGTCAATGACCGAAATATCACAATGACATATGGTAGGACCATGACTGTTGAATAGCTCACGGAAAGAAGATCATTCGCTGGAACTACGTCGAGCACATGACGAACAGCCCACTGCAGACCCATGCGCAATGGCATGACAGTGGCGTGGCAGGACACTTTGGGTAACCACGGAGCATTTGGTAGTGGACTTTCAGGAGTCAGTTCCCCGGATCGACAGGTTCCCCTGCAGGCGTCCCAAGACGGTTGCTTTCTTTGCGGGAGGGGGTTCCGAAAGCCAAGTGGCAGTTCGGGTAGGACAGGAACATAAATATGGCAGTGTTCCCCTTGGGACTATGGATTGAAGAATTGGAGTATGTATGTCATGGGCATCGAGACAGTTCTTAGTTCTTGCGAGAAAACAGCATCGAATCGTCCCGAACAGCGAGTTCCCGAGCACACCACCAGCACAAAAATGAATTCTACGATACGTTGAGCCGATGGTAGCCCCTCTACTTCTCCCATGTCAGCAGCAGCAACGGACATGCCCGACTCACGAGAGGCACGAACAACATGGAGCATAAGAAGGAAGGCAACATGAGTGGAAGTCCAAAAGAGGACAGGTCGTCTGGGGCCTCAACAGAAAAATAGGGGTAATGGAGCCGACTAAGACCAACACGAGGGAGCCGCAAAAGTTTGCTTTCGCACATGACAGCCGCCGGTCTCAAACAACGTGACAGTTGGAGATGAAGTCGACCGAGAAAAGACAGCAGGAGGTGCGAAATGAGCGGTAAGTGGAAAAAGCGTGGGAGAATTGGCAGCATGACCCAAGGGATTTTTCATCCAGGGACGGACCAGGTGGTGTCCCCCACTGTCACTGTACAGGCGGTGCAGTGGAGGCCCCGGATCTCTCAGCAACCCACGCCTCACCCCACTGCAACCCAGCTCCCGGATTCAATTGGCAGCTTCCCATTGGGGCGGGTAAAGTGCTGGATAAATAGAGGCAGGACGCTAAAGCCGGGCCAGTGCCGTTGCGCACCTATCCTGTCGGACCCGGGGGGCACCTTCCACTGAGACGGTCCTGGTGCCCCTCCTTCCCTATGACGCGCCCCTCCAAAAAGTTCACGAGACAAGCAACAACGTGGGAGAGAGAAGGAGCTCCCTGGCAGCTTCTTTCCTTCTTTCCACTTGGTTGGTAGGTACCATCCGCACCTGCCCCCGCCAACCCGCCACCCCGCCGCGGCGATAGCTCCTTCCCGTCCTTCCTCCAAGCCGGCGGGAAGCAGGTGCTACCTATGGATGCGACAGGCAAGTGCAAGAGTCGAGACCGGGCGACCGCCGCTTAGCATGGCAGAGTTTGGGAAAGAGGCAGGGAGGAAGGTCCGGCGCATGGGTAATGTCGTCGATGCAAATTGGAGCATCCCGCTTCTTTTTTTCCCAGACGCGCCTCAATGAGCAATGGGCAATGAGGGGCACTTCACTCATCTCAACACTCTCAGCACCACCGGCAGGCCAACCTAAGTCAACACCGACACGACACCGACACCAACGACGGGACACCACCACGCCGGCTGCCGACCGACCGACATCCAATTTTTTGTTGTTTTCCCACTCCCTTTCTCCCGCCAGATCCCATCCCATCCCAGCCCAGCGACCAACCTGCTCCGTCTACCCCTCGGGCCCATCTCCATCTCCAGCAGATTCCCCATTTCTATTCCAGTCCGTCGTCCACTCCGCCATCCCCTCCCCGTCCAATCCCGGTCAGCAGTCGTCGCGAAGCGGGCCAGGGCCGGTGTCATAGCTATTTAACCCATTGCGCGCCGGGCAACCATCTGGACAGCTGTGCCTCGCTCCTCTCTCCTCTCTTCTCCTCCATCAACATTCGTCTCCTGTGTCTTCTCCCTGTGCTTCCCTTACGATACCCCTCCCGTTCTTCGGATTGTGACCTTTGCGACGAACTGTCTAATTAGCTTCTCCCCTCGGTGAAACGACACCCGACCCCTCCAAAACCACAAACTCAGATCCCCAACGACAACTCCATCCCGCACAACCGTCACAATGGCCGGCATCGAAGGCAAGAGCGTGAGTTTCCCTATGGCTACAGCCTCATCCTCCACGACCACAGAAACTGACCTTTCCAGAACCTTTCCTTCATCCTCAACAAGCCCCACGATGTCGAGTTCGCCGAGCGCCCCGTCCCCAAGCTGTCCGACCCCCACGAAGTCCTCGTCGCTGTCAACTACACCGGTATCTGCGGCTCCGACGTCCACTACTGGGAGCACGGTGCCATTGGCCACTTTGTCGTCAAGGACCCCATGGTCCTTGGCCACGAGTCCGCGGGTACCGTCGTCCAGGTTGGTGACGCTGTGAAGACCCTCAAGGCTGGCGACCGTATCGCCCTCGAGCCCGGCTACCCCTGCCGCCGCTGCGAGAACTGCCTGGCCGGCCGCTACAACCTGTGCCCCGAGATGCGCTTTGCCGCCACCCCTCCTTACCACGGCACCCTGACCGGTTTCTGGACCGCCCCCTCCGACTTCTGCTTCAAGCTCCCCGACAATGTCTCCCTGCAGGAGGGCGCTCTCATCGAGCCCCTCGCTGTCGCTGTCCACATTACCAAGCAGGCCGATATCACCCCTGGCGCCAGCGTTGTCGTGATGGGCGCTGGCCCCGTCGGTCTGCTCTGCGCCGCCGTCGCAAAGGCATTCGGTGCCACCAAGGTTGTCAGCGTCGACATTGTCCAGTCCAAGTTGGACTTCGCCAAGGACTTTGCTTCCACCCACACCTACCTGTCTCAGCGCATCTCCGCCGAGGAGAACGCCAAGGCTTTGATCAAGCAGTGTGATCTCGGTGCCGGCGCTGACGTCGTCATCGACGCCAGCGGTGCCGAGCCCTCCATCCAGACCTCTCTGCACGTCGTCAAGATGGGCGGCAACTATGTCCAGGGCGGTATGGGTAAGGCCGACATCACCTTCCCCATCATGGCCTTGTGCTTGAAGGAGGTTACCGCTCGTGGCAGCTTCCGCTACGGCCCTGGTGACTACAAACTTGCCATTGACCTTGTCGCCAACGGCAGCGTCAACGTCAAGAAGCTCATCACCGGCATTGTCAGCTTCAAGCAGGCCGAGGAGGCTTTCAAGAAGGTCAAGGAGGGTGAGGTCATCAAGATCCTCATCGCCGGCCCCAATGAGAAGGTCGAGAGCGAGCTCAGCACGTCTGTCGATCCCAAGAAGGCCGCCGCGAGCGGTGGACAGGGCGGATGCTGCTGAAGATGATATGAAACAAAAGTAAAGGCGAAGTCGGCGTGCGGAAGACGAAAAGTGGGCGTATGGGCGGTTGGCGATCTGTTTCACGGCGCATGCAGCATGTTGGGTCTGACTGAGGGGCACGTAAATGGCATATATGATTCAAATGACGATTTATTCTTCTCTCCCATCCTGTCCACAACGGCAATGTCAACGCTCATCATGAACCAGATTGGTCACTCAGCGCCTACAGTCGGGCGTGGTACGACAATCTACGCCCGGCATAGCTAGCGTCGGCTAATGAAACGCACAGCAGCAAAGATTCTCGGCCGGCAAGCAGGCATGTCAAGTTGCAAGACTTCAACGAGGCTGTCGATGCCACAGCCCATGTCGACACTAGATAGCGGATACTGGCAGGCCACTTGCAACGGCGAAGCGACACTTGGTACTCACTATCTCGAGCCCCATTTCCCCATACCAGCTAGTGCCCAAAACACTCAAAAGAAACGAGAAACTGCGCAAGACTCCGCTCTCCCGTTCAGCTGAAGACGCCACAACAGACTAACGGCCACAAGCATCAACTCCAGCTCCCGAACCGGCCTAGCTCCGCGCCCCGGGTCCCACCCATTCCGCCCTCTGCCCCCGGTCCCCGCGGAATATGTCTGATATTTTCCCAACACAGTCGGCTCTGGCTGCCGTCTAAGACACGAACATCGCAACTCACAGCACAACATCGCTCTCGCGGACGACTCATCGGCGGGACACCATCCAGCGCGTGCATGTGCAAGAAGACCTACTGGCACCACAGCCCTGCCAAGACGAACCATGTCAAGCCACGCAGAAGCTGAACAACCCATCCCCTGACCGTTTCTAGCGCTTCAGCCCACAGTTGGGCATTCTCCTTGACGAGCACCACAAAACAAGCCTCTGTCTGCCTGTAGATCTGAGAGCCTCGCGCGGAGGTTAACTCTTTGCAGGCGGCTAAGGAAGGACCCTGCAGAAGGCGCTACCAGGCACCCCAAAGGACACGAGCGATAACGGACGGCTTCATTGGGCGTCGACAGATGAGATGGCGTCCCCTCCCTTGACTCGTCTCAAGCCTTCGCGCATTCCTCCCAGATTCTCAGCCCATCTCAGCCCATAAGTATGCTCAAACCGCCCAGTCATGGCGTACTGGCATCTCTTGACCCTCAACTCCTCCTCCACACAAGATTGTAATCCCGTAAACCCTCGTCGAGCCGTGTCATAACTCTTCAGGCATATACTGCAGCCGCCATCGTGATGGAAAACACTCAGCAACCTCACCCGCAGCCGCAGGCTCAAGCGGCACCACAACAGCATCATTCACCACAGCAGCATCATGTTTCGTCCTCTGACACGGCCATCATCACGACCCCGGTATGGCTGACCGTCATCCGCGGGTTCCAATTCTTCTTTGCCATCATCATTCTCGGCCTCGCGGCGGCCATCATCCACTGGGTCTATATGGACGAGCTTGGTCTCGCCGTAGCAATCGTATGTCCTCATCACTCACTTACACAGAATCCCAATCAGCTAACACAGCCCCCAAGTCTCTCTTCACATGGATCATTGTCGTCTACTCCGTGTTCACAGAAAAGATCCCCGGCCTCCGCAAAGCGTACCAGATCTACGCCGTCCTCGCCCTGGACCTCTTCCTCTGCATCCTCTGGCTGAGCTCTATGGGCGCCGCCGCCGCCCGCCGGAGCACCTTCGTCGTCCCCGTCAACGCGTCCTGCTCCTCGGACGGCTCCGCCGTCAACTCGGGCGTCTGCACCGTTGTCAAGCGGTACATCATCATGGGCAACGGCGCCCTCGCCATGCTCTCCGCCATTGCGGGTCTTTCCGCGCTCGAGCTCATCCTGTTCCTAGTCACCTTCATCTGGACGCTCGTCACCTTCCTCAAGTGGCGCAAGACGAATGCCCCTGCTGCGGCGGCGGGCGCCAGCCAGGGTGAGATCCAGATGGAGACGAAGCAGCCTCTGTACTCCCAGTCGACGTACACCCAGGTCCCTCAGCAGCAACAGCAAGTTCCTCAGCAGCAGCAGCAACAGCAGCAGCAGTATTACCCCCCTCAACAACAGCAGCAACAATACCAGCAGCCTGCTCCTCAGCAGTATCAACAGCCCCCTCAGCAGTACCAGCAGCAGCCACAGCAGCCGTACCAGGAGATGCCGGCTCAGGGGTACGAGCAGCAGCAGCAGCCGCCGCAGCAGTACCAACAGCAACCTCCGTATAACCCCTCCCCCGTCTCGGCGCCGGGGTCCCCGCCGCCTCAGGGACAGAACTACCCCTATCCTCCCCAGCCCCAGGAGCTGCGCTAAACTCACCTTGAAACCAAGACAAAATGAATAATGTGATGGATTATGTTGTGCAGGACGGGATGGATATTAATACCTTTTTAATCAATGATACCTCAACTCTATCTCTCAATTAAGCATGCCCAGATACCGTGTCTCAATCTTGGTCCCCTCGCCCGCGCCCGTGACCGCAATCTCAACCACCTCGCCGGGGACAATGTCCACCAGGTTATCCCCAAACACCACCGCGTCGTCCTCGCACTCCAACGCCACGCCCTTGACGGGAACCTCGGCGCTGACCTTGACCACGTCCCCCTCGACCACCGCCTTGAGCTCCTTGGGCTTCTGCAGGTGGAGATACTTGAGCGGCTCGGGCCAGTTGACGTACCGCGCGACCTGCTTCCCGTCCTGGACGAGATACGCCGCGACGACGGCCCGGGCCTCGTCGCCCTTTTGCCGCGCGGAGACCTTGAACGCCGCGACCTCGGTGGACCTGTTCTCCGGCAGGACAATACCCTTCGCGACAACCTCCGAGTATGTCTCCTCGCCCGTCTCGACGTCCCACGCCTTGACCAGACAGTCCACCGTCAGATCCTCCAGCTGCAGGTTCGACCCCCAGATCTCAATCTGGTGCGTCACCTCGACGTCGACGCGTGTGTACTTGTCCCTTGCGTGGCGGTGCTCGCGGCGCGTGATGCCGACTGACAGCGGCGCCATCTCGCGCTTGACGGTGAAGTAGGCGTGCTTCGGGCGGAGGTAGTAGTCGCAGATGGCCCACGAGGTGACGGGCCAGCAGTCGTTGATCTGCCAGACGAGGGCGCCGCCGCAGTACTCGCGCCCGGGGCCCTTCCACTGGCGCTTCCACAGGCGGTACGCGGAGGCGAGGCACTCGGCCTGCATCAGCTGCGTGCAGTAGACGAAGTGCTCGAGCGGGTCCGGGGCGTAGCGGAAGTTCTCGACGAGGTACAAGGCGATGCGCCGCTCGTGGCCGTCGGCCTTGTTGTGGAAGTCAATGGTGGAGGACTGCGGGTAGCGATCCGGGTCGTCGCGGCCGCGCGGGAGGAAGGCGTCGATGGTCTTGACGGAGGGGAAGGCCTCCATGCCGAACTCAGACACGAAGCGGCCGACGAGCTTGTCGAAGTTTTGGTACTTTTCCTGGGTGCCGTGCCAGACGTTCCACTGGTGCAGGTCGCCGACCGTCGGGTCGCGCGTGTTGTCGCCGGACCAGGGGGAGCCGAAATGGTAGTAGACGTCCGGGATGAGGTCCTTGCAGGCGTCGACGAGGATCTTTTCGTAGATGTAGCGCGCGGGGAAGTCGGTCTTGAGCCAGCTGTCGGGGTCCTTGTCGGCGAGGTCATAGGTGAGGTTCTCGCTCTCGGCGTACTGGTAGTCCTCGTTGTTGCCGGCCCAGATGACGATGGAGGGGTGATGGCGGAGCATCTTCACGTTCTCGCGGGCCTCGCGGTCGATGGACTTCAGGAGGGCCGGCCAGGTGGGGTAGTTGCCGCAGCCGAACATGAAGTCCTGCCAGACGAGGATGCCGAGGTCGTCGCAGGCGTCGTAGAAGGCCTGCTCCTCGTAGATGCCGCCGCCCCAGACGCGGACCATGAGCTGGTTGCCGTCGGCGAGGAGGCGGATCCAGTCGCGGTAGCGGTCTGCGGAGATGCGGGGGATGAAGTTGTCGGCGGGGATCCAGTCGCTGCCGCCGCAGAAGATGGGGACGTTGTTGACCTGGAAGAAGAAGGAGGTGCCGGGCTGCTCCTTGACGGGGCGCTGGACGAGCTCGACCTTGCGGATGCCCATCTTCTTAGAGAGTGAGTCCACTTCCGTGGCGGAGTCTGACAAAAGAGTCGCGGTGACGGTGTAGAGGGGCTGCGCGCCGTAGCGGACGGGGTACCACAGCGCCGGGTCCTGGATGTGGAAGGTCGCGGCGACGTCGGCGTCAGGCTTCGCATCGACGGTCTCGGAGACGACGGGCTTGTCGTTGAGGGAGACGTTGAAGCGGACCTTGGCCGCCTTGCCCTCTGTCGTGGCGTGGGCGACGACTTTGGCGGACTTGAGGGACGGGTCGACGGTTGTCTCGAAGTAGAGGTCGGAGAGGCGGGAGGCGTACACTTCGAGGTTGATGGGCCGCCAGGGGCCGCATGTCAGGAGCGTCGGGCCCCAGTCCCAGCCCTGGGTTGGTGTTAGTGAGGATGTCATGAGGGAGAGATGAATTGAGGCATACCCAGTGATATTGCGCTTTGCGAACCGCCAACCGCGAGTTGTCGCCGTTCCAGCAGCCCCATTTGTGATCGGGATACTCCTCCACCAGCTTCCATCCGCGGAGGTAGGCGCTGTCAAAGGTGATTTCAAGCTCATTTTCACCACCGTCCTTCTTGAGCACGGCCGTGACGTCGACGCGCTCCGGGGTGAACATGTTGTCCGACTCGAGAATGGTCTCGCCGTTCAGCACGACGGTGGCAAAGGTATCCAGGCCGTCAAAGGCCAGCACGGCCTTGGCACCCTCCGGAACGTCCTCCGGGGAGGCGAAGGTGGTGCGGTACAGCCATTGGGCCTCGCCGATCCACTGGACGTCGAGCTCGTTCTTGCCGATGAAGGGGTCGGGGATGACGCCGTGGTGGATGAGGTCGAGGTGGACGTTTGTGGGGAACTGGCTGACGGGGAGGAGTTTGGCGTCCTGCTTGTCGGCCTGCTTGAAGTGCCAGTTCTTGTCGATGGGCGTCACGCTCCGGGGGGTGGCTGCCATTGTGCTTTGGGATGTGTTAGCTGCGCTGGAGCGGTGCGGCAGGCTTGCGTGGAGGCGCATTGCAAATGAATTAGGGGAGTAGAATGCCAATTGAGGGTATAAGAATGCCGCAACTCACGAAGTTGACGCTGGGAGGTGGACTGCTTATGAGGGCGGCGGATGACGAGACGATGTCGGATGGATGAGCACCGAGCGGCGTGCCCCGCGGAGGATGGCGGGGTTGCTGGGGGAAGCTGGGAACGACGACGGGGGTGTCTTCCAGGGGTGAGGGGGCAGGTCCCAATTGCTCAATGAGATGACAAGACAAAGTGCCACTTGAGCAAACACTCACAACAATAATCTGAGGTGTGAGGGACTGGGTACGACGTCAATATCGAGTCTGCAGACTATGAGAGTAGCTCAGACACGAAGTAACCTGCTCATCTGAAGATGAAGCAATGGCCCGGAGGAGGCGCCGTCTTCATATACTCCCGCAAACACGGTCTCTCCACCTCGTCAGTTCACTTCCAAGACCACCCGCCGGCCGAGGCGCCCAGGATGTAGGATCACCGTTGCATTCGGTTTTCAGGGACCAGGACGTGTTTCTCAGTCTGAACGACGGGGCGACACCCGCCGAGATGCATCTCCCTGGCCTTGTTCCCCCACACCTCCATTGCGAAGGTACTGCGTAGACTCGCCGAGCGGAGAATGAGGGACGCCTCTTTTCTCCAAACTGGAGGCGTGGGAGTCTTACATCCCTTGGGTGAAGGTGCGTGTCGATGGGCTGCAGTCACAAGTAATCCGTGGCACAGTAAACAGTGATCTTTTGCGCATTGTACACAGCCCGACTTCGTGATGTTCGATGCTTGACTTCTCACAGACTGTCTTGGCTCTCGAATCCAACACGCCTCAGAGGAAATGCGGCATCTCATCCCATTCGACAACCACCGTGCTGGATCCAACATCTCGCCATCGGGAATATAAATCACCACCGACAGTGGAGAAAGTCATCCATTACCCCAAAAGCCATCCCCAACTCCGTCCCCAAACCCCTGCTCACCTCGGTGGGGTACCATCACGGAGGGAGGCCTTCCGTTTTCCTCTTCGGGCCATGGGGTCCATCAAAACTCTCCGATGTGATCGCATGCCTTTCAGCATGTCCGAAGATGTAGCCTCAATGACGACTAACACCGAGGCTTTTCTCCTTGCCGTTCACCTTCTCAGAACTCAAATCATTGGAGATGCGCGCTTCCTTGCTTCGTGGTACCACTCTGCACCTCGCCGTTTCAGTTGTCTGATTTTGTGGATATCTTTCACCGTTACATCCACTGGCGCAGAGGCATTCCCGCCGCGGGGGGTTGGCGGACATGAAGATTGACATCGCTTTCAGCATGTGTCCTGGAAGTTGAGACTCCGTTCATTCACATGATCAGTCCGATTACTTATGCAAAGCAAGTCGTTCACAAGATCCATACGTAAGTTGAATCACCACCATCTGGTTCAATCATGCCACCGACCTCGTCTACGGGTGAATGTGTGTCATTATTGTATGTAGCTGTAAACAAGTGTATGCGTGCGGCCGGCCCCGACTTGGGAACGAGGTATCTATCCCGAAACGCCAGCTCAACTCGGTTCATGAAGCGAAATCCGCCGCCTTCTCCAGTCGTCAGGTATATCAGATCCCAGCAACATCTCGTCGTTCGAGCCCCTCCTCGCGGCCCGGCAGAAAGTAGCAGCACAATCTTCCAGAAACTCCTCGCAAACTCCAAAGCCCACAAAAGAAATCATATCCATACGAGGTCTGCCGTTCCCTCCTCCATCAGAAAGCGCCGAGGGTGTTTGCAGTCGACCGGCATTAACAGCACTTCCCGCCTCCGCGACGATTAGAAAGCGTAAAGACCTCTTCCCACTCCCGCAGCCCCCAGTTCGCGCCGCTGCGGGTGTTCCGCCTGCCTCTCCGTCTCCGCACGGTGCCGGCATCGTCGAGCGTCGCGCCGGTCATGGAACTCTTGATACTCGCCCCGTCGCTGGCGCCCGCGTTCCAGCCCCCGCCGTAGCCGTCGCCGTACTGGATGCCGCTCATCGGATCGTCCGGATCAATGTCGCCCAGCTCGATCTTGGTCAGAATCATGCGTGCCAGCCTCGCAAAGATCTCGTCCACGTTCTCGCCGTTGAATGCGCTCGCCTCCATCACCACGGGGATCCCGACCTTGCTCGCCCACTGGTTCGCATCCGAGTTGCTGACCTCGCGACCCTCGGGGGCTTCCGACGCTTTTTGCTGCGTGCCGAGCGTCGGCAGGCTGGTGCCGGCCGAGCCATTTGTGAAGTACGACATGGAGCCGACGCTGCTCGGCGTTGGCGGGGGCAGGCTCGTGTCGATGAGGGGGTCGGAGGCGAGATCGAGCTTGTTGCCGACGAGCAGACAAGACAGATTCGGCGACGCTAGGGCGCGGGCATCGTTGAGGAAGGGCTGCAGTCCGCGGAAGCTGGTGTGGGATGTTACGTCGTAGACGAGGATAGCGCCGGCGGCGCCTCGATAGTATGATCGCGAGACGGAGCGGAATCGTTCGGTGCCGGCAGTGTCCCAGAGCTGTCGCCGCCGTCGTTAGCTTTTCTTCACTCGTTGTGATCGTGTCAAAAATTGCATCGCGCGTACCTGCAGCTTGATGCGTTTCCGCCGGGATCCGGTGCCGACCTTGATAATCTTGCTCGCGAACTCGACACCGATAGTCTGGGACGATAAGACCCGCCATTCGCTCTTAACGAAGCGGTGCAGCAGGCAGGATCTGTATGCGCAGAGACAACGTCAGCCATGTCTCGACTCCGGTATGATTTATCGCAAGTGCTCGCGTGGTGTCCTGGGCGTCACTCACTTTCCTGTCCCGCTAGGTCCCAAGAGGATGATCTTGGCGAGGTAATCGTACATGCTCCCGAGCTCCTGCGCATCCCGTCAGCATATTTGATCCTTCTTTCTGCATCTAATCTCAGTGGCGGAATGTCCTGACCTGCTGGCCAGCGGTGCCATCGCTTTCCTCGCTGGCGGCGCTGGAGCGACGCGGTCTCGTCATAGTGGCGGTGCGGAATGTTATGTTGCGGTGATCGGATCGGAAAAGTCGGGCAACGGACGGCGCTGCGATAAGGACGGATCGTGGGCGTTTGTTGGTAAGCAACAGAGCGAAATAGGAGCAGGGAACCGCGACTGCAGAAAAAGAAACGAGCAAAAAATAAAAATCGTAAGGCGGCGGCCTCTGGCTGGGCGCGACGTTGAGGTCGCAGCGAGCAGTTTGGACCTGCGTTTCGTATCGTGTCGGGCAAGGGAGACGGACTGATTGAGGTGATTGATGTACAGTGCTGGTTGATGCAGCAGTCAGTTGCAGAGCGAGGGAGAAGGTCACTGCAGCGTAGGGATTCTTGGAACAAGCCCCCAGCACGGGCGATGAGCAACACAATGACGGAAGACGCACCAGGCGACCAAGCAGAGCAGCGCAAAGCACAAGGACCAGGACCCAGAACCCGGAACCCAGGACCCAGGTCCTTGAACGGTGCTTGAACTTGTCCTGTGACATGGGATGGCCGCCAAACCACGCACTTCCAGGTTCCTTCACAGGCTCAGAGCAGCACTGCAGCAGCACCTGGGCCATCGGCTGAGTCCACTGAGTGTGGTCCACGTCGATACGCGGGAGGCTCGAGCGCCGGGCCTTTTTTTTCTTCCCTCTTTTGTTTTTATCAAGGTGGGTGGGCAGCCACACGCGTGGCTCCGATAAGATGCTATCCCAGGTACGTACCGTCTTATCAGCGGGATGGAAAGAACAGGCGGGTACGAATACGTACCGCAATGGGCAGTCATTCATCACCTCACTGACAGCAGCCGCCAATGACACCCCACCACCTGAGCAGGGGCCACAGCTCACCGCAGTCGCACACCGAGGCCCCGTACCGAGGCTTGACATCACCGGACTACCGAGCTTCAGGGGACCGGCTGTAAGCTCACGCCTCCCGCATCAACGACGAGCATTCATTTACTGCCAACCCATGTGACGAAACACGTTTAACTTTCTGTAAAAACATTCAAACATCATGAAGATTGACGGCCGTACGTTCATTATTTCAGGCGGGTAAGCAAGGCGTCCCTGTTATGTTGATCGAAACCGTCGTGTCCCCGATCACATGCCAAACACCAACATCATCAACTCATGCTGACTTTCATCCAATAACAGAGCCTCCGGCTTAGGTCAAGCTTGCGTGGAAGAGATATGCAGAAGCGGCGGCAATGTCTCCATCTTGGATATGAATGAGGACCTGGGCAACGAGCTGGTCGCGAAGCTGGGCTCCTCCGCCAAGTTCTTTGTCTGCGATGTCCTCGACACCAAGAGCATCGAGGCCGCTGTCCAAGGCACCGCCGACTGGGTGAGGCAAACCGGCAAGCCCGTTGGCGGCGTCATCCCGGCTGCCGGTGTAGGAAACCCGGCAACGGTCAGCCAAGTCTCTTCATCTTGGCCATGCCTCCACCACTAACGACCTCCAGATCCTCGACCGCGACGGCAACCCCTTCAGCCTTGACCAGTGGGACTTTGTTCTCAACATCAACCTCCGCGGAACCATCGACCTCACCCGCCAGGCCCTCGCCCTCATGGCCAAGAACGAACCCTCCGCGCCGGACGGTGAGCGGGGTGTTGTCATCATGGTCGCCTCGTCCGCCGCCTTTGACGGACAGAAGGGCCAGGTTGCCTATGCCGCCAGCAAGGGCGCTGTCACCGCCATGACCCTTCCTATGACGAGAGACCTCGCCCGCTTCGGCATCCGCGTCGTGACCATTGCTCCGAGTCTGTTCGAATCCCGTATGACTGCCGTCATGGGCAAGAAGGTCCGCGCCAGTCTGGAAAAGGCCATGGAATTCCCCGTCAGAGCTGGAAAGCCTGAGGAGTTTGCAGCGCTGGCGAAGCATGCTATTGAGAACGTGATGCTCAATGGGACGGTGCTGCGGCTAGACGGCGGTATGAGGATGCCAAGTAAGATGTAAGATAGTATTTAGCAGTCCGAAAGGAAAAGCCCGCATAATATTCGACAACTTGACAAATGTTCAAATCACCAGGCAGACAGAATCAGTAACTGTCGATGTTGCGATGTCATGTCCCAGGTCCACCTCCACCCTGGCATATCTCAATCCAGTTCATGTACACGAACATACTCTGATATGGCAGGCCAATGCAACCCTTTCTCCTCCCGCACCTCCTCGAAGTCACCAGACTCGTCCTTCACAGGCGTGAAGCGGCGCGCTTGGATGCGACTTACAGCCGGGAATCCAGCCGGGAAGTAAACGCTATCAAGACTCGAGCACATTCGGAAGAGCGCTTTGGCGTTCTCACCCGGGTCTTCCTCCTCCGCGCGATTTTCCTGAGCCAGATCATAAGCCTCCCAGTAATGATTGCCATCGCATTCGTCACCAGGCTCAATTCCGCGACCCTCGTTCTCCTCCCCCGGGTTGCAAACCTCGCAGTTGGCTATCAGGTCCTGTTGAATATCATTCACATTTAACTCGTCAGGATCGACTAGGTCCGTGAGTGCCAGAACCTTGAGTCGTCGAAATGGTTCGAAGATCGGGATCAACTCCTGCCATTCTCCCAGTCAGCTCCATAACTATTGAATAGCTGAGATCCGTGAAATAACAAAGAACGTAGAAGAAAAAGAAACAAAATGCAGAAACGGGAACCGTACCGAGATCATAAGATCGGAGTCAATTTCCCCGTTGAGGATCAGACTGGTGACGTCCGGGAAGAAATCGTAGATCTCGGAAACGTGCTCAAATTCCCAGCGTGCCTTTTGTAGGCTAACAGTCTTCAAATTGAGCGATTTTGCGACTTTGGACAGACCGATCACGTCACTCAGAGAGAAGTCGTGGAATTGGTCTCCGATATTGAGATGCAGGGCGTCCAATTGAGGGAAAACTTTTGGGATGAAGTTGATAGATGCTGACGTCTCGGATACTTTGAATCCGTAATGAAACTGCTTGACAGCCGGCAGCACAACGCGCTTCTTGAGAAGCTGAGCTTCCAGAGAAGGGGCAAATGTACGATCATGAAGCAGGTTGAGGCACAGGTCGCTAAGGCGGGGCATGTGGCTAAGGAGTATCGCAAGACCGGCGGCCGTTTTCGGCTTCCAAGTACGGTTCTTCCCACCACTCAAAAGATTGATTTCCAGGTGCCTGAGTGGCATCAGCGCTGTTCAATTGGTTTTGTAGTTGCCGTGATAAAGGTCGAGCACTTCAGTAATGAAGGGACAGCAGGCGAAAACTCGGAACTTACTGAACGACGTGCAGGATTCTGTTGCCGTCAATAGCCCGCATTTTGGATAGGAGCTTGTGGTATGGAGTCCAAATCTTCATGGTCGTGAAGATGAATGGGATGCACATCTCTCGAAGGAACTTGGTAACGAGAGATAGTCGGGCGACATCGCGTTTCTTTCTGGGCGTGCGTTCTCCGGTTTTGACGCAGTGATTGATGATCTCGAGGACAAGCTCTCTCGGGAGAGTGACAAGGTAGGTCTTCGAGTGGAAGTCAGGAACGGCACAAGATTGATCTGGTTCACCGACACAAGCGCTGCCAACGCTTATGCCGGGCGACTCTTTGTCGATGTCCATCGGAATCGTGGATGGCTCAGGCGCGGGGAGAGATTTGTTGCGCAGGCGTGCCGGGCGATCGGTGTTTCGGAGGTAGAAGGGCTGGTTAGATGAGGGAGAAAAGTTCCTAGAGAATGGAAAGAAGGAGGAAATTGGTCTGGATGGGCAATGTTGTGCTAAGGTAGGTAGGTACCTAAGGTGAGGTTGGTCCGTTTGTTCAAGGTGAGAAGGTGCCAGAGCCTATCAGCCCGTGCAGCTGAAAGGTTTTGGAAGGTACGCACCTGCCTTGAGCTTGCCCCTTCGCTCCTTCTCGAGAAGAACAACGGCATCAGTGTTGGTCTCAAAGATTGACGACCACTTAAAGAGAAACAAAAGTGAAAAACAAACGAAAAGAACGGAAGACAAAAGATCTAGGCAAGGAGCCGACTGGTACAGCGTGATATCTCGCTAGGATAAGAATCAGATACCAGACATTCCTAGTAATTTGCATTTCAAGAAAAGGGCTCAGATGTCGAATAGAGGAAGCTTGTGGCGTCCATACCGTCAATGGCGCGAATTCAAACCATCAGGCATGTCTAAGACGGACATTATCATGAGCTATCGCCAGATTGACAAACTAGTGTACATACTTTCTGTGTCCAGTTCGCATCGCTCCATCTCAAGCTCTGCCGAACATCTTACCACCCCCTCAACTCTTCAGAAATCACAGGCCAGTCTACATCTTCCTCGCACCAAAATCCGACGATTCGCTTAGCATCATCCCTCACAGGCATGTAGCGATTGCTCCGAGAACACATGGTCTGGAAGTACAAGACTTCGAGATCCGGGCATTCCCAAAAGATGTCCCTCACGTTCTCTTCCTGGTCCTCGGCCAAGGGGTGAGTCTCACGGGCCTTATAAAGGGCTTCGCCGTAATGACCATCACTGGAGGAACATCTAAGGCAATTACAGGCACCTTCCTGGCCTTCCTCCCAGAAAAGGTCCATGTCGTCGTTTGCAAAACACTCTTGACATTCGCACTCGTCCCGAACTGTCCACAAGTACTCCACCAGATCTTCATCATCAATGTAAATCAGGTCAGTGTGTGCCAGAGACCTGAGGTTTCGAAATTTCCTGAAAGTCGGAATCAACTCCTGGTTTTCCCAAAGTCAGCTCCAAAACATGAATCAAGACAATGGAAAGCCAGCATTACCGAAATCAAGCCGCTACCAACTTCGCCTCCAATAATCAAGCTTGTGATGTCTGGAAAGAGCTCGTGGATTTCTTTGATATTTTTGAATGTCCAAAGTCTATTGTGCAAGCTGAGCGTGCGTAGCTCTAGCGTATGTGCAACAGTCCACAATCCAGGCACACTCTTCAGAGAAGCAATCGGCTTGAGATTAAGATGAAGGGCCCGCAGTCCCGCGAAGACCGACGGGATGAAGCTGACCGAGATTGATGGGTCTGGCTTTGAATCCGATATGTCGTATTTGAGTTTCTTGACGGTTGGAATGGCGATGCGCTGCTTCATAAGCTCGCCTTGACAGGCGGTCGCCAACGACTTCTTTCCCCATCGCAGGGTCAGGTCTAGATCTTGGAGATTTGGCATGCGGCCCAGAAGCCTTGCTAGACGAGAAGGTGTGCCCGGTTCCCATTGAGGAGTATTGCTCCAGGCGGTTGAATATATTCTCAGATGTCTGGCGGAAATCAGCTTTGTACAAATTATGGTGCAGATCATTCAAAGTTGGATGAACGGGAGAAGGGTCAAATATTTACTCAACGATTTCAAGGATGCGGTTGTTCTCGAGAATTTGAACATGGCCAAGAAGTTTAGCTTGGCCGGTGAGAAGCTTCAAGGTCCTGAAGAGTGTTGCGATGCACATCTCGCGAAGGCTCTTGTCCACGAGAGAGAGCTGTGAAATGGTGATGGTGCTGTTGAGCGGTCGCGGAGGCACGCAAAGCTTGATGATATCGAGGATGAGCTCTCTCGGGAGAGTGACGAGGTAGGTCTTGGCCGAGGCAGGCGCGGCTACAGGACTATTCGATCGTCCGACAACAGCGCCGATTTCAGCAGCACTTGCGGTGGAAGACTTCATCTCGGCGGCCATCAGGATTCTGGCCTATCAGGCGTATGGATGGAAGTGTTCTGTTGCGCAGCCGGTTGTCGTTTGGCAGGTAGGTGAGAAGGAATGGGCAAATATTTGAATTCACTGGTGGGTGGGAAGTAAAGTAGGTCTCGGTCGAAAACAAGCAGGCGTCGCGGCAGAGTTGAAGCGAACTTTCAGTCAAAGGAGAAAGAAAGTTGTTGAGAGTCACCCTTGCGGTTGTAACAAAACCCTTTCAGAGACAGGCGCGTCCCTTCAGCTTACGTTGCTGCTGTCTCAACCGATCACTTCTGTTGGAGAGAAAATTCATTGCAGGCTAATCTTTAACCCAAGACACTCGAATTGCAGCTGTGCAAAGAAAATCCAACAGCCTTTCTAGCACGTATCATTCAAGAACAGGTGTTCGTCAGATGTGTGCGAGTTTGTTTATGGGGGCTGTCTGACTAGACTACAGTTTGGCATTTCTTTAGAAGAGACCGCCTATTGACCTTGCTGTCGCCATATTTTTCATCGTTGTCGTTGCTGTTACTATCGTCGCCCTCTGAATTTTGGCTTCCGTGTCCCTTCCTTTCCTGCCGAATGTCGATGACCACACTTAATCCACCACCGTCTTCAGTAGTAGAATTCTGTGAAGATCTTAGGCCAATCCTCATACTCGTTGATGGTGACATTTTCAACGTTGCCCTTATCATCCTTGATAGGACGGTAGCGAGTAGAGTAGTCATCGTCGCGGAGCTGGAAGTAGACGGTCTCAAGTCTAGGACACTCCTCGAAGAGACAGATTGCATTCTCTACTTGGTTCTCTTCCATGGATATGGAGAGATCTCGCTGAGCCATCTCGTGAAACTTCTCGTAGTTCTCGTCATTATAGTAGCATTCGTCACAACTGCAGTTGCTGTGAATGCTACAGGGGTCGTCACCGAGACAACAGTCGCAAACGCAGTCGCCATCTTCGTCGATCAAGTTCGTCATCACATCTCCCATGGTGAAGTCGAAGAGATCAGTGAGCCCGAGAATCTCAAGCTTCCGAAATCGCGCAAAGACCGGGAACACGGTCTGGATCGCTTTGTCAGTTGCTGTGCAGTTCAAAAACGAAACGAGCAACTTACAGAGAGCTTGAACTTCTGAATCTCACCCCCAATGACCAGCTTGGTAACACCTGGGAAGAGGTCGTAAATCTCGTCGAAGTCTTTCGCTTGCCAGCCAAACTTGCGGAGGCTAACGGTGTGCAGGGTGAGCTTGGATGCGATGATAGACAATCCAGGGATCGTCTTCGGAGAGTTGTCCATCATGACAGTGAGGTGGAGGGCGTTCAGTCCGGTAAAGACAGTGGGAATGAAATGAGCCGTGCTCTCTGCGAAGTGGTTGAACTTTGTGACGCTGGGAACGGTAATGCGTTGCTTGAGGAGTTCGTATTGAACAGCCACCATGAGACTCTGGTATCCATCCTCGAAGTAAAGATCCAAGTCTTGAAGGTTTGACATCTGGCCCAGGACGCTCGCAAATTGGGCAGGCGTGTCTCGATACCAAGACTCACCCGCGCTGCCTGAAGTCTCGGTGAGAGGCAGGACAGAAATGATTTTCAGATGACTGTTTCAGATTATTAGAATCATCCAATTACCAGACACTGTGGACGCTGAAGCCGTGTCCAGCGAAACGCCCGGAGCGAAAGTCCAAAGGCGGATAACGCTCCGGACAATTCGAGGCATGCTGTTCCAGCGCAAGGGAGGAATAGAGGAGTAGAAGGAGAGGCTTTAGACTCACTGGATGGAGCTGAGGACGTCACTGCCCTCAATCCCTCGAACAAGACGAGAAAAACGGCGGTGGTTAGTGCGCATCTGCACAATGGTAAAGAGGGTTGGAATGCACATTTTTCGAAGGCTCTTGTTAACGACAGAAAGCTGGGCGACATCTTGTTTGAGGTCAGGCCTGTAGGGTGGGATGCAGAATTGAATGATCTCGAGAATGAGCTCTCTTGGCAGAGTAGCGAAACCTGTTTTCTCGATCACAGTGCCGCCTCTGTCTCTTCTTCTGTCGTCGCCTCTGTCGTCGCCTCTGTCGTCACCTCTGTCGTTACCTTTGTCATCGTCTGCGCTGGGAGAATCCATCGTGATGTCCGTCGGAGTCGTCCGGGATCCAGCCATGTTGAGGGAGAGTCGCGGCGCGATTGGTTGGTGTTTTTGGTAGGTGCTCTCAAAGGGGTGAACCTGGTTTAATTTTCAGTCAGTTGGAAGATGGAGGAGGTGTTTAGTCAAATAAGGTGGGTGTCGTCGCGCCCACAGCATAGTGAATTCAGCTGTTTGTCAAGGTGAAAGAAGAGCCTGAGGCTCCACTGGTGCAGTTGCAGCAAAGAGCCTTTCAGAAGGAGGCGCGCTGGTGTTTGGTGCTTTCCATGTCTCGATCATTCTACTGGAGGAATATTTACTGGAGGAATATTCACTGGATCTCAGAACATTCAAAGATGCTTGCTGATACGACAAAGGCTGGAGGCCTCATGATAGGTTATTTCCAACGTTATAAAATAATCGCACATAGATGAGCTATTCTAGGCTGCCTTTCTTGCGCATTTCCTTCGTATGGAAGATCCACTCAAATGCCTCCCTCACCTATCCTTCGCAATGAGAACAACCTCATTACATACCAATCGTTTGACCGAGTTTGACTGTGTTAAATGTGGATCTGAATCTGGTTCAATCTCGTCGAGACCTCTAGTTACTTGATGACGATGATAAATTTGCTAAGGCAGTGCATATAGCCTAAGATAAAAACGAGCTGGTGGCAACACGAAAGGTTCTTGAGACTCAGGCACAGCTGATACAATTCTAATTGTTGAAGTGTACGTTGTTGGACGACATGTAGACACACATAACAACTTAGATGGAAGTCTAGTAGAAACTACAGTGATCCCATTTAATGAAATAAAAGATTTAAAAGATTGCTAGTGAATTGAAATCGTGCTTGCACCGCGATGAAATTTGGGTGTTTTTGGGAACTACTCGAGAGACCGGGTAACTGCCACCTTTTCAGGGGTTTGAGGGCTCCATATCGAAACACAACATCTGGCTTCTGATGTTATACAACGACATGCATAAGGTAATCTTAGAATATCGTTGGATCACAGCTGAGCCCATCGACTTACAGATCTCGACGTAGGCACTGATGCATGACCTTCGTCGGTGCTGAATGCACCACGTGCTGTGTTTGCAGTTCGCGCAACCACTTAGGACTGCTCGCACTTTTATTATACACTGCCATAAATTCATAATACACAGGGTCGGCTCAACAGCAAGTTAGTGTGTGTTCACATAGGCTGAGTGCGAAGAAATCAGGCTGGCTGTGCTCAGAAGCAGGCTACAGTTAGCCCCGTATCAAGACTGCAAGTAAGACGCCAATCCAGCCTGCCACTCGTTTTGGACGCCCGTTGGAAAAATGCCATCCAATTACATCTAAACCACCGACACCTCTTTAGTCAAGTTTCATGCAATGTGAGCATTTGTATTTTCAGCGCCGTAGCTTCGCACCAAACAGTGCCATGTTGTCTGGGGGCTGTGTATTCGAGTGTGTGCTCCTTCATACTGCTCTACCGAGCCCGTCTCAATCAGATTTGTATATAAGACCAGAATATTCCGCCCGTGAAAAGTGATACACAATGTTGATGGGCTGTTCGGGCACAAGATCTCGAGTTTAAAGACAGCTTCTGTTTCCCCGTCGCTAAGTACTAGCAGGCTCGCAGCAGCGCCTCTCGGCAGATATTCACAGCTTGGGCTGTTACACCGCGTCATGGCTGCTGGTCGTCACGAAAACCCAGCCCACAACCGTGGACATGTTCACTGGCGAGCACCCTCTTCAATGGTCGGATTTCTTCTGGCTGGGTGTCTTTTTGCGCTTAGTCACCATTTGCTCAACCAATCTTTGAACGGAAGGGAGGCTTCAAACGAGACGCACTCATTCGCGGGCTGGAAATTCTCTGGACAACAGCTGACTGTGACCGCCGGTACTGCGTTCGCCTTCGCTGTAAAGGCGTGTCTAGTCTTAGCAGTTGCAAGTTCTTACGCACAACTCATGTTTCGAGCCATCCTAGACCACGATCTCCGAGTCGCTGAACTGGACGACTTGTTCGGTTCTCTGGGAAGCGTCATCTCTTTCGTTTGCATTGCGTACCACTTCAGGTATCTGCACCTCACGCTTTTAGCATTACTCGTCTGGTAGGTGGAACATGTTTTCTCTACGCAGCTGGAGCTGAACAATCTCAGGTTGCTCCCACTAGCAACAGTTTTCGCGCCCTCGTCTTTGACTGTTTCTTTCGCTATGTTGGAACCCTCGCCAACAGATATGCTCCAAGTCCCCGTTCCCGCGTTCTTAAGCCTGGCCTTCAGTAAACAGAGCGTGGGGTGGACAAACACTTCATCCTATATCGGGCCGGTCGCAGAGGTACAGCGTGTCGCGGTGCAAACAGCGGCCGCCGGTTCCATCCTCCCAATATCCCCGCCGACTGCCAACGCCTCTTGGGACGTGTCGTTCGAAGGGCCCTCCTTGAGCTGTAGCCACATGAACGAGGGAGCAGTTCAAGCGGTAAAACGCAACATGCTCACGACTTTCAACCAATCAACGCACCTATCCCAGGTTATCACGAGAAACAAGCCGAAATTGATCTTAAACTCCGTTGACTGGATGTTCTCTTACCTCGCATGGTACGGGGAAGATGGCGCATTGCCGTTAGGATTTCCCTCTGACGGAGACGGGTCACAATGGAGAATCAACGATCGCTATAATACTGAAGTCTCGTTTTCCAATATGATGATTGGGGTGTTTCCTAATAATCTCATTCGCCCAATACCAAATACATCTGTCGATGTCTTATCGATTTGCCATGGGGCCAGAGGCTGCGACTCAGCATCAGACCAACCTTCAGGCCCCGGTGGGTGGCACCCATGGAATAACGACACAATTATGAATTGGTTCTTTGAAGGAGCTACGTTGATAGAGTGTAAGCCGATGTTGACATCTTACAGCGTGCGCTTCGCGTACAGCGGATCTGATACAGCTGGAAACCAACAAATTCAAATCTTGAACTTAACCTTACTGGATCGAATGAAAGGTTGGGTCAGTTTCGAGCATAACAAGACCAAAACAGGCAATCTTGTTTTAGTTACCCCGGATTTCATCGGAGGTCCCGACTCACTGGACGACGACGGATTTGTTGACGGTGGAATTCTTAGTCGACTTTCCTATATGGCTATCATCAAGTCTTTTTATGAGCTTCTTAAGGGATCCGTCAATGAGGTCTCCTTAATGGGTTCTGACACGGGATGGTCGAACGGAGGTGGATATGATAAGACCAACGTCTTTTCAACCGTAATTGCGGAGACAAAGGAGTTCCAACCACTTATCAATCGTACAACATCCCCATCAGACTTGACTGGTGAGGCAGAAGGAGAAGTATTTGACAAAGTTTCGGCCCTGTTTGGGCCGAGAAAAGAAGCGACAGATACAAAGGACTTGGCCAATATGATCGAAGAGCTTTTTCAGAACGTTACCATATCAATGGCAAGTGTGCCATCTTTAAGGTGTGTCCCGGCACAACTAACATGACGACTATCAACCTTTCACGGAGGACTGACTGATCGAGACACAGGTACAACAAATCTAACCCTTTTCGTACCGATGACGTTCTTGTCACGTCTTCTGTGTACAGAAATCTGTATCACTACGCGCCGCTCAAGCTCTGGATACCGTATGGCCTTGGCATTTGTGCCACAGCTCTCGCAGTGCTGTCCGGACTGTTTTCCATGTTCACGCTGGGAGCATCTTTCACTGCTAATTTTTCAACAATCTTACGAATCGCAAGAAGAGCGCACTTGAATGCGGACTCTACTGAGCACGGATCAACGGGCGAAGATCCCTTGCCAGAGAGCTTGGGAAGGGCAAGGCTGCGGACCAAGCCCGTTGCGGAGAAAGGCTCGTACAAGCCTATCAACCAGACTTCTGACGAAAACCCTGGCTCTGTTCCGATATCCAGTGGTTCCCAAGTCCAGGAAACAAAATGAATCAATTGATTTGACATCCAGAAACGTGAAAGGAGGGTTTAAAGCAAGCTTGAGAGGAGAGAGCCCTCAAGGCCTGTTCGGAGTTAGACGGATTGTGTAACTAGGTTTTGGACACTTAGGAGTCCAGCACGCATGAGAACTGGGTGCGAAGATGTTCTGATAGAATAGATATTTTTTATTACATGCACCATGTGCACTTTGTCTAGCTAACATGTTGGCAACTGGTCAAAACCAACCACCGGGGGAATCATTTGACGCGGGAAATCATTACAACCAAATGAGGTATAAGCATGAATGCCCCGACCCTTTCCAAGACATTTGGTCCAGAGACGTGGCGAACATTATCGGAAACACGTTTCTCTTTCTTCTTTTTTAGACCTTGTCGCTGACGACAGTCTGGGCGTGGACGTCGTCCTGGGCAGCAGCGGTGGGCTGGTTCTGGCCGAGGAACTTTGTCTTCTTGAGCTGGTTGAGGTGGTCCTCCTCGCCGTCGAGGTGCTTGAAGCAGAACCAGAAGGCGACACCACCGATGAAGGCGATGATGGCGACGGAGGTGTAGTTCCAGACCAGGAGGGGGTCCTCGGACAGAGGGGTCCAGGCCTGGCCGATGGCGGCGGAGACGGCGCTCATGGCCAGGTTGACGGACATGACGAGGGACTTCATGTTCTCGGGGGCCTTGGAGAAGGCGTACTCGTACGAGGTGACGTTGGTGAAGATCTCAGCGAGACCGATGAAGACGTAGGGCAGGCACTGGGCCCAGACGTTGATCTGGGCGGGACCCTCCTCGCAGACGGTGGCGAGGTTGCCGCAGGGGGACATCTGGTAGATGTAGTGCTGCATAACGGCGGCGGCGACCATGGAGGCGGCAGCGAAGAAGAAACCGGTGGTCATGCGCTTGATGGGGGTGAAGTTGAAGCCCATCTTGCGGAACATGGGGTAGACTCCGTGGTCGAGGATGGGGATCATGATGATAATGGAGAGGGGGTTCAGGTTCTGGATGACATCGTTGGGGGCGCCGCCGAGAACCATGGAACCGGCCTGGGAGGTCAGGTTGTTGGTCATCTGGTTGTAGGCGAGGAAGAAGACGGGCAGGAAGAGGAAGACCTTGCAGGCCTTGAGACCACGTCTGCACTCGTCAACCCAAGCATCGTCGTAAGTCAACCAGCTGGGGCGCTCGGCAACGGGAATGTTGCTAGGCTTGGCCATGTCCCAGTTCATCTTGCCGAAGCCGCCGGAGCGCTTGCGGGCGAAGTTGGTCATCTTGATGAACTTCTCGAGAACGGAGCCGGTAGGGGGAGTGAGGTTGTACTTCTTCTTGTTGGACCAGAGAACAACAGGGCAGATGAGGAAGAGGATGGTAGGCAGCAAGAACGCCAGCCAGAAGCTGTGGTACTTCTCGACGAAGACCATGGAGACCTGTCCGGAGACGGCACCGACGTTGATGCAGAAGTAGAACCAGAGGAAGACACGGGTGTTGGTGACGGCGGGGTCGACAATCACGCGCTCGCCATTCTGGACAGCGACGCGCATGCGGCTGTCAGGGTTCTGCTCAGCGAGAAGAGGGGAGATGTTGGCCTTGAAGAGACCAGTTCCGGTGCAGAGGGTGAAGAGACCGATGAAGAAGGGGGCGAAGGCGGTCTTGCCCTTGTCGAGCACGGAGGGAGCGGCGGCAACGGTAAGAATAACGTGGGCGAGGGTAGAGACGACGATGGCGATGTGGATGACCACGTAGCGACCAAACTTGGCATCGGCCAACCAGGCGCTGAGACAGTTAGCTGTTTGTTCTCTCATGTTTTCAACTCTACAAGCACAACTTACCCGAACAGAGGGGTGATGTAGGCCCAGAACATGTTGACCAGAGAGACACCCTGAGAGGCTCTCTGACCCATGTTCAGAGCACCGGGAACGCGATCATCGTCGCTGTATGTGGCACCGGTCCTGGAGCCGGCGGGCATGGGGCGCATGACGAAGTTGGTGTACAGAACGGAAGATCCGTAGTAGGAGAAACGCTCGCAAAGCTCGGCGAAGGCGATGGTGTACATGCTCCACTTGATAGGTCCGGAGACACGGCGGAGGGTGTGAAGCTCCTCCTCGGTGGGCTTGTCCGGGTACTCGTCGTCGGACTTGGAGTCGTAGGCGTCCTCGGTCGCGGGGGCGGCGGCGGCGGTCACGTCGAAAGAGCCGCGACCGGCCTGGATCTCCCTCTCGGTGCCCTGGACGGTGGCCGCGGGGACGTGGGCCTTGGCCAGGACATCGTCCTGGAATCCTCCAAGGTTACTCATGATGAGTTTGCGGGAGCTGTGTTCCTGGTGGGCAATTGGGTTGAAGAACAACAAAGGCAGGAAATCCCGATTAACGATATGCGATAAAGACACGAGTGAACGAGTCTTTTCGACAGCAATTGACAGGTAGGGGTCCTGTTGGCCGTGATTGAGAGGCTGCTGGTCGCAAGAAGAGAAGGGGAGGGGAAGGCTGTCAACTGGGAGGGCGTCTCATGGGAGATGTTTTATATTTCCCAGCGGCGATAATGGCAGGTCGCATCACAACTGCGTTCGGCAGCCGGTAGGTATCCGCAGATAGAGACATGGGACGTGGGCGGGATGGCTAGCGTGTGGAAGGGTGACAGCGTGGACTGGGGGTGAAGGGGAGGAGAGCCGGGGGGTGTCAAGGACATGGACTCGTCTAGCGCGGAGGGCGTTGGCAAGGATGGCATGGGATGGCAACAGAACTCACGGGGGTGGTTCAACAACAACATGAACTCTGCAAGGTTCCTGTGGGATGGGAGAGATGGTCGTGCGTGGGCGTGGGCCGCCCATCTCGCGCATACCGTCGCCACGGGACGGGAGGCAAAGGTCACCCACGCCATGTTTGAGTACATACGACACTGTAGGCAGAGCATCACATCGCAGGACAGACGACATCAGCATCTGTACTGGCGATGAGGATGGTTACAGCGCCGGGGACCGCGAGGGGTCTGGGGTCGGACAGGGCATCGACCAACCACCAACAGGAACCCAGTGTCCGAGTCGTTCGCTCAGCACCGCTCAGCAGTCGTCGGAGATGGGCGGGCAAGGCGCTTGCAGCATGAGGACGGAGCGGTCCAACAGGTGAGAGTCCGCAGCCCAAGACCAGGCTGGACCGAGACAGAAGTCATGGAAATGTGGGCAGAGGGAGGAAATGATGGGCCGTGGATGGATCATAGACCTGATGGGCCACGATGGACTCCAGGACAAATGGCCCGATTAGGCAGGTCGAGGATCGGGGGTCATAGATAGGCGGCGGCGTTGTCGTCTGGGGGAGAGAATCAGGGCTCAGCTAAGAGACAGTAGACTCAACGGGACAACATGATTCGTGGTTTGTGATTCGGGTCACACAGCCAGACTGAGCAGCTCAGCAACTCAGCTTGCTGGAGCATATCAGCAGCAGCAGCAGCAGCAGCAGCAGCATCGTATCACTATCGACTGTCCTGTCGGTCTTCCTCTGTGGTGAGAGAGGGCTGAAAACGCCTGCGAGAAAGGTTGGACCGTACAATGCGACCGCCGAGCCTCTTGGCAGCAACGTTGATCGACCTTGGCATCGGCGCCACTCGTAGCCTGGTGAGCCGTCATTGGCGCGCTCCCCGGGCTTTCTGCTGTTTTGGTGCTGGCGGGAGGCGCCCGTTGGTGGCTTCGGTTGCTTTTTTCTCTTCTTCTCTTCTTCTTGCCCGTCTAAGTCGTAGGGGAAGTGGTGTGTCCAACGTGCCAACAAGACTCTCAGAGATGGCGCGGGATGGAGTGCGCCCGTCAGCTGCGATTCCTGCCTTGCTGCACGACCAGCTTCTGGCGCGCCTTCGAGAAGAAGTTTGGCCTGCACGATGGGCGGGAGGCGGATCATGGAGGGTGGCTTGCTGATAGCCGAGAGAGGGAGTGCCAAACTGCGTCCATGATTTGCTGGCTGGTCACCGGAAGGATTGGTCGTATATTACACCTCCCTTCTGTTCATGGACGGCACAGCAGTAGCGAAGGGCTAAGAGCGGTTGGTGGTGTCGAAGTTCCCCCATTGTCGCGCCCGTCGATGATACGGTTCTGCTTCGCCAAGATTAAGTTATGACAGAGAAAGGAAGGAGGTCGTCGTTCCATGGTAGGGAGAATGGGTGTAACCGGCCTTGGCTCAATATTCAGTTAGGCAGCTGAGTGAGGGGAAAGTGTCCGCATCCGTTTACGACGAGAAGATGGGAGACGATGGTTGAGGCAAGACGCATTCAGGGCCGAGGATTGCCGCTGAATGATGCTGTCATGGCTACCTTACCACCTTGCTGTCTGTCTCTCGAAGCAACGTCTCACACCTGTTGTTTGCTTCGTCTTCACGCTGAAAGTATCCCCAGCATCAACAACAGACAAACTCAGGACGCACTGCCTGCTAGGTTTGCTTGTGTCTGCCGTGCCACTAAACTCCGGCGACCTTCCCAAACGATAAGAGCCGTTTCGGTGGCCCATGAGCTTAATGTCCCTGCGGCCCACGGTCTAATCCTGGGGGGTCCTCTGGTTGGTTCCGATTGAGGAGGCTATTCCCAGTCCAGCGAGCCCGCGGCCAGCAGCACCCCGGGGGATTTTTGTCTGCAGTTCTTGGTACTGGTCCTGGCCCCATCCAGAGGGCCTTTTGGATCCCTTCTCTTCGGAGAGATGGCCGACTCGGATTGGCTCTTCGTATCGTACATCCTGCTGTGCTCCACTGAATACCGCCGAAATTTGTGCAGTAGTCCCAGGGGGGTCTTTGGGAATGTGGGAGTGCCCGGTCTCACCTTGCGTTAGCGCTTTGGTGTCAGGTATTAGCAGTCTTAACAGATATCTATCATGCAGAAGCTCCCTTTCTGTTAGTCAAAGCGTGCCAGATTCCTGGGCGGCGGGCTAGATAGACGGAAAGATATGGGGCTCAGGGACCAAAAACGAAAGGTGGTAGAGAATTCATAAGGAATACGGTCTTGGCTTCATATTCATATTTACAAGTCTCGAATGGCTCTTCAAAAGTGCCCCCAGTCGCGCTCGCTTTCGTCCAAAGCCAAGACGCCAGTGAAGGCATGTTCCAAGCCGGCAAGCTTCGCCTCATCGCTTGTGTTGCTGTTGGCGCATCGTTAGTGCCCGCCGAGGCATTGGCATCGAGCAAAAGTTCGAACATGCCCTGGGGGTACCCCGAACCCCACGCGACCAGAGCCCGTCTCAGTGTCGCGTGTCAACTGTCAGTGGGCGTGCCGCGGTACACAGACCAGAGGAGAAGCCCGCCGCCGGGTGGGATGTATATACACAGTACTGAACTGGCAGATTGTCAGATCCATAGTGGCGCCAGCACATGGCCACACCACCCTCCAGGGACTGTTGGACGCGGGATGTTGCCGCTGAGAGCCTGCTTTGGTGTACCTACGCCCGGTTTCTGACACTTGATGATCCATCTTGTAGGAGATGCACAAGTACGGCGGCCGAGTTGGAGGGCAAAGTGACGCGAACGAGGAAACATGGTTTCTCGTATCAACCTTCTTGGCTGAAGCCTGAAAGAGACATGTGATTCGAGCAGCTTATCATTGAAGGAGGACGCAACAGTAAGCCTACCCAACCTGCAGACCCGAGGATATAGGGTGAGACGGATTCAAGAACTGATATGATAATGCTTCATTCTACAGTGATTTACCACCTCTTCTTCTAGTTCATCCCTTCTGGTCTTCTCTTCGCGAATCGATCATCGTATGTAACCATCGACATTATCAACATCGAGACAACCAGCAAGCAGCCAGACTTCAGAGGGTGTACGGCCACTACCGTTTATTGGGACGAACGCCTGCGAAATGATGGAGATGGCGCACTTGCGGGACGGTGGAGGGCCCCAGTGCCCCTGTCTAGCCCACCGCCTGGCACGATGCAGGTGGCGTCCGGGGGGGGCACTCCAACAAGTACCTGGGCTCCTTGAAACTCTCCGCGTGCCCCCGAGCAGCTTGCAAACACGGCCCTTTCAGTGGACACGGCGACGAGTCTATCGGGACGTCTGCCTCTCATGCCCTGTCTCGCCTTGCCTGCCCTGTCGTTTCCCGCCGTCTTGGCTGTTCTTGACTTGATTTCGCCGAGTCTCTGCCCTAGCGGGAGACACTGATAGCCTCTGATGAAGCGGAGCGCTGAAAGCACGCAACCACGAGTCAAGGCGACGCCGCGGCGGGATGGACGCCTGGCGCAGCGGCCTCTAGAGATACAAGACATTTCCAAGACCACACGGCAGCGCCGAGAGCAGAGACTCGGAAAGGGCGCCCGAGGAACCACTTGAGAAAGCTTATCATGTCAACAGCACGTTACATTTACTGTAGCCTGATCGGCGGGGGATGAGCGGAAGAACGAGACCCTGGGTTTGTTGCAAGGCAAGCAGCACCGTGTCGAGCTTCCCCAGCTTTGGCAAGGCTTCGAGGAAATCCCGATTGCATTCGCCATGTAGAGGTGACATCCAGTGCGATTGCCCAGCTTTCTGGGTGTCTGGTACGGCGAATGCTCGGTGATCGTGATGGACCAGACCTGCGTCCCAAGACACCGAACCGGCCACCCGGGCTTGGGATACTCGTAAGGGAAACTGGACAGCGGGAACTCAGGTAAGAGGATCTGGTGCATGGATCTTTTTGAGAGGCGATAATTCCCAACAGCCTACCAGAGAGAAATCATTTGTCATGGAACGATTAAAGCGCTTGGCAGCAGCGAACCGATTTACCGTCTTGGGGAGGCGGAAGTCTTCTGCACTTGGCGAGGGACTTCTGCGCGATTCCTCATATTTGATCTGTGGGCAAAATGTTCCAACGAGGCTAGCTGTCAGGCGGCAGTGACATGAGTCCCCCGTTGGACATGTGAGGGCGACTTCGCGGCCCACGATCTGAATCTGAATGAATAACTGTTTTTCACCGAATGTCTGCCCATTCACATAGCAAACGCGGGAAAGATTAATGAAATTTTACAAACATTTTCTCTTTAGCGCCTCGCCAAAGAATTGCGTCATTGAACGCTCTACCGATTGGATGAGGAAAACTCCGTTGCGCGAGAGAGTATTCCCACAATTTGTGTCTCGACCGAGTCAACCCCAAATTTGAGCAGAAAAAACGGCCACCAGCGGTCAACGGCCGCCTCAACCAGACGGGCTAGGCGCCGTCCTCCGGTTTGCTGTTTTGTTGTTCTCTGGTTGCCCGCAGCTGTCAAACTCCACACCGTTCTCCGGGCAATCTCCATCTCAACTCCATCGTCAGCATCATGGGTGTTCCCGGGCTGGTGAAGAGAGAGCTCGTGGAGTGGCCTGGCCTGACCCTCACAGAGGAACTGGAGATTGGGGGCCAGGGATGTGGGTGGAAGAGCGCGGGCGTACGTGTGCGCACCGCGTAACCTGTTCATCCTGGGGGGAAAAGAAGGCGATTAGATAGCACACATCAGTCATCAACATCACCAACATCAACCGTGACATCCCTGCCGTTGCAAATGTTGTTGATTGGTCAATCAATTCGGCCCCAACGAAGTGCCGAGAGGAGGGGAAGCCAACTTAGTCCGGCTTGAGCTCACATTGCCGCACCAGAAGGAAGTGCGCCGGCAGTGTTAAGTAGTGAGAACCCAAGTCAGCCAGCCCGGTCGGTGTCATCGGCACCGAGTCGGTCTCTGCCGCTCCTCACATCGGAAGAGCTACCGGCGTGCGGTCAGCGATGTTGCGTTGTAAGGCTTTCACAAGGACTCCGTGACTCCGATCCGGGTCGTGAGAAGCACGCCGGCTTAGTTTTTACCCGGCAGTCTGCCTCAACATTGAAGAGATCCCTCCCGCTCTGAAGTGTCATCGTTGGGGAAATAGGGCTGCATGCACATCATTCTCCCGTCGCTGATTAATCGGGACTGCTATTACCGAGCACCGTGCCGACTTGAAGATGCCGAATTGAGTCATCGTAGTTCTCGCATACAACATCTTGGGGAAATAAACATTGCCTTTCAGTCTCTTCAACTTGATCGAGTGCCAATACAACCAGCTTCACCTTGTAGTTCCATTGCTCTCGCATGAGGCCCTTCCGTCTCCGATCTCGCCTCAGTTGCCTGACAACCCCGCAATCCCGGCCGTCTGTGATCACCTCACCCCGAGCTCTCTCACAACCGCAGCCGCCGCGCATCGCGAATCCTTCGATCGGTCATTCACATTACACGCCATTCAAAAACCTCGCAACCATGGTGCAAGTTACCCAGCTTAAAGTCGCCGTCCTCGACGACTACCAGGGCGTCTCAGAACCCCACTTCAGCAAGCTCGACAAGTCGCTCTTCGACGTCACCACGTTCAAGGATACTCTCCTGCCCTACAACCACCCAGAGACTCCCGAGTACGTCAAAGATGCTTTGGTCTCGAGACTGGAGCCGTTTGATGTCATCTGTGAGATACCCCTTCAACTTCTTACCTTGGCATGAAAGAGGATGACTAACATCTGCTAGGCACAATGAGAGAGCGAACCCCTTTCCCTAAGGACCTCATCTCGCGCCTCCCAAATCTCAAGCTGCTTCTCACCACCGGTCTACGCAACAACAGCCTCGATCTCCCCGCCTTCAAGGACCGCGGGATCCCGGTTGCCGGCTCCGCCGACAAGGCCACCGGCAAGCAAGTCGGCACCAACTCCACGACGGAGCACTGCGTCACTCTCATCCTCTCCCTGGCACGCAACATCGCCTCATCCGATGTAGCGGTCAAGTCTGGTCTGTGGCAGACCGACCTCGCGATGGGATTGACCGGCAAGACCTTTGGTGTCCTCGGCCTGGGCCGCCTTGGCGTCTCGACGGCGAAGATCATGCACCTCGCCTTCGGCATGAAGATCATCGCCTGGAGCACAAACCTCACGCAGGAGGCCGCGGATGAGAAGGCCACGAGCGCAGGGCTGCCTGTCGAGGGACCCGATGGAGAGAAGACCTTCAAGGTCGTCAGTCGAGAGGAGCTATTCAGCACTGCCGACGTTATCAGCGTGCACCTGGTGCTCTCGGACCGCTCTCGCGGGCTGGTCAACGCGGACGACCTGTCGAAGATGAAGAAGACGGCGCTGTTCATCAACACTTCCCGAGGGCCACTCGTGGTTGAGAAGGACTTGCTCGAGACGTTGAAGAAGGGCGGCATCCGCGGCTGCGCGTTGGATGTCTTCAATCTGGAGCCCTTGCCCACGGACAGCGAGTGGAGGACGACGGAATGGGGTCGCGATGGACGCAGTAAGGTGCTCTTGACGCCTCACATGGGATACGTTGTCGAGGAGACGTTGAATGCCTGGTATCAGCAGCAGGTGGACAATATCAGGAGGTGGCAGGCGGGAGATGTCCTGGTCAACGTGTTAGCTTAAGTTCAGCCTCTTGCGTGTAAGTTGAGGGGAAGAAGCCAAAACAAGTAGCTAAAGTTCCGTTTCCATTGCTCATCCAGTACCTAATCGTAAACCAACAAACCCTTATCCAGGGCACAGAGACTTGTACATGTACTGGGAATCGTGCCTCAATCTGAGGTCTTGTGACAGATAATGAAGAAAAAGACCTCCCAAAAGCAAAAGACATCTCAAAACGGTCGCCTCCTAGCTCGAACATCCGGCTGGTCTAGTCCAAAGGCTCGTGAGCCGAGGACCTGTCCTGCAAGACGTTCATGCCGAAGCCGCCATTCCCGTGTCCACCCTCCGTAAACTCCATCCGTAACTGTCAGACACTGTTTTTGATTCGTTGAGAAACCTCTTTCGAGTGGTTACTCAAGCCGTAGTGGAAAATGCCTTCCGAGACTCAATCATCTTGCGAAACCGGTTTCCTCGATTAGGCCAATGCCAGATCATTGACAATGAGACCGTGGGGGTTCCAGTAGCCGCTGCCGGAGCTACGGTTGTAGCGTCCCTCAAGCTTGACATCGACAATCTCATCGTCCTCGTTGATGACAGGAACGAAGTTGCGAGCAGTGAAGTCTCGAACGAGACACACGGACTGCAAGCTGGGGCAAGCCTTGAAGATAGCCAGGGCATTGGCGGGGAGGTCTTCGTTGTACTGATGGCTGTGAAGGAGGCTCTCGACAAAGTCCCAGTTCACCTCACCATTGTCGTCAACGTCACGCGAGATCTGCTGCTCTGCTGTGAGAGTGAGGTGTCTAAGTTGCTCCAATGGTGAGAACCTGGAGACGAGTTCCTACATACAGACATGATCAGTAAACGACCAGATTGAGAGGAAATTGGCAGCTTGAAACTCACGGAGACTCTCACACTCCTCAGCGATCCCATGATGACAAGGGACTCCAACTTCGGCAGGCCGCCGAGCATGGCAATGAGTGATTGGAGGGTCTTGGGGGTCCAATCGATTTTGCGAATTTCCACCTCACGGAGGCGGCTGGCTGTCTTGAAGCAGCGTCCAAGAGACTGGATAGGACGGTCACTCAAGCCGACGTTGAGCACCTGTAGACTGGGGAACGCCTGAACTGCGTGCTCCGGGAGGTCCGAGCTGCGGGCGAAGGACGCCTTCTTGACATCCGGGAGATGGAGCATGGTGTGCTCAATGAAGCTACGCAAGTGCGTGACCAGAGTCTCCTGGCTGGGAAGGTCGAGGACAAGTTCCTGGACGTTGACCATCGAATCCAAAGCCTGGCAGAGTACCATGGCGAGAACGGAGATGTTCGGAGATTCGCGTCCCGGGTGGATAGTTATCTTGCAGTATCTGAGTAGGCTTTGTTAGTTGAATTTTGTTTCTCAATAACAGCCTCGCTGTCGAAAAGGATGGGGAATTACTCACCGAATGGCTCTCTGGATTCTGTCGTTCAGCAACATGGCTTTGAGGGGTTGCAGGGCGCGATATTCAGCCCGGTAAATTCGGACTTTACGGAATAAGAAGGGGATGCAGATTTCCCTGAGGGCGCTGCAAGTCATGGACAGCTCCAGAGTGGTGTTGCGGTGCTTGCGAGGGGCGAAGGGGTCGGATCCGTCGTCTCTGTTCTTGTGGCACATCTTGATGATCTCGAGAACGATCTCAACGGGCATGTCCATCAAACCCGGTCCTTCATCCAAGGCATTGACCGAGAGGTTCTGGGAGGTCGCAGACGACATGATGGTGCCGCTTGTAGGGGAGATGGTGCGAGCGAAGGAAATGGAGAAGGGGATGATTCCGCGGCGGAACTTGAAATTGATTTTGTGAGAGGGAGCCATTGTGAAGCTTGGCAACCCAGAGAGCGAAAGGAGGAAGAGGACTTAGTGATTGAAAATTCCAACGTCGACGAGCAAGAAGGGAATGAGAGTAACGACGTTCGGACAGTTTGAAACGCTTGCAACCTTCGAGAGACGACTGTTGGGTGATGAAGGAGTGGAAAAGAGCGTCGCGGATGGACGAACTCGGCGTTGCGATGGTGGAGAGGGGAGGAAACTCGCGATGTTTTCGACTTGCGTAGGACAGAGAAAAAAGACTGTGGGCACGCCGACGCGAAGGGGGCGCGTCGAGGGCGAAACAAGCGAAGGAGGCAAAACAAAACCAGTAGGAAACAAATCAAGAAGGAAAGAGCTCCTCTGAAGACTGTACCCGCCTGTTGTGACTGGTTTCGTTCCTGGTTTGGTCCTTCACAGACCCCGAGAGGATGTGAAGGGGCATCGCGGGCGACTAAGCCAGCCCATGCTTAGTCGCCAACTCCTTGAAGGTTGGATGACGCGGCGAGAACCATGTAGTGAAGAGAGAATCAACCGGGAAAGTACGCTATCAAAGGAAAACAACAAAGCCAACTTATCAATGCTGAAAACTAGCACTCAAAGAAGTGGCTGGAGGAAACGAGGGAGTTGAACTCAGGGGTTATGATGAGTATCTTGTTCATGAACTTCGAAGCAAAATCCTCACATGACAATCTGTATGGAAGTTGGGTACCTATGCATTACTGTCAGGGATAATCATTGAATCTTTGGATAGCGGTTCTACATGCACATAAGCATAAGTTGCATCGAGTAAACGTGAATGTTGAAACATTATGAGAACATGTCTCCAAGGGGTTGGATATCTTGCTACTAAAACAAAAGAAACCGACGCTTCCTACTGAACTCCGACTCTTGGGTATTCGTCATACATCTACATCCTCTCTTCAAGCAACAGGACCTCTGGTGCTTTGAGCCTTCTCGCCCATCTTGAAATCCGTCGACGAACGAGCATCGTCTCCAACACTGGTATTTGATTCGTACGTCAAGTTGACGTTGGTCGTCCGGATGATGCCGTTGTATGTCATGATTTCCTCTTCGGATCCGGTGGGAGAGTTGCTGCGAATCTCGGTATGATGCTGCGAGCGCGTCATGCGCATATCTTTGAGAGTGATGTTGTCGTTGTCTCGAGCCGTGTTGCGGGGCCGAGAAGAGTTGCCGTAATATTTGAGAGCACTGGTCTTTCCGGAAGAGATACCGCCGAACAGCTTGGGCCACCACTTGCGGAACATGGGTCGAAGGGCCGGAGCGCACGCGGAGATGATTGCTAGGTTGACTTCGACGACGCTGTAGGTAACACCAATGTCGTAGAAGGGATCCTTATTCGGGTCGGGCGGTACGTAGAATAGTCTGTAGAGCAGGACTAGACGGATGATGGCAACGACGGTTACACTATTTGAGTCATCGTTAGTAGCTTGAAGCTTTGGCGGTTGAAAAGGGGCATGGTTGACTTACACAGCACCAACGAGAAAGACGCAGATAACGGCAATCTTGGCACCCATCGGCATCTTCAAGCCCAAGAAGATCCAGAACGGAAGAATCAACACCAGGACGTCCATCAACACGTTGAGGCAGGAGATTGTTACGTGGAAAGCGTTGCTGACGCATTGTGCTGACGCTCTGACGGTAGGCTCCCAGTTGGCTTCGATCGGCAAGCATTGGAGTAGGGCGACGAGGAAGACGGCTATGGCCATGGAGCCATTGACGAGATTGAGCCCGTGAATTGTCCATCTCACTCCAGGCTTCTGTCCACCGAGACGCAGAAGGAAAACCAGAACCGACGCTCTCACGAACGCTAGGACTGGGTTGTAAAACATTTGCATCATAAAGAACCACCACATCGCTGGGCGAGTGTCCAAGGTCGCGGGTACATCAACAGCTCTGTATCCAAAGTACATGAGCTTGAGGTCTGAAAGCCAGTGGTCAGCATACAGTTTCTGTTGAACAATGTGTATTAAGTGGAAGAGACTTGGAGCCAACTTACACATGAAGAATGGCGGCGTCATGCACACTGCACATAGCTGTGGACATATTGTTAGCTCCCTTTTCTAGCCAACTGTTTAAGTTCACGGTGATCTGCATACCACTGCCATGCCGCAAAGCCAATCGTCTAAAATCGCGTCAGCATGCTTGCACCTCTCACTTCTCACAGAGTCTACACAACGTACCGATACCCCATTGCCGCGTCGTAAGTCTGCTGTACGTTCGTGCTGCGAAGATGAGAACCGACACAGCCGGGAAGAAGAACGTGATGAAGAGGGCCGTCGCCTGATGAGGCGGTGTTGGGATCGTCAAGACGTCGACATGCTCGGGACGCCGAGCAACTAGGGTTGCGAACTCCATGTTCGAAATCGAGGTCGGATGGATCGCGAGGGAGATGCCCAGCCTTGCACGGGGCTGGCCGTGGATAAAAAAGAAGGGAGAGATCGGCCCCCAAGGCGAAGCTTTGACTGCGAGTCGTGCGTTGCTTGCGTCCAATTCCAAGGAGCTGGGTCTGGGTCTCGATCTGAGTGGGCAAGGGCCAAGAAGTCGCACTCTAGCAGACCCAAAGTCGATCCGGAGCAGCAGAAGAGCGGTCAGACCGAAGGGTCGTAATGGGCAAGTAGGCATGCCCTTTCTTTATGTAGATCTTCTCTTCATTATCTCCCCATGAGAGATCCACGATGTCGCCACGGTTGCCCCTCCTCTTCCCGAGGATGCGAGCCGCTAGGCGAAGGAATCGAACTATATTCTGCTCAACATGATACACGGGAAAATAAGCTTGACAGGCTTTAGAAGATAACTACTGGAGATATCCGCACTACTAGAGTAGAGTTTTCTGCAACTTCTGGGGTGCGGACGGCGTGTTCCTGATTCCTCTCGTGTTCCAAGGGGGGACGCTGAGCGAGGCGAGGAAAGGGGGCCGTTTCTTTCGACTAGGCCCAACGATCCTCCGCCGTCAGCTGGGAATATCATTGGTTTCAAGAGCTTCCTTCAACACAAGCGGGCGAACGAGAGCTCAAACTCCAAGGCACTAGCGGAGACCTGAGGAGAAACCGGGAGCCAGGTTGGAGTTGAGTCTAGCCTGCATCCAGATCCTTGCTTCTCAGGACATTTGAAGTCCCGGAGAGAGGAATGCCAGAACGCAGATAGCCCCCACGACCCACGCTAATATAGAGTTGACTGCCGTGAGCGGCACGGCAAGTCAGACGGGTTGACGGGCCACTTGTGTTTTGACGTCCGCACCGCGTGAGGTTGTCGCCGCGGGTCGGTGCGTTGTATCGTCATTGAAGCTATATCTGCCCTAAATGGCAAGTTCCAAAGCACCGGATCAGATATCATGCCTTTTAGTGAAGAATCAGATGCATTCTGCAAGCTCCGACACTCGGGTGTACCAGCGCCAGGGAACTTTTCTTCATGTCGTGCGTCGCATTTTTCCCTCAGGGGTTTGCGGACTTGTTCCTTGTCTGCCAAGCCGCTTAGAGCGCCTGGTCCGGCCAAGAAGATGTGGCGCCTGGGCAACGCAAGGAACGATAGCGGATGGATTGCAACCGAAGGAGCATCCCAGAACCAGTCGAAAAAAGACCCCAAATTCTTCTAGAAGGTTAATTGCAATTTTAGGCATTCCCGTCAACCAGACCAAAGCCAACGGCGGTTGTTAGTCGCCTTACCCCAAGCATCATCGTCGTTGGTTCGCGTACCGAGCCAGCAAGCTTAACTTCAACTTCATCGATTCTCAACCCCAGACCCCAGACGCAATTCACTGCCGGTACCGCTCTCTTCAGCGCTAGAAGCGGCTGGGCTGGGTCTAAATTCGCAGCGTGATTGTCAAAATTGCCTTATGTCGATCCTTTCCGCGCACGGTATTACTTCCAAAGACCCTTGCTCACCACTCCGCAACCCTTGCAACCGAGAGAGACTAAAGTTTTGGGGCCCCTCTCAGCGACGGGTCCGTTGCGAACCCTGATTCATTTATGCGCAATCAAGCAGTCCTTCAAATGGGTCTTTCATCGTCTTCTCTTTTGTTCGAGGCCGGACATGACTTGTCTTTTATGGAAGCCAAGGCCTAACCGTGGTGGTAGCCGGGGGTACCGAGAGTCTGTCCGTTGGGAACGAGTTTCTTCCGAGACCCGAAGTCCCAACGGCGCGTTGCCAAGAACTCGACTGACAAGGCAGTAAGAGAATCCAGACCAATCGTGTCCCATGGTGATCTAGCGCCAGCTGAAGTTGAGTTTGACGGCGGTTTCTAGACATTTAAGTGTCGGTTGCCCTCGCCGATTGAGGAAAACCGCCGGCCAACCAGCCGCGCAGCAAAGCCGAAGTAAGAGGTCGATTTTCATGTTAGGCAGCAATCAACCAGAAGTGCATTCCCGCATCGGCGGCCCTGATGCCGAGTCTTCGACCGACCTACGCAACCGAAGAACCTCATGAGTAGCTTCCTGGCCTCCGATCCGCGCCGGGGCTCCGAGTCGTGAACCCTGCCCACATTCCGCAGTACCGGATCCGGTATGGCTCTACACGCTGTCGAAGCTGAGGCAATATTACTTTGGAAATGATCAGCTACAATGGACTTGAAGATCAGTGTGTGCTGGAGACTGGCGTTGACGGGTCTAATGCGAACCAGTTCTTTAGTTGAGGTGAAGACATACGTGCGATTTGAGACGCTCTGATCTCTCTCAGAGAATGGCCTTACCTCACGTCAGCCCGAAAGGCTTGAATGTTGAAATGATTGCCATGAAAGCACGGACTGGGAACCACAATTCTGTTGAGCGAGAAATCTAGCGGCTCGTTCGCGAACATATAAAATTCGCAGACACACAAATGAGGTAGGATTGTTGAATGAGACGATGACTGATTTAACCCTTACAACAATGCAGTAAGTTTTGGCAAGGATGAAAACATCATTTAAACGCGCAGTCACGGTCCGTTCGCCTTTGCTTACTTGAACCTGCAGCTTGCAACAAAAATAGAAGCCCAGTTACTTTGTTTTCTCCAACACGGCATCAATATCATGAATATACAAGCAAACAATACGAGTTGACATTGGCCAAGTCTCGGAGATGATCGGACTTTCAGATATTACTCATTCTCTGCCCAGACGCGCAGCTTATCTCAAAGCTGGGTTTCTGTGTTAGTATGTCATCCACGGGCATACTTGTCAATGTGCGTGTTGGCTGAGTTTAAGAATTCATCAGTCGATGCTGAAAACGACTCATAAACTACCAAAGGAAGAAGGTGCAAAGACAGGAGGGAGACAGAAAGAAAACAAGTGTTGAGTTACACAAGTCGACGTCACTCAGAGCGCCTTTTCACTTCATACATCATTATGCCATTAGCTAGGTTAGAGGCTCAAAGAAAACATCACTTTATATAGTCCGGAGGCTAGGAGTTGAAGCAGTGTAGCTTAAATTACTTATCAAACGACCGGAGTTCACTGCGTTTCGAACCTAGCACCGGAGAGGACTCCTGCGTTGAGATGCCATAAAGTCAGATTGATTTGGGTTGGTACAAATTCATGCGGCCAAGCTAATCCTATTTTACATCCAACTCATCCAAATGCTCAGTAAACCCCGAGCAGCTTTTGCCAACACAATCGATGTCCATATTCCCACAAAACCTATCTTATTTACAACTTGGCCGGAAGGCGACCAGACTGCTGGCCAGTCCAGGTGGCAATGAGATCCATCAGAGGAGGAGACAGGGTGTCGTATGTCTCAAGTCCAACGGACTTAAACTTCTGGCGGACCTCATCGATGCCGTTGGGGTGGAATCCCTGCTCGATAATGGACGAGACGAAAGCGGCAAACTGCGGCTCCTGCCAGCCCTTGGAGTCTGACAGCTCGGCGTGGACAAAGTCCAGACCCTTGAAGGGGTGGTCCTTCTCAATTCGTCCGTACAGGTGTACCCCGCACTCCTTGCATGCGTTACGCAGGATGACTGCGGAGGGGTCGACGACGTGCAGCTTGTTCTCGTTGGCTGTCACCTTGAGCTGGTCTCTGGAAATAACACCGACGACGGAAAAGAGGGCACCCTCGGGCTTCCAGCACTTGGAGCATCCGCAGGCGTGGTTGTGAGCGACGTTGCTGCCGAGAGTGACCTCGACGGGGTTGGTCTTGCAAAGACAGCGGAGCTTGCCCCCAGCAAAGTTAGGGTCGCCCTTGGTGAGGCCGTTGTCGATGAGGGGGTGGAGAGAGGGCGCCATGATGGATGGATGGATCAGGTGTGGATGATTAATCGGAGTATTGAATGGATCGTTTACGGAATAGTGTAATGGAGGACCTTGATGAACTAGAACCTTGATGGCGTGCTGAAGATTATATAAAAAGCGAAGAACATTCACCTTTAACATCGACTGATGCCCGGCCGGGACGGTGACATCTACCGACAGCTTGGCGGCACGGCTTCCCGAAGGATCCCCGAAAGCGCCGGCTCTGATTCGAAACTCCACGCGTTGCCTTACTTGATTCGACGACTTCCCCGCATTTCGATCTCGTCACTGCGCCGGGCCAAACGTTGATTCCGATCACGCAACGGGGATAAACTTGCCATTTCCGCCTAATTTACTCGACTGCACCAGTTCTGTTGCTGTTGTGAGGGCGCCCAGCCCATCGGGTGTGCACCCGATTTGAGCGTGATGGCGATGATACCCCGCAAAGTTTCAGTCGAAGTAAGTTGCTTCGCCGCAACGCCAACCCCGCCCGCCCGACATATCCCCTTACCCCTCTCCGGGACGAACGGACTGGCATATCGGCTATAGGTTCTTCAACGGACTTGGAATTGCTGGCTGGAAAAGCAAATCGGCGTTTAGATTGTCGGCCGGACGTTCATAAGTTTTCCGGGACGGTGAAACTGAGAAGAATAGATAGCCTATCGAGTCATTTTAGCGCGGCGGTGTGCAAATGAGTTGACCTACGGGTCGGCGATAAGCCTGCCGGCATTGCGGTAAGAGAAGCCGACGAACAACAACGGTAAGTCTCTCCAGCTGAAATGATGCGATGAAAACATCCGCGTTATTTCGAGAAACTGCAGACATTCCGAACAAGGTCCGAGTGCTCTGAAATGTCTTCCTCAAGACCAGTTATAAGACTGTCAGCTCACCTCATCCGTTGACGACAAGCCGAAAAGGTTGTCTATTGACCAATGGCTCCCGTCTGAGAGACCGTATTGGCCGTGACTACTGTCAGCAACAACTACGAATCACTTGATGTTGAAGCCGTGATGTGTATTTAAAAGCATGTAGTCCCTGCTGATCCAACTGGATCAGCTGTTCAAGGGGGTGTGAGGATTGTGTGACCACATCCAGCCTGGGAGGATGAGGTTCATCTTAAGTATGCGCATTGAGCATGCCTCTCATGTTAATGTAGTTACAAATCATCATCATTGCGTGGTATTGAATATGTTGAGGCATTGCTCCGTTGGCAAAGCCAAAGACATGAAGAACACTGGCCAAGCAAGCACACTGCAAGGAAAGCTTGGAATCAACCTGAAATTGAGACAGACGATACTTTTTGTTAGTTTACTTAGGTGTCTTTATAAGAGCAAAGCACATTACCCAATCATATGCATCCGTCTGAAGTGTAGAAAGTGTATCGATTTTCAATTCGGAGTGGATCTGTTTTCAATCTTTGCGTTCTTGAAACTATGTGTGATGTACTCGATAAGAAAAGGGGACCCACAGGGTATCTGCAGGTAATGCCTTGAGATGAAGGGGCGCATTAACTATATGGTTCATTAGACTAGTTAAAAGCCCGCCAACGTTGCGACCTTCATCCCTCTACAACTGTGAGGGAGATTGCCGTTATGACTGAGCAAAGGCTATTAAAGCTAAATGGAAGTATGGGAATGGTATACGTCTATTGTGACTTGCCACTTGTCAAGCTAAACGAAAGTTTTTACTACGTGTTGATTGAAAATAGACGGTATAGCACTGGGAGTCTTGCTGTTAAACCAGTAAAGATGATATGGGCTCTACCTCTGTTCTCTGTGGTGGAAACGTAATTCTTCACTCGTCGAGTCTATGAAAATCTTATTAGTCGAGAAAATGGCAAGGCAATGCATAATTTTTACACATTTCAACATTGATACACTCTAAACTTCAGCATACAGCCAGGGTTAGATATCAGGCTGAAATGCGAAGTGTGAGCGACGCGCTGTTCTGTTTCGGCGTGAATTATCTATGTGAATTAAATGATGGACGATACTGCGTACTAGAACCATCCGCTTATGCGTCTTGAAAGTTTAGGTATTAGCAACGCCCGATTTCTCCAGGAAATCACATGCTGGTCCAACGGGTTCGGTGCCACATATGCTCGATCCCGGCTCCGACGGCGCCCCGGACGGATAGTTGTGGGGTTTTGCCAACGGAAGCACGTTGCCAGGCCGCCAAGAGAGTGCGACGGGCCAACTGTCAACCGAGATGTCTTCACCGGTTTAGCCCGTGCATCATCACCGATACTAGAACTGGTAGTATCTAACGCCCTCCGCCGTCTTCCCCTTAGCCTTGGTGCCTTGCTAGTTGTAGCGATCGTCTGTGCCATGCGATCTTCAACAACAGGAACGATGGCCACCCATGGTGCTACGTAAAGCTATACATAACCTAATTGGTGGCTGCCACTGATCATACCGAGGTTGAAAATCTTCCATAGTTCGGGCGATGGTCCAATGCTGTGTGCGCGGCGTGGTAGATGCACCATATTTGATGGTGTTGTCTTTCTAGAATGATCGTCGGAACTCTGTAGTTGAGTGCTCACCCAATAGGAACAGTCTCAGCAAGAACATGAACCCTCCCGACCGAGGCACTCTTCTTTCGCTGACGTTTGCCATTCGCACTCGCATAAGTTAGCTCCCTGATGTGTGGCTCGACATCATGTTTCGACAGCTCACTGTCAGTCCGGTGTGACCAACCAGCCGCCGAGATGAATGAGGAAGAAATTGTTAAGACATGCAAGCCCCTGCATGGCATCCCTACGCCAGCTGCAAGATCTTCGCCCGTGGCGCGCACGTCCCACCAGAAATGCCTCGGCAGCAAGCCTCCTCAACAGAAAAAAAACCTCTGATCGCATCAGTATAAGACATAAGAACTTCAAGTCAGCCGGCCTGACTACGCCAGACGCAAAACAGCAAGAAGAAATCTACCGTCGTGAACATGGCCGAAGAACTCGACATTCTGATCCTGGGCGCTGGCATCTCCGGCGTCAACGCGGCATACCGCGTGCGGACGGAGCTGCCAGATTGCAGCTTTGCCGTGCTCGAAGCCCGTGACGTCGTTGGTGGCACGTGGTCCTACTGGAAGTACCCTGGCTTCCGCTCCGACTCCAACATGACCAATTTTGGATTTGGGTGGCACCCGTGGCCTCACGACAAGAAGATCATCGAAGGCGCGCCAATCGCCGCGTACATTGAGGATGCGGTGAAGACACATGGCATCGACAACCACATCCGCTGCCGCCACAAAGTCAAGTCATCCAGCTGGGACAGTGATGAAGCGAAATGGACGGTGACCTGCGAGACCCCAGAGGGTGAGAAGCAGATCAAGGCCAGGTTCTTGTTCGTGTGCTCAGGCTACTACTCGTACGAGAAGGCACTTGAGACACACATTCCTGGCATCGACAACTTCCAGGGCCAAGTCATCCACCCGCAGTGGTGGCCCGAAGACCTCGACTACACCGGCAAGAGAGTTATTATCATTGGTTCCGGTGCGACAACAATGACACTCTTCCCGAACATTGCAAAGACAGCGGGCTCTACCACGATCCTCCAGCGAAGTCCGTCCTACGTGTTCGCACTCGCGGCCGAGTCAGGTTTCGACAAGTCGCTGAAGAGGTTCTTGCCTCTCTTCCTCGCCAACTGGATGATCCTGTTGAAGGACCTCATTCTCGAGACATTTTTCATCCAGTTTGTCCTTAACTTCCCCGAAGCGGCTAAGAAGTTCCTGAGGATGGATGCGAAGCGTCGCTTACCCAAGGGATATCCAGTTGACATCCACTTCAAGCCTCGCTACAACCCCTTCCAGCAACGACTCAACATGTGTCCCGACGGCGACGTCTTCAAGACACTACACCAGCCAAACACCGAGATCGTAACAGACCACATCGACACCGTAACATCCGACGGCATCCGCACCAAGTCTGGCCGCCATCTCCCCGCCGATATTATCATCACCGCCACAGGTCTTCACGTTCAGCTCTTCGGCGGCACCGAAGTCACAGTCGACGGTGTTCCCGTCAAGGTCGGCGAGAAGTACTGCTGGCGAGGATGCATGCTGGATGGAGTACCCAACGCGGCCGCCATCATTGGCTACGTGACTCAGACTTGGACACCCGGTGCTGACACCGTCACGAGAATCTGCATCCGCGTGATCAAGCAGATGCAAAAGACCGGCGCTGTCTCAGCCACACCGATACTGTCTGATGAGGAGAAACGGGATGCCCCTAGATTGCCATGCGTGGACGCTACGTCGAATTACTTTAAGAAAGCACATGGCCGGATGCCTGTGGTGACGAACCAGGGTCCTTGGTATGGACGGAAGAACCTGATTGTGGACAAGCTGGCTCTGTGGTTTGGTAGCGTGACAGTAGGCATGGATTACCGGGTGGCGACGAAGTCTAAAGACATCTAATGTAGACACCAATGATGATGAAATCAACGCGATGTTCAGGGTGGCTACTATTTGTTTGAGTGGGATAGGTTCCAGGTAGCTTGACACAATGAGGCTCATTTAACCTTCTTACATCAGACCTTGCAGTGCGTCTCGTTCTAGCGTGCTTTGTGTGTCGATCGTGGGGCTGCGCAATACCACTCTCGATCCTCTTGCGGCAATTTGATGTCGACCCCTGGCCTCCGGGTGAGCCGTGGTCTTACCCACAGGTGGATGCTGGCACTCAAGCCAACCCTGGAGGGATCTTTTGTCGTCAGCACTGGTGTTCCCGCAGATCAAGTAAGAATCTGGAACATCTGGGACTTTGGTTGACTTTACTGTGGATGCAGGGACTGTACTGCGGAAGATCTAACCACTTTGGATCCAGCGAGGCTGTCTACCAAGGGAAGAACCAAAGTTCTGCCAAGCTTGACGGACAAACCTTCAACGGGTTCTCCAGCATGGGAATTGTGTTCCGTTGCTTGGCTTTCGCAGTTCGATGGGAGACGGAATGACTTTGGGACAGGGACAGGAAGAACATCCCGTGCACAGTCACGTTGGCCTGGCTAATTTTGGGACAAGCCCAGACATAAAACGAAACGTAGCAGCGGGATCGCGGCAAAAAACTCCCGACCAAACCGGTCTCAGGAAGTTTCCAGCACTAGTGACGGGATCTACAGCATCCCGGCGGGAATTCTCCTGCAAAGAGACCCATTCAATGCAATGTTATGTAGTAAGCCTATTAATTCTCCGATGAACATCTCAACTGCAACCACTGGTGAAGCACTGGTGAAGATGGCCGTCCTGCCATCTTGCCGCGTTGCCGTCCTCATCCAAACACAACTGAACACCGCCTCAACCTTTGTCCTGGACATGGCAGTCTCGTCTATCTTGGGCCAAATCTGACTTTGGACATGTGACGGCCTCCAACCATGTTGCGTCCGAGCATGCAATGCAAGACATGAGGCTCAGGGTACGGAACTCCCAACCCCCGACAAGTATCGCCTCACCCGATCTTTGTTCCTCACATCACTCCCGTTCCGTGCGGGGGATTCCCACTTTCCGTCCGCCCTACGCGTCCAGATTAAACCAAACGAGCCTCCTCTCCCTCGTTATGACCCTGAGCCTCAAAAGCCGAGAGCTTTGCCCCTCGACCCCGCCGTTCCACCACCACGCGAAGCCGTGGTTGCGATTCGTCGCCCACATGAAACTGCAACACCAGAACACTCCCAACCAGGTAAGCCTCGAAGCGTTCGCCAGACCGTGATGTTTCGGATGAAAACGACTGCGTTGCCAAGAGACGTCAGTCGACGCCTGCCATTCGATATCCGCTGAGTCGGCTCTCGCGGCACCAGTGCGGCAAACCCGCCTGGTAAACTTTCCCAGAACTCTCCCACCCCATCCGTCCCTATGCGTTTATCTGGCCTGCCTAGACATTGAAATACCCATGCCTCCTCGATATGAAGCTCTTGCCTTCGTACGAACTCCTACCTCCCAGTGTGCAAACTCCGTGTGTGCCGGTCCACTCGATAATCTTCAAATCTTAACTCCCAGAGCTGTGCTCACATCGTTCAATCTATTATCCTTTACTCTTCACAATCACTTACAACCGCCAACATGCGTTTCGCCCTTGCCCTCACTACCCTGGCCGCCGCCGCCATCGCCGCGCCCCTCGATTCTCTCATTGCCCGCCAGGATGACGTTAACGCTATCCTGAACGCTCTCGCCGCAGAGAATCCCGAGGATGCCGAGACCGCCAGGAAGGGCTTGAAGGCTCGCGAGCTTCAGCTTACCCAAGAGGAAGAGATCTTCAAGCGCGATATCCAGCTCACCAACGATGATGAGCAGGAGGAAATCTTCAAGCGCGACGTCCAACTCACGAACGATGACGAGCAGGAGGAGATCTTCAAGCGCGATGTGCAACTTACAAACGACGATGAGCAGGAGGAGATTTTCAAGCGCGACGTCCAACTTACCAACGACGACGAGCAGGAGGAGATCTTCAAGCGTGATGTTCAGCTCACCAACGACGACGAGCAGGAGGAGATCTTCAAGCGTGATGTTCAGCTCACCAACGATGACGAGCAGGAGGAGATTTTCAAGCGTGACATTCAGCTCACCAACGACGCTGAGGAGGAGGAGATCTTCTAAATGCTTGACATGGCGAAAAGCCTTGCACTAGAATGTAGCTTCGCAGAGTAACAGCTTGCATACGCGGTAGAGTCTGTACCCTTATTCGTAACTATCAGAGATGTTAGGATTTGGCAACTCACGTATTAATTGAGGACCTCAACACTACTCCAACCAAGCCTACTGTGTTATGTCATGAAGCTATTTCAAGTAGCCGTAGCGACAGAACTCTTCAAGGCGATATCCAACGCAAGCTGTGGCCGCCACCGTAGCCCTGAACAAAACTAAAGGGTTGGACAACATATTGAGATTGGGTATCAGTCCATCTACTAACCAGCGCATCTCCTTGCCACACGCAAATACAAATATGCATCATCAGACGCTACATCAATTGGTGGTAGTCATAACAAACAGCGTGCTCACCATGTCTCGGCAGAGCGACGCGTGAGCCGTACCCAGAAGTCTCGAGCGACGAAGAAGATCGCACTAAGCGTCTTGATGGGCTTCTCGGGGTTCATGACGGTGAAGTCGTACCTCCGTAGCAGCTAAAGTCATGTAAGTTACCGTCGATCAAAACCCAACAATTGAGAACATACCTCGACGAAGACCTTGTTCAGCTCCATCATGGCAATCGACTTTCCCAGGCATGAGTACTTGCCGTGGCCGAAGTGTGTGTCAACGGCCGCGTTCATTTGCTTTAGCTCCTCTTCACTTGCCGAAAGCCACCGCTCAGGGCGGAAAACATCGGCGTCAGGGCCCCAAACCCACTGTGACCGACCGACACCGAAAAAGTTCTGCCCGATTTGTGTGCCGGCGGGAATGTAGTAGCCGTTAAGCACGTCGCCACCTTCAGGTGCCTGCTTAAACCCTAAGCCTGTAACCGGGGGGTAGAATCGCAGGCCCTCGCGAATGACGGCTTGGAGGTACGGGAGCTTGAGAGCTTCGGTGTTGGTGATGGGAGAGCTGATTGAGCCCGCCGCTATGGCGTTGTCGATTTCCTGTTGGAGCTTGCGGTAGGCGACGGGATTATTTATTAAGCTTAGTAAAGTCATGCGCATCGCTTGTGCGGCAGAATTGGTGCCAGCAATCCTTCGAAGATGTTAGTGAAGATGCCCTGGATGTCTTTCTGGGTTTGCATTACATATGGATGTAGACGATCTGAATGAGCTCGTCCAGGTCGAGTCCCTGATTGATGAAGGCCTGCATCATGTCCTTCTGGGGCTTCGCTCCAGGCTGGAGTCTCATTTCGGCATAGTTCCTGGCGAAACTGCAGCATGCCAGTCAGTGTCATTCTACATGAGCATGGATGGTGTGCGACTCACCCCATCAACCGCCCAAATCCGATTTGATCATTCTCCGTAGGCAACATCAAACGGAATGGCCACTTGTGAACAAGTCGACCTAGCCATGGAAGCACCGAAACGACGTTCATGATGGGCAGTGACGACTCGTTGATCTCGATGTACCGGAACAGATCCCTGTCTTCTGCAAGGAACCCAAACGCGCCGCCAAAAGAAATGTCCCCAATAGCGTCCAACGCAAAGTACTGCGTCTTCTCAGCGAGATCCAGCGGTCGGAACTCGGCATCGGTAGAGACATAATGCTGGTCTATCAATTGTACGAAATTCATGAGCTGGCGGTCGATGCCCGTCTCGAAGCCAAAACCTTCGTTTTCCTTTGCAGCATACTATCGATCTTGAGAGTTAGCTACTGACACAACTAGCAGTAGGGTGCAAGCGCCCGCGCTTCGCTGTAGTTATGTCTGAGAAATATCAACAGAAGAGGAAGACTTACGGCCGGTGCCATGCGCGCCCTCATGGCCTTATGTTCCTCTTCGTCCCGCATTGAGACGACATTATCAACGCCGGGGGTAATGCGGCCGGAATCGTAGAAATCGCCTTTGATGTACGGCGAGCGGACGGCCGACATCTTGCGCAGTGAGTCGGGGTCAGTACATAACAGCTCATTTGGGCCGATGCGTGCCAGGGGTCCTGTAATGGGGTGCTGATCAGCGTCTGTTTGTCGGCATGTTGTTTTGCTTGTGCCTGTTCCAGGACTTTGAATGCAAGTCCCATCCTTCGCAGAAGATGTCGTGAAAGATGTCTCAATCGGAACAGAATACTTACCGTATTTCCTAGCAACATCATTCAAGTGCTCGTGGTAAGTCCCTCCGACAGCCTTCTTCAACTGCCACAGAACCGAAATCGATGCCAGAAAGGGGCCGGGAATCTTTCTCAGCCGATACCATGATCGGAACTCCCACACCAGAAATGCGACGAAAATTCCCAATCCAATCAACTTGATCAACAACCCCGAGGAGTCGGGAAACCACCCGCAGCCGACGGTGGACGACAGGATGCCGGTCATCTTTCCTCGCTACCCCTAGACTTCGATCTACGCGACCAGGTCGTCTCGTCCGTAAGACTCGCTGTGCCGCTCGCTGGCGGGCTTGGCTCGCCGCCGTGGCACGTCGCAAGGGGTTCAGCGACACGGGGGAGGCAGGAAGCAAGTAATTCTGTTGGTGCTGTCAAAAACGCATGTCGCTCGTTTTGACCCGCCCCCAATGTTTTCGCTTCGACTCGACCCGTTCCGCTCCCGTTCTCGATTACCGCCCGGCTGGGTTTTGTGTCTCGAAGGCCAATAATGCCAGTCGTCTGTTTGCGTCTCTCGGTGTCCTGCGTCTTTCGATACTCTCGAACGGTTGTTTCGTCGCGGCGTTGTCTCCCGGTTCTATTTTGTCATTTCTCGTTCTTTCGCTGACCCGACAGGTTGGTAACGAAACGGGGAATGTGAGGCACAGTAGGGCGGCGGTGAAGAATGGTCCCAGTCCCAGAGCCTCGGGATCAGAAAGCAAACACAAGGAATTGGCCCGTGAGCGAGCTGAAGTGACAGCATCAAGGGACAAGCGCTAATGGAAGGTTTTGGGGACGAGCTTCTTTTATGACCGCGCACGCAAGATTAACTGTACTCTTAAGACGCAGAATCATGGCTGAGCCGGGGACAAGCCTGGTCCGGCTGAGGATGCCGCTAGGTAACGTTAGGTGAAGGACGTGGTTGTGTGGATGACAGGATGTAGTGCTGGCTTAGGGTCTTTTACCACCTCGGCCTGGTCACTGACTACTGCGTCTAACGCACGCAAGTAAGCTAACATCCTGGAGGTTTAGGTGGTGGTCGGCCGAAGCCAGCTTATGGTTAGGGGAAGGATGAGACGGGACGGCGGCCTGGACCGGTCTGGTCCAAGGATGGCTTTACAGACAGCATGTGTTTGGATCAAGCATGACTTCAGGCCAGTCGTCCCCAACATGTTCTTTGTCCAAGATGAGGACTTGCCTGCTGCCCAAACCAATCATCTGGAACAGGATAGCCAAGTGAGAGAAAGCTAGCCCCAAGTAATCACACAGCTAGAAGTGCTATGTATGCATGTTGACAATGCAAGCCATCGGAGAGAGCTCCCATCCACGGCGCCACTTTTCGCTCACCGGCCGTCCCATCTCATCCCAAAATGTAAATCGGGTTTCCCAAAGTGCTTCCTCGGGTCTCACCTTTGGGTCCCCCCTCTTCTAGTCACAGAATTCCCATGCTTTCTGCAGACTCGAAGGTTGCAGCGACTCGACTAGTTCATCCCGACCCTAGGCTTGTTCCATGCACTGGTGCATTGACGAGTGCGCTAACGAGTGCGCCGGCGCGCGTCCCATGTCTGCCACCCTCAACTCGCCAATCACGGCGGTTCGGCCAGCGGATTCAGGTGACGGCCGGTCTTTCAGATGCCACCGTGTGTCCCGCTTTGTCACCGACTGCACGGCGTTGCGCCGTGGATTGTGGGACCTATCTCATTGGAAATCAGGAACGCAATTATTTACAGTTTGTCCAGCTCAATTGTGTGTGGGCTCGATGTTCGGCAAGTGCAGACTTCAGACTGGCTTCTTGATGTTCGTTCGCACGAGCGATGACGCCGCATTTCCACTCAATACAGAGATTGCAACTGCTAAGGACAATCATTTGCCCAGATGACTTTGACTGTGCAAGTTGAGCATTAGGAGGAGCTCGATCCTGGTTTCGAAAGTTAATATTGGCCACCCGGTGTCAAAAATGAGGGCATCGCCGTCGATCTTACGACAACAGATCATCAAAAGCTTCACAACAGCAAAAGATTTGGACGAACAGGGAATCGAACCCTGGACCACTCACATGCTAAGCGAGTATTATACCACTAAACCATTCGCCCAATGGGATGATTTCGCCCGGACTTGAACCGGAGACCTTCAGTGAACCAGGCGAGAATCCAGAGGACCTCGATCTGTTAGACTGACGTGATAACCAACTACACCACGAAACCATGTTATTTGATGACTCATCTGGAGCGGAAACGAGATATGAAGGTTGCGTGTAGTGGATGGAGGGCATCGTGAAGCGAGGGGCGGAGTGGAACGCTGGGTGGTGGGCGAAGATGGATCCGGAAACCATCCCGAAGTTGTGGGACTGTGAAATTCTAGACGGGCCCATCTATCCGTAGGAGCGGGTTGCAACCCTGAAACGACACAGAGACCGGAGGGACAAGAGGAGTTCAGAGGTATCGTGCAAATGAATTGAAAAACTTTTGGCAAGAATCATCCTCCCCTATGTACTAAGCAGTCGTAACACATTGTTCATCAAATAAGGGGTTTAGTCCCCACGCCATGTAGCCTCGATGATGACGAAGAAGGACAACGGAATCGCCTCCAACCGAGTAACCTCAAATCTCTCATCTGCCCTCTTGAACATACCCTTCCATGCGTCGACGTGTCTCTCCTTAGTACCAAACAGCCCCATCATTCTCAAATCGGTGGAGGTGCCCATCTGTTGAATCGACCTCGGCATCGACGCGGCGACAGCAGCGCTTTCCTCCACAGTGCCCTGCTTGCCGACATAGTCGATAAGAAGGACCTTGGAGCCCGGGCGCAATGCTGGCGTAAGGCCCTGGATGATCTTGATGGACTCGGCATCGGGCCAGTCGTGGAGGATCAGCTTGATCATGTACACGTCCGCCTGGAGAGTCTGGGGCTCAAAGAAGCTGTGGGGCTGGAAGGTCACGCGGCCCTTCAACTCCTCCGGGATGTTCTTGTCAAAAGAGGATTGGCACTCTGGCAGATCCTGGACTGTAATGTTGAGGTTGGGGAAAGCCTTGGCCAGAACGAAACTGTCGTGACCTCCGGAGCCGCCGAGCTAGTGCTGTGTTAGTTTATACGGTCACGGTGAAGGTTCAAAGTGGTGGCTTACATCAACCACACTGAGGTTGCCAGCGTTACCCCAGTCATACGCGCCCCTGACCATGCCCTCAAGCTGGAAGATCTCCTTGATGTAGTTCATCCACTTGACGAATGTCCTCATGCGGTATCCCTTCTTCTCGCCCTCGCCGTCCTCCTCCATCATCTCCCAGGAGGTCTTGTAGCCCTTGGAGAACTCGCCTCTTTGCCACATACCAAAGGCAGTCTCGCTCATATCTTCCTTGAGCTCCTTCTTACCACGCTGGTACTTATCCAAAGCGTAGGGAAGGAACACCATCGGCGGGCCGGCGTCGTTCATGATGTTGAAGACGAGTCCGTGGAGACCCTCATTTTGGGCAACAGCCGCGGACCGCGAAGTGTGTCTCACCCGAGTGGTGAGAGGCTTGCCCGGCTCCGTCTCCTCAAAGATTCGGAGGGTATAGGCATGCTCCAGAAGACGGTGGACAACCTCCTCGGGCAGGTCGACATGCTTGGCAATATCGGCGTAGGACGCGTCTCCGTTGAGGGGGACGGCCGACCAAAAGTCGAAGTAGTTAATAGCGTTGACTGCTGCGCCGTCGGGGCCGTACTGCAAAGTAGCATGTTATTCGCGTTGCTTCAATCTTCAAGAGTTTTCTCTCAGGGGTGGCGTGACTTACGTTGTGGGCAAAGTTGAACACACTCTCACTAGGACCCTCAACCAGATACGACAGGTCCTTCAAAGTATCAATCAACCTTTGTCGAAGCAAGAAAGCCTCTGACGTCAGACCACTGTAGCTGCGAACACTATCCGCGGCGAGGGTAGGCTCGGGAATCTTGTTGTCGCCCAGGAACTTGGTGAAATCGGCTGAGAGCTCGCCAATCTTGGCTGCGAGCTCGTTGATAGTAGGCTGTGGTGACGCCATTTTGGTAAAAGGAAGAACAGGAGGGGTATCTGAAAAAGCAGAGAAATCGAGATGGTACGGGAGATAGATCGTTAGTCCACGGCACTTGAACACGCCCGGGGGATCCGTCCCTTATTTACCCGTCTGTCATCTGTCATGATTTGGCCAAGGCGACCTGGCCAAGACGGCCTGCGCCTCTTGTCTACATTGTCTGTACCTGCCCATAAGGGTTCGCCGCTGTCGGACTGAATCACGCCTTTACCCCTCCAGCTCGTTAGGTAATTCCTCCGAGTCTACATGCGGTGATCGAGTCTCAGGTGCCGGCAAGTTGTCTTGGGTGACGGGGAATACCACGCATCCTGCAGATCAGATAAGATTATCTTATCCATCTTGAAGACATCTTCACTGAACTACCCCTCCTCGCCAAGCCTCTAAGTCATTGAGTTGAAGAAAAAGTACCATCTGACCTTGATGCCATACGAGGCGCCGAAGTCATTGTATTGGCGGGCCGGCAGGCATCCCGCCGGCTAGCTCCAATTCGGCCCCGTTGGCCCCGTTTGTGTCTGTATTAGACTCTATGGGGTCGGTGGCCGAGGACCGACGGTCAGTGTTACGCTGGCAATGAACCACTCGCCTGTTCCGGTTTAGCGGAGGGTAAAGGTGGTCCATAGTAACCATCCCGTAAGACTGGCTTTTCTTGCAACCTGTTGATAGCTTGCGATAGGCTAGGGTGCGTCATTTTCTCCAACGTTCTCTATGCAGGTGGCCACTAAAGGATGTAAGATGATGTAGGTATCAGGCGCCGAGTCAATCTGGCGTCGCTGAATTTCGGTAGTTTCCGCGCGCTGTGCGTCTAGCTGGAGGCGGGACAGAAGCCAGCGGCTCCCGCCCCAGTCGGACTTTGATGTGAGTCGTATGAATGGCACATCTCGAACTTAAACTTAAGCATCAATCTTAACCAGATTGTTGGGTGTTCATTCGGAATGTGGGAGGGCGATTACCCCAGACAGCCGAATTCCGAACTCATCACATAGCCATACATCTTCTATTCTGGTGTACGGTGGTCGCTCTGGTTCTTTATCGCATGAGAATTCCGTAAAGTAACGCCAGTTCGGAGTGGTGGTCAGCGCTGTCAGCCGTCTTGTAACAGCAAACTTTGAGCGCTCCTTAGCCCAATGCTCCACAAGTATTTTCTTGGCTTCTTCGTGTGGATGTGAATTCTTGATGTTTGGCGGTAAAATATCCCAAAGAGTGAAAGGACGAGAGATATATGCGTTCTCTGGGGCCATTCCCCGCTCGACGTCGCTCCGCCAGTCGCACTCTGACAGAAATCTGTCCATCATCGTTCCAGTAATACTGTAGACAACACATAGGCGGACTACGGGGGAAGACAGTAGTCCGCCAAATGCCCGAGAGAAAGCGTAACCGCAGCCGCCAGCCTACAAACTGTCATACGTCCTAATTCCCCGCCAGCTTCCATGACCCAGAAGCTCCACCTGAAGAACTCCGCGACAGGTTCTAGGCGAAAATCTGTCGGTGTCACCTTCTACGAGGCACGCTATCATCGTGAACAGCATGGGGCTGGAATCCGCATTTGTCCCAAACCCACAACATGCCCCATTTAAATGTAACGACACCACATGGTGGCCGGATAGCATGCGGATAGCAACGGCCAAAAGCTGGGGCTAGAGTTGGTTTGCATGCTATCTATCCTATCAGGTGTTGCGACAGCCAAGTTATTCAGACACGGTAATCCATCAGAATGGAACATGATTGCTTGCTTTAACGCTCAGAGTGTCCACCTGTCAGCAAACATAGCTGGGTCCTGTTATTATTGCGACATACAAGTTAATTAAACAACACTGTCACGCACACCCGCCAAGTACAAGCTGTCTCAACTAGGTTAGTGTGCTTGCCACTGCAACCCGCGATCACCTCATTCGGCGGCATCATGTACCTCCGTTACAACTGGGCAGTTAAACCCCTCGTATAGTAAGAGTCAGTGGCGCACAATACGAGGTTTATGCATTCCACGTAGCAACTGACTGTATTCGTATTGACGATGGGGCGAGGCATTTGTCACAAACGGAAATGCCATGACAGCGTATATGTACGCTGTCAACTTATTTGGATTTTCTTGTTCGTAATCTTCCTTCGTTGCCTTTTTCTCTCGTCAACTTACGAACGACGCCCAAGGAACATCCTACCTCAAATTGGAGAACAGGCACGGCAAGTCACATGACCATCGCTTACATCCGGTGATGGTGATGCGGGCATCTCTACTCGTGCCAAGTGGGCAGACATTCCTGGTTGGCGGCCTTTGCCGCTGCCCATCACGGCTCCGACACTGAATGTCACCGGCGAACGATGCGAGCGGATCAAGATTGCCGAGCGCTAACCGCGTGGCTAACATCGAAGCCCGCTGCGACAGCACCGCGTCGGCCCGCACCTCTTCCATGATCGCCCATTTTCGGTATCGCATTTTGATATATCAAAAAGATGGTGTCGCCGCCACCCGTCCGGTTCTTGCTAATTCTGTACTCCCACTTTCTGACATCTTGGATTGGAGATGGCTGCTGAGTCTTAGGTATCGCGGTATCTAGGCCATCCCAGCCTCGGTCAGACAACAATCTGGATAATTTGCCATCTCAATGTTCTGAAACACCCCACGAAACCATGCGAGCTCCAACAAGCAGTCTCGCACTCTAATACGAATACCATCCCCCCAATCAGGTGCCCGTGCAGCGAAGCTTTGTGTGCCAGATCCGTCATCTGTGCTGTCGTGGTGATTTGTGTTCGCGTTGTGTCGTTCGCCTCGTATTCTTCTTGGTGGGTGATTTTTAAATCAATCACAAGTCCATCTGCGTCGTAACGAAAGCACTCCGCTCCGCAGGCTCTCTATCGCAGCACACATATCGACACCTCGACGGTTATATCTGGTCTGGAAACCAGACCTTCAGTCGTGCTAGCTACCACCGTTGACTTCTCTTCAATCGACGACCTAATCGAAGCCCCGGCTTCCACTCCTCCATCATGGCGATCGGCAGTACGGGCATGGCCCTCATCGGGATAGGGGCGCTCCTAGTAGTTCTCAACACCGTTTTCGTCGGTCTGCGTCTCTACACTCGAATAGCCATCGCAAGGACCTTCAAGCCCAACGATGGGTTGCTATTAACCGCATGGGTATGTACCCCGATCCTCCTTGCGCAAAGCTTATCTAACCTTAAGCCCGTTCACAGGCCGCGTTTGTAGCGCTCTACGGTTTGGCGATCATGGGAGTCTTGGGTGGCATCGGCGGATCTCTTGCGGACGCTTTCAGCAATGGCACAAGTGGGATTACGCAGGCGCTGAAGGCGCTTTTCTTCCTGGAAATCATCTACGTGGTCCTCACCTCAGCCATGAAAGGCAGTATTGCGATGACGTTCATCCATCTGTCGCGCTCGAAGGTTCTCAACGCTCTCTTCTGGACTTCCATCGGTATGGACGTGGCTATCAGTCTTGCCTTCATCATCTACCTCCTCGTCCAATGCAAGCCGATCGACAAGGCATGGAACTTGCTGGACCCATCGGTGAAGGGAGAGTGCTTGCCGCTTGTTGGACAGCTGTATATGGGTTACGCCCTGTCCATCGTCACAGCGATCTTGGACATTCTCCTCATGGTGTCCCCATTTATCATGATGAGAGGACGAGGCCTGAACTCGAGACTGAAGATGTACATCTATGGCATCTTTGGTTTGGGAATCCTGTAAGCTCTCCGCTACGGTCATCCTCTTGCGTCTGCTAACATGGCATCCAGCGCAACTATTGCCAACGTCATTCGCTTGATCGCGCTTATTAAGTTGAAGGGCTCCAATGACCAGCTCCGTAAGTGCATCCCCCAAAATCTTCCGAATGAAATTAACGAGCGTCACAGTCGACGCAGCTCCTGTATTCACCTGGTCTGCCATCGAGGTCAGTATCGGTATCATCATTGCTGGCTTGATCGAACTCGGCCCTCTTGCCGCCAAGTACGGAATCAAGGGATTCGAATCATTTGCTCCATCAAAGCCTATCAGTGAGGATTACGAAATGTCCACCGGGAAATTGTAGATACGGAAGAAGCCAAGCCGATCGAAAGGCAGTAATAGGAGACGCGGGTAACGAATGGGCAAGGAAAGAAACCTTCGGTGATGTTCTCTGGAAGGACACCCTACGATGATCACAGTCGCGAAAACACAGACGCGAGAATGTCGATCTCCTGTTGAGCATGCATTTAATTCTAGCAATACCAGATAGTTGCACCAGTTTGTAGATAGTCATTTGTCGACTGGGTGCAAGAATGTTACCGATGAATGTTGAGAGTGCCTACTGGAACAATTGAAGCGGCCCTCAGAATATGCTTTTAGTTGATGACACCGTGGTTTGCCATTGACAAGCTGAACTATACATTAAAGCAGAGGTCCTCGTCATTTTTGATAGACTCTAGCAATGTGCCAAAGTCACAAGAGTAGGTAGCCGCGGCGATATCCATATTGGTAAACATCTACGGCTGGCTTCGCCCGTTGTTACCGTCCGCCAAATTTTCAGTGCTCCGGCCTGCCTTCACCTCCTCTCTCCATGTCAATCTCTCCGTCTTGGTCACACCAGGGCCCTGGTAAACGCTGCCATAAAGTCCAGATGCCCAGCCAGCACCATCCTTTGCCTTCTGACTCTTGCTGTTCTTGAACTTCCTCCTGTACCACTTGCCATACGAGAGAAGGTAGTACAGCCTGAAACAAAGCAATGCGAACTTGTCATGCTCGAGGTCTTCCGGATAGTCAGCACCCATGTCCACGGCGGCGGCAATGCCAGACATGATGGCGATCTCGTGAGCATTGACCAACGTCCATGAACCTGCAAAGCGAATACGCCTCTTAGCCTGAAGGAACATCATCCAGGGCACGACGAAAGCGTAATGGGTCCATGAGTGGCAGAGCTGGTGCCACCAATCGCTGCGAATGATCTTGTCCTTGTTGATCTGGTCGTCGGTCCAGTGCTTCCGGTCTCGGTTCTTGTTCAGATAGATCGTCTGGAATACGTGTTGCTCAAAAGGGACCTTTTCGGGAAACTGAGACTGGTAGTTTGTGGTGTCGAAACACATCTCCAGCTTGGAAAGGTCGTCGTCGTACATGCGGATATAGTACATGGGCCTGAAGTTGTCCTTTGCGTACTCCAGACGCGAGGATTGGTCAACCTCGCGCTTATTTCCGAGGGCCTTGACAGCCTTGGATTCATCATAGAAGTTCTCGTAGTACTTCTTCATATAGTCGGCATCGTTGTGGGTGATGGTAATGTCGTCGGAGAATGTCGCGGATCCCAGGACCTTGCGTTCGCGCCAGGATGAAGTCTTGCCCAATATCTTCTTCGCAGTGTCGGCGAGGACGCACATGACAATCTCATCGTAGTGCTCTTCGGACTCGGGCGCATCTGGATCGCCTCCGTTGGGGTTGTGACCATCCTTCACTGGAGTGCGCGCCTTGGTCTTCACGAGCACCCCACGCTTGTTTCTGTGTACGATCTCGGTGAGTTCGGTGGACAGGCGGACAGTAACTCCCCTGCTTTCGAGATCCTTCTTCCAAGTCTGGTAAAAGTCGCTGAAGTTGGGGAAGACAACCATGGGAGGGAGGTTCGAGGCGACGCTGTGCTTGTCGGGAGGGTACCACATGCCGTACGTGGGTGAAGTGCAGAGTCGTTCTAGCATGATGGCGGGCACCTCCGGCGTGGCATTGCCCGTTCCAAGAAACAAGGCCGTCATTGGCAGACCGATAACATTGGTGAACTCGTCAGAGAAGCGAAAGAGCTTGAAGAGAATCTTCAGCGGCATCAAGGCGAAGAAGACTTCGAACCAGCGCATGAACTTGAGCATGAAGGCAAGCCTCTGGACTTCTTTCTGGTGCTTGACCATGAACTCGGTGGGAAACACGTTCGACCAAAACTTCTCATCCTTGCCGAACGAAACCTGGAGCTTCACCGGGTCTGCGTGATAGCCCTGCCGGGCGAACATGGTCAGGGTATGGTGGAAGATGTAGCTTCCACCCTGGACTCCTTGATTGAACCAGCTCGCGCCATGTCGCTCCTTGTCAAGGGGGATCGAGAAAGCCTGTCCGCCGCAGTAGTCGACCGAGTCGATCAGAGTAACGTCGAACTTGTCGGGGTGGTTCGAAAGATGGTATGCCGTCGACATGCTGCACGCTGTGAGCATTCATCTGATCTCGGTCTCGAGCTCATGTCACCTACCCAGCTGCGCCAGCACCAACAACAAGGACCCTCTTGCGCCCATCTTTGCCAGTGTTTCCGTTCTGCGCCATGTTTTCGGAGCCGTTCTGCTCAAGATCGCGGTCGAATGTTTGGGTTGCCATGAAAATGAGGAGGGGAAAGGTTGTGCTCCCTTGCTTTGAATAGCTCCCTCCTCCACCGGCATGGATGCCCCCGGAATGCTGGAAGCTCAAATATGGGCTGAGACCCGTGTCACTTCGCGTGTCTATGACGCTGTGACATTGAGTTTTGATGAGGTCATCCCCCGCCGACCCTCTTTGTCCACTAAATTAGCTGATGGCCGCCTACAGATTAGCGATTGCGCCGGGAGATCACCCCTCGATGATCGGAACTAGTGGGGGTTTCTCGTCTTAGTGGGGGAACTAAAGAACGTGTCTCTGCCACGCGACTTTCATGATGACCACGATTTCTTTCCATGTGGCTGCTTTGCATCGATAGATGACTTGTTGCACCCACGTTAAAACTGCAACTGTGTCTATCAATGCAATTGGGTCCTGATTGTTACTATTTTTCTTCCTCGATGAACAACCGACAATCCATTCAACGAAATGCGACCCAACTTCGCTCTCCAGCATTTGTTACCACAGCTAATGCCGATGATAGTATCACAACTTGGATGCCTTCTCGAATCTAACAATCTGACGATCGTCCGTCGTTGTATTCCACCAAGGCCAGAACGGCATACTCTCGCGACTGACCGTGTCCGTAAACGTGGGCTTCCTCTTCTCCAAGAAGCTCTTCACCCCCTCGATGTTGTCGTTTGTCCCAGCCATCTGGACAAATATTCTGGAATCCAAGATATGCGCCTCTTCTGGTGTTGGAGGACAGTACACCATCATGTCATGCATCATCTTCGTACTAACCAGAGACGTGTTCTCGGCGATGTCCTCCGCTAATTTGAGTGCGTATTCGACCGTGGCTTGAGGAGTAGGCAGGAGCTTTGAGAACAGCCCATTGACCAGTGGATCGGTGACGGGATACACATCTCCAGTGGCCGTGACGTGGCTCGCCTTGGATAAGCCGATGAGACGGGGCAGGAAGAAGGCGCTGCACGACTCGAGCACCAAGCCACGGCGAGCAAACGGAAAGCCGACTTTGGCACCCTCCCAAGCAACCCGGATGGCGGCAGGAAGAGACATGGTGAGGCCTACACCCACCGCTGACCCATTGAAAGCCACGATGGTGGGTTTTTTGCAGTTTGAGATGGCCAATGCGAGTCGTCCGCCCCTGATATAAGTCGTCAACGAGTCACGTTTCAACGTTGATCTCCGATATGACACTTACCAGTCTCTAAACTCATTCATGGAGTGCTCGGTTTCCTTCAAAGCGACCATACCCATAAACCCAACATCTAGATCTGCTCCAGCAGAGAACGCCTTGCCTTCCCCCGTCAAGACCACCGCACGTACTCTGTCATCCTCGCTGACTGTGTTGAAGAAGGACTCGAGGGTGAGGAACATGTCCAGTGTCATGGCATTGTACTTCTCAGGGCGGTTGAGAGTCGCCACGACCACCTTCGTTGCCGTCGGTGAGTTGGTTGGAACATGAGAGAACGATATGTTGTCATGATTGATAGAAGTGTACGAGACAGGGGGCTGGATAGCTTTGGTGGCCATGTTGATTATTGTCTGCTTATCGAATTCAAGGTGCGTCGGAAAAGAGAGATTTTAAGGATAGAGCAAGTCATGATTGATATTCGAACCTCAGTTTATTCTTCGATGGAATCTTCGTTGTAGGTGACCTCGGCAGCACCGGGATCGGGGTTGAATAATAATCAGTCTGCGCAGTCAGTGTCGTCGCATGCCGACGGGACTGACAAGACAACTACCCCGCATCCTGGGCTGCACATCAACGTCCGTTTTACTCGAGGAAACTGGTCATACAATGAATCGGGTTTATTTCCGAAGTTCTCCTTGCATTGAATCGCATTTACTCAGTCGGACCTGCGGTAGTCGAGCTTCTGAATAGTAAACATGTCAACCTTCATGCCTCGGTCGTTTGATCGTACAGCATAGCTAGCCCGCTCAATGGCCGAGAAGTATGTTCCAGTACCTTTTGTTGAATGGAACTCTGGGGTATGGAAATAGAATACTCTCACCTACCTAGGCTTGGTACACATGAGAGAACTCAGAATTCCAAGAGGAATTCAATACAAATGTTCATTGAGACTGCTATATGCCGCATCTAATGCCTCAGCCTCAGTGAAGGTGCCATCCTGTGGCTCCTTCCAGAATTCTTCACTCATACAACGGTTGGTAGGTATATATAGCGCGGCTGTTTCTCTTCAACTACCTTAGACCAGCAAGAATCTTCTTCCGTCCGCGAGTGCGCTGCTACACTCATCGCGCAGGCGGTCTCAATTGTGTAGTGTGAACACTCGAACTGGGCAGAAACTGTAAAGGTTGTCGAGGGCTCGTCAAAGGCCTCTTCGTGCCTACATGTCTAGGGTATACACTCATAATAAGTCACAAGCAATAAAGGAAAGTGATATGGAGTTCTCACACCACCTTGCTGGAACTAGCCCTCCCTCAATTTAAACCCCAGAGGTACTCTCAACAAGAGAGGGCTTCTTGAGGGTTTCTGCTTATCCCTTGGTGACCCTGCTGCCATAACCCATATTGTCAGGTCAACTATGAGACTTGATCACGAGTGCAAAGTTCAAAGAAGACGATATTCGTTTATTTAAAGCACCACACAGACTTGAAAATCCACAAACACGTCTACCGCTCAACCTCATCAATCTCCCCGTCTCCCAGCTCCCGCTCAAACGTCATCTGGATATCCACAACCTGCAACAGCTGCCCGACATCCAGCTTCCGCTTCTTATGCGCCGCCAGGCTCTTCGCCGTGCGCACCACATTCTTAATCTGCCGCCCGTTCAGGTTTCCCTCCGCGAGCTTCTCATACCCCTCCTCGTCCACCTCCACGCCGCCCTCCACGCCCGCCAGGAAGTTCTTCCATACCTTCAGTCGGCTCTCCTTGGGCAGATCGTCATACTTGAGCGGCACGTGGATCCGGCTCTTGAACGCATCATCAAACGTCCTCACGCGGTTCGTCGTCATGAACAAGATGCCTGAGTAATACTCCAGCGTGCGCAGGAAAATCGACACGAGGCTGTTCCGGCCCAAATCATGCAGCGAGCGCCGCTCAAGGAACACATCCGCCTCGTCGATGAGCAGCACCGCCTTCCACGTCGACGCCAGATCCAGCGTCTGCCCCAGCTTCTCGTCCAGCGCCTCCGCCGACGTGCCCAGATCGCCCGAGGAGACAATGTACAGCGGCCGCTGGCTGAACTCGGCCACGCACTCCGCCGTCAGCGTCTTGCCCACGCCCGGCGGGCCGTGCAGCACGAGAATCAGGCCCTTGCCCTTGCCCTTGACGATGTCGTCGAACTCGGCCCCCGCGGTCGCGCGCGCCGTGTGCTCCGCCACGAGCGCCTGCACCAGCTCCTTCTGCGCCTCCGGCAGGACGAGCTGCTCGAAGCACCGCGTGTTCCACTCGATGTCGCGGATCTTGTCGACGAAGAAGTCGAAGAAGCGTTTCTCCGCGAAGCTGAAGCCGCGCACCGTCGGAGCCGCCAGCAGGGCCTGCTCGTCGGTCAGCGGGGCGAAGGCGGGTGTCTGCGCCTCGTGCGGGACGAGGTCCATCTCGTCGCTGTCGAGCGCCTGCTTCCGCTTCTGCCCGGCGGCGGTCTTGGGAAACGCTGTGACGTTGAAGGCGTCGTCGGCGTTGATGCGGTGGCACGTCTGCGCATCGACCATGACGCGGCCGTCGATGTTGTACCGCCGCATGCGCGAGTCGAGCGCGACGCCCTTGTACTCGCGGAAGTTCTGGCCCGCGAGGCCTTCGAAGCGGCGGCCGCGGTGTGTGAGAAGGGCCGTGACGGCCTCAGGCGAAGGGTGGTGCGCGAGCGGCATGGCGTTGAGCGCGGCGACCTCGACGGCGCCCTGGAACATGGGGATGAGGAGGTACTCGAAGCGGGTGCCGAAGTCGTCGCCGTCAAAGTCGACGTACTCGACGCCGAGGCGGAGGCCGGGGCTCTGGCCGCAGATGTAGTCGTACGAGCGGAGCTTGTAGGCGCGGGCCTGGCTGAGGCGGGTGGCGTAGACGAGGCATCCCGGCCGGAAGATGGTCCAGAGGTACTCGTAGCTAATGAGCCTCTGGGCGAGGAGGTTGGCGGTGTTTTTGATAGTGTCGGAGAAGTGCTCGTCGATGAAGGCGAGGAGGAGGGGGAGGTGGCGGGCGCCTTCGGAGCCGGGTTCGAGGTCGTCGCCCGCGGCGGCGAGGTCGTCACGGTAGTGGTAGAGGCTGCGAGGAGGGAACGCGACGGAGATGTCGGATGTCATGTAGGACTGGCCAGGATATATGCCACCGATGACGTCCTTGAGAATGGTCTTGAGCGAGGGAGAGTTGACTTCGAGGGATGTGCGGCAGACGAACTCGTTTTGCATGTTGTACTCGCGGGTAATCTGGCCCTGTCAACACCAAGCTTCTGTCTCGAAGGGAATGGATACTTACGCAAAGAGCGTACTTTTCATACCAGTTGGTCTTCTGCTCGGGGACATCCTCATCCTCCTTGGGCTCGGCGATATACGCGCGGCCCTTCTTGGTCCATCGCTTCTCCAGATGCTTCAGCTCGATCTGCATGGGAGCCTTCTCAAGTTCCTCGCGGCGCTTCTTCTCTTCTTCGGTGAGAGTACCGTTGATCTCGTTCTGATCCTCCTCATCGATGGGCTCATCGTGGGTGCTCCTGCGGGCGGTCTGCTTGGTGCGAGCCATGGCTACCAAAGGTCTAGGTTGATAGCAAAAGGAGGTTTTCTGAAACTCGAGACAGATGTTTTGTCGAGGCGAATACCCTTTCCAACGAAGTCAAGAGTAGACATTCTTATACCAGCGAACGACCCTCTGATCTCGTAGTTGGGAGATCAAGGTAAAGAAAATCAAGCCTCAGGGGCTAGGCATAAAAGTCCTAGATGCAGGCAGCCGTACCCCGCTCGGACGAGCAAAGAGTCACCGGCTGCCGGAACCGCATCAGATAGACCATGCTCCAAGGTGATGTGACTCAAAATGATATCAAAAGGATCAACAGAATTCAATATCCGACGTCTTTCTTAGAAGCATCTGCCTGTTTCGGGGACAGACCTCTGCGGCACGGTCCAGAGACGGGGCTGTTGTTGCCTGCGCTGCCTTGAAATCCTGCGTGCCGTTCGCCGCGACCCAGCCTGGCGGCCCGGTAGCCTCACTTTCGACGGCCTAGTCATCGGACGAAAGATGGCCACGGCGAATCAGAGCGTGGAGAAAAGACCGTGGCTAGGCAGAACCGGGGCGGGGAGATCGGCTTAGGCGCCGGAGGATGCTGCCGGTGAGCGAAGGTGGTCTGGACCTTGACGACATTGCAAACGCATTCATCGAGATGAACATGCCTGTCGAAGTTTGTACGCAGCTGCATGCCCACAGGCTGATGTTGATCGTATATCCAGGGTTGGGTTCGTAGGCGGTGCGAAGGTGTGATTTCCTTGGACGTATAAGCGCCACAGTGACTAAGCAAAGATCAGCCACACACCAAGCCAGAAGTGTGGCGCCAGGGATAAAATCACAAGCAGCAAAACACTCCTACAAGACATAGAAACTCTTTTGTATCTGACTCTAAATACATGCTGGTCTTACCAGCGCACCTCGTACTCGGGTGCTGGGCTTCCTCCTCCTCCAATCACTGAAACGCAATGCAGCGAATGCGAAAATGGTGTATCAGTCGCCATGTGATGTTACTCTATCCCCAAAACTCCGTAATTATATCATGCTAATTGCGTATATACAGCAAGACAAGTGCTTAACGACGCGACCGCTCGACAGCGGCGGCGCTCACTTTGCTGGCCTTCTCGACGGCGCTGGTCATAGCCAGGCCGACAGGCGTCATCGTTCCGCTGGGGGCGGGAGTGTTAGTCCTCGTGGGAGGAGCGGAACGGTTGTGCTGCATGTGAGCCCTGACCAAGTGGCCGGCCGCCAAGGCACTGCAAAGCGACAGCTCACCGGCCAAGACACCAGCAGCGATAACACGGGCGAGGCGGCGGGCGTTCTCGCCAGGGCTCGTGGGGTGGGGGCCACGGACACCGAGCATGTCAAGCATGGCGCTCTGGGGCTCAAGGATAGTGCCACCGCCAAGGGTACCAACTTCGAGAGAGGGCATGGAGACGGAGATCTGGAGGGATCCGCGGAGGCTAGGGGGGCGTTAGTAACTAGCAACAAATAGTAGTGGCTGTTTTACTCACTTCTTCATGACAGTAATGCAGTTGGCACTCTCGACAACCTGAGCGGGATCCTGACCGGTGGCAAGGAAGATGGCGGCGACGATGTTGGCAGCGTGGGCGTTGAATCCACCAATAGAACCGGCCATGGCGGATCCAATCAGGTTCTTGTTGACGTTGAGCTCGACCAGGGTGTCGACGTCGCTCTTGAGTACGCTCTTGACGACATCGCCAGGGATGATAGCCTCGGCGACGACGCTCTTTCCACGTCCGTCGATCCAGTTAATAGCGGCAGCCTTCTTGTCCGTGCAGTAGTTACCAGAGACAGAAACGATGCTCATGTCCTCAAAACCTTCAGAAGCCATGACGGAGAGAGCATGCTCGACACCCTTGGAAATCATGTTCATACCCATGGCATCGCCAGTGGTGGTCTTGAAGCGGATGTACAGGTTGGTGCCGGCAAGAGCAGTCTTCATGGACTGCAGACGAGCAAAGTTACTGGTAGAGTTGAAAGCCTTCTTCATTGTGGACTGGCCAGCGTCAGAGTCGAGCCAGATCTTGGCAGCACCAGCACGCTCGAGAGTCTCGAAAGCAACGCAGGGTCCGCGGGTCATGCCGTCAGCAGTCAGAACAGTAACAGCGCCGCCGCCAGAGTTGATAGCCTTGCAGCCACGGCTGGTACTGGCGACCAAGACACCCTCGGTGGTGGCCATGGGGATGAAGTAGCTCTGACCGTCAATAACGAGAGGACCAGCGACACCGACAGGGAGGGGCAGGTAACCAATGACGTTCTCACAGCAGGCACCAAAGACACGCTCCCAATTGTAGCCGGCGTAGGGAAGCTTAGAGCGCTCGAGGCTGCCAGTGAGGTCGGAGGTGGCGTTGGTACGGGAGATGATGCTGCGGCGGATCTTGACGGCGCGGGTGTGGTCCTTGAGAGCGCGCTCGAGAGAGTAACCTGGGATCTTGCCGCGGAGGGACATGCCGACGACCTCCTGGTCGCTCATTTCGTGGACACGCTTCTCGTCAATCATCTTCTGCAGCTCAGCAATGGTGCGAGGCTCGGGGGTGCTGGCCTTGGTCATGGACAGCTCAGACTCGTCGTCCGACAGTGCCGGGGTTGCGGGTTTGGGCGTCTCAGGAATGTACTCGCCAAGGGGCAGGGTGGCCGAGTCGGTATCGTTAAACTTCTCAGCCTTGGCCAGCTCCTTGGGGTCGATCTGGTGGTCGGGGACATTGGGGTCCTTGATACCCCAGCGAGCGGCGTTGAAGAGGTAGCCGTTCAGAGCAACACTCATGGCAAGGGCAACGACGATCCACTTGGAGAGAACGGGGTCCTCCAGACTCTTCAGGATGCTGCCGACCATGCGGCCACCGACGCCATAGCTCTCAAAGTGGTCATACTCGTCGTCGTCACTGGAGCCGGACTTGCTGGCGGGAGAAGGGAGAGCGTAGTGGATTGAGGGGTATTCGAGCTCGTACTTGATGGGGGTGAGGACAGTGACGACGGTCTGGCGCTCATTGGCCTTGGCCGACTCTAGGATAGCGTCAAGACCGTTGGAAGCGACCTTGAAGGGGTCGACGGGAGGGGCGGTCACAACGGCGCTCAGACCACCGGTCAAAGAAGACAGGCTGGGGAGAGAGCTGGAGCTGCGGAACGGGATGGTGCAGATGTTGATGACGTTGATCAGGATGAATCCGGTGACCATGAGGACCTTGAACTTGGGGACGTTGCTGCTCTTCATCTGCTTGCCGAACAAAGAAGCCTCCTTGGGGGCCTTGCCGTTGAACTCGGGCCAATCGTTGCTCTGGGCCACGTTTTCGGCAACGCGGCGGCTGACACCGTCGTCCTCAAGGGCGCGGCGCATCTGCACGTGGCGCTTGATGCGGTTGATCTCCAGCTTAATGCTCAAAATTGCCGTGTAGAAGGAGAAGAGCAGAATGCAGTCGAAGAACAGGATCCAGGCAGCGAGGAAGCAGAACTGCTGGAGACCGCCCTGGACACCAGAGGCGGCACCGATAATGAGCACAGCAATCTCAATGGCGTAGTCCTTGACAATGTCGTAGCCCTTCTCCTTGATGGCGGCCTGCACGGCGTACTGGATAACGTTGGGGGACGAGACCTCAGACTTCTTGGACTTCTTGTCCTCCTTGTTGTCCTTGGGCTTGCGGTGCTCAATGGCGTGGGAGAGAACAGCGCGGGTGAGCACGATGTTCTTCTCGAAGCCAATAGTGACAACCAGGAAAGGCAAACCCTCGGACAACAGAACCATGGTGATGGGAACACCGAGCTTGGTCGTTACCAACAGACCGAAGAGGAAAGCGAAAACCGAAGAGAAGAGGACGTTGGTGAAGAGCCAGAAGTTGGAGCCCATGCGACGCATGGAGAGGAACAGAGAGACGAAGGTCAGGTGCATGGAGAGGTAGCCGAGGACCATGATGATGATGTCCAGAGCTTCGGCGTTCTTCAGCAGGTCGATGAACTCGGTCCAGCCGTTGCGAACCCACTGGACGAGGCTGTTGCGCGTGTGGACCTTGGCAGCCTTCATGATCCACATCTTCTTCTCCTTGCCGTGAACAGTAGTCTGGGTCTCGTCGCTGGAGGCATCGGGGATCTCTTGAGCGAGAGAGAGGAACTCGGGAGCCTGAGAGTAGGGGACAGCGAAGGCGAGGGCGCTGTCCTGGGAGTAGCTCGTCAGGGAGTTGGAGGTCTGCGGCAGCGAGGTGACGGACAGGTTCTGGGGAATCGGGACGGCGTGGGTGCGCGGGGCGGTGTTGATGGACTCGGGAGACTGGGACTCGGGGAAGACGAGGGTCAGGAGGGCGAGGTGGTCGACGTCCTTGGCGACAGTGGCCTCGGGCTCGACATTTTGCCATTTCCAGGCAGTCTCGGGGCCGGCTTGCAGACGACGGCTACCCTCGGTGAGGGAGGACCAGTCGGCGGAGCGGACACTGATTGTAGCATCGAACAGACTCTCCTGCAAAAGTCCTACGTAGGAGGTGCTGGCAAGGACGGCGACGATGACGACGGTGTGAATCGGGTGGGAGCAGGCGACCTTTGAGAGGAACTTGAGGCCGGGAGTGAGCTTCTTGTTGAGCCAAGAGGGAGCAGCCGCCTGGGCGGCAGGCTGCTCGCCCCGGAATCGGCTGGGGAGAAGCGATGAAGATATCATGGCGAATAGAGCGGTGAATGCAGCCGTTACGATTAGGAAGTCATTTGGGGTTCGAAGATCGGATCAAAGGGTCTGAAGCAAGAGTCTGGATGGAGAAATTAGCAATTGACGCCTTGACGAAAGTTGGAAACGGTGCTCTGGGCCGTTGTCGAGTGCGCGAAAAAGTCGCGAAAGGGGTGGCTTGGGCAAGAAAGTGGGAAGCGGGCGGCTGGATTGGAATGAGGAAATTTTGGGCTAGGTTTGGCGGCGCGGGTTTATTGACTGGGTGGTGCTAAGCTCACGTCCAGTGCTGCGTTGCCTGTGGTGTACTACCAAGGATGCTCTGCGGTGCGGTACGGAGCGGTACGGGATGCGCTGCAACTGCAGCTGCAATTGCAACTGTAATGCCAATTGGGTTGGAGGAGGGGTTGAGAGTTGCGCGTCAGAACGTACCTGTTCCAGTCGACAGAGCAGAGAGACGCCGTTGACGTCTTTCGTGTTCAAACGTGCAGCTTAGTGCCTCAAGGGTTGGTTATGCGCACACACAACAACTTTTCGTGAGAAAAGTCGACGTTGAGGAAGAAGGAAGGCGAGAGGGCAGGACGAAAATTTTGAAAAATTATTAGTCGAGAATCCGGTCGGAGATCGAGGATGGTCGGTGGTTGCGGAGAGCCGAAGTCGCAAGGAGCTGTTGAAGTGCTCAAATTCGGAGGAGTGGATTACTATGCGCAGCGCCGGTTTCCTGTTGAAGAGGACGGGACTGACTGCGAGTAGCGTAGGGGAAAGCTGAGGGAGGGAGGAGGAGAGCGAAACAAGACCCTCGCGATGCAACGGCGGCCAAGTACCTTTTTACTTGTAGATATGGAGCCTGCTGCTGGGTCGGAACGGGTCGAGAGGGGGGTCGGAGGCCAGGGTGCGTCTGTGGTGTTGTTCGATTCCTAGGTTGTCTTGGACCGGGACATGCAGAGACTAAGAGAGGCTCTTAGTGCCGTTGGTGATGATGCTGATGCTGATTCTGACCCCTCAGGTATGTAGATTAGAGGCCAAGGGATATAGGGCCAGTTGTTGTCGGTGGCGGGGAGGACTACGACTGGTCGTGATGTTGGAGGAAAAGAGCAAGCACTGAAGAAGCTGTCGACGAAGGAGGGCGGGAGGAGCACGTTTAAAGATGCCAGGAGGCCGCGGTCCAGACAGAGCAGGAAAACAGAGTTGGTGACTCCCGGATGCTTGTCTCTCTCCTAGGTCTTAGGCAATAAGGTACGAAGTACTTTTGTATTGCAACAGACTGAGGACACCGAAAGAAGAGAGGGAAAAAGAACCAAGAACCAGAGCCAGGACCAGAGAGAGGCCTGGAATTGGTACCGGCCGCGAAGAGCAAAATTGAGGTACCCGTTCGTAGCGGGAATTTACCGTGGCAGGCAAAGTACAAGCAGCTCCACACGGGACGAAATTGAGTGATGCTAATCCCAGTAAGCTGCGTTGGGCTGGACGGAGACTCTGGGGGGGGCAGGTTTGTGGCCGATGATGATGATTTCCCTCGTCGCTCACCCAAAAAGGAGACGCAGGAAAAAAAAAAAAAGAATTTGACGTGGATTGCCCAGCAATGGCAAATTTACCGATCAAGGTCCGCCCCTCATGTACCGCGGTACATCTATCGCGCCTTTCTCGATCAGGTAAGATAGCCTGTGCATCAACTTTTTTTCTCACGTTGCAGCCTGTGCAAACAGCCCAACCAACAAGGGTCCACCACGCTTGTCTTTGGCCGCCTGTTCTGGCAACGGAAGTCTGCAATACCTTTGGCAAGTGGAAGCTGATAACACCAACACTGATGCTGCTTTTGCGTACTCTGTATTACTGCGTACTTCATGTCTCTGCTCGGGCTCAGGCGGCTGGGCAGAGACGTTGGGATGTCGCATCCGCCCCAGCATGTCTATCGTCACCCGCTAAGGTGCCTTTTGCGCTATCTGGAAAGGCCAGGCGGAAGCTAGGCGTCACTTTGCCTTCTTAGCATGTTGGAGCGCTCCAAAGACTAACAGGCAGACATTAGTGCATGTGTCACAGGGGGCCACGGATGCTGGGCTACCGCAGCTGCAGCGCCTCACAGATGGCGCGTCTCGTCCCGTCCAATGAACTTTTATTTCTCTCTCTCAGTGAGATGGACGAACCAAGGAGATAGGTACCGGGTGGATGGAAGAACAATCGGTTTAGCACAATACCTCAAGGTCCGCCACACTGTAGTTTCCTGCCTAAATAGTGTAGGTTGTTTGCTTCTCGGCCTCTTAGACGATGGTGTTTGCCCCTCCTCCATGTTTTTGTAGCTTGGTCCCTGAGCTTTGGCGCCGGATTGGTGGTGAGCCGTGGGCGATAGCTCGTCCATCTTACCTTATCTCGTGCCAGTCCGATAAGGGACCTCGATGATTCGACACCTGCATCACTGGACTGCTCAAAGCCTCAAACCACCATGAACTACTTTAAACTAGGTACGTATGGAACTACCAAGAGCACCGCCAACGCCGCGTAACAGGACACAGACACAAACACAGACACGGGACCTGCTGCGGTCGGCCTGCGGCCCTGCGGTGTGCGGCAACTCTCAGTCGTGTGTCTGATATGGAGCCCGTTAGTTATCATGACACCACAGACGCAGCAGGGACGGCGGTAAGGCAGGGTCCCATCCGGCGAGACGACGGACGGTCTTCGAGAAGGGTCCAAGGGCGGTTCGATTCTTTCCCAAATAGTGAAATTCCGATCTGTGAAGTTGCGACAGCCTAGCCTGCAACTGTAACTGCAACTGCAACTGCAACTGCAACTGCGACTGCAGGAGCTGGTGTCCATACCGGGTGGAGTGCTTATTCCCCTGCGGAGGTGTGTTCTCTGGGTCCTTCCTTCCCCTTGTGCTGGCTGACGTTAGGAATGAACTGCCCGCAGCCAATGGAACCCATTGCTCCCGGATTTACACCGGGGTTACATTGACGTGATTGGGCCAATCCCAGGCGACCTTTTGTGGAATTGCGGTGGATCCTGCCTTGCCTGGACCCCGCTGTGCTGTGCTGTGCCTTTTCTTTTCTGCTGGCAAGTGCGATTATATCCGTAACTGCAACAGCAATGGCAACTGCGATCCATTGCTGTGCCCATTGCTGTGCCGTGCCGTCTTCCATCGCCCTTCCATAATAATTCTGACATGCAGTCAGTCGCTTCCATCCAATTCTTCATTCCCGTTCCATTGTCATCATCACCGGATTTCGGCTTCTCCCGCCCCCAACTCCTTCTGTCGAATCCTTCACCGAGAAATGAGACGCTGACATTCTTTGAGCACCATCATGGCTTACACCCATGTCCAGCTGTTCCATGCTGACTTGCTTCGGCCGGTTTGCTGCTTCAAGCCCTCCCTGCCCCGTCTCCCCCAGATGTCCCTCATCGACATGGCCCTCTGTCCCAATCTGACCACCTGGGACTGTGGACATCACAAAAGAACTGATTGCTTCTCCCGCTCTCCCGCGCTTGCCCTCGCAGACCTGATCTGACACGCCGGGTCCCTGGTCTTTCGTCGACCTCCGCTGTCCATCGCCCACTCAATCCGACGCCGTACCCCTCCGCCCGGCCCTTCTCCTCAACCACAACGCAGCAAGGCATCACCGATGAAGCAGTGTCTTGACTCTCGACGTCTGCGGGACTGCGGGTACTGCCCGGCGGTGAGCCCGTGTGAGCCTCCATTCGTCGCCGTTGCCAATCGCCTGCCAATGGGACGCCCGCCAACATCAGATCTCTGCAGCCAACCCCTGGCGATCTCCTATTTTTCTTCCCCGTCTTCCTCTTTCCACCGCATGGACCAGCCAACGGCCCCTTGCTCTACCACTGCCGCACCCTCCAGCATCGCGGGGCCACGGAACCCTCGCAATGCGCTGATACCCAAGCACACCTTACCACGTCTGCGGCGCAGCAGGTCCCTGTCCGCTGTCACTGGTTTGCTGTGAAATCCCAGTCGAGGCCACTCTTGTGCTTTCCTGAGTACTGCGTAGGTACGGATACCCTCTGGTCTCTCGCTGCGGCTGTCAATGGCCAATGCTCCCACGGAGGGACTCTGGAGCTGCTGGCCGGGCTGACCTGGGAGAGAGCATTCATGGAACATCGAGTCAGCTGTCAAAACCATACTGCGGGAGAAACTGTTAATCTTTGGTCTAGCAAACTAGCTTGCTAATGCCGTTTACCCTATCTCGATCGACTCTTTACAGGCAGCTATTCGTCAGGGTAGGGCTGCATCCAAGCAAGCGCATAGAGCAAACATGCGCTAGGAGACCATGCTGAAGGACTGTCAGAAACCCAAAGACCAACAAGAGTGCTTGAAACACGATGCCGCACACGGAGCCCGTACGGAAGGATACTTTGATCGCGTTCCATGTGCAGAACAGGAAACGGAGACTATTGCGCTTGGCCCGCCCTGCGCCAACAGACTGGGCGGGAATGCCTCCTTCTGGCCTCGTCTCATGAGACGACGCTCAAAGGAACGACAATTTCTCGGCCCCTCATCCCCGTCCTACCGTGTCAACCCTTCGGACCTCCGGCCCCTCCACACTGACAATCCTCACCCCGCTGGCCTCCAACTCGCTCTTGCAGTCGTCCCATTTCTCTGCGTCCACCGGCTTGGTTCCCTCCTCGACGATGAAGGTCCGGAAGCCTTCCTTGCTCGCATCTAGCGCCGTGAATTTGACGCAATAGTCGCCAGCCAATCCGACAACGAATACGTCTGTGACGCCCTTTTCTTTCAGTGCCCCCGCAAGCCCGCTGTCGGCGACTCGGGACGACTGGAAGGGGTCGTAGAAGGCGCTGTACATTTCCACCTCCCGCATCTGACCCTTCTCGATGACGGTGTCCACGGCCGAGGTGTCCAGCTCCGGCACCAGTTCCGCACCGGGCGTGCCCTGGACGCAGTGCACCGGCCACAGGCGGGTGTGGTACGTCTCGGCACTGTTTCGCGGGTTGACGATGGCGATGGAGTCAACAAACGGCTGCTTTCCTGGGTGGTTGGAGGCGAAGGAGATGTGATTTGCGGGGTGCCAATCCTTGGTGGCTATCTTGGCGACGAACGGCAGCGTCAACAAGTCATTGACGACTGTGTGGATATCGCGGCCGTTGGTGACGGCTAGTGAGCCATGCTCCATGGTGTCAGTCAAATGCCCAGAGGAGTATTCCTCCATTTCTTTGACGATCATTGGCCTAGCCTAGAGCCAGGATTACGGTTTGGATTGACAGAAGTTGTCTACTTACAGGTGGGCAGAAGTCCTCTTGAAAGTCGACGACAATCAGCGCCGGTCTGAAGTGTTCCTCGGCCATATTGGTGGCGTCGTGTTTGTTTGCTCTTTGCCTGCTTCCACTCGGCTTGCCTTGCATATAATCTTCAGCCACTCTTCAGCAGACAAACACGTTGTCTGTGCGAACCAGTGTGGTTCGATGGGCTGCTTCTAGGGCGTCGAATCCGCGCAGACGGGTCCGTCGACTCGTGACAGTGAGTCCGATTTGAGTTGGTGATTGCAAACTGTCGCAGAGTCGCATGCAAGGTTGGCGGGCCTCACGATAAGGTGAGCTGTGTCAGCAGCACGGGTAAGGTATCCATAGGCACCTATCGCAAAGGTGCCTTATCTGATCCTAGATGCTTATCATGCCTCGGCTATTTATCGCGACAGGTAGGTAAGGTATCTGTCTACCTTGGTGGGGAGCTTGCTGGGTTCCATTCGCTACCACGTCGGGCGGTGGTCAGCAACGTGGTGAGCAGGGGAATCTCGCGCTGTCCGTGGATGACTACAGGCCAGGCCAGCCCCTGGGAACCGCAAATTACAGCGAGGTTGATCTGCCCTTGGATTTCCCTAGAGGCTCAAGCGGGCTATCTGAGGGCTCGGATGCACTATCTTATCGCAATTTGGGCGTCAATATTGACTGGCTGGTTCATCAAGAAGAGCACGCAGCTTGACTCGGGCAATCACTCTCTGTTTGGCTGGCTGCTTTGCCTTCTTTTTTAGGTGTTGATGGACTCAGGGAGCCCCCTACAGCAGCATACACGGCGCTGCCAATCCTGCAAATCGCGACAATCATGATGTTCTCTCAAGTATCGGGTACTTTTGGAAAAGTGCGGCCGCCAACCCTGAATCGTCACGTCACCACCAAACAGCAGCGCCACTTTTTGGCAGCTGAACCAAGGCTTCCACGGCACCGTTAAGCTGCCGCCAAAACCCCACTGGCGCGGCCGCCGTCCGTTCCCCCCCGCGGGGAGCTCACAGCTGCAGCTCTGAGCTCAGGGCACGGCAGGCGCATTCCGAGCTTCACTCTTTTGATTCATTCGTGATGGGGATTGTGAGACATGATCATGCTCAACCGATGTGATGGACATGGTCTGCAGCAGCCCATGTCGAGCTGGGCCCCTTCTCATTTCATCAAGATGCTACAAGGCACAAAAGGACTCTTTTTCAAAAGACAAATCCGAAATCCGGTGCCTTACGTACGGGATTGCTCAGGGTCAGAAATGATCCATCAGCGGGCATCCGACGTCGGCAGCCGTTGGTTTCAGGACAAGACCAAGATTCGAACTGCTCGGTGAACTCACCCTGACAATCATTACCACTGACTGCGCCGATCGGGACGTCATGTCTATCCCGACATTTTCGGTGAGCGGCTGGCCGTGAGTGTGAGTGAGTGAGTGAGTGGTCTCAAATCTCAATGGCGGGCTCATCCAAGGGGCTGCAAAGCAGTGCAGCATCCTCAGCTTACCTAGAGCTCACGACTGAAGCTCAGCTCTCAGCTATGGACCTGCCTAACAGAAGGAGATGGGAGCTCACTACGTACGGTACAGCTTGAGCTTCAGCACGCCTCAAGCAAGCCCCCAGCTCAAGGCGGCTCAGCCCTGCCGCGCAACCTCCAATCACAGCGCCTCAGCGGTTGCTCAGCTACGGAAGCCCCCGAGCGCGACGCCACATCAGATGGCAGCCACCGTTTGTTTAGGCGCCTCATCCAGTGAGCCAGTGACACGCCAGAAGCACGATGCAAACAATTAGAGTGTCGCAGAACTGTGGCACAAGACGGCCTCCTGATAAGAACCTCACAGCCTCGACATCGTCCAACCTCACCGACCTACATGTACAATAACATCGTCATTATCGTCACCACCTAGACCAGATCATCACGCTGCATTAAGATGCGTCTGTCCACGGCGCTGCTGGCCTGCGCCGTTCCCTCGGTCCTTTCGTGGGGCAACGTCGGCCATCGCACAGTCGGCTATCTCGCCGAGAAGTATCTCACGGATGAAGCTGCCGCTCTCGTCGGCAAACTCCTCGCCAACGACCGCAACTACGACATCTCGGATGCCGCGACCTGGGCTGATACCCTCAGAGGCCACATGGGCTGGGCGAGCAAATACCACTACATCAGTGAGCAACGATAGATAACTGTCTCCGTCACCTTCACCCCAAACATGTCAAACTCACACTCACCAGATCCCCGTGATGACCCTCCCAACCTGTGCGGGATGAAATACCCTCAAGACTGCCCTTCCAGCGGCTGCGTCATCTCCGCCATCCAGAACTATGTCAGTCTCATCTCTATATCTCATCTCAATACCTCAGCACTAACCAACTCTCCAGACGGCCCAAATCCTCGATACCTCCCTCCCTCTCATCAACCGCAAAAACGCCACAATGTTCGTCATCCACTTCCTTGGCGACATCCACCAGCCCCTGCACGCAACGGGCCTCCTCCGCGGCGGCAACGACATCCGCCCCGTCTGCTGGCGCCGCCAGCCCTCCAACGGCCACTGCACCGGCCCCATGTCCCTCCACTCCGTCTGGGACACCCAGATCCCCCACCGCATCCGCGGCCTGCCCGCGCACCTCTCCATCCCGCAGCAGAAGGCCGCCGCCGCGTCATGGGCCGCCGACCTCTTTTCCCGCCACGCGGCCGCTGGCGTGAATGCCACGGCCGGGCAGTGCGTCGACCTCGCGACGGGGACGTGTGCCCTCGGCTGGGCCACCGAGTCTAACGCCTTTGTGTGCTCTCACGTGCTGAAGCCCGGGCTGCAGTGGCTCAAGGCGCACGACTTGAGCGAGGGGTACTACGACCAGGCGTGGGAGGTTGTCGACGAGGTTATCGGGCGTGCGGGCGTGAGGCTGGGGGCTTGGTTGAATGCTGTCGCTGCCAAGCTGGCTTCGGAGACGGGGCCTGTATTTGAGGAGCTTTGAAAGGACACGATGTGGCCAAGATTATCGGTCGCCGAAGGTGGATATCGCGGCATTCGAGCACCGGTCTGAATCTGGGTAAGCCCGCGCTGCCAAGGGCCGACGTGCATGCGGGACGCATCGCAGAGCATGTTTCAAGTATTTCCATACTTGCATTCTTTTCGTATCAAGAATAGATGGAAGAAATGGTATCACGTCATTAGACATCTCTTCGTCTCAGACTATTCAGCTTCGCCAGCATCAGATGGAGTCAGCTCGAGACTTGAGGCTGCTTTCCATCGCAGCCAAGCGTGGCGGTGTCGGACATTTCCACAAAATCTCATCGCTGACTTTGGAAAATTCTGGATATTCTCATTTGCGAGCATTCTGACATGGTGTCTTACTCGATTCGCATCCTGCTGCCTGCTTACGACGGCTGCTGAGGCTGTGGTTCCTCTCTATGCCGGCCTAGGAGGCAGGTACTGAGGACTTTGGGGTCATCGGCGTTCATCCGAATGGACGTCTTGCGGAACCCGGGAGCTGGGTCCCACGGCATGTGATGGACCCTGAATGGGGGCGGGAGGATCGTCGTCAGCTTATGGGGGTGGCTGATGGGGGTCCTGTGTCTGTACGTCCTAGGTCACCCTTATCGTGGAGACAACCAACAAGGCGACGACGAGGCAACAGTTTAGTGGAACTAAGTACGGTGAGAATGAGACTGGATCAGTGCAAGAGTAAGGTGAAGCAAGGCAGACTCGGGATAAGACCGGGATGTGATGGATACTGAAGTCTCGATGCAGTTCCTACTATCTATTGGTTTACCGAAGATGACTTCATGTAACAAGATTGGACATCCAATCAGCTCTCTCAAGCCTCCTTCTCCCCCGCCATCTTCTTCTCATCCCTCCCCTGGTGAAGCGTCGCCGCAACCTTGCTCGTCAGATACTTATCCACATCAGGCAGACACAGCGCACACGCGACCGCAACCACAGAGAACCCGATATTCGCAAAGAAGACAGTCCTGAACGCGTCCGCGCTGGCCTCCTGGTACGCCCTCGTCCCCAGCGCCAGAATCGCATCCGTCAGCCCCTCGACGCCGCCAAACTCCCCCGTCGCGAAGCCGGCGATGAAGTCGGCCACGCTCGCCTCGGGCAGCCCCGCGCCGACGACGGCGGCGGGCACGCGCGCGGGCACCGTCTCGGCGAGGCGGTTGCTCAGGATGACGTTGTAGACGGACGAGCCGACGGCGCTGATGAGGAAGCGGATGCTGCCGGCCATGCCGCTCGCGCCGCCGAGGTTGAGCTGGTCGGGGGCCGCGAGGGTAGTGATGGAGATGGAGAGGCCCTCGACCCAGCCGACGAGGAGGACGCCGAAGCAGACGAGGACGGTGGCGCGGGTGGGGGTGTCGGGCCCGCAGGTCGCGACGGAGGCGAAGCAGACGCCGCCGAGGAAGGCGGTGACGACGCACTGCCATTTGAGGCGGCCGATGTACTTCCCGGAGAAGCCGCCGATGATCTGGCCGACGAGGGTGAAGAGGGCGACGAAGGAGGAGAGGAGGGGCCCGAAGAAGGGGCGGTTGATCGGGTCGGCGTAGAGGACGGCGACCATCTGCGGCCAGACGAGGGCGAAGGCGAAGTAGACGCTGGCGGCGAGGCCGGAGAGGATGGCGGAGGCGACCCAGCCGAGGTTGCGGAAGTAGCGCATGGGAACGAAGGGCTCGCGGAGGGCGGCGAGGGATTCCCAGGCGACGAAGGCAGCGAGGGCGGCGACGCCGACGACGATGGTGGCGATGACGCTGGCGGAGGACCAGGGGTAGACTACGCCGCCCCAGTTAAGGCCGAGCATGAGGACGAGGAGGCCGCCGGTGTAGAGCAGGGCGCCCGGGTAGTCGAAGGCGCGGACGTAGGACCAGATCCTGGCGTGGGCGCCGTGCTTCATCTTGAAGGTGGGCGGGTGGTAGAAGAGGACCCAGCAGGCGAGGGAGGCGGCGTTGATGGCGATGAGGATGTAGTAGCAGCCGCGCCAGCCGATGTGCGGGTGGTACTGGACGAAGGCCTGGGCGATGACGGGGGCGAAGCCGGAGCCGGGGATGCAGAAGACGTAGCAGACGGCGTTGGCGGCGAGGCGGTATTTCATGGGGACGAGCTCGCCGACGACGTAGTAGAAGGAGAGCTGGGTGGAGGCGGCGATGCCGATGATGGTGGTGCCGCCGATGAACATGTTGACCGAGGTCGCGGTGGCGGCGACGATGCTGCCGATCACGCCGAGAGCGGCGCCGGCGATGAAGACGGGGCGGCGGCCGAAGATGTCGGTTATGCGGCCGATGATGGGCTGGAAGACGGCCGAGGTGAGGGTGTAGACGAGGGCTGCCCAGACGATGTTTGGGTCCTGTGATGGGGTGTTAGTGAAGTTTAAGATAGGAGTGGAAGGGGGAGAGGACGTACCGGTCCGATGTCTGCGTTGATGACGGTGAGGATCGGGGCTGCGTAGGCGAAGCCGCAGACGCCGGCGAGGAGGCCGAGGCCGATGGCCGCCATGGAGCCCAGGAAGAACTTGCTGCGAAAGTAGCCATCTGGGAGGCAGTCTTGGTCGATTTCGTCGAGGTGGGTGCTGTCCGAGTTGAGGGAGGAGGGCCCATGTTCATGGACGTGGACAGTTTCCTCGTCGTGAGGCTTCTTCGTCTCGGGATGATCCATGGTTGACTATCGGAGGAGTTGGATGGATGATGGGATGGGACAACCACGGAAGACGGGGATCTCGTGGCATTTTGGACTCTCTGAAAGCACAAGAAATAGGCATTTAGAAACAAGGGTCCAGGACGGGCAGTAGATCCGTCACCCAACAGCGTTGTATCCCGAGTATGCTGTGTAACAGCTGAAGAGAGCCTTCTCATTGTCGAGGAGTTGAATAAGAAATCTGCAGGGGGGCTTCATTGGTTTGTGTAGCGAGGTGATATCAAGCCATGCCGTGCAGTCTGTTCGGTGAAAGTCATCAACCAATAGGGGCCGGGTAACAACTCCTGGTGGTTGCTGTGTGCATTTTCCCGATCGGGAAGGCTAGCAACATTGAATAGGCTCGGCAAAGCATTGTGCATGGCCGTTCACCAGCCGGCTGAGACGCCCGCCGAGTAGCAAACACCAGGGTTGTTGACATGTTTGTCGGGGGCTGTTGGGACTGCGCGATGTGGTGTTGGGGGGAGGATGCTGGAGCGAATTCCACGAACTGTCTAGCGGTGAGCTTCCTTGGACCCGAGCATTTGGGATTATGGGATTCTAGAAGGCCATGTTTGGCGAGCGCACGTGGAAATACGGGTTGCTGCTTGGGGATTCTGGACCGGATCTGCAGGCTTGGTCTGGGTTTCCGTTGCATATGCAAAGTGCTTTCGAATGTTTCGCTTAGGAGGTTGCATTCGTGCGTATCTATCTTTGGGGGTGGTTCATCATTTCCTTTCCTGGGCGCCGAGAATGAGGAAACTTGCGGGGGAGTTCGTCTCTTTTCGCATGTCGTCCGTCTTGTCGGGTTTCGAACATGAAGAGTCGACGAGACTGTAGAATCCCGGGGAACTAGAAGTGGTCTCTCAATGGCACCAACTCAGTGCCTCAATGTGACTCAATTAAGATACTCTTCTGGGGGTATCTGGCGTCGTTCGTAAAAACTCTCTCGATGCTGCCATGAATACATGTACACGAGGCAAGTTGTCTGCTTCTCCGTTCAAGCTGGGGAGCCCGCGTCAATACTCAACTCGGGCACAACTGCGTCATTTCCTTCCCCTTGATTCGCGAAGGCCGACTAGCATTTTGACAGGCTGCAGCGGAGATGGCTTCTATCCAGGGTCCGGCGAGGTGCCTGTCACCGACCGAAATACATCTCATATTGGTAACGCCCTGGAGTTATGTTGGAATTGCGTGCTAGGATATGCCCGAAAGTCAAGTCGCACAGGTCAAAAGAACTCGCAGTAAGAGGCAAGGAAGTTATTCTATCTATCAAGAGTATCACTCTCAGGCCTCTGAACACAGTATTTGAACGGATCAGGCAGTGGAAACGTAGCATGACCAATTTTAAACGTTAGATGAACCGGGCCGTCTCCTCGAGCATTCTCTTGGCGGAGCCTTTCCATCTCGAGTATTCGTGCAGCGGATCTCGCCTTCATCCTCTCCGTGACTTTCCGCGTGATCTCCTCATTCTCTTCCGGGCTGATGGAACTCATCGGCCTTTACGTCCCGGGCGGCATGGGTTTCTTGTGGAAGGAAGCCCACTGGTCCTCTCTGCCAATACTCAGCGGTCCAACACCGAATTGCACAACGGCTAGTTTCATCTCGGGCAGGAACAACTGCCCGCCGCCGACCTTGTACAAGACGTTCAGGAGCGGCTCGCGCATGTCCATGATCCACGGGTGCACGGCGGAGACGTAATCGTGGATCGTGACGAAGGCGCCGTTGCCACCGCTGGCCGTCACCTCGAGCTGAACATCTTTGGCCCGCGGGCGCCGGGGATCAGTCCTGGTGTCGGTACAGTGTGGCGGTGTAGCTCGACCCAGAGCTCCTCCCAGGCGTCGAAGCACTCGAGCCGGACGGTGATGGTCGCGACCTGGGGCTCCATCAGAGACTCTTGCGACACGGGGTGCCAGCTCGGCGCGAGGCCGGCGGCGGCGGCGGCAGGGCGGAAGTAGGGCTCCATGACATCGCCTGGCTCGTGATACTGGTTGGGCGCGACCTGGATTGCGGTCTCGAGAGGGCCGTTGAGCGTCCAGAAGATTCGCTTGCTGGCTGCTGATTCGTGGGGGCGCAATGCGAATGCTTCTGTGACTCCAGAGATGCCTTCCATGCTGCTGGCGATGGATAGGCCGGTTGTGTCCATTGTGGATGGTTAGGTGTGTGTGTGTGGTCGAATCAAAGTAGACAGCAGAAATTTCGACAGCTCTGATGACGCCCATTGCTGTGCCTCAAAATTGGAAGGAATCTACCGCCCCAACGCGTGTTGGAAGCTGCGGCGCAGCGCCTGCCTCCAACGGTGATCCGTCCCACGGCCCCGCCCCGGTAAAAGCGGGTCTCTCGCTCACCACACTACCTACCGCCGGCCGACCGAAACTCACTCAATCGAAATCATCACCAAATGCATTTCATTGCAAAATGAAACAAAACACAAAAAATCAATCGCCGAATGAGGCAAAACAAATAATGACAAGAGTGGGATTCGAACCCACGCCAATGGGCGCAAGCGTGGGTTTCAACTTGGGACCGGCAGGTCCCAAGTTGTAAACCCAGGCGCAGCGGCCACGGAGGGAAGGTCCCATCATCTAAAGGGAAGTCACGATAGCCTTGAGGGAAGGAGACTCACGGGCGCGCACCTACCAAGAGGTAGCAACCCTTATACGCAGTTCAGTAGCCTAGGTGTACTATACCTAAGGTAGGTACGTCTCTCAGACCCGCCCACCTAAAGGAATACCTTACCGAGCGCAACGAACGTCACAAAAGTACAAAAGTACAAAAACCGAAAACACCAAACCACTACAAAGACGATATTATAGCACCAAAAAGAAGATCTCGAAGATCGAGAATTAATGACAAGAAAGGGATTCGAACCCTTGCCTATTTCTAGACTAGCACCTGAAGCTAGCGCCTTAGACCGCTCGGCCATCTTGCCTTGACCTTCATCTCCATAATCTGGTATATGAAGCCTGAGTGAGCGAACAGTAGACACCAGCCGCAAATCAAACGATTCCCGCTGGGCGTTCAATCTCTCTCATGCGCGTCTCGATATAGGAGTATCATTGGTTCTAATTTGCCGTGACTTGATCATATTCCTCCAGATTCAGACGCGATGTCTAATGAGTTTGGCAGCAATTAATGCTCAGTCTTGACGTAAATCCATCAAGCTACATCACTGGACCCCGAATTACAACATAGAAATGAAATGCATGACGAATCAAGATATTGGTTTTGCCTAGAAACCCAAGATCCTATGGAGCGCTCCAAAAGTCGTCACTCTCAACATATCTTCTCCCATTCGCTACCCGGGCATTGCCTTCGGCTCGGAAATTCCCAATGGTGATGCTACTCTGACTCGATGGAAGCTCTGGAACCCCCCTCCAAGCTGCCGTGATTGTATCATTGTTATGAACTCTGGCATTCTCAGTTACCACCATTGATCCAAAGGAAATCCCTGCCGCCGATGTCGTATCTTTAGCCATCTCTTCTAGAACGCCATCGAACTTTGAGGCTAGACCAAGCACGACTCTCAGGGTGCGCTGGGTTTCGCTCAGGTTACCCTCGCAAATCTGCTTGATCTCTGCGGCTGCCAAGCGATATGCATCGTCCTTGTTGACTAAAACACTCTCTAGTTGTTCGAGTAACTTTGAGATTCTTTCGACTAACTCGTCACAGTGGCTTCTGTCGTATAGAGCCCACTTCGCCAGCTTGAGAGTGCTTGTCTTTCGCTGCCGTTTGAGCGCCAGACCTCGCAACTTCTGGGTGACGATGTGGATGTCTGAGTCTGCTGGTGTTGATGCCGTCTCATGATCGTAGGCATCGGCGATTCGTCGAGAGTCTTCGAGGAGAACTTGGATCTGCCCTAATGTCTGTTTTGCCAAAACCACCTCAGAGGTGCTGACGGCGGGGTCGTCGATTGAGTACTTGTCGTACACATGAGATGCCTCCCCCCAGCGCGACAATCGTAGCTTCAGCAGGCTAAGAGTGAGCTCGTACGTGCCAAAGTCTCTGCCGAATCGCCGGGCAATGTGGACCTGGTCAAATAGGTCAACGCATGTGGAAAATATGCCGGCAATGCCAAAACTGCCACTGATAATACCAACTGTCTCAGCCATGTCGTGAACTGCTTGTATGCAACCAACGATTTTGCAGAATGTCTTTACGGGCCAAGTGTCATTGTAATGTAGGAAAGGGCGTTCGCATCATGCCAATGAGTGGGCGTGTCTTTGGCTTTATAATACGTCACTTCGTTCCCAGCTATCAGTGTGATGCAGCTTTCACCGCACGACCAAGAGATGCCAAGATACCTTCTTAAAAGGCGGTCTAGCTGAAGGCAATCAGCGGGAGAGAAGCCGCCGCCGTGGCGTATTGTATTGGTGGGAATCTTCCCTTGGCATCACAGCTGAGCACGCGCTGCCGCCTTCGGTGATATGTCTCGTATTTCAGCAAGTGAGGTGTGAGTGCCAGGCAAAGCGGGGTTGAGCAAATCTTGAGTACATATTGCCTGGTACTCCTATTGCGTCCACCCCAGCATCCATGATGACTTTGACAGCATTTGCTTCATCTCAAAGTCAATATGAATCCAGAATTGCATCTAGCTCCGACTCGAAGAACTAACATTGAAAATATCTCCATCGGCGGCAACTCCAGGGTTGTCTTTGGAGATGTTATTTCACATGCTGGCGGCAACCGAAGTCAGATCATCCAATGGCTGTCGCCTATCGACCCTCTGCGAACCCATCGAAATATCCGAGAAAAGACAGTTTTGAAAGAGCAAAGTCACGTTGAGGTACCTGACGCACCGTATTCAGGGAAATGGCTTCTTGAATCAGATACCTTCCAATATTGGCTATCCGGCCAGAATCAACGGCTGTGGTTCCTGGGAATGCGTAAGAACCTTGACAATCATGTTTTGAGAGACCGATAGATGCCTTATGCAAGTAGCTAACAACTTTCCAACTCAGCGGGTGCTGGAAAGACCGTTCTAGCGTACGTCACTCCTGGTTCAGGGACATTCATAATTGACAGTTCTCCAGATCGATCATCATCGAATCTTTGCTGCAGCGACATGACACCGGTCAGCCCCAGGAAGAGACGCAGGTCGCTTACATGTATTTCAGCTACGCTGAACAGCACTCTGATGCTCAAGTGATCGGATGTCTCATAGCGCAGTTGCTTCAACGCCGCAGTAGCTCTCTGACCATGCTTCAGGAGTATTGGGAGTCTCGCAATGACGGGATGAACCCTCCCTTGAAAGATAAGCTGGCTGCGATCCTTCGAAACCTCATCCACGAACGCAGGACGTACTTTGTATTCGATGGCCTAGACGAATGTTCTTTGGACACACGATCGTCGATCTGGCAGATACTCCCGTGGGACGTTCTGGATGCTTCTGGGGCACCTATGCTAAGCGTTCTTGTGACCTCGAGACCTCTAGAAAATCTTTCTACCATTTCAAAAGGGTTCAAGGTGGAGCACATCCGAGGCAACGTGACGGATCTAAACCTCTTCATCAATCACGAAGTCGAACAGTGGCTTTGCGACAAGTCTGGCCCCTCACGCGATGACCGAGACATTCTCTTGGATCAGGCAAGAACAGAAATTAGCAAGAGATGGGACCACATGTAAGCCTGCCCCCATAGCTCGATTTTAAGAAGTCTATGACGATACAAATGTCGAAAACTGACGAAAACTTGGCCTGTACAGGTTTTTAGTGGCCAAACTTCAGATTGAGTCTCTAGTCGACCAGTTGACCGTGGGCGCCTTTCGAAACAGGCTAGCGAAGCTGCCAACAAACTTGGACGAGACATACAGTTCCATGATGAGCCAGATCTGCTCTTCTAAGAAGCATCGAAGAGATCTTGCATTCGACATCTTATCATGGGTCGCTTTCGGGAGGCGACGATTAACCCTGATGGAACTTCAGCATGCGCTACTGGCTGGTACTGGGGCTACAACTCTTGATAACGACAGCATTTACAGTCCCTCTGACATTAGGGATGTTTGCAGGGGCTTTGTTACTATCCCGATTCGAAGCGATGACCCGGTGACCCTGGTCCATTACACAGCCAGTGACTATCTCAACTCGAGGTGGAAACCTGAGCATGCAACGAGATTAGCTAGAACACACGCTAGCTCCTGTGTTGTATATCTCTCGTTTCAAGACTTGGAAGAGAGGGATAATGATTCAGAAGAGCGCTATGCGCAAAAGAAGAAGGACTTTCCCTTTGTCTACTACGCAGCCAACTGGCTTGGTCACCATGTTCGAGAAACACCACCTGAATTTCGCGAAGAGATCACCGGCCTGTTACGACGTCTTCTCTCGGCCCCGGACAAGCTGAGGTTCTTATCCCGCGCTCTTCAGGATCCTTGGGTCAGCGGACGAGAAGACTATCCCAGGTTTATCCACCCGAACTTGCCCGATGAGGCCACAGACGACTTTGGGAAGGTTACGCCGATGCATGTGGCAGCATTCCTTGGATGGGAGCCATTAGTCACGGCGATGACAGGCAACCCAGGCGACACGGATTACGAAGCCCTTGATAACTACGGACAACCCCCGATCGCAATAGCGATCAACACACAGCCCTTGCGTGGGAGTTGGGACATCGTGGAACTTTTGGGGGTGGAAAGGAGCGTTGACCTGACAACAGAGATAGGACACTGCATGCTGAAAACGATTGCTCAATCTTTCCATGAAGGAGGGAAGGAATATTTCGATAAGATCGTTGCTTCTCATTGGGAGCGTTTGGCCCAATTCGGCAACCCCATGGCCATACAGGGTCCTCATCCTCTGCCAGTCGAAAACTTCGAGAACATACAACAACTCATGAGCCAGCTGCAACTCATTCATGCAGTGTCAATCGAGTCAGTTGGATATCTATCGAACATACGCGACTTGGGGGATACGGGAATTTGGGGGGAAAACCCCTCCTTTCTTGGCACAGCTTTGTTTATTGCAGTCGAGTTGGAATCTTTGAACGTGGTGGAGAAACTCGCAACCCAGGATAACGTAAATATCGCTGACATCGATTTCTCAACGCCCCTACATCGAGCTGCGCTGAGATGCTGCCCGGAGATCGTTGAGGTTTTGGTCGAGTGCGGTGCCAATCTGGAGGCTAAAGACTACTTCGACCAGACACCTTTATTTGTCACGGATTCATCTGAAGGTAAGCCGTGATTCATGCATTTAAAAACTGCAATGGCTCACAAGTATAGTTGCCGATGTGCTACTTCAGCATGGCGCAAGCCCCAACAATCACAACCAGCTATTCAATTCTAGCGTACTTGACTACTCCATTGCGAGTGGCTTAACTGAGAAGGTCGGGTGCCTCCTTCGCTACAACGCCCGCACTTCTGGGGGTGAACGGGCCCTGCACACTGCGGCTCGGCGCGGGCAGCCTGACATCATACGTCTTCTCCTTAATGACGGTGATGATCTGGAAATCAACTCCACTTGCAATGGAAAGACAGCACTTGACATGGCCTACGAGTATGGAAACGACGTGCCATTAGAGTTGCATGCAATCAAGCGGATTGCCGAGACCCAAATGGCCATGGTGGAGATGCTTCGACATGAGGGGGCACAAACTGCGCGAGAGACCGGGTTCGCTGATTGAAATGTTTGAATGTGCTTAGGCTTGACCAAGTACGCGAGAGAAACTTTAGAGAATATATTCGCTGCTCCATGAAACAATACTTCATACACTGATGGGGTGATAAAACGACTCAATGATCATCCACTATCGATTATGACTTTGTCGGAATGATATACCAAATTGGACCGCCCGTATTATGAGTAAAAGGAACCGGCTCATCTAACGCCCAAACCAAACCCAAAACTCCCCGTGTGAACCGATTATGATGCCATTAAGTCCAACTTTTCCGACGAAACACCTCCTAAGAGTACGAAATGTACAATCCATTCTCGGCATCATCCTGCATAAACACGCGTCCATCCTGTCCGTTATTGAAGTTGACCGCCAGCTCCACGACAATTCTCTCCTGGCACTTGACACTCGGGCCGCCGTGCGTCGCGGGGGCGGAGAACTCAGGCTGGTCCCAGAAGGTGAAATCCATGCCCGGGACGAACTCGCTGCTGTCCTGGAACGGTGCAATCGTTGTAGGGTTGATCAGCACGTCGCTCCCGCTGGTCCACGTCGGGAAGCCCTCGGACTTGAGCTGGCGCGAGGAGACGAGGCCGTTGCCATCGACGCGGAAGACGCGGGTTTCGATCGGGCCCTGGCGCCAGCCGAGCGAGCAGGTCTTGGCCGACGGCGGAATGCCTGTGAAGACGACGACCTGGCGGGTGATGTTGGTGTGGAGGTCGAGATGCGGGACGTTGTCCGTGGGATGGTTGGGTTGGGAGGCGGACTGGTAGACGTTGAAGTGTTGGGGGTGGGCGATCAAGCCAGGGGTCACGGTTGACGCGCTGGGCGGGACCGAGGTTTGAGAGCATTCGCGAGGCGCGGAGGGCAGCGACACAGCAAGAGAGATGATGCTGGTCAGGACGAGGAGGAGCTTGGAAGACATCTTGAAGCGGTGAAGAAATGTCGAGAAAATTGTACTAGGCGATTTGGAGGAGGATATAATGCAGTGAAACTCTGGTGTGGGACAAGGCGGCTTGTGTGTGTAACGATGAGATGGTGATGGAAAACGTGAATTCGTGTCGGCAAACAGCTATGACTTTATATCTACTCGAATTCGACATGAAAATGGCATAGACGTTTATGATAGCCCCAGGTCTGCTGTGCCCAGCGGGGCTGAAGCAAGGCTGCTGTTGGCATCAAAATCTCACGATGGGCCTCAGCTCCGGACCCAGGCTTAGCACTGACAGCTTTGAGCAGGGCTTGAACAGCCTCGACCCATGACAAGCCCGCCAAGGCTTCCGCAGCATTCAAGAAAAAACCAACCTCTCAGCCAAATAAGCATAAACATAGGCTTCCGTCAATGTCACTAGGCTCCGCCTCATAGAAGCTCTAGATGAACCGCACGAGAATCCGACGACTTGCAGCTGATCCCGGTTGTGCACGTGTTGGACAAGCAGCTAAAGGCAAGTGCGGGGCTCAGTGCGAGACTATGCACAGCAATGAAGTGCGATCAGGATTGGGGTCTAAATTTAGTCGCTGGCATTAGCGGGGGAAGGATCTACAGGATGGCTTGTTGGGAGGCTGAGGCTTATCCAAGCCGGTTAGGGTGGATGCAGTCTTGGCTCGAGTCCGAGGTCCGTAAGCAAGACAAACCTGCATGAGTTATATGAATGATCTAGCCTGATACTTTGAGCAATCTAAGCTGAAGACATAATCTAAAGGCCTGCTCACTCTGTTGATCCAAACCTTCACCTAAGACATCACTTGGTGGACCCAGTTGAATTGACGGCCCTCGAGTTAGAAATTAAGGCAGACGGGGCACTCTCATCAGAAGGACCGAGGGATTGGCTCCTTATAAGCTCTTCTATTCAACCGTTGCTAAACTCTGCTGACATCACCGCAAGCACCATATCGTCTCTGTCTCTGTTTTCCAGAAGTTCCCGTTGATCGAGGTCTTTTTAAAAACCGAACCACCTCAGCACTTGGTACGGCCCTCAGAGAAGCGTGCGCCCCTCCCTCTTTCCCAAAGTGCTTTACTTTGGACAATTCAGGAATAATCTCAAGATCATAGATGTAATAAAACCGTTTCGACGTCAGGTAGTATGGTTTTTAAAGGAGAAGCCCAGCCGTTGAGCCAATCAGTGGTTCTCGGCATGCCGAGCCTCCACCTCGGGGCGGGGAGTCAACACTCCCCGATCCACCGGCACCTCAAGTCCGGTCCTTGAAGAACATATTCCCATAGCACTACACAAAGTGCACAGGCAAGAGACATCGGCATGCCCCGATGAGTTTTGGGGCCTCGGGAAGCTTCTGTACAATGATACTGACGAGGATTGATCCTCCCCTTTCCACACCGGGAAGCGAAATGCTTCTGCTCCTTAAGTACTAGCTAGCTCCGGTCCTACGAGCAATGAGTTCGTCCAAGTCACGCAATAGCTTCTCTTCTCTTACAAATCGCGTCGTCTATTATTGCCATTCTCCCTTACGCCCACTTATCCCCGGCAACACCACGGAAAGATGAGGTTCCTCTCTCAAGAAACAATGCTGCTGAGCCAAGGGTTTGGGACTGTCGTCTTCATTCTTGTGCTTTCATGGATAGTTCAAAAGTTTCTGAAGGCGACACAGTTCAAGAGACAATACCATTTGCCCAACCCGGTTCCCGGACTACCATTGATTGGGAATGCCCATCAAATCCCAAGAGACCTTCCATACCTATTTTTCCACGACCTGGCGAAAAAGTATGGGGAAATGTAAGAAGCTCTGATAAACCCAAGTTTGACGACTACCCCTTCAGCACCGTCATCAGCGAGAGCTGGAACAAGTGTACTCAAGAAGGTGCCGCTGACCATGCCCCCTGTGTTTAGGTTCACAATCAATATCGGGGGAACGAATTGGCTCTTTCTCAACTCCAAAAGAACTGTCAACGAGCTCTTGGAAAAGAGAGCGGCCATTTACTCCTCGAGAATGAATCTCCCGATGGCTTACGACCTCGTGTCCCGCGGCAAACGAACCCTACTTATGCCTTACGGAGACCTGTGGCGTCGAGAACGGAAGGTCATGCATCAAATTCTGAATGCTACACAGCGCAACATATTCGAGCCATTCCAAGACCTAGAATCCAAAGCTTTACTCCTAAACTACCTCGAACGTCCGGACGAATGGTGGAAAAGCCACGGAGCCTTTTCCGGGTCGGTCATCATGAGCGTCGTTTTTGGACGCCGAGCCGGCGTTGACGATGCCAACTTGAGCGACTCTCTTGCCGTGTCTGAGGAGTTTGTCGAACATCTCATGCCCGGCCGTGCGATCGTCGACCATTTTCCTTTCCTCGCCGATATGCCATGGTTCAAAAGTCTGCAGCCGTGGCGGTGGTATGGGGACGACTTGTATAAGCGTACTCGCGCGTGAGAATCCCACACCCGAACTGATTGATGAGTACACCTACTCATAGATACACAGGGTATACAAGCGGGAATTAGATCAACTTCGCGAACGCCGAGCACAGGGAAAACAACGGGACTGCTTCATGACAGAGTTTCTTGAGAAGCAGCATGATTCGGACTTCACTGAGGACGAGTTTCTGTTCATGGCAGGCGCTCTGATGGAAGCCGGCACAGACACCACTCGCGCATCCTTGGATCAATGTGTGGCTGCCGCCGCGTTGTGGCCCGATTGGGTTGAGCGCGTTCGCAAAGAGCTTGATGATGTATGCGGTGCCCATGCCGAGCGACTGCCGACCGCCCAAGACATGTCCAACTTGCCAATCATCAAGGGCGCGGTGAAAGAGAGTGTTCGATGGAAGTAAGTGAAGCGGACGCTCAAAAACCGACCCTTGTGGCTTTGACGAATCGCATTACTGACGAGTGTTAATGCCAGGCCGACAATCGCTGAGACAGGAATACCGCACGCGTTGATGCGAGACGACGAATTCGAAGGATACAAAATTCCTGCGGGAACGATCGTGACGTATAACCAATGGGCGATTGCGAATTCCGCGGACGAGTACGAGCAGCCGGAGAGATTCTGGCCTGAGCGATTCATCAACGAAGATCTCGACAAGCCCGCCAAGGGACACCTCGGATTCGGCGCAGGTAAGATGCCATTTTCATCGTGGCAAAGCCCATCTATCCCGTCTTGGCTAAATCTTACATGCCATACAGGGAGACGACTTTGTGTTGGCTATAATGTAGCAATAACCAACTTGCACATCTCGTTGGCTCGATTGGTGTACTGTTTCGACATTCTGCCAGTACCTGGTGCGAAAATCGATACCTCACAGTCACCCAAGGTGACTAAGGATGGTCCGTCGTTCCAGGTGAACATCAAGGTCCGAAGCGAATCCCATCGACGACTCGTCGAAAGAGAGTGCCTCGGGGCAGCTATTTAGTAATCGACGGCCGTTTCAATTGAAAGTATGCATCATTCCAGGCAGCATGGGTGGACGTAAGACTTGTAGGAATATCAAGTCAGGAGTCATAAGCTTTTCATAGCGGGGGGTTGGAAACTCTTGTATATATCGTTATTGAGTATCATAGATGATGGACACATCCTACATGTGTCTAAGGACTACGGCATTTCTTTTGACACCTAATAATGGCTTCCATCAAATATCTAGATCGGCTGTGTGACGGAGAGGCGCGCAGGCGAAAAGCCGTGTTCTCGGGCTTGGTTGCTGTCCGCGAAGCCGCTTACAAGACGCTGGTGAGGGGCGGTTCCCCACATCATCGTCAGTGATCGACAAGGAGCGGGCTGCAGCTTGACTTCCATGTCCGTCCAATTCAGCCCCCTTTTGTCTAGCAGTGTGAAAGTAAGCTATCTATTTCGTTCCAGAAGAACGCGTTTTGCCTTTCAGTACACGTCCGCTGATTTAATTCATCGCCATGGCCACGTTGAACGTGATATCGTGAGTTGGTCTCCGCGGATTTGGTCTTCAAACACGACATACCACTAACCCACCCCGGCCGCTATCAAGTCAAAGATCCAGACCATATTAGGGAGGGAAAAAGCGTTTCACGATGGAAGTTCGAAAGAGAGTCCTGCCTGAAAGAGACATGGTTGATAGCGATGGTCGCCCGCCTGCCAAGAGAAGGCAACTATCTCGCCGACCGCCTCGGGCATCACAGGCATGTGACTCCTGCGCAACATCGAAAGTCAGATGTGACGACCAAAAGACTTGTAATCGATGTAGGCGTAAGGGTATTGAATGCATCAGAAGCACCGGGGCGTTCGGCTTCGCCGATGATCGAGGCAGGCTTGCGCAATGTGACGACTCTTCTCTCGCCCCCTCGAGAACCATTTCTCCAGCCACGACCATCGTGGCCGAAGAAACTGCTTTTGGATTCGGCATCGGGCAGGGCTCATGGGCAGACGATTCGTTCCTATTCAACGATTTCCTGGCTTCATTTGGAGCGCCTGACGTCTTCGGGTTCGATGGCGAGTTCGATACATCCATCCTGTCTTCGCTTGCGCCTATGCTTGGCCCAAGTTCAACGGGAAACCTGCAAACAGAAAGGCGACCATCTTTGGTGACTGAATCTTGTGACCAGAGCGTCGTCTCCGATGAGGCGAGCAAGGTCTACGACAACACGCTGGGCAACTGGAAGCCGGCGCAGGGAGCTTCTTCCAAGACAGAGGGTCTTTTCATATCGGTCGCGGAGCAGGCGTCTATGGTTGGTCAGATGGGGGAACATGATCCGTCGTTATCAACCCATCATCTGACTGCGGAGAAGCGAGATCAGATTGTGTATCTTGTTCAAAGGTATTCCGCAAACCCCCCCGCTCCGGCGGCCGCAACTTCGTTCCCGTCAGCAACAATTCTCGGAGAGATGCTCCAGATATTCCTCACCAGGCAGCAAGACGACATTGTCGGAATAATCCATCTTTCCACCTTCAGTATCACCGACTGTGACTCTCTCCTCCTTGCTGCTATGATATCCGCAGGGGCTGCGTTATCAACGCATCCTTTGGCAAGTGAATTTGGATTTTCCTTGATGGATGTAGTAAGGATGGTTTTGATGGATTCCGTGAGTTAGTCCGGAAGCTTCCTCGCCCTCAAACTTCTAACAGTATCCCAGGGCGACCGAGACAATGCCAAAACCCGCAGCCTGTCATTCATCCAGGCCATGACCTTGGTGTGTGAATGCGCACTCTGGAGTGGAGACTAGCGGAAAACAGAGATGTCCGATGCTACTTCGGCCATTCTTGCGTCGGTACGAAGAGACTACTGGTGATGGATTGATCATTAGAGTTTGATGCTAATCAACAAGCTCTAGATACTACGCCACAGCAAACGATTGTTCCGCGTGTCTTACAAGTCGGTCACGCCAATCGTGGGCGGGGACGAAGAAGACTTGCACCTTTTATGGATTGAATGGGCGAATCAAGAATCCTTCAAGAGGTGACTAGATTCCCTTGGTGTAACCTGGCACTGGTAGAACTCGGCTAACCTGTTCCAGAACCGTCCATCGCTTCTACCTGCAATGCATACAACGAAGCGCCTTCAGGAATACACCCTCTCCATTACCCAGCCACGACATGACCCTCCCGCTCCCGAATAGTTCTCATCTCTGGCTCGCAGAGTCTGCCGCGAAGTGGAGCAAGACATATGGCGAGGTGCTGAAAGGAGGCTTGGAGGACCAGAAAGGCTTCAGTCTTTCAAGGTGTCTTTCTGATGTTTCTATTCTTGAGAGGTTGCCGCCGTCATTTGACCCCAACTTTGCGGTCTTGATGGCCTCGTGCTCTGTGACACCGACCTTAGTCGAAGCTCGCACGCGTTATCTTTCTATGAACTTGTGCCAGAAGGACTGGGCATGTCGCATTCCAAATACATGGGGAATCACCACAGCAGACTTGAGGATTTTCGAAGATATTCGCCATATTCTCAATTCAGAAGCCGACTCAAGCCATGCCATCGCGTCGTTCTACTTGGAATACAATGAGTTCTGCGCCTCTGCACCCATGCCCATGGTGGATGCTCTCCTAGGCAACGAGAACCACTGGTCCTCTCGCGAGGCGTTCGAGCAGTTGAGAAGCTGGGCAGGAACTCAACAAGCTAGGCGTGCGACTTGGCATTCGGGGCAGATTCTCCGTGCTGTGAGACGACTTTCGCCGAAGGACAGGGCGGACTTTCACGGCTTTGCATGTTACCAGGCCGTGTTGAGCTTGTGGGTCTACGGCCTGTATCAGACGTGCCCTTTGTCGATGATGGACGGCGAAGCGCTACCAGCCGAGGACGACATGAGGGTGCAGATTGATGGCGAAGAGACGATCGAATCTCAGCGATGGATCAGTTATGGTAAAGGAAAGCCATACATCTCACGTGGTGCAGGAAGAACTCAGAGCGATTCCAGGAGCACCAGCGACGGTGTTCCAGTGACCAGAACCTCCGACAGTGAAGAAGGACTATTAATACATGCTTTGGAGAGGGTACGCGATCTTTTCTCATCGGAAGTCACAGGAAGACGATTCCCAATCTTGCAGCATACATGTCGGATACTGCGAGCTCTTGGAGGGTTTAAGCCGGACATAAAATGAACTTCACTATAGCGGAGATGTTCTAAGTAACTGGACTCTTATGCGGTGAACTTTCCCCGTTGTCAAAACTAGTAGACACCTTGAATCCGTGATATTTGGAGACTGTCAGCATTAAGAAGCATGGAAGGTGGCTGGGTGGGAATCATGATTCCCGTATTCGTTATCCTCAATGACATTACTCTTGTAAGGCAGGTGGTGTTGAGATTGGACAGGTTGCAAGACTGCCTAATTCGTACCTCCCAAATTGCACTTGATTGACTGTCGGTCTTGCAAGATTGAGGCAGGCGCCTACTCATTCAGGGGAAGCGCCTGCTCTCTTTCAACCTCCCTTAAGGTACCTATTCTACGGTAAGAAGGAGGAGGTGGGTCGGCAGCTGCCTTTGGACAGTATGCACCTTCCCGCCATGGAAACGTCACTGCAGAAAGTGCAGGATGGGAAAGAACAAACAAAGAAGGAAGCGACGGAAATCTGAATTCTCTGGGTATTTATTCCAACCTTTCTCCCCCCCGACCACATCTTCAAACCTCCCACCTCCAACATCATCCGACCTCAATCACACCAGACTTGCCTCATTGCCACCACTTCTTCCGCTGTTCTCCCACACAAACGAACCCCAAGACCCGACAATCGCACATCATGGCTGTCGCCGACAAGGAGACCATCAAGGCCCTCGCCGAGAACGGTCACGTCATCACGCCCCAGGAGGTTGCCGACATCGACAAGGCCGAGAAGACCTTGACCGGCAATGACCACACCGTCAAGAATGGTCTTGCTGGTAAGACATGCCTCCCATTTACTTGGCACTTCCCCCTTCCATCCTCAGCTGACTTCCGATCCCAGCCACCGCTCAAAGCATGCACGACAAGCAGCAGGCATTCCTGAAGAAGGAGGCCGACCTCAAGAGCAAGCCCGAATCGGACATCACCAAAGACGATGCCAAAGACCTCCAGTCTGCTGAAGTATGTTTGCATCCCCGACGCCGTCTGGCACCTACTGAAGTTGACTGTGATAGGCTCGCCTTCTTGGCCACCGCCCTCCCGTTGGCTCCGCCGCCGCCCTTTTCCAGTCCATCGCAGACAAGAATGAAGATGCTCATCAACGCGAGGACACTTCCATCGAAAGCAAGAAGGAAACCGTCGTCAAGACCGACCAGGACTCCTCGACCGACAACAAGGAGGATGCCCCTTCCAAGGAGGCTGACGTCTCCGAGAAGAAGGAGGGTGCTACCCCCTCTCAAGACCAGGCTGTTCTTGCCAAGACGGACGCTTCTGCTGCCACGTCAGACCCTTCTCCCGCCAAGATCACTGAGGCACCCGAGAAGAAGGACGATGCCACTGTTCCTGAGGCTACTGCTCCCGATGCTACGGAGACCACCAAGAAGAAGGACGAGATCCCTGACTCGCAAGAGCCCGGCTCGCAGAATTCCCGCCCTTGAGAGATCATGCATGGATGTCAGCACGTGAGCATATGATATTGGTGGGATGTTTACCACAGCATGGTTTTCGACGATGTCCTCATTCGAGGAGACGCAGAGCTTTTTTTAGAAGTGCAAATGTGGGCACGTTGGCACGTTGGCACAGGTAGTCATAATCAACTCAATTGTCATGGAACTGCATTCTCCCCACATGAGTGATCGGTGATTCTGACGCAACATGATAGGCAAGGTCTGTTCATTCGGTCTTCTAGCTTGATACTTGGACGACGAGCTTCTCGCCCTTGACCTCACCACTTTGCAACATTTCAAGAGCTTTAATGACCCCCTCGAAACCACCACCCACCTCTTTGATGGGTTGCGTCTCGAGCTGCTTGCTCTCCAACAGCGATTGAACCTCTCGGGCCCACTGCGCAGCAACATCATGCAGTTCAAAGTTCGCCTTCCGCGAGTATGTAGGATGGCCCAAGTCAACGTCGTATCCAAGGGCCTCAAATCCCATGACCGCCTTCGACTTGACAGCACGCCTTGTTCGCCATTGTTCGGGGCAATCTTCAAGACATGCATATCTCGCTCCGACCCTGGCCAGTACGCTGTAACAAATAGCGGCAGATTCGGCATCTGTGATGCAGTCAAGGGCGTGCTTGATCGGCATCCCACCAGCAAGGGTCTGGATGCTTTTGGCGCAGTCTTGGGAGGTGTACGATGCTGTGCCGATGGCACCGTACTTCTTGACAAGTGGCGCTGATTTATCCGAGCAGACGGCGATTGGCGCATATCCCGATCTGTCCAATATGAGTTTCTGTCCATCTCCAAGGGAATGATGTTAACCCACTGCTTCAGCATCTGTATCGCCATGATGCCTGTCGCCGTAGCACCGCCGTAAACCAAAACAGGATTTGGCTTCTCTGCGGGACGCGATGGCAGTCCCTTCAGATTAAGCGCCTCTGGGTCTGAGATGGCCAGACATGCCGTACACCATCCGATGGATCCTAAGGCTGCCGCCTGCGTATCGCTCCAACCCTCCGGCACTCTGATCGTGTGTCGCGAATCAGCGACGACGTATTGTGCAAAGGCACCGTTCGACGAGTTGTCAGGTCGGTAAGGGAAGTCGGCGCCGCATACCCGGACGCCGGTGGGCACAATGGACGACGAACCTGCGACTTCAACGATCCCGCTGAAATCGCAGCCTATTGTGTTGCCTTCCATGAAGAAATGGGTGACCATCTTGTAGTCTGTGGGATTGAGGCCGACGGCCAGGACGCGGACGAGAACATGGTATGGCGTGGGTAGTTCTGGAATGGTTTTGGTGGTGCTGACGGCTAGACGAAGGCCGGATTCTCTGGATGCTGTTTGCGACTGGATTACTGCCGTCTGGGTCTTTGGTAGTATCATCTTGCTGTACAGGACGCTTTCGCAGTGGGTGAATGCTAAGCCTGGGGTTCAATCTGCCAAAATGCTGACCTCTCCATATAACCCAGTGGCTGAAATCAATCTCGAAAGGTACACAACGATGCAAGATGGAGCAACGTGAGATATCCCTGCTTCCCAGACTTGGTTTCCGGATTAGGAAACCGGCACCGAACCCCGCCTCCGAATAGTGGCCTGCGACTCGGGGCCGGACATCGTCCAACGGAGTAGCCGGAGGCGGGAATCTGAAGAATGCGATGTGCGAATCTTAAGTTTTGGAAGGACTGCTTGGCTTCTCGCGTGTGTTGCAGAGACTGGTGTCGTGATTAGCAGACCGAATTTCCTGCCATTTTCTGGAAGTGGCTTCCTCCCAGCACTTAGCATCGGCTTGAACCTTCATGCGAGTCATCATTCGGCAAAGTTTCTGTCACTGTCCAGCCTCAACTTTGGGCTCATCCGAAGTCTCTTATAGACGGAATTGTGAAAAGAAGCCGCAAGAATGCTGGCTGAAGTCACACTCGGGCTTTCATGGCCTATGCTAGGCGCTGTCGTCGCCGGACTAGTGAGCTATGCTGCCTCGACGAACGCAAAAGAAAGCGCTGACATACGAGACAGACTCTCATCTACGTCGTCATCCTCCGACCTATCTACAATGTCTACTTCCACCCTCTCCGTAAATATCCAGGCCCGAAACTATGGGCAGCCTCCGTCCTCCCATGGGGCTTCTCCTTCATGGCCGGCAACATGCACAACAGCCTGATGGATATCCACACGAAATACGGCCCCATCGTCCGCGTCGGGCCCAACGAGCTATCATACGCGATTCCCGAAGCGTGGGACGACGTCTACGGCCGCTACCGCGCCGGCAAGCGCAAGGAGAACCAGAAGCCGTCGTGGTACCTCAGCAAAGACGCCAACGACATCCTGGGCGCGGCGACGGGCGACCACGGCCGTATGCGCAAGATCCTGAGCAACGGGTTTACCACCAACGCCATGCTGGAGCAGGAGCCGGCCATTGCTGGATACGTCGACCTGCTGATCCTGCGCCTCAAAGAAAGAGCTGAAGACGGCAAGGCCGCCATCGATCTGTGGCAGTGGTTTGTGTACTGCCTGTTCGATGTCACGGGTGATTTGGCGTTTGGCGAGCCCTTTGGGTGTCTGCGGGAGTCCATGATGCACCCCTGGATCTCGTTCGTGCTGAGCAACATCAAGTTGACATACATCATTCTGCTCTGCACGCGCATCCCGTTCTTCTTCTTCTTTGCGCCTGTGTTGGCAACTATCAAGTTGGTGAGGGAGTATGCGCAGCACCGTAAAGTCTTGAGGGAGACCGTCGATCGCAGGCTTGCCCTCAATGTCGAGAGGCCTGATTTGGTGCAGGTCATGCTTACGCAGAAGGACGGCTTGGTATGACTCGGCTCTTCATCGATGAACCTGTGCTTTGGTTCAAGTACTAACTATTTGTGATAGAAAATGTCGCAAGAAGAGATTTACAGCAATGCTGTAACCTTAACTCTCGCTGGTGCGGAAACGACGGCAAGCGCGCTGTCAGGAATCATGTACATGCTGGCATCATACCCGGAAGTCAAGGCCAAGCTCATGAAGGAACTGCAAGACACATTCAAGAGCGAAGATGAAATCAACATGCGCAGCGCCATGCAGCTGCGTTATTTGGCCGCCGTCATCGACGAGACGTTCCGATACCACCCTCCTGGGCCGAATGCATTATGGCGGACGACCCCTCCCGAGGGGAACTGGATCCTTGGGGACTTCATCCCAGGAAATGTGGGTTGACGCAATGGGTCAAAGATTGAGGGAGGGCATCCCGCTAATGACTATCGTAGACAATCGTGGGAATACCGCATCGCGTCATGTACCGCAGCGAAGCCAACTTCAAGCGTGCCGACGAGTTCATCCCGGAGCGATGGCTCGCTGATAGCAAAACTTCCGAGTTTTCCACCGACCGGCGAGAAGGGTTTCATCCATTCTCATACGGCCCTCGTAACTGTATTGGGTTGAAGTGAGTACCGTCTAGTCTTTTCGAGTGTGGAACTTTTGCTGACTGAGCGGCTAGCCTGGCTAATGCCGAGATGCGCTTCATCCTGGCCCGTGTTCTGTGGAATTTTGATGTTGAAGTCTCGCAGGAAAGCCGAGGTTGGATGGACAAGCAACGGTCGTATCTCATGTGGGAGAAGGGTGGGCTGTATGTGTATTTGAAGCCGAAGTATTCGGCTTCTGGGGCATCTCCATAGAATAGACCAGACAGGAGAGTTATGCGTCTAGGAATGCATTAGTGACAGCCTCAATTCATCTTCAAATTATCTACGCTATGCCTCACCTTTCATCCAGAGTTGGATTCTTCGGAAACCTGAAGCGAGCTGACCGAACTCTTCCACGGAAGTTTTCAGGCGTGATAGGTGAAACAGCTGACGGGTTAGTGTCTGGGAAAGACAAGCTACAACCTAACCATCCGGCGCGAACACACCACACAGACCTGTACACTTCTGTCTTTCAAACCATAGAAGCAGGCCATGTCACGTTCTGGAAACCCTTGCCCCTCGAAAACAAGGCGAATCACCTGTGCAATGGTCTACTAAGCCTCGCGCTAGGTGGCCCCGATGCAGACAAAAGGGGGGCAAAATAGACTTTGGACTGAAGTCAAAGTCAGACAAACCTGCGCGATGGAGGTGAAGAAGGCCGTCCGAGGGCACCGAGAGGTTCGGATTTTGCATGATCAGGTGATACTCCGGCTGAATACGCCGTGGTTCAATCCTTTCCGCGGAGACCATTCCATTGACCAAGCTTCTTGGGCGCGAAGCGGCTTTGTGGGCTCGTAGCTTGCTTGGGTCTCACTCCCAAGATGCGGGAGCCGCTAGGTATTGTGCAACAACCGTGGAGTTATCGGAGTGAAACTCCGATGATGCTGACCCAGGCTCCGGATTACTCCAGGCCATCCAGAGGTGATCCCGCCGGCATCCCGCCCGCACGACATCCAGAGTGTCTTGAGCAACTGACTGATGCGCACTGTCCTATCTCTAAATTAAGTTGTACCCCTCGCGCCACGTGTCGTAGGTTTGTTAGCACAGAACGGTACATCAACCTGAACAGTGAGTTGGTGAAATAAGCTTTCTTATCGCGTGGGTGAGCGGATCAATTCGTCAGGGTGGTGAGGAAACTGAGTCATTGGTATGCGAGAAGAGTGCGCCGGGGACTTGTCTTTGCATATCGAATGAATGCACGACTCCCCTTCGAGGGTGAAACAGGCAAAAGAGACCGTCCATCACGTGCACGATCCCGCCGGATTCTGAGGGGGACTCACCCAAAAGCTCCCCCTCCATTTCATAGTAGAAAATCTGCTATGCAACAATGGATGATTCCACCAAGGTTGCCTATTGTGCTCGGGAGTCCAGTGTACTCGTCGGGTCTGCCCCTCGACGACGATGTACGGGAACCTCACCCGTGCTGGCGAATTTCCCTCTCATTATACTGATGAGGGCTTGCCGTTCGAGAATCGCAAGAGCACGATCGTGGGCGTGATTGCGTCTGGTTTGGTATGAATCCTCAAGTTTATGGGATTGCGACTGGTTGCTGACAGTTGGTCGTAGGTTGTAGCTTGGTTTTGCGTCTGCCTAAGGATATATGTGAGAGTGCGTATCGTACGAGCACCTGGATGGGACGACGCCGTCGTTTTGATTGCATTGGTAATATCAGTGGTCGATCCAGAAGGGCGATGATGGATGCTGACTAGGTACACAGCTTGCCGGCTCAACGAGCGCAATAGGACTTTCTCTGGGTAACTGCTCACCGGCCTAGTCGATGTTTGCCGTTCATACAAGCACTTTAGACTGACAGACAATCAGGGACCAACTACGGATTGGGACATCCTTTTAGAGAAGTCCCCGATAGCGATAGAGAGATGTTCTTTCTCGTGAGCCGTGCCCACTGTTTGGCATGCCGCTGCGCCACCAAGACCTAGGCTCACACTTGGAGCAGTTATTTTACATGTCCAACGCCTCGTTTTCCACTTCAAACGCCCTAGTAAAACTCTCGATTTTGCTACAATACCTCCGTCTATTCCAGGACCGCATGCGAAATCTTCGAGTTGCTACGACGGTGCTGATTGTCATCGTCTCGATGTGGGGCTTCGCTTTCTCCTTCATGGCGTGGTTCCCCTGCTTCCCAGTCCAGCAGTTTTATCGCCTAGGTTCAGAATCGCACTGTTACGGGTACGGCTCGACCAACTCGATGGAGGTCTACAACGTAGTCGTGTCATCTAACGCGACGAATATGATTTTGGATTTCATGATTCTTGTATTGCCCATTCCTCTGCTGTTCAGCGACGACACCATTCGACGCACCAAATTGGGGCTGATGGGACTGTTGTTCATCGGGGCATTGTAAGCGCACGCAACAATTCATGCATATAATATGCGACGGCTTGGACTCAATAGGACATGAACACTAATCTTACAACTAGAATCAATGTCATAGCAGGAGGGCGCATCGTCGCCAACAAGGCAACATCAGACCGAGAGCCCGATCCAACAAAGTCCTTCCCGACGATTATACTGCTGGGAGAAACTGAGAATCGATTATCTCTGGCGTTGGCATCGATCCCGGTGTTTTGGCCGGTCGTTACCAAGACGTGGAACAACTTTATCTACGTGACGCGCGAGGTCAAGGTCGAGAGCACGTCAAGGGAGTTTCCGAACCAGATGGAACTGGGTCGAGTCAGCCCGGGAGATTACCACGGCGGTATGGCGCGCGTTACCACCGAAGACGAGACGACAGAGGCCGGACTCCGACACCCCGGGAGGCTTGGCGAGGTGGACCGATACGTCAGGCAGCTGATTAGCCCGTTTGCGGAGACTCAGAAGGATGATTCTACTACGTTGACCACAGAACTGAACCGCAGCTTCACTGAGGAACTGGAAGGGCACAATTTGGATTTTGAGACGGTGCCAGAAATGGCTAGATCGAGGGGACCGTCGATGAACGTTGAGTCACGGGGTCCTCCAATAGCGATAGATGGGCAGACGACCGCGCATGGCCAGTTCAACGTACGTAACACAGAGAATGTTTGAACTTTGGTATTAATTCAAGGAGAATCACTTATTTGAGGCTTTGAACTTGACCCCGCAGGATCTAGGTTGGTTTCGGGAGCATGACCAACAGCCATGAATTGATTCAACAAATCCATTGAATATAAAAGGAGAAGCGTGGGTAGATCAAAGTCCAAGTGTCTACAACCACCCAGATGTTTGAGTCTTCAACCAAGGTAGTAGGACGTCAAGAAGCCCTTGCAGGTTCTCGGGGAACAATGCGTGGGACGCGTCCTCCACAAACACCACTGTAGAGCGGTCACCCACCAGACTAGTGGTGTAGTTCCATTGATCCTCTGTCCTCCACGGGTCCAACTTTGCAATGACATCCAGGATCTGCGTGTTGTTTCCTCCAAGAGTGCTCACACCGGTGCCTAAGACAGAGCCGACGGCGTCGGGGAACCATCCCGACAACCAAATCGAGGCGTTGTGGCCAGGGGCAAAGTAGCCCAGCTCCAGTGCCGCAAGTCTGTCCTCGACTGGATTGCTGTAGTTGCTGGCGATCGTCGCCATGGCAGCGATCGTGGCGTTGGTGTTGATTCCGGTGTTGATGCATGCCAAAACGATCGCCGGCACTTTCTCCGGAAAGGTAGCGGCCATGTGCTTCGTGACCCGCTGGCCGGCGGCGTGGCCGAGGACGACGGCCTTGCCGTTGCCGAAGGTGTCGATAACCGAAGCAACGTCGGCGCCGAGCTCATCCCAGGTCGTCTTGATGGGGCCGGTAGACTCGCCCATGCCGCGGGGTTGGGGCCGGAGGACCCGGTACCCGGCTTCGGCAAGCGCAGTGGAGAACTCATGAAAGTCCTCGATACTGTCGCGAGCGAATGACGGCCATACAAGCAACGATGGGCCCTCTCCTTCGACAAGAATCTGGATTGTGTTGTTGGAAGAGCCGGTGAGATACTCTGTGGTGTATGCGGCTGAGGCCAGTGCCGGCAATGCGGCGAGAGCCAATGTGTTTTTGAAATACATTGCAAGAGAAGACTGTTTGCCTGGCGAGCTGGTAATTCAAAGCCTTCGGTTTCAATGATTGACGAAACGGCTGTATGTAGCCAATACTGGTAAAACGAGTGTCTGAAGCCTTCAACCAGTCAAAGTCGGACGCAGGTGTCGTCTGATTCTCTCTTGCAGCCGGTTGAAGAGACGATTTATACACATATTATTGAAAAGGGACGCCTCCTTTTCCAATGAAAGTCTGATCAAGGCCATGAAGCCTCATATAGACCTTGTTGGTGTCTTACGAATCGGATTCGTCCTCCACTGGGAACGCCATAAAACAAAGTTCAGATAGGTCTTGGCGTCGTTCCGCAGTGGCGGTACTGCCGAGCTTGCGGGCCCGGCACTTGATTGTTTCCTTGGTAAAAACATGCTTTCTAATTACGACACGGGCCGCCTTCATTCGACGAACCTGCAATGAAGACTGTTCCTTGCTGTGGTATTCAGGGCCATTGCGGCAGCCAGAGAAATGCGCTGTCGCCTTTTCACTTGTGCGAGTAATTGGTAGTAGTGACCCGAGAGTAAAGATAAATGACAGTCATCTAAAACCACCAACCGTAGACCATACATTGAATTACGTGTTACACCTGTTCATGAGCTTGACTTCAGTCACAGCACCAGAAGACCCAATGACATGGTGATGGTACTCCTGGATTTGACGTGATATGGGGCTCAAGCAATCAATTGCTAAAGAAAATACGCATATCCCATACAGACAGAGTAGAAATATGCTTTTCCTCTATCCCCCACAATCCGGACGGAAACAATTAAGTTCTCACTGCGTATTTGAACTACGGCCGCCCGCGTGGGCGGCCGGCTTGGCAATCCAACATGACGGAAATTCCGGACAAAAAAGGGAGAGATTCTCCCGGAGCCGTCTATAGGGGCAAACAGCACGACTCGCACACGCGTATTGTACCGTGAATGCAAGGGTAATTGCCAGCACTGCAGTCAATGACATAATCACAACGGCCCAATGATGTGACTTGTAGTACCTAGCGATCAATAGGTAGCGAAGACCGTTCGCCATGCTCCATTAAAGGCCCCCGTTATATTCCTTAGGGGAAAATGACATGCTCTTGGGAAGACAGTGAGATTGTCGAGAGGCATTTCACGCACTAATGTTGGCTACTTCACCTGCAGTTGCCCGCGGCCGGGGCCCAGGTCAGCTCGAACTCGGACTGCTAGATGCTGATCGTGATTGCTCTTCCTGAATTAGAATCCTTCAGGCAGTGAACGGCGTAAGCGGTTTTAGGATGGCTATGGGGTGCTTTGGTCAGCTAATGGTCTGGAAGCCCCAGACACAAAATATTCAAGTTGTCGCTTCGTGGGCCAAGGAGCTTGTCGACGTTTGCTCACGATACGAAGCGAACATAAGCAAAGGGGAAGAAGAAGGGCAGAAGATCAGAGCTGCGGAATGACTGCACACACAAAAGCAAGCCCAGGGTGATCAAGATCCCATGGCGGGGAAGTACAATCGGCACCTAGCATACAAGCCGGCCCAGGTCCCGTCTCCTGAATTTACCTTAAGGTTTTGATCCACCGAAGCACCCCGGCCCCGAAGCCGGTCGGTCTCGGTTTCCCAATTGGGTTGCTTTTCCCCGAGCAACACCGCCTGGATTGCTGAATTGCGGCAGAATATGATTCACTTTTGGGTGAATCGGAAAGCAAATAGCAAGATCATCTTCTACGAATCAATTCAAGCGCTATGACGACGAACAAACCTGCTGCCCGGCCGCCTCTGCCTCCCTTTTTATCGTTTTCTAGCATCTTAACTCAGACGTGGCCACCGAAACCTAGCTTTACTGAGAAAGACATCCCAGATCTGTCAGGAAAGGTACCTGGCAATAGCACAATCAAATTCAGCTGACATAGAAAGGATCGCTGATTGGTTCAAAGGTCTACATTGTCACCGGCTCCAACACCGGAGTAGGCAAGGAAGTCGCCCAGATCCTTTACTGTAAAAATGCCAAAGTCTACGTCGCTGCTCGATCTGAGACCAAAGCAACACAAGCTATAGAAGACATCAAAAAGAAGTGGCCTGAGAGCACAGGGGAGTTGGTATTTTTGCATTTTGACCTCGCCGACCTTTCCACCATCAAGCTTGCCGTTGAGAAGTTTACCTCCCAAGAGAGCAAGCTTCACGTGCTTTTCAACAATGCCGCCGTTCAAGCACTAAAGAACAGCGACGGCTCGATCAAGACTGCACAAGGCCATGAGCTCCATCTCGGAGTCAACGTCCTCGGCGTTTTCCTCTTCACCAAGCTCTTGACGCCCATTCTAGCCTCCACGGCAAAGGTCGAGCCGCCGAATTCAGTCCGCGTAGTCTGGGTTTCTTCGATGGGAACAGAGGTTGTCGGCGAAAAGTCTCATGGGATTTCCCTGGATTACCTCAATTACTGGCCCTCGCTGATGGCTTTGGAGAGGTATGGAATCAGCAAAGCTGGCAACTGGCTACATGGGGTGGAGTTCGCAAGACGCCATCACGAGGATGGCATCGTCAGTGTGCCTTGTAATCCTGGACATCTCAACTCCGATCTTTACCGGGATGGAGGATTCCTGTTCAAAAGCTTGATCAAGACTCTGGTTCTTCAGCCCCCTGTTTTTGGTGCTTACACCGAGTTGTTTTCGGGGCTGTCACCCAGCATCACAATGAAGGAAAGTGGAAAATGGGGTAAGTTCTATGGAGAGACGCGATCTTTCGATGGAAAACGCTGATGTTCTGCCAGTGGTTCCATGGGGTCGTTTGTATCCAATTCGTCCAGATTTGGAAGATGCAACGAAGACTGAACAGGAAGGGGGCAATGGACATGCGAAAAGGTTTTGGGAATGGACTGAAGAGCAAGTACATGACTTTTATTAGACCATAATGATGTGGTATGTGACTGAAGACGGTCACGGATATCTGTCAATAATTATGACTATTTGCTATCTTACGCACAAAAGCTTTAGTCGTGTCTTGTGGTTTCGCCGCGCAACTGAAATTGTCGAGTAACTACGCTACGCCCCTTTTCACAGCATTATATCTCAACTGAGGCGGGATCACCATGCCATTCAAGAGTTTGGCCACAATTATTTACGTATTTGAATCTTCCAAGATTCAATTCGAGAAGAGTATAGACCTATCTATGCTGAGCCTTTCATGTTGAACGTTTCCGGAGAGTTACACGCAAGGTCTAATCGGCGCCGTTTCGGCGTACCGATCAATTGCTCCATCGACCAGCCACCGCATGCTAAGTCGACGCATTCGGAGACGGTTTCCTAATCGAGATGTTTCACTAGCAATGTCATGCCGGCCTAATGGGACCGGAAACTCGGAGACATTCGGGCAGCTGCGGTCCAGTAACACGGCGGAAGAGCTCCGGAGGAAACGGCGAATCATAGGTCGACAGAAGCGAGACCAACGCCCATCTCCGAATCTGGATTACTGGATGTATGAGCGAACCTCAATACCCTCCGTTGTCTCTTGCAAAGGCTTTGGATAGAGTTACCACTTCTGTCTCTTGAGTTAGACTTCCCGTTGCTTCTCAAGACTTACAACGAAACTTTTCTTGTCGTCCGAAAGACTGTTGATACGGACCAAAAATGAACTCCAAAACGATACCCAACGAGCCGATCGCCATAGTCGGCAGTGCCTGTCATTTTGCTGGCGATGCGAGCTCCCCTTCGAAGCTCTGGGAGCTACTCCGAAACCCTCGCGATGCCCGTCGAGAGATTCCAGAGAGCAGGTTTAATGCCAAAGGCTTTTTCCACGAAAACAACTCTCACCATGGCCGATCTAATGTTATGCACTCGTACCTTCTTGAGGAGGACCCAAAAGTCTTCGATGCAGAGTTCTTCGGTATCAACCCCATCGAAGCTCGAGCCATGGATCCGCAACAACGAATGCTGCTTGAGACTGTTTACGAAGCCATCGAATCCGGTGGCATGACAATCGACGGCTTGCGAGGGAGCGACACAGCTGTATATGCTGGTGTCATGTGTGGAGATTACGAAGCAATGCTACTTCGTGATCTGGATGAAGCGCCGACTTACTTTGCTGTGGGAACCTCGCGGGCGGTGCTCTCCAACCGCATCTCATATTTCTTTGACTGGCATGGTGCCTCAGTCACTACGGATACAGCATGTTCCTCGAGTTTAGTGGCGGTTCACAATGCGGTGCAAACACTCAGATCAGGAGACTCTCGCATGGCTGTAGCTTGCGGCTCCAATCTAATCCTTGGCCCGGAGATGTTCGTGGTTGAGAGCAAGGTCAAGATGTTATCTCCCGATGGTCTTGGTCGGATGTGGGATAAGGACGCCAATGGCTATGCCCGTGGAGATGGAGTGGCGGCTATCGTTCTGAAGACACTCAGCGCTGCACTCGAAGATAATGACCACATCGAAGGCATCATTCGGGAGACCGGATTGAACCAGGACGGTGCAACGGCCGGCTTGACTATGCCAAGTGCCAGAGCCCAGAGAGATTTGATTAAGAGAACCTACGCCAAGGCCGGGCTTGATCTTACGGTACCCGGGGACAGACCTCAGTATTTTGAAGCTCACGGAACAGGAACTCCGGCTGGCGGTAAGTTCAAAACTTTAGAATGATCGTTTCCAACGGAGAGTCTTACTAATGAAAATCGTAGACCCAGTCGAGGCCGAAGCTATCAGTTCCGCCTTCTTTCCCGATGGTCCGGACACCGCAAAGACAGCTTCAGTCAGCTCTCCGTTATATGTCGGTTCCATCAAAACCGTGCTAGGCCACACAGAAGGCACTGCAGGTGTAGCAGCCATCCTGAAGGCAACATTGGCGCTCCAAAACGCCACGATTCCGCCAAACCTCTTGTTCAACAACCTGAACCCTGCGGTCGCACCTTTCTACAAGAATCTTGAAATTGTCAAGACCGCACAGTCTTGGCCTCAGTCGGTCAACTCGCAACCAAGGCGGGCGAGTGTCAACAGCTTCGGTTTTGGAGGCGCCAATGCCCATGCCGTTCTAGAGAGCTACGAGCCGTCAGCGGAGCGATCTGGAATCCCTGGCGGCGCGGGACCTTTCACGCCTTTCACGTTCTCTGCCGCTTCAGAAGAGGCACTCCGCGCCAACTTAGCGGCGTATCTTCAACATCTCGACATACACGCAGACATCAACCCCCATGACTTGGCATACACACTGAGGGAGCGTCGCTCAGTTTTCCCCCATCGCACTGCCGTTCCCGCAGCCTCAATTGCCGATCTCCGGACCAAGATCCAGACCCGATTAGATGAAAAGGAGACTCCCCTCGGAATCAAGACGCTAGCGAGACCCTCCGCTAAATCATCAAAAATACTCGGCATTTTCACTGGCCAAGGTGCCCAGTACGCTCGCATGGGTGCTGCGTTGATTGAACAGTCGCCTTACGCCAGGCGGATCATTCAAGAGCTGGAGACGCATTTGGCCCAGCTTCCAGCCGAAGACCAGCCGACTTGGTCGCTTGAGAAGGAGCTTCTCGCCGACCCTTCAACATCTCGACTTGATGAAGCCGCGATTTCTCAGCCACTTTGTACTGCAGTCCAGATCATGCTGGTGGACCTCCTCCGTTCCGCAAATGTTCATTTTGACGCAGTAGTTGGCCATTCCAGTGGTGAAATCGCCGCCGCATATGCTGCCGGGTTTCTTAGTGCCCGTGACGCCATCTACATTGCGTATTACCGCGGCCTGCACTGTAAGCATGCAGCAAGCCCGAATGGAAACATCAAGGGAGCTATGTTGGCAGCTGGCACTTCTATGGAAGACGCCATGGAGCTGTGCGAGGATGCGGACTTTGACGGCCGCATAACAGTTGCTGCGAGCAATTCTGTTTCGAGCGTGACCATCTCAGGAGACGAAGACGCCATCGAGGAACTGGAGCTTATTCTGAGTGACGAGAAGAAATTCAATCGACGGCTCAGAGTTGACCAAGCATACCACTCTCGACACATGGCTCCGTGCTTCGATCCTTATGTGGATTCCCTCCGGCGTGTCGGGGTCAAGGCACAGACGCCATCATCATCGCGGTGCACCTGGTACTCCAGTGTCCTTGATGGCAAACCCGTTGAGCTGTCTGCCGACTTGAGTCACATCTATTGGGCCCAGAACATGACCAGACCAGTTCTCTTCTCACAGGCCACCACGGCCGCAATCTCAGCGAACTCAGATGCCGTTTTTGATGTCGCGCTTGAAATCGGACCGCACCCCGCCCTCAAAGGACCCGCTGGACAGAACATCCAAGACGCCTTGCAGCAATCCATTCCTTATCATGGATCTCTGAGTCGCAACCAAGATGCCGTGGAGTCATTCGCAACATGTCTGGGCTTCTTGTGGTCACTGGGAGGATCAGTAAGCCTTCAACGTTGCGAAGTTGCAATGTTGTCTGAGAACCCCCAGTTCCGAGTTCTCAAGGGTCTTCCAACTTATCAATGGAAGCACGAGACACAATACTGGCACGAGTCCCGAAGATCGCGTCGTATTCGTCTACGTCAAGAATCATTCCATCCTCTGCTTGGTGATATTTCGCCCGACAGCTCTTTGCACACTATGCGCTGGAAGAATATTCTGAAGCCAAGCGAGATCCCCTGGCTTGAAGGCCATCAAGTACAAGGCCAAATCGTTTTCCCTGCTGCTGGATACGTGAGCACTGCTTTCGAAGCCGCGAGATCTCTAGCCGGTGATCAGAGCATTCGGCTGATCGAGCTTGAGGATTTCTACATTCGCCAAGGTTTCCCATTTGAGAGCTATGATGCGGGCGTTGAAGTCCATGTTGAACTTTCACGGATTTCCAAATCCCAACCAGACTCCATCACCGCTTTCTTCACCTACTCCGCTGCTCTTAGCGGTGAAACTGCGGAACTCTCGTTGGTAGCTGATGGAGAACTGAAGGTATTCTTGGGCGAGGCATCTGCCAGCTTACTGCCTGAGAGAAAGCCAACGCCCCCGCACTTGATCAATGTCGAGTCAACCCGTCTCTACAACTTCATGGAGAGCCTGGAGTACAACTTCAGCGGTCCTTTCCGCTCCCTCACTGGACTCAGAAGGAAGCTCGGACGAGCTTGCTGTATCGCCAAACGAGCAACGACTCCCGATTCAAAGGTGTTGCTGTTCCACCCGGTCGAGCTGGATGCTGCCATACAATCAGTCAGTCTCGCTTACAGCTACCCGGGGGATGAACAGTTGCGAATCCTCCATATGCCCACGAGCATCGGCAAAATCAGGGTCAACCCCGCCGTCTTGGCCTGTCAAGAGGGCCAGGAGAATGTGGCCATTGACTCGACTTGCAACCGCGAAGATCGGTCTGAGCCAGGTGCTGGATTTTCCGGTAACTTTGACATTTCTTTCGATGGTTCTCCAAATGTCGCGGTTCAGCTTGACCAGGTCAAGTTCAAACCTGTGAGATCGGCCGCCAGCGATGACCGGAATGTGTTCTACAAGACTCACTTCGTCCCCACAATCCCAGACGGGGACCTTGCTGCTGAGGATATTCCAGTCACACAGGCGGACACAGATCTTCTTTGGGTCCTCAGCCGAATTGCTGCGTTCTATCTTAGAAGGTTTGATGAAGATGTCCCAGAAGATTCTCCGGCCAGATTAGAGAGTCCATCATGTCACTATCTCAACTATGCTCGGCACATGACGGATCTCTTGAAGAAGGGCGACCACAAGTATGGTCGGAAGGAGTGGCTCACTGATACGGTTGAGGATGTGGTCGCGGAAATCGACTCCAAAGGGTATGCAAAACCTCGTGCCATGTCATTGCGGTTACTAACACGACAGTTTAGTGTCGCTGACAACTCCGTTGTCAAGATCATGCGTCTTGTGGGCGAAACCATGCCCAAGGTCTTCAGAGGAGAGACCACAATGCTTGAGCATTTCCGCACCTCGGGACTCTTGGACGAGTATTATGCACATGGCTTTGGCACTATGCAGTCATCGATGTGGCTCAGCGGCATCGTCAAGCAACTCACAGATCGGCGCCCGCATCTGAACCTGCTTGAGATCGGTAAGCCTCCATCTTATGCGTCTAATGGCATGATCTAGCTAACAACCAGACTATAGGTGCTGGAACTGGCGGCGCAACCAAGAACATTCTCCGAACCATCGGCCACAGTTTTGGAAGCTACACATTCACCGACATCTCGTCCAGCTTTTTTGAGAACGCGGCCGAAGCATTCGAGGAATGGGGAAACCAGATGATTTTCAAAGTCTGCGATGCTGAGAATGACCCCGTCCAGCAAGGGTTTGTCGAAGGCTCCTACGACGTTGTCATCGCATATCTTGTAGTACACGCCACGGCCAAGCTCGACGAGACCATGCGAAACCTGCGCAAGCTCCTCAAGCTCGGCGGCTTCCTTCTCATCGGCGAGGGAAGCAACGAAGGACCCATGCAAGCCGGTGCCAGCTTCATCTTTGGTCCTCTGTCCGGATGGTGGAGAGGAGTAGACGAAGGCCGAACTCTCACCCCTTTCATCAACATTCCCGAGTGGAGTGATATTCTGCAGCGAACTGGCTTCTCCGGTATCGACACTATGTCGCCTCCACTTCTTCTCGACACATTTGGTACCATCCTCTTCGTATCGCAAGCTGTTGATGAACGTGTTGGTCTCATTCGACAGCCGCTATCCTCGGCACAGGATCTCCTGCAAGAGAAGCAGCTCATTCTGATCGGCGGCCAGTCAGCCCCTATAGCCCACGTTTCACAAAAGATCAACGATCTTCTCGCGCCTCTATTCGGCAAAATTCGTCAATTTCCGGCACTGGAGGATCTTGATGACAGTACCTTGGAGCCGAATTCTCTCATTTTGAGTTTGACAGAGCTCGATTTCCCCATCTTCAAGGACATCAGCCCTGAGAGGTGGACTGCCTTCAGAAGACTCTTTGAGGGAGAGAAGACTATCTTGTGGGTCACCAGCGGTCGCCTTGACCACGAACCCTACACCAACATGACGGTCGGCTTCGGCCGATCTGCTGTGCATGAGGAGGAAGATCTTCGCCTCCAGTTCCTGGACGTTCCTGATGCCAGCAAGGCCGATCCGCAGGCCATTGCCGAGAATCTCATTCGCCTCGCGGCGAAACATTTGGAAAGCGGTGATGTTCTCCATACCATGGAGCCCGAGATCATCATGGATGCTGAGGGTCGTCAGCTTGTTCCGAGATTGCGGCCCATTCACGACGCCAACGATCGACTGAACTCTGTCCAGAGACCCATTCTGCACCAAGTCGATGTGGATGGCTCGCCTGTTGAGTTGAAGTGGGAGAGCGAATACTTCGTCCGCCAATTGTCTAGATTTGAAACTACCTCTGGTTGCAAGCAGTAAGTGTTGACGTGTTGGTTTTGTATAATTCTCAGACTTGAAGCTAACGTGATAAACTACAGATCTGGTCTCATCGAGCTTAAGACCTCCCGTGCTGTTCTTTCAGCAGTGAGAACCCCAATCGGCCATCTATTCCTCGCCATCGGCCTTGACGAAGACGGTACTCGGTATCTCACCCTGGTGCCATCTTTGACGTCAGTTATGCAAGTTGCGAGGGAGGCGGCGGTGCTCTACAAGTTCCTCAACTTGACAGATGAAGCTGTCCTCACTCTCTCCGCAGCCCATCTCGTCAGCAGAGCCATAATTGACCCCCTCTTCTACGGCCAAAAAGCTCTCACACACAATCCATCTGCGGCCCTCGCCAAGGCCATCTCAAATCAGGCGTCTCAGACTGGCGTGGAGGTGATCTTTACAACAGACGCCGACGACGCTGTGCCGATTCCGTCCTCTTGGATCAAGTTACCTCGCTATGTTGGCCGCTCCGAAATCAGCCATCTGGTTCCTGGCGACGTTGCCTGTTTTTCTGCTTTCTCTTATGGCGAGTCCGAGAATGAGCAGACGATAGGGTCAGTTCTGTCACCCTACTGCCGCAAAGAGAGCACGCAGACGATTTTCTCTCCGAAGGCCGTCGACTCAAGTCGCCACCCGCCTGCCGTCTTGCAGCAGCTCCTTCAGAAGGCCGTCGGTTACGTCCAAACTCAACAATACGACCACATTGATGACTTGATCAATCTCGAAAGCTTGACAAGTGGTCGAGCCCCGGAGAACCCGTTGTCCATCATTGACTGGTCAGCCAGCACCTCAGTTCCAGCCAGAGTCACTCGCTTCGACATAAAACCACTCTTCAAAGGGGACAGGACCTATTGGATTTGTGGTCTTTCGGGTGCTCTGGGCATCTCACTATGCGACTGGATGATTGACCGAGGTCTGAAGTACCTTGTCTTGACGAGCCGTAATCCTAGGATTGAGCCTGCTTGGATCGACGACCATGCGCGAAACGGCGTTACCGTCAAGATCATCTCATGGTATGTGATTTCTTTGGTGGCAAAAAAGTTCGAGGGGGATACTTGCTAACACGATTTACAGTGATGTCACTGACGAGAAAGCTCTTCGAGCCGTACACCAAACCATCGTCGACACCCTCCCGCCAGTCGCTGGAGTTCTCAATGGAGCCATGGTCCTGAGAGATGTTTCCGTTCGCAACATGACATTTGATCAGGTGACGGACGTCATCAGACCCAAGGTCCTTGGAAGTATCCATCTCGACAACATATTCCACGACGTGAACCTCGACTTCTTCGTGCTCTTGTCCTCGATCAACTGCGTCATCGGGAACGTCGGCCAAGCCAACTATGCTGCCGCCAACATGGGCATGTGTGGGATTGCTGCCAATCGTAGGAAGCGTGGCCTTGCTTCCACCGTCATCAACGTTGGTGCCGTTATTGGTGCGGGTTACATTACCGAGTCAGATCGTCAACTCGATGTCACGGTCGCCAAGATGGCCATGATCCATTTGTCTGAGGATGACTTCCACCAAATTTTCGCCGAGGCCATCGACGCCGGCAACCCTGACTCGCCCAATGGCCCCGAGATCTCGACTGGTCTTCTCGACATCTCCCCTGACGCTGCGAATATCCCCAAGTGGTATTCCAACCCGATGTTTGCTCACTTTATTGTCCATCAGACCACGAGCAATGAAGGAAAGAAGCAGCAGACAAAGGCTGCATCGATCCAGGACCGTCTACAGGAGTGTCAGTCTGAGGCTGACGTCCTTCGAGTTATTCAGGGTGAGTCCACTCACACACTTTGAAACTTACGACAGAACTGACGCACTAATACAGAGGCGTTTTCTGCTCAGTTATGTTCCATTTTGCAGATAACGACACCCGACGATGATTTGATGGTCATGCGCAGCATTAATCTGGGTCTGGACTCACTCGTCTCGGTCGATATCCGGTCTTGGTTCTTGAAGAACTTCCAAGTCTCAATCCCCGTGCTGAAGATCATGTCTAACGACTCTGAGATGGGCACGTTGGCTAAGATTGCTGCTGAAGGCATCGCTTCCAACTTGGTTCCTCAGGTTGCACGGGACGGAGCAGTCACCCCCAACGAAGGCAACGCCAGCGATACGAGTACCGCCATCGCAACGCCACCGACCGAGAGCAGCCCTGAGCCTACATCTCCCTCCACTTCAATAACTTCTCCTGGAAGCGTTTCCTCGGACAAGATCGATGCAGTTCAGGGGATCGACTGGGAGGCCGAGATGTCTCCACCATTCGGCATCATCCCATTTCCAAGCATCAATCCCCCGAAAAAGCAACCAAGTGTTGTTCTTCTCACTGGGAGCAGCGGTCTTCTTGGACACCATCTTCTCAATCAGCTTCTGGAACAGCCATCGATCACGAAGATTATCTGCGTCGCAGTCCGTCGGCTTTCAGAACGACTTGAGAAGGGACGACTGCCACCTGCTTCCGACCGCATTGTCTACTACGAGGGTGACTTGCAGCTTCCCCGCTTTGGCCTCACAGAAGATCAAGAGACTTCAATCTTTTGGGAGGTTGACGCCGTGATCCACAACGGCTCCGACACATCCCATCTCAAGTACTACTCAGCTGTCAAGCAGACCAACGTCGAATCCACCCGCTACTTGGTACGCAAGTGTCTGCCCCGCATGATTCCTATCCACTACGTTTCTTCTGTTGGAGTATGCTTGCTGTACGGCCAAGACGAATTCCCTGAGGTTTCTGCCACGGCAAGTGGGATCAAGCCTTCGCCGGATGGCACCCATGGCTACATGTGTGGCAAATGGGTATGCGAAGGTCTTCTCGAGAAAGTCAACGGCTTGTATGGCCTCAAGGTATGGATCCAGCGGCCTTCGACCATCATCCGCGCTGGAGATGACGCCAGTGTCGCGGAGGCAGAGTTCGACTGGGTCAACGCTCTGCTTCACTATTCCCATCGCATCAAAGCCGTGCCTAAGGCAAACTACAACAAGGGAGCTTTTGACCTCGTCCGTGTTGAGAGTGTCTGTTCTGACATTATCCGGGAGCTGCTCCGCGCTGAGCCCAGACAAGACAATGGGGTCTCGTACTTCAACAATGTGGGCGATATTGTAATTCCCATGGACAAGATGCACGAGATTGGGAAGCACAATGGTATTGATGTATCGTATGCGGTCTTGTCGATGGAAGAGTGGGCTCGGAGAGCTATTGATGCAGGGCTGCATCCCGCCGTCGCTGCACTGATTGAGACGTTTGATGAGCCAGGAGAAGCACATTACCCTAGACTTCTGAAGACTAGGGAGTAAGGGATTGGTGCAAGAACAGCTTGGAGATCGGTGACAGGTTCATGCACATGTATCAGCTGAAAGTAGCATGTTTCATCATACACTATTCGCTTAGCATCGGATTTCTTTTCCTCGAATTTGAGTATCTAAAATCACCTCTGCGACGAAGGTAACGACTGCCTCGCCGCCACAAAGAACAGGATACAAAGTCTCATTCAATTGAATTAACAAGTTGTTCATTGTGAAGACTGATCGTCTAGTTCTGCGCTTATGTGTCTAGAATCCGCTTGACATTAACAATAGCTTCCTTCAGTGATGCCAATGATGTCGCAAAATGTGTTCTATTCTCCGCACCCGCTGCCTGATCCATGCCCCCAAAGCAATTCAAAACACTCGACAGCGACGCTTGATCTATACCACCATGCAGTAGACCATCAGGATATTCGTCTTGTTTACCCGAGACCCTCAGCTCGAGAGGTAGGCCAAGTGTCTTCTCAATGGTCTCAAACTGATGCTCGATCGTTTGAACAAGTATCTTCGTCTGCAGTGTCCCTTGTTGGACAACAAAACCGCCAAGCTGAAGCCCTGGTAGAGTTTGGGGATCCCTTGCTGCGGCGGATTGGGATGTCGAGGTTGGACCCTTTTTGAGTTGATCGTAGAGATCGAGCAGCAAGCTGTCGAAGATGGCTATGATGCGAGCATAGCACGCTAGCAGGTTGAGAATGCATGTAAAACTTGGCGAAGGAAAGGGATCCCCTTGCCCAGCCATGTCGCTTCGTCTGGTGTTACATTGGAAAATGATGAGGAACTCAGACGTGCTGCAGAGGGCATTGCCGAAAGCGTTTGGGTCGGCCTGTCGGTTGGGGGAAACGTGGCTGGTCTCGCCGGTGACTGGTTGATTCCCCTCATAGGGATGCTGTTCTGACTTCTTGCACACCTCCATTTGTTTACACAAGTCAACGCTGAGCTGCGACAGTCGAAGATCGCATTGAGCCCAGGATAGGGTCTCAGGCCCCTTGCGAAAGTTTTTGGGCTCTTCTATAGTAGTAGGAGACTCAAGGGCGGCTATCAAATCGCCTTCCTCGCTATGCGACAGAGGTGGATCATGGATTTGACCATCGCCAATATCCATATGATAGTCTAGATCAATTGGCTGTGGAAGGGACAGCAGCGCTTCCGACTCCACGTACGAACTAGCGAGGTCGTCCAAGTCGAAGTTGTGGTTGGCGAGTGAGTGCAAGTCATCAATATCTTTCGGCAACAGCCCACCAAAGTACGAGCCTCTCGGACTCGGGTCCAGTGACGTGCCGGACCTTGTCTCGGCGGTGGACTGAGACCCGGAGGATCCAGGCGGCGATGGATCGGTCGGTTGATACCTTATCCCACCGGAGCGGGCCGTCTTAGAAATGCTGCTCCGTCTTCCCAAAACGTCATGACAAGAACGTCCTAGAGGCTGTGTGTAGCCGGTGACGCAAGGAACTCCCGCTCGAATGCATCGATCGCAGTGTTGCGTATTATCAACTCGGACTGGGCAGCGTAGTTTCTGTTTTCGGCATCGGTCGCAAGCGGAGCGCTTTTGAGTTGAAAAGAAGGAGGCGGACGGGTTCGTTGGGGCCATGGATTCTATTCAACTTCTGCCAAAGTTAGCCTGAGACTCCAATCGGTGTGAAGCTGCCCTGCAGCAGTTGGTTTGAATCACACTGCATTGTCGACGTACAAATTGAGAACTTCCAACAAACCAACCATGGAGATTATTCCGAGCCTCAAAGAGGAAACTGGACCCTGATCTACGTTATAAAAATACACTTGGTTGGCAGACCGTTTCCATCCGTACTCCGTTCACTACCCGAGCAGAGCAACTCGGCAAGATAGCCGTTGTGGGGGCTCTGGGGTCGCTGTGGCAGAGGCCGCTGAAGGAGCGGTGTGTAAGCGAGCTGCGCCATTCATTGAGTCTTTGCTACCGTGGCATCTACAGGCGGGTGGCCAGGCTGTTGAAACTGTTCCACGTAGGATCTGATGGGTCTGCTGCAACAGTACGGCAGGTTTCTCCAGATTCATTGTTTGAATGCAAGAGGCTCATGGTAATGCGGACAAGTACAAGTCCACAACAAGATGGGCACTCATGGTTAACCTTGTTCTCTCAGCCCCTCATCTGCGTCTGATCGTCTTCAAACTTCGAGAAACCGGGAAGGATTGTGGTAAACAGCGCATTTCAGAATCCCATGCTCGCAGACGCCGTTGCATAGAGGTCTCAACGCCAAGTCAAGGCCTGAAAAGCAGTGAACAGTTGGCAAAGGGCCCAGTTTCCAGGCCCCATCTCGCATGTCTGTGGGCGGGGAACATCCCCCGCTCAATATGACGATGCGCTGAAGATAAGGTTTAGGCCCATTTTGACGGCAACGAGACGACCCGTGTGAGGCGACTTGACCCAATAAGCGCCAGAAGGGATACAAGCTGAGTTTGCCATGGAAACTTTAAGCAACGCCATGAGTAGCCAGCTTCCGCTCACTCAGCGGAGAGTTGCGCTGAAGATTGCTGCATTACACAGAATGAGGCAAGAGAGAGTTCGACGCCGCAGACGGAGACTTGTTGAACGGGATCGTGGGCGGAGGAACCGAAGCCCGGGGCGGCTGGCCCTGGCCGCCGTAGGCGCCGAAGCCGCCGACTGCTCGGTTTCGGATTTCAGGAATGAGAGATGTGATTGTCCGTGAAGTCCGTCTTAGCCCCGAGGTCGTATGCATAATTGCTGTCCCTACGAAGTTATCTCTTCTCTCATGGTGTTCTGCAGCTTCTCTTGAGTCTTCATCGCGGCCATGGCTTCAGCCAAGCCAATCATTGGCGGGGGCCTTTTCTTATCCAAAGACAACTGGACTCTTGCCGCCCTCAAATCATGCCTTGAAGATCTACGTGAGAGAGGTGTGACTGAGATAGACGTCGCACAAGGTTACGGTGACAGCGAAGAGCTCCTCGGTGAAGCTCGAGCAGGAGAAAGCTTCAACATCGCCACGAAGATCCCCGGTATCATGGACCCTGGTTCTTTACGCAAGGATCAAGTAATTCAGCGAACTCAGACATCATTGAAGAAGCTCCATATCAACCAAATCGGCATTCTTTACCTCCACTCCCCTGATCCTACTATTCTCATCGAGGAGACTCTCTCAGGCATCCAACAACTTTTCGAAGATGGAGCGTTTAGGCGCTTCGGCGTTTCAAACCACACTGCGGAAGAGGTGCAAAGAATTTACGACCATCAAAAGTCCAGAGGCTGGGTTCTTCCAACCGTCTACCAGGGAAACTATAATCCCTTGACCCGGGATTTTGAGCAGAACTTGTTTCCAACATTGCGCAAGCTTGGAATCTCCTTCTATGCTTACAGTCCTACTGCTGGAGGCTTCTTGGCAAAGACGAAGCAACAGATCATGGATGGGGCTGGCCGATTTGGGAAAGAGGGAGGCGCTCAGGGTTTCTTTTACAACGAGATGTACAACAAGCCGTCGATGCTGGATGCGTTGACAGCTTGGAATGAGATTGCTCAGGACGCGGGTGTCTCGGGATATGATCTAGCAAGTCGATGGGTGGCTTTCAGTTCTGCCCTAGACCCAGCACATGAAGACGGCATCGTGATGGGCGCAAGCAGTGTACCTCAGCTGGGGGATAACCTCGCCGGCCTGGAGAAAGGACCCCTGCCTGCGGCAATTGTTAGCCGTATTGACAGAATTTGGGATAAGGTATCCCATGAGGCACCTGTAGTCGATATTCCTTTTATCACGAGTACAGGCATGAAGTATGCAAGCCAAATTGCGGCAAAGTAGATGTTGCATAGTCTTTCGCCTACTTCATTTGAAAACCACTTTAATAAGAAAGGCCCCGTGACTCTTTCAGAGAGTCTTGTGTTCAGCAAGCAGCTCCACAAACTGCCCAATTTTGCGTTTCCGTGTCTCTGGTCTCTTCGTCGTCTCAATCCTCCAGAGAAATGAGTATCTCTGCGTCTTGTTGAGTGCATCAAAGAATTGTTTAGCTTTAGCGTTTTCTTCCAACGCCGTCTGAAAATCCAGTGGTACCTCCATCACGCTGGCCGAAGAGTACGCCCTGTCCCAGCGACCGTCTGCTTTTGCCGCATCGATCTCGACCTGTCCTGACTGTTGCATACGGCCAGTCTCAATCAACTTGGCTACCTTTTCCACGTTTCTCTTGGACCACAGACTTTTCTTTCGACGAGGCGTAAACCTCTGGACAAAGTGCCTTTCATCATAAGATTTGCGTTGGCCGTCGATCCACCCGAAGCATAGCGCCATGTCGAGCGCCTCGTCATAGGTCACCGTCGGGATATTCGAGTTCTTCTTGGCAATTTGAACCCATAAGCCAGATGAGGTCGCATGATTTTCTGCCAGCCATGTTTCCCATTTGGGTTGGTCTTCGAAGGGCAAGGTTGGGATAGAGGCTGGAGTCGATGAGATCATGGACCTGGGTGGACCGGGAGATGATTGATGCCCGTCTTCACTTTGTTTCTTCGTATAGGATCTTGTTTGTCTGCTCATCTTGAAGCTGTATATGGACATGAACTGGATGGCGCTTGTTGGTCGGACGACGGCGTAACCATGAGATAATGTCAACTGAGGCGATAGCTGCAGGCATAAGAAACGGACCATGAGAAGAAGCACAGGCCTTTTGAAGAGAGAATCAGCACAAAATTTTGTTTCGAATATAGCGAGAGAGTCCCCGGACGAGCTGATCTGACAGCGGTAGATGCCAGACGGTGAATCAGATTGATGTTGTTGATGGTACGAAGTCAAGATCGCTAGGCAACCGCGGGAGCTCCCCCGGGCCGCGTGAAGGATTGCGCTAACAGTCCCAATGCGGGGCGCTCCGACCGTCCGTTTCTGGGGTTCAGTACCCGCTAGTCGAGAGCTCGATGTTTCTAAATTTAGCGGCATCACCGTGACAGACCTCTACGATCAACAACCCTCACCTGGCATCATTGTTGCCCTGGCCGTGTTTCCACAGTGTTAAGGTCCTCTTTGGGATAGTATCTGCGGCCCTAGCCTCTTGCGAGTCAACGTTGATGCGCCATTGCTTGATTTACTCAAAACTAAACCTCGACTACAAAGTACATCACAATTGCTGTCAAATAATTCATGCTGGTCCAAAGCCGCTGATTCCCTTTCTCTCCTTTACTTTGATGAAGCTATGGACAATATAAAGTAAAAGAGACACCTCAATTCTCATCCATGGGAAGAAACCGCCCTTTGACTTTCCTGCCCGCATTTCTACATCATCGATTCATCAGACTGTAGGTCCCATAGAACATCCTCGCTGCTATCATTTAGCATCTAGCATTGACTTAATTATGTACACTACTACAAAGCTTCCTCGAATCGTTCCGATATGGCGGATTCGACCCTGCATTAGGACCAGGACCGTGAATTGAGCCATTATTCGGGGTCTATGCCACCCTCGAGGAGAAAGCTAATCCATGGATAGTGATGAGACCAGTATCCGGTATAGGATGAAGAACGGTGGAGATTCTGACACGCCCGACAGCTACAGTTTTCTCCAGGGCGTCTACCGACGACTTGCGGCAAACTGAACTGAGTTTGGAATGTGATAACTTTCGCGATCGGTGTACACATGCAAATACACTAGTTCACCTTCGCTCGAAGTAGGCAGTCACGTATTACTCCGGGGAGGACGACGTCAAAAGTGCCTAAAGCAACACAAGTAGTGTGTGAGCTTGGGACGAGAACACTGAGCGGTCCTGGGTAGGCATCCACCAGCAAATTACCAGGTCAACTGGATAGGAATGTCATTCGTGCACATGTCGCTTGATTACTTGGATAGAAATGAGTTTCTGAAGTTCAGATGCCTTAATTAACGAACAATAAGTCCAGGCCATCTCAATTTGATCATTATCGACATCTAATCATCATCATGTGAAAGAACTATGCAATAAACAGGTCGACATCCAAGGCCGGCGAGGCGCTCTTGACGAACTCAGCATCGCGCCCGCCGTCCGGATTGTCGGGGGGAATATCATGCGAAGTAGGGAACCCTGCTGTTGACGGGCCCTCCACATACGCCTTCGTCAAAAATCAAAATGCAAAGAATCTCATCCCCACAGAATGTCATCCACTCAAATGGCCTGGGGCTTCTCCACCAACTGGGCCGCGTCGATCTCGCGGGGCTCGTTGGCGGCGTCGACCTCGTCGGTAACCTGGACCTCGGCAATATCCTTGGAAGCAACAACCTCGGGGACCTCCTCGACAACGTGAGGCACATCGATGGTCTCGACCTTCTCGATGCTGTCGACCTTCTCGGAGTCCTCGACCAGCTCTACCTTCTCGGCGTCCTGGACCTCCTCGGCGACCTCGATCTTCTCAACATCCTGGACTTCCTCGACGTTCTCAGTGTTTTCAATCTTTTGAACGTCTTCGACCTTCTCAGCCTCCACGGCCTTCTCAACATCCTCGACCTTCACATCATCAACATTCTCGACATCCTCAGTCTCCTTGACGCTCTCGGTCTGGGGCTCCTCGACCTTGGTGGGCTCCTCAGCCTTGGGCTCTTCAACCTGAGGCTCCTCGACCTTGGTCTCCTCAGCTTGGGGCTCCTCGATCTTGGGCTCCTCAACCTGAGGCTCCTCAACCTTGATGTCAGCGACCTTCTCGGCATCTCCAGTCTTCTCGACATCCTGAGCATTCTCGACGTCCTTGGGCTCTGCAGCGGCTTGAGCCATGTCGACGCTTGCCTGCTTGTCCTTCTTGCCGATTGACACAAAGCTGGTGGTGACCTTTTGCAGGGCAGGCCTCTCTTCAGCTTCCTCATCCCCCTTACGCCCGGCAACAAGCTCCATCTTCTCACGGAACGTGTCGTCATAGTGCGAGAAAACGGATGAAGCGCGGTGGCTGTCCAACGAAGACCGGCTCGTAGCCGGTCCTCCATATGAGAAAGTGGTGTCCGCTACCGACGAGTTGCGACTTCTGGTCGAGTTCGAGCGGGTCAGTGGTGCCAGCTGCTGCTGCTGCTGCTTCTGCTCGAACCTGGCCAGCTTGTCTGCCACACTGCCCTGCACACTCTTGAGTACAGGGATATCGCCATTGATCGACGACTTCTTCTTGCCCTCCTCGAGCTCCTTGATCCAAGCCAGGCGATCCGTGGCGAGGCGTGGCGAGATGCGTCGGTTACCCAGACCGTTACGCCACGGTGCGGACGCAGATGGTGGTGCAGAGGGCGTTGAACTGCCTGACGGCACTGATGTCGGCGCCGGCTGCCAGGACCTTCTCCGATCTGATCGGATGGTCTCAGCAGGAACGGAAGTCGGCGCCGCGCCCAGCGAGGACATCCCTGTCGGGGTCGAGTAGCGCTTTTCAGCGATCTCCGAGGCGATGTCGGCATTGAGGCGGGGCCTGGACATTGGCGGCATGTTGATGGCGGCAGGGCCCGACGGCACGAATGCGGCGCGCCGGGGCTCGCGAAGCTGTATCCTACCGGGCTGTTTTGAGTCCGAAGGCCTGTTGGCTTGTAGGCGGTTAGGTGCAGCTGCACGCGGCTTCTCTGGAGGCGGCCATGGCTTCGCGGTGTGAGGTACGGAGTGAGTGAGGTTGATGACGGTCACGTTAGTGACCGGGTCTGACGTCTGAGCCGTCTGCGATGCGATGGTGCTAGAGCGACGGTCCTCAGCCCGGGTGGACTTCTTCAAGGCATCGATGAGTGATGGTGAAGACTTGTTGAGTGAGTAATTGTTGACTTGTGAGGGCTCAGTGAGAGGGGTCCTTTTTGCGGAGAACATGTCCGCAATTGGGGTCATGGATGAGGTCGTCGGTGGAGGCTGTTGTTGCTCCGGTTTCTTCTGTGGCGGCGGCATCGGGACATCGCGGAAAGCCTCGAGCGAGGTCAAGTCGATCTCGAGACTTGAAGTCCCGAAGGCCTGTACCTCAACTCGCGGGAGGGCCTTTTGGCTCTCATCCAGCGATGGTCGTTGGCTTCGCTCTCCGATGAGCGACAGTGTTGACTTCTTGGCCAGGCCGCGGCCTCGCTTCACGAAGCCGGACAGCTTCTCCCTGACGGAGGGAAGCCGTCGCGGGCCAGCCCATTCGCCGGAATCGCGTTTGGTCGCCATGTTGCCTCGATGGAGAGTGCTCTGAGGCTCTTGTCCCCTTTTCGTGGTTTGATCAGGTCAATCAGTGTGCGTGAAGTCAGTCTGATGTGGCCTCGAGATCCAGATGAAGGGAAATGGCAGTGGAGATCACGTGAAGTAAACAAAATTGGCCTGGAAATCGCATTGATGCAGGGGCCATATTACCACTCTAATTCCACAGGTTCGTTTCACGGCAACAGCCCCTGACCGGGGTGTCGACTGGAGGAATGGAATCGAGTGGGAACGGTTCGCCCGGGAGCGCCGGCCGCTGCCGGCTGCCAGTAAATAAATAAATGGCCGATCAATGAACACATTCCAGTTGTAGGTGCGTGTAGCTCCGCTGGGGGGACACGGACAGCCCGTAACCCATGGATATGCCTCGCATCGCTGCTATGGAAATGACCTGTCCGGCTCACGTGCCTCAATCGGGCGCCCCTTTTACACAACTCGCTCGCGCAATCCGATCTTGTCTTGCATGTTGGGGGAAATGCCTTTTTATACTTCTCGCCGTATTATTAGCTGTCATTGTCTGTTAATGCATGTCATCCATGTACTAGTATGTATGACATCCATGTATGACAGACATACCGCAGTACATAGCATGGTGTGGCCCAGCCACTGTGGCTGGGTCACCACAGATAGACCAACTCTTGTTTGTGGCTGATACACAACAAGAACACGCCAGTCATGTTCCAATTGGAGTCATGCCCGCTTCCAGAATTAGGACCCCGAAACCGAGGGATCGTCCCTACGAAGGTGCACTTGTAGGAAATTCACTTTTTCGTCGGAATGTGCCTTTCTTGAGGCGTATCAAGGCCGCGCTGTTACAGCTCCTGTTGCAATCTGACTGGCAAGGACACTCAGGGGCGGCAACGGCGCCTCCTGAGGGGTCGGAGATGACTCGTGGGGAGCCGATAAAGGCCGTCCAATAGATAAGCGTTTCCGGGTGGGTTTCTTCATCATATCGGCCATCACCAACTCCGTGAAATTCTGCAGCCAATCCATATTGTTTTTTCACTCACTAGTGAAACATGCTGTCGATCTGAAATGACATCAACCGAGATTCGCGGCAACCAAATGACCATTGGGTCTTGATGCCTAAAATCTGGTGTTTTAACACGGGGACTGCATATACGAAAGTAAACGTATTGACTGGACATTGGTGGGGGGACAAAAGGTCCGGAAGTATCAGACTCTGAAATGTGAGGCTTTGGTTGGCCCACCTGATATACAGCGGTATCTGGACGAGTCTCCCACGGGAATCGGAGTCATGCGGGATGATCGGTTTGGGGCTCGAAAGTTTGCTGAAGTATGGTCTGTTGAAGTACGAGATGCGGGGTCTCTTCAGAGTTCAACGTGGCAAGCCCAATACGACTGGTATCCGGAAATTGGGTTGAATCATGATGATAGAAGACGAACTCTCAGCGCCCTCAGGCTTTGGGAATAGATTCCAACTTGCAAGAAAGTCCATCAATTAAGGATTAATTTTGGCAGAACGGCTCGCCAGTCTAAGTAGTCGGATGACTTACCCCGCGACTGAGACCAAGCTAATCTAAGTTGGGCTTTTGTTGTTTCCGATTCCTTCCTAACTACTCTATGTCAAGAATAATATTAGTTGGGCAGGCAATCAATAAAACAGCATCGAAAATATGGTTAATCCCTTGTGAAGATCCATTGCAGCGACAACATGGAACTTAGCCTTCTAAGCATCTTCTCGGATTACTATTGACGAGATGTGCCACGTGATTATCCTACTCTTGTGCCTTCTCGGCTACGTGGTCACGAGAACTCCCATCACTGTCCATCACCAATCCATTCGTCACACTCGCCAACCTGGCAATTATCTCGCTGGTTGATTTTCATACTTTCTCAACATGAATTTGACTGCAGGTCGGTGTTTAAAATGCCGGAAACATATTGAATGTATCCAGGCGGCCGGAGGATGTGGGGTTTGGAAGTCCACGAAAGTCCGACATACGGTACCTAGACATGTTGGCGTAATGATCGACAGCAGACACGCATACTACCTATAGCTGACTGCATCAACTAATCGTATGACTTTTCAATCAAAGTTCAGACCATCATCAGATAACAGAATAGATATCATGTCTCTTTTTCCCGAACGCTAGGGAGGATCCTTCCAACGTAGTGTTGCCGCTGAGAGACCATCTCTGATACGCAGGTAAAAATAGGTCTTCGCATCACGATGCGTCATATGAAGGGAGAGATCCAAAGGGCTGGTGCAGCCATTCCCCCTCATTCCCGAACCCAAGGGCCGGCTGTAACATTGTACGGCGCCCACTTCCTACGAACAAGCTTCAGCCCAACAGGCTCCCGATGGGACTGTCCGTCACCGCACACTCCACAACCCGAAGGCTCTGAGGAATGCGAAGTATGCGTAAAGTTCTAAAACAGATGTATTCTGACATAAATGCTTCTGCAAGATCTTTTGTGTCTTGATCCATAAGCACAGGGTAATAGCTTTCCCAAGAAAGCAAGTTCTCTTACCTAGACAGCCAGGTGCACTACTCATTAGAGTCATGTCCAAATTAACTTTCTCCTCGGGAACACCTCATCCTATGATCATGGACTATTGCAATGATACTCTAAAAGGTTGCAAACGAGGCGACTCGTACGTCAAACCCATACTGAGTGCAATGATGCATATGAAGGAAGATTCGGCGCAGAAAGTTGGTATCATCGACACCTTAGCGTGGCTTGATCAATCCGTTAGGACCAGAACAGAAATGAGAAGCATTTTGCCCATTCACAGTCATCGCAGGCCAGGATGTCATATCAGCGAGCAGCATCAGACACTATGAATGCACTAGAAAGGTACAGAATGAAGGATATGCCATTGGCTCCAGAAGTTTCGCTTTGCTTTCCAACCTATGTACGCGAATTATTACACCGATTCGATCGCCCAAGATCACCATCAAATTACAGCTCAAATTCTTAAACACCGGAGTCGTACTGGATCAGATCAACGCTAGCAACGTAGTTGGACCAGTTGGTGCAGGTCTTGTTCAGCGCGTCACTGTCGTACTCAATCTCGGACTCGCGCTCGATGATTTGGACAGCGAAGCCCTCAGATGTGTGCCAGGCGATATGGCAATGGCACAACCAAGCCTAAGAGGTACAGTTAGCGCGGAGTCCATTATGTAAAGTGCGCGAAAAGACTTACACCAGGGTTGTTGGTAGGGAAAGCAATGACCATGTAACCACTGGCAGGCAACATGGCGACGTCTCTTCTCGGGGCGTTGACAAGGGTCAGACGGTCTGTCTGATCGAGGTCGAAGTTACCGTAGCCAGCGTCCAGAAGCCAGAAGTCATGGCCGTGAAGGTGCATGGGGTGATCCTGCGCGAAGGGGGAGTGGATGACCATGTAGACCCACTCGTTGACCTGAGGGAAGCGGATGGCGTTCTGCTTGGACAGCCAGGTCTCGTTCTTCTGGGAGAGCTGGAGAGCGGTGGGGTACTCCCACTGGGTGTGCATGGAAGTCTTGTTCATGGTCCAAAGCAGGGCGTTGTCTTGAACCATGACACCGACGTTCTCATCGGTCGAGATGTACTCGGAAGAAACGTTGATGGCCAGGTGAGGGATGAGGTTCGAGGACAGCTCGTCAGCGCAGGAGTCATCGTAGCTGTAGGCAGAGGTGACGGGCTCGGAGGTCGAGGAGTTGGAGTAACGGAGGATACCCTTGACATCATCAACAGCATCGGACTCGGAGCAGGCCTCCTGAGCAATGGCGCGGATCCAGAAGTCGCCGTCGGCCAGGTCCTTGCCCTCGACAATGATGTCGTAACGCTGACCCATGCCGATGCTGAGCTGGGTGGCGTTGTAAGGAACGATAGGGACAAAGTCGTTGGCAATGACCTCCATGGTGTGGTTGTCAATCATGAATCGGAAGTGGTTGTCGGCAGCAGCGTTGACAAGACGGAGGCGGTACTTCTTGCCAGCCTCAAAGACGGTCTCGAAGCGGGAACCCATAGTGTCGTTGTAGGTGTTGGTTCCGTTGATGAGACCGTTGACTGCAGTCGGCGGGCCACCGGTTGCAGCGTGGGAAACGAGCTCATCAGCAGTTTGCTGAGATTGGTTAGTTGATGCTATCCAACAGACCTTGACGCCATTATTCACTTACATGGTACCAGTCGTTCAAGAAGAGATGGCCGAGATCGACATCGTAGTTAGCAGTGGCGGGGCCGTTGATAGTGATACCGCCGAAGACACCGTCCCAAGCCTGAACGTAGAAGTGAGAGTGGTACCAGCCGGTGCCATACTCAACAGCGCGCCACTTGTAGGTGTAGGTGTCTGCGGGGGCGATGGGGCATTGGGTGATGCTGGGAACGCCATCCATCTGGTCGGTGTAGTTCTGACGGATGCCGTGGAAGTGAAGACCAGTTCCATTGGTTTGGAGGGAGTTGGTCAGGTGAACGACTTTTCGCAAACGTAATTAGCCTCCGTGATTTACAAGTGATTTGCTACTAGCTTTTACTTACTGACGGTGTCACCCCAGTCGGCGATGATGGTGGGTCCGGGGAAGGATCCGTTGATCAACTGCACGGGCATCTCGTAGCCATCAGGGGAAGCAGTGGTGTTCTCAATGTTGAACCAGTACTCTCTGACAACACCCGTGTCAGGAACATTCTCGTAGTAGTTGGTCGTCAGATCGTAGCCCGGAAGCCAGCACTGGCGACTGGTGGGGCTGTTGACACAGGTGCTGTCATCACCAGACGAGACCGCACCGCTGGCCGAGGTCTGGCCACCGGTGGTAGTCTCACTGCCTGTTGAAGTTTGACCCCCGGTTGTAGTTTGGCCACCGGTTGTGGGTTGACCTCCGTTGGTAGTCTGGCCGTCGGTAGAGGTCTGGGGCGAAGTTGCGGCAACAGGGGCAGTCTCGCTTTGAGACACCGCGTTTCCTTTGCTTCCACAGTCGCGACGGGCGACATGGTGAAGCTCAGAGGGAGCAGCGGCAACGCCAGCAATGGCGGCAACTGCCCAGGTAGCGAGTGTTTTGGCGGAAACCATTATGGACTACAAACGATTGGAAGTAAGAAACAAAGTTAAAGACAGACTAATGGCGTGGAGCCAAAAACGAATGACAAAGCGTGCCGAAGTAAGCAACAGCAAACACAGGAAAGGGCGCATTAACGGTTGATAAGTAAATGCACTTGACGGGCAACCTGATTTCAATCCACCTCGTGTGTAATGGAAACCGCACTTTGCGATGACTTGCAACGGCAACTTCCGCCGGAGATCGTTTCTCCTCCCACAACATCGCGGTGAATTTCCTTGCCTATCAAACGGAATGTGGTGGAAAGATCATGAGGCTGATTTAGTCGGCTACTCTAGAGCCATCGGGAGCGGGAAAATCCCTGTTCACAGTAACACTTTGCGCCCGAACACATAGTGATCTAATCTTACAGGTCCCGCTTAAAGACAATGCCTTGCCATTGTTAGTCTAGAACGGCAAAATTAAGCTGGACAACGGTTAACGGCAGGAAGCTTGTCGACCTTGGCGTATGTTTAAGCCTCAAGCAACCCGGGGGCTTAGGGATTAGAGTGCGTTGACAAGCAAACTTGCAGGGGTTACCGGTGTTGCATCCACGGAGGTTCATGACGAAAGGGGGTTGCGCGTACTTTAAACTTGGGACGATCGACACGAAGCATAGCATGCACTATCGCCAGCCCCGAAAGTGGAGGTAGTCCGAAGATGGCTCCAATTATTCAAGGTCAACTCCATTCGTCCAGGATTTAGCACTCTAACCAGGGATTCAAATGCAAGATGTTTCCTTAAAAAGACCTTCCCACGGCTTCTCCCGCGTTTCCGGGCCTGTGCTGTAGGCTAAATGACATGAAAAGCTCCATCTTGCTCGCAACTGCCCCTCACCTGGACTTTTAGCGTCAAATCCACCACGGTTGGTAACATCGTATTGTGGGGGATTCAGTAGGGTTGATAGGCTTTGTGGGTTGATTACCGACGCTTGTTTTTACATGCAAGTGAGTTGTTGGATAGGCTTAAGTTAAGGTATGTAATGGCTCTGCATCCGGTCTGAAAGGAGTCGGTTTGTTTCGGTCAACGGCCACTACCCTCGTTTGCCATTGCTTTCCAGTCGTTCATTCAGTCGTTATCGCGCGCCAATAATCACGATGTATCTTTCCAAGACCGCAGTCTTTGGTCTGTTGCAGGCCGGTCTTACCTGTGCCGCTGCCATTTCCTCCACTATTGAGAAGAGAAAGGCTGAGACTAATGCCACCTTGGTTGCGTACGGCACTAACTCTTCGTCCTGGCCTATCGCCTATGGAATTGATGATGGTAAGCACTGCATGCGCATAGTCATCTAGTGTGGGACGGTTCCATTGCTAACGACCGATTTCCAGGATACCTTTACATCACTCAAACTCCTGACAACTCATCCGCCAACCTTGAGCCCATGCTTTGGAACCTCCCTTCCATCACCGGCCAGAACTGGATGGTCAACGGAACTTTCGTCAATGGCACTTCTGCTGGATACCTCACTATCACCGACAGCGAGGACCGTGCCATGGGTCTGACCTCTGAGGTTCCTGTTGTTAGCGTCGGCCAGAGCACCTACGGTTGGGCGCTGTTCGCTACCCAGCTTGTCTACAACAACAACTCGGAGCTTCAGGCTCAGTTCTGGGCCAAGCCAACCGACACCCAAGATATCTATCTTTTGTTCTGGAACGATGACCAGACTGTTTCTGAGGGTAGCTTCCCCGTGGTGGTTAAGGGTGTGGAGGACTCTTAAGTCAGAAGGTTCACAGAAAATATTGTTCATGGGTTAAGGCAGATCTTTCTCTTCCGGATCCGATAGGGAAGAACTCTGGAGCTTCAGGACAGATACAGACGTTAATGGTGATTCGCACTAATTCAGATTGCATTTTGCCACACACGGTGTAACCCTTTGCCATTTTTGTACAGCGCAGATGTACCTGAATGAATGTTTTGCTTACAAGTGCACTGGTCCAATTTTATCTGAACTTTCCCACGTTGACCACGAACCGTAAACAGCAGGGTTGCACACCTTGGCTATCGACATACGCCCTTTGCACAGAATTAAGAAGTTACGTGAAGGCCGTTGTAGTTCTACTACGGCTGTAGGCCGTGCGGTACCATGGCCCTGCACGACACGAAGTCTACCTCAATTTTCCCCACCTGCTGCCTGAATATTCGGAGACTCTCAAGGCAACCACGCGCACCAGCCTGGTTTGAGTCTCATAAAAGTAAGGTTCTTACCAGAAGGGTCAGTGATGTGAAGCCAATCAGCGTCAATATTGAATCCAATGTATCACCTTGTGGTAAGGAGCTAGGTAACCGTTGTGCTGCTGAACCCTTCAATCGGACCCAAGGACCATGCACCGAGGACCATTGTAGATGAACTTTTCACCCATACTTAAATCGCCTCTCCAGCCCCAATTCTTCTCAACCTCTTTTCAATCCTTTCGTCTCCATCCCATTCGTCTCCATCCCATTCGTCTTCATCCCAAAACCAACACCACAGACCCCATTGCTACACAGTTTCGAGTGTGCTACGAGAGTAACTTCTTTTCCTGTGGACTCACTTACCACTTGATACTTTTCCTGTTAGTGTCAACCCCAATGTTATCATTGTCCACCAATCTTATCGTCGTCGTCGTTGTCGTCGTTTCTAGATAACGACCTTGGCCTCACTTAAGACAAAGATTCGAGGTTTGATCATGCTGAAAATATAGCAGCGCTAACTCAGGAAAATTAGACCATCTCGTTTCAAAATGTCTGCCGCGGTCACTCTTCGGGCGCTTGCTCAGCAGGTGAAGGCCTCCATTTCTGCCGCAGACCTGGCTGCTGGCACATTTGCTATCGGTGGAGATATTCCCATCGAGCAGCCGCAGAGAGATCCTAGCGCTGGAAGCACTGGTGAGAAGGCAAAGAAGAGCGAGGAGAAGAAGAAAATCTCGTCCGCTCCTGTTGTTCTTCGATGGGACAACCCAGCAGATCACCCCGGACCCCATCGGGTTTCTTTCCCCGTCACGTCCGATGAGGACACTGCGGCGTTCGAGCATCTTCTCAAAGTTTCTGAGAAGGCAACATTCGGATTGAACGGACGACATGAATTCGATGAAACGTACCGCAAGGCGCAGAAGCTTGGTGCGGATGATTTCTGCACCACCTTCTGCCCGTTCGAAACGGGTATCATCGATGCCGTCTGCCAGATCCTCCTCCCAAGCTTCGACACAGCCGAAATCAAGCGGTCAATTCGCGCTGAGCTGTACAACATGAATGTGAGTGGTCTGGAATGTGTTTCTTCTTCTTTTCTACTAAGATTGGCTCCCTTCCTGCCCCTGGCCTCTCCGTCGTCGATAATCTCCACTCTCGTTGTCACCATTTCTCTGCACTTACCAATGTCATGACCATCTTACTCACTATTCCCTTCACCATTGACCCTCACCGGCGATATCAGTTGTTGTCCTTACCTCTCATTATTCCTATTCTTCGTCATACCTATCCTCAGCCATCCATCATTTATGTCCATCCAAATGGCAGTATTGTTTTTATTTGTTTGGCTGACTTAATCACAGATCTACTCCGGACCTTCGGGCAAGTTCAAAGCACACGTCGACACTCCTCGATCTAGCTACCAGATCGGCTCACTCGTTGTGTGCCTTCCCATGAAGCACGAGGGCGGTGAGCTCGCCGTGAGACACGGCGAGATAACCCATTCCTTTGACTGGGCCGAGAAGTCTGAAGGGCGTTCGATCCAGTGGGCCGCATTTTACAGCGATTGTGAGCATGAGGTGTTCGAGGTCAAGTCTGGCCATAGGGTCACGCTGACCTACAACCTGTATGCTACTGCTGGGAGCGGAGCCCTCGCTAGCCAATCATCTGCTTTCACCCCTACCATGCTGCCGCTCTACCACGAAATCAAAGCCATGGTGACTTCAACGAAGTTTCAGGCCAAAAGCAGACTTCTGGGGATCTATAGCACATACGCTTATCCTCACACTGAGCAGGAGCACGGCCTTCCATTCTGCCTCAAGGGTATCGACATGGTGGTCTTCCAAATTTTCAAGAGCTTGGGTCTGGAGGTCCACTTGTGTGCTATTCTAGAAAACCCCTCGAGCCGATGGAGTCGCCGAAAACTGGACGATGGGGATTTCTCTGACGGTGCTGCAGATGCTGAACCCGCCAAGAAAAAGGATAAGTCAAAGAAGAGTTCGGAGGAGAGCGGTGATCGGACAGAGACCGATTCCGACGACGACGAGGACGAGGAGTATGACCCACAAAGAGTTGTCGGAGTCCTCAGTAAGCAGTACTCCGGAAATATGATAGAATACCAACGCCATTTCAAAGAAATGGTTGAGAGCGCCCTGAGGACCGAGAGAATCGGATTCAAAACGGACAACATTGTCTGGTTAAACAAGAACAATGGCGAGTCGAAGCTTCAAGTTTCCTACATAGCCGTAAGTTGACTCGTTTATCATCTCAAGATTCAGGCTAACATAAAATTATGATTAGTACGGCAACGAACCTTCTAAAGCGGAGATATACTCCTACTTTGCGATGGTCGCTCACGCCCCTAAGAAGGCAAATGCTGGCGACAACGAGGCAGCCCAGAAGCGGGCACGCGAGGAATAATAACGCCGTTCATTGCACCGAAAGCGGTCAAATACCCATTCTTGGAGGCCTGTAATCGTTGTTGTCATTGGTGGTCATCGTCGTCAATTGTTGTTATCGTCGCGGTTTGTTGTCTCTAGGTCCTGCCGTTGCCCGGCACTTTCGTACTTCGTCGTCTGCAGCACAGGTATTACTCACATTATGTGAGCACACAGGGAACACAGCTATTTTGTATCAAATAGTAGAGTAAACAGTAAAGCAGTCAGTGTCAAAGTCATGCCTCAACAAAGCCCAATGGTTTGAAAGAAACGAGGAGTTTGCCTAAAATTGGCTTTTTACGCTAAGTCACAATTGAAAAATTACATCCATACCCATCATTTCAGTCTTTACAAGTCATGGTGGGGCCATTTGGTGTACGATGGGACGCCCTCACACAGACACAGCACACAAATAGAGGCTTCAACGTGCCAACCCAAGTCTGCTAATGAAGAAACGGAAGGACATTCTTCCAAGTTGACAGGAAGTTCTTTTTCTGGAATTACTAGAGTTCTATCTCTCCCCAACACCGTTCCCTGAAACCAGCATGAGTCCTCGTATATGCTAGTGCACCCTCTGCGGGTGGGTAAGGGTCATTCTTGACTCCCCGGACAACATGTCCTGGTTTAATCAGTTTCGCGCTCGTAAATGCACTGTCGCTGGCTATTCTTCTAAAAAGCATTTTAACTTTACTCAAGTGTCCAGCACCCTGGATGGCGTTATTCTCACTGGTGTTGGCTTATACGATGATCCAGAAATGGGCGCATCCATTGCCCCTGTCGATCCCAACGGCCGGTAGAATGACTCTAGCCACGAAAGCCCCGATGAAGACTAATTCGGCGTAATGGGCCAGCGTGGAGTCAGCGGGAGACGTAGATTAGTTTCTACAAGGCCTGCTAGGATCCTAGAGAACGCCTTCCATCCGGGACAGGCGCCACTGAAGAGAATGTCTTGGATGTGCGAATCGCTCTCATTCCCAGCGAATGGCGTGAGTATCAGCCGGGGCCACGACTAGCAGGGACCTGTACTCATTGATAATGAACACCGGCTTCCATGGGAGGATCGATTTGCCGATCGAGAGTATACGGACTCTGATCCTATCCTCACGGCGAACCCCCACGACGTCCCAGAGATGCCGCATCTGCTAAACAAAACCCCCAAATCACCTCTAAATTCAATATTTTCAGTTTCTAAACGAACCACGCCAGGTAGAGACGCGTTTCTAGCACTTCCTGAGGAGCTCTGGTGAGTGATAGCCATATATTAACCGGCATTCGATGTCTTGAACGTTCGCCTAGCTTCACGTGCGTTCAACAACTAGTAACTCTGGGCATTAAGATTCAGAGACTCAGACCGCTCATGGCTCTTTGAGGCTGGGCACATCCAGAATCCTCAAAACAGGAGATGGCTATATCGCCGAACGAATAAATCGCATAAAGGCCCTGGCCTACAGAGCAGAGTTCGTCTTTGGAAACTAGCCCAAGAGCTTGTCGATCATCAGGTTTTCCGGTGGATCGAGGCCCGCATACATTTCCCTGGCGCTTGCCAGGGTATAGAGGTGTTTGCGGACATGTTGGAGCCGACGGCTTTGAGTTATTCGTACGTATTCGAAACGAGCGGATGTCTTCTCAGAAGGTACCGCGTGACCGTCCCTGGAAACCTATCGCGGGTTCTATGCGTTCTATGCAATTGGGAGACATTCAGTATATCGCTAGACTGAAGTTCATCACTGCCACGGGCCACTTTGAACAAATCGAGTACTGGAATACGCATGAACAGTCTGTGGTAAATTCAGACTTACGGGGCTTCAAGTTAGCTGTGAGATCAAGATGTATCCAGGCTTTGCAATAAATTAGTTGAGCCTCGATAACCCATCCCTGGATTTGCAGTCCGGAAAGGTCACCCAAGACACTGCGCCTGGATGTAATTTACCGTCCTACAGACCTTGACAGTGGGCTTGATGTAAGTGCAATGACAGGCGAAGTTGCTGCTCACATTCACTAATCTGAAACCAGATGGGGCTGCAAAATGGTCAGCTGAGCTGTCTATCTACGGTTTTTATCGCCCAAGAAACTGGCACATGACGAAAATAAGCTGAGAAACTTAGGGATGTGATATCCTGATGTACAGAAGCCAAACCTCTGCTTGAACGAAGCGTCGCTTCCTCCGAGGGGGTCACTCTTTCAGCGGATACAAACCTTGATTCTGGACTTTAGTCGGTTGACCAGGTGGAATTTACCTTCGAATCTCGCTAATCTCAGCGGCATCTGGGGTGGTGGCGGCATACGTCGCAATGACTTCTCTTACGACATTCCAGTGGCTCCGGGACATCGAACCTTCGGATTCCAAGGGTCTGGAGAGTGGACACAGGCTATCGACGTTGCGATTGAAGGAGCTGGAGGTGAATTAATCAATGATATCGAGGTCTTCCAGCACTACCCTGATGAAGGCCATCCTTGGCTGGTCGAGGAAGGAGCAGTGGTGGTATTTAAGGTAAGTTACTCACAGTCATCTTCGTGTCACCCCATGAGAACTAACGCTGAACGAAGGACTTGAAGGCGACGAAAAGTCGAGAGAGATCATGTTTCTTCTCATTCCATTCCGATCCACCCAAAATTCTACCTTTCCTAGTCACCCAGTCTCCCGGGACAGCAATCACAGGGTTCTACGGAAGTCAGGTCAGTACATTCTAATCATAACAACCACTACGTGGTATACAGTCATTGACATTCGAACAATGGTAGCGCCTTCATGATGGTGGTGGCATTACGCCCTTGGGGGTTATCTCGGAAGTGATTGAGGGAAAGTAAGGGCTGGTTGATGTACCTACCCCCAATATCATAGGACTTTTATTCCCATAGATGGATGTCAAGAACAACCGACCTTGTGACAGACTTGCAAAGAGACATTCACATACATGGTCTAGGAAAGGCAGAAAATGTGCCATCAGATAAAGAGCTTCGTCTCCAAGGGGGCTTCGAGGGTTTCATGCGGTAGATGTCAGGTGTATTCAGAAATATGTCTTTACAAGAACATACATCATTAAAGAGTATACATCCAGCCTTCCATACCCTCATTCTGCCGATGACCTGCCTTGGCAGCTTTATTGCATCGCCAAAGGTAGATGTCCATGATGATGATCATTAGAATACTAACCATGGAGATGGCGAAGGTTGTCCAAATGCCGGTCTTGATGCAGCAAAGTCAGCAACCTCAAATGCTCTGGAGATGTCACGTCATAGTTCTTACTTACCGTATAATGGGGACTCTCCTTTGCCATGAATGCTGTACTCGCAATAATCCCACCAACGCCACCGCCAATAAGACAAGTGGCTGAAGCAACTGCACGCTTTGAGTGGGACGTGATATTGTTTGCTTGGAATGTGAGTACACCAGGAACACAAAACTGCAAGAACCCGATACCTAGAGGAAAGGTTAGACACTACACCACACATCAGGTGAAGATCACTTACCAAGAAAAGCTCCAAAGTACCGAGCACCATTTGCCTTCCCGTAGACAGTAATTAACATGCCAACAGCCGTCAGAGCTTGATGCACTGCAATGATTGGGCCGCGCATCTTGTACCGGTCACCAAGCCAGCCCGAAACATAGGCCATGATGGCAGCTAGGACGTACGGTGGGGCAGATAGCAGCTGAGCCTGGGTGCTGCTGAAGCCCATGCCGTTGCGGAGAATAATGGGTAGAAAGTAGGAGTAAGCATAACCGGGCAATGTCGATGCCATGAGATTGAACGCCCAAAAGTATAACCGCCAGTCCTTGAGATGGTGCAAAATCTTTGCCCCGTCAATCTTGTCCTCCTCGGCATCTCCCCGGTCCTGGTTGATGCGGGCGATGATGAATTCTTGTTCGGCTGGCTTCAAGAACTTTCCAGCTTGCGTGGGGAAGTCGATGATAATGAACCGGCCGATGGCGCAGATGACGACGGTGATGGCGCCCTCGATGATGAAGATCCCTGATTAGATCTGTCAGCATTATCCTCTGAACATCGCACAGGACTGGAACACTAACAGCTCCATCCGTTGAGTCCTCCCTTGCCCTTTAAAAGAGTCAAGACATATGCGAAAATGGCAGAAAAGCCACCCGTGATGACTGATAGAATCCAGAATCCAGACAATCTCTTTCCAACTTCAAACCGGGTGTACCAGCAGGTGATGAGATATGTGCATCCCGGAAGAAAACCAGCTTCTAGTACTCCTAGCAAAGCACGGCAGAGAGCCATCATACCCCAGCTCTTGGTGAAGCCCATGCCGATAAGCACAGCACCAAACCCAACGCCAAGAAAGGAGAGCCAATTTGCTGGACCAGCTTTCGGGAGGACAAGGTTCTACATCAATCGTCAATGAGGATCGGCTGGGCTTGACTAGGGTCGTGACATACGCTTGGGATCTCAAAGATGCTGTTAGGGGGATATCAGTACAAGTCTTGCGTACAGTCTTCAACACCGGGACATGAATCTGACGCGGTGACTCACATGTATGCAACAAAGAAGACCATGACGATAACTGTGTATCGGTTTCCCACGGCCAGCCCTAGATCCTCCTGCATGCCCGCAACAAGTGCTAGACCAAGATTTGTTCGGTCAATGAGCGAGATTGAGTACATGATACCCAGTATCGGGAGAAGCCGCAGGTCGATTCGCCGGCTAGCCAATGTTAGCATGTTCCGCAAGATTGAGCAGCTGTAATCGTAGCGACTCACATGATTCTCTTCTGTTCCTCAGGGCTTAGACCGCAAATAGCACCGACATCTTGGCCTTTGATGTTCTCAACATGGGCTGAGTCATGGATCTTTTCGTCAATGCCGTAAGTGCCGGATTCCTCTCGCCGAAGGTCGTGGGATGCTTCACGATAGTCCATGGTAACACTTGGTGACTTTCGAATTCCTAGACACTGGACTTCGCCGTATTGCTACAATCCCATCAAACTGCACCTTCTGAAAAGCGCCGATCCCTCTCTTCTTAAATACCCGCAGGGATAGCCATGGGCCATATGCGCCAAGTCCATCATGTCCAATCAAGAAACCATCATGACATGTTCTCAACAACACACAACAGGCCTAAGACCAAAGCAGCCGCCAAATAAGCGACCATCCATTCCCAATCCCCCGGTGATGTTGCACCAGGAGGCAAACCGGCATGCGGGGTAATCCGGGGTACTGCGGGGAGAGGAGTCTCTTTTCCCAGCCCCGAACCCGGCGACCAGGACCTTCGCGTGGCTGTCCCAAGAAGACGACGAATTGTTGGACGCCCGTGGCGGGAGTGGAGCTCGGACAACGCCACTGAGTCAGGGCGCAAGAGTCAGAGTCGTCGACTCTGGCGCCATGTGTCAGTAGCCCGGCGCCCCCAACTCCAGTCCTTCCCCCTCGCAACGTGGGACATCCATCAAGCTACACTGCCAGGTATTGCTCTAATTACGCTAAGGCTCGACGCAGGCCAAGAGTTCCCGAACCTCCTACTCGGTAAAGCAGACCCGGAGAATTGGCTGGCCAATTATGAAGGCTATGTGGAAGACGCCCAGATCGTCGTGGGGTTGTGTCTTGAAGGGGTTGGCGTGGAGAGCTGCGTCACGAGCAGAGTTCTCCGCGTATTTCGACGACCCTTTGGAATGCCATGAAGTATCAATCGGAACCATCTCGGGTATGCAGCATGGCGCTGTCAACGTGCATGGTAAGCTCCCCCGCAATGTCACCAAACTCCACATCGTCAGTTGTTGTGGGCATCTCCCCATGGGGCACTATGATCTAGATAGAAATCGCTGCGTTTAAATATGCCCCAGAAGAGCAAAGTAAGATCGTTGATTAGGAAGGGCGCGCTCTCTCATTGTTTCGCATTCGATACGAGTTGAAATAATGCTCCTGTGCTTCATCCTGACCGTGTTAGGCCAGACGGTACTTGGTGCCCCGGCAGTCGATCGCGACTCCCGCCCAAAGCTCGCCTGCAACAAGGTGACCATACCACAGCTTGACGGTTTGACGGTGACCTCAGCTCAGAGCGTGGAAGTTCACAACTACACTCTCCCGTCCAATCCATCTGGGTCACAAGCCAGCTTCTGCAACTACACTCTCACACTCAACCATGACGGTGCGAACGATGTGGTCTTCGTCAGCATTTGGCTCCCACTCGAGAACTGGAACGGTCGCTTCCTCGCAACTGGTGGAGGAGGTCTCGCTGCTGGCACTTTCGCATCGGCCATGACGGATCCGGTGTCCCAAGGCTTTGCCGCCGGCTCGACTGATGCGGGTTTGACCCTGAATCACACGATCGATCCCAACTCCGGAGAATGGGCGTTGAACCCCGACCGCAGCATCAACACCGCCCTCATTGAGAACTTTGCGACTCGGTCCATTCATGAGATGACTCTCATAGGTAAGGCAGCCGTCAAGTCGTTCTATGGCACCGAACCTCAGTATTCCTACTACAGCGGCTGCTCTCAAGGTGGCAGGCAGGGCTACTTCGCCGCGCAGTACAGCCCGGAAGACTTTGATGGCATCTTGGCTAACGCGCCTGCGATCAATACGCCCCAAGTATCTCCTGGCGACTTTTGGCCTTCAGTAGTAATGGGAAACATCGCTGCTCCGCCGCAATGCGTCTTCCAGACGTATCAAGCGGCGATCATCGCTGAATGTGATCCTTTGGATGGTGCTACAGATGGTCTCATCTCGGCCCCCGAAAAGTGCAACTTCGACACGAACAAACTCGTCGGACAGAAGATTGACTGCACCGATACGAGCGGAGTTGTCTCGATCACCGAGGAGTACGCCGAGGTTGTCGCAAAGACTCTAGAGGGTGCCACAACCACATCCGGAGAGTTTCTGTGGTATGGCAACCCTCCCGGCGCGCCGTTCAGCGGGCTTGCCAACACCAAGACAGAAAATGGCGTGACGGTTCCCGTCCCATTCGCCCCCGCCGAAGCTTGGATGCGATACTTTGTCGCCCAGAATCCAGACCTCGACACCGCGTCCCTGACGTTCGGCGAGTTTGAGGACATCTTCCAACAGTCTGTCGACAAGTATATCGAGCCTTTCGGTACTGACGCACCCGACCTGACGGCATTCAAGAAAGCCGGCAGCAAGTTGTTGACGTGGCACGGCATGGCCGATCCGCTCATCGCGCATCCGGGCACGACGCTCTACTGGGACCGACTGCGAAAGAAGATGGGAGGCACGGAAAGCCTCGACGAGTTTTATCGGGTCTTCCTTGCGCCCGGAGCCGGGCACTGCGGTGGCGGATACGGACCCGTCCCCGTTGAGCCTTTGTCTATTTTGGTAGGCTGGGTTGAAAAGGGCAAAGTGCCTGACACGTTGTTTGCGATCACGACTCAAGATGGCGTTGACACGACCCGAGATCTGTGCCCCTATCCGCAGTCTCTGAGATACAGAGGAAAAGGGGACCTGAAGGATGCAACCAGCTTCGTCTGCGAGAAGTGAAAAGCCGGTCGTTCAACAATAATGTTTAGCTAGTAAACATAAGATTAAGCCTAAACGCTAGTAAGCTCGTTCAAATCACGGATGGCACATGCCAAGTCGATCCTTACTCAAATGCTGCATCGGTATGGCTTCGTTTTCATGAACGTGATACGCTAGGTCGTAACAGGTGCCCAGATGCCCAATCTTGGAAGGTTGTCAAAGCCATCATGTCCATGTCAGAACTTCTCCTGCTCCTTGGCGAACTGCCGGCTTCCAGCTCCTCAACCAGTCCGCCCTTCCGAGACACATTCACCCTGCCCTCCATCCATCCCAAAGATCTTGGAATTTCTTGGTACGCCGGGATGTCAGCATACATCTCTGGGAAGTGACTGAAGAAATCCGCGGACATGGTCCACGAGTTGATGTCCCTGATCCGGTCTTCGAACTCTGGCGACACGGTGTACCGCCCGGTCTCTACGTTTCGTCTGTAGCAATCGCGGAACTCAAAGGGCCACATGATTCGGAACCCGTCAGCAAACACCTTCCAGAACAGGTTCGAGCAGTACTGGTGTTGCGCAAACACAAAGCGTTCACGGACGCCTGGCCTGTTTATGTTTAGAAACACCCGACAAGGTTAGCTTTCGTCCATGATGCACCAACCCGTGTCCCGAGCTTCAACACTTACCAAACGAAGAAGTCTATTGCTGAAGAGTGAGGCAGCGACTGCGATGGCCTTACGATTGCTGTCAGGATGCCCGTCTGCATCGTTGGCGATGGCAACATTGGACGACTTACCTGCTGAGATACCACGCGGGCAGCTTGGCGCATTGCTCGACTGTGGGCTCCGCTTGATACCGTAGGAGTCGGTGCATAAGTCTCAGGATAGCCAGCCGTTCAGTATCCGCGCAGTTGCGGAACTGGAGGCTGTCGGTCCGCCTCAGTTTCTTCCAGAGCGGCGGTAGCTTGCCTGACCGCTCAACGGCATCCCAGCCTTCCAGAATGACGCGGACTGGAATATCATCGCTCATGTCGTCTTCCATGTCGAGCACGTTCCTGGGTAGCATCTCGCGACCGCCAAGAGCCTCGTTTGCACATCGCCAGATACTCGAGCCCGCCGGCAGACCGGGACTTCCGGGATCCTGTCTTGAGGCTAAACACTCACAGGCCGAATCAGGCTCGGGCACGATGACGCCGTCGCCCTGCCCAGCCGAGGGAGCTGGGGGGGAGTCGGGGAAGGTTTCGAGATTGGGGTCCCCTGTCATTGGGAAAGATGTTGGAGCTGAGAGACCGCTGGAGAACTCCGATGCCGTTGTGATGAGGTGACCAGCTGTACCAGACACCGGGAGGCCCCAGGTCATTGCGGTAGCGCCAGGGGTGAACACGTTCAGGCCACTATCCTCTCCAACGTCCATGGCGATTGTATCGGAGGCGGCATGGTCCTCAGACCAAGGTTGACAGTTGGAGGTCGCATTAAGCAGTCGGGATGCCTGGTCAGTGGAGGTGGTGCCATCTGCCTTCTCCCCTTCCCTATGGACCTGGATGGACGTTTCAATTGAGGAGAGCACCTTGGCGAGGTTGTCCTTCTGTCTCGTCATGTCGGAAAGTTGATTCATCAGGCTGGCGATCCTACCGTTGGACTCTTGCTCGCTCATGGCCTGAATCGTAGCCTCGAGGTAAGCGATGCGGTTCCTGTTCCTCTCGCGTGCTGCACGTTGAGCGCGTCTGTCGAGTTCCCGCTTCTTTGCACGACGTGACGCAGCATCGTCAATCACGGGCATGGGCGTTGCCGAGCTGATTTGTTGTGTGGCCATCGTTCTGCTTGCACATAAGAGTACACGATGCAGGCTACGAGCATATTACGATGAAGTTACAATGAGACGAAGGTGGTTGGACGACGCAGCCTTAGAGTTGAGAGGATCCCACCTGCGGGGAACCGGGCTTAACGGGGGCCACGTTCAATCCGGGGAACAAGGGGAATGCGGGGAAGACCCCGGCAGATGTTGGCGTTAGTCATCACGGCACAGGTCAGAGTCTACAAGATGAATTAGTCCCAAGCGAGAGGAAGATCTAAGAGACCATCAAGCTTGGCGCATAGATGATTTGCTGAAGGCAACAGTTTGCGCTAGCCGATGGTGGGAAGCCAACAGAGCGGGCGCCGATTGTGGCGAGAGGGGGCCGGAACATGTCCAGTATTTGTATGAAAGCCCAGGGAATTCAACCAGTCAGTCAGTTTGTGTCCCTGACTAGTCGCTGCGAACACATGAGGAGTTGGGAAACGGAGGGTTTCTATTCACCTAAACGGTACTAGACATTACGTGTCGGATTATGCCAGATCCCTCAGTGCAGGCCACATCCTGTTGGGTTTCCCGCTGGAGGGCGAGGTTTTCCTACTGTTCTCAGGTGTAGGGCGGGCTTTCATCAGGGATGGTCCATTGACTTGAGCCCCAAGGTTGCCAGCGTTTACTTTGACTTCAGATGTTCGGACGTCTGTAGGTCTGTCAGTGTCATTTGGGAGAGTGAAACGCAAATAGCATGTCATGTTCGCCCGCAGTTATTTTAAGCTTCAACCTCGCAAGTGATCACGCATGGTAAAAGTTAACGCGGTGCACGCACATGCAGTAGATGTTGGGGGGACGGGCCAGGTCTTGCTCTGGCCTTGGTGTCACCAGCAGCATCACAAAAAAAAAACACACATTTTTCGACGATACAGAAGAGTGATTGACTGTGAAAAATCCCCAGAGTGGATGCAAACTCACTCACCGTTCCCACTCTGAGCATGACCTTGACGATGATGCACGGATTCAAATCGCGAAAACGACACACACACCAGCCACACGAGCGGAGGCCACAGGCGGAGTACCGAAGTTTCGCACCAGGTTTCACCAACACCGGCATCACAGGCCCGGACTGATTTCGAAATGCGGTAGGACAGGGCCGTTGGGCTGTCTCCTCACCCGGGAACACCACGCAGAACCCCATCAACACGTCAAAATCCCCCCAGAAGGGCTGACTTCCACGAGCCGAACAGCATATCGCTACCTCGGAACAGCGGCCATCGGTAGGCCTCTCCGTGGTGTTTGAACATGGAATCGTCTGAGAATGACCTCTCCTTCACGAGGCGGTGCAGCCCTGTTTCTGAAGTGAAGCAAGCAATTAATCTGAATCCAAGCCTGGGATAACGACGGGACTTGTGGAAACGGGCGTGTGGCATCGGACAGAAAGTTCAGCAGAACTAATCCTCCGGGGTTTGATCGTCACCTTATCTCACTTAGGCGTGGAGATGAATTAACAGATGAAGACCACGAGAACTTATGATGTGGTCGCAGCTTTGTCCCAACAGGTATGTGCAGACGGCTCTAGGACATGATGAGGGTTTTAGTTCCGCCGCCACGCCCAGGTGCTACTAGACCTTTTCTGTGTAAATCAAATACTTCAAATCAAACTCCGTGATATCCCTGTCTATACTCGGGTAGAGCAGATTAATCGAAGCTGTCTGAGGCTCACGAGAGCATGGCAGCTCCCCGTCGCTTTGCAGGTGTCTCTTCACAAACTGATTTGCCTCAAACCATGTTTCTGCATGTATCCTCTCGAGAATTCTCAGGTCCATCTAAATGATTACAAACCGTTCCATCATCACGTTCCATCAGCTGGAGCCGCTCCAGTTGAGGCAGTGCATGTCGTCTAACAACTCAGTCTTGGCGACTCATCCCTTTTATTCAGATGCTGTCAATTGTGACTTGTCATGGCGATCCGCAATCCTCTACATGGGCTTGCAGCGTCACATTGGCGCCACAAAAATGTTGGGGAGCCTAGTTTGGAGACTAGAACTGGAAAGAATAACGTGGGAACAGAACGGAACGTCTAACACATGGCGAGTAGCTGTGGCGATCTTCGACGATGCGCGTGTGAGAACCGGCCAGGTTTGTGAATAAGCATTTCATGGCGGACATGGGTACAGACAATCACGATAATCTTGTCAATCTCCCTGCCCATCACAAACGGCCGACGGTGATCGCCCCCTTCGCCCATGTGCTGGCAAATGCTGCAGGGGTGCCAGGCACTCACTATTGCACGAGCTGGTGTTCGGCATCCCTCACAAGAGCCCTCACAAGAGGCCTAGTGAGCCGAACTCAAGGTTTCGCAAAGCTCTTAGCTGTAATGAATTTGTGTGAGGGATTTTCTGTAACTTTGCCATCACTCTCAAAGTGACAGTTCCTGGCAGGAGGCCGGAGAATGATGCTGTTGTTTTGAAGAACACAGCACCATGAAATATCACTAGTTCGTGTTGGATGCACAGCTCCTTCCTCCGAGACATCAAGAGATAGCCAGTCTACCGGGTCCTCATGAATCGTTCACATTTCTTGATGCGAACCGCTCGCAATTTTGTCATCGTTCGTCACTCACAAACCTTGGGCTACGGTGGTGGTGCACAGAGTTGGCATGCAGAGTTGACAAACTGATCTTTCAGATGATCGCGACGGATGAATCAGGCTCAATCATCCACGAACCTGACTCTAGAGTATTCGGGTTCTCAAACTTCCTGTTCCAGGCATGTGGTCCCGGGGGGCGAGACGATCCGTGTGCTGGGCTAAGAAGATAGATCACTAACAGATGATGGGTTTAGACGCCACTGCGATCTGTTAGTGGGGTATAAACCCCAAAGAGAAACTAGATGAAACAGGTTTGTCGACTTTTAAAATAATCGTCCGATGACATCTTGGATTTTCTCCCAGGTTCACTGCTGTGCAATGTCACCCTCTCTTGGCACACTTCTGCGACTTGGTGTGACAGCGCGCTCAGCCACTCGCGTGGACCACAGTTCGCCCTCCGCTTGCTACAGCAGAGTGAAGCTATTCCGGGTAGACCTGGCTCCGCGTCTGAAACGGTTCCTCCTCCAGCCAACTCTCCTCTTCCCGCCCTCGTCTGTCATTCGTGCTACAACTGCACGGTCGAGTACCAGCTGTTCACCGTAGACTGCAAGTCACCGGCACCCCTGTACCAGGATCAATCATCTTCGAACACCGACCTCGGCACGGGTTCCCTGTCCCTCTCCGATCTACCTGCTCTCATCGAGCGGATACTCCCCTCAGCCCCCAACCAACCATGTCCCGATTTCTCATCACACACCTTGTTTGAGAATGGCGCCGTTCTAGTCCACCGCTGCCGTCTTTCTGAGGGACGGGACCTGAGCGCATATCCCCGCGGCCCGCCGCAACGCTGACATGAATAAGCTTGTCCACTAGCCCAGGCCTTATCGACCTGCGTCCAGTCTGTGGCCCCTACCAGAATCGGACTATCTTGACGATCGCTTCCGAGCACTTTTCCATCCCCTCTTGAGTCCGGATCGTCTCGACTTTGAGATCTAATTTTGGACCTGCAGGCTTTTTCGAAGCTTGTCAGAGCGCCGTTTCTCTCGCCCGGTCCCAAGCCGTAGACGTCCAACGACGTTATCCGTTTGGCCACCAAGTGGCCTTGTCCCCGTCCCTGACCCGGCTCTGAGAACACCTTTCCCTTCCGCAGTCTCAAGCCTCAACCCCGGCTCGAGATGACTTTGCCCCCGTAGCATCGATGCAACTTCCATGTCGCTCATCCATTGCCTTCTCAAACGGGCCCCTGCACGCGATCGCCCAGAGGCCTGGCCTTGTTCTCCCTTCAGCGCATCAAGAGTCCGGTGAGACGCAAGTTCAGCCGACTGACCAAGTGGAGCATCACGCAACCACACTTGTCGGAGAGCAGTGTATATCTAGACCGAGGCCTTTCGTCCCTTCTCATGATTCGGAACTCTCTCTTCAACCTTTTATTCACTTCTCATCTCGTTCTTTTCTTATTTCAGTCTACAGTGTAGGCTTCCTTTCTTTCTTCTTACTGACAGGCTTGATGCCTCAGAAGAACCTTTTTCTTTACAAATATTAGTATCCGTCTGTTTATATTATAGTTCTTCCACATGCCTAGCCCTCTTTCATGGCGGCAAGCCGCCGTGGCAGTCTTGCTGTTCAACGCAGCCGTGACTGCTAATTACGACACTCGAAACGCTGAAGCCTCGAAGGATACCAAGCGGGATTTGGATACGGGCTCAGTGAAGCATGGACGCTTCGACTTGAGGAACTTGGTTCAGAAGTTGAACGTTGACAGCGTTCTGTCGGCGCTTGGAAGCAACAGGGCACAGGGTTAGTCCACAGAACTTGAACACTCTGAGTTATTCGTTAACTGAGTCGATAAGATGCTTCTCCGAACTTGACTCCGCTGGCCGCCGAGGGAGCTGCTGCTCCTGTACCGCAACCCCCAGCGAATGGAGCACCCCCAGCTCCTCCGGCAAACGCGCCGCCTCTTGCGGTCCCGAATGCTACTCCTCCTCCGCCACCGCCGGCTGCGAGCGGTGCACCTCCTCCTCCTCCAGTTGGAGCACCACCGCCTCCTCCGGACCCGAATGCCGCTCCTCCTCCTCCTCCCCCGGCCAACGGTGCGGCGCCACCGCCTCCTCCCGGAGCCAGTGGTGCTCCACCTCCCCCTCCTGCTGGGGCACCACCTCCGCCTCCTCCAGACGCGCCTCCGCCGCCCGACCCGAACGCTCCTGCGCCGCCGCCCCCTGATGGCGGGCCGCCGCCTCCTCCCCCCGATGGTGGACCACCTCCCCCCCCTGACGGAGGACCACCACCGCCACCACCTGATGGTGGTCCACCACCGCCGCCTCCCGATGGAGCGCCGCCGCCACCTCCCCCTGATGGACTTGGGCCCCCTCCACCGCCTCCTGATGCTGCTCCGGCAGCAAACGGCGCTGCTCCTCAACCCCTGGCAGTCCCAGCTGTTGGTGCGCCTCCGGCACCGCCCGGTCTTGCTGCCAACGCCACGGCTCCTCCTCCCCCTCCCCCTGGAAAGGGCAAGGACGACGCGGGCAAGAAGGCGAGAGATGACGCCAAGAAGAAGGCCGACGATGCTAAGAAGGCAGCCGATGCCGCAAGAGGAGCTGCTGGTCCCGGTGCTGCTGCGGCCAACGGAACAGCCGCGGTTGGTCCTGATGGAAAGAAGAAGAAGGGGAAGAAGGGCAAGGCTGATCTCGCCCCCGGTGCTCTGGTAGGCAACGGGACTGCAGCAGCTCCTCCCCCTCCACCTGGAAAGGGCAAGGATGATGCGGGCAAAAAGGCACGAGACGACGCAAAGAAGAAGGCAGATGAAGCGAAGAAGGCAGCGGAGGCTGGCCTAGGAGCTGCTGGTCCCGGAGCTGCTGCCAGCAACGGTACAGCTGCAGTCGGCCCTGACGGGAAGAAGAAGAAGGGGAAGAAAGGGAAGAAGGGCAAGGCCGACGTCGCTCCCGGAGCCCTGCTCGGAAACGGTACCGCAGCGGCCGCTCCACCGCCTCCTCCGGACGCCGAACTCGACCCTGAGGCTAAGAAGAAGGCCAAGGAGGCCAAGGAGAACGGCCTAGAGGCAGCCTCTGGTCCCGCTGAAGAGGCGGCATTGGGAGGACCTCCACCGCCGCCTCCTGAAGGTGAGGATGACCCTGAGGCTAAGAAAGCCAAGGAAGCGAAGGAGGCTGCTGGGGCTGGGGCAATAGCCGCAGGATTGGAGGCTCGAAAGTTCAACGGAAACGGACGTCTTGGTCGGCGAATCGGTAAAACCGATAATATCGTCGACCGACGCCGCCGGGTCCGTGAAATTAAGCGTCGGAACCTCATGGGCAACTGGGGATGGTGATTACTGCCAGGCATGCTTTTCCTCGCGTGTGCGAGTGTGTGTACCTACGTTACACAGATCTACGGATGGCTCTGGGCGGGTAAAATTGTCGAGATTTCTTTTTCATTATCCTGTTTACTTCAAGGGACCTCTCCAATCAACATGACTGTCTGCGACAGCATCACATATTGAAATCCGCTCACATACGGATTTGACGGATGAAAGGTGTTGAGTTTCCGGCAACCATCAGTAAACAAGTATACCAATTTCAAAAAACAAGAAAAAAACGAAAAAAAGTAAAGGTTCCGTCCCATCTATGACTTGGAAATGCCGAAGAAAAGGCGTCGGATTCTGTGCATTTCCCGAGACGCACAAGGTGCGGCATCTGATTTGACAGAGAACTGGTTTAGACTTCCCGTCTGATCACGGACGCATGAAACTCTGCTATTTCTGGGCCACCCCGTTAGCTGCGTCCGGCGCACCGTTTCGTTCAACGGAGAATGCATTCTTCCCGTCAAATGACTCAATGACTTTCTAGATTAGGCATTGGTCGAAACGGTCGGCCTACACGATCCTGCCGAGGGACTGGCCTAGCACACTGGATGATCGGACTGAGCATCTGGGCTCGGCTGTTCATTCCCCGCAGAGCGCATATTTCTACGGCCGTCATTAGAATCAAAGCTTTTCGTCAGATCATTTTATGTCTTGCTCTTAAAATAGTGGTCTGAAGTGGCGATGATACTGTCTGTGAGACTGTGTTGATGGTCGGTATTTACTGACATCGACGGAGCCGATGCGCAATGATCAGGGTCGGCAGGAAGGGACGCCGAGAGGTTGACAGCTAGTTACGGCGTAGTTCCAGGCTTCAGGCATACTGGAGGAGCTCGCGCACCTGAATCAGACTTTCCAATGCACTATGGATTATGCCGCATCAAAATCCGTTGGAACCACATGGAAGCCCTTCTGCTCTGCTCTCCAGCGTCGGCTTTGACGTCTACGGCAAGTCCGAATACATTCCTCTGCACGACAGTTAAGGTTTGCGAACCGTTGCTGCTGCAAATCATTCGCTTCAGCATTCTCTTCATCATTACGTTTGGCACCGTCACATACCGTCCAGCTTAGGCTATCCAAGCCGTGCGGTGCGAATTGGTGGGAGGAGTAGCGTCAGTCTTGCCAGGGCCACGACCACTATGAGAACCTACGACGAACGGGGTCCAGCCAGCGAGTATCCCCTAAAGTAATCAGCAGGTTCAGATTCTGAGCGGCATTGACGAGCTGTCATTCTTGTTTCCTTCGGATGTCCCAGCCACGGAACTGTAAGCACACTTGTTCCGAAACATGCATCGCGATCATATTTGCTTCCGGGCTCAAATTGGCCATGAGAGTTCATCTCATTATGGAAGTAGCTACTTGTAGGGGAAGCTTCCCCCGTAATAGCCAGCGAGCTGTGGTCATGTACAGCACCACTAGCAGTAACTGTTGCGTTTGGGTCTACAGGCACTTACCTACACAACTGGCGCTAGGCAACTTTTCACTTCCTTCGGATAAGTGCCGTCATGGCGCTCTACTATAGTCAAAAGAACGGAATGCATCCATGACGCTGTTCAGCTTTCTTTTGTTTCGTGATGAATGCAAGGACGTGGGAGTATGAGAACGATGCCCCGCGACAATAGCTACCCGTAGTGATGGTATTGTGTGTAATCCTGCTGCGCCTTCTGGGTCTTGCAATACAGGGGACAGAAACGGTCGCGTGTTGCAGGACGGTGACAGCTGTTCTCTTCAGGCCCAAGATGCTGGGCAGAATCCACTCAGTTGACTGGATCGGCGAAGGGCCGACAGTCGTTCGCCGGCCGACATACAGCGAGTGGCTCGTATAGGCTCGCACGTACTAGAAGATAAAGTGCCTAAGCCTGCCATAGATTCATCCTGTACACAATTTCAACATGCCCAAGAGGGTTGTATTCTCATCATGATCATCAAACCAGTTCCTAACGGCAGCTGGTGGCGCTTCTTCGCTGGGTAGAACTTGCGGACTCGCATTCTCCCCTGTTGTTTGAGACAGAGTTTCGACCCGATGAGAAAGGTGACCACTAGAGTTCTAGGGTGAAAATTTACCGCTGTAGCATGGTGACTGCAAATCAGAAAGAGGGGTCCTGTATGTAAGATGCCAACCATGTACCAATTCCGAAGCAGAACGATATATGTAACCTCAAAAGGCGAAAGAAAGGCCGATGCCTTAAGATCTTTCCTCCGGGCAAGGTACTTGATTACAACAATTTTTTCCGAAGTCATAGGCATTCAAGCAGGTCAAACCAAAGTCCTTTGGTGACGAATTGAAGTAAGACCGCCTGCATAGTGAATGAAAGATATAGTGGTGCAAGCTAGATGAGGCGATGAGATTGTCAATTTTGGGTTTACCTCGCAATCAGCGAATTAAAGCATTCAATGGTGAAATTAATCTAGTTCCAATCAGTTTCCTATTCTCACGAGCTACGCTATCTCAAGCTTCTAAACTAGAATATTAACTGCCGTCTATAGCATCTGCAGTTCTGTACCTGACGGTGACGATGACCGAGCGAGACAGTCGCATAAACGTCTACCCGTTCCTTCTTGACCAGCTCATCGGCGTAGCTCAAAAATGAGGGGCTACAAAGAGCGTTCCAGTCAAAGTTTTGCCTGGCCCCGGCGCCAATTCCGGAATCCGATCCGAAATGCCGCTCCACTCCGCCGGTTAGCTGGGGTGTCAGATTGCTAGGGTTGGAATAGTGTCAGATTGCTAGGGTCGGAATGGCGCCTCTTGGCTGCCAGGGGCAGCCCGGATAATTAGATAATCCGCCCGTAAGATCGGCAAGCCTTTACAGAAGTACGCATAGAGTTTTACCTATTTATAAAGATATATAGTTAATATATAACTAAGTTAATTAGTTAATTAATAGTTTAATTTATATTATTAAGTATATTAATAAGCTATTTATACTACTAAAAAACTACTTATAAGTATACTATAATAGCTTTAAATAGTAAAAAAACCCCTCTAAATAGTTTTTAAAACTAAATACTATAGATTATTTAGATTTAAACTTTTATATATTTCTATTAGCTATAAAAAGCTATAAATTTAAAAAAGTTCTTTAAAAATACTATTTATACTTTTAAATTAGTTTATTAAAAACTAATAATATTTCTAAAGCTTTTATATATCTTTAATTACTTAAAATAAAGTATATTAAACTAGTTAATCCTCCTTAATAATAATAAAAATATAAAATATATTAAAAATATAGAAAATCTCTTAAAAATAAACCTTATACTTTATACTAACTTTAAATTAAAATATATCTTTATTAAAAAAAATAAAATAATATAATAAAAAATATTTAAAAAATATAGTAGTTTATTAAAAACTTTATTTCTATAAATCTCCTAAAGTATTACTATAATATCAGAGAATGGAAAAAATACAATACATCAAATACAAATGTATTTTGTATTTTTTTAGAATATATCTATATTAAATTAAATATAATAGTTTTTATTATTATTTTTAGATATATAGCTTTAATATAGAAAAAATACAGGGGTTTATATAGATTATTACGTAATATTATATATTAATTTATTTTATATATATTTAAAAGTGGGCCTGTATTTTTAGTGTATTGTATTTAACTTAAAGAGGAAAATGTTAGTGCTTTTATTATATAAGCAGCGATAACTATAGTATATAAAGAGATATAAAAGTGGGGCTTATACTTAGAAATAGCGCTTTTTTTATAGATAATTATAGTATTTTTATTTTATTTTATAGCTATATATAACGCTATAAAATAGCTGTATTAGTAAATTTAAGCTTATGAGGAGATGTATTTGTATTGTATTTTTTAGATTATCTCTGGTAATATATATAAAGATATTAATAGTTTTAGCTTCTTTAGTAGTTTTAACTTACTTCTTAGCTTTTAGCTTTTTAGCCTCTTTTTATATATTAAACTTATATCTATATTTCTTAAGAATAATAATAAGAGTAATAAAAGTAGTAAGCTTAATATTATTAAAGTCCTCTTTATTAATAAAATTAGAGAAGAAATATTTATAAAAACAGCTATAGAGATAAATAGTAATAAAGAGAATAAAAACTAAAAAAAAAAAGATTAATAATAAAAAAGCTATATAAAAGAAAATAAACTTATAATTAGCTTTAAAAGAAACTAACTTATCCTCTTTAATAAAGTTAGAAAGACTATAAAGGTTATATAAAAAGCAGTAAACCTTAAAAGAAATAATAGCTTTATTATAAGTAATAGTAAAATAAGTTTTAAGCTTAATACTAAAATAAAAGATATATAAAAATATTATAATTTAATTAATCTATTTAATTAAAATATTAATATAATATTAGAAGTATAATAAAGTAGTAATAAAAAGGGGATATATAGGTTTATAAAATTATAAAAAATAAAGAGAAAAAAGAAAAATAAAATAATAAGAGGTATATATAGTAGAATATTATTTATCTATACTCTCACCTATAAGAAAAGCTAAAATAATAAGTAAAACTATAGCTAATTAGAAGCTTTATAACTACTAAATAAAATAGATAATACTTTTTTTTACTACTCTAGCTACTTATAATAAGAAAAGCTATTATTTTATAACTTATAAAATAATTAAAACTATAATAATAGAGAGATAATTAAAGCTATTTAGAAATACTTAATTAAACTATAGAAATAACTATATAATTATTATAGCTACTCCTAAAGAGGTATATTAAATTACTAGAGTTAGAATAGCACCTCTTAGCTACTAAGAGCAGCCTAAATAATTAGATAATTTGCTTATAAAATTAGCAGGCTCTTATAGAGGTATATATAAAGTTTTACCTGCTTATAAGGATATATAGTTAATATATAACTAAGTTAATTAGTTAAATAGCACCTCTTAGCTGCTAAGAGCAGCTTAAATAATTAAATAATCTACCTATAAGATTAATAAGCTTTTATAGAGGTATATATAGAGTTTTACTTACTTATAAGAATATATAGTTAATATATAACTAAGTTAATTAGTTAATTAATAATCTAATTTATATTACTAAATATATTAATAAGCTATTTATACTACTAAAGAACTACTTATAAATATATTATAATAGCTCTAAATAGTAAAAAAACCCCTCTAAATAGTTTTTAAAACTAAATACTATAGATTACTTAGATTTAAACCTTTATATATTTCTATTAATTATAGAAAGCTATAAACTTAGAGAAGTTTTCTAAAAATACTATTTATATTTTTAAATTAGCTTATTAAAAGCTAATAATATTTCTAAAGCTTTTATATATCTCTAATTATTTAAAATAAAGTATATTAAGCTAATTAATTCTCTTTAATAATAATAAAAATATAAAATATACTAAAAATATAAAAAATCTTTTAGAAGTAAATTTTATACTTTATACTAACTTTAAGTTAAAGTATATCTTTATTAAAATAGAGTAGGATAATATAATAAAAAGTATTTAAGAAATATAGTAGTTTATTAAAAACTTTATTTCTATAAATCTTTTAAAGTATTATTATAGTATAAGTAAAAGTTTTAATAAATAGCTTTATAATTTTAAAAACTATATAAGTTATAATAAAAGAGAATAAAAAATAAATATAATTTCTAAATATATTATAACTATTATAGCTTTAGTTTATAAATACTTCTTTATAAAAAGATATAGAAGTATAAATCTTTTAATAGGAGAATATAATTTACAAAAACTAAAACTATAAAGTTTTAAATAACTTAAACCTCTTAATTTAGTTTTTAGAATATATTAATATACTTTTATAGAGCTACTTTAAAATATAAATATCTATTTATTATATAACTAAGCTTTTTTTAGTATTTAAATAAAGTTTTATTATTAATAAAGTAGTTATTAATATCTATATATATCTTTTATATTTTAAAACTACTCTATAGAAGAATAAAGTTAGTAGAGATATATTCAAGCTTATAATCTATAATAAAAAGCTTTAATTAAAAGAAATTAAATAACTTAATAAATTAACTAACTATAAAATAAACTATAAAAAAAGCTTTTAAAGAAAATAAAACTTAAAATAGTTTTTAACTATAATAAGAATTTATTAGAAATAAAAGAAATCTTTTTTAAATAACTAAAAAGCTAGAAAACTATATTATAAGCTATATTTCTACCTATATATACTCTCTAAGTATTTCTATATTAATATTATTATTTAACTAAAATTATAGATCTTTTTAAAAAACTTCTAAAAAGTCTTTAATAAGAAAATAGAGGATAATAAAAGCTTTATAAAATATATCTAAAAAATTATAAAGTTTTTTTTAAAGTCTACTTAACTCTATAGAAAGGTTAAAAAGTCTATAAAAGTAATATTTATAATAATAAGAGAATACTTTCTTATAAGATTTATAATTTTAAACTTAAGCTTTATAATATATATATTTAACTATATAAGATAGTTTACTACCCTATAAAGCGCTCTTTTAAGAGATTTCTTATAAGTAGAAATATATAAAATCTTTATTAAAATATATAGTATAATAGAGATTTTTATAAAAAAAGTAAATAGCTTAATAAAACTATAACTATTTAATATAGCTTTATATATAGAATTTATTAGTAATTTAATATCTTGTTAAAAATTATATTAGAGAGATATTTAGTAGGATATAAGCTTAAGAAATAACTGCTTATAAATATTAATATATAACGTCTTAATATAATAATAATAATAATATAGTAATATTTTACTTACTTAAATATTCTATATAAAATAAATAAATAGACTTTTATATATATAACCTTATATAAAAGTATTTAGTTTATTATAATCTATAACTTTATAAATACTTATATAATCCCTTATATTATATAATCCTACTTATATAATTAAAAGCTTAATAGCTTATATTTTAAGTTATCTTTCTCCTCCTTTTTCCTTACTTTAGGATATAACCTACTAACTATATTAACTAGAATTATTATAATATATACCTTCTCTATTAATTATCTATATAAATAAATATTTATAAATACTTAAAATTATTATATTTTATTATAATATATCTCTATCTATAACCTTATACTATATAAGCGTATATACTATACTTTTAAATACTTTTATACCTATACTAATAAGTTATAAGCTTAGTTTAAAGATAACTTTAGTTCTTTCTATTTCTTTATTTATACTTTTCCTCCCTATTAAGCTTTATCTATATATAAAAGCTATATATATTAAAAAATACTTTTTTAAACAATTTTCTATCTATACTACCTTTATAGAATTAGATATATTAGCTAAATTAGTAGTTTAGTTCTATAAAATATACTTTCTTTAAATCTATATAACTAATTCTATATAAATTAACTATATTTCTATTAATTCTTCTCTAAGTAAATAGTCTTTTACTATTACTTTATTTAATTTATATCTCTTAGATTATCTATTTAAACTATCCTTTAGTTTACTCCTAATCTAATTTAGATCTATATTTATAGTTTAATAGATTTCTTTTTAACTAACTTACTATATAGGATATTTATCTCCTTAGTTAGACCTTAATCTAACTAAAGAAAATATTAATTAAAGAGAAAAAAAAAACTACTCTTCCTTAATAATTAAACTTTAAACCTCTAAGTTTATAACTATTATAAAATATTACTATATAAACTATTATACTATATATTAATAGTTTCTTTAGTTATATAACTTTATTATTATTTAATTTTTATAAAGCTTATAACTATATACTACTTCCTATAAAGTAATAATAGCTAATCTAAAGGTTAATATACCTAAGCTAATAAGCTTTAAGAATTATAAAGTATAAGCTATATATATTAAAGCCTTCTTTATAAATAAAAATATAATTATTAATTTAACTAAACCTAAATCTAAAAATAATATAGATAAAAGTAATAAAGCTTTAAGCTATATATAATTACTCTATAAAAATAGCTTTTTAAGAGTAATTAAAAATAATAATAATACTTTTAAAGCTTAAGATTACCTTAAAAAGCTATATAAGTTTATAAGTTTTATAAATAAGTTTTTAACCTATAAAAAATTCTTTAATACTTCTTTAGATAACTTTAATTCTATAAAAGAATATATTAATAAAATTAAAGAATTAATAAATAATTTATTCTATAACTAGCTAAAACTATTTAATTAAGTAGTTATAGTATATATACTTAATAATCTAAATAAAACTTATAAATTTTTTATAACCTCTATAACTTAATCTTTAAAAGCTAACTTTACTACTTATACCTTTAACTCTTTATACTTTAGTTTATTAAATAAATATAAAAGAAAAAGAAATAAAAAAGTAGTTAATAATACTACTTAAAGTATTAAGTATAATAAAAAATAGAATACAAACTAGGAAAATAATAAAAATAAGAGTAAAAATAAGAATATAGATACTAAAATATCTAAAAGACTCTAGAAAAAATAGAAAAGTTTATACTATAAAAATTATAAGAAAACTAATTATTCTAAAGAAAATTATACTTTCTTATATCCTAAAAAAGTACTTAGTTAGTAGAAAAAACCTACTAATAGTACTATAAAAGAAAAAGAGAAAGAAATAATTAATATAACTACTACTAATAATATTATTCTTTATATATCTTTAAATAATTCTAATTCTATAGAATTAATAGATTTATTTTCTAAAAAAGAAAAAGAAAATATTATTTTTAAAAATATAAGTTATACTACTACTTCTCTTTATAATATAAATAAATTTACTAATAATCCTTCTTTAAGTTATTTAATTAACTAATCTATTATTAAAGAATAAAGAAAAGTTAAGAGTTTTAACTAAATTAAAAAAATAGTTAATTTTTATATTAATACTACTACTACTATATATATAGTTAAAAACCACACTCTTTTAGTAAATAAAATAAAAATAAATAAACCTATTAAATAGGGAGAAGTAAAAAGTCTTGCTTTTATACTAAAAAGTAATTTAATTATATATCTTAATAATAATAGAATTATATTAAAAGATATTTATTATATACCTAAATTAAATATTAATCTATTTAGCTAATTTAAGTTAGATTTATTAAGTATTACTTCTATTATATAGAAATAACCTATTTTATATAATATTAAGAAAGATTATATTATTACTATAGGAGTAAAACGAAATAATTTATATTTCTTCTAATTTCCTATAAATAATAATAATAACTATATATATAATACTATAACTAATAAAAATATAAATAATAATGATAATAATAGCTTTTAATTATAGCATTAACATTTTAATTATATTTATATATAAAATCTTTTAAAAATAAAAGATAATATAATTTCAGATATAAATATAAATAATAATAATATAAATAATAATAAATTACTACCTTATAAAGCTTATTTTAAAAGTAAATTTATAACTAAAGTAAATAAATTATAGGTTTATAATAAAAATCTAAATTATTTAAATTATATAGCTTTAGATTTATATAAGCCTATAATACCTACTATTTATAATAAATATAATTTATTTATTATCTTTATAGATAAATATACCTAATTTATCTAGGGAAAATTACTTAAAAATAAAACTAAAGAAACTATAAATAATACTTTTTTAAAATTTTAAATAGAAGTAAATAATAATAATAATAATAATAAAATAAAAGAAATCTCTACTAATAGAGGTAAAGAATTTTCTAATAAATATATTAAAACTATATATCTTAATAGTAAGATTATCTATAATATAAAACCTCTTTATATATATAAACTTAATAGACTTATAAAGTATATTATACGCACTATAGTTAATAAAATAAGAATAATACTATATAACTTAAGTTTACTATACTACTTATAGAATAAAGCTTTTTATACTACTCTTTATATATATAATAAGACTTTATATTCCTCTATTAATTATATAACGTTTTATAAATTAAAGAATAAAATAAAACCTAATATAAATAATATTAAAATATAAAGTAGCTTATACTACTATAAGAATAAAAATCCTAAAATTAAGAAATTAGATATAAAAATATATTAAGGTTTTATAATTAATTATAAATCTAATAGGTATAAAATCTAAAATATATAACTAAAGAAAGCTTTATAGTCTTATAATATTAAAATCTTAGAGAATACCTTTATTTCTTATTATAAAGAACTTCCTATAAACATAAATACCTACTTTAAGGATACTAATAGTAATACTATACTTAATAAAAATAAATAGAGTACTACCTAATATAATCTATAAAGAGATATATCTAGTTAATCTATCTCTTATAGTAATAAAAATATTACTATAAATAGTAGTAATATTACTAAAAATACTACTCTTAAGAATCTAAATAATAAAACTAATATTAATATTAATAAAAATAATAATAATATTAATAATAATAATATTAATACTAATAATAATGATTATAGTACTATATCCTATAATAATAATTATAATACTAATACTAATATAAATATAATAAATAATAATAATAAGAAAACTATTAATATTAATAATAGAGAAATAAATACTAATAAATCTAAGTTTTTTATAAAAATCCCCTCTATAATAAATAAAGCTAAAAAAAACTACTAATAGGTTAATAATATAGTTAAAAATAATATTTTTAATAAAGGTACACTATTATTTATCTTAGAAGACTACTTAGTCCTAAGAAATTATAGAATAAATAATAATAATATTATAACTAATAATAATAAAGCTTTATATATATTATTAGTTATTATATTAAATAAACCCTCTAATATTAAATAAGCCTTAAATTCTCTTTATAAAGATAATTAGATTTAAACTATATAATTAGAAATAAGTTAAATAGAAGATATTAATACTTAGAAAATTATATAAATACCTAATAATATTTATCTATTAAGTAGTAAATAGGTATATACTATAAAATTAAAAGATAAAATAAATAATACCTATAAATATAAAGTAAGATAGATAGCTTAAGGTTTTAATTAATATATTAATATTAATTATTTAGAAACTTTTTCTACTATTTATAGACCTAAAAGCTATAGATTTATAGTAATTTTTACTATAAAAGAAAGCTAAATTTTACTCTAATATAATATAACTGTAGCTTTTATTCATATAGATATAGATATAGATATTTATACTACTATACCTACTAGTTTTATCTATAATAAAACTACTAATAAATTAAAATTTAATTCTAATTATAATTATAAATCTAAAAATAATAAATATTACTATAAGCTTATTAAAGCTTTATACAGTTTAAAATAAAGTCTTAAACTATAATATAACTATTTAAAAGCAATATTATTAAAATTAGGATTTATTATTTCACCTTATAATAAAGCAGTATATATATTAAATAAAAATAATTATAAAGCTATAATATATTACTATATAGATAATATATTATTAGTAGTTAATAATACTACTACTAATAATTATATATATAATAAGTTAAAGTAATATATAAAGATTTAACTATTAGAGGAGCTTAATATATTTTTAAGTTATAAGTTTAATATAGATAAGCAAAATAAGTCTATTTTTATATATTAAACGAAATATACATAAAAAATATTAAATAAATATAATAAAACTAATATAAACCTATTAATAACACCTATAAAAAATAATATAAAAATATATATAAATAAAGGTTATATAACTAAAGAAGAAATATTATAATTTTAATAATAAATTAAAGCTTTATTATATCTAGCTTTAAAAACTAAATTTAATATAGCTTTCATAGTAAATATTTTATTTAGATATACTATAAACCCTTCTAAAAAGTATTTTTCTATTTTAGATTATCTATAAGGTTATTTAAATAAATATTCTAATAAAGGAATTTATTATAACTATAGTAATAATATAATTTAGGATTTAATAAGTTATTCAAACTCTAATTAAGCTAGAGACCTAAATAATAGAAAATCTATATTAGCTTATATATTTTATTAGAACCTATATAATATTATATCTTATAGCTCTATAAAATAAAAAACAGTAGCTTTATCTACTTATAAAGCTAAATATATAGCTTTAACTAAATCTATTAAAGAAGCTATTTATCTATATAATACCTATAATTTTAATCTTAAAAAACTAAAATTTAAGTTAATAAATAAACTAAAATTATTTATAGATAATATTATAGCTAAAAAACTAGCTAAAAATCCTAAATTTTATAAAAAATCTAAATATATTAATATAAGATATTATTTTACTAGAAACTCTTTAATAGATAAAAAGATAATATTATTTTATATTAATACTAAATCTAATATTACTAATATTATAACTAAGCCCTTAGGTAAAGTTATATTTTTCACACTACTAAGTATTATTTATAGTAATAATAATAAAAATAATAATAATAATAATTATAATAATAATAATAATATTATTACTAAAATAATATACTAGTTTTTCTCTTAATATTTTTACTTATAAAGTTATTTTATAAGAGTTTTTTAACTAGTTATAAGTATATTATATAATATAGGAATATTTTTCTTATTTTTCCTACTAAGTTTTTAAGTTTTTATACCTATAACGTATATATATATTAAGTGAGTAAGCTATATACTTTTTAATTAACTATATATACCTTAAAGGGAGATATTAATATATAACGTTTTAATATAATAATAATAATAATATAGTAATATTCTACTTATTTAAATATTCTATATAAAATAAATAAATAGACTTTTATATATATAACCTTATATAAAAGTATTTAGTTTATTATAATCTATAACTTTATAAATACTTACGTAATCCCTTATATTATATAATCCTATTTATATAATTAAAAGCTTAATAGCTTATATTTTAAGTTATCTTTCCCCTCCTTTTTCTCTACTTTAGGATATAACCTACTAACTATATTAACTAAAATCATCACAATATATACCTTCTCTATCAATTATCTATATAAATAGATACTTATAAATACTTAAAATTATCACATTTTATTATAATATATCTCTATCTATAACCTTATACTATATAGGCATATATACTACGCCCCTAAATACTCTTATATCTATACTAACAATAAAGATCTAATTAAATATTCCTCTATTTACTTAAGAATATTACTAATTAATATATACTTAATTATAAACCTCTAAGTAAAGTAGCTTTTATAGTAATTATACTTTTATTAGCTTTAATATTAAATAAAATATTAAAGCTAAGAAAGAAGTATATATATATAACTTTAATATATTATAAACTAATTAAAGGATTAATAGAGCTTTAGTATTAAAAGCTTAAGTATTTAGGGTTAGAAGCTTTCTAGCGCTTATTTAACCTTATAAGAGGAGTTTAAATAATAAATAGCTATATAAAAATCTTATTTACTAATTATAATATATATAAATAAAGTAAACTATATTACTAAATATACTAAGCATTACGAGAAGTTTTTCTATATACCTTTTTTAATAAAAAATTACTTTTAACTTTTATAACTATAAAAAAGAATATAAAAAGTATATATTAAGTATAATTATTATTAATAGAGCTTTTAGGTTTATTTAAGATTTCTATTTATAAAATAAAAAGACTAATATCTTCTTAGATATTTTTAATAAGTTTTTAAATTATTTATAAACTATATTTAATATATAAATAAAAGAGATTAAAATAGATAATAAAATAGTAAAGTATAAATAAGTTAAAATAAAGCTTTATAGAAGAGGAATTAAAATTAAGCTATTCTCTCTATATATATAAATTTAAAATAGAAGAGTAGAGAGAATAGTTATAGCTATTAAGTAGTATATAAAAGTAATAGTAATAGAAGCTAAGCTACTAAATATATTATAGCTAGAGATTACTAAAACTACTATATATATATATAACTAAATATTAGCTATAACTTAAAAGTAGAACACTTTATATAAACTATTCTATAGCTATTTTTAGTTAAGAGAAAATATATATTTAGTATAGTTAAACTTTTTATACTTTTAAATATATAAATATTATATATATATAATAATAAAAAATACTTAATTTAAGAAAAATAAGTATTAAAAGCTTATACTAAAAGCGTTTATTAGCTTTCTTTTAGAGTATACTTTAAATAATTTATTCTATATATAGAACCTATTTAAAAGTAAGGTTTTTACTATATAAGATATTATATTTAATAAAAAGAAGTTTTATAATAGTAACTTAAAATATATAGTAAAAAAGTTTTATTATATAAACTTTAAAGTAATTTAGAAATATATTACTTAGTTTATAAAAGTATTTTATAAACTATTTATAAAGTAAGAAGCTAATAAAGAAGTAAATAAGATTTTTAATTATATTAAAACTACTATAAAAGAAAGAGATAATTAGAAATAACTGGAGAAGATAGTACTATATATAAATATATAGTTTAAGCTTTAGCTAACTTTATTTCTCTCTCTAAAACTAATAAGCTTATTTACTATATTTAGTAAAGCTTTTTAAGAAGTTTTTAATATAAAAAGGTAAAAAAGGAGTTTATTAGTAACTAAAATAATTTTTAAAACCTTATTTAAAGCTATATTTCTAATAAGAAGTGCTTTATATAAAGATTTTTATATTTTTTAAAAACTAAATAGCTTAAATAGACTATATATATAGCTTAGCTAGCTTTATATAACTATAAAAATAGATTAATCTATAAATATAGTAGAAAAGCTATATAGTAAGAGGGTAAGAATTAAAAACTAAGATATTTTTAGAAAAAGCTTAGAAAAGTATAAAATACTTTTTAGAAGCTTCCTCCTATTAAGAATAACTTTATCTATATATTTATACTTTATAAGTACTTCTTAATAAAAATTACTTCTTTTCTTAATATTATATTAATAACTTTTAAGTTGAGAAAAATAGCTAAACTATAAAAAGAAGTATAATTATATAAGTTTAGATTACTACCTTTTAGTAGATAGTTTTTTAGAAATAGAAAAAGCTTATTTATATAGATATAAGAAGTTTAAGTCTTAAGAAAAGATTATAAAAAGTATATTAAATAATTAATAGATTTTTAGATATTATTAAGTTTATATTTATAAACTTAATAAATATAATAGACTTATAAAGCTAAAAGCTTATTTTATAATCTAAAGAGATTAATAAGTAAAAGATATTTATAATATATATATTATAACTTTTATAAATATATTATTTAAAACTCTAATAGCTATAATAAATTACTTTAATTTAAAGCTTTTTTAGTATAATATAATAAATATATTTATATATATTAAGCTTAATAAGATAGTTTATATAAAGTTTTTATTTAGCTATAAAAAGCTTAGAAAAGTATTTAAGCTTAAAAAAGCTTTATATAGACTTTATTAATCTCTTCTCTTTTAGTAATACTATTTTAAAAGAGTATTAAAAAAGCTAGAGTTTTTATAAATATTAAAAGAAAACTACTACTAAAAGAAAGATTAAATATTTTTTTTTCTATATAAATAACTATATTTTAGCTTATTTAAAAGATTTTTAAAAAGAAACTAAAAAAGTAATTAAAAAGTTTTAGAAAAAATACTATTTTAAAAGTAATAAAAGCTTATAATAATTTCTTAGTATTAAGGTTTTTTATAATTATAAAATAAAAAAGTTTTAGTTTTTATAAATAATTTATATAGAAAAAATAAAAAAACTTTTATTAGTAGAGTACTTTTTAGAAATATAAAATAAAACCTCTATAGAATATATTAAATTACTTTTATATAAAAAAGAAGTTTTAAATAATAAAGTTAATTTCTATTAGAGAAAAATAGAAATTATTTTATATATAGTAGTAATAATAAAACTAAATCTTATATTTATAGTAAGCTACTTTATTTATTTTAATTATAATCTAAGATTAAAATACTAATAAGCTATAGATTAAGCTTTATAATATTTCTATAAAATATATTATCTCTATATTAAATATAAAGCTAAGCTTAATAGCTAATATAATACTTTTAAAATAGCTTTTAATATAAGTTTTAATAATAATACTTTAGATTAAAAAAGTTTCTAAAGATTTATAATAAAGCTTTTTAGAAGTATTATTATATAGAAAGTAAGTAAATAGATAACTATAATAATTTTAATAATAGAAATAAAGCTTCTCTCTTTTTTATTTATAGCTTAAGAAGCTATATTTATAAATTAATTTATTATTTCTCTCTAAATATAATTTCTTATAAAAATAAATATAGAAATATCTTTTTAATTTATAAAAAGTATTTTAATAACTATTTAAATCTAATATAATAACTAATAGATAGTTAAATTAATAATAAAAAAATTTATTTATTTATAAATAAAGTTATACTATATTAATATTTATAACTACTAGCTATATTAAAAGATCTATAAGAAATATATATTTATAATATATATCTTTTCTATATAGTTAATAATAAATAGTTTAATAAAATCCTTTTTATAGTAAATATTTGAAAACTTTTAAATATAGCTAGAAATAGTTAATTAAAAAGAAATATTTAAGAAGAACTATATTTCTAAACTTAAAAAAATAAAGAGAAATAGAGAGAAGAAATAAAAAAAGAAGATATATAGAATAACTTTATATAGATATTTATAAAAAAACTAAAATAATAAAAAATAAAAAGTATAAAAAAACTATTATTTAAAATAATAAAGCTACTAAAGAAACTTAAATATCTATAAATTTAAAGTTTAAAAAAATAAAATTATTTTAAACTAAAACTTTTATAATACTAAATAACTATAAAATAAAGAAATCTAAATACTTTTATAAATAAAAATAAATATAATAGCTTTATAAATAGTAATTAAAGAGATAGCTAATTTAAAAATATTAAATTAGTTATAAAACTTTTTAAAATTAACTTTATTAAAAATAGAAATATAAATAAAAATATAGTTAAAGTTATAATAAATAGCTATAATAGTATTTTAAATATAATTTAAAGTAAAGTAAAAACTAAAGAATATACTTAAAATAGCTAGAAAAATATAAATAAAAGTTTTAAAATGCTTTTTAAAAATAAAGCTAGAAGTAATAAAGCTAGAAACTATAAAAGTAGAAATAGTAGAAGTATAGAAATATAAAATATATTTAGTAATAAAGAAATATTTTTTCTTTTTCTCTAAGTTAGTAATTTAAATTTTATATACTTTATATTTAAATTTATTTTAAGAAAACTTAAAGTTTTATAATAAAGTTATTAATAATATAAAAAACTATAATAAAAAAGTTTTATATAGCTAATAACTTTATTATTAATTTTAATATAAATAATAAATATATAATACTTTTTATAGAAGTAAATAGTTTTAATAATATTTATTTTATAAATATTATTATAATTATAATAATAATAAGAAGTATTCTTATTAGTAAAATAGTAGTTAGACTTAGAAAAGCTTTTTTTAAAAGAGAAGAAATAGCTAAAATAGAGCTTATCCTCTTTTTTAAAAGAAAAGTTTAAAAAGTTAAACTTCTCTTTAATATTTTTAATATTAAAAATAATATTCTCTTTTTTATTCTTAATAGAAAGTTTCTAAATAATAATAAAAACTTTTATATTAATATAAATAACTTAAGAAGCTATCTTTTCTTTTTTTTTTCTTTTTTAGTTTTAATAGCTTTAATAGCTTTAGCTTTTTGTTTTAATAATAATAATATATATAAAAATATTAATAGTTTTAGCTTTTTTAATAGTTTTAATTTATTTCTTAGCTTTTAGCTTTTTAGTTTCTTTTTATATATTAGACTTATATTTATATTGTTTAAAAATAATAATAAGAGTAATAAAAATAATAAGTTTAATATTATTAAAATTCTCTTTATTAATAGAATTAAAGAAGAAGTATTTATAAGAATAGCTATAGAGATAAATAATAATAAAAAGAATAAAAACTAAAAAAAAAAAAAAAAAATTAATAATAGAAAAGCTATATAAAAGAGAATATATTTATAATTAGTTTTAAGAAAAATTAGTTTATTTTTTTTATTAAACTTAGAGAAACTATAGAGGTTATATAGAGAATAATAAACTTTAAAAGAAGTAGTAATTTTATTATAAATAGTAATAAAATAAGCTTTAAATTTAATATTAAAATAAAAAATATATAAAGATATTATAATTTAATTAATTTATTTAATTAAAATATTAATATAATATTAGAAATATAATAAAATAGTAATAAAAAGGAGATATATAAGTTTATAAAATTATAAAAAGTAAAAAGAAAAAAAATAGTTAAAAATATATATAGTAAAATATTATTTATTTATATTTTTATTTATAAAAAAAACTAAAATAATAAATAAAACTATAGCTAATTAGAAGCTTTATAATTACTAAATAAAATAAATAATACTTTTTTTTTATTATTTTAGCTATTTATAGTAAAAAAAGCTATTATTTTATAATTTATAAAATAATTAAAATTATAATAATAAAAAAATAATTAAAGCTATTTAGAAGTATTTAATTAAGTTATAGAGATAACTATATAATTACTATAACTACTCCTAAGGAAGTATATTAGATTATTAAAGTTAGAATAACGCTTCTTAGTTACTAAAAATAGCTTAGATAATTAGATAATCTACTTATAAGATTAGTAAGCCTTTATAAAAGCGTGCGCAGAGTTTTATCCGCTCGCAAGGATATATAGTCAATACACAACCAAGTCAATTGGTCACGGGGAGCAGCCCCGTGCCTGGCCCCACTCATCAGCCCGGGGTTTAGCCGACCCATCACACCAGCCGGCTGGATCCACAAAGAGGGGTGCCGAGGCCGATGTTTACCCGACCCCGTCATGACCATCATAAACCCCGACGCGTCCATGATGAAAGGGTAAGGAAATCCCAGGCGATGCATCAGTAGTCGTGGATGTTGCATCTTACTACTAGACGATATGACCACTGTCACACAGCAAGAGCCGGTTGTCACGGAATCTTACGAGGTTGCCGACTCTTCGAAGCACAACGCCGCGGTTGACGACGCGCCACGAGAGCCACCCGACGAAGGCAAGCTTGATAATCAGACCCTTCTGAAGCTAATCGCCGCCGGCTTCGCATTCTTTGTATCCGGTGTCAACGATGGCAGCGTTGGACCTCTACTCCCGTACATGATTCGTGACTACAACATCAGCACAGCCGTTGTCTCCATCATGTTTGTCTAACCCCGTCTCCTCATCGTTTTTTTTAATCAACATTTTCTAACCGTCTGTAAATAGCTATGGTGCAAACTTCCTCGGCTGGTTCCTCGCAGCCGTTACGAATACCCACCTTCGACAGTTGTTCGACCTTGGTGGCCTGCTCGCATTCGGTGCCTTTTTCCAGCTTGTGGCACATGCACTTCGCGTGTGGAAGCCCCCTTTTCCCTTCTTTGCGGTCACATTCTGGATAGTCTGCCTGGGTCAAGCATATCAAGATGCCGGCGCCAACGCATATGTTGCCAGCGTCAAGGCTGCACATCGATGGCTAGCCTTCATCCACGCTCTCTATACGGCTGGTTGCCTCGTTGCGCCTTTTGTGGCCACTCCCATCGCGTCGACTGGAGAAACGTCGAAGTGGTACCTCTTCTACAGCTTCCCCATAGGCATAGGTGCTTTCAACCTCGCCTTGACCTGCTTCGCCTTTAGGGACACGATTAAGCTGAGCCGGAAGAAAGACGCCCACCAATCCGGCACCTCTGGAACGCCCCTCGGATCGGACTCGGAGGAGATAAAGACACCAACTCAACTCATGAAGATGGCACTCTGCACTAAAGCTCTCTGGGCTGTCAGCTTGTTCTTCTTCTTCCTTCTTGGAGCGACTATTACGGCTAGTGGTTGGATCGTCGAGTATCTCGTTGAGATTCGAGACGGCAACATCGGGCAAATGGGTTATGTGCCGGCCGGCTTCAATGGTGGGGCAATGCTGGGCAGGTTGCTGCTGGCGGAGCCAACACACAGGTTTGGAGAACGGAGAATGATTTTGGTTTACGTGGTTCTATGCATGGCCTTTCAACTGGTTTTCTGGCTGTGAGTAGATTCACCCCCCCCCCCTGAGAATTCTCGTGCTGATTTACATGGTAGTGTTCCCAACATCATCGCCGCCTCTGTAGCTATTAGTTTCTTCGGCTTCTTCTCTGGCCCTTTCTTCGCGACAGTAAGTGTCCACATCCAGATCCTTTTGGCATGGATTGCTAATATGAACCTTGACTCCCGCAGGGAATTAACGTAGGGTCCAAGCTCTTTCCTCCGGAACTTCAATCAACAGCACTCTCATTTGTGTTCGTCTTCGGGCAGATTGGCGGCTCTCTTTTCCCTGTGATTACTGGTGTTCTTGCATCTCGCATAGGGGTGAGTGTTCTACAACCAGTTCTTGTAGCCTTGATTGCCGGAACCGGTATAAGTTGGGTTTTAGTTCCTAAGCCGAAGGATTCTACCAATACTGCATTGCATCAGGAGTAGTATGGAGAAGAAGACATAAGAAAGTTTTGAAGATGGTTCATTGAGGAAAGTGGTCACCGACCAAGGCAGGTTTGAACTTTCACGTCGAAGATCTATCACCAGCTATCGAGGAATTCTCAAATGATTATTCTGTTTCAAGAACGTACATAGTCAAATGAGTCACACGAAATGCTCCCATGCTCATTGCTCCATTTCAAACTGAAGGTGCAGTGAATTTTAGTTGACATGCGCCATTATGTGTACATGTTGAAAGCTACAAATGGTGAAAGAAATCATTCAACAGACAGGATAGGTAGTGACAGATATCTCGCACTTGTTACATGATGGAATCATAAAGCATTCGCCAGTCATCGTTCATTACATGTAGACTGTAGTCCATGGCTCTCCACTTTACTTACTCTGGCTCCAGTCGAGATCGTAGTAGATGTCGATGTCCTTGATTTTGAAAATAGCATTCGATTTCGGGGGTCCAACACTCCAGCCCTTGTCGCCATTAGACCAGTTGTTAAAAATCCAAGGCCCTGCAGCGCTGGGGACGTCACTCTGAGTCTCCCAAATGAGAGAGCCGTCAATGTAGAAGCGGACAAATACTTCAGTCCAGTCGATGCGATATTCGTGCTCGGTGCTTGTAGGGCTAGATGGTGGGGTGACGCCTTTGTACGTGCTTAAGCCGTCGCCGTTGGCATCCTGGTTGGTGAAGTGAATTTTGCGAACACCGTTATTACTCAGGGAGGAAGCATCAGAGAGCCACTCGATGTCTGTCTCTTGGGTGTCATTGTGATACAGAAACATGCCTAAGACTAAGTCAGCCACTTTGTTGTGGAAGCAAAACTCAACGTGAGATTGTAAATGGGGAGCACGAACCGTTGCAAACACCAGCTGGCTCAGAGAGAATTGCAACTGTGCGAACAGAAGCGTACAAGATTCTATCTTCAGTCGTCGCAACCTCTCCTCCAGTGTAAGGCATCGACTTCTGTGATCCAGGGACCTTGAGCTGCAAGTAGCCCCCTGCGACATTGACGTTGCCGGTGGTGTATTGGTGGGTTCCTTCGCCCACGGTATAAACGCTGGTGTAAAGCCCATCGGGAAGTTTGGTGGCGCCCGTAAAGTTGAAGAACAAGTTGTAAGCGAATCTGGCGTCGTCGTTGATAACATAAGAATTGTCGACGAAGGTGGGCTTGGGGGAGCGAACAAGTCCCAGCACTGGACTAGCCGCTAGAAGGCTAACAACAAAGGCGGTGGAGATCATAATGTGATGAGTGATAGTAAAGGCTATGAGTTGAGCTGGAAGTGATATGGGAATCTGAGATAAGGCAAAGGATAATGGCCCTGGACATTATGCGCAGCGGGAACGGTGGACTTATACTCGTCTATGATGATTCTAAGCTGCCTCCAGCTTCGAAGTGCATCTCCAGGATTATAGTTAATCGGCTCATCCATCTGTGGAAGATCCGTTTCTAACCCTATGTCTTGCCCTCACAGTTCTCGCCACGCGTGGAAGATTCCTCATCACCACCTCGTGAAAGTTGGTTACGTACATGAGGATGCAAGGGAGCGGCTGTCAGGCTTGAGAATTAGCCGACGTGGGATCGCCCTCGATCATGCTCAACATTGCTAGTGGGACTATTGGGACTTTGTCAAATCTAGACCTTCCCGTGTTTGGTCACTGCTAACTTGATGATCAATCCAAGCTGCACCTGATGCTGCAGTGTTGTAAGGGTTCAATCCAAGGGTCGCTGGTCGGGACTTTGGAGTCGCGAAATTGTCTCGGGAACGTTGCACTGTGGTAAAACATTTCAGGCTAGACCGTCAATTCCTACAACAGTCTCGGTTCAAGGGAGTGAGAGTGAGTCTAGATATATAAGCATGTACCATGAAGCTTAGCCATTGCCGTCGCCACTACCAAGAATTCTTGCACGAAGTGAGACATCGCGACCCCCTCCACCTATGGCTAAGGTTTACGCAGGGAGGAGAATGACGCATCTTGCTGGAATTATTACCGTTATGGTTGCCAGTTGATGAAAAGGAGAAGACCTGACGTTGGATTACTCCCTGGAGATGGGATCTCCGTGGGCTGCACAGCCTGCTTACAATATCATAGGGAAGCAGAGAAAGGTCTCACATCGTCTTCTGGCGGCCTAAAGAAGAACTTCCTCTCCGCTGATCAGTCAAAATGCAGTAATTGATATTCGTGCGAGGTCAATGGAAAAGAAGAAAAGAAATCATTAGTTGAATGCAATGACGAAATCTGTCCAAATGTCATGACTTGTGACCGAAAGTGGCAGATGATGACTGACACTGGATCAAAGTGAGTGTCCCATATTGTCGTGACATTCTCGGAATACTAGGCGAGAAATTGGCCACAGCAAGATGCCCGCGTGTGTCTCGTGGCTAAATAATGCCAGGCTCATGCGATCGGCGTCGGCGAGGGGGATCCCCAAGACCCTGACAACTTAGTTAAGGCCAGGTAGAAGGTTCACTTTCCCACCAACCGCAACATCCATTCCAGCCCCAAGACTCCTTATAATGCTGTATAGATTATCTTCTCTTTTGAAAGCTATAAGCCTTGCTGATGTCAGTGGCGTTGAAGGCAACCAACGAGTCTTATGTCGCTGGGAGACTACTAGACAATCTTTCTAGGACGTCATAATAAGTTAAGTGCAGGTGACCTTTCCCTCACATTACCGACATAGAATTTCGGGGTTTATGACACTGTCTCGGGTGGATTTGAAGTTGTTGGCGTTGCGGCCTGTTGACGAGCGGCCGCCGGTTTTCGCAACATTGATACACCAGCATGACCACGTCCAACATAACAGCCACCACAACAACTGGCGTCTCACATGAGACGAAGGCACTTCAATCATATTTGCAAACGGGTGAAAAATTTTCTTGTCATTCTCCGTCGCAAGTGCAAAGTCTCCGGGTGTTTTCGGTGAACGAGGGTGGCAGTACTAGTAGACAAGGCAACTAGGAGATCCCGAATGTGTAAAAAAGGCATCCGTCGCAACCAGCAATGTTGGAGGTGAAAGTGTAAAATGTCGTCTAAGCCCCTCTTGCAGCTGCACTTGGCGTCGTCGCGAAGCTGATGTTGGAGGGCGCCGGCCGGTCGGCTGACCCGTTTCAGCCAGTAAAAGCCACCAGCACACAAGGCTACAGGATTCCAGGTGTGGTGAGTCTTTACACCCACTCAGTCGTGCTTCGCACCATAGCCATCACACCTGCGCCGGGAAGGATGTGCAAATTATTGGTGTAACGCCGCGTTCTTCACCGAGCCACCTTAGCAAGGCCTCCAGATCGAAACCTAGTGGTCTTGCAGATAAATCCGCCCTGCCCCCTCCGACTGGTTATCTAACTACCAATGGCCTCCTTCGAACGGTTTTGTTTGTTCAGAAAGAGCTTAATTACTTCTTTGTCAACCCTTTCTCCGGAATCGTCACCGCAGCCAGCAAATGGACCACTTCAGGCGCATAAATGGGTACACTAGGGGCGGAGGCATCAATGCGAATTGCAATAATACCCAAGAACACCTCAGCACTTCACCATCAGCCACGTCCATCAACGCAACGGTATACTACAGTGCATCTGAAGAAAATACGGACGATGAGTCCACTTCTGAATCTGACCTAGAAGATGAAGACTTTCGTCAATTAGGCGCAGACCCAACAAACTTCATGGCACTCTCTACCGAGTCTTCCACGGCATCTCAAGTATGGGACACCACGGGCAACAACACCTCTCTAGAGACACTTGCCACAACATGCGCCGAAGCTTCCGATCCAGCCCAAGAGAGATTTGTCTCGATTCCAGAGAGGCCCGACGTATTTCAATACCAAGTTCCCTCGGTTCAATATTGTCCTGCACCAGCACTACCGACTGCACAACCTCAATTTCCATGTGCCAATCTAGGACACAGAAGTGACATACCGCTACCGCCTCCAGTACAGCCCGGGGAGCCTACCCAAGTGCCTCAGAGACATGGCCCGCCAGCTACGCAACGCCGATCCACCGCAGATAGACGACGACGGCACAGAACGTCCTCTCGAAGAGCCTCAACCAGCACTCACAGGCGCTTGGCTCTAACCGTAGTCAATAAGGTTGTCGGCCTCGAAGCTACCAAAACGGCCTTGGCCAAGGCTTGCAAGAAGCGGAAACCAAGTTCAACCATCGTCGAAGGCCTGGTAACTGCGCACGGCCCACAGCCATATTCGTTCTACAAGCAACCGATTTTGGATTGCGTCAAGCTTGGCACCAAGAAGCACAACAAATGTCTGGGAATAATCCTCAAGGCATTGGGGCCTGATGCGAAACGTGTACTCGACAAGATCCAGAGATCAGATGGCAACTTGCTGCAGCTTATCCTGACGAGGAAAGGCCGGGAGCCTCTTGCAAAATACAACGTCAAAACGATGGAGAAACTTCTGAGCGCAGGCGTTGACCCCAACGACACTGCGAATGGGACCCGACCAGCACCATTGCACCAGGCAGTTGAGCTGGGGGTCTCTAGAGCTGTCAATATCCTCTTGAGTTGGGGCGCTAATCCTGAAGTTAAAAATAGCGCAGGATTGAATGCTTTCGAGCTTGCTAATCAGTGGGCTAGGAATAAAGTTGGGATCGAGAACGAATTTCAGAAGAAGGATCGTGAGAAGATCTTGGAACACCTGATGTCTATCAAATCGTAGTTGAGGGCTATCTTCATATGGACAGCAACGGGATTTACGGCGCAAACGGGTGGCTGACAAGTTGATCCTTAAGTAGAATGATTTACAGAGCCCTGGCGTAGGAGGCGTAGAGTTGACACTTTTGTTCCAATATAGAGAAGCGTCTTCCGACAGCTTTCCATCTATAAAGATCTCTTTTGCATCCCAAAAGATCCATGATATGTCTATTGACTATCCCTTGTCTGCCCCTTGAATCTTCGACGTTAAGTTTGAATCTGACGCTTCTTGATATGGACCATCAAAGTTGGCTTCTTCCAGATCGTCCACAACTTATGCTCGGAGTACGGCGTTGTCCACTTCAGAGACGATTGGTCAAGGCTCATGTCGAACTCCCAAAGCAAGCGAGCCATGATAACTCGCATCTCGTTGTACGCTAGATGTTTGCCGATGCAGTTGCGAGGGCCATACGAAAATGGTTGGATTGCGTCTCGCTTGTCTCCATGAAATGGAGAGGCAGCATCTTGAGCAACTTCAGGAAGCCATCGTTCTGGGATGAAAGACTCCGGCTGAGCGAAGTTCGATTCGGATAGACCTGCAGAGGAATGGTGAACGCCAACACAAGTCTGGATCATCTTGTCAGATTTGCCCTCAATGGCAAATGACTCCGGGGGATTGGAATTTAAGGGCTCACATGGGGAGGAAGATAATAATCTTCCAAATAAATTCTTTCTCCTGTATCTGGAACGATTCTTTCCGTCACTGCCGGGACAGGAGGATATAACCGGAATGTCTCATTGAGAACAGCAAGCAGGTAAGGCAGGCGTGCGGTTGCGTTGGTGAAGTTGATCTCCGCAGCCGATTGGAATGCACTACGGACTTCCGCTACAGTTCTCTTGTAAACCTCTGGGGTTGAAAGAAGATAGAAGGTAGCGGCTGTCATGAGCGTTGCTGTAGTGTCACTGCCAGCCACAAAAATGGTGTTGGCATTCGTGATGGTCTCCTCCATGGAGTTAATCAGTTTCTCTTCCTTTCCGCGGAGCAGACCTTGCATGAAGTCTCTGCGGTCCAACTCTCCGTCGATATCGATTCTTCGCTGGACCGCAGATCGTGTGTAGGTGAACATGTCTCGAAAGCCCTTCTCGGCATCTTTCGCGATGATCGGCATTACGATCCACCGCAGGGGGCCAAGGAGGCTATTGAGTTCAAAGAGCTTCTTTGCCCGTTCAATGAACAACAGAACATATGTTACAACATAGTGTAGCTCGTTATTGTCAAGTCCGCCCAGGGACTCACCGAAGGTCAAGTCCCCAACGATGTCGAAGGATGCGATATGAAACCATCTGCCCATCTCCGTTGGCATGCGAGACTCCGCTACATCTGAAAGTCTCCATACCAACTTTCCCACATATTCGTAGATGAGTGGTTCTTGCTCCGCTAATGCCTTGGGCGAAAAGGCGTGCGAAACTCCGCGGCGGATACGGGCGTGGTTGGCGTCGTCGGCAAAGAGAATATTGGATTGGGGCTCAAGCTGTTCCGAGCTGTTGTACTTGGGAAATTGTCCGTGCTTATGGCCGTAGATGGTTTTCCAGGCTTCACTGGTGGTAAAGGTGACATGATCTGGGCTCCAACGAACCGCGTTGCCATACTTGCGGTGGAGTTGTCGAAGATCTTGATCGATTGTCCCGAGCAGAATCTTGATCTTTGAAATAATTGGTATGATCACCCAAAGCTTGGGTCCTGGCACCTGACGTAGAGGTGAGAAGTATGCTTGATATATGCCGCGGCCGAGATGGAAAAGCAGCCAGAAACAAGTGACAGATATGAGGATTTGGGGGATGGACCCGATGCGCAGCGGAAGATAAGACACCAACGTCATGTTGCAGATAAAGACAATGTATAGTTTATCACATAAAATCGAGATGATTTATCCATTTTAACTATAACATAAGATGTCTCGGTCACGCCGCTTTATATCTCTAGATATCTCGCACGCAAGTGAAGTACGGACGATAAACCGTGCGCGCTTGACCCACCCTAGGGGCATTGTCAACGTCAACAGGTCTCAAATTTCCAAAGAAAAGCGGAAATTGAAATGCCAAGATTGACGGCATTTATAACGTTTTGTTTCCGCTTTCCAGGATGTGTTTATGGGCGTACTGTGCAATGTAGGGGAAGACGGAGTCATGGAGGTGTCCGCCTTAGGGCGCCGGAACGGTCCGTGACATTTTCTCGGAGTTCCTCGGACTTGATGTAACAGCAACCGGACGGCGGGGTTGATCAGCCGTCCGGCCCCAGGCCATCGAATCGGAGTTAGAACATAACATGCCTCATAATCCCGATTTGAACAAGCGGCCGAAAAATGGCGATACGAAAGCGAGGTTGATCTGTTTTACTGATCCTTGCCGTCTTGGCATCACATTCACCTGGTTGCAAGACAGATAGGTGAACGTAATCGTACACATGCGGCGAGAAGGACACATCTTTCACCGATTCATAATGAGCTTCGTCGCAGAAGTGGACCTAGTCTTCTTGGTTGCACATTATGTCTCTAGCTGCCTTATGAAGTACGTGATGGACCTGGACGGCGGCTCAATCCAGCATTATTCAGCAGGGCCCGCGAGGGACATTGATGGCGACTTCAAACGATAGAAAAAAGTTGAATAGACTATCCCGAAATTTAGGTAGAACTCTTATGATGCTGACCCCCATAGCTGTTGTAAAGCGCCTTCTTTGCCATACACTGGATCAAACTCAGGTAGAGGAATTTGGCTGATTCCTTGTCGAATTTCCTCATTGACCGGCGTGTTTCCAATCGAGCTTCGCCAGTGTGGGGCCCCCTTAGTCCAGTTAGCCGAAATCCGGGAATTGAGGATCAGATATCAGGTTACAGAAACAAAAAGCGAGATGTAACGAAAGTCCCCATCATGGTCCAGAGATGAGTGGCCTGTTCCTGCAGGCTGTACAACGACATCTCCAGCAGACACCCGAAGGCGCAAGCCCCGAGTTGACCTGACGTCAACCCCATTGCAATCAGCAGCCTCAGGGGCGGCTTCGACGTCTGCTTCACTATCGCCCGTGGCAAGCCCCAACAAAAATGTTGATGTGCCACTCAGAATTGCTGGCGAAGTGTCATTAGCACTCATGGTCAATAGCAGATATGAGCGTCATTCATTAAGCGACTGGACTAAAGGCAATTGCTACTCACCATAGCACTCGTGTACGTTGGGGTGAAAATGTCTCTTAGACACAGGACCCCAGACCGGGCCCTGAAGAGTACAATATGTCAGTCACCAGCCCATAACTCCTGAACATTAGGAAGACCTTACAAATCGTTCCCACCCCCCATGCTTAGTCAACAGTTCCGAAGCGATTTGTTCTGTGGCATTAGGAGGCAGAACATTTCGGTAAACTAGGTAGGGCAGTTGATTGTTCGGACAGAACTTCGTCTGTTCCAGCACATAACACTCTGGTGTCTGAATAGCCATGCCTGTGGACATAGCTAGAGTTTGCAATGCTTGATCAGCGGCGATTCGCTGGAATTTAATCAAATGGATCTTGCCGAAAGAGTTTGTGCTGGCGATCAAATCGTTTGAAGGCGAAAGGTCCAGACTTGAACGGTTCTCAGGGAGGTCCGGTGGAATGTTTCCGAAGGACCTTCTTATATTCGGTAGGTTGCATGAACATCGGGGATTATCGGCAGCCAAGTGATTTCGTTGATCCTGGGTGAAAATTTTCCTATTTTGGACAGAAGCCGAAGGTTAAGAGCGTGCACATCATGCTAATTCGAGGTCTCGGATCTCCATCATGGATGCATTTAATCCCTGGCTAGGAACTTCTCATCCTCTAATCGGCCTCGTGATATGCGATGAGAAACTTCTTTGCTGGAAGTGCGATAGAACATTCTTGCAAAGGACGATATCAATGGAACAAGCCGTTGCAGCTACAACAATGTGATTTCTTCTTTTAGCCAGTCTCATATTTCCCCAGTCATTGGGCCACTCAGTAGTCAAATCTGGACGTTTTGAGAGGCACGGGGGAAATAGTGAAGAAGTATGAATGGTGGATGCAGACTTCTTGGGGAAGGTCGTATTTTTATCCATCTCAATTAGAGGTAATTCATGATCAACTGTTCTACCCAAAAAGAGGATTCCACCGTGCCTTACTCATGAATACAGAAGGACTTAACTGTAACAGCTCCACCCTGAGCGAGTGTAGCATAGTTAAAGACTCCGTAACGATACCCCAAAAAGTGAAGAATACCGTTGTTAACTTGCTGATGCGGTTCTCCCAACGACTGAAAGGTGACGCCATCGGTGCTGTACGAGACCCGGCCTTCTTCGTTGTAGAGCGAGTTGACACCGACCTCGAGGCGAAGCCAAATCGATCCGCCACTAACTTCAACACTCTCAATCTCATCACCTTTGTTGATCGTATGCCAGCCGTCATCTGGAACCATCATGATATTGTTTGTCATCGCAACCTTGGTTCTATCACCGTCTTTGACAACTCCAATCCAGGCGGCTGCGTAGCGGAAGAGGGCGAGGCCGGCCCTATCGCCGTCGGCCATCTGGGAGTAGTCAAGTTCAATGGTGGCTGTTGAGACAGGTCCCAATATTCGATGCGTGAGAGTGTCCCGCGCGCGGAAGAAGTCGTCTGTAACAGTAGCAGTGCGAAGCTCCAGCCCATTATTGATGGCCCATGCCGTATTGTCCGGATTATGGTTCCACTCGTACTGAGGTCCTAAGGTCTGGAATCTGTCGGTCCCAGTAATGGCTTTGACCGGACGCTCGGGGAGCGGAAGGGGATAGGTGGTCGCCCATTGGTTTTCGACGAACTCGACATGGGGCCAGCCCTCCTCATCCCAATTGATGGGAGCCAAAACTGGAATACGACCACCGGGATATGCTTCGAGATGTGCAATATAGTGCCAAGCACCGTCAGGCGTGCTCACAATTGCGCCTTGATGGGGGTTGCCGGCGCCAGGAACGGGATGTCCATTGCTTTGAAGAACCCACCTCCACTCATAGGGTCCAAAGGGTCCAACTGTCGACTTAAGGACGATCTGGCTTGGGACGGGCTTAACGATCCAAAGATACCAAGCTCCGTTTCGCTTGTATAATCGAGCTCCTTCGATGTACCCCAATTCCTCAGTTGATTCGAAGACAACTTCATCCCGGACGACTTGGAGACCATCGTCACTCAGTTGAGCCACGGAAATGTTCGTATGGCCGTGTGCCACATACATCTTGTCATCGTCGTCAATGAGCATACCGGCGTCGTAAAGACACTGGTTGATAACAGAAGTTTGGGTCCATGGTCCTTCGACAGTAGGCGCGGTGTATACGTAGGTCTTCCAGTCTCCGACAATACAACCGCCCCAGTAAAAGGTGTCGGTACTCTTCCGGTAATTGAAAAAAGATGCGAAGATGCCTTGGTTGTAACGTGAACCCGATTCCAGGTTGAAGGCTTCGGCAGTTTCGAAGTCAAGGTTCGGAACAGAGTGAGAAAGATATTCCCAGTTCACAAGATCGTACGACCGAAGTATGACTGCTCCAGGGGAGTACTGGAAGGTTGAGGCAGAGTAGTAGTAGGTATCGCCTACACGTATAAGGTCGATATCCGGGAGATCCTGCCAGATAATTGGGTTGGTGTAATTCTTTTGAGCAACAGCCCAAGAGCAAAAGAGACCAACAACCAAGTGGGGCCACATTGTGAGACCAAGAATGAGAATAATAGTTGTGCTGTAGGATATGAACCACCATCTTGAAAGCATTGTCTCCATGGTTTATATGTAAATGAACAAGTGAGTTATCTCATGTTGATCATTCAACATCCTTCGTCATATCTGCAGCCGAAAGTGGATCGGATAAGATCGGACAAGCTCTGGGTGCTGCAACGGTGGTAGCAATGGACAGCCTTAGAAGAGAATCTCCGGTGGGGATGTCATCAATAAGGCAAGGCACGCGGGTTTTCACAGGCCCCATCCGGCGGAGAAGTTGTTGGCAAGTTGGCACATACACGCTTCGTTAGAAACTCATTGAGTGGTGTTTTTAGGACTAATGTTCTACGACTTATCGCTGATAATTGTGGCCTAGTAGCCGGGACCCGACCCGATATTGCTGTTCCTGGAGCCGGTGACCCCAGACGGCTGATCGACGTTACTCCGGTGGGGGTGGGCGGCCGGCAACCGTCAGACCGGCATTGGTGCGTTTGATGACCACACTGGAGATGGAGTCTAATATCGAGAGTCAGCCGACGTCTTGAATATTCGTCTTTCTTATGATGTCTAGGTCAAGTCATGAGTCCGTTGGCATATTAATACTGCAAGCTGCCGCACTATTTTTAAGACTGTTACTGACATAAGGAAGTATTTCCTAAACGATCCACCTACTGTTACCACGATCTTCTCTTGAGACTCCTTACCATGTGTAGACTTTTGCCTCTCATGGCCACACTGGCGGGCCTCGTCAATGGTGCCGCCGTTGAACGACGATGGGAGCCAGATGCAGTTGCCACAGTCGACCTTGCCATCAACAGGGGCCCACCGGAGCATCTCGCAAGCGGTGTCATCTATGGGATACCAGATGTCCCAAACCAGATTCCGGATCACTTTTATACCGACATTGGGCTTCATTGGTTCCGTGCCGGTGGCGGCCAGATGACTGAGCCCAACCGCGGCTGGTCCTGGGGCGATGCGGAGATGGAAAAAGATGGGACTCGACGCTCAGCAACTACAAAACTGTCCGGAAGTACAACGGAAAGTTTCAGCTTTTGCTTCATGACCTCTGGGGTACTGACTTCACCGACGAGACTATGGAATGGCCCGGCGACAACGGTGACTGGACCGACTTTGACCGCTTTCTGGACACTGTAATTGGCAGGATCATAGCCAACGACATGCTACCGGGACTACACATCGATATCTGGAACGAGCCGGAATGGGGATTCTGGAAAAGGCCTCAGGAGCAGTGGCTTGACATGTTCGGCCGAACTATGAACAGATTTCGGTATGTTAGCACAGCTCTCTTCAGCCGTTGATTAGTAACTCACATGAGAAGTTCGGATGATCGTCTTGGAGGAGTCCAAATGATTGGTCCCTCTCTCTCACTGCCACCGACAGAAGACAACACATGGTGGTCCAACTTCTTATCTTACGTCGCCACGAACAACTCCTCGCCGGACCTATACACCTGGCACCACATTGAGGCACTGGACAACCCCGCTAATGACCTTCAGAACAGCTTGGTCACCTTCAATAACATGCGATCTGCGGCCGGTGCACCGGAGAAACCCATCAACATCAACGAGTACCTCAACCTTGCGGATGAACTCAACCCAGCAGCAACAGTGTGGCACCTGTCCCGGTTTGAAAGATACGATACTTCGGGTCTCCGCTCCAATTGGCGTGGAGGTCCAGATGGTTCTCATCTCCGTGATTTCCTAGCCAGTCTCATATGGCGCGACAATGAGAACCTTCCGTACCACCCAAACGGTGATTGGCAGGCACTGAAATACTACAACGTCAATATGACCGGTTATCGAGCCGGTACAACTGGTTCTGAAGACCGCATATTCGATGCTTACGCCACGGTCGGGAATGACAAAGTACGTGCCCTTGCTGGGGTGCGGGTCAAGACGGGCACCTGGGCCCTGACTTTCAGGAACCTCAGTGCTGTAGGCCTGCCCCCGGCAGGGGAACTGAAGATCCAGACCTGGGGGTTCACCTATGAGATCCCCGAAGCCGAGTTGGATGCCCCTACGGACCGCGGTATTGCTACCCACTCTTACGCGAACGATGAGATCACCATAGCGATTTACCAGACGGAAGAAGATTGGAAAACGGCGTGGGCATTCGAGTTCTTGGTCTAGCGTGACCTTATGGCGGGGATACGTCTCGGGGTGCAGTGCATGGAAATCATTAACATTCATTCAAACAGCAGCACGATGGCAATTTGAGTTGGAGACGTAAGACAGTAAATACGAAAGCGAGCAGGTAGACCTCCCTCCAACCGACCAGTGCTATGGCTCACAGGCGCATGTCCAGCGAGTCAGCGCTCGGGTAGGGCGCATCTTGCGGCTATTAGTTCCTAAAATACCAGCTCAGGGGTTTTTACTTGCCCATCCGTGGATAATATAATAAGCCTGCGGCTAAAAGTACATGTAATACCCACTTAGCTCGTCTTGAACCCCGAGAACAAATTCAAGACGGCCTCTTTGGAAAGCTTAGTCGGCTTATTTGAGGTAGAAAGTTCAATGGGGCAGAACACTGTCGGCCTCGCCTAGAAGCAACCAGACATCTACCTGCAAATTTCATGACCAAAACCCCCAGAGCTGCGCCACGTCTCACATATTAGTAGCTGTGTTGATCAGTAGTGATATCAGTTGCATTGTGTAGGTGACATGTTAGATTGGTCGCATCGCTAGTAGTGCCGTGGAGATTTAGGTATGTAATAACTGTGGCACCCGACAACAGGCCACTCCGTCAGTTGTGTTGACTCCAATGCGACTGTCCCTATTCTGAAGCGACCATTTGCGCGGCCGCAGGAGATAGTCTAAGAGGCATCACCATGTTTCCCACGAAAATTTAATGGCAATTTGGAAAGCCTTTTGTGCATTTCTCTTCTACTTCTTTCTGGAAGTAAGTAAATCGGGTGATTGAAGCTTCCGGGAACCTTGTCTGTGGAGGGATCAGCCCTCTATTTCAGTGGGCTTAGCAAATATGAGCCGCGAACGCTTCGTGGTGTCCAAACTATCGGTTACTTTGTCTCTCTGGCTAATTTACTGGCGACGCAAGCATCTATCAATCCCCTATATGCTGCTTGAGCCGATCCCTGTTTAACATGAAAAGTCTTCTTTGCTCCAGTGCCAATTGCTTATAACTGACCATGCTGCTCATCAGAAGCTGTTTACCGAATCTACTCTTCACATCCATTTTCCTAAGCAAACTCAACAAAACCAACCCAAAATGCAGCTACTTTCTACCTTCGTCTTGATGTCTTCGTTCGCATCGATGTTTGCGCTGGCTACGCCTGCTCCTATCAACATCGAGAAGTGCAGTAACATCAGAGTAGCCTCATGCTGCGCTGGCTATGCTAAGAGCGGAGACTGTTGCAAGAATCCCGGGGACTTCGGTTGCTAAGTGAGCTTTTCATCTTTACCCCCACCTTACAAACTACTAACAGAGCAAGGCCTCGCAACCCTTGGGAATTATATCCATCGATGACCCTGTGCTAGTTGAAGACCATCAAACTTAGTCTCTGGTTTGGCGATTGTCGTCAGTTGTGTGCGACGCAAAGGAATGACCATCTCTGGACATCATTGTTGATAGCTACTTGGGTGGTAACGAGCTTTCTTTAGTCAGATCGGATAGTAGCAATTTTCACTCGGCATGGTTATTGTGCTCAAACCTGTAGCCTCTACGATCCGCACTTGTCATTATCACAGAGCTTCGTCATGAGCAGCAACCCCGCCTCCACTCTTCCAGATCATGGACCAATGCAGACCATGGCCTGAAGTGCAGCGGGGCAGCACTCCAAACACGGCGCTGGGGGCTTGAGTGTGGTGCATATTGAACACAAACTACCGTTATGGGCCCATGTGATAGAATGATCAGATCATTCAATATCAGCTTATCTCCTTTTAGTTCTACGAAGACTCCTCCAGATGTTCTCCAAGCAGTGTCCCTCGCGTGCGTTCTGTTTTAGGCATCTGGATCTTCGCTAAGGACGGCACCGCCAGACCGTGCACTCCGGTCCACGGAGCCGTCTTATCAGTGGGCTGCGGGGTCGGACTTCGGGGTGGTCGGTTCTTATCTACTAATGTCAAGTAGTTTTCCGCATCTTTTGCTCCAAACCTGCTCGCGAGTCCTACCGGTTTGTTATCTTACCAGAGAATATCGACTGCGCGATGTCGAATCGTGTGTTGCAAGACCCCGGACTCCCGGCCCGTCAACCCACAGCTTCATACTGGCAACAGCCGCTTCACAGCGGCCTCAGTGGCATACAGTCCACCTCGCTCCCCACAAACCGAGATGCCGTTATCATCGGGTCCGGCATCACCGCCTGTAGCGTCGCGCGCGAACTGCTTCAATCTCGCAGAGATCTAAATTTGACAGTCCTCGAAGCCCGCGAAGTTTGTTCTGGCGCAACGGGTCGCAATGGTGGGCGAATCAACTGCGTTGCGGTCTTGGACTACGACAAGTACTGCCAGAAGTTCGGCAAGGAAGCTGCTGCGAAGATTGTCCGATTTGAGCTCGCCCACTTTGATGGAATCCTAGCTGCAGCAAAAGAGCTTGGGTCCGAGGACTTCGAGAAATCTGAGGTCAGGGAAGTCGGAACTTGCGCGGCTGTGTTTGAAGATGAGCAGTTGGCAGATCTCAAGCAGAAGCTGGCCAATTTTGAAGCAGCATTTCCAGATCTTGAAGGGCGATGGAGAATCGCAGACCAGAAGGAGGCCATAGAGGTGAGGTTCCTGTTGTCATCTTTTCAGTCCAATAACAGCTCTGCTAACTTCTCGCTAGACGTTCAAAATCCCCAAGGCAAAAGGAGCACTCGTCGGTCGAGCTGGAGCTGCATGGCCCTACCGGCTGATCACCAGTATCTGGGCGTCTCTGTTGACAAGCCATAGCGGCAGCCTAACCATCGAATCCAACACTCCGGCTATGAGTATTCGAAGGGCCGACGCGAATGCGGATTTCCCGTACGCCATCAGCACCCCTCGTGGCGTAGTCCGCGCGCGGCACATCTTTCACTGTACCGAAGGCCACACCAGCCACTTAATATCTGGTCTTCGTGGTATTATTGTTCCCCGTAGAGGGGAAATGACGGTTCAGACTCCCGGCAGCCAATTTCATCAAAAGGACGGGTCCTACTCTTCGAGCTTTTACTTCCCACACGGCTTCGATTACCTCACCCAGAATGCCCGATCTGGCGAGTTGTTCGTGGGTGGCGGCGATGTCGGAGGGGAGGAGGCTTTGATGCAACCACTTGGTATAGGATCGGACGCAGATGAGATCATCACCGCGAAGGCCCATCTCGCGGGTGTGCTTGGTGTTGTGTTTGGCGAGGAGAATACGGGTGACCCGCCGAAGATGCGGGCTTCGTGGACCGGCATCATGGCTAATACGCTGGACGGTGTACCGCTGGTAGGAATGCTTCCTCAAGCGGCTCTGGACCGTACTGCAGGCGATAGAGACTCCGCGGAGTGGGTTTGTGCTGGTTACGGAGGATACGGCATGGTCAACGCGTGGCTATGTGGACGAGCCGTGGTGAAGATGTTTTCAGGCGAGGATGTGCAGGGTTGGTTTCCCGGTGAATATGTCATGAGTTCCGAGAGGATGGAACGGCTGCAGGAGAAGCTGGAGAGAGTGAAGGGTTCCCAAATGCATCTCAAGGCATTGCTTTGAAAGGTTACAGACATCTGTTCGATTATGGGCTACTCGCTAAATCTAGTCTGGAGATCTCATTCGAGGACTGCGAAGCATTATTGGTGGCATTCGAGGGGTGGCAATTGACGGTGCTCGTCTATTGTGTTAAGTGCCAGACGTTTTCCAGGTGGACAGGCAGACCATCTCAGGGGCGGGGTTAAAATTCTATTCATTGCCGCGACAACTGCATGTAGTTATAGAATTAGCACCGGGTTAGCTTGACATAAGCCGGGACGAAAATGGTCTCAATTTTACCGCTTTTTGGTCATTTGCCGAGGTGTGTGCAGGATGCTGGGTTAATACCATGTAAGTGAATCCACTCCCATGCAGCCATCTTCATGATGGTTATCAGGTATGGATATCCAGTTCCGTCATGTATTGGTCCGCTATCTTGATGTCGCAACGGGTCCTGTAGATGGAGAAGCGACCAAACCCCGCAGTCACGAGCGCCATCATGTAAAGGAGGTAATTCGGTCTCCGCCATGCGGAAAGGAGATCATCTTCAAATCTCTCTTATCTCATTGAATTACAGAGCCATCAGTCACACTTTGTTTGATTTTGATCACGCCTGTAATCTTTCACATACGACTTTCACCTCGAGTCATCTCACTATCGGCCGACATGAGCGCCAATTACTCTCGCATAAGATTTACCCAACTGTCACATCCGAAGATTCGCTTGGATTTCGCTCGTGGCCGCCACGACGAGAAATCACCTCGACTTTCCGCAGGGGTTACGAAGACCTGCAATGGGAAAGGGCAACCGAAAAGCCGATTCGGGTGCCAAGAATGCAAGCGACGACATGTGAAATGTGATGAGACCTATCCTGTCTGTCAACGATGTCAAAACCGAGGCGCGGTGTGTGTGATGCCGTTCAGGAAGAAGACGTGGAACATGGAGCTCCCCTGGCTCGATACACCTAGCAGTTCCATGGCAGGCGATATCAACACGAGCCCTCACAATTCAACAGTCTACAGGAACAATCCCTCCAGGTATCTTCAATACTGGTTCGAACAGGCTTGTCACATCATGGTGCTGGATCCGGAGATGAATCCCATGGGTCTTCCAATCTTGAAATATCTCAATGAGACACCATCACTTCTGCACGCCATCCAAAGCTTGAGCGCGGCCCACGAGAATTACTACCGGTCCCATAGTTTGGAAGAGAGTCTCCTGGAGCGACAGGCCGCGCTTAGTCTCTTCCAACAAGAACTGAATAATTCTCAAAGACCACCAGTGTCCGCCTTCCTAACTGTCTACACACTCGGCATCTCTTCCCCATGGATCGAGAACTGCATGGGAAAGGAACATTTAGCAGGCGGCCGTGCCATGATTGAGATGATACTAGCTTCAGACGGCCTGGAAGACGAACTATCACAGTTCGTGTTTGGCGCTTTCATCTACTGGGACATGGCATGCTCGTTCCTCTTGGACCCTCAGGAGCAGCAGCCTTTGAACACACCGCAGATATTCAACTCAATCCAATCGCTCGGAGATACCTACCATTGCATTGCCGGCTATGCGGTCGAGATGTTCTACCTGATCGGGACATTGGGTCGTTACTGTCGGGGCGTCATCGACGGCCAACATCGAGATCTCGTCTTGGAGGCTACCTTGGAAGAGCAAATGATCAGTTGGACTCCAAGGCAAGACAGTCCGATGCTTTATAGTATGGCGGATGTTTTTAGAAAGCACGCGCTTATAATGCTTTACCGCATTTGTCACCGTGGAGTCATCAGCGCATGCAACCACGTGGACCAGGAGGCGGATTGCACTGACGAAACTGAGCACACCATTTCGCGTTATGCCTCCGACATCGTGCAAAGTCTGAGTCAAATGCCCATCACAAATCCATACTTGAACCTTCAGTCCATCCCGCTGATGACAGCAGGGTCAGAGTTAAGCATGGACAAGGTGGAGTTACGAAATGAAGTAAAACAACGTTTCAAGGCTATCTACTCCTTGAATCGCATACCAGCTAACTTGAGGGCCATTGAGTTACTAGAAGAGCTCTGGGCACTTCGTGCCGCCGGAGTGAAGATGTCATGGCTGGCGCTTCTTTTGCAGAAGAATTGTCTTCACAGGTTCACCTTAGGATAGTTTCTCAGCAAGCAGGGCATGTTTGATTTTGTGGAATGTTTCAATTCGGGAGAATAGCTAGCTCTACATGAATCAGATAATCCGGAAATCCGCAAGATTGTCGTTGAAGGACTTTGCCACTTGTTCCCGATATGATTTGAGTCCACCAAACCAAAATCTAGATGCCACAGGCTTGCCTGGTATGTTCGCGCCAAAGATCCAAGAGTTGGTGTCTTTGAACAGGCTTCCTTCTGATACTTCTTCACACCTGAACCCCCACCCATCTTCTGCCTCCTCCTTCACCTCTATTGCCATAGAGCCGCCATTTCCATTTGCCTTTCTGGCCTCCTCAGCATGCTTGATCACACCAAGCATCAGCTCCCCAGACGCCTCTACAGCGGATGGAATATTACAAAACGGTCCTTGTGGGCCATTGATCATGAACATGTTCGGGAAGCGGGAACAGCAGATGCTCATATAGCTGCGAGCACCACCGGCCCAGTGATCCTTCATGGTACGACCGTCACGGCCACGTATGAGGAGCCTGGTATAGCTACCATCAATAGCGTCGAAACCGGTCGCAAAGACGATCAAATCCGCTTCGTGTTCTACGTCGTCAGACGTTCGAATACCCTTGGGCGTGAGAGCCACGATGTCCGTTTCCCTCAGATCGACAACATCCACATTCTCACGATTGAATTGCTGATAATACCCAGAGTCGCAAAGGGGCCTTCGAGCGTACCGGTTTGTAGGTGTTAGCTTTCGAGCCTTGACGGGATCCTTGACAATTTCCGCAATCTTCTTCCGTACGAAGCGACACGCCTCCTCGTTTGCTTCGACGTTTGTGGTGATGTCGCCGAAACCGCCAAACATGAATCGGAAGCCGTTCCCTTGCTGCCAAAGCTGCTCGAAGACCTTCTCGCGATCTTCGGGGCTGACGGACATGCACGGTACTGTCGATTCCTGGAACCCGAAAGCGGTGCTAGACTCTCGTGTCTGCGCCCAGATATCGTCGTAGTTCTGGTTGATACGTTCGCGATACTCGGGCGTCACAGGCTTGTTTCCGGCAGGCACCGAATACTGAGGCGTGCGTTGGAAGACGGTCAGGGATGCGGCGTGCGGCGCCACCGTGGTTACGATCTGAGTTCCAGTTGATCCAGTCCCAATGACGGCCACACGTTTGTTTTTGTATTCCGCATCGGCATTCCAATCATGGGAATGCACGATACGGCCTTGGAATGTGTCGGTTCCGGGGATGTCGGGTAGATTCGGGCGGGACAAGAGTCCTAAGGCGGTGATGAGGTATCGGGCTTCGAAAGTCTCGCCGGTGCTGACTTCCACCAGCCAGACATTCTTGGTCTCATCGAAGGTGGCGGAACGCATCTCGGTGTTGAATTGCATATACCTGCGGAGGTCATGCTTCAAGACAATGTGGCGGAGGTACGCTAGGATCTCCGGCTGGGTAACATAGTGGTTCGGCCAAGGGTACGTCATCAAGTCTTCCTTATCCCATGGGAAGCGATACAAGTAGCTTTCGGTATCCGACATGGCCCCAGGATAGGTGTTGAAGTGCCAGGTGCCGCCAACATCGCTGGCAAGATCGATGAGCTTGAGGTTGGAAAGGCCAATGGCGCGCAGATGATAGAGGCTGTGAATGCCGCCCAGGCCGGCGCCGATGATAAGCGCATCAACTTGTTTCGCCATGGTGAGCTTCAGTCGACTCCTTCTTGATATCGTTACCGCGAGCAAGGTATGTGGCAATGGAAGAGCAAAGAGGTTAGCGGAGAGAGAATTGGTAGTTCGACTCTAACTCATACGGCAACCTGATAAATGCACCCGTATTTGTATCAAAGATGGGTACTTCAATAATTATCTGAAGCCGTCTGTCACCCAACTCCATCATCACATGCGATATCCGATATGCTTTCAACTTCCCCGGCTACTCAGCTTACTAGGTAATCATCGTTCAGGATCCTTGGACCTCGTGTCGATGTCGGGTTATCGTAAATGAGCCTAAGCTGATTTCCGCGGCCATCCAATAGAATATGATAGATAACCATGGCTTCGCCCCTCACAAGGCGCATTCCTTGCCAGTCCCATCAATTGAATCAAGTGGCATAATGGTGTGTTGCCTGTTTGGGACAACACGCGAGATCTGCGGGGGTTACATTCGCCCCTTTCGCCGTTGGACCGTTGTGCAAAACAACAACTAAGACTTGAGATTGAACGGGGGCTTTCACTTGGAGTTTCTAGATTTAGACGGTATGCGAAGTGCCTCTGTCTCTAAAGACAATTTTTGTCACAGGTTGACTGCATGCTTCTAAGAGCGAAAATGGACTGGAGGAATGTGCCACCAAAATACTGTACAACGCATAGCTTGCCTTTGCTATGTCCTCCTGCTTAGGAGGTCACTACATCGACGTACATCAGGTGAAAGTATCATGCACAACTTATGCTATAATTCAAGTATCCTTCTCTTTTGACCTCGTCGAAATTGTCGGGCCATCACTCTTTTGAAGTCTTGTCGCGGGATGACACACGTAAATGAGGCGGAATTCATAGTGTTGTCGACTTTATCACAAACGAATGACTTAAAACAATTTCTGCTACCCTCCCCCATGTTACAAGCGTGAGTCACGAGGAACCTCTCCAGTCTGCATAATGACATCCGCCAGGATCATCTCCGCCGCTCTCTCCCCGACAGCCAGAACCGTCAACATCAGATTGATCGTAGGAATCAGGGGGAAAACTCCGGCATCTGCAATCCGGAGCTTCTTAATGCCCTTGACCTTGAGCTCCGAATCAACCACTGCCAGTGGATCGGTCTGAATGTTTCCCATCTTGGTCGTTCCGCAAGGGTGGTAGACCGTGTTTCCAGCCTTTCGGCCGTACTCCGAAAGCTCCTCATCGCTCTGGATAGATGGACCAGGCGCAAACTCCCGCTTGATCCACCCCTTGAATGGCGACTGCTCCGCAATCTTTCGCGCAGCCTTCAACCCCCACACAACGGACGCCTCATCGTAGCCCTCTGGGTCTGTGAAGTATCGGAAGTCGATAGCCGGCTTCTCCTTTGGATCCGCGGACTTGAGGTAGATCTTGCCTCGGGACCGGGATCGCGGAATGTTGGGAACGACGCTAAACAGCGTTTTGGGCTGCGCGGAGGTGTACCCCAGCCGCTTCAGATTGGTGTCAAAGGGAACGGTGAAGATGTGCATCATCATGTCGGGCAACGTGCCGTCATCACCTGCAGCGTTTGCCGGCTCGCGGCGGACAAGAACCGCGCCATCGGAATGCATCGCTGTCTGCGGGGGAATATCCTCATTCATCTCCCAGGCGATTATCGTCTCCGGGTGGTCCATGAGGTTCTCACCCACGCCGGGGATATCTTTCACAACGGGGATACCCGCATCTTCCAGGTCCTTGCTTGGTCCGAGGCCAGACAAGAGCATGAGTCTGGGCGTATCGATGCTGCCAGCGCAGAGGATCGTCTCTCCCTTCGCGGAGATGGTCACCTGCTGCCCTGACTGCAGTGTAACATTAACTCCAACAGCAGCATCCTTCGTGATATTGATCTTGGTAACCCATGCATTGGTCAGGATCTTCCAGTTAGGTCGCTTCTCATCTCCGTTGATAATGGGATGGATGTACGCGACACTCGCGCTGGACCTATGGCCATTGTCGGGGTCGTAAGTGACTGGTAGGTATCCAACAGCGCCGGCAGTTATTCTGGCAGGTGACAGAACTTCCGAATTGAAATCTTCTGTCACTGGAATGCCCAGCGCCTTTGAAGCGGACTCGATCCAGTCGTTGACAAGGGGGTTACGTTGGCCGTCTGGGATCCGGTTGATGGTGTTTCGCAATTTCTTGACAAGTCGTGCGAAAGTCTCGAAAGACCAGCCTTCCACGCCTGCTTCAGCCCATTTCTTGCAATCGTACTCCCAGGGGTGCATCGCGATTCCTCCATTGTGGCTCGAGCAACCGCCCAGGACCTTCGCGCGCGAGTGAACAATATGACTGTTGCCTATGGACCGCAAGTTAGGAATCAGTTTCACGTTTTGACCTTGACCTTCGCAAGGAGGCATTCTCACCGAACTCTTGTTCCGTCGACTTGTAGTTGTAGTCATACTCGCCACCCAGAAGGTTAAGCAGATCCTTCAATTGTAGGATGTTCTCGTCCTGCCAATCGCTGGGGCCAGCCTCGATGATAAGGATTCGCTTGTTGGGGAGCTCCTCTGCGAGTCTAGCCGCGACAACACAGCCAGCCGTGCCGCCACCGACAATCACAAAATCGAAGTCGACCTCATTTGCGCTTAGCGTGTTCGTGATGACCATTTTGTCGGCAGTTTTAATGTTTTTGATAGTGTAAGGTGCAGCCTGCAATGTACGGAAACTATGTTTGAGAAAGAATGATATCCCTGAATCTAGATGAAAACAGCGGAGGCCTTTGGACGGCAGTGTTCTTATACTGTTTATTTGTTTTTGTAGAACTCGAGACGCCTTAAACACGAATTCAAGCCTTGCGTGTTTACATCACTCTCTGCTTTCATCCAACCCTTCCGGCCTCAACCTGCTGCCTCCGTCTCGACGTCTCGATATCCACGCGTTGGACGCGATCTACACCTAGCAAACATGAGGGGAAAGCGGAATCCCGGATAACTTCGGGTTTCTCGCTCTTCGTCCGTTTCGGGCATGGAGCCAGACGCGTATTCGATGACCAACATCGGCCATAACTGACTGTCTCTATCTACCCCACCTAAGCTCGGTTTCGCTTCCTTGGAACTTGCAACATCGCTATCATTGATACGTTAGCGCTTATCAACTCGGAAAAAGTCTGGATCGGGTAAGTGTGGGCAGGAAAGGAATGCGTTAGATGTGCGACAGCCCGGTAGGCAACCCATGGTAGTTAACAGCAGATGTTATCACAGGTTATCATAGGAGCTCAATGTTGCCGCCGAAGTTGTCTTTGGGAAACGCTTGGTATACCAAAATTGCGGCAATGTTAAAAACGAAGCCAAGACACCTCTCGTTCCCTTGGGCTCAAACATTCTCAGCCCTCTCGTCCACCTTTTCAATCCCACTTTGATATGGCAAATCTTCCCACGACGAATTCATCACACAAGGTCTCAAGGACGTTTACAATATCAATATGTCAACTTTAAAAGACATGGAGAAAGCAACCCGAACTCAGAGTGGCAATGAGGTGGCCGGAGAGTCGCAGTCCATCAACCTGCCCATTGTTGGGGAATCGAAGGACGGCCACATGGAAAGGTCTTTCACGACATGGACGGCTATCGGGATCGCCCATTCAATCACCAACACAGCCATTGGAATCATTCTCACCGTCGGCACAACTATCCCATTTGGTGGCGCCCCGTTGTCCTTCTTCGGCTTCATTCTCATGGCCCTGATAGGACTGAGCACAGCCACCAGTCTTGCCGAGCTTGCTTCCGCGATCCCGCATCCTGGGGGGCAGTACGTCTGGGTGGCTCGTCTGTCGCCAGCAGGTCCACGAAGGTTCCTGTCATATGCGACAGCAATAGCCAGCTGGGCCGGCGCAGTCTGCACAGGGGCCTCAGTCTGCCTGACTGTACCTCAAGTCACGTTGGCCATGGTAGCGATGACCAGGCCTGACTTCGAATACAAGCCTTGGATGGGGTTTGTAGGGTACCACATCATCAACATTTTGACGGCCTCTGTTAGCTGCTTCGAGCGGATTCTTCCCCAGCTAGGAAGCGGATGTCTTATCTTCACGGTCTTGTCGATTCTGGCTATCGTGGTCAGCCTTTTTGCAGGTTCAACGGAACGAGTGACTCCGGAGCAATTCTTCACAGACTACTACAATATTTCTGACTGGCCCAAAGGCGTTGCATTCCTCATTGGTATCAACGGCCTGAACTGGAGCTTCTCCTGTCTGGACGCGGTTGTGCATATTGCCGAGGAAATTCCTCAGCCAAGCAAAAACATCCCCAAGGCACTCATGTGGACTATTGTCGTTGGCTTCACCACCGGCATGCTCACCATCCTTGCACTGTACATCAACATCACCGACATGGAAACTCAAACAGATTTCCTGACAGTCGTGTACTACATCTTTCGGAAGAACAAGCACGCCGCATTCGGTCTCCAGTCCCTTGCTCTTATTTCTACCACTGGGGCCATGTTTGGCGTCCAGACCTGGCAATCCAGGCTGGCCTGGGCTTTCGCACGAAACAGAGGCTTCCCTTTTCAATCTTACCTCCGCAGGGTGGTAACATCGCCATTCAACACCCCGGTCTGGGCTATCTTGTGGTCTGCATGCTGGACGGCGCTACTGAGCTTCGTGTACCTTGCCTCCGAAACGGCATTTTCTTCCCTGATTTCGTGCGGAATTCTTCTGCAATACGTCAGCTATGCTATTCCCCTCGTGTTGCTCCTTTGTCATGGACGGCGAAACTTTGCCCATGGTCCGTTTTGGTTTCCCAAGCTCGGTTTGCTGGCAAACTTCATGACCCTGGCTTGGACCGCGGTCGCTCTTGTTGTGTATTGTTTCCCTTACTATCTGCCCGTAAGCGCAGGTGACATGAACTACACGTCTGTTATCTTGTTCCTGGTTGGACTTTACATCACTGCGTATTGGGTGCTTTGGGGCAGCAGAGAGTTTGTTTTGCCGGAGGCTGAGGGTACTTCGTAGTTATTTTTGTCAGGGCAGTCACATATCGAGACGTGCTTGCATCGCAATTTACTAACAGAGATGTACAAAATTACACATGCGATTCTTCTTTGTTATCGTTCCTGTCCTCGCCATCTCTATCGCCCTCGTCGTTTTCGTCTTCGCCGTGTCTGCACTTTACCACTTATTACTTTCATTATTCAATCATCATTATCCGGTCGGCCAGCAAATAGTATCCGCCCAAATAGCAAAAGTTAGTTTGAATGTCAAGTTTGCACTGCCGTGTAGCTCACAATACGAGAAAATGGAATGCTTGGTGCAAGGGGGTAGTCAAGGGCTCCAACTCAAACCTTTATTAACCCTACAAACACACAAGTGCCCCGAAAGGGATGGCGTAGCTCTTTGAAGTCGTGAAGAATACCTATTGAAAGCGTCTGTTCAATACAGTGAATTCTATCTATCGAGGGTGTATAAAAGGCAGCCCATAAACTCGGTGACTCGTTTCCCCACTGCGTCCTATCCATCAGCCATCTCTGCCCTGCTGCGTTCGAAGTAGACGTCAAACCCTCGAAACAACTTCGTCGCAATGTATCTCTCGTTGACCACCCTGTTTCTATGCCTTGGCGCTGCTGTTCTCGGTTCCCCAACCCCGTTGTCACCCGGTTTGGAAGAGCTCGCCAGACGCGTTCCATACGGTTAGTTGATTTCCTTCTTTCTTCTGATTCGATCTTCAAGACAAACCAGGCACTACCCCAAGAGGCTTTTCTGTAATATTTCTGGCCATGTCCTAATTGTATATCCCCCCTTAACAGATACGTGCAAGCTCGACATCACCGAAATTAGAACCTGCGAAGCGCAAGACCGGAACCTCTACGCGCGCTTCCGACTCGAAGGCCCCAACCAAGTCCTCTGGCACGAGACGCCCCAACTATCATCCCCCGGCCTATCGATGAACCCATCGAAGCCCCTAGAACTGAAGGAGGCAGGCATGGAGCACATCCTGAAAATCACCGGCCGCCACGACAAGGACGACATTCAATTCAAATACGGCCTCCTCGCCTGGACGACGGACTCGACCTCCGGGTTCGCTAAGTGCAGAGGTGTGACGGCTGATGATTGGAACAAGGGGGGTAGCCACTGCCGAACTGATGTAAGTCGTGGAGGGTGACGTGAGATGGGAGACGCGCTAACGCTTTGGTGTAGTCGAGGAAGTTCTATTGTGAATTTGCCTGCTGAACTCTGACACGATCAGACAGGTGGCCTACATCGTTATCATTCACTTCTTACTCGAGAGAAGAACCCACCTTCATCCTAAATAAACTATTCTCCCACTGCCATGCTGTTTGAGTACCAAGCAGCCGGGCGTTCTGAAATACAAATAGGGCTGCGAATGCCTCATGCTTTGGTACTGCTAGAAACCGTTCTTTCAATATTATTGCCTCCCTCGAAACGCTTCTTGGCTCTCTCTTAGTTCCAAATGAGTTTGATTTCGTTCGTCTCTGCGAACTGTAGATCAGATGAAATGAAGGGACCACTGAATGGACCTTTAAGCTTCTCCAGACCGTGACCATCTAAGCCGAACCTTGTCGTCTAACAAGCCGGGGATCCCACCCCTCCTGGCACACTTTCCCCGCCGGACCCAACATCCCGAGATGCCGGGGATCTCGTATTCCCGCACTCCTATTGGACATTTCTACCCAAAACACGATTAATCCCGCTCGCGGCTTAGCAGGATGGATAGGTAATATGGGATCAGGGGTTTCCATCTGCCTAAAACCGCACCGCGGGTGAAAGGGGACGCAGGCTGTTGGCCCAAGCGGACAAGTCGTTCGGACGATTTTGTTCCGTTTCATCATAAAAAGGCCACGATGCTGCCGCTCTTGGGATTGTGGGAGTTGAGACGAGAGACTCAGTCGCGTGCACATATGCAATCATGAGGTCTATCTTGCTGGCCATTGCGTGGGCGGCGTCTGCTCTTGCCATTCCGACTGGCGAGGGTCTGCGAGAACGACAGGATGATAACCACTGGGTCGTGACGTGGACGTCCATGCCACAGGAGGTTGAGCCGGGAAACCTGCCGCCTTCGCCGTTTGTAAGAAGCATATCAATCCCTCTGGAGTCGCACTGCGGGTGTACTGACGAGATCAGAACGGGGGAGGCGCACAGTTCAGCGATGCAACCCTCCGCCAGACTTTTCACACCTCCATCGGCGCATCGCGTCTGCGCGTCCAGCTATCCAACACCTTTGGCGGCTCAGATCTCCCCATCACAGCAGCTTCGCTCGCGCTTCCGCTGGATGGCGCCGCGGGAGTTCCCGGTATCGATACGAAGACGCTCAAAGGTCTCACCTTCTCCGGCTCGCCGTCGGTGACCATCAAGCAAGGAGCGGTGGTCTACTCAGACCCCATCGACTTCACCGTTGCGGCGCAGACTAACATCGCCCTGAGCTTGTACACCCAGCAGGGTCAGTCTGGGAGCAAGATCACGGGACATCCGGGCAGCCGCACGACTTCGTGGATGCAGAGCGGGAACCAGGTGAATGCGTCGTCTGTGACGGGCGCGAGTACGAAGCACTGGTACTTCGCCAGCGCCGTGGAAGCATGGGCGCCGAAGAACACTTCGGCCATGGTAATTCTCGGAGATAGCATCTCTGATGGACGAGGCAGCGACGATGATAAGAACAACCGGTAACTCACATCTCCCCCAAGAATTCATGAGTGAAGACATGGCTGACTCCAGCACAGCTGGCCCGACCTCGTCCTTGCGCGCTTGCAAAAGGAGGGCCTAGCCAACATCGCCGTGGCAAACCAAGCAGCAGGCGGCAACGCGGTCCTCCAAGGCGGTCTGGGACCTCCGCTCCTCACACGCTACAACCGTGACGCCCTCTCCCAGCAAGGGGTGAAGTACGTCTTCATCTTCGAGGGCGTAAACGACATCGGACCCAGTGCGACGGACTCTGCGACCCAGCAGCGGCTCGGCGACAGCCTGATCAGCGCGTACAAGCAGATTGTCGCCGACTGTAAGAAGGCAGGCCTTGTGACCATCGGTGCGACGATCACGCCGTTTGCGGGCAGCGGGCAGTCGTACTCGAACCCGGCGCGGGAGCAGACGAGGCAGAGGGTCAACGAGTGGATTCTCGAGAACGGGACGTTCGACCATGTAGTGGACTTTGCTTCGTTCATCGGGGACGGGGACCATCTGAAAGCGCAGTTCGATGGCGGCGATCATTTGCATCCTAATGTACCTGGGTACCAAGAGTTGGCAAACAAGTTCCCGGTAGAAATTCTCAAGAAGTGAGGCACGGGTGGCATTTGCAGCTGTCCACGGAGCAAGGGATGCTAGTGGTGTACATATGAAATAAAGCAGCCTGGTTAAGTGAAACTTAGGCAATGTCATGTCCTCTTCAAACAACTGACAGTGGAACACAGGCGTCCCGTTCCTAGCTCGCGGGAGCCATTCAATACAACTGCCAGGGAACGTGAACGCGGTAGGCGATGCCATACGTTGCGGCTAATGACGGCTGCGGGACTCGGCGAGGACAAGACAAGATGAACTAGCGCATTTGTTGATCGGCAAGGCGGAATCACGCTTGGCAGCTGAGGCGAAGCATCGCCTGACCTCCACAGTCGGCTGACGGAAATGGTGAGTAGCCTGCTGTAAGCTATATGAGAAGTACGAGAGCCATAAAGCTTCAAAGATCTCGGTGAAATTTGGAACAGTTGAGAATTCACTGGGGTATAGAACTGAACCTCCGTTCACACAGAATTTACATCATTGGCGATTAACGTGGAAACTTTCCAACCACTTCGCCGATCGCCGTGCATTTCTTCACGGCCTCTTCACAGACAGGCACCGGCCCCAACGGGTACATATGAGAGAGGGGGGCATCGCTTCAAGGGTCGACATGGTGGACGACGACTGGGATTCGGACCTGGACGGCCCAAAAGGGTATGCTGATGCCCCGAGAGAGAAATGGAGCGTCCAAGATGATTGCCTAGGCAGTCCGGATGCCATAGATTCCTCGTCTCAATGGGCGCAACAACTTGAAGCGTCCCTGAACACAATATCCTCCCTACGGGATGCGCGGCGGCCAGTGGTGTCGTCAACGTCATGGCGCATGGCGCAAGGGAGCGATCTCTTTACCTTCGAGGCAGAGACACGTTCAGTCGCCCGTGAGGAGCGGCTGCGAATGCCACGTTACCAAAGGATAGGCGATAGAATGTGGCTCACCGGTGTTCTGGGCCTACTAGGGTTCGGGATCGGGTCCGCCGTTCTTTGCGGCGAGGGCGCAAACAGGTTGAAGTCAATTGACCTGATTCCCAACGCAAAAGCTGCCGCGTGAGTGATCTCAGCCCGGCTATTGCGATAGTTGGAGAGGCACAAGCTGACAAAAAGTGCAGTCAGATAGCCATGCTCATAACCCTGTCGTACGTCTTCGCGCTCATTACAGTCATGCCGTGTCTGTCACTGTGCATCCCCCATATTTGGGAATTCCTCGTTCTACTCATATGCCTGGAAGGATTTGGAAGCGGGGCATACGTTCTCGCAGTATCCAGAGCCAACGTGGACAAGGGCTCCTGCGATGAATACCTCTTGTCGGTCGATACCTGTTGGAGCGGATTACGGATGGTGACGATAGGCGGTGTATTCCGTATACTGCTTCTGTGAGTCGACCCCATCCCTAGGCCGCATGATTTTACTGATGCCTTCTCAGTCCGATGGGATTTCTCATAGGAACTGGGTTATGGGTGCGTGACAAAAAGGAGAGAGCTGACACCTTTCACGGTAACGCCAACAGGGGGAGGTCGGTAGCGGGAAGCAATTGAGAATGAGGCCGACCGTCAGAAGGTTCCTTGACAGGTTAAAGTTCCTTGGCTCCGGTAAGGCAACCCGTCTATCAGCGGTGAAGACCCGAAGGTATGGTTGCAGGGACGGGAATATCTGCCAACGTCAGGATTGATGACCCAGCTGGATGGTTCGGAGGAGCGGGCGCGACGGGAGGAATCTGGGATCATGATCCCGGCTCCATAGGCGTAAGGGTTACCAACCGAATCGCTGCGCAAATCCCGTGCAGGCTGTTATACCCAGATGCAGCGGTTGGCAACGAGGGAATGAACAGATTCAAATCCCGAAAGGTGTCTTGGATGAGTTGGCTGTCACCTCGAGCCCAGAAACATGCAGCCGGAAATTAGGGCCCCAATAAATTGTCGGCAGCATGCGTTGTGATAGATGCATGGCGGTCCAGGAAAGGGAAATGATTGCCTGCGAGGTAACACTCGAGTCCAGTCATCGCATCACTCTGTCAAGTAGCCCTCGAAGCGTTTGGTTCTTTTTCCCAAACTTATTTCCTCGTGAGCAAGAAGACGCAAGCGAGCAGGTTTCTCGAATGTTTGCTGGGGTCCAGCGGCAAGTAGCCGTGGCACCGGGAGCCATTCCCAGCCAAATGGAACCCTCACGGGCAAGGCAACCGGCCTAAAAATGGGCAGAGAGGCTCGCTATGACGAGAAAAGCAAAGATGCAGCCGGGGTGCCAGGTCTAGTCCTGTAGCCGCTGTTCCGCGATGCAAGCCGCATGGAACCGTAGCTGCATCCCACCGCCTAACAATTGGTTCCGGGCTGTTGGATCCCCAGGGACCCACCCCCGTCGTATCATTGCTGTCTTGCCGAGGGATGCAGGAGGCTCACACCGGATGGCAGATAAAGGAGACAATGTTGCTTTTTCTTCGTTGGTGTCGTTTCTTGCATGCGCCTCCCTGACGCCGGGAAGCGGGATCCCAGAGGTGTGGTTTGGATTTCCCAAGCGTGGTCGCCTTCCTGGGTCGCGGGCGACAGGTTGTTGTGAAAAGCAGAAGAATGCACAAGATCCTCCCTCGTTCCACAAGATTGTGGTACTGCGGTCTTTGTGTGATTGTTTCTTTTCCTTTCGACCTCGAGCCTCGTGTCCTTGCCCGAGTCTTCCTCGCAAGCTACTTCCGTGGGTTGATTATTTCTTCAACACTGTCATTCCTGAGGCTCGGCCGTGCGCAGTTGTTCATGGCTTCAATGGCCGCGGCAGTTCCAGACATTCTGCCCAACCCAGACGTCGACCACTGGGGTATCGGAGTATTATTTGAGGAAGATGCGTCGGACTGCGGCCGATGTGGCAGCCGCTCCCCAGGACGGTCAAGTATCAGCCTTGAGACTAAAGAGGCAGTCGTGGCTTCTCCGCAGTAGGCCCCGAGTTGCCAGATGACTTTGCCGACGTGTGCTGATCATGATTCAGCCTCGAGATCGAAGTCAAATCGTCCCCATTCCGTCGGTCAGGGGCACCGTCGCCAGAGTCTCCTCACAGCATTAGGTCGATATCTGACGACATCACGGGACTGCAGAAGCAGGTGGGGGCTACCGAACAAGAGGATGCAGCGATGCCAAGAACCCCTTTGGCCAACCCTAGCAGTGAACTATCAACATCGCCAACATGCGCTGGACCGATGAGCTCATATCTGGCACGACCAGAAGCCCATGAGAAAAGAGCCTTGTCCTTGCGTGTGGATGAGGACGCCGAGGACGTTTTCGATTGCGAAGGGTCCGTTCTCATGGGGTTGAAGACACTTCCCGGAGTCCACAGAGCACGAAAGAGAAGCCATTCGCCGATATTCGGCATTCCCAGGCCAAAGTCGCCAGGCATGCCGCATGCCCTGGAACGATATCTTGCATCAACAGCCTCTGAGGGCCGTCCAGTCGAGGACCCGAATGAGGTAATTGAGTCGATTTCGCAAAAGCTTTTGGTAGACCACACGGGTAAATCGGATATCGATGAATTTCCTGCAGAACGTCCTGCAGAGCCCCTACGAACTGGACCTGCAATCGCGGACGAACCAAATCCACTCCAATCAGGCCCGGCCGAGCCAGTAATAGTTGAACCAGTCGTAGTCGAGCCAGCCGTAGTCGAACCTACCATAGTCCAACCAGCCATAATCGAGCCTACTCCAACCGACCCGGTCCCGAACAGTCCGGCTTTAGCTCCTACACTCTCTGGAGAGGAGGCGATTGCCAATCCATCAGAAGCACAAGGGGATCCTTTTGCAGAACGATGGGATAGACCGATATCTGTCGACTCAGACCAAGGTGCCGGCGGTGACTCGGGCGTGGAAGACATGGAGGCGAGCGAGATCTACGCTCGACTGTTAGTTTCCAGTCCCTGGCAGCGATTGATCCCATGCTAACTTCGTGCAGGGCGGCAAATCGGAGGGCCCGAGAGGCGAATATGACTAGATCCCATGAGATGCCTCGAATACCCAGAGCTCGCGTCGAAAGAAAAAAGAGGTTACGAGCTCGAGAATGACGGGTGATGGCTGGGTGATAACTGGTGAGGAATGACGGCACTTGCTGCGGTGCGGTGCGCTGCTTGGGCTGGGTGCTCAGCGCTTGAGCCAGCTCCCAGGTACCTTACTGGACGTTTGGCTAATGGCGCTTAGTTATCATGTAGTTGGTGGAATCTAAGGGGATAAACTTACGAGAAAAAAGATTCACGGAATACAATGACGAATTGAATTCAACCGGAAGTTAGCAAGAGCCATGGGGTGGTGTCAAACGAGAGTTGAAGTCCACCGGATGTAATTAAGCTGCCCGGGCAGGAGCTTGTTCTTCAGGAGGCACCTTCCCGGGAAGGAGCACTGTTCAGGTACCCCACCGCCTGAACTCTAAAAGGGCTCGCCTGTCGTAGTCGGGCTGCTTATCAGCATCTTATCGGCCGAGCAGCCGCTATCTCTTATCGCTTGTTGTCGCTGCCAGCCTGAAGCCAATGCCTGAAGGTAATCACTTCCATCGCAGCGAAGCTTCGTTTCCACCTTCCACCCCACGCAGCGAAGCATCGTCGACGGTCGCAAGCCGCCTCTCTCGCCCCCGATCGCGACACCACAGCCATGCACATGGCACCGTGCGAGCTCGAGCTCCATGTATAGCCGCGAAAACAAGATCATGCGCAAACTCCTCGGCAAAGTCACTGCCGACAGCAGCACCGACACGAGCCATACCATTGGCATCACCAGCGCGCCTCAGTTCCAGACCTCCTACCGGCCCAGCGCCTCCCAGAACGCCGTCTATCAGGCCGGCGCCCCCATCCTCTGTCTCGATGCCTCTCCCGACCATCGGACTGCGATTATCGCCGGCCGACATGTTCTCAAGACCGTCGTCTTCGACGGCCTGTCCATTAGCGAGGGTGTCGATGTCCGCGGCGCAATCACGGCCCAGTCCGCCTCGAGCAAAGGTGCTTCAAGCTCCCTGATGGCCGACCAGCTTTCGATACGAGACGTCAAATGGCACGGCGATTCCACCATATTCACGGCTTGCGCGAACGGCAATATCTTTTCCTACGATCTGGCCCGCATTGCGACGGGCGGCTCTCCCCTCGAGTTTGTACAGACGAGGGAGGATTCGCGTCAGGTGAACTCGCTGGATATTAATCCGCATCGCCGGACGACCTTACTATCGGGGAGCCAGGATGGAATGGTGCGCTATTTCGACATTCGCGCCCCGGTCCAGAGTCGCTCGGGCGGCTTCACCTACAGTCCCAGAGGCGCCTACAAGTGCAACGCAGACGGCGTCCGCCAGGTCAAGTGGTCGCCCAAGGACGGCTTCTACTTCGCCTGCGGAACAGAGTCTGGTGTGGTTCTGAAGTGGGATGTGCGCAAGATCGCGCAGCCTCTGCTCAAGATCCCTGCACACGATAAGACCTGCACCTCGATATCCTGGCATCCTGACGGCAACCATCTGATCAGTGGCGGCTGGGACAGCAAATGCGCCGTCTGGGACATGTCCAAAAACGCAGACAAGAGGCAAAAGCCACGCTGGCTCATTTTCACCCCTGCGCCTGTGTCTGCTGTCGCCTGGAGACCTGGTCTTTGGTCTGCCAGCGCCCAGGGAAAACGCGCCGCTCAAGTAGCTGTGTCATATGATGATGGCAGCCACAAGCGATACGGAATCAATAATGTTCACATCTGGGACCTGGGGAGACCTTCAATGCCGTACAAGGAAATCGACAGCTTCGATTTCTCGCCATCGTGCCTACTGTGGCAGAATCAAGATATCCTATGGACTGTTGGTAACGATGGTCTGTTCAACCAATGCGACGTCGCATTCGCCCCAAAGGTCCTGGACCGACAGTCGGTATCCAGCATGGCTCTGTCTGCGCGAGGTGATGCTGTCATGTTTCTGGACGAGCGACCACATCATCGCCCTCGGCCACCAGTTATCCACCATCAACAGCAGAGCATTGTGCCTCCGAGAACTTCTTATAGTTCGAGCCCTACCACTCCCATGCTCAGCATAAGTCGCAGCGACTCGGAAGAGGACGTCGTTGGAAGCTTTTTGGGTCCTCGAAGAAGGATAGGGAGGAAGCGCAGACACAGCCTAAGGTCAATTCCTGTCCTGAGTACCACGCCGCCCTCCGGTCCAAGCGTGGGCGACGACGCGATCCTGGGCTTGGAAGCAGCGATTAAAGTCACGGGCACCTACAAGACACAGCAATCAATGGCTGTCGGGCACATTCCGGCAGCAGCAAGAGTTGACGTGTACCAGTTTCTCTCGAGCTACTACCTGGAGACCATCGAGCGTGAGCTTCCTTACGTTACGGGCGGAAAGTCTTTGGCGAAGAGGGTCTCCTCCATCATGGAGCATTACGCCCGTGCAGCAGAACAAGTCAACCAGTTCCGACTGGCACAGACTTGGAGGATTCTCGCATACTCGGTGAACCTGTTGTTGAACAGGAGAGCGCAGTATCATCTGCAGCTTCGACTGGGCCATTTCCAGAAGCGACCATCCCTGCCAAAGATCAAGGATATCCCAAAGGTCAAGGTCCCGAGATCGTTGGGCGTCGTCGTGGAGATGAACGGCGAGGACACGCCCAGGCGTCCTTCCACCGCCATCATCTCGAATAGCGTTGATAGCAAGTCGCTGGGCCCACGATCGCTGCTGTCTGAGGAGATTGAAAGTACTTCCAACGTCACTACGCCCATCGCCCGGGCCATTAACGAAGAGAACGCAGAACAGGGGGGATCTCACTCGGATTCACGTCTACCGCCCGTCATGGAGTCGGATGGCTTTGCTTTGCCCCCTGCTGCTCACAGTACGTTCAATAACAGTCCTCGCAGGCGACTGGATTCGGTTCCTTTGTCTGTCACAAGCCATCACAGCGACCAGACACAGGTCTCTAGCACAGATGGATACGACTTTTATGATACTGACGCCCTCGCTCAAGCTATAGATGTGCCCGAGCCAAAACAAAAGGAGCAACAGCCCTTGGACTACGGCCCCCGCACCCCAAATAGCCGCCGGACCGCTCTGAGGCACAACTCGGACGACAGCTTTGCCCAGATGTTCTCTATGTCTGAGAGCAGCAGGCAGACATCTGGGCTCGCGTCGTCCTCTGAGGGGGGCGTCTCGGCTAGATCTATCACGAGCTACCCCATGCAAATGCAAAAGGAAACTGTTGACGAACAGGGCGAATATGAAAGTCGTATCCGTGGCAAGGAGATTGAGGACTCACCAGAGCATGGCGCGTTGACAGAGCTGAATGCATCTGTAGAGAGCGCGCCGAAAGACTCGCCAGAAGAGATATTCATGATCTCCCAGACTACGCTGGCATCCGACACCGCCACTGACGACCTGTCACAATCCCAAGTCAACTCCCTCCCACCAACTTATGAGGACCTCGCTCCCCTTCACGTCGGTGTATCTTCTTCGACCCCGCCAAAGCCTAATCCAGCTCTCCAACACGACTCGACCCCATCGATCCTCGAATCCGACTACCTCCCCTGGCCAGAGGACCCTTCCTACCCTCACCCCCTCGCCTCCAAAGAAACCCCCGAAACCTCACCACCCCTCAACCCTTACACCCTCCTCACCCGCGCGCTCGACTTCGAAACCCGCACATCGGCCCTCAACGCCTCGGCAATGGTTCTCCTCCTCAAGCCCCTCATGCCGGACTCCGTCATCGACCCCTTCCGCGCAACCTCGATCCTCCGGCAACACCACTCCCGCCTCATGGGTATGAAACTCTTCATCGAAGCAGCCCTCCTGCGCAAACTCTGCGTCCGGGGCTGGCCCGAAGGCATCCCGGACTGGGGCGCAAACTACACCTCCATCTTCGGCACCGCCCAGCAAGGCGTCAAGGGCGGCTTCATATGCCCCTCGTGCCGCAAGCCCCGCGAACTCGACCCCAAGCTCGGCTCCAAGGCCCTCTGGAAATGCGAGCGCTGCCGCGTCGCCATGGCCCCCTGCGCAGTCTGCGGCCACCGCGAGACCACCGCCACCGTCCTCCCCATCCCCGAAGGCGCCTCCCCCCCGAAGCAGCAGGACCCTGTCATGAGCACGTGGTGGTACTGCCCCGGCTGCGCCCACGGTGGCCACGCCACGTGTCTCCAGTCCTGGCACGCGCCCTCCGACGACGGGAGCAGCCGCTACGAGCTCAGTGACGGGTGCTGTCCCCTGGACGGCTGCGGCCACGCCTGCCTCCCCGGGAAATGGGGCGACGAAAAGTCTGCTGCGCGAGCGGACGAGGTCGGTCGCGCGGCCGTCGAGAAGGCGCGGCTGGGCGGCGTCGGAGGAGGCGGCGGGGGCAGCGTGGCGGGGAGCAAACCGCAGAGCCCCGTGATCCAGCCCAACGTGCGCGGGGACAAGGACGAGGTGCCGCAGAGCCGGGCCGTCGAGAGCGTTCGCGAGGCGTTGGCGGGAGGACCGCCTGGGGCTGGCATTTTGAGCTCCAGCCCCGGGACGAGGCAGGGCGAGAGGGAGAGGAGGAAGAGCGTCAAGTTCGTCCCGACGGAGCGCTAGTGGCGCGTCGATCTCCGAGCTTTTCGCTCATTGTAGGAGTGGGTGTGTGAAGATATTGTACGATGGTGTGTTTAGTGAGGTGTTTTGGGGACTACAGCGATGCGTGTTTTGGAGCGCTGGCGTCGGGTTCCCACGTTTGGATCGTGGATGATGAAAGAAGACGATTTGACAAGGACGTAGGAGAGGTTCATGTACGAGTATTAAACATATTATTAAGGCGAACGTCGCCGGGTATCTCGACAATTGAAACTACGTAATTATCCCACCTTTTCTGTTCTGGTGAACCAACTTTTGTTTCGCCCATCATTTCAAGTCCCAACGTTTTCTCTCAGACCCTTTGTACGAAGCGACAATTTCATCTGTCCCTCATCAAACGGCAGACCTGCAGGTGAAAAAGAGGGCAGCTCCGGCGAGGCGGCGTCATCCCTCGCAGCCAGGGCCTTCCGGAGCTCGTCGCGTTGGCGGCTGAGGTGCTCGCTGTCGTTGCTACCGCGCCGACTTCCGTCGCCGATGCTGCTCGTGTCCCCATCGCCTCCCCTGACGGAGGATGCCGTGCGTCTTGAAAAGCGGCCCGCCCAGAGGCCGCGAACGCCGCCTACTTTGCGGCCGGGAAGCTCGTCGGTGCCGGCGCTGCATACGTACAGGAGGTATTTGAGGTTAGGCAGCGTCTGCCGTATGTCTGGGACTTTGAGGCCCTGGCTGGCGCAGAGGGCTTCGATGTTCTTATTGAGGAGGAACCAGCCGTAGTCGAAGCGGTAGTGGGCTGCTGTTGAGCCTCCGCGAGGAATGTAGAGGGGGAAGTCGCGCTGTCTGGCGGCTTGGGCTGAGTTGAGGTCGGTCAGGAGGGAGATGTCGTCTCGGATCGAAGAGCGCGAGGCAAAGGGAGTGATGGGGTACGGCAGAGGCACGCAGAGGTAGTATTGCAGGTGGTCTGTGAGGCTTGCGACGTGGCCCAGGGCGGCGGACAAAAGGTCGTCATCCGCACCGCGGGACGCAGATGTGTCGTACTCTGAATTAGGGAGGGGCAAGCCCGCGACTTGGAAGTTGAGAGGACCGCCGGAGGGGGTGGGAAGGATCTGGTAGATGTGCGCCAGATCGGAGCATATGCGACGTCGCTGCCCGCGTATCTGGCCTTGGGTGTCGGAGAGCAGGGCTTTGGAGGCGACGAGATGCTCTGTCGCGTTGGCCACGTCCTTCTCTGCCTTGTCCTGGAGGGAACGCCCATTGGCAATTGCCTCTCTGCGGGCCTTGAGCGACTCCTGTAGCTCTTCACGGCGCTTCTCAGACGCTTTTAGGGCGCGATGCTCTGCCGCCACATATTTGCGGGCCAATTTCACCTTCTCTTCGGCGGCAGGGGCATCATCATGTGGTATCGTTTCGAGAATATCGTTGATCTGGGAGGTGATCTGTTCCTGTGTAGCAATGGCATCCTGGATGGAGTTGTCGAGCGTCGCGAGCTTCATGAGGGCATTGTAGGAGGACGTATGGAGCGGTGCAAGGTCTTTGGGGTGCGCCGGCTTGCCCAAGACATCCAAAGAGTACACGCCGTCGGCCAGATGAAAGATGAGGGCATTGGGAGGGAATTTGTGGTTCTGGAGGGTGCCGATGAAGTGTAGGCTTCGTAGGTCGATAACGTCTTCGAGAAGCAACGCCCATGAAGTTCGCTTGGCCCAAATCTTGATTGTGAAGACTGGTGCTCTGGTCACAGAGGCTCCGTGATGGTTGAGATCGAAGAATTGAAAATTGAAGTTCTGCGTGCTCACGTTAGTTTGACCTTGTAGGTGTGGTTCTGAAGCTGCTCACAGTTGCGTGCTCCTTCAGCTCGGAGATGTAGACGGGCTCCTCCTCGTCCTCGCAGTGCAGGGAAAAGAACACGTCGGCGGCTCTACCGTCGACGGTCAATTGCAGCATGCGCTGCCTCGTCAGAGGACTGGCTTGGGCAAGGGCGGTGCTCCTGCGCCGCGGCGCCTTGGGGCGGATGTTGTCGCTGGAGAGAGCATGATGGAGATGAGGGGCATCGCGAAGAGCTTCGATCTTGGCGGGCGTCGCATTCAGAAGGGTGTCGTCGATGGTGCGGCCACGGGGTCGGACGAAGCTGAGGTTTCGGAGGTAGATGCCGCGGAGGTGACGAAGCTTGCGGTTCTGGGAGAGGAGGAGGGGGCGGGATTCGGGCGGAGGCATCGTGAGGGCACGGCTTGGCTCAATTCATGGCGCTTCTTTGAGGAGGCGGGGGTGGGCGTTGTTTCTTTGGCGAGCGCATGTGTCGCAGGGATATGAGGATAGGCGCAAGACAGGGTTGTGCTGTGAACAAAGGCAAGCCGTGCTCGCCGCCGAGGGTATCGTGACGTGGTGTTTGTATGGGGATTCCAGGTGAATTGACGACACTGGAGGTTACAGACAGCTGCCCGCCGTCACTGCTGACAACACAAACGGGTTGCAGCAGGAGCACAGGCACGGTGCCTACCTCAATCGGGCGCAGGAGCTCCTGACGCTCGGACTCAAATTGGCTTCGTCTCCACCCCACCATAGCATCGTCATTGCTTGTTCAGTGCATTATGTAATCAAGCAGCAGTATCATCAGCATGAATATTACCAAAACTACCAATCATTCAGTCTACATAAAGTAGAACCTCTATTTCACTTTTGAGCGTTACTTTCCTTGTGTGGGAAGGTTCATTTTCCAACAAGGTTGGGTTCTGATATGAAAGCCACTTTGTGTGAGATTTATTGCAAACGAAGCTCTAACAGCCAAAAACATGACAAAGGTCATAGGTAGGTAGGTACGGTAATTTTAATATTTCAAAGCATTGCCATTATCATTATCATCAACTTCATATACACTCAGTACCTAGACTCCAGTCACTCTCGGAGCAGGTATGATGGTAAAAACAAACGAGACATTGAGAATATCAAGTTCTGGACCGTCGGTGTCAGGGGCGGCGATTGATGTGCTTGTCGCTGATGTCGTCCGTGAACTTGCCATGGACGGGTTGAAAATCGACACCGATGAGCGCGACGATGGAGCAGAAGATGAGACTGCGGAGGCGACAGTTGACGTCCGGGTGATGAAAGAGGAGGCCGGGGAAGGAGGCACGAGGATAGCCGAGTCGACAACCAAGGGTGAAGTGGTAAAGCTTGAAGAATCGAAAGACGAAGTGACCGGTGTGACAGCCGACGGGCTTTCTAAACTTGTGGAAATGGGGAAGCCTGACGCTGTCGAAGATGCTGAGAATGGTGACACGGAAAGGAATGAAGCGGTCGCTGCCGACGAGGCCGTTTCCACGGGGGAGTCCGTTTGTACAAAAGAATCCGCCTCTACAGAAAGGTCTGTCTGTACAGACGTGACTATTTCTGAAGAGAGTATTGTTGCTGAAGTAGGCGCTGTCTCTACAGATGAACCTGCCTCTACAGAAGAATCTGTCACGGTTGGAGAGACGGTGGTCGTTGGAGTGACAGCCGCTGAAGCGGAAGCTGCCTCTGTGAAAGACTCCGTCTGTACGAAGGATTCTGCCTCTGGAGACTCCATCTGTACAGAAGATATCGTTGATGGAGAAGAGGCCGTAGATATGGAGGATTCGGAGAAAGGCGGAGAAACTGTCGACGGGGAGAAAGCACTCGACGGGGAGAAAGCACTAAATGGGGAAGGACCCGTCGATTGGGAGGGAGTCATCGCTTGAGAGGAAATAGTCGCCGGTGAAGAAGCAGTTGATATAGAAGGAATCATCTCTGTTGGAGATGTCGTCGTAGTCAGAGGGGCGGTCTCTATTGAGGAGGTTGCCTCTGTCGAAGAATCCGGTGGAATAAAGGACTCCGCTTCCACAGGCTCTGTCTCTTCAGTAGCTGTCGTCTCTATAGAAGGCGCTGTCTCTGTGGAAGACGATATCGCCAAAGACGAGTCCGCCTCAGCAGGGGATGCGGTCTGTGCCGCAGAGCTCGTTATGGGAAAGCTTCCTTCTGTACGGGTGACTGATGGTGTAGGAGAGATTGATGGGGTGGAAGGGTCTAGCGATACAGAGGAGATTTCTGCTGATGACGGTACCGGCTCTCCTGTTGAGGCCGTCGGTGTTGAAGATACTGCAGCAGAAGAGGCTGCGGCTTCGGAAGTAATCGAAACTTCTGGGAGGACATCGGTTGACGTGACGGGCAGGTCCAGTGAAGAACTGGGGATATCGGGGGTCTCCACGGCCGTCATCGATGGCTCGATGGCGGGGCTGCTCGTGTTTGAAAAGCGGAGAGTTGTGCCAAAAGTGGGAAATCGGACAGAAGACGTAATAGGACTCGAAGACGTTGAATCGGTCACTTCGATGCTTGATACGGCTGGAGTGCTGCTGGCTGAAGTGATTAGAGATTGTTCGTCGACGGACTCCGTACTTGATGTTGGGTCGGCTTGAGTAGTCGGGTCTGCTGTGGAAGTAGTAGGAGGGATCGAGGATGATACCTCCGTCGATGGAAAACTCGGGGTCGATGACGACGAGAGAAGCGAGGTAGGCGAGCTAGGGGCTGTACTGCTGAAACTTGTTGTATCGGTGTCTGTGGAGAAGACCAGGGAGCTGTCACTCGGACTTGTGGTTGACGCTTGTGATTGTAAATCCGGAGTGAGACTGGCTGACGTTGTTTCAGATGAAATGAAGGACGTCGAGATGGCTGTTATCGAAGCTGAAGAGGAGGACGAAAGGCTCGCTTGGTCATCCAGCGGTACTGTAGGCGAGGACGAGGAATCTATTGACAATGTTGATGAGTCTGTGGTGGTTGGTGTGTCTGTTGTAGGTACCGATGTTTCATCCGAGGAACTTGATGGAGTAGCGGACAAGTCAGAGAAGTCCGAAGACGTCGATGTGAGAATGTTTCCAAACGAAGTAGACGCTAGCTCAGTTGTGGAAGTGGAAGCCACAGTGGTCGATCCCGCAGTAGACGACTCCACAGAAGACGCTTCCACGGCAGAAGATACCGCAGTCGTGGATACCTCAGATGAAGGAAAGTCGGAAAAAGTGGAAGCTTCAGAGACGCTAGAGGATATTTCAGGAGAAGAAGTCGCAGCAGACGATATTTCAGAAACTGCAGTCTCGGGCAAGATTGACGATACCCCGGATGATGGGGACGCCTCAGATGAGGTAGACGAACCTTTGGATGAGGTCTGTGATATTTCTGATGAAGGAACGACGGCTTCCGACGTGGTCGATGGAGTTTCTGACGAGGTGTTTGAGATGTCTGATGTAGGAGGGGAGGTTTCAGCCGAAGCAGATGACGTTTCTGTTGGGATAGATGAAGCTTCTGACTGAGTCGATGGAATCTCTGGCGAAGTAGAGGGGTCTTCAGTAGAGGTTGGCAATATCTCCGGTGTAGTAGACAAACTCTCTGATGGGACAGATGATCCCTCAGTTGAGGTGAATATGCCGGATGTTTCGAATGATGTAGATATCTCTGATGAGGTTGAAGTGGGTTCCAATGAATCGGGTGAGGTAGATGCATCAGAAGAAGCGGAGATATCATCCGATACTGTGGATATCTCTGAGGTAGTTAAAGCTTCATTGGAAGTAAATGTTCCGGATGTGACAGAGGGGACTTCTGATGAAGTCGAAATCTCGAAGGTGGTGGAAGAGTCTTCGGTTGAGATGGATGTATCAGATACTTCAGTCGATGAAATAATATCGTCATCTACAGTAGAGGTCTCAGAAGGTGTTGAGGTGGTCTCAAGTGAAATGGACGTAACGGAGGGTATCCCAGATGAAGTAGAAATCTCAAATGTTGAAGAGTCTTCCGTTGAGGTAGACAGATCAGATATTTCAGTTGACGAAAAGACATCCTCGTCCACGGTAGATGTCTCAGAAGCTGTAGAGGTCACCTCAGGTGAGGTAAAAGTCTCTGATAGGGTTTCCGAGGTTTCAGTAAAGACAGATGTCGAAGTTGGAAAAGAGTCTGATGAGGTGGATATCTCAGATGTAGTTGAGAAGGTATCAGAAGAGGTGAGTATGTCCGAAACGGTAGGGGGTGTTTCTGATGAAGTAGGAATATCACTATCAGTTGAGGTTGATGGGGCTTCTGATGAGGTAGACGAGTCGGATATCTGAGACGACGAGGTGCCATCCTCAGACGAGGTAGAGAAGACATCTGAGAAGATGGGTGTTTCAGAGGGTGTGGCGGAGGCTTCATCTGAGATGAATGATGAAGTGGGGGAAGTGTCTTCAGATGTGGTCGACGAGACTCCATCTGAGGTGAATGCCTCAGATGTAGTAGAGGGATCCTCTGATGGTGTAGGGATCTCAGATGTAGTCGAAGCTTCTTCGGGCAAGACGGTCTCAGATGAAGTAGGAAGAGCTTCAGAGGAGGTTATTATGTCAGAGATAGCGGAAGAGTCGTCCGTCGATGTAGGTACCACGGATGTAGTAGAAGCTTCTTCGGACAAGGCGGTCTCAGATGAAGTAATAATGGCATCCGACGAGGTTGCTATATCGGAGGTAGTGGATGGATCTTCCGTCAAGGTAGAGATCTCGGATGACGAAGAAGAAGCCTCATCAGATGTAGAGGTAGGAAGGGAGGTAGAAGACGTCGGGGTGGCCCTTGGGGCCAAGGGCAGTCCTTCAATGTCAAACAGGAGAGCCGAGTCTGAATGCCCATTGGTGGCATCGCAAACGAGAAACCCAATGCCGACAACCGCCCCGGTGTCCAGGGGCAGATCATAGGTCAGCATAGGCGTGCTTCGCGCGTAGGATATGCCGAGGGACGGGTCTGTTGACGCCACTATAGCAGACTGGGCGGTAAGCCCTACAAGACTGTTCTCATAACGGTTGAGAATAATTGTGATACTGTCTGAATTCCCGGCAGCGCTGTTCCACAGAGGATAACATCCTAGTTAGTCGTCGGGCAGAATGTTATCGAAGATAAGATGAGTACTAACCCTTCCTGGGTTGCAAACATGTAGTTCACGCGGATCCCCGTTAGGTTTGGGTTGGACATGCTGAAAGCAATGTCGATGGAGGTGAAATCGACGCCACGGCCACCGGGGCAAAATTGACTAAGGTAGGCCACATTTCCACTACTCTGCGTCAACCATGGGTAGCTTGGCGTGTTTCCGAGGGCTCCTTCCGCGGCTTTCCCAGTCGTGAGGATGATTCCGGACGGCAAACCAAGAGGGTCTCCACCAGTAAAGATGCCGCCAGCCCCCGACCCTGGAGGACCGTAGTAGCTGCCCAACGTGACTAGCCGGCTGTCTTGGACGGCTGCTGCGACCAAGGCATCTGGATCATCACTTGGTGTGATGGTGATCGCGTGGACGAGTCCGACAACTGTGGCCGAGGCCCAAATAGAGAGCTGCATCGGATTGTCTGCCGTGGGAATGGAAGTGCAGTTGGCTCAGCGACGAGATACGTTCGAGCCGATTGAACGTCGGGTCTTGGACATAATGAACACCGGATTTAGCTGCTATGAGGGGCTTCTAGGAATGAGCTTTTAATTCCATGACGCCTATAGGAGAGACGAAGTATTTCGAAGAAAATTTCAACGTCCCTTTGATGTTGGTAGGGATAAGCCAAAATACTCCATGAGACATTCGTGTTGCCAGGAGGCCGAAGTGTCGCGAATATAATTGCTCTGCACTGTTTAAGACCAAATGAAGTTGCCCCAATAGGCTCCCACTGGGTGCATTAGGAGACGCGTCAACGGCGAAAGCGACGGGAGTGAACCCCCTACCTTCAATGCCACGATCAAACCGCCCTTCCATTCACCGTATCAGGTCTCTCAGCTCCCTACCACAATCAGACATTCGGCTCAGCCTATCCATGAACGCCGCCGGAGCCTCAACTGAACTGACAGGAACTGTGAAGGGATTGGATGTAGTGGCCCCTTTGCCCGAGCGCGGCGAGAACAACCTACGCGACTCCAGGAGCTACGCTCCGGACCAACGATCCAACAGCATGTGACATCATGGATCTCGCCCTTCTCAGCTTGAGATATGCATAAGGAATGCTGCCGGAACCCTAGCACTTTTGATCATTTCTTACCGATGGGAAAATGATCGATCGTATGATTTTCCCACGTTGTTGAATGGTGAAATGGCTTCTTGGGTCTTTCTTGTCGCATTCCAGTCGCGACCTCAGCCGCACAAGATGTCTCCCACGGCCTCCATCCGAGACACGTTTTCTTTTAAGGTATGTCCCGCACGCGGGAACCATACCTAGTAGCCGAAGCCCCAACGCTCGACGCCTCATCATGCACTTCGCTTAGTAGATGGAATGTTGTGAATAAGTTCCCGTGATCGTCGTTTTAGCCCAACTGTCGGATGAGAGTAGCCGCTCGGCCCGAGCCTCCGTACCGACAGAGAGCTCCTCCGAGAAGCGGGTGCTCCTTTCGCCGGCGCGGGCGGTGTCCGCAACGTGGAAGTAATCCAGAGGACGGAAGCTTATAGCTGAAGACCATTCTTTAGATCCTGTAGTGTACATGCAGACCATCACAGCCCTGCTGCTGAAAGGGAGAACAAGCTTGCTTCATACATCAACCCAGCATGACCCCGAACGGTCAGAATTTTGACGGAGGATAAGACCACGAAAACAAAGTTGACCTCCGATCGGTTGCCTCCCTCCCGCGTCTAATCCCCGCTCCGGACCCCGACAACTCGGCTGATCCCTGGTCAAACGGCCCCGTCAATCTCCGCCCCCGATCACCCGGCCCGCAGCTTGATAAAGTGTCTGAGCGTCGCAGTTGGGGTGTCCCTGTTGTTTCACTGGCCTATGTGAGAAGAAAACAAGCTATGCCAGCTCCACGTCATCGATGAACCTTACTGCTCAGCCATTCGGGGAAAAGAAGATGCGCCAAGGGTCTTTTCTCCGTTGGGATGGCAAGCAGGCAAATAGACATTAATTCGCTGGTCCGTCTCACCATTGAGCCACAACACCCTTCGTATGGTTCGCGTCGTCCCGTCTTCGGTCTAGAGGATTCTTGAAGGGGCTGAGTGAATCGCCGAGCCATTCATACTAAGCTTCTGGGGCGCAGAACATCTCGCTGGCGTACGTCACTGAACATGAAGGCTGTGATTCCGCGGACATTTGACTAGTCGCCGGGGAAAATTAAAGCTCCGCGTCTTCCCCTCGCGTATAATGAGGAACTTTTCCGCCCGACTATCGATCATGCCTGGAACAGCAAGTCGCTAGACGTCAAAGTCACAAATTGGCTGCCTTGGGAGAACGATGGAACCGACTACAGAGCCTCAGCACTTCCTCCTGCTCGACCGGGACCACGCAGAAGACGGCATCGTAGTCAATCTCGCAAGACGGAGCGATATAACCCCGCTCTACAGCATCAGCCACAACTCCAAAATGACCAAGATGGAGATTCGGAGACTAAAATGCGACGCCATCTCCACCGAGCACCGACCCGTTGGCGCCGTTAAGCTTCGCACGATACCACCTCGAATCGACCTCACGGTCCGTGGCGTCGCCTTCAAAATGGCCCGCAAGCACCCCCTGTCGAGCACCCTCGGTTTCCGCTTCCTGGGCGCCGGCGAGATGCGCTGGGAGCAGAACAAAAAGGGCAGGGGCATGAGGCTCGTCGACTTCAACGGTAAAATCCAGGCCCATTTCCGTCCGAGGATGCACGTGGCCGGCCATGTTAATACCGCCGCTGCCGCCGGCGGGGAAGATGAGAAGAGCGGCCGGAGTAGTCCGGGACACAAGCCCGGGTGGGGGCCGGGCTTCGAACTGCACGCGACGAAGCTTGCGGACCTGGACCTGGACTTGATAGTCACGACGGGCTTGGCGGCGGCAGAGCATCGTCGGCAGTTGGATGACGACTGGGACCAGGCCGCGGGCGAGGAGCTGGACAAGGCGCGAGGCGGAAGCTGAGACTTCGTGGGGTCAAGTTCATTACTCATTAACTCTTTTTGAGTTTTCGTTGATGTTGTTTCTATAATACACCAAAGCTGAAACAACTGGTATCTGACGGATCGGGCTGACATTGCCGCCTGGATCCAATGAAGTCCCGGTTCGCCGACGCTTACATGCCTATCAGAGTCGAGAACGATGATGTTACGATATGCTCTCATGATCCATAGTAGCCAATTATATCCTGCCATTCACGTTCTTCTGCCACTTTTTCTTCGTACGTTTTACGTTTTGTAGTTCCACGTCAGCCCGGACATCCACCTCGTTTCCCCTCGTTATCAGGACTGGGCGTTTCCCGTCGGCCTGTGCGGCCATCTCGTCTTCGATGGCGATGGGCGTTGACGGGAGCTCCGGCCCCATCGGCGTCTCGGGAATTTCGTGGAACTTGTCTTTGTTATGGTGCAATATGGATCGTTTCGAGGGCGATGTGCTGATGGTCTTCGTAGTAGCCCTATTCGTCGTGAAGAGTCGTGGAACCTTCTGCAACAACGGCCGTAATGCTGGGAGACTCGCGCAAAGGATGGCGCAGAATTCTTCAATGATGGACCAAATGACGATGTCGACATTGTCCCAAGTGGTATCAAATGTGCTGGAAAACATGACGAGATATTTGAGTCTAACCATGGTCGTGATGCATGCACTGTGTTCTGTTAGTCGGAGTTCGGCTTCCAGCGTAGTGTGTGCTGTCAACTTACAAAGAGCCCAGACTGAACATCAAGCCCAACGCAATTTTCTTGCGAATATTGAGCTGAAGCTTGTACAGCTCGGGTATCGGTAACACCAAAATTACGAGATCCTCCACGATGCTGAATACCGCCCCTGCGTACCCAATGGCTGTGACGTCCAAGCATTTGCGGTTCGAGTTGCTTCTGTCCCATATAGAAGAGATTGGCGTACATTGAAAGGTGATGGTGAGCAAGAAAATGAGGCCATGCAGAAGTAGGAAAATGATGAAGTACCGGACCGTGAGCTGGAACCATTTCGCCGGGAAGATGCGTGAGAAGAAGAGCAGGATCGATATCTTCGCAAAGACCTGGATGAGGATGTAAATCTGCTGGACGGCGTAGAACAGCTTGATGAGTTTCTCGCCGGAGACGGGGTCGACGTTCCAGTAATGGGTTCCGAACCCTAGATCGGCGCTCGCAATCTCGATACCGGCTAGGGCAGCTAGCAGGATCTAACTCATCATCAGCTTCACGTTCGTTCAGTTGATCATGAATTCTTCCACCGACTCACTGTTGCGAATATTGCCGTCCAGTCATCCCACCATAGGCGACGAGTGATCATCCACCTCGAGAAACATCGCAGCGCAACGGCAGGGAAGGTGATAACCGAGAGGGCGATGGCGATGGTCTTGACTTCTTGACTTCTCGATTCTTTCGGGTACGCGGCGCAGAGGCTGCCCAGAAGTTCCGCGGCAGCTACGCAAGTTAATTCGTTGTTCACGTTCTCAGAAGCCGGGTTAACTAACATATCTGGTCCTTGAAGTTGCAGCTGAGTTGCACGCATGTGGATAAATCCGACTGAAGATCAACATTCGGACAAAGACACTCGGAGACGGTCGCAACCGAAGTCAAGTTACAGTTGCCCTTCGTGATGGTTTGGGTGAGGCATGGAAGCTATCGCGGTTCTGGTCAGCCCTACCATTTGATCGGAGAATATTGGTCGTGGTCCACGGCGGGAATGCAGGGAATGATGCAGGGAAGAAAGCAAACAGACACTTACGGAACAACTGGGGACCTGGGCGAGCAAGCCGGTAATGCTCTGCGCCTCAACCGCCGAGATCAAGAACCATAAAAGAGACAGTGACAGCAGCAGCCATCGGCCATGCTGCCGCTGTCTCGCATTCCTGATCATCGCCTAGATATCTCAAGTGAAAGCATGCGCGAAGAACAACAACGAATCGACATTGGGAATTAACGAAAACCTCGAAAGGTTCAAAGTGAACAGACGGGGGGGATGGCAGTCAAGAAGTAATGGAATCCACTTCCCACGACGACGGCCCAGGGGGGGGGGGGGGGGTCGAAATTCCGCCCGCAACGACCCTGCTTGAAATGAACGAACCACACCTTGTCTGCCCGGCTGCCGCTGAACGACGAAGAAGAAACGCAACGCAGTGGGCAGCATTGTGCCCCTCCGACTTGGTCTAGGTAGGTATGGTGTCCATGGTGTGTAGCCAAGACCGTAGGCAAGTAGACGAGACGCACCGCCCACCGGCGCAATGTGCAGCAGTGTGTGATATGGCACACACACACAGGCATACCGCATTCCACAATTACCCACACACACACTTTCACCAACCAGCTGCCAGCATCGTGCGGTGCGTCTTCGCTGCTCCTGCAGTGCACCATCTAACACCGACGCGGCAGACTTCCGGGCGATATTAGCCAACAGGGCTAGTCGGCCGAAGGACCACCAGGAGGAACATGCAGGGAATCCACATGGCGCCAGCTCTCCCTGACACACGCTTCTGCATGAACCCTGGTCCGACGATGGTTTAGGACCAAGAAGCAAGCTGTCAATGCGTCTAGAAACAGCTGTGTTCTATTGGGTGTGGGACGCTGCTCAAGTGGTGTGCTCCTCCCGTCGACCTGCTCTATTTGTCTGTAGACGAGGAAGACCAGCCGAAGAGGCTGCTTCAAACGACTTCAACTGCAACCTTGGGATACGAAAATGTGTCGGCTAAGGGATGGGAGGTGGTATTGGGGTCGGGTTGGGGGCGATGAATCGGGAACATGTTCCCGGTGATGGGCGGGAATAGGGCCCTGTCAGTGCGGGGGGCTTTTGTTGTTTCCGATTCCTTCCTCAAAATAGGCGTTCCACCCTTCTCTATCTCTCTTTTTCTCCGTCCTCCCTGCTCTGCTTCGCTTCCTGGTCAGTGTGGTGCTCGAAGAAGAGCGATCTGCTCGGGTCCTTGCGCATTTGCTATCTCATCTCGCCCAGGGGCAGCTCGTTGCTAACTGGCCGCCGACTTGAGACTAGAACCATCAACGCCACATCGGCAACGGCTACGGATCGAGCCAAGTCTGAACTGCACGAGGTCTGACCGAGGTGCTGAAGAACAATCCACATGACTCGGAGGCCAGGGGGGAGGGCAAAATACCCAGGTCTGGAGCGACAGCCTGGTCTGTCATTGTCATGTTGGATCAAAAAGAGGAAACAAAAGGCGCGTAGGATCGTCCATCAAACCCCTTCAGGATTCGCATCCCTGGGCTTAATTCTCCATGTTCTACATGCACCGGATGATGCAAAATCCATTATCAAGCAGCCCAGCCCGTGCTGTGGACGATGCAGGAAATGGGCTTTTCGAAGGTTTCCCGCGATGACGGGAAGGGCTGCCCTCCTCTACGCATTCCATTCATTCCAGAAAACACCCTTGGACAGAAAGTCAAACAAGAGCGCAAACCAGGGGCGCCTCTTCTCTGCGTGGCTTTTCTCCCCGACCCTCCAAGAGGCCCTAACAATGAGCCGAACGACATCAAACCATGGCCGAACTCTGTTCGTTCGACGGCACACCGGCGCTACTATTGTACTAGCGTAAGGGTCTCCCGCCGCCTGGATCAGCCGACGACGCAATGGTCGTTGAAGAATTTCCGGAATTAGTCCTGAGGCGTTCTTCATCCGCATCGTGCTTGCATGTTCCATCCGCGCGCTAGAATGCCCAAGTGTCGCAGGAACAGTGATAGACAAGAACGGCAGGATAGAGTTTTTCTCTGCTTCGAAGAAGCTTCTTCCGTTCCGTCGTTTTTGCCTCCTCAAAGTGCAGCATACCTTGATCCTTCGAATCCGTCGAGTCGTCATTCCCGTCGTGCCGGGCGCAAATGCACGTCACGACAGGAGCATCGGAGACCGGGTTGTCTCCTCGACGGCATTCGCAACCGAAAAAGGCTGAATAGTAATCCGTCAGCGCTTCGACTGTCCATTTACATCATCTCTTTGGCTGAACCGTTCCATTTAACCTTTGACCAGTGTGATAGATGAAGCATGGGGTTTCAGAAAGCTCCCATAACGAGGCGGCGGAAACTCCGCGTCTGACGGAAGATGTCTCTGTCAGCGAGGTCCAGGCCGGTCTTATTCCCAGAATTTTCCCCACGCAGCTGAGCTTCTTCGTAAATAAGCTGCGGGCTCCTTGCTAGGCCATTGTTTGATCGTCCAGCCGCCGCGGAAATCTTTCCGAGCTGAGAGCAACGAGAGACGTCCCGCTCGCTTCAACACTATGAACCCTTTACGAGCAGTATATAAAAATGCGGCTTGAACGAAGCGGCACCAACGATGTCTCAAGGCCGGTGCCGTGCAATACTTTTCGAGCCTTCAACATGCCATCTGTATAATCTTGCCATGTTTCCGTCCTGCATCTTGCCTACAGCCTTAGTTTCGTCAGCCGCAGCCCTACCACTCCCGCCTGGCGAGTCAAGATTCTTCAACCTGTCAAAAGTCTTCAGACAATGTGAACTCTTCCCAACCGGAGTCCGCGGAGTCAAGCATACGACAGAGTCATCGCAAACTCAAGCTTCTCTGTCAGCTATCCTTAACACTACCTCTTTGCTGCCTGACATTCCGCGGTACAGCTTCACCCGCGAACGCCCCGACCATAAGATGGTCAGACACACGACCCAAAATGGCCGGGCGTTGGACCACTTCAACAGGAGGCCAGACCGCGCGTGGGAACGTGCTGCCCCCCTCGAGATCGAGAAGCTTCGAAGATCACCCCACGCCTGATCTCAGGACTGATCTGAGAAGCAAACTTTGACGTCCTCGGGGTCCTGAGCTGCCCGATGGGTTTTGTTCGGAAACATGTCGCCCTCAACGGACTACTTCCGGCACGCGGATAAAGCGGATGAATCTTTATTCACGGCTGCACAGAAGGTCATGCCATGTTCCCCCGGACGCTCAATCGGAGCTTTCCCCGGCTCATAGACGATCATGGTGTGGTCCGTGATCTCCATAATGGGAAATATTCGGCGCCGGTTGCCTCTCGGCCGGCGGGCCGATGATGTACATGGAAGCGCCCAGATGTGCAACTCGGCGAGACATGGTCTTCGATACTATCTGACTCATTTTATTGCTGGTGACACACTGAAATCTCGATCTATGAGGTTCTTGGAAGTGGTGTTCGTTTTCTCGTATCCCATTCTAAACATTCCCCTTCGTTGATCCATCTGGACTTACACGTTCGTCCATTACCGACAGCCCTTTAAACTCCATCGCTAAATCATTCGGAAATCTAATACCGCGCGGAAAAGTAGGAAATAGATGCACACCATAATCACATGGCAATTCCAAGAACTTGGTCTGCCTTGGACGACTGAGGACCCCTATTCCAAGTTCGCCCATACATGTCAACACGGGAGCTGTTGGAACTCATGTCGTGGCGCCGATGGTATTGTTTGACGGGGGCTGGCGGCATGAAGCCCGGCATGCTGAAAGGCAATGGGCCGGGCGGCCCGACGGGAAGACGGGCTTGGCTCTGGCGTTCGTGACGTGCCTTCTTCTCCCTGAGCCCGCGTTCTGCTTGCTCGAGCTTGAGCCAGTGGAATTCCGATACCGTCGTCGTCTCTACCGGCTGGTCCTTCCACGGCGTTGCCATCGGCCTGATGACTCGGGGAGCCACGGCACGGTTGCAAGTGGGCTTGCCGGGCCACACGGTATATCGCGCCGACCTTCCGCGCTTCTTGCGAGGCTTTACGAGGTCATCGTCGAAATTCTTCCTGCGATGGGCGCATCTCGTAAAGAGAGGAACGATCGGCGGTATCGATATGCAGACGATGGCAATGGTACACTCGGCAATAGAGCACAAAACCCAGCTGACCCAGTTGTCTGTGGAAATTCGGAGTCAGCATCTGGACGTGTGCTGCAGTTGACTCAGAGTCTAAGGAAACCACTTACACGTGACATCCACCTCGTTGAGAGTTTGTAAGAAAACAAGCTTAACTATAATAGCAGCACACGCACTGCGAGTCTATCAGTATATGTCATTTGAAGGTTTGTGATCAGCAACTTACAGTCCAGCAAAGAGAAAGAGAATAGTGAGGGCAGTTTTCATTCTCGTTGACAATTTCTTCAACCTCCAGAAATACGGCAAAGGTGCAGTCAGAAGCAGGACATCGATAGCAATACCGATCGCCGTGCTGACGTGGAGGAAGTCGAAGAAGGGGTAGCAAGACGCGCCGCCGATTGTGATGTCCCAGGCTGCCGAGACCGGCTTGCATTGAAAGATTACAGCAAACACCGACGCAACGGCGAAGCCGCCGGTGAGAGCTGCGGCGCCATACATCGCAAACCGCATGGTGTTATTAGTGATATATCTGAGAAAGGAGCAGATAGCTGAAAGTCTGGCGAAGGCGATTGCGCAGGGGTACAGCGTGTTCTCGATAAACATAATCTAAGCCAAAGTCAGCTTCGTGAGTCCGTTGATGTCGGCGGCTTCATCGGGCCACTTACCATCGTGAGATTTCTTGTGTTCTCGGGAAGAGCCTCGAGATCGAGATTCCAATAGTGTTGTCCCAATCCCCAATCCATCGCTGATATTGACATGATTAGCGCCGAAGTTTCCCCAATCGCACACTGGCAACATACCAATCGGTAAAAGCGAGCAAATGCCAAAGGTAAAGAGTGCTGCGATGATAACCAGAACATCGTCGCTAAAGAAGTTCCTTGTCACCGTGCAGCGGACGATGACTCGAACAGGTAGGAACAAGCCAACAAGAACAAACGCCGTCAGGTTCACTGCCCATATTACCGTCACCAAATTCGACTTGTCAGTAACCTCCCCATTTGTATTGATCGGCGCGGTGCTGTTGATAGTGACGTTGGACAAGTGGACCAGCTGTGGCCCGTTTCCGTATTCGAGTTTCATGATGGGCGTAAGCAAACGGTCATCGTCGTGTAAGCCAAGTCGTCGGTAGAGGCGAATAGTAATCGATAGTCAATATCTTTTAGTAATAATGAAAGTAAAGGGAATAGAATTACGGAACAAAAGAAGATTCCAGAGTCAAGGAAAACGTGTTCACCGAGCGAAAGTGCGCCGCGTGACGGGAGGGCGCCGGCATTTCTAAACTTCTTGTTTTCTCGGGTTTCGTTATGACATCAAACAACAGAAGCCACGCGGTTTCACGAGTGATGAAAAAGTGTTTGTGCTTCTCTACGCGCCATGAAGGATATTCCGCCGAGTCGCCGCGTCAACGGGAGCTAGTCGTAGCACTGAAGCTATGATTCCGAACAGTTGCATATTGCGCGTGCGTTCTCGTGAATCCTTCGCGCCAGGGGAGCTTTCCAAATGCCCTCAAAGTGGTCTGGGCTCTACATTTTGATGTTGTGGTATGCCCTTGCGCCTGAGATTTCGTGATGCGCGATACAAACGCGAGATCGCGATGATGGCCGCTGCCCCTCGCCTCGACAGATGCCAACGGCAGCGATGACCATTTACATCGTGGTAGACGCCAGGCACCTCAGATGAAGTGCCACAGAGAGACTCGGTCTGAAATTAGCAATTTTGGAGAACCGGTTCCTTGTAGCTCGGCGAGATTGAACTCTAAAATCCTTTAGTCGTGGGGGATTTCGGGCTAGTGCCTGGCTAAGGCGCGTGCATTGATGGTTTAGCTCGCACTTCGTCTTCGATTACGGCTCACCTGACGACGCCAGGGCGTCTAAAAGTGGTGTTGGAGACAAAATTTGCACGTGGAAGGCCCGTTTCCATGGGCCTTGGCCGGTAACAAGTGCCGCGGAGGATGATGATCTACACGGGCGCGTTTTTGACGCGTCGGCAAATCATGCTCGTAGGGCTCTTACTCCATAGCGAAGTAGATCATGGTGCATGGTGGGTGGGTGTTGTAGTGGTGAAATTCAAGATGAGACCATGAAACCTGTCATTCAGAAAGAACTAACCTTGAAACGAAGATCTCGTGATAAGGCCGAGAAGGAAATGTTCAGGGGTTGAATAAAAGTCCCCAGACTGGCCTAGGCATCATTAATGCGTTTTAGTGGAGTTTCTGTCTACAAAAGCATATCAATTCTAACGATGATCCGGAAATTGAAGCTACGATAGCCGGGCTACGTCTGATGCAGCACCCCGTGTTCAGAGTTATTAAAGTGGTGATGTATTTTGAATTATGCTGATCTATCAATCTGATCATTTACTAAAATATCCGGTCTCATTTCTGACTCACGATCGACGTACTATCTCATCAAACTCCATCGAAACTGGGCCAAAGACGATGGTGGTTGTATGTCAAATACCCATATGACCGAGAAGGAACATGACTACCAGTCCTCCAGCGGGGACAGCCCAGCATCGGCGAGATATTTGTTCACTTCACTCGTTGTGTTGTCCCACATTCCCCTGATTTGCTTTTCGTCATTTGACACCGGATGAGGCGTCACGATTTCTCCAAACGGCTCGAGATACTTCCCCTTGAAGCTTTGAGCGTTGTCGCGGACCATATTTGCAGTAGCTGCGAACAACGGCGTCACAGTACCTTGATCAACCGTGAGGAACGATGAGATTCTGACAAGTGAGAAGACGGAACCGCCTATCTCCTTGCAGCCGTCGCTGTCCACGCCACCGGGGTGGACCGAAATAGAGAGGATGGGTAACCCCTGCTCGTCCATTAAACGCTGCAGTTCCTGCGCGAACAACAGGTTGGCAACCTTGGCAGCCCCATATCGAATCATGTCCACCTTGAAGATGTGCCTGCTAGCGAGTCTCCAATGCAGTGGGTAGTAGGGGACGGGGTCCCTCAGGAAAGACGAAGAGTCGAAGGCAAATTCGTAGTTCTGCGGGAACATGGCATAGTTGACGTTGGAGCTGAGGGTTATGATTCGTACGTCAGATTTCTTTTCTTTCGTGGCGTTCTTGAGGAGAGAGAGAATGCTGTTCGTGAAGACGAAATGGCCAACATGGCTTGACGGGTGTCAGTGTATGGTTACGCAAAGGTGACCTGTCGCGTGTTGCTTACCAGACCGCCATGTGCCATTCCCAACCAGGACCCGCCGTCTCCGTTGAAGCAGTGCAAACGCCAGCGTTGTTAACTGTGAAAGCGCTGTCATATCAGGCATGTGCCCGGCCACGCGAGGGAATGAGGGTCAACCCACTCAAGATATCCACCTTGTTCTCCTTCTGTTTCAATTCTTCAGCGGCTGCTCTAACGCTTTTCAAGTTTGACAGGTCAAGGGGTAGCCATATCACTTGATCCTGGTCGACTTCCGGGTTGCTGATTCGGATGGCTTGCCGGGCCTGCTCCGCCTTGTCCTCCGTCCTTGCCGTGAAGTACACTCTCGCACCGTGGAGAGCGAGGTACTTGACTGAAGAAAGACCGATGCCTGAACTGGGACAAGTGAGATCCCGTGACGCTCAATGACACGCATGAGTCGACCAACTTACTTTGCGCCGGTCACCACTACGACCTTTCCCTGAAGGTCCGGCATGTCAGTTGACGGGCTCCACGTGTCAGGCATGTTGAAGACAGCGAAAATGAATCAGGTTAGTCCAGGAACTTCGAGTGTGGGGGTGGAGTGAGGTAGGAAACGCAGACTAAGGTGATCCGAGGATCAAAAAAGTAGAGCGAAATAGAATCATTTTGTATTTATTTCTTCTAGTTAGTTTTACTACCCGATACTGTTGATTTCGCGCAACTTGATCCATCGTGAGTCGGGATTCTTGAAGCTGCATTTTCAATCTCGGAGAGAAAGGCACAAAGTCTTTCCGATATCATGTAATCAGTCAAGCCGGCCAGATCAGAGCAAGAGACCCGTCCAGACAACCCCTTGTCGTGAATAGCGACTATGCCTTTTTAGGATGCTGCTCTTGTCCAATGACTGACCCTTGTCGTCATCCAACATATTAGTTTGCCAAGACCCTCCGGAGTCGGGATGATTGCACAAAGAACCGACAAATGATGCCAATTGGCCAGTCTGATGTTTTCGTCTCCGCTGAGTCCACATACCGCCCCGTTCCGTCGGACACGGCGCCTGAGAGCAAGGGAGGGGCAACAATTGAGGGGATGTAAGGGATGTGGATGCTCGTCGTTGGTTTCCACCGACCACCAACAACACCAGGCAACGCAACCTTCTTGTTTTTGCTTCCCCAACAGTGTGAGGAGCTCAATTTGCCGCAGAAGTCCCCTTTTTTCTCCCCTCGACCATCATCTCAATCTTTCGCCGCACGCCCCCTCCTCACCGGTTCTATCGTGTTGGCCCGTTGGGCTTGTTGGAACTTGGACTTTTTGTTTTTTTTTTGCCCGTACCTCGAAGCCAAGCAAGCAAGGACCTCCGTGCCACCACACACATTGTCCCGAATAGGCATATGCGCTGCTAGCAGTCGCCTGATTCTTCCAACAGCGTGTCACTTTCCGACTGTCGTCCTCTCACGGAAGCCCTCTCGTTATCCTGAGCCCGCTTCCTCGGGTTCGCAAGGAAGCTGACCGTTATACCGGGACCCCTCTTTCGTCCACCTCTCCTCCAGTCAGGTGGCCCTCAAATCTCTCATTGCCGAGGGGACGCCTCTGTGAACGAGGTCGTGCGCACGGAGGAAGGAGAGTCAGAAGAGCCAGGGTTTGCTCCAAGGGATGTTTGTTTTGTTCCCTCAGAATTCTGGAACCGGCCCTCATCGTCACGCCCCGGACATGTCGCCGAAGCAGAAGGCCAGTGACGCGGCGCCGGGGAAGCCCTTCATTTTTTGCCAGATCTCGCACCCTGATGAACAGAGCTCAGCCTCCTGGAAAAAGAAGGTCAGGTCCCATGCCGCCCGGAACCCGCAGGCCAGGCGTCTTGGACGAAGCAACAACAGTTACCTCTATAATGGAAACCAGGCCCTCAGAGCCCTAGAGCCAAGGCATGACATGTTGGCCTCCCGGTCAGGGCCATCGGCCGGCCCATTTTGGGCACCAGGACCCGTCACGCTGCTGGACGCTGAGGACCGAGACCCCTTCAACGTGTCCAAAGTAAAGAGTAGTGGCTTCGAAAAGGAGCTGTGCAAAATTTGTAAGTGATTGGTTACCGACAGGCTGGTTCCAGGGGTGTTCTCACACACACGCGAGAGGTGTCTGTACCTTTTGAGATGCACCTTATCCATCATCCCACATATTACACACCCTGGATGCCTGTCTTACATCCTATTCATGCATGGACAGAATGCTAACTCACACTGTTCAGTCATAGAAGAAAACGTATTAAGCCGGATAGGACAAGCACCTGGCATGGGCCTTGACATTTCCCCTGCAAAGGCAAAGCGCTTCTGGGCTGCCGTATCTCAGCACTGGATCCGGCAGGCAAACACAGACATTGGCATGTTTGCCAGTGTGTGCCTCTTCTCATGTCGGCACATATACCTCAAAATGGGTGCTACACACCCTGAAATATTGGAGACACACGCCGAGATGTATAAAATTGCCCTTCGGGAGAATCTCACGAGGTGTATGGCACTGAACATGAGGGATAAGAACATCCCCGACGACACGATAACCAAGATGATGGCGCTAATATCCGACGACGTAAGTCTTTCCGACATGCCATCTGTCACTTGCAGTGCCACTGACAGAGATATGCAAGACATTATTAGGGAACATGGAACAGGCTCTCACGGATATGGAGTCCGCTGCAGACCTCGTGAACCTGCGAGTTGGGTGGGTAGATGACACACAGCGGCCAGAGCGCGACCGTACTTTGAAGGACCTCGAGATAGTATTCTCGAACACAAGTGATGCTGAAGGGGCTCTAGGTGGCGTTGTTTTTGGAGGCGAAGGCCAATCCTCTCCTCGGAAATCAGCTTCCAAGAAGAGACAGAAGCAATTGGTTTTTCACGTTGGTAGGCAAGGATGATGAGAAACGGATGTCAAAGTATCTGATTATGTTTATAATGATATATGTCTATGAGCTCCTAACTGTTCAACTCCCACAAAGCTTCGCCTGCCTTTTCGCCATCCGGCGCTAGGGTTATGAGCTCACACCCTGTGGGTACGTGAACAGACCCTTGGGGTCGTACTGGGCCTTAATGGACTTCAGGCGAGGCAGGTTGGCTCCGTAGTACTGGTTCTGCGCGTCGGCGTTGCTGAGCTGGGAATCGGCGTAATTGGCGTAGCGTCCCCAGCTGCCGGCGGCAAGCTTATTGGAAACGGCGGCCATCCAGTTCTGCATGAAGCCAACGCCTTGAGCAGTGTTGGTTGGGTATGCGGAGCCGTCGGATGAGTCGTAGAACTGCCACAAGAGCAACTTATCCCGATGAGGATAAGCTGTCGAGGACGCATCGATCTGAGCAGTCTTGGAGTTCTTGCCGCCGTGTACGTCAATCAAGATAAACCAGCCACGGTTGACATTCTTTGCCTTGCTAGACAGGTAGTCGACGAAGGCCTTGAATCCGTCCTTGGGTACTTCCTTGGTGATTAGGCTCGATGCATAGAAGGTGTCGGTCTATCCAACGGGAGATGAGTTAGCACACTGTGCCTTAGAAGGAAGCATAAGACATGCAACGCCGAACTTACAGCACTCTGTGGACCCGTAACGTCAAGGGGGTCGCCGCCGTAGTACTCCAACTGGCCAATCCAGTCCTTCTGTTGGATGTCGGCGGTGTCAATGTCGATGTTGACAGGGTTGAGCAAGACGGACAGTGCGTCGCGGGTCTGGTCCTCGTCGCCAAAGTAGAGGCCGTTGATGTGCACGCCGTCGAGGTTCACGGAGGCCTGCATGTTCATCTCGGCGGGCATGTCGTTGGCGGCATACTTTTGGAAGCCGACAAGGATGTTGACGAGCTGGGTGTTCTTGTTGTAGGGGACAGGGATCACGAAGGTGGTGACGACATCGGGCGCCTGGAAGGTGTTAAACTTGAACTCGGTCACGATGCCGAAGGACGACCCGGCCCCGCGGAGGGCCCAGAACAGATCGGCGTTCTGCGTGGTCGAGGCCTTTACGATCTTGCCGCTGGCAAGAACAACGGTGGCCTCAATGATCCAGTCAAGGGCCAAACCGTATCCATGAGAAGACATGCCTGATTGGGCCAATTAGCGATTGTCGAAGTAAGGTATGACGTAGGGGAGAGCAATGTTTGTGACTTACCGTATCCGCCGTGCAGAGAGTGTCCAGAAACTCCGACGCTGGCCGGGACAATCGTTCGTCAGCTTTCTTTTTCCTCTTCGAAGAGGCCTGTATGTGGAGAAACTTACCCGGGGCAACTGCCATGCGAGATCGCGCGTCCGCCTTGGTTAAACAGTTCGGTCGCGACGTGGCCGAGACGGGCACCAGCCTGGACGACGGCGGTGTTATCGGACTGAAGGGTGACGGCGTACATCATGTCGAGCTGCACCACGACGTGGCCGTTCTCGCCGCCGAAGCCGGACGACGAGTAGCTGTGGCCGCCGCCCCTGCCGGTGACCTTGTACCCGTACTGAGATCCACATTTCACGGCCGCCTGGACGTGGCTCGGATCGGTCGCGACCACGATGATGGCCGGGGTGAAGGCGATGCGGGTGTTGTACGGTGAAGACTGGGTAGACCAGTCCCCGGAAGATTGGGTGCTGATTGGTGCCTTGGCGGCGTTGAGACACCCTTGGAGGGTGTTTTTCGATACTTTGCTACTGGTGCTGACGTCTTGAGGCAGCGGGTTGGCTGCACACAAGGGAATGGCGGCGGTCGCCAAGTAGAGAAAGACTGAGGACCGCATGGTGGGTTAGTAGATTAAAGATAGTATATAGGGTGTTAAAGAATGGACCCTATTAGACTTGATTGATTGATGAAAAGAATGCCCCCCTATTGCAGATTCTTCACCTTGTTTATATTGTTCCCCTCCATCCTAAGAAACGAACTGTCGGGTCGCCTGTCTGTTCGCTGTTGCCCGGAGCCGGTTGCTTTCCAGCCGCCATCCTCCGGAGATTCCTAGCATGACCGCCACTTCGTCTTTCACCACTTCGTATTGAAAGAGTGATCGACCCCGGCTGTGTAATCCACACGCGCCCAGTAAACGAGGTTTAGGCTGTCCCGTGCTCAAAGGCGCAGACACTAGGGCCGCAGTTGTGAGTCGGTGGCTCAACATCGCGTGTTCGAGGTTTGGACGCGAAGGGCTTAGCTCGGTCGGGGATCTACGAGCGCGCCCAAAAACACACTAAGGCCGGACCAAACCGCTGGTAAAAGACCTCTTATTCAACCGCAAGAGGATTTGGACTTCTTTTGAGGCGTATATCCAAGCTTTCCAGGCTTGAGATCACCCTTCAGCCGTAGTCTATGCCAAGCAAGCTTAAACAAAGCTCGTCCAAGTGACGCTGCTTTCGCCAAACACCACAACCGCAACCTTCCTGATCGCGACCAGAGCACGAGACGTTTCGAGAGTAGTCGGGAAATTTGTCTAGGAAGAGAACAACATCATCTGCTGCGAGAATTTCTGAAACAAGTGGAAAGCTTTCGCCAGCAAGCCATAAGCAGAGGCTGACAGCTCTAGCCAATCGTCATAATCTCGTTCCTGCAGAACGATAAAGGCCGCAGGTGAGAGGTAAGATTCAACTCATTGATTTTCAATGAGCTCCAGGACTCGATATTGGTGACCCCCGTTTGTGAACAACACGTTGCACAAGAGCGCCATAAGCGGAAGGAGAGCCTATCATACGAAGGGGAATTCATAGTTCTCGTATAGAACATTGCTTACACGGAGATTAGTATCTGATCCATTTGCGAGCTACTTGAGCACAGCCAGCAACCAGGTAGTGACATGGAGCCAGCTGCTTATTTGTTTCCGATCGGTTACGTCACCTGTCAATATCGGCAATACGGAAGACATCCTCTTATGCCAACACGACAGCTACATTCTTATCTACTAGGGATAATATGTTTTAACAAAACTTCTCGATCATTGCAGTCTTTGGCAGCCTGTCTGCAATCAATGTCTGTACCTTTACCCACTCGGGGAATCTGGTCTACGGTAACATGACATCACAGACAGACATACAAAAGCTATGTATCAGCTTTTATTCTTATTTTGGCAACGCTGCGCCTTGGATTCCAAACGCATCGTATCATTGATCGTAACTCTAAGGTCTATTTGGATTGAATCTCTTTCCCACCCCGTTGAAGTCTGTTCTAACCTTATTACCATCGCCAACTAAGGGATATAAGTTGCGTATTTCGTGAAAGTTTCGTCCGCCCTCAACTTCTCCATGTCCTCCTCTCGTACACAAATAGCCAGCGCAACATCGCCATTCGGAGTCTTCGGCATCAAGTACATGAGGCTCTCGACGGGCGTGAACTGCGGCCTCTTCACACACTCGGGTTTGCCGAGGCCGAGCCCAAAGTCGTTCTTGTATAGGTCCATCTTCACCCATGAGCTGAAGAAGATGTCCTTGTACGGCTCAGATGATCCCGTGAAGGAGAAGACACTCTTATCGGCGGCTCGGTCCAACACCGTTGCGAACGCACGAAATTTGTTAACCACCATCTGGGGATCGGCCGCAGACCGGAAGGCGGATGCAACCTCTCCCAATGGTGCGTCTAGGAGCTCCTTGAGGTTGAAAGAGTTGTAGGTCATACTTTGACAGAGCCCAGGAAAGGTCTGCGGGACGTTGAGGAACTTGCGAATATCGATGGCTCGCGCAAATTTGACTTCGTCCTCGAGATTGAGACGAGGGGCGCGAATTCGCGACACCGACTGCCAGATGAATGCGGTGACGGCGTCGTCAGTGCTGACAAATCCTGACTGGATCGTCTCCATAGCGAGGCTCTTGAGAGATGAGAGTGAGCTAGCTGGGAAGTTGAAATATGCCCATCTGCACTTTGGCGGCTCCGCGGGAGTTCCTCCTATGGGATCAAGTTTGCGGAAGGCCGCGACGTCTGAATCCGGGATGTCGTGATCAAGCAAGGGAATGATGTTGTGCTTCGGCATGTTGCCGGTGGTAATTTCTTCGGCGGTGAACGGCTCATCGCGGCATGCCTTTGACAGCAAGTGAATGATCTGGGTCTGGCCGATACCGTCTAACGTCTGATGTTGACCCAGAAACGTGAGGATAAGGCCACCGCGAATGAATGTGGCTTGTGTGATGAAGACAGGTTCTGGCTCGGAGGCCAGCGCGGGGTCGATGGGCAGAGTCGGCCGGGGCGCAATGACGCTCTCATCAAGCATTCTGAAGGGAAAGTTGGCTTCCTTGAGGCCTTTCATGGTTGGTGCCGAAGAATCGCTCCGAAGGTCTTTGATAACCAGGGGTGGTGTTTCCTTCAATGGTCGAATCTTGAAGACACCGGTGTTGCCTTTGCTGGCGCCTTCATTGACGACTTGGCCTGCGATCCATGGGAAGTTCTCAGTCAGTCTCTTCAGTCCATCTTCGAGAATCTTGGTGATTTTTGGGTACACAGAGTCGTCTTCAACTGCAAAGCAGACTGCAATTTGGGTGTAGATGTTCAGCCCTGACTGCTGGCCCTCGACCGGCTCGTCCATCTTGGCTTGGGTGGTGATTGTGGTTGTAGTCAGGACGGCTTCTGCCAATTCAAAAGGACTTGCCAAAGCTTCAGCTCTCAATCGATGATGGATGGGGTTTGTCGAAGGGATGCACGTCAGCAGTAGACGGATGGACGTAGAAGAAGTGAAGTCGCCTTTGTACTGAGTCCAGTTGAGATGTCAACGGGAAGGCGCTACTAAATTGAGCAGGGTCGACCCTGGAAATTGGGCCCAATTAATGCTGCAAGAGGCAGCTGCCGCCCAGCCATCCAAGCTTATGATTGACTCACTTGTCAGCTTGTTCATGATGACTCATACTTGCTCACCCCAATCTGGCATTTGCTGATTGGAATGGGGCAAAGGCGCATGTGTGTGATTGGAAAATGGACATCTCAGTATGCAAAGGCCGAAGAAGAAACCTCTTATCGCCTCGGGTCGGGTTGATGCCGATACGCTCAGGAACAGCTCCGTGAGCTGAGCAGCTGTGCCGCATTATTCCACTGGGGTTAGAATCCTTCTGTAAGACACAAGACTCGCCCTGCGACAATTCAGCGGAAGACTGCCGTGCCTGTAAGACGGTATCCGCTACGCTAAGCCTGGCCGGTCGTCTTAGCCCCAGGTCCCACGGTGCGTTGGAGCCCCGGCGCCGATGTGGGCTGGCTTTCTAGGGTTCCGGGCGGCGGTGCATCGGTGTCAAAACCGCCGATGTCTATTTGATCTTACGGCCGGCGAGTTGAGAGTCTCTCCCGGTTGAGTCTATCGTTTCTGGTATTTAGATCTCGTGCCTCTGCAAACTGTGCATCATCCAACAGCACACATCAGCACACACACTTCGAATACAAGTCTTCTCCAGAACATCATTCTAGAATACAGCATTCTAATTATCATATGAAATCAAATCTCCGACATAACAGACGCTCTCATCAACACAACAACCATCAAATAAAATGGCGGAAATTCAAGGCACTTGCGATCCCAGATTCGAAGAACTTCGCACTCATTTGAAACAACTTGTTGACTCTGGCGAAGAAGTCGGCGCTGCGATCGCTGTCAACCTCGACGGTCAAGATGTTGTGGATATTTGGGGTGGTTACGCCGACAAGGAGAACGGCCAACCCTGGAGCAAGGATACCATCGTCAACATCTTCTCAACCACAAAGAACGTCCTGAGCCTCGCCATCCTCATGCTAATCGACCGCAAAGTCTTCTCGATCCACGACAAAATTTCCAAGTTCTGGCCAGAGTTCGCCGCCAACGGCAAAGAGAACATTGAAATCCGCCATATTCTCTCGCACACATCTGGCGTCTCAGGCTGGGACGCCGACCGTCCCCTTTCTTTCGAGGAGATCTCCAACTCGGACGAGGCCAATGCCAAACTTGCAGCACAAGCGCCCTGGTGGACGCCAGGCTCGGCCTCCGGCTACCATACCTGGACTTTCGGGCACCTTCTCTCCGAAATTGTACGTCGCGCAACAGGAAAAACACTCCAACAATTTGTGATGGAGGAAATTGTGGCACCTCATGGGGCGGACTTCCAGTTCGGCGTTGCTGAGCACGATCTGCCCAGAACAACGGACGTGATCCCCGCTCCTCTGCCCAAGCTTCCTCCCGGCGTTGGCCCGCAACCTGGCTCCATCACCTTCAGGACAATGAATCCGATGCCTTTCCCGTCAAACTTTGCCAACAGCGCATCATGGCGCCAAGGCCACGTCCTCTCGGCGAGTGGACACACCAATGCCCGAGCTCTCACGCGGATTCTTTCAGCCATCAGTCTCGGTGGCAGCGTCGACGGGAAGAAATTGTTGTCGGAAGAGACGATTGCTAAAGTATTCGAGGAGCAGTCGAATGGGGTTGACCTTGTTACTAGTATGCCTCTTCGCTTTGGCGTTGGATACGGCATCACAGGTGACGGCAACACAGCTGTGGCCGAGTGGCTGCCGAACGGACGTGTCTGCTTCTGGGGAGGAATGGGCGGCTCTTTCGCTATCATGGACCTGGATAGGAAGCTAACCATTACATACGTCATGAACAAGATGTCAATGACGGGTTTTGGTAATAGTGCGGTCAAGGAATACGTGAAGATTATCTATAAGGCGCTGGGCCAGGCATAGAGGTTAAAGACTCACCATGGTGTCTGATAAGGAAGGAAACCACTGGCGTTCTGGTGATTTGGTGCCAACATAAGTCTCTTCTTTTTGTAATAAAAAATAATTCAATACCTCCCCCTAAGTGCATCATCTCCATCAGATTGCTTCTATCATTTTTCAACGCGCTCATGCGAGATTAAAGGTTAGGGGTTACTTTTTAGATCGCTTTCGGTACCTGAATGATTTGGCCGTCTATTTTCGTCTAATTTGGACACCATTAGTCCTTTCCATGAGACCATCGAGAAACTCATTTGTGGTGAGGGCCTTGAAAGATGCTTACATTCGGCATCATGCATAAGGTCACATGACCCAAACGGATGACCGAAAAGAACCACTTTCCACGAACTGATCTGATGGGTCGCTTTGACAACCTTATCAAACGCAACCCACTGCGGCCTTAACTCTATTGACTACACGTCAACTCCTAGTCCCCCAAACCACTTGACTACAATCTTTATCATACAAAGAGAATGCCAGTGTCAGAAGAAGCCGCACAACAAATCCTCAACGGCATCCCGTCCCGCGTGCGGGGGCCGGGCGGCGCAATCGCCGTGCTCAAGGACGGCAAGCTCATCGGGCAACAAGTCTGGGGCTACGCCGACCTCGTCCGCAAGATCCCCATGACCACCGAGACTCTACTACCAATCTGCTCCATCTCAAAGCAGATGCTATGCGCTCTCATGTACGACTTGGAGCACAACCCACCCGCCAGCCTAGTCGACAAGGGCGACGTCAAAGTGAAGTTCTCGGACAAGATGACAGCGCTCCTGCATCCGAACCTGACCAAGCACGGTGCCCTGACTATTGACCATTTGGCCAACAACCAGTCCGGCATCCGCGATTACTGGGCTCTGAGTGTGCTGTGGGGAGCCCAGCCGGAGGACCGCTTCTCGATAGCGGACCACAGTAAGCTCATGATGGAGCGACTCCAGTCGTTCCACTTCGAGCCTGGGACGGAGTACTCTTATGCCAACACCAATTTCCACATTTTGGGCCGAATCGTGGAACAGGTTACTGGGGATTCGATCGCTTCGTTGCTTGAACAACGCATCTTTGGCCCGGCGGGGATGAAGACGGCGCGGCTTGCGGCCGACACTGCCCAGCTACCCCCTCCGTGTGTCGGCTACGAAGGGGATGAGCAGCGCGGGTTCTTCCCGGCCGACAACAAGATCGAGTGGGCTGGCGATGCGGGCGTTGTTGCCTCGCTTGGCGACATGATTGCTTATGAGCAATATTTGGACCGCATCTCGACCGAGCGGGGTAGTTGGTACGAAGCAGCATTGAGCCAGCCGTTGTACAAAGATGGAACACCAGCAGCGTATGCCCAGGGCCTGGGTCACGGCAAAATCGAGAACGTCAAAGTAGTCGGCCACAGCGGCGCGTTGCGCGGATTCCGTCTCTACAGAGTCCATGCTCCCGAGGAGCGCATGTCCGTTGTCGTTTTGCTCAACCACGAGGGCAGTTCAGGAGCGCCTGCCGAGGAGATCATTAGAGGCCTGCTTGGTCTGAAGAAATCGGAAGCTGCACCGGTTGACGCAGACCCAAGCTGGGTCGGCACGTTCCTCGACGATGAGACACAGCTCGCCATCACCGTGTCCCAAGGTGCGAAGGGCAAGGTTAACATTTCGTACGCCGGATCCGCGGAGGCAATCAGCCTCAAGGATCTGAAGCATGCCGAGTCGCCGGGGATGGTGGCCAAGATTGATGGCGACCAGCTCAAGATTCATCGCGTCAAGGAGAATCGGGCTTTGAAGGCGACTCGCATCTCGCAAGGAGGGCTGGTGGATTACTCTACGCTCAGTGGCGATTTTCACTGCGCCGAGATCGATTCCACGTTCCATTGCAGCAACGAAGGCGGGATGCTGTTTGGTTCATTTGACGGCTATTTGGGGCAAGGCCCAGCTCATCTGATGCGGTACATCGGGCAGGACGTCTGGTTCATGTCGTGTCCGCGCGGGATGGACGCACCGGCTCCGGGAGATTGGACTGTGGTGTTCCATCGAGGAGAAGACGGTTCTGTATCAGGGGCTACCATTGGTTGCTGGTTAGCTAGGAAGCTGTCGTTTGCCAAGTCTGTAGATATTCCGCGGAGATAAAGCTCAACTCTTTGTTTTCTTCTCTCTTACTCGGAACAATGGGGATGAAGATTACTTTCACAACGGGCCTCTTTGTGTGAAATCATTGCGTCCATTTGTACTATTGTATGGTTCCATGATCAATACTACCAAGACCACATCAACGTAAATGAACAAACACTTTGACCTCTATGCTTCTTTGTGTGCTTCTCTTGTCTTATGCAAAGTCTCGTTGTCTCCCAACTCAGTCTCTGTCCTTTCTGAAGCAGTATGATAGGAAACTACCTACATGCTTGTTCTGTTTTGAGATGCTGCTATGCACCAGCAACTACTATAAAATTCGGACATGAACCGCCTTCTGACAGGAACCTTCTGGATATCACCAATCGGGCAACAGACAGACTTAGAGACTTACCCATTTCAGCAACACAAGGATCAGCTAACTAACCTATCTGCAGAACTAGACACTACCCGACACCATCGACGAAAATGTGCCAACAGCCAACAGCTAGAAGAGCTCCTCGTCTGCTGCTCCGAGGTCTGTCGCTCAGAAGAGCACGGCATACGTCTACCTCTCCTCCGCCTCATTCCTACACCCAACCCGTTCTACGTCCTCTGTCAAAAGGCCAGCCAGATGGGCTACCACCCCGACGCCAACTGCCTAGGCCAGATGGTCTCAAGCCAGCGCCCCGCTGAATGCCCCGACTATCACGCAGCTCCCGGCGCCAAGACTAACAACATCCTCTCATGGGCCGCATCTCGCGACATCATGGAACGATCAAGCTTCCCAGCCCACATTCACTGCGCCGCCTGCCTGGGTATCGGCCATGGCGGCGTCGTCAATATTCAGCCAGCTCACATGCCCCCAATTGGCCAGACAGGCGCGATGCCGCTGCACATCACCATGAACGTCACCGGGGTCCGCAACCGATGGATCCAAGGTGAGTGGACTTGTTGCTCCAAGGGCGAGTGTCAGCCCGGAAACCTGTGTGAGTATCGTGCCGCCGCTGTTATTGCGTCTATGAAACAGGGCGAACTTGCTCGAGAGCGCGCGCGAGCTGAAGAGCAGGCTCGGCAGGAAGCTGCTCTCGCTCTCTTTGGCTTAAGCCAGTCTGGTATTATTTTCCCTATGCCCCAAGCACCCCATACTCCCCAAGCACCTTGCGCTCCCCAAGCAACTCCTGCTGCATCCTCTGAGTCACCAGCTGCTCCTTTCGATGGCATGGACTTTGTATATGACAACCCGCATGCGAATTCTCCGTCACCTGCTAATGATGTAGTAAATGATGTTGCTAACCAACCGCAGGCTGACAATGGCGAGGGGTCTTCTTCAGATGCACAGCCTAAACCTTTTGGTGTCGCCGAAAATGGCGAGGTCATCTACGATTGCATTGTGGTTCGAGACCCTTGTATGGACGGCTGTGAAAAGTGTAATTTTGGGAGAAGTAAGCGTCTTCGCCATTAATCGATGTTGATAGGTTGTTTTGGTGTTGGAAATGAGTTTTGCTGGAAAATATCCTTATGGAAGAGTTTGTATCTTGGTGCCCTTCTTATCGATTCAATAAGTTCATCTCAATTCCATCTGAAAAAGAGAAGTTTTCATGTCTGCAGAGTAGCTTCGGGGAGATAAAGACTGGATGCTTGACGCGCGTTGCAGTGCTAAAGAGCTCAAAAGATTAAACAGGCGTCTGAACCATCGCGGTTGCAAAATATTAACCATGTCTGTAGCTTTGACGTTTACTAGCTTTGGTCCCCTCTAAATTGGGGGAAACCTGAGATCGAGGAGGTGGTTGAGGTGACATCGGCGTTGCATGCGATGGCTCTCCCCATTGTGTCTGATTCGAAAAGTAGGGGCATTTGTTTCATGGCGACGACGACGATGACGACGCTTGCGATCGGCAATCCCACGTGTGAAGCACGTATGAGAATCGAGTACGCGGACTTCTAATTCAGCGGTCTGGTGGTCTCAAAGGTGCATGTTGATGTTGAAAAACAGACCCTCACAAGATGCCATCGCAACTTATGGCCAAGAGATCATCATTGAACCGTCACTTGGGTGTTTGACGTCAGATGACCGGGAAGGCCGGATAGAGGGTGCCGGTGGTGGACCGGTACCGATGCGCTGGCGGGGCCCTGGTCGGTTTTTTTTTCTGCGGAGGACATGAGCTTGATCGCGGCGATCACTGAATGAAGGCTCCTTAGGCGACGTCAGAATGTCTCTACGTTGCGGTGGAGGGTTGATCGCCGTTAGCGGCAGATCTCATGATGTCAAGGCCCGAAAGTGTCTTCTTGCAGTCTGCAGAGTTGGAAGAGAGAAAGTCATGAGGCAGACTGAGCATGTCATCAGGAAAAGTTCTTCCTTCCGAACTGCAGTTCATCTGGTCAACCCTGAACAAACCACACCCAAGCTTTCATGCGCTGGGACGCTAGAATAAACATGCACTGCTGACAGCTGAGCCCCCTTTTCTCGGCAAATGTTCTTGGTATGCATGGTTTGTGCCTGTTGCCTGGCCGGCGAAATGGTAAAAAAAGACAGAGGCAGCACTCCCGATCAAGGGAGCAGGAATGAACAAGGGACTGTCCTGTACAGGGCTCCTCTGCTGCATTTCCATCTCATGTCGGGGTGTTCATGCGCCATATTGTGGCAGCGGCAGCGGCTTCGGGCGGCGCACAGAAATGGTGTTCGCGTGGGCGCAGGGGCACTCAGGGAGCGGGCCGAGTGAACTCACGCACGCTGGACATTCTGCTCTTAGCATTGCGCTTAATGTTAAGTTTTGCCATCATCCATTCCCGATGGCCGATTATCACTGGAGCGGCAAGTTGCGAGAAAGCTCCATCATCATCCCCATGTTCTCCTTTACGCCCGGCTACACCGACTCTAGTCTGCAGCCTCGTGACGAAGAGACGAGAAGGCAGCCGCGGGATTAAACTGCGCTTCCTGTGCCTCCTGGGCGCCTCGGTCCAGCCACCTTGGCAAACTGCCGGCAGCCCGCTACGCGGCCCGTCGCAGCCATTGGCACCGTTACCTGCTTAGGGTTGTTCTGCAGGTATCATCGCTAGCTACGGCGGACGACGCGGTAAGGGAGAGACTAGGAGAATAAGCCCGTCCAACGGCTTTCGATCGTCCTGATCACGTTGGCCGACGCAGCATCTGCTTCATCGTGGTGGTGTGGGAGCGAGGAGCAGTTCCATTCATGACAGGCCTTGTCCTTGACTCCTTGGCACATTGGTGGGGCCAAGACGATGGGTCATTTTCCTCCCTCTTGCTCGCGCACTTTTCGTTCGTTTAATGCGACCAACCGACTCCGTTCCAGCTGGCTCCGCCGTCTCCCATTGGCAGTCTGCCCTCTGCATGTCAGCTTTTCCCACGAGGAAAGCTGATGTCTGCCTGGCATTGACCCTTTGGAAATTGCCCGTTCATGTTGGTTGCGAGTGGGGAGAGCGACTGGGCTGAGTATGAGCCCGAGGCATGCCCTGGGCTAGCCTGGGCTGTCATGACCTTGTCACCCCGTTGGAGTTCGGCCTTCGTGTTGGGTGTATCCGCACCCGTCCATTCGAAATGGCGTGGGAGCGCAACAGCTCCGACGGCCGCTGATACTATATGAAGCTGCCACCCACCCCTCTTGAGGCGCCGCTTGTCATGATGTGTCTTGTTGTGTTGTCTGCTCGTCTGTTGTCCTGCTCCCGGTCGTCATTATGAGGTTCTCCATCGCCGGTGCCGTCGCTTTCGCTGCCCCGCTGGCCCTCGCCGCTGAGTCTCTCAATTACACGGGAGCCGCCGCGGGGCAGGTCATCAAGGATGGCGTCGAGCTGCGCATCCTGCCCGTCGGCGACTCTGTCACCGTGGGGTATCTCAGCACCGATGGGAATGGCTACAGGTTGAAATTGCAAGAAAATCTGTCTGGTGAGTTATCTACTCTCCACTCACTCACATGGGAGCGGTGCCTAACATTTACCAGCCAATGACGTCGTCTTCGCCGGAACTGAATCCTCTGGCAACATGACTGATCCGTACTTTGTAAGTCAGCAATGCAACTTCTTCCTCACCACTTCTTCATATTTGCTTACCATACTCAAGGCTGCTTGGTCTGGAAAAACGATCCAGTACATTGCGGATAACGTCCCGCCATCCCTGACACAGCGTCCAAACGTCATCCTGCTCCACGCCGGCACGAATGACATGAACCCGAACCCCGACATCTCCACCGAAGGCAACGACCCTGCCGCCGCCGCCGCAAGACTCGGAGCTTTGATCGACCAGATGCTCGAGGCCTGCCCGGATGCCACCGTTCTTGTCGCGCAGATCATCAACACCTGCGTTGAAGACCAGCGGCCCCAGACGGAGGTCTTCCAGGGTCTCATCCCGGACATTGTCGAGCAGCGACAGAATGCTAGCAAGCACGTTCTCGCCGTCGATTTCGCGGCTCTGGGCGACGGTATCCTCCGTTCCGACTGCATCCATCCCTCCGACGAGGGATATCGCACCATGGGAGACTATTGGTACGATTTCATCACACAGATCCCCAAGGATTGGATCACTCAGCCGGTCGGAGACGACCCTGACAGATCCGCCGATGCGTCGTCGGCGAAGAACGTTACAAGCTCTAGCGGCGCAAACGCCATTTTCAAGGAGAACTGGGGGCTTATCTTGTTAGCTCAAGTATTGTTAACTATAAACGTAATATATAATTGAGTCAAACTTGATATTGTTGGCCTAACAATTGTGCTATGAATATAGTGGAGTTGTGTGCCACTGGCAATCGGTGTCTCATCGCATGTTGCCAATGAGTGAGTTGACTTCTGATATAGACAAGAGAAGACGTTTATGTCTTAGTATGAAGAACGGCGCAGCCTATTCGACTTTAATCCGCATATTTAGTAATTAGGAGGCACGGGCTCACAATATGTCTAACAATGGAAACCATCACAGCCAAAGAGTTGATCATGCCTTCCAACGACATTGGGTATCATTACCTATTGATACCTCTAGGCACAAGCCATCTTTGGTACGTCTTTCATCTCATCACCTGCCGATGATCAAACAAACGCAAACATGCGCCTAAATGATCGATCTTCTCTAATTGAAGCTTCTCCTCATACCCCGCCAGCTACAAGCCGCGTCTACGTAAACCCCTGCCCTCATCCAATCTGAGAATGAACGCAGAATCGTGGTCTAAGGCAACAAGCCAGGCCTGGAACAAGTCGCGATGGTTCCGACCCCGCCTTTCCAATCGATGAGATGCGACCGTTGTGGTCTGGTCATCCTTGCCATAACGGTTCGGGAGCCATCATCGATGCGGGGCTGCTCACCGTGCCTTGGTGATGGTGTCCCTGAGACTTTCGCCGGCGACCGTGAACCCCTCAGTCGGGCTTCTTGATGACGTTGGACCGTCACATGCCCCTCAAAACATGAAAACTCAATGAGAATATATCAATCGAGGTTTGTCCTCTGCCCCAATTCCCCGAACAAGGTGCGCGCAGTACACAAGACGACTTCGAAAGCTCACAGCTACATCAAAGAACACTGTTGCTCAAATTTTCAAAATGTCTAACAGGAAGGATCATGGCCTGAAGCAGCACGGACTGTCGGATGACGCTGTGGAGGCCGGACATGACTTCATCCACGATGCTGAGGTCGAGGAGGAGAGGGTGAGTTGTATCCTGTGTCTCTTCGCCAGGCGAAATTATGCTGAAAATGCCTGTCCAGAGACACAGCGGTGATGCGGCCACGATGCCTTCCATGGCCTCCACCATGGAGCAGGCCAAGAAGAAGGTCGGATTGGAGGCATCAAAAATTGCAGAGCACCTTCCTGGCAAAGACAAAGCGGACAAGAAAGTTTGACCGGCTATGACGACGTCGAGTTCGTGCAGTTGCTCTTTTTGGATATGTCGCAAAAGGCGTTCTGATACGAAAACAAAATTGGCCAAGGACGAGTCCGTTCATGCCGCGCGGGGATTTCATGGGAAAGGCTTCTTTTTCAAATGCCATAGGTTTGTAATCGGGAGTCCATGAATTATTTTCATTACTAGTATCTCGGGTCAATATAATTATTCATACGCTTGGCCACTTGTAGTTCAGCCATGTCTCTAGGGTAGAGTTCCACGCGCCGCTGCCAAGCTGAACGTGAACCCACGCATCCACAAAGTGCTTCCACACAATGTCCCTCGGGATGGCATATCCAAGCTCCTCAAAGTTGAACGGCGCATCCGGGTTGGCGATGCAGAGCTGGCCCTCGTGGAGCTTGACCTGCAACTCAACCTCGATGAGGTCCGAGATCATGGCGTCCGCTGTGCCGTCCAGGACGGCCTGGTAAACCGCATTGTTGTCCTCCACCAGCACGATCTCGGCGTTCTTCAGGTTCGCGCGGTCAAAGGCCTCGTTGGTGCCGCCGGGGTTGACGGCCACCTTGACACCGGCCTGGTCCAGGGTCGCGAGGTCGGTGTACTTGTCCGCGTCGGCGCAGCGGATGCAAGCCGTCTTGCCGACGCGCTGGATCGCCGTTGAGAAGAAGGCCGTCTTGGCCCTTGCGAGGGTAAGGCTTACGCCGCCCATCGCGATGTCAAATTTGCCGGCGGCCAAGTCGGATGTGATGTTCGCCCATACGGTCTTGATCAGGCGGGGCGGACTGGGGAGACCGAGGGCGTTGGAGAGAGACTGCGCTGCGTCGATATCGGCGCCGATGTATGTTGTGTTGATTGCGGTGGTGTTTGGCAGAGTGGTCTGGTTTGTGACGAGATACGTGAAGGGCTTGTAATCTCCTGTTGTTCCAACGTTGATGTATCCACGGGCCAGGATGGTGTCGAGCAGGGACGTGATGTTGGCGTAGGCAAGCGGCTCTGAGAGCTGTTGCGCACCGGCGCAGACACCGAGGGCTGTTGCGAGCAGGACGGGTGTCTTCATGATGACTTTCGTGATGCTTGACCAGATGAGAAAGTATGAATCATCCGCCGAAGAGTGAGATTCCATCGCGGGCTCGTCCCTTTTTATTGTTCTTTCTTCAGGCCGATCCCGGGGCCCCGCAACCTCATTTCCCGGCGGTGGACCCTTATCATGGATTCGGAGTCTGCTCTCGATATCGGGGAATCTTCCATTGGTCAATTGGATATGTCAATTGGCGCCAAGGTCGCTAGTTGAACTGGCGTACGAGTCCCGGTCGTGACTGAATCATGAAAGTTTGCCGTTCAGTGACCTTGCGATGAACGATTATCTGGGGCAACGGGGACGTCACTAAGATGCTGCACGTGTTGTTGCATTCGTCACGCTCCTTACCTCGAGACTCACATGCATCTTGTCAATGACGGGCCCACTATTCAGCAAGGGTTTCCAGATTGTCGGGTCTGTCCTAGTTTGAGATGAACATCATCGGTCTTGAAGCATGTGAGTCATTATCAGTTCACGGGTGCATATTTCTGTCGTTTCTCATCGTGGCCATGCAGACATTTGGCTTGTGTTGACGTATTCAGCTTTCTAGGAACATTGTTATTTCTGCAGCCAAGGGGCGCATAACACCTGGTCTTTGATAATGGTCGTCCCAACACGTCCGGGACCTGCTGACTTCGGCCATGGCGGCAGTCTGTCTGCCACACTTTATTAGTTCTCGGCGCGCTGTTGCCTAACCACGAACACGCGGATCGGCTACACTTCCCGCCGAAACTCACCGTCAAGATGTACTTAAGAACACAAGCCGACACTGAAACTCCAACAGAATCATGAGAATCACAATCCATGGTGAAACGCCAAACTACCTAGTATTGACTATTGCGAGCACTTAAAATGACGGTTCAGACTAACGCAGCTGCTCCCTTGGGTCTGAAGCCTGACAACTATGAGAGCTACATAAAAGAGATTTTGTGCTCACAGCACAACCGTGAAGTAAGTACATGTCTGATAACGTACTTGCCCAGAGCAACTCTGACGAGAAAAGGTTGCTGAAGTTGTGCCTCTTCGCCATAACAACGCCAGAGTCTACAGCATAAGCCTCAACGATGCGCAACAAGGGAAACCGACATTCAGCGCGCGCTTCGGTGTGTCTCCCTTGCCACCTGATGCCACAAAAGTCATCATGCGCTTCTCCGATCCAGCATCGATGTTAAACGAGAAAGTCCGCGTGCAGAACGAGGTCGCGGTCATGTCCCTTGCAAGAGAGGCGTTGAAGCCGCTTGATTCTTCCCTCGTGCCCGAAGTCTATGGCTGGCGCCCCTTCTCTGAAGGCGTTGGGTGGACTCTCATCGAGTTCAAACAAGGTGTTCCTCTGGGCGATAAGTTCCCCACGCTTAACAGCGAGGAGAAGAGAGATGTGTTGCGACAGATCGCTCAAGTCTTCAAGCATATTCAGGGATACAACTTACCTCAGTCTGCGAGGACATTTGGTGGCCTCAACTTTGGTCCCGATGGAAGCTTGGTCGGCGGCCCCACGCCCATCGTAGGTGGCGGACCTTGCGCTTCACTGTCTGATCTCTATCAAGAGTACTTCAACACTCAGAAAGGGTTCGCCGATAAATGTGACATTGTCCAGGGTTGGAGAGACTCGGACCTGAGAGCCCGACTGGATCAGTTTGGCGCCAAGGGTCTGAAATCTCTTGTCAGCAGAGTGGAGGCTCGACCTACCTTGGTGCATGGCGATTTTGGTAGGTGACATCTTCCCCGTCCGGCTGGACTTACTTGTTCAGTTTGCTGATTTTGTGGATTCAGACGGAAACAACATCTTATTTGACGAGGCCACAAACAAGCTAACTGCTTTGCTGGACTACGACTTTGGCCACATTGGCTCACAGGCGGATGAGTACTTCTACTCATTCCCCAGTATTCACGGGCTGATGATCCCTCCTTTCACCGGCGATCCGGAAGAAGAACATCTTCGAAACTGTCTTCTGAACGGTTTCACCGAGGAGGACGCGCAGCGGAAGTCCGAATCCATCGACTGGATGACCGCTAGCATGAGAGACGAAGAGTTTTCCAAAGCTGGCGTGGAGCAACCGGTTGACATTCAAGGCATCGACGATCTTTCTTCTGTGTATTGGTTCATTCAGAACATCAGTCCTCCCATGTTGTTCCTCGAACGATGGAGGGCCAAGGCTACCCCTGAACGCATTGAGATGATCAAGCGAGAGGCCCAGAACAACCTTGAGAAGAACCTGGATCTTTGGGGTTACTGATACTGGCACCAGTATGGTAGCCTCGGGGGATGTGATCTTCATTGTTAGCAGTCAGTCTTGTTAGCATTCCTCTGCTGCAAGCTCACGGGGAACACGTAGCAACCGTCACTGTCTATGGCCTAAGCAAATGAAATATCTACATGTTATGCCTGCGGCGCTTCCCACTTGAAGTGTACTCCGCGAAGTACTCTGAATATCGATGAAATTGCCCTTATTGCGTGGCCCGTTGCTCACCAAGACTGTGTCGTGTTCGAAAGGAGACGGTCCAAACCTCCGGCAACTCTTCCAATCCAGGTTCCACGGTTGAGTGCAACATAAATATCTCTCCCTTCGTAGTTTCATCTCGGTGGGCTCAATGGAGAAATATCCCTCTCCCTTTCTTGCTCTTCAGCTGCGTCAAGTTCGTAGGTCGGCTTCACGCCATTCATCTCGAGCCGTGGCTCCACTGTTTCCAGCTCACTGGGTCGCCTCCAGCTCCTTTGAGAGTCAACGCGAAGCTGCTGAGGCCACGGTTGTCCTTCTTGGGCAGCGGCCTCCGTTGAAGGCTGCTCTCCCCGATCCCGCTTTTTCTTCTTCAAGAAGAAGAAGTGTATTCCGATAACCACAAGTGCAATTACTGCGATGCCACCAAGAACACCACCAGCTATTGCTCCTGTAGGGACATCCACAGACGAGTCCTTTTCCCCAGATGCAGTGGTAGAGGTGCTGGCAAAGGTGGTGGTGGGCGTGCTAGTCATCGAGCACTGAGATAGACGACTGGCAGAGTAAAGAGTCGTCGCCAGCGCAGTCACCTCAGTTCCCGTACATAGAAACACCAGCCCTCCTACTTGCCCGTTATCTTTGTATACGCCCACATCTCGGTACTCGCAACACCAAACGCCTTCGCTGACATTATTGCCATTGGTTGTAGAATTGGGCCCCCAAAGGGTCATGCTTGGGTCAGGGCACTACATTGCAGAAGATTAGACTTTAGTCTCGTTTTAGTATATTACACGACGTAAGTTTACCTTTGCATGTTCGATCGCCTTGTTCCTGCAATCTTCTGTGCCTATTTGGGAGCCAATCATCAGCTTCACGAACTCGTTGAGTAGTAGGTGAAAATCATGGGGAAGCCTAGCTATCTTGCCGAATTCTACTCACCCTTACAGCAGAACTGGTCCTCAAAATCATTCACACCTCGGCACTCGTAATCTTCAGGACAACATCGAGCTTGAGACTCGTCCAAGGTCAAACTGCAACGCTTGTTTGCAATGGCCGGACAGGTCTTTTCGCTTCTCAATGACCAGCCCCCATCGTAATCACACACTTCGGCGTATGAGACGTCTCCGCTGATCAGAACGAGAGCAAAACCAACGAAAGATGTCCACCGCATTGCAGAACGAAGGCTCCCTGGACGTGTACCACACGACATGATGATTGCGCACGCTGCAGTAGGTTCATGCTCTGCACCTTACAGAGGGGAAGAAGAACAGGGAACTCGGAGGCTCTACTGTGATGGAAAGAAGAGCGACCGGCCACATAGAAAAGACGGCGAAAGTAGCACAAGACACAACATGAGACGGGGCGGCCGCCAACTTGCCCAACCTCGCGTGTCAGCCCTCCGGTGAGCAGCATACGACGCCAGTTTGGTATTGATTGGCTGCATGCTCACACGTCCTATCTGCTGTCGCGTGCCAGAATGCGACAATATTGCTTCTTCTGTGCCGCTCAACGCTGAAAGAGATCACCACCAGTGTGCAAGCCGTAACGTCGACCAGTACGACGCCAGAACCAAGCTGAATCGACAACCTAGCGCCTCGGTTCGGAATAGGGAAAAGGAACTGCGGCAAGCGGTCAGCATTTAGCGCAGGCAGCGGGCGCTAGATATGCGTGGGGGTTGTGGCGTCCTAGGCAGCCGCCACTGTCATACTCTTGTTGGTTGAGGTTGGGATGATGGAGGATCCAGGCTGGATTCCAGATCCTTTCGGTTTGTTAGAGGTGGTGAGGCTCCTCGAATGTGACATAGATTGACGTCTGACACTGCGGGTCTGGACAACCTAATATGTACCTCAAGACTCCACAGCCTTGTTTTACGAGGAGGATTCTCTGTGTGTGTGGCCCATCTGACCCCAACTGGCCTCCGAGTCCGAAGTGGCAACATGGAGTGCCGTCTGAGAATCTGTAATAATCCAACATGCCAACTACACGTGCTCGAAACTGAAGGAATACAAGATAGGGTCAGGGCCACATTTATTGCTGCCAGCCCCTTGTTCTTCGGTAATACAATACACTTTGGCTACATTCTTACAGAGTGACGTACCACATGCACATCAAATTATGTAGCGTCGCGAGGCTCAAGCAATCTTTCACGCCCCCTTCAGCTCCAAAATGCCCAAGTTTATGATCCCGAGGCCCGGATTAACTGCATTCTACGAGAGAGCTGGTCATTTCCTTATGTGTAGTAAATTCAAAGCTAAATTTATTTTGCGCATATATGGGTTGTTACGTCGAAGCCGTCGACGACGCTATCGTCTGGCATAAGAAGATACCTCATTTCCTTCCAGCCCAGCATCTGAAGAAGCCTTTCTTCCTGTTTGTTTAGAGCCGGCAACGTCTCGGGATTCCGGTCCTCTCCTAATCATCTTATTCTCTTCTTCCACACTTTGCAACGAACTCGACATGACCCATTCTGCTCGTCGACGGGTTTCCACCTTGTCCACGTCTTCTCACGCTTGACATTATCAAAATGTTGACGCGAAACCACCATGCCCGAAGCTTCGAGCACCACAGGCGACAGTTCGATCAAGATCACCAGCGACCCCGAGGCTCTGGGAAGATTCGCGCAAGTGGCTCGGTCCACAGGTAAGCTTCTCGAATCTCGGGATTGGCTATGTGTGCAAACAAGAAGACGCTGAATTTCAAGACACGCTAACTGAGGTGCTGCCTATTGCTTCTGCCTTATACTTTCAACTGGAAAGTAATCAACCGTAACATCCAATTCTTGCCACCCGACCCAGCTTCGTTCTCCATCGCGGTTAACACGGCTCTCGTCTCGTCGTACAAGCCTCGAATGACTATCCTTGTATGTTCCAGGCTGCCTGCCTCCTCTAGCATCTCACGAATCAGCAGTTTTGTCTCGACCGACAATGTCCCTTCATTACTCGAAGATCCTGAAGCAGAACGCGCTGCCCGTGCGCTTTGAAGAATGCTGTGCAGCTGGACGTAGCCTTGTTCTTCTTCGCGGTGAAGGGCGTGTATCAGCGGCAGAGTGAAGCTCCCCTCATCCAGGTCATCGTATGTCGAGAGGGATTCCGACGTGATATCCTGATAGTCGTCGCGCAGCTGATAGAGCCTGCCGAGAAGGCTCATCAGTTTGGAAGCGTTGAGATTCCTGTTCTGAGTCGCCGAGGCGCGCATCATGCGGGCGGCCATGCGGAAGAGCCCGCCGGTCTTTTGCTCGAGATGGCTATAGTACTCAGGGATTGATGGCGCTCTGCAATGGAAGGTCCATGCCAAGTCGTGGCTCTGGCCAAGGTGCAGCTGGCCTAGTTCGGACAAGAGGCACGATAAGGACTCGTCGCCCAGCCGCCGTGCTAGGTCCACGCACTTGATCATGAGATAGCTCGCCGAATTTGTGGTCTGGGCCGTGCCAAAGATAACGTGGGCGCTGGGACTGCCCCTTCTCACAGGCGAGTTGTCCTGGACGTCGTCGAGCATCAGACTGGCGTTATGCATGATTCGAATAATGGTGCGAATTGTGGCTAAGGCGTCGGGAGGAACGCGATACCACTTGTCAAGGGCATCCATCAGCTTGTCGCGGGCGCCACTTGCAGGTCTCGCAGCCGTGTAAAGGTAAGCCGCCAGAATGTCCTTCTCGTCCGGCTCGGCAGGCCATGCGCAGGGCGAGACGGTCAGCAGATCCGCCCGTGTCTCCTGTGATGCCCTGGCCTTCTTCTTCTTGTCGTCGGAGCTGGTATCGACAGGCGTCATGGTGGTATACTCGGTCCGCTGGTTGTTCCAGAATGGACGAAGTCCTTTTGTGCTGAGACGGCTTGAAACCGGGGTGAGAATGCCCAGGTCCGATTCTGAGCCTTCTACAGGCTGGCTGACCTCGGAAACATCTAGCGGGCCTCCGTTCACCTTGCCAATGTCCTCTCGTCTGGGAAGGGGAGCTGCCGGGTCGTATCGGCGCGAAGACAGGTGCCACAGCGTGTTCCCGGCCATGCACATCTCAATGAGACCGATGTAGTGTGTGATGTGAGGTGCTGGCGAGTACTCGATCATGTAGCTCGCCTTCCTCTCGCAGTACTCGTCCTCGATTCTCGTGATCTCAGACAGCAGAAATTCCTTGGCGGCATACTGGTCGAGACCGTACATGGCCATGTAGACCTGCACGGCGCTCATGTTGGATCCGCCTTCTTCGCGCTCCAGGTACGTGGCTGCTTCTTTATCCCACGAACAGTAATCATGCCACAGGATCATCTGCGTGAAAGCCAGCCAGGTGAGGGGCTCTAGACCTGTGAGCTCCTCGTCGGTGAGGCTAATGTCGCAGCAAAATAGAATTTGCGACCAAACCGAGTAGGCTCCGGCATCGTAGTGCCGCACGTGCATGTACGAGTCCAATGTCTTGTGTTCCATGAAGGCATCTTGTCCGCGAACACTCACGATGCCCTTCCACTTCTCGATGACGAGCTTGCCCAGCTGTTCGTTCTGTTCGAGCGCCTCGATGGCGACGCGTGCCTGCATTGTGTTCATTGCGTTGTGCTTGGTGGTGTGATCGCTTTGCTTCGACTCAGAACCAAGGAATCGCGCCAATGGCCCGTGGACCTCATCGAACTGGAAATAACAGACAAATTAGCATTTGAACCACGGCCAAGCCATTTAACGATTCTTGATTCTTGGCGTACCTGTTCTGGTGTTACAGCATCGTCGGTAAGGTCTGCACCCATCAAGTTAGCGGACCTCGCAAGCACGTCGAGAGAGATTTGGACCACTCAAGATCATAAATACTGACCATCATGACGAAAAAGAAGTTCAGACAGGTAGGAAATAATATGAAGTCTCTCTGGTATGGCCTCTGGGAACCACAATGCGTTGACATTGCCGCCGATTGGGTTGATGCAGCCAACGCTGTCGGCCTTCAACTTCAACCCAGTCGCGTTTTCGAAGTCGTCGCACGCCTCCCAGCACGCCTTATCGGCCACGTCTACGTGTTTGCTGATTCTCGGGCGGAATTTGGAGGGGTAGGCAGTGTTCTCGTACAAAGATGCGGGTACCGGAACCGAGGACTTATACCGCATCGGCCCGCAGTCTTGGTAATTCATAATTGTTGAAGGCATGGCGGGGTCGAGGGAAACGGACAAGATGTTGTGAGGCTCATACCACAAAAGATATCAAAGATGACGGGCGGAAGAGGAGGCATCGTGGTTTCTAAGTCTCTTGAAGACATATCAGTTTCGGTCGACAGACCCCTGGAGTTCATGGTTCAGAGATAAGGAACCCTCATCGAAGCTCGAGTCATACTGGCAAGAAGGGTTCGCCAAAGCGAAAATTAATACGACGGCAATGCTTCGGAACGCCCGAGATTGAGAGTTTCCACCGGCAATACCGTCGTGACTCGCGAACGCGTGACTCGTGAACCGTGCTGGTTCGGTGAGTGTTTTTGGAACAGAAGGGGGCAAATGGTACCAATTGCAGGCCGTGGTTTATTAAACAATGCTTTCTACTCTGCAATTATCTGTGGTGTCACCCAGGTCGACGGGCATCTAGAAGTTTGTCTACACATCGACAACATAACTCACCATGACAGTCTTCGGGCTTCTGAGTGAGCGGCTCGCGTCGCTGCCCATGTCAGTTTGGACAGCGGCACTCATTATTCTGGCCGTGATATTCAAGGCGACGTACAACCTCTTCTTCCACCCACTTCGCTCCTACCCGGGACCTTTCCTCTGGCGAGCCTCGAGGTTTCCCTACGTCATACGCTACACCCAGGGCCAAATCCCCTACGACTTGAAGCACCTGCACGCGAAGTACGGGCCCGTGGTGCGAATTGCCCCCGATGAGTTGACATACAACTGTGCGGAGGCCTTTAAGGATATCTACGGGCGTAATAAGCAGGCAAACGGCGAGACTACGCTCTTCAACAAGGACCCCATCTTGTACTCAGCTGTCTTTGCCGAACACAAGGCGCTGATTGATTCGGACGGTGATGAGCACAGGCCGCAGAAGCGGACGCTTGCCTATGCCTTCTCGCATCAGGCCTTGGTTGAGCGGGGCCACATTATCACCGGATGCATCGACAGAATGATCGAGGGCCTGAACGCCCATATTCGATCGCCCTTGCTCTCAGGTGATGGCAGTTCGGCCGTGGTCGACATTGGGGCGTGGACGGAGAATGCGCTCTTCGATCTCGGCGGACAGCTCACCGTGGGACGCGACCTCAACGCCATCATGTCGCAGGGCACCGTTCACCCCTCTTTGGCGCTCTTCAAGAGGCTTTTTGACTGGGTGCAGTGCTATTACCTGCAGTTCCGCCGAAGCCCGAAGATCCTGGTCAACGCCGTCGAGGGTATGCCAGGATTCACGGGGTACGACTGCGTGTTGCCGGTCAAGGACGTCCACGACATGGTCCTCAAGCGAATGGCTGATGAGAAGCATGCAGGCGGAGACAACTCTGGTGACTTTGCTTCTTACCTAATGAGTAGGGCAAAGAGCGAGGGCTTGCAAGACGACAAGGTCTGGATCAACTGTGTGCACTTGATCCTCGGAACCCCAGAGGCCATGCCGTCTTCCATCATTAGCACCATCTACCACTTGTTGACGACACCCTACGCATATGCCGAAGCCGTGAGAGAGATCCGTGCGGCCTTCAAGTCGTCGGATGAAATCACGGCTCAGGATGTTCAGAACCTGCCGTACCTGCTCGCTTGTTTCCGGGAGACGCTGCGCAGACGTCCTACTATCCCCGGAACTCTCACTCGCCAGGTTCCTCCAGCTGGAGCCCAAATTGTAGGTCCCTTTCCTCCTCGCCTCTCTCTTTCTTTCCACCTGTGTGTCTAACCAACCCCCCCAGTGCGGAGAGTTCGTCAAAGGAGGCACCATTGTCGGCGTGAACCAGTTCGCTACCTCTCGATCGGACTCCAATTTCCACGACGCCGACTCTTATCGGCCTGAGCGCTGGCTCGATCAAAGACCAGCCGAGTTTGAGAGCGATGACCGCGATGCCTTCAACCCATTTGGCTACGGCCCTAGGAAGTGCATTGCGAGAAATCTAGCTCATATCACCACCCAAACCTTTCTGGCAAAGCTGCTCTGGGAATTCGACATGGAGCTCGACGAGTCGTGTCGGAACTGGGATGACCAGGGCCTCTATGTTCTTGCACGGCGGGGTCCGCTGCTGGTGAATTTGAGGAGGGCGGCCCATTGATCGTTGGTGAATGGGGCGCTGGACAGGTTGGAAAGTCACGGGTTGGACAGAAATGATGCTCCAGACAGCCGAAGGCGGAAATTGGCGAGGGTATCGGGTGTGACTGACAACTGTTAAGACCATTTCTGTTTCGGGCTCAACGTGTGGTCGTTCTTCACAATCCACCGAGAGCATCTGGCGCAAGGAAAATGGATGAAAAAGAAGATGAGAAACGTAGAGAATCAAAGGAAGAACAAAGTGATATCCCACCATGGCGCACACAGCCTGCGAAAGTTCTTCAGTCCTGTAACAGTGGAGCTTGAAGATTCCAGTTAATCACAACAAAACTGTCTCTCTGCATGTTACCTCACTATCGAGCAAACTTCCTGATGGCTCTTGTGGAGTACCGCTGCGTGTATTTAATTTAATCGGATCCATCTCTCATCATCTGATCTACCCGTCGGGTGGTGATCTCGGCCGGGAATGAAGCGGAAGTCTAACCAACGTTGAGTTAAATGTGTGGGTAGTTACCCTGAAGCGAAACGGGCAGCGAATCGTAGGGAGTTGCAGGAAAACTAAACAAAGTGATTTTACCTTTCGGAACTGATGTTTTTAATTTAGCCCACCTTGTGGTATGACGGGCAGTTGTGGGGTCAGCCGAGCAGATCGGGGACAAAGTTCCTAATAAGGCGAGGACCTCGGAAGGTAGCCGCTCGCTCAGTCGCTGAGTTGTGGAGGGACTTACTAGTGCCGATGCTCTCTCAACGACGGTGCGGCTACAGAAGACTGGCGGACTTGGAGGATGGATGCATAGAATTTGTTTGCAGGAAGTCCTGCCCAGTAGATGAGCCTTGAAGAACACCAGAATGATTCAAAACTCCCCGATACGCGAGCGGCAGCCTGTCAGTGTACGGTGGTTGATCATCCTTGGTGCTTGAACAAAACCCATGACAAGCCTCTCTCGTGGTAGAGACGTGTCCCGGTTTCTACAAGGTCTAATTACTTCCAAAGCCAGCCTTTCCCATTGGGCGCATACGCACGGGAGCCCATATCTTTCACGTTGTTCTTCACGACTTCCCAAAACCCCTTGACGACTTCAGTCCTCGCCCATCGCTCCATCGAATCTTGATCACGGAAACGCGCGAATATTCTCGCGCTGATCTCGTCGTCCTGTCCCCGCAGCCCCAAGAACGTGAACACGTCGTCGTCATCCTTCGCCGCCCGACACAACATCTTCAAAGCTCCGAGGACTTCTCCCCGGGCTGCAGAGTTTGTAGATCGTATCTGTGTGTCCTCCATGATGCCACACTCTGCCCTCCGGCCGCTACGGTCGAGGAAGCCGCCCGCCACGTCATAGTGCACGAGGTCCAGGCCCGTCGTCATGGCAGGCAGTGCGGCCGGGAGGAACGATGTTGCCATCGTTTTGGACTTCAAGTGCACGTCGTAAAGGTCCTCCCGCGAGGAGTAGATCTCGAAGGCGAAGAGATAAGGTGTTCGTGACGGGGTTTGGGCATATTCGAGGGGGAGGCCGAAGTAATACGTGATCGTATTGGGCTCTTTGGCGAAAACGTAAGTTGCCAGATCGTCGTATGCTGCTTGCCACTGTTGTCGTTAGTACCTGTGCAAGTCATAGGGGAACAACGAGGGTCGCACGTCGTCGTAGCGGTCCGGAACGATGTTCACGTTGCCGAAGAGGATGAGCTTGCCATCCAAAGATGGGACCCCAGGGTCTATTGAAGACGAAGAAGCCATTATTTGCGATGAAACCGAGCAGAATAGTTCTCAAGTGACTACTTCTTCTTATTACATGCGTTCAGTGAACTGGCCATTGCCATGCTATTTCCCGAGAGGCTGCATCGACTTATCCAGGACATACCATACACCCGAGACCTGGGCTCTTATTCAAGTTTGAATGTACTTCGACACGCCACTCCTGCTTACACTGCATGAAGCACTGGTCTCAGCTATACAGTCGCTGCCAGTAACCCCGCAACCGAGAACATGATCTTTGGTCGCAAGTCGAGTTCGCCCGGAATAACATAGCCGAAATGATATTCATTTCCTGGCCAATGCGATGGGATTCCACCGCACACGCTCCTTCTCGGGGAGGATCGAAGAGAGGAAGTTCGGGAACATGAAGGTCAAAAGAGTGGATTGGGGTCAATTGGAAACTACAGCTACAAAGCTACGGAAAACTCTTTGCATCTGCGACCTTTAGCTCTCTAGATGATCCAGCGTGTTAGGAACCGCGGTAGACTTCTGGTAGTGCCAGAGCAACATCCGACGTTCAACCCCTGAGCGCACCTAACTCGACCTCAATAGGTCGCCCATCGATCGTGTCGATGCCATCCGGGTGCTCTCTTGTATGCACGAGAGCGAAGAAGTCCATGTCTTCAATCTCCTCCTCGGTAAAGTTGGTCAACTGTGTGTGAGATCTTACATCCAGATAGTTCTGGCAGTTCTCGCAGCTGTCGACTTCCCATCGGCTCAGAATAGGCTTGATGTCAATCACTTTCTCAGGGTCTCCATTCTGTCCTTTCACCCATGTGGAGACGATGAAGGATCCACGAATCTTGGACCGATTGATTCCGCTTACAGTCAGCTTCGGTGCGTTGACCGCATGGGGCTCGCGAATGGTTGCAGTAAAATTCTGACACTGTGGCCGTACGTAGTCGTAGCCAAGCTTGACAGTGTCGACGACATCCTGGTCTTGTTAGTCATCTACACAGACGGGAACACTTATGGATTTACCCACCTTCGAGGTCATCCATCGCTCGGTTCCCGTACTGGGATCTACCATGGTGAATGGTTCGAGTGGCGTGTCAATGTCAGCCCCCTTGGTACCCTGCATGCCGGAGATGATGTCAAGATGATCCTTCTGGTCGTGCTTGTCCTGCCAATTCCAGAACATGTAGTCAATGAAGCAGTGGTGGAAGTAGAAGATGGGGTCGAAAGCTGCCGTCTCATTCTCGCCCATGTCGCCCTGAGAAGCTGAGTGAACAGATGGAGCACCTGGGACTTGGAAGCCACCAATGGCCAGATGCATGGAGTTGTGAGGCAGCTCAAGGGGAACGATGGTGGGAACCTTTGAATTGCCCGCGTTCTTCGTGTTCCATTCCTGAGCGGAAGCTGTGTTGGAGAACACAGTATAATTCGGTGCGTCCAGAGATTGGCGGTAGTTCTCTGCTACGCCAGGAAGGGAACCAGGTGCGAGCCACTTTCTGATGTTCTCGTCCAAAGCTCCGGTGATCGTCTTGTGTGGTAGCTTGTTGAGGCTGCTGTTGCAGAATTCAATCTCCACTATGTCCTCAGAAGCCACCCTTCCGGAAAAGGGATAGCGAGTAGTGGTGTAACCAACAGGCTTCGTGTGCGCGACGTCGCTGTTGTACTTGAGGCCATCCACGGCCTTTTGCATGGCGTAGGAGTACAACGGGTTGTGAATGGTATCACCGTTTGCAAAGGTGTAGCTCTTGTCTGTGAAAACAGACGGAAGTCCACCTTTCAGAGAGCTCTCAGAAGTCTGGTCCCAGTAGGGCAAGGTGAGATGTCCACATCCTGGAGCGCTTTGGAGAGCTTTCTCCACCTGCAGAAGGTAGGCTCTGTGCCAAGTTGGAAACAGTACGTTCCCATGAGGGCAGTACATTTTCCCCGAGTTGTTCTCTGCTCCGGGCAACCCATGGTAGCTGGCCAGGGCGAAGAAGGAGTTGGGATCTTCCGGTTTGAGCTTGCTGATATGGTCAAAAGCCCGAATGAGAGTGTCCCGCTCTGCTTGGGATAGCGTCTCAATATCCTTCCTAAGGCGTGACTTGGGCATGATGGCGATGGTCAAAGATTATAAGGGATTTCTGATGAAGACACTGAACTTGATGATTCAATTCAAAGTTGTAGTAGTCTATGAGGAAATAGTCTCTAGGATCAGCAGATTTCAGCTTCACTTTATACCTTGTAGCTGTGAAAATGAGATCGAGATTTGGATGTTGTCATCCTGTCTACTGATGGCACATGCGCCTACGAACATCAAACATCACTTACGAATGTCTTACAGAAGCTGATGCACAAGTCGTTGTTGCACAGGATAGATTTTGATGATAACGAATATGAGGTGTATCACCTATGAAAAGCTCTGGATGTTAGGTGGGGGCGTTTATCATGGGGGAGGATCGGCATGTGAAATGGAAGATCTCCAGACGGTTTCCGATAAGAAAAGCCACTGTCTTAAAGTGTTGCGCTCATTCAGCCGGTGTCGGCCTGCAAAGATCGAACTTCACGGAAACGGCCGCCCGAACGTTGGGACCCGACATCTTGACTCTTCACCGTTCTCAACGTCTTTTACGGTGGAAATCGTCCCATATTCGTACTGACGGTGTTGATCGTCTTTTCAAAACGTATTTGGCATTTGAGTGATGTGGGGACGGCACATTGCCAGCAAAAACCCCCCATGTTCCAGTTTGTGGCATGAACTGCTAAAGCTGTATGTACTCGGGTCTTGACGCTCACTATCCCTGATGGGAGCTAGGCCAACATCGATGTCTCGGGAGCTTAGGAGATCGTTCCGAGATGCCTTGGCAGGTATGTGATCAACCGCTTGATGTGCGACCGGTTCCCCTCCCCCCCTCCCCCAGCTCCAATAGGAACACCGGCTTCATTTTCGAGGATGAATACGGCAAAATACTGCCTCTTGAGCCCCTCCTTCTGATGTCACACTGAGCTTTCATCAGGATACCCAGCAAGTTGCACGTTGCGGTAAGATCGGGAGTTGAGCGGGAAAGCTCCCGCCTTCAACGAATTGCGGTGGACTGGGTGACCCTTCGTTATGGTGTGATGGTGTATTCCATCTGCAAGATCGTATGTGTGTAGCGAAATGTTTATGTCACTGGCGGTACGAAACGGAGACCCGCGTGTTTTACAACGGCAGAAGTGGGGGATCTCAAGTCAGACCTGTGCAAATTGATGGGGGCCTAATCATGAAAATAACAAGACCAATTCCAACTGCCCAATTTGGGAACGAAGAGTGTAACATTTGGCCTCTTCAATCCCCGCTTCTCCAATTCAATTTGGCAGTGAGCTGCGGAAGCATCTAGCAATTACCGAGGGAACTCTTCATTTTAGCGTTCGAGCCAAACCTAAACAGCCCTCCCTAATCGTCGCTCGGAATGCAGAGAGCATTTGATAGTTGAACCCAGCCGTCCAACTTAGCTGTGGCTAAAGGCCACGCATTTGGGATTTCGAGAATCATCATGGTACCACGAGATACTCGAGTTGGGGCATAAGGGATGGGTTTCCGGCTATCATCGGCTAGGCCAAATAAATTGAGATAGCTACAATGTTGTCGTTATGCAAAGTCTGCATTGTTCCGTTGTTTCCTTGAGCACTCATGTATTCCTAAGTTACCCCCACTCGCTGAGAGAGTCTGAAAAGACCGATCGTCGTATTTGGCACTTAAGTTAGACCCAAAGATCCAATAGCTTGATGACAGCGTTTTGGAGCGGCACGAGCGAGTCCAACATTTGCTGTTTGAGGCGCGTCTTGAAAACGAGTTGATTGCTTTTCTGGAAAGCAGGACATAGGACGTCTCAGCGATGTACTGTCTCACATCGACGCACTTCCTTGGGACTTGGCTTTGGCAATGAGGATCTACGCGAACGAGGTAACGATCTTGGCTGCTTAAAAGCTTGCTAGCCCTACTTGAAGCTAATGGATGTCCCATTTACCAAGCACTCGTATCGAAGCAGGTGCATATTTGCCTCAGCTTAATAACGCAATAGCTCGCCTAGGGCCCTGATCTTCTCGTTGCTAGTCGCTAGTAATCAGTCGCCAGATCACATCAGTAAGCATAAAAAAAACTAAAAAATGCTTTTTTAATAATACTTTACCTAATTTAGTAGGGAAAATTAGGTAATTAATATACTTAAATTATTACTAAAGTTATATAAAGTTCTTAAGTGAGACCCTAGCTAAGATAAGCTATAAGAGGGATAGCGTTAGTAAAGAGTTAGTTTTCTACTATTAATTCTAGTAATAGAGAAATAAGCTTTTTATTACTAGTACTAATAATTAGAAACTATTTAATCTTTTACTATTAAATATATTAAGATAAATAATTATTAATAAGTATTTATTATTTCTACTACTACTACTACTGCTTTTACTACTATAGTATATATTAATAACCTCCTATATTAGAATTAATAGAAATTAAGGTTTAACTTTATCTATAAAAGTAATCTTCTTACTACTACTAAGTATACTTAATTAGTATTTAGAAGTAATAAAATCTATTTTAAGAATATCCTCTACTTTAATAAAACTAACTTTAAATACTTAGTAATATAGCTATAGGTTAGTAATTACTTTTACGATATTTAATATTAAATAGTTAAATAGAAGTTAATAATCTTTTTATTTATAATAGTATATAGGGTATTATAGTATTAAGCTACTTATTTCTTCTTTATTACTTAAAGCTTCGTATCTTACTTAATAAATTAGCTTTTTATAGCTATAGTTATTCTTTATTAGGAGGTTATATAGTAACCTAATTAGATATATATCTTATTAGATATTAAATTTAAAAAGAAATATATTTTATTAATACGTTATATTAGTATAATTAATAGTATTCTAATTAAAGCTTATATACTTCTAATATAATAGAAGAGATTTTTTAGCTATAAAGGTAAGGTCTTTTAGAATATATTTATTACTATATAATTTAATAGGATATATATTACAACAGGGCAAGGGAGAAAACTTATTAATCGTGCTAGGCGCTCTACTCTAGGGGGAAACACCCCTAAAGACACCTAAACACTTATATATTAATTTTCTAGCTAACTATAAAAGATATAAAGATAAATATATAAATATAAACCTAACTAAATTATACTTTATCTATAACTTCTATCCTTTTTATCCTATAGGTTATATAACTTTTTTAGAGAAAATAAGCTACTAAGAAGAAGTTTAGTAGTATTATCCCTATAGTATTCCACCCTATCTTAGCTTTAAATAACCTAAGAGGTATAGTAAAAATTAAGAAAAAGGATAAAAAGTAAAACTAATTAAAGCTAGAAGAGCTTAAAAATACTTATTTTCACTTAGTTTTTTAAAAAATAAATCTTAGTAGATTTTTATTATAAGTTAAGTAAAAGGGTTTTAGTAGCTCTTTTAGAGAACTAATCACTGAAGTTATTAAGAAAAATAAGAATTTTATAAAAATAAGTATGTTTCTTACTTAATTATTTAGTCCTTTTTATTAAAAGCTAACTAGACCTCTATTTATTTATATAAACTATTTCCTTTTAAGATAATATTTAACGCTTAAAAAACTATTTATATAATCTATTATTTTAAAGTTAAAATACTAGAAATTTTAAAACCTTACTCCCTTCTATATATCCCCTAAGTCTTTCTTTAAGTAAAAAGAGGAAAACTTAATTAGCTCTACTTTATATATATAATATTCTTTTATACTCTAAAAGCTCTACTATTAGAAAGTTTATTTCTTATAAGCTTCTTAGTAGTTTCCTATTTAACCTAAATATTATTTATATCTTTTTCTTATACCTCTTTAATATATTATATACTAAATTTAAACTATCCTTTAGGTATAATTAGAAATAAATAAAAATCCTAAGCTTATATTACTTATATAATATCTTTTATAAAGTTATTTTAGTAGATAAGAAATTCTTCTAAGATATACTTATTAAGCTTCTACTTTAGAAGAAGATTAAATCTCTAAATATATTACTTAAGCTTAATATAGCAAAGCTTTTATTATATATTTTCTATATATACTAGCTAGTTTACCTCTTATCTTTAGTATTTAAAAAAGCAATCTTTCTATATAATAATATTAGTAAAAGTTAAATATACTAAATCTCTTAGTTATAAATAGATATCAGAGTTATAAATATTTAAGCTTAGTTTTATATCTTCTTCTATAATTAATACTAATCCTTTTATAACTAAAAACTAACTAAACTATATTAGAAGTAATTCTTCTTCCTATTACTTTTATACTACTTAAGTTCTATAAAACCTTAAGTTCCTTATTATAGTATCTTTAGCTTCTAAGAATTCTTTTAGAAATATATTAAGCTTAGCTTAAAGTCTCTTAACTACACTATTATAAAAGCTGAATTTATTAATTATAAGCCTAACCTAATAGTTATAAAGTAGTTTATAATAGTTTAAATTAACAATCTTATTATCTAAAGCCTATTTTAACTAAAACCTCTTAATATTAGAAATTTCTTTTTAAAAAATATAGTAAATAAAGTTAATAGTATAGAGGCTACACTTCTATAAGTTATAGGTTTCTCTAAGTTCTCTTTTAAGTTAAAGTTAAGAGATAATAAATAAAGTGTAATTAATAAGATCTTAAGTTTCTGCTAATATCTTATAAACTTTATACTAATTTCTAATTATCTTCACTATATTTTAAAAAATCCCTTTAAAATATCCTCTTTTAAAAGCTTATATATACTTATCCTAAGCGCTATTTAAATAGAAGTAGAGGCTGTTTTTCTAGTTAATAACTATAACTATAGTTTAACTACCTTCCTTAAGGTATCTAATAAAAATAATAAAGTCTTAGCTTATAAAGAAATTATTATCTTTCTTATAAGAGAAAACTAAGTTATTACTAAACTAAGAGGTTTATATAATAAAGATCTTAGTATATCTATTACTTTTAATATCCCTTATTATAAGTTTATATACTAACTTAATATAATCTGCTACTAACCCTTTATCTCTCTAAAAGTATCCTAATAAGTTATAAAGGTTTAAAAGCACCTATTCCTATATAGTTTAATTCTAATAGCTTTAATACTAAGTCTTATTAGAGTAATAAAAACTCTTATTCTATTACTTAATTAGCTTTATATTTATTATATTATAAGTTCTCTATATTTACTAAAGCATAGTAAGCTTTCTAGGAGTTTCTAGCTTAGAGATATCTCCTAAGCTATAAAGGTTAATTAGCATTTTAATTAGTTCTATTATACTAAACTAAATACTAAGAAGATAGCTATTATTAATAATAAAAAAGAAATAATAAGACTTTTCTAACTACCTATTAAGTTCTCCCTCTTAGTTTAAATTAGTATCTAAAATAAGATACTCTTAGCTCTCTATAAGTTCTTCTATAAGTTTTTAAGTCTATTTAATTATTGAAAGCTTAACTAACTGCTCTTTATATAGATATAAAATATAGGTTTAAAAATCCTTATATATAGCTTTAATCTTTTTAATATTCTATAAGTTATTCTAGAAGTTATACTAAAGAGAGGATTAAAGAGAAGAAAAGACTAAAGAAGATTAGTAAAATATAATAAAGTTATTACTAAGGATAAAAAAAAAGGTTTATTAAATATAGCAATATTTAATTAGGCTTATATATAATTAAGTAAATAGGAAATATTCTATAATAAGTAGAGAAGATATTAAAACTAGAGTTAAGATATAAAGTAATTTAGTAATAAGTTATTACAGTAGAAGGATTACTAATATAATTAGTAAAAATATTTTGAAGGTTAAGAAAAAAAAAATAAATAAGTAAAGTAGTAGTTAGGTTTAGTTAAAATATTAAAGTAAAATATAAAAGCAGTTATTATAAAAGAAAAGTTATTATATATAAAGTAGTTTATTATAAGTTATTTAGGTTAAGATGCTTTCTTTTATAGATAGTAGTAAGGGGTGCTTTTAGCGCTAGTAGTTAATATACCTTCTAATTTTATACTTTTTAGGTGTAGAAGGAGCTAGTTAGGCTTATAAAGTAGTTTACTAAAGGTGAAATCAGTTTATAGTTATTAATTTAATTATAAATACTAATAGGGTTTTTAAGTAAGGTTAGGTTAGTAGGAAGTAAGAAAAGGAGAGATACTTTAGTTATTAATTATAATAATTAGTTTTACTTATTAAAGTAATTTTTTAAGTTAAAAAAGATATAATTAGGTTTATAATAATATATTTAAGAGGAGAAAGCTAATATTTATAGTAATAAACTACTTAAAATAAAATAAACTTTTAAAAACTAATTATAAAATACTTAGAGTAGTAAGCTTCTTTTTTATAAATAGTAGTATTCTTTAGATAATACGTTCTCTATTACTCTTACTATTTATACTTAAATAAATATATCCTTTTTAGCTTAATTAACCTTAAATTAGTAGTAAAAAGTTTTTTTAGTTATTAGTTTTTATTTTATTAATAAATTAATATAGTAAATATACCTTTTAATTATTATAACTACTATTTATTATTATTAACTACCTCTCCTTTTAGATATAAAAAGGCGCTTCTTTTCTACTTAGCTATATCTTTTCTTTCTTCTATATAATATATCTATCTTTATAAATTCTAGCTTAACTAACCCTTTATAATAATAATTTTACTCTTCTAATTATTATAATATAAATATTAAGATTAACTCTAGTAACTTCTATAAGATTAGTCTAAATAACTTATTTAAACCCTTTCCTTTCTCACTTATTTTAACTTCTGCTTTCTATAAAGATAAAAATAAGAAGTATTATTAGTATTAAGCTATTATAACTACTTTAGTTATAATATATTTCTTTCTAGCTTTAACTAAATCTCTTACTAACCTATAAATAAGCTTCTCTTTCTCTTAAGTAGATACCTATTTTAAGTTCTATTAATATAATTTAATATAAGGTTAACTTTATAAATAAGCTGAAGCTAGATAAATATAAAAAAGGAGTTGCTATATAGTTTTAATATTTATTTATAAAGTTTACTTTAATATATATAAACCTAACTAAAGATAAAGAAATATTTTCTAACTAGCTATTTTTTACTTAAGAGGTATATATTACTAATAGCTATATTAGTCCTTTTAGTTAGATATATTAGAAGTTTAATAGGTTTAAAGCTATTAAAGCTTTATTAATTTATATATATAATATTTATAACCTCTAGCTTTATAATAGCTACTTTAAATAATAGAGAAAGATATTATTTAAGAAGTCTTCTAAAGGAAAAGCTATTACTACTGCCCCTCTATTTTAAGAGTATATTTCTTATTAAACTAAATAAAATAAGTTTTATTTAAACTATATTTATTATAAAAAAGGATTATTTTGCTTATATAGGCTTAATTATAACTAAAAGGAGATTAAATAGATAAGCTATATTAAGAAAAGTAATAAGAAGAAGGGTATTCTTAATAATATATTTTAGGTAGATAGTAGTAAAGTTGTTTTATTTCTTAATAGTAATAAGAGGTTTTCTAAAAGTAAGCTTTATACCTAAAAGTATAGTTTTTTTTTTAATTATTTTTATAACTTAATAGCTTAATATAAATATAATATCTTTAGAGATATTTTAGCTATATTTTACTTTATTTTAACTTTAGTTATTTTTAGATAGGTGAGTTATTTAAAGAAGGAGTTAGTAGAATATAAGAGGTAAGATAAAAAGCATATATAGTTATAGTAGCAGTCTTAATAGTAGGGTTATTTAAAAAGGTGTTTAATTTGTTTTTAGTTTAAATTCTTTAGAGATTAGTATTAATTTCTTTTAGTTTTTTAATAGTTTTTAGTTTTTATATATAATTAGTTTTTATTATTTTTATATCCTCTCTTTTTTTATAATAAGTATATTATAAGTAAAAAAAGTAATATAAAGAGTATATTATTATTAAAATAATATAAAAATAACTAATAATAAATATATTAAATATAAAGTTATTTACTTAAAATAGATAAAAACTTATAAATATATAGATTTAGCTATCTTTTAGTTTTTTTATATCCTTATATTAGTTATTAAATTCTTTATTCTTTATAGAGATATTTATTATTAACTTATTCTTTTTCTACTACTTATTAATCTTAGTTTATAGAGTTTTATTTTATTCTTAAAGTTATTTAATTTATACTTTTATAGCTTTAATATTATTTATTTCTGCTTTTTCTAGTATAGAAAGTTTATTAAAGTTAGAAATTTCTATTAAGCTAAGTATATTAAGGTTTAGTTAATTTATAATAGAGAAGATCTTAGCTATATCTTTATTAAAGTTTAGTTAGACTTCTATTTTAGAGATATTATTTAGATAGCTATTTTTATTTATTATAAATTTCTTTAAGTAGTTATTAGTAATAGTTCTCTTAATAGGTAACCTAGTAAGTATTTCTAAGAAATAAGAGGAAATATAAGGGGAAATTTTTTAAATATAAAAGAGGCTAAGCTAGTAAGTATTAAGCTTACTAGAAGAACTTTTATTAATAAATAGCTTTATATTATATATAAGAATAATATCTCTAATTTATAGCTTTTAGTATTATATTTTATATTTATTTCTTTAATTATAATCTTTAGCTATTTATTAGTATTACTTTATAATATATTTAAGTGTAATATAATAATCAGAATTAAGTTATTTAAATATTTATATATATAAAAGAAGCTTAGTCTTTATATTTATAGCTTTTAACTAGTTTAGTATTTACTAAGTGATGCTTTTTATTTTAATTAGAGTAATTAGATTATATTTATAGATAAAGTAAAAAGGAGAGTAGCTAGTAGAGGACCTAATTAATATTTAATTAGTAAAAAGAGCTATATAAAAGACTGAGGTTTAGTTTTTAGTACTAAAGTTTAATTAAGTTATTAAAGCGTAAATAAAAAGCTAATAACCCTTTTTAATAAGTCTATTTACTTTTAAGTTATATACTAAAATAATAAGGTGTTATCCCCTATAGATTTTATTAAGCTTTTTAATAAACCTCTTATTTTTAGAGCTTCTATTAATAATAAGAAGCTTATAAATCTTATACTAATAAATAATATCTTCTTAGATAAACTTAACTATTATCCTAGAGTTAATATTCTTTAGTAGCTAATAAGCTTTAATATAGCTAGTTAATATATTATAAACTTTAGCTAAGAAGTAATTACTAATCTTCTAGATATTTATATAAATATATTAAAAAGGAATATCTAGAGGTATAATAAAAGTGTAGAGGTTTTTAAATTAATATAGTTAAGCTTAAGTATATAAGAGGTAGCTTTTTATTTAATTACTTATTATTTAATATATATTTTCCTAAATATACTATTTCTTAAGCTTTATATATATAGTATCTCTTCTATAATAGCCTCTTTTAGTATATATATACTAGATAAGTTTCTTTTGCTTATCTTTATTATTTATTACTTTTCTTAGTATAGGATTTATTTTTATACTTTTCTAAAAAAGAAAGCTATCTTAAAGGATATATCTTACTATATACTACTTAAACTTACTGAAGTTATATTAAGCTACTATCCTTAGTTAGCTTAAAGAAGCTAGATATTTAGTAATCTGCTGAGATCTTTAAGACTAAGCCTATTTAGGGTTTAATAAGTCTCTTCTCTTTAAACATAGATTTTTATCTAGCTTTATAATATAGATAGAGTTATTAATTATTTTATCTAAATCTTTCTCTTATTCTATTTTATAGATATTAGATTTTCTAGCTAGTTTTTATAAAAGACTGTTTATAGTATTATTCTTTATACTAGGTATATATTAAATATTAAAATTAAATATTTTAATCTAAATAATTTATTATATAAGGATAGTATTTAATAAATCTAAAATAGTACTACTAATCTAGTTTATAAAGATTTTTATATCTATCTCTAAAGTAAATTATACTCTATAGAAATAATTTTAAAGTTTTTTAAGAATAAATAAAACTAATTAAAGCTTAAGCTTATCTATATTATAGTTAAAAGTTATACCTATTTAAATTCTGTTTTTATACCTAGTAATATATCTTTTACTCTAATAGTATTATCTAAAGATAACACTCTATCTTTTAAAGCTTATATTAATAAAAAAATAGATTTTACTTACTTTTTTATTATAATTAATAAGCTAAAGTAATAGAGAGCTAATTAAGTAAAGCTTAAGAGTTTCTATAGCTAATTACTACTTAAAGCTCTATTTAAAAGATATATCTTTTTAGAGAAGCCTTGCTAATTGGCTTAAAATAGTACTATAATCTTTAATCTATATACAGTAAAACCTAATAATTCTAAATAAGTTTTTAATAGCTATAATATTATTATATCTTTCCTATTTAAGGATCTTAATAACCTTATTTTAGTTAAGCTTATATCTCTTATTACTTACTATATATCTAAAAAGGTTAATAGTAAGTTAGTAAATCTAAGATTTCTCAGAGGAAATAGTAGTACTAGTAAGTTTAAGATTCTAGAGTACTATATTAAGGTTTATAAAATATTTAAAGATATATAAATATATCTTTAAGAGCTTAATAAAGTGGTTATTATTATATACTGTTTTTAGCCCTCTAATAGGGATATTATTAAAAAAGAGCTAATAAATATTTAGAATAAAGTTATAAAGGATTCTTATAATAACTCTTATAAACTAAGTAACTAAATTTATTATACCTTATAGTAAGATATATATCCTAAATAACTTAAGGAGAGTAGTAAATATAGTTAGGTTTTAGCTTTTTTTATTAAGAGAAATTTAGTTATATCTAGAAAATAAATCTAAAAGATTTATAATCTTATAGTTAGTAAAGTTTTTAGAGAATTTATTAGCTTTAGGAGGAATAAAGATATCTCTAATACTAATTTTATTAAGCTTTATATATAAGTTAATTAGCTTTATATTACTATCTTTTTTAGTAATAAGAAACTAAGTATTTCTATATAATCTATAAGATTCTTTAAATACTTCCTATATAACTTATAATTTAAGTATATTAATAACCTTACCTTATAAAGCTTTTAGAATAGGAATTCCCTTCTCTTATTAAATAATATATTAGACAGTTTTAATCTTCTATAACAGAGCTACTTATAGATTAATATAGCTATATTTAGTGAAATTCTATATAAATACTCTCTCTCTATTTATAAAGATATATTCTAGTATTTTAATCTCTCTTAGCAAAAAGTATAGCTAAATAACTTTAAGCTTTAAAAACCTCTCTAATATAAGCTAAATACCTTAGTTAAACTTTATAAATTATAGATATATATAGCTAGTAAAGGGGGAGTTAAACAGCTAAAAATAGTCCTTAACCTCTTAAGTTAAAATCTTCTTCTAGTCTTTCTAACTATTTAAAACTAAGCTATTTAAGAGCAAATTATTAATTAGATATACTTTCTTATCCTTTTACTTATATAATATATAAACTTTTATAAAGCTTTAATTAGCTTTAGAATCTTTATAGCAGAAGTTAAAAAGCTTCTAATCTTTTAAAATACTATTAAGATATTATTAGCTTTTAGTCTTCTTAAAAAGATAAGCCTTAATAGTTTTTATTACTAAAGTAATTACTACTTTTATAATTATACTAAGAATATTAAGTACTACTAAGAGTAAGATTAAAGTATAGTATTAGCTACTCTGAGAAGTTTTTATTTCCTATTTAAAAAGCTTTTCCTTTCTTTTTTAAGTAAAAAGATACTCTTTTTTATAGTTTATTATAATATTAATATAGTAAGTTTAAACTTTATTATATATATTATTTATATCTTAATTAGTCTTATTATAGTTATAAATAGATTTAGAAGTATTATAAATATCTTATATATAGTCTTCTTATTCTAGAAAATAGCATTAAATTTAGTATAAAGAATCTAACTATATAAAACTAACTAGAATATTAATTTTTTTAAACCTCTTACTCTTATATTCTTTAGCTTTTATTATAGCAGTAATAAAACGTTTAAAATACCTAAAAATAAGCTTAGTAGAGATAATAAAAAGAAGCTTAAAAAGTAAGTTATAATTAACTATTTTAGAGTTAATAACTATTATAGTTATTATAATCTTATAGTTATTAATCTAAATAGATATATAACAAACTTTAATAAAGCATAGCTTTAGGTTACCCTTAGCTATTATTCTTATAGTTAAAGTAGTTATAAAAATAAAAATATTATAGTTTAAAATATATTTATAACTAATAAGACTAAACTTAGTACTAATATTAATAACGCCTTATACTAAAAAGTAGTTATTAAAACGCTCTTTACTAATAGTAACTTTTAAAATAAGCTATAGTATAATAATTATAAATACTATCTAGTTTATAGTTATAAGGATAACAGCTTTAACTATAAAGATTTTTAGATAGTTTTATATTTAAACTATATTATTATACTTAATTATCTAATCTATTTATTAAGCTTTTTTTTAGAAGTTTTAGTAAAGTTAGTAAAGTTAGTAAAGATAGATATATAAATAATACTTTTAAGATTATCTATAAAAGTATATATTCTTCTAATAAACTCTTCTCTATATTTAAGTTAGATCTTATATACTTTTTTAACTAGAAAACTAATTAAACTATAAAGTTTATATAAAATAAATTTATTAATTAGTTTCTTATTTTTAATAGTTTTTCTATTTTAGCTATTAAGAAATATAGCTAGCTAGAAGTTATTTTTTAGATAAGATATTTTTAGAATAGGTTTTAGGAGAGAAACTTTAATTATATTATTAGTTATTACTTCTCTTTCTAGATTATCTATTCTTTTTAGTTTTAGAGTATTAGAAGGAGCAGAAACCTAATTAAGAAGTAACTTTTTCTCTATCTTAATATCTAAGTTTCTTTTTTACTTTTCTAAGTTATAAGAAACTCTTTTATTTTCTCTAGCTTTTTTTAGTAAGATTAGAAGCTTCTTAAAGTGAGTTTTTATAGTTTAAAACTTTCTTAAAATAGTAGAAATATCTTTAATATTCTAAATAGTAAAGTAAACCTTCTTAGAAAAAGATTTTAAAGCTTTTTTTTTAATTTTTTTTAAATTTAAAAGCTTTAGCTTCTTTTAAAGGAAAAGATTAACTCTATATATCTTTAATTAAGTAATTATAAGCTTAGAAGCTATAAAATTAAATATATTTTCTTTTATTATACTATTAAGTTATATTAGGTTATATAGGTGTTTTTTTTATTTATTTTTATTAACTACTGAAACTTAAAATATAGAAGTTTAATTACTTACTTTTTTATTAGATATTATACTTCTTTCTTTTATAAACTTATAAGATATTTTAATTAAGTTAAAGTTATTTTAATCTTAGAGAACTTTTATAAGTATAGACTAAGGTTTACTAATATTCTGTTTAAGGATTTTAGTAGCTTAAGCTTTTATAGCTTTATAGTTATTTTAATTCTTTAAGTGTGTAATAATAGCTTCTTAGTTAAGCTTACCTTCTTATTTTAATAAAGTAATAATTATCTAAAGGATAAAGAATTTATTATTTTAAGGGCTATAAGAGTATTACTTTTAGAAATATTAGATTAAGCTACTTTATTTATTAGCTATTTTTTATAAATAGTAGCTTTCTTTAAAGTTATAATCTATATAGCTTATATATTAACACTAGCTATATAGTTTATAAAGAAATAGCTTAGGGTTTTCTTTATTAACTTTTATAGAATAAACTAAAAATAGTTAGTTATCTTTTATAGCTAGTAAAGCTTAAGTAATTTTTCTAGAAGATATTTTCTAGTTATTTATTATTTTTACTAAGTTAGAAAGTTATTAGTTTAAAAATTAACTTTAAATACTTTTTATATTTTAATTAGGCTTAAGTTTACTTCTTTTTATTTATAGAGGGGGAGAAATATCCTCTTATAGGATTTTTAGGGGTAGAGGAAATAGAGTATAAATAAAAGCTATAATATAAAAAGTTTACTTCTAAGTAGCTTTAAAGCTAAGCTAATTTATTAAGTTTATTTTAAACTTATTAAAATCTCTTTTTTTAAATAACTTATAGATACTTAACTTTATTAATAAAGTAGTTTTCTTTAAAACTAACTAATTAAATTTTAATATAGTTATATAGATTATCTAGAGGCTGCTTATTATATTAAGGTTATATTTTATAGCTTTAGTTTAAATATTATTAATCTATTAAAGAAACTTTATAGTAGCTTTATAGTTAAAATTATTAATTATTAGTATTAAGGAAATAATCTAGCTAATCTAGTTATTTAGGAGGTTTTAATAATCTTTATCTATAGCTTTATAGTATTAGATTAAGTAGTTTTTTATTTATTATTAGGTTTTACTAAAAAATTAAGCTTAGTTATTAGCTTAAAAAAGAGTATCTATATAAAATATAATACTTAGTATTTTAGAAGTATTAGTAATACTTACTGCTTCTATAGTAGCTTTATAGCTTTTAATAAAGTTTAGAATATTATTTTTAGAAAAAAATAATATTTTAGTTATATTAAGCTTTAATATCTTAAATCCTTAAAGTTTATACTTATAAAGTTTTAATATCTTCTAATATAATTTAGTAGGCTTTAGATAGCTTTATATTACTCTTACTTTAGAGGAATCCTCTCTAGATATCTTATTTATACTTATAATATTACCCTTAGAAGCTATAGCTTTAAAGATTTTAGCTTTAATAATTACTTTTAAGCTTTAGTTAGAATTAGAAATTAGGAGAGGTTTTTCTTATTAAAGTTAATAGAATAAAGAACTTATAAAAGGACTTATTAATATATTATTAAAGCTTAAGTTAAGCTTATTATCTGTTAATTTATATTTAAAACCTTTATCTTAAATTTAAGTTAAAATCTTTAGAACTTTAGATTTTAGTAATACTATTCTAAAAGAGATATTACTAAATTAATAAAAGAAGTAATAAAAGAAAGCTTTTCTAAAGAAGTACTTTATAAAAAGATAGAATAAAATTTAAATAAAGTAGATAATTTATTAATAAAAAGAATAAAAGAAGAACTTTTATAATATAAACTTAGAAAAGTAATAGAAAATAAAAATAAAAATAAAAAAAGAAAAAGAGAACTTTACTATTATTTCTGCTTTTATCTATCTCTCTTATCTAGTAGATATATTTATATTTATTATCTTTCCTCTTTTCTACTATTTTAATAATATAGTTATTTTATACTTTAAACTTCTTTTTCTTCTCTTTTTATAGGGAGACTAGCTATTATTAGTAATATCTTTTATAACTTCACCTTATAATACTCCTCTTTTATAGGTTAAGCTTAAGATTTAATAAAAAACTTAATTAAACTTTAGTATTAACTATAAACTTTAAGAGATATACTTTATATTAGCTACTTATTTACTATATAAGTAAGTAAGAAAGAGAAGTAATAGAAGAGATATATATATCTTTTTTTCTATAGAGTTAATATAAAATTATTTTTAGAAGAGAGAAACGTTCTTAGTTAAGTTTATAAAATATTCCTCTTATTCTTCTTTTAAAAAGCTAGTATAGTTATAATATTTTTCCTTTTTAGCTTTTTATACTTTTATATTTATAATAGTTTCTAATTTAAAAAACTTAGTTCTTAATATTTCTATATATAGGTATAACTTAAATCTTAAGTTTTTAGGCTTTTTTAGCTTCTCCCTTATTAGTTAATATATTATTAAAAACTTTTTAATAAGTTTAGCTAAAGAGAAGTTTCTTAGAATAAATTAATTAGTTTTACCCTTTTTAAGGTTTATAAAGCAAATAAAATAAATTTAGTTACTTTTATATTTTTAGTTTTAGAAAAGTAAGAAAGATAGTTAACTTATCTTAATTAACCTTAAATTATTATTATAAAAGCTAGTAAAGATATAATATATAATAATTTTTAAATAAGTAGATAGTAGGTTAATAAGGAGGATTATTTAAACTTATTAGAACTCTACTTACTCTTTTCTGTTAAACTAAATACTCTTTTTTTTAGGGTTTTTTAAACTTTTATAAGCTTAGTTAATCTTAAATTTTAAGTTTCTAAATAGTCTCTTCTTACTAAGAGAAAATAGAAGTTAAAAATATATTAACTAAATTTCTTCTAATATAATATTACTTAAATTACCTCTTCTTCTAAGCTTTTTTCTATTCTAATTTAATAGGATAATATAAAATAACTATAAAGGGGATTCTTCTTTAGTAATCTTATTTACCTCTCTATATTAGTTACTAATTTTATAATAGAGTAAGAGAGAAAACTTATTAATTATACTAAGTACTTTATTTCAGGGGGAAATACTTCTAAAGATATCTAAATATTTATATATTAATTTTCTAGCTAACTATAAAAGATATAAAAATAAATATATAAATATAAGCCTAATTAAATTATATTTTATTTATAACTTCTATCCTTTTTATTCTATAAGTTATATAATTTTTTTAGAGAAAATAGGCTGCTAAGAAGAAGTTTAATAGTATTATTTCTATAGTATTCTACTCTATCTTAGCTTTAAATAACCTAAGAGGTATAATAAGAATTAAGAAAAAGGATAAAAAGTAAAACTAACTAAGGCTAGAAAAGCTTAAAAATACCTATTTTTATTTAGTTTTTTAAAAAGTAAGTTTTAGTAGATTTTTACTATAGGTTAAGTAGAAGGGTTTTAATAGCTCTTTTAGAGAACTGATTACTAAAGTTATTAAGAAAAATGAGAATTTTATAAAAATAAATATATTTCTTATTTAATTGCTTAGTCTTTTTCGTTAAAGGCTAACTAGACCTCTGTCTACTTATATAAGCTATTTCCCTTTAAGATAACGCCTAACGCCTAAGAAACTATTTATATGATCTATTACCTTGAAGTTAAAATGCTAGAAATTTTAAAACCCTGCCCCCTTCTAATATATATATCTTAGTAAGTACTGAGGGATTACTTAATAATATATTTTTAATATAGTAAGTAGTTAATAGAAATTTTAAAGTATTATAGGGTAGGTTTTACTTTAGAGATATTAGGTTTACTTATAAAAGGGGTATTTTAATGCTCTACTTTAGTAAGAGGTATTATATTAATAAGATATAAAGGCTTAGTAAGGCTGAGAATAAGAAGGATTTATATAATTAATACTATATAGGTTAGCAAGTAATTATTAAGTATATTTTTAGCTAGATAAAGTAGTTATAGAAGATCTTATAGTTATTACTATTTAAGTATAGCTTTACTAAGTAAATAAAAATTATATATATAGTAATAGTGTTATATAACTTTATATAGTTAGAGGTGTAAGAAGAAGAGTTAATAGAGTAGTAGGAGGTAGCTATAAAGAAGGTAAGGTAGTAGGTAGATTATAGGGTTAGTATATAGCTAGATAAGGAGTTAAGAGATTATATTACTTATAAAGTATAGTAGTATTATAATATTTACTTTAATATTAAGTAGTTTTATAAGAAAAATATTATTTTTTTTGATATACTAAATATAGCTAAATTATTAATATTTTTACTTTTTAGCTATAATATTAAATTTATATAAAAAAGCTTTTTTATTATATACTAATTTAATATTTATTTAAATTACTACTTTCTTTAATAATACTGTTAAAAAATAACCTATTTTAGCTACTACTTAAGGATCTAACTTCTCTATAAATAACTTTTAGAAGTTACCTATTATAAACTTTATATTATTAACGCTAATATTTTGTAGTACTACTATATTTACTTTAATAACGCTTAAGAGGCTTCTCTTAATACTGTTACTGATATTACTAATAACTTAGTATTATTATTTAACTAGGTATAAGAGTTTTTTTATAGCTTAAAGTGTTAGTTTAATATTAGTAAGTAGGTTTATTAACTTTCTTCTCTTTTTAACTCTTAACTTTTATAGTTCTAATTCTTTTTTAGTTTCCCTCTTAGAGATCTTAGTTATAGTATTATTTGCTTATACTGTTTTAATAATATGCTTACTATTTAATACTTTATTAGGCTAGAGAGTTACTATCTTATTTATATATAGAAACCTTTTTTACTATATAGTTTTAAAGTATAAATATCTCTTTAAGAACGCCTCTTAACTTTTATTTTTAGTAGAGATCTTACCTATTTTATTATTATACTTAATATCTAATTAAAGTAGAGTTTTTACTTTATAGTAGTTAATAAGTAATAATCTGAATTTATTAATTAGGGTTATAGTTTTATATACCTTTATAAACTTTATTACTATTACTAGCTTAATATTATTTATTACTTTAGTAAGTATAAGAAGCTATATATTAATTAATATACCTTTATTAACTTATGTTTAGTAGAGACTAATAAAATACTAAATAGTATTATATAGCTAAGTTATTCTTATTAGCTTTAGTGAGGGGGTCTAAGAGAATTAGATCCTTTAAATTAGTATTAGTGTTAACTATAAAGATATCTATAAGCTAGTAAAAATAGCTTAGCTTAATAGAAGGCTTCTCTTATTAATTATATATAAGCTTAGTATAGTATATATAATCTTATTAGTATTATTAGTAATTATAAGGCTTAAAAACCTTATAAATAGAGTTTTATTAGTTATAGTTATTTAGTAAAGAAATAGAAGAAGAGGTATATAGGATTTAATAGAACTCTATCTATTTAAATATCTCTTTAATTAATCTATACTGACTAGTTATTACTATTAATAGTTATATTTATAGCAAATTAATAGAAGAAGGAGGCGGTTAGATAACGCTACTATACTTAACGTAGCAGTATAATAGGTAGTTGACGCTACGGTTACTTAGGTGGCTGAAGTCCCTTTTGCTTTGATTACTGGCGACTGGCAACAAGAAGATCAGGGCCTAGACGAGCGGGGTGCATCTGAATCACCCACGTATGGGGAAGGCACAGTGACACATTGTCTTTCAGCTTCGTCCCGCATCTAACCAAATTTGTCACACATTTGCACCGGTGAAAGATGGGTTCGTGGTCTTACACGAAACCGGTGTGTCAACGTAGTCGGTTCTACAGTTGTCTCCACAATGATCATCAGTTCAACTGAATACTACATGAGACACACCGGAGATCGCTGAATCCGATTAGCCAATGATCCCTTGCCTAGCCCTGCACCCCTTTAGGCTTTGCGGCTGTACCCGTCCGGTCGGCCACCCGAGATGCGACCACATGCATTTGGTTGTCGAATGGCATGATCTCCGCAGCCTTGCACATGCTACGACGGCGCCACAAATCGATTTCAATCACTAGCGGTATCGTTTTCCAAGACCTGTGCCGTCGTTTTCCATGTCTTGGCCTTACAGAGACACGCAGGACTAGTTCGATCTAACTTTGACTCGACCGGTGAGGTTTGGGTATTTCCGATTTTAACACAACTAATGCCAACTAAGTACCTGCTAGCGGTGCAAAGACATGCAGGGCACCTCTAGTGGGACTCTCTGGACCATACTTCCATTGCTGTTCAAGGCGCGAACATGCAAACCTGGAAATGACCGAGCCCTGCAATTGGTGGAAATCATCAGCTGAACGATGAGAGTGCTCTCAAAACAGGCATGAGTTGCAACACTAAGCCCATCCAATGTAAACATCGTGAGACTGATACCGCCATGTCTCAAAGCTTTCGTTGTGAGCGGAACATTGCAGCTTTGGCCTGGCTACTATTATGCAGGTTCTCACGACATGACGTCGTGGAGTGAGAATGGATGTGGTGGCAACGAACCGGCATGCTACAGCAGACGGGATACAATTGGTAAATCCCGAGTCAGACAATTTCAGAGTTACAGATTCGAAGAATGTGTTACTTTTGGAGAGAAGGATTTATACGTAGAACTCCCTCCCTCACTCCAGATTCTCTCCCATGAAAGCCCCAACAAACAATCTCATCTTTCTTACAAGAGCTCATCATGGCATCTTTCAAGACCATCGCTGCGAACGGGTCATACACTCACCTCAAAGAGACCATCAATGGGTCCAACAGTGGAGTCAAGAAGCCTACGCGTGATGCCAGCATTCCTGAAGATGAGTCTCACCAGATCATCTCATCATACTTCATTGGACCTCGTGCAGAAAACCTACCATACTTCAAGGAGAACATCGATATCATCTTGAACAACCTCAAGCAAGCCAGGTTGGACTATCGCTTTGAGAATGATGCAGTCAGTCTTATCTCCCAAGAACAACTTTGGGTACTCCATCTGATCGAAATGTAGGAATTCATCGACGAGAAAACGCAGGAGTCTGCAGCTTTCAAGAGGTCCAAGGATAAACTCAAAAATGCTGTCGATAAGGCCTCAGAGATTCTTGGCCGAACAAGCATTCCTTTCTGGTCACCTCGGTACCAGGCGCACATGTGAGTAACCATCCATGTTTCCGCCACTGGAATGATTCTCATCACGTTGTATCAGGTGCACTGATATGAGCATGGCCTCAATGCTCGGCTACTTCATGACAATGCTCTACAATCCGAACAACGTCGCGCTTGAAGCAAGTCCGCTGTCGACAGTCGCTGAAATTGAGGTCGGAGAGCAGCTCTGCGATCTCTTTGGCTACAACATTAACGAAGACAATACTGAGTCCCCCACAGGCTGGGGCCACGTCACATGCGACGGCACGGTTGCTAATCTTGAATCCATCTGGTAATGACCTCCTTGATGATTGAATTTTATACACTAACATTTATGGACCAGGGTCGGTAAGTGATGAATAGTATTTACCCATTACCCAGCTCGATGACTCACCGCGTTCAAGCTCGAAATCTCAAGTTCTACCCTTTGTCACTTCGCAAGGCATTTGACGAGGGCCAGAAGCTCGAGTTTCTCAAGGATAGCTTCCACGTCGAGAATTGCCAGGGGGAGCGAAAACTCTTCACTCATCTTTCGACTTGGGAGTTGCTGAACCTCAAGCCTTCTGACGTCCTTGACCTTCCTGATAGACTTTACCAGGAACATGGAATCTCCAACAAGTTCCTTTCTGATCTGATGAACGAGTTCACCATCCAGTCCACAGGCAAGGACGATCTGGAAAGGGAGTTTGGTATCGATAAGCCGGGTCAATACATGCTGGCCAACACTCGACATTACTCATGGCCTAAAGGAGCTGGTAAGTCACGAATGCCGGAGAAGAACGATGTGGAGACTAACGTGTCTTACAGCTATATGTGGCCTGGGGTCCAAGAATGTCGTCGGTATTCCGGTGGATTTGGGAGCACGCCTCGATATTACGGAGCTAGAGAACCAGCTTTGGGAGAGTCTTGAAAACAAGCAGCCAGTCTACGCAGTTGTGGGAATCATGGGATCGACCGAAGGTATGCTCTAGAAGACTATTCCCTTTGTAATAAACCAGATACTAATCTGTCTCCATACAGAGGGTGCCGTGGATAGCCTTAGCAGCATTCTCGCTCTGCGAAAGCAGTTCCAGTCACGAGGCCTATCATTCCTCGTCCATGCTGACGCCGCGTGGGGTGGATACTTCTGCTCGATGCTGCCGAAAGACTACCGCCCTGGCGATGTCATCAACCTTCCCACTGAGATGGGCGCTGCTGATGGGTTTGTGCCTGACGCCAGCCTGCGCGCTGAAACTCAGGAAGATCTGTACGCCATGCGCTTTGCTGACTCCATTACTGTTGACCCCCACAAGGCCGGCTACATTCCTTACCCCGCGGGTGGCCTCTGCTACCGCGACAATCGTATGCGTTTCTTGGTGACATGGACAAGTCCCTACCTATCGCGTGGATCGGTAACCAGTATCGGCATCTACGGTGTTGAGGGAAGGTTTGTGGCATTCCAAGATGGCGACAGCTATCTTCGAGTTAAGCTAAGATGCGTACAGTAAGCCTGGAGCTTCGGCTATGTCAGCGTGGCTCTCCAACAAGACCATCGGTCTTACCCAGGAGGGATACGGCGCCTTGTTGGGAGAGGTCACTTGGACTTGCACTCGGGTATGATCTCAACTGCCTTTATGTGCCACGTCGCTCAATACACTGACCACAAGTTTGTGCTGCAGCTTTCCGCAGAGTGGGCAGCCCTGACCGACGCAGCTAGCCCCTTCATCTGCGTGCCCTTCAACATGCTTCCGTCTGAGCTCGAGGAGCATGCGACGGAAGACAGAGTTGAGGCCGAGAAGAAGCGTATCCGCAATGACATTGTCTTGAAGACCAACGCTAGCATTATGAAGGACGACCAGCACCGACCTGACGACCAGAAGGCCATCAAGCTCATGCGGGCACTTGGATCTGATTTGAACATCAACGCTTTCTCGCTAAACTTTAGATACGCGGACGGATGCCTCAACGACGATATTGAAGAAGCCAACTACCTCATGCAGAGAGTCGTGGAGACATTCTCTGTCGATAGCCCCACCGATGATCCCACCAAGATTCCTCTATACCTCACTTCTACAGAGTTCTCAGACGAACTCTACGGGAAGTGCAAGGCAAACTTCGTGAAGCGACTTGGGCTGGCACCGAGCACGCAAGATTTGATGGTGTTGCGGAATGTTGTCATGTCTCCGTTCCCAAGTGACGGCAACTTCACAAATGATCTTGCCGAGGAGTTCAAGAAAGTGGTTGAAGCTGAGACCGAGGTAAGTTGGCCTTTTTGTTGTCATCAGTAGTTGTTTTTAGCTAATATCTGATCCCAGGTCGTTCGCAAGCGGAACACATTGGCTCCGGACTTCCACAAATTCCTGATCCAGGGAACAGAGAAGATCTATCTCATCCATAGGCCCATGTTCCACGTCGCAAACCACCGACAGCAACTCATCATGTCCGCCAAATTTGATGATCGATCTGAGGCAAAATACGCCGACATGAAGAATGCAAACCCATCTGAGCCCCTGATTCTCGTGACGAAGCGAAAGGTCATGCTCAAAGACATCGCGGAGCGGGGCGGAAAGTTCGAAGCACAGGTCATGACAGAGGACTCGTACGTCTTTTCTAGCGCTTCATTGACGAAAGCACATCTTTGTTGTGGGACAGCTGCTAATAAAACCGACAGAGGTATTGTCATACAGGATGTCACAGTCACGCTCGGTAAGACGGTTGTTAGTCGACCCTTGAACTCCAAGTGGCGTCTTGAGGAGTACCCGAGCACCTTCATGCCGTTTTACCTTTACGGAACCCGTGAGTACCTCCTATCAGATTGCATGTATTCAGCTCGCTGATAAATACCAAAGCAACGGAGGCAAACATCGACCACGTGATTGTCCGCGCTCCGAACACGCAGCTTTCGGCAGGCCGGTGTGACCTTAAATTCTACAATGAGAATGACATGGACCCCGCAATCTGGAACAAGCCCTTGGTCTTGCTCATCGAGGATGTCCGCGAGGCCCCCATGCAGCCTTTCCCGCCGAACAGCGAGATCGGCAGCAAGAATGGCGCGATCGTTGCCCACGACGACTATCATCGCCAGACTGCTTTGAAGAGTGCCTCTCCTGGGGCCAAAGCCACCCAAAAGAACGGCCCGAAGGATTGGTACCAGAACGGTCGCAGCAACTGGTACGGCAATGGCAACGGCAACTTCGCAAAGAATGTTGTGAATGAAGCACAGAAGAAATATCTGTCCAACATTACTTGTTCGCGGGGCCCCAAGAAGGATGCGAATGGGAACAGTGATGGCGAGGCGAAGGGGCACAGCATGGATGACACCCCGGAGCCACACACTAAGGCGAAGGTCCTTACCACGGAGACGCGCAGCGGTGCTGCCAGAGGATCGAATTTCTTCTTCCGTCCGGGGGCGACGTTCAAGGTTGGGGTATGGGAAGACAAGCACAGATCTGACGAGAGTTCCAAGTGGGCTTGCTTCGAGCTCGGCAAGTTTGTCGGCCGCGGAACCCTGACGCTCGGCGACAGTGTGTTCGTTGACAGCGAGGCAATGAACTTCGATCCCTTCAAGAAGGTAGAGAACGTTACGGAGTGGCGCTACGAGTTTGCTCAGATTGGCAAGGAATTGGCTTAGTTATCGGGAGCCCATTCATCATGGTGCATTATGTCGAACCGTTCAATAGTTTCGGAATCGGTGCATAAGCAATGCGCCACGTCAATATTTTGCATCCTTACAAGCTGCAACTCCTACTCTGATAGTTCAACGTTGTCATCTTGGCACCGGCTTTGTCCGCTATAGTTCAATCGGCAGTCACTGCAAGCAGATCTTTGAATGTTTGTTAGACCATGCTAAAAACGCGAGTCCATGTGCAGAAGCCCATTCTTAGTGCTCTGACGAGTTCCGATATAATTCCTAGACCAGTCCGGGACCAATGCCGTTGGCCAAACAGGCATCGCTGACTTAATGACAGGGCAGCATTTTACTATGATCTGCCGGCATAAGGTAGCATATGTTGGAGTCAGGGGTAACGGGGAGGGCGATGGAGCCAGGCTGGTAGCTTGGGGGCCGAACTAAATACCAATGCACGACAATGCAAGCTGTCTAGCACCCAAAGACACTGCACATTCGTTGATATTGGCCAATGAGTTGCCGTTGTCATTTGAGCGAATTGAATTATGTTGATGCTACGCAAGCCGATATTTTATCTACTTCGCCGAATCGCGGTCTCACTTGCCTTAGTTTGAAGTATGGTCGCGGATGTTGATGAGAGAACTATTTGGCTATGGTTGGTTTGATTGAACTTTTTCTAGAACTTGAGCTCTTTTTCTCCGCCATGACTGACTGTGAGATGTAGGTATCCGGGCGGCATTTCACTTGTTTCTGCGAGGCTTTTAGCAGCAACTTGTTTGGCTTATTAGTCTTTATCGGATGTGGAGGCATTGCATTCAATTTTCCTTTGCCCATCCCGGTTTCCACAGTATGGTTTGTGGGGGAGGGGGTATTATTCTACGAAGTGGCCCGGCGCCGCTGCAGTTGGTTTCGGGGTCGCCGTCACCGCGAGATTTTATGTTGCTTGAATCATGAGACCTTAACATGACATCCTTGCACAACCCAAGAAATAGAGTTTCGACTGTATTAGGGGAGGTCAATCACATCTGATTTGAGCTTTTGCCCCTGGATCAACTGAATCGTCTCGCAAACCACACTTCGGTCGGACAATGCGAGCAGACTGACGGCCAAGTATAAAACCATCTGAACCTATGACAGCCATGGTCTAGAACCTCCAAAGTCAGGTGCATACTGCAGTCCACTCTTTTGCCTCATTTTCAATCGTTCAGTCGTTTACGACCAGTCACTCGCTTACAACAACCCAAAAGTCCTTCACTACCACCTTCATCATGCAGCTCCCTACTCTCGCCGCCGCTGGCTCCCTCATGCTGGTCGCTCTCTCCAAGACCGTGCTTGCTTGCGATGGATACCTCTTCTGCCACTGCTACAACGACGATGGCAAGCCCAACGACGCCGCAACTCAGACTGTCTGCAACCGATACGACACAAAGCTGGCGAAGATGATTGACGCCAACGCTGGGTCTGACGGCGCCAAGGAGTGCCAGTACATCGGACCCGAGGGTGCGAGAATCGGCAAGTACTGGCATCCCTACGGCTACGAAAACTGCGATTGGCGCGTGATGTGCCAGGCTGCTGGAGCCACTGGTAAAGACTCAAGCTGCAGGGACACGCCCCCTGTTGGCGGCAAGAGCTACAGCGCCGGAGTTGCCTACGTCAAGCACAACTAAGCCGACAACTCTGAAATCGACGCCCTTTTCTGGGCCAGACATTTTTACTCTCAACTCAAGTTGGGATCAAATCCGTAGAGGGAATTTGCGCAAGAAAAGCTGTTTTTCACATCTGAAAACGGCAATGATACCACCAAAATAAAAGCGATCTGTTTGTTTCCATATCTATTCAAACTGCTTGGCCCGGACGTGAAATGGGGCATCTCGCCTTCTTTATGACTATGTTTCTGCCTGCAACAACGTCAACCATTGATAGATCATTTTTTGCTTCTTTCATCCCGTCTAGTCACAGTTGTGTACCGGTCTTCTAATCAATTGTAGGCCTGCAAGTCAAGCATTTCCCAGTGAATTTAGTATAATACACTGTTCTCACATCCATACTAGGAATGGCAGTACTGTAGTTACCGTAGCACAACCGTCGTGGAGGGGTAACGTTAGCCAGAAAGATACAGTTGCGCGACGGTTGTTTCTGGGCTAACGTTAGCATACGCACAACGATAGTGACTAAGCAGCCCCTAATTGGCAGGGCAAAAGTTCGGCCCCATAGTAATGGTTGGGTGACAGGCCCCGGATTTTCTCGAAGTTATCGCCAAAAATTGCTAACTGACCCCAGGGTCAGCTTAATTCGAACCCTGACCCTCTGATCAGTAGGGTATATACTGATTGTTCGCATGTTACTGCTGAGCTATTTGCTCAATTAATTACAACGTTGTTCGCACTGAACCGCAGTATCAATCACCTGGAAGCCTGTGGGGCGTCGGTGGGGCCAGCTGGGCTGGGCTTGTGCGGCCAATCAGAGGCCCTAGATTCGGCTGCTAACGTTAAGGATTTCGCAACCGTTGTACAACGGTAGTACTACGGCAACTGGCGCCCAGCGATTCCCGCAATGGATGTCTGGCATACTGGAAGATTTGTTCCGCTTGGATACGGAACGTCAATTGGGTTTATAAGCATGAAGACAGTACTTCTGGGTTGCTGGTAACGAATACATAAGTACGTATGTCAAGTCTGGGTACATGTATATGGTCTCTCCATGTTCATCAACTTTGCTCTTGGGCCTCCACTAATATGCTTTGATCCCAGCAAGTCTCAATAGCTCATCGCTTAGCTCTGGCTTCTCAAGGGGTTCGGACCTCCTCTTATCAATGGTTCCATCAGGAAGAGTGGGCTGGTTCGTTCTCAGAACGATATTGTCGTGGGGCCAATGCGTGGTAGCGAGCCAACGATTGAAGGCCTCTGTCTTTGCAGCCAGCACTTCTTCTGTCGCAAATGATGCCGGCGCGTATGAGACATAGGCTATGGTCCGAATTGTGTCACTCGAAGCCGTAGGTTCGGCGCCGAAGTGGATCAGTCGCGAATCCCAGATGATCAGGTCCCCAGGCTTTGCAACGACTTTGTGCTCACGATAACCACGCTTCTCAAACCAGGCAATCTGATCCGGTGAATATCTGAAAAAGTCTTTTCGCGTCCACTCAGATGTCTTCGTATTCTCGCGGAAGAATTGTTCTGTGGCCTTGTGCGAACCAGGATACACGGTCAAGCCGCCATCGTCTGGCCCAGACTCCGATAAGTTCACAATACCTTGCACACACTGTAGGCCATTTCGGTATGGGCTTTGGTCAACGTGGGGCCACTTCTCACGAGGGACGTGACCGGCCCTTCTCGGAAGAGTGATGTTCAGAGCATCGAAGGAGACAATAAGCTCGTCGGTGTTCCATATCTTAGAGAAGATGTCGACCACCCCGGGCTCGAGGCGTATGTCCCACATGAACTTTTCATGAACAACTCCGTAGTGGTTGAAAGTGTTGATCCCGGAAACGAAGGGCAGATTCTCAGGTGTCCATGTTGAAGGAGATTGCAAGTCGAGTGAGGGGTTGTCGAATGATTTGAGCCAGCTGAAGGCGCGTTTTTGGTATTCGACTGCCTTTTCATGACTTATCACACCGGGAATGACAGCGAATCCATCTTCTTCGAAATCTTTACGCCACAGTTGTTCCGCCATTTCTTGCTTGGAAGTTGGATTTTGTCGTTAAGTCACCGTAGTTGCTGTTCAGCTGGGCGCCGAGTAGAGGTGATAGCGACGAAGGAACTAAGCTTGATGGTTCATGGAACTTCGCTATGGAAGGCCGTGAGACATATGGCATCATTCGCCAACTCGCATCACGGAACATGCACTCTAGATTGTGTGCTCCGACAGACCCCACATATGATTACATTGTCACGTATCACCGCGTTGTAAGATCACGACATTGCGAAGTCGGAATCGGGTGCGGTCCGATGCGGGTCCGTTAGGTATCAGGACCTCTCCGGCACTAATTTCGCCATTCAATGACTAACACAGGTAGGTCATCGTATTTTATTCAACTATAGATGGGATTCTTAAGGCAATGTATTCTTTTTTATTGATCATCTTAACGCGCAGTGCGCTTCTATAGACCATAAAATACTGTGTGTTGCGATTTGCTGTGAGATATACCGTGGACATGTACTGAGCAACTTAAAAGGATTCAGAATTTGATTCCACCAGAGATTGGTCATTTTCCCGCAGCCTTGTCTTTCTTCTATGGCTGTTTCTTCGGTGGGCTCAGAGTTCTCCCGTGCTTTTGCTAACCTCATCTTCATCACGCGATGTGTCATCTTTGATGTTGAGGGACCTCACCACAATGTAGGTGGGGATGAGGGCCAAACCCCACAGCCCAAAGTTGACTCCAACAGCGGCGAGCAGAGGTGCGTGTGTAGAGCTAATTCCAGATGCTACGGCACCTCCTGCTGCTTCAACAGCGCGAACAGTCGAGGTAAAGCGTATAACCTCAGCAGGACCTCGAGCCATATATCCAGCCAGCCAATAGCCGTAGTTGTATGCGAGAGCACTGATGCTTCAGTTAGTTTGAGTATCGCTAACAGGTTGTGCTAAATGAAACACTCACAAGTTCACTTGAAGCAGAATGTAAAGAGCCCAGCCTCGGCCGAAGCCATGATCAGCCCAATCCAATGCCGGAGCACGTTGGCCATACTCCCGCTGAATCACAGTCGCCCAGATCCAGGTGCCACCAAAGAGGGCCATCATGCCGAGGTAAGCAAATCTGGCTCTCTGGTTAATCGTAAATCTGGTCCAGTCGAGAAAGTGGCCGAAGAAGAAGTTGGCCGTGATCTGTGCCAATGCCGAGACCAACGACGCAAGAGCTCTTGATCTGACTGAGAAGTAGAGTGAGAGATAGGACCCAGCGTATGAAAGCAGAAAGGTGGCGTAAAAGAAGAAAGGAAATCTGGGATTTGGTCAGTGTTTCAGACTTTGGTACAATACCAAGCGAGGCAATCGGAAGCTTACACGAGGAGAAAGTCTTTTCGGACCAGAATCCTGGCAACGGCCTTCAGCTCAGAAGTTGTAGGAATACGTTCGGCCTTGGAGACTCTTCTACCATCTTGACGCTGCACCTTTTCAGGGGGCGAAAGAAGCATGGCAACGAAAGGTCCAAGGCATTCTGTTTCAGTCAGAAGATTCTCCATGGCGATTGCATTTGTTTAACTTACGCAAAGCGACGAAAACAACGTAGGTTCTCCAGTCCAACTTTCCAGTCGTTTTTCCAGTGGAATCTGAATTCAGTCAGTACCACGTTTCGAAGTGCGGATATAGTGCATACTGAACGCGAGGTTGATGGCGCCACCAACAATCGATCCGCCCTAAGCTTTGTGAGTCACAGTCTTTACCATTGAATTGGAAAGCTTGTTAGACTCACGTTACGATATGCGAGCCAGTATGCAAGATATCTTCCACGCTTCTGATCTTCGGGGTCTGACGCAAAACGAGTCAGTTAAGACAAAGTTTGAAGCTACTCTGCGTGACTGCAGCTCACAACTGATCATAATTGCGCCTTCGGCCGCCCAAAAAATTCCTGCTGTGAAGCCGCAAATTGCAGAGCCCAGATAAACGAACCATTCCGTGCCATATCTGTTGTTGGTGTACAAGGATGCTGAGTAAATGGCGCTGCTATTCTTCAGTAATGTTCCCAATTATGAAGTGAAGCTTCACTCACTATCCTGTTGTACCGAATATCAGAGCATTCTTTAGACCAATCTTGTTGGCCATTACGCTCCCCATGGAGCAGGTAACAACCATCATGACCCCCAGAACAGCATTAGCCGACCTACTGTCAAATTAGATAGTGATTCTACGCAGAGTTCTGGCTGAGATACCGACATTACAAGGTATGGAGTCTGCTGCCCGCCAGCTCCAGTAGACTGCATGGCGTTGTACAGGCCAGGCGCAAAGAACGCACAAAGTCCAATGACTGTGGCCTGGAAAAATACCGTTCGGTACCATGTCCGCTTCGTGTTGATGTTTCCATCACCAGTTTCGGTATCGTCATTCAAGGTCGCCGGTGATGTCTCCTCGTGAGGGACCTGTTTAAGGTTGCTCATGATGATCTCTAAGATCCTTTGCAGGTCTGATGAAAACGCGTCGACAGTATGAAGCTGCAATACCACGTGCTAATTAACGAGACCATATAACAGCGAACACAATTTTCCATGAGATGGAATCCGATCATGGATCTTCTTTTACAGAGCGCCGGCGACCCGATAGCGGCGCCTTCGAAGTGTCGCGATATCACGTATCATGGCGTGCTCGGAAGATCTCCACCACAGCCCTGTCAAAGGATCGGATTCGCGCTGGAACAGTACCAATTTCCGGATTGATGGAAATCTTTGAAGATTCTTCTTTAGCGAAATTCGAAGATAACAAAACCGTGGGTGGTTTGCAAGTCAGTCAGCAAGCTAAAGCCGCCATGATAAATAGTCATATGCCGGAGTGATTTAATCAACGGAAAAGTCGTATTCTAATTATATGAAGACTTAATACTAGGTACTGTGGATTTACAGGGTCTTCTAACGACTCAACAGAGACTTGATCGAGTCGACCACGCTATCGTTCAGAGAGCGGTACTTCACACCCAAGATGTCCTTCGACAGCCCGGCATCAATGCTAGCGTCGGCGGCGGGCACGTCGCTCTCAATATTTGCGGGAACCCTGTCAACCAGCTCTGGGAAAGCATCTCGGGCAATGCGAGCAATCTCAGCGTTGCTGAAGTCACCCGCGTAGAGGAGGAACCGCTTGCCAGCAGCTTCGGGCACGATCAGTGCCTGGACGTGAGCGAACGCAGCATCCCGCACATCGACCCACTGAGGAGACCCCGTAGGAGGAATCGAATCCTTCCATTTACCCTCGATGATTTCGACAAACGCCGAGTTGGAAGTGTTGATGGAACCAAGGCTATCAAGATGGTGCACGACCGGTCCGAGGATGAGAGGCGGCAAGATTGTCGACAGGGCGAAGTGGGGCTTCTTATCGTTGACAAATTCCCAGGCTGCCTTCTCTGCGAATGTCTTGCTGGCAAGATATGCGAAGAATGGGTTTGCCGAGGCTTCTTCCCGAGTGATCGGATTCCACATCTCAGGGGTCAAGACTGGAGGGGGTGCCTTGATGTTGACAGCTGCGGCAACGGACGAGGTAATCACAACCCTCTTGACGGTCGGGGCATAGGCAGTGACGGCGCTAAGAAGGGACGTGGTGCCTCGTATGGCCGGATTGAGCATCTCAGTCTCGGCATCCTTGGACTGGAAGTGGAAAGGACTTGCGGTGTGGATGACTGCTTCCAGTGTGGGCTGTGCTTGAATAGCCTTGTCGAAAGCGCCATCCACTGTCATGTCTGGAATAACAGTGTATGACAACTGAAGTCCTGAGTGGGGGTGGAGGGCCAGGATATCGCGGCCTTTGGAGTCCGATCGGACTGCGACAACGACATCGTAACTATGCAGAAGATGTTTTTCAGTATACCCTGCTGTGGCTTGCATGTCGGAAAGAGTACTAAAACTTACCCGCCATCTAGAAGCAGTGACAAGCAGTGAGCTCCCAAAAAGCCGCTGGCACCCGTTAGGAAGACCTTCATTGTCGTTGGAAGTTTGGAGGAATGCCGGATGTGTGATGATGATGATGATGTTGTTTGGATTGGACTTCTAAGCATCCGAACCAGACGGGAGTCTTTTATAGTTATCAGTTTGGTCGAAGGCATAGCTTCAATACGAGCGCTATGCACCTTTATTCGACGGTGGGAGTGACTGTGGAGGTGGACTCCGGACTTAAGTCAAGTTTGACCCTGAACAAGTTGACGAAGCTGACGACTGTAACGGGCCGAAGTCAGCTTTTGCATTCCACGGGTGGGCGACCGAGAGAACCCAGACCGATCTCGACCCTTATTGGGCACCTCGTTTCCCCGAATCATGGCAAACCCGGTCCCAAACTTATCATCAAAACCATGACCCATTGTTGGAGGCGTATTTCATCCCACCGGCTGCAAGTTGCTGACACCCACGGACCAGATCATTGATAGTGTCAAGACTGTGGATAACAAACTCCAAATTAGCCCCCGCTCAAACCCTTTCCTCGGTTTCTCCTGGAATTTGAGGAGAGTGTTTGGGGGTTGGCAATTCTCCCGGGTGAGAGGCGGTGTTGTGCCCTCTGTCATACACATCTTATGGAAGAACGCATAATTGGCTTTGATAACAAGTCTAATTTGTAGAATGAAGGCCGGAGTCGTCTTTCCTCCCTACTAACCTTTTCTTCTTTTTGTTTTCACAGTTTGGCGCCTGTTGGCGCATCTTTTTGACTGTCGCATGGCTCTGACGGGGAAATATTCGAGGGCCAGGATGACCTGGGCTATAGAAACTTCTATGGGTACATAGGCACACGTCGAGGTATATCCGGACTGTTCTCATCCAGCGCGTCTGCTGTATGTCTTGTAGGTCGCTTAGGGGAGCCCTCGAGGCTTCTGCCATGGATGTGCTCCGAATGCAAGCTAGCCGATCCATCAGACCTTTTAAAGATGAAGGCGCGGAAGAACTGTCGCGTGGTCGGGATGCATGCCGTGAAAACACCCACGCAAAGCTCAATGTCCGACCATATACAAATTTGTAGCGAGCCCACTGTTATCTAAGTTAGCAGGTAAAATATCCAAATGCTCACTTGGATTAATTACCAGTGAAATTGTGTGTTCCCTGATGATAGTCGATAAGGAGTCTCAACCTAACGCTGCTAGCTGCTGTGAGGCTGCGATGGTAAAACAGTAATTAGCCAAGATCAGTTGACTTTGAACACTTCAATAGAGCCACTTACAAAAGCCCCAGGCTGAACATGAACATAAGCCCAAACTTCTTGCTCCATTTCATGTTGAGGCCCAGTATCTGCGTGATAGGCAGTATGAGCATCCATATGTCCAGTCCAACTTGGATCGCCGAGTAGACCGTCGCCATGATGACGACGTCCATGCATGTACCCTGGTTTTCGGAGTCGCGTCTCCAAGCCGTCCAAGCAAGGTGGATGGGTCGACATTCGAATATTCCGAGCAGAACAAACGTGACGCCGATTGCGAGATTGAACGCTTGTGTGGCCCAGAGGAGTGTCTGAAACTGCTCCCCAGGGAAGATTCGTAGATACATGAAGAGAATGGACGCCTTTAGGAAAGCTATAGTGCTGTAATACAGAGCTTGTATGATGTAAAAGGTCTATTTCGTGTCAAATTCTGCCTTGCATAAAGGAAAACAGCTACTCACTTTGAAATACTCCGTGATTTGATCAACAGTCAAAGTCCACATATCTTGGCCGGCACCGCTCTTTCCCGCTAGAGGAAAATGTCAGCTAATAAGAACATTGAAGAAATTTTCCGAAGTTTTGCATATTTACCATTTGCATTCAACGGCACGAACGCGATAAGGAAACCCTGCGTCCGAGAGTCAGATAAGGGAGAGCTGCTAAATCGGCTTACTCACAAAAGTTATCAGGATCATCAAATCGTCGGCACCCCATACGGAGACACGTGAGAACTTCACTACCATCCGTATGAATATTGACAGAGTTGGCAACACGAAAAACATTGCCAGCCGAGGAACCGCCGTCGAGGTGAAGTCATTTTCAAGGGGAAACCCACACGCGGACCATGTGTAGTTCTGCATGGCTATCGGGTCTTAATAATGGCTTCTAACTGAACAGGAGATTTACTTACCTAGGGCGTCGATTGGCAAGCAATGATCGAGAACGCAATCTTCCATAAAATCGATGTATTTCGGATCCTGGCACAGACACATCTGATTCGCCGTGGGACAAGATGTCCTGTTCAGGCCTTCGATGATACATGGTTGCTACCATTCGGTCAGTCAAAGGTCAAAGGGCAGAGTCGCATTGGATATCATACAGCACATGTTGGAACGGATTCTATCGACGATGCCTGGGCAACCACGACCCCGAGGAGGGGGAGGAGCCATGTGAAGATGTCCATTGAACGCATCGCGATGACTGAGGAGTCCCGGCCTAGAAGCTCTAGCTCAAAGACCCTGTCGATCAAAAAGGAGTCAAAGTTTTCAAACTGCGACAGTGCATCGACAGGCCGAGTGGGAAGTTCGCGGTTGATTGAAGTGCGATGTAGAGGTGGCTAGATAACCGGGCCGAGACTGGTTTGATTCCGACTGCTTCGTAGTTCTGGCCAGGCCGATAGTGTCTCAAGAAGCTGACATGGGGGGCGCTTGAAATCCGCGGTTTTCTTTGAAGGGAAAAAGGGTTGGGAGGCCGGAGAGGGCCTAGCGCTAATAATGACCTGCAACGAAAATTCTGTTTCCGGTCAGCAGACTTCTCCAAAACGGTGCTGGGGAGGTACTCGGCGACTTGTATGTCTTGGGTCAAAGAGGTCGCGATTTGAACACAAAGACAGTCGTCAGGGTGCATGTGGCCATATCTTGTTCAATGTCCGGGGTTGCTTCCATAGGATCGGGCCGAGGCCCACTTCTCCGGCGTATCCACTTTGTGGGAACGGGGTAGGACCCGATCTCCGACCGGAACCGACCCGACTTGTACTCATTTCCATCCGGTGCCGCTTGAGAAGCTTCGTAAGATGGAACTTCACGGATACTAAAAGAATCTTCCTTCATTACTGTGCTGTCCATCGGCCTAGTACGCCAAGATGCTCAAAAGAGATTGCTCGCTGAGATGGTGGCATCCTCCTGACGATAAGATGAGTCTAACTGCGGTATCTGACATGAAGCTCTTCGTCCCATGACTTTCCAAGGCATCTTTCAATACTCACTACTTTCTGTGTTTCGGCTGAAATCAGCGACGGTGGTGCAAAACCGGGAGTTGAGAGCCAACTAGGTGGCTTAGAGCATTGATGGCGGTGGCTTCCGCCACTTTGATTTCGTTAGGAGGTTGTCCGATGACGCCAAGCACTCAGTGAAAATAGCGCGCTGGAACAATCTCGTTGTGTCATTTGATCAGGATCACCGCCAGAAGACTCGCAGGAAAAGTCTTCAGGGTGCACAGAAAGTGCAAAACTGTTGAAGATTCTGCAAGCTTAAGAGAGGCAACCGGGAGCCTTAGAAGCTGGAGACCGAAAAGTAGATTTAGTCGTGCTAAGCCTTGCTTTAATATCGCTTGGCGCTATGTTGGCAATGATTATGGAGGGTGGCGGCCAGTCGGGTGACCCATTAGGTGAGTTTCACTCACCTACGAATAAGGCTGCAGGATCCAAGGTGTGCCACTTGTCTACACCATCTTCTTCTCGGACGACAGCCGCTAGCGCCAGTTGAGGGCAGATTGCTCAGCCAAGTGGTGTTTCACAGCATCTTCACCGAGGTATGGTCGAAGACTCGTAGTGATTCCGCTGCGTCGCCGTTCAGCAGTTGTTATGTGTACTGTATATAAGTACATGGGTTGTTGAGAGTGGCCCCCTCTGAATGGTTAGAAAACTATTAATCACTTGAAATCTACCTTCAATACATCTTATTAGCAAGAATTTATTTTATAGAAAATTTCCCTCGAAACCTCTCGCTAGAAACTTGATTGATGAGCTTCAACCAGTTCTCAGGATGGTTTTCCGGTAGCGGCGGCGGCGCGGCACGTCCTGGTGGGAGTCATTCCGGAGACCAATCCCATCTGAACGGCCCGCCCAATAATCTTTCGCCGGATGATCAGGAACCGCCTTCAGTCGATCAGAACAGTCAAGGCCCTTGCTTGATTGAAGGTCGCTGTTGTATCCGACCTGAAGACCACCATTATCACACCCACCGGAGACGATTGAATCACAATGACAGGCCGAGTCTTCAGGTTCCTGGAGGTTTCCCGGTCGATGACACCCAGAACGAACGCGATTCAAACTGCGAAGAAAACTTCGTTTTTACCCCTATCGCTCCGCCGGTAGAGATTTCCTGGGACATATTATCATTGAATGAGAAACCCAAAGCCAGAAGCGGGCACGGTCTTCTCTCCTACTTCCAAGGGTCGCTAAGTATTGGTGAGCTTGCGAACAAATTGACAAAAGCGTGCCAGAACGAAAAGGTTGCAGTGGTTCTTTCCATGCTCAAAAATAGCGCCTCGACGTTCAAGAAGCACCCATCTTTCTGGTCGCCTATGCTGGTGTGCCTTGCAGAACCGACTAATAACCGCAACAAATGTCTTCTCGGTCTTGTTCTTGCAATGAAAGGGGCGGATCATAATCTCGAATCCATCGGCAGATCAACCAGAGGTACATTCTCGTACACAGTCTTGACGAAACTTCTATCTGTCCCCGAAATATCAAGATTTGAGCAGCAAGTCGACGCCCTCAGTTTTCTTCTGAATCAAGGAGCTAGATCTCTGGTTAACGAACGCGACCTGCATGGCGAGGGTCGTAGTCCTCTCGACTATGCTGTTTCATCCGGAAATGCTGGAGCAGTCGCACTTCTGCTTCGGTATGGAGCCGATCCAACAAGCCTAAACGGGTCTCGGAAGACTGCTCGAGACATCGCTATCGAGAGTGCTTCTCGTCTGTCTCGGGATAGCGGTAGTGTCAAGATCAACAACCACGCACACATTATGAGTCTTCTATTCAGCGATGGGCAGCCTTGCGTGAGAGTTAGTGCGACCTAGAGCGCAGAAGGCAGAGGCTTTACTGCAAGATTTGTTTGTTTCGGACGTCTTTTTCAGCTGAGTAGTTACAGTTCTTCAAATGGCCTACACGTGGGGTTGGGTATATGTGTGGATAGCAGGTGATGGCAGCCCTTGCCGGGGGGTAACAAGGTTTCTTTATTGGTTCGTGATCTAAAGCACAGCTCGGTGGAAATTTCTAGATAGACTGTCTCTCTCTATAGAATTGCATAGCTTATAGACCGTTGTTCCTTTAGAAACATTTCTCCCCCATCTTTCAGCGGAAGAAAGTGACAAAACATGGGGGCGTAGGCTGAGGCAAAGTACAACCAGACACCATTCGCAAGACAGGCCTTGTGGCTGTCTCGCTACATGAGGTCAAATCATTTTGAAACCCGGGAACAAGTCTACCGATTATGTTTCCCAAATAGGCGACGGAAAAGGTCAAGACGGATATGCTGGTAATCCCATTCCATCTTTGCGTTGGGGTCACATCGGCTGGCGGATTCCGGGGAAGGATTCGCGGGGTGCGGGGGACGCGGAGGTGCAAGCGAACATCTGAGGAAGACACACCAACAGAGAGCAGTATTAGACTGCCACGGCAGAATTAATGTTAGTATGAACGTTCTGGACCTCTTCTCTCGCATATTCCTTCGAAAATAACACAGGCCGAACAAAATTATCTGTATACATGGGAGGTCCCAAAGCACTCCGCGGCCACCATGGCAACACAAAGCAGGCTCTTCTTGCCTCCATTGGCATTAGTATGGGAGGGTCAGTACTTCCTGCGTCATTCTTAAATATGGTCTTGCTCACGTAATAGTCTTCTATATGGCCTCGACACTGGCATCATAGCAACAACAATCGGCCAGTCCACCTTCAAAACGTACATGTATGGCGGCTCTCAAGGTCCTTCCGCGCTCGTCGGTGGCATCGTAGCTTCATACTATGCCGGCGGCTGTATCGGCGGCTTGCAGTCCGGCTGGCTGATGGATAAATGGAGCCGACGCTACACTGTCTTCATCGGCGCCGTGGTCAGTATTCTCGGTGCAGCGTTGCAGGCGGCTGCCGTGAACCCAGGTATGATGATAGCGGGACGTATCTTCAGCGGGTGGTCGACAGGCGTCTTGTATTCCGTCACGCCAATCTACCTCGCCGAGATATCTCCGCCTGAGAACCGGGGCTTCTTGGTCGGGCTGAAGGGGCTCACGAACGCCGGCGGTTTCTTCGTCGCCAACTGGATTGGGTATGCGGGGTCATTCGCGAGCGGCAACGGGCAATGGAGAATTCCACTTGCGATGCAGGCGCCGCCTGCTGTCGGACTTGGGTTACTGGTGTTTGCAATGCCGTTCAGCCCTCGATGGTGTGAGTGTAACGTGTCCGTTGGCTGAAGCCCTTGCTAATAAGACATCAAAGTGGTTAAACAAGAGCGTCATGAAGATGCGGTAAAGGTTCTTCGGAGACTTCACGGTGCCCGCGGCGAAGACTTTGTCCAGCGCCAGTACATTGAGATCCGTGATCAGCTTGCGCTCGAAGCCGACCTCCGTCGCCAATCGTCATTGAAGATTCTTTTCACTAGACAGTACGCAAGGCGGATGCTGCTGGCATGTCTTATCGTGAACATGACGAAGCTATCGGGATCTCATCCCTCGCCTGGTGTGTTTTCTTTTCTTTTGGCTATGTCGGTGGATATATCAGGCCCATGACCACTTGACAATCTGCCAATCTCGCGTCAGTGACTCGACGTAGGTGATTGGATGCTCTCGACGGCCCATCAGTTATACTGCTTACTTGCATTGTAGCGTTATCTACCTAATCTATGAACTAGATAGTAGGAGGCATGGGGGTGAGAGAAAATCAGGCTATGCTTACATCCAATTCCTTTATCATCACCATCTTCCCCTCTTTTTCGCAACGCAAGGCATAGCTCGCGCCCATCTCTATCTCTTGTCTGGACAGCAACAGCGTTCGCCAGTATGTCGGATCCGTTTTCAATCGCCTCGGGAGTTGTGGGCATTGTCTCACTTGGACTTGAAGTCGTGAAAGGTCTTTACGAGTACTGCATCACTCTAAAGGACCAGAGTTCCGACGTCGCTCGTATCCACGATAGCCTATCGCGTCTTCACGATCTACTCGGCAATCTAAAGAGGCAGCTTGACGCCCGAAGGTTTCGTTCCGACGACATTATCATCTTGGCATGCATCGAAGGTCGCATACATCAATGCAAAGAATGCATCGAGAAGCTGAAGGAAGTGGCCGACAAGTTTAATCATTCCCACCACAATGGTTTCAGGGCTACTCTGAAAGCAAAAGTACGACGAGCTACATACCCTTTCCAACAAGGCACGCTACAAAAGCTTGAGGGAAACGTCGACAGGATTTTGAAGCACGTGTTTTTCTCGTTGCAACTATTACAGAACGAAGATACAACTAGCATTCGCAACAATGTCGAGGACACGAAAGATCTGCTTGAGTTGCACCAGGCAAATAACGTGGCCCAGGACATCCTCAAATGGCTCGACGCACCAGATGCCACTGCGGACTTTAACATGGCTCATGAAAAGTCGCAGCCTGGGACGGGCGCTTAGCTAAGCTTAAAAATACCCTACCTATAGGTATTTATAAGTACTTAGATATTTAAGTAGGGTAATATAGGTAATCTATAGTATAGATTTCTAAAGTATAGATCTCTATAAATAGAATTATAACTAAGTATAGATATAAAAACTACTTACTTTTATAAATAAATAAATAAAAATAAAAGTTATAATAAAATAAATTTAAAAGAAAAAGATTATAGAAAATATAAATAAGATAAAATTAAAAAATAATATTATTATAAATGAAAATTATTTTAAAAATAAAAATAAAATATTTAAAAGCTATTTTCTAAAGTATTTTATAATACTTTATATTTAATATCTAGTTTAAAAAAATGAAATATTTATAAAAATATTATAATTATAAAGGAAATATTTTATTATTTCTAGTAGTTATTATATAAACTTTATTAGGATTTATAAATTATATACTAAATATAGAAAACTTTTAAAAGTAAAGTTAATTTTATAAAATTAATTTACTTTTTTATATTTATAGTAGTAGTTTTAATATTATTAATAGAAATAAAAGAAATAAAATACTTAGTTTTATATTTCTTAATATTTAAAAAAAAGTTAATATAAATAATTATTATAAAAATATAAATAATTTATACTTATTAATACTTTTAATTTAGTTAGTATTTATAAACTAAATAAATATAATAATCTCTTAAATAAACTTTATATTCTTTTTTATTAAAATAATATAATAAATATAAATTATAGTTAAATTACTAACTAGAATTATATTAATAGAAATAAGAAATAGAATTAAAAAACTTATATTTAAAAATTAAAATTAAGAGCTACTTAGATAACTTTTAAAAAACTTAAATAGTTTTAGTTATAAACTTTCTATCTTATTTAAAGTTCTAAATAACTTTATAAACTAAGTATTAAAAAGGGAGTTTATAAATAAAGAAGTTTATAGTTTTCTATAGTTTTTTAATTTCTTTTAAAACTTACTCTAAAAAACATTAAAATTATAATAATTAATTAAAGTAATTAAACTTATAACTAAACTTATAGAAGTAAATATACTAGTAAATATTAATTAGGTTAGAGTAATAATAGTAATAATAAAAAGGTTTAATATTAGATATCTAAAAAAGGATTTATTAATAAAGAGAAAAGAAATCTTATATTAGAGAAAGAAACTAACTTTATATAGTATTAATATTTTTAATATACTTAAAAAGAAAAGAAATTAAAATTAAAAAAGAAAAGATTAGAGATATTAAAAAGAAGTATAAACTATATATAAATAGAGGTACCTTTTCTAATATAATTAGTAAAATAAGTAATATAGCTAACTAAAGCTATATATACTACTAACTAAAACTATATATACTACTAATTAAAGTAATAAGTTCTTATAAAACTAATAAAATTTAAAAAAAGATTTTCTTTTTTTTTTATTTATTTCTAGAAAATAGTTTAATTTAAATAAAATATACTTTTAATTATATAATTTTAAGAAAGAGTAAATAAATTCTTTTTCTCTATAAAGTATTTTTAGATAAATAGAATTTTAATAATAATATTAAATTTACTTTATAGTTATAGTAAGTTATTTTCTAGAATTATATTAATTATTTATACTAACTTTTTATATAAATTAGCTATAAAGTTTAAATACTAACTAGAAAAGAAAAGCTAATAATAATTATTTAATAAATCTAAATATAGTGAAATATTAGAAATATATTAAGAAAATAAATAAAGTTAAGAAAAAAGTTTATAATCTTTAATTAGCTTTAAACTAGTAGATTAGAAAGAAAATAATATCCTTTAAGAAAATATTAGTATACTTAAATATAATACCTAAAGAATAATAGGTTTTAAGAAGTAAAACTATTAAAGTAGTATATCTAAACTAATAAGTAAATTTTTTAATAAGGATTTCTATTTTCTAATTATTTATAATATAAATAAAAATAAGTATCTATTTTAGGTTTAATCTCTTAAGTTAAAAGAAATTATCTAATTATTATAGTTACTAGTTAAAGATGAGAATAAATATTTAGTTTAAAAAGATATTTCTAATATAAAACTTATAAAAAAAATTAACTAATTAAGATATATATAGATAATCTCTTTAATAGTAATAATAAATAAATTAAGAACTAAATTACTACTACTATTATATTATAAAAAGGATTAAATAATATTCTAGAAAAGATAAACTATATAAGTTTAAAGTTTTATTATAGAAAGTTTTATAATAATTAACTTAATATAGTAAATGAAAGTTTCTAAATATTATATTTTCTAAGTAATATAACTAGATATTTTTTAACTTTTTTAGATAAAACTTTTTTAATCTTTTATTAATTCTTAAACTTTACTAGATAGTTATTCTTAGATCTAAAAATTATAAAAAATAACTAGATAATTCCTAGTATATAGAATTTCCTAAATATAAAAGAGATCTTTTTATTTTTTATTTTAGGTTATTATTAGAATCTAAATAGTTCTAAAAATATATTAACTAAGCTTAGCTAAAAAGTTTAGTATTAAAACTAAGTCTAATATATATAAAAATTAATAACTTAAAGTTTAATTACTAAAATAAAAAAAGCTTTAGAATATATTATATTATATAGATATTTATTTTAAAAGATTCTATATAAGTAATTATAACTAAAAATATTAGGTATATTTTAATATTTTAATTTATAAGATAATATAAGATATTATTAATTTATATTTTAATAATAAGCTTAATAAATAGGTTTTATTTCTTAAACTAGTATAGATATAAGATAGAATTAGTTTTATTATTATAGAGAATATAAATATATTCTAGGATATAATCTAGAAGTATAGGGAATTATTATTTATAATTTTAATTATATTTTAAATACTACTATTATAATATAAATATCTAAAAGTTTAAAAGAGAATAGATATACTAGTAATAAATATATTTATAAAATTAGATCTAATCTTAGGAATAGAGGAGGGAATATAAAGTTTTTATAATTAAAGTAAAATAGAATTAAATTTTTATCTAAAAACTTTAACTATTAATTAAAAAGAGAAAGTAAGAGTATATCTATAAAGGAGTATAAATAGTATAAAAATTAGAAAATAATAAAAAAAAGCTTAGAGATTATTATAAGAGATTATTATAAAAGATTATTATAAAAGATTATTATAAAGAACTTATATATAAAACTAATAATATAAATTAAATAAAAATAAGAAATTAAAATTATTCTCTTTATAGTATCTAATAACTATACTTATTTAGTAGTTTTAAGATAGTATAAGGTATTTTTATAGTATTATAAGATATTTTACTTTATAAATCTAGATATTTAGAAGCTTTTAGCTATATATATATAAGAATACCTATATAAGAGATAGTAGAGGATAGTAATTATACTTATTTTATAAAACTAAGGGAGTATATAATATTTAGAGATACTTATTATATATATTTAATATTTTATTAAATATATATATAAATAGTATATTTTATAGAGAAAAGTATTCCTTAATATAATAGAACTTTACTTAGTTTTTATTACCTACTAAGTATTATATCTGAGTTTGTAATTACGACGCAGCCCCCCCGCAAAAAGACTACGGCAAAATTCACCCTATTCGCGGGCACAATTCTGGAAACACTATATGGGCACTTTGACCTGTGCCCTCTACCAATTACTAAGTATTATATCTACTAAACTGTAGTAAATTAGTTTATATCTTTATATAAATAGTATTTAGTTATAAATAGAGATATTTAAGTATTTCTAAGTAATTATATAAAGGGAATATATAGAGAGAGAAGATAATAAGTAGTAGGTAGTATTATAAGTAAGCTCTTAATAAGTAAAGGTTGTTTATTATATTAAACTATATAACATTAATCTTTAGGAATATTTTCTTAAAATATTACTTAATTATAAAAATAAGATAAAGAATTATTATTTAAGAAATTATTAGCTATATAGTAGAGTTTATTTAAATAGAATTATTATAAAAATATTATTATAAATCTTAATAGTATATAAGTAAGGTATTAGTATAATTTAATATTACTTTATAATTATCTTTCTCTATTAAATATAAGGGAATTTAATTATATAAAGGGAATATATAAAGAGAGAAGATAAAAGGTAGTAAGTAGTATTATAAATAAGCTCTTAATAAGTAAAGGTTATTTACTAAATTAAATTATATAAGATTAATCTTTTAGAATAGTTTTTTAAAGTATTACTTAATTATTATAATAAGATAAAAAATTATTATCTAAGAAATTATAAGCTATATAGTAGAGTTTATTTAAATAGAATTATTATAAAAATATTATTATAAATCTGAATAATATATAAGCAGAGTATTAATATAATTTAATACTACTCTATAATTATCTTCTTCTATTAAATATAAGGAAATTTAAGATATATTATATTTTAATTCTTATAATAGTTTTATATAAGTAGTATATTATAGAAAGTATTACTATAAACCTCTTATACTTATAAGATATAGAAAAGTATAATATAGTATTTCTATTATATTATTTAAGTAGAATAAACTTATAGAAAAATTAATAGATAGAATAAGTATCTAAATAGGTAAATATTATTAGATATACTTAATTATATTTTTTACTATTTTTAAGTTAATTTTTAGGAATACTTTCTTTTAATATTATTAGATTATTATAAAGAAATAAAGTAGAATTATTATTTAACTAATTATTATTTATATAGTATAGTCTATTTAAATAGAGTTATAATAAATATATTAATATAAGTATTAATAATATATAAATAGGGTATTAGTATAATCTAGTATCACTCTATAATTATCTGTCTCTATTAAATATAAAGGAATATAAAATAAGCTATATTTTAACTCTTATAATATTCTCCTATTAAAAAGTATAATTATAAATATCCTATAGTTATTAACTATAAAAAAGTAATTAGTAGTATTTTTATTATATTATTTACTTAGAATAAACTTAAAGAAAAATTAATAAATAAGATAAAGTATTATATTATAGAGATTATTATAAAGATATCTTATTAGTTATAAATATATATATTTAAATGAGATTAATATAAAGGGATTATTATAAATACTAATAATATATAAAATAATTATAAAAAATACTATATTTTAATTCGAAATTAAGATAAATATATTATCTTATCTTAGTTAAGTAAAATTATAATATTATTAGTAAATAATATTAAACCTTTTTAAGTAAGTTTTATAATTTATATAGTATATTAATAACTAAATATTTATAGTTTTCTTTATTATTCTAATTATTATTATATTCTAAAAGAATATATAATAGTAGATAAGTTATTATAAAGAACTATAGTAGTAGCTATATTTTAATATATAATATATTATTTCTAAATAAGTTTAAAAAAGAGTTTTTAAGATATTAGTTAAAAAACTTATTTTAATTTTAAAGAGTAGTAAGTAGTAATATAAAACTAAGAAATATTCTTATTAAAATATAAGAAATAAATAGATATAAAAATATATTTTTTAGAAACTTTTTTAGAAATAAGAAAAATAATAAAATAAAACTTCTAGTTATATAAATAAATAGTAAATATTAATTAGAAGCTAAAGAGTATTTTTACTAAGATATAAAGTTATTAAAATATAAGGGATAATATAGAGAAAGTAATAGTAATAGAGAACTTTATAATTATTCTATTTTAGAATAAGTTTATATATAGTAGAGAAAGTAACTAATACTAAGATAAAGTAGAGAAAGTAATAGTAATAGAGAACTTTATAATTATTTTATTTTAAAATAAGTTTATATATAATAGAGAAAGTAACTAATACTAATTATTATAATTAGATTATTATAATAAGTTTTTATTAGAGTTTATCCTCTTTTAGATATAAAAGATAAATAATTATAAAAATATATTCTCTAGAAAGTTTTTTAGAAGTAGAAATAGATAATAAAATAAATCCTCTAGCTAAGTAAATAAATAGTAAACGTTTATTAAAAGCTAAGAAATATCTTTTTTAGAATATAAAAAATAAATTAAAAAAAGTAATAGTAGTAAAGAATTTTATAATTATTCTATATTAAATAAGTTTATATATAATAGAGAAAATAACTAATAGTAATTATTACGCTTAGATTATTAGAATAAACTTTTATTAAAGTTTATACTTATTTAGATATAGGAGATTAAGTTTGTAATTACGACGCAGCCCCCCTGCAAAAAGACTACAGCAAAATTCACCCTATTTGCAGGCATAATTCTAGAAACACTATATAGGCATTTTAACCTATGCTCTCTACTAATTAAGGAAAATAATATAGAAACCCTATACGTTCCTGCTAGCAAACAAAGCCTCTGAATATCATGCACGCCCTAGCTAAATAGATCAGCTGAACAGTAATAGCGCTAGCTGCGCAGCGCGGGGCTGAACAGCGCAGCGACGCACGTAGCGGGGGCTGATCATATTGGGGCTGAACAGGTCACTGAGGCTCTTGTGGCGACAGCTTTGCTGAACCTTCTAGTAAGGTGCTGCGAACGCTACTATATGAGAGATGACTTCTCAACTAAAGAGGTTATCCTAAGAGGTTTTTATAGCTAGAAGCATAAAAGCTCTATAAGCAGAGCTTTATGCCTATCCCTCTTCCTCTTCCTTATTAACCTATAATAAATCCTTTATAATATCTACACTATATGAGATATATAAGAACACTAACCCTACGCTAAGTATACTCTTCTTTAAGGATAATACTATAGCTATTACTAAGAAGCATAATATCTATATACTAGATAAAGCTATTAACTTTAGTAATTACTCCTTTACTAATTAGTAGTACTTTATTAGAGTAGTATTAGCTAGAGCTCTTAAGAATACCTCTATAAAGGACTTTAAGTACGCTCTAATTAAGATAATAATTAAGAGCTCTAAAATCCTCTATAAGGAGACTATATAGGTCTCTAGCTATCTTGAGGAGTAGCCCTTCTTTGTATAAGCCTTCTATAATACTAAGGCTGAGGCAGCCTAGTAGGGATCAGTACGTACAGCTTATACTAACTAATAAAGAGCGTTACTAATAACAGCATAGCTGCTGTGAAGGCGTTAGCTAGCCTGACTGAATAAGAGAACTGTAATAATAATAACGAATAGCAGACAGCAAAGTAGTAATAGAGATAGTAAAGCAGTAATAGAGATAGTAAAGCAGTAATAGAGATAGTGTTTAATAGCAGCACAGGTGATGCGTAAGAGGATAGGTTGATAGTTTAGTAGTTAGTAATTAAGTAATTATAAACCACGTTGTTATTAAAGTGAAGTTGAAGATCGTGAGGTTATAAGCATATATAAGTGCGGCTGTAGTTAGGAGAGGTAGTTAGAAATTACGGTTATATGACTGAAGGCTGTGTATATTATTAGGAGGCGCGGAGTTAGGAGGTCTGTCGCTCTAAGCAGGTAAAAATCACTGTGAACAGCTAGAGGCTTTAGATATAAGAGATAGATAGGTATAAAAATATATTCTCTAGAAAGTTTCTTAGAAATAGAAATAGATAATAAAATAAACCTCTAACTAAGAAGTAAATACTAAATACTAATTAAAAATAGTAGAATATTCTCTTTAAGATATAAAAGATAAATTAAATAAAGTAATAGTAGTAAAAAACTTTATAATTATTTTATATTAAATAAGTTTATATATAGTAGAGAAAATAACTAATAATAATTATTATAATTAGATTATTATAATAAGCTTTTATTAAGGTTTAAATAGTTATTAATACTTCTATAATTTAGAATTCTATTAAAAGGTTTTTATAATTTAGTAAATTAAAAAACTTTTTTTTAAAACTTTTATATAGTTTTTCTTTTAGGCTTAATATAAATTATTTAATCTATATAATATAATTTTATATTATATAGTATAATTATTATCTTTAAATTATTTCTTATTTCTAATAACTTCTCTTGGGGTTTAAGGTGTGTTAATAAATTATAACGTTTTTAAGTTTAAGCTTTAATAATAAAAACCTCTAGTTTATATAATTTTTAAGACTATTATTTTAAATAGAGTAATATATATAAACACCTTAATTTAAGTTAATAAAATTATTTATACTATTTAGATTTTAATAAATAAAAATATTTATACTAAAATTAGTAATAATTTTCTATTAGTTTACTCCTCTACCTAAAATATCCTAAAGTTTTAAACTATTTTCCCTATTTTTTTAGATAAACTATATATCTTCTCTTTTAATTATAATATATTTTATATAGATAGCTACTAAATTATTTATTAGAAAAATATTAGTATTAGTTAGAAAATAAATTAAAAAACCTATTTTTAAAAATTAATATTAAGAGCTACTTTACTAATTCTTAAAGTACTTTAATTATAGCTTCTTAGAATTTTAATCTAGTATAATATTTATAAGTAATCTCTTATACTAAATACTAGAAAAGTAGCTTTAAAATCTAAAGGTTAGTAGTTTTCTATAGGTTCTTAATTTCTTATAATATATAACCTAGAAAATATTAGAATTATAATAATTAATTAAAGTGATTATATTTATAACTAGGTTTCTAGTAATATATATACTAGCTAGCTTTAATAGGGTTAATATATCTTTAGTATCTTAGTAATATTATTTTAAAGAAGTAAAAGATTTAAATTAGAAAGGAGAAAATAATATAATATAGAAGTTTAATTATATATATATTTATAGTAAAGATTTTAAATATAAAAAAATATTTAGGTATAAAGGTTTCTATAATATTATAAAAAAAGAACTACTATATCTCTTTTAAATATATCTTTATATTTATATTATAACTTCTTTTTAATAATTTAAAGTAGTTTACTATCTAATATAGCACTTTCTTTAATATAATAAAAATAGTTTCTAAAATATAAGAATAATTTATATTTACTTTTACTCTTTTTATATATAATATAGAAATAGAAGCAGTATTATAAAATTATAAATATCTATATAGCTACTTTTAAACTTCTTCTCTCCTCTATTAATATAATATTAATAACTCTATTCTTTATATTTTTAGCTTTTCTTTTCTTACCCTATTATAATATATTTCTCTTTTTTATATTTATTATATTTATCTAAATTAAGATAGATATATTTCCTAGTTATAATATATTTTTTTCTTAAATTATACTAACTATTTATACTAACTTTTTATATAGGCTAGCTTATAAGCTTTAGTACTAATAAGAAGAGAAAAACTAAAGATATTTATTTTAATAATTTTAATATTATTAAAGCTTAGAAATATACTAAGAATATATCTAAAACTTAAGTAAGTTTAAAGTATATAAGAGTAATACTAAACTAGTAGAAGTAGAGGAAAGTTTAAGCTATAAAGAAGATAAATATATATATAAATATAACTCTTAAGGGTAAGTAGATACTTAAAAATACTAAGATATTAAAAGTTCATCTATACTAATAAGTTTATTTCTAATTTTTTATTTCTTTTTTCTAATATTTTATAATATATAAGTAAATTATTATTTATCATAGTTTAATAGTAGTTATATTACTAATTAAGATCTTACTTTCTATAATAATATTTTAAATATAGACTTTATAATTAAAGATAAAGATAAAGTAGTTAATATTATTATTTATAATAATAGTAAGCTTATATTTTCTTTAAATCTGCTTATTATACTAATTATACTAGCAGAAATACTTAAAGGATTATAGAGAAAAGCTACTTATATAAGTTTTATTAATTATTATAAAAAATTATTATAAACTAAATCTATTATAAAATATAAAGGTTTATAAATATTTTTATTTCTAATTTACTTAGATAGTATATCTTAAGACTTTTTAAGCTAAGCTAGCCTACTTTTATTAATTTTCTAATTCTATTTAGGAGTTATTTAAAAAGACTAATATTATATATAAGAACTAATTTATTTCCCTATTTTAGAAATATCTCTCTATATTAGAGATCTTCCTCTTTAATATTAGAAGGGGGCAGGGTTTTAAAATTTCTAGCATTTTTAATTTCAAAGTAATAGATTATATAAATAGTTTCTTAGGCGTTAGGTGTTATCTTGAAGGGAAATAGCTTATATAAGTAGATAGAGGTCTAGTTAGCTTTTAATAGAAAGGACTAAGTAATTAAGTAAAAAATATATTTATTTTTATAAAATTCTTATTTTTCTTAATAACTTCAGTAATCAGTTCTCTAAGGAAGCTACTAAAACCCTTCTACCTAACCTATAATAAAAATCTACTAAAACTTACCTTTTAAAAAACTAAGTAAAAATAGATATTTTTAGGCTTTTCTAGCTTTAGTTAGTTTTGCTTTTTATCTTTTTTCTTAATTCTTATTATACTTCTTAGGTTATTTAAAGCTAAGATAGAGTGAAATATTATAGAGATAATATTACTAAACTTCTTCTTAGTAGCTTATTTTCTCTAAAAAAGTTATATAACTTATAGGATAAAAAGAATAGAAGTTATAGATAAAGTATAATTTAGTTAAGCTTATATTTATATATTTATCTTTATATCTTTTATAGTTAGCTAGAAAATTAATATATAAGTATTTAGATATTTTTAGGGGTATTTTCCCTTAAAGTAGAGTGCTTAGTATAATTAATAAGTTTTTTCCCTTACTTTATTATAAAATTAGTAACTAGTATAGGGGGGTAAGTAAGACTACTAAAAAAGAATCCTCTCTATAGTTATTTTATACTACTTTGCTAAATCAGAGTAAGAAAAAGCTTAGAAGAAGAGGTAATTTAAGTAATATTATATTAAAAGAAATTTAGCTAATATATTTTTAATTTCTATTTTCTCTTAGTAAAGAGGGACTACTTAGAAACTTAGAATTTAAGATTAACTAAACTTATAAAAATCTAAAAAATTCTAAAAAAAAGAGTATTTAGTTTAGTAGAAAAGAGTAAGTAAGGTCTTAATAAGTCTAAATAATCTCTCTTATTAACCTGCTATCTATCTATTTAAAAATTATTATATATTATATTTTTATTAGCTTCTATAATAATAATTTAAGGTTAACTAAGATAAGTTAACTATTCTCCTCACTTTTTTAAAACTAAAGATATAAAGGTAACTAAATTTATTTTGCTTACTTTATAAACTTTAAAAAGAGTAAAACTAATTAATCTATTTTAAGAAATTTCTCTTCAGCTAAACTTATTAGAAGGTTTCTAATAATATATTGATTAGTAAGGGGGAAGCTGAAAAAGCTTAAAAACTTAGGATTTAAGTTATACCTATATATAGAAATATTAAGAACTAGGTTTTTTAAATTAAAAGCTGCTATAAATATAAAAGTATAAAAAACTAAAAAAGAAAAATATTATAACTATACTAGCTTTTTAAAAGAGGAATAAAGAGAATATTTTATAAGCTTAACTAAAAATATTTCTCTCTTCTAAAAATAATTTTATATTAACTCTATAGAAAGGAAGATATATATATCTCCTCTATTACCTCCTCTCCTTACTTACTTATATAGTAAATAAATAGTTAGTATAAAATATATCTCTTAAGGTTTATAGTTAATACTAAAGTTTAATTAAGTTTTTTATTAAATCTTAAGCTTAATTTATAAAAGAGAAGTATTATAGGGTGAAGTTATAGAGGATGCTGCTAATAATAACTAGTCTCCCTATAAGGGGAGAGGAAAAAGAAGTTTAAAGTATAAAATAATTATATTATTAGAATAATAGAAAAGAGAAAGGATAATAAATATAGATATATCTACTAAATAAGAGAGAAGGATAAAAATAGAAATAATAGTAAAGTCTTCTTTTTTTTTTTTATTTCTATTCTTATTTTTTATTATTTTTCTAAGCTTATACTATAAAAATTCTTCTTTTATTCCTTCTATTAATAAATTATCTGCTTTACTTAAGTTTTATTTTATTTTTTTATAAAATATTTCTTTAAAAAAGCTTTTTTTTATTACTTTTTCTATTAATTTAGTAATATCTCTTTTAGAATAGTATTATTAGAATTTAGAGTTCTAAAGATTTTAACTTAAGTTTAAAATAAGGGTTTTAGATATAAATTAACAGATAGTAAACTTAACTTAAGCTTTAGTAATATATTAGTAAGTCTTTTTATAGGTTTTTTATTTTATTAACTCTAATAAGAAAGGCTTTTCTTAATTTTTAATTTTAATTAAAGTTTAAAAGTAATTACTAAAACTAAAATCTTTAAAACTATAGCTTCTAAGAGTAGTACTATAAGTATAAATAAGATATTTAGAGAGGATTCCTCTAAAGTAAGGGTAATATAAAGCTATTTAAAACCTACTAAATTATATTAGAAGATATTAAAACCTTATAAATATAAACTTTAAGGATTTAAAATACTAAAACTTAATATAGCTAAAGTACTATTCTTTTCTAGAAATAATATTCTAAACTTTATTAAAAGCTATAAAACTACTATAGAAGTAATAAGTATTATTAATACTTCTAAAATACTAAATATTATATTCTATATAGATATCTCTTTTTAAACTAATAACTAAACTTAACTTTCTAATAAGACTTAATAATAAATAAAAAACTACTTAATCTGATATTATAAAGCTATAGATAAAGACTATTAAAACCTCTTAGATAACTAAATTAGCTAAATTATTTCCTTAATACTAATAATTAATAATTTTAATTATAAAGCTACTATAAAGTTTTTTTAATAGATTAATAATATTTAAACTAAAGCTATAAAATATAACTTTAATATAATAAGTAGCCTCTAAATAATCTATATAACTGTATTAAGATTTAATTAGTTAGCTTTAGATAGAACTGCTTTATTAATAGGGTTAAGTATTTATAAGTTATTTAAAAAAGAAGATTTTAATAAGTTTAAGGTAAACCTAATAAATTAGCTTAGCTTTAAGGCTATTTAGAAGTAGACTTTTTATATTACAGCCCCTATTTATACCTTATTTCCTCTACCCCTAAAAGTTCTATAAGGGGATACTTTCCTCCTTTTATAAGTAAAAGAGAGTAAACCTAAGCCTAATTAAGGCGTAAAGAGCGTTTAAAGTTAATTTTTAAACTAATAATTTTCTAATTTAGTAAAAATAATAGATAACTAGAAAATATCCTCTAGAAGAGTTACTTAAACTTTATTAGCTATAGAAAATAACTAACTATTTTTAATTTATTCTATAAAAATTAATAAAGAGAATCTTAAGCTATTCTTTTATAGACTGTATAGCTAGTATTAGTATATAAGCTATATAGATTATAACTTTAAAGAAGGTTGCTATCTATAAAAGATAGCTAATAAATAAAGTAGCTTAATCTAATATTTCTAAAAGTAGTACTCTTATAGCCCTTAGAATAATAAATTTTTTATCTTTTAAATAATTATTACTTTATTAAGATAAGAAGGTAAACTTAACTAAGAAGCTATTATTATATATCTAAAGAATTAAAATAGCTATAAAGCTATAAAAGCTTAAGCTACTAAAATTCTTAAATAGAATATTAGTAAACCTTAGTTTATACTTATAGGAGTTTCTTGAGATTAAGATAATTTTAACTTAATTAAGGTATTTTATAAGTTTATAGAAGAAGGAAGTATAATATCTAATAAGGAAGTAAGTAGTTAGGCTTCTATATTTTAGGTTTTAGTAGTTAATAAAAATAAATAGGAAAAATACTTATATAATTTAGTATAACCTAATAGTATAATAAAAGAAGATATATTTAATTTTATAGCTTCTAAGCTTATAATTACTTAATTAAAGATATATAGAGTTAATTTTTTCTCTTAGAAAAAGCTAAAGTTTTTAGATTTAGGAAAGATTAAAAAAAAGGCTCTAAAATCCCCTTCTAAGAAGGTTTATTTTACTATTTAGGATATTAAGAATACTTCTATTATTTTAAGAAAGCTTTAGGCTATAAAAACTTACTCTAAGAAGCTTCTGATTTTACTAAAAAGAGCTAGAAAAAATAAAAAAGTTTTTTATAACTTAAAAAAGTAAAAAGGAGACTTAAATATTAAGATAGAAGAAAAGTTACTTTTTAATTAAGTTTCTGCTCTTTTTAATATTTTAGAATTAGAAAGAATAGATAATCTAAAAGGAGAAATAATAACTAATAATATAATTAAAGTTTTTCTCTTAAAACCTATTCTAAAAATATCTTACTTAAAAGATAACTTCTAGCTAGCTATATTTCTTAATAGTTAAAATAGAAAAACTATTAAAAATAAAAAACTAATTAATAAATTTATTTTATATAAGCTTTATAGCTTAGTTAGTTTTTTAGTTAAAAAAGTATATAAGATCTAGCTTAAGTATAAAGAAGGGTTTATTAGAAGAATATATATTTTTGTAGATAATTTTAAAGATATTATTTATATACCTATTCTTACTAACTTTACTAATTTTGCTAAAACTTCTAAAGAAAAGGCTTAATAAATAGACTAAGTAACTAAGTATAATAATATAGTTTAAATATAAAACTATCTAAAGATTTTTATAGTTAAAGCTGTTATTCCTATAACTATAAACTAAATAATATTTATAATTATTATATTATAGCTTATCTTAAAGGTTACTATTAGTAAGGAACGCCCTAATAACTACTCTCTAGTATAAAGTATTATTAATATTAGTACTAAGTCTAGTCTTATTAGTTATAAATATATTTTAAATTATAATATCCCTATTTCTATAACTACTCTAACTATAAGAATAATAGCTAAAAGTAACCTAAAGCTGCACTTTATTAAAGCTTATTATATACTTATTTAGATTAATAACTATAAAATTATAATAACTATAATAGTTATTAACCTTAAAATAATTAATTATAATTTGCTCCTTAAGCTTTTTTTTGCTATTTCTATTAAGCTTATTTTTAAGTATTCTAAATATTTTATTACTACTATAATAAAAGCTAAAAAATATAAGAGTAAGAAGCTTAAAAGAATTAGTATTTTAGTTAGTTTTATATAGTTAGATTTTTCTTACTAAATTCAGCACTATTTTCTAGAATAGAAAAACTATATATAAGATATTTATAATACTTCTAAATCTATTTATAACTATAATAAGACTAACTAAAATATAAATAATATATATAATAAAGTCTAAACTTATTATACTAATATTATAATAAACTATAAAAAAGAGCACCTCCTTACCTAAGAAAAGAAAGAAAACCTTCTTAAATAGAAAATAGAAACTCCTCAAAATAGCTAGTATTATACTTTAATCTTACCTTTAGTAGTATTTAACGTTCTTAGTATAATTATAAAAGTAGTAGTTACTCTAATAATAAAAACTATTAAAACTTACTTTCTTAAAAAAACTAAAAGCTAATAGTATTTTAATAATATTCTAAAAGACTAAAAGCTTTTTAACTTCTACTATAAAAATTCTAAAGCTAACTAAAGCTTTATAAAGGTTTATATATTATATAAGTAGAAAGATAAGAAAATATATCTAGTTAATAATTTACCTTTAGATAGCTTAGTTCTAAATATTTAGAAAGACTAAAAAAAGATTTTAACTTAAGAAGTTAAAAACTATTTTCAGCTATCTAACTTCCCTTTTACTAGCTATATATATTTATAATTTATAAAGTTTAACTAAAGTATTTAGCTTATACTAGAGAGGTTTTTAAAGCTTAAAATTGCTTAGCTATACTTTTTACTAAGAGAGATTAAAATATTAGAATATATTCTTATAAACAGAGAGAAAGTACTTATATAGGATTTCACTAAATACAGCTATATTAATCTATAAGTAGCTCTACTACAGAAGATTAGAACTATCTAATATATTACCTAGTAAGAAAAGAGGATTCCTATCTTAAAAGCTTTATAAAATAAAGTTATTAATATACTTAGATTATAAGTTATATAAAGAGTATTTAAAAAATCCTATAGGTTATATAGAAATACTTAGTTTCTTATTACTAAGAAAGATAGTAATATAAAGCTAATTAACTTATATATAAAGCTTAATAAGATTAGTATTAGAGATACTTTTATTCCCCCTTAAACTAATAAATTCTCTAAAAACTTTACTAATTATAAGATTATAAGTTTTTTAAACTTATTTTCTAAATATAACTAAGTTTCTTTTAATAAAAAAAGCTAAAACCTAACTATATTTATTACTCCCCTTAGGTTATTTAAGATATATACCTTACTATAAAGTATAATAAATTTAGTTACTTAGTTTATAAAAGTTATTATAAGAATCTTTTATAACTTTATTTTAAATATTTATTAGCTTTTTTTTAATAATATTCCTATTAGAGAGCTAAAAACAGTATATAATAATAACTACTTTATTAAGCTCTTAAAGATATATTTATATATCTTTAAATATTTTATAAACCTTAATATAGTACTCTAGAATCTTAAACTTATTAGTACTACTATTTCCTCTAAGAAATCTTAGATTTACTAACTTACTATTAACCTTTTTAGATATATAATAAGTAGTAGGAGATATAAGCTTAACTAAAATAAAGTTATTAAGATCCTTAAATAGGAAAGATATAATAATATTATAGCTATTAAAAACTTATTTAGAATTATTAGGTTTTACTATATATAGATTAAAGATTATAGTACTATTTTAAGCTTATTAGTAAGGCTTCTCTAAAAAGATATATCTTTTAAATAGAGCTTTAAGTAGTAATTAGCTATAGAAACCCTTAAGCTTTATTTAGTTAACCCTCTATTATTCTAGCCTATTAATTATAATAAAGAAGTAGGTAAGATCTATCTTTCTACTAATATAAGCTTTAAGGGATAAAATGCTATCTTTAAGTAATATTATTAGAATAAAAGATATATTACTAAGTATAAGAATAGAATTTAGATAGGTATAGCTCTTAACTATAATATAAGTAAGCTTAAGCTTTAGTTAGTCTTACTTACTCTTAAAAAACTTTAAAATTATCTCTATAGAATATAGTTTACTTTAGAGATAGATATAAAAATCCTTATAAACTAGATTAGTAATACTATTTTAAATTTACTAGGTATTATCCTTATATAATAAATCACTTAGATTAAAATATTTAACTTTAATATTTAATATATACTTAATATAAAGAATAGTATTATAAATAGTTTTTTATAAAAACTAGCTAGGGAATCTAATATTTATAAAGTAAAATAAAAAAAAGATTTAGATAAGATAATTAATAACTCTATCTATATTATAGAGCTAGATAAAGATCTATATCTAAGGGGAAGAGACTTATTAAGCTTTAAATAAGCTTAGTTTTAAAGATTTTAATAGATTACTAAATATCTAGCTTTTTTAAGCTAACTAAGAATAGTAGCTTAGTATAACTTTAGTAAGTTTAAGTAGTATATAATAAGATATATCTTTTAAAATAGTTTCTTTTTTCAGAAGGGTATAAAAATAAATCTTATACTAAGAAGAGTAGTAAATAATAAAGATAAGTAAAAGAAACTTATCTAGTATATATATACTAAAGGAGGCTACTATAGAAGAGATACTATATATATAAAACTTAGAGAATAATATACTTAGAAAAATATATATTAAATAATAAGTAACTAAATAAAAAGCTACTTTTTATATACTTAAGCTTAACTATATTAATTTAAAAACCTCTATACCTTTACTATACCTCTAAGTATTCTTTTTTAATATATCTATATAGATATCTAGAAGATTAGTAACTACTCCTTAGCTAAAGCTTATAATATATTAACTAGCTATATTAAAGCTTATTAGCTACTAAAGAATATTAACTTTAGGATAATAGCTAAGTTTATCTAGGAAGATATTATCTACTAATATAGGATCTATAAGCTTCTTATTATTAATAGAAGCCTTAAAAATAAAGGGTTTATTAAAAAGCTTAATTAAATCTATAGGGGATAATGCTTTATTATTTTAGTATATAACTTAAAAGCAAATAGACTTATTAAAAAGAGTTATTAACCTCTTATCTATATTTTAATAACCTAGTTAGACTTTAGTATTAAGAACTAAACCTTAGTCCTTTATATAGCTCTTTTTACTAATTAAATATTAGTTAGGTCTTTTACTAGCTACTCTCTTTTTTACTTTATTTATAGATATAATTTAGTTACTCTAATTAAAATAAAAAGTATTACTTAGTAAGTATTAAACTAATTAAAAGCTATAGATATAAAGATTAAGCTTTTTTTATATATATAAATATTTAAATAACTTAATTTTAATTATTATATTATACTTAAGTATATTATAAAATAATACTAATAAGTAGCTGAGAATTATAATTAAAGAAATAAATATAAAATATAATACTAAAAGCTATAAGTTAGAGATATTATTCTTATATATAATATAAAGCTGTTTATTAATAAAAGTTCCTCTAGTAAGCTTAGTACTTACTAGCTTAGCTCTTTTTATATTTAAAGAATTTCCTTTTATACTTCTTCTTATTTCCTAGAAATACTTACTAAGTTACCTATTAAGAGAACTATTACTAATAACTGCTTAAAGAAATTTATAGTAAATAAGAATAGCTATCTAGATAATATCTCTGAAATAGAAGTCTAATTAGACCTTAATAAAGATATAGCTAAAGTTTTCCCTGCTATAAATTAATTAGATTTTAATATACCTAGCTTAGTAGAAATTCCTAATTTTAATAAACTCTTTATATTAAAAGAAGTAGAAATAAATAATATTAAAGCTATAAGAATATAAATTAAGTAATTTTAAGAATAAAATAAAACCTTATAAACTAAAATTAATAAATAATAAAAAAAGAATAAGTTAGTAGTAAATATTTCTATAAAAAATAAAAAATTTAATAACTAATATAAAGATATAGAGGAACTAAAAGATAGCTAAATCTATATATTTATAAGTTTTTATCTATTTTAAGTAAATAACTTTATATTTAATATATTTATTATTAGTTATTTTTATATTATTTTAGTAGTAATATATTATTTATATTATTTCTTTTATTTATAATATACTTATTATAAAAGAAGAGAAGATATAAAAATAATAAAAACTAATTATATATAAAAATTAAAAACTACTAAAAAACTAAAAGAAATTAATATTAATTCCTGAAAAATTTAAATTAAAGATAGATTAAATACTTTTTTAAATAACCTTACTATTAAAACTACTGCTATAACTATATATATTTCTTATTCTACCTCTTATATTTTGCTAACTCCTTTTTTAAGTAATTTATTTATTTAGAGATAACTAAAGTTAAAATAAAATAAAATATAGCTAGAGTATCTCTAAAGATATTATATTTATATTAAGCTATTAAGTTATAAAAATAATTAAAAAGAAAATTATATTTTTAGGTATAAAGCTTATTTTTAGAGAACTTCTTATTACTATTAAGAAATAAAATAACTTTACTACTATCTGCTTAAGGTATACTATTAGGGATACCTTTCTTTTTATTACTTTTCTTAATATAGCTTACTTATTTAGTCTCTTCTTAGTTATAGTTAAGCTTATATAAATAAGATAATCCTTTCTTATAATAGATATAGTTTAAATAAAACCTATTCTATTTAGTTTAATAAGAAATATACTTTTAGAACAGAGAAGTAGTAGTAATAGCTTTTCTTTTAGAAGACTTCTTAAATAATATCTTTCTCTATTACTTAAAATAGCTATTATAAAGCTAGAGGTTATAAATATTATATATATAGATTAATAAAGCTTTAATAGCTTTAAATTTATTAAACTTCTAGTATATCTAACTAAAAGGATTAATATAGCTATTAGTAATATATACCTCTTAAGTAAAGAATAGCTAGTTAGAAAATATTTCTTTATTTTTAGTTAGGTTTATATATATTAAAGTGAACTTTATAAATAAATATTAAAACTATATAATAACTTCTTTTTTATATTTATTTAGCTTTAGTTTATCTATAAAATTAACTTTATATTAGACTATATTAATAAGACCTAAAATAGGTATTTATTTAAGAGAAAGAGAAGCTTATTTATAAATTAGTAAGAGATCTAGTTAGAGCTAAAAAGGAATATATTATAACTAAAGTAGTTATAATAGCTTAGTACTAATAATACTTTTTATTTTTATCCTTATAGAAGGTAGAAATTAGAATAAGTAAGAAAGAGAAGGGTTTAAATAAGTTATTTAGAGTAGTTTTATAGAAGTTACTAAAGTTAATCTTAATATCTATATTATAATAATTAGAAGAGTGAAGTTATTATTATAAAGAGTTAGTTAGGTTAGGATTTATAAAGATAGATATATTATATAAAAGAAAGAAAAGATATAGCTAAATAGAAGAGAGGTATCTTTTTATATCTAAAAGGAGGGGTAGTTAATAATAATAAATAGTAGTTATAATAATTAAAAGGTATATTTATTATATTAATTTATTAATAAGATAAAAACTAATAACTAAAAGAACTTTTTACTACTAACTTAAAGTTAATTAAGCTAAAAAGGATATATTTATTTAAGTATAAATAATAAGAGTAATAGAGAATATATTATCTAAAAAATATTACTACTTATAAAAAGGAGGCTTACTACTCTAAGTATCTTATAATTAGTTCTTAAAAGTTTACTTTATTTTAAGTAGTTTACTACTATAAATATTAGCTTTCTCTTTCTAAATATATTATTATAAGCCTAACTATATCTTCTTTAACTTAAAAAATCACTTTAGTAAGTAAAACTAATTATTATAATTAATAACTAAAATATCTCTCCTCTTCTTACTTCTTACTAACTTAACTTTATTTAAAAACCCTGCTAGTATCTGTAATTAAATTAATAACTATAAACTAACTTCACTTTTAGTAAACTACTTTATAAGTTTAACTAGCTTCTTTTATACCTAAAAAGTATAAAATTAGAAGGTATATTAACTGCTAGTGCTAAAAGCTCTCTTTACTACTATTTATAAAAGGAGGTATTTTAACTTAAATAACTTATAATAAACCACTTTATATATAATAACTTTCCTTTTATAATAACTGCTTTTATATTTCACTTTAATACCTTAACTAAGCTTAACTATTACTTTACTTACCTATTTTTTCTTTCTTAACTCTTAAAATATCCCTATTAATTATATTAGTAATCCTTCTACTATAATAACTTATTACTAAGTTACTTTATATCTTAACTCTAGCTTTAATATCTTCTCTGCTTATTATAAAATGTTTCTTATTTACTTAACTATATATAAGCCTAACTAAGTATTACTATATTTAATAAAGCTTTTTCTTTATCTTTAGTAATAACTTTACTATATCTTATTAATCTTCTCTAGTCCCTCCTTCTCCTTAATCCTCTCTTTAGTATAACTTCTAAAATAACTTATAGAACGTTAAAAAAATTAAAGCTATATATAAGAATTTTTAGACCTATATTCTATATCTATATAAAAAGTAGTTAGTTAAGCTTTAAATAACTAAATAAACTTAAGAACTTATAAAAAAACCTATAGAAAGCTAAAAGTATTTTACTCTAGATATTAATTTAAACTAAGAGAGAGAACTTAATAAATAGTTAGAAAAGTCTTATTATCTCCTTTTTATTATTAATAATAGCTACTTTCTTAGTATTTAGTTTAATATAATAAAACTAATTAAAATGCTAATTAACCCTTATAGCTTAAGAGATACCTCTAAGCTAGGAACTCCTAGAAAGCTTATTATACCTTAGTAGATATAGAGAACTTATAACATAATAAATATAAAGCTAATTAAGTAATAGAGTAAGGGTTTCTATCACTCTGATAAGATTTAGTATTAAAGCTATTAGAATTAAGCTATATAAAAATAAGTATTTTTAGATTTTTATAACTTATTAGAATGCTTTTAGAGAAATAAAAAGCTAGTAGTAGATTATATTAAGTTAATATACAAACTTATAATAAGAGATATTAAAAATAATAAATATACTAAGATCTTTATTATATAAACCCCTTAGTTTAATAATAACTTAGTTTTCCTTTATAGAAAAGATAATAATTTCCTTATAAGCTAAGACTTTATTATCTTTATTAGATACCCTGAGGAAGGTAGTTAAGCTGTAGCTATAATTATTAACTAGAAAAACAGCTTCTACTTCTATTTAAACAGCACCTAAAATAAATATATATAAGCTTCTAAAAGAAAACATTCTAAAAGGATTTTTTAAGATATAGTAAAGATAATTAGGAACTAGTATAAAGTCTATAAGGTACTAGCAGAAACTTAAGATCTTATTAATTATACTTTATTTATTATCCCTTAACTTTAACTTAAAAGAGAACTTAGAGAAACTTATAATTTATAGAAATATAGCCTCTATACTATTAACTTTATCTATTATATTCTTTAAAAAGGAATTTCTAATATTAAGAAGTTTTAGTTAAAATAAGCTTTAAATAATAAGATTACTAATCTAAACTACTATAAACTACTTTATAACTACTAAGTTAGGCTTATAATTAATAAATTTAGCCCTTATAACAGTATAATTAAGGGACTTTAAGCTAAGCTTAATATATCTCTAAAGGAATTCTTAGAAGCTGAAGATACTATAATAAGAAACTTAAGGTTTTATAGAACTTAAGTAGTATAAAAGTAATAGAAAAAAGGATTATTTCTAGTATAGCTTAGTTAGTCTTTAATTATAGAAAGATTAGTATTAATTACAGAAGAAGATATAAAACTAAGCTTAAACACTTATAACTCTAATATCTATTTATAACTAGGAGATCTAATATATTTAACTTTTATTAATATTATTATATAGGAAGATTACCCTTTTAAATATTAAAAATAAGAAGTAGACTAACTAGTATATATAGAAAATATATAATAAAAGCTTTACTATACTAAGCTTAAACAATATATTTAGAAACTTAATCTTTTTTTAAAACAGAAGTTTAGTAAGTATACCTTAGAAAAATTTCTTATCTACTAAAATAACTTTATAAAAAATATTATATAGGTAATATAAGCTTAAGACTTTTATCTACTCCTAACTACACCTAAAAAATAGCTTAAACCTAGTATATAATATACTAAAAAAGTATAAAAAAAAATATAAATAATACTTAAGTTAAATAGGAAACTACTAAGAAACTTATAAGAAGTAAACCTTTTAATAGCAAAACTCTTAAAGTATAGAAGAATATTATATATATAAAATAAAGCTAATTAAGTCTTCCTCTTTTTACTTAAAAAAAGACTTAGAGGATATATAAAAGGGGGTAAGGTTTTAAAATTTCTAGTATTTTTAACTTCAAAGTAATAGATTATATAAATAGTTTCTTAGGCGTTAAGTATTATCTTAAAAGAAAATAGCTTATATAAATAGATAGATATTTAGTTAGCTTTTAATAGAAAGGACTAAGTAATTAAATAAAAAATATACTTATTTTTATAAAATTCTTATTTTTCTTAATAACTTTAGTAATTAGTTCTCTAAAAGAGCTATTAAAACCTTTCTACTTAACTTATAGCAAAAATCTACTAAGACTTATTTTTTAAAAAACTAAGTAAAAATAGGTATTTTTAAGCTCTTCTAGCTTTAGTTAGTTTTGCTTTTCGTTCTTTTTCTTAATTCTTATTATACCTCTTAGGTTATTTAAAGCTAAGATAGAGCGAAATACTATAGGGATAATACTACTAAACTTCTTCTTAGTAGCTTATTTTTTCTAAAAAAGTTATATAACCTATAGGATAAAAAGGATAGAAGTTATAGATAAAGTATAATTTAGTCAGGCTTATATTTATGTATTTATCTTTATATCTTTTATAGTTAGCTAGAAAATCAATATATAAGTGTTTAGGTGTCTTTAGGGGTGTTTCCCCCTGAAGTAGAGCGCTTAGTATAATTAATAAGTTTTCTCTCTTGCTCTGTTGTAATATCCTTAAAATATACTAAAACTTTAACTATATTAAAAATATATCTATTAAGCTTAGCTACTAAGTTTAGCTATAGAAGTATATTTAATATATTTAAATAATATCTAACTTAAAGAATATTTATTAAATTTATTTTAAAATCTAAAATATAGCTTAGATATTAATTCTTATTTATATCTTAGCTTATTATTTTTTATATAATTCCTATAAGAAATATACTTAATATAATATTCTAATCTATAAGATAATTTAAAATATAATTACTATATATTTTAATAATAAGTTTAATAACTAGGTTTCTCTTCTTAAATTAATATAGATATAGAATAGAATTAGTCCTATTACTATAGAGAATATAAATCTCTTCTAAAATATTATTTAGAAGTATAATAAAATACTAATAGTTATTCTTTTAGTTTTTAAAATATTACTATTTAAATATAGCTTTTTAAAAACTTTTAAAGACTTTAACTCTAAAATACTAATAAGATATTTCTCTTAGAATTAAAAATATCTTAGTTTTATAGTTTTTATATTACTTTAAATTTTTAATAAATAAATATTATAAATTAATACTTATTCTAGTTTTTTTAAATATTATTATTTAAATTATATTAATCTAAATTATAATAATTTTTAATATACTACTTTATATTATATATTTAACTTATATCTCTATCTACTTACTTAGATTTTATAATAAATAAATATCTTTTTATTATAAAATTACCTATTTAGTATAAATAGTATAAAAATTAATATCTATTCTTTCTTAATATAGTTTAAATAATATAAATATAAACTTATTTTCTAGAATTATTACTAGAAATAATTTTATTATTTCTTATAATACTTTAATTATAAATAATTAAAACTATATATTTAGTTTAATATTAAATATAACTTCTTAAATAAAGTAATTAAATAGATATTTAGTAATTATAAGTTATATAGCTTTCTACTATTTTTAAATTTCTTAAAATATATATACTTTTATTATTATTATATTATTTAGTTTAAATATAAGAAGACTTATTTCTAGTATAAAACTTATATTTCTTTTATACTAACTTAGATTTATATTTCTTATTATAATACTTTTTATATTTTTAGTCTAAATAGCTTTCTATTACTAATCCTTTTTACTATTTATATTATAAATAAAAGTAGGAGTAGTTTAGAGTTTAATTAGATAGATAATTAGTTATTTAAACTTAGTAACTATATTTAGTAAGAAAGAATATCTAAGGTTTTAAAAATCTTAATATTTTAATTTTTCCTTTTAGATAATTAGAGAGTAGATAGAATAGTTTATAATAATATAAGTAGTATAGTAATATAGTATAGAGAAATTATAAATAGAGATTAATATAGCTATAAAAATAAAGAAAATATTAAGATTTACTTATTTAGTATTTAGTAAACTAATTAATTTCCTATTTATAGGTTTTAAAGCTTTATTATATATATTTATAATAATTATCTTATAATAATATTTTAGAAATTTTTATTCTTTCTTTCTCTAAATTTTATTTTTTATATTTCTTAGAGCTATAATATCTCTTCTTCTTATAAGCTCTAGTAGTTTTATTTAGGATAATAATAATATTATATTCTTTAAACCTCCTACTAGTTATAAACTTATTTATAATAGTATAGTTATTCTCTATAATTTTAATTCTTCTTTTTAAAATTAGTAGACTTAGACTAAGTAGTATAAGTAATATATTATTATACTACTTTTTAAATTATAGTTATTAGAGAACTAAAATACTTAACTTTTAAGGAGCTAAAGAATATAGAATCTTAATAATTAAAAAGTAGATATTTAGTAATACTTTATTAATATAGCTATTTTAGTTAATAAGAAGCTAGTTTTTATATATAAGGTTTATTTTATAACTTTTAACTATATTTTCCCTAAAGCTTAAGATATATTTTCTATAAAAAATTATTACTTATCTTTAGTATATATAAAAAAGATATAAAGAGATAAGTATTATATACTTATAAAAGGTTAAATAATAGATACTATATAATACGTTAGTTATATCTTTTTATAATTATTACTTATAATAATTTTTTATATTAATCTTTTTTTAAACTTAAAATTATCTCTAAAGGATCTAAATTTAAGAGAATTTTTAAAGCTTTTATTTACTTTATTATTAAAAGCTATTTTCTATTTAATAATATCTTAAAACTTATATTTTAAGTTTTTATTAAATAGCTAAATCCTTTTTTCTTTTTTCTTTTATTTCTAACTATTTCTAGTCTTATTTACTTTAAAGTAATATTAATTTAGGATTAAATACTTTCTAAAATTATCTTATAGTTAAAAATATTTCTTACTATTAATATATAGACTATACTTAGTTAAAAAACTATATTATTAAATATAATATACTATTTTATTAATATAAAATAGATCTAGTATATTATTTTACTAAATATATCTAGTATTAAATAGAAGTATTATATAAGTATTATTATTTAGTATATTATTAATATTATTTAAAAGCTAAAACGTTTAAAACCCCTCTATTTTAACTATATTACTATTAATAATATTTATAACTTTTCTATTTCTCTTTTTACCTAGGGGTATATATTAAGATTTAGTATATACCCCCTGAAAATTATATATATTTACTATTTTACTTATATTTTTAACTTAGTTATTAAAAAGCTATATAAATCTCTCTTAATTTTAAATTTATTACTAACTTAGGTAGTATATTAACTAGTAGAAAGTAATCTTAATATAGATTTTAAAAATAATTTTAATAAAAATAACTTTAATAGTTTAGATACCTAAGATAATAAACTAGCTATAAATATAAATACTTAATATATAAAACTATTAGATAATATTAAAAATATTAAAAAGGCTTTACTAGATCTTAATATTAAGCTTAAAGAAACTAAAAAGGTTTTAATTATAACTATAATTACTAAAATATATTAGTTTTAGTAGTTATTATATTAATTATTTATATTAATTTATTTATAGATATAGCGCTTAATAATCTCTTTAAAGTATAGCTTAATAAAGTTATAAAGATTTCTTAAGTTATAGAGGAATATTAATTCTAAGTAAAAGCTATAATAATTTATTCTTAACGTGAAGACTTAATAAAACTTAATAACCTTAATATATTTATAAACTATTAAACTTAAAGTAGTTATTATATAATAGTTTAAGATCTACTTTACTTATATAAAGTTTATAATCTCTAATAATAAGTAGATTTAGCTTATTATAATACTAGATATTACTAAGCTCTTCCTTTTTACTATTATAAAGGTTAGTTAAGATAGAGTAGATTTGAGCTAAATTTTAAGTATATTAAAAGTAATTACTTAGTATTTAAATATATATAAAGTAGGAATAACTTAATAACTTTATAATAAAAATAAATACTAGATATAACTACTTTTAACTAGTATTAAAACTACTAAGATAAAATTTAAGAAATATTTTAAATTATAAAAAGATAATATTAAGCTTTATAAAGCTATTTTACTACTCTTACTTCTATATAAAGCTAAAAATAACTTCTCTAACTCTTATTTTATTAGTTTAGATTAATATTATAGTTATATTATTTAAAAGAGTATTACCTACTACTTTAAGAATATCTATAAAGAAAACTATTATAAACTTATATTATAAAATTATTTTTAGCTAAATAATTAATCTTCTTAATTAATTTATAGCTTAGCTATATAAGCTTTCTATAGTTTAGATATTTAAGTAAATTACTACTAATCTTATTTATAATAATTTTTTTATACTAATTATAAAACTAACCTCTATACTTTAAGATTCTACTTAGCTTTTCTATTAATTATAAAAAGTTTTAGATACCTTTTTTAGGTAATATAAGCTATTTTCTTCTTATAAAAGCTATTATAATATACTAACTAGTTTTTTAAGTAAAAGCTATTTTAAATCTTATCTAAGCTTTTAGTATTATTTTAATAGAATATTAATCTTTATAAATATCTATTATATAATATAAAATTTCTTATATATTCTTTTAACTTTAGTTCTACTAGAATATATATTTAGTTATAGTTAGTATATTTATTACTACTTATATTTTAACTTAAACTTTCTTTTAATTTAGAGTTATTTAGTTCTTACTCTTAAATAGTATTAGTTTATATAGCTAAATTTTAGTTAGTTAAAGCTATTCTTATTAAATAACTATAATATAAAAGATATTATAATTAATTACTAAGAAACTTTTTAGTATATATTAAAGTATATAAAACTTATATTATTTATAGATATAAAGTTTCTTTAGTTTTTTTTTATTATTAAAGAGGATATAATTAAAGTTATAAATTTTAGGAATCCTAAGAATATTATAAATAATATTAATCCTCCTCTAGTATAAGTAGTAAAATTAACTACTATATCTTTATTATCTTTACTAGTTTTATAATAAAATATCTTTTAATATAAGTTTTAAGTTTTATTAAACTTATTACTATTATCTATATAGTTATTTATATAGGAATTAAGTTAAAAATAAGTTAGAGATAATAGTATTTAAAAAATTAAAAATAATTAGAATTTACTAGAGAAATATCTAAGAAAATCTAATTAATCTATATAGAAATAGTTTCTCTTTATTTAATTTTATAATAATTAATTATAGTAATCTTATTTCTATAATTAAAAATAGTTTTTATTTTATAGAAAATCTTAATATATAAAATCACTTTTTTTATATATACTTAGATTTTATATATATAAATCTAATAATATCTATTTAGATATCTATATTATTTATATTTATAGTATTTTATTTATTTAGTAGATAATATCTATATATCTATTACTTATATATTTCTTATTATCTATACTCTATAGGTACTTACTTACTTAATAGGTCCCTATTAAAATCTATAATTTCTATGGATATATATCTACGTAGGTACTTATAGGGATTTTTAAGTGTACGCTTAGCTCATTAATAGCCAGCCCTTCAATACTTAGTTCGAACAAGAGAACTCATTTCTGTGGCTCTACGGCTTCGCCGGCTGCGGCAAATCGATCCTGCGCTCCACAATCATCCAACATACTCTCCAGCACCAGAAGTCCGGCCGAGATATCGGTGTTGCCTTCTTCTTCTTCGCTTTCGATGATACTAGGAAACAAGATGCGTCCGCTCTTTTGCGTGCTCTGATCCTGCAATTATCTGGACAACAATACAGCATTTCGCCTTCCTCGCCCATCTCACGTTTGCACGTCAGCTGCCGCAACTCGGCACCACGAAATCAAGCACTGCTTGACTGCCTGCAACAGCTATTCCGTTCATTCAAGCATACATACATTATCATAGACGGCCTCGATGAAAGTCCACGGGACACGCATCGCCAGGAGGTACTAGATGTTTTGACCATTATACGCGGATGGACGAAGCCTGCAATCCATCTCTTGGCCACTAGCCGAGACGAAGTCGACATCCGAGACGCTCTTGAACCGTCACCAAACGAATCTTTGGCGGTCAGAAACCAAGCTGCCAACAAAGACATTGCGCTGTACATCACGCAGAGTCTTCGGAATAAACCACAGCTACGAAAGTGGAAAGGGTTTCATGGACGGATCGAGACCACTTTGACAACCCAAGCAGATGGAGTGTAGGTGATGAATGTTCTGGGGAATCAACACTGCTAATACCACCCAGTTTCAGGTGGGTTGAATGTCAGCTCCGAGAAATCGCAGTCTGCCCTCGGACTGAACACCATCTCAACCAACTCCTTAGTTCACTCCCCCGAACATTAGACGATACCTATGAAAGGATGCTTCTCGCGATTCCGCCCGCCTCCCAAGATTACGCTCGGCAGATGTTAATGCTATTGTGCTGCACCAAGAGACATTTGACCTTAGACGAGCTCATCTATGGGATGGCAGTGGATCTTGGTTCAGCTGGGTCAAATCCGGACGATACCGACTCAAAAGATGCCAAATCGGACTATGTCAGCTCAAACGACCTCTATTCGGACGCCCGCCAACCAGTGGCAGTTCTCAGAGACAACCGGAAGTTGCATGATGTGGATGCTGTTCTCGAAGTTTGTCCCGGCTTCATTGAACTCTATGAGGTCTATAATGAGAATGGTAAGAAGACTTTATGTGTACGAATTGCCCACTTCTCAATCCAGGAGTACCTCAAATCGAACCGCATTGAGAAGCGAGAAAATGTCGCTCAATACCACATGCGTGAACAAGACATGAACACCCAGGCAGCACGGATTTGTTTGGCCATCTTGGACAAGTTTGACGAGTTAGCTGCACTGGAAGACAAAGTTACATTTTATGTGGATGAGTTTGGCCCCGTTCGCGTGGGGGATACGTTTCTATGGGCGTGTTATGCCGCGAGATTCTGGCCGTATCACTTCCGAGAAAGCAATGGGATACCGCCGGCAGCTGTAGGCGCAATGCTTCGGTTGCGCCCCCACGCTTTGAGTATTTGCGCTCTTTATGCAGATCGAGGATTTAATCCTCTTCAGCTTGCAACTCATTACGGGCTCTCCTCTGTGGTGTCCGTTTTACTCCACGAGCCCACCATAGACATTAACGAAATCACCAGCGGCACAACCGCGTTGATAGTTGCGGTACAAACCCGTAATCTGGAGCTTGTGCGGTATCTTCTTGACAATGGTGCCGATGTCAATGCATGTGACGGAGCTGCACTTGCGGAGGTAGCGGAAAAGGGCCATTGGGAAATGGCGAAACTTCTTCTCGAAAATGGTGCTAAGACCAATGGCAGCGGTAGATGGGCACTGCAATTCGCAGTGCGGCGAGACTATCTAGAAATGGCGGAACTTCTTCTCGAACACGGTGCTGAAGTCAATGCCATCAGCGGAAGGGCACTACGTCGGGCAGTTCAAAAAGGCCACGTTGAAATGGCAAAACTTCTTCTCGCAAGCGGTGCTGATGCCAATCCTGTGGGGGATTTTACGGGTCAAACTGTTTTGTGGTCAGCTGTGGCATCCCAAAAGCTTGAGGTCGTCCGTCTGCTTCTCGAGTATGGCGCCAAGGTCAACCATTGTGACGTTGTCGGCGCGAACGTTCTGCACGAAGCCGCAAGGATTGGCTACGAGGATGGCGTGCGGCTTCTCCTGGAACATGGCGCCGACGTAACTATCGCCGACAATCGAGGTAAAACTGCGCTTCTTGAAGCTATAGATAATTGCCACGTCGGACTTGCACGGCTTCTTTTGGAAGAGGGGGCGGATCCAAACGCGGTTGATAAGTTTGGTAACACTGCCCTGTTACTAGCGGCCCAGGGCGGCTATCAGGACTTGGTCACCTTTCTCTCGGATTCCTCCACCGGAAAATAGTAAAACTGTCTTGTTTGGCGGTGGATATGGAGGTTGCCCTCGCACCATGTAATTATTCTTACCAAGTCTAGTAATGCAACTGCTTGTTCACCACGTTGATCAAAGGCTTTCCCTCATGCATCCTTCCCAGATTGGTCTCCAAGACGCCCAGCACTCTTTCCCAGTATCCGTTTGTCCTCCAGCTCACATGAGGGGTGATGAAAACATTCGGTGCCTTCCAAAGGGGGTGGTCCTTCGGCAACGGCTCGGGGTCCGTCACATCCAAAGCGGCGGCCCTGATCTTTCCAGTCTCCAGTGCCTCGATCAAAGCATCTGTTTGGATGAGAGGCCCTCTGGCAATATTCGAAACAAAAGTCTTCTTCTTGGACAAAATCTCAAATTGCTCTTTTCCAATGAGTCCAGTCGTTTCTGAAGTCAGCGGCATACCGATGACCAAGAGATCGAGATCCTGCGCAAGGAAGTTGTTGACGGCCTCCTTGGAAGCGCCGTGGAACCATTTCGAGGGCACAAGACCGTCGGGATCTCCGGTGCCGGGGACGACGTAGCTGTCATCTTTGCGAGATTCAGGGGTCGCCTTCTCGCTGCGCGTGAAGGCGTACACCTCCATGCCCATGGCCTGCGCAATCTTGCCGCACTGGCGGCCGATGGCTCCGTAGCCGAGGATGCCCATGCGCAGGCCGACTGAGTCCTCAAAGTCAACGGCCATCGGACCCTCCCAGAAGCCTTGCTTCTGGTTCTCTGAGTAGCGCAGGAAGTGGTGCTGGCTAGCGAGCCAACTGCCAATTACCCACTCTGCGATCTGAGGACTGTTTCCATTGTGTTAGGTCACATAGTCTTCAGCTTTAGCGGGTTGGTACTCACGGATGGCATCCGTTGGTCGTGCAGAACGGAATGTTTGGGTTCTTGTACACCGGGTGATCGCGCCATTTATCAGCGCCCGCAGACGTCAACTGCACGAAGCGAACGTTCTTGAGTCTCTCGAGCGACGGGGGGTTGAAGCTGATGATCATGGTGACGCCGTCCCAGACCTCATCGGGAAGCTCATCCGGCAACAGGAAGCGGCCGTCCGGCAGATGGTTGTTGGCCCAGCGGACCTGAAGGCCCGGGTAGTTTGTCTCGACTCTGCTGATCCATTCCTCGTTGCGCGGTGATGAAAGGAAGACGAGGAGGATGTCGTTGGCCAACGGGCTCTTTTGGGGTGCGAGGTCGCCCATCGTAAGGGTTGCAGAGAAAAGGCTGTTTGCGGAGAAGTTTGTTGCGGGGTTCACGAATGGTTTCTTGCCAAGCTGGAGTTGAGGGGGACTTAATGAATATCATCAACTGACCGGGCCGGGTCGACGTTGGAGTTGACGAGACTGAGTTAATAGACCGGGCCGGCGGGTGTCTGCTTATCGTGGTAGGACGGGCTTGACAGACGCGATTCGAGCCATTTGCCGAAGAAGGTTGCGATAACAAATTGACGCAGTCCGATAGGTGGAGTCGGCGAGATGGCAGGGATCTGGCTGTCCGGTTGCTTCTCCGCGTGGATCCGTTTACTCCGCGTCCGTCCCGAGATCGGGAACGATTCCATTGATTGATAAGCCGATCCGGGTTGGGCAACTCGCTCACACATTCGCTTCAACTCTGGATTGGATATATAAAACGGGCTAGATCATGTCAGCCATTACCCCGTGAAGAGGCCATTTCATACCCAAATCCAGCGAACCACCATTCTTCGGAGCATTCCCTGAGAGCACGCTGTGTCCCCCATTCAGTCAGGCTAAGCCACATTCAAAATTGGTTTTGGTCTTGGTTCTAGACGGACCACATAACCATGCCATGGTCATGCAGGGAGAGAAGCGAGGTTGTTGATGGATATTGAACGTTCTTTTGGATTGCTACCAAGTGCGAACAGGTCAGGTGGTTGATGTTTGCCAACGACGGGGACCCCGTTTAACAGCTTATTCGACCTTATCTTTTACTTTCTCTGCTGCAGAATTTCCATTTTTCCGCCAACATGCAACCCAACACAGCAACCAACAGCTGTGGCAACATAACAAACACTCTTCTCATTGGACGCACCTGTGTATGTTTGGTCATGAGATGTCATGCATAAAAGGCGGTCGGGAAGTTGTAAACTTGTGATAAATCCGGTCACCGCTACTCAGGTTGAACTGTTTTTAAGGTAGCCTCCTGTCGGATAAACCATTCGAGTCTACAATTTGGTTATTCTCAGACTTGATGCGATGCTTCATCGGGCTTACAGTGTTGGTCGTATGACCAGGTTGGCAATCGCGAAGGCATTGCCAACTCAAACACCTGCAGCTCACCAGCTTCGTTATGTCCATTATGGAAAAACACCAAGGAGATCTCCGCTTCCGAAAACGCCAGTGGTTGGTCTCAGAGGAGAAGCCGATGTTGCCCCACTGAGGAGGTCGGACAGAAAGGTCGCGATCGTGACAGGGGCATCAGTAAGCATTCTGCGGTGTTTCTCATTCCATCTCGTCGAAGCAACTGACACTTTTCGCAGTCAGGAATAGGCGAGGCATTGAGCAGAGATCTGGTGAAACAGGGCTGGCAGGTCGCAATGGCCGACATCAACACCAACGACAAACTGTTGCAAGAGCTAGGCGACAACGCCAGCTTCCACAAAACGGACGTCTCCAGCTACGACGAACAAGCGAAGACATTCCAGGAAGTGTGGAATCGATACGGCAAGATCGATGCACTGCTAGCCAACGCAGGCGTCCCCGACAGAGGCTCAATCTACATTCTCAACCACAGAGGTTCTGACGAAGTGCCGCCAAAACCTAACATGGAGTGCACCGACATTTGCTTCAAGGGTCTGGTGTACGGCACGCAGCTGGCCATCCATTTCATGCGGAAGAACGAGACCCCTGGAGGTAACATCATTGCGACATCGAGCAATGCGGCTGTCGTCCCCCACGAAGCTGCTCCGGAGTATTGCGGCGCCAAAGCTGGGATGGTCGGCTTCGTGCGCGGGTCATCCCGTGTGCTCAAGATTGTATGTCAATGACCCGTTGGGAACACAGGCATGGCACATTTGATCTGACATGTCAACAGAAAGACAACATTCGCATCAATGCCGTCCTTCCTGGCATTATTCAGACGCCTTTGTTGCCTGCTGGTGCGATCGCCGCCGTACGTCCTGAGTGGTAATAAGCATACCCAGAACACTTCCTTCAGTGCTTTGCTAATAGCAGTCTCTAGCATCACTCAACTCTCGACTGTCGTATCGGCATTCAACAAGTTCTTGGACGATGAGAGTCTCAACGGGGAAGCCCTCGAATGCTCAGCCGAAGGTGTGGTCCCTTTGGTGTACGGCAAGTCGATAATGAGGCCGGTGACTGTGTGGGACCCGCTGTTTAAGGTGATGCATCATGAGAACTCCGGTCTTCCAGAGGCTATTGCTTAGGCTGCTTGTATTTTCATGGCTTGATCAACATAAAGAGGGGATCAACTTCCATAGTGGGACGCGAGGTGACGGGTGCGCAATTTCATTGCCAAGGTTCTTGGGTATCCATGCCCAGCACCACGAGTCTGGTTCACAAGGAAAGACCAAGACTTGGTGTCCGGAATCAAGGGCCACATCGCCGTCAGTGTTAGCACAATTTTCTTATTCCTAATGTCCAAAGCATGGGTTCGTGTTTCCACAAAAACCGCACGGCATTGTGAGCGTCCCGTGCACTGCTATGAACCTGCCGATCATGGAGGGTAAAATGTGGGCTTAGTGCCCGTCCGAACGGATGGACGATCCGATGATGTTGAATAAGAAATAGGACGACGGCAGTCTGATGGGATGCATTCATTTCCACGACATTCGTTCAATGGGAAGCACTTTCAATCGCGTGCTGCGGCTCATGACTTCAGCCAAACCATCAGCAGACCTACCCCTGAAATCGCATCAGACTGCGTCTTTTAGCAATTACTTGGCAAATCAGACTTCATCCATCCGTCTCGGAAATACAGTTCGCTTCGCTATTGACTCGACATTTTCGTATGTGCCCCCCGGTCCCCCACTTCCAGAGCATTCTCAAAACACATTGCGCTCTTTCAAGTTTCCCCCTCACTCTATTCCATCGAAAGTAAGGTTTTCCCCAACTTTCAAGAGTTACATCATTCCGGACTAGGGCACCCATACGAAACAGCCCAGCGTGCCTGGACTGCAATTCTCCCCTTAATCAATCTGGCGGCCCCCAAATTGCTACTCAGCCTACGCAAAATCCCTCCTTGTCGAATGTTGTCATCCGAACTCGGTGGGCCCGGGGAGTTAATAAGGCGGGCAGCACTGCCGAGAAATCCCCGGGGTTAACATGTCGCTCACGTGGATTTCTCGGAGGCAGCGGCTCCGTCCCACGTTAAATGGCCAAGAACAGCTGTCTTAACCCCCGAACTTCCCCAAAGCAGCAGTCTCCCAGGCACAGGACGGCTCGGCGCCAATGCCCTTCGGCCGTGTTCCAAGCATCATCCCCGCCGGCAGAGCCCCGGCCGCATTGTATCTCACACGGCCGAAAAAGTAACCTCAGGCCGCTGGGCGACGGTAAACCGCAGAGATCGTCCCGGTATCCTTGGGCATACCGTCTAAGATGAAGGGACCGGCGTGTTCAACCCCGGGGCGACCCTTGAGGGCTTGTTTGACGGCTGCGGCGGAGTTGAGAGTGTTCGGAATCAGGGCCTTCTCTCCAGCTTGGCGGGATGAGAGGTGTTGTATAAGAGGACGAGGTTGTCCGGCCCAGGATGTGAAAGTAACCAGCACAGCTCCATCGCGCAAAAGCCAGTCACTGATCGCAGGCACGACACTCGTTTTCTCTTCTTCGATACCCAGCCTTATCTTGTCTTGAACCTTTCAGAATGCTCGCCCACTTCCTCCTCGCCGCGGCTCTGGCGCCGGCCGCGCTCGCTGGACCCGTCAAGGCCCGCCAGGTTGCTTCCTACGATGGAAACCCGCTCGCCGACAGGCAGCTGTTTCCCAACCCCTACTACGCCGATGAGATCAAGAACCTGGCCATCCCCAAGATGACCGGCGACCTCGCCACGAAGGCGGCCAAGGTCGCCGAGGTTCCCTCCTTCGCCTGGCTGTAAGTTCTCGCTGCGCTGTATGGGTCATCTAGACAAGCTTACTAACACCAGCACAGCGATACTCGCGAGAAGATCAGCTTGATGAACAGCACTCTTGCTGAGATCCGCAAGCTGAACCAGGGCGGCGCGAACCCTCCTTACGCCGGCACCTACGTCGTCTACAACTTCCCTGACCGCGACTGCTCGGCTAAGGCTTCGGCTGGAGAGCTGGCCATTGCCGACGGTGGTCTGGACAAGTACAAGACGGAATACATTGACCCCATCGCCGCGCTGGCTAAGGAGTACTCTGACACCCGTATTGTGTTTGTCTACGGTACGTCCCTACCCATGAACATCCTGACAGAGTATACGCTGACAGATTTCAGAACCCGATGGACTTGCCAACCTCATCACCAACATGGGCGTGCAAAAGTGCTCGCAGGCAGCGGACACCTACAAGGCCGCCACCGACTACGCCTTCAAGACGCTCAACCTCGACAACGTCGCCATCTACGTCGACGCGGGCCACGCCGGCTGGCTCGGCTGGGAAGCCAACCTCCAGCCTACGGCAACCCTCTACGCCGACGTGTACAAGAAGGCCGGCTCCCCCAAGGCGGTCCGCGGCCTCGTGACCAACGTCTCCAACTTCAACGGCTGGAACCTGACCGCCGCGCCCTCGTACACGACGCCGAACAACAACTACGACGAGAGCAAGTTCCACGCGGCGCTCACGCCGATGCTCAAGACGGCCGGGTACCCGGCCAACTACCTCGTCGACCAGGGCCGCAGCGGCAAGCAGCCCACGGGCCAGCAGATCTGGGGCGACTGGTGCAACGTCAAGGACGCGGGTTTCGGGACGCGGCCGACTGTGAAGACGGGTATTGACACGCTGGATGCGATTGTGTGGGTCAAGCCTGGCGGCGAGAGTGACGGCACGAGTGACTCTTCGGCGACGCGTTACGATGAGAAGTGCAGTTCGGGGTCTTCGTTTACTCCTGCGCCGGAGGCTGGTGCTTGGTTCCAGGAGTACTTTGAGATGTTGATCAAGAACGCCGACCCCGCCTTTTAGGTTGCTTGTAGGGAGGTGGTTTATGGTTCTTCAATTGTAGATATTTTATTCCATTCTTGGTACATAGATATGAGGAAGAGACTTTTATGACTATAAGGACACCGTCGTTGGAATGACTGCTATCGCCATGGTTGTTTTGAGTGAAGCGAGTGCATGTATCAAGAACCGCAGTAGTCTTCTACAACCAAGTTTCAGCAAATGCACTTATCCAACCGTTTAAACATAGGCTATAAAGTGATGCATCTTCATTTAAACAAACCACCATAAGACAGGTTGATTCGACTCTTGTCCGGTTTGTCGGGTCTCTTCAGAGCTGGTGTTGCAGTCGGCATGTTCGGATGATGCTCATCAGCTCTGCCGTCAACTCCCATAGAGCCTCTAAGAGACAAAATCCCTCCAAAATTTGGAAACTTCCTATTCGAGAACCCAGCAGCCTCTTTTGGGCCACACACAGACGGAAGCATCGTCGACAAAGACTCTCCACGCGCCGCGATCTGATCATCTGTCGACATCGGCTGCGCAGAAAAGGGAGACGGCGGCCCCGCATGCCCCAGCGGAGCGCCTGCAATCTCGCCCCTTTTGGGGGTTGCACCGCCCAAGCCCGGGCCACGGGCGACTCTTCCACCAATCACGGCGAATAGCGGCGCGCCCGTGGATGGGGAACTCAATGTACTGCAAACGAGCCGTGACGAAGACCTTTTTCCTCCCTGTTTGCTTGGTGTGATTTTTGGCCTTTCTTCTGTCTAGGTTTGGGGATGGGGGGGATGGATGGGCTTCATATAATATGTGTGTAGCGCCGGCGCCCATCCCTCTTGGACCGTCTCTTTTTGGCTCTTGTTCTGGATATTGTCCGAGTCTCTCGTTGGTCTGACTGTCGTTTCTCTTCACGCTCTTTCTTCACTTATTCTACGTTTCTTGTTGATATTCATTTGCTGGTACATATCATTTCAACCCCCTCCTTAACAAAATGAAGTCTTTCGCAACCGCTCTCTCTTTCGCAGCCGGCCTGTCCCTGTCCTTTGCCAGCCCTACCTGGCACGTCAGCCGCGGCGCCGCCGTCACCCCGAGACAGGCCAACAGCTCCTCCAAGAGCCTGATCGTCTTGTAAGACCACCACCATGATCATAACACACTGCATGCCGGCACATGGCTGAACCCAGATCTAGCGGCGACTCCTACTCCACCGTCGGCTTCTGGCCCGGCGGCACCCTCCCCGCCGCCGGCAACCCGCTCGGCAACCCGGCGCTGCCCGGCCAGACCACCTCGAGCGGCCTCAACTGGGTCGGCCACCTCACCAGCACCCTCAACACCTCGCAGGTGCTCACCTACGACTTCGCCGTCACGGGCGCCACCACCGACAAGGACATCGTCGACACCTACGCGCAGTACTGCGTCGACGACCAGGTCGACCAGTACAAGCAGTACGTCTCCAGCGCCGTGGCCGACAAGGCCAACGCGCTCGTCGCCGTGTGGATCGGCATCAACGACGTCGGCGAGCCCTTCTGGGACAAGGAGTCCGCGCCCGTGGCCAAGATCATGGACCGCTACTTCGCGCTGCTCCAGACGCTCGCCGACGACGGCCTGAAGAACTTTGTCCTGCTCTCCGTCCCGCCCTTCTCCGACCAGATCCCCGCCATGATCGGCCAGTCCGAGACCGACCTGCAGCGCCTGCGCGACGACATCAGCTCCTACAACGCCGAGCTCACCACCCGCCTGGCCACGTTCAAGTCTGCCAACAGCGGCGTCAAGGGCCTCGTCTTCGACACCAAGCCTTCTTTTGATACTGTTGTGGAGAACTTTGCGCAGTATGGTGCTAAGGATGCGACTTGCTACGGCTCCAGCGACTGCATCTGGGCCGACAACTACCACGCCGGCCTGGCCATCCACAAGCTGCTCGCGCAGAACCTGGTCAAGGGCGTTGCTGAGAACTTTGTCTTCTAGGGGAAGACGAGAATGGGATGATGAGGGAGTTGCAAGAGCAAGGATAGAAGAGAAGGCGGTTGAATAACAATCCGATGGTGCCTACGTGTCTTCTGCAATGTGAAAGTGGCTGAGATGTCTGTCCCCGATACTGATGACGCTCATGATGTTGCACGCATTATAGCACTGGCTGGGCGACATCTCGGTAAGGCGGGCATCATGAACATGCACAATGAAAACCGATATGATCTTGGCCAATCACACTAGGTATTCCAAAGCTCACCGACCCAGGGACCAGAAGCCGTCAAGGGCCTGGCCTCAAAACGAACCCAACCCTGTAAGTCGCCTGACCCCCGTAATCCGGAGAAGCGGCACATTTACGTTTGTAAGGTATGAGCGATAAAAGAGTCCGAGATGTCGCTCCAACAGGCTTACGAGCTACCCGATTGCTTACCATCCGCAACCCTGCCGATTGGCCAATGGACCTCGTGAAGGATGGGGTGACTTCGCCCGAAATGAACCATCTCGACGGGTCCTCGAAGCTTTGTGGTGGCGGGCGCTAAGCTGCTTTCCGCCCGCCAAGAGGGAATATCTGGGGGTGTGGTGTTGCTGTGCCGCACTTCACGAGTCTGCCTAGTCGCCCAAGACATGTTTACCAGCTGGTCTGCTGACGGTCCCACGAATGAATCCACGATAAGGAACGAGGCGCTTAGAGGACACGTCAGAAAGGTCTTAGATGCTGGCTGGGCAAGGCATTTTTTGGTCCTTTCTCTGGTTCCTTCATTCCTTCTAAAAGACTTGGGGATTTATGCTTAAAAGCAACCACGTGTCTCTGTGAAGTTCATCTGATGTCCCTCAGAACGATTGGACTTCAGCTGAGGAATCATTATTCAAACAAACGTCTCACAGCCCCAATCCAACCCCGCATTCTCCAATCCTCATCTCCCCCATACAGCATCACCCCACCAGAGAGGTCCCACTGTTAAGCAACCTAAGCGGCGATGCCCTCCTTCTTCAAGAGATCCAAGAAGGAGAAGGAGAAAGAGGCAGAGGCAGAGGCCGAAAAGGCCAAAGCAGAGCGGTCCGCCACGCCGCCTCCCACCTACGAGGATGCGCAGACCGAGCCGCCCGCGTTCGAGGACCAGCCGCCGTCGTTTGAGTCCATCAACGGGTCCAAGGGAGGCGCGCGGCCGCCGCCCACCGAGGCAGAGGTCGCGAACCTGACGGCTGCTTTTTCGTCGCTGCGGCTGGGCACTCAGCGCGACCCGGACGTCGACTCGTGCCTGGCTCATCTGAAACTTCTGTTTGCTATCCAGACGCTGAAGGAGGAGATTGGGTACACCGATGGGCTGTGGGAGATCTGGGACACGCGGGCCGGGCCGAAGCCCGACAGCGAGGAGGCCGGGTCCAGCAAGAAGTCGGAGGAGTATGTCAAGGACGTGCTGTCGAAGCTGCGCGAGAAGCGCTGGGCGGTGTTCTTGGCGCGCGCGGTTGATCGGTACGAGAGTTGGTGGATGACGTTGGCGGGGGAACGGTTGAAGGAGGAGGAGATGAAGACCAAGTCGGAGAAGTATCTCGAGTTTCCGGACGGTGGGGATGATTTCCCATGGACTGTGGATATTCTTCCCCCGCTGGGTGAGTTGTATCGCTTCCCTCTCAAGCAGTATCTTGGCTTACAGGTGCAGATGTTCTCATGATCTGGCACGCACACATGCTCAACCCGAGGGCCTTCCTCGAGGACACGATGCGCTACGGGATGAAGACTTTCTGGACAACGGGCATGCCATGGGCTCAAGTCAACGACATCATCGATGCCAAGTTCAACTACGTCGCCACGGATGCCGCCAAAGCCAACTGGGAAGCCAGCACCGGCCGAGCATGGGATAACGTCGCAGAGCCCCTGGCGAAGCACATGGAATGCCCTGTCTGCAAGGAGACGATAGAAGCTCCATGGACCACCTGCGGCCTGCCCGAGCTCTACAAAGGCGAAGCGTAAGTCCCCCCTCAATCCAATCCATACATCACCTGCTAACGGCACCCAGAAAGCCAGGCCTCGTCGGCAAGGGCTACGGCGACGGCGACTTCTTCCAGCTCTGCACGGCAGGCTGCAACACCATCATCACGCAGCGCTTCCTCTCCGTGGCCAAGATGCTCAGCGACGCAGAGCACTACCTCGCCGACAACCACACCGTCCCCAGCGCCGTCCTCGAGCCCAAGGTCGGCATGCCCGTCCCGCAGGCCAGCGGGAACGCCCCCAAGGGACAGGCCTTCAGAGAAGCCACTTTCCCCAACCGCCTGCTGGGCTTCGGGGTGATTGACGAGCTGAGAAAACTTGTGCAGCCGGGGCTGCAGAAGCCGCCGACGATGGAAAACGTGCGCGACATCATCGCGGCGGCGCTGGAGGACAACGACACGTATGGGCGGATCCAGGAGCTGGATAAGAAGCCGTACAACAAGGTCCTCTCGCGCACGGAGAGAGTGCAGAGCAGGAAGATGATGTCGCGGTACTGGGATAATCACTCCATCTTCGCGCTGGACCTCGTCGGGGCCACGGTGCGGCAGGGTGTGTTTGTGGAGAAGATGTACAATGTGAGTTTGAACCCCCCTTTACCGAATCATCCCAAGGTTATTATTTACTGACCATCCGCTTCAGATCGACTGGCTGCACGGCCCCAACCAGCGCGGCACCATGGACCGTCTCCTCCAGAAGTACAGCCGCTTCATGCTCATCATGACCGAGAACCCGTACTCCCTCTGCGTGCCGACCCTCGACGTCGACCTCGGATGGCACACGCACCAGCTGGCCCCGAGGGCGTACTACAAGTTCAGCACGTTCAACTCCGCGACCACGGGGACCAAGGAGGCCAGGTTCATCGACCACAACGACAAGATCGACGAGGAGCGGCTTTCGGAGGCGTTTGAGTGGAGCAGCAGGGCGTATCTGGACAAGTTTGGGGAAGTGTATGCCGAGTGTGTTTGCGGGTGGTGTGATGGTATGTCAAGTGTTACCCCCTTTATGTGGCATACAGCTTTGAAGTTGACACTTGAACAGTTATCCGCACCAACCACACCATCAACGACTCAAGTATCTTCGGACGCACAAAGCAACAGAAAAGTAAAACCCCCAACCATCTTCCCCTTTCTTCTTCATCTTCCGGGACTGGAAGTCTAACTAACTCTTACCCAGCAATCGACGCCTTCAACGCGTCCGCAAAGCCCTCCGCCCCCGGCGCCGAAGTCCACATCTCCGCCCACAACGCCGTCCTCTCCAAAGAGAACGGCGGCCGCAAGGCCCTGCGCTACCAGCAGCGGCAGATCTGCAAGCTGCGCATGGACGGCGCGTACGAGCGGGCCGCCAAGCGCGCGTCGAAACGCGGCATCAAGCTGCCCAAGCCCGAGGAGTACTACAACCACTGGGGCAGCACGTATCACCGCTATGGACCGAACATGTACCCGGCGCACCTCACGGCGGGCATCTACGTCGCGGCGGACCCGGGCATCATGCATGCCGGGTCCGGGAGCTGGGCGGGCTGCGCTCAGGGGCTCTGCGGGAGCAACGACATCGCGGCCGGGGGGTGTGGCGGGCCTGGGGGGTGTACCAGCTCGGATGTAAGTTTTGCGGATGGAAGGTGAATTCGTGGGTTTGCTGACTGGGTTGTAGGGCGTATGGGCTGGGAGGACTCCGAACCAGATGGGCGGTACGTCGAGGTCTTTTCGAAGAGTGTCTTTTGCTGTTGCTAACGGGATGTGTAGGTTGCGGAGCGGGGGCGTATGGAGGATCGGTTATTATGGTGAGTGGAGGATGCGGAGGAGGAGGAGGAGGATGCGGCGGCGGTGGATCGTAATAGTTTCCTTTGTCGGCGTGTTCATCAGTGTTGTTTTCAATCTGAAGTTGTTCTTTTTCATCGTTACGCTCGCGTATAATATATCTATCCACTTACAGATCGCGCGAAGAATTATCGCCACACATATCTGCGATGATTAGATTAACAGCTTAAAATGATTGAACAAAATACAAAAAAGAAATTTCTGAATTGATCAGAGGAAGGTTTCAAAGAATTTCCAGGCTCGTAGCACCGAAACCGGGTCCCCAGCGCCCGCAGCATCAAAGGCTTTGGAACACAAGAGACCACTATCCAAAGATGCACATTAGACGGAGGCTCTCACCACATCCGACGTACACCAGTGGTTAAGGTGGTTTTTGCGCAGCGACCGGGAATCGAACAGGAAGAGTCCAATATCTTGGTTAGAGATAACCTGAGGGTATCACCCCCCAGGCCACCCGGCCGCTCTGGTGACAATCAGGCATCACTCTTTGGATAAAGAAGGGTGAGGGGGGGAGCCTCAGGTTGAGAGGGTGAAGTCGAAGGTGAGAAAGTGAGGAAGGTGCCCCCTTCTTGAAAGAGAAGGACTTGACGCGTTTCTGTTTTGACGCGTCGTCGCTATTGCCGTCGTCCTCGTCCTTGTCCTTGTCCTCCATTCACCCAAGCTCGCCTCTCTCCCACCTCTTGCCGCCCTTTGACGCCTTTCTTTCCTGCCTTCGATATATCAAACGAGCAGCATTGAAAAGTTTTCAGATCTTCTCACTTTCCTTCGTGTCCGCCCACCTCCAGCAAACTTCACCCCCGACAACCACGCAACCTACTTCGTCGCCTCATCACATCAAACACGTAAGTCCACATCTGAATCTTGTTCATCCCTTCTCCTTTTCCTCCGGCCTGTGACGAAGAAGACCAAGTCCAAGTCCAAGACTCTCAAGAAGATCCTGCCTTCCGGCGCAGGCTTCGAGATGTACCGCGACCACACCAACCAGGAGGTGAAGTACCTCGACGACGAGAACGAGACCATCGCCTTCAAGAACGCCCTGCGCGCCGTCTCCCCTAATCTCGAGACCCGCGCCATCGACATGGCCATGGCCGAGCTGTTCCAGATGGCCACCAAGCTCGCTCCTCACCTTGCTGCTACTGAGGGCACCCCCGGAACCTTCATCGCCGCCGCCCGCAAGGTCGACTGGACCAAGGCCGCCCTGAAAGACATGAAGCCCACTGTCCCTGCCAAGGTCATGATGCGCCTGTACGAGGCGCGCCGCCTCGCTATCAAGTTCTCGGGATACCGCCAGCACCCCGTCGCCTACAACGAGGAGACCCATACCGCCAAGGCCATCGACGCCTTCCTCGAGGACAAGCCTGAGGAGAAGCCCGATACCTTCTTCTCTGACTGGACCAACGAGCAACTTGAGAAGATGATGGGCAAGATCCGCCGCCGCGAGCGCGCCGACTGGCGAGAGGGCAAGGACAATAACAAGGAGGAGGAGGCCATGAGCCCTGAGGAGGCCAAGGAGTTCGCCGAGGCCCAGAAGGCTGCTCAGGCGGAGCTCGACGAGGCCCTTGCCATCAAGATGCGCGAGCTTGGTATCAAGGGCAATGCTGGTTTTCTTTTGCACTAAACAGGTTGGCTTCTCTCTCGGGCACGACCTCTTGATGACGAAAGACAATGAATGATGGCCAAGGGCATGGGTACGGACATGGAAATGGAGTTGGTTGGTTTTGCTCAGTAATGGAGACATCACAAAGAATGGCACTATCTCTTTGTGACTTACCACATCCGCATGGATTCCTCTACATAGTTCTTTGTGACATCGATGATTCTCATTCACCGTCCCCTATGAGTCATAATCTCAGGTCAAAGTTGCTAACAAGTCGTGCACTTAGGATGTATTGAAAAGCTCGGAGCCTTAGACTCGGAAGCGTCGATCATGAAAGTTTACAGGTCATCAACGTCGTATCCCACAGGTCAACTGAGAGTCTCAGTTGGCTCCCGAACAAAATAGCCCAAAAGGAAAACGCCACCATCCAACGCCAACTCCAAGGGGTATCGAAATGGTTTCTGTTGCTCTCATGTGTTGTCGAAGACTCATCCGTTATCGACGTTGTATGTAGCCTCGGAGACCTGCCTTCCGCATGCGTGAATCTCAAGATTGAGACGGCGGCGGAGGGGGAGGCGGGGGCGGTTGCGGGTTCAAGAGTCGATCCTGGACATTACCCGTGTCCTTGAGATAGATGTCAAGCATATTCGCTTCGCCACTGCTGTAGTATGTTCAGACGCCGAAGCGATAGTTGGGGCAAGGAATATTTGCTTACTCATTTACGAAAACGTCAAAGTAAGTGTTCTTATTCATAGTGATGGCTGATGGAGACGAGGTTTAAAACAGATAGGGAGGCAGCAAAATCGACAGGTTTAGGGGGCAAAGGATGCTTGCCGTGCGAATAGTCGGTAACGGGCTTCTTCAACTTGCAGTTACCTCTTCATAATCTCAAGATATGGTTGAGGGGGTATTTATACTCACAAACTTCCATGATCAGGAACTCCCCCTCGGATATCGTACCCTGCCACGTTCCTCGCTCCATCCCGCGCAGCATTCCGCTGGTCACCTGCTCCATCGGAACGCAACTGACACCATTCCCACTTTCACAGCAAAATCCCGACCCCCGTATCCGTACCCAATACCACGCCGGAGATCCATTATCAAACCCAAAGCGAACCGAGGGAGCCCACCCCCAAAGCGGGCCAAACCTCACGAGGGCCCGGCGCAATCCACGACAACCCGAAGGTCAACACAGCGAAAGCCGACCAACCGGACGCGAATCCCACCCCAAACATGAGGCTCTGCCTGCGGCCATCTTCGCGACTCGGTCGGGCTTCGTCCAGTCGCCGTGACGGACGATTCACCCCGTGCCGTTTTCTTCCCTTCAGCGGGGCCGACGACGCGCGCGCGCACGGCGAGCTCATCCAACGACATTCCAAGTTCAGGCTCTACGACACACACCCCCTCCCTGCCGGGATTCTTCATCGAGAAAGGATGAGCCAGAGATTAAACTGTTTCGTTTTGACTTCTGCCAGACGAAGTGTGTGTAGGAATACCCCCTCTCTCCCTCTCGATGTGGACTTTCTCCCCGGTCTTTCTCCCTGGTCGTTTTTCTGCAGGCTTCGCAGCCAACAGCGCAACATACATAACGCCCCTCACCCGGCGCCCAATCACCCCCACACCGATGCCTGTCTTGCATATGAGACTGCAGGAGAACTTCGTGGCACCGCTAACCAGTTTGCAGTGAAGGTAGCGGGAAGGTCTCCTCGCATTGAGGATGCGGTGTACGAGCGACTCGCCTGTAGGGGATGCAGACAATAGTTTCCAGCACATGTGCGTAGAGCAGAGGTAGTCCGATAGTCCCGCGTCGTGGATCAGGGTATAACCATGCCCATCTCTGCGTTCTGCGTGAGATTACAGGCTGGGCGGTGCTCGAGTCGAGCTGACGAGGTGGTGTGGTGATGTACATGAAGCTGAAGCTCGTGAGGGAGCTTCGTCATTTCTTCAGTGATGTGCGGCAATGCGTGTTGATCAATGTAAGTGATCGAGAGTCCCGCAATGTGGCGTACTGATCTTCGACTCGGGAGTTATTCGCGAGGAGATGCTGATATCTGTGGGCTCGCGATTGATTCCCGAGGCTCGCTTCCAGCAGTCAGTAGGCTTCGTGCGGTGTTGTTGCAAGATGGGAAGTAGGGTTTGTCGATAGCGTCGCCAAGCACGAGGCGGGTAGCAGACCCGAACTTTGCAGCTCGACGCGGGGAAACAAGCAGCAAACTCCACGTCAAAGCTTCAGCTTCACGCGCCAAGACTCGTGGGTTGGGTAGTTATTGTGCGTATGAAGACGCTGTACCTCCCATTACCGCTTTGGGGATCGGTTTCCAGGCGTTCAGGTGTAACTAGTTGACCGAAAAAACGTCAGGATGGCATGATACGAATCATCCTAGACCACGACATTTCGTAAATATCGACATGCCGCAGGCCACGTAACAACGGCGGCATCAAGATGAACCAAGCGATTGGAAGAGTACACGAGCTACGGCCGAAACTTGGGCAGATGATCGCGTACAGATTTGACGAGGATCAGGGGTTGAGAAGGCAGATACGTGCATATTTTATACTACACTACAGGCCTTGATTCCTGCAGAGCCTCATAGGAGGGTCGTTCTGCATAAGCCCTACCAATGATCTTTGATCTCGCTTCTCTCGTACATACATTCGCCACAGCTGGCTTGACAGCTAACGTCAAATTTGCTGAGTGTGAGCCAGGCCTTTCACTCCTCTTACGCAGAGGACACAAGTTAGGATATGGATAGAGATATCCTGTGTTTCAATGTATCTTTGTATCCGGGTGCTTCTAGCACAGTAATTGAAGGAGCGTGTTCAATTTAACAGTGTCAGCAATGAAGCTCATCCAAGCGCAATCCAGCAGCTACTCTTTGTGTCCTGAGTCCAGCCCTAGCTTTCCAGCCAAGGAGAATACAATGTTACAAAAGCATAAGTCCAGAAGCAATCAACAGTAGTACTTGAAGACATTCAGTCTTCAAAGTCGGGTATCAAACAAGCCCCCTGTGCCTCCTTCAAATCTCAAAAACACTCCCAGGCGCATTCAATACGCCACCCGTCTCACAGGAGAGATGCGGAGATACAGTATGTTGACTACCAGCGAACATTTGTTCACTTTTGAGCACCCCCTTGAAGTCTGTCGGGGACATTGTCGGTGTCGTTGATGAAGATGTCAAGGACTGGGTTGGGTGAACTACATCTCGATTAGTCCGTTATAATCATGACCCCTGTTAGGACGACTTACCTCATGATGAATGCTTAAAGGGGTAAGAGTGATATATGAGTTTTCTTCTCAAGTAAAGTAGCTGTTTTGCAATATTTGTTCGCAGAAGCCCAGCTTCGATGGTGCATGTGTCGAGAGCTCCATCTTCTCATGGCTACTCCTCAAGGGGTATTTATATTTTGGTGTCCAAAAAACGTCAACAACACTTGCCGATGAATAGTGAACATCTTGTTGCCCCTCTCGGCTACTGCTCCCATATTCACCCATCCATGAGATAGTATCCTCGCTCGTGGGGTCAGCTGGCATGCGCTAGAGTCAGGGTCCGCCTTCACAGCAATCCGACCGCATATTCAAGCCCAACACCCTTGCTCGCGCCGGAACACAAAGAAGAGAAAGCCGAAAATTCCTTCCGACCTTTCAGGGATCCATATCACCTGCCGTGAGGACCTGCCCAACCACAGAGCTCGGGTCCCCAGTTTATGAGGCTCTGCGTGCAAAAACCCCCTTGTCAAGTCCCATGTGAGGTGGCAGTCCGATATCACCTACGAGTCAACCTTCTGCTTTTGCTTGTCGTCTTCCGTCTGATATCCGACACCCATCCGCGGTCCGTCATCTGCCCACCCCTGCCTACCGGATGTGGCCACGATGCGCGGGATGGCACTCGGGACGGCATGGGACGGCACGTCCACGACAACGGCGCTTAAGCTGTCTAATGTAGACTGCCTCTGACAATCAGGCTCTCATCACTGTGAAGTTTTGTTCAGTCCTCGGGTTCGTATACCCAGCGTACATAGAAAAAAATGACCCACATCCTTCTCGGGAATCCTGGCTGGCAACCGTTTTAGCCAAGGAGGCCGACTACACAGTACATGCTGCTCTTGCATGAAGCAACCCCATGGGCCCATATGGCTGCATCGAAGTCAACACAAGCCCTCCAATCAGAACCATGCATGATATAACATTGCATTTCCCCGCTCCGTGATGTCTACACAAAGGAAGGTACTTCGTACGCCACAAGTCTTGCAGCATTGGCACATTGTACTTGAGGTGGTCGGCGATTAGCCTTACAGGGTAGGAGGTACGGCGTCGGTCTCCCCTAGAGCATCGAAAGGGCTACCCTGGCGTGGTATCAGTCTCCGTTGAGCTCCTTCGGCAGGTGATTGTTTCCGGTTTCGAGTATTCGTCATTTTCTTCAGCAAAGTGCAAAAAATGATCGGTTTGGGTACCCGGGTGTTCTCTCCCTGTGAAGTAACCTTGGTCCGCTTCTTTCGGTCATGCTCGGGGCCGTGTTTCCGTCCGTGACGTCGTCTTCGTCGTGGTCGTCGCGAGAATGGCGATGAGGCTTCACCGCCAAAGCCATTGTGCCCCAACCCGAGCTCCAAGAGATAGTCCCCCACGGGGATAAATGCACCGGCTGGATTGGTCATCAATTGTCATCAGAATGAGGGGTTCCTGAGACGAGAGATGGGCTTCAAGATAGGAATGGATGGCAAAATTGGAGCTATTCATGTCGAAAGAGCGCCGCACACCGTCTGCCGTCGGCAGGAGGCGTCATCATGGTCTGATAAACTGTCCACGAGACTATATTTGAGTCGGGATAACACTCAAGTCCGATGCCACGTATGTGGTGATGCGGGACGGGCTGCAAATTGTGTCGACGTGGTGAAATCGTCGGGACGAGGATCAGGGATGAAGAAAGTCAACGACATCCGCGCAAAGACACTGTTCAACCCATGGGCGCCCTCCTCTAACGGCAAGAAGAGCCTCAAGCCACCGCCAGTCAGGAAACGAGAAAGAAGTGCTCTTATGCGAAAGGGTTCTGACACGTGGGGGGGACAGAGGGGTTTGTTGCTTCAAGATAGCCAGGAAACAACCAAACTTCAACCAAAATAACCTCGTGAACAGCGCCCATCAGATTCGTCCAACCAACCAAGCCCCGCACAGGTGGCTTTTGGGTGTCAGATCATCACGAATCGTCATATCTAAGGCCAATGGTTCATCGGCTGCGGGAACGGGTTCGAACCCGAGAAGGGAAAGCAGAACGAACAGGTGTGGAGGGATGGGAGATTTGACGAGTGGAGGAAGTGATGAAAGAGGACAAGAGTGGATTGAGTGATGAGAGAAAGAAGAAGTGAGTGGTTGCCGGGGTGGATAACGGTGGAATCATCGTCTGCATCCGTACACCACCAACACTACCCAAGGCCGGCCCCAGACGCGACCACGGAGAGGTCTGCATCCATGTCCGGTTAGCTGCTGCGTGGCTGCTTTTGAAGAGACCGCTCCAACACTGCGTGCCCAACACACACACCTCTCGCTGTAACCTTCCCAGAATCCTTGGGCTTCTTGCTCTTCGCCTTCCGTCTCTGTAGCCATGGCCCACCAGTCTTGGAGCAGAGCCGCAACAGCCGCATCTTTCGGGGTTGAGCGGACACCCCAGATCCTGAAGCTCCTCGAGGCTCGGTCTATCTTTGCAGTGCAGTCCTTTTTGTGGTGGTGTGAGGGGTGAGGACCACGAGTCATACCCGTAAAGCTTGCAAGGTCGCTTTTGAATAGTACTGTGCAGGAGCAGTTCGCTGTTTTTGCACATTCGGTTCCTCTTTATTGTCGGTCACATCTCATCCTTCCCGATCGTTCGGTTTCCAGGTCTTTAACTCAGAAGGAGAGAAGAGAGAAACGTGGAAAGGCGAGCGGCGGCTATGCGTTGGGGTCCGTGTCGATGCGTAGGGCTGGGCTGGGGCTGGGGCTGCTGACAGTGTTGTTGGTTTCTCCAGGCTGTCAGCAAGATTGCACTTTCAAGAGACTTCATCTCTTGAGGGGATCCTTCATCTATTCATCCTGTGTCTGTGGAATCTCTAACGTCTAAAAGACAGAAAAAAAACCATCGATTAGCACGCCGTCCGAAGCCCATCGGCTCAGATCTTCGACTTCTCCGACTCCTCCCTCGCTCTCTTCGCCTCCTTCTCCTCCTTCAAGACCTCCTCCCGCCCCCGAACCTCGACCTTGCGCGGGCCCTCACGCGTGAACTTGACCAACACGACCTTCTCCCAGTCTCCCCCGCGCCCCGAGCCCTTGAGCTCCGGCCCCGGCTTATCGATCCCGAGCACGACGCGGTTATCCTCCTCGCGGATGAACAGGTTATGCGGGCTCATGACCTTGTCCGCCCAGGGGATCCCCGACGTGGGCTGCTTCCTCGCAGCCTCCGACTCGGCCGTCGGAATCCGCTTCAGGAACTCCTTCAGCTGCTCCCGCTGCGCCGCGAAGTGCTCGACGCCGGCTCCGCTCGAAGAGCCCTTGCAGAACCGCGAGACGAGGAAGAGCAGGTAATACTGCGGCGGGAAGAGGATGATCTCGCCCTTGTCGGCGCGGGAGAGCCATGCGGATGCGTCGTCGAACTTGGCGGCCGTGTGCTCTACGCCCCCGTCCGGCGTCGGGACGATGATCTCATGCTCCGCGGCCTCGGCGCCCGTTGAGGCGGAGTGCGGGAGCATGTAGATGTACATCTGCGTTGTGAAGCGTTTGGGGACGTTGGTTGGGGTGACCCATCTCGTGAAGGGCATCAAGCGGTCTGTTGTACAAGTGAGTAAAATGGGTTGACAAGAAGTAGGATCACATACCAACGTCTGGAACACCCTCGACACTCTCAACCCACTCCCCAAACCGCACCTCATTCCCATGAATCCTCTTCCTCGCCACATCCCTCTCCGCAGACGACAAATTAACCAGCGCAGACTCATCCCCGGCCGCCGCCGACGCCCACTTCTTCGTCGCAAGCAGAATCCCCGTCTCCTCAAAACACTCCCGGATCGCACCAAGCCGATACGCAGGCCCGTCCTCATGCCTCTCCCGCGCCTCGGGCGCAGGAACCTCCCCGTCGTGGAACGCATCCAGGTTCCCGCCCGGGAAGACGTGCGCGGAGGCGAACGACGTGGACGTCTTCACCCGGTGGAGCAGCAGGACCTGGTTCGTCGGCGAGAGGAGGAGGATGCTGGTGCCCGGTTAGCGCGCGCCTGTTGGGAAACGGTACAAGACCCGGTTTGCGAGGGATGCAGCGTTACCTTGAACTCGGCCGCGGCGCCTGGACTTCCTTCTTCTCCTTTGATGAAGAGGATGATGATGATGATGATGCCCGCTTTTGTGACATGATTGCTATTCCCGTCGCGCCTTCAAAACGAACAGTGGCAATTGTGAGTGGCGGCGGCGTATTCGTGCTCGTCGGCCTTCGGGTCGAGGTTCCGGTCGCAATTGAGTGCGACTTCGTGAGTCGGATTGAGAGTATTGATGGTTTTGACCGCGCGCGAATGCAACGTGAAAAGATGAATGTAGACATTAGAATATCCCGGGGAACAGCCTGTCCGGCTAGCTCAAAGTCATGAGGTGTGTTGCGGACTAGATCATCGCAGCGGGGTTGTTTGATGTTTTGCCGAGGTTCGGTGAGCGCCCTGTGACCGCGCCCTGCGCCGGTTGAGGAATGCCGTGCGGCGAGCAACGATCGACATCCGTACTGAGGATTTTCAAAAGCTTCATATTACAATACGAGTCTAGAGGCACTGAGATCAAGACATCAACGTATTAAAGTTTGTCATTGTAAAAGTGAATGCTAGGCCTCTCCAAAGCTGTGCCTGTGCCTACCCAAGTTACGCCGTGAAGAATGCATAAACATGTAGAGGGTATCCTTGCCTCAACTCCAAATCAATATCTCTTCCTCTCGTTCCCTCGCAAGCTCTCGCGCCATAGACAGCAAACGCTCTTGGACTCACACCATTGCTTCACTTCAACCGGAGAGACCTCGCCGTCGTAGCCAACTCTGGACAGCTGACCAGTGTTCAGCCAAGTGGCAAGGTCCTCCAGCACAATAGGATCATACATCAACATCATCTCATGAAAGGTGGGCTTCTTCGGGTCCGTGGTGGGCGGCGCCGTTGTCACGGCTTCAGTGATGCACTCAAACAGAGCCGCAGACTCCTGTGTCTTGGGTGACGCAGCGAGCGACATCTCCGTATCTTCCGTGATTGATAAGGAAGCATCCACCGGCGGCGGTGACGAGAACATTGGCTCCGGAGACGAGTAGGGCGACGGCGACAGGGACCCTTCAGAGGCCGAATCAGGAATCTCGATAATGTTCTGAGACGCAAGCTTCCTCGCGCGTGACGCCGCCGGCGAGGCTATGTCTGGGGTATCTGCAGCTGCCTTGGATTTACCCTTGTTGCTTATCGTGTCGCCGGTGGTTCGTATCGGCTCAGCAGCGGCTTTCTTCGGGCGTCCGGGTCGCCGTTTGGGAGATGCAGGCGGAGGCTGAGCTGACGGCGGCGGCTCACTGGACGGGATCTCGATGCTGTTCTTCCTCGGACGACCCCGCGGGCGTTTGGGTGACGACAGGAGTTCGACGCTGGGGGTCTTCCTGGGCCGTCCCGGTCCACGTTTAGGTGACGACAGGAGTTCGACGCTGGGGGTCTTCCTGGGCCGTCCCGGTCCACGTTTAGGTGACGACAGGAGTTCGACGCTGGGTGTCTTCCTGGGCCGTCCCGGTCCACGTTTAGGTGACACCTCCTGGGATGCTGGCGCAACGTCACTGTTCTTTCTCGGACGGCCCCGCGGGCGTTTGGGTGACACAGCAGCTGCAGCCCTCTGCACGTTGACAGCTGTCTGTGACTCAGATATCGTCGAGATCGGATGGTTCGTGGGGAGGGAAGAGAGAGCTGGACGCTGCTTACTTTCCCAGCACTGGTCCAATAGAGCAAGCATAGCCGTGCGTCTTTTGACTGGCTTGAACCCGTACGAGGAGATTTCACGTGCGAGCTGGACGTCAGTGTATAGGTCGAACTTTGGTTTGCTGGGTTCTTGAATATGTTTGGCTTTGGCAGCAGGCTGTTGTGTTCCTTTGCCAGCCACCGACGGCAGCCGCGGCGGCGGCAGGTCAATTTCCTCCTCGGCGATGTCCTTGTCGGCTGGTAACGCGGCTTGATCAAGCGCAGGGATTGCTTCCTTCGGGGCGGGTTGAGCTGCCGCAGGTTGGAAGGATGGTGCCTCCTCTTGAATGCTAGGTAACTCTCCAGCAATCGCGTTTCCGAGAAGGTCGTCAATATCAGGAAATGAATCATCTGATGGGAAGTGATTTGGAAGTGGTGGCGCCTGCTTGTCCGCGGCCACGTATCCAAATGGATTGGGCCCTTCAGATGTGCTTGCATTCGCCTGTGGAGTGTCTGCCAAGTTGATGACTTCGAGGTCCAAAACTCTCCCATCTTCGTCTCTTGCACCGAAACCCCATAGCTTCTGACGCGGTTCTGGCTCTACCGCATCACTGTTGATGGGCGTGACGAAGGGATCGTCCTCCTTTCCTCGTGAGTTCGAGGCTTGGAGAGCTGATTGAAGGTCCCTGAGGAACGTTGGCGAGTGTTCCCGGGCCAACTGGCTCGAAGTGCCAAAGACGTAGTCCTGGTTTGCGGCCTGCCTCAAAGCTGCCGTCGGTGATAGAAGGACAGGCTCCGGTGGGGGCATCTTTTTCGGCTTCTTGGCCTTGGATGCCCTCTTCTTTCCCTTGCCCTTCGCCTCCTCTGCTTCGACGTCGTTTCTCTCTGGTGCAAATGTAGATGGTTCCTGCTGCTCAGTAGCTTCTGGGACCTTATAGGCAGCTGTGGCCAGCTCAGTGATTGTTCGAGGCTTCTTTCTGGGCGCCTTGGCCTTCGGAGCCGCTCTCTCAGACGGCCCCGTCTTGGCCGTTTCGTTGATAGATACAGTCTCGATCAACTTCCTCTTCCGCAAGACCTGACGCTCATTGTCGGTTGGCTCGACAGAGGGCCGGGCCGGCTCCTCCTCCGGGCGTGCATAATTCTTGAAGAGATTGTCGAAAGTCTCCTTCGAGGCGACAAGACTTGAAGTCTTGTCGGTTGAGGAAAGCAAATCCACAACCTGTTGTCTCGAGCCACCAGCAGTGTCGGCAGGTGGCGGTGTCCAATCCTTGCGACGGCGCATAGCCGCCTCCAAATCCAAAGGCTCGTCTGCATCCTTCTTGGTCCTCTTTGGCGGCGCGGGCTCCTCCGTCTCCTGATCCTGGTCCTCGTCTTTCGATTTGGCAAAGTGGCGACTGACGGTTTCCTCCTTCTTCTTCCTCGTCGTTCTAGCTTTGGCAGCTGGCTTGGCCTTTGTAGTTTTGGCCTTCTTCTCTTCTTTTTCGGCAGCGTCCTTTAAGTACTTTTTCCACGGCTGGTCGGCATCGGTTTCCTCCTTGTCCTTGGCGGCCTTCCCAGCTTTGGCTGGTTTTGGAGGCGGTTGGCCTGGCTTCTTCTCCAACACCTTGACACCCCTCTTCCGCTTCGGTTTCGCTACCGTCGCGAGGCACACAACAACTGGCTCCTCATCTTGAGGTGGAGGTGGTGGGGGCATGCCAGAGTGTTCGGTCGGGGGTTTGGATGGCGTCGTCAGATCGATCGTGGAGTGCTCGTGACGGAGGAAGCCGGATACGCTACTGAAGCTATGGCTCGCATTGTCGGGAATGGGCATCGCCGCGCTGCCGCTTCGGAGTGGAGGTCGTATAGGGTTCTGTGATTTGATCTGGTCGAGGGACGGGAGGCCTGGCGAGGAGGAGAGGCTGTAGGGGTCATGAGGAATGGTCCCGAACGGAGACCCCATCGTGAATCTCGGCAGGCCCAGGGTGATGCGCCGGGCGCATGGTTTCCACACAAGCCGCAGCAGGATGTTTGTTGGGGGTCTGCAAGAGACTATCGTAGTAGCTGCAAGGCGTGCGTAGACATTGAAGTCGCCCGTGGTGTCTCAGAAGTGCTGGGGGTGGCGATGGCGCATCGACTTGTCATTCACGCCCTCCTGCAAGAAACAAAACACACTACGCGCGACACCACTAACACCCACTAAACGGGACCGAGACCTCAGCACGGCGGAGCATGCACGCTGCAGCGGGGTGCAGGCCCGAGCGTCCCAAGCGCCCTCGACACCCGCGTCATTGCCGCGCAGTCACCTGACTCAGCCGACACGTGACTGCAGCCCTGTCGCCGGCTCGGCAGGCGCAACCCACCGCTTTTTGGCAGGAAGCGCCCACACAGTTTTTTTGGCAAAATTAAGAAGTCACCCCCACCACGCCTCAGTCTCTTCCCGACGACCACTTCCGCGTAACGCAAAATCACCAACAACTTCTCTAGACAACCCCCCGAACGCCAACCGCAGCAATGGAGAACGACAAGGGCGAGATCGTCGATCTGTAAGCGAACACCAAACCACCCGTCCTCGAGACGTCACGTCACGATGCACCCGCGCGCCGGCAGCCGAATTCTCGTTCGGGAGGAGAGGAGCTTGAGGGGGAGCCGGAGAGCAGAAGAAGGCGGTGTTTTTCTGCGTGGAATCTCTCTCGGTTCCCCTCTCGGACCTCTGCTTCAGGAACGAGAATTGGGAGGAAGGCCAGGGGTCGCAATGCGATGAAGGATGAACAGGCACAGAGGAACGGATTTGCTAACATGTTTGCTCCTCCAGCTACGTTCCGCGCAAGTGCAGCGCCACCAACCGCATCATCAAGGCCAAGGACCACGCCTCCGTCCAGATCTCCGTCGCCAAGGTTGACGAGAACGGCCGCGCCGTCCCCGGCGAGAACCACGTCTACGCCCTCTGCGGTTTCGTCCGTGCCATGGGTGAGAGCGACGACGCTTTCAACCGCCTTGCCCAGCGCGATGGCCTCGTCAAGGCCGTCTGGTCCGCCCAGCGATAAATGCTGAGGCTTCGTCCTCGGGGGAGGAAAGGAAATGGTACGTTGTGGACGGGGCCTTGCAAAAGGCTCTCGAGGGATTTTATTGGCGTCCAAAAAGCGAAGCCGGACTCGGACACGGTGACTGACTCTTTTCTCTCAAAAGGTCTAGTCGTTCGGTTCGGTCGGTCTACATGGATCTAGAGTTGGTTGCATGGGACAAAAAATCGCCAATTCGAGGCGTCCGGCTCTCTGAGGAGAGGAAAATGGCATAGGAATGGTTCACGACTACCCAACACAATGAGATTTTCCGCGTTCGAGACAAACAAGAACAAGCCTCTCCCGTCCAGTGACTCTCGTCCTCGTCCTCGTCTACCGCCTCTCGACTGCGAAACTCCATCCCTCCCTCCGTACCCAATTCCACGTTCCCGGCTAGCGAAGGATTCTCGTGCCACCCTCGATGGTCTCCCATGGTCGAGGATTCTGGGGCTACCTCGATAGCCTCCGTGCCGCAGATGAAAGCATGAGGCCTTGAAAAAGCCGTGGCGGTTAAGGTGTTCGCCACAGTACAGATACGGGTCTCACATGTCTAGGCACTAATTGATACAATACGATGCCTATTTTTCACCTTGGGTTCGCCATCTTTTTGTGTGCTTTTGAAATGATGCAGGGCTCAACTGGCGAGTGTTCACTCGCTTACAGCCACTCGAAGCTTGGTTCTTTTCCAAACAGAGTCCACAGCTTCCGATGAGAGGCAGCTGGATGATCTTCACGTCAATAACTGAGCCAGGGCTCAACTCCATATGTGCAAGTTATTGCAAGCGTGATGCGCATGTAATGCGTGTAATCATTGATCACTGTGACGCTAACTTCAAATAACATGATCATAACTCTAAACAGCTCATCTACTCCGTCCCCTACCATCACCATCGCCATCTACAACACATAACGGAAGTTGGGGTTCTCCATATCAGTCAAATCGACACCCTCATCGTCATGCTGAGCGTCAGGCGTCACCGCAGCCGCAGCAGCCGCCTCGTCCCTCTGCTTGTTCCTACGCATCAACATCACCCGCAACAAAATGGCGATACACATCTGCGCAACCGAGCACGCAAGAATAACCTTGCAGCCCGTCGGGTACAGCGGCGCCTCCTTGGCCAGGAAAGCATGGGGTCCAATAACGTTTCCGACACAGTACGCCGTGAAGACAATGGCCGAGGCCGTGATACGCTTCGTGTATCCACCCAGGTTCGTCGCCGGCATCTGCAGCGCGAGCACCAGCGACGCGACGAACGAGCCCACGAGGTAGTACCCGAACAGCACGCCGACCTTGTAGTGCGCGCGGTCGAGCTTCCAGATCATGACGCAGCCCAGGATGGTCGGGATCAGCCAGAGCGCCATCACCGTGGTGCGCTGGTTCTTGAGCTTCGTGGCCGTGTACGCGCCGGACAGGATCCAGAAGACCTGGAACGCGCCCTGCGGGATGCCGAGCGCCGTCGTGAGCAGCGGGTCCGAGACCAGCCCCTTGATGATGAGCTTGCCAAAGTTGGCGACGCCGCCGTTGATGACCTCGTTGAGCAGCACGAAGAGCGTCAGCAGCCAGACCTGCGGGTCGAGCACGGCCTCCTTGATCTGGTACCACTGGACCGTCTTGTTGAGCACGCCGGTCTTGGCGAGGCGCGCGCGGCCGACGAGGAGGGCGCGCTCCTCGAGCGAGAAGCGCTTGGCGGTGAGGATGCTGTCGGGCAGGCAGAAGAGGAGCAGGATGCCCCAGAGGACGGTGATGCCGCCGCAGATGAGGAAGACGGCCTTCCACACGGGGAAGGAGTCGATCTGGCCGATGCCGTAGCTGAGGAGGCCGCCCAGCATGGAGCCGACGCCGTTGCAGCAGTAGAACATGCCCGCGCGGAAGGGCTGCTCCGATCGGACGTACCTAGAGTTACGTATGTCAGCTTGCTGTACTCTGGGTTCGGATGAGATTGGGGGTAACTTACCACATGGAAACCATCATCATGAAGCAGGTCGTGATTGGGGCCTCAAAGACTCCCAGGAAGAATCTACACGCCGCAAGGCCGGGGAAGTTGGAGCACGCGGCCGTGATCATCAACACGGAGCCCCACGAGAGTACACATCCCGCGACGACCTTGCCCATCTGCGTCTTCTGCGCCAGGTAGACCCATGGGTACTCGGCGACGAGGTAAGCGAGGTAGAAGATGCTCGCGAACCACGAGTACTGCGTCTGCGTGACGCTGGTGCTGGTGAAGAGGTCGAAGACGGCCGCGTACGACAGCGCCTGCTTGTCGATGTACTGCAGCACGTAGGTGCCGGCCAGCAGGGGCAGGACGATGAGGTCGATCTTGCGGACGAGCTTGCGGTTCTTCTCCTTGTCGTTGACGAGCTCGGCGAGGTACTCCTCGGTGATGTTGTTCTGGTAGAGGAACTCGGCGGAGGCGTCGAGGTGCTGGACCTCGCCGGCGGTCAGCGACTTGGTCGGCTCGAGGCCGTCCTCGGCGGCCTTGATGTCCTTGTCGACGACATGCGTGTTGTCGGCCATCTTGGTTGAGGTTGTCTGTCTCAAAGGACTGATGTGTCTAGCAACAGGAACAACAAAGGACTTTGGAGTTGACGACTCATACTCCGTGGCTTAACGGGGAGGGGAGAAGACATGATGTTTTAATGCCCAACTGCCAATTGGCCATTATCTCGAACCCCCGCAGGCTCACGAGGGCCTGGTCTCCGGGGTGCAGTTGATAGACGAGCCCTCTCCCAGATAGTGCAGATAGCCCGGGGAACTGTCAGGCCTACTCTGTCAGTTGAGTAAACCAAACAAGCATCTTATCAGGAACCGGACCCATGCCCACGAAACCCCATAACGGGCTACTTTATCCGCAGTCCTGGATCTGCCAATGGCTGGTCTGGCTATCGCAGGGAACCACGCCGGGGGGGGCATGAGTCGAGAGGAGGTCGGGATCTTGCCGACCGGCACTGATAAACTTGATAAGCCCGAAGATCAAAGAGTGCTTCGGACGACAGATCTGGGCCCGAATGCGCACGTCTTGAGCCGATATCGCTCGGCCGCCCGATCCCCGCGGGAAAACACGACCCTTTCTCAGCCAAACGTCGCAGCTTTCCCTACTCATTTAACAATGCTAGTCAACTCGATTCGGAGGGCCTGTCTGCCGTGCGATAGCTGCTGCAACGGCGATCCGGTACATCCATCCGCCGATACCTGAACTAATCATCAACCACACCCACCCCCAAGCTTTACCAAGCCCCCGGTTCACCACTCACCTCTCACCCTTGCTTGCCAACCAAGACAACCATCCAAGACATACATACACACACACACACACACACATTCCCAAGATGGGCTCCAAGGTTGAGGACCGTCCCTCGGTGACCATCACGCAGGGCACGGTGGTCGGCACCGTCGTGACGGAGGCCGTCCCGCGGCCGATCGAAGCCTTCCGCGGCATCCCGTACGCGCAGCCGCCGACCGGCGACCGCCGGTTCCGGCCCCCGGTGAAGGTGGAACCGTCCACGGCGACGATCGACGCCTCCAAGTTCGGCGCCGTCGCCCCGGGCAAGCAGCTCTTCCCCGGCGGCCCCAAGTTCGAATACAGCGAGGACTGCCTCACCGCCAACGTCTTCCGCCCCCAGGGCGCGGGCAAGAAGGACCTGCTCCCCGTCGGCGTGTACATCCACGGCGGCGCGTTCAACCGCGGCACCGCCATGATGCACAACACGCCCTCGTTCCTCGCCAACTCCGGCCAGGACCTCGTGGCCGTGTCCTTCAACTACCGCATCGGCGCCCTCGGCTTCCTCCCCTCGACGATGAGCTTCGAGCAGGGCGCCCTCAACCTCGGCCTCAAGGACCAGCTCCTCCTCCTCGAATGGGTCCGCGACAACATCGCCGCCTTTGGAGGTGACCCCAACAACGTCACCCTCTTCGGCATCTCCGCCGGAGCACACTCCGTAAGCTTCTTGTCCAACCCCAACTCCCCCCTCCCAGACTAACACCCCTTGCCCCCTCGCAGATCGGCCACATCCTCATGCACGACGAAGGCCAATCCGCCCCCCTCTTCCACAAAGTCATCCTCCAATCCGGCGCCTCCACCTCCCGCGCCGTCCGCCCCTACAGCGCCCCCATCCACGAGGCCCAGTTCGCCGACTTCCTCGCCGAGACCGGCTGCCCGCCCGGCCTCTCCTCCGCCGACACCTTCGCCTTCCTCCGCGCCGCGCCCACCGAGACCGTCCAGGCCGCCCAGATCGCCGTCTTCGACAAGTACAACCCCTCCCTCCGCTGGGCCTTCCAGCCCGTCGTCGACGGCGACATCATCCCCCGCGCGCCCATGGAGTCCTGGCGCCTCGACAAGTGGCGCAAGGTCCCCATCATGACCGGCTTCAACCGCAACGAGGGCTCCATCTACATCAGCAAGAAAGTCGCCCGCTCCGACGAGTTCACCTCCTTCTTCGCCGACCTCCTCCCCCTCCTCTCCGCCGACGACGTCGCCACCATCGACAAGCTCTACCCGGACCCCCTCACCGTCGCGGACTCGCCGTACAAGGAACAGCTCGAGGGCACGGGCGCGCAGTACCGCCGGCTCGAGATCGCGTACGGACAGTACGCCTACGTGGCGCCCGTGCGGCAGACGGCGGAGCTCGCGAGCAAAGCCACCACGGAGCCGGTGTACCTCTACCAGTGGGGCCTGGAGAGCTCGCTGCTGGACCGCGCGCGGCACGGCGAGAACATGTACTACGAGACCTGCGAGCCCAACCGGACGGGCATCTCGGCGGCGCAGAAGGAGCTGTGCCTGACGTACAACGCGTACATCACGAGCTTCATCGCGACGGGCGACCCGAACGCGGTGAAGGGGTCGGCGCCGGAGAGGCCTGTGTGGGAGCGGTACAGTGCTGAGGGGACGCCTAAAGCGATGGTGTTTGGGGAGGAGAACAAGGAGCTGGTTGGGGGCGAGGCGGGCGTGCCGGCGAGGTTGCATGATGATACCTGGGCGAGGAAAGAGTCGGAGTTTTGGTGGAGTAAGGTGGATGTCTCGCAGCAGTAGGCTGTGAGTAGAAGTTTAGAAAGAATCAAATAAGTTAAATGTGCTTCCTTGGTTTTTGGTGTCGTGTGAATGTTCATCGTTTTGATGTTGGCGTGATGAAAAAGGAGACCTGGCAGCTAACCTTTACGCTTTTAATCATTTATGTTGTTACTAGTACTTTTCATTTCATCGATATTGACTACATACTGCAGTCCAACGTCAACTTCTCAAATTCCAAAAAAAGCTTCAAAACTCACCATCCCATCCCTTCCAACATCTCAACCCTTCCTCCTCGCCACACGATCCCTCCCAAACAACCCCCCCAAATACCCAACCTTGATCGAAAACGTAGCCAACGGCACAACAACCAACACCCTCATCTCCCTCCCCCACACCCCAAACTCCCATAACACCCCCTCCTTACCCAGTGCCACCGCCAGCGCCCCCCAATGCGGAAAGTCCATCAGCGCGCTCACCAGCACGTACCCCCTCACAACCCTCCTGTCAGTACTATACAACATGATCACCCATGTGAGTAGGGCAAAGCCGAACAGCAGCACGGCATTTTGCAGCGCCCAGAGGGTTTCTGTCGGGGTGGGCTCGCGCGGGCTGGAGGTGAGGGGCGCGGTGATGGATGAGGGGCTGAAGAGGGGCTGGAGGGCGCCGAAGAGGCAGAGGAGGGGCTCGATGTAGGTGAAGAAGATGCGTGGGATTGGGGGCATGATTTGAGACATTTTGGGCTTTTTAGTGGTGTGGTGTTTGGTGAGGTTTGTGTGTTTGCTTTAGCTTGATAGTATTGAACAAAAGACAAATTCTTCAAGAAGAAAGTAAGGGGATTGGATACGTATTTGTATCGATTTTACATCAAAGCAGATTACTAGAAGGATCATCATTGCCTGAGATGGCATGTTAGTGAGAGTAAGCTGACATGATGACGTACCAGGAGCTTATGGCGTCTAATGAACTCATGCTCATGCTTCTTTTTTAGTTGATTAGAACATTCCAATTTCAGTTTCATAGTTCCTATATATAAGCAAAAGTGTCTTTATATTAATAGTAATAGATAGATTTCAAAATACACTTAATTACCTGGCTGTATATATAGTTGCTTATAATGATCTGTTATATAATTCACTTATAATTATATATAATAAAATTAGAAATGAAGTTTATTTTAGTATGTCTGTTGTTTCAATGCCTTTGTAAACGGTGATATATAACATATTAAAACTAAACCTAAAACTGTGTTATTTGTTGTTGTGAATGCGGTCTATGTTGTTTGTTGAATTCTTGTAGACTTTAAAATGCACCTCTTGATGTGTGATGAAAAAACAACTGTATTTCCCGCGCTGCAGACTCTACACTTGCCTAACCTGTAATTCTTTAAAATTATTCTTCCTACCGTACTGTGTATCTTCATGAACAAGCAAATAAAAATTCTTGACCCTGCTGTGCCTGTTGGCCACTTACAGCCCTTACGCCCAAATCCCACGCCAAGCACAGGCATCATTCATTCAGTTGACTCAAGGATCAGGTTCACAGATCTTGAGTGTTTAGTACCATAAATGATCATATATCCAAAGAACCAGAACTCCTCCTCCAAATCTCTAACCATCTACCAACTCCCAGGCTTGCTAAAACTCCCCGCGACACCCATCTCCCCCTTCGCCTCCCTACTCGCCCCCTCCATGCCCACAAGCTTCAACGGCCTATACTCCGCCGTCCACATCTGCTCCCGAATCCACTCGTCCAGCTCCCCGTCCTCCCCGGGAATCCCCTCCTCCGTAGCCACCCCCTCCTCCACCGCCGCCTTGATCACGTTCCTCGCCACCCTAACGCTCACGTCCCTCACCACATCGACCCCAGGCAGCAGCGGCGCCGTCTGGTCCTCCAGCGCGGGGCTCAGCGCCGCGACGCCCTCCACCGCCGCCACGAGCATCTTGTCCGTGACCAGCCGCGCGCGGCAGAGCACCGCGCCGAGCCCGATGCCCGGGAACACGACCGAGTTGTTGCACTCGGCGACCTCGATCTCGACGTCCTTGCCGTCGGGGCCCCAGGGCCCGGTGACGGGTTTGAAGGGGGAGCCTGTGGCGACGAGGGCTTTGCCGTCGGTCCAGGTGAGGATGTCCTGCGGCACGGCTTCGTGGAGGCGGGTGGGGTTGGAGAGCGGGAGGATGACGGGCCTCTCGACGCCGGAGGCCATGGCGCGGACGATTTCTTCGGTGAAGGCTTTGGGCTTGGTGGACGTGCCGATGAGGACGTTTGGTTTCACCTTCTTGATGACGGCGAGGAGGTCGGCGGAGGTGTCGTCCCATTCGGCTGCGTCCCGCGCAAAGACCTTTTGCGCGGAGGAGAGCTCGCTTGAGGTGGTCAGGAGCCCGGGCTTGTCGATCAACCTGGGGTTTCATCAGCACTCATCCCATAAGAACTGTGTTGGGAAACAGGACGTACCAGATCTGCTTGGCGGCGTCTTCCTTGCTGATACCCCCCTCCGCGGCAATCGCATCCCGCACTTGGTCCGCGATGCCCACGCCCGCCGACCCGGCCCCGAAGATGACCAGCTTCAGATCAGAGAGCTTCTGCTTGCTGACGTGCAGCGCCGCCATGATGGCCGCGAGGGTGACGCAGCCCGTCCCCTGCACGTCGTCGTTGAAGCAGGGGATATGCGGACGGTACTGGTCCAAGATGCGCCTGGCTGTTCCCATCGTCAGTGTCCTGATACTACATACGACTAATAAGAAAGGGTGGGGGGAAACATACCGTTCGTCAGCCCGAAATCCTCAAAGTGGATGTACGCCCTCGGATACAGCCTCCGCGCCGCCTTGACGAACTCGTCCACGAAGCGGTCGTACTTGTGCCCGCGCACGCGCTTCTGGCGCAGGCCGAGGTACAGCTCGTCGTCGAGCAGCTCCTGGTTGTCGGTGCCGCAGTCCAGCACGACGGGCAGCGTGCGGTTAGGGTGGATGCCGGCGCAGAGGGTCGTGAGGACGAGCTTGGCGACGGAGATGAGCACGCCGCCGACGCCCTGGTCGCCGATCCCGAGGATCTCCTCCCCGTCTGCGGTCCTTTCGTCAGCAAACACACTCTCTTTGCGAGTGAGTTCAAGGTCAGGAAGTTACCAGTCACGACGATGTAATCTATATCCTCAGGCCTCCCCCACTGCGCCAGGTCATGGTACACCCTGTCCACATCATTCACATTCAAAAAGCACCCGTCGGGCCTCCTGAACAGCCGCGAAAAGTTCTGGATCGCGTCCCCCTCGGTGGGCGTGTACACGATGCTGAACATCTCGGGGAGGTGCTCCTGCAGCAGGCGGTAGTACAGCACCTCGTTCTGCTCCTTGAGCGAGGTCAGGAAGGTGTTCTTGGCGAGGTCGTCGTGGCGGCTGGCGTACTGCTCGTAGGCGCGCTTGAGCTGCTGGTCGAGGGTGTGGATGCTTTGCGGGAGCAGGCCGGTGAGGTTGAACTCGCGGCGCTCGTCGTGCGGGAAGGCGGTGCCCTTGTTGAGGTAGGGCGTGTTGAGCAGGGCGGCGCCCGTGACGGCGCAGGGGATGGGGCCCGAGGTGCTGAGGGGGAGGTGGGAGAACTTTGAGGGCGGCATTTTGGATGTTTTGTTATCGTGAGAAAGATGGTATCACGAATGGGAGATGGAAATCAGACGGGCTTGGGGTTAAGATGTATTTCAAGACACAGAAACACCATGAGCACATGCAAAGGTTGCGCGATGTACGACGACGTCGAGAAAGATGGAAGCCATCTATTTTCCTTGGCAGGGAACACACGCTAGCTACCTTAATCAAGAGCTACGTACTGCAGAAACGTGGAGGGTAAGGTGAGTGCATGTCTGGTTGCGAGTGAGAAGTTGTGTCTTTTGGGCTGACTGCCAAGTGACGTCAAGGCAGGTTCGGTGGTGACATTTCAACGCCAGCCAGGCGGGAACTCGGGGCCGGCGCGCGCGACGAATCAGCGGCGTCTGCGTCGCGGGGGACGAACTGGGTCCGTCAAAGATTGGACGGCATCATCTTGCCGGGCGGCGTGGTTTCCCTCGCATTCGATATCAAGGACGCAATCACAAAAGAAGACACTCATCACCAAGCGAGTCATCACTTCATCACGAGAAAATATGTCGGTACGCCTGGAGCCTCGCCCATGTGGGAAAAAAGATGGGCATGGACTATGATGGTCCTTTAATTCTGGCAGCGGTTTCAACCAGACGACACGAAAAAATCCCCATCCCGAAGGACAAGAAAATTCCCATGTCGTCCGCAAAATCCCCGTCCTCTTCAAATCTGCTCCGCAAAACGCGGCGCGGGTAGAAGACCCTCACAAAAGCGAGGACTCGCGAGCGGTGCCTTGGTGTAGGCGCGAGTGACTGGTATGACGCTGCTGTTTGTGTGCATGTGGATTGTGTTCCCATGCGAGATGGAAAGACTTTGTTTGTATAGCAGTGAGGCATAGGCAATGCATTTAATGCGTTTCCTCGTGGAGGCTCATTTGAGCTGCGCGGGATGCGCGATGCCAGAAGTTGAAGTTGTTGGTGATGGTAGTTGCGGTGGGCAAACAGTAGGAGGTTGGTGGAAATTTTCTTCAGGACTTTACGGTGGGTAGATCCTGATTATGTAAGACGGGGAAGAGTCTTTGCTGGGAACGGAAGGAAAGGGCGGCAGGATGGCTGCCCCAGCTGGCGGCACTTGGTCACGTCAAACCGTGTTAGTCGGAGCTGGGGTATCCATGAAACTCTAGCCACATGATTTGCACCACGATCTTCAGGAGGGATCATGCAGGGCAGATCAGATAATTAATCTGGACAGGCTAATGTTCGAACACGCCCTCTCAACGATGACACAAAGCACAAGTCCATTTCAGCATGAGACCAGACGATTGGAGGAGAAACCTTGAAGCCATTAAAGATATCGTGAAATACGTCGTTTCGATAACATCCGTGATATTCAAAATCCAAACCCCAACAATGTGTCCTGGGAAGAGGCATATGCCACCGTTCCCCAATAGTAGAACTTCGCTTCTAGTTTGTGACCAGCAAACAGAATGCCGGTTGGGCTGATGGATAGGAAAGCAGGTATACCCGAACTCCCAAGCAAATAAATCATACAGTCTGGCTCTCAATCCCCATCTCAAATCAGCCCGGCGCGAGCAGCCTCGCCGCCGCCGTCCTCGACGAGCTCATCCATGCGCCTCTTGCCCTTGCCAATGCCGCCCTCGCCAACACCCATTCTCCTGGCGACGTATCTCTGAGCAACAACGCCAACCGCAAGCCCGAGAAGCTCCTCGATCCACTCGGCAACCCACTCGCGGGGGTCGACACCGCCGCCCTCGACGATCTCACGGATTTCGTCGGGAGTCGACTGGTTCAGGGACGCCTGGCCGTCCTCGCCGCTGGCGGGCGTCAACGGGTTAGACGCATCCAACCACTGGATCCACCTTGCGGGGATGGACTGGCTGATGGCCGAGTACTCAATCTCGTGGACAGGGTCCAGGCAGAAGACGGCAAAGCAGACCATCTCGTCGGCCTCGTCCACATCGGCTACAGCAGACGCCTCCTTCTCCTTCTCAACAGCCGCAGTTCGCGCAAACAGGGCAGAGTCCGAGGTCGTGCCAACAGCCTGGATGGCAAGGAACAGGTCGGAGCTGCGCACTGGGTTCTCCTCGCTCAGAGGCTCGGTGGCACGAATCCTGGCCTGCTCCAGACCGCCGTGGGCTCCAAAGTACTCATTGGCGTAGCCCTCAGCACCGGCACGGCAGAGCTTGGTGCCCTCGGTAAGGCCCTTGATCATACCGAGGTCGCGCGGAGAGTCGGCCTGCCTCCACCAGGGACCATCTCGCCAGCCAGCGCCGCCGTCGTTGGAGTATCTCCTGCTGGTGTTCTCCTGGCCGCGCTGGATGACCATCAGCTCGCCGCCCTCCACCTGGGACATGACGCGCGAGAAGGTGCCGTAGATCAAGGGGTCGAGGGAGGGGTATCCGACCATGTCGTGGGTGATGTGGATGAGCAGACGTTCGTGGGAGCTGATCGGGGGCGCGAGGGTGTGGAGGATATTTGTAAAGGTCGGCATGGCCTGCTGGCGGAGGTTGTCGCCTGCGCATACGTTGTCAGTAAACATGGACCAGGCCGATCGAAAATGCCTCTACGCGTGCAAAGAAGACGCTTCAGTACTTACCCAATGCCCTCAGGCCGCCAACGTTTCCTCGCACCTGCTCAGCCCACTTCTTGGCCTCTTCGTTCTTTTGAATCTCCTTGACAGCGGCTTCGGCCTGCTTCATGGCAGCAGAGGCAGTAGAGAAGACGCTTCCCCACCAGCCACCACCGGCAGCGGGAGCGGCGGCGGCGGCAGAGGACGACGCAGCGGTCTTCTCCGTCTCTTGGAGATCGGAGCTCGTAGCGCTGGGAGTGAAGCTTGCGCGCAGAGAACGGGCGCTGTCGGTAGACTTGCGAGGGGCAGCAGCCTTGTCGTCAATGGTCGGGGTGGCAGAGCGTCTCGGAGGGCCCTTGGCGGCCGTCTCCTTAATACGGGGCGTGTGCGGGCGGGAAGGCTGCTCGAGGTCCTTTTCGAGCTCGGCGAGAATGTCCTGGTCGGCCATAGCCTTGGAGGCGGCGGTGGTGGGCTTGGGCTTCTTCTCGAGGGACTTCTTGGGAGCAGGCGCCTCACCGCCAATGCCCTCGAAGAGGTCGTCGATGTCGTCGCCGCCAGCGGCAGCCTTGGTCTTCTTGGGAGGCATGTTGGTGGTGGTAGTGGTGGTTGGTGTTGTTGTTGATGGAGAGGTGATGTTGCGGGGCAGACGTCACAAGCTATCTGGTACACTACCGCAGGCAGGTAAGACGATTGGCGGTGCTGTGTAAGGGAGTGGAAGGCCCTGGCCCTGGCCCGGAAAGGGCAGGTCGGGGAGCTCGTCCAAGGGATGGATGGATGCTCGGGAAGCTGAGTCAGGGGCCGTATGAAAGATGAAAAGCTTGAAGCAACAGCTCAAGGCAGTTGAGTTTCGATTGAAAGAAACTCCGAGACTCTCAGCGGCTGGGTGAGCTGGATATGGCGTTGCGATTGACTGGTATCAAGAGCAATTCGCTGGTTCATTGGGGCGAGGGGACGGGACTGGACGCAAGACCCGACCGCCGCCCAGCCAGGCACGTCCATCTGGCAGCTGGAGACGTGCATCATCAGGGACAGGACTTGCGGATGCGCTAGTCTCCATTTGGCATAAAGTCGTTTGGCGAGTGCTTATTGGCCTAGGGCCCCTGCCCAGGATGAAAAGCGCGTCCGGCGGGTCCTGCCTCGACAGACACGGCGCCTGTTTTCTGTTCTGGCTGCAAGTTACAGTGGACAAAGGCGCTGGGAGTTGTTATCTTACAGCGCTTATGCCGCCTAAGGCGCTGCGATGGTGCTGGAAGATGCCCGCCTCACTGAACACGATGACTCTCTATGCCCGACGGGATATGATGATTCAAAAACCATTCTCACCTCCGACCTGTTAAGGAATGATTACTCAGACAGTCCTTGATTCCGCTGCCTAGATAGATACACTGAAGAGAGACGTATCGAACTGTGACTTGAGTAAAAACAGTTAAGAGACCAGTGTCCACCATCGTCATCAGCAGTGAGCACGAGGACAGTGAGGTGTCAGGAGGAGAAAAGATACGTACCGTGCATGTACCGTTTTTCGCATGGCCCAGCCGTGGCTTGCTCGGGATCGCATCACCCAATGGGGCAGCTTACCCCATCCCCAGCCAGCCGCGGGCACTCCTTTCCCCAGCAGAGCACTGTCAAGGGGAGTGGCAGACGGTGGCGCCAGTTGCAGCCAGGGTCGGGGCTGCTGGCAAATTTGGATTTTTGCAAGTGAATGACTGACTGACAGAGAGCGAGTCCTGTCCCGACTGAGAAAGAGCAGGCCGCCTCACCTCAGAAGGCTGCCGCTGCCGTACCTTCCATGCCGTGTTAAGGTACAAGGCTTATGTACCTTTGCCTTGTAGAACTCTCTGGCGTGAGAGAGCAGCGCACCGCACCTCAGCCGGGAAAAGCATCGCATCAACAAGAAGGGGGTCAGCCATATTCTTCACTTTGGCGTCCCTGATATCCCCCATTTACAATCTCGTCGCCTTCTCAAAAACACAATCGCCGGATTCTGCGTCTCAGCATCTACATCTGAGAGGCACTCATTTTTAGCCCAGCGACGTCGACGCAGAGCTTTCAGAGCCCGAATTATTTTCCCTTATTACCATTTACTGGCTCAAACCACCTGCCTAAGACCAGCAACAGCAATTACCTTACCTAGCAAGGCCCAGGCACACACAGCACCTTACGACGCACAGCTCACTCACTGTTAGCACTCCTGCCTCGCCTGGCCACCACCACCTTACCGCAGTACACTCCCGAGGTACTTCACCCGACCACTGACTCTCCGCCAACAGCAAGGTACCGCTCCTCACCCGTGCCAACAACCCAGCCAGCCAGCCAGTCGGTCCAGCCAAATCAAGCAGCAAGGGCCCGTCAGTCAAACCACATCACCACTTGCACATCAATCCTGGTTTACCATATTTTTCACCACCGCTGCTGGCCCTTACACCACCGGCAAACCGCCCTCAGACTTATCACCGACACCATCGGGACATTGCGAGACTTCTCCTCGTCTCCGTGAATGGTTTCTTGCCATTCCCCAGCGTCCTGTCGGCTTGCTCTGACCATTTCGCCTACACCCACCCTTTCTCCGCCTGCAACTTAATTCCCCGTCTTATTTTGATTCTACCCACCCCCCGTCACTCCATCACCAACGCTTCTCCCTTCATAAGAACATGGAGCAGCGACCTCGCGGCGGACGCCCGAATCGGAGAAAGACATTGCCAAATTCAAGTTTTCAATCAGACACCAGCGCCGCCGGCGATTCCCCTTCTACCACAATGACGCGCTCTCCTCCCGCTGTCACTTCCCGCACTCCTCAGACAGCACCTCCCAATCGTCGGGGTGCCAAGCCCATTCCGATGAACAATCCCTTCTCAAGCGTTCGCTCTTCACCAAGCACCGGCCCTGCTGGCCCAGGCAAGGCTCTTAGAAAGAGATCTCGCACCAGCGGATATGACGGCAACGGCGATGAAGAGGATGAGGCCTATCGTAAGGGTCCTCACACTTTGCGGAAACGGACAAAGATCGACTACTCGGCTGCAGACTTTGAGGACGAGCTGCCCGAGATTGGACATCCGGCACCGAGAACTGCCACTCGCAAGAAACGAGCTGACAGTGAGGTTGCCGACGATGAGTACTTCACCCCGGCTTCCCAGAAGCGTCGCGCCACCTCCAGAGATTTTTCCGTCGCCAGTCTGCCCGCCGCTCGCCGCCGGACCCCAGCCCGGAAGACTGTCGTCGAGCCTCAGTCTTTTTACTCACAGCAGTCCGACGAGGACATCGTCAAGGACACCATCGAGGTCGTCGGCGACTCATCCGATCTCGTGAGCTCCGATGATAATTCGGACCACGATGAGGATGAGAATGACACTTCCGGCCGCATCTCGTTGCCCGAGAACCACGATCCTTCCTCACCAATTCAGCGGAAAACTCAGGAGCCTCGCCACATCGCCGCCCCAGTCGAGCAGCACCCTTTCAATCAAGATGAGCCACAGCCTGTAAAGACGCAGAATCACTCTGCCGTCTCATTCATCGAGGCGATGGACTCCGGTCCGATAATTGCTCACCCCCAACCTATCCGTGTCAACCATGTCTCCATTTTTAACAACACAAGCCCGGCTCAAGAGCCCCAGCCGACTTCTACACGCCGCGACGAGCCTGCCGAAGATTTTTCATTCCACCCAAAGAGAGAAGCCAGCTCTCCCGTCCGGCCAACAGCCACCGCTCCTCATACGGCGGTCGAGCCGGAAGCGGATGAGGCGGCTGCCGGGCCACAGCTGGTTCTCGGCCCCCAGGAAAACTCCGCACCTGCCGTTGTTGCTGACAATTCCGAAACGACTACCAACCCCGTCGTCACCATCAACGATGCTGCCGTCATTGAACAGTCCCCAGAGCCTATTTCTGAGCCTGTCATTGAGCCTACCGTTAATGGCGAAATTGTCAACGGCCATGTCGACGCTGTCGATGATGTCCCGCCTCAGGAGAAGCCCCAAACCCCGGAACCTCCAGCCGAGCCTGAAGTCAAGGTGTCGGAGTCTTTCACTGCCCAGCCAGAGGACGATGTACCAATTCATGACGAGATGGAGGTTGACGCTCCCGAGGTTGACACTCCCAAGGCTGACGCTCCCGAGGTTGAAGCTCCCGAGACGGAGGCGACCGAAGCCGCTGAACCGCAAGAGGATGCCCCAGCTGACGAGCCCGACGTCGCTCCAAGTCCCGAAGATGTTCCCGAGGAGCCTAAGATCAAGGAGCCGGAGTTCAAGAAGCCCCGCTACCCATGGTCCTACCTAACACCATACATTGAAGGCGAATACGTGACTCACTCCATTTACCCGGTGACCGTCGAAGCCTCTGCGCCAACGTCCAATGCTGATGGACCAGATGTCAATGGTGACGCCGACGTGGATGAGAGCGCAGAGCAAGCCGACGCCCAGCACGCTGATGGCGACGCAGACTATGATGCTACGGCAGATGCTGAGGCCGATGCCGAAGAGGCTCATCGCGATGCCGACCAGGAAGACGAGCATCACCCCGACGGCCAAGGCCCTCAGCTCTCCCAGGAATCCAGGTACAACTCGGAAGCCCCGACACCTGCGCTCACTCCCCGTCAGGGATCGCCAGCTTTGCCCTCGACGGCCGCCACCGGCTCCAACACGCCAGCTCTCGCTGGACCCAGGCAGCGACTCAGGAAGCAATACCCGTTCAAGAAAGTGCGAGACCCTGCCGAGTACATGGAGTTCCTCAAGGACACGAAGAAGCTGTCTTACGAGGAATTGTGGGACCTCTTGGACCAAGTCAATTACAGCCTCTTCGCTTGGCAAGAGGAGTACAAGGAATGCACCAAGGTTGTCGACGACCAGGAAAATGCGCAACGTCGTGCGATTCAAGATGCCGCCTTCGAAAAGAAGACTGCTGACCTGGACGCCTTTTCCAAGGTGGAGTCATACATCGAAAAGGACTTTGATGTGCAAGGCTACAGAGCGGGCATTAAAGAGAAGGATGCCGGTGTCCTCGAGCAGCGCTGGCAAGACAGGGTCATGGCCTCCGCATTTGGATTTGATTACGACCCTCATCCCAACAAGGTTGGCAACCAAGACCCCGACGCTCAAAGAGACGGCGGCGGAGAGGGCAGGCAACTCAGAAGCCAGCCTCAAGCTAGTGCAAAGGCTGCTGAAGGTGACGGTGTCATTGTCTCCGGCAAGAGAACGCGCAACCCACCCAAGTTGTTCGACGGCGTGTTACAGGATGACCGCTCAGCAACTCCTGGTGGGAACAAGCCTGGCCCGAAGAGGAGAGGCAGGGCTGCCGCCGCCGACAAGTACTCCAGCTCATTCCAAGAAGAGCCCGAGCCCGAGCCTGAACCTCAGACGATTTCACCAGCGAAGCCCGGCCGTAAGAGGGGTCCCAGAGGCAAGAGGGCCGTTGTTGTTGAGTCCGAACCCAGCACGCCCGTACCGGAGCAGGAAGCTATCGCGCCGCCGCCTCCCGAGCCCGAGACGCAAGATCCTCCCAAGCGCAAGCGTGGCCGTCAACCCAAGCCCAAGCCCGTCGTCGAGGAGCCCGAGCCGGTGCCCGAGGAAGTCACGCCCAAGCGAGGCCGCAAGAGAAAGTCCAACGGCCATGTGCCTATTCCAGAGACTACGGACGAGTCTCGCCCGACATCGTCGTCCTCCAATGCTACCATTTCCGACGACGGATCCACCTACGGCCTGCGCCAGAACAAGCGACCGCGCAACTGGAGAGAGGAGGCTGATGTCGACGAGGAGGCCGAGGAGGTGGTTCAACCGCAGAAGCGCCCTAGAATCCGCCTTAACAGGAAGCAGAGCGCTCCCGAGCTGGCGCCCAAGAAGACGACGTCGGAGAGTATTCTCGAGAACATGCAAAACTTCGAGGCCCCGACCACGCCCGACACCCCACAGCTCATCATGTCTTTCAAGCACATTGGCAAAGACAAGTGGACTGTCAAGGGTGCATCCACGCCGCGCCAGACTTCTACAGACGTGAGCGAGTACAACGTCTCGACTCCCCGACCTGCGCCGGTATCTGCCCCCGCCTCGGCCAAGTCGTCCGCTCCTCCAAGCCAGGCCGGCGGCGAAGAGAAGGACTACTCCACCATGACCAAGTCGGAGAAGATGTCGGCATCCATGAAGAGTGAGTACATACCACGATGTCGATGTGTCGCAATAGCTAACAAGTATTCCAGAACGCTGGCTCAACGGAAGTATGCAGGGGGCTGTCAACAAGAGAAAGGCCACCCTGGCAGCCAAAAAGGCCGCCGCCGCCGCTGCGGAAGCCGCGCAGGCTGCCCAGGCCCAAGTCGCGCAGCAGAAGCAAATGCAATTCCAGCACCACGCCGGCATCCTGCCCATGCCGCCGCATCACGGCCAGCAGCAGTAAACGAATACAACGAAATACATGATACCGTCGCAAAGACGACGACGAAGAACACCCGAGAAGGGCAACGGCAACACATGCCGCGCATACATCATCGACAGCATTTGCTTTTAAGAGCATCATTTCCTACATTTCCCGCCCCTTTCCTCCTCCTTCCTCGAGAATCAGCATTTTTTATATACCCATTCGCCTGATGACTCTTCATCGCATCCGGATGGGGCGTGTGGGTCGGGCGGGCTTTTTTGCAACAAAAACACGGTACCTGCATCAATCACCACCACCAACAATCGATTTAATCAGCCTTTCGTCACTAGTGTATTTGTGTGTGTATAGCGACGACGGAGGGCAGGGGCGGTGGACAGCGTCTATTTCCTTATCAGAAGCATGGGAAAGCGAGGGCATCCAACTTTTCTTACTGTCGCGTTGGAAAACAGGGACGAAAAAAAAGTGATCGGAATTTTTATTTTATTTTTTTCATTTTGCATTGCGGACACGGTCGGTGTCCCCACACTTGGGAGGAAGTCACGTCACGTCAACCGTGCCGTCGTTTCGGTTTTCTTCCATAGTGTTATTCAACCGTCTTCTTGTCGTTATTCTTTGGATCAGTGATGATGATGATGATGATGCTGTGACTTGAGTTCGAGTTTGAAATGATTCCAGAGGTATCAACCAGGACGTTGGTGTGGGAAATTACGCGATTCTGTATTGCCGAGATACCACTCCAAGGCTCGAGGCTGGCTTTTTGTACCTGGAGATGTGATTAGCTCGAATTCCGTCGGGTTTGGTCTTGATGCCGTGTGTTCACGTAGGCCTTCAAGTCTGTGGCGTCTGCCAGTGCGGGCCTCGGACCATGGGGACTCGACGCAGCCTTCGTCACCCGGCGGGATGACTATAAAGCATGCGGCGAGCAACACCGATGTAAGCTACCAGCAAATTTTCTGCCAATCTGTTTCCTGCTTCAAGGGTTTTGAATGGACAGTGTGTCGCATGGTGGTGGTTTTGTCCAAACACCCTGAGCCGCGACGTCCATGCTCCCGAGGGGCCTCCATCCTCGTCGGCGGCGCCCGTCATCGTCCATGGCCAGACATTATTCGCCATACAATCAATCCCGGGTTTCTGAGTCTTGGTCCCTGCCTAAGTGGATGGCGCCGCAGGGCAAAGAGCGTGCGTGCGTGGCCTTGAGTTGTTGCATCAAGCGATGGTCGGCATTGAACTCATTCGGCGTGCCGATGACATCGAAAGTACATTTGATTGGGTTGTTGTTTCGGTTTAACTTACGAACTTTCTGTGCTTCTTATATATTAATCCGTATTTGCGAATGTCAAGGAGGTTAGGTTGTGTGACGGGAGCGGTGGGTGGATATAAAGTGCCCCCTGCCGACCGGATGTTCGGATAACCAAGGCGAATGCAATAGCTAGATCATCGACTGTTCTCCTAAGGACTCAATCCGGGTATCAGTGGTTCTGTTTGAGACGGGGACGTGTGCGCATGGCTGTTCCATCGGCAGTCATGGGTCGTCACCTGCAGCGCATCCGGAGCGAATACCGGGAAGACGACAGCGCTCGGGGGTGTTGCGGCTGTCTGTCGGCAGAGCTCTTGAAGTTACCAGCCTCGCTGTCTTTGAAATGCTGGTGGTGTGAGACGTACTTCGGTACCCAACTAAGCAAAAGGAATATGGTTGATTGTATTTGCTGTTGGTGAGAGAAACACCCTTGCCATGAAGGGGTGTTTTATACCCATGAGCAAGAGCCCTGCCGGATCACACCCCTCGCAACAGGTCAATTTACTATAAAAGTTCTTCGCTCGATGTGTGTAACATCGATGTGACAATGTCTGGTAGGGGTGTCCTTAGGCCTTGATCTTTTGACCATGTACTTCAACCCGAGCACGTACTCTGCGATGTCGCCGACGATGACGTGCCGCTTTCATCTTGGACTTGCTTGATATACTGTTATTCAAAATCAAATAAGTACAAGACAAGCTAGATACGGGCCAGCGATATGTCTATGACAGAGTACGGCGACGTGGGTGAAGTAGAGGACTCCCTCCCTGGATCTCTCCGACTTCACTGAGACAGGACACGCCCCGGCAGCGCCCCTTCTGTGGACTTCCCCGAATTCGATTTAGGGATTGTTTCTTACTTTTGCTTTGATCTTGCAGAACTGTCAGTACGTTCAATTCGGGAGGCTTTTATAGCAGTTGTCGCGCGACCCACTGAAACCCAGATGATTGCCGCGGTTTATGACCATGGCACAATGAGCCAGACGGGAAATGAATCTCATATGTATAGCACCGCATGACTTTGAACTTGAAGGATAGTGACTCGATGATGTGCGCAAGGGGTTAGATAGGGTCTCATGAATAACCAGATGCTTGCGCTCCCTAATACCAAGTGAATGTTGGTAGTTGTAGTTTTTGGTGTAGTCGAAGACTTCTCGCTTGAAGACTACATCAATCTTCTCAAAGCGTAGCCGCGTACCTGCTTTAAGTTTTGGGAGATGTTTATAGCTACCAGGCCCGCGGTGGTAGTTCATCTTCGGGATATTGAACGCAGATACGCCGGAGCCGGCGGTACCTCAAGGGAGCTACGCAACTATCTGCAGCCAGTGGCCTAACAATCTAAAAGGTGGTGTTAATTCAGACATACGAAATGCATTTCCATGCCCATACAACGTCTGATCAACGTTGCCCGCGGGCCGCTATCCCCCCGGGCATTGGCGTGCGTGGGAAAAAGAAACACAGCCCTAGCCGCAAGGCTCGTTTTATATCCCTCAAGTGAGAGGTTTTGCTGGAGAAAGCCCTCTGGCAGAGGAATTAATTTGATATAAGAAGTATTTCTCGCACTTATGATGGATGATCGAACAATTACGCCTTTGTACTTGCGACTCGATAGACCATTCCAGGTGCTGCGAATGTGGACCGGTGTCTGGCATACACCCCTGCGATACCGATGACGGCTTCTACGGTGCGAACGCTTTGGAATTACTTTTACGTCTGGCTATTCGCTATGGAATGACTTGAGGAAAGTTTTGAAAAGGGTCGGTGCTGTCGCTGGGCAGACGGTAGCGAGGCATGTGAAGTAGTGGGCTGCCTTCCTAGACCTCTCCCATCGCAATGAGGCGGCACAAATACAAGCGTCGCTCTCTTAGTTCCAAAAGACAAGACTGGGTTCGGTACCTTCTTGGGGAATTTGCGGTTTTTTGGTTGCTGGAAGCTTTAATAGCAGCTGTGGCAAGATCCACACGGAAACCCGGATGGTTGTCAGCTTTCGTATCCTAGCACCGCCGGCCGGTCGGGAAGGATTGACGTCCAGGGAGGCCGAAAATCATCTAGTCCTGGGTAAACATTTGTTATAAAGACGCGCTTCTATTCAGTTGAGATCGTGCCAGAAATGAAGTAGCCTTTGAAGCTGAGATCGTGCCAGAAGTGAAGTAGCCTCTGCCTTTGTCGTAGGAGGAAACTAACGGCAGGCTGGTTGATTTGGCCGCGCGAGAAGTAACGAGACCAAACCTGTGGAGTGCGCCTTCGCAAAGTCGGTGCTGCGAGTTTCCGAAACGGTAGAGCAGTATTGGAGATGAGTAGACAGCCGCCGGAGACGACGGGAGACGAGTTGTCTTCGCAGTAGTTAGGTCTTCGCGGGATGTAGATAACTGGATGATGGAAACAAGATGAGGACTCCTGTTAGGAAACACCTCTGGCAAGTACAGACGCATTGTTTCTTGCATGATAACATAGGTCAAGCGCATGATGTGTCATAATATAGCTTTCGAGAGATCGGTTCCTGCCTGCTCGTGCCTACCGACATGCCTCAGCTTCTCTGGCACGGTCACTGGCGAGGGTCGTCGGTAGGCGGCAAACCATCGCCCTTCTAACTTTAGCTTCATAACATCTAGATGAATATGGAATTGAGTCTTATATCATGAGTGGTCATGACGAGAGTCAGAGGTAGAGGCCAAGTCTGCGTCATCGACCCCGTCCGCACGTCTTCGCAGTCGGGGCTGGAACCACACGAAAACTTCTCTATAACTAACTCGTCGATGAGCTGCTTTTCTTCAAACTGCACGGGAAAAATGAGCTTTGTCTAGCAAAAGTATCATGGTCGACTTGGCACGCGACATGCGCACCGTGATGAAGTACGCCGTGCCGCAGTAAGGCAGGCGACGAAGCTCGGCCCCTGGCAGTGGTGCGTCTTGTGAATGATTGCGGACGACGAATAGATAAGAGAAGACGTAAGGAAATGAAGGAAGATGAAGAATGGCCAGCATTTGAATTGCGTCATTGAGACAGGTGGGTACAAGGAGCTCGACTCCAGTTCGCCACGACTTATGGAACGATGTGGCTATGACAAGGCTGGCTGATTTGTGGTTGGTCCCATTGTCTCTCATATCAATATAAGATTCACGCCGTTTACTATAGAGTAATACACGGCAGCTGTCAGTCTACTTGATTTCAGGTAGTCATTCAGCGACGCCCACAACGTGGAGTTCGTTCCAATGGATGGGTCCCTTTTCAGATACCCCGTTGAGTCTCAGGATGATCTGTGCATCAGATTTCGTCGGCTTTCAGAGATATGTGAACCTCGAATAACATCATACATTCCTGTTCTGATCGAATAGATTGGCGGAGACGGCGGCAAGGAATGAGGCCTGACCTCTGCCAGACAGGTGGCCTCAATCTGGGGTGGTTCTCCATCTATAGATGAAGCCGGCACGACAAGAACGAAGTCTATATCTCTGGAAAGCCATTGGATTCGGTTCATTGATCGTGTTGCGGAATCCTCGACATCGCTGGGGTAGAACTGCTTCATATGTTCACAATGGAATAACGCAACCATGAGCCCCTCCACTGGACCGAAGACACCGGGCAAGGTGGAAGCATTCATGTCAGATTCGGAACAGGGTCTAGATGCAAGCCTTGACGAGCTGTTGGAATATGTTGAGATGAGAATCAGCCCGGTGTTATAAGTTGTGGTGCAGATAAACGTTCACTTGGAAGAACAACGCAGCACGCAAACTAATACAGTGCTCGGTGCAACTTTTCACATGAACAGTTGTACAAGATGTACGCTACCACGCCACGGTAAGCACGTCCGAGCATCACCAAAATCACCAAATGATGCGCTCTCTTTGGCGTCGGTTCTCGGTCTTCTCGTCAGGTGGGTATACAGCCCCTCCAACGGTAACTTGCTCGCCTCGTATTCGACACGTCCTCAAACCCGACCCCTGGAGTTTGTTAGTTAGATACCTCATGTTTTCTCCGGGTGATTTTAATTTCGCCAGGCTTGAAACCTCAGCTCTATTGCTTGAGGAAATCAGGCGAGCCTTTCAAGACGCCCTATGTATGTGTACTCATCCCAGACTGGTGCCAGGCACGAGACTCCTCTGCTAATACGATCCCGTCCATCAATAACGCTCTTTCAAGTCTACATGTGAGCACATTTCAGCTAGGTCCAGGAATCCAGGGCCTAGCAGACGAATAATGTTCAGTTGGAAGGGACGTCAGAACCGGCAATGTGTGAGGAAGTATTTACATCTCCCCATCTCATCAATGTGTTTTCACACCCCAAGGCAAATTGCGGTTCCGAAACCGCTGGCAGGATAGATTTAGGTCTCGATATCTAAGGTACATGCGCTGCTTCTCACCAATGGGTATTATGGTCACCTGGCCCGAGTCTTGGTGTTTCTCTCCGTTGTCGTCTATCAGGTATTCATGTGCTTGACCGTATCAGGCACAGATGAATGATTGGCTTTCTTATCACGGCCCCTCGCACTTGAGAGGCTTGAATTTTGAAGGTCCCTGGCGTGTCGAGCTAGGTGGGAAGATAGAGAATGCTTTGCTTCATTTCTGACCAGCATGATTGAGATATTGCAGACAAGCTTACCCTTTCTTTAAGCCGACTCCGGGAGCTCGCAAGCTCATGCATGAAGATGGCCCTTAGATCGAAGAGGTATATAGACTTCGAATAGTCGGTGGTCGGAAAGCTTCTCTCACCAAGATCGTATCGCACTCTCTAGTTGCGAGGTCTACCCATTCATTGTGACCAAGTCACCACTAGGTTAACAAAGCAATCATTACCATAGAGGTTGTTTAACGGATCTGCTTCTCGAGTCCATCATCTGGATTGAATATCATGGACTTATTCGAATCATGGGAATGCCCATGCATATTAACATCAGCCGTTGAGAAGACAGGCTCGCGCTCTCAACCCCGGCGCTGAGTTGTAGCTGGTTTGAACCAAAGGTACGATTGGACGTTTTGCAAGCCATAGCCGAAGAGACTCATCTAATTTGGCGTTTGGATCATAGCATATGACGTTGAGAAGTATCCTTTTAAGGACGATGTCGGCGGGAGGGGAGGCACAAAGATGATCGTGATCATGTCAACGAATTCGCTGGCCTAGCTCAGAGACCCGGCAGAGACCCGGCTCTGTAAGCTACATCAATCCAAGAAAGCCCCATGCAGAGTTACGACTGTAGACGTTTCATTTGATGACTTTTGGCAAGAGCCGTGAGTGTGATGGCTTCTTGGAGGACGCCGAGCGGGTGCCGGGGAGCTGCTGGAATCGGCTGCTGGCGGACATCACCACTCATCTAAAGTCGAGCACAAAAACGCTACTTGATGACATGTTATCATGCAAAGATTGAATGCGAACCTGCACGCTGTTGACGTTCCTCGGGCGAGGGACCATTGCTGGGCTACGGGGTTACCATCCTGAAGCGCTCATCTGCTTGTGTTGTAATTTTAGCAGTCAAGTTCACTGCAATTTTAACCCACCTAGAGGCTGTCAATCGGCTCAACAAAAATAACAACCCGCTGTAGTCGAACCGAGGTTGAAACCAGGCGTTTCCCCGAATGCATGGGTAATGTTTTCTCAGCAACCGAACTACAACTCGCTGCCGCTTGTGGACTGCACGCACCCTGCTGCGATTTTGATTGTTTCCTTCCCACTTTTCGAGGGCCAGATGCCGATGCTGTCCAAGGCAGCGCCCGAGAGTCTTTGAGGATCCATAAGTGCATTCATCAGCTGCCGGTGTGTTCCAACTTCCCAATGGATTGGCCACAACCAGACGCCTCAGAAATCTGACCGCCTCACCTACGCGAGAGTCTGCATGAGCAGGGCTGCCTTTTTAACCCCACCCCCCCGAGGGAGTCAGCCATTCGCCGAAGCCAACTAAGGAGATGCGCTCATGGCGAGGAAGCGTAAACTGCACTGCATTTTTAACCTCCCCCGAGAGGTTCGATCATCAGTCTGCCTCTGCGGCCAAGCGAAGACTTCTCTGCATATCCTCACTCAAAGCAAGCATGGGAAGAGCGTATGTAACGTGCGCAAAGAATCGGATTTTTGTATCTCTCCTGTATGCGAAATGCCTGGTATGAATTTCTTTCCCTGTACACGCCACAGCCGAAATGCAGAGCCCAGCGAGGAAACAAAAATAGAAAAACCAGGCCCATCAACCCTCTTTCTTCATTCATTGACCTAATCTTCCCCATAGTCGGGAGTGGTATGTGTGGTGTACGCCGCGACGGGGGGGAACAAAAGGCAGGGGTGGGTAAAAATCATTTGTTTTCCCATGGTGGTTCGCACCGGTTGACCTAATCCGTAGCCATAACGTCGTCCTTTTCGCCCTTTTTTATGCTTGAAAAAACTTCCTTTACATAACGACACCGGAGTTGGAGGCAATACGCTGTGGGGGGGTATGTGTCAGCGGGGTTGTGACTTTGACGGGTGCATGGGGACATGACTTACGGGCCAAAGCTCGGCCGCCTCCTTTCCGACGGGGCCGGTGATGGCAGAGCCCTTCATCTCACCCTTGGGGTTGACGATCTGTGATGGCCTTGTTAGCCGTGTTCAAGACTATCGACAGCACTGCCGCAGCAGTGAACGGGGGTACTTACGACACCAGCGTTGTCCTCGAAGTACAGGAAGACACCGTCGAAGCGCTTCCAGGGCTTGGACTGGCGGACGATGACGGCGGGGTGGACCTTCTTGCGGAGCTCAGGCTTGCCCTTCTTGACGGTGGCCATGACCATGTCACCGACACCACCGGCAGGCAGTCTGTTGAGGCGGGCACCGATACCCTTGACGGAGATGATGTACAGGTTGCGAGCACCCGAGTTGTCCGCGCAGTTCATGACGGCACCGCTGTGCACCAAGTCAGTCTTGTTTCGTTCTCCGGACGCGCGCCCCGCCATCTCGAAGAGACAGCAGAGCGCGTGGGAGGTGGGAGTTCGTACACGGGGAGACCGAGGGTCATCTTAAGCTTGCCACCAGGGGCACCACGGCTGTAGAACTCCAGTCAGCATTCCTGCGTTCAAGATCGGTTGAGTCCTCCTTCGACATTCGCGGCATTCGGTCTCGGCGGTCGGCGGGCGGATCGCAGGATAATTGTCCATCTTGAAGTGTCGCATTCGTGGTTCCGTCGCAGTCGAGTCCCTTGAAAAATTTCCTCCACGTTTGCTCTGCCAATCGAGGCCCAAAGTCGGCGATGCCCTCCTCTTTCCCTGCGTAGTGGTTGCATGTCGTGTCGCTGTTTCGTCCGCCCGCCTGGATCGCCGAGTACCTTACGTCGCTCTCCCGGGGGAAAACGACGGCGCCGAAAAACGCAGAGTCGGTGGTTCGAGAGCAGCAGTGTCGACTTACGAGAGTTTGGCCATTGTGTCGGTTGGGGGGTGTCGAGTTCAACAACGGGTGGCTCGTGAAAGGATGGATGGGCGTCGGGTCGAATTGGAGTCGTGCTGCAGCTGGAAATTTTCCCTCTACTGAGATTGTTTTTTCGCCCGTGGGGTCACCAAACCCTACCAAAATTCACAGAAGCGAGCGTCACGTGCTGATAAGAGTGCCGATAGGACGTGCACGGCTCAGCCGGGAAGGTGGGGTCGTCGCGCTCACTTTTCGGCGGGAGGCAGCACCCACGGTGCCGGCTGCACTGACCAACATCCTCAGGCTCACTTGTCCCCTCGGGGGGAGAATAAATCGCAGTGAAGTGACAAAGCTGCTCGACCCCCGGGTTTGAAGACTTCCTAACCACTTTGCACTCTCTGTGGCTGAGAGAACCTGCGCACTTCCATTTCTCACCCACACGGCTTGCCTCGACACCAACATCGGGGCCGTGTCGCAATTCATATCTCATTACATGACCGAGCAAGATGAGTTTCTGTCTCCTTCCAAAACCTGGATCTGGCTGGCAAGGGACAAGATTGCCGGTGGCTTATACGAAGACTAGGAGGAGTGCGAGGTTATCGCGCTCACTTTTCGGCGGGAGGCCACCGGCTGCACCGACCGAGAGCTCCACACGGTCAGCTCTCATCCCCTCGGGAGGGGAATAAGTTGCTGTGCAGGTACTTCCAAACGTGTTGCAGTGAAGCTGCAATTATTCCCGCTCATTCCCTCGGGGGGAGAATGAGTTGCTGTGAAAACGCCCCTTGGCCCTTGGGGATCCTTAGCAATGGAAGTTCCTGATCCCACACCCACCGTCGAATTCACTTGTTATTTGATGGGCCGTGAACTTCCTCGAGGCCTCAACGGCTTGGATACGCAATGTCGCCCGAGTGATCAGCTCTTCTCAGACCGGACAATCGTACCACAGTCATGGGTCGAGTTTTCGAGATTCCATCTCAGCTTGAGACGCGGCGAGGCATCCTGACTACTCTGTCTCAACCCCGGACGGAGGCGCACTTGAGTTCTCACAAGATTCTCCTCTGCCAGTTTTTCTGCTCAAATTGTGAGATGTTGAATATCGGCTATTGCTCACTGGTCAGGCCATTAAGCTTGCTGCATCCAAATGGCTAGGTACTTCATTAAAGTGCCAAGCTGTTCGCTGAGAAGACTGCGGCAAATGTGCCCTTACAGCTTAGGTTGGTCGAGCTTGCAGCCCAGGCGACTGAGGCTGCGCCGACCGAGAGCTCCACCCTCAGGCTCATACCCTCGGGGAGAAAAATATTGCTGTGAAGCGCAGTCCGCCTGAAAACATGCACTCGTAAGTTATCGATTGTCGGCCATCCCTATCAAGTCAGTCACAAGCCCATGCGGTCTGACTCGGAGAAGACTATCATAAAGTTGACATTTGGAATTTGGCGATTCCCAGTCAATTTTCATGCATGGCAAGAGCCGCTCTCTGGTATTGACTTACAGTCAATTCCATGTTAGTTCATCTTGGGCTAAGGATTTGGCTCGCAGCATAGGTTGCTTGGCATCCGAGATACAATATACAGCAAGTTACAGGAACCTATGGAAAAGGAGACCAAGCAGGTCACTTGGTTGCTAGGTAGCTAACGATTAAGACGGAAGACACCGGCAGCACCGACCGAGAGCTCCACACCCTCAGGCTCATCCCCTCGGGAGGGGCATAAATTGCAGTGAAATGAAAAATATTCTCCTTCATGGAGTGCTTTTCTGTCCATGCTGCCGCACGCGAACTAAGTCGCGAAGAGCCCATAGCCAGATCACACCAGGCCCCAGCAGCTTGGATACGCAATATCGTCAGAACACCCACCTCTTCTCCGAATCACACAGGGGCCACATCGAAGCGTTCAATCTTCGGGCAGTGCCTTGAGTGTCACAACGATTCACACAGGACGTCCGCGGGCAGGCTCTTCCTTGGATATGGCTTCGCAACTTCATTCGCAATCAAGGTGATGAGACAGCTTTGTGATTACCTATCCAAAATGATTGATACATCCCCAGCTGAGATGGATGACAAAAGCTAGTGGTCAAATATCCCGTAACCCACCTTCAAGCCATTCGAATGTGCGACGGAGCTGAGTTGACCGTCTAACATCCTGCGCGAATAACAAAGTGCACGTCATGTCCAATGCATTTCCGGTCAATTCCAACGGCTAGAGATGCTTTACAATATTCCCTTACATCTCAGGCCAGCGTGGGGGTCTCTGTTACAGCGACTAGGGCAGAGTTTTTCGACTACGCTAACCGTGGTAACATCTCCTATTAAATAAACATCCCACTCCTTCGCTCAGTGAGAAAATCGCAGTGATCACGGCGGAGCCCCTCCTGCTTCAACCGGTGCACCTGGCCGTGATGATGATGGGGGTTACTCCGACCGAAGCGGGGACGGAACCCGCACCAACACTTGTGAAGTGTGCCGGCCGGCTGCTCCACATGTCAAGCTCATCTCCTCGGGCGGCAAGAGAATTGCAGTGCTTGGTGATATCCCACCATTCCATTGGGGACGTGAAAATACGGCTCGGAAGCGAAGTCGCAGACGAGGTGATGGGCAGATGCACTCGCTCAGCCTGGTAAGTCCGGCTCACTCCCTCGGCAGGGGAATAAAACGCAGTGAAGTGGTTCGGATACACCGACCAGCCTTGCTGCAAACCCCTATTGTTAAAGCCATAACCACTCTGACCTCTCGCGATAATCAAGTCTGCAGTCAATTTCGCCCGAATACCTACCACTTTTTAAGAGTCACGTAGGGCGCAGCCACATAGTTGAGGTTGTAGCGATATCGCCGGTGTGATGCTGGCCGTTACACACAGGGCATCTGCGGACTTGGAGCAACCATCATTGCAACCGAATTCTCAACGCACTTTAGTGCTGATTGCCCTCAGACCTCGAAGCCGCTCTCTGAGAAAATTGTGTGACAGGTGACCATGCAACTTCATGATAAGCAGTTGAATTCCACGCATTCCAAGTGCTGCTATCTCAAGGTTCCCTCATGGTCGCACACTGTACAGCTTGAGCCAAGGATTCGACTACAAAGTCAGCTCTCATCCCCTCAGGGGAGGAATAAATCGCAGTGAAACCGCTTTGTTGGACTACCTAAAGTGAGGTTATTCACAACCGCATCTACTTCTCAACCTAGTTTCCCAAACTACAAGTCCGTTGCTAAATTTCTCCAAGCCCCAAAGGCTTGAGCCCGAAATCGTCCCAAGACTCAGCCCTTTTCAGAATCTCACCGCACAGGCTCAAGCTCTCAGTCTTAAAGTGTATCGCTAGCTTGATATCGACTAACTCGCACAGGATGTCTTCGGTCGAGCCCAATTGCTAAGGTAAAGACTACACCATGCTTCAAATATCATTGAGCGGGATGGATTTTCATTGCCATTAAAAACTGAATGCCCTCACTCGTGCTGACTTTTCGGCGAGAGGCATCGCGTGCACCGACCGAGAGCTCAACACATCCCCTTAGGGGAGGAATAAATCGCAGTGAAGCTCGGGAGCTCGCCACCGGGCAGGGCCGTCCCTGACACTTGGGTCCATGATGGATGGAAAAAGGCTTTCAAGGCAAGCCACAATCATGCCCTCGGGTGGCGAGGGAAATGCAGTGTATGAAGAAAAATCGTTGTCATTTCAAGTCGTTAGGCTTTTCCCGTCAGCCACCCATGAGCGCATGTAAGCGTTGCGACGCGCCGTCGTTAACATGCGATTTCGCCCGAACACCGGCCTCAATCCAAAACTACACAGGGCCACGCCACAGCTATAAATCTTACAGTAGGGCACGTTATAAGCGTGACACCGATTCACACAGGACACTCACGGCGTGCACTACCTCATATCTAGCCTCGCGATTTCTTTGGTACTCTGGGCGATAGGATGAATTCGTTGGTTACCCAAAATGATTGACGCATATCTACCCGAGATGCTTGAGAAAAGCTGGTGGTCAGTTCCCGTAGTCCACCTCCCAGTTTTTCGAATGTTTGGGGTGGCTATCGGGGTAGGAGCCGACAGAACTGAACGCCTAGCATCCTCTTGGGCAAAGAACAACGTGTCATTGTACGAGAAGATGTTTACACGCTAATAGTTATGGCTCCGTCGCATTCCATTGCTAACATCATTCTAGCTAGGATTATGGTTTGATTTGGTCTCCTCTTCAACTAACAAGAGCTTTCTGAGACCGATGCACCATATCCTGTGCGTTTCCGGTCAAATTCACTGGCTAGAGATGCTCCTCATGTTCCCTTACAGCTCAGGCCAGTGTGAGAGCCTGTGTAATAGCGAGCGACCAGGGCAGAATACACCGACTGCGCTGACAGCGGCAATAGCTCCCGTCAACGAACTATTTCCTTTAGCCGGTAGAAAATCGCAATGATCACGGCGGAGCCATTCCTGCTTCAACCGGTGCACTTTGCCGTGATGATAGTGGGCAGCGTAACAACACCGGCCGACAGCTGCGCACACGAACCATCAGGGTCATTCCCTTCGGGAGAGATAAATTGCAGTGCAATTGTCCAGGTTAGATACACTTTCAATGAATTTCTTCAAACGCCTCTTGCCTATGGATTGCGATGGACCATGAGCAGATTGCTACAAGCCCTAAGGGATTGGATACGCAATGTCGCCGGAACACTCACCTCTTCTCAGAATCACGCTCAAGCTCTCCGGCTTGCCTTTGTCACTAGCGGTAACATCTTATGTCTAGCCCAGTTGTTTGAGCCTACGCCGTGCGTCAATCATTATTACAACAGGATCATTCTCACTTCCCTTCATTACAGAACGCCTTTACCTGCTGGGCAGGTGGAATTAGTATGCAGTTTTCGCCTGGAGGCAACGGCTGCACTGACCGAGGGCTCCACATCATTAGGCTCATCCCCTCGGGGGCAGAATAAATTGCTGTGAAGATGGTTCGCACTAGGAGGTAGGAGCATGACTTTTCTCGACGTGGTTGCCTTGCCTCCTGGACAGCCTTTCCCAATTGGCCAACCTCGCCAATATGAATACGTCGATGAGAACAGAAGCAATCACGAGAGATGGTACGTGATGTGCTCTACACGTCACAAACAACCCTCAGATATCCTGTAACTGCTTCAAAGATGAACATGCAAAAGAAATTAGGATTGACCTCGGAAAGGAGTGCATGACTTGCCGCTCGATTGTTGCTGAGCGAGCTTGAATTGATTCTCGTTGTCCTCATTTAAATACTTTCCATACCCTATCTCCCCAGGCCCTGGGCCTGGACTTCTCAGCAACGATAGCATGGCATCGTCATGGAAGTCCCTGAGCCTCAATCTTTACAGTCACAAATTGAGAACATAGTTTCAAGAAGTTGATTGCGTCCATGTCGTTGACCTGATGATGTCAATTCAGTAATCCCCCAGCCTCAAAGACGTCTTGCTAGGTAATGATGTCAACAGCACGCATCCAACATAGCTGCTTCATAAGCACCTCAACTTCATCAATGCTTCTCGTTCGCTCCTCTAACCTACGATTAAAATCGTTCGGACTCTCAAGCCACTCTCCCATCCTTATACCTCACCATCTCAACCCGCTCTTCAACCCCCTCTCGACTCCCCAAGTACCAGCTCCCCCGGCTACCAATCCAGATACCCTCTCTACAGTTCCTTCATCAGACAATTCCAACTCACAAGGACCTTCATCTCTAAGCTCCCATCCCGTTGCTCCCGTTCTTGTCATGGCAGGACACTATCCCTCTGTTCCCATCCTCAAGATAGGTATCCCAGACGTGGACGGCGGCTTGGACTTGGCACCAAATCATAAACAGCAAGAAGTCGAGAATCGATGTGTCTTGAAGATGGACGTCGCCGTTTTTATGGGCGAGGCATTGGAGGCGTGGGATAAGGGTCTTGTATTGGCGGGATATGTTTGGTCTGCTCCGGCTGCAGCCTCGGCCTTGTTCTGGGTGGTTTTCGGTGTCATGAGCTGGAAACGAATAAACTTCGAAGTTGAATTTTCGGCTTTTCGAAAGGACTGATATGTGAGTCGTCAAGGGCGTTGTGGCGTGGCGATGACGAGCAACTCGATACGTCGAGCATGTGGTGATGGCAATCGTTCAGTCCAGAAAAAACCAAAGAAAATTCCTCAAGTCCACCAACCCAGCGAAGCCGCCTTACAACCAAACAAATCGAACCCGCCTGACGAAACAACCGGGATATCAAATCGCAACAGACCCAAAGTCCCATCCCGAACCTCATCCATCTCCTCCCCTAACCCACCACCACCCGTCTCTCCCTCCACCACCTCACCCCCTCCTCCACACAAAACACGCCCACAACCCCTACAACCCCCCACGCAAACACCTCATACCCCCAAGCCATCACCCTCCTCCACACCAACCCCCTCAACAGCCTCCCCATCAGCGCCCACCCCATCGTCCACCCCTCCGGCGGCGGTCCCCACTCCGGCCTCGGCTCCGTCCACCGCCGCCGTCCCTCGGCCTCGAAGACGATGTACGCGATGCTGCGCAGCGAGAGGTACGTGACGCGCGCGATGTAGATGATGTAGGCGGCCCACGCGACGTCGCGGAAGGTGAGGACGGAGGGATGGAGGAGGGGGTAGAGCGCGCGGGTGAGCAGCTCGTGGGCGGTGTAGCGCCGGCGGGCTGGGGTGAGGTAGCCGTTTACTATGGTTGGCATCTTGGGCGGTTTGGATGGTTCATGGGGTGTTTGGATTGAAGATTCCGAGGATGGGGAGCGGTTTTTGGACGCGGTGGGAGTGTGGTGATATGAGGTTTGGTGTTTGTTGGTTGGAGATGTCTCAGGCCTGCGCCGCTGGATGATGAACCAGGATTGTGGCTGCCTGGGAGTTGTTGGCCGACGGACCCATCGTCAAAAACACATCGTTGCCTGCGCCTGCACGCAAACATACGCGTAAGAGCATACGAATTTTTATTCGGAGGGATTTAATGATGCCTGCATTGAGGAAGATACGGGGTATCTGAGAAGAGAAAGAAGCCGTCGCAGATCGACTGAGACGGCTTGAATGCGTATCACGTAAAGACTACCGAAATGCCAATAACCCAGGTAAGGAAAACCGAAAATGCAAGCCCCGAAAAATCAACTGTGCGCCGAAAACTCCCGCTTTCTTCCTAGGGTGATGAGGGTTCAGAATTGTTCGCAGGCGCGACGTCCTTCGCGTTGGCGTCGGGCCGCACGCTCTGGGGATTTGAAAAGAGGTCCTTTGGATCCCACGCGGCCTTAATGCGTTGCAGAGCAGGCAGATTGGAACCCCAGTACTTCTCTTGCGCGTCCTCCAGCGTTGGGTCGACGTAGCCTGCATACGTGCTCAGATCATTCGGGCTCGCCTTTCGGATCGTCGACGTGATGCCTGTCATGAAGTCCTTGGTCTTTTGGCTAAGTGTTGGCAGGCCGACGCCGTAGCCTTGGCAGAACATGATCTTGTCGCGATGGCTGTAGGCAGTCGCATTCATAGCAATGTCGTTGATGGCGCCGCCTGTGACGTCGAAGATGAGGAACCAGATCAGGGTGCCGCGGTCGGCACCGTCAATGTAGTTCATGAGGTCCTGGATGCCCGTCTCGGGAAGGAGGTCATCACGGGTAAAGGCCAAGCTCTTCGACGTGAATGGCGACTGAACCTCGCTGAGCCAAAGAGCTGCGTCCTGGGCCTTTTGCGCAACATCCCCGAGCCAATCGTTCACCACAACAGAGACCTTCCCGGCTGGCATGCGGTCGGGGATGCCCGTCTTCTTGAATTCGTCCTCGGTGCCGTAAAAGGTTGCCGAAATGATGACTCCGAGTTCCTGCATAACAAACTCGCTACTGAAGCGGCGATCCAGCTCTGGGTCTGTGATGAGGTCCTGCCATTGCTTGAAAACCGGGGCGAGGTCGCGGTGGCGGGCAAAGGTGACGGCATAGGAGTATTGTACGACATCGCCGGGCTCGGGGTGGGTCTTGACGACGAACTCGGTGATGACGCCGAAGCCGGCGCCGGCGCCCTTGAGAGCGAAGAACAGATCCGAGTTCTGGGTCTCGCTTGCGCGCTGGATCTTGCCATCTGCGGTGACGACCTCAACCTCGAGAACGTGGTCGAGGCAGCTTCCCCACATTCGTGAACTGGGTCCAAGACCGCCCTGTTGTTGCATATTGCATTAGCACGGCGCAGATGCAAAGGTGAGACTGATGGCCAGCTGATGCAGCCAGACATGCGCGGGGGTCTCTTACGATTGTTGCATGGCCGCCGATGCCCACGCCGGGACATGTGCCGTGGGACATTGCACGCTTGCCGTTGTCGTGCAGCTTCTCGGTCACGTCGTGCAGCCTGTGGCCTCCGCCGATGGTCGCTTGCCAGGTATCTGTGTCCATGGAAAAGTGTTGCATGTTGGCAAGGTCGATGACGAGGGCGCCGTCAGTGCCACCCAGGCCAAAGTTGCTGCGACGAACGTGTCAGGGAGAAGCCAGATGGCGACGGGTATGCCAACTCACGCGTATGAATGCCCGCCTGACTTTGGCTGTACCTTGACATTGTTGTCTGCGGCACACTTGACGAAACCTGCGACATCTTCCTTGGTGGAGGGCTTGGTGACGGCGATAGGCTTGACGGGGATGTCCAGGTTGTACGGCTTCACCCAGCTAATCTGGTAGAGAGGGTCGTTTGGGTATCCAACACAGGAGGATCGGCCGTCGCAGACCTTGTCGAGGCATGTTGCCAACGGGCTGCTGGGCTTATTTCCCATGATGTTGCCCGGTTTCGAGATGCGAAGGTTGGCAATGCGAGCAGGAGAAGAGACAGAGACGACCGGATGGGATTTCCAGCATAGGATGTGTTTATACATCCCAGATGTGGCTGTCGCCCCAGGTATCCCGCTTAACCCAGTTTCTCCAGCAGCGAATGGTCGTCAAGAAAGACATGTGCCTGGATGGACAGGCCCGCAGGGGAGGACCAGCAGGCGCCGATGTTTGGGGTAGCAGCGGCGGGCCACGGGTTCCGTCACCGTAGCTTCCCATGTTGATAATCCCATCGAACGTGGGCGGCGGCGCCATCTCGCTGTGGCTGCTTCTTGACTTTGCTGTGCTGGGCGCTAGGCCAACCTTGACGACCAAGGAAGAAGGAGGCGTGGATGCTGCGTGGCACGCTGGGGATTCTGAATTACGACCAATGGGTAGTCGCCAAGGGGCATGGCATATCGCCACTGGTTTGTCGAACCGAGCAGGAAGGAGTAAGTCGAAATGTCCTCATTGTGGACGTCATGGGCCATGGGGGACACCCTGCCGTCTGTGCCTGGCAAGCATGGTGACAGTCATCTCCAGCGGCCGGCCAGTCAGGGAAGCGGACGTCGTTGGCAAGAATCGAGAAACAAGCTTGTTTGGCGGGGGTGGGGTGGTATTGCAAAATGCCAAATGAAGTTAATAGGCCCAAGAGACATCTTGGCAGGTCAAGGGCCTCTCATGCGAAGCATGGAAACCTGTGCTGGCACTGCTGGGAGTGCAGTTGGAAGTGCGAGGAGGGCGAAAAGTGGCGCATTAACGCTGGCGCAGGCGGTTTGGGTATGGCGGTGCAGCTTCCAGCCAATGGGAGCCAGTCGAAGGCCTGGAGCAGCGGGTTTCCAGGGGCTTGGGCGGGTGCGTGGCAGGGCCTAGCCCGTTATCGAGGTGGTAGTTCAGCAACGGTTTGTCTCAGTTTGCGATGTTGGCTGTGGCTCTCGAGGTGGCGAGTGGATGACGGTGTTCAATATCGATACCAGTTATTGCGATAATTGATGGCTTGAGCGGCCTGGACTTTGCCAACAAATGTCAGCTTGAGGACTTGCCGGTTGCTTCTTTCTTTCGCACAAGCCGTGAGGTGAGAGCTCTAGCCCGCTTAGATAAGGATCTAGACAGTACGTACCTGGAGTTTAGCTACGAAGACGAAGCTTGGGCCACGCGCCTCTGATATCTTGACGGCTCTCAGCTAAATACAAGCTTCACAATGCAGTCAAGCAGAATTCACATCAAGTTGCTGAATAACCATCAGCTGAGACAGACGGAGGCTGAATGAGCACCGGCCGAAGGCGAAAGTCAATTGTCCATGACAAGAATGGGCAACCCGGCCTGTGTTCAGAACTCTATCTCAACTTGAGCTCCGAGCATGTCAGGTGACCGACCATCCCGCGCCACCCCTCACAGCTTATGATTGTGTGAGACACGTCAGATCATGGCTCACAGTTTAATTGAACGTGAGGCAGTGGAATGAGTAGAATGCAGCACGGAATATTTCCGTACTGCGCGAGGCGTGATGCAAGATCCTTTACACTGCGCGTGTGTGATGCACTTGAGACGCTCTACAGACATCCGTTGAGCACAGCAGGTGCGGTCGGTACAGTGCGATCAACCGTGTGCAGATGACGACCAGCCCCACTTGTGTCCCTGGGGATCACGAATGCACCAATGATAGTCCCTAGGCGCGACTTCTCACAGTGCCAAGACTGTCTCCTCCCCAGACTCGTGCCCTGTTTTCTTTTTTTCTCCAGGCACAGCACAGTCACCCTCCTGCCTCCTACTGTACGTGGCTGCCTGAAGCGGTATCTCGCCGTGCAACAACATCGCGCCAAGCGCTTCGTGATACCTCCCCGACTCGCACTTTAGGCACTTGCCAACCTTCAGTCACCTTACACTGGGCCTTTTCTCTGCCATAACAGTCGCTCCCGTGTCATCACCTTCCCCAACGCGATTCCACGAGGTGAGAAAGAGCGCCACATGGTCTACTGGCCGCACCTTTTCCCAGCGTCACCTCAACTCTGTCACCCAGCCCGTCCGGTTTACATCTTGAACACAGCATTCCACACATTTTCTTGAGCTACGCTCTTTGAAACGACCTAGAATAGCACCCACTCGTCACACACGACACTGCAGAGTCGTACCGTCAGCCTCGTTCACGCCTCAACTCGCTGCAACAGATCGTTTCCTGCAGCAACCCTCTTCAGGAACCCCAACGTTGCTCCAACGCCCTCCCCTCAGACGCTTCGCTCGGCCTATTCCCAGCGTGTCACCAACACATAGCCTTCCCTTCGACCCGTCAGACCGGCCGCGGCAACCATGGCAACACCACCGGTATGGAGACCACTGCCTCCCGCAGCTGGCCTGCCCAACCTCCTGGTCTCAACGGCCTTCTCCACCGCGGAATACACCATCCATGTAACCGACTTGGCCAATATCTGGGCCGAATCACTAGACCGCAGAGCAATCTTGATGCGCAGCCTCTCCAATTCGACCACGATCGATCCCTCGGAGAGCACCAGGAATATGCGAGCATTCTTGTCCAAAATCAGATCCGTCTTTGACACCACCCATCCAGACCATGACAAGGCGACTTTGAATTTGTTGACGACCCCCCAAAAAGAAGCTGGGGAAGGCGGCTTGACCATGCACATTACCTGCGAGTTGGACAACATGAAGCCATTGGTGTGGCCAATGTATCTGCAGAAGTGCCCCCCGTCGACGCTTGCAACCGAGTTGACTATACCGTTGACCCAGGCCAACTCCGCCAAGACCCGTCAGGTTGACTCGCTCCTCGCAATCATGAAGCAAAAGGACACTGTCATTATGAAACTTCTCGACAAGCTCGAGGCCACTGGAACCCGCCTAGAGAACATCTTCACCGTTCTGTCGGCCAAGCAGAAGCCAACGAGGAAGATGGCCGAGGAAAAGGTCAAAGGACTGGCACCATTCAGCCACGATGACTGGAAGGCTCAGCTTGACGGTGACGACGCCGACGTCGCCCGCCTGATCCGGCACGTCTTCGGTTCAAATGGTCTCGAGTACCAGCATCAAGATGCCTCCTTGGACCCATCATTGGATGACTGGTGGACCAAGAATGAGTCGTCGACTTTCCCAATTGTAGGACCGAACTCCAGCCAGCGCCAGCAGAGGGGCTCTCCTGAACCCGACGATACTCGACGTGACGGCAAAGAGAATGAAAATGACGGCCCGGTTGATGATGATGACTTCCAAGTTCAGTCAACACCGCCACATCTCATGTCCAACCGCAACCGGCCCGTTCGTGCGACGAACGTGGCGAATGACGATGATAGCACTGAAGATGAAGATACCTCGCAGATACCGGACAGTGTTCCCGTGCCTCCACAAGAACCAAGGAGACACCCTGTTCGCCTGGGAACGATAGGGAGAAAGCAACAACCTACCCCTTCACCACCGCCCGCCCCTGAGGAGCCCAAGCCAGATGGCTCGGAAACCGAAACAGAGTCTGATGACGATGCTACCGCATCAGTGGCAGAGCCTTCATCCCCACCTCGTCAACCCGAGCCAGAGGACACGAAACCTGCCAAGATTGGACTTGGACGGATCGGCGGTGTGAAGCGACGTTCAAATACCCCCGAGCCTTCCAAAGATACCGATTCACCAAAGAAACGGGTACTCGGTCGCATCGGCGGGTCTGCGAATCGCTCAAAGTCCCCCGAGCCACTGAAAAAGCCCGGGCTAGGCCGCATTGGCGGCAGAGTTGCTCCGTCAAAAACCCCTGAGACATCTGCTACCGACGCAGAAGATAGAGGCCGTGATCGGACCGAATCTAAGCCGCAGGCGAGGACTCGAGAAACCTCGCAGGAGAGAGCGAATAGGAAGCGAGACGAGCTGCAAAAGGAGCTACAGCGGAAGGCCGCCGCAGGACCAGCACGGAAGAAGCGAAAGTTCTGATCGACTCGAATTGCAGATACCCAAAATCGAACCACTGTTTCCTGAATACAAGCGTAACATACTCCATCTGTTCAGCCTTTTCTCGGCCGACATGCGTGACGGCGAATACAAAGACCGAGAGCCACAGCCTCAGTCTGCTCATTGTGCACAAATCTTCTTCTTTGTATTCCCCCAGATACCCCAGAGACGCGACTTCCCCGAACCTGGAGGTTGGTCACTCAGACATCGGAGATCCAAGGATCAATGGGGTCCGGAACCGAACCGGACGGGCCGCGCATGAAATCACCGGCATGAAACCGACATCGACCGCTCCATGATGCGGTCTCAGATGCGGCTCTTACCCAAATTAACCCGATTTGGCCGATACTAAAGGGTCGTCTTCATGTAGTGCAAGATGTCCGGAAGCACCGCAGCAACAGTCTTCACCAGGGGTTTCTCCTAACGGCCCGACACGCTCTTCACGTTGACATCCCGCTTGTCCGACCCTGGATGCTGTTGTCCGAACCCCCGATGTTGAACACGAAGCAGCTACTTCCCTTTCTGGGGCTTGCAGTTCTCGATTCGCACTTGGCTGGGCATTATGCGGTGTTACCGAAAACTGGAGGGATGACAGTCACTACTACCTCGCAGCGGCGTGGAGAAGCTGGACAGCGATGCGTATGTCCAGCGGTTTCAAAAGTCTGAGAGACTAGACTAATACTCCGATGTCAAAGTCAACCACCAGCCTTGCGTCACCGCAACGGCGGAAGCATGCCGCAACTCGATGCGATGTTACTGATTCGCGAGCATTCTTACAGTCGTTCAAAACCACGGCTTTGCAGGCAAGGCTTGTTGCTGCTTAGCCTCGAGACGTTTTCCACAAAGAGACGGATAGTCATCACAATTCCAAACGCAATCTAGTTCCTTGATCGTCTTGCGAAAGTTCGAGGACCTTTAGATTCGAGCGCCCTGGATTCACTTGTCAAACTCCAGTCTTATCGCGCAATTCTTACATCTGCATCAAGATGGCGATCAAGAGTATCAGATCTTGATCGAAAAGCCCGTGTTTCCTGACGTGTCCTCACGGAACGACCCATTTAGAGGGATCTCGGAGACAGTGTCTCGCACGGCGAAGAAGCGCTCGTTTGTTTCGTCAATGAGCGCCGCGCAGCATCGAAATTCGCGTCTATTCGTCATCTTCGTCACCTGCAGCACATAGTACTTTTGCAGACGACGTAAGATACGCCCATGGACCTACGGCGTGTCATCGGCCAAAATCTTGACCGGAGAAGAGGTTAAACGCACAACCCGCATCCCGCCTCGTTTCCAGGCGCCGGCCCGCGATGCAACCATGCAGCATTGCGCTGGGAAAAGAAATGACTCACATCCCGATGCAACGGGGAGCAATCCGGTCCGTACATTGTCATCTCGAGCCTTGACAACGCAACATTGCATATACAGGAAAGGATACAGCCGGCGGGCCAAGCCACTCCGGTCTCTCCAAAGCTGTTACGATGTCGACTTCATCCTGCACCGGATGGCATCCCGTTGACTTTCGGCGTCATCTTGTCTACCCTGCACGACACTGGCATGCCCACATGTCACAGAACTTCTCTTCTGCAGGTGGATAGCTGCTCTAACGAACAAAGCTGTCCAGCTAAGCCCCCCCCCCCGAATGTCAAGGAAACAAGTGGCGACGGAACATTAATCTTTCTCGGGCCAGCGGATGCATTCCCATTGAATACGGCGCAAACGGGCCAGAGATGGAGTTTCATACATCATGGAGCGTGCATGAAAGGACCAGCGTGGAGTCCTTCCCTGAGTCTCTCCCGGCCATAGGATGGTCCAGCAACCTTTTGCTACCAGAAGTACGGTAGAGCAGTCGGAAGTCGTCTCCCCGGCCTGCAACCTGACCACGAGAGTAAGAGAATCTTTCGAATCAGGCACGACTAAGAGGTCACCCAAGACGTGTCCCAGTGCGTGCATGTCGGCGAGGGAAGGCAACACCCACAGCGAAAGGCTTTCAGACATCTGCTGATATTCATGAACGAATACCATCGGCTTTCTGAGGTTCTCGTGCATGGGTTATACGTTCGCGCATTGTCGATAAGCGAGCCCAATCGTATGCCCGCGCAAGTCTTCCATTACAAACGGTGGACGATTAATGTATTGTGCTCTGAGATTGTCGGTATCGTCTCGAATTTCTCAATTCTCATTAGGATGTATCGTCAATTTGTTACGTTGCCTGGCGGAGAGAATACGTCGATGGGGTGTGCTGAGCATTGCCCCCATTCGACCTCCTCGCCCGTGATGATGCAGTCTTGGTCGGTCGTCAGCTTCGAGACATCGCAATCAAAGAACTTGCGGCCGCTTAAATGGAGAGATATGTCTGATCAAGCGATGTCAACTCCCTTCTTCTGGATTTGATATTAATGATGCATTCCTTCAACAACGATACGAGACTCGACTGTGGCTTACCTATGTTGTCCCTCGATCCCATGCGGTGCTACACGATTAGGCATAATGATGAGCAGTATACGGGTTTGATCACAGTGTGCTTTCAGCTCACAGCCGTGACAGTCGTAGCATTCAGGGGGCTGCGTTCCGCCTGACAGGATATGCGGCCTGGGTCGATCAGGTGGGAAGTCTTCAGCTTGAGAAGGCGATTGACGGCTGGCAACGTCGAAGTCGTATTTTCCACAGCAAGTTGTCCAATTACCTCCCATCAACACGAGGGAGGGAGGGCACAGAGAGCAAAAGGCGGTGGGCACGACTGATGGACGCCAGCCGGGCCCAGTCCAGACAGTGCCGAGCGTTGTGCAACCAACCTGTACTGGCATATGTCCACACAGGTATGGGGAGACGGTGAAGACACGGGCCCCAACAAGAAATGAAATCTCGATAACCAGCGATCCAAATTCTATCACAAAATATGGCCATCGAGAAGCAACGAAGGCATATCTGATGTGAGGAGGGGACAGCCGCAGGCGAAAATGCCGACCGCCATGTCTACTGAATAGTGCGGTTGTCTCCAACCTGATGTCTGAATATGGCATCTTGCATTCAGACCAAGAAACGAAGGCTCGGTGGGCCTGTATTCTCGCGGCAATGACATACCAGCTTCCAACAGGCGCAGGCGAGCGCATGCCACCGTCAGAAAGTAGGAGTCTAACCCCCTGTTGGGCTGCTACACATTGTTCGATGAACAATCCAAGACGCACAGAACAGAGTAGCAGCGGCCGTTAGAGGTACTCCGGGCAAAAGCGAGTTGGATGGATGGCACACTCTGCCACGGCCGCTGTCAAAGTGTCAATGCCAACACCACCGCAATCTCTGCCGCATTTATCCTTCCCGATTAGGAAAACGCTTTTGAGTGGAGCTTCGGCGAATCAGAACGACAGAAAAACGCCTTTGGCCAGGATTGCCGTTTGAAATGTGCTCCTTTGGTGCCCTTGATCGGCCCATGAGCTTTCTCGGGTCAGTAGTCTGTCTTTTCTGGAGCCTATGAGCGTCGAGTCTTTTTTTGGGCCACTGCCTCGTCGAGACTACTGCCTCATTTGTTACTTTGAGCATGTTCCGCAAAGACTCCGAGCCTCCAAGGCACCAACAAGGGTGGTCGCTGGCAGATGCCTGACTAAGAGGAGAGCTCCCCCTGCAAGCGGGATCGAGTCGAAGGATCTTGCACCGTTGGCCCTAGGCTAGGCTAGTTGTCTCACTCCATCGCCTTCGGAAAATACGTCAACGGCCAGCTGTACGATCGAAGTCTAAGTCTCAAAACACACGATGCGCTGAACTGAGCGATGGTAAAAGGCGGACCAGACGAGGGTTGACAGCCAACGCTGAGAGCAGTGCAACGGCGGATAGAGGCACGCGCAAGCCGGAGGCCAAGAGGGTTTCATTCAAAGAGGAGGAGAAGAGAGAAGGGGCCTCGGAGTCACCAATACGGCTGAGAGTAGATTGGCCGCAGCGTCATTGCCAGGCTCTGAGAGGACGGCCGGGGCCGTGAGACAGGGACCCCTGCCGAAAGAGTGGGACGCCATCGGCGTACGGGCCCGGCTCCGCACGGCGCCAGGAGGGAAGGGAAAAGGACCCCCAACAAGTGCGGGATCAAGTCTTTTTCGACGTCGACTGCTGATGCGCCCGAACTGACTTGTGAGGAGTCGGCTGTCACAACGGCCATCAACGAACGAACGCAGCCAGCACGACTTGCGCGCTTCCCACCACTATGTTGCCGGCAGACCAGTTGACAATTGTCAGTTACGACATATCTGCGGCATATCGCGTTGTACAAGATGGTATCCGTACCAAAGATGGGACCTCCATCAACCCCGGTCAAATCGAGCCCGCTACCCACGCCCGCCCTCATCACTCCAAATGATGGCCAATCTCGAGCCTCATTTTGTTGCTAACCGCTCCCAGCCGCACCATCGCAGACACTCGTTTGTGCCACTGTGCCATGTACCTTCCCCGCTGGCGATACAGCCTGGGTACTGCAGCCTCCTCGGACTTGGAGATCCCTGACTGTGCGGGTTCTGCTCTCCTTTGTCATCGTCAGGTCCAATCACAGCCTCACATCGCCCCCCGGAGGCTAGGATCTCATCCGGTAAACCACTCAGCGGCAAGTTCTCGTAACATACGCGGCCTCTTGGCTCAGCGAAAGCCCGCGGGTACCACAAGGCTGGGGACCGATAAAATACGTACGGACATACTCACAGACGCCCTGCCTCTGTGCTGTGCCCCCCTCGCGTTTACTGACTATCCCACTTACCGCCGTGACTCTTGGCCAAACCCGTGTCAAACCCGGACTCGGGTCAGGACCAGGTTGGCATCAGGAGCAGTTCTCTGCATTACCGTACCAAGAATCGCGCACCGAGATGTCGGTAATTGTTCAACAGTGCCGCCTACGCTGCCTACGGAGACTTACGGCGCCCGTTTGAGCTGATTCATGTACCGGTATATGAGCACTGATGCGAAAGGGCAATCGCATCTATCGCCTGTTTGAAGCTAGATTTCTCGCACAATTCACAACGTTGGGCCTTCCTCGGACTTTCAACAAGCTAGGGGGGGCAGACAGCGCGCCTCCAACCTCAAGCGCACGCAAGAGCCTGGCAACCTGGCTAGCCCCCACCGACTTGGCTTACCACTACCGCAAGCTCCGCCCAACTCCAACGGGCTGCGAGCTAAGTTGGGATACGCAATGCCAGGAGAAAGAACCCTCCCTGGTCTGGTCTGTCCCGACAGTCTGGCACCCAATGACAGATGGCGTAGGTTGCAGAGAATATGGGGCGCCTTATCATCCTGAACGGGTGACGAGCAAGGGATGTGTCTCCAACCACGGAAAGGCAATGATGGTTCTCTACGCCTGCATGGCAAAAATTCCCGGCAAGGTCATCTGCGGTCCTCGCGGATGTCGGATCTGGGTCACGGGATGCTGTTTGCAATGCTACCTTTCACTCCATCAGTCCCAACCGCGCGCACCCGACTGCAGAGAGACATGGCTTGCAGTTGGTGCCGCCTTCATGTCAAAGGAATACTTGCGAGCTTGCCGAAGACTCCCCGCACTCAAACAGACTATGGACTCGACGGGCCAGGAAAAAGAAAGCTGCACATCTGACGCTGATACTCGACCCGAGGAGATGTCTGTTGGTGCAGGTGGACCTCATTCACCGCCCGGATATCCTCTCTGACTTACCGGCTCCCTGTCGCCCAGCCTCGCTGCCCAGGCTTTGTAACTTCGCCATCAGACGATCCTCTTTCTCGTTCTTCACTCGACCCCAGCGGATCCTCGTCTTGACTTTCAGCTCGTAAGCACTCAAATGCTCCCATCGCTTCCAACGACAAGGTACGTTCACCTCGCAGCTGGGGCGTACCTCTCAACGGAGTGCGAATAGACGATACGGCTACTGGGCGGCAAGCTTCCGCACGCCCAACTTTGCCCATCCTCCACTGACCTAATGTCTGTGCCACCTCGAGCCAAAGGCCCCGGCACTCGCTGCGAAGATTCGTCTCCATCCTGCACAATCTCAAATCTTGTCACCACCAGGCCGCCCCGCATACATGGTTTTGGGTCTCAGCTCCCAAGGAGGCATGCCAAGACCATGGCAGGCCACGAGGGAACAGCAACTCGCTCGGAACTCATCGAGAAAAGCTTCCTCTGGACTCCTACCCCCTCTGATCTGGCCCCACTGTCGACGTCCTTACCTCTTTTGATAGGAAATCCTTTCCAATTCTCTCTAGCCCTGCGGCGTAGAGCCCGGACCCGGGGACCTAGGGCGAGAGCCAGTGGTCTGGTCGATATCTCACCGACCGGTCGAGTGCCTCATGCGTCCCCTCCTACAAGATTACCTACCCTCGGTTGGGCTGGTCTCATCTCAACTTCCAACGGGAACTCTCTCTCATACACATTGACAACGCCAGCCGAAGGCGTCGCGGACTGACCAAGGGCATTCATGTATGTTCCTATTGTCCCTTGCCGATCCTCCAAGTCCTCCAGCATCTTGTACACCCACACCCTGATGCAGCTCCCCACCCCTCCCACGCTGCCATTGGGAGATGACAGGCGTTTCTGTACCTCACCACCCATTGCCCTTTGTTCCTGCCTCCTCCCCCTGGTCCACCCCGTTTTCTCTACCCCGGCTCTCATCCTCCCAGATCACTCACCCTCCGAGTGCTCCCAAAGCCCCATCAACCCGTGTGGCGGGTATCGGATCTGGCAAAGCCTAACCAAGCAACCCACGGCACCAACTGGTGGTTCTGATCACCTCCTCTGCCCTGTACAGGAGCCCTTGCCCTGCCCTGCCCTGCTGATACTTCCAGGCCACCCCCCCCAAATCGCACGTACGCCAACACCCCATGCCGGGGGCCACTCGACTTGCGGCCGTCACGATAGCACTAAGACCTCCTCTGGCCTCTAGGGTTCCTTGCCAAATCCTTCGGTTCCGTACTGTCGGTAAATTATACTGGGTCCATCTAGGGTTTGAATGGCACGAAGAGAAAAGGATCGGAGACCTGGCCTTGGAGGGCACCACTCGAGGTGATGCAACAGCAGATGTCGTATGGGCTAGAACCGGCGAAGATGCGCGCCCGCTGCCCGCTAGCCAATCCATCACCAGACCGACGTCAACGCCTAGGTAGCCATGGTTCTTACCGTTTGTACCATCGTGGTCCTTGCAACGCGGTGAGGAGACTGCTACGATGGGGGTGACTAACACAAACGGCGCGCTATAGACATGGGGCAGGCGGGCAGGAGTTTGACTCACTGCGTCACCCACGCACGATTGACATTTCACAGGCAAGTTTCAGGATCACGTCAAAACATTTGGTAGTAGATCATGTTTTTGGTCATTCATTAGATTCTTTTTTCGGAAAAAATACAGACGTGCCTCTCATCCCATATCAGTACAGACGTCGTGGAGGCTGTGATGGACTATGAAACATTTGAAAAGCAGAGCAAACCAAACCAAACCGAAGAAAGAATAACATGAGAAGATGGAGAAGGGAGGGGATATTTCTGCAGCAGCGGCTGCACGCGCTCTATGGATGGTGCTGATGTGTGTGATGTGTGTGGTTTTTTCGTTCGACTGGTGCCCCCCACGGAAAACAAACCAAAGAGAAGAAAAAAAAAAGAAGCCAAGTCGTGAAACACAAAATCTTTTGCGGGTGAGTAGTGTGTGTGTGTGTGCGATGAAAGAGAAAGATCGGAAAAAAAGAAGACCACCATCATCTCGTCATCTTTTTTTGCATCGTCGCAGAAAACCAAAACGAAAAAAGTGAAAAGAAACAGAAAAAAAAAGATGAAATCAGAAAAGCAAGTACCGGTAGCCGTCCCTTTTTTCGCCACCCCTTCCCTCATCCCTCTCTCCCCATCTCTCTCATCCCCCCCATGCCCTCCCATCTCTCTCCTCTCCTCTCTCTCCTCGCCCTCGCGCGCGTTCTAGCATGGAATGGCACACTTGTATGTGCGATCAACATTGCCTTGTTAGTCCCAACAGCAGCCATCTACTCTCGAGGACAGACACCCGTCAATCCCTGCAGGTGTCAAAACGCGGACACTGTACCCCCCTCCTGGACATGGTTGTGTGGAGAAAGGGCGAGTGCGAGCCCCCAATCAAGCACCAACTACACGCCCCCTCCCCTCCATCTTCTTCCCCCTTCCCCCAAACGCCCCGGGTCCGATCTTGGCGGGAGGTGTTCGTTGGACCCTCAGGGCAGAGGAGGGAGGGAAAGGGCAGCAGGGCAGAAGAAGAGGAAGAAGCAGGTGTGTGTGGGTTTGGATGGATGGTAGGTAGCCCTGACGAACGGAACGTCGACTGGGACCTGCAACCCGACAACCAGGACCGACGTACCTGCTCTTCGTCGTGGCACAAACGATACAGAACGAGCAGGAAAGCAGACGTACTTACTGCTGTTCGTTTCTGAGAAAGTTGCCAGCGAAGGGGTACGGCCGATCCGGGATCGGCTGCGCCGTCCGCATCTTCCCACACACACACACACACACACCTTCATCCCAGACCGCCATCTCTCTCAACGTCTGTCCTCGCCCGTGCCGCAGGGAAGGGGGAGGAGGAGAAAATGTGTGAAGACGAGATTTGTGATTGTGATTTGTCCGCCCGCCCATGGAGAGAGAAGAGGGAAACACACACACACACACCCATACATGGGGGAGAAAGCAACACCCACCCACCCAACCCAAACACCCCTGTTGTCCCCCAAACGCCGCCCAAATAGGAAGTGGTAAAGTCCGTAGCGTCCGTAGCGTCCGAACCGTCGCAGTGACATCAAGAAAGAGAAAAAAGAAAGCATGATTGAGGGAAACGAACGCATCAGTAGAAGCAGTGACGGGCCAAAGGACCCTGCTTTACCTCGCGCGGCCGAGCTCATGCACGTTGGAAGAAGCAACGAGGAGGGGAGGTTAGTGTTCGCTCACATCCCCTGGTTGGCGTTGCTCCCTCCCCAGCCGTAGAGGACGTTGTCACTCTGCCCCGGCTGGGACTGCTGCTGGGGCTGGGAAGAGTGCTGCGGGGCGGCGGCGTGTTGGGGGTGCTGGTAGACGCCTGCGATGTTGTTCATGGCGTAGTGCGCGGCTGCGAAGTTGTAAGGCGGCTGGTGTTGCTGGTACTGGTGGTGTTGTTGGTGTTGGTGCTGGTGCTGCGCAGCCAGCTCGGCCTCGCGCTCAGCGGCGTGCATATGGAACCGGGCCGAGGCGTCGCGGTTGCGCCGTCGCTTCTCTTCCACTTGTTGGTTCACAATCTCAATTTGCGCGGCGGGGAAGCTGTGGCCGGCAACCCAGGGACCCTGACCGTGCTCTGCGAGCCTGGTGTTGATGCGGAGGTCCCTGGCGGCGGCGCGGGCGTTGGTAGTTGCGCGGCCACCGCGGCGTCCTGAGAGGGCGCGGCCGGGCATCGTGCGGTCTGGGAATTCCGGAGAGGAGTGGTAGGTGGCGGTCCTGGCGACGCGGCGGCGGTTGGGGTCGGTGTTGCGGCGTCTGGCACCGCCGTTGGGGTTGCGGGGATGCTCGCGGTAGTGCGTGGTTGGCCTGACGCCATTTTCAAAAGCTGGCTTGAGATGCCACTTTGAAGGGATGCGTTCGCTTGAAGAGCCGGTGATTTCGTGCATGGGCAGCTCTTCCATTCTCTCAAAGGCCTGGATGACGTGTTAGTCTATGCAGTGATCATTTTTTGCAAAGGATCGATAAGGTGGGCCCTGGATGCAGCGCTACTTGGAGAGCACCCCTGCATGCAGATGAGAGAGAATGAGGCAACTTACAAAGTTCATGCTGAGGTTGTGGCGGATGCTGTTGTGCCAGCCATCGCCGCCGGCCTTCTCTGGCTTGTCAGTGTTCTTGAGGAACCACTGGTAGAGTTGTTGAAGAGTCATGCAGCGATCGGGCTGGGACTTGAGAGCCTTCCAGATGAGCTGGGCATACGGTTCATTGGTCTCGCGCTTCTCGTTCAACTTCGCGTCGCTGTCAACGTCGCCGCAGGCAACGTTGGGAGGGGTCCTCGCGGTTTGGGTTCTAGATCCAGAGGCCGAGGGCGTGGGGCTTGGACTCATGCTCGGATGGTTTTCTGTCTTGAACTGGTCCTGTAGGGAAGCCGGGGAGGCAACAAAGGGAGCGCAGGTTGTTGTCATCGGAGGAGGTGAGCCGTACTTCATCGGTGTGATGTCGTGGGGTCCTGTGAGAGTCTGTTGGAAGCAGGAGTTGTTCCCGTAGTCAACAGCGATGTTGAGGGAGGAGTCGCGAAGTGCCTCAGGGGACATGCCCATGTGGCCGTTGGGAAGGCCGTCATATTGCTCCTGGTGGTGGAAGGGAACCTCGTACTGAGGAGGAGGCGTCTGCACGGAGTCGGGCCAGGTGCGCGGGGAGAGAGACGCGGCCTGGTAGTTGGATGTAGGGGCCGGGGCGCGGTAGGAATAGTTGTCAAAGTCGTCCACGGAGGAACGAGGAGAAGCCCACATCGTAGGTTGGCTCATGGCTGGTGAGTGAAAGGGCTGGTTGATGGCTGAGAGCTGCGGTTGGGTGTAGTATGATTGCGGAGGACCGTTGATTGTGGGCTTGGGAATCATAGGGTAATAATTCCCGGCGATGTCTGTCCTGATAGATAGAGGCTCGGGAGACTGGCCGGAGTGGTTGAGGCCCTCGTGAACGGACATGGCTTCCATCTGCGCGGTGGGAGCGTTCGTCGCCGTCATTGCAGAGACGGTGAGGGCGATGAACTGAAACGAGAAGGGTTGTTTGCTTCGATGGAGTTTCAAGGAGTGAACGGAAGGGTAAAAGACGTTGCAGAAACAGGTCGTTGTTGTACTGGTGAAGGAGCGAGGTCGAGGTGTCTAATAACAATGACGAGGGCACGCAACGAGGTGCTGAGGTATGATATCAAATAAAGAATGCTATCGAGGTTGTGGTGCCGGAGTAGAGGGAGACGGCGAGAGGTATTAATGCTATAAGACTTAGTGATGTTGGTCTTGGAGGTGTAGGCATTGACAGTTGATGAGAGAGGGCCTCGAGCATGGGTCACGACCCTTCTTGATAAAACGTAGAGCCTGGAGGGAGATGTTCGTCCAAATGCCCATGGTCGCGCAGAGATGTAGGTCGCTCTTTTGGCAATGTCGACCAGGTACAAGGACAAAGCTGCTAGGTACACGATAGAGGTACCGGAGGAGAGGGGGCGTGGAGGGAAAATAACAGGGGTTGGGCAGGGGTGGGAGCATCCAACAGCCATGTGGATATCGGGGGGATAGCAACCCGCCTGCCAGCTCATGGCTTGGTCTGGATTAGCGTCCCTTCCCGTTGCCGCGGCCATGTGTGTGTGTCTATGTGTGTGGTGCCTGTATGCTTGTGTGCGTCGATGTTGATGTAGTGCGTGCTCTTCTTGCTGCTCATGTCTGCTTGCTCCCTTTTGCCTGCGTGTAGTGTGCGTATGGCTGTATGTGTGTCAACTAGACGAGAAGGCCCCATCAAGGTCTGCGAGCTGCACTGATCCGCCGCAGCCAATCTGCGTCTCTGTGACTGATACAAACAGAATCGGGGCTTGGTTGTGGCTGCTGCCGCTTCTACGGCTTCTTGTTGTTAGTGACATCGAGCAGGGATGGTCGAACTTCATTACTCTTTGGCCACTGGAGCCTGTTGCCAGTTGGAGAGGCTCGGCTACGTCTGGGGAGCTGGGCGAGTCTCGCCGCCTGGCCTGCCTGCCATGGCAGCCATGTCAAGTTTAGGTATCTCCTGGCTAGCAGGGACATGCCTGGCAGATCTCTTCTGGGCACTTCATTCCTTCTTTGTCTTTTCTCCTCTCTCCATATCCTCTCCCGCGAGGGTCTCCTCCGGCCGTTGGGGCTAACAACGCCACCAAGTGTAAGCCCATTCGTTAGCTTGTCAACCCATGATCCAGGGCGTCTGCGTGCAACGCCAGATTTGATAGCAGGAGCGGAGGTCTACTCCAGTGACCACAATGATGCACACGGCGGGCAGAGCACTTGGCCTTCGCACGCAACTTGGGTGCGGGTGGAGAATGCCGCGAAAGACCAACGGCAAGTTACTGGCATGCCGCGGGCTCTGGCTCTGGCTAACACCAGGCGAGGGCCGTCAGAGAGATTGTCGTACACATCCACCCTAGGCCGATGTGAGCAGCTACCAGAAGATGACAAGAGCATTGTACACCGGTACAGTTTGACCAGACGATGCATGTCATTGCCAAAACTGGAGTGAGGCCAGCCAACTAGCCAGCCAAATGTGAGCATCCAGGAGAAGGGCAGTAGGCCGGAAGGCAGCATTTCCCCTTCGGAAGCTTGCATGGTCTTTGGCGAGACGGCCAATCACTGCCATTGTGTCATGAGCGATGCCTCACAATAGTGAGCGTGCCAGCCCAGAAGGGGTTGCAAGGCGACCGCAAGATCGCTCCTCTGACACCGACCCGCATCCTGTAGATCATTTACACATTCTAGAAGTCCGCGGGGAGAGCGGAATCGAAACATATTTAGAACAGACGATATGAAGCCGTGGACGCCAATCCCGCGTGGGCCGAGATGCCGCCGCTCGTGCTGTGAGATTTGTTTCGAGTTTTCTTGACTTCACATTGTGCATCACAGGGTTGACCGATCGTTGCAGGCACTTACGGACGTGTAGCCAACGCCATGTTGGCCATGCTGTTCGTCATGATACCCCAACCTCAGCCCTTCCACTAGTCGGTGAAGGGGGTTGAACCACCAGCTCTGATGAGAGGGCAGGCGTGGCAGGGTGACGGTGGATTCATCTGCGATGGTGTGGAGATCAGCAGCAGCTGCAGCCATTGTACTCCGACTTCAGACCGGGTATGCCCCATATCAGCGTGCTTCAGATTCTATCAGGTCGTCCAGGATGTCAGCACTTAGTATCGTGGGGGGGGCCCAGCAGTCAGGCCAGGAGAAGGGCACAACAAGCTTGACCGGGGCAGCATGATGCCCCAGTACCGGAGGTAACACGAGGAGGTGAGAAGCAGATAATTGATTAGTTGAAGGCGAGAGCTATGGTCGCCTGGACGTTTGTGCGTCATTGTGTGTTTTCCAGAGGTCGGCCCGCAGCGGTCAGTCGCGGTCGTCGGCGTGAGTATGTAAGGCAGCGCGTGCGGCGGAAGTACATGGTACCCGCGAGAGTGGGAGCGCCAACGGATACGTGAAAGGTGAGGCGGATGTTTTCTCCTGATGCCAGATTGATCTCTTTCCTTCCGGCCGGCCAAGAGCCCCGGTCCAAACGCTTTTCCAGAGCACCAGCCCGGATGACTCTGATGATATCTGATATGCGGCCTGATGGGAGGAGCAGCAGCCCGCGTTTGAGGGCGTCTACTTCCGATAGAAGATCTGCGCGAAGCCTGTTAGTACATGACAATCGCAGATGGAGTGGGACCTGTCCCTTACCTTCTTGAATTGAAAGTGAAGCTGCAAGATGCCCTGTAGGGAGGATAAGATTAGCTCAGGCCAAGAATGGGGTGGATGGGGTTGCAATGTGATGGAATAATGGAATGGTGGCAGGGGCGCAAAGAGGCGCGCGTCAGATAGTCGCGGCTGGCATGGTGTTGTGGTGGTGGTGGTGTTGACACTGGGCGGAGATGGCGGTCTGGCGGAAAACGGTCGCTGTTCGCGCTTCCCGACATTGGAGGAGGACGCTCAAGGAGGGTCGGTTCCTCCAACTGCAGGAGGAAGACATGGAGGTTGGGGGCCAGAAGGGAAAGAAGAGGAGTTGGAAAAAGAAACGCCGTCCTGCGGGCGCTCTTTGCCAGCATCCCCTCCCCTCCCATCCCCTCCCCCTTCTCCCCTTCCTCATCCCCCCTTGTGGCTCTCTCGCATATGCAAGACGACTCCGCCACGAGTGAAAGGGCGCCTTGGACACCACGTGTAGACAGTGTAGGGAACGCCACAACACTCACCTTGTCGAAAGAGCTCTTGAAGCCGCGATCCTTCTTTGCACTGTAATCCCACTCTCTGTCCACAATTCGGAATGCAATGTCTTCGTACGGAGGTCCCGCAATGAAACGGATGAGGCACGTGTCCTCCTCCCCTGCAGCTGCAAAGGATTCTCCCCTTTTCCGGCCGTGTTCTCGAATAATCTTGAAGGTGGGTGCCTTGGTCTTGTCGATCAGCTCCGGGTAAAAGATGTTGAACTTGTAGCCCTGGACGACCTTGGGCGGCGGGTTGTCGTGGTCGTAGTGAGTCTGGTTGTACTTGTTCCATTCGTAACCCATCTGAACACGGTTGAAGTACTTGGGCTTTCTCGGCCGGTGCTTGTCTGCCCACTGGGGCTTCGAGCCACTCGGAACAGTCTCCTCAGCTGTAAAGATCTCTTCGTCTTCGCCGATGCCACGGGCGACCTCGCGGTCGTAGAGAGCCTTGGTAGCCTGAGAGAAGTCTTCGTTGCCAGTCTGCGCAAAGCGAGCCGTTCCTGGTGGCGCGCCACCCTGGAGTCCTGATGAAACAGACACTGCCTTTGTGTCGGCCCTAACGGGCTCAGATGACATGTTCCTGACTGATGCAGGTCCGGAAATAGACTCGGCTTGCATGGCCTGCTGCCCCAGTGCCTTTGCCTTGTCAGGATCCTGCAGCTTGAGCATGTCGGCCTTGCTGTCGCTGATTGCTTCGCACACCTTCCTGAGCTTCGCCTTGGCCTTCCAGACAAGCAGGCTGCGCAGAAGCTGCTCCCAGTAGTCGACATCGATGTCGTCGTTGGAGCGAAGCTTGGCCTTGATCTGGGATTCGAGGGCCTCAAGCTGCTCGTAGGTCTTGGGGCGCAGGATCTTGTCGACGTCGTCTGACACTGTGCTGACGACCCGAGCGTCTGGGCCCTGAGGTTTCAGTTTCTGCCGCCTGTCTGCACAGATTGTTTGCAACGACTTCCAATATTCGCGGTTACGGCCGTTGGTCTCGAGGGTGTGGTAGGACGTGATGTCAGAATCCAGCTCTTTCAGCTGTGATTCGTCGAGGCCCTGCAAGACCTCCTCTGGAGAGCGGACGCTGAGATGCAGGTCGGCATCGTCGTCGTCGAATACGTCGCGATCGGTATCGATAAAGCGCAGATTGAATGCGAGGAGATCAATGGGCTTGGCACGGCCTTCCCGAACCCGAATGTCTGCCTTCTTCTTGGCCTGTTTCAAGACGAACTTGTCTTCGTCGGCTACAAACTGACGGGACTGCTCGTCCTGGGTCATGTAGCTCGAGCTCGTGTTGTTGTTGTTTTGACGTGACCTCGAGGAAGGGGGAGGGTTGGAGGGCTTTGAGATGCGATTGTTGGAGTCGCGCCGGGGGGAGGTGATGCTTCTTTCGCGTTCGCGGTCTCTGCGACTGGGGGATCTGCGCCCAGAGTTAATCATAGCTCTGCGGCCCGGGTCCATGTTTGCGTCGATCGTAAGGTTGAGGCGGTGGGACGGGATGTTAGGTATGGAGAATCTTTGTCGTCGTCGATGTTGAAAGTGGGAGAGAATAGGATGAAGCAGCTTGACATCGTCGGCGCCTCCTTCCGCGAAAGAAGCTTATCGTGGATGCCCACAGACGTCAGCGTGGCTTATCAGCACGTGATACTCACCGACACTGACCGGCATCCACCGACGTCCTGTCTCCCAGACCGGCCCTTACCGAGAATCTGAGATCCCTCACCGAGCAGCTCCCCAGACGCCCTCTGCCGAACCAGTCACAGCGCTGTTTTCGACGATGCCCCGCTAAAAGATCGGAATCTGGCCCCAAAGCCCCACTAGTCCAGGGCCCCGGGACGCTAAAGCTCGACGGCAGCGCAGATGCACGTCCAGATGTTCCGATTTCAGGAACATGATGACGCACAAGACATCGGCCGATCGCAAGCTCTTCCCCAGCTTAATGGCATCGCCCTCTCCTGGAGGCTGGAGCTCCCAGTGAGCTCAGGGAAGTTTATTGCAATGTAACGAACGCACTTGCCTTACCTTAGGTAGAATTTGATCGCTGTCACCCACTGGCTGTCCCTCGTCATTCCACCTCCATGCTCTTCTGTCGCGTCTTGCTACCCAGCAACACGCGTCTCACAACCACTGCATTTTCTGCGTCTAACACCTCTCGCCTTTCCTCTATACCATTGACTACCTGTGTTACTACTAGATATAGACCCTTCTTCACGACCATGCCGCCCAAACAGAAGCGCAAGTCCGCGGCTACGGCCGAGCCCAGCGACTCGGGACGCAAGAGGACAAAGACGGAGCAGAACGGCGGCGCATCTTCCGACCCGTTGCGCCAGCCGCATCCTTTCCATAAGGATGCCGAGAAGCATGGAATCGTTCTTCGAAAGTTCTATCCCCACGAGATGAGCAACGACCGGGCCCGCGCTTACGTCAACGACGAGATCCCACGACCTATCGAGGAGCTGACTGCCGCCCTCGAGGAGACGTCCAAGGCGCGCAAAGCCGTAAAACCCAAGGATGCCGTGGTACACTGGTTCAAGATGGATCTCCGCACGACGGACAATCGGTCACTGTCTCTTGCCAGCGAGAAGGCCAAGGAGGCCGGGGTCCCGCTGATCGCCATGTACATCATCAGCCCTCAAGATTTCGAGGCTCACCTCACAGCCCCCATCCGCGTCGACTTCATGCTGAGGACCCTGCATATCCTAAGGGAGGATCTTGCCAAACTCGACATCCCACTCTACGTCGAGACCGTTGAAAAGAGAAAGAGAATCCCCGACAGAATCGCCGAGCTCATGGGCCAATGGGGAGCCAGCCACTTGTTTGCCAACATGGAGTACGAAGTGGACGAGCTCAGACGGGAGGCAAAGATGGTCCGCATGTTTGCGGACAAGGGCCTCTCATACGAGGTCTTGCACGATACGTGCGTAGTCCCTCCAGGGCAGTTGACGAGCGGATCCGGCAAACAGTACGCCGTCTACTCTCCCTGGTTCCGCGCCTGGGTGCGCCACGTCCACGAGAACTTGGACCTTTTAGAGCTCTACGAACCCCCCGCGAAGAACCCAGCCAGCGCGCGAAAGAAGTTTGGGGAGCTGTTCGACACGGAGATCCCGGAAGAAGTGGAGGGCAGGACCTTGAAAGACGATGACAAGAAACGGTTTAGGGCTTTTTTCCCACCAGGGGAGCACGAGGCACGAAGCCGTCTGGAGAAGTTCTGTGAGGAAAAGGTTGGCCAGTATCACAACAAGCGCAACATCCCCTACGACGCCGGGACCTCTACTCTCTCAGTGCACCTGGCCAGTGGAACCATCAGTTCGAGGACGTGTGTGCGCTACGCGCGAGACCGCAACAAGACCAAGAAGCTGGACGCCGGTAACGAGGGCATTCGAGTGTGGATCAGCGAAGTGGCGTGGCGAGATTTTTACAAGCACGTCCTGGTGAACTGGCCGTTCGTGTGGTACGTTATTCCTCCCTTTGAACAGAGACGTCATGATCGCTGACCGGCTCCCTCCAGCATGAACAAGCCCTTCAAGCCCGAGTACGCAAACATCGAGTGGTCTTACGACATGGATGACTTCAAGGCATGGTGCGATGGCAAGACGGGCTTCCCCATCGTCGACGCCGCGATGCGCCAGATGCACGAGATGGGCTGGATGCATAACCGATGTCGCATGATCGTCGCCTGCTTCCTCGCGAAAGACCTTCTCATCGACTGGCGCATGGGCGAGCGCCACTTCATGGAGAACCTGATTGACGGCGACTTTGCCTCGAACAATGGTGGCTGGGGCTTCTCCGCCAGCGTAGGCGTCGACCCGCAGCCGTACTTTCGCATCTTCAACCCACTGCTGCAGAGTGAGAAGTTTGACCCTAACGGCGACTACATCCGGAAGTGGGTGCCTGAGCTCAAGGGAGTCAAAGGAAAGGCCATCCACGACCCGTACGGTCGCGGCGCTGGGCCGCAGGCGAAGAAGGCGGGTTACCCTGAGCAGATGGTAGAGCATAAGGGTTGTCGCGAGCGGGCGTTGTCGGCTTACAAGCGTGGGTTGGATAGAGATGACTTGTAGAATACAGGCCGAGGGCGCTTTGGTTTGCGTTACGGCTGATACTGTACGATTACTTGCAACATCTGGCGGGCATCAGGACAAGAATGCAATGGCTTCTACAAAATGAGGTTTAGTCTGGGCTTCAGGTCAATCATTGAATGAAGCCTTCCTGTTCCTGTTTGACTACATCGAAGGCAATGAGTCACTGTCGGAACTATTCAAAATCTGCATCAGGGTCTTGAGATATCCACAATGGGGTTGATTGACCTGTTGCCAAACGTTGAAAAGCGTTACTACGGCCCAGACATACTACCAAAGCAGCCTCTGTGACCTGGGTCGCCACGCTTTGAGAACGTTCACTGGCCCCAACGCTCACAGCTTCAAATTCTGCTTTGCTGTACCTCGGGGAGACTGTTTCCGGCATCTGCATTCAGGGTGGTAGCACCAGACGTGTCCATCAACTGCAGGCCTAGACGCCAAGAAATGAACTCTCCGATGGCTTGAATTCTACGAACGTCAACTCGTCGCCACGAAGCCACATCATCTTGGGCCCAGAGGTTCAGGCTGTGATCTTTGGGTGAGTCTCGTGACATTCACGTCGTCTCTGCTCACTCAAGCCTCATCCGAGCAGGATCGCGCCAGGAACCAAAGGCCCTTGATGCCGAAACTTGCCCTTCTTGACCACACTACGATTTTATTTCGCCCATACACATAACTGGTGGAAACGCCAACAAAGTCCAATCAAAAAAATCTTCGGTACCGAGTGATGCTCGAGTCGTAGTCATGTGTGTCCCCCGACGTGCCGTCCGATGGCCCGATGCAACCTCGGAGGCTCACACTCCGGCACTCACCAACTTCCTTAAAAATGCGCTTCTTCAGTTCTTCGCCCCAACAACTGCCCCCGTTCGACCGCGCTCGGAAATGACCTCCCCGCCCATTGGTCGCATTCGCCAGCGGTCACCTGCTTGACGGCCCCGGCACATGGGCTAATCCCAGCGAACCGGTCCGACGTTGCCTGTTCGCTCATCCAAGCCAGCAATGACAACTGCGGCTCCAGATATCCCGGGACTCGAAAGAGAAGTCATACCGGGGGGTGATCCCTGATCGTGACCGTGGTTCAACGGCTTCAACAGCCGACAGGATGGGGCACATACCCCTGAGACGTTCATATTGGGACGGTTCTTGCCGAGCCGGAAGGAACCTGCGACCCCACGGGGCTTTAGAGAAGAAGAGGGTAGAACAGGAATGGCGCCACGGAATGGAGGGTTCCATGAGAATGAGCGTCCAGAGGGGAAGGGGGCATCTTGGCAACGTACCCCAGATATATAAACAACCGTAGCCAAGGCCAGCTGCCGAGACACTACCTTTCTGCATCCCTCAAGTTCAAACCACGAAACAAAGCCCAACATGAGGTCCATCATCGCTCTTGGCGCTCTCATCAGCGGAGCAGCCGCGCAAGCCGGCGCCTACGCCCAGTGCGGCGGCTCTGGCTGGACCGGAGCAACCACCTGCGTCTCCGGATACACGTGCACCGTCTCCAACCAGTGGTACAGCCAGTGCCTTCCCGGCTCCGGCTCCAGCAACCCGCCGGCCTCGACGACCTTGGCTACCTCCGTCAAGCCCACTTCCACTGCGGCCCCCGGTGCCGGTAGCTGGAGGTGGTTCGGCACCAACGAGGCCGGCGGCGAGTTTGGCGAGAAGACGCTGCCCGGCACATGGGGCAAGGAGTTCATCTTCCCCGATCCGGCCACAATCACCGTAAGTAGTCATCAGCTTCCACACCAGCCATACCTATATACTGAAAAAGCGAGCAGACCCTCCGCGGGCAGGGCTACAACACCTTCCGCGTGCAGTTCAAGATGGAACGCCTGACCCCGACCGGCCTGACGGGCGCCTTCAACACGGCCTACCTCGCGAACTACACTGCCGTGATCAACCACATCACCTCGAGCGGTGGCTGGGCCGTGCTGGACCCGCATAACTACGGGCGCTTCAACGACGCCATCATCACCGACACGGCGGGCTTCCAGACGTGGTGGAAGAACTTCGCGACGCAGTTCAAGGGCAACGACCATGTGATTTTCGACACGAACAACGAGTACAACACGATGGACCAGACGCTGGTGCTCAACCTCAACCAGGCTGCCATCAACGGCATCCGCGCTGCGGGAGCGACGCAGTATATCTTTGTGGAGGGGAACCAGTGGTCTGGGGCGTGGTCATGGACGACTGTGAACGATAACATGAAGGCTCTGACGGATCCGCAGAATAAGATCGTGTACGAGATGCACCAGTACCTCGATTCAGATAGCTCCGGGACGTCGGATGCTTGTGTGTCGACCACCATTGGTGTTGAGAGAGTCACCGCGGCGACGACCTGGCTGAGGCAGAACGGAAAGATTGGTATCCTGGGAGAGTTTGCTGGTGGCGCGAACACGCAGTGCCAGACTGCTGTGAAGGGCATGCTGGATTACCTCAAGGCTAACAGCGACGTGTGGACTGGTGAGTCTGGACTCCTTCGAACACTCTTGAACGCGAGACTAACGAAGTAGGTGCCCTGTGGTGGTCTGCCGGCCCCTGGTGGGGCGACTACATCTATTCTTTCGAGCCTCCCAGCGGTACGGGATACAAGTACTACAACAGCTTGCTCAAGACGTACGCTCCCTGAGAGGTTGGCAGTTGGGGCGGCCCTTGGTGAGGCTCTGGCCAATGCAGCATTATCAAGAGTGCAAGAGATAAGGAAAAGAAGTTTCAGATTCATGAAGTTTCAGCTCAGCTACTTCAGTGTACATATTCAACCCGTATATACTCATCCTGTTTGTCAAATCTCATGGAATACCTCTCCTTCCTGATCATCATGATTGCAGCCATGAAGCACCCAAAGACGACCCCTTCACAAGCTCCATTGTAGTAGGAAGCGAGAGGCTTGCTGTTTGCAGAATACATCAAGCTTAGGATGTAGGCATAAGCGCGGTTGAGCCGGAATCACCGGAGGTGCGCCGGGAGACGACCCACTTATGCCGGAGCCGATACCCGGAGGAGGATGGGAGCATCGGGTAGGGTGCACCTGCACGTCGGCTACCATTCAACAATTGATGCAGGGAAGGACTGTATCGAAATAAGGACTCTGGCATCGTGAAAATTTCTGGCGATGGCTATATTCTCAGTTTGACTTCGAACAGGCAAGGTCTGCTGAGTAGAGTAACAGCGCAACGTATTTGCAAGTCCATTCCATATTCTAATAACACTAATTCCGGGCAGGGCATGCGCGATTGAATGATGTGGCTGAACCGAATCGCATCAGCCAAGCCTTTTTTGCTGGCCCCCAGTGGCTTCAACTCGTCAAGGGCATTTCTTGGCATCCCGTAAGCGAGTAGAGACAAGCGTTACGGGCCTGTCACCAGCCGATCGTGACTGATGTCACAATGCCAACACTTGGCAGAGCGCGTGCAGTCGCGACTGTCTCTTGTCGTCAGGTACGACCTTACCTAGGCAGAATGAGCAAGATGACTGTGATTGCCAAGACTTGGGCGAAAGCCTGGGAAGGAGGACATGATCAAAGGCTTCGGCATTTATCATCAGTCTCTGCCTTCTCGCTGAATGCTCCTATCGGCACCCCAAACCACTCCATCGACCTGCGCGCCCTCATTTCCTTGAAGCCATCTGCAGTTCTCTCCCCGAACACCACCTGGTGCGCGAACAATTTTGATTAATCGCCTGAGGATCACCATCTCCAACAAAATGGCGGGCTTCAACTTGTTTGGTCGTCGGCGACACGACCCTGAGACCCCTCTTCCCACCCACCGCCGGCGAAGCAGTGACGAGACCAAGATCAACGAGCGCTGGCGCCGCGGGGAGCCGTATTCCATGGCAAAACGACCTCCTTTCATGCTATGGCTCAAAGTGACGTGGCTCGACATCTTGACAATGATAGCGATGGGCGCCATCGCTTTGGGTGTCAGTACCACATACGACCCCAACACCTCCAATGATGGCTGACATGTGAGTTGCAGGTATTTCGAGCCCATCCGCCAGCTCACCGGCTGTTCCCTGTTACTTTCGCGGACGGCGAAGTCGTGTACCCTCAGTTCGCCTACCCTGCCATTCCGCAATATATCCCCAGCCACGCTGCGACTGCCCTTGGCGTCGGCGTTCCGATACTGGTCATACTCCTCTGCCAGATTCGAATTCGCTCGTTCTGGGACATCAACAACGGCATCATCGGTCTGCTCTATGCCCAGCTGGGATCGGCTGTATTCCAGGTCATGATTAAATGGTTGATTGGTGGTCTCCGCCCAAATTTCCTCGAGGTTTGCAAACCCGACATCAGCAAAGCCTCCCAACCAGGTGGCAATGCGACTGGTCTCGACGGCACGGGCTATGGCGGTATCATGTATACCTACGACATTTGCACCACCGAGATGGGAGGTTCCCTTTCCAACGCATTGGAGTCATTTCCATCGGGCCACACAACATCCATGTTTGCCGGCATGGTGTATCTGTACCTCTACCTCAACGCCAAGCTCAAGGTGTGGTCCAACTACCACCCATCCATGTGGAAGCTGATCCTTACCTACGCCCCCATCCTCGGCGCCACACTCGTGGGAGGCTCCTTGACCGTCGACCAGTCCCACAACTGGTACGACATCTTGGCCGGCGGCTTGATCGGTACGATGTTCGGTTTCTCATCATACCGGATGGTGTATGCCTCGATCTGGGACTGGCGTTTCAACCATATTCCTCTCCACCGCAAGATGCCCCTCGAATACGATCTCGACTCTTTTGGCGACGGTCTGGTCGCCACCCGTAAGGCAGGCTGGGGGAAACGGCGGGGAGGAAAGCCCTACGGTACCGACAAGACGGTTAGGACCCGGTACAGCACTAGCAGGGACGGTCGTGGAGTTGGTATTCCTCGTAAGGCCGTGGCATCGCATCATGATAGGGCAAATCGTCGTCCTTCAACCGGTGAGATGGTATAATGGCTCTGAAGTATGGAGTTTTGATTGACACAGCTGCGAATACCCGTATGCACCTTGTTACAGTATGTTTTCATTGAATACCTTAAGTTACGAACGAGAACGAAAGAGCCGAGAATTCGTCCCAATGTTACTTAATACCTGCTCAATTAATGTTATTCGAAAGATGTTTTATTCAAAGCGTTGACCGCCGGCGGTCTCGAGTCCTGATCGTCAAACTCTGATGAGTTTCTCTTGGCTCGAGACCTAAGCTTCAGGTACAGGACATTGGCTTTCGGCGCACGCTCTTAGAATGTGCTTCTATCATATGCGCGAGGTACTATGGAATACGGTGCCTTCGGCTCCCGAAGCGAAGAGTTGCTTCACCGTCGACTTTCGGTCTGATGCCCGATGGGTCTTTGTACTCCACATCCAGCACTGCCTTATGTGCAAGGAGTCCATTATGAAAGTTTAAAAATAGCTATAGCTCTATCTCAAACACGCTCCCCGCATGGCCTTCGCCCAGGAAACGTCGAAACAACGGACCCAGCACGTCAAGTTGCCGTTCTAGTCTGAAATTTGTGGCAGCTGTCACGAAAGCCCAAGCGACGTTCGTATGAAGAGATTTGACAGCATCCAGCATCGTTGGCGTCAAACCTTGCGATTTGAATCATTGTCAAGACATGTGCGCTCGTGGTGCGAAGAGCGTCTCGTAGTAATTGAGCGCCTTCGCGAGTCAATCCTGAGGCGGCTGCATGAAGACTGACGATTCTTGGCGTGCACAGCAATTCTTGGCACTGAACTCTATGAAGATCAGTCAGCGTTGCTGTTGCGCCGTCCCCCCTGAGATGATGAGCATCGGTCAACTGATGGTTTGAGAGTCAGACTTTTGCCTGTCCGAAAACTCTAATAGGGGCAAACAAACATGACTGAATAGTCTCCTTGCTCAGAGTTCACGGGAGGTAACCGCAACTTTCGACAGAGACGTCGTCCAACTTGCCGTCTATTCAGACTTGTTTCTCACTCACTTTTAGCTTAAAATAAGGTGTCTTTTAGTCGGGCGGAGACTAGACGAAGACCGCCTGTAGAGTCTCCAGTCCGGAGCCCCGGATCCATCGAGATCCATCAACTCCACGCCCGCCCGCCTCGTCTGTAGCGAAAAGAACGGCGAGAGACGCCGCACGGTTAGCCCCCAACCCCGTGCGAACCCGAGAACTCCGGGATCCGAGGACCAACGACAACCCTGTCCCCGAGCCCCCGGGTAGATGAACGGGCATCTCCAAGCTTTGTTCTTTTCCCCCTTCCAGAAAAACCCGCCAGTGCGGTCGTTGCACCGATAGAGATTTGAGGGACTGCCAAGAACGTACGACTCGAAAGTCTGTCGTGCCCAGGCCATTAGCTGGTTTGACTTATGATGTGCAGAAGCCGCACGGCATCCCCTTATATGAAAATCATCTTATGCCCGTCCGGCAGGCGGGATGAACTGGGTGGGACCTTTTGGTCCATGTTGTCGGATGACGCTACCGCTCGAGCTGTCATCCTGGGGAAAGCCAACATATACCAGACGGCCCCATATGGGCGACTGGAGGTCCTTCTTTGGGGCAGTCCCACCGTCAAACGCGGATCAGCCCAGCGTAACACTCGCAATTGGGTTTAGAGTAGTTGCTAGTATGCCCACGGAGAAGTCTTGTTTCCCCTCGGGCCAATGAATCTGACGCTGGAACACATGTCGGCGGTGGATAGCCCACAGATTCTAGCAAGGCTAATTTCGCAGGCCGTTGATCAATCATATACACCAGATAGTGGAGAGGCTGGGCAGTCATCGATATACTAACTCGCGTTCGGTGGGATGCCGCAGGGGGTTTCGTAGATGGGAAGTCCACCTCTTGCAGGGGACACTCTCAGATGCGATGAACGGATAGCACTACTCTAATCTCAGTAGACTACTTCAAGAAAACATGGTTATATATAAGCCTGCTTCATCGCCCTCCATCTGGTCATGTTTCTTTTTCGGCAGGCCTCATCGCCAAACAGTTTCTTTCATTCAAACTTTCAACACCTTTTTCCTTTTCTCTTTTCCCAAATTCCTCCCCTTTCTTTCACCAACCTCAGGTTTACCATTACAATGGCGTCCAGGCTGGTCCTTTTCACCCTTGCCGCACTGGCTGCTGCGAACCCCATCAACCCTGGTGGTCGTGACGCCGAGCGGCCGGCCCGCAGACACATCGGCGGCGTCGGACACCTCGCCCGCGCCGTGATGGCGCCTCAGCAGGCCAAGGTCGAGGTCCGCTTCGCCGGGCCCGACGGCGGTCCGGGAAACAACGGCTCTTGCGAGGACGACGGCAGCAACGTCGGCGGCAAAGCGACCGACCCTGCTAAGGATAAGTCCAAGGACAAGACGAAGGACAAGAGCAAGGATAAATCCAAGGACAAGAGCAAAGATAAGAGCAAGGATAAGAACAAGGACAAAGGCAGCGGCTCCGGCTCCGGGTCTGGATCTGGATCTGGATCTGGTGGCAGCAAGTCGGGAGGCAGCACCGGCGGTGGCGGTTCTAACTCCGGCGGCGGCGGCAGCTATCTTGGAGGAGGCGGATCTTCTGCGAACAACGGCACGAACCCAGGGGGTGGTGGCAGCAGCGGCGGTGGCGGCCTGAAAAAGACCTTTCCCACTCCCGCGGGCACCGAGAACCTCTCAGCAGTCAAGAAGATCACCGGCGCTTTTGACGGAGGCATGAAGCTGTACGACCGCGTCCCTAGCACCTGCACCGGCGGCGAAGGAAACCGCAACGACGCCGCTTTCATCCTCGAAGACGGCGCGACCTTGAGCAATGCCATCATCGGAGGCGGTGCCGGCGAAGGTGTCCAGTGCGTTGGCAGCTGCACGCTCGAGAATGTGTAAGTACCCCCCAAGCTACACACCCCCCCATCATCCTGACCTTGTGGACTGACATGATCCCGCAGCTGGTGGGACAAGGTCTGCGAAGACGCAGCCACCTTCCGACAGACGGGCGGCAAGTCGACGGTCCGCGGCGGCGGCGCGCGCGGAGGCTCGGACAAGGTCTTCCAGCACAACGGCGGCGGCGAGGTCGAGGTCATTGACTTCTACGCCCAGAACATCGGCCAGCTGTACCGCTCCTGCGGCAACTGCAAGGAGCAGACGGCGCGCAAGTCGACCTTCACCAACATCTACGTCGACGGGGCCAAGACCATCGTCCACGTCAACGGGAACCTGGGCGACAAGGCGACTGTCAACGGGGCCTGCATCCTGGGCGGCGCTACTGTGTGCAAGAACTCCAAGGGCACGACCAGTGGCGAGCCCGGGGATGCGCCCAACGACCCCAACGTCTGCTCTGAGACGAATGTCAAGACTTCTGGCTGTTAAGCAACTCAATTCATGGGAGAGCAGAAGGCATCTGCTAGGTTCGGTTATGGTTTTGGTACATGGTATATAGGGATGGCACTGGCTCGCTGGATATGGACTGGGTTTCTTGGGTCAGGGTTCTTCTAGCTGTACATACTTGGGCGACTGCTTTGTATATTGTCCAATCAAGCACATATGTTTCTTCGAATCTACTTGGAGCGTAGAACGCGAAATGTCTTTTCAACAGATGGAGTCCTCGAGCAGCGAAATTAAGCCTCCAACGAGGTAAAAGCTCCCAGTGACCAAGACATTCATCTCGGGAGCCCCGCCACCAATGTTCTTTATAAATTCAGCAGCATCCTCAATGGTAGGAACAACAAGAACCCTGGCGATAGGATCGAGGCGTCTCCAAGTTTCCGCCATTTCCTTCTGCGCCTGAAGAGTTTTGAGCTCTGCGGGATTGACGTTGAAGTTGGTCAGATCTTTAACGTTAGTTTCATCCTCAAAGACGAAAACGGTTTGAAATGGAGTCACCTACCAGATTTAGATTGTCGGCTTTTGAAAGTGACATTGGTGCAGAATACAACATATCGAAACCTTGTCTTGTTTCTATAGAGACTCTCGTGTACTACTTTCAGCAGAGCATGAGCGTCTCTCGTGGATTGCTGATTGAAGATTAGTGCACACGGAAGGCCCCTGAAGAAAATTGTGAGCCCGCCATTGATCTTGGTAGGACATCAAAGAGGAAAAGTATTACTCACGACTTCCGGGTGACGGTGTCGAACCACCGACAAGCCACTTGTAGACTTTGCTCGTTATGCGCCCCATCCAGATGCCAGCGAATATTTCCCGTTATCTTTATTTCGCATCTGCCCCTCCAGACCATGGTCTCCAGTCCACGTATTACTTGGCTTGGGAGATAATCGCCGCCCCATGAAATAGGTTTCCCCAGCCTCTCAAGAACAGCACCTGCCAGATGAACAGCAAGGGAGGCATTCCCGTTTTGGAAGGATTCATCTGGATGAATCCAGACGTTTCTTAGAACTGGGAGTGGGTTTATCTTTCTCAGATCTGCCCCCTTTTCGATTGCCCTGTCACTCAAAACCTTCGTCGCTGCGGAGGGTTGATCAACGGTGAAAGCAGGGCAACCTCTTTTCATTATACCCGCCTTGTGCCATGCGATTTGCTCAATGGTGTTTCCGAGAGTCTGTACATGGTCTATTCCCAGGGTCGTTATGGCAACTGCTACCGGCTGATCGATGACGTTTGTTGAGTCGAGCTCCCCGCCGACCCCGACTTCGTAGATGGCCGCATCAACATTCTCTTGCATAAAGACATGGAACGACATCAGAGTTAAGAATCGAAAGTAAGTCGGCTTTTCTTCATGACCTAGATCGTGGCCCGCAGACAGAGCATCCCACACTTCGAAAAAGTATTGGGTGAATAGCTGTTCTGAGATCGGCTTCGAGTTGATTCGTATTCGCTCTCGTACCGACACGAGATGGGGGGATGTATATAGACCAATCTTTCGTGGTACGTTTGACTCGTCATGGAAGCTTTGAAGGATGGAATTCGTATATGCGCATGTAGTCCCTTTGCCCTTTGTCCCTGCGACATGGACGATGTTCATGCGGTTCAGATCGCGAGGCTCAACAGTCAGCCAGGATCCATCAACGGGGCTCCGGGATGCTCACAGTATAGCCAAGGCATCCGAGCCAGTACTCCATCTGCTTCAACGCGCCTCCATCCAGCTTCTGGCCGTGTCGCCGCCTTTCTTCTAGGGCCTTGTGACCCGACTGCATGGAGTTCAAGAGATTGATGGCATCCTTACAATAATCAGTCTTGCTTCGCCCTCAAATGCTTGGCTGGGATTGTTGGGACAAATACCTCGTAGCTACGCCTGGAGGCTTCCCTCACAGCCGGCATTTCCGAAGTATAGAATGATGTAGTGGTAGGTGGTGATGATGAGGCAAGGCATCAGCAACGGCAGATGATCTATGTTTTTCGCCGTTTTGTGGGTTACCCTTCAATCTTTGTCTGTAAATCAGTCCTGTAAAGAGATTATCAATCATGTTGGAAGATGGTTGAAGTTGACGTTAATGACGAGGTGAGTGCCTCGCGTCGTCCGATGTACGCAACCTTACTAACAGGGAACTTGTGCATGTAGCACGGCAAGATAAGCCGTGCCCCTGGCACGTTCTCACATCTATACTACGACTCTGAGAGATTCGGGCGTGAATCCGCTGACAAACCGATGCAACTCGGACGCAGTTCAGATGGTGCATCTCGGTTTGCTGGTAGTCACTTACCTACCCCCAACATCCCGCGACTCGGTGCCACACACGCCTCTCACACATCCCCGTCCTCCGGCCGAGACTCCCCAGCCACCATTCCGGCCCCCGAGACGCCCCGGAAGACCCGTTTGGTGCACCCGGGACAGTGCATAGTCGCAACACCGCAACGAGACCTTCATCTGATCCACATCTCCGGTTTCATTCACCACCAGAAGCCGGATCTTCCCCAAACCCCCATCCGAGCTCTTGCACAATCGTCAACGTGAACTTAAAGGAGTGGACGCGGCTGCAAAGATGAACGTCTCCCAGTGTCTGTGGTTCTCAGCTCTGCAGCCCTCAAGTCAAACAAACTTACTGCCCACGCACCCATTGGCTTCAGCCACCACCTCAGAAATCCACCCTGCAACACACAAAGATGGCCGACCTCAAAAACCTCCCCGAGATATACTGCCGCGCCTGGGCCTCGCGCGATCCAACCCCGCTCCTCGCCCTCTTCGCCCCCGACTCCGTGATGACCGACCACGGCGCGCAGATCCACGTCCCCTTCGCCTTCCTCGAGCGGCACCACAAGCACTGGAACGGCGCCCACGACGACTTCGCGGTGTGGCTCGACCCGCAGTACCCCGTCTACTGGGCCGAGCTCGACGACAAGGGCAACGGGTACTGCAGCTTCCGGACGGTCAACAAGGGCGTCTTCGTCAACGACCTCGGGCGGCGCAAGGCGACGGGCCTGCCGTTCCAGTACTCGGGCGTCATCGATTTGAAGCTGCGGGAGGGCAAGATTGTGCAGGCGGATGAGTGGTTGCGGGTGCCCTTTGAGGATAGCGTGGCGCCGGAGAAGTATATTACGATTTCGGAGGCGAGTTTGAAGGGGGTTATGAGGAAGGATCTGCATCAGGAATGAGGATAGTTGTGTCGTTGGATATACTGTATGACTAGAGTCAACCTCAGGTCTATATGCTGCGATAGTTTGCAGACTCATGCGCATAGCGCGCAACCGATTTATGTGTCCAATTTGGTGATGAGTTTTAACCTGCTCATCTTATTATATACAGCAGCCTTTGCTGAGCGTCACCTTTCCAAGAATGACGCATGCATATGCAACTCATACAAATACATGATTACATTAAATCTCATAGCATCATGGCCCATTCTCATCCATCCACTCATTTCCTCTTCTCCTGATTTCCTCCCCTAAAACATCGTCAGCATCAATCTCAACAACCACAGCCAACAACGACTTACAGTATCGATAACGTCAAATCACCCTGAATCTTAGCCTTCAACTCAATCTCCACATCAAGATCCATATCAAGCCGCACCGAAGGCGCTCCCTTGCCTTTGCCCTGCATCTGCTGCTGCCCGTTCTGCGGCGCAACCTGCTGCGCCGTGGCCCCGTCCTCGCCCTGCTGGTACTCGTACACCTGCCGCTGCCGCCCCTCCCGACGACGGCCACCCTGCTGCTGTTTCGCCGCAACCTGGTTGTTCGCGTCTTGGGCGCTGCCGCTTTCCGTCTCGGAGGCAGAGCTCTCGGTGGGTGGTCTGGCGGGGTTCTTGGAGGGTCCGGGCTGCTGCGCCATCATTGCGGGGTTCACTGCCGGCGGCGTTGCGCGCTCTTCCGCGTGCGACGCCATTGTAATGTACTTTTTTAAAGTTTTGCTAAGTGTGTATATTTAGGTGGTATGCGTGGTAGATCGTGCGACGCTGAACCTATGCAATAGCTCTTGTTTGGTGCGACGCAATAACTATTCGATGGGTTGATGTTGAAATTGGTATCGATAAGGGACTCACTCGTGTGTGTGAATGCGCCACCAAAACTGGAGTAAAAACGCCTCAATTCAGAGTTCTAGAACATGCCTGGATGACGTAGCGATGTGAATCATGCTGATGTTCCAGCCTTTGGTTTTGTTACCCAGTTTTTTTTTAGTGTTCTAGGAAGAGATTTTTTTTTTTACTAATAAGCTTCAAGGCGTTGACAGATATCCTGCCATTTGGCCTTATCTCTTAAGGTTGCAGAGAACCCTGAGGGAAAGGATTAGCGTGGCTATAACTAGCTAAGTAAGGATTATAGTACTACGATTTTATCCCTATTAAATACACTACTTTTAGTATAACTAAGATATTAATAAACCCTAGCTTTAACTAAAATAATACTGTTAATATATATTAAAATATTAGTAGTAGCCCTAATTATAACCTAAATATATACTACTATATTAGTTTCTAGCTAGACTTCTTTAATTACTACTTTAGCTTTAAGAGAAGTATTAATATCCTAATAGTAGATAACTTTAATAACTACTAAAATATTTAGATATACCTCCTAAGTACCTATATAGCTCTGCTTAATATTATATAATATAGAGGAGCAATTATTATAGTTAGCTATCTAACAGTAAGGTCTGCTAACAGAAGTTAGAGATTAACGCTAGTAAACAGTATTGCAGTACTATAGGTCTGGTTTGTAAGTTATAAGCTATATTATAGATTAATAATCAGAAGCTAAAGTGATCAGTCTTAGACTTAATAAGTTATCTACAGTAAAAGTAAGCTGAAAATATCCTGAGAATAAATATAAAGTTAATTACTAAAAAGCTATAGAAGTCTAACTATAAGCTAGACTTAAGTTATACTATATATAAGTTCTAAATAGTACCTTTTATCTAACTATAAATAATTACCTAGGTGTATAAAGTAATTATAATTAGTAGGTAAAGCTAACTAATCACTAAGTACTTCCTAATATGCTTTATTAATTACTTCTTATCTTATTATTATATAACTTATACTATAATTCTTCTGTTTCTAAGTAAGTCCCTATTATTCCTATAATCCTATAATATAAATATCCTATTACAGCTACCTAACACCTAAGTAAGTTATTCAGCTATTATTCTTATTTATAGGTTATAATATTAGATCTCCTCTCTAAAAGTTTTATTCTTAAAACCTAATATAAATAGGTTATTAATCTCAGATTAGAGATCTATTAATTATACTTCCTAATTTACTTATAATACTAACACTATATTAGGTTATATTTAAAAATTAAAATTAAATTCTACCTCTACTTTTTATTATTATAATTATATACTATATATTACTAAGTTTAAATTTATTATTAATATACCTTATTTATATTATTATTCCTCAGAGAAGTATTATAAACTGCTTCTTAGTAGTAAAGTTTATAGCAAATATACTTATCTAAAGCAGTCTTATAATATAGTAGCAGATACTGTTTATATATATAAATACCTAAGATTATATATTATACCTTCTACTAACTTCCTTAGTTAATTATTTATTAAATAAAGCTATATATTTAGAAAATACTAAAGTAGCTAAAAAAGAGGTATTAAGAAAGAAAGCTGCTGTTTTATATACTACACAGGCTAAGTTAAATAAATCTATAACGCAGTTAAACTATTTATAAAAATAAAAGAGAATAATATTCTATAAAAGTTAAAAAGTTACTAAAGAGAAGTTAATATCTCTAATATCTAAGGTCTAGTTAATACGTAGCTTTAAAATATTAGATTTAGATTTAATCCTTAGTATTTAAAATCCTAATACTTTAAACTTCTTATTAAAAAAGTCTTAGTTATTTTCTAATATTCCTAAGCAAATAAATAGTTTTCCTTATTACAGTCTGTCTGCTTCTATTAGTAATCTAATATATCTATATAGATATTAAATATATAAATAGCTATTAATATTAATTAAAAGTGATATTACTAATACTACTAGTATTATTTCTTATTTTTAGTATTATTACTAGTAAGTCATAAGTTTATCTTTTGTATTAGTAATATTCTTAGCTAGTTCCTATATATTATCTTTATAACTATATCCTTTCTATTTAATAAAGTATTAATATCCTTTTAGTTCTTTAAAATAATTAATAATTTATTTAATTTTATACTCTAGTTTATTATCTTCCATAATAATAAAATTATTTATTTATAATCCTTATAATACTAATTTAAGTAGTAAAATATAAAATATTAAGAAACATTTTATTATATTAAATAGGTTAAGTCTATAGTTAACTAATAAAACTTTTCAGAGGATTTTAAAAAATCTAAGTTTCTTAAAGTTTAGTTTATTATTTAGTCATTTTATTTTAATATTTTGCTATATAAAATAGGCATTATCTCCCTCTTTTAAAGTTAATCCCTCAATCCTTTATTTATTATTAAAATATACTATTTATTATCATACAAATTCAAGTTCTTTATATATGTTATTCTAAATATCCTTAATTTATTTAATTATAATAATAGCTTTTAAAGCTGCTAAGCTAGTATAAAATTCTCTATAAGCAGTTAGTTTAAATCTATAATTAAAATAGAAAGAGAATTTCTTAATACTTTCTCTAATTACACTATTATAAGCAAATTAGGCTATTAATAGTAATACTACCTAATTATCTTAGTTATAATTAATATAAGCATAGAGATAAGTTTTAAAAATCTAGTTAATTCTTTCTATTTATCTATTAGTCTGTAAGTAAAAAGTAGTAAATATTACTTATTTAATACTAAGTTATAATATAATTAACTTTTAGAATTTAAAAATAAAAATCTTATTTCTATCTAACATAATTTCCTTAGGTATTCTATAATTAGTAATAATATATTTAAGAAATATATAAGTAAATTCTTTAGTATTACTTACTTCTTTATATAAAATAAAATAAGTATACTTTATAAATCTATTAATAATAATAAGAATGCTATTATAATAAACTCCTATAAGAAGTTTTTAAGACTTCAGTAGTTTAATAATAAAGTTAAGAGATATAAAATACTAAGTAGTTTATAGTATAAGCAAAAGTTATAGTAATCTATAAAGTTAATATTAAGCTAGTTTGCTTTTTAAGTAAACCTTATAATCATTAATTGCTATTATAACATATTCTCTAGTAACCTTTTCTCTATATTATTATTATAGTTGTTTCTAAGTTTTTATAATTCCTTAATAACTATATATTAGTATGCTATAAAATTCTATAATTACTATATTATTTAGTTTGCTAGTTAAGCTAGTAATAGATTATCTAGCTATTATTAAGAACTTAATAATAAGTATTAGGTCTCCTTTATTATTATATTTTAAAATCACTTAGGTTTCTTCTAATACTAGAACGTTATAATCTAGTTATTAGCTAAGAGTGTTAGCTCTTCTGTTATTTATCCCTTTTCAGTAGATAATCTAGAAATTAAATCCTAATAAGAATTCTAACTATTATACTTATTGTTTTTCTAATACTTTAGAAGTAATAAAATATATAAAGTTCTTATAATTAAAATATATAAATACTTTATAAATAATCTCTAAAAGTTTAAGTCTCTATTCTTTAAAAGCTTTAATAATTACTATTAATTCCTTATTATATATTTTATAATTAAGCTTAGATCTTTTAAGCTTTTTAGAAAAGAAAGTATAGGGATATAAGCATCCTTCTGCATCTTATTAGGAAAGTTATACTTTAATTATATAGTCTAATATATCTAGTTCTACTTCAAATTATTTTATAAGATCTAGGATAATAAATATTAATTCGCTAGTAATTAGATCTTTAATTCTTTAAAAAGCTATTTATTATAGTTCTTCCTATTAGAATAGTTTATTCTTATAGCTAAGGTTAGTAAAAGCTGTATTAATCTTTCTATAATTTTTAATAAATTTTTAATAAAAGTTAATAAAACCTAGAAATTTTTAAACTTCCTTAAGGTTTATTAGTATAAGCTATTTTTAAACAGCTTTAATCTTATTTTTTAATATATTAACTTCTCTTAATATAATAATAAAACTAAAATATTCCACCTGTTATATATAGAATTCACTTTTCTTAGGTTTAACTAAAGGTTTAGCTTCTTAGAAGGCTTATAGGATGTTATATATATCTTTCTTATATTTCTCAAATATAAAGGAAAAAATAAAAATATTATCTAAATAAACTACTATATAAATATTAATATATTTCTATAAAATAATATTAATTATATTTTAAAATATAGTAAATATATTAGTTAAACTAAAAAGTATAACAAAATACTTAAAATATCCTTTTTATATCTAAAAAGCAGTCTTCTATTCTTCCCTATATTTTATTTAAATTAAGTTATATACTCCTTTTAAGTTAAAAGCTATAAACTAATAAGCTCTATAGAGAAGTTATCTTATTTTGTTAATAAGAAATAGTAGATAGCAATTTTTAATTATTATCTTATTAAGTATATAATAATTAATATATAATTATAACTTTCTATTCTTTTTAGATATAAATAAAATTAAACTTCCTACTAGTAATATTAATAATCTAATATAACCCTTTTTTAGGTTTTCTTTAAGATACTTATTAAAAGCTTCTATTTCTATTAAGTTAAGTCTATAAATTTTATTAAACTTTAGTTTTTTCCCCTCCTTCAGAAGGATTTTATAGTTAAAATTTATATATTTAAGCAGTTTAGTTTCTAGTTCAGCTGTAAAAAGTTTCTTATAAACTTTATATTCTTCTAAAATAGATAGAAAGAAATCATTTCTTTATTTAAGATCTACTTACTTCAGTAGTTATAATACAGCTTCTTTTACCTTAAAATAGCAGATATATTATTTTGCTGCTCTATAATAGAAAAATCTGCTTAAAACCTAAGTTTTATAAAGCTGCTTAAAAGCTAAATTATTATTATCCTAATAAAGTTAGCCTATTCTCTAATCTATCTATAAGTTATTCTTCTCAAGCTATAGCATTCCTAATATAATATTATATATACTAAGTTTAGTAATATTAAATTAGAATTATTTATTTTAATTTAAGTAACTTATCTTAAGGGGTGCAATCTTATTACTAATAGTTCCTCTTTTATATTAAACTTATTCTCCTTCTATATTACTTAATTAGTATATATACTCCTTTTTCTGCTATAATAATTATAGTTTATTCACTACTTAGGGTAATATAAAATTTATTTCAGCTCCACTATTAATAAGCGTAATAGTTATTATATTATTAATAATAACTATAAATTATAAATATATCTTCTAGTCTAAAAATACTAAATAAATAAACCTTATCTTTATTATCTATCTTAATCTTTTATTAATAGGTAAGTTTAGTTTTTTAACTACTCTAGTTATTCTAAATAGGTAATATACTTTCCTTCCTATTATACCTTTATAAAGCAGTTCTCTTAAAATCAAAGCCTTAAGGAGCTCAGTTCTTCTTATAGAAGTCTATAAGCTTTAGCCTTCTAAGTTATATATATAAAGCATTTATCTATCCAGCATTCTTCCCACCTCATAGCATTATTATATTAGTACTTTATAAAGTACTATATATTTAAACTAAATACTGCTAAGTTATTATTAAAAGTAATTAGAGTCTATCTAATTATAACAGATATAATATAAATATTCTTAATAGAATTCTTATTATATCTTCTAAAGTAAAACTAATATTTATACTTATCTCTAAAATACTTTTTATATTTATTAAAGAAGCATTAAAGCTAAAAAAGATTCTAATAATTATAGTAATTATATTTAAATACAAAATAGTCTTCTATATAAAGCTTTAAAATATAATTTCTATTTCTCTAGTTTGCTAGAACACTATAGAAATATTATTACTAGTTATCATATTTTATATTAATTTCTTAATACTAAATAAGTTATTAGGTTTCCTCTTTATTATCTACTTCTTCTTTAAAACTAATATTATCTACTCCTAAGATCAGTCTACTATAATATTATATATTCCAGTTAGTAATATCAGTATAAAAGTCTAAATTATAAAAAATCCTATTAAAGTCAAACCTAAGTTTAAGTTCTCTAAAATTCTAGTTATTAGTTAAGCTAAATAGTTATTATTCTTCTAAGAAGTTATATTAATATTTAAGTTCTTTATTAGATTTTTCTTTAACCTATTCTTTAAATTCCTAATTAATTTATTTAATTCTAGTAGAGTTTCTATATATATTCCTTTATTATTTAAAGTATACTATTAGAGCATTAATCTAGTATTACTATATAATATTATTTAGTTCTTTTTAAGCTTATTATAACTAGAATATTTAGGCTACTTTAAAGCGTAAAATACTTTACTTATTATCACTTATAATCTGTTATCTTACTTTATACTAGCAAATTTAGTCTATTTCTTTTTAAATCTAAACTTCAAAATCCTAAATTATTTACTAAGTTCTTATATTATAACCTATAAAGTTTAAGTTAATTATTTTAAGCTGTTAAATATATAGCAGTTTATCTAATTATTCAGTAGTTTTTCTAGTTAGCTTACTATTAGCTTAAGAAGCTATCACAAAAGTCTTAATCTTAATTTCAGAAATAGTTATATTATAACTAGTTCATCCACAATCTAAGTTACTAAGCCAATATCTTAAAGCCTCTTTATTACTATAGTAAGTAAAGTATTTATTATTATAATATCTAATCCATAATAAAAATATATAAAATATCTTAGTTACTATACTAGCTTATTTAGTTTGTTTAAATACTAGCTTCTAGTTAAGCTTCTTAAGTTATTTATAATCTCTAGTAATATATCTTATTTTCTTATAGTTATAATACTTAAAATTCTAAAGCTTTTTATTATTACTCTTAATAGTAATACTAAAATCTATAAGTCTATTATATTATCTATAAAAAATACTTTATTAAGTGTTATTCTAGTTATTATAAGGTTTATTATTACTTTGTTAGTTATTAAACTTATATTAAAGCTGCTATTAATATTTTTATCTTAAGTTTAAATTCTATTATTTCTCTCTTTGCTCCTTCTATCACTTATAAAAGCAGTTATTAATCTTAATAACATATTTAATATAAGCTAAAAAACTAAAAAGTATTTCTAGTTTAGCTATTTTATTTTTAATATTATCTTTAAATCCTTAATAAAAAATAAAAACCTTACTTTTATTAATTATATAAAGTCTAGTAGCTAGTTATCTAAATTTAGTAGTATAAAGTATAGCAGATTTAGTTTATTATAAATAAAACAGGTCTTACTCAGCTTATCTTCACTTATCTAGGTTAAAAAAGAGAGATTCTAAAGCTTTAATATATCCTATAAAACTAAAAAAAATACTTTTTACTTCTTTACTATACTTTTTAACTAAATTATTAAGCTATTCCTATTATAGAAGTTTAAACTAAATAAAAGCTTATCTTCAGAGAAAAATAGCTATATATATAACATATTTAGTATTATTCTAAAAAGTATTAATATAGAAAGCTTAATAAGTTCACACCTAAACTAAATATCCTTTAAGTTATCTTAGAATCCTATTAAAAATAAAAGAAGTATTAAACTTAAGGCGTTTATATCTTTTAACTAAAGCAGAAATAATATTAGCAGCAGCTTAAAAGATATTAACTTCTTTCTTAAATTCCTAAGTTTTACATACTTATTCCTAAAATTCCTTAAAAGTAATAGCATTTTAATTAAATATATTGCATATTTCCTTAAAATCCTTAGTAATCTTATTAAGCTGTCACTTAAGTTCTTCAGTATTATCCTCACTATCTAATTCATCCTTTATTTTCTAATCCTCAATTTCCTAGGCTAAGCTTTAAAAAGCTTTTCCTCTAGAAATAAATAAAAATCCAGAAATAAGTAACTTAATAAAAGCATAAGAAAACATTCTATACTATTTAGTAAATATTAATAGTTAACTTACTAAATAAAAATAATTAAAATATTATAGTTAGCTATCTAATAATAAGATTTACTAACAGAAATTAGAAATTAACACTAATAAATAGTATTATAATACTATAAATTTAGTTCATAAGTTATAAGCTATATTATAAATTAATAGTTAGAAACTAAAGTAATTAGTCTTAAACTTAATAAGTTATCTATAATAAAAATAAACTAAAAATATCCTAAAAATAAATATAAAGTTAATTACTAAAAAGCTATAAAAGTCTAACTATAAGCTAAGCTTAGGTTATACTATATATAAATTCTAAATAATACCCTTTATCTAACTATAAGTAATCACCTAGGTGTATAAAGTAATTATAATTAGTAAATAAGGCTAACTAATTACTAAGCGCTTCCTAATATACTCTACTAATTGCTTCTTATCTTATTATTACATAACTTATACTATAGTTCTTCTATTTCTAAGCAAGTCCCTATTATTCCTATAATCCTGTAGTACAAATATCCTGTCACAGCCGCCCAACACCTAAGTAGGTTGTTCAGCTGTTATCCTTATTTATAGGTTGTAACAGCAATCTCTCAAACTTAATAAAACCTTAAAGCTATGCTAACTACTATTAATAATAATACCCTATACAAAGCGTTAAATATAGCGTGGTTAAATAGACCGGAAACTTTGATGTGGCGGATGGCTCTGTTGGCTGAGATTCAGTGGTGTTGGGCGTGGGAGGATTCGCAGTAGGGTGGGTTGGATAACGCAGTTACCTGGGGCCGAGGCCCGCAGGCACTGATGTTCCAGCCGGCGCGTGGAGAAACCGTGTCTCTCCTTTCGGGATCGAGTGAGCATCATGTCGGGATGACATCATCCGCCGCCGCTCCCCCCTCTGATCGCTCAGCGGGGTGTGTGTGTGTGTTGACCCACGAAAAAACGCGACCAAGAACGTTTGAAAAGTAAAAAAGCACGACAATGACTAAGTTCGTTTGAAAGATGATGCGGAGTCCGCAAGGGTGAGATTTCAGATGAACTCAGCTGCGGATGAATTATTTTGCATGCTGAGTTGAGGGCCTTTCTATCTGTGAGACTCCCACTGTTCTGTTGTTGTCTCTGAAGCTACGAGGTAATGAATGAGGCCAATATGCTCCAAAATAATGCTGTAATTCCTCTAGATGTCTACAGAAAGCGACACAAGATCACAAGCTGTCCATTGCTCAGAGCATATTTTGCACCTCGTTCAAACACACCCTTCCAGCAGTCGGGCATCGCGCCTGGTCTAGATGAGCTAGATAAGCTCTTCCTCGATAGCAGCAAACAAGAACGCCCCAGACCCTCTCGCATCATTCTCAACAAGCGGGATACTCGTATAATACTGCACGCACGTTCATTAGCAAGACTCCCAACAGCCAAAACCACAAACAGAATGAAAAAGAGAAAACTCACCTCGAAGCTCGCATTCGAGTTCAAACTGCCCACCTGCACCGTCCCCAAGAAACTAATCGTCCCGTTCCCATCCTCTCTCACAAACTCCTCCACCAACAACCCATACGCCTTCAGCCCAACCGCCCTGTACTTCTCCTCCAGCAACCCGTCCCTCACGCCGCGCAACAGCCCATACGCAAACATCGCCGTCGCGCTCGCCTCGATGTAATTCCCCTCGCGCGCCTCATACCCCTCGTTCATGATCAACCACCACCCGCCCCTGGCGTCCTGGCTGCGCTCCAGCCCGTCCGCCAGTGTGACAAAGTACCCCAGCAGCCGCGCGTACCCCGGCAGGCTGGCCGGGTACACCTGCAGCGTGTCGATGAGCGCCATGAAGTACCACCCGACCGCGCGGTTCCACACCAGCGGGCTCGCGCCGGTGACGGGGTCCGCCCATACCGCGTCCTTGGCCTCGTCGTACCCGTGCACGAGCAGGTTACTCGTGTGGTTGCGGCAGTGCTCCTCGATCAGGTCAAATTGCAGCGCAATCTCCTCCCACGCGGTGACATTCTCCTTCTCAAACATGCTGACGTAGGTCGCGTAGAAGGTGTCCGCCATGTATATCCCATCCAGCCACATCTGGTCCTCGTAAATCGGCGCGCGGTGCCAGAACCCGCCGCTGGGCGTGCGCGGCCAACGGTTAAGCTGCTGCCGCAGCCCGTCCGCCGCGGTCTTGAGCTTCGCGTCGCCGGAGCGCTCGTAGAAGTAGAGCAGGTTGTTGCCGATGCGGATGTCGTCGAGGGAGTACCACTCTGGGTCCCAGCCGTCGAGCGTGCCGTCCGCGCTCACCAGCGACGAGACCTTGGCCTCGGCGGCTTTGAGGAGGGCCGAGGTCGGGGAGATCTGGGCGCCGGCGCGGGCGATGCCTTCCCACAGCACGGCGGGGCCGTAGCCTGCATCGATGGGGGTTTGGCGGTCGATGAAGGAGGAAGCGAGCCATTCCGAGTAGGCGCGGGCTGCGTTGGTGAGGGCGATGCTGCTCGTGAGAGCGAGTATGGGGAGGGAGGTACGCATCGTGGGAGAGGCGAGCGACCAGCTCGGGGGCAGAATTGACGAGAGAGAGAGCAAACAAGCCGCTGCTGATCATCAAGTCAAAGACGACGGAGAAGGGAGCGCAGACTTCTCATATTAATACCTTGGCAATGCCCTCGTATCTTGCACCATGTGCAGCCATTCAGCCGGGTTCATGGTCGGGAGTTGGATAGCCTACTCCAAAGTCGTGCCGTTGTCAACTACATGTCAACAATGGAGGCGTAATCGATCCACTCTCAATTCGCCATCTCAATGGAGGAAATTCTTTCTCTTGCAGAATTGCATGCGCTGGATGCTAGCAATCGCGGGGGATTGAGCGCGTGCCAAGACGGTGAAATAGGGACTGGGTAGCATTGGCCCTGTTTGGGGTAAAGATGGTCCATGTTCGTGCCGAAACTGTCCCTGTCACTCGGAGAAAGAAGTCGGCCTTGGAAAAGCTGTGTTCGCGGACTGCAGGAATTTTCTCTGATCCATTGAGGTAACGAAGCAGACGTAAATAACGGAGCAGGTTAGCTTGGGTCTACTTCGATAAATTGTCATCCACATCTCGTCAATTAAATAACATATACAATATGGAAGTCCATTCAGATAAGAAGTCTCAATCGACGACATCATCGTGATGCGTACGGCTTCCGCCATACAAACAGGGGTATCATATGCCGCGCCATTCCACTTAAACAACGTTTCCGCGCACCTGCTTCACCTTCTTGACGTTGATGTCTCTCCACATGGCAACGGAGCCAAGTGCACCAACCAGCAGGCACACACTGGTGATGAGCATGATGCGCTGCGAGTCGCCGTAAGCACGCTGGATTCCAATGCGCTCAGGAGATCCGACAGGGTAGCCGAGCTGCGAGTAGATATCTCCGTAGATCTGGTCGACAGGAGTTCCTGCGGGCGTGTACTTTGCAATGTTCTTCTTGAAGGTTCCGGTCCAAATGGCCGATGCGACGGTGTAACCAACCGTGGAGCCAATGCTGCCAAACAGATCGAGGACGGCAAAGATGACTGCCACATGCTGATGATCGGAGGGAGAGAGCATGGCCATCTCTCCGCAGATGACGGAAGGACCACCCGCAAAAGCAACGACTGCAAAGGTCAGTAAGAGAAGTCAAAATCGGAAACAAAATGAGCAACTTACAAATCTGTGTCATGATAACGAATCCAATGTCCTTGTCCGGCTGACGGAAGTGGATCATGAGGCCAACGCCAAGCATCATCAGAGGGATGCAGAAAAAGAGGGCGAAGGGCTTGAAACGACCGGTCTTGTAAATCAATCCGGAAATGATGAGGGAGAAGCCACAAGATCCGGTGCGGTAGATGTTGCCGATGTAGGTGGACTGCGAGACAGAGGTGTTCCAAACGACCATGAGCATGGAAGTGAAGTAAGAACCCCAAACAGCCGAGTTGAAGAACAAGAAGACAAACATCAACCCGCCGAAGAAGACAGTTCGGTCCATCAGCAGGGAGAAAGGAATAAAGGTAACGGGGGCCCAGAATTTCTCATAGACAGCGAAGAGAATGATCAGGAGGAAGCCGATGATGATGAAAGAGATGATCATGGGGGAGCGCCAGCCGTCAGCCTGGTAGGAATACAAGCTGAAAGGCAAGAGGAAAAGAGCCATGCCGGTAGCAAGAATGAGGATGCCCAAAGCATCCACCTCAATGAGGAACGCCTTGACTTTGGCAAGAGAGATGTTCTTGATGGCACCACGGTCCTGAATGACGCCCTGCTTGATAGCCTTGCGTTGGTTCCAGAGGAAGAGACCGACCAGAGGGCAAATCACGACGGGTGCAACGATGGACCAAATGCCCAGACCCCAGCGCCAGCCAATACCGCCATCCTTGAGAAGACTCTCGGTAATCGGTCCGGCGGCCCAAGTCAGGAAGATGTAAGGCGATGTGGCAAATGACAGCATGAGGGCTCTGCTCTTCAGTGTCGAGGTATCGGCGATAAAGATAGTGATGCAGTAGCTTAGGCCCTGGGCTCTGTGGTTTGCAAGTTAGCCCCTAATCCATCTGATGGAACTGTGGTACCTTACCCAGTGGAGTAGAAGACCTGTGCCGCAGCATACGTCTGGACATTTTTGCATGCGGCCATCATGATGAAACCAAGCATCCAACACACAAGCATCAATGAGAGACCTTGAGGACGGCCCCATGTGTCAAGAATCTTAGCCAGAGGCAGTTTGATGAGACCGGCGATCAGAGTTGACATGATGCTCGTTGCTGCTGTCAGAGAGTGCAGCTGGAAGCTACTGGTGACGAAAGGGGTCAGGACACGAATGGAAACTTCTTGGATGGCGGTGACGACGTAGAAGAGCCAGATGCTGGATGGGTTTAGTTGTTAGCAATATGTTCCCAAGAACCTCCGGTCGAGCTACTCACAAGACGTAGGCAATGATGAGGTCGCGCTTCGTCCAGACGGCCGTCATACCCTCAACCTTGGCAACACCAGCTTGGACATCTTTGCCCACGAGGTCCTCCTCGCTGGACTTCTCGGCGGTGTTTCTCAGCGACTTTTCATCGCCAGCCGGCAAATGCTCGGCTGGCTCAACGGCCACCTGCTCCTCGGCGGGAGCCTTCTTGGAGAACAAACCCATTATCGCTGTGTTGTCTATTCGATTGATCGTGATATCGGAAGTCGACTTCGTTTGATGATTAAACCGGGTGGGAACCAGGCTCGCCGGCGCGTGGAGCAACAAGGAGGCTCGTTTCTTGCTGTCGTGAAGAGGGATGCAGCTGGAAAAGACACAAGCTACCCGATGGAGGGCAGCGTGGCAAGCTGGTTATATAGAACATGGTACGGGACCCTCCGGCAAGGCCATGCAAGGACATCGGCTCGGCGATGCGATGTTGAATGTTGCTTTTGACGGATGTCAACGCTAAGGCAGAGGCGAGAGCCACCCACACCTCCACCACGCCCAGCACTAGCACCAACAGGCTCGTGTGCCTGGATATCCAGCTCTCGCCCGCGCAAAAGAACCCTTTGGCGGTTTTGGGTGGTGGGGAAGGGTCCACGGGGTGGCTAGGATCAGCGGTGGCCGACGGACGGTTCTGGGTTGTGGTAAGCAAGCCAGACCACGCCGGTGTTCCACTCTGACGACTCGGCCTGCAGTGGTGCCATTCATTGTCTTCTGGTACGGATGGCCGCAGAATTACGAAATCAAGTCAAGGGAGATGCGCCTGACCGGTCCAGGTCGTTGGGCGCGTTTCGACGGTGTGGAGAGACATGTCGCAGGCGGCAGTCGATGTGAAAGGAAGCCCTCCGACAGCATGAGGTTCTTGGAGGATGGTCTGGATGGACAGCTGAAGAGTGGAAAGAGGTTCTAGTTGCTTGGCGTTGCAATGGTGAATCGTGTGTGCAGATGCGTGAAGGGTGGAAGCCTGCCGTTAGGAGCCGATGCGCCGAAAGAGGCCCTAGCTGCAGCTCGGTTACCAGTGTCGGGTCACTCGTTGGTGGCATCGATACATGGGCCTCACATGTCAGATTGGTCGGAAAAGAGCTCGCTGCCACCTGTCTCGGGCGTTGGCGAGTGGATTGCTGTAAGAAGCTGGCCTGATTCAAGCTCGGGGGATCGCCGCTTCGTGTGGCCTTAGTTTCCCTTTCCAAGCCGTAAGCTATGAACGATGATACCGTGGCGAGAGACGGAGGATGACCGGATGTTGACGCCCTCGGGTCGCAAGATGTTTGCATTCCTGACGCAGCCGAAGCCATTCGAGTAGTCTCGAAATCGTCAAGCCTTAGCTCGAGCTGTACCTAGCAGAGGCGGCCGACCGGACGGAGCCATCGCCCTCAACGGCGGAGCTTGCTGGACAGAAGTTCTTTCGAGTTGCGGGTCTTTGCGAGCATCCGGAGCCCGAAAGTACCCCAGCCGAGGCAACAAATAAAGACAGAAAAAAGCTTGACTTCAAGGTTGACGGGGGTTTGGTGGAGGAGGAAAATGCGACGTGGGCGTGGCCGGGCACAAGAGGCCACTATTCACGGCGACTGCCAATTGGCAGGAGAGCTTGCCATTTGGAAAATGGAACCTGCCTTCCCAGAACAAGCAGCAGGCAGAGCATCGGGAAGGAAGGATCAAACTGGAAAACTGGAAGGCGCGATCAGTGGTGAACCGACTCCAACCCCACCCACTCTTGCAGGGAAGGAGGTCCCCCAACGGCGGCCATTGGTTGGTCCATCGCCTTTAGTGTCACTTTAGGCGGTGGGGCCGTTCCAATGGCGCTGATGCAAAATTTTTATCTGATTCGGCCCCGCTTTTAGCAATCTTATCAGATCATCAGGCTCACTGACTGGCTGACCACATCCGCCACTTCCACCCACGCCTCGCCTCTCCATGATTCCATCTCAACCGTTCATCCCGATCCCCAGACCCAGGACTGGTCCCCACGAAGACCGCTATTCTACGAGCATCTTTCCGCGTGCCGAGCAGCGTTACACTGGTGCCAAGTGTCTGCATACGAAGTACACGCAAGCAGGTCACTGTAGAGAATCGCGGACATCATGGACTCAACGACGTTCTCGCAGACTTTGGCATTGATAATGGGAAGGCCATTCAATAACGATTGTGCCTCCGAATAGTCCCGCATGCCACGGCGCCAACATGCTAATAAGGCCGAAAATCGGCCTTGATGGAAGCGACAACCCTCGATGCGCGCTTGCTGTGCCGCAAGGCCTCATGGATGTCTCGTGAGCCCTGCATACCGTTCTAGTCGGGCGGTAGTCGGGGCCAGGTTCATGCACCAGAATCCGTGCCTTACAGAAAGCGTCTCGCAGCCTTCTGAGGATATCTTCATGCCCTGTCTCCGACTTCGATCGTGGCAATGTCTTGGAAGCTGTGCGCACTGCTACCAGAAGACGGGAATCACGCCGCTTAGCCGTCACGTCAGCGCCGATCCAGACGCCTCCTCCCACCGGCGAGAGAGCGCTAATCCAGACCATCGGGCCAAGCGGGCTTTCAAAGTCGATCAAGTCGTCGCTAGCTCTTTGAGAGAAAGGGCCATTATGAACCGCGATTGCCGATCCATCATGAGCGCTACCCGAGAATATGGCAGCTTCTCGGGGCCCAATTCCCGACAGCCCGATTGCAGATTTCAGTGCGGACCGTATTGAGGGCCAGGCCACGGAAGTGCCACGCGACGATGCGCGGATCGTCAACCCACAATGACCAAAGCTGGCAATGCCAAGAGGTTGGCAGCCTGCCAACATGAGTCTCAAAGCAACCCTTCAAAGTGGCGCCACGGAGCCCTGGATGCCATCGCAAGGCTTCGCACGCATTTCTCTTCAAGCCGCATTTTGCAGCCTTCAGCTTTGAGGCCAACCGGCACCCATCGCCGGAGATGATGGCCGCCCAGCAACGGAGACGGCCCACCAACGAGACCGATACGACCATTCAAACAACAGAAGTCACAGCCACCAATTCTACAGTTGGCTTTGAATGCCAGAGAACCCAAGAGCGTCCCATTTCCCGTGTCAACTTCGCCCCAGGAAATCCTTGCCCCAACAGGAAACCGCTGCATGCAAGACTACCTCCACCGACATCGGCCCACCATCAAGGGTGTCGTGGGGGCGTCCAACCCAGCTTACCACGCTGGAAATAATCTGACAACAGACAATGCGTCCTGTAGGCTGCCTAAGCCAGCGCGCGGAGCATTTGCGGCCCCATCCGCATAAAGAGCATCTTTTAACGACACCTCTTCCCGCGCAAAGTGGCACGCGAATACCAAAGATCTTCCCAGACAACTAGAGACTACAAGATACCGGATTCGCGCCCACATCACGCGTCGTTTGAGATGGGCTTTCCCCTCATTTGTATCAACTACAGCATCCTGCCGTCCATAGGCTCATGCTAGTGGCGGCCGCCCGTGGAAGCTAGGCGCTCCGCTGGACGTTTGTCGGCACATATGCTATTTCACGCGAGAGTGTGGCCAACCTCGCGTTCACCTGCCCCCAAGACAACCGCCCATCTCACTCACAACGAAACAATTTGTCATGGTTTCTTCCAGTTGGGTTGGCCCATCAATGGCATGTTTACTGCTTTGAGAGTTTGGACCGGCTCACTCCCACGGCCACTGAGCGAGTGCTATCTATGCTATCTATCGGCCCGAGATCCACAATACAGTAAATTGCCGTACCTTATGTGTACTCTGTAAATATTCCGACTATGCTTTCCGGGCGATGGAGTGGCCAGAGTCTTGGCCTGATGAACGATAAATGTCGTTAGGTCCGGAAATGGCCGGCCGTCCGGCACTCGACCTGCGGGTCCCGGACCATGGACACTTCCTGGTGCTGGAACCGGCTTTTTTCAATGTGATAACCTCCGTTTCCCAGTATGGCTAGACATTGCATCGGGGCAGGCATCAACTACTCCATGGGGACTGTCTCCCGGTGAAAGTCAACTGCCTGAATTCCTTCACAGCGTCTCCAGCGTGTACCGCATCGCCTGCCTGCAGTTTTCTCCAATGTTCCTGTGCTCTGGTGAGTCCCGTTCGAGAGACGCCCAGCTAGAAGCCCTCTCTCTATTGACCTATATATTTGTCGACCTCGATTCCATGAATCTCTAGTGCCGCCTCATCTTGCTCAACGCTTACAGGCAGTTCATCGTCCGGCGACGTCAAAGCCGGGTTGTAAGTCCTTTCTTTTCTGGAGAGAGACCTCAAGTATTTGCTTCCGCCTCTTCAGTGCAGCTGGAAATCCGGCATCCAGCTCGGTAGCTTGTGGATCTCTGTCCTTCGACATCTCACACGCGGCTTTGGGGGTCCTGCATAATGCGGTTATGCCTCTTAAAACCCCCCTTGCGACTAGCAAATCTCTCCACAAGCCTCTTCACATAAACCTTCTTGTGCCCTGCTCCGGAGGGGCTGGATCATAGATGAGCAGGAGGAGGGCGCCGTTCGCAACACGCTCAACCCGCATGTTGGCGCGACTAGATACCATTGATCGCTCCGCCCCGAGCCACTCACATGTGAACGGGCAATCTTCGGCGGTGGCGGGATTGTTGGTTACGCCGAAGGAGGCGGGGGTTTGTCGGAAGTCCATCGCTCATGTCGACGTATGCATCACCACCAACGTGTAGCGATGAACACAGAAGGTTCCCTGACAACATCACAGCCTAGCTAGCTCAAACTATGCTCTGAGCATGAACTCTATGGATCTCCTTAGCGACAGACCGAGGCGAAAGAGTTTTGGTCCCCGCCATGTACGGCCAGATAAGGGGATGCCCTGGCCATCTACAGTACAAAGCTCCTAAGGTATTCAGAGAGGTAGTGGGGCTCACGCGAGGGCAGAAGAGGCTAGAACATGAGGTAGGCCTTTTCGGCCACGAGGTGAATCAAGCATGATATCTGTTCGGGTGGGATTCTCACCAAAAAAGCCCTCATCGCCCCTCACAACTTTGCGCATAACCTTTTTCAACTTTCTAACTTTGCCTTTCAGCTAACATACTCGGACTACTCCGGTTGGGAACGGCGCTGATGTGGAAATGGGAGACTTTCACATCCAGGTATAATCGCCTTGGCTAGTGAGCTGCTAAAGAAGCACAACCCCGCAGATTTCGTCAATCGGGTCATTTTGAATCCCGCGATGACTGCCGAGATCCGAGTAATACGACCTCTTCCTCTCTTTTCCGAGCACCTAACTATGGAAGAGCAGTCCGAGAGCGAGGTTATGGGCGATATTTCCGAGATATCATTGGTTTGGAGATCCGTGGGCGCAACTGACTATTGGTGCCCGCAGAGGGCATCGGAAGTCAATTTGTACTGTTGAAACATACTTCCTTAGTTGATTAACAACATGCAATCCATTCTGCTCACTATTACGGACGTTCTAGAGCATGAACCATCGATTTCCAGACCGAAAGGCTGAAGACCTATTCAAAGTTTGGTCCTGAACGATGCTTACTGAGACCAAAAGCTTAATCATCGTGGTTCTCGAAGGACTTGAGTCTAGGAGCCTTTGTCCACAACTCTAAATCAGCACTTCGGCTTCCGAATTGCCTTTTGTGACATTATCGATTACCAGCAATCGAGCTCAGTCTTCCTGCCTGCGTCCTGTTCCACCCTACTCGCCCTATGAGGGGTAGTACCACAGTATTGTTCATCCAGCAGTTCGTGAGAGCACACCATCTCACGAAGACGGCCGTGCGCACTGCCAGGGCAGGCAACTTTTATGTCCGGTGTAGTGACTGATCACAAGCGCCCCTGAAATGGACTGCTGGCAATGGAAGTCATGAGCCAGGCGTGGACTGTGGGATACGCGGAAAGCTTCATCTGCGTGGACAGGAATTCGGATGGCGTCTTCTTTTCCGTTTCTGTCGAACTTGGCATGTCTAAACGTAAGTAAACCTCTACGTCAATCCATTTCGGGGGATGATCCTCACGTCGTCTCTGAAGAGAAACCCAAATATGTAGTAGGTAATCAGGAATAACACAAAATCAAAAGAAGAGAAACCCAAAGAACGTGAGTCGTGGGATTTATGCTTGATCTTCCGGCCTTTTGTTAGCTATGTGGGCTGATTTTGAAGAGGTAAGTGGAAATTGAGTGACCGCGACAGAGCGCCGAATGTCTAACAGACCGTGAGCATCAGTGTTAAATATTCTAATCATCCCCTTATCAACTTGCAGAACAACTGGAGTTATCGCCAACCTTGGAGCTCCCTTGAAACAGGCACGGAGATTCTCAATAGGAACAGGAGATTACCTTCACACAAGATGCTTATCTCGAACATCTTCTTCCTCGTCATTGTTGTTCCGGCCATCGCGGCGCCAGTAGCCCGCTTGCGGGACGAGGCAAGGCTGGTTACAGCGGGCACACCTCCAACTCCTCCAAAAGGGATGACCGGAAAGGTCCCGGCCGTAGCTGTGTCGTCAAACCCGCAGCAGGAGCAGGAGCCCAATTTCCCCGAAGCCCCTGAAACCCCCGAAGCCCCCGAGGCCCCCGAAGCTCCAGATACCCTCGATGCTCCATACACCATCGACCCTCTGCCATATCACGACCCTCTCCCCGAAGCTGCGAATTACCCCAACGCCGCCAACTATCCTGATACAGCGAATTACCCCGAGGCCGCAAGCTACTCTCACCATAACGATGAAGTCGATCCGCCGCCCTTGAGACGTCGACGAGTTCTACCCCTAGCTCCACGAAGAGACCCAAAACAACACGCCGCTAACGTGGAGAAATACAACGGCCGACAGGCCTTCCACGCATCTCGCGTTGAGAAGTGGAACTACACTTGGGGCCATTATCCAGTTACCAGGAAAAAGGGAGAACCTGTGCAGCCAGGCACGCCGGGCACGGGGAACGGCCACCATGTCAAGTCCTGCCCGGCAAATAAGGACTATTCCAAGTGTGTCACTCATTGAATCACAGGGCTTGTTGAGCTTGGTATTGTACTGCAGAGTTGTTCAGCCAACGTGTAAGACTGATGGTGATGAAGCCGAGTCGATGTTCTGTCACTTACTTCACATGTTCGTAAACACTCGACTAAGTCCCACAGTCCAGCTTAGCCTCACTACCTTAGTATGGGCTGCCCGCTGTGCCTCTCTGTTGCCAAAGAGACCAGGCAGAATAGTTCTAAGAGCTTGTTACACGTCGCGTACCTACAGTTTCACCTACGTTCTCCAGATATTGCTGTCCTGTAATCAAGACTCGCAGACCCTACAGTGTGCAGCTTTTCGTGCTCCACCAAATGGATTCGCGCACAGGATCGACTTCGGTGACTAAGTTATCATCGATGCTCTATTCTTTCTTTCTTCCTTTCTTCCTTCTCGTTTGCAAAAAGACTTGCCCACTACTATAAATGTAACTTGCGTTTCAGTTCGACGCCTACCTTGAATACACTGTTGTCGCCCGAGGCGAGTAATGTAATCGTGTTAATGAACTATAATTGAAATGAAGGATGGAGCTCACATTGCCTTAGTTGTTCTGTGCCCGGGTTGTTCCACAGTATTAAAATACTGCGGAGCAGCCCAGTGACAAAGATGTCATGGGCATCCCTGAAACTTTTGTGCTGTATTGCAAATGGTTGCCTTGACCTGCTCGTAACAATGATCTGTTCACCGCCTAATGGGCACAGAACAGCTTTACACTAAGCGAGCCGGATACATTTCCGAGTCATGCAATGGAAACTACGAATCCACATTGGTGCCTTGTCCTAATCCAACTCCTGTCTTGGAACCTGGTGCGATAACACGAGCTTGGACAACTTCGCCGTCGTGGTCCCGCGCAATCTCGCGTGTGCGAACGAAGAAGGCGCTACTTAATGTGAATAAACAAGTCTAACTGGACGTATGAAGACGGGAGATGCACCATTGATATGCAAATCCGGTGGTCATGGGCAGATGCAACCTGGGTCGGATAACAGAGGACGAAAGGATCCTCTCAACTAAACTAAGCTTAAGATCAAAATAGGCCTGCAAGGAGAAGTTCCTAGTCCTTGCTGGCGCCCTACTTCAAGTCTTATTTTAACGGTAGGGTAATAAACTAATGGGGAAAGTCTATCATGCGGACGACTACTTCAAAGTCTCCTAGTTTAGTGATTGCACTGGCGGCGCCCTAATGTATCGGAAAGACATCCCGTGAGTCTCAAGGGATTCAACAACCAGAACGACGGAAAGCCAGACGTAACAATCGTGACTCCTGTGCCTTCCCAAACGAGCATGTCTGCTTGTGACTCGCCGCTTTGCGAAACCGAGCAGTAGGCTTGTCATGAGTGGATGGACGTGGTCGTCAGGGGCAAGAATCGTGACTCGTTCACTTGGTTTGGAAACTCATCGGGGCCTTCGCACTCACCGATCGTGTTAATTATGATAGGCAGACATGACCCTCCCAACAGGGTTTCTTGTGTCAGACACGAGATTGTTTAACCTGAGAATGACCAAAAGCTCAAAGATTGGATTGTTCCGTCCAACTTCTTAGGCGAATTCTTAGTTAGGGGCAGTCCTGTTCGCGCTTGGAGCATGCCACCGCGGCAGTCGAACGCCCCAGGGCAGGGTCCTCTGCAGTTTTGCCCTAAGTAATATGGCTGTTCTAGTAAATAAATGAGTTACCCAACCTAAAAATTGTCCTTGTAGCAAGCCCTTCTGCTTCACTCGTTCAACTACGCTCATTTTTCCAAGACAATTAATCAGTCATCGCCATGCATTCGACGTCGCTTGTTTTCATTCTTTCTTCGGCATTCGCTTGGTTTACTGCAGTCGAATGCAGTCCACTACGAGACATTGTCTCTCGTCAGGATTGTAGGGTTCTTACCAAAGTGACCTATTGGGGTATCGCATGTATGGGGCCAGCACCTGCGTCATGCGAAGCCGGCCAATCTTACGGGGGAGTTGTCAGTTATACCGAGAAAACGACATTCCCCCCAAACTCGGTCTCGATTTGCGAGGCAAAGATGGAGGTAATGATGGCCTCACATCCATCAAGGAAACATGCTGACACTTCTACTAGTACAAGTGTTGCACCAAGTAAACGGGCTTGGTAGACATCGACTGCAGTCCAATAGGTCGACTGACTACCTACAGGAAACAGATCATGATATCCATACGTGCATTTCAATTTCTTTAGCCACCTGACACGCGTCAAGGTATGGAACAAGACCCGGCTTATGATCCTGCGTTCCGATGCCTCCTCAATGTTGCCAGTATGATCGGCTCCGTGTACCGAAATACAACTTCATACGTGCTTCACGATGTCACTCCTAGCACACGCATCGACAGCCAAGTACCTGGTGAGAGTACGTCGTGACGGCTCGCTGGAAAAGCATGCGCATCGCGCTGCGGAGATGTTTATTTAATGCTGTGGGCTGCGCTGGCCGTTGCTTATCATAGCAATGTAATTACGTTCAGCGATTTTCGCTCAAACAGTGGATGGTCAAATGCATCTTAGCCATTTGCTTTTCAAACTTCGTTTACAGTAACAAATAACAGTGCAGGATGATCATAGAACTGTCGTTGGTCGCTCATCCATCTATCAGAGCCTGCGTTGACGTTCATCTTGGACACTGCTCTCTAGAGTGAGCGCCGAGACCAGCAAGTATCCAATGTATTCTCCTTTTTCCCCAGCTACCTCTACAGTTGCGACTGAAGGCCTGGGAAGAGGGCTCTTCGCAACATCGACTTGTCAAGTCGCCAGCAAGTTTGGCAATGAGCGTACCGAGCTTCTAGTGCTGTAGCTTTCAACGGGGCGCATGGTCTTTTCTTCGGACCACACTATCAGCGACATGGACGGTAGTCCAATTGAGAAACGGTCAAATGATAAAGTCCCTTTATCAAAACGCGTCTCCAAAACGTTACGTCAGGGCGTTCCTCACTATCATAAACCTCCACCTTCGAGTGTTCAGCTAGTGAATCCCTTGCTGCAATGAGACCTGCAGTTCGTGGTCCGACCTTCACCGTCCCTTGACAGTGAAGTTGAATGCAGATTTGAGAAAACGTCGCACAATACGTCGTGGGGGCTCGCAACAAAGACACATATGGAGTTTTTGATACTGAAACAGACCTCCACAAATGAGGCGTAGCCAGACTAAAAGGGGTGGGTGAGTCTATGCCCTTGATAGATGAGGATCAAAGTCCGAGGCACCGGCCAAAGCTGTCATTGTGTACTACGGTGCGGCGCGCGCTAAAACCCTTGGCGCCTACGAGCTAATACTCGGGTTGACACGGTTTGACAAGCCCCAACAGCGTGGAACGAGGAGCGAGCGGCCAAAATCTCAAAAGAGCGAGGAACGAGGGCCGAGTACGAGGAACCCGATATATGGGGCCGAAAGCGCGTGTTTGACCCCGAGGCGGATGCCCCGGGACCCGCTTGGTAGTCGGCCGCTAAGCTTGTCGGCCCAGAACCCAATCGGCGTAGTACGCCTTGCCATATATTTTCTTCGAGGCTGTGTTTGATATTCTTATCGCATGAACGACCCCTTTCTGCTGCAGAAGCCAGCAATGAAACTTCATTCTAGGACTTGAACTGTTCAAAAGCCCTCACGTCGCCGTCAATGTGATCGGACTAACTCATCGTCAATCTTTCTAGCTGCAGTCTATTCCGTTCTGTCGTTCATTAATGTCTTCGGTTATCACATTTTCACACTCATTCTTTCCGGACTCCCTGATAACCTTCGCTCGCTACTTATCACAATACCAGCCAGCTGCAGAAGAAGCATCGCCGTGGAGACAGCACACCATGGATCTGTTTGACCGTGATGCCTCGGCCGCTGACATGTCAGAGGGGGCGGTTTTCAAACTCTACCACTATGATCCGACTGTAGCCGGCGCCGTTGTTTTCGTTTTCCTTTTTCTAGCGACCACTATCCTTCACTTCTGGCAACTTATACGATCGCGTTGTTGGTTTTTGATTCCTCTTGCAGTTGGAGGCGTTTGTAAGTCTGAACCGCTCTGCTTGGACTATAAAGTCTCGACGCTCTCCGGAATGATGTACTGATATTCCGAGGTTAGTGCAAGTAATTGGCTACGCAGGCAGAGCCAAGTCCGGCCAGGAGAGTCCAAACTGGTCACTTGGTCCTTACATCATTCAGTCGATTCTTCTTCTCGTAGCTCCTGCTTTGTATGCAGCAACAGTGTACATGGAGCTTGGCAGAATCATCACTGTCCTTGATGGAGAAGGGCATTGTCTAATCCGCAAAGAGTGGCTCACAAAGCTCTTCGTCGCGGGTGACGTCTTGTCCTTTTTCCTCCAAGGCGGAGGTCAGTCCCATAAAGCCTTCCCATTTTGGCGACACAGCAGTAACTGATAATGCCTTCCTAGGTGGCGGATACCAAGCATCTGGAACTCTTGAGGCCCTCGAGGCCGGCGCGAAGGTCATCATTGTGGGCCTTTTCGTACAGCTTATATGCTTCGGCTTTTTTGTGGTGGTTGCGGTAGCTTTCCATCGCGCCATCAACAACGCGCCAACCGGGCGTTCCAACAGCAGCATCCCGTGGAGGAAGCATATGACTGCTTTGTACGTGGGAAGCTTCCTGATCATGGTCCGCTCCGTCTTTCGTGCGGCCGAGTATCTTCAGGGATTCGACGGCTATCTGCTCAAGCATGAGGCGTATCTCTACATTTTCGACGCGTTATTGATGTTCCTCGTCATGGTGTTGTTCAACTGGATCCATCCAGCTGAGATTGGCGCGATCCTGGCTGGGGGAGGCGGTGGTCAGCATTGGAAGATGGATAGTTTGCCTCAACACCACCACCACCAGCGTCTTTGAGGGAGGAGTCGGCCTGGATATCGGGCTTCCGAAGGCTTGTGTCGCAAAGATTTGCATACTTACTAGAGGTGGTAAGAAGGCGTGGTGTTTGTATTTAAGATAGAAGGATAGAATTGGGGACTGGGTGCCATAGGCCTCTGCTGTAGTCTCGCTCTATTCACAAGCTGTTTCAACCTAGTCCAACATACTCCATCGGCCAGGTTATCCATGGCCTCCAGTAGTCTCCAAGAAGGTCATCAACCACTTCAACGATGTCTTTTCCCCAGCCCTCAAAGAACCAATAGTCGTCAAGAGCATGCATGAAGGCCCCAAAATAAGCGAATAATATTAGTGCTGGAGGTTGTCGCTGGTGCAAAAGAGAGACGTACGCCTGAGGTACAAAGTGGATGAATGTCAAAGGCCCTGCCCAGTCCCTATTGAACCCCCATTCAGCAAGGGTTTGGGGGTTCATAGATTCGAACTGATGGATGTACATGCGACACTTTCTGAGGTAGTACAATGCCTCGCCATAGGTCTCTGCATCATTACTATTCGCCCATGTCGCTTTGAGCCTACGAAGCTCGGCATCCACTGGGTCAGGTAATGCATCGTCAGGATCCAGTTCGTTCCAGTTTCCGAGAGTGATTAGTCTACTCATCGGACCGTCCTTTAAAAATTGGTATGTTGGACCCAAAACAGCATTGATACCCCGTGTCATGGGTATCCACTCTATGCCAAGGACCCGGTCTCGCCGTAAACGGGCGGCGGTTCGCTCATCTTGATCCGGCAGCTGCTTCGAGATGCTGAAGACATAAACGATATTCAAAAGCGACCATGCGAGCAGTGCCTCGCTATTTTCACTGTTGATATTGTTGGAGGCATCCTGGAACCCTTTGATAGCGTGTTCATGATGCCCAGTTGCCTCAACAACGTGGGGGCTGTTCTTCACCCCACTGATGTATGCGAGGTGCAATGCAGCCAGGCTGAGGATGGCATGAACTACAAATGGGTGTTCAAAGCCTATCCGTGGGAAAGTGACTTGCCACAGGGAGTCTACTGGCGCGCTTCTGAAGATGTTGATGCTGGTTGACATTGTCCAATGGTGTAGGAGGGCGAGATCATTGATTCCGAATGTGGACGAGTTCACAAGCGGCGCCCCCGATGGACTGGAGACAGTGATTGGGGTAGCAGCAGATGAAGAAAGATGCCATGAGTGGGGAGTGGCAGGGCCATGTTTGGCAGAGCTTTGAACAGGTGGCGGAACGGGTGGCCCTGATGCATGAGAGGCTGGTGTCAGAACGACTGATACTCCCGATGGAGAAGGGCCCCCGTCGGGCGACTTGTCCGCGGATGAGCTTGTGTTGCAAGGAAACACCGGCGTATCTTCGGTACGTGATTGTTGTCGTATAGAGGAGATAGCGTTCGCGCTCTCTTGACGCCCGGATAAGGATTTTGTCGTTGCGTCTAGGGCTGACGAACTTGACGTCGCACGTTCTGTGCGCCTCCTGTCCTCGGCATATTCACATACAGCTTCCCGCCGGACGCATGCTCTGCATGCCGGTCTTTCTTCGGTACACTGGGAGGGTCGGTATCAGAGAAAACTCGGCGATCTCAAACTCGGAGTTGGCCGTACCTTGACTCGGCGGTGCCTGCACTGCAAACAACCCGTCGTCGTCTTTGAGTGCGGCTTTCGTGAATAACGGCGACCGGTGCTTTTCTCGGCTACCCCGTCCGCTGGAAGCATAATCGTTGCGGAACGGGTGGCAGGTCGCGCTGGTCATGGGTGAACGACAAACGGAGGCGAAGGGGGTGATTGGTAGCGGAGGAGGTTGAGAAACGAAAAGGTTAATGAACGAGGAACGAAGATGGGAGAATATGAACGAGGATGAAAGATCCACAGATTGGCGGCTAGTCGTGAGCCAAAACGCCACCTTGATCTATGAGTGGTCAAACCGGGGATCATTTTCAGACTTGCCGAGTAATGTTCGGGCTAGTGCCGAATGCGAAAGTCCGAGGTCCTCGCGCATGCGTCCGACATTTCTGGCTACTCATCCACTTCTTCACTTCCAAACGAACCAATGCCTCCACTGGTGGTGTGCTGGTGATGGCATTCTTTTGGGAATATCCTGGGTATCAACATTCTAATATACTAATATACTAAGGCATCTAAAGTATCCTCTAACTATCTCGTCAAGATGTGTCATTTCTCCGTCAAAAGAGTCAGCAGTTGGCGTTCTGGCCCTCATCATACGTTCACTGGCGCAGGCTTGCGCCTCTCGTCCAAAACGTAGTCGCTAGATCCCGAAGTCTCGCGACCGTCCATAGATTGTGCCCGTTTCTTCGGTTCCAACTCCTGCACATACCAAACAAGGAAAATTGCCATGACAATCGCCATGAGTAAGGTGTCGAAGATGTACAGGAAGATCTCATGTGAAATGAGATACCCCTTGTTTCCTTGCAGATACTCGACCACTCTGAACACGCTTCGAATGAGGATGATGGCGCTCGTAGCATACAGAACATAGAGGTAGCGCCTCCATGGAGTGCTTCCCTCGAGTGCAGTCGCGGTCGGAGTGCGGCTCAATCGAATGTGAAACAGGAGAGATGTGACGACGAAAAAGCCGAAGACGACAATCTGGACAAAAAGACCAGCAATGATGATCTTCTCTCCCGCTTTGTAGAGGTCCAGTGTGCCTGCAGCTTGGACACCGCCGCCGCCAGCTTGCAAGGTAAAGGCGACAACATCACCCGTGACGAAGATCCGAGTCACCCAGTCGACTGGGATCAGCGACAAATGTTCGGCCTTGACAGTTCGGATGAGTCGACCCAGAATCATGTAAATCGAAGCGGCGTACAGCGCCGGCGCCACGAGAATCAGAATGGCCTGAATAACGAAGCCGCCGATAGAGAGTGTATCAAAGTGACTCCATATGCGACCACAGTATCCGATTGTTTGAACTTTACGCGAATCGTTAATCTCGTGCTCTTGAAAAGAGTTCCAAAGCTCTGGGTTGTTTCACAGAGTATCGTGGAAGACGGCGATTATGGCAACTTACACAAACCACCCACGGTGAATGCAGTGAAGTAGAAAGATCTTGCTCTGAAAATACGCCATGTGTGCAACGCAGTCAAGACTGCAAATACTGCGACACTAACAATGGCAGCTGGGAGGGAAGGCGTGTAGCGATAAAGCTTGAAGTCAAAGGCCGCTGCGGCAGCTGCCGCGGCATCTTGAGCACTCGACTCGTCCATCTTATTCGGATTGCTGGATTGCTGGATAGCTGAGATGAGTCCCAGCAAAGAAGTGAACGATAGTTGGGGTCGACGAGGATGTACAGAAAAAGGTGAAGCGTTGAACGAATGCCACTGATTGCTTAGGAGTGAGATTTTATTGATCCGGTCATCTACGTCTTATTTAGATGGTTTTCGCGGTGCCCCCGACATCTTCTGTGAATTAACCTTACCCACCAAATCCTGGCTGTGCAGTAGACGAAGAACGCGTTAATTGCTCGGGGACTTCCCCAGGCCGTCAAAGTCGTAATCCTGCATACGATTCTGGAAATTGGGCCCGTCGGAATGTCAAAGAAAATCCACATGCAGCGAGCGATGCTGACCGAAGTAAGAACTTGAAGTGTAAACGAAGGCCACGGTCCGAGCCAGTGCGTGTAAACGAGGAACGAGGTGGGTCAAGCCAAGCTCGTTCATGTACGAGATGTCTGAGCCACCGAGGCCGTGGTGCCATCCGCTTGAACGAGGTCCCACTAACATCAGAGACCAAGTACTCAGGGGCGATCCCTTTCCCTGTGGAAGAATCCAGGTGGTGTAGATCCACTCGTGTTTGTCGCACTTCTCGCTGTTCATCCGACCTGCCGGTGCTTTTCCCTTAAGCTTAATGCCGTGGACCACTTTCTTCCCATTCCCACTGCCCTTGTTGCGTGAGATATTGCCAGGTAAGCTGGGTCATCCCTCATAAACGCCTAATTTGCCAAATGAGGTGACACCATACCGGTCAGGAGCTTACGCCAGCCAGCTGCGTTAAATCTGTCTACCTTGTCATAGAAACTACATCGAAAGTCGGGGCTCTTTTAAGACGCGTATTGGCACGCCTATTCCTGGCCTTTCCGTTGTATGCTCTTTATTTTTCATCGCCACCCGACAGATCACCATGGCTGATGAACTTAACCTCATCGTCCCAGAGGACTCCGGATACTCCACAACATCAACACCATCCGGCACCTCAGAGCCCAAAAAACACCGGAACAGAAGCACGGGGAAAAGAGTGTCACACAAAAAGTCGAGGACAGGTTGTAGAACCTGCAAAGGAAGAAAAGTCAAGGTCAGCTCTCCTGTGACATACATCGCCCACGCGTCATTGAAGCTCACATTCTCGTAATCAGTGTGATGAGCATCGGCCATCATGCTCAAGATGTGAACGGTTGCAATTGCACTGCGAATATCCGACCGGAGCACCGGAGCAAGAAACAAGTCCAAGACAGAACCCGTCTTCAAATGGTCCTTATGGCGGCGACCTGGACTTCTTGCAACTTGAACTTTTTCATACGTATTCAACATTTACTTGCGCAACGCTTTCATGGTCACCGGCCCTCAGAGACTTTTGGAGAGTCACTGTGCCCAGTCTTGCGCTCAAGCACACCTACTTGATGCGGTCTCTCCTCGCGATCCCGGCCCTTCACATGGCCCATATGAGACCAGATGAAAGGGGTCACTATGTGTCTGCTGCCCTGGAGTATCACCGGATATCTTCGGAAACTGCCAGAGAAATGCTTGAGAAGTTCTCGGGCGAACAGGACGGTGTACCTCTATTTCTCTTCTCTGCATTAAACGTGATCATCGGTACGTATTGCTACCCGAAAACGAGGTCAGGATGAAAACTAAATACCAGCATATAGTGCTGGCCACCCCACAAAGATCATCGGACGGGTCGATATTAGATGAAGATGCCAGTTTCCATGACCTTCTTGCTGTACTCAAGGGAATGAATGGAATCCTCGGAAACTCTTGGGGAGGCCTATCCGACAGCCCCCTGGCCCCTTTGCTTAACCATGGCGCCGAAAGATTGATGTTCCAACAACGGCTAAGCCAACCTGAGATGGGCTATCAATCAGGAGACAGCTCCTTGGATGAACTAGCAGCTCGCCTAAATGCAGAGGTAGCGGACCTGAGCGAGCTGGTAGTCTATGCCCGAATCATCGATATGCTGCGAGATGCAACGCAATGGGTTCACTTATGGGAGGGTGCAGATGCCCTGGTTTGGATCTACAGGTCATTGGAGGACTTCATTCCCCTACTTGAGTTGAGGACGCAAGAGGCACTCGCCGTACTTGCGCATTTTGCTGTTATAGTAAAAAGGTGCGAGACGCAGTGGTGGTTACAAGGATGGGCATTTCAGATCATGTCAGGGGTGTATCAGCAGCTGGATCATGATCACAAATATTGGATTTACAGGCCAGCAACGGAGATAGGGTGGATATTTCCCCAATACGCTGAATAGAGATTCTTATTTGCATTTCAATAATTACTCGGCGTGACAGATTAACTCAAATTCTTAGTCATATGCCTTTCATGGAAAAAACAAAATGAACCCAGCTAGAGTGCTCTATGATAGCTACGTGTGAGGCAACCCACCCCTCAATCCATTAAACCACTGGCATCGACTTTCTTTCCGAAATTGACGATGAAGAGCTCCGTAGCTGTACTTCTGAGCCCAAGGCTTGGAACCTCAGTCATCGACCGTTCATGCAAGTCGACAGCTTCCCTACCTTTTCATCTCCGTAAGTTGCATGAGGAGATCGCCGTTCCTTACGGCAACTACTGACAAAAGCCATAGTACGTTATTTGAGACACATACAGAGGCGTCTTGCTGGACTACATGAGCTTGTGATAAGGTTTGCGTTAAGGACAATAAACAAGCTTCGGGAGCTTGGAGAAGCTGTTTTCTACCAGGGCCAGAGGCCCACGAGGTACCTGAGGAGATCCCAAAGCCCGAATCCTCAAGAAAGGAGGTTGCGATTTTTACGCAGCTGAAATATGCGCATGGGTTTGCATCCGATTATCTATGGAAGAGATCATGCATGTGACGCAAGAATGTAGGTGTGCGTCTATGTGAACAGTGCGCGAGGGCTATCAAAACACTCATCCCAATGTTTTCCAGCCGACGCGTAGAACTTTTCCAGTACCTCCTTTGCTGCAACTGGAAGATAGATTCCCAGCTGCCTGCTATCCTCCCCCAGGCGATCCAGAATGAACTTTCGCATCCACGGACTCCCACCTTTCGCCTCAAAGCCAGCCACAATCATTGGCCATGTGGTGCATATTTTGAGTGCTCGAGAGGATGTGGTCTCGTCGAGAAGAGCGAACAACCTGTCGCGGTGGATTTTCTTGATAGTTACCCACTCTTTTGAAGAAGGTATTGCACCAGCACTCTGCAAGGATGAGATTCCGAAGAGCACTACGGCCGATTGATAGATCTGACCCATGAGCAGAAAGCCCTCAACCGAAGAGTCCATCCCATTGGACCACGCCTCCGGCGAGAAGTCCAGAATGTTGTCCAATAAGTCCTCGGCTTCACTTTGTATCGGACCGACAGAGCTTCCCGTGTTCTTGAGCGTGGCCAAGAAACGGAGACGATTGATGTGGACGATGTGAATAAACAAATCGATCGGGCATGGTAATTGCGGATAGTAGCCGATCGAGAACACATCCCTAATCACGTCTCGTATTCTGTAATTATCCAGTGGAGATACTTGGTCGTCAGCTGAGCTCGTAGTGTTGGCAAGATTTTCAATCCTATTATCCGTGAGTGAGTCAGTCAGTTGCCAAACATCGACTATCGAAAGACACGGGAGCGATGAAAGCATCGATCGAAATTTTGGACACTGACACTTTGCAGAACAGAACCAGAGACTTGAGATGTGGCGACTTGAGGCAGAACTCTTCCCATCCACCACGCAAAGCTACCAATGCTGCAAAGCCTCGTAGATGAACACGCCAATTAGGTGCCGTGGCACCACCCATCAGCTGAAATGAGACTGTTAGCTTGAAGCTTGCCAGCGTTTTCTCACGATAGGGTTAAATACATCGCCAAAGATGAACACGACAACGCCAGCTAGAGTGGCGTCAGACAACTGGGTAGTCTCATTCGCTATCTCTTTGTTCAAGTCTTGAATAGCCGCATGTCGGTGCTGGTAGGCTCTGGCTCTGACTTCAGCTGCATAAGGATCATTTCTGGTTGGAGATAACTGTGACATGCGGTGCTCGATGGCCATCGCGACCAGACCGTGGCGTCGATAAGGTTTCATCGCGTGGATGTGAGATACGGGTACAACCCAGGGACTCTTTGTCAGCTGGTTGTCATTGTAGTATGGGTAGACATGATTGTTCCCTGCCAAGAGTAAGCATCTTCTATCCGGCCAGACCCGGTCGCGCGGCGCCTGTAAATATCCGCTCCCACATTGTGGAACTCACAGTAGAGTGAGGCCTCTGCAATATCACACGTCTCTGTTCGAAGCTCTTGTCCAGGAAAGATATGAACGAGCTGTTCTTCAGACGAACTCTTCTCCGTCGTGTCTCTCTTTTCGCCGGGCTTTTTGGTCTTTTTCGGCGCGCTGGACTTATGGGCTGCTGGCTTCCTGCCTCTCCAAGTCCGCGTCGTGGTCTGATTGGGGGCGACCCAAGTCAGAGGCTTCACGTTCTCGTACCCGGGGCACACAATGCCGCTCAGCTTACACTTGGAGCAGACGGGACGGGCCGAGTCGCATACTACCCCTCGGCGCTGACATTCCCAGCAACCCCGTTTCGCCATGTTGTTATCGCTGCTCTCGGCGCGTTCGGCGATGAGTGCCACCGTAGTGGAGGACAAGATGACGAGCGGGAAGCTTGTACGCTTTGGGCTATTGGAGGTAGTGAGAGAAAAGACGGAGATTTGATAACGTACCTGTTCCAGCGAAACTGCCCTCTGGAAGGCGGGATGGTGGGTCGTAATATCAGATCTCTCTTGCGTGTTTGTGCAGATTTGGTGTGAGACATTGGGTGGCGAAGTGCAGCTCTTGGCCACTTCATTCGCCTAACGAGGGCAAGTCAGGTACAGGCCTGTTATGCATGCTTTCTCAATCACATTCAACCAACATGGAATAATGGTTCGAGATGGGGCATCACTCGTTGGTGCGCTGTAGGAGGGCGAGAACGTCAAATCCTTCCGATTTCTTTGGCGGCATTCCAGACGGATGACTCCAGTATGTTTGCTTTGTTGGTCTGGACATTGGACTTTGCTTTTTCCAAACCCCGCTTCCACAAAGATTGTAGCATCGATCGTGGAACAGTATCACACCAAAAGTACTCTGCAGCTTCGATGGACTTGGCAGAATCCTAATACACTGTTTGATTCGACCGTCCTCATTTGACGCGTGCCGAGTACCCTTTTTCTTGGCCAAGGGTGAAGCCCAACAACAGAGCCACCAACGTAAGTGATTGGATCTACTGATCAGATTTTCGATAACCCGATCAATAATCCATTGACCATCTGGTGGGATAGGGCTTGTGAGAGCTACGACAATTGACAGAGTGATCTGAAAGGGAGTAAAAAGGTGCATGATACGTCACTGTAGACTTATCTCCATTTCTGGGTCTAGATGGTACAGTCCTCAACTAAAAGGCCCCCTTTGGCTTCGCAGCTCCCTTGGCAATGCCGACTTCTTCATTGGCTACCCGTTGGAGCGCCGTGTAATCAGTCACGGCCGTAACCATGTCATATCCCTGGCCTGCGAAGTGTTTTGCTTGTGCTCCATCCTTGCAGTAGATACTGTACTTCTTTCCCGGGTTACGTGTCCCAGTCAAGATCCGCTCCAAGGCAACCTCCAGTTTTGGTGGTATAACTCAGCTTTGAACTGGGCGGTCGATGTTGTTGCCTTCAAATAAAGAAGTTAAAACCGACAGAGCATCAAGTTGGGGAAGCGACACCTAGATTAAAGGGCCCGATGATAAACGCGTCGATTCCATTGACATCCGCAATGCCACCAACGTTGCTGTGCTTCCTGTGTCCCGATTTTGACTGTTGTTAAGAGAGCATCGTTGGCTTGATCAAGGTATCTATCTGATTAGTGTCGGGTTTGGGTTGAATCTCCCCAGGGCAAGGAGCGAACCAAACCCCCTTAGTCATCCACGCGGAAACTTTGCCTATGTCGTGGACAAGTTGCTTTCCCTCCGCGACGGTTCGTAGCAGTGGCAACAGGATCTACCACAAACTCAGCCACGAGCATCAGACTTCCCATCATACCCACATCAGCTTACAGCATGCGCACCACTGTCTAGCGCTCCTTTTGAGAATTCAGCATCTTATGACTTCATATGGCAAATAGGTTACCAGGGGCCTCACGCTTGACCATTCACCCTTGCGAGTCCGCCAATCTCACAACTGGAGAAACTCCCAGCGCGGCAATGGCGGGACCGGCGTCATGCATATCACCAACTATCGTGTCATCAGCATCGTATCAATTGACTGGCTCCCCGAACCAAACTTCTGACCACCGACATCTCCATGCTCACAAACGACGAGAACCCTTTCAACGCTTATTCGTACTAGCATCCATCAAATGTTTGCTCCTGAAAATATTTGTCAGTCACCTTTCGGTGGCTGGCCCTTGTCAAAGGACATCTTCAGTCGATTAGATGCCTGCATGATGATAATGTGCTGAGCAGCCAGTGGACTAATGATAACAAGAGCCGTGTAGTAAACCAAGGAAGAACGGGGGCGAGACGTCACCCGGCGCCCTTTTAACATACCGGGAATGAGGTCTTTCCTGGAAGATCAGATGAGGCTTCTGCTGGAAACCCTCGACGTGGTATACGCGCTTGATTATTGAATCATTGCAGCTTTTGGCGATCAGAGCTAGTACGTAGTTGATAAGCTAGGAGCAAGCCTGATATATTCAACTGGTGAAATAGTCAGCTTCTAGATTGTATTGCATGAAGTTCTCCTTTATTTTGGTGGTAGAAGCAGTCGTTACAGCCACGTCTGTACCCTCAAACCACATTGGAAACCCAAACTATGATTATGAATAGGATGACTAAAACATCATCCATGAGGTGGTGTATTTAAATCCATTCTTCTGATTGACTTGATTACAGAAGTAAGTGTCTCCTTATTACGACCAAGTTCCGTTCGCAGGTCCGAAATATCCTACATCAGGCATTTGTAACCAGGGCAGTCCCTGACCATCAGCGGTATTCTGTATTAAAGTCAGCTGCTGCTCTGAATTATTAAGGAAGTGCTTGGTTACGAACCTGCCAGACAGTGTTTCCCCACCAATCTGGGAAACTGACATTTGGACCTGGAAATATCCGGATTAGCAATTTGCCCGAAAATATTGAAAGTCAACACCAAGCTTACCGTATGTGACAGCAAAGAAGATCACAATTCCGCTGATCGCCAGGCCGGTGTCCAAGGCGGCAGCAAGGACGTAGTTGTACTTGGTCCACCAGGCGTAGAACTTGCGGTAAATGATCTTGTTGAAGACCAGGTTGACGATGTACCACGAGGAGTAGTTAATACCTGTCGCAGGGGGCACGTTGTAGGTTCCGACGAAGATCAGAGGCCAGTTAATCTTGCGAATGAAGTCGGACTTTGTCTTCTTCCAGATGAAGTAGGTGATGGGTGGGAGGATAAGTCCGATCCAGAAGAAGTGCAGAAGGCCGGAGTAGATGGCTCCGACGGAGTAGAGGCGAGCTGGACCGACAAGGCCCCAGATAACCGAAGACGAGAAAACGGTGCGACCATTGGGGCAAGAGAAGCCGTTAGGCTGATCCTCTTCGCAAATGCCATCGACGTTGCCCAACATCCACAATGTGACTCCAGTCTGAGTCAAAGCGCCCAGGATCGTAGCGAGACCCTGGGCAAAGAAGAGCGTTCTAGGGGGGATCTTCAGGTAATGGCCGAGCTTCATATCCTGTGCGAAGTATAATCCCTGACCTACAACGTCGGTGCTGAGGATCTTAAAAAGAATGTTTGCAATCGGCTTGCCCTGGAACATGTAACCTCCGATGAACTCGGACAAGACATTCAGCTGATTCGCGTCGACGTTTGTAACTCCCTGGATCATACCGCTGAAGGGTGTTAGCCTGCATCGAGGAAACTTTGACTGAGGGGAATGAACTCACCAAGGTATCATATAAACAGCTGGGATCACGAAGCCGAGGATAATACCCCACCAGGGGAGGCCAGTGTCGAAGCCAACAGCGGTACCAATGCTCATGCCAAAGACCACAAGCAGAATGACAGCCCACCACCACCACTTGACGGTCTTGTATGACTGCATAAGCCGTGCGTGGATATCAAGCTTGAGAGTGCCCTTCATAGCGCGCGTGATCTCATCCCAGTGGAAGAAGTAAACATGGGACAAAACACTGTCTCCTGTTAGCACAGAAAATACTGTCCGCAGTTGCTTGAACGTACCTAGTGATTGAAGCAAACGATAGCCCATAAACGAAGGCAAAGGTTGCAGGCAGATAGGGCGGCGAATAGGTGGAGTACTTCTGCTGGTCAAACTCATTGTTGGTCAGAACTTCCGTCACATTGTACAGCTGACCGAATCGGTCATACACATCTGCCGTGCAGAAGGGCATGTACGAAGTGAACCAGGTGTTCGTGTAGTAGATAGCCGGAGTCACGATCCAGAAGAATATCGCAAACCCGAAGAAAACGTTCAGAGCAGCCCAGTGGGGACTCAGCAGCGGGTTTGTGTTGTACGCGACCATTGACCAGTCGAAGGTCAGCGGGAATAAACCCATGCCAGTGACCATACCGAAGACCTGGTTAACTGCCAAGTTGTTTGGCGCGATCCAGCAGATCCAAGTGAAGTAGCTAAGACCAGTGAAGATCAGGCCGGGAAACCAATACCACACGAAAGCGCACCCGCCGACGATCATGAAGAACTTGACACGGGTGATTTTCCAGCCATCGGCGACTGCGTTGGCTCTCGAGTGCAGCGAGCTGAGAAGGGCAACGTTGCTGAGGACGCCAGGCCAGATCATACTCGCGGGCTTAACGAGCCAGGGAATAGCAAGTCCGGCGACGGCGTATCCGCTCAGTTGACAGCACAGCACCACCAAGACGGAGAATCCGGCTGGGATCTTGAAGCCATAGAGTCTGGCCGCTTGGATCAGGTTCGTCGCGTCTGCTGAGCCGAAGCCGAATGAGACATTCGACATGATAGTGACGAGGGCGTGCTCTTTAATGTTGAAGTGGCGATCGGGGTTGAATCGGCTGATGGGTAGGACCTTGGCGAGCGCGACGCCGATTGGGAAGGCCAGCAGCTCTGCGACAAGGGAAACGATGTGAACACCCGGGTATCGGAGCGAGAAGAACTGGTTGACACCGGCACCTAGAAAGACGAAGACCTAGTCCAGTTAGCGTGACTGTCTTGTCAATTCGTCGTCAGAAACAGCGTACAATACCGAGAAACCAGGCGCGAAAGGTGTTCACGGGGATGGCGGTGTCATCCGTCTCCGGCACCACCGCTCGAACCTGGGGAAACGGCGAAGTATCGTCATCGTAGTTTCCTTCGTCTACTTTCTCGAGAACATGTTCCATGTCAACCTCCAACTCCGCAAGGTGTCCATTCTCGAGCTCGACATCGTGGCCGTGGACATTATGCGCCGTCTTGAGCCCCAGCTTGTCGAACGCGCCGGACTTCTCGGGGTCCTCGTAGGTGGGAGGCGTATGGCTGATGTCGGCTGCCATTGTGAAAGCGTCTGCAGAGCCTCTGAGCAGAATGCGACGAGCAGGGTGATCGGGGAATTAGAAGACAGCAGCCAAGAAAAGCCAAGCGAGTAGCGCCCGGCGCGGCATCGTTGGCATTAATGAATGATCACACTCTCCGGAACCGCTTCCATCGGACGCGTACTGCGCGGATATGGAACTCGCTAGACCCTTGCATAAGTTCCATCTTATCTTTCCTATCAACTACCCCGAGCCTGGAGACAGCCGATGGGTGGCGTTCTCGAAGGGCCGCGATGCGTTCGTTTCCCAATTTCCCCAACGATATGGAGGGATAACCGGCAAACCGGCGTGGTCCCGACCAGGTTGACCCTCCATTCTCTGCTGTCATTCAGGTCATTCACAGGCATTGGCCAATTGAATTTCTTGGCTTTATCTGCCGTTGCGGGGATCCTCGCACTCGATAAGGAAGGCGACCGGGATCGTTTGTCTAGCGCGCCGGTCCGGCATGGCGAGAGCGTCGGAAGCTTGCGATACATGAGCCACTTTCCGGGAGGGAATTGGTTTCTGCGAGAATGAGTCTGGCGCGATGGCTTCTTGAGTGACTGTGTTCTCATCGCAGCCAAAGCTGTTGAGGTTCTTGGCTTCTATCGAAACGCTCCAGCACTGATCTCCTCACTCAAGTCGAAGAAGATGGACAAGACAAACAACAAATATCGGCCTCATGCGCAAAGCGACGGATTGTGCCACGGCTAAGGCGGGACTACTCTAATTATCAGCCAAACCCCGATAACAAAAGTGCCACAGAGGTTAATCTGACGTCAAAATCCTTCGAGTCTGGGTTCTTTTGTAAAGGAGCTAAGGTGTGCCGGTAAGCAGCACTAGAAGGGCTTTCATTGGCAGCTGCGGATTCAGATGACGATTGTGACGGTCCAATTGAAATATTCAACCCAAGACTGACTGATCATACTTGAGCGAGTTGGAACAGACGTGACCGAGGCTTCAGACATGTACCCGTCTGCCACCCACGAGATCGACCGGAATTCGTTCCGCGAGCACAGACATGTTCATTGCACAATGGTGTCTCACCGTTGTCGGCGTCGATGTTTTTTAAGGCGTAGGAAAACCAAAACAGTTAAAGAAGGCTGTAGCGCTGTATGACAACGGCGGTGGAGTGGTTGGCGATGCAGACCCATCGGTCATTGCTGCATTTCGTAGTACGGACATCCTGCGAGCCTTGGGTCTCCTCTCCAACTTCATTTACTATGGGCTGAGTAGCGACAACATAACCAAGAGGAACAGTGAAGCGCTTCAGACAGAAATATTAGAGATCAACTAGTGTCAGAAAATACGCAAATCAGCATCCTCTCAACGCGCAGTTCAAGTGCATCACGATGGCTAACCTGGGAAACTGGGGCGTGTATACCTGATGCTCTTCAATAGCGAAGATTATAGCAATATTAGAGACTCTATTTTATAAAGAACTATATTATATAGATTTATATAACTAAGGATATATAATAGACTCTAATTACTCTAACTACTCCCTATATATCTAACTACTTCTATTAACTATAACTAAGTTATAGTAATTATATATATATTATTAAGTTTTTTTAATAAATGTTACAACCCGTTCACAAGGATAATAGCTTAACAACCCACCTAGGCGTTAAGCAGCTGTGATAAGATATTTATACTATAGGATTATAGGAATATAGAAACTCACTTAAAAACAGAAGAACTATAATATAAATCACATAATAATAAGATAAAAAACAATTAGTAGAATATAAAAAGAAGCACTTAGTAATCAGTTAGCCCTACTAACTAATTATAATCACCTTATATACTTAGGTAATCACCTATAAATAAATAAAAAGTACTATTTAAGACTTATATATAATATAACCTTAAGCTTAGCTTATAGTTAAACTCTTATAGCTCTTTAGTAATTAACTTTATATTTATCCTTAAGATATTTTCAGCTTACCTTCACTATAAATACTTATTAAGTCTAAAACTAATCACTTTAGCCTCTAATTACTAATCTATAATATAGCTTATAACCTATAAACTAAACTTATAATATAATAATACTATTTACTAATATTAATTCCTAACTTCTATTAGCAGACCTTACTATTAAATAGCTAATTATAACACTTTAATTACTCCTATTTAGTAAGTTAACTATTAATACCTACTAAATAGTATAGAATATCTTCCTACACCTCTATTAAGTCTTTTACCTCTAGATCCTTATCTACTTCTAGAGGAAAAGCTCCTTAAAATCTAGCCTAAAAAGTTAAAAACTAAAAAATAAAAGATAACTTAGAGAGTAAAGATAATACTAAAAAACTTAAGTAATAGCTTAATAAAACTACTAAGAACTTTAAAGAAATATGCAATATATTTAACTAAAACGCTACTACCCTTAAAAAACTTCAAAAGTAAGCACGTAAAACCTAGGAATTTAAAAAAGAAATTAATACCCTCTAAGCTACTGCTAATATTATTTCCACTTTAATTAAAAAATATAAACGCTTTAAACTTAATACTCCTTCCACCTTTAATAGAACCCTAAAATAACTTAAAAAACACTTAATTTAAATATAAACCTATTAAGCTTTCTATATTAACACCTTTTAGAATAATACTAAATATATTATATATATAGCTACTTTCCTTTAAGAATAAGCTCTCACTTAGTTTAAGCCCCTATAGTAAGAATAGCTTAACAACTTAATTAAAAAATACAGTAAAGAAGTAAAAAATATTTTCTTCAGCTTTATAAGCTATATTAAAGCCCTAAAATCCCTTTTCCTTAACCCTAATAAGCAAAAGCAAGCTAAGCAAAACCTATCACACTTATAATAAACTAAGTTAGCTACACTTTACACTATAGAGTTTAAATAACTAACTATAAAACTCCATATAACTAATAAAAGCAAAATCTTCACCTTCTACTAAGAACTTAAAAATAACATTAAGAACGAAATAGCTAAGTTAGAAACACTCCCTAGTTTCCTCACCTATATTAAACACATTATTAAAATTAATAACTACCTCTATAAATAACAAAAAGAACAAAAAGAGAAATAATAAAACCTAAACTTAAAATATAAATACTAATAATAACTATAATATAAATTTAATAATTAGCAAAATAATAACAAACCCTATAATAACTAAAATAACACCTAATAAAGCATTTCTTATAAATAACATAACAAACCTATAGATCTTAATACTACTACTAAGAGCAACAATAAAAAACCTTAAAACCCTAAATACTATAACTACAAAAAGATAGAACATATCACTAAAAACTATAGATAACCTAAAAAACTCAACTAGAAACCTATACTAGAACAAATTAAGCAGGCCAGTATAGCAACTAAAACACCCTATACATCCCTATTATAGCTAGTATACTATAACAATAAATACTCTATATATAGCAGCAATAAAAAAGCCTCTAAACACTACCTCCAAGCTAAAATCCTTACTATAGCTTTATAAGCTAATAGTAAAATAGTTAGAAAGACTACTAAACAACTTAACAAAATACTATAAATATAACAACTTAAACTAGTAAGCTTATCAGCCCCATATATCACCTTAAGATAAGCTACTAATAATAATCCTATAAGTTATAATAGAGAGACCTAATAAAGGATTAGAGACTCTAAAACATAAATTTAACATAAAATAAATTAAATCTAAAAATTTAAGAAATAAATTAAAAAAGAATCTAACAAAAAACCTAAACACTAACATAACCCCTTAATTAAGTAATAACTATTTAACCTCACTAATAATTAAACTTTTAGTAAAAAAAAAAGATCTCCTTATAACTTAAATAAACCTTATAATATTACCTACTAATATACTCAAACAGAAATTACTTATAATTTCACCCCCAATATAAACAACACTAGCTCTAAAGAGGAATCTAATAATAAAAAAGAAACCTATCAGCTTATCTACTACTAAGAAATTAATATAAGCTATAATAACTAATAATAATACTTTTATAAAACCCCTATTAACATAAAAGATTAAAACTACACCTTAAAACTCCACACAGAAGATCACCCTACACTTAAATATAATCACTATAACTACTAAAACCTCTTCTAGCCCCAGTATTTCTTTAATAAATACAAAAAACACCTTAATAATAAACATAAACACTAATTCTACCCCAAGAGATATAATAAAAACCCTATTTAGAATATCTACACTATAACCGCTATAGTTAGATAAACTCTAACTACCTTTAACAATAACATAACAGTATTCAGCTTAAATACATAGTACCCTATAAAATATTAGCATAATAATACTATAAAATAGGAAGAATACTAAATAGATAAATACCTTATCCACGCAACCTAAAAAGCAAAAGCCTACAAACTCCTATAAGAAGGATTAACCCCCCTAAAGCTCTAATTCTAAGAGAACTACTTCATAAAAATACAATAAGAAAGAAAATATATTACCTACTTAGAATAACTAAAGCAGTTAAAAAACTAAACTTACCTACTAATAAAAGACTAAAATAAATAATAATAATAAGATCTATCTATTTAGCCTCACTAAACCAAAAAGTATACCTATAACTTACAGTTACTATTAATAACATTATAACTATTATGCTTATTAATAATAAAGCTAAAATAAATTTTATATTACTTTAAGCAGTAAACTAATTATAATTACTATAGCAAAAAAAACATATATATTAGCTTAGTAATATTAAAAGAGAATAAATCTAATATAAAAGAGGAACTATTAAAAATAAAACTATACCTCTTAAAATAAATTACTTAGATTAAAATAAATAACTCTAATTTAATATTACTAAACTTAATATATATATTATTATATTAGAAATATTATAGCTTAAAAAGAATAACCTATAGATAGATTAGAGAATAAACTAACTCTATTAGGATAATAATAATCTAATTTCTAAGTAGCTTTATAGAACCTAAGTTTTAAATAGATCTACCTATTAAGGAGTAGCAAAACAGTATATCTACTACTTTAAAATAAAAGAAGTTATATTATAACTACTAAAATAAATAAATCTTAAATAAAAATATAATCTCCTTCTATCTATCCTAAAAGAATATAAAGTTTATAAAAAACTCTTTATAGCTAAACTAAAAACTAAACTGCTTAAATATATAAATTTTAATTATAAAATCCCTATTAAAGAGGAAAAAAAACTTAAATTTAATAAAATTTACAGACTTAACCTAATAGAGATAGAAGCCCTTAATAAATACCTTAATAAAAATCTTAAGAAAAGCTATATCAGAAAATTAATATTACTAGCAGAAAGCCTAATCCTATTTATACTAAAAAAGAATAACAAATTTTAACTTTATATTAACTACTAAATACTTAATAAAATAATAATAAAAAACTAATACTTATTACTATTAATTAATAAACTATAATAACTCCTCTATAAAGCTAGCTACTCTACAGCATTAAATCTTAAAAGTATTTATAACCTTATCAGAATAAAATAAAGAGAAAAATAAAAAACTACTTTTAGAATATATAGAAAATATTTTAAATATCTTATTATACCTTTCAGTCTCACTAATACCCCAGCTACTTTCTAGAATATAATTAACTAAGTTTTCAGAAAATATATAAATATCTTTATAATTATCTACCTTAATAATATCCTTATCTTCTTACTAATAATAAAATAATATAAAGAATATATATACCTTATACTTTAAGCTCTCTAAAATACTAAACTTCTAGTTAAACCTAAGAAAAGTATATTCTATACTTAAGAAGTAGAATATTTTAGATTTACTATTATACTTAGATATATTAATATATTAAAAAAGAAGGTTTAAGCTATTAGAGAATAGCTAATACTAATAAACCTTAAAGAAATCTAAAAATTCCTTAGATTTATTAACTTCTACTAAAAATTTATTAAACTCTATAGAAAAATTAATATAGCCCTTATAAACCTTAGTAAGAAGAATTAACTATTTAAGTAAAAGAAAAAATAAAAAACCACTTTTTAGATAATTAAGAACTATATTACTAGCAAACTAGTCCTAATAATCTCTAACCTACTAGAACAGTTTAAAGTTAAAATAGATATCTTAAACTTTACTTTTAGAGTATAACTCTCTTAATAAAACTTAAAAAGATACCTACACCCTTATACTTTCTTCTTACATAAGCTTTATAGATTAAAACTTAACTATTAAATCCATAATAAAGAACTTATAGTAATTATTAAAGTATTTAAGGAATAATAACTCTAACTCTTAGAAACTATCTACTAAATACTTATATATATAGACCACAAAAATTTAATATACTTCACCACTTCAAAAGAACTTAATAAATAATAAATCAAATAGTTAGAATTCCTCTCAGAATTTAATTTCTAAATTATCTATAAGAAAGAATTAGAGAACAGCAAAGCTAACGCCCTCAGCTAATAATTAGCCTATAATATCCTAATACTAAAGGAAACCTAAATAATTCTTAAGTATAATAATAACAGAGATCTAATACCTACTATAAAAACTCTTATAATAACTAAATAATCTACAGCTAGCCTACTTAGCAAACTAAATAATAAAGCAATTATAAAATTTCACAGCCTGCTAGTATATAGCTACTAAGAAATCATAAAGACCTAAAAATAACTATAATAATAATATAGAAAAAAAGTTACTAAAAATATATTATAATAATAATTAAAAATTATAAGTTTTACTTAAAAAGCAAACTAGCCTAATACTAACCTTATAAATTATTATAACCTTTACCTATACTATAAACTGCATAGCACTCTATATTACTTAACTTTATTATTAAACTACTAAAGTCTTAAGAACTCCTTATAAAAGTCTATTTTAACAGCATTTTTATTATTATTAACAGACTTATAAAGTATACCTACTTTATCCTATATAAAAAAGCAAATAATGCTAAGAAATTCACTTATATAATTCTTAAATATATTATTACTAACTATAATATACCTAAAGAAATTATATCAAATAGAAATAAAATCTTTACTTCTAAGTTTTAAAAATTACTTACTACCTAACTCAGTATTAATTAAAAAATATCTATTATATTTCACTTATAGAATAAATCAACTAGATCCTTAAAACCTACCTCTATATTTATATTAATTATAATTAAAATAATTAAGTAATACTACTACTAATAGCCTAATTTACCTATAATAGCATAGTTAGAGAAAGCACTAAAGAATCCCCCTTCTACTTTAACTATAGATTTAAACTAACTATATATAGAGAACTATAATTAGACATATCTATAGCAATTAAAGCTGTTACTATAGCTAACTAAATCAAAAAAATCTAAAATAACATATAAAAAGAACTTAAATTTATATAATAATAAATAACACACTTCAGTAATAAATAGAAAATTAAAAAACTAACCTTAAAAGAAAAGGATAGTATCTATTTTATATAGCAAAATATTAAAATAAAACAACTAAATAATAAACTAAATTTTAAAAAACTTAAACCTTTTAAAATCCTCTAAAAAGTCTCACTAGTTAACTATAAACTTAACCTACCTAATATAATAAAATATTTTCTAACCTTCTATATATTACTTCTCAAACTAGCACCATAAAGATCACAAATAAATAACCTTATTATTATAAAAAATAACAAACTAAAGTATAAAGTTAAATAAATTATTAACCACCTTAAAGAACTAAAAGGATATTAATACCTTATCAAATAGAAAGAGTATAAATATAAAGATAATATATAGGAACTAGCAGAAAATATCATAAACGTATAAAACAAATTTATATAGTACTAGTAATAATAATAGAACTATAAAACTATATCTATACTAATTATAATATAAACACTAATAAGAACTAATAGCTACTAATATATTAGATATCTATATAGATATATTAAACTACTAACAGAAGTAAATAAACTATAATAAAGAAAACTATTTATTTACTTTAAAACACCTAAAAATAATTAGAACTCCCCTAATAAAAAGTTTAAAATACTAAAATTCTATATCTTAAGGACTAAATCTAAGTCTAATACCTTAAAACCACCTATAGATTAAACCTCTAATATAGAGGATATAACTAGCTCCTCCTTAATAACCTCCTAACCTTTTCAGAACACTATCCTTTTCTATTTATATAAACAATCTAACCATGCTATAAACTTATCTAACTCAGCTTATACAGTATATAAAGTAGCAGCCTTCTTTTTTAATACCTCCTCTTTAACTACCTCCACATCCTCTAAATAAGCAGCCTTATCTAATAAATAATTAACTACAGACCAGTTAGTAACATATAAAAAATACTATAAATTAAGGAACTTATAAGCGCAAACTGCATCCACTGCTACATTATAGAACTACCCTAGATAAGTACACTCACTATAAACCTTACTACCAGAAAGCGATTTATAATACTTCCTAGACAAATAATAATAAGAATAAAGTATATTAATAATAAAACTAAACTTAGTAATAAAAAATATATAATTATAATAATAAAAAGTAGAGGTAGAATTTAATTTTAACTTTTAAATATAACCTAATATAATATCAGCATTATAAGTAAATCAGAAAGTATAATTAATAGATCTCTAACTTAAGACTAATAACCTATTTATATTAAGTTTTAAAAATAAAACCTTTAGAGAGGGGACCTAATATTATAACCTATTTGTAAGGATAACAGCTTAATAACCTACTTAAGCGTTAAGCAGCTGTAATAAAATATTTATACTATAAGATTATAGGAACACAGGGACTTACTTAGAAATAAAAGAACTATAATATAAGTTATATAATAATAAGATAAGAAATAATTAGTAGAGTATAGAAAGAAGCGCTTAGTGATCAGTTAGCCTTACTAACTGATTATAATCACCTTATATACCTAGGTAATCACCTATAAGTAAATAAAAGGTACTATTTAGGACTTATATATAGTATGACCTTAAGCTTAGCTTATAGTTAGACTCCTATAGCTCTTTAGCAATTAACTTTATATTTATCTTCAGGATATTTTCAGCTTATCTTCACTATAAATACTTATTAAGTTTAAGACTAATCACTTTAGCTTCTAACTACTAATCTATAACACAGCTTATAACCTATAAACTAAACTTATAACATAATAATACTATTTATTAGTATTAATCCCTAACTTCTATTAGTAGACCTTACTATTAGATAGCTAACTATAACAATAAACCTATATATTTTAGTAATTAGAAATACTTAATTTATAAATAATTAAATAGTTTATTTAAATTAATATTTCTCTTAATTTACTAGAAATATTACTATATTTTAATTTAATTATATTTTAATATATTAAAATAAATAAAGAAAAAGTATTAATATATTTAATATTCTTTTAAGTTTTTTACTTAGAAAATATATTATATATCTAAAAATTTATATATTTTATTAGAATATTTCTAAGTAATTTTAAAAAAACTATTATTCTTAAAATAGTTATTAATAGTATTAATATAATTATTACAATCTATAAATAAGAATAACAGCTGAACAACCTACTTAGGCGTTAGGCAGTTATAACAGAATATTTATACTATAGAACTATAGAAATAACAGAAACTCACTTAGAAACAGAAGAACTATAGTATAAGTCATATAATAATAAGATAAGAGATTAAGATCTATATACTAAGAATATAAAAGCTATCCTTAGTATATATAGGTTCTATATAATTAGAAAGCAAGCCCTATTAGAAATAAAAATAATAATTAAATAAAGGATATTATTCAAACTTATATATAATATAACTTAAGCCTAGCTTAAGATTAAACTTCTATAGCTCTTTAGTAATTAACTTTATATTTATCTTTAGAATACTTTTAGCTTACCTTTACTGCAAATACTTATTAAGTTTAAGACTGATCACTTTAACCTCTAACTACTAATCTATAATATAGCTATAACTTATAAACTAAACTTATAATATAATAATACTATTTACTAGTATTAATCTCTAACTTCTATTAGCAAACCTTACTATTAGATAGCTAACTATAACATTTTAATTATTTCTATTTAGTAAGTTAACTATTAATACTACTGATCAGTAATACTAGTATAATATCCTCTTATAACTCTGCTAAGTTACCTACCCCTAAATCCTCTAGTTCCTTACGCTAGTAACCTTAGAACTTAGCTTAAGAACTCACCTATATTAAGGATTTTAATATACTAAACCTCTATTATAACTCTAATAGAGAAGGATCCTTCACTAAAAAAGAATATAATAAACTTAAGAGGATTATCTAGAAATAAAAGAATAAAACTAAAGATATATAAGAAATTATTAATAAAAACTAATAAGTTATATAGAACTTTAATAAGTAACTCTAAAATGCTATAGTAGCTTACTAAAAGCTTAAAAAAGATATTAAAGAAAATATTAACTTTAAGAAAATCTAAGAACTCTAAAATAAACTTAATACCTTCTAAGCTGCTGCTAATATTATAATAACCCCTACTAGAAGATAATAAAAGCTTAAGCTTAGTATACTTATTACTTATAATAGCACCTTTAGAACCCTTAAAAGATTTTTAATCTAAATTAAAAACTACTAAAACTTTTACTATAGAAACTTTACTAATAAAATAGAAAAGGTAATATATATAGCTATTTATCTCTAAGAGAAAGCTCTTAAGTAGTTTAAACTAATTTAAGAAGAATACCTAAAGTATAAAACCCTTAATAAATACTTTATAGAGACTTGTAATATCTATACTAACTTCTAAGGATTTAAAGATATATTTAAGTTACTCTTTTAGGACCCTAATAAGAAATAATAAGCTGAGTGTAACCTTACCTAGCTCTAATAGACTAAGTCTGCTAAAAACTACTCTGCTAACTTCAGATAACTTAGTATCTAATTTAACCTAACTAAAGAAACTAAAATCTTTATATTCTACTAAAGACTTAAAGATAAAGTTAAAAATAAAATTATTAAGATTAACTAACCTAAAGATTTCTTTTAGTATATTAAACTTATTATTAAGATTAATAACTACTTCTATAAATAATAAAAGGAGCAAGGTAAAAAATAATAAAACTTAAACTTAGGATAAAAGTATTAATAATAACTTTAGCATAAGTTTAATAACTAGTAGAATAATAATAAACCTTATAATAACTAGAGTAATATTAAGTAAAGTACTTCTTATAAATAATATAGTAAACCTATAAACCTCAGTATAGCTACTAAAAGTAATAATAAGAAACTATAGAACTCTAAATATTATAACTGTGAAAAGATAGGATATATTGCTAAAAACTATAGATAACTTAAAAAGCTTAACTAGAAGCTGATATCTAAGCGAACTAAGTAAATTAATATAGTAACTAAAACTCCTTATATATTTTTATTATAAATAAGATATTATAATAATAAATATCTAATATATCTTAGTAATAAAGAGATAATAGGATATTAGCTAACTACTAAGACCTTAGTAATAGCCTTTTAAGCTAATAATAAGCTAGCTAAAAAAACTACTAAGTAATTTAATAAGATGCTTAAAGTATAATAACTTAAGCTTACTAACTTATTATTACTATAAATTACTAATATATAAAGATAAATCTCTTATAACGCTTTAAATTATTCTATAAGAGAATAAAAACTAGAGGCTGATAATAAATAGAAGCTTATATATTTCTAGAGGGCTGAAACTATATACTTAGTATAGATCTAATAAGAACCTTATAACCCTCTATAGTAATAATAACTTAGTACTATAATATTATATATAGAATAATATAAATATACGTATAGAAACCCTGCTAGAATTAAATAAATTAATTAAGAGATTAAAAAATAAGTTAAAAAAGAGTTTAATAAGAAACCTAAATACTAATATAATCTCCTAAAAGAATAGTAACTATTTAATATAACTAGTAATTAAAATTTTAGCAAATTAAAATTTAGTTTTAATTTAAATAGGATCTCTTATAATTCTAACTCTTATACTGATATTACTAACTAGAATATGCAACATTATAATAAACTAATCCTAGGAATAGATAATACTAGCTCTAAAAAAGAATTAGATAATAAAGAAGAAACTTAATAACTTATCTGTTATTAGGAAATTAATATAAGCTATAATAACTAATAATATTATTTCTATAGTATATTAATAAAACAGAGAGATAGAAACTATATCTTAAAGCTCCACACAGAAGACTATCTCATACTTAAGTATAACTACTATAACTACTAAAATCTCTTTTAGCTTTAATACTTTTTTAATAAGTATAAAAAACACTTTAGTAATAAGTATAAATATTAGTTTTACTTTACAAAGCATAATAAGAACCCTATTTAGAATATCTACACTATAGCTACTATAGTTAAGTAGACTCTAACTACTTTTAATAATAATATAATAGCTTTTAGCTTAAATATATAATACCTTATAAGGTATTAATATAATAATATTATAAAATAAGAGAAATACTAAATAAATAAATACCTTATATATATAACCTAGAAGGCTAAAGCTTATAGACTTCTATAAGAAGGATTAAACCCCCTAAAGCTTTAATTTTAAAAGAACTACCTTATAAAAGCATAATAAGAAGGAAAGCATATCACCTACCTAAAATAACTAAAGCAGTTAAAAAACTAAACTTACCTACTAATAAAAGATTAAAATAAGTAATAATAATAAAGTCTATCTATTTAATATTATTAAACTAAAAAATATACCTATAACTTATAGTTATAATTAATAATAACACTATTATTACTATAATTAATAGTAAAGTAGAAATAAATTTTATATTACTCTAAGCAGTAAATTAATTATAACTACTATAGCAAAAAAAGAAATATATATACTAACTTAGTAATATAAAAAGAGAATAAATTTAATATAAAAGAAGTATTATTAGAAATAAAACTACACTTCTTAAAATAAATTACTTAAATTAAAATAAATAACTTTAATTTAATATTACTAACCTTAGAGATTATAATATTATATTAGAAATATTATAGCTTAAAAAGAATAACCTACAGATAGATTAGAAAATAAACTAACTCTACTAAAATAATAATAATTTAACTTCTAAATAACCCTATAAAACCTAAGCTTTATATAGATTTACCTACTAAAAAGTAATAAAATAATATATCTACTACCTTAAAGTAAAAAAAGCTATATTATAACTACTAAAATAAATAGATCTTAAATAAAAAGATAATCTCCTTTTATTTATCCTAAAAAAGTATAAAGTTTATAAAAAACTCTTTATAGCTAAACTAAAAACTAAACTATTTAAATATATAAATTTTAACTATAAAATCCCTATTAAAGAGAAAAGAAAACCTAAATTTAATAAAATCTATAAACTTAACCTAATACAAATAGAAGCCCTTAATAAATACCTCAATAAAAACCTTAAGAAAAGCTATATTAGAGAATTAATATTACTAGTAGAAAGCTTAATTCTATTTATACCTAAAAAAAACAGAAAACTTTAACTTTATATTAACTACTAAATACTTAATAAAATAATAATTAAAAACTAATATCTACTACTACTAATTAATAAACTATAGTAACTCCTCTATAAAGCTAACTACTTTATAGTACTAAACTTTAAGAATACTTATAACTTTATCTAAATAAAGTAAAGAGAAAAATAAAAAAACTACTTTTAGAATATATAGAGAATATTTTAAATACCTTATTATACTTTTTAGTCTCACTAATACCTCAGCTACTTTCTAAAATATAATTAATTAAGTTCTCTAAAAGTTTATAGATATCTTTATAGTTATCTATCTTAATAACATCCTTATCTTCTTACTAATAATAAAGTAATATAAAAAATATATTTATTTTATATTATAAGCACTCTAAGATACTAAACTCCTAATAAAACTAGAGAAAAGTACTTTCTATATATAGAAAGTAGAATACCTTAGATTTACTATTACTCCTAGATATATTAATATATCAGAAAAAAAGGTTTAAGCTATTAAGAAATAGCTTATATTAACAAACCTTAAAGAAGTATAAAGCTTTCTTAAATTAATTAACTTCTACTAAAAGTTTATTAAATATTATAATAAAATTAATACACCTTTTATAAACCTCAGCTATAAAAACTAACTATTTAAATAGAGAGAAACTTAAAAGATAGCTTTCTAGAAAATTAAAAACTATATCTCTAGTAAGCTAATCTTAATAATCCCCAACCTATAAAAGTAGTTTAAACTTAAAACAAACACCTTAAACTTCACCCTCAGAGCGTAACTATCCTAATAAAACTTAAAAAGATATCTATACTTTTACGCTTTCTTCTCATATAAGCTCTACAAACTAAAACTTAACTATTAGATCTATAATAAGAAACTTATAGTAATTATTAAAGCCTTTAAAGAATAGAGACTAAAACTTTTAAAAACTATTTATAAAATACTTATATATACTAACTATAAAAACTTAATACACTTCACTATATTAAAAGTACTTAATAAATAATAAATCTAATAGTTAAAATTCCTATTAGAATTTAATTTTTAAATTATCTATTAAAAAGAATTAGAGAACAGTAAAACTAACACCCTTAGCTAATAACTAAACTATAACACCCTAATACTAAAAAAAACCTAAGTAATCTTTAAATAAAATAATAATAAAAACCTTATACCTACTATAAAACTCCTTATAATAGCTAGATAATCTACAGCTAGCTTAACTAATAAGTTAAATACTAAAGTAATTATAAAGTTCTATAGCCTACTAGCATATAGTTACTAAAGAATTATAAAAACCTAGAAATAACTATAATAATAATATAGAAAAAAGGTTATTAGAGAATATATTATAATAGTAATTAAAAATTATAAGGTTTACTTAAAAAGTAAACTAGCTTAATACTAACCTTATAGATTATTATAACCTTTACTTATACTCTAAATAGCTTAGTATTCTATATTACTTAACTTTATTATTAAATTACTAAAGTCTTAAAAACCCTTTATAGGAGTCTACTTTAATAGTATTCTTATTATTATTAATAAACTTATAAAATATACTTACTTTATCTTATATAAAGAAGTAAGTAATACTAAAGAATTTACCTATATAATACTTAAATATATTATTACTAACTACAGTATATCTAAAGAAATTATATTAGATAGAGATAAAATCTTTACTTCTAAGTTTTAGAAGTTACTTACTATATAACTTAGTATTAATTAAAAAATATCTACTGTATTTCACCTGCAAACTAATAAATAAATAGAATAAATTAATTAGATCTTTAAAACCTACCTCTACGCCTATATCAACTATAACTAAGATAATTAGGTAGTATTACTACTAATAGCTTAATTTACCTATAATAGTATAGTAAGAAAAAGCATTAAAAAATCCCCCTTCTATTTTAACTATAGATTTAAACCTACTATATATAGAGAACTATAATTAGGTATATCTATAGCAATTAAAGCTGTTACTATAGCTAACTAAATTAAAGAAATCTAAAATAATATATAAAAAGAACTTAAATTTATATAATAATAAATAATATACTTTAGTAATAAATAAAGGATTAAGGGATTAACCTTAAAAGAGGGAGATAGCACCTACCTTATATAGCGAAATATTAAAATAAAATAACTAAATAATAAATTAGACTTTAAGAAACTTAGACCTTTTAAAGTCCTCTAAAAAGTTTTACTAATTAATTATAAACTTAACTTACCTAATATAATAAAATATTTCTTAATCTTTTATATATCACTTCTTAAACTAGTATTATAAGGATTATAGATAAATAACCTTATTATTATAAAAGATAATAAACTAAAGTATAAAATTAAATAGATTATTAACCACTTTAAAGAACTAGAAGGATATTAATACTTTATTAAGTAGAAAGGATATAGATATAAAGATAATATATAGAAACTAACAAAAAATATTATAAATGTATAAAATAAACTCACATAGTACTAATAATAATAATAGAACTATAAAGCTATACTTATACTAATTATAAACTAAACACTAATAAATACTACTAAGTACCAGTATATTAAATAACTATATAAATATATTAAACTACTAATAGAAGCAGATAAACTATAATAAAAAAAACTATTTATTTACCTAAAAATACTAAATAATAATTCAAAGCTTCTAAAAGATATTAGCTATAAGTCCTTTAGTAAAGAACTAAGATCTATAAACTCCTCACTAATACTAAAACTTACTTAATCTGAATTATTCTCTACCTCCTAAAATTAAAGATTACTAATTATACCACTCTTATAAGTATCTAATATAGAAAGAATATTATCTTCCTCTAACTTCTATATCCTATAAGAAAATATCTCTATATAATATTCCTTTACCTTCTTTTAGATTGCCTGAATCTGTAATAAATAACTAGCTGCTTCAGCTACCTCAGCTTAAACCTATACTAACTTTTTATAAAAGTCTAGTAATATATTACTAGCTTGCTTCTCTTTCTCTTTTTATTCTTAATATTAATTACTTAGCTTCTTTACTATAACTAATCAGTATATAAATAACTATTTAAAAACGCTAAAAAAACTTATAACTTAACGCTACTATAAGACTATTATAAAAACGCTTCAGGTTTTTATAACCTTAACAGACCTTTACACCCTCTACTATTCAGTATATATATTTTACACAGAAATATTAAGTATAAAATATAATATTATTAGATCTAAAGTAATAGAAAATATTTTTATAAATAGAATAAAATGCTAACTTAGATTTTTTTAATTTTAATTTTTAAATATAACTTAATATAGTGTTAATATTATAAGTAAATTAAGAAGTATAATTAATAGATCTCTAACCTAAGACTAATAACCTACTTATATTAGGTTTTAAAGATAAAACCTTTAGAGAGGGAACCTAATATTATAACTTATAAATAAAAATAATAGCTAAATAACCTACTTAGGCGTTAAGTAGTTATAATAGGATATTTATACTATAAAACTATAGAAATAATAAAGACTTACTTAGAAATAGAAAAACTATAATATAAGTTATATAATAATAAGATAAGAGATTAAAATCTATATACTAAGAATATAGAAACTATTCTTAATATATATAGGTTCTATATAATTAAAAAGTAAGCCCTATTAGAAATAAAAATAGTAACTAAATAAAAAATACTATTTAGACTTATATATAGTATAACTTAAGCCTAGCTTAAGATTAGACTTCTATAGCTCTTTAGTAATTAACTTTATATTTATCCTTAGGATACTTTTAGCTTACCTTTACTGCAAATATTTATTAAGTCTAAAACTAATCACCTTAGCCTCTAACTACTGATCTACAATATAACTACAACCTATAAACCAGACTTACAATACAATAATACTATTTACTAGCGTTAATCCCCAACTTCTGTTAGCAGACCCTACTATTAGATAGCTAACTGTAATAATAATATAGTAATAATATCTTAATATTAAAAAAGTAATTAGTTAAAGTAATATAAAAAAAAGAAGTTTATTTTTTATAACTAAAATAATTTATACTTTTTTTATATATTTTTATAAATAGTTATAGAAGTTTCTCTCCTAAGCTATCTTAGTTTTTAAATACTTCCCTATAAGAGTTATATAGTAGTTAATAAAGTATGGTTCTAAGCGGTAAACTACAAAGAAGAAAAGTTAGAAGGGAAGAAAGATATTAGAGACTCACTGTACTTAGGGTAAGGTGACAGACTTGAGCTTACTATCGATAATCTAGGGAGACTTGAAATGATATGTCTATTGTGATCTTGCATGATGAGGCTGCGGGGCGATTTCTTGCTTCTTAAAGGCTGGCAGAGACGGAGGCTTGTAGGTAGGTTGCCAAAAGGGGCTGCGTAGGGTGCCTTTTCAAGTGCATAGTTATGACTGACTCGGACAAGGTTCAGAATGGAGTCTCAGTGAACGAGGGTTGCTTGACCTTCCGTGAAGACAGTGTACCGAAAGCGGTGTACGAACCACTCGCTCGGCATTCAGTCGTTAAAAAGGTTTGGAGAGACTGTTCGGGTCTCACTGCAATTAATTTGAACTAAAGTCTATGTGCGGCCAGCGGGCCAAGCCTTGGGCCTTCAAGCCTCATTGCCATGTAAGTGAAAACTGAACATGAGGACTTTTCAGGTATCTCGTGGCAGGCTATGGGTAAAGATATGGCGAGTCTCTTCGCGTCTCCCCTTTCAAGAAAAAAAAAATAATTAGATTGTTATTGGCATGTTTTTGGATCAGGTGGTGAATCGGCAAGCATGAGTAGTCACAAAGCGCTCGCGGGGCGTGTCCCATAGTCCTTCTCGGATTTGAGGGTGAATTGCATACGACGAAACTCACATGTGTAATACAAGAGAGAATTCCAGCCTAAAATTGAGTTCTAATCATTGTCCGGCTTATGTATGATAACTGGGGTGGATTCCGGCACTTCTTTGGCCATTTACTCGTCATCGTTTGCCCTAGACAGTTCGTAACAATTATCATCTCCATCTCGGATCGGGATCCGGACACGCGGCATCAGGCTCTTAAGCACCTAAAAGCATATGCTTGATTCGTGATCTTCATATTACGACGCAATTCATGAGCACGGGCCCGAATCCGAGGGTTCGGATGATCACCGCGCTTGGTGCGATCGTCTCGGAAGCCCCAGCTGGATGGACGCGAATCGGACGATATGTAGCTGTAGATACCGGGGACATATCCCAACCTGACTTCGCCCTCATAATTATAAAGGTGCCTTCAGAGGACGCGAGGGGCGTCCTTGCATCGACGGTGTGGTCCATCTCATAACCTTTCGGCCAACCACTCAACCCCCTCTTAGCCTCTTGTTGGAGTGCCGCCCGGTCCGATACGGACTTCAAATTCCTGCTATGCTGCGCATTCTTGACGTGGTAAACAGTGAAGATTCTCAAACTCCACTATCGATGCCTTTCCATATGCTTATCCCTTGGCTCTGACGATACTAAGCATCATGTGTTCAGGAAAGCGGTACCTGACGGCTCCTCAACAGCACAGCCCCGCGAGAAGTCAACTTCTTACCGTGCTCACAACACATACTCTACCATAGCACCAAGCAGCAGTGATGATTCTGTGGAAGCATTTTGCATTCCAATAACTGCTGCTGAAACGCAAAGCCGTCAACTGTTCTTGACTAGTCCCGCAGAAAGTGCCCGCACTATATTTAGGTTCGATCGTCTTCCCTGCGCAAATCTGGAAGCACCGGAGAATGCTCAAAGCTTCCATTCCTCGAACTTTGCCAACGAAGACTCCGACCTGTGGCAGCCACCATGGGCAGCTCATCTAGTTCTGATGAGCAGCTTACACACTATTGACAGGTATTGCTCGCTCCAGACGGCGAGCGAAGTTTCTGCACAGCCCAATACCCCGCATATTGCCTCGGAAACTTTACAATTAGTCCTCATTTCGGTTGTGCCGGATCTCAGCATCAAGTCCGCTGAGCTTTTCGCTGGGTGGCAGCGACTATAAAGCTTCAAACGGTAGCCAAGACATCTCAGCCGACACACACTCTTTTCAGCATTGCATTTACTCTCACCTCCACGAAGTACATACCGCAACATCGATCACAATGAAATTCTCCATTTTGACCGCCTTGACTTTGGTCTTTGCGACCGCAACCGCTCAAGACCCTCAACTTCACAAGGGTCTTGGAGGTAATCGCATCCCCAAAGCAACTTGAAATTCGTTTTGTTGACGTTTTTCCTAGCTGAGTGCCACAAGAACCGTGACTGCTGTCCTTGTGACACAGGATCTGGAGCCTCCATTTACTGCCAACGTGAGAGAAGACCCTCGCAATTCGTCAACAGAAGAGAGACTAATTGAAATCACCAGCGGATGGCACCTCTTCGACTAAGTACCGCTGCGCACACTTTGGGAACCCGTGGGCCTGGTGCCAAAAGAACCGTGGACAGTGCGGAGACTGGGATCACTTGTCTTAGATTTCTCATGGGAACGACCAGTGAAACTTTGTCACTGCCTCACGGAATGCATGAATAGTCACGTTTCCGTAGCAATTAGAAATGACAGCAGTCCTTGCATGCGACTTAACATGCCCTAACAATCGGTAATGAGGTGACTCGGGCTTCTAGATGTTTCGACATTGACTACGCTGCACCAGGTCCGGACGAGGTTGGAAACCCACATAGGACTTGATGCAGGCTTGTACTTCCCGGTGCAGGTACCTGGATTAGAATCAGCTTCCTTCCGTGGCGGGAAAGTCAGAAAATACATGTAGAGATCGCTAATCTCTAGAGATTTCCAGCTGCGTAACGAGATTATAAACATCCAACTACCTCTTCTAGGATTGTCTTGACTTCAAAGGTATGTGGTGGGTACGCGATCATAAATATGGCCTTTTATCGACCATGACATCAAGAACTGGGGAATAGGTATCGTCAGAAAATCTAGCACTTGTGGCTCAAACACAGGCTGACCCTTCCACACCTTACTACTCCTTAGCTGGCGGAAGAACATGAAAACAAGATGGCAACGTTCCGGGCTGTAGATGGGCCAAAACTTTGTCACACATTCAGGTTTTGCAATCGAAGTTGCATCAGAAAGATGATATGTCTTAAAAACATCGAGACAAGTCTCGTGAATATCGCTGAGCGCTATCATAAACGTGAAAATATACAATGAGACCCTTGCGCAAGGCAACTATAAGTCCCATGATCTAGAACCGTTCAAGTCGCCAGCGCTAAGCAGGAAGAACATGAAGCGGAAGAGGGTTTCTGCCATTCAAGTTAGCATGAAGGCGTTACCATCCATGGAATCATAGCTTACGTTTTCTTTATTGTGGGTATCTAGAACGGGCAGACCCAGAGGTTGGCCTTCATGTACAAAGGGTCGTCGCAAGAAAGGAAGCCGTTCTTCAGTTGCGTTCCGGCGCGCTCATTTGTGCGAGCGGTGGCTGTGTACTTGCCGCAAGCCATGGGCGTGTCGCCGCCAAACGTGCACATGCCAGTTCTGTAGCTGTACTTGGCACCTCCGGCGATGCCCAGCTCGAGGGAGCGTCCGTTCTTGGGGTCCAAAGCCCAGGCAATGTCGCCCTCCGACAAGGGCGCGGAGTTGCCACAGCAGTAGGATGTGAAGTCGGCAGAGACGACCGAAACGAGAGCGGCAGCGGCGAGGGTAGAGAAACGCATTTTGATTGGTGTTGGGCGGTTAATGCTAGGGAAACGATGGAATTGGTAATGAGTGAATGTCGCTGAAGCCGGTGGTGGCTGAATACGAAAACTACGCGAATAAGTCAAGGGTTTTATAGCCTCTTGAGTTGAGGCTCAGCTCGGTCTCTTTTCCGAGTCATTTATGTTTATTTGAGTTCCGCGTATAGCTATTTGGAGTTATCACGAGTTGAACAGTTAATCTGTTGCGAGCAAGTTGAGAGAGACTGGACAACTGGCTCTGCTCAGTTTCATCTAAAACATTGGGATGAGACGAACTAGCGAGATAGAGTTCGGGTTAAGCCAGCACGCTGGCAATATTGGCGTCCGTCGGCGACCCATCTTTTCCCGGGTAGGGCGAGATGAGACGAGACGGAACCGTGCTGGCGGATTGCTGATCAAAGGCAAATAAATTAAACATAACGGACTTCAGTTGAGCGAAGTGTCCGGTTCAGTGGCATGGTGGGGGCGGCTTGAGTCTTTGGGGCTGAGTGTCGTCTCATGTTTAGTCAGGGCTGGTGGTCTGTGGTTGTGGCTATCACTTTGAGAGAGGCAGCAGGCAAAGGTCTACATTTATCGAACGCTTTCTTCCTCTGTTGGGGCTCATCATACTTTAGGTTGTTGAATGTTGGTAGAATCAATGTAATGGGGTTCCCCATGGGGTGTTCGGTAACCAGGACATCAAAAATCCACTCAAATCCGCATGCTTTGCCGCACCTTAACTTCAGAAAATGGAACTTGAAAAAAGGGCCGGCTTTGCAATCTGCCCTCGCATCATTGATTCTTCGGGATTCACGGCGACGCTCGATCTCGAACTCGAAGTGGCTAACCGCAAAACCTTTGCATAGGTAACGTTGGCCTCTTCAGCTCGGCAAACATTGCAGTGAATTAGGCTTGATAGTCCCGTGGCTAGTTGGTACATAGTCGCGCGTAGCACTCAATCGCCGCCATTCTATAGCTGTGAAGAGCACTCCAGTTGAAAGTTATTTAACGAGAGAAACGATTCGCTAGGGTCTCGGCAGCAACCGAAGCCACCGAGTCCAGTTGCAGATCCGTAAGCGGGGAATGCTGCCGGGCGAATGTTTCGATCCCCCGGCCGGCGACCGAGCTGGAGTTGTGGATCGCACACATGGGGAGTCTAAGTGTGAACCCAGCAGCAATTGAGTATTCATCTTTAGTTTTGTCACCCAGGTTTTTTTGTGTTAGAGAAAGAGAAAGTTCTTACTAAGAAGCTTCGAGGTATTGACAGAGATCCTGACACAATTGTTTCCTCAAACGAGCTGCCGAAATGCAGATCTCGCCCGACGCCCCGAGATGTTACCATGATGAGGGGTCACACAGGCAAGGATCCATGACGTCGAAAGGCGGGTGTTTCCTCTTGGCTACCCGCAAAACGTGCACGGGGTTGTGCATTTCGGGAAGGTCGAAATCGCTAAGCTCACATAAACGGTTGGTGGTATTTGACGTGACAAAACATTTCGATAAGGGAGGTCGCATTGGCTAGGGCCAAACGCAATCGATCCCCTGAAGGCTCGTATGACACCACGGAGTCCACGGGGAGAGATCAGCGAGCGTTGGTTGTGCAAATGGCACAAATAACGGCGCACCCGCCGGTCGGGAGCTTATTGCCGCGTCCAGCGTTCATCTGAAGTTCGTCCCATCTTGATCGTCCAAAGATCGTCGTCAATGATGGCTCCTTCATGGTTGGCCGCCGGTCTTCTCTGCTTTTTCAGAGTTTCGGCTGCTCTAGGTCCTCAGCTGAGTCTCCCGGAGATTCGGAAGAGCATCGCTCGCGAATCGGAGCCTGAGTCTGCGGCGCCGGAAGTGTTCCGATTGCTCGCCAATGACACTGCAGTCGGAGCGCCGGATCCCACGACTCTCTACCGCGCCTACAACTTGTCAGTGCCAGTCGACCATTTTCACAACGATTCGCTCTACGAGCCGCACTCAAACGCCACGTTTCCGCTGCGGTACTGGTACGACGATCGGTTTTACAAGCCCGGCGGCCCGGTGATCGCTCTTGCATCTGGCGAAACCAGCGGACTGGGTCGATTGGCATTCTTGCAGAAGGGCATTGTGGCCATCTTGGCTGAGGCAACCAACGGAGTCGGCGTGATCTTAGAGCACCGATACTACGGCAGCAGTGTTCCAACCCCGGACTTCAGCACCGAAAACCTGCGGTTCTTGACCACCGACCAGGCCTTGGCTGATACAGCATACTTTGCGCAGAATGTCGCGTTCCCTGGAAAGCTCACTAACATCAGCCTGACAGCTCCCGACACTCCCTGGATCTTGTATGGCGGGTCCTATGCAGGCGCGTTCGTCGCCTTCTTGCGCAAGTTGTATCCGGAAGTTTTCTGGGGCGCAATCTCATCGTCGGGTGTAACGGCAGCTGTTGTAGACTACTGGGAGTACTACGAAGCTGCACGACTCTACGCGCCCGAGGGATGCGCGGAGACGACGCAGAAGCTGACCCACGTCGTTGACAATATCCTGCTTCAGAAAGGCAACACAACCGTAGACGACATCGTCCTTCTCAAGACAGCTTTTGGGCTCGAAAATGTGACGAACAGTGCCGACTTTGCGAGCACGATCAATGGCGGGATCGGCGGGCTGCAGGGCCGCAACTGGGACCCCGCAATTGACAGCAGGGCTTTCCTCCGTTACTGCGCGAACATGACGTCCGAAGAGGTCTACTGGCCAGCAACAGAAAGCCTGGATGGTACCGTCCGGGAACTGCTCACAATTGGCGGGTATGAGTCCGAGGTCGAGGAGCTGGCCACACGCTTTAAGAACTACATTGGCTACGTCAACTTCACAACGGTTGCGTCCTGTCGTGGGCAGGCGCAGGATGACTGCTTCGGCTCCGGTGATGACGACGCGTATTCTGCGGATGATCTCCGCCAAACTTGGCGACTATGGTCCTGGCAATACTGCACGCAGTAAGTCATTTAGTCTTCCCTCCAGCGATCTGAGGGCTAACCTGAAATGTCAAGATGGGGATATCTCCAAACAGGCTCTGGTGTCCCTGAGACTCAATTGCCACTGATCTCACGTCTCATTGATCTCGACTACACGACTCAGATCTGCCGCAAGGCGTTCAACGTAACAACACTCCCTGACGTGGAGGCCATCAACAAATACGGCGCTTACAACTTCAGCTACCCTCGTGTAGCAATCATTGATGGAGAGTCGGATCCGTGGAGACAGGCAACTCCGAATAAGATCGGACTGCCTCGGCCGGACTCGACTATCACCGAGCCCAACCTTGTCATCGCAGGAGGAGCGGTACATCACTGGGATGAGAATGGCCTGTTCAAGAACGAGACCACGGCCGATTTGCCGCCTGGGCCAGTTAAAGAGGCCCAGGCATTCGAGGTCGAGTTTGTAACAGCTTGGCTTGAGGAGTGGAAGGAAGCGTACGGTTCCCAGTAGCAACCTATGGAGAGTTCCAAGAGTCTGAAGTCACGGACTGGAGAGGGAATCAAGGCATGTAGTATGATCAACTTCAATTCATTAGGTACATAATCCATAATGTCTCGGCAAAATCCGAGGCACGTCGTCATAAGTGGTTCATGTCTAGCTTATTTCGTGGCTGCACTAATGATGATCTCAGCGGCTCTCTCGGCGATGCCATAGACCGCAGTCTGGATATGTGCCGAGATCAACACAGGCATGATGCTTGCGTCAACGACTCGTAGGTTCGTCGTCCCATAGACCTTAAGAGTTGGGTCAACAACTCCGCCATCCTGCTTGGGAAGCATGGCGCAGGTGCCAACGGGGTGGTAGATTGACAAGGCCGTCTTAAGGGCAAAGTCCCTCCACTGGGCATCTGTGGTGGTGTTCAAGCCAGGTTCATACTCAGAGACCCAAGTTGATCTCAGGGGCTCTGTGAGCGCAACCTGGCGACACTTTTTGATGGCCTGGATGGCGGCTTGCAGGTCATACTCGTGTGATAGATACTTGGGGTCAATAAGAGGTGGGCCCAGAGGGTTGGAGGCGTTGATGTGGACGTTTCCACGGCTCAGGGGGTGCATGATGGCGGCGATCAGAGTCACGTAGTCTTTCCCGTAGCCAGCAGCTCCTTGTGCAGGATATCCCTTGACGCCAGTGTATCCATCGCTGAAAAGAATCTCGAGCTGCGGCACAGTGGTATCGTTGAGCCACTGAAGCTTCTTTTGCTCGACTGGATGATCGGAGGCACCCACAGCCTCGTGAGCAAGCGCAAGCATGTCGGCCTCACCCTCATCGCCGAGAGCCTGCTGCCAGTTGGTAAACGTGTAGCCGCTGCCAGAGTATCCGTACATCGATGTCTTGCCATCCCACCACAGTTGCAGTTGCTCAGCAGCGTACGTAGTGTCGTATTTAAGGCGATCGTATCCGGTGTAGTTCTTGCTAAGCTCGTATGAGCTTTGGATTCGGATGTGGTCTTGGAGGTTCTCGCCAACGCCTGGCAGGTCGACGACCTGCTCAATACCTGCAGCGGAAAGCACATCAGAGCTACCAATACCAGAGTTCTCCAAGATAGAAGGGCTGAGGAGGCCACCGCCTGAAACAATAACCTCGCGACGGGCTGTCAGAATGGTTCCGTCGACTAGCGTAACACCGGTAGCTTGATGGTCTCCGCCGGATGTAAGCTTTAGGTTAACCTTAGCAACCTTGGACTCTGTCAAGACAAAGTGATTTGTTCCAGCCAAAGGAAGATAGGAATTGGCGCTGTAAGACCGGTTGTAGTGGGTTGGCTCGATGCTGTTGGGGGAATATAAAACGCCCAAAGAATTGCCGTTCAACGATTCCAGGTTGGTTTCGATACCGAGGCTGTTCATGACAGGTATCAAGCCAGCTTGGTGCTCGGGGATAAGGCGGTTTATCAGCGCCTTGATCGGGCCCGAATCGCCCACGCCCTCGCTTCCAGTGTAATACTGCGTGTTAGCCGAAGTAAAGTTCTCAGACTTCATCATAGCGGCGCGCATCGAATCCCAGTTCCAACCAGGGTTTCCCAGCTCTTCCCAGCCATCGTACTCATGAGCAGACGCTCTGTCATACGAAAAGAGGTTCAGCGCGGAACTACCACCCAGAACATGGCCTCGCGTCTGGACCCAAACACGCCCGTCGGACCCTTCTTGGGGCACGGTCGTCAGGTTCCAGTCGTACTTGGTACCGAATGTCGTGCCTCTGCGTCCAGGGATCTCGATGCGTTCGTCCCCAAGACCTGCTTCGCCGGCCTCGATGACAAGGACTGTCGCATTGGGCAGGCCCAGGCTCAGGCGGGTTGAGAGGGCGAGGCCTGCGGTACCGCCTCCGACAACGATCTTCACATTGTCAGCTTTTAGTCCAACTTGGCTTTTTTTCAGCTCGCTACATGACACGTACATAGTCGTAGGCCTCGGTGGCTCGCTTGCCAGGAGCCGCGGTCGCGATGGTCGCCAGCAGGGCCGTGATTATAGTGACAGGGAGCATGTTGGCTACGGCTGATATTAGCTATCCGTGCGCCAGATGAGTTGTGACGATGCAGTTCTAGACTCAAGGGAATCCATGCCATTTGATGCGACGCGTAAGGCTGTGAATATGAGACGAACATACCTTTTGAGGGTTAGAGGGTGGCACGAACGTCGCGGGAAAGGGTGTCGACGACGATCTCAAGCTGCGCAACACGAGCTTGAATTGGCCCTTGAGTCAGGTAAACAGGAGGGGGTGAGGTTCGTACGGTTGCTCCGGAAAAGGTTCCGTCAAACCCTTTTGTACCAAAGATCCTGGGGTGCCATGACAAGCCGATGCGCGATAAAGCGATTCAATTTGCCGTTTGATCAATCACATCGTCCCATCCCAAGGCAAAGGTCCCGAGGCAGGCAGGCTTGATTCCAACGAACCGCAATACCGGCCCTTGCAGATGCATGACAAGACTCAGACGGATTGGCCAGTTCCTCGGAGGACAACCTGGGGGGAAAGCCGAGTTTGAACAGTCAGGCTAACTCCCGAGTGGGGTGAAGATGGGAATCCGGTGAGGTTCCATTGCTAGAGAACACCGCGCAGATATTGGACGCCACTCGCAACCTTGTGTAATCCCAGGGTCCAGTTTGTTTTCCCTCCCAACTGCCATGTTTTTGGGGAGGGAGGAAAAGAGGGGGGCCACTGTTGTCGGGCGTTGGGACAGGGATCCGGCAGTTTACCCCGGTCGTGCCCCCTAACAGAAACTCCACGCCGGTAGCGACAACGGCAGCTGCGGGAAGAAGTTCTGCTTAATGTTCACTGAAAGTGCTGAAAGTGACAGGGAATGCTCGGGTTCCGTTCTTGCGAATCCCATACGAGCATGCGCCAAGGCGGCGCGGAAAGGGGTGAATTTGGTTGTGCTGAAGAATGTGGATAAGCGAGCAACATGCCTCAATTGAGGTTCTTAGTATGTCGATTTTTACTTGCTCGTCTGCAGTCATCATCCCTCAAATAATACCATCAATTCTGTCTCGGTCTCACGAGAAGTGCTCGAAAGACTTATGGACCGCAATGAGCCAATGTTTTCCGTTATTCGAAATCTTCGATGCTGCAGTGGATTCTCCCGATGTCCGCTATCAGTCACCTGAAGGCGGGCTGGACCGTCGGTACGGCAGATCCCAGGAGCTTTGGCTCCAGCTTCCATGGACTTGCCTTGTTCGAAGGTCCACGCGGTTTATTGAATTTGAGCAGAAATACCCAGTATCTTCTCCTAACACACCGCAGCATCATGAACATCATCTCCCTCTCGCAAACAAGTTTTCCCTGGGACTCAGTTCCCCCGACGGAACATATCATGGTGAAGTTACTCCGTGAGCAAAACCTCAAGAGATCCGGAAGAACGCCTCCAATTCGGTATTGTACGAGCTTTCTCGGGCCGTTGCCCTCTGCGCAAGGAACTTTGTCATGTCTCATGCGCCCTGTGACCGGTTCGTCTCTCTCGCTGGGGCTTTTCCGATCTCACTTGCCTTCCTAAAATAATGCCCAGACATTCAGTGGAGATGCGAGTCAGGAAGCCTGAAAACAACCAACAAGGGCCCCAACCGAGGGCATTGGCATCCCTTGTACTTATCTGCGTGACTGCGTGGCACGCTGGTCGCACAGGAGATTCCGCACTCTGGGGAGGCCTTCCGCTGCATTCTTGCCCGCTTCGAAGCCTCTGTAGGCGAAAACTCTAATGCCATCTGGCACGTTTGAATGGCCATGCCTTGACCGAGTGGTGTCGCAATATCTGGGACCCCCAGCGAGGTCGCCCTTGAACAGTCGGACGAATTGCCTACCCCGTCTGGCAAAGAGTCCTTGCAGAATATGTGTATCAAACAGAATACTGTGGCAGGCTATCGGTCGGACCGTACGATGGACATATAGAACCCAGCCTCGTGCACCGACTGACCCAAGATACTTTTGCCGAATTTCGTGGCTTTGGACACCACGCTGAAGTCAAGGCTGTTCTGTCGAACGGCGTCGATGCAAGAAGCAAGCCATGGGGCATCTCAAATCGATCCTGACAATGTCGACAAGCATCCTCCAACGAGACGAGGCGCTTCCTCCCGACGAGGACATCGGTCCCGCCTCCGTTGCAACCGCGGCCGTCCTGACGGCACTCATGATCATCACCACCAGTGCTCGAATATGGGTTCGAGCAGCGAACCGAAAGCTTGGCTGGGACGACTGGACGATTCTCATCGCGAGTGGGGTCTCGATCGTACGGTTTGCGTTCGTGGTCAAACAGCAAGAGTACGGCAACGGCAGACACCGCGTCTATCTCAGCGACCATAACTACATGATGATCAACATGTACGGGTGGTGGGGTCAGATTCTGTTGTTCCTCGCAGTAGCTTTCCTGAAGGTCTCGATTTGTCTCCTGATTTTGCGGATCAAGGACACCAAGGTGTTGAAGATCCTGCTGTATACGATCATGGCAGGAGTCTTGGTTTCGAACTTTGGGGTGGTCATTATTCTGGTTGCGGAATGTCAGCCTGCTGGTTTCTGGCGAGGAAAGTCTGCAAAGTGCTGGCCAACACAGATCAGGATTTACTCGATTTGGGCTACAATTGGTACGTTGATCCAGTCTACAAAGGGCGCTACAAGCTTAGAGACCGACGGGTCTATCCGCTGTCGGAAAACTAACATTTGAACCACAAGCCTTCTCGGTCTTGACCGACCTGATCTGCTCCCTTCTGCCTCTAGCCGTCGTCTGGAACGTTAATATGCCAAGACGAACAAAAGTCTCGGTGTGTTTTCTGATGGGACTAGGCCTTGCGTAAGAACATTTCCGTTATCCATGTGCCGCGGATCCTCCTTCCCTACGGCCTAGCTTCTCTGTGTTAGTTCTACTGCTAACTCAGATACAGTGCAACTGGCTTCGGTATTGCAAGAGCCGCATCTCTTGGTATCAACACTACCGATCTTAGCTGTAAGTCTCCCATTCTGCCTGATGAAGTGATATCTTACAAATGATGAACAGGGGCCTACTGCATTGCCGGAATCTGGTCGAACCTCGAGCTCTTCCTCGGCATCATCGCAGCGAACCTGGCCCTCTCGCGGTCGATATGGGTCCATTTCTTCGGCAGCAACGACGCCCAAGCGATCCCTGGCTCGACCGGCCGTTCCAATCCCACCGAGTCGGGCTATGTCAACAGTAAACTCCGAGGTGACCAATTCGAAGTACCGTCGACGATGGTCCGTTCCCGCCGACGGGGATCCGAGACGAGAAGCTCGAATAGCGATATCCCTCTGCAGCCTGGGATCCAGAAAAAGACGGAATTCTGGTGGACGGAGGATGATGAGAGCCAGTCACAGACGCCGCTGAAGAGGTGATTGGATGTTGGAGGGATGAGAGCGCGAGCGGTCTGGCGGTGGATAGGGCAGCGCAATCAATTATGATTATGATCGTACGAATACCCACTGGAAGGGCCCATGTCAGTCCCCATTGTGAAAGAATTCTGCCGGACCCGTGCTTGGCGTCGAGCACCGCGCGGAATGTGGCTCTGTGGTTTAAGCTTACCCGGCATCACGCGAGCGGCGGGGAGATAGGTTAACTTTGGATGAGTGTTATTCAATCCCGCATTCGTAATCCGAGGCTAATCAGTAATCACCACGACCAACTTCGCTCCGCCGCCGCCGCTTTCCAAGATTTCATGGACCTTTCGAATCTCATCTAACCTGAAAGCTTCCACTGGGACCCTGATCTTCCTATCTTCAACGGCCTTGATAAGCTCATCCCACGGACATGCCCTGAAATCATCGGGTCCACCGCCGTACACCGAAAGCCGGACTCGGTTCGGGAGGAACTCGAACGGAGAGAACTGAGTCAGCTCCCACTCGCCACCCTGAATGCCTGCCATACACACTGTTCCCATCTCCACGGCGCACCGGGCGCTATCGCGTAAAGTCGTCGTGCCAACAAGCTCCAGAATCTTATCGAACTTGCCTGCACTGCTCGCCGAAACATCTGCTTCGATGCTGCCACCATCAACGTAGACTTCATCGGCGCCATGGTCCTGGAGCATGCTGGTCCTCGCCTCGCTTCTCGTCGTGCCACCAATGCGAGATGCCCCCAGGTACCGCGCCATCTGAATTGCGCAGATACCAATTGAGCTTGTAGCGCCTCTGACCAGCAGACTCTCGCCACGTTTGAAATCCAGCCCTTTCACCAGGGCACCGTAAGTTGTCTGAAACATCTCGGGCAAAGATGCGAGGGTGGCGATGGGGAGGCTGGTCTGGGGAAATGGGCGCACATTCTCAGCTGGCACGCAGACATACTCGGCGTAAGAACCGGGGATTTCGCGGCCGAGACCTCCCATGCAGGTTGCGACGCGGGTCCCGATCGGGAGGCCGGCGGTCCCGGGGGCAGGGGTGTGGTGGGCGGCGACGGTTCCGATGCACTCGATGCCAATGATCCGAGGGAATTTGACTCCGGGAGAGTGGCCCTGGCGTGTGAACATTTCTAGACACGGGTTAGATTCTCTGCAACTTTCATCAAGATTGCGATCCGTACCAGCTCTGTTGATTCCGAATCCGAGGATTTTGATCAGGACTTGGCCGGATTGAGGGACAGGGACGGCTGTTTGTTGGATCTGGAGTACGGAGATCGGGCCGGTGGTAGGGCAGATCACGGCCCTCATAACCTTGGGGACTTGCATGGTTGCTATCTTGAATCAAACGATCTGATTCGTAGAAACAATAGCCACTGGAAGGAAATTCAATCCCTTCGACAGGCAAATTTTCGCCTCTTTTATCGCTTGGGACAATGTTAGTCAAAGTTACACAGCTGTTCTTTGGGAACTACTTGCTTACATGCAGAGTGGTGCGGGGGTGTTTTGGTTCCGAGCGGGATTACAACTAAACACCATCGGCTTTGACCAATCTTGTTCTAGCTCGCGGGTTTAGGGCGCCATCTGCCTCCGATTCCGATGGCTGAAGTCGAAGAGTTAAGTTAATCAAAATGAATTGGTAATCAAATGCAGTTCACTGGTTTTAGATGATCTTTGGTTTGGGCTTATTCTCCGGAACCTATTCGGTAGAATTCCCCACCCCGCCGTCCACGGGGTGGGTCCAGTGCCGGTACTGGGGCCGGATAATCGGGTCTTCTCCTTCCGAGTGCCAGTGCTGTTCGGCTTAACTAAGGCGGCTTGGTGGGGTACCTGACGCCCCGGGCCCTCCTTTTCTTTATTTTGTCTTTATTTATTTTCACTAGAGCTCAGCTTCCACCAACCCATCTGCCATCTCCAAGTGCGCCAAATCGCACTCTCGTCATCAAGATGTCTCAAAATGAGTACATGGAGCGGTGGAGGAAGCTGCATGGCCGGCGGTTTGTTACCCTTACTATCAATTTCTACCCTATTGGATGCTGACTGCTCACCCATGTCAAAGTCTCGACACAGAGGAGCGAGCCAGAAAGCGCCTGGCCCGCGTGGGCCACAAGCAATCCCACGATGCCCAAAACCTGCGCGGAATCCGCGCAAAGATGATGCAGGAAAAGCGCCGTATCGAGAAGATCCAGATGCGTAAGCAGATCAAAGCTCTCGAGGAGCGAAATATCAAGACCGCCGACGTCCTCCTCCCCTCCAACCCAGTCCCGCACTATCTCCTGGACCGAAACGATCCCAGCGCCGCCAAAGCTCTGGCGTCGTCCATCAAGCAGAAGCGCAGCGGGAAGGGTGCCCGCTTCAGTGTTCCCCTGCCCAAGGTTCGCGGCATCTCCGAGGAGGAGATGTTCAAGATTGTCACCACAGGAAAGAAGACGCACCAGAAGCGCTGGAAGCGCATGATCACAAAGCCTACTTTTGTCGGCGAAGGATTCACCAGGCAGAACCCGAAGGCAGAGAGGTTCATTAGGTTTGTTGACGCGTTTTCCACACCGGCGTTTTGGAATTCTGACCTCGCCCTTCTATTCTAGACCGACGGGACTTCGGCAGGAGTTTGCTCATGTCAGCCATCCTACTTTGGGCGTCACAGTGAAGGCCCCGATTTTGTCCGTCAAGAAAAACCCACAAGATCCCATGTACACTCGCCTCGGGGTTTTGACGCCTGGCACCGTCGTGGAGGTGAACGTCAGTGACCTCGGATTGACGACAACAACCGGCAAGTGCGTTTGGGGAAGATATGCTCAGATCCCGAACAACCCAGAGGACGAGGGCACGATTAATGCGTAAGATCGTTTATTACCCTTCTATGAATCAGATTCTAACATGTCCAGCATCCTCCTGGTCTGATTTTAGCACTCACGCTATTCGCCTGTATATTTTTTGTATTGCATCGGGAACGGGTTCGGAAACAGGGTTTCTAGGGTGCGGGAAAAGGACCTCAAGCCCTGCAAATGCGTAATTAACAATTGAGATTACAGCATAGACAAAGGCTTACCGGCCGGATGATAGGCCAAAGGAAGGAATCCAGATAATGGACAATATACCAAACTGAGCCAGAAGCATGTACTGGAAAGTCTCCAGCCCTGCCACTTGAGTGATAGCGCCGAGCATGTACGGAAGCAACGCGCCGCCAACCTGCCCAAGTGATGCGACAAATGAGACGGCAGCGACATGCAGCTCTGTGGGCAACAGATTGACCAGCTGGACGATGGCCGAGGGGAACAGAGGCCCCATCACGAACCCAAGCAGCGCCATCGCGACGACCGAGAACCACAGTACTCGAACGAAAATGAACAGCAAGGTGAACACCGGGGCGAAGATGAGGTAAACGACGACGGCGCGTTTGACTCCCAGCTTGTCGGTCACCACTCCCAGCATCAGCCGCCCCGCTGCCATGCCGGCCCAGAATGCAGACGAGCAGATGCTTGATGCGTAGGTGCTTGCGTGTCGAACGCGAAGCATGAAGGCTACGATCCAGCCGGAGATGGTGCATTCGGCTCCGACGTATATCAGCAGGTACACCGCATATACCCATGTTGCCTTGTATTTGAAGATGGCTCCTTTGGAGGCAGGGTCGCTTGAAATCTCGTGATATAGCTTGCTTTTGTGGTACCTTTCCGCATTCTCATTTCGGAACGCCCAGCAGAGGATGCAAGATTCGATAGCAGCAGCTGCGGTCTTGGAATTCTGTTAGCGCACCGATTACTGCAAGATTCGCTCTTGAAAACCTACCAGGACGTAATACCAGCGATACCACAGCCCGCCGTCTTCCGAGAGCATCAAGCCCACCAGGTAAGGACATACAGCGGCTCCCGTAGAGAACGCACCATGCAGTAGCCCCGATAATGTGTTCGCGTTATCCAATGCAGCAAACCAAGCACACCAAGAGCCATCAACGAGTCCGATTCCAAACGCTCCGGCGGCCGCACCCACCAGGAACACCGGAAATGGAGGACGAGAGGCAGCCACAGCCGCATACAGCAGATGACACAGCGGGCCAATAACAGCAATCCCTCGTTGGCCGAACTTGGCGTGAACCGAATCATTCAGATACGACGCAATAACGTAGCCAATGGGTCCGACGAGGAAGAGTGCCGAAACTTGAATGTCCGTGAGTTGGTAGGACTCCTCCAGATGAGGGATGACGACGCCCGTCGTTGACGTGAACAGTCCGACCACTGCGAAAGACCATGCTGCTGCCGCGATTCGTAAAGTTGCTCTTTCTTCAGGAAGTTCGTCCGTCGATGTCTGCGAGCCGGGATCACTGCGTACGAGTCCGTCTTCTGCCAGATGCGCTTGTGTCGCTGGCTCAAGTAGAGGCTCAGACTCTCCCGTACGGGACGACGTCGGTCGATGCGGTTTGGGCGGCATAATGAGGGTATTTTCGCGGCTATGACAAGGTTTGCATACTGAAGTTGAAATGGGTTCCGGTTGTGTTGTGTGTTGAGAAAGTGCAACATGTAATGTAAGTCAAGGTGTTGTTGGAGAAGGTTGGGGGCTGCAGGGATCAGGTGACGTCTGTCCGCGGCAAGTTTAGCCCAGTTAGGCAGTAATTACAGCGTGTCTTGCTAGATTTGGAGAATGTTTCAGCAGCTTCAGGGGTCTTGGGGGTGCCAGAACATCTCCGAATGGAGTAATTCTCGGCCATGACAACTGTCTTGTTCGACCTCACAAAGTCAGGCCTTTGGTGTTTGGTGTGAGCCAATACCAATGACCCGAGTGAGTTCAACGCCGCGTTTGGCGCCGGAGACTGGGCCAGTCCGGCCGGGGCCAGGTTTCCGCGCCCAATTTCCGAGAGCCCCGGATGGTCCGTCCGTCTTACTTTTCGGCGCCACTGGAAATCCCACGAAGACTAGCAACGCGCAAGGCAACGTGGCGCTCCAGCTCGCATCTAGAGGATGGTATTGTTGTGCTTATTGCCCGGCGGTTGATGGTGGAACAGATTCCGCGCCGAGAACAGTTCTCAAGTGTGTATTTTTCAATAGATACCCATTCTAGCACATGCAATTTTGTCCAATACCTCAGTTAAGTAGGCAAATACGCATGCAGTCGTGACTATGAAGCCTACGTTTCACGCGCTTTCAACTAACCCAGGAGTCAGCTTCTACGGCATCAAATGTGATGCGCATGCAGAGCAACTGGGTTCAACCAGCACGTAAGGCCTATTTCTTCCCCTCGAAATTCCAAAATCTTCTTGACTAGTCTTGAGTGAAGAAGCATGGCCGCCTCTTCCAACACCAGCGAGGTCTAGGCTGGCGAGTCTGCCCGGTGATGAAGGCGAGCGAAGGGTCTTGTCTACATCGGCAAGTCCACCCCACCATCTGCTCCTCGTTCACAAGCCTTCTCTCTCTCAAAATCGAAGACCCCGTCGGTAAGGAAATGCCCATAGAGGGTTCTTACCCCGTACTGGGAAGAAATCAACACCGACTTCCCCAGCATTTCAAAAGCAATCTTGTCCCAGATGAGTGGTGGTGCTTCATCATCTTCGTCGTCCTTGTACTAACCGCGGGGCCGCCAGTTGACCAGCAACCCTCTTCCGTACGCGCTGCTCTCAGCCCTCCCTGCCCTGTTTACATCCGGATTCCTTTGCTCGATTGGAAGAGTGTGTGTCCAGGCGAGCGTGTCCTGCCAGCGGATGGGCCCAGGCGGGTTCTTGGGTTCATCCTCAAGCCTATCAACAACAACAATTTGACGGGTGAAGTCGGCGTCGCTTAACCCTTCTGGGAGGTACCATGAAACCGCCTCCGCCCTATCCGCAATAGCCAGGCGATTCTGGACTTCCCGCTCGTGATGGTAAATGCATGCGACGGCGTGCTGGAGACAGTGTGCTTCCTGGGGATCTCGCGACGCGCGAGCGGCGAGATGGGCATACCAGGGGCTTTCTGGTGAGAGGACACGGTCAAGCCCCATGTCCTCGGCGGAATATAGGCTACCCGAGTCGGGCAGAGGCGGGAGGGGCATAGAAAAGACCTCGACTCTGTCCGGCAGCCCGCAAGAGCTGCGGTTGTCGTTGGTGCCGTCGAATATGGAACGGGCCAGGTCCTCGGCACGTCCCGGATTAAGCGCGCCGGGGGAAGTGTCGTAAAATACGTAGGCGTACGCCGGGCGCAAGGGCGTCAGGTCAGCATCCTCCGGGGTGTCTGCGGGGACTGAGTATGCCACGAAGGCCGGGATACCGTCATGGCTAGGTGCCGGGTGGACGACGGTCTTCGGCAGCGGTAAGAGCTTCTTGCGACGCGCCGGTCTGTCAAACTGTTGTGGCTGCGGCTGCTCCTCGACCTCCTGGTCGTCTTCGGTTTCTGGAGTGGGCGATGATACCACAAAGCCAAGTCTGCGGCAACCGAAACACATTGTTTCGAGTCTCTTGGACCGTGTAAGCAGGCAATAAGACCCAATTGATGGGCTAAAGTTGATAATGAAACCGGTTAAAAATGTGTACGGGTGTGTTGGGCATAGAAATAAATGTGTTTGCCGAAGAATGATGACTAATGTAAAGGGATATCCCACTTTCTTATGTACCTTTTTCAAAACCTATCTTGCTAAATAGAAGGACACTTTGTCAATTTATGTAGACATCATGTTATACAGTGTCTCAGAAGGGTATGATAACTTTTTGTTACAAATTCGTTTTAACAGAGTGTTCCATTTATCACAATATATAGTCGCAAGTGTATTATCTCTGGTCTCTCCATATGAAGTGTCGTAAGGCCGGGCTTGAATGCCGAGCCCTCACGGTAACAATCACCAAATCTCAAAGCTTCACCTCGATATCATTCTGAGCGCCACCAACCCCCTTCCACGTCCTTCGCAATCCGTTCTCCGAGTCCCCAAACACCGGGTCGAGCTTTGGCTTCGGCACGCCCCAGACCTTCTCGAAGTCGCCTCCCCCGAGCACGAAATCCCACTCTCCCCCGCTGTAGGCACCCATCATCGTGTACCCCGAAAGCTCAACCTTCCCCAGCGCCTCTCGCGGATTGTCGGCTTCGATGCCGTGTCCCTTTCCAGGACTCAGCAGCCCAAACGGCGCCTCTGGCCTCGTGTTGTACGTCTTGTGCGCCACTCCCGCGGGGATGATGAAGACGTCGCCAGCTTCTGCCTGGAGCTCCACGCCGCCCTTTTCCCATGCCGACTCGTACGTGTTCTGATCCAGGTCCTCGGAGGTATCTGCCACGCCGAAGCGAATGGTGGCGTTTCCTGACAGAACGGCCATGCACTCGTGCGCCTTGGAGTGAAAGTGCGAGAGCTGGGTCTGGCCGTATCGGAAGATCCATTGGACGTCCCATCCGTTGGTGGTGAATCTATCCCATACTTGCAGGGCAGAGCAGTGTGACGTCTTGGGGTCCTTGGGTAGGACGTTTTTGTACTGCAGGAGCGGACGGGGTGAGTTCGGAACCAGGTCCGTTGGGAAGAGATGATATGTTCTGATTTCAACCATCTTGTGTGTGTCTAGTGTCGTAGCGAGGATTCTTGTGGTGAAGCTGGGGGTTTGAAAGTCAAGTGCCGTAATTGTACTCACGAACAAAGTTGAATGCAGAGTACTGACAACGGTCTTATCAGGTTGATATATCATGGTTGGAGAATCGGCAGCTGAGCCGAGGACCGGCGAATCGGGTATCGCATCCGATCCGGAATTCCTCCTCCGTTCTGGAGGTTCGTCATCGTGACCCCGCACGCTCCAATCGCCCCCCGGATGCGGAGTCCGGTCCGGATGGCTCCCATTTCCTTTTCTGGTTTTGGCATCCGATATCATCACCTGCAGATTTCTTGGCGGACGTGCCAAAACAAAGTCGTTATCATGATTATTGTTCCTGGCATTAGCCCGCGAGAAGTGGTCTGGACGAAAACCTGCCGCAAGACTGCATCACACTCTTCACATTTCCGTTCCTACTTCTCCGGCATGACGGATGGGAAACGATAGGTATGCCAGAGTCAAGGTATGCAAGTGAGAACAGTGCATTCCACGATGATTATTGTGGTTGGTACATTGAGCCCCTGACTAATTTGTCCCTGAATTTCGCAGAATCGTCCAGCAAGTCTTTGACTCAACCCGATCATAAAAGTTAATCATCGGGAAGAAGTATCCTTTCAGGAAACCTCTGGCTTCAATGGCGCATCGGTCGCCGCCGAAAACTTGATGGGGCAGTTGTGTTCCTTGAGTCGTCCAGTTAGCGTTGGAAGCATCGCAAGCTTAAGCCTCGGGATCGTACCATGACTTTGGTGAACTGGTCATCAAAGAACAATTCAAACCGAGACGTAATTCCAGGACTGAAATCATCGAATTCGGGGACAACCGATGTCGTGTATGTGCGATAAATTGCAGCTACCAATGTCGTCATTTCGGCCATTGCGAGACTGTTCCCAGGTTAGTTCCCTACGGAAGCTCGCTTGAGGATTGATACCACCACGAGGACGAAAGGGTGCAAGTACTGCATGTTTGATGGACCCCCGGATTCAATATTAAAAGGAACAGGGAAACATACTGTAGGCCAATACACATCCGGCCACCGCTGGAGAAAGCCCAAAACCAGCGATTCATCTCCGCGGCTTTAGGTCCTAGCCATCGATCAGGATTGAATCTCAGAGGCTCTTCAAACACTTCCGGGTTACGGTGAAGACTGTAGGGCGACATGCTGACGGTAACGTGTGCCGGAATCTTGTAGCCGTCGACGTCTGACTCGGTCTCGAGTGAACGAGGCTCAGAAGCGGGCAGAGGAGCATACAATCTCAGGGTCTCTTTGATAATGGCGTTAAGATACTGGCATTTGTCGCTTGTCTCAGCTTTTGGAAACCCGTGCTTGTTTAGGGAATCTGGGGGCAAGTCGAGTACTTCTTTTCTCAGTTTGTCCTGGAATACACGATGCTCTTTACGTGATAGTGCCCAAATGAGGTACATGAGCGTGTCGCTTGTGGTGTCGATGCCAGCCAGAAAGTGATCCGCACACTCTGAGGCTATGTCGAGGTCGTCCATCGTGCCTAGTCTCCGTTGTAATGCAAGGCGGTCGACTATGGAGCATGTTTCATCATCGCCTACGTTAAGAATGAGTCTGGAGATCATCTTGAAAACTGTGGAATTCGCGCTTGCTCGACGTACCGTCCTTGCTATCGCAATTGTCGGCTGCCATGGTTGCTTCCCGGGACTGCTCATATGCTTCCAAAGCAAACTTTCGAATGCCAGTGTAAGTGGCTGGCTTCGCCATGGGGAGAATTGGCGCAACCATACGCTCCATCGTATGCGTACGAGTATACAACCATTTTGTCAGCGATGGGAGGTGTATCGCAAACCAAGAAAGCCGTCGCCGGGCTGGATTGAGGATATCCTCAAGCAAGGCCTGGTCCGTCTTCGAGCCTCGCAAGGCAGATGTAGAGCCATGCTTTCCGTATATAAATGCCGTGATACTATCTAGCGAGTAGTAGTGCAGAGTTCTGAATGTTTCGCTAATGAGGTGAGGTTCCTGCGCAACCAGAGACATGTACTGCCTTGCTTTCTCTTCTATCATGGCGGAAATTGGGACTTTGAGGATGTTGGTCTTTGAATAAGCATGTGCAAGAAGTCTTTTGCGTTCTCCATGTTTCTGGGTTGAGTGGAAAGTGAACAGATTCTGCCGGCCATAGACATCAAACATCCGATAGAAGTAAGTCCTACCATACCTGCTCCCGGGTCCGTAGATGGTCCGGAGAGCGCTCAGGCTATTGAAAGAAACTTCGCCGGGTCCGATTCGGACGGCCGGGCCGTAATTCTGGTGCAATCTATGGATCGTGCGTGTTCGGGTTCCCCTCCAGTCTTCATGGGCCAGTCGCCATTTCGTCAACGCAAACAATTTCGGCCCTGGTACATGTCTCAAGGGACTCAGCAGAAGTGAGTCAAAGATGAGGTATTTGGCCAAGAATACCCCTATAATGGCGAAAGCCAAGGTGATGGAAATTGATGCCATCACAAATCGCTCGTTCCGTATTTTGTGAGGCTTATCAAGCTGGAGATGAGGAGGTTTACCAATCGGGGACCAAAGTTAATGTAGTACCCCAACTCGTTATCGGAGCATGTGGTAAGTCCGACGCCGCGTGCATCTAACATGCATACTATGCATCATGGAACGTCGTTATCTGGATGATCATTAGTCAGAATTTGAGATTGTAAACACCCATTGTCGATTCCGATGCGACGATTCCGAGATGGAAACAGCTGGACCACGGCCATCTTAGATCTCCTTAGGTCGGAACTTCACAAAAGCTCGCTATGCTCTCCTCAAAACATCGGCACCGGCTGTGCTATCAATGCGCAAGACCAAGCGTTATTCAACTTGATTGGATTGCGTGCTTATTGGCAGCGGCAACACACAGCTCGTGTAGCTCCCAAAGTATGAGCAAGAATTCTTCAACAAGGTGATCAGGTTTGCTTGTTGTCGTAAGCCTCGATCTCGGTCTTCAAGCCACTGGTGTTATTGACTCTAGACAGTTGATTTAATTGTTGTTCGCTTCTTGGCGAGGTAGTCTTTGCGGCTCAGTGGTCGTGAATGTGATGAACACCAACGACGGCATGGCATGGTGATGGTGGAGTGCAACACCCCCGAGTAGACCTCAAAGTGGCAAGGGCATCGCGGAGGTCACTCATAGCTCCAGTATTCATTTGTGAAGGTACATGTAAGCCGGTAACCCGAAGACACCCTTGCAGCCAATTCTGCCGACGTGTCGCACGAATTCTCTACGCGGGAGTTTCCATCTCGCAGCCTAGTGCTTATCGCGCGCCATTCTGAGTTACATCGAAATGCATGTCCCGTATTTTCGTCGGGTCCGGCCCGTTTACGACGGCCCTGTTCTGTTCATCTGGCCAGTCTGTTGGCAGCGTAAAGCCCACCATATCCACAGCGAAATGGACTTTTGTAACTTAGCCGCAGAGAACCAACATGGACCCCTACATGTTCATGCTGACGATCATCAACAGCTCGGACTTTGGTCCCTAATGGGAAACAGGAAACTTCAATCTGATTTGCAAGATACACTTACTTCCAGCCCCCCCAGGGCAAGTCCCAATTATCACACGTGTACAGGCGCGACAACATACAAAATGGACCGTATCCCCCGCGACAGCCCTGAAGGAAGTCTCTGGCTTTGAGATCCCACACCACATTATCCCTGACCCGACTGGTAAATTCCTACCATGCCTATCCCCGGGAAACGAAAAATCCTCATCTTGTCGGACTGCGATTTCGGGCAAGCCAATGTCGTCCTTTCTACCGTTTACGCATTGGTCCGCGCCGACCCTGACGTAGAGATCCATGTCGCATCACAGCCGGGCATGCAGGGGCAGCTTTCCCTCATCATCAAACAGGTGTCCAACGATCTTGGATCCGCAGCTGCAGAATCTATCAAGGTCCATAACTTGGTCGGGTTATCTCACTGGCAAGCCATGGAGAAGCCTGGCAACCCCAATCTCGACTCATGGGCATGCGATCCGACAATCCCCAACATGGTCAGCATGCTGTCTGTTCTTCCGGGCATCACTCTTCCGTGGAGCGCAGAGGAATTCGTCGAGATCTACCGGGACGTGGAGCGTGTATGGAACGAGGTTCAGCCGGACGTTACCGTCGTTGAAAACTTCTTCGCCCCTGCCCTCACCTTCTGCCATAACGTCCGCCCAAAAATACCGTGGATAGTCCTGGCTCCGAACACTATCAAGGAATTCGCCCTATCTGCGCAACCAGGGTTGCCCGGACTTTGGAAATATCCCATGTAAGTCTACTAATCACGCCTCGTAGACGGAAGCTATCGTTTCAGTACGCATCTTACTCACATGGCCCAGTTTCAACTCCGCCTTTTCATACCCAGTGCCTCTTCACCAGATCCCGACAAACATATTCTATAACATAGTCGCGATGATCGCCATATTCACAAGTAAGAGACGGGGGCGTTGCATAAAGCACATGAACGAACAACTGGGTCAAGGGCTTCAACTCATCACGGTCAACGAACTTGGTCTTCTCGCTCCGCCGCCACCTGGGATTCGAGTGATGGTCGCAAACAGCCCGGACATCGACTTCCCATTTGACGTCATTCCAGATTTCATGGTCCCCTGCGGTCCAATTACAAGACCTGCAGCGCCTATCTCGAGTGAAGATCCGGAGCTCGCAATTTGGCTCGGCCGCGGCCCGACAGTTTACATGAACCTTGGAACACATCGTTGGTTTGACGTTGCCAAGGCAGGAGAGATAGCCTACGCTTTCCGCAGCTTGTTTGATGCTGCAAAGAGTTCTCATCTGAGCAATTTGCAACTCATTTGGAAGATGCCCAGAGCAGCATCAGAAGGAGACACTTCCGGCTTTGAGGGCCCTTGGAAAGAAATCAAGGACATCCTCGAGACTGAGATCGACCAAGACCGCGTCAGAATTGTGGATTGGATTACTGCCGAGCCCAAGTCTCTGCTTCAATCTGGCCACATAGTCTGCTCAGTCAACCACGGAGGATCCAACTCTTTCCACGAAGCGATATGGTAAATGACCATCCCCTCCTGATTTGGGTGCCATGAAAGCTTACACGCATGCTTTTTACAGCTGTGGAATCCCTCAAGTCATCCTTCCAGGATGGGCTGATTGCTACGATTTTGCTCTCCGCGCGGAATTGCTGGGCATCGGCAAGTGGGCGAGCCGTACCGCACGACCATTATGGAAGCGAGATGAGCTTGCCAAGGGACTTGAAGAGGTTCTTTTAGGTCCCGAAGCAATGGACATGATCAAAAGAGCTCAAGAACTTGCCAAGCGACACCCGGAAGAGGCAGGCCGCGATCGTGCCGCAGAAGAGATTCTGAAATTATTGGGAAACAACAACACGAAAGGGGTGAACGGGAAGCACTAATTCTTGTTTCAATTACAGGATAATGGAGATGAAGTTCGAAGCGCAACGCAGCATGCGTCTTGGAGCTGGCTTAGTTGAACCGCATGATATTGCTCAAGCTCCAGCAATATCAGTAGCCATATTGACAGATTTTCATAAATGTTTAAACAACAATCACAAATAATTACACTTCAACATGTGCATGATTGGACTCGCTGTGGTTTGCCAGGATTCTATTCAAGGCCGGTCCCGATTCACATAGATTTAATGCGACGATGGAGAGTTGACGTGGGTTCCTGTATGAGTATGCATGATGTCTTGGCGCTTCCAGCTTATCATCCGAGCTGCCCTTCGAGATGCAGACGTTACTTCAGGAGCCTGTAGCTGAGAAATCACCCAGATAGGGAATGAGTGCATCATCCGATATCCAATCAGTGTTACTGGCCCAACGAGATAAGCCCCCCGCACCTGATGCATCGGCATGTCCAACCGCCAGGGCCCCTCATATCGGTGACGTTGGGCCCGTCTCATGTCCGAAAACACCCCAGCATAATTGCTGAGTGCTATCACCTTTGTAGGAAACAAAGCCCATATCGGAAAGAACACCTAGAGTTTGAAAGGTGGAAGCACGGAAGCCTCAGCGAGACAGAACCATCATCATGTCTGCCTTAGACTCTGCAAGACTTTCTTTCATATTGGACCACCAGAGTCCTCCACCTCTGTTGTCTATTCTAACATCAATCGCAGTCCTGCTAATATCTTACTTCATTTACAATGTTCGTCCCCGCGCGTCTTTCCCGCTGAGTTTCCGCCGCCTAGCGAGGGGATCACTAACCATGACAGGCTGCCTTCGGTACCGATATACCCTTCATCAAAGGCCTCCCGGAGATGTCCGGCTCGATTCCGGTCTTCGGGCACCTTCTCAAGTTAGGTGAAGACCACGCGACAACATGCGAAAACTGGTGGCGGCAAGGAAACCCCTCCGTCTTCCAGATCAAACTCGGCAACACCAGAGCCGTAGTCTTCAACTCCTTTGAGGATATCCGCCAACTCCTCATCGGCCACCAAAACGCCGTCATTGACCGGCCTAAGTTATACACCTTTCACGGACTCATCAGCTCTACGCAAGGCTTCACCATCGGCTCATCCCCCTGGGACGACTCCTGTCGCAAGAAGCGCAAAGCCGCGGGTACTGCTCTCAGTCGCCCGGCCCTGCGCAACTACTACCCCATGTTCGATCTGGAGAGCTACTGCATCCTCCGCGACCTGCACAAAGACTCCCGCAACGGCGAGATTGAGATCAGCGTCCGGCCTTACATTCAGCGCTACGCCCTCAACACGACTCTCACTCTCTGCTACGGTATCCGCATGGACGCCGTCTACGATGACCTCCTCCGCGAAATCTTGCATGTCGGCTCGGCCATCTCTCTGCTCCGCAGCGCGTCCGAGAACACGCAAGACTATGTTCCCATCATGCGCTACTTCCCCAACAATGAGAAGAGCCGCCGCTCCAAAGAGCTCCGCGAGCGTCGCGATGCGTATCTCAACCATCTCCTCGATAAGGTCCGCTCCATGATCGAGCGTGGCACCGACAAGCCTTGCATCTCGGTTGCAATTCTCAAGAACGAGGAGACGAAGCTCACGGGCGTTGAGGTGTCCTCCATCTGCTTGTCGCTCGTGTCGGGTGGTTTCGAGACGATCCCCGGAACTCTAACGTCTACCATCGGATCGCTTTCAACGAAAGAGGGACAATTGTGGCAAGACCGCGCCTACGAGGATATCAAGAGGCACTACCCAAACGTACAAGAGGCATGGAATGCCTGCTATACCGAGGAGAAGGTTCCGTACGTCAATGCCATCATCAGGGAAGCCGGAAGGTACTACACCGTCAGCTCGATGAGTCTGCCGCGGAAGACGGTCACGGAGGTTAACTGGAACGGCGCCGTCATTCCGCCCAAGACGATGATACTTGTCAACGCTCAAGCTGGCAATCACGGTTCGTTTGCCCCCTATCTGAAAGCCGCGTATCACCATATCATTGGTTAAATCTAATAATAAGCAAACACAGACAGAGATTACTTCGGTGAAGATGCCGGCGAATTCGATCCCGAGAGGTGGCTCTCCTCGCTCAACCCACCCACTGAGAAAGACGTCTCCGGCGTTGGCCATCTCAGTTTTGGGCTTGGCTCCCGCGGTTGCTCGGGTCAGTACATCGCCCAGCGTCTTTTATACGCCGCTCTGGTCCGTCTGCTATCCTCGTACAAGATCGTAGCGAGCGAGGAAGAGCCTCCCAATACCGACTATGTCGAGTACAACCAGTTCAAGACGGCGCTCGTGGCGATTCCCAAGGACTTTAAGGTCAAGCTTATCCCCCGAGACACAGCCGTTACCGAGGAATGTCTCGACGCCGCTGGGAAAAGGACCAAGGAGCATTACGTAGAATAAAGTCATCTTGCCGGTTTGGGCATCCGGTTATACTCAGATGTTGCAACATGAAGAACTGATTTAAATGACACCATATCAGGAGAAGGGGTGTGAAGTTTTATGTTTAAGCGAGAGGGGGGTAAAGGGAGTCAAAATACCAGCGGCATTGTCCTAACATCAGGATTCAGAGTAAGATAATGAAATACCCTCAAACTTAGTGCCCTGAACGATACGAATTCCTCAGCTCCTCTCCTTCGCCGAGTCTCCGCCAGGGTACCCTACTGACCCATGAACCTCTCTCGGAACCACATCTTCTAGCTCTAGCTCCGGCTCGCTCTCATCTCTTTCCATCCTTGTCGATTGGGAAGAGAAGGTAAGATCATATTTCTCCTCCACACTCAGGACACTCGCTACGTCCGTAGCGAACACGCCTTCCGCAACTTCTTCATCTCTAGCATTTATTGCGTTTCCTTTGCTGTCAGCTGACTCTGGATCCTGAGCCTTCCGGCGTACCGCACCCACAACTCTCCTGTGTGCCAAGCCCCCGCGGGCAGTGCCGTTTTGACTGAACAACTTGGACCAGCCGCATTTGAAGAGGATTCGGATCGCAGGAGGACATACGACGATGACCGATACTGATGCCTCGATGCCAGACCAAATCAGGGGATCTGTGAAGTCCCAGGTCGGGTTGAGCGAATGCGTGAACGCGGCGATGTAATGAAGCCGGATGCAGGCGGTGATGAGAATGAATACCCCGAGACTGAACATAAACGAAATGCCGATTTTCGAGCGTGTAGAGGTATTCAATCCCCACAGTAGCGGAAGAGGCAAGACGAGAATAATAAGATCGTGGCTGATACTAAGGCCCCCTGCAATATTGACCAGTCTCTGGAGATCCAGGCAGCGATATGTACCGAAGTCTCTTTTCCAACCATCCCAGTTGAAATTAATAGGCGTGCATTGGAAGATCTGCAAAAACAAGATCACCGTCATTGACGTAATGATGTAGGTTATGGTCGCGTAAGTTGCCCTTCGAAAGGACTTGTTTGGAAATATTCTGAGGTAGAAGATGAGCACAGATATCTTGGTCAAAGTTATAGTGGCTAGGTAAAGGGGTTCGTCGATGAAGAAGAGCTGTAAAGATCAACATGGTGTCCAGCTTGAGGCGGCAAGTGTTCATACCTTCAACCCCAGTGTGAGCTTATCTGGTTCAACCATCCAGATGTCTTCTCCAAAAGCCATTGCGCCAGCTGGATTATTGTCAGTAAGCGCCTGAAATAGTGAGACCATAGGACGTACCAATTTGACCAATAACGACCAAGACGGTGAATATGACCTAGGTTAATCAGCGGATGAGCTGCTAGAACCTTTCTCATGATGAAACGTACACCGCAAACGATCATGATCCAGTCGTCGGCTTCGAGTCGAGGCATCATCGTCCATCTCGCGTATAATCGCAACAGGACCGCCAGGATCCCAGCAATTTGAAGAATAAGTGGCACCATGATGTCCACCTTTCGGGTACGAACAGGCCGTCCACATGCCTCTGCCTCTACCTTTGCAACGTCTAAGAAGTTGTCAGTTGCAAGGTAGCTGTGATCAATGGACGGGTGACCAACCTATAGCATCTACCGTCTCACAACGCTGAAGAAGACACGTCTGCATACTCTCCCGCAGATTATCATCACTACATATGCAGGTGTCGTTTGTCGCAACCTTGCAAGCTGATAGCGGTAGCTTTTCTAGGATGCAATCCAGCTGTGCGCCGATAGTAATGTAAGCAGTATCTCATGAGGTTGAGGGATGGCAAAACCCACCCCACACTGAGGCAAAACGCCTGCGTACTCTAATAGCGATCCCTGGACAGCTCCCGAGAAAGTGGCCATAAGGCAGAGCCATAGCAAATGCCGCATGGCAAGCGATGCTGCTGCTATTGCTGCTGTTGATGATGATGATCGTGAAGTCGGAGAGGTGGAGAGGAAATGCCAGAGAAAAGTAGGACGTCACTTGCCGTGACCTGAAAAAATAATCCTCAAACAGCTAGCAATAAGAGGAGCCGTGTGGTATATCTTTCGTTGAGGACAATGAAGTTCCTGGAGGCGAGACCCCTATCCCCTATCCTGAGGCAGCCTGGCTTGGGGGACGGTCGTTGAAACAGAAAAAGAAGAAGACAAAAAAGAAACCCAATGCAAGTAAGACGAAGACTCTCTCTCTCTCTGATATGCACCTTCAAGTGACTATTACCGACGACCAGGTGTGAGCACGGTTGCTCTGGTGAAGAAACCCTTTTCAGAAGACAAAGACCGGCGCGGACCAGCAGACGCTAACATGGGCTAAACGCGGGGTTGATGTGGAATGGGGCATCGCGTGGGTTCAGAGGAGTCCGGAGCGGGAGGCTTAATTACACAACAGTTAGGTAGACACGAACTAGTGGTATTCATGCAAAGACGGCTTCCAGTGTGTAGTTAGTTGCGAATCAGGGCAGCTTTGCGTGATAGGAAGCCCTTCTCTGTGATTTGGTTCAATCAGAACGATGCTCTACCAAGATCGATCTTCCAAGGGCCGATCATGATGGTGATTCACACTGCGAATGTTCAGCGGCGAGATCGATGGAACCATGATGCGAGGTGTTCGGGTATATCACCATGCGCAGAAGCCGGATTGGGATTACGGAATCCGGCAGTTGAGAAGTCGGCAGTTGTGGCCTCACAGGAGGCTTTTGTGGTGCTAGTTAGTCAAGCGCCATCCAACCTTCTTCTGGCGCTCTAAGGCAAGCGTGGTGACGCCTCAAGCTGCTAGCACGCACGTTTGTCACCACGCCCCTTTGCCACTCAATCGCGATTGCATCCACTGCCACCGGCAAGTGCCCACTCAACTAAGACAACGTGCCTCGAACAAAGGCCTTCCCGCTTCAATTCGCGCCATCCCGAACGGTACGGTCGAGTCAGCGAACTTTGGAACCTAGATGTGAGATTACATGTCTGAAGAGATGCCACGGTCTGGAACTTTGTCGGCATGTAGTCATTCAAATCTATCAGGCTGCAAATTGACTTTATCTTGCTCCCCTCCCCTTCCTTCAAAGACTGCAGAGCTCAAGCGTTCTCGCCAAAGATGTTCGAACTGGTTTTATGCTCATCGGAGCATAAGCCTGGATCAGTAGCTAGACAAATCCTGCCTGTCGGATAGGTCTATCTTATTACTCATATCAACATTTTGGGAATGTCTGGCCGTAGCTGCGCAGTTGTCTGCACCTGTCTGCTATTCAGCTCAATACTTCAGACTTCTTCATGATCCTGCCACCCACGTGGCCCTAAAATGATCGTGATATCGATTCTTTGTTATGTCTCGCGTTGATGGGTGATCTGGACAATACTGAGTGCAAGGCTCCCGGTCGCAAGAGAGGGACCCCCGTCGGGCTCTCTAGAAAAGGATGAGTTCCCCCAGCTTTAATCGCCAACGGCCACAAGCTATGTCAAGGTAAGGCAGGTGCCAATGGTCCTTTCACCAGTTTGATCCATCGTCCGACATTCAGGCTCGTCAAGGGTTGTGTTGGTCAGTGGGCCTATGAGACATCGCGATGGGATTGAATCATCCGGAAGAGTGGTTCATGTTGTGGAAGCCTCCGAGGACCTCACCCTCTCAGGGGGGCCAACGCCCACGATGGAGAATATAAAAAATGTGCCGATTTGACAGAACAGCGACTTTTGGAAAGAGAAACCATTCTCACAGGGACCATGTCAGCGCGACCAGCGCCAAACCTGGGTCGTGAGTTTACTAGGCCACGTAATAGTTAGGAGACAGACCCATGTATGAGAGTGAATAGCCTGGCCGAGGGAGTCGCCGCTAGTCTCACATCCATAAGATTTATATGAAACCTCGATACTCGATCATTCTCAACTCGGCCTTGGAGTTTGCAATGTTCTTCCGGCAAACAAACAATTGCGCATCCCAGCTTTCTGTTTTGGTGGAAACGCAGACCACATCACAAATGTTCATCTTCATATGAGAAATGGGTGAATGAAGCTGACAACTTGTTCGGGCTAATGCCCAGCATTATGTTAATAGACTCATTTTCCACTTCAAAGACCCGAAGGGGTGAGGTTCATGACGGGTAGTTGAGATCAACGCTTCTCGACCAGGGGTGATTGGACCCAGAATCGGCTCAAGCTCAAATGTCTAAGCAAATACCACAGCACATATCAAACAAGTCCGAATGAAGCAAATTCCTTCGATCGAAAGTCCCAATTCCCTCCCCCGTCAAACGTGCCGAGGAGCCGAAAACACCGAGAAAACACTCTCTCCGAACTCCCCGACCGTGCTTCACAAGTGACGTAATCCTGATCCGAGGTCAGCTCAATGGGACTTTGGTTCTTCCATGCTCTATCATAAATAATCCCGCCAAGAACGAGCGAGCTACAGTGACCTTCAAATCGGCCGGCAAAGATTGTCTATCAATTACACACAGCTGTTAGACTCCCCAGAACCGCAGACGCCGCAACGATGTACTACAACCCAGGCGTAAACGACCACGGACTCCCCCACGACCCCTTCAAAGTAGAAACCACATCCTCCATCTCACCATTTCACCATCTCACATATTTCACTGACTAACCTGCCCCCCCTCCAGGCCTGCGTCGTCCCCCGCGCAATCGGCTGGATCTCAACCACCTCCCCCACCGGCCAGCACAACCTCGCCCCCTACTCCCAATTCACAAACGTGACCTTCGACCCCCCGATGGTGATGTTCTCCGCCAACCAAACCCTCCCCGACTCCGCCACGCAGACCCGCAAGGACACCGTCAACAACATCGAGGCCACGGGCGTCTTCTGCTGGCAGCTCTGCACCTACGCGCTGCGCGAGGCCGTCAACATCACCGCGGAGGCCATCGCCCCCGACGAGGACGAGTTCGCGCGCGCGGGGCTCGCCAAGACCTTCTCGCGCGGGCTGCGGGTGCCGGTGCCGATGGTGAAAGAGTCGCCGGTGCGCTTCGAGTGCGAGTACGTGCAGACGGTGCGGCTGCCGGGCAAGGGGCCCATGGGGACGGTGGATGTGGTGTTTGGGCGCGTGGTGGGCGTGCATGTGGACGAGTGGGCGTTGACGGATGGCAAGATTGATGTGAGGAAGACGAATCCGATTGCGCGGTTGGGGTATTTTGAGTATGGGGTTATCAATGATGCTTTTGAGATGGTTGTGCCTGGGGATAAGAGGATGCTGATTGGGGTGAGTTTGGCGTCTTGTGTGAGTGAGGGGATGTTTGCTGACTTTTGAGATTGTAGCTCTCGGGGAATGCGTCGAAGAATACGGATGAGGATTTGGAAGAGGCCAAGAATTCGTGAGGGAGAGGGTTTGGTGACCTATAAGTTACCGGGTCTCAGTAGAGGATTGGATGTGGCTTCATAGAAAGTCAACTAAGACTGGGCGGAAAAGATCTATAGATGTATTACGTCTATGTAAACATTAGACCTCAAGCATTCTCAATATCAGAATTCTCCTCAACAAGATGCGCCAACGGCATAAACAGCTTCATCCCGCCCCCTTCCTTGGCCTTTGCGTTGATTTCTCTAACCTCACCCCACGACATCCAGTACCATCCCGAGCACTTTTCCGGTTCCAGGTTCTGCGCATCATTAGCAAACACACATAGTAACATCATAGCATAAGTTCATGTTGGAAAAGGGTGGACGTACAACCGGCTCAGCCGCTTCATCCTCCATCTCACACGTCACGAACAACGTGACATAATGCTTCCCCAGCTCCTCAAACACATCATTCGTCACGCCGACAATCTTGCCCGCCTTGACCTTGAGCTGCGTCTCCTCTAGTGTTTCGCGCTCCGCGCAGCCGAAGATGGACTCTTTGAATTCGAGGTGGCCGCCGGGGAGCTGCCATGTGCCTGCACATTTTTATCATGTCAGCGTCTGGTTATCGTGGGCATAAAGAGAGGGCAAAGCAAAAGCAATTCTAGGCCAGTAAAAACGGAAACGTATTCTCAGAGGCCCCTTGAGATCGAGGACCGGGGTTTGTGAAGGGATTTTGCATACCTGCGCCGTGACTACTCTCCCGCTTGCCAACCACAATCTTGCCATCCTTGCGCTGGACAATCGCCGCGACGCCGATGCGCGGGTTCGCGAATGGGTTGATTGTGGAGACAGACATCTTTTCACACCAAAAGATTACGCAATGGCTAGATGAAAAGAATAAGAAGGGAGCTCGTTGACTGACCAGACCAGCGCCAAGGGAGAAGAGGGTGAGTTGGGGTTTAAAGAACTTGAGTCACATCCTCGTACAGAGGTGCATGATTGACGACCTGAGTGAGAAAGTACCTCACTAAGGCACAGTACAGCCCCCTGCAACACCGCCACGGCAGGCTCACTGTGGCTGCGCCTACTATCTTGCCTGATATGCGGGAAAGCCTGTGAGCCTCGTCCTCACTCAAATTTGAATCTCACCCATTCTTATTCTACATTGAATTATATAAACTCTTTCAAGCCCATACCTGTGACTAAAGTCTCATTCATACACATTCAAATATCCACCTTCCACTCCATCTCGAACCAGACCTGTCCCGCTCCAAAGTGGACACCACCATCCCTCCCGTCGCCCACCCTCAAAGCCATCTCCCCCTGCGCTCCTCCACAACAAGAAATTGGTTTCGTGGTGTAGTTGGTTATCACGTCAGTCTAACAGATCGAGTGCGCATTCTCTGAATGCCCTCCGCCTGGCACACTGAAGGTCTCCGGTTCAAGTCCGGGCGAAATCATTACGATTGGGCGATTGGTTTAGTGGTATAATACTCGCTTAGCATGTGAGTGGTCCAGGGTTCGATTCCCTGATCGTCCAGTTCTTTTTGTCTTTTAGTTCGAGGTTCGTGATGTTTTTTTCATTATAGGTGGTGGGGTGAGAAAGTCAGGAAGTGAATGTGTGGTTCGGGGGGAGTGGTATCAGGTGAAGAAATAGCCACATAAATCAGGCGTCGTGGATGGCATCAACATGGTAAAAATACATCTCATCATTCATTCATTACCTCTGCTTGCAGTGGGTATCATTACATAGCCTTTCCAAGGGCTGTCGCGTGAGAGGAGACATTTCCAAAGAACTCACCCCCCCTCTACCAGGCCCCCTTGGCCGGCATATTCTCCGGGTCCATCTCGAACCCCTTGATACTCTCCTGCCAGTTCTGCCAGTTGAAGTCGTCCAGGCTGTCCATGTTGACATCCATGGCGTCCATCGGCACGTCGTCGAAGCGGTTGTTGATAGACGTGAACGGGTCAGACCACAGCCACGGCGGCTGGTTGTCGCTGAGGGACGACGCGATCTGCGGCTGGGACGTGGCGGCGATGGCCTGCTGCCTCTGCCTCCGCTCGGCGTCGGTCATTTGGGTGTTGTTGGAAATAGCCGGTGTGGGAACTGCCGTCGTGACCATGGGTGGCTGCGATGCCGGCGGCTGGATCGCGCTGGGTGGGAAAAGCGTGTTGTTCGGGTCTGCGGCCATGGACTGCGCCGTGGGGTAGATGTATTCCCACATCTCGCTGGACGTGAAGCCCGCACGGGACATCATGACCGTATCAAGCTCAGAGTCTTCGTTGGGTATGACCACCTGGCCGGGGAATATGTTGGCAGGCTCCTCGGCAGGTTTAGGTTGAGGGTATGGGTCCATCGTGGACCTCTCGTTACTCGGATTCCTCCGTTCGGCGGGTGGCGGTTGTGTCATGGGTAAATCTGCCCGAACCCCGCAGAGCTTCCTCCATCGTGTGCGAATTGCCTGATGTTGGCTCTCCATGCCGGGAACCGGGCCCAGTCGGGCCGGGATCGTGTCCATGCGGTCTTCGACGTCGAGCTGGCGGGCGGCCTCGGGATTCGCTCGCAGACGGGCAATCTCTGCCTCGCGATGCTTCGTGGCCTTCGCGCTTAGTTTTCGCAGCGGCATCCACACAGCCATGTGGTCTGCCATCTTGGCTATATCACCAGGGTCCTGGTCAAATCGAATGGTTTTGTTGACTGCCTCCCAGCCACGCTCAGAGGTGGCAGACCACGGGCGTCGACCGGCCTCCATGAGGATGTATCCAATAGCATGCCACTGTCTGTACGTCTGGAACAGCCACCGCCATTGACGGCAGCGAGGGTCAGTATTTAGGATATAATTATACTCGACAATTTCGATTGCTGACACGAAGAGTCTGTCGCGAATCTCGCCTGATAGTTCGGTCCCGTTGCCGGGGAATAGCATGGGTTGGTAGATGACCAGGCTCATCTTCGCCATGATCACGCGGGCGATCATAGCCGCCATCCAGAACAGCGGGTCGTCGTCCGTGAAACAATGTTGCAGGAATTTCTCTTCGACTCGGTTGTAAACTTCGATTAGCTTGCTCTCGCGCTGTTCGAGAGTGGAGGACGCATCGCGCGGACAGACACCCGCCATTGCCGAGCCGACGGTGTGCAGCCTTCTCGACAAGGCGCAAATCTCGTAACGAACCAAAGAAACAGCACAATCCGTCCTGCCTTGGCGTGGGGTTGGCGGCTCGATCATTCCTGGATCGATATCCGAATCGTTAAGGTTGGACGGCAGCTCCGTGTCGAAGGAGCGGTCGATAATGGTAAGATCGCTACCCAGTTCCTCGGCGGAACGCAGGTCGAGGGTGCAGATGGCCCACCACAGGCGGCGCCTCATTTCTGTTTCAAAAGGTGGGAGGTTGAAGTTCGTTCCGTCGCGGTGGATGCCCATCCCTTGCGCCATGCGGATTGCAAGCCCGGTGAGCGTCCAGCAGAATCTCGTGTCGTCCTGACGGCGCACAAGGGTGAGGAAGAGGACGAAGGCTTGCAGCACGACGATATCCGAGGTGTTGAGGAAATTGGCCTTTGCGAGGGCCTGTTCGAGAGCGAACCGGTACTGCGACAGCATCTCGTCCTTCTTGGAGCCGAAGTTCTTCTCGACCTAGCTTGGTGGTTAGATGGAGCCAGTGTGTGAAAAGGAGAGGCACAAACCTCCTCGTCTTCCATGGACGTAATGCCGCCATAGTAGATTGAAAATAACAAAGCCTCGTGACCGGCGGTAAGATCATCCATGTTGCGTCGCATGTCGCGAATAAGCTTCTCCATTGTTGGGATATGCAGGATCTTGAGTAGCGGCTCGACATTCTCCTGGTACACCTGCCACATGAAGGGTATTTGCGACGGCAGTGGATGCAGCTTGCGCAAGTCAACATCCGACGATCGGTATCCCAGTATAAACGCATGATGATCGGTCGATGCGTCGACGGCATGCAGAGGCGAGTGATCCGGTGTGTCTTCCTGGTCAGACTCGTCGCTGAATTCTTCGTCGAGGATGCGCGCCCGTTCTCGAAGTTCGTCGAGCTGTGGTACCGCGTCAGCTAAAACAACATGTCGGCCCTGGACCTACTCACCTCATCATTCAGCTTGGACCAGAACGCGCTGCTCACGTATCGGCTGGTCTTTCCCTTGTCGTGCAACACCAAGCGGCCGAACGATTTGCTCACGCTCGCAGCCTTGGGCTCCATCCTCCTCGTCTGTTCCTCGATTGCTTCCAACTTCTTCTGCATGGCAGCCCCATCCGCAATTCCTTCTTTTATCGCATTAATTTGTGCGGCAGTGAATGTCTTATTCCCGCGCTCTGAAGGGGCTTCGTGGCCTGTGGTTTCGGGGGAGTTGCCGGTGCTCGAGTTCTGGCGCCCGCCGCTGCTGCCGGGGCCGCTTTCCACCTCGATCTGGCCGCTCAGCTCCTCGACGATGCCCTCCAGCTTGCGCAATCGCTTCATCAGCTCCACCTCGCGCTCGGTCGAGTTCTTTGGCGGGGCGTTGGGGTCCTTTGGGCGTGGTCGGCGGGGGGCGCGGCCGGGGGCGGGGAAGATGCATTGGATTACGGCGCGGCGGCAGTTGCTACACGGCATCTGCTTGTCGCAGCGGACCTTTCGCCTCCGGCAGGTGACGCAGCTGCGCGGATTGAGGGCAGGTTGACCCGACGCCGTCATGGCGACGGGTTGGTCGGGGGGTATAGAGGTTGCGCCATGGCGGCTGAGGGCGGGGAAGTCTGGCGCTGTAGAGGTGGTCGGAGAGGCAGGCGAGTGCTGCGGGTTGTTGTTGACTGTGGTCGCGGGAGTCGTGGGGTTCGACTGCTGACTTGCTGGCGAGAAGTGCTCCATGTCCATGGCTGGCTTCCTGGGCCGCTCTGTGCGGCGAGGGTTGTCGAGGGGCGGCGGGACAGGAGAGGGATCACGAAGGTTTGGATCTGAGGGAATCGACTCGAGGTGTGACACAAGTTCGGGACGCTTTGGGGCTGACAAATGGTGGGATTCGATCCTGCGACGGCGGCTCTCTGCGCTCTTGGCTGCGTGCTTACCCACGGCGAGACATGGGTCGTCGTTGCGCGGCTAAATGGGGTCTGCTGGCATTATCCGGACCCGCGAGGACGTCAAGGAAAAACAAAACCCAAGGAAAAGAGTATGTTGGTGTTGAGAGAGGGATGCAGTTTGTGGTGGTGACGAGTGTTGGGGCTGGTGCAGTGGCAGAAAGAAAGCACGCCGACGCTCGCTGTTGATTGGGAAAAAAAGGTCCCAGTGTGAGTCGAAAGTGGGGGAGGCGGGATCGCTGCGGGACACTCTGAGCCCAGCGTCACATCAGTGCAAACAGCGCAGTGGGCCCCGAGAGGTCGGAGCTTCATGCCGGCGCGCCTATGATCGGCCGGCTTTAATTGTGAGCCTTCCCATTGGCCCGCTCACCTGGCCCCCGATGCCGCATGCGGTAACCCGGCCTTCACCGCCGCTCACCGAGAGGACCCTGACTCACATGGCAGACCGACGACCGGTGACGGCTCGGTGAGGCGAGAGCAGCCTCCGATATCCTCGGATGCTCCGTGGCTGGCCTCGGCCAACGTTGAGAGACTCGGATCAGCCATTTACTTGCAAACCTCAATATCCGCCGAAATTTTGTACTTTTCACGTCAGACCAAGAAACACACAGGCCATTGCCCGGTTCAAGCTCAGAACTTGAGACGATTCTCGTCATTGACGCGAGCGCGGCCTGCAACCCCCGATAACTCCGAGAACGGCGCCTTCTGAGACTTGCCCAGCCCAGCCTAGGCTTACCAAGCTTGCGCAAACTTCGCAACGGCTAGCTTAAATCTGCGTATGACGCATAGCTAACCTTGTCGGCCTGTATGCTGCTGCTGATGTCGTTCTCGTACCGCCCGAACTCCATGCCCATCGTGGTCCAGCCATTGTTCTCGAATTTCCCCATCTGTCTTTCATCGTTACATGGAATCATGGATGCAGCTCGACATTTGCATCTGCTCGTTCAAGCTTTATCAGCAGAGAATGATGCCATCGATATTGAATCAGTCTCAGGATCCGACCAATCCACTCCCGTTGCACGGTTTGTCCTACGACAATGACCAGGGAACTCCCAGCTTCAATCAAATGGTACCCCGCATACACGGTAGGCGGAGGCGAAACACATGCTGAGCAGGGTTACATTGGCAAGCTGTGCCGAGTAACAACATTGACAGAGAACGCTTCTGGAAAGGGGAACTTCAGCAACGTGTAACTCAACCCATGTCCCCTGCTGTGGTGCATTCAGTGAGGTTCATTGAAGTCAACGACATGGTAGATGCACCGTGAATAATTGATTCACGAGCAAGTCTGAAGTTTGGTTTGAACCCGCCCTAGTGAGTGCTGTCAAGGATATGTGCTCAGGCCTCTCCATCATTTTACCCCGCGACCTGCGCCGCAAAACACATCTCCTCGTTGAGTGCTTTTTCTTCGTATGCTAGACGAAGCTTGGTTATATGTCTCATCTCACCTCGGCCACAAGTCCGTAGTTGGGCGATCCTGGCTCGCCACAGAATTCAAGACAACTCTAACCATTGCGATTGGTGACCTGTCAAGGATCACTATCAAATCAAAGTCTATCTTGATACGAATCACTGGAAAGTTGTAAGAGATCAGGACACAGCCCCAATGCGACAATCTGATAAAACTCAAGCCACATGACAGTTCGTAATACAACACACTCTTTAGTGTCGTTACACTCTGCTGGTCAAGTCCAATCGCATCACCCAACTCCTCACTCTGACACCCTAAAATGACCGCTTTTACGGTTTACCAAGCTCGTGAATGATCAGCATCAGTGGGTCAAGAGGTGAGCAACATGCCTATTAGTGCAGTCAGTAGTGCTAAATAACTAACAGTTTCCAGAATGCTGTCAGAATTAATTGAATGAAAAAACCAAAAACGTGAAGCCCCTTTAAACCTACACTAAGAGAAACGCTTTTCCTTTCCAGCTCATATTTTCGTGAATCCTGGAGATAAAACTACGGAGAACTATGAAGAGCCTAAAGCATGATACCTACCACCCCTCAAGAATATGTCGTCGTGGAGCAAGCCAACGGAGGTAACCAGGGAACCCGCAAGGAGCAAGACTAGTAAACAATATCGTAGAGGTTGATAGCTAGAACGAGAGTTGGAATGCATCTAACTCGTCTGATTCGATACGCTGAATAAGCTTTTCATGTTCTTTGCCCTTAATTTATCAACATGAGTTTCGGGCCATTTAATGTCAACACAGCTGGCACTGGAACATGCTCTGCGATGAGGCATCCAACGATGAAATTGCCTGACTCGACACTACTCTTAATGTCGCTCGGGCTTCGGAAGGGTGCTCCAGCTCCGAGTGACCGACGCAAGTAAGCAACGTGGTTCAACTAACAACTCACTTGTCATTTATTCTAGAGGATCTTTGGTGAACCGCATTACACTATTATAGTACGATTAAGAAATGCAATGCTGTGTTAAACCCATCATTACTCGTGGCGGTCTAGCATCGTCTATCCACTCAGTGGATCGGGACCCTGAAAGGACGTGGATCGACATGAAAGGATCCGAGCACATTGGGCTCCGCCTTATCCACAACATTTAGGTTTCCACAACTCTCTATGTGGATGAATGTCTGCAATACGATACAAAAGATCCAAATGGTTACGAGACACCGCATGAGGATATGTTGTTGCCTAGAGGCGCGACTCAAGAGAACCCAAAATCACTTGAGGACTCAATTATAAGCGAAGTGATCAAGATATATAAACAACTGTTTTTCTGCCTCTTTCGATTCACAACTCGACCTCTTCACTCACCTCAACTTCATCACACAACAAGCAACCTTGAAATCTCATCTTCTCACCTTATAACTCTCATCTATCGAGCTCTTCAACTCAAGACGCCAAAAACCCCAACATCACAATGCATTTCACCACCGCAGCTGCCTTCATCGTCGCGGCGATTACGCCCCTCAGCTCCGCGGCCACCTGCGAAAACCTCGGCAACAGGGCCATCCCTACCTGGCAAGTGACGGCCAGCGGCGTCGACGACATCCCCGGAAAGTGCGGCGGCCTGTGGGACAACCTGAACGGCTACGGCGCCTGCGGCAAGAGCGCCACCGTTTGCGGCGGCTCTAACGGCAACCTGGTTTGGCGATTCACCGGCAGCTCCGCCTGCACCGCCGGTGTGGTCAACACGGTCTGGTACAGCGCAACCAAGAACAACTTTGGCTCCATCAGCTGCCAGATTTGAACGATCTACTCGAGCGTCGGACAGCTAGGATAATGGAAGGCATCTGTTCTCTGCAAAGATGTCTGGAGGCTGGATCACCCTGCTCAACCCCCTCGCGCGACCTTAGAGCGGCGGGTGGTCTGGCCGCACCTTAACGACAAAGTGACTGGCTGATGGATGACGTTGATTTAACGTTGAGTGATAAGCCTTGGATACCTTGACAACGACCTGCATTAGCTTCTACAGTATAAATACATTCTTTCTTGACATATAAACGGCCGAGACCAACGCCTGTATACATTCTGTTTTGACACCATTGTCTCGCACATGGGACCAAGTGTTCATCCGCGTTAGATTATTGGTATGGGTGAAAAGGTTCATGGGTTGCTCTGCGTACATGTCTGATAGCCTCAAGCACTGACGTTGTAACAGGCAGCGAACTCACTGGTTCCAATGTCTTCTTTGGTCTGGCAAGTGGTGATGCGTATGCCACAGGAACTCAAGGCTTGTTTAGACGACATTATTTACAACCTCGGAAACTTTGCAAGTCATCACTCCCACGAAACATTATTTGTAGCATCATATCAATCCTATTACAGGCAAACACTTTCAATCTCCCTGATGACACGCACAGACGGCCTCTGCTCATCTGGCTGTGACATGTTGAAATGTCTTGTGTTGTGCTGGAAAGGAGTATCCGTTCAAAGCCTGCATTATCTACCAAGTATCTCCTTCGCGGCTGCAACTCAAGTCCGCGAGTGTATCAAACCACCAACTGATTGATCGCATTAGTTCCAGATACAGCACGGTATAGGAAAGTGCTTGATTTCATTCTGTATCTTCGTTATGGTACCAGCCCTCAGCTATCCATCATAAATGTCATCATCGTCAACGACGACCCATGCAAAACCCTTAACCACAACCTCATATACCCAGCTGAATGCCCCATATTCCTCAAGAAGTCGCCTGTACCTCACTCACAGGCGGCACGGCCCCCCTCACCATCAACGTCTTCTCGTCCTCCCCGGCCTCGAACCTCCTCAGCATCTCGTCCGGATCGAACCGCGGACCGCGCGGGTCCTTCGCAAACTCAGCGCTCATCATGAACGCCACCGCGTCCTCGGGCTTCTCGTACGCGTCCACCTGCGTCTCGATCTTGTTCCCGTCCGGGTCGCGGTAGTACATGCTCGTCGACATGCCGTGGTGCACGCAGTACGCCGGCTCGAAGCCCATCTCCTTGCGCGCGCGGTACGACGTCAGCAGCGCGCCGAGCGAGTCGAACGTCAGCGCGAAGTGGTCCATGCCGCAGCTGTTCTCCGGCCGCGGCGTCGCCGTCGCGTCGTGCAGGATCGCGAGGCGGTGGTGCTCGTGGTCCCACGTCAGGAACGTGATGAGCTCCGAGCCGTGCACCACGCGCGCGTTGAGGAACTTGGTGTAGAAGTCGACCAGCCGCTTGGCGTTGTTCGTGCGGAGGACGAGGTGGGCGAGTTCGGAGGGCCGGCTGACCCCTGACGGTGCGATGGCCATGGTTGGTGATATGGGATGAGAGATGTAATATGTGATCTCTAATAAGAATATCAGTGGGTTTGACGCTGTATGAGAGATGAAAACCACATGTAAGTCTGCTTAAGCTAGCAGAATAAAGTTGCGGGGGAGGTTCGCAGCTTATAAACCCACCATCTCACGCGTGGCGTTCAACAAACGGGACGAATCACGCCCCGGGACCGATTACGTTTCACGACATTCTTGTCTCACCCTGCACATATTCGTCCAATCCCTTCCTCTAGGAGTTGTCTTACGTCCCGGCGCCGTTCTTTTCGGCCTCCGAGCCACGTAGATCTGTTCCTCCTGCGCTGTGCTGCGCTGCCGGCTGCATGATCAGCCGCGTCGGACGTCCGCCCAGCGCACGACCCTAAAATCTGGGGGCTGACTTGTATTAGTACTATTTGATCTGGGAGGACGCACTGTTCAAAGCGGGCGTGGCTGCTGCCCAATCACTCCAGATCCTGCGCGATGGATTGGTGCTGTTGTGACTCGAGCGCGTTTCTCTACCCCAGATCATGGGATGTTTTCTGAGGGTTCAGAGATGGGATGACGGGACCGAGCTCTCTGCGCGGCCTTCGGGGATACACGGGCTCGCGAGGCCCGAGTTTCCGTTCGCCACGGCGGTTACTTACTCATTTACGATGTTCATCAGCATATCAATCGGCGGTTGTTGGATTGGGGTTTCACGGTTCTCCATCTGGCTTCCAAGCCCCGAGTAATTACTTGTTGAGATGGACTCAACGACGTTGAGTGGACAACTCACTTCCAAGATTCGGTTTCGGGGAGTTAGGGGTGGTTCAGCCCAATGTCATGTGCTGCCAAGATTACCTTTGTCGCCGCATTTTAGCGGGAAGTATAACGAGTATGTGAACCTCTGTACTCCAACGGCGCTCGTCCCATAGGTTGTCAGTGTTTGACTTCAACTTTGGTCAACATGTGAGAGGTGACTTGTGAGAATACTACCAATAGTAAACAAACTACCCATGCATCATGGTTTTCTTCCCCGCTCGCATGGTTGCGCAAGTTCCAAAGTGCCGTTGGCGATTGATATATTCTCCGATTGCCGTGCATAGATGCCTATTTCCTTCCGTTCTACTCCCCTTCAGATGAGGATGACGAACATCGCTTTATTCGTTGACCTTCTCTTCTGAAGATGCACACAATAGCACAAGCCTGGAATATAGACGGATCAATAGCGAGAATTGAGTATCGTGATACGTGGTTGTCTAGCTGCTCTTCTCCTCGGGAACTGACTTTCAAATAACCCACTAAAAAGAAACCAACGACCAAGGCATGAGTTGAACACGCGACATCCGACCGGAACTAAGTCGATGCTCTACCACCTAAGCTACTTGGTCTTGCTACTTGGTCTTGTAACCCAAATGAAAGCGACCGGTCGGCGACTGTTGGTTGGAGGTTTCCTCATAAGGAATACTCCAAAAAGGAAATCGACCAAGGCATGAGTTGAACACGCGACCTGCCTTCTTGAACAGGGAAGGCTGCTCTACCACCTGAGCTACTTGGCCTTGCACCCAAGATGAAATATAATAACTGTTAACTTGTTTGTATGACTAAAGATGAGTGGTTCTGTTGTTGCCTGATTTTCTTGGCTCCTGACACTCATAGACGCTACCTTACTTATGTAATTGATGTTGTTCGGGTAGAAGTTCCCCCAAAAGGCATACCTCAAAAAGGAAAACGGCCAGAGCATGAGTTGAACACGCGACCTGTGAATCTAAGGGTATACTGCTCTACCACCTGAGCTACCTGACCCAGTTTGAGAGAAAGATTGGCCTGAAATTGCGCCAAATACCCAAACAAAAGGAAAGGCGGCCAGGGCATGAGTTGAACACGCGACCTTTCATCTACTGTGTGAATGCTCTAACACCTGAGCTACCTGGCCTTGCAACCAATAGAATACATTACGTTGATGTTGAATTGAGAATGCAGTAACGATAGTGATCTTACTGATGTCTGATCTGCTTAGCTATGTTGGTCGTCGGTGGCTTTGCTGCATGTTGTTGGTGACCGCGCCACGTCCAGGCACTTCTGGCCTAAGACGACTTCAGCACAGCTACGCCCGAGATAAACCCGCCGCTCGGTAAGCATAACAACAAATCAATGAGAGCTTCTACAGGGTACATCGTCATCAGAGCCTTGCGAACCCTCCACGACGCGGCTCTAGGGACTTGCAGGCCATGCTTGTACGGTTACCGTACCCCAAATGAAATCATGATCACCTCGCAGGAATTCTGCCCTGAAGTGACCAACATAGAGAAATGAGATTACAAGGCTCTCACCTTCCAACACCATGTTGCGACTTGTCGAGCCATTCAGGGCCAAAGTCCCTCCCGCGTGGGTACGGGGATGGCATGGGCCACCATAAGCTGCAAGAGATGGTGGTGTGGTCAGCGCGCGCTCAAAGTTAGCCAAACTTGCAGCTGTGAAGGAGTCCTTGGCCTTTCCGAGACAGACAAAATCGATCGAATCACTCACTAGTCAATCAGAAGAAAGGGATTATCCATCCCATTAATTGAACTCATCAGCGCAGAGGCATAGCAAGCCCGCTCGCCTGAGAGAACATTTAGTTACGTCTTTCGGACTTGGACTCCGAAGATGAACCACTAAGCAACATCGAGTCATGCGCTGTTCTTCCCCAGCATCTCGCCTGACCGGCACTCCAACCCCCCAACCATGATTTAAGAATTACCTTTTAGAGTTAAGCTGACAACGTCCCACCCTGCTGAATAATTCGGTAGGAAGTTCGCCGCGGCAGGAAGAAAAGGGACTTTGGTGAAAGGCCAAAAGACCGTGCAGGAAACTGGCAAGCAAGCGTCTCATCTAGCGAGATTCTCACAATTTGTCGCCGACGGGGGTCCAAATCCTTCTGCCTAGAGCAGTTTTAGCGGTCTCCAGTTGCGTCGCGACCCCGTCAACTCCGCAAATTCCGCAAAAGAGACTGAGCAGAAGCATCTCTGCTGCCTTGGGCCCACGGTTTTTGGGGCTGTTAGTGGAGCAGTCACTGAATGTCATCATCTACGCCTGTTGGGGGGGATAGACGATGAGAATTGGGACAGTCCCTCGCCCATTATCAGGCTGCAGCGTTTTACGTTGAATACACCGCTGAGTTCATCAACGATCTCTTGATCATGATCGCGGACAAGCTGCCCGCAACAGAGAGCCGGTCAAGCAACCATTCAGCCCTAGTCACGGCCGTACACCCATCCCGGCTTATCGGGACAGTGGTATTGCGCTACATCTCAGCCCCGGGTCTCCGTGGAGGCTTCGCACTTCGTGTGACGCCGTGATTGCTCAGCTTGCCGCGCAGATTTTCATTTTCGTCCCCAAAAACGGGAACCAAGGAACCGGCCGCAGAGCAGTGGCTTAGCCTTCCAGCCAAGTCTGTCTGTGAGACGAGCTTGTTATCGACGGCGGCTATGGTAGCATCGCCAGCAACCCTAACGGGCAAAGGCAGTTTGAAGCTCATTGCCAAATCGAACCCAGTTTCATCACACCAGCGACCCTGTCATCTCAACTTGCAGGCAGCAGAAGCAGACAACGCACGGCCCGTAGCCCGGAATCGCTCAGTATTCTGTCGACCGTTGACCGTGAACCGGGTCCCCAATTGCACTTTAGTATCGTGCTTGTTATTACCCCTGGCTAGCGGGCGCCCGCTTGCGCCAAGGATGCTGGACCGGCGAGAAAGGTTTGGCGTATAAACCCTCACGCTATTGGTCGCCATTCCGGGTGCCTGAGAACCGATGGAGAGGAAAGAAAATCGTATTCTGCAAGGCTGGCGGCTCTAGTCCGTTTGAGGCCATGTCTTTCGACATTTGTGCATGGTTTCTAATTCGCCTGGGTGCAACACAGCATCATGAACCCCCGGTCGAGCCCCCAATTAGCTCGAAGATGGTCGTGCTCTTGGTGGGACAGGGCAGACTTTTGGCTCTTCCCACCACCGGCCGATCGCGAGAAGAGCGGCCGACGGATCGCAGGCCTTGCGTCCTTTGAGACTGATGAGAGCCTGGCCGGGGGGCCCTGGGGTGTCATTGCATCTTATAATTGAGACCTTGTACCCCCCCAAAACCAATACCGTGGCGTCGTGAAATCCTACGCCAAGGTTGTGCTTCCTTCTCGTGTTGTTCGCTGTCGGCTTTAAACCACGTTATTCTCTGATCCGTCCGACTGTCCTTGAGATCCGAACCTTTTCCTTTTCCTCCCAGGTGTGTGGTCTTACCCAGGCGTCCGTCCATAAGAAAAAAAACAAGAAGAAGCGACGGGGCCGTCGATCAAAAAGAATACTCCGCCAACAATGGCCACATCAGGACCGACGAGCTCTCCGGAGGGCCACCCAGCCTCGCTGGCACCCAACAACATCACCTCCGCACGAACATCATCCGACGACTCTCGCGACCCGAAGTACCAAGCAGGACTGATGCCGGCCGAGTACGCCGGCCTGGAGGTGGCCAACAACGGCGACGGGCATTACCAAACTGCGGCACCCGGCGGGCCAGGATACTACGTGCCGTACCAAGACAACGTCAAGGCCCCTACGGGATACGACCAACAACCGCAGTACCAACAGCAGCCATACCCACAGTCGGCACCGACACCATCGGCATATGGCGGGGACTACGCGGCAGCTCCGCCTCCGGGGAAGGGAGAGAAGCGGGTATGCGGCATTCGGGCGGCGACGTTTTGGATGGGGTTGCTGGCGTTGATATTCCTTCTCGGCACGATTGGCGCGTCGGCGGCTGCTGGTACAATTGCTCAGCAGTATGCGGGATACATCCAAACATGCGATGCGTAAGTTCATCATCACTGTTCTCCATCTTGCTGAACACCGTTACTGACCCATATCGCAGTAAGCTGGAGCAATCAGCAACACAAGCATCATCCTCAGCAGCGTCGTCAAACGTCGCGGCAACAGCCTCAGCGTCTGCATCAAATACCGCCTCCGGAACCGCTACAGCAACGGCAGCAGCAGCATCAGCTACATCAACCGGCTTCACGTCGATTCCCCTGCCCCAACAAGCCTCCTCGATCTTCGGTGAGGCCACGACAAACTGCCCGAACCTGTCTGCCGAGAACAAGACGTACTCTGTCCCCGGGAGCAGCCTGAAGTTCGTCCGCGAATGTGGCAAGAACTACCCCTTCAACGACTTGGGATACATCCCACTGACCAGGATGGAGGACTGCATGAACCTGTGTGCTGCGTTGAGCGTCACGACGCAGAGTGCCGACGGGCCGTGCATCGGCGTCGCTTGGGTCACTGCCGGCAAGCAGGGTACGGACCAGAACTACTGCTGGTTGAAGGGTGCGAAGGGATCGCCGGACCCCAAGGCCAATGTTGAGGCTGCGTGGTTGTCAATGTCATGATGTGGTAATAAGAGATGAGGGTGTTGCTGGGTTGGTAAACCTGCGATGAGGGAGATGAGACGAAATGAGATGGGGCTGAGGATAAAAGGCTCTGGACGACGTGAATTGTTTATTATACCATTGAAGCATGTTTCATAGCCAGGCATCTATATTTTATGTCACATTCACCGTAATGCCAACTACACTATTCCAACATTTCGTCTTCAGTTCCAGTCATCTACTCACCAGTCCCAGCACGAAACATACTACCCTGACAACAACAAAATCTATTATTGCCTATCTCTAGCTGATTTAAAGATTTGACACACAGTGAATTTGGTATTGAGACACGAGCTAGATATACAAGTCTGTGGCTGGCTTCCACCACCTACTTGCGATACCACATCCTAGTCACCTTCGTCTTCTGAATCTTCCTCTGCAGTCGAAAGATGCCATACAGCAATGCCTCTGCCGTCGGCGGGCAACCAGGGACGTATATATCAACAGGCAAGATCCTGTCAACACCTCTCACTACGCTGTAGCTGTAATAATAATACCCGCCACCGTTCGCACAGCTACCCATACTTATGACCCACTTCGGATCCGGCATCTGATCGTAGCACTGTCTCACAGCTGATGCCATCTTGTTCGTCACGGTGCCGGCGACGATCATGACGTCCGACTGACGCGGCGAGGCCCGGAAGATGATGCCCAGGCGGTCCATGTCGTAGCGAGGCATGGAGGAGTGCATCATCTCGATGCCGCAGCAGGCGAGAGCGAATGTCAGGGGCCACATGGAGCCATTGCGTGCCCAGGCGACGAGCTGGTCGAATGTGGTACTGTGTCACAACTACATCAGCAGCAGATACTGGGAAGTGAATGGGAAGGAGTCCCACAGGACATGTTCGACTACGCTTGTTGGTCGCTGTTCGGCGGAAAGACCGAGAGGAGAAGAGCGTGGCGTGCGAACAGTGGCATTCTTGGATTGGAAGCGAAGGTTTCTATGCTTCTGATTTCGGTTTGGATAGGAAACGATTGGTCGATGTCGTGCGAAGGTGCTGAGGCAATTGCGTACGCCCGCGAGCCGGACTGTTGGATTTAGTATGTCTAAGTGTGTAAGTGGGTTATGATTTCTGGATATGCTCACCTTTTGACGGCAACATTGTAGTCGTCTCTGTCAATAAAATGAGAGAGATACTATCAAGAAAGTAAAAACTGTGAGAAAAGAATGAAGTGGTTTTGAGCAATGTTGTCCGAGAACGCTCACTTCTGACGTCGTGCCGGGAAATTCACACATTGAGGGTCGCAGGCGAAGAAGACGCCCCAGTCCGCCTGAGTGGCACGTATCCCCGCGCTCATCCCCTGACCCCTCAACATCAATTCTGATTGTATATTCAAAAGAAAATTAGACTTTTCTCATTAGTCTTATTTGTCAGTTACTGTTAGTTTATACTGTCTTCTAAGTATGTTCTGCACTCAGAGCTGGGCTTGCGTGTTCAAGACCGAATCAAGACTTTACCGGAATAGGCAGTGGGGTCAGTGGCTGCAGCCACGGGAAAAACACTCATTGTCTTCGTCCTCCAACGTCTCTCTCCTAAATCAGACATCATACCACTCCTAGCAGACCAGCAACCCGGCACTCCTTGAGCTCCACGGTTAAATCTGTTCTGTACCTGGTGTCTCGAAAGGTATACTCTCATGGCGGACAACGGTCCAATCACCGAGAATGCGGGGTCCACGTCCCCTGAGCCCGCAAACTGTCCGGTGTGCCGCCTGCCGCTCGCCACATCAACAAAGCTCTCCGGGCTACACGCGTGTCCTTTCTGTAGGAAGACCTTCAAACGTGTCGATGGTGCTCGCAGACACGCCAAATCTTGTCATAAGCGAGGGAATCAACCATTGCCTGTGCATGCCAAACGAGGCCGGAAGCTCCGGGCTTGCGACCGATGCTCCCGTGTCAAGTCTCAATGCGATGGGAAACTCCCCTGCGGGCATTGCAGCGCGCGCAAGCTCGATTGCACCTATCAGAGATTCTGTAGCGATGAATTTCATAGACACACAGCCTCTGGTTCACGCTCTACAGGGAGGCAACATTCACAACTGTCGTTCTTTCTCCGCTTCACAGGTCCAAGAGGAGGGCGGGCGATTGAACAGGAGATGGCCGCGGTGCCAGAAGTCGACATCCAAGGTCCTTTCACAAACAAAACTTTCGATACAAGCGCCGATCTAGACTTTGACGACTGCATCGACCCGTCACTTCTTTTCACAACCCTTTTGGACCCGTGTTTCGACCTCGACCCGATGCAAGAGCCTCTCGCCGACATGTTTGGTTACTCAGAGTACAATGCTTCTGGTGGCCTGACCATGTCATCGGCCACAGACGCACTCGCTGTACGAATCGCTCAACTTTCTGAAGAACTGTCGCAAGTTGCTTCGTTGGATTCGGAACTCAGCTGTTTCGACCCTATATCATTCAACGAGGTTTTTTCCAGTGACCAGGCTCACGCATTCTGCAAAGCGTTCTCCCGGAAGCGGCACTACCAATACCCAGTCGTACATTGGCCGACCTTCAATCTGGAAACAACTTGTCTGCCTTTACTATTGGCAATATCTCTCAACGGCGCGGCCTATTCCAACACTTCTGATGCCTCCGAGGGCAGAGCGAAAGCACGAGATTTCTACCTTATTGCAGACGCATACATCTTTCAACAATTAGAGCGCTCCATCAACAGCAATCACCAAGAACCTGAATTCGGGACAACTGTCGAGATCCTCCAAGCTGCATTGTTGGTTGTAGTCTTACAGATATGTTTTGATGACAGTCGAAAAGGGGCAATAATCTTCAAGCGTCTCCCGCTACTGGTATTTTCCCTCCGGCACTTCGGTTTCACTAGGATGAAACATGACCCAGCAGAAGACTGGCAAACCTTCATCCGACAAGAGACGCAGGTTCGTCTTTCGACATGGACGTTTTTCATGGACAGTCTCTTGACCTTGTTCTGCAACACCCCGCCGTCGATGTCCCATTCTGAGACGCTCGGTCATCTTCCATGCAATCAGGCATTGTGGGATGCGGGATCCGAAGAGGCCTTTACACAACTTAGGCTTGAGGCTGGACACGAATTCGTCTGCTTGGGAGATTTGACAGTTGGGCTGATGCAGGATGAATGGCCAATGGAGCCTGTGCCTCCATTTGATCGACTCACCCTTCACCACTTGAATGCGGTCATTGTTGGTGAGTTGGCAGAGAACTCTGGTGTCGACTTAGGCTAATTTAATCAATTCCTAGCCTTGCAACCCATTATTTTTAATCTGCATACGTTTCCGCTGCATGACACAGGCCGAATCACTCTGCTTCGAGCCCTCGACCGGTGGACGACACTTTGGAACGCTGCAGCCCATCCTAAGCAGCCGGGATCTCTAGGTGTCGAACGCAACAGCCCCGGTCTCGCACTGTTGTCCAGAAAAATCATTGAAGTCACTGGCACCGAGACAGCAAGGCAATGCGAGTACTTGCAGCGCGTTCCGAAGCACGACTTCTCAGATCTTCACCGCTTTATCAGAGAGTATTGCTAGTGAGTGTTTCTACAGTATGTATGTGAGCTTCCACCACCTCACACATTATTTCCGTTCATATGATACTCACTATAATGCCAATCAGATAATTAGATTCGTATTCGGTTCCGGACTGTTGGTCGCGGACCTTCGCGGCCCCCGTTGTCGATTCGACCGATGTTCGGCCGAAATTCACGACCGCGAGATTTGAGACGACCCATCACGCTAAGCTTCGGCCGAAATACCGTGATGTGATTTCACGAAGTGCCCATAAAAGAAAGTCTCGGTGAAACCTTTTGACATCTATTTAATCAGTCTCATCGCCAGCTCGTGATTGCGTATTCAGAAGTCATCATCACTCATCTCGAGGGAGCGAAACGAGACCATGGCCAACAAGATCAGAGTTGCCATCGCTGGCGCAACTGGTAACACGGGTTCCTCAATCGTGAATGCGCTGTTGAAGTCACCCGAGCTATTCGTACGTTTTCTGCCCCGGAGTCTCCAAACTGCAGTTTTCATTCGACTCATGCCGTTGCAGGAGATCACAGCTCTAGCGAGACCCGCCTCCGTTGGGAAACCGAAACTTGTTGAAATCGCAAAGCAAGGCGTTGCTGTGAAGTCGGTTGAGTTGGATGGGTCGATTGACACGATATCTGGCAGTCTTGCCAATATGGATGTGGTCATCTCGTGCTTGACCTTGTTCCAGTTCAAGGAGGAGATGAATCTTATTGAGGCGTCGAGCAAGGCCAACATTGGTCGGTACATACCGAGCTTCTGGGGCCCAGTCTGCGCACCCCGAGGCGTGATGATGATTAGGGAAATGGTGAGTTCGGATCATCCCAATTTCTCCCCCACTAAAATGGGAAGAACTGAACCCGAGTCTTCGCTAATTCATGCTCTATAACCGCAGAAAGAGGACTTCTTCGACCGCATCAAAAGCCTACGTCTCCCTTACACCATCATTGACGTTGGCTGGTGGTATCAGCTGACGTTGCCTGCTCTGCCTTCAGGCAGATTTCGCCCGGCCGTGGAAGAGTACTCTACCACCCGCATCATCGGGGACGGTAATGTACCCTGGGCCCTCACTGACAACCGCGATATTGGAAAGTTTGTCTCCAGAATTATCGCCGACCAGAGAACTTTGAACAAGATGGTCTTCGCCTACGGAGAGGTTATGACACAGAACGATGCCTTCGAGCTTCTTGAGAAGGTGTCTGGAGAAACTGTCCCCCGACAATTTGTAGGTCCACCAAATTTTAATCCGGTTCGAAGACCAGGGACTAAAGAAATAGCGCAGATAACCAAGGAAGAGTTGCAAAATGTCATCACTCAAGGCCGCGCAAAGGCTGCCAAGGAGGACATCAAGGATGTGACAATTCTGCCCAACATCGGCATGGCAGAGTATCGGAACGTCCTCGGCATCCGAGGCGACAATACTCCCGAAAAGGCCCGAAGTTTTGGATATCTTGACGCAAGGGATTTGTATCCCGACGTGGAGATCACCACCCTCGAGAGCTACATCAGACATCTCGTACGCTGAGGGGCATGGTGGCGTAATTGAAAAAGAAGGTTTACTGGCGACCCAACCCTTTTGGTCCATGTACTTATTACCTCAAGTCGCCACCTTGTGGAAGCTTAAAAGACGTTGAGGTTCTTCCACATGCGGAATCGCGGTGGACAGGACAGTTGGATCAACCCTTGTGAGCCAGCTTATTTAGACCCAAGCCCCCCTCCCTGGATCTCGCCGAAAACGTTTCTCCATTTCAATCGAACAAAACTATCCGTGTGAAGTGCTCTTATTTTGATTTTCGACTGCCTTTGCTTTGCACCTTCAAAAACACAATCAAACGTTGGCAATATTGCTCTAAAGTTTATTACACCTATTCTTGCTCTTTCAGCCATGGACATGGATTCATTAACGAAGGCTTTCGCTTTGGCGTATTCAGACGATCGTAAGCGGAAAAGGGCCTCAGACCCGGACGTTGCTTTCGCCAAAGTAAGTGTCTGCATTAAATGCTGGCATTGTCTACAGCACCTTAACAATTCGTACCCCGACATTACTGACAACACGCCCAGAGACCCAAGTTGGAGGAATGTTTTCACCGACTCTCATTCCTGTCAGTTAGCCAAGAAATCTCCATACCATACAATGCTGATGTTTTATAGGTCACTCCCTCCTGAGATCAGGAATATGATTTATCGCTATCTCGGGCTTTTCCCAACTCACTGTATCAAAGTCGAAGGCAGAGGGGTCAACGTCCATTATGAGCACACTTTCAACTTCCAACTGCAAAGGCATAGTTTCCGGCGGGCTCTCCATCCATACTCCCGCCAGTTCCATACGGCGATCGTATCAACTTGTAAAACGATACATCAAGAAACCAGGGCCCTAGTATATGGGACAGTATTCTTCCTCTCCAGAATGGAAGATGCCGCCTCGTGGCTGCTGAATATCGGCCCACAAAACAGAGCCTGGTTACTAGGCATAGAACTGACGACACGCGTCAAAGACATTGACACAGTGTCCTCCTTCGACGATGTCGAAATTACGAATCGTGCTCGATACAGACAGGTATCGAAGCTCGTATGTGGTCTGCTCCTCGATTCACCACGACTCATACGCCTGTGTTTTCAGGACCTATTTAATCCCGGAACCCCTCCTATTCTTGCATGTGCGCAAAACAGTGAGGAGTGGATCAACGAGGCGTACAAAATAGCTGAAAATCTGTACATGGATTTCCAGCCCTTCTTTGCGGAAGCCCTGGCCCGCGGGAGAAGACCTTCACGGTTATGCGATATCTTCGATATCAACTGCGAGATCTTCGAGGATAAAGAGTGGATGTCGTTGGAAACCCAGGACTACTGCTTAGACGATAGCCAGGTCTGGGATGCGATGGCTGCATTCAGAGATCACTTGGAGTGGCTGCTTGAATTGCACTCCAAAGGTCTAGGTCGTCCATCTTCGGGCCATGCTTCGCTTTCCAGCATTAAGGTTGGCGTGAATATTTGCAGGCATGTTGCACCATAACTTTACTTTAACAAACGGCTAACGAATTCTGCACAACAACAGGTATTTGGAACAGAGCTCCGTCGAGGCGTGTCTGAAGTTGGTCAAAGATCAATCCCAGATCGCAATGTCACCAGAAATCTCAGTCGAAGGGGTTCGAGAAGCACTAAAACAAACACACATAGGTTGAACGAGGGAGTAGAGGCTTAGACTTCATAGATGAGTCGCGTTATATGACACTGCACATGGGTATCGCATGTTCAAGGAGAAAAGACTAAGCACTTAGCGCGGCGCAGGAAAGTGTAAAATCGAACTACTGGTCAGAGCTTCGAAGCCAGAAGGTTTGACAACACCATCACTTTCCCAAAGGACAGAACACGATTAACATTGACATATGGTTGATCAATTCAAGAGTGACTGATTCGATATATTTGACAGCTGGCCAAAATGTGGCGCGAATGGAATAAATACATAAGAAGATGACCCGTGTCCTGCGAGTGGGCGCTCCGCTGCCCGATGTTGAATGAAACGCACGGAAGTCCAGCCCCCAAACACATGAGCGACATGAAAACCAATTTAGTTGGTGACGGTCTGCTTGGCCGAGCCAGCACCATTCCAGGTCTCAACAGCAATGACCTGGAAGTTCAGCGTGCCGAGGTTCATGCCGTGGCTCTTCCAGGCATTGAAGTGGTTGGCGATAGAGACGGTGCCGCTGGAGCGGCCGCCGTTGCGGACCGAGATGTACTGGTTGAAGGTCTTGGTGCCCTGAATGGAGGGAGCGTTGGTGCGCACGTTCTCCCAAATGGTGTAGGAGCCGCCGTCGCTGCTCACGGTGCCCTTCTTTGTTCCGGTCTGGGAGAAGCCGGCAGAGTCCTCAATGACGTAATACTCGACAAGGGGGTTGGTGGTCCAGCCGTAGACGGAAAGGGTAGCAAGTCCCTTGGTGACGGCGAATGAGCCCGAGTGGGTGATGGGGGCGGTGGAACCGGGGTTCCAGCCAACGCCGACAACGAAGTCGTCGGTGGTGTCAAAGTTGAGGTTGAAGCTGTTGCCCGAGGGAGTGAAGTTGACGGTTCCGCCAGTCTTGTAGTTCTGGACGTAGTTGGTGCGCTCCTCCAGGGTCATGCCGCGTCTCTCAAGAGACTCGTTGCGGCGTGCGAGCATCAGGGGGTGGTCAGGCCCCAAGAAGAAATCGGATGGACCGCGGCGCTCCACATGGGGAGGCAGCAGCTCAGCCGGCCCGATGGCAGGGGCAGCAAGGCACGGGGCGATAGCCGAGAAGGCCAAGACGAAAGAACGAATGGAAACCATCTTTGGAATGAAGGACTGGAGTAGGTGATGCGACTGTTGGTTGGCTAAGAGCTGCCAAGAGTCCGGCTATCGACGTAGGCGATCACTGAATCTTTATACAATTTTCTTGGCATCTTGGGATCTCCTTAAATCAAGTCGGGGTCCAGAGCAGGCCCAGTAAGTGGATGAGCGAGGAAGTCCAAATTCCGGGTTCAATCTCGACGAAACATTCTCTCTCTCGTGTTGAATGAATTTAGGCAGAATCGGAAGAGTGAGCCCCTTGCCCAAATCAGAAGATGCGGGTAAAGACGAGCATGGCGCCATCCCATTAGCACGGCTCTTTCGATGAATGATGACCCAGACTCTCTGGAAGACGACGTTTCTACACAACATCGATGTCGCAAGCTTTCCCTGGTAAGGAGTGAGCTCGCATTACCCTCCGGTTCATTTAAGGCTGTTGCATTGTGGTGGATCGTCAGAAGAACGTGGAGAAGTCACCGTAATGCATACTAAGGAAAGCCGGCTAAGTTGGGGATGGCGGCACGGCAGGCGATTAATTTAAGCATATGCAACCTGGATCGCTCCATTGACCTCCTGTGCCCTCTCGAGCATGCAATAGGGACGCTCTCGGCATCTCAGCCGTGCAAGGTCGCATCATAGCGGCTGGGTCGGCATAGAGAAGCTCGGGGCTGATCCAACTTTGACGTTGAGAATCTGATATTGGTGCTGGTATGAATGACTGAACGGAAGCAACAATTTACTTCAGAAACACCTGTCAATCAGAAAACGACGCTTGGAACCCTCAGGTGCGATGCTGAGCAAGACGCGCTGACAAAGATGGGTCAGACAATAATCAATCAAGAAGACACGCAGCGTTCGTTTGAAACCAAGATCACAAAGCCAGAGGCCAGCCCACAAAAAGGAGTAAGAAATACAGAGGCGAGCTCAGGAGGCCCCATTCTAGTGTCGATCCGGCAAAGGCGGCAGTTGTTCGGGTGCCATACGAGCCCTTCGGGGAACCGTTGGACAGAGCTTCAAGATGTCACCGCAATCAAATAGAAACTGATCGGCTACAGCCCGTACTCGGTTCGTACTCGCCTCTCTGTTTCAACCATTCGGGAGAAAGGAGATTTTTAATTGATTGACTACAGCAAAGTAGAAAGACGCGGTTCGTTCCTAGGGATCTACGAGCCGCAACCCAAATCAAGGAAAGCCTTCTATTGGGCTGACCGGAAACATCATCCTTTATCTGATGCTGATTAAGGGCGTGATACTTATCCCTGATTTATCTTAGGGAATAAATCTTAGGGGTACTTTAGTAACTTAGAGGTAGTAGATCTATAGCATAGGTTAGCATTAAAGTACTATATATAAACGAAATAAAGGATTTACTCTAGTTAGTAGTATATAAAAGTTCTTATATTTTTATTTTAGAACACTAATGTGAGGTTATAGCCTAGGAGGCTGGGCCATGGAAGGATAAGAGGGCAGTATGGGCTTAGAACGTAGGGGTCAATTGGCGTTAACTAAGCAAGTTAGCCCTTCTAGCCACTTACGCGCGCGGCGCCCCTTTTTAGGGCCCGGCTGACGAATCTAGTTAAACCTTAGCGGGGGCCTGGCGGAGGCCTGGCGAGGGCTTAGCGCTAGCGCCTAGCGCTATAATCCTATTTCCTTATAATACCCCCCCTTTAGAGGGCTTAGTCTCTAAGTCTATTGATCTATAAAAAAAACTCCTACTTACGCAGGGATTTAAACCCTCTGTAGCGCCTATAATTAGTTTATTACTTCTGAGGTTTTAGGTCTTTTACTTATATATACTTAGCTTTGCTAGAAGCCTCTTAAGTACTTAGTAGTCTATTATCTTCTATATAGCTTTAGGTCTTTTACCTATATACTAGTAGGCTAGCTTTTTCTATATAGCTTTAGGTCTTCTACCTATATATTATTAGCTTCTACTTAGTTTTAAGCTTTTTCTTATAGCTAGTAAGTTTTACTTACTAATCTTTAAAAGCTTAGTAGTAGTCTACTTATTTTCTAATAAGTTTATATTATAGTATTCTTATTATTTTAGAATAGGGCTAGTAAAGCTATTCTTATTAACGTTTAGGTACCTCTAGACCTATATAGCGTTAATATAGGCTTAAGCTATATCTACTAAAGGGTTAGCTTTATACTAGTATACTTTTATAAGGTAGCCTTTTTTATAGTATATTTTATACTATTTATTAGCCTAGTAGTTAGCTTTATAGTAGTTATTTTTACTATACTTTAGGTATATATTATTTAGCGCGCTAGAAATGCTATAGTTAAAATAAAGCCTTTTTAGGGCTAGTTTAGTAGTAGCTTCTTATAGCGCTAAGGGCTTACTAGGTCTCTTATAATAATTATACTACTCTAAATTAGTCTTCTATAGCTACTTTATAGTAGTAGCTATAGTATATAGCTACTATATATTAAATTTCTAGTACTTAAGACCCTACTAAAGCTAGAGTAAAAGCTAGAAAAAGAATATATAAGTATAAGCTTAAGACTTTTTAAAGTTTATACTAAAAGCTTAGTATATTACTAACTGTTAATATATAACGTCTTATTATAATAATAATAATAATATAATAATATTCTACTTACTTAAATATTCTATATAAAATAAACAAATAGACTTTTATATATATAACTTTATATAAAAGTGTTTAGTTTATTATAAGCTATAACTTTATAAATGCTTATATAATCCTTAATATTATATAATCCTACTTATATAATTAAAAACTTTATAGCTTATATTTTAAGTTATCTTTCTCCTCTTTTTTCCCTACTTTAAAATATAACCTGCTAACTATATTAACTAGAATTATTATAATATATACCTTCTCTATTAATTATCTATATAAAAAAATACTTATAAATACTTAAAATTATTATATTTTATTATAATATATCTCTATTTATAACCCTATACTATATAAGTATATATACTATACTTCTAAATACTTTTATACCTATACTAATAAGTTATAAGCTTAGCTTAGAGATAACCTTAGTTTTTTCTACTTCTTTATTTATACTCTTCTTCTTTCTTAAGCTTTATCTATATATAAAGGCTATATATACTAAAGAATACTCCTTTAAATAATTTTCTATCTATACTACTTTTATAAAATTAAATATACTAGCTAGATTAGTAGTTTAGTTCTATAAGATATACCTTCTTTAAATCTATATAATAAATCCTATATAAATTAATTATACTTCTATTAATCTTTCCCTAAGTAAATAATCTCTTATTTCTACTTTATTTAATTTATATCCTTTAGATTATCTATTTAAACTATCCTCTAGTTTACTCCTAATTTAGTTTAAACTTATACTTATAGCTTAATAGACTTCTTCTTAACTAATTTATTATATAAAATACTTATCTTCTTAATTAGACTTTAGTTTAACTAAAAAAGATATTAATTAAAAAGAAGGAAAAAACTACTCTTTTTTAATAGTTAAACCCTAAACTTCTAAGTTTATAGCTATTATATAATATTACTATATAAACTACTATACTATATATCTAATAGTTTCTTTAGTTATATAACTTTATTATTATTTAACCTTTATAAAGCTTATAACTATATACTACTTCTTATAAAATAATAATAGCTAACTTTAAAGTTAATATACTTAAGCTTCTAAACTCTGAGAATTATAAAATATAAGCTATATATATTAAAGCTTTCTTTATAAGTAAAGATATAACTATTAATTTAACTAAACCTAAATCTGAAAATAATATAGATAAAAGTAATAAAGCTTTAAACTATATATAATTATTCTATAAAGATAATCCTTTAAAAATAATTAAAGATAATAAAAATACTTTTAAAGCTTAGAATTACTTTAAAAAGCTATATAAGCTTATAAGTTTTATAAATAAGTTTTTAACCTATAAAGAATTTTTTAATACTTCTTTAGATAACTTTAATTCTATAGAAGAATATATTAATAAAATTACAGAATTAATAGATAATTTATTTTATAACTAGCTAAAACTATCTAATTAAGTAGTTATAATTTATATACTTAATAGTTTAAATAAAACTTATAAGTTTTTTATAACTTCTATAACTTAGTCTCTAAGAGCTAACTTTATTATTTATAACCTTAACTCTTTATATTTTAGTTTACTAAATAAATATAAAAGAAAAAGAAGTAAAGAAGTAGTTAATAATATTATTACTAAGGATACTAAGTTTAATAAAAAATAAAATAAAAACTAGAAAAATAATAGAAATAAAAATAAAAAGAAAGATAAGAATACTAAAATATCTAAAAAACCCTAGAAAAAACAGAAAAGTTTATACTATAAAAATTATAAAAAAACTAACTATTTTAAAGAAAATTACACTTTCTTATATCCTAAAAAAGCACCTAGTTAATAGAAAAAACCTACTAATAGTAATATAAAAGAAAAAAAAAGAAGTAATTAATATAACTACTACTAGTAATATTACCCCTTATATATCTTTAAATAATCCTAATTCTATAGAATTAATAGATTTATCTTCTAATAAAGAAGAAGAAGATATTATTTTTAAAAATATAGGTTATACTATTACACCTCTTTATATAAATAAAAATACTAATAATCCTTCCTTAAGTTATTTAATTAACTAATCTATTATTAAGGAATAAAGAAAAGTTAGAAGTTTTAACTAAATTAAAAAAACACTTAATTTTTATATTAATACTATAGCTACTATATATATAGTTAAAAACCATACTTTTTTAGTTAACTAAAAAATAATAAAAAAACCTATTAAATAGAGAGAAATAAAAAGTCTTATTTCTATACTAAAAAGTGATTTAATTATATATCCTAATAATAATAAAATAATATTAAAAGATATTTATTATATACCTAAATTAGGTATTAATCTACTTAGTTAATCTAAGTTAGATTTACTAAGTATTACTTCTATTATATAGAAATAACTTATTTTATATAATATTAAGAAAAATTATATTATTACTATAGGAGTAAAACAAAATAACTTATATTTCTTCTAATTTCCTACTAATAATAACAATAACTATATATATAATACTATAACTAATAAAAATAATAATAATAATAATAATAGCCTCTAATTATAGCACTAATATCTTAGTTATATATATATTTAAAGTCTTTTAAAAATAAAAGATAATACTATTTCAGATATAAATATAAATAATAATAATATAAATAATAATAAATTACCACCTTATAAAGCCTGTTTTAAAAGCAAATTTATAACTAAGGTAAGTAAATCACAGGTTTATAACAAAAATCTAAATTATTTAGATTATATAGCTTCAAATTTATATAAGCTTATAACGCCTACTACTTATAATAAATATAATTTATTTATTATCTTTATAAATAAATATACCTAATTTATCTAAAGAAAATTACTTAAAAATAAATCTAAAGAAACTATAAGTAATACTTTTCTTAAATTTTAAGCAGAAGTAAATAATAATAATAATAATGAAAAAAATAAAAGAAATCTCTACTAATAGAAGTAAAGAATTTTCTAATAAATATATTAAAACTATATATCTTAATAATAAGATTATCTATAATATAAAACCTCTTTATATATATAAACTTAATAGACTTATAGAGTATACTATACATACTATAGTAAATAAAATAAGAATAATACTATATAACTTAGGTTTACTATACTACTTATAAAGTGAAGCCTTTTATACTACTCTTTATATATATAATAAGACTTTATATTCCTCTATTAATTATATAATACTTTATAAATTAAAAAATAAAATAAAACCTAATATAAATAATATTAAGATATAGAGTAGCTTATACTACTATAAGAATAAAGATCCTAAAATTAAGAAATTAAATATAAGAGTATATTAAGGTTATATAATTAATTATAGATTTAATAGGTATAAAATCTAAGATATATAACTAAAGAGAACTTTATAGTCTTATAATATTAAAATCTTAGAGAATACTTTTATTTCTTATTATAAAGAGCTTTTTATAAGTATAAATACCTACTTTAAAGATATTAATAGTAGTATTATACTTAATAATAATAAATAGAATACTACTTAATATAATCTATAAAGAAATATATCTAGTTAATCTATCTCTTATAGTAATAAAAATATTACTTTAAATAGTAATAATATTACTAAAAATTCTACTCTTAAGAATCTAAGTAATAAAACTAATATTAATATTAATAAGAATAATAATAATATTAATAATAATAATATTAATACTAGTAATAAAAATTATAATATTATATCTTATAATAATAGTTATAATATTAATACTAATATAAGTATAATAAATAATAATAGTAAAAAAACTATTAGTATTAATAATAGAGAAATAAATACTAATAAATCTAAGTTTTTTATAGAAATCCCCTCTATAATAGATAAAGCTAAAAAAGACTACTAATAGGTTAATAATATAGTTAAAAATAATATTTTTAATAAAAGTATATTATTATTTATCCTAGAAGACTACTTTATTTTAAAGGATTACAAATAAATAATAATAATATTATAACTAATAATAATAAAGCTTTATATATACTATTAGTTATTATATTAAATAAGCCCTCTAATATTAAGTAAGCTTTAAATTCTCTTTATAAAAATAATTAGATTTAAGCTATATAATTAGAGATAAGTTAAATAGAATATATTAATATTTAGAGAATTATATAAATACTAGATAATATTTATCTATTAGGTAGTAGATAGGTATATACTATAAAATTAAAAAATAAAATAAATAATACTTATAAATATAAAGTAAGATAGGTAGCTTAAAGTTTTAATTAATATATTAGTATTAATTATTTAGAAACTTTTTTACTACTTATAGATCTAAGAGCTATAGATTTATAGTAATTTTTATTATAAAGAAAAGCTAGATTTTACTCTAATATAATATAACTATAGCTTTTATTTATATAGATATAGATATAGATATTTATATTACTATACCTATTAGTTTTATTTATAATAAAACTACTAATAAATTAGAATTTAATTCTAATTATAATTATAAATCTAAAAATAATAAATATTACTATAAGCTTATTAAAGCTTTATATAGTTTAAAATAAAGTCTTAGACTATAGTATAACTATTTAAAAGGAATATTATTAAAATTAGAATTTATTATTTCACTTTATAATAAAGTAGTTTATATATTAAATAAAAATAACTATAAAGCTATAATATATTACTATATAGATAATATATTACTAGTAGCTAATAATATTACTACTAATAACTATATATATAATAATTTAAAGCGATATAATAAAATTTAACTATTAGGAGAGCTTAATATATTTTTAAGCTATAAGTTTAATATAAATAAGCAAAATAAGTCTATTTTTATATATTAAACAAAATATATAAATAAAATATTAAATAAATATAATAAAACTAATATAAACCTATTAATAACACCTATAAGAGATAATATAAAAATATATATAAATAAAGGTTATATAACTAAACAAGAAATATTATAATTTTAATAGTAAATTAGAGCTTTACTATATCTAGCTTTAAAAACTAGATTTAATATAGCTCTTATAGTTAATATTTTATCTAAATATACTATAAACCCTTCTAAAGAGTATTTTTTTACTTTAGATTATCTATAGGGTTATTTAAATAAATATCCTAATAAAGGAATTTATTATAACTGTAATAATAATATAATTTAGGATTTAATAGGTTATTTAGATTCTAATTAGACTAAAAACTTAAATAATAGAAAATCTATTTTAGCTTATATATTTTATTAGGGTTTATATAATATTATATCTTATAGCTTTATAAAACAAAAAACAGTAGCTTTATCTACTTATAAAGCTAAATATATAGCTTTAATTAAATCTATTAAGGAAGCCATTTATTTATATAATACTTATAATTTTAATCTTAAAAATCTAAGATTTAAATTAATAAATAAACTAAAAATATTTATAAATAATATTATAGCTAAAAAACTAGCTGAAAATCCTGAATTTTATAAGAAATCTAAATATATTAATATAAGATATTATTTTACTAGAGACTCTTTAATAGATAAAAAAATAATATTATTTTATATTAATACTAAATCTAATATTACTGATATTTTAACTAAGCCCTTAGGTAAAGTTATATTTTTTGTATTATTAAGTATTATTTATAGTAATAATAATAAAGATAATAATAATAATAATAATAATAATAATAATAATAATATTAATATTATTACTGAAATAATATATTAGTTTTTCTCTTAATATTTTTACCTATAAAGCTATTTTATAAGAGTTTTTTAACTAGTTATAAATATATTATATAATATAGGAATACTTTTCTTATTTTTCCTACTAGGTTTTTAAGTTTTTATACCTATAATATATATATATATTAAGTGAGTAAGCTATATACCCTTTAATTAACTATATATACCTTAAGAGGGGATATTAATATATAACATCTTATTATAATAATAATAATAATATAATAATATTCTATTTACTTAAATATTCTATATAAAATAAATAAATAGACTTTTATATATATAACCTTATATAAAAGTATTCAGTTTATTATAAGCTATAACTTTATAAATGCTTATGTAATCCTTAATATTATATAATCCCGCTTATATAATTAAGAGCTTTATAGCTTATATTTTAGGTTATCTTTCCCCTTCTTTTTCCCTACTTTAGGATATCACCTACTAACTATATCAACTAGAATTATTATAATATATACTTTCTCTATTAATTATCTATATAAAAAAATGCTTATAAATGCTTAAAATTATCATATTTTATTATAATATATCTCTATCTATAACCTTATACTATATAGGCGTATATACTACGCCCCTAAATACTTTTATATTTATGCTAACACTAACTACTTAGTAAAAAACTAGAGAGGCTACTAATTAGCTTCTTACTAGAGGCTATTAAGTAAGCTATATAATTAGTACTGTAATAGGGTAAGGGAGAAAACTTATTAATTATACTAGGCGCTCTACTTCAGGGAGAAATACCCCTAAAGACACCTAAATACTTATATATTAATTTTCTAGCTAACTATAAAAGATATAAAGATAAATATATAAATATAAGCTTAACTAAATTATACTTTATCTATAACTTCTATCCTTTTTATCCTATAGGTTATGTAACTTTTTTAGAGAAAATAAGCTACTAAGAAGAAGTTTAGTAGTATTATCTTTATAGTATTCTACCCTATTTTAGCTTTAAATAACTTAAGAAGTATAATAAAGATTAAGAAAAAAGATAAAAAGTAAAACTAATTAAGACTAGAAGAGCTTAAAAACGCCTATTTTTATTTAGTTTTTTAAAAAGTAAGTCTTAGTAGATTTTTATTATAGGTTAAGTAGAAGGGTTTTAGTAGTTCTCTTAGAGAACTAATTACTAAAGTTATTAAGAAAAATAAGAATTTTATAAAAATAAGTATATTTTTTTACTTAATTACTTAGTCCTTTTTATTAAAAGCTGATTAGATCTCTATCTATTTATATAAACTATTTCTCTTTAAAATAATATTTAATACTTAAGAAATTATTTATATAATTTATTACTTTAAAGTTAAAATACTAGAAATTTTAAAACCTTACTCTTTTCTATATATCTCTTAAGTTTTTCTTTAAGTAAAAAGAAGAAGACTTAATTAGCTTTATTTTATATATATAATATTTTTCTATATTTTAAAAGCTTTACTATTAGAGGGTTTATTTTTTATAAGCTTTTTAGTAGTTTTCTATTTAACTTAAGTATTATTTATATCTTTTTTTTATACTTTTTTAGTATATTATATATTAAGTTTAAGCTATCCTTTAGGTATAATTAGGGGTAGATAAGAGGTTTAAGCTTATATTATTTATATAATATTTTCTATAAAGTTATTTTAGTAGATAAGAAATTCTTTTAGGGTATATTTACTAAACTTCTGCTTTAGAGGAAGATTAAGTTTCTAAGTATATTACTTAAGCTTAATATAATAAAGCTTTTATTATATATTTTCTATATATATTAGCTAGTTTATTTTTTATTTTTAGTATTTAAAAAGGTAATTTTCTTATATAATAATATTAGTAAAAGTTAAATATACTAGATCTTTTAGTTATAGATAGATATTAAGGTTGTAAGTGTTTAGGCTTAGTTTTATATTTTTTTCTATAATTAATATTAATCCTTTTATAATTAAAAACTAATTAGGCTATATTAGAAGTAGTCTTTTTTTTATTACTTTTATACTATTTAAGTTTTATAAGATTTTAAGTTTTTTATTATAGTATTTTTAGTTTCTAAGAATTCTTTTAGGGATATATTAAGCTTAGCTTAAAGTTTTTTAATTATACTATTATAGGGGTTAAATTTATTAATTATAAGCTTAATTTAGTAGTTATAAAATAGTTTATAGTAGTTTAGATTAGTAATCTTATTATTTAAAGTTTATTTTAATTAAGACTTCTTAATATTAGAAATTCCCTCTTAAAGAATATAATAAATAAAGTTAATAGTATAAAGGCTATACTTCTATAAGTTATAGGTTTCTTTAAGTTCTTCTTTAAGTTAAAGTTAAGGGATAATAAATAAAGTATAATTAATAAGATTTTAAGTTTCTATTAGTATTTTATGGATTTTATATTAGTTTCTAATTATTTTTATTATGTTTTAAAAAATCCTTTTAGAGTGTCCTCTTTTAGAAGCTTATATATGCTTATTTTAAGTGCTATCTGAATAGAGGTAGAGGCTGTTTTTTTAGTTAATAACTATAGCTATAGCTTAATTACTTTTCTTAGAGTATTTAATAAAGATAATAAAGTTTTAGCTTATAAGGAAATTATTATCTTTTCTATAAGGGAAAACTAAGTTATTACTAAATTAAGGGGTTTATATAATAAAGATCTTAGTGTGTTTATTATTTTTAATATTTTTTATTATAAGTTTATATACTGATTTAATATAATTTGCTATTAGCTTTTTATCTCTCTAAAGGTATCTTAATAAGTTATAAAGGTTTAGAAGTATTTATTTTTATATAGCTTAATTTTAGTAGTTTTAGTATTAAATCTTATTAGGATAATAGAAATTTTTATCTTATTATTTAATTAGCTTTATATTTATTATATTATAAGTTTTCTATATTTATTGAGGTATAATAAGCTTTTTAGGAGTTTTTAGTTTAGGGGTGTTTTTTAGGTTGTAAAGGTTAATTAGTATTTTGATTAGTTTTGTTATACTAAACTAAATACTAAGAAGGTAGTTATTATTAATAATAAGAAGGAGATAATAAGACTTTTTTAACTATTTATTAAGTTTTCCCTTTTAGTTTAAATTAGTATCTAGAGTAGAATATTTTTAGTTTTCTATAGGTTTTTCTATAAGTTTTTAAGTTTATTTAGTTATTTAAAGCTTAACTAACTACTTTTTATATAGATATAAAATATAAGTCTAAAAATCTTTATATATAGCTTTAATCTTTTTAATATTCTATAAGTTATTCTAGAAGTTATATTAAAAAGGGGATTAAAGAGAAGGAGAGATTAGAAAAGATTAATAAGATATAGTGAAGTTATTACTAAGGATAAGAAAAAAGTTTTATTAAATATAGTAATATTTAGTTAGGCTTATATATAGTTAGGTAAGTAGAAAATATTTTATAGTAAGTAGAGAAGATATTAGAGCTAGAGTTAAGATATAAAGTGATTTAGTAATAAGTTATTATAGTAAAAGGATTACTAATATAATTAGTAGGGATATTTTAAGGGTTAAGAAAGAAAAAATAGATAGGTAAAGTAATAATTAGGTTTAATTAAGGTGTTAAAGTGAAATATAAAAGTAGTTATTATGAAAGGAAAGTTATTATATATAAAGTAGTTTATTATAAGTTATTTAGGTTAAGATATCTTTTTTTATAGATAGTAGTGAGGAGGACTTTTAGTATTAGTAATTAATATATTTTTTAATTTTATACTTTTTAAGTATAAAAGGAGCTAGTTAGGCTTATAAAATAGTTTATTAAAAGTGAAGTTAATTTATAGTTATTAGTTTAATTATAAATATTAATAAGGTTTTTAAGTAAGGTTAGGTTAGTAAGAGGTAAAAAGAGAAGAGATATTTTAGTTATTAATTATAATAGTTAGTTTTACTTTTTAAAATAATTTTTTAGGTTAAAAAGGATATAATTAGGCTTATAATAATATATTTAGGAGGAGAAAGCTGATATTTATAGCAGCAGACTGCTTAGGGTGAGGTAAACTTTTAAGGATTAATTATAAGATATTTAGAGTAGTAGGCCTCTTTTTTATAGGTAGTAGCGTTTTTTAAATAATATATTTTTTATTACTCTTATTATTTATATTTAAATAAATATATCTTTTTTAGCTTAGTTAACTTTAAGTTAGTAGTAAAAGGTTTTTTTAGTTATTAGTTTTTATCTTATTAATAAATTAATATAGTAAATATACTTTTTAATTATTATAACTACTATTTATTATTATTAATTACTCCTCTTTTTAGATATAAAAAGGTGTTTCTCTTCTGTTTAGCTATATTTTTTCTTTTTTCTATATAATATATCTATTTTTATAAATTTTAGCTTAACTAACTCTTTATAATAATAATTTTATTTTTCTAATTATTATAATATAGATATTAAGATTAACTTTAGTAATTTCTATAAGATTACTTTAAATAACTTATTTAAATCCTTTTCTTTCTCATCTGTTTTAATTTCTACTTTCTATAAGGATAAGAATAAGAAGTATTATTAGTATTAAGCTATTATAACTGCTTTAGTTATAGTATATTTCTTTTTAGCTTTAATTAGGTTTCTTACTAACCTATAAGTAGGCTTCTTTTTTTCTTAAGTAGATATCTATCTTAGGTTTTATTAATATAGTTTAGTATAAAATTAACTTTATAAATAGACTGAAGTTAAATAAATATAAAAAAGAAGTTACTATATAGTTTTAGTATTTATTTATAAAGTTTATTTTAATATATATAAATCTAACTAAAAATAAAGAAATATTTTTTAATTAGTTATTTTTTACTTAAGAGGTATATATTACTAATAGCTATATTAATCTTTTTAGTTAGATATATTAGAAGTTTAATAGATTTAAAGCTATTAAGGTTTTATTAATCTATATATATAATACTTATAACTTCTAGCTTTATAATAGCTATTTTAAGTAATAGAAAAAGATATTATTTAAGAAGTTTTCTAAAAGAAAGGTTATTACTACTATTTCTCTATTTTAAGAATATATTTCTTATTAAACTAAATAAAATAGGTTTTATTTAAACTATATCTATTATAAAAAGGAATTATTTTACTTATATAGGTTTAATTATAACTAAGAGGAGATTAAGTAAATAAGCTATATTAAGAAAAGTAATAAAAAGAAAAATATCTCTAATAATATATTTTAAGTAGATAGTAATAAAGTTATTTTATTTCTTAATAGTAATAAGAGGTTTTTTAAAAGTAAGCTTTATACTTAAAAGTATAGTTTTCTTTTTAATTATCTTTATAACTTTATAATTTAATATAAATATAATATCTTTAGAGATATTTTAGCTATATTTTACTTTATTTTAATTTTAGTTATCTCTAAATAGGTAAGTTATTTAAAAAAGGAGTTAGTAGAATATAAGAGGTAGGATAAGGAGTATATATAGTTATAGTAGTAGTTTTAATAATAAGGTTATTTAAAGAGGTGTTTAGTCTGTTTTTAGTTTAAATTTTTTAGGGATTAGTATTAGTTTTTTTTAGTTTTTTAGTAGTTTTTAGTTTTTATATATAGTTAGTTTTTATTATTTTTATATCTCTCTTTTTTTTATAATAAGTATATTATAAGTAAAAGAAGTAATATAAATAGTATATTACTACTAAAATAATATAAGAATAACTAATAATAAATATATTAAATATAAAGTTATTTACTTAAAATAGATAAAAACTTATAAATATATAGATTTAGCTATCCTTTAGTTTCTCTATATTTTTATATTAGTTATTAAATTTTTTATTTTTTATAAAGATACTTATTACTAATTTATTTTTTTTCTATTATTTATTAATTTTAGTTTATAAGGTTTTATTTTATTTTTAAAATTACTTAATTTATACTTTTATAGTTTTAATATTATCTATTTCTGCTCTTTTTAGTATAGAGAGTTTATTAGAATTAGGAATTTCTATTAAGCTAAGCGTATTAAGGTTTAGTTAATTTATAATAAGAAAGATTTTAGTTATATTTTTATTAAGGTTTAGTTAGACTTCTATTTTAGAGATATTATTTAGATAGCTATTTTTATTTATTATAAATTTTTTTAAGTAGTTACTAGTAATAGTTCTCTTAATATGTAATTTAGTAAGTATTTCTAGGAGATAAGAAGAAGTATAAGAGGAAATTCTTTAAATATAAAAAGAGCTAAGTTAATAAGTGCTAAGTTTACTAGAAGAACTTTTATTAATAAACAGCTTTGCGTTATATATAAGAATAATATCTCTAATTTATAGCTTTTAGTGTTATATCTTATATTTATTTTTTTAATTATAGTTTTTAGCTATTTATTAGTGTTATTTTATAATATATTTAAATATAATATAGTAATTAGAATTAAGTTATTTAAATATTTATATATATAAAAGAAGCTTAGTCTTTATATTTATAGCTTTTAATTAGTTTAGTATTTACTAAGTAATACTTTTTATTTTAATTAGGGTGATTAGATTATATCTATAGATAAAATAAAAAAGAGAATAGCTAGTAGAGGATCTAATTAATATTTAATTAGCAAAAAGGGCTGTATAAAGGATTAAGGTTTAGTTCTTAGTATTAAAGTCTAATTAGGTTATTAAGGTGTAGATAAGGGGTTAATAACTCTTTTTAATAAGTTTATTTGCTTTTAAGTTATATACTAAAATAATAAGGTGTTATTCTCTATAGATTTAATTAAGCTTTTTAATAAACCTTTTATTTTTAAAGCTTCTGTTAATAGTGAGAAGTTTATAGATTTTATATTAGCAGATAATATCTTTTTAGATAAATTTAGCTATTATTTTAGAGTTAACGTTTTTTAGTAGCTAATAGGCTTTAATATAGCTAGTTAATATATTATAAGCTTTAGCTAAGAAGTAGTTATTAATCTTTTAGATATCTATATAGATATATTAAAAAGGAATATTTAGGGGTGTGGTAAAAGTATAGGGGTTTTTAAATTAATATAGTTAGGCTTAGGTATATAGGAGGTAGCTTTTTATCTAGTTGCTTATTATTTAATATATATTTTCCTAAGTATATTATTCCTTAAGCTTTGCATATATAATATCTTTTCTATAGTAGCCTCTTTTAGTATATATATACTAGATAAGTTTTTTTTGCTTATTTTTATTATTTATTACTCTTTTTAGTATAAGATTTATTTTTATATTTTTTTTAAAAAAGAAGCTATTTTCAAAGATATATTTTACTGTGTGCTGTTTAAACTTACTAAAGTTATACTAGGCTACTATCCTTAGTTAGCTTAAAAAGGCTAGATATTTAGTAATCTGCTGAGATCTTTAAGATTAAGCCTATTTAAAGCTTAATAAGTTTCTTCCCCTTAGGTGTGGATTTTTATTTAGCTTTATAATATAGATAGAGTTATTAATTATTTTATTTAAATCTTTTTTTTATTCTACTTTATAGATATTAGATTTTCTAGCTAGTTTTTATAAAAGACTGTCTATAGTACTATTTTTTATATTAGGTATATATTAAATATTAAAATTAAATATTTTAATCTAAGTGATCTATTATATAAAGATAACGCTTAGTAAATTTAAAGTAATACTACTAATCTAGTTTATAAGGACTTTTATATCTATCTTTAAAGTAAATTATATTCTATAGAAATAATTTTAAAGTCTTTTAAAAGTAAATAAGACTAACTAAAGTTTAAGCTTATCTGTATTATAGTTAAAAGTTATATCTATTTAAATTCTACTTTTATATTTAGTAATATATTTTTTATCCTAATAGTATTACTTAAGAATAGTACTTTATCTCTTAAAGCTTATATTAATAGAAAAATAGATTTTACTTACTTCTTTATTATAATTAATAAGCTAGAGTAATAGAGAGCTAACTAGGTAAAGCTTAAAGGTTTTTATAGCTAATTACTATTTAAAGCTCTATTTAAAGAGTATATCTTTTTAGAGAAGTCTTATTAATAAATTTAAAATAGTATTATAATTTTTAATTTATATATAATAAAACCTAATAATTCTAAATAAGCTTTTAATAGCTATAATATTATTATATCTTTCCTATTTAAAGATCTTAATAACTTTATTTTAGTTAAGCTTATATCTCCTATTACTTATTATATATTTAAGAAAGTTAATAGTAAGTTAATAAATTTAATATTTCTTAGGGGAAATAGTAATATTAGTAAGTTTAAGATTTTAGAGTACTATATTAAGGTTTATAAAGTGCTTAAAGATATATAAATATATCCTTAGGAGCTTAATAAAGTAGTTATTATTATATACTGTTTTTAGCCCTCTAATAGGAATATTATTAAGAAAGAGCTAATAAACGTTTAGGATAAGGTTATAAAGGATTTTTATAATAACTTTTATAAACTAAGTAACTAAATTTATTATACTTTATAGTAAGATATATATTTTAAATAACTTAAGGGGAGTAGTAAATATAGTTAGGTTTTAGCTTTTTTTATTAAGGGAAATTTAGTTATATTTAGAAAATAAGTTTAAAAGATTTATAATCTTATAGTTAGTAAAGTTTTTAGAGAATTTATCAGCTTTAGGAGGAATAAAGGTATCTTTAATACTAATCTTATTAAGCTTTATATATAAGTTAATTAGCTTTATATTATTATTTTTCTTAGTAATAAGGAATTAAGTATTTCTATATAATTTATAGGATTTTTTAAGTATTTTCTATATAATTTGCAATCTAAGTATATTAATAACTTTACTTTATAAAGCTTTTAAAATAGGAATTTCTTTTTCTTATTAAGTAATATATTAAATAGTTCTGATTTTCTATAGTAGAGCTATTTATAGATTAATATAGCTATATTTAGTAAAATCTTATATAAGTACTTCCTCTCTATTTATAAGGATATATTTTAATATTTTAATCTCTCTTAGTAAAAGGTATAGCTAAGTGATTTTAAGTTTTAAAAACCTCTTTAGTATAAACTAAATACTTTAGTTAAATTTTATAAATTATAGGTATATATAGCTAGTAAAAGGGGAGTTAGATAGCTAAAAATAGTTTTTAACTTTTTAGGTTAAGATCTTTTTTTAGTTTTTCTAACTATTTAGAATTAAGCTATTTAAGAGTAAATTATTAACTAGATATATTTTCTTATTCTTCTATTTATATAACGTATAGACTTTTATAAAGCTTTAGTTAGCTTTAGAATTTTTATAGTAGAAGTTAAAAAGTTTCTAGTTTTTTAGAATATTATTAAGATACTATTAGCTTTTAGTTTTCTTAAAAAAGTAAGCTTTAATAGTTTTTATTACTAGGGTAACTGCTACTTTTATAATTATATTAAGAATATTAAGTACTACTAAAGGTGAGATTAAAGTATAATATTAGCTATTTTAAAGAGTTTCTATTCCTTATTTAAGAAGGTTTTCTTTTCTTTTTTAAGTAAAGAGGTACTTTTTTTTATAGTTTATTATAATATTAGTATAGTAAGTTTAAACTTTATTATATATATTATTTGCATTTTAGTTAGTCTTATTATAGTTATAAATAGATTTAGAAGTGTTGTGAATATTTTATATATAGTTTTCTTATTTTGGAAAATAATGCTGAATTTAGCGTAAGAAATCTAACTATATAAAACTAATTAGAATACTAATTCTTTTAAGCTTTTTGCTTTTATATTCCTTAGCTTTTATTATAGTAGTAATAAAGTATTTAAAATACTTAAAAGTAAGCTTAATAGAGATAGTAAAAGGAAGCTTAAAGAGCAGGTTATAATTAATTATTTTAAGGTTAATAATTATTATAGTTATTATAATTTTATAGTTATTAATCTAAATAGGTATATAATAAGCTTTAATAAAGTGCAGCTTTAGGTTATTTTTAGCTATTATTTTTATAGTTAGAGTAGTTATAGAAATAGGGATATTATAGTTTAAAATATATTTATAACTAATAAGATTAAACTTAATGCTAATATTAATAACGCTTTATACTGGAGAGTAGTTATTAGAGTACTTCCTACTAATAGTAATTTTTAAAATAAGTTGTAGTGTGATAATTATAGGTGCTATTTAGTTTATAGTTATAGGGATAATAGCTTTAATTATAAAGATTTTTAGATAGTTTTATATTTAAACTATATTATTATATTTAGTTACTTAGTTTATTTATTAGGTTTTTTTCTTAGAGGTTTTAGTGAAGTTAGTAAAATTAGTAAAGATAGGTATATAAATAATACCTTTAAGATTATTTACAAAAGTATATATTTTTTTAATAAACTTTTTTCTATATTTAAGCTAGATTTTATATACTTTTTTAACTAGAAGACTAACTAAGCTATAAAGCTTATATAAAATAAGTTTATTAATTAGTTTTTTATTTTTAATAGTTTTTTTATTTTAGCTATTAAGGAATATAGCTAGCTAGAAGTTATTTTTTAGATAAGATGTTTTTAGAATAGGTTTTAGAGGAGAAATTTTAATTATATTATTGGTTATTACTTCTCTTTTTAGATTATTTATTCTTTTTAGTTTTGGAGTATTAGAAGGAGTAAGAGTTTAATTAGGAAGTAACTCTTCCTCTATTTTAATATCTAAGTTTCTTTTTTATTTTTCTAAGTTATAAGAAACTTTTTTATTTTTTTTAGTTTTTTTTAATAAGATTAGAGGTTTCTTAAGGTGAGTTTTTATAGCTTAGGGTTTTCTTAAAATAGTAGGAGTATTTTTAATATTTTAAATAGTGAAGTGGACCTTTTTAGAAGGGGATTTTAGAGCTTTTTTTTTGATTTTTTCTGAATCTAAAAGCTTTAGCTTCTTCTAAGGGAAAGGATTAACTCTATACGTTTTTAATTAAGTAATTATAAGCTTAGAAGCTATGAAATTAAGTATATCTTTTTTTGTTATACTATTAGGTTATATTAGGTTATATAGGCGTTTTTTTTATTTATTTTTGTTAACTGCTAAAACCTGAAATATAAAAGTTTAACTATTTATTTCTTTATTAAATATTATGCTTCTTTTTTTTATAAACTTATAGGATATTTTAATTAAGTTAAAGTTATTTTAATTTTAGGGAACTCCTATAAGTGTAGATTAAGATCTACTAATATTTTGTTTAAGGATTTTAGTAGTTTAAGCTTTTATAGCTTTATAGCTGTTTTGATTTTTTAGGTATGTAATAATAGCTTTTTAGTTAAGTTTGCCTTTTTGTTTTGATAAAATAATAATTATCTAAAAGATAAAAAACTTATTATTCTAAGGATTGGAAGAATATTATTTTTAGAAGTATTAGATTAAACTATTTTACTTATTAGCTATCTTTTATAGATAATAACCTTTTTTAAAGTTATAATTTGTATAGCTTATATATTAATATTAACTATGCAGTTTATAAGGGAATAGCTTAGGGTTTTTTTTTATTAATTTTTATAGAATAGATTGAAAATAGTTAGTTATCTTTTATAGCTAGTAAAATTTAGGTAACTTTTTTAGAGGATATTTTCTAGTTATCTATTATTTTTATTAAATTAGAAAGTTACTAGTTTAAAAGTTAATTTTAAATACTTTTTACGCTTTAATTAGGCTTAAGTTTACTCCTTTTTATTTATAGAGGGGGGGGAGCGTTTTTTTATAGGATTTTTAGGAGTAGAGGAAATAAGGTATAAGTAGGGGCTATAATATAAAGAGTTTATCTCTAAGTAGCTTCAGAGCTAAGCTAATTTATTAGGTTTACTCTAAATTTATTAAAGTCTTTTTTTTAAATAATTTATAGATATTTAACTTTATTAATAAAGTAGTTTTATTTAAGGCTAACTAATTAAATTTTAATATAGTTATTTAGATTATTTAGGGGCTACTTATAATATTAAGGTTATATTTTATAGCTTTAGTTTGAATATTATTAATCTGTTAAAGGAACTTTATAGTAGCTTTATAGTTAAGATTATTAATTATTAGTATTGAGGAAATAATCTAGCTAATTTAGTTATCTAGAAGGTTTTAATAGTTTTTATTTATAGCTTTATATTAGTAGATTAAGTATTCTTTTATTTATTATTAAGTTTTATTAGAAAGTTAGGCTTAGTTATTAGCTTAAAAAGAGGTATTTATATAGAATATAATATTTAGTATTTTAGAAGTATTAGTAATATTTACTATTTTAGTAGTAGCTTTATAGCTTTTAATAAAGTTTAGAATATTATTTCTAGAGAAGAATAATGCTCTAGTTATACTAAGCTTTAATATTTTAAATCCTTAGAGCTTATATTTATAAAGTTTTAATATCTTCTAATATAATTTAGTAGGTTTTAGATAGCTTTATATTGCTTTTATTTTAGAAGAATCCTCTCTAAGTGTTTTATTTATATTTATAATACTATTTTTAGAGGTTATAGTTTTAAAGATTTTAGTTTTAATAATTACTTCTAAGTTTTAATTAGAATTAAGAATTAAGGGAGGGTTTTTTTATTAGAGTTAATAGAATAAAGGATTTATAAAAGGACTTACTGATATATTACTAAGGCTTAGGTTAGGCTTACTATCTATTAATTTATATCTAAAACTTTTATTTTAAGCTTAAGTTAAAGTTTTTAGAACTTTAGATTTTAGTGATATTATTCTAAAGGAGATATTACTAAATTAATAGAAAAAGTAATAGAAGAAGGCTTTTCTAAAGAAGTGCTTTATAAAAAGATAGAATAAGACTTAAGTAAAGTAGATAATTTATTAATAGAAGGAATAAAGGAAGAATTTTTATAGTATAGACTTAAAAAGGTAATAGAAGGTAAGAATAGAGATAAAGAAAGAAAGAGAAGATTTTACTGTTATTTCTACTTTTATTTTTCTTTTTTATTTAGTAAGTATATTTATATTTATTATCTTTCTTTTTTTCTACTATCCTAATAATATAGTTACTTTATATTTTAGACTTCTTTTTCCTATCTTTTTATAGAGAGATTAGCTGTTATTAGTAATATCCTCTATAACTTTACTCTATAATACTCCTCTTTTATAGATTAGGTTTAGGATTTAATAGAAAATTTAATTAAACTTTAGTATTAATTATAGACCTTAAGAGATATATTTTATACTAGCTACTTATTTACTGTATAAGTAGGTAAAGAGGGGAGATAATAGAAGAGATATATATATTTTTCTTTTTATAGGGTTAGTGTAGAATTATTTTTAGAAGAGAGAAATATTTTTAGTTAGGCTTATAAAATATTCCCCTTATTTCTTTTTTAAAGGGCTAGTATAGTTATAATATTTTTCTTTTTTAGTTCTTTATGTTTTTATACTTATAGTAGTTTCTAATTTAAAGAACTTAGTTCTTAATGTTTTTATATATAGGTATAATTTAAATCTTAAGTTTTTAAGCTTTTTTAGCTTTTTTCTTATTAGTTAATATATTATTAGAAACCTTTTAATAAGTTTAGCTAAAAAGAAGTTTTTTAAAATAGATTAATTAGTTTTACTTTTTTTAAAATTTATAAAATAAGTAAAATAAATTTAGTTACTTTTATATTTTTAGTTTTAAAAAAGTGAGAGGGATAGTTAATTTATCTTAGTTAATTTTAGATTATTATTATAGAAGCTAGTGAAGATATAATATATAATAATTTTTAAATAAGTAAATAGTAGGTTAATAAGGGGGATTATTTAGACTTATTAAGACTCTGCTTATATTTTTCTACTAAACTAGGTACTCTTTTTCTTAGAGTTTTTTAGACTTTTATAGGCTTAGTTAATTTTAGATTTTAAGTTTTTAAGTAGTTTTTCTTTACTAAGAGAAAATAGAAGTTAAAAATATATTAGCTAAATTTCTTTTAATATAATATTACTTAAATTACTTCTTTTTTTAAGCTTTTTCCTGCTTTAATTTAGTAAAGTAATATAAAATAACTATAGAGAGGATTCTTCTTTAATAGTTTTACTTACCCTTTTATACTAGTTACTAATTTTATAATAGAGTAAGGGAGAAAACTTATTAATTATATTAGGTATTCTATTTTAGAGGGAAATACCTCTGAAAATATCTAAACACTTATATATTAATTTTCTAGCTAACTATAAAAAATATAAAAATAAATATATAAATATAAGTTTAACTAAATTATACTTTATTTATAACTTTTATTCTTTTTATCTTATAGGTTATATAACTTTTTCAGAGAAAATAGGCTATTAAGAAGAAGTTTAGTAGTATTATCCCTATAATATTCTACTTTATTTTAGCTTTAAATAACCTAAGAAGTATAGTAAGAATTAAGAAAAAAGATAAAAAGTAAAACTAACTAAAGCTAGAAAAGCCTAAAAACGCCTATTTTTACTTAGTTTTTTGAAAAGTAAGTCTTAGTGGATTTTTACTATAGGTTAGGTAGAAGGGTTTTAATAGCTCTCTTAGAGAACTAATTACTAAAGTTATTAAGAAAAATAAGAATTTTATAAAAATAAGTGTGTTTTTTTATTTAATTGCTTAGTTTTTTTTATTAAAGGCTAACTAGACCTCTATCTATTTATATAAGCTATTTCCCTTTGAGATAACGCCTAACGCCTAAGAAACTATCTATATGATCTATTACTTTGAAGTTAAAATGCTAGAAATTTTAAAACCCTGCCCCCTTTTAGTACTCTTAAAGCTTAGTATTAATATACTCTTAATAAGTAAATACAGAGAAGTTAGCTTAAGTTAAATCTATAAAGCTAGCTTAGTAATACTACTACTACGTTTAGAAGCTAGAAATTACTCTTATAAGTACCTAGTAGATTTTCTATAGTTTAAAAGCTTTAAGCTAGAGAGTGTTATTATCTTCTATAGCTATTAGCTAGTTAGAGATTTAAGCTAGCATACTATCTTTAATAAGAGTTCTATAAGTATTACAACAGAGTAAGAGAGAAAACTCATCAATTATACTAAGCGCTCCACTTCAGGGGAAAACCCCCTAAAGACACCTAAACACTTATATATTAATTTTCTAGTTAACTACAAAAGGTATAAAGATAAATATATAAATATAAGCCTGACTAAGTTATACTTTATCTATAACTTCTATTATTTTTATCCCCTAGGATATATAACTTATTTAGAGAAAATAAGCTACTAAGAAGAAGTTTAATAGTATTATCCCTACAATATTCCACCCCCTCTTAGCTTTAAATAACCTAAAAAGTATAGCAAAAATCAAAAAAAAGAATAAAAAGCAAAACTAACTAAGGCTAGAAAAGCCTAAAAATACCTATTTTTATTTAGTTTTTAAAAAGTAAATCTTAGTAGATTTTTACTATAAGTTAAGTAGAAAGATTTTAGTATCTCCCTTAGAGAACTAATTACTAAAGTTTTTTAAAAAAAATAAGAATTTTATAAAAATAAGTATATTTCTTACTTAATTACTTAGTCCTTTTTATTAAAAACTAACTAAACCTCTATCTACTTATATAAATTATTTCCCTTTAAGATAATACTTAACGCCTAAAAAACTATCTATATAATCTATTACCTTAAAGTTAAAATACTAGAAATTTTATAACTTTACCCCCTTCTATATATCCCCTAAATCTTTCTTTAAGTAAAAAGAGGAAAACTTAATTAGCCCTACTTTATATATATAATATTCTTCTGCACTCTAAAAGCCTTACTATTAGAGGGTTTACCTTTTATAAGCCTCTTAGTAGTTTCCTATTCAACTTAAGCGTTATTTATATCTTTTTTCTACACCTCTTTAGTATATTATATACTAAGTTTAAGCTATCCTTCAGATATAATTAGAGGTAAATAAAAGTCCTAAACTTATATTACCTATATAATATCTTCTATAAAGTTATCTTAGTAGATAAAAAATTCTTCTAAAATATACTTATTAAGCCTCTATTTTAAAAAAAGATTAAATCTCTAAGTATATCGCTTAAGCTTAGCATAATAAAGCTCTTATTATATATTTTCTATATATACTAGCTAATCTACCTCTTATCTTTAATATTTAAAAAGATAATCTTCCTATATAATAATATTAATAAAGGTTAAATATATTAAATCTCCTAGTTATAAATAAATATTAGAGTTATAAATATTTAAACCCAGTCTTATATCTTTTTCTATAATTAATACTAATCCTTCTATAACTAAAAACTAACTAAGCTACACTAGAAGTAATCCTTCTTCTTATTACTCTTATACTACTTAAGTTCTATAAAACCTTAAGTTCCTTACTATAGCATCTTCAGCTTCTAAGAATTCCTTTAGAGATATATTAAGCTTAGCTTAAAATCCCTTAACTACACTATTATAGAGGCTAAATTTATTAATTATAAGCCTAACTTAATAGTTATAAAGTAGTTTATAGTAGTTTAAATTAGCAATCTTATTATTTAAAACCTATTTTAACTAAAACTTCTTAATATTAGAAATTCTCTCTTAAAAAATACAGCAGATAAAGTTAATAGTATAGAGGCTGTACTTCTATAAATTATAAGTTTCCCTAAGTTCTCCTTTAAGTTAAAGTTAAGAAATAATAAATAAAATATAATTAATAAGATCTTAAGTCTCTGCTAGTACCTTATAGACTCTATATTAATTTTTAATTATCTTCACTATATCTTAAAAAATCCCTTTAAAATATCCTCCTTTAGAAGCTTATATATACTTATCCTAAGCGCTATCTAAATAGAAGTAGAAGCTGTTTTTCTAGTTAATAACTATAGCTATAGCTTAACTATCTTCCTCAGAGTATCTAATAAAAATAATAAAGTTTCAGCTTATAAAGAAATTATTATCTTTCCTACAAAAGAAAACTAAGTTATTACTAAACTAAAAGGTTTATATAATAAAAATCTTAGCATATCTATTGCTTTTAATATCTTTTATTATAAGTTTATATATTAACTTAATATAATCTACTACTAGCCTTTTACCTCTCTAAAAGTATTTTAATAAGTTATAAAGGTCTAAAAGTACCTATTCCTATATAGCTTAATTCTAGTAGCTCTAATACTAAGTCTTATCAGGGCAATAAAAACCTTTACCTTATCGCTTAATTAGCTTTATATTTATTATATTATAAATTCTCTATATCTACTAAGGTATAATAAGCTTTCTAGGAGTTCCTAGTTTAAAAATATCTTTTAAGCTATAAAAGTTAATTAGTATTTTAATTAGTTCTATTATACTAAACTAAATACTAAAAAAGTAGCTATTATTAATAATAAGAAGGAGATAATAAAACTTTTTTAATTACTTATTAAGTTCTCCCTCTTAGTTTAAATTAGTATCTAAAGTAGAATACTGTTAGCTTTCTATAGATTCTTCTATAAGTTCTTAAGTCTATTTAGTTATTTAAAGTTTAACTAACTACTCTTTATATAAATATAAAATATAAATCTAAAGATTTTTATATATAGCCTTAATCTTTTTAATATTTTATAAATTATTCTAGAAGTTATACTAAAGAGGGGATTAAAAAGAAAGAGGGGCTAAAAAAGATTAATAAGATATAATAAAGTTATTACTAAGAATAAAAAAAGAGCTTTATTAAATATAATAATATTTAGTTAGGCTTATATATAGTTAAATAAGTAGGAAATATTCTGCAGTAAGTAGAGAAAATATTAAGGCTAGAGTTAAAATATAAAGTGACTTAGTAATAAATTATTATAATAAAAAGATTACTAATATAATTAGTAGAGATATTTTGAGGGTTAAGAAAAAAAAAATAAATAGGTAAAGTAGTAGTTAAGCTTAATTAAGGTGTTAAAATAAAATATAAAAGTAGTTATTATAAAAAGAAAGTTATTATATATAAAGTAGTTTATTATAAATTATTTAGGTTAAAATATCTCCTTTTATAGATAGTAGTAAGAAGAACTTTTAGTGCTAACAGTTAATATACTTTCTGATTTTATACTTTTTAGGTGCAGAAGGAGCTAATTAGACTTATAAAGTAGTTTATTAAAAGTGAAGTCAGTTTACAGTTATTAATTTAATTGCAGATATTAGTAGAGTTTTTAAGTGAAGTTAGATTAGTAAGAAGTAAAAAGAGGAAGGATATTTTAGTTATTAATTATAATAGTTAGTCTTACTTTTTAAAGTGATTTTTCAAATTAAAAAGGATATAATTAAACTTATAATAATATATTTAGGAGGAGAAAGCTAATATTTATAATAGCAAACTACTTAGAGTGAAATAAACTTTTAAGAACTAATTATAAGATATTTAGAGTAGTAAGCCTCCTTTTTATAAATAGCAGTATTTTTTAGATAATATATTTCCTATTACTCTTACTATTTATACTTAAATAAATATATTCTTTTTAGCTTAGTTAACTTTAAGTTAGCAGTAAAAAGTTCTTTTAGTTATTAGTTTTTATCTTATTAATAAATTAATATAGTAAATATACCTTTTAATTATTATAACTACTATTTATTATTATTAACTACCCTTCCTTTCAGATATAAAAGAGCGCCTCTCTTCTACTTAGCTATATCTTTTCTTTCTTCTATATAATATATTTATCTTCATAAATCTTAGCCTAACTAACCTTTTATAATAATAACTTCACTCTTCTAATTATTATAATATAGACATTAAAATTAACCCTAGCAACTTCTATAAAACTACTCTAAATAACTTATTTAAACTCTTCCCTTTCTCACCTATTCTAACCTCCACCTTCTATAAGAATAAAAATAAGAAATATTATTAATACTAAGTTATTATAACTACTTCAGTTATAATATATTCCTTCTTAGCCTTAACTAAATCTCTTACTAACCTATAAATAAACTTCTCTTTCTCTTAAGTAGATACTTATTTTAAATCTTATTAATACAATCTAATATAAAGTTAACTTTATAAATAAACTAAAGCTAAATAAATATAAAAAAAGAGTTATTATACAGTTCTAGTATTTACTTATAAAGTTCACCTTAATATATATAAACCTAACTAAAAATAAAAAAGCATTTCCTAACTAGCTATTCTTCACTTAAGAAGTATATATCACTAATAGCTATATTAGTCCTTTTAGTTAGATATACTAAAAGTTTAATAAGTCTAAAACTATTAAAGCTTTATTAATCTATATATATAATACTTATAACCTCTAGCTTTATAATAGCTACTTTAAGTAATAGAGAAAGATATTATTTAAGAAGTCCTCTAAAAGAAAAGCTATTACTGCTACTCCTCTATTCTAGAAGTATATTTCTTATTAAACTAAATAAGATAAATCTTATTTAAACTATATCTACTATAAAAAGAGATTATCTTATTTATATAAGCTTAACTATAACTAAAAAGAAACTAAATAAGTAGGCTATATTAAAAAAAGTAATAGAAAGAAAAGTATCTCTAATAGTATACCTTAAGTAAATAATAGTAAAGTTATTTTATTTCTTAATAGTAATAAGAGGTTTTCTAAAAATAAGCTTTACACCTAAAAGTATAATCCTCTTCTTAATTATCTTTATAACTTAATAGCTTAATATAAATATAACATCCTTAGAAACACTTTAGCTATATCTCACTCTATCTTAATTTTAGTTATCTCTAGATAAATAAATTACTTAAAAAAGAAGTTAGTAAAATATAAAAAGTAGAATAAAAAGCATATATAGTTATAGCAGTAATCTTAATAATAAAGTTATTTAAAGAGGTGTTTAGTCTATCTTTAGTTTAAATTTTTCAGAGATTAATATTAATTTCTTTTAGTTTTTTAGTAATTTTTAGTCTTTATATATAGTTAGTTTTTATTATTTTCACATCCCCCCTTCTTTTATAATAAATATATCATAAGTAAAAAAAGCAATATAAATAGCATATTACTATTAAAACAATATAAAAATAACTAATAATAAATATATTAAATATAAAGTTATTTACTTAAAACAGATAAAAACTTATAAATATATAGACTTAGCTATCTCTTAGTTTTTCTATATCCTTATATTAGTTATTAAATTCTTTATTCTTTACAGAAATACTTACTACTAATTTATTCTTTTTTTACTACTTATTAATCTCAGTTTATAAAGTTTTATTTTATTTTTAAAGTTACTTAATTTATACTTTTATAGCTTTAATATTATCTATCTCTACTTCTTCTAGTATAGAGAGTTTATTAAGATCAGGAATTTCTGCTAAGCTAAGCATATTAAAGTCTAATTAATTTATAGTAGAGAAAACCTTAGTTATATCTTTATTAAGGTCTAATTAGACTTCTATTTTAGAAATATTATCTAAATAGCTATTCTTATTTACTACAAATTTCTTTAAGCAGTTACTAGTAATAGTTCTCTCAATAAGTAACCTAATAAGTATTTCTAAAAAATAAGAGGAAATATAAAGAGAAATTCTTTAAATATAAAAGAAGCTAAACTAATAAGCGCTAAGCTTACTAAAAGAACTTTTATTAATAAATAGCCTTATATTATACATAAAAATAATATCCCTAACTTATAGCCCTTAATATTATATCTTATATTTATTTCTTTAATTATAATCCTCAGCTACTTATTAGTATTACTTTGCAATATACTTAAATACAACGCAGTAATTAGAATCAAATTATTTAAATATTTATATATATAAAAGAAGCTTAATCTCTATATCTATAGCTTTTAACTAGTTTAACACTTACTAAATAATACTTTTTATCTTAATTAGAGTAACTAAATTATATCTATAAATAAAATAAAAAGAAGAGTAGCTAATAGAGAACCTAACTAATATTTAATCAGTAAAAAAGGCTATATAAAGAACTAAAGTTCAGTTCTTAATACTAAAGTCTAACTAAATTATTAAAGCATAAATAAGAGGTTAATAACCCTTTTTAATAAATCTATTTACCTTTAAGTTATATACTAAAATAACAAAACATTATTCCTTATAAATTTAATTAAGCTTTTTAATAAACCTCTTATTTTCAAAGCCTCTATTAATAATAAGAAGCCTATAAATCCTATACTAATAGATAACATCTTCCTAGATAAACTTAGCTATTATCCTAAAGTTAACATTCTTTAGCAGCTAACAGGCTTTAATATAGCTAGTTAATATATCATAAGCTTCAGCTAAAAAGTAATTACTAATCTTCTAAATATCCATATAGATATATTAAAAAGAAACACCTAAAAGTATAATAAAAATATAGAGGTCTTTAAATCAATATAATTAAACTTAAGCATATAAGAGGCAGCCTTTTATTTAATTACTTATTATTTAATATATATTTTCCTAAATATATTATTCCCTAAGCTTTATATATATAGTATCTCTTCTATAGTAGCCTCCTTCAATATATATATACTAAATAAGTTTCTTTTACTTATCTTTATTATCTACTACTCTTCTTAGTATAAAATTTATTTTTATACCTTTCTGAAAAAAGAAGCTATTTTAAAAGATATATTTTACTATATACTACTTAAACTTACTGAAGTTATACTAAGCTACTATCCTTAGTTAGCTTAAAAAAGCTAAATATTTAGTAATTTACTAAGATCTTTAAAACTAAACCTATTTAAAGCTTAATAAATCTCTTCCCCTTAAGTATAAATTCTTATCTAGCTTTATAATATAAATAAAGTTATTAATTATCTTATCTAAATCTTTCTCTTATTCTACTTTATAAATATTAGATTCCCTAGCTAGTTTTTATAAAAAACTATCTATAGCACTATTCTTTATACTAAATATATATTAAATATTAAAATTAAATATTTTAATCTAAATAATCTATTATATAAAAATAGTATTTAGTAAATCTAAAGTAGTATTACTAATTTAGTCTATAAAAACTTTTATATTTATCTCTAAAATAAACTATACTCTATAGAGATAATTTTAAAATCTTTTAAAAATAAATAAAATTAACTAAAGCTTAAGCTTACCTATATTATAATTAAAAATTATACCTATTTAAATTCTACTTTTATACCTAGCAATATATCTTTTACTCTAATAATATTATCTAAAAATAGCACCCTATCTTTTAGAGCTTATATCAGTAGAAAGATAGATCTCACTTACTTCTTTATTATAATTAATAAGCTAGAGTAATAAAAGGCTAACTAGATAAAGCTTAAAGGTTTCTATAGCTAATTACTGCTTAAGGCTCTATTTAAAAGATATATCTTTTCAGAGAAGCCTCACTAATAAGCCTAAAATAGTACTATAATCTTTAATCTATATATAATAAAACCTAATAATTCTAAGTAAGCTTTTAACAGCTATAATATTATTATATCTTTCCTATTTAAAAATCTTAATAACCTTATTTTAGTTAGGCTTATATCCCCTACTACCTACTATATATCTAAAAAAGTTAATAATAAGTTAGTAAATTTAAAATTTCTCAAAAGAAATAGTAATACTAATAAGTTTAAAATTCTAGAATACTATATTAAGGTTTATAAAGTGCTTAAAAATATATAAATATATCCCTAAAAGCTTAATAAAGTAGTTATTATTATATACTATTTTCAGCCCTCTAATAGAGATATTATTAAGAAAAAGCTAATAAATATTTAAAATAAGGTTATAAAAAATTCTCATAACAACCTTTATAAACTAAATAACTAAATTTATTACACCTTATAATAAGATATATATCTTAAACAACCTAAGAGGAATAGTAAATATAATTAGATCTTAACTTTTTTTATTAAGAAAAACTTAGTTATATCCAGAAAATAAATCTAAAAAACTTATAATCTCACAATCAGCAAAATCTTCAGAAAATTCATCAGCCCTAAAGGGAATAAAAGCATCCCTAATACTAATCTTATTAAGCTTTATATATAAGTTAATCAGCTTTATATTACTATCTTTTTTAGTAATAAAAAACTAAATATTTCTATATAACCTATAGGATTCTTTAAATACTCCTTATATAACTTATAATCTAAGTATATTAATAACTTTACCTTATAAAACTTTTAAAATAAAGATCCCCTTCTCTTACTAAGTAATATATTAAACAATCCTAATCTTCTATAGTAAAGCTACTTATAGATTAATATAGCTATATTTAGTAAAATCCTATATAAACGCTCTCTTTCTATTTATAAAGATATATTTTAGTATCTTAATCTCTCTTAGTAAAAAGTATAGCTAAATAACTTTAAGCTTTAAAAACCTCTCTAGTATAAACTAAATACTTTAGTTAAACTTTATAAATTATAAATATATATAGCTAGTAAAAGAGGAGTTAAATAGCTAAAAATAATCTTCAACCTCTTAGGTTAAGATCTTCTTTTAGTCTTTCTAACTATCTAAAACTAAGCTATCTAAAAGCAAATTATTAACTAGATATACTTTCTTATCCTTCTACTTATATAATATATAAACTTTTATAAAGCTTTAGTTAGCTTTAAAATCTTTATAGTAGAAGTTAAAAAGCTTCTAATCTTTCAGAATATTATTAAGATACTATTAACTTTTAATCTTCCTAAAAAAGCAAACCTTAATAGTTTTTATTACTAAAGTAACTACTACTTTTATAATTATACTAAAAATATTAAATACTACTAAGAGTGAAATTAAAGTATAGTACTAGCTACTCTAAGAAGTCTCTATTTCCTATTTAAAAAGGTTTTCTTTTCTTTCTTAAGCAAAAAGGCACTCTTTTTTATAATTTATTATAATATTAGTATAGCAAATTTAAACTTTATTATATATATTATTTATATCTTAATTAGTCTTACTATAATTATAAATAGACTTAGAAATATTATAAATATCTTATATATAGTCTTCTTATTCTAGAAAATAGCACTAAATTTAGCATAAAAAATCTAACTATATAAAACTAACTAGAATATTAATTTTTTTAAACCTCTTACTTTTATATTCCTTAGCTTTTATCACAGCAGTAATAAAGCATTTAGAATACCTAAAAATAAGCTTAGTAGAAATAGCAAAAAGAAGCCTAAAGAGAAGGTTATAATTAACTATTTCAAAATTAACAACTATTATAATTATTATAATCTTATAGTTATTAATCTAAATAAGTATATAATAAGCTCTAATAAAGCATAGCTTTAAATTACTCTTAGCTATTATTCTTATAATTAAAGTAGTTATAAAAATAGAGATATTATAGTTTAAAATATATTTATAACTAATAAAACTAAACTTAGCACTAATATTAATAACACTCTATACTAAAAAGTAATTATTAAAGCATTCTCTACTAATAGCAACTTTTAAAATAAACTACAGTATAATAATTATAAGCACTATCTAATTTATAATTATAAAAATAACAGCTTTAACTATAAAGATCTTTAGACAGTCTTATATTTAAACTATATTATTATACTTAGTTACCTAATCTATTTATTAAGCTCTTTCCTTAGAAGTTTTAGCAAAATCAGTAAAATTAGTAGGAATAAGTATATAAACAACACCTTCAAAATTATCTATAAAAATATATATTCTTCTAATAAACTTTTCTCTATACTTAAACTAAATCTTATATACTTTTTTAACTAGAAAACTAACTAAGCTATAAAGCTTATATAAAATAAGTTTATTAATTAGTTCCTTATCTTTAATAGTTTTTCTATTTTAGCTATTAAGAAATATAGCTAGCTAAAAATTATCTTTTAAATAAAATATTTTCAGAATAAGTTTTAAAAGAAAAACTTTAATTATATTATTAGTTATTACTTCTCCTTCTAAATTATTTATTCTTTCTAGTTCTAAAATATTAAAAAAAGCAGAAGCTTAATCAGAAAATAACTCTTCCCCTATCTTAATATCTAAATCTCCTTCTTACCTTTCTAAGTTATAAAAAACTCTTTTATTTTCTCTAGCTTTTTTTTAGCAAAATTAAAAGCTTCTTAAAATAAGTTTTTATAACCTAAAACCTTCTTAAAATAGTAGAAATATTCTTAATATCCTAAATAGTAAAATAAACCTTCTTAAAAGGGGATTTTAAAACTTTCTTTTTAATCTTTCTTAAATCTAAAAGCTTTAACTTCTTCTAAGAGAAAAGATTAACTCTATATATCTTTAATTAAATAATTATAAGCCTAAAACCTATAAAATTAAATATATCTTCTTTTATTATACTATTAAGTTATACTAAGTTATATAGGCGTTTTTTTTATTTATCTTTATTAACTACTAAAACCTAAAATATAGAAGCCTAACTACTTACTTCTTTATTAGATACTACATTTCTTTCTTCTATAAACCTATAAAATACCTTAATTAAATTAAAATTATCTTAATCTTAGAAAACTCCTATAAATATAAACTAAAGTCTACTAATATTCTATTTAAAGATTTCAGTAGCTTAAGCCTTTATAACTTTATAGCTATCTTAATTCTTCAGATATATAACAATAACTTTTTAATTAAACTTACCTTCTTATCTTAATAAAATAATAATTATCTAAAAAATAAAAAACTTATTATTCTAAGAACTATAAAAATACTATTTTTAGAAATATTAAATTAAACTACTTTACTTATTAGCTATTTTTTATAGATAATAGCCTTCTTTAAAATTATAATCTATATAGCCTATATATTAACACTAACTATATAGTTTATAAGGAAATAGCTTAAAGTTTTCTTTATTAATTTTCACAAAATAAACTAAAAATAGTTAGTTATCTTCTGTAGCTAGTAAAGCTTAAATAACTCTTCTAGAAAATATTTTCTAGTTATCTATTATTTTCACTAAGTTAAAAAGTTACTAATTTAAAAATTAACTCTAAACGCTCTTTATACTTTAATTAAGCTTAAATTTACTCTCTTTTACTTATAGAGGGGGGAAAGCATCCCCTTATAAAACTTTTAGGAATAAAAGAAATAAAATATAAATAAAAGCTATAATATAAAAAGTCTACCTCTAAGTAGCCTTAAAGCTAAGCTAATTTATTAAATTCACTTTAAACTTATTAAAATCTCCTTTCTTAAATAACTTATAAATACTTAACTCTATTAATAAAGTAGTTCTATCTAAAGCTAACTAATTAAATCTTAATGTAATTATTTAGATTATTCAGAAACTATTTATAATATTAAAGTTATATTTCACAACCTTAGTTTAAATATTATTAATCTATTAAAAGAACTTTATAGTAGCTTTATAATTAAAATTATTAATTATTAATATTAAGAAAACAATTTAGCTAATCTAATTATCTAAAAAGTTTTAATAGTCTTTATCTATAGCTTTATATTACTAAATTAAATATTCTTTTATTTATTACTAAGTCTTACTAAAAAGTTAAGCTTAATTATTAGTCTAAAAAGAGATATCTATATAAAATATAATACTTAATACTTTAGAAGTATTAATAATACTTACTACTTTAGTAGTAATTTTATAGCTTTTAATAAAATCTAAAATATTATTTCTAGAAAAAAATAATACTCTAGCTATACTAAGCCTTAGTATTTTAAATCCTTAAAGCTTATACCTATAAAGTCTTAATATCCTCTAATATAATTTAGCAAGCTCTAAATAGCTTTATATTACTTTTATTTTAGAGGAATCCTCTCTAAATATTTTATTTATACTTATAGTATTACCCTTAGAAGCTATAACTTTAAAAATTTTAGTTTTAGTAATTACTTCTAAGCTTTAATTAAAATTAGAAATTAAAAAAAGCTTTTCTTATTAGAGTTAATAAAATAAAAGACCTATAAAAAGACTTATTAATATATTACTAAAGCTTAAATTAAGCTTATTATTTATTAATTTATATTTAAAACCCTTATTTTAAGTTTAAATTAAAATCTTTAGAACTCTAAATTCTAATAACACTATTCTAAAAGAGATATTACTAAATTAATAAAAAAAGCAATAAAAAAGGCTTTTCTAAAGAAATACTTTATAAAAAAATAAAATAAAACTTAAATAAAGCAGATAATTTATTAATAAAAGGAATAAAAAAAGAATTTTTATAGTATAAGCTTAAAAAAGTAATAAAAAATAAAAAAAAAAATAAAAAAAAAAAAAGAGAACTCTATTATTATTTCTACTTTTATTCTTCTCTTTTATCTAGTAGGTATATCTATATTTATTATCCTTTCTCTTTTTTATTATTCTAATAATATAGTTGCTTTATACTTTAGACTTCTTTTTCCTCTCCCCTTATAAAAAAACTAGCTATTATTAATAGTATCCTCTATAACTTTACTTTATAGTACTCCTCTTTTATAGGTTAAGCTTAGAATTTAATAAAATACTTAATAAAACTTTAATATTAACTATAAACCTTAAGAGATATATTTTATATTAGCTACTTATTCACTATATAAGTAAGTAAAAAAGAAAAGTAATAGAAAAGATATATATATCTTCCTTTCTATAAAATTAATATAAAATTATTCTTAAAAGAGAAAAATATTCTCAGTTAAGCTTATAAAATATTCTCCTTATTCCCCTTTTAAAAGACTAATATAATTATAATATTTTTCCTTTTCAGCTCTTTATACTTTCACACTTATAGTAACTTCTAATTTAAAAAACCTAATTCTTAATATTTCTATATATAAGTGTAACTTAAATCCTAAGTTTTCAGGCTTTTTTAGCATTCCTCTCACTAGTTAATATATTATTAAAAACCTTCTAATAAGTTTAACTAAAGAGAAGTTTCTTAAAATAGATTAATTAGTTTTACCTTTTTTAAAGTTTATAAAATAAATAAACTAAATTTAATCACCCTTATATCTTTAGCTTTTAGAAGCAAAAAGAAAATAGGTTTAACTTATTTTAGTCAACCTTAAATTATTATTATAAAAGCTAGCAAAAGCATAATATATAATAATTTTTAAATAAGCAGATAGCAAATTAATAAAGGGGATTATCCAGCTTTATTAGAACCCTACCTACTCTCTTCTATTAAACTAAACACTCTTTTTCTCAGAATTTTTTAAACTCCTATAAGCTTAATTAATCTTAAATTCTAAATCTCTAAGCAATCTCTCTTTACTTTAAGAAAATAGAAGTTAAAAATATATTAGCTAAATTTCTTCTAATATAATATTACTTAAATTACCTCTTCTTCTAAGCTTTTTTTTACTCTAATTCAGCAGAGCAGTATAAAATAACTATAGAGGAGATTCTTCTTCAGTAATCTTACTTACCCCCCTATACTAATCACTAATTTTATAACAGAGCAAAAAAGAAAACTTATTAATTATACTAAACGCTCTACTTTAAAGGAAAACCCCCTAAAAATACCTAAATACTTATATATTAATTTTCTAGCTAACTATAAAAAGTATAAAAATAAATATATAAATACAAGCCTAACTAAGTTATATTTCATCTATAACTTCTATTATTTTTATCCCCTAAGTTATATAACTTATTCAGAGAAAATAAACTACTAAAAAGAAGTTTAATAGTATTATCCCCACAGTATTCTACCCCCTCTTAGCTTTAAATAACCTAAGAAGTACAATAAAGATCGAAAAAAAAGATAAAAAGCAAGACTAACTAAAGCTAGAAAAGCCTAAAAACACCTATTTTTATTTAGTTTTCAAAAAATAAGTCTTAATAGATTTTTACTATAAATTAAATAGAAAGATTTTAGTATCTCCCTTAGAGAACTAATTACTAAAGTTTTTAAGAAAAAACAAGAATTTTATAAAAACAAATATATTTCTTATTTAATTACTTAGTCCTTTTTATTAAAAGCTAACCAAACCTCTATCTACTTATATAAGTCATTTCCCTTCAAAATAACGCCTAACGCCTAAGAAACTATCTATATAATCCATTACCTTAAAATCAAAATACTAGAAATTTCACAACTCTACCCCCTTCTAGTATATACTAAAGAGTATTTATATTTATAAGCCTAGGTTTTAGAAACTTTAGAGGCTAATATATATACAGAGAGAGCTCAGATTAGCATATTATTCTAATCAGCTTACTAGCAAACAGTTATAATAAGTTCAGTAATTAGAGCTATATTAGCTACTAATATAGTTATTATTATTATTATCCCTAACCCTAGAGAGGTCTTAGAAGTAAAATTTTTATCACCTAAAGCTACAAAGTTATTAGTAATAGCTTAATAAGATCTTATACTACTGCTTATTCTGAAGCTAGCTGCCTATAATAAGTAGAACTTACCTAATTATAAAGTTATAGTTTAAAAAGCTAAGCTAGAGAAGGATAAGAGGGTAGTATAAGCTTAAAACGTAGGAGTTAATTAGCATTAACTAAGTAAGTTAGCCTTTCTAGCCACTTACGTGCGCAGCACCCCTTTTTAAAGCCTAGCTAACTAATCTAGTTAAACCTCAGCAGAGGCCTAGCAGAGGCCTAGCAAAGGCTTAGCGCTAGCGCCTAGCGCTATAATCCTATTTCCTCACAACTAAAAAGTAGTAATATTATTTTTTATTTCTTATTATATCTTTTTATATAGGAGTTTATATTAATACTTTTATAAAACCCTTTTTAAGCTAGTAAGTAGCTATTAGTAACTTACTAACTAATAATATAATTAATAATTACTAACTTAACTTAAATAATAACTATATTATTAAAAGCTAGAGTAGTAATTCTAGCTTTAGTATTTAGCTAATTAATATACTAGTTAATAACCTTAATAATACTTAAGTTAATAACCTTATTAATAATACCTAAGTTAATAACCTTATTAATAATACCTAAGTTAATAATATTAATAATACTTAAGCTAAAGAAGCTAGTAGTAAATAGTTATCTTAATAATCTTATTAAAAGCTTAAAAAGCTAACTTAGTACTTTAAATATATTAAGAAGTTTTTCTAGCTTTATCTAGTTTTATACTAATATAGGAGGCTTTTTATAATAAATAATAAAAAGATAGTATTTTATTTAGCTATTATTAAGATATTAAGAATAATAGTTTTAGTTTTCTCTATTATTAATAATTAGTTTATAATTAATAACTTTATTACTAAATATAATATTATATATTAGAAATATTAATAAGTTCTCTAATTAGTTAATAAGTTAGGTATTAAGTATAATAATAAGAATAATAAGATTAATATAATTAACTTTATATAAGTAAGTTAGTAAGCTAAAAACCCTAAATATACTAGTATAAAGTAGAAAAGTATAAAATATATATATACTCTATATAATAAAATCTAAATAGATATTAAGCTAACTAGTAATAATATTATAGAGGTTTAAGGTTTATAATAATATTAAGCTATTAATAAAGTTAATAATAATAAGTTAATAGGTATAAGTAGTAGTATACTAATTAAGCTAGTATAGTAGTAATATATAGCTAATTAAAACCTTTAAGTTAATACTTTAAGCTTAAGCTTTATTAATAATATATTAAATAAATATTAAAGTAGTTAAAGTATTAATAAAAAAGTAGTAGTAAAGAAAATATAAGAGGATTAAAAAAATAAAGCTACTTAAGTAATTTATAATAGGTTTAATAATCTAATAGCTCTAACTAGTAAAGTAATAATTATTTATAATATTTAAGCTTATAATACTAAATTTAGAGGTTAGTTTAGTTTTAAAGGTATTTTAAAAGTAAGCTTATACTTTAAAGATAATCTTCTTAGTACCTCTATATTTAATATACTACTAGAGGTATTAAAATTATTATATTTAGAAAAATTTAATATTTTAAGTAGTAGTGAGAGAGTTAATATTAATAATAATATTAAAGATAGTAGTAAAATTAATAATTTAATAAAGAGTAGTAAAGAGGATAGTTATAATAGACTTTAATATTAATAAAATCTTATTTCTTATATAGCTAATAAAAAGGCTTAGATTTAACCTCTAGTCCTATAAAATCTCTTTTTAGTATTAAGAAAAACTATTAATAATACTAATAAGAGTAATAAAAATTTCTTATTAGCTTTTTAGAGAGATAGAGAGGTTAAAAAAAAAACTATATATTATATGAAATATTACGTAGAATATTATATTAAAAAAATACTTTTTTATTAACTACTTATTTACTTATTTACTAACTACTCCTCCTCTTTTAATAACTTCTACTATTACTACTAATACTAAATTAATAATTATTATTAAATCTCTAATTCTTTTTTATTACTTATAACTTTATCTGCTTTTATAGCTACTACTACTAGGATTATAGCTTTATTTTTAGTTTTATTAGGTTTATCTATTTTAGCTATTTCTCTCTATTCTTTTTTCTAGAATTTTAATAAAGTTATATAAACTTATTATATTATATATAATTCTAATTTATATTTTAAAGTTATATTTTAGTACCTCTCTTTATAGAATTATAAAGACCTTTTTTAATATATTAAATACTTTTTTAATTTTAGTTTTTAAATATATATATTTTAAATTATATAATTCTTTTAGGGTTTCTAGATATATACCCTCTTTAAAGTTTTTTAAGTAATATCTTTTACTATTAAATAGGATTATAATACTTTTAAAGTTATACTAGAAGCTTAAATTAGTAAGATAATATTTATTATTTAGTATTTTAAAAAATTATATTAATACTTAGTTAAGAAAAGTAGTATTATTTATTAACTTTTTAATACTAATTAGTATATATTAAAATAAGTAATTAAAGTTTACTATTATTAGTATATTCTAAGCTAAGTAGCTTTTATAGTTATAAAATCTGTTCTAATTATTAATAGTAATAAATATAAAGATATATATCTTATTAATTACTTTAATATAGCTATTAAACTAGATAGTATTATTATTAAGTTTAATTATTTCTAAGATATATAATTAATTAGGTAATTTAATAAAATACTTATATATAATATATATTATTTTTAGTATTTTACTAAAAATATATAATATAGCTATTTATAATATATTAAACTAAATAGAAATATTATATTAAGTAGCTAAATATTTTATAATATATAAAAAGATTATTATCTTCTATTTAATTATCTAGTATTTTAAATTATAGAGAATATCTCTCTTATATAGCTAGCTAATAAATAAAATAAACTCTATTTTAGTTAAATAGAATATATTTTAGAAATTAGTATTAATTATACTAAAATATTTTTTTATAATTATAATACCTTTTTTTAAATAGTATTAATATATTATAATAAGATTAAACTTAAATAAAGTATATCTATTAACTTTCTTATTATTAACTTAGAAGTTATTATTAATAGCTATAACTACTGCTACTAAGTTATAAGTATATTAATCTATTTTATTACTTATATTAGCTAAAATTAATAAATTTATAGTAAAATTTATAGTAAATAAAAGCTTTTACTTAGTTTACTTTTTAGTTAGTTTTTAAATTAATTACTTCTATTTTAAGCCCCTATTAAAAGCTATACTTTATAAATAGGGGGGTAATAATATATAATTCTAGTTAGAATAGATATCTCTTATATAAAGGTAAATCTATACTAAAAGAGGTATAGTATCCCTTAAAAATTTAATTTTTTATTATTTTTTATACCTACTTAACCCCTACTGACTTTTTTCCTAAGATAAATCAGGGATAAGTATCACGCCCCAAACCACGCATAAAAGTCCCCGCAAACAGGTGTCTAGAAGCATACCAAAGACTCGACCATCACTCAGCGAACCGCCAGCCCGTCAAGGTTCCCATCTTTCATCCACGCCTCAACGATCTTCTGGAAGCTTAGAATACCCTCTCCCCAGGACGACTGCTTTGCAATCTGGTCCTTCATCTCTTGTGTTAGACTTTCCTGATCCTGAACGAGCCCCTCGCCTGTCAGGTAACCCGGTGTGCAGCTTGGAAATGCTGCAAACCACAGAGCCCGCCTCGCAACTTCTGCTGACCAGTGATCTTCAGCGGCCTTCTTCACCTCCACTGTGGCTTTGTTTACATCTTCAGCACCTTCGACAGTCGCTTTCAATACGTGCGCAATGAAGCGAGTCAGAAGGCTGTAGAAGCTGTGCGCGTTCTGCGATACAGAGCCGCCACTTCCAGACGCGAAAAAGAGGTTGGGATACCCGTTTGACATGGTACCGTAAAGGTTGCCATACTCTGGGCCATCCCACTTGTCCTTGAACAGCCGGCCGCCACGTCCCTCCAGCGGAGCGTTCAAAGCCGACGAAGGGCAGGAGTCGACAAGCCCAACAGAATAGCCCGTGGCGAGAACGAGAACGTCGAGCTCGTGCTCGTGGCCGTTTGCCATCACACCGCTTCGAGTATACGCTTCAACGCCACGACCATTAGTGTCGACCAGCGAGACTTCTGGTTTGTTGAAGAGAGACAGGTATGTGCCATGGAAGGTCGGTCTCTTGCAGAAGCCGGGGTACCACGCTTTCAGACTCTCGGCGACCGAAGGGTCCTTCACCTCGGCGTCAACACGGGCTCGCATCTTTTCCGTCCACGGATAGTCGAGGCTCAACATGTTCTTGACATGTTCTTCCTCTTCATTCGAAGCGATGACCTCGCCCTCATGACCCAGTGCGGCTCTCATCCCAGTCACTTGGGTCCAGCCATCCTGTATCATATCCTCATTGACCGGCTGACCTGTAAATGTCGCATCCAGGTTCGCCACACGCTCGTGCTGCCAACCGGGCTTATACGCTACTCGAGCCCAGTCTGTAGGGGTTGTCTCTTTCTGGTGTTGAGGGCCAACGTAAGATGGCGTGCGTTGAAAGATGTAGGTATGGCCGGCCCACTTGGCCACATGAGGTGCAACTTGAACTGCAGTGGCCCCGGTGCCAATGATGCCAACCCGCTTCCCTTGGAGTTTTGTCATGTCGGGGTCTTCCTGCGACCCGCCAGTCTTGGACCAGTCCCAGCGTCCGGTGTGCATGACAACCTTACCCGGCGCTGAACTGAACACATTGAGGCCATTCAATTTTGGGGCATGGGGGGAGGTTTGGATACCCCCACCGAGAACCAGGAATTGAGCACGAACAGTCAGTTGTTGCCGCCCATGGTTAGGTCCCAGGTACTGATCTAGAGTCACTACCCAACGCTTTGCCTCGTCGTCCCACTTTTGGTGCTTGATAGTGGTGCAGAATTGGCCTCGGATGTTCGACAGGTTGGCTATCCGTTCCAGATGCTCCCGGATCTCATGACCATAGGAACTGAGGCATTATGTGTTAACAGCGTATGGTATCACATCTATGTTGACTTACTTACTACCTATGCCTTGGCATGTACCCAGTTTCCTCCAGCAACGGCACGTAACAATACCCTTCAATATCGCACGCTACGCCTGGGTATCTGTTCCAGTACCAAGTACCGCCAAAGCCACCAGCCTTGTCGACGATGACGATGTCGTCGCTGGCAATGGCGGCTTTGTTCACCAGCTGATGAGCTGTCATTACCCCAAACATTCCTCCGCCAGCAATCAGGATCTTGACCTCAGACCCATCCTTGAGTGGGACGCCTCTGGAAGCTACAGCGTTATAGTCGACATAGGGATCTTTGTCCATACTAGCGAGTGCGGGGTCCCGGAAATCGACGAACTGCGCAAGTTGATCGGAGCGAAGTCGCTTCGTCCGCTCCGCAGCGTATTTCTCGATCAGGTGGTCTGGAATCTCCATGGTGTTCGGCTGCGGTGTATGGAATCAAGATACTTGGAGTGGAAAGGGGCTTATGAAAAGGTAGCACGGGATGGACTCAACTGGTTGCTGTCCTGATCGTGTATTTAACCACAAAACCATGAACGTCGATGCGACTCTTTATAGCTGGTCTCTGCATAGACTTTGGTGTTCTAACAGTGCCATGATGACGCCTGCTACATGCTGACAACCAGTCGTATGTCCATCTCTATGTCCGCGATGCTTTGGCCATGTAATATGCCCACTTTTGCCAAGTCGACCTAGCATACGCTGACGTCAAACATCCCGCATTTCCATTCACACGGTGCTGGCCGCCGATACTTGTTGACAGGGTGAACCTAATATGCATGCCTCGATTCTCTCAGTCTATCATGTTAGCCATTGGAGACACGCATGTAGCCATCGGTTCGGCTGTATCTACAATCGCTCCAATCTCTGCTCTACCCTCATGTCTGGTCAGGGAAAAAATAGGCATTGTATATATGTGACACGTACTTAGTACTCTGGGGCACTCAAGGCCGGGCGTACGGCTGGAAACCCATCACCGAGACCATTTGGCACCATGGTTGGGCTTAACAAGGAGACGTACGGCATTCATTCCGTTCCGGGTCATTTCGCAAACTCCTCTGAGCGGACTACCAGAGGCTATTATGAATAATCTCCGCCACGAATCGTCTCTTTTGACAACTTCTTCGGCGCATTTGCAACAGTGCCAGAGTATTCCATCGACGGTGGGCAATCGGTTTCATACGACCTATGTGCATTCAGTGGTCAATAGTGACACAATAAAGCCTTACTGACGGCCCCCGCGGGTTAAGGCAACGACAGAAGCCCACACTCCGGGCTTTCGGAGCCGGTTCCCGCGGGTTCCAAGGGCCGAAGGAGCGTGGGCCATGCAGGCGGCACGGTCCTGAAGCGGACCCCGCTCCGCAAAAGGGCACCGTCGATGATGGGGTGATACATTATCAACAAACAGCCTAAGGTCATATTTTTGTATGCATGTATCAGAATCACTAGGGAGCGTGCGGGTAAACCGTCGCGCATGCTGAACAACTTGTGACAACTTCCAAACAGGTGATGGCTTTGACTATCATGGTACTCCGAAGTGCCGAACAATAGTAAAGAACTTCTGCCAGCATTATTCTTTCCGGTCTCGAGGCGTTATTGCCCAGTATTCTGACAATATCGTACACGCTTTTGCTAGATCTCGACTGAACGCTCGAGTGACAACGCAGATGAAAAGAAGGGCTATCCCCGAATACTACGTGCGGACAAAGAACATGGAGCGAATCACAATGCCTAAATATATATCAAAGCTCTCCCTTGAATTTACTCGAACATGACCATCAGGGTAGATGTTTTGGCGGCGGGCACTCTACCACAGCGCAGGAATTTCCCATGACTTTGATTGTACCTTGATGGTTGAGACAAATCTCGAAGGGTGTGGCGGGTCAAGAAGTGGCAAAGGCGATACCGGCTGTCAGAGACACAGCCACCAGACGAACGTGGCTCACTGGGTTCGAAATCATGTGCAGGCAGAAACTTCGCTTACCCACAACAAACCAAATATTCCAGTCATGGGTTTCGTCAGGTCTTATCAAGTAACAAGTGTGCGTCGTCAACGACGGTACAATGTCATCTCATACGCAAAGGGCTATCACCGCAGGGCCTTTCGAAAGCGTCGACCACAATGCCAGCGTCAAGGGCACAATAATGACGAGACCAGTATTCGTCTCGGTCACAATAAGAAAACCAAGAAATCGGACGCATTCAGGTTCATGTATTTCGGTTCTTCCCTACTTTATTCCGACCACCAGGCTGACATTGCCATTACCTAGGGCTCTTCCACCTGAGATACGCAACAGGATCTACGCCTGTCTCTTGACAGCACAATTACCCTTGTTATTGATACCATTATTCAGACCGGGGACTTTCCAACCGGTCATCCTTCAGTTATTTTCCGATGACGACGATATTTGGACATCCAGAACCGAGAGACCCTGCGTCAATATGCTACGGGCATGCAAAACTGTCCATGCGGAAGCTTCCGCGATACTCTATCATAGCAACAAATTCGTGTTCGGAGGCGCTGATGGTATTTTGCAATGGCTACGTACTCTGACTAAACCTTCTCGTCGCAGCTTGAAATCCATGGAGGTTTGGAACTACTATTTTGTACATAGCAATCGGAGAAATAGGTCCTGGTTGAAGAAGAAGGTGAAGAAGCTGGCTCCTAGGGTACACATTGTCGTCAGCTTGAGCCGCCTTAACTTATGGACACCTCACTGAGGTACGATGTTCCGCAGACCCGCTCCAGCTATCAGACCCTTTGGGAGGATATAGGTGCTTGTTTGGTATTGCAACGACGCGCCTTGTCTTTAATTTTGTACCACGCCACAATTGAGCTACCTTGTTCATTGTGGAGTCTTCTTATGACAATGCGCCAATCTTAAAGGTGCTGAGAGAGCCACAGCCCAGATCATTCTCGTAAAGAACCTCTACTACTGTTTGTATCCCAAAAGCCCGAGCCTTTCCATGGACAGTACATGATCTTTGATCATAAAACTGTACTATTCGTGCAAGCTGATTCAGATACGTTGCGCCTCTGATTGTGGCCATCCATTAGCCAGGACTCTGGACTGCCTGAGACCGTGACAGACTGTGGATCATCCCCTTATGTCTCTTCTCATAACTCACGAAAGCCTTGACACAGGACTTCTCATATATCCGGATTAGCGTGGGGGGAATCTGAATCCGTTCTGTTGGTAGTCCGCCTCCATGTTCGCCTGAAGTTCGGCTATGAGGTCTTGACTCAGAAGGCTTCTCCAGGTAAACACTTGGTCGCCTGACGGCTTAGGCTGGTTAACTCGTCGGGAAGCATAAGGCGTATGCGATAGTTCTAATGCTTCTAGCTTGTCTTGTTCCCAGATAGCCAGCCCCAGTTGACGGTACGGCCAAAATGGAACTCCGCGTACGGGTGAAAACGGATTCTTCCATAGTTTGGTAACGTAGATCATCCAACACGGTGGCTGTTGTTTGGAAAGTACCTGTCGTGGCCATCTCGGATCTACCACTCCTGGCAAAGCCGGGTCCTGCCAACATTTTGAGGACGCGTAGTTTTGGGGAGGTGCCGGGAGACTTCGCAACCTTTCAGTGAGAATAGAACCGCCTTGGATATGATCAACGAAGTCTGCGGCGGTCAGAAACTCCTCTTTTTGCCAGGTCCAGCCTTCAAAGAGAATATCAGAAGTTATTCCACTTTGGCCGTCCTCCAGAGTCCAGTCCAGGCGATCTTCAGAGATTCCCAGCTTCAGGTCGAGGAGCAGCTGCAATCTCCAGAAGCCGCGCATGACGCGTTGCTCCTCCATCCAGCAAGGTGGGCTGAGGGGCTGTGGTCTGTACGGCCTTCCTGGAGGGTTCTGGCGCCATGGTTTGTCGTCACGGCCCCAAGCGATCCCGCTCTCAAGGTGGAGTGGAGTGATGAAGGACCATCGGTTTCGGTAGTATTCGAGACAGGCCCACGTCAAGCAGCAGATTCGTCGCGCGGTCAAAAGGACACCGCGGACGATTTGAGGACTTTGGCCTCGGAACAAGTGCGCGAGTCTCGGGGTAGCTGGGACGAGAGTCGGATCCAGGCTCCTCTGGCACCGAGTGTGCTTCCCGACAAAGTCTTGGAATGACGGTGCTGGGATGTTCAAGGGATGCAGTGCGGACCAGGCCAACGAGGCTGATCAACGTGACTACATCGGGCGCCATCGACGCGTCAAGGATATGGTCAAGAGCTTTGGGTCCTATCTCTGCAGACCCAAAGACTCGAGAAGCAGCTGGGCTGGCTGCGACCAGATGGTAAAGCGACCGAAGATCGATGATGGAGAGCAAAAGTTGTTCCCGGATCTCGACAGGAAGATCGTCTGAAATGGAATGTGAATGAGATGACATATTGGGGAACGTCTTCCAGAACCAGGAAGCATGTATTCGAAGAAGCCTGGCATGCAGTCTGGAGGCACGTGCAGTGGATTGAAGCTGGAGTACTTTGTGGGGGAGGGGGGGTATATTAGTGCATACATGAGGGCATATGAGGGGTTGTAGGGGGCTCTTAAGGGCTCTCAGGGCCTTGGGGCACTGGAGAGCTACACAGGGGCATAAGTGAGGCTCTAGATACCTTCAAAATTACCCCAGTCCCAGTAGGCAACAACAATCACGTATTTTTTTAAAGTGATTGACTTATTGGCAGAGAATGTCTGCCGTGACTTGAGAAGCTGCTCCGGAGAGATTTCTATCCCATCGTACCCTGTGGGTCGTCACAAGATAGGATAGCCCGAGACGGCGGCATACACTGTAACCAATAAGGGCTGCAGGTCGCGTGACATTTCTCTTGTTGGGCCCGAAGCGCTTAGCATTGGGGGAGGCTCGGCGTGTCCCGTCTTCCCGACTCATGATGAAAGCTGCCGCTCCGTCCTATTTTTTGCGCGCTCCCTCTTGAAGCTCCACCGCCGCCCCAACTTCAGCGTGGCTACCTAGCAGCGCCGCCCCAACTTTCAAGTCACCCCCAACTTGCTGAAGTGGCCCTTTTTTTTTTTTTTTTTTTTTTTTTTTTTTTCCTTTTCTTACTTGACGATGGTTTGGCTACTTATTGAACTTGCAATTAAAACACAATGATTCAATCGAAGGCCAGCCTCAGCTTTGTCTACGAGACTGAAAATGCATTTCTATGGCATATCAGTGAAGACTGGGAGAATCCATGTGATTGCCACGAGCGATTACAACAAGACCCTAGTGGACAAAGAAAGGTCTTCGATGAAAGTATTTTGCAGACTTGTCGTCATATCGTGGGGGGCTGCGATGGAACTAGTTCGGCAATATGTGAGTAAATGTTACCTGTTAACATAACCCTGAAGCCAAATATGATTATGACATGTCCTAATTCATGATTTTCATTTCAGATGTTCTCAAGCTCGGGCAGCTTCAAGGCGTTCATCGAACAATTGTTCCTCTCAATGATGCACCCCACGGACTAGTGAAAAGCCCACCCGTTAAACCACCAATGAGTCTAAATGACACACAGCCACATCATATCTTTCACATCAAGCCAAAAGTCCAAGTAGATGGATATCCCACGACCATCCAAAGTTCAGGCAACGGCGGTTCCTCAGATTCAGGGCTTGAATCTTGCATATTTTCAATATCAGACTTTTCGGACGATACTGAGCCCTCTTCTCCACTCCTACACGGGATCTTAGAGAGCGCGGCACGAAGGATCTATGCCGAATATCGAAATTACGTATGCCACGGGAGTTCCAAAACACAAGGCGCAAACAATGCCTCCGAGAACACGCCCTCAACAGTCTTCTTGGCTCACAAAGAATCTTCTTCTCAACCATCCCATCAGGTGGGCCTGAAGCGAAGGCATCCACCTGAAGACGAAGATGACACGTACAAGGATTCTACTTCCAAGCCGACTTACAAAAGAGGGAAAACTGTGTCGTCCCAACTACTTGCTTGTCCGTTTCTGAAGTTTGACCCAGAAAAGCATCGACGCTGCTTCAGGCTGACGCTCCGCCGAATCCGCGACGTGAAGCAGCATATCCATCGGAACCACGCACCTGAGTATTACTGCGATCGCTGCTCAGTCATCTTTCCCAGTGAAGAAACTCTCCAACAACATATCAATGACATCGGTGGCCTCCACTGCACGCCATCCTCGACTTTGGACGGGGTTACATATCGTCAGCGCTCGCAACTATCTCGCAAGTCCGATAAGAACTCTTCTGAAGAGGCGCAATGGTTTACAATCTGGAGCATTGTGTTTCCAGAACACAAAAAGCCCTCTACCGCATACATGGACGCGTCTCTCTCAGAAGACGTGTATCTCTTTGAGAACTATTGCCGAAATCACTCGGAGGCTGTTCTCAATACTGCTCTCGAAGAAGCAAGACCTTTGGGAGATGTTCAAATGGCAAATGAAGAACTACAACGGTGCTTGCGATCAGTTTTAAGCCGCGGTCTTGCCCAATTATTCGATGACTTCCACAGTACGCGGTCAGCCGAATCTTCCGGTTCGGCAACGAGTCTTCAAAATGGGGGCCTAAGTCGAGCGCATGCCACCCATCCCACCCCAGACAGTGGATTTGAGACCGCTAGCCATTATCGCACTCCTCACAACCGGTCAAGCACCGGAACACAGGATGTACCAAACAACCTATCAATGTTCGACTTGCTGTCCCCCGGCGACACCAGAATGGCGCCAAATGATGCTAGCTCATCAGTGGATTGGGGTGTCGACCCGTTCTCTGGACTGTTCAGGGATCAGATTCTCCACAATCAAGCATTGAAATCAGCCGATGCGGGGGGCTTTGGTCAGTTTACCTCGGAATATGTGTTCGACACAAATGAACCGAACCTAGATTCAATCTGATGGAATAGGTACGCACTAGGAACCTAGAAAACCGCGTCCGATTCACTGGCAGTTATGCATCTCAAGTGGTTAATATATTGGTCGAACCTTCACCCTGACGCTTTGTGAAATCACCATGGGCTATTTTGGTATCGCGCATCTAAGACTATAGAAAACGAAGACTGATAAGCCTACCGCCTGGTCACGTTGAACCCGAATAGTCGCGTGCTCAACCAAATGTCGGGTTTCTGAAGATGAAGTAGTCAACCCTTTAAGTGGAGAAGAAAAGGCATAAACGCCAGTGGATTTGGCATCGGTAGAGTCACCATCTGTCTGTCAATAATGTACTGTTCCTTGTAAACTTTTCTGCGACGAGTCGTGAAAGTCTGACTGGCTTTGAGATCTGTCAGATCAGTTGGTATGTAAATAGGGCTCAGTCTGGGTTCGACACACCCAAATACATGTAATGTCGACACCAACTGAGCAACTAATCAAAAGCCTATCCAAGCTACATGAGATAGATACCACAGAAAATAATGAAAACTGATGGCGATGTCAGACCTGTGAATGATGACTCAGTTCTGATCAAGCCCGACTAACGTACAGGAAAATGAACAATACGGACAGTCTGCTTGAAACAAGTGTGGACTGAGCCACGAAACTAAACCTAGGAGGCAACGATTTGCGATAGTTCCATTCCCGTAGACGAGTCCTGATTGGTATTTGTGGTCTTGGTCCAATTCTCTAGATAATTGCGGGGTAGGAAAACGAGCATATGTATTAGAAACCCCTTTCAACACGAAACGAAACCTACAAAGTGAAATCAATTTTCCAAGAACATAACGCCTGCCCTCATGTTCGATCAACACTTGGGCTCACTATGATTTGCAGCGACCTCCAGCACCCCTCCCAGCATGAACCGCCCACGCGCGAGGGCTCTTACTTCGTTCCAGTGAAAACGACATCATACCACTGCCTCAGAGCCTCGCAGCGCGTGGTGTTGGAGGACTTCATGTTACAACTGGCTGCACACACAATTTCCCACATCTCCTTCTCCAAGTCGTAACCCGTCTCGTTGATCAGATCGTTGGCATCCCAAAGGCGTTTAACCTTCCCGTCATCATCGGTCCGGAATATTAGGTCATCTGGCTCGCCTACTTTGAAGATATCGATTTTGAAACTGTTGTGATGAATAAAGAGCGTCTTTGTCTTTAAGGTCTGATTAGTATGATTTTTATATTTTAGAGACTCTGCTAAGGGCTACTTCGCTAGCGCTATATATAGCGTATATATTACGCTAGGTTACTATTAGCTTAGATTATTACTATAATATAAATAGTAAGTATCTTACTAACTCCTTAATACTTCTAAGAAGCTAGGATTATTTAAAAATAGTTTTAACTTACTTAAATATATTATTTTTAATATTAAAAACCTCTATCTTTTATTATACTAATTATCTACTTTATAATCTATTTTATATTTAAGATAGTAGTTAATAGATAATACTTTAATAAGATCCTATTTAGTATATAAATAGAGGAAGTAATTCTAAATAAAATTAAAATTACTATATTATTAAGTAATTTTAAAGAGGATTAAGGCTTTTTATTAATATTACTTTTATTCTTAGTAAGTTAACTAATAATATTTAAGCTTTATTAAAAACTTATAATATAGTAGAGGTTTCTTTAGTTTATTCTTAATATTAAGAATAAGAGCTTTTTTAGTAATAATAATAAAATATATATACTAAATTATATATTTATTTCTATTATACCTATTTTATAGAGAGAGTTTTTTAGAAACCTTTTTATAGTTAAAAACTTATTAATAAAGTATTATAATACTAATATTTTATATTATAAAGTTAAAATACTAAGAGATCTATTTAGTATTAGCTATAATAATTATATAGGTATAATATTAATATTAGAGGAGAGATAGTTATAGTAGTATTAACTTAATTCTAAGTATAAGTAAGTAGAGAACTATAGCTTCCCTAGAATAGAGTTATTAATAATATATTTATAGCTCTCTAAGACTATTATAAGCTAAAATATTACTAAGCTTAGTTTTAGAAGTTAATTAGTATACTAATTAAGATTTTTTAAAGAGAAAATAGAGTTTCTAGTAAAGTAATTAGCTTTATTACTACTTAATATAAGTAGCTTACCTCTTTTATAAGCTATAATAATATTAAAAATAGCTAATTTTATAATAATATAAGTGCTAATTATTATTTTAATTTAAGGCTAGAAATATATAACTTAGTAATAAGATCTTAACTAAATTAATACTACTAATGTTAAGGAAGTTTTATAGCCTACCCTATAAGAGGGTCCACAGTAGATAAATCTAGTAAGAGCACTTTAGCTAGTGCTTTATCTAGTAAGAAGATTGTAGTATATATACCTAAAAGCTTAGAATAACTACTTATACTGAACCTAACTATAGCTGCTAAGTAAAAGCATCTAGGTTAGATATATATACTGTTATAGCTATTAGCTTTATTAATAATAGCTTTATTACTAGTAAGGTTAATAGCTTTACCTACGTAACTTATATAGAGATAGCTTTATAAAGTATTTAGCTATAAAAAAGCTTATCTTAGCTACATACTTAAAGCTACTACTAGTACTAAGCTATAAGCCTATTCCTCATCCTCAATCTTAAGTTAATACTACTAAAGCAAACTACCTAGATTCCTATAAGTAAACTACTTAGATTCCTTTATAATATATTCTATCCTACCTAATCTATAGGAGTTTATACTATAAAGCTTTACCTAAAGTATACTCTAAGATAAGAATATTAATACTAACTATAAAACTAGGTTTACTATAATTAGTAAGATAACGCTTTTTAATATATAAAGCCCTAAGGATAGGATAACTATAACTATATCCTACTTCGTAGTCTTAAAAGCTAATATTATAGCTATAGCCTACACTTATTTACCTTAGTAAATCTCATTAGAGGAGGTAGCTATATTTACTACTAATCCTAGCTATTACGCCTACTTTAACGATATCCTTAGTAAAGTAGGCTAGCTAGTAAGTTAACTAAGCTTAACTATAATATTAGGGGTGTTACTGATAACTATAGAAAGTATAAGTAGTAGAGAAGATAGCTGAGTTAACGGAAAGTATACGTGAGAGTTAGAAGATAGGTTGAAAAGTTAAAGAGAGTCTGTTATAGTAATTAAACTAAGTTAAAGTTATAAAGTTATTATTGAAGTGATATTAAAAGTGATGAGATTGTCTATTAGTTAGCGTACGTAAGCGCGCGCGTTAGGGGGGAAGGGACTGAAGCTGAAGATAGCAATCTATAGGACTGTCTAGCTAAGCTGAAACTAATCATATAACCTGTAGGTTATTAGCTAAAGGGGTAAGTTAGAGGTTATTGCAGTATAGGTTCTAAGTAAAAATTATAGTAAGTAGCTAGAGGCTATTAATACTACTAATATAGCTATTTTAGAGGTAATATTTCTAAAAGAAAATTTAGTAGCTTTATTATTAATATATTAAAATAAATATCCTTATATTAAAGTAGTAGAGACCTAAAGTTATAAGTTATAGTAGATAAATATTAATAAGCTAGTGCTATATATAATAAGAGTAGATAATATAAGGCTAGTAGTAGCTAATACTTAGTAGCTATTTAAAAATAAAGCTAAGTTAAAAAGCTTTGCTTTTATATTAAACCTCTTTTTAATAGCGCTAAATAAGGTAATTAGATTTCTAATATTAAAAGAGAAAGAGTTAAAGTAGAAGTTTTTACTAATTAATAATATATAGATATTAGTATTATTATTACTACTATTATAATATTAATATAATTATAGAAGGTTAATATAGTTATAATGAGTAGTTAATAGGTTAAAAAAATAAGGCTTAATAGGTAAGCTAGAGAGGTAATAAGAAAGTTTTTTTTTAGCTTTACTTAGAGTAGCATTTTTTAAATAGATTACTATTTAGATTAATATAATATAAATTTAGCTTATTAATTACTTAAGACCTATCTTTATAAAATATTAATAGCAAAACTCTTATTATAATATAATAATATTAAACTATACCTTAAACTTTAGTTATTAACCTATTTATACTACTACTCTTATTTTAACCCTCTTAAATATATTAATTTCTTATAATATTAACCTTCTTAATACCTTCTCTTTTTTCACTAGAAAGTTCTATAGTATTATTACTATATATACTACTTTAATTTATATATTAAAGTTATACTTATATACTATACTTCTTATAATCTTAAATTTTCTCTTTAATAACCTAAAAATATACTTAATAATACTATAAAGCTTTATATAGCTAAGGTTATATAACTTCTTTCTTATCTATAGCTATTATTAGAGATTAAAGTAGTTATATAAGTAATACTACTTACTAATAAATAGAGTTATAACTTTTAAGTATTTCTTATTAAAGTTTATATTACTAAAGTAAAATCTACTTAGTAGTAAAGTAAATAACTTTATTAAAGTATATAAGAGTAAGGATTTATTATTTATACTACTTTCTATACTAATAAGTATATATATAAAAATATAATTAAATCTTACTACTATAAAGATATTCTATAAGAGATTCCTTTTTTTATTAAAAAACTAATATTACTAATTTTAAAGTATATAAATAGATAGAAAGGTATTATTAATTACTTTTATATAGCTATTAAATATTTAATTTTTTAGCTCTAATTTAATCTCTACTAAAATATTATTTTCTATTAGTTAAACTATAACTTTTTTATATAGTTTTATAAGTATATTAAGTATAATATAAAAGATATTTAATATTATATTTTAAGTAATTTTAAAGTAGTAAGAACTATTCCTCTAAAGTTTTTTAAAGTTTATAATATATAAAAAGTATTAATAAATTTTATATCTAATTCTACTAATAGCTTTTCTATAATCTAAATTATTACTAGAAAACTACTTAAGTAGATTAATATCTTATTAAAAATAGTAGGAGTTTTATTATTAAGGTTATTATTATTAGAATTATTATTAATATATTCTTTAAAGATAATTAATAAAATTATAGTAAACTACTATTCTTTATTATTATTATTAAATACTTACTTAAAAGTATTAAAGATATTTATATTAATAGTTATTTTTTCTAATAATTAAGTTAATAGATAGTATATTTTATTAATATATTAATATACTATTATATAAATATTTTAAGCTAGAAAAAGTTTTTAGCTAGGTTTTCTTTAGCTATATATAGTATTACTATATTATTAAAAACTAATACTCTTATATAATTATAGTCTTAGTATTATTAGAACTATACTTTAGAATCCTTAATAACTAAACCTCTATAAATAGGTTTATTATTAATTCTATTACTTAGTAGCTAAATTTTAGTTTAGTATAGTAACTTAGAGGATTAATAGCTCTAGAAACCTTTATTAAGCTTAATTTTAACTTATATAGACCTAATATAGTAAGGTAGCTTTAAAAACACTATTTTTTGTTATTTTATACTAACTATAGCGGTAGTGAGCCAGGGTCAGGAATTATACTGATCACACCCTTATTTCAGTTGGAGGCTCTCTAGCATGACTGCCTTCGAGGTCATGTAACTGATGGTAGAAGTCGGATATGGGGTCTGCCTGCTTCATTCCGGCACTTTCGAACGTTCCATTGAGCCAACGACCAAGTACTGTAATCGGACTGCGTACATCGTATAGGGGCTGCGATAAGGCTAGAGCTGCCTGTGCGAAGGTTTCCTTGTCCCCCTCACCCGGAGCATGTTGGGAGAGGAGGGGGTAGTACACATTCGGGCCGTACCAATTATAGTAGGCTGCTAAGAGGAGACTTGGCGCGTGGGTCCGCTTGTTGTAAAGTAGAATTCCGGATTCTGAAGCGTGGCGTCTGAGAGTTGCGGGAGGGGTAAAGTTGGCGATCTTAAAGAAATGAGGGGAGATCGTACTTAGCCAGAAGTCAGGCCAAGTTATCAGTCCGTTTGACAGGAAGGGTTCCGTGGTGAAAAGATCATCAGGCGAAGTGATCGGCCAAGCATCTGAGTCTATGAAAAGTACCTTTTCGAAAGGCGAAAAGATGATGGAAAGAACTTTGTATTGGTAGTGATGTACGTCATCTGTCGGGCCAATGAAAGATGAGAAAAGGAGACATTCTGCGCCCAGCCTTGGCAGGATATTTAGGCATATGTTCTCGTCATATTCAGAAGGCGAGTCGAGAAATACGTGAACTGGTAGTGTTGACCCAGAACGTCGAAGGAGTAGGAGAGATGTCAGCGCAGGGCCAAGGTAGCCTCCTCCTGCGGATATGACGATGCCGGTGGTACCCCGCCAAACAGGAAGCGTAGACACGAGAGAGTCGATTGACGCTACGAATGTAGAGTGCTTCTTTGCTAAAGCATCGATAGTATCCTGCGTGAGAGGGATAAGGTCCGGCCGAGTGGAGGTATTGTCCAGCCGAGCGGAGATATCGTTGATTTTTGCAGGGTCGTATTCTGCCTCAGTCAGGTCACGGAGAGGCTTTAAAAGAGGTATCTTGGGATCTGTGTCGTTCAAGAGGCTTCGCAGAGAGTGCCAGAAAATAGTCGTTTTCGGGGCGGTGAGATGCAATGTTGCATTACGTCGCTGGATTTGGAGGACAGTTGTTGGAGTGGCCAAATAATGAATGACAGAGAAAAAGAAGAAGGGAATTGTGAGCAGGAAGGCAAGTCGACCGCGAGATCTCGAGCGTATCATGTCTCGGTAGGTGCAGGGCTCAGATCGTAAACGCTCTTGCTGCGCTGGGTGACCTTCAGCCTGACCTGGCTTTTGAGGAGGGTTGAGTGTTATTCTGGCGATCGAACAGACAGTTAGCAAGCGCTTGGCCAATTGACCAACTCCTTCTACCCTAGATCTTACCAGCTTGTTTTCTCTTGAACCAATCGAGGTTACGACGACGTTCTGGTCGGGCTGCCTGACCTTTTCGTTGGCCAAAGTGATCACATGGAAGAAGTCGACAAACCCCGGTGCGGAAAATGGATGCCGCCTCCGGCATTTGAGCTGGTCTTAACAGTGATTTTGTACATATTACGCGAGCCCCCTTGATATACATCAAAAAAAGGAGCCAGCCGTTTGTGTCGACTTTCCCTGTGGCCCAGGAATGGGTCAGGGATAATGGCGCTTGATTGCATGCCAAAGAGAGCAAGCAGCTGGCCCTTCCGATTTGTGCCTCCCTGGCCCCAATAGGCCGCCCTTCCTATTGGTTCACTGATGGAACCTGTATTTATTTAAGGGATAGGGCGTTCCTTGAACTTTTGTTGGCGTGTTACCTCGTTAGGAGACTGTCTCTCTTTAGTGCCTACTTGATTCTGTAGGAAAATTCTTTTGTCTTAAAATAACGAGGCGATTCAGGTAGAGGGTGTAACAAACTTTCAAGGATCCTATTGTACGCAGGAGCACGGATATAAGGGATGGCCTCACAAGCGTCATAATCTATAGGCATGTCAGGGCTAGATGACGATGGTGGATTTGCACCTGGGTTCTGCATTGATATAACGGTAGTCGTCCGTGGATGATTATGGGTCCTGTTCTATTGATTTCGGCCTCCCGGCATCTGCGGGCTGTGGGTTGTTCATTCAAATTGGCATCTTCTAAACTCTATTACCACTTCATTCAGTCAAAAAAAGATAACTACCTTGGATCTCCGCATGTGGGCCTTGACTCTTTCAAGCTCCAGACCGCGGAACCTCAAGATCACCCCTGCGTCTGTTCAGTTTTCCCCAGCATATTTATTCGACACGAATGATCCAAACCTAGATTCAACAGAATGAATAGGGGTGTGATAGGGGCATAGAGAATCGCCTTCAGTCGATGCCTGTCATAGACTTCTCGAGTCGTGGATGGCTTCGCCTTCGCCTGCGCTAGCAAATGTACACATGGGATATCTCAGACTCCCTCTCTAAACATCTGTTCCTCCTACCTATGCCGCTCGCCCGTCGAAACATAAAGCAACATCAGTTACATGTCATCAGCTTGGACGAACATTTCTCACTTACGGCTGAGTGATGTTCCAGTCCCTCTGACGCGTTTTCGGGCAAACCCCAATGAGAAAGGTCCCGATACAAGTGCTCTTGTTGAAGTCTATCAGCATCCTAATTTGCTACTCATACTCACCTCTTCAGCGCAACCACATCGTCTCATCTTTGAGAATTAATGAAAGGTGTTCGAGGTCGTTCTTCGCGCAACGCACTCCCAATGAAATTGGATTTGGGAATGTCAGCAGCATCTCGTTGACGTTAGCGCCAGTGTTCATAATTCGCAAAACGGCCTCCATGTTTCTGAAACATGACGCAGTATTTTTGACCCTCTTGTATCCTTGAAAAAGAAATCGCAACAGGAGTTTGATTCTGGGAATGTGTTGGATTACCTCTTCATTAAGATGTTTGACAGGAGACTATTCGTTCTGCACCATCGCGTGGTAGACCCCGCTATTATTTTCAACATGGGAGGGCACATATACCCAACTGTCTAATCCTTCTAAGAGTCATCGTGATACCTGCGTGGGATGTCGTCATTTACGCTTGCCTAATGCGGAAAGCCGGGTGAAATCCTTTGCTATTGCGTGCTCTATATCACGCCCACCCATGGTAAACCTAACCCAATATGATCACTGGATAACAACCCTTGGGCAATCAAATGCTACGATAGTCGGATTAACATCGAAATAAGAAGTACGAGGCAGCTAACCGGGCGCTTGCAAGGTATGAGTCTTTGTGGGGAGTTCTTATTGCGAAAGAACGCGGATACGCAGATACGCGTATACGAGTATGACGATCTAACAAGCAACCATAGAGAGGACGGTCTTTTGTCCGCCTATACACTACGTAATAGCACGACTGGTGGGCCAAGGCTACTATGGCAGTCCAGTTACAACGCGGGGTCTGGAGTCAAACTGGGAGGTTTTGCCCGTGGTTCTGGGACAACCCCTTCGCTTCTCGGTCACGATTTCATTGCTACTACTGACAATGATGACGGACAGTTGCACCTAATCATCACGCATCAAGGGAAGGCCCTTCAGTCTCGACCTCAGACAGCTTGCAAGGTCCCCATCTTTGCACCAGGATTTGGTGCCGCCGACATTCGTCCTACGGCCCATTTTGACGGACAGTCATACAAGGTCGCCATCCTAAACACATACAACTCTACTTCCTTTGGTTCTCGTGGTAGCCCAGGTTTTGAGGTCAACGGGGACTGGAACAACAAAGGTGGAATGCCTGGAGGGATTGCTACCGTTGACGTAAGCAAGGACGGCAACAAATGCGAGGTTGTATGGACGTCAAATTTGACAGTCACCATGGTTCCGGTACTATCGACCGCATCTGGCCTATTATATAGCTATGTTCAAGACCCAGACCTAGCAAACGAAGGGAAGTACGTATGGTATGTTGTGGCGCTCGATTGGCAATCAGGAAAGGAGGTGTGGAGGGTCAAAGCGGGAGCGGGTGGTATCTTCAACGACAACTTGATCGCTTCTTCTATTGAGCCAAGTGGGGCTTACTATCAACCCGTTTTGGGCGGCATTGTCATGATTAAAGACATATAGAACATCAATACTCACAGGGTCGTGCTTGCCGTTCGCATTCGTCTATGTGCCTAAGGATCTGGGAGGCTAGGTCGTTCAATCGGGCCAAATACGTCGGATAGCGTTAAATTAAATATAGATGTCTTTACCCCTATTAGTAACTTGAAACACCTTGGAATTATCGCCGATATCCTCAACCTTTTCGTGCTGCTCTTCTAGCTGCACCAGGATTTCTCCAGGCTTAAACCTGTTAAAACTTGCTGCATACTCCGTCCCAAAGTCTTGCTGGCTTTCAGATCTGCCATGCCAGTTAGTACGGAGGGCTAAATCTGAGCTCGACGGGCTCAAACACATGTAGTATCGACACCAACAGAGCAACGACTCAAACTAAGCCACGAAACACAGATTCCAGAGAAACAAGGAAAACATTACGCCGATAATAGAAATATAAATCATGACTTGACACTGATCGTTGCCAGAGAATGAAGCCAATCTGCGATCCATGAACTGAGGCTGAACTTGGCACGGTAGCCCTTCAACGACAACACCGCTATCCTGAGGAACGTAACGTTTCCACCGTATTTCGTTGATTTGAATATTTGGTTGCTGTCGGATATTTCTTCGAGTCGGAGCAATACGGATGTCGGACGAAGACTGATCAACGAGCAAAACAACAAACAATCCAGTAGACAGGCCTCTCGAAATCGGCGTAAACTTGGCTACAAACATAAATCTAGGGGGCAAAGATTTGGGGAAATTCCATTGCGAGAGAGAAGTCCGGATTGGAATTTGTTTTCCTGCGATATTTCGCAGCTCCCATGCGATGGAGAACCACACATCGGGCAGATAAGTGGTGCGTCCCCCTTTCCATGACATAAAAGTCTCTGTGACGTCATAGCCAGCCAGATCGATAACACGAGAGGAGCTCTGCGGTCCCAGGGTTTTGTGAAGTGGCATGTACAGATGAAGTCCATTTTCGAAGAAAATTTGAAGTACCTCGAGATGGTTTCGTTTGCAGAAGCCATAGATGCCAACTCCAGGGGAATCTGACATATCAAGATTAAGATGGCTTGGTCGGTGTGAGCAATCGATGAAAACTCCAGGGGAATCTGGCATATCCATGTCTGACATATCAGTGTCTGAGATATCAGTGTCTGACATACCACTATCATAAATATCCAAGAGGGACGAGTCCGTGTCTTCTATGTGCACCGTTGGACAGTTCGCATGTCCGGCACAAAGAGCAAACAGGGCGTTTGAAAAGAAGCCCCCTTGTACACTGTTGACATCAACGCCCTTATCATTCAGGAGCATGCGGCAGATGTCGGCAGCACCAAAGAAGGCAGCTGAACCCAGCGCACTTCCGACTCCAACATTTGTATTGAGAGCTGGATCAGCTCCAGCTTCAAGCAGAACTTCACATAGTTCAGAGTTACCCTGTGCTGCGGCCAATGCCAGTGCGGTCACGAACGGGGAACCAGAAAGAATCTGATTAACGTTCGCTCCAGCATATATGAGCTGTTGAGTGGCCTCTATGTCCTCGGACCGCAAGCTGATGAACGTAGAGAGGAGGTCAGATCTTCCATCGGTTGCATTGATGTCGAAGTCTGAGGCCAAAAGAAATTCGAGAACTCCAGTTGAAAACTCTCGAATCATGACATCATCGTCAAATTCAACTTCGTAAGCAGCTCTGCAAACAGCCTGTTGGTCCTTTTTTGATGCCAGGTGGAGGGTTGCACCTAGTCTCAGTAATGTTTGAGCGCCCTGCACATTTCCGACTTGCAGTGCACGCACCAATGGGGATGTTCCTTCCCATTGACAATCAACGTCTACGCCAAGCCTCTCAAAGAAGCAGTCAAGATTGGCGGATTTATTTCCAGCCGCCCAGCAAAAAAGAAGCTCCGGTCTGGAAACACTCTGCAGTTCGTCAAGGAGGATGAAGGCATCTTCAGTTGTTAAGTGCTTGGCAGCTAACTCGAGAGCACTTCCATGTTCTGTCTGCATCTCCACAAGTGCCTTGTTGGCTAAAAGCTCGCGAACGAGCTTGTATCCTTCGTTTTCGCCATTGAAAGCGCCGGGGTAGGTTGGAAATGATATCGAGGGCCAAATGCCGTCAAAACCATACGAAGCCGCACATATTGCAGCCTTCAGAGGAGTATCGATTCCCAGAGTCTTGCTGAATTCAGAGCCGTGTTCTTGAAGATAATGGTGTACACGGTTTACCTCTGCACCAGCATCAATCAGTGCCTTCAAAGCAGGCATAGAATTGACTTCAATAGCAGCCATCAGTGGTGGGGGATAGCCCCTATGGATGGCCTGTTTGCTGTTTGTCAAAAATCTCCAAATCTGTTCGTGGCCATGTTTGATAGCCAGTGAGAGAATCGATGGACTCTCGTATGGTTGGATATTGGGGTCGTCGACCGCTCTCTGCCACCAATCTTGGAGCATGTAGAATAAGCCAAAGGCGGTCATAGTTTCCAAAGGTCTCGATTGCTTGGGAGGGTCCCGTATGACATGATAGTCGTACTCATATTCGCACTCGTCGAGCCACTTGAGAAACGTTGGGCTACCTCTTTCGATCGACCCGAAGAATTCTTTGACAACACGGCCAAGCTCTGTATCAGCGACTCGTAGCGAATCAACGTATTGCGCATGGTTCAGCGCTTGGTGTAAAATATAATAGGGACGGAGGTGGCCCCCTTTTCTCGCCGGCGGACGGACCTGGCTCCACGGCAGACGACCAGTTCTGTGTTCGGTCCTTCGTCGTTCTCTCAAGAACCATTTTGGTTGTTGTGATGGTGGTAGACTCCAATCGGTGTTTCTCATAAGGAATTTCAGGGAAGAAATCGCAACATGATGATGAGCGTTGTCCATGCTATACTGATCTTTCTTTCCGATGTATTCCCGTGCAGATAAATGACAGAAACGCCATATGCCTGCTCCGTGCTCTTCATCATGTGAATATGTAAGTAAATTCCCACATATATCAAGGATATTTTCTTTCTCAAGCCCGCTGTCAGGCCGAGTTCCGTTGGAGCTAGGGTCTAGTTGCATTGCTAGCGATAGTTCTCTGGTGTGAAGAGGCTCAAATGCGCATAGAACCCACAAAAAGGCACGCTGGGCCATGCATACTTGGCCTCGCGGCATATCCTGGATTTGCTTCCAGACAACGTCGTATGCAGCTTTGAGGCCTTTTGGGGCAATATTAAGGTGGTTTGAGATGTTTGATTTGCTCCAAACACTGAGTCTGCTCAGCTGTTGAATCTGTAAAGCCGCCCACTGGAACATCCCTTGGCTCTTCTCCCGGAAGACCTGTTTGATTTCGTGCCGAAGACTTGGTTCTAAGTTGTCCCATCGCCTGTCTCGAGACAGTCTATCTTGTACGAAAACGGATATGTCATCCTCGTTGTCTGTTGTTTGTATCTCAATGACTGGCCGAGATTTAAAATGGCGCCTGATATCGTCGTCGGTCCGGCTCGAAAGAAAGATCCGAATGTTTGCGTTTTCTTGGATGAGCTCGTCGAAGGCATCCATCAGTGCCTGTCTGTTTTCTCGGTCGCACTCATCAAGAGCATCGAGTATGATGGTAGTTCTTGAATAATCTTCGGTGATCTCTCTGATACGTTTTTTGCATTCAGAAAAGTCGAAAGTCTTGCCTTCGCGTTCAAGCCTGTCTGGCAGCCCTTCTAATGCAGGATGGATCTTGCATTTGTCGGAGATAACGTCGGAGGAGAGCTGGCGCAGTATACTCTGGAGGATGTGCCGAGGATTTCTTCGATTATCTTCATCTCTCTTGCAGTAGAAGAATGCCACTGCTTCATTGCATCTAGCCGACTCATTGATGGAATCAACAACGGTATCGATGACTTTTGAAGTGAGATATGTCTTTCCGGCGCCAGCTAGTACATACAAAGTCAGTATGATTGGCATCTAGATGTTGAGTGGCAAGTGGCATGGATACATACGTATGCCGTACAGCACAATCACGGAGGAATTGCCTCCCATCCAGCGACGAAAATCCTCCCTGCCGGTGATCCAGTCACAGGTGCCGGTAGTTCTCCAGTGGCTGACATCGTCATGATGGGTTTGAAAAGGGATATTCGAAATCCTCCTTAAGGTTTCTTGCTGCTTGTTTTCATCGATGTGCACAAGAATCCGGGAGAGTTGGTCTTTCATTTCCTCCAGGGATGTATGATAGTCTTTTAGCAGCCTGAGAAATCTTTGCTCGAATCGGTGGCTTGAGATCCTCTTGCAGTCCTCGCCATAGTCAATGACCTTTTTGTGCTGCTCTTCCATTTGCCCCAGAATTTCTCCTGGCTTAGAGCTGTTGAAAACTGCGGCGACCTTCCGCATCGCCTTGTTCTTAGCGAAAAACAAGTGACAAAATTGTAGAGCGCTCAAAAGCCCTGCGTATAGATTCACTAGCTCTCGGTGCAGGTTCTCAAGTGATTGGAGACCCATAGGTACCTCGTCTTGTGTATCTTCCAGGTACATAGATGTCCTCGTGTAGACCAATTCGAATATGCGGCCGGCGTAGAGAAGACGCGGCATTGACGCGAGGAGTTTGACAAACTTGTCGGAGTGTTCTTGTTCCGCAACCAAATGCTATCGAGGGTCAATTACGGTCCAAAATTTTGTGGAATTTCATGGACGGGAAAATTTACCTGCAAGACAAAACGGAAAGCCGCCCATGGCAGCGCCGCGTGAACAGGGTCAAACGAGCAGACGACGTCCCCAATTCCTTTGAAGTCGTTGATCCACATGATCATGTTCATAAAAAGCGGCCCGAGTTCGAGCTTGTGTTTTCCAGCTTTTAAGGTAAAGCTGTGCCGGCTCTTCTCCAACTCTTCCTGTTTTTTCTGCGCCTGGTCGATAAGGCTGTCAATCCATTTGGCGTCTGTTGGGCTCTGCTGTGCGCCGCCATCTATACCCGACAGCCATTCTCGGACATCATCGGGGAGTCGCTCACGGGCTTTTGCCCAGAGATCAGGTGGTTCGGTCATTTGAGTCGAAGGCGTGGCATCTGCTGCTGCTGCCGGCGGAAGTTGAAGACGAGGTAGATGGAGCGAGGAAGAGGAAGGTGGTCGGCTTCGTGTCAAGGCAGCAGGGCAGTATCCTCCAATCACCAAGCTGGCATGGCCTTACGCACTGCAACATGCAGCTCGTTGGGAGGGGCTGAGTGCGCGACCAACAGAACGCTGACAACTCCGTACCCCCCGCGGCAGCTTCTCCCAGATTATGCCTCGTTGCCATCTGAGTGGCTGTCTCTCTGAGCTGTGGCACACTACAGCCTGATGTTCATCCCGTCCTTTGGAGAGCGCTTCAGTTAGCACAGCGATGATGCAAGGGTCTCGCTCTCCGGGGCCATGTCTACACATCTGATAGAACATTGAAGAATTGAAGAATAAGGTAGAGATGGCATACGGCATTTAACGGAGACAAGACTGGAGCAAGATATTAATCGGAATCACTATAAAACTGACTACTGCGCCCTGGCTTCTATGATACAGTCAACGGATACTATGCCGCCGGCAAAGGGAATGGAGCAAAAGAGAGTATCACCAGAAAACAACAAACAAGGCAAAAGCAAGACCATGACCCCCAAAAAGGTTACATGCCAATCCCTGGAAAAGCCACCCATTCCTGAACGCCCTATGCTTGGCCTCTTTTTTCTTCTCAACACGTGCCCAATACATCTCTCTGGCATCTCGTCATAGGACGATGCATCCTGGTGCGTCGTCGTCGGGGTCGGGGGGAAGGCTAATCTACTCCTTGTCCGCCGGCTTATCTTCGGGCTTCTCGTCCACGTCCATCTTGTCTTCTTCGGGTTCCGGCGCTTTGTCTTCTGGCTTCTCGGTGGTCTCCTTGTCCTTCTCGGCGGACTCCTTCTCCTCGCTGGCCGGCTCTTCCGCAGTAGGTTCCTTGGCTTCGGCCTTCTCCGGCTCTGCAGCCTCGGGTTCTTTGCTGGGTTCTTTCTCGGTCTCCTTTGCAGGCTCCTTGGCAGCTTCCGTGGATTCCGCAGCCTCTGCCTTGTCAGTCGTGTCTGTCGCGGCAGGCTCAGCAGGCTCGGCAGATGGTTTGCGCGATGCGGGTTTATCCTCCTTGTCCTCCTTTTCAGCCACCTTCGCGGGTTCCGCCTCGGTCTCCTCCTTCTTGATGGTGGTTGTGGGCTCGTCGGCATCAACGCTGTCTTCCATGCCGACATCTCCGTCGCCGTCGACAATCTCCTTGGGAGCTTCAGGAGCAGCCTCCTTTTCGGCAGCCTTCTCCGATGACTCCTCGGTATCGACGGGGTTCTCGAGGGTAATATCGGCGTCGACAATCGGCTCGGCGTTGGGGGCCTCCTCGTCGGCGGCTCCATTGACAGGCGACGCAGCGCTGCTGTTGGCCTCAGCCTCCTTTTGTTTGAAGTCGCGGAACGTGCGCTTCTTTGCGTTACGAGGGCGGGTGATGCCGTTTGCTTGCTCCATATCTTCGTCGTCACTGTCCTCGAAGTCGGCCTCGTTGTTCGTGCGCTGTTCCCAGCGGCGTTGCGTCATGCGCTCGTCGGGGTGCTCGTCGTCGTCCAAGTCGTTCAACTCGGCCTCCTCTTCATCCGTCATGCCACCAGGCAGTGGTTGGCGAGGCACATCCTGCATCTGGACGGAGGGAACGGGTTGTGTGTGTCGCAGGTTGTCAATGACGGCAGCCTTGATTTTTTCGAGGTATTCGAAGCTGTTGGAATTCTCCATGTTTGAGGGTCGGACGTTCAACTCGAAATCGGGCGCATAGTACTGGGAAGAGTTAGCCGTGTCATGGTCACAATACCACAGAGAACCTACTTCGTAGTATTCGTTGTAAGGCAGCGTCCTGGGCAGGTGCTTGCCGACAAGAACACCAGTCTCATATGCCCAGGTACGGGCGACGTTACGCATGGTGTACCCACCACCGCCAAGAACAAGCGTGGGCAGCCCGAAGCTCTTGACGTATCCGACGCAGTTGGCATGACCCTCCATGCTGAGGTTGAAGCAACCCAAGCGGTCTCCACTAAGACTGTCACCACCGCATTGGAGAACGACAGCCTCGGGCTGGTAGAACTTCATCACATGCTCGATAACGGGTTCGAAAATAGACTTGTATGAGTTGTCGTCGATTCCATCGCGGAGGGGGAAGTTGACGGCGTAGTGCTTGCCGGTACCGATGCCGATGTCGCGCAGCTCACCAGTACCAGGGAAGTATTCACCGTACTTGTGGAAGGAGACGGTCATGACACGGTCGGTCGTGTAGAAAGCCTCCTCGACACCATCTCCGTGGTGGACGTCAATATCGATGTAGAGGACGCGCTTCTTGAATCGGAGGAGTTCGAGGATACCGAGGACAATGTCTGTAGGCTGTTAGCTGGCGCGTGTCGCGGGCATCCAAGGTTGGTCTTGTGTACCATTGACGTAACAGAAACCACTGGCTTCACTCTTCTTGGCGTGGTGGAGGCCACCAGCCCAGTTGACAGCGATGTCGCACTTTTGGCGGTTGAGGCGGGCAGCGCCCTCCATACTGCCACCGGCGCTGATGCCGCAGAACTCGAAAAGACCGTCAAAGACGGGACAGTCGTCTCCGACGTTGTATTTGCCCTGCTCCTTCTGATAGGCGTCCATGTTGTCGGGTGTGACCTTTTGTAGGAAGTCGATGTACTCGTCCGTGTGGAACTGGGTCATTTCACCCCTGGTCGCAGGCTTTGCGCGCTACAAATGACAAGTTAGCAGCGATCGCGTCGGTTTCGCGGGCACTTGACGTACATAGATCTCCATGTTCTTGAACAGGTCGTAGTGCATGATCAAACTGTGGGCAAGGCGGATACGGTGCGGCTTCATGGGGTGACCGGTAACGTAGGCATAGTTGCCAATGTCGGAGTCGTAGAAATATGCGACCTTCTTTGGGGACGACGAAGACCCATTGGCCAGGGCCACCGATCCGAGAGGTGACATGGCGTCGGTCGTTGGAGATATTCTGTGGTTGCGTAGTATATTCGATCGATCGTGATGATTGGAATTTGGTGGTGGAGTGGTTGTGGTGGAGGGAAAGGATGGGAAAGGCGAGCGAAGGCTGCGCGTGGGCGTGGAAGCTCTGATCGGCTCGGCCCCAGATTTCCCAAGGCTGGGTGCACTGAAAAAGTCAGGCCAATGGACAACCCGGATGACAGGCCAGGGGTGCAGGCTGTTAGAGGAGCTTTTCGTCCAATGAGGGTATTGGATCACAAGGTGGTGAGGGACGGCAGGTAAGATAATCCGACCAACAGTGTTGTTTGATTCGTCAGCAGCAACTGGGAGGTGCCAGCCGACATCGCCCAATCAGCGTCACCGGTGGGGAGGCGTCAAGGTGCTGATGATGATGATAGAGGGGTTGAAAGGTACATTCTCGGCAAGAGCAGCCAAAACATCATGGACCTTTTTCAGAATCACAACAGAATAAGGGGCCGACATTTGTCAGAATTGCCTCAGTGAATTGTTTCTTATGTACATATACATGATGAGGCTCTGTTTCGGTCTTACTATGAGTATTATTTTGGCATAGGAGTGTGGCTCCGGATAGAGGAGGCGGTGTAACTGGGATCTGGTGCATGCGCGAATGCAGCCCACCTGTGGCTTTGCAATGGCGACAAGCCACAACCCCTCGCACCTGGTACTAACGCGGTCCTTCACAATTGAAATAAGATGCGCAACAACTTGAAAATATTATTGAGTATCAAATTTCATAAATACCGATTCACATCATCCGGCCTTCGTAGTAAATCGAACGAGAACAATTGAGCAAGAGATACCACCGCCACAGCTACACGTGACTGTCTGTCAGCTGCGCGGTACGTACCGGACCGGGCTAGCTCCGCCGGGTCCTTTTTCGCCAGGCTGCTCAGAGCTGTCGTCAACAACTCACGAGCCAGCTGCTTCCATCCAACTCCATCACCTCAACCGCCTCCCTCCGCAACCTCCACGAACGAATACCTCCCAACCAGCGACAACCCCAATCCGAATTTTCCACTCAATCCCTTCATCATACACAGATCATCACAATGGAGCGCTTCCGCAACATGCTCCAGTCCCAAGGCCTCGGTGGCCTGGGCAGCCAACCCGGAACGGTAAGAGCATCCTACCTTCTGGAGCTACCAGGATAGCTTCCACGGCAGCATCGCCCTCGACCACGTGCTGATTTATGGATGCAGGACAACACACAGCTCATCGACAACTCCGAGACCGTCTACATCTCTTCCCTCGCCCTCCTCAAGATGCTGCGACACGGCCGCGCTGGTGTTCCCATGGAAGTCATGGGTCTGATGCTGGGAGAGTTTGTCGACGACTTCACGGTGCGCGTGGTGGATGTCTTTGCCATGCCTCAGAGCGGTACCGGTGTTAGTGTAGAGGCCGTCGACCCTGTCTTCCAAATGAAGATGATGGACATGTTGAGACAAACCGGAAGGTAGGAATGCACCTCGACGCGACCTCGAGGCCATTACTGACAAGCAATCGACAGACCCGAAGCCGTCGTCGGCTGGTACCACTCCCATCCCGGTTTCGGCTGCTGGCTTTCCTCCGTCGATATCAACACCCAGCAGTCTTTCGAGCAGCTGACCCCCCGCGCCGTCGCCGTTGTCGTCGACCCCATCCAATCCGTCAAGGGCAAGGTCGTCATTGACGCCTTCCGCCTCATCAACCCCCAGTCGCTCATGCTTGGTCAAGAGCCTCGTCAGAGCACAAGTAACTTGGGCCACCTCAACAAGCCCTCAATCCAGGCCCTGATCCACGGCCTGAACCGACACTACTACTCTATCGGCATCAACTACCGGAAGACGGCATTGGAGGAGAACATGTTGATGAACCTGCACAAGCACGTCTGGACCGAGGCGTTGGAGATGAACGACTTCAGGGCCGAGGCCGACTGCAACAAGGAGCGTCTTGAGCGTCTTGTCAGCCTGGCTGAGGGCTACGAGAAGCGCGTCAAGGAGGAGACAGAGCTCACCAAGGACCAACTCAAGACCCGCTACGTCGGCAAGCTCGACCCCAAGAAGCATCTGGAGGACGTTGGCCAGCAGTTGATCGAGGACAACATCGTTTCCGTCTCGAGACAGATGATCGACAAGGAGGCGACGATGCCCAAAAAGGATGGTGCCAAGGGCCAATCAAACGGCGATTCGATGGATGTGGAGGAGGAGTTGTGAGTGGGAATTGGCCACAATTCAGGGGCGGTCCAGAGGCGGGATACCAGGACTTTACCGGAACTGTACGATTAGGCGTTTGGGTGGTTGGGAACGCAACGACTAGAGACCCCGCCAGGCATAACACGAACGATTTTACAAAACCAATTGCATCGGATTGAAGGATAATCGCCGTGGTCGAGATGATCATGGACAGTTCTTTGTTCATCAGCACATTCCAGTTCTGATATTCCTCGTTCTTCTCTCATGACTGACAATGGTCCAGAACAACGTAGAAGCGCGACTATCTACTTCATTGTCCACAAACAGTGCGGTGCTCAGACACTCACAACGTGGATGCATCCCTCTCAAGGTTTTACTTATATCGTGTACAGTACCTAGTTGACCATGACAGAAACTAAATCGAATCGTCAAAAGCGTCACTACAATTTCGGCAGGAAGCATTTTGTCAAACACCCCTTCGCCGGAATCTCTCAGACGTCCACGGGATGCGACGTCGCCATCGCTCGAATACCCTCAGCCGTTTCTTTTGTCTCTCCCGGCTTCGGCGACCTAGCCAGGCCAGCGAAGATCATTCCACCAGATTTGCTACACAGTCTTCAGGCAACGGCCGCGTGAAAACCTCAACCATCTGTCGCGCTGAGAAGATCAAAGCTTTCAGCCTGCTTCCGACGCCCCCATACTGGCGATACAAACGACGTCCTCCCCTACCCTCACCCAAGTCTGACTACAGCTACCAAGCCTTCTTACTAGAGACCTCAGCAACGATGGAGTACCCTGAGTCTATCGCAGACACCCAGTACACCGACGTATCCCTCCCTCCATCGCCGCCTCTGCGCATGTCCACGCCAACCTTATTCAAAGTGCTCCACCGTATCGGGCACACCTTCTCCCATGTCCAGTACGCCGTCTGTGGCACGGCCGCCATGGTAGCCTTCGACTTTGACAGACGCAAGCCGACGCACGTCAGCATTGTCTGTCCGTCCTACGCCAGAGATGTAATGGCTTCCTGGGCCGTGGCCGGCGGCATGGCTCTATACCCGTCCAAACCCAACGAGATTGGCGTCCCCGTCGACGGAGACATATGGACGATCCAGGTGAAGTATCTCGAGATGGATGATAATCACAGGTTCGAACGGCTGGAGACTTGTCATTTCAACTTTGGTTGTGACGAGGTTACCACGGCGGTGTTGACGATGGCTGCGCAAGTCGAGCAGATTGCCCAGGTGTACATCGACCCGCGGTATAACGAGCGCTGGCGGTACAAGGAGCGATTAGGAAGCGATGCCATCTGGCTGCTGGAGCAGATGTGTAAGGACGGCGCGCATCAGGTTGGTATGGATTTGAGGAAGGCGAACATCCCGACGATTAGGGACCAGCGGTTCTGGCTTGTCTTCACGACGGCGCATCCGGAGGCTGTGGGTTTGTTTTACGATGCTGGGTTGAGATTTGGAGAGGAAGAGGTGGGTGGCAGCGGACGGGGAAGCCGACAGGAGCAAGAGCCTGTGCATGTGCATGAGTATGATCAGGAGTATGAGGAGGAGTATGAACAGGTGTATGGGCAAGAGCATGAGCAGGAGATTTACCAGGAGATTGACCAAGAGCATGATCAGCAGGGGCTTGAGCAGGAGCAGGTACCTGCCGAATCTCCAGCGTCGCCGCATGATCCACCTCCAGAGCAACGCCGACGCAGAGAGGAGAGCGGGCGCTCGAGACGCAGATCATCTCGGGTCCGTTCCCGCTCCCGCACTCGCACCGACCAGGGGTCTCGCCGCCGGCGACCTTCTGAACATGGACCGATCTTAACCCGGGCGGAAGAGAGGCGCGTTGCCATGGATAGGGCGCGGGCTCGAGGCCAGGGCAGACGGCGCAGCTCGCAAGAGCCGAACAGGTTTTCTTTGAGCGGTGCTCTTGACAGCTTGCTTGGAGGCGGGCACCGCGATGGATACAGGAGATGATCGCTTGGTAAGTTCACCTTTCGACTTGTTGGAAAATGCGCGATTGGGAAATGTTTTTGACTTGAATTGTCTGATTGTTTTACCTCTGAGTGAGGTTTCGCTGTGTAAATGATTCTACAAAGGAGATGATTCCGAATCCCCTTTTCTATTGTTTACGCCCGCCTTTGAGCATCCTGTTACCGTGCATATCCCCTTTCTCAAAACCCGCTTCGCTGGTATAACAAATGAAAAACTCCCTTCCAGTACCCGTCGCCCCAGATCCCCGCGAATTGCTCCGCACATGTTCGTCATCATCTATCCCCTCTATTATCCAATTACTGTCTTCCGTATCCTTGCTGGGTGTACTGCTGTCCGTATGTCTGCTGAGGGTATGCCGGCTGGTACGCCTGCTGCTGGGCATACTGCTGCTGGTGCTGTTGCTGGTGGGTGTATCCCTGAGTCTGCTGTCCGTAGGCCGCGGTCGCATATCTCTGCTCATCGCCGTTCTTCCTCTGCTCGCGGCGCACCTCCTGGATCTGCACGCTCTCGACGCTCTGGTCCTCGCAGCGGCTCTCTAGGGGCGCGGCGGAGTGGCCCATGGCGCCGCGGCGGACGCCGTTCTTCTTGAGGTAGCGCCAGTCGAGCCAGGCGATGATGGTCGCGTAGCCGGCGATCATGGAGAGCAGGATGCCAAGGACGACGACGACCCAGCCGATGGTGCAGGAGGTGCCGATGCAGGCCTGCTGGGTCTGCGACTGGATGCCCATGTAGACGACGGCGGCCCAGAAGACGACCTCCATGGCGTTGAGGATGAAGTTGGCCTTCAGCGAGGCCCAGCGGTGGAAGGCGGAGACGTGTTCGGTGAGGACTTGGTAGAGGATGATTGCGAGGGACTTTGCGGACTGTGGGGGAGGGTTGTGTTAGCTTGATGTTGGTTTGGATGTGGGGATAGTGGAAAAGAGAGGCTTACCATGCCCAGCGCCATCGTGCCTGATCTACCCCGGGGACGGTTCGGCATGAAGATGCGTGCTACTGAGAGACCGAGGGCCGCTGCCACGAGGAGGAGCTGCACCATGTGGATGGGGAACTTGAGTTTGCTGGAGAAGAGGGCGTTCATCTTGGCGGTGTTGATGTTGGTGATGTCCTAAATGGGGTCGGAGTGGGTATCGTGGTGGTGTTGACGGTATCCCCAAGGTTGGTGATGTTCGGATATATGAGACTCTTGCAAGGCAGATGGGAAAATGGAAAGATTTATGAATTGGAAATCTTGAGCCTTGAGTCTTGTAGACTGGGTTGAGTTGTCTTGTCTTGAGTGTCTTGGTGTTCTTCCAAAAAACATCAACACATCGCCGGGCCTCACGGCCGTCTATATACCAGGACGAAATCCGCATTGCATCTTTTACACGTATTCGGTAGAGTTTGATACCTCAATTCCCACAACGCCGGGCCTTTTCGCACGTCAATCTCCAGGGAACAAGCACAGCCATCAGCCGCAGCCTCTTTTTTTCGGCGGGTTTGCGGGCTGGCTGGAACGGATCTTCTCACGCACAATTTGCTGTGGTTCTGTTTCGGTCTCGGTTTTTAGGGGGGGGATTGGGCAATCGTGGTTATCTTACGCAGTAATACAAAGAAGGCCAGACAACACTGCGTTGGCGCTAATACTGGATAACGTGCTTGTTCTTCTCCCTGGCCCTGCACAAAGTGGGAACACAGCCCCAAAAATGGTCTCTTCGGTCTCGGTTTCCCACTGCATAAGCCACCGGCCGAATTGATAGCACTAACATCTAAGCATACGCGTATCCACCGAATAGAGTTAACCCATGGTCTTCCTCCTCCCCCCCTACCAACGGATCTGCCCTTTCTTCGACTCATTCTTCGAATCCTGAGATTTTTTTCTCATGTTTGACGGGGCTCCATAATTTCCCGCCCTGTCCGTCTGTCAAAACTTCACTGCCGCCCGCCAAGACGAGGTGACACGCCAGCAGCGCCAGCAGGCTGGGCCCAGGCTTCTGGAACGACCACACACACTCTCACACTCACACCCCTGACGGGCCCCGTTTTCTGGGCTCTGGCGGGCAACAGATTGGCGCGGAGTATCATTTGGGACGATCTGGCGGGTCTGGTTGAGTCTGCCTCTGCATGGGATGGAAATGCGCCTTGCGCTCAGGTGTGGGGGGGGACATGAGGTTTCTGGTATTAGAGAAAGCGAGGTGCATGGGGGCCGGACGCTAACAGATGAGTCTGAGGCTCGGTTTCGATGTTGATTGCTAGGAGATTATTGATAATCAGAAAAGAGGCTTTCTGTAGAAGGATCCGGTTTTTAAGAAATTTTCTCCCGGTATAATGTTGGCCACGACGGACGGAGCCCAAGTTCTTTTCCTTCCCTCCGAGCGGTTGGCGTTCACGCGGGCGGTTGGCTCACATACGAGAGCACGTCAGATTTTAGGTTGTCAATACCATGACCTTTTCTTCTTATCTATTCGACTTTCCAATACTTCATACTTTCAGTCCGTCCAAAGTCTCTCGGTTGGCGCGTATATGACCTTCCCTCTTCGTTGATGGCCTTCTGCGTTGTCATGGTGCCTGCAGTGCCGTTTTTGCCGGACTATCCACAGGTTCCTCCTTTCCACCCCAGATGTTCGTGAGGCAGGGAAGATGCTTATTTGTAAGTTTAAAGTCGCTAGCTGACTTTGAGGCTTCGTTAAGCCGACGGCAGATTGCTGACCGGCAGTTCGGAAGTTCGGGTCAGGTATTATAAGTCCGGATGTCCAAATGGTGAGTCTGCCCCAATAGCGTCGACGGTCAGCCAGCAGCGAAGACATTACGCTGGAGGTTTTCCGTGTTGAGTAAGATCCAGTAAGATTCGTTTCTTCGTTCGAACCGGTAACGATGTGCGCTAGCGTCCAACCTTTTGGGTATTAACGTTTCCAACTAGCGTGAGGGTATCATGGCCCTGCTGGCTGCTTCGTTCGTTTTTCTCTCCTTTACCATTTGCATGCTCGCCTCGAACCACGGCAGTTGCAAGTTTGCCCATCAGTCTCTCCTCTCAGATACTACCGTGGCATGATAGATGACTGACGCCCTTGGTTGGCCCTCATGTACCACTCTCCAACTCGTCGTCGAACGTTTGTGCTAACGTCTCAATAGACCAAAAACCTAATATCTCTACCATGTCGTTCGTAGTGGCCGCCCAGAGGCACCTTCCAATAGCCCGCACATGTGGTACTACTGGAAGTGCTCTCTCGATGGAGTACATGCTCACAGGGTAGTCATCGGGCACGAAGGTAACGACCTCGATGGCTCGACTCGCCGCTCGATAAGATATCAACCAGAAAATTCTTTCATGACGGGCCATCCTTTTTGTCCTTTGGACTCACGTCTGTTGAATCATCGGCTTTCGGCTCGCCCGAAGACTCCCACACGACCGCTCCAAAATAATCACCTTGGCTCTGCCGATTTCCTCTGTCCGTATGCCGTCTCGGCGGTGGCTTGAGAGGCGTAGGCAACTCCGGCTCATGTCCCGGTGCCTCGAGCATGAGAAACTCGACCCCGTCGTCCGTGTCGACCCTCGTCAGCGGCAATGTCATCGACATGGCTGCCTTCAACTCCTCTCGCGTCTTGAACGTGTCGCGGGTCCTCAGCTCCGTCCGCGCTTCGTGGGCCTCGTCGATGTGTATTGCAGGCGGTATCGTCACCCCAGACAAGCTCCTAGCGTACTCGTCCACGACTCTGGGACTCTTCACGTCCTCGATCGCGTGCTGAGATGTATGAGAAACGGGCCGAGACCGCCTTTTGTGTGACGTGGTGGCGCCATCAGATTGTGTGTACAATTCTGTGTCTGCGCTATCCTCCAGATTCCTCTGCACATACGTCCGCTTGATGACGGGGCTCAGGCTCTGCGTGCCCAGTAACGGCCGCAGGGTCGGTATGCAGACGCAGATGATGGCACAGCATAGTTCTGTTATCGACCAGATGCCCGCGACGACGGTATTGTATGTTGGGTCAGTCGATGTCGAAGACGATTTGAGAGTCGTAAGTCGTATCACAGAAATTGCGCAAGTGCTACCATAACTGTCAGCCAAACATCGCCTGGGCCGTGTCAACAACAAAACGTACAAGAAGCCGAGACCAAAAGTCGCCATGAGAACGATCTTCTGCCTCAGTGGAACAGCGAGAGTCCTCAGTAGAGGAACGGGCATGACGAAGATAACAATATCTGTGATAAGATTTATCGCCGAGCCTGCGTACCACCAGTCCAGCAGCTTGAAGCATTTGCCCTTGACGGAAAAGTCCCATAGGGCTCGTAATGGGACGCAGGCAAAGCATAGTGACACCACCTGCGTGAATCCAAAGGCCATTATGAATATTAAGAATATGTTGCAGAGCTTTTGAAATGGCGGCAGCGGAAAGACACGTCGGTACTGGAGGAGAAACGTCGATTTGATGAGGGGCATTGCCTGGAGTGTGTTTAGTGATCACTTCTCTCCCAGGATGGTTCTTGTCCGTTGGACTTGGAAGCTCCAGCCCTGCAACTTACAGCTTGGTAGACAGCAACAGCGGCTATGGCAATCTCTTGCGTTTTCAGGTAGTTTTCGCGCGTTAGGGTAGCTTTGTGAAGGCCGTCTCCGTAATGTGTGTTGATCAGCATCAACAGACCGGTAACAAATACGAGGACCTGTCAGTCCTGTCAGCATCGCCATTCCGACATGTGTCGAACAAAACCGTACGTATGAGAAAGTAAGGGCTGTATCATCAGGCCCCCATCTCCTTAACCTCCACCTGCGGACGTATATCCTCAATGCAGTGGCGACAGACGCCAAGAGCAATGCGGTCAAGGTAACTCCGATGACAAGCGGCTGCCTGGTTTCGCTCGCATCTACGGCGGGCAGTGTCGTGTTTGTCACCACGGGACTTCCACCTATCTTCGGTACCGTCCCCATTGTCCGGTCGTCGTCGGTGGGATCCATCGCTGTCCGCCTTCTTCCCCGCCCCCAGGGAACCCTCGCCCGCTTCGGGGCTCACGTTATTCGAAGCCGAGATCGATTTGTCGACGGTCTGCTCGATAATCGTGGGTGCCGTTTATATCATCTCGTTACTCATCGAAGGGTCGATGTAGTCTCCAACTCCTCATCCTGTTATTGTGGAGGCAAAGGCAGCCGTGATCACAAAACCCATTCGCTAGGCTCCGATGGCAATCAAACAAGATGGCTGTTAGGTTTTCGATGAATGAAAAGGCGCAGGGGAACGCGTATTGCTAACAACCGGCGCCGAACCGCTCCCACAGGCACGGCCAGCAAGTGGCCGGTGGGCGGTAACGTGTGCCCAGTACTTGGATAGATAGAGTTGGCGCTAGACGCAAAGTTGCCCATCCCTCCCTCCCACGAGGTCTCAAAAGAAGAAGCATGGACATTCTGACGATCCCTTCGTCTGCCCATGACTCGAATCTGGTTCGTTTCCAGTTCCCAATGAGTGAATACATATCAGATCGGCATACCTACAAGGTCACTGCGTTTCGACTACTCGGCGAGTTGTGGGAACATGCAAGGCAGTGGGATACCGTGTGTCGCCATCGCCGGTTCATGCGACTTCCAGACTCGTTCGGGCGAGACAAGTCCTGAAAACCGGCTCCGAATTCATTCCAAACCCACAATGGTTTCGTGCCTGAAAGTGCCGGGCCAACATGGGTCCAGTCGAAAGAAAAGCATCGAAACCGTCCTAGCGTGACAAACTCCATGAGCAAAAGTACAGTAGCGCAGGTAAGGGACGATGATCAGTCTCTCTGAAGGGTTCTGCCTTTGCTAGGCTGTTTACTGGGCGTTTCGTGTACTGAAGTATGCTTTCCGAGGATTCAAACTCAAGATTCGATGACGTTCATTTGGCGATGGGATGCACACCACCAATAGTCGTCTTCGTCCGGAGGTTGGATAGGACGAAATCGTATCTTGTTTGAGAGTCCCACACCCTCCCGAGCTCCGAACGGGCCAACTCCGGTGCTCGGCCCCAGCGGATCCGCATCCCGGGCGGGCTTAGCTTGGTGGGAGGCGAGTGACGTGAAAGCTTGTGCGAGTCAGGTTGCAAGTCGTAATGTGTGGACCGGGAAGTTCGGCGGTTGCTACTTGATTTGGACGGCCGTCCAAAGTGGCGGGTTGGCTGTTGTGAATGCGTATCTCAGGGAACAACCTATTGTGAATGCTGCGACTTGTCTGAGTTGATGAAACAGAAAAGCCTCTTAGTTTACCTTCACGCCACAACATAATACTGGTCATTCCATATCTGGGTAAAATATTGTCCCTTTGAGCGGAGTTGCAATTGTGCTGTATGAAGTGTGACACGAAAGAGTCGTGCTTTCGTTCCGTAGCTGATTATAGTTGTCTCTCTGAATGGACTATTCCACGTTAAACAACGTGCGTGCTGCCTATAGTACAACTTAAGACCTCGCATCTAATTCTCAACCCAGCCTCTCTTTCTCCGATATGCTAGGTTCTTTTCCAATAAGAGCATCATATGTTCAGCCATAGCTGCCTTTGCCTCATCTGCCTGCTCCCGTGTCCAGCAAGCTTTGCCCGCTCTAACAAAGCGGTTTCCAAGGTTGTACCATTCAAAAGATTTCTCATCAGGCATCAAAAGCTTTAGAATGTCATCCAGTGGTCTACCACTTTCTATCGCCTGAGATATCATCGGCCGGAAATCTTTGTACATGATCTCTGCGGTCATGAAGGCTCTGTAGGTCCAGTTTTTGGATTTGAATTCTTCCGAAGGTGGACGAGCCCATGTGTTTGTAATTAGGTGCGTGTTGTAGACGTGTAGGGTTGTGAGCCTTTGGAGATTCGGCGAATCGGCCAAAAGCTGTGCAACTGAGAATGAGCAAGTCCGATAATTTCCACCACCATAGGTGCTCATCAACGTCCAGACGCCTAGGTCGTCCATATTCTTGAACGTAATGGATCGCAGATAGCTCCGGTTCTCAGGACCAATCTTTTTAAGCCAGTCTAAGAGACGTCCCATCTGGCCAGTGCAGCGATCATAGATGTCAAGAGATAGCTGGATCACGTAAAAGTCACCGGCGTACAACCACTTGGTGGCCTCCTGGTGTATTGTCTTGCAGGTCCTCAATAGAGATGTAGTTGTGCGATACCCATTAAGATTTGGTGACTCATAATCGTAGAGGTATATGTCTTTTGCATTAATGCTGGCCACAACTGTTAGCTTCTTTCGGTGCTCGTGATCCTATGAGCCAGGGATTACCAGATGCCCTCCTTTCGATGGCCGTCCATGGGGAGGCCCACGAAATTCAGTTCGTAGACCATGTATCGCAACTCTATAGGGAGATTCCTTATGATGTGAGTCAAGGCATTGGCCATAGTAATCGAGGGTCCTGAAGACTTACAAAAATAGAAATGGGCGAACCTCATGGCTGTTGGAAGCATCTGGCTGTGATAGTTGTGAGTTGGTGCGCAGCAGAAATACCGAGAAGGCAACGGAAAGACGGAATCAAGCAGGAATAGAAAGACCTCAAAAACTATAATTCCTGGGATGAGGATTGGGGGCCACTCTACCTCTTTTTTTGATTCAGCGTTGGTCAAGGAGTCTAGCTGTTCAAGATACTTCCTTTTCAGCTTTAACGTTCGCTTGTAGACACTACGATCATTTCCATCGGTTTGATTCTTAACTGGCAATGGCTGAGGCGAAGCTGCCAGCCCAAGCAGCCTACGGCTGCGTCGAGGCATCATGGAGTAGTTTGGTCGGTTGGACTGCAGCACAGTGATTCTCGTGGTGATGTGTCGAAACATCAAATTCCGACACTTGAGAAAGTCATTCGAGGCCACGGGTGAGAAGAAAATTTGAAACGCCACTCACCTTGAGAGATGCCTTCGTTCTCTTCAGTTCCTGTCTCGTTTCTAGCCCTAACTATCAGGGTTGTGGGTCCCAAATTACGAAGCAACTAGGTCTGAATTAAACCGGTAATCCATGAGCGTTTTAGCCAGAACCTTGGGTTGGCTGTGTCTGATTTTGACGACGGCTTAACTAAAAGGACAGACCCTTCCCCATCACGTAGACGTTCTTGGAACTTCAATAACTTTGCAATCTTTCACTTTCTTCATCAATGTGACCGTGGATTTTCACAGCAAAGCAGAGTTCAACAGCATTGTGTACTCTCATTACATGCGAAATCGCGGAAGCAAAACACAAGCCTGTAATCAAGACGCGCTTCTCTAATACGTAGAAATCCGTACACTGCCCATAAGAATCGAAGAACCCCCAATACGTACCATCCATATGCTCGCCTCATGGAACTCTGTCAGCTAAGATAGGTTGCCACTACCTTTTCTCCGATACAACACGTTTCTTCTCAGCAGACACATCATGTGTTCAACCATTGCCGCTTTGGCCTCTTTGGCCTGTTCTTCGGTGCACTCGTGCAACTTCGTTCCGTGTTCTGTTCTGTAAAAGCGAAAATTCTCATCACATGGCGCCAGAATCTTCAAAATGTCTTCAAACGGCCTGCCATTGGTTATCGCGCGCGAGATCAATGGTCGAAAGTACATGTAAAGTAGTTCTGCAAGCTTGCAGGCTTCTCGGGTCCAATCCTTGGATTCGGATTCGTCGGTAGGTGGGTGACTTAGACGGACGCTGGTGCTGTCATATCGATATGGAGTGGTGAACCTCTGGAGTTGCCGCGATTCGACAAGAAGTTTTCCGATGCTCATCAAATTTTCCCGATGATATCGGTGATAGACATACCCGGACGGTTTCTCGAAAGAACATCTCAAAGAGAGGGATCGGAGGTTGCTTCGGTTCAGAGGACCAATTCTCTTCAGCCAGGCCAAGCACGATGACATGGGTAGCCGTTGGTCGTGGAAGAAAAGCTTCCTAGAGTATAAAAATTTGGCAGTCTCCAAATGTATCGCCTGGCAAGTCATCAGGATAGATACTGTTGGTCTGTCCCGGGGCCGTTCATTTTCTTGTTGGTAAATCTTGTTGATACTAGTCGCGCATTTTAGCTGTCTGCGGTCCTTCTCTGCGAGTCTCTCGAGTAAGTGGGCCTTACCGGCAACCCTCCTCCCGAATACCATCTACTGTGAGTGGCTCAACCAGAACAAGGTCGTAAACCATAACCCGCAATTCAAAAGGAAGTTTTCTGCTGTCGTCAGTACAAACAACCGAATGATTTGCGGAGAAGCCTTACAGGAGTGGAAATGGGCTCGCATCAAATATTTCAGGTTGAGCTTGCTGCGATTGATCAGTATCAGTGACCGCTTCACATAATATTGAAAGAGACGGTGGTCACGAATTGGGGAGAAAGCGGTCAAAAATCCGCAGAATTAACGGGAGGGAATGATGAATCACCTTCGATGACGTAGCAACATTGACGACTGCCGAAATCTCGCCCACTTGGTTGGTAGGCATAGCAAGATCCTGATCAGCTTGGTTTGAAGGTCGCGAAGGATGATGCGAAGCTGCCTTTGTAGGCGCCCTGCGGCACCGTCGTGGCATTTTCAGAACGCTGCTCGGCACCAGGACCGGACTTGTTGATGTGTTGGAAGTAAAGAATCCCAGATGGTTGGGCTAGTCGGTAAATCCGGTGTTCAGCAGAGAAAAGTCGAGACGCCACTCGCCACAACACCTTGAGGGACTGGCATCAGATCTCTTCTCCAGACAAAGCGAAGCAAGGTTTTCGACGAGATTCATGAGAGGTACGCCAGGCACTTGAGTGCTGAACCTCAAGTTACCAATTTCGATTGTTGAATAGCTACCCGCGAAAGTTATGGTAAGTTTGAAATAGCCAACTAAACATGCGTAGTGGAATGGCATGTAGGGAAAAGAAGCAAAACTGGAGACATGCAACGAATGCTTCAGCTACGGTGGATTTTACTGTGCCGAAACCAGTGGCACCCGTTGAACTTTGGGATGACACGGTCAAGAAAATTGGTCTACATGTTTCTACTACATGTTTCTACCCTTCATGTGTTTGTAGGGCTAAAGATCTCCATAGATAAGACAGAAGAATGATGAACCCGAAGCTGTGTGTGATTTGACAGCGACCATGCTTTAGCCCACAAAGGCCATCCTGGGCAACGCGCTGATTGTATTGCTGAAAGACCATCAACTTGAAATGCACTGCTCAACCAACAACTTCATGTGACGAGCCGCCTCTTGCTCGACCTCTTCCCTCCTTACATAATGACACCGGGCAATATACACGAAATTCTTTGGGTGAATCTTGGGCAAGTTCGCCACTTGGATCGAGGTTTTGCCAAGAGACTTGGCCTTCTTCATGAGGGGTAACAAATCGCTGAACACCATCTCAGCAAGAAAGCGTGTCTCCTCTTGCCAGGCCTCAGGAATATCTTTGGTGGCGACCAGGGTTGTTGTCTGGTACCTCATGGTATATCGGAAGCCCAAATCCAGACTTTCCAGGTGTTCGCAGTCACTAAGAAGTTGAGCAACTCGTCGTGAAGTAGTCCTATAGTCCTGCTGGTTCCAGAGTGGAAAGTTTCCACATCCGTCGCATCTTCGAGCACTGGATGCTTGGAAAGGCCGCGACAGCTTGATTGCGCGTATGTTGGTGGCTCTCGGTCCGATTCGTTTCAACCAAATATCAAGGTACTCCATGTCCTGGATTTCGAATGTGGTTGAGTAAAGCATTGCTCTGGCATCGGCGTGGACCGTCTTGCAGGTACGTAGTAGAGAGCCAAAGGCGTGACAACCTGATTTTTGTCGAAGGCGCTTGCAGGAGCGATCCCAATAGATAGCAATCTGGCTCCGTGCGAGAGCTAGGTCATAGACCACGTTACGTATCTCAGGTGGCAGTTCTCTGGGAATTTGTTGTCAGCTTCAGCCGACATTGGACAGCCGACGGGTAGACTTGCAAGAAACCTATGTGGCCTACTTTCGCTCTCTTAACGAAGCGGTTTAGTTAGCATCTGATCCAGAGCCCAAGCATGAGCTAATTGATGCGGGAATGAGAAGAGGAATGTTTGGTCTGATGATGTTCGAGGACTGGGGAAAAGAAATGAAATTCTCCAATAGTACCTTGCTGCGTAAGTTATAGCCGCCAGTGTCAACGCTAGATAGTGCTGCAAATGGTCTTCTGCGAGAGGGTTGACCAGAAACACCTTGCGAAGCCATGGTAATACGTCGGAAGATTGCTTGGTGATAATACCATGACATGAGGTTTGGACGCACTTTGCTTCACACAATCTCCAGCTCATTGGTCAACTCAAATAGTTTGAAAGTAGCTTAGATCATCAGCTGAGAAGATCGCCGCCGTCTGCCTTTCAGAAATGACCAGAAGTTGTTCCTCCAAATCTTTCTATCAGTGCAATTCTTGAAGGTGAAGATATTTCATTGTCGCCTAGTATTTCGTTTCCAGTCAAAGGCGACGTCCCTCTCAGTCATCGTTACCTCCTTCCAACCAGATAAAGAAACATCCTTCCACTGCAAGGCATCCACAGTGATTGTGCCCTTGAACGAGCGACAGTCGTTTCCAGAAAATACGACATATCCCCTGCTCGTTTCACTTTCTTCCGGATTAGACTCGGCCATGCTCGATTCCGCATTCGACTTCACCTGACCCTTCCACTGGAACCAGAATTTGGGGGACCTGAAGCTGTTCTTCTCGAAATTTTCGAATCTTCGTTTTTCCCTGGTTTCAGTCTCCGAGACAACTTCGTTGTGATCGCTTTCCATGGCTTGCTCCTCTCCCGAAGCACTAGACTTGTCTTCGTTTTCTGCCTGATCTCCAGGTTCACCTTCGACTTCTGATTCCGATGTGGCGCCATCCCCAGCTTCGAGGCCGGAAACCAAGTCTTCGAGAGTCTTCCTGCTCCCGGTCATGACCAGACTTGCATCAAAGACACCAGGCAAACATAGTCGTCCTAGCAGGCCACGGCCGTCGTGCGAAAGGCGGAATATCTCCATGGTTGGTAGAAGAGCCTGTCCTTTATTCTTGGCCGAGGGAACTTGAGCGCCAAGTCTTTTCGCGTTTGCGCATTTTACTTCATATCTCCCAAATGTTCGTTTTACTTCGAATGCCCCGCCGCCTCGACGACCCCGACCTCCCCCGACATTGGATTTGCCGACTCGGTTGTGGACATGTCTCGTTGAAAATGCCGCGTCCTGCCAGTCATCCATGTTCTAGATGATGTAGGCTTATTGATGTTGATTTTTTGTTGATGCAGGCGGATCGTGGGGAAACTTGTTGGTCATGAAGAATCTCTGTTAATGCTCGCTCCCCTTCTCCCGGGGAAATGAAGCTTAGCAGTCTTGACGTCATCTATCTCTCGGGCACTAAAGAGCGCCATCACAACAATCAAATCCCGCCTTGAAGAAACGATTGAAGGATAAGTAGCTCCTGCACTCGGTCTCATAATCATTGAGTTGCGGACGGCTGCGCGTACGATGCCTTGCATAAACAACTGTTTATCAGCGCTGCACCACAGCATTACATGTAGCCTTAGCTTCTTCCGACCCAACAGGCCTATACGATTCAAGCGGCAGTCGATCGGACGATAAAAATCAGGTATAGAATTTTCCATTTTTTCCAATGTCTGTAGAAGATTATTCAAAAACTTCCTCGTCGGGCAATTGATTGGAGTTTCCTTCATTCCTTTCAGGATGTTCGGCTGAGCTCTGCCTGTTCCAGAACAATGACGTCATGCCCACTCTGCAACTTTCTACCGTCTGTCTGAATGCTTTGAATAAATTGTGGCTAATTTCTGAAAGCGTCATTTCGCCTCAATCGGTATGAAAAGTCAATCATGCGCTGTAATTCAAACGCTGTGGTGCAACACCACATCGTCTCATAAGACGATGTCGTGAATGAGCGACTCGGAGTCCAGGGCTGTGATTGAGGCAGACAGACTTGGTGATAGAACCAAGCATGGAAACTTCTGAACATGTCGTCGAAAAGAGTTCGGTCGACCAGAGTCTAGATGTTTCCAAAGTCAAAATGGCGCCCCGTCAAACACCAAGGTGACCACCGGATCGAAGTCAAAGCCAACCAGCCCCACGATCTGGCGGGCTGAGCCGGCTACAACGTCGCGCGCGCCCACCAGCGCTAGCAATCCGAAAAGTCTCAGCCGGGCTGTCCCCGGACCGTCAGTGCACTTGTTACATCAGAGTCGCACAAAATGACCGTAGAAAGGGCGAACTAGCAGTGTTCTGATGAGATGGTCTAGAACACCGAGCAGCGAAATAACCTGCTTCCGACCCCTATCAAGAGCTCCCCGCAGTGAGATGCCTGAGCCCCTCCGTCGAGTGTGACGTCAAGGGGCTACGAATGTGTGCCGAAAGCATGACCCCGCAGCGCCAATCACATCCGCCCAACGACAACCGGGATTTCCTGTTTTTGGAGCTGGAGTCGTCACTGGAGGCCAGAGCTCTGGGCGATGTCATAAAGGCGATCGAGCCCCAGGTGTGCGAGCGGTGTATCAAACTTTTCCCACACGACTGAACCCCGCGATAGAAAAAAGAGACAACTTTCTTGCCAAATACACGAAGACTACACCAGAAAACCACATAAACATCCATCAACATGGGCGACGAGGGCGAGTCAAAGCAGGGAACCATCTACTCCCGCAATAAGGAAGACACAATCGAGGCAGAGACGCTTCTCTGGCGTGCCATGTGCGACAACAAGCCCAAGGCCCTCCGCAAGTACCTCGACAAGGACGCCGTCCTCTCCCACCCGGGCGACAAGGTCTACTCCCCGAAATCGAAGCCCACCCTGCAAGAGCACCTTGAAGACTGGGAGCCATGGACGGCATACCGCATCCAAGACGATCCTGAGTTCGTCGAGATCGACCTGATGAGCTCGAGTCTCGTCTACAAAGTCACCGCATGGCGCCAGAAAGGGAAGAAGCTTGTGGCGACCGAGGGCATCTGCAACAGTGTATGGAAGCAGGAGCCTGGCGGCGAGTGGACATGCTGCTGCCACCACATGAGTCTTATTTGATCGAGCATAGATAAGGCATGGACGACTAGTATGTACGGCTGATGATGCATGGACGTGTAAGAGGGATGGAGACCGGCGTTTTGTAAGACTAGCGACATGGCTCGCGGGCGCTTGATGATTTTCGGTTTAGTTAGTTTGAGGTACAGCTCTTAATGAACTTGCATTCATTTGATAATTTAAAGGTCGGCGAAAGCGCGCATCGCGCTGGAGAATGGAGCTGGAGCCTGCGGACACCACCATGCAAGCGATGCTCATCGGTCGAATGTGACTTGTACTTGAACGCTGATGGGGCTCATTGCCTTGTCAAGTCTCAGACCGGTAGACTTCACTACACACATCAAGGGGGGACAACGACCGCACCAGCGTGATCAACATATAGGCTTAAGGTTCATGTTTGTTGTGGTGACTATCTTTACAGCGTGGGGCTTCGTAGAATAGTATACTCGACCAAGAAGGGAGGGGTGCTGGTTTAATGGTGATGGACAGGGGATGGCCTGGTGGCCTCAAAGCCAAAGCCAAAGTGGTAAGAGATTGGGGTTAGCTATTACAGAAGAAGACATTGTATGGGATAGCCCAATCTAAATACAAACATCACAGAGTTGCGTCTCCAGCCCACTTGGGCTTTGCATCCTCACAATGGAGGAAGTTCCCAGGTAACACCGCGGGGAGGTTTGGAGTCCGTCTTCGTTACCCAAAGAAGTAGTGAGAGGCTCACCGGGGCCATCGCGGAAACTGAGTTGGAAGGCTCAGCGAGGAGGGGGGATTGGGGGGGAGAGAAAGGTAGATTTTGTTTTGTTTTGTTTGTTTTGATGCCCCGTTCTTCGAGTTCTTTTCTGTTTTTGTCTTTTTTGTCTTTTGTTTGTTTCTGTTTCTTGTTTCTTCTTGTCTTTTTGTTTCTGTATTTTGTTTCTTCTTGTCTTTTTGTTTCTTTTTTTTGTTTCTTCTTGTCTTTTTGTTTGTGTTTTTTGTTTGTTCTTGTTTTCTTCTTGAATATGTTTCTTTCTGGGGTCTTACATCTTTCTTTCGTTTTTTTTTTTTTTTTTGCTCATGTTTTGAAACTGAGTTGGAAGGCTCAGCGAGGAGGGAGGTTGGAGGGAGAGAGAGGTAGATTTGTTTTGTTTTGTTTTGTTTCGATGCCCCGTTCTTTGAGTCCTTTTTTGTTTGTCTTTTGTTTTCTTTTTTTTTTTCTCGCTCCTGTCTTTTGTTTCTGTTTTTTTTTTTTTGTTCTTGTCTTTTTGAATATGTTTTTTTCTGGGGTCTTACATCTTTTCTTTCGTTTCCTTTTTGCTCATGTTTTGTTCTTCTGTTTTTCATCTTTTTTTTCTTGTGACAGGAGGTGGCAGGAAGAGCGCGAGGTAGGATGAAATGATAATAGATAGCAACACATGTGAAGAAGACAGTAAGAGTCGCCATAGATGGCAAAGGACGTGAAAAGGACAATAAGAAATCGCACTGAATGGCACCAGATGCGAAGAAGATAGATAGGAACAAATGATAATGGATAGCATCATATGGAAAGAAGACGGTGAGAGATCGCCATAAATGGCAACAGATATGAAACAGACAGATAAGAAAGAAATCGCAACAGACGGTAATAGATGTGAAGACAGACGGAAAGAAATGAGAACAGACAGTAAGAAATAGTGGTAGATAGTAATATGTATGAAGAAGAGATGTGTGAGGGAAGTTGGCAGGTAAGGAGATAGAGAGGTGAGAGGGTAGAAGGGTGAGATGGTAGAAACGTGAGATGGTAGAGAGGTTCGATAAGTATGATGAATAAGTATGTTGGATAAAGATGTTGGAGAAAAGAGAAGAAGAAATCCAGAGAGAAGGGCGATGACTGGGAATTTATAGATTTGGGAAGAGGGGGAATGATGGGAAAGACGTAGAGGTACCTGATGGAGGGCTGGCAAGGTTGGGATGAGTTCCGTCTCCGGCCCACTTTGGCTTAGCATTCACCGAAGAGAAAGTTCCCACGCAACGTCACGAGGAGGTTTGGAATCCGGTTCCGTCACCCTGAGAACTAGTGGCCGGAAAGCCATCGCAGAAAAGGATGTGGTCGCGTGAGCCAGGAACGGCCCTTTTGTTTTAGGGTTTCCTGGTTTTTTCCAACCTTTATTGTGGTTGCTGCGTCTCGGGGGAGACTCGTTGTTGGACGTATACCAGTTCTCATACCAGTTGACAACACGGGGTGAACCTGAAGCGGCTTGAGGGTTATTTCGACCAAAGCTACGTGGAATCTGAAAGATATATTCACAAACTTGACTTATGTCTTCAACCTGCATAGTTTTCTATTGTGTCGTTCGGCTTCAGCTTGGTGGCCCGTACAGTCAGTCTCCTCGCTACCTGGATGACTCGCATGGAACTAAAAAGAAACTCCGAAACTAGACTGGGGACCTCTTCAGACCGAACCCAACGCTTGGATGGTCTCTGTATCGAGCTTTCGTGTCGAACGTCTTGAGCCTGGTAGTCTCGGAAACTCGGTCACTCCGATAATTAGATGGCTCACTCCGAACCTATGTGCTCGCTCATGTGACCTTGCCCTGGAGTGTCACGCATGGAGAGATACACAGGTGATGTCATTGGCCTACCCGAGAATTTGGCCAAGGTTTGTTAACGGTGGCTGATTTCAACCTTGCTTGACAACTGCCGCCATGAACAGGTGAGTCATTGGCTTTTGTGCCTGGAACTTAGTTACATCTTCCAATTGGGATTTCAAAGCAGCTGACGGGGGTGCAGAACCCTAAGCGCGCTCACCTAACCTGTGAAGCGATAGAATTCACTGGTAGTTCCAGACAGGTGATCATCCAGGTCATAGTGTATTTCCAATCAACGCAGACTAGAACTTTCTCGTCATATGAAGTCGAACTGCTTATGGCACCGGTTGACGACGAAAGCGTCTTAGTCGAAAATACCAAGTCCGTATCCATCCGCCCCTTTCTTGTCTCTGTGCCCGTTGAGGCCAACAATGTCCCCGTCCGATTTCCGCTTGTTGGAAGACCTCTCACCCAGGACTTGAACCTCAGGCCCATCATCGTTGACCAGCTCAGGTTTCCACCCTGTGCCACTGACAGGATTGCTCACAACCGCAGGATTTGCCTCCATGATGTGTGGGCCCCTCTGACAACCCTCGACGTTCCCATTCCTCTCGCAGCAACTCCACTTGAAGCCATCAGGCTTGTCTTCTTTCCAGCACGGGTCATCCTCCAACTGGGCCCAATCGTTCTCGTCCCAGATGTCAATCGAATCCCAAACATCACTAGTCTCATCAATCTCGAAGTCGCCTGCAAAGATTGTAAGTCGAGGGCATTCACGCTCGCTGGAAGTTTACGTACCTGGATGATATTTACAACCATCTGGGTCTTGCTTGTCGCCCTCAACCCGCTCGTGACATCGGCTGCAAACCAAGCTCGCAGGTTTCGCAGACCCGTTAGTCGTTGTCATGGCCGAAAGTTTCGCGTGGCTTCCGAGAAGTTGCCGTGCCATCTCAACGGCCTTCTTCCTGGTCTCCGGCTCCCCACAAAGCGAAATCAGGACCGTTCGCGCCATGCCCTCGGGCATACCCCTGATGACGTCTAGTTCCTGGTCCACACTTCCATCCTGGAAAATCGGCATCGCGTCTGTCGCAGGGTGGCCGGCGCGCTGCGGAAACACCTATGCTAAACTTGCACTTGAAAAGAAAATCTGATAGTGATAAGTACCTGTCTCGGAGGTGAATGAATTGATCAGGAACGGTCAAGGTCGTTTGTCTGTGACGACGAAGCGCGTTGGAGAAGAAAGTTGGACGCGTGAGGGAGAGGCCCACCCCGCGACTGTCGGAAATAGCGACTTTTTGGAGGGGAGGCTCGACAACGTTGCTTTTTCCTGACTTTCCCCAAGAAAGTCAGGGGGTCGGTCACACAGGAAGCAACTCTGCTGACATAATGTCGTTCATTTAGCTACTCACAGTGGCATAATTGTCCAACTGTAGATGCCATCATCAGCTCGAGGCTTGTAGAAGCCACACGATAGTTCTGTGACCTTTCTCGCCCAGTTGCAAATAAACAAAGTTTGTCGGCACAAAACAAAACAAGCTGTGAATGTCGCGAACTTGGGATCCGTGTGCCTATGTCGCACCTCGTGGCGGCCAAAGCCAAAGTGGTGAACGATGACGTAATGACCGCCGCCACACCCGAACGAGAGCAACATCTTAGACGCGCGGATCCCTCTTCATCATCATGTCATCAACATCTATCATATGTCTAGAGAATAAGGTAGCGTAAGTATGTGAATGACCCATTATCCAAGATGGCACCTCAGCCCCGGCCAGAATACAGAGACGTCGACGTTGAACTTGAACCGCTCGACGACCCGCAAACTTTCCAGCATCCGGACTCTCCGTTGCCATACTTCGATGAGTCTTTGGTGCCAGGAACACAAGACAGGACGATGGAAACAACTCCGAAATGGATGAGATCGGCCCAGCCGTGGGGGACAGCCCTTTCCCGGAGGGCCGTTGACCTCTTGAAGCCGAGGCTTGCGTGGGGGTACATCATATGGACGCTCATCGGGCTCTACGTGCTCTACTGCCTCGTCATCCGATCACCCCTCTTGGCATCCAAGTTGCCTCAATACTCTGGACGGTACGGTGTTGGCGCGATCGATGTGGAAGTGCCTGTGAGATCACCGCGGCAAACGAGTGAACTGGTTTTCAAGAACGGCAAGCCGGCCTTCGAGCTCGAGACGGTTCTCTTCACGCTGTACTACCCCGCGACCAAAGGTGTACAAGGAAGTCGACCGCGTCACTACTGGATTCCCAAGCCTGTCGGCTTAACAGCGGAAGGCTATGCCCGCGCAGCACACTTTAACAACTTCATCTCGAGACCGATCTTCACGTTTGCATTATGGGCTATTGCTGGGAGTATTACGATCCCAGCCGAGGTGGATGTCCCGCTTGTGCCTCTCGAAGACAAGTCTGGGGAGAAGTTTCCGGTTGTGGTATTGTCGCATGGACAGGCCAGCTCGAGGACTGACTACACACACTACTGTGGCGATTTGGCGAGCTCCGGAATCGTCGTGGCCGCGGTCGAGCACCGCGACGGCAGCAGCCCCGGCTCTGTTGTCACCACTGAGAACAGGAAGAGGAGGGTGATGTATTTGAACAAGAAGGAGCTTCGGGGTGGGAAAGAGATGGAGGACGATGATTTCAAGTTCGAGCAGCTCGCCTTTCGCCAGGCGGAGATTGAGGAGACAATTGCCGTGCTGAGATCACTGGACGCTGGGCGAGGCGAAGACGTCTTTGACAAGAACGCAAGAAAGGAGGGCATGGACCTGGAACAGTGGGCGAACCGCCTCAACTTTTCGGAGACGATCATCGCGGGCCATTCATTTGGTGCCACCGGTGCGTTGCAGGCCCTTAGAGGCGCGAGGACGAACGAAAACCCAGCCGTTGGCGGTATCATTCTCGACCCGGGAAAGAGCAGCGGCCGACTGAACACGGATATCGACGTGCCAATTCTAGTAGTGCACTCGAACTCGTGGTCGAAGAAGGTCACCATGTTCTTTGGGAGGCCGCACTTCGACACTGTTAGAGACATCGTCAAGGATGTGCTTAAGAGGGTTGGGTCCAGTTGGTTCCTGACGAGCATGAAGACGAGCCATCCCAGTGTTACAGACGCGCCGTTGATCGAGCCTTTGCTGTTGAGATGGACGACTGGGGCTACGATTAATGTTAATGAGGGTTTAAGGGAGTATGTGAGAGTTTCGATGGAGTTCCTTGAGTTCTTGAGGAATGGCACAAGAAGTGGTGTGCTGTCTGAGGGGCCTACGCATCAAGAGTATGGCAAGGATACTCGGACGGAAGAGCAGAAGGGGAGAATACCGAAGGAGGTGATGAAGTACTGGGAGATTCATGTCGCGCCACCTCGAGATGAGTAGATCGAGGATTGTGCTAAGGGGTTCTTACAGGGCTTTGTCCATTCAATGTATCGTGAATTGAGGCTGGCCGGCAACGCCTGTATTTTCGGTGCAATGACACTTGTTCGCTGGTGTCTAGCCCACTGTCGTGGGCCTTGATGTGCAGTAAACATGGGATGCCTGTCCAGCGTGGCCTGTCTCTGGCAGGACAAGGCGAAATCTTGCAGACAGATCGTCTTAACGCCGCCAGAGCGATGATCTGCGCTCTAGCAATGCGCAGCACGCAGAAAGCAGATATTGAAGCCTCACATTGACAGATAAAACATCGTGAGGCCGCCGTCGTCGACGAATATGCCCTGATCCAGTCATCGCAAGCGTATTTGAGATATCAGGCGATTTAATGATGTGGTTGAGACGAGACAAGACAAGACAAGACAAGACAGGTGATTCGGATAATATTCCTGCGCTGAGGAATCATCAAATCCAGGGAGGCCCAGACGGTACCGGGGCACTCAAAGAATGCAGTGCTGTGCCGGCACGGGGACCACCCGAAGAAAGGGAGACGAACCGGTGGAGTTCTTTTTGGGGGCGTCTTTTTGGGGGTCTTGTCGGGATTGGGGGCGCTCTTCTAGGCTGCTGGAATGACGTGCGCTCGGCGCATCGCTTAAAAGGACGAGTTTAAAAGATTAGCTGGGTACGGGGGTTTTCGTCGCAAGCGCTGGAGAAACCCTGTCCAGCTGGTTCCCGAGGGGGGGTTGCGTCGCTGAGACAGCGCGATTCCAGGTATTCGGAGGAGATGGGTCGATTTTCTGGCCGCAGTGTCTTATCCGGCTGGGGCTGTTGGTGGTGACGAATTCTGTGTAAGATGGAGGAGGATGTGGGCGGATTTGGGCGTTGGTCTTGTTTTCTTGGTGTTTCTGATCTTTCTGATTACCGAGTGATTTAGCAGTGTTAGTAGAGACAAGCAGCTCGTTCTTCTACGCATAGCGCAAGGGTTGAAGGGGCGGCGGGCCTTGCCTACATGTCGCGTTACACGAGAGTTGCGTGCTAGATCTTTGTGTAACGCGAGATGAGAACCCCATTCGGTGGATATGTCCCTGTTCATGTTCCAAAAAGTCTTCGGATATTGTTCAATCAGATGTTCAAACACAATCAACAACGGGCCACTTCGTGAAGGGGTGACATTCCATTTCGAACCAAGGCGGTGTAGGATGAATCAATCGCTTTTGGGGGGGGTCAGACAGGTGAGGCGGACGGACTAATGGGCTTCGCAGACGAATCAGCAAAACGGCTGGGCGGGACGGCGTACCGCTGGTATGGAAAGAGGGTGAGACACGCGCAAAAGACAACCGCTGCGTCGTCTTTTCCATCCTGCCGGTCGGGCTGCCTCCGCTGACAAAGGGAAGAGAAATTCTCCCTCTTTCCCTTGCTTGGGCTAGCGAGACAGTGTCCAAGACAATGGGGGCCGGTGCAGAAGTAAACGTTCAACGTCAGTGGCCGTATTTGGTGTGCGTTTTACCAGCGGCGACTTAGTTTTTGTGATAGATGACGAGGAAAGACGCGATGGCATGTCGCTGGCTGTGTTGAATCCAGGCTGGTGTCAAGACCAAAGATAGGGAGAGTCCGGTATTGGATGTTTGGGATGGCGGGGGAAACAGCAGTAGTTAGTGGATCAAAGTGCTGGGTGATAGGGGACTATCGTGAAGACTCAAGACATTGGGCTAACAACCTAAGATGTATGTGGCGTACTTCAGCTCAAGACAACAACACAGAGAGATTGATAATCTGCCCAACAAGAGGCATAATCAGGACGGCAAACCGAGTTTTCAGGTCGACTCAACTGCCGCTTGTCAGCTTCGCTTGCCTCCCTGGGTCTCTCGTCAGCTGTGACATCAACGATTTGACTGGATGTTACTGCAGCCTAGTGTCAGTGTGTCATCGATATCAACTTCGCATACAGACATTTTCTCCGAGTGAAACACATCCAGACCGGTCATCCATTCCAAAATCAATGACCCGTCAATGTTGGATCAGCAAGCAGCCATCGTCGGTAAAGCCCGGGGTCGATGGCGCGGTTTAACGCAAGCCGCCAGCAGTGCAGGGGTGCTTCCGGCTCGGTTAACACTGTTGAAGTGATCGCAGCCGCATCTCATCACTTGTCGACTTTCTCTAGCACAAAGGCATCATGCCATCTCTTCACCGAGTATGCCAACGAAGCCGAGGCGCCTTAGATGAGACAGCCGAGATGCATGCTCGGCCACCAATAGCCGCGCCGGACGACGTGCGCGAGTCCTCACCGAACAACCCTCAGACAACTCGGTGTGGCGCCGTCTTTTCTTCTTCCGCTCTTGTGATGTTTTGTCACAGGTCCTGCCCGGCTGGGCGGAATCTCGTCGCTCATTGACGAATCCCAACAGGCTCGAAATAAGTTTTTGGTGCCCAAAAAGCAAAAAGAAAGGAAAAAAAACGGGGGACCCGACCAAGTCTGCGGCCCCATCGTCCGCCCGCCCCAGGCTAGTTAGTTATTTCGAATTTAAAGGACGGAGCCAAGAACAGGATCGGCCCGCTGGCAGGGTGGATGGGCGGCGCACCCGCGTTGTGCTCTTGTGCGTGCTTGCTGTCTTCCCTCGACGAGCCTTGGACGAATGTGGATGGTCGCATACATGACCAGATCTCGGGGAGGGCAGCCGACTGACCGTGCGGCCGGGACTGCCGTTCGATTTGGGGATTGATGGGACTATGTGTGTGATGTGATTAGTCTAGTTTACGGGAAGCAAACGTCTGTTCCTGGATGTTTGGCGATGTCGTCTAACTCTTTGTTGATGTAGTTCGCGTCCCCGAAGGAGATGGTTCATCGAGTCCGGCCAACGGACATTGGCCCCGATCTGGCACTGGCGCTGACCATCTGGCATTGGCATGCTCGTACCATGTTGGCACTGACTGATTGACTGATTGATTGATTGATTGTTGGGCTGTTGATGCTGTTGTTGTTGGAACATGACCCCCCGGCTCGAGTCCGGTCTGGACGCCTTGGTTTTTCTGGTTCCTCTTTGCTGATCTTGCTCGTTTGCCCTGAGTCGTAGGAGGTCCCCTGCCGCCTCGAGTGAAGGAATCTCCGATCTTTGACTGGATGAACCGCCAAGTGCGGATTATTTTACTGTCGCTACGCGCGCTTTGCGCTTCAAAATGCGCCTGGCCACCCACACAAAAGGAACAAGGGACACACCCCTCCCACCCCCGTTCCCCCAATAATTCCCCATCTTCAAAAATGAAGCTGGAATTCGATTGGATTGACAGCCCTAACTCTGCGTCCCCTCTGCTGCCCGCATCCATGTCCGATGTTCCAATGTTCCAATGTTCCCATGTTCCGCCTTCTCACCCTTCCCACCACCCTCCGTCTCTACCAAAGACAGAGGCAAAAATCTCCAGTCTCCAAGGAAATCGCCCGTCCAATCTCCCCAGTTCCCTTGCGACATTGACGCCGCGGCAGACCATCGGTGCCTGCATTTGACCGTCGTACATGACGCCATGCACACCCTTCGTTCCCTTTTCGGGGACTCTTCTCCCCCCCTCCCCAATTCCACAATTCCACACACTCTTGAGGAGGGAAATCAGGGACCTGGGAGGAGGAAAACCTGCAGTGCAATGCATGAGAAAAGGTACGTACGTACGATACGGATCGGAACATACAGCAGCAACAACAGGGAAAAGCTGGGAGCGGCCCAGATTCCGTCCCGTCCCCGTCCCCGGTCAATCCATCTCTCATCAGCCAGCACGGCCAGCGCAGATTCCCCAGTTTCAATTGAAGAGTCAATCCATCGTGGCGCCCGGAGAACCGTGATTTGCTGGCATGCTCACCACCACTCATCTGATCTGCGAGACATCCAGTGGCATGGGCAACAGACGGCAGAACACGCACGTATGTCGACCTGGCATGATGCTAGATGGCATGGCCCATGGAAACAGAACAGAACAGAACAGATGAGCCAGCCGTACGTACGGTACATACGGTTCGGATACAGCACATCGCAGCACACGCACACCTACGGTACATACCCTGTATCCGGACAGCCAGCAGCACCGCGGCCGCGCTGCATCGTGGCATGTCATTCACACACACACACAATCAGTCGTGTTCATGGATGCCCAGCAGGCAGGCTGGGCAACGAGAAGGTGAGAGAAACCTGTTGACCGTCGGTAACAAAGTCTGTCTCGTCTCGGTCTCTGGTTCGAAATATGACAGAAAATCGTGAATGGTCACGAGCCCGGCCCTGGATCCCTTCCTCCATTGCTCAAACGGGCACCTTGCAGCACGCAAATACAGCCCTGATGGACCATGTACCTCAATTAAGGCCAAATCGACATGGTCCCCGCAAGGTATTAGTCTGAGTCTGTCTAGTCGCCGCCCGCCGCCGCCGCTCCGCCCGCCGTGCGCCGCCTGCTGCTGCTGCAATGCTGCAATGCTGGCTGCTGCCGTTGCCGTCCCCGTTGCTCGCTCTCTTTCCCCATGCTTGCAATGCTGCTGCTGTTTTCCTATTTGCTGGGCTGGCGGTCACAGTTCTCTCACGTTCCGTGAGGTCATGAACAGACGCCGGTCGGCCGTCGTGGATCATCCACACACACCAAAAACGACCACCCCCATCAACCCATCCCCATCTCTCCTCCGTCCCGGCAATGCACATGCTGCCACCATGGAACGCTGGAGTCTGCGTGATTCTCTCCCCGGCCGGGCCCCTCCCCTCCATCTCGTCTCGTCTCGTCACCTCACCTCAGCCAGCCATCCAGCAGCCTGCCTTTCTTCTCTCCCACCACCCCTTCCAACCAGACCAGACCCTTTCCACCCCTTCCCAGTTCATGCTCCGTACTCCGTTAATTGCTCCATAACAAAGGCCCCATCAAACAAGTCTTTTGTTGGTCTCGCCCCCCCAAGGGGCCGGCCGGCAGAAAAAGGGCCAGAGGGGCCGTCCGTCCCAGCCGCCGTATCTGTTGTCGCATATCGGTACGGACGGGGCGAGCCTTCTGACTCTCATTGAACACTTGCACTCTACTCTCCCGTCTTGCTCGCTTTCTGTTCGTCCGCCCGTCAGACTGTCCACTCATCTTCCCACTCCTGTCCTCTTTTGCCCAGTTGCTTGCGTTCCGTCTTATCCACGTTCAACAACCCGCCCTCCGTCCACCACTCACGCAGCCGCGCATCCCCAGTCAACCACCCCTTCCCGCTTGTGCCCATCCATCTCTATCCATCTGTACACTACACTACACTACCGCGGCCGTACCATCCATCCGCATCCCCAACGCCTCCACCCCCCTTGAAGACACCTCTTTATTTTTCTTTCCCTGGCTAATGCATCCGTGAGCTGACACATCCGGGGAAGGGCTTCCGGCGACTGAACCCAGAACCCAGAAATAACCCCCCCAAAAAGAGCCGAGGAGCCTCAAATATCTCTTCCCCCAGAAAATCAAACCCATCCCCATAAACAACCCTCCCAAAGCCTCCGAGCTTAGCCCTCCACAGGGTGGCGCCATGTCAACGGCAATGGACATCGCAGCATCGTCAACAACCATCGAACCGCCGCTCTTCGACTCGGGCATCGAACCGCTCGAAGGGGCGTCCGGCAACACTGCACGCACCATCCTCGTGGCACTGTGCGTGGACGCGAGCACGCGGGAGAAGGCCCTGCGGAACTACTACAGGCTCATGCACTACGAGCAGCAACTCTGCGGACAGGAGGTCATCCGCAACGCCAGCGCCATCACCACCACAATGGGCTCGACCAAGAGGAAAGCCGTCGGGGAACCGAAAATCTGTCTCCAGTGCGATGAGATCTTCACCGAAGACCAGAACCAACTAGGCGCTTGCTGGTATCACTCGGGTAAGAGAGCAGTCCCTATTTGTTTCGTCTTCTCTTCTTTTTTTTCTGCTCACTTTGTCATCAAGACAGCTGCTATTTTCGTCACTGCCGTCCCGTATTGCTTGTCTTTTTTTGATGGGGTTTTCGGGGGGGTGGGATGGGATAGTGAACTTTCTCGGTTACCTGAACTAACCATGACTCGTCTAGGCGAGCTGGAACTAATGGATGAGAGCGCCATCGACCGTGAACCGGCGGAAATGGCGCTGTACGATCTGGACACGGAGCCCATCCGCGCCAGACACCCGGAGGCGTTCCGGTGGTGTTGCTGCCGGGAGACGGGCAAGGCACGGGGCTGCACGCCCGGCCGCCACGAGTCCAACCCGGACAGGAGCAAGAAGGGCCGCGGAGACTTCTCGGACCTCGACGAGGATTCGCTGGATCTCGACGACACATCGTTAGACGACGACGACGACGACGATGATGATGATGACGATGACGACGGCGACTCCTCAGAGCACTCGCCCGGGAGCAGCAACCACGACGACATGCATCATCATCACCAGCAGCAGCAACCGCAGCAGCACTCGCCAGTCAACGGGCGGCATTGACGGGACCACCATCCCGCCTGGACCTTTTTTCCAACGACGTTGAAAAAGAGTTGTTTGGGTCTGTTTTTTAGTTTGGTGTTTCTTTCTCGGTTGTCGCGCCCAACACGCAATCAGGGGGTGGACACGGGACGGCACGGCACGAAGGGGAAGAAAAAAAAAAGAGGGAAGAGACCCAAGGAAAAAAGTTCTTGCTCGAGCGCACTTCGCTCTCTTGGATCCGAGTTTGATAGACCGGTCAAGGGGAAGGAAAAGAATCCCGTATTTTTTTGGGCGTGGTTCTTGGGTTTCGAGCAAATCGGATGGTTCCCGGTCCCTTCCGCGGCGCTGCGGTCTGGTCGGTCAAAGGTCACAGCCCAGATACGCGAGATGATGGGCTTTATTGTTGTTGGCAAGGGCATTGGGCACTTCTTGTGTTGGGAAGGGGGGAGCAGCGACAGACGACACCTGGTTTTTTAATCATCTTTTTTTCCTTCACTGGGAGGCACAGCATTGGGAATTTGTTCACAAAATGGGCACACACACGAGTGGCCTTGTTGATGATGGGGAACACAGACACAGACACAGCTCTGAGTGTTGAGGAAAGGGGGAGGCAACACACGCATACATGCACACACACAACGCAAACAGCCATTTCGGAATTCACTTGGACTTTTGTTAGTTGGTTCACCTCTTTTTGAGAGGGGGGCGGAGCGGGGAGTCAGTCAATTCTCAGCACAGCGGGAAGCCGATTTCGAGCACGACACTGCGCATACGGCACAGCACATGATTTTTTTTTAGTGTGGCACAGAACTCTCTCACTCGGGGGGGGGGGGGGGGGGGGGGCATGGGAAGCGGGCATTATGGGCATGGGATGGGAGGCAAAGCAAGTCATTGTACCTTATGATTCGAACAACCAAAAAACGAAAGGAGAGGCCAGAGAGACGTAAATTGATCAACGGGGCAGCCCGATTGCGTGTTACATGAGAACCAGGCACACATTGAAGTTTGAACACTCTGACACGGGAAAAATGAGCTGATCAACCGATGGCAGAAACTCTGCCGGCACGAGGCAACCCAGTTGCCTCGTCTCCCACAGATTAAAGGACAGCCAGCAGCAGCAGCGACCGCATGTTTGACAGCGTTGCAAATGCAAATCGAGATTCCCAAAGGCGGTGGCGAGATGCATGCCCGACTTGCTTGACCCATGCATGCATTCCGCATTTTTTCACACACACGCACACATGTGGTGAGATGGGATGGGATGGACTTGTTACCCTCTTCCGGATTTGCCTTGTGTGCTCTCCCAGTCAGAATGCGATATCATCTGCAGCGCGCACTCTGCAAGGGACACCGTAAGCAGCCTAGCATAAGACACATCGGGGGCGGCCAATGGGGTTCGGCGGGAACAGTTGATGGGCAGTTGGGCCCTGTTGTGTCGCCGTACGGATAGATGTGTGCTGCCACCACCACCACCGACCCCCGGCCATGCCTGCCTGCCTCCTCCCCTCCCCGCGGCATGCCAGGCGAGCGACACGCATGCTTACAGGGCCGGTTGGGCGGTAAAGAGAACGGGGGCGCAAGGCACTTTGCATGCTGTCTGGTCGTGCGTCCAATGGGTTCTAGGGGACGGGGGTCCGATTGTGCATGGGCCGGATGCCGGTTCCGTGCCTCCCCGGGGAGGACGAACCCTGATCGGCGCTGGGAAGGGGGAAAAGGCCAACGGGCGGAAAGGATGAGGTGAGAAGAGAGAGAGAGAGCGTGTGTGCTGCTGGCTGGGAGTGGGATGAACGCTCCGACGGATGGTTCCTTTTCTTGCTGCTATTTCCGTCGAGGGGTGCTTGATCAATAGTGTATCTGTATCCGTACCTGACCGATGCCAACCATGTTGATTGGTGTGTGGGACTGGGCGGAACGCGTAAAGATGTTCGCGGAAGCGCGTTGAAGGTTTGCCGCGGTGGAGTCTTGTTGCTTCCCCCCTGTTCACCTCTCTTTCGTGTCACCAACAAGTCACGGCCTGCATACCTGTCACGAAGTCTGGTTGCGCTCCTGTTCATCCGACGTTGCGTCTAGAAAGGTCTAGACGACAATTAAGATATACCGCTACTTCTTGTCGTACGTCACTTGTCAGATTTGAACGTGCATGTACTGACAGTGCATGTAGCGAAGCGGGCGCGTAAGGCCCGCGTTTGATGCCCAGACACGTGTGAATCACAGCGGTCAGACAGCTCAAAGAACGTCACGCAAAACAGACATGCCCTACCCGTATCATGGCCCGCAGGCCGGTGACATGTCAACGATCTCGCTGGAGCATGCACAGGCTATTTTGAATATCCTGAAGCAGGACCACGCCATCGCACGAAAGATCTATGATTTGCATAAGAAATTGATTGATCAAGACATTGGAAGGAGGCTTCGGGTACTGCAGTCAGGTCAACCGGCGAGGCCGTTGGCCATCTGTATTGATTGTCGTGAGGCGTTCGATGCTGACACATCTGATCGGGGAAGCTGCAACTACCACGAAGGTTCGTGAAGTCCACCGAGAACCACTTCACGATGTGCTTTATTGACGTGCGTGTTCTTGTTCTGGAAAAGGCAACCTTGAGGCAGACTACGACCACGATCTCTGGGCTGATCATGATGAAGATGTTGGCGGGCCCATCGACACCCCTGAGAATCGCGAGCAGTTTCCGGAAGCATTCAGATGGGATTGCTGCGACGAACCGGGAGACGCTGAGGGGTGCCATAGGGGGGCTCATAGAACGAGTGAGCGCGTGCACAAGAGCGGCTGCCCTGTGGAGGACTACGAGAGCTCTGAAGTGGAAGACGAGGAGGAAGAGAAGGAGGATGAAGATGATGAGGACGAGGAAGATCAAGAGCCCGAAGTCGTCATTGTGGGACAAAGACAAGTTGTGAATAAGCGCAGAGCTGATGATAGCTTTGAAGTCTCTGTCTATGCCCAGAAGGCCAAGAGGAGTCGTTGGTAAATCGGCATTCGGGGAGCTATGGGCTCTCATAGCCATGCTGGCTCGGAGGGTTGTAGGATTCTTGTTTTCGTTATGACATGTGTACTATGAGCTGCGCTTCAATTGAAATGAACTGTATCTTTGGGATGCGTAGACTCCATTTCATTGCTTGGAGGTCTGGTCGAATGGTTTCAGACTCAATCCTTTCGTGTACTTCTCCCGTAGTCTAGCTGAACCATACCGTGGCGATTTCAATTGTGAGGTTTCCATTTATAGTCTCATCGTCGCGTCATTTTCGTCATCGACCGTTGTTAACCTGATCACTTGTTAGCAAATGTTCAATCCGGTAGGATCCCCTTGGCAAAAGACGAATCATTACGTACAATGAAATGTGTCAGGGTTGTGGTTCCTATATCAGGCAAGCTGTAGACCTTGTGCCCTAAATCGTAGGGATCTGCCAGAAAATAGTTTCTGACAAGATCGCGCCACGGTATTGAGATCAATAGGGATAAGCGATTCCGAGAATATGTCGTGCAACCTTGCCATATGGAATGCCTGAACCCCTTAGGGTGGGCTACTCGAACTATTTCCGTCCAAAAGTGTCCGTCTGGGACCCAGCCGCCTCCCTTCTCTGGAGACCGCTTATAGACACGCACTCTGACGTTAACGGAGCGGATATTACCCGCTCCACGAGGGGGTACACGAAGCCATCTCGGAGACACGCTGTGATTCTGGCGCCACAGAACATCGAGAAAGAAATGCCGAGGGTTCGCCTTGGGTATTAAATCCTTCGTCTCTTGGCAAATTTGCCGGTTGACTAACATCATAGCCAATGCGAAGTTGAACGTGTGCTGGGGCTGGTGGTCAGTGGACTGTGTCGCTGTGCAAATCTCGACAGGGCGAGATGCTAGTCTTTGGTTCCAGGTGTTCCCATTATCGACGTTCGCGCTAGACTCCCTGGTGAATTTTTCTTCGGATTCTCGGAGGTCGTCAGCCGCAATAGTATAGTAAATGATTTCGTCACGAAGCTCGCGTGGGAGGCCGAGAAGCAACGGTGTAGGCGTCATTTTAGCGATGTATCATGAATTAGGGACATAGTCAATATGAAAAGGTTTTTCGAATTTCTCCAAAGGAAAGTTCTTGTGGAGTCAAAATTACGATGACCTTGATGTTCAAACGTGTAATCAGCTGACCCAACTATGTGCGTAGTATCGGACGCTCAAAAGGCTATCAGGGTGTCTAATCGCCACGGCCCGACAATGTATTTCTGGTTGACTGGCGTATCGTCACTCTAGTTACGTTGAAGCCCCGGCTGAGGATTCATGTCGAGCGGCCGGCCGAGACAAGTTCTGAGACCCGGCCGCTCGGGATATCGGCAGGTTATTGGGCTCACCGAGGCATCTATCATGACAACAAAGTACTGTCTCTCTTGATTATAAGCGATGTCTGCAAGCGACCCTGCACAGCTGGGATGAACACCGCCTCCTGCCCGACACCTCGATTCAACCAATCGCATTTCTCATCGCCAAGCCTCCCCGACGTCAAGGGTCCAGACCGAAGGTCATCCCAGCAAATGTTTAAACTGCCCATTAATCCATCGAACGGCCCATGACGTGAATCATAGCTGCTACCAACCAGTCGCATCATCCGGAATTCTCCACGAGGCTAACGCTCGCCCAGGCCAACGAACCATGAAGCCGATCATCCGCCGTCCGTTTTGTCTTTTCTTTCCAAGCAGCTGGAAATCTCCAAGGTCTCAGAAAAAAGGATTGTTGGTCCGTGATTGGGTGAAGCACGCAGGAAAAAGTGAAACACGCCACACTGAGACCTAGCCGCCCGCCGCCGTTGGCTCTCCCATTCTCCGTCAAACGTTCGGCCGAGAAGCCGAATAGCTTGTTTGGGCCTTCGCTTCCTCTTCCATTTTGAGATGTGCCCTCGAACGGCTGGGATGCCCCCGCCATGAAGAAGCATTTTGCGGCGGAAAGCCTGTGTTTCTCAGCCACTCTGCTGCTCTCCTCACCAACGCTCCTTGCATTTCCCGTCGCAAATGAGCTCAAATGGGGTAAAAAGGCCTCGGTTAGATCTGGGCCCGCGATGGAGATGAGGTCGTCTCGATCGTGCCAGGGCCCCTTCGGGCTGACGGCTGCCATCGCAAGTTGCCATGCACTATAAGAATGCCCAGCATCGCATTCCCTCATCCCATCTTAATTTTGGCTTCGGCAGACTAGCTGGGAATATCAGCGCGACATCCTACCAAACTCTTTTTCGTGTTCGTTTTCTGCCCACGTTTCTGAAAACCACGTTTTTGTCAACTCCTTCATTCGACAGTACAGGATGGTTCCCTCGCCGGTCGTGGCTTTAGGCTTTATTGGCGCCTTGCAAGGCGGCAGCAGTTCGCTCGTGCAGCGGCAGGCCACCGGTTGCGCGACGGGCGTGCACATGATTGTCGCTCGTGCGAGTACCGAGAGGCCCGGGACAGGTATCATTGGAGAGGTTGCGACCAAAGTCCAGGCCCAGATCCCCGGGTCCGATATCACGCCGGTCGACTACCCGGCGCAGCTGAACCCATACCAGCCGTCTCAGAAAGCCGGAGTTGATGCCATGACGAAGCTGGTTCAGGATTACGCAAAGCAGTGCCCGCAGACGAAGATGGTGTTGATGGGATACTCCCAGGTAGGATGTTTCATTCTAGCTGAATGACAGAAGCTAATCGTGATGAAGGGAGCGCACGTCACGGCCGATGTCCTCTGCGGAACGAGCGAATCCGGGTTCGCAGCCACGCCCGCCCAAGCGGCCGATGTCACCGATAAGAGTGCGTATAATGGTGTTGACAACTGGGCAGAAAAGGTCTAACTCTAGCACAGTCTCTGCCGTCGTGCTCATGGGCGACCCTAGCCACGTTGTTGGCCAACCTTTCAACACGGGAACAAGCCAGAAGGATGGCGTAAGTATACCCGGAGGAAGGATCAAACGAAGACAATAGAGTTGGCTAACGGATACACCCGCAGGTCTTCCCGAGGCAGGACAACGCGGCATGTGGCGCGGTCGCCAGCAAGATGACCTCCTTCTGCGATACCGGCGACCCATTCTGCGACAGCGGAGCCAACCTTCAGGTTCACTTGGGATACGTTACGAGGAACGGAGACGACGCAGTGAAGTTTATTGTGGACAAGGTCAACGGCGCCGGTGCTGCGGGAGGAGCCAAGAACGGTACAGCTTGACTAGGGAACGCAGGGGCCGGCAGGTCCAGCCTGTTGTGTTTCCAGTATCACATCTTGCTGCTGGCACAGATTGTTGGATTCGTTCTGCTGGCAGCCACTTAAGCTCGGATCAGGATCTTTACGAAATGTAGTCATATACCAAACACGTACAAATAATCGTTATCATAGGCTCCTCCAGATGTGGTGATCTAGAGATATGTGAAGCGTCCCTCGCAATCGAGACTATCGATCTCATGTGAGTCAGATTCGCCCACCACCAAGTTCACATTCTGGTCCTTGTCCGCTTTGGCTTTGACGATCAAATTCCAATCCTTCGAATTGTTCAGACCTGCACCAGCCCCTACCAACTGTTCGGCTGAGGCCGGCGAGGACTTCAAGGCCAGAACGATTAGATCTTGAAGGTCTGACCGCGGAAGAACACTCAATACCCTTCCATGCGGCCTTGCCCTTTCCCTAATAAGAAACGTCAATAAATGTCATATCTCTATGCTTATTGCATAGATCCCAATGATCCCCAAGTAGATATACGTGAGTTTTGCTATCCGGGCGGATATATCTGAATAACCGGGCAGGTAACTATTTATATTAATCCTAATATAATATTCTGTTTTTCTAATTCTATTATTTCTATCGCCCTCGTCGTCTTTATTATCCCTGTTGTCCCTATCGTCCCTGTTGTCCCTGTTGTCCCTGTCGTCCCTGTCGTCCCTGTCGTCCCTGTCGTCCCTGTCGTCCCTGTCGTCGTTATCTATATCGTCGCTTACTCTATCATTATCTAGATTGGTTTACTACCTGCCTAAATAGCTCGAATCATCTTTATCGCTCCTAATATTGAAACTCGGAACAATGTATTCAAGAAAAGTGGAATTTAATATTATTGGTTGCACGTCTTATACTGGGTTTATAGAGGAACTTCTCAACTTTAAAGTGCCGTTTAATGAGACTTTGTTGTTGAAGCTTGAGTTCAGGATATTGCTGGCTTTTGGGTTAAAGGTGAAGGTGGATAGCACCCAGCTGGTCATGAAACCACAAGAGTTTAGCAAAACCTTTACAGGACTCTTTGCCGAGAAATTCTTCCCTGTCTTTCCATAGAATAGAGGGTGAGACATACTTTTGTTCTAGAGTTTTGCTATCCAGGCGGGTAGTAGATATACCTAGACGATAATAGTGGTAGCAGCAACAACGACGACAACGACGACAACGACGACAACGACGACAACGACGACAACGACGACAACGACGATAGGGATAGGGACAGGGATAGAGATAAGTATAATGATAGGAGTAGGGACGACGAGGGCGATAGGGGTAATAGAGACGACAGGGACGATAGGGAGGGATAATGAGGACGACGGGGACGACGGGGACGACAGGGATAATAAAGACGACGAGGGCGATAGAAATAATAGAACCTCCACGACTCCCTACTCGAGGCAGTCTATCGACAGCAACTATGCTCAGACATGCCTGCTTATCTTCATTACAACCCTGTGGACGGAGCTCCTACTTTCATCGTCGTTTACCCAGAAATTCAGCGCGTTTCAGTGAGTTGTCGAGTGTTGCCTTTCTCTTCCCGGAACAACATTGCTGACATCTCAGGACTACAGACACATCGCAGCACCTGGCTTGTCCAACGTTTGTGGCTACAGGATTGCTGTTGAACGGATACGACTCAAGTTTGATTCCACACATGAAGTCCCCCTCCTCTTGTTACAGTGGAAGGGGCATATCCTGGGCGCTCTCGAAAGAAGGGAAGCTGTCGCGCCTCAACGGAAAATGGGCACCATCAGGCTGATATCAAACGTCGTGGCATATCGAACTCTACAAAAAGAGTACCGCTGCGGTATGCGGCTGCATCATCCGTCCACCCGATTTCCAGGCGCATCCAAGATGTCAACGTGCAGAGCCACGGTCACGCATCGGACATCACTTCAGGTCGGAGCCTCCAGCCGCATGCAAAGTCTTTCACCATATGTAAGCTATTCCGTTGGCTGCGACTTATTGATGTTCCATGCTGACGATGGCGTAGAATGATGCCAAGGGATCTGGCGCAAAGAGTACCAGCGTCCATCAACGAGACATCGCCAACAAAGTCAGATTCGGCCGGCAGACTGATCGCACCGCGAGCTACGGCCAAGGCATGGATCTGAGTGTGTCTCGAAGATATGATACGCCAAGTGCAAAATGCAGCTCACTCGAACAAACGTACCTACAGTTCACGCGAATTTGGCGAGACTTGCTTAAGTCGTGGAGGTCCGACTCTTGCTTAAGTCGTGGAGGTCCGACTCGCAAGAACGGTCTAAACAATGTTGCCGTTGCATGGCTCCCGACTGAAATCAGAAGGGCCATCTAGCTAGATGCTCCATATGAATGTCAGACCTACGAAGGGGATTGCTCAATCGACTACCTCTGTGACCATCTGAGACCTGTCGCTCGCCTGCGAACACTAGCCTTGCCTGATACTCAGGAAGGTTTCCAAGAGGCAAAAGGTTTGCATGTCCCAGGGACGACATGTTTGGCCACTTCGAGCGCCACATACGAGACATATGATACTATGATCACCATTGACATTCATTGCGGGACACCGAGCATAGGAAACATCGACCCACTGCGCGAGATCGGCGTGGTCGACCATGTCGCTTGGCCGCAGCTTGTCATTGCAGGCGACTAGTCGTCTGGCAAGAGCTTCGTCCTCGAGAACGTCACGAGCTGCGTTTCCTCGCGCGCTGGAGCTCTGTACACGGTACGCGACCCACGCCCTCGACGACATCTCGGATTCTCCTCACGACTTGGCTTGATTGTCAGCCCATGCGGAAGATTGACTTGGCTAGGTCTGTTTTGGCGGGAAAGAGCAACACTCGGAGTTGTGTCTACGCAGACGTTGATGGCGACATTCGTGTGGAGGGGGTGAGCTTGATTTGGGTTGTTACAACGCGCGGGAAGGAGAAGGAAGAGGGAAAGGAGGACAGGGGAAAGAAAGAAACAAGGGGAAAAAAAAGAAGGGGGAAAAGAAAAAAGAAAAAAAGGCTAGCGGAAAGGAAACAAAAGATCCAACAGGGAGGATACGAAGCAAAGGACAGTAGGATCAGTGATGGTCCGGGAGGGAGGAAGACGGGATGCCACGAAGAGAAGGACACACACAAGGAGCGGGTATGGGTAGGGGAAGGCCACAGAGAGCAATGGGTATGAGGCAGTCGGGGACCAGCTGATGGGGAGGGATTGAAGCGGGAACGGGTTTGATTAGGAGTCCTTGAGGCGCCGCATGAGTATGTTGGGAAGGGGCATGTCTGAGGCAAGACGGGGGAAAATATGGGAGACGGGGACAGGCGACTGGACTTGGTCGCATCATGGCATCCATCACGAAAAAAACACGGGTACGGGCATACATCCAGCGCCACAACAACCAGCGCAGCTCGGCATACATTGCGAGCCAGCAAGTACACATGCGCTCAACTCGCAATACTGAAGCCACCTCGGACAGCTGCAAAGACAGGTAGGCGATACTACTGAGATTTCAACCACCTGCTGTTGCTGACTCTTATTTTTCTCAGGTCCATCACCTTTCCACAATTATCGAAACGACAGCCCCCTACCAAATCACTGAGCTCACTCGACGAGGAGCAGTCGCGTGGTCGAGTTCAACCCGTATCACATGTTGTCGCCACACTTTCCCACCAGAGTCAAGTTCCTCAACGCGCAAGTTGTGTCGACCTTTCATCCAAAACGGCCGACAACCCGAAGTCGACTCCCGTTCAAAAGACATGCTCATTCACAGCCGACGGCATCCACGCTTGAACCGGTTCACGCATATACGGGGCTTCTGAATCGGACAAGGCCGACGGCCACGCCACTTATTTCCTGTGTCAAGAATACATACGTCTGGATTGTTTCTACTCGCTGTCACCATCCGTCCACTGCCACCTCGACATGCGAAGCACTGGGTCCTCGCTGACAACGGGATGCTTATGGAGGGCGTTTGTCGAAGTCACGAGCACTACGATTTGCTTCTGATACACCAAGCACGACCAGGTTACTCCTGCGCTCATCATCAGGAGCAATCTCTCGACAACTACATCGCTGTGTCGTCGTCTGCATCTCGCCGTAGGGTACCCCCCCTGGCCGGCTGCTACTACGTCGTCAAGAGTCGCGGCCATTTCTTCCCTTCTAACTTTCCTTCTTTGCAGTTTGCCGCCTGAGGGCGCACCTTATTGACTACTGCATAACTCTTATAGGGAAATATTCGAGGGCTAGGATAGCTTATAGAGAAACCTCTTTAGCACCTATAGGGGTATATGAAGAGAGCGTAAATCGCTTTACTTATATAGGGCGGGTATCTCCCTCTTCACACTATTATAACCTATTACTCCTTTAATATGAAGATATTATCACTATACTGCGTCGACACTATCCTTTGCTGCTGCCTTAAGAACAGCGATAGCATCCTTACAATCGCCCAAAAAAACCAGGATGAAGTGTGCAGACTTTTGCGCACACGACCTAGTCCCCTCTTGGACGGCACAGCCATCTCACCGCGATTGATGTGCCTGGCATCTTCAGAACGGCGACATCTGGGTGGATCACGGACGAGGACATAACATTGGTCAAAAGCATTGTCCAAAGCTACATAAAAAGTCCGAGAACCATTACCCTCGCTGTATGGGTGTCCAAAGCATGGCCCAGAGCTACATGAAAAGCCCGAGAACCGTCATCGTCGCTGTAGTTCCCTGCAACGTTGACATCGCGACCCAAGAGATCATCACTATGGCGCAAGCATCCGACCCCGAGGGAGTCCGAACGATGGGTTTTCCCACTAAGCCGGATCTTACAACCGAACGGGCAATGCAACAAGTTGTCTCCGAGCTCATCGAAGGAAAGTGATTTACATTCCGTCGCCGCGTTTCAAAGCTACCCTGTTACCGATACAACGCGATCGAGATGGAATTCTAGGTCACGGAATTGCGCCCTCATGGCAAGGAGCCTAAATGACATGCCGCTCCCTTCATAGATCATAGCTAGTTGAATATATAGTTTCATTAACTTTATAATGCCCTACTAAGCGTTCGGCTTATGTAAAGCCACCTCTGCCGCCCTCTGGAGGGCATCTTGCAGGGTGGCTAACCCTTGCGAAACCCTCTCTGAGGTAGTTGGCCCGAATCCTGAGAAGCGTCGACCCAAACCATCCGTGGCAGGAATATCTACGTCTAGCAGTAGACGCTTCACACAATCGATCTTTAACGCCTCACGCCAACGACGTCTTCAAACACTCACTTTAAGAGGCGTCGCGCAAGTCTTCTTCCCGCTCCCTGCTTCAAAAAGCCTAACTTACGCCGTATGCCTTACGCGTAGCGTCAACGCAGCAGGCGTTATAGACTCTTTAACCTAACTAACCCCCACGCCTTCAACTCCCCACCTCAAGGCATCGAGAGGCGTTGCGTGGGCCGGCTTCTCCATTCTGCCTCTTCAGCATCGGCATTCGGCATTTCTGGGCTCTCATCAGAGCAGCAAGATAGGCTGTCTTCCAGCTTACAGCATTATCTTGGCAATGGACATTTGGGATACACCACCTCAAGGCTGGGATTGCAGTGGCTTCTGGGGCTGCAAATATAATCTGCAAGTATCCAAGATTATCAAATGCCAGGCAGAAGGATGCCTCATTGCGACCCAATGAATTGTGTATAAGCTGACCACCAACTAACAAATGTGGGTTGCATGAGGAACGATTGACGCAGCAGCTGTGTCCGAGTAACAACTGACAGGCCGCACATCTGAGGAGTTTGTGAACAGGCTCTCTTGTCTGACGTAACATCCGCATGCCTAGTTTGCCGCAATGAAATGCTGCTGAGAAGAAGGTCTGCCCGTTGCCTCACCCTTTTGCCCAGTCGCAAACTCAGCACCGAAACTCCCACGATCTGGTGTTTGTGGCAAGAGTTTTGCTACATGTATCCGGGCGGATTACTATGATTACTCCTGTCCCTGTCGTCCGTATTGTCCCTGTCGTCCTTGTTAATCTTATCGTCTCTATGTATCTCCCTCTCCCTATACCTATCGTCGTCGTCGTCGCTATGGTCGTCTATGCGAACTACCCGCCCGGATAGCAAAATTCTTGTGGCAAACGTAGTATTTCAGTCTAACACATTCTAATCCTGCCAATGATAACATAGATGACAGGGAGTACGTCGCTGAATAGAATCAAGATCATGGCCATGAGGCGGAGAGATTCAGAGCCTTATTATGACTATCTCGCTGCCTTTAATTACCTATACCTCGTATTGCGAAAAGAGTCAATGGTTATTTCCATCCTCGAAATCTTTCAATTCCCCCCTGAACAATTTCATGTCTTTCTCGTCCTCCGAGATTGCCAAAGAAAGCGATGAAACACTGTTCTTGCCAAGAGTCAGATCGTCATCCAAGTCTAACTCGGTGATCACTCCTGGCTGAAATCTGTATTCCCGAAGAATATCCCTCAAACCCTCCCGATACTTCGGCAATGTCTTCCTCGAGTATGCTTCGAAAGCCCTCTTGGAGAACCATGGGACAAGATCATTTACCGCGCCATGAACAGCTCGCTTGCGCGACTTTTCCATCTCGACGCCATCTTTCATGGTCTTGACTTTACTCTTCAAGTACATGGCGGCGACTGCTTTGATGTTCTCCTTAGTAACCCCTTTGCCATACTGACCAAAAGCCTGGTCCAAGATGAGGATCAGATCACAGGCGCACTTCAGAATCATCCTTACCGCCGCCGGTGCTTCAAGAAGAGGGGCGCCAAGCGCAAGCGGGATACCACCAACTACTGTGGTACAGGTAAGGCAGAGAGCACCACCCCATATGATGAAGGACTGGCTGAGACTCATAGCCATGAATGGAGCGAGGTTTCTCCAGACGACGCCAGAAAGCACATCGTTTATGTCACTAATGCTGGCTTTTGGGATGCCGAAGGACCCATGCGCGATCTCCTGGCAGAGAAGCTTTGAAATAGTGGGCGTGGTCATGGCCGAGACGACTCCGGTACCAAGACCAATCCCCGCAGCAGCCACGGTTGCTCTGAGAAGCTTGAGCGTCTTTTCAATGGCTTGGTCCATTTTCGCGTCGATATTTGGGACCTGAGCAGCCACCATCGCCTCGGATACTATTGGACTGCTGAAGCTTTCCATGGTCATTTGGATCAATGCCTTGATTGAGTCTTGGTCGTCTGTGTCATAATGAATTAACACATAAATCTTGAAGGGTAACATGGGTTTGGCTACATACCTTTGGAGACGAAGGCGAACTTAGCCTTGAGCTCTGGCCAAAATGGAGACGTCTCTGGCTCTTCGGCAAACTTCTGACTGAAGATGGCTTCTCTTGCCGAAAGCAATTCGGTTTCATTCATTTGGCCCCTATTGAAGAGGAGATACTTGTCCTTCTTGGTACCAACAATCACGACTGGTGTCAAGGGGCAAATTTCAATGACTTCTTGCAGCACATTCGCCAGCGCCGATTGAACTGGACGGTCTGTGTCCGTGTCGATGCACAGCCTGAGAGATGTTTGTTAGAAATGGTAGAATGATCGGCGAGCAAAATGGGAATTCACTTACCATATCGCATGAAGGTTCTGCTTGATATCTGGACTGCCGGATCTGGCTTTCAAGAACTTCTTGAATGCAGAAACCTCTTTGCTGTTACCTGCCTGGAAACCTTCCGAGTCATGAATGATGATTCCCGGGTGCAGATCTGACTCAAAGGCCTCCTCGATATCATGCTCGCCTCGCTGGTTGGAGTTCTCCTGAGTCTAGCATCTCTGTCAGCGCTAATGCCATGTTCAAAAGAGCTTCACGTGTCCACACACCATTGCAATACCAAAGACACGATTGAGAAGCGTGGACTTCCCAACACCAGTGTTACCACAGATCAGGATCCTGCAACTCGTGGACATTAAGAAGTCCCGGCGCCAAGGATCGAAGCTCGCTTCCACCTTTTCAGAGAGATACTTGAGGCTGCTGCGGAATGACTCCAAGTGATCCATCAAGCTCCCAAGCGCTTTAGGTATTCCCAGGGTAGGATAACAGTCGACTAAGAAGTAGACAGATGGGTGTATCACCGTTCCGTTCGTGGCTTTGCGAGCAAGTTAGCGGGGTCTAACAAACGACACGGGGTTACATGGGGACTCACAAACGTCGCTGTATCCCTTCAAATATCCACGTCTCTGGGTATCGAAGATATGCCTATTTCCGAGCGCGATGCCCCGGAAGCCCTTATTCACAAGGACTTCATGCGTAGATCGAATCTTCTGCTCGCCGTTGGGACCCACACGTCTCTGCAGTCTCCGCCTTGGGACCTGCTGCAAGTTCCCGTGATTGTGCGATTGCCGGAGATCATACATCGTAATCTCAATGCCACTCGAGTACCTAAATGTCCACGGTTCAGTCTTGACGAGACTCTCTGGGATATCAGCCTCTAAGACTTTGTCTCCAAAGTCGGCAAGCTTTGGGGGCTTAGGGAAGGCGAGGTCCATAGGACTGTCAATCAGACCCTTGACATAATCAGGAGGATCATAATCAAGTATCAAACCCTCAGCCATACTCTCGATCATCATCCACTGAAGAGGGTACAGTGATAGCCCGTCGTGATCAGCCCCTCCACCCATATCTGCGTGTGCGCCCACGAACCATGCCTGAATACAGCGGTGACTGTCCTGCTTGACCTCACTATTCTCGATCGGATTGATTGGCAGCAGAGGGAATGTCTTTCGCTCCTCGTTTAAGGCTAGAGCGTGCCGAATCTCGTTGGTGAAGCTAAGATCAGATATATCGATCGTGTCTTTAGCGAAGGTCATCTTGACAGTGTCGAAAAGGCCCAGAAATCTGATCTTTGGAGGATCTCGCGTGTTTTCGCGGCTAGTCACTTTCGTCAGGATGAAGCTAGGCAGAATGAAGACAGGCAAAGCTACTCACCGCCACCGGAACTCCTGTCCGGCTAATCCAGTCCTCCGACGCCTGACTCCGAAACTTTTGATCGCCTTCCACATTGAACTGTCCTTCACATTTAGGGCTTCGCGTATTGTGGTATTGTTCAGAAGCACGGATACGGCCCGAACAACATCTGCATGCCCGTCAGCTCAACTCCATTCCTAGTGAAGGCACTTTCTTACATGCTCCACGGCTGAACCCGAACAGCCAGACTTCGTCATCCTTGGATTTGATCTCTTGACAGCAGTACTAACTTCGTTGAGCGACTAACATTCGATTGATTACACTTCATCACATGGCGTGACTTACTGCATAAACCTCTTGGATCTGCTCTTCGCAACCTTTTCCTGTCATTCCGTCGTTGAATCTGTTCAGCGGCATCTTATTGGTGCCGATACCGGGGAAGTACTTCGCAACCTGCGGATAGTCAGCTACAAGCAAAGCACCCCAAGAATGGAAGCTTTACTTGTTCTACTTCATTTCCATCTCCATCCTTCGTCTTCCCAATCTTTACCGAGGCGTAGATACGGAACACGTTGCTATTATTGCCATGACCATGGCCTGTATGTGATTTAGCAGCGTGTCTTGATATGCAACACTAGCCCTTACCTTCGCGTCCATCCTCGTTGAACCAAGTGCCGTCAACGCAGACGACAATCCTCCTGTAACTTGATGGCCGGCTCAGCTTTTCCATGTCGATAAGTGAAATCTGGGTCGAGGATGTGAAACACGCAGAGAAGAGAAACCCCAAACACAGACTTCAAAAGCTGAAGGAAACTGGTCAGGTAGCAGCTTTATCATTGAGCTGACGGGGTCACCCCACGTTTACAAACCTAGCTAGCCCGGAGCCGCGCGGGACCCCCATTCAAGATGACATTTGATTCTCGGCGTGACGATAGCGAAGGCAGGCTGCAATGAGGCTGCCTTAGCATGCAGCACTCACTCCGAGTAAGCCAATCAGCGGCGTAAGATCTCCCATCAGCTGAACCATTCACAAAATGTGGCGATTATCTTGAGTCGCTGAGCGACTCTGGGTGACAGCGTAGCTCGGTACTTCACGCCAATCATTTGAGCGGCTTACATGCTGACAAAAGCACATGCCCGGAGATAATGCTCTTCAGAAGCCACCTACGCATAGGAGGACCCTGATCCGTTTATTTTGCGTGATGATCTAAGGCGGGCGGCTGTAAGATTGAGTTGGGGGCTGGACGGAGGTGTGCCTCAACGAGGCTCTGGGATTCTTCCCCTGTATCATGCGAGATGATGATTGGATGAAAGAACGAATTTCCCTCCAGGTATGCCGTGATTACGCCATATGCATGGTCCGTATTTACACACATTACTCCTTGAGCCGACCTATGTCGGGAAGCATTTCAAGACATCGGTGCACACATTTCAGCCGCTCCGGACTTCAGTAAAACCCGACTCGGAGGTACGGACAGTGGTTGGCCGTTGAATGAGAGATCGTAAGACATGCTTAGAAAGCGTCGTATTTGATCCCTTCTGGCTTACGATCGGATGTTGGCTCTCACGTGCTAGCTGACACTGCCCTCACACGATCTGCTTGGTGCCTTTACTTCGCCGAAACGCTAGTCTGGCGTGTTCTGATCTCATCCAACCAAAACAAACGGAGAAGGAGAAGTGTGTTATACTTTGTAACGTTCGGTGGCTCATTAGATACAGTCTGACCCCAAGCACATCGAACATCATCTGCAAGAGAAAGACCGAAGCTTTTGGACGTGGTGCAAGGATTAGGCTGGAAGCGACGAGAAACATGTCAATTCCTTCGGAGGGAATTGTTTCCAATGGTAATCACCACAGCCTCAGTAAGCAAATCTGAACGCATTGTGTAGTGTGTTGTTGACGATGTGTTGCGCTTCAAGCAACAGAATGCCCTTTCGCTTGTGGGTCTCCGCGTCTCGTAAGGGATTTCATCATCACCTTTTGTCACTAGCCATAAAGTGCTTGTTTGAAACGAAAACTGCAAAAGCGAACGGCATACCATCATCAACTGTATTCATGTTATGAGCTTGTTCCCCATCTCATGTTCCCGAGACAGGAGCCTAACACAACTGGATCGATTTTGAGAGCTTGCACGGGTTCTATTCGATAGCTTTCGTACAGCATTTGGGGTTCGAGCGAGAGATGACAGCTCGTTCGTGTGCATACATGCCGGCTTTTGGGGACAATGATGGGTTCGTGAAGCAAGTTCATCAAGTCGAGCTGCAATAGGTGTATTCTGCGGCCTGTCTAGCGATGTCCTTCGAAACGGGAAGTAAGATGAAGACGGTTGGGAGATTTTGACGTAGGCTTGCCTGACTTTGTGAATATTAGCTTTGAAAACTCGGTCAAAAAGGGATAGGATATGTTGAGAGATAGAAGAAAGGCCCAGTATCTCTCGGAAATGCTCCCATTGAGTTCGCTAATCCGCACAAAAGCCTGAATGATGATGATTATAAGGTCTTGTCAAACTGATGTGAGCGGGCAAGAAGCCATCAATGTTGAAAGTCTTCTGAAACTCTGAGCCGGAGTTTGGATTTGGCAACAGCTCAAGATCCTCGAATGTCGAACTCTGGACAGAGTCAAGAGCCATTGAGTGAGAAGCTAAGGACGAAAGCCACGTCCAGACCGTAACATCAATCATCAGAAACATTGATCAGTTCTGCACTTGGAGGTGAGCCGGACTTGAGGTTTGTGGGGACTAAACAAAAAGATCGGGAACTTGAAGACGCGCCACCTAGAGGGACGACGCGACGCCATCCCAAGTAGCCAAGAAACGCGGACCCCGACTGCAGCCCTCGGCGACCATGCAAGAATCTCTCTACCCCTGCTCGAACCAGCCCACGGGACGTGGTACCGCTAGTGCAACCAGCATCGCAGTTTGAATACTTACTGCCTGGTTGGCATCGGCCCCCTTTCCCATCTCTCCTGCAAGGCAAGGTAACCGGGCTGAAAGGTAGGTGACTACATGGAGTGGCTGGCCCACCAAAACGCATATGGAAGCCGCATAAACTGGAGGGAATATGGAATTAAAAAGTCCGAAGAGAGTGAGCTGCTGCAATCCAGGCTCGTTCTGGTCGTTGTGTATGATCCAGCCTTCCCGCTACAAGATCTTGGCTTGGATGTGGCCCTCAGAAGGTTGCCAGGGGTAAGGCATCAAAGCGTGCTAGAGGCGCTTGCGCATGTTGATCCGAAAGTTTTGAAGGGCTGTGAATCAAGATGTCTATTAAACGAGGGACAAAACGGTTAGCGCCTGAGGGGACTGTTTCCAGCACCGCGGATCCGTCCACACTTCGGGGGGCATGGAGGGTAGGACCCCGGTCTTCTTTCAGGAAAGGTGATCCGTTAGCGCCATGTCATTTAAGGCCAGATCAGGACATTTGGCATCACTTCCTTTGGGGTAGGTAGAGCTGCTGAAGGCTTGACTGGGAGTATTTGGCGGAAGACGTTGCCGTAAAACAGCCTGCATTGGTCTGTTGGAACCTCAGACTGCGCCATCATGAAGGTGCACATCGCTGTAGCCGAATTCCGATCTGGGAAGATGAAGCCGGTGGCCTCGCGTCCAACTGACTTTCGAATCCCCGGGGGCTGGCCGATGGACTTGCGAGATCCAACATGGCCAGATTCTTTCTCTAGCTCTGTGGGTGCTTCCTCAGATTCGATGTGTTCAATTTTTGACGGTATGCTGTGCCGCTGGAACACATGCAAAGGCGCCGAGACAAGACGGCTTTTCGGAGCGAACCCTGCAATAGCAAAAACAAACCCGCAGATCACATGTCTTGGCTCGAATACTTCCATGGGTCTATGCCGGCCGGGATGACTGGGCCTGGTGGTAAGACGCCGTTGATGAATGCTGAGGCAAAGCTACAGAGTTGAGAGAGCAGCTTGCGCCACTCACACCCGACTTTCCTCCAAGCCGGAACGCGGCCGAAGCTTGCCACGGGGATCGCCGAGGCCGATTCTGCTGATGGACAAATACCAGAGGCTACAATGATCTACGAAATTTTGGCTTTCGTGCTCAAAGCTCATCCACAAACTGTGTTGAGCTTGATTCTAGACCTTAGTGCTGATATTGGTTTTACGATCTTCCGAATAACAGCTAGGTATCGATCTCGGTTGTTATCATAGGGTTTAACGGGTTCCCGCCTACTTCTCCCGCACCGAAGTCCCAAGCTGGACAAGAGCCTACATGCGAGGTGATCTTGTTCCACTATCCCTGGTAGACTGTCGTCGAAATCTTGACGAAGTGCTGCCACCCGCGATACTTCATGAGACAGCCACTTGGAGGTTTCTTATCGCGCGAAATGATACCCGAATACCGATCATAGGGCACGAAAGCGTCCGACATCGCCGCCAAATTGTCTGGCTCATGGCTGGGAGCTTTCGGTCGTAGGATCCGTCCCGTACGCTCACCAGCGGCACAGCAGCGCAGCTTTCGGGTCCGTAATCCTGAGACGAAGGCGGCCGGTAAGGCGCTCTTCTCCGTGATAGCAAGCAGCAGCGTGGCGTTGGATCACGGCCCGGACAAGCAGGTAGGACGACGCCTGGAGAGCGCAGCAAACGTGTGGCTGGACCACAATAGCGGGAACAGGTACAATAGTAGATTCCTCGAATGTAGGCCTCCTCCCAGGTCTCAGGTGAGCAGCGAGCTAGACTAGACGAACGAGCAGCATGGGTGGGGAGTGGAAGGACAATGGTCTGACTAACAGACATGGATGTCTGGCAACAAGATCCGCGTTGACGGGTCGCGTGTTAGTCCTGATGCCTCGGGTGTTGTCGGGCCTTTTCGCAGGGCGGGATTCCACCACTCAATGTGGACCATTCACACGTCGTCCAGGCCGCTTGGGGGAGGGCATCGAAAATAAGGAACAGGATGCCTTTGCCGGTGGCTTGCAGCGGCAGGAAACCATTGAAGGAACCGACAGATGCTCACGCCCTATCAGACGGCGAACACGGTTTGTACACGCCCGTTGGATTTGGGGGCGTGATACATCGATTCTTCGAGCCCGAGTCGATGGAGCGGGATGTGAGCACTTGGCAACCATGTCGAAGCAGACGATGGAGGTCAACGGCGTGAGGGTGGGCAAGGGATCGTGGACACTGGCTGCCTTAGCTCGCGCCGACAGGGTCTAGAGGCGCTGACCGGGCTGGGCAGCCGCTTTGAGGAGAAATTTAGGGCGGAGGAAGGCGGCCCGTCAACCAGATAGGCATAGCGTGGTGGACTCATGGAAGGGAGGGACTTTGAGGGGAGTTGGGGAAGGTCATGGGCAATCGTCAAGTCGATCATGTTACATGTAGTTTAATGGTTTGCTTTCGGTGTGGCTGGGACAACTTGAGAAGGAAGAGAGATTGAACTCCCAACGTTCATGTTCTCAACTGCTGGCAAAGAGTAAAGGGTCATCATGTTCTTTCCTAGACTTCTTCGATGTTGTGATGTTGTGACAGGGATGTACTATCGCAGACACATGTTGTCACGCTGACATTCAGGCCAAATACAAGTACTGTTGTTAGCAACAAATATCCTGGAAGCGAGATGAGACGACAAGACAGGCACATTTCCTAGCGTCTTCTCAGAAAACATTAGCAGCAAAGCCGCCCAAGACAGAGACCGCCGCTAGAGTGACAGCCGTCCACATGGAAAGACGGCCCGGTTGGAGAAGACGTTTGCTCCTCTCATTTGGATTCCCTGCCATCTCTTTTGGGCTTGGTGGCCTCTTTCTCCAGATCTCCTCCAGCTTTTCTCTCCCCCATCTCGCCTCTCCCCAACCAACCCAAACGCCGCTACGCCCGCCGTGTGCCTTGATGCGACTGGCTCGTGTTTTCGGCTCTGGACTTCGAGATCCCGGGCAAGCGCTCTCTTGAAGCCAGATGATGATTCGATTCCCACAAATGTTCCTGATGTGCTGAAAGAAGCTATTGCCAACAACAAAAATATCTCCGAACAGCTGAGGCGCGGCGCATCACGGTCACGCATCGAATCGCAATACCCCCCGGACGTGTGCCATCGCCATTGACAGCGCAACCCGGCCGACTCGAGGCAACACGGGCAGCATCTCCACACGCCCACACACTCCCCCAGATTCAGCAAAACCTTCTTTTGGGCGCTTGTCCAGCGTGAGAAACGGAGAGCAGCACAGCATCTGTAAACACCCCAGTCTCTGCGGAGCACTTCGACCCGCTGATCCGGGGAGTACTCGCAATGGCCGCAACCATATTTCTCTGTCACTCTGCCCAACGCTATTGACAGTTCAGTCAACGACTTTGGCTTTCTCACAAAACACAGGTGCACCATGTCGACTTGTGCCCGCTTGCCGGCCCGTGTCGTCTCTTCGTCTCGCCTTGACAGGTTAGCTAGACAGTGACCCCTTTGACGCCCCTGGCACAACGGCACAGCACTGGATGAGCCAGCCAGCCGTCGAGGAGTTGGGGATTCGGGGTTGCGTCCACGCTAATTCAAGCGCGCAGCACACACAACCTAGTTCCCCAGGTGTCCCTCATGGTTTTCAGATGAGCTGCCTCGGTGCCCACTCAATCTAATTCACATTGATTGCGACGCAGCCATCAAAGTCCATCAACGAGGGACTCTTGGTACCTGCCAAGCAGTGTCACGCTCCAGGACAGCCACACCTAAATTCTCCAAGAAAGTCTGTGGTTCTAGTCGTAGGCGAGAACCGGCAACAGCGTACGCACAAACGGCCGTCTACTCTGCCCATCTGTCGGATGCTGATGGACTGGGTCCAGCTGGTGGCAATCAGCACCGCACATTGCAGAGAGCAGGGGGGCCGCACCAACATGGGGCGTGAGCAGTTCGAGGGTGGTGCAACCAACGATCTGCTGCCCAGCCAGTACAAGCAAAGTCCAAGGATTTCAGGCCTGCCGCCTTTTCGGTCCCATGTGGGAGTGGCCCGTCCTTCCACCTGCCCACCCCCTCCCATGCATGGAGGGTAGGCTCGAAACGGCCGAGCTAAGGATGGGCAATTGGAAGTTGGGGTTCGCTCTTGCGAGCTACCGCGTCTCTCCATCGGAATCCTACTCCTCATCCCGTCTCCCAGGGACCAAGACGCCGAAAATCATAAAACCTCAGCATGTCCCGCGATCCCTGGCTGGTTCGTCTTGAGTTTCCCATCCTCACCCTCATCCCCTCTCCGCCTCAACATCCACATCCACAGTCCAGACTGTGGTAGTCGGCAACTATAGCTCTCCTCAGAGTGCCAATACTTCGACGAGGACATTCCCGGCGGCTTGCCACCAACAGCCAAGATGGCCGAAAAGGTTGACTCCGTCAACATCTCACCTCACCATGTCGACCATGACTCCGACAAGGCAAGGCGCTCTCATACTGGCTCAGCAGAAACATGGACGTTTGCTAACGTGGTTCACTCTACAGAAGGAAGTCGAGACCAGGGTGGTCACCGGCTCCGAGGCCTTCAACGAGGCCATGATCAAGGAGCCACCCAGTGCCTGGACGAAGCCTCAAATCATGATCTATGCCTTCTCTCTCGTCGGTTTCTTCTGTTCCACCATGAACGGATATGACGGTTCCCTCATCAACAACTTGCTGCAAAACCCCTCCTTCAAGGAGCGCTATGGCGCCGAGAACGACGGTATCTGGGCCGGTATCATCTCTTCGATCTACCAAATCGGTGGTGTCGTCGCTCTTCCCTTCGTTGGCCCCGCACTTGACACCTGGGGTCGCCGTGTCGGCATGCTCATCGGAGCCCTCATCATCGTCGTCGGAACAATTATCCAGGGTACTGCCAACGGCACCGGTCAGTTCATGGGCGGCCGTTTCCTCCTCGGTTTCGGTGTTTCCATCGCTGCTTCTGCCGGTCCCATGTACGTCGTCGAGATCAACCACCCCGCTTACCGCGGTGTCGTCGGTGCTATGTACAACACCCTTTGGTTCTCTGGAGCCATTGTCGCCTCCGGCACTGCAAGAGGTGCACTGGACATTGAAGGTGGTAAGTGCCAATATCTTTTTTAATCCTTCTTTTATTGATTCCTTCGTTGCCGTTGTCCTGCCTGTTTGCCTGGCTGCAGAGTGGGGCCGTGCGTGGTGGGGCCGGAGAAAGTGAAGCTATCACAACACCAACCCAGCCCCAGGTTCATGATCAACTTCACAACACCATCTTCATCGCTTTGTACACTCAGCTAACTATTTTTCGACAGACGCTTCGTGGCGCCTTATTACCTGGATGCAAATGTTATTCTCCGGTTTGATCGTTCTTTTCTGCATGTGGCTGCCCGAGTCCCCTCGATGGTTGTTCGTCAACAACAAAAAGGAACAAGCTACCGCTGTGCTCACCAAGTACCACGGCAACGGCAACCCTGACTCTCCTTGGGTAAAGCTGCAATTGCACGAGTATGAAGAGCTCCTTGACATGAATGGTGCCGATAAGCGCTGGTGGGATTACCGTGCTCTCTTCCGCAACCGCGCCTCCGTCTACCGTCTCTGCTGCAACGTGTGCATTTCTATCTTTGGTCAATGGGCTGGTAAGTTGAACTCCCCTGCAAACTAAGAGCTCAGCTTATTTCGTTTCAGGAAACGCTGTGCTGTCCTACTTCCTCGGTTCCGTCCTCGACACCGCCGGCTACACGCACCCTACCCAGCAGACCAACATCACCCTCATCAACTCCTGTCAACAGTTTCTCTGCGCCATCTTTGGTGCTTTCCTCGTTGACAAGGTCGGACGTCGCCCGCTCCTTCTCTTCTCTTTCTCCGCCTGCACAGTCGTCTGGCTCGGCATGACTATCGCCTCCGGTATTCTTCACCAGTCCGAGACCATCAACGCTGATGGCGACGCCGAGTTCCACAATGCGCCCGCATCGCAAGCCTGCTTGGCCATGATCTTCCTCTTCGGTTCCGTCTACTCCGTCGGTATCACGCCCCTCCAGGCTCTGTACCCCGTCGAGGTTCTCTCCTTCGAGATGCGTGCCAAGGGTATGGCTTTCTCCAACTTGGCTGTCAACGCCGCCGGTCTCCTCAACCAGTTTGCCTGGCCCGTTTCCATGCAGAAGATCGCCTGGAAGACGTACATTATCTTCACAATTTGGGACGCGGTTCAGACAGCCGCTATTTATTGGTTCATTCCCGAGACCAAGGGTCGTACTGTAAGCTTTCCCATCAACCGTTCCGCATCAACTTCAGACATACTAACAAGGCGAACAGCTCGAGGAACTCGACCACATCTTTGCTGCGAAGAACCCCGTCAAGGAGTCCACCCAGAAGAAGGAGGTTGCCGTCGACCGCTACGGCGACGTCGTCAACGTCCAGAACGTTTAAATCTAGGACGCCTCTTATCATGGTGGTCAAAATGTCTAAGCGAGCGTGCGAGCGTGTTGTGTTGTGTTGATGGTTTCATACTGCTGTTGGATATCACTTTAATGTCACGAGGACACGGAGACTTTGGAGACGTGCTGTCTACTTTTGCATGGCTGAAGAGTGTGTATCTGTTCAAGGTCGCTGTGGCGGCTATCAGGTGTGGCTCTCTTCAAGCCAACTCTTCTCTACCCACATACCATACCAATATACCATGCTGTATACCCTGAATACGCACGTTGCATTGAATTTGACAATTTCCCCAGTGGCTGGTAACTGGCCGTGATGACTTTGCCCCTGAAAGATTTTGCCTTAATGAGCCGAGGGTCTGTCGGGCGCTGTGCCACAGGCTTGCATGCCTATTGCCACCTCATAAATCTCACGGGATTTTATAATGCCGCTCTCGGGTCTTGGCTTACTTCCTGTGGGGAAGTTATAGGAGCGAGGCGAGGGTTGCATCGGATGCGGGTGAGACCTGACAAGACTCGGAGTTCAGCATGGACGGCTGTCTTCCTGAAAGAGATAGGTTGTCCAAAGAACAAGAAGAATACTACCCGAAGGTCGATGTGATGAAGGAGTTGAGAGAACCTATCTTTCTACATCAACCGAAATTTGTTTCCATCCACACACATGTATACAAAGTCTGGCCGACTGAAAGTCACCACAAATGCCTGCGGCGACCCCTCGTCATAGGCTGTTCTTCGTAGGCGTAGGGTCGTTCTTCGTTAGGCACCCAATAACTCAAGAAAGCTTTTGCGCATGCTGCTGCTGTCACTGCCGCGTAGCTCTGCCAAAGCTTCGTCTTGTGACTATCAGCATAGTCGCAGACTCCCTTGATGACCACACATGATGGGAAACTATCCCATACCCCAGCGCCCTCCATCTCGAATCCGATTACGCTTTGGAGTTGGGCTATTTCATCCCGCTGGTCGCCGGCCTTCATCACAGTATCACCAGATGCAATCAAGCCGAAATGAATGTTGAGCTCTGATGAAGCCATATCAAGGCGATGGCGCCTGACCAGCTCACCGTTGCAGCCGGACTCTGCACATGTCTTCCCGCCCCCAAGGTGATGAAATGTTGGCTCGAACAGAAAGTCATTGTCGACACCTGGATAATCGGCTTTGAGTTCTGGCGTTTTACGTAGTTCGTTGACGTAGGCTGTTGTCTTCTTCCGCAGAGCCTCTTTGCTGTACATGCTCTTCAATTTTGCAAGTAGTGAGCGGATTTCTGTATTTGGCCTTCCTAGGGAGTCAAGAAGAGTGTCTTTGGGGATGAAGCGATCAGGTAAACGTCTCCCAAAGTCATATTGGACTATACCATCGCTGATGATCACGTCTCCCAACACAATCTCATCCCCACTGCCCGGTATGAATGGCACAGCACCGCAAATGCCAACAATCAGAGCTAAGGTGATGTTGGGAAAACTGATGCGACAAAACGTCGCAACACGAGTCGCATTTGCTTTGCCCATACCCGGCATATGGGCAAGCACCACGTTGTGACGACCGATAGACCCGGTAGAATACGCGTTGGGGTCTTGTGGCGCTTTGTCATAAGGCGGGCCGTTTTCGTCCCAGTGGGTATCAAAAAGGGCTTCGATAGCGTCGGCTTCTTGTGAGAGTGCGCAGATGATAGCTATTCTGAAGTCTTGTCGGCTTTGGGGTCGGTTTGGAGTCTCAATGTTTGTCTCATGAGTTGTGTTCGACGGAGGCCGCGACGGAAGTTCCTCCGCCAGTGTTCTTAGAGCCACTTGCTCATTCGATTGAGATTGCTCAAGTGCTCGCTTAGTTGAAAGATAGCTCATCTTATCGTCTCTTCCTCGGAAAGCCCTGTTGAGCCATTCCAGCCGGGATAGTACACGCTCATGCAGTAACTGTCTCCGATTGGAAGAGTCATAGGGACTAGTATCTCTCTCTTTCCCCATCAAGCCATCAAATTTAAGACAATCTTCGACAGCATCGGTGTAAATATGCTTGTGTGCAAAGTTATCCCATGTCGCGTGTTCGAGATCCTCCAGGGACTGCGTCGCCAAGGAGTACCGATAGTTAAGGGACAGAGTCTCTCGATCAAAATGGGGGCACTTCAAAGGTTTGCCAAGTCCTATTTCCAAGAGCAATATAGCCAAAGCCTGGATGCGAGGACATCGATGTATCAAAGCTCTCGTAGTTGCAAACTCCGTGCAGTCAAAGGCGCACTCAGTCGCCTCGGGGTGGAATGAGATGTAGACTTTCAATGGCAGTTTTTCGGAACTTCCTCGCAGATCCGGCTCTGGCATAAACCAAATTGTTTGGCTATTCCAAGGTCGATGCATCAGTTCCGAATCGTAGAATTGCCAGAAGGCCAAACATATAGCATGCGCGAGAGCAAGCCTTTCCTTGACGCTCAGTTCGTACTGGTCCAAAACATCCGACAGCACCATTCCCTTCCCTGGGGATGTTCGGTGTTTCAAAGCTTCGGCGCCTAGGCGGAGCAACACTCCGTCTTCAAGCTTCAAGGCAATACGACAACCGTCGTCGTGCTCAAAAAAGTCGCAGAATGTACTCAGGGGCTCCATATCCTGATCTTCACAGCATCTGCCATTGACAGCAGCATCGTCTTGATACAAATCAATTGGACTGCCCGTGAGCCTCGAGGTAAATTTCAGTTATGATCACGTCTAACCAATGACAAACTCACATTGGCATGTCGATACACACATCCTGCCAGGAGTGGTCAACCATTGATGAGGTGATAACATCGAATCGGACTGTGTCGTCCTCGTTCCTTGTTGGTCCCGTCAAAACTAGTCGAGAAGGGTGCCAGCAGGCCCCTTCTTGGGAAGCGAGACTGGACTGACACGAGTCGCAGGCTGTATAGGTACGGAGTACAGGCAGAAACTTCCTGTGAACACTTGACAGGTCTTCCGGTTCAGGGCTTTCAATGAGATCGTCCGAGTCATCGATCTGGAACAGAGCTAAAAGCTCCTCACACTTTGAACTGAGGCCCCGCAACACAAATGATGGTTGCCTTAAGTAGGCCACAATGCCTTTCCTTAAAGCTGTGTGATTACCACTATCCTCGACAAAGCCGCGCAAATCAGATATCGATCGGCCATTTCGCTGGGATTCTCCCGGATTTGCAACCCGCGGCCACTGATTGAACAATGTTAGAACGCACAAATCTACCATGGGCCTTGAAGTCTCTAAGTGTAAGCGCGAAGTGGAGTGACAACTCACGGAGCAAATGTCCCTAAGAATCCTGATTACAACAAGCGCATTTTGCTGAAAGTCACGGCCCAACCCAGCGTCTGGGTCCGCGCGAAGTCGAAGCGAGATCAGTGCCAGCCTCGTTTGGATGTCCATGCAAACACCGCATTGCCCGCTAGCTTTATGTGGGCATTTCGGCAAGGCTTGGATCACCTCACTAATTTTCCACGCGTAAGCTTCGAGGCAGTCAAGCAGATCATTCGCATTATCATCGATTGTTGACATCGTTATTTTAATCGTTGTACTTTGGATAAGAATGTCCTTCTGTGATTTCGCGTTGGGCTGCGCGGAAACAATAAGGGCCCCTCAATTACGCGGAGTCCCACGCATCATCAGGTGATCATGCAGGTAAGATTTTCCCCAGGGCCAGCACAGCCAATCATAGTTACAAGCAGCATGAAAACTTCGTATCAGCTGCTCCGCCTCCTAATGAACTAAACCCCTCACATCGGAGGTTCTCATCGCCGATTTTTGGCGAGTTTTGCTATCCGGGCGGATTACTATGATTACTACCGTCCCTATCGTCCCTGTTATCCCTGTTGTCCCTGTCGTCCCTGTCGTCCCTGTTGTCCCTGTTGTCCCTGTCGTTGTTGTCGTCCTTGATACCCCTATCATCGTCGTCGTCGTCGTCGTCGTCAACCCTGTAGTCATCTATGCCCACTACCCGCCCGGATAGCAAAACTCTTTCTGGCAGCCTGTATGGGCCTCGTTTCCCCATCATAGTCCGACTCCAATCTAGCGGTATGGTCCAGACCTCAGCGGGCTCGCCAGCCTGTGCCGTTTCTCATTCTCACGTTTTCATAGCACCGCGCACATGTCATGAAAGAAAACAAGAAACCCCTTATCAATAAATTGACTGGAACCTGCACAGGTTACGCTCGACTGCTTCCCACACACAGCAGATATGTCCACCAGAAGATCTCTCTCGGCGAGCCCACCGCATGAGGCCGGCTCCTATGAGACCGTAGACCCGGACATAGAAGACAATCCTCAGTTGGAAAATGACCCAAACACACGGGAGTCTTTGGGGGAGTACCGTGCCGTACAAAATGAGGTACAAGAAGCCAGAGAAGAGCTTCAGGACGTGAATTCAATTTATTCTAGATCCAAGCCTCTTCAAAACACGTTCGAAGTATTGGAAGATGACGAAGAGAAGTTGATCAGAGAAAAGCGCGTATCATGCGAAGAGAACGATGAACTCGAGCAGGACGTTATGCATTATCGCCCACCTAAAATGCAGGCCCACATGGCCCAGATGGGCCAACAACCTTTTCCAAAGGAGAAATCCAGGAGACGCGGAAGTACTAGGTAAAGTCAGACGCTCCGAGAGTAAGAGAAGAGGGGAGGACACTGATAGGGAAGAAAGCGAGATAAGAAAGGAACGCGAAAGGCTTCACGAGGAGGACGGGGAACGACTCCAGAGGCGCTTCGACAGCAAAAGTAATGATTCTGGCGACTCTAGCTGGAGCAGGCCCAGAATGAGCTTTGTCGAACCGTACGGCCCTTCCGCGCCTCGATCCAGGGCGGAGCATCCCCGTGGGAGGCGTGCTGATTCGAACTATTCCCAAATTAGGCCTAAAGTCATTGCGACAGCCACAATCTCTGACTACGAGAGTCGCACAGCATTTTACGACGACAGTTACCGCGAAGAGGACGGCGATTACTATCCTTATCCGCTAGACTTACCTAGTCAGGGGCACCGAAGATGGCGTGATAATTCACCGAAGGCTCCCTTGGTAGATTCAAAGACAAATCTTTCCATGAGCCTGAGCTCAAGATATCGGTCTCCGAGAACGCTCGATCCGGCCAGAAAGCCAGAGATACAGTCCGCAACAGAACTGGTAGATATATGCCTAAGTTTGTTTAGAGTTTGTTGCATTCAGAGATCGTTGGAAGCCAATCACTGGATCGAGAATCGGCAAGCAGATTTCAATCTCTGGATAAGTCGCATGACTGAAGTCCGAGATTTGGTCGGGAAGGGCTCCTCATTCCAGTTCGGGCTTGATACTAGGCCACGCGAGTTAAGTCTTGTCAAGAACTTACTGATCAACTTAGGGTCCTACCTTTCGGACTGTGCAACTACCAGCGAGGGAGACTTTCTCGGGGAGTCTAAACAAAACGTGGACTCCGCCATTCAAAATCTGGCTCTGCTAGCCACTGCCGTTCGGCAAACGACGAGTAAGGCTCAACGTCCGAAGGCGGGCGAGGATTTTGACTTGTCAGCTTTGGCCGATCTAAGAACACATCTTGAGTGTTTGATTGTCGTTGGATCAACTGCATCAAAGGAGAATACTCGACAGCGTCACGAAAAGCAGCCACTTTGGTGGCGGGATAATAGCTCTGATAGCCTGACTCCGCTTCAACAGCGGCTCGTTGAAGCTAATCTCCGAAGACGACAACGATTTCTTGCAGCTCAACAGAACTCTATCGAGAACTCCCGTCACCCTATCTTGTCTCCTATTCATGTGGAACAGACGGTGACGCCAATCACATCGGCTACAGACAAAGTCTTGCCATTTTCATCAAAAGAGAAGAAAACGGCCACGCCTCCAGCTCCAAGTATTTCGCCTCGACCAGAATCACAGCCATCGCTACCTGTGACATCACCTGAAGCGCCTACACCTGGAATGTTCGTTGATAACGAGTCGCAAAACGCCGAAACACCTCAAACCCAGCGTAGCTTTATCCGGACTGCTACGGACTACCCCAGACTTGCCATGCCTCGACCGCAAATCGAGAGCGATGACCACAAGGACCTACATGGAACCATGATGTTAAAATGCCCATGTTGCTGCAAGACGCTACCACACAGTATGCTGGAAGACGAAAATTTGTGGAAGTAAGTCTAGGCCAAGGCTTCATGACTTACTCATTGCTAATACATATTTTAGAGCTCATCTTGCGGCGGATATTAATCCGTATACTTGCATCGCCGAAGACTGTCCAAGACCGAATGTCCTTTATCGTTCAGTGGCAAAATGGAAAGCGCATGTAAGAAAACATCATGCGAAAACCTGGAATTGTCAGCTTTGTGACGAATCCGACATGACTATATACACCTCGCCTAAACAATTATCAAAGCATGTGAGGGAAGAGCACGCCGACTCGTTTCCGGAGCAGCTGCTTGGCACAGTATCGCTATGGCCTCGTAGTATTTCGGTTGGGCTTGATGCGTGTCCTCTTTGCAGTGTGACCGGTCAACGAGACTCCCCGGCCTTGGTCAGGCACATTCTGGAACACGTCCATGACTTTTCACTTCGATCGCTGCCTTGGGCAGATATGCCAACGGAGTGTTTACAGGTATCTACTACATCGGGTACTTATGACCTCAGCTACTTGCAACTCTCAGAGCCAGCAGATTCAAGCGCGCCAATGCTTCCATGGATGATGAATTGTTGGTTTGAAAAGCTTGAGTTGCCAGAGTCAGAGCAATGGGCACAGGCTGAATCTGCGCTGAACGACCTGACATCACGGCGGTCGGTTCACAAGGGTATGGGAAACGAGAGCTACTTCTCAAGGAATGATTATTTCGCATCAGATTCCGGACACGTGTCACTGGATGTTAAGTTGGATGAAAGTCCTAGCTTACGAAGCTACGGGTCTGACTCTAGTTTTGGGTGTGAAAACTACGAGGACACTGATGAGGAGACGTTTGATGGCAACACCCAAAGTGAAGATGAGGAGGATGGCGGTGCGGCAAAACACAGAAGACCTTTTTTGAAGACTTTTGCTATGCGGGCGAATACCTTAAGGTACCTAAATTAGGCTTAATGGTCCATTTCATTTGTATGAATTTACTATTAATACGGTCCCTGTCGTCCCTGTCGTCCCTATTGCCCCTATAGTCTATATTATCCGTATTATTTTTGTCGTCTCTATCCCTATATCTCTTCTTATCCCTACTGTCGTCGTCGTCGTTTATATTGTCTCTACTATCGTCTGTGCCTCATGCCCGCCTGGATAGCTAGAGATATCCGCCCGAACAGCAAAATTCTATTCGAAAGGCTGGGAACTTCAGAACCACTCGCTTGCATTTCAGCACCAATCGTCCACATTCTTTAAGGGAGACTTCATAAATATCTTTGGTGCAAAATTCCAACGTCAAAAGGCTAAGAGTAGCGCTTTTCGCCGTCTTCACAGTTTTCACTCTCTCAATATCTCGAATATGATCTGTCTTCTTCGGTTTACCTCGTCAGTTGTATCATCATCAAAATGACCAATGCCGCCGACCAGGAGCCAATTCTCATCGCATCCGAGTTACTTGTTGGCGTGATACTGCTAGTGGGCACACCATCGGGGCTCGTGGCCAACGACGTCGTGACAACAGACTCAGGTGTACGCGTAAACGCAGCGAAACTCTGTTCTGCCGACTTTGTCGGTTCCGATCCATCTTCAAGCTCAGGATCTTCCCCAGACTCCGAGCTAGACGTAGCTTCTGCTGCCGATCTTGTTTGCGAAGCCCCTGGTATTGACGTTGCGTGAAAGTCTCGACTCCGATCGGCTCTCTGTCCTCCATCTCTCTGACCTCCACCCCTCTGTCCATCGTACGGCCGACCCGGATTGTGAGGTGTACCGGTATCGGGTCTTCCTGGCTTTCTCAAGCCACCTAAAGCTCTGCCGAGGACGACGCCGTCTCTGGACTCCTCTCTCGATGGCAACGGGCAGTTGAGCTCGTCCGTGAAGTGTGCGTGACCATCGATAGCTGTGAGCGAGCATTGAGATGACCTCTCGCTGTCATGGGCACTCCCTCTCAACTCCTTGGGCTACAAAATGCATTAATACTCAAAATTATATCGCAATGACTTGAGGGTACGCACTTCTCTGCAGTAAGAACACTTGGCTTCGCAAGTGAACAGGCGTTTTGGCTCTCTCGAAGTTGCTGGATTGATGAACACGCGGGGGTACTCTGACGTGCAATGATGAAGACACTGGACCTGCTCGGGCTTCAAGAAATTGCAGCAAAGGTAGCCCAAAAACGCTTCCCAATCTGTTTGTGCGCACCGCTGCTACACCGACGAAAGTCCGCAGCTCTCCTCACACTTGAGTGTCCCAGCAACAGTTTCAAGGATCTTCTTCGCATCCAACATACCCGATGCGTGATTGCTGTTGTCGTCCCGTATTCCGCAGTTGAGTATCCTGTCAATCGAATTCCTATGCAGAAGGCAGACTGCCAAAGCTTCCTTGTCGTTTGCGGTTGCCTCGACGCATGTCTGCTTATAGGCCCGGTCGGCGTAGTCCTTTCGGCCGTCAAGAAGACTACAGCTACTGGTGAGCTATAGCAGTGTGGAAATGAGGATGAGAGATATTGACATTGTAGTTAGTCCCTGGAATTGACTGTGAGTTTCTTGGGCAAACTACTTGATACCTGCACCGATCAGCTGCGAGGGAATGGACTTAATCAGTTCATGTGCATTGCCCAAAGATTCAGTGTCCAGGAAATCGTGTGCGGCACAGGCGGAGGTCCCTTGCTGATTTCTGGGTTCGCTGTTGGTTCTCTGGAGATGGATGTTGAGCAACCCCAGATCACTGTTGGATCAATTGCAAGACCCAGCCACAACAATTAAGACCACTGCCTTTGAGAAGCTCGCAATTCTATCACCATACACAGCTGCATGTGTTTAATTTTTCACTCTTATCAGGGTACCTACGTGCACGCGTTATTCTCACCCATACCAAATTTAATTTTTTTCTTTTGTAAAAGCTCTGGACGGTGGTCATGCTTATTTGGCAACTCAGCGTGTTGAAGGCTCCATTGCCAGCCAAGACAAATGTCGATGGAGGTTAGCGGCACAGCGGCGCCCGATGAGAGGGCAGCCTGCCAGAAAGCCGGCCCGTACGTGCTAAACAAGCACTGATTGTCGTACAGAGAGCCATCTGGCGGGTACCGATGGCGGGGCCATGCGCAGCAGCGAGCCAACAAGGCAGAATCCAAAGCGGACGGGGCTGTGTCGCCCCAAGTTGGTCTCAGTTACCGCTTGTCTGATTCTAGGCGATGCGTATGAGAGTCAGTGAATTAGAATGTATTCATGATATTGAATGGTAGTCTCAGCCTGAACATCGATCAAGCTTGGGGCTTGGGGCTTCGTTCCGACATTTGTCGGAATCGTTCCCGGAACAGCGGGTCTGGTGAACAGGGCCCCCTTATCTGGTCCACTGGCTTCACTAGAGAAGACTGTTAACAGAGTGATCTCTCTAGTCTTTGATTTTTTTCTCCTCGGGATTATAAACTGGTGTGCAATAATTCATTCATCGACCTCTAAGTTTATCTACTACGTAGTAACCCATCTATTGTGCATCGTGATATATCGTCGCTTCCTATCGGGGACTTATACTCGTGATAGTGAGTGATCTCCACTCTCTCTATTCTTACAGGTGGTACTCTCTGGGGTCGGTGACACGGACACCTCTTCGCTCCCACACACCCTCGATGTTCATGTCTGCTGTTCCCCTAAATGAAACGTTAGCATAGCGTCATTGTTATCCATAACACGATGGTGACTTACTCTTCTCGCGGCACGACTGCTGGCTCCGTCTGTCCTGCTGCAACATCAGGGTTTCTAAACACAAAGTTCTTCTTCTGTATCGGGGAAGGAGGTTTCCGTCAGCAATGTTTTCAACAGTCACCCGTGGGGAAAGTCTTACCAGTCCCAACGACAGATGAATTGCCGGCGGGGTAACTACAATGTGCTCCGTCGGCTCTTGGCCGTTGATCATAGCCAGGATATTCTGGGCAACCACCTTCACCTGTCCGGCGCCAGGTCGAGCAGCCTTGTGCGCACCAGAATCGGCAATATCACCAGCGGCAAACATGTGAGAGTATGCTGGATCTTGGAACTGAAGAGTCGGTCGTACTTTGATGAAGCCGTTTGCCGGGTTCACAAGAGGGGCATCGCCGGTTTGCTTGAGATCCTGGAGGAACTGGTTGTTGGGTGTTTGCCCCGTTGCGGGGATGATGAGATCTGCTGAGAGCTCGCGACCATCCTGCAATTTGACTGAAGTTTGGGAGGCAAGACCACCAGGGGGAATCACAGCGCGGGAGCCGGTGATCAACCTTAAGTAAAACGTTAATGACTGCTGAAACCGGGAGGAGATACTTAAGGGTATGAGCATACTTGATTCCCAACTCTTCGAATCGAGCCTTGATAATCTCGTCCAACTTGGTGTGGTAAAGAGGCATGAGATGCTCTCGTGAATGCACAAGAGTCACCTCCTTTTCGGGGTAGATTTCCTTAAGATCCGTGGCCATCTGGACGCCCACCGCGCCGCCTCCGATGAGAATGACAGAAGACGCCTTCTGAACCGCCTGCTGATGCGCTCTCAAGGTGTCAACCGATGATGGTTTGTCATCACCGGGCATGGTTCCAGGGCTTGGCAGTCTGGTGCCTGTTGTGACAACCAAATATTCGAACGGAATCTCTCCTGAACCCTGCCATTCTCTATCCAGAATGACGGAGTTGGGGCGGAGAGATTTGGCGCGAGCTTGGATCACCTGGTGCCGCGATGGGTCGGATGACTTTGAGAAAGCTGCTGTGTAGGGAATGAAGGCCTTGTGCTCATGGTCTGGCAGGACTGCGAAACGAGGCTAAATCACGGGTTAGTCGTAAATCATAACGACGCAGTGCACAATACTGGCAACTCACGAACGCGAAAAGATGATGAAAGTGGCTGTGCGGCTCAACCAGCAAGATCTGCCAGCTACGAGTCAGTCGTCACTACTTCAAAGTTGTTTTTCGGGAAGTTCACTCACGCGGTGGGATGCTGGCAGAGCAGCGGCGAGCTCACCCACAGCGGCCTAAAACACGGCGAGTTGTTAGCAAGTATTCTACCAGCAACAACACGAGTAAAAAGAGACACATACAAGACCGACATATGATCCTCCAAGGACAACAACGTTCTTCAATGGTTGCAGCATCCTGATTGGTGGGGTAGAAAGGTAAGTCTTGGCAGCTAGAACAATTGAGCGTCAAGATACGGTTGCAGGACACCTCAGCTTTAACAGATTGTCTTTCACCAAGAAATCGGAGCTCGGCTCGTATTACGAGACTTGCGCTGTGGGTCAAGTGCGAGTTGCCTGTATGTCGTAATCGCACTACCGGCGGTGGCTGCCGCACGGATTTATGATTGCAAATCTGATTAGATCTTTTTCGTTTCTTCAGAGACAGCTTGCGTTATCCCCCACTTTACCCGACTCACATCTTCGGTTTGTTCGGAATTGGTGGCGGAACCAAAGAGTCGGAGCCGACTTGGTCGCCGTCGCCGATGAATAATATGGGGACATGCTTGAATCAGCGGGGCCGCCCCGGCAATGAGTCGCGGCAATTCAGCCAGACCGGCTGTCCTCAACTTGATTGAATATCGATACGCGATCGGCCTCCTCACGTCTAAGAGCCCGGACCTCCGTCCCTAGAGGCCGTTCCGGATGTCGGGGCCAACGTGGAGCTACTTATTGAAGTAGAACGTTTACTACCTACCTTGGCAGCTACCTAGGTAGAGTTTTGCTATCTGGGCGGATTACTATGATTACTACCGTCCCTGTCATCCCTGTCGTCCCTGTCGTCCCTGTCGTCCCTGTCGTTTCTATCCCTCTCCCTCTCCCTATACCTCTCGTCGTCGTCGTCGTCCCTATAGTCGTCTATGCCCACTACCCGCCCGGATTGCAAAATTCCCTAGGTAATAGAAGTGTTGTGGAACTAGAGACCTTGATTGACCGACCAATTGGACAAATCTTATTTGGGCAGTGGAAAAGCGTGGACAGTGATCGATGTACCTCTTCGTCCTTGATGGAAAAATTCAGCTGTTCAATTGACTCATTCCCAAGGCGAGATATTTAAATTCGCTCGCTGGCTTGTGAGTCGTATGCTCCATCCTCCCACGCACACGACACACGATGAAAGATCAGAAACCGAAAATTCTCATATCGACCTCATAAGCCCGTCTTCAATCCACAAGCAAAACCCATGCCGTACTTATCGAAAAGCAAGAGAAATAAGGGACGGAAGAAGATGATTAGGTTTCAGCAGTTTCAAGACGACGAGCACTACCGAGACGCAGTTCCCGCTCTCGAACAGGCATCCGACGACGCCTCGCCAGGTTGGCTGATCCGAAGGCACCAGAACCAAAAGTCACAACTCCACTCGCTGCCCGACGAGTTGATCTTGGAGATCATTAAATGCATGAACGGGGTTGACTTTTGGTTCTTTCGCCAAGTCTCTCGTCGCCTCGCCGAAGTATGTGCAGGCTTTCATATCTACAATCGCCCTCGAGACGAAGCACAGCGTCGTAGGCTTCGTTCCCAGTCGGAAAGCAACGACTGGGTAAATCGATGTTACGACAGATACATAATGCTGTACCCTGCTTTTGTCGACTGGAACTGCAGTCACAGATTTTGCGATTGCGCCACGCAGGCCACGGTCAGCACACAAATGCGAACGCGACTCAACGCAATCGCAGGGAAGTTCTTTGAACTGGATAATGTTTCATTACAGCGGAAAGAGCTTAATATCTCACTTGAACCAGTCAGGTATCCAGGGGAAACACCTATGGCGCAATATCCGTTCCGCAAAGTGGTTAGAAAGCAGCGCCTAGCCAGTCTTCTCTGTTCGGAATGTCTTTCGACAAACAACCAGACATATCGTTACGACTCGCCCGCGGACGCTCTGCTGAACCAAGAATGCAAATGGTGTGCGGATGGTCAAAATCCTTGGTCTTGCTGTTTCCACTACAATAGTTTTGAGACTATGACTTTGAGGTATCCTCATAGCGCCCCTGGAGAGCACTCATACTCTTGCTCTTCAGGTCTACTCCAGCTTTGCGCTCACCGGACCTTCACCTGGCCCGATATGCACGAAAAATTAGTCGACATTGGCACCATTTCAAGCTCTAAGGAATGCGCACAAAATAGGTTTCCATTCGTGGAGTGTACCGACTGTTTCACGGAAATCTTGGGCCACGGCAAAGGCATCAAGCAACCTGCGATTCGCATCATGAAGGACCGAGCGCATTTCTACCTCTTGCTGGAATGGTGCTTGCCGATGTTCAAGCTGCGTACTGGTGTGCCAGTCACCCATAGCTTTCTGAGGAAGACTTTCGACAGGGTTGGAGAGAAGTATGAGGCGCTGCTGTGTCCTCACGCCACCTTCTTCGACGGCGTGCTTCGGAGATCGCTACTGGAGGCCTTTTGGGACACCGACCAACTTGATCCTGGTGTTCGCTTTTGCAAGCGCAAATGCAAATTTTGCGGCTTCAACTACTTTTTGAAAAGACATGGCGATCGAGTCTACTTGGAGGGAAACTACACCTTATGGTGCCAGGAGTATTGGACGGACGAGATTATACCTGAAATAAGAGGCGGGCGTGCAGAGCTTTTGGAAGACCCTACTCCACATGCAAGGCTTTGCAGGTCCCAAGGGATCTCCTGGTGCCAGACCAAAGGATGCTTCAATGCGAAGAGGTAATAATGCATCACGAAAAGCTCTTGGCACTGCTTAACGAATGCCTCTGATGCTCGCCATTGCATCTAATCATTTTCAAAAGTGCAAGTAAAATAGCAGATACTTCTAGCTAGCAGGGTGAAGTATGCCCAACTTAGATGTTAATCTGTTCTATTATATGTGGGCTTTTGTTTTATTTGTTTCTTTTCTCAACTCTTGCCTTTGTCATTGGTGTCATTTCTGTCATCATCCTTCTTGTTGCCATTCTTTTCACCATCTCCTATGTCTTAGTAGCTCATAAGACTGTTGGGAGATTTTGCGAACGATTCTCCTGGAACTGTACTGCCTGTCATCCCTCTGGCTGACCCGCCATTTAGCGACGACCCAGGTCTGTGTATTCTTGGCACGAACCTGACCCCCTCTCTCGGTTTTGAGAATCTTTGACTCGTACGCTTCTCGAATCCGACGACATCATGAATTCAGCCTCTGGGCGGTAACGCAGCACTATTGACAAAATGACCAATATGTCTATAGCAGCCTTCATGATTCCTATAAATGCAAGCACATCAAGGACAAACGCCCTGTGGTACCCCATCTAAAGTCCTATTCACCATCAGCTAATGGTGCTCAATCAAACATCTCTCCATCCTTTTCCAAGCTCTATCGTCGATCGCAGACCTCTTAGTCATCGTCATGGTTCTCTCCAAGGTCTTCACTCTGTTCTGGGTTATGGTCCTTGCGGGCTGTATTGCTGCCGCACCCCTGGACCCTCGTCAGTTTTCCGCATGTATTACACTGGGTTATAGGACTTTTAGCAAGGTGTGCTTTCAGGCAGTCTGGATCCCCAAGCAATACTGGTGGAACATCCAAGGGATGTATACGTGGGCGGAAAAGACGTTCACCAAGACCAAGAACTTCGACTTTGACAATGTCTTACGCCTTTCACAAATCGGGAACTACGAGCCTACCAAGAAATTGCTGTTCCCGACGTACCTTCTCTCCGGAAAGGGCATGGACTTGAAAGTCACCTGCAAGGCTAAATGGAAAGACCTTCCCTCGACGAAACCTGTGGACTACTCCAAATGGTCCAAGGTACTTGGCACCCCTCAGTAGGGTATAGTCCTAGGGTACGCTTCGAGTGCCATTTCTGTGCCAAAGGGAAGAGATTTTGCTTTTCTGACTAGATCCATACTGAGCCATTAGTCTCACTTCAATGAAGCAACTACAAGATGGAGCAACTCAGATCCGCGGGAGGTAGAAAGAGAAGACGAGGGATCGGAATATCCAGGAGGTGTTTACCGAGCACGATCAACGGTATAGGGAAAGAGCTTTGCTATCTGGGCGGATAACTACCTACTACTTATATCGGGCCTAGTAGTCTATTATGTTTGAACAATTTCACTATTACTGTCGCCCCTATCGCCCCTGTCGTCTCTATCCCTATCCCTACCCTCTCCCTCTCCCTGTCGTCGTCGTCGTCGTCCCATCGTCATCTATGCCCTCTTCCCGCCCGGATAGCGAGAAGTATCCGCTCGGATAGCAAAACTCTAGGGACAAAGCTTTTACAAGGATAAGCCAGGGCTATGTTACAAATATCTCTCATTCTCAACTCACTTTTCAACCCATAAGCGGTTTCTTATTCATTGTTGTTTGAAGTCTATGCCCTCATGATCCGCAAATGGGCGGTTTTCTTAAAGCATACCTCGGGCCTCTTGCCTCTACCTTAATAAGCATAGAATAGTCTCGCCTCCTGATCAGTGGCCCGAATCTTCCTGTTCTCCCTCACCAGCATCCACTTCATAAGCCATGCTCCAGCAACACAAGCAACACAGAAGGCGGCACTGCTGGCCATAGGAATGACATATCTCGGCGCATCGGATGTCGGCCACAAATACTACAGTCATGATGTCAGTTGAAGGCATCTTCAATATGTGATAGTGGGTGTTGCTTACCGGAGTCCAGATGAAACTGATGCTTGCGCTCGTATTGACGATAGCCAGCGCTGAAGCCTTCTTCTCCTTCGTCTGTCCGCATGTGCTTCCAACCCAACCCAGCAAGATGCTGTTCACTCCGTATGTGCCTACTGTGAAGACCACCATCGCGAAGTAACGTGCTCCAGTGTTCATCGTAGCACAGGCTAGGACGAAGCCAAAGAGTGCAACGGCTTTGGAGATTGTAATATGCCAGGTTCTCTCATTGTGCTTCCCTGAGCTCCAAGCCCAGACAACAGACAGAACTCCAGCAATCAGGTATGGCGGGCACGTAAGAACAAGGGTAACTGTGGTGTTGAAGTTGAGCGTCTCGACGATGGTGGGGAAGAAGTTCTTGAAGCCGTTCGTGGCGAGATGCATGTGCTGCATGTAGATGAAAACCCACACCTTGGGGTCAACGAAGGCTTCCTTGAGGCCACCCCAGGTGCTACTCTGCAGACGCACTCCCACAGTATCCCGCGCAATTCTGTCGTGGGCAAGTTGTCGTTGTTCAGGGGTCAGCCAACGCGTCGTCAGCGGCTCGTCAGGAAGGGTGAAGCACGCCACCATCGCGATCGCGAACGTGACTGCGCCTTGGAGGATGAAGAGCCAACGCCAGGCCGCGAGCCCGGCGGTGCCATCCATGCCGTTGAATACTCCTGCTGCAATCAGACCAGCGAAGGCTGTTGCCAGAATATTCCCTGAATAGAGCACACTGATTCGGGTTGCGAGTTCCTTGCGCGTATAGAAGATAGACAGAATGTATAGAGCTCCTGGGTAGTAGGGTGCCTCTACCACGCCGAGGAAGAATCGCGTCAGGACGAGACCTTTGTAATCGTGGACGACAGCTGTCAGGGCGCTCACGACGGCCCAAGCCATCATGAAGCCTCCCATGTACCAACTTGGGCGAACGCGCGTGAGCACCATGTTGCTAGGGATTTGGCCGAGGATGTAGCCGACGAATAAGATGGAGACGGAGGTCGAGTATTGAACGCTGGAGAGACCGAGTTGCTTTTCGAGGCCGTTGAGGCGAGCAAGGGCGATTGCATTACGGTCAAGGTAGCTTAGCCGTTAGTAAGAATGATACGAATGTGACAGAGATTGACCTACTTGAGCCAGTACATCAACCAAAGAGTCGGCTGTGCTTCTGTTAGATGGCAAGTTGAGGGTGGCGGAGTGAGTTGACTGACCATGACCCAGAGATCCAACTTCTTGACGAGCTTGATCTCTTCGGGGTCTGTCTTTGCGGTGGCTCCAGAGTAATCAACTGCCGGCGCAACTGTCTTGTCATCGTCCACGACATGGGAGTGCTCCTGGTGCAGGACTTGTTGCTTCTCAATGTCAGGCACCGGCTGCTCGACATGGCTCTCTGGCCTCGGTTCTGTAGAGTTTGCCATCTTCGTCGCAGGCTATGTCAGTGACGACTTGCAAATTGCGAACAAAAGCTCAAGAGCTACAGATGACAAGACAACGTCGCCTCTCAGAGCCGACGAAGGAGAGCGCCTGTATTTGTTCTCCCAAACACCAGGGAGCTCTTCCCCGCAAACAACCCCGGATTTGGCATTCTTGGCTCGAGATATCTGTGTGGAGAGAAATGCAACACACGCATGCGCTCGGTGGGGAACCTCGCACCAAAGTGACGGTAGACTGGTGTTGGGAAGTCGATAAGCCGTCTGCTCGGCCTGCGGCGCCGAAGACCGAAACGAAGACACAGAATCAAGGAGCGGTCACCTCCCTCCACCGCGCCAGAGGATCGCTGCCCAGGCGCCGTTCCCCCAACTTGTCCCCTCATCCCCCGCAGTTCCGGTGGATCGGGACACTGGAGGTGGACCAGAGGCGCAATTCCTTATCCGCGTCTCCGCGACCGGCCCAATCATGTTGCAATGGAAAGACATGCTTGATGCAATTGCCGGTTGCTGAATGGCAAATTGTTGGGGGGGCTGGAAGAGACAATTGTGGAGTAGTTTTCGGCATCGGGGCCGCGCCGCTCTCTCGGCATTTCACGCCGCTTTGTGTAGAAACTTGGGTCTTTGCAGGCTGGGAAGAGTTAGACTGACGCAAGGTCTGGCGGCAAATGCCCCGAAGATGCAGCAATTATGAGCCGCATCTTGGGGTGTTTCCAAGCTCTCAGCAATCGGAACTTGTCCGATGGAGCTTGTGTGTCTCTTGGCTCGGTCTTCAGGCCGTAATCGGCGGCATGTGAGGGTGTTGAAGTGGACTTTGGTCCTTGATCTTCCTTGTCGTCTGCACGAAGATCCGAAGATATCCGTAGTTGATGCCATGTTGCAGGACTGAAGAGACACATATCAAGCACGATTGATGCTGCTTCGGCCATAGAGCTCGACCCAATTGCTGTCCAGTTCTATCTACGTCTCGTTCGTATCCGCATATCCTCATCCAGCATGATCGAAAAACCTCCAATTCGAATCGGAAATGTCTCTGGCGCCACAGGAGACCATCCAAACGCGATGGCGCGCATGGTGCGCTCTGGGAATGTCCAGGTCATCACCGGCGACTGGCTTTCGGAGATGAACATCGCCTGGAACGCCATCACCAAACGCGACGTCGACCCGAACCTCGGATACGAAAACGGTTTTTACGAGCAGCTCGAAGACTGCATCGATGATATAATGACGAAGGAAATAAGAGTGGTTACAAACGCTGGCGCGTTGAACACCACGGCGCTCTTTGAGAAGATCAAGGCGTTGTGCAGGAGGAAAGGATATCCCGAGAGCATTGTCGCGGCGGTTCTCGGTGACGATGTATCTGGTCTTCTTGAAGACACTACCCAAGACTTGAGATTTCCTCATCTCGACCACCCCGAGATCACTCTCAACGACTGGGGGTTCAAACCTTGTTGCGGCAATGCTTACATCGGTTGCTGGGGAATCGTCGAGGCACTGAGATCCGGCGCGCGCATTGTCGTCGCTGGAAGGTGTACGGACGCGTCGCCTGTCATGGGTGCTGCTGCGTGGTACTATGGCTGGCGGGAAAATCAGTACCAAGAGCTTGCCGGCGCGCTGCTGGCCGCTCATCTGATTGAGTGCGGACCGTACGTCGTGGGCGCGAACTTCTCCGGCTTCAAGGAGTTTCTTCCTGAGCTCGTGGACCTGGCGTTCCCCATTGCCGAGATCAGTCGAGATGGCGAATGCGTCATAAGCAGGACTGCCGAAGGCGGCGGCCATGTCACCAAGAACACGGTGACGGCGCAGTTGCTCTATGAGCTTCAAGGGCATCTCTACCTCAACCCGGATGTGGTCGGAGACCTGTCCGGGGTTCATGTCGAAGAGCAAACAGGCTTCGGGGAAGATCGAGTGCGGGTTTGGGGTGTGAAAGGCTTGCCGCCTCCGGCGACGACTAAAGTGATGTTTGCCGCGGAGGGAGGTTACCAAGCTGAGGCCACCTTCTACATCAACGGCCTGGACGTCAATGAGAAGGTGACCATGATGAAGAATCAGCTGAACTACATGTTCAAAGACAGCAACTTCAGCCGACTGAGCATGGAGCAGTACGGTACTCAGGTGCAGAATCCCAGCTCACAGCAGGCTGGGACAGTCCAGCTTCGGGTGTTTGCGCAAGCCAGGACAAAGGAAGACATCGCCGCGGTGAAGTTCAAAATTCCCATCTACGCCGTGAGGATGCAGAGCTATCCGGGTTACCACATGTCTCTCGACTTCCGCACGATGGATCCGAAGCCGTTTATGGAGATGTTCCCTGCGCTAATACCACAATCGGCCATCGACCATCGTGTGTTGTTGGGCACTGGAGAGTTGATACCGGTTCCATCACCGAAAGAAACGGCCGAGTATAAGGTTGTCCGGCCATCAGCCGATACGGCAGATCCAGTTGACCTGGTATCTCTGGGGCCGACCGAGTTTGCTCCGTTGGGTAGCATAGTCCATGCTCGGTCTGGCGACAAGGCCGACAACTCCAACGTCGGTTTCTTTGTCAGACATGAAGATGAGTATGCTTGGTTGCGGTCATTATTGACTGTGTCGCGATTGAAACAGCTGCTTGGTGATGATTGGTATAAGATCAATCCCAACAGGCGCGTGGAACGTGTCGAGTTCCCCGGCATTAACGCCGTGCACTTGTGAGTAATTCTCAATCATCAGAATGGACAAAACGTTAATCGGACTTCCAGCCGCATTCTGGATAACTTGAACGGTGGCATCGCCTCTTCAGATAGAATCGACGGGTTGGGAAAGGGAATTGCGGAGTACTTGCGAAGCAAATATGTCGATATTCCCAAGGCGTTCCTACAGCGAGGAAGGATATGAAGGACGGCATGGATTATTAGATTGTATTATGGTGTATAGCTATCCAATCGTTACGTACTGCTGTTATGCGACATCAGAAGTACCGACTTGGAGTCTCCCCCAATCCAAAGAGCCACTCTTGTGAGAGTTGGGCGATCGCATCGCTATGGTACTGGTCGTAGTAGATGTTCTGCAGGTCCCCGAAGCAGTCGCGTAGCGTGTCGTCGACCGACATATTGACAAAATTCTGGCTCGTCTCGTGCCCATACATGGCGTCTGTGAGATTCATGTCCACGGGCTGGGATATGTGGCCGACATCTGCCGGCGGATTGGCGAATGGCATACTTGTTGCCGACGTCTGCCCACTTTGTGCTTCTACCACGTCCGCGACAACGGCGTCACTCAGTCGATCAAATACTTCTGAACAATTGCGTGCCATGGCCCATCTCTCGGACAGAGCGACAAGGACCTTGGAGCAGGCACGAGTATCGTTGACAACCTGGCTGATAGACGGAGTCGAACTAAGGGTTGCATTGGCGGCGTTTCCACTACTCTGAGACCGATTCTGGATATGCTGGATATGGTTTCGCAGGGCGTAGATATATGAGAGGCCTGCGATGAAGATGGAATGAAGAGTAACCCAGGAATAATTGATTTTCCTGGATCGATGTAAATTGGCGTACAACTTGATTGCTTCCTGTGATGAGTCGAACATGTGTTGTAACACGTTGCTGTTTCTGGAGGCGTCACATATGGACGGGGACGGTCGGAATAACATCAAGATCCCGTTGTGGTATAAGAGTTCGTACCATTCCGCTGAACGGAAGCTAGACCTCCCAGCTGGAGATGCGAGGGGTGCATCAGCGGGAATGAGTGGGAGGCTAGAAGTCCCCGCACGCCATGTCTGGAGCTCCTCGGCTAAGGCCTCTCGGGTACTCTCGTATGTAATATTGCTCTCTCTGTTGATCGTGCTTCGATGCAGTGAGTTGAGAATCTTTCCGCAGATGAGTCGATATTGCACGATGTGAACGAATATGATAGTGCCCAGATGCCACTCCGGGGTCCCAAATGACGCTGTAGATAAGTGATGATGGAGCGGTATACTGGTCGTGATCGTCTCCGATTGAGGAAGCTCTGTGTCGATGTCGTCCAGCTGGATCGCGAGTGGTCGCCCAAGAATCATGCTGGCAATACGGTCCATGGATACAACGCTCCAGAAGCATCTTCGCTTGATCTCCAGATCTTCCTGTCTTGCCTCGGCTTCCGCCTCATCCCCGTCTCGCGGTAAGGTGTAAGTTGACGACTTGTGCAGGCCAAGTTCGAAGCATGTCCGCGCTGCCACTCCGATGAGATGCCAGACATTTGTGCTCGTGTCATGGGACGTCGTCCCCATTCTGTACTGACAGATGAGAAGCAGTGCCTGAAGCGCTGTGATCCCTCCCCGACCGAGAACATCGACCAGACGCGTCAGAGCTCGGTTGTAATGGACCTCAGCGTCCCAGATACCATTCCAATTGAGCTTGTAGACTTGTGCCGTGCCGATCGCGAGGGTCATATCGACAAGGAAGCCGTCAACGGGATCGATCAGGTCGGGACTTCTTGCCTCGTAAACAGCATCCAACGCCTTGTCTAGCGCCTTTGGAGACAGGAAGGGGTAACAGAGTCGGTCATGGCTACAGTACGCATTGACGATCTCTGTCGCCATGGCCCTTGGTGGCAGACTGGAGGCGGCGTTCAGAACCAGGCTTCCTGTTGTGCCATCGCTGTTCGATGTGAATCCTGGAGGCTGGCCGGCTATGAGTTGAGACGGCGCGGCAGGTTGGCTGTGCGACTGAAGTAGATTGGCGAGGAAAAGTCCACTTGTCGATCCGACGAAGTCTCTTCCTCCCCCAGCACTGAGTGACAGATGAATGACCTGGCTGGCGATTTCGTTGCCGCCGGCAGGAGCCCGTTGCTCCTCGGTTTGCAGACCGAGGCTTGATGAAGTAGCAGGGGTTACCAGCCTATCCCCGCTACTTGCTCGTTCCTGGTGTTGCTGGTGCTGAGCCTCGGCCAGCTTCCCGGATAGTTCGTCATTTTCGGCTTGTAGATCTCGTATCCTTTGCTCGAGTCTCTCGACATCCTGGCGTCGTAGCTCAATCTGGTGCTCCCTTGCTGCATATGTGCATTGCGCGTTGATCCTGGCACACGGCGCGCATGACGGCCGCGTACGGTCGCACCGGACCTTTCTGCGGTGACAGCGCTGGCACGCGCCGGTCCGGCTCGCGGATGCCGGTGGCATTGAATGCAATACTTGCCTCTCTTGCCGCGTAGGGAATCAACTCATGTTGTACCGGCTGTTACTTGAGAGGGCTTGGATGCGATGACGAAGGTTTGGCTGGACGTTGAAGGGGGCTTGTTTCCGGGAAGTTGGAAAGTCTGGGGTAACCTCCCAGCGTGGGGTCATTTGAGTGCTGGAACAAGGGCATCTTAGCCAACCACCCTTCCCGGTTTCGGTCATGTTGGTGGGTCTGGAGCAAGATTTCCTCATGGTGCACTCTAGACATTATCGACGACTACAGCGATAGTCGTCTTGCGTCGATGAGGTATGAATCGATGTTTCATTTAGGTACATGTAGCTTTCGGTGTTTCAAGGGATGTTGACATTGTGATATTTTCAGTCGCAGTAAGAAGATTTGCCATGCTTGGGCCAGAACACCCCAGCAACAGCACCTTGACGACCAACATGGTTTCCGGGGGAAGCTGAGCTCTTGATAGCCCGCGAAATGCCATGTAATCACATGGAATACGAGACGTCACATTTGACGTAAAACTTATCACATGTATATTAGCCTGCTATTTACCAGCGGGGAGTTAAGAGTAACTACGCCTTCCTCCGGCTCATCCCTACGACTGACGAGTGCTTTGTCACAATTCTCAGTCGCTTCTGGCCTTCCGCGCTTCAACTGCCTCAAGAAGCCCAAAGTTTCCGGCCACAGCACTAAACCCTATCTATCCAGATAATCAGTCCAATCAGTCGACTTGATTGAATCATGTACAGGTTGATCATTGGAAGTTATCGCTGCAACCTTTGCATGGACCCCAGAACACCATGAAACTGTAATCGGAGGCTCATGCGCCTATTGCGGGGTGGCTCATTAACACCGGCGTTTTGGCAGTTTTCCGATTCCCCTTTGGAGCAAAATGCATTGTATAAGTTTGTCCGACTCCACCGGCGCATCTTCAACGAAACGAAGACAGCGAGGAGGCAGGCAAGTTAATTTAGGAGGAGTAATAACCACGCCGAACGACCGCTGCCCAGGTGCTAGAACATCGACATCTTCATACTGAAACTTCTGGACTCTCTTGTGATTGCATCTATTGCGTAGTCTCTTCAAGTCTCGCCCCGAGCCAAAAAAATATGCCATACGAGCGTACATCTGGGCATAGTCTCGAGTGGAGAACGCCTATTCCTGACATGAGCTCCTTCAGCAGCAAGTACATAGCCCTTCTTGTAGGAGTTGTCGTGTACATTGTCGCCGTCTCAATTTTCCGCGCCTGGCGTCCAGGCCTTTCTCAGATACCAGGCCCTTGTCTTGCCAGATATAGCAATATTTGGAGGGTAATGTTCGTGTGGAACGGGAACGCTCACGAGCGATACCGAGAACTCCATGCGAAGTATGGACCAATCGTACGGACTGCCCCGAACGTCGTTGATATTTCGGATCCGTCCGCCATGTTCACTATATATGGCATCGGCAGCAAGTTCCTCAAGGTTCGTGCGCACGCGATCGACGACATATCATGATTTGATGCTCAAAGAATAGTCTTCGTTTTATCATACCCTATCAATGGCATACGAGGGCAAAAACATGCCGAGCATGTTCTCCACCACCGACCCCGAAGAGCACAAGGCCCTCAAGCGGCCAGTTGCCCAGAAATTCTCCATGAACTCCATCCGAACACTCGAGTATCTGGTAGACCCCTGCAGCCAGATTTTCACCGACGCCATGTTAGAATTGCAGGGGCAGGTCGTCGACCTCGGAACCTGGCTTCAATGGTACGCCTTTGACGTGATCGGCGCCATCTCGTTTGCTCGAAGATTCGGATTTATGGAAGAACGCAAAGACATTAAGGGAATGATTGCGGGTATTGAGTTCGGACTTGTATATGTCGGCCGGGTCGGCCAGGTGCCATTTCTTCATTCGTTTCTCCTCGGGAACCTCACGCTGAGGAGGATTTTCGCTAAATTCGTCTCCGTCTCAAGGGATCCCATCGCGACTTCTACAAAGGTATGTTCGACTGAAGTAAAAGTGGCTCAGGTCGTCTATTTAGAAGGTTCGTTTGGCTGATGATCTGGGTAGATGGTGTTGGAAGGCATCAAGGAGTACGACGCCGAAGAGGCGGACACTGCTGATAGACGGGACTTCCTCGCCTACCTGCGACAGCAGCAGAAATCCACCGGCACCATCATGAGTACTTGGGAGCTTATGAATCATTTGATGAACAATCTGTAAGTTCTCGGCGCGCGAGATATTTCTAGGTCGTAGGCGCGTTTTACTAGCAGGTCTTGTGGTATAGTCTAGCCGGCAGTGATACTACAGCTATTTCTCTCCGCGCTGTATTCTACTATCTATTGAAGAACAAACACGCGTACCAAACGCTGCAACAAGAAATCGACAAGGCTGACAGGGACGGCAAGCTGTCCCCAGTCGTGCAGTACAGCGAGAGCCTGGAACTTGAATACTTGTAAGCACCGGGATGAGTTCATTCGGCAGCGTAGGAACCACATGAATAATATTAACACAATTTCAAAAGGCAATTATGCATCAAGGAAGCCATGCGCATGCATCCTGGTGTATCGTATCCTCTCGAGCGTATAGTTCCCGAAGGTGGAGTTGAGCTATGCGGAGTACACCTCCCAGCGGGAACCATTGTGGGCATGAACGCGGCAGTCATTCATCGTAACTACGAAATCTTTGGCCCAGATGCGGACAAATTTCGACCGGGGCGTTGGTTCTGCCCTGAGGAGCAGGCGAAGAACATGGATCGGCATTTGTTGACCGTAAGTCACGGCATTATCTTGTGCTCATACCTTCTTATCGTCCCTCAACAAACTTCTTCATTTCTCATCTTCATTCTTGCCTACTTAACGCCGGAAATCCGGTTTAAGCTGACCAAGGACACTGCTGACGGATGCATACTACGCTGGCTACAGTTTGGAGCTGGCGCAAGAACGTGTATCGGAAAGAACATTTCGATCATGGAAGTCGGCAAGTTTGTGCCCCAGATACTTCGCCAGTTTGACTTGGAGTGGGCGTCAACCGAGCCGGAGTGGAAAGTCAAGACATATTGGTTCGCAAAACAGTCAGGGCTACTGGTCAGATTCACTCCTCGTTCAGCGGCTAGCAGGCAGGGTACTTGATGTTGCAGTGAGGAAGTTTCAGGGCTTTGAAGTCATATTGTACATGCAATCAGCAACGTGGAGATCTCATAACAAACTAGGTAGCACTCTACTGTCATGAAGTCCAGTTGCTCTATTTTTCTCATTGTCAGGGGATGGGTGAAAGATTGATGAAACAAGAAGCACTTCGACATCTGTACTCGGCCCTAAACTTTCCTCTCTCGTATCCCTCTTCTGGTGGCCATCCCCAATACCGGCAGAATGATGAAGCAATAGATTCGCAGGGTCTCTTTGCCTGAAACCTTTGATGCCTGTTCCTGTTCTACGGCCTCTTCAACCTGAAGCCTTTCTATGTGACAGTGAAATGGTCATAGGCCTGAAGGCCGAGAGCCACACACTAAAACAGCCATAACTACGAAGGCTATAAAGCTTCTAGGTTATATAACTCCACGGTTTCGAAGCTTATACTTAAGAAAACAAAAGAAATAAACTCAGCGCGCGATTTACAGATCTAAACTCTTAAGAAATACTAAAAAAAGCTCGAAAAATAGGTATAAAAAGCTCGATTTCGATTCTGCTCCCCCTTATACGTAAGGAAGATGATGATGCTAAAAACTGATTTTAGGCGTGCTATGCGCGGAACTATCTAACCTATCTGCCTTAACGCCGATAAACGCCGAAAATTTCCCTGAAGTGCCCTTCAGGCCCTGTTCCAACAGCAGTACTAAAGGTCCTGTTCGAGCCTCCATCTAATTGTAAGAGTGATGGTGTTTCCCACGCGGTTGCCCTGCCTCCACTCAGTGATCGAAGCGGCAGGAATTGTGCCAAGCGCGCCCTGTCCTTCAAGTTCAATGGAGGCGCGGTTGAGTCTGATATCATTGTTCCGGAATCGGGCTTGAATTTGCATCTCAGCATGCGGAGGAAGGTCGTACGCATCACCGAGATGAATTCCAAGGAAAGCGGAGCCATCAGCCCTGTTCCAGACGGAAGCCTCAATTTCTCCTCCAGGCGAGCGACCTTCCTGTGTGAGAGGGTCGCCAGGTGCGGGGATGGTCAGCTCGAAGCTGTTCCATGAGGGAGCATTGAAGAATGGGACGCAGCCGACAGTTGGTCGGCAAACGGATTGACGGGATTTGAGATTTACCGCGTCATCGGGTGAAATAGGTAGGGGGCTCGCTGAGGTGCAAGACAGAAAAAGGAAGATGTAAGCTAGCGCCAGGGCTAGGAAGTTCTTTTGCGAAGACATTGTGATGTTGGAGAAAACTTGTGACAGAGGGAAATGACCGTAGTGCAGGGAGTTGAATAGGCTGGAGTATATCGTCGAATCTGCCGCATACCAACTTCAACTCCTAAAGTGAGTACCAAGTTCGCTTCTTATAGTTCGTGTGGGGTGCACGATGTCGTTGACCTCAATCGGATCAGTCGGACATGAGATTCTGCTCAGAAATTGCTAAAATCTGGATCTACCTTGCACATCGTGAGCTGAACGAGTTGGGTCTCAACCTGTCTGGGCTGGTTTGGAACTCAAAGCAAAGTGCGGGTGGGCTGCCGCACGACCTAGAACACGCACGGGAACAGTTGGTTCATGTTAGGAACCTATGCTCAACCACCTAGTTCAATTGACAGTGGATGCACTACGTGAAAGCTAAAGTGGCATAGCGCAATTGTTCTACACTTTCGCCGTATTATCTCGTTGAGAAGGTTATTGGATCATCTCGGAAGAAGTTTTGACTGGCGAATCAGTCAAACTCTAAAATTCCGGGCACGTTAGGGATGGGTATTATAGTTAATTGACAACTTAACTACCTACCTAGTAAAGTAGACCCATCCACTAGTCGATTTATTATCATTGGGAACAGATCACTTTGCAAACTACGACCGGCTAAGCGTTCAACTCAAACCCTCCGTGAGATCCGGGTGAAGCTATAAAGCAGCTTTCTCAGGACAGTGGCATCACAACCATCTCTATCACTTCATGTTACGTTTACCAGTGCCTTCAAGATATCTGACATCTTCCATAGTGCAGCTGTTTGCAGTGAACATTTCCCTCCACACCTTACCTCTCAAGTCCACACATCAGTAAGTGACCCACCTCAATCCCCGCGCTTTGCTCTTATCTAACTGGTTTCGACGGAATCTAGTGAAGGTCTCTTCTGTTTCTCTCTTGCCAGCGCTGGCCGCTGTGTCTATGGCGAAATACTGCCACATCGACTACAACGACTGCTTCAGCCAAATCACTTTTGAGCAATTCTTCGACGACCGAATCCAAGTATGCGCCAGCCTGTCGGGAATCATCGACGGTGTATACGGGCCTGAGATTCAGTGCAAGAACGTGCCTGACTGGGTTCCGGCACCGAGCTCAATCATCGTTGCAGGCGTTGAATGCTCCTTCTCATGTCAAAAGGTGTAACAAGACCATGTATCAAGACAATTTTAGACCTGCGTTCCATTTCCAACGTTGAGAAATAACTTCTCATCATAAGATTCAAAGTGAACCATGCGACAATAGTGACAATTCTTGAGCGTAGTCGCGTGGCAGCATTGGATACTGACGAATTAAGCTGAGCCTGAGAGTCCGGCTTGTGTGGCCATTGTGGCAAAGAAACATTAATCAAGCACAATAACCACCCTTGAATCAATGAATGAGCCTCAGTTGTATTGGATCGAATTGACATCGTCTATCCAACAGAGATGGTGGTAAACAATGAGAACGAGCGCCGCTGACGTGACTGTTAAGCTTCTCGGCTGATGCAACGTCATCCATCCGGGACTCGTGACCCGAAAAAGGTAATTCTTCCCAAGAAGGAAATACTGGCTTTTTAGAACACGAGAAGGAAGCATGCGGTTGAAGAACACATCAAAGTACTAGTGGCATAGAAATGTAGGCTTACTAGCCTCAATTCAGTAAGTATGTTCTTAATACGCAGGTCCACTTCTTGCTTACCGGTTGTATTGGTAGACACGTCGAGTCAATGTCAAGATCCAATTACCAATGTAGCTGACCATCCACGCCAGACCTGATGACGTATCTCATCACCCTTCGCATGCATGTGTACATAGTTATTATATGGATGGTGGTTTCTCCCCAACGATGGACAAAGTCAAAGTCCAAGTCGTCCTCTTAGGCAAATTTGAGGAACCCACGATAGACAGTCTTCTTCACATCGAACCTACAATGGCCGGCACAATTCTTTCTCTGAATTCAACAAACATCTTCATTACGACGCAGGGCAATGCGACTGGCATCCCCTTTTTGCTGATTCACGGCTGGGCTGCCGACCAGACCGATTGGGCCTTTCAGACCATGTTTCTTGTGCTTCTGCAGCTCTTCAATGTCGTTACCATGGACCTCCGAGGCCACGGCCGGAGCACCTTGCCCCAATCATGTCCCTCGGTCATGGATCCAGTCACTATGGCCGATGACGCTGCCGCTATCCTGAAACACCTAGGTGCAAGCGCCTCCAAGAAAGCCTTCGTCATGGGTCACAGCCTAGGCGGCACTGTTGTCACCGAGCTAGTTCATGGCTACCCAGACCTCATTCGTTGGCAGGTAATAGTTGACCCGTCATATTACCTGACGCCTGAAGTAACCGAGGAGCTTGTTCCTGCCCTCGAAGAGGACTTTGACAGCGCTGTGATCTCGTTTTGGGAGAATGAGGTTACATATCCTGCAGACACGCCGGATTATATCAAAGAATGGCACAAGCTGCGTACATGGGGCGCTGACGAGGCGGCGATGATTGATGCGTGGGTTCAGATGAGTGATACACAAGGGTTGAGTGGCGTGGATTATCTGAGACCGAAGAAGATCGCCGGGATTCCGAGGCTGGTTTTGAGTAATACGGGAGCGGGCCAGGAGATCGAAGAAGGGGCTGGTATTGGTTATGAATTTGACACGGTCGAAGTCATCAGCGTTGGACATTGGATCATGAAAGTTGCCCCGGAAAGATTTAACCAGGCGCTTGAGAAGTGGATCTGGACTTGGATATAATTAAGTTGATGATGAAGATTGTAACCCAGCCTCTGGGATCTATCAAAGACTGCTTAGCCACCAAATGAAGCAGGAAATGGTTACGATAGAAAGCCAGTCTGTCTTGACCTGTCATTGATAGATCACGATGTGAGTAACGGGAGGGCAAATATGATAGTTGTGCTTTTGCTTTAGTTGCTTTAGAATAGAAGCAACATTGTTGTCTCGCCGCCATAGCGTTAGATACAATGACAATAAACGACTTATAACATCCTCTGGGGTGGGTTTGAGCCGATTCATGTCTTTAAGGTATCAATGCTGTATGCACTTTTGCTCTTACATTCAAATTTTGTTTCCGTCATATTTTCTTCAAGCGCGGGTATGTTGGGAAGGGCCATCCAAGTCATAGTATATCGTGTGACGCAAGCTGTTTTGTTCATAGACGAGAGACCTTTGGGGACAAATCAACTAAGTATTCCACAACAGCCACTTTACTGCATAACCTCCACGCCTGGTACCACAAAACCATCGACAGATAGGTATCCAATCCGATCGCCAACAATGCAGGCTCATGATGAACTGCATGTCTTCTGCATGCTTCAATAAGGCATTAGACAAGAAGAAGGTTACGTGCCGACCGGAAGCTCCCGCACTAAGACGTAGAAGCCGGTTAGAACGGAACAATTTAGCGGGCCTACGTACTGGACGACGAGTCATGAGTTCTACATATGACTCGACGCTTAATCTATTTCAAAGTATCGCGCAAAGGGAGAAAAGAGCCTTCCCAGAACACTTCGACGATCTTCACAGGCACAAACTCTGCAATTTCCAACCTCAGTTTTGCATGCTTGCAGCCCCAAGACTCCACAAGTCACAGATCAGCACCCACCACTTTCTTCTGGGGAGCCTCATTTAATGTAATTGGTCCGCCTCCGCTATGACGATGTCGCTGGACAATTCGTATTTTTTCAGATCGTCTCGGTTTCGCTATTCACTCCTCCGGGGCCCCGTTGGTCAAGGAGAGCACCGAGCCAGGAAAACATTGTGAGGTCATCACTTCCACAAGTATTTGTCTTTACTTCGAGAGACACTCTAAATTGAAGAGCCTAGAGATTACAAGACACAACTCATAGCCGAACTCTGGGCTGTAGTTAACCGCACTTTTGTGACCAAGGTGTTTGGAAATTGACAGAGTTGAAAACAAAAACGTTGAATGGGTGATGACTCTTGAGAATATCATGAAACGGGGGGCAAAGGCTGCTGAGAAACCTCTCATAATTGCTGTGGTGATATTGTCGTGTCCTGGTGCTAAGTCTCATTCCAGCTGAGACACGGAGGTGAGAGACACGTGCGGCTGTTGTTGACTCCATCTGCGTCAGCTTGTCAGCGTCATGGGACTTGTGGTCAAATGTTGGTTCGCAGGCGGCAGTCAGACTAGACTGGAACTAATTCAAATCTGGCAACGCAATAGTCGCACGCGAGACAACCTCAAGCACCATGCTATGAATCTTAAGTCCACAAGTCACTATATGCGACTCTACACAACTTACCCTTGATTCTCCCTGGGTTTCATGGCCCACCGTCCTCAGTCTGAGAGCTCTTGTCACCTGTCACGTATCTCGACCTGATGTGAGGAAGGTATTGCTCAGAGAGCCTCAGACAGCTGAATTACAGCGGACAGGGCGAGGGTACAATTGGCGGAGAAATTGCAAACGTGTCCATAGAACCACGCCGAGAAAAGTTAAACCTTGCATGACCAATTAAGCTTATTCTGTGATGAGCTTATGACAAAGTCGGAAGAAGCAATGCATGTCTCCTCTCCTTGCCCCCTTCCGTCTTGTCAGCGGTCCGTCTGTGGGAGTTTGAAGCTGAAGAAAGATGCGTGCTCTGCTGTAGTGGTTGGTCTCCCAACTCGGCGAGACGCCCTCATCGCACAATGATAACACCTAACCATAAACGAAGAGGCTCTTCGATGACAGTTGTCGATTTCCCGCTAACCTCCTGCTTTAAGGCCAGAAATTCTATTTTGGGGCAGCTTTCGCGCGGCCATATCACGTCAATCATGCCATTTCGTTTATCCAAGAGCCATACGAGCCATACGACTACCAGTGTTCACGACATTTCGATTTAGGATGACATTCTATGAGTTTTGGGCTGCGGGCATTGTCATTTCATCCCCAACGGCCAATTCTGATCATTTTTTTCGAATAAACACCATAGATCGTCAAGTATACAGACACTCACAATAGGTGCCCTCCGCCCGCTACCCGACCTCACCCCACGTGGGGAGCTTGCTTGCATGCCACAGAGGCTAGAGCACGTACAGTCAACGAACTGAACCGCAAGGTACTCTGCGATCAACACGAGACACTCAGCAGCATGCGGAGTAATCCGCGAGATTTTCTGCCTTCCCCGTTGTCGAGGGCAGGGTGGCGAAATTAGTACGTAGTATTTAGTATTTTTTTAGTTAGTATTAGTTTAGTATACTAAAGTATGGATTTTAGAATACTAATTTAGTATTAGTATAATTTAGTATTACTTTTTTTTCTTTAGTATACTAAACTAATACTAATACTAACTAAAATACTAAAAAATACTAAGAGATATTTAAAAAAATTCTTTATAATTATATACTTATATATATTATATAATAGTATAATATATTTACTTATAGATATAGTTTTTAATACTATATATATTTTATTTTATTTTATATAAATATATTTAAATATTTTATTTTATTACTAAGTATTCTATAAATAGACTTACTAGTTTAAAAGAGGTTTAGCTTTTATTTTTATTTATTTTTACTTATTTTTATTTATTATTTTAGTATTTAGCTAATACTAAACTAAACTAAACTAAACTAATAATTACTTTAGAAATTCTATACTAAACTAATACTAACTAAGCCGACCCTATACTAAACTAATACTAACTAAAGGACCCCTATACTAAACTAAACTAAACTAATTCGCCACCCTGGTCGAGGGGTTGGGGAATGATGCCGGTGGGAGGATAAGGTTTGCTGTCGCGCTGGGCTTCTTGCGACCCATTTGCAATTGATACTGTGTAAGGGGTGCATTCTTCAAGCCCCTGCAACTTTCGGTGCTACCCGATGTAGCTTGCACTGTACGAATGAATCGCTGACATGTCACTGCTGAATCGCGTATCAAGACGTTGTTTGTTCGAGCTGGACATCAGCTCTCGCGCTTAGCAATTGCACTGGTTCCATTGAACACGCCCAGCTTGGTGGAGCCTTGCAATCTGTATGTGCAATAAACTTGAGCAATGGGGTGCATGGGGCAATACCGAACGTCGTGGTCATCCTGCAAGGGGCAAGGGTCCTTTGCAGATAAGGCAGCAGAATGCGAGAAAAAGACTGACTAGACAGAACCAGGTGGCTGACACAGGGGAAAGAATATGGGTACATACAAGGAAATATTCTTCTCAAACATAACTGTTACGCAGACACTTCCTAGATGCGCATATGCCGCAAGGCTTAGATATCAGGCCTCCAGACCAGTACGAAGTGGGGCGTCACAGGTGAACACTTGTTGGAGCACTTCGGCTGTTAGGTACCTTGAAGCGGCCCAAATCGAGTACTAGTAGGGGTCATTCATGTCATTCGATCACAAGTCCGCCCTGAACCTCATTGCAGCACCCGCAGTCACCTCTTACTTCCTGAGCCAGTGACCGGAAGGAAACTATCGACGCATTTTCAACAATGGCGTACAACACGTCGTTGTATGGATGCATACTTGCGACTATCTTGTTCTATTTCAGTTACAAAGCAGTGTCCGAACGTCGAAGGAAAGCTGGTAAAGTCTCCGTTACAAGTCTTCCCATACTTGACCAGGGAAAATGGTGGGACGTGTTCAACCTCAAGCCCAAATTCAGCTTCTATCTCGATGGCAGAAAGGCTCTTGGGCGCGCAATTAAGGAAGCCAATGGCAAACCCTTCCGCATTGTCGGTCCTGGAAGAACACTTACCGTCTTGCCTCCCTCCTACGCAGACGACATCAGGAATGACAAGAGACTGGACTTTGGGAAGGTCGTGGCCCAGGTATTATCTGCTATCTATTCTTCTTGAAGATTATGTTCTAAAAATTGTTTCAGTTTGTTTCTCATGAGATCCCTGGTTTCGAGGGATTTGCGAGCGGTCTGAACGACCTGCCCGTTGTCTTGGATATGTGCAAATACAAGTTGACAAGGGAACTTGGTACGTGCAAAGGCATCAAGACATCTTGAGGGGCGTTATCTTACCATCGTCTCCAGCAAGTGTGATAGAGCCTCTACCGGCTGAGTCCGAGATGGCCATTGAAGATATTCTGCAAATACCCCACAACGAAGGTAAGGAGGCGTTCATCGGCTACAGACATGCAATGTATTTAGAACAGTCGACTAACACTTACACAGAATGGCAGAAAGTCGCGATTAAACAGCGGCTGAATTTGCTTGTTGCTCGTGTCTCTGGGCGCGTTTTCCTCGGCGAAGACCTGTGCCGTAATCCGGCATGGCTGAACATTGCCGTCAGTCACATCATGACTGGCTTCCTGGCAGCTTTGAGTTTGAGAATGTTCCCAGCGTTCATGAGACCCTTTGTTCACTGGTTTCTACCTCCCTGCCGCAAGCTTCGCTCCCAGGTGGACCAGGCCCGAAATCTGATCCGTCCTGTAATTGAAAAGCGACAGCAAGAGAAAGCAGCAGCCATTGCGAAAGGCGAGACTCCCACAGACTACAACGACAGCATCGAATGGTCGGACACGTATGCGAATGGTCGCAAGTTTGACCGCGCAGATCTTCAGCTTGGCCTTTCTATTGCCTCGGTACATAACACGACCGATCTTCTTTCTCAGGTGGTCTACGATCTTGCAGGTGATCCTGAGATGGTGCAACGCCTGAGAGAGGAAGCAAAAGAAGTAATTGGGGAAACGGGATGGTCCAAGACGTCTCTCTACCAACTAAAGCTACTTGACAGCGTCATCAAGGAAAGCATGAGGATCAAGCCCATTCTCACAGGTAAGTCCTTCGCAGGCAAGCTCACATAGTCTTCAAGTGAGAAGTGCTGACAGGCCATGTTCTCACACAGTTGCCATGCCTCGCGAAGTCACCGAGGAGATGACTTTGCCGGACGGCATAATATTGCCAGAAGGCACTGTAATCGGTGTCTCAGCAGAGAGTCACTGGGACTCGAGCATTTACCCTGAGCCGCATACCTTCATCGGGGACCGCTTCCTGAAGATGCGACAGACGCCTGGGAAAGAAAACGTTGCCCAGCTTGTAACGACCAGCATTAACCACCTGGGGTTCGGGCACGGCAATCACGCGTGCCCAGGCAGGTTTCTCGCCGCGGCGGAGATCAAAGTGATCTTGACTCAGCTGATTCTGGGGTATGAGTGGAGAGTGATAAAGGGCCAAGAGCCAAAGATTCGGGTGCTCGGCGTGAATCTCGACTCAGACCCTTCGGCCAAAATCGAGATTCGGCGGTGTGTGGTGTAGTAGTAGTTACAGTGTGAAACTGGAGGCTCTTCGAAAAGGCCCGAAAGATGTTGCGTGCTGGACTTGGCCAAGGACGGAACTGAAGTCGGACTGGCCGAAAATGAAAATGAGTTGTGATCGGCGTAAAGCCCGTAGCCCCCAAAGACGAGCATAAGGCTGTGAGGATGAACACGACTCGTGGATGCAGGTGTAGATCAAGATGTAGCACTGCAAGAGAATTGAACAGGTGCATTGGCAATACCGGGAAGGAAGCCGAGCCAATGACTCGGGATACCCTTGACACAACCCCAGCGCGTGTTCCAGTGAGACCCTTGTCCGCAGGGAATTATTTTGAGGAGCTTCGTTGCTGCACCTATCTGGGAACATGTTCGCGCAACCTCTTATCGGCTGCAACGAAGGCCCGCTTCAAGCTCAAAGTCACGAATCTTTGCTGGCTTGTTTGTCAGATCCCCCACGTGTGTTCCTCTTGGTGGTTCTCGAAGTCATCGCCAAAAATGGCCTCGTCACTACTTTGGAGCTCGTCTAGGCTCCCCGTAGGACTTGAGTCTGATGCTGTGAGGAGAATGATGACGTTGCTATGTTGCTTTGTAAGTGATGAAGAAATTCCTGTCAACGTACACGGTTGGCCTGACATGCAAATGCAGAGTGTACTTTACACGCTTTGGAGGATCTCCTACAACGTGCTTCTCCATCCTCTACGCAAGTTTCCTGGGCCGAAGATTTGGGCGTCATCGCGCATACCCTACGCAGTCACTTGTGCCACGGGTCAAGGGCACCTCAAGATCTTGCAGCTGCACGAAAAGTACGGCGACATTGTACGAGTGGCTCCGGACGAGCTGTCTTTCTGCTCACCAGACGCTTGGAAAGAAATTTATGGGCGCCGAAAAACCGCGAGAGGCGAAATCAGTAAAGATTACGTGCATTATGCCGAGGCTAAGGACAGCATTCTTGGAGCCCCAAAGGACAGACATACCCAATTGCGGCGAATCCTGAGCCGCGGCTTCACTAACTCAGCGGTGCTCGATCAAGAAGGCCTGATCAAGTCCCATGTCGATCAATTGTGAGTTTCATTGTTTTCCGCCTCAGTCGAGGTTCAAGTTGCTGATGGACGATGCCCCGCTGCAGGTTCAACACTTTGACTGAGCATGAACAATCACAAGAGCCCCAAACGCCAATCGACATGAACAAGTTGTTCGACTTCGTGGCCTTGGATATCATCACGGATTTAGGTTTTGGTGATTCTTTTCATTGTCTTCGCACAGGGAAATACCACCCTTGGGCTCAATTCTTCTTGGACGCACTGCCGGCGATTGCTCTTGCTACTGCCTTGAAGCAATTTCAACTCATCTTCAACGTTCTCATGGCCATGGCTCCCAAGTCCCTTCTTCAAAAACACGAGAACATGGTGCGCCTCACGAACGACATTGTCGAAAGGCGGCTCGATGAGGCTGATCGACCTGATCTTATACAAGCCATGAAGGAGCCTACGTCTGGCCTTGGAACGAAAGTGAGTACTCTCCTCATTCCATCGAGCTTCAATCAAAGGCTAACCAAACTCGGAATCAGCAACCTTTGAGCTTACAGGATATCCAAGCAAATGCTCAGATCTTGACGATGGCGGGCTATGACACAACTGCCACGGCTCTGGCAGGCACCACTTACCTTCTGGCAACAAACGCCGATGTCATGGCGAGACTGACTCGAGAAATACGGAGCTCTTTCGAAGAAGAAAAGGAGATTACTATCTCAAGCACCAAAAGCCTCGAGTACCTCAGAGCCGTCATTGATGAATCCCTGAGACTGTATCCGCCGGGTGCCTCAGGGATGCCGCGTCGCATAGGCGAGGAGGGAGATGTCGTTCTGGGTCATCATATTCCAGCAGGGGTAAGTTGCCACCGCCACGTTACTAAAGTCCCATCTCTACCTTGAAAAGTGTTCCGCATTAGCTAACGCAAACATCGCAAAGACTATTGTGTCGATATGGCAGTACGCCATGTACCATAATGCGAAGAATTTCTCTGAGCCCGAAGCTTTCATCCCTGAGCGATGGTCAAACGACAAGATCGATCTCAGCGACAAAAGAGAAGCGTTTCAGCCCTTCTCATTCGGGCCTCGTGACTGCATAGGGAGACAGTATGCTTTACCCCCGCAAATTTTTGCGCTACACATCTCTTGATAGACAATACTGACCGAAATTGCTCAAAGTCTCGCCTATGCCGAACTCTGTATCATCATTGCTAGATTGGTTTGGAAATTTGATCTGGAACTTGTTGACATGCCTGGTCAGAATTGGCTAGACCGGCAGAAGAATTATCTCCTGTGGGATCGAGGTCCACTCAACATTCGACTCAAACAAACAGCATAAGTGAACTCAACACTTTGAGTAATGTTTGTTTAGGTTGTTTAGTTCGCTCGGTGCATATTATACAATATTAAATATTCAATAGCCTTTGACTGTGAGCTGATTCTCAAGTTGCTCTACTGAACTTACAACTCTTGCTCCAATGTCTTGCTTGTTTTTTTCAGGTTCTCTTTTTTTATCAGAATTCAGCGCAACGTGGGATCGAAATTTTATTCTGTACTACGATTTTATGTGACAAGTGTCGTACTGGGACTTTTACCTATCTTGCACCTTTTTTTTATGCTTGCCGATTCACAACTAACGGCAAAATTGATATACGTATGAGAATTGATAGGTATTGGGCACACATAACATCTACCTAATAAGGTACGATAAGTTCTCCAATGTCCATCTCTTCCTTCCTCCTGCGGATCTGAATCTTTGTCCATGGGCTTGCCGCATTCAGCACTCCCAGATTAACAACATGCGGACCCTCAACGGGGAATCGCCAGTCGTACTTCAGAAGAAAGTGGCACAGGATGATCTTGACTTCATTGGCAGCGAAGAACCTTCCAGGACAGGCATGAGAGCCGTGTCCAAACCCGAGCTGGTTGGGGCTCGTGGAAACCAAGTACGATTGCTGCTTCAGCTCTGGGTTCTGGCGCATGCGGTGGAATCGGAGACCGTCGAACTTCTCGCCGTCCTCGTAGAAGGAGTTGTCCCACATGTGAGTTGGACCCACTCCAAGAAGCGTGCCTTGGGGGATCAACATCCCGTTGGCGAGGCGGAAATCTTCCACGGCAATGCGATTGAGAAAGCCTAGGACGAATGTAAGTTTTCCCATTTAATAAATAGGAGACAAGTTACTGACAGTTGGCAACCGGGTTGATCCGCTGCACTTCCTTCAGAACACTGTCCATCAACTCGAGCTGGGCCAGCCCTGCGTTGCTGAGACCGTGGACACTCAACACCGCCACAATCTCCTGGCGGAGCTGGTCAATAAGCTCTTCGTGTTCTGATAGAGCAAGCAGTGTCTTCTCAAGCAGATCCGCGGTAGTATGTATAGCTACCATCGCCAAGCTGATCTGAGCTGTCGCCATGTCAATCTTTCTGCTGAGCGTACCCAACGCCTGGTCGAAAGCATACTCCGGCTCGAGGCCGCTCTGTCTTGCTCGCTCAACTTCGAGCGCACGCTGATCCATGATGGGCTTGAGCACGCGGCGGCATCTGACGAGGTCGTATCTCAGCAGCCAGCAGGGCGGGAGGATCCACTGCACGAAGCGTTTGCTCCATGTCGGGAAGAAGCGCAACGTGATACTGGCGATGAGGAAGTGTTTCGTGTACTTGGCCATGGCCCCGAGCCACTCCTCGCTGCGGCAAAAGGTTTTGCCTCCGAAGACTCTTGATGACGTTTTGGCTACGAGGCTGACGATTGGTGCGCCAAGTTTGAAGTCCTTCCATTCTGCTCATGTTAGGTCGACGATGCACGTTGAGGCACCAAGACGGGCTGTCAAACTTACCATAGATGTCTGAATACACCTCCGAAAGGCTGTCTGAAACTTCTTCCGAAATGGCAGGGATCATTTTACCTAAATTCCCACGATGAGACGAGAAAAGCCGAAAAGAATAGAATTTCTTTTCAAGGTGAAGTGCTTCACATACCCAGATTCTTGGTCGTCAAATGATCCTTGACCAACTTCAACATGTCCTGGTCAAGAACATCACCGATCGGCTCGAACCCCTTCAAGGAGCCGTTTTGAACCTTGATATAAGTCAACATGAGCTCCAATATTTCATGCTAGCAACATACCTCCTGGATGGCTTTCAGACTACTCATCACAGGGTTGACACGAATTTCGCTAATCATCGACGCCGGCACAATCAACGCCTTTCCCAGCTCCATGTTCAGCCAGTACGGCGTGTCATGATACTTCTCCGCATACGAGGCAAAGTGCTTTCTGGGCGCCTTGATGAAGGCGGCGAGGCGAAACAGAGTGACGAACTCGAACGGCCGTATGGGGTTCGCGATGGGGAAGCCACCCTTGCCGGCCGATTTCTCTCCCATCGCCATGTATGCGATGAGCATCAGAGAGACCGCCACCAGATAGGGTAGTAAACCGTCATTGCGGAGTGCATCGGCGTTGAAGCCTGCGGCATACAGCCGCTGGAGGATCGCCATTGAGTTGGGTTTTCGGAGGGAGACACGAGAAGAGTGAGTATTGCTGGTTGGAAGCGACCTCTGGCGTCGGTAGCCGTGGATGGGGATGTCGGCGGATATCCTACGAAACACAACAACTGCGTGTGTTTGCCAAGAGAAGAGAAAGACGGGAGAAAAGCTGATCTTCGCACTAGTCATACACCCTTGAGAGACTCAAACCACAAGCAGGGGGCTTTCTCGCAGCTTTGACATCATGAAGCCGTTCTTTTTTCGATCAGAAAGTTTAAAAGGCAAAGAGGAAAGGATTCCCGTGCCCCTGTTTCCATTCAGAGATGCACCCTCGCGTACGCCGAGTTTTCCCCATAACCCATAACGAGACATATTGGTGATTGAACGGAGCTGGCATCACGGCATCCATCCCGAGGTGCGCGCGCGCGGGGCAGAGTGAAGTGGGCATCGCAAGGGTCGTTGTTTACACTCCCGAGTCATGTTCATCGTTGCTCTATCAAGAGCAAGATCCTCTCGGCCTGGGCGCGGGCTCGGCACGGGCACGGTGCGGACACGGCGCGGGGCGACGTTTGCTAGGGCTAGACAGTGTGTAAGTGTAAATGCCGGTGGGCTGTCATGTTTCGCAGCGTCCGAGGGGGAGGGGGGGAAGCCGTACCCCTCGGACTGCGACTCCAACTCGCGAGGCAACACCCTTGCTGGGCTAATATATATCTCAGGTCCAATCCGGTGAGGCCTTTGATAATCGTGGGCGCGCCCGCAAGAACCCAGGCTGTTGTGATGCACACCCTTGGGATGCGACTTACGTGACCCCGCCATGGTCCGGGGATGCTGACTCGAAAGGGTTCTATGTGATCGTCACCTAGAATACCCTCAGATAACAAGAAATGTCATCCGTCACCGTGAAGCTCATGCCGACCCGGTAGTGGTTACTCTTATACATGTAGAAAAACACACCACAAAGACGTGACTACCGGTCCTCCCCAGCATCAGCGGCGCGCGTCATCGTACCACACTTACACGGCAATTAACTTTACATTGACTTTTACAATCGGACTTCATTTGACTTACACGGCGATTTAGCCTACGTTTGGATTTTCCACAACCGCCGCGTATCGCCGTCTTGCGCTCAACGAGCACACACACACTCACACACACCATGCCTATCTTCGCACAACCAGTTCCGGACGACATCGTCGCCTCGTCGGGGCTGCGGTCAAAGTTCCGGCCTCATGTACACGGCAACTACCATATCTGTGTAGAGCCGTCAAAGGGGATGGAGACGTTCTACAACGACGCCATGTCGACACAGCTCGAGTCCAAGACGCTGGCAGACATCCCAGGGCTCGGGCTGGTGCACCCAATGGCGCTGGCCATGGCCAACTGTCTTCCGGAGCGGTTGCCGGCCATCACGCGGTTTGCGGACTTCACCATTCTGAATGATGATTATTATGATATTGCCAAGAGAGACGAGGTTAGATGAGCACTCAAACAGAATCAGAAGCTGTCTTTGAAGAATTGCGGGCTGACGGGAGCTTTTGTCAACAGATTGAGAAAGTCAACAGTGATATCCAAGATGCGCTACAAGACGCCTCAGCGCCTGGCAACAAGACGAAGAGCTCGGGTGGTTCTGATATCGGCTTCAAGCCAAAACAGATGCAGGCTGCCCTTGTGCTTGAGCTGATTATGCTGGATCAGCAACTCGCGATGGACATCATGTCATCATACAGCCAGGGCCTTGATGTCGCCACCTTTGCTCCGGATAATCTGAGGACGTTGGATGAGTACCTGCCCGTGCGCAAGGTCAACTCGGGTCTTGAGTAAGTACCCTGCCTTCACGGGCGCTATCACTGGAAAACAAAGTTATTAATCTACGATCTTAGCGTCACCGCTGAAATGGTCTGCTTCGGCATGGGTCTCCGAATCGCCAAGGAAGACAAGGCCAAGCTCCGCCCGGTAGTCGACCTCGCCAACTTCGCCATCACCGTCGTCAACGACCTCTACAGCTGGCCCAAGGAGATCAAGTGCCACCTCGAGACCCCCGGCTCCGAGCTGCCCTTCAACGCCGTGGCCGTGCTCATGCGGCACGGCGGGTACTCCGAGCCCGAGGCCTTCCGCATCCTGTACGCCAAGCAGGCCGAGCTGGAGGCGGAGCACCTCCGCCAGCTCGACGCGCTCAGGGCGCAGGAGGGCGGCCGGCTGCCCGAGAACCAGGAGCTGTACGTCGAGAACGCACAGCGCGCGGTCTGCGGCTCGGAGCTGTGGAGCGTGTATACCAGGCGGTACCCGTCCAAGGCGGACTTGCAGCAGCCCGAGGTTGAGTTTGTGGACGGGGCGTTCAGGTATGTGGCTGACGGCGAGGGCGCCGGTGAGGAGAAGGTTGTGTCTGAGAGTGTCGACTCGTTGCCGACGGAGGTTGAGGACGAGTTCTCCTCGTCGGATGCGTCTCCGGGCTCGGTTGACCAGGCTATTTCAACCCCGCCGTCGACGACATTCTGCAGCTGCGAAGACGAGGATGAGCACATCGTCGACATTAAGGAAGTATCCGAGGACGAAGCCAACGGCGTCCGGGACATGTCGGATATCTACCAGAAGTCCAAGAAGAAGATTGACACCCTGCTTCCGGAAGGACCAGGACTCACCACCTACGCATCCCGCCTGGAGGCTGCGCCTGACCACGTGAGTTGACCCCTCTGAAGACACCTCGAAAAGCGAACGATCAGACAGCTGACCCATCCTTCATCTTCACAGGCCGTCATCACCCCAATCAAGTACCTCGCCTCACTGCCCTCCAAAGGTGTCCGGGACACCTTCATCGACGCGCTCAACTGGTGGCTCGAGGTCCCCGAAGACTCGCTGCGCACCATCAAGACCATCATCAGCATGCTCCACGACTCATCTCTAATGTACGAAACAGAACCCCCCTCTCATTCGCAATAACACAAAACCAGAAAAACGCTAACATTGGAACGATCCAGTTTGGACGACATCGAGGATGACTCAACCCTGCGGAGAGGCAGCCCCGCGGCGCACATGATATTCGGAACAGCGCAGTGCATCAACGCGGCGAACCACATCTTCGTCATGGTGCTCGCCGAGCTGCAGAAGCTGCGCAGCCCGTTGAAGACTGCTATCCTCATTGGTACGTCCAGCGCCGGCAGAGTGTTGAGAAGTGTCAACGACTAACACGAAGACAACAGAGGAGCTGGAAAGTCTCTTCGTCGGACAGGCCGATGACCTGCACTGGAAATACCACGTCGAGTGCCCCTCGACGGAGGACTACATGGAGATGATCGACAACAGTAAGAAGGCCCTCCGCCACCACAACAAACACCAAGTATACTGACTAAACACCCCCAGAAACCGGCGGTCTCTTCCGTCTATGCGTCAGACTACTCCAAGCAGAGTCAACAAGAACCGAGTAAGCCCCCCTCTCTCCGTCCCTCCCTCCCTTCCCCCCTATCCATCCACTAACACCCCAACCCGCAGCGTCCTCGACCTCGACCCGCGCCCCTTCGTCCGCCAACTAAGCCTCTTCTTCCAAATCCGCGACGACTACCAGAACCTCGTCTCAGACGCCTACGCCAAGCAAAAGGGCTTCGCCGAGGACCTCGACGAGGGCAAGATTTCCCTCCCCATCATCCTCACCCTGCAGCGCGCACGCACGCGCCCCGAGATCATGGGCGTGCTCAAGCACAAGCAGCCCGGCCCGATGGCGCTCGAGATGAAGCAGTACATCGTGAGGGAGATGGAGAAGTGCGGCGCGCTCGAGTCCACAAGGGAGCTGCTGCAGGGGATGCAGGAGGACTTGATTGCGGAGCTGAGGAGGCTGGAGGGCGACTTTGGGGCGAAGAACGCCACACTGGAGTTGGTGTTGAGGAGGTTGTGGATCTCCTAAAACATGGGGTGTTAAAATGAGTTGTGAAGAGGTTTTGCGAGGTTGGAAAAATGGGTTATGGGGCGTTTGTTTGGTGTTGGGATGAATACAATTCAATTCTTAAGTTAAGGGCCTTTGAGGCTGGTGTTCACTACCGCGAGAAACAGGCGAGAGCCTCGACGAGCCGTGATTTCTGCGTCTGTGGGGTGTTGGAACCAGTCATCGGATTCCAAAGAAAAGGACCTCCGGATAACGTAAGCGGCATCGATATTGGCCAACGGAAAGTAGCAGGTCAATATCACTTATAAAATGTAATCAATTACACTATGCTCTGCGTGTCACCCGTTGCTTTGGCCGACAGAATTCGGCGTGCCCATGAGAACCTTCCGGTGAACCTTCCGGAGAGTCCAAGATTGACAAGAGAACTATACACATATGCCCTAATAAAACAACTTCATCCAACGGTTGAGGCACCTGAGGTACACTCGAGGCAGACTACTGGAAGAGCTTGCTGCCGTGGTACTTGACTTCCTTAGAATAGGCGGAGGCAACAACCGCATCCGTACGCTCGGGGAAGCCCTTGAATGAAATGGCGTACTTGGCGACAGAGTGCGCAACCAGCTGATGTAGAAGTTAGCAGCAGAACGGATTCGTGATAGGTCCTGGTCATCTTACCTTGGTGTTAATCTCCCAAGCGGTCAAATTCACGTTGCCGACATCATCGCAAAGCTGGTGGTAGCAAGGATCGTACCAGTCGCCAGCCTTGCCGCCGAATTGCTTGGCCTCCTCCTTCGTCTTGATGCCTTCAGCTCCTGTTGCAATACCTCCACCGGGGATGCCGTTGCGAATGAACGCATCATAGTCACTTCGGCCATCAAAAGGAATGAAGGTGTAAGGAAGGTCATGAGCCTTGTACCAATCAACGTACAAGTCGCGGAGCTCCTCAGAGCCCGTGGGGTTGACGGCATTGGTGGCGTTGTAGACCTGGTAGGCGTAGTTGGGGCTGGCGAGCATGTCGTAGTCCATGAATAGGCGGATCTTTTGGTTCTCCTCGGGGCTGAGGACAGAGACGTAGTAGTCAGAGCCGAGAAGGCCCTCCTCCTCAGCGGCCCACCATGCGAAACGGACGCAGTTGTTGACACTGAATTTAGTGAGTTGAGTGGCAATTTCCAGCAGAGTCAGACTGCCAGAGCCGTCGTCGTTGATGCCAGGGCCCTCGGTAACACTGTCGCTGTGGCCGCCGAGCATGACGCAGTTGTCAGGGTCGCCCTCAGTAGTCTGGGCCAGGATGTTGGTGGTATGGATGGTGTTGACGACAGCATCGATGTAGGCAATAGCGTCAACCTTGTCTCCCTTCTTCAGCTTGTCGATAATGGGCTGGGCATCATCCAGACCCAGGCCGAAAGTGGCGACGTGGTTGGGAGAGGGAGTACCAAGCGTTCCGTGGACGGTCTCGCTCTCGTAGTTGTAGACAATGGCAGCAACAGCGCCAGCCTTGCCGGCGTTCTCGCTCTTGGTGCCAAAGGGGCACGTGCCACGGAGAATGAAGGCGATGTTACCGTCGACCTCAGCAGGGTAGTCGGATTCATCGCAGCCTTCGTTCTTGACGAGAACCACGTCGCCGTGGACAGGTTCCTTGTTCTTGGTTGGCGGCGTCAGGGCCATGGGCGATGCGGATGTGGGGACCTTGTCACCGATGACAAGACGGGACTCGAAGACATTGCCCGAGACGGCGGGGAAGGTCTGGTTCCAGACCTTGTAGTAGTCGCCCAGCTTCTGGAGGTTGAAGTTGATGTAGTCCAAGGTTCCGAGGTGACCTGTGTATCGTGAGTAAGAGAACAGTGGGACGTGGGACCGCAGGGGCGTGGCGTACCATCGCTGCCAATGACGCGCGTGGGGTGGTTGAACTCCTCCTCTCCCAGCTTTGCGATTTCGTACAGCTCCTTTGCGCGCGCGAGGAGGTTATCGGAGGTGATGGTATCCTGCAGAGCCTCGGTCTCGACCAGAGGCCTCTTGGATGAAGATGTCGATGCAATAGGCGTGTCGTCGGCAATCAGCGGCGCTTGCTGGGCAAGTACCTGTTGGTCCTGCATATGCAAGGCGGCAGCGCCACCAAGCAGGGCCAAACCGGCCAATTGAAGTCGTCGTGCGCCCGCCATTGTGTAGCACTCTGTTCACGGACAAAACCTTGAGGTGCAGAGATGATGTTGAGACGAGGTTGGGAGCTGTGACGGAGGGATGTGTCACAGACGTCAACACAAGAGCGAGAGACGGGAGAGAGAGACAGGCAGGTGGTCACACGGACACCACCCCGGAGCTGGGGCGAGCTGGGGCGAGCTGGGCTGGAGCTCCAGGCTGTTGCGATAGACGACCGATATCGCGATATCGATATCGGTTAGTCATCCAGCCGAGGCGCAGTGGCTGGTCCCTGCTTGTTTCATCATCAGAGACAGCTCTTATCTTATCGCAGCTCGCCTGCTGATTGCTGACATAAGGTTTCCTCCTGATAAGACATGGTCCCCTCGCGTCCAGACGCGATTACGTACTGGGTGCGTCGCTGGCGCAGGGAAGGCGCTCCAAGTGCAGATTGCGGCTGCCCCTCGTGCCCCTGTGCTCCCTGGTCGTTCCCAATTTCCAGGGGCCAAGCCGCCCCCCAATTCTAAAATGCGCAGGTTTTCATAGGGGGAATCAGGACACAGTGGACCGGAAGCTGCTGACAATGGAACTGCTGGCCGCTGCTGCCGTTCCCCTCGGGTCCCGCGTCCCTCGTCCACCACCGTATTAGTGTTGGGGGCCGCATCCACATCCACATCCTGAACCAGCACCAAACCCGGCGAGACACCTGGGAACTTGGGACGAAGACGAAGCGCGATCCGTCTTCCGTCTCCCTGCTTTGTTTGTTCTCTGGTCTCTTGGATTCCCACCCTTTACCGTCTGCATCCCCGTCGTGCAGAGTTAGCCATGAAATTGAGCTGGACATCACCATCGACGACCGTCCAGAATGGGTGATACAGGAGCTACCGGAGCTTGGGCGAGAGGTGCGTTTTTTTTGCTCGTGGCCGTCGGACAGCTGGACTGCTTCCACGTGTAGAACTTGAGCTCCGGGACACCCGTGTCGTGCTAACTTGCTTTTTCCCGGCTGACAGACGCCGCCTCGTGGGCCTCCATACCGACCGAATTTTTGCTCGCGGAGCTTTCGAAACGACATGGCGGTGCGATGACGAACGCCGAAGTCGTTGCCGGCGCCAATGCGACGAAGCCACAATGCGGTTCTTCTAAGAAGGAATCCTACGATACGCCGCTACACATCGGTGCCCTGATATTGATTCTGGCATTGAGCACAATATGTGAGTGGCTCTGCCCGGTGGCAGTCATGAATTGCGACTTTGGGGGCCTACAAACGAGGGCTCGCGTCTTGAGATTCTCGTCATCAACGTGGCCCTCAAGGTTGCCAAGATCTAGGGAGCACCAGCTGACCTTCGTGCAACAGCATGCGGAATTCCTCTCCTGCCCCGACGAACATCGAAAGGTCGACCTCAGAGCAGGATCATCTTCTACTGTCAGCACTTCGGAACCGGCGTCCTGCTCGCAACATCATTCGTACATCTTCTCCCGACAGCCTTTACCTCCCTTACCGACCCATGCCTTCCCGACATCTTCAACAAAGGTTATCCGCAGACGGCCGGCCTGGTGGCTATGATTGCCGCCTTGTCCGTCGTGGCCCTCGAGTCGTATCTAGCCACCCGTGGAGCCGGCCACTCCCATTCACATTCGCACGAGTACGAGTACTGGGATGAGGAGGACAACGAAGGCGCATCAGGTGGCGGCAGGCAGGCGACTAGCAGTCTAGCCACACGCAGAGGCGGCTCGCACCGTCCGTCCGACATAAATCTCGATAACATGGAGTCCACCCAGGGGCTGATGGCCGGCGCCTCGCCCCTCCCGAGCTCCACGCCAACAAAGGCAAAGACAAATTCCCGGCTCGCAAACGAACGCGACAGCTTCGACGACGACGCATCCGACATCGACCTCGACATCGACGAACTCGATCCCGCGACTGCCGAGGGGCCTAGGCGCAGAAGCTCGGACGATCGTCCCAAAATCACGGTCACCCCAGGCGCACCGCAAGTCGTCACCGAAGAGGAGCAAAGCCGGCTGCTCCGACAATGTCTGCTCCTCGAGGGCGGCATTCTCTTCCATAGTGTCTTCATTGGAATGGCCATCTCCGTCGCTACAGGCCCGACGTTCATCGTCTTCCTCATCGCGATCAGCTTCCACCAGACATTTGAGGGGCTCGCCCTCGGCAGTCGTATCGCCGCCATCCAGCTCCCCCGGTCCTCAATGCGACCTTGGCTCATGGTTCTTGCTTTCGGAGGCACGACACCCCTCGGACAACTCATCGGATTGATTGTCCATAACTTGTACGACCCAATGAGCCAGACGGGTTTACTCATGGTGGGCTTCATGAATGCCATTTCGGCTGGTTTGCTGCTATTTGCCGGGTTGGTACAACTCTTGGCAGAGGACTTTCTATCAGAAAAGAGTTACAAGATACTCAACGGCAGGAAGAGGCTTAATGCGTACCTGGCCGTCATCGGCGGTGCGTCACTCATGGCTATCGTGGGCGCTTTTGCATAATGCGCTATACCGAGAGAAGACAGATGGGTAGACTATACAGTTTAATCAAAGCGTTGCTTTATTGCGTTTTTGGGCTTGTCAAGCCTTGTGTTCCGATGAACTTTGCTATGAAGTTACATGATTGAGTTTGCACTCTCAACCGTGCTTTTTCCTGTCAACATCTTGTGAGACCCGACGAGGTAGCCCATCGGACTAGTTTGTGGTCAATGTTCAGCGTTGACAGTGATGAGGTGGGACCATCAATGCAGATATAAGAGGTCTTTCAGTCTTTCTGCTTTCAGCTCTCGGGAGCAGATGTACTGAACTGCGGTCTTGCGGCTAGCTATTAACTCTGAGTGCGAGCTTCAAGGGATGGAGATAATGCGTGCTTGGGGCGACATGCAACTCCTTGAGTATGGTTTGCGTCGTCTCCCGGTTGTCTCTCTCTTCCAGTCTGATCCTATTCGTAAGGAACACACGTAAGTCATCTGGAAAAAGAACGGGTACAATTGGAACTCATCTGTTATTGATTTGTGTGCTGGATGTACGTGGATACGGAAAGCAGGTGAGTAGCGAGCTGTTCCAACTTGATTCTCATGAGGCGTCGATTTGGCATGTTAAATCAAATTTTGCTTCGGCCGGTATTGATATTTATAGTCTATAGGTTGCTAATGAGTGCTCATAACTTTCTCCTCCACGCTAGGTCATCAACTTTTCAGACAATATTGGTCTCGGATGGTTTTGGTTACCCAGAAGAGACATTCAACTAGCTGCAACGCTTGTCCTGAATCCTGACGCCTTGTCACAATGACCGATCATTCACAAGCCACAAATGATATCGAGCCCGTTGCGGACGATGAATACTTCGCTTATGAAGACGAGGCAAGGCGACGAAGCAATCTCCTCCGCAAAGGAAGGAGGAGCTGTGTTTCTGACGTTCCACGGGTTGTGAAGCAGCGGTCACATCAGAACTAATACAACTAGCTCCATCATGTCAATTGGGGAGGCGAGCATTGTGCCACTCATCATCTCTCACATCAATGATTTTCTTATATACGGAAGGCCTTGGGTCATCATGATTGTGACGGTGCTGAACAGATCCGGGTAAATATAAATGAGGAAGCAAGATGTGACGTTCGATTTGCACCAAATTTAATCATCGCGTCAGCGTCAAGGCTTACTGCTCAACCATTTCATGATGCAGATGGGTTTGGAGGTATTACCGCGGCCAAATCTTACGCGGCGATTGGTTTCATCTCGCATTCGCTTCGATCTCGTGGCGGCACTCTGTCCTGTACTGTTTCGCCCATCTTATTCGGTGTGACGAATAATAAACGTAAGTACTGTAGCGTCATGGCTCTCTCAAGCAAGGTAAGTCATATTGGTCATCGCTCCTCAGGTGGGCCAGCCTAGAAATTGACACTTCGTATAGGCATGTTTTGAGACAACGGAGCAGGCTCGTGAGCCAATTTGAGAAGTAGAATCGTTACCGCAATGTCTGAGACCCTTTAAATAGTTCTCAGCTGTCGTTGGAAGGAAGGTATGAGGTATCGCTTTCCCATGCGAATCCCAATGCAACATCAGTCTTTGAGGAATCATAAAACGCATGGGGCGGGGTTGATTTGGGGCTGCCCAAGCATCAATGATATTGCGAACCGAGCTGGGCGCTTGTATACAGCTCACTCCGCAAAGGGCTTAGAGGTACGTTGCCCTTGCCTTGAATATGTGATGTAAAACTCGCAAGTCATAAACGACGATCGTCTTTGGTCAAATCTCCCTGTTTATTTCAAATGTACACTCGGATACTTGAAGACAAAAGTGAATTTATGTGACTCGTGTCCAATCTTGATACGTATCACCCCGCTGTCTTTCTTGTTTATGGAGAGAATTAGAAGAACTTGTTCAGGGGTCAGCCGAGCAGAGGGATGAACAAGCTAAGCGATCTGTAGTTTACCAAAAGCTAGGTATGCCATTTTTGTATACGGCAGACTCAACCAGCATCGTGCTCTTGGTTCCATCTACGGCTAATAAAACGGGCTACAACTGTCAAGGATTCAACTCTAATGTCAATGTGGTGGGTATCTGCTAGTAATGAGATGTAATGGTCGTGAGGGATTCAATCACCGTCATCAGGAAAACTAAGGAGAAGGTTCTCTGAGATGGGGTGAGATTTAGTTCTTCATGTCTTCCTTCACCCTCTTATTTCCTTCTTTGTTTTGCGCTATAATAATCAAGCGACGACAAGGGCTCTAGCCAGCAGCTGGTTTTAGGGGACGGTTTTTGCTGGAGGTCAACCTTGGAGGTCTCATGACTTCCTCAGACGGGCGACTTGCGTGACCTTCCTCAGATAAGAATGAACCTACGAGTCCTAGCCTGAAGTCCAAACATTTGGTGGAAAGGGCAAGCTGCATGGCTTGTTAATGCTTTTTAGGGACGAATGCCATGCAACTTTAGAATCCTTCTATGCGACTAGTTCGCTGGAGCATTAACGATCAAGTCCTTGATGCCACCATTCTGCCGGTTTAAATAGGTAAGTATGCTGTGTTTGTTATGTTTTGAAACAAATCTATTATTCTCTTGTTGTTGGCGAGTATGTTTCGTAGCCTTACCTGAGATCTCAATTCATTGGTGGTTGCTAACCCGGTCCTCGACGGGACCATTACATCGTGTTGAGCTTTGCCCGACACAGAATCTCGCTCTGCCATCTGTCATAACTTTCGACTGATTCGAAGCTGATACTCAGCGAATGATGCTATACATGGATCGTACAGCCGAAGGAACCAAATTTCCAATCAAGCTTTCCGTGTTTACTGCCATTTAGCATAAGACCACCAGGATTCTACGCTCTTTACTTGAAAGCAAAAGACAGCATTTGTGCTGTGTGCCCTCAGAAGGTTGTACTGTAGGGCTTCTGGTCCCTTTAATATCTTAATATCTTGTCGGAAGCAAAGGCAAGCCTGCAGATGGATCACATCACGCAAAAAAAAAAAAAAAAAGGAAAAAAAAAAAAAAAAAAAAAAACAGACTCATGTTCTTTGAGGATTCAGTCAATGCGCATGAATATCTCATTCACAAAGTCCAGTTACTGAAGTGGCCTGACTTGCTTCACCAGACGAGAATAAGGTTATGTTGAAAGATATGATTCCATTCTCTCTGACTGAAGATGCGTTTGCAAAAATACCCAGCGCCTGTTGGAGACCTAACGTTCCGAATCTCGAATGTACATGAGGCTCCTAGTAGTAAATGTAGAACCTCTTCAAAGACAACCTTATGTGACCAGAAACCACGACAGACACGGATAATATACAGAGATCGTCTCTGCCAAGACCTGTACTCACACGTTGCAGGCAGTATAGTCACCCTGCATGTTCCATCTGGTGCCGAACTCGCGTGCCGATCACAACCAACATGTGAGCGAACCAACCAGTGGTCCCAGGAATTTTACCTACAGAGCAAACCCCACCCCAGCTTTGATGACGACATAGGCAACACTTCTGCCCGGGGTATTTGGGCACTCAAACATTGTAAAGCTCTGTACTTTGACGACCTCTGCTTACAAGCCTCAGTTTCCGTGGTTGAGCCACCTATCACCATGAGCCTTTCACTAGGGTCTCCATTTGCTGCCATGCAGCTAGATCATGACGACATGTTTAGACTGTTGGAGCTACAGCCGGGTCAACGGGATAGCCCCATCATTATCCGGCTTCTCGTTTTCGACCTGAGAAGCGCCCCATCGTACGAAGCCCTATCTTACGCTTGGGGCGACCCGTCGAAAACTGAGGGGATCTCTGTCAAATCAGGAGCAATTGAGATGCCCTTTGACATACAACTCCATGTCACAAAGAGCTGTACTGCAGCTCTCCGGCGATTGCGCTCTGCTGAAGTGCCCAGGATACTCTGGATAGACGCTATTTACATCAATCAGTTCGATATACCTGAGCGTAATCATCAGTTGAGTTTGATGACTCGCATTTACCACAATGCCACACGCGTGGTAGTCTACCTTGGGCAGATGAGCAACGAGCACGATAGCCACGCAATCATGTACTGGGTGCGGGACCTCCATGCTTTATCTCATACCGTACGATGGCCAGAAAGACCCGATGGAGAAGTAATACAGCGCTTTCTGAGGCGTTGTTGGTTCACACGTGTTTGGGTTATACAAGAAATCCGAGTCGCGGAGGCAGCCCTTGTCATCTGTGGGGAGAAGGAGGTCGATTGGGACGCCTTTCGGCAGCTGAGGTACATGTTTTACAACTCCAGACGATCTAAGTGGTTGCCTTACACAGTGTAATCCTTAATATCCGGTGGGTTTGACAGGTTCTCATGGCGCCCGTCATATCCTGTGCGGCTTTTACGACTGCTGGAAAGGACCCGAGAATTTGGTGCCACGGATCCTAGGGACAAGCTGTTTGCCATCTTGCCGCTGTTAGATTGGGAATCACAGCAATATCTAGACGCCAACCCAGGAGCACGATTCTCCGATCAGAAAGTGTCATCATTTTGCATTGGTCGAGCTGACTACAGTCGCTCAACAGCTGAACTTTACACCCAGCTTTCTCGACAATTGATTGATGCCATCGGTCTGGACGTTCTGCAAACTGTCATCACCTCTACGAGGGTCTCAGGATTGCCGTCTTGGGCCACAGACTGGATTATCACGGATATTCATTTATACGACGGACCATTTTGGAAAGGACCAGAGAGGTTCGTTGATGCAGAGGAGGAAAGGGATCACATGTCGCCGCCCACCTGGTCCTTCGGCAGTGGCCCGGAAAGCATCAAGCTCCATATTCTTAAAGGGCTGGCTAAAACTATACCAAAGCTTGGCGAACTGTGTGACGTCGCTGAAAACATGTTTCCTTTGGAGCAGTGGAAGCGCCAAGCTCATTTGAAATATCCTGGAACTTGTTTTGGTCTAACGCCGTTCGCTGAAGGTATCGTAGAGAATCCTCAGCGACGAAAAGCGAGCAACGTTTATTCAGTTCTGGATGAGATTCAAGCCTTCAATTCCAAGGAATCCTTTACAGATGTCGAATCCCGCTCAGCAATAGATGCCCAAGCTTCTGACGGCAGTATGGGACGCACATGCGAAAGCAGTGAGAAGAAGCAGATCGGAAATATTTGCGAATACACAAGCCTCAGCTTCAGATTTGAGGCCGAGGCCATATTCGGTCGTTGCCATGGTCGAAGGCTTTTCATAACGGACGCCGGACTCCTTGGACTGGCACCCAAATCGACACGAGTCGGGGACCAAGTGCTTGGGATGGCGGGGTGTGACGTCCCTTTTGTAGTCAGACCTGCAGAAAGTCACTTCCAATTAGTTGACTGCTGTTCATCTAAAGGGTTCTTGGATTCGCTAAGGAAAATATGAGGACATAATTCTACGCTGAGCTTGGTGCGGCGAGCTCTGAACGCAGATACTTCACCAGACAAGCCGTACACACATTTGATACAGACTTCCGTTTGCGATGATAGCCCTTCTTCGAGGACGATCACTGTGATCAAGCCTGGAGCCATCAACAAAAGAAAAAGCAAAAAGAGAACGCGCAATCGCGGACGGGAATTGAGCCCGACGTGGGGGTCGAACCCACAACCTTGAGATTAAGAGTCTCACGCTCTACCGATTGAGCTAGCCGGGCAGATCTGGTGATCTGCCATTTGTTGTTGCAGGTGGCCGAGGTTGAGTCATTTAAGAACCGTGAGCGGGCCGCGATGTGAAGAGATTTTCTGTGTGGGTGGGGCCGGTGCGGGTCCCGGTGGTCTGCCGATGCGGCCGGTGCAGGGGGTCCGGGCGTCAGACGGGATTATGCCGAAGTCGTCCTCATGAACGGAGCGACCAGCAAAGATTCATAGCATATAAAACTTAGCAGGTCAGTAGTCTTAATCTACTAACTCTTCTACTTCCTTTTTTCAGGCGTCTAGAGCAGGTCTCTGTTAGGGAAAGTTAATATGATTTACGAAGACGCCTTTTTAGTTCAGACTGCTAAATGTTCGGATTTTCCTTGTGTCTTGTAGACAATAGGCTAGACACTACATTGAAATATTATTTGACGGTCTATTAAAAGCTTGCACACCATGTGGATTTCGAGACCATTTGCTCAAACGTTCCAAGTTCAATCGCTTAGTATTTCACGCGACAAAACCTGGGTTTTCATGAGTAGTCATATGGACCTTCCCAAAACATGTCGAAATATTTTACGGTAAGGAGTGCGAATAGTTCCCCAAAGAATCACCCCAAGCCATCGTTACATTGAGTGGTGCCTCGGACCTGCATGATGTAAGTACGAGGTCCTCGCATACAACCTCGTCAGTTCCCCTGCACGTCATCCGTCAAGTTGCCAACCTCAACCCCAGAATCCAATAGCCTGGCGTCCCAAAGACTGCTGTCCCGCGGTATTCGCATGGCACCCGTCCGCAACTTCCCCATTATGCAAACGGAACGTCCCTCCGTACTTGACATTCAGCGACGCGTCCTCGCTAGCCCTCTTGGCCAAGTTGTCAGTCAACTCCGGGCCTCCCTGCCCCGCGAGGAAGCACGTCTGCCCAGCGTCGTACAGCGGCTGGCCCGTGATGAAGATCTCGGCCCCTGGCGCGGCGTGCTGGCGCGCGTTGGCGATGAGCTTCTTGACCTCGTCGTAGGTGGCGCCGTTCTGCGAGAAGATGCAAATCTGTACCCAGACGGCGGAGGGCTTGCCGTTCTGCGCGGCCTGGCGGTCGAAGGATTGCCAGGAGGCCGAGTTGGTGTCGGTCCAGGACTGGACGACGGCGCCGCCGGTGCCGTAGGGTCCCCACATGCGGGTGCCGCCGACGGCGACGTAGCCCTGGGCGACGTTCTCGGCCATGGAGCAGCCGATGAAGCCCATTGAGCGGGCGGATTGGGCTTCAACGCCGGGGAGGAGGGCCAGGGCTGGAATGAAGCCGAGGAGGATGTTGGAGATTTGGAGCTGCATGTTTGCGGTGGTTGGAGACTTGGTGATGAGAGTCAGTGAGAAGGCTTGTTGTTGAGAGCGTCTTGATGTCTTGGAGGAAGGAGCTGTCCAAGTCGAGTAACAGCGCCTCGTTTTATGCATCGGTGGTTCCAAGACCTTTAAATCCCGAGATGAATGCCGTGAGATACCGTGCTTGGCTTCCGGGATCTTCATAGGGAAGTCGGAGCAGCACTTCCGTATGGGGAAGTTGACAAGTAGTTGCCTTGGCTTGCTCAGACGTGACGCGGAGAGGTTAAGTTGCCTTGGGCTATTGCGTTTCGGGCTTGATACAATATAAAATTGCCTTAGTCCCCGATTTTGCAACTCAGCCAAAACTCATAGAAAAATGGGACAGCTTGTGGAATATTATTTAGCCTGTTACTGTGAAAATCTTTCACATTGTGGACGTTTCGTGGTGCTATGAAGTCATCCAGCTAAGCTCGTGATCCACACGACCAGCTTTTCCGAAAGCAATGCAAGTAAATAAGACGCCAAAGATGGGAAATTCCAATCCACAGCCGTGATGAAAATAGTGGGCTTCAACATCTGTGTAAGCGCCAAGATACTTGCTGATGTCAGTACAGAAGTTTTTCCGTGAAGCCCAGTCCATCCCTACTCTCGTAAATGTCTCCATGAGAGTCATAATATGGCAGTCAACAAGGTATGTCCGTAGGCGGTACGCTGTCCCAAAGTACGAAAAGAAATGGGAGGAGAAGAAAAAGGATTAAATAGTGCAGTGCACATGGCGTATAGTATGGTTATTTCCCTTTCCAAAACAGATGAAAAAATGTTTAGCTACCCGACACGCGAAAAGGGGTTTGCAGAACTGAAAAACGAGCCGTCATGGATGTAAGAGCACAGCCATGGCGTCGTCGTTTGGGGCAGGATGACTCGGCTTACACGAACCTTGAGCGGCCTCTGTCGTGACTCACTGGGGGGTGGTAACACGGTTAAAAGAGACTTCCCATAGTCGTCTTCTCCCTCTCGATTCAAACAGAACATGGAAATCAACCATTTCAGATTGAAGAGTCTGGAATAAATTCCCCATCATCACAGGCACTGCAAGAAGAAAGTCATCCTTCCCAGTGTTGATCTCCCCTTCAACTCCACCAAAGCGGTACGTATCTCCACCCCCAAAACAGGCCTCCCCCAGCGTCCATCCATTCCATTTCCCCTTCCCGCAGTTCATCCGGCACCAATGCAAGGCTGAAGACGGACCTGCGATTGAGTGGAAGACCCTTCCCAGACACTGCGGGGCAATTGTTTTTTTTTTTTTTTTTTTTTCCTTTACTGCCGTCTGCCGCAGCTGCCCGCCGCAGCAGCACTGGGAGTTGCCGCCGAACAGACCTGACCTCTGATGCGCCTCCAAAATCCAATCCCGCATCGTCGCCGACCCAAGTCACCTCGCCCAAATCTCACGCTCCCCAATCCGCAAGCCAGCCACCAAGCTGCAGCTGCAACCACCCCCCTCCAAACCGCCCAATGCTCTTCGATCCGTGACCTCAAGCTCATTTTTCGCTTCATTAGTCTGTTAGTCAATTCGCAAATGTAGCAATTCCACCCAACGAACCTTTCCGACCGCAAACCTCTTTGGCGCATACAACGCCAGCCGACTTACTCCCCAGGCCGAAAAAAAAATCTACGAGGAAAAAGAGCACACCCCACCACGAATCTCCGTTCAACTTTCGTTCTCTCGCCAGGAACCTTCTTTCCGAATACCCACGACCATATCTTCTACCGTATTCAATCCGACACGCTCGAACAAACCAGCGATCGCCACACGATCACACACACACAAAACCCGGCCGTCGCAATGGCTACGACCCCAGCGGCCCCCTCCCCCGCGGCCACGACCTCGAGCACCGACTCCAAGCTCGAGGTCTGGAAGGAGAGCCTGTACGACGCCTTCCAGAAGGCCGGCGACGAGAACCACCTCTTCAGCCAGTACGACATCCTCGACTTCGAAGTCATCCCCAACCGCGACACCGTCACCCTCCTCAAGGTCCTCCAGAGCCTCACAAATGACCGCCTCCTCATCGCCGTCTCCTCCCAGACGGGCCTCGCCTGGCGATGGCGCTCCATGGAGGATGCAGAGAAGTAAGTCCCCCCCAATGCCACCGCCCCCTACTGTCTTTTGCTTCACCAAAGCTAACAACCCTTTCCCGCCTCCAGGTACAAACTCTGCTCGACCGACGAACAGCGCATGGTCTACGGCGCCATCGACGAGGCCGGCGGCGACGGCATCTGGTCCAAGACGATCCAGCACCGCCTCAACATGCACGACTCCGTCCTCAAGACGGCCCTCAAACAGCTCCAGGGCAAAGGCCTCATCGCCCCCTTCAAGAACGTCGAGCACCCCAACAAGCGCATGTTCATCAAGGCCTCCATGCGCCCCTCGGAGCGCGCCACCGGCGGACCCTGGTTCACCGACTCCGCCCTCGACGAGGCCTTCATCGAGGAGCTGCAGCGCGTCATCTTCGACCACATCAAGCGCAAGAGCACCTACCACAGCACCGGCACCTCCTCCTCCTCTTCCTCCTCCGCCACCCGCACCGCCGTCCCGAAAAAGGGCGTCCTCAAGGGCGGCCTCGAGAACAAGGGCAAGAAGCGCTCCGCGGGCGAAATCTCCGGCGGCGACGACGATAAGACCGCCGTCTCCGCCTCCCCCGCCGTGCAGCAGCCCCCGCTGAAGCGCGAGCCCGCGTGCTTGCCGCTGCCGGCCGGTTTCAAGGAGTACCCCACCGTGCGCGAGGTCGCGCGCTTCATCTCGCAGACGGGCATCACCACCGACACGATCCTCGGCGAGGAGGACGTGCAGAAGCTGATCGACGTGCTCGTCTTCGACGGCCTCGTCGAGCCCGTCCGCGTCGCCGGGAGGCTGGGGTACCGCGTCTGCAGGGCGCCGCGGCAGAGCCTGACGGGCTGGGCGGGCCGGCAGGAGGGCGGCGCCGACGAGGGCGGGCCGGAGCCGTACGTCAACGGGTACACGGAGGCGCCGTGCGGGCGGTGTCCCGTGTTTGAGCTGTGTGAGGAGGGCGGGCCTGTGAGCGCGAGCAATTGCGTGTATTTTCAGCGGTGGTTGGGGTTGGAGTGATTCCTCAAGAGTGTGGGAGGATGAAAAGAAAAAAAAAAGGACAAAGACTCTTCTATGGGCTGGAGGGGGGGCTAAGCTACCTTAAGGCTTTTTGGGACTGATTTCGCATCACGGCAGCATTGCATTGGCGTTGGCACAAAAAGAGGACACACGGGCGGTACGGGTTCAGAGGTAGAATTTTTAATCCTCCCAAGCGGAATAGTTTTAGCAGTCGGGCTGACTGTGGAGTATACCATCCTGTATTTGACATGGCAATTGGCTTTTGTGGTTCGCGACCTCTGATGCACGCGCAAGACCTAGGACGAGGCGATGACATTCACTCACGAATCACAGTAGACACGAAGATCAACAGGTGGCAGCAACTTTTGTCTTGACTTGATAACTATCAGCAGTGATGCTGAACTACGCCAAGACGCGCGACGGCGCGTTTTCCCAAGTTTTCACCAAATCCTCCATCTTCCCCTGCTAGCTTCCGCTTCTCTCGAGACTACTAACTTGCAGAGTTGGACCTAAACGCACAAAGCACGAGCGAGGGGCAGTTTACAACTGGCCAGAGGCGACGATGGTGGGGCGCTTGCCGTAGCGGACGGTGCCGGAAGAAGAGCCGGTGGCCTCGAGGGCCTTGACGATCTTCAGGGACTGGTCATCGGCAACCTCGCCGAAGACGACGTGGCGGCCGTTGAGCCAAGAGGTGACGACGGTGGTGACGAAGAACTGGGAGCCGTTGCTAGGAAACCGTTAGATTGGGGTTTGAAGGATGAGTGGACAAGAGGAAGCTTACGTGTTGGGGCCGGCGTTGGCCATGGAAAGCAGACCGGGCTTGTCGTGCTTGAGCTGGAAGTTCTCGTCGGCGAACTTCTCGCCGTAGATGGACTTGCCACCGGTGCCCTAAAAAGTGTGAGCTATTTGTCCCGCTTTTGAAGATGAGCAAGGAGACGTACGTTGCCACGGGTGAAGTCACCACCCTGGAGCATGAACTCGGGGATGATGCGGTGGAAGGAAGAGCCCTGGTAGCCGAAGCCCTTCTCACCAGTGCAGAGAGCACGGAAGTTCTCGGCGGTCTTGGGGACAACGTCGTAGAAGAGGTTGAAGGTGATGCGGCCGTTCTGGACTGTTGATGGGATAGTTGGTCAGCAGAGCTCGATTAACAGCAGCGGGGTCGTTGCCGAGGGGTTGGAGAAAGCAAAGTTTGGGCTCAGGTGGGGTGATTTGACAGCGCGGACAGTGCTCTGCCGTGAAGCATTGAGATGCCTGTGGCTTCCAAAGAAGGAACGATGATGGTTCATGATGGGATCTGATGGAAGGAGGGAGCTCTTACCCTGGACGTCCTTAGTAGGCTTGTTGGAGCCGTCGAGGATGGGACCCTCCCACTCGATGTCGAAGTAACTGCAGCAACATTATTAGTATGGCGTCATTGACAGCTTGCGATGCCTGTGTAGAGCATCACAAAGGCATCGTCGAAGGCAAGATAACTTACACCTGGGGACCAGACATGATGTTGGATGCTGAGAAGAATCTGACGGATGGCTTGGTGGTAGATGCAGACAGAGGAGTTGCACGGAGAGGTTTGATGAGGGTGGAAGGTCGAGAAAAGGGCGAGGGTGAAACGGAGAAGCAGGCGAGGTTATGGCGGGGTAGGAGGGGTCGCAAAAGGGTTGGTCTCATTTTTTCAACAGCTGGTGGAGGGGTTTATTGTTAGCGCAGGAGCTCCCCACTGCGGGTGCCGAAACGACCAATGAGAGAGCGCAGAGGGGGGCAAAGAGGGGCGTATTTAGTCACGTGAAGTCAGCTGTTGCTGAGATCACTGGGAGAAGGTACAAGGCAGGGAGTACCTGCCAATCTTCGGCGGTAGGTGCCTCCACTCTGGGTGCTTGACGTCGTGGTTGCGACGGGGGGGAAGGCAGGAAGGGACGTGGCGGCGGTGGCGGGGGTGAGGGAGGGAACGGACGGAAAGAAAAGGAAAGGAACGAGGGGCAATTGGGTGGTGACGGGAGTGAGGCGGCACCTCCGTCTGTTTACCGTCTGCTGCGCTTGCACTGGCGGCTGCTGCTCGGGTTGTTTTTCTTCTTCCTCGCTTCTCTTTTGCCTCAGCTTCGAGTCTGGACTCTGGTCTGCTGGGCGGCCGGTGTCCAAGAGCTGGCAGAGCAGTGAGGGGAAGGACTTCATCAGATCACCACCCCTCACTGCCCCAATTGGCTTAGTTCGGCAAGGAAAACAGAGAGAAGCTGCCGGCAAGGAAAGTGCCAGAGCTCAACCATTCCAGCATCCGTCGGCCAGACAGCCAGACGAGGGGGGCCGTGATCAATTGCCCAGCAAAAGCCCACCTGAGGAAGTACTTTGAAGCATTGGCCGATTGAATGGCTCTGAGTCTGTAGCCAGACCGCAAGGCGCCCAAACGAGATACTCGTCTCATCGGCCATGAGCGGATGTACCTGCAACGCCCTGCCAGCAGCTTGGCACCCGGGCCGGTACCTGGATGAACTCTCGCTGGAAGGCCGAGCTCAACAAAGACACAGAGGCAAATACCTCGTCTCGGGCAGAGCTCACCCCGGCCAGCAGAGCCATTGGCACCCCGGCGCGGTACAGGTAAAAGCAGGCGGATGCACGTCAAAACCCCAAAGGCGGTGCCTATTGGAGCGACAGAAGGAAGGGGAGGGGAAAGACAGAGACAGCAAGCTGGGAACTCCACGTCCAGTCGCGGTCGAGGGACCGGGTGCTGGGACTCGTTGGCCAAGTCACCGTCCCCCACTGGCCCACGTTGCCCTGGACACCCTTCAACTTTCGGAACCTCGTGGAATCTTGGGTCTGGGACTGAGAAGCGGGGATGGGGTTGGACGCGGTGAGCTGCGGACTGCGGACTGCGGACTGCGCATTGCCATTCGCATTGTACCTCCAGGTCTGCAGACGGGGTGGATGGCACAGCAGCAACAGCGGTGGACAGACCATGACGAGACAGGACGACGCGATAGGACAGACAAGCCGAACCGGGAAGAGAGTGTGTCGGCATCGACAATGGCAACGAGGAGGCGATTGCACCATTCGTCCGTCTCGGCATCTGTGTCATGTTGCCCGGAGGCCATGTCTGTCTCCCTTTGTGTCCCGTCTGCTGCCACTGCTGCTGCTGCTACTGCTGTCACCGCCGGTGTACCTGAGGTAGCCAGCCAGCCATGTTTGGAGCTATCCAAGATGCCGGCCAGCTTGGGAAGCTCAGGCCGGGGGCCAGATGTGCAAGACGAAGGAGCTGGGGGAGCTGGAGGAAAAGCCACAGATTTGAATCTGACAGTTCAGTCGACTTGCATAAACCGCCCTAGCCGTCTGGCCAGCTCCGTGGTGCTCTGATTTTTGTGTGCTTGGAAGCTTGCATGTGGAAGTGGGAGCTTTGAGAAGAAAACGCTGAGAGACGACGGACGAAAAGAGCCATTCCACATACCTCAATGAGCAGGACTACACGTTTGGGAAATGGTACAGGTACAGAATTGAAGAGATGAAGACTGGTGATACACAGGAACCGCAGATGAAGACCTGATGCTGCTGATGGAAAAGAATCTGTCTTTCTACGTGGTGCTGCCGGGGAAAAAAGTTTTGGTGAGGTCAGGGACCGACGGCACGGCACGCCAGCGCGGGCAGCCTGAGGAACGACCAACGAGAGGGACGAGTCTCAGCTTGGCAGATGGCGGCTGGCGGCTACCAGCTGGCATGTGGCAGCCATTGGGCACGGTCTCCGCCTCTCAGGTGGCAGCCACCATGGCAGCTCGCTGTGGGCACTCGGAGCTCTGCCGGCAGCGGGAAGGAAGGAAGCCACGACAGCTCCTGCTGGGCTAAGGTAGAAACGCGGCAAGAAGCAGCAGCAGCAGCTCTTCCTCCAGCTGTCAGTTCGTGCCCGCCCTGCAACCTGCCGCAGCCTTTGAGGCAAGAACTCTGATTCTGCACCAGCGTCTGCTCTTGTTCCTCATCATCAAATTGGGAGGAGCTGAAACTTAATTGATATAAAATACGCAATGTGTCCTGAGAATAACACGTCGAGAAACACTGGCTGTTCCGGATCCGGCTGCACCTCAGCCAAACCGCAGCTTTTCCGATGCAACATCCCCGTCCGATCGGCTTGACTGGGGGAGAGCTGCTTCCTTCCTCAGAGTGCTCACTGCTCCCTACTGCTCTTTCCCGCGGATGCATGCTTACCTCACCACACGTGATTCCCGTCTCCGTCGCCCCTTTCCTTTTCCCTCCTCAGGCTGATTCAATCTCATTGGAAGGACCAGTGCCAATTAATCGAGGTACGTACCCCCTGCCGCCGCGCCGTCCGAGGCCAACCTGAGCCTGAGCCTGAAAGTTCCAGGGTGGCCAGGACTGCTTGCAGCCGCGCATCTCGCTTTGAAACGTCGTCACAAAGAACACCAAGGGAAACATCTTGCATTTCGACAGCGTCGTCTGCCTTGCCTCTGTTGCCATCGTGAATTCCCTTATCCGCCGCTGCTACTTCCGCCCCCATGGATTGGAACAATCTCAAAGACCAGGTCTCCAACCTGACCCTGTACGACGTCAAGGCCGGCGTCCGTAAGGTCCAAAATGGTAAAGACAGCTATCCCGATCGCGATGCCCCCAGAGCTTAGGTGCTGACCGTCCACCAGCTGTAATGAACTACACAGAAATGGAGGCCAAGGTTTGTGGCATCAACCAGACAATGGCGAACGCCATCTGACATTGACAGGTTCGCGAAGCCACCAACAACGAACCTTGGGGCGCATCCTCCAGCATCATGCAGGAGATCGCGAACGGCACCTTCAATTAGTACATCACCACAGTTCAAACCACCCCAATACGCGCCGCTAACGTCCTCAAGCGCTACCCTCAACGAGATCATGCCCATGATCTACCGCCGATTCACAGAAAAGTCCGCCGAGGAGTGGCGACAAATCTACAAGGCCCTCCAGCTTCTCGAATTCCTTATCAAGCATGGCTCCGAGCGTGTCATTGACGACGCCCGTGGCCACATCACATTGCTCAAGATGCTGCGCCAGTTCCACTTCATCGACCAGAACGGCAAGGATCAGGGTATCAATGTGCGAAACCGCGCCAAAGAGTTGGCTGAGCTCCTGGGCGACGTCGAACGAATCCGATCGGAGCGCAAGAAGGCGCGCGCGACCAAGAACAAGTACACTGGTGTTGAGGGTGGCATGGGTATGGGCGGAGGTTTCTCGAGCGGCAGCGGCAGTCGATACGGCGGTTTCGGCAGCGAGTCGGGTGGCTACGGCGGATACTCTGGAGGTGTCTACGGCGACGGCGGCGGCTTTGGTGGACAGGAGAGCAACGACTACGGAAGGACACAGAACCACGGCGACAAGTTTGAGGAGTACGATGAGTTTGACGAGCCTGCCGACAGGCCAGCCGCCAGCTCCTCGGCGTCTCGGTCCAAGAGACCCGAGCGTGCGGCCGCCCCCAAGGCCGAACCCCCCAAGAAGAAGGAGCCGGAAGTTGACCTCTTCTCCTTTGACGACCCTGCGCCAGCCTCCATGCCGGCCCCCGTTGCGCCGGCAGCTTCCAATGGCTCCGGCTTCGGTTCTTTGTCCGCAGCTCCGGCCGCCGCTAACGACGACGACGAGTTCGACGATTTCCAGTCTGCGGCCCCTGCTGCTGCTGCCCCCTCCGCCACACCTCTGTCCCCTCCCGTCATGACCGCTACCTCTGCCACTACGTTTGCCGCCCCTCAGCCTGTATCTGTGCCGCAGCAGGCCAACATTGGCAACATGGTCAGCATGTCGTCCATGTCTCCAGCCCCAAGCGGCGCCAACTACTCTGCCTTCAGCACTCCCGCTGTGGCGTCGCCTGCGGCTCAGGCTCCCAAGCCCTCTGGCTACCAACCCTCAGGGCCCAACTACTTTGGCTCTGTCCAGTCCGGAGCTGCTGCCCAAAACACGGGAGGCTCGTTTGGCGCCGCTTCCCCCATGGCTGCGTTGAAGCCTGCCTCGACTCCTGCTGCCAAGCCCGCAGCTGCTGGCGGTGATGCTTTCGGTGCCCTCTGGTCTCAGGCCAGTGTTGGTGTGAAGAAGACAAGCACTCCCACCGCTGGCCCTGCAATGGGGCAGCTCGCCAAGGAGAAGAGCAGTGCTGGTATCTGGGGAGCCCCCGCGGCAGCTTCCTCTACCCCCAAGCCTGCTGCCGGGTCGTCCTCTGGCGGCAACCACGGCCTGGACGACTTGCTCGGTTAAGCAAACATAATACGGGAGACGGGGAGAAAAGTCTTTTCGCGGCACCTGGCCTGATGTAGAAGAAGAGAGGCCGCCAGGTGAGGTGAAGAAGGCAACATGCTGGTAGGCTGCTAGACAGGGCGTACTGGCGCGCAAAAGACTGCAACATATGAACATCTAACTGAATTTCAAAGCGAATCACCACCGGACTCATTTGTCTCCTGATTTCTCATATTGTGACATCACCAGGCAGTAAAGCAGCCCACGTCTAATGCGTCTAGGACTCATGCGTTTGTTGACTCGGGCATTGCAATTACAGGACCTCACAGCCTCTGCGGCCGACAAGCAGCCTCATGCGCCCACACTCCGATGCAGGTGGGGAGACGATCGAACCAAGTCCAGACCACCAACACGTCCGTCGATGAAGCCTCGGAAGCAAGGTCCCAGCATAGACCAGGGCGATCAAAGCAACAGGTCCCCTCCTCAGAGCCAATGGCTGGCTCTCCGGGCATGAGGCTCTACGAAGGACAGCCTTCTGAATGAACCATTCTCCAGCTAAGACCTGCGGCCGGGCCGCCAGCCGCCAGGCCGTTTCAGGTGTTGACATGTTGCATCCGCGACGGACTGTATGAACAGGCGCCTCAGCCTCCAGCCCGTGGTCCCACAGCGGCCTCGATGACGGCCCTTTATCTTTGCAGAGCCGGGCAGAGAGGCAGGCCCGAAGATCATGACTCCACCGAAATCAAAGCTAGGTCGAGGCCATAGTCTCCGGATGCAAGCAGACCCAATCAACCCCGGCTGCCCGGCTGCAGTGGTCGAAACAGACGCGGTGGTGGTGTGGCTCTTCGCGGGTTCGACGTGCCATTGGACGCGCCTATTACCTCTCCACCTGGGCGACCCGTTATCTTTCCTTATTTTTGCTCGGATACCAAGACATCCATAGATTTGGCGTCATGGATTGAAATTTCAAGGTAGGGCAGTTAATGTAGGTGGCCGTCGTAACCGCGTCGCTTGTCCAACCCACGGTATCTTCTCTCCACCGCTAAGCGCCGCACTGCACCCCCGGTCCGGACATCTCATTGGTCCACCCCGGCGGCTCATCATACCTAGCCGAAGTGCACTTCCTCCTTCGCAGGGCACCGCAGGGTCGTCTGTGGTCCGGTTCAAGGTCCCCCGTCTGTTCTGCGTATGCAGGTACCGTACGGCACGGGTCTGGTATCCATCTCTTGGAGTCAAGAGAGGCTAGAACGCGTCTGCTGGAATTAGCAACGCCGGCCCTGTTGGGAGAACGAACAACAATGCATGCACCAACGCACCACACATCGACAAGCAGGGCTGGGGAGTCTGGGCCTGTGGTCTTGAGTGATCGGGTGTCGATGTCCAAGATGTATAAAGCAGACTGATGCCATCCGGAGTCAACCAGTCTTTCCTCTCCTCTCATCATCAGCATCAAACAATCATCACACAACAAGGTCTTCTTTCTTTTTCCTTTTTCTCTCTCTTTTTTCCTTGACTCTCTTTCCTAGGTCAATTTCCTATCTCTGGGTCTCTGGGTTTCAATTCGGATTTTCCTTCGACACTTTTACCTTTCATTCACGAAGAACGAATCGAAACGAAGCAAAGACTCGACAACAGCAGCCAACGACTCTTTCGTCAAGACGCCAAAACGCACCTCACGAAAAACATCTCAGTCATTTCAAACACGTCTTTTCACTTTCTTAACACATTAACATAAGTCGCAACACAACGCGACTTTCACCAAACACCTTCAAAATTCCCTCCTCAACCTCCTCCGCCGCCGCCTGCATCCCCTTCCCGCCGCGCCGCTTCCCGACCCGCACGGCACTCCACCAACGCCCGAAGCTCTCGCTCGTCACCCCCGTCTCCCTCCGCAAGATGCCTTCGGCCCCGCAGCTCGGCGCCCTCGGGCACACCTTCACCGCCATGCGCGCGATGCAGTTCGCCAGCTTGGTCGCCATCATCGGCATGACGAGCAACTTCATCTCCGAGATCAACGCTGCTGATGCCTCGAGCCCGAGCGTCTTGATCGGGACTCTGGTAGTTGTAAGTCGACCTCTGCTCTTCCCATTCCCCCATGTTCCACCCACTAACACCGTCGAAAGTCCTGCATCGCAACCCTCTACATCGTAATCTCCTACATCCTCTACTACGACTCCCTCCTCCCGCTCCTCCTCGCCACGGCCCTCGACTCCACGCTGCTCGTCGCCGTCATCGTCGTCGCCTGCACCCTCGGCAAGCCCCTCTCCTACCTCAACTGCGCCGCCCTCCCCTCCTCCGGCAGCACCGCCACCTTCATGACCTCCGTCATCGCCAACTCCGCCTCGTCCACCCTCAACTACTTCATCTGGGTCGGCGCCGACCAGCGCACCTGCTACGCCGTGAAAGCCGTCTGGGGCCTCTCCATCGCGCTGTGCGTGCTCTTCGCCTTCTCCGCCATCACCGCCGCCTGCCTCTGGCGCCGCCTCAAGGTCGTCTCTGTCCCGAAGGACATTGAGAACTGAAGGTGCGGCCGTGAGGGGCGTGGCTGCTACGATGCCGCCGCCGCTGCACCCGTCTACTTCCCCCCGCCCCCGGTCAGGGAGGTGGGCAGAAGAGACAGGATGGTCGCGACGGCATTGGGGACCGCGGCGCTGGGGAAAAAGACTCGTGGTGTGTATGACGACTACTCCTCCTCCTCTTCCGATTCCGACTCGGATCACCAGAGGGAGTTCGTCAAGCCGCTGGGGTCGTTTGCCCAGAGGCCGTCGTTCCCGCCGCCTCCCACGGCGCCGGTTAGGAAGGTGAAGATTGTCGAGGGGCGGGTGGCGGTGCAGCCGTTGCCTGTGCTGCCCGAGACCGTCTCGCCTGTTGTTGCTCCCAAGGAGAAGGGGTTCGGGGGTTTGTTATCTCCTGTGTCTCCCAAGGATAAAGGGGGTCTACTGTCTCCTACCGCTCCGAAGTCGCCTCTGGAGCGGGTCAAGTCGAAGAGGCGGACGATTATGCATTTCATCGACGGGTGGTGGGATCTAGGGCTCTTGGAGCAGGAGAGGAAGAAGAGTCTTATGAGGGCTGCTTCCAGGAAGGCTTGATTGGATAAACACACAAAATTTGGGATTGAGATTATTCAGATTGCTTACTCTGGGGGAAAAATGAGGATGGGAAACTCTTGGGAAATGGGGTAATGTCTACTGCGTAGATAGATTTTGATTTGGATACACTTTTGTTTATGGGGCGTTTAGGGACAGAAGCGGGATTGATGCCCGCCATTTAATAAAAATGAAAAATAAACCCGGGAGAAGAGGCTTGTTTCTTTATGCAAAAGTGATGCGGTTGGAAACTAATGATAAAAAAAGCCAGAGCAAACGGCTGCCGTCACGGCACCAATGCTGAAGTTCCAAAAAACGCCTATGGGTGAAAAGACATATACATTTGGTATCCTCGTAACATCTTTTGTCCAAAAAATCACATTAAAACATCAACGCCAGGTTTAGACAGACAGCAACCTCTCAAGTCAACAGCACAGGGTGTCCGAGGACCTTGAAGCACGCCGCCAGATCCCACGTCTCGTCGATGTTATCCCGCCCCGCCCACACGTTCTCCATCACGCCCAGCGCGGCGCGGATGGACCCGAAGACTTCGAGGGCGCCCATCTTGCCGACCATCTCGCGGAACATGTGCTCCTGCGCGGGGGTCGCGAGGCAGCCGATGACGCAAAAGGGCCAGACGACGGTGCGCAGACACACGGGGGAGTGCAGCGAGTCGAGCAGCTCGATGGTGGCGGTGACGCTGGTGGCGGTCTCGGGGCAGGAGGGCTGCCAGCCGGAGACGACGGTGGAGAGGTAGGTCAGCGCGGCGTAGGCCCAGATCTTTGTGTGGATGAGGGCGGCGGAGCGGGTGTCGCGGACCTGTTCGCTCTGGTAGAGGGTGAGCGGGTCGGGCGGGAGGCGGGTTGTGTCTGCGTGGGTGGGGTGCGGCGGCGGCGAGGGGTTGGCGTCGGAGAGGGAGCAGGAGCCGGCGGCGCAGGCGAGCTCGGAGGAGCCGAGGAGCTGGGGGCAGTGGTTGTCCATGCAGGCGATGCCTTCGCGGAGGGCGAGCTCGAGGCAGCCGGCGCGGGAGACGAGGTGGGTCATGGAGAGGGAGCCGGCGCGGCGGGTTTCTTTTTTCCAGGCGTCGAGGGCGGCGATCTCGCCGATGAGCTGGAGGACCCAGGACTGGCAGCCGAAGTACTCCTCGAGGCGGAGGCGGGGCTCCTGCTCGAGGCAGGTGGCGGACTCCTTGCGCGGGGAGAGAAGGTAGGGGTGGTAGCCCTGGAGACGGGGCGGGCGCTCGAGGGCGGTGGCGGAGATGATGTCGAAGTAGAGGAGGGAGGCGGTGAAGAAGCGGAGGGCGGCCTGGTCGGAGGACCAGGGCTTGTGGGATCCCGGGGGGAAGTTGACGCCCTGGAGGAGGGGGATGGCCATCTGCTGCATGGTGGCGTCCCAGGCGTCTGTGGTGGGGAGGATCTGGGTGAAGACGACGGCGGCGGCGTCGAGGTGCATCTGCCAGTGGTCGTTTGAGGCGAGGGTGACGTCGAAGACGAGGAGCTGGACGATGGACTCGAGGACGCGGCAGGACTGCTGGAGCTGGGTGGAGGGGTGGCCGGCCTCGTTGATGAGGGCCATGTCGGCGCGGAGCTCCTTGAGGGCGAGGTCGAGCTGGTGCTGGAGGGAGGCGACGGAGCGGATGCGGCAGGGGGTGTGCTCGACCTGGGCGCCGTTGAGGACGACGCCGAAGAAGTGGGAGGAGAGGGAGAGGGCGGTGTGGTAGAGGGCCTTGTTGTGGTTGAGGACGTTGAGGAGCCAGCCGCGGCCGCCCTCGAGCAGGGCGGGCTTGTAGAAGGGGAAGAGGAAGGGGAAGACGTAGTCGAGGTAGATCATGATGAAGCCGAGGTTTGCGTCGTCGGGGAAGGGGTTTGTGGGGTTGAGGTCCGGGGCGAGGACCGGTGCCGGTGCCGGAGACGGTTGTGAGTGTGGTGGTGGTGCGGCGGCGGCGGGCGGGCTGGAGTGGGTGGTGGATGTGTTCCAGTCCGGGGTGTGTTGCCGGGCGTGGTTCGGAGATGCGCCGGGAGCGATCTCGGAGATTGAGGATTTTACGGTTTCCATGTGATACGGGCTGGAGGCGTCGCCCGGGGTGTCGTGGACCGTGGACGGCGAGGTTGAGTTTGTCTCTTTTGATGAGCCCCCGTCGGCGCTGAGGGCCGGGACAGGGGGGATGAGGTCGGGGTCCGAGTCGTCATGACGGTGCTGGTGGTGGTGCTGGTGACCCCCCGCCGCGTCGACGGGGGCATCGACGTCGAGGGACTGGAGATACTTGCGCTCGCGGCGGTTGTTGGCTTGGACCTTGACCTGCTTCTTGAGGTGGTCGGCCATCTCCTTCTGGCGCTCGCCGCCGTCCATCCAGTCGGGCTTCGTCTCCGAGTAGTGGCAGGTGATTTCCAGCTGCGCGCAGCCCTCGCAGACGGGGCGGGCCTCGTCGCACTTCTTGCGGCGCAGGCGGCATGTCCAGCAGCCCTCGGAGGAGCGGATCTTGGCGGAGGAGGACATGCTGTTCTTGAAGCGCGACCGGAGGCCGGTGAGCGACGACATGTGGGAGGGGTCCTTGTTGCGGGAGAACATGACGGGCAGCGGTTCGTCGTCGTCGACGTCGTCGTCTTTCTGGTGGTTAGATGAGGTGGTGGTGTGGATATGTCATCAATGAGAGAGATGAGAGTGAGTGAGACGAGGCGTCGCAACGAGAGGCAGCGTCTCTCCAGGCACTGCAAGGTCCCAAATCAAGTGCTTATGGTTGGTCGTCGTCGTCAACGTCGTTGTCGGACCATGCGGCGGCGGTGGCGGCAGCGGAGGCGCGGCTTGACGGCTGGAAGGGGTTCAGCAACTCTTCACTCCTCAGTTAGGTTCAGCGGCAATGCAGTCGAGATTGATGAGCAGCAGCAGGGGCGCATCAAAAGTGCAAACCACGTGCGGATTTGTAATCCACTAAAAAGCGGCGCCGGCATCTTCCATTCAGCCTTGGCGCGTGTTGGTGGTGGGTGGTGTCACTGGTGTGTGTGGTTGAAAAATTTAAGGTGAACATGAGATGATACGTACCCCACTTTCCTGCCGCGATCCTTTGGAGAAATTCAGTCACTCCTGCCCCCTTTTTCGTGCTCATTCGTTCAGGTAATACTGCTACTGCTCGATAAGCGACGCGGCAAATCGGCAGGATTGAGTTTAACATTGACGATCGCCCGTTTCCCACACGTCGTTTAATCCTGAGAGAGGGATTCGCGGTGATCTAAATCTGATTTTCTGTTCCTCATATTGAAACCTCGTCCATAGCATTTCCTGTAAAGACCACGAGTGACAGCTTGTCAAACAGTTTCACACCGAGGGTTGTTTACATGAGATGAGAGTGAAGCTGTCAACACACATGAGCCAGCCCATGACTGAGAGCCTGCCCAGAGGACCCCCGCATCCCTGCCACGCTCATGAGACGCGACGCGTAGGCTCCCACTTCATTCATGCTCTGCAGCTGAATGGCGCGGCGTTTCATGAAGCCTTTTTTCTCACTCTCTCATTCGGTGATCCCGACAGCCTTATCAGATCTGCTGCTCTTGGTACCTGACTTGACACCTTCTTTCAGCCCTGTTGCTGCAGGGGGCCCCCGACGGGAGCGGTGCTTAAATGAGCCTATTCGAGAGATGGCATCAAGATGGGTGTTTCTTGCTCTAGGCGACGTCGCAACTCACTTGAGGGTGTCGATATGCGGCCTGTTCGGGAATCGCCGCATCAGCAGATGGCAGCTGTCGCTTCAATAGTGTGCTTACCGGGCCTGTTCACAGTTCACCTAATCCTGATTGGCTGATGAGACCTTTTAGATCCCCAAGAGTAACCGCGCAATGAAGTTCCGGTGATTCACGAGTGTGAGCAGTCAGCTGGAACGCACTTACACTCTTCCGTGATTCAAGTTCCAGCTTAGCAGCAGGACATGAAATCGCTTCTCGCATGAGTATGGTGCTGCGGCACGAATTAGACGAGACCACGTAAATAGAGCATGTAGACAGCATATGCAAGCCATTGAACCCACTCGATAACATTCGAGGCACCAATCAAATGCGCCACAAAAGATGCATCTAGCTGCAAGACGCTGCATACGACTGAGTAAGACGAGAATAAGCGAGGCTGCATGAGCTGACAACTAAGAGGAGTTTAGGGTGAGAAGGGTACTTAACAAATATAAGGATAGAAAGCCCAAAGAGATGGGAAACAACAGCTCAGATCGCACCCACCTACTCCGGTTTTCACAGTCACAGCAGCCAAATGTTACGTCTCACATACAGCCTTGTCGCCCTCGGGCTCGCAGGTCATGCAGCTGCTGATGGCTGGGACGACTTCACGAACAACATGGCGACGGATCTTGCGCCAATCATTTCTCTTTTCGGAGAACAGACGACCAAGCAATACCTCAGCGAAAGCATAACATGGCTTGATTACTTCATCTTCGCCATGGCCCCTATCGGTATCCTAACGGCATTGGTGTCAGCGATTCGCGTCTGTGGTAGTTCGTCCCTACGAGCATTCATCGGGAGGGCAAAGGAAGGCGCAGGAAGCGTGGAAGCGGAATTGTTGTCTTCAACGAGTCACGACGTGTGCGAAATCTACAATAGTGGAGGTATCACGCGCATATTTGGCCGCCCCAAAATTCTCGAGTTCGTTCACAATCTGGACGCTCTAAATTGGAATTCCGCCCAAGTGAATTGGACAGCAGGAATATCAACGTTCCAGGAATATATTCAAACCTTGCCTGATGACGGAGAATGGGAGGTCTTGCATAGTTGCCGTTCGAATTTCCCCCCTGAGGAGTACGCACCCAACCTTTCTCACAACGTCGGTATCAAACGACTGGACGACACTTGGTTTGCCTTGGTGGCAGTCCTAGGTTTCATTCTTCAAGGTGGCGTTCTAGGACTTGCATGGACCGCCACTTATTCGTTGAAATGGGAAAAGGAGGGCGCAGAACCAGCGTCCTATGCATGCCCCATGGCAATAACTGGGACAGCTCTAGTCTGTCTGGGTGTATTTTGCTGCGCCTACCTTGTCGGAGAAAGCACCCAAGAGCGAATATACGTGCGAAACCACCACCACAAGAACAGTACATCACGAACAGCTACTATCATATATTGGTTGCAGCCGACCCAAGTGCTTGGAGAACAGAACTTCGAATCATTCTGTTACCTCGACGATGGCCGTGGAGGTTCCCTGCGTCGTTATGTCTCTTCATGGAAGAAACAGAACAGGAGATCGAGCTCGTACGTATGGATCGTTGTTAGCATTACTGCAGTGGGTTTTGTCTTGCAGTTTGTCGGTTTCCGCGGTATTCACTCAGCGGTCTCCATGGCTCAGCTTGGAGCAGCATTGATCATGAGCATTGCGAGGGCTTCCCTCCGTACGCAACGGCTAGACAGTCAAAACAACATGCTCTGTAATAGTCAGCGTATTGTCAAAGGCTACGAACTAGATTGGCTTGCTCTTCGGATGGCAGAAAAAGAATTCGAAGTCCTGGATGAAACGCGCCTCGTTGAACCAATATTTTGGCTGTTCTGCGGTCTCACAGAACCGAGCATACGAATAGCCAAAGAACGGCGAAGGCCCTGCCCTGGGAAAACGATGGGAGACGTACACGATGTCAACAGGGTCATGGCTTACCGCCGAAGGCTTGCTGAACTGACGAGCCTAGAGAGTTTCGAGTTCAGTTCTACAATTCTCGCAAGACATTTTACAGACGAGATGATCGCAGTGCGAGAAATCGCAGGAAAACTTGCTTCATCAATAGAATCCGTCGCTAATGTTGTCTTGATGACAACACGGTCCAAAGCCAAAGTCAAAGCTTTCTGGCAAGATGCAGATGTCTTGTCGTGGGCTGTCAAATGCGGTTTGTCTCTCAACCATGCAGATGAGAATGCTCAAGAGATATTTCTTCATCTAAGCAGGAACAGAAGTACTCATACGAACGAGTGGAATCTCTGGAGCCTCGAGAAAAAGCACGATCTTGAAGCAATCTTGGGGCTTTGGTTGTGGTCGCTCGTTTCCAAACATACTTCAACTCACCCAGGCGGATTGGAGTCCAGACTTCCCCTTCACACACAGAATGTTGCGCTTGTGAGGAAAAGAATTATCTGCTTGGATAGAGAACCGCACACAATGGGGTTCAGACATTGGTTCAGAGATAGCCGGGAGTCCGAACTTCCAAATGTCATCTTGGCAGGAAACAAACACTGCCACGCGTCGACTATCTGGGCACAAAATCAGCTTGTAATGGGACCAATGATGCCATTCCTGAAATCTCTTCCACACCAGAGAGAGCGCGAACATTCTAATAGCGCCGAGAACTTCCAGCTTTTCCAGCTTTTCGGCTGGTACACCGGAGATTCGTGCCCGTTGCCGCCTGCTTGTAGTCCGGAAACCCCTACATCTCGACGGTTATGGTCCTTGCCAACATCATGCGACATCGTGTCGCTGTGTGGCATGGAGGTGCTAGGTGTATTCGTAAAATGCATACTAGACACCTTGCTAGATATTGGCCAAGTCGGAGCCAATTCCACGACTCTTTGCTTGGAGAGTCAGTTAGTGTCAGAGATTGTCGATTCAATCGCCAAGACGGGACTAACATCTAAAGATGACGCTTTGTTATGTGTGTTGCCCCAGATATTGAACGAGGAACACTCTGCGCAGCGCACACCGCTATGGTATGCTGCGACCATTGGTCACGAGGGCCTGGTGAGGAATATACTTCAAGACACGAAGATTGGTGCATACATCAATGTCAAAGACAGGGATGGCGAAAGAAGTCCGCTATGGCAAGCGGCGGCGAACGGGCATGACAGTATCGCCAGAATTCTTCTGAGTCACGGAGCGGATCCTGCTGCGATAGACATTGCAGGACAAAGTCTTCTAGCCAAGGCTGCAGAAAAAGGAAACACGAAAGTTGTGAAACTGCTCCTCGAATTAGCAGAGGCAGACCCGGATACTCGAGATGCTAGCGGGAAGACTGCCCTGTGGCATGCAGCGAGCGAGGGACATGATTCGGTGGTAAGGATTCTATTGGAGGAAGGAGCTGATAGAGACATTCGTGGGTTTGATGGAACCACACCGCTCTCTGCAGCATTGAGAAACGGCCATGAGATAGTCGTGAAGATATTCCGCGCACAGGTTGAAGCGGAGGAGGTGGGGTTCATGAAAAGAATCCAACTACAGGAGAACGACCAAATGTAGGATGCCAGCCGCCCCGCACTGACACAGGCTGACCAAATTAACCAGGACGGCGGTTTTTGCGAAGGCTTACAACGAAGCGGTGGGCAGAACCTTTCTGAGCACCCATGTTCTACCATTAGAAAGCCACTGTGAGACTATGCCAAAACCTTGGAAGGGTCCTATCAGGATAGCCATTCTGGATCAGGGTGTCGATACCGCAAACCTGCTTTGTTGCGGGACACTAGGAGTTGCTGATACAACATACGACCACCTCATAATTGACCAAAAGAGCTGGGTGGATGATTCAAAGGACATCGATGATGTGATTCACGGAACCACTGTTACGTCTCTAGTCCTTCGATTCGGTCCCAAGGCTGAGGTGTACGTTGCTCGAGTTTCGCGGAAATCTAGAGTCAGCATTACAGATGCTGGAAGAATTGCCCAGGTTCGGCTCCCCTAAAGACTTCCCCAAAGGCCCTGGGTTCTGTGTACAACGTACAAACTAATAACAAGCCTAGGCCATCGAGCATGCTCGAGACGAGTGGAATGTCGATATACTTGTACTTCCCTTCGGGTTTCGTTCTGTTGATCAAAAAATCAAGCGGTTACTTCAGGATGTTCGTCAAAAAGGCAAGATCGTTATGGCCGCAGCAAAAGCGATCGGATACAATGCAAGGAGAAGTTACCCGGCTAATAGCCCTCATGTCATCGGAATCCATGCGGTGGACGGGCGTGGAAAACACTGCGAAATTGCTCCTGCCCCTGTAGAAGGAGATTATGACTTTTCTACATTGGGTATGGGCCTGGAACGAAGTTTGGAAGGCGCCTCTGAAATGGTGTCAGGAAATTCATATGCCGTATGCATTGCAGCTGGCATTGCCGCTTCGTTCCTCGAATTCGCCAGACACAAGTTGAGACTGAACGAAGAGGACCAGAAGTGGATATGTTCCATGAATGGCATGCGAGAGATGCTTCATCTCATGTCAACCAAAATAGACGGATACAACTTTTTGGTTCCGTGGGAGCTTTTCAGTCAGAGAATCACCACCGAGGAGATTTGCGAAATTATCCTCATGACCATCCGTAAGAGGAGGAGAGAAGTAAGGCACTACTAAATATGGCGAAGTTGAGGTTACATGAATCGGACTTGCGATCAGAAGCATAGAGTAGGCCCCCTTTTTATCTTCCAATTCCAATTTCAAACCGTAAATCTTTGCTTTTTTACAAACAGTCGAAGCGACAATTAGAACTCATACGAGTAAGCTGAAGAGCGCGTTGGCAAGTTGCAACCCTGACATTAGCGAGAGTCGGTGCCCTCATGTGCGAATGCGACTCCCTCATCGTATCGCAGAGCATCCAAGTCAATCTCCTCCTTGCGTCTCTTGAACATGATCGACATGCTGGGATCAATAAACGAGTTGACACCAACGATGGTCGGCTTAAACCCGCGTTCATCCCCCAATTTCCAATCGTACTTCAGAAGCAAGTGGCACAAGGCTATCTTGAGTTCATGGCCGGCAAAGAAACGTCCCGGACAAGAGTACACCCCGTAGCCGAAGCCGAGATGCTCCGGAGTGAGGGTGATGAGCTGGGCTTTGCTTTCGCCCCCAACTTGTTCTCGAAGCCGCTTGAAGCGAGAGATATCGAAATTGTCGGGACTTGGGTAGACCTCTGGTTCCATCATGTTACAGCAGTGGGTACACAGGCGTTCGCCTCTTCGAATTCTGGTGCCGTCAGGGAGTGTGACGTCGTTAACCGCGATTCGACGGAGGGTCACTAGTCAACTTTGTTAAACATGGATGCTATGTGACTTTCCCGTAGACTAACTCACGCAAAGAGGTTGGCGAAATTCTCTGAGATTCTTTGATGGCGCTGTCCAACAGTTTCATGTGATTTAGCGCTGTCTTGGACCAGCCCTCGCCTTGTAAGACCTCGATCATCTCCTGGCGCAGAGGCTTGATAGTCTCCTGATGCTCAGCCAAGAGCAAGAGGACTCGACCCAAGAGGTCATAAGTCGTGTGTATCGCGACGAACGAAATCATCAACTGGAACGCAACCGGGTCATATCTCGTGCCCTGCGACTCTGCCTCAGCCCACTCGATGGTGTCGTTGAATACAGGCACTGGCTTGCCAGCCAATTTGGCCGCCCTTTTCACCTTGAGACGACTTTCGATGACGGGAAGTAGTATCCCCTCAGCCTCTGCGACGAAGGCTCGTACCTACTGGCAAGATGGATCGACCAAGTTGGCCAGCGGTCTTAGGACTGATGGCAACATGTTAAGCTTGGCTGCAGCGGCAAAGCTGGTCGTTGTGAACTCCTTGGTAATCCTAAGCCATTTCTCGTTGCGGCAAATGTCGGACCCAAGGAACACTCGCGAAGATAGACGAGCAACGAGCTCCAACAACGCGTCCTTGGCTGGTATTTGTTTCCATCCTGACAAATCATCAGATGACGGGCTTCGTATTCCAAGGGGAACAGTGTCCTACCAGGAGGACTGCCGAAAATCAACTCGGTTGTGAATGAGGCCTCTGAGGCCAATGGCTCGATGATTGTGTCTGGTCGTCAGTCTTTAGTGTCCTGGACGTTCTATACAGTGGAGGATGGGGGCTGGACCAGCCTGACTTACTCGTGTGTTGGGTCAATTGCTTCCTTGCCACTGATTGGAGAATGTGTGCGGGATGCTTCACAATCCCAAAGGCGACAAACCCTGGCAGATGGCGATGAAATTCCTTACCTAGTTAGGGGCTATTCGTCTCTTGTGACGGAAAGCTCACCTTTGAGATGGCTTCTCGGAAGTCTAGGTCTGTCAGGTTACGTAGATACACGGCGTAGTCGGGGGGCAGAACTGTTACTTCGCCGAGATCGGTAGACATTCGAAAGGGCTGAGTCGGATACCTCTCAACTTCTCGTTTGAGCGTTTTCATACCGTTCTTCATGAAGTCAAGTCTGCTTCTGACTCGGCGGAATGTAGTCAGGATCCAGAACGTAACGAGCGCAAGCACAACCACTGCAAGATAGGGAAAAAGCCACTCGGGCGGAGTTGTGGAAGTTGCCATATTGAAAATGGCCCGCAGAAACTCAACTACGAACGAATGCTAGCGATCTTCAAGATGTCCAAACTGGAATCATTTGGCGTGCTACTAGCGAGACGTGAGAACCTTTCCTAGGACTGATCATTATATCATTTCGCTTCATTTCGGGGAACAGGCGCAGGAAGACAGTGATATGCAATCATCTTCATGAGAGAAATTATCCTATAGCATCAGACGCTGATCTGCCCGAGCCTCCCGACGTGAAAGTTTGAATTTGTGATCAAAAGATGTATCGAAGCCACTAGGTAGTTATGGTGGTCTGCGATGCTTCGTGGTGGAGGCATCTGTAGGCTAGGTACTCCAAACTCTCTACTTGTACTACATAGACAGTACAAAGTAAGACCCCAGAACTGGGGATGCGTAGAAATGCGATTGGACGCAATAGAGTTAGGTAAAGAATATGGTCTTGTACGCAGCACGTGCTTTTCGCTAGCCAAACATTATCGCACGGTCCCAGATCCATGGAAAGAACTATGCACAATGAAGGCATCCTACGAAGGGGCGGCACCTATGCTTTGCATAGAGTTTTCGGCACGTCAACTAGGCCGACGAGACAGCTTCGCAACCATGACTGACATCAATTTGCTTTTGCGACAATTGGAGGCGGTGGCATCTTCCGGAGCAGCTCATTGCAGTGCATACGCCCTGCCACGTAGTCCTGTTGCTTGTTGCGAGTCTGTCGCCATGATTTGTTGGCGTGGATGTGAAAAGCACCGCAGCAGATAGGTAATCAAGAAACCACATCCAATTACGTGTATGCATCAGTCGCACGTGGATGCACCTAGGCTTTAGGGTCTCATGTATTTTCATCCATGGATAACACCATCAAGTCCGTGATTTCTACAACCCCAACGCCATATTATCATCATTCCTGTAAACTTTCAGCCGCATGCTTTCACCCAAACATATATGGATCACACAAGATTGAGATCTGCTAGATTCACGAGGTTGAAAAATGCGAGGCATATGCCAGAAGAATGGGCCGTGTCAATTTCGTGACCACGGCCATGTTGATTTACTCTGGGATTGCAACGAAAGATTTGGATAAAGCATAAATATATTTAAAAGCCAAGCAAAGCTAGACTTCAGCCGCGAATTGAAGTTTACTAATCAACCGAGATCCCCCCTAACACTTCCCTCTGTTTGAACATGTTTGCAACCAGATGAGATTCCGTACTAGCACTCTTTCAAAATGCTATCACTGAGATGTAGCCCACTAACATCTTACAAAAGGCCAGAGATAGGGATGCAGGGGAGCTGGACAGCAACGAGGCCGGAAGCCTTTGAAATATTTGTCAGATGATGTTTCCCATAGGTATCAAAGTGACCACTCACAGTGTTGCCGTCGGTCTTGCAGCAGGCGACGCTCTGCTTGCACTGGCTGTTCAGGAGGTCGTTGGCAACTGGTAGATGTCAGTACATGTCAAGTAACGGGCTTAGCAAAGAACCCACTGCCAACTCCGATGGAGGAGCATCCATCAGTCAGCTTCAGGCCACCATTGCCAAGGACACCGCCCAGGATACCAGACAGGATGCCAGATCCAGAGTTGTCGTTGTTGTTGGTGCTGGCATCGACCTGGTTGCAGCAGTTGACGCTGAGGTCCTTACCGCAGATGTTCTGAGCATCAGCGACGGTGAGATCGTCGGTTCTCTTGGCGAGAGCCTCCTTGGCAGTGTTGCCGGGAGCAGCGGCAACAGTGAGAGCCATGGCAAGGGCAGAGACGGTGGCAGTGGAGAAACGCATTTTGAAAGATGAGAGTTGGTCTGGGAAGGTGTTCTTGAAAAGAGAGTGGATTGGAAAGGTCGAGAAGGATCTGGGTGATTGCAAGAAGGGTGTAAGATGATTGAATGAGATTGTTGTGTGATGAGGAGGAAAAGAATCTGGTTCTGGGAGGAGCAACAGTCAGTCTTTATAGATTCGGAACAGACCAACGCGACCCTACTGAAGCATCGTGTCGACGTGTTGATGCTCGAGCGACATGCCAGTGAGGAGGTCCAGCACCTGGGGATGTCTTGGAATGAACACGATCATGATCTCCATCAACGGACGCATGCGTCTTCTCACCGACTGTAGCCCATTGTGACAGAAGCTCTGCGGAGAGTATCCATCAACCGTACTCAGCTCGTCAGCCAGTGCGAAGTCCCACTCTAGCGTCATTGCAACTGGTGTGTTGTTCACCCAGTCCCATTGTCACTCACTTGACTCCATTCCAAGCATTGGCGTTCTCAAAATGACCATACCAGGGAAACCCCTTGAGATGCAGATCACCTACCAAATCGATTTCTGTTTTCTTTTGCACCTGAGGCTACTGAATGAATATTAATATTTCACGAATTCCATATCATACATAGCGCAGGGTTTACCACCGTATTCTGCCCCATCTTTCCAATATCCATGCACAGACCGGAGTGAGGTACAGTGGCCGCATGGACAGCACATCGGTATTCCCCACGATCACAACGCGAACAGACTGGAGATCGTAGAGGAAACCTCTCAACGCTACTTGGCTATGATCACCTTTGCGACAATCACTCCTGTCGTTAGTTTCTCAGCTGGGAGGAGAAGCGGGGTGAGACATAGGCAAGGGACAAGACGCCGCTGGAGTTCGGCGTTGACTCGGGTCTTTTATGTCTCAGATCCACAGGTAGTAACGAATGCCAGAGGGCCCCTGAAGGCCAAATCCGGCAACCGTTGAATACTGTCCCTGCCGTTATCGCATTAAATATGTAGACCATCAGCGCTAAAAAGTCTGTTGAGACCGGATTGAGCTTGCGGCATTCTTGTTCAAGACCAGTTGGAGAGAACATTATCCTTGAAAACCCGGCAGATGAAGGTAATCCGGGGGATGGCTCCGTCGAATCCGCCGAGACGCATTCCTCGACTTCCAGCCTCTGTAATTGACGTCGATCTCAAGGTGTGAAGACATGGACTTGTTACTGTGGTTCTCTCCGAGATATCCGCAGGTGCGGAGGACTGAACATTGGTGGGGAAACTGTCACAAAGCATTTGCGCAAGGAATGACACAGGAAATATGGAAAATACTTTCGAATTAACTATACTGGATATCACAAGGTAAGCGCAACAAGATTCTGGGCATAGGAAAGTTTGATGGCCGAAAGGACCCTGCAACCTCTTGGGGTTCGTGGCAATATGCTGCAGGAGTTCGGTGACGTTTCCACGAAAACAGACCTTGGGCCGCATGATTATCTCGTTGACGAAATACATTCGGATTCAATCCTATGCCCAGACGATGACGGAATGTTTTGAACATTACAACATCTTTGCATCAGCGCTACATGTACTATCCCATACTCGATGCGTGTCAATAGCTAGCACTAATCGCACCCGCCCTCTTTGGCAAGAAACGCCAAAGCCCGGCATACGTAGTTGGATTGTTGGAATGAGCGCGCACGGATGTTCTGACAGGGGTTATTGGAGGACGTTCACAGAAGTGGGATTGAACACCAGCTTATCGGTGCGAGAACTCTGGGCGCGGAGTCAGAATTCTCCATGGTTAATTTAGAAAGGGAAAGATCTTCAATGTCATGATAGCTTCGAACCAACCAGTCTGACTCTCCTCGTACTAACTGATCATGTCAAGTTCCAATGGTGGATAGAGAACCCACTAGCCGAACCTAAGGAAGAAGCAAGTATGTCGAAGGGAGGAAGTTTGGTCTTTCAGGGTTGAGATCATCCTTATCCAAAAGCGCAATACCCGCTCGGACGTGGGCTTTATTACTGCAAACGCTCGAATGGCAGTCCACATCTAGGTATTCATACAGACCCTGGGTGTCAGTGGTCTTCGGGATAGAATATCGCGTGACGCAAAATCTCACTGGCTCTAGGGGACATGCGTAGGGCCCGTTCAAATCGGTTCAAACCAGTATCAATGCGACTGACAGGTCATCAGCTCCGAACTGGTGATTAGCCAGCAAAATACCGCAGTCGTGCTTGTGATCTCTACCTTAGGGAGTTGTGCTGAACGAGCGTCTGTCAAACGATGGTTACCGCATGTCTGTTTAATAAGTACGGCACACTTTTGATGACACAGTGATAATGACGTGACAGGAGCCACAGGACTACTTGACCTTGGAGGGCATTTCAATCAGAATTAGTGGCCAGGAGATTCACTCTATCCTGAACACCGTGCGTGAGTCTTCCCGGTCCCCTCAGTTGGTTCGGTACGTATTGAAAGCCAGTGGCCATGAAGATGATGAGGTGAGCACTTGGTGAATGTAGTCGCTACCTTGCACCAGAACCTCTTCGGTTACGTGCCCCGGCCCCCTTCGCTGCCTAAACTGATGACACATCAGCCTGATGAACAAACTTTGACAGCCATGAGGCTTACAAGGTACCCGAAATTTCTTCTAATGATGTATGCACATGCTCCGATGAATTTCGCGCTACCCTTCGTCCTCCAAAATTCCTGTCCACTTCCATTCATTCGGGGACAGAAACGCTAGGCTTGCGCAAAACGATTGGCATGATTACGACGCTCAGGAATCCGAAATGTCATCTAGTCTCCTCTTCAGGCTTCCCCGGGAGCTTCGAGACATCATCTACAGCTTTTACGTCATCGTCGATGGAGGGTACATTTGCGATACCGATGGATTTACCCGTGGAAAGCTGAAGCGCGCCAGCCAAAAAGAAGTCGATCTATCTCTTGTCTACACCTGCAAACAGATAGCGGACGAGATGGACCGCGGCGGACTTGCTCTGAAGCTGAACTCAATTACGTTCTCAACCCTGGATTCGGTCGATTTCAGCCATTTGGCGTGTCAGTTCCAACAGCTCAAGAGCCGTGGCGTAGATTTCATAAGATGCGAGATCTTCCAAACATACGGACATCTCATACCCGATTCCGCATACGCAGAAGCTCAGAGAAAATACCCACAGTTCATGCCATTATTGGATCGCATGAGGGCGGAGGGCCCCCGTACTCCCGCGCCAGACTCTGGTTTATGTTTGGAGCGTCACGGGCCTTACAGCGAAGCCCCTTCGGTCTATCGTGGATTTATCACAGATGTCTTACAAGCAGCTTGGACCCAGAGCGAAGGTTTCAGAAAGTTGGTTGCCGAATTTTCTCCTCCCATGTTTGAAACCGGCCACATAGACAGATGGTCACCTTTTGACGTTGTCAAAAGCCATATCGACCCTTGGGCCATCCCGTCCGACAGCCAGATGGATGCATTGGAAGCAGCGGTACCCATCGAATTTTCTTGCCCCAGAACTAGACGCGACCGATCTATCTATCGTTTCTCTGCAGCTGCAGCGGCCATATATTTCCTACAGTCAATACCGCACTCACTTCGTAAACATCTCCGCAAAATTATTCTGAACGAAGATCACGAAGCCGTTCTGTACCCACACGAGCACGCTAGAGGCCTGATTCCGTTTTGTCAACAATATACGATTCAAATTGAGCGTCGTGTCAGTCTCTGGAACGTGGTCTTTCAGGAAGACATGTTCTATAGACACCCAGATGAGCGCTGTTGGCGCGACAAATTTGATACACGACGGACTCCTTGTGTAATGAATTCAGACCAGATAACGGCGAACATAGCCACTTGGATCATAGAGGCTCTTGCGCTCGACCAGGAAGGTATGCCGCCAGGATCTTTTTCACTCCTTCTCAACGGCGACCCTTGCCCTGACTTATGCTCACGCATTTTCGATTCCATTGTGCGGCGAGATGCTGCCTGGCAACAAGCTTGGACAGAGGCTATTGAGCGAGGCACACTCGGCCAAATAACATGGTTTGAGAGAAAGGGCGAAAGCGTGTTGAGACATGGGTGGTTCGACTTCCCTCAAATTGAGAGAGCCTCGCGATCTAGGGCGCCCGCAAATAGACCGGGCTACTGGGGTTACATCTTCGAACAGTTTCCACAATCATTGACAGATATTGCGGGAGGAAGATCTATAGTGCATTGCAACTTCGACATGGGTGCACCTAGGGATGTGGAGGCTATCCTTCGGAAACACTTAGGATGGAACAAACAGAAATGGGAACGCGAGTGGTTCAATCACACACCGCAGTCTTGGGGACCCGAGCCACCGTTACCGCAGTGGCGCATGCTTCTGGAAGACAATCTTTGGGATCATAACCCATACGGATGTCTTTGCCCGGTCACATTTGAATATGTGTAGCCAGGCCTCTGCAACGATGCAATCTTTCCGAAGCACAAATACCCAGGATCAAGACAACAAACTGACATACTTTTAACGAAAGATTAATGCGTTTGACTTATTCATTCACTTCGTCGTCTTTATTTCCGTTTCTTTCCCTTCTGTTCTCCCCTGATGAACTGCCGATTTTGTTTTCTCGCTTGCTCATGTAAAGTGATGCAATTAATCAAGTAATCAGGAGACCACAAGAGAAGTCGGAATTGGGCTCACGCAGATGTTCCCCGTACCGCCTATACTAGAGGTTCTAGATATCTTGCCGAACTACGTGTCAGTCGATTTAAATAAGGAATCATTGAATAGCCACGCATTGACGCCGATCATGCTGAGCACAGATGTTCAAGAGCAAATCATACGATGAAGATCGAGTCATTCATGAGTATCTACCCACGACTCCGTTCCCACAAGGCGAAATGTGAAAGATGCCGTTTCTCGGTAAAACAAAGACCGATATTGAAATTTCAATACACAACATCGGAGGACGGAGTCGGCGAACGGAGCACAAGGTTCACCGATGTCCGAGACGGCAGCTTTCCGAGAATGATGGTGGCAGTGTGGGTGGAGACGATGCGCCCTTCGTCCCGCAAAGCCGTGAGATGCATGCTACACTATTGGAACAGACGGCCCCGTCCGCTAGCGTTGTTGATCATCCGTTGATGGCCGAATCAAGAACCTTGCATGAGACTGAAAACTGAGGATTCCACTTAGAACTCATTCGTAGCTGAGCGGCGTCTAGGCATGAGTCCACATCTGTGGGCATGGGCTGGGAAACTCGATAGGTAGGGGGGACCCTCCTCTTGGCTTTCGAATCTTTCCATCACTGCTGTCTCAGACCAGCTTCTCAGCAATTGACTTTCAACCCACAGCTCGTCCTTACATGTATTGTTGTGAACATTCATTCGGTTTCACTATCTCCTCCAAATGCCGAAACAACAATCTGGTCGAGGGACGGATCGAGATGGCCTATATCAATGTTCCCAGTGTTCCCGCCGATATCACCGCTCCGAGCATCTCGTCCGTCATGTTCGGTCCCACACGAAGCAGCGCCCCTATGCGTGCAACACTTGCGGGAAGGCTTTCGGGCGCTTAGACATTTTTAGGCGGCATCAAGTTGCACACTCTAGCGAAGAAGGTGTTCTTGCCGACGAATCTCAACGTGCGGGGACCGAACGAGTTGGCAAAGCATGCAAGTTGTGCTCCTCTACCAAATCCAAATGCTCAGAGGAGAAACCATGTCACCGGTGTCTTGCCAAAGGTCTGCTTTGCGATTATGAGCCAGCTCATAAAGAGGGAGAACAACACGACGATTTACAGGGAACACAGCGAGGGGAAAACGCCGGCCCAGACGTCGAACTTGAAAAATCTGTACCAGAGGTCGAGCAAAGTGTCAGCATGCAGGTGGTTCCCGGTGAAGCCGTTCAAGATTCCACGGCTTTATGTACGCCAAGTATAGATCTTACCGAAGAATTCTCGACCAGCTCGCGATCCAATGACCAGGATTCATCCTCGTTCGTTGATCAGGCCATTTCAACCAATCAACCTACAACATCCGATTACTCCTCAAGCATGCTATCAGCACCATGCGCAGACTACTTCTCTTTTGGACCGGATTGGGACATTGGGACACTGGACTTCTCTTTTATCCAGGCGCAGTTTGAGTTGAGTGACACCAACATCATGTCTGGTGATGTCTCAGACAGTTTCCAAGACAGTCTCGATCCTGTGGCCACGCAAAGCAAAAGTGTTGCGCTTTCAGATATATGGGAGCCAAAGAGCCATGAAAATAACGAGATGGAGCGGCAAAATCTGGCAGTGGGTGAAGAGGCGTTCGACGCTTCTTGCTTGAGAAGAAGGCGGGTGACTAACTTGGGTGTATCACCGGCTGTACGCAGCAAAGTCGTTGGTATGATTCTGAGGACCACATCGGAGTCCAGGTCAGCAGAGGTACTGGGATGTTTTCCTGGATGCCAAGCCTTGAGCTCCCTTCTTGACATCTACTCAGATTACTGGGAAGCCACTCAAATCTACGACTTTGTGCATTTGCCAACTCTCGACCTTTGCAAACAGGCACCTGAGCTTTTGGGAGCTTTGATAGCAATAGGTGCACTTCAAGCGGGCTCGACAGTGGCCCGAAAATTTGGGTACGCAATGCAGGAGGTTGTGAGAGCGTCGGCATTCGACAACGTGAGGATTCCAGGCACAAACCCCGACCTTCAACGGCTAACAACATGACTATGACTCCAGTGGGAAGGAAATAATGCTGCGGTATGCGATATCAGCTTAGCTCAAGGCTTTTTGTTACAACAGCAAATTGCTTTCTTCAGCGGTGTACGACGCAAGATTGCTCTAGCAGAGGCTTGTTCAAAAGCCGTTGAAGTTCTGATCAAGAATGGGGGCCACATGAAGGGAGCCAGGCAAATAGACTGTCGAGACCTGTCAACTATCACGGAAGCCCATGGAGACACCCTTGATGGGCTATGGCGTCAATGGTCCGTTCGTGAGTCCCAGCGACGACTGGTCTATGCCTCCTACATCTTGGACGCCCATGTGTCCATGTCACATGGAACACAGATGATTTCGACATATGCCGATATGGATATGCCATTTCCAGCCCCCAATAGGCTGTGGAAAGCGTCGTCAGCTGCGGAATGGAGGGACGAGATCGTTACTTTACACGTGGCGCATATGTCAGTGCCACTTTCAAGACTCTGCCTTACAGAGCTTATGGCCCAGCCGCTGTCCAGTCCCGCAGTCTTCAAGGATGTCGACTCTGATATTGCAATCTTCGCTTTTCTGGCTGGGGTTTGGGCCCTCTGCATGGAGTGCCATCAACTCAACTTCATCTTAGGGCACTCGAGCACTTGGAGCCACATGATACTAGGCTCAAGACGCAACGAGCTGTGTTGCACGATGAAAGCCTTTTCTTCTCAACTCAAGCTTGCGGAGGTTCTAATACCTGATGAGATGGAGATTCTTTCCGAAGTCCTGATTATGCACACACTCACACAGCGGGATACCCCCTTCCTACGCCATATGGCCTTCTCTCGACTCGAAAGTGACTCGGTGGGCCAAAGCCTCTCACCAAAGCCAAATCTGACTACTGAGTATTGCCATGCGCTTTGGCGAGCAGGCCGGGTTATTCGAGCGGCGCGGAATTGTCCGACAGGGACGCTTTGGGGAGTATTCGCCTCGTCTTTGTTCCAAGCTGTTCTGCTTCTTTGGAGGCATGGCCAATCATGCCCCAGCTTCAACGGATCAGCACTACCCACCTGTATTATAGATGGGGACGGATGCCAGGAACATCATGTTTGGGCTGGCAACACCCGCCTGGCGGTCTCCGGCATTCGCTCTGCACCGGTGTTTATCAACTCAACGGCCTTCGGAGAAAGCATCAGGGAAGTGATTGAAAAGAATTGGGAAGACAAGTGTATGCCATTATGTACAGCGGCCATTTGCGACTCATTGTCAAACCTATCTAGCGAAAACAAGGATCATTAGAAGGAAGTGATGGAGAAAGCTGGAAAGACTTGTAAATAAGTGGAACTTGTGAGCTCTGAGAGAAGGGGTTTGTGTTGGTTGTACCCTCATTACTCAGTCGAAGTGATCCTCCATGATGCAGCGGCATTGTGGTGTATCCGGTTTATGGCTCCATATCGGCTCTCCACACCCGGCCTCTCCACATCCCGAACATGGCTACCCGCACCTCTTATATGAGAAAGAGGCCAAGGTTCAGTGAATCGTCGTGAGAGTTTTGGAAAGCAAGGTTCTCCTGGTAACTGTTGACCACTGAAATTTCGCCTTCAAGGAACATTGTCAAGGCCTGTGCCGAAGTCGATAATGGCTCCCATCAATCAACCCGGCCTACCTCCTCGAGGGAGCTTAGCGCCTAAAGAAAACCACAAGACCATGCGAGTGGGAATCGTGGGTGCTGGAATTGGAGGTCTCATGACAGCAATTACCTTGCTAGAGGGAGGGCATGAAGTTGAGGTAGGCATGAACACCGCAGGAGACCGATAATCAACACCCACTCACTCAAGGCCAGATTTTTGAGAAGTCTCAATTCAGCAAAGAGGTCGGAGCAGCTATCTCAGCACCACCCAATTCCTCAAGGATCCTTGATTACTTCGGTTTCGATTTCAGTCGCGCCAAGGCTACGCCGGCTAAAAGTGTAAGTGGATTCCAGCTTGTAAACGAACACGCCATGACGCTGACTGCCCTCAAAGCTGATCTACAACAATGACGCCGAAAACTTGGGGGACAAGACGGTACTTCCTCTCTCAGACTATAAGTCCAAGTATGGATTTGCTTGGCACTTCTTCCATCGCGTCGATCTCCATGATGAGCTCAGGAAGCTTGCGACTGAGCCAACTCCTTCACGTAAGGGGTTTGCTCGCCTTCACCTCGCTACACCTGTTTCAAGGGTCGATCTGGATGGAACTGTCCATTTCCCAGATGGAACGACAGTGGAGAAGGATCTTGTTGTTGCGGCCGATGGCGTCCGTGTGAGTTCAGAGTATCCGTGACACATTGCAGCACCTGAAGCTCACCCGCACAGTCCTCCTTCATATCCACGGTGTTGGGCGAAGAGATAATCTCTCAGCACTTCATGACAATGACTCGGTTGCTGCTGCCTACGGAGCAGATGAGCAATGATGCCGATACTAACGCCTTTTTCAAGGGCGGATACAACTCTATCAGAGTGCTCAGAGTTGACGACGGCAGTCTTATCACGTATGGCTGTAGAAAGTAAGTCAAACAGTGCCCACCGTGTCTAGAAAAAGAACACTCGACTTATTGAGACACAGTGGCGCGCTGCAGAACATTGCATTCATGTATCCTGCAGAGCATCTTGAGGACGCCCCAGGTATTCCAGTTGAACATGCCAAGTGATCTGCCATTTCTCGCCACTGACTCATACATCTAGTGAAAAACGAGTCAAAGAATGACAACCAACCTGGAGGCTTCTTGAAGAAGTATCCTGCTTTCATCCAGTCTCTCGCATCGTAAGCCCTTGATTCTGCCGCGAGTCTCTTAGAATCCCGCAGTTCATTTAACGAATTTTGTAGGAAAGCCAGTGGCATAGGTGAATGGAAGTTACTAACGAGAAAGCCTCTTGACAAATTTGCCCGAGGTCGGCTCGTGGTCATTGGCGACGCAGCTCATCCGATGCCTCCCTGTAAGTCAACTTCAGACTCATGTATTGAAAATGAATCGGCTTACATCAATGATCTGCGTAGTACGTGCGCAAGGGGCATCCATGGCTATCGAGGATGCCGCCGCTCTAGGAGTGCTTCTATCGAGCTTGGCAACGTTAGAAGATATCCCGGCGCGATTGGAGATGTTCAATGACCTGCGAGTCAAGCGAGCCGCTACTGTACAGCTCATGTCGTCTCAACACAAATGGGACCCGAGGAAGGCTCCGGAAGAATATGTCCACTACTTTGGCGATGACGTGCCGCGTATGGATCCAGCCTCCCCTCTTAGAATTATCGACACTAACCCATGACCGCAGAAAACGATGTGGACTTGGAGAGGTGCAGTTGCGACCACAACGTCCTGCAAGAGGGGTTCAAGATGTTGCACAGGGAAGACCAGCGAAAGTGGTCATCGGCGTGGGAGGCACAGAAGGCTGAGAATGCCACTGTCTCCCTTCTTTGAATCCCTGAGTGATCCATCCCCTGGCAATTGTAATAATCTTCTCGGTGCTTGCTCGATTCATTCTAGACTTGAAGCTGTCGATGCGGGCTGTACTAGAAAGTCCCAGTCACAGCGGGATGTTACGCCCTGATTGGAGAACAGGGCAATGAGGTAGCATTTTGGGGGAAAGTATGAGTGGAAAGGATGGGATGCGAGATTTTCTTGTTTTGTTAGCTCCAAGAGTTGCGAAGTAGGAATGAGAATGTTTGGAAGATGAGACTTTCACGATTGATGGCCCGCGCAGTTCGCAGATGTGAAAGAAACATCCATAGCGGGAATCGCTAGGCGCTAGTTGCTATAGTGCTACCGTTATACAACGGTTGCAAAATCCTTAACATTAGTAACTGGATTTAGGGTTACTAATTAGCTACGTTAGTTACCTTACTAAAGCTCTATTAGCTTCTAGTATACCTTAAGGTAATTAATACTGTAGTTTAATACTTAAGTTCTTATAATTAATTAAGTAGTTAGCTTAATAGTAAAAATCTAAGTTTTAGTATTATAAACTAAAATATAAAGGTATTAGGAGCTATAAGCTATAGGTAAGTTAAACTAATAATAGAAGCATTTAAAAAATAGGTTTAGTATTACTATACTATTTTTACTTATTTCTTCTAAGTTCTTTCTTTTTGTTTTTTAGTAAGTATTTACTAAGCTTTTATTATAAAGGGTTCTATATTTTAGACTTATAGGTTTCTCTATCTATTTAGCTTTTACTAACTAAGTTATCCCTAAGCTTTTTAAACTAGATATCTAAGCTTTTATAATTATCTTTTTTCTAGATATAGTAGTTCCTATTATAAATCTAAATACTCTAAATAGTTTTTTATTAATATCTTTCTCTATTATCTAAGTAATATATATTAAACTTAGTATTATTATTTTTATTATTTAGTATACTAGTTATTTATTATCTATTTATTAAAAGATAATAGAGTTTTTAAATTAAAGTTATAATTTAAAACTTAATTTTATTTTTTAGAGTTTTTCTCTTTTTAAGTTTTTTTATATTTTCTATTTAGAGTTATTCTAAAAGAATTTTATTATTATCTTTAAAAAAGAATAGTTATCTTTATATTATAGGTTTTATTTCTAATATTTTACTTTTTATTTAGTAAGTTTTCTCTTATATAATATCTTTATAATAATTTTATTTTTTATTTTATTATCTTTTTTTTAAAATAGATATATTGTAAAGCTATTAAATAAATTAAATAGTAACTATTATTATTAATTTATTATACTTATTTCTTTATAAGGAGTAATATTTACTTTAATAAATAACTACTATTTATAGTATTTAAAATTATAACTACTTCTATAATTATTTAATAAAGCGTTTTAGCTATTTATAAAATAATAGCTTTTCTTTTCTTAAATTAATTGTTTTTAATATATTATATCTAGCTATAATAACTTTTGTATTTTTATAAGCTTTTTATTAAGCTTTTATAATATATTTATTAAATCTTTCTTTATTTTATAATACTTTTATAACTAATATTATAAATACTAAAAGTTTTATTTATTAATATCTTAAAAAGTATAGCTTTAATAAAAAGAAGCTTAATAAGAGTAATTATTAGTATAACTAAATAAGTAATAATAAGCTTTATATTAGTTATATACTATAGCTTTCTAAAAATACTAAAGTTATTTATATTTATTAGAAGAATAGTAACTATATATATAAGTTATATTAGATTTATAATATTAAATATTATAAGGTAAGTTTAGTAATTATTTAGGAAAAATATAAGCTAACTTTTTTTCTCTTAGATCCTAGCTTATCTTATTAATATAGTTTACTTTTATTAGAATTAGGTTAAGTATTATACTTATATTATTAATACTAAGTAGTATTAGTAATATAAGATTTTCTATATCTTTATAGCTATAGAGTAGAGTATTAAGCTTTTCTAATATCTTTATAAGTAGTTAGTAAACTTTATTAGTTTTAAGCTTAGTTTTAAGAAATATAATAACTAATTACTTATTATAAATATAGAAGAGACTATAGTTTTATATATTTAGGTATACTTATAGGTTTCTTTTAATATAAGTTTTATTTATAATTAGTCTTTTTATTTATTTATTTAATATACTTTTATAAGTAGTTTACTAAGCTAAAAATAAAGTATTAGTTAAAGAGATTATACTATAAATAAATAATATCTTTCTAATATATTTATATAATAAGATATATATTTTTAATTAAGCTTAGTTTTTTAATCGCTTTAGTAAGGTTTTAAAAAAGTAGCTTTCTAGTAGTAATAACTATATATCTAAGCTTCTTATATAGAAACCCTTAAAGATCTAAGCTATTTATATACTTTATAATACTTATTATTTTATTCTTATTTTTATTTATAAAGTTATTAGTAATAGCTTTATATTTTAGTTTAACTTTTATAAGTAGGTTAGTAACTATTTAATAATAGCTTATTAGTATTAAGTTAATAATAAAGATATTAATAAGTCTTTAAAAATAATAATAATAACTCTAATAATATACTTAGTAATAAAGGTTTTAGTAGTAATAGTAGTATTACTAATAATAGCTTAGAAAGTAATAGTAATAATAATAATAATAAAGGTTATAAAGATAATAATAATAATAATAATAAGAATTAGAGTAATAATAATAAAAATAAAGGTAATAGTTAGAAATAGTAAGAATACTAAATAAAGTTTAATAAATATATAGTAGTTTTCCTATAGAAATATATAGTTAAATACTTATTATTTTATATTTCTTTTATTAAGAGGGTTAAGAGTTTTTTTTTAGCGTTTTAAGCTATTCTATAGTTAATTAACTCTTTTTATTACTTTATATTATTTATTATCCTATTTATAATATAATTTATATTATTATTTCTTAAATTTAGTAAGGATTTATAAAATATTTACTAAGTATTTTTTAAATTTCTAAGTATTATACTTTATTAGCTAGTTTTTCTACTTAACTAAATATAAGAGGCTTTTTAGTATTTCTCTTTATAATATAATATTTTTAACTTCTTATTTTTTTAGGTTTTCTTTAAAGTTTAAAAGCTACTTTTTAGTAAGTTTTTAGCTATATTATAGCTTAAATAAAGTAATTAAAAAGATATTATATACTTTACTATATTTCTTTAGAAGTTAAACTTTATAAGTATTTAAGCTTATAACTTTTATAACTAATATAGGAATAAATTATAGAATAAGCTTTTATTAACCTTTTATAAAATAAAAGCTTTTAGTAAAAAGTTTTATAATATCTCTTATATTATATAATTATGCTTTTTATTTAGTATTAATATTTTTAGCTTATATTTTAGTAATATATTACTAATTTTTAGCTATCCTTTAGTAAACCTCTATTAGTTTTTTAAATCTTTCTTTAACTTCTTAAGTTTTAATCTTAATACTTAATAAGTAGTAGTTTATTATTTATTATAATATTCTAGCACCTTAACCTAGCTTTACCTATAGCCTTATAGCTTATATAAGCGTGCTTAGAGATATTACCTCTATATACCTATATATTCCTTATTTCTAGTAAACTAGTTATTAACTAATACCTATATTTATCTCTATATTATAGCTTATAAGAGTTATAAGCTTAGCTCTAACTTCTATACCTTTAAGCTCTATAAGTAGTTAATATATAAATACTTAACTTATTCTAAGTACTCTATAGTTAAATAGAGCGCTATTTTTACTTATCTCTTATAACTTTTGAAATCTATTTTAAACTAATAATATTTTCTTCTATTATATCTATATTTACCTTTTTATCTATAGATATTTAATTATACTCTCTTAATAACTAACTATAATAGTTCTTAGCGTTTAAGGACTAGGCTTTTAACGACTTAATCTAAGATCTTATTAATTTAGATAGACTTAATATTTAGAAGCTTACTAATTATAGTAATTTAATTCTATTTATTAAGGATTATATAGCTAGCTATAATAAAATAAATTTTATAAAGTATGCTTAAGATTTCTAATAATAATAAGATATTTAGATAATAATATTAACTATAAATAATAATAGTAAAAATAAAGTATTAATAACTTAATAAACTATTAAAGGAGTAATAGAACTCCCTTTTTTAAGTATTTAAAATACTAATTATAAAGACTTAAATAATAAAATTAATATAATATAGATAGCGGAAGATTTTATAAGTATAACTATACATTAGTAGAATAGTTATTTAGTAGTAATAGAGTAAGCTTTACTTAAACTTCTCTTTCTTATTCTTATTTAGTATAGAGATATTTAAAAAAAGTAAAATAATATTATTAAACTTTATACTACTAAGAGTATTATATATAATATACGCTTTAATACATATTAAACCTATTATATATAGGTTTAAAAAATAGTAGATATTATTTATATAGAGAGTATTTCTTATAAGATATAGAAAGAGAAAAATATCTCTTTTTGGAACTTTATATATTACTTAAAAAGATAGTTTATTTAGTCTAAAAAGAGTATAATTAAATATATTAGAGAGGATTATCTTAATATTATAGAAGTAGTAAAAACTACTTTAGCTTTATATAAGTAATATAAAAAGTAATATTATATCTTTTAGTTTATTTTAAGTTATTAACTTTTTAAAGCATTTAAAAGCAATACGAAGAATAAATTTCTTAATATAATATACTTTTAAATTACTTTAATATAAGCTAATACTTAGCTTAATAGACTTTTAGAAATAGAGTAGTTTTAGTAGTAAATATTAAGCTTAAAAGAACTTAGAATAGTTCTTATTACTAAAATTTATAGTAAATTTACTTTTTATAAGGGTAGAAGTAAAAGTTTTAGTTAGTTTATAATATTTACTAAAAAGTTTAATTTAAACTTTTAAAACTTTTAAGATATTATAAATAGAAGTTTAGTTTAGTAGCTACTATTTTAATAAATATCTTAGTAGTTTATTTATATAGGATAACTTATAAATAGCTATTTATAAAGTATAAATATATAGAGATTAGTTTTAAAAGCTTTATTAAACTTAGGAATAGAAAGTAAAAGATTTTAAAGAAGGAAGTATAGTATATTTATAAGATTATAATATTAGAATTATAGGTGTATTTAAGACCTTTATATAAGAATAATAGCTAGATTATAGAGGATAAAGAGAAGTATATGTTACTAAGTATATATAGAGGATAATATAGAAGAGGGTGTAGGGGATATTAAAGAAACTTAGAGTAACGTTTTATACTAGTAGTAAACTTAAAGCTAGAGAATTTTAGTTCTACAAAACTTACTCTATTTAGGAATCTTATTATAATATTCTAAGTAAACTAAAATAAAATATTTCTAATAGGGTTTTTTATAATATTTATAACTTCTTATATTTACTTTAAGAGTATTATTCTAGATAATTATAGTACTTATTATATTATTAACTATTTAGATTAATATATAGAAGGATTTTTTAAACTTATTATTATACTTAGTAAAGTTTTAGTTAGAAGTATATCTCTTTCTATAGAGAGATATAATATTAGGGTTATTAAGAACTATATACTTAGAAAAGATAGTAAGCTTTTTAGAGAACTAAAGCTTATATATATAGCGTTTATAAGAGATTTCTATATTAATATTATTTTTTAAATTATACTTTAGAAGGCTAGTAGAGCTTAAGTATATAGCTATAATAATATTCTATATATTAGAGATAATAAGTAAAGTATAGTTTTATATAAGCTATATATTTAAGATAATTTTACTTTTTTTAAATATAAACTTATATTTTATTACTTTACTATTAGATTTCCTATAAGTATTACTAGTATTATAGTAATAATAATTCTATTAAAATATATTAAATAGAAGAAACTTCTACTATTTTAAGGTAGTAAGAGAGATTTTAATGCTTACTTATAGTACTTCTAAGTAAGATACTTTAAGTTTATTATATTATAGAAACTAGTTTATAACGTTTAGGAGGTGAGGATAAAAGTATAATTATATATCTAATATAAAGACTATATTTAAATTTATACTAAGTAAGTAATTTTATATAGTAGATTAGAAGATTATATTTACTAACTTTATTATAAGATCTTCTAGGATTTATTTCATTATATGAATTTAAGAGGGCTATATAACTAAATACTTTTTATTAAGGATAAGTATAGTAGTAAACTCTTTAGGTTTCTCTTTATAAAGAAATAAACTAATAAAGTATTCTCTACGCTTAGAATATTTAAGAGATAGGTTAAGAAATAGTATAGATTATCTATCTATAAGATATAATAAGATAATAAATACTTAGTAATTAGTATTAATAGCTATACTAAGTATAAGAGATAAGCTACTTAAAATAGTATAGATTTAAAACTTATTTTAGTATATATAAAGGAACCTAATAGAGGTATAAAATATACTAAATAAGAAGTAATTATAAAAGTAATAAAGATATACTTAGTAGCTAACTTTTTTATTTACTTATAGTTAGAGATAGAGCTAGTAGTTATCTTTATATATAATATATATTTATATAAAGCTAATTGTTAGAAGAGCTTAAATAAGTTTAAAATACTATAGTATTAATAGTATTTTAAATAGTAAGTACTAAAGTATTAAGTTATAATTAAATAAGACTTCTACTTATATTAGAGTAGTATTTATATATATAGATATAGAGTATATTTACTTAATTAAGGGTATAAGAGAGAAATTAAGAGGTATTATTTTAAGGTTAATTTTAGAAGGTATATTAGTTATTTTATAGGGTATATATTAGAATTATATAACCTCTATAAGATATAGATATTAGTATTTAACTAGGTTATTGCTATATATAATATATACTTTAATAAAATATACTTCTACTTTCTAAAAAGTAAGAAATATAAATTATAAATCTCTAAAATAAAGAAGCTTATTATTAATATCTAAGAATTAGTTTAAATAAGTATTCCTATTTTATAAGTATTAGAAATACTTAATAATATTAATATAAGCTACTAATAAAGTAATAATAATAATCTTAAAGAAATAAGGTTTTTTACTTTAGAAGTATTTTAACCTTTAGAGATATTTAAAACTACTATTACTATATATATAAATACTATAACTAATATATAGAGAGGACTACTAACTTCTAAATAAACTTTATAGCTATAAAGAATTTTTAGTAGAGTATAAAAAGAAGAACTAAATATATAAGATAACTCCTTAGAAGATAGCTTTAATATAGCTAAAGATAATAAAATATAGATCTATTAGAATATATAGAAGAAGAGATTATTATTTCTTAACTTCTAGTACTTTTAATATTAATTAAATAAGAAGGTATTATAAGTAATATAACTATAGTATTTAGAGGTATAGCTACTACTTAAGAGATATCTAAAACTAGCCTCTCTATAGACATAATAAATCTTTAAATGCTATCTAAATATAAATATATTAAGAAGACTTAGAAGCTTCTAACCTAAAGAAGTATAAAGCTTATATTACGCTTAATATTAACGTTCTTTAAGAATATATTAGAAGATATCCTTAAGTATAGCTAGAATAATTTTATTACTATATATTTATCTAATTAGTAGTATAAATATAATAATATTAATATTAAGCTTAGAACTTTTTTCTCTATTATTTTAGAAGCTATATAGATAACTTTAACACTCTAACTAAGTATAAAAAAATAAATAATATATTATATAGAAGACTTAATAAGACTTCTAAGGAACTAAGTAGAGATAAATAAGCTTCTACTTAAGCTATAATATATATTTATAAGTATTACTTATAAATAGATATATTATATTATTAAGATAGGAGCTTTTAGGGAGATTAATAGAAATTAAGTATACTTTAAATTAATTCCTCTAAAATAGATATTTATTTATAAATTTAACTTATTAAGTTAACTTAAATATTATAAAGTATAACTCTATATATATAGAGATCTATAAGAAACTAAAAATCTTATATCTATATATACTGTAATACTTACTTTATATAGCTTATATATAGTAATATTACTAGTAGCTTAGTGTAACTTTAATATCTTATAGTTTAATATTATTAATATATTTCTTAATATTTCTAGAGATCTTAATAGATAACTTATTATTTATTATCTACTAAATAGATTTAAAAATGCTAGTAAACTTTTAGAACTAAATAAAGCTCTCTATAGACTGTGTAATATATTTATTCTATAGTATAAGGAGTTTTTCTTAACTTTATAAAAGCTAAAACTTATACTTAGTAAAAAAAAGCTATATCTCTTCTATAATAAGGAATATAAGGTGCTTATACTCTTAGATATAGATAATATATTTATAATTTACTATTTAGATAATAAATAGATACCGTAGAGTACAATTAAAAGGATAAAGAAAGTATATAAGATAGGAGAACTTAGCTTTATTAAAAACTACTTTAGAGTATATATTATATATAACTATATTATTAAGAAGATTTATTTAGTTTATAATATATATATTAAAAGTGTTACTAAGCGCTTTAATTTTATTAATAATATATATCTAAGTATTTTATTGCTAGTACTAAATTTTAAGAAGAATAGTAGAGAGGTGATATATATAGAAGTTAAGGAATACTAAATAAAGATTAGCTATATCTTATATATAGTAATTATAGTATACCTAGATATAGCTTTTACTACTATTTAACTTTTTCATTTTCTTATAAACCTAAGTAAAGCATATATAGTAGAAGGGAGTAGGGTTTTAAAATTTCTAGTATTTTACCTTTAAGGTAATAGATTATATAGATAGATTTATAAGCGTTAAGCGTTATTATAAAAAGAAATAGCTTATATAAATAGATAGAAGCCTAATTAGCTTTTAATAAAAAAGACTAAATAGTTAAGTAAAAAATATATTTATTTTTATAAAATTCTTATTTTTTTTAATAACTTTAGTAATTAATTTCTTTAAAAAGCTATTAAAGTCCTTCTACTTAAACTATAGTAAAAATCTATTAAAACCTACTTTTTAAAAATTAAATTAAAATAAGCGTTTTTAAGCTTTTCTAGTTTTAGTTAGGTTTATTTTTTATTTTGTTTCTTAATTTTTATTATATTTTTTAGTTTATTTAAAACTAAAATAGAATAGAATATTATAAAAATAATACAACTAAACTTCTTCTTAGTAGTTTATTTTCTCTAAAAAAGTTATATAACTTATAAAATAAAAAGAATAGAAATTATAAATAAAATATAACTTAATTAAGCTTATATTTATATATTTATTTTTATATCTTTTATAATTAGCTAGAAAATTAAGATATAAATATTTAAGTGTTTTTAAATGTTTTTCCCTTTAAAGTAGAATATTTAGTATAATTAATAAGTTTTCTCTCTTATTTTATTATAAAATTAGTAACTAGTTTAAAGGGGTAAATAAAACTATTAAAGAAGAATCCCTTCTATAGTTATTTTATATTACTTTATTAAATTAAAATAGAAAAAAGCTTAGAAAAAGAAGTAATTTAAGTAATACTATATTAGAAGAAATCTAACTAATATTTCTTTAATTTCTATTTTCTTAAAATAAAGAGGAACTACTTAGTAATTTAAAATCTAAAATTAATTAAGTTTATAGAAATCTAAAACATCTTAAAAAAATATTTAATTTAGTAGAAAAGAGTAAATAGAGTTCTAATAAGTTTAAATAATTCTCTTTATTAACTAACTATCTATCTATTTAAAAATTATTATATATTATATTTTTATTAGGTTTTATAATAATAATTTAAAGTTAACTAAAATAAATTAAATCTATTCTTTTTTTACTTTTAAAACTAAAAATATAGAAGTAATTAAATTTAGTTTATTTATTTTATAAACTTTAAAAAAAATAAAATTAATTAATATATTTTAAGAAACTTTATTTTATCTAAACTTATTAAGTTTATAATTATAATGCAGCCCCCCTATAAAAAGACTACAGCAAAATTCACCATATTCGCAAGCATAATTCTAGAAATACTATATAGATACTTTAACCTATACCCTCTACTAATTAAGGAAAATAATATAGAAACCCTATATATTCTTACTAATAAATAAAGCCTCTAAATATTATATACGCCCTAGCTAAATAGATCAGCTGAATAATAATAGCACCAGCTGCACAGCATAAAGCTAAACAGCATAGCAATACATATAATAGAGCTGATTATATTAAAGCTAAATAAATTACTAAAGCTTTTATAGCTTAAAAACAACTTTACTAAACCTTCTAGCAAAATGCTATAAATACTACTATATAAAAAATAACTCCTTAACTAAAGAGGTTATCCTAAGAGATTCTTATAGCTAGAAGCATAAAAGCTCTACTATAAGCAGAGCTTTATACTTATCCCTCTTCCTCTTCTTTATCCTATAACTTATAACAAATTCTTCATAATATCTACACTATATAAAATATATAAATATACTAACCCTACGCTAAGCATACCCTTCTTTAAGAATAACACTATAACTATTACTGAGAAGTATAATATCTATATACTAAATAAAGCTGTTAACTTTAATAACTACTCCTTTACTAATTAGTAATACTTTATCAGAGTAGTACTAGCTAAAGCTCTTAAGAACACCTCTATAAAAAACCCTAAATATACTCTAATTAAAATAATAATTAAAAGCCCCAAACTCCTCTATAAGGAGATTATATAAGTCTCTAGCTATCCTAAAGAGTAGCCTTTCTTTACATAAGCCCTCTATAATACTAAAGCTGAGGCAGCTTAATAGGATAATATTAGTAAGTATAGCTTATGCTGAACAGAAAGTATTACTAATAATAATATAGCTGCTATAAAAGTATTAGGTAGCCTAACTAAATAAGAGAAATAGCAGATAGCAAAGTAGTAGTAGAGATAGTATTTAATAGTAGTGTAAGTGATATATAAGAAGATAGGTTAATAATTTAGTAGTTTATAGTAATTAAGTAATTATAAACTATATTATTATTAAAGTGAAGTTAAAGATTATAAGGTTATTCAATATAATAGGTATATATAAGTGCAGCTGTAGTTAGGAGAGGTAATTAGAAACTTAAGAGGTTATTAGGTTATAATTATATAACTAAAGGCTATGTATATTATCAGGAGGCGTAGAGTTAAGAGGTCTGTTACTCTAAGCAGGTAAAAATCACTATGAACAGCTAGAAGCCTAGCTAAACTTATTAAAAGGTTTCTAATAATATATTAACTAATAAGAAGAATACTAAAAAAGCTTAAAAACTTAAGATTTAAGTTATATCTATATATAGAAATATTAAAAACTAAGTTTTTTAAATTAGAAGCTATTATAAATATAAAAGTATAAAAAGCTAAAAAAGAAAACTATTATAATTATATTAACTTTTTAAAAAAGAAGTAAAGAGAATATTTTATAAATCTAATTAAAAGTATTTCTCTTTTTTAAAAATAATTCTATATTAATTTTATAAAAAGAAAGATATATATATCTCCTCTATTACTTTTCTCTTTTATTTATTTATATAGTAAATAAGTAGTTAATATAAAATATATCTCTTAAAGTTTATAGTTAATATTAATATTTAATTAAGTTTTCTATTAAATCTTAAGTTTAATTTATAAAAAAGAAGTATTATAAAATAAAGTTATAGAAAATACTATTAATAATAGCTAATCTCTCTATAAAAAGAAAAAAAGAAATTTAAAATATAAAGTAACTATATTATTAGAAAAGTAGAAAAAAAGAAATAATAGTAGAGTTTTCTTTTTTTTTTTATCTCTATTTTTACTTTCTATTATATTTTTAAGTTTATATTATAAAAACCCTTTTTTTATTCTTTTTATTAATATATTATCTACTTTATTTAAGTTTTATTCTATCTTTTTATAAAATATTTCTTTAAAAAGACCTTTTTCTATTATTTCTTCTATTAATTTAGTAATATTTCTTTTAGAATAATATTATTAGAATCTAAAGTTCTAAAAACTTTAATTTAAGCTTAAGATAAAGGTTTTAGATATAAATTAATAAATAGTAAACTTAACTTAAGTTTTAGTAATATATTAATAAATCCTTTTATAGGTTTTTTATTTTATTAACTCTAATAAGAAAAACCTTTTTTAATTTTTAATTCTAACTAAAACTTAAAAGTAATTACTAAAACTAAAATCTTTAAAGCTATAGCTTCTAAGAATAATACTATAGATATAAATAAAATATTTTAAAAGGATCTTTCTAAAGTAAGAGTAATATAAAACTATTTAAAGCTTATTAAATTATATTAAAAAATATTAAACCTTTATAAATATAAACTTTAAGAATTTAAAATACTAAAGCTTAGTATAACTAAAGCGCTATTCTTTTTTAGAAATAATATTTTAAACTTTATTAAAAACTATAAAGCTATTATAGAAGTAGTAAGTATTATTAATACTTCTAAAATACTAAATATTATATTTTATATACATATCTCTTTTTAAACTAATAACTAAACCTAACTTTCTAATAAAACTTAATAATAAATAAAAGAATATTTAATCTAATACTATAAAGCTATAAACAAAAACTATTAAAACCTCTTAAATAACTAAATTAGTTAAATATTTCCTTAATATTAATAATTAATAACCTTAACTATAAAGCTACTATAAAGTTCTTTTAATAAATTAATAATATTTAAACTAAAGCTATAAAATATAATCTTAATATAATAAATAGCTTTTAAATAATCTATATAACTATATTAAGATTTAATTAGTTAGCTTTAAATAAAACTACTTTATTAATAAAATTAAGTATTTATAAACTATTTAAAAAAAAACTTTAATAAGTTTAAAATAAACTTAATAAATTAGCTTAGCTCTAAAGTTACTAAAAAGTAAACTCTTTATATTATAGCCTCTATTTATACTCTATTCCCTCTACTTCTAAAAGGTTTATAAGAAAATACTTCTCCCCTTCTATAAATAAAAAAAAATAAACCTAAGCCTAATTAAAAAATAAATAATATTTAAAATTAACTTTTAAACTAATAACTTTCTAACTTAATAAAAATAATAAATAACTAAAAAATATCTTTTAGAAAAATTATTTAAGCTTTTCTAACTATAAAAAATAACTAATTATTTTTAATCTATTCTATTAAGTTTATAATTATAACGCAGCCTCCCTATAAAAAGACTATAGTAAAATTCACTCTATTTATAGGTATAATTCTAGAAATACTATATAGGCACTTTAACCTATACCCTCTACTAATTAAGGAAAACAATATAGAAACCCTATACATTCCTACTAGTAAATAAAGCCTCGTATAAAGACGTACGCACGCCCTAGCTAAATAGATCAGCTGAACAGTAACAGCACCAGCTGCACAGCGTAGGGCTGAACAGCGTAGCAATATACGTAGCAGGGCCGATCATATTAAAGCTGAACAGGTTACTAAGGCTTTTATAGCCTAGAAACGCCACTATATAAGAGATAACTTCTTAACTAAAGAGGTTATCCTAAGAGGTTCTTATAGCTAGAAGTATAAAAGCTTTACTACTATAAGCAGAGCCTTATATCTATCCCTCTTCCTCTTCCTTATCTTTAAACCTATATTAATAACTTATTCTTATTTATAACCTATAATAAATCCTTTATAATATCTACACTATATAAGATATATAAGTATACTAACCCTATATTAAGTACACCCTTCTTTAAAGATAATGCTATAGCTATTACTAAGAAGTATAATATCTATACGCTAGATAAAGCTATTAACTTTAATAACTACTCCTTTACTAATTAGTAGCACTTTATTAAAGTAGTACTAACTAGAGCCTTTAAGAACACTCCTATAAAAGACTCTAAGTACGCTCTAATTAAGATAATAATTAAGAGCCTCAGACTCCTCTATAAGGAGACTATATAGGTCTCTAGCTATCCTAAGGAGTAGCCCTTCTTTATGCAGGCCCTCTGTAATACTAAGGCTGAGGCAGCTTAATAAGGATCAGTAAGTATAGCTTATGCTGACTGTAATATAGAGAGTATTGCTAATAATAGTATAGCTGTAAAGGCGTCAGCTAGCCTAACTAAATAAAAGAACTGCTTAAACTAATAATAGTAATAACTTCTAAAGGCGTTATTATAGTAGATAGCAAAGCAGTAATAAAGATAGTATTAGTAGTGCAGGTGATATGCGAGAGGATAGGTTAATAGTTTAGTAGTTAGTAATTAAGTAATTATAAACTATATTATTATCAAAGTGAAGTTAAAGATCGTAAGGTTATCTAATAGGGTATATATAAGTGCAGCTATAGTTAGGAGAGGTGGTTAGAAACTTAGGAAGTCGTTAGGGATTATATAACTGAAGGCTGTGTGTATTATCAGGAGGCGTAGAGTTAGGAGGTCTGTCGCTCTAAGTAGGTAAAAATCACTGTGAACAGCTAGAAGCCTTAATCTATTTTATAACAATTAATAAAAAAAAAACTTTAAACTATTCTCTTATAGACTATATAATTAGTATTAATATATAAGCTATATAGATTATAATTTTTAAAAAAGCTATTATCTATAAAAAATAGTTAATAAGTAAAGTAGCTTAATTTAATATTTCTAAAAATAGTATTCTTATAGTTTTTAGAATAATAAGTTTTTTATCTCTTAAATAATTATTACTTCTTTAAAATAAAAAAGTAAGCTTAACTAAAAAGCTATTATTATATATCTAAGAAATTAAAATAGCTATAAAGCTATAAAAGCTTAAGCTATTAAGATCCTTAAATAAAGTATTAGTAAACCTTAATCTATATTTATAGAGGTTTTTTAAAATTAAAATAATTTTAATTTAATTAAAATATCCTATAAATTTATAGAAAAGAAAGTATAATATCTAATAAAAAAGTAAATAGTTAAGCTTCTATATTTTAAGTTTTAGTAGTTAATAAAAATAAATAGACAAAACACTTATATAACTTAATATAACCTAATAATATAATGAAAAAATATATTTAATTTTATAACTTCTAAGCTTATGATTACTTAATTAAAAATATATAAAGTTAATCCTTTCTTTTAGAAAAAGCTAAAGCTTTTAAATTTCAAAAAGATTAAAAAAAAGCTTAAAAATGTCCTTCTAAGAAAGTTTACTTTACTATTTAAAATATTAAAAATACTCCTACTATTTTAAGAAAACCTTAAACTATAGAAACTTATTTTCAAAAACCTTTAATCTTATTAAAAAAGCTAAAAAAAATAAAAAAGTTTTTTATAATTTAAAAAAATAAGAAAAAGATTTAAATATTAAAATAAAAAAAAAGTTATTTTTTAATTAAACTCTTATTCCTTCTAATACTTTAAAACTAAAAAGAATAAATAATCTAAAAAGAGAAATAATAACTAATAATATAATTAAAGTTTCTCTTTTAAAATTTATTTTAAAAATATCTTACTTAAAAAATAACTTCTAGCTAGCTATATTTCTTAATAGCTAGAATAGAAAAACTATTAAAAAGAAAAAGCTAATTAATAAACTTATTTTATATAAATTTTATAGTTTAATTAGTCTTCTAATTCAAAAAGTATATAAAATCTAGCCTAAATATAGAGAAAAGTTTATTAAAAGAATATATACTTTTATAGATAATCTAAAAGATATTATTTATATATTTATCCCTACTAACTTTACTAAAACTTCTAAAAAAAAAAGTTTAATAAATAAACTAAATAACTAAATATAATAATATAGTTTAAATATAAAACTATCTAAAGATCTTTATAATTAAAGCTATAGTCTCTATAACTATAAACTAAATAGTATTTATAATTATTATATTATAGCTTATCCTAAAAGTTATTATTAATAAAAAATATTTTAATAACTACTCTCTAATATAAAGTATTATTAATACTAATATTAAGTTTAATTTTATTAATTATAAATATATTTTAAACTATAATATCTCTATCTCTATAACTATATTAACTATAAAAATAATAACTAAAAATAACTTAAAGCTATACTTTATTAAAACTTATTATATACTTATTTAAATTAATAACTATAAAATTATAATAACTATAATAGTTATTAATTTTAAAATAGTTAACTATAATCTTCTCTTTAAGCTTCTTTTTACTATTTCTATTAAACCTACCTTTAGATACTTTAAACGCTTTATTATTATAGTAATAAAAGCTAAAAAGTATAAAAATGAAAAGCTTAAAAGAATTAATATTCTAATTAGTTTTATATAGTTAGATTTTTTATACTAAATCCAGTATTATTTTCTAAAATAAAAAGACTATATATAAGATATTTATAATACTTCTAAATCTATCTATAATTATAGTAAAACTAACTAAAATATAAATAATATATATAATAAAGTTTAAACTTATTATATTAATATTATAATAGATTATAAAAAAGAGTATTTCTTTATTTAAAAAAGAAAAGAAAGCTTTCTTAAATAAAAAAAAGAAACTTTTTAAATTAGCTAATACTCTACTTTAATTTTACTTTTAGTAGTACTTAATATTTTTAATATAATTATAAAAATAGTAATTACTTTAATAATAGAAACTATTAAAACTTACTTTCTTAAGAAAACTAAAAACTAATAATATCTTAATAATATTCTAAAAAACTAAAAGCTTTTTAATTTCTACTATAAAAACTATAAAACTAACTAAAGCTTTATTAAGTTTATAATTATAATACAGCCCCCCTGCAAAAGAACTATAGCAAAATTCACCCTATTTACAGGCATAATTCTAGAAACACTATATAAGCATTTTAACCTATACCCTCTACTAATTAAGAAAAATAATATAGAAACCCTATACATTCCTGCTAGTAAATAAAGCTTTATATAAAAATATATATACGCTCTAGCTGAATAGATCAGCTGAACAGTAACAGCGCTAGCTATATAGCATAAAGCTGAACAGCGCAGCAATATATATAGTAGGGCTGATTATATTAAAGCTAAACAGGTTACTAAGGCTTTTATAGCAACACTACTATATAAAAGATAACTTCTTAACTAAAGAGGTTATCTTAAAAGGTTCTTATAGCTAGAAATATAAAAGCTTTACTGCAAACAGAGCTTTATATCTATCTCTCTTCCTCTTCCTATAACTTATAATAAATCCTTTATAATATCTGCACTATATAAGATATATAAGTATACTAATCCTATACTAAATATACCCTTCTTTAAGGATAATACTATAGCTATTACTAAGAAGCATAATATCTATACGCTAGATAAAGCTATTAACTTTAGTAACTACTTATTTACTAATTAGTAGTACTTTATTAAAATAGTACTAACTAGAGCCTTTAAAAACACCCCTATAAAAGACCCTAAGTACGCTCTAATTAAGATAATAATTAAAAGCCCTAAACTCCTCTATAAGGAAACTATATAAGTCTCTAGCTATCCTGAGGAGTAGCCCTTCTTTATATAAGTTTTCTATAATACTAAAGCTGAGGCAGCCTAATAGGGATTAATAAGTACAGCTTATACTAACTAACAGAGAGTATTACTAATAACAGCATAGCTGCTGCAAAAGTATCAGCTAGCCTAACTAAATAAGAAAACTATAATAATAGTAATAAATAGTAGATAGCAAAGTAGTAATAAAAACAGTATTAGCAGCGTAGGTGATATATAAGAGGATAGGTTAACAGTTTAGTAGTTAGTAATTAAATAATTATAAACCATATTATTATTAAAGTGAAGTTAAAGATTATAAGGTTATAGGTATATATAAGTGCGGCTGTAGTTAGGAGAGGTAGTTAGAAACTTAAGAAGTTATTAGGGATTATATAACTAAAAGCTATATATATTATTAAGAGGTGTAAAGTTAAGAGGTCTATTGCTCTAAGCAGGTAAAAATCACTATAAACAGCTAGAGGCTAACTAAAGCTTTATAAAAGTCTATATATTATATAAATAAAAGGATAAAAAATATATCTAGTTAATAATTTACTTTTAGATAGTTTAGTTTTAAATAATTAAAAAAACTAAAAAAAGGTCTTAATTTAAGAAATTAAAAACTATTTTTAACTATTTAATTTCCCTTTTATTAGCTATATATACTTATAATTTATAAAGTTTAACTAAAGTATTTAGCTTATACTAAAATAGTTTCTAAAGCTTAAAATTACTTAGCTATATCTTTTACTAAAAGAAATTAAAATACTAAAATATATCTTTATAAATAGAGAAAGAGTATCTATATAAAACTTTACTAAATATAGCTATATTAATCTATAAATAGCTTTATTATAAAAAATCAAAATTATTTAATATATTACTTAATAAAAAAAGAGGATTCCTATTTTAAAACTTTTATAAAGTAAAGTTATTAATATATTTAAATTATAAATTATATAGAGAGTATTTAAAATATCTTATAAGTTATATAGTAATACTTAGTTTTTTATTATTAAAAGGGATACTAATATAAAGCTAATTAACTTATATATAAAGCTTAATAAAATTAATATTAAAAATATTTTTATTCTCTTTAAAACTAATAAATTCTCTAAAAATTTTATTAACTATAAGATTATAAATCTTTTAGACTTATTTTCTAAATATAACTAAGTTTCTCTTAATAAAAAAAGTAAAACGTAATTATATTTATTACTCTTCTTAAGCTATTTAGAATATATATTTTATTATAAAGTATAATAAATTTAATTATTTAGTTTATAAAAGTTATTATAAAAATCCTTTATAACTTTATTCTAAATATTTACTAACTCTTTCTTAATAATATTCCTATTAAAAAGCTAAAAATAGTATATAATAATAACTATTTTATTAAGTTTTTAAAGATATATATATATACTTTTAAATACTTTATAAACTTTAATATAATACTTTAAAATCTTAAACTTATTAATATTATTATCTCCCTTAAGAAATCTTAAATTTACTAGCTTACTATTAACCTTCTTAGATATATAATAAATAGTAAAAAATATAAATCTAACTAAAATAAAGTTATTAAAATCCTTAAATAAGAAAAATATAATAATATTATAGCTATTAAAAGCTTACTTAGAATTATTAAGTTCTACTATATATAAATTAAAAACTATAATACTATTTCTAGCTTACTAATAAAACTTCTCTAAAAAGATATACTTTTTAAATAAAGCTTTAAGTAGGAATTAGCTATAGAAACCCTTAAGCTTTACTTAATTAGTTCTCTATTATTTTAGTTTATTAATTATAATAAAAAAGTAAATAAAATCTACTTTTCTATTAATATAAGCTTTAAAAAATAAAATATTATCTTTAAGTAATACTATTAAAAAAAAAGATATATTACTAAGTATAAAAGTAAAATTTAAATAGATATAGCTTTTAACTATAATATAAATAAGCTAAAGCTTTAGTTAGTTTTATTTACTCTTAAGAGACTTTAAAATTATTTTTATAAAATATAATTTATTTTAGAAATAAATATAAAAATCCTTATAAATTAAATTAGTAATCCTACTTTAGATTTACTAAATACTGTCTTTATATAATAGATTACTTAGATTAAGATATTTAACTTTAATATTTAATATATACCTAATATAAAAGATAATACTATAAATAGCTTTTTATAAAAACTAACTAAAGAATCTAATATCTATAAAGCTAAATAAAAAGAAAACCTCAATAAAATAATTAATAACTCTATTTATATTATAAAACTATATAAAAACCTATACTTAAAAAGAAAAAACTTATTAAGTTTTAAATAAACTTAGTTTTAAAACTTTTAGTAGATTACTAAATATTTAGCTTCTTTAAGCTAACTAAAGATAGTAGCTTAATATAACTTTAATAAATTTAAATAGTATATAGTATAATATATCTTTTAAAATAGCTTCTTTTTTTAAAAAAACATAAAAACAAATCTTATATTAAGAAGAGTAGTAAATAATAAAAAAAAGTAAAAGAAACTTATTTAGTATATTTATATAGAAAGAAGCTACTATAAAAGAGATATTATATATATAAAGCTTAAAAAGTAGTATACTTAAGAAAATATATATTAAATAATAAGTAATTAAATAAAAAACTACCTCATATATATTTAAACCTAACTATATTAATTTAAAAACCCTTATATTTTTATTATACTTCTAGCTATTTCTTTTTAATATATCTATATAAACGTCTAAAAGATTAATAACTACTCTTTAGCTAAAGCTTATAATATATTAACTAGCTATATTAAAGCTTATTAGCTACTAAAAAATATTAATTTTAAAATAATAGCTAAGTTTATCTAAAAAGATATTATTTATTAATATAAGATCTATAAACTTCTTACTATTAATAGAAGCTTTAAAAATAAGAAGTTTATTAAAAAGCTTAATTAAATTTATAGAAAATAATACCCTATTATTTTAATATGTAACTTAAAAATAAATAGATTTATTAAAAAGAGTTATTAACTCCTTATTTATATTTTAATAACTTAATGAAATTTTAGTATTAAGAATTAAACCTTAGTTCTTTATATAGCTTTTTTTACTAACTAAATATTAGTTAGATCTTCTATTAATTACTTTTCTTTTTACTTTATCTATAGATATAATTTAATTACTTTAATTAAAATAAAAAGTATTATTAAGTAAGTATTAAACTAATTAAAAACTATAAATATAAAAACTAAACTTCTTTTATATATATAAATATTTAAATAACTTAATTCTAATTATTATATTATTCTTAAGTATATTATAAAATAGTATTATTAAGTAGCTAAAAACTATAAATAGAAAATATTATTCTTATATATAATATAAAGCTATCTATTAATAAAAGCTTTTCTAGTAAGTTTAATACTTATTAGCTTAGTTTCTTTTATATTTAGAGAATTTCTCTTTATACTTCTTCTTATTTCTTAAAAACTCTTATTAAACTACTTATTAAGAGAACTATTATTAGTAACTATTTAAAGAAATTTATAATAAATAAAGATAGCTATTTAAATAATATCTCTAAAATAGAAGTCTAATTAGATCTTAATAAAATTATAGCTAAAGTCTTTCTTATTAAAAACTAACTAAACCTTAATATATTAAGCTTAGCTAAAATTTCTAACTTTAATAAACTATTTATACTAAAAGAAATAGAAATAGATAATATTAAAACTATAAAAATATAAATTAAATAACTTTAAGAATAAAATAAAACTATATAAACTAAAATTAATAAATAGTTAAAAAACAATTAGTAGTAAATATCTCTATAAAGAATAAAGAATTTAATAACTAATATAAAGATATAAAAGAACTAAAAGATAACTAAGTCTATATATTTATAGGTTTTTATTTATTTTAAATAAATAACTTTATATTTAATATATTTATTATTAGTTATTTTTATATTATTTTTATAGTAATATACTATTTATATTACTTCTTTTATTTATAATATACGTATTATAAAAGAAGAGGAAATATAAAAATAATAAAAATTAACTATATATAAAAATTAAAACTACTAAAAAACTTAAAGAAACTAATATTAATCTTTAAAGAATTTAAACTAAAAATAAACTAAATACCTTCTTAAATAACCTTACTATTAAGACTACTACTATAACTATATATACTTCTTATTCTACTTCTTATACTCTATTAACTCTTTCTATAAATAGCTTACCTATTTAGAAATAACTTTAGTTATAATAAAATATAATATAGCTAAAAAGTTTCTAAGAATATTATATTTATATTAAGCTATTAAGATATTAAAATAATTAAAAAAACTATACTTTTAAGTATAAAGCTTATTTTTAGGAAACTTCTTATTACTATTAAAAAATAAAATAATTTTACTACTATCTATTTAAAATATATTATTAAGGATTTTCTTCTAAAGATTACTCTTTTTAATATATCTAACTTAATTTATCTTTTTTTAATTATAATTAAACCTATATAAATAAAATAATTTCTTTTTATAGTAGATATAATTTAAATAAGATTTATTCTATTTAGTTTAATAAGAAATATACTCTTAGAATAGAGAGGTAATAATAATAGCTTTTCTTTTAGAAAACTTCTTAAATATTATCTTTTTCTATTACTTAAAATACTTATTATAAAGTTAAAAGTTATAAGTACTATATACATAAATTAATAAAGCTTTAATAGCTTTAGACTTATTAAACTTCTAATATAACTAACTGAAAAGACTAATATAACTATTAGTAATATATATCTCTTAAGTAAAGAATAGCTAATTAGAAAATACTTCTTTATCTTTAATTAGATCTATATATATTAAAATAAACTTTATAAATAAGTATTCAAACTATATAGTAATACTTTCTTTATATTTATTTAGCTTTAGTTTATCTATAAAGTTAATTTTATATTAAACTATATTAATAAAACCTAAAATAGATATCTATTTTAGAAAAGGAGAAGCCTATTTATAAGTTAGTAAAAGATTTAGTTAGAGCTAGAAAAGAATATATTATAACTAAAGTAGTTATAATAGCTTAATACTAATAATCCTTCTTATTTTTATTCTTATAGAAGGTAAAAGCTAAAATAAATAAAAAAGAGAAAAGTTTAAATAAGTTATTTAGAGTAGTTTTATAGGAGTTATTAAGGTTAATCTTAATATTTATATTATAGTAATTAGAAAGTTAAAGTTATAGTTATAAAAGGTTAGTTAAATTAGATTTTAGAAAGATAGATATATTATATAAAAGAAAGAAAAGATATAACTAAATAGAAAAGAAATACTTTTTTATATCTAAAAAGAGAGATAGTTAATAATAATAAATAGTAATTATAATAATTAAAAGATATATTTACTATATTAATTTATTAATAAGATAAAAACTAATAACTTAAAAAACTTTTTATTACTAATTTAAAGTTAACTAAGTTAAAAAGATATATTTATTTAAATATAAATAGTAAAAGTAATAAGAAATATATTATCTAAAAAGTACTACTATTTATAAAAAGAAGGCTTACTACTTTAAATATCTTGTAATTAGTTTTTAAAAGTTCACTTTACTTTAAGTAGTTTATTACTATAAATATTAGCTTTTTCCTCCTAAATATATTATTATAAGCTTAACTATATCCCCTTTAATTTAAAAAACTACTCTAGTAAATAAACCTAACTACTATAATTAATAATTAATTATTCTCTCTCTCTTTTTACTTCTTACTAACTTAATTTTATTTAAAAACCCTATTAGTATTTATAATTAAACTAATTACTATAAACCAACTTTATTTTTAGTAAACTACTTTATAAACTTAATTAGCTTTTTCTATACTTAAAAAGTATAAAATTAGAAAGTATATTAATTACTAATACTAAAAACCCTATTTATATTATTTATAAAAAGAGATATTTTAACTTAAATAACCTATAATAAATTATTTTATATATAATAACTTACTTTTTATCATAATAGCTTTTATATTTTATTTTAATACTTTAACTAAGCTTAACTATTATTTTATTTATTTATTCTTTCTTTTTTAACTATTAAGATATTTCCATTAGTTATATTAGTAATCTTATTACTATAATAACTTATTATTAAGTTATTTTATACTTTAATTTTAAATTTAACTTCTTTTCTCTCTATTATAGAGTATTTTCTATCTACTTAATAATATTTAAGCCTAACTAAATATCCTTTTATTTAATAAAGCTTCTTTTTTATCTTTAATAATAACTTTATTATATCTTATTAATCTTCTTTAATTTGTTTTTCTCTTTAATTATTTCTTTAATATAATTTTTAGAATAATTTATAAGATATTAAAAAATAAAAGCTATATATAAAGATTTTTAAACTTATATTCTATATTTATATAAAAAGTAGTTAGTTAAGTTTTAAGTTTATAATTATAATACAGCCCCCTTATAAAAAGACTATAGCAAAATTCACCCTATTTGCAAGCATAATTCTAGAAACACTATATAGGCACTTTAACCTATACCCTCTACTAATTAAGGAAAATAATATAGAAACCCTATATATTCCTGCTAATAAATAAAGCCTCTAAATATTATATACACTCTAGCTGAATAGATTAGCTGAATAGTAATAGCGCTAGCTGCATAGTATAGAGCTAAACAGCGTAGTAACATATATAGTAGGGCTGATTATATTAGGGCTGAATAGGTTACTGAGGCTCTTATAGCTTAGAAATGCTACTATATAAGAGATAACTCCTTAACTAAAAAGGTTATCCTAAGAGGTTCTTATAGCTAGAAATATAAAAGCTCTATAAGTAAAGCTTTATACTTATCTCTCTTCCTCTTCCTTATTAACCTATAATAAATCCTTTATAATATCCACACTATATAAAATATATAAATATACTAACCTTACGCTAAGTATACCCTTCTTTAAGAATAACGCTATAGCTATTACTAAGAAGCATAATATCTATATACTAAATAAAGCTATTAATTTTAGTAACTACTTTTTTACTAATTAGTAGTACTTTATTAAGGTAGTACTAGCTAAAGCTCTTAAGAACACCCCTATAAAAAACCCTAAATATGCTCTAAGTAAAATAATAATTAAAAGCTTTAGACTTCTCTATAAGGAGACTATATAGATCTCTAGCTATCCTGAGGAGTAGCTCTTTTTTATGCAAGCCCTCTATAATACTAAAGCTGAGGCAGCTTAATAAAGCTTAAATATTAATAAGGACAGCTTATACTAACTGATAGAGAGCGTTGCTAATAATAGCACAGCTGCTGTAAAAGCGTTAGCTAGTCTGACTGAACAAGAGAACTGCTTAAACTAATAATAATAATAACTTCTAAAGGCGTCACTATAGCAGATAGCGAAGTAGTAATAGAAATAGTGTTTAATAGCAGCGTAGGTGATGCATAAGAGGATAGGTTAATAGTTTAGTAGTCTGCAGTAATTAAGTAATTATAAACTATATTATTATTAAAGTGAAATTAAAAATCGTGAGGTTATAGGTATGTGTAAGTGCAGCTGTGGTTAGGAGAGTTATAATCATATAACTGAAAGCTGTGTATATTGTTAGGAGGCGTGGAGTTAGGAGGTCTGTCGCTCTAAGCAGGTAAAAATCACTATGAACAGCTAGAGGCTGTTAGTTAAGTTTTAAACAACTAAATAAATTTAAAAACTTATAGAAGAACTTATAGAAAGCTAAGAGTATCTTACTTTAGATATTAATTTAAATTAAAAAGGAGAACTTAATAAATAATTAGAAAAATCTTATTATCTCTTTCTTATTATTAATAATAGCTACTTTCTTAGTATTTAGTTTAATATAATAAAGCTAATTAAAATACTAATTAACTTTTATAGTTTAAAAGATATTTTTAAACTAGAAATTACTAAAAAGCTTACTATATTTTAATAGATATAAAGAACTTATAATATAATAAATATAAAGCTAATTAAATAATAAGATAAAGGTTTCTATTACTCTAATAAGATTTAATACTAATAAAACTAGAATTAAAATATATAGAAATTAGTATTTTTAAACCTTTATAATATATTAAGATACTTTTAAAAAAGTAAAAAGTTAGTAATAAATTATATTAAGTTAGTATATAAACTTATAATAAGAGATATTAAAAATAATAGATATACTAAAATCTTTATTATATAAACCTCTTAGTTTAATAATAATTGAATATTCTTTTATAAACAAAATAATAATTTCCTTATAAGCTAAAATATTATTATCTTTATTAGATATATAGAAAGATATAATTAAGCTATAGCTATAGTTATTAACTAGAAGAATAACCTCTATCTCTATTTAAATAGTACTTAAAATAAGTATACTTAAGCTATTAAAATAGAAGCTTCTAAAATGATTTTTTAAAATATAGTAAAAATAATTAGAAACTAATATAAAATCTCTAAGATATTAATAGAAATTTAAGAACTTATTAATTATATTTTATTTATTATCTCTTAACTTTAAATTAAAAATAAATTTAGAAAGTCTTATAATTTATAGAAGTATAGCTTTTATATTATTAACTTTATCTACTATATTCTCTAAAAAGGTTATTTTAGTATTAAGAGGTTTTAGTTAAAATAAGCTATAAATAATAAGATTACTAATCTAAATTACTATAAACTACTTTATAACTACTAAATTAAGCTTCTAATTAATAAATTTAGTTTTTATAATAGTATAGTTAAAAGATTTTAAAGTAAATTTAATATATCTTTATAGAAGTTTTTAGAAACTAAAAAAGCTATAATAAAAAATTTAAAGTTTTATAAAACTTAAGTAGTATAAAAGTAATAAAAAGAAAAATTACTTCTAATATAGCTTAGTTAGTTTTTAGTTATAGAAAGATTAATATTAATTATAGAAGAAAATATAAAACTCAGTTTAAATACTTATAATCTTAATATCTATTTATAAGTAGGAGATTTAGTATATTTAACTTTCTCTAATATTATTATATAAGAAGACTACTTTTTTAAATACTAAAAATAGGAGGTAGATTAGCTAATATATATAGAAAATTTATAATAAAAGCTTTATTATATTAAGTTTAAGTAATATACTTAGAGATTTAATCTTCTTTAAAAGTAGAGGCTTAGTAAATATACTTTAGAAGAATTTCTTATTTACTAAGATAACTTTATAGAAGATATTATATAAGTAATATAAGCTTAAAACTTTTATTTACTTCTAACTATACTTAAAAGATAGCTTAAACTTAATATATAATATATTAAAGAGGTATAAAAAAAAGATATAGATAATACTTAAGTTAAATAGAAAACTACTAAAAAGCTTATAAAAAGTAAAGCTTCTAATAGTAAAGCTCTTAAGGTATAGAAAGATATTATATATATAAAGTAAGGTTAATTAAGTTATTCTCTTTTTACTTAAAAAAAGACTTAAAAGATATATGGAAGAGAGTAAGGTTTTAAAATTTCTAGTATTTTAATTTTAAAGTAATAGATTATATAGATAGATTTATAAATATTAAGTATTATTATAAAAGGAAATAGCTTATATAAATAAATAGAAGCTTAGTTAGTTTTTAATAAAAGAAACTAAGTAATTAAGTAAGAAATATATTTATTTTTATAAAATTCTTATTTTTCTTAATAACTTTAGTAATTAATCCTTTAAAGAAGCTATTAAAATCCTTCTATTTAAACTACAATAGAAATCTACTAAAACTTATTCTTTAGAAATTAAATTAAAATAGATATTTTTAAGCTTTTCTAGTTTTAGTTAAGCTTACTTTTTATCCTTTTTCTTAATTCTTATTATACTTCTTAGGTTATTTAAAACTAAAATAGAGTAAAATACTATAGAAATAATACTACTAAACTTCTTCTTAGTAACTCATTTTTTTTAAAAAAGTTATATAACCTATAGGATAAAAAAGATAGAAGTTATAAATAAAATATAACTTAATTAAGCTTATATTTATATATTTATTTTTATATCTTTTATAGTTAGCTGGAAAATTAATATATAAGTATTTAGGTATTTTTAGAGGTTTTTCCCTCTAAAGTAGAGTGCTTAGTATAATTAATAAGTTTTCTCTCTTACTCTATTATAATAGTAGCTATAAACTATTATATTTACTACCTCTATATAACCTATTTCTTAGTAATTTACTATAGTAGCTTAGGAGGTAAGAGACTACTTATACTTTTTATAGCTAGTAATATATCTTTTATAGATAATAAAGAAACTTATAAGTTATTGTAAAGATATATAGTAATATTATTTAGGGGTATAATATAATAGAAAGTAGCTTAATAGAATATAGTTATAGTATTAATAACTAGAATAGAACTTCTATTACTAAAATATATTATTAAAGAAGTAATAGTATTTAAGAGATTTTTCTATAATCTCAACTTTAAAGTTAAAGAAGTATAGAGGGTATACTATAATAATTAATAGATAATTTAATTTATAATAGGGGAGAGTAAATATATCTTAATATATTTATACTATATTAATATATAAAATATATAGCTTTAATAAGAATATATAAAAGGAAGCTTTAAGGTTATATATCTCTCTATAGACTAGATACCTATAAATAGGTTTATAAAGAACTTCTTATATATAAAGTTTAAGTATTTTAGAGTATTTTTAAATCTATAAGATACTTAGTTAATAATAAGGATATATAAATAATAATTAGTAGTATAAGGGGAGAACTCTTATATATTAAAAAGCTAAAAGATAGCTATAACTAATCTTAAGCTAAAGCTTTACTTAATATTAATAAAATCCTCCTCTAAAATACTATACTTCTTAAACCTATTTATAAGTAAAAAAAATAAAAGCTATATAGTAAAGAAAAGAGATTTACTTTTTAGTTAAAGTAGTTAGTAGAACTATAGATAGCGTTTTTAAACTTCTAAAGGAGAGTATAGATAGAGTAAGCTATAAAGTTATTAGACTAAGTAGTAATAACCTAGAGAATTAAAGCTTAGATCTTTTTAACTTTATTAAGAGGAGTACTAAATAGGATATAAGAACTATTAGAATTAGAGGCAGTACTATAAAAGCTACTAAAGCTAGAGATAGAGAGGCTACTAAAGTAGGAGGGGGTAGGGGTTATAATAGGAATATAACTAGATAGAGTAAAAGGAATATTAGTAGTAAAAAGGTTTTAAAGACTAGTAATAGCTATAGTGTATTTAGTTTTAGCCTACTTAGTAGTAGTATATTTAGCTATAGTAAGCTTATATTTAGTAGTATAGTTATACTAAGTAGAACTCTAAGTAGTAATATATTAGGCTTAGAAATTAGCTTAAAAGGTAGGGTTATTATTAGTAGGGGTAGGGCTAGAGATAGAGAGAGTATTAAGAGGGGTGAGATAGCTAAGGAGTATAGAAGTAAGTATAGAGCTATAAGTATAATTAGAACTAGTAGAGCTAAAGAGATAGTAACTAGTAGAGGTATTCTCTTTATTCTTAATAATAATATTAATAAGTTTAATATTATTATTATTATTATTACTACTACTAGAGGAGGTATTAGATTTAGATATTATATAGCTATTATATTAAGCTAGCTTATATTTAAAGCGTTTATAATAGTATTTCTAATCTTATAATAATAAGTTAGATAAGTATTAAAGAAGTAAAAAGTAATATATTTATAGTTTTATTAGGGGTAGTAGATAGCTTAATATACTAAAGTGTTTTATATTTAATAGCTATTATAGTAGGCTAGAACTAGTAGCTTTTATTACTATTATAGTAATGATAGTAGTAAGTATTATTATAGCTATAAGTATATTTTCCTTTAGTCTTATTTAAAGTAAGAGAATAAATGTATATAATATAGTTATAGCTATAATAAGTAGTACTTTTATTATTAGGATTAGACTTCTTAATAACCTTCTTAGGTGTTAGCTTTTTAATAGAGTAATCTTTCTTCTTAGAGAGGGATTTATCCTCCTCTTTTTTATTAGAGTTCTTAACTATAGGAGATTTATAAACTATAGATAAAGTTAGATTTAATTAAATAAAATAAGATAAATAATAGTAGATTTATTTTTATAATATTTAGCTAGTTTAGGGGAGGTGTTTTTATTCTTCTCTTCCTCTTTAACTTCCTCCTCCTCCTCTTTAATTTTAGAGGTAAGCTTATTATAGTTAGTAGTAGTAGTAGCTTTTTTCTTAGTAATAGTTATTTTATACTTTATAGTAGTAGTAGTAGTATATTTCTTATATTTAGTAGTAATAAGGTTATTCTTTTTAGCTATCTTTATAAGTTATAGTATCTAGAGATATTTAGTTAGTTATAATAATAGCGTTATGAATAGTAGTGATAATATATATAAAAAGCTATAAAAAGTGGTTTAGAGAGGAAAAAAGTTAAACTAAGGTGTTTAGTTTAAATATTTACTAAGTTAGCTTATAGTGCTTAGACTAACTACCTTTAAATAAGAAAATTTCTTTTTAACTGCTTTTTAAACTGCTAGATATTAGCTAAAAATAAGCTATTATTAATAATAATACCTATAAAGTAATATATAAGGGGGATTTCTTTTATTCTAAACTTATATTATATTTTATATGGTAGTTTTTTATTTATTTATCTATTTTTATATATATAAAACGCTTTTAGAAGTACTAGAGATAGCTTAGTGTAGCTATATTTATATCTAGGGGGTGTGTTATAATATTTTAGCGCTTTAACTTAGTTTTATTTATAGCTTTATAGCTTATATAAGCATGCTTAGAGATATTACCTCTACGCACTTATGCGTTCCTTATTTCTAGCAAACTAGTTATTAACTAATGCTTACACTTGCCCCTACGTTATAGCTTATAAGACTATCCTAGAGTAATATCTTATAAATACTTTAAATAGCAATATATTAATAATAATATATTTACTATTATTATAAGAGAATTTAGCTTTAATTAGTTAAGTTACTTATTAGTTTTATAAACTTTTATTAAACTTTATAAGATATATAGTTAGAGTTTAATATATTCTCTCTATCTAGCTATTTATTTATAGATACTAAGCTATAAAGAGATATTTTTAAATATCTTAAGTTTTTATTTAATTCTACTAAAACTAGCTAGTAATATATTTATTTTAATTATTTATATTAGCTTTAAATATATTATATTAGTATTTAATCTCTTAATATAAAATTCTTATTAAGCTTATAATATTTAGTTGTTTAGTTATTACTAAACATTAAGCTATTTTAGTTATTTAGTATATAATTACTAAGATTATATTATAAATAACTTTATTATCTTAGTAGCTTTCTAGTAAGCTAATTAAAAAGTTTAATAAGATCTATTAAAATAGATATATTAGCAGTTTTAATATTTATAGTAACTTATATAGCTTATACTATAATATATATACTCTTTAGTAATATAAGTATTTAGTAATATATTACTATATATCCTTTATTAAGTATAGCTAGTAAAACCTTTATAAGATTAACTTTATAGTTTTATTTACTCCTATATAACCTAACTTAGATATATTATAGTAGAAAGATCTTTCTACTAAAATAATAAGTTTTCTTTTAAACTAAAAGATATTATTTTTATTAAGTTAATATCTTTAGTATATCTTAGTATCTTAATAAACCTTAGTAATAATATCTCTATAGAAATAGTTTTTAGCCTATAGTTTACTAATTATTTATTTAAGATTTATATTAAGATATAATATATAAGCTATTTTATTTTAAATAAGTTTCTTTATTATAATATATAAGATATATTATTCTAGTATAATAACTCTAACTCCCCTTAAATTCTCTAATATATTACCTTCTTTTTATAGAGTAGTTAGTATAATACCTATATATACTTTAAAATAAGTAATAGTACTAATATATATAGTAGTATATAGAAGTTTATTAGTATTTTTATAGAGTAATTCTAACTTAAAAATAAAGATCTTTTAACTTTAGAGCTAGCTTTTTAGTAAGGTTTTTATATACTTTACTAAATAGCTTAGATATAAGTTTTTATAATAGCTATTTATCTTTTAAGCTTAGTAATATATTAGTAATTAGTTACTAAAAGCTAGCTAATAAGTTTAAGTTTTCTTCTAAAAATAAGAAATATATTATTTATTTTTATATTTTCTATAATATAATCTAAGTATTTAAATAACTTATTTATTAAATTAGTAATTTCTAATTTATATTAGATTTTAAAATTAAAAGCTAATAATTAATATACTTATTATATAAGCCTTCTATAAATATCTTATATAGGTATAATAAATATTCTCTTTAGTATAATATAGTTTATAAATATTAAAAACTTTTTAAGAAGTCTTTAAAAATATTATACTTAGTAGTTTAAGCTTTTAATAATAGCTAAAAGCTTTTATTACTCTATAGCTTAATATTATTCTATATTTAATAGTTTTCTTAATTAAAAAGCTACTAAATACTAAATAGTTTTATATTTCTAAAAGAGTATATTAGATATTACTTAAGTAGATATATTTATTTTAACTTTAGTTTGTAATATAAACTTATAATATTTTAATATTAAAACTTTAGTAAATATTTTTTAAAGTATTTTAAATATAGTTTATATCTTTTCTATCTAAATAAAAGCTTCTAACTTTATATTATTCTAACTTCTTTTAAATATACTATTTATAAAAACTATAATATAGGAATATCTTATTATAAATTTATAATAGAAGTTATAAAATCCTAAGAAAACCTATATATTTCTAAAGGATTTTAGTATTAGCTATTTAGTAACTACTTAGATATAATTTAGATCTATTTTAATACTATTTTAAATAATATAAAACTTTAAGAAATTAATTTCTATCTAATAGAAGTTATATTTTTTAAATTTTATAAATAGTTTAGTAGTTTTTAAATAGTATAATATAGTATAAAGGTTTTTTATATACTACTCTCTTATATTTAAATAGATTAAAATATTATTTAAGTATATAATATAGTATATATTTAAAAAGCTAATAAGCGTTTTATAAATATATATTGAGAAAGTTACTAAAATATTAATAAGCTTAAATAGTATTATTATATATTTAAAATATTTATATTTTATTCTAAATATAGTTTTCTACTTACCTATTTTATTAATAATAATATAATAGTATATTTTATTTAAATTAATTTTAGAAATAAACTTTACTTTAATAAGCTTATCTAAAAACTTACTAATTAGTAGTAGAGGGTAATAGTTTTATATTATAATTTTATTTAATTCTTAGTAATTTATATAAAGTTATAACCTACTATTCTTTTTTTAATATAAATAAAATAGATATTCTTATAAAGCTTATAAAGTAGTAAATATAGTTAATAGCTTCTATCTTTTAAATATATTTAGTAAAGGTTTATAGTTATTTTACTAATATAAAGTATATAGGCTTATATAGAGGTTTCTTACTAAACTTTAGTTTAATATAGTATATTACTTTCTTTAACTTAAAGATATTTTTTATATTTTTATTCTTAAAAATATTAGTAAATATTTAAAGTTTTTTAAAGATTCTCTTTTTCTATTTTTTATTTAATAATTATTTATTTAAAATATTAATATTCTTCTTATTAGAAGCTAAAATATTTATTAAGTATATAATATAAGTTTATTAGCTATTTTCTATAATTTCTTAGATAATTATTTTTAGCTTAATAAGTAAGATATATTTATATAACTAAATATATATATAAGTATCTATATAGATACTTTTTTAATTTATAGAGTTATTAGATAAAAAGATATCTTTTACTTCTTTAGAATATAAGCTTATAATAAATACTTAGTAGATCTTTTATAAATAGCTTTTACTATTTAATAGAAAAAGTATAAGCTAGTAAATTTTACTTATAAATATAAGTTTACTCTAAAAGTTTATTAATTCTAAAGCTATAATATTTATAGCTTCTTTTAACTAAAGTTTCTCTATAAAGTTTTTATATATAATATTTACTACTATATAGATATCTATATTAACTTTAAGTTTAATCTTACTAAATATTTAGAGTATAAGCGTTTATTTTTTAATAATTTTCCCTATTAAAACTAAGGTAATATTTAGTATAAAGCTCCTTAGAGTTACTTTTATACTTACTTATTTCTTAAGTTTTTAGTATTAGTTATATAAAGTATTATAATTATATTTATACTACTTTATTTTAAGTTTAAATTATAATTATTACTTATAAGTAATATATAATTTTTAGTATAATAGGTTATAATATAGCTATACTTTTTATAGTTATAATATTAAAAACTTTATAAGTTAAGTAGTTTATTATTAAAGCTAAAAGTTATATAAGGGTTTACTAAGTAGTTACTTTAAGATAAGATCTCTAAATAGTATTCTCTATAATCTATAAACCAAGGGGGTTATAAACTACTTTTATAAAAGTAGTCTAAAAAACTTAAATATAGCTACTTATATAACTTAGAGTAATTAGTAGATCTTTCTATATATCTCCTTTTTATTATCTTTTATAGCTTCTAGCTATATAAAGTAATAATATAAATATTAATATAATCTATATTTTATTTAAATACTTTATTTTTAAAAGTTCTAATAAAGCTTTAAAAAAAGTATATACTTTTATATTATTTATATTTAGCTTACTAAATATTTAATTAATAAATTCCTAATAGGTTTAATATATAATAAGCTTTTTATTATTTTTTAATAATACTATCTTAAGGTATTATAATAGTTTTATTTTTAAAGTTTTAATATAATATATTATTTTCTAATACAGATTTAAAAATTCTTTTATTTTAGGTTTATTTTATTCTCTAAAAGATCTATAAAGGTTTACTAATATATTTATTATTCTATCTATAAAATATACTTTATAATATTTAATACTTATTAGATATACTAACTATTAGAATAACTAAGGTAATATTTATAAGCTTTTTTTATTATAATAAGTTAATCTTCTCTTATTATACTTATAGATGTATTAGTAAGATAAACTATATTATAGTTTAAAGGTTTTTTATAAACCTTAAGTAGCTATTTAATAGGTATTTAGTTATTTAATATAGTAGCTAAAAGCTTTTATTAGTTAACTATTATAGTTAGTATTTAATATATTAATAACTAGCTATTTACTTCTTATAGTTTATTAGCTTAAGCTAGTTTATTAACTATAGCTATAGATATCTAGCTTTATAGCTTATCTTATTTATAATAAGAGGTTTTAGATTTCCTATCTTCTTATATATATTTATCGTTTAAATAGTAAGAGTTTAGTATAAATAGCTTATTTTTTTTAAAACTTCTAGCTTTACTTAAAATATAGCTTCTTACTTCTTCTAGTTAATTTATATTATTTTTTAATTATTTACTAAAATTATTCTCTTTATATAAACTTATACTAATAGCTTTATTTATTACTTAGTAAATATTAGCTATAGTTTTATTAGTTTAATTAGTAAGTATTACTTAGGTATATAGCGCTATTACTATTACTAACTTTTCTAAAATAGAATAGAAGTAAAAGAATTATAAAAGTATTAGGGGTTATAGATTATAGTTAAATTAAACTAATAATAGAAGTATTTAAAAAGTAGGTTTAGTATTATTATACTACTTTTATTTACTTCTTCTAAATTCTTTTTTTTTAGCTTTTAGTAAGTACTTACTAAGCCCTCGCTATAGAGGGTTCTATACCTTAGACCTATAAGCCTCTCTATCTATTTAGCCTTTACTAGCTAAGTTATCCCTAAGCCTTCCAGGCTGGGTATCATAGCTCTTATATAAAAGCTATAAGTTTAAACTATAGTAATATTATATAAATTATATTATAACTTTTAGTAATTACTTTAAGATAATTTAAAGCTTATTACTTAACTATTAATATAGAGCTAAACTTTTACTTTACTAATTAGAAGCTACTTAGTCACTATTATTACATTTAGACTAACGTTAGCTTAGAAATAACTATTACATAACTATATCTTTCTGTATAACGTTAGCCCTCTATAGCGGTTATGCTATAGTAACTACAGTACTACTATTCCTAGTATAGATGTTGCTAAAAGCAGACAGGTATTTTGTTTGGGTCCTGAACGGGCCTCCACATCTCACGCGGGTATCCGGAGCGGTGTCTCGGATCGAGCAGCCTCGACGAAAACGGATCGTGGTACGCGGGGCGTGCGGGGGGCATTCCTGGTGTCATCAATACTGTGGCGTTAATTCATGCAGCTGATATGTTTGTATTTCGTTCTCGTCTTGAATGCATGCTTTTCCACTGCTGAAAACGAAGTACTTTCCGAAACATGGCGGCTTGGCTGTGGTAGAGAAACTTACTCATCATTCGCCGAGACATCACCTGATGAATTCAAGTGTCACACCTTGACATTGTACACCAGCCGTATCTGTCGTGGGAGGTCAGCGAGAAGATAACGGTCAAGAGAGATGTTTCTCTAGACATCCAATGCCAAGGCGGCATCGAAAACAACGGCTCGGCGCGTCGAAGTTGGCAACGCTCTTTTGGGAGGGAGCCGTCCGCTAGTCCCGAAGTGATTCAAGAATCACCAAAACACCTCTCTTGGCATATCTTCCGACAGCCGAAATCGACCAAGAAGTCATGAGTATTAAACCATCGGGTAGGTCACCATCGGAATTTCCATGGCTCATGTAGTTTCTCCTCCATGTAGCTCTTCAACACTAGGCCCATAAATCGCACGGGTCAGCTATCAACCTTCAAGATGTGGAACCCTACACGACTGCTCGGCTCGTTCGTCCTGCTTGCTGCCTCTACCCAATGTGCACCGGCAAAAGAAATTCGAGGAGACGTTGAGGAAAAGTGCAGCAGGGTTCAAGTAGCGATCCTCGGCGCTGGCCTCGCCGGAATCACGGCTGCCAAGGTGTTAGACGACGCGGGCATCACCAACTTTACAATTGTTGAGTACAATGACCGAATCGGCGGGCGTGTATACAATCGCGCTTTTGGAAGACAGCCAGATAGCGACGAGCCCTACTTTGTTGAACTCGGCGCGAACTGGTATGTGGTGCAGACGTAATGTTTCGTGGCCTTGATGGTCCAACTAACGATGTGAAAAGGGTCCAAGGCACTGAAAGTAGCACAGAAGAGAACCCAATACTGACATTGGTCAAAAAGTACAACCTGACTAATACGCTCTCCAACTTCACCAACCTAACAGTCTTTGATGAGACCGGTCAAGTGCACCCGGGCAGGTTATTAGAAAGGTTCCAAGAGCTTCAATCGCTGTACGATGACGCCACAGAAGAGTATGAGTATGACGCCGGCGAAATAATTCTTCAGAATCAGCGAGACCGCAGTGCCCGTGCCGGCCTCGCTATCGCCAACTGGAAGCCGAGCAGCGAACCGCTGGCCCAAGCTATCGAGTGGTCCTCGATTGATTTCGAGTATGCCAACCCCCCGGAGAAGACGTCTCAGCAGTACTCCGTCGTCAACACCAACACATCCTTCCAACGTTGGAAGGATGAGAACAACCTTGTACACGATGCCCGAGGATTTGCCACGTTCTTCAAGGAGGAAGCGAAGTTGTTCCTGGACGAAAGTACTCAGTTGAAGCTCAAGACTATTGTGAAGAACATCACGTACTCTTCAGAATCCGTCACGGTGTACAACGAAGACGGCAGCTGCATCACTGCCGACTACGCTATCTGCACGTTCTCGCTGGGAGTGTTGCAGAAGGAGGTGGTCAGTTTCTCGCCAGAGTTGCCGCGTTGGAAACGCACTGCCATCCAATCCATGACCATGGGTACCTACACGAAAATATTCATGCAGTTCAAGCCAGAAGATGTATTCTGGGACAAAAACACCCAGTTCTTCCTATACGCAGATCCAGTGCAGCGGGGTTACTATCCTTATTTTCAGTCCCTCGACCACAAAGACTTTGTGGACGGCTCAGGCATCCTCTTCGTCACCGTCGTCGACCAGCAATCCTACGTTGTAGAGGCTCAGGACTTTGACACGACCAAGAGCCAGATCATGGAAGTTCTGAGGGATATGTTCCAGCGGGAGATCCCCGACCCCATTGACTTCTATCATCACAATTGGACTCACGAGCCTTGCGCTTACGGATCCTATTCAAATTGGCCGCCGGGTCTGACATTGGAGATGCATCAAAACATCCGCGCCAATCTCGGTAATCTGTGGTTCGCTGGCGAGGCAACTCATCTACAATATTTTGGGTTCTTGCAGGGCGCGTATTACGAGGGGAAGAATGCGGGTGAGGCTATTGCAAGCTGCATCAAGAACAAGGACGGTTGTGCCAGAGGGGTCGCATATGAAGTTTTGAATGGAACGACTACTACTGACAAATATTCAAAGGTCAATGGGTGGAGTACAAAGACATTCGTCAATGAGCTTGGTATAAACATCAAGAGTTGATAACTTGGTGCAAATGGTCTAGAACCTTTGACGGTGGCATTGAACGTCCTACATGTTCACGCTGTTGGACCGAGAACACCTGGATTGAGACGTATTCTAGTCGAAGAAAGCGCGTCTGTCACCGACACTGTAATTGTTACCTGGCGTCTGGCAGCTAGCTTGGCAACCACCAAAGCTTTAGTCAATCGGGCAGCTTCCAATGATGCTACAGTTGGAAGTCGGTCTGAACTGTGGAATAAACCGGGTAAATCTGATGGCGGAACGGAGGCGGTGTGGGGGAGGAGGGGTCCAGCAGATACGGTGTTACTCCTCCGCTGGTCTCGGATCAAGCCGTAGTCATCGTCGATAAAAGTCATCTTTCTCATGCTCACCGTTGGTTGGGCTGTGTATATGTGAAGTTGATATGCTTGAAAAGAAGGTTCAAACAATATAACACGAATTATCAAAGTACATCATAAGAAGGAGCGGGTGGCATAAACGATACAACATGCGTGTAGAAATGGCGGTACCGCCTGTCCTTACCTTATCTCCAGCCGGCATACCTGACCCTCATGGAGGAATTGATCTACAACAGCCATGAACTGAGACCTCGGGTATCTCTTCACTTCATGCGGCGTGTCAAGTATTAGAAACATATGAGCGATTAGGAGACGCGCGCGTTCTGTTCTTGGTCAAGATTACTTTCTTCCAGCACCAGCAGGCTTCCTCACTTACCTAGTAGCATTGAAAACACGACGACAACGTATACCCCATAACTAGGTACATTTCTCAATTCCATTTTACTTTCAGAGACATTGAAAGTCGGGGAAATAAGAAGGCTGAAATCAGCTCCTGACATAACAAACCCCATTCCACTCCTCGTTGAGGGGACCATAATCTGCTCATGGGCCCCCTCCCCCCTTCAATCTATCTGTCCACTGCATATTCTTTGGATCCAACAGGACTAGAACTGGGCTATGAAAGTTTCAATAATCCACTAAGTACAAGGTTCGCTCATGCCATTTTGGATCTTGTTGCAGTGACCTCTGGTAGAATCACGCGTTGGTATCCCCACCATTTCATCCCATCGCAAGTTTGATACAATGCAAAGCTACGGAATTACAAGAGAAGGTACACACAGAAGCTGAAAAGAACGTACAGGCATGAATTATGGTCACACGTGGTGGGCGAGGAGGAATGAGTCTGGTGACAGCTGAGAGGGTGGACTCCGGATCATTCCGGCTGGATGAGATGAAAGGAATGTGATGTATGTCATTTTCATGTGTGCCAAAATTTCCATCAAGCATACACTCACGACACTTCATTAAAGCCTAGGGAGCCTTAGGAGTCCCAACACAAACATTTCCAGCAGCATGGATTGTGCTGGCTGAAGCTCGAGGAGGTGCCATGCCGATTGGAGTTAAATCTAAATCAGATCCAAAGAGCTGGGCGCGCGTTCTTCATTATCAAAGGCCGTAAGACCCGACTTTTGCAGAACCGTTAAACCTTATGACCCCTGGGCAATTGGACGCTGCTACTGTCGGGCGGTTCAACATCCCACTCATAGCGTCTAGAAAAGGAGAGGCTGCCTTCTCAGATTGCATATAGGCTACAGGCATGAGGGTTTTGATAACGATAGTTATGCCAATTTATGGTCTCTTGGATGTAAGGTAGTTTGGAAATTCGACTTTCAACCGGCTCTGCCTAAATACTGCCTTGATAGGTGTCGACGTACCTGTGGATTGTTGCCAATGGAAGAAGCAACTGCCGGATTTGGGAATGGGTTGATACGAAAATGCACGGCAATGTTAATCACCAGCGCGTATGGTAAGCGAGAAGGTCTAAAGTAGGTTAATTAAGCTTTCTCGACATGATATTTGAGGGCAAGATCAAACTGAGGCTAGCCAGGCCGACACCAATATCGCCACGAGTGTGGCATGGATATGGGGCTACATGATAAAAGCCCTCGGAATTGAAATCCAGTGCAAAAGGAGGCATCCAAAAAGCAAATCCTCAGAGGATCAAGCTGAGACCTGGGGGGTAAAGGATTCCAGGGCTGAGACATGGTGAGCCAACACATTATGCTTCTGCTGGGATACTTTGGAAATGAACACGTTTGGACCCCAGATCGTGACCCTGTCCCGCAGCGCAGTCAGAGTTCATCATTCGTGAAGGGTTAGACTGCCTGTTCTGCAGAGAACCCCACCAATGCCAACCGGCTACCTCCATGGCCGACCGGCGTAAAAACTATCCACCCTAGCTTGTCTGGTACATCTTCATGCGGATGAATACCTTCAGTGTATGAGTCCGGCCCAACCCTTCAGAAGAGGGGATAAAACCTAAACAGCTTCAAGCTTACCTCTAATGCCTTATGTCTCAGCTAGCCGTGTGTTTGGCATCTCGTAATTTCAAAATGAACTAGTTTGGGCGGTTTTACTGGTCAATGCGTCCCAAGATTCTTTGCTCCACAAGCCACGTTCAGCGCGAGAGACATTGATAGCCGCTGCTTATATGATTGCAAGACCTGCGCAACTGCGGCCAAAAAGAAGACGTCCGAAACATACTCTCATTCTCATATCCAGGCAAAACTGTCTTAGGCGACCCTTCGTTGCCCTCGTTCACATGCAATAGCGATCGCCGATTCTCCCTTGCACTGCATTTGATGCTGGAATTGGGGCGCATCAGACCAAATGTGTGACTGCGCTCCCTGCCTGTAATGGAATGCTATGGCTGGCCGATGGCATGAAATCAACCCCAGCTCAACGTGTTGTTGATAGAGTGGCTAGTCGCGGCAAAGATGCTTAAGCTTACTTCACGTCGACCTCTTCAAAATGGTTTAATACAACAGCTAAGCCGCCTGCCAACCATCACCATGATGGCTCAATCTCCAGCTCGCTCACTTTAGTCACTCTTTTTGACCTCACTGTCAGGATCTATCACACTCCTTTCTGGACTTCTTATTTTGTTGCCTTTTCAATAGTTTGACGGTATCAGCCGTTGAGCTAGGCACGTCACTCTTTCACCCTGAGCATTTTGCCTGGACACTTGTCAGCGAGCATGATTCTCAAGCCATCACTTGTCATCTTACTGGCAGCGGGTGCCCTTGGATTCCCCGCTGTGGGCAGAGAATACACTAATTTATTGCATCCAACATCCCCCTGTGTTAAATGCACCCTCCCTGAGCCTCTAGTGACCCCGCCTTGCCCTATAGGAGATGCTAGACCCGGACAAAATCGGTTCGGGCTTTCAGGCGAGCAGCAGTGCTTGTTCTAAATTAATTAAATCAAATTGAGGCCTCTAATTTAGTTAATTAGCTTATTTTTAAAGCCCTATTTAATTAATTTAGTAAATATTTGATTAATTTAATAATTACTTAATTAATTTAATAATTACTTAATTAAGAAGTTAGTAAAGGGATTATAAAGTTATTAATATACTTATATATATAAATCTTATTCTTTTAATAAGTAAAAGATATTTTTAAAGCTAATAGTATTACTCTATAGCTAGTTCTTAAAATATTAAACTATTTTAAACTAAAATAGCTTTTTTAAAAACTTCTATAAAGTTATTATTAACTTTACTAAACTAAATATATATTTATAGTTTATTACTATTAGTAAGATAGCTAGAATATTAAAAGTAAGCTTACTAAGTATTAGAAAGGTTTAATAATAGTTAATTTATTATTTAATAAGATCTAAAACTAGTTAAGAGATTACTATTTTATAATATTAATCTAGTTTAGATTTCTCTTTTTTTAAAGCTTAAGTAAATTAACTATTAAACTAATTATAATAGCTTAAAGCTTTTAGTTAAAGAAGTATTTTAATAGATATAAAGTTACTTTAAAGCTAAAATAAAAGCTATAATCCTCCTTTTTCTAAATATTATTACTACTAGTAGTTATTAAAGTTAGTTTTTATAATATATAACTAAGTATTTTATTTAGAGCTATTCTATTCATTTTTAAGCTATTATAAGCTTTACTTAAAATAGAGGATTATTAAAGCTATATAGAGTAGTAACTCTACTAGCTTTAAGTAATATTTATTTAATACTTTCTAAGTATTTTTTATAGAGAGTTAGAAGTAACTTTATAAGTTATAAAGGATACTATAGTAATACTAAGGTATATATTTAGAATAGATAAAGGTAGGAAAGCTTTAAATTGAAAATAGTAGTACTTATAATATTTATAATAAAGTAAAGCGTTAATTCATATATTATAAATCTTATTATAATGTTTTTATTAGTTATAATAACTATAATTAACTTCATAATATTTACTTAGTAGTGAGATTAATAGTATTTTATATTAGCTTATTAAAAAGATCTTTTTAAGTTTTAAAAGAGTTTATTAAATACTTTATACTAATTAATACTTCTTATAGTTAACTATAACTATTATTTTTACTTTTTTTTTAGTATTTTATAGTTTATTTATAAAGTAGTATAAAAACCTCTTAGATCTTAATAAGTAAGTGCTAATTTTCTTTAGTAAGGTAGTTATTTAGTAAGAGCTTTTTATTTAAGTCTTTTAGCTTACTATTTTTATAAATAAACTTATTAATAGCTTTTTACTTAATAAAAGTATATTAGATTATTATATATATTAAGTTTTAATATATATTATTATTAAGTATTAACTTTAGCTTAATAAATAACTTATTAAAGATTATAAAGTTAATAGAGTTATAATCCTCTTAGCTAATCTTTAAGAACTTCTTATAATATTATAGTAATACTTAGATAAGCTTAATAATATTATAAAGCTTATTAACTAATTTCTTTAACTTTTAGTACTTAAAATCTCTCTTAAATTTATTAATAATAATATATTAGTTAGATATCTTAAGAAATACCTCTTTATCTATACTATATAAAAAAGCTCTATTAATAAAGTTAAAAATATACTTATAGTATTAAATTTATTAAGTAGATATATTAAAATAATCTATCTTAGAGAAGATATACTAAAAAAGAGTATTAAAATAGGTGTTATTACTACTAGTATTATTATAAATAGTAATACTAAGTATAGCTATAATCTTTTAGTTTTTAAGGATTTATTTAATAGTATTAGTAATATTCTCACTATTATAGGTATTAAGTTAATGATAGAGGGTAATAAAGTATTATTTCTATTTACTATTATAATTATAGAAATAAGTAAATATAATAATAATAGTATATTAATTTAGTAATATCTATAGGTTAAAAAAGATATAGATTTTTATAAGAGTATTATAGATTTTAGCTTTAATTATAGCTTACTTCTACTTAAATATCTATTTAAGTTTAGTTTTTATATTAGATTTTAACTAATAAACTTATTAGTATATATTTAGATTAAGTTAAATAAAGAGGGTTTAAATATATAGGTTACTAAAAGTAATAAATAAGTAGTTAATATTAATAATATATTTTATAGCTAGTTCTTTAATTTTAATAACTTTTAACTTTAAAATAGCTTTGAAGATTATATAAAAGTATTTTTTAAATAAGGGGTAGTTTATTAGATTATTTAAGTGTTTATTATTATTAATTAACTTTATTAGAAGGTTAAAATATTCTATTTATATATAATTATTAATAGAAGATATTATAGTTATAAGATAGATATACTTAAGCTTACTTCTCTTGTTATATTTTTAATAGATTTAGAAAATATTACTTAATAAAGTAGTTAGTATATTAATTTATTAAAGTATAGCTTTATTATATATTTAGATAGTTTAATAAAAAGATCTTTTATATAAACGTTTTATAATTTTTAATTTAAGTTATATAACTTCTAGTACTTTTCTTAAATACTATTATATTATTAATAAAATACTTACTATACTAGGTTATATAGGGGAAAGTAGTAATAGTATTATAATTATTAAAGTTATAAATTAATATAGTAGAAGTAATAGAATTAATACTAAGTTAGCTAATAATAGAAGATAGCTACTAAAGTGTATTAAAGCTTAGAAGAAGGTATTAATCTATATATTTAATAAAAGTAATTAATTGTAAAAGTAAATTTAATATTAATAATTAATATAGAGCTAGTATAGTAGTAGTAGTAGTAAGAGTAAAAAGTTAGCTTTTTTAATAGCTAATAGAAGGGTTAAAAATATATATCTTTTTAAGTTTTATATAAACTAGCTAAAAAATATATTAGTAGAAGCTATATATTAAAAAAGCGTTTTTTAAGCTTAAGCTTTAACGCTAAGCTCTACTTAGTTATACTATTAACTCTAAAGTTATTAACTTTACTAAATTAACTTATTTAAATAAAAAAGATTACTTTTTCTCTTAATAACTTAGTAATATAACTAGTAGTAAAGTTATTTTATATTTATAAAAGTTAAGTAGTATAAATTTAAATTCTATTTAAATATTAATTTTAATAACTTCTTCTTATTTTATTTATTAAGTTTTACTAATAGGCTTTAAGTAGTATAAAAACTATAAATAATATTAGGGGTTAGTTAGTTTTTTAACTTTTTAACTTAATTTAAACTTAATTTTTCATTCTTTTAAAAATCCTAATTAGCCTAGAAGCTGAATTATATTTATTCTAGTTAAGGTCGGTTAATTTGATTAAATTAGCTAAATTAATAGTATTAGACGTTTAATTAATTTAATACTGTGAATAGCCTCACTTTGATTAATTAATTGATAAGTTTGATTAGTTGCTTTGATTAGGGTCGTGCGCTGGCGAGCAGACGGCCACATTTGCGGAGAATGGGCCAATTGCCACCCTGTCGCCCAATGTCCACTGGTCTTGCGACACCGCACCGGCTTCGAACGTCATCCCCATCCCGGCCAATGAGGGTTCTCAGATGTACTACGGCGTTGGAGGTGAGTGTTGAGTTTCATAGCTTTTAGTTCAGTTGCTAACTAATTGCGAATAGACCCCTCAAAGCCTGGCGGTTTCGCGTTCATGACGTATTGGTTCTCTGCCCCATCGGTGAACCTAGACCACTGCGACCATGTGGCGTCGATGGACTACACAGCTGGGGCTCTTACAATTGTCTTCGCTTCGGAGGAGGCTTATAAACACGCCCTGGAATCCTGGGCCACCGACGGTGGCTTGATCTTGCTGGCTTTTATCAAAGGCTGTGGAGACCATTCAAAGGGAGAGAGATGCTACTTTGTGGTGTCCGAGTTGGACTTTGGTCCTCCTGGCTACGTTGTCAGAGCCAACGGCAAAGCCCGTCACCCCGACGAGATCGCCACATCCGGGTCGGCTACATGGGGTCATTGGTCACCAAGACCAGGAGAGCCGGGGATTCAGCGCACTGGCTCGGGTTCTGGGTCGCCCTTTACCTGGTCTCCACAGCCAACGGTATCGCCGGGATCCGGCTACGGATCGGGACAGCCTGGATCGAACACCCCTGGAGCTTCCGCATCGGCGCCTCCAGCTCCAGATCCATCTGGTGTCACGTCTAGCAATCTTTCCTCCACGCGATCTTGCGCAGGACCGGTGGATACAAAGTACGGCCTCCCCACAGCCTGCTTGGGAGAGTTCTTTGACGAAGATCTGGACGATTCCCTTGGCTACACGGAACTGAGCCAGGATGATCATCGATACATTCTTGGTTACGCACCCGACTTTCCGAATGAAGTCCTTCCACCTGACTTTGACTTTGACGTTGATGCGGAAGGCTTCTTCAGAACGCGTCGAAACCAGCATCGCAAGCGCCAAGTAGCATTCCTCAAAGGGGCCGCTAACATCGCCAAAGGGGCCGCTAACATCGCCAAAGGGGCCGCTAACATCGGCAACAAGATCTATGAGACTGTTAAATTTGCCACAACGCTCTCCGGATCTATTAACAGAGAATTTGTTTGGAAGCTCCCTGATCCATCATCTGGGAATGCTGACGCCAAGAAGGTTCAAGACAGGGAAGCAAAGCAGATGAGGTCGCCTTGGGGTGACGCCATCCTCCTCAGAAGATTCAGTGGTAGCGCCAGGGGCAACGGAGGGAGCGCCAGAGGGAACATGGACATCTACTGCGTTGGTTGCGGTGTCAGTGGCAATGCAAAGGTCGCTGGCTCAGGCAAATGGACTCCTGGCGCGGGCATCGTCGAAGGCCAGGTCGAGATCCGCACTGATGTCATGTTCGTTCTCAAGGTGGGCATCGATGCTGGGATTGTTCTCAAGCAGGACTTCAAAGCAGAGCTCTTCAGCCTCGGACTGCCCGGCCTTTCATTTGGAGTTGTGTCTATTGGGCCTCGAATCACAGTGGGCACGAGCGTCTCCCTCAACGCGGCTGCCAACGGGAGGCTTCTGGCGGGTGCGGAAATGGGATTACAAGATGCTCGAATCACTCTTGACTTTGTTCAGGATGCCAAGGTCACTGACAAGGGATGGGAACCTTACTTCAAGCCAGTGTTTGAGGCTGACGGCAGCTTGATGGTCTCTTCAACTCTCGGACTGCCGATCGGCATCAAGTGCGGCATCAAAGTCAGTACCTTTTCAAAGGACGTGGGGGTCATATCCGAACCATCTATCAAGGGCGTGGCCCAAGTGGCAGGGTCTATCGGAAACTCCGCGGGGGCACTCGAGGGCGGTTTCACCTCAAGAGATGGCTGCCCCGGCATCGCGGGGCAGATCACCTGGCGACACAAGCTATACGCCGAACTCCCCGGCCGCACCAAGCCCATTCCTCTACTGGATACCAAGGACAGACCTTTGGCGCGAACCTGCTTTCCGTGAGTTCCTCTCCTAACCTACTACCAAGATCGAGCAAAAGCTGACCACAAATGTGACTTCAAAGACTGGTTGCAACCGCTTCGTCAACAGCAAGGGCCTCGATTTCTCGTCGAGCACCTCAGGATCTCCCTGTCCCTACCAGTGATCCCACAACCGATTCACCCCCTGTACTAGGCGGCCCTCCCATTCCGACCGATCCTGTCTCCTCTCTGGTAGACCCAGTCACATCTGCGGGTGATCCCCCTGCGCCCACGGTTGACTCGCCTGCTCCTACGGTTGATACTGCTCTTCCTCCCGTACAACCCACCGAGTCCTCTGTCGATCCGGTCGTCCCCTCCGCGGATTCCCCTTCTCAGACCATCGCATCCACCCCTGATGCTACAAGCATCGATCTTCAACCAACTGGCGACGTAGTTGACGAGACGACCAGCGTGGCGGGATCAACGGATCTTGACTACAGCTCTCAGCCCGTCGGTACAAATCCCTACGCGGATGACACTGGCCGCGAATTCGGTATCATCGCTGACGCTTCGAACTCCACAATGGTTATCTCCTGCAGCAACGGCAACATGTATCCTGTCAGCATCAGCAGCCCAGAGAGTCCGGTTTGCTCAGAGCTTTGGGCTGCTGCAGAGGATGTGCTCATCTACGATGGAGCTGAGCGTCTCATGCACTACTACACCAACACGATGTCACTGCTTGGCGTTTCCCGGCTTCGAGTCGGACCCGAGTTTGTGGCACCCGCAGGCGCTGCCGTGGTCACGTGGGCGGTGCACACTGCCACGGATGGAACCAACGATTCCTACTACGTTGCTGTCGATTCCCATGATGGCCTCTTCTACCCCATCATCTGCGATTACTCGGATGGAACTGCTTCAAGACTATTCTTGGTGAAGGATCCAGTCGCAGGTATCACCCTGTTGGAAAGCGCAGATGTGATGTACTCAGTCACAGGAGGCCAGGTTTCGACCTGTCAGACGGTGGCGTTGGGCTTGAGGACCAGACAAGGATAGGTAAACGTGCTTAGCCTTTAATATTTCATAATCCTAATACATGCACTATTCGATTGCTTCAGTATCTCACAATGAAGTGAAGAACCCGAAATAACTCTGTCAGGAGCACATGGGATCGTGGAGCCACCGTCGGGAAAAACAAATGCTTACCCATTTTCAGCATTCAGTTCAGTTTGGAGCATCCCAGCCACAGAAAACAGCTTTGCTGCTCCACAGTTCTCTTACGAGATTCCGAATTCTCGTTTAGTACATCAGATTCTGGCGTCATAAGCCACACACACGCTTATCCTCAGATCCCTCTCCCTCCCACTTCTTCCACAGAACAACCGCCCAGAGCCCGTAAGCTTACCCGATGGAGCAGATTGAATCCCGCTTCAATGGAATCTGTGTTGAGAATAGTGATCTGTCAGATGGTTGGTCTCTTTTTACAATTGTTGTCTTGGTCAGCACCAACAGCGACTTGGCACTTGGGTCCTTCAACCGCTGAACCGCAATTGGATTTGTTGGTCTTCACATGACCTTCCAACACAATGGTAGGATTTTCATTGACGTCGGTACAACCGAGCATTCATCAGCTCTCAGGTCCTCGGATTGGTGGACTGATGAGGGGGTGATTGCTCGCCGCTTGTTGTCTGTTCGATGCGGTGAGCGTGGGATGGCTGAAGCTATAATACACATTAGAAAGATGCTCGCTCCAGGTGAAAGAAAATTCCCAGACATCATTCTTTCCATTGTCTTCTATCTACTCAATCATGGCTGAAATCATTGATTCTCAAGCTGGTGATGCTTCATGGACTGACACGTTCTACTCCTTGAATCGTGGGAAGGTCGACGTCGAGCTCCAACGTCTGGATGCTAATCATTTCAACGTATGGCTGCCCCTCACTGGTCAGGTCGCACCGGCTCATATACTTGACCAACTCAACCGAATTTCGTCACCAAGAGTAGCAGACGTGGCCACCGGGACCGGGATTTGGTTGCGCTCTCTTGCCCAACATCTGCGATCCGATGCAGAGCTCTTCGGCTTCGATTTCGACGCAGTCAAGTTTCCCGTCTCCACTACTTCATCGAATGTCAAATTCAAGGAGCAAGACGTGCTTCAGGAGTTTCCAGCGGAGCTACAGGGAACCTTCGACCTCGTCCATGTCCGCCTCCTTTTGATTGCAATGAAGGCCAGTGACTTCGAAACTGCGACCAAGAACTTGTTCCAGCTACTCAAGCCTGGCGGATGGCTGGTTTGGGATGAGGTTTCTGCCTTGTCTTTCCGATCAGTTCCGCCTAGCAAGGCATTTGAGGAGTTCACAAGGATCGAGATCTTGCAGTCCATCAAGAATGGACAGGACCCAAGGTGCGTCGCGTCTACTAGAATAAAATGCCATGCTGACCAGCTTTTCTTAGGGGGCCCGCGCGACTGCCTGAAATGTTTCAAAAAGTTGGCTTCGAGGACTGCGAAACGAAGATCTGGTCTAGTTGGGCAGCCAGCGAAGGTGTCCAGGACGCAGCACGGATGGTCTCTCTGGGAATTGTCAGGCCTATTATGACGGCGGTCGTTGACAATGGAGGCTTGGAGACTGTTCGGACGATGGATGACGTTGAGCGGTTGCATGGCATACTGGGTCGGGAGTTGCAAAACGGCACGCGAGTGGGGTTCGATTATGTTGAAGTACTGGGCCGGCGACCTGCAGGTCTCTGACACGTCTTATTTGGTTTTCTTTCTCACACGTAAACTCAGAAACCCATACAATTAGTTTGAATTTTAACGACCTGAAATAATGATCAGATCTCCAGACTGTCTCACGCTTCCGTGGTGTTAAAAAGGTGTGATCTTTGTCACAAGTACCAAGCCAATTTGCTTTTCCGAAACTCTGTATTCACTACTACGTACCAAGGAAACTGACAGCAAGATGCGAAATTATCATTGAAAGTATAAACTAACTATGTAAAAACATTGGGTGAAATGGAAACAGAGAGAGGGGGCAAACGAAGAAAGAAGAAGGCACTCCAGTCATCCCCTTTTTCAATCGCTGCAACTTAAACCCAGTTCCTCGCAACTACAACAGGGATATGTCTCGCATCGATTGTAAGACGAATGATACCATCCTCCAACAGCTGCAAAGTTGCAGTAAGCAGTCTTGTAGTCACAGATTGGAATCGAGAACACGCCGGGGGTCTCCGATCCGCTTGGGTACATCGTCAGCTGCTTGTTCCCATTCGAGTCCCTCTGTGAGTTGTCCACGTTCGCACTGATGTTGTAACCATTGGCGTTGCCATTCAACTTGTAGGCTGCCCACACACTGGTCGTGATGTTATCCTTGGTGAGGCCTCCTCACTCCGACGCAGAGCTCTTGAGCTCTGTGATGCCCTGCAGCCCCTGAAACGCGTCCTGGTTACACGTGTACTCATTCGTGCCATCGTCAACCTTCCATTGCTGGCAGTTGGTCGCCCCAACAAGGAAGAATGTCTTGCCATCCTTAAGAAAACGAGCAGCGTTGACATCGCCCTTGTCAAGCGTCTCGGGCTGACCAGATGCCCCACATTTCCAAGCGAACGGGTTGACATCGGAACCATCATCATCGACCATAATAATCACCGGTTCACTTGTGGGGTTGGAATACCAGGCCTGCTGGATGAGGTTGCCAAAGAATACCTGCTTCATAGTCTTCGGAAGATCCAAAGTATTGAGGACAGAGGTCTTGATCCACATGCCGCTTTTGACCTGTGAGGCGAAAAAAGAAATGTCGTTCTCGTTGAAGTAGGCGGATCTAATGGCCTCAACTGCAGATGTTTGAACGTCGTGGATGGTACTGATCATGCTCTCGATATCGGTGATTGTCGTCATCTTGTCCTTTTCGGCTTTTTCCAGAGCCTTCGTCATTTGCTCTTGTGCAAGGCTGTACATGGAGTTCCAAGCTTCTTCAGCAACGGTGCTCTCACCGATAATGTTGGAAAGTCGGTTGAAGATTCCTCCTCCAACAGCATCAAAGACTTGTGTTAGAATCCAAGTGTTCATCTGCGTGGTAATGTCCTTGGTGGGGTCGTACACAAAAGTTTCCAAAAACTGGAGATGAGTTAGTATGGAGATAGTTGCAAACCACTGCAAGTCATGAGAGGCAAGACTTACGGTGTTCTTCATAGTAGTAGCTTGACTTGTGGCAGAGTCAATCGCGGTCAGCCAAGCGTTGAAGACATTGTTGATCCGGCTCATGGATGTCAAGATGTTGGAGCCTGCGATGGTCCACGGGTCGCTCATCTTACACCCCACATCGATGATGCATCCAAGAAAATCCCTGGTGTCGCAAATAAACTGCTCATCGAAGCGGAAATACCCTGCAGCTCCTTGCGACCAAGTACCATTCTCATACGACGTCCGGATGGCAGTTTTCTTCTTCTCCCACCAGGTCTGGAAATCTTTGAGGGCGATGTCGGTTTTCCCAGCTTCCCACTTTGCGGATGCTTTTTCGAAAATCGAAATGTCGGAGGCATTGCAAATTTGACAAAGCCAATGATTCTTGTCACTGCCACAGCTGGGTATCTCGAGCTCCTTGACCGCATTCATTGGCATGACTTCGGTTCCGATCGGCTGGCAAGTTGAATCGCTCGTTCCATCTTCGAAAGCCGTAACGAGGTAATTCATGTTGTAGATGCCTTGGGGACACCCTGAAGAGACGCAACGTTTGGACCTAGCAGACATGATAGTCTTTCCAAAAGGGTCAAGGATCTTCATCGTCTGTATCCCGGCTTGAATGTTGCCGGCACCATTGCCGTAGTTGAGTCCAGAAGTGAGAACCTGCATGTGCTCCTCCTTGCCGGCCTGGATGGAAATCCTGTAGCCACTGGGAAGGCCCGGCTTGAGAACGACACTCCAGTACGCCATGTTGCGACTGTAATAATCATCAGAGCCTGAAGGACGTGAGGTGTAAATGGTTTCCACCACGGGATTGCAAACTGCGTCATCGGTCATTGGCCGGTGCCACATGGCGCCAACGGCAACGGCTCCGTTTTGCGGTGTCATACTGCCTGATTCAGTTCGACTCTTGAAAGCGTGATTGAAAGAAGCGATGAGAGGTTGCAGTGCCGTGTGATCGAACATTTTCTGATTCATGTACAGCCAGGGTTGGGCGTCGCTATTCTGTTCTGGCCAGAGCTCCGCGATATAATGGCTTTCGGGCCCGTCGTTCCACGTCAGATACTGGACAAAGTCGGCCTGGTCCATCTGGTCAAGAATTCCTTCCATACGCATCGGAAGAGCCTGAAGACCGGCGCGATACACCGAGACGTTGTAGGAGTTCTTGTACTGCAGAAAGCTCAAAGGAACCATGTAAAGCTTGCTGTGGTTGTGGGCGCCTTCAGCAATGCTCAGATCCAGGGAGACATCCCCAGGACTCCTGCTGCCATAGCCATCTCTCTCGGGCCATGCGGACTCCCAGCTGAAAAGCCCGTCAACAAGATCTCCCCAGTATTCCCTATCATCCACGGGTTAGTTCATGCACATGTGACATTTTATGGCGGAATGCGTACCACCACCCAGGATGAGACTCATAGTAGCCCGTGGTCTTGTCGAAGTCGGGAATGAAGAACATCTCATTCGCCAAAGTCTCCTTCCACTTGTTCCACTTGACATTGTCGAAGTCTGCTGCAGAGAACGCTTTTCGTAACCTGTCAGTATCACGACAAGCGCCTGAAGAAGTGATCCGCACTTACTACTGATGACCGGAAGGCTGTTCCACTGGTAGTAAGACGAACGTCCCTTGTATTTCTGGAAGATCCAATGATAATCCAGGGGCTGTATCCGTGGTTAGATAATGTGCTGCTTTAACCGATGAGACTCGACTCACTCCATTGCACGAGTCACGTCCATGCCAGCAAGCGTCGCCAGATGCCCAAACATCCATGGAAACGTACAGGCCAAAGCCACCGATGGAGTCTGCTGCGTCAAAGAGATATCCGAGTGATGTGTCGATGAAAGATGCGGTTGGGTCCCCAATGTTCAGTGCGAAGCCGTCGAATCTGTAGTTTGATGTGAGCCTTTGACGACACCATGGATGAAATGCTTATAGAATTACCCGGTTGCTTTGGCGGATTCTATGTCGCTTCTGGCATGCTCTGCTGTAATGGTACCAAGCTACTCAATAGTCAGTGACAACACCTCGCTCGTATCGATCCCAGTTCTGACCATGTAGTGGGCGAAGGAAGCTCTCTGCTGAGCAAGTGAGACCCCTGAAAGCGAAAGAGCTCCCGCCAAAGCGGTAAAAGCTCGCAAGAAGCGCATAACGATTCTAAGAATTACCGTAGCCCAGGTGGGGTAAAAGTTATAGTGATATCGTGGCTAATAATGTGATTGTCTTTGAGAAAGTGACGGTGCCCATCCCTTTTATCTCTTTTGAGTGTCAGTTCGGCGTAGGAATTCCAAGCAATGTCCCAGCCTCTGTTTTCAACTACAGGATTCCAATCCCGGCTCATCAGCCCATAGGGCAGAGGGAGCGAGTCGGCTTGCTTCAATTGAGAGACTCAGAGGGACGGATGGCGAAAGCCAGGGTCGGTGTAAATGAGGCGAGCTCAGACCAATCGATTACTTCCTGAATCACATGCGTTGAGGGTCAACACCCAAAACAGCAAATGCTTCTCTAGGCAGGTCACGATACCCTGGTTTCTGCGATGTCTAGACTCTATTTTGAGCTCGACGCCAGCCCACCCCAGAAATTGCAGAGCATTTCAAGCTTCCTCCTGTGTCCTAGTCCATGCCTGCAGGAGCTTCGAAATACGGTTACTTCTACGTTTAACATGGTTTCCCATCCTCCAGGTTCCTTAGGGCATGCGTGACTTTCATGACGGACAGGGAATACAGCAAGGTTCAAGGAGAATGGAAGGAAGAGGATCGTGATCCCCATGTAAGATCCCGTCGGTGGTCCCGCGATACGGGATGGGCTAAACTCAAATCGAATGTAGCTTATCTGCTTGGAGTTGATTGCGCCGGGACAGATGCTCTATGGCTGGCAAGAACATTCATTCTCTCCCATACTTCACATCACCTTCTGCACGGCTTTTAATCGTTTGTAAGAATCCAAATCATCACCGTGGCTTAAAAATTGTTCTGAGTCTCTCCTGTTTGATCCCAACAGATGGCAATGAATGCTACGTAACCGTTGGCTCGGCAAATCGGTACCTGCATCGGGAGCATCCCGCCTGTGGTCTTCGTTCCCGCTGCAGCCTGCTTCGCCAAGTCTAATTCAACCATAAATCCACGAGTTATTGCCGTACTGCCTGGGCGCGGCCCGATTCACACGTGTCGCATCCTACGGAGGTGACCTCCGTTGGAGGCGTGGGGGCCTCTGGCGATGTCTGGACCGAAGTGGAGACCCAACTATGATTAAACGAACCAGGTATGGAGCAAATGTGGTTCTACTTCGACCGATCGTACCTTGAGCACACACCCTGCGGCTTTCGGCCGGTCCCGAGTGTTGTAGGTCAGCACCAAATCAACGGAAGTGAACTCCGTGGCAGAGCCGTTCAGCAGGAGACGGCAGCAAAGATGACCTGGATGGTACTGCAGGAATCTTGTCTGCATCATTAAATCTTTGGCCCGCCCCTCCTATCTTCCAGTAAACAATCCCGAGGGCTTACATCCAGTCGATGGGACCTTCTTGGCTGGCTCGGGAGTACAAATGTCCGAGGGGAGGCTCTTTCGAAATACTGGACGTCTGGTTCATGCACTACTTCTCGAGTTCTTTTTGGAGCGTGATGTATTCTGTCGTGTGCTGGCGCAATGGGTGCATGTACTGGAACTTGCGGCGGGGTTAGGACTGGGAGTCTTGCTATCCGGGCGGATACTTCTGGCCAACCGGGCGGGTAAATACGTACTAGAAATACTAGGTACAATAGTTTATTTATTTTCTTAATATTATCCCTATTGTTACTATGATCCCTGACTTTATCGTCGTTTTTATCGTCGTCGTCGTTATTATCGTCGTCGTTGTCGTTATTATCGTCGTTATCGTTATTATCGTCGTCGCCGTTAATCCCTATTCGTCTATACTTACTATCCGCCCGGTTAGCCAGGAATATCCGCCCGGATAGCATTACTCCAGGACTGGAGTTAATGGTTAAGATGTTGCAACGAAGGGGCAAGCTTTGTGGGGTGGACATACGGACTTGAACATTTTGTGGTGTCGCCCGGGGGGTTGCTTCTCTCGATGACTTCTTGAACAGTAACAATCATGAGTCTCGTTGCAAGCTAGAGACTACACCGCGCGCAGGCCTACGTTTCGCAGCACGTGAAGTGGTCCAAGCCTTGAAGATATGTAGCCCACAAAGGTGCCGAATAACGTAGGTTGCCGCTGGTTGCTGGAATGACGGATATAGTGACATTTCACTTCTACCTATATTATAGTGAATAGATGATGTGGATTGAAGGACGGTAGTTGGAAGCTTACTGCTCATATGATAGCGCCTGATAGCCCTTAGTATCTACGTACTGGTGCCGACACGTAGCTTCATGCGACTGGGCGCTTGAACATCATCAATTTTAGACGAAGTGTGTGATGTATACTCGCAAGACGGCAAAGCATAGCGAAGACAGCGGACGAAGGAGGACAGAACGGGGGTCTGCTGACGGTTATTAACTTCAGAGGAAGCACCGCATCAGCGTGTCATGGCGCCTTTCCCGTATGGGTCTACCAGATGCTAACTCCCAGATCGACATTTAGACACACTCGCATAGGTCCTCTCCCATTGGTGAAGAACAGAAGCAGAATCTTCTCTGCAATGATACGGTACTATATACTTTTAACATTCTCATCCCTCAGGAAGGCGGAGAAGCAGGAACACTCCCCATGGTCGTACCTGACATCTTCCAGGGGCATAAGAGGATTCTATAAAAGCTCACCTGAATTCTCAAAACAAGGACCTCGCCTGTAAGGTCGGAATGCCACGTCGTAAGCTCTCCAGACCTAACTGTGTCGAGTGTCCGATCGGACTGGTCGGCACACTGTCTGCGAGGGTATGCTGAAATTCTTACGATCGTCGCGAATTCGCCCGTTTTCAGTGTATCAAGGAGGAATAATCAGAAGATCATCAGGCACGATGACGGGCGGCGATGAAGGGACCGAAAGGTTGTCGGCAATGACCAGGGATATGGCGAATGCTTTGCTAACGCTCCTACCGGTGGTTGAATCACAAATTGCCTTCCCTAGTGTGTGGCTGGAAGGGGCCCTGGAAGATTGGCTCGGCTGGCCATGAATTGTTCCCCTTGCAATCCTTATTTATGTTGCGATATTCTGTTGGTGTGCTAGAAACGTGGTTTTGCCCGCCATGATCGGCAGAAATCGCGCGACATGAACCTCGGTGACCATAGCAGTCATTAGAAGCACGCCCCCAGCGCCATGCAGAGGCGATCGGTAGGGAGTCCTAAGGCGACACAAGTCTGTCGTGACTAAGGCGAACTCGGTGTAAGAGGAGGGTCGTTAGGGATTGCTCCCCGCCAACATAACGCTCGTGGTCTTCATCTCCGTCCTCCCCGAATTATTCGTCTCGTTCGCTCGCAAGGCGGCAACATAAGTGGCTCTAGCACGCCAAAACGGAGCACGAGTACATCCATGTACGGTGTACATGCAAGGCGACATACACCGCCGGCGGTATTCTATCATATCTGAGTACCGGATATCCGATAAAGAAGACCGAGACCATTTCCGCACCCGGAAATTTGAGGAAGATATTAAGCGTTGTCGACGACAAGTGTGACTGAGAAGAAGTACCCTAAGGCATAGCATCAAATGCAGTGATGGACAAGATCCAGCACTTCACCGAACAGCACCCGTGCGAACAAGACGCATTGATTCCCTCCATCTTGGCGAGTATAAAGCAAGAAAATAGCAACTATAAAGAGTGTTCAGTGTAACAGCTTGGTCGGTTGCGCGTGAACGGGAAAGTGTGACCGGGCAGCATTGTCAATAGGATATGTAGAGAACAGTGCTCCTACTGGAGTGGTGGACAAGATAGAAGCTTTCTGCAAATTTGTGCCTTGAATTGGGGAATCCAAAATAAGGATACCCCTGCGATGCACACTGTCGCGCGATCGGAAGACAGCGCGACTGCCTCATGTCCACTCGCAATCTGTTCGAATGTATAAGCCCCAAACAGAGGAGACGGAGGATGACGCCAGATGGACAGAGAACAGGCCTTCAGGTTCCACTGTCTTACTATCACTCTTGCTTTCAATCGGTTTGGGGAGTTTTGGCAGCCACGGGTGGAGACGAACGTGATGCTTGCGGTAGCGGACATTTGTGAAAGCAGCATCCATACCTATAAATATTTCAAGCTTATGGAGCGTTGAGACTGCATCAACATCGGATGGCAATGGGAGAGGTTCTTGGTATTAATATCGTTCCTGAATTAACGCATTGAAACAAACAGGACAACACGCAGTTGTCCGGGTATAGTATTATTCAACTCCATGTCTGGGCTGGGGATCCACCTTCCCCCATCGACAGCACCTTGCTTCCCTCGCGCATGCTCAACCGCAGCAAACCGTAGCCTCCTTGGCGGCAGAGGTCGGTCCGTCGTAAAGAGTCTCCCACTGGAAGATGAAAGAACCGATGTAGGAGCCGAGGAAGATGCAGATGATGATGTAACCGTTGTAGTACATGGCGAGGCTAGGCGAAGAGTCAGTGATGACGGAGAATAGGGTGGCGTGGGAACCAGCTTACAGCATGATGAAGTAGGCAACCGCAAACTGAACCATGTGAAGAAGTGCTCTGATAGCCTGCTGGAGAATGTTGGGTCGGAACGGAGGGATGCCAGTCCCGTTGGCTGCAGCAACAGTGGTGGATGGGCCCTTGGTGTGGTCACCGGCGGTCTCGGAGCTGGGAACACTGGAGCCGGCATCGGCCCAGCGAGCCTGGTGGTTGCGGATCAGGTATCTGTCGTACTCCTTCACGGCGCGACGGAGCATCTCGAGGGACATGGTGAGGAGAAGGACTCCAATGCAAGATCCGGCGAACATTCCATTGGAGGTGATCTTCCATGAGGAAGCGATGTAGCAACTTCCTGTGATGGCATGTTAATAAAAATTAGAAAGATCGTCTAGAAAAAACTTATATGGTATTCCAGTTCCACAGCATCTGTTGATCAATTAGTAAGATGTTCCAGTTGCGGATCGACAACGTTGATGATGGTGTTGAGTGGTGACTTACAGAAATCTTGCAACCGCTGCTTCCCATGCCAGACATGGCAGCCTTGGTGCTGGTGGCAGCAGCCATACCGGTCATGGTGCCAGTGGCAGCCATGGCGGTTGTGCTTGTGGCCATACTCATGCCGTCCATCTTGGTGATCTGTCGACTCGGTGGTTGTGGAAGGTTGAATCGATATCGTAGAGTTGTTGAGATACTCGAATATCAGAGATGAACGTCCAGAAAAGCGGAGACTCTGATCTCGGATCGATACTAGCAGGGTATGCCTTGTTGCAGTCGGATCGATGTGATAATGAACCGGAGAAGAAAAGACGAACAGGTCTTAAAAGGGCGGATCAAGCAGAGTTTAAATGGACGCAGACCACAAGGTGCAGAGGGGATCATCAAGCCTCTTTCCTAAGACCGATGAAGGGCACAGAGACAGACTTCGTACGTCCCCACTTGCGCTGGATTCCTTCCCGAAAGACATCTAGGATGCAGGTCTTGGCAAGAGCATGTAAGATTCGGTGGGTAGGGGACGTACGGGGGCAGCCTGGGACTGGGATTGGGATCACGGCCACCGGTGTAAATGGAACCATGCGATTGTTGACTCAAGGGACTGGCTGGCTGCCATCAGATTGAGAGGCTCCACACCCAAGTTTAGCCAAATGTTGGCCAAATGTTGGGGGCAAGAGAAAAGCGACGACCTCGGAATGAACGAATCAGACATTTGAAAAGAGTTTTTTTCCGTTGCTTCCTTCCTTCATTGAAATCGAGGTTCATGGGAGGAAGGAAGGCCAGAGAGACAGAACCTTCCTGCTGTCAGCGTTATCGTATGTTCCGGAAGGCGCAGGTGGGATCAGGTGCCAAGGCCAGAAAGCGCTATCGCTCCTTCTGCCTCACGCATCCTGAGAGCGTTTGAGCAAGTTTACTGCCCAGCCAAATGTCCAATTGCAGTTTGCACTTTGCACTTTTCGACTTTGCCCCCAAAAACACCCCAGCAGCAATCGCGTCGCCTCTCCACCCCACGTCCGACTTTCTGCACGACACCTCACTTCGAGCTTGAGTTTTGCTAGTGTGAGTGGCTTCATCTTCTCCCCATGTCTCGCTCGTTGGCTCCCGCCATCTGCTGAGCCCTGCAGCGCCGCTAGTAGGCCGGGTTGGCCTATGCGTCCTGTACCTTCTTACCGACCTTTGTACAACGGCCAGGTTCCATCTCGTTGCTGCAAATCACCTGCAAATGCATCCAAAAGGTGACCAGGCCAGTCGAATTACTTGCTCGCAACAGGCGCAAACGCAGTAGTGCTGATGAGCGGCCAGGAGGTGGACCGCACAATGCACGCCCGATGACCCTTCTCAGGGATCTGGCCCTTGCCAGCGCCGGGCTGATCATCACGAAAAAGAAGGTCGAGATGCCCTGCAACACGCGGCCAAGACAAGCTTCCCGGATTCACCCACGTCCAGAATGCGGTGAACTTTCAGCTCGAACCCGCTGTGCGCCCATCGTCGGAGATGTCTGCCGAGTGCGACGAGACCTCTGCTTGTCGGACGTCACCAGAGACAGGGTCGGTTTTCGTAACGTCGACGCCATCGCGCTCGTTGGACGACTGCCGTTGGGTGCCGAGAAAGTCTCGATTGTTGGAACGGAATCTGCCAAGAAAGCCGACAACGCCTTCCGTCGACCCTGGCAGATTTTGAGAACATTTGCGAAGGATCTCGGCCTCGAACGCTGCTCCAACGCGGCCTCACATGTTTTTGCATTGCTGGACGGGACCAACGAGGGTCGACATCCGATCTCGTCCACACAACACCGTACAGAGCCCCATTCAGCGGCGTCTCTCGGCCATTGGGAGGCCAGACGAAGGTTCCGCCACCCCGGCGCCGTACGTCTGCGCCTGCGGTCTGTGTCTCCCGTCGGGGTTGCGTCGCATTAGGTTGCAGCTCGCCTCGCCTCTTTATCGCGTGAAGCTCTTCCGTTGGTAGGCGCCTCATCGCTGGGCATCACCATCGCCGCCGCCAATCCCTCAGCGAGCGCAGCCCATCAGTCGTGTTCACTCTTGGCCTGCGTCTTGCATGTCTCTGGCTATGAAAAGAACATCGGTGAGATCAAGGTTCGGGCTAACGGTGGGGGGAAATGGCAGACAGGGTCCTGATGCATATTGATGCATATTCGACTTCTAGCGTCCAACTGGCAAATTTCGCGGGGTCACTTTCGCCCTTTCTCATCTCATCGCGCCCGCCGCCGATCGTACGGCCTGCTGCCGGCTGGTGCTACCGCCGCCGAGCGCCCTGTTCGTTCTCCCCGGGGCGAGCTCGGACGTGGATCCTGGCCTTTGGACGAGACATCCCGACTGACAAGTTTAATGAAGAATCTGACTCTTTTCTGCGCGCTGCAATATTTCTCTTACAATTAATGGATCCCCAGCTCCTGAACTCCCGCCAACGCCGACCCTTGATTCAACACGAACCATTTTCTTCAACAAGTCTCAGAGCTCGGCCTTCGCCTTGTCCTCCGCCGACGCACTCTGCAATGCGTACAGCTCCCTCGGCTGTCCCGACGCGTCGCAGCTGGCAAACTTCCACCAACCCCAATGCCAGGCGCCGGCGATATTGATGAGTCCCCACTTGATCGGCGCCGGCATGGGCGGCCAGTTCGCCCACAACCCGTCCTCCACCGTCCGGTCCAGGTTGAGCAGGAAGAACGGGACGACATCCGCCGTGCCCGCCTTGGTCACCGTGCTCTTGCCCCACGTCTTGAACGTCAAGCTCGCGTTCGCCGCCTCCGGTGTCCCCTCCTTCGGCGCGTTCGGGTGCTCCGCCAGGCCGGCGATGGTGCTGATCTCGCTGTGGAAGTGGTCCTCGAACGGCTCCTGGAAGCCGTTCATAATTTCGAGCAGTTTGGCGCCGGAGAAATCGGATGGCGAGGACAATGACGAGAGGTAGGTGTTGAAGTCGGCGAGGCCACCGAGGAAAGATTCTGCATTTTCATTAGCGGAAAACATTGGCCACTTGCTAACACCAGACACGTACCATGCTCCTTGTGTGTCTCGGCAAAGACGTTCTTGTCGTTCAACAGGTCCTCAACCTTGGTGAAGAGAGATTCCTCCTCGTCATCGTGGTGCGACTTGACAAACTTGAACCAAGCCTGTGAGTATCCCACAAAGTCTGCCTTGTCGGCGTCCTGGATCAATGGGGCTTGGTGGTAGATGGAGTTGTAACCACGGAGGATCGAGTTGTGCAGCAAGCACATGTGCGTCGCACCGGTCGTGAAGAGGTCGGTCTGTTCGATGCTCAGTCAGTCGAAGCTTCTTCAGTGGGGCCAATGGCATCCGAATCTCCGGGATCGTGACTAACCTTCTTGGTCACATACTGCGGCGTGGGGATGAGCTTCATAGGTCCATCGGCCCACGGCTTCGTCGTCTGCGGTATGGTAGTCATCATGAATGGTGATCTCGACAAGAGCAAGCTCATGAGGATGCTTGGGATCACAAGCAAGAGATAGCCGGCCATTTTGAAGGTTCCCAGACGGCCCGGAGTGCGGCAGGGCGGTGATATGCGGCGACAAAAGTGGTACGATTCGGTGACGTCCTTGCCCCTTGGAGTGGTGTTGCGTGACGGAGGCAGAGCTGCACGTCTTCGGGAGCTTGTTCCAGTGTTCCAGCGAGCTTCTGAGGAATCGACGGGGGGTGAGAGGAGAGTTGGCTGATTAAAAGGCATGTCCTCATTGGCCCGTGCAGCGATTGCTTGGGTGACTTGCAGGGAGCTCTGGCGCGGTTTCACCTGGGGAGCTCCCGCTAATGCCGCTGTGGGATCATGACATCCGACGGGATGGAGAGCCGAGGCGGCTTCGATTGGACGGGCGGCCTTATGATTACGGAGCAATGGCACGTCGACCGGGGCTTTCGGACCTCGCAGACCTGCCGATGTCCGATGAGCTTCGGGACTTGCCCAGAAGCCTGGGGAAGTCCAATGGAAGCTTGGGTCGATGGCCGGGGTGGTGGGTCTGCAACAGGAATCTGCCGGATGAACATGATTTCTCGTTCTGAATCTGGATCTCAAGCGTTCATTTGCCTGGTAAACGATGTGTGGTGCTTCTTGCGTCTAATTTGACGAGCCTGGAATTGCCGTGGAAATGCTCTGCATAGAGTACAAGCTAGCAACAGATGATCTCCAGTGGAAAGATGCCACCCACTATTAACTAATGGCACTTGAATATGCCAGCCTGTATTCCAGCGACAAAGCTACCCCGATGTTTCATTGTAGACCTGCCAGATGCCGCCAACTGAGAAACAAAAGATCCAAGACGAGCATGTCGCATTGTCAGGCTTTGCGTTTGAATTGCCAATTCTGAAGGCACGGACGAATCGGAGTGCGCCCCGGCCTGGCAGGCAGGCACCGGACGGTTTGCGTACACCTTCCTGCCTGTTGTAAGTCAACGAGGCACCTCACTTCAACTCACCGCCAACGCAAACTTCAGGGCCATTCCTCCTTCGCAACCACAACCAACTCACCATCCGAAATCAATTTCGTCAAACCGCCACAGATCCATCAAATAATCTCATCTGACCCCCAAAACCACCCAGTATGCCCGCCGAAGGAGTCTACTTCAGCCCCAGCGGCAAAAAGACCTTCATTCCCCTCGAAAACAACCCGGACGTCTTCACCCCCCTCATCCACGATCCCGGCATCTCCCCCGAACTCGGCTTCTACGACGTCTACTCCCTCGACGAACCGTCCCTCCTCTCGCTCATCCCGCGCCCCGCCCTCGCGCTCATCTTCATCACGCCCTCCCCCATGTACCACCAGGTCCGCGCACAGGACGGCACCCGCCTCGCCCACGACGGGGTCACCTACACCGGGTCCGGCCCCTCCGAGCCCGTGACCTGGTTCCGCCGGACGATCGGCAACGCGTGCGGGCTCTACGCGCTCATCCACGCGGTGGCCAACGGGGACGCGCGGGAGTTTGTGGGCAAGGGCAGTCCGATGGACCGGTTGCTGGAGGCGGCGGAGCCGTTGGGCTGGGAGAAGAGGGCGGATGTGCTGTATGAGAGTGAGGAGCTGGAGGAGGCGCATATGAAGGCGGCCAGGCGGGGGGATACGTATGTGCCGCCTGCGGAGGAGAAGCCTGGGTATCATTTTATTGCGTTTGTGAAGGGGAAGGATGGGCATTTGTGGGAGCTGGAGGGGGGCAGTGATGGGCCTGTGGATCGTGGGGTGTTGGGGGAGGGGGAGGATATGTTGAGTGAGGGGGCGTTGGAGAGGGGGGTGAAGCGGTTTATTGGGTTTGCGGATGGGAATTTGGAGTTTAGTGTTGTTGCGTTGGCGAAGAAGGAGTGAGATCTTGGGTTGGTGTTGGTGATGGAGGGCGATGCATGGCAAGCGAGTGGCATATCGGACTTGCATTCATCTCAAAACGATTCAGCACAAGAAAGTATATTGGGTTGAGAACAATTCGTATAAGTCTATGCTCTAATATCCAAGAGTACTTACTGTCCACTCCTGGTCACTTCAATTCTTCTTGTCCATCCAGGGCACACATGCCTCGTAAATCCCCTTGAGGTTCTCCCACTTGGCATACCTCTCAAACAACCCCTCCTCCACCTTCCTCAACGACTGCAGCCCGCCCGCGATGAAAAAGTCCGTCAAGCTAGGCTCATCCCCGCCCACAAACGCCTTCCCGCCCCGGACCTCCCTCACCAACCCATCAAACTCCCGCAACCCCTCCTGCGCCTTCTCCCACACAGCCTCCTCCCCCGCGAGCACATCCTCCAGCGTCTTGCCCCCGAGCCCGGCCTCCCTGCTCCGGCGGAAGTACTCCGCCGCGCGGGGCGAGAGAATCGCCGGCTCGCGCGGCATCACCGACGCAAACGCGATCGGGCCCGCGACGTCCCGCAGCTTGGCGATGATCTCGGCGTCGCGCGGGGTGGACTGCGGCAGCGCCGGGGCAGGGTAGGTCTCCTCGAGGAACTTTGCGATGGGGAGCGAGTCCATGACGTGGGTGTCCGAGGGGACGTGGTGGATTGCGGGGACGGTGTACTTGTGCTTGCTTGGGCTGTGCTCGGGGTACGGCGGGATGTTGAGGGCGGAGAGGGTGGGTTCGATGTCGGGGAACTCGAGGAAGATGGTGCGGTAGGGGATGCGTTTGTAGTTGAGGACGAGGCGGATGCGCCAGACGGCGGGGGAGAAGCAGGTGTTTTTTGTGCAGGCGAGGTCGTAGAGGATGACCTCTGGTGCTGGGGTTGAGGCCATTTTGGGGTGTTGTGTAAGTGAAGATGTCACGATGTTTTTTTGTTGAGGGGGAGTTGCTAAGGGTCCGAGGTGCTGTATTCGAGGGGATGAGACTTCGCCTGGCTTATAAACAAGCCGCGTCGCGTCAAATCACGTCGGAATGCAGTGTGCAGCGCAGTAGTGCTGACATTGCGCTCGGTCGCAGACGAAAGGCGCATGTCGTCCGAAGTTCCCTTGTCACCTTCCTCACCTTACACCTTCCCGACTTGCATCCTCACCGAAATGTCAGTCCACCACACCGAGGTGACGGGTTCAAGGCAAGGTGAGGGGGGTGAGGGGTAACTTCCAGGTTGGTTCACTTTGGCAGGGCGAGCTGTGCTCAGCCTTGAACCCCACCACCCGCACTGGCCAGCCACCCCGGCCCCTCCCACCCAATCAGGGCCGGCCGCCGGTCCAACCATCGAAACAGCTAGAAGGCACTCGGGTGGTGAGCTTTTGGGCCTTTCTGGGGCTCTGTTTTCTTTCTGCCTTTCGTCCCGCCTTGCCTTGCCTGAACCCCGCGGCCTGAAATCTTGATCTTTTCTCTCTGCATCCTTTCCTCACCACGATTAAACCCCCTCACGAATACCCCTCTTCGACGAAAATACCCTCGACTGTAATTACGAGCTGCTGTTTTTTTGTTCTCTTTTTTTACTCAAAACGTTCGTTCGCAAGGCATAGCACGAAAACACCCACACACGCATCATGGCTTCCGCAGACGAGCTCAAGGCTCTCGGCAACAAGGCCATTGCCGAGAAGAACTTTGACGAGGCCGTGTAAGTAACCCGGAAGATTCGACACGAGAAACGACAATCAGAGCTGACAAGGAAATGTGCAGCGCCAAGTTCACCGAGGCCATCGCCCTCCAACCCGAGAACCACATCCTCTACAGCAACCGTTCGGCCGCTTACGCCTCCAAGAAGGACTGGCAAAAGGCGCTGGACGACGCGAACAAGACGACCGAGATCAAGCCCGACTGGCCCAAGGGCTGGGGACGCAAGGGAACCGCCTACTACGGCCTGGGCGACCTTCTCGCTGCCAACGACGCCTACGAGGAGGGACTCAAGGTCGACCCCAGCAATGCCGGCCTGAAGAAGGATCTTGCCGCCGTGCAGAAGGCCATGAAGGCGGAAGCTGGCGGTGGTACGTTCTCATCTGCGTGACCTGCTACCTTGCGAGAAGCTAACGACAACAGACGCCGGCGACCCGGGCCTCGGCCTCGGCAACATGTTCAACGACCCCCAGCTCCTCCAGAAGCTCGCCGCGAACCCCAAGACGAGCTCGTTCCTCTCCGACCCCACCTTCATGGCGAAGCTCCAGCAGATGAAGGCGAATCCCACGGCCTCCCCCGACCTTTTTAGCGACCCCCGCATGTTGCAGGTCCTCGGCGTCCTCATGGGCGTCGACATGCAGATGGGCATGCCCGACGAGATGCCCGGCGCCTCCAAGGACACCGAGATGCCCGACGCCCCCGCTCCCCAGTCCAAGCCCGCCGCCCCCAAGAAGGCGCCCACCCCCGAGCCGGAACCCGAGGTCGAAGAGCTGGACGAGGAGGCCCTGGAGAAGAAGAAGGCCAAGGAGGCCGCCGACAAGGAGAAGGCCCTGGGCACCGAGAACTACAAGAAGCGCAACTTTGACCAGGCTATTGAGCACTACACCAAGGCCTGGGAGCTCCACAAGGACATCACCTACCTGAACAACCTGGGCGCCGCCTACTTTGAGAAGGGCGACTACGAGAAGGCCATCGAGGCGTGCACCAAGGCCGTCGAGGAGGGCCGCGCCATCTACGCCGACTTCAAGATGATCGCCAAGTCGTACGCCCGCATCGGCACCGCGTACGAGAAGCAGGGCAACCTCGAACTCGCCATCGAGAACTACAAGAAGTCGCTCACGGAGCACCGCACGCCCGACGTCAACGCGAAGCTGCGCGCTGCGGAGCGCACCAAGACGGAGCAGGCGCGCCTCCAGTACATCGACCCGGCCAAGGCCGAGGAGGCGCGTGAGGAGGGCAACAAGAAGTTCAAGGAGAGCGACTGGCCGGGCGCCGTGGCGGCGTACAGCGAGATGATCAAGCGCGCGCCGGACGACCCGCGCGGCTACAGCAACCGTGCCGCGGCGTTTGTAAAGCTGCTCGAGTTCCCGAGCGCCGTCGAGGACTGCAACACGGCCATCAAGAAGGACGCGACCTTTATCCGCGCGTACATCCGCAAGGCGCAGGCCTTCTTCGGCATGCGCGAGTACTCCAAGTGCGTCGACGCGTGCACCGAGGCGGCTAAGGTCGACCTCGAGCACCACAAGGGCGCCAACGCGCGCGAGATTGAGCAGCAGCAGCAGAAGGCGTTCAACGCCATGTACGCGGCGCGGGAGAACGAAACGGAGGACCAGACGAGGGACCGCCTGGCCAAGGACCCCGAGGTGAGTAGCCGCCAGTCGAGACTTACATGTACGAGAGAGACGCTAACGAGATTTCGTGACAGATCATGAGCATCATGCAGGACCCCATCATGCAGTCCATCCTCCAGCAGGCGCAGTCGGATCCGGCGGCGCTGACGGAGCACATGAAGAACCCCGAAATCAGGTCAAAGATCCAGAAGCTGGTGGCGGCGGGAGTTATCCGCGTCGGTCGGTAAGCCGGGGTTTGGGAAGGGAGAGGCGTTTGTGTGGTGGGTGGGTGGAGGAAAGACATGAGGTAAAATGGTCATGTGTAATGGTTGGACGATGAAATGCTTTGACACCAAAGAAAAAAAAGTTTTCACTAGGTCATTCGTAGTGGTTGCGAAATGTGACCTCGACAATGGTGATTTTCCCACGTGAGAGGTGCGACCCCGAAATGTCTCAAACCCGTGGCTGCATGACCGATCGCCTTGGATCTCAGAGAGCGTCTGTCGTCTGAGGTTATTGAGGCAGCGCCGGCACTTGTCAGATTTTAAGACCAGGACCCATTTTGCCGCGCTTTTTCGTGGTCGGATGAGGTCCCGTAATTGTGCGCTCGTGTAAGTGTCACCCGCTTCACGATGACAGTCATTGGGACGGCGCGAAGTGGTTTTTGAGATGAGGAGAGATGGGCGACTTATACAGGATCCTTTCTGTTCTTTTAATGTCTAGTTTTGACTTTCATTTGAACCTGCTCTCGGTGGTTTTGCTTGTCTGAATCAATGCGATATTCTTTCTCGCAACCGCAGCCATGGAATCCCACTCCCCCATGAAAGAAGGCAAGCTAACCTCTCTGCCTCTCACTCTCCTCCAACAAACTGACGATGAAAAGCATACATCCAACTCATAGAAGTCATCGCCACCTCGCCCCCCGACCCGCCCTCGCCCGCCCTCCACCTCATCGCCTCCCTCCCCTCCGTGCTCCGCTACGTCGACGAAGACAACCGCACCGTCCTCCACCACGCCGCGCGCCTCGGCCGCGCCGAGATCGTCCGCGCCGCCATATCCACCGCCGGGCCAGACGCCGGCGTCGACCCCCTCGACGCAGACAGATGCACGCCCCTGCACCTCGCAAGCCGCAACGGCCACCTCGAGGTCGTCAGCGCGCTCCTCGCCGCGGGCGCGGACGTGCGTGCCGAGGAGAGTTTTGATGAGACCCCGCTGCATGAGGCTGCGCGCAACGGGCACGCGGAGATTGCGGGGGTGCTGATTGCCGCGGGGGCGGTTGTGGACGCGCCGAATCGGGATTGTGGGACGGCGCTGCATGTGGGCGCGCGGAGGGGCATGGAGGGCGTGGTTGCGGTGTTGCTTGCCGCTGGGGCGAATCCGGCGACGAGGGATGCGGTGGGGGATACGCCGCTGCATGATGCTGCGAGGGGGGGGCATGAGGGGGTTGTGATGAGGTTGTTGGAGACGGGGATGGTGTCTATCGAGGCGCTGAACGCGAATGATTTCACGCCGTTGAGCGTGGCGGCAAGGCATGGGCGGGAGGCGATTGTGAGGATGCTGGTTGAGCAGGGGGCGGACGTGGATAGTTTGTCGAATGAGTATTGCACGCCGCTGCACCAGGCGGCGTCGGAGGGGCACGATGGGGTTGTGAGGATATTGATTGCGGCGGGGGCGGATGTGGATTTGCAGGACCGGGATGAGCAGACGGCGCTGCATGCGGGGGTGATGTTTGAGCACGCGGCTGTGGTGGCGAGTCTGTTGGCGGCGGAGGCGGATGTGAATTTGAGGGATACGGAGGATTGTACGCCGCTGCACCATGCGGTGAAGAACGAGAACAAGGCGATGGTGCGGGATCTGCTGGAGGCCGGGGCGGATCCGACGGTGATTAGCGCGACGGGGGAGACGCCGCAGAGTTTAGCTCGGGTGCTGAACCGGAATTCGATTGCGGATTTGTGTGAGTCGGCGCAGGTGAAGGTGCGGCAGGGGGTTGTGTCGAATTTCCGGCCGAAGCGGTGCCGGCCGCCCGGGAGGCCGAACCAGGAGGACGAGAGGGAGGCGTGTCGGCATTTCAAGGGGCTGTTCTGGTGCCCGACCAGCGAGGTGAGGTTTGAGGGGCTGAGTGTGTGGGATATGTTGTATGATCCGGAGACGGAGCTGCGGTTGACGCCGAGGGTGCCGGCTGTGGTGGGGACGACGCCGGGGAACGGGAACGGGAAAGGCGGGGTGGGGACGCCGGTGCGGAGTCCCGGGGCGAGTCCCGTGCGGAGCCCTGCCGTGTCGCCGGGGGCTAGTCCGGCCGCGAGCCCGCCGCGGAGCCCGCTGCTTTCACCCCCGGGGACATCAGCCGGGGGGTTGACGATGAAGGAGATGAAGAGGGGCCAGCAGCAGCGACGACGAAAGAGCTCGTACGCGAGCCGGGTGCCGGAGAAGCCCGTCAAGAGGTGGCTGCACCTGCCTGCGAACAATGTCGCGTGGGTGATGGATCTGGTGCAGCGGGTATGTGCGATGGATCACCGGACGGACGCGGAGTGTAACCGCATCATGGCCTTCATCGAGGAGACGTTCCACGAGATGCGGACGGGGGAGTTCTACCGCCGGCCGCATTTCAAGATTGAGGCTGCTGCGGCGGCGGCCGGGGAGGAGGTGTTGGGGCTGGGCGTTGGACCGCCCACGCCGCCCATCACGCAGCCCACGACGACGACGACGACGCCTGGCGGGAGGATGTTCTCGATGGTGCTGCCCATAATCGACGTCGACATCGACGAGGGCACGAAGAACAGCCTACGGAACGTACAGATCGGGGACGAGGCGCGGCTGATGCGGCCTCTGGAGATGGTCGCCGGAAACGACAGACGACGCGTGGTAGTTCCGCAAGGTGGCGTTTCCGGCGCGGCGCAGAGACGGCACCCCCTGAGCGCCATGCCGACGAACCTCCAGCACTACCTCTTCCCGCACCTGGCGCACTTCGACGCCATGGCGAAGCTGCGGGCGAGCTTCACCAAGTCGGAGTACCACGTCCCGCGGCCGCTGGACCAATCCTACCACGAGGCCCTCAGCGCGGCGGATCTGGCGCTGCGGAATGAAAGTCAGGTGCTGTTCCGGTACCTGCGGCGTGTCGAGGGGCGGTTGGAGGAGCAGCAGCAGCAGCAGCAGGCGGAGGAGGAGGTGTGTCCGCAGCCGCTTGCGGAGGACTCGCAGGCCCGGCCGCAGGGACAACAACAGGGGCAACAGAGCCCGTTTGAGAGGCACGTGCAGCGGACGTTTTCGCGGCAGGCGAGCTCGAAGCAGAAGAAGACGGACGGGACGAAGGCGGAGCTGGGGAGGATGGCGGGGCGGCAGGACCAGGCGAGTAGTGTGCAGGCCAAGATTTCAAGGGAGAAGAGGAGGATGGATACGGAGAGGCGGAAGCAGATTTTGTGTGTTGCGCAGCTTTGGGTGTGGAGGATTGACGAGAGTGAGTTTTTGCAAGTCGCGAAGTTTAGGGTGTAGAAGGTGAGAGTTTTGCTGACGATGCAAGCAGATACGATCATCACCGCGTTCCCTGATCGGTGGGATAACAAGAACGCCAAGACGCTCTTGAACGAGATCAAGCATCGTGTTCTGGGGATCAGGGATTTACGGTCCGAGGACACGGACATGATGCGCATCGTGGAGAGTATTCTCGAGAGCGCACTGGGATACAGCGAGGAAGAGTTCCATTTCCAATTTGAGGGGCCGAAGAGCTATTGCACAGTCTTTGCATCTTCGATCGCTCATGTTGTAAGTCTTGAGACTACTTGACCATCACGGTTACGGTCGCTAACAGCCAACAGTCCAACGAGGCGATGAAGCGCTACGCCGAGTTCAAGGCGTCCATCAAAAAGATGGGAACGTCAAAGACGGTGTTGGATGACTTGCGGGCAGAGATTGAGCTGCTCCAAGAGATTGACGACATCCGAGAAGAGATTAACATGATCAAGCGGGTACTGAGGTCTCAAGAACGTGTGTATGAGGAGTTCAGGGGCTCTGAGATCGGAGAGAAGTGCGGGGATGGGAAGGATGCTGCGAGGAAGGCGTTCAAGCATCCTACGTTGGACTTCTTCAAGAGGTTGGAGGAGGATGCCAATCGAGTCCGAGACTCTGTAAGTTTTCACAATAGGTGATGAAAGGGTAGCTATGAATGCTGACAGCCGGCGACAGATCACGACTTTGCTCGATCTCAGGCAACGCGAGGCGAACATCGAGGAGGCTCTGTCGGCCAGCGAGCAGTCCAAGATCCTCTTCATTTTCACGGGAGCCACCGTCGTTTTTGTAAGTTGTGCAACCTACGTCACCTGTCACAGGATCTGACAGCGTTTCACAGGCTCCCCTTTCGTGGGCAACCGGCATCTTCGAGGTTAGCATCGAAGGTCTGGCCAGCCCCACCACCGCAGGCACACTGATCATCGCATGTGGTACGTAACACCGGTACCTGTCTCGCTTGACACGCAACATCTAACGTGATACCCAGTGCTGAGCCTCTTCGGCACTCTACTTCTCATCGCCCTGTCCCTCCAGATCTACGAGTTCATCACACAAGGCAAGGCGAAGCAGATGTACCAGAGGGCGTGGAATTTCTTGGAGATTAGGAAGAAGGATATGGCTGCTTCTAGCTCGAAGAGTTCTCCACCTTCATCATTGGATGCGTCGACGCAATTGAGTAGACAGAGGAGATCTTCATTGTCGCAGCCTGTTGCGGCAACAGCCGTGAGGGAGAGGAAACCTCTTCGAAAGAGACTCGCGGCTTTGAGGCCGAGGCATCGGGGGCGAGATGAGGAGAAAGGTGTTTCTGGGAAATAAGCGTAGGTTAATATGAAGGATAATTAATTCATCATACGAAATGACGAGACCGTAGGGCGGGGCGTGGAACATGTCCCTAACAGGAAGCTTCAAGTACCATTCTTCCGAAACCAAAGCAGGCTGTCTTTCGCTACACCGTAAGGCAACCAAAGGTGTTGTGTCTGACCTGACTATGCCACTTGCCTTGAGTGTACCACACACACAGTACCTAATGAAGAAAGATTAACCAGGCGCGCAATTTAGCCCCAACTAAATTTCAGCTTCAGGTCGCAAAATCGGCCCAGCAGACCAATTCGAATTATTCTTCCTACATCTCAAGCTATAACGAATCAGCTCCAAATCTGCCTGAAGGCATTCATCGAAAACAATGGAGCAAGCTGTGAGAGATTTCGAAGTCGCCCGCGAACGCCCTCTTCGACGAAGATCGACCGGCGACATTGGAAACGCCATACATGCTCTGCAAGCCCAAACACCGCGGCACATCTCCATACAACGTGAAAAGTCTGAAGACGATGACGCCCCCGTACAGGACGATGTTTGGATGGCAGAATTGTCCGACTCTGACCGAACCGCGACGTGGCGTCCATGGTGGCTTCAGACCATCGTCCTCGCCAGCTTTATTGCGGTTTTCATATCCGTTGGTATTGGTCTTGGCATCATAATGTGGTGTTCCAAGCAAAACAACGGCATCTTCACATCTCGGATGAAGGGAGCTGAATATGTGTCCCGCTTCGTCCCAACTGCCAGTAAGTATCTCTCAGTCAGAAAACGCGACATTGCGTGATTTGGCCACATTTATAACACATGACAAACAGTCCTCACACTTGTGGCCGCTCTATGGACACGGGTTGAGCTCCAAGCATGTCGATACACGCCCTGGTATGCCATGTACAACAGCCGACTGCCCAGAAAACTTGACATCGACCTGGACTACACATCAATGATCTTTCCCACCCTTCTCTTCCGATCGCTGAAGAGAAGGCACTACTTTTTGTTCTCGATTGCGACAATATCATTACTTCTCAAAATTCAAGTCGTTTTGTCACCTGGTCTACTCCAGGTAGCCAACATCGAAGTTCCTGAAAATGGCACCTTGAATCTCCTAGATATCTTCAATTTGCCTCAAAACTACACGGGTGACGACGACGTAATGCATCCCGCCTACAATGTTGCTCGAAACGTTTTGGAGTTCAATACTTCTTACCCTTTCGGGGTTACAGAAAAAGCTGCCCACCAACGCTTTAACGAGAGAGGGAGTGTAGGCTCACCTCTCATAGCAACCGTCGAGGCTCTTTTTATGGACTTTCAATGCCTCAAGCTCGAACGCTACGAAATGACGAACCGTTCGAACGAAGACTCATACGATGAGATTGAATTCGAATTAGATTTTCACTTCGAGGGGTGCCCAAATACCGTACCGTGGCATATGTACAACATTACCAAGCCAGACAATTATAGATTTCAATATTGGATCTATAACGACACACTTAGCCCAGCACAACGCTGTTCAACTTTACCTCAGGGTCGACAGTTTGCGTACATAATTGCAAGCTTTAGAGGCAGAGATCTGCCAATGCCAGACAATATCTCCGCCATCATGTGTGGCTCGAATGTTCGACTTTCAAAAGCAGAAGTCACTGACAGTGGTATTACAACCAGCTTGAAGGAGATCGAAAACTCCCCTCAAACGGAACTCAATATGGACCTGTGGGGAATCATTGTCAAGAGCTTGCCTTGGACAAAAGACTTTTGGCATGTCGGCGGCGATACCTGGGTCAACATGGACGACACAAACAACCCTGTCTGGATATGGCAACATTTCAAAAGTGGAACAAAAAAACCCGACCCAGACGCACCAGATCCTCTGAACACAACTGAAGTCCTTTACGAGTCAGTGACTGGGCTTGGTAACCATATCGGGCCTTTATTTGGACATTATTTCATGCGGCAAGAGCGCGAGACTAAGTCAGATCGAGTAGTTCTGGTCAAAGTCAAGCGATTGTTCGTCAACTTCCCAACAGCCATTTCCATGCTCAGCATCTTGGGTGTCATGCTATGTATTGCGAGTCTTGCAATTGGCCGTCACCGAAGAGACACGAAAGCGTTGTACATGGACCCGGCCACACTTCTAGGCAGTTTGGTATTCTTACACGACCATCCAACTGTCACTAGTCGCATACTTGCCCTCCAGGGCGACGACCGGCAAGGTCTCTGGCACAAAGAAACTTCTGTGCCTTACGTTATGAGAATATGGGTACGGACTGTGTTCGTGGGTATCCTTGTCGGCGTTTTCGCGGCTACAATCGCGACGCTGGTAATATCCCAGGCTCAAGCTGGGATAGGGTCACCTGGTGGATATTGGTACCATCTATGGACCTCCCTTCCAGTATTAATGATGCTCGGCATTTCCTTATATGCTGGCTCCTGCGACACGGCATCGAGGAATCTTTGGATTCTATATCGCCTTTCATCAACGTCGTCTTCCGTTCGACAGCTGCACTTCTCGATGTTTGACATGTCGGGCCCCCGAGCATCGTTGACCGCATGGCGTCTGAAAGCATGGCCAGTTTGTTTGTTCCAAACCTTGGCTTTTTTCTGTGCATTTCTGACAACAATTGCATCGGTTCTTTTCACGGTTGATTGGAACACTATACCAAGGGATATTGAGTTGCAACAAAACAGTTGGTTTGGCAACAAAACCGTGCAGCCGCGAGCCTCGAATTATGAGGAGTCTGTGACCCGCCTGCTCATAGCAAGGGGAGAAGGGGATCTGCCGTATCCCAGCAATACCTTTGACAATTACCTCTTCCCGGACCTTGTCATACCGCCCAACTCTGGCCAGAATGTCAGCATTCTTGTTGAGATACCGGCAGCGAGCCTAGAGCCATTTTGCACAAAGGTGGCAGACGAGACTGGCAACATTTTTGTCGTGGACGAAGAAAGAGACGTCAGAGATAAAAACACGACATTTTACTCAGCAAACATCCTTTTTGACGTTACTCTGCCAAATGGGACCGCAATTACTGTGAACGAATCCATAAGGTTAGGCCACAATGAGACAGCTATGGAGCAGACATTCTTCGCCGTCGGAGACGATACCTCTTCAACGTCGCGATATTACCTCTGGGGTGGCTGGGATCGAACAACGACAGAAGTCTTTTTCCTGCGAGGCTGGCATTGCAACTACGCTTGGATGAAGACTTTGATGAACGTCAAGATGGCTGTGGTGAAGGAAAAGCTAGTGATCGACCCCAGGAGCCCCCCAAACTCATCCGAAGGGACCATAGAAGCATGGAGCCCATCTTTCAGTTATTACAACTACGGATCGTCCAGTCCACTTTGGCCCGGTTCAGAGGGCGTGGCAAATGATGAATTCGACATAGATGCCGAAATGTTGCTTCTCTTGAAGCCTTCTGGGTCATTTTCACCCGAAGCCTTCGGAGATCCGATGCGGGAAGACGAGGTTAAGAATGCTATCAACCGCAACTGGGCCTTTGTGCGCGCACAGGTTGCAAACAGACAAAATCGACTTGGCCTCAACGATACGGCTGTTTCGAGGAATCTCCCGATTGAGGGTCTACCTCAACTCAGTGCAAAACTGATCGACCTTGACAGAAGGCGACTTGTCCAAGGCACAGTACCAACCTGCTTACTTTTAGTGATCATTGGCTTGGTTATTGTTGTCAACACTTTGATGCTTGTTCCTAAACCCAGCAAAACGCGTCTGTGGTGGAAATCAGAGCTATTTGAAATGAACGTCACAGGATTAGCGCCAGATGGATTTAACAGCATTTCGATGCTAGTTGATCTTCTACACCCTTCAAACGCTCTCCAATATATGCCCTCTCAGTCATTGGCAGACGAAGAGCTGTACGAGCAGCTTGGGCATTTGCGTTTCCGGCTTGGCTGGTTTGAGAGGCAAATTGACAAAACAAAGCATTTCACAGTGGGCGTAGAGGGCGACGATGGCTTCGTATTCTTGGGTGGACCACTAGATGGAGAAGATGTCTCCTCGGATGCATCGTCAACTTCAACTAATGCTACGACCTGAGACTTGAGGGTGTGACAAGATAGCGGCGCAGCGACAGATAGGGGTAACACTCTGTTGTAGTAGGTGAGATGTGTCAGTTTCGGGGGAACTGATCATCTTGCAGGGACCACTGCTTTTGTTATAGACTTGTTTGCTTCTATGACGTGAAGCGTGCTTCGATCAATGATAACGTTGACTTGCGGCATCATTGTCTCCCGCAATAAATGACAACCTCATTGAGTTGGCAAGTGTCACATGCCTCATCATGAATGTCTACAGCTTCATCTATGGGTTAAATTCACAATTGAAAAAAGATTTCTCTCCGAGATTGAGCATCTTCTTGCTAGAATGACTAGTATGTGGAGGGAGGGTTAACGGAACCATCTTTTACAGTTGACCACAACCACCCGTTACTTCTCACGAGCTAACTCCCGCGCAGTAATAATAATCAGGCCAGATCTGCGTGCCACAATTCTCTCCAGCCGCACCAAGTACGGGATTCCACTTGTAAAACAGCACCGAGTCGATCCCGGCATCGTTGGCCAGCTTCCAGCATCCGTCGCCGCTAACAGCCTGCACAAACTTGTTACAGTTGGCGGCGATCCCAGCCTGCGTAGCCGTGGGCTTGGGCGCCGAGGCCGTGGTCGTCGGCGGCGGCGATGAGCCTCCCGAGCTCGAAGACGCGACGCAGTAGTAGTATTCGGGCCAGGGATACGAGCCGCAGTTCTCGCCGGCCGAGCCGAAGACGGGGTTGAGCTTGTAGAACAGCTCGGCGGTGATGCCCGCGTTCGTATACAGTGACCAGCAGCCGTCACCGGCCTTGGCCTGGACGAACTGGGTGCAGTCTGACGCCGTACCGGCGTGAGTCGCTGTCGGCTTGGCAGGGTCGTTTCCGGCCGTCGTCGTTCCCGTCACCGGCGGAGGAGACGACGAGGAGCCAGTGCCGATGCAGTAGAAGTACTCAGGCCAGATCTGCGTTCCGCAGTTCTCGCCGGCGGCGCCGAGGACCGGGTTCCACTCGTAGAACTGCTCGGCCGTGATACCCGCGTCGGTGTACATGGACCAGCACCCGGCTCCGGCAGTGGCCTCTGCCCACTTGTTACAGTCGGATGGTTGTCCGGCCTGGGTGTTGGTCGGCTTCGGCACGCTGGCCGTGGTCGACGTCGCGGGGGCGCTTGTGCGTGTTGTTGTCACGGGTGGAGAGCCCTCGCCGTTGACGCCGACGCAGTAGTAGTAGTCCTTCCAGACCATGGTGTCACAAAGCTCTCCCTCGGAGCCCAGGATGGGGTTGAGTTCGAAGAGCCGGCTCTGCTCGATGGCCGCGTCGTTTGCGATCTTCCAGCAATTGGCGCCCGAGCTGGCGAGGACGTAGCGCGTGCAGCCCTCGGCTATGCCCTCTTGGAGAAGCCACGGGTCTATCGGGGTGGTTGGGTTGTCGATGATCTCGAGGGTTGGGGTGCTTCCGGGACCGCCGCGGATGGGGCCCTGGCTGTCGTCGGGGAGAGAGTCCATGGCCGGAGGTATCCAGGATCCACCAGGTCGTCTGTGAGATGCGTGAGAAGATGCACATGTACACCGTTTGTCTGTACTTACGTCACGCAGATGTACTGGTCTTGGACCAGGTGATCGCAGGCTCCGAGGATGTTCGGGTTCCACGTTGCGAGTTGAGCACCATTGACGGGGTCGGTAGCGTTCGAAATGGCACTCGCGATGGATTCGCAGGTCTGGCCGTCGTGGACGCGGAGGAGTTGACACGGCTGAGGACCGCAAACCTCGCGCGCCTCAACATAACACGCTTCGTTGCCGGTCGCAACAAGAAGGCTGCCTGTAGCTACTCCATACTGCAGGGAGATGTCGTTGCAGGCCTGGAAGCTGTCGTTGGAGTACGTGCCCATGACGTTGATGACGACCTGGCCCTCCGCGCACGACAGCTCTGTCTCCTCGGGCTCCGTGTCCGTCACTGTTGCCGGGCCTTCGCCGAACGTTGGAGTCGGCGTCAGCACGGTCGGGTAGTTGGGTAGCGACCTCGTCATGACCTGCGCTGCAATGGTGGTCTGACAGACATCCTGGATGTCCTGGAACTGTTCGACTAAATAGTCCGAGTGGTCCTCGTCAGGCAGGAATTCAGAGGAGATGCGAGCATGCATGAGCTTGAGGAAGCACTCCGAGCACAGGAGGTCGTCCTCATACAGGTTGGCCATGCGGCTGTTCTCGGCTGTCACGTTGGCTGGGTTGATACACCAAGGGTCCGAGGGGTTCGCGGCGCAGTCAGGCCGGACGACGTCGGAGCCGACCCATTCTTGGGACTCGACAAAGCACCACTCGTCAGCGGAGGACTGGAGACATGCGATCTCGAGACCCTCGGCAAAGCGGGTAGAGAGCGTGTCGGCCTCGACCAGGCGGTCTCCCGAGCGGAGGAACTCGCCCTCGCAGGACCCGGCCACGTCTTCCTTCCACTGCCGGCTTGAGTCAAGGCAGCCAGTAGTACAGAGCTGTGTGGTGTTGTCTGATGTCCAGTAGATGTTGTCCACTTTGGATGTCCATTGGAAAAGGTCTGGATCACAATTCAGAGTCGTGTTTCTGTCGCAAATAACGTTAGTCTCCAGGTGAACGAAAATCGTAGCCATGTTGAAATTCAACATAGCCGTAGACAATGTATTGCAACCTACAGCGAACTGATACAAGTAGTTGAGATGTTGAGAACTTCGGAAAGACCCTGTGTGTCTACCAATGGCCATAGAGTGAACGCAGAAGCATATGGTACTAGGCCAAGGGCCAACGCCATGGGGAGCGATTTAATGAGCGACATGACTGAGTAATTCAGTCTCACGGACGGCGAGGTAAAGACAGAAAGCCCGTGGGCAGACAAGATACGAATGATCGAAGCGACAAGAAACCAAGGAAGACTCTTGGATATCTGGAGGTCATGTCTACTCATATCGGGCCTCAACTCGATTCCGGGACCAGAACCTCCGGGCCTCGCCGCATCGCTCTGCGCGATAAGCTCTTGCATACCTTATTGAACCAGATGGGGTTGCAATTTCCGTCCGCCAAGTCTGAGAATAGGCAGACGTCTCGAGGCTCAGCCCAGCGTTGCGTCCAGCCCTCTCGGGTTGTCGGAAGGACTCCGGTCCACCGCAACCAAGCAGCACGCTTGGAAGGGAGTCAGAATATTTCCACAATTAGGACCAGTTCCAGATTCATAGCGGACGGTCCCGCGACTCTGCGCCTCTTACTCACGTCCGACGCGCTTCTCTCCTGCCTGTTCTCGCCTAGTTCGTGATCCCTGCATGCTGACTGCATACCCGCTATGCAAGGGTCAAGGTGCCATCGTGAATCCTTCTTCCGAGACTCCAGTTGAGGCTTGCCCGGTTTAGACTTAAATCAGCCTTCCGACAGGTTATTTTGCGTCCAGGCCCGTCAAGACAAAGTTTTCAGCCTTGGCAATCACACATGCAAGGAACAAGTGTGGGCAACAAATATGCGTTCGCCCTTTTCATGGCCCCGGTTCGTGGCACGACTAAGCTGACTGCAGGGTTCCAACGCAGCGGAAAATCAATATCACAACTGCAAGGACGGAGAAAGCCTTTCTTGGGCCTCTCGGAGTTCAGTCCGGTTGCGATTTTACTCAGACATCATGCGGAATTTCAGGGGAATGACGGTGTGATGCTGAAATCCGAGTCCGAGTAAGACGCATTTTCCGAAAAAGGCACTCTGGTGCCTGCATCCCGACTTGGCGACGACGAGGAAAGGCCGAGGCTATGATGACGCCTGATAAGTCTTCATAGCCCGTCTAATGCCTCGCAGCACATCTCTTCCAATCTCTCCATCACGAGTCACCGACCTCCCGGCAGTCTTCCTGTCTACAAGCCTCCAGTGCGGCACAAGCCACTGTCCAGTCTCTTCCCCAACGCTCGGTCTCGGGCATCTTTAGTCCTGAGATATGCGAGCCTCTTTGATCGGCCTATTGGCCTGGTCTGCCCTCTCCCTTGCGGCCAACTCCAACTCCTCCCTCGTTTCGTCCAATAGAACCGACACTTTCAACGTCAGCGAGGCCATCGAGCGCGTCAAGGCAGAGAAAGATGCCGAACCCAACTTTCTCCTCAACTCTGCCTTTTCCATCCTCGGCACCGACGCCCCTGCTGAGTTGCTAGAGCTCCCAGTCGGCACCTGCAATGCCGAGACACCCTGTGTCAACGGCGCCTGCTGCAGTGGTGTAAGTCGAAGCCTCTCTCCACTTCCGTTCTCATATTCCACGGAATCAGATAAAACGGTGTTTCTGGGCTGTTCTAATTTTCTGATACCAAGGTTTCTGGCCTCTGCGGGTATTCACCATCAGAATGCGGTGTCGGCAACTGCACGTCGAACTGCGACGCCAAAGCCGAATGCGGCCAGTATGGTGTTCCAGGGAAACAAACCTGTCCACTGGGAGTTTGCTGCTCCAAGTTTGGGTGCGAGCCGATCGGGTCTTTACCTCACGGGACAACGGGCTGACAACATATGCAGTTTCTGCGGTTCAACAGACGACTTCTGCGACGCTGAGGAGGGTTGTCAAAAGGACTTTGGGGGCTGTGGTCCCCCTAAGCGCCCATCTTGCAGCAAGGACGGCACAAGCAGTAAGACAATCCCAATCTCCTGATTACTGAATTCCCTCTAAGATCAGTTCCATCGTAGTCAACAAGCGATCCATTGGGTATTACGAGACTTGGGCCAACACACGCCCTTGCAGCTCTGTGTCTCCTGAGCAACTCAACCTCCAGGGCCTGACTCACGTCAACTTTGCGTTCATGTTCTTCGAGCCTGATACTTTTGAGCTCACGCCCATGGATAAGAATGCGGGATCTCTCATCAGCCGTTTCACCAAGCTCAAGGAGCGGAAGCCCGGGCTGGAAACGTGGGTTAGTGTCGGCGGATGGTCCTTCAATGATCGTAGGTGCTCCGAAACGGATAGCTCTCTCGTCCGCCACTAACCAATGCAACTTACCACAGCCGGGAAGTACCAACAGGCGTTTAGTACCATGTCAAGCACCGCTGCCAACCGCAAGAAGTTTATCGGGAACCTGATTAGGTTCATGGAGACCTACGGGTTCGATGGTGTGTTACTGCTTATCCCTATGCTCTCCAGCAACAGGAGCCAACCTTGGAGACGTGAACTGACTGTTTCGCAGGCATGGACATGGACTGGGAGTATCCTACTGCTGACGACCGTGGCGGCAAGCCCGACGACAAGGCCAACTTTGTTCTCCTTTCTAAAGACATCAAGGAAGCCTTCTCAAAGAAGGGCTACGGCTACTCTCTCACGCTGCCCGCCTCGTACTGGTACCTCCAACACTTTGACCTGGCGAAACTACAGCCATACGTCGACTGGTTCAACCTCATGTCGTACGACCTGCACGGCACCTGGGATGCGGCCTCTAAGTTTGTGGGCCCTTATGTGGCAACTCATACCAACCTCACTGAGATTGATCTCGGTCTGGATCTGCTGTGGAGAGCTGGCGTGAAGTCTGAGAACGTCGTTCTTGGCCAGGGACGTGAGTAGCTATGTGCTTCAATGTGAACCCCCATTAGCTGACATGACCTCAACTAGTGTACGGCCGGTCCTTCACCCTCAAGGACTCAAACTGCAACAAGCCTAACGGCGTGTGCCAGTTCTCCGGCGGAGCCAAGGCGGGTCCCTGCTCGAAAGCATCGGGCATCCTGAACCTGCAGGAGATCTTCGATATTATTGACGAGAAGAAGCTCAAGCCCACTCACGATAAGACGGCCGGCGTCAAGTGGATAAACTGGGACAGCGACCAGTGGGTGTCCTACGACGACGACGAGACGCTTCTCCAGAAGCGGGAGTTCGCCGCCTCCCGCTGCCTCGGCGGCATGATGATCTGGGCACTGGACCAGATCGACCAGGACAGCACCATCGGCGGCAGCATGACCCCGGAGGAGATGGAAGAGGCCGAGGCCATTTATCAGGATGAGGCCGCCAAGGGAGTCTGCTACACGACCATGTGCGACGACAAGTGCCGCACCGGCGACCACGAGGCGGCGCAGATGAGGGGCCAGCCCGGCCTGCTTTCTACGATGTCACGCTGTCCCAAGGATCAGGTCCGCCGCCTCTGCTGCTCCAAAGGAACAACCATGGGAACCTGTAAGTGGCGCGGCTTCCGCGGTCTGGGGCTGTCTTGCACAGGCGGTTGCGGCGACGGCGAGACCGAGGTCACGACCAACACCAACCATGTTACCAAAGACGAGGACCAGACCTGCACCGGTGGTGCCCAGAGCTACTGCTGTTCCGGCTTCAAGCCGCCAATCTCGAGGGAGCAGATCGGCGAGAAGTTCAAGGATGAGGCGGCAGACCTGGCTCTCGAGGCCGCCGAGACTCTCGCCCTCGAGATCGCGGCCAAGGCCTTCTGCCGCGTTGCCATCATGGCGGCGACACTGCCCCTGCGCCTGATTCCGTTTGTTGGCTGGATCGCCTCCATCGCTCTCCAGGTTGCCATGCCGGCGTTGGTTCAGGTCTGTGCTAAGGGCGTCGCGAAAGCCGGCAAGTCGGTCTTCAAATTCAAGGGCAAAGACTACGAAGTCAAGGTGGACAAGCCGCTCACGAGCAAGGCCGACCGACCCGCGACCAAGTCACCGACCAAGGCCTCAGATAAGCCAAAGACGTGTAAGACGAAGAAGCTCGAAGCCAGGGACTTCCGCAATCTCAGGTCGTACATGAGACCCGAGTACGTTGCGGCCGGCCGACGGGTCAGGGAGCGGAAGTGCAATGGCGATAGGGCCAAGCAGGCTTGCTACAACTACAGCTCCGTCATCGCCAGGCGCCGAGACCTACAATCCCTCACCTGTCCGTCCGACAAAGCACTCAGGGCCCCGCGGCCCATCGTCGGCGTGTACAACGAGCAGCACCACACTGCCTGGAGCAGCGGTTGGCTGCAGGAAGCCGACCTAGAATGCGAACGTGACGAATACCCTGGCGCATCTGTCTGGCAGGCTCGCGATAACAGCGTCTGGATCCGTCTCATTCCGGCGACCGACAATGGCAGGGCGGCTTGGCTCTTTGGCGGCTGTCCGGATCGCGAGGAAGAGCACCTCGTCGGCGAGAACTTCATTTCTACCAGCGTCGACGGATGTCGAACCTACGACGTGTGGCAGAGAACCTTGCAGAAGATGGAAACCGTTATCGACATCCAGTTCACGAACATGGGGAACATGCCCCCGGACTTTGGCATCACCGCGAACCCATGCTGGCCCAAGACGCTGGTCAACGACCCCGGTTTCGCGCTCCTGACGGACGATCCATGGTACAGACAGGGCAACAACAGGGATGAATTCATTGAGTACTATGAAGATGAGCCTGGCACGCAGTTCACCAACGGCAAGGTCAACAAGTACAGCTGGGGCTACACGAAGCCGAGGGGGACGGGAAACAACAATAACAACAACCCACCCTCAGACGATGACAGCGACACCGACATGCCGGACCCGTCCGACGATGAGGACGACGACCCGAGCTTCCCCGGCCGCCGCGCGCTGGATGAGTTGGACAACGGCAACAGGTCCCCTGGCGACCTCGTTATCCGCGAGGGGAACTCCACGCGCCGGCCTACTTCGGAGGAGCTTTTCGAGGACCTCGGCCTTTTGCGGTGCGAGGATCAGCACTGCCAGAGGGAGATGGAGGAGCTGGGATATGCGTCGCTCCCGGTCGTTCGGGAGACGGCGACGTCCCCGGCCATGGCAGAAGCTGTCGCTACCCCCTCCATCACCGGAAGCTCTCCGGAGGCGACGATCGAGGTACCCGCGTCGTTGAGCTACGCTTTGGAGGTCGCTGCTGAGGTCTCGGACGCGGCGAGATCTATAATCACGCCTGCTCCTAGACATAACCCTACGATGTAAATCTTTCTTGTCTTGGCGTAGTTGGATACCAGCAATAGCATCCATGTCTCTTTTGTAAACTTGTAGCCAAGGTGTCATTTAGTTGACAACCCGTGTTATTATAGCACACTTCAATAGTTTTGTAATGAGATACATACAGGTCTCCGTGTTGCTAAATGACTATCAAGCCAGGGGTTGTTCCTCTCCCTATCGATGCTACTTCATGCTGCTTGGTGTTATTATCACTCTCGTGATGAGCTGCCATCTGCCGGTCATACCTCTCGTCACCAGTCACCCCTCATTTTGCAATCTATCCACTGCTTGATATTTGTTCCCCTTACTGAAATTAACAATATGAGTATTGCCAGAAAAAATGAAGAGGAAGGAGATAAAGAAAGCACCGCGCATATGCAGCCACTATCCGAGGCTTGGGGCCTGTTTTCTCAGCACCCCTGCAGCTGCAGCTATCATCCCGGTCAGAATGACTGGGATCTGGATGCAAAAGGAAATAAGCCTCCGAGATTACCTGGCCAATAACATGCTGGCGCCAAGTCTAAGAATCACTCTAGTCTCGGGCGCCTGCGGGGATCTGGTTGCATTTAAGAACCTGGCAACTCTCATCAGCCTGCGCTGTGCCAGGCGTTAACATCAACTACAAGACCGCATCCGAGGTGTGAATATGTCGAGCGAAGCCCCCATTTCGCAAGAACGGAGTCCTGGCTCGACATACGACCGCGATGCGATTGTCGGAAGCATCAAGCGATACTATGAATTACTTTCCAAGATGGTCTCGATCAGACCTGACCACATCGCTTACCCCCCGGAAGGAGGTTGGGGCGACGACACCATACCCCTCGAGAAGCTGCGGCGCCTCGGCTTCAACGACACGATGATTGACCTGGTCCGACATCTCCCGTATGTCACTAGTTACAGGCCAGTGTTCCCGTCCACCCAGACCATCAACTATTTCCAAAATGTTTTTCGTGAGCCCGATGAAGATTTCCAACTCGAGGACCCAAATCTCGTCGGACTCTGGCCATTGCCAGAAGAGAGAATTCCCCAAGGCATAGTCCCGCTGTCCAAGCCGATGGGAGGAGACAGTCAAGGGATGTGGTGGTTGCTCGATACTAACACAGGTAGGTTAAGGACTAGAGACTTTCGGGCAGGCTGAAAATCTCCCTTATCTAATCTGGCGCATCGCAGGCGAGCTCACTCCTCATGATGCATACATCTCGAGACCTTCGGAGGAGATCCCAGAAGACGAGCAGTGGCGCACGGCGAGACCCCTACCCGCCGTCACGTATTTTGATGGGTTATGCGAGGACCTGATTTCCCTCGAGATGTTCCCCGTGCCGGGTGATTCCAACCGAAGCGAATGGCAGGTGTGGCAACCGAAGTGGATGCGTGCTCATCAGAAATGGGTAGATGTGAGTATACCTACTCTGTGGTAGATCATGCCGGAGAGTGCATTCATAGACTGATTTGACGCACAGGAGGCTCAAGAAATCTATCGGAAGTGCCGTTGGCCGAACCTACAGAGATTCCAGCGTCAGAAATGCCGCAAGCTTCTGGTTGAGATGCAGGACAGGCTCACGGCCGAGGAAAACGAGGAACGAGAGAGGAGAAGAGCGGATGATTCGGAGACCTGAGGATGAGACACGTTTTCTACTGCGGACTGACCAGAAGACCCAACGTTTGCAGCAAGTTTTTGAACGAAGCCCCGTCATATCGACTCAAAACTTCTAATATCCGATGAGAGCCCAGGTGGATGCTTAAGAATTGAAAGTCCCAAATAGTATTGCGACTCGAGAAGATCATTCTTCTCTGGGGTTAAGCTCAGGCGATGCACCTGCTTTTTCTGTTGTTATTTAATGTTTTTAATTCCCATGATGAATCGAATTGACATGGTAAGGTTTGATGTTGGACTAAAAGCGGCCAATCAGGGTGAGCAGGTATACTATTCCCCAGAAGGGAAGTTTGAGGTATATTGTCTAACACCTCTTGATTCCTACACAAGTTGCACAAATGAGGCCGACATTCACCATTACTAGGCTACCTTCAGGACACTCCAGCGTTCAGTGAAATGCGAGAGCAATGTAATAATTGACAGGGTCACTGGCCTGCTCAAGCTGCAAAGATCAGATTCCGCAGACACTGCTGCACAGTTCCCTAACGTTCCTCAATGAAAGTATCTTGAGTTGCGCAATGTGCCGCCTTCCCAGGTTTAGTGACCCAACCTTGCTGACGGTGCAAACACTTCATACTTGCTTTATACCTATCCGGAAAAGCAGCACGGTCCCATCGGCGAGGCTAGACCAATTGCATGTGACCACCTCTCTGCGTATCCAAGTCTGAGTGGCTTACACCGGCACGGAAGATCTGGAACATCGTACGTGACTGATTCAACACCAACCTTAGCGAGGCTACCTGGGCTTGGAAACGAAAATCTATCCAATTTCTGCTTATCCAATGCCTGCTCGTCCCCGACAGTAACTATCAATACTAGGCATTCGTGCAATCTTCAAACTTCCCTCCTTGCTTTTCACCTCTTTTCAACTTTCGCTATTCATCTGTCAGCCTATAGCATGATGAATAACACCGTGTCCTCACAACATCTGTCTGAGGCCGAGAATGATCCTGGCCTTGGGGTACAACATTTTTCTTCCAGCAACCATTCATCTCTGATCGCGAAGGGAGATGCTAGGACCTCGATGCCAACAATCGCACAGCCCGATAACAGTGGCATCCGACTGGGCCACCAAAAAGAAGGCAACGCCTCGGAGAATGAGAGGCTGCTAGACCATACGGACACACGAACTCTCCAGGCACGTCCTGATCCACCATCATCTTTCTCCGGCAAGGTGGGCACTTCAACGAAAACGGCTGGAGAACTGGACAGCGACTCTCTTTCAACCGAGGCCGCCACTTGGCGGCCGTTTTGGCTGCGGCCCGTCATTCTTGGTGCTTTCGGAGGTTCTCTGGTGATGATCATGGTTGCGCTTTCGGCCATGACGATTCACTCAAACAAGAGGAAAGGTCTTGGCACATTTAAGCCAGGCTCTGAGTTTGTGTGGCGATTTGCATCAACTGGAGGTGAGATTCGCGCACGCCCCACAGCAGCCGCATCGAAGTCTGAAAATGAAAATCTAAGTACTAACTATAAGTTCTCAGTACTCGCAATTGTTGCTGGCCTTTGGGCGAGAGTGGAATTGCAGGCTGGGCGATATACGCCATGGATGAATCTGCATAATCGCAAGCCCATGGGCCATGAGTCCTATCGAGTTGACTACCCGTCAATGAATTCAGTCAAGCTGATTATTCTCTCCTTTCAGCGGAAAGATTACTTGGTTTTTCTGGTGACAATAGTATCGATTCTACTCAAACTTCAGATTGTCCTCGTACCGGGTCTTTATCAGCTGGATCAAGTTCGGGTTGTAGAACCTGTCGATCTTGACATCCTTGACGCTTTCCAAACACCCGATAACCGCCCAGACCGATACGCGTATGGGGGAGATACGAGCGCGTTCTATCTGTCGAGGGCCCTGCACAGCTTCAATATGTCCCACCCCTTCGGCGTTACGCAGAACCTTTCATATCAGCGATTCGAACCCAGAGGAAGCCCCACAACGCCCATTAAAGTGATTGTGGACGCAGCCGTTCCAGAAATACAGTGTTTGAAGCTACAAGCTTATTCAGTCTATAAAGTGCAACCATATGTAGCCTACAACCGAGTAAGCAGTCAACACGAGCTCGACTTATCTGTGGACTTCGAGGGCTGTCGGAACGTTTCTCTTCGGCTTTCCAACGTCTATACTCCAGAAACATCTGATGGCATTACCCACCTCTGGCAGGTGAACTCTACATTCGTCCCTGCATGCCCTTGTCAAAACCTTCCGCAACAGAGTCGACAATTCATCTATTTTGCAGTAACGATTGGACAGTCTCCCGGGTCCTCATCACGCCCAGAGGTCGTCAATGCTGCGGCGATCATCTGTACGCCTCTTATCAGGCTCTCGAAAGTTCAAGTCACGGATGACGGAACCAATCCCATAGTCGATTCAGTGTCTCAAGATTTTGAAACACCTCCCGATGTGGACATGTGGGCTATGCTTGCTGAGAGTATCCCGACGAGCTACGATTGGCGTTGGAGCCGTGGCCCCAGTTTTTATGGACCTGCTCAGGTGTGGGAAATGTTCAATGAAACTACTCTCGACAATATTAGTAGTTCCCTGGACACGAACCAGTTGATGTATGAGTCAGTGCTCGGTCTGGCAAGTCATATGGGTCCACTGATTGCCCATTATCGACTGTGGGATTATCGGCCTAGCCTTCGCTCAGGGGAAAGGCTGATTGACATCGAAAGATTGATTATCGACCAAACCGTGGCTCTTTGGATCCTTGCTTTATCTGCAACCGCTTTAACCGCTTTGACCTTCAGCCTTGTTCGATACAAACACAAGACCCTCATCTGGCACAGGGACCCAGCTACCTTATTAGGTAGCTTGATATACTTCCGCAGCCGATGCGAAGTGATGCACCGAATTCAAGATGCTCAAGGTAACAAAGAGGTCTCCAAACCTTGGTCAAAACCTGACTTTTTACCGTTTACTTTGAGACCAAATGTGCGGGTCGTCTTCGCTTTCGTTATTTGTGGCCTTATCATCGCACTGCTTTTCAGCTTGCAAACATCCAACACACGAGATGGTATCACAACGATGAGAGGCTATTGGTATCTATTGTGGACATCGCTGCCGTCTTTAGTAGCCCTTGGAGTGACTTTATACGTCACGTCGTACGACACAGCTCTACGAAGCATTTCTACTATCTACACGATTTCCAGAAAGGAAAGCTCGGCTGAGGAGCTGGACATTTCGCTGCTAGATATGCTGGGGGCGAGTGCGTTTGTCAAGTCCATGAAAAAGTTCATTTGGCCGATCATGGTTTCGCAATCATTGGCCATCGTCTGTGCCTTTTTATCAACAATTTCATCTGTCCTGTATACAGTCGAATCTGACCCCCGACCGACTGAAATCAAGTTGACACAGCAGACTTGGTTCGGTAACAAACCACTGACCGACCCAAGCTACCTTGTTAGAAGACAACAGATCGGCTGTCTTTTACTTAGGCGAGGAGAGACCAACTTGACGTATCCAGCGTACACATTCGACGACCTGTTATTTCCCCGTGTTGGCAACATTCCGGAATCTTTCATGGATAACGATAAGAACATTACGGTTGACATCAAACTCCCAGCAGCGAGACTACGTCCGAGTTGCGACAGAATAGTTAACAAAGACCTGAACATAACTATCCAGAAGTCGAGGGAGATGACGTCCGTATTGTACGAAGCTCGCACGAACGTGTCTTTTGCCTGTCCCGACGGGACGACAACTCATGTCGAAGCCAACTTCATTCTGGGTGATGATCGTAGTCCCGGAAATCGGTCTTATTTCGCTTTGGTTATCCGCGCTCACGAGGGGAGGGAGGGTGATCGGAGGTTTTTCCACATCGATTTCGCCTGTCACAAGCCGCATGACACCGAGTCTGCTTCTGGCGCACCGATCTGGCGGACTTATGCATGGGGGCAGTGGAATACCAATCGACAAACCTTTGATCATTTGAGTATTTGGAAGTGTCAATACTCTTGGGTCAAAACAATGGTAGCTGTGAACATGATTGTGGTCAACGGCGAGCTTCTCTTAAACCCGAAAATTCCTCCACGTCCCGACGAGTCAACCACGACGGCATTGTACCCACATTTCAGGGTACCACTCTACGACAATGCAACATACACTCCAGCTTACTTCGCACAACCTCGTATTGGACTCGGTAATTTGACCATGGGCCACGGGGTGGACGACATCTTCCGAGTGCTTGTTCAGCCACTTGGGAAAATCCCTTTCGGAGGGTTTGGAGACCCAGAACAGGAACAAGCTATCTTGGAAAACCTGCTCAAAGATCGAGCATTAATGAGCGCACAAATAGCCAACCTGGAGAACCGGATTGATGTTGAAGAAGATTCCCCTCAATTGCCTATCCCATCTGACAGCCTACCTCAGATGGATGCGTCCGTCATCGATTACAGTAGACGACGACTCGTCCAGAATCAAACAGCAACATACTTCCTCGTCGGAATCCTTGGAATGGTTGCGATTGCACATTTATCAACCCTGTTTTTCGCGATGACAAGGCGCCTATTGGGCTGGCGCAGAAGCTCGCTAGACATGGACCTCAGAGGTCTTGCCCCAGAGAACTTCACCAGTCTCTACATGACTTCTGCCCTCCTCATACCTTCCAATGCGATACAGCACATGCCTTCTCAGCCTCTCTCTAAAGTCGAGACCCTGGAGCAGCTACGAGGAGTCAAATTTCGACTTGGCTGGTTTTACAGACAGAGCGATCAGACGAAACACCTGACTATTGGCGTAATGAACGACGAGAGGTACAGATTTCTAGGCACCAAAAAAGATCTTGGAGGTGAATGTTCGAGCAATCAGAGAAATCCGATTGATTCGTAGGGCCAAAGCCGCTCTTTCATCTCATACACTGGTGTCTGAGTCCTGACAGTGTCTAGCCAGCAAAACAGACGGATAATGGCGCATCGCAGATGCTCCCAATATACGGGCATGTGTATGAACCTTCTCGTTGGTCTTGCGATTCACCTTCGTTTATCCCAATCTTGTTTGCCTCTTCTACCTTAGCCTGTCCTGTTTTGTATACTGTCCTTTTTTTTTCCCTACCTTCCGCTGCAATTAGCGAGCTGGATGCATTTCCAGGTGCTTGTCTGGGATCAATCGTCCGTGTCCAGTTGACAATGTCAACTGGGGGTTGAGTGGGAGATGAGAGATGTCAGCACCTTAATGATGATATGGCGGGGCACTATGTTAGAAGGGGAATAGTTTCGTTTTAATCTATGCTCTCTATTACATTGCATATGGAGAATCATCGCACCGCCGTCTTGAGACCAGAATGATATAAATTGAAACGCGACTTGTTTGTATTTAACTACCAACTGCTACGGCTGAATATGTCACGAACAACAGGGTGTGTGATTCTTCATCTTTAGGTTGAAGTTGGGCTTTCAGGTGTTTTTGTTTTTAATAGATAGTGAGAGGGGTTACAGTCCACTCCATTCTCAAGGAGACAAATAATTTAACGTAAAGAATGCCTTTCTGCTAAGAAAGGATATGGAGTTATTCGGAGAGGCATGCCGGGCAAAAGTGCAGGATTTCCCACCTTGAACACCCCCCGAAGTTTCCCCGTCCGGAGCCAACTTTAGCGATCGGACTGGTCAGAAAGAAGGTCTGAAATGATTGGCTATTGCTACCCGTCGCCCTTTACGCGCGTATAACATGGGCCGTCTGCGCGTATAGCGCGCCCCCCCTCTCGGTGAGACAGCATGAGAGAACATGCTTTACGGTGAGCATAAGCTTTGCATTCTGGTAGGGCTGTACTTAGTCATAAAGGCTATCTGCCGCAAGCCGACTTTTCAAGGCTGCCTTAGACTCTGACTTCCGATCCAACGCCCGCTGGCGGACTACTCCAAACTGCAGACCGCAAGTTAAGCTTCAATGCCCGGCCGGCATCGCGGACTCGGCGGTGCGCCTAGACGACATTAGGCCACTTCAAGATGTCCTGAATGCCGTCGTACTCGGGAACAAATAAGCCGTCGTACTCATCATTTAGCTCGCGGTCTGCATGCCATCATGCAGATCATCGGTAGTTCCTTCCAAAGTGTCACCAGGGCCAAGCCCTTGGGCAAGAAAGTTCCAACAAAAGTGGCGAAGGGGAATGCGAAGCTTCAATTCGCCGAACCTCGCTTGCCTAGATGCGAAGTACGAATGGACGTGAACCTGGGCGCTTTGCATTCATGGGACCCGAGTAACTCGCGCATATCCAACAGTTCACAGACGAAGCAACCGTCTTCCGCCTCATGCCAGGTTAGGTTCCGCACAGAGTGCTAGAGCTTACGTATAGGCCTTGACGTTTATTCAAACCTGCCCCGGTACAGTTTGTGAGAGAGGACCCTTGAATCTCTGCTATGATTAACTAGAACCCGGCCCGCTGGGTCCCCTTCGGTGGTCCCCCGGCGCCCCACCGGTTCCCCCGCTGACGAGTGTGACATCTCACCCCTTCGGCTCGAGAGAGTTTGGCCTTGCTTAGCTCTCAGCTATCACACAGGGAGAATTGAAGTTGCTCTCTGCGAAGCATTAGGTTTATTCAACCTGCCGGGATTTTGAATCGCTGACCATATGATGATCACTTCAAAAAGTTCAACTGGGATCCGGCGAATATCTCCAAAGCTGCTTTTTGTCCGGGAAGAATTCTCCGAGCGCAAAGACAACCAACAAGCTTCCACTAGAATCCACGCCGAATGCCTTTAGCAATAAGCTAGAGAAACTCTAGAGACTGGAGCGAGTTCTAGTTAGCAGGGAAATATATCAGCCAAGTCCGCGTAACAGGCTGCAGACTGTACTTACACTCGTGCCAAGAATCATTGGGCAACCGCAGTAAAACCGCAATGACTCAATTGAATAAGCATAGACAGCCAGGACAGGCAGTCCTTGAGTGCTATCTTCCCTTTTAGCATTCGTTAGCGTTAAGTCTACCATAACGCCGCGTGGACCCACAAGCCGGAGATGAGTGAGGGCCTCTTGTTGATTTCAATAGTTGCATCTCCCCTTGTCAATTCGCTCGACCCCGGCCGTCATCTCTATCTCTAGAATAGTGTAGCAACAGCAGAGGGATATCCAAGGTGTCGATTTTCTCACATCACCTCCTTAACGACAAAGCATTTTCTTCTCAATCTTTGAAACATGCATTGGATGACGGGCTACTCTCGGTTGAACACCGACAGCGAGGTGGCATTGCCGCTTGAAACTGAGAAGTCATCTATTTCATTGAATCGTCGGGTGTCAAGTTTTCGTTCGAACCCAGTCGAGCTGGTGTGGCGCTTCACATGTTGTTGCATGTTTATCACCGGTGCTTTGATGATGGTGACAGCTCTGAGATATGCCCCATCAGACAAGTACTGTGCTACGCAGCTGAGTGTTTGGTGTAAGTGTAATGAGTTCCTCTTCTTTTTTTTCTTTTTTTTCTTTTCAAATTTGTCAGTGCATTGTAAATTTGTGTAGTTACTGATGAATCAACTAGCTCCTCTGTTGGAAGCTCTCGAGTATGAGCAACGTGACTTTGAAAGTGGTCTCGGACTAGATAATTCAGGCTTCACCGGCCTTCCCACTGCAGAGATGGAGGCCAAATGGGAAGGTCTTTCCCAAGGTATGAAGAGACATCTCACGAGGGACGTGAAGTAGATGTATTGCTGACAGTTAACCTTCTATAGTCCCTGGTGTCATCATTCCACCTGATCGTGTACCCTATCTCAACAGAAGCGTCGACCAAGGCTTCGTGCCGGCGATTCCTGACTCTCCTTCCGTAGGTTACGTCGGTGTAGTTGAGGTCTTTCATCACCTTCATTGCCTCAACATGCTACGGCAATATATATGGAAAGACTCATACCCTCAAGATATAACCCCAAGCCTACTCAAGTCTAATTCACCAGAAGTTGCCCGGGATCACACAAGTCACTGCATTGATACGTTGCGTCAGGCACTTATGTGCACCGGCGACGTTACCCCATATTTGGTTTACAAGAAGAAAGATTCTGAGATGTCAGAGGCGCCTATCAGAGAAGATTTTCAAGCATCTCACAAATGCAGGAAGTTTCCCAAGTTGCTAGATTGGGTGAAAAAGAATGGTGTTGCATTCTCGTTGAAGTCAGTGAGCTAGAATATGTAGTACAATATTACTATGCTCTTGATAGTTATCTCAGTTTTACCTACATTGCTTGTCTTGGTTAGGACGAGATGTCAAGTGTGCTATCAACTATGTTCAGAGCAGGTATGTTGGTTTCGCTTCATCAGAGTCAAGATACTGCACGCGGCGCCCTTGCAGCAAAGCTCCTGGGGAATCTACGCTGTGAACAGCTATGTGCTCCGTCTCTCCGAGAGGAACCTCTGCACGTGGCGAACGAGGTCAATCAGGGATATTTTGCCGAATGCCGACAGATCGATTCCCCCGCAGTGACCCCTCTTGTTCTGACTTGACATCAACATCTCTGCGGGGATCTTACCTGTCAGCTCAGCCAATGGCTTAGTTTTGTGTTATTATATCCATCGTATGATGTAGTTAGCAAACGGGGCGCTACTTTCAGAGTTAATCTGTGAGATACCGATGGATATGTACCTTGATTGTACTTCGTCCCTATTACAGGTATCATGCAACATTTGGACCGAGAGACTATCCCGCCGGCCGGCTGCTCCGCCCGTTTGTGTTCCTGAATCATGACACTACAGGTAGGACAGAAGAATTGTACACGCAGGCAATGTACTGAGAGATGTATAATGAGTTCGTCATCTAGTGGATGGCGTGCGGGGTCACCTAGGTCAGTAACTTCGTAAAGGCCTGAACCAACCGAAGTGTAAGTGATGCGGCAGTGGAAATAGTACGGATGTTCGGTCATTTCTGAGACCCTGACTAGCTGCCATGCGTTCGCGGACGTAAACGGTAATGACCCGGCGGATTAAGGTCCGATCAGCTATCTCCCCGCACACGTTTGTACTGACGCTATGTACCAGCCGATGGGTTAAGGTCATCTGACATCCCATCTTTCCATCTCAGATCGAACCTTGTATGATCGGACCTTATGTCCACCATACAAGTAGGAATGCCCCAGTAGTCTTTAGCCCTAACGCAAGGATGAAATAAGCCTTTTCTAGTTTTACTTGGTCTCAACTACAGACTCCAAAGAACCACATGCAATAAAGGTAGAGCCAGGATCATGACATTGATTAAACTGTATTATGGTTAAGCTGAGAACTGATGCCGACACAACTTTGTGACTAACTCAAGATGGCAGGAGAACACATTGAGTTCCAACTGCTGAGAGGGCTAAGATAAGGTCACGAGTCAGCATGTTCATGTCAGGCCAGGTTCTCCAGAAAGTAGTTGAACAGCATTGGTTATCATGAGAACCGTGCTGAGCGTCTGCAAGATAGGAGGTGCCAGTGGGTGCCACCTCCAAGGGAACGCAGGCGTGAAGTTATGGTGTAACACCATCGTTCAACTGGACTGACGATTTTGGTACTGCGCCCGCCCAAACATCTTTGCTGGCCCAAACATCGCTGCTCGGCTCACTGATAGGGGAATAGGGAGTTCAATTCCAGCGCCAAACGAGACTCACCATACATGTCTCGACGCTGTCAGGATGAACTTCATGTCCTGTCCAAATGACGACTCCATTGGACCGAGTGTCCAAGGTTGCCGTGATGACTTCGACTTCACGCTCAAGTTCGAGAGAATCTTCCTGGCAATCCTACCCACTACCTTATTCATCTCTCTGTCGATCCCAAGGATCATAATTCTGGTTCGCAGACCAAAGGTAGTGGGCGGTGTAAGCTTTCAATGCATCAAGCTTGTATGTGCCTCACGAAATGTGTGTCAAGCACTCATGTTAACTCATCAAAATAGGCTGCAACTACCATCTACGCGGTCTTACAACTGGGCAATCTCATTCTCAACAGTACAGCTACCGCTCGGGGAACGGCGCTATCAACTGTTGCGCCTGCCTTGAGCCTTATCGCAGCACTATGCATGTTGGGACTGAGCTTCTTTGAGCATTCCCGCTCACCGCGACCTTCCATCTTGCTCAACACATTCTTGATCTCAACTGTTCTCTTGGATGCTGCGCAAGTACGATCGTTATGGCTGTCCGCCGTCACCTTCCGCGAAGTCACCATAGCGCGAACATTCACCGCTGCCGCCGCCTGGAAGATTGTCTTGATTGTGTTGGAGTCTTGGCGAAAGCTGCCGTGGATTCCCTGGGACCGCAAAGATCACAGCCCAGAGGAAACAAGCGGCGTATTCGCATTAGCGACCTTCTCATGGCTCAATACGCTATTTATATGTGGTTATAAGAGAGTCTTGACTGTACCGGATCTCTTTCCTCTCGACAGGAGTTTGTCAGTGAAGACTCTGCAGGGTACTACCCGAAGACTAGAGCCTCAGCATTTTCAGGGGCAGAGCCATGGTCTTGCCAGAGCGCTCGGAAGAAGTCTGCTCGCTCCTTTATTACTGCCAGTTGTTCCCAGGATTGTACTCCTTGGGCTTGTGTTCTGTCAACCATTCCTCTTGGAGGCTCTTCTGACCTTCCTAGAGGATTCGAAAACCAGTCAATACGCGAATAGAGGTTACGGGTTGATAGGCGCTACGCTCATCGTCTACGTGGGTATTCCGATCGCCAATGCTTTGTATTGGTATTTCCAGGAACGGCTCTTGTGTGCGGTACGCGCCTATTTGGCTGCAATAGTTTACAGGAAGACCCTTCAGGCCAAAATTTCAACTGCGGATAACTCGGCTGCCTTGACGTTGATGAGCGCGGACATTGAGCGAGTACGCATGGGGCTCATGGAATTCCATGAGTTTTGGGCCAATCCGATACAAGCCGGTCTGGCCTGTTGGCTGCTCGAAAAGAAGCTCGGCGCCTCGTTCGCTGTACCCATCGTTCTCATTCTGCTATGTATTGCTAGCTCTGCGATTCTCATGCGGTACATCGGCCCAAGGCAAATGGCTTGGATGGAGAAGATCCAAAAGCGCGTCAGTCATACGGCGAACGTCTTTGGTAATATGAAGTCCCTCAAAATATCAGGATTGGAAGTTCCCGTTGAAGACACCATCAATTCGCTACGGCTGGACGAACTCAAGATCGGAGGCAGATTCCGGTGGTTCCTGGTCATCTCGGTGGGCATCGGATTCACACCTGTTCTGTTGGCTCCCGTTTTCACCTTGGCTTTCACAGCCCGGGATCTCGACGTCACGACCATCTTCACCTCCATTTCGTATTTACTACTGCTATCAGAACCGCTTTCGTCCCTCTTCCAGCTGGTTCCTCAGTTGATTGCCGCTTTTACATGCCTCCAAAGGGTGCAGTCTTTTCTGGAGGAAGAATCGCGGCACGACTTTCGAGACCACGATGTTTTCATCGATCCTAAGGGTTCGGGTTCGCATAGCGCAGCCTCGCCAGTTGCTAAGATGATCAACGCAAGTTTCGGCTGGACTGAGGAGACTTTCGTCCTGAAAAACATCAACGTTGTGATTCCTCCCGGTCTGACCATGGTAATTGGCCCAGTTGCTTCTGGCAAATCCATGTTCTGCAAAGCGTTACTCGGCGAAATCCCCTTTGCGGAGGGCCAGACTGTCATGAATATCAACTGCCGCACTGTTGGGTACTGCGAACAGGTTCCATTTCTCTGGAACGCATCTATAAGGGACAACATACTTGGTTTCTCCGGGGACGTGGATGAGTCGAGATACGCAGCCGCCATTGAGGCCACGATGCTTTCCCAAGACTTCCGTCTTCTTCCCGAGGGCGACTTGACGGAGGTCGGCAGCAATGGAATCAGTCTCAGTGGAGGGCAGAAACAGAGAGTGTCTATTGCGAGAGCTCTGTATAGGCACTGCGACCTCCTTGTTTTCGATGATGTCCTAAGCGCTCTTGATGCGGATACACAGGAGCACGTCTTCCGCCGTGTATTCGGTCCCAGCGGGATGCTCAAACGAAGAACTGTGAACGCTGTTCTCTGTACCAACCTTTCGCAGCATCTCCATGCAGCTGACTATGTCATCGCACTGGCCATCAACGGCACTGTTGCGGAAAAGGGGAGTTTTGATCATGTCATCGCCAGCGGACAAGAAAACATCCATACTTTAGTAGGGTCAGCTGTTGCGACCAATGGATTGGATCCCGAGAAATCAATGACATCAGCATCAATCACAGATATTGATATTCCAATACCTCACAGCCGACATACATCACCCGAAGCTCAACGGGATACCAAAGATGGTGCACGCATTATGGGCGACGCTTCGGTGTTTCGGTTCTACTGCCGGAAAATTGGAACAGTTCCGATGCTCGCTTTCGCTGGGTTCGGCATCATATTTGGCTTTGCTTACAACTTCCCGACTATTTGGCTCAAGTTTTGGGGCGAGAATGCCTTCTCAACGAACCCGGCATACTCCACATCGTTCTACGTTGGCATTTACGCCCTATTCCAGTGCTTAGCACTGGGTTCTCTCATTGCGGAGGCGATTCTTGGTCTACTCGTCATCATTAGGCTTTCTGGAGCGAACTTGCATAAAGACGCCCTTCGAGCCGTCTTTGCCGCGCCTCTGAGTTACTTTACGACGACAGATACAGGGGTACTAACGAACTTGTTCTCGCAAGACATGACTCTAATCGACGGGGAGCTTCCACAGGCCCTCACCAACACATCACTCCAAGTGTGGGTTGGACTGGGATCAGCTGCTGTGATTGCGACCTCGTCTCCATTTGTGATGATCTCGTATCCCTTCATTGCGGCAATCGTCTATGGTATTCAAAGGTTCTATTTGCGTACTTCTCGCCAGCTGCGTCTCTTGGATTTGGAGGCAAAAGCTCCTCTCTAGTAAGTCTCAACTCCAGCGTTCACGGGTTTGACACTTTGCTTATCTGTCTCAGCACCAATTTCATTGACACGATCAGAGGTGTGGTCACCTTTCGTGCCTTTGGCTGGATGGATGAAGCCATTCGCCTTAACAGCTCTCTGGTGGACACTTCGCAGAGACCAGAATATCTCTTAAGGATGGTACAGCGCTGGTTGTCATTTGTCCTGGGTATTGTGGTCGCCCTGATAGCTGTGCTTGTGGTGAGTCTCTCAACACAGCTTCGCTCCAATGCAGGCTTTGCCGGCGCTAGTATGGTTTCCATCATGTCGTTCGGGAGAACACTGGCAAACCTGGTTGAGAAGTATACGCTATTGGAGACCTCCATTGGTGCTGTGGTGAGGCTCAAATCGTTTTCCGAAAACACCCCCCGTGAATCATTGGTCGGAGAGGTCGTTGTTCCGCCTGCTTCGTGGCCGGAAAAGGGATTGGTCGAAATCAGAGGAGTATCTGCGTCTCACACGTAAGTATAGGCCTGCGTAAGGCAACGTCGATTTTATGAGAATGTGCTGACCGACTTTGAGATCCCATCACGACTTGACATCCAATGAGAATGGGTTGACCACATTTTCAAACTACGGCAACCTTGCTCTTCAAAACCTCACGCTTACCATTAAGCCGGGCCAAAAGGTGGCACTTTGCGGACGTACTGGCAGGTGAGTACTGCTCTCAAAACATGATCTATGATTATTCACTTACACCATGAGAAGCGGTAAATCATCACTCGTCCTACTTCTTCTACGGCTTCTGGACCCTCTTCCACCCTGTTTCGGTGACATTTTCATCGATGGTCTCTCCCTTTACACCATCGACCGTGCCACCTTACGCCAACGTGTGATTGCGGTTCCCCAAGACCCAGTGTTCTTTCCTGATGGCTTCTCTTTCAGAATGAACCTCGATCCCTTTGCAATTGCCACCGATGAAGAGTGCCAAGCGGTGCTGAAAACTGTGCGGATCTGGGAATTGGTCAGTGACCAAGGCGGACTCGGGGCCTCAATGAACGCGGACACTCTTAGTATTGGACAGAAACAGCTTTTCAGCCTGGCCAGGGCGGTCTTGCGGAAGCGTGTGTGCATGCGTGAATTCCTAGCAAGTGCCGGGGTTCAGTCTGTGGATACTGCTCGACCACTAGTTGGCAAAGATGAGATAGAACTGCAGTCAACATCTGACACTCTTCAAGAAAGCAACTTTGGCGGGCTACTTATCTTGGATGAGTTCAGCAGCAGCGTCGACGTGGAGACGGAAAAGCAAATGCAGCAGATTTTATGGAGTGAGTTCAAAAGCTTTACTGTTTTGATGATAAGCCATCGACTCGACATGGTCATGAACTTCGACAGAGTCGTGGTACTCGACTCTGGAAAAGTGGTTGAGCAGGGCATTCCACAAGAGCTGGTTGAGAAAGAGGGCGGCTGGTTCAAACATCTATGGACAATCGGTGGAGAGTGGCGAGAGTAGATACGCAGGGCATCGACTAAGAGGCTTGCGGAAACCAGATTGTAACTGAGTTGAGAGGTATCTTGCGGGGACATAGTGTAATCTTCAGGTTGGAGTTCACAAAATGGAAAGATTTGAGATTGTTCAGCAGATGTAATAAGAGGCTAGAATGTGGCTGACAAGTGATTGTATTACCCGACTGCGACTATTCCACGAATATCAAAATTTCTTACTATCAATTTGTGCGCATATAAAAGCTGCACTATAGCATTATCCTTGGGTGCCCGATGCCAGTGTTTTCTGATGGAGTAGTTAGCGCAAAGGTAAAATTTAAAATGCTCCAGGCGGCACGTTATGTAGATGCTAACTTGGCGAAACGGAACAATACTCAAACAGCAAGTTCTCTTCAGCTACCAAAGACTTGAAGCATTGGCTAGAGTCTGCTCACTCAAGTGGACAGATAGATATGGACATGTATTATATTCAACTGTCTTAGATATGCATCTCTCTAACTTTCATATCGCATCCTTCATCCTTAAGCCACTGTACTAAATGACGAGGGCACTATCCCTCGAGACTCAGGCTATGACAGCCCTATGCGCACCAAATGTAAGGAGTTTATCTAACTGTCCAGTTTTCATCAATCCAGCCTGAAATCTTGTCAAAATTGCGACACTTGTGGTGCGTGTTGAAGTCCGCACGCGCACCCGCCGGTCCGCCTATGCGAACCATTAGGGGGGTGACGTCGGCGAAGCACATGAGTGAGATGCGCAGGGCTTCCAGGCAGTGATCAACGTGTATGCGGTTCTTCAGGGGGTCGTTCGACAGCCCAACTGGGATCTTGTCATACTTGCCCACCTGCCACCAGGTATACACCCGTATCATATTCTATGCAGGGAGCGAGCGTATCAGCAATCCTATTTCCGCGAGATTTGGGGAGCGTGGCTAGTTATGTGGGCTTACCAGGCAATGGAGTTGATGGAAAACCTCAAGCAGTGCGACATAACCGTCGCCTACATCTTCAGGCACATGCTTGAGGTGATCTTCTTCAGATCGATTGAGACCTGCAAGCCTTTCAGGCGGGATTTCCACCGCATGCTCTGATTTTTTGGTTAGCTAGCGAAGGGCTGGTGTGTGGGTGAGATGTAGTAGAAAACTTACTATATGTGAGGTCAAACCATGCTTGCTCTCTCTCTGGAGTTGGAAGCCCACGGTAAATGCTTGTTGAGTTAAAGGCGTCATTGAAATCCATTTGGACGTATTCGACGGCCTCAAGTGCGGGAGCTATAAAATTTAGAACACTTCTATGTTTTGTCTTACTCCCCCAGCTTAGCCAGGAGGGTTGAAGGGCAAGGCTTACACCACATAGATAGTTGGCGAGCACAATCCTGATCCGTCGGAGCTCGCAAGATAGAAAATACGAAACCGAAAGCCACGCTGAGAACCAGGATGCTTAGAGGAATGAGGAAGCTCCCAAGTGAAGCAGTGATCCGCGATGGAGCTCGTTGGTTCCATTCTATCCAGCGGAAGCGCTGCGCGAGACTCTTCTCGCCGGCGTGGCAGTCGCCAAAGTCCTCAACAGACTCAGAATCACGGCTGTCGGTCGACATGAGGGGCTTGTAAGATGGGCTCTTGGCTTGCATTGTGGGCAGCATTGTGGCCGGTTGGGTTCAAGAGCGAATTCAGAATGAAGAAGGGGAAGTCAAGTAGGAGACGAGGTGTCTTACACGGGGACTGGCGATGGCGGAAAAAAGGAGCCACTGAATGATATATGATATGATGGCATTTTCGTAAATCGCTTGCTCGTGTGAATACGAATGCGTCGCTTACTCAAGTGATTAGAGTCTAACCGACCCAGCAGCGGAGGATGCGGGAGCGTAAGTTTCCCAGAAGGCGAGCTCGGAACGGTAAAATGCTTTAACTTCCGCTATACTGAGAGAGTTCGACGAAGCGCAAAAACCCCTCTCTGGAATCTACTGATTCCATCGTCAGAAGAATGTTATGCATACAGATCAGTCTAGCGAAGTCTTTTTGCTAGCTTGTTTCATCCTGTTGATGGGAAATATTGAAGGGTTAGTACTGTCGAGCGGAGTCGGTGGAGTGGTTAGCTCCCATGTTGTTAGCAATTAGGAACGGGCGTTGTTGAGTCTTGGCTGTGATATTCGCCGAAAGTCCAGATCAGGAAAAGGCCGAAACTAAGATCGATAAGGGTTGCAAGCAGTATTTGATGTAGATACAAAGAAGGTACAAGTCGTAGGGTTGCCTAGGATATGTTGTGAGTGGAAAATGAACGCATGCGGATGGAAACTATCGTGAAGCTAGCGCAACGAGGTGTTCGCGGAGATACGGTGGTGGCCGGGCTCCCTCCGAAGAAGAGAAGAAAACCAATGCGAACCAGTTCCCATCAAAAAGCGGAAATGCATCCAAGAGACAATTGCAGTACTCCCCGATTTAGCTTTAAGAATGCATCTGTTAACCGAGTCGCTGTTAGCTTTGATGATGCATCTACTGAATGAGTCAGTGGAGCTAACGGGGTAAGGTTAGCCGCCAGTGAACTTTGACAACGTATTCGTATAGACCCTTGGGAAAGACGGATAGACTCATATTCGAGACGAACATGCTCGAGTCATATGATGTTGTTGAATGCAATGGAGGCATAGTGTGAAGCTGCGATGTCCAGAGCGAGAAGTCGGCTGGAGAGAGAAGTCACGCGAGAGATACATCACATTCCCAAGGTGAACACTCTCAGAGGCTCTGAAGTACGCAGACAAATTGCTTCCTTTCAGGTTGGCCTTGTACATTGCCATTTGACTATAAGTATAGAGTCTTCCCGCCCTTCAATGCTCACTTGTCTCTCATCATCACAGCCTCACCAATCAATACAACAACAACAACAACAACACATTCTTCTCAAGTTCTGACTTGGATACCATCCCTTTTAAATCATCAAAATGAAGTCCGCCATTCTTGCCATCATTGTCACCCTCGCGGCTTCTGTCGCCGCCTCGCCCGTTTCTGAGCGCGCCATTGGCAGCATCACCGTGAAGCGCTCTACCCTCATGAACACAGCCGCCAAGCGCGACAAGGCTGCTGATAAAGTCACTGAGGAAAACATTTCGGACAGCGTCAACTACATCCTGAAGTTGTTCATCGACGGAGACAAGCACCCCGACGCCTACCAGGATGAGATCGACGCTGCTGATCCCAAGCAAGTCCTCGGATAGAGGGTTCCATGAGAATCAAAACCGCAGTCTTCGCGGTAAGTTTCTGGACACATCTGTCGCAGTTTCACAGCAGCACTTGATACTTATATCTAATGTATTTTTTGCATCACTAGGCAGGATATCTTCTTTGCAGGCAGAATCTACACTGCAGCCAAGAATGACTGCGTTGCACACTGGCGGCTCTGAGCGGCGGACCTGCAATAGGGTGTACTATATTCTATGTAACTATTTTATATTTGAAACGGTGGCCTTCTCATGTTTGTTAGTTACATAGTCCTGGTATGGAGATTAACCTAACCAAATGAGAGCAATTGATTACACCACAAAAAGCTATGAACAATACGCCTTGGTCGCATGATATTGGACACGATGCTAACTAGCCAGCTGACATGTCAAGTCGTTGACATCTTTTAATGCCTACTTCCTTACACTTGTATTATGCATTATCCTAGAAGTTGTGAAAATTACCTACCTGCAGCCTGCAGCTGGCGTGTTGTCAGGGACTATGCCTGCAGCCTGCAGCAGTTCCTCTTGTGTTGCTAAGAAGGAGGCCGAACCATCCCATTAAAGTCACAATGGGATAGCCTTTTGTGTGGGCCGTGCTCTTCACTCTAGCAATGTCATCATATCCGCAGTGTTCGTATGAAATACCACACATAAAAGAGTTTTCACTTTCTAAAACAAAATTCACTAAGGTCGAAGGAAGAACATTTAAGTACCTAAGCATAATTGTATCCGCCTCCTAGCGTCGGAAGCCTCACCAAGAGCAACAGTCCCAGTGCAGCAACGCAAAAGCAAGCGCAACCTAAATATGGCAATCCGATCCAGAAGCCGCCAAGTTCCATACCCAAACTGAAAAGACCAGCAAGCACAGGCTGTGCAAATATCATCCCGGCCGTCTCAACGAGCGACATGATTGAATAGAGCTGCGTCCTGTGCGCGCTGTCCACGTATAACGCACATAGACTGCGCGCGTAGCTGCCCCAACCTGAAGCAAGTGACAAGAGTGCCAGTCCGCCGGTAAAGATGCTCAAAGTCGGCGAAATAGCCATGCATAGGCTACCAAGTAAGAGCATGGCGGAAGATGCCCGGGCGAGAAAGAGATCGCGCTTGTTGCTGTTAGTAAAGCGCAGGACCTTTGGTGCCCGGGGTGAGACGAGAAACTTTGAAACGTTTGGTAAGACGGCGGTGATGACGATGGCAACACTGAAGCCGTAAAAGAACGAGAGAAACCCCGTTTGAGACGTTGGAATCCGATAGCGCCTAGAGGCGAAGATGATCATAAACTGGAAGATAGACAGCGTAATGGGGAACAATGCAAGCATTGCCAATATGAGGATGACCAGTGACGGCATCTTAAAAAGGCTTGAGATTTCCCTCAAGTGGTGAGATAGGCGCTGACAAGCGTTGATGGTAGGCCCATCCATAAAGACATCTCTCGGAGCCCAAGCTGCCGGCCGTGTCTCCGGGATGTGTCGGATGGCGTAGCCAACGGTTACGAAACCGGCCAGCGACAACCACATGACTGGCCACGGCCCGGTCTTGTCCATCATCCACCCGGCGATCAAAGGGGAGCCAAGATTTCCGATCATGGATGACAGATGGGCGGTCATGAACTTTTTAGCTCTGTGAGCATGGTGAGCAGAAGCCAGCACGAAACGGGGCATATTATACCAACCTATTTTCAGGGGTAGTGATATCGGTGAGCATTGAGAATATCACAGCAGACACGATAGGATTGCCTCCGCCGATAGCCAGCAAGAACGAGCCAGCCCACATCGTATTGAGTGGAATTGTCGGAGTAAACGCGCAAACCGCGAGGAACCATAGCTGATCAAGCATCGTACCCAGCACAGCTAATCGGAAAACCATTTTCCTCCCTACTCGGTCTGCAACAATGCCCCAGGGTAATGCAGCCACCGCAGCGATGGCAGCCTGGAGAGAGCCATAGATGGCGAATACCATAGCGACCTTGCTTTGAATGGAATTATCCTTGCATTGGTTCTCGTCGATAGGCTTCAGCACGCCGTAATGCTGCCGGCATACAATATCCTCAACTTGGCGGGTGGCTGGAATGGTCCACAACCCGGCCGAGCTAGCGATGAGGAGAATGACGGCGTACAAGACGGTATCAATGCTGTCCACTCTATGATTCTTGGGCTCATGGACGGTGGCAGTGATGTTGATGCATATGTCGACATCACTGCGGTGAGGTGCGGCTTTCTGAGAGTCGACCGGTGATTGTAAGTCATCAGAGAGTAATGGACTTGATTCGGAGATAATGTATGTGTTTTTCGATAATGAACACGGCTTCGTGTCATCATCGCTAACTGAAGGGCTCGCGTGAGGAGACATCTGGCTGTGTGAAGTGTGCTGCGGTGTCGTTCAACTCGCTGTGGTGTAATTGCGTGTTCGGGTCCAAAAGATGTGGAAACGCACCCGCCACAGAAAAGAAAAGTTGACGCGTGCGAGATTGTGCGGATTTCTAGGATACATGACTCAAACATCATATTTGAGGAGGGGAAATGGGAAAGCCGGCCAGTACGTTTTGGTCATGGCTTGGTTCCGACGAAAAGAATTACTTTTACTTGACATTTGGAGTTTCCGATTCCTTCCTAACTACTCTATATCAATATTTCATCCGTATGCAGTGTGCTTACTGACCGAAGAAACACACGATCGCCTAATTTGCCCAGCTCCTTGGCAAGTAAGCTGGGTTTATTTGCCTGACTGAATCATGTACAAAATCTTCCCAGAAATAATATCATTGGACTACAACGAGTGTAGCTATAATCTTGACCACCTCCGAGATGGTCGCAAACGCTCAGGTTGGTAAGTTACAAGCGCCATCCCATCATCCTGGAGGGGATCCTTTCTGAATGGAACTCCGGCACCTGAACAAACTTGTGACGATGTCCCGCCGGCCCTTGAGGCTTCACCTTTTCTTGAGCGGGGTGAATTCCACGCAACCTACCTCTTGCCTAGCTTTGTAACCCCTCTATGAAGAGAATCTACTGTTCTTGTATAGCTGTCTACACATCGACCGTCCCGAATTTCCAGTACCATGGCCAAACACATTTGGGGGCTTTTTTTTGAGGGCACGTTTTGTACCAACCTATTCAACTGGATCGGAGAATATTAATCTTCTAGGGATAAATTCGGCTGTTATATGTATACTTATACGACTCCGGCTGGTGCCCAGGGTTGAAATGCAGACTATAATGGCCTGGCAAAGGGTACCGCCTACGGCATCGCTAGATACGCCTGAATGTATAAGGTCTGCTGGAAGGAAGACTGCGCAGAGTCTGACATCGCCGCTTCCATGAACTAAGCTATTGTGGATGACGTTACCGTCTCATTATTAATGCTGGGCCCTAAAGAAACTATGTTTTACGATCATGATGCGATTGTTGTGGTGTTGCGAAGTACGTACTTCGCAACATGTGAGAAGCTATGCTGCTGCAAATGGGTGGGTTAGGGATTCTTCGCGAGCGGGGTTGTTGAAAGTCTCTGTGATCCTGGCTACCGAACTTAGCTCTGAGCAGCCCAGGTTCAAACAAACGGTCACTTTGATGTAAACTTGCAAAGTTCATTTCGCCGCGGATAGTAATCAGGGGGGGGGCTGGGCTGCTCTTGTCACCAACATCAATTATCGGTGTGTTGCCGGGGTCAACGAAGCTTAAGGCTTTCACAACGGGGATCGTAGTGACTTTGTCCTAATAAACTAGTGCAATTTTCCTAAGAGAGAAAGTCGTTTTGCTTAGTGTTCTAGTTGTGTCGCATTTCAAGGAGTGTAGAAAAGTCCTTCATCATCCTGCCCAAGTACGGCATCCCATCAACTGTATTTGCTGCCATTGATTACCTATATTCAACCACACAGGTACAGCCAATAGATGCCTGCCCTCAGTACCCATAATACAAAGCCACTAGCAGAGGGCCAGTAGGAAAGTAATAAGGGCCTCGCGAGGGCTATAATCCCTCCGGATGCGGTATTCAGAGCCCTCTAGAGCCCTCTAGAGCCCTCTTCAGCGAACGAAAGGCCAGCGTTACCGCCACTTGATCAGAGTACTTATACCACTACTACCTACGTAGGAGACGTTGAGGTAGCTGTGGGGGGCACTAAAAGGTCCATGTCTCGGGGCTCAAGGAGATCAGACCTTACCGTCAGCCAAGGCTGACGGTCTCACTTTGTCAGCGTCTCCCGTCGCTTTTATGTATTCAATATGACATAAGAGGCTTTCGATACCCTCTCTGCCTATCGGGCTCATCCGCAATATCCCCTCTGTAGTGTACGGTTTTCGGGGTAACTACCTGTGCTAAACCCTCCAAGCCCGCGCCCGCACAGCGCCTGAGACTCATCATGAAAGATGGCGCAGCCGTTTGACGCATCATCATCCACAACGCGTCCGACACCATCCATATATAACCTCATCCACAAGACGCCTCGTACTTCGGTGCCAAGGCGGCTTCACTCGAACGGAGTTTTCGCTAAATCCCGATCACAGACCGCTGGGCGAAGGATTCCAGGGCGCTGCACCCCCTGCTCTACTGCTTATGGCAGGAATTTGCGCTGGCGGGATTAGCGTGATTTTCGCCTGCACAGCCCGGTGGGCAGGGATCGGAGTTTTGCCCAGCCTCTGAAAACTCCGGTCGAACGTCAGCGTGGTGGCAGTAAAACAGGTGATACGAAGTATTCTTACCTCAGCCTGTTAAGCTTAAGTGTTTCTTACATGGCGAAGCCTGGTGTCTTTCTGGCGGCCGGGCTTCTTTATTAGACGTCCCGATCTCACTCCCCGTCGCCACACGCTTTACACGTGGATCAGCGAGGAATCGAGGGCAGACGGGAATTTGAAAAGTTTCCGGTTCATCTTCAAAGCACCCGTTCTTCATTCAGACCTAACGCGTATCTCCTCCAAAGAAGGACACGATGTCTGCAGCTTCATCTCCAGAGCAATCGACTGCCTCTACTCCGGATCGCCCCCGGGTGCCGTCGGTAGCCAGATGGGGTGCCGCTTGCGCTCCGTGCGCGACGGCCAAAGCAAAGTGTCTCCGATCGAACAGCAAGCCTGGGTCAAAATGTGATAGGTATGTTCAAGTTCCGTCTCAGTGCTAGCAACTCAAACGGTCGGTTTGCTGTGAAGGGAACGGACATTTGCCGAGAATCCCTGGTCCGGGATCGTTTGCCCGTATGAAGCCACAGTAGGGGAACATGCCAGATTGGGACGGCCATCCATTTATGATAGGATGGCTTTCGGGTCGCCATTCAGTTCATGGGACGGTCAACTGATGTGTTGGTGCCCTTTTGCGCTTGAGCAGGTGCGATAGGCTGTACAAGAACTGCACAGAGCAGGTACACAAGCCACGGAAGAAGAGGCAGAGCAAGCCCTCGTAAGTCGAACCCTTGCAGCAACCCTTCTAGCCCTCACTCTTTACAAGTCTGGTCAATCAGCCAGTTCTTCGACGTGAGACTCGGCTGTTGGAGGGCTTAATCCATCATTCTTCTAACGTGGACATGACAGTAAAACCAAGCAGCTTGAAGAGCGCCTGAACCGCCTCGTAACCTCGTTGAGAGTATCCGGCAATGTCTCTGGCCTCCCCAAACACCCTGAGGGTAATCTACCTAAACGTCCACTCACGGTACCGAACCATGATACCACACTACCCCCCGGCCATCCGGACTTCAGGACACAATGTCGCTCATCCCCTTGGCAGCCATCTAGCAACATAGATGCAGGTCCTGTCCAAATACCTGAGATATACAACTGCTTCGTGCCGCCAACATGCATATGTCGTGCTGAACCAGGCGAGGCCCCTGGTCCTCCCGACACAGACGACAACCTACTGGCGATTTACAGAGACGAGATGGCGCCGCACTTCCCCTTCGTAATCATACCCGCGGGAGTGACAGCAAGCACGCTCAATGCAACACGACCTTTTCTCATGGCGTCTATTCGGATGGTCGCATCTATTCGGAGTCCAAGATCCATGCGTGGGCAGATGTATCGCCTACTCAGCTATATTGCTGACCACATGGTCCTCAGGTCCGAGAGATCGATGGATCTTCTGCTGGGTCTGGTAGTCATCCTTGGATGGTTCCACCACCACTGCATCGCGCATGCTCAGTTCGACATGCTCGTCTCACAGGCAGCTTGTCTTGTTGGAGAGTTGGGTTTGAAGCGTGGCCCGAGCCTGACAGAGCGGACAAGACTTATCGTCATGCGGCCTTGCGAGTTGAAGCAGCGGACGAATGAAGAGAGGAGACTTCTGTTGGCGGTGTGGTACCTCAGCTCATCGTAAGTCTGTGCAGCTTCAGCTGCTAGCCGGGATTACTGACAATGTGCAGTGTTTCTCTTGACGTCCAGCAAATCGACCCCATGAGATTCTCGGCATACATGGAGCAATGCTTGCGTGAGCTGGAAGAGACCATGGAATACGAGTCAGACATTCACGTCATCTACATTGTCAGAGTGCAACGTTTAGCAGAGAGGATCTCCCAAATTCGGGCAAACGAAGACTGGGATGGGGGGTTGGGACTTCCGAAAGCCCCGATCTCAGCTTATGCGTCCAGCTTCCAGGCCGAGCTGGACAAGCTTGTGGACAATATGCCTCCGAGTCTGGAAGATAAATGCAAGTCTTCCGAGCCACCACTTACAGACTGTCACGCTTACCAACGTTAGACTTCCTGAAAGTCCAAATGGCCACTGCACGGCTGCGACTTTACGAACCACCAAAAATCGACGCCGAACTCCTCGCCTCCCTCTCCAATTCCCTCAAGTCCCTAACTTCAGGCCACAACTCAGCCCTGGACATCTTCTACCAGGCCAACGCTGCACTGAAAGCTTGGTTCGACGCATGGCTCGCAATTCCTATCTCTGCGTTTTTCCCCTGCCCCCTCCCAATGGCGTTGCAGCTGATCTACGCGGTGGTGATGATGAGTCGCTGGGCATGGCTCGCCGCCAGCAACAGCGAACCATCAAAGCTTGCCCCCGTCGACGACCCATCAAGTGATAACCCGAACGTGGCCCTGGCGGCGATGGAGGCAGCCATCAACCCGAACACTCCTGTCTCAATCTCCACGCCGTCGACATCAGCCAAATCGCCTTCGCGGGACCCTTCTGCGCCGGGGAGGAACCTGCCTCAGGTCCTGGCTGAGCTGAGAGCGCTGCTCTCGAGACAGCCCGCGCTCATGATTGACGTAGCGGATATCCTCAACAAAGTGGCTACACAGCTGGAGGAGGTTGATGCAACCATGGCGGCGGTGTCTGCCGACTCTGGGCCGTGGAGGGGCAACATTTACACCTTGGGTGCGACAAAGGTGAGGATTGCACAGATAAGACAGAGGCGGTGGTCTGAAATGGTGTCTAAAGGGCAAGAGGAGGAGGATGAAGGCGATGAGACCAGCGAAGAGGATGGTATGGGCGAGGTTGAGATGCAGGGGAACGTCCCAGCGAACTTTTCGACCATGGGAGGTTGGGGATATGATATGGCCTGGGGACCAGATGTTTATGATATCGTCGACCCATCACTGTTCATCGATGGGATGGGTGGGGTAACGGGAGACTGGGCTGGCGTTGGGTTTACGGGCATGGCATCGGCGGAGCAGTTGGGCGGAACGCATATTCCAGGGCAGAGATATGTGTGATACCAGTGAGATACCTACATACATACCAGAACATAGATAGAATACAGAGGTTGTCGTACTTGCGGTCGTCACCAAACAACGTAATATTATGGGGAGTCGTTCCCAAGAATTCCAACCAACGCCTTTCGCAATTATGATACATCAGGACGGCCAACGCAAACTCCAACTGGCCAACTTCGCGTTCCTTCGTCATCTTCACTTGTCATTACCCATGGAACGTCAAATCGTACACAAAACAACACGCTCACCAGCTTCCGTATCCCTCAGAACCAACAGAGATCCTCCTCGAGTCGAACGAGTTGTCATCTTCCAAGCCTCGCTGCCACGCCACAAAATCATGATAGCCGTGTTCGCTCGGGTACCCCTTAGGAAGATACTTCTCCGGAGGCCCACCAAACACAGTCCCAACGGCCGTCTTCACAATCTGGTCAACCGCATCAAACGCAAACGCCACGCTCTCCCTCGCCAAATCTCTAATCTGGTCGCCCCTGCTCCACCGCTTCCTGCGCTCATCCATCGTCATCTTCTGCCACCTCACCATGTCATCGTTGATCTCGATGTACATGCGCTCCCACATGCCAACCTGCTCCTCGGGCAGCACGAGCTGGCGGTCGCCGTGCCGCAGCCGCCACGTCCACGTGTTCTTTGGCGCGTCGAGCGTCTTGAGGTCGGACTCGAGCGGCTGCTCGGGCTTGATGAACTTCTCCTCGGCGGAGTACTCGTGGTGCTCGCGGGGGTACTGCTCGTACACGGCGGTGACGGAGCCGGTGGTGGTCTTGTACTGGTCGATGACGTTCGGGTCGCGGCCCGGGCGGATGTTCTCCTCCTTGGGCGGGCTCTTCTCGAACATGAGCTGCCAGCCGCGGCCGGAGAGGGCTTTACATTGCCATTCGCCCGAGTCGTCGACGCCGAGGCCGTGGTAGAGGTAGCGCACTCGGACGGAGGGGTGGATGAGCTCCACTGTGTTGGTCAAGGCCTTGTCGCGGAGCTCGTCTCTGTACAGGCCGGGCTTGCGCGTGGAGCTCTCCGTCCATTGGTTTGTGACGGTTCGGTACGGCAGGGTGACCGCGTTCCACGCTGCGTCGGGAAGTGTTGTGACTAGACTGTCTGGGCTGTTGATCTTGCCGAGACCCCAGGGCCGCGCGTCGCTCGGGGACGGGATGGTGCGGAAGATGCGCTTCATTTCCTGCTTGCTGAACTCGACGCCGATCGATGTGAGTTGATCCGCCATCCCTGAAAGATTTGTTAGCTTTACGATTCCACAGCGGCGTACCTGGGGAAGTTGACGAACATGCTAGTGCTATCTTGGAAATCTGCTGGGATTCAGAGCCTCCGCCAACGTTACTGTGACATCCTGGAAACCAGACTTGTCGCAGCTGAGTGTTGTGATTCTTCGGGCTCAAGTTCCATAGACTTGGTGCGAAGGCTGTTCTCGACTCGTCCAAAGCAAGGGCCTGAAAGGCATGGTCTACATTGGGGTGGACGTCAAGACTGGCAAATCGAAGCTGTTGGTAATGTTAGAACACGCCCTTATCACAATGCCCCATTGCTGATATAGATGTCATCGACTCATCATACCTCTGAGGCGCTACCTTCCCAGAAGGACCAGGGCATCTTTGGAATACCAAAGCTTCCGACGGTGTCGAAAACGCCTACACCAATCGACCTTATCAGCCAAAGATCTTCCATGTATAAAAAGGAGACTTACCAACTGCCTTGACTCTTCCTTCCACAGCTTCGAATGTCGTCTGAGCCTGCATGCTACTCCTCCTCGTGAGGCACATTTGGTACTGCCGTCGTCAGTGTGAAAGCAATATCGGAGGGAAACGGACCTTTCTTACCTCTGAAAGCTGTCCCCGGTACGCCTTTGCCATCTTCCGGAACCTCATCTGTCCATTATCCTTCTTCATCTGCGTCATCCTCTTGAACAACTCCGCCTTTTCCCTCTCGAGCCGCTTCTTCAGCGCTTCGGGGTTCAGCCTCCTCTCGTAGGTTGCATACAACTTGGCGAACTCCTCTCCGAGCTGTTTCTTCCGTTCATCAGACTCGTACCCCCGGCCGTCAAGTTTCCTCTCAATCCTCTCCATCTTGTCCATGAACTCCTTCTTGACCCGCTTCCCCAGCTGCTCCACGGTGAAGGCGCGGAGATGCTTGCTCGGGTCGTACAGAAACTCGCTGGTCCATTCGTTGAAGGACTGGTAGTCCTGGTAGATGTCCGCGAGGTGACGGAGGCCGGTGCGGTTGAGGAAGCCCAGGGAGCAGACCATGGAGGAGATGGAGCGGGCTGTGAATGCGCCCCGTGAGAAGCCCAGGATGATGATCTCGTCTCCGGGGTTGTAGTTATCGCAGATGAAGCGGTAGCAATCGACAATGTCCTGTTGGTAAAAAAGTGGGTTAACCATGTGGAATCAGCAGATCGCAAAGTGGCGGTTTACTTGTCGAACACCTAGACCAAGAAGACCTTCGAGGACGCTCGCGGTCTTTGACTCGTCGGTCCCGGGGCCGCGGTGGTAGTACACAACCTGCGGCATGCCGGTACAGCATTTGTGTGCCACAGCCGCAGACAATCGACTGATGTTCGTCGGTATGGCACTGCTGCTAATGTTCCTGGTACGCTTGCGTCAGTCGCTGGTGTAGAAGGGGGCAGGTTCTGAGTTGGCATACGAGGTGTTCCACGCTCCATCACAGCAAATAACAAGCCGTTTCCTATCGGGGAAGTTCTCATCGTCGGACACCGCAGCATGATGGGCGCATTCGATAAAGTTCTCCATTGTCGGGCTGTCCATGTCTGCAGGGTCCTCGCTCACCAGGCGGTGGTTTCTCTGACTTCGCGAGAGCGGCTTTCAGGAAAGATTCCTTCCTGTGGCAGAGGATGAGCGCGACATGGTGTTTATGTTTACCATGCCAGATTAAAAAAACACACACACACGCTTATCAGCAATAGCTGTCTTAAAAATGGAGTAAACAGAGAAGAAGCTTGCATGTGAAAGTCGGCGCACGAGCTCCGCCAGATCGGCGCGCCACTATCAAGGGGTTAAGCCACGTAGGGCTGGCTAAAGCGAGCTGGGCCACGGTTTGTTATTCCACTGAAGAATGCGAGTTGGAATTGGATGTTTATGCATCGTCGAGATTGTGCGTGTTGTGTGTAATTTGAGGGAGCTGGTGGCTTCGCCGCACAGTCCGTGTTCTTGAGCCTCGAGGCCTGATCTGGCTTAAGGCGGTGGATGGTGGTATCGACGGACTAATCGGACAAGCTGTTCGAGAAGTTTGGATTTTGGGGCTCGTGCATGTTCTAATTTTGTTTATTCTTTCTGAGGGCTACACTGAGCGCATGTGATCAAGGACCTAAGCCCAAGAAAACTGCAAGTTTGAGCTGCTTGGAATCTGAGGTCATCTATCTTGGGCGCGGCCGTTGAGACATTGTCTCGATCGCGGCTAAGCGCAGACTTGTGGATCCCGGAATGGAATACGCATCATGACGAAGCGGAAGGTTATCTTGGAGCGATGTGATTGTGGGAATAATCAAGCGGCAAGATAGCTTGGGTAGAAAGAAGACTAACTTAACATGGGAGTAGAACGACGCGTAGTAGATGCGGGAACGCCGCCTCCTCTTCTCCAAAATCAAACCGCTTATGCAATCGTCCTGCCAGCAATTCTCCTCACTTCATCTAAGCACCAACCGTAGAAAAAGCAAACATCAGTATCAATCATCAAAGCGATTGGTTCGCAGGTGTTTGTGCGAAGCAGTCCATCCAGGGTTCACGATGAGCGGTCAACCAACACCCCGGCCAGATAGTCCGGCCTCGGGGACTCCCCGGCGCTTGTAGGGACCATTTTGGTCGCACATGCATCCCTCCAACAAAAGAATCCGAATCTCGCAGCACACTGCCGCCTTTGATTCGCGAGATCTTACACGCAACGATCCACCAACAACACTACCGACATGCGGGACTACGGCACGGGGACAGGGTGGTTGGGGCGGCACGAAGTGCGGGTGAGGAGAAGCTTGAAAGCTCCCCCGCGTACTCTGTAAATGCGGGGTTTGGATGGGTGGACTCGGCCGATGAAAAAGGGCGAGGGTCGTTGCTTTGTGGTTCTGCGAAGGTTTCTCTCGTGAAGTGAGTTTGCCGGTGGGCGGAACAGATTCTTCCTGTGGCTTGAAAGTCAATTTTCACGCGGAGATCGGTTGAGGGGAGTGCCCTGTTACGAAAACTTGCCAAGGCCAACTACATCACCATCGTCAGCTATAGCTCCAGCAAGATGGCGAAGACGGATGAGAAGGGCATTGGCCCTCGCGATGTCGAGTCGCCGACGATGAAAGAGGTACACAATCACACAACCTTCGCTCACGGCGATGAGAAAACATCACACTGACACGACGACAGGACATCGCCCCATCCTCCCCCGTCTCCTCCTCCCGCGAAGAAGACAGAGCTCTCCTCTGGAAACAAGACAAGCGCATCATCCCGATATGCGCGGGCATCTACTTCCTCTGCTTCCTCGACCGCTCCAACATCGGCAACGCCAAGATCCTCAACTCCTCGTCGGGGCACGACATGCAGTCCGAGACGCACATGTCCAACAGGGACTTCACCATCGCGCTGATGATCTTCCTCATCGCCTACGCCCTCTTCGAGGTCCCGTCCAACATGCTGCTCAAGAAGCTGCGCCCCTCCCGCTGGCTGGCGTTCCTCATGTTCTCCTGGGGCGCCGTGACCATCGGCCTCGGCGGCGTCAAGACCGGCCCCGCCGTCACGGGCGTGCGCTTCCTGCTCGGCGTCTTCGAGGCCGGCCTGTTCCCGGGCCTGGTCTACTACCTCACCTTCTGGTACAAGCACGACGAGCGCAGCGTGCGCGTCGCCATAATCCTGGCCAGCGCGACGCTGGCGGGCGCATTTGGCGGCGCGATCGCGTACGGTATCGGGCACATGAACCAGGTGAACGGCATGTCGGGCTGGCGGTGGCTGTTCATCCTCGAAGGCATCCCCTCGTGTCTGTCCGCCTTCTTCGTGTGGTTCTTTTTGCCGGACTACCCCGAGAGCGCGGGCTGGCTCTCCGAGCGCGAGAAGGATCTGGCGATTGAGAGGCTGTACCACGAGGGCAGCAAGAGCAGCCACAAGACGATGTCGTGGGAGGACGCGAAGGCGACGCTGACGGATTGGCGCCTCTACGGGCACTACGTGGTCTACTTCGCCATATCGATCCCGTTCTCGTCGCTGTCGCTGTTCACGCCATCAATCACCTCGGGCCTGGGATTCGTAGACCTGCAGGCGCAATTGATGACGGTACCGCCATACGCCGCGGCTTATGGTAAGCTTCACATCAGTCTCACAAACACTCATCAGAAATGTTAACACTTCGCCAGTCGTCCAGATCCTCGTCGCATACTCCGCAGACCACTTCAACGCCCGCGGCGCGCACTCCGCAGCCCTAGCACTGATCGGCGCGATCGGCTTCGTCGTCTCCGCCGTCCTGCCCCCGGACGCATACCACGCGCGCTACGGCTGCCTCATCGTCGGCGCCTCGGGGGCGTTCGCGTGCATCCCGCCGCTCCTGGGCTGGCTCACGTCCAACATCTTCAGCACGGCGTCGACGGGGCTCGCGATCGCGCTGAACGTCAGCTTCGGGGCGGGGCTCGGGCAGATCCCGGGCGTGTGGGTGTACAAGGCGGAGGAGAAGGCGATCGGGTACCCGACGGGGCACTGGTCCAACGCGGCGCTGCTGTTTGTCGTCGTCGTCGGGTGCGCGGCGCTGAGGGTGTACTACGGACTGGCGAACAGGAAGCTGGCGAGAGAGGCCGAGAGGGATGGGACTCAGCCCAGGTTGTTCAAGTATTGAGGTGCTTGTAACAGTGAGCATGACGAGCTCAGATGATGCTGTTCGGGGGTTGTATGAGATGAGACAATTGAGTTTTCGAGGTTTCAGATGGATGAAAGCATGTGTGTCTATGTGTCCGGTTGATGTCCCACTCTGAGCGATGTTGAGTAAGAATAATTCCACCACTCACACAACGTCGTAACAAGACGTCGTATTTTGCTCACTTGGTTTAGCACTCCAAAGCACACGCGGTCCCCCAGCTGTCGCATCTTGATGTTCCAGGGGCCCAATCTTCCCCATCCCCGCAAACAAGCGGGTTCATGATCAACCGGCGTTGTGGCAGAGTGGTCTAATGCGCAAGACTAGAAATCTTGTTCCTTCGGGAGCGTCTGTTCGAATCAGGCCAACGTCGAGTCCTTCTTTTTGACCACCTTCCTTCTTTTTGCGCCCAGCCACATCCAATTTGTGGAGGTTAGTTACTATTCACTCTGGGGGGTGTCGCGTGGTCGCCCATCCAGCCCATTCGGAGGCACACATCCGTGATTGGATTCGTATTTGGGATGAACGGCAATCAACGGCACTGCACAGAAAACCTACCGAACCACCAGCAACGACCGCTAAGCAGCCTTTCCAGTCTCGCTCTCTCTTCCGAGTCGTCCACTCTTCCCCGCCAAAAGCTCCAACGTCCCTGGATTATTCCGCCCCTTTTATCGACGAGCTTCGGAGCTATGCGACCCCAAAACTCGTTAAAGTGCAGGCTAGCAAGGGTGGCGGCACCAAAAGCGAGGGAACTCAAATTTGCCAAGAAGCGACCGAGACAGCGGGATGGAGCCAGCTAAATGCCCAAATATAGTGGGATGGGCCGAATAAGGGATGACCCTTGCATTTCCCCTTCAGACTCGACACCGTCGCCTGAAGGTTTTCGGTTCCGTTCGAAAGATTGGAATGATGACTTGTTCTGTTGTGTGAATAAGCGTCCCCGAGACTGCTTTTTGAGTGAGTGAGCCCGGTCTTTCTGTTGCTTGTTTCGCGACGAGAACTTCACAAACTGGACCAAACAACAACGAGAGTGGACTGTAAGACTAGGTAGGAGGAAAAGCGTTTGGACTTAGGGCTCAGTGAAGGGGGCCGGAACTCAATAACGCCCTAGCAGAATCAATCACGATGCCAGCATTCCTCAGCAGCAACATGCAGACCCGGCGTGCGCGGGTGCTGGTCATCACCTTCGTCGCCGTCGTCTTTCTGTTCTTGTTCCACAACTCGGGCCTCGGCAGCGATTACCTGCCGTCAACATACACAGGACAACAACAGGCCGCCCCAGGCAGCGCCGCGCAGAACCAACAAGCAAGCCAGAACAAGGATGGCAACCTCCCAGCAGCAGCACACGGCGAGCCGGACGCCGCCGGCAACAAGCTCAAAGAAGACGCCGAAGGCGAGGACTCGTACCGCAACAAGGACGGCGAGCTGGCCAAGCAACCCCCCGACGCCGGCCGCAAGCCCGGTGCAGATGCATCCGCAGCAGCCAACGCACCCACGCCGTCCTCCGGCAGAACGCCGCCAGTGGCTCCGGCCGTTCCGCCCCCGGTTTCCACGGAGCCGTGCCCGTCGTATGAGAGCTGGATGCGCACCCGGCCTGGGCCGCTGTCTGAGGGCAAGCGCCAGTTCCCGCTCAACCGGCCCCGGCCGGAGTGCCGCACGTTCACGTCCCCGGCGCTGGAGGCGCTCCTCGCGCGCATGAAGGGCGTGATCAAGGACCCGGACCTGTACCGCCTGTTTGAGAACGCGTACCCGATGACGCTGGACAGCATGGTCAAGTGGCGCGGCTTCGCGAACGAGACGGATGCCAAGACGGGCGAGACCAAGGCCACTGACATGGAGCTCACGTACGTCATCACCGGCGACATCGACGCGCTGTGGCTGCGCGACTCGGCGTCGCAGGTGTACTCGTACCTGCCGTTGCTAGAAGCTTCCACGGACAAGGACTCGCTCGCCAGTCTCTGGCGCGGGCTGATCAACGCGCATTCGCGGTACATTGTCATCTCGCCGTACTGCCACGCCTTCCAGCCGCCGCCCGAGAGCGGCATCCCGCCCACGCACAACGGCGCGTACGTCCACAACCACCCCATGCCCGCGTACGACCCGCAGAAGGTCTTCGACTGCAAGTGGGAGCTCGACTCGCTCGCTAGCTTCCTGCAGCTGTCCTCCGCGTACGCGCAGAAGACGGGCGACTGGGAGTTCTTCGGCAAGTATGTCTGGATGGACGCCGTCGAGGCCGCGGTCACCGCTGCGGGAGCAATGCGGCTGGGGACCTACTCCAAGGAGGGCAAGGTCGAGAAGTCGGCGTGGACATTCACGGGGTGGACGAACCGCGGCAGCGAGACGCTGACCAACGACGGCCTCGGCAACCCGATCAAGGAGGACGGCATGGTGCGCACCGCCTTCCGCCCCTCCGACGACGCGTGCATCTTCCAGTTCCTGGTGCCGGCCAACATGATGTGGGCCAAGTACCTCGAGGACGCGTCGGAGATCATGGCGAAGCTGCCCGGCGAGCGGGCGAAGAACCTCACGGCCGCGATGCGCGACCAGGCGTACGGGATCCGGGAGGGCATCGAGAAGGACGCGATCGTGCACCGGCCCGGGTTCGGCGACATGTTCGCGTACGAGGTGGACGGCTTCGGCGGCGCGAACCTCATGGACGACGCGAACGTGCCGTCGCTGCTGGCGATGCCGCTGTGGAACTTCACAAAGTCCAGCTACAAGGTCCCCGGCCCGCCGAAGGGCGAGAAGCAGAGGGACTACACCGAGATCTACCGCAACACGCGCAAGTACGTCCTCAGCGAGGCCAACTCGTACTTCATGCGGGGCCCGGTCATCTCAGCCGTCGGTGGGCCGCACGTGGGACCAGGCAAGGCGTGGCCGATGGCGGCGGTGATCGCGGCGATGACGGCGTATGATCCGATTTCCGGGGTGAAGGACGTCGAGAAGGAGGTTGAGGAGCAGGTGTCGATGATTCTGGACTCGACCGCGGGAACGGGAGTGCTGCATGAGAGCGTGAACAGCTGGAACGAGAACGACTGGACGAGAGCGTGGTTTGGGTGGGCTAATGGAGGGTTTGGCGAGTTGGTCTTGAAGATGGAAGAGCAGGAGAAGAAGAAGGCTGGGGGCGGGTTGCTAGGGAAGAGTTGGCAGGGCGCGTCGACGGAGAAAGCAGCGTCGGGTACCCCTTCAAGGTAGTGTTTTCGATGCATAAATAAGATAGATCGGAGAAGAAAGAGGTTGGTTTCTAGCGGTATTATATTGACTGGCCGGGATTTCAATCCAGAGTAGTCTCGCGCTAAAGTAGAAGAAGTCTACAAATAGGCTACACTACAATAACTACTACACTGCATATCCAATTGAGAAATTGCGAGTGAAATGAAGTAACATAAAGATCAGATTAGAACATTTCAATCGATGGGGGGAAAAAGATCAAAAAAAAGCAAAAGGGAATCCGACGTTGGCCTGATTCGAACAGACGCTCCCGAAGGAACAAGATTTCTAGTCTTGCGCATTAGACCACTCTGCCACAACGCCGATGATGATACGGGCGAAATTTGCTACTATGTTCGGTTGACTCCACCTTTCCGCTTCCAAGGTCCAGACCAGACCCTGTTTCAATTCCTCTCACTCCCCTTTGATTTGCTCTTCACGTCCTGGAATTTGTTGCCGGCATAGATGATCAGCTCGTCACGGCTGCAAATCCAACGCGAACCGATCTCAATGGGGAATGGACTACGAGAGATGCGCCGCCCTTCATAATTGCCTCGTCGACTACCGCTTAGCAGCAGCCGAGGACAGCCTCGACCTCGACCTCGACCTCGACGACTCAGCAGCCAACCGCGACAACACCTTCATGAGCACGAACGGCACCGCAATCCCGGACATTCTTCCACGGCTGCATCCCTCCGTGGTAGCCTTCCTAGCGGCGGCCCGCATGCCCACTCGACGGCTTCCCCGACCCGGCCTCCGGCAACGACTTGGAAGGCATCTTCGACAGCGGCCTCGAAGACCTGTATTCGGAGCTCGATGACAGTGATGACCATGATGATGATTGAGTACCGCATGCTATTCCCCGTTCTAGGGTCAGAATGGAGAGCGTCCTGTTAGGTCACTAATACATAACAGCCAACCTGCGATTCCGTTCGCAACTTAGAATCAGAACATAAAGCTGGGAGAGAGTTTTACCAATGGAAACGAAGATAAATCCGTCTTACAACAGCAACTGAAACATCCAGAGCTTGTAACTTCCATTGGTCTTCTACAGCAGCGGTCACCAGACCATGTATGCTCTTGAGAGACAGTTGCTTCCTTTGTTTGTCAATCTTAACCTCTGGCTGATTTCTCTTCAACGACCAATCCAGGGCCCTTGCTTCCATCAAGCCCTTTGCAGAAGCGCACCACAGTCTTGTCGGCCAGTAACTCGAGTTCGGGTAGTTGTAAAAGAGGGACGGTAGGGCCCACTGCTGGTGTAGACGAGTCTTGATCTCCCGGGTTGCTGTTCTCCGTGATGATGTTGTAAAATAGTAGAGGAAGAATAGCCGATTTCCACACAGGCTGCCCAGTTCTGTCCATGCAACTCTTCATATAAGCCTGCAGAAGCAGAATTGACGTAAGCAGAAGAAGCACACCCGGGTATATGAGCCACAACCAGTCCGCACGGATGCAGACTGCGGCTTGGGTTCCGCTGCCATTTACAAAGGCTTGGGAGTCTCTTGACCAACTGTTGTCGTCGTAGGTGCGCATGCGATTGGTCATGGCCGTAGCCGTGTTGTTAAAGGCCGTATACAAGGTTTCGAAAGACGCCAGTCCCCTGTTAAAAAGTCCGTCAACCCACCAACCTTTGAAACACCGGCCAAGTACGCCTCTATCAGTTGCCCACGAGCCAGGCCCCGATGCCGATCCACTGACTCCAGCTTGAGCAGCGCACTGACCAGAGGAAAAGTAGTTCGAAAACAGAGACACGATGCCGAAAAAAACAACAGAGTCCATAGTTCTAACGCAAGAACTGGGTGCTTCGTATTCAAGACTTCGCGTCGTCCACGAAGTCCAGTTGATACTCGGAGATCTCGGTGCTCTGGCAATATTTGAAGCAGAGTACTGGATGCCGTCAATTATACAGGGCTCGACCATGGCAACGTACCCAGGGTCTGATGTGCGGGATTCGCGTGAGTCCCTCCGTGCTCTGCTGATGGGCGAAGTAGAAATTAACGTTTCCTCGAGGATGCCGTTGAGTACCTGTCCATTGTAGCTGCGCAAACATGGATAAAGACTGCAGTTTACTGCAACAATGTCGAGACTTCTACTGAGATTTGGCAGGTTGTCATATTTGTGTTCGCAAAGAAAAGATGAGTTAATTTCTTTGCACCCAGCAACGGTGAACGCGAGTATGGTGGTGTTGAGTGTGCCCGATTCAAAATCAAAGTCTACATCTTCTCGGTTCGGGGGGTTCGGCGTCTTCATTCCCAGAGTGAACGGTTCATACGTGTCAGTAATCGACACGTTGCTTTCCAGTCTGTAAGTGCGATCCATCGGATAACTTTGATTATCCTCTCTTACGCTCGACCTGATGTCTACGCATTTACTGCAAAGGCCAACACTTGTGTGTGTGACACCAGATCCAGAAGTGATAGGAAGCGTGCAATTACTGGAGTCACACTGATAGAGACCCAGCGACCTGTTGGTCTCTCCAGTGAGCAAGCCATTCATAGCTATGGTATGCATCTCTGGGCTGAGCCACAACATATAAGACGGGACTTCGGCAGAGGCGACGTCTCTCTTTCCGACCCACTCTGCAACGGCTATTCTGGCGGTACCGGGGCTCTCGATGTCGCAGGAATAGGTCTTGACAGCCTGTTGCGAGAACGGGCCTATTGCGTAGGATGCAACGACAATCATCGCGCACATTGCAGTTGGTATGCTGTAGTCTTCATTAGCGACAGAGAACCTTTGGTCTTACGGGCAAGGTACAACTTCCTGTGTCCAAGAGAAGAATAGGAATCTTAGAGATCCCCAAGCGCCCCTTCCAGCATTGTCAAAGTACTCAATGTGGCGTACAGGATGTGGCTTCGCCATCCATGACCACTTTGACTGTCCAACCACTATTATGTTGGGTCAGCAGGCAGGTGTTTACCAGCGGAACTTATGGATTTATACCTTCTGCTATTGTGAATATCATCGAGGCTCTCAAAGCTGTGGTGAACAGGGCGATCAAGGTGCTGATGCTAATGTCAAATGAGAAGCTAGGCTGAGGAAGTCGATCGTACAACTTCAAGAGTACGATAATCGCTGCGAAAGACGCGACCGAGGTTACGAGGGCTAGAAGTTCAAAAGTCCAGGCTCGAAGGGTGGCTAGCTTGCTGAGCGGGCGGTATGGTGCGCGGGTATCCCCGAGTCTGTCTGCTTCAGCCTGATCTTTGGCCTCAACTCTAGGAGGACCTGTACTGGGGGCTTCAGGTTCCTCGGTAGCAACGGAATTGTAAGTTCCGAGATGGTTGTCTGACAGCGAGCTGCCTGTCCGGGTTGTCGACTCCATGGGCTCAACCACGTCGATGTAGGACCTTCTAGAGGGTGGAGAGATGCTCCTGCGCACAAATGTGGACGTCGGATCGTCGACTGCACTGAATGCGTTCATGTCGACAGAATGGGTGTAAAGGAATGTCCAGTCATGTAGGAAACAGTGTATGGTGAAAGGATTAACAGGGACATCGCCCGACCTTTAACGGTTTACGCCCAGATTGAGGGCAGAGGGTAGGTAGACTTACCTGAATTCGCCCTTAGATCTGCTGTGTTACTTCGTAACACCGCGTGTTTCGTTTTGAACGCAGCTTCCGTCATCCATCCACGTTACATATAGTGATACGCTGCTGGGTGTTGGTGTAGGCAGAGATTGTAGCATACAATATAACCCTTCAATGTTTGTAAGCGTGGTACTTCGTTAGAAGACTGTCTCTCTTTAGTGCCTACTTAATTCAGTAGGAAATATTCTTTTGTCTTAGAAATGACGAGGCGATTCAGGTAGAGGGTGTAACAAACTTTCAAGGGTCGTATTGTAATCCATTCTGCCTGCACGATACCTCAAATAACTTGTACCTAGCACGACTGGTACGAATAACGGCGGTGATACCCACGTCGACTGTTATTGTGACATGCGGACGCATTTTGATTTGCCTTAAGCGGCCTCTGTCACACTATTTTACGGGCAATGATGGCCATGGCGAAAGAAAGGATAGCAACATACGCAGCAAGAATGGGAATCGCACTATGTACCTGCTGCATCATCGCTAATGGTTGCTCCATCACACCACTTCGATACATGTGTCTCTGAGATCGTCGCTGCGGGCCAAGGCAATCTGTGACACATCCAGAGACAGTGCGATGTTCTTTTGATCTCTCACTGCCTATCTGAGCCTAGTGTCTCAAGGGTGAGACCGGACGATGCAGAGCACTGTATGCAAAGGCAATCTAAGTGATATTTCAGCTCGGTAGCTGACGTTACTCAAATTCAAATCCCGTAGTCTCTGGATTACGTCACAGTCCTTTCAACTTTCAATCTGTCCGAAAGGGAAATATGAAGTCACTCAAGCGAGACGTTCTGCAACATTCACGTAGTAATTGAAAACTGAAGTCTTTGTAGTATTGAGTTTACCCAAAGCTTCTTATGTCATATCGAATAGCGAAGAGGGCTGCGAGATGCTGATACATGTAAGTTGAATTGTTCATCCCGGGCTGACGTAAAGGTCAGCAATGGTCCTAAAATTCATTGATAAAAGTCCTGGAGTCTTAAAAAGCATGTATTAACTAACCCAGTATCTTCAGTTCAGAAGATATCTAAACGTACCATCTGAGGTGACATTTGTGCACGAGGTAGTTGGTACTAAATTAATTTATTAAACATAACCAAAGAAATCATGTTTGTAGCATCTCGCTTTGGGGAGAGCGGCGTAAGACTTGTCTTAACGTCGTTGAATGCGAAAGAATACAGTCTCAACTCAGTACAACGATCTGATGACACCATCCAACAAACAAGCATCGTGCCGTCGGGATATGGGTGCCGAAACTTTCGGCCTCAAAATTTCAGTCGCCGACCGGTCCTACCGTCTACAATATCGCAGGTGACCGCGTCCATACTTGTCTTCATGCAAGCTCGCAACAGTAGAAAAAAAAAAAGAAAACGATGTATAGAATGAATTAATTAACTGAGCAGGTGTGTCTGGTCATATGGCTCAAGTCACTGGCTGTCCCACAGATCTTTAAACAATGAGTTGCTTTTCAACAGACTCGCAGGATTTCCAATCTCAGCAATGTATCCAGAGTCCATAACAACTACAACATCAAAATCTACAATAGTGCTCAATTGATGGGCAACAGCAATCACGGTGACATCTTTGAACTCATCCTGGATGACTTGTTTCATCATGCTCGCAGTATGCTGATCAACGCTAGGAGGCAAGTCAGTCATTCGGTCGAGAGACTGCATTCTCGGAAGTCACTATGATGGATTCGACTTACCTGCTTGTCGCTTCATCCATGAGTACAATCTTACTTGGCTTGAGAATTGCCCGGGATAAAGCCAGTAATTGCTTCTGGCCCTGGCTTAGATTGTCCAACGTAGCTGCAGCATGCAACCCGCCAGCATCCTCAACAACTTGCCACATCTGAACTTTCTCCGCCGCTAAGCGCAGAGCTTCATCAGACATGACCCCTGTTGGATCGAGATTTCTGGCTACAGTGGCGTGGAAGAAGAACGGCTCTTGCGGAATCGTGTTGATTGCAGATCGGACGTCTGATGGATGAACCGAACCGACATCGACCCCATCAATCTGTATTGATCCTGAAGCCAATTCGGCCATTCTCGTCAAGGCTGCGATCAAGGTGCTCTTCCCGCTGCCGCTGCGCCCACAGATAGCAACCTTTTGGCCAGAACTTATGTCGAGTGTGAAGTCTCTCAGTGCGAAACTGACGTTTCCGGTTCCAGGCGGCACGTAGCTCACAGTTGCTGCTTTGAACTTGACGGAGCCCTCCTGCGGCCACCTTGGGTGTGGCATTTTGTATACAGCTACATCGCCGCTGGGGTGGTTTTCTGAAGGTGTCTCTTTCTCAAACGCCTTAATGCGGGAGATTGAAGTTAGAGACGTCTCGAGATTAGTGTAGTTGATGACGATCATCTTAAGCTCTTGGCTGAGAGACATGAGCTGGATGAGGGCAACTCCCAGCAAGCCTCCCGATGTTGATGGCATCTGCGGTGCAATCGCAGCCACAAGGATCGCCATTACCGCAATTATAAGTTCCAGGACAAGCTGCAGCCATCTCTGAACCATGTATAAGAGATATACAGGCCTCTGAGACGCATCAACTAGGTCATGGTTTGCCTCGATGGACTGCGCGGCCCAGCCAAAGGCGCGAATAGTGGCCAAGCCGTGCACCGTCTCCAGCAGATTTGTCTGCAGCGGACTCCTTGCCTCAAGATCAAGGAAGCGGAGCTGTCGGGAGGTCCTCAGATAGAAGCTTTGAACAAAGTGCAACGCGGCCAGTAAGAAAGGATAGGCGATAGCGACGTATGGTGCCGCAACCGCTATCAAGATCATCTGGACCAGGGCCACGAGACCTGCCGAAAGGGTTTCCAAAAGAGACATCGGCATGTCGCCGTCCACAAGAATGATATCTTGGGAGAAACGGTTTGTCGTGATACCCGTGTCAACGGCACTGAAGAAGGATTGGGGCGCCCATATCATCGTCTTGAGTAAGACGTGGTGGAGCGAAGTGCCGGCTTTGACAGCGAGAGTTGTGAGCGAGAAACCCGAGAACAAGGCGAGGAATACTAGCGCAAGCACCTGAAATGTCGCGTAGACACCAAGATAATAGCTGTCCTGGCTGCCACTGCGAGATGACCCCGACACGGCGGAGGACCAGATGTCTAGCCACACGGTGCCAATTGTTGAGAAGACAGCCCAGCCACAGGTAAGAGCTACGAATACCACAACTCGCCAGAAGCCGATGTGAGACGCTAGATATTTGTAGACAGATGCATCTCCAAGCCTCCGCGTCAAGTCATCTGCTGGCGCGTCAACAGCCAAGCCATCGTTTCCATCTGCGAGGGGTTGATTGGCCCCGTTTCCATTTCCGATGACCCTGTCTCTAGGACCTTCGCGAAGCACGCCGCCACTTGCGCTGCTCTTTTCCTCAATCATGAGTGATTTGATGTACGAAGATTCTTCCCGTAGCTGTTCATATGTTCCCGCCTCAGCCACGTGTCCGTCGAGACCTAGGACTATTATGTGGTCTGCTCGAGGGAGAAGGGAGACGTCGTGTGTGCAAAGAACGACGGTGCAGCCACTCTGACGAAGTAAACCTTGAGGGCCCATCGCACGTTCGAAGACCTTGACTTTGGTACTTGCGTCAAGACCAGAAAGAACGTCGTCGAAAATGGCGATTTGCTTTCGCGCATAGAGTGCCCGGGCTATGGCGACCCTCTGCTGTTGTCCACCGCTCAAGCTGGTGCCTTTGCTACCAACATTGGCAGTTCTGCCTTGCGGAAGAGCTTCAATGTCGTTCCCCAAGTCCGTAGCATGGATAACCGACTCTAGCCAGGTGCTATCGAAGCTTGAGAAGCCCGTAATGTTATCAAGGAGTGTGCCGTACTTGATGAATGGTTCTTGGCCACAGAAGGCCATGTCCGTGCTTGTACTTTCACGGACAGAGTCGGATATCTGAATGTCTCCTCGAAAATGTGGCAGCTCGCTAATGATAGCCCTGGCTAACGTGCTTTTGCCGCTTGCCACAGGTCCGATTATCATGGTCAACTGCGAGGCTGGGATGCTTATGTTGACATCTGTCAGGACCGGCTTGGTCTCCGACCATCCAAGCTCACCGGCGCGAATGACAACAGCGCTCCTAGGTCCGGCGCGGGACGAGTCTCCAGTTCGGACCACGGGGCTTCTTGGAGAAAAGTTGGTTTTCCTTGGCTCGGCATGAAGATAGTTCTCAACTCTGTTCAGGCATCCAAGTGATGCCACAAAGAGCGGGATGGCCTGGAACAACCATACCAACGGCTGCGTCATCAGCTGTAGCAAACCAAGCGACGTGAAAGCTTTCACGGTATCCAGCTGCTCGCCAGCACTCTGCGCCTGTAGAACAAAAACTATGAACGTGAAGACAGGAGACAGGAGCAGCGGCAGAAAGGCAATCGTAGCAGTGAGTACCTCGATGTGGCGGAAGTGTCTAGCAGCATGGAGCTCTGCTTTCCTCAGCTTCTGAAGCAGATCATACACGCTTTCTGACAGTCCGAGGAGCTTGATACTCTTCATTCCCGCGACAGCTCTTGCGGTCATGGCGAAGCGCTCTTGTGTCGCTTCCATCCACGAGACCTGGGCTTTGTCCGCGAACGCACTCATCAGCATTGAGCCGAGGCTTGACACGGTCGCAACGACTGCCGGAGCCACGCAGGCTATTCCAAGCTCCCGATACAGCAGCCAAACCGAGATGGCGACTTGCAGGATGTTGGCCCATATCTCGTGGATGTCTTTGAAGCCTGCGATGATACGTTCCATATCGGTACTAATCAGAGAAACAGCCGCGGTCGTGTCGCCACGGGCAGGATCGATGCCAAGCGTCTTCTCGTATACAGCTGCCAGAATGCACCCGCGCAACTTGACGAGAGACTTGTACGTCAGACGCCAGTAGATACATCCTGAAATGGCCATGCCGAGGTAAACAAGCCCGTAAGTAATGATGAAGGCGTAGCCGGTATTGCCAACGAAGGTTGCTTCGCCAGCGAGATAACGAAGAAATTCCCGTAGTAGTAGGGGTTGGCAGAGAGTGAAAGCAACCTGAGCGAGACGCGGCATGACTGGCGCCATGATTGACCATCTGAGGGCTCTGAGGAGCACAAGAGGAAGTCTGGGGAGTCGCCTGCTTTGCTTGTTCCACATCGTTCCAAAGACGTAAGAAAGGTGTGCTGTTCCTAATCCCTCGCTCAACGGGTCAAGATCGGTGGGCGCCAAGAGCGTCTTCCTTCCCTTTACCAAGATACCCCGAAGCCATATCAGAAGGCTACGACTGAATACGCCGGCCGTTTCTTCGGGAGTTTTGTGTCGCCATTCTGGGAGCAGAAGACTCCGCTTCTCGACGACTTCCAGCACCAGAAGGCCGCTTTTGATCACCAAAGCAACAGTGAACTCGGCTGGTATGAGTATAACACTACTTGCCTCGTCGTGCGCCTTGAGCCAAAGTGTACGGGCCTGCAAGGCATCAAAACTCAACGAGACGAGCAGGTAGACATTGAGCAACGTTGACGGGCGTGATGAGTAAGAATGTTCGAGCCAAGACAAGGTTCCCAGCGCAAAGACATCAACCAATTTTAGAGTGGCTGCCGCAATGCTGGCTCTTGTCCCGTAAAGTCCAGAGTGAGCGTTGATCCATGAGACGAGAAGAGCGACCTCGATCGCGCCGTAGCAGGCGACCGCGCCGAGCTTGGCCCAGCGAAGCCCTGTGCCCACAGCGACTCTTTGGCTCTTGTTCTGTCTCGAAAACAGAACCGAGAGGCGGATTGTTGCCACAAAAAGAAAAAGGCAAGAAGGGACAACGGAAAAAATGGTTTGCTCGAAAAGCAGAGAGAAATCGAAATCTCCTCGGCAGCCATGGACAGGACCGAACTCCCAATCGGCGCAGGCGGATGAGTTGGCCATGTTGCGCCCCGAATTGGACGTTTGTCTGGCTTCCCGTCAGTTCCAGAGAATCGAGGGTTTGTGATTGAAGAAAGAGAGAGGTTGAAATTCTTACCAACAGCCAACAAGATGAATTGACCACAACCCATGTCTCTTTCGCGGACAAACGGCAGGGCACTCAACCCCTGAAATAAAGCATGCATAAGCTGATGAGGGATCCACCTTTGCCCTCGGTCAGCCGTTTAAGGCAGGAGGATAGACGTGTTCGTCTGCAGGCATGATCAAAAGCCCAACGGTGACAAAACAAACGTGGCAATCGACAACACACGCCTCTTCCACTTCTAGCCAAACTTTGACACCATCAGGATTTTAGACAACTCAACCACACCATGTCCTTCCAAGCACATATATCCCGTCCTTGCCAAGTCTTCCTTCTCATAGTCGCGGCGACCGCAGCAGCATCACCATCGTCGCATCCACCCGTCCCTGGCGTTGGATTCAGCCTCACACCAGACTATGGGTACGAGACCCCAAACACCCTCATACGGAACAGACTTAATTGGTTTGTTTTCTAGGACCGCAGCCATCTACTTCCAGAACGGGTCCTACGTAGAAGTGGCTCGGATCGAGGGAAGCCCAGCGTACAAGTCTTTCATGCGCAAAAGCGACAACACAACATCCATCGCTGAAGACTTACCTGGGATCTCTTTGCTGCGCAACGCCGTTTGCCCTCTACTGTAGCCCCTCGGCCTTGCCATCTGCGAGAGAGACCCAGACTTCGACAGTTGCCAGGGCCTTTTGCGGAGTCTACACTCATCGGTCGCGTCATACCTAGGCACGACATTTTGTTATGCCGGCGTAGTCGTCCCAGATCAGACCTGGCACTATCAAGACTACATCATCAACAAAGCGATCAAATCAGTCGGGCTGCGTCTAACCCACCGGATCTTGAGCGCTCCGCTCCTGGTTATGTGGGCCAACCACATTAATAACCCAGTCAAACCGCATGACGAAACGGAAGCCGTTCTCTCAGTCGATTACAGTGAGTCTGGGCTGAATGTTAACCTATTCGGCGAAGACCAAGGGGTTGCAGACCTTTTTCGCCAAATCTACGACCAGCAGCTCGGCGCGGATCGTCGGGAACAGAACGGCCATCTCCAAGCCATCGAGGCCTTACTTACAAATGTCACTAAGCCCCCACTAGGCCATGATTCTTACGGCCACACAATGCCCGATAGGATTCAACGAGTGGTTCTTTATGGTGATGCGGTAATGGATGGAGGATTTCTTGACACCTTGAAGGCTGTTGTTGGTGTAGACGTGGTTGACAACGCCCACTTCTTCGATCCCGTCTTTGCCGCCGCGATTGGTATGGCAACGTCTTCTTTCGAGCGCATGAATTGGTTGGACTTCGAAGTGGAGCCTGCTTTCGGGTGTCGCTGGCGATCGAGGCTGTATGATGCCACGAGTGAGGAGCTTTAGCCACATCAGCACACATTCTGGTCACAAGAAGAACAGACCCGCGGTCTCTAGAGTAGAAGCATTCAATCAAGTTCTACAAACGATATGGGCTCTACCAGGAAAAGCAGTCATATGCGCTCGTGTGCGAAGTGGGGAAGACTGAAGCCCCCGGAGTAGCCCAGGGCCTTGGGAAAGCTTGCGGACTACTCCGTGATGTACCGGCCGGCGCTGCCGCTGTCGACGAGGCCGAACAAACATTCGCGTGGCCTTCACCTTTGAACGCTGGCTCAAACACATATTTTCGGTCCAGTTTGCTGGGGGCACCCTCAATGGCCCACGGCTCCTGACGTGCTCCCCTTGTCCTCAACATCTACCTGTTCCCATTCACAACCAAGTGCCAAGATCATGGAAGTACTAAATAACAAGTTCACAGACATGAAACGCCTTACGCCCTTCAGCCGGAGTTACAATTTCATGGGCTTCTTCCCAGGTATGCCTAGTTGGACGAAGAACGAATTTGAATGAGGCTTCATGCAGCTCTACCCGCCAAATATCAACGGCACAGTTAACCTGAGATCCACTGACCCCCGTGAGTCAACCGAAATACATCTCGACTTCTTTTGTCAAGGGGATGACGCTGATCTTGATTCTATGGTGGAGGTCATCAACCTTTTACCACCTGGGCAACCTGACTGACAATACGTTCACTGAACACCGGCCTTGTCGGCAAGGTGCTACGAGCTGCACGAACAAGGAGCAAATAGCTTTTCTTCCAGCTCAGACCTACTCCCATCATGTCACTGGATCCTGTGCAATCGGTGCAGACGATGATCCGATGACTGTGTTGAATTCCAAGTTCCGAGTTCGCGGAGTACAAGGGTTTCGCGTGGTTGATGGGTCCGTCTTACCGGTCCAGCCTGGAGAGGGGCCGGCATTGGCTACTTTCATGGTCAGCAAGAATGATAGTCTTGCGGATGTTTTGGATAATGTCACTAGGAACGTCCCCGAACAGACTTTTGCATTGACGTTTGCTCAACCACAAACGAAATGAGTGCTCGCTTTCCACGTGAAGACAGGTCGAGTGAGATACGAAGATGTTCGTAATATTGGGCTATTAATATATACAATGAACGCCAATCGTAGCAACAAGATAACGCGCTTATTTGTCCAATACACTGACGTCAAACTAGACATATAAACACATTGACAGATGTAATGAAACCCTACACTTAGAACCAATGGAACTCTCCCAAAGCAGGAAGCATGTACTCAACATCTCTGGAGTTGAGAATGGAGGTGCAGTTGTCCTTATTAGCAGGAATGGTTGGGTGACATGTGGACTCGCAGACGGTACCGCTCTCTGGCAGTTTGCCCTCCGAAAAGTACTCCCGGACAATCTTGACAAGACACTGGCTTGGGTTGGAAGTTGCACCGTGTCCAGAAGTCTCCTGAATCACGACAGCGGACCCAGGATGCCCCTCTGACACATGGAAGGCGTTTCTGAGAGGGGTGATGGGGTCGTAGCGGCTGGAGGTGATCAAAAGCGGTGCAGCAGGGGCGTTCGTGTCGTTCGCACTTGCTGCAGGGCTCGTGTAAGGTCCCGTGAAAGGGTAGGACGGGCGGAGCTTGCGGCCAGCACAGGCGATGGGGATTGCCCCCGACACGCCAGTGCCGGTTGTCTCAGATTGGTTCTTGAGGTAGGCTACAACATCTTCATAGAAGGAAATGTTGCGATCAACCACCTCGTCGACAATGTCGCTGCAGAGAACACCTGCTAGGACGTCCGTGTCCCAGTTGTACTCCGGAAGCTCGTTGTCGTCAGAGGCGTTGCAGGCCATTTTGATCGAGTCAGGGGGAAAGAACGGTGTGAGGACGGAGTAGTTGCCATTCATAAGAGCGCCGAGACCGAGAGCAAGCGTCTCGAATGAGGTCAACGGACCGTACAACATGGAGAAGATTATTTGGCGGACAGCTGGGGATGTAATCATATACGGTCGGTCGTCATAGGAAAAGGACAACGGGGCAGTATCCATGTCGTTTATGACGTCGGCGACACGAGCCTTGATGTCTGCGCCGGACTCGTCAGATGACTCAACGAGGGGACAATCTTCCCCAGATTCGAAGCAAACATCGTAAAATTGGTCAACAATCTTCTCGGCATCGTTGATGTCGTTACGGAAGGTCTGTAGAGACAGTTAGTATCGTGTGAATGCCCTGAGGATTATAGAGACTTACCCCAGCGGAAAAGTCATCTGCATCAACGACAGCATCAATCCACATTCTCTCGATGCGCTCGGGAAACATGGAAGCAAATGTGTTGCCCAAGAAAGTTCCGTACGAGATGCCAATGTAATTAAGGCGAGCTGCCTCAGCATCCTTAGGCTTGGCCTTGCCTGATTCCTTCCAGCGCAGGTCATCAATGCGATCGATAATCTCCACCATGTCACGAGCAACGGACGCGGTATTCATGTGACCCCAGATGCTATCAGCACCATTTTCTTCGCAGAGGGCAGTCTGAGCAGAAGCGCTCGCCCAGTGATAGCCAATGGCGTCATCAATCGGGGGAAGGTTGAAAGTGCGCTCCTGAGCAAGCCTCCTGGCGAACTGGTCTCCCTTGAAGCAGTCGGCATGTGGTGTACTCGTGTTGACGCCACGTGGGTCGAAGCCGATGATTTCGTAGTTCTCGCCAATGACCTTCTGCAAGCCGGGGCCCCAGGAGTATGCGAAGGCGGTGCCCGAACCGCTGGGTCCGCCAGGGTTGATAAGGACGCTGCCGGCGAAAGATGGGTCGTCATCCGGGACTGCAGCGGGGAGCTTCACAATACCGATGGCAGCGGTGCTGTTCTTGTTGGGGTTTGACCAGTCGAGCGGGACTTCGAGACGGGCACATTGGAAGCCGCTACCACAGTCGTAGTATTGCAGGTCCTTCGTTGGTTTTGTGTCGACCCAACTGAACTCCTTGGTTGAGTTTGTGCCCCTCGTAGACAGAGGTAGAGATACGGCGTGGGTGAGGCCGACTAGAGAGCCAGCCAATAAAAAAGAAGACACCATGGCGATGTAGCCGATTAACTACTGGTAATTGCCGATTGTAGTTGCTCTTCTTCGTTGATAGTGAGAAAGGTGAAGGAAGATTGGGTCTTCGTTGTCGTATCAGCGCGATGTACTCACCTTGACATCAACGAGAAACTCGAGGCAACACGAGGTATTTCAATGAATTCACAGGACGTTCCTTCAACCTCCTATTCTCCATCTTGGGATGCTCAGCTTGGCGTGCAGCAAGGTTCGTAGCCACAAACGGCATTCGAAAGTCAGTCGTCACCGAACTTTCCCTGCAGGATCGTGATGCTAGTCCGCCTGCTAGGCAGAGATATTTCGCCCTGTCAGTACTGCCACTCCCGCCTTCTCCACGTTGGGTCTAGTCGCATCCGTCAGCACATCCTAATTGGCAAATTGTTGTTTATGCCCCATTATTGCCCGCGCAACTGGCACGCTGCGGGCTGTGCCGTGGCCAACCTGGCAGACAGGAGGGACGTTGTCGCGTTAGCTGCACGTTTGCGCCTCAAGCCAGCAGCCGATGCTTCAAGGCTTGAGATCGATGAATGTGGACGTTTTGGGAACCTTTGTCTAATGCCAAGGCACTAACATCCCAGCGGGTGGCTGAATCGTAATACGATGCTGACGTCCACATCAAGCCGTGTCTGGTTCGGCCGCCCGCATATTGCCCGGATGGCGGAGGTCTGTCGGGCGCCGCGAAAGGCGACCGGCAGCCGGAGCGTTATTCCAAGATGTTGGCGTCTTGGCGGGACTGCTAAGACCAATGTTCTAACGTCATGTTGTACGATGTGAGAACAAGGCATTATCGGCTCATCTTCAACCCATGTGTGGCAGAGGCGCGTTCTCATGCAGCAATTTGACTACGATTTCTCCAAGGTGATTACAGTTGAATAATGAAAATTGGAACAACTTGTCCACTAATCAATGATTTGATTCACCTTGGATCTGATGAGAAGCATTACAGTGACATGATCCTCCACAAATAGAATGAGACTGAATTCAAGAGGGATTAGAAGACCGTTATCTCTTGATGTTGTGTACGAAGGTGAATATTTAACGATGCTTGGTAGGCTCATACGGCAGTCAACAAGACATCGAGTTGCAGACAGTGTCAGGTACCGGGGTCAATCGAAGCCCGTCAAGCCGGGAAGTTCGGGCTGCATGCTTAGCTGAATCTAAGTGCCCCATTTCCCCAGATCCTTCGTGGGAAACAAAAATGGACATTTTAAGCCAATCAAGCTAGTGTTTGTCAAAATGTGCCCCAGGGTTGAGAAATGTGTGGGCTGGCATTACGTGTGCTGGGCCGCAGCGCTGTGCCGCACAACTCGCTTGCCTCGACGGATGGCACCTAAGCTTCTCAGCCCCGCGCTAGTGTTCTGTGATCCTTCCACGAATCTTCGAAATAACAGAGATTCCCCTCTACTCTGGTTGGAAAGACAGGCAACACTTGATTAAGCATCTTTTGAGTGGTTTCGCCGGCAACTAAACGCGCGGACTTGACCTCTGGTTGGGGTCAACTGCCAAATTCATCTCGCTCGAGATGAGTACTGAGGGAATCATGGTATCAGTCATTACTTTTAACAATTGTTCGTGCTTTGGTATCATTACAAATAACGTCATGAATGTAGTGCCCTTTACATCCCAAGCCTTGAGCAGCTCCAAAGAAGCAGCAGCCTCAAGATCCGATGCACAGTTGCCCGTGTTTTGCTCTTTCATCATGCCTAACCCTTCGGACTTAGTAGGAACGCCGTCTACAGCATGCCTGCTTACAGGTTCTTGGGCTCGAGCTGCTCCTCCGGAGCATCGACGACTCGACGACCACCCTTAGCACGTCTGTCGGCATCAAGTGACTGAGCGAACTTGGATCTTTCTCGAATGACGGGTCCCTTCCAGTAAATGAGGTACACCGGGATTGTGACCAAGAAGGCGAGACAAGCAAGAATCGTGCTGGCGTACTCCGTATGACGCGTCTTGCCAATGTTCTCGTAAAGTGGTGTTGAGTACATGGCCGCAACGCCAGCGAGAAAATCTCTTGCGAAGCCGTTGCCTCCTGTTGCGGAGGCACTATACGGACCGTAGGCTGCGGTGGTGGTTAGCAATCGAGTTGTGGTGCTTTGGGGTCACGAACTTACCAGCAATCATGTAGTCCACAGTACTCATGTAAATAGCAAAGTTGGCAATGGCGATCAGGCAAGAGAAGATCATTGGAGCAATCCAGTGCGACTCAGGGGGTCCCATGGACGTCCATGCGAAACCGAACAAGCCGATTGTCTCCAACGGTGCGAGATACAGGAGCCATCTCAATCGACGTTCGGGTGGCAAGGAGTCAGAGCCCTTCGCCTTGATAATTCTCTGGTCTCTGATGATCCAGGGTACGTAAGAGACGTAGGCAATGAGGTATCCGATGTTGATCGGAATGAAAGCCCAAGCCGTCTCGAGGACGCCAAATCCCCACTTCTCGAAAACTGGGTTGAAACCCTCTTGGAAAGTGAAGATGAGAGCGTCGGAGAATCCAGAAAGAAGAGAACAAGAAAGGACAATGGGCTCGCGCAGGAACATCTCGAAAGGTCGGATCCAAGTGATTGCGAACTCGTGGGCGGAGAGTCGGGGCTTCTTGACCTCGTTGGGGCCATAGACGTTCGTGTCGATGCCGGCCTCGCGCTTGCGCTTGGCTTCCCTGTCCATGAGGATAGTGGAACGACTCTCAGGCATGAAGAAGTGAACAACCTGAACAGTGACGCCAAAGATGAGCTGGATCCAGAAGTTCCAGTACCACGGCAGGAAAGCTTGGATGGGGCCGCCGACCACAGGACCAACAGAGGTACCGAATACGGAGGAGAGAACGACGAAGAGGACCGCCCACTGTTGATCATCGGGTTGGTAGAGGTCTGCTACCATCCCCAATGTGACACTGCCTCCCGCTGAGCTCAGACCGCCCTGTTGGCTATTAGTTAGTATCCATCACCACTGAATAGGGCAACTGAACTTACAAGGCCTCGAGCAAGGACGATGGAAGCGAAGTTGGGTGCGAGCCCACCAAGAATTTGCCAAATGTTGACCAGAAACAGGGCACACCTGGGGTGTTTGTCAGCGAAAGTCGCTATAGACCCTTCATGCTGGCTATCAACTTACTGCAGGATTTTCCATCTTCCAAACTCCTCACTCCAAGGCGCCCAAAGCTCGCATCCAAAAGCGTAGAGCACGAGGAAGGCACATTGTGCCGCACGAACAGCCTGCTCACTGACTGCAAAGTGCTCACTCAGCGGCGTAACAGCACTCGGAAAGACGCTAGTGTTGAAATTCATCGAGACCTGGACCGCAAAGATGGACGAAAGGAGCATCCACTTCTTCCACGCAGGCCAGGAGTAGCCGAGCAGGTGATAGCATTCATCTTCGGTGATGATGCGCTTGCCGTCAGGGGTGTACTGCGGTTGATTGCTCTTCGAGGTGATGTTCTCGTGCGTCGTTGTTCCTTCGGACTCCTCGTCTCGGCCTGGTGCGTCTTGGAAAAAGCCACCGGTCGGAGCTTCCTCCTTTTCTCTTGGTCGTTCCGGCTTTTCGTCGAAACTCGGGCCGACTCGTGTTGCGCTGCTGTTGCGAGTGAGGTTCGCTTCCTCGGCCGTGTTCGTGCCGGACGTGGGCGGGTTTTTCGATGGTGGTGTGGAGGCCATGGTGACTATCTGGTAGCAAACAGTCCCGGCCCGAAGACGTGATGTGCCGGGCTACCGATGTGTGATGTTCAATGCGAGGTGACGGTGATAGTCTAGGCCCAAATGTTCCGAAGTCTTACAAAAGGCATGAAACGACGACACCTAGCGTGTGAAATGATGTGACAGCTGATAAATGTCAACCAACGGTGCCCCGGATTTCGATCTCTTAGGCCTTCCAACGTCTTTATCAATGCTCGGGGTCTCCACGATATGAAAGATAAACTCCGACATAAAATTGGAGGTATGACGCTATCGTCCCATGATGCTGGCGTTAGTCGGGCCTTTCCAATGGCGAAAAAGGGACTGTGAAGGATCCAAAGCCCCAGTATTGGACAGCCATGCTAGCCAGCATCCTCATGCTATTCGGCAGTCTTGTTTGATGGAGTCGTGCCACAGAGCGCCAACAGAAGATTCCTCTTTCCATTTTCGACTTGGCAGGCAGGAAAAATCGCGAAAAGGCCGTTGCGTTCGCATCAATACTGGACCTTGACATCATACTATGTCGATGGGTTTGCCCGATTTGCGGGTCAGGGGTGGGAACGATGACGGAAACCGTGGGGCATGCGGCGGGTGAGCCGCATCTTCGATCGGCGATAGTCACGGAGGTGGTGTGGGTTCATGCCTGCTCGGATTTCCTAAACTGGGAACCCGGTGCCGGACGTGTGGTCAAACCGCGAAACCTGGGGACGGCGGTCGCACGCGATGCTGTCTTTGGCGGTGGGATAAGCTTTGTGCTTTCCCCAATCTTCAGTCTTTTGACACATGATTGTCCTGCACCATGATGTTTAGCTACCGGGCGACAAGAGGGGTGCTTCATAAGATGAGGAGCTCCCCGTGGGGAGAAGGAAGAGCTGTCGGTATTGCTTTAAGTAGGGTCGGTCTCGGCGCCGTCATTACGAAAAGACTTGAGGATTTCCTCGACATTATAATGTTGCTCACCAGTTCCCCTTTTATCCAGCCCCATTCCTTAGCTAGAGATGAACAGACTGGCTCGGGCAAGGACGACTTGACCAATCATTCTCACCAACCTCGCAGTGTTGTCTAGAAAAGCTTTTCAAGCTTCTTGTCCGACAAGACGCCAAAGAAACAAGCAACGATTTCCGCCACTCCCAAGACTTGCCAGGGAAAACTTGTTGTCGGCGTTTACCCTCAGCTTGCCACCGGGCACATGCCAAGCCGACCGATCGGTGGGTGGATCCATGTAACAGTCCACAACCAAGACGCATCTGTTTGTGTCGTCAGTGTGATAGCACGACCCAGAGTAATTGCAGCAAACGTGGAAAATAGGACAGGAAAATGATGATAAATGTGGTAAAAATGTGAAAAATCAAGTGATTGTTCGCCATTCGCTCCTGAGTACTGGCTGCTTACCCGTCTTGGCTGTCTTGATGCTAACTTCAGCCTCCTGAATGATCGCATTGAATACCAGGCAACAGCCATGTCTCGGTGGATTTGCGTCAATACTTTCAAGACTGCCTGGAATATATCCGATATCTTCAGGTTTGTTGTATTTTATTTTATTACAGTTACATCGTGTTGGTGTGATCATTTGTGGCTAAAAAGGGTTTCCGCCCTGACATTCCATCGTGAACATGTAGCAATCCCCTTGTTATTGCTATCGGGCATGGAACGATGATGTGCTAATGTAAACATCGGTTTTCCGTATTATGCCCTTGTGGCTCGAATCGTCTCTATCGTCGTCCGTTTCGAGGTCTCTGGTGCCTGTCCGCTTCGCCGATGCATGGTATGTTCTATCGTGGTCACTGAGTGAGCCAAGTTTAATAGCCGGGCCAGTGCTGCCGAGAACGTTTTCACTCTAATACCAGGGTCAGCAAAATTTCGAAAGAGCGTTTAGGACGTCATGTGCTACATCGACATCTGAGATGATAACTTACTCCGCCTGAGACTTTGTAATTTCCATCGTGAGATGAACCGTAGTAGAACTTGAACAGTTTTCGCAACGGCGGCAGAGAGCATCCAATAATTCCCAGTGCGCATTCGAGGTTGGATGTAATACTGATGACGCCGAGATGGTCTATGCTCAGGTCAGTATTTGAATAGGGGTCTGTAGATGAACAGCAACGTACATCCAATCTCCGTTGGGTACTTGGCGGTGTCATAGTACTTGAGGTATGGCATTCTAATGACGGTGGCAATACTGGCAAATAGACCGAGACCGAGAATGGCGCAGACGGAGACTTTCTTACGTTGAGACATTTGCAGTCCCGCAACGATGAAGAAAGGGATGATTGCGCAAGTCCAGTCCGTGATCATCTGGATGGCAGAGACGATGTAGCTGACTGTCTGCAGACTGATAACCTTCTGACATGTTCCCCTGGTAGAAGATGATTAATCAAGTGTTTACGCGACTCGAAGCAGCGCGGCGTGGAACTTACAACGCGGGGTTCCATGTTGCGGCAAGTGGAGTACAATTCGCGAAAACAAACACCAAAGCGAGAATCGCGACAATGACCATAACCGCCATGTTGATGCCCATGATGACTGTCACTCGCTTCGTTCTATCCAAGCGAACGCACGTAAAGCCGATGGCGCACTTGATTATCGTCGACGAGATGAAGTAGAGAACTTCCCAGTAGGTTTGATATTCGGAGGCGCGAATCAGGTAGAGTTGAGACGGAATGTCAGCATCGTGGGAGCCGACTCCATAACGCGAGGCGTATACTGCGAACACGACCGCCGGTATGAAGGGTACCTATCGGGTCGGCCGTCAGCACATTCGATCGCAGAAGACAGTGATACTGCGGACTATCAGGTCCGCAGTTCTGGGTCAAGGTCGGAAACACTTACTGTTCCGATCACTGCTAGCCAATCCTCCACACCCCAAAGTCTTGTCGATGCCCCCGAGAGTCCAGCGCGGACGTAGATACGAAGCCCGACCACAATCACACAAACGACCCCGAAAACAATGGCGATGAACTCGACGGCCGGCCCCAGCCCCTTCGGGGTCAATGGCTCAAGCTGGTAGGCGATAGCCGAGATTTGCTCCCCGGTCATAGTGGCAGCCATGTTGGCGGTTAACACCAAGCTGCTACCAGTCCCCTATCCCACCGGCGTCTTGTTGTCGGTTTCCTGTTCGAGGCCGGCAGATGGAGGGAAGTGCCTGCTCCTGCGTCGAATTCGGTTCCGGCGAGTTGGGAGAGAAGACATGCAAGATGAGCCACATCGGGGAATTGGTGGCATTATGAATAGCCGGAACGATCTGCCGCGTGGTCTATGGAGCACCAACAAACCGCCAACGTTCCTGCGTCTGTGTCGCTCCTCATTGTGGGCTCGTTTCTTCTTTCGACCAAGGGGCTAGGACTTTTTCCTTCCCAACCCCACAACCAGATGTTAGGAATATGACTAGATACATAAATGTGATGCCCGGTTTCTGTGCCATGGATGGATTCTCCATCCGAATGAGTGGAAGCCTAGAGTAGCCGCCTTCTGGTAGACAGCCCTGGAAGTGGAACGGATGTCAAGTTTTCGGCTAGACTCTCAACGGTATGGTAAACGCCATTCCCGTATTTGCCCCTTTCTGTCGAGTCAGTGCCTCCTTGTTTAATCCAGAGAATGGCCACCGTGAAGTGCTCGGACTGTGAGTCTGTGACGATGATCAAGGATTTGTCTTAATAACTCATTACTGCACGTGTGCAGGACCGGTTTCCCTGTTGTGATCTGCTTGGTCTGCCGCCAATTAGGACTGGCGGCCGCTGCAAAGCCACGCACATGCCGCAAATTGAGCAATCTGTTTCTACCCGATGTCAGGGCTTGCAACGTTAACAAGCCGCGGCCAGTCGGGACTGTCATGTCAATCCCGCACAAGACTAGAGAATAGATGAATCTGGGTGTGCGATAGGCCGTATTGCCGAGTTCCCCATAGATCCCTGTCTGCAGGTCGAGGGTTGAGGGGACATGACTCGACTGGCGGCTTGTCCACTGCGACGTCGGTAAATGATCCCAGTCGGCTGCCCTCGCCTGAGACGTTGACGTGAAGCTCGGGCAATAGTGCCATGCTGCCGGTTTTCGCTTCGATCTACTATGGTATGATGGGTAAGTAAAACCTCCTGGGTTGGTAGCGTGGGGACTTGAGGCCCACAGGAAGCTCTGGAATAACTGCTGAATGGCCGTTCTTTCGCCTGCGATCGATGTACCGCACCTGGCCGGCCTGAGCCACAGATACCTGACAGGGTGCATTTACTTTGGCCTGGTACCGCAGTACTCGCTTTCGGGATTAATATGATCAGAGTTCACAGGCAGAAAACGTTGTGCTGGAATGGGATGAACTGCGTCAGTGACGACCTACGAATACATTTAAGTCTTCTTGATCCCCGCAGCATAAAGACATTGAGTTGGCATAAACATAGCTCCCGTGGGCACGGTCGTTTTTAGTGCAGATCCGAACACAAGGATCGGGCTCCAGAGCGGCTGGAAAATCCAGAACACTGAGAACAGACGACGGAGCAACCCAGCTGTGCGGACATCAAATTTCCTCGATGTCCGTTGCTGGATCGTTCACTGGCAATTTTGGCGACGCCTGGAACAGAACCCTGTCTATCGCTGCCGTCTTCGGCCTAGAGGGCAACTGGTATCTCCCAGAATCAGTCCAGACGGCACGTCCCCATCCTCCCGTTGCAGAATGTCTGTTGGCGCTGTGTGGGGGGGCGGGATGCATCAGGGGTCCTGTGAACTGGCCAGTCAGATGCTGGTAATATTTCATCAATTTCTGTCCATTTCCCACCGAAGTTCGTCGATGCCCCTCAGTCGAATATCTGTGTGCTCTTTTAAACACATCTCCTCCCAGTCGCGTGTTTGCGAGCTCTTCGCAAAGCAACTCGCCTTCGTTCTACCGCGATGGTGGCTACTATTCTTCTCGGCGTGGGCCTCCTGGCCATCTATCTTCTCGGTAGTGCTATCTACTCCATCACGCTCCACCCACTGGCTGATGTGCCTGGTCCTAAGATCTGCGCAATCACTCGCATCCCGTACTGGCTTGTCGCGCTCAGAGGTGATGATATCGAGTGGATGAAGAGTTTGCACGAGCAGTATGGACCTGTCGTTCGTTTTGGCCCTACTGATCTGAGCTACACAGCTGCTCAGGCCTGGGATGATGTCCATGGACCCAAGGTGCAGGAGAAGGCGCAAGAATTCTCCGTCCAGCCCGTCAACGGTAAGAAATTAGTCACTTCCGCCCCAACAGCAAATATTTGTGGCTTGTTAGCTTCACTCAAAAGCTGACATCTTTCAGGCGTACCTAGCATTCTCACCACTAACACGGAGAACCACGCTCGAGTCCGTCGTCTCTTCTCGCCGGCTTTCTCAGAGCGTGCTTTGAGGCAACAAGAGCCTCTCTTCCGCAAATACGTAGACCTCTTCATGTATAAGATCTCTGAGATCGGCAAAGATGGAAAGGAGCCGGTGGAAATGATGCAGTTGCTCAACTTCACGACCTTTGACGTCATGGCCGAGCTTTGCTTCGGACAGCCCCTAGGTCTGCTGGCGAAGAACGAGTTCAGTCCTTGGGTCAAGTCAATCTTCGAATCGCTAAAGATGCTGCCCATCGTGTCCATTATCAACTATTACCCGATCCTGAATGCCATCTTCACCAAATTCGAACCGAAGTCCGTTACCGAGCAGCGAGTCACTCACTGCAGGCACTCAGAGGAGCGGGTCAACCAGCGTCTTGAGAGCGGCTCCACCCAGCCCGATGTTTGGAACTTGGTTCTGGCCGCTAAGGAGGGTAAGGAGCTTACTGTCAAGGAGATGCACTCAAATGCGGAGCTATTCATGCTCGCTGGATCAGAGACTACTGGTGAGTTTTCAACGAGTTTGGATTGTTTGGGGACTCGAGACTGATTCTAATAGCTACCCTGCTGAGCGGAAGCGTTTACACTCTTCTTGCCAACCCCGATAAGATGAAGATTCTCCTCGAAGAGATCCGCGGCAACTTCTCCACTCTTGACGATTTGACTTTCGAGCGTCTTGCGGAACTGAAGTACCTCAACGCCGTTTTGAAGGAGTCTCTGCGCGTCTACCCTCCAGTCCCCATCGGCAGTCCCCGAGTAGTCATGCCCGGCGGTCAACAGATCATGGGTAAATGGGTGCCCGAGGGAGTTCGTATCTCAGTCCACCACTGGTCGACGTACCAATCCGAGGCCAACTTTAGGAACGCCAAGACCTTTGCCCCTGAGAGATGGCTCAAGACGGACCCGGCGTATGCTGGAGACGTTTTGGATGCTCACAAGCCTTTTGGCTTTGGCCCGCGCGACTGTCTGGGACAGAACATGGCCATGCATGAGATGAGACTCATCTTGGCCACGTTGCTTTTCTCGTACGACCTCGAGCTCTGCGAGGAGAGCAAGGACTGGACCAACCAGAAGGCGTTTGCGCTGTGGATCAAGAAGCCGTTGATGGTTCGCGCGAAGCCTGTGGACACGCAGACCAGAATGAAGATTTGAGAGGTGGGATGGTATACTTTTTATACGAAGATGGGAAAGGTTATAATGGCGATAGATTGAGGGGCACCACATTAGACATCACATAATTATAGAGTTCACCATTCAACCCCAGCATCACTCTGCGATCATGATGAAATGCTTTGGTTTCACTGCTCGATGATATCTCATACTTCTTTCTAGCTAAGATGCCACTTATCTCCAACTCTAAAGCCCTCTGGGAAGGGGTCCGTAGGGTGAAGTAAAACCTGTTTAAAGGCTGTAATCCAAGCGCTTCCCTTAACCGCCGGTATAATAGCATCGTACTCTCCAACCTTTGCTTCACTCCTGACTGTCCCAATGAACTCAGTTCCAATCACACTGCGATGAACAAACGATTCGCCCACAGCCAGCTGTCCTCGCTTATGTAGCACGGCAAGTCGCGCGCATGTACCTGTTCCACAGGGGCTGCGATCCAGCCGACCGGGATAAACCACCACCGTGTTGACAGCCTCCTTGTTGTTCTCTGAGCTGACAAGAGGGTTGGTAAACTCGAAAACGGTGACACCCCTAATCTCGGGATTCTCCGGGTGTATCGGGTCTGTCTGCGCCTGGATCGCCCTCTTGATGCGTTCGCCCACTTCGACTAGCTCACGTCCGTTCTCTGATGCAATCTGAAGACCGACTGAAGCTGCGTCCACAAGCGCATACCACATCCCTCCGTACGCAATGTCGACCTTGACAGGCTTATCAAATCCAGGAACAGTAATGTCCAAATCCAAGGCATACACAAACGCCGGGACGTTTTGGAACTCCACGTACTTGGCCTTTCCGGCCTCGCACTCGGCTGTGACCGTGACCAACCCCGCGGCTGTATCCAGCTTAAGAGTGGTAATAGGCTCTTGCATCGGCACCATGCCCGTTTCGAGGAGCACGGTGCTTGTCGCGATGGTGTTCGCCCCGGACATGGGCGGATATTCTTCGTGTTCCATGATGATGAAGCGAGCGTCAGCTTCCGGGTTGCAGGGCGGAAGAACCAGGTTGGTGCACATGGACGATGAGCCACGCGGCTCGTTGAGGAGAAGGTTCCGAAGGTTGTCTCTCTTTTTCCAGAAGAACATCATCTTCTCGAACATAGTCTTGCCGGGCGCATCGAGAACGCCGCCAACGACGACATCGCAGACCTCGCCGCCGCAGTGCGCTCCGACCACGTTGAACGTCCAGCCGAAAGTCATTCTGAAAAGCAATGATGTTAAGAAGAGCTGGTCGTCACTCTGAAAATTGAATAGTTCGTTCTTGAGATTGTATGAAGAAACAGTCAATCCGTTGCTTTCATTGTTCCTGCATGTTTTGGACTTTAATGTCGACTTACACGGAGACCGGTACTTCCGAGGAGAGTCGGCTAGTGGGGCCCGACATCTACCGGAACCCCGATACCGATCCGACCGGAAGCGTATCCGGGCGGGGTATTCAACTTGATCGGAGACCACTCCGGGGCATTTCCCAGGCTCCAAAGTCTCCGCGAAGGATTGTCTGGGCAAGGTTTCGGCCCGGGATGATGGCTAATTCGTTATCTAGAGGCTCTATCTGACGCGTAATTGATGGCTCGGAAAGGAAGGTTTCCGCTGATAGTGAAGTCTGCTTACATCAGATCGCCAAAATCGGCATCTTACCCCGCGAACATCTTTAAAGCCGAACGGGTCAATCGTCACCAAGACACTTTGATTGAGGACTGATTGCAACTCTTCAACTCCGATTTCACCAACATCATGGGTGGTCTCAGAATTCTCAGCGACGCTGTCGTTCACGACATTTTGATCAACTCGCAAAAAGATGGCATCTTGCGTCTCCGAGATGCTATTCTGAAATGCTTAGTCAATGTTTCCAAGGGCACAGAAAAAGACTACCAACCTGAAGTCGGCGTAGTCAACAGACCTGAAGGCCAGAAGTGCCTTTTCCGGCCTTTCTCCTCTCCAGACAGCTTCGGAACGAAGATCGTGGTCACGCCAGCGCCATCCTCCAAAGCCGCCGGAGCGCTGCACGGAATAGTCACACTGTGTGATCAAGATGGCTACCCGACCGGTATCATCAACGCCGAGGAACTCACTGGATACCGTACTTCTCTTTCCGCTCTGATTCCCTATATTTGGCGACGATACACGGACAAGATCGTAGTTTTTGGAGCCGGGAAGCAGGCACTCTGGCACCTTCGGTTGGCTCTGGCTCTTCGTGGCGACGAAGTCAAATCCATTGTCGTCGTGAACCGTTCCGCAGAGCGCGCGCAGCAGTTGATCAACAAAATCGAGGATGAGAACCAGAGGCTGTGGAAGTCCTCGACAACTATCGACTACCTCTCTCCCTCTAGCCCCGATTATGAATCCAACATTAAGGATCACCTATCCGTCGTGGACGCCATTTTCTGCACGGTTGGCACCACGAGCCCGCTGTTCCCTGCCGACTACATCACAAAGGGACGAAAGACAGATCGGTACCCCTTCATTTCCGCCGTGGGATCCTGGCAGCCCGCCATGATTGAACTCGATCCCGAGCTGCTTCTTTTCGCCGCCGGCAATGTTGGCGAAGGTTTCCAGCGAAGCAAGGAGTCGAAGGGTGCAGTTCTTACAGATGACCGCGAAGGTGCTCTGCATCATGCTGGAGAAGTCATCCAAAGCAAGCTTCAACCTGACAGCCTGGTGGAGGTGGGTGAAGTTGAACTTTCGCGGCAAGCGGGACACAACACAGACCTATCAAGATGGATTGATGAGGGTCTTGTGGTTTACAAGAACATTGGTGTCAGCACGACGGATCTTGCTGTTGGCAACGCGCTGTTGGCCATTGCGGAGGAAGCAGGAACTGGAACTATTGTACCTGAATTTTGATTCGCTTTGTTGTCAACTGTGGTAGAGAATTTAGAACTCAGTGGGAAAGATAAACGCCAATAGTATTCCGAAACTTTCTAGTCCTCAAAAGCAAGACCACATTGATAGTCGCTTGACTCCCTCGTTCAGGCTCAATTGTCGAGTATATCACTTAAATACTGGTCTGCCTGGCCTGTCCACCGTACCGCATCCAGGCACGCCGTCGCCGTTGGAACTGTCCTCATACATCACCCATCCCGTCAAGGGTCGAATCTTTGTCAAGTCGGAGAACAGCCCCCGTCCTTCCTCACTCATTTCGTGACCCACATGACCGAGATGAGCGTCTCTGAGCCATCTACCATAAGAATTCTCACCTCGAAAGCCTCGAACGCCGTAGGAGTCTTCATCCCGACCATCGTAGAAGTTTCCACCGGAACCGTCACGAGCAGCCTGAATGCCAATGGATCCTGCGGATATGGTGCAGCGGCTCGCTCTTCCCATTCTTCTGATGATGAGACTAGCCGAAGCGGTCCCAGCCGAAAATTCTGACATGAAAAGATTCATTCGGGGAATGCCATCGACAATGCTGGGCCCCCAGTCGCCAGATGCGCCATGTGAAGTCTGACCCGACGTCTTCCAGAAGGAAAAGACACTAAGCCATCCAGAGATGTGGTCGCCGCCACTGGATCCGGGGTGGAATGTGGCCATCCTATTCCAGAACATCTCGACTTGCGGACTGTTGCGCATCTCGAATGACATGACCATGTGTTCAAGGATAGGCCTCAGCAACTTTACAAATTGCTTTGGCTCGTCCCCAAAGGCCTCAATCTTGTCAAGGCGCTCCAGGATGTCTTTATAGTCTGTGGCCTCTCCAAGAAGAGTCACCGAGGGTATGCCACAGCTTAGACGAACGTCGTAGGAGAAGTAATCTCGCATTGCTCCCATGAACAGGATCGATGCAACGACGCGGTCGTTATCAGACGTGGTCGTGAAAGACGGCATGATCCAATCATGCAATTCGTCATCCTTGACGTTTGAGGAAATCATTTCCGAGAAGCTTTCTGCGAGGCTAGCAAAGTCGATCGAGGCGGTCGAGGTCGATTCAGTCCAAATTTCAAGCTTCTTCCGCCCCTCATGCTCGACGAAGAAAGACCTGAGACGTTCAGAATTGGCATTGATGTAGTGGCTCAGTTGCGTCAAGATCGCGAACCAAATGTCTTCCGGTCGGATGTGGAGGTGGTGATGGTCGCTGTAGGCATGGTAAACGGCCCACAAGAACCCGTTTTGCGATGGAGTGGTGTGGGTTTTGCGTAGATACTCGGTCGAGAAAGAGGATTGAATGATGTGTCTGTTCTTAGGTCTCATTAGGTCCTGGCGAGCCATTTCGGGGTTCCAGTTGAAAGCTTCATCACCGTCTTTCGGGCATGCTTTCCGGAGGACGTCATCGGGGGTGGTGGCTCTTGGTTTCGACCAGGACCTGGCAGGATGGTCGACGATTTGAATAGTGATAGGCATGTTGACGCTTGAGTTAAGTTGCACGGAGGTGACTGAAAGATGAGAATCGAGGACTACTTGAAAACGAGCCTGACAGTAGGTTTTTAACATCGATCGGATGGACGTCTCTCGTGCCCGAACATAGTATGTCACCTACAATGTCCGCATGCGGAACCATTTAGTTTGGAGATACTTCAGGCAAGTCTTAGGACAATTGCTTCAAATACGACATATTCTGGTCCTGGTTGTACAGGCATATTTATCGTTGTCTAGAGATGCAAGGATTGGCTTTGTTCTGCAGGTTTGTCTGTGTTACTGGAAACCCGTGTCTCTGCAAACACACCATAATAGAGTTATTTCACCCTTTTCCCCTCTGATTCCCTCTCAATGCTTCTGCATTGTGATGTAACTCAATTGTCTCAAAGAAATCATTCCAGCGCTATTTTTGTTCTGACCGCCTCGACAGCTGGAACTCGCCTTCAATCCTTGCCTCCACAGAATCGTTTTCGGCCGATGGATCCTTCACATCAACAAGAAACAGCTTTGGTCCATATGCTTGGTGCTGAGAGACCGTGACCTCAAACTTGTCGCAAAGCTCAAGTTCACTCGGCGGATGTGAGGATGGAGAATCTTTCCCAGGCCGCATCGTCGAGTTTGTCATTTTTCGCACTTCATCCGCCGTCCACCGCTTCGCGTCTGACCTCACTATCCCCGCGACCTCTTTGATGTTCTTATCCTTGGGCATAATGACGACGCGATTGATCATCCACTCTGGAGATCCCCCAAAAGATGGCTTGGTCGCGGAGCTATCTTGCCGCGAAAGGTATTGAAACTGCAGCACCAATGCCAGTCGTGGGTCCGCCGAGGATCCCTCAAGCAGAAGAATGGCTGGATAGCTAAGGCCGTACGACTCCTTGATTCGTTCCTCAAAGGGAACAATGGATGACCTGATCTTGAAATTGTCGATTTTCGGGTAGACTTCCGCCACCCGGTATCCCTTAGGAACGCTCCTCACAATGCACCCGCGCTCGAACCCAGATCCCAGGCTATACCGAAGCTGTCCAGCCATAAACCGGATGAAAGCGGAAGACAAGTCTCCGTCCAGCCACACCGTCTTCGGGACGGTCACGAGCAACTTCGAGGCTCTAGAATAGTTCATCTCCGTTGTGCCAGAAGTCTCGCCCCATAGATACAATGCGATGCAATCGAGTGGCTCACTCTTTCGTCGGCATTGTAATGGTGCCAGGAAGAATTCCGTTCCTGCTCGTGTCCAACCATTTGACGGACGCTGCTTCAACAGTGGTGTTGTAATCGTTATACCATTGTGATCGAGATGTAGCCTGCTTTCGACACCAAGTATCCGAAAGGGGATGACGTCGCCGGTGTTCTCGAATGAATGGGGGCCAGGTGCAAGAAGAGGTTCTCGAAGACTCCGTGACGACATAGATTTACGCATCGGATCATCCAGGTCGGATATGGAGCCCCAAACAAAAATAGACGGATCGTCAATTTGCCTGATAACAGCCTCTTGTAACCTCTGGAACGCCTTGTCGCCTTCTCCGTAAATAAGGGGCATGTTGACCCCAAAGATACCCAGGAGGGAGTACGCTATATCCTCGACTCTTGTCGTCTGTCTTTTGGAAGCCCAACTCATTCGCTGCGCCACACTCGCTGTGTGCAAAGGTCGATTGTTCAAATAATCACTCTCGATCGTCGTTGCGCTCGTTATGACCGCACCCAGCTCCGCTCGAGTGGCGATAAGTCGCCATCTTCCCCCCGAATAGAATTCAACTTTTCTTGGGGCAAGGAGTTCCTGCAATGTCCATCCGCGCGTGAACCATCGGCTTCCTCGTATTTGCTGGTCGTCCTTCCCACTGCAACTTGCAGAATGGGCGTGCCAGCCGACATCTGCAAGGTGCACAAAGCAGACCTCGGCGAGCTGGTACCATTTGAACATCGAGTTGATCGCCTCGGAGAGCTCTGCACTACTACTCTTGTTGATACAACAAGTGTCAATCCAGATCCAGGCGAATCCACGGCTGCGCGCCAGGTCGCACGCCCCTCTGACCTTGGCCCATCCAGCGCCCGTTGATGGGCGGCCTCCCTGGAGGTCGTCGAAGAGGACTTCTTCGGCGCCCCATGTGTGCGACAAAATTGCGTACTTGGGGATGTTGTCGACAAACTCTGCCAGTTCGAAGCTGCGGGTGTCCAGGAGACGCATGGCGATGGCCAGTCTTTGCGACAATTTGAGCCCGACGAGCGATTGCAGCTGAATGAGATAATTAGATAGCAGGATGTCATCTTGCTCAATCTAAGAGCGGGGTTTTCGATAGTCCAGGCGTGCACTAGACCCATGTCCGCGTAATGGACTTGTGACCACTCAGCTCATTTCATTAACCAATGAAAGCTTGAGGTTGAGACCAGATACTCAGTCAACTTGAATTATGGCCGATCAACTTGCCAATCCATGGAAGTATCTAAGTTGTGTCAATGTTGAGCAAATATCTTGGTATAGTACAAATTGTGTGTTTCCAAATACACATAATTCCATCTTTTGGTTTCACAATCGCCATGGCCATCTGACAGGAAACCAAAACAAGTTCTTGATGAGGAACCGTCAATCTTGATCTAGTTGAAGAATTGACGCCAGGCATTGTTCCATATGTCAGGTTCATCCGCTCCGTCCAAGACAGAACGGCCGCGCCAGACATAAGGCAGCTTTTGACGCGTCATTTGAATGAAAACTAAGAAATTCGTTCGTCCAGAAATTCCCTTCCTACTCAGATCCAGAAGTTGCTTGACCCAAGGGTGCAAAATACTTCTCAAACTCATCCTCACGCGATTCATTGCGGCCGTGGGGATCCTCAATGTCGAGTAGAAAAGTATTCGGGTCATACTCAGGGTCTCTAGACACAGTGACTCGCAAGTTGCACGTTGGCAAAAGGTCATACCATTGTGAATGAGGCCCAGTAGAGGAAAGATGAGCCGACATGTTAATCCCCGCACCGTGCGGGTATACGGGCGTTTGCGTTTCCAGTAATCGACCAAGCTGCTGGAATCCATTCTTCATACAGGCCTCTATCCCTCGCGTAGATGGATGATCATAAGCCAGGTGATACAACAGATACTTCGAATCCGGGAATCTCAAGGAATTGCTTCTTTTGGACTTTCCTGTGTTGAAAGAGAGGAGCTGCACCATAAGAATAAGATTTCGATCTTGCTTTCCACTCATCCATATGAAGGCCGGCGTCCCCAAATGGTATTCTAGGCTAGCAGGCGAACGGGTGATTGCAAGCCCCAAATCCATCGACACTGTTGGCCCACTCCAGCCTTCCTGAAAGAACAAGCCACCACGGCAATGGAGCAGCCGCATGGGTTCATATGAGTGAGGAAGTGTACGAATGATGCCCTGGTTTCGCGGAAGATGGCTGTTCGACTCGGCGATCGACTTGAAGGGCAGAACAACAGGGTGCAGTCTTTTTGGCAGCCATATTCTCTTCGGTACACTAACAAGCACATCTCCCATACGGTAGTAGACTGGAGGCGGCGAGGTGCGTTGCAGGGATTCGTAAATGGCGTCGCAAGTGAGCACCAGTGCGATACAGTGGAGGCTGCTGCCCTGATAGTGGCATAACAAGGGAGCCAGCCACATACGTTTGCCTGATATGTTGTATTGCTCCAGTGGTTCCCAGAGCGGGACGTCAATTGTAACAGCATCATGAGCGACCCTGATCCTGGCTCTAATATTTGGCGTCTGGAACGGGACAATGGTGCCATACCTATCAAAGGCGGTGGGGTGGGGTGCAAGAAACGAAGTGATAGACCCAGGTTGGCTCGGCAACTCCGAGGGCGTAACAAATCTACCCCACGCGAAGATGGAATGGTCATCGAACTTCTGTAGTATCGCCTCCTGTAGCCTTCTGTAGGCGTTGGGCCCTTCCCCGTAGATGAGCGACATGTTAACGTTGAATATTCCCAGGAGACAGTAAGCAACATCTTCGATACGTGTTGTTTCCCTGTGTGAAGCCCAACGCATGCGCTCAGCAACGCTAGCTTGGAATATGGGATTGTCCGAAACATCTCCTGCCCTAGAGGGATAGGGGGTGTGCTCTCTCGACCTGAGGTATTTCGTGTCGATTCTTGTAATTTCGGCAATGAGATACTTCAAATCATGACGCGCGCCTATTATCTCCCAGTTACCCGAGTAGAAGCACAAGTCCACTGGAGCCAGGAGCTCCTGCAAGGTCCAACCTCGACGGAACCACCGACTTTGAGTTATGGCAACAGTCTGCCCGGGGCCGGTGCTGTCATCGAGAAGTACATCGGCAAGGTACGCAATACAAATGCTCGACTTTTGGTACCATCGAAACATAGAGTTGATAGCTTCAGATAGTTCCGCGCTGCTAGACTTGTCGATGCAGCAGGTGTCAATCCATATCCATTCGTATTTGAGATCTCTCGCTACCCTGCAAGCTTCCACGACCTTCTTCCAGCCTGTTTTCTCCGTCAGGTCTGCTTGCAGGTCTGCATACAACACCTCTTCATCGCCCCATGTGTGGGATAGGATGGCGTACCGCGGTGGGCTGCCAATGAACTCCTTGAGCTTGAGTGTTGACGTATGGAGTAGGCGCATTGTAAGTTCCGAACTAGCTAACAAGAGGGCGTGGAACCAGTTGAGACGGCTGCTTGATTCTGAGTAGATGTGGATGAAAGAGGCAATGGAGTGGGGGAAAAAGAGTTCTGAGGGGAGAAATAATCACAGAGATTGTGGGATGTGGATCTGGGCAAAATCAGGCTGAGGTTGCTCGAGAAAATGTAGTCTGGCAGGGGGGCCGTCTAGCGCTTATCCAAGATAAGCTACCGATTTGTAATGTGAAAAAGGTGACATGATTCGCTGACCATGGGCTCTTTCGGAACTGCGAGAGAGGACCAACAGCACTTGGTGAGGCGGGATTCACAGCCGTCATCGCTCCGAATGCCTTCCTTTCTACGAACCAACACAAAAGCTAGCAGGAGATAAATGTCTCAGTCCTGAAGGTCTGTTCCCTCATCGCCAACCTCGCTTACATCGATGCTTTTCACCTCATCGTCCCCAGCAGCCTTTTCCGACTTTTGAGGCTCAATAGTCTTCTTTCCGCTTTTTCAACACCTTTGGAGCCTCATCTCCCTTTTTCATTGCACGAGCAATCGCGGTGATATTTTCGGACTCGCTCTTTCACATAAGGGGACCCGTCATAATCAAGTATGCAAGCTGACATGTAAGCACGGTCCCGGTCACTTCGCACCAACAAGTGTTGGGGTCTTGAACAAGTTCGTGAGATTAGACATGTGTTAATACTCGAGGATTCGCTGCTCCATCCACAAGTCCAGCTTCGATGAACACCGCTCGGGAGCACACCTCAAAGCTCGGCAGTCACAGAATACTCGGTGAACATACCCGGCGGGTTACGGTGACCCAAGACATCGGCCTTCTCGACTTCTGCCCTGATTTCCTTGACCTCCTCCTTGGAGAGCTGCACCTTGACTGAGCCGACGTTCTCCTCCAGATACTTGAGCTTCTTCGTGCCAGGGATCGGAATAATGTCCTCGCCCTGCGCCGACAACCACGCGAGCGCCAGCTGTCCCGGCGTGCAGCCCTTCTTGTCTGCGAAGGTCTTGAAACGGTCAACAAGGACTAGGTTCTTATCAAAGTTCTCTGGGCTAAAGCGCGGCACGATGCGGCGGAAGTCATCGGGCGCAAAGTCGTCGGTGCTCTTGATCTGGCCCGTCAGGAACCCGCGACCCAGGGGCGCGTAGGCGAAGACGGAGATGCCAAGCTCGCGGCAGGTGGAGAGTAGGTTGGTGCCTGTCTCGTTCTCGATGTCCAGTTGGAAAGCGTTGTACTCGACTTGGACTGCGTCAACGGGCGCGACGTTGTATGCCCTTCGGATGCTGCTGGAGGCGCATTCGGAGATGCCAATGGCTTTGATTTTGCCATCCCTAGGATAGAGGTATTAGTATTGGCGTATCAATGAGGAGAATAGAGCCCTCGCTTACTTCTTTGCCTTAGCCAACAACTCCATCGTCTTCTCGACAGGCGTCTTGGGGTCGAGGCGGTGGACGTAGTAGAGATCGATGGAATCGACACCCATCTTCTGCAGACTGCCCTCGAGGCATTCGTTGAAGAACTCGGGGCTGTTGTCGGCTGAGATGTTCCACTCGCCCTTGTCGTTGACCGTGAACTTGATACCGAACTTGGTAGCCAAGAAGATGTCGGCACGACGCTCGGGGTGCAGCTTCAACCACTTTCCGATCAGGACCTCGCTATCGCCGTAGCTGTTGGCCGTGTCCCAGTTGGTATAGCCGAGCTCCCAGGCGCGGTCCAGAAGCGCCAGACGCTCTTCGTCAGTACTAGCAGAGGGTCAGAACTGTGTTTCAAGAAAGGGCACACATGGAACAACTTACCCAAAGGGTCCGTAGGCTGTGCTCAGGCCCATCATTCCGAAGCCGAGGGCGGGTACCTGTCGTCCCGTCTTGCCAAGAGGCTTGGTGGGTAGAGATGTTGGAGGTGCCATGATGGACCAAGGAAGGAGCTGGGCAAGAAAGATAGGTGATCAGATGTTGTGCCAGATAATGAGCTCGTTGAGGCGACGCCAGTATATTGGGAATGAGCTGGAAGACGGATATCAGCGTGCCTTTATAGTCCTTCTTCCTTTTCTCCCCACATGTTCCAAGGGTGTAAGCGTGGTGCAGTTGGCTGCTTGTTGAAGATCCGAGAAAGGCCTGTCCTTGGTGACATGCCAATGCATCAGGCATTAGGTTGCGCAGGCGATCTACCTGGTCGAAAAGGCGTATCCATAGCTTGCGACGATTACCCCTCATCAGCGTATCCCCCAGTGCTACAGGGTGCGGCACAGCGGATGGACCCCGGTCTTGCCTTCAACCCCGGGTGTTAAGGCCGCAAAATGCACCTGCATAATCCATGGCAGCTACCGGGGGCATCTTAACTCCGGGTTTGCCTATGTTTTCATCCACCCCATCCTGTGGAGGTTCAAGCCCCACGGGAGAAAGTTGGTGATACTCGTATTCAGGCCAATAGGCAAAGTACAGAGGTCTTTTTCGTGTCTTTTAACACTCAGCTTTTACAAGACATGATGAACTTTAGAAATGAGGCCAATTGAACAGGATCCTGTTGACACCCTGAAGCTTGTTAGAACCAAATTCCTCTTCTCAAAACATGTAAGCAACCAAGACTGCAAGTTTTCTGGGATTTGTAAGACTTGGCTAATGGGCGACAATTATATTATTCCGAGAGCTGGAGTTAGGTTCTAGACAAGATGAGGGAGTTTGTTGTTCTGGGACTTGCTGCCAAACTTTCAATTCCAGCCCGCATGGCCGGGCTTTGCCGCAAAGAACCAACGACAAGGATAACCTTGCTTCCACAAGTTGCCTCGAGAACTTTGTTTCTGAAGCACGAAACCGTAGACCTCCAAAGAGGTTGACGACACATCACCAGGCTGCAATCAAGTATTGTGTATTCCCTTATTTTCTTCTAGCCAAGACGATCGTAGTGAGCACGCGTAGTAACCTTATTTACAGCACAATCTAATGTTCATTCCATCAAAGCCCACATAACTCCTCACAACCCGTAACATAAAGCACACAGTCTAAGCGCACTGCAACACACCAACCGCGGGCTTTTCCATGTCACCCGTCCTCTGGCCTCCAAACTCTTCCAGTCCATTGACTGCCACGTCCGCCAGCCCACTGACTCCCTCATCCACCAGGTCTTTGACTCCCTCATGTGCCAGTCCAGGGTACACATGAAGCTTGTACCGCTTCGCTGAGAGATGGAAGAAGATGTAGCCGTTGAAGAACTCGTCCCACTTAAGGGCATACATGGGGTCCGATCTGGTGCGCAAAAGCCCGACCACACGCGAGTTTGCTTCGATTGCTTCCGCAACGACGGTCTCAAGCACCGCAAGAGGTTCGCGCTGCTCGCAAACGGCGCGAGTGTTGATGTAGTTGTCTGTCTCGCCAGCGAGGGTCTCCTTGTGGAATCTGTGGCGATGGTCATATGTCAGTAAGTGTAGCAAGTTAGAGGACATGTTCATACGTACGAGAGAATATCATTCGCGTAGTTAATGTAAGTCATCATATCCGGTATGCCTTGCATATACTGTCCGATGTTCGGGCACTGTTCTTTCGGGAAGATGGGTACTCCGCTCCTGTCGCGGACATAGTCGGGCCACCCGCTTGCCTCTTTGCAGTGCTTGAGGCCGTGGAACTCGCCGCGTCTCTCCAGTAGGGTAGCGTTGACGAATTGTAACGTCGAGCACACGATGAAGTTGGCCACTAGAGGCTCGTAGTATTTCGACATGTCGTGTAGCACCTCTGCGAAGCGCGTCAGAAGAGCAGATGGCTGAGTCTCTCCCTTGTGGAAACGCTCCTGGAAGCCGGCTAGGTCATCGTTTCCGGCATCGTCGTCGTCGATGTAGATGGCTAGCCAGGAGTAGATGGCGATGTGTAGTTTTACCTCAAAGGGGTGAGTAGGATAGTAGGCCTGAACACACATAATTAGTGATGTGAGTCTGAGTAGACGTCAAACGCTCTGCGACAGTGCTGGATTCATCAAGGCAAGAAGAAACTTACACAAGCGAGAGTGAGGCCCACGTCGAAGTATCGTTGCGCATATTCAGACTCGTACGGAGCACCTGAAGTGGCGGCATATTCGAGCATGGCAGCTTCGAGGGCAGGCCGTGTGTTAGGGTGCTGAGGCGCTTGGTATTTGAGGTCGCGGACAAGTTTGGAGAAAATGGCGCCCAGCTTGGGGTTTGCCGCTCCGAGAGCCCTGCTCTCAGTGGAAAGTGCCATTTTTGAAGCTGAACTTGGACTGTGGTGTTGAAGAAATGCGATCTTACAACTTCAAAAAGCAAACATGATCAGATGTACATTACGAATGGCGTGGTTTTAATAACTATCTTCATCAACACTACGTGACTCATGAGCAGTTCTGATTTTAGATCCTTTGACGATACGCCGCGGCCTGCGGCCTTTTGCCCGTGCTCGTTACCGGAGACTTTGTTTCATTTCCCCCCAGAGGCTTCATGTCAGATCACGATGTTACATAGCCAATTGGCTTACACGGCCCCGCACCAAATCCGGGTACGCGTTTAGTTGCCTGTATTATCGCTATTGGCTGATTCTGGCGTCTTCATCCATGGATCTGGAGACCTGGTCTTATCTCATGTTTGCCACCTTATGGAGCTGCCCCCCCCCCCCCCCCCCCCCTGCTAACTGGGTCGTCGCTTACTGCCTTGTTAACTTAGCACGTTGTGTGTTGTGAACCCTTGTGTCATGATCCTAAGCTAATGCGTCGTCGCCGTTGGCTACATGCTTCGACTTCAACATATCAACCGCCCTCGGCCCGAACGGGCCGCACCTCGCCTCTTTCTTTTTCCGTAACGTTTTCGCTTGCTGCATTATTACTAGCTGCGCCGCCTTATCTGCATGGCACTGAGGCGGATCTTGGCGCTGTTTCTTGCCTAGTTCGCCTTGTTTCTTGCCTAGTTGCTTACCCCCTTGTCGCTTATTCCCCTGCTGCTCACTGCGTCTGATCATCTCTCCACACCCAGGCGGGTCTTGTCTCCATTCACTACAGCTTCTTCGCTTCCTGCCATGACTGCGTCGTAAGTCGTCAATTGCTCCGCCAAGTCGTCATTGTCGAATAGCAGTGCAGATGTTATGAGTGAACTCCGTTCGTCTTTATCTTGTCACTCGCTTTCCACCTCTCCGGCACGGCCATGCGGCTCTCTTTGCCGATCACTGCGACGTCGCGCTTACATGGACTCTGTCTCGGGTCCGAAGCCATCGATCCACTTATGTATCGCTATGCCCGCCGTAAATCGGCGCTTACACGAGAACGAGTTAACTCCGCTGCCGCCAGACAAGCTTTCTGCAGCGGAGGCGGCCGCGTGCGAGGATGGCAAGGTTGTCGACATCTACCATTCCGTTCTCGGCTAAGCGATAGTTTCAGTCTTGCCTTGATATGCGCGGCCCAGCCCGGACTCGTGGCCGGCCCTTTCGGGGTCTGAAGTCCCTTTGAGTTTATGCCCAGGTTTTCTTACCGTATTCTTTTGAATATGGCAGGAGTTGCCTGTGGGGGCAGTACGAGTCAACAACTCTGCTGAAGACTCTTGTCAGACCTGCATCAAATGTAACGGCAAGCACGGCCAGACTGAGCGGGGAGTTGTCCAGACGAAGCCGGTGAATACGTGTAGGTGTCTTTGAAGGATTCTAGACCGGCGATTTGCCTCAATTCAGCAGTTATCAGTGTTGCTGCCTGGCTATGTGGCGCCTTGCCCAACGTATGTTGCCAAGTGACATATGATATTATGATACAACGCTGAGGAAAACTTAAAAATCACAGCCCACATAGGAAAAGTCCGGCGGTAAGGGACTTCGGCTGTACAGGAAGGCAGTTTCAAGAACCGTAGTCATGTTGAGGACGTAGCATCCAGTAAGAGGAATCATCCAGTAAGATGGTACACATTACGATAAACGTGGTAAAAGCGATTCAGCTACTGCTTGGTCAACCGCAATCATAAAATGACGTCCGTCCTCCTTAGTTGACACTCGAAGCAAACGAAAGGTACCGCTCGAACACAACGCTGCGTCATGATGGACATCATGGACATCAAGGACATCAAGGACATCATCAACCAGGCACCTGTGCCAGGATATGTCCTGCTTCCCGTCGGGGCCTTAGTTCTCTATGTTGTCTTCAAAGTGGTCTACAACTTATACTTCCATCCCTTGCGCAAGTTCCCTGGCCCTGTGGCAAACAAGCTCAGCATCGTATGTACCATCTTTCTGAGCTCCTTCTGGCCGCATCACTGACACTGGTAGATCCCCCATCTATGGTCAGTGTTCAAAGGAAAGCAATCCTATGAGCTGCTCAGACTCCATAGCAAATATGGTGAGTGCCTGATCATCACCATAGCACAACCACCGCCAGCACTGATGACTGATTGTTCATATCCAGGCCACGTCGTCCGTTACGGACCAAACGAACTCAGCTTCAGCTCAGCCAAGGCGTGGAAAGACATCTATGGCCCTCGCTCGGGCCATCAACCCTTCACCAAGGGCACTTGGTATGACGGTCTAAGCATCTACGCCGTCCAAGACATTCGCTCCATCATCACCGAGCGCGACCCCGCTAAGCACGCCGCGATGAGCCGCCTATACGGCGGCGCCTTCTCGCGCGGTTTCCTGAACGAGATGGAGCCCATGATCATCGACTACATCGACCGCTTCGTCGACTACGTCCGCTCCAAGACGGCTGACGGCGGCACCGTGGACCTGACCTTTGGCTACAGCTCCATGACGTTCGACATCATCGGCGACCTGGCCTTCGGGCAGGACTTTGGCGCCATCGGTTTGGAGGAACCCCACAAGTTCATCCGCGAACTCAACGAATCTTTGGGTTTCACCAGTTTCATGGAGGCGGTCAAGCGTTTCCCGCCTCTGGGGCCCATCGGCCGCATCCTCTTCCGGAGCCAAGTCGAGAAGCTCGAGGGCATCGCGCGCAAGGGCGGGGACTTTGCTCTCGATGTTATGAAGAAGCGCGTCGCGGAGCAGGACACCACTACACGCAAGGACTTCCTGACCAAGGTGCTGCAGCAGCGCGCCGAGTCCAAGATGGACATCTCGGAGATCCAGCTGGCCGCGCAGTCGTGGGACTTCATCGGCGCAGGCACTGAGACGACGGCGGCCGTGATGACCTCCACGACTTACTACTTGCTGAAGGATAGGGAGCTTCTGGCCCGCGTCACGGCCGAGGTGCGCGCTGCTTTCCGCACCAGTGCCGAGATTACGAATGCTTCCGCCGAGAAACTGGAGCTTCTCCATCGCGTGTGCCTTGAGGGCTTGCGTCTCCCCACGGGAGCGCCGCCCATCTTGCCACGCTTGGTACCCCGAGGCGGCGACACTGTTGACGGATATTTCCTTCCCGGCGGCACCCCGGTGACCATCGCCCCCATGGTCGCGGGGCTCCACCCCGATAACTTCAAGGACCCGATGGTGTTTAACCCGGATCGGTGGTTGGGTAAGGGCGGGGATATCTTGGAGGCGAGTCAGCCCTTTTCGCTTGGTGCCCGCGGGTGCGGAGGAAAGCCGTAAGTTGCAAAACCCCCCCGAGCTACCCATACAAAGGAAGTCATACTAACGCCGTGTTTTCACAATCTTAGTATCGCGTGGATGGAAGTGCGTGTGACATTGGCCAAGATGCTCTGGACCTTCGACATGGAACTGGAGAACCCCGAGTTGGACTGGATCGGGAAGGATTTCGACAACCTGCCGCAGTACGCTTTGTGGGTCAGGCAAAACTTGTACATCAAGGCCCGAGTGGCTAAGCACTAGGGCCGCCTTCGTTGCAGCTCAGTCGAGGGCGCTGAGAGTCAGTTGTATTACCGATCGCGTCTGGCGAGGCGACGGAGCGAAATGAAGTTGGGTTGGATATTGATGTTTTGAGTATGGGTCGGTGTCTAGTTTAGAATGTGGAACCTCGGGTTACTCTGGTCACCACATGGGTAAGGGCTTGAATTCCAAAATTTGTGTATGCAGAGGCAATGCAACGCTACCTTAGAAGTGACTGGGTGACAAATGTGTAACTTTATTCAGCCTCATAGATGGGAATCAGTCATTATCTCAACTCAGCTTCTTCGGAGCAAATCTAACATATTGTTGTAGTTAATTGTCTATAGCTTGGATGAACGTCAAACTTGCTGCTTATTCCACACATCTCTAGGCCCGGAACGCAACTCAACCCCCCGAATGCATCTATCAAAAGTGACAAGAACACCCCACTCTCTAGATTATAAGTCTATCTCTGCAACCTATCCTTACAGAACTACGGCGGCTCGCTGGACAACGCAATAACGTCGAAACCTGGATCTCTACGTTCAGATTATTACATGCCGCGTCGCCACCACGCCCGGCCTCGGGGAAACAGGACACCGTGTAGCCTAAATGAGCATCGTGCTTCTTTCTTGTCGCGCCGCCGCTGATACCGACTCTGAGCCCGATGCTCAAGTCAGGGAAGCTTCGAATCATGTCTCGACCTATGATTGCCTCCGTGGCTGGTTCATGGCTTCAATCAGGCAATGCAGCGACTGTAACATTATGCTTGCAAACTCGAATACGAGCAGCTTCCCAGGCTCGTTATGATTCTCTTCTAGAAAGTTGGCTGGCGCGACAAGTTCACTCTTAAAGGCATGCGGCATGGCTTGTCACTCTCGCGTGGCATAGTCTTTTCTCGCGGATTATGTAAAAGCTACCTACGCAGAGCGGGCTCGTATGTTCCCTTGATCGTAAAATTACAGAGGACTGTCAAGATCCGAGATCCGCTTCCGACAATTTCATACATGGAGCGTCTCTGGGTTTCCGGACTTCATCGTGTCGTGAACAAGTTTGGAAAAAAAAAAGAACAAGCTGAGCAAGCCCCGCTGTATTACACTAGGTGACCGTAATGCAAGCCCTGGTGAAGTGCACTAGATTACTACCTTATGCAAGCACAATGCATAGCGGGCTTGGACGTAACTTAGACCGCATCTGCACAAAGTACGGACGTTGGATCCCGTATATTTAAACAAGAAAATCGCTGCACTCTCGGCGACCAACACAGAAGCATCTCTCCCCTTCCCCACCGATTGTCTTGTCTTCGCAGCCTCCAATGGCAACTCCTCACCAAGATTCAACCCCAGCAGAACCGGGCTCTATCGTGGAATTTCTCGCTGGGCTTCCATTAGAGCTTTCCGGGGCCATCTTCGCGCATCTGCCCAATTCCGACCTCAAGAGATTGCGCTTGGCTTCTCGACGGTTTTCCAAGGCCGTCACCCCTCACCTCAGCTTCAAGCGTGTTTTCATTTCAGCAAGCAACCACAATATCCAAGTCTTCAGGAATATTGCAAACCACGAGACGTTTCGCCATGACGTTCGTGAGATTGTCTGGGACGATGCACGCTTCATGGTTTCCCTGGAGGAGGAATCAGGTTACCGCAGTGGCTACGGATACGACGACACTGTGGACTCGGATTCCGAGGATACGCCTGTGCCAGAGGGAGTTCCCTTGTGGTTCGTGACAGCGTGTCGGGAGAACATAGACTATCTGCGCAAATGGCGAGGAAGGGACGTCGAAACACTGCCGCAGCACGTCGAAACCGCACAACAGCTTGCTGCCCAGCTCCCTCTCGACGTGGCTTACGACTACTATCGAAGCTTGCTCCGTCAGCAGGAAGAGGTTCTCGCTACTGCCGCTGACAGTGCCGCCTTTCAATGGGCTCTGGCCGAGAAACGGTTTCCCAATCTACGGAGAGTTACAATCACGCCCGCTGCTCATGGTATCCTCTTCTTCCCCCAGTATCCTACGCCTATGATCCGTGCATTCCCATACGGCTTCAATTACCCCCTTCCTCGCGGCTGGCCTACGCCGCCACTCGGAGCCAGAATCCCCTGCGAAAGTTGGGTAGATGAAGCCGTCAAGGACAAATGGCGCGGCTTCCGTATTGTCACTCATCTTCTCGCCCAGCAAGAGTGCGCAACCGTCCCGGAGGTGGTCATTGATGGCAATCAGATCAATTCAGGACTTACATGTGAGATTTTTTCAGCGCAAGAACCATGTGAAGAGTACAAGAGCCTCGCTGCTCTACTCCTGAAACCTGGCTTCTCGATGCTTAAGCTGAGCATTATGGTGGGCATGCACGCCGAACAGAACTATGCTGCCTTTCGCAACGGTCGCTTGAGGCAACTTCTGACCGCCGACTTGGAGTCCTTCGCCCTGGAGACCGATGAAGTCACGAACCTCAGCTTTTCCCGACCCTGGCCTCCGCAGAATCCTGTCGACCACTTCACACCACTACGCTCCATCTTTCCTGTCGAAGCATGGACGCACCTACGACATTTTGGCCTGTCTCGATTCTTGGTCAAAGAGAACGACCTTCTCGACCTTCTCGGAGCGCTTCCAAATACACTCCGCTCGGTGGAGCTCAGCTTTCTGTGGTTCGTGAGAAACAGTGGCGGATACAGAAGCGTACTTTTTCGTATCCGCGATGACCTCGGATGGCGAAGCCGGTCTGTGAAGCCCCGGGTCATCATCCGAGATGACAAGAAGCTTACATTGCCCGGACGAGGAATCCACGTGGATAAAGAGGTCATGGAGTTTCTTTACGGCAGCGGTGAAAACCCTTATCCGGATGATCCGCGCATGCGTACGGTCTTGGAAGGCGTGGGCACGGTGAGGGACGTATTCGAGCCCAGATTCGAGCGGCCTTTCGCCACACGAGAAGAGTTGATGAGATTGGGCATTCAGAAGGGGTGGGGTGAAGATTGAGAACTACCATAGTTGATACCAAGAACTCGCAGTCATATTTTCTAGCCGTAAGATCAAGTATGCCTACCAATCTGACCATTCAACGTGTGCTTAGGGCTTATGCCACCGCGATACAAACGTAGGGAGCGGGTGCGTCAGACATGATGACGGATCATACAGATGTAATCATTCAAAATGCGTGAGAAAATCAAACAGGATTGATTCCAAACTTGCCCCTGTTAGCAACCAACACAGCCCTGCGGCGCGTCTTCAGCCACCAACAAACAGCTCCTTCAGCTCTTATCGATAAGCCCCGAGCTTGAGGAGGCTCGTCACGTGGATAGCTCCATGCAGATTACACTATCCGTACTTTTGTGGTGATTACCCCTCCACCCTGAAGGATCTCCGAATCCCTGCCCCGATTTGTCATGCACTCCAGGTCCCCGCCACAGGGGACGCCCGGCGAATGAGAAACCCAGATGGTGACTTCAACGACTTTTTTTCTGCTGCTCCATCTGTCGCTGATGCTGGCGCTGGCGCTGCCTCTGCCGAACGCTCCAGAGGGGGCGACTCAGGTTGGAGGGGCGGGCGGTGACACGAGGTTCCGGTGCTTTGGAATCGGGACATGACGCAGCGTCTTTTGTATATAACTTCACTTTACTGCCATCTCTGATTCTCCAATTACTGTCTATTACGTCTCTTTCAACCAAACAACCGCGTCGATTTCCTGCGAAACATCCAAAACACAACTCCTCGCATCAAACACCCCCGTCGCCATACCGCCCAAAAATCACGACCTGGATCCCAGACCCCGAAACCCCACCGCGCAGCTCCAGCAGCTCCAACCGCCGCCCCTCACCACCACCACCCTGCGCACCATTCTCGCCCTCGCCCTCCTCTTCTTCGCAATCTTCCTCTCGTCCACAATGCCCTTCTCCTTCCTCGCCCGCTTCACCCGCCCCTTCACAACCACCGCAATGTCCCTCGCCGCCAACTCCTCCACCGGCGCCGCCCTCCCTCCGGGCGCCCAAAAGGCCACCATCGCCGCCGGCTGCTTCTGGGGCGTCGAGCACCTCTACCGCAAGCACTTCGCCCAAAAGGGCCTCATCGACGCCCGCGTCGGCTACATCGGAGGCGACCTCTCCAACCCGACCTACCGCGCCGTCTGCGGCGGCGACACCGGCCACGCCGAAGCCCTGCAGGTTGTCTACGACCCGTCCCAGGTCTCCTACCGCGCCCTCCTCGAGTTCTTCTACCGCATGCACGACCCCACCACCGCGAACCGCCAGGGCCCCGACACCGGCCCGCAGTACCGCAGCGCCATCTTCTGGCACGACGAGGAGCAGCGCAAGACCGCTGAGGAGGTCACGAAGCTGGCGAACGAGCAGTGGTACAAGGGCAAGATTGTGACGGAGGTCATCCCTGCGGGGCAGTGGTGGGATGCGGAGCAGTATCACCAGCTGTACCTGCACAACAACCCGAGCGGTTACGAGTGCCCGAGTCACTTTTTGAGGACGTTCCCTGAGCTGCAGGGGTGACTGGCGAGGGATGAGGGGAAGAGCAGGTTGTAATGATAGCGTGACGGGACTGCCGAAATTTGGGATTGGGTCTTTCTTTTAACATATGGATCATGATATCAAGATGGGGAATGGGATGGGATGGCCTGGCTGGACTCTGCCGAAGCGGGACTGGCTGGGGATGTGATAGCGTTCAACCGCTTTATTGACAATGATTTTCTGACAACAAGACTCGATGGTAACAATTGCGAGTGTAGTGACTGTCACTTCGTGGCATCAAATGGGTGATTAATATCTCTCTATTGTTATTATTGCCCCTCCCAATCCATTCATGAGGCCGCTTTACCCAGAGTTACAATAGATGGTACACTCCGAAGTCGATCAGTATCTATTTGGATGTCAAACTGCTGCTCATCTGCGGAATCCTGGTGACCGCAAAGCCCCGGGAACTTTCGAATTTACACTACTATGCGAGAGAAAGTCCTGCTGGAAGCGATCTTTACACAATAGTAAGGATCTGGTTTTGTCCGAACTTGCCGAAATTGCGTTGAGACATTCGGCAAACCAAGCTCCCCACCCATGCTTTTTGACATACTCATGTGGGTAGCGACCTGGATGATCTTGTCCAGTAAACCCATCCCGTACCTTGGCTTCAATCGTCACAACTGCATAGCCCACTCTCGAAAAGGTAGGCGTCCCCTTCATCGAATGCTCGACCTGATTGTTCATTGAGGTGTCTTTGATTGCTCGACAGAGAACGAGACCCTTTAATTTCCACGCGGTCTCAGGGAGATATGCCTGATGTAGAGATAGTGGCAGGAAGTGAAATGCAGGGAGGACCCCACCGGAGAGCTCAGTATCTGGTAAGAATGAAGCAGGCGGATACTTAGCCATGCTTTCGCCGATCAGCGAGATAGAGTAGGCCCCCGCATCCGTGGTCGAGCTGTGGAGATTCAGATCAAGCGCGGCCAGGCACATTCGTCCACGCAATGTGATGCGACCTCCACCAACCATACCCTTATCGTCCGAGGTAAGTGGGAAGCATTTTGCGCTTAAGAAATCCACCAGGTAATCTATTTTGTTAGAACCAAAGTTAGGCCATGTCACATTGCTACCCCCAACGGAAGCCCAGGACCACGTCGGAGGTGCCGAAAGCAATGTCTTTCTAGCCAGAGTCGGCTGCCGTCTGGGCTGAACCGGTCCGGTCATCTTCCAATGAAGCCCTAACAAAATGTCCGCTTCCCAAAGCCCTGCGAGGTAAGACCCTAGAGAAGGGCGCTGTTGTTGAAACCTAGTGGCGATGCCTGATAATGCAGGGAGCCGGTCAGCCTCGAAGGTCAATGAGCGCCACGCATAATTCTTCACAATGGCGCACCATGTCCAGAGTTCCGAGGATGAGTTTTCCTTCTCAAATAAGGAATGGCGGCTAGAACGAGAATCTTGTAAGCTATCGTAAAACCCCTCGATTTCGCAGGAGGCATAAGACTCATCAAGTTCCCATATGACGTCGGTTTTCGTGAAATGCAGAGTCAATTTAGACATGATTCTTTCCTGAAACACCCAGCCCCGGCTTCGCAGAGGCATCTCGGTCAGTCCTTTGAGAGGATCGTCCTGCTTCAAGCGCGCGTCTCTGTTGGGTAGGTGGCAGCGAACGTAGATGGGATATTGCAAGCCAGGGAGCTTGATCTCATGCGCTCCGAGCCGAAGCACAGGTTCGTCGCCCGTATTGATAAAAAGCCCTTGATGCCCATCGGTAGCTCCCGTGGCGGCAATGGTCAGGCTTGCATTTTCGTAGACCGACGCCATTCGGGAAGACTCTCCAGCCCAGTCCTGCGCATCATCTTGCACGATACACAGGCTATCAATCCAGACGTATCGGATACCAACATGTTTGGCAACGAGCATTGCATCTTGAAAGGTCTTTGTAAGGCCTCCCCATGGGATTGACTTGGTAAAAGCGCCTATGGTTGCCCTTGTAGTCTGCATCATTTGGGCGGCCACGTCTGGTGAGCCCCAGCAGTGACTTAAAGCGATATAATCCACATCATTTTCAAAGGTCCGTGCAATTGATGATGTCTCGATGAGGCGAATTTCCATTGGCGCCCCCGGCCCTAGGTCGCCCTGAGGTCGACCGTCGTGTAGCATTACAAGACGGGTGGGCAAGACCGATAGTTCATCGTGTTCTTCCAGCGCGTGGCGTATCTGCTGCTTGAGCCATGCGTCGCGAATAAAACGCCGCACTTGTTTCAGTGTTGGCAAGAAGCTACTCCAACGTTGAGAGAATATTATTTTATCCCAAGGGCAGTTTTGTCCTTGATTTTGTCTTCTCATTAGTTTTGAGCCTCAACCGTTTTGAGCCCCCGGGTGGCTATACATACCTTCCATTGTGTAAATCACATTAATGATGATACTTTAGACGGAGAAACAGAACATCAGGTACATCCTTTCCTGAGTCCCCGAACATAGTGTAGTAAAGGAAAAACCCTCGTCGACCTTTCATGTCACCTTCTCCAGAACATAGCTGTTCTGTATGGCCAAGTCGCCCCCAAATCTCTTTGAGGAGTAAGCATGATAGGCATCCGGCTGCTGCGGTAACATCTAGCGACTTGGCTTCAACGAAGAGACGCTCGTCGTCATCGAAAGGGTCGCAGCCGGTGAGCTCTCGAGCGAGCTTTCGTAGCGGCCTAACCCAACGCACCCCGCTCCGTCGAGAGAAGGAATATCTTGAAATTCGAAGGTCAAAGCAGACAAGACAGGGTACATCCCGTTCTGTCTCATTTTCTTTCATACACGTAGCTAAAATGCCAGGCTCCATAGGAAGATGGCTCGAGAGCACTTTGCTACGTCGTTTTGGAAAATTCGAAGGATTAGAGCAAAAGGCAAGACTTTAGGAGGGGGGTATTGCGGAAGATAAGGGGGTAGGCAAGTGGAGGAGTAAGTAGATATTATGCATGTCAGCCTACATCGCCATCAGCCAATAACTCTCGCCTTCAGGCTTTTAGCAAAGTACCGAGGCGTACTGCGGCACTAAGCCAAGATATCAGGTCTTTGCGGGTCAGCCTGACCGGGTACGGTATCCCGTGCGATACGACTGGACTATAGGACAAGGCGAGCGGAGCGGGGTTATATCTTACTAGCATGTTCGGAAATTGATCTACCTTTTCTATTGGATAGCGAATTTTGTGCCGGACTGGATGTAGAAAAAGACCAGAAGTTCTTGCTGATCTGAAGTGCTGCCGTCTACTCGCAATCCGTGGGATATCACTCACGGCAGCCGGTCAATAATTCTTCCATAACTTTTTGATACCAGTTCCAAAGGTCTTACTTACCCATCATACCATAGTACTGGCCTCTGTTGGTGGCTGGTGGCTAACTCCTGCGGCTCTTTCACAAATCTAAAGCACCAACTGAACCACCCAGCCAAATTCCTTAGGGATTGATTTAGTCGCTTCATCTCATCTCTCTCCAGTAATACCGGAAACCCACGGCCCATTCCATTCTTTTCGCCTGTGTAGTGACACAGAAATCATTCATCAATGGTTCCAATAGGCGTTCTATGATAGACCCTTAGTTATCAGGGTGTAGGTTGTCTTGCGGTGTCGACCACTGAATGTCACGGCCTTGTCACAATCATGAAGATACCACTGTGTGCACTCACGTTGTCAAGTTATCAAATTTTTATTGATTGGTAATTGTACAAAACGCCAGCTCCTCGCCCAAAGGCATCTTCGGAGCTGTTCATCATGAGAGGGGTTTCTTCGCCTCTGTCCTAGAACTTTTGCAACAGAGAAGAGAATAGTCGCCCTTTTCTGCTGCGGGATATTTTTCACAAACCACCGCCGTCCCCCGTGTAGGTAGGTTCACCATCTTACACTCCAGCTCCAACCCAAAGCATCATCGTCTACTTCCTGCGGTTGTTCTGCATCATCAGAATCTGCACCATCCTCACGAAGATGTTGATGAAGTCGAGCTCGAGCGCAATGCTCTCGTTGACGGCGTCCTTGCGGATGACGCCTCGCTCCGCCAGGCGGGCGTGGTGCAGGATCTTCTGGACGTCGTACAGGGTGAAGCCGCCGAAGACGGCAAGACCACCGTAGAGGGAGATGCTCTCGGTGAAAGCGAGAGTGCGAATGGCGGTGGCGGGCAGGATCATGGGCGCGAAGCTGGAGGCGATGACGACGCCGAGGCCGGCCAGGAGGGGTCCGCCGATGTAGAGGTACTTGTCCTGCTTAGCGGTGGCGCCGACGATGGAGAGGGATCCCATCATGGCGACGGTGTAGAGGCCGGCGCGGGCGAGGATGGCACCGGGTACCATCATCATGAGAGGGGCGATCATGGCGGCCTGGGTCGCGTTGAAGGCCGTCCACAAGGCGTACTTGGGGATGTAGCTGCGTATCGTTAGTCACTGCTCTGCTAAGTCTCAAAGGAGGGGCAACCTACTTGTCAGGAGAGATGGCACGAGTGCCGTACATCGTAGCGAAGCTCAACGCCAGACCACCGATACCGACAACCCACGGGTTCGTGACCATCAGGCGGTAGACGAATCCGCTCTGGACCATCTGCCTCGCGGACAGCGCAATGATGCCGACGCCCAGACCGGTGTGCAGGAAGGTGTCGTTGAGGTACTCGCGCTCGTAGGCGGGCATGCCGCCGTCGTCCCTCGTCTCGCGGTTGAAGACGGCGTTGATGGCCACCAGGGTGCCGCCGAAGATGGCGCCGCCGACGAGCATCTTGCGCAGCGGCGAGGCCTTCTCGCCCTGGACGGGGGTCGCCTGCTGCATGTAGCCGCGGGCGGAGTTGCGGAAAGCATTGCGGGCGGTGAAGAAGGTCGAGGTCGTCGCGCTCGTCGCTGTCCGCCTCGTGAGGGGTGCTTTGGGGGTTGTGTGGATGGCTCGGGTGAGCTGGGGGATGCGCTGCGCCAGGCGCGGGGGCGCTTGGCGGATGGCGATGCTGAAGGACATCTTTTCTGGTTGTGTGTGTGTGTGTGGTGTAACGTGTCGAAACAAAAGAGACGGTCCTCGAGGGGTGAGGATGTTAAAAAGAGGTTTGACGATGGAGGTTTCTCGCCGTCGGAGGCAATGACGAATGACGTTTCTATGCTCTGCGGCATGGAAGGCGGATGGAAAAGCTCGGGTGCCTTCCTGGGGCGATGATTCTGCTTAGCTAAAGCTTTTTTCTGGTCATGTGAGTGGTTCGGAGAGAAGGTGGTGGAATTTCCCGTACGTTCTGCCGGGTTTCCTTCGCATTAACTCCGACCGGTTGCAAGCGGATTTTGGAGTTTGCAGGCCAGCTGGCAAGCCAGGTGACTCAGCAGTGGCAGCCGTCACGCTGGATGACTCAGCCATATGCAGCTGGCAGAGACACTTCCCGGGAGTGAAGGCGAACATCGTGAAGTCCGGTCCACGGAAAGCATCTCGTCGCTGTCGATCCGAAAATAGAAACACCAGAAAAAATGAGGTTGATGAGGAACTGGCTGCCTTACATAACCCAAATGCATCAGCATTCCTTGATATTTCCACGCGCATCGGTATCTTTACCACGGAAAGCTAGCACTTATGACGGACCACATCGTAGCAGCACACCCGACTGACTGAGCATCCGAACCCTCCTCTCGTCATCGTCAAACTCATCAGGCACCATCACAAAACCAAAACTCACAATTCCAAACCAAAAACAACCATCGCGAACACAAATCACCACAAAAGTCCTTTCTCCCCACCCCTTCAAATCTCCAACAACCACCTGAACCATAGCACCGCCACCTTCTGAGCCTAAACCACGCCTAGAACACCTGTCACCCCGTCCTAACCTCGGAAAGCCTAGCAAGACAGACCTAACCTAACGCAAATGGAAGCCACCCTTGACATGCCGTTTAAAAGGAAAAAAGCCACCAGTGTCGCAAATGCGCCCTGTTACCCCAATCGAGCGCCCCGAGGCAGGTTCAGTCCGAACGATCGAGCGGACGGCTCCAACGGCTTCTTGGAAGTAATCCTGCACTCATCTCAACCGTCCCAAGGCGTGCCGACCCATCCTTTTTTTCGTTTTTGTAGATTTCTGTCGTGCAGTAATTTCGGTGGTCCGGTGTAATAGGCGCAAATTACGCCGGCAAGTCAGTAATCACGAACCACCAAGCAAAAAAAGGCAACTGGTCCAAGGAAGAATAGAACATCGGACGAGTCGCAAACCTGCCAGCAGCCATGAATAACCAATAATACAATCCATTGCAATTGCAAATTTTAAACTCGGCCCTATCACGGCGGCAGACCACCCTCCGAAAGAGAACCCAGGAACCGTCCACTAAGAAACCATCCCCGTAGTAATAGTCGACTCAGCAACTTCGGCCGTCTGGCGTTGCAAAAGACTAAGGTAGTAAGCCATTCTGCCAGCCCAGTCGTTCGCGATCTTCAACGTCATTCCTCCCCCCATTCCCGCGTCAACCCACAAACGGCAAAGGGCCGCGCTGCTGCACTCCACACGAGCTAAAATCAGCGTTGCCGCGCCCAGTTTGACTGTAACCCAGGCACCAACAGCAGCACCACCACCACCACCAACTCCGCCCCGCCGGCTGTGAAGCCGTTCTGTTTGGGAGTGCCGCTGTTGCGACACATGATCGCCCTCGGTCCACGACGGTTCCAGGGCGCGGGAAGTGGGTTTTGATTCTTTCTTCAGCCTCCAGCAATCTTTCGAGTTTGAGACTTGGAACCACATTCGCTAGGTCTGACGTCTAACAATCTTCAAGGCGGCCCATTTGCTTGCACAAATTCTCATCGCACTTTTTGTCCGTGGGAAAAAAACACAATGACTTCACAATCTCCGCAGGACTGACTCGAGGCATATTGTCGATTGTGCCTTGGACCTTGCCGGAGCTGAATCTGCACAGCACCAACACTGTTCTACATCGGGGCTTTCCCTTCGACTCCGCCCTCCGTGCCTCTCTATCTCTCGCTCTCTAATGCCCGCTCAATGATCTTCCAATAGCGCCAACAACGCTGCAACGAAAGGGCCATCGGACAGTACACCTGCATGAATCTCCAAAGTGTAAGCTTAGGTAGCGCCCGAGCTACCTTCCCTTGGGGGGTGGTTTAACGGCCCCATCATCGTCCTCCGCCCCGCACGGGTCGCAGCATCAAACGAACGACCGAGCCGGGCCCCCTCCCACCCCCAACACCTGTCGTCTCGTTTTCTCAGGCTTCGGATGTTTTTGCTCTGCGTCACGTAATTGCTTTTCTTCTTCGCGCCGGATGCGACGTAACATCATCAGTAAGACCAGTCCTGCAGAATCCCTCTCTTCCCTGATTCCTGATTCGGATCCCGTGTTGTGGATGGCAATATGCCAGGGTTGTCGGGAGAGGGGGGGCGCGTTGGTTGCTCGTCTGCTGTTTATCCATAGCTGGACAAGTGCATATTAATTGAACAGAAGACCTTCCTTCGACAACCCGAGAGCCAGAAGTAGAAAAGGCGCCTGCACCAACTGACCTTTCTTTTTTCTTGTCCGTCTTTGTGTGCAGCACTCGTTTCACGCTTCGGTTTGTGGCTGTTTAGGTGGCCCCTGGTGATTCCCGCCAAACCCCAACGGCGCTCGTTAGATCCTTGGCCGTTCTTTGCTGCATGCAAGTCCAATTCGTTCAAGAAGTCGATCAAGTCCGGCTCTTCGGCCGTCCGACCGTTCGCTCACAAGTCTATAACACTTCGACCTGTCGCGACTGTTCTCATCACGATCCATCGCAACAATCTCAGACATAAATCACAATCTGCTCCCCTGTGTCCGACATCAGCAGACACCCCACAACATACCCTCTCCTGAAAGCACAACACACCACAATCCTCAACATGAAGGTCACAGCTCCCATTTCTGTCGTCATGCTGGCTGTTACTGCACTGGCCATGCCCGTGGACATTGAACAACACCCCATCGCCGTTGAAGCCAGCCATGGAAGCTCTGCGGCCGAAGCTGCCCCCACGCGAGCGCCGACAAAGCCATCAGCCGACAAGGTGCAAGCTGCAATCGATTCGGAGGAACTCACGGCCTCGCTCAAAGCGATTTTCAATGAGCAGGAAATGCCAAAAGATGGCCGCGCATGCTTCTGCGCCAACGGCTCCATATGCTGCAATACTGGGAAGGGTCTCGACTGCACACAAGGTCTCTGTGGCATCTGAAATGGAGCCCTGGGACACTTTCCCGGCGACGATCACCACTCCGGTCCCCGGTATCCACATCGGACCACCGAGTGGGACAGGCGGCCGGTGCACCGGTCTCTCGGGCCTATTCATCGACATGGGCCGTTGCCGTGGAAATTCGATCCGGAGGTCGACCTCTTGATTGTGGGTCCCATCCGTAGTGTCGAAACACAACGAACCATCCGACTGGAGGGTGTCGCGGTGTCGGCAATGCAACTTCGGGCAAGCCACCGGCAGAAGTGGACCAGGGTGTGCCTAATCCTCCGGCGGGCCATGACTAGAGGCCGACAACTGGCTCAAGGATTTGGCCCCGTGGGATGCGCGTAAACCGCGACGGACATGTCGAAACAGCTGCCCCTTTGGGACCACAGCCTAGCCGGCCGCGCAAGGTTTGCAGAGAGGAGAAAGAGAAGCCAAACCATGATGGACGATAAGTTTGCCGGGCATTAACAGGCAGCACCAGAGGGGCGCAAGATGTCCGGGCCTGTAGTTCGTTGGTGCAAACGTGGCGGCACGTTGCCGCGGCTATTGAAGATAATCGTCAACCCAAACTGACGGTAAATTTGGGGTGGGATGTCGAGCAGCTGGCAGTTTATTAATCTCTAATTCAAAACGTCCAATAATTGGTCGATGAGCAAATTTTTCGGTCGCAAGTGAACCTTCGTGGGATAAAAGAGGTTTTTCTTAAGCTCGTAATCGTACTGGAGGTGAAACTGGCTACAACCTCACATTCGAGAACTAACCATGGGAAAGCGCTAGCTCATCGGGGCCTCAGCCCAGCTAGCCTCTCCGATTGAGCAGAAGGCCTGACTGCCTGGGCAGCAAAACCAGCACGCTTCCTAGACCTTGAGTTTGCTGGTCTCAACAAACACTGTCGAAGATGAAGATGTAGAGATGACAATGGGACGCGGCGGACGAATCCACGATACATTTGGCACCTCAGAGTCTTGCTCAAAGGCTCGTGTGCCAGGTGTCAGCCGGTCCGTACTGGGAACATCGATGAAAGAGATCGGCCCTGGGCTGGCCAGCGGGAAAAAACGGCCAGAACAATGCAGACCAATGCAGACCAATGTTGATATACCAGAGAGTGCCCTCAATAATCTGCGCTTCAGCTCTAACTTCGTCGGATTGAGCGGGTACCGAGTACGGGAAGGGAGCATGGGCCGCGCAAACCGAATCTTGAAACATTGCACCGCCGATATTTCGATGAGATTGGGGTCAATGTGCGGTTGCGGTCAGGATTGCTGCGATTCGACATCGCAGACGGCACGTGAAGGCCAGGGATGCCCCATTGATGAAAGTTTGCTCTCGTTGCTGGCTCCCATGGCTGGCTCCCGTGGCAGCTGCTGGGTTCATGGTACAGGAGCTAGAATGACCGATCAAGTCCCATGCCCGAGATCTCAAAAGCCAACGTGTACCTGTCTCCGGTTGACGGCCGGCACTATTATCAGCACTTGGCACTTATAGGGAAACGAAAGTGACAGCGGTCAGGCGGAGTGCATGGTGAGACCCTGAGCGAAGAGGTAATTGCGAAGTCTTGCAAAGTGTTCTGTGCGGCTTCTAGAAGGATGGTAGAATCTCGTCGACACGTGGTGGAAAGTATAAGAAAAATCGCGACGGCGATTAGTTTGCAGGTGCTGGGCGGCGTGGGTGGAAGCTGCAACGGTCCGCGGTGGAATTATCGGATTGCGGTGTTCGACCGGTGACCGACGGTCAGTTATGCCGCCATGAGGAAAAGGGTGCATGTTGCCCAAAGTGTCCCGTCGGTTTATGCGAGCAGTCGCGTGTGGTTGGAAGCTGCGTCTGTCGTTCATTTTCTCCTGCAGTTGGTGCCCAAAAGGTGTTCCTGGTCGCGTTCCAAGGGCATGGGAGATGTGTTTCACCACGCAGAAGTCTAAGTAAAGATCCTTTGTGGTGTTTGCGTCTCTGGGAGCGGTAGGTGATCCGACCATTGGGCTGAGAACAGATTCCAGCGACTTGATCGCTGCCTCAAGTTCGTCCACTCTGGAAGTGTGGCCACAGAGCCGCGTGGCAACGGTGATACACTGGCGGATGTATGAGGGCAAGGAATGAGAGATGAATCATGTCGAAGACCTAAGGTTGGGTCCAAAGTCAACCCGAGGTTGGTTATTGGCAGATTGGAAGCGAAACAGTCGGACGTGGGGAATACGAAGCTCGTCAAAGCCTCCGGGGACCTCAATGTTTGCCTTTTCGGGCCGGCCGTGATAGGAATTTTGCAGCCGGGGCGTGTGGATATGGATCCCTTGCGTGGGTGTAGGGGACGCGGTTCTGACAGGGAAAAAAAGGGAAGCAAAGAAGAAAAGACGAGACAGAAAGAAAAGAAAAAATGCAGCCCGAGGATACGGTTGGGCAGGTGCATCAGCGGCGCGGGTGCGGCTGCAGATGTTGACGGGAGGAAAGAACAAAGAAAGAACCTGACAACGGCTGGGGCAAGGAGCGTTTTGCCAAGACCCGCACCAGGGCAGGTTGAGGCGTGAGGGAAGGCAGATTGCAGCGTGCCGCCTGGTGGAAGGTTCAACGGTGCGTGGCTTCCTGCTATCCTTAGTACGGGCAATCTCTACCTTGCGTCCTGCCTTCTGTGATGGATGGGTGCGCGCCTTCTCTTCTTACCTATTGGAGGCAACTTACTAATAGGAAGGATCGCGTGGCCATGTGGCAGTCGCGAGCTGCCAACCACCAGACGCCCCTTCCATTGGATCGTTCCTTCGTTGTCCTTGTCCTCGCCGGCAATCTGCAAAAAGGGCAGGCCCTTCCCATGAGACCACATGGCAATTGCCGGACTGCAATGCAAAACAGGACGCAATTTGCAACTTTCCCTCTTGGGCCAACTACCGAAATCTCGATGCCGCGAACTCTTCCTTGCATGTGGTCTCGAAAGCTTAGGTTCCCACGGATACCTGAGGTGTACGGCGGTAGGTAGGGAATGGGTTGCCCTTCGTCAACTCAATTCGTCCGTCGCACGCAGTCGCAGTAGGTCAGCGGGTTGCAGCCATGGGCGGCACTGCCATTCCTTCGTCGTTCCAATTCCTTCCGCCTTCTACAGGGCTTCCATGGCCCTTCCACGGTCCTTCCACGCCTTCCACGCATCCCTCCCTCCCATCAGCCGCTGCCTTGCCCCTCCCCTGGGCCACCATCCCCCAGCTTCATCGCCAGCAGCGACATGGTTAGCCGGGTGCACCCTCTCCTCCATCCGCTGTGGACTGGCCGCTTCAATGGTCCGTCGCTTTTCGGGATCATTTCCTGCCCCGTGCTCGCTCTTTCGGCCCCGATGAGCCAGGGGCCCCAGCCTGCAAGTCTGAGACGCACGGTGAGATGGCGCTCCACTCACACATGCGCTTCTGGTCCCGCCCACTGCGTGCTGGGCTTACCTGGGAAAGACGAGGAGAGGTGACCTCAGAATGGGGTCAAGTCTGGTTGATGGCTGGTTCCTGAAGCGCCTTGGGGAGATGAGGGGAGGCAGTTACCCAGGCGCAGGAGAGAGGGGGAGGGGGGATCTTTTTCTGGTACGAAACGCTCACAGATGGACAGATTGTCGCCGTTGCCATCGTTTTCGTTATTCGCCGCTGCACGCTCCTCTTCGCTCCAGTCTGTCTCGTCCGCCCTCGGCCGTCTACCATGTACAGACCACGCCCTAACGATGCGAGCCTTGCTTGGGCCAAATCGCTAGGGTCGCACGACTTGATTTGCCTTTCGTCTCAAAGCCCAACCGGTAGCCACCAGATGAAAAAGCTTGCGGTCCAATTCTGGCTTCGAGTCTGCTTCCAAGTCTTCTTACTATGCACTATGGACCTCACCCTGACGATGTGAGTTTGCCATGTGCCGTGGCAAGAGTCGGCAGCTCTCGGCAATGAGCGCCACTGCCAGTGTGCAGGCTTCTAGAAGCTCCAGTCGTCGCCCGCCCACCGCTGCAGATCGCATGAGTGTGCGATTTGAGATGTGGGACGTGGGATGGGAAGCAGATGAACCTGTGGCAGGAAAGTCAAAGGTGAGTTTTGATCTTTTGATACCGTACGGCCGGGCGGAGTGGCGGACATTGACACCGGCACAGAGAGGCAGATAGATCCAGACCGAATGCTCGATCGAAGCTGTTTGGAACAATTGGATATGGTGTGGAAGTCGAAGTCGAAATGGAAGCCAGCATGGAAGCCGCGTCCAGAAGCCGCAGAGAACAAAGAAACGGACGGCTAGTCACCCGTTTGATTTGTTTTTCTCCGGCTCCCCTGCCATTAGCTCCCTCAAGCTGCCTCTAGCTAGGGGTCCAGCGGCCCAGTCTAGCAGCAGACGGGAAGGTTGCGGCGGTTCTGGACACGCCCTGGTGGCCTAGCTTGCGCTACCTTATTCATGCTCGCAAGTCACACCGGCGACCGGAGCAGTGCGCAGATTCAAGTCGCATCTTACGATTGCTGTCGCCATCAGCCAGCCCTAGACTAACGTCTCACGAGGTTGGGCTGGAAGTCTGGTGACCTGGCCGACTTGAGCCTCGCAATCTGGAAGAAAAGCTCGGCGGATACCATGTGTGCGCAGTTCATCGCGATCGTCTCCTCGTCTCCGGAGCCTCGCACCAGAGTAGACTTCCTGGCTCGCAAAGTAAAGGTTGGCTCGCTACGCAAATGATGGCGGCCGACGAGCGTCACCGGCTGGCAAGCTTCGAAGGTGCATCGCCTACCCTCCACCAGCAGCAGCAGCAGCAGCGGTACCATGTGTTTGTCACCACCCAGTCTGCTGTACTCCGTACGCAACATGGAGTTGGTGTAGCTGCAGTTTGTCTGTCGCATGTCCCTCGCAAGTCCTGGGGGGCCCCGGCTGGGAACGCATCCAGGGTTCGGGACGTGGAAATGTGGTAATACGTACGTACATGAAAGGCAGTCAGACACTACCAGACAATAGAGGCAAAATACTTGCAAGAATAGGCAAGCTCCTTTTCCCCCGCTACCTTGTATGGATCCGTGATGCCGACGAAGAAACATTTTACGGCCCTTAGGATTTGCTTAGCAGCCGCTACCGATGCTGTACCAGAATCGAGAACTTGACCTCTCACCACCACCACCACCACCACCACCACCACTACGACGACGAAGCTGAAGAGGAGAGGGGTTGGAAGCCCAAGGACAAGTCGGCCTCCTCGCTGGCTGGCAGTTTAAGCTTTGGCTTTCAGTCACTCGCAGGTCCCTTTTCCCTGCCAGTGACGCGCTCGCAACCCCTGAGACAGGCTTCCCCTGTGTCCGTGCACCGTAGCCTGGTACGCTATCGGTACTCTGTACATTCCCCGTCGGCCGGGCCCCACCATCCAAGCGTCATTGTCGTGGTGCTGGCGCAGGTGCAGTGCGCGTGGTAGGCTGGAAGTTTGGAAGGTGTATGAGTGGGAAAAGGAAAAGGGAACGGGCAAGAGAGACAGGAGGGAGGTGACCCTTGGGCTGTCAAGCCTGCAGGGCCTCCCGTTTGGCGGTTTCCTTAGCAGGCTCTCGTACCTGTTCTGGTACCTCCTACCTGGCCTATGGCAACTGAGGTGCGGATGATTCACCCAAGGCAAGAGCGATGCACGGCAGGGCAGGGCAGGGCAGGTGGCATCCCCACATCCATTGCGTCGCTGCTTCTGTTTCTGGCGGCTGTTCTTGCTTCTCTGGCAATTGCTCCTTCGGTTTTTAGTAACAATGGAAGGCAGGCAGGCAGGGCAGGCAGTACCCGTACCAGATTAGGTAGTGAGGTAGTAGGCAGGTACCTTACCTTAGGTACTCCCGCTGTCTACCTTACCTGCTGCGTACCTAAGGTAGGTGTCGCTGGGTCTCCTCTTCTGGAACTTTACTAGTCCCTGCCCTTGCGACGCACCTGCACTGCACCTGCCGCACTTGCACTTCCAGTGTCTCCTGCTCCTGCACTGCACCCTGCGCTTGCGAGAAACGTGAAGGAATCTTTCCCCACGTCCCCGTCCCACGTCCAGAGTCCCACGCCCACGCCCACGTCCACGCCCGCCCACTGCGCTCACGTCCCACCACCAGTCCTCCTCCACCACCACCACCACCACTACCCTACAACCACCACCTTCCTCGTCCCGGTCGCCCCAGGCCAGTTCCCTTCCCAGTCACGACCGCCTCTTCCTCCGTCACGGCTTCTTTCCTTCTTCTTCATCACCCTGTCCCATCGCTTCTGGACCATCTCCAACTCCAATTGCTTGTCAACCACGCCTCGAAAACGGCCTGCGTTGTGGTCGACGTCGTCCGCTTCCGCCGCCTCTGTTTGTCGCCTCCGACTCCGCGACAGCCACCCCAGCAGCTTTCGTGCCACCGCCTTCGCCATTCCTTTTCCGCTCATTGCCGCCAGCCGAAACACACGCGACGGCAGCTCTGCTCCATTGATCAAGGCAGCATACACCGAGAAGCGACTCCCGGCTCTTCGCCCTTCATTCTGGTGAGCCCCGAATGGCCTCGTCCGGTTGATTTGCGGCATCGCAAACTAACAGTGTCTTGTCTCTTTTCCGCAGACGGAACCACGCCGCTACAACAAGCTCTCCGCGAATCCGACGCCCAGTGCCCACAACTCCTCCGTCGCTGCCCCCATGCAACGAGCCTGTGGTACTTTCGCCGCCATCAAAAAGACGTCGTCAGTCCGACTTTTCAGTCAATCGCTGTCGAACAATCCTCCCTCCGAGCAGCGGTCTCGTGTGATAGGATCTGCGACACTCTGTGTCGTCAACATCCCCGACCCTCAGATCTAGAGCTTCCAAACGCCCCGCCGCAAGCCACGCCCGACGTGTGCTCCCCCACTGCCGCGTGAAGAAACAATAAACGCCCCAAACGAAACGTACATAATTCCTCGAGTATCACGACGCCTTCTGTACATACCATACCTGGTTCGCAGGATAGACCTTCAAACCGTCCCGCAGCGACTTTCTAGGAGTAATCGACAACTGTGAGCTAGAACACCTACAAACCAGCGACGACACCGCACACGGGCAAGGAGGACTTCTCCCTCCCAACGCCTCGCGAAGCACAGGCGACAGCTTGGGTGTGCATTGGCGAAGCCCTGTTAAAAGCTTTGGCCCTCTGCCCTGCCACTGGGGTGGAGAGCTTAGCCGGCAAGGCACACCGGAAACCTGGCGTCGACACGACCACGCACGCGGCATCCCTCCCGGACCATGAGGCGGAATCGCTCCCCGACATCACCATCGCCCTACCGGGCTCTGGCTCATGGCGCTGGTGCCGCTGGTCCAGGCGGGCTGCCTGACTCCCTTTCCCTCCTCAGGTCCTTCAATTCAGACACGAACCCTACCCGGCCCATGCGCCCATCTCCATTGACCGCCTCGACCATTCGGGATATGCCGCTCGACCTCGTCGACCGCATTAGGTCATTCCCTCTGTTCGTCTCTGCACCAGAAGAGTTCCTGGCTGCGATCGGTAATCATTTGCGACCGCAGGTTCACGCAGCACAGGACCATATACTCACAGAAGGCGACGACGCTCGGGCAATGTACTGGTTGGTGCGAGGTGTTGTGGCGGTTACTTCCCGAGATGGCGAGGCCATCTATGCTGAACTCAAACCCGGTGCCTTCTTTGGTGAGATTGGAGTGCTTATGGATATTCCCCGCACTGCAACCATCATTGCCCGGACAAAATGTCTTCTCGTGGTCCTTAAGAAGGAGGACCTCCAGGCCGAGTTGCCAAAGTTCCCCGACATGGAAAAGGCGATTCGCCAGGAAGCCCAAGAACGATTGAACATTCTCAAGAAAAAACGGCAAGAAGGCGGCCAGCCTTTGAAAAGCCCGTCGACACACATCAACGGGTTGCGGGAGCCGGTACCGGGCGAGGTTTCGACGGGCGAAGTCGGCACAATCAAGGAGGGAACGGTCGTCAACTCGAAAAAGAGGAAGTCGCCCAGTCCAGGAGCAATTGAGGATCCTGCAGCGGGGAGCGCGCTCGGAAGCGGTTTCGTTAATGTACGCAAAACCCTGAAGGAGCTCCCGCTTTTCTCGACATTACCCCCAGACATCCTACACTTTCTCGGCTTGAGTGCTCAGCCGAAGACATATGCACCTTTCACGGATATCATCCAACAAGGCTCCGCTGGCAATGAGATCTTCTTCATCGTTCGTGGTGAGGCTGAAGTCATTCATGAGGCACCCAGCCCCTATGAACCGTTCAAGAAGCTAACGCGGGCGTCGTACATACGTCCAAGGTTGAAGGCTGGTCAATACTTTGGAGAGGTGGCAAGTCTTGGTCTCTCAGAGGGGCGCACGGCCACTGTTAGGGCGATTACGACTGTTGAATGTTTAATGATCCCGGGGGATGCACTGGATAAACTATGGAGCCGATGCCCGCCGGATATCAAATCGCAGGTGGAAGAGACCGCACGGAAGAGATACAAGAAGTCGGACGATGATGTTGAGATGGCGGACGCAGATCCCAGAGAAAGGACCAGCAAGTCAGACCCTCCTACCCCGACGACGCCAAAAGCTCTTCCCCACATCGCCTTCACAACCCCATCCAAGCCGGCATTTCCTACAAAAGACGACGATACAATGGAGCCGAAGGACCCCGATCCGTTTCTGAGCGTGGACATGGAGAATATGCGGAATAGGCGACGCAACTCTCTGGCCCCTCCTACCCCGCAATCCGATACGTCGTCTCCTACAGGGGTGAACGGCTACCGGGTACACCAGCTCGACTCAACACCCCTCCGTTTCTCCGTGCCCCAGTCACCTCCCGACTCGGAGGTCCAGGTGCCTGTCAAGCGAGCTCGAACGCTGCCTCGGCGACCGCATCCGGTGCAAACCCCCGCGCTACCGGACGACATGCTCGTCGCTGTTTTCCGGTTTTTGGACATCGCCGAGCTCATGCGTGCACGCCTCATCTCTAGTCATTGGCGCAAGCTCCTTACGACACATCCCAAGGTGTGTCTAGACTTGGATCTATCAGAGTACAACAGACGAGTTACGGATATGGCCATCAAAACCTCGATCGGACCCTTCGTCGGAACGCGGCCCGAGACCATTGACATTAGTAACTGCTTCCACATTACCGACGATGGGTTCCGCTGTCTTTGGGAGAATTGCGGCCGCAACGTGAAGCGATGGAGAATGCGGTCCGTTTGGGATGTCTCTGCTAACCAGATTCTGGACATGGCCGAAAATGCAAAGGACCTTGAGGAGGTTGATTGGAGCAATTGCCGCAAGGTTGGCGACAACCTGCTTGCGCGTGTCGTTGGCTGGGTTGTTCCCGAGCCGCCACCACCGCCGCCGGCCAGCAAACAGGTCATCATCTCCAGCTCTAATGTTAAGGCGAAGCCTCCAAAGGCCGCGGCACAACAAGCGCCACGACCCGCCAACATCCCGAAGCCAGGGACCATCATTGGGTGCCCCAAATTGAAGCATCTCAACCTGTCATACTGCAAGCACATCACTGATCGGTCAATGGCACACATGGCGGCTCATGCATCCAACCGCATAGAGTCTCTGTGGCTCACACGGTGCACATCCATTACGGACGCCGGTTTTCAGTCGTGGGCGCCCTTCCGGTTCCTGAACCTATCGCATCTGTGCCTAGCCGACTGTACCTATCTCTCCGACAACGCTATTGTGGCTCTGGTTGGTGCTGCGAAGAACCTAACACACCTGGACCTTTCCTTCTGCTGTGCACTTTCGGACACCGCTACAGAAGTTGTAGCTCTCGGCCTGCCGAATCTACGTGAGCTTCGCCTCGCCTTTTGCGGTAGCGCCGTCTCCGATGCCAGTCTACAGTCTGTAGCTCTTCATCTCAACGAACTCGAGGGCATCTCAGTCCGTGGCTGCGTCCGTGTCACCGGTGCCGGCGTGGAGAACCTACTTGAGGGCTGCAGCAGGATACAATGGGTTGATGTCAGTCAGTGCAGGAACCTCGAGCACTGGATCCGCAGCGGAGGTGTGATGAGGTGGGGATTTGACGAGCGTGGTGGCAACGGCTTGTCCCCCGGTCAAGTCCCGCTCCCGCTGCCAAGCCCGAAACCGACGACGAACCATGTCGGTCTTGGAGGACGGCCACACGCGTTGAGCATCCGCCGTCGGGCAAGGAAGCCGGTTCGGTTCATTGTGGAGAAGGGTGTATTCGGTCTTCGATAATTTGGTTTACGACAAGGGGATCAAGCTTCCATAATGATTTATGAGAGATGTATGTACGATGTGGCCGGTCTAGAGTTTTTATTGTCGGTTTGCATAGAGAAGGACTTTGCCATAGCTGCGAGTTTGACTTGGGCTACGGATTACATAGTTGGGTATCATGTTTGGAATCATTGGGAGTGACGGCTGGTATGGCCGAGGATAGACTGGATAAGGTGATACCCTGTTCATTTAACTCTCAATTAAAGCACCCAACGCTGTCACCGCAAGCTGTTGTGCATGTCTTGGAATTGAATAATACGCATTAGATTATGTCCTCTTGGCTCTCTGCTGCCTTGGGAATCCCACCCCCGCCAGGAACGCAAGCCTCGTCACGCCAGCCAGCATCGTGATGGCGACGGCGCCCCAATCCTCGATCCGCCAGGTCGTGAACGGGTTCAGGCGCCCCTGCAGGGCATACGAGGCGAAGGTGCCGTACAGCAGGAACGCGTCGACGAGGAAGAGCGACAGCTGGTAGACGCGCCAGACCTTGAGTTCGGACGTGGCGCGGAGGAGGACGGCGGAGAGGAGGGCGTTGGAGAGGAGGTGCCCTGCGATCTGGGCGTGGAGGGGCAGGGAGTACTCGCGGAGGGAGGCGGCGAGGGAGGGCGTGGAGATGGAGAGGGCGGCGGCCGGGTGGGCGATGGAGGGGTCGATTGGGTTGTGGGAGGGCGGGAGGTAGGAGGATGTTACTGTTTTGGGGGAGAGGAGGAAGAGGGAGGTGCCCCAGAGGGCGATGAGGGGGTCGAGGAGGGTGAAGAGGTGATAGTATGTTTTTGGGATGTTGGTCATGGTGGTGGTGGTTTGGTTGTAGTGGTGATGTTGAGATTTTTTTGTTGCAAGGGTGAGTGCGTGATGGATTTGAGATTCGCGGGAGATTTGGGTTATGGACCAGTTAAGCTATTTGTAAAATGTAGATCTGGAGAAGATGTAGATTGGTAGGATGTCAGATTGTTAGGATGAAGGAATCTCAGGTCGCGCTCGTGACCACGGTTTAGGTAATTAGCTGGCAAAGTTCTGGTGGTGGCGCGCCGCCCCCGGTGTCTAAGATGACTTTTTTTGAGGTCTCGTGTTGATGTCATTGCCTGGCTGGCGGGTCAGCCCAAGCCCAGGCTTGGGGAGGAGCGGCGGCCCGCGGGGGGCCGTGTTAGTGCTAGTGCCGGGTGTTGGATGCTGGGCTGGTCTGTGCGTTGCGGCTGGGTGGGCTTAAGGTTGTGGGGTGCGCGGGAAGGTGGGAGGGAGCTTGGGGCGTTAGGTGGCTGGAGCTTTGGTACGGGAGGAGCTGGGTTGACGTCGTGTGGCTTCAATGTGCGTTATGAGGATGAGCATCTTGTCTATATCTCTTCTTAGAAGAAGAAGTTGTAGTCTATGGATCAGTCTTATAAGAAGTATGGTTAAATCACTGCAGCTACTAATTGGCGACAAGCGCTAATGTCTTCCGCATCTTTATGTGAGTATTTGCAGTCAAGTCGCAATATTACGGTTCTCTTATACCTGCGTACAGCTTTTGCTCATACACGAACGACGCGCGCTGAATCTCAAAAGATTTCAAAGCTCGTTTCCTTCAATCGACGCAGTGACTTGCTGACATCACATATACCCTAGTAATATCATGCAGCCAAATTTCTCGGCGCTTACGGGTGGTTTGGTCAGGCAACCGACCCCACCTTTGATAATGCCGCAGCCTCGTCAGGAGCAAAGCTCAACTTCCCATCTACATTCTCTCAGACCTCAGAGAGTTCAACTTCAACTTTGCGACCGATTACATCAACCAGGATGCGACTACTACACACCACGACGCTCCAACTCACCGACTTCGTGGGGAAGGCTCCCCCATATGCGATCCTCTCCCATACGTGGGGCGAGGAGGAGGTGCTCTTCGCGGATATCAGCAACCCAGACGTGCCCAAAGCAGGATGGGCTAAGGTCCGGAACTCTTGTGACTTGGCGCGGACTTTGGGGCATGATTGGATTTGGATCGATACGTGCTGTATCGACAAGTCCAGCAGCGCCGAGCTATCCGAGGCGATCAACTCCATGTTCAGGTTCTACCAGAAGGCGACCATCTGCATAGCCTATCTTTCAGACGTCACCTATCCGGTTTCAAAGGCGGACATACCGAAGGTCCTTCCAACAAGTCGTTGGTTTACCCGTGGATGGACTCTGCAGGAACTTCTCGCGCCTACAGAACTCGATTTTTATTTATCTGATTGGAAACGCCTAGGCTCCCGTCCTAAGTTTCGAAACTTGAACGACTGGCATTGGGTGGGAGTATATTGGTGGATATCGTTACCCGAAATCTGTAGAAGCTGCGAGCGTGGCGGAGCGGATGTCCTGGGCTTCTAGGCGACGCACCACTCGTCTTGAGGATACTGCATACTGCCTTCTCGGCATCTTTGGTTTGAATATGCCATTGATTTATGGCGAAGGTGCAAAGGCATTTGAACGGCTGCAACGAGCTATCATCCACGAAATGGACGATCAATCTATCTTTGCATGGGGTAATAGGCATATACCCATGTGGAACTTAGGAAATCGGTCGTCTCCTCTCCTCGCTCGAAGTCCATCCTGGTTTGAGGACTCTGGGGATATTGTCCCCTTTCAAACGGAGGATATGTCGACACCGCTGATACATGCCGGTAGTAGAATCACGATTCCGACTCCACTTCTGCAAGGAACGTCAAAGGCGCATCAGTCCCCCCGCCACCCTTTTCCGCTCACGCCAGCGTGTATGCCCCACCACCCGCACCCAAACACGGAAGTATTCCTGGCACCTTTAAAGTGTCGACGCAAGCATGATAGTTTCAATTGCGTTGCTATACCTCTTTGCAAAGCTCTGCAAAATCCGGCCTTGAAAGACTCTCTGTTATGTTATCGTCTCTCGCATGCAGTGACAACTGCACCTAGGAGCCTGTGGATTTCCGAGAACATTTGCAAGCCTATGGTGTACATCCAGAGCACTTATGAGAGAGGGTGGGACAATGAGCAGAATGACCATTCCTGTGTCATTAGAACACTGCCTCGCGGATATACTATTGGGGAACGAAAAAGGTTCGAATTCGGAGATGTCGACCCACCTTTCGCAACAGAAATCATCAAACCGTCCTACGCCCCAGGATATATAAATCGCGGGAAAGGATACCCGATAGTTCAGAGACTCGAAGGAAACTCACTGCCTGGTCTCGCCCTGGTTTTGCGATTCTTATTCGACTTGAACCAGCCTAACAATGTGGTGGTCGTTGGAGTCGAAGCTCGAGTCTTTCACATGCCATTGTCACCCTCCAATTGACAAGACTTTGAGCATATCCTCGAAAGCCAATCGACGAATCCCATCGCCACTAATATACGAGGCATACGCGTATGTGACACCCTTACGGTCAACATCACACAATCCGCAGCTTACGGGCTGTCTACTTGGATTTTGGACATCTCAGACCCTCAGGGAACCAACAATTTGATGGAAACCAATGCCCTGACGGGGCTCTTCGAACCTGTGCGGTCTCAAGTCTTCAGAGGCAACAGTGGTGTCGACAGAAGAAGCATTGAAACGCAAAGCCTATCTTCTCGCTCGCGCTCGCCAGTTCTCAGTATTTCTGAAGCCCAGACTGAGGATGAGAGTCAAGAAGACTTTCAATGTCAAACTCCGACTTCTGATGGAACACAGTGCTCATAGTGTAGTGAATGTCAATTCAGGAGTCCAACAGGATCAAAGTGCGACCCATCTCGGAAGACATCAACTTAGCTGCAGGAAAGCTTTGCCATAGTGCATATTCCATATTGCTAGTTACACCTTTCATAAGCCATTTGATTCTTCATGTTGGTTCCTGCGCATCACTGTACCATACATAAGGTAGTACGAGTCATCTGTTTATTGTGATACTCAACGTTCCTCGTAGTTTGAACTAAAACGGATAACGTTCAGCGATGAAATCTTTCTAGGTAGTGTTCACAATGGGAGGCAACTATACCGTCAAAGAAAAACTGTCAAAAAAGAATAACTCACTAGTCACTTATTCACATCTTCTGGGGCGATTCATAGGAGACAGGGAAGAAGTAGACGCTCGGTCTAGTGAGTCTGCAATGCTCGATCTCAATTACATAAGGTAGGGCCTGCGATATTATTCGTCGTTATCAACAACTTTGTTTGCCCCTGGCTCCTCGACAACCGCCGTCGCCGTCGTCAACCTGATTCGACCTGGTCTTTTGGGTAGGGCTTGATGACCCCCGACCTGCTTTCGTATTGTTCAGCTGACGATAGTTGCGAGGCATATACGACATGCCGACAAGTGGGCGTGTTGAAGTCAAAGATTACACTCCATCAGATCGAGTGTTTTGCTGTGTTCGTTTGCGATCCTTCAAGTGGTTTTCATAAAGCTTTCGTTTAGTGTTCATGCGGGCGTCAAATCAGCGAGCGCCATGTAGATGTTGAAAATGATCGTTCTATAACCACTCTGTCCTCCCACAGCGCCAGGCAGTAAGACGTACTGTTACATCGATTTGGGGTAAACCACCAACGAACGGCCTGATCCCCATGTCTAATTCCTCCAGAATGGTCGGCCTCCAGCGTCAATGCAGGCATAAGCGACATGCACACATGCCGAAAAGGAAATATTGGTCGGACAGGGCTCTTTGCCCTCATTCATCACCAATTACATGTTCTTATGACCTTAGGTTAGCTGTGACCAGAAGCATGTGAAATCTGTCGGTCATTGCCTCCGGCATACACCGTATCAGGCTGATCTTATTACGACTTTTCTCTCTCCACACGGCACTCGACTAAAGCTGGTTTTAAACTTCCTGTAGCTCGTTTGATCATTAGCCATTTTCGCCATGGTCGCTTTCAAACCCAAACCTTGGAAACAAAGGGAGATGGATGCAGACAGGCCTCATGACCTTGTGCCCAACCCTTACCACCATACAAACCAAGAGTGGCGCTCTCGAGGCGACCGATGCATCTTTCGTCACGAACAGCCTCACGAAGCTGGAGAAACCGCTTCCACGTCGGCTGTTGCAAATGGCTTCGGTCAGCTCGCATGCGGTGCTTTTGCTCTAGGGAAGTGTAAGGACAGCAACAAATGTCCGTTGTCGCATGCGGCCCATGGCGGTGCTAACGTCACGCCCGAAATCGCTCTGGTGAGTTGCACTGCCTTCCGCTGGGCTTTTGGCCTTTCTAATGTACATCAAGGGTACCACTAAAAGGAAGACCATAACTCGCGAGTTCCCCTTGGCTAGAGTCACCTTTGGCCAAGGTGCGGCCGTGGAGAAAATGGTTTTGCCATTAGATCAGCAGTGGGCTGACGCCTTTCCATCCATCCAGGCCTCGAAGTCAGTCACTGTCGACATCATGAAAGACTATGAGCTCAACCCGGACATCGACTCCGCTACCGATATTACGGAAAAGATCCGTCGCCTTGACTATCCAGCGATCAGAGGTATTCTTCTGAGAGACTTCGACGTCATAGTTTGCCCTGGCGCAAGCTCTGCGAGAAGTAACAGCCCTGGTCGCCAGCTCAATCATACGCCTAGTCTAGCAGGCTATCCTGACGCCAATGAGACCTACTCTGCAACCTATAGAATGAGCGCCAGAGTCTTTTCTGCTGTTTGGGAGACAGTGAAAGCCGTCGAAGATGTCTTTTCCCAAGAGGGCCGGCGCGTCGACTTTGCGTACTACCCATCGACAAACCACTTCATTGTCGTCACTTTGCGCAGCGTATACAGCTCTGCATACTCTTCTGCCAAAAGATTCCTCGATAGGGTCTTGAATGGCGAGATCTTAAAGTCACCGAACGGTCAGAACGTCTGGAATCCGTTCTTAGGAAATACGGCTGCTGTCCCACAGCTGATGGGCCCCCTAGAACAGAGGTATGGAGTGGTCTTTCAGTGCAGCCCATCACAGAAGACCGTGCGGATATACGGAAGCCCTGAGAAGGTCAAGGGCGCTCAGAAGGCATGGAAAGATGTAGGAATACCGATGAATCATCCATCAGTCAAATCGATTCAACTCGATGATCAGAGTCTGGCCTGGATTCTGACTGGTGGGCTTGAAGCGATCTCAATCGCCATCGGGCCTGAATCGATCAGGTTCAACACGCTTTCGACACCAAAGAGTGTCGAAATTCTGGGACCGTCACATCTTCGCATAACGGCCGAAACCATGTTGTCACAGCGAAAGCGTGTGTCCCAGAGTGCGAAAGATAGGGCTGGTCGTTGTTCGATCTGCCTGAGAAAAGCACGAGATCCGATTTCGGCCAATGCCGGGCATATCTACTGTCTCGAATGTTTCGACAGCTACTGCCTATCGGACTATCTTAACATAAATGACGGCGTCCTCGCTTGTCCGGCTGAAGGGGGCGCCTGCGGTTCCTTGTTCCAGGTCGAGCAACTACAACAGCTGTTGTCCTCATTCACTTTTGAAAGTGTGCTCATTTCCTCTTTCGATTATTTCAGAAGGCATCACATGGGAGAGTTGACCTACTGCTCCTCGAGCCATTGCGCGCAACTACGCCGGGAGACGCAGTCAGATTCGGTGAAATTCCCCTGTCAAGTCTGTGACAAGAACGCGCCTCCCTACGTCGTTTCGAGCGATGAGATCGATTTGGGATGTGTTCCTGATGTACCCCATTCTGCGGAGAACTTGCAGAAGAAGGGACGATGGAATGCCCAGTCAGAAGCTTCTGAGACCCCAACGACAAACAACCCCCCTTGCGCCACTGTCAATGACAATCCTATCGACGTAACGTCTATTCCTGACACTCCAAAACATGTTGAAGACTCGGGAGCAAGAGTCCGGCTCGATCCTCAATCAAAACCGTTTGTACCCCTGACTGCGGCTACCGTCACCAAGGTCGAAGTCGCCTCGAAGAAGCCCAGGTCACAAAGAGCCACAGGTAGAAAGGCCGGGAGGACGAAAGAAGGCATTCAAAAGGCTGAGGCCGCCTCACGGACGTCAAATTCTCAGTCGACTAGTATTGGTAAGGTGGAAAGGGGTCAAAGTCCAAGAAGCCCTCTTAAGAAGATTCCATGTGCATCTCATGCGAATGGATATTGCCGATGGGGTAACATTTGCCCCCTTTCGCACGCAACAGATGTCAATAAACACACCATACCAGGGACTGATCTATGCCAGCCACATGTGGGTCTTGCTAAGTACCAGGCTATCTTGTAACGAGCTGATCAGCTGATTTGGAATAGGCATACTCAACCGAGCACGAGATCACACGAGAGCTACCAGGGGCTTGGGTCACCTTTGGGCCAGGGGCAGCAGTGAAGAAGGTTCTGATCCAAGGCGAACTTCTTTCAGTTCATATCAGGTATCTCCCGGCAAAAAGTACACCGGAAATGGTGTCCAAACTTCTCAGCCGACTTGATATTCACGTCCCAGCAAATAGCATTCGAACCGCCCCTAACGACATTTCAAAACACACCACCGACGAGAAATTCAGTCGTGCTTTCGTGACCACAGAAAACCTCAAGCTGCATGGGATTATTTTTGGCAAAATACAGGCGAGCGATCGACCCGATCCGAAAGACGTTGATCTCTCGAAATTGACCGTGTTTGGCTGGCAAACTCGAGAGCCACAACGGCTTGGTGGCTTTCCGCATCATATCAGCAGCCGGACGGTTGTTCTCAATTGGCGAAGGCCTATGAAAAACGTACGGCTCAATTTCAAGGCAAGAGAAGCTGCTGTTGACTGTCGCGGACGGTTCATTGAAGGCAACTACAAAGTTCTCGAAGAACAGGTATCCATGGCATTACCTCACTTTGGGCGTCCCCTAGCCCCGACAACCAGGCTGCATCTACGCCCAGAGGTGTACCCAGTTCGACTCTCAGTGCCAATGGAAGCCTCTGTTCAAGACATACTAAATTGTATGCCTTACCACAAGTTGCCGGACGACGTGGAATTTGAGGGCACAGAGCTTGACTTGACGGACGATCCATGTGCGAGGCAGTGGCTCGAGTCAACCTTGAATAGATTTGGAGCCCTGGAAACGGAGCTCAAGTTCAAGTTTCTCGAGCAGACACAAAGATTCGAAGGCGCAGTCAGGTTCAAGAATGAAGCGGACGCGAGAGAAGCAACTATGCATCTTAACGGAGTTACGCTACCTTACCCCGAGAGCGGAAAGTACTCCGTCTCAGAAGAAAGGCTTTCGGCAACCAATCTGCATACTGCAACCTACCAATTGTCTGAGAGAGTGCTTGGAGCTGTGTGGGACGACGTAAAGTTGATGCAACTTCCCTTCGAATCGAAAGAAAAAGGCGTCCAATTCGATGTCTACTTCTCTGGGAGTCACCAGATGGAAGGAGAAAGACTCCTGACTCTGCTTCTGAGCAGCAAAAACCTGGAGTTAATAACAGATACCAAGAAAAAGGTTGATGCGATGCTCGAAGGGCATACCCTGGGGGCGGGGGACGAAGACCTTACGCTTCAGGAAAGACTTCTTGCCCTTCAGTGCCAGGATATCAAGAACCTCGAACGTCGCTTTGGAGTAGCCATTTATCGATTACCAACATTGAAGGAGGTCAGATTATACGGCACAAAGTCGAAGATCGACCAATGTGGATCGGCATTGCGTGACCTTGCTGATTGTCAGCAATCACAACGACGAACCTCCTTGGTAGATGGAGCATCTCAAGCAATTGGGGTTCGCAATACCTGCGGGCTGTGCCAGGATGTTGCCGAGACATATTTAGTGACGAGTTGCAAGCACTCCTTCTGTGCTGACTGCTTTGAGGACTTCTGTCGTGCCATCAAATCCCGCAACGACATCGATTTTCTTCGCTGTCCTGGACAAGCTGGTCCATGCGCAAAGACTTTCACTCTGCCAGAACTGGAGCTTCTTCTCTCATCTTTTGCCTTTCAAGATGTATTTACATCTTCATTCTCCTCTTATGTTTCCAATCGACCGAAAGACCTCCGCCATTGTCTTACAACAGGATGCATTCAGCTCTACAGGGTAGCACCGGCAGACTCGCCTCCACAATTCAAGTGTGCCGGATGTTACAAAAGCTTCTGTCGTCGGTGCCACTCAGACCACTCTGGTATCAGCTGCATATTGAACAGATACAATCTTGGACTAGGGCCCCCTCCAAGGATATGCTGGAGTTGTGACGGTGATGTAGAGTCACTTTATGAAGCAGACTACCTTCTATGTCCAAGCTGTGGAGTTCGAATCTGTAACCTCTGCTGCGAATTCTTTTCTACCGAAGAGGCTTGTAGCGATCACTTATTCGACAGTCACCATCTGGCTTGGGACTTTTGGGAGACTGATGAGGGTTTAATAGCGTATTTGGGCCTTGAATGGAACAGCTACTGACGGGCTGATTGAATGGTTCTGAGATTTCTTCTACTTACTCAATAAGCAATAGACAAAAATACAGCGTCTACGGCACTAAACTTGATTCGAATTTCGCGACCGTTTCATGTGTCAATCATCAAGCGCGACTTGCTCGGCTTCAGCCAACTGACCGCCAAGCATCCGTCATCAAGGCGTCGGGCGCACGCAGGCTAGGCAGCAGCTGACATGCAGCGCCACAGTGCCTCTAGCAAGCGGCACAGCGATTGTAAACCCCTTTAAATGTTTCCAACATTTCCAACGAGGAGTCAAGCTTCATTTTCTCCCTTAACCGCTCACAGCAATCACCGCATTCTTTACTCGCTAAACAATCATGTCTGGCAACAGCGACTCGATTCACGACGAGTCTGATGATGAGCCTTGCGAGTCAGACTGCGAATGCTGCGACTGGCCTTTCCCCTTCCTCAATCTCCCACGCGAAGTTCAGTTGAAAGTCGTCCATGAAGTACCAGACTACTGGACCTACATTTCTCTGCGACAGGCCAGCAGCGAAATCAACCAACTGTGTCTTGTGGATGAAGAGATCGTCTTAACCAATCTGAGAAAGCGTCTAGTCGCTCCCTTCTTCGACTACTACGACTTTCACGTCTCTCTTCATCTGCCCGAGGGAGCTGTGAAGCAGCCTCCCTCCACCGGGTGGCCGGAAATCACTCGGGAGAATTTCCGTTCCTTTGGGAAGTCAGACTTGGCCATTGAAGTGTTGCGCCATTTACCGTACATCAAAAACCTTGAATACCACGACAACATCAACAATATCGACCGTCAGTCCAACGTCATCGACTACTCTACTTGGAAGCCTGGTGTTGAGTACCCCGGTAAAAGCATGGAAGACTACTTCGATGAGGAGCCAGTGTCTAAGCACAAGATAGCCATCACATATGGTTACGAGAGTTGCGGTATTACCTTCCTGTTGGACACATCGACTGGTTGTATCTATGAAGAGATCCTCAGATGCAACCCAGGAGTTTGGGATGAGCCAGTTGAAGACTACTTTGAGAGCAAAAAGGAGGAGTTCCAGAGTTTGGACAGGATTTTCATCCCAGGCCTCGACCCGGTTGGGGGCTTAACCGACCAGAAGTACCCGTATGACACGGAGAAGATGGAGAAACAAGGCGAGCCGCGCTCACCTGATAAATGGGTAATGGACACAGATGATGATGGTCTTTGGATCCGACACCTTTATCGAAAGTTTGGATGGCCATCCCCCGCCTGGAAAAAGGAAGAGGCCATCCAAGCAATCAAAGACTTCGTTGCGCGGAGAAATCAAGAGCATGATCGGTGGCAACAAGACTTGGAAATGCAAATGAGGCTCTTAGATGCTCAAAGACAGCGGCATGCAGCTGGACAGTAAGGAATGAGGACATAGTTCTTGTGAGCATTAGGGATCGAATGAGAAATTGCAATAACAGTTTAGCTCTGAGCTTGAATCAATCATTAACTTGTCTTTCTGCTGTATTATCGTTACATCCCACCTGCTTACATGAAGGTGTTTTGGGTGGGATATCTTGGATGACAATTCTTCTTCTCCAAGCGCAAATTGAGATTGAGTTTCCTCTGGTCGGATTAATGAGCAGGAGGAATTCAACCTCGAATAAACTCATTCCCCCGGCTGCATTTCCCCGCAGCTTGCCCCGAAGCAAATTCAACACGATCTTCCCCGCATCCTTCGCCTCCGCATCCCCGGCGGCGAGCCGATCGACCAGATACGATCGGGTCAAGAAAATGGGGATCATCCACGACTCAGCTCATGATTCGTGCGAAATCCACGACGCCGAAGGCACAATTAACCACGATGCAACTCTGACTTCCCAAATAGTCGTATTCAATATCAAACTGCATGACAACCGGGCGAGAATGTGACCATTCTGCCGCACTGACTCGGCTGGGAAAACACCGATTTGACGATGCCGATATAGTATTCAATCCACCGCACCGTCGCGACCAGGGACCAGACGCTGGTGGGATGCCACCTGCGTCTTTAGCTGAGTCGACAGATAAGCTTGTTTTCGACCAATCTAACAGGTTTCAGCTTGACAACTCCCAGTCGCCTCTCGTGCGACACCTTTCCCGACTACAGAGGCTTTTGCAATCAACTCATCAGTCATGCGTCATATCCTGGCTACCGGGGTGCTCTACGGTCTCGTGGCCTTCACCTCAGCGCAACAGATTGATGGAGCTGGAAAGAAAACATGCACCGTCAAGGCCAGCGGAACCAATGCCACCGACGACGCGCCCGCCATCCTTGATGCGTTCAAGACATGCGGTAGGCGTGGGAAGGTCATTTTCGAGCCCACGACGTACTATGTCAACTCTGTCATGAACGTCACCTGGTTGGATGATGTCGAAATTGACCTTCAAGGCACTCTTCTGGTACGTTGCACAGCAGAGCGCCACAATGAATTACTTCCTGTCTGTGCATCTTCTGCAAGGCAAATGATGTGCCAAGAAGCGCCATGCAAGACAATTTCTCCGTGTCTTGTACAACTGCTGACAAAAGCCCGATCGCAACTCTCAGTGGAGTACGAACATCTCGTACTGGCTCGCAAACTCGCTGGACGTCGGTTACCAGAACCAATCTACGGCCTTCATTCTCGGCGGCAACAACGTGCGTATCAACGGCCACGGGACGGGAACTTTCGACGGCAACGGTGACTATTGGTACGAGTGGATCCGCCAGCAACCTAACACCTCCAACTATCCCGGCCGACCGCATGCACTCACCCTCAACGGGCTGAAGAACTCCGTCGTTCATGGTGTCAATTTCCTTAGGAGTCAGATGTGGTATGTGTTTATCATAGATGTAAACGCCTGTATCGGAGTCTTCAAGTCGCTGATGTTGGGCAGGACTATGTCCATCATCTACTCTCATAACGTTGAGCTAGATAGCATTCTTGTCAACAATACTGGCAACCGCTATCAGAGTTGTAAGTAACCAAAGAGTGGGTCAATTATGGAAAGAATCTGATTCGTGAATATTTACAGCCAACACGGATGGAGCCGACACAATCCGATCATCGAACATCAAGTTCAACAACTGGACAGTCTATAGTGGAGACGACAGTATCTCACTAAAGGCGAACAGCACCGATGTTAGCATCACCAACTCAAAGTTCTACAACGGACTTGGCATTGCGTTGGGAAGCATTGGGCAATACAATGACCAGTTCGAGACTATCGAGAGGTTGAACGTCAGGGACTGCTACTTCGACAACACCCTTCATGCTGTCAGTTATCACCTCGCAAAGCATCGCCAGACTACTGATCTAACATGAATCACAGGTCTATTTCAAGACTTGGACTGACGATCAGAACGGCTACCCTCCTAACGGTGGCGGTGGTGGACTTGGCTGTGCGTCTTTCCCCATTGATCTGTGAAGAGAGCTGACATGTCACTAGTTGCATCGGATATGTCATTCAAGAACCTGACTGTGAAGGGCATGCGTGGCGCCGCCGTAGCTATCTCGCAGTGCACCCGCTTCCGTGGTGCTCCAGGCGTGGGTAACTGCACTAACTCGCAGTTTCAAATTCGCGACATTACCGTCGATGGTATGTCCGGCACGACGGAGTCTTCCCGAGTCGCGAGTCTACAGTGCAGCGCTGTGGCACCATGCACGAACATTGGGCTCTTTGACGTTGACCTTCGCTTCGACAACGGTACAGCTGCGGCGTCGTACCTCTGCGGGCACGCCGAGAACCCGCTTGGCTTTGAGTGTACCGGCACTCCTTGCGTGGGAGGAAGTGTCACGGGAGAATGTTAAACTTCTCTGGCAACTGTTTAACTGCGAGCTTTTACATGTACCTGAGAAACACTTGGCCGGTCACACCGAAGTCCATGTCCGATAAAAATCAATTCCGAGACTTCCGAGCCACCGTTTGAAATATGATATGAGAACCTTCCATGAAGCCCGCCGGGACCGACGGCGATTACACCGCTGCCGTGAGGTCTGGACGGTATCCCACTAGTTGCAGCATCCCTGAGAAAGAGCGAATGATCATAGTCCATGTCTACTCTACAATGTGGACATTTACCGGAAATGTAGTCAGTTATCGTCAGTTCCTTCCGTATACGTTCCTTGAAAGGGGTGAACTTGAACATTTCGAGCCCCATGTCGGCTCCAAATCCCCTTGGTAACCACCGTTCACGAAACATTGGTTGTTGTTACTCGTATTCAATGAGCCTTCATCTCTCAATCGTCATTCGTTTCTGAGTTTCGGTAAAGCATTGCCTCAGAGACTAGCTCACCGGCACGCACAAACCACCAAATGACTCGTGAGTCGTGGCATCTCGGGCCGCAACTATCGCGAGCTTGGTCCCCATGATCCACGCCAAGCACGCACTCCCGTGTTTTGGTCTGGATTTTGACTTTCAATCTACAAAGCTTGGCATTCGCACAACGTCGAAATAAGCGCATCGCTCACGTCGAAGCAACTGACTCAACCACCTGGACTTCAACCGGGGCTGTTGCGAGCTTCTGCGATGTAAGTAATATCGATGCAGGCTTCCCCAGTCCACGGAACGCGGGAGTAAGAGCCTTTTTCGCGATAGGCTTGTAGGGCTGTAAATGGAGGGGCTTTGGAGTACGCAAGCTCATCATACGAGCTGGCGGCGCTAAGTAGCTTGCGGCATGTTATTCGCAATGGTAGTGAGACTTCCTGTTACCTAATTGACAACTTGAATTGTTGCGGAGCTGGGCCTTAGATGAACTTAGTGAGACCCTTCATTGAATTTGTCTGGTACTGGTAGCGGTCTGCCGGGAGGTAACCAAGACAGATGAAATAGCCCTTGTTCGGGGAGCGCTGCCAAGTCGAAAGAATTAAAATCCGTCCCGCATAGTCATACGGGCTCGTTTGAACGATAATGTTGTCCGTCAAATCCAAACATCTTGTCTCACCAAGTGTTATGATATGCAAACCATTTCGTGTCGCTGTTGTTAAACATTCTTCCCCAGCTGTCTCACCCTCATCAAATCCGTCGAAATAAGCCTGGTTTGAAGGCCGCTGATCAATGGAAATCTCCTTTTTCCATCAATGATTTGCCGTCTCCATTGCCACCAACACCATCAAAAGGGGGTTGGCGCGTGCCAAGACACGGAAACCTCACGTTTCTTCTTGTCTTGGCCGATGGGCTATCATCTTTTGGTGAGGCTTGGCAAGGGTTGGGGTGCAGCAAAAACGCGGCGCCTGTCCCCTTTTAAACCTGCATGCTTGACTCAAAGTTCTTGGCATCGTCCGTCCAATTTTACGGCTTTTCGTAACGCCGTTTGCGCCCATCCCCAATGCGGAGGCAAGCGCCGAAACCGCCCAACCATGGGGTCGGAGCACATCAGCCGGTAGGTGACAATGATCTACCGAGACAATACCCCGGACCCATCATCTTTTTCAGTGGGCACCTGCGGCTTTGTGAGGTTGTACACGGCTGTTCTCCTTTTCTTCACCAGACATCGGAGGTGATTTGGCATGCGTGCATATGCTGATTAGGCTCGGGTTTAGCTGCATAGGTGGAGTTTTCCTAGCGTCTGTCCAGTCACGTTGTTCATCACGCCTGCGTTGCCTGATGGCATCAGCATGCTGTTGGGTTTCGGATTGTTCACCTGCCCTTTACAGACTTCCAGTCAGATCGCTTCCACACCTCGGCCTAAGGCGTTTCCTTATGGAGAACCTATCCGACCGACGACACCTCCTCGGCTGGATCCATTTGGTGATTCGCTTTCCGATTCACTGATACCACTGATATGATAACCATCTCCCGTGTTCCTCTGCCACTAGCAACAGCGCGACCCTGGTCTCTGAGATCTTGGCGTTGAATCGGACGTGGGGCCCTGGACAACATCGGACGGTCTAGACAATTGAATTGGAGATCGAAAGAAAACCCCTGTCGCCGTTCCTCAGAACCCTCTTGTGATAGTCCCAACCATACCAGTAGAGGCTCTGGTTCAGAGCCCGTTCTGGCAGTCTCCACCCCTGAAGACACCCTCGACCACACCTCGAAGGGGGCTGTGCTGGAAAGTCGCTCTCACCTTCCTGGAGGTATTGGGTAGATTATCTGCCAAGCCTTACAAGTCCCCGGAATGCGGCCATCGTCTGTTCTTATTGGGGAGTTGTCGCCGTTGGACATGGAAGGCTCAAGGACTACTGGTGTCTGTCCACCACGCGACTGCCACATTTGCGGGGCTCAAACATCGCCCTCGTGGGCCCCAGGAGTACAGATGAAGTCGGAAAAGACAAGATGCATCCACCTATCAGGAGAGGCAAGGACCACTACCGAGACCAGGTTGGCGTCTGTCAAGGTCAGAGACATCATTGGCCACGGGTTGAGAAGTTCGGTACATGACATTCAAGGGTTCCTTGGAGTTCGTGGCAGCCCACCCACGTACTCGGGCGAGCGTCCGAGGCTGGGGCATCCGCCAATGTTTATTTCTTCTGGAACATGGCGGTGATGATATTTGGTAATTCCACCAAGGAGATTTATCTCTCCTACCCCTGAGCAACTTGCTATGATGATAGGCCACAGGCTCACGGGATGCTGCTCCCAGTAAGTGGTACAGTCTAGACTCTTACGATCTATGTGAAACTCCCTTACCGCTATAGTATTTTGGACGACTCCCGAAAATTATTATCGCGATACCTGTGGGATTCCTGGCGAAACTATAAGTACGATGTGAATCTTCATCATTCTCCCATCCGTCTTCCCTCCTCACCCCGCTCACTCAGGACAATCACACAGCTGCCTTTCAATATCTCCCACTCAGCTCTACCACGCAAATCACATCCAAAATGCAGACCAAGGTTCTTGTCTCCACCATGTTGGCCGGCCTCGCCGCCGCTCAGACTCTCAACATTCCCACCCGCAGCGGTTCCATCGTCTCCCTCTCTGCTCCCAGTGTCATCTCTGGAAGCAAGGACATGGGCAACAAGGAGTTCGATCGCGGCCGCGCCTGTGACACCGACGCCGACACCGGCAGCGACTCCGCTGTCTTTATTCTCGAGAACGGTGCCACCCTGAGCAATGTCATCATCGGTGTCAACCAGCTGGAGGGCGTCCACTGCAAGGGCGCTTGCACCCTGAAGAACGTCTGGTTCCGTGACGTCTGTGAGGGTAAGATAGCCTCAATGAGATTCGTAATCAAGCCTTTTAACTGACCCCCACTCGCAGACGCTATCTCCGCCCTCGGCACTGGCGACGTCCTCATCCAGGGCGGTGGCGCCCAGAACGCCGTCGACAAGGTCGTCCAGCACAACGGCCGCGGCACCGTCACCATCGACGGCTTCACTGTCGTCACTGCCGGCAAGCTCTACCGCGGCTGCGGCGACTGCACCAACAACGGCGGCCCCCGCAACGTCATCGTCAAGAACGTCAAGGCCAAGAGCGTCAAGGAGCTCGTCGGTATCAACTCCAACTACGGTGACGTCGCCACCATCTCCAACACCTGCGGCTCCAGTGTCTCCAAGGTCTGCCAGGAGTACAAGGGCGTCAACAAGGGCTCTGGCGAGAGCAGCAAGGTCAGCACCACCGCCAACTGCAAGGGCCAGACTTCTCTGTCCGCCTGCTAAGCGGCTCGACCCTTGGCGTCTTGTCAATCTTTCTACATCATACTTGAGCGTGGAGTCTTGGGGAACTTATCCCTTCAGCGTGTATTTACTTCTGCACCTCGGTCTCGTTGGCTGATGCCTCTTTGACCGGGTGCCTTTCCATGTACATAGTAGCTTCGCCGATAGGCCCGAACATAACAGCTGAATTGCTCTCATTACTCCAAGTGATGTGCTACGGTAGACTTTTAACTTGCTCGGCTGAAATCATACGTCCCTTGAGATAGGGCTCGGTAATCGAAAGCTAGGAATAAGTTCCCGGTAACACCGAACTACCAAACAGCAGAACATCGTTCATTCCCTGAGAGTTAAAACCATTTCACGTGCTTTGACGGAGCTTTTCGTCCGGCTGTATACTGAGATTGTGGGTTCGGAATGCGGTTATCAGACAATTGGTTCCTCATTGTCCACAATTCGACCCATTTGTCGACGTCAAGTGGGAACCCACGATGGGCATGTCGTCGCGGCGTCAATGACGATATATTTACGCAGCCTCGCGTCACACAACGTACAGTGATTACAACTACGAAAGCCATCGACACTACCAAGACTATTTTAAAGGACCCGTAACACGATCGTTACAGGGAATATTTCACACTACATCCATCACATTCGACAAAGCTTTCAGCGATCAAACCTCCCGTCCCCAATTTGTTCCAGACATTACTGTTTACATATATCCTTCGAGCCATCATAATGCCTCAATACAGCAACTCTCAAGCCGACACTCATAGTATGTATGGTCAGATCATCTACGTATCCCATTACTGAATGTTAAGCAGGCGACCCCTCAAGCAAGCATGAAGCCAAGGAGATGATGGCGCAGCAGCAAAGAGCGGAGAGAACAGAGCACTCTAAGAGGGGCGCGAACACGGGAAAGCCTCCTGGAGTTCCGGAGTATGTTGCGCGTAAGGAACACGCCGCTGATGTGCAGCGCTGAGTTATCTGCGACAAATGGTGAGATCTGAGCACATGATCTTGCGACAAATGGGTATGGCAAGATTTTAGCGAAGGACATTTACGCTGAGTTAAAATCTCGAGTACGAATCATTCTTGTATCTACGAAGAACAATTTGGAACAAATAAAAATGCATTTCCATCACCAGGATCTCGAGTGTAACGCTCAGTTCTCTGTACGATGCTACACTTAATTCACCACAATTAACTATTACCGCTATGAGAATTACCAACATAATTCCGTTCAGGAGGCTTCGACTAATTGGCGATTACGGAATACAGGTCCTGATATTGTATTAGTTTGGTGTCGCGCGATATGGCAAAGATGGGCAAGAAAGGGGGTAGGGTCCATACCAAAAGTTGGGTGTACCAGAACGCCATCAGCGAGAGCATCGAAGGAGTTGGGAACCACCCACTCCATAAGCCTGTCCCAGTTGACGCATTCATGTGGACTAGTCAAGTTTCCGATCGGCCGCAGGCCAGTGGAGTTCCACTTCATGGTTATCAGCGTTGTGTCACCTTGACACATCACTGCCTCTCGAAGCATATGGAGGCAATGGTCTGTAGGAATCCATCAGAAGCATGATCTCAAACGAGCTAGGAAAGCTGCTTAGGAGCTTGGACCGAGGTTTCTCACCATTGTGCTCGGCGAGCCTCTCTTGCTCGTGGCTTGTCAACTTGGAGAAATTGTAGTATTCCGGGTGTAGTGCGTGGTATAGGTTTTTCTTTTCTGTAACATCAGTGAACCTGCATATTTGGGGACACTTGTGGAAGCTTACCAGGCAGTGCAAGTGATAGTAGACTATAATAGATTCAAAGTAACCACCTCTGGTGTTATAGTCAGCTATCCGACAGTAGGGTCTACTAACAGAAGCTAGGGATTAACGCTAATAAACAGATTGTTATATTATGAGTTTAGGTTATAGGTTATAAGCTGTATTATAGATTAGTAGTTAGAGGCTAAAGTGATTAGTCTTAAACTTAATAAGTATTTATAGTAAAAGTAAGCTAAAAGTATCCTAAGGATAAATATAAAATTAATTATTAAAGAGCTATAGAAGTCTAACTATAAGCTAGGCTTAAAGTTATATTATATATAAATCCTAAATAGTCCCTTTTACTTTATTACTATTCCTAATCTTAATAGGGTTTATTCCTTAATTATATAGAACCTATATATATTAAAGATAGCCTCTATATCCTCAGTATATAGATCTAATTTTTTATCTTATTATTATATAACTTATACTATAGTTCTTCTATTTCTAAGTAAGTCTTTATTATTTTTATAATTTTATAGTATAAATATTCTATTATAGCTACTTAATACCTAAGTAGGTTGTTTAGCTATTACTTTTATTTATAGGTTATAATATTAAGTCTTCTCTCTAAAAGTTTTATCCTTAAAATCTATTATAAGTAAGTTATTAGTTTTAAGTTAGGGATCTATTAATTATACTTTTTAATTTATTTATAATACTAATATTATATTAAGTTATATTTAAAAATTAAGATAATCTAAGTTAGTACTTCATTCTACTTATAAAGACGTTTTTTATTATTTTAGGTCTAATAACGTTATGCTTTATACTTATTATTTCTATATAAAGTATATATATCAAATAGTAGAGGGTGTGAAGACTTATTAGGGCTATAAAAACCTAAAGCATCTTTATAATAGTCTAGTAGTTATATTAAGTTATAAATTTATTATATCTCTATATATATATTTATACTAACTAGTTATAGTAAAAAGGCTAAGTAATTAGTATTAAGAATAGGAAGAGAAGGAGGAATAAGCTAGTAATATATTATTAGATCTCTATAAGAAGTTAGTATAGGTTTAAGCTAAAGTAGCTAAAATAGTTAGTTATTTATTATAGATTTATATAATCTAGAAAAAGGTAAAGGAGCGTTATATAGAGATATTTTCTTAAGGAATATAGAAGTTAGAGGAGGATAATATTCTTCCTATATTAGATACTTATAAGAGTAGTATAATTAGTAATTTTTAGTTTTAAAGTATTAAAAATAATTTAGATTAAATAAGTTTTAGTATTAGTGAGGAGTTTATAGATCTTAGTCCTCTATTAAGAGACTTATAGTTAGTATTTTCTAGGGGTTTTTAGTTATTTTTTAGTATCTTTAGGTAAATAAATAGTTTTCTTTATTATAGTCTATCTGCTTTTATTAGTAGTCTAATATATCTATATAGATATTAGATATATAAATAGCTAGTGTTATTTATTAGGGGTATTACTATTAGTACTATTAGTATTACTTTTTATTTTTAGTATTATTACTAATAGGTTATAAGTTTATTTTTTATATTAGTAATATTCTTAGTTAGTTCCTATATATTATTTTTATAATTATATCCTTTCTATTTAATAAGGTATTAATATCCTTTTAGTTCTTTAAAATAGTTAATAATTTATTTAATTTTATACTTTAGTTTATTATTTTCTATAATAATAAAGTTATTTATCTGTGATCTTTATAGTACTAGTTTAAGTAGTGAAATATAGAATATTAGGAAATATTTTATTATATTAAGTAAGTTAAGCTTATAGTTAATTAGTAAGACTTTTTAGAGGATTTTAAAAGGTTTAAGTTTCTTAAAGTTTAGTTTGTTACTTAGTTGTTTTATTTTAATATTTTGCTATATAAGGTAGGTGCTATCTCTCTCTTTTAAAATTAATCTCTTAATCCTTTATTTATTACTAAATTATATTATTTATTATTATATAAATTTAAGTTCTTTTTATATATTATTTTAAATTTCCTTAATTTAGTTAGCTATAGTAACAGCTTTAATTGCTGTAGATATGCCTGATTGTAGTTCTCTATATACAGTTAGTTTAAATTTATAGTTAAAGTAGAAAGGGGATTTCTTAGTACTTTCTCTAACTATGCTATTATAAGTAAATTAAGCTATTAGTAGTAATATTACCTAATTATTCTAGTTATAATTAATATAGGTGTAGAGGTAGGTTTTAAGGATCTAGTTAATTTGTTCTATTTATCTATTAGTCTATAGGTGAAAAGTAGTAGATATTTTCTAATTAATATTAAATTATATAGTAAGTAACTTCTAAAATTTAAAAGTGAAGATTTTATCTCTATTTAATATAATCTCCTTAGGTATTCTATAATTAGTAATAATATATTTAAGGAATATATAGGTGAATTTTTTAGTATTATTTACTTCTTTATATAGAATAAAGTAAGTATACTTTATAAGTCTGTTAATAATAATAAGAATGCTGTTATAGTAGACTTCTATAAGGGGTTCTTAAGACTTTAGTAGCTTAATAATAAAGTTAAGTAATATAGAGTACTAAGCAGTTTATAGTATAAATAAAAGTTATAATAATCTATAAGGTTAGTATTAGGTTAGTTTGCTTTTTAAGTAAACTTTATAATTTTTAATTACTATTATAATATATTCTCTAGTAACCTTTTCTCTATATTATTATTATAGTTATTTTTAGGTTTTTATAATTCCTTAGTGATTATATACTAGGGTGCTATAAAGTTCTATAATTACTATATTATTTAGTTTACTAGTTAGGCTAATATTAGATTATTTAGCTACTATTAAAGCTTTTATAGTAGGTATTAAGTCTCTATTATTATTATATTTAAGAATTACTTAGGTTTCTTTTAGTATTAAGATATTATAGTTTAGTTATTAGCTAAAAGTATTAGTTCTACTATTTTTTATTCCTTTTTAATAGATAATTTAAAAGTTAAATTCTGAGAGGAATTCTAACTATCTAATTTATTATTTATTAAGTTCCTTTAAAGTAGTAAAATAAGCTAAATTCTTATAGTCTGTATATATAAATATTTAGTAGATAGTTTCTGAGAGTTAAGGTTACTATTCTTTAAAGGTTTTAATAATTATTATAAGTTTTTTATTATAGATTTAGTAGTTAATCTCTAATCTATAGAGCTTATATAAGAAGAAAGTGTAAGAGTATAAGTATCTTTTTAAGTTTTATTAGGATAGTTATACTCTAAGGGTGAAATCTGAAGTATCTGTTTTGATTTTAAACTATTCTAATAGGTTAGGAATTATTAAGATTAGTTTATTAGTAATATAGTTTTTAATTATCTAGAAAGTAGTTTCTTATTTTTTTTTTATTTAAATAGTTAGTCTTTTTAGCTAAAGTCTATAAGAGGTATATTAATTTTTCTATAAAATCTAATAAACTTCTAATAGAAGTTAATAAATTTAAGGAATTTTTAAACTTCCTTAAGGTTTATTAGTATAAGCTATTTTCTAATAGTTTAGACTTTTTTTTTAGATATATTAATATATTTAGGTGTAATAGTAAATCTGAGGTATTCTACTTCTTAGGTGTAAAATATGCTTTTTTTAGGTTTAATTAAGAGTTTAGCGTTTTAAAGAGCTTTAAGTATAAGGTATATATACTCTTTATACTATTTTATTATTATAGAGAAGATGAGGATGTTATTAAAGTAGATAACTATAAAGATATCTATATATTTATAGAGAACTTAGTTAATTATGTTCTAGAAAGTAGCTGGAGTATTAGTAAGACTAAAGGGTATAATAAGGTATTTAAAATATTCTCTATATATTCTAAAGGTGGTTTTCTATTCTTCTTTTTGCTTTATTCTAATAAGGTTATAGGTATTTTTAAAGTTTAGTGCTGTGAAGTAGTTAGCTCTATAGAGGAGTTATTATAGCTTATTAATTAATAGTAGTAAATATTAGTTTTTAATTATTATTTTATTAAGTATTTAGTAGTTAATATATAGTTATAGTTTTTTATTCTTCTTAGGTATAAATAGAATTAAGCTTCTTATTAGTAATATTAATTTTCTAATATAGCTTTTCTTAAGGTTCTTATTAAAGTATTTATTAAGGGCTTTTATTTCTATTAGGTTAAGTTTATAGATTTTATTAAATTTAAGCTTCTTCTCCTCCTTAATAGGGATTTTATAGTTAAAATTTATATATTTAGGCAGTTTAATTTCTAGTTTAGCTATAAAGAGTTTCTTATAAACTTTATATTCTTTTAGGATAGATAGAAGTAGATTATTCTTTTATTTAAGATCTATTATCTTTAGTAGTTATAAAATAGCTTCCTTTACCTTAAGGTAGTAGATATATTATTTTACTACTCTACAGTAAGTAGATCTACTTAAAGCTTAGTCTCTATAAAGCTACTTAGAAGCTAGATTATTATTATTCTAATAGAGTTAGTTTATTCTCTAATCTATCTATAAGTTATTCTTCTTAAGCTATAGTATTCCTAATATAATATTATATATATTAAGTTTAGTAATATTAAATTAGAGTTATTTATTTTAATTTAAGTAATTTATTTTAAGGGGTGCAGTTTTATTACTAATAGTTCCTCTTTTATATTAGACTTATTTTCTTTCTATATTACTAAATTAGTATATATATTTCTTTTTCTACTATAGTAGTTATAATTAGTTTACTACTTAAGGTGATATAAAATTTATTTTAGCTCTACTATTTATAAATATAATAGTTATAGTATTATTAATAGTAACTATAAGTTATAAGTATACTTTTTAGTCTAAGGATACTAAATAGATAGATTTTATTATTATTACCTATTTTAATCTTTTATTAGTAAGTAAGTTTAGTTTTTTAACTACTCTAGTTATTTAGAGTAGGTAATCTGTTTTCCTTTTTATTAAGCTTTAGTTAAGCTATTCTCTTTAATTTTAGTATAGGGGATATTAGGTCTATTTTTTAGGGTTCTTTATACTTAAACTTTATCCTAGTAGTAGATCTAGTAAGCGTTATATTTATATTTATCTTAATATATAGTATTATTATATTAGTATCTTATAGGAAACTATAGGCTTAAGCTAAAGGTTACTAAATTATTATTAAATATAGTTATAGTTTATCTAACTATAGTGGTTTAAGTGTAAATATTTTAGATAGGGTTTTTATTATATCTTTTAGGATAGAACTAGTATTTATGCTTATCTCTAAGATGTTTTTTATATTTATTAAAGAAATATTATAGCTAAAAGAGGTTTTAGTAATTATAGTAGTTATATTTAAGTGTGGGGTGATCTTCTATATAGAGCTTTAAAGTGTAGTTCTAGTTTCTTATATTAATAGGTGTTTTATAGAAGTATTATTATTAGTTATTATAGCTTATATTAATTATTTAGTATTAGATAAGTTATTAAATCTCTTTTTTATTATTAGATTTCTTTTTAGAGCTAGTATTATCTATACTAGAAGTAAACCTATAGGCGATTTCTGCCTAAGTATATTATTAGGTAATATTATAAGGTTTATTTAAGTTATAAAGTGAACTTTTTTTTTCTCTAAAAGTTTAGTTATTAGTGAGACTAAGAATTTATTATTTAATTAAGAGGTTATATTAGTATTTAAGTTCTTTATTAGATTCTTTTTTAACCTGTTTTTTAAGTTTTTAGTTAATTTACTTAATTCTAATAGGGTTTCTATATATATATTTATATTGTTTTATATATAATATTATAGTACTAAGCTGCTTTTACTATAGAGGGTTATAAGGTTTTTATTAGATTTATATTAAGTATATAGTTTTAGCTCTTTATAGGTATATAAGTTTCTATTTATTATTAGCTTTTAGTTTTTATTCTCTTATAGAATAGTTTAAGGTGTTGTAAGAGATTTATTCTTATATATTAGTGATTAGTAGTAATAATAAGTTAGTAGGCTTTAATTATTATACTTAAAGTATCTTATTAAGTTATTTAGTAGTCTTTTAAACTATTTTACTATTAGTTTAATAGGCTATTACTAGAGTTTTATTAATTAGCTAATATTCTGTTATCTCTTTATTACTGAGGTGTATAGGATATTTATTATTATAGTATTTAGTCTATAATAGGGATATATAGAATATCTTAGTTACTATACTAGCTTATTTAGTCTGTTTAGATATTAGCTTTTAGTTAAGTTTCTTAAGTTATCTATAATCTCTAGTAATATATCTTATTTTTTTATAATTATAGTACTTAAAGTTCTAAGGTTTTTTATTATTACTCTTAGTAGCTATATTGAGGTTTATAGGTCTACTATATTATCTATAGGAAGTGCTTTATTAGATATTATTCTTGTTATTATAAGGTTTATTATTATTCTATTAGTTATTAAATTTATACTGAAGTTACTATTAATATTTACGTTCTAAGTTTAGGTTTTATTATTTATTACCTTATTCCTTCTATTATTTAAAAAGTTAGTTATTAATTTTAATAGTAAGTTTAGTATACTAAAAAAAGTCTTCTAGTTAATTAATTTTAATAATCTTATTTTTAATTTTATTCTTAAGTTCTTAATAAAATATAAAGATTTTAGTTTCTTTAATAAGATTAAGTTAGATATTAAGTTATTAGAAATTAATAGAATAATTTTTAGTAGATTTAGTCTATTTAAGCTATATAAGGTTATATTTAGCTTATTATTTCTTATTAGAGTTTTAAAAGAGAGAATAGAGTGTATTCTTAAATCTCTAGAAGCTAGTATAAATATTATAGGTTTTAGTAATATATTTATTAAGGGTTTTATATTTAAAGTATTCTTTTTAAATTAGTTTAAACTATTTAAAAGCTTTTTCTTAGAAGTAGGTAGCTATATATACTACTTTTTCAGTTTTATTAGTAAAGTCTTTATAGTGAAAATTTTAATAGTTTTTAATTTAGATTAAGAATCCTTTAAGAGTTCTAAACGTATTATTATAAATAACTAAGGTATTAAGTTTAAGTTTTTAATATCTTCTAGTAAGGGTTATTATAATATTAGTAGTAGCTTAAAGAGTATTAAGTTTATTCTAGAGTTTTTAGATTTTCTTAAGATTAGTATTTCTCTTAATATTTTTCTTAAGCTTTTAGTAAGCTATTATAGTATTCTAAAGTTATTTATTAAGGTTCTATATAACTTATTAGTTCTTATTAATAATTTCTTATATATTTTTAGTTTTATTTTTTTATCTCTAGATAATTTTCTTAAGTTTATTATATCTTTTTTTAGTAAAAGATTTTTTTCTATTAGAGTTATAATAAAGGTTTAGTATATTAAAGTTTTTAGTATAAGTAAGTTTTTAAATTAAGCTTTAAGGCTATTAGTATAAAGAACTAGAGGATCTAAAAGTAGGTAATTTAGTAAAGTTATAAGAAGGTATTATACTAGTATTACTAATTAGTAGTATTAATAGTTAACTTATTAAATAAAAGTAATTAAAATATTATAGTTAGCTATTTAATAGTAAGGTTTATTAATAGAAGTTAGAGATTAATATTAATAAATAAATTATTATATTATAAATCTAAGTTATAAGTTATAAGCTATATTATAAATTAATAGTTAGAAGCTAAAGTAATTAATCTTAGACTTAATAAGTATTTATAGTAAAAATAAGCTAAAAATATCTTAAAGATAAATATAAAGTTAATTATTAAAAAGTTATAAAAGTCTAACTATAAGCTAAGCTTAAGGTTATACTATATATAAGTTCTAAGTAGTTCTTTTTATTTTATTACTATTTCTAATCCTAATAAGGTCTATTCTTTAATTATATAGAACCTATATATGTTAAGGATAGCCTCTATATCCTCAGTATATAGATTTAATCTCTTATTTTATTATTATATAACTTATACTATAGTTCTTCTATTTCTAAGTAAGTCTTTATTATTCCTATAATCTTGTAGTATAAATGTCCTGTCACAGCTGCCTAACGCCTAAGTAGGTCGTTCAGCTGTTACCCTTGTTCACAGGTTGTAACATCTGGGTAGTTCAATGCCTTCGTCCACTCGACCAATATCTTCCATCGTATGTTTCGGAATGCGAATGTTCTGATCTTCAAATTCATGACGAACGTTAATCTATGAATGGAACGGTTCAGAGGCTTGAATGGTGACTTACGTGCAAGAATATTATGCCAATTTCTGTCCACCTCCGCATCAGGTTCAGTGAAGTACGTGACATTCTGGAGCCCCTTCTCGAATTGATAGAACTCGCGATATTCATACTGGAGGAATCCATCGATGATAGCTGTATGACCGATTAGCAACGAACTTAACGGTGTACGGTGTGAACTGACAATCCATGGCCCTAGTGCCCCGCATACGACCAGCTTCTGACATGTGCATGGACATCTGGATCAGAGCGGCCGAGTACAAGATCAAAACAGAAAAACCACCAAGAACTTTCAGAACGAGTGAACAAGATCGAGATCTTCTCTCAACAAGGCCTTCCTGCATCAAGGCTGTCTCTTCGCTGTAAGACCCGTCGCTAGATTCATCGCTGGGGGGCACCCGATTGTATGTCGCTTTTTCGATTACAGGAAGCATCTTGAGTCCCTGAAGACGCCAAGATCGTGTCGGAATGAGCAAGAAGATAAACGATTATTGTTGGGAAGGAATGAGACCTCAAGACTCAGAGATGGTTTTAAGGATTGCAGGTCTGGCGTTGGGACAGCGGAACACGTCAAGGGTGAACCACTCCTTCTTTCTTATGCAGGCCAGCGTGTGCTCGCAAAAGCGTGTAAGTGCAGATTCGATGAGCATGACTTCGGTTTTCGCCCCGTCTCAATATTTTAACGAAGCGCTGTTGCCGCGAAGCAGTGTTCGAACGAGCGAATGTGACGGACGGGTAGAAGGGCTCTGCTCACATTGTGTCTCCAGGGGAGCCCACACTCGTGGTCTTGCCTCGCAGGATTTGGGACACATCTGCTGCATGGACACAAAGGCTCTACAAACTAGGTCTAATGCGGTAAATAGACCGATGCAAAAGGCAGAGAGAGGCTCTTGGATGAAGTTACAGAAGCAGATCCAACACAGTCGTGCAGCATCAGTCCGCTTGGAATATCCAGGACATGAGATTTGATTTGTGCGGGAGGACAGAAACATGCGCTCGAGAGGCGGGCAGCTGTGGCTGGACAAAATACCCATGCGCCTCAAGCTCAAATCAGCAAGATAATACTGCAAGTTAATCAAAATGCATCAACCGAGAGGCAAACATTCAATGTTCTCGTCGGGCAGGTGACAGGGGAACATGGGAGAAAGCGGGGCAATTGCTGTTCAAAACAAACACGCGGTGAGTCTGGCCAGATTTCTGCTTTAGCCGACATTTTGCAGTCTCAAGACATAGAATCGAACAGACAAGACTGAGAGTTGGCATGAAAGGTTGGCAAGTTGTTTGAAGAGGTGGTACAGTAGGCGTATCACCGATATGTATATAACATCCAAGCCCATCTCAGTCAAGGCATTTATTAGACCGAAGGAGCTTATTCGTTTCATACACTCAAGGCTCAAAACTCACCTTTCTGCACATCACGCAATATTTTCAATCATCGCCACCATTACTCCCAAGCGCTAAAATGAAGGTCTCCGCCATCGTTCTCGTATGTAGCCTCTTGGCCTATGTCAGTGCTCTTCCTATGACAGGCAAGTAATGAGTTCAACCCTTGCGCAGAATCGTCAATTTCTAAACCTCTTCCTAGGTCAAAACGTCGCCCGAGACGCCAATTTGGCCTACAACAAGCCTGTCGCGGTTGCGAGGGCTGAAGTGGACGCCGACTTGGCGTACAACAAGCCTTCTGCAGCTGCCCGAAGCGAGGTTGACGCTGATCTCGCTTACAACAAGCCTTCCGCTGCTGCGCGGGCGGAAGTAGATGCCGATTTGGCTTACAACAAGCCTTCTGCGGCTGCCAAAGAGTAGTGCAAGTTCAATCCGTTGGGTTGGGATTATGGGCCTGTTTTGTTGGATGCGATAGATATCCGCCACACATGTACTAAAGCTAGCCGCAGCTTTACAGTCACTGAATCACAACAATCGAAGTTACAGGCACTGCAGGTTATGTGCATGTTCCTAGATTCCTCCAATATATGCACATTTTTATGGTCTGAGTCTTCAAGTTGCCGTTTCGTATGCAGCCGTGAAAAGAGGCAGTGCATGCATGCACATAACGTGGTTCAAATGGGCAATCCTACCCAGGGAAATACCAGTTAAATTCAGGTGGCGTACTTGACACTGTCAATCTGATTCTCTCTCGCCCCTCGTAGAACCTTTGAATGAAGGAAACATGAAGGTAGTGCAACTTCCATGACTTAAGTGTCAACAAAACGTTCTGAGATCAAGCCCATCGTTGTACCTTCTTGATTTCCCAGGAACGCCACCTGTGCGATGCCCTCAATTACCTGCAGACTCTAAAAATACACTCTCATTTCTCCTTTGCTGCTTCCAACTTCCATCTCTCCATGTCACGGCGAATTGTACCGTTATCCACATATCGATCATAAAACCAACGAATCGACTCCCTAAATGTGCCAAGCACCCTCCCCACGTTGGCAGTTGCAAACCGTGACGAGACAAATTGTGGCATCTCGGGATCACCAGGTCTTACCAGTGATTTGGGATCGAACGACACGTCCAAAAAGTTGCCACCGCTGTAGATTTCGCCCAGTCTATCGTCGTCCAGTCGACGAATTGCGATTCTATGCTTGTAGTCGCCCTTCACGGCCGTTTGAGTGAAGAATACGCTGCCTGTGGTCCGGCGCGCGGCAACCTCTGCACGGTGGTGTTCCATGCACCGCGCGATGCGTTCGCTATCGCTAGTCTCCTGTGGGAGGGGAAGCCCGATGACTTCGATGCGGTACCGGTACTTGGGGTGTTCCAGGTATGCCTTGTCCAAGGCGTCAAATCTCGTGTGGGCGAGCGCGTAAATTTTCTCGGCCGTGTCGCGGACATGATACGCGTACACGGCTTCGGGTAAGGTGTGGTAAACTCGGATGACCCAAAGAGGTATGTTTGAAAGGTCGGGTCCTGCGCGCGACCTCGTGTCTTTGTCAGTGTAAGCCCATACTGCGAAACAGGGTCTTCCGTCGTGGCAAGGAGCCTCAACCACGACAGATTGAGGGGGAGGGGGCAAACGGGGAGAGGGAGGGGGAGTGGGCCACGTCGGCTTTCTAGCCAGTCGAGCTTTCGAAGTGTCAACCTCCTCTTTTTCGCCCTTGAAGAAGCGCTTGAGTCCTTCGTACGCAGAATTAACAGGCATCTTGACGATTTGGTATGTATCAAGTATCGCGAGCCGGCTGGTGATTTTGGAGGCGTGCTTTCCAGAAGACGTCTAGACCTGTTTGAAGAGGAGGAATGGAAGTGATTATCTTTTTTTGTGTTGTTGCTGGATTGTATGATTGAGATAGATGGCAAAGCTAGGAGTTGTGTCTGGAATTAATAGGAAATCCAAAAGCCTCGCTCGGGGCGCCTACGAACAGTTACATCTGTTCTCTCTGGGTTCTCATATATTTTCCCTTTGTAGTAAGACTCGTTCAACAATCACAGCTGCAGCCTTTATTGAGACAATGAAGAATATCTAAACTGCACGCCAGGTTCCCTTTGATGTTCTTGATTGTGGTTCAAAATCTTCAACAGACTAAGGCACGAGGTTTCTCATCACAAAGAATGGATTTCTATGTACTCTCCGTCGTCATTGTTATCTTTCCAACGCTGTAATTTAACAATTCAAGAGAACAATAACATTCAACTTTCTTAACTGGCAAGTCTTCAATCATCTAGTTGTCATATAGACCTCGCCCCGCATCCAAGATGGGTTCATGTTTCTGACTTATATGCATCGTGCACTCACCAGTTGTTTCGAAGTTGGCGAGGCACACCCAGCAGATGTGTGCTCCGCATACGCAATACATGTGGTTGCAGCCACCCCACTTCTCGATAGGCGCGTGGCATTTTGGGCAGCCCTTGACCCCAAGCTTTCGTTTGCACTTTTGCAATTTCTTTTCGTCTGCTTTGGCAATTTTGTTTCGGCGTTCCGTACAAGATATTTCGGGGTGGGAGTTGTGGCATGAGGGGCATGTCGCTTTGCCGCAGCTCGGACATTTAAAATATCTCGGGTTCTCGGCGGAACTGACTCGGTAGACGTGTCCGCAATCTGCCGTAGGACAGTACCGGAGCTCCTCGGGGTGCTTCTTGACGTATGATTCGGCTGATGACGCGAGGAGCTTTTCGAACGCCTCTGATGAGAGGTGCCGTTCTATTTCCTCAAGACTGACAACGGATCTGCAAAGGCCATTATTGGCTATGCAGGCCACTTCGAAGCCTCCGGCATTTCTGTCTGCCGCTCGACAAAAGTTCTGGAAGCAGCCCACGCAGTAGAGGTGACCGCATGTCGTCGTCAGGGGCTGGTCAGGCTCGGTCCAGCACACTGCACACAGTCTCTCAACCACATCTTTGAATGTCGACCTCTGAGAAATGATATCTAAGGCTAGCTCGTAAGAGGAGACTGGTCCTGTGATATCAATCCGGGTAGGCGGCCAGACGGACTTGTACGTCACAGCCTCTTTGCCAAGCGCTTCACAGAGAGCCGTGAAACCTCCTCTGATGACCCAATTAAAGGCATTTTCGTTGAGAATAATGGGATGAACGGTTGTAAAATTGCTTTCGAAAGTCAGGAAAAGAGCCTCGTTAGCTTTTTCCATATTTTCAGGCGGGCCGTATACTTTGATCTCTTTGCTAACTGGGAAACACTGAAACGCGACCCCGCAGTCCTTTGCGATTGGATTGAGAATCCGGTTTCGGAAGGCCTTGTTGTCAAAATACGGACTCCAGATCGGGCTGCCGGTGTCCCGAGAATGGAAAACCTTGCCAGCAAAGAGACCATTCATTACTTGTCGTGTCGTCTCCAGCGCATCGAGATCGTCGCTTTCCAACGTCATGGTGGTATATGTCTCCGTGTCGAAGGACGTTTTGAAATTAACCGGAGCATCTCTGTGGCCATGAAACTCTGTGACCTCTTCAATAAGATGCTGGAAAACTCGGGTCGAAAGCTTGTAGCACGTGGAATGAATCTGCTTCACACTCAGCAGTCCAGACGAATTGAACGGGAGAGGAGCTCCGTCCAAGATTTGGACTGCTTGCTTGGCGTCTTCTGCCGCCATGAAACAAGCCACCGATTCCACCGTATGATCTTCAGCGTCTGACCCAAGAGAAAGTCGTGTGGCTAAATCGCCGACGGCTGCCAGCATAGCTTCCACCATGGCAAGCTCGTCCGTTTCAAATGTAAGGCCAGATTCGTCGCGGTCCTTTGGCCAAGAGCATTTAATCTTCCGACTAGTCGAAGCGTGAACCTTTCCGTGAATCTTTCCTTCTTCCCATATCGGATTCGCCTCCTCTGTGGCAACTTTCGCCTGTGCAAACATCCCGCATGTTTTCTGCTTCTCAAAGCTCTCGCGCAAAAGCTCCGCAAACCCAGGACCTCGGCCTTTCACGACAGCACATTTGAGCCCCGAGTCTTGGGATCTCATTTCGATGGACGTGGGAGGAACCTGGAAGCCCCTAGCTCTTAAGAGCCTTTGAACTGCCGTCTTATGGCATGTTGCGACGAGGTTGAGAATGATGACGGTCGAGTTATGAGGAAAGGCAACATCACAGACCGATGCTCCGGGGCCAAACGTGAAGGACGCCCCGAGCAACTGTCGTGTACGCGACTCGGTGGCGGTAGACAGCTGCGTGATGAAATGAGCTTTTGCGATAATCTGGTGCAACCAAAATGCAGCAAGGTACTCACAGTGTCCTCTTCTGGGTCCCCGTGTGGAAGGGGGCATTTGTTTCCCTTTTCACAACGACCCTCCGCAGGCTGAACAGGTGCGAATTGGTCCAAAGGCACTTTGACGTGTGGGAAGTCGCACTCGTCTCCATAGTGACAGATCCCTCTCGCGAAAAACGTGCATAAGTTCATGGCAGTTTTCTTGATCAAGCTGTTGTCCAGAGTCGATTTGTTTGACGACGAGGCGTTCCCCTTGCTAGTCTTGTCGTGCTCGTGTATCGTGTCTCTGACTCGACACGAAAAATGTTTGAACATACTGCCCATAGCCGTTGCTAGAACAGAAATGAAGAGGCTGATGATGACAACAGAGATTTTCCCGCCTGCAACCCTGAGTGCTGGACCAAAAACGCGCACGTAACCCGAAGAACGCACCGGGTCTGAGACCCTGAGGCACGTGAGGCGGAGGTGCAAGGTTTTAAAAAGCTAGACTTCACAGGCGCGTTTATTGCTCTTCTACACAGGAACCTCTTGGGCCTTTATCCTCCGAGACCGGGCTGTTTGGTCCTAACTGAGTTGCCCTTTGCACCGTGGATTCTCTTAGCTGACCGTGGAGGAGGCCAACCATAGAGCAGACACAGGTGCACGGGTGTTTAAACTCAAAGGTGGCTGCGAGTTCAGTGGAATATTGACAAACAATTGGATCCTACAACACATATTGGCACACATTGGCAAGGATCATCACATCACATTAAAATTGAGTTTTGCTATCCGGGCGGATATTCCTACCTATCCGGGCGGGTAGATGGCGATGATGGGACGACGACGGGGACGACGGGGACGACGGGAGGGACGACCGGGACGACGACGGGGACGATGACGGGGAGGGACGACGGGGAGGGACGACGGGGAGGGACGACGGGGAGGGACGACGGGGAGGGACGACGGGGAGGGACGACGGGGAGGGACGACGGGGAGGGACGACGGGGACGACGGGGACAACAAGGGTAATAGGAATAATAGGATAAAATATTGAGCTTAATATGAGTAATTATCCGCCCGGTTAGTCAGATCTATGCGCCCGGATAGCAAATCTCTTAAAATTATCACATCACATTGCATAGGTTGGGGAACTTTGGTTTGTATTGGGTTTGAGAAAGACTACCAAAAGTGCATAGCCTGGGTAGCCGCGTCGTTCTCGACTGCGGCGGCCGGACGGCCTCTGACGACGTCCGGCTGTTGTCGTTGTTGTCGTTGTTCGCCCACCTCCATCCTTCCCTCCCCCCGATCTCGGCCGTCGTCTTGTGCTGGCTCGAGATCTTCATAAGATTCCTCCTCCTCCTCCTTGAGGAGCCGCTCTAGCTCAGCGAGCTCATTCTCTATCCACTCCTCATCGTTCAGAATGGGGTTGCCATTCTGGTCGAAGAGCCTGTACCCTTCGCCGACGGTACCGTGGTCTTTTACCATATGGTCATAGGCTGCATTGGATGTGGTGAATGTCCGCATGCAAGCCCAGCATATAAACGTTCCACACCCGGAACATTCGACTTTATCACAGCCATCATATCTAACGATGGGAGTCGAGCATTCGGGGCAATCTCTGGCCTCAAGCTCCTGCTTGGCCTGTTCAAGATCTCTGTCAATCATGGACTCGCACGTGGAGTCTCTGTCGTGGAGGCGGGCACACGTGGTGCAGACGCGCACCAGACAATCGGGGCATGTCCTGGGGGAGCCCATACAGCCTTCGGTCTTCGGGGTAGGCCGGTAGATCTGCTTGCAGCCCGGCGTGGGGCAGTGCCGCACGAAGTTGGGATTTCGGCACGCGAATGCGTTGGCGGCTAAGTCGAGAAACTCTTCAAAGAGTGCCGGAGGCAGGTTGTCGGCGAGACACTCGAGGTCGAGGGGGCAGTCGCAAATCTCTCCGTTGTCGTTCTGCGATGTGCACCGAAGAGGCCCCTTCTTATGGTTGGCGCGGTACGTCTCGAGGAGGCACTCAGCGCAGAAAATGGATTGATGTCCGCAAGATGGCAGAACGGGCCGTTCGAGTACGTCGAAGCAAGCCATGCAAGTACGTTCTGACTGGATCTTGAGAGCGCGAATGGTGGTAGTGTCGAGGATCGCGCTTCGCTCGATGAGCTCCTCAAGCTGGCGCTTCATGTTGATGACTTCCTGTCGGATGAAGCCAGTGATCCTGATGGCGGCGCAGGTCTCGGTTCGCTGGATGTCGACGATCATACTGTCGCGTTGGGCGAGTGTGCAAAGCTCGCTGAGTCGCTCTGCAATGGTACTCATTGTCTCGTGGGGGATTCCAATACGGACCTCGAAGGCCTGAAAAGCTTGGAAATCCAGATTGTGGTGCGCGAGGTCTTTGATTGCCATCGCGGTTTCGTCGCTGTCTGCGAACGTAATCTCGGCGGTATAGCGCGAGTTGTACTCTTCCACTCGGGCGTAGTGGATAATGGTCGCGAATGTTCCCAAGTGCTCGAGAAGCATCTTGTATTGGAAGGCGACGTCTCTTACTTCATTCTCGGGCCAAACAATGGTGATCCTGTTGGCGAGGCCGGTCCAAATGAGGGTCTTGGTGGTAGGGTCTGCGAGCTCGAGACCAGTGACCTCTCCGCCGGCTGTGATGGTCATGTCAAAGCCCAGCTTGTGACGAACGACGGAGCCGTTGGCGGTGACGAAGGAGGTATGGTTAGACATCATGGTAGTGGTAAAAGACATGACGACGAGCTGATATGGCGTGAAAGTAAGCCGGACGATGATAATGCCGGAAAGTAAAGACGATAGACGGAGAATGATAATAAGGTGGAGTGATAGAAGTGAAGAGTACGGTAATAGACTGTTAAAACAGTGTGAACGAAAGCGAGATAGACAGCGATTTGTATGTAGCGAAGCGAACAAGTAAGACGAGTGCGTATCGAACGAAGTGAGACGAAGAGAAAAGGGAAAGGGAATTCCAAACTAGGGGGCGAGGAAGCGCAATATATACGCTTCTGAAGGCTCGCCGCAATCACTCTCAATGTCCCAACCCTTCTGTGTACGATTACCAAGCATGTAGAACTATACAGGTATCAACTGTGAAAAGTCAAAGAAGTGGAATACCTTGGACTTCGGAGCCTGCGTCCGTTGAAGCAAGCTGCTTCAAGTCGAAGGTTGTGCCACTGCGCACCAGTTTGAGAGGCAAGGAGTCATCCGAATAGGTGTGTGGGAGCTTAATAGGTAGAGCTTTTGTCAGCATCGTGAAGTCAAGGTAGGAAATCAGTCATATTACAGAGTTTTCAAGTCGAAGAGGTGAGACGTTTTGCCAGTTGGCAGAGTTGACAGCTACCGTAACTGCAGGCCAGTTGGCAAAGTTCGTAAACCATCGTACGAAGTTACAAAGTCTCTGAAACGAAATGGTTGTGGGCAAGTGGCTGACAAGAAAATGGATGCACGGAAGTGGTCTCTTTACCACTTGATAGGATTGGATTCAAGACGGCACTGCGGAGAGCTAGAACATCCAATATATGCAACATATGCACGCTGAAGGAGATGAGCAGACGTTGGATTGTCGTTCTGCAAGACATGCTAGAATACTACCTTATACATCAGGTTCTGCTGTCGTCTGCAGCGGAGCAGAGCTGTCAACTCGACCCATGGGGGAACAGAGACAGCAAAGCCCGGTAAACTCTGCCTAACCTTAGCTGGCGTTGTTTGGTCAGGTACCGTTCAGAGGCCGCTCAGGGGCCGCTCAGGGGCCGTTAACTCTTTTCCATAATGTGGCCGAAGGCCATCTACAGCTACTGTACATTGCCAGGTGGTGATTCAGGGGCAAACTCAAACTCGGGTCAGGTACGCAATCAAGCTTTTGTTGGTGGCGCCGAGGTGACTGTTTTCCAGCCACCAAAGTTCAAGCACAAATCAGAAAGGTCTTTTCGTTAGAATCTTGGCCCTAGCCGGAAGATCTTCCGGCCGTTTCCAGTGCTCAAAGTTCTTAAAAGAATTGTAACGCACTGATTGTAAGGTAGTTGCTGCTAACACAGCGTTCAAGATGGGTGACGGTCAACTTAACTTGTGGCGGGAAGGAACGAAAGAGACTATAACTACAGGAAAACTGAAGGGTATAAAAAACGAAAAAGACTTCAAATAAAACTGGCGTAATGCTCCCATCGTCAACGCTGGTTAGAGTGACGAGCAAAGATTACAGGTACAACTGAGCCACGGCTAAGTTTTCAGGACCGCGAAGTTTAGTAACCGAGGTACAATACACAGCAAGGTACAGATATGGAAAGGGGGACCAATTGGTAACGCCTTGCAGCCAGAGCGCCCCGAACCTTGCAGTGCTGCTGATTTGTCAGGGGCGGCATCGTCTCTACCTCTGGGTCCGAAGATGGCTCCAGCCCCCCTTTCCCCTTTGCCAAAAAGCCACAGTTCCACTTAAAATCCTTGATGGTACAGTTGAACATACGAAGAGGGGCAACTCGTCCCTCAAACACAACGCCCCTGAGAGTGGGCAGCGGCACGGAGCGGCACAGAGTGGGGGGAGTTCGCGTTTGAGTTGCAATTGGATGAGGTCTGATACTGGAGTTGGTTGTGCAAAGGGGAAAATGTTGATGGAGTTGATGAGTTGGCTTTGCGGAGGGAAGAAAGTCGTCTCGTCTCGAAGGAGGGGGAATCATGACCCTACGAACGAGTACACTCTGATGCAGCAAGGACTTCCATATGCATGGCACGATGGCCAGCGATTATAGACTATGCGACACGACCTCGAGACTTTGACGTCGCGGACAACTCCATCTCAGCCTCAACATTCACCCATATAACCCAGCAGTTATTTTGGGAGTTCGCATTTGAGTGGATGAGTTCTCATACTGAGTTGGGCATGCAAAGAGGCTTGGCGGAGGAACAAAAGTATCCCGTCGCGAAGAATGGGCAGATTACTATCAACACCGAATCATGGGCCCAGCTGCCGAATGTCTGTCTGTTGCAGCAACTCTAGTCGTTATCAAGAATTCCGTGTATGCAGGACGTGATGAGCAGCGACTTCAGGTTATGCGGTACAACCTTTCGTCGTGGCAAGCAACCCCATCTCAGCCACAACATTCACCCACGGAACCCAGCAATTATTTTGAGATGTATTGGTCTAAATGCACTATGCTACCGAGATATCCCAAACCGAACCGGTCATAAAAATCAAAAACAAATGCAGGTATCAATAAACGCCAGAACTTCACATCGCTCTTTTGTGTTTTTCTTCATTACCCATCAGAGAGAAAGGGCCCTCCTTTTTAACCCACCACGTGGGGAACGCCCCTCTTCCACTTGAGCTTCTTGCCGTGCTTGCTCTCGTGGTGCCTCGACACGTTGTCCCTTCGCCCGCGGTGGTCGCAGCCGGGGTGCGGGCACTCGCGGATCTCGGAGCGCACGTTGGCGGTCTGGGCGACCTCGGGGTGCCGCGCCTGCAGGTGCCGCTCGAGGTCGCGGACCTGGGCGAACTTGTGCTCGGTGTGGCGCTCGGCGCGGCAGATGGTGCAGACGAGGGACTTGCGGTGGACGCGCTGGTGCTGCTTGAGCTGGGCCTCTTTGCGGAAGGTCTTTGTGCAGTTGTCGGTGGTGCAGCGGTAGGGGTGGTCAGCGGCGTCCGGAGAAGTTGGGGAGGTTGTGCTCGTGGGGATGGGGGAGGCGGTGGTGGAGGAGAGGGGCCAGACGGGCATGGAGCTTGGGTCTTGGAGGAAGTCCATGTCGTCGGGGATGTAGTCGAGAGACTGCTCAAAGGGGGACGTGTTTGCGCTGCCGAAGTAGGAGACGGAGAGCTGGTCGCCCGAGAGGTAGTCCGACGACGCCGAGAGGTCTGGGAGGGGGTCGTTGAAGGAGAAGAGGCTCTGCTCGACGTCGTACTGGACGGTGGGGTCGTTGAAGATGTCCTCCGGGGAGCTGGTGTCCGTGGGGTAGTTGTAATTCATGGTGAAGTCGCCGGGGGCGAGCATCTCCTCGTTAATGTAGGTGGCCCAGTCGGCCATCTCGCCCGGTGCCTCGTAGAGGTCGGAGAGAGGCGAGCCTTGGGTGAACATGTTCTCCATAGTGTCGTGGGGCGCAGCGCATCCGGGCTGGGCCCCGTAGGGCCAGCCGGTGGAAGTCACTGCCATGGTGGTAGTGAGGAGGGGGTCAGTCTCGGTGTGGGTAGTGTTATCGCCTTCTGGTCTGCCAACTCTCGTGGAAGTTGCAGCAGACATTTCGATCAACTCCGTGTGGGAAGCTGAAGGTTGCTGGTCAAAGTGGTTGTAATGGTGGTCGTAGATGGTGGTGGACTCGGCAATGTGCTGAGCGTAGCGGTTTACAAATGGCGTTGGTTGTGTGTGAGCGATGTGGGATCTGGAGTCATCAAGTTTAGACGTCCGCTCGAGAAGTTTTACGACGTACTCAGGTCCTTGGCCAACCTAGGGGCGAGCGTTAGTCGCATGTCACAGGGTGAGAAGTAAGTCGAGTTAAAGCCTTACCTGCGCGGATAAACGGCGTCATCTTCGCCATATTAGACAGCAACCGACAGGTTCTTCATGATGCCGATGACCTCCTGGCGCCGAGGCGTGACCTGGAAGTCTTGGCAAGCAATGGCTGCGGTGGGAAGATCATATCCCAAGCCAAATGCGTCCTGCGACGGTTCCCTTGTACTGGGATCCTTGAGCATTGAACCATTTCTAAAAGGAAATGGGTCCATGTCTGCGAGGTCAAATCTCGCGACGTCTTCCGCCCGTCGAAACAGGTGGCTGACGCTGATGTCTGGGTTGCAGCACGACATGCGTCGGTACCGACGTGTCATTGCGTGTGCAGGCAACTGAGACTGGTAGGTGTGTTAGCGCCTACGTTTCGTAGAGCGTTGATGAAATCTCTAAATTGTTAGCCTACCTTCTGCATCATCATCGGAAGTGATCCCAAGATTGGAAGCATGTTGGAGTCGACGGGCGATGTCCATGAGGGTGCAATATGGTATCCCCCGTCGTCGGAGCATTCGTTCTCGGTGATCGGCGAGCAATCCATTTGGTCGCATCCGTCCGAAGCACAACCAATGTGCTCCGACAGTCGCATCAAATCGGATCGCCCATCAATCTCGAGAGCGCAAGCGCAGGGCGGTTCAGGCACGAGTCGGCCAGGATCGCCATCGTAGTCATATTGGTCCAGACGGTCGCTGACCGGTGGATCATGGTGCAGGGCCATCTTGGCGGCGGGCGAAGCGGCTTCTACAACCAGCGCATTGGTATTGAGGGCAGGGGTGCTAAGAAAGCTTGGAAAGGGTTGTATCGATGATCCGAATCGATGTCAAGCTTGCGTGCAATAGTAAGATGAAGGCGATGTGTGAAGATAGGTAGAGTGAGTGTAAGTCGGATGAGGAAAAGAAAGAGATTCAGATTCGAGATGCGCGAGGGATGCCTGGGGATTTGAACAACCCAGTGACTCAGGCAGAAGCTTTCCTACTGGCTGGGCCGCCGCTGCCTGTGCCGTTTTCCTGGGGGCGCAGCGATTTGGCCTCAGTGGTCCGTGCGCCGTCCGCAGTGGGACGGTCTACCTGTAGGGTGGATTAAATGTTAGGTCACTCATGGTTGAATGACGGTTGCTCGGGCAGTATTTTACTGATTACACTAAATAGAAGGTAACAGTATATAATAACATACTCGTTAATCTGAAATATGCTTATTTAACCTACTAAACTCCTTCCTCCGTCCTATCGTGACCGGTATCATTGTTGAAGACCATCTCAAATTCCAACATACAAGTAGACATACAAGCCTCTGCCAGCCAGGGCTGAACGGTAGGCGGATTCCTGCGGGGAGAAGCACTATTGGCTGGCAGAGCTGACATCCCCCCACTTGGCCGCAGGAAAAAGATACAAAGTGACTTGAGGCCGCCGCGGCTTCCCCATCGTGTTTCCCTCCATCGCGCCATTGCGCATGCCTCCTCGTCGAGTTTTCCCTAAAAGATGATGCAACTTTTCGGGGGACGAGCAATTGGAGGTCAATTATTGGCCGCCTTACCTTGAGTCAGTCGGCGGGGTTCGAGTGTCTGCCCCCTCCAGGTGTGTCTAAAGCGTTCGATATATGGGTGTCTTTCACCGATAGGCGCAAATCGTCATCGTTTGTGTCAGTTGATCCTCGACGGGCAGGCTGGAGCTGCGCCAGATGGCTACCCCAAACACGAAATTCTCGCTCCCGAGTTGAGCATATCGATTCTTGCATTTTGATGTCGCAGCTTCAGAATCGACGACGAGGATCGGGGCGTCAACTGCTCGTGTCCGAGAGTCATTACGACCCATCGGCTGGTTCGACACCACCCCACGCTGACATCGACTGCATCAGTACGAGGATGGCCAATGTGTCGCGCGCAATACGACAGACTGCTACCACCGCCGATAGAAATCATTCCGTTAGCTGTCGCTGAACTAAACCAACCTCACCACAGAACCCTGCTCGAACCTCGACCGACCCGAATGACCATCTCTATCTATGGCTGGCCCTTGGAGAACAAAAACCAAAACACGCAACCAAAAGAATCGTGAATGAGCAAAAAGATTGCGCCGAGGGGGAATCGAACCCCCGGCTCCCCGACGCTGCTGGATGGCAACGGAGAATTTTACCACTAAACCATCGGCGCAAGTGGCAGCTGACTCAGCTGATGGCAGAGGCGCTCAATTTGGAGATCATGACCTGCAAGCGAAGATGGCGACAGGACTATCCCCACCCGCGACGGTGCGAGCGAGCGAGCGAACGATAAAGATACCGACGTTCAATGGCGACGGAAAAGTGTCATATCACTGTACCTATGAGATATTGACTGGAATATTGCAGTTGGCAGTACTCGTCTGGTTACCTATGTAGAGCTGGAGATGGTCAGAAGACAGCATGATGAAAGTGGAAAAGTCGGGGCGCGCATCAACACCTTTACATGGATTGTGCGCAGGTGAGGTTGAAATAAGAGCCGGTCTGCGGGGTCTACCCAAGTAAACTCTGAGCGTCGCACGTTCCCCTTCTCCTTGGACCTCGCTACCTTCTCATGCTGGTGGAGACATGGTTCGGGGCTGCTCTGAGTGTTTTCGGCGAGCGGCGGCAAGGTCCCCACTTTGCTCCGCGTGGTGTCCGGACGAGCGGCGGAGCTGGGGTTCCCTTCCGGGCCCGCCGTTGCTTCGCAGGGGTTTGCGTCCCATGTTTGTCACAGGGTTGGTCCGGGCGATGAGGTGTTGGAAGGCTGGTATTGCACCGGCACAATAGTCCGGGACACGTCCTAGAGGCATGGCCGCTTTGAGGGCAGGATTTCATCCCCCGCCGTTCGTTCATGTTCCCTGCAGCCTACCTCAAAATCCGCCTACAACACGTCAAGCCTCGTCGGTCCCTAAGCCCATTACCCGGGCCAAATCTACCGCACTCCACAAACCATCATCCTCCAACGACGATACTGCCCGTGAAGAAGACCAACACGTTAACCAGACAAACATAATCCCCCATCATTCCAAAACCCCCTTCCCCCGCCCATCCTAAGCTCCCCCCAGCAGCAGCAACAAACCCCCAAGAAACTCCCCAATTCGGGCGCTGCGTGAGTTTGAGCAAGATACTTGCATCCGCGCTAGCGCCGCCGCACGCCGCCGCCCCGCCCCGCTGCATCTGATTCGCCGCGCCAACCACGAGGAACACACACACACACATACACACTCACCCGCCACGAACCTCTCTCTCTCACTCTCTCTCTCCCGACATCAGGCCCATCCATGTAAGCTTAACCCAGCTGCCAACATCCCGTCTTTGTGGTTTTCTCATTAAGCTTGGTCGCGAAGCTGCGTCGCTAGCAGCAAATAAAAAAAACTTGCTCAATGGCGGCTGAGATTGGTTCACCTTCCCGTTACAGCGTTCACTCCCCAGTGAAAGCAAGCATGCGAGCCCGGTCTAGACGTGATGCCGAACCCAGCATAGATGACACCCTGCCATAGGACCTCCTCGCTCGTTTCCATTGTGGCGTTCTTTTCCTGCGCAGGTTTCTTTCCCTCGGAGAGTTAGGCTGATCTGTTCTACCAACCACATCCCAAGGGGTCACAACAGCTCCCATCCTTGCCATGTCCGCCATCCCAATGGGAAGGATGAGCTAAAACAGTTTAGAACGCAATCTGCATGCTCGCTCCTCTGCGGGGGTTACAACACATGCAAACAAGCTACCAGGTGGTGTTGTTATAAGGGTATATATAACCGCGAGGGCCTCTTCTCATCTCGTCTTTCAGCGTGGCATCACACACTCCTCACTCTCGAGTCTTGGCAAGATCTTGTCCCATCAACCGACCCGCTGAACAAACTTAAACTTCATCATCTCCACACGCAGATCAGCAAGGGAACCAAAAAGAAAAAAGCAATGGCCCCCAAGACCCTCCTCCTTGCCCTCGGCGCCGCCAACCTCGCCGCCGCGCACTTCGGCCTCGCCTACCCCTCCTGGAGAGCCGATACCCTCAAGAGCACGAACGAGACGGGATACTCGCAGTGGTTGTACCCATGTATGTTCCCTCACCAAGCCATTCACAACCGACACCCCCCAACCCCTCCCCCCAATCTGCTCCCTCTCCTTTCCTTTCCTTTCACCAGAACACGCTTCCTCCAAATTACCCGCAAAGCTAAACATCCCAAAAGGCGCCGGCGTCCCCTACGGCACCGGCAACGTCACCGACTGGCCCCTCGACGGCGGCTCCCTCGAGCTCGACCTGCACCACGACTGGACCTACGTCTTCATCAACCTCGGCATCGAGGCCGACGGCAACGTGACCACGCACAACATCACGCTGACCCCGCAGTTCTGGAACGCCACCGGCAGCGGCGTGCTGTGCGTCGAGAAGCTCAACCTCACGACGCCCGCGAAGGAGGGGCAGAAGGGCAGTATCCAGGTGGTGACCGTCGGAGACGCGGGAGCGGGATTGTACAACGTATGTTTCATCTGTTCTCTTTTTCCTTTTCTTATGGTTTGGCCGGGAGGAATGGAGGAGGAGAGAAAGGCTGACGATGGGTATGTATATAGTGCGCCGATATCCGGTTCACGGCCAACGCGACGACGCTCCCCTCGGACCAGTGCAAGACGGAGGGCGTGGAGGTGTACACCGTCAAGGAGCAGAGCGCCAACGGCACCGTCGAGGAGGGCAGCGGCAGCGGAAACAGCAGCGGCAACTCGACCTCTGGCGGTAGCGGCAGCAGTGGCGCGGCGGGACGGGGCTCGCATGCCGTTGCGCTGACGTCCATCGTCGGTCTGAGTATGGCCTTCGTCTTTGGGATGAGCCTGTGAGGTGTGTGATGCGACGGAGACAGGAGGGAGAAATGTGACGTGACAAAGGGAGACATCACGAGAGAGCATGAGAAATGTGTTGTGTTGTGTTATGTGCGTGGGCGTGTCTGTCTGTGTCTGAGCAGCCCCTTTCTAATGTACATGAGTGTGTATGCCTTGATACCAGCCCCCGCCATCCCATCCGCCCACCGTGGATGCAAAAATAAAAACAATGAGGAAAATGTCATCCTATCGATGCGATATGCTGGTTGTATATGGTATATGAGATGTGCGCAACAGTGTATGATGCAGGAAAATGCAAGACCTGGTTCACGTCAACGACGACAAAACCATGTAAAGAAATGAAAACGACTTACTCAATGCAAAAAAATCAACAAAAGATCAAAACAAATGCCCAACATCAGTGGTATCTCTCGCAAAATACATCCATCTCGTCAAAACATAAAAACACACAGGTATTAAATCCAATGCAGCACAATTAAAAAAAACGTCATCACATCACATCACCTCTTCACGGCGCTCTGCTCCACAAGGAACAACTCCCTCATCACCCTCGCCATCGTAATCCTCTGGCTCGGCAACGGGATCAACATATCACTCACCAGCCTCTCCAGCTTGTCGCGCGGGTACAGCTTCTCCCTCGCCTGCGCGACCTCGCTCAGCCAGATGTACATCATGTCCACCGCCGCGCACGGCGGCCTCGTCCCCATCGGCGGCGGCGCCATCGTGCGGTTCACGTCCGCGATCATCCAGTACAGCGGGCGCCCGCCCACCTGCGCGCCGCCCTTGCGGCTGCGCGCGTCGGGGAAGGGGATTTTCCCCAAAACGTAGAGCATCGTCACGCCGAGCGCCCACACGTCGGACGGCGGCCCGCGGAGCTTCTTGCCGATGAACTCGGGCGGGATGTAGTACGGCGTGCCGCCAGTAGTAACAGGCCCGGAGGTGTGCGTGGAGAGGCCGAAGTCGCAGAGCACGGCGCCGCGGGAGGGGGAGTAGAGGATGTTGGCGGGCTTGATGTCGTTGTGCACGAGGGATTTGCTGTGCAGGTAGTGCAGCGCGCCGGCGATGTCGCGCAGGATGGCGAAGGCGTCGGCGCGGGTGCCGGTGAAGGAGTGGTCCAGATGATTGCGCCAGACGCCCTTGGCGGCGAGGTCCTTGGCGTCGACGTGCTCCATGTAAAGCGACAGGTAGCGCGCGTCGCCGCCGTAGAGCTTGACGATGGACTCGTGGCGCAGGTCGTCCTGGGACTGGTACTCGCGCAGCCACATGTCGGCCTGGCGGATGACGTTGCGCTCATTGTTGTCCTGGGGTTTGGCGGCGGGGTTGGCGGCGGACGCGGCGGAGCGGGTCTTGAGGACCTTGACGGTGACGATGCCGTCGGGCACGTTGGAGTGCTCGGCGGTGAAGACGGAGGAGAGCGTGGTCGAGGCGATCTGGTCGCGCTTGGTGACGGTGTACTCGTCGATCTCGCAGCCGCCGGGGATGGCTACGGTCTCGCGGGACTGCATGTCGAGCAGGGCGTGGCCGTTGGCGGGGACGAGCGCGCCGCTGCTGCTTGTGCCGGTGGTGGTGGTTTTGGCCTCCGTGGGGAGGGGGAAGACGAGGGGTTTCGCGGCCGGGCGGAGGAACATGATGACGCCGTCTTCCTTGTCGTCCCGCTTGGCGGCGGCTGCTTCGTCGGCGGTGCGCGGCTTCTTCTCGGTGCGCGCGGCGTCGGCGCCGGCGTCGAGGGTGAAGGAGCGCTTGCCGGAGGCGTTGAGGGCGTCTGAGCCCGAGCCGGAGTCTGGTTCCGAGCGGAGGTCGGAGTCCTGTCTGAAGAACGCCGGGCGCTTCGCCAGGACCCTAAAATCCAAGACGGAAGTGTCGCGGACGTTGATGCGCCATGTGCCTGGCGAGAGCGCCTTTGGCGTTCCGGGGTTGACGGTCCATCCGCAGCTCGAGGGCCCGTCGGATATCCTGGTCAGCGAGATGGGCACCTCGGAGCGGTTCAGCAGGATCTGGTTGTCGCTTGCCGGGTCATAGTACAGCTCGCACCACAGCGGCGGGCGGGGCGTGTTGTCGTCGTCGAGGCGTTCGGGCGGGATGCGCACGGAGAACTTGATGTCCTTGGAGGTCTGGGTGACGGCGAGGACCTTGTGCTGCGGCTCCTGCTCGGAGGCGACCTCGGCGCGCAGGGCGAGCCACTGGCAGTTGTAGTTGCCCGGGCTGACGGAGCGGCTGCGGGTGAGGGGTCTCACGAGGATGCGGATGCCCTGCTTGTGGTGGTGCTCCTCGACGCGCAGCTGGTCGAGCGGGACGGCGTCGGGCTGCGGCAGGTCGAGGGGCTCGTCGACGCGGATGCTGCCCAGGCGCCGGTCGATCTCGGTCTGGGAGAAGGGTTCCGTCTTTTCCTCCGAGGGCTCCTCCGAGCCAAGGGCCCGGCGGCGGTCGCCCATGAGAGACGGGGGGAGGGGTGGTGGTGGCGGTTGGGAGGACGACGAGGATGGCGGAGGAGGCTCTAGCCGTCGTCGTGGTCCATGCGTTGCGCGCGGATGGCGGGATGCGGTTACAATAGACTCGGAGGGGACTCACTCAGTCGCACACGGACTGTGGACGGGTTGGAGCGAGGGGAGTTTGCCTGCGTGCGTGTGTGCAGTGGCGGCAGAGGCAAGCAAGGTAAGGTGGGCTGGGTAGTGTAGGAATGGCCGGGATGGGATTGGATTGAGAGTGAGTAAGATGTGGTCTGTCCGGGATAGTCGGCCAGGCAGACGGGCTGAGGCTTGGTAAGGCGGTTACGCAAGCAGGGTGAGCGTTGTGAGATTTATTCGTCGTCTTCTTCTTCTGTTGCGGAGAACTGGGATCAGACCGTGGGTTCCGTGGCGCTTTCGCTGGGTCTGAGGAAGAGTTGCGATGATGCGGGAGGATGAATGAGGAAAGGGAAAAGAAAAAAGGCGAGAGGGGAGGTAGGAGAGAGAGACAGTGGATTTGAGGCACAAATGCAGGAACAGCACGGAATTAAGAGCCGCCAGGGCACAGCCAACAATGAGGGCGCGAGGAGAGGCAGGGCGGAGGAGAGCAGCAGAGACTGGATGTCAGATGAACAGATGGACAGATGAGCCCAAAGTCAACCACCGGGAAATCAGCGACAAGTCAGTGACTGACTGACTGAACTGGCTGATGGACTGAGTGACCGTGGGTGGATTGGGGGAGACAGTAGTAGACTGGGGGGGAGCGGGAACGGTGTGTGCAACGGGGACGGAACGGGGAGGGACCTTGGGACCTTATGGAGGGCCTGCTGATGGAGTCTCAGCCTCAAGTAGTTTTAATCGGCCGATACGCAGTAGGCAAAGCAGAGAGTGACTGACGGAGAGTCCTGACCAGCAGAGAGCTACTAACCGATGGGCACGGCGAGATTGTGGTGAGTTGCGCAAGTCAGTAGGACGGCACAGCAGTCTTGAATGTTTCTGTTGCCCGATGGCCGGGGAACAAGAGACAGATATGCTCAGAGAGTGTGTTCAGTGCTCAGAGTGAGATCTGGTACAGATGTGTTGAGAGAGAGAAATGCTGCAGCTTTCAGTGCAAGTTGTGGAAGAAAAAGAGTCATCGAACCCTGTGGAAGAACAGACACGGGTGCCTGGCCTTGGGTACTTTTCTTGGGAGGGGGGAAAGGACGGATGCCAACTGGAGGAGATGGGCTGAATTGCTGCAGGATGGCCAGAGGGGAATAGCGTCTGTTGCTCTCATTCGAGATCTCGCACTGCGCTTCAGCCCTGGTCGATGGGTTAATGGGGGATCACAAAGTACCCTGACGCGCATCTTCCGCGTGGAGTGACTTTGGCATGGGCAGAGCGACATGGCTTCCGGGCGTCAGATAGGCAAAACGGCAGCTGTGCTGACGGTGCCCAGCCACAATCAACGCCTCCAACGGCCTCACGGATGGAGATGAGAGGGCTCCAACTCTGAGATCAGAGAGTGTGCCAGGTAATACGGCGTAAGCAGTGGCAGCCGGGAGAGGAAGACGAGGAATAGTAGTGTTGGTCTGCAGGTCTGCAGTGCCGGACGGTTTCCTGGCAGTTGACCCGAGCCTGACACAGATTCGATATGGAGGCAAAGTCACTTGACTTTGGTGTCTTTCGTTTCTTCACGGGTCGGCATCTGTGTGGGAAGAGGTGGAAACACAGAGACAGCGGGCCGTCGTGACTGGGACAGCCGTGAAGGAGGAGTTGTCTTTATGAAGGTGTAGAGATTGTCTGTCGGGGGATTCAACGCTGGTTGGTATCAATCAGGCTGGGCGGGTGTGTGAGATCAGGGCGAAGACAATGACGAACAGTCGGACTGTGATGAATCCAGATGAGCGATGGATGAGCGTCGATGAGTGAGAGTGAGCCAACGGCCAGCCTGGGTGTGCTAAAAGAGTCATGCGGCATGATTGGCTCGTCTAGCGAGGATGATGACTGAGCCTCCTTCCTTCCCACTTCCTTCCACTCTTCCTTCCGGGCGAAGTCTTTCCTCCCTCTTTCCCTTTCTTTCTTCGTCTTCAGGCCCTGTTCAATGCCATTCAGGCTGCCCTTCAGGCTCTCTCAGCCTGCAGCCGGCGGCTCCCACCGCCTGGAAAAGTCCGAAAAGCCTGGCCTGGCCGGGCAGTCACTCCTCGCCAGTCAGTCACCTCACTCGTTCTTGCCTGCTCCCAATGGAAGAAAAAGTCGTCTCGTGGCTTCGGCGGGTGGAGACACTTTGACACTTGCAGCCAATAACGCAGTCTCCCATTGGCCGTTGGTCAAACGCCATGCCACCCTGCATACCGCCCCCCTTCTCCCATTGGCTCCCTCTTGGATACCCACATTCCCGACCGGGCTCCATTGGCTCGCTAGAGTGGCGATGCCTGAGATTGCAGGGCTAAGCTGCACCATTGTGGCTCTCGTGTCCCGATTCTGGGAGGCGCGACAGGGGTGCCTGCACCTGCGAAGGGCCCCCCGCTAGCCCCAACATGGCGCTAGCGCTGCCTGGCCCTGCCCGTTCCCGTCATTTCTGCATTCCTCTCCGGCCGACACGTGACTTTTCGCGATGTTTTGAGTCGGCCTGATGTTCGTCCGACTCTGGCTTCACCACATTGCGTCCCGGCACCCCCCCGACCAACTCATTCCCGCACTCCTCGGTGTCTCCACGCACTGAAACTGTCCATTGTCATCACCATCGAGCCCAGCCAAACCCAGCACAACCTGCGCCTGCGCTCCTCGACCCAAATCGACACTCTTCCGATAAACCGCCAAAATGATTCCCATCACCCGTACTCTCATCTAGATGCCTCTCATGTCGTCCGAAAAAGCCCACAAGAACCAAAGTACTGCAAACCGAAGCCCACGGCCTCCCCCCGACTCTTCACCCCATCACCACCCTCCGCCCTCCTAACCACCACCACCTCTGCATCAATCCCCCCGACTCCGACTCGCCTCTGCCTGCGAATCGATCTTCATCTCCATCCGCCATTCCGCCACCATAACATGGACGAACCGTGTCAATCATGGCCTTTCTGGAAGTTTGGGATGAAGAGAGATGACCTCTCCACCAAGCTGCAAGACCAATACAACACCATCCCCTCTAGCATCCAGGACCCCGACGCCTTCCACCACGATGTCTACGAAATCTCCCGCCTCGCCGATACCGCCGACGAATTCCACCGTCTCATGCGCGATCGCAAGGAACAGCGCCTGAAGGAGCTCAACGCGTCGCTTGACCTCGCTGCAGTCGAGATCATTGCCAACCCCAAGCTCGTCGGCACCGCTCAGTGGTCCCACGCCCTGCAGCTCTTCCGCTCGCGCTCCCTCGACTCCCTCGTCCGCCTCTTCTCCAGCTACCTCCCCAACGACTACCCCACCCACCAGGGCTACTACACGGCCTCGTCTACCGGCTCGTCATTCAGCGATCGGTGCAGCGTCCGCACGGCGAGCACCAACCTGAGCAGCCTCGACGAGGACGGCGGCCCTACCTTCTTTCACGATGACGACGACGAAAAGCCTGTTATGACGCATGAACCCTTGTCTATTTCCACCTCCATCTCGTCTTCTGCTATTACTACGGAGCTCCCTCCCTCCCCTCGCTCCATGACCATGCAGTCCGAAACCTCTGCATCCTCCCCCATCGACATTGACCACGATGAATACGTCCTCCACAACCTCACTCCCGCGCGGACATTATCGTTCTCAGGATCAGAGTCCGGCAGATTCGCAGGAAGAGTCCTGCAGTGTCTCGACGACGACGAGGAAGATACCTCCCAGTCCGAAGACCCCGACTCCCTGACGACGTCGGTCTCCGATCTCGAGAACCGTTCGACGCGTGAGTCTACCGTGGAGGAGGAGCAACAACCCGACTACCATTACTACCCGGAACACGCGGTCGACGACGAAGACGACTGCGATGATGAGTTCCCCACCACCCAATTACCCTTTGACCTCTTCGACGACGACGTGATGGAGTCCTCAGAGACCCCGACGCCGAAGCCGGAGACGTCCTTCATGCCGCCCGCGGCGTCTTACCTCGACAGCAAAACATACTCTTCGCTTCGCTCGATACCCACATCTTCTTTTCGCAGTTCCTCACCAAAGATACCCCACCACCGCCGTCGTGACGCCAGCCCGGCAAAGACCAGCAGCAGTAGTAGCAGCACCATGATGAGTAGCAGGAGGAGTCCTGAAGAGGCGTCGAGCCGTATCCAGAAGCCGCAGCCCGACGCGATGCGCGGGGCGCGGGCCTTGGCGGCGAAAGGGCGCAGGAGAGGGCTGGACTGAGATGTCATATTAAGTGCAGGGCGGCCTTGCAACGGCGTCGCTGTATATATATATGTCCTTCACCAAGTGTACATACCCACACTGTATCATGAGCTCGTAAATTTCCGTTTTCCGTTTTACATGACTGCGTCTCCTGGTCTTGCCATCTCGTTTTAAACTGATCATATGCGCAGTGCACAACTAACACTGACTGTTTCGCATTTTTAGGTGTTAGAGTGACCCATTCATATTAATATATTCCAGCACAGCCCTTACCCAGATCCTTTCCCCTGCCGATGCCGCACCGTATCCCGCGATCCGTTTGCAACGTCGCGTGCGCGCAACGTGCTATTCCGTGACGGCGGGTTCGGGAAGCTCGGGGCGACTGACCGTGTCAGGTGAGTTGGGGTGGCTCAGCGGTTTGTACCTCTGCCTTGGTTTGATGGTGTGCGAGTGACCTAACCCGTGAGGCTCGTGAGGCTAGTGTCTCTTGAGAGGGGTATGACATCAGGAGAGGAAAGAGGGATTAGTATAAACGGATTCAAGGGGAAGATGCGGTTTGCCATGTGGTTTGGTAGTGGAGGTTGCTATTTTTGGGTGCTTTTTGGGGATGGGTGAGGCTGTTGTGATGTGACGATGTCGCCTAGGTAAGTGTTTGAACTGTTCTAGTCGATGTGTACGATAGACTTCGCTGTACCTTATGATGAATGAGACGATGAATATGAGATGACAATATTCTAAATTCAAATCTTGCGTGAACGCCGTTTTCCATGCGTGTATTGTCGCGATCATCGTCGCCAGTCGAATACCCGCAGCACACGTGCTCCTCACGCACGCTTCTTCCAATCGTCCGAGAACCACGCCATACGCCGTCTGTAAGCCCAGCCTCCCAGCTTTCCTCGAAGCCCTGGTTCCTCTCGAAGCCTTGGGTCCCTTAGAAGCTTTGGTTCCAGCTCTCCTTCCTCAAGGTCTGAGATTAAAGGCTTTCGCTAGAGGTCAATGGTGAGCAGAAGATCGTAAGGATAGCTGGGGTTGGGGGCGTCTCACATGCTCCATCCACCTCAACACGAACACCACACTAAAGGCCACCACTGCAGTGGGAATAGCCAGAATAACAGGCCACCGCCAAGACGGATTGGTTGCTAGTTGGTCAATATTCATGCCAAAAACGCTCTGCAGATACCATTAGGTGTTGGTCTAATCAAAGAGTCAGGGAGGAACAAGTGTCTTACTGCAACGAACATGAGCGGCAGGAAGATGAACTACCAGGCGACGTATCAGCAGGCGAAACTTAGTTAAGGCGAGTGACTTACTGTAATCCAGCTGAGGCGCTTCATACTCATATTGTTTGATCTTGACAATTGAGCTTCCGCGATCGATGTGAGGTTAAACTCCTTCTTGCGGTTAGTCTAGGCTTGTCAAAAGACTGAAGAGTGCCGTTTACTTACTAGTTGAATGAGACTCTGGGACATCTCTTTCAATGCCTTGAGTTCTAACTTATGAAAGGCCTGTAGCTTCTCTATTTCCAGGCTGAATGCCTCCAGGTCCGACTCTTCTGAATCTTGGGTGTCCTCGGAAGGTGTACTTTGGCTTGATTGGGATGTCGGTTCACGAAGTGTAGTTGATTTCCAGAAGTTTTGCCGAAAGTTCTTCAACTCGGAAATTTGTTTCTTACAGGCTTGCTCAATCTGATCCCAAAGTAAAGAATCTTTCAGCAAGGCCTGGATGAGGTCACTATTCAACCCTCGCGCCTTAAGTAAACTCATTCGCTACCACAGATTAGTCTACAGCTTGTCTTCTGCCAAGGCCTGATTTACCATTTTTGACAAGTGACCTTGCGCGGCTTCAAAGGTCTTTTCCCAATCGGTTTGCAATTCTTCCATTAGTGGTAGAAGAAGCGCAGAAGCACGAGGCGGTATCTGTGCATATTCAGACGTTGTGAAGAAGGCTTTAGGTTCCAAATTTATCTCTGAAGTTGTGGTGGTGTCGGTCTTCGTCATGATCCATAAGAGTGCATGGGTTTTTGAGGTGTCTTTTATTTCCGGAGTAGAGTTGGACTGTTGACCGTTCTTGGTGTCCGAGAAAGCCAACGTGATAGAATTGGTGGTAAACCGGCATTCAACAAAGCCTTGTCATATTAGTAAGGAGATGTTGCTGACACTGAGCACTTACAATCTTCTTTCGGAAGCTGAGATAGACGTGATTTTCTACCCATGGTCCAATCCTTGCCAGTCCAATATGCTGGTGGAGATGAATAACCTTCCCTTTCAAATAAGAAGCAATCATAACCGGTTCCTCGCGACAATATGGGTTTCCCATCCGCAAGAAGGCTGACGAAGAATTGTCAGCAGAAAAGTCGAGGTTAATTTATTAAGGCAACGCACAAGATTCGCTTGAACTCGGAGTCATTTACCATGAAATTTTGGATTTCTTCTTCGATGATATGATCGTGTGCCGGGTGGAGAGGGTAGTTTCTGTTGTAAAAGTCCCCTACCGTTACCTTTCTGATCGCTGGAACTGGGTCGAAATACAATTCGAGATGTGCGTTACCATCCCCATGACAATCTCTCCACTGCGATGCCTTTATCGAGGCTAGTAAGTGTGTGCTTTGCGGAAGCAATTCATTCGCAATTTCGTGGTGTCCAAACTGAACAGCAAGATGAAGGGGGTAAACCCCGTCAAGGTCTTGTGTATCTGCGCGAGCCCCTTCGGCGAGAAGTTTTGTTGCAATCTCCCTCAAACCTCTCCTAGATGCAGTATGAAGGGCAGTCCCGTCCTCGCCCCCTTTAGCATTGACGTCTGCCCCTTGGCTGATGACGAATTCCACGGCGGCTATGCTCCCTCCATCCATAGCAGCTTGAAGTGCATTTCCAAACCTACCTCCTCGAAAATTGACCTCTGCCCCTTCGTTGAGGAGTGCTGTTGCAATGTCTATGTGTCCTGACAATGCGGCAGCTTGAAGGGAATTTGCGTGTAGAACCCCAACTTCTGATTCTTCGACGCATACTGCTACTCTCTTCAGAAGCTCTGTCACGATTTCCAGATGTCCACTCCAAGCAGCATCCTCAAGAGCCATTTTACACAGGTGCGGCAAGTCAGACTCTGCCTGTTCGTCGAGAAGCTCTATCACTCCCTCTGTGTTCCCCCTCCACAAATGCTCGCGGAGACGACCATGGACTCCTGGCAAAAATAAGGAATTTCTGAAGTTCTCATGAGTTTTCGGTGGCGGTGAAGATGAGATGACCATTTTGTCGTTGAAGGATTCAATCGTAGTATTCGGTTGAGCTGTGTAGGCGGTATCAACGACGTCGACGTAGTATCACTTAATTGAGTCAGTAATACACGCGATAAGTTTCATTCCTCTAGCCCGCGTACATGTGTTTCAGATGTTGCGATCTATAGGTAAACGTGTGGTGATCAACAAGTAGTGGGATATATCTTCGAAAAAGCAGTAGCTGACTTTCAAGACCAAGAGTTGGCGATTGTAAGTAAGACACTGATGGAAGGAAAAGAAGAAGAATAAAAATTTTCAATATTGAGGAAGGCTGTGGTCGACATGCAGCTTCTTCCTGATAGAACAGTCAGCCAGTCTTGGCCATGCTGTGGAACACACCATCAACCCCGTCACCTTGCAGATGAGCTGATTACTACGCACCAGTAATAAAGCTACACAGCGGAGCCTTCCCTCGAATTGCAATGCCTGCGACTGTCAAAAAATGACGAGTCGTAAACACAGCCTGATGTACCGCATAGTAGTACAACTCATTCGGCTTAGCCATACTCAGATTCCCTGCACGGCTTATTACATTTACTATGCAACACAGCCCCGCTCCGGTGAGTGGATGGGCTTGGGCGAAAAGAAGAATCTTTAGGCGCCGCGCCGCATTCGTGCTTGAGTATAGCCCATCACCGCCCTCGCCTGCCAATTTCTCCGTCACCGTCGTCCTTGGAGTCCCGCCCTTCCGATGATACTCCGAGCCGTGACCCATCCCATCTTTCTACGGTGGAAAAGCATGCCATTGGCGGACCTTTGCTCCGTGCTCATATCTAACTCTATCAATCACTCACAGCCGAGAAGTCCGATGAACACGATCGACAAACAAGGTTTACCGATAACGCGTAAGAAACAGTGGGATACCGCCATCGGGCTTTGAACAAATCACAAACCCCCCACTCCTCGCTGTGGTCGTTTTTGGTAGCGCGGCAGCCTCGGCGGTTTGATTGGCCCAGTCGCTTTCCAAAACTGTGCTGCGCTACAGGAAGAAAAGACTGCGATTTCGGCAGAATTTGTCACGACGCACGTCTAGACAGGCCCGTCTCACGGAATCGTTCCATAGGAGGTTTTGGCTGCTTCAGTGTATTTGGTGGCTCAGCTACCGGCCGGCCGCGTTCCTCTGGCCCCCCGAGGCCGTGTGTCGCCGGCCATCCTGCCGGCATCCGACTGATGTCTTCGGGCTTGGGTTCGCTGGGTTGTCAAGTCTCCGGTGTTTCGATGAACAGGACCAATTAAGTCATTCTTCTCGGGACGTAGCTCGGGCGACCCGGATATCTGGGAATTTGCATGGATCTGCAGTAATGAGACACCTGTTTCTGGGATATCTGCCTCGACTAGTCAGTGTGAAGTGGGATGATAGTTGGTAGCGTATTTTGGACGACGCGAGAACGAACGATATAACTATATACGGGCTTACAGAGCAATTTCCCTGACATCTTGGACAAACCTGCAAAGATTGAGATGTCCTCTTCAAGACCCGGTAGCGCAGTTTTGGCCACATAGCGGAAAGAGTTATGGTGAATTAGTAAACGGCTTGGTGCCAAAGTCGAAAACAACATTAAGGCAGCCATTTGCGTGAGATGACAGGGAACAGGAAACAACAAAATCAAAGCATGAGATGGTACCCTTGTAGGCGCTGGGTAGTCCCGATGAACGTCCCGAATTGCTCTCCGGATCCGCTCACCTGCATGGGCGATCTCCCGCCGGCGAAGAGCTCTGTGAGGCGCTCATATTCATCCCATGGGAGAAAGATTGATCATTGTCGATCTTTCACACCTTCCACTTAGCTCGAGGTCTATTTGCATCATGGGTCTGGGTGGACAGCCTTCCTCGGAGAGACAAGACTGAGACTTGAAGTATTTGTCAACAAGGAAGGAAACCGAGGCTTTCAAGCTGGGGAGATATCCGTGGTTTTTCGTTTTGCCAGAACGTCAATATCCCACAGGCGTTGGTAAAAAAGCGGAAGGACTCGCGATTGGTTCCCGGCCGCCGACATTCGCCGAGGGCATTCCAGAAACTTCAAACTAGTGTCTGATTGAATGTATCAGTTAGGCCGTGAAGAATCCCTTTTCTTTTTGGACATTATCGTCTCTGTTTCGGAGTTATGACCAGCAGATCTTCGCAAGCAGTAGACTGAAAGCTCGGAAATCACGGACTTGGAAGCTTCGCACCATACGCCAGCCCCGTCGGCTACCACTTCTCAATTGATCATAGGCTTCGCCGAGCTTCTCAGCTGAACTAATCCTGACTACGAAAACACTATAACATTGGGGATTCGCAGTGCAAACTTTCAGTGTCTGTGTCCTGTAGTCTCGGACTGAACGAAAGCTCGTCCGAGGACCGCCGCCAAGAAAAAATTCCATGATGTCTGTTTTGGGACATCTTGTCAAAATTAGATTAGCAAGAGAGGTTGTAGCCGCTTGACCTTCGAAGCAATTTCATAACTCATCGTGCCGTTCCCGAGAAAAGGTCCTGTTAAGAAGCCCGACACGTGGTCGGTGATTATTAATGTTTCCCGATTCCGCGGCTCGCCGACAGAACACAAACCACCGGTAACTCGATTCTGATCCTCGCTATGCATCGGTAAAAGTGGTGTGCTGTTTGAAGGTCATGCAAGGCATATGCTCCATCGAGTTTGACGCAATTTCACATGGCAATGAGAGAATTGCAAGTTCAAGATAGATGCCATGGTTCAAGGCACAACCATACATCTGGAATCTTGGGAGGGCAATCTTAGGCTGGAGCTACCGGCGGCGATCGTTTTCCAAGCATCCGGGCCTAACGGCAAGGTTACCGACTAATCACGAACCATGGTCAATGTTAACCTTAAATTATAGCGTATGGTAATAGGCAGGGGCTAAAATTGATTTAGGTTCGACTATCGACAGCGATTCTGAAGCCTCTTCAGTGCCGCAGATTGATCGGCTCCGACCTGGTGGCCTGTGAGCATTCTCAAGAACACCAATTCTCCCCCGTAGTGGAACGTGGTGTTCACTTCTGCACGCACGGAAACAATCGAACGGGTGAGTCCAACACGAAGGTTTTGATTTAGCCGAAGGCTCGACGTTCATTCGACGCCCAAGGAGCTGGGTTGGCATCGCTCCGCTTGGTCTCACAATAAGTGGTCAAAATCTAATGTTAAAGCCTCGAAGACTGACGGGAGTACACACTTTATGTGACGGGACTTTTGAGTTTGGACACACCGCGCGTGCCGTATGGCGGTAGGCATCTCGCGCGTAGGGAAATCAAGGACCGAGCCCACCTCTAGCAGTGTTTCGGGGATTTCGAGCATGATGATTGACGTCTTTATCCCCCCTCTGCCAGACCAAACTCTGCCCCTTGTCTGGAAAAGCGATTGCTTCGCACGGATCCCACGCCGGAGGCAAGATGTTGAGGGGATGCACGAAGTCATTCGTGGTTCCTAAATAACAATCACTATGCAGAGCGTCACGACGAAAGACTTTTATTACTTTGACTCCAAAAGTTCTTCACCGTTAACAATCACGATTCTCTGCTGGCAAGACCATCACCAAGGAACAACCCACCACCACCAGCTAATGACACGGGCGTTTGAACGGCGAATTGCGATGCTTGCACCGGTATGGAACATCCCCGATTGGGTTAACGGAGCTGACAACCTTTACTTGGCGACGTAATGGTACAAATGCTGGTGGTTGATATAGTTTATACTCTGGACTTGAGTCTTCAGACGAAAGCACATTTAGAGATGGTGGGTTGCATGTAGCCTTAATGCACAACCCCTACATTGTTAAACCATAATACTACGGCGCCAGTCTACTGGAGCACGGACTGGGCGAAGCTTGTGCAGCCTCATGATTACCGAATACGGCCGACTCTTCCTTGCACAGTGTACTGATCTGGCTCGTTGACACTTTTCTTATTGTTGAACCTAGTAATGACTTGATACAGTGACTTCGTTCTCGCAGATAGACTTCGCCTTGAGATTTGGAGCCTGTTCGAGGAGGTTAACTGTAACACGAGTATAAAATCCTTCAAATCCTGCTCGTCTTTTGCAGCGAACAAGTGATTTGGCTTTCGGTTTTTAAAGCTGAGACATTCAATAACGACTCTAGAAGAAACAAACTCATATCGAATCAGCATGGAGTCTTACTCGGCAGCTGGGCCCAACGCCCCGGGACAGTCCAAGCTGTTCCTGAACCCTGCCGGTATCAACCCGCCGGCAGACAGAGCCAATCACACAAGTCTCTGGCGAAGGACGGACGTTGGCAACATTTACAGAAACACGGAGTACATCACGGCTCCCGTCACCCCACCTCTTCTAGAGCACTGTGGGCTCACCGGCAAAAAGATCGCGTCTCTCAAAAATCCAGTCGAGGTTTTGGACATGTGCTGCGGAGCTGGAGTAGTCTCCGCACACATCCAAGCGATGATCAAGGAACAAGGTAGAGAGAGGGACGGCGTTTTGAGACTTACCTGCTCTGACTCTAGCGAGGCTCAACTTCAGTACGTTAGAGAGAGGATCAAGGTGGATGGTTGGGTCGACGCCAAGACTGTTCATGCGGATATTGCAGTAAGTGGATGTGCAAAATCCTTCCGCCACTTCTCGTCTCCTTCTACGCATGCACTTGACCCGGGTGTACGTCGGAACTGAAACTGCCTATAGTGTCTTCCCTTTCCCTCCAACAGTTTCGACTACATTGTCGTCGGAATGGCACTGATGGTGGTCGCTGATCCATACACCGGGCTCGCTGGTGAGACTCGATGAAGACGTTACAGCAGTTCAGTAAACTAACAGCCTCCTCCAGAACTACAACGCGTTCTTAAGCCTGGTGGCCGAATCGCTACATCCACCTGGGCATACGAGGGCTGGGTTCCCGCCACCCGTGAAGCGGTCGCGGACCTCAGACTGCCTGGCCAGAAGCCCGTGCCATGGCCCCAGGAGTCTCACCAGCTCACTCGGATCTGGTCGCCGGGTGCATGGGAGGACGAGTACTTTACATGCGCTATGTACAATGCCGCTGGGTTCGTGGACGCTGAAGCTAAAACGGTCACGAAGAATATCACGTTTGAGACACCGGAGCAGTTCTGCGCCGTGTTGCAGGGGCTTGAATTGGGGGTCACGGAGAGGTATTGGTCGAAGGAGCAGAAGGAAAAGCTGCGACCGAAGCTGACTGCGACCATCATTGAATATCTCAACAAGAAGTACGGGGGAAAGCCTTTCGAGACTGAGAGGACTGCCGTGTTTGCCAGCGCAACCAAGCCTCTGGAATGAAGCAGGGCTTAGTTGGGGCTTCACAGGCTGAGAGCTGGAAAACGGAATAAGGCCTCCTGGGCCTCAATACATGAGGAGAAGCCATGAAGTTTGAATAAACGTCTGCTTGTTTGGTGTGGTACGGAGTTTTAGTCTTGTAAGAGGGATGTGGAGGGTTTTGCTGAATGTTCGAAGACCTATTGGACAAGTATTGCGATGAGGACATGTGATATGTAGTCAAATTAGACGGCGTGGGTGACATGCAAACAATCCAGTGTTACAACCTGTAAACAAGGATAACAGCTGGACGACCCACTTAGGCGTTGGGCGGCTATGATAAAGCCTTTATACTATAGGGGAATATAGGGACTTACTTAGAAATAGAAAAACTATAGTATAAGTTATATAAGGATAAGATAAGAGATTAAATCTATATACTAAAAATATAGAAACTATCTTTAGTATATATAGGTTTTATATAATTAAAGAATAAACCTTATTAAGATTAAGAATAGTAATAAAATAAAAAGTATTATTTAGACTTATATATAGTATAACTTTAAGTTTAATTTATAGTTAGATTTTTATAGCTTTTTAGTAATTAACTTTATATTTATTTTTAAGATACTTTTAGCTTATTTTTACTATAAATATTTATTAAGTTTAAAACTAATTATTTTAGCTTCTAATTATTAATCTATAATATAGCTTATAACTTATAACTTAAACTTATAATATAATAATCTATTTATTAATATTAATCCTTAGTTTTTATTAGTAGATCTTACTATTAAATAGCTAACTATAATACTTTAATTACTCTTATTCAGTAAGTTAACTATTAATACTATTAATTAATAATACTAATATAATATCCTCTTATAACTCTACTAAATTACTTATTTTTAAATCCTCTAGTTCTTTATACTAATAGCTCTAAAACTTAGTCTAAAAACTCACCTATATTAAAAACTTTAATATATTAGATCTTTATTATAATTCTAATAGAAAAAGGTCTTTCACTAAGGAAAGATATAATAAGTTTAAGAGGATTATTTAGAGATAAAAAAATAAAACTAAAAGTATATAAGAAATTATTAATAAAAACTAATAAGTTATATAGAACTTTAATAAATAACTTTAGAATATTATAGTAGCCTACTAAAAGTTTAAGAAAGATATTAAAGAAGATATTAATTTTAAGAAAATCTAAGAACTTTAAAATAAACTTAATATTATAACTTATAAATAAAGATAACAGCTGAACAACCCACTTAGGCGTCAGACAGCTGTAACAAGACATTTATACTGCAGAATCATAGGAATAACAGGGACTTACTCAGAAACAGAAGAACTATAATATAAGTCACATAACGATAAGATAAGAGATTAGATCTATACGCTAAGAATATAGAGGCTATCCTTAGTATATATAGGTTCTATATAATTAAGGAGCAGACCTTATTAGGATTAGAAATAGTAATAAGATATAGAGTACTATTTAGACTTATATATAGTATAACCTTAAGCTTAGCTTATAGTTAGACTTTTATAGCTCTTTAGTAATTAACCTTTATATTTATCCTTAGGATACTTTTAGCTTATTCTTATTATAAAATACTTATTAAGTTTAAGACTGATTACTTTAGCTTCTAACTATTAATCTATAATATAGCTTGCAATTTATAACTTAGATTTATAATATAATAATCTGTTTATTAGTATTAATCTCTAGCTTCTGTTAGTAAACCTTATTATTAGTTAGCTAATTATAATATTTTGATTACTCTTATTTAGTAAATTAACTATTAATACTACTAATTAGTAATACTAGTATAATATCCTCTTATAACTCTACTAAATCCTCTACTCCTAGGTTCTTAAGTTTTTTATACTAATAACCTTAGAACCTAGCTTAGGAACTTACCTATATTAAAGACTTTAATATATTAAACTTTTACTATAATTCTAATAGAAAAGGATCTTTCACTAAAGAAGAATATAACAAACTTAAGAGGATTATTTAGAAATATAAAAATAAAACTAAAAGTATATAAGAGATTATTAATAAAAACTAATAAGTTATACAGAACCTTAATAAATAACTCTAAAACACTATAGCTACTTATTAAAAGCTTAAAAAAGATATTAAGAGAGATATTAATCTTAAGAAGATTTAGGAACTTTAGAATAAACTTAACACTCTCTAAGCTATTACTAGTATTATAATAACCCCTATAGGAGGATAATAAAAGCTTAAGCTTAATATATCTATTACTTATAATAAAACCTCTAGAACTTTTAAAGGATTTTTAATTTAAATTAAAAATTATTAAAACTTCTATTATAGAGACTTCACTAATAAGACTGAGAAAGTAGTGTATATAGCTACCTACTTCTGAGGGAAAGCTCTTAAATAGTTTAAATTAATCTAGGAAGAATACCTTAAGTATAAAACCCTTAATAAATATACTATAGAGACCTATAATATTTATACTAGTTTCTAAGGATTTAAGGATATACTCTAGTCACTCTTCTAAGATCTAAATAAGAAATAATAAGCTAAGTGCAATCTTATGTAACTTAAACAAATAAAATCTATTAAAGACTACTCTACTAACTTTAGATAACTTAATATCTAACTTAACCTTACTAAAGAAACTAAGATCTTTATATTCTATTAAGGACTTAAGGATAAAGTTAAAAATAAAATTATTAAGATTAACTAACTAGAAAACTTTTTCTAATATATTAAACTTGCTATTAAAATTAATAACTAACTTTTTAAATAATAAAAGGAGTAAGGTGAGAAATAATAAAACCTAAATTTAAGATATAAGTATTAATAGTAACCTCAGCAGAAGTTTAATAACTAGCAGAATAATAATAAACTCTATAACTATTAGAATAATACTAGATAAAGCATTTCTTATAAATAATATAGTAGACCTATAAACCTTAGTATAGCTACTAAAAGTAATAATAAGAAACTATAGAACCCTAAATGCTATAACTATGAAAAGATAGGATATATTACTAAAGACTGTAGATAACTTAAAAAGCTTAACTAGAAGCTAGTACCTAAGTAAACTAAGCAGATTAATATAGTAACTAAAACTCCTTATATATCTTTATTATAGATAGGATACTATAATAATAAATATCTAATATATCTTAGTAATAAAGAGATAATAAGATATTAGCTAACTACTAAGACCTTAGTAATAGCTTCTTAAGCTAATAATAAGCTAGCTAGGAAGACTACTAAGCAGCTTAATAAGATATTTAAGGTATAATAACTTAAGCCTGCTAACTTACTATTACTATAAATTACTAATATATAAGGATAAGTCTTCTATAATACTTTAAACTATTCTATAAGAGAATAAAAACTAGAAGCTGATAATAAATAGAGGCTTATATACCTCTAGAGGGCTGAAACTATATACTTAGTATAGATCTAATAAGAACCTTATAACCCCCTATAGTAATAACAACTTAGTACTATAATGTTATATATAGAATAATGCGAATATGCGCGTGGAAACCCTACTAGGATTAAATAAATTAACTAGGAACTTAAAGAATAAGTTAAGGAGGAATCTAACAGAGAACCTAAATATTAATATAACCCTCTAGAAGAATAATAACTACTTAGCCTAACTAGTAACTGGAATTTTAGAGAACTTAAATCTAGGTTTAACTCTAATAAGATCCCTTATAACTTAGATTCTTATGCTAATATTACTAATATATAATATTATAGCAGACTGATCCTAGAAATAGATAACATTAGCTTTAGAGAAGAATTAGATAATAAAGAAGAAACCTGATAACTTATTTAGTATTAAGAAATTAATATAAACTGTAATAATTAGTAATAACGCTTCTATAGTGTTCTAGTAAACTAGAGAGATAGGGACTATACTCTAAAGCTTTATACTGAAGACTATCTTGTACTTAAGTATAACTACTGCAACTACTAAAATCTCTTCTAGCTTTAGTATTTCTTTAATAAATATAAAGAACACCTCAGTAATAAATATAAATACTAGTTCTACCCTAGAAGATATAATAAGAATTCTATTAAGAATGTTTATACTACCTCTATAATAATCAGATAGACTATAATTACGTTTGATAATAATATAGTGATATTCAGCTTAAGTCCCTAGTACCTTATAAGGTGCTAGCATAATAACACTATAAGATAGGAAGAATACTAAAAAGATAAATATCTTATTTATATAACTTAGAAGGTAAAAGCTTATAGATTTCTATAAGAAGGATTAAACCTCTTAAGACTTTAATTCTAGGAAAACTGCTTTATAAAGGTATAATAGGAAGGGAAATATATTACCTACCTAGGATAACTAGAGTAGTTAAAAAACTAGACTTACTTATTAATAAAGGACTAAGATAGGTAATAATAATAAGGTCTATTTGTCTAGCCTCTCTAGACTAGAAAGTATATCTGTAACTTGCAGTTACTATTAATAACACTATGACTACTGTGCTTATTAATAGCAGAGCTGAAATGAATTTTATATTATTCTAAGTAGTAAACTAATTATAACTACTATAGTAGAAAAAAGAATATATATATTAGCTTAGTAATATAGAAGGAGAATAAGTTTAGTATGAAGGAGGAACTATTAAAAACGAGATTGCGCCCCTTAAGATGAGTTACTTAGATTAAAACGAATAACTCTAATTTAATATTACTGAACTTAGTATATATAATATTATATTAGGAATATTATAGCTTAAAAAGAATAACTTATAGATAGATTAGAGAATAGGCTAACTCTATTAGGATAATAATAATTTAGTTCTTAAGCAGCTCTGTAGAACCTAAGCTTTAAATAGATCTACCTACTAAGGAGCAGCAAAATAATATATCTACTACCTTAAGGCAAAAGAAGCTGTATTATAACTATTAAAGCAAGCGGATTTTAAATAAAAAAGCGATCTTCTTCTGTTTATTCTAGAAGAGTATAGAGTTTATAAGAAACTCTTTGCAGCTGAACTAGAAACCAGACTGCCTGAACATATAAATTTCAATTATAAAATCCCCCTGAAAGAGGGGAAGAAGCCTAAATTTAATAAAATTTATAGACTTAACCTAACAGAGATAGAAGCCCTTAATAAATACCTTAATAAAAACCTTAAGAAAGGTTATATTAGACCTTTAACCTCGCTAGTAAGAAGCTTAATCCTATTTGTACTAAAGAAAAATAAGAAACTATAACTATATATTAACTATTATATATTTAACAAAATAATAATAAAAAACTGCTACTTATTACTACTTATTAATAAAATAAGAAGACTTCTCTATAGAGCTAACTAGTTTATAGCTCTCAACCTTAAAGGAGCTTATAACCTTATTAGAATAAAGCAAGGAGAAGAATAGAAAACTGCCTTTAGAACGCATAGAGGATATTTTAAATACCTTGTTATGCCTTTTAGTTTTACTAACGCTCTAGCTACTTTCTAAAATATAATTAACTAAGTTCTATATAAATACGTTAATATCTATATAGTAGTTTACTTAGATAATATTCTTATTTTCTCCCTTATGCTTAAATAATATAAAAAGGACGTTTATCTTATCTTCTAAGCTTTTTAGGAAGCTAAACTTTTAGTTAAACCTGAGAAGAGCAAATTCTATACTTAGAAAGTGAAATACTTTAGATTTACTATTACCCCTAGAAAAGTCTATATATTTAAAAATAAAATTAAAGCTATTAAGAAATAGCTAGTACTTAAGAACCTTAAGGAAGTCTAAGGATTCTTAGGATTAGTTAACTTCTACTGAAAATTTATTAAGAACTATAATAAGATTAATATAGCTCTTACTAACCTTAGTTATAAAGATACCTCTTTTATATAGAAAGAACCCTAGTAGACTGCATTCTAGAAGATTAAGGAACTTATTACTAGTAAGCTGGTTCTGATAATCCTAGATCTAACAAAGCAGTTTAAAGTTAAACTAAACTTCTTAGATTACACCTTTAGAGCGTAACTTTTATAATAAGATCTAGAAAGCTAACTACACTCCTACGCCTTCTTCTCCTGTAAACTCTACAGACTTAAACTTAACTATTAGATTTATAATAAAGAACTTATAGTAATTATTAAAGCTTTTAAAGAATAGAGATCTAAACTTTTAGGAACTATTTATAAAGTATTTATATACTCTGATTATAAGAACCTTTCACATTTTACTATATTAAAGGTACTTAATAAATAATAAATCTAATAGTTAGAATTCTTTTTAGAATTTAACTTTTAAATTATCTACTAAAAAGGATTAGATAATAGCAAAGCTGATGCTTTTAGCTGATAACTAGATTATAATATCTTAGTACCTGAAGAAATCTAGGTAATTTTTAAATAAAATAATAATGGAGACCTAGTGCTAGTAACTAAACTTTTGATAATAGCTAGATAATTTATAACTAGCCTGACTAGCAAACTAGATACTAAAGTAATTATAGAGTTCTATGCTTAACTTATATATAGTTACTAAGGAATTATGAAGACCTGGAAATAACTATAATAATAATATAGAGAGAAGGTTATTAGAGAATGTGTTGTAATAGTAATTAAGGATTGCAAGGTTTGCTTAAAAAGTAAACCAGCTTAATATTAACCTTATAGATTATTATAACCTTTGCTTATGCTGTAAACTGCCTAGCACTTTATATTACTTAACTTTATTATTAAACTACTGAAGTTTTGAGAACCCCTTATAGAAGTCTACTTTAACAGCGTTTTTGTTATTATTAACAGACTTATAAAGTATATTTATTTTATTCTGTATAAGGAAGTAAGTAATGCTGAAGAATTTGCCTATATGATTCTTAAGTATATTATTGCTAACTACAGCGTACCTAGGGAAATTATGTTAAATAGAGATAAGATCTTTACTTCTAAGTTCTAGAAGTTACTTATTATATAACTTAGTATTAATTAGAAAATGTCTACTGCTTTTCACCTATAGACTAATAGATAAACAGAACGAATTAACTAGATCCTTAAAACCTACCTCTGCGTCTATGTTAACTATAACTAAGATAATTAGGTAGTACTACTACTAATAGCCTAATTTGCTTATAATAATGTAGTTAGAGAAAGTATTAAGGAATCCCCCTTCTACTTTAACTATAGATTTAAACCTACTACTTATAGAGAACTTTAAACTAGCTTAGCAGTATTAAAAGCTATTACTATAGTTAGATAAATTAAGGATATCTAGGATAATATATAAAAAGAATTTAAATTTATATAATAATAAATAATATATTTTAGTAATAAATAAAGGATTAAGGGACTAACTTTAAAAGAGGGAGATAGTACCTACCTTATATAGTGAAATATTAAAATAAAGCAACTAAATAATAAATTAGATTTTAAGAAACTTAGATTTTTTAAAATTCTCTAAAAAGTTTTATTAGTTAACTATAAACTTAACCTACTTGATATAATGAAATATTTCCTAATATTCTATATTTTGCTACTTAAACTAGCACTATAAGGGTTATAAATAAATAACCTTATTATTATAGAAGATAATAAACTAGAGTATAAAGTTGAATAGATTATTAACTACTTTGAAGAACTAGAAGGATATTAGTACCTTATTAAGTAGAAAGGGTATAGCTATGAAGATAATATATAGGAACCAGCTAAGAATATCACTAATATAAAAGATAAACTTATAACCTACTAGTAATAATACTAAGAATAGGAAGTAACGCCTGTAGTATTAATAATACCACCCCTGATAAAAACTAATAACTACTTACGTATTAGATACCTATATAGGTATATTAGACTACTAATAGAAGTAGATAAATTATAATAGAGAAAACTATTTATTTACTTAGGAATACTAAAAAATAACTAAGAACCCCTAGAAGATACTAACTATAAGTCTCCTAATAAAGGATTAAGATCTGTAAACTCCTCACTAATATTAAAACTTATTTAATTTAGATTGTTCTTAATACCTTGAAACTAGAGATCACTAATAATGCTACTTTTATAAGTATCTAATATAGGAAGAATGTTATTCTCTTCTAACTTTTATATCCCTTGAGAGAATATCTTTATATAATGCTCCTTCACTTTTTTTTAGATTATATAAATCTGTAATAAATAACTAGCTATTTCAGCTATTTCAGCCTGAACCTGCACTAATTTCTTATAGAGATCTAGTAGTATATTACTAATTTACTTCTCTTTTTCCTTTTATTCTTAATACTAATTACTTAGCTTTTTTATTATAACTAGTTAGTATAAGTATACTATAGAAAATATAATAGAACTTATAACTTAATATAACTACTAAACTATTATAGGGATGCTTTAGGTTTTTATAACCTTAATAAGTTTTTATACTTTCTACTATTTAATATATATACTTTACGCAAAAGCAGTAAGTATAAAGCATAATATTATTAGACCTAAAATAATAGAAAATATCTTTATAAGTAGAATAAAATGCTGACTTAGATTATTTTGATTTTTAAATGTAACCTAACATAATGTTAGTATTATAAGTAAATCAAGAAGCATAATTAACAGTTCCTAACCTAGGATTAATAATCTACTTATATTAGGTTTTAAGAATAAGACCTTTAGAGAGGGAACCTGATATTATAACCTATAAATAAGAATAATAGCTAAACAACCTACTTAGGCGTTAGACAGCTGTAATAAGACATTTATACTATAGAATTATAGGAATAATAGGGACTTACTTAGAAACAAAAGAACTATAATATAAGTTATATAATAATAAAATAAAAGATTAGATCTATATACTAAAAATATAGAAGCTATCCTTAGCATATATAGGTTCTATATAATTAAGGAGCAGACCTTATTAGGATTAGAAATAGTAATAAGATATAGAGTACTATTCAGACTTATATATAATATAACCCTAAGCCTAGCTTATAGTTAGACTTTTATAGCTCTTCAGTAATTAACCTTTATATTCATCCTCAGGATACTTTCAGCTTACCCTCACTGTGAAATACTTATTAAGTCTAAGACTGATCACCTTAGCCTCTAACTATTAATCTACAACACAGCTTGCAACCTATAACTTAGATTCATAATATAATAATCTGTTTATTAGTGTTAATCCCCAGCTTCTGTTAGCAGACCCTACTATTAGTTAGCTGACCGTAACACTTAATACTCTTTAAGCTATTATTAATATTATAATAACCCCTATTAGAGAATATTAAAAACTTAAGCTTAATATCTTAGTTACCTATAATAATACTTCTAGAACTCTTAAAGGATTTTTAATCTAAGTTAAAAACTATTAAAACTTTTACTATAGAGATTTTACTAATAAAACTAAAAAAATAATATATATAGCTACCTATTTCTAAAAAAAAACCCTTAAGTAGTTTAAATTAATCTAAAAAAAATATCTTAAATATAAAACCCTTAATAAATATACTACTAAAACCTATAATATTTATACTAACTTCTAGAAATTTAAAAACATACTCTATTCTCTCTTCTAGAACTTTAATAAGAAATAACAAACTAAATATAACCTTATATAGCTTAAATAAACTAAATCTACTAAGAATTATTCTATTAATTTCTAATAACTTAGCGTTTAATTTAATTTTACTAAAAAAACTAAAATCTTTATATTCTACTAGAAACTTAAAGATAAAGTTAAAAATAAAATTATTAAAATTAATTAACTAAAAGATTTCCTCTAATATATTAAACTAGCTATTAAAATTAATAACTAACTCTTTAAATAATAAAAGGAATAAAGTAATAGATAATAAAACTTAAACTTAAAATATAAATACTAATAATAACCTTAATATAAGTTTAATAACTAGTAGAATAATAATAAACCCTATAATAATAGGAATAATACTTAATAAAATACTTCCTATAGATAATATAATAAACCTATAAACCTTAATATAGCTACTAAAAGTAATAATAAAAAACCTTAAAACCCTAAGTACTATAACTATAAAAAAATAGGATATATCACTAGAAATTATAGATAACTTAAGAAACTTAACTAGAAGCTAATACCTAAATAGACTAAATAAGCTAATATAATAACTAAAATACCCTATATATCCCTATTATAGACTAAATACTATAATAATAAATGCCCTATATACTTTAGTAATAAAGAGATAATAAGATATTAGCTAACTAATAAAACCCTAGTAATAGCCTACTAAACTAATAGTAAAATAGCCTAGAAAACTACTGAATAACTTAATAAGATGCTTTAAATATAATAATTAAAGCTTATTAACTTACTATTACTACTAATTACTAATATATAAGGATAGGTTTCTTATAACACCTTAAACTATTCTATAAGGGAATAAGAACTAAAAGCTGATAATAAATAGAGATTTATATACCTATAAAGGGCTGAAACTATATACTTAGTATAAATCTAATAAGAACCTTATAACTCTCTATAGTAAAGGCAGCTTAGCGCTATAATATTATATATAGAATAATATAAGTATATATATGGAAACCCTACTAGAATTAAGTAAATTAATTAAAAACTTAAAGAATAAGTTAAAAAAGAATCTAATAAAGAACCTAAATACTAATATAACCTCTTAACTAAATAATAAATTTTTAGTCTTATTAGCAACTAGACTTTTAGAGAAAGAGAAAGTTTACTTTATAACTTAGATAAACCTTATAATATTACTTAATTGTTATAACCTATGAATAAGGGTAACAGCTAAACGACCTATTTAGGCGTTAGGCAGCTGTAATAGGATATTTATACTGTAAGATCATAGGAATAATAGGGACTTGCTTAGAAATAGAAAAACTATAGTATAAATTATATGATAATAAGATAAGAGATTAGATCTATATACTGAGGATATAGAAGCTGTCCTTAATATATATAGGTTCTATATAATTAAGGAATAGACTTTATTAGGATTAGGAATAGTAATAAAGTAAAAGGAACTACTTAAGATTTATATATAGTATAACTTTAAGCTTAGTTTATAGTTAGACTTCTATAGCTTTTTAGTAATTAATTTTATATTTATCTTTAGGATATTTTTAGCTTACCTTTACTATAAATACTTATTAAGTTTAAAACTGATTACTTTAGTTTCTAACTATTAATCTATAATATAGCTTATAATTTATAACTTAGACTTATAATATAATAATCTGTTTATTAGTATTAATTTTTAGCTTCTATTAGTAGACCTTACTATTAGATAGCTAACTATAACATTTTAATTACTTCTATTTAGTAAGTTAACTATTAATACTACTAATTAGTAATATTAGTATAATATCCTCTTATAACTCTACTAAATTACCTACTTCTAGATCTTTTAGTTCCTCATACTAATAGCTTTAAAGCTTAATTTAAAAACTTACCTATACTAAAGACTTTAATATATTAAACCTTTATTATAACTCTAATAGGAAAGGATTTTTTACTAAAAAAGGATATAATAAACTTAAGAGGATTATCTAGAGATAAGAAAATAAAACTAAAAGTATATAGGAGATTATTAATAAGAACTAATAAGTTATATAAAACTTTAATAAATAACTCTAGAATACTATAGCAGGTTATTAAAAGCTTAAGAAAAATATTAAGAGAGATATTAATCTTAAAAAAATCTAGGAACTTTAGAATAAACTTAATACTCTTTAGGCTACTACTAATATTATAATAACTCCTATTAGAGAATACTAGAAACTTAAGCTTAGTACTCTAGTTATTTATAATAGTACCTTTAGAACTCTTAAAGGATTTTTAATCTAAGTTAAGAACTATTAAAACTTTTATTATAGAAACTTTACTAATAAAACTGAAAAAGTAATATATATAGCTACCTATTTCTAAAGAAAAACCCTTAAGTAGTTTAAATTAATTTAAAAAAAATATTTTAAGTGTAAAACCCTTAATAAATATACTACTAAAACCTATAATATTTATACTAGTTTCTAGGGATTTAAAAATATACTTTATTCTCTCTTTTAGAACTTTAATAAAAAATAATAGGCTAAGTATAACTTTATATAGCTCAGATAGACTAAATCTACTAAAAATTATTTTATTAGTTTCTAATAACTTAGTATCTAACTTAATCTTACTAAAGAAACTAAGATCTTTATATTTTACTAAAAATTTAAAAATAAAATTAAAAATAAAATTATTAAAATTAATTAACTAAAGAACTTCCTCTAATATATTAAACTTACTATTAAAATTAATAACTAATTTTTTAAATAATAGAAAGAATAAGGCAATAGATAATAAAACCTAAACTTAAGATATAAGTATTAATAGCAACCTCAGTATAAATTTAATAACTAATAGAATAATAATAGACCTTATAATAATAGAAATAATATCTAATAAAGCACTTCCTATAGATAATATAGTAAACCTATAAACCTTAGTATAGCTACTAAGAGTAATAATAAAAAACCTTAAAACTCTAAGTATTATAACTATAAAAAAATAGGATATATTACTAGAAATTATAAATAACTTAAGAAACTTAATTAGAAGTTAGTATCTAAATAGACTAAATAGGCTAATATAATAACTAAGATACTCTATATATCTCTATTATAAACTAAATATTATAATGATAAATGCTTTATATACTTTAGTAATAAAGAGATAATAAAATATTAGCTAATTAATAAAACCCTAATAATAGCTTACTAAATTAATAGTAAAATAGTCTAGAAGACTACTAAATAACTTAATAAGATGCTTTAAATATAATAATTAAAGCTTACTAACTTACTATTACTACTAATTACTAATATATAAAGATAAGTCTTTTATAACGTTTTAAATTATTCTATAAGGGAATAAAAACTAAAAGCTAATAATAAATAGAGACTTATATACCTATAAAAAGCTAAAACTATATACTTAATATAAATCTAATAAAAACCTTATAACCCTCTGTAGTAAAAATAACTTAACACTATAATATTATATATACAATAATATAAATATATATATAGAAACCCTACTAAAATTAAGCAAATTAACTAAGAACTTAAAAAATAAGTTAAAAAAGAATCTAATAAAGAACTTAAATACTAATATAACCTCTTAACTAAATAATAAATTCTCAGTCTTACTAATAACTAAACTTTTAGAGAAAGAGAAAGTTTACCTTATAACTTAAATAAACCTTATAATATTACTTAATAATATACTTAAGTAGAAATTACTTATAGGTTTACCTCTAGTATAGATAATATTAGCTTTAAAGAGGAATTTAATAATAAGGAAAAAATTTAATAACTTATTTAATACTAAATAATTAATATAAGCTGTAATAATTAGTAATAATATTTCTATAGAATACCTACTAATATAAGAAACTAAAATTATATCTTAAAGCTTTATATAGAAGATTATTTTATACTTAAATATAACTACTATAATTACTAAAACCTCTTTTAGCTATAATATTTCTTTAATAAATATAAAGAATATCTTAGAGATAAATATAAATATTAGTTCTACTCTAGAAGATATAATAAAAACTCTATTTGAAATATTTATATTTAGACTACTATAGTTAGATAGACTATAACTATATTTAATAATAATTTAGTAACCTTTAGCCTAAGCTTATAGTTTCCTATAAGATACTAATATAATAATATTATATATTAGGATAAATATAAATATAACACCTACTAGATCTACTACTAAGATAAAGCTTAAATATAGAAAACCCTAAAAGATAGACCTAATATCCCCTATATTAAAATCAGAGAAAACAGTTTAATTAAAGCTTAATAAAAAGGAAAACAGATTACCTACTTTAGATAATTAGAGTAGTTAAAAAACTAAACTTACCTACTAATAAAGAACTAAGATAGGTAATAATAATAAAATCTATCTATTTAGTATTTTTAAACTAGAAAGTATATCTATAACTTACAGTTACTATTAATAATATTATAACTATTATACTTATAAATAGCAGAGCTAAAATAAATTTTATATTACCCTAAATAGTAAACTAATTATAACTACTATAATAGAAGAAGGAATATATATATTAACTTAATAATATAGAAAGAAAATAAGTTTAATATAAAAGAGAAACTATTAGTAATAAGACTACACCCCTTAAGATAAGTTACTTAAATTAAAACAAATAACTCTAATTTAATATTACTAAACTTAATATATATAATATTATATTAAAAATATTATAGTTTAAAAAGAATAACTTATAGATAGATTAAAAAATAAGCTAACTCTATTAGAATAATAATAATTTAACCTCTAAGTAGCCTTATAAAAACTAAGCTTTAAATAGATCTATTTATTATAAAGTAATAAAACAATATATCTACTACCTTAAAGTAAAAGAAGCTATTTTATAACTACTAAAGATAATAGATTTTAAGTAAAAAAATAATCTACTTCTATTTATCCTAAAAGAATATAGAGTTTATAAGAAACTCTTTATAGCTAAACTAGAAACTAAACTGCCTGAATATATAAATTTTAACTATAAAATTCCTATTAAAGAGGAAAAGAAGCTTAAATTTAATAAAATCTATAGATTTAACCTAATAGAAATAGAAGCTTTTAATAAATACCTTAATAAAAACCTTAAAAAAAGCTATATTAGAGAATTAATATTACTAATAGGAAGCTTAATTCTATTTATACCTAAAAAGAATAAAAAACTATAACTATATATTAATTACTAAATACTTAATAAAATAATAATTAAAAACTAATATCTACTATTATTAATTAATAAGCTATAATAACTCCTCTATAAAGCTAATTACTTCATAATATTAAACCTTAAAAGTACTTATAACCTTATTAGAATAAAATAAAAAAAAGAATAAAAAACTATTTTTAGAATATATAGAAGATATTTTAAATATCTTATTATACCCTTTAGTCTTACTAATACTTCAGCTATTTTCTAAAATATAATTAACTAAGTTTTCTAGAAATATATAGATATCTTTATAGTTATCTATTTTAATAATATTTTTATCTTCTCTATAATAATAAAGTAGTATAAAAAATATATATACTTTATATTTAAAGCTTTTTAAGATACTAAACTCCTAGTTAAACCTAAAAAAAATATATTTTATACCTAAGAAGTAGAATACCTTAAATTCACTATTATATCTAGATATATTAATATATCTAAAAAGAAAGTTTAAGCTATTAAGGAATAGCTTATACTAATAAACCTTAAAGAAGTCTAAAGATTCTTTAGATTTATTAACTTCTATTAGAAGTTTATTAAACTTTATAGAAAGATTAATATACCTCTTATAAATTTTAGCTAAAAGAACTAACTATTTAAATAGAAAGAAAAATAAGAAACTACTTTCTAGATAATTAAGAACTATATTACTAGTAAACTAATCTTAATAATTTCTAACTTATTAGAATAGTTTGAAATTAAAATAGATATTTTAGATTTCACCCTTAGAGTATAACTATTTTAATAAGATTTAAAAAGATATTTACACCTTTATACCTTCTTCTTATATAAGCTTTATAGATTAGAGATTAATTACTAAATCTATAATAAAAAACTTATAGTAATTATTAAAACTTTTAAAAAATAGTAACTCTAACTCTTAGGAACTATTCACTAAGTACTTATATATATAGATTATAAGAACTTAACTTATTTCACTACTTTAAAGGAATTTAATAAATAATAAATTAAATAATTAGAATTTCTATTAGAATTTAACTTTTAAATTATCTATTAGAAAGGAATAGAAAACAGCAGAGCTAATACTTTTAGCTAATAATTAGACTATAACGTCTTAATACTAAAAGAAACCTAGGTGATTCTTAAATATAATAATAATAGAGACCTAATACCTACTACAAAAGCCTTAATAGTAGCTAAATAATCTAGTACTAGCCTAACTAATAAACTAAATAATATAGTAATTATAGAATTTTATAGTACTTCAGTATATAGTTATTAAGGAATTATAAAAACCTAAAAATAACTATAATAATAATATAGAGAAAAGGTTACTAGAGAATATATTATAATAGCAATTAAGAATTATAAAGTTTACTTAAAAAGCAAACTAGTTTAATACTAACCTTATAGATTATTATAACTTTTATTTATACTGCAAACTACTTAGTACTCTATATTACTTAACTTTATTATTAAGCTATTAAAGTCTTAAGAACCCTTTATAGAAGTCTACTATAATAGTATTCTTATTATTATTAATAGATTTATAAAGTATACTTATTTTATCCTATATAAAGAAGTAAGTAATACTAAAGAATTTATTTATATATTCCTTAAATATATTATTACTAATTATAAAATACCTAAAGAGATTATATTAAATAGAAATAAAATCTTTATTTTTAAGTTTTAGAAGTTACTTACTATATAACTTAGTATTAATTAGAAAATATCTACTACTTTTCACCTATAGACTAATAGATAAATAGAATAAATTAACTAGATTTTTAAAATCTACTTCTATACCTATATTAACTATAACTAGAATAATTAGGTAATATTATTACTAATAGCTTAATTTGCTTATAATAGTATAGTTAGAAAAAGTACTAAAAATCCTCTTTCTACTTTAACTATAGATTTAAACTAATTATATATAGAGAACTATAATTAAGTATATCTATAGTAATTAAGGCTGTTACTATAGCTAACTAAATTAAGGAAATCTAAGATAATATATAGAAAGAACTTAAATTTATATAATAATAAATAATATAATTTAGTAATAAATAAAGGATTAAGGGACTAATTTTAAAAAAGAGAGATAATACTTATTTTATATAGTAAAATATTAAAATAAAATAACTAAGTAATAAATTAGATTTTAAAAAACTTAAACCTTTTAAAATCCTCTGAAAAGTTTTACTAATTAACTATAAACTTAACCTATTTAATATAATAAAATATTTTCTAATATTTTATATCTTATTACTTAAACTAATACTATAAAGATTATAGATAGATAACCTTATTATTATAGAAGATAATAAACTAAAATATAAAGTTAAATAAATTATTAACTACTTTAAAGAACTAAAAGGATATTAATACCTTATTAAATAGAAAGAGTATAGCTATAAAGATAATATATAGAAACTAGCTAAGAATATTACTAATATAAAAGATAAACTTATAACTTATTAGTAATAATACTAAGAATAAGAAGTAATACTAGTAGTACTAATAATACTACTCTTAGTAAATACTATAAGCTATTTATATATTAGATACCTATATAGATATATTAGACTACTAATAGAAGTAGATAGACTATAATAAAGAAAACTATTTATTTACTTAGGAATACTAGAAAATAACTAAAAACCTCTAAAAGATATTAACTATAAATCTCTTAATAAAGAATTAAGATTTATAAACTCTTTATTAATACTAAAACTTACTTAATTTAAATTATTTTTAATATTTTAAGACTAAAGATTACTAACTATATTACTTTTATAAGTATCTAATATAAGAAGAATATTATCTTCTTCTAACTTCTATATTCCTTAAGAAAATATCTCTATATAATATTTCTTTACTTTTTTTTAGATTATATAAATCTATAATAAATAACTAGCTATTTTAGCTACTTCAGCTTAAACCTATATTAATTTCTTATAGAGATCTAATAATATATTACTAGTTTATTCCTCTTTCTCTTTCTATTTTTAATACTAATTACTTAGCCTTTTTATTATAACTAGTTAGTATAAATATATATATAGAAATATAATAAACTTATAACTTAATATAACTACTAGACTATTATAAGGATATTTTAGGTTTTTATAGCTTTAATAAGTTTTTATACCTTCTATTATTTAATATGTATACTTTGTGTGAAAATAATAAGTATAAGGTATAATATTATTAGACCTAAAACGATAGAAAACGTCTTTATAAGTAGAACGAAGTGCTAATTTAGATTGTTTTAATTTTTAAATATAACCTAATATAGTATCAGTATTATAAGTAAATTAAGAAGTATAATTAATAGATCTCTAACTTAAAACTAATAACCTATTTATATTAAGTTTTAAAAGTAAAACCTTTAGAGAGGGGATTTAATATTATAACTTATAAATAAAAATAATAGCTAGATAATCTATTTAAGCGTTAAGTAGCTATAATAAAACTTTTATACTATAAGAAAATATAGAGACTTACTTAGAAATAAAAAAACTATAATATAAGTTATATAAAGATAAAATAAAAGATTAGATTTATATACTAAGAATATAAAGGCTATCTTTAGTATATATAAGCTCTATATAATTAAAAAATAAATCCTATTAAGATTAAAAATAGTAATAAAATAAAAGGTACTATTTAGACTTATATATAGTATAACTTTAAACTTAACTTATAGTTAAACTTCTATAACTTTTTAGTAATTAATTTTATATTTATCCTCAGAATACTTTTAGCTTACTTTCACTATAAATACTTATTAAGTCTAAGACTAATCACCTTAGTTTCTAATTACTGATCTATAATATAGTCTATAATTTACGACCTAGACTTATGATATAATAATCTGTTTATTAGCGTTAATCCCTAGCTTCTATTAGTAGACCCTACTGTTAGATAGCTGACTGTAACATCTAGCCCCAGTAATAAACCGGTTAAAGAATAATAGAACTATATTGTGAAAGTATGCTTAATTTAAGCAAAGGGACGTGTGGTCTTGAGATGAACAATCGATTCTCTGAAAGAAGCTGGACCTAGGTGGAGGAGTGCGGGATCCTCGCATCGGCATACCTCCGAGACCAAGGCGCCATCCAAGGGCGGCCTTCGGAGACCCAAAGCCATCCTAATGTAGTGGACAGCTCTCCTAATTCCTCACACAGTCATCTTCTCTGGAATGAGTGGCAGTTACATTATTTCTTCTAGGTATCCGATCATTTAATACCTAATGAAATGTTGCCATGAGTAGCCAATGACCCGACCAAGCCTGAGCAGCACTGATCCGGCAGAGTTCGAGGGTGACATTCCGGAGAGCTCTAGCATACTACGAGGCCATCCGCCCAGCCCGCGACTGGGAAGGTATTAGCCCTACCTGACACCACAGAAGTTTAGGTATCGAGAACCAGTTTCAACGTTGCATTTGGCTAAAGGAAGTACATTAGTAAAGGAAACACTTCAAAATATGTGCCAACCAACGCACTTGCATGCCGGCAAATATCATGTCCTGAAGAACAACTGTCAGCATTTTGTGCGGAGGCTCCTCCTCAAAATCTGCCACTCACACTCATTAGAGGTTGCAAGTTTCCCAAGGGTAGGTAATATTCAAGGTGGAGAATGCGATGGATCCTGCAAGCACAAAAGGGCATTGAAGAAAACAGTTGCCATGCTGACATGCTTACTTGTCTGGATCATGCTGGGAAGATGTCTCACAGGAGGCTTTGCGTTTTTCTGGACAACTGTATTCTATGTACAGAAACTCCTACAACATTTGTGGAAAGCCCTACCTCTGGTCAAGGGCGTTGCTCTTGTTGTAGGGGAAACACTTCTTGTGCTGTTCAGATCTGTGATCATTTTTTTCTATTTCGTAGCATGGTCGACTATCTCCTTTGTTGCATCTAGCATTCTCCACATTGTGTTATTCATTACTTTTTGTATCGCTGCGGTCGTGCTTTTTCTCATTCTCCTTTGTTTTGCAGCATAGAGAGGTTTAGTGTCCTGATTTAGTTGCAACTAAACAAGCAAAGAGTCACTAATAGAATGCTACTTTCCGCCATGCCCCAGCCATGTGAGAATTACTGAACAGACATCTGCCGCTATATGTGAATCAGCACAAAGGCCTACGGTCATTGTTTCTATATCGTTGAATATGCAAAATTTGATGGAACATGCAAACAATACGTTTCCAAATATTGCCAGGAACTCAGTAATAACTGCCGGTGGTTGGTATTTCTGAGAAGATCTCGAGGCAAAGAGGGAGCGCTTCCGATACGTTACATAGAAGCCCACAACATCGGAATAAGCGGCTTTCATCATATTGGATTCATAGACTCTAAATCGTGTTCAGTGAATAGAAACATTCTTCTCAGCACCATCCGCGCTCATCCAACTTGTCCTAGACCTTTCCTGGCCCAGAACTTCGGGGTTCCCGTTTTGATCGGGAGTTGTGCCAAGAAGCATTGCCGAACCCACGAGCTGGAAGTCTCCCTCTGATTCCATCGGCCGCAAAATAAATGGCGACCTAGTTCCGTATATCCAGCAGCAAATGTCTCCCTTTTTCGTGCTCTTAGGTGCTAGGCCATAGTGTCCGCGTTCAGTGTGAATGAGAGTCTTGTTGTCGACATCCTGCATCCTCAAGGTGTGGAAGGCCATGGCATCTTCATACAGATCGTCTCCTCTTGAAATATCACGTTGAAGGAGTTTTGTATAAGCGGCCTCCAGCATCTTCCATTCACTCAGCCTGCCCCTATAAATCCCACATCGGAAGAGCGAAGTAAAAGCCTGAATAGCGGAGCAGGGGTAAATGGAGGGCCCGGATCTTGAGTAAAATAATTCCCAAATCAAGGTTACATCGTCCGGCGTTGTAGTGTTCTTGCCAAGCGGCGAAGAACTGAAAGAAACGCTATCGATCATTGAAATGCGAACACCCAGGGTCGTACGATCTGGTGATAACACAATCCTTGGAGAGGAGGTTTGTGAGGTAACTCGAGGATTGGTTTTGCTATAGTTGTTGAGAGTGCCTGTATATGTCGAGTACAGTCGCGTGTCCCAACATGGAACCCATGAGGGAAATCCGTGTCGCAGGGCATTGTCGTCGTTATGAACAAAATGTAAGATGTCAAGGTCCTGGGTCGTTTGCAGTAGCGCCCAGGCAAATTCATGGTAAACACTGAGATGTGGCTTTTCATAACTCAGCTGGAGTGATGGAAGTAGCTTTTTGTAATTGACAAGACCGAGAAAAGCGTAGATCAGGTCTCTTGGGTCCGTAACACCGAGCCACCGTGCGTGTTCGAAGATCTCGAGACAATTGAGAGGCTCTGTTCCACCTTCGGGCCGGAAGGTTATGGCCTCGCGAGTCCGTCTATCGTAAAACCCCTGCACATGCAAGTCGGACAACCACAGCTCCGAGATGTTTGGAAGCTTGAGGATTCGACGGATGCACCAAACATAATTCCGGACTAGCTTCATCCAGTCAATCTGCTCTCCAGCCCAGAGAACGACTGCCTTGGAGCTAAGTGCTGCTTCCTGTACGACCCATCCTCTCTTGAACCAAGGCTGCTGCAAAAGGACAGCGAATGCATCCCATCCCTGATGACTCAAAAGCGGCTCGTCTTCATTTGCGAAGGGAAAGCTATTCGGGGTCCAAGCGAAGTCCGCCTTCTCAAAGACGCCGTCAATCATTGTATTGACACTTGCGACAAGATCCGCAGCTAGCTTAGCATGATTACTATCGACGTTTCCAAGGCAGATGAGAGTGCAATCGGATTTGTGGTATATGCGACTCATCAAGGATACTTGGTGGCCTTTCTCTTCCGCATCCGACTGATTGATGCAGATGGAATCAACCCAGAGTGTTCGTGACCTGTTTCTGTGACGAACCTGACGAAGTACGTCTCGGAGATTGGCAGTGACATGTACGATTTTGTCATTACAAAAAATAGGCTGATTCTTCACGGGTGTCCCCCAAACGTATGATATGGCCTCGAAAGGGGGTACATCCTCTAGGTAAGACGTGTAGAGCGTGCAAACTATGGCTTCAGTTTGCGATTTGGCTGGTTGAATAACGAGGTATCTGATTGAGTGCTCATCGCAAAGGCTGTCCTGGTAGGAGAAGGTGTCTCGAGGCACTGAGGGAGCAGACGGTGTTTGGGAGGCTTGTTGAATCATTGTGGGTTTAATGAGACCTTCTAAAGATCAAGTGCCAAGTCAGCGGATTGAAAGATGATTGAGAGAGAACCCCGGAATTTGGAGTCAAGACTGAAATACGAGATTCAAGGTTGCGTTTTCGCACAACAAAGACGTGCGCGACAAATGAACTGATGACCGGGCGGGGTAGTTTTTCCCGACTCATTGCCATTGGCTGACACTACAGATGCAGAGTACGCAGCACTCCTGGTCGTGTATGCTGATTGGCTGTCTGGAAAAGTTGCCTTGTAGGCAGTTTACAGGGAAGCGCCGGCAGAGAAACCATGAAACAAGCTCAACTTGGTCTTGAGCAGCCCTAGTCTTGATGCCTGATGTGCTTGAGAAGATATCTGGCACCTTACAATTTGCCTTGGCTTGGATCATTGGACGATCTTCATAGCCAGGTAACTGTTGTTGTTGGTGAACTCAATGAGACAAGTATGATGCACGGAGGAAAACTTGATATTCCAATAGTCTAGCGGAGCGAATAACATATGTACATGAATGAAGTAAGCAATGTACCAAAGTGCATAAGTATATGCATCAATTTACCAACAACCTCCATCAGCCTCAGCTTCAACCTCAGTAATCGTAGTCGTAGCAAAGCAGGCCGCCCTGGACGTTCATGACTTCGCTAATGGTGACGTTTGGCAGGATATCTGCCATCCACAGGGGGTAGTTCAGGGTGGCATTAGGCCAACCGCCAGCCGGGCCAGTTTGACCAAGAGCCTCGAGGTTGGTTGAGTTGAAAGCCTGACCGCTCATATCAGAGAACCGGACCGGCGCGTTGGCCGTCTGCCACTGCCACCAAAGACGGTCGATGTAGTTGTGATGCAGGAAAAAGGTCGGGTCTCCAGGGGAGTTGTGGATATCGGCCATCTGGAAAAGGAGAACATTTTAGTTGCAAATCAGAAAGGGTGTGAAAAAAATAGTGACTTACAATGCCGCCGACTGCTGTGTGTCCACCATAGTGAGGTGAAACGAAGGCATTTCCGGCACAGACGTAGAAGTCTTCATAGGCCTCGAGAGCATGGCACTTGTTCACAACTTCGCTGGTGCACAGCTCCTGAGCAATGTCCTGATACCACTCGCGACTCATGCAATAACTCGTATCGGTAAGCGCTGGGCCCATATGCTCGGTGTAGTTGGCAAAGGCACCGTCAGTGACACACCAGTCCAGCGATTTGACGCCGTTGCCTCCGAACCACTCTGAAGACCACATCTCGCTCTGGAAGAAGTCACCAGCGTCTGCATCCTTTGCCTCGTCCCACCAAGGCATGGTGCCCTTGTAGCCACATTCATCGCGCATCATCATCTCGTACGCGTGCATGTAGTAACGGTGCCAGGGGAAAAATTGGCCAACGTCGTGAATGATGTCGGCGACGTAGATTCCATTCGGGACAACACCTTCCCATGAAGGTGCCAGGTAACCGTCCAACACGGTTGCATTCGTCAGCCAGCGGTGCAGGGCCTGAAGATCGGAGAAACGGTTCGTGACGCCGCCGAGTTCGGTCTTGGCGGGCAACTTCATCAAACAATTCTGGGCATCGAGGAAGGCGTTTTTCTCGGTCGGGTTCATGTTGCGCCACTCCTTTCGGATGGTAAGCTTGTCCGCTGTGCAAGCACCGTCGAAGTGGCGAGTTGAAGGAGTGTTGTTGGCCAACGGCGAGGCATGGACAAGGCCAGCCAGGAGGACCAAAGAAGAAGCGACGGTAACCTGCATATTGTGCGGGAGTTGGGAAGTAAAAGCTGAGAGAGTGCTGTTGCTTGTGCGCTGCTGCTAAGAGAAAAGGTATCACTCCCTCTTAACCTAGAAGTTCTTTTATACCTCGTGTTAGATGATGATTCCTTGGCGATAGCCTCTTCGATAGCCTCTTGGTTTTCATCCTTGTGCTTCGCTTTCGCCCCACTGCTAGATAGTTTGTGCTACTATGTAGGATTGTTTGAGGTTGTGGATTGCGGAAAGAACTCGTGGTGACTCTGCAACTTTCACGATGGAAATTCTCCACAATGGTTGCAGTAAAGTTGCCGCTTCGGCACCGATGCAGCCTCCGAGATGAGAGTGCTTGAATAGCCCACCGTAATTGCAACAGGAAAGCCTGCCTGCTGGTGGGAGTTCCCGTCTTGAATCAGGGCAAGGTTCCATCAACCCAGCAGGGGCATCTTCTCCCCCGAGATCGCAGGATCTCGCAGGCTTGTACCGACTAATTGCCTTTCTTCGGCGCACATTTTCAAGCACTTTTCTGAGAGAGCACTGAATGATCCACCCTGATGCTGACCTTGAAAGGCTCAGAGTCACAATAAATTGGGCTTATTGCAGGCTCCAGAGATTGGCTTCCTTGCATCTCACCCATCCAGCGGTGTCGCTGTGGCAACATAGCAAGCGAACCCGATGAAAGCGAACCTAGATGTGAGCTATAACATGCTGGATACTACGAAATGTTGCGGACACTGCGATATTCAGCCGTGAAGTAGGGAAACATAGCTTCAGCAACGAATACGAAGCATATGGTGTGAGGTACATGTGCATGGGTACTGTGCTGTACGCGGCTCGTCCTCCGGCATGGCTAACGTCGTGTTGTATCTACACAGTCTCCGTTGGGTATTTGGAAGAGTGTCATTCCGAGCTGACAAATTAATGAAATTCATATCAGCGGCAAATTTCCATTCGCCGTGAAGGAATTTCTTTTCACTTTGAAAAAGGGGCCGTAGAGGCTTCGCGAGTGACTGGCAGGTCGAGGAGCGCCTACAACAGCCCATCAGTGGCAGATATGCATTAGCCATGGCGTCAGGGTGTGATCGATGGCCTGCTGATAATTTGTCAGTTACTCCTACCTAAGTGTTTAGTTTGTCAGGTGTCGCCTAGATGCCGGCAGATGGGCATTAAGGCCAGGCGCCTGCAGGGATTCTCCCGACTGTCGATCGGTCCACTAGTTCATCTGATAGCCCGAATCTAGAAGCACATCACCAACCGTCCATTGCCCACAGAGCCGCTGAACCATCTTTGCTAAACGCGTATGACTTGCTCCGTCAAGAGCCCTGTTCTTTACGTTCCAGCCACTCCGAGCTCTATTCAGTAATTATTTCTTCTCCATCACATCAGAGTCTGCAAGGCTGAGTGTCGCGGCCTCGCAAGCTGCTGACGTCCACGTTTGTCATGCTCACTGCCGAAAGCCCCGTTAAAGCCTTGGCGACCCCTTGCTAAACCAACTCGAGAATTCTCTCCGTCTTCACTTCGTCGGTTTTGGCTCTTCTTGATCGGACCGCCCCCACGTACACGTGCGCATGAGAGACTGCGGGCGGCGCCTTACCGGAATCTCGATTAAGTGGGCGACGTAGCACGCGTACTTTAATCAAAAAAACCTCGTGGGGATGTTTTCTGGCTGGAATCTTGAAGAATTCGAGGTCCAGTTCCCGAAGTTTTCCACATCCCGAAGGTGCATCCACTTCTGACATTTGTTCAGCGACTCGGCCGAGTCGGAAGAAGCCCCAATCGGCGTTAAGACTTGACCATAACACAATCCATATTTGGTAGTGGAACTACGCTGTTACCAATTCACCGGAGTGTCAGGCTTTCACCCGCGTTGGTAGTTGAGAGCAAAAGCAATGATTGTAGACATAGCCGGACTGAGGCGTAGTATTGAGGGTGGAGTAACGCCTCACTATAAGAATGAAGCTTGACCGAGATGATAAATTGCAAAGCCTCTGGCGGCGCGGCAACTTTTTACGCGGTCATCTATCAGCCAGTGAGCCTCTCATATTTGAGATTGATTGTTCCCCTTGATAATGGACAGAGAACGGGAGATTGGCTCATGGTTGACATGCATCATATTGTGAAATGAAGCTCGTCCATGCGGAGATCTAATAGTCTCTTAGGCTTCGGGAAAGATTTCACCTGGTGTAAAAGTGAGTTTCGCCATTTAAAAGAAGCAAAATAGGCTGGCCATACGCAATAGAAAATTATTGAATACGCTGTCGTACTGGGCTCCCACCGTCGGCTGCTTGCTGCAGAAGCTAGTGTATCTACCAGCAGTCTTGCGCGGCCAGTTGGAAAAGGCGGTGGCATGTCTCTAGGACCAACAAATGTTGAAGATAACGCGGAAACATTGAATATTCTGCTGAGAACATTTGACACCGATAAGGGACGCATTCTTGTTTCATGGTAGCCTTCGTTTGCCTGCATCACTAATCGGGAACTGGAAGCCTCCGAGCACTGATATCTCGGTTCGGACCGTTAGTTGAAGGGCTGACAATCACTACCCAACTATCAAAGGTCAATGAATTTCCAGAGTAGATATAACAGACACGTCTTTGATATCATGACTGGATAAATAGCGCATGCTATCTTTCTCTCAAGAGGGGATCGGACCTCACTGGAATTTACATTTACCATCCTCGATCTGGAGGCTGTGTCTTGCCAACATTACTACAATATTGCAACATTGTTATGTAGTCATTGACTCGTGGTATTAAATCTGAACATCAACTGAATGTCATGGGTGATTTGAGAAGGTCAAGGAAGAGAAACAGATGGGGCCAAACAAAAAACAAAATTGCTCGTGACAGAAGACTCTGTAATGCAGGTGCTGCCGAATGGTGCGTGGATAAGTAGATAAGCAGCCAAGTCACCTTGATAAAGTGAGGATAACGAATCAGTCGGCATATCAGTGACATATTTCCAAGAGAGTCAGCCGCGTCTGTATAATAAAGGCCATTCCTTGGTCAATCGCGGGGGCGGTTGCCTGTTGTACCGCAAGCGTTAAGCATGCTTCACCCCTAATATAGAACCTTACTTTCGAATCTATTTTGATGCGTTGAGATTGATACGGGGACATGAATATATTGGGCTTGAATTCGTTTGAAGCCAAGCTTGTCACGGCTTTTATGTTCTCGCACCCATCCATTAGTTGATAGCTCAATATGTAAATTTCGCATCCCCCGGAGAGCTCACATATTGCCGTCTGCGCATCCCGTTGGTCAATGATCTAATTGATGCTGAAGTAGTAATTTGCATGGACCTTAGCCAAACAGCTTTAGAGCCTAGTTTGTTTCTAGCGGCTTTTGGCCAGAGTAGGAATGGTAATGATGATATGTGTGGAAGAAATTGTTCATCAGATCCTTTCGCACTTGAACCAGCCAAACCTCAACCTCCAAAGTTGTCCAGCCCAAGCCCTTGGTGAAGGGGATGTTTGTGACAGCGCCGAGAGAGTCGTAGTTGACAGCCCGAGCATAGTTGCCAATCTGTCTCATGTGCGGGTCTTTAGGCCATGTGCCGACAGGGACCTTCTTCATGTCATGAATAGTGTTCACAAAGCCCGCAGCATCAACCTTTTCCCCAAGCTTCTCGGCGATGTTGATATCGACCCCAAACTTTTCGAGGGCCTCCGCGAGGTAATCCATGGTTTTCTTGGGCGTGTATTCAGGCGTAGCTGATCCATCGTCGCAGGCGAATTTGAAGACAATGTCTTGCACTTCGACCCAGCCGCCTGGCTTAAGGGCTCTGATCAAGTCAGCAAATTGTTTCAATCCACGAGGCAGTTTGTACAAACTTACTTGTACGCCTGCTCCAAGAGTCTGTCCCAGTCTTTCAATGCCGGGCCCATGTTCCGAATATGGACATAGTCCAGTGAATCATCATCCCAAGTCCAATCAGCCTCAGCGTCGTCAACAACAAAGTGGACGTTAGGAGGCACAAAGATGGGTTGGATTGGGCTCAAGTCAATGCCAGTAACCTCGGCCTCTGGGTACTCATCTCCCACTGCAAGACTCGTTAGCGAAACCCCGACCGATCGTGCTTAGGGGAACGGTACTGTCAATAGCCCAGATTCCAGTGCCAGTTCCAATATCGAGGATCTTCTGGGGGTTCTTCAACGGCGCGTTATGTAACGCCCCATCACAAAGGTGGAGGATCAAAGCATGTTTCATATCCTCGCGTTCCTGCTCCAAGTCGTCGTTAGGCAAAAGGTAGCGACCCTCTTTGTACTTGTGATAACGGCGCTTGTTCTCAAAGTTGTAATCCCGAATACTGGGGGCTAGGGAAGTTGAAGCATTAGACGCAGTTTCATAGCCATCTTCCGATTGATCAGCCCCAGCCTCGATAGCCTCGATGAGATGATCGGGGGATTCGGGTCCACCCGCGGCTCGTGGAGAAGACCCAGGAGGAGACGAAGATTTCCGTCCCGTCATCTTGTGGCTTGTGAAAACAAAACAAATTGCAATATGACTTATGAGCGTTGTAGAAGGGAGGGAAATGGGTTGCACGAAGGAGGAGTTGGACGGGGGCGGGGGAGGAGAAAAGAAAAGAATGCAACATGGACCCGATCCTAGTCTTGTTGTCGCACCCACTTCATTAATGTCACATGGCGTTTTACATATCCCGGGTAGAAGGTACAAAAGGTGACAAGAAGGCGAAGACGCAGATGCACTGCAGCCTTCGGTCGGTATTGCCCACTATTCTGGCAGACAACCCGTTCTCTTGGGGTCCCAGTACACAGTGAGAATGCAATATTGAACCAGGTTTGAATTCACGGTGTAATCTGTTGGTTCTCTTTGAGTTGACCTGATATGACAAACAAGGCTGCAGCTGCGAGCTTCCGTATCGATTCGAATGCGCCCACACACGCCTCAGGAACTATTCTGTCAATTCGTCAGATGCCCTGCAAGTAACCGCTGGGCCCGTCTTTCACCCATGTTGAATTCAGTCCGAAGATTCCCCAGGCCAGGGGACAGATCCCACGAGCGTGGGGATGGGAGTGCATCCTCCTTCACACGATCACAGTAACTGAGGCTTCGACGCACCGTCTTGTTCCCCATTCAGTCGGGAGAGCATGCAAGCCAAGATGAAGATGTCAGAGAAACCAATCACATCCCATGCCTTTGAGGCGCATGGGACGTTTTGGCAAACAAATCGCCAGGCTGGGCACCGGGTTTACGCGGATATTCCGCGGTCAGGGGTTCAAGATGGAGCACGATACGGGGCAACGCAAGACCAGTTAAGACCCCACCCTAACTTCCGAAACACCCCCACTTCCGACACGCGTCAAAAACCGCGTTTTCACGTGCCTCCCTGTATATATCCCTAACTTTATCTTTACTTTTCTCAACTACTACAATTAATATTAATATTTTTAAAAATACTATTATATTCTAGATAGCTATATATAATAAGACTTATATTACTACAGCTATTATAGCTATCTATAGTAGTAAATCCTATTAATAAGCTTTAAAAGAATAGAAAGTACTATATATAACTATCTATTATAGAATTAATAGTAAAAAGACTAAAAAAAAGGTTATATAAACTAGTAATATATCTTAGTATAATAAGAAGCTTCTCTTACTATATAGGTATATATATAGATATTATTAAGCTTTACCCTAAACTATTAGTATATCTAAATTTTTATAATATATATCCTCTATATTATTAGTAATATTTAACCTCTTAGTAGGAAGTAAATAGAAAACTTTTTATATTATAACTTATTCTATAAAATACTAAGGATATATAAGATAGATACTAAACGTACTAAATATATTATAATTAATAGGATTAAGTTATTTTTTAAAGTTTTCTAATTTCTAGCTATTAAGATAATCCTAATAAGCTTTAAATAGAATATAGATAAGATAGATATTACTAAAAGCTTTTAAAAAGATTATTTAGTAATAAGATATACTAAGAAGCTTTCTATATTTATTTAGAGTAATAAAAACTATATTTAAATAATAATTATTAAGTATATCTCTACTACTAGTATATACTTACCCCCCTTTATTATCTTTAAAGAGAAGACTATATAATAATAATAGTTCCCTAATAATCTATAAGAGTTTAAGAAGTAGTAGTTTATATTATTAATAAATAGCTAAATATTAAACGCTATTAGTATTAAATAATTAGATAAAATATTTATACTAAAAATTACTATAAAGTTAAAGAGGCTATAATCTAAATATCTACTAATTATTAATAGCTATAATAGCTATATTTCTAATAATTTTATATAGTAATACTATATATATAATATTTACTTAGTATATCTACTTATATACTTATTATATATTATTTAGCTACTTAACATATTAGTCTTTTTATTTTTAAAGTTATTATATAGGTGTTAACTAGTAAATTATAACTTTAAGCTAAATTTAGTATTAATTAATAAGTAAAACTTCCTCTAATATTATTTATATATAAAATTAGAAGCTTTATAGTAGTATATTATTAAAGTAAAGTAGTTAGTAATAAGATTATAGTTTATTAATATTATAAAGCTATTAATAAGTAAGTTTATTTTTACTCCTACCTTTATAAATATTTAGAGAGCTTCTATATAGAAATAGATATTTATAGATAATTAGAATATTATTATAATTTTAGATAGTATTATAGTTAAAATACCTAAATCCTCTACTAATTTACTATAATTTAAATAGCTATTTTATAATAGCTTATAGTTAGAATTAAGGTTTATTAATTTAGTAGTATATATACTATTTATTAAGAAAGTAAGTAAGTATCTAAACTTTAATAATATATCTAGCGCTAATAATTAATAACTAATTAACTCTCTAAGAGTATAAATTAAAGTTTTATAACTAAAAAAATATATAATAGTTAAGCTAGATATAAATAAACGCTTTATAGTAATTAAATAGATAATTAAGAAGAAATAGAAGGTCTAGAATAACCTAAAACAAGTAAAATCAATATTATTTAAAAGCAAATTATTAGATAATAAAAAAAGTATAAAATTATATATTTTTATTGCGGATTAATAGAGATATTTAGTAATATATAAAAATATAATTATTGTAGTGAGGGTTATAATGTATCTAAATTGCTGTTTCATAAGTGGGGGTGTTTTGGAAGTTGGGGTGGGGTCTTATTAGAAGTGTTTCTGAACGTGCCACCAAATTGAAATTCAGACGTGCTTTTCTTTTGACTTTACAATGTTGTGATACTGGTCGATATGAATAAGAGAATACACCTCATGTTGTATAGCCGTCGACGAAAAATCTCTAAACTTTGCATCTTTTAGTCGTGAAAAGGTGCCCGAGATGTAGGTATGCTTAATTCGGAGCCGGACACGCATTCCGATGAACGTGGGACCATAGACAGAATTGACCAATACATGTAAGCATTAAGTATCCGCAATAGTGTTACAACCACATTCACCTGTGTCTAATATTTGACATATCATAAATCACTTGCTTGCCAACTCTGGGCTCTTTCAAGGATGTCTACATGTGGATGGACGGCCGGAGGCTACGGCCCCACCGATCAGGCTGGATTTTGTTCCGTACTGTACACTTGGCAAAGATCGCACACAATGGACGCCTGGCATCCGTTGAATGTACGCAAGAGGAACTGCAGAGATCTCAAAGAGGAACACATAGTTATCGACAGATGAGTGCCACATACCGGGAACTGTCACTTACTAAGTACTTGAGGGTGCCCTTAACCCGGAATCCATGAGTGATGTGGGTCAGCCCGAGAGACCCCGTCCGTAGGTAGAATCTCTCAAACACAGAGCCTCAGAATCATTCGAAGCATGTGTATATGGCCACTTTGCGTTGAACATGTGGACGGAAATTTTATTCGTACAGTCTAAACCAAACACCGAGAAAGGTGAAGTTAATGATCGTTCCCCATGGGACGAGTGGATTACCATTAGGAAAGAACCCGTCATTCCCCGTAGATTCCCCCACAGGCCGGAACGCCGACGAACCCTTGTCGTAGAGCGTCATAAGTAACCTTTACTTCCTTCGCAACAAAAGCTTTCGACTTCCTCTCTCAATTGATTCCCAACATGGAAGATTTCCTGCGGTCTGCCCTGGCTTCCAGCTGCTTTCTGACAACGTCAAGCTCCATCGTCGCCCAAACCACCGAGATCTTGCCTTTGTCGAATCGATACATGCAGTGCTCGTGAAACTTGATGCTCTTTCCATTAGGAGGGATACCCGCAAACATCGACGTCGGCGTTCCTGTGAGCTCCAATCGTGCGGCGACCTGCTGAGTCTCCTCATCCACCAACAACTCCTGGATCTCGAAATGAAGCCCTGCGACAACTTCGTGGCTCATGTCAAGGTTTCGTGAATAGTCCTGGACAGTGAATGGTCTGTTGTTGTGTCGAAGGTCTTTCCTGCAGAGCTTTGGAAAATCGGTTTTCATCGTGCGCTGGTTCATACTGGTGACGTAGGCGCGGTACAGCGACCCTAGATCAACCGGTTTATCCGGCATGCTCCGCGTGAGAAACTTTGGCGTCATCTCCGCCGTAGGATTTTGAGCACGAATGCCGTCGTTGTCCTGGATCGTCACAATCCTCGAAATTTTGCCCTTCTCGTTGAACCACACGAAGCACTGCTCGTCGAACTCAATCGTCTTTTCGACAGGGTCGGCATTCACCCTCTCATCTACCAGCGTCATCCTGTTGACGTATCTCGCAGCAACGGCACGGGCCTTCTTGTCGACGAGCATGGTGTCGATCTTGATATTAAATCCGGCGAGTCCCTTCGTGCGACCCTGGAGACGGGTGATGTGCTCTTCACGCGTCTGGGAGTGACCATTCCGGGTGAGCTCGTCGGCGAGGTGGTTGCCGATGACGTTCCATTTGCTGTTGTTCAAGCAGTCGACATATTCGCGCAAACGAGTACCAATGTCCACCTGAATTCCCTTTCCATCACCATTCCAGCGGCGCGCGGGGCTTCGGTGCCGATGAGGACTTTTGATCCCTGATCGCTTCTCTTCAGCCGGCGGGGCCAGGAAGCTCTCGTGAGAGAAGCATGGCGCATCTGAGTCTTCCAATGTTACTGTCGTCATCTTCACAATCTGTCTTCGAAACGTCTTTATCTTTCCGTCCGTGTTTGATGATGGGAGTCGTGATGAAGGGCGGACGACTCTGGCGTTATTATCGTCAATAGCGATGTCATGAGAGGGGTGAACTGATCTTAGCGAAGCGAACAGTGAGCCGAGAACTGCTTCAGCAAGGGTCGATCATTAATGTGAATGAGGCAGATCCCCCGGATTACCTCAAAATGACCACACCAACAATAGTCAATCACTCAGAATAAGGAAAAAAATTGTCACTACACAACGAACAGATCATAATCGACAGTGAAAGGAGCCACGCGCAGCCCAGCTGCAAGAACGCGATCGAAAATCGGACCCTTGCGCCACGTCTTTTCATAGTTAATGACGTAGAATTCCCCGCATTTCCTGACATCACGTCGTTCTCCCGTGGCGTCCGAACTCGCCAAGCGGGCCGCGCGGACCCTCCCCAAGCAGGGAAATTTTCTCCCTAAATCACCGATGAGAAGAAGCACGCCTCAACAAAAACGATACGAACTAAGGAGAGGATGGTCCGCCACGCCGAGAAAATCCGGATTGTTCCAGCCCGCCCCTGTCAGCAGTTAAGCGGGTGAGAGAGAGCCTTATCTCTGTGACACCGGCATCGGCATTATGCATGCATGCCGCCACCCTGATTCATTGCAGTACAGCGGATGAACGGTACCCGTACCGTCAAGCGGCGCAGAAGCCCCAGTATTTTTTTTTCTCTTCTTAACAGCTGATCGGATCGGGGCCAGGGTTTGTGTAGCTGGTCGGGGTCGGCCAGTACGGCTGGAAGAGAATGCCCGGGTCGGTCGACTTGTAGGCTCCGGGGAACGACACGCCGGAGAAGGTCTTGCTGCCGCCGCCGGAGAGGGAGACTTGGGCGCAGCCGACGTAGAACTGAGCTCCGCCCTCGGTCGCGGCGCCGTGCAGGGCCAGGTGCTCAACGCGGACGAGGTACTCTCCATTGGCGAGACAAGAAGGGATCTTGGTTGAGAGAACCTGAGTGTCTGCGACGCAAACCGTCATTAGCATCGAACTGATTCAGCCCTACAGCGCGATTCACGAGCTCTCCACTAAATCTAAAATGTCTTTTCTTGAAACCACATGCTTTTCGTGGTTCCCTGCCTCCGAAGATCGCACCCACTCGACAACAACATGACCCGAAAATTTTGAAATTTCAGGAGTAATGACTGAGAAAATTGGGCACTCACTGTACGACGCCCACTCCAGGCCGCTGCTGGTGATCGTCGGGCGCTCGTGGTAGATCTTGAACCAGACGGCTCCACTGCCGTCCCAGGTTGCCGCCGTCTGACCGGACGGAACCTTGGCCATGTAGAAGCTCGCGGGCCCAGGATGTCCCACGACGCTGTTTGCCGCGAACCCTATCGTCGAGCCCGCGGTGACCGGGATGGTGGTCACGGTACCCCTGTCCGCGGCATCGGCTTCGTAGCACCGGATCTGCGTCGACGAGACGCCGTCGGTGGGGCCGTTGGAGTAGAAGTTTAAAGTCTTGCGGACATGCTGCCACTCGGGATAGGTCGTGCCGCCGTACACCAGGCGACCGAATGTGTCTGAGTTGATCGACAAAGTTAGCATCACACAAGATTTGGCTCATCTGACTGTAGACTTATGTCTCTTGTTGGGTGATGTCAAACGGCAGAAGACTAACAGTGGGCTTCAGCTGATGCAGCCGCCAGGACGGCCAGAGTCGCAGAGAACTTCATACTTGCACAGCTTGCACTTAGTATTGACGGAAACAAGAATGAAGGTTGAGGTTTGTTCGAGAAAGCTCTGTTAGGTTGAAAGAGAACACTTCACTTCATGGCTCTTTAAATAGCTCCGTAATTACAACTCCACCCCGACTTAAAAAGACCAACATTGAACCTACAACTCCGCGCAACTCCTCGCAAACTGGTCTTGTGCCTCCATCAAAAAAAGGATGTGCCAATACTTTAATATCAAAGTTCGTCTCCCTCCCGAGCGCCGGCGAAAATATGGGGCACATTCCACGAATCTCCGTCGCCGACCCCTTGCCGGCCCGGAGGCTGCGCTCCGAGAAGTAACGTTGACATCCTTGCTGTTGCCCATAATGATCCGCCAAGGCTACCGGAGTTCATTCCTTGCAATGCCGCATCCGAAGTATATAAATGAAAATTGGCACCCACACCTGACGCGCTTTGGACTTGTATCGGCCCAGCGGATGGGCTCGCGGTCAGCGTGTCGCACCCAACGATCTGGAGTCCCGATCTGACAGTTGATGGTACCCGTTGCTTGTCCCAGACCTCCTTCTACAAGTTCTAGTTCTCCTCCATTGTCGTATTCACTTCGCCCACTTCCTTGTACTGGTTATCGCTTACCCATTCCCATTCCATTATCTTGACTGTGCCATCACCCTTGTCCACTGTCCCATAGACTCTCTGACCTTGACAGGCGGCCATACTGAGCAGCTTCTCATTTTCCATGCCTTTTACCAGGACCCCATCCGTTACAGTTCCATTCATAAATGACACTGTTGACAGTGTCTGCCCTGGTTCCAGTATCAACAAGTGTACAGTCATATCGTTCCCTGCCCCACCTCGTACGTCCCCAGTCACACTTGTGCCAACTGAAAAGCCAGCAATAGAGGCTGACTCAGTCAAGTCATATTGACCCGATATACCTGTTTCTTCCCATACGTTCTGTTCAACAGCCCCCGAACTGTACACCGATAGGTTTACATATCTTGGTGATTTACCGCCGGCAACAACGTCGAACATCGCCAGGCTTAAGTTTGCCCCTTTGGCTCCGTATATCGGAATAAGAGCAAGGCCAGTTCGGGGAATGGGCTGACGGATATGGTCAACGTTGTAATCTCTCTCCATTTCTCTGACGACAACCTTGCTGTCCCTATCTTCCGTGACGACAATATTTTTGGTCAGGGTGCCGGTGTTCTCTCTGCCGTATGATGCAATCCTGGAGCCGTTCAATGGACTTATGCTCATGTCCAAACTTTTCCACTCCTGTGCTGATTGAGTGACATCCCTTGAAGTCCGTATGTGTCCGCCGAGGATGCCGTCGTCAAACACGCCAAATACGTGCATGTTCCGCGTCTTGTTGGCCATGAATGTTAGCGCGAACTCATGTCAGATTTTGAATCCCAACCCACAGTTGCATCTTCGCGAAATATATGTGCAGATATCGGAGTGCCCTGCCGGAACGTTTCATTCCCCACACGAGAAACCGCCCACTTGCCCAGTGTCGAATTGTATGCTGATTCATACAATTCGTTTGAGTTCTTCTGATAGTAGACGAAATAGTTGCTGTGACCATCACCGTCAGTAATGTTGAAGGCGGCTAATTTTGTTTCGGGGAGGACATCTTTGGGGTTCCTAGGGGTGCTTGGGGAAGGCTGTGACGGCGGTTCACTTCGCTGGCTTCGTGCCCCGAGTCCTCCCCCAACGGCGCCAGCAATCACAATGACCGCAAGGATGCCAAAGAGAATCCAGAAACGCCTCCTGCGAATACCACAAATGGTACGAGTGGTTTTCGGGTTGGGGCCTGGTAATGCAACAAAACCATCATCGCGTGCTTGGTATACTTCAGGCAAGTTGTCATCGTAGACTTGAGGAGAGGCGCTGGCGTCTGTGTTTGGAACCAAGTACTTTGCAGTATGCAAGAATCTGTCGTCAAGCTCGAGACGGCTGTAATTCTCAGAATCGTGAGCTTTCGCTGCCATGATGCCGTCCTGATGCCACAACAGACATAGAAAGCGAGAGCCGACAAGGAGAATATCGGCACAAACTCCAGAGGGTTCCGTGTTCATAAGGGGGTCCCGGCCTGGTTTAGGCACCGGCCAAGCGACCTTTGCCACAATTATAAGGGTTGCAGCCATTGCATCTGGTTGGCTGCGTATACGATGCAACGATGAAATGTGCAAAAGCAGCTGGATAAACGAAGTTTACAGGCTGCACAGCGAATGGTTCTCTGTTCGCTGCCTAAGGGATGCAGAATCCAAGGCTGATCCTCCCATTTATCTACATTGATCTGATTTGCCCACCCCACAGCCTGAGATCTTTGGGTGTCCATCCAAGCTTAAATTCTGCCCCCGGACTCGGTGATCCTAGACGCATGTCAGATGCCAAGGTCATTTCCGTTGATCTGAGTTGTCAGTTCGGAGTCAACACACACGGATGCAGGATTAATTATAGCTTATGTCAGACTTTGGCTATGCTTTCGATTATTAAACACGAGTTTAATGCAGTCCAATCAGGCTGCTTGAAGAAAGCCTCACACGTATCGTTTGGGATGGACTCATCTAGGTCTGGGGCTGAACTTGTTCGGCGCTGGGAATGGAATTCTGCAGGTAGTTAGGTGTTTACAACCTGAGGTGTTCTAGAAAGCAGCCTTTGTTAGTGGATATTGTGTATTAGCCACGGTTGATCGAGGTGGAGGCTGAATCTCGCAACTAATGTAGGATGACAGCAGCATCATAATGGGGACGGTAGTAACAATGTCACCAGAACAACGTATGGATAACTAGGTACTGCGTTGCTTGGTTGGTCAAAGATTCCAGCCTGGATATCAATATTAATATGACAAGCCGATCAGTTATGGCAATGAAGTCTTCTGAAAATGCTAAGTAAGTCGAGTCTTTGTCGGACAGAAATTCTCCCCGAATCCAGATGCCAGAACGCGGAGGACACGCAGCTAAGCATGAAATATCTGACGGCGTCTAAGTAACATGACATTTCTCAAATATCAACAAGTACTTTGCGTCAAGTCTCACCAAATTTGACCGTAGCCGAATGATGACGTAATTTGCATCGTTGTGCTCCTGGCTTACATATACGAGGGTGTCACTGCGGCTCATCGAGATTGCTTTGATAGGACAGGTCTTAACTGTAATACGCAGCAAAACACTTTCGCTTCGCATAAGACACTAGCACAGAGAAGCCTCCTACATTTCAGCTGAGTATGTGAAGTTGGACCTGTGGGACGTAGGGATGCAGTGAATCATCCGCAGTTTGGCAGTGGTGGCCGGGTCATTGACACTTTCGCTACCCTCGATGCTACTTAATCAGCCCTGTCGCAGCCACGTTCACATTAGTTGGAGCGATTTCAGAGTTTTTGAGTCGCTTCAACCGCTGTCACATCAAGCATATCGTGCCAACCCATAGCCAGAGTAATCGCTATGTCGTCCTTCACCCCAACTACGCCCCCAGACCAGTGCCGCGCACACCCTCTCGACAACGAGGACCGCCTTTCATCGTTCCTTATGACTCGACCGAAATCGATTTACGATCATAGACATAACACATCATCTGGATTCTCGCCTGTTTCGGTTGAAGACCCAGACGGCAACGGCAACACTGGGACGCATGCTTCTGACCCCGAGATTCTTAATACAGACGCGTCTGGTATTCCACATTCGGCCATTTCATCTCTCTACAACGATTCTTCCGATCACACTTCAACAAACACCATAGTTGTTGAAGGTGCGGACGATCGTGATCCTGGTCCTGAAGATGAATGGCTACCACTTCAGGACAGCAATCAGCCTGAAGGAGAAAAACATTCAGTCCCCTCCGTCAACGACGGCGAATCAGTCTGGCAGATTTGGAAGTTCGAAATATTAAGCAACTTTGTAGCTCTCGGCTGCATCGTCGCTATCATCAGCATACTCGCAATCCACCAAGGTCAATCATTGCCCGATTGGCCGGATCTGATATCTATCAACTCTTTGATCGCAATTTTCACCGCCGTATTCAAGGCTTCTTAGATATTGCCCGTAGCGGAAGGTAAGGTCAACATCACCAAGAGACACACATATTCGTTTGACTAATGACTGAGTTTATAGGCCTTGGACAGCTCAAATGGCACTGGTTCGACTACCCGCATCCTCTTAACGATCTGAGGCTGTTCGACGATGCGAGCCGAGGACCCTGGGGCTCATTTCTATTAGTGTTCACGCAGACTACCCAGTTGAATCGGTCGTGCGTCGTCCCTCGGAACGAGCCAAGTAGAGTTTTAAGCTAACCGACATATTAGATATTTGGCAGTAATGGGTGCTATCATCACTGTATTAGCCCTTGCACTTGATCCGTTATCTCAGGCAATGGTTGAGCATCGCTCATGCGATCGAGCCATGAAGTCCAGTGTTACTGAGTTGCTTAAACGACAGCATCCTTCCTGCGTTCCAGAAATGGAAAATGGTATCGCTGAAGTCCCTAGAACCAATAACTACTCCGCAAGCAACAGCAGATATACATCCCGAGGGGACCCTTTGGAAGCTCTGGATCCACAGATGGTGGGTGCAGTCTACCAAGGCCTTCTGACTGCGAAAAATACGGCCGCACTTATCGACTTCAAATGCACCGCGAGAAATTGTGTTTTTGAAACCAGCAGCGACCAACCTTTCTTTTCCACGCTGGCAATTTGCCATTCGTGTCAAGGACTCGAAGGCATCTCTTTCAATGCTTCCTTTAATGGGTGGAAACTGGACGCTGACCTCAAAGTCGGTCTATCCAGTCTATCAAGTTGGTCGCGTGCCGGTAGATTGCTCACTTCCCGGGAAACACCATCACCAGACTTTCCCGGTTATAACGTTTCAAGCTTCTTTTCGCTGGATATTCTCTCAGTTGCCCATCCAAACTGTCATGCACACGAATGTGAGATCAACTCAAGTGCCAGCTTCAAAGACATAAGACCATTCGCCGTCCAATGTAGGTTGGATGCGTGTGTAAAGACATTGCGGGCCGAAGTTCGCGATGGGGTGTACTCGGAAAAGGAAATGGGCGCTCCTGGACAGCTTCTCAAGAGCCATAATGTTGGTTTAAGTTTGAGCATGATGCAAACGAGGTTTTTGCTCGTCACGGATTCAGTTTTCATTGGTGGGATAGAGCGGGCATGTGTTGAGGTTGACGAAGGGACTCCAAACTCCGTCAAGCTAAGTTTGGACCACGGCGGACAACCCTATCTTTTTGGCGAGAAGAATGATGGCAAAAATGTTTCATGGAAGTCGTACCCCCAAGAGTACGTGTGGGCCATATACGCGGAGTCTTGGTTTCACATGCGGGAGCTGTTAAGGAACTTGATGGTGAGCACCATAGATTATTCCTTTCCCGATTATCGTTCAGCAGCTGGCTTCCGAGGCCATATATGGATGAGAAACATATATGCAAATGGTTCGGGCAGTGTGCATACTGCGGAGAAGGTCTTTGAGGGTCTTGCGAACTCCATAACGGCCATGATGAGGAATAGACCCTACGGAGCCCGTAACCCAGGGGAAGACGTTGTTTCTAGGGATTTGAGAATTGTCACGGGTAGATCCCTCGGTACGCAAACCTGTATTTACGTTAACTGGGCCTGGTCCGCGTACCCTCTCGCTTTATTGGTGGCTCAGTGGACTTTTTCCATCCTCGTTCTGCGCAAAACGCGACAGAGGAAGGAGAGCAGCGGAGCGGCAATGGTTTGGAAGTCTTCGCCATTGGCACTTGTCTTCAATGGCCTGGACAACGGGCCGAGAGAAAAACAAGAAGAACCGCGGACACTGAAGCAAATGGACTTGGCTGCAGAGAAGTTGGAAGTGCGATTGGCTTCTACAAACGAGCTCGGGCGGAGGGGATACAAGTTTTGTGAGAGTTAAAGATACATTAGCTGGAGCCATCTTCCATTGATAAGTGTTGCGTCCTTGACTTGATGCAATTCCATCTTCCTCCATCCAACAATTCCAAGCCCACATGTTCAGTCAGCAGCCCGGAGACCTTTTCAATCTAAGTCAACAGGGTCTTCCTCAACCAGGTTTCCCCACTGATCGCGGTTCCGATATTCCAAACGCATCTCCCCTCTACTGTTCATGTGAAGCTCTCTTCCACCAGGCAAAAGAACGATCACCGGGGGATCGTTGTCTGCCTCCAGGGTGCCAGTGGCTCCCAGAGCCGCATACTTTCGCCGCAGCATGATGGACCTGTTGCGGCGTTCCTTGCTGAAGTCCTTAAAGTCATTCTCCTCTTGCGTCATGGGAGGGGTTGGCTCCATGCCCAAGGACTGTAACATCGGGTTGCCGGGCCATCCCTCAACGGGGCGGTTGCTTCCCATCGCCTCCCAGGAGAAATTGACACCAGCTCCCTCAAGCAGTTCTTTCATCTTCTCCAGGACGTGGATCTTTAGGAAGTCCCAGTGCCGCTCTAGAGCGAAAAGAAGTTCAATCTGGAAGCGGGAGCCGTACCGACAACGCTCCATGAGAGGATCCTGGCCGTGTAGGGATACCTCCTTCAATGCGGGGAACTCTCCATCAGCGACGGCAGAGGCAAAGGTGAGGAGGCTGTCTGCCAGGTTGTTGTTGACGTGGGTAAGACGAAGGTACTTCAGGGTACGCGGAAGCATGCTGACTAGGCGAGTGCCGTCGGGATCAGGCAAGCTGGTGTCGATGCGACGCAACCCGAGTTGCTCCTCTGTAGCTATGTCACCTGGCCACACCTCAGGAATATAAGTTTGAGAGGTCCACATGTTGGGGACGCCGAGGATAGAGTCCTGAGCAAGCTGAACATGCTCCAGCGTTTCGAAGGAACGCAGGGTAGGAATGGTGCAGTGTCGAATGTTGTCGAGCTTGTCGGCCTCAGTTCCAGAGGAATTCGCGTGCCAAACGCTCTCCCAAAACTTCATCTCGAAGGGACCGAGCTCGAGATGTCTCAGGCTGTGGGCGCACCTACGTGCCAGGATAACAGTGAGATTGGCGGGGGAAAGCTGAGAGTTTATCGTGGAAATGGGATAGTGGCCACGCTCAGCCATCAACTGGAATCTGCGGAGCTCGCCGCGGCCGAGGGTGAAGCTCTCCAAGTTGTTGATACCTACGGTGAGAATTCTGATGTCGTCGAACGACAAGGAACAGTTTGTCAGACGCAAGGTCTTGAGTTTGGAGATGACGTGTTCGGTGTCGTCGATGAAACGTTCGCCTACACCTCCTATTCCGTGAATTTCGACTGTGGTAAGATTGCTGCAGCGGTTGAAGATCATGTACGTGTCCCTGAGATCGAATTTGCTGATCGTATCGTAGCAGTCGGCACGGTAAATGAGGCTGAGCGTCTTGATGGAGTCGTACTTGGCGCGGCCGTACCGGTCCATGGTCCAGATAAAGCCACCATGCTTGATGAGGGGAAGCTCCATGTGCAGCTCGAGATGTTCCAAATTAGTGGCACGGTTGAGAACCTCAGGAAGCCAGTCAAAGCCAACGGCCTCCCCCTTGGGAGCTTTCCAAATCTTGCCAACCTTGCCGCTGTCAACGTGTAGATTCGGGGTGAGGTTAGCTTCGAGGTGCTTGATGGAGGTGGCTAAGTCATCGATGCCGTTTGCAAGGCTCCGCTTGCCAGCAGCCTCCATCGCGTCGGGGTCTGGAACGTGGTCGCCAGACAAACTTCGCAAAAGCCTGAACAGGGCCTGCTCATGCTTCACACCCTGCCAGGAACGGTCTCGAATCTCCAGGTAGTCGTAATTGAAGCAGACGTGGCGAAAGAGGTAGGGTCGCGCAAGCTTATGGAAGCGGAAGCAGGTCTTTGAGAATGAGACGAGTGCCTTCTGGCTATCGCGTTCGGCCTGGAAGCTTCCGCCATTTCGACCGTCACAGTGGCGACAAAAGACTTCCAAAATGGAAAGAATGAGCTCGCCTGGCAGGTCGATGATCTGGGTTGCTCCTTCCATCGTGACTGTTTGGGGCACTGATAGATCTTCCATCTTGTCAACGTGGGAAGGCGCGACGGGACGAGAGGAAGTGGAGTTGTAGAAAGAGGGGTGGATCTTGCGGTTAGAAATCGAAGGATAAAAGTTTGAGGGAGTCGGAGACCTGAGAAAAGAATGGCCGTCGTGGAGGCAAACGATCCCCAGGAGACGCGGGCAGCCGATCGCTTAGCGTTTGTTGTCCAGGTGGGTGAAATCAGGTCAAGAAGAAGGACTTTTCCCACAGCGGTTGACCCAGAAAAAAGAAAATCGGCAAGTGATTGAGATCGGAGGTGAAAAGAAACAGAGCAGTCGAGGACTAGGTGGGTGAATGGGTGAATGGGGCCATGGGAGGGCCACGTGACACGAAATATTGATTCCAGATGGTTTGAGAAGGAACGACCAAACAAACCTTTGAAGGCTCCTGCTTCATGCAAGTTTTACTGTTCGTTCGGTTTCCGAGAGCGTGTTAAGCCACTGCATGCCGATAATAACTCAACAAATACAAATATATTTGAACTAGACACTTTGCTGCTTGAGGTAAGCATCGCCGAGACCTCAATCCTCACTTTCCCATTCCGACTCAGAGTCGGGTCCAGAGTATGTTTCGTCTGCATATTTCCCAGGATCCTCTTCATAAAACGTATCTTCAGTCCATCCGTAGGCTCTGCGCAGCCGCTGGCCCAGCACAACAGCCGAATCTCCCTGGAATTTACCTGCGTAAGGAGGAGAAACCAAAAGAAGCTTGCACCCAAACTTGGACGACTCAAACGCATGGTTCCATCCATCCACTGTACGGATCAAGCTGAATTCCAATTCCTTCATCGCCAGGTTAAACGCAGCCCAACCGACCGCTTCGCGCGACTCAGACTTGCCGATCAAGTTTTTGAACGTCTCAACCATCGACTCGTATTCGACTTCGATGGGTGGTGGTGCAGGCATGGACTCCCTCGCACTGGACAGAATGTCGAGTTGAGATCGGCTGGATGTCCGGGACTTGTTCTTCTGCTTGCGACTCTCAACCAGTTCCTCAGAAACCTCTTGCGGTTCCACAGGAAGTGCTGTCCAGTCGGTCTCGCCATTCGCCTTGGCGTTATCGTACTGCTTGTCAAGATACGACAAGCTCTCCTGAATCAGGTCCTCGTACAAGAAACCCAGTCTCGCGCCCACTTTTTCGGCAACGATCTCGTCCAGCCTCTCCAACGCGCCGTCGATATGACCATCATCAAGAGCCTTCTTGGTGAGTACGGGGCCAAGATCGGCCTTGAGCCGGTTGAGCTCCGCCTCGAGCTCTTGAGCCCGAGTGACGAAGAACTGAGCCTTCTTGCGCGAAGGAACCGGCCCCTTCTGTGCCAGTGACAGGTTCACGGCCGCGCTCAAAGACAGCAAGCTCATCGTCTCAAATGCATCTCGTGGAAGCGTCTCTCCGTATTTTTCAAAGTTCGTCTTGTGGTAGAGCTTGAATAGCTCTCCAATGCAGCCATGTGCCTTCTGTGGGGTCGTTTCCGGCTGGCACAGTCGAAGAAGAATACAAAGATGGGGTTCGCTGTTCTGAACGTCTTGCGGTTTGCCCTTCAGTTTGATGTTGGGATTTCCCACGGCATCGACCCCGTTCGACATACGCTTGAACAGCTTGGAGTCCCTGGTCAACTGCCGCTTCAGGAGGGACTGGAGTCGGACGTAGTCAAGATGCGCAACGTTCGAAAGCTCCTGCAAAATAATCGATCGCCGGAGCTTGTCCGAGCCTGCGTCCTCAAGTCGGCCGAGCAGTTGATCTGCATAAGACGAGATCGCAGCGGCTTTGACAGCACTTTGAGCAGCATCCAAGACAGCGCCGCTGGCGTGCATGTCGGCTTTGAGGGGGAGCGACCTTCCCTTCTCATCGGCGATAAGCTCCGGGCGGCTGGAGAAGAAGGCGGCGACTTCCCGAGCAAGCATGCCCGGCTGAGAGGCGAGCGAATCCAGGTACGCCTCGTGAGCGATCTTGCGGTCGCGAATCAAGTCCTTGGGGTCCGGGAGAGGTTCTTCTTTTATTTTCTTGGCCGCGGGTCGGGTCTGAGGAGCAGCACCCCGGGACCCCGGAACCGGGAGCATCTGCATGCCCTGCTCAAGTGCATCGATGGCCTCATCTGCAGTAGGCGCCACAGGTTGACTAGCCAGCTGTGTGGAGTTTTTGTTGCTGAGAATAGTTCGGGTCAACCAGGCGAGATCAAGATGGTCGACCTCCCGACGCTTGCGCGGAATGTTGGTTACCCCAGCGTCTCCGAGAATGATATTCGCGACGTCGTTGAGCCTCTGTAGAAGGAACAATTGGCGGCACAAAATCATCTCCCCAATTCCTTTGGGACGCATATTTCCGGACCTGAACGCCCACTCGATTTCAGCCATCTTGGAACGTGGGATCTGCACCGCCTGTCCGTACTGATCGCTGTCAATAAACATGATGTAGGCGTCCCTAAAACTTTGATTGACGCGGAGCTCGTGCGTCTCCATCCTCCTCTCGATGAACGTTTTGTCGTTGAGCTTATACTGGTCAATCAGGTCTGGTATCGCACGATTGGCCATCATATCGAGGAGGCGGTCCTCCTCAGGATCGGACAGATCGCGGAGGTTCCACTCGGGCACGAGGCTAGACAGCACGCCGCCGTGAGTCGAGTCCTCGGGGTGCCGCGGGATATTCTGGCCGTCTGCAAGTTTGAGGATGCACTCGCGTCGCTGGTCTTGGTTGAGCGAGTCCCAGTGCTTCTGGAGCCGGCCCTCGTGCATGTTCCATTTCTTGCGGAGTGTCTCGTGTTCTTCCTGTACTTGGATGTGGTTCCCGATCTGGCCGGAACGCCGGTTCGCGTTGTTGTATCGTCGAGAGTTGTAAGCAGACATCGTGGTGAGATGGATCAGATGAACAATGTGCAGGTCCCCTCAAACGCAAGGGAGTGAATGAAGAGGAGGAAAGAATGGGCAGCTTCGAGGGAGAGACAGGCTGCGTATATGCGAAGAAACCCCTCCGAAAACATCCTGGCTAATTGCGCTGCGCCAACGAATGTGAGTGTGACAAACTGTTAGAGAAAGACTCCAGCTTCCCCACCAAAGCCTCCAATTGAAGCCAATGATAGGTCGTGAATAAAGTTCGATTGATAGTGAACTATGTGAAGTGTTGCTTTTTTTTGAATAGCATTTCCCCTAAACGACTTCTTTACAAGGGGGGTCGTGGGGCGCGCAGCAAGTAGCATAGTATCAGAAATGAATGCTTGGGGATGCTGCTGACATGCATCTTCAGCCACGATCGATTCGAAATTATGCGCCACAAGCAGCCACAGTACTGCACTCAAGTACCTGTCAGCGGAATGCAAAGCTCAAAATCTGCATGGTCCATGGATGAAGAGACATTTCTACTGGGGGGGATATCAACGACCATAAAGCTCATCTTATCGCTTACATAATCAACGAATCTTTCGTAAGATCTTGCAACGCCTCTCTGAATACCAGCGCCTGAACAGCAAATAGCCGGCACACACAAGCTCAAGTGACAATTACAATACTTCTCTACCATACAATAACACAACTAAGTATATTAATTCCCATGTTTCCAATCTGCTGAAACTTTTCTAAATAAGAGTAAGATACGTCACCAGACGTTTCTTAAGGTCCTATAGACAGCAGAAGGCAAATCTAGCAAGAAATAATTGCCTTAGTATTATAGGGATAGCTATTATTCAGCCTGAGTATTACAGTCAGCTATCTAACAGTAGGGTCTGCTAATAGAAGCTAGGGATTAATACTAATAAATAGATTATTATATTATGAGTCTAGGTTATAGGTTATAGGCTATATTATAGATTAGTAGTTAGAAGCTAAGGTGATTAGTCTTAAACTTAATAAGTATTTACAGTAAAAGTAAGCTAAAAGTATCCTAAGGATAAATATAAAGTTAATTACTAAAGAGCTATAGAAATCTAATTATAAACTAAGCTTAAAGTTATATTATATATAAGTTTAAATAGTACTTTTTATTTTATTACTATTCCTAATTCTAATAGAATTTATTCCTTAATTATATAAAACCTATATATACTAAAGATAGCCTCTATATTCTTAGTATATAGATCTAATCTTTTATTTTATCTTTATATAACTTATATTATAGTTCTTTTATTTCTAAGTAAGTCTCTATATTCTCCTATAGTATAAAGGCTTTATTATAGCTACTTAATATCTAAGTAGGTTATCTAGCTATTATCTTTATTTATAGGTTATAATATTAGATCCCCTCTTTAAAGGTTTTACTCTTAAGATCTAATATAAATAAGTTATTAGTTTTAAGTTAGAGATCTATTAATTATACTTCCTAATTTACTTATAATACTGATATTATATTAAGTTATATTTAAAAATTAAGATAATTTAAGTTAGTATTTTATTCTACTTATAAAGATATTTTCTATTATTTTAGGTTTAATAATATTATACTTTATACTTATTATTTCTATATAAAGCGTATATATTAAATAGTAGAAGGTATAAAGACTTATTACAGCTATAAAAACCTAAAATATCTTTATAATAGTTTAGTAGTTATATTAAGTTATAAGTTTATTATATTTCTATATATATATTTATACTAACTAGTTATAATAAAGAGGCTAAGTAATTAGTATTAAGAATAGAAAGAGAAAGAGGAGTAAGCTAGTAATATATTACTAGATCTCTATAAGAAATTAGTATAAGTTTAAGCTAAAGTAGCTAAAGTAGTTAGTTATTTATTATAGATTTATATAATTTAAAAAAAAGTAAAAAAGTATTATATAGAGATATTTTCTTAAGGAATATAGAAGTTAGAAGAGAATAATATTCTTCCTATATTAAATACTTATAAAAGTAGTATAGTTAGTAATCTTTAGTTTTAAGGTATTAAAAATAATCTAAATTAGGTAAGTTTTAATATTAATAAGAAGTTTATAAATCTTAGTTTTTTATTAGGGGACTTATAGTTAATATCTTCTAGGGGTTTTTAGTTATTTTCTAATATTCCTAAATAAATAAATAGTTTTCCTTATTATAATCTATCTACTTCTATTAGTAGTCTGATATATTTATATAGGTATCTAATATATAAGTAGCCTGTAGTATTTACTAGAGGTAGTATTACTAGTACTATTAGTATTACTTCTTATTTTTAGTGTTATTACTAATAAGTTATAAGTTTATCTTTTATATTAGTAATATTTTTAGCTAGTTTCTATATATTATCTTTATAGCTATACTCTTTCTATTTAATAAGGTATTAATATCCTTTTAGTTCTTTAAAGTAGTTAATAATTTATTTAACTTTATACTTTAGTTTGTTATCTTTTATAATAATAAAATTATTTATCTATAATCCTTATAGTGCTAGTTTAAGTAGTAAGATATAAAATATTAGAAAATATTTTATTATATTAGGTAGGTTAAATTTATAGTTAACTAGTGAAACTTTTTAGAGGATTTTAAAAGGTTTAAGTTTTTTAAAGTTTAATTTATTGCTTAGTTATTTTGTTTTAATATTTTGCTATATAAGGTAGGTGCTATCTCTCTTTTTTAAAGTTAGTCCCTTAATCCTTTGTTTATTACTGAATTATATTATTTATTATTATATAAATTTAAGTTCTTTCTATATATTATCTTAGATTTCCTTAATTTAGTTAGCTATAGTAATAGCTTTAATTGCTATAGATATACTTAATTATAGTTCTCTATATATAGTTAGTTTAAATCTATAGTTAAAATAGAAGGGGGATTCCTTAATACTTTCTCTAACTACACTATTATAGGCAAATTAGGCTATTAATAGTAATATTACCTAATTATCTTAGTTATAGTTAATATAAGTATAGAGGTAGGTTTTAAAAATCTAGTTAATTTGTTCTATTTATCTATCAGTCTGTAGGTAAAAAGCAGTAAATATTTTCTAATTAATACTAAGTTATGCAGTAAATAACTTCTAAAACTTAGAAGTGAAGATTTTATCTCTATTTAATATAATCTTTTTAGGTGTTCTATAATTAGTAATAATATATTTAAGGAATATATAGGTAAATTCTTTAGTATTACTTACTTCTTTATATAGGATAAAGTAGGTATATTTTATAAGTCTATTAATAATAATAAGAATACTATTATAATAGACTCCTATAAGAGGTTCTTAAAACTTTAATAGCTTAATAATAAAGTTAAGTGATATAAAGTACTAAGCAGTTTATAGTATAAATAAAGATTATAATAATCTATAAGGTTAGTATTAAGTTAGTTTGCTTTTTAAGTAAACCTTATAATTTTTAATTACTATTATAATATATTCTCTAATAACTTTTTCTCTATATTATTACTATAGTTATTTCTAGGTTTTTATAATTCTTTAGTAACTATATATAAGTTAAGTATAAAATTCTATAATTACTTTAGCGTTTAGTTTGCTAATTAGACTAGCTATAAATTATCTAGTTACTATTAGAGCTTTTATAGTAGATATTAAGTCTTTATTATTATTATATTTAAGAATTACCTAGGTTTCTTTTAGCATTAAGATATTATAGTTTAGTTATTAGCTGAGAGTATTAGCTCTACTGTTTTCTGTTCCCTTCTAATAGATAATTTAAAAGTTAAATTCTAAGAGGAATTCTAACTATTTAATTTATTATTTATTAAATTCCTTTAAAGTAGTAAAATAGGCTAAATTCTTATAGTCTATATATATAAATACTTAGTAGATAGTTTTTAAGAGTTAAAATTACTATTCTTTAAAAGCTTTAATAATTACTATAAGTTCTTTATTATAGATTTAGTAGTTAATCTCTAATCTATAAAACTTATATAAGAAGAAGGCATAAGAGTATAAGTATCCTTTTAAATCTTATTAGGATAGTTATACTCTAAGGGTAAAATCTAAAGTATCTATTTTAACTTCAAACTATTTTAATAGGTTAGAAATTATTAGGATTAGTTTACTAGTAATATAGTTTTTAATTATTTAGAAAGTAGTTTTTTATTTTTTTTTCTATTTAAATAGTTAGTCCTTTTAGCTAAAGTTTATAAGAGGTATATTAATTTTTCTATAAAATCTAATAAACTTCTAATAGAAGTTAATAAATCTGAGAAATCCTTAGACTTCTTTAAGGTTTATTAGTATAAGCTATTCCCTAATAGCTTAAACTTTCTTTTTAGATATATTAATATATCTAAGTATAATAGTAAATCTGAGGTATTCTACTTCTTAAGTGTGAAATATACTTTTTTTAAATTTAACTAGGAGTTTAATATCTTAAAAAGCTTTAAGTATAAGGTATATATACTTCTTATACTACTCTATTATTATAGAGAAAATAAAAATATTATTAAAGTAAATAACTATAAAGATATCTATATATTTCTAGAGAACTTAGTTAATTATATTCTAGAAAATAGCTAAAGTATTAATAAAACTGAAAAGTATAATAAAGTACTTAAAATATCCTCTATATATTCTAAAAGTAGTTTTCTATTCTTCTCTTTACTTTATTCTAATAAGGTTATAAATACCTTTAAGGTTTAATACTATAAAGTAGTTAGCTCTATAGAGGAGTTATTATAACTTATAGATTAATAGTAATAGATACTAATTCTTAATTATTATTTTATTAAGCATTTAGTAGTTAATATATAGTTATAGTTTCCTATTCTTTTTAAGTATAAATAAGATTAAGCTTCCTATTAGTAATATTAATTCTCTAATATAGCCTTTCTTAAAGTTCTTATTAAAATATTTATTAAAAACTTCTATCTCTATTAGATTAAGTCTATAAATTTTATTAAATTTAAGCTTCTTCTCCTCCTTAATAGAGATTTTATAATTAAAATTTATATATTTAAATAGTTTAGTTTCTAATTCAGCTATAAAAAGTTTCTTATAAACTCTATATTCTTCTAGAATAAATAGAAATAAATTATTCTTTTACTTAAGATCTATTATCTTTAGTAGTTATAAAATAGCTTCCTTTACTTTAAAGTAGTAAATATATCGTTTTACTGCTCTATAGTAAGTAGATCTACTTAAAGCTTAATCTCTATAAAGCTATTTAGAAACTAAATCGTTATTATCCTAATAGAGTTAGCTTATTCTCTAATCTATCTATAAGTTATTCTTCTTAAGCTATAATATTTCTAACATAATATTATATATATTAAGTTCAGTAATATTAAATTAGAGTTATTTATTTCAATTTAAATAACTTATCTTAAGAGGTATAATTTTATTACTAATAATTCTTCCTTTATATTAAACTTATTCTCCTTCTATATTACTAAACTAATATATATATTTTTTTTTACTATAGTAGTTATAATTTATTTACTACTTAGAGTAATATAAAATTTATTTTAATTCTACTATTAATAAGCATAATAGTTATAATATTATTAATAGTAACTTTAAATTATAAATATACTTTCTAATCTAAAAATATTAAATAGATAGACTTTATTATTATTACCTATCTTAATTCTTTATTAGTAGGTAAGTTTAGTTTTTTAACTACCCTAGTTATCTAAAATAAGTAATCTGTTTCCCTTCCTATTAAGCTTTAATTAAGCTGTTTTCTCTAATTTTAGTATAAAAAATATTAAGTCTATCTTTTAGAGTTCTCTATACCTAAGCTTTATTCTAATAGTAGATCTAATAAGTATTATATTTATATTTATCCTAATATATAATATTATTATATTAGCATCTTATAAGAAACTGCAAGCTTAAGCTGAAAGTTACTAAATTATTATTAAATATAGTTATAATCTATCTAACTATAATAGTCTAAGTATAAATATTCTAAATAAAGTTCTTATTATATCTTCTAAAGTAGAACTAATATTTATACTTATCTCTAAAATATTCCTTATATTTATTAAAAAAATATTATAGCTAAAAGAGGTTTCAATAATTATAATAGTTATATTTAAATGCAAAGTAATCTTCTATATAGAGCTTTAAAGTATAATTCTAATTTCTTATATTAATAAATGTTCTATAGAAGTGTTATTATTAGTTATTACAGTTTATATTAATTATTTAGTATTAGATAAGTTGTTAAATCTCTTCCTTATTATTAGATTCCTCTTTAGAACTAATATTATCTACACTAAAAGTAAACCTATAAGTAATTTCTACTTAAGTATATTATTAAGTAATATTATAAAGTTTATCTAAATTATAAAATAAACTTTCTCCTTCTCTAAAAATCTAATTACTAATAAAACTAAAAATTTATTATTTAGTTAAAAAGTTATATTAATATTTAAGTTTTTTATTAGATTTTTCTTTAATCTATTCTTTAAATTCTTAGTTAATTTACTTAATTCTAATAGGATTTCTATATATATACTTACATCATTCTATATATAATATTATAGCATTAAGCTGCTTTTACTATAGAGGGTTATAAGGTTCTTATTAAATTTATACTAAATATATAGTTTTAACCTTTTATAAATATATAAGTCTCTATTTATTATTAGCTTCTAGTTCTTATTCCTTTATAAAATAATTTAAAGCATTATAAAAGACCTATCCTTATATATTAGTAATTAGTAGTAATAGTAAGTTAGTAAGCTTTAATTATTATACTTAAAGTATCTTATTAAATTATTTAGTAGTCTTCTAGGCTATTTTGCTATTAGTTTAATAAGCTATTACTAGAGTTTTATTAATTAGCTAATATTCTATTATCTCTTTATTACTGAGGTATATAAAGTATTTATTATTATAATATTTAGTCTATAATAGGGATATATAGAATATCTTAATTACTATACTAACTTATTTAATCTATTTAGATACTAGCTTCTAGTTAAATTTCTTAAGTTATTTATAATCTCTAGTAATATATTCTATTTTTTTATAGTTATAATACTTAGAGTTCTAAGGTTTTTTATTATTACTCTTAGTAGTTATACTAAGGTCTATAAATTTACTATATTATCTATAAAAAATGCTCTATTAGGTATTATTCCTATTATTATAAGGTTTATTATTATTCTACTAGTTATTAAATTTATATTAAGGTTACTATTAATACTTATATCTTAAATTTAAGTTTTATTATCTGTTACCTTATTCTTTTTATTATTTAAAGAGTTAGTTATTAATCTTAATAGCTAGTTCAATATATTAAAAGAAATCCTCTAGTTAATTAATTTTAATAATCTTATTTTTAATTTTATCTTTAAATCCTTAATAGAATATAAAGATCTTAGTTTCTTTAATAAAATTAAATTAAATACTAAGTTATTAGAAACTAATAGAATAATCCTTAGCAGATTTAGTCTATTTAAGCTATATAAAGTTATACTTAGCCTATTATTTCTTATTAAGGTTTTAAAAGAGAGAATAGAATATATCCTCAAATCCCTAAAAACTAATATAGATATTATAAGTTTTAGTAGTATATTTATTAAAGGTTTTACGCTTAAGATATTCTTTTTAGATTAATTTAAACTACTTAAAAGCTTTTCCTTAGAGATAAGTAGTTATATATACTATTTTTTTAGTTTTATTAGTAAAATCTTTATAATAAAAGTTTTAATAGTTTTTAACTTAAATTAAAAATCCTTTAAGAGTTCTAGAAGTACTATTATAAATAACTAAAGTACTAAACTTAAGTTTTTAGTATCTTCTAGTAGAAGTTATTATAATATTAATAGTAGCTTAAAAAGTATTAAGTTTATTCTAAAGTTTTTAGATTTTCTTAAAATTAATATCTCTTTTAATATCTTTTTTAAGCTTTTAATAAGCTACTATAGTATTCTGAAGTTATTTATTAAGGTTCTATATAACTTATTAATTCTTATTAATAATCTCCTATATATTTTTAGTTTTATTTTCTTATCTCTAAATAATCCTCTTAAATTTATTATATCTTTTTTTAGTAAAAAATCCTTCCCTATTAGAATTATAATAAAGGTTTAATATATTAAAGTCTTTAGTATAAATAAGTTTTTAAACTAAGTTTTAAAGCTATTAGTATAAAAAACTAGAAGATCTAAAAGTAGATAATTTAGTAAAGTTATAAGAGGATATTATACTAATATTACTAATTAATAGTATTAATAGTTAACTTACTAAATAGAAGTAATTAAAATATTATAGTTAGCTATTTAATAATAAAGTTTATTAATAGAAGCTAAAAATTAATACTAATAAATAGATTATTATATTATAAATTTAAGTTATAAGTTATAAGCTATATTATAGATTAATAGTTAGAAGCTAAAATAATTAGTTCTAAACTTAATAAATATTTATAGTAAAAATAAGCTAAAAGTATCTTAAGGATAAATATAAAGTTAATTACTGAAAAGCTATAGAAGTCTAACTATAAACTAAATTTAGAATTATACTATATATAAATCTAAATAATACTCTTTATCTTATTATTATTTCTAATCCTAATAGGGTTTATTTTTTAATTACATAAAGCCTATATATACTAAGAATAGCCTCTATATTTTTAGTATATAGATCTAATCTCTTATCTTATCCTTATATAACTTATACTATAGTTCTTCTATTTCTGAGTAAATCTCTATATTCCCCTATAGTATAAAAGCCTTATTACAGCCGCCTAACGCCTAAGTAGGTCGTCCAGCTATTATCCTTATTTATGGGTCGTAACACTGAGACTATTTTAATCCAAGTAAAGAATACCATAAATAAAGAAAATCAGTTGAATGAAGCCTGAGCTGCTTCTTATTTTGTGGAGTCTACCTTAAGGTAGTTGCAGCAGCTCAGCCTTAAGGAAAGAGCGTTTATAGAGGAGGTCAGAGGAAAGAGAAGTGAGACTTCAGCAACACTAGATGATAGTTCGACAGGCTAGCGAACAAAAAAACGTTGAAGGAAATTTTACGGACTTGCAGCCCTTACGAGTTGAATTGGGTGCCGAGGTGGAGCGGGTGTAAGCTGAATTGCGTGTCGTACTAATTCTTTCCGCTTCGGGCAATTGGAGACTGACCGCCATTGCTCACGAGCTATGGATGGGAGAAAAAAGGGCGATCTGAGGGCTCATTGGCTGTGGAATCAGCAAGCGACCACTAACATCTCGATTTCCATCGTCCACGTCTACCCACCTCCCTCACGGATGCACCATGTAGGAGGTAAACGGATGCATCATGTAGGAGGTAAACTTGCATGTTGTCAGCTTAAAACAGCCAATGAGCAAGCACAAAATTGATATGGGTGTGGACCTTTGGGTCCCTTGGAGTACGACAGCCAATAAAGTACGACATGATACATCGGTCTAGATGTCCACGGCTTCAGGCTTCACTTCGTCAGTCCCTCATTCTGCGGGCATCTGAGAAGCTACCATAGGCAAGGCAAACCCCAGCCATGTATTCTTGGAGCCTTCATCTCGGATTTATTGTAAGATAAATAACACAGGATTCCCGCATCCACAGGCACCTGCTTCGCTTTACTATGCATCGATCTATTTACACCGTTCCTTTATTAAACCTTATATTTTTGGCTCTTCTCAGAGAACCAAAGGCTGCTGCGTTTTTTGGTTTTTGACATCTCTTGCACATTGCCCGTCGAACATTAGATCACACCCCGTCACCTTTCTCAAGTAGCCATGGTCATCCAGGATAAGACGTCTGAATCCTCGTGAGCTCCCGCAACCCGTTCTTCTCCTGATTTATTCCACTCACTGATCGTTCCGCATCTCCAGGCATGCCCCATCCATAGGTTCTAACGATGATACCTCGAGCACCATCGCCCGCAGCGGCTCACCTCCGAAATCTTCCTCCAAGAAGAACAGACCTAGACACAAGAAGGACAAGACGGAAGAAAAGAAGACAAAGACCGGCGGTATTGTCCATATGACATCGGACTTGTCGTTCGTTGGATCGCAGTTTGATTCAAGGTGTTAATCCGGACACGCTGTTCATCCACCAGCGTCTCTTACAATGAGATAGAGGGCTCCATCTTTGGTTGCTTGAGCATGCAATCAATAGATTGTGATTGGAGTGGATGGACTTCAGGGCTATATCAGACAAGATATTTAGCCCTATGTATCGAAAAATCTCACTATGAATTATCTGGAGCAATTGATCGTACTTTCACATCATGCCATCGGAACTCCTCCTCCATAGTGCGATCTCCGCCGCAGCACTTGCCATTTCGTCTTCTCCGAACGAAAATATCCCCGCGAGAGGTAGTCGACTAAGTAATTATTAAGCCGGACATCCCCATTTACTTCATGACGGTTGGTTCTTTCTGCCTCGTACAAGGCCATAATCTCAAATATCACAACACAATTTCTCAAATCTCTCGCTTGGAACGTGAATGTGTGAGCACCAAGTCGCTTTAAACTTTCATCACTTAGTTGAAGAAGAGAACCATTTCACCTGTGAGATGACTGTAGACCCCCAAGCAAACGACTATCGAGAACGTCGAAGACAACCTACGCCGTGGGAACTAGATAAGTAAATCACTGGCCAAGTCGCATTGCCAAGGCATTCCTAAATGATCATCAGATCGCCAAGAGGGGTCAAAGGTAATGAATACAACTCTCCACCACGCCGAGAAGGCAGCATCCGATTTCTCAATCCATAGATCTGGAAGGTCTTGGCCCACTGCCAATCTTGCAGTTAATCAATCAACCTCCCATCCCGACGGGATCATCACATCGGGCAAGCATTGGTCACTGCAACAACAGATCTGATGCATCAAGTTTATTATTCCTATCAAGCACATCCCCAGCCAAATCTCAGCAAATGGGAAACCCCGGCGACCCAACAAGGTCCGGAGTATGAAGTCTCAAAAAAACATTCATTTCCATCATCAAAAAGAAAAAAGGCCCAACGCGCTCACTCATCCTTCAATGAGAGGGGATCCCAACTCCTTCATATGCAAACCGAAAAATAGAGCGAGCTGACAACCTTTGGGAAACTGCCCGCGAGGTCATTCTGCGTACCCACGGAACGTCTTCTCGTCGCGTACCTCAAACCCCGCGGCAGTCCCCGGTCTATACCTCTTGACGAGGGGACCCAGGCGAGACGCTTAGGCGCCGTTGCCGTTGTAGGCAATCAGGTTGGGGGAGCTGTTGAGGGTGCCGGTGATCTTGTTGGGGGTGGCCAGCGCCTTGATGCGTGCGACGATCGAGGCGGGGGTGGACAGGCCCTCGACGGACTGGAGGTAGTTGACGAGACCGGCGACGTGGGGGGAGGCCATGGAGGTGCCGGAGATGGTGTTGGTGGCGGTGGTGGAGCCGATCCAGGTGGAGAGGATGGACGAGCCGGGGGCGAAGACGTCGAGGGAGGTGCCGTAGTTGGAGTAGGAGGCGATGGCCCAGGTGCTGGTGATGGCGCCGACAGTGATGGCGTTGGCGGCGTTGGCGGGGGAGACGTTGGCGGCGTTCTGGGCGTCGTTACCAGCAGCAACAACGGTGGTGACACCGGCGTTGTAGGCGGAGTTGATGGCGGTGGTCCAGGCGGTGGAAGAGGGGCCGCCGAGGGACATGTTGATAACGGACTTGCCGGCGCGGCCGTTGCTGGTGATATCGTTCACGGCCCAGTTGTAACCGGCGAGAATGACGGAGGTGGAGGCGGAGTTGCCGACGAAGACCTTGACGGAGACCAGGGTGGTGAGCTTGGCGACGCCGTAGGTGGTGGAGCCGATGGTTCCGGCAACGTGAGTGCCGTGGCCGAGGGTGTCGGTATGGGCACCGCCAGCGGCGTTGTAGCCGAGAGTAGCACGGCCACCGAAGTTAGTGTGGGCAGTGTTGATGCCGGAGTCGACGACGTAGGCGTAGGTGCCAGTGCCGGCGGCGTTGTCGTAGACGTAGGTGGTAGAGCCGGAGGTCTTGTGGGAAATAGTACCCAGGCCCCAAGGAGCACCGGTCTGGCTCACGATGGCGAAGAGAGTCCAGATCTGGTCACGCTCAACGGCAACGACCTATTGGATGTTAGCATCAGATTTCAGCTTGGTTGGTCGTATTTAAGCTTACATCAGGGTTCTTCTTGATCTCCTCAATGGTGGCATCGTCGAACTTTCCGGAGTAGCCGTGGAACTTGTTGAAGGAGTAGTTGCGCTCGATGCCAGCGAAGGCACGCTTGTCGAGGTTGCGGCTCTGGAGCTGGCTGACCCAGTCCAAGTGGCCGTCGAGGTCGCGGGCAGAGACGCCCTCCTTGAGGGTGACAATCCAGCCGTTGGGAACGGTCTGGACAGAGAACTCAGAGGGCTTCTCGACGGGAGCAGCGAAGCCGCAGGCCGCAGCCGCGAGGATAGCAAAGCGCTTGAAGCCGACCATGATGAAAGATTGACCGAGATGATGGGATTGGAGTTGGGAATCTCAGAGAAGAGGTGAGCGTGGTGAGGAAAAGAAACACTCCTTCATCGTGGGCTTTTCACGAATTTTATATACTTTCTAGATCTCCGCGATGGAGCTCTTCGATCTCGAGGCCTTCCACATCTGAATGGCATGCAAGGCCTTAGGTGATCCAGGCGGTCGATGGTGTGGCACCGCCGTGTATGCGGCCAAGCCGTGAGGCTTCCTTCGAGAAGCTGTACGTACCAAGCTGCACCCCGGTCGACGTCCGGCCACTTCCACAGGGTCCAAGCCATGGCGAACACCCGTTTAACTTGGAATATGCAGCCGAAGACGCCATGTTGGTTGCAGCAAGCGAGACAAATCGATAAGACGATGCAGGAAGGGGAAGGAGAGTACAAATGGCGCCATGTGGCGACATGAATCGGCCATCCCAGAAAGCTTGTGCGACGACATCAAAATGAGGAAGTTGATGGACAATGATGTTGTTGATGCAGCGGTCGGCGGGGAGGAGGTTATGTAGGTCGGACTTGGCATTGCAACAGAGCTATCAAATGGTCGCGCGTGAGGTCGAGGTTGGGCAGCAGACAAGCCGGGCTGGCGGCTCAGAGCGTTGCGCCGTCACATGAGGCGTACAGCCAGTGAGTTGCATTGAGCACCCTAGAACGACAGAAAGAACGCAAACAAGCTCAGTCTGCGGATATTGAAAATGCGACGCGTTGGCGGCTGGACGACGGACTGATTTCTGGGACAATGAGTGAAGTTGGCGACGGATATTTCGCGGTGACAACACCGGCAGTTGATAGAGCTATCCCAATCAGGAGCAGTTGTAGCCAGTGAGAGAGGCTTGCCAAAGATCATTGGGGGCGAATCCGCCAATAGCAAGGGTTACGCAAGAAACTATCGAACATTAGCAATTTGCCTCAGAGACCACTACCGTGAGCGGAGCGGCAGTGCCAAGGCTAGATTATGCATAAAATAGAGGATCCGTGAGGTGACCGCTCTGTTGTTGAGACCCTTGTTGGCTGGCCGAGGACCGACGACCCTCTTCCGTGGGAGACATGAAGATGGGGTATACGAACATCAAGTTGTGACTGGATAATTTGGGGTCGGCGGGTATTTCGAAGCCAACTATAGCGTGCATTTCCCGTTAAACCTCGCAGACTCCAGGCCCCCGCCAGATCTGTCTCCGCCATTGTGCTCAAGTCGCCCTCGGAAGGCGTTCGGGTTTACGTTCGGGTCTCTTGCGGATGTGTGGTGCACGATACCAAAGACAGTAGCCAGTTGTGGTTTGTCGGAAGGGGGGGTTGATCCTCGTGCGTCTACACGATGTAACCCCAAGTGAGATATCTCGCCTTCCCTTTTCGGAGATGGGCCGTGCTGCGTGGCAGTCGGCGATCGGAGGGGTATGTAAAGCTCTGGGGTATTGGGGGCTTTTTGGAGCTCGAATGGACCCAGGAGACGATGGTGAGGGCTAGACGTCGAATGGCGACTGATTCGTGATGGCTGTTGCGGATGACTGAAGCCATGCGATGGCACGCGAAGATGTGGGATGGGGGTACGCTGTCGGAGTCAGGACGCGGGGACCGTTACATGAAGACATCGGTCTGTTGGTGTCAGGCGCCAGAGGTAAGGCGGTGGACAGCGACTGAAAGCTACACTCGGTAGGATTGAGGTCCGCTGCCGGAGGGATGTATTTCGTAATGATGTGACGCAAAGGGACCCAGATAAGAATGCCTGCTCGTCCGTCAGCTTTCTTGATTGTTGCTCATGTGCAGTTCAGCTTGGGATGATGATAGGTCGTCTGCAAGAGCTGTAAAATGTGCAAATGCGCGCAAAACAAGCAAACCCTGGTGAAGTTTGTTCAGGTGGTTGGAAAAGACGAACGGTCAAGCTCATGTGGAAGAGAGAAAGGGGAAGCAGGCCGGTAGATCCCTGATGGAGCAGCACTCACGCAATGGGGGCCGCAGCTAATGACCTCCCCCTCACCACCAAAGAGCTTCCCAGCACCATCCTTCTTCCCTACCCCGCTGCCAATCACGATAAGGCGACTGGGCCACGAGAGATCTCGGCAGCTGCTGGTCTGTGCGGGAGAGCGATCAGGTCCAGGCGTGGTTCTCAGGTGTGTTGCTGATGCCATTCGATGTTGTTCTGCTCAGTGAGACTGAATGCTCAGTGGACGCCATCAGCGCCCAACCCCTGGTTCCTGAGCAAGATCCCTGCTGACGTCTGTACGCTGTACGCCGTCAGCAGCCACTTCCATTGTGTTCGAATAGGGTTGCCGAGACATGTTTAACCGCTATTTCTTTGGATCAGTCTTGTGGCCATATTGATCCAATTCCTCGGGATAGAAATAACTTGCGCCACAGCATCATCCTCCGAGCCCCCGATCTCACGAGGTGAACACTGGGATTGAGCCACGAGGCACATGTGAATCGTGAAAAGAACCAGGGATGAGATAATGAACCTGGTCGATTGCCTTACCTCGGGGCCCGCTGTTCGCCTTTTTTCCGTCGGCAAGTGGGGGCGCGGGATCCTGAGCGGAGCACTTTGTGGCATGAGCTTCACGATAACGTGATAAGATGGTGGGACGGCCTGCTTTAGCGATGATGATAATCGCGAAAAGAACCAGTTACAGCTTTCAAATAAGCGGACCTCCGGTAGCCAATCCGGATGAGCTTCAATTTCGCCGGCCTCATTTGATGGTGTTGTTCTTCTCCTCATTTCCGGCCTTCAACATCCACCAATGTAACGTCTTCAGAGCTCCAAGCTTAAGCTCACTTTCTTGCTTGGGTTGTGGGTTGCTATCGTCCTTCCAGAAACGTCTTAAGCTGCGGCTTCAGAGTGGCACGAAGGGGAAGAATAAATGCAAGCCACGTTTGGTCACGAACGGCGAGTAACATGCCGCACAGCTCGGCCAATTTTTAAATATCCCTGTGTTTATCGGGGCTATTCCTCGAGAGGCTGCTAAGGTCCGCGCCGCTTCCGAGATGCCACTTGGCGTGGGGTGTGTTGTGAACTCTAGAAACAATACCTTTGTGCAAACAATGTTTTGTAATCGTTCTCGCCATGGAAACAGGATACAAGAGCACAACCCCGCAATCGCCTCAAATAGAAGCTGAACGAGGTACAGTCATGGTCTTCATGATCGACACCAGGTCCATCCAATGCAGTCTTCCAATAGTTTAAACAGTGACTACGGCACCCTTACCGAAATAGTCGAGTTGCACAAGCTGTAATTCAGGTTCGCAGGCCGTCTGCAACTGCATCCGATCTTTGATAGGTCCCAAAAGTTGGGCCTGCCTCTTGCCTAACCCGCCCTCCTGTTTTCAGGCCGCCCCGCGATGCCCTCACTCGCTCAAAGAGGGAGGTGGCCATCAGGGTGAGGCTCTAATACGCACCTGTACTATGCATAGTGTGGTGGCATCGACGCAGAAGGAGCGTTTCTGGAAGGTCGCACTTCCATTCTCTCGGCGTCGATGACGCTTTTCCCTACAGCAATGGTGGCATGTGGTACTTTTGCTTCGAGCCATCCAGAGGGTCTAGCCTCATGACATGGACCTGCCATGAGCAGTTACAACCCCTGAATCACCCCTCCAGGAACTTCCGGCATTCGTGGATTTCAAAAGGCTTGGCTTTCCTTCTCTCCAGGGTTCTTCAGCGCTCCCGCGAAGCGCCGCTGCAAGATCCTCCTCGCCAAGACAAGCCACTGGAAACACCAAGCTTTCACCTTCCCTTCGCGATGATCCCTTCCCGAGTTTACCGCTGAGAACCTTCTGTGCCCTCAGGCCCTTGGCAGTACCGAACAACCATCGAACCCAGCTTCCAGCTCGCTGAGATCCTCTCCGTACCTCTACGGCCTCATTACGGATATTGTTAATTCATCGTCACACGATCCGGACATGCCGTGGCATCATCGACCTTGTTCCGGGACCTTTCAAGTATTCCGACACATATTCCCTGCTTAAACAATCCTCACGATCTAGACAAATGTCCCAGATCTCCCAAGCTGAGTCAACGTGACAGCGGGTTCGGAGGCAGATCCGGATGACTCCGAACCCGCTCTCGTGCGCCCACAGTCTACGCCCCCTCCTGTCCCACGTCGCAATTAAGCCACGCCGGAGGCGCCCCGTTGACGCAAGCCTCGGCACCTGCCCTTTCAAGCCAGCTTCAGACGCGCCACTGGCGTTTATTTGTCTTGCAGTCAAGTGCCTCGCCGTCAACGTCACTTCACGATGCATCACGAAGCACAACGCAAAACAACCCTCGTTATTCGCCATATCCAAGGAATCATCTATTGTAGACTCCCTGATTTCTCTAATCTCTAGATCTTGTAGGTTACGACGTTCTCAATTTCTCCATCAATCGCGCCATCATGACTTTCTCAAGCGTTACCGACCTCGTTATCCCCGTCTCCGTCTTCTCTGCCCCTCACCGCCACCAGCTCCTCCTGCTCTGTTGTTTCGCTGTCTTTCACATACCCGACAAACCCCCTCTGTGTCTGAAACCCCGTTCCGCCATACCCGAGGCGTATTGTTTTTGGCACAGGGTTGATTTGTTCTTTGTCCAAAATCGCACGGATCCAGCTGCCAGAAAGCGTCGAGATGGTCACATTGAAAGCTTCCTGTGCCAGCGATGAGCCTGCACATTTTCGTCGAGCAGATTTGGAAGAATACTGAAACTCGATTTAGGTAAGAATGGAAAGTTTTGGCCTTGGGGCTTGTAGCGCAATTGTGATTGGGAGATGCTTGTCGTGATGTCGCTGCCGATCTACGAGATCGTACAACGCAGCGGGGTGAGGGATACTGATCTTTAGTCTACAATCCCTCCCCTAAACACCTTCGCCGTATGTGGTGAGTGAATCATGAGAAATGTTGCTAACCAAAAGATGATGAGCATGAGTGGCGTGATTAGTCAACGACGGGTGAATATTATTGTTGGACTGCTTTTGACGAGCAACCGCGCTGAGATTTAGTGATTCACAGCAAACTATTGAGACGGCCACGCTATTCACTTATGCAAGCGCAGGATGCAAATGTTCGAAGGTCTGACAAAACTGATTACACTCTTCCAAGCTTCTTCTGTTTCCAGCCACGGGTAAATATGTTTTGTGCGCCGTCAAGTATATAAACGTCGATGCCAAGATCACCTTCTGGAGATAGGTTGATATGTTGCCGGCAAACCGTGGTAAGCTGCTTTATCGGCGTACCGTACTGGCTCCGCGCGATTCGGGGCCCTGGGATCACGTTGTCCCGCGAGAACCGCCCTCACCCTGCCGTGACAAAGCAAGTCCAGATAAGACCTCATCTTACGAGAGGCTAGAGGCTATCACATGTTGCATACATCTGGTCTGAACTCGATGTCATCTGATTAAACTCACCCAGGCGGGGCAGGAGCTTCGCCTAAAGTTTAAGAACCGAGCACATCGGAGTATGACGAAGTCAAAATAAAGATTAACTTCAAGACCACCGAGAAGATATTCTTCCCAGCAGTTTCTGACTTTCTTTTCTCTGTCACATGTGATCCAAACTAACCCCCGCTGCGGGATATTCTGCCGAAGGCCCGAAGCCCTGGGGCGCCAGACTTGCTCTAAGTGCCCGAGACAGCCCCAATACTCACCCAATCTGCGTCCGTACAGCTTCTCTTTATCGGCCAGTCATATCGAATAGTGTGGGTGGTGGGCATCCTGCATTTTCAATCCGAGATTTCCGAGCATCGAGCACCCCGCAAGATCTCATCGCAGCGCAGGGAACGGAGGAGTCGTGATTACCAGTGGCTTCTCCGTTCCCTGCGACTCGTTTAGCATGATGCGTGAACATCAAAATACTCGTACTGGACGGAGATATTTGCGTACAATAGCTTCACATTATCGACCCTGCTGACTCTAAACCTTCCATCATCGCAATGGCTCTCACCCCGCGTTTGGACCCTTACAAGCGACTCTTGTCGCGATTCTACGAGGTCCTAGTGCTCTTATGGATCTTGCGCCCAGTCAATGGGCCACACATAATATCTCGTCTTGGAAACTACAGCTTGGAGGATGTTCGAAGGCGGTTTCTGAAGAATTTGTGCTTCATCTGCGACTATGATAAGGGTGGCAAGACTACAACTGCGATCTCTGTTGAAGATACTGCCGACGGCCACATCTTCTGGATAGCTTCGAATGAAGGAACAAAGGCGAATGTCGTCGAGTTTCTCAACGGGGTCTTGAAGCTGTTGAAACACCACAATGGAAATGCAGATGGCCGCCGGGCGGCAGAGCGAATTTTGCTTAGCGACTGTTTGGAGTTTGCGACTCGTCGTCTGCATAAAGAGTCAAAAATCCTGCAAAGCGCAGTGAGGAGATGTGCTCAGACGCTGAGCATTCATCAAATTTACGGTACGTCATACTTTGGAGGGTCTTCTCCTTCAAGAGGCTGACAGCATAGAAAAAGAGACATTGAGTGTTTGGCTCAGACGCTTCGAGGAAGCAGGAGACGACGACATCCTCGTTTGTTTAACGGCCTACCGCGTCCGCCATGACGATCATATGCGTCTCATCGAGCAACTAGGCCAAGAGGTGGACGACGGCGTAATTTCCAGGAACGAAATGCAGCCATTCCGCGACGTACACCACATGATCAGCAGTCTCGGAGCTCACGTTCGCGTCATCTATCAGCTCTTCAAGGATGCCAGCCGCCTTCAGCCTCTTCTCAAGTCATACCGTGTTGACAGGGTTCCCAAACCAGCGGTAGCGACGGTCCCAGAAGTCGACGATCACATGACTCTCAGAGGTATTCTGAAACGTCTACTTCCAGCGGGAGATGAGCGCTACGAGACCTACCTGACTTACCTATCCCACATGGAGCCTCAAGTAAATATCGAGAAGCGTCTTCGCGATCGATTCGACCTGGGAGTGCCCGGAACTCTCAGACCATGCGTACACGCGGAAATACAGATGCTTCACCACTTCCATGACGACAATCGCGTCTTCGTTGCAGAAGATCGTTACGTTGCGTGCAGCAAGTTTGCATGTATTTGCTGTAATTCCTATTTCCGAAACCACCCGGCCAACATTGCCCTCCTGGACTGTCATCAGAAGGCGTATCCGAATTGGGGAATCCCTCAGCTTCCCGCGGGTGCCAAGGACAGGCGATGGCTTGATCAACGCAAGATTATCAACGCAGTCATCCAGGATCTCAAGAAAATGGTGCTGGATCAAATTTCTCAGCGTCACATATCGAGCCTGAATCACCCCGATTCGGTATCTCAGTTCTCGACCACTGTGGGAGATGAACATGATGCCGGAGACTCAGGCACAGACGTGTTTGAAGATGAGAGTAGTGGAACAGACACCGGTACAAGTCAATCTAGTAAATAAATTTGGTACATCGCTGACATTCTTGGTAGCAGGTTTCAACGAAGATGGCTTGTCTGCGCAAGCCACAGGAATTTCTCTGCAGGACGAAAGCCCAGAAGATTCCGATACAGGGAGCGGTGTACAGATTTAACAACTTCAATTTCACGTTTTAATGATGTAGTTCCAGTAATCAATTTGTATTTCCTGGTAATATTTGGATAATTGTTGATAAAGAGAGTTGGTTTTGGTGTAAAATAGCAAACGTCCGTCCCAAACCTCAGTAGTGACAGGGAGCAATAAAACGAAAATTGGTGGTAGAATAAATGAGCACCTAAATAAATGAGCACCTCAGCGACCCTCTCTGTCGAGGGCCCGTTTGACATGTTTCTTGAGGTTATCAACTTTGGTGAACATCTTTCCACACCGGCAGACCGAACGGGGCAAGTTGAAGTGGGACTTGAAGTGCTTCCTCATGTCCCGTTGCCAGGCAGATGTACTCGGGCACCTCGGATAGGCGCACAAGACCGGTCTGTAATGAGACCGGAGATGCTTCCTTCGCCCAAAGTTAGAACTTCGCTGTCATATTTAGAACGGTGTGTGTGACGTACTTTCTACCGCTTGGAGTCTGGAAACTTCTGCGGCATCTTGGCCAGATGCACCAGTACACATCGTCCAGGTGGCCCAGCTCATCGGGAATAACCGGCATCGGCCGTTCGTCAAATACAAAAGAGTCAAAGTTCACGCGCGAGCCGTCGCGGAGAAGAACATTTGCCCGGGGAACTTCAATGGTGCGCGCAAAGCCGTGTGGTGGCAGAGTAGGGTCAATCAGGTCCGAGCCCGAGACCAGAAGTTGTTCCTCGGGGGATACACTGTCGCTGGACTGATGAAAGGCCTAAAGACCTTGTGGCTCATCATCCAGGCCAAAATCCCCCAAGAAGTAGCTCTGGCTGCCCGTCAAGTCGAAATATCCTGTGTTAGAAAAGTTGTTGACCCAAGTCTCATCCGCCCATGTATCACTAAAGCTTTCCGTCAGAAGTGGAGCCTCGGGATACGTGCTTGAGAGGGAAATATCGAGGTCCAACTCTGCAAGTAGACCTGCCGAGAAGATACTGTCCTCTCGAGCGCTGACATCGACCTCGCCTTCGGGTACTATATCGTGGTTAGACTATGGCTCAAACAGAATGGAGCGGAATATCAGACAATTGTCGTCCATTGAAAGATTGTACGTCCTCACCAGTCATACTACCTCCTCCCTAACCCGCGACAACACGACTAGACTCCAATAATTTTGCAGGAGGACGATGTCGATATTTAATATCTCAGGTTCGTATCAACGATAATCTCCTTGTCGCCCCCAAAGCAGCCCCTCTAACCTAACCTCGCATTTCTCCTGAGTACTCTTGTCAATCTTTTGAGCATGCTCTCACCAAGGTCAAACGTTGAACCTTATCGCACCGTCATTCCTTGCCGATAAGCACACTTTTACGTCAGTAATGAAGCGACCCGAAAGGTTAGGAATAATACAATAAGCGGTTTGGCTGCTGAACAAAGCGGCTATCAAAGTTTAGATGCTGAAGGGTTAATATTTTCCGTACGAATTAAGTACAGCTACCTGTCACACCTTCGACAGGGTTCAAGCTTTGGCAGAAGGTTGTCCAGTGATGTATTGCTTCCCGCTGACCCCGCAGGACATTGTCCTGAATGTTACCTCATTGGAGGACAGGAGTCAAAGGCCGCGCAAACACACACGTTCGCGTAGCAAGATCTCGGCGTCGTGAAAAGCTTGAAGTGATGCACCGCAAGTTCTCGTCGCCTCGAAATGGTCAATTTTGCGATATTTTGCACCCATGTACCTGGCGCACAGCAGCTTGCGACCTTGTCGTTGGTGTTCAGCAACTGGGTTTGATGGACAGAGTTTCATTGGGATGATGTCTTTATTTGAGCTTTACAGCTCTACTGCGGTATGTACATGAGCTGATTTTGAAAACTTTGTCTCAGCTTTAAAGACGGCTTTTCTGACATCTGGGGAACGAAGTATGTGTTCGCTCATGGATCTGGACAATGAGTAAAATATCATTTGTTCACTTCTACTACGTTTGCTCCAACACAACACACTACCATCACGTATAATTCAATCAGGCGGAACATATCATCAGACGTTGAGACTGCCAGTTTTGTGTCAATATGTCCAGGCAATCAACCGCCCCAATCCAGTCCTCCGGCGATGGAAAAGATGATGGCGGTACGTTAATTAAAGCTCAGAAATCACTTGCTGCTTAGGACGAGCTGTTTACTGACGCTTCAGAAGTAACCATTGACTCCCTGGTTGATTGTTTTGGTGGTTTGGCCATTGAAGGACCTAGAAAACGGGCCTGGGTGGTGGAAAACGTTCTGAAACATGAATTCTTTGCTGTCCACGACCCCGAAAGAATTACCGAGGACCACCCAGCTTTCGAGCCCGCAAGAAGGTTTATATTGGAGTGGAGCATTGGGCCTGAGCAGTCAGACAATTTTATTCAACTTTTCCGGGGAGATCCACGCCTCCCTATCATTTTACTACAGAACCCATCACGCTTACATTCACAATCTTTCGAGGAGATGAGAAAATGCCCCACGATATCCTGGTTGACAGAAGAGCTGGAGAGCATCGGCCTTTCCCTCGATGACGTTTCAGTGTTGGACGTATGCAGCTTTTTCAGTGACGAAGACTTGCTCAAAATGGATCCGGAAACCAAGTGGGTGGCTGTTGAAGCGGCATACAAGGTTGTGGAGGAGACATTCAAAATTCTGCAACCGAAAGTAGTTGTTTGTTGCCAATGCGCGACGAGAGGGACTTGGAACCATGTTGGTGTGGAGATTTGGAGGCCAGCCAAGAATTCCCTTGCCAGGCAATTGTGTTCGCGGGTCCAAAACGCAAGGGAAGGACTAGTCATACCAGTCAAGATGGAGACCTACACCATGTGGGCTGTGCAAGGATTTCACCCGTGTTACGCCAACCATCAGCCCAAGATGCGAGTCCTTCTGAGTCAAATTTTGAGAGAAGTCTTCGCCCCATGCTTTGAATGGCGCCTAGAAGCTCATGTTGCATTTTTGGAGAAAGTAGTTATCGACTTTGATGAACTAGTTTCGCTTATTCTGACTGCGGTCAGGATGATGGATGAATTGGGCTTGTATACCTTTCGCATGAACAAGGCGGTATGCAATTGGGTTGCAAGTAAGAAATGCTTGTATGGTATTATTAGTGCTATGTGTGACTTACTCTGGGACATGGGATTTCCAAGGGAGAGACTGTGCTCTGTGTTGGACAGATATTCTGGCACATTTCGCCGGCTGCAGGAGTTAAAAGATTGGAAAGCTACCGACGCTCATAAATGGGTTAGGCCTGCTGATTAGGTGACTATTGGACTACATCATACCGTGTTACATACACGTGGCGTTTACCATAGGCACTGAGAAACTAGAATGATAACTGAGAAATTGGAAACAGAAAATATAGTAAATCAACTAGCCTATCTTCAGGTTCAGAAGTTTGGAGATGTTAAATCTCTAGTCGTCTTATCAACACTGCCTAGAACGAACAGCGTATAGTCTACCTGTCTTAGGAAGTTTAGTAAAGGTATGGTCTCCTATTGTGCACTAATACTATGGAGAAGAGCGTGATACGAACTGATTGATTATGACGCATGAGGTGAATCAGAGAATGACTTCTAGTAATTTCAATACTGCATTAATCGGCAGTGAGTTTTGCATCATGGCCAATTCCTTATCGTGAGGCTCTGGCTAAATATTGGTTTACACTACTTGATCTATATCTGTTGGTGACGGGTGGAAATATTTCGGAAGACCGTCTGGCGTCACCGGCACGAAGCCTGCTGTAAATGCCTTATTCCCCTTCCTTCTTACCTCTCATTTTAATGTAAAAATATCCCGTCATGGGATTGGTGCCCCTTTTGTTCTTAACAACTGAAGCGAAGGGCGTCCAACACTGCAGAGTAATTGATCAACGATTGGGATGTATTGAAATTTATATACTCTGAACATCTGATGCGATTCAAATCTTTGTTGAGGAAGTTTCATAGCCTACCCTGTAAGATCGTCCACAACAGGGCGATTTGAATCTTTCACGGCGCGAAGTACCTATGCATTGAGTCCACACTGGCTGCTTATACGGACTCATGAGATTCAACCACAAATCCCCTAGTTAGAATCAAAGTCCATGTTAGTGTGACATAATGAAAACCTACGGTGAAATGAATGTTGGGGGCTATCGATAATCGATCAACATTGAGAAGGCCCTCCAACATTCGTTTTCGACACTCTTTGCCGCTGGTTCTCATCTTTCCGAGGTAGGGCAGCTAAAACGATAGCCTCGCTGTGCAGATCCATCTGCTCTGGAATTCCACTCCTAGGCGAACCTTGTCCTCAAGCCGCAGAAAACAATTAGTCTGCTACAAATGATGCCAAGAACGCGTTTCACTTCCTGTCCCGCAATTGATCTCTCTGATTTAGCACTGTCTAAGACGTAAGCCAACTCCACGTCTTCCTCGCTGCCATTGGGCAGGTCTCACATCGCGGAGTCATTGCTGTAGGAGGCCGGCCACCCTAAGACATGGTCCACACATGCCGTCTTGGTGCTCAAGTTTTACCCCAATGCCCGATTCAAGGCATCTAAGTGTATAAAGTCTCATCTCGTACCGTCGCTTCTTTCCATCATTTTCTTTTGAAAACATGGCCCACAACTTCAAAATCAGGATTCAGAAGAATATGCCTTTTTCGGGTCTACGATGACAGACCCACACAGCTTCGCAGAGTATCAGCAGGTCTACGTTGCCTGTCATTCCATTTTTCAAGGTCGAAATGCTAAGATACGGAGGTTGAGTAAGACCAAGAGCGTATTACTTCAAAGCAAGACAGATGTTGTGATATCCATCGTGGAAGAAATGGGTGAGGAAAAGGTCGCCAATATCGCCCTTGATCTGCTGAGGGGGAAGGTCTTCAAGTATGAGACGAAAGCTCGCGCCAGATTTCCTGGAGTATTCCAAATCGAAAAGGAGGTGGGGAACAGCATCAATCGGCCGGAGGCTGACGGGGCTGACTCATCCACGGCTGAGCCCCTGGACGACATCCTATCCTCCGAAGACGACATTCATGTCATAATGACGCCAGATTGGGACTCTGGAAGCGATATGGGCAGTGTCAAGTCTCAAGATGAAGATGAAAAACGTAAGAGCACATTCCCGAATATCTCATTCCCAGTGGTTCTCGAGTACTAACGGTTACAGCTTTCAATCACAGCCAATCACCGACGGTGGAGGCTTCAACGAGCTTTCAGTCCATTCAAACCTCGCCAAATGCAGCATCAACTCTCTGCAACACGCAGCGTCGGATACTTATGAGTGCACAGGTGGTTTTGAATGACAGCTGCTTTGACTTCATGAGCATGTGGATTCCCAAAATGCTTCATGGTCTCCAAGCCCCCCAGTGCGACTCGGCAGGCGACTTTCTTCCGTTCACTGTTGCCCCCGGAGGACCCTATTATCAACTTCCTACCGACGCAATGAACTTCATTTCCAGAGAGGCAACCATTGACGCATTCAAATCGGCAAGGTTTCTACAACAAACCTGTAGTGAGAGGAGCCAAATCCCATGGTGCGAGATCAGCGAGATACTGAAGCCAGCCATAAGAGTGGCAGAGGGCCTCCGCAACAATCTTGGCGCGTGTAAGATCCGAGAGCTTAGAAAGGAAATCGATGGGCAAGTCGAAATCAGGCAAGCCGCCAAGACAGCACTCCAAGATCGCGTGGCTACGGAAATGGACGATATTCGCCGCCAGCGAGAAGAGCTTGACAAACGAGAACAAGCCTTGATCGACGATATGGCCAAGGAAGAAAGCAACCAATGTGCGTTGCTTAGTGACGCGATTGACAGGTTTTTGGACAGCAGATTTGGGAAAAGCGAAGACCACCTCTAGATCCAAATAGCACGTGGAGAGGCTAATGAAAAGCCCCCTGAAAGGCGGCTAAAGAGCATGCTACAAATTACGCGGAGGAGTCTGGCCAGATGGGATACGGGTTATCGGAATAAAAGAAAGCCACTTTTCTTCATGAAGGCTACTTTCATGTACGTCCGCAACAGACGCTTGAGATTTGCCCAGATTGGCGTGTATTGTTCCCAGTCGGCAAACGTCACGATTGATAATCTAGACCAAGATCCAAAGTGAATTCTTTCAAGTATGAGCGCTAATGCAAGTGAGTTTAAGAAGTTTCTGACTGTGGCTGGATCTTGTACCTAAGATCTGCGGAGAAAGTATTACTTGGTCATTTAGACGTACACATAGCAAAACGGCCCATTCATCGTGTCTAATAAGTCGCCAAGTTTCATCTTCGGTGCATTGACGGATAGATCAATATCATCAGTAAGTGTGCCATTCGGTGCCGTGGGATCGTTCACGTTCGTCGTACCAGACACTGCAGTTAGTCGAGAATCGAGATCCTGCAATTGCCAAATCCACCAGGTTCTATCGATCATGGCATGATGTAGCCAAAAAGCAGGGTCAGCCGGGGAATTGAAAATGTCCTAGTCAGTGAAAGATTCAGCCACGATGGCTCTGAGTAATCAGGAAATTCGAAAGAGACAGAAATAGAAATCACCTACGCCACCTGGATCACCACCTATCGTGGTATGCCCTCCTCCGTGGACGCCGGGGTTGCTGCTTTGCATGTCGCCCTGCATCAGAGTCTGAAACGAGTATATGTCCTTGTTCTCGGTGATAAGATCATAGGTGTAAGTTTCGGAAGTGAATTTCGAAGAGTTGGGATTGATGTCACGTCGCAAACAGCGTGGGTTGTAGCCAAGCCCATCTGTCCGCGGGTTTGGGGGCACATCTTCTAAGCGGGTTGCCACTGGCCCGAGATGTACTTCAAAACTTCACACAGTGTCAATAAAATCGGGAATTTTATGTATGGTCAATGGCTTGATGTAACGCACTCTTTGAATGGTCCTTCCATTATGCAGCCGCCACCATTGGCCGGTGGAATAGTGATATTTCCGAACGGTATGCCATCGTGTGCGACCTTAGCACCATCGCCGGACATGCTGCTATCATTTCCGTTGAATACAGGTGAGTTCAGCGGATCTGAAGCATAGTATGGCCAGTGCTCATACTTAGCGGCATCAGTAATCTGAGGGACCCGATCGGAAGCATGTAAGTCTCACCGGCTGGTATCCTCGGTATCCGCACTCGTCTCGTAATGCTTGCTCATATGCGAACACGTAATATCTGTGCCAAGAAAGAAATCTCGCCTACACAGCTCGTGTTAAAAGACTTCACGGCGACTGGATACTCCGAGATTCGGTCTTACAGTGAAGTGAATACTCAAAGTCTGCTGTATATGTGTTGCCACAAAGTCATCGTATCGGCTTCTCGTCCCAGGAACCTCGTCCGTCGAATACCTTGGCGGCGTGTTTGCGAGACATTTGGTCGCATTTATGTAATCCAGCCTTTCTTCGATTGTGAGAGATGACCTTTAGGATTTATTGTCAGTCTGGCAGAGCGTGTGGCTAGCAGCGACTGACCATTCCTTTCTCTTGATGGCCGTATTGAGAGAGCACCCGGAAGCTCGTGGGAGTCTGGCTAAATGAGACTTCAAGTTCTCTAGACCTCTGTCTTGCAATCGATCGATACTATCGCGGGGATACGGACCGGCTACCGCATGGTCAATGATGAAAAACAAAACGACAGGAAAGAATAAGAACATGCTGCTCGAAGATACGCAGCTCTTGGATACGAAATCTGCAACGCAATGAATCTAAATAACGCCCGAGGAAGTGAACATGAGTAGATGAGGTATGCTTACGTGAATGCTCTGAGATTGAAAGCGTGTTTCATATTTGATTCTAGACTCGTCGGCATGCGCGGAGTAGGGCGAAACTTAGGGCGAGGGTTATTCAGAGGGTCCAAAAGCTTGAGCTTAAAGCATCCAGAAGCTTCATGGAATATGGCCTTTCATAACCGGCGCATGCGTGGGGGATTCACGGAATTATATTAAGTTGATGTGGAAGAGCTCGTGTGTTGAGGAACAACTTAGCAGGGCATTTGATTTTTATTAAGTGATTGACGATGGAGTTCTACAGTGAGGAAAATACTGCCCAAGAAGGATCGCCACGGAACTTACACTAGTCCGTCCGATAACGATCCACAATATAAATCTTTGCCCAAGCTGCCGGTAGAGAAAACGGCCGAAGATGCCCCGCGGGATGATGGAGTTTGTTCGAATGGAACAGCCAAAAAGAGAAAATGACGGGGATTTTACGTGTCCAAACACCAGCTGGTCCATGTGTTGTTGGTCATGTTGACCACCATTTCGCGCGTTGTCAGTCACCTCTGGAGGAGATATGGGCTAAATAGGACCATTGTTGCACACAAATCGAAAACTCAATCATTTGTTTAAAGCGAGACAGTTGTCGTTTTGTCACCGGGGTGCTTTTTTCATTAATAGCCTATATCGGTCATAAGATTTCACTGACAGGCGACTTTGTTCCGTATGCATCTTGAGAAATCAGACGGACGGCCTCTGTCGCTGCATCGCAGCTGTGAACTTCGTCTTGCAGACTTGGCCGAGCAACACAACTAGCAACGAAAAATATTGAAAAAGCACCGCAACGCTGCCCTGTTGCGACCTCGCTGCATGCCTTCGTCGATTTAGTTGACGCTCCACTTGTCCCTTGGACTAAATGAGAATCATCCCAGAAGGCCTGTAAATATTGTAGACCATCAGCGTGCACTTTCTTCAAAAGCTTGAATCAACCCACCGTTGTTTGGTGTATGTCACGCCACAGTTTTGTGTCTCCGAAGTTGAGCTTTACCTAGATTTTGTCATCGAAGTAATGAGGACTATTGAAAGCGTCGACGAGAGTGAATAATTATCTAGATTGATGAGTACTAAAAGCTGTCTTGGTCAAGAAGGAATACTGATAAGGGTTTCTATTTAAGGCGTTGCCGCAAACCTTCGGATCGGTCGCAGCGAGGTTCTCAGCCATATGCAGCCAGGTCGTCACCTACAAAATCTTAATCACGCGTGACTTCACCAAATCAATCATAAAGGTACCAGCAGCTCAGGTATTTCATTCGCGACCGTCCCATCGCGAAGTCCCCCGTTTCACTTCATGGAATTTATTCTGATAGGTCGAAGCAACCAAATTACGCAACACACCAGCACCATGGTAATCATGCTATCAAAAATCAGAAGCCGCCGCCACGAGCTGGTTGCACAGCTGGAGGAACCAGAGAAGTTTGACAAGGATGTACTTCACTGCAGGAACATCAGTTCACTGGGGAACGGCGTTCTCGTCGTCCTTGGTATCATCGGTCTTATCGTCTCTTCACTGAGTTACACCCGCGGTGTGACCAAAACACCAGTGGAGTTGGCGCATTGCATTGTGGTATGTCTCGGATGCTCGAGTTTGATACCCCTGCTAACGTCTTTCAACATAGTCTTCAGTGTTTCTGCCTCTACTAATCTTGGCAACCTACTTCATCCTGAGTCTGAAACCAGGCAAAAGCGTGCTTCTTAGGCTGATTTACGTGGTTGTCACGATATCCCTTTACGGCATTAAATCGTATGTCCGTCCGAAAACAAAGCATCAAAGCGCGCTGCTAATGACCACAGACTCGTATTTGGTGCCCTGTTGGCGAGGGACATTAGCCATGACCAGGGCTGGAGCGGCCAGAAGATGAGTTTGAGGCATGCCCCGCCTATTATCAGCCTCTTCACGGTGTATGTTTGACGTTCGAATATATACAAGACCTGTATACTAACCTTTTGCAGGCTCGCTGCAGTGTTTGCGGTTTACCTCCTTCGAACGCTGGCCTACACACTCCCTTACGAATCGGTACCAGGGCTCCAGGGCGATCCACAACCCAACGTTATGCGGCCGGAGGAGAAAGGCGTTTTCAGTCAACAAGCTCAGGCTTGAACGAGTGGTATCGCGTACAGGGATACACATTACCGCCGTCGATACGTTGGAGTCTTCAAGTCCACATGAATTTACTCTCTAGAATCAGTTGAAGTAATGCGCTGGCTGTCGGGCATCAAGTCATAATCAATCGTTACTGGGCAAAGCTCGCCGTGACTTCGTATAGCAACTCGGTATCAGAGTCGTCAATCAGTCGCAAGACGTATAATGAGATGGCGGAGTCTACATGTGCGCACCATCAGAAGCCCTGCTGCGGTGTAACACTCGCCGCCAACCTGGAGAGCCACGTCCGGCCCGCCACCAACAACAAGCACCATCGAAGGTAGCACCAACGCCCCCATCCAGCGCAGATGATAGCCAAATTAGCATTTTATTTATTACCCAGTCGATAGCAACAAGATAGCTATGGTGCCACGCTCCCTTTCCCGATTCTCTTCAACCGGCATGTTGCCACCACCAATCACAGCCAGCATGCGAGCCATGCCGCTGCTGGCGTGTCTGGAGCTGACATGTCTGACGCCTGCCGTCCCGTCCCGTCCACCCCATCTTAAACCGAAACCAATCCCAATTCTGATGTGTCTGTTATGGTGTGTCGGAAATAGCAAGCTGGCCCCGTCCGTCCTTCCGTCGGGATCCCCTCTTTGGTATTATTGACGACGAAGAGCGTCGACCATGTAATCGCGTCACCCCAGCCCTATCACCATTCTTCCTAACAAGAAAGGGTGGGAATTGTTGCCTGAAGTCTTCTCGGTGTTGTGGATGGGTCGGTATTCGTTGTTTACTGGCATCTTCCTTGCCAGCACGTCGGTGCTTGTGGATCGTGGATACCTGACAGCGAAGCAAAACCTCTCGCGCCCCACGGGAATCACAGGATGTCCCGGGAGAGAGATAAAGCTAAGATTAGCTTCTGGGTAGCGGCGGAGCTTGCTCCGGGTCTGGCGTCTGGGTACGGTTTCCGTGGGCTCGTTTCGTCGCGGCTTTGTATCGTCTTCGACTCGTCGGTAGAGGTTGCGATTTTTTGATCATCTCGAGACTATTGCCGTGAGATTCCGTAACAACAAGAGGGTAGGAAAGCGTTTGTCGATGGGTCTCGTCTGTGTCCAATATGCTGTGTTATCCTTCGTTCGTGCGCCATGATGACGATCGGGGTTTGACAGTGCTAGTTGATCGCCGCCGCTGTGTTTGGATCTGTAATTAGTCCATAATTCCCAGATGTCTTTGCAATATACTGATAAGTGGTTGAAGTACGTCATACCTACTGAGAGCTAATACTTTCGGTGGACTTTGGCCTATGACCCAGCGCATGTTCTAAGGAAGATAGAAAAGGGGGTGGTGGTTGTATATGGATACAGTATCAGGCCCCAGAAAGATCATGTCGCACTGTATAGATACTCGGCCAAAGAGACGTTACACAGTGTGCAGGATCAAGTCTGTCGCATCACCTCATCAGACGGCCATCAAGGTTGAATTCAACGATCATTCTGAGCGCATGATGATTACCTTAGATCATCTATGTTCACAGCCATCTTCAACGTCAATAGATCCATCAAGTGCAGTCTGAACAAAATCTTGAATCCCACGAGATACCATCACCGTCTCCAAAACAGGCCGGGAAATTCCCTAATCCCCGATCGCCGCGGTAATGACCAGCTACATCGTTTGCTCGAACATCATTCTAGATTCTCCTGTCAGGGATCCCTTCCAGTCACCATCGACCAAACTCTTCCAATCATCCAAACAAGGCATCCCATCACCATCCATTAAACCAACAACCCTCGCCAACCCCCTCCCCGATACGTACTCCCGCACAGCCTCCGGGGCTCCGAGAACATCTCTAGCCGCATTTCACAACCCCCCCCCCCCCCCCCCCCCCCTCCATCCCATCCCCCTCCGATCTCCGCCCAGATAATCAGCTGACAGCTCGTGCCGCACTCGCCCTGCATGCTATCCAATCCCAACCTCATCCGATCCCATCCCCCCCAATCACGTGTGTGCCTGCCCCTTCACACTTGTTCATCCAGGCATCTGCGCCAAGTCCCTGCAGTGCGCACAGAACAATGGAAAGGGAAAAAGCAAGCAGCTCCACACTAGACGATGTCCGTCACCACATTCTGCATGCACCGTCTTAACTCCCAATCCCAGACAATAGCTCGAGTGGGGGGGTTGGAGAAGGAGGAGGAGGAGGAGAAGGCGGCAGCTGCATCGGGTGCGTAAGCAGAGGTAATAGCATTTCCGGACCACCAGAGCTCGACAGCTCAGAGAGCAAGCTACCTAATTTACCCCCAATTTTCGGTTGGAGAGCTCGAGCTCACCCTCCCACCCGAGCTACCTATCCCAAAACACACCGGTTGACAGGTTCCACCTCCAAACTTGGCTATTGGAGACAGTCGATGGATCCCGGGCAAGAATGGAGTGCCCACATCAGCGGACAACACTCCATCTCCACATCGAAAAAAAGTCAACATGACAAGCAAACGCATAATCAGTAGAAATTCAACCATAAAATCACTCATTGTCACTTACTCGCGTCAGAGCAGATCATCACTGATGCGGGGAAAAGATCACAATGCCCGGGAATCAAAAACACTCGTATTCAAATCCAAAAAAATACCAAACTATCATACGAGAGAAAAAAAAAAACGTATTCATCCCTTCAAGACAGTAGTGACAAACAACAACTACCGGTGTTCTTGCCCGCAGCTGCATTGCATGGCCGGTCTCCACGCAAATGAGCCTTGTTGGCGGTAGATGTCGGGTTCAAAACTGCAGATCCAGCATTTCGGTCCCGCTTCAAACAACCAGTATCCTTCAGTCCCCTCATTCCCATGAGATAACGACTTCGGTCCGTTTCGGCGGGGGGCACGCAGCTCGATGGATGTTTTGATGAGGTCGAGCGAGCCTCTTCATGAGGGGTGTCAGATGCGGCTTCGCGGAGGCGTCATGCTGAATTTAGTGCTGCGGTCGGTGTTAGTTTTGGTGAATCGGGAGTGAGGTTTGTTGCGAAGGGAAGGCTTACGGAGCAAGAGCCGCAGGAGCAAGAGGTGCAGGAGCCGGCGCAGCTGGTGCCGCAAGACTTGCAAGAGCTGTGCGAATCTGGTTAGCGATCTCGCATCTCGGTGAAGGTCTCTCCGATAAGTCGAATTCTTCGGAATGTGTAGCTTGTCTGAACAAGACTGCACTTCCCGAATTCTTCGTCTTCTCGGGAAGTTGACTGCCACTCACCAGGGGGCCATTGTGAAAGTTGGTTGGGCTTAAGCGAAAAGCTTGAAAGTTGGTAGTTTGGTTTGTTTGGAAGTGAGATCTGAGAGCTTGTTGAGTCGATGAAGAGAAAGAAACAATATCTCGAGCCGAGAAGTCCTGGGGTTTATATACCCGTCTTCGAGCTACGTCCCCCACGTACAGTCAGCTAAGAGCATCAAGCATCAGATGGCTATCTCGCGAGGAGGCGCGGTATCATTCGCCATTACGTGGAAGGGTCGAACGGGCGTGGCCGGAGGAGGGAGGGGCGGGCATCCCAAGGATTGTCGGAGGAGATACCGCGAATGCCGCGGCGCCGTTTGGAGTAACCAGCCAGCCAGCCAGCGGTGCCAGTGCAGCGATGCTGACATGGCGGTTGTGTGATACCGCATCAGGCTGGCACTCCCATGGTTTGATCCATAATAGCTCATCTAATCCAAGATGGGCCGGACGTTGGGGGGACCAGACGTTTGCTCTGCAGTAGTAGGAAGCGGGGCTTGGGCCCGAACCTACGGGTGCAGCCTTCTTCGTCCAGGTGTGGTAGCCCGTGGGTTCCACGTTCGGGGCTGGGTGGACCCGGCGACGGGGGTGGCGTCGGGCGGATGTGATTGGGCCATGTGAGGACGACTGGGCATCCACGCGCGAGGTTCATGGCGAGCCACGGCAGGGCGGCAGGATGGGCGTGCATGAGGTGCCGTGGTCGTGTGAATGGGATGTTGGAGGCGGGCTGGCGTGGGATCGTCGCGGACTGAGTGGACGAGAAGGGCCCGATGAGAATAGCCCCGCCCTTCATCGGTCAGACGTTCGGTCTATGGATGGAGAGATTTTGGGGCGGGTTGAGGCAAGGGAACGTGGGAGTGGGTGGGTAGAGCCGGTCTGGAATGTGCAGATTATCGGGTGGTTTTCGTTTTCGATGGTCTGCATCTCGGGTACCGTGTGTTGTGAAGAAACATGTGTGTGAAAGAATGGTATCGGAAACTGCACTCTTGGGAATAGCCGACCAGTAGACTTGAGAAGGCGACGGCGCGGCCTTTGCTGTCGTGGTCTGGTTGGCGGTGCCGTGTGAATTGGTGTCTGCATGACAGTATGTAGGACGACAGAGAGGGAAATCTGCTTGTGATGGCGCTTGGCAGCGGCACCCGCGCGAAACAGAGTTTGTACCATCCCACACCCGACTCTTCAGGTGATGCGCCCGGCCACCCCGTATTGGCCAGACAAGGGACCAGCAATTAGGCCGAATGAGGGTCCGTTCTACTTAGGCAGACCCGACGGCGGGAAAAGATGGAAGCCACAAGAAGTAAGAGAGAGTATGGTAGCTGATGAGCTGAAGAAAACCAGAAGACACAACTTGAAGCCAGATGACCTAGTCATCATGAACAATCGTCATGGTGGAAAGTAAAAGCTTCAGCCATCGTCTTGATCGTCGAGGACAACTCAGAGAGTGGTCTCACCAGTCAGACTATAGCCTCTCCGACTAAAACTTCAGCCGTGCGTGAGCACCATCGACTCAGTGCCATGGGGGCGACAGCAAAAGAACCTTGCCCGAAAGAAGAATCCCGGTAAAAACCTCATATCGCGGACTCAGTGAGCCAGAATGAGAGAAAGCTGTTAGCTAAACAGCGTGGGTTGCCCAATCATACAGATTGGCCGGCGGCGACGGGGACCGCTCACGAAGGAGCAGTTTGCCCGATCAGCTGATACGTCCGGTGTCCAAGGTGAGAGGACCGACAAGGGGGAGAGAGAGGATGTGAGAAGAGGAGACAAATGAGAGATTTGTGCCGTTGTGGCTCATTACCGTGGGGGGTCGTGAGTCTTTTGCCGCAGCGCGAGAGCCGATTCCCGAGGATCAAGGCAAACATCGGCCATGAGAAGAGACAAGGAGCAGAGTCGTAGGGCGTAGGGGGTTCAGGCGTCTCCCACTTCCTCTTTGGCTTCCTCTTTCCCTCTGCTCTCGGTCTTCTCAAGTTGAGTGTCTCGTCGCGTCCATCGGGCTGCATCGGTCGCTGTGTCAGGAAACGTCGAAACCAGAGGGCTTACTAGTTGTCAGTAGAAGAGTCGACAGAACAAGTCTGTCGGACGGAAACACCAGGACAAGCGGTCCCTTTTATGTGTTCAACCCATCTCTGCCTCCAGGGGCCTCAAATGGCGGTGGAAGGGAGAAGCGGCATTCCTCAAGCGGCGGGGATGCAACGGATGCGCGCTGTGCTGGCCGATGGAAAATTGTCTCATCAACCCAACGGCCCTTCAGCATCCGCGGCCCGTCGCTGATGAACAGTCCAAGCCCTGGCCCGCCTGACCAAACCATGGTTGAGATAGGTGCGCTGGCTATCTCTGCGCAAGTTTTGCAACATCGCGACCGGTGGTTGGCGAGGGAGATGGCGGATGATTTTGTGTGAGGAGGGTGGCCATCAAGGTTGGCCATCCGGGTTCTTGAAACCTCCATTCCTTGGGCTGTTATCAATGCAACCATCAAGGTCCTCAGTCTCCTTTCGGGGTGATCATCAGCAACTGACCTGCTTGAGAGAACCGGTTGACTTGTCTTTTAAACTTAAAATCGTTCGAGTGATTCTTGTCTGGAACTGCGTAGTCTTTGAATTAATTGAAGACACAAGACTGTGTTTGGTTGTGCTGCTATCTGGTGCTGCTATCTGGTGAGTTTGGGAATGAAGCGAGACTCAAAATTCGTGCATCAGTGACTCCCCTATCCAATCCGTTTTTCCAGATGCTGTACCATAAGCTAATTCGTTCGAGAATAGCAGAAAGTGGGCAACGGGACTGGAGTGTCCTCGATCGAAGTCTCCCGGTGCTCTCCAAGTTGATGGATAGCAGTCGGGACTGAAGTATCGCAGGCAGTGGTTGAACTCCATGTCGTCATCACATCAAGCACAAGGACATCTCCAAGGCTTCCCTGATTCCTCTGCCTCTTCATTCAATTCAAACACGATTTTGATATGGTGCAAAACCATCCTTCAACTTACTTCATCGAACGGCACGGCCCAGTTGCGACCGACGAAGCGGCTCCTCTTCGTGTGCGCACGTTGTTGACGATCCCGACATACAATAAGCAACATTCTCTGTGGTGATTGGGGCTGGACGCAGTCTACCAGCAAGTGCTGGTTTACAACTCGGGTCGAGTGGGATAGTGTCCCCTTCGGTGCTTTCTGTTCAAGTTCCACCACTCCCCTCGGCGTGATGCGAAGTGTCGCAGATGATTTGGTGTCGCTCATAATCATACGGACGACCGAGAACACCAATCCAGCAACCAAAGTGGCCGTCGAGGATATGAACTCTTGAAGAGGTCCGTCGTTGCGTGACTTGTCGGGCATCGCGCCAAGGACCCCATAATGGCGCCATCTGGGGCTACCTCACCTCCGAGATCGTGACGCCGATTCAGATCCGATCGGACGCAAGGACCCCAGACCCCGCTTCATCAGTCCGGGCCTTCCCCGCGGGCCGTTCCGCCTTTGAGCTGTCTGGGCAGAACATTGGCTCGGAGGGTTGATCCATGAGGGGTACGATCCCCGGGTGGTTGGGCTGCAGGATGCCGTTCTGTAACCATGTTATCGGGAGCGGTGTGCACGACGTGGGGTATCTTCATGCCGTTATGGTGTCCAGGGGAAGCACGAGACTGTTCAAGGCGATGCATATGGTATTGCTGGCACGAGCCCCGAAGTTGGGACTCTAGCTCACAAGATGCTGAACATGCTAGTGCTGGCCAACAACTCGATATACTTCCTTCATACAAATAACCGAGATCAGAGGACCGGCGGTGCAAAGTGCTTGCACCAGGCGCAGGCCATATTAAAGGTAACTCAGATTACCAGTCTCTATTGCTCGTTGTACATATGGACCTACATGAGCGGAATGCAAAAGATGGAAAGAACAGCCTGCACGACCCACGTGGGAGAACCCGGCCGTTTCAGTGTGAGGGAGTGTCTAGGGAATCATAAATGAGGAAGGGGAGCAAGTGCAGCAACCCAGAAAGGAAGGTCAGGTCACGAAGTGCGACCTTCCTAGATCGAAGTATGCATCGCCGACATAAACGGTTCTGTCATTACCATCGACTGCCAGGCTGCGCCAAACCTTGCGCAAGTTTCGGGCCAGATGTTCACAACACTCAGCTAAACTGCGTTCTCTAAGTTCCATCATTCCATTCATTGGCATGTAGACTCAACTGCATTCCTGCTGCCAGAGTTACAATCACAAAGTTGCGGATGCCGTTACCGTGAGGCAACAAATATCTGATCCATGTAACGATTGGCCGACTGCCGGCTCTGTCAAGAGTGGACGCCGTCGTACCTCTTCTGGGTAGCAATGACATCATCTTCGACCTCGTCCCGATCAAGAGATATTCGAATTGACCGTGGTCCTTGCTGACGTCCAAGACGAGTGAGGTGTCATCTCTGGGGCTTAGCGACACGCCGGAATACATCGGCTTCGTTCTTCCCTTTGTCATTTGGTTGCGCTCACTATATAGGGCGTGCGTCGCGTTGGTGGGATGACTTGTCGACAGGTGGCACCTCAGGATAGACTGGCGGTGCTTACTGTCGATGGGCGAATGATTAGTTACGATGCCTGTGACAAAAAGCACCGACTGCCATGGATTCTTCGGCGGTTTCCAGATCATGAGACAAGGTCTTATGTATTGGAGTTTCCTCAAGTCGTCTCTTATAAATTGCGTCCATGGTGCTTAAGCGCACATCTGCCCACTTGAGCCCGAACCCATCTGCTTTTCACTTTCGATGATCTGTGAGCGCAGTTTTTGACCTTTGTCACTTGAGGAATATCATCAACACTTCCCGGCAGGCTTCCACCATCCAATGTCTTGGCCGTATCCACTCATGAATGGCGATGCAGTCCAGCCAGGGGAAGTCTCTGATATGATTCGTTGTCACTAAATATTGTATCCTTCGCAGTTGGGACTGGCTGGGTTGACTGGTTGTTGGTTCGTCTCAAGGCGCACTGCAGGCGGAAAGCCTGATGTGTGCCACCTGTAAGGCAGACCGTAGGGCCTTTGGTCCTTAGGACTCCGTCAGCTAGGCACCAACGTCCACCTACATAATAACACGTCATCGCCAAACATTGCGAATCACATCGATAGGGTAGAAACACACATTCGCATACCTTGCGCTGTCTGTCTCATCGATCTCGACTCACATTCCACGCAGAACGGATTTGTAGTACTTCAAATCTTGTTGAGACGATTCTAGCACCCATACTTAGCAAGGCGCTTTATAAATTACAATGTGGCAACCACCTCCGATGCCTGTGCCCGCGTCCGCCCCATGGGGCCTGATCATCAGTACCGCTGACTTCGAGAAGCTCAAGGCTGGCCTCGAGCCTCTAGATCAGGACGACAAGTGGCGCTATAAGGCTACATATAACGAAGAGAACGGCACCGTCACCATTCACATCATTCGAGTCGGCATGGGACATGAGCTTTACTCAATCGTCATCAAGGCAGACAACAGTGAAGACGGTGGGGGGAGGAACACTATCGAGACCATTCACTGGTCGCAAGATCAGGGCGGAAACCCCATATCAGAGGCGTTGGCCAAAAAGCACGTGGTGATTCTCAGCAGATGCAACCTGGAGTGCGATTTTGAGGCGGCTCCTGACCATGGCTCGGAGGACTTTTATGATGACCCAAAGAAGGGTGTAATCACAAACGGTATCAATGGTGTCAATGGCACACATTAAAAACGTATAGATTCTCTCACAGTCGGCATGTTAACTATGCTTGTCTAAGGTGCCAATTCTATAATTAGCCACACATTCCCTTCAAAGAAGATTCAGTAGGGTAAGGAATGATTTCAGTTGGCTACTACGTAGTTACGGTCTTGAAATAGCATGAAGCCATTTCTACTTATTTTGATGACTCGATTGCGCGTGTTTGATAATTGCAATTGTGAACACACATTTTCACAATGTGGGCAGCTTGGATAAGCCCCATGCCATGTCAACACCGCAAATAGGCCACCAAGCACTGGGGAGGCAACTTCTGTTCCAGTTCACTTTGCGTAACGCGTTATTCTGTCATTGCCATAGTAGCACGATGCTGATACCATAACGGATTCGTGCCAAACTTGTGCCTCCACCACCGGCTCTCCGACCGTTCATACACAGACTAGGCTTATCATTTAGCAATCAGGATTATGATTACTTCAACTAGTCCGCCTGCGGACCCCCGAAAGCCGTGCCGACAGAGGCGTCGAAACAAATATCTTCTTCCGATTGGCTTTTGTAGGGGAGCATCGCCCCAGTCTGCCTTAAATGTTACTGCCCAAGCATATGCCGCCTTATCTGGGAGACGAAAGCAGATTGGGTGGCCTGCAGGGATGATGTCGCATGCAGGTGGGCGCAGTTAACCACGTTCGCCACTAATAATCTCCTCCTAATATTACATATTACGGCCACAGCCTACCTTTGGGAGAAGCGCTGGAAAAAGGCTTGCCAGCGTCCCCATCATGTCGCCCAGGCACTCACTTTGATCTTTTCGCCGGCGCCTCAGCACCTTTCCACAAAGAAATACAAGTTCACATGTCCAAATTCTTCTTTCCCCTTTGCTTGAGATAGAAGGGCAGCCATGTGGGATCCCAAAAAGTACACTGTTGGCTGGATATGTGCTCTCTCTATCGAGTTTACTGCCGCGAAAGCCTTTCTTGAAGAGAAACATCAAGAGCTTCCCGTTGTCGCCCAGCATGATAACAATAGCTACGCCCTTGGAAAGATAGGACCGCATAACGTTGTTATTGCGGTGCTGCCGCATGGAGAGTATGGAACCACGTCTGCTGCGACCGTGGCTCGCGATATGCTCCATAGCTTTCCTAACGTGCGGATTGGACTCATGGTCGGCATTGGTGGCGGCGCCCCGAGCTCCGAGCATGATGTGCGCCTTGGCGATGTCGTGGTGAGCCGACGTGGTGGAGGAAAAGGAGGCGTCTTTCAATATGATTTTGGAAAAGCCGTGCAAGGTCAGAATGCTCCCTTCGAGCACGCTGACTTCTTGGATCAACCGCCCACAGTCTTACGAACAGCCGTGAGCGCGCTTGAAAGCCAGTATGAGATGGAGGGGCATCAGCTGAATGCCCATATTCGCAAGGCACTTGAAACATATCCACGACTTCGAAAAGCGTATTCAAGGCCTGCCCCTGACAACGATAGGCTTTACAAACCCGATTTCATTCATCCGAGCTCTGCAGGGGAATGCAAGAGCGTGTGCGGAGATCATTCTGATTGTTTGGTGAATCGAAAGCCGAGAGAGGAAGATGAGGACGATCCTGTCATTCACTACGGGTTGCTTGCTAGCTCGAACCAGCTGATGAGAAGTGCAGCCGTCCGGGACCGTCTTGCTGAAAGAGGTGTTCTTTGCTTCGAGATGGAGGCTGCCGGATTAATGAATCACTTCCCGTGCTTAGTGGTTCGAGGAATCTGCGACTACTCAGACTCCCATAAAAACAAGAAATGGCAGGGCTTTGCTGCCATGATGGCAGCAGCGTATGCGTCAGATGTTTTGCGCCATATACCGCCAAGCAAAGTCGAAGCAGAGCGGAGTATCGGTGCCGTTATTGGCCTCAGTTAGTAAAGTCCTTTCATACATATTTTACTCCTTCTAACATGGACTAGTCAAAGAGGATGTCGAGCTTATACGTCAGGGTGTCGATGTCATCAGGGGCAAAGCCACTGCCAGGGAGATTGAGCAACGTAAGGACAAAATCCATCGGTGGCTATCACCCCCTGATCCATCAACCAATGCTGCCATAGCCAGAGGCTTAAGATATGAGGGAACTGGCACATGGCTCCTTGATGGTGACACGTTCCTCCAGTGGAAGTCTGGAAATCGCCAGCATTTATGGCTCCATGGTGTGGCAGGGTCTGGCAAGACCGTCATTAGCACTGCCATCCTTGACCATCTCGCAAAGAACTATGGCTCCTTTGATCTCGAATTCTTTTTCGACTTTAACGATTCCAGAAAGCAACTATTAACGAGTCTTGTGCGTTCACTTGCGTTTCAACTCTACTGCGCAGCGGGGGATCCAGCCAGCAAGCTTGATGATTTGTACAAAGCTCTTGACAACGGCCGGAAACAGCCAGATGTTGGCACTTTGACACAGACCGTCGAATCAATGATGAGAACATTACCAAAAGTCACCATGATTTTGGATGCTTTGGACGAGTGTACACAAAGACACGACCTCCTATGTTGGTTAGAAAGCCTGGTCAAGAAGCCAGACCTTGCCAGTGTCAAGCTACTTGTAACCGGGAGGCCAGAATCAGACTTTCTGCTGAGACTTCCTAAGGTCTTCGGTCAAGAGAACTGTATTTCACTTGACAAGCGAGCTATAGATCAGGACATATCCTCGTATGTCGATGGCCAGCTCGAGCAAGATCCGAGGTTCACAGTCAAGAGAATTCCACAGGATATGGCTCGTAGAATTCGCTTCAAAGTTGGGACTGGAGCCGATGGCATGTAAGTTATGGCTCAACCTGTCGAAACCAATCTACATCGTCTCACAACTTGCAGGTTCAGATGGGCTGCGCTTCAGCTTGAAGCTCTGGCATCATGTGGTTCGATCAGATCCATTAAAGACGCTCTAAATAATCTTCCACGGGACCTGGACGAGACTTACAGCCGCATTCTCGAGAATATACAACCTGAAAAGAAGGATAAAGGCATCAATTTGTTGCGCTTTCTCCTTTATTCTGACGACACCTTGACATTGGATGAGGCGAAAGATGTGGTAGCAACGAACATTGGGGCGGAAAGACACTATTTCGATATCGATGACAGGCCGTTAGTCGATGAAGACCTGATATCATACTGCCCGAGTTTGATATCAATTGTAACGGGGTCACGCACAGACCGAGGCTGGTCCATCATCCCGGTCAAAGAGGTTCACCTTGCTCACTTCTCTGTCAAGGAGTATCTACAGAGCTCCAGCGAATTTCAGGGGACGACAGCCAGGGTCTCCCTGGTGAAGACATGCTTAGCGCATCTCAGGATCCCACAAAGTGATGCTGCAATTCCGGATCACCCTCTACAAAATCGAGCGAAAGAACTTCTGTCTATATACGCCCGGTCAGCTGAGACTTGCGACCATGTTTTTCAGGATCTGCTATGCCTATTTCAGACAGAGGACATCGCCAACATTGTCAGACCACCTTTCAAGGCAACATACTACAAGGAAAGTCTCGACTCCGCTGGACTGCCTAAAGGGCCATCTACAGCAATATACCTCGCGTGCGAGATCGGGCTTCTCAGAGTCTCAAGATGCCTGGTAGAGGCAGGCGGCGGCTCGATAGACCTCGATGGCCCGCGATATGGACATAAGTGGGCCCTTGATGTCGTTGTTGATCAGGGCCTCCAAAAGCTCGTGCAACTTTTACTTGAGAACAAAGCAAGTCCCGATGGTTTTTATCATACGAGCCCCCTATCTGTTGCTTCCTGCAACGGCTACATTGCCATAGTCAAGCTCTTACTTGATTACGGAGCAGATCCAAACCGCTCCAACACCAAACACTCACCAGATCCTTTGCTTGAGGCTGTAGCTCAAGGCCACATGGAGGTTGTCAAGCTCTTGATTGACTACGGAGCTAATGTTCTCACAAGCCGTGACATACACGGCAATGACGCTTTATACGTCGCTTCTCGTCTAAGGAACCAAGAGTTGGTAAAGCTCCTGCTCGATCACGGCGCTGGGGAGACCCTAGATGATAGAGATCATCTCGACGCGTTATCCGAGGCATCATCGACAGGCGACGAAAACATTGTGAAGATGCTGCTCAAGGAATGTGTCGAATTCTATCCGCGGGATTATCGATGGTACAAACACCCTTTGCAACATGCTTCAGAACGGGGCCATCAAGAGGTTGTGAAGATCTTACTTTCTCACCGCGACAAGTTATGTATAGATGACATTCTGTTAGAGGATGTATTGGATGGATATCCCTCAACCTTACAAGAAATCGCTCGTCTTACGTCTAAACACATGGCTAGGTTCTGTGCCGATAGCCCCGTCTGTCTACGCAATTGTCTCTTTCAAGCGCTCAGAGACAAGCGGCGTGGCATTTTTGCCTTCCTACTTGGTGAAGGGGTCGATCCGAATACCACAGAAGAGGAAAATGGAGTGATCCATCATGTGCTTGTCTCAGCAACGTATCTTTGCGATTATAGAATTATTGACGTGCTCCTTTACCACGGCGCAAATGTCAACAGTGTGGATAGCGATGGGAGAACGGCTCTTTACAACGCTGCATTGGGACAGAATCATTCACTTATCAAAAGGCTGCTTGCTGGCGGGGCCCGTCTCGATGTCGGGGTCAATATCCTGGAATACTGCATTCAACACGACCGTATTGGACCGAAGACGTCATTAATCGTGGAAAACGGACTTTATGAAGCTTCCAAACGCGGGAGCTTTCCAGAAGTAAAGTTCATTTTGCAGTACGCAACAGGTTTCACTGAGTTACGGGGCCACTACAAGAGATGTTTGAAGATCGCTTCAGACAAAGGCCACTCAGAGGTTTTGATGTTGCTTCAAGAGAGCCTTCGCCATGTTGCAACTGAAGGCGACCTCAGTCTCGCCGGCACGCTACTTATTCGTGAACTGGATTTCAGCGCCAATGGCGACCAAGACTGCAGCGTTCTCCGAGACGCCGCCGATAACAGCTCCGAAGAAATTGCGGAGCTCCTGCTCAGCACAGGAGCAGATAAAAACGATCTTCACATCATTATTGACGATACTCCGGCAGAAAAGGGCCCCGCAACTAATGACAGTTCTAGAGCCCCCGAAAGAATTTTCATCCGCACTTGGCTCGGGATGTTCAGGCCCATGGAGTTTGAGTATACTTTTGATGAAATGTTGCGAGAGAAGTTCGAATGAATCAATTTGCTTGGCTTGAAGTCATCGTCTCTGATTTCTAATGCTGTTGAACATAGTCTTTAGCTTTCCCCAATTCCTTTGTTGAATTTTGTGGTTCCCTTAGACTCTATGTTGTTGTCGCCTGCTGTTCGCCTGTCCAAGAATGAGCCGGCCAGCCGGCGAGCCATTCAATACCCTAATTTCTGGGGGGCTGTATAAATCTTACATCTGATAATACACCATATAGCTGAATGTCATATTCTGAACCTCTTCAACGAATCCTCGACTTCTCGTCGTATTTCACAATCGTCGGCAGAGTTTCAAAAATCCAGGATCCCCACAAGCTCCCTATGCGATGATGAGACATACTGAATCATATATGCAAGTCGTCATGTCCTTCCAGTCCCTAACGTACCATTGTTGGAAAACCTAGCGTTGGAATTCTGTCGGCTTCCTCTACTGTCTCTTCTCAAAAGGGTTAGTAACAGTCCCCTCTATTTCATCATCGTATGTTAAACAGGTCTCGAACCCACTCAGGGTTTCACAAGAAAAGAAAAGGCAGCAAAAGCACCTCGGTCGGTGTCCAGTCCACTAACTTCGTAGTATACCTACGTACCAAGGAGTCCGTAATAACAGCCCGCGCCGACCCCGACGATAGCTTCGTTGTTTCGTCATCTAACAAGGGCCAACCTTTTAGCTGAAGGTTTTCTGGAGGCTTGGCGCCGATCACGCTCATCAGGTACTAGAAACCCAGCAGCATCACTCTTGAAGCACGCTTATCAACTATGTATTGGTGGTTTTATTGCAATGACGCACAATATAAGCGGACTACATAGCTTGGTTATGTCTGTGTACAGTAATTGTATGCAACCAGATTGCATAACATAATTAAAGATTGGTCACTTCTCGTTCATGCATTTAATTGATGAATCGTACTCCTCCCTCGCCAGATTTCAACAGCCCAGCCCACACAAACCTTATCATACACCGCCGTTGCAATTAGTCTACTTCGTTTGAAATTGCCCGTTTCATAAACCTCAACGCCTCCCGCAATGTCTTCATTTTCAACATATCTCATGCCCGCAAGTAGCCATGTTTCTGCAACTTGAAACCTACTGCGAATCCCTGCCAGTAACCTCTAAAAACATGATCGGAGGGCTCTGGAAACTTGGCCAGACATGTATTCAGTGGCAGCAACATTGGCCAGAGATCGTCACTTGGGCAGCGGTCCTTATGCGCCCAACGCAACACTCCCCCAGGGTTATTCACCTTTGGGGGGACCTCAAAGGCTAAACTGTGGGACTCTCACCAGACAATGATGGCGCGGCTTGGAGCATCCGTACGGGTCCCCTTCATCGGCGTCGATTCGCGGGATGAGACATGCCTGCTCCCGTGTGGAGGAGCGCCGCCCTCGGCCCCTCGGCGGGGATGGGGTTTGAATGACGATCACCTTTGGAAATTTCAGGTTGTGGGAGCGAATAGGGCTCCGTCGACCTGGGCAAAGTTCCAATGCTAATGCTACTCATCTATAATGCTGCCCTGGTGCATGAGCTGACAAGTGACATACATCAATGGCAGACGTTGGCCCGGAGAGAGATTTGGGTCTGAGCTGTCCCGAGCTCCTGGGAAAATGCAGTCCAGGTGCGTGCTATTACAAGGGAGGAAAACAAGCTGGGTAATGCCCGCCCTGACCACAATGACTTCATTGTGGACATTGCAGCCGCGCGAGTGTGGAAACGGTTTGATGACATGCTTTCCGCGGGAGCGGCAAAGCCAAGGCAAACGGGTTCCGGCGTGTCCAAACGGTTTGCCATTGCTTCAACGCTGCGAGGACGACATTGAAGGGCGATCAAGACGTCAGGGAGGCAATCTTCGTTTCAGAAGACGAACCGCGGGTGTGGCTCGCTGATTAATGGCGCCGAAACGGTCATCTGAGAAGTGATTCACGCCCGTTTGTCTGAGACGGTGATGGCCAATCGGTTGACGAATTCATGTCCTCATCAGATGGCCAGCCACGTGCCGACGTCAGCCTTGTGCTGTTTCTTGTCCACCTCCTTGTGCGGTCGTGTGTGAAGGCATGCTGGTCAATCGGCAGAATGACGTCAAGTGTGGTTTTGCATGGTGTTGAAAGTGCCTTGCGACTCGGGACAGCTGCAGTGATGCAGCACTAGGGGGAGCTGGGGGGCGCTATCAACCAAGGGGGGCGTTCCAACTGATGACGATCATTTTGCGAAGAGAACGGCGATGTGTTGCATCAAATGGTTGGCACGCTGGCTTCTGAACGGCAGACTGCACTTAGTGACATGACGAGGCTTTCCGCCGGTCGCCTCGATGTAGGCGGGTATTTGGGTGATGAAGCTCACATCCGAAGCAAGATCAAATCGACAGCACTGAGAGAGCTGAAAGAAAGGCGACCATTCAACCCGTCGTGATACATAGACTGTGACTGGCTCCGAGGCCTGGGAGCAAAGCGGATGCCTTCCCCAGAGGTGAGGTCACGCGCATTGGCCAGCCAAGGCAGGCCCAACATGGATGCAACACGAAGAACCCGGAATTTACGACCGAGAATGTGAAATCTGAGCATCAACCGGCTAGGACTGCAAGGTCAGAGCCGACAGATTCCCGAGAGGAAGTGAGATTCTGCTTCGATTCGCATCGGCAGAATAGAGCATCGAGCCTGTGGAATGCTTGGGCGCAAAGCGATGGGAAGAGCCGCTGGCAAGATGTCTCGTGACGGGACGAGACTTGACGACGTTGAGAAGCGGCGAGACACTTGCATTCAGAGGGGTGGTTAGTACCGAAGGGAGTGTGGCTGCTATTGCTGCAGAAAGGGTCCTTGAGGTCTAAGGCAAGGCAGGCATTCAGGGCATCGCCGAGTCGCCGGCGAAAGATGCTGGCCAGGATTGATGACGAAAGGGGGTTGGCTCGAGCGGGGCGGGGTCTGGACCGATCCATAAGGCGCTCCCGGCGATTGTGTCTCTGGGATCGGAATGCTGAAAGCGTGTATGATGCATATCTGATCCGTAACCTCAAAGCAGGTGCCATGAAGCTATCGTTGGTTGATGAGGCCACGATGCGATCGATGGTCAAGAACGGTGGTGGTTGCCATCTGCAGGTCCGAGGTGAGGGCCTCGGCGGCACGGCGAACGAGGTGAGCCGCGTTGGGCCCAGTTGGAGAAGCGGAACCTCACATGGATGCTGTGAGGTCACTTTTGGTAGAATTAGGCAGGTAAATGTAGAGGCCGAGCGTACGAGAACGCGACCAAACCAATCGTGACTGAGAAGCAGCATAGTTCCCGCGTCGTCGCGTGGATGACGGCGGGATGGACGAGCGAGACATTGTAGTTCTCTCGGGACAGAGACAGGGACGGAGACGTGTCTCCAGATGGTTAGACAACGGTATCGATGGTACCCTTTGGTACCTCCATCGCATCGTGGGAGTCGTCAGTCAGAGACGTCGGTAGTGAAATGAGAGTGGCGTGTGTGGCTTGCGCATCGTCGCGCATCGTCATTTCGAGGCATGTGGTTAGTCGCGGGGTGTTTCGGCGCGGCACACTGAAAACACGGGATGATTGGCGGCATCAACCAACAGCACGGAAGCAACGATGCGGGATGACGGACGGCTGGACGGGCCTTGAAGCTGAAGGGAGACGTCGGAGTGGATGTTCAGAAGAGCGTGAAGATGAAGACCGAGAATCCCTGCAACGACTAGGCATGCAGCATGGAGCCAAGCCAGGCAAGGCAAGGCCAGGGCAAATGGACAACGGCAGAAAAAAAGATGGGATGGCCTGGGGAGGGAATGAATGAATCATGGGCCTGGCCTGCGGCGGCCCAATGGCCTGAGGCAAGATGGCAGCCCCACTATTGTCCCCCAATGATGCGGCGTGGTCGTCGATGACATCCTTGCCATTTGCGGACATGACGATGGGAAAGACGTCATTACGGGGGCCCCTCCACAAGCGAGTGGGAAGGAGCCACTGATCATGGGCGGGCAGCAGCCTAAGCTGGGGCTAAGCACCTGAACCTGGCTGCAACCGGCTGCTGGGGACTCTGTTCTGGGTGGTGGGAAGGCAAGGCGGCACGAGCAGCAGAAGCAAAAGAAGCATGCGGGCTGCACTCAAAACATGGAAATGGGAGATCGGAAAACATGGGGGAGTGAGGGAAAATAGCACTCTCGGTCTCCAGTCGCCAGATTCCTTTTGCATCGCCAACGGCCCCTGCCCCTGCGGTGTGATGCTTAGGAGGAAGGATTCAATGGAGATGTCGGATATTTGTAGACGATTGCCAGGATCCAGCATCGCTGGCTTTGTCGCTCTATCTGACACTGCCGTCAGAGGCGCCGATACATGATGTCTGCGATGCCCCTTTGCGTCCAGTCGACGCTACGGGAGGCTAGCGCCATTAACGCCCCTGATACTATCCGGCAGAACACGTACACTATCTTACGCTTCAAGCTGGCACAAGCTGGCACGAACTGGCACTGGCGCACATTGGTGGCCTATCCGGACAGTGCCGCAGCGATGTGTGCCGTGCTGCAGGATTTCTTGTTGCCTCGTCTCATGTCTGGGTTGAGGGGAGTGGAAGTGCTGAAGATGCTGGCTCTGCTGGACCGGTGCAGCGATGTGTCCCTGGCGTTGGTTTCCGCGGGATGCAAGAAATGCCTAGGAAGTACTGCTAACGTCCGGATCCAAACCTCCAAAACCCCTTGCTTGCCTGTTGCCTGTACCCTGCCCAACACGCCCAATCCTGGGTCCGTCCCGGCAAGTGACCGAATGGGTCTGGGGTTCGGAGTGACCACCGATGATGGAAGCAATCCGATCATGAAACGCCCGGTTTTTGATGAAAACATCACGGTCCCTTATCTGAGAAGAAAGAAGCTGGGGATGCGGAAGGTGCTGATCAGTCAGCAGCCGACGGGAAGGAACGCCCAGATGGTCAGGTAGGTACTTTCCTCATGACGACTTCATGATCAACACAAAAAAGAGGGCGGCAGGCAGGTACGAAGAGCAGTTGACAGTTACTGCGAGGGAAGAGCGAGAAAAGTACCTGCCTGACTGACGGGCTCTCGAGTCCCGTCCTGCCTTCCATCTTGGAAAGTGCCCAGAAATGCGCCTGCTCCAGCCATTCAGCCATCAAAGCGTCCAGAAGAAATGACCCGCTTTGGGGCGACGCTGCAGGTGCAAGTGCAGGCTGGCGCGGATACACCTGACTGACTGCCCTGCCTGACAAGACAAGACGAGACAGCACTGCAAGAATTAAGAAAAAATACAAAAAAAAATACTGAGGAGTGAGGGGGGGAAAGAAGGGAAAGAAAGCCTCCGCCCATGTCGCCCTCCCAATCATGAGTGAGGTTCTTGCTGTCTGTTCTTGAGTCTTGAGGCTGTCTGTGCACTGACTGAGGCGTTCCTGCTTGACTTGGTTGACCGTCGATGTTGCTCCTGCTCTGCTCCAGCTCCAGCTGCTCTTTCCCCACTGATGCCACTGACGACTGACTGCCCGGTGCTGCTGTTCCTGCCAAATGAATGACTGAGACTGACTGAATCCTCGTCTGCTCTGCCCCTTCTTCTCCCACTCCTCCTCTCCCTCTCTTCCTCGCACTCTCGCGCGCCTTCCAAGTTGCACCTCACTCCCGTCCCGTCGTCTGTCTGCACCTCCCCCCCTCGTCCCTGTACGGATACCTCGACTTGTTCGACCTCCGAACCTGAACCTGCTGCACCTTGCACATCTGCACCTGAACTGAACCAGTCCAGTCTCCAGAACTTCACCAACCTTCCACACACACCACACCACACACTCAGAAATACACTCACACTCACACCCTCCACGTCTCTCTCACACACCTCAATCTTACGCTGCCTTCCCACCTCTGTCATCATCGGTCACCCTTACCGAGGACCCAAAATCCAGTCGTTGCGCACCGCACACCGTCATCGCCAGGCTTTGGCCCTTGCCTTGTCTACCTAAACCTTCCACCCCCCCGGTCACAAATTCCCCCTTCCCACCCTGCTTGGTCTCGCTCTCAATTACGCAGCACCGCGCTAAACAACCTTACCATTGCCTACCTTACCTCACCACCAAGGGCAAAAAATACACGCTACGCTACCGACCTGTCCTTGCACGCACGCCGCCGACGCTACGCCTGCTTTGGCCCAGTTCCAATTCCAGACGCCGCAGACAAACGTGCCCCAGCCCGCTTCCCGCCCGATCGTCCTGTTCCTCCAACTTCCGTCATCCGAGTCCACGTTGCCCCTCAGCAACATCACCACCACACAACCCGCAGTCCACAAATCTCTACTTTTCGCTTCGATTTCTCCCTTTCAGCCGCCCTTTCCCCCCGAACGTCAAAGAAACAACCTTGCATTTCTCTGTCTCTCTCGATACTTTCTCCTGTCTTCCCGAGTCGACTTCCATTCCACAACCACTTGGCTGGTACTGCATGTAGCACATTGCACAGAGCTCCTCTCCACGACTCGTACTCGCTCCGCATTACCAATCACAAGAAAGAGACACCCCTCAATCCGGGGCTGCGAGACTGATCACGCTGCCACTCGTTGCGACCTGCGAACACCGATACAACCCCGCGAATCCCTTCATATTCCCGTCGCTGCCCATCAGTGACCCCCTCCGCCGACATGTCGACGATACAACAACTCAAGAACTTCATCCGCCACGGTACGATGAACTCCGCTGCCCCTAATCACTCTCCCCGCCTCTGCTCACGATCGCTGGTTGTCGACATTGGCCCTCGAAATCTGGTGAAACCTTACTGACAACATTTGTAGGCAAGCAAGCCCGCGCAGCGAACAATGACGAGCCCGTAGCAAAGTCACACAACTCCCCTCCACCAAAGGCACACATGGGTGTCTCCGAGCCAGCACACGTCGGCGCTCCCCCGCCCGCAGCCGTTCCTGACGCATATTCGGTCGCTGCCGACGGTCAGAACCGCGCCGCCCAAGCCGGCCATGCCGCTGCTCACGCCGTCGAGCCAAACCAAAACAAGGCCAAGGCCAAAAACATCGACAACACGCACCTCGCAAAGATTATCGCCGAAGAGAACGAGAGCAAGAGCAAATTCCCTAGATACCCCGGCCTCGAGAGATGGGAGCTGGTAGAGAAGATGGGCGATGGTGCCTTCAGCAATGTCTACCGCGCCAAAGACACAACGGGCGAGCATGGCGGCGAATGCGCCATTAAGGTCGTCCGCAAGTACGAAATGAACAGCATGCAGGTGAGTTGATGCTTGGGTGGTTTTCGGCCGCAGCCATGATTTTTCTTGTTTTTCGTGCATTTGCTTTTCGTACGTTGGTGTTTTCCAATCACTTCATACCAACAAAGGCCGATTTAGGGTAACAAGCATCTTCACCCGGACTTCAAGAAAGTCCCCAAAGCCGCAGAGGTGCGAACAAATTTTCAATATTTCATTTGTCTACACATCGGGCCATCCTCAACTTCTCTTCGACTTTTTTGTTGCTCTGTTCAATGTTCGGAGGATGGCCCTCCATATATTTCATAGACGCCGTTACTGACCTGAGGCCAGAGAGCGAATATCCTGAAAGAGGTTCAAATTATGCGCCAGCTGGACCACCCCAACATCATTAAGCTCATCGACTTCTCCGAATCAAGACAATACTACTACATCATCCTGGAACTGGCTCCGGGTGGCGAGCTTTTCCACCAGATCGTTCGACTCACCTACTTCAGCGAGGAGCTATCGAGGCATGTGATCGTCCAGGTGGCTAAGGCTCTGGAATACTTGCACGAGGAGAGAGGTGTTGTTCACCGGTAAGTAATACTGTTGCTCTGCCACTTCCGCCGGTCGTGTGACAGAGACCGACGGAATATGACTTCCGTGATGCGTTGATGTCATCCTTATGTGGCGATTGCTGACAACCTCTCCCGCAGTGACATCAAGCCCGAGAACATTCTGTTCAGCCCGATTCCCATTGTTCCATCGAAGAACCCGAAGCCTAAGCAGCCTGGTGATGAAGACAAGGTCGATGAGGGCGAGTTCATCCCCGGCGTCGGCGCCGGTGGCATCGGCCAAATCAAGATCGCCGATTTTGGCCTTTCCAAGATCGTCTGGGACAATCAGACAATGACGCCATGTGGTACGGTCGGCTACACAGCTCCCGAAATCGTCAAGGATGAGCGGTATTCCAAGTCGGTTGACATGTGGGCACTCGGCTGCGTTTTGTACACCCTGCTCTGCGGTTTCCCGCCATTCTACGACGAGAGCATCGAGGTCTTGACCGAGAAGGTTGCCAAGGGGCAGTACACTTTCCTGTCTCCTTGGTGGGACGATATCTCCAAGTCTGCGCAGGATCTCATTTCCCACCTCTTGACCGTCGATCCCGAGAAGCGATACACCATCACGGAGTTCCTGGCTCACCCGTGGATCAAGGGATCAGGACCCACACCCCGTGAGGAGAAGAAGACACAGCCGGAAATGCTTCGTGCGTTCGATGCGTCTAAATTCGTCGATGGTGAACGCCGCTACGACTTCCGATCTCCCGGAGCCGTCAACTTGCGTGAGGTCTTCGATGTTGGTTATGCTGTCCACAGACAGGAGGAGGAGGCCAAGAGACGCAAGCAGATCGGTGCCAAGGGCGGTGTTCCCGCTCGTTTCCTCAACAACCTTAACGAAGAGTCTGAGGATGAGGACCAGGAGATGCCAGATAAGGACGCAGAATATGTGCACAAGCCTTCGCAGGCCACGCAAGCATTGGAGCAAAGCATGCGCAACGCCCAGATCAAGGATCAACAAGAGCAGCAACGCGGACGCGAACGTGAACGACAAGCACACCACAACGAGAAGGGTTACGGTCAGCACTCTGCTGCAGTCACCGCCGCAGCCCGCCAGCAGGTCAGGGATCGCAACAGACAAAAGGGTGCTTTCGAGCTAAACCTCGACGGCGCAACACTTCTTGGTCGCAGAGCCAAGCAGCCCATGGCGGCAAGCGCTGGCGGGGCATAGGAGCCTCGGACCCCCAGTTGTAGTCCGCCGGCGAGCGATCTTATCCCTGCAAATCCTCAGCGAGGCGAGGCAGACATAGAGGGAGGCATGGTATGAACCAATGTGGGTTTTCTGGCGTACAGGTTAAAGGGAATGGCATTCCTTGGTCAAGTGACTTAAGGACTTTAGCGCAACTCATGAGATGGACGTCGTGGATATCCAATTGTGTCGAAGTCGGTTTTGTTTGTCATTTCTTCTTAGGACGGATTAGCTACGACTTCTATCTCTTTTTTCTTTTTGCGGCATCATACATAGGCCCGGAGTTTCATTGGCAACGGGAACATAATTCCTCATTGCACTTAACAATGAATAAGACCTGCAATTTCAACTCTCCACATCAGTTGGTAGTTTGTTTGGTTAGTGATTCTCATTAGGGTGCGTCAATTTAGTCCATCCCCCATGCGAAGTGGGAATCCACGATGGGAGCGACATCTGCCCAGTAACAATTCCATCTTATATTTAACGCCACTGCCTATATTCCGGACCGCCGTGTTTGCGCTTACATGATATATCGAGTTAATGCACGGCAGAGTTGAGCCGGCATCCATTCTTGGTAGATTGCAGGCAATTAATTCTTGGTGTTTTGACACTTGTGCATGGCAATCTAATCTCAATCTCGCACCTTTAATAAGTGAGGTTCCTCAATCCCCAACCAATCACGTAATCATGTTTGTATCCCTGAAATTTGAAGTGCAGTAAACAAGAGCAGCGGAAAGCCACAAGCGTGAAAATTGCCATTTCGGCCCAGCGTGAGCAGCTTCTACTGAGGGGTTTATTGTGACTTCGACGAACTAGGTATTCGTTATTGAGTATGAACTCTAATCGATACGGGAGAGGAGTTGTTCAAAGTCCTTCGCGACTAAATCAGTCAAGTAAACTGGATGGAGCTGGGTAAACCCCTCAACCTCGTAGTTGCAGCCGTCCTCTTAGTATTCCTAAGGGTAGTTGTCATAAGGGAACTCTTAATCAAGCTAGAAGCTTCTTCAACTGCGTCCACGGCATCCTCAGCGACGATGACTTGGCCTCCTTGCCATTTTAGCAATGTCGAAAACACGACCTCACAAGCTGTATTAGCATGGCTTCTGTTATGGAAACCCGGACACGAAAATGGGACGCAGTCTCTTGGGATGTAACGGGGCCCAAGAGAGAATGAAATCTCAATTGTACTGAAGAAAGCTGAGATATTGAAATGAGAGGTGAGAAACTTGAGGAAAAACCTTGAGTCTAGTCTAAATATTGCGAAATGATGGCCCAGCCAGCTTGGTAGCCCGGCAATTTTCAACCTAGACCGTTTGATCCAGCAAATATTCAAAACGTCCATCCAAACTGATCCATCACCTCCAACCACTCCTCCCCAGGAACCAGGTCGCTTGCGACCCCGCCCATATCAAACCCATCATATGCTGGGTGTCTCGATGCTTCTATTTCACCCCCGCCGAAAGATTCTAGCATGCCAGCCAACTTGCCAAACACAGCTGCCCTCCCGTCTGCCTTTGCCCCTGGACACGTTGACGCATCTTTGAGGTTGTGGCGCGCCTGTTGATACCAACTCGCGAGCTTTCCCACGCGGTGCTCATCATAGGCACCCGTTGAAAGCCGGGATACGAGTTTACGCGTCGAGAGGGTTGCGTGCATCAGCTGATACAGCTCCGCTAGTGTGAAGCCAGGGTACTCGCTGGGCTGGAATGCCAGCAGAATATCGAAGTAGGACTCGAGGGCTTGATATGTTGCGTGTAAATGGCGCGGATCTAGAGAGGGGAGGAAGAGGGCAAACTCAGAAATGGCGAAGGAGGCGTAAGTGAGATGGCATAATACTACTATTCATGTTCGTCAATGATTGGCATTTGGAATTTCCCGAGGTACTGAGGAGTCTTACGTGGGTTTTCAGTGGGACCAAGAGCTTCCGCGGAGAGTTTGTCCAGTTCGGTGCGCAGCACTGCAGCGACGAAGTCCACTGGCACTTCTGAGGCTGATGTCTGTGAGTTTGGAGGAGAGTAGAAAGCCTTGTCTAGGACTTTGCGAATCTTGACCATCGATATGAGTGTGAGATCTCCAGGTACGCCGGTACTTGACAGGTCACTGAGACAGGTGCTCAGGTAAGGCGTCCAGAGGAGTCTATCTGTTCGACGCATGTATGACGACACCCTGAACATCATCTTATTAGCCAAGCCTTTAGCCGTAGTCAAAAGGGCAATATGTGAACTTACACGGAGCTGAGATGATAACACGCAACCACAGCCCTCTGCTCCTCGACCGTGCGGGTCGCAGATATCCACGGCCGATGGATGGTCAACCGTAGCATTGCCTCAGGGATAATCTGCGGCGGTTGGTTCAACCCCAGATCGAAAACGATTGTGTTTGCTAGCTGGGTGAAGAGGGTTAAGAACGGGCGTTGATGGACTTGGAAGTTGCCCCTTGATTATGGACCCATCGTTAGCAACGTCCGAGGTGACACCTACTATAGAAGTGCAGGGATTGGTGTGGTGAGCGAGTACCATGCTATACACACTAGAAGGCCTTGGAGAAGCTCTAAGTTTCGTTCGAGGTTTAGAACCATTTGCTGCGCTACTACACCCCGGATCTTGTCGTTGAGGATTGTTTGCGGGAGGTTGTGGATTTGGGAGACGGCAACAAGACAGAGCCAGAGGAAGGGCGTTTCTTGGCGCAGTGAGCTTGGGAATCGACCAGATGGGAGAGATAAGAAGGGAAGATGAGGATGATGAGTTTGGATGAAGTTTGAAAGGATGTCGTCTTCATTGATTGACGAGCAAAGCCCGTTGATATATGAGATTAGATCGCTGTCAACCTGCAGCGACAGCGTTACTGGCGGCGAGATGTTGCCTGTGCTCGGACCAGTAGATGCTGCATGGGTGTTGTTTGTGATCAGAGAGACCAAGCCATCAATCTTTGCCTCCAATTGACTGGACTGAGACGGCTCTTTGCTTGCCACGCTCTTTTGTTTCCGCTTGTTGTTTGAAGCGACGCATTCCTTTCCCAGACGTTGACACCTAACAAAAGTGAGTTATCATTTTCGATTGAAACGGACTCGAGAGTGACCTTTCACAGGGCGATCCCGGAGAAGCTGCAATGCAGCGGGATTTGGTCCTCGAGCATTCAGAGCAAGCTGTCCCGTACTGGGCATGCCGTTTACGGGATTGCATGTGCCACCGTGCGGAGATTTTCTCCGCGTCAAATACCAGTATATGTTTCGCAAGTTATTCGAAGTAACGATATCTCAGCCGGAGATGAGATGGCAACACTGGAAGTTATGAGTTGACGTTAGCGGGGGAGTGGGACTGAGAGCCGGATAGACCGGCATTGAACGCCGGAACGCCGACCGGAGACGGCATTCAATTCTCCGAACGCCGCCTCAGCCTAGGTTCACATGGTGAAGATGTTTCAAACCACAAATGTATATCTCTGTGCCGATTTACCACTCGTTCATCTAGTATTTTTCCATCTTCGAAAGTATCTATCCACAGGCGTATGTAAACAATTTCTAACATCAGCACCGCAAACGTAGCAGCCATGTCTTCCTGGCAAACCCTCTCGTTTTCAACGGCCGTAGTCGTCGCCAGCGTCCTCACGGCTCTCTGCTCCAGAGCTCCAAATGAGGCAACAAAGCAATGGGACAAAGACCGTCTCGGCATCTGGGCGACGCCCAAAGCATCGTTCGTGCGACGCGTCGTTACAGTGGCCATCGGTGTATGCCACGCCATTGTAGCGTCCTCAACTCCACAGACCAACTACATCTGCCGCAATCCCGAAAACACCAATCGCCAGCTCTTTACGTGGAACGGATACTCAGCCACCTGCCTGTTCCTCATCATTGGTATCGGAGCGCCTCTTCGCCTTCTAGCGTTTGCCCAGCTTGGAAGGAACTTTACGTTTCAGCTCGCCAAGCCCAGCGGGCTTACCACGACGGGAGTGTATCGATATATCCAGCATCCAGGTTACACAGGACAAGTCATTGTTTTGTTGGTGAACTTGGCTTACTTGTTCCGCTGGGATGGAGTTGCCGGGTGTTGGATTTCCCAGGGCTTGCGGGCTCGATTGGATGGATGGGGTTTGATTTCCTATGGTGTTGCGGCCTTGATCATAATGAGGAAGGTCTCCGTGAGGGTACAAGATGAGGAGGAAATGTTAAAGAAGACCTTTGGGGAGAAGTGGGTTCGATGGCATTCTGCGACTAAAAGATTTGTTCCTGGGTTGATATAATTTTCTTGTCGTACATGTTTTCGCCGGCTTCTAGCGGAACCTTCATGCGCTTGGCCAGATACCTTGGCTCTCTGTCGGGGCAAAAATTCTGCCTCGACGGAAGGGGCTTGGAATGGAACATGTTCACTTACTGCGGCCTTTCGACTCTGCTTTGCATCTCATAGTTGGCTCTACAGACTACCGACGGGGTTGACTCAGCATTTGCATCCACCATAACATTCGAGAACAATCTCATTTGCTCAATGTACTGAAGTTTGACACGATATCTGATGGGGCATGTTAAAGATTATCACAGGAACAGCCTACAGATCGGGCTCGTCCTCGCTCACGTCCACCGAGCTTAGTTTGACGCCGTTGACATTTTCTTCCCCATTCACATGCTCCCCCTCCTTGCCCAACTCATCATCGGCTCTGCCCTCAAAGATGTCCTTGACTGAGGCCACAAGTAGATTGCCAACCAGCTGCTTGTACTCGCGGTCCTCGGTCAACATGTCCAATATGAGTTGCTTTTCCTGACGATCAAGCTCCTCTCTCTGGCGGTGTATTTCTTCCAACCCAGTTGTCGCACGATCTTCCAATACGTTCTTGCTCAATTCCATGGCTTTGATCTTACTATCCAACTCTGACTTCAGCTCCTCTAATTGGGCTGCGCGAGGGACATCGTTCAGAGCCTCCGTAAGTCCCACGGCCGACTCGAGAAGCCGACTGATACCGCGAGCAGTGGTGGGTAGTCGATGGACGGCTGTATGTCGCAGTAGGTGGGTTGAAACCAATGCAGCCTGGACAGATACTCCCGACAGGCCCTGGGGGAACTCTTTCTGGAGGATTCTGGCCCACTTGCTCAGCTCTACTGCAGATGCGCAATCCCATCCTCTCTCACATAGGGCGTCCGGAATGGCTTTACTAGCGAACTCAAAGCAACACTCCTCTAAAACCGTCTGAGCCGTTGTGAGAATGGCGTGTTGTGCACTGTATGGTATGTAAGAGGGATACAGCGATGGTATGGGTGATTTGAGTGAAGTTGGTTCTTTAGCGGTTTCTGGGGGCATTTGTTAGAGAGCCTGAACTAGTTCAGTAGAAGGGCGTCTGACGAACCTTCACTGCTCATTTCGTCCTTCGGCGGTATGGTGAGGGATTCTAGATCGTTCGCCCTAGGGAGCTCTTCTTCCTCCTCGACGCGCGCGATCTCACCAAGGCAATCGGCGACTGATTTTGCTGCATCGGCTTCCGATGCCTCTCGTTGAGCATCCCGTTGCGGGGATGTCCTGAAAAGGTCAGGAAACTCAACTTTAGCTCGGAGATCTGACTCGAATATCCGACCCTCTAGCAATTGTTTGACAATATCCGTAAGTTTTACTTCGCCAAAGTCCTGAAAGACATGGTTCAGAGAACCGCGATTGTTAAGAAGGGTTTCTCTGATCTTCTTCTGCTTGCGAAACAGAGCAGCATCACCGCTGAAGATTGCTCGGCAGGTCCGATAAACTCGCTGACGCTCCTCCAAGGTGTAGGCCATAGCGAAATAGGAGACGTACACTGGAAGCTGTGCGAGCTTTGTCTCGCTCGAGGAAGAACTGCGTCTTAAGACACCCGTCACCAACATTTTTGAAATTCATCTGCCAGGAAAAAATTCCCATCTGCGTGTGGTCTCACTTAAGTGGAACGCCTTGTCGGCCTCCTGCAGCTGCAGGGTTCTTGTCTTAGACATTGAGTTTAAGCACGCTCGCGAACCAACGAACTTCAGTATATCCTAGTCATCCTAGCTTTCTCCCCAATTTCTGGCTTTACTTGCGTATGTGACATCCTTGATGATTGGATAGAAAGTTGCATGTGGTCAAAAAACATGAGTCTGGTCACATGCAGTCGTTTAGGCTGAGTATCAGCTTTTAAGCCATTCGAAGGAAAGGCTACATTGTCAACAATTTGCTATAGCAAAGTATCGCCAGCAACAATTGGATACCAATTGCAACGAAAATCTTAGAACCATATTGATCGCGGCGATGAGAAATTCAGGCTGCTTGATCTATTCATACGCATAGCAAAAGGGTCCCCCACGAATGTCCATCATATCGGCAACAGTCATATTTCCACCGAAGTTAGGGAAAGACAAAGGATACTGTAGAGTGATGTTCTCATAGGCGACGTCTCCGAAGAAGTTGAAAGGGTATGCCCATATGATGTCAGGCCCGCCAATGTCCGTTTTGCGAGTGGGCCAGTCTGTGAGAATGTGACAGTTAGCAAGAAAAGGCAAGGAATACCAAGCTCGCTGTGGGCAATAAAAGAAAAGGCCTAGTGGTGAGAGACGGAGATCCTGCAAGAAGAAGGTCACCTACCCATGCGCTGCCACTCGTTCCAGATCTTGTCCAGAGCGCCGTGGATGAAATAGAAAACGGGATCACCGGGCGATGAATACATATCAGCGACCTGTTAGAGAATCTGAAGTTAGCTCTAGAACATAACCTGCAAACCTTAAGCACGGGTGGAGTAGGGCATACATCTCCAACTGCACCGCCGATTCCCAAGTGCATTCCCGCGTGCAGTGTCATGCCGCTGACCTGCATGCTGTAGCCTTGAATATGCAAGTTGAACTCGTCAAACGACGTAGCTGACAGGGTCCGATTGATGACTTCATCGCTGAGAGCACTTGTTATGATGGGCAGACTGAAGTCGCGCCGGAGGCAGTGGGGAGTGTACTCGACCGAATAACCTGTGTGAAATACATAGTCAGCACCATCAACGGTGGCAAGATGACTGTATGTCAGAATTCAATAAGAGGAATGTACCGAGGCCCATGGGAACAGTGATGTTAGCGAAAGGTCCGTCTTGGATGCAGCTTGTATCGTCAAGTTAGTTAGCGTGCTCACGAGGATTCCAGGTAAACTTGCCGCCGCCAGATCTCTCTGGGATCTCAATTGGCTTCTGAACGGGGAACTCGTCCGGATCGGTGACATCCTCAATGTACGGCCCATTTCCTCCTACGCCGTAGACGTTATCAAAGACGGGGGACTTTACGAAGCCCTCGGCGGTGTTGTCCAACCCCATGTCCCAGTACGGCAGAGTGCCTTTGTAGTCGCATTTGCTGCGCAGTTCTGACTCGAAGAGATACAGCATCCAGCGATGCCATCTAGTATTCATTAACCACGAAGCCCATGTTGATCCACTTGGGCTTTGTGAACTTACGGAAGGAACGGCCCCTGTTGCGCGGTTCAATCAGCTTGGTTCTTCCAGACTATGGTTTTAAGAGCATGTAGTCTCCGGTGGTGCTCACAATGAAATGGACTTGCTTGGTCATGTAAATATGCATCCCCTGGAAATCGTCGTATCGAGACTTTGCGCCAGGCCACAGGTCGTTGCCCTCGGACGGGAGGGCCATCAAGCATTTGATAGAATCGATGTAATCCAGCCTTTGCTCCAAAGACAGCTGTCGCCATTCGTATCTGATGAGAGGGTCGGTGCAAATTTCGGCATGCGTGTTGTTGGCGGGCGCGGCAGCAGTGCCGTGGCACCGGAAGCCTGCGATCGCCAGAAGGGCTAGAGAAACAGACCTCATGATGGAAGTTGGGCTTGAGGAGGCAATAAGATCATTCCAAAGACCCAGTCAGGTTCAAACAGAAGTCATGGTCGGTGAAGAATTGGAGAGAAGTCTGTTTTATGTGTGGACGCGAATAGTCGACGCAGATTCTTCCGGCATGCGGCTTGGCTGCATACCATCGGGTTGTGGGATGCAACGTTCGCCAACAGCTCATCATGCTGGTACTATCTCCACCCTGCACGAGCGGGCTAGCAACCATTTTTGGGAAGTCGGAAGGGACTCCAGATGCACGTTGGTTCATTCGCGCCGAATACCTGTCAGTTCAAGTATTCCCAACGCAAGTCGTATGACTGTGCGACTTTGAAAATACCCAGCAATGTGATTTTTCTAACGTGGAATTGTGGCTACATAAGACCAATTTCGCTCAATCTAGACCGACACGGGCGATGAAGCCAGCAGTTTCTCACGTTGCTAACTTCTAGAGGCATCATTCAATGAGAACACTGAGCAAAAGCAGCCATGCAAGAACGAAGACTACTGAAGGTGAAGGGGCTGCCCTGGGACCGGCCGGCGGACCGGGGTTCGCGCCTTAGCGTGCGGCGTCGAAAAAGAGTAGAGACCCGGTCCCTGCTAGCGCCTCCGGGCACAACAACTGTCTAATCACAGCCTGTCCATCCCAACTTTGTGGGTATTGATGTGACCCCTTCGCGCCCTTGCAAGCCGTTCCCTACTTGCGAAAAGACGGTTTTTTGGTAACTGTGTTGGTGGTCTGCAACATTATGGGGCATGTCCGCGGACAAAGATGCGGAATGCAAGCGGTCCTATCAAGCAAAGGATGCGAGGCGACCTACGTTGGTTTTTCTCTTTTTGACCAGGGGTTTGATCGGCTGCGGGGCCAGCTAAGGCGATTGATGTTGGTCCAGGGGGATGGCGTGAAGCCGGTCGCGATCCGATGTCTTCCAATCGTCGAGAACGTCAAAACAACCACTGGGACGGCATTCCCAATGAGATGGCAAGATAAAGAAGTTTCATAGCACACCCTATAAGAAGGTGCACAGCAGGTAAATCCGGTAAGAGCGCTTCAGCCAGTGCTTCGTTAAGTAAGAAGATCGCAGCACTTGTACTAACTCATATATGTGTTTTCATAGACACGGCAGAGAAGATAAAAGCTTGTTTCCACCGCCGACGCTTGGCTTTGGACCTTGATGGCAGTCGAAACTCTCAAACCTGCCTACCAATCTATGGCGGCTCACGTGCTTGTCAATATGGCAAATAACAATGTACAGAATGCAGCAGCTGAAATACATGGGAATATTCACCAGCACAAAAAGGTCTCTGGCAGCCACAAGGTACCCAAGCCGACGACTTGGGAATTAGACTTCCCAAAACACCTCTCTACTCTCGAGGGAAGAAACACGTTCAAACTACACACAGACTTCCATGCCTCACAGGTTCTCACCAACCCACGTACTTAAACCGCCAAACCCATTCAACTTTCAATCTTCTCCACGCATCTTCGCAACACCCAGCGCCCACCACCCTCTTCACAACACACCGCAACCAAACACACATCCAAAAAAAAAAAAAAATGCATCTGTCATCCATGATTCTCGGGGCTTGCCTCCTCGCCATCGGCGCGGACGCCCAAGCCGTCGCGGGCAGACTCTACTATGGCGTAAGTCGATTTCCAGACCCCCTCTTCCTTCTAAGGGCGGACAGGAGGCGACTCCAAAATCAGAAAAGAAAAAGGAGCTTATACTGACGATATCCCAAACCTCACAGAGGTGCGACAAAAAAACCAACACGTGCCATATCATAAACGAGCTCAGACCAGAATTGACTTTCTCCGTGCCTTGCGGTTATGCCGTACGTGCACCCTCTTATGAAAACAAAGTCACACAAACAAGAACAAATGCCCCCCCCCCCCCCCCTCCCTCCATACCTCTTTCCATGATTTTGCCTTTACCCCCTCAGGGAGAACCCAGTCTCCAGAAAAAAAAAAAACTTTGATCGCTAATCTTCTGGAAACGAAAAAATAGTGCACCGTACACAACGCCGTATGCCGGTTGAATACAGAGATAACCTGGGGCGGTGTCCGTATTGGCGGGTACGATACGTGTTCCTGCAGCAAGAATAACTGGGCGCCTGACTGGGTCTAACGGCCTCGCATAGAAGCGCAGGGCGGGGAGGGGGGGTTACGTTGCGTGGAGCTTGCTAAGCTGCAAACCCTCCCGGGGAGACGAGAAAGATGCGAGATGTTTTACAATGTGGATGACGAGTGTTCTTGGAACACCCGACAGGAAATGTTAGGCCTTGAAGCGTGCGATGGACTAGATGGATATTTCCGCTACCAAGCATGGTGCAGAATGTAAGCAGCCATCCGATTCCAATACCCAATTTTACCGATCGAGATTCTCAGGTGTGCTGGCGTTCAGAAGCGCAAAAGGCTAGACATTTAACTTTATCCCCTCATCGTAAAGTTCTCCAAATTTTCCTGTGAAATTCTTCCCGCAAACACCTTTATGGTTCTGGTATCTTTCATCTCGCGATAGCCTACATGGCGGTAGGTAGGGCGAGTGACCACATCATCAGGCAAGCCGCTGTCAGCCTTGAGTCCGTCGCTTCGATCTTGGCTAGTATTTTGATCTTTTACTGTGTCATATCGGCCCGTAAAGCTCAAACACCTGCCTCCGCGGCCACTTCACCATCTCCAACAACGCAGAGTGCTCCGCCAAAACAATATCCGTGACCTCAAACAGCCTCCTACTCCACCCCTGCAGGAACCAATACCGCTGCTCCAACACGCACAGCGGGATCGCGAAGTACGACAGCAACACCATGCTGAACGGGTTCTGTCCCTGAATATCCGTCATGATGTTCTCCGATATCACGTACGGCCAGAACATGATCATGCCCACCTCGACGTTGGTACCAGCATGCGCCATGAAGTAGATGGCCTTTTCTAGCTCCTCGACGGCCTTGAGGTACTCATCGCGGCAGTCTTCGCTGAGGCTTTCTCGGAAGAAGGTCGCAAGCTCTGTGAATGCTTGGAAAATGTCGGGGGGTAAGGGCGACAGATGCATTTGGGGATGTCTATGGAATACATGTTAATAGGCCTTGTGTATCAGAGGTGTTCATGTCGGGGTCTACGACTCACCTGTAATTGACGTCATCGGGGTCTATTGTCCAGATACCGTGCACCAAGGCGGCGAACTTGGTCTTGACCAGGCGTCCTTGAAATGGCTCGAGCACCGCACGAATACCTCTCACAAACACGAACAACTCCAGGATATTCGGAATTGCTTCTGTTTCGCTGCCCAAGCGCACGGGGACGGAGGATACGTACATGACTACGATGGAGGCGAAGCTGAAAAACGTTTGCCAGTTGGTGTCGTTGATATTGTGCAGCTCGGCCCGGAACCCTTCGAGGCCTGCATTTTGGTGTGCCGTTGCGAGGTCAAGATACGTCTCCCGTTCGGGGGGTATCAAGTACGCCTTGTGTAAGGCAGATATGGTGAGGATGCCGTGCATCACGAAAGGGCACGCGTACCCGATTTCCGGAAGATTCACGCGCCACACGTACTGCATGTCAGGACGGATGGCTAGTGAGTTGCCGGTGGATAGTGTGTAGTGGTGCATGAGTTCCAAACCACGACCCCAGATTTCAATGGTGGGTGCCGGTGGGATCATGCGGGTACGGTCTGCCACCACGTCGAGGAAGCCATATTTAGAACGGGGACTTGATCCATCGGCGGAAGACGGGGCGGGTGGCCGTTGGGGGTTGATGTCGCTGGGCGAGTTGCGAGAAGTTGATAGGCTGCAGACTATGCCATGTCTGGAACAATTGAAGCAGGATGGGTATGCCTCGTCGCACTGGGACAGTTAGTGACACCACGCTCCATTGGCTCGATAGCATGAGAGTGGCGCCAGGACGGGCGCAGTGAAATAACGTTGCCGCATGTTCATCGCGTGCCATGGGCCTGGAGCCAAGGGGTAGACGTCGCTTACCTTTACTTTTCTCCGTTTGCAGTCCCTGCAGCCGTTGCGACTCTTTGTATGGGATCGTCGAGTTGCCATTGGATTGGTGGGGGCTGGCGGCCGATAGTTTTAAGTAGGAGGGTGTTTGTCTGATGTTTCGGATGGGATCTCTCCACGCAGGTAGTCTTGACAATTGACGAACCGTTACCAGAGGCGTGTCTTGGTGAGAGGAAGGACGACGGATGGCGTATAAACACGCGGGTTCGGATTGAATAAGAGGAATTATTAGTACAGGTAACAGTGATACACTTAGTTAACTAAGATAAGTAGTATTAATAAATAGGTGAAAATATATAGTATATTAAAATTAATAATATAGTAGTAAAAGTAGTAATATAGTATTAAATATTAGAAAAATCTCTACTCTTTAATTAGTTAGATTTTATTATACTTCTACTAAGTAGTAAAAGTAGTATTACTCTAATATTAATAGTTTTTTCTTTTTATTACATACTATATATTATATAAAATACTTAGAAATATTATATATATTATAATAATATAATTATTATACTTTTTATATAAAATATATAATTTATTATATTTCTTTTTTATTTTATATATTACTAGCTAATATTCTTATATAATAGCTAAATCTTTAGTATTAGCTTTCTATTATTAATATTATCTTTTTTTTATATATTATTTTTAATTAATTTATCTCTTTATTTATATATATACTTTATTAATATTAATAAAGTTCTCTAATACTTTATTTAAAGCTTTTTTAATAAAAGTATTAGTAATATTATTATTACTATTAATTTAGTATATTTTTATTAGTTTATATTATTTATATAATTATTAAATTATTATAATATTAATTATTAAGTATTTTTTATTTATTACACTAAACTTAATAAGATATTTATATAATAAATAGAAGTTAATATATATAATAGTTATAATTAAGAGTTAATTAAACTTATTAGTAATAATTTTTAAAGTTATAGTTATAATATATATTATATTATTATTTTAAGATATAATATAAGTTTTTAATACTAATATACTTCTTATAATCTATTTATTTTTAGTTAAACTATAATAAATTATATTCTTAGTTATCTTAAAAATATTATTATTTTATATCTTATTTATAAAAATAATAATAAATCCTAATTAAGAAAATAAGTTCTTATTATTAATAAAGAAACTATTAATAAATATAAATAACTTAGCTTCTAATAGGTTAAGAAGGATATATTAAAGCTTTTTATTAGTATTTACTATCTATTACTTAATCTACTTATTTAATATCTTTATATTATTAGCTATAAAATCTTAATATTAAACTACTATTAATAGATTAAAATAAACTTTTAGTTAGTATATTAAAACTATATAAGTATTTTAAATATATTATTTAATATATTACTTTTTAATACTTTATTTATTAGTATTTATATTAATAAGATAAAATTTCTAAATTTACTCTTTCTAATATAGTTTAATATTACTATCTTTTTTAATAGTTATAATACCTCTATTAAATATAATAAAGTATTTTTTTATTAAATATTCTTTTAGTTTAGTAGTAAATCCTATTTATTAAAGCTTTTCTTCTTCTTCTTGATTAAAAATTATATTAGAAATACTAAAAATATTATTTATTTATATATTAATAAGCTTAAAAAAAAGTTTTCTACTAAAATAATTAATAAATAAGAATTATATATAGAAGTTTATATTATAAATTTATTATAATAATATTTACTATATATCTCTTATTAATATATTCCTAGTTTAATAAAACTATATAATAGTTTAATAATCTCTATAATAATACTTTTAAGATATTTATTATAAAGTTAGATAGATAAATAAGTAAAAATAAATCTATTAAGAGTATTTATTAACTAAATATAAGTTTAAATAATATCTCTTATTTAAGTAATAAATTTAAGCTATAGAAATATAAATATAAAAATAAAAAGAAATTATTAACTTAAATATTATATTATTAAACTTTATATTAAAATAAATCTCTTATTAAAGTTACTATACCTCTATACTATAAGTTATACTTTTTTATATAATTATCTATTTTTTATTTTTACTTTTTAAATAATATATATATTAAATAGTTATATACTACTATAAGTATTTAATTTATATTTTATAAAATAGAAAATACTTTTCTTAATAAAGCTATTAATCTTTATTATTAATACTTCTTTAAATAGTTTATTTTAAATTATAATAATATTATCTTTATATAACTAGATTACTTATACTAAAACTATATTTTCTTTAGCTATAATAAACTAGTTTATTATAAAACTATTATTTTTATTATTAGATATAATCTTAAAAAATATCTCTTAGAGGTTTAATCTTATTTCTAATAGTATTATATCTTAATAGAAAATTATTAAAACTTATTTATAGAATAGATATTCTTTTAAATATCTTATAAGAGGTTTTTCTTATAAGAGGTTTAAATTAATAATAATATAATCTTCTACTAGTTTTTCTATATTTTTATTATTTTTACTACTAAATATAATATTTTTCTTATTAAGCTTATCTTAAAGAGTATTTAAGTTTTTATAAAATAGTTTAATATATATTAAATAGAAAGTTAATATCCTAGTTCCTATTTTAATAATATATTCTTCTTTTTTTAAAGAAATAAGTTAATATAAGCTTTATTAATTTCTTTTCTTATAATAAATTAATATTTTTAAACTTAGAAAAAAGTTTATTATTTTTATTATATCTAAGCTATTATATATTATAAATGTAGCTATAATTTACTTCTTAGCTTTAATTTTATATACTTTTGTTATTACTTTATAAATTATTTATATTTTTTCTATAATTACTAGTATAAATAGTAATTTTTTATTATCTTTAAATATATACTAAAAATAAAAAGAGTTAGTATAAAGCTATTAAAGTTAGTAGTATTATTAATAGCTTTTATTACTATCTATAAAATATTTATATAGTTTATTAATAAGAAGTTTTTTTAGATAATATTATATACTTTTTAGAAAGATATATAATATTTTTTAACTTTATTTATATTATTATATATTTCTATAAATATAACTTTAATTATAATCCTTATTATATCTATATTCTAATTAAATTTATCTAAGATATAGTTTATATTAATATCTATTATAATAATATTTAGAAACCTAATATATATATTAATTTAGTAGTTTTATAATATATTCTATATATCTTCTAACTTTTAAACTAATAAGAATTATATTATATTAAAAGATATAGCTTTATTAATAATATATAGAACTAATAACCTATCTATCTATATAATATTAATAATAATAATATAGTTAAAATTAATATTATTTTTAAAGTTTAGCTTAAACCTAAATAAGCTTAAATTATTCTTTTAGTAATATTTATAATAAGTTATAATCTTTTTAATAATCTCTTAGTTAATATTATATTTTAACTTATTAAAAAGGTTTTATAAGTACTTTATAGTTAGATATCTAAAGTATTTATATAAGTATTATACTTCTAGTTTTATAAGCTAACTATTTACTAATATCTTTTCTTAGTTAAATATTATTTATAAATATCCCTATTTATAAATAATAAATATATTAATATTACTTTTAGTAATATAATTTTATAAGTTATTATATATTATACCTATCCTAGTTATATTTTATAAGTAGAATAGAAATAATATATCTATAAGTATAATATAGAATATTATATTACTTAAAAAGGTTATAATAATTATTATACTAATAAATTTAATCTTCTTTTCTACTCTAAAATATATTTCTACTTTATTAGCTTTTAACTTATTAAGTTTAATAAAGTGTTATCTCTAGAAAGCTTTAAATTATTTCTTACTACTTATTAAGTATTTTATAATATTAATATTTAGTATAATACTATAAAACTTATTAGCTATATAAACTAAGCTAAATAAGAATATTTAAGAGGTTTTTATATAGATCTCTATTATCTTAAGGTTTTATTCTCCTTTAATATAATATATTACTTAGTTAATTAGTTATTAATATATCTTTTATTTATTAAATTTAATCTTTTTAAATATTACTATAATAAAGTTTATAATTAATATGTTTAGTTTATTTAATAAATTATTATTACTATTATAGTTAATATTACTATTATTATTATTTCTAGCTAAACCTTAGAAATAGTAGCTACTTTTAATATTATTTATTACTATTATCTTTTTAAATCTATTATTATATGTTTTTAAAATTAGTAAGAAATTAGCTATAGCTATTATATCTATCTAGTTAGATCCTTTTCTTAAATATATTAAATACTTTTATATAATTTTTAACTAAATAGTTAAAGGACTAATATCTTAATATTAAGTATACTTAATACTTCTTATTAGAAAAGCTTTTATATCTTTTTTAGGTTTTCTTTTTAAAGTTCTTATATCTACTATTTTAAAAACTTCTTTATATCTTTATTATATTTAGGTATTATTTTTCTTTACTATTACTATAATATTTATATTTTATTAAGTATATTTTAACAAAATATTATAATTTTCTTCTAGATCTAAGCTTAATAATAATAATAGATTATAAAAAGCTTTTTAACTTTTTATATAAATTTACTAGAACTATAAATACTATTTTATATTTTTTAATACCTTAATAAGTATTAATTAGGTTAAAAGTTATAATAATATCTAATTAGAACTTTAATAGTAAAGTAAACTAAATTTTATTAAGCTTTACTATTAGTTTATTAAAATATTTAAGAGTATTTTTATTATTACTTTCTTAGATAATCTTTACTAGTATTATATTTTACTATTTTATAATATAAATTTAAATAGTCTCTAATACTTTAAAGTAGTTAACTTTTTTATTAAAGCTTAATAGTTTATTATTTAGTTTAGTATAGTAGAATATATTTATTATATTTTTAGTATAAAATAGAAGGTATTACTAATATAACTTTTATTAATCTTTACTAAAGTATAAGTTTTATAGAAAATAGTAATCTTATTATTAAGTATTTTATACTTCTCTTTACTATACTATTCTTTTTTTAAGAAGATTTTTATAAAGTTTATTAAGTATCTAAAAATAAAAACTTATATAAGTAGTAGTTAAAATAAGTTATAAGATATAGATATTTATATTTAAAGTTTAAATAGTAGAGTAGTTTTTATATAGATATATTTTTCCTCTTTAGTTTCTTAAAAATATTTTTTACTTATTGCTAATACTTAGTATTATTTTTTATAAATTAGGGATATTTAGTAATTTATTACTTTATATTACTATTTATTCTATAAAGGTAGTATATAATTATTATTCTAGAAATTTTTAAAGTAGTTTTTAATTTTAGTACTTTTTTTAGTTAAATTCTCTATAAGCTATTTATATTTCTTAATTTTTTTCTTTAGTTTAATATAGCTATTTATTTCTTTCTAAAAGAGAGTTATTAACTAAAATAGAAAAGTATTATTATAAGCTATTTTTATAAGTTCTCTAAAAATAGAATATCTTCCTATATAGATAAGAATACTTTTTCTATATAGGAAGTTATAAAATTTTATATATAAATATCTTCTTATTATTATAAAAGCTTATTCTATCTAGTTACTAAAATCTAATATAAATTCTAACTAAAGGTTTCTATTAAAGAGGTTCTAGTTAGAGTATTTATTAATATAGTAGCTTATTTATCTATTTACTTTTTTAGAAGTAATAATTATTAGTTTACTTTTAAATACTTTACTTTATAAAGTTATAGTTATTAAGATTATAAAAAGTTTAGCTATTTTAGTTTTAAGTATTAGAATTAATATTATTAATAAATTAGCTTTTTCTAATAAAAAAGTAATCTAAAGCTTACTTTTTAAACTTATTTATATTTAGCTTTTTATTCTTATTAATTTAGCTACTACTTAAGTAAATATAATATTATCTATTATTTCTACTACTACTATATTTTAACTTAATATTATATTAACTCTAATCTTATTAACTTAATATTTAGACTAACTATACTTAGTTATATAGTATTTCCTAAACACTAAAACTACTAAAATATATATATCTATTAGCTAACTTATTATTAAGTATTTTATACTATTTAATTAGAGTTACTACTTTATAAAGTTTAAATCTAGTTATTTTTAAGGTTATAAATATTACTAAAGCTAAGGTTATAGATCTAGCTAAAATTAAGATTACAAATTTATATATAAAATAGTTAAAGCTTACTAATGAGTTTTTAATAAGCTAAAATTTAATATTTTAAAATTTATTCTTTCTTACTAATTAACTGTGAGAAAATCAGGTTTTTAGCCCAGCACCGGCCTGCCAGGCCCTCGCCAAGCCTCCGCCAAGGTTTAACCAGATTAGTCAGCCAGCCCTCAAAAAGGGGCGCCACGCGCGCAAGTAGCTAGAAAAGCTAACTTACCTAGTTAACGCTAATTAACCCCTATATTCTAAGCTTATACTACCCTCTTATCCTTCCCTAACCTAGCCTCCTAGGCTATAACCCTTATAATTAGGTAAGTTCTACCTACTACAAGCAGCTAGCTCTAGAATAAGTAGTAGTATAAGATTAAGCTACTAAAGCCTTACTAACGCCTCCACAGCGCTTAATAAATTAAATAAAAATTTTATTTTAGAAGCAGCCTCCAGGTCTAGAACCCCTCTAGCTACAGCTACTAACGTAGCTCTAATTGCTAAGCTTATTATAACTATTCAGCGCTAAGCTAACTAGAATAATACGCTGATCTAGGCTCTCTCTATATGCTCTATGCTAGTCTCTGATATCTTAGAGACCTAGGCCTATAAATATAAACGCCCTCTAGTATACACTTATAAAACCCTTACTAAAGATAATATACTAGCCTAAATCTCTAACTAGCTAATAACTATAGAAAATAGCAATACTCTCTAGCTTAAAGCCTCTAAGCTATAGAAGATCTATTAAGCACTTATAAAAATAGCTACTAGGCTATAAACATAGTAGTAGCACTACTAGGCTAGCTTTACAGCTACTAAAAGCCTTATATAGGCTGACTTCTTAGTATTTATTCGCTGAGAATATATTAATACTAGGCTCTAAGAGCGCTAGTTATATAGCCTCCTTAACAGCCTCTACTAGGAAGCTAATTAGCAGCTTCTCTAGTTCTTTACTAAGTGGTTAGTAGTATACTAAGCTCTTAGTATAGACTTTAAGAAGTTATAGGCTTATACCTATATATTCTTTTTTTAGCTATTACCCTAGCTCTAATAGAGCCTTAAACAGTAAAAGTTTAATATATAGCAGCTATATACTATAACTACTGCTATAGAGCAGCTATAAAAGACTAACCCAGAGCAGTATAATCACCATAAGATAGCTAGCAAGCTCTCAACGCCGTAGGTGCAAGAGGCCACCGCTAAGCTAGCCTTAAAGAGGCTTTATTTTAACTACAACGCTTCTAGCACGCTAAGCATATACCTAAAATGCAGCAAAAGTAACTACTGCAAGGCTAATTACTAAGCTGATAAGCAGTACTAAACATACTATAAAAAAGGCTACCCTATAGAGGCATACTAGTATAAAGCTAAGCTTGTAGCAGGCATAGCCTAGGCCTGTATTAATACTATATAGGTGTGGGGGCACCTAGGTGTTAATAAGAATAGCTTTACTAGCCCTATCCTAAACTAATAGGAAAGCTATAATATAGATTTATCAGAGGATAAGTAAACTACTGCCAAGCCCTTAAGGATTAGTAAGCAAACCCTACTAACTATAGAGAAAAGCTTAAAGCTATACAGAAGCTGATAGTATATAGGTAAGAAACCTAAAGCTATACAGAAGCCAGCCTACTAGCATATAAGTAAAAAAGCTAAAGCTATATAGAAGATAATAGATTACTAAATGCTTAGGGGGCCTCTAGTAAAGCTGAGTACGTATAGGTAAAAGACCTAAAGCCTTAAAAGGAAGCAAAAGGACTAATCATAAGCGCTGTAGAGGGTTTAAATCCCCACATAAGCAGGAGTTTTTTACTATAAATTAATAGACTTAGAGACCAAGCCCTCTAGAGGGGGGGTAATTATAAGAAAATCAGGTTTTTAGCCTAGCGCTAGCCTATTAGGCCCTTACCAGGCCTCTGCTGAGGTTTAACCAGATTAGTTAGCTAGCCCTTAAAAAGGAGCGCTGCGCACACAAGTAGCTAGAAAGGCTAACTTACCTAGTTAACACTAATTAACCCCTATGTTCTAAGCCTATACTGCTCTCTTATTCTTCCCTAGCCCAGCCTCCTAGGCTATAACCCTCATATTAAGTTTAGCTTTAGTTTTAGTTTTAGTTACTAAGGTACTAGTTATAATACTTATAATATTTTTAGTATTCTTATTAAGTTATAAATTATAGTTATTTATCTATTAGTCTATTATTTAGAATTAATATATACTTAAGAGTAATAAAGAGTAGAGAAGTAGTATAATATTATATACTAAGTAGTAATTATTACTTCTTTTTTATTTAAAAGGAGAAGTATTTAGTAAAATATAAAATAGAAAAGAGGTTTCTCTTCTTACTTTTCTCTTAATATAATAAAGTAGCTTTCTATTTCTAATAATTCTTGTAAAGTATAGCTTTCTTACTACTTTAAGTATAACTCTAGCTTAAGTTATACCTTTTATGTATAGTTATAGCTATTAAGTAGAGAGGTTACTACTTAGTAAACTTTTATTTTAAATTATATTTATAGGGAATAATATAGTAATAGTAATAATAGATATTAAAGTAATTAAAATTCTATTTAATATACTTTAGGATTTTAATTTTATATAGTAAGTACTAGAGGGAGTTAAATACTTTAAAATTATTATAAAAAGGTAGCTTTACTAGTATTTCTTTCTATTCTCTAGTTATAATAATAATCTTCTTCTTATAATAAGAAATCTTAATAGTATTCCTAGTGTTAAATAAATAAAATTACTAATCCCTTTTAAAGTTCTTATAGAAGAGATCTAAAAAGCTATAATAAAATAGTAATAAAGTTATATTTATAATCTCTTTTAGTATATATAATACTAATACTTATAGAATAGTAGTAATAAGTGTTAGCACAGGTATAAGAGTATTCAGGGGCGTAGTATATACGCCTATATAGTATAGGGTTATAGATAGAGATATATTATAATAAAATGTGATAATTTTAAGCATTTATAAGTATTTATTTATATAGATAATTGATAGAGAAGGTATATATTATGATAATTCTAGTTAATATAGTTAGCAAGTTATATCCTAAAGTAAGGAAAAAGGAGGGGGAAAATAACCTAAAATATAAGCTATAAAGCTTTTAATTATATAAGTAGGATTATATAATATTAAGGATTATATAAGTATTTATAAAGTTATAGCTTATAATAAACTAAACACTTTTATATAAGGTTATATATATAAAAGTCTATTTGTTTATTTTATATAGAATATTTAAGTAAGTAGAATATTATTATATTATTATTATTATTATAATAAAACATTATATATTAATATCCCCCCTTAAAGTATATATAGTTAATTAAAAAGTATATAGCTTACTCACTTAATATATATATATATTATAGGTATAAAAATTTAAAAACCTAGTAGGAAAAATAAGAAAAGTATCCCTATATTATATAATATATATATAACTAGTTAAAAAACTCTTATAAAATAACCTTATAAGTAAAAATATTAAGAGAAAAACTAGTATATTATTTCAGTAATAATAATATTATTATTATTATTATTATTATTTTTATTATTATTACTATAAATAATACTTAATAATATAAAAAATATAACTTTGCCTAAGAGCTTAGTTAAAATATCAGTAATATTAGATTTAATATTAATATAAAATAATATTATCTTTTTATCTATTAAAGAGTCTCTAGTAAAATAATATCTTATATTAATATACTTAGATTTCTTATAAAATTCAGGATTTTTAGCTAGTTTTTTAGCTATAATATTATCTATAAATATTTTTAGTTTATTTATTAATTTAAATCCTAGATTTTTAAGATTAAAATTATAAATATTATATAGATAAATAGTTTCCTTAATAGATTCAGTTAAAGCTATATATTTAGCTTTATAAGTAGATAAAGCTACTATTTGTTATTTTATAAAGCTATAAGATATAATATTATATAAACCCTAATAAAATATATAAGCTAAAGTAGATTTCCTATTATCTAAGTCTCTAGCTTAATTAGAGTTTAAATAACCTATTAAATCCTAAATTATATTATTATTATAGTTATAATAAATTCCTTTATTAGGATATTTATTTAAATAACTCTATAGATAATCTAAAATAGAAAAATACTTTTTAGATAGGTTTATAGTATATCTAGATAAAATATTAACTATAAAAGCTATATTAAATCTAGTTTTTAAAGCTAGATATAGTAAAGCTCTAATTTACTATTAAAATTATAATATTTCTTTTTTAGTTATATAACCTTTATTTATATATATTTTTATATTATTTTTTATAGATATTATTAATAGGTTTATATTAGTTTTATTATATTTATTTAATATTTTATTTATATATTTTGTTTAATATATAAAAATAGATTTATTTTATCTATCTATATTAAACTTATAACTTAAAAATATATTAAACTCCCCTAATAGTTAAATTTTAATATATTACTTTAAATTATTATATATATAATTACTAGTAGTAGTATTATTAACTACTAGTAATATATTATCTATATAGTAATATATTATAGCTTTATAATTATTTTTATTTAATATATATATAGCTTTATTATAAAGTGAAATAATAAATTCTAAATTTAATAATATTCTTTTTAAATAGTTATATTATAGTTTAGGATTTTATTTTAAACTATATAAAACTTTAATAAACTTATAGTAATATTTATTATTTTTAGATTTATAATTATAATTAGGATTAAATTTTAATTTATTAATAGTTTTATTATAAATAAAACTAATAAGTATAGTAGTATAAATATTTATATTTATATTTATATAAATAAAAGCTATAGTTATATTATATTAGAGTAAAATCTAGCTTTTTTTATAGCAAAAATTACTATAAATATATAGCTTTTAGGTCTATAAATAGTAGAAAAAGTTTCTAAATAATTAATACTAATATATTAATTAAAACCTTAAACTACCTATTTTATTTTATATTTATAAGTATTATTTATTTTATTTTTTAATTTTATAGTATATACCTATCTACTACTTAATAGATAAATATTATCTAGTATTTATATAATTTTCTAAGTATTAATATCTTCTATTTAACTTATCTCTAATTATATAGCTTAAACCTAATTATTTTTATAAAGAGAATTTAAAACTTACTTAATATTAGAGAACTTATCTAATAAAATAACTAATAGTATATATAAAGCTTTATTATTATTAGTTATAATATTATTATTATTTATTTTATAATCTTTTAAGATAGAGTAATCTTCTAGGATAAATAATAATATACTTTTATTAAAAATATTATTTTTAATTATATTATTAACCTATTAGTAGTCTTTTTTAGCTTTATTTATTATAAAGGGGATTTCTATAAAAAACTTAGATTTATTAGCATTTATTTCTCTATTATTAATACTAATAGTTTTCTTACTATTATTATTTATTATACTTATATTAGTATTAATATTATAACTATTATTATAAGATATAGTATTATAATTTTTATTACTAGTATTAATATTATTATTATTAATAATATTATTATTTTTATTAATATTAATACTAGTCTTATTACTTAAATTCTTCAGAGTAGAATCTTTAGTAATATTATTACTATTTAAAGTAATATTTTTATTACTATAAAAAATAAATTAACTAAATATATCTCTTTATAGATTATATTAAGTAGTACTCTATTTATTATTATTAAGTATAGTATTACTATTAATATTTTTAAAATAAGTATTTATACTTATAAGAAGCTCTTTATAATAAAAAATAAAAGTATTTTTTAAGATTTTAATATTATAAAACTATAAAGTTCTCTTTAGTTATATATCTTAGATTTTATACCTATTAAATCTATAATTAATTATAAAACCTTAATATACTCTTACATTTAATTTCTTAATTTTAAAATCTTTATTCTTATAGTAATATAAGCTACCCTACACCTTAATATTATTTATATTAGGTTTTATTTTATTTTTTAGTTTATAAAGCGTTATATAATTAATAGAGGAATATAAAATCCTATTATACATATAAAGAGTAATATAAAAAGCTTTACCCTATAAGTAATATAATAAACCTAAGTTATATAGTATTATTCTTATTTTATTTACTATAGTATATATAATATGCTTTATAAGTCTATTAGGTTTATATATATAAAGAGGTCTTATATTATAAATAATCCTACTATTAAGATATATAATCTTAATATATTTATTAGAAAATTCTTTACTTCTATTAGTAGAGATTTCTTTTATTCTTTTATTATTATTATTATTATTATTTACTTCTACTTAAAATTTAAGAAAAATATTACTTATAGTTTCTTTAGATTTATCTTTAAATAATTTTTTCTAGATAAATTAGGTATATTTATCTATAAAAATAATAAATAAATTATATTTATTATAAATAGTAAGCGTTATAAACTTATATAAATCTAAAGCTATATAATCTAGATAATCTAGATTTTTATTATAAACCTATAATTTATTCACCTTAGTTATAAATTTGCTTTTAAAATAAGCTTTATAAGGTAGTAATTTATTATTATTTATATTATTATTATTATTTATATTTATATCTAAAATTATATTATCTTTTATTTTTAAAAAATTTTATATATAAATATAACTAAGATATTAGTACTATAATTAGAAGCTATTATTATTATTATTATTATTTTTATTAGTTATAGTATTATATATATAGTTATTATTATTATTAGTAGGAAATTAGAAGAAATATAAGTTATTTTGTTTTACTTTTATAGTAATAATATAATCTTTCTTAATATTATATAAAATAAATTATTTCTATATAATAGAAGTAATACCTAATAAATCTAACTTAAATTAGCTAAGTAGATTAATACTTAGTTTAGATATATAATAAATATTTTTTAATATAATTTTATTATTATTAAGATATATAATTAAATTACTTTTTAGTATAGAAGTAAGACTTTTTATTTCTCTCTATTTAATAGGTTTTTTTATTATTTTTTAATTAACTAAAAGAGTATAGTTTTTAACTATATATATAGTAGCTATAGTATTAATATAAAAATTAACTATTTTTTGAATTTAGTTAAAACTTCTAACTTTTTTTTATTCCTTAATAATAAATTAATTAATTAAATAACTTAAGAAAGAATTATTAGTATTTTTATTTATATAAGGAGGTATAATAGTATAACTTATATTTTTGAAAATAATATCTTCTTTTTCTTTATTAGAAAATAAATCTATTAATTCTATAAAATTAGGATTATTTAAAAATATATAAAAAGTAATATTACTAGTAGTAGTTATATTAACTACTTCTTTCTCTTTTTCTTTTATAGTATTATTAGTAGGTTTTTTCTACTAACTAAGTACTTTTTTAAGATATAAGAAAACGTAATTTTCTTTAAAATAGTTAGTTTTCTTATAATTTTTATAGTATAAACTTTTCTATTTTTTCTAGGGTTTTTTAGATACTTTAGTATCCTTATCTTTCTTTTTATTCTTATTTTTATTATTTTCCTAGTTTTTATTTTATTTTTTATTATACTTAGTACTCTTAGTAGTAGTATTATTAACTACTTTTTTACTTTTTTTTTTTTATATTTATCTAATAAACTAGAGTATAAAGAGTTAAAGTTATAAGTAGTAAAGTTAGCTTTTAGAGACTAAGTTATAGAAGTTATAAAAAACTTATAAGTTTTATTTAGATTATTAAATATATAAACTATAACTACTTAATTAGGTAGTTTTAGCTAGTTATAAGATAAATTATTTATTAATTCTTAAATTTTATTAATATATTTTTCTATAGAATTAAAATTATCTAAGAAAGTATTAAAAAATTCTTTATAAGTTAAAAACTTATTTATAAAACCTATAAGCTTATATAGCTTTTTAAAGTAATCTTAAGCTTTAAAAGCACTTTTATTATTCTTAATTACTCTTAAAAGACTATCTTTATAGAGTAATTATATATAGTTTAAAACTTTATTACTTTTATTTATATTATTTTTAGATTTAAGTTTAGTTAAATTAATAGTTATATTTTTACTTATAAAAAAAGCTTTAATATATAAAGCTTATATTTTATAATTTTTAAAGCTTAGAAGCTTAGATATATTAACTTTAAAGTTAGCTATTATTACTTTATAGGAAGTAGTATATAGTTATAAACTTTATAAAAGTTAAATAATAATAAAGTTATATAACTAAAGAAACTATTAGATATATAGTATAGTAGTTTATATAGTAATATTATATAATAGCTATAAACCTAGAGGTTTAGGGTTTAATTATTAAAAACGAGTAGTTTTTTCTTTCTTTTTAATTAATATCTTCTTTAGTTAGACTAGAGTTTAATTAAGGAGATAAATATCCTATATAATAAATTAGTTAAAAAGAAGTTTATTAAGCTATAAGTATAAATTTAAGCTAAATTAGGAATAGACTAGAAGATAGTTTAAATAGATAATCTAAAAAATATAAGTTAAATAAAATAGAAATAAAAAACTATCTATTTAAAGAAAGATTAATAGAAGTATAGTTAATTTATATAGGATTTATTATATAGATTTAAAGAAAGTATATCTTATAGAACTAAACTACTAATCTAGTTAGTATATCTAATTCTATAAAAATAATATAGATAGAAAATTGTTTAAAGGAGTATTTTTTAGTATATATAGTTTTTATATATAGATAAAGCTTAAGAAAGAGGAAAGGTATAAGTAAAGAAGTAGAAGGAACTAAAGTTATTTCTAAGCTAAGCTTATAACCTATTAGTATAAGTATAAAAGTATTTAGAGGTATAATATATACGTTTATATAGTATAAGGTTATAGATAGAGATATATTATAATAAAATATAATAATTTTAAGTATTTATAAGTATTTATTTATATAGATAATTAATAGAGAAAGTATATATTATAATAATTCTAGTTAATATAGTTAGTAGGTTATATCCTAAAGTAAGGAAAAAGGAGGGGGAAAATAACCTAAAATATAAGCTATAAAGCTTTTAATTATATAAGTAGGATTATATAATATTAAGGATTATATAAGTATTTATAAAGTTATAGCTTATAATAAACTAAATACTTTTATATAAGGTTATATATATAAAAGTCTATTTGTTTATTTTATATAGAATATTTAAGTAAGTAGAATATTATTATATTATTATTATTATTATAATAAGACGTTATATGTTAATAATAAGTACTAAAAAGTTAAAATTCTATAGTTTTAAGGTTATTTAATATACTTTTAATTTTATTTTCTAGTTAACTTATTCTATAAATAAAATACTATTCTTCTTAATTAGATCTTTAGTAATATTAATATAATTACTATTAGGGAATAAGTTCTTAGTAGATAAGAGGCGTTTTTTATACCTTTTTACCCTTAATACTAGTCTTATACTTTTAGTTATGCTATATAAAGTTATAACAGATATAAATTACTATTTTTTTATTATTATTTAGCTCCTTAGTAATTATATTTTAACTGCTATTTAATTATATAGTAATTATACTAATCTTCTATAGACTCTTAATATAAAAAACCTCTTATTAATTTTAGTAAAATATTTAAGTAGCTAAAGATACTATAGAAATTATAGAAGTAGCTATAATATATTATTATTACTACTATAAAGCTTTCTTTACTTTATTCCTTAGTAATACTATAGTAATAATAATAATAAATACTAAAAAAGTAAAAATAAATATTTTTTAGTACTTTTAAATAGTAATCTTAGTAATATTTCTTTTTTTTTAAATACTTTCTTAGTATAGTTACTTAGTTATAAAAAAGCTCTTAGCTACTACTTTTTTTATTCTTTAAAATAAATATTCTACTAGTTATTAATAATAACTAATTAGTATTACTAGTAATAATTATATAATAGTATACTTTACTTTAGTAATAGTAGTTATAATAGTTCTTAATAGCTTTATTATATATTAATATAATACTATAACCTTATTTTAGGTATTATTTAATATCTTTTTTATTATATATTAATTAAATATATTTTAAGAAGTATTAAGAAGTACTCTTAACTACTTTATAAAAAAATAATAAAATTATACTTACTTTTATATAGCTAATCTTCCTTATATTTATTTTTTATTAAAATCTTTTTATAATAATATATAGAAAAAGTAATTTACTATTCTTAGTAAATTTCTATTAAATAGAGTATTTTATATATTTAAGATATTAATATTATTTAAAAAAAGAGTTTTATACTTAGAAATAGTTTATAAAATAGCTTAAGTTATTATAAAACTAAATAGAGTAGTTAATAATATAAAAATAGTTAGTTATTCACTAAATACTTTATAAGAAATAAGAGATATAAATAAAATAGTTAAAAGTAATATAATTATAATTTCTTTAATTAATTTTATAATAATTAGTTTTTTAGTTATAAACTAAATACTTTAAATATTTAAAGTTCTTAATATATAATAAATACTTTCATAATAAAACTATAGCTAATATATTATTAACTAAAGATTTAAAATAAATATAATTAATTTTTATAAATTATTTTACTTAATAAAATATAAAAATTTATTATTTTTTTAATATTATTTTTTTAAAAAAATTAGTTATTATAATCTTATAATAATAGAGTAGTTTTAAAAAACTATTTCTTCTAATTTCTTACTAATCTATAGTATTATAGTAATCTATAGAAATTAATTACTAATTAGTATTAATATAAATAATAGTAATATATTTAGTTAACTAAGATAGATAGTATTAATAAATAAATAAAAATATATAATATATTAAAGTTAACGATATAGTAGTAAAGGTAGTAATATAGTATTAAGTACTAGAGAGATCTCTACCCTCTAATTAGCTGGATTCTGCTGCACCTCTGCTGGGCGGTGAAGGTGGCATTATTCCGACAGGAATAAATCTTAGTGGCAGTCAAGCCAAGGAGAATGCGAGTATCAAAGATGAAAACAGCGGGTCGGTACGAGACAAAAGCGAATACTCGCAATTGCGGGGCATCTGTCGTTAGTTCAGCGGGTCTCCCGACGCTTGTCATGTCCCCGACGGTCCAAGACCATGGGCATCCCAGTCAACTCGTCAGCCCTTGCGCCCGTAGTGTTGCCCAGCCGTACTCCGGATGCCGTGATTGGTTCCGTATCTCGTACACTAGCTATACGGTTGGAGGCTCCATCTGTCCCGATTCTATTGATACAAATACTCGGGATCGCGGGTCCTATGTGGCGCAGTGATACTCGCATCTCACTTCATTGGAGAAATTTGTCCGTTGCAGGCGCCCAAGACCTGCCGTTTGATGAGCGAAATGCCAATTCTTTGGCTGATAACAGGGCGAATGCAGTCCTTTCGATGGACCAGACTTGGCGTGTCGTCTTCAGGAGGGCGCAAGCATAACAAACGACCGCCGGCTGAGAGATAGAAATATCCCAGCTTCCTCCTCGTTCGAGCAACATCCAGATATCAGCAGACGACTCAGAGGACAACACCGACATTCCTTAGCACCACTCATCCTCGTCCTTTGCCGTTGGTGACCTTGACCGAACCGATACGACGACAATCCTTCCTAAGAGGCCGAGTTCGAAACTATCACAATGGCACGAGCGTGCAATCCCGACTATGTCAACGCAGAATGGGCCTTTTACCGATTTGAGCCCTCGACGGCGGCTGCGATCTTCTTCTGCGTAGTCTTCATCTTGACTACTGCGCTGCACCTATTCCAGATGGTTCGCACAAAAACGTGGTACTTGACCGCGTTTGTCATTGGTGGTTTCTGTAAGATCGCTTGCTGCTGAATGGGAGAGAGCGTTTCTAGTTGGATCAGCGAGCTAACAAAGTTGAACTTGTAGGCGAGTTGATCGGCTATGCTGCCCGCGCGAAGAACACGATGGAAGACCCTGGCTGCTGGACCCTCGGACCGTACATCATCCAGAACGTCCTGCTCCTGATTGCTCCGGCCTTGATGGCAGCCTCGATTTACATGATTCTCGGTCGCATCATCATGTTGACGGATGGAGAGAGCCACGCGTTCATCAAGAGGCGCTGGCTCACCAAGGTTTTCGTCTCCGGTGACGTGCTGTCTCTGCTTCTCCAATCCAGCGGTATGTTACACAAGCCCTAGAATAAGGCCAAATGCTAACAACTGCAGGTGGTGGAATGATGGCAGCTGCCGGAGAGGGCAACAACTTCATGGAGATTGGCGAGAAGACCATCATCGTCGGTCTCTTTGTGCAGCTCTTCGTGTTCGGCTTCTTCATCGTCACGGCGGCACTATTCCATCGTCGCATGGCTCTCGTACCCACGGCCAAGTCCCACCAGCCCGAGATCCGGTGGAAGTACTACCTCTTGACGCTGTATGTCACCAGTGTCCTGATCTGGGTGCGAAGCGTCTTCCGTGTGATCGAGTACCTCCAGGGCAACAAGGGAGAACTGATGACGACGGAGGTGTATATTTACATCTTCGATGCGACGCTCATGTTCCTCGTCATGGTGTGGATGAACTGGTTCCACCCCAGCGAGATCGGCCTTCTCCTCCGTGGCGAGCCGCCCATCAAGAACGGGTTGGAGCTGATGAAGATGGGAGGCAACTTCCGGAAGATGCAGCACGAGAACAGCAGTATGAGCGTGTAAGCTTGTTGGAATTGATCGAAGAATAATGGAATTGCCGGATGCTTGTCGGTAGTATTGGCAGAATGGTGGGTGTTTGCTGGTTGAGGAGGGTTGTCAACAAGCCAGCCAGCCTATGTAAGAGGAGTTTGGGGTAGCAGTCTTACCATGCTTCTGTGGACATTTCTTTTGTATGGGCTCCTCGGTCTGGGATAGAGATTTGGGATATGATATCTAGAAGTGCGGACGGCGATGTGGCAGACCGCATGGAATGACGGTAGCTGTATGACGGAATTCGGCACCAGGGCCATCACGGCCTACAGGAGCGCAGCATAAATTAATCGGATCTTCTCGGCCAGCACCGCTCTGCGTTTGATTGACGTGACACAATTGACAGGAAAATAATCTGCCTCCTGCAAATAATGGAGTAGCCAAAAAAGACCAGCCATCCTGGAGGTTAGCTAGGAACATGTTGGCTCGAATGGCTCCTTCCCCAATCTTCGAGATGCAGCCCGAGGCTTATCGCCACAGTCAGTAGGGGTTCTCGTCACCGATAAGACAAGCGAGAAGATGCACGGACTCCGTCTGTCCACTGCGGGGTCGGGATCTGCAGGGCGACATGGGCGATTACAGCGCCGGCTGCTGAACTGACCGACTCAAGCTCGCTGATTGGTCGAAGCTTCGGTGTGCAAGTGCCTGAATAGCTCCCAATCCCACCAAAGAAAACCTACGGCAGCCTGCAGCTGTCTGCCTCACCGGTTGGACAAGGAAACTCCAGCCTGAGGCGCTTCTTTGCAGGCAGCAAGGACTGGAGCAGAATCCCGCGCCTCCTTCTGTCCGCGTCACCGTTGCTTACTTTGCATTCGCAGTATTGGGCACCTGGAGGGAACAGAACGAGCCACCTATTCAATTACCTCCATGCACCTTTCCTGCCTTTCTTGCCTCGCAGGGTCTCCCTCCTTCTTTCCGTCCCATCTCAACTTCCCCGCCCGACCAGGTGCCACCTCATCGATTCAGAACAAACCTTGACTTCTGCATCTCCAAATCATTCACCTCCATCGTGACGTCCATCGGCCGACGTACCACCGCCATTCTTAGCGCCAACGGCCATCATGGCTTCGCGCGAGAGCTTCGGCAAGATTGGCTCGGATGACGATTGGGAGGAGATCGCCGACAACTATTCCGTCAAGTCCCTGTCCTCCGACGATGAAGAAGACGAGAAGCCCGCCGCGTCTCCTGCCCTGACCCGATCCAAAATCGACTCTTCTCCTCCTCGCAGCCAGACATCCCCGATTCGACATACCCCTCAAGTCAATGCAAACCACGATGCGAACGATACGATCGTGACCGGCCCTACCGCATCGTCTCCCCGGGAAGAGTCACAACGACAACAAGATTTGACAAGATATTCCGGTGCCCCCAAGTCAGGAGACGTCGGTCGATACACGAAAGCACCACCTGCAACGACAGATAATGGCACGATCTCAGACTACTCGACCGTATTCCCCGACGTACCAGATACGCCTGATTACATGCCCGGGTATAGTTCTCCACCTCCATCTGTTCCTGCACTACCTTGTCGAGGCACGCCGTACCCGTACCCACCTCCAGGATTCAGCACATCCGCCACTCAACACAAGAGAGCAGAGGTTACCTTCCCACCGCAGCCCAATGTCTCGAAGACATCAGAAGTCAGGAATGAACCAACGCTTCCTATCCTGCCTTACAATCATGCAACCCAGGAGTTGGGCAGCTGGAAGCAGTCGACAATGGGGAAAGTCACTCCCGTCCCTTTCAATAACAAGAACCCCCAGGAGTTGGGTAGCTTTGCTCAAGGCGCGAAAGCCGCGACGGCTCTTGGCACCATGTTATTGGACAATTTCTATAGACAAGAGCGAAAGCCAGAAGAGATGGTCTCGCAATGCGGAACGTCGTTGGGTGTATCTACCCACGACACAGTTCTTGCCAACACATTGGACCTCGACGAGACCTCCACTGATCCTGTCGTTATCAACAATGCGCTGCTGTCTCTTTCACGCATGCTGAGAGATACCAGCCCAGCACTTTGCATAATGCATCTGAAGCACGCGACGAAGGTCCTCCCTGCTTGCAAGTCTCTTCTGGCTCAGGTTGACAGTCTCACGCCCATACTTGCCGTCTATGCAGCAAAGTACAATCAACCCACTGCCACGTCGAGAGACGTCCCGCTGGATCCTAGCCTGATGATGTGGATCGCCTCACTGAGCCGCACTTTGTGGGAGATTGGCTTTGAATTCAAGATCGTCGAGTCCAACAATCCTGGCTCGAGCAGCCCAAAGCGTGCTCCTTCCCTCGAGACATTGGTCGGTGAGCTCGAGAGCGCCGCTAAGCAGATGGTCGAATTTCTCCCCATTATTCAAGCGTAAGCTGTTACTTCATACACCCCGTCGTCACTTGATGGCTAACTCCTGGCAGCGATTTCGCCGAATTTCAGAAGAAGCAAAAGCCCGTCTTCTCTGCTTCCACCGCGGCACCCGAGCCCAACCATGACATCGATACACCCAATGATTATCAAAGACCTCGCATCCGGCAGACCATGTATGGCCTGAAAAAGGAACTGCAGCATGCCGTTTCCATCCTCAAAGGCTGTCAGAGATGGCTTCCGGACCCTGCCAAGGTTATAGTGGGTGACGTGACGAACGGTTTGAGCAACCTTTTTAATGTCGTCGGCGGCATCATGGCCAGCAATGGTCCGGCGTGGTTCGAAGGCCCTACCACGGAGACCGGCAGGCCCAGACTCATCACCCACTCCGAGTTCGGAAACCTAGATCCCATCGTAATTGAGGACTACAGCGCCCGCATCCAACAGATATGTGGCTTGGTTCACATCGACGCAGCTGAAAGCCGTACGTGGTCCGAGGAAATGATTCGGGAACATCACGTTTGCATGCTCATCGAGCAGCAGCAAATAGACTCGCTGGAGCACATTGTTTCAGTCCTGAAGGGGATGCTGCTTCGTTAACAGATGCCAAGTCCCACAGAACGTGTTTGCAGAAGGCTGGAAAAGTGTTAGTGGCAAGTCGAGTGTGGCATACCCACCTTTTGGAGTCTCTGGAGTTTACTTGCTGGGTATGACAAGGAATTTGTCCTGTACAACTCTGCTCTTTGGACAGAACTACTACACGAACGATGAATTTCATTCCATGTTTGGAACTCGGAAAAAATTACGGAATTGTAATTGACAGAAAACTGGCAGTAAAATAGTTGGGTATCGGTTCCAGTCCATAGCCTAACCAGAACAATTGTTTGTCGACTTCAACTATATCATGCGGCTCGTTGATACTCACCAAGCCCAGCTTCGGACTACTTTCTCCTCAATTAAGTACCGATGGTCATATCAGGAGCCTGGCACCTTTTACATGAAACACCACCACCAGTTGGAATTGCTGTTAACAAACAATAACAACTCGAAAGGACCATCAACCAGGATATATTGGTAATCTTTAACCATCCTCGGGTATGGGACGCCTCTATTCAGATCGAATGATGAATACCACACTCTCAACCGAACGTTAACAAAGAGCTAGGTGCACCGTTTCTGAAGTAGACCAATGTGGACAGCACGCCAACCACACATGCACAAGCATACTTTGAAGCCATGTTCAAACACGCTGATCAACACCCGAGTGAGAGCGACGAACCTTTGACATTCCTCAAACGCAAATGAGAAGGAGATCCGTTCGTATATGCAACAGTTTCCCCGTGATCGTCAACTTCACCCGTTGTAGCCATTACGTGAAAGCAGCTCTCGACCTGCCATTGCTGGATAGTGCAAACCTGCCAAGTGCGCCTTTTGAACATTTCAAAGGGTCACGCGTTTCGAAACGCGGGGGGAGACAGTTACACAGGGGGGCAACGAGCTTGTTGACGTTGGATTAAGGTATGCAAACCGGCATGACTCGCGGCTGCTGCCGCACCCCCCTTTCCAAACTCACCCTCGTCAGTTTTCCCGTGCCGGCCGGCAAGTCTCCAACATCCCCTCCCAACCGGGGGACGATTAGCAACATCGGTACCGACATTTTCTCATGCCACGAAACATCAGTCACACCTCATAAAAAAGAGGGAAAAATTCGAATCGGCCTTCTGACCGTGGGCCCCGTGACGTTTCCCATAGTGCGCGCGCGCCCCGTAGATCCCGGAAAGGGGTCCGTCCCAGAGCGGGCCCCGCCCGAGTGGATTGCAAGACGTAACAAGAACTGCTGAAATTTTCGCCCGCCGTCTGATTTTGTAGCGGAGGTTCCAGATGCAGTAGCACCTTGTTAAATTTTCAATTCAGTCATCGTGTCAGAAAAGTCTGGCTCCGACAATGGGGTCATCCCATGTGTCCAGATTTTTTTGGGGGGATTGTTGAGGTGGCGTGGGAAGACGAAGAGAGCCGTGAGTCAATGGGGTGGTGTGTGGGTTGGATGTGTAGAATGATGGGAATGTCTTCCCTCTTAAAATGTTTATCCCCTTCTCCCCCCTTCCGCCCAACGAATGCCGACGAGAACCGCACAAACGCACATCAGAAGGAAGAGAGAATCCGGGGCCCCTCAAACCTAAATCGTCCCGTACCTATGCAACAGGCTGATTCCCGATCCATTCTCCACAAGCCGCTCCCCGAAAGCTGCATGTCGGCCTGAGTCCCTCTTTGTCCATCCATCTCATCGGACCGCTCCACTGGACGCGAACAGGTTCCACCAACAACACCTTTCAGCTTTGAACCTTTGAGGGATCGTGAGGCTAAACAGGTTTTCAACCGTTCGGCTTGAAGCGGTCGGTCTCTTCCCTCAGACGACATTCAACATGGGCAAAGAAACAGAAGCCACAAGGGCGCCCGTCGACCCTGAGAGCCAGGCCAATTCCGATGCGCCAGCTGGCTCTAAAGTGGTCCAGGACCAGCCGCCCGCCTTCTCCTCATCGAGCCACATCGGCGGCGTGGGCGAGAACGACGAGGGCGAGTTGATCAACTTCAAGACCCTCCACTGGCTGTCAGTCACACTCAACCCTCCAACCCCCGTGCCCCAACTAACTCCTCCCCAGACAAGGAGGCATCGTGCTCGTAGCAGAGACCGTATCCCTGGGCATCCTGTCCCTCCCCTCCGTCCTCGCCACCGTCGGCCTCGTCCCAGGCGTCATCCTCATCTGCGCCATCTCCGCGCTGGCCACCTACTCCGGCCTCCTCCTCGCCGAGTTCCGGAAACAGTACCCCTTCGTGCAGCACTTTGGCGATGCCGTCGAGCTCATCGGCAAGCCCATCGGCATGGGCGGCGTCTTCCGCGAGGTCTTTGGCTGGGCGCAGACCATCCTCCAGGTGTTCCTGATGGGCGGGCACATCCTGCTCTGGACCATCTGCATGAACACGTTGACCAACAGCGCGACCTGCACCGTCGTCTGGGCGGCCGTCGGCATGATCGCCTTCTGGATCTTCAACGTGCCGCGAACGCTGAAGTACACGAGCTGGATGTCTGCCGCGTCATGCGTGTCGATTGTGGTCGCGGTGCTGATCACGGTTGTGGACGTTGCGATTGAGAAGCCGATTGGCAGCGGGTCCGTGGACATCTTCCGCAAGCTCGGCTTCTCACCTGCCTTCCTGGCCGTGACGAATATCGCGGGTGCTTTCTCGAGTCACTCCATCTTCTTCAGCGTGATTGCCGAGTTCAAGAACCCCGACGACTGGCCCAAGGCGCTTGCTTTTCTGCAAATCACCGATACCACGCTGTACCTCATCTCAGCCGTCATCATCTACGTCTACGCCGGGCCCGACGTCCCGTCCCCGGCGCTGTCCGCAGCCGGCAGCGCCACGATCCGCAAGGCAATCTGGGGCGTGGCGATTCCGACGATTGCGATTGCGGCCGTGATCTACGCGCACGTCGCGTCGCAGTACATCTTCACGCGTATCTTCGGCAACACGAAGCACGTCGTGCGGCGGACGAAGCTATCCACGGTCGCGTGGCTGCTCGTCACGCTCGGCATCTGGGGTATTGGGATGGTGATTTCGGAGTCGATCCCGGTGTTTAACAACCTCCTGGGTCTGGTGTCCGCGGCGTTTGCAAGCTGGTTCTCGTTTGGGCTGCCGGGCATCTTTTGGTTGTGGATGCACTACGGCAACTGGTTCAGCAACTGGAAGCAGAAGACGCAGTTTTTCTTTACGTCGCTTCTTTTGGTTGTGGGGATTTTGCTGTGTGTTTTGGGGCTTTGGGTGTCGATTGAGTCGATTGCGAGTGCTTCGGGGTCGAAACCGTGGACTTGCGCCAGTAATGCGGCCGAGTGAAGTTGTGTTTGTCGTCTTTGGGGAAGATTGGTTTAGTCTAGCCTAGTTGCATAGGCCCACGAAATGATGTCCATAAGTAATTATTTCGATTATACAAAATTCGTTCGTCGGCTTAGTCGTGTTCTCTCACGAACTTAATGCTGGGGTCAATCGCCGAGGTGCGGCTGAGTTACCCGTCTCGTGAGCAAGGATCGGCTTTTGTATCGGAAATGTTCAAAAAGGAGTTTGATTCCCGAGTTGTTATCAGATAGCCCCGCCGCAGATCAAGGCAAAAGCGCTGGGTGGCTCCATTCATATGCATTATGCAGAGGCAGTGCATGCGGCGCAGTCATTATTTAGGCACCTGCCACTGGGCTATCTTGACGAGTTAGCACTTGCGTACATGGTATATGAACCGCCAGCTTCCTCCAAGAAATCCTTGCAAAAAGGCATACGGATTTCATCTTCCAATTATTGCAAACGTGGCACCCACGCAATTGAGGTTCTTGACTGCCCATCATACGACAACATTCTTCAAATTCGGAATGCAGCAAGACGAGTATGCAGATACCGGCACGTACGATGATGGCGACAGCGAGTTTATAAGAGATGAAGGAAGCCACACGAATTCTCAAACAGACAACGATGATCACCACAAACTTGGGACGAACGAGGCTTCCGACGATGATACCAAGAATGCCCACGCATCAGCAGACGAAGATGACGAATTACCGGAAGATTGGTTGCGTGCATTGGGCCAGTGGGCATCGAGGATCTGTCATGTCTGTCAAAGCTTTCTCAATGGGTTGAGTTGTTTCGCAAATGGACGTTGGGAGACGAAGACATCTGTGTATCACGCTTCTCTGATCTCATTGAGGCAGTCCGTTCATGCAGGCTGTCCTCTGTGCCGGCAGCTGTCCATATCTTTGGACAAGCTTTTCAAAGAATCTGAATTGAGAGCGCTGAGGGATGCATGGCACGTTGAATGTACATTTCACACATTTCACTCAGCAAGCAACATTATCGGTGCATCATCGGGGATGCGTTTGTTTTTCTACCTCTGTGACGATGAGGACTACCATAGAAACAGCTTCGAAGAGATGGAATTCTACGCGGCAAAAGGCGTACGCTTGGGTGCAGAGTTCTTGGGTGAGGCAAGAAAGCGCTGCATTGCTCACAACAAGACGACTAATGGGTACCAGATCCTTCCCTCAATCGGAGTACTGCGAAGTCGGAAGCGTCCATTGACCTCGTTCGGTCCTGGTATCAGAAGTGTACTTGTCGAAACTGGCAACCAGAATCGCGAGTTCTTCCAACCCGCTTAGTCCAGGTATGGAGACCCGATGCAAGAGTTCCAGACATTCTGTGTGCCAAACTCTGCGAATCGGAGGATTTGCCCCCAACCGCTACTCCGTACACTACTCTGAGTCACCTCTGGGGGCCAGGCACCTTCTTGAAGCTTCAAAAAAGCAATCGTCGAGAATTTCAACAGGCGATACCAGTAAACCACCTTCTTCAAGTGTTCAAAGATGCAATGCATATAACTATTGAGCTCAATGTTTCCTATATATGGGTCGATTCTCTTTGCATTATTCAGGACTGTAAAGAGGACTGGGCACTCGAATCCAAGACAATGGGGAACGTCTACCAATATGGAGAGCTCAATATTGCTGCGACTGGATACGATGACGGCGACAAAGGTCTATTCGGCATGAGAGACCCGATACCTTCAAATTACTTTCCGATTCACTTAGACTGCGACTTGCGCGGAGAGCGCGGTGAACATTACAACGGCTTCTATATCAAAGCAAGCAGGGAGGCCTTTATGGAGGATGTCATTCGTGGCCCCTTGAACTCACGAGCTTGGGTGGCACAAGAACGGGCTCTATCAGCAGCAATTGTTCACTATACTCCGAAAGTAATGTGGTGGGAATGTGATTGCATGATTGCCAATGAAGCTCTCCCAAGTGGCCAAGAGGTGTGGGACCTGGAAAGAGAATACACGCCATGGCAAGTCCGGTCACTTGGAGTTGCCAAGAAGGAGTCGATTTACGAATTTTGGAAGCGCTTCATTGGGTTCTACGCTGCTACGAAGATAACCTTCGAGAAAGACCGCTTCCCTGCTGCTACCGGTATCGCACGCATTCTGGGCAAGATGCTCAACGAACGATTCATTGCTGGATTTTGGGAGGGTGACATCGCTCGGTCGCTTCTTTGGGAATGCTACGGCAAGGCAAGCATCCCGTCTGCGCAGGTGGCTCCATCATGGTCCTGGGCATCTATGTGCGTTTCGATTGGGGGATTGGGATTTCAAAGGAGACCATCTATGCGTCTGATAAGTGGCGTTGATCTCAAGGTACTGTCAACAGTGGATGGGTTCACGTCGGACCTCGAAGCGACGTTACTTGAAAAATCTAGTGTGTGGGCTCTCGCAGTCCGAGGACCATTGAGGACATTACCGCATGATCTATCAGTAAAGACGGGGAAAGGAACAAACGGGGTATTCTCTGTGGTGGTGAAGGAGGATAAGGACCACATCACTTCTCACCTTCAAGACGGGGGGATCCCTCACGAGCAGGCCTGGCGTTTGAATGCCTCTACACACCTTCTTCCACTTGCACAAGCCTACAAATCGGTGTATGGACTTTTGATACAACATGTACCAGAGGCTCAAGATCCAAACACTTTCCGACGATCGGGAAAGGTTCATTTCAGATTTGATAATATTGAGATGATGGAGGAGTACTTTGGGATCTTTGAAAAAGACGGAAAGTACCAGCCAGGTTTGAGATTTGAAGAATGTGGTTTTCAAAATATAACTTTAGTCTAGCTACAATGAAGGATTCTACAAACCTTTACCGCCGTGGTGGTCTGGGAAAAGACCGATGGTCAGCCCTCCCCAATTCGACATAGAGGCGCAGCCACTGTTGTTGTAGGGTCACAGATTGGGCTGGGAGCGGAGGGACTAGAAAGAGATGGTTTCTTCTGTCGGTAACTAGTAGTTAGAAAGTAGCCTCCACCCATTTTGTGAAGAACTGCATTATATAGATTTATATAACTAGGGATATATAAGAAGACCCCTTTTACTCTAACTACTCCTTATATATCTAGTAAAGACCGCTTCTATTAACTATAACTATATTAAAGTAATTATATATATATTATTAAATTCTTTTAATAAAACTATATATTTTAGTAATTAAAAATATTTAATTTATAGATAGTTAAGTAGTTTATTTAAGTTAATATTTATCTTAATTTACTAGAAATATTACTATAATTTATATTAATAATATTTTAATTTATTAAAGTAAGTAAAAGTTTTTTTAGTATATTTTATATATTATTAAATTATTTACTAAGAAATCTTTATATATATATAAAAAACTATATACTTTTTTAGAGTTTTTCTAAAATAATTTTAAAAAAACCGTTATTTTTAAAGTAGTTTTTAATATTATTAATATAATATAATAATAATATCTTATTATTAAAGGAATAATTAGTTAAAGTAATATAAAAAGAAAGAAATTTATTTTTTATAAAACGATTTATATTCTCTTTATATATTTCTATAAATAGCTATAGAAATATCTCTCTTAAACTATCTTAGTTTTTAAATATTTCCTCGTAAGAGTTATATAGTAATTAATAAAGTATGTTTCTAAGTAGTAAACTGCGAAGAAGAAAAGTTAGAAGGGAAGAAAGAAGTAGCCTCCACTATCTGAATCGAGAAGAGGATGTTAGTATGTTCAACAGATCAGTAGGAGGTTCCTTCTGGTCCACTGGACCAATTTGAGGGTGGCAAGATTGGCAAAAGCATTTCTGATGATCTGTGGCAAGTGGAAATCTCCTTGACTCACTGACCAGTCTCTGGCCACAGAAGTTCAATGTCACCGCCAAATCTGGACGTGCCAGACAACGTAGCTTGATCAGATGATGGCTGAGGCTATTTTGGTTCGCCGAGCCTTTCCATAAGCCTTCACATCCATGCAACTTTGACAGATACGGTTGAATATTTGGGGAAAGGAGGCTGAGACTTCCGAACTGCGCGCTCTAGTTATCAACATATCACACCAAAATCCACGCCATTCCGACGTCGGTTCCATGGAACTAGAAATACCATTTTCCGCCGACGAGAAAAAGCCGCACAAGAGGTCTTGGGCATTTAAGACAGTCTTGTGTGGTTGTAGGGTTAAGTCAAACTGTCAAAACTTACTTCCTTTTCTGCGCACGATCTTAAGTCCAATGGAAGCGAGGTTGACGGAAAGTCAGCCCGCGTGTTGTTGTCTCAAAATCAGGATTCTGGCCATAGTCAGGCGAGCGGACCGTGCCCCGTTTGCCGCGTTGAGACAGAGTTGAACATTCATATCGCGATCGGATCCAAAAGCCTATGTCTTTGCCATCAGCTTGCGCCCTCAGATTGGTTTTAAGACATTTAGCCTTGTGCGAAATGATTTCAAGACGGCCTTCATTTATTTTCCAAACTCTGTCGCCTCAAACCGTTTTGTTGGGTGTGACTTTCGAGTATGTCCTCATTCTCCTTTTTCATGGCCTTATCTTCGTTGCTTTTCCCACATGGGAATGGTTGCACAAGTAGTCAGCTCGAAACCCGCTAACAACGCGGAGATCAGCAAGGGTTTTAGGGCAAGGCTAGACTAACAAGCCGTCCCATCAACTGAAATTGGATCGTCTGAATCATTTGCTGCAAGTCACATGCGAGAGACTTTAAGAGTGTTCTTTTTTAATATGATTTGATTGTTCCATTCGTCCAGCTATCTACATGTATTGGCGACTACACATTATTTGCATAAACCCCACTCCCGCATGTAATTAGCGTTAAAAAGAAACTATGTTCGTAACTTCATTCGAGGTGCAATGCCCGTGTACCCGCAACCTCTCCAACCAAAAAAAGGTTTTTTGTACATTTTCGTTATGTGCGAATGTCCGTCCCAAATTCGCAAATTTTTGCGCTGTTGGGTTCAATCCAGCTGAGCCACCAGCAAGTCCCGCCAGGGTTCGTAGCAGAGGATTTAGAGGAGGAGAGCAGCGATGGCGACGGCCAGACCGGCACCCGAGAAGGTGGCGGCAGCGCCGGCGGTGACAACGTTCTTGGCAGTAGGAGAAGCCTCCTTGGTGCCCTTGGTGGTGGGGGAAGCATCTCCGTTGGTGCCCTTGGCGGTGGGAGAGGCCTCCTTGGTGCCGTTGTTGCTGTGGCCGGGGGCGGGGACGGCGGCGCCGGGTGTGACACCGGTGGGAGCGGGGGCGCCGGCGACGGGGCGGGTGGTGGCCGGGACGCTCTTGTCGTTGCCGCCCGCTCCGGCGCAGGGCTTGCTGGCGCACTCGGAGAGCTGGCTCTGCATATCGGCGAAGACCTGGGTGAAGTGGGCGATCTCGTCACCACCCTTGCCGCCGGCGGGGAACTTGGTGGAGATGGTGGTCATGAGAGTGTTGACGTTTGTGGCTGTTGATAATGTTAGTCGCTTGGAGGTTTCTGCAAGTTGAAATGTGGGAACTTACCAATCTGGGCAACCCAGTTGAGGGTGGTGTCGCAGATGCAGGCAGCAGAGAAGAGGGTGACCTTGCTGGAGATGTCGGTGAGGAGCTTGTCGCCAGCGGCGTTGAGCTGATCAGAGAGAGGCTGGAAAGCCTGAGCCTCCTCGATGGTCAAGGGGAGCATAGCAGCAGCGTTGTTGGTGGCGGTGCGGATGATCTCGAGCATGTAGGTCGAGGCGTTGGTGAGCTCCGGGCCCGGGCCGCCAGTGTAAGAAAGGCAAGTGGTGTCGAGGTTCTGGATGCCGTTGAGGACAGTCGTCATGATGGTGTTGACGGTGCTGAGCTCGCGGGTGCAAAGCTCGGAAGTGCTAGGCGCGGCGAGGACGCCGGCAGCGAAGAGGGCGATGGGGGCAGAGAACTTCATGGTGATTATGGTATTAGAGAATAGACCGAAAAGGTGTCAGTGGGAGACTGTTGTAGTGAATGTCGTTGAAAGAAAGTGAAGAGCTGGAAGATGAGGCTGCTGCTGGATGCTGGATGAGTGCTGATTAAAATTTTGAGATCGGCAGTCGAAGTCCATCTCTTATATATCCAGTTTCTCTCATGCCATCTTTGATTTGAAGGTGTCGATCGCTTTGACTCTTGCATCTGGACCCCGCCCCTGAGCAACTTTACCCCGGATCATCCTAGCTGGCAGTTTCTTCCTGTACAACCACACGTGTGCCGGACAAGCTGCGATAAGGACTAACACATCTCAAACCACGCCAGGAGGCTTGTGCTATTTTCTTCCAGGGTTGCTTCTGTTTCCCACGAACCCTAGCCGCACTGCTCGGACGAACATAAGATCTGAACGCCATCAATTGTGCTGCACGGCAAATGAGCAACGGCGCGTGGTGAGGCCGCCACGGCGCGCGCTAGCGGAGCCGTTTCTTTTTCCCGCAGACATAGCGCCCGGCCTTGGGCAATGAAACAGGAACGCGCCAATCCTTCCCTCCGAGTCAGGCTGAGAATTCTGAGTCTGTGGGTGACGGCCTAGGAAAGAAAGAAAAGGACATTGGTTTTCCTTCTCGGCGCTAGGCCGCATGCAAGTCTAACGAGCCCACCATCCACCAAGTGTGCCTTTTCTTCTTAGCAGGCTTCCATGTCTCTCTGTCGAAAAGGGCCCTGCGGCCAAGGCGTCTGCAGCCCCCAACCACTTTCTGCCCCTCCAGCCCTGGCAGGTGTCGTGCTCAATGTCGAAGAGCATGGCTCTGATGATCTCCCACCTCCCGCAACACCGGATCAACCGCCCTATCCAGCATGACACTGATCAGACACTGGTCAAATCACTTTGGCTCCCGTCCGATTCTAGGCCCTGTGCCCTGGAATTGTACGTAAGTCGCCAGTGCTGTTCGCTCAGACAACTCCGGTAGTCGGTTGTATGTGTAAGCTGGCTAGGCAAACAACCTCAAACGCACTCACTCAATCAGTGCCATCCGTGGTGGCCACCAAATGATTCGGACTATTCTAGAAAGGCATGCTTACAAGAGAGCTGTGCACAACATCTATGCTGCTCGTGACCCCAATTAGTGCAATTGTGCACGGGACGTTCAGCCGCTGCCGCGACTCAACCTCTCTCCCCCTTCGATGCTTTCTCCGGACAACGGACTAGACGGCATCGGGAGGCTGGCGGTTTTGAGAAGTACCGTGGCGCTTGCTGGCGGCTGGCCCTCGCTCGGTAATCGAGGTCCGGCTTGCGATTTGAGGCACCCGCCTTTCCAGCATCCGGATAGCGTGATAGTCTAAGGCAGTTGGAGGCTTCGGGCACTTGGAGATTAAGGACTGCAAACACAAGATTCCAAGAATAATAGGCCACACTTGACAAAGTTTGTTTCTCTTGAACTATTCAATCTCCCAGAAGTCTAAAACAGGGCCAAGCAACAAGGTGAGGTTTTCTTAGAATTAAACTCACCTGCATCCAGGCTGTGAGAGAAGTAGCGAGTCGTGCCTGCTGCTGCATCACGCACTCCGCCGCTGGAGGTGCGCGGCTGTACCCCACCAGCACGCCGATGGCCATCGGACGACGAGAATTTCCCCAACGGAGGCTCACATCTAGCCCATGCAGCCTTAGAAATATTCCAGCTCATATTTCGGGGGGCGCCGCCCTCTTTGTTGCGTGCAGCGGTCCAAGATACCATGTGCATGCGACGCTCGCTTGCCATGCGAATTGACCCAGGCTGATGGATGACCTTCCTTCCCGAATCCTTCAATAACCAGCCACGTCGGATGTCAAGCAGCTTTCGGGCCGAGCTAATTCTAGACCTCATTGAACAAGTTTGACGTAACCCTCTAATTTGTGATCATTGAAATTCGGCCTTATAGTGACGGCTGAACTTGTTAGTAAATTCTTCTTCGTCAGCCATCAACACTTGTCCTGTTTGAACGCCGGCGTCTCATCGGCCAAATGACCCATGCAGTCTCTTTGGGCTACGGAATAGGCTTATGGCCTGATTTCGATTGAAGACTGGATGTTGACTGGAGCGACTAGATATTCAATGACAGCAGCGAGGTATGAGAAAATGCTACTCGATCGGTAGTGAATGGAAGCTAATCGCTGTCTGTAGTGGCCGGGCCATTTACAAAGAACGCGCCATCTAGCGCGCGCATTTTGCGCAGTTGCAATTAGCAAAACTCGAATAAAATATGGACGCGATTATCAAGATTGGGGTTTTGGTAGACCTCCCGGACGTACCAAGCCTGCTCATCTCGGTGCTCGGCTCCGTCGCGGACACGGTGAAGTGGGTCCGGAAGCTCGTCGCCGACCGAGACCGTTACGGCATCCGCCTCCCGCTTCCGGTGCCGCTCCGCCGCAGCGGGGGAACAGACGCCTCGGCCTCGCGGTACAACATCTACGAGCAAGCAGTCCTCGTGGCAGAAGCAACATGTCAGCTTGATCTCCTGCCCTGCGATCAACCAGGATCAGTCAAGGCAATGACCGGCTCTTCCAGACTTGCCAACTTCATCAACCACTCTCGTCCGACAGTGGTACGAGAACGGCTCACACTCTCTTCAGTCGCATTATCGACGAAACTGACTCCGTGGTGGGAATGCAAGACAAAAGTTGTGAGCCAGTCTCAGATTCGTTGCAAATCACGCAAACGTTGGTCGCAAAATTTCGATGCTCAATAAGCCGTTTCGGTGGTCGGACTGTCGGAAACACCACGGCAGCATCACTTTTTTCACAGATGTTGGGGCGACCATGTCCGCAATGAGGTCAGGAGAGGCTCATCACGATCGAGTGCATGATGCAACCGTGGGGCCGCAAATAGCCCACTAGGTGGAGCGTGTGCCTCCCGGTTACACCTCGCACCCACCATTTTTTGCGACTCGTCACGATGCTGGAACATTGACAAATACTCACGTGCAGCATCAGACTTTCTTGTGTAGGATATCGGATTGGTCTTGTATATTTTCATAACGGTGTTTATGGATTGAATAGTATATAGTTCTTCTAGATATAGTACATAAGTCATTGGTGCGCCAGATGATCTGTGAGTTTGACATTCCCAGTTGCCAAGTGCAGGAAGAAAATGGGTTAAAATAGATCATTCCAAAGGTTGCTGTTTTATTCAGCACAAAGCTTCCTCCATCTGAAACTGGAATTAATAGAAGACACATGAGATGAAGTCAACTCCAAGAGGGACGAGATGTCAGCGCGGCCCGCTTTTATGACATTTCGATGAACAGTCGGGGCCCATTGAGGCGGATTGACGTAACCTTCACATCGCATGGGCCACCGATTTTGATGTTTGAAATGCTCAGAAAACTGGAACTCAAAAGTTGAGGTCATTGTTATGTAGTCGTGAACTACCACAAAATGTAGCACATTTGCAAATAGCTGATCAGCACGTCGACACGTATAAGTAACACTACAAACTGGCTATCCTCAAGGTTCCCAGCGTCAAGGTTCTGACACAATCCAAACAACCTGATTCAATATCCCGAATCGTAACGAATATTTGTCGATCACCATGGCAGACCAAATCCCCCAGCAGATGCGCGCCGCGTCCATCAAGGACTTCAACAAGGGCTACGAAGTCAAGTCCGTCAACGTCCCCACCGATCTTGGCCCGAACGACGTCCTTGTCAAAGTCGCCGCCGCCGGATACTGCCACACCGACCTCCAAGTCCAAGAAGGCGTCTACGCCTCCTCCGGTGCTAAGCCTGGTCTGATTGGTTCCCATGAGCCCGTGGGAACAATTGTGAAGCTTAGCCCGGAGGCCGAGAAGAAGGGATGGAAGATTGGCGACCGCGTAGGCTCCATCAACACCTACGGCTGCTGTGGGTCATGCAACTCTTGCAACCGGGGCAAGCAGCTTTGCGACAACATGACAGGCATGCTCGGTCTGACCGTAGATGGCGGGTTCGCTCAGTATATGAAGGCGGACGCGAGGGTAATCTGCAAGGTCCCTGAAGAGATTCCTTGGGCTGAGGCCGCACCATTGTTCTGTGCAGGTGCCACCGTCTACGGTGCCCTCGTAGCGGCTGACCCAAAGCCCGATCAGTGGCTGGCAGTCGTCGGTATCGGCGGCCTGGGACATTTGGCTATTCAATATGCAAAAGCCATGGGTGCGAAGGTCATTGCGATCGATAACCGACAAGAAGGTATCGACTTGGCGAACAACGTCCCGTCGCACCTGAAGCCCGACCGGACGTATGTTCTCAACAGCAAGGAGGAAGAGGCGAACACAATCAAAGAGCTTCAGACCTCATTCTACGACACCAATCCCGGCGTCGACCGTGTCGTTATCACCACGGAAGCCCGACCACTCGTCAGGTTCGCACAACAATTCTTGAGAAAGGGAGGCGTGCTTGTGGACGTTGGGCTCCCAGCTGATGGGCCCTTTGAGGTTGACCCGTTTGCGTTGAACTTCAAGGAGCAGACTATTCGCGGGGCGTTGATTTGCACGCCCGAGCGCAGCAGGGAGATGATTGAGCTGCACGCGAAGAACAAGTGCACGACACATGTCGAAAAGACGTTCAGTGTCGAGCAGGCCAATGAGATGGCCGAGCACTACCTGTCGAAGCAGCTGAAGGGACGGCTATGCATGGTTTTCTAAGACTTTATCTGTAATATTAGCTCATGACCTGTATGACCAACAAATACCTGAAAACGTCACCCACGGGTGTTGAATTCGAGGATTTCCCAATTCCGGTCTTTCTGCCTGTTGTGATGCGTGTTTTTGGGCCCCTGGCAAACACTGTGTCAGTGAGGACTGTTCATCCGATGTTTCGGTAGATGAGTGATCGCATCGCGGGGTAAGTACTGAACCTCGCCTGTCTGAAAACAGCGGCGTAATCTTAGCCGAGTGGAATTCTCAGTTTAGTAATCGCACCAGACCCGAGGTCGAAAAGCATACAGTTACACAGGTGATCAATGTGCTATAAGTTCGCAGTAAATTGACTCCTGTTGAATGAGAGCCCGCAATATTATCGTCTTAAAACCTTCCATACTAAAAGCTCATCCACTAAACAACATGAAAAATGTCTGAAACAAATTTCCAGCCCATTATCACCTCTCCTGAGGAGAAGCCCGCGGCCTCCAAGCGCAGAGCAATCTACCTGCGGCCTTTCCTACTTTTCTACATCAACTCTTTTATCTTTGAAGTTGCCATGCTCATTGTCAGCATAATCTTCTTCTCAGGCTGGCAAGATATGCTCCCCAAATTCATGTGGACAATTGTCTTTTGCCCACTCGGTATGGGCGGGGCTATGGGTGGTCTCATCAACGCCTTCATCGTCGACCGTATCTATGGCGCTAGAGCCGTGCACCTCGCTGCCATCATGAGCGTCTTGGTTCTCGGTGCCTGCAACGATTTATGCTATAATTTGGATCTCGTATTTGGATGGTTCGGAGCAAAGGACCACTTCTGGTGGTGGCACTGGCGATATCTGGGTATTTGGTTCGTGGGGTATACGAATGGAAAGTTGATGTTCACGGACCAGGGCCAAGAGACATTGGCCGGGTGGGGAGTGTGAGCACATGAGATTATGGCTTGCTTTCAGCGGGTAAAGCCGGACTTTTGAAAGAAACTGGCTAGGTCATTCGTTGTATGTCAGGTACGAGGTCGCGGAGGTGGCGTCAGTCCGGCGTCTGAGCACTTGCGAAAAGGGGGTGACGGGATTCCACGCTTAACTGTCTTGAGGGAAGAAGACAAGCCCGAAACCGTTTTGGGAAATCACACATCGGTCTCAATTGAATTGATCCAAGGTATCATTAGAAGTAAGTCTATAAACAATCCATTCATAAAAGTCATAATGTGAAGGTCAGCGCCCACCCCAAGGCAATCAATCAAGTTTGAGGCCCATAATTGACTTGATTGCCAGATCGCGATGCCATACTTGATTGATTGCTAATTAATTGCAAGTAATTGGCAAATATCCCTCTATATAGGGGGGCCTTAGGTGCCTTGAGGGGGTGGCCCCTAGAGGGGGGCTCCTAAAGGTCTAGGGGGGGGGCCTCTAGAAAGGGGGCCTCTAGAGGGGAGGGCTATAGAGGGTAGGGTCCGGAAGGTTAGGGCCCGGGAGGGCAGCCCCCGGAGGGGAAGACCCCGGAGGGGGGGCTGGAAGGGGGGCCCCGGGGCTGGGCTTTCGGGGCCGGGCTAGGCCCGGATTTCGGAGCCGGTATCGGGATAGATTAACAATTTTCCGGGATTTTCCGGGTCCTTTAGCCCGCTTCAGCCCCCTTAAGCCCCCCTTAAGCCCCCCCCCCTAAGGCTCTATAAGCCCTAGTAGCCCCCCTACCCCCCTGTCAAAAGAGTCAAGGCAATCAATCAAGTTTGAGGGTCATAATTGACTTGATTGACTGGCGATGGCCTCATAATTGATTGATTGATTGATTGAACTTGACAAGTTTACTTGCCTTGAGGTGGGCGCTGGTGAAGGTCCAGTTCCCACCAAAGAATAAGGCCAGTCTGGGAGATGGTGAAGTCTAAATGAAGAGAAATAAGGAAATCGTAAAGTCGTATCAATCACCTTGCAGGGCTCAAACCCTCGCAATGGAGTCGGTGCAGTCAGTCATGGTCCTCTTATCGTTTCCGAAAAGAGCCATCTTTTCCATACTAAATCCGTGTTAGTTGAGGTTCTGTAATAGAAACTGGCATTGATGGGTAACTCACGCGCCAGAAAAGCTGCTAGCCCACTTGTTCTGTTGGCCAATGAAGCCCTGGAACTTGGCAGCAACATCGGTCTTGGTGTCCGTGGCGAGCTTCTCATCCGAGGGGAAGACGAAGACGCCCGGGGGAGCAGTCTTGGGGGCGGTCTGAGAGGCGTAGTTGTATGTCTCGGCGTAGTAGTTGACATCCCACTTGCCGGGGGTGGAGTCCTGGGAAGCGTTCTTCTGGTTGGGGTCGACAAAGTTCTGAGTCGATGTGCTATGGGCGCCAAGAAGAGCAGCAAGGTCCTCGGCACTGTAGCCCTTGGCCTGGAAGAGAGCGAAGAGGTCTGAAGCTGAGGCAAAGACGTCAGGGAGACCGCCGGGCTTGGCGTTGGCGGTGGAGTCCTTGCGGCCGACGAAGGTCTTGACCTTGGGACCACCGGGGCACAGGAAGATTGCGGCATCTAAATCGGTGAGAGTCAGCAGCCTTCTTCAAGTCGTCAATTATGGAGTAACTTACTTCCAGCAAACACAATCATGTCAGCTACTGATGTTCCGTACTGAGTAGCCATGTCTTGGAGGACCTTCGCAATGTTCTGCAGGCCGCGGTTCTCGTTTCTGAAGAGCTCATCGGGGTCACCGGCAGATGAGCTCTTGCCAAGAATCAGAGAACCGTCACAGCCACCGCTGAAGCCTTGTGTGGTATCCCAAGAGCCGCAGTCATGGAAGATGGCACGAATGGCGGCGCGGGCAAGATCATTGCACTGGTCGCCGGCCATGAAGCGAGTGTTCAGGTCCTTGTTGACCTTGGTCCATACGGAGCAGGTGTTGCTGCCGCTGCCGCCCTTGCCACTGGAGCCGGAGCCGCTGTCATCGGAGCCGCCCTTACGGGGAGCCAGGTCAACAGTGGCCGCGGAGGTGAGAGCCAAGAAGCTGGTGAGGAGGTAGAGGCTGGAATGCATTTTGGCGGTGTTGGTGGGTTAGGTGTTTAGCTGGTGGTGTTAGTTGGCGGGTCTTGGCGATGCTTGGCGATGGTGTCTGAGTGATGATGCCAAGATGTTTGATTCCAAGATGCGAATGGGCTGTCTTTATAGAAACTTGGCATTTTCGATTTGGGAATGATTCCAACCGTTTGGTCGTTTCTGACTTTACCATTTCGATCTAGACCTAGGTGAACATAAGCTTACTCTAAGCTGTGGCAAACGCCTGCTTTGCGCGAATAGTGAACCATCTTCGTAGGTCAACGGCATCAGCGAAGTCGACTATTCTCTCGTGTAATGCGGGCGTCCTGACAAAGCACGACACTGCTCCAGTCGAGAACTACAGCACAGAAGAATTCGGTATCCGATGTCTCTAGCGTCGAACGGGGTTCGAAACGGACACGGTAGTTTGGGGAAGGTCTAGCCGGTCCGTTGCACTTAGCGCCGTTGAAACTCACGATGGGCTTGATGCTAAATTGCCCGTCGCCCAATAGGATGTCAGCTATTGTCAACCTCCCGGGAGCCGCACCAGTGGTGCGCATGGGCTGCACAAAGGAGAGAACAAAGAGCCCTAGCTGTTGGAAACCGAGTCGTTGGGATTGGTCGTGCCATGTCCCTCCGCCCTTGTTCTGGACCACAAAGGAGCAGGAAACGGGGAAACGGTGCAACTGTGCACGCATAAAGAGATGTGCGATAGAAAGGCACGTGGGTACTCTGCCTGGACGTATCAGAGTCAGCCGCAGCTGGACCCGGGCAGTTGGAAACGAGGACGCCTCAGCAGAATCGAGAACATTTGTGGAGGTTACGGGGAACGGTTTTGTGGAGGCTGGGGAAGGTTGGTTGTCAGAGAGCCTAGACTCGGCGTTCAAGTGTCTGTGTGTTCGTCCGAATGATCTTGTTCCTGAAAATCGTCCGATGAGATTCTCAGGGGAAAGTTGAGCTATGCAGAACTTCAAACCGATCCTTGTATTCAAGACGATCTATCATTCGGACGATTTCAACCTCTTACTTCAGGCCTTGACTGCTCTCGATATTCGTTGGCAAGATCATTTTCCATGGAAGACCCATTTGCCCAGTCGTGACTCATGGCCCGGGAAAGCCCAGCACATACTAGCTAATGGAATAAGAAATAAGTCTATGCGCCGACGCTACGACCCGTTCAAGCTTTATTCTCTGCTCTAGCCCTGTTTTCTCGCCGGTTCCATTGTCAGCTTTTTAAGCGACGGCCGAAGTCGCCATGAGCACAGATCCCTCAGACCTGTCCATCCATAGCCTCGGGACGGCCAGCACCTGTCTGCGAGGTCAGTCGAAAAGGGGATGCCGTGGTTGGTCAGCCCTTGGAAAACCCCCGATCCGCCTCGGTTTAACCCGAGTGCTAGGGATCTAGAAGAAGCCGGGCTAGACCCGCCAAACCTCTCTGCCGGGTCCATCAAAGGTCTGGCTATGTTTAGAGTTCGTGGAGATGAGTGGATCGCGCCCCGGATTCACATTGTTCTTCAGCCAGCCAAACGTGAATGTGGATCACGCATGTAAGCAGACTAGACACCGTGTAGCTTCAGTCTAGACGGCAGAGGAAATGAGAGCTGTCAGCATGTGGGAATCATCACTTTGAGTTTTGGCAGTTGGTGACTACAGCTGTCGCCCAAAAGTTGGACAGGTTATACACATGACAACGCCATTGCCAGTTATCTCGGAAAATCGGCACTCTTAGTCTCATTTTGCCGCGAAAGCAGGAAAACGTGCCTTCTTGGTGTTAACGAGGCGCAATAAGCTTGTTTGAAACTTTATCGGGGGCTGAACAGATCAGAAGAATCACCATAATTGTCCAGCAGTATTGTTGCGCGCGGGCTTTGCCGATGGACATTGTTGACCAGAGCTGGAAACCTTATGATTCGGTGCACAAAGCTGCCTGAAAGCAGGATCATAATACCGCGTGAGTTAAATATGTAGAACCTCGAGCCACGTCAACAATTTTGCATTCGGGTTCAAAACCATGGCATACGTTTGTAGCTCACAATTTGTGTGGCCGCAACTGATCAATCAGATGATTACGTTCTAAATAGTTCGAAGGCTAAGGTACGCTGTATGAGGTGTGCGGAAAGGGGGAAACACAACCCCAGCCAATCAGCTACATCCTAGGTACTGAGGCACTCCAGGTGGCTGCCCACTGAGAACAATATATTCCGATGTCACGACAACGTGACTTGTCTTGTCCTCACAAGCTATGCTGCCTAACCACAAGAAACCGGTATATTCGGACAAATGTATTTATTTTCCCCGGCCGCAAGGAGACAAAGATTTAAATGGCGTGCAATTTCGGCTCCTGGATTTAAGAGAAAAGTGCTCAGAGCGGTCATCTGATTTGCCACATTATCGTCACCAGAGTTTGTTGTTACTAGAACGACTGTATCTCAGAGGCAGCGACGAATACGAATGCCTCTCATAAATACCAGAAGAAGTATAACTTCTGTGTTGCACCTGTCATACAAACTTAAAAATAGACGTGTATCTTCAAGGGCGAAACCTTTGAGTGGTTCCTCTTCACGCGGGCCCCCTGAAGAAGTAGTTCAGCAGATAACTTGAATATTCACCGCAAAACAACCCTTCGCGTCCAGGTATGTACGAGGCTTATATCATGCACTGCCTTCTTGATCTCGCATTGAAAGCCCTCAAGCAGGGGAGGCATTGTGCACTGATCAAACGGCTTACGTGGGCTTCATGGGGTGGCATGTGGATTACTCACCCTACTATATGCACGGGTTTCCAACAGCATCATCTGCAGGTAATGATATCTCTAGTATCTATCAATCAATGAAGCCTCTGAGTGCCCTCATATAGCATTCTCTTGCTGATCACACCGACCCGTCGGAAACCAAAGTCTGGAGTCCTACAGCATTTCGAGCGGACGGAAAAATTGGTGTCGTTCAATGTTACCAGTCATATTCGGTTGAACGACAATCGGCCATCTTTGAACCGCATTCAAGAGACATGAAGTCCCAATGCAAGAGTAACCTGACCTGAGCCGCCAAGCGCGAAGCGCCGAGCCTCACCCAAGAAGCGCCGAGCGCCGGGTGGTCCCAACGTCAGCCAACAATCCCTGACAGCCAAGCGCTCCCAAGAACATGCGGGTCCTATGACAATCATGAACCAAGACAATCCTTCCTTGGCCTCGCTCAACGGTGGTCGTCAGACCGGCGAAAGGGTGGCCGGCTCGCGCCCTGCTCCACCCAGCGGAAGTCGACAACAACACAACAACCACCTGCTCCTCCGCTTGGCGCCGAGGAAACGGTGACACCGCCGCGAATTACGGGCCCCTCCGCCGAGAGTCTGAGGGCGGGCCACACGCCTACTTCAACGTCGTTTTATCCAATAAGGGTTCCGCTGTCCGCCGCCGGGCCCTGTCCGCCCAGTCACTCTGTTAAGACACTAAGATTCTTGTCCATCATTTCGCCATGCTGGGCAGCTGGGCATCCCACTCTATTTCTCTGGGCAGGTTTGGCTTGTCGCCTCCTTAGACATTAACAATTGATACCTGTTTACCTGCCCAGCGCCAGTTTCCAGTACCCAGGGGGCCCCCGCGCAGTGTTGTTTTCGTCCCTTCTTCCTCCCACCGTCCTCCCCGCCGCCCTTAGATCAAAGTCTTGGCATCCCGGGGAGACAACAACTGCCCAAGATATCACGAAGGTGGCCTCCATCGTACTCCATTGACTTGATGAGGATGTCTATTTCTGAGTTGAAATTGCAAAGACAATCAATTGGGCAAAAATTACTTGGCCGACCGTTAACCTACTTTGCACTTTTCCCAAAGCAGGATTCTGACAACGGCTATCAACTCCACTCTTCAGCTTCAATGCTTCTTTTCATAAGATCAGCCTGCCAACAGCCACCATCTCGGCGTTGTCGGAACGCATGTCGCAGATTTTCTCTGCAGCAATGATAGACGACAGCTCCAAGCCCGAACTAGTGGTTCATCTTGTCTAACAGCGGACAAGGCTGTGTGAATTCTGGGGCCTCCAAGCCTCCAGCTTCTCTCATCGTTTCAAATTCTTCAAGGTCCACAAGATGGAGGACCAACATGCGGCAACGGCCGAGCGGATGTGCGTCCCAGAATCACCGGCGATGTTACCGACAAGAGTTCTGTCTGTAAGACATTCCACAACCAAATGGCCGAGATTAACTGGAAGACCCAACTCTTGTACTCGTCAGCGAGGACGTTTCGCAAGACGTTGCATCTTGAATGACCTAGACACCGCCGCCCTTAGTCCGGATTTCCTTATTCTAGAGCGCTCTTATCTCCCCAGGAGAGACACTGGCTGTCGTCTCCCGCGCCGGATTGCCGCTCTTCCCCGAATGTTCCATCGATGGCCTCCACGATCCGTCCCCTGGTGACAATAATCCCCTATCAGGATCTACGCGGCACCACTTGGCCATGAATCAGATGCGTTTTGGTCCATTTCCAAATTTCTAAAAATTCACCGACCACTGCGATCTGCGGCCAAGCCGCTCCCTTTTGGTCCGTGGCCAAGTATGGCCCTGGTAAACACACCACTGTTAAATAGACCGACTCTCGGCGCTGAGGAGAAATCACTTGCCTTTTCCCGCCGCTCACCAGACCATTATCCATCAGCAGCGCTGGGGTACCGGGTGACCGTCATACCACAAGAGACTAGAGGACATCTCTGCACTTCGTCATTTCAAGTTTCTCCTATCTGACTTCATCTTTTGCGCGATTTTCCTTCCCTTCTCTAGACGTCCTTTTAATAATCCTTTATCTTCTCTCGAGGGGTGGTTGATATCTCTTGTCTTCCTTTTTTCCCCAGACATTTCATGCAATCATCGTATGAGCAATAGCTAAAGAGATCTTCCCCCTTACACCCAAAGCCCTTGCCGGCCAAGGCAGCCTCCCTCGTCACACACACCACCGCCTCTGGGCACACGGAGATCTCCAACCTCAGAGTGAAGCCACAATCAACAAAGCCAAGATGCCTACTCTCGATCCCAGCGAACTGAATGTTGTGCTTGCCGTCTTCGGTGGGTACCCCAAGCCTTGGGCCGTTTGACTCTGACTAACCATCGTATCTCATTTGCAGGAGGCTTCATCATTCTTTACGGTGTCATTTCAGTCAAGATTAAGAATGCGTGGTACCTAGGCGAGGCCTGTAAGTTCTTTGTCCTATCAATCCCTCACCATCGGATCAGTCCTGCATGGCATGATGCAGCACATTGGTATGACAAGCCGGGTACACTGACATTCTTGCCCTCGTCTTGTAGTACCGGCTGTCGTTCTAGGCGTGTGCCTTGGTCCGCTCGCGGCCAAGTTTCTGGACAGCGAAAGATGGGGGTCAGCCGTTCCAGGTCAGACAAACGAGATCACTCTGGTTCGTACAGCCTTTACCAGCACGCTCCTGTCAATCATGTCCCCACGTGTTCATTGGCTAAGGAACTGACTGGTACTCATGATAGGGTCTCATGAGAGTGATGATCGGCATTCAACTTGTCATGGCCGGCTACCAACTTCCCGCGAAATACCAGAAGACCAAATGGAAGGATATGCTTGTTCTCATGCTCCCCGTCATGACCATCATGTGGCTTGCCACCACTATCTGCATCCTTGCAACGATCCCAAAAGTTACACTTCTGGGAGCGATGGTGATTGGATCTTGTGTCACATCGACAGATCCGGTTCTATCACAAGCTGTTGCGAAGGGCCCGTTTTCCGACAAATTCGTAAGACGCTCGCTTCGAGAGATCATATCGTCGGAGGCGGGAGCTAACGATGGCTTTGGCTTTCCGTTTCTCATGCTCAGTGGCAAGTATAAGGTCACAACCATCTGTAGCTCTTGGCTAACTGATATCCCCAGTATACCTTATGCGGCATGCGGACGGAAAGGAGGCCCTGCATACCGGAGACTCCACCTTGCACGCGGTAGCACGTGCTCTGTTACCGCGAGCAGGGGACGTTGCTCGTCAAGGCGGTGGAGTTGGAATCGCCCTTCAGAATTGGTTCCTCGAGACATGGCTTTACTTCGTTCTGATGAGTATTGCTTACGGCGTCATTTTCGGAACAATGATTAGATATGCTCTCAAGTTCTCTGTCAAGAGGTAAGCATAGTTCCGGGGTGCAAAAGTGTCAAAAGCCTGAGACTAACAAGTCACCAGAAAATGGATCGATTCCGAGAGCTACGTACTCGTCCCAACTGCCATTGGCGTGCGTATTCCCCCAGAAATTTAGGCGAGCAAATCTGACCAATGTCATAGCTTTTCATGATGGGAACCTCTGGAGCCATTGGTACCGACGATCTTCTTTCTTGCTTCGTCGCCGGCAGCGCACTTAACTGGGATGGGGAATTCCTAGCTGAAGCACAAAAGAGACACGATGAGGTCAATGCCAGTATCGACGTTCTACTCAATTTCGGCGGCTTCATGTACCTTGGCACCATCATCCCATGGAGCGAGTTCAATTCGGACATTACCGGGATCAGCCCCGGTCGGCTCTTCGGCCTTGGCGCTCTGGTCCTACTGTTCCGTCGGATTCCCGCAGTACTGATGACTTACAAGCTCATGCCAAACACCATCAAAGACTGGAAGGAGGCCTTTTTCATGGGTTATTTCGGCCCAATCGGGGTTGGTGCTGCTTTCTACGTCGAGCACGCCCGCCATCTGTTTCCCAAGCTGGCGGAAGCAGAAGCGGTTGGCGATAACGAGGTGGTTGACGTGCTCCGTGCTATGGGTCCTGTCGTCTACTGGCTAGCGCTATTTTCCATCGTTGTCCACGGCCTCTCTATTCCCATCCTCAGCGCTATCTACGGCTACATGGGGGTTCAGCCGATCCAAGAGGACGCCGTCCAACTTCGTCGCCGCTCCGTCCGCGTTCCGCCACCCTCGAACGCTGTCGAAGGCGACAGAGACACCTTTATCGCTTTCAACAGATTCTCGCGACCGAACCTGTCGACCGAGTCACTTAGCCATATGGGTGATGATGACTCGACGATCGCTGACGAGAAGGTCCGATATCCGGATCTGGAATCAGGACTTCAGGAGGCCAAGCAGAACGCCCAGAGGTCTCCTCGAAGGAGCTTCAATATACCGAGGCTCACTGCGCCTCGGAGCCTAAGTCGTCCTCGGACCAGCACCAGTCAGGTGCAGTGGGATCAGCCGCACGTCACGCGCGACTGATGTATTACCACGATCCTGAAAGATCAACGCCGAAAGAAAGATTTGAGCAATTTTTTCACGGGACAAATGATCTCTGTCCTGTAGTGTATGAGATGTAGGAGGTCATGAGTAAGTAGGTAACGGAAAGCGCAACTTGCTGCTCCGTACTGGACTCGTACACATACGGGTTGGCCGCTATTGTTGTCTTGACGAGTCGCTCTGATGGCGGCAATACTTCTATGAGCTTGCAATGAAGTTCGGTGGAGGGCATTGGCGAAGGCGCAATTACCTATGCGACTGCATGTGAAGCTGTACATTGGGTGCCAAGGAATTAGATTGCAGGTAGTGATCCAAGCAGAACATACAAAGTTCACCGAACCAAGCCTTTGTATTCGTCTTATATGTTGTCGTGAAGCCGTGTGAGATTCAACTGGAAAAATTGAGAGTTGAACACACTCAAGAAACCCGGGGCATGGGAGGTCTGGGAAAATAATTGGCGTTGGTGGAGTTAGTCCCGGGTTATTGTAATAATGCGAAGAAGCCTGCGACACCAGCGCCTCCCACCGGGGGTAATGGCGGCGGAGCTCCGCTGCGACTCATGACACGAACATCCCAGCAAGTGCAGCGGCACCATGGGAACTAAGTGCGGGAACTATTCCACATTCAGTTTAGGGACAGGATGCGTCCCGAAGTCGTCGTTCAAGCTGTCCCTGCTTCTAACTGAGCATCTGCTTGCAGACATACGAATACTTCGCAGAGTGCCGTTGAACCAAGGGTTCTGAGCGGTGAGGGGCTGGCCATCCCTGCAGCTAATGTAGATTGCCCGACCTGTGAAGCCCTCGCGTCTCCAACAGTTTGATGCAAATGTCGTCCGTGATAGCCAGTCGACGCGTACATCATTTTCGGCCAACGGGTTGTGGCCCAAGTCCGTAAAAACAGTACCGGCATAATTTTCTCAGTTTCAACTATGAACCTACCAAGGGTATCTCATGAACTAGAGAGCGTTCAAGAGTCGAGAACTATAAAGCTCTTGGAATGAAGGCGTGACTGTTCGAAACTCATGTCCCAGCTTTCCAACAACATTTTGAGCTTTCCAACGACATTTTGATCTAAGTTTTCATCCAATCATCATCATTAAAGATGCCTGAGTGTGGTTCAATCGTGGACGGGGTCGTGCGATATCCCCCCTCTGGAATCAACGTTGTCATTGTCGGTGCAGGCCTGGGAGGCTTACAGGCAGCCGTCGAATGTTGGAGAAAGGGTCATGAGGTTCAAGTACTTGAGAAGGGGGAGGCCATCTCCAAGGCTGGTACGCGTTCAATTTGTCTATGATTGTGCTCTAGACTTCTGATTCTCGACTGACGTCTTTTGTCTAGGCGATATTATCAGCCTCACCCCTAACAGTTATGCCACCTTCAAGGAGTATCCCACCATGCTACAGGAATGGGACCGATTCGCGTTCGACGTTGAAATGTGTTTCTGCCATCGCGATGGTCAGTTCGCCATCCCGAAGGCCGACTTCGAGCATCACCTTCCAGGAGTTGCCACGCATGTCATCTGGCCCATTCGAGCCAAGCCCATCGCGAGTCGGAAAGATCTTGCCTTGATGTTCCTGGGTCAATGCAAGCGATTGGGAATCCCCGTGACCTACGGTGTCAACATAACGCAGTACTCCGAGGATGACAAGGGAACTGCTACGGCCCATGCCGAGGACGGTCGCACTTTCACAGGCGACGTCGTGATAGCGGCGGACGGCATTGGCTCTAAGAGTTGCAGTGTTACGCTGGGCAAACCGGTCCGCGCAGTTAGCACGGGATATTGCGCTGATCGTGTCATGTACTCGACCGACCACATCAAAAGCGCTCCTGCCCTGCAGAAAGCAATTGCTGGGCTTGAACGACCGCAACTGCGCCTGTATACCGCGTGCGTTCTCTACAGAGGTCCTGTTACCAAGGGTTTTACTGACAGAAACCTAGTCCCGACATGTACATCGTGTTCCTATTGTCAAAGACTCACATCTTTCTGGGTATCACGCACAAGGTATGTGTTTCTCGCCACTCTGTACTCCGAGCTAACACGAGCGCCGCAGGATGATGGCACCGCAGTAGAGTCCTGGTCATCGACCGTGACCCCTGAGCAAACTGCGGATGTCATGCCTGACAAGGAGGGCTGGGATCCAGTCCTCATGGAAGCGATTCACAGTACCCCACCGAACACTGTTGTGCGATGGAAGCTGTGCTGCCGTAACCCCCAGCCGAAGTGGCACTCCGATGGCGGTCACATCATCCAGCTTGGTGATGCAGCCCACAGCTTCATCCCATCATCCGGAAACGGAGCATCAATGGCTCTTGAGGATGCCATGTCACTTCCCGAGTGCTTGAGACTGGGTGGCAAAGATCGCATCGCGCTGGCTGTTCGAGTTCACCAGCTTTTTAGGTAAGTTGACCATCTAGTGCGTTGCATCCAACATGACCTCTGACTACTGCAACCTAGATATGAACGTACGTCACTGCTGCAACACAACGGCTTCGTCAACAGGCGCCAGGTTCACCGCGAGATGAATGAAATCCTGAAGGACGAAAGAAAGCCTATGCTTCTCGGCAAGTGGGTATGGACGCATCATGCCGAGAAATATGTCACCGATAATTTTGAAAAGGCTTGTTTGGCTGTTGAGAGCGGCAAGCCGTTCAGGAACACTAACTTACCAGTGGGCCATCAGGTTCAACCCTGGAATATTGAGGACGAGGAAGAGAAGGAGAGGTCCGGGATCTTCGTTGAGGATTTGAAGAACACTGGCGACTGGGGCTTGATCTAAGGGACAGTTTTTGATTGATTTTAGACTAGTGTCTTGCGTATCGCCTATGAACTTAGTAAGAGACTTGCGGTGCAGACAAAGGTGAAATCGAATTTGACTGGAGTTTAGTGTACCCTTGACTTACTTCATTCCTTACATAAGTGAAGTTTCCTACCATCCAGCGTGCTGCATTATGCCTTTGGGAAGATGGCTGCGCCTAATTTGCACCAAGATTACCTACTTGAGCTGTAAGAGGCACAAAATACCGATGCTGGCTCTCCGAATATTCCGGCAATGGACGTATCAGTCGCGTCGTAATCGAAACCACCCACATAACTAAGTCGTCTTTATATCTTGCATACCGCATCAAGTAGTTAACCTCCGAGTCCGCCCAACCCTTGCTGGCAAGCCTTGGGTTGGCCAGTCTCTTCGGGGAGTGGTGGGGGTGGGGGTGGAGAGAGGAGTTCTGTTTTTGTTTACATCCATGCCCCGTACACGTGGGGAGCGAATTCTGAGCTCAACAAGTTGGCATTTACCACTCCTGATACGATATGCATGTTTTCCCTAGAGTAGGACCACGGGCGATGCCGAATGCCCCTGGTGCCGCCCCCACTGATACCCGGTGGGATCGAAAAAGTGCCGGTCGATTCGCAACTATTGTGGAGGTTCTTCAAGGCCGGCAGTGTCTCAACCTTGGCACGGGGACTTGAACCATTCCGATGCCGCTATCGGAATCCAATCTCTTCCGGCTGTTGGGCTTCGAAATGCATTACACCGCGAGCTGAAGTGTCGAACTTACCAACTGTCATCCTCAGCATCTTTGCCCTCTCCAGTCCTTTCGTCCCGCGTCATTATATCACTTTACTATCATTGGGAATATCCAAAAGCTACACGATGCCTTTCCGAATTGTCATTGTCGGTGGCAGTGTGTCTGGCCTAGCGCTGGCCAACATGCTGGAGAAATTTGATATCGACTACGTGGTGTTGGAGGCTTACCCCGAAATTGCCCCTCAGGTTGGCGCCAGCATTGGTTTATTGCCGAACGGCCTTCGCATCCTAGACCAGCTGGGTTGCTATGAAGCCTATCGGGCAAAGGCTGAGGACCAAGTCTATCAGCACGCCTATTTGAGAGAGCGAACTGGCAAGGCATATGGCTATCAGCATGATCTCATGGACATGTGGGAGAAGATGTGAGTTCAGACTTTCCTTCTAACGCTCCAATTACAGGCTCATCATATGTAAGGCTCGGGTATCCCATGATATTCATCGACAGACAAATGCTCATCCAAGTGCTGTATTCGAATCTGAAACACAAGAAGAGAGTTCTCACCTCCAAGCGAGTCGTCTCTGTCAACGTTACGGAATCCACTGCGCAGGTCACAACGAAGGATGGCCAAGTCTTCAGTGGTGACATTGTTGTCGGGGCGGATGGCATCCACAGCACTGTGAGAAAGGAGATGTGGCGCAACGCCCCACCCGGCTACTTTCCTCACGACGAGTACTCCCGAGTTCCTGCTGCTACTCTTTGCATCTTTGGAATGTCTCACCGTCCTGACGCGTACCCCGATGCCACTCAACACAACACCTTGGCTGAGGGTCACAGTTACTTCGTCATGGCTGCTCCAGGCAACAGAGTTTACTGGTTTTTGTTCATGGAGATAAAGGATACGCTTTACGGAGAAAACATTCCAAGGTATGTTTTTCCACATCTCACGATTGGGTTCAGAGACTGATGATTCCCAAAAGGTACACCAAAGATGACGAGGCAAAGATCGCGAAACAGCACATGGACGACCGTATCCTCGAGGACGTGACCTTTGGAGATTTGTATAACAAGCGCATTGTGACTACTTTGGCACCACTCCAGACGTACGTGTTCGAGAAATGGCACTACAAGAGACTTGTTACCATCGGAGATTCTGCCCACAAGGTAAGCTTCATCAAAGCTCATTTGACATCACAGTGCCTGCATGATCGCTTCCGAACATAGAAGATCCATCGACTGGGCATTGCAGCTGATATCAAATTCCCTCCGTAGGTTGATCCGGTGACAGGGCAGGGCGGAAATGGCGCTATCGAATCAGGCGCTCTTCTGGTCAATGCTCTTCTCCGCGCTTTTGACTCAAATCCGAAGGGTCTCAGCGAGAGGCAAGTGGAGGATGTTCTCGCAGAAGTACATGCGGTCAGATTCGTAAGTACAGATGCTGACAAAGTCATTCCTATCAATGCTGAACACAAATGGCCAAACAGGACCGGGCACAAGACGTTGTCCAGCAAGGCTATTGGCTCCAGAATGCCTTTACTCAGCGGTCGACGATGGGAAAGCTCATTGCGCGTTACTTCATGCCAGCCCTTGGGTCTTTCGGTGTTCTCTACAGAGGCGTCGAGTTCTGCTCACCGGCGGCTAGCATACATAGGCTCGATGTCCCTCACCGCCCTCGAGCTGTTCCCTTTGAAGACGAATTACCCGCCAAGCCGGTGAAGAACCTGAGCAAGATTAACAAGCTGTTATCCGTCGCTGTGACCATTTTACTTTGTGCTTTGGCCTCTGGTCTCGTACGGTTGCCCAAAGGCATCGAGCTGGCTGTTGATACGTTGTGCTCGACGCATGCGGTGGGTACATCAACTCTACCGGCCGTCACATTTCTAGCCAACACAGCCTCACTGCTAGCAATGGCATTGATCGAGTCTAACCGTGTCGGTAACATGATTACTTCTTGGGTCCAGTAGGTTCCTCCCCCTACACTAGAAGGCAGAAACTGCCCCGACTATTTGCCAGACAACTCACTGACCATATGGCAGGATCATCATCTTCGCGCTTGTCAACAACCTGTTGGGTCCGGGTGCAATTGGACCACTAGCTGCCCTTTTTGCTCACTGGTCATGCGGTCTAATTGTCGGAAGACACGTGCCAGTTGAGGCGGCAAAGATGGTGCTACCAATCGTCGCGGTCGGATATGTTCTTCCGGCTACTATAGCCATGCTCAGAATGGATTCAAACTCGATCATGATCTGGAGAAATGCTCCCATCATCTGCTTCATGCTTGCAAGAAGTCTCTCGGCCCTCGGAAACTCTTCACCGTCTGTTGCAGTCGACGACGAGAAGTCCAAGCTCAAGATTGAAAGAGAAAGGACCCGTAACATGTTTGCGAAGGCAGATTTGCCGCACATCCGGCTCGTCCACTATTCCGCCCTCATCATTTCTGCAGGGATTCACTTGGCCAATGTGTTATACCACGGTTTGCTCGCCAGCTTGGTCTTTGGTGGAAACGACGTGAATTTGACGACATTGGGTTTTTCCAAATATGAGGGCCTGGTCTTCACATTGTCCTCACTTCTTTTGGCTCTCGGAGCGGCACCTCTCAGCTTGAGGCTCTGTGGGTATATCACAAACTTACAGTCTTTAGTAAGTGCCATCGCCATCGGTCTGGGAATCTTAGCCGTTGGTCCAACAGCAACGGTTGCAGGCATGGCCGCTTACAGAGAAAGTGTTCTTGCTGGATTTGGCCAGTAGGTAGAATTGAATGCCCCATGGGTTACATGTAATCATAGAAGTTTCCCTCTATTATAAGACAACAAGGTCTGCCGGCAGGTGGTTTCTTGACACTAAACCATAAACCGAAAATCAGAAAGAGGGGTTCAGCCGGTTTCTGGGGAGATCAGTGGACCTGGATGGCAAGTAGTTGTTTTTGAACTACACAGCACACAATCCGATAGAAGAGTATCAATAAAGATAGAGCATTAATCTATCAGAAATACGACCACGGAGTGCATCGCAAATGCAACTGTGTTCTGCCACCGAGTTGCATAGGGATTTTGAATGCACAGGGAAGCTCATTTAAGTACAAAAAGGGGGAAGGGAAGCAGATAAACAGGCTGGCCCAATTCTCATCATGATGCAGCCAAATGATGATGTCGAGTAAGAAGGCGCCACCTCAAGCTTGGTCAGAAGTCAAACTCTGTGAGCCGTCTTGGCCCTCGAATATTTCCCCGTGAGAGTCATACGGCAGTCAACATGGTGCGCCTCCAGGCGGCAAACTGCGAAGAAAAGTTTGAAAAGAAGAAAGAAAGAACGCGCTGGTACAGTTGAACCCAAAATGTCCCAAAAGCACTTGATTCCATCCCAATGTCAATTAAGATCGTCTGAAGCCAAAAGCATCCTCTACTCTTGTGAGTGCTTGATTCAGTCTAGTCAGTCTAGTAGATTCCGTTGTATAACCGCGTCGACCTTTTTATGAGATTTTATCTTGAATCTATTCTGGCGAAGCTAATGTTCTGTGTCAGAATAGTATTTCACTTGAATGATGTGGTGCAGTATGATGAACTACCTCGATTTTGAACTTTCCTGGTCCGCAATATTCACGCAAAGCATTCAGAAGCGCTTGTGGATCTTTGATGTTGCCTGAATGAATCACCGTTTCCCTTCGCCACGACGATCTAGGAAGGCTCTGGTGAGGAATCTTCTTCTTGCATGTAGCAGTTTGATGGACTTGAAAGGTTTGGGTCGACATGGTGTGCAATGCTTTTCCCTTCGAGGATTTTGATCGAGTTCGGTGTTGTACAACAGACCAGAAGCGACCTTGCCCGCCAGAGTCGCACAGCGGGGCTACTTGCATCGACTATTATACGGGCGACTAATACCTCTGGTTACTTTCCATACCAGTTTTGAAACATATGTAGGCGATCTGGCTCCCAACCGATGTGAGACAATGCGCGCTGCGCGCTAATAAGTGACGTGCGGCCAGCGTCCTGGCTGGAACGCAAGGAGCTCGGAGGGGGCTGGGGTATGCACTGTCAGGCCACCTGGATTCACAAGATGCCAATGTCTCGGGGGACTGGCACTTCTGTCCTGCATCTAGGCTCACGCGATGTACGTCAGCTGGGCGATTGAGGCGTTGATGCGATGACCGTAGCTTTTCAGCATCTTTCTCCGATTTCGAAAGGACATCGCGAGCTGTCTAGGGCACGCTCTGGATGCTCTCAGGCTATTGAATCCATTCGTTGGTAGAATTCTGTGTTTTGAAGACGGCTGGAAGCGTCCGCGCTCGGTCCGATGGGATGTAAATGGTTCAAAACATTCCGTGGGACTCTTATCTAGTGATTATTTGAGGAGGTGTCACCGAGACTCTGGCTGCATCCATCAAGCCACGCGACGCATATTGCCCCACAAGAAGGCGAAGTCATAGCCATTCCCACGAAGTCTCAGCTGGTAAGACATGATGGGTACAAGTTTAGTTAACCCTGGCCACGGTGGGCAGCTGCCTTTGCAGCCTCTTGATCTACCCGACGGTGCTTATCGCTGTCATATCATGAGAAGTCATTTTGTTTTCGGTATATCCTAATGGGGCAGGAGGTGATCGAAGTGTTTTGCCTAGCCACATGGTCTCAGTCCCAAATCACTGGCGGGAATTCAGGGCGAATGACCGACCACGCCAGCATCTTTCAACATCAGCCGCTCTCATTCCGTGATTGTTGGGTTAGTCCCGAAAGTGAACATCTGACGCGGGAATTCCACCGCGCTCAAACTTGGTAACGAATTCCGCCTCGCTCAAACTTGGGAACGCTTTCTAATCACCTCTCGCAGAATGCAAGCCACCAAGGTCCTTTCAATTCCGCTGTGCAAACAAAATACAAATCATGTCTCTGCTTGCATCCTCTGATTCATTGGAGTGGACTGTCATGCTCCTATGGATCATCATACGAAGCAACTCATTCAAGTTTACGTGTCCATCGCTCTACTTTTTGTCTGCATCACATTACCTTGCCCATCAACGTTCTTGCTGGGGAAAGGAAGCCCCGGCATAATTTCTATGCTGAAAATGCACTTTCAGTTGGCAAAGACGGAGATGAATTACGTCTCCGTCTTGTGGCGTCACTGAACTTCATCCTTGAAATGTCGAGCTCAAGGGCATGATTATGTGGCCCAATCTGAAGTATGCGGAAGCTCCCTCAGTATCCCTTGCAGCGCCACACACCGGCTTTGACCACACTACAGGCTTAGAAACACCAGAAGTCTTCTCATACCGACCCTCGCGGATCCCTTCAAAGACAAAACTTGTAACTCCGACTGAAGTCTTGCAAAGGAATTTGTACCACATCGTGCCCAAGATTCGGCTATCTTGATTGCCCAGAAGATGAGGCATGCAGAGGTCAACCCTACCTTGAGGCTGAGAATTCCCAAAGAGAACAGACTGTTGAATAGGCTTTGGTCTGCACGCAGAATTCAATCAAAAGTCGGCTCGGCTACATCACGGCCTCTACCCATTCTTTCCAGCGAGGTGACCGGCCCGAGTTCGTGAAGGAAGGCAGGAAATGTCAGATTTCGAAAGCGTGCAGCTTTTTATATCCGCTTCTTCCTTCTCTCTTTGGAGATGTATATGGGCACTTAGCCTTTGTCTCCCCGTGATTTAACCAGTGGCATTGACTAGATCAATTCCGCTAGAGCTTGTGCGTTGGAACAATACTATGGTGAGTAGTTTAATTTACAGCAGACCGTTGGTAGGATTGCAAGGAGCCACTGACAGTTCACTAGAAGCTGACCGAGACAAGCGACGATGCGGGATTGATGCCCGCTAATGCTTTTAATGGCCAGTTAGAAAACGCCTCAGCTCCAGATATCATTTCGCCTTCACCTCAGGCGACTCAGACTTCCGATCAGCTGGCGAAGCAATTGCGAGATCATGTCGTTCACACGGATCACAGGACTGCTTTTCTGCCCCTCGATGCGTTGGATATCATTCTGGCAAAAGAAAACAATCTGGCTGCACTCCAAAGTTGCACGGGGGCAAGTGGTGCAGATGGCGATATAATCAGCTACAGGGCAGTTCAAAACTTTGTCTGGAAGAATGGAACGTCTCCAGGTTGGTCTTCTGGAACAGCTGAGGCGCAAGGCTCAAAGATTCTGGCTATATTATTATTGATCGGGAAGCCTCAAATGATCAGGAGATTTATTCGGGAGAAGCTGACTGATAAAGATTTGCCGTTTCAATTTACTAAGAATGGCAATACCTGCAACGCAAAAACACGAAACGGGCAGGAAATCAAACAGGTGTTTTTCGATTGGGAATATTACATGGACGTCGTCAGCTTCAATACGCAACAATGGACCGTTCTACCACCATTCTTTCGGAAGCCAGACAACATGAACGGGGGTCGTGTCTACCACCACGACTTACCAGAGGACTCGGTTCTTCCTTTCAAGCGCTCTGAAGAGGGGAGTTTGAACATATGTAGTGGCAGTTATGGCACTGTATTCAAGGTCCAGATTCATCCCGCTCATTGCAACTTCGATCCTTCTGGTGTGAGTATATTGCAATCCCCCGTGCACCAAGGAAGAGAATCAACAAAACTCTAATCCCAACTCAGAATCCAGATCTAATCTTTGGTGTTAAAAGGCTCAAAGACAAGAGTGAGGGGGCATTCAGAAAGGAGGTCAATACACTCGAGAGATTCAGCATCAACACGAACAGGCACCTCATACAACTCCTTGGCACATACAAGCATCGGCACAGCTATTACCTTATTTTCCCTTGGGCAGATAAGAATCTGCAAGGCCTTTGGAAATCAATTGAAAAGCCACAGCACACTCGGAAATTGTCGCTGTGGGTGGCGCGGCAATGTCACGGTCTCGCGGTTGGACTGAGCAAGATCCACGTTTGCCAACAAAACGACGGTCTGTTGCCTCCAGAAAAGCCTTTCGGACGACACAATGACATCAAACATGAGAACGTTCTTTGGTTTAAGGACAAGAGCAAGAATGCCGAGGAATACGACGGAGAACTAAAGATCTCGGACTTTGGGCTGGTTAAGTTCAACAGTGAAGGCTCTCGATACATGATCTCGAAGGACAGTTTCTTTACGCCAACGTATATGCCGCCAGAGTGCGCGCTCCCCAACCACGTCATTTCCCGATCGCTCGATCTGTGGTCTCTAGGGTGCATGTACTTGGAGTTTGTGACTTGGCTATTGAAGGGCTTTACTGCCGCTACAGAGGAGTTTACAGACAGGCGAAACGCAGAAAGTCACTCCGGGGTGCTCGAATTCTGCGAGGACAACTTCTTCTCCATCAAAAACAAAGAGGCCAGCCTCAAAATCTCAGTCATCAAGGTAAGTAAGTCAAGTTTACACTTTCCATCCTTTCCGGGCAAATACCTAAGGTACCTATGTATGCTAATATGCGCTCTTTAGTGTATAGAGGGTTTGCACAAGGACTCTCAGTGCACGGCGTACCTGCATGACTTCCTCGATTGCATCACCAATGACCTTCTCGTGCCGAACCCTACCAATCGAATAAGTTGCAATGACCTGGTTACGAAGCTTGGAAAGATTCTTGAGAGGTGTGAGGCGAATCCAAATTATTGCATCAAGGGTGAACCGAGAAGCAATCATCCGATATCTCTAACCCATTACATTCCGAAGTCTCCGCAACACCTCATTCGATCTGTTACAGTAGCCGGGTGCCTATCCACACAGGAAACACCCTTGTTTGACCGTCAAACTCCAGGAGCTTCTGTTCATAGAAATACCGAGCATGAGGTGACACAGCTAACGGCTAGCGAGGCTAATGCAGTCCAATCTGTCACCCGAATGTCTGAGGGGATCACCGAAGTTGAAGGTCCGGTGCCCGTCGCCAAGCGAGGCCGGGAGCCTGAAGGAGATGTTATCGACGGGCAGCCCAAGCAGAAGCGGCGGCAGCGCTCGATCTAGATCTGGTCATTTACAAGGACCTGTAGCTGTTCTATTAGACTACTCCGACTGTTTTGGATTTCCAAAGAGCCCGTAGAATTGCTAGTCTTGTTCGTACAGTTATGTTGAGGCGATAATCGTGGAGCAGCTGGTCTTAGTGTGCATAATCCTCTAACCCTCTTTTTGACTGGCTTATCATACTAATATGCACCGTAAGGGGCACACGCATCCAGTAGAGAACAGAAAAGCGACAGGATTGCGACCACGTCGAATTGTTTTTTTTAGATGGATCGTTATCTACTTATACGTGCATGCACTTGATTGAGGAACTTGATCATCCATGGATAATTATAGAGGGACAAGGACAGGCTTTTGCTCGATTTCAGAAGTAACAATCCACCCTTGCGTAGCAGATACTTCCATGTTTTCCTCCATCCCTTTGAACGTTTTATGGGAGTGCAATGTTCTAATTCAACTTTCAGTCGTCGTTGGGCTGGTAATGCGCTTCGATCTTTGTGTTAATATCGATCATTTCCGTCTTCGAGTTATATTGGGTCAGTCATTTTCAACCCGATGTTATCGGCTTTAGTTTGTGGCAACTAACGTCAGAGAGCTGCCGCGGGGCAATAATGTAAAAACGACCAAGCCGAGTCTACGACCATTGTCAACATTCTACTCAGGCAACTTTTAAGGAAGCACAAAGTCTTTACTGTAACTTGGGTCTGCTGGCCAGGGAAAAGTGCGTTCAGGATTTGTTGCAACAAGTGTCTGTCTTTGTAGACGATATTGATCAGCTGGGGTCTGGGCATCTTTCCGTAGCGTGATCTTGAGAAGTAAAGTTAATCAGAAACGATGAGCTTCGGGGGACATTTCTCATACCACGTATGCATTCGGCCAAATGGAAGTTTAAATATTGTAGGCATTGGGTGGCAGCATTTGGGCCTCTTGGTGCAGCGGGACAGCATTTCTCACGAATCCGCCTGCTTGAAATTGCCCTACGGCTTTGACACGTCAGAAGATACAAGCCGATGCCAGAAATTCCAATTCAATATGCCGTATTGTGACCGCAAGTCTGGTAAGGCATCCAGGCGTCTAGGCATTTTTACCGCTTCCACCAATCCGAGTATTACACCCACACCGCCTGCATCCCCGGCATTGGGCTATCAACATGGATAGCCCAGGCATTCAACCCTGAAATGCAGCAGTGTATCCGAACTTCCAATCATTCAACTAGCATCAATAAGCCTCAGCTCCATGCAATCCGGCATGCAGTTCATTGTCTCAGATTCATGGGGGGCTTGCTGGCTAGCCCTCGCCTCATGCATGTACGTCGCTTCGCCCATTAGGCCGTGTGATGGGCTTACACTTTACCGGAGAAGGCGTATCCATCCATAGTGATTGGTGTCGTCAAAATGAGGCGACAATGAGAGCCACTGAATTAAGCATAAAGTAGGCTATCCTTTCATAAGTTGGGCGGCGACACACCGTGCTTCCTTGTGCCCGAGGATTCGCTTACCTAGAGAGAGCATCCTGAAGCCATTATCGTGAAGTTATTTTCCTCCGAGGGGTCAACGCCATGGAGTGGGTTAGAGGCGCCTTCGAGCTTGTCACAAAAGACCGCCAAATCCTTCGATTCCTTCCAGGATCAAGTGAGCTCGTCACAATTGTAGGCCACGGCGATGTCAGACCCCCGTTTCCAGACTCATCGCAAGAGCTAGCTAAAAAGACACTAGGATCCGAAGGTCATTCAGTACGCATTGGAAGATGAGAGTGACTGGGAAACTTGGGTTCAATCTGTATGGGCTTTTATTCAAAAATGCCAGCAACATGTTCGTCTGACACAATTGAACGGAATAGAGGACCCCTCGCCACAATGAGCATCGAATTGGAGGCATGACAATCATGTAATGTCATTCTTCTGAGTTTTGGGCCATATTCACTGATATTCTGAAGCTTAGGATGCCGGGCATCAGACCATCGAGTCTCCCATAACCCTGCACTATTATCGTACATGCCGTTTTCGGGGGGCTTGTTCGACAAGATACTCTATGATCTGTCTATACATGGCTCCTTTGCTAGGGTCATCAATCGTGGTCAAGCTACCTTTACACGAACACACATAGACACGGGCAATCCGCATCAGCAGGCAATAGGTTTGATCCAGGTCGTAAAGGAATGGAGCTCATGCTGACGGTTTAGAAGTGTACAACTGTCGTTCCTCAAGCGATTGGCCTAGTGACTTAGCACTGTCGATAACTTATTTCGTTGAATCAAAAACAACGAATGCAATTTTTTTCGGCTGTGACGATCAAATCACGAAAAAGGTCAAGTCGCGACTGAGGAATGCAGAAGACAATGTTTGCCATCCACTATTGCTTGTGGGGATCTTCGCAGAGCTTGAAAGAACACGTCAACTTGCGCTTGTCGACCGCAATTTTGATAAACTGCTAGAGATTGCGGCTCGGTTGAGCGAAAATGAGGAGCCCGCCGACAGCTCCATTGACCCGTGGCTCGATATCTACTACCTCAAGATTGCATTGCAGAGCTGGAAGAAGCAACTGCAGAAAGTTGTGGATCATGTCGATGAGATGTCAGCAATGTGGCGTGTGACGACAGGACATGAAGAAGAAACACGTGCAACTTTTCAGTCCAAAGCACAAGTCGCCGGTGTTCGAGTCAAAGAGCGTATACTCGAAATCATGGACGACTACGACAAGAAGATCAGCGAGTGTGAGATGATCATAGAAGGGATGACACTAGCTAATTCTCTGGTTCGCTGGCCATCATTGCTATTAAGTCAGCGAGGAATCCCAGACTGATCATTTCCTAGGGCCACAGCAAAGCCAATACAAGCATTGCGGTGTCGACGAAAGAAGATAGCAGCCAAATGAGGTTGATCGCGTTTCTCACAATGGTGTTCCTTCCCGCGACATTTGTGGCGGTAAGCAAACCAACTGCACTTGTAATCGAAACTCCAGATTCTGACCTTCTTGAAATGCAATAGACGCTCTTCTCGATGACCTTTTTCCAGTGGATTCCGAACGACTCCGAGAAAATGGTGTCGCCTTTCCTATGGATATACTTTGTTGTGGCGCTGATCCTAACATTGTTCACCGTCTGGCTTCTGCGACGGCTTGCGAACCCGAAGAAGACTGACAAATCGGGCGTGGAAGACCCTGAAAAGGGACTCATCCCGCGAGGGCTTCAATCTCTAGTTTGGAAGATCGAGGGAATCAAGCGTGAGTCTGAAAAGATTCACTAGATGCAGGAACTTCACGATCGATGGTGGGATTGTCAGCTTATTCTCAACGACCTAGTAGATGGGACATGTGGCAGCTTGTGTATTTGTAGTTACATCTAGGGAAAAGGAGAAGCATTTGCAATCGTAGGCGACACTCCTTGCCATTGCGTGTTAAGTTGTTGCGTTTATTTTCCACCATATTTGTGCCTGAGCATTTGTGACTCGCGACTGGAGCAGAAGCCCTTTCGGACCTAAGGGGGCCTCCGGTAATCGGCCCGGACCCCGCGACCCACACCGGCCGGCCCGCGTCATTACACTTGCGACAGCGACCGACGCCCGGTGTTCTTGATGTGAGTCTTCATGTCGTGGGCGAGAAGCTAATCTGGGTATGGCAAGGTAGGGAAGAAGCGTCAACCTTTTTCTGACTTGACGTAGGTTAGGTATGTAAGAGGAATACAAGACCAACCTGCTCAACCGTGCTGTCTACCCTCTGGCGGAGCACGGCGGAGCTCTCGATATACATACGGAGCATGACATCCATGGACCGCAACTCTGCGGCCGGTGCCCCAGGAAACCTTCCGGCGTAGAGGATACAGCCCGTGATCTCGACGTTGTTTTGGCAGCAAGCGCTGCGAAGAAGGCGAGGTTGGTGGTACTCATCACCTTGCGGATGCGCTTGAAGGTTACCCTGAGGACGTCGTGGTCCATCTTGGCGAGGGAAGAAATCCTTCTAGTCAGGCGATTGAGCTCCCACAAGCTCGATAAAGTAGCTTATCAAGTTAGACAAACGTTTCTTTGAGTAATACGTAGTCATACGGGACTATATATATCAAGCCAGTCATATTAATGAAGGTAAGGTAGTGTATGGCGCAGTTTAGAACAGTCGCGTGTTAATTAGCCATCTCATCTGTTGTCTGGGCAACGGCCCTAAATATAAATTCAACAGTATGAGTTCCTTCCTATGAAATCAATCCGCTCGGCTGACTCCGTTTGATTTCGCGTTGCTAATGTTGAAAAATACGGAACCCACGCGAGGACTCTTGAACGCGTCAGGCATGCGTCATCCAGCACGTCGCAAGTCTGGATTCAATGATGTTGAGAACGCTGTGAAGCCCAAAATGCCAAAGAATCGGTATTGATGGCCTGGAAGTCCATGAAATAGGCTCCCGTGATGGGTTCAGCTTATGTGCCGGCTGACCTCCCTTTATCCACAGGTTGCTTACGCCTAGTGAGTCCAAGACACATGCAAGGCACATAGTGACATGGAAATCGGCTTCAGTGAGCCATGAGGCCCATGGTCGTCGACGAAACTTGGAGCGTTAGGTTACTACATGGTTGTTCTTGTATCTCTGGATTGTCAGTGGTGACAGCTGCGACAATCAAATTTATTAGACTCGCAGCCATATTTCCAACCGGCGTAAACCACATCCCCCGGGCTACGTCACCGTTGAGAATGCTAGCACGAGCCGTTGATGAGCGGCACAGCCAGAAAAGCATTATTCCTGCCCATCTTTGCCGGAAAAGATATCTTACGTGTAACGGCTCTGAAAATCGACTTAACGCTCGTGACCTGCTGCAGCAACCACTAGAACGCCTCATGAGCTGATGAGATCTCCTCACTGCAACTATGCAATGCTTGATGCTATCATCACATCTCGCCAACAACAGGAAATGTGTTTCCAGACCAACACCATGCGGCTTCCATCGCACTAAATCGTGAAGTGCCGAACAAGAGCAACGGGAGACTGGGGCGTCATGCGGAACATAGACGTAATGAATGCGGGGAACGGACGCTAGGAGGACCAGCCCGATGCCTTACCCCGCTAAACTTGGCCTATGTCATTTGCTGACAAGCTGCCGCAACCCCCTGATCCTCATCATATGACCCATCTCCAGTTTCACGAAGACGAGCTTTCTCAATGAGCCTGAAGTCTTCATTAATCCGAGCGAAGTAGTGCGCGAACGAAGGCCTTACGATCAAATGTCGAAGCCACTCACGTTCTCTTGAACCGTCTCATGTTCCCTCCTCTACCTTTGACCTATTAGAAACAAGAAACGTCTGTTCGCGGGTGTGGCAAAGCCTCTCTCACATACCTACTCAACACCTGATTGGGGCACCGACCCAGACCACATACCACACATCATGCGTGGCTTAGCGCTTGTTGCGTCCTTGGCGGCCGGCCTCGTCCTAGGACGTGATGTCCCACGGTTCTCCTCAGCCACCGCCCAGCTGGCGGAGGCCGACCCAGATGTGCCCAGCGAGAGCGATTGGGCGGAGAGGGCAGAGAAGGAGGGCCGGAGCCTCTGCTACCTCGAGCCGGCCGCAGACGGCGGCGACGACGCCCCGGCGCTGCTGGAGGCGCTCAACGACAAGTGCCGGTCCAAGAGCATTATTGTTCTTCCTGGCCCGATCTACCACATCAACTCGCCCATGATCACCGAGAACCTCGAGGATGTCGTGATTGACCAGCGCGGCAGGCTCCTCTGGAGCAATGACACGACGTACTGGCTCTCGGTGTCGATGCCCGTGGACTTCCAGAACCAGAGCACGGTCTGGCACTTTGGCGGGGACCGCGTGGTCTGGGAGGGCCACGGCGTCGGCACCTTTGACGGCAACGGTCAGGTCTGGTATGACCTCAACGCGGGCGGCTCCAATATGCCCCATCGTCCGATGAACATCAACTTCCGTGGCTTCTCGAACTCGGTTGTCAAGGGCCTGCGCTTTGTCCAGAGTCAGATGTGGACCATGAACATCATGTACTCACAGAACCTAGTGTTTGAGGATATTTACGTCAACAGCACGTCCTCAACGGAAAACAACTCACTCAACACCGATGGCGCGGATACGATGTACTCGGATAACATCATTTTCCGCCGCTGGGTAGTTGTGAACGGCGACGATGCGATCGCTCTGAAGGCGAATTCGAGCAACATCTTCATCTACGACAGCGAGTTCTTTGGCAGCACGGGCATTGCCATGGGCTCGATCGGTCAGTTTATTGGCCAGTTTGAGTACATCGAGAACTTTCTCGCGAGGAACGTGACCTTGCACGACACTCTCCGTGGCTGCTACTTCAAAACCTGGACCGGCATCCAGATCGGATACCCGCCCAACGGCGGCGGCGGCGGAACGGGTTACGCTCGTAACATCGTGCTGGAGGATATCAAACTCGACGGCACCCGCGGAGAGCCGCTCTTCATCACTCAGTGTGAGTCCTTCTCCGGCCACGCGGGTGAGTCGTGCGACTCCTCAACCTTCCACATCTCAGATGTCGTCTGGAAGGACTTCAGCGGGACCATCACCGACGACGTGCCCAGCTCGGGCTTTTTCCGATGCAGCGCCGCAGCTGGCGGGTGCACCAACCTGACTGTCGAGAACTTCAGCGTCCACCCCGTGTCGCAGGAGGCCGTCCTCGATAAATGGCTGTGCAAGAACGTTAATGGCGCCGAGGGATTCGATTGTACGGAGATTGAGGAAGACGCCGGCGAACTCTAGATGTCGATTCTGGTGTTTTCCAACTTGTTCCGGCGTATCCGGAAGGTCTAGAATGTCCTTCGCGGCGATGGTGACGGAATGCATGTCGTTAGCGTACACGCGGGTTCACTTCATATGGAACTCTTACCGCGTATTGACAATGGCATGCTTTGCTCCAAGTGGGAACACAGACCGTTGCCAAGCCTCTCCGTCCAAGGTGTAATTGCTTTAAGAGACGTGAACCAGGCCCGCCGGGTTGCAACTTCACTACCGTCACCCTGGGCCCTCGGCCGAGGCCGGGGAGTTAAGACTCAGGGCGCCGATATCTTGCCCCCTAATCTTGTCGCCCCGACGGTCCAATGGAATTCGGGAACCTCGCATCAAGCAATAGACAGTCCGATACCCGATCCTCATCGGGACAGGATGCACTTCCGTAAGTGCTGCCGCCCCTGGAATGGCCCGATCCATCATCATGACAGCATCCACAAGGCGGCGGTGACATGGACTTTCCCGCCCTGCAATTTTGAGGCGTCCAACTGCCGTTCTCAGCGCTAGCTGTTGCCGCCCTGCACACGATAATCTGCCTTATCAGGAATAATCATGGCATTCTCACATCAGCAAATCCTCCTCGCCTCATGGATTGCATAACAGGCGCTCACAGCCAAGATGCCTGTCCTCAGAGAACTGCTTGAAGTGATGCGCTGGCCTCGCTAGTGCCAAGGGTGGCGGCGTATCAAGCTCTGATCTTAGCTGCCGATCCTGCAGCTTATTCTCTGGCAGAGCCTTGTTCGTCCCTCGGACCTTGCCTGGCGTTTTGTACTGTGCTGAGGACAACGGTTTGCCTTTTTAGCATTGGTATGTATTTACAGACTGGCGCCGATTGGGGAAAAGCCTTGTTCCCCGTTCTACAGAAAGAACCAGGTCTGACAGCGGATGGTTTTGTCCTTTTTAGTTTGCGCGCGGTGCTCGAACACCTCTTTGGTCTGATGTTGTAATTGGGTGGTCCGACGTGAAAGCGCAGGTTCCCGCAAGTCTCCTATTCCTGGATCATTAGAGCCGTTAGAGGCATGACTCGACACGCGCATAGTTCAGGCAGAATAAAACAACGATTGAGTTTCTGCACGTCGAACACTGACAGCGTAGCCAAACCGTACCGACAAATCAGCTAACGAGGTGGCGGATGAGTTCCACGATCCGTCCCATAGCCAGAGGATACAGCACTCCGAGAGTGGATCAAGAGCGAGGTGCGAGGTGCGAGGTGCTCTGTTGTTTCTGATACTCTAATTTAACGGATTACTGTATTTTCGTCGGGCGCGACTTGGCACCCGACAAATCACCCTTGTCAATGATCCGGTACTTCCGGCTGCCGAGAAAACCTCAGGAAGTGGCTCCGCCAACATCCAATCGACATGTGGAAAACGAAACGGAACTGGGGATGAGAGGTTCCACAGTAAATAATGGATTATTCTTTTTTCTCCGTCTTGCGACTGCTGCTCCCACATCCCTTATTCAGTGTTCCCCCGACGTGTCTCCCACCGTCAGTTCATGCTGATTACAGGTGGTCCTACGTGGAGACCGGGCGCAGCAAGGAGCGGAATGAAAACTGGGTTTGATACTGCGAGGTACAGACGCAATCACACGCATCACACACGCGTCGATGGGCGCAACGGCTTGGGATCCCCCTAGGTCGCGTGCCCTCCTTCCTCCAGTACCGCCAACATGCCGAGACCAGTCAACGCCCGGGATGTCAGTCGTGTCTCCAGTCCCCGCCGCTCCTCCTTTGCTACAGCCCCCTTGGCAACCCCCTATCAGATGGCTCTGTGTGGTGGCACCCGCACGTGTGTCGTCCAAGGCTGATGGGGAAAAATAGGAATCCCAACAACGCCTGGACGCCGATCTGACAATGCTTGGCCCCGATGCTGCTTTTTATGCTGCATACTGGGGCGCGTCTGGCGTCCGCGCCCGCGAGTGGGTTTGTTCCGCCCGGAGGCAGCAGCTGTGCCCTCCTGGGATTCTTATTAGCCTCGTCATCCCTCTCCTTTCTTCCCCGGGTGGTTACGAGTCTCTGGGAGGATTTTGGCATTTTGCAAGTATTAATCAATTATCATTCACTCCTTTCCCTGTCTCCTTTGGAGAGAGACAGCAACAGTTCCCTTCTTCACGTCAAGACGGACGCTGTGATACCCTCCGGGACGCCCTAGATTTCCCCGTTGATTTTCTTCTCTCCATTTTTTCCATTGGGGTTAGACTACGACCATGGCTTCGTCGATCCCAGCCTTGAAGAACGTGGTCGAGCCGGCATGTAAGTTCCACTGAGACAAGCACCACCTCTTCATCTTCTCAAAGACTGGCGCAAAGGTCCAGTATCATCATGTTCAAACTCTGACCAACGTGTTCTCTCCAGTCATTGTCTTTGCGTTCACCATAGGCACCCTGATCAACCGCCGCAGACCCGAGTATGACGATGACGTAGACGCCTGCGAGCGTGGGTCGGAGGATTCGTCGTCTCGCCCCACCTCTCCGCTCCTCAAGCCGGGGATGCGCGTGGAGGCGGCGGAGGAATCCCGCGTCGACAGGAACCTCCTCGTTCGGTTCTACAGAACATTCCCCTTCCTTTCGGAGATTTGGTATTGGAACTTGACATACTGGTAAGCAAACGTCCCTGAAGTTTTCTTTTTCCCGTCCCGTCCTGTTTCTTCTTGGTGTGGTACCGTGCGGATCAGGGGTCTAACTCTACTTCCACCACCAGGGTCTATCAACTCCTCCGTGCGTTCTCGGCACGCATGATAGCCGGCAACGAGGCTGTCTTCAACCGCGCCCGTGACCATGCCATCAGCATCCTGCACTTCGAGAGGTTCTTCGGTTTCGACATCGAGCTCGGCGTCCAGCAATATGTCCTCAACAGCGTGCCATGGCTGATGCCCATCCTGGCCAAGGTCTACTACTCACACATCAGCCTCGGCATCTGCTTCATCATTTACACGTACTCCTTCCTGCCGCCGAGCACCTTCCAACGAATCCGCCGAACGATCGCCATGGACAACGTTGTCGCCTTTTTCATCGTCACATCATGGCGCTGCATGCCGCCCCGACTACTGCCGGCCGAGTACGGATTCATCGACATTCTGCATAGCGCGCAGGGAGGAGGCAACGCGTGGACTCACAACAAGTTCCAGCTCACGATTGCGGCTATGCCGAGTCTTCACTGCGGTACGGCTCTGTTCCTCGCATGGTCCATCTGCCGCTTCTCGCCCCACCGCCCGCTCCGCCTCATCGCGCCCCTGTGGCCCATGGCCATGTTCTTAACGATCGTTGCGACGGCAAATCACTTTGTTCTCGATGCGATGGTTGGTGCTATGGTTCCGGTCATTGGTTGGAGATACAATCACGTCATTCTCTACCTGAAGCCCATGCAGGACAAGGTTTTGGAGGGACTTGGGTTGAAGGTTCCGGATGATGAGCGGCCTGCGCCCATCCCGAAGGAGTGGTAGATTTTCTCTTACATTGTGAGCGTCGGACGCACCAAGTTGGAAGGCTTTGGTTACAGATGTTGTGACCTTCGTCCTAATACATAATAAGACACGATTATGATCATCTCTTCATCTTGTTGTTCTGATACAGTCCATTGCGTGAGCAAGTTTGAACTACCTTGATATTCACACCACGGGATTTCAGTCTTGGTGCCCAGGCTTTACAGCACAGGCCCAGTTGATAATTAGGACCCCTTGAGTCACTTGACCGAACAGACTCATGCGAGAAGTAGCTAGTGTCCTAACGTCTACTGTGTATTAGAGTTGATGAAGATCCGCGATAGCAAGGTTTCTGCCGGAGGCCTTCCACGCAAATTAAGACCATCAGATGTATCCTTAATGTGACAGTCTCATACACTCTACGCCAGGCATCTCTTGAAAATTCGGTCGTAGGGGAAATTTACACACCTGCTCTTCGCATCCTCCTTCTATCTGTAAATACAGTCAGGGATACTATATACCAATTTATCGCGGATAATTATTATAGGAAAGCCATGTCAGTTGTTGGAGGTATGTGATATCGTTCGCCGATGATAGAAATATGGGCTGACAATTCCAGGCGACGCATCGTTTACTCCGATTGTAATCGGGGGCAGGACTTATACAATTGACTCAAAGAAAATTCCCTATTTCAAGTCTTTCACGAATTTTCAACGACTCTCGAAATGTGCTATCCCAGCCCATGAACCAATTCCTCATTTCGATACGATCGCTCATGCCACCGAACACGGATTTCGTTATTTCTTCAGACGGATGCCCTCGGACTTAGAAGAATATCGTTCCCTTTGCGAATGTTTGGATTTTCTCGCCGTGGATGTAGTTGGCAAAAATGATTTATCGGACATTTTCTGGAAGGTGAAGCTCTATCCGTTCGTGGGAACCAACTTGACTGAAAGAAAGGCAGCTATCCGAGACTCAAGGAATGCTGTTTTTCAGTTGGTCTACCTATTCATTATGGACGAGCTAGACCCCACAGACTACGGTGGAAGGTGCTCCAACACGGCTTTTCAAGCTGTTGAGTATGTCATCAAGAATTCGTGGTTCAGTGCCGCAACACGGAGGATAGTTTGGGAAGCTTACCATGAACGATTCACCCCTACCAAAAAGCAAAAGGAACGCTTGGAATATGTGGCAACTTGGAATGTCAAAGGCTCGTGTATGGAACGCAGTAGCTCTGACGAAGATTGAGGACCAAATCATTATTTCTGGAGTTGGAGATCGATCAATATCGTCACAATGCCAATTGTCGCCAGCTATTTTACTCCACCGGCTGCAGGCTCACTTTGGTTTTTGACACTCTTTTGCTTCAGAGCACTCTTCAGCCGCAGTCTTGATCACGATGCAACATCGTACTTGGACGGCCTTATTAACGCCCTGCACTATGGATCTTGGCACGTCATCCGCAGTCTGATCTTGTATTTGAAAGAGTGCCAATTAGCAACTTACGACTTTACAGTAGCTTATGTAGTCAAACCGTAGATTTTGAAAAAAAAGAAGGTCTGTTCGCGTCTTCACGCAATAGAGGACCCGATGCAATTGGAGCGGAACAGGAATGATGTTTTGTGTAATAAAGCTGTACCTGATGTGGTACAAGATGGAAACCAACTCATTTGGACAACTAGCCAAAATGGCACCTCAACTTACCGTTCTCAATTTTGTTGGTGGCTGTGCAATTGATCATAATTCACAAGATATGCTTCGACAAGACTATTGCAGGTGGTTTCATCCCACAGAGACGACCTTTTTGGCCCTGTGGCGAGTCTAAGTGAATGTAGTGCTACACTACCGACAGTGACAGTGTATGACTGACGGTATCGTCGTCTGAAAGAAATACAATGCTCATTGATTGCCATTTCCAACGCCAAATGGCCGTTATCGGCACTGGCCATAGTAGCAATCATTCAACTCGTTCTAGAACTGTTAGTATGTGCGTGTAATGTCTAGGGCAGATATCATACCGGTGACAGTTGCTTCTGGGCGTATATACGATAGGTATTATGTCGCATCTACGCCGTTTCTGCTTTAGAACACTGCTGCGATTCCACGGGAGACATTTGGTTTCTTACCTCGACCCTATAGCCGACACCTCTGCTTCCAAACTTCTGCTTTAACAGCAGGGAAAGCTTGTGAGGATCTACTAGTCTTGACGGCAAGACTTGTCCCGTCATGTAACCGGAAGATGCACTCGATGACGAACTGGGGACGAATCAGTAAGGTTGATGCAATCCCACACACAAACAAATTTCACGTTAAAAAATCATTGAACCGACCTGTAACCCATTTTGACACTAGGTTCATTAATAAACACAAGCGTTTTGCAGTGGGTCTGTTGAATCAGACTTCGATGACTTACGGCTTGGTTGATGATGCCTGCGGACGGAGGCGAAAAGTCGCTGAAGATGCGGGGATCACCGGGTAGCCATGCATTTCATCGGGAAGCATCATCCTGCTGCGTTAGTGATTACACCCTTGGCGTTCTCAATTTGTCTCGGGTTGCAATCAGCCGCACGCATCGGGCATTGCAAACAGCCCCGTTAGGGTCCGTTAGGGGGCCGATGGATTGTTCCCGTTCCAACCACCAGTGCTCAGCCGTCAGCCCGCAACCACTACGGAGGTCACAGGAACGCAATCACTTGTCTAAACGACAGACACTGTGGGTGTGTTTGGAATGCGATACAATTGGTCTGCCTTGCCTCTTTTTGCACATTGGTCGCAGTCGAGATACCGAACGGCGCTTCACTTCTTCCGTTGAGGGGTAAATATGCCGTCCCGAACTAATGAGCGTGATAGGACTTACAGCCTGCTACCAGACTGTAGCCAGAACTCTTGAACTTTGAGGGAGACCCATTAGAAGCGTTAAGGATACGAACGGCTTCGGTTCCAGCACCCACTGGCAACATGCACCGTCCACAACCACCCCTTGGTCATCCTCTACCCTCCATTCCATGCTGGAACAACCATTACTTCTGGCGAGGCTTAGCATACAGCGGATATTTCATCACAGAGTACAAAAAGATGCAGAGGGATGTCATGGTTTTCTTTTCGCTGCGGGTTTCAATGCATCAGCCTGACATGATCCCTTTCCAGTAAGCAAGACAGTGGCGTCAGCGCTGGATACGGCAGCTGAATGTGCCGATGACCCAAACCTCCCAACTGAATATCCATTTCCAATTGGTGGCGCACCCTCTCCCTGAAAAGAATGTGGATGGCGGCTGCGCAGCGTTGAAGCAAGGCTGTGAAATTTCTCATCTGGACGTGTTTAAAAGTACCTTCTTTTCCAAAGCCGTGAGCCCTAGTTTGCCTACAGTGTCCACAACAAATCTGCGGTGAACGATTCCAATCATTACCACTTCCGAATCTTCATCAACATGAGTGGTGATAGTCCTGATCATCTTGTAGGCGGTGTGGATGCGAACCCCCCGCAGGTCTCGGTCTCGGATTTGGTAAGTGCATGTCATTGCACTTCGTGGTGTTCCTTATTTTTCTGAGACTTGTCTAGATGTCCTACGTCCAACACTCTGAAAGCCGGGACCGAGCAGCGTCGCGGGATCCGTCCAGGAGTGCGATTCGTGGCCAACAAGACTGTCTGGGAAACCCTCGTCGTACCGCAGTCCGCGCCAATGGATTTACACGAGCCTCGATTCCATCCATACCCTTGGCACAGAGCTCAGAAAACGAAGCTGTTTCTGGGGTTTCAGTTCAAAATGGTCACAGCAATGGACACCCGCCCCGCTCAATCGGTACCGATAGTGTCTGCGATGATTACGGAATTTCGCAGTATCACATGAATCGGGAATCCTTCAGGCATTCGAACGACGAAAGCGATCATGTGTCTGCCATAGACACTCTCCGGGGGATTGCCAACGAGATTCTAGTCACGGCAGACATTGCTGCCAGAGAGCGCAACATCCTACAGGAATCATTGATAAAAGCATTAGTCCGGCAAAAGGATGGCAGAGAGTTTCTACCGTTGGCCAAGCTTGACGAATTGGTGACTAGAAAGGTCGTGGAGCATCAGCTTAGAGCGGAGTTCGAAGGTCTGTCCAGAGATGCAGACCTGCAGGCATGCATCGAGTATGTCTGCACCAGAGAAGGTATCGAGGGTGCAAAACATCTGAAGTTCACATCTGGAAGAAGACTTTTTGCCATTCTTATCATGATCGAAAAGCTGGACAGCTTTGCCGATCTGAGAGATGCCGATCTTCGCGACATTGACCTGCCCCTGAAGAGAGTTGACGATGACCTGAGAAGCGCTCACAGAAACAAAACCTTTGACTGCTTCCGATCTTGGTCGACATTCAAGCTGCGTGCCTTTGAGGAGTGGCAGTGGAAATTGTTGGCACCTTACTTTTCAACGGCGGATGACGCAAAGGAGAAAGTACTGTTTTACAGGCTTGCACCTCAAACTGTCATGCCGTGGACTGAAGAGGAAACTCCATCAGCGGAGTACTACGGGGGCCAAAGCTGGGTGAAGAAAGTAAAGATTCATGAGTCTCACCACAACTTCAAATCTCTAGAGGTAAGCTGACACCACTCATTGTGCATTGCTTCTCCTAGTTCGGGAAAGCTAACAGCTCTCTGTTACAGGGGCATGAATCGTACTTTGCGGTCAAAAAGCTTCATTCAAGGGATGAAAAGCATTTTCAGAAGGAAGTCGACGCCCTGAAGCGGTTTAGCAGCCGGTCGAACTCAAACCTTGTCCGCCTGCTGGCAACATACCAGCATCAAGATGACTATTGCCTCCTTTTCCCGTGGGCAGACGGGAACTTGAGAGATCTTTGGGAACACGTTGAACCACCAATGATCAACCCTTCACATGAAGGATCGATCTGGATGGCTGAAGTATGTCATGGTATCGCCTCCGGCTTGGCACAAATCCATAATCATAGAACGACCGAAGAGCTGAGCCGAGCTGCGACAGCCCAAAGCATCCATAGAGCAAACGGTATTACGTCTAAAGTAGAACCTCTGAGCAACAAAACGGCTCTATCTGGCGGAGACGACTCCAACAAACAACGATATGGCAGGCATGGCGACCTGAAACCGGAGAACATCCTTTGGTTCAAGGACCCGGACGGAATATCTCGCCACAACATTGGAACACTCAAAATCTCAGATTTCGGGCTCACAAGATTCCACAGCCGACGCTCGGTATCCGAAAGAGAGTCGCAGAGAACTGTTGGATTCTCGAACACTTACAGAGCCCCTGAAATTGACCTTGAGACAGGTGTCAATCAGCACTACGACATATGGACGCTAGGCTGTCTTTACCTGGAGTTCATCACATGGTTCATGAGAGGCTGGGAAGACGTCGACGGGTTCTCGGTGCTGCGACTTGAAGAAGACAGGTTGATCAACAAAGATGCCGACTGGATTCCCGAGGACAAATTTTTTAGACTGACTCATGGTTCTACAAAGGCATGCCTGAAAGACTGTTTGCGCACGGTAAGCTTAACCCAACCAATGGATTGCTGCTTCACATCCAATTCAAGCTAATGTTACGTTCGTACAAAGTGGATTTCCAACCTACACACGCACCCGAACTGTACAGAGTACATTCATCAGTTTCTCGACTTTGTGGAGGAAGACATGTTGCGCATCGAAAAGAAAGAAAGAGTAGACTGCTCTGAAGTCGTGAACACTCTCCACGGACTCCTGGCAGTATGTAGGGAGAACGAGAGTTTCTGCGTCACGGCTGCGCCGAGACCCATTAAATACGGCAGGCTCTTCGTGGATAGAGCCACGGCTTTTCTCAGGGACCTAAATGGGTCTTGGCAAGCAAGATGTCCGACTATCATGACGGGGTTTCTGGGGCTATGCTTCGTCGGGCTTGTCGTCACCCGATATGACTGGAAGAATGGCTTCTGATAATTACGGCGCATAGAGAAATGTCGTTCAAATTCATGAAAAATAGATAACTACATACAGATTCTTCGGCCAGGCCATGATGATCATCAATCATGTACCCCAGCAACATGGCGTTGTCACAAGTACTTGCCCAAAACAAATGGAGCCTAAGGACAGGAGGAAAGACAACCCGGTGTGGATACCTTCGTCCGTGCTCGAGGTCAAGGCGGCTGCGGCCCGTCCCGTCTGACAGTTATTCTGGTTCCCACTGGGGTCTGTAATGCGCCATTCGTCGGTTGATGGAATCAATCTCCGGCTTCTCGAAGTCAGTCCCAATACTTTATCGTCTGCACACCTTCATCAGTATAAGGGAGTTTACCTGCTCAAGCCTTCGGGGGAGGGATAGCTGATAGTGGTCCAGCCTGATCTTAAGAGAACCGGTCAGCTAAGAGTTTTTGAAGTTTCCAGGAAGGCCATACCCCGTGAATACGATATTGCTCCCTGCCAAATATTCGGTCCAGCTCACGCTTGAGAAGGTCGTTCCTTTGATAGTCGATGGCCACCTGCTGAGCCACCCAAGACGACTGTGACCGGGAAGGCATAACAGAATGATGTCATCAGCACACTCGGGATGAGCTAGGTATTTTCGTAGGACGAGGCTACGAATACTGGGTATATTGGAATGGTGTTGCCAAAGTCAACAGTGGATAAGACACTGGGAAGCATGTGGAGAAAGTGGAAAAACAAATTTGGATCGGGGGTGGCGAAGGCTTGGTCTGTTTATTATCGTCTGACCCATAGCAAGAGCCTGCCTCTTATCAAGGCAATATTGTTCGTCTCACCGCGTTGAAGAAGTGCAGCAAAAGTCTTGCTGCGGTGAGAAGCCTCATTTTGCTGGTTTTGAGGCTCCGTGAACATGAAGTGCAGATGAACGCTGATTGACATGTTGTGTTGCCCAGTAATGGGAAGCTCTCAATGCATGGTCCGCATTCCATGCCCATGTGACAACTGGGGCTTATCTGCTGTTGGTCAAAGCGAGATACCGATTTCCGCTGAGACACACTAGTTCGAGGATAGACAGCGTGCTGCGGCTCAGCCTGCTGTATGCCAGTCAGCCTGCGTAGATTGGCTGTATGCTCCTGATGGGATTGGCGGGCCTGCTCAGCCATGGAATCTGCCTGACACATAGCTGACACTGAGAGTGGCACACACCGTGATTCGTGCAGCCACAACAACTTTTGGCCTGGCTGCCTGGACGATGGACCGTCATATGCACCTTTCCATCCCCACTCTTTCTGCTGCTTCCGAGATACTGCAGCAGATTCTCGTCAGGGACAAGTTCTTCTAGCCATCAAAGCATCAATATCACGACTATCTCAAGCGACACGACGCAGATTTGTCTATCGCTGGAGGCGAGATGGACTGGATTCGGAAGAATCCCCAAATGGGAATCCAAGACCTGGAGACATTTGAGTACGAGCCTCGGCCATGTCAGATTCTTCGATTAGCAAACGGAGATGCTAAAAAGGTGTGAGAACCCATAGAATTACTCGTATAAAGTACTGAAATCGGCCAGGGATTTGAGGCGAGACAAGTGAACACAGAAGACGAGTGGAAGGATGTCTTCCGCCAGGTAAGAAACAAGCTGCTTCAAAACGGCAATGATGGTAATTTTAGTACAGGTAGGAGCCGCAAATAAGTCAAACAGCCTCCAGTCCTCTGGAGGTATAGCCGTGTGAGTTACGAACCCGTTGTCGCAAGAAACTCTGAGCTCACAATGTTTACTAGGCTGGCAGCTAGAGCTCCAGAACCCAAAACTGATAAGAAGGAGCCCGACTATCATGATCCATCAATTCTTTCCAAACTTCCCTTCACGGAAGCCACATGGTCCCACATGCTTGAGATATTTCACATCCATGGTTCAGTCGCCAAGCTTATAAACAGGGGACTGTCGTGTGTCTTCTCTCGAAACTCCATGACTCTGGATATCTCATCTGAGCCGATCATGAGTAAGTGTTCAAACTCTCCGTAGTGTGTAACGTTATGTTCTAGTTTTTATGCATTCAGTATACTAATATGCTCCAGTCTACAATTGCCGGTCGCCTGCTTCATGGCGTGGTGATTTAGCAGTATCAATGACATGGTTTCCGGAGCGAAACTTCTGGTACGCTATTTTCTATGGGTGTGACTCTTCCACGGAAGGACAAATTTCTGGGAGACTACGTAACTCTGGAAAGACTATATGCCATCCCTTGCTGGTCCCTGGCATATTTGCCGAGCTTGAAAGACAAAGGCAGATCAAGATGGTTAAGCATGGTAGCCTTAAGCTCGTGGAGACCGTGGCAACTCTTCATGAGAACCCTCATATGTCCTCTAATGCTCAGAGAACACACCAGAAGCCACATGATTGCCACGGCCCGGAACCGGATTTGACCGCAAACAAAGAGGTTGATCCTTGGTTGGACATCTACCACAAGAAGAATGGCTTACTTAACTGGAAGGACCAGTTGGGGAAGATGGTTAGTCATGCAGAGGAGCTCAACACTACAAACTTCAGTCATGACATAAATCAAAGCCCAGAGATCAACGAGTTTCGAAAGCTTATGCGAGACACCGGAGACAGAATCAAAGAAAGGTTGCAAGATATCATTCGCGAATATGATGAGAGAATAAGGGACTGCGAAAGAAACTTGGATGGGATGAGTCTAGCGAACCAAATGGTAAAACGTTCCCAGCTAACATCAATCGCTTTTCTCATCCTTTGTTAACTTGAGCTTTGAATACTAGGCACACACCAAAGCGAATATGGAGATAGCGTCAAGGACTAAGGCGGATAGCACCCAGATGAAATCTATCGCTCTTCTGACGATGGTCTTTCTTCCCGCAACATTTCTAGCCGTGAGTCACACAAGCTGCTTCCCACGTTGGCTTAGGGATGCCGCCGTATAGATGATCTCAAATTGGCTGACGTCGAGCTATAGACTGTTTTCTCAATGTCTTTCTTCAATTGGCAGCCCGAGTCAGAAAAGGGCGAAACGGAGGTATCCCCCAGAATATGGATCTATGTGGTCATGGCTGCAGGAGTGACAATATTGACTGTCTTGGCATGGCTTTGGTTCATAAAGGGGCGGCGTACCTGGAAGAAGAGACAGCAAGATGTGGATGAATACGAACTTTCAGGACGCGTGTGACAAAGGACACAGAGACAGGCTGCAGGGTGTCAAGGTTTACTTTATGTACTATGTAATATGTGAAGGCCATTCAGGAGTTTCAGTTACAACAGGAGATATATCGTCTCTTTGTACCATCTTTTGACATCGATCTGCATAGACGGCAATAGCATGTCCATGTGCTCTTACATATATGCCCAGTTTGACATGTACTTTTCAGACCTTCATTCTGTTTTTTGCAAAGTCGTACAGATGAGTAAGATAAATTTGGAGCTCAACATAGGTCTGAAGGCCAGGAGTTATATGTGTTAATAAGATGGGGGTATGGCGGTCAGATACGTGTTTAAAGGATTTCTATAATCCATGATCCGCTTCCTAGCTATTTATCTCCTAGTCATGCTACGTAAATGATCAGCAACGTAGGCCGTTTTCCTCGGAGTTTGTTTTATCCTTGGGATGCGCGAAGCCGAATGTGGGTATATGTGCTCTTCTAAAGCAATATATCGATAATTCCCCCAATCTCCAAACGCCCCAGAAAGACAATTTGAACAGATTAAATCCACAGCATAAGACATCAGACTCTGGCTCAAGCCTTGGAAGACAACTCGCAAACATATTCCAAACTCCTATGTCGTTTGTATCATAAATCGTGAATCATAAAAGCGTTTCCTAGCGGCGCAAAGCCTCCAACTATGTTGTAACTATCCTCGAAGGACGGCCTTGGCACGAAGTCAGCGGAAAGATCTTATCGTGAGAAGCACCAGAAGTCTTACAATGTCTATCAGTCTCTCGGAAGCAGGAGACTTGATCGAGTAGTAGTTGTGGCGCATTTCGACCTTGTAGTTGACATCGCCATAGTTCTGTTTGAGTATCGCGGAGAGCCGACGTGGGCTAGACACATATTTGGAGTGTATCTTCTGCACATGGAGGTCTTCGTCGACAGACGTCGTGGAACCTGCGTCGGAGCTTGGCATTTGAGGCTGACAGTGTTTCTATTGGGTATGGTATGGATAGTGTGGATTCTCGATTTTCTTGTTGTTGATGGTTTCCGTAGTGTATGCCTCAAAGGTGGTGATGAAGACAAGAATTGTCTAAACTGTTCATATGGACATGAAGAAATGATTGTTGTGATGCTCTGACTAGCTGACAGGAACGAGTGCAAGCCTGCGCAAAGGGGGACTAAATATCGCATGACGGAATAGAAGCCATCGTTATTTCCAGGCAACATCACCAGGAAGCCTGACTACGGCGTACTGCGCACACGAGGCGGGTTACTCACCGGAGACATCACCTGGAGCGATTGACGCACTCCTGAGAGAGCCCCAATCATTCGAAGTGTAAAAAGTCGCAATTGGCCGCCCGGCGTCATTCCTTGCCACGTCGTACTCATCATGGTTCGGTAATTGGGTGCGGACGCTTCACAATGCGACGAACAAACGCGGACCACGAGGCAACCCGCATCGCACAGGTTGCCTTGCGCGACTCACCGCCATGGAAATAGCAGCGCGCCAGGCGTCTCGCACTTTGGAACAGGGGTACGCAGCTGTGGCAGGCAGCAGACCGGATTCCGAGACCTCGTTGCGTTGTGCACAGCTGGAGATTAGCAAATTTGAAATTCCATGATTGGCTCGTCTGTCATAAGACACAAGCATTAATGGAGGGCATAGCCACCACGCAGCCTGCTTCTGTGATCCCCGAGTGGACCCACGCAGTCAGCAGCTTTGTGGAATTGTCTTACGCTGTACATGCAGCCAGACCCGAAGTCCCTTGCGAATATTGGAATGTCCTGCGCCTTTATCGGGCGTACCGTGGGGCTGAGTAGGGAAGCAAGGAGGCAGCAGGATTCAATTGTCCAGGTCGGGACGGGGCTAGATGGACTTCACTCGCTCGTCGCTCAATACAGCAGCATTCTCGTCCTACAGCATCAATTAGAATCGGTCTGTTGCGCGGCTCGGAATGTCATTGCGATCGATGATGGCCCGGGCCCAGATCCGAACGGAGCCTGTGGGGACCGCCGGATGACGGCTGAGATTTATGTACCAAATGCCGCCGGCCAGCCGGCCTCTGGCTCCTTCCAGTTTCCTCCCTCGTCTATGAGGGCGCACTTGAGCTGAGGTTTAAAAAAAGTTGATGATGAAATTTTAAGAACCTGAGAAATTGAGCTATGCAAACGCTATGCAGGAAATTTGAACCCCTTAACGCCACCAGACAAACAGTCTCGTACAAGTCCTAGAACATCATGCCGTGCTGCCCGTATGAACACTGATCGATATCCTCCTGGACTATGTAAGTATGAAATCAAATGAATTTGCCAGGTAGCGCACCTGAGAAAGCTTCCCTCTCGCGAAGATTGAGAACATGTTGTGTCTCATTTCAACACGATATGCCTTCTGTCCGAACCGTCTGTTCAAGACCTTCGACAGCTTTGCTGGGTCGACTGACTGACTTGCTATCGTCTGAGTCGGTGCCGACCCGGCATAACTTCTGCTTCTTTGAGAGCCAGAGCTAGAGCTACGGACAAACGTTAGTTGGAAACAAGAAAACCGTCCCGTCTCGGCCACTCACTTCATGATGGCACGTTGATAGAAGAGCAAAGAGTTTTATAGTCAATTTGACAACGAAAAGGTGTTGATGTCCGGTAGAGGCTTTTGCGCGCGAGCTTTCGTGGGAGCCATCCTAGAGTTATGCCCCAGGGCATCCGACTTCGCCCCGCAAGCCGGACCAACATGTCAGGCTGAGGGGGGGCACAGCTGAACACCCATCCCTTGTGCGACATGTTCATTGGATATTGGGGCTGATTGTGCAAGCGAGTGCTACACACCACGTTCCAGAAGGAAGACGGGTTTTTTGAGCTAGGCGTCCCGAAAACAGGCCAATCGTGTCCATGAACTAACTATCCGCTTATGCATTGGATGTTCCATAGCCTGATTCTGGGCTCGAAAATGGCGGCTTCCGCACAATAGACCCAGCCCCCATTCATCTGCATGTGACGCTCCAGCCTGCATGGCGCTGTGAAGGGAGGAACACTTCCCGAACTTGAAGACGCCATCCAATGCACAGTTGTACATGTACCCGTATCCAAGGTTGATCACCGGTGTAAGCAGCCGACAGGTTGGGGGCTTGGTCTCCCCTCTTCTCTCATTTCGGTTAGAAGAACTCCTGATCAAGCCCTCCGGGAACCACACTATCGGATCTAAAATATTCTGGGAGTGTTACAGCCAGAGCCTCGCGACGTGGCGTACATGGAAGTGGATGATACTTCTGCGAGCATTATGCTCATAAGAAAGTTTTAATCCGATGTTGTACGCATTGTTCTTCGACCCAGCCAACAGCTGTTGCAAAACAATCCAAAGTCAAGATGCATCTTGACGGTCCTGTAAGATACCCACCCAAGTAGAACAAGCTCCCGGTACCGTACTTGATACTCATGACTCCTAGAATGAGAAGCACGTTCAATGGGGCTCTCCCGAGGTACGTCGTTCTGCGTGGTGCAAGCTGTGGGGAGACAATTTCTCGACCCATTGCCTCCACGTGAGGTTCTTAGCCTCTTGCTCATATTGATCTCAGGCAATTGCCGATACAAGCTCTTCATCCGAAACCGAGGGCTCAATGGGAAACGAGTCGGTATTGCCCCCTGTTCACTTGACACAGCCGGATGGTACTGTGGTCGAGATTAACGATACCGACAAGGACCAAGCCCACCCGGTCAGGCCGTTGGAGCGCGTTCCCTCTTGGAGGGATAACGAAGACTTGTCTTCGGCCATATCCCAGAATGTTGCAACAAGAACGATATCAGACGGCCCAACGGAGGTTGGCGACCACGGTGATGACGCTCAGCTTAGGCAGGAGACAACTATACCCTATCCGAAGGCCACACCATCATTGGAGACTGACCTTTCGAACGTTGGGTGTGCATCTGGTCTTGGCGATGAGACACCGGTTGAATCTTACCCACTTGATCTGTCAGATTCAGGGAGTGAAGATGGTGATGGCCTCTGGGAGTCCATTGAGGAGCAACTCATTTCGCCACCACCAGACAAGAAGGAATACCTTCCCCTGGACCAGCTTCGAAGAATCATGGTGAAGCGCCGGGTTCGAAAGGCGTTGAAAAAACACCTGAATCTGGATCGAGATACTCGATACAGGTACGCTTGTGAGGTATGCGACACCACCAACTACGGAACTGCGAAAAAAACAACAAGGCATAAGATCTTTGCTGTATTGGTCCGCATTGAACACCTTGAAGCTTTGCCTAGTATCATCGAAGAGAACATCCATGACGTCCACTTGCCGTTCACTTTGCAAAAGGGCGATCAGTGGTACCTAACCTATACGGGCGTCGACAAAGTCCCGGTCAAGTTCAGAGCTAGTTGTGACTGGAGCAAGCCGAAACTCAGCAGGTTCGTCAAAGAACAGTGGCTATTCATGGCCCCTTTCTTCGATATGCGAGCGACTAAACCTCACTTCTACCCTCTGGAGGCCCAGGTTGTTCTTCCGTTTGTCAGTGATGCATCCTCTACGGACACTGCTTTTGGTGGATTTGGCGACGTCTTTCAGAGGCAGATTCATGCTGCACATCATAACTGCACAGAGGTAAGACCATTCAATCCTGCCGTGTTGTCCAGGGTGGCCATTTCTCACTGATATTGATAGCACACGCAACCGTTCTTCGCCATCAAAAAGCTCCTCAACAAAGACAAAGCAGAGTTTGAAGACGAACAGTATGCGTTGAAGAAGTTCAATCAAGAAAACCACCCGCACTTAACGAAGCTTCTCGCCACTTATTATCACCACGAACATTACTACTTCGTCTTTCCCTGGGCTGATGGGAATTTGAGGGAGTTTTGGCAGCGCTATGAAACACCAAAACCTGACCACAGTCTCATCATTTGGTTGGCGGAGCAGTCGGCAGGCATAGCCTCTGGCCTGAAGCTGATTCAACATCCGCCCCAGAATCTAGAGCTGACGGTTCAAGATGCCAGGGATTATGGAAGACATGGAGATCTGAAGCCTGAGAACATTCTCTGGTTTCGCGATCCTGATGCAGAAGAGAGCTTGATTGGAAGCGGCTTACTCAAGATTGCCGATTTCGGTCTGACACGATATCACCGCCAGAACTCAAGATACCAGAAGCTCCAGAGCGGCGGAGGCTTCAAATGCTCATTGACATACAAGGCCCCCGAAGTCGACGTGGTTGATTCTGTATCAGAGGCCTACGATATTTGGACCTTAGGCTGTCTTCTTCTCGAATTCATCACCTGGTACCTTAGAGGCTGGCAGGCTGTTGACGACTTTTCTGCCAGCCGTGCGAACGAAAGTCATGATCCCGACCACGACATTCCGCTCGACACATTTTTCAACGTTGCGTCAAAGAATGGTGTCAAGGGGGCTGGTCTCAAGCGTGCTGTAACGGATGTAAGTACGCAAAATAACATTCGTGGTACTGTTGCGGAGTTTGAGCCATAGATTGATGCTAGACTTGGATGGCAACACTAACAGCATTTCACAGTTGATAGATGACTTGCACGACGACCCCAATTGTTCCAAATTCCTTCACGATCTTCTTACATACACACTTCATCACCTCTTGCGGAGCGACTACAAGAAGAGGGCTAAATGCGTTGATGTTGTGAAAATGCTAGAGAAGATGGCAAGTGACTGCAGAAACGACAAGTCATATGCTGTCGATGGACGCATGAAGCCGCCAAACAAATCTGACACCATGGACACAACGAGAACTGATACGACGGTATCCGAATACGGCCGCGACACCGCTGAAGATGATGCACTGGCTACGCCGCACGTATCCAGACCAGGCACACCAACAAGAGACATCGACGTGCATGATTTTGTGAGCCACGATGAAATTACAGAGCGGGTTCTAGACAACGACGTCATGGAGACCGACACGGATGAAACCAAAGCAGCAGAGGAGCCTTCTGAGAATGAAGAAGCGACGCCAAAGCAGGATCTGGATGTCGTCTCTCAGGCCGTTGGTCCCGATGACATGGATATTTCGGGGCCAACTACCCGCAATACGAGCTTTCTACAAGAATACTCATTTTCCAGCTCCGGCACCGAAAGCTACACAGTATCGCAGTCCACTGAAAGTGGATTTGGAGAGAACCCGAAGAGGAAGAGTTGCGACTTTGGGGAAGAAGCTTCGGCTCCGGAGGTGAAGCGCCCGAAGTTCGCGTCAGGGGAGTCTACTCTTGTTGGCCCTGCTCCTGAATTGAGCGAGCGTCCTGTAGCCCAGTCAGTTGAGGCATAAAAGCCTGAATTTTCAATCACGACGAATGCCCCCCCATCCCCCTCTTGAGCGGCAGTATGGGGTATCCATATTTGCAATGGAAGTGAAAGCTGTCTTGGCACAACGCAGAATGATGTACATATTAGAGTCAATAGACTTGTAAATATTTCAATTTTGGCCTTGTTTTAAAATTGTCCTAGCTTCCCATTCTTCAACGAGCTGCAGGTAAAGCGGCTAGCGCCTTCCATCTTCCCTTCTGACGTTTTTATCGTGGTGGATGATAGTGGACTTGAACTCTCTCGTGAATTTCCTGAATTTCGGTCTAGCCCATGCCTGTCAGCCTAGCCCCAGACAGATGTTATTGGATACACGCGACCTTACCTGTCCGAGCTTGCGAGGGCCATCTACTACGAATTGCCCACCCTTTGTCTATTCCATACTTACGTGAGCATGTGACTGCCAAAGCGATACCAAAATAAGAGCATGACATACAGTGAGGGAGTACCGGTGCGCTCCTAGACGCTTGTCGAGCTCCTTCTTGACTGGGCCGGAGTTTGAATAGCACCAAGGTATGTAAGATCGGAAGACAACAGGCTGCGAGGGAGGCATGGTATCGACGATGGGCTGTCGGGTAGCCTGGACAATCAGTTCTGTAGAAAGTGTAAATGTATTTTCTAGAACGAGGCGCAAATTCAGGTGCAGAGCCTGGAGGAGAAACGCAGTGCCAGCTGAATGTGCAGAACTTGAAGCAGATTGATGGATGAGGGTTTTAGAGAGGACCGCTCGCATGTCTATCACCAAGGCAGATTTACAGGCGTTTTCCACGTGCGCCTTTGCTTTGCTTGAGCAGAGTCTCACTTCGCCTTCGGCATCAGGCTGCCTAGGTATCTCTAGGCAGCGAGTGCAACAGTTGCGACCCCGCTGTAATCTCAACATCGCGTGGAAATACTGATCCCATGATTGTGCAGACCTACAATGCAAGATGGTATGCAATCTTCCCTTGGCCATCCAAGCTGCGGATGACCCCGCATCTGACATAAATGCTCAGCCTGCGACCGAGTATTCCTGCATATTGTCGGTGTTGCGGTATGCATGAGTAGTGCGTGTGTACCCATGCCTCTGCATGATGCATGCAGCACGCTTCATGGGTCTGTGAAGCAGGCTGAGCAGCCATCGCACGATTGAGAGGTATCGTAGGTAGTCGCAGCAGACTACGTCCAATGATTTAGAGACACGGGTCGAACGATGCGACATGCCGCCCTCCCGCATGGCCGATCGGACAGTGATTGCTGTGGTGTGTTCGAGAAGAAGGTGAGCTTGTGGTTACGGTACACAACCCCGCCCACAGGTAGCGTCGTCGAAGATGGGACCGGCAGTCCGGGCGGATTTTGCAAGTGAGTGAGCTGACAGGAATTCTTGCAAAGTACGTCGAGCGAGGCAGACCACTGGCGCCGAAAATTGAATCTCTCCAAGCCTCTAATATAAGCCTTCAAGTGATTGTCAAAGAGACGCAGAGACAACTGTCATCGGCGGGGCAGCAGTTTTCCTCCAGTTTGCCTGAGAGAACAGAAAATGGAGTGGCCATCGAAAGCATCGGGTTTCAGCTCCCACGACTTCGAGTTGTTCGAGTACGAAGAGCGACCGACAACAGTAATCACGATTCGACTTGACGATTTAGCCGAACTCCAAGTAGGTATAGGATCTGCCTGCAAAGAACTTTGTAGCTAACTAGAATATTGTAAAGGACGCCTTTCTGAAAGATGAATTGACAACAGCTGACGATTGGGAGACCTGGCTGCAGCGGGTGGTAAGTAATTCACAGGGTGAAAAGTCATCTTCAGGGAGCTCACATCATCGATAGAACTCCGATTTCATGGATGATGATGCAACAACGTTGAACCTCATGTAAGCAGATTCAACGATCCTTTACGGCAAATGACCGATTCGAAAATTATCGTCACTAACGCAGAACATGAAGCATATTCCGTCGTACTTCGAAGACAATTTTAGGTTGTCCTTCGGAGATCCACCACCTACCAATCTCTGAATCGACGTTTCAAAACGTCACCGAAACATTTCGCGTTCATCGATCACTTGGCCGCATGATCAACCGCCGAGACTCAGAGTTCCTGCAGTTGGTTGAGGTCGGTGAGGATATTGAGCCACAGAGGCTTAGTAAGTCTGGTAGATAAACGCTCTCATCCTTGACCCAAGCCTGACTGTGATCGTAGTTTACAACTTCAGAACAAGCGCCATCGTACCTGGCGATATCGCCGTATCCGTGACTCACGATCCCTGTCGCCGGTCAACGACCGCTATCCTGTTTGGTCTCGGGGACGCTCAAGAAAGCCTTCTTTTGTACAGGATGAAAGAGTCCCTTGAAGACTTCTGTCATCCCCTGGCACTTGTCGGCGCAGTATGCGAGCTTGAGAGAGACAGATGGATCAAGAATGAGGTTCGTCCTATTGAGTCGACATATATGGAGAAGAACGACCAATGGAGCATGGCCAGTAGTGACAACCTTGCCTCTGCTCCGGAAGGGGAAACCATGGAAGATGCTTTGGGGTTGCGGTTCAGGTCTACCATTCTACTCACAAGCCTAACCGCTGCGAGACGGCAGCTGACCCGTATTGGAGACTACTTGCAAGAGATGCGCAATGATCCCAGAATGGCGTCTTTTCTGAGAGGTTGTGACCGTTACCACGACAAGGAAATTGCAGCTTCCCACAGTGGTGTGGATCTGAGCAAGCAGCAAGCCCACACCGCCGCTCGGCTACAGCACCGTCTCAATCAGATTTCTGATGAATTTGACATGAAGATAGACAGCTGCAAGGCATCGATGGAGGACATGATGGCTACGACCCAAGTCGTAAGATGGCTCACCCTAAGATACTCAATGAAATCGAAGCTGACAAGACGTCCAGGTCATGAGTCGCATCGCGAGACACGACACCCTGACAAGCACAGCCATCTCGGTGGCTACGCGAAGGGACAACTCTCAAATGATGTCTATCGCATTTGTGACCATGATATTCTTACCACTCACGAGCATTGCCGTAAGCCTTTCCTTGTAGTATATTTGCTGCAGAGATACTGACCAAGGTAGACCATTTTCTCCATGAACGTATTCAACTGGGACGCCAAAGACGGCGAGAATCTCATCAATGTGCACTTTTGGCTTTATCTAGCTGTAGCTGGAGCGTCAACAGTCCTTACAGTTGGTCTTTGGATGGTCTATTCAGGAGTAACCAATGGGCTATTCCGCGTCCGTGGCAGGAGGAAAGATGAGGAAATGGGACCTTGAGCGAGATGTGAACATGGTCAACTCCATATCCAGGATGCAGTCAACGCAGAGTCAACACAGTTGCTTAATCACTTTGAAATATTCAGGGTCTATATTCACGGTGCGTCCGTCCGAAAAGCAATCATTGCATCGCTATTCGTGCACACTTGGTACTGAGCTGCGCGGGAGTCGAATCATGCCAAGTGAAAAGATTTTGCTCCAGGAAAACCGTAAGCGCAAAAGTTGTTAACTTTTCGCCCAAGGATCTGAGCATGTCCATAAATGGTGGCTAGAATGTGACTGTGTTAAGGCCTGCCCAAATCTGGCTTCGCCAGGTAGGGCTAATGCCCGATCCATCCATCCTCTCAACCACGCTTCCAAGGCCCATGCGCCTTCAACGGCAAAAAGCACGATGCGGCGAAACAGGAAAAACAGAAAAATTTCACAAACAAGGGAGCTTCATCCAAAGACAAAATAATCGGGATGTGTTTTCAAGGCAATTGAAGTTGTAAATCATGTCTCAAGACTATTGATGAAAGTCAAAGACAATGTCTTGCGGGGGGTTATGAGGCTCTCGCCCGAATCCACCCCCTTGCTTCCAGAATAGCCAGGATGGCCAACCCAGACGCCACTTTTGTGGAAATTTTCGTGTGACTGATGAGCTTTGTATTTCGAAATTTGGATCAAATTGGGAAGTACTATCGTGGGACAGCCTTGACGAGGATAGAGTTAGGGAACGTTACGAGGGAATAGCTGTCGCACAGAAACCAAAGCCACGAGCATGGTCTACACGACTGAATGGCTGAGTATTTACATGGGCATCTTAAGAAGATTGATACTTAGAGCCCGTGGCGTTGCTTCGGAGACTACGTCCTTAGCCCATAGGTCGAGGAAGCGAAGTCTGTAAGGGATGATAGGGCTAAATTTCACTTTCCCGTGTTTCTGCCCGAAGCTGGTGGAGGTCTTACATGTCGATTCGATGGTTTCTTGCACAGCTGATAATGATCTTCGCGATCATGCAGAGCTGAACTGACTGCCAAACGTCAAATTTCCGTGCTGACGGGCTGGGCCTGGGCCAAGTGTAGAATCGTTCGAGGTGTTTTGGTCTGACACAAGTCCTGGAAGCGCACTAACAGACTTGTCATCATGTAAACTTACTCAATACACCTTTGTTAGACATAAAAGGTGTCTGTTCTCGAGGGTTTTGCATTTGGCTTTTCTCAACTCTCACAAAGCATCAACCTGATCTCTTCAGATCCTCATCCATTCTTTTCCGTCACCTTTCGGGGTACAGTCATTCTTTACTCATACCGTCACTCGTTTCAACATGCGTTCAACAATCGCTATTGCCGTTCTGGCCCCAGTCATCTTGGCTCAGTCCAATGTTTTGCCTGGACATGGAACAACCTCTGCAGGGTGGAACACTACGATCATTGCGGGTCCTACCGGGGTCATCTCTTCCGGTGTCCCCATTCATACCGGCACCGAAGTTATAGTCACAACTACCGCGGCGAACTCCACCGGCATTTGGGTGACCGTTCCTCCATCCACTATCACGGCGACATACACGGCCACTTACACCCACACTATCACCTCTTGCCCACCTGGAGTCAAGCCATGCCACAGCGGTGCTGTCACAACCTTCCTCACAACCATCACCACAACCTACTGCCCCGAGACTCCCGTTCCCACCCCTTGCCCTGGCGGCAAATGCCATCCTCCTCCTCCTCCTCCCCCTCCTTGCACCGGCAAGCACTGCGACAACCCGTTCGTCTGCTACGGAGACCACTGTGCCTATGATAAGCCATGCAGTGGTGAAGACTGCAGCCGCTGCCTCCTCTGTGCCGACGGAAAGTGCCAGCCGAACCAGTGCAGCGGCAATGACTGCGGCAAGATCATCATCTGCAAGGGTGACTCCTGCCGCTACCACAAGTGCCAAGGCGACAGCTGTAACAAGGATAAGATCGTCTGCCACGGCGATAAGTGCAAGTCCGAGAAGTGCCACGGCGACGAGTGCAACAAGAAGTACGTATGCAAGGACGGCAACTGCAAGCACGAGTCCTGCCCTCCTGAAGACAATAACAAGCACTACGACTGTCACGGTGACGAGTGCAAGCCTGTCGAAGAGTGCAAGGGCGATCAGTGCCCCAAGCCTCAGCCTCCCGTCAAGCCTCCTCAGCAGCCCTCCGGCTCTCCCCCCGCGCAGCCACCAGCGAGCCCTCCTGTTCAGCCCCCGGCCCATCCTTCCAAGTCTGGGGATGTTCCGCCTCAGGGTCCTGAGCAGACTCCCGTCAGCCCTCCGGAGCACACTCCAGTCAAGCCTCCTCAGCAGACACCATCCGAGCCTTCCCAGCCCTCTCACACGCCTGGGTCTCCCACAAAGCCATCCGAGACCCAGCACCCCACTCACTCTGTCGTCGTTGCTGGATCCAGCAAGTCGACGTCCGGGACTGCCTTCCTGGGTCTCGCACTTGGTGTTGCAGGAGGCCTCATCTTCCTCTGAGTGTACGACAGTGTCCGTGTAATATGACGTATAGTAAAGGGTTTTGTTTCTCTCTTTCTCTTCTCCCTGGCCGTCAGGGGCTGAACTTCACTGTACTCTATGCGGCCAGCTTGTATATCACAAACTTTTGTATGTAGGAAAAGGAGGACCTGTAATCGTAGTGAGATATAATAGTCAGGAACATGGCATGAATATGTCAACGAAGAAAGATAGAATCTTCATTTTCTCGACGAGCAGCACAAACAATCTGGCCAGTGCAAAGTGAGATACAGGTTATCATCATGAAATCCCGTGTGGTGTTGATCCAATGTCCATCTATCAATCCATTTCCAGGTCCCAATCCCAAGTCTCATTTGTACGATATCTTGAACATCAGTCATTACCCATGCCTGTCCCACAATTCCAGCTCAGTCCAGGAGAGCAGCCTTCGCAATGTCTACCTCCTCCGCGGTACCGCAGATCAACCCAGCTCTACCATCGCAGTCAACAGAGACCTTATCCAGTAGAGGCTTTCCGTCTGAAGGGTCGATCGCCTTTCCACCAGCAACCTCCATGATCAGGGCGATCGGGTAGAGCTCATACAGGAACCGCAACTTCGGCAGCGTCCCCGGAGTCACGGGCATAACATACACACCGTGCCCTTTGACAAGCGCATGCACGATATCCGGTACAAGACCACCGCAGTATCTCAGTGTATACTTCTTCTGGATGTACCGTGTGATCAGAGCACCATACTTCTCATCATCCCCTGCATGGCGCAAGTTGGCTGGCGCAAAGTAGCGAGTCTTGAAAGGACCCTCTGCCAGTTTGACAACCGTGCGGATGATCTCGCAGTCCTCCACTCCGTTCAGGCCGAAGCCGATCTCGAAGCACGCGGCCTCGGCACCCGGGATGCGGAGCGCGACGATGGCCGTGGTCCGGGGTCCGATGACACCCATCACAGCAGCAACCTGCTTCTCCCTCGGCGACTGTCCGACGGCAGTGCGTCCGTCCCAAATGCCGACGATTGTTCCAACAGTCCAGTTCGGTGCGATGATAGAGCTACCATCCAGAGGATCGAAAGCGACGGTGTACTCTTCGGAAGACGCCGGGGTGTTGTTCGCACTGCCGTCTGTCGACGTCCTCGCTGGCTTCTCCACCGGATCTTCTTCACTGCTTGCAGTGTATATTGTCGGGCACTCCGCAATTGCGGCGCGCATAACATTCTCGGAAGCGACATCGACGTTCAGCTGGTCGTCGCCGAAAGCATTCGCGGTCCCTGCCAATGAGACATGTTGCGAGGCATGGAGCACCTTGGCAATGTCTGAAACAGCTCCCAAAATGGCCGGAATCACTTCGTCGCGAAGAGACTTGCGTGTTTCCTGAGGAAGGACGCTCTGGAGCTGTTGTACGAGTGATGCTGACGGAGCCATTGTGAGAGGTGCAGTGTGTGAAGTTATGATGACCGGAAATTGTTGAGTCAGGGCGGGCCTGAGCTATTTTAGCATCAGAAAGGTGGTTGAGAGATTTTCGATGTTTGCGGGTAGCTAATGCCCCGCAAAATTGTCAGACAGTGCCTTCGATCCACCAGTCAGAGGCCTGTCATCTTCTCTTTTGGAACTCTATCTAACGTCTATCCCACGTGGAGGTCGATCTCACCAGCAGGGGATACCCAGCGGTGTGTGAACAGCACCCATTTTTGTCGACCACCGATCATTCATGTTTCGAGTGTTATTGATGGAGGTTATCATACAGTGAAAAGAATCAGCGTTCTATAACACAATTGTGAACAGTCTTTGGCTACCTTGAAGGCTGATTGTCTTATCTTGAGATCTACACCTCCACGTGGGGGTCGTGGCTGGATGAGCAATGGCCCCAATTCGCCTCAAGCCTGCGAGCTGTCTTCGCTGTCGTCTCTGCCGTTGCGCTTGATGCCATCATAAAATCGCCTTTCCACAAAGACACGGATATCGTCATCAAAGTTCACCTTTCCCTGCTTCCTGGCTTTCAAGATCTTTCTTCTCACCCTCATCACATCGTACTCAGTGTTTCGGGTCAACCACCAGGTCCACAAGTTGCCCACAAAAGACGCGATTGTCGTCGCGGCCGCGATCGCAAAGCTTGTCTTGTACCCGTTGTATGCAAACCTGGATTGAAAAAGCTGCGGTCCGATGACGCCACCAAGCCGCGCGATGCCCGACTGCAACCCCAATGTGAACGCGGTGCCTGTTGATCCAGACAGCGTGGCTGATCTCCATGCCCAGAAAGGAATGAAGTATGACTGGTAGAAGAGCGTGCCAAGAATACAGCTTACGTAGATTCCATAACGGTTGGTGATGGTGAAGAAGAGGACGAAACAGACTACCATGCCGGACATAATAATCCTGAATGTTGCATTAGCTATAACAGTTTGACTAAGGCAAGCTTTGGGCAATGCGTACATGATCAATGCGGGTCGAACAATATAGGCCTTCGACATGAACCAGGCCGCGAATATGAGACCAAGAATGGCCGCTGCAGCTGGCGGGATATTGAGCAATTGGTTCTTCGGCAAACCTACGAACCCCAAGTTGGTGACAATCGTCGGCAAATACCACGTCAGTGCATATCCGCCGATGTTGATCAATGTTTGCGACAACATGAAGGACCAAATGAGTGGGGTCTTCAGCACCGCAAAGATCTCCTTTTTCGAGAAGCCTGGATCGTTGGTGAGTGGCGCATTCTCTGGCAGTCGAGCCTCAATGAACTCTTGCTCGCGCTTGGTGAACCAGCGGTCGCTTCTGGGAGACTTCGGGTAGTCAGGCAAGTACCAGAATACGGCGCCTGAGAAAACGATCGTTGCCAGCCCTTCGAGTAGATATACCCATCTCCAGGCGCTGAGGCCGCCGATGCCGTTCATGTAGCTAATGCCGTAGCAGAGAAGAGACCCAAGGATGCCTGCAAGATTTGAGGTCGCAAAGAACCAAGTCACGGGCTTGCCGATTTCATCGGTGCGATACCAGCTAGATAGCTGAGCCATTACTCCCGGGAACATGCCCGCTTCGAACATTCTGTCAAAATCACGTCAGTATACGTTGAGCAAATCACTCTCGAAGGGAAAAGCACCCTAGTAAGAAGCGCATCGCATAAAGCTGGTGCCGATTCTGTGCCGCAGCATGGCACGCGGTAATGATTCCCCATGTGAGGAAAATCCGAGATTGCCACAGATGCGGACTCATGCGTTTGAGAAGAAGGTTGCTTGGTGCTTCAAACACGATGTACGCAATCTTGATGGTGTTAGTCTTATCAATTCACAAGGAGCGTGTTGGGTGCTCGCCCGGTTTACTCACTCCGTAGATGGATCCAACCCAGTTGTACTGGTCGGAAGTCATACTCAGCTCCTTCATGATGTTTCGAGATTCGCCGACCTGGAGAACACGAACATTTGCCGCATTGCTTTGATCAATCTTCATAGTTCTCAGTTAGCTGCGTGTGAACACTGCTTCAACCCACAGCCGACATACCTGTTTGATCATGTACATGAAACCAATAATAACCAAGAACCTCTTATCGATCTTGTTCAAGACGCTTCGCTCTTCGTCGGCTGAAAATGTTGACAGGAATGCTGCTCTGGCTTCAGGATCATCTCGAAGGTTGTCGACATTTGATCGAGCGACAGTAGCATTGGCCTGCTTCCGAGTTGCTGCGGCCGCGTCATGGTCGATTCGGACTTCGCCAGGCTGAATCGTCGAGCTCATCGTGCCGTACTGATAAGTCCTGCAATGGCCCCCAAAAGTCTCGGTGAACATCTGTGGACAAGTCATCTTTATCTTCAACGGGAAATTCTCTATTGGATACCCGATGCCGGGCTGTTGTTCGTCCTTCCCGGCGCGCTACCGGCGTGCCACATCCTTATCAGCGGGGGTTCTGGGGTAGTAGGTATGATGTGCTTGATGTTCATATGGCGATATGAGCTGTGCATACTTACATGGAGGTATAAAGTGCCATTGGTGAGGTGCTGACATTGCACTTGATTCGTTGAGGGACGCCGAGAGTGGATGGCGAAATCCCGGCCCACCATGCCACCATCCGGCCAACCTCGCACGCTGTCGCAACAACTCCGACATCGAGCACGACCCGGCTAAAACCCGTTGTTTTCCTGTCAAAATGATGGTCATTTCTTCGTGATGCTCAATGTCTAGAGAATCTATGCCGCCAAGGAAGGTTCCCCGTGTCCGATACAGGACCCGACTTCCAGGGCACAGGGGGAAAGGCATGGGACTTATGCGTGACACGTCGGAAGGGTTCTTTCACGCAAGACTCGGACATGATGACGCAAACCAACAGGATTAGTATAACACAATAATCCTGGCGGGGTATTGTTAGAGCTAGACTACGTAAAGACGCTCAACGCATCTTGCAGTGGTCGTGTCCATTGTGCGCCCAACACGTCGCTTCGCTGCACCTAGACTCTTTATCTAATTGTCGGCTCAACTTCACACACGATGACTTCATCAGAGGCCCAAGCCGAAAGCAATGACACAGTTCCCAAGAAGCAGATTTTGCTCAATGCCTTCGACATGTTCACCGTGGGCCATCTGTCATTTGGGCAGTGGCGAAACCCCAAGGACCGGGCCAAGGACAAGCGCCGGGATCTCACTTACTGGACCGACCTAGCTAAGCTGTTGGACAAGGGGGGCTTTGTAGGTCTTTTCCTGGCAGACACATTCGGCCCTTACGATACGTAAGTCTTTCATTCCGGCAGTTTCTGATGTGAGCACCATCCTAAATCACACTCGCAGATACAAGGGCAGCGCCGAGCCATCTGTGAGGACCGGGGCCCAGTGGCCGATGGCCGACCCTGTCATTGTTAGTGAACCCACGGATACCCTGCGAGCCAACTCAAGCTAATTCCTGGCCAAAGCCTGTATCAGCAATGGCAGCGGTGACCAAGAATCTCGGGTTCGCAATTACTACGTCCACCTCCTATGAGCAGGCGTATGTTGTTGAGAAACGTTTTGCCACGCTTGATCATCTCACTAAGGGCCGTTTTGGTTGGAACATTGTCACTAGCTGGAAAGAATCTGCATCAAAGGCTGTGAGTATTTTCATCTTTAGGTTGTTGGAAATGTAAATCTGACAACTTGCACAGGTTGGGTTGCCCCTTGTCGAGCACGACACTCGGTATGAAAATGCGGATGAATACCTCCGAGTCTTATACAAGTGAGTTGCTGAGTACCTATGAACAGATGACAACTCAGGAACCCTTTCTGACGGCGCATATAGATTATGGGAAGGTTCATGGTCAGACACAGCTTTGAAGGAAGACGCAGAGAACGGCATTTACTCCGACTACTCTCAGATCAGACCTATTCACCACCACGGCAAATTTCACGTCGATGCACCATTCTTGACAGACCCATCCCCTCAGCGCACACCAGTTCTGTTCCAAGCCGGTACATCGCCGTAAGTCATTCTTATCATTGTTCTGGAGATGCCAAGCTAATTCGCAGCAGAGCCGGAATTAAGTTTGGCTCAACCCATGCCGAAGGCATCTTCGTCGCTGGTCTATCGCCACATGTCGTGGCCCCTCGGGTCAAGGCTATTCGCGAAGGGGCCATCGCTGCTGGTCGCGATCCATACTCTGTCAAGGTCTTCGCCATGATCACCCCCATCATCGGAAAAGACGAAGAAGACGCCAAGCGCAAGTACGAAGAAGCTCTGAAGTATGTTTTGATCGAAGGAGGTCTTGCCCAATTCTCAGCCACGACGGGCATTGATGTGTCAAAGTTCGACCTTGACCATGAGCTCACGGAGAAAGATGTCGCAAATCATTTGCAGAGGATCCACTCTTCTTTGTACAATCTGCGCTACCGAGGCGACGATGTTCCCAAGCTGACGCCTCGCAACTTGGGCACCGTCACGGCAATTGGTGGCAATGGAGCCATGCCGGTCGGAACAGCTGCCCAGGTCGCAGACGTATTTCAGGAGTGGGTTGACATTGCCGATGTCGATGGTTTCAACATCGGATATGTCATAACTCCTGGCAGCTTTGAAGACGCCGTTGAATATCTCGTCCCTGAACTAAGAAGCAGAGGCCTCCTGCCGGAAGCCATCCCAGCGGATGCCCCTGCGCCTACCTTCCGCGAGCAGATCTATGGTCTCGGACAGAAGGGGCTGAGGTCTGATCATCCCGGGTTCAAGTACAAGTATGCCACCTATGAGGAGACAATTGCCAAGGAAGAGGCGACAAGAGCAGATGCAGGAAGTGGAGAGCCATGAGGATCGAGAACAGGTGGCTAGGGAAACCGTACACCCTTGAGGACAAAGGAAAACATAGTGCTAAAAGAAACTTCAAGATTTCTTTTCAAATGAGCCTGCCTGACTCTATTGCAACCGAGATCACCGCATCGACAAGATGAAGTTCGAGTCCGGCAAAACTCAGGATCAGGTCCGGTGTGCCCGGTTACGAGTGACGCTGATGATCGACCTGCCCCAAGACCCGGGGATACCGACTTGCAGTACAGCCTAAAGACATTGCAGCCTCCAACGGCGAGCTCCATGCCAATTTGGCTTCCCATCAGAATGCCACCGCCCTACGTCCCCGCAATATCTCGCGGCCGCCAAGATCTGCCCCGCGCCGCAGCGGAGCCGATCGGGGGCAATCTTGGCACGGGATGTAATTTTCCACAACTTACGGATGACCACTGGGTCGGAATTCATCAGGAAAATGCAGTCTGATCCAGTTTCTCCGTCCAGGACGCATTCACTCGGTGCTGAATGCACGCATTCTCAGGGTTGCTCGGAATTATCGCTATCAAAGCGCATGGCCGGACTGGCTTGTTAAATGGCAACTCAAGTCACGTAACTATTGATAACTCCTATCCAAAGAAGTCGTATTTACTTTCTTTGGAGAACGGACCAACTTCAGACAGGGCAACACATCTTCCCAAAAATGAAGCCTGTGAACTCGGCGCTTGTAGTTGGCGCTGTGGCAGCAAGCCAGTGTGCAGCCGCGCCAACCTGCAACCACTCTCCATATTCTTTATGGATGACCGACTCAATGATCCGTCGTGGCGTTGAGCCAAGTTTTCATTACGATCAAGCCACTCTATACACATCTTTTGAGGCCATCTACGAGCATACGAAGAACCAGACGATCTACGACTACTACCGAGCCCAAGTTGACGCAGTGATCTTTCCCGATGGCACCATTGACGGTTTCAACTACTCCCGCTACAGTCTCGACCCTTACCGCTTTGGCAACAACGCGCTTTATTGGTACGAGAAGACAGGGGAAGACAAGTATCGCCTCGCCGCAGACGGAATCAAGCGAACCCTTGACACCCATCCGCGCACACCTACGGGCGGCTTCTGGCATCGCGAGGTCGTGTATCCAAACCAGATGTGGCTCGACGGTATCTACATGGCTGATACCTTCTATGCTAAGTACGTGTCGTTATTCCAACCTGATAACCAAACGGCCTGGGACGATATTGTTCTTCAGTTCGACAACATCGACGCACGAACTCGGCGAGATGACAATCTCCTAGTCCATGGTTACGACGAGAGCAGGAAAGCAGTGTGGGCCGATCCCGAAACCGGCGCTGCGCCGTTGGTATGGGGCCGTGCCGATGGATGGTATTTCATGGCCTTGCTGGAGGTCATCGACTTACTCCCGAAAGAGCACTCCGGACGGGAAAGACTTCTAGGATATTTCAAAGGGCTGGCACAAGGCCTCAAAGGTGCCCAAGATGAGTCCGGTGGTTGGTGGAACGTTATGGAAAAGCGCTACGAGGACGTCGAGGGCAATTACATCGAGAGCAGCGCCAGTGTCATGTTCACCTTTGGTTGGCTCAAAGGACTCAACCTGGGGTATCTGCCTGAAACGGAGTATTTGGATGTCGCGAAGAAAGCCTGGAATGGCATGGTGGATATGTTCGTCACCCATAACGACAATGGCACGATCAACTGGGAAGGCACAGTCATGGTAGGGAGTCTGGGAAGCAATGCCACCTTTGAGGTAAGAACACTCTTTTCATCCGTCTTCGGAACAGAAAGACTTATTATTTCACCAGTACTACGCGAGCATTGGCCTCCGCCAGAACGACCTTCGAGGCGCTGGCGTCTTTATGATCGCTGCTCTTGAATGGGAAAAGAGATCCGCTTGACATTCTTTGTTCAAGGCACCCGGGTGTTCTTGACCTGGGTCATACAGTCTGTGCCGTTGGAATAAACGCGGGGGAATTATATTTCTATTTCAGTCGTCAAAGCTACTTATGATCAATGCGTCACCGTTGACTCGGCGTCTTTGGTGAATCCCATATCCCTTCCGGTGCTGTGTTTGACCCCAAATTCACTTCTAGCTTCAATCCACTGATCAAGAGACCTGTCGCCCCGAAAGTCTAGCGTAACTGACTACTTAAACTGCACAGGTTCAGTTTCATTCGATTACTTTTACTCCACATCCAGAAGAACCTCAGCTGACACTCAGAACACAAAACACAAATCCTCAACAGAATTCTATCAGCATCTCAATTCCATCATCATGACTCAACCGAGCGCCAAAGAGATCTCCGCCTACCGCGACGGTATGTCGTATCCAGTCAGACAGAAGGACTTTTGGAACGCTTTGGCCAGATGCGCGAAAGCCTGCGGAGAGTTCAATAATCTTCCGAATAACGCAACCCCCGAGGAAAAGTCAGCAGCCTGGCGCAAGTGAGTAGTCCCAGGTTATCATGCTGTTATTTTCCTACATTTCAGGACCATCACGTCACATGCGACACAGCATCGTATGGAACAATACTGACCAATGTTCCACTAGGATCGTTGCCCCTACCGCAAGTGCCGACACGCCAGTCAGCTCCGCCTACAATTTTCCCACTCCGTCCGTCAAAGGACCGATCAGAATTGACTACGGCCTGCGTGTTCACATTGCTGCGGACACTTTTATCAACCATAACTGCACCATTCTTGACACCCCTGTTGCCGATGTTCGCATTGGTAAACATTGTTCCCTCGGACCCCATGTCAGTATCTACAGCGTTGGACACAACCTCAACTCAGACACCCATCCCAGAGTCAGCTTTGGAAAGCCTGTCACTATCGAGGATGGCTGCTGGATTGGGGGAAACGTGACTATACTGTGCGTCCCACGGCTGCTGTTAGTTATTAGGGATTGAAGGCTAACATATCACAGGGGTGGTGTGAAGATCGGGGCTGGTTCGACTATTGCCGCTGGCAGCGTTGTTCGCAGTGACATTCCTCCTAAATCCATTGCCGCTGGAGTACCAGCCCGTGTCATTCGCCAGATTCGTTCTGGCGAGGAACACGACGCTTTCCCCGTAGCCTCGCTCCATGTCGCTCTGCAAATACCGAGCAATCATGGCGGCGTTGAACACATGAATGACGCGACTAGGCTGCGTCTCGGCGAGTTTCTCAGCGAGCAAGATTAGACTTCTCGGTAGAAGCTTCTCTTTCGGCGCACATCTTGGAGTAGCGAAGGGGAGGGATATCAAGGGGCGCAACAGGATGAATTGACCAGGTAAAAACACGGCGAGCTCACCAGGCACCTCCAATAATTATATCAAAGCTTTGCAGTTCCTTCCACAAGTTCAACCTCAATAATACCCTGTACCGACGACGGTGACCTCCATATCTTGACAATCTTCAACCCGACTGAGTCGATCAGCTCGTGCCATTCTCTCTCCGTTCGCTCCTTGGCAGAACCGAAGGCCATCATTGTGATGTCGTAACTCGCAGCATGAGGGTGCACAGGCCTACTGTCATCCAGCACATGGTCGTGGATCAGTATCTTGCTGTACCCGGGCTTCATGGCAACCTTTTGGTTCTCGAGAATTTTGAGAACGATTTTGTCGGGCCAATCGTGGAGAATGTGGTGCATGTAGTACGCCCGCGCATCTGCCGCAAAATCAGTAATCTGATACTGCACTCAAAACGGACAATCGTGCAAACTTACGCTTAATCGGTTGAGGCTTGAAGAAGTCGTATGCAACCTTATTGATTCCCTTAACCTGGCATGCTTCTTCATCTGCAATGACGGACGGGAGGTCTTGCAAGTATAACCTCGGCGCTGTCTCTGGGAACTTCTCCACGAAGGGCTTCAGATCTTGGCCAATGCTACCTCCCACATCGACAAGAAGAGGCAGGTTTGGGTCGGACTCCAACAGAGTGTGGCAAGGGTAGACAGAAGTCCATCTGGCCTGACTTGACGTCGAAAGCTTTTGGACCACGTTGAACCCCTTCCCCTCCTCGGGATACTTCTCAAGATACCCGAAGAGGCCACCTTCCCAGTTGAATGCGGAGTCAAACATCGTATCACGGCTGCGGGTTGGATTGACGAAGTTTGTCTTTTTGAGAAACATTGGCATGTGATGCAGCATTGGCACCGTAAATGTGTGGCTATGAAACGTCAGTACGGATTGGCTGAGCTATGATGATAGTGAGACGCAATACTGAAAATGGAGCATGTGCTTGTAATTATTGTCCGCCAGTTGCGCAAAAAAACGAGTAGGTTCGAACTTCCCATCGTCGGTGATTTTGACAAGACGGTTGGACGCCAGGAGACGAAGTAGACGGCCTGAGATTGTCAACCTAATGCACTGCGAAAAAGAGTAACAGAGACGGGCTTTAGAGTACTCACGAAGGAGGACAGGATCGCATGGAGTTGCGACCCATTGAGCGAGCTCTGTCTCTGTCGCTGCCCTATTGCCATTCTCGTTCCATTTCTCGAAAAGTTGTAGACTTTCAAATGTTTCCAATGCAGCTAGAACGGCCGGCTGCGCAGACTAGTCAGCAGCAAGATCGCCATGTAGCCGGGCTCATCAGGTTGGAGGAAACTTGCTTGACTGAGATAAAGTCTCATGTATGTGTCCCAAGGTGACTCGACGTCAATCATGATTTCATACATCCTGAGTACGATTCTCATGCGGTCGTCTTCGCTCATATCAGCGAGTGATGCTTTCAGGTCATCAGCTGAGCGCATAAAGGCCTCAGCAGCTCTGTTTCCATTGGCTTGAGATGCCATATTGATAAGATTTGGTGTTAGAAAAGCTATTCTTGATATCCTGTTGCAGCAGATATCAGGCGTTGTATTCGTGGTCAAGTCTTGAGAAGAAGCTCTAGTGCGTGAGTGCTGAAATAAGATTGCTGTTGGCGTGGCTGTACTTCAGTCTGATACCATAGGGCTTGTATAGGGCCTTGTACGACTGGATCCATCTTGCCTCTTCTTCAAATACTCCACGCTTTAGGAGCGAAGTCGTCCGTCGGACGAACTGTGCAGCCGTGCCCTGTGAATCGTCCGATAGATAGACTTCCGTGAGCTTTGACTTTTGCGTTGCAGGTCGTGTTAAAACTCCAGCAGACATTCTTATGCTACTTGTGATTGGTCGGCATCACAAGGTGGTGTGCGTTAAGCTATCGCGAAACTTGGAGTCAAGGGAAGCGGAGGTCTGAGAAACTCTGAAAGCGAACCATGTGAAATGGTCATTTTCTGCTTGAAACCAAATAAGATCGCGGAATCGTCAGCATGCATCATATGCTTCCATATGCAAACATTCTTATCCAGTTACCTCGGACAGATTGGGTTCACCGGGGAGATAACGGCGATGGGATCTGCCAGTTGGCCCACACCCTCCGATTTCCGACCGGGACCCGGAGGAACGGTGCCGGAGCATTGGCCAAAACTCCGGCCGCTAGCTGCCCTCCGCCGTGACCAGGAACACAATGAGAACTGCCAACACAAATCATAGTCACGATTTTGTTCAACTCTGTTGGTCCCCATATGCTCCATGGCACACCCACCTTCAACAACCCTTCGCTTTCCGCCTCTGAGTGGCTTTAAAACAATCGCAGCGGCCTCAATCTCCCATCACCAAGTAAAACCACGAAATTTCCTCCGGAAGACTTTGCATCAGCTGGTCCGCTTACTTCGGTGTTGGGTAATGAGGGCATGGGCAGCTATGACGTCGACCATGTTGACGATTTCGCCAAGCTTCTTGTTGAATATTAGGAAAGGTCACCCACTCACAGAAATTGATTGATTGAAAGGGCTTGATGGCAAAATTTCGGCGGCTTAGGTCAAATCCGCTACTCTTCATCCCCTCGTGTTCGTCGGGTTACAAGCAGGCCTCCGGCGTGGGGCCGGTCCCCCACCGGGACTATCGAAAGAGAACATAATTGTAAGCAATTACAATGTCATGAGTTGAAGGAGCGAGCATAACAGCCAAGCGGTGAGCGGAAAAGTTGGAGATGCCAAGCATTTAACATGTGCCGAACGTGGAGCCGTCGATGTAGGATTGACAGGTGACCACCAACCCGGTTTACCAAAGGGCAACTGATCCCCGCTTCCCCGCAGCATCCACCATCACAACACCACAAGTCTCGTGCTTTTGTTTGCCCCGAGAGTCCAGACACCGCGGGCAGAGGTGATGAGTAGCATGCCACTCACGGACTAGACATGAGTCTCGGTAAGTGCGAGCTTCGGATTGCGGGGGAGGATACCAAGTAACCTGCTCGAGGACCCGCCTTCCTTGAGGTAGGGCCGATTCAAAGCCCCAGCTCAGTAATTCCAAGCACTTCTCAGGTTGTCACCCCAGCATAGCATCATCGGCGACGTCGATTTATGGTCTTGCCCTAATGTGGAGTAATCGAAAGCTCTGGGGTCCCCGCATGTGTTCCGTTCTGCTAGTGACCCGAACATATGCCGACAGCTCCGGCCGGTAGACGATATCCCTGTAGAATTGTGTGTTTGCCTCACACACTGTCACCTCATTTTGCTAGGAGAAATGTCAGCCATGGTCATACTCTGTACCCTAAATCACGAACGTCAGGAACTTGGTCTATTTCAAAAGTCGTGCAATCAGGGTTGGCATTAGTGATGAAGTCAACTACGAATTCCATAGTTTCACGAAGAACGATCCGTCGCGTGATTCTCAGAAGCCAACACTAGACATCCAAGTGCCTTTTCTTTCTCAGACAGGAAACCATTGCCGCTACCGGCTCGGGATTCTGCCATTGTTGCGCTGTCCTGCCCCCCTACTCCCGAGGTGCCCCTCCATTGTTATGGGGGCATCACCACATCATACCTGTATTGAACCCCTCTTCGGCCATTCCATCGTCACCACTCCAGTTATTTGGACCGACACAAGGCCGTAAGATATGTTGCCAAGAGCAGCCTTTCCTAATTCTTTCCGAATTCCCACCTCACTGGTCTCGTAGCCCAAAGACTCAAGGACTGCAGGTTTGCCTGCCAATGGCAAAAATTGCAGCTATGGAGGCAGTCTCTGGCATAAATACCTGCTGCTCTTCAGGAGTTTCATCGAGAACGATACTCACTTCGACATCTCAGTTGATTCTACCTCGTTAATACGCCTCTGATAGGTCAAGTCCGATATGAAGTCCGACTTGACGACACTTGCCTTGGCATTGCTGCCACTCGGCGTCAACAGCATACCCACCGCACAATACCCTTGGCTGACTCATCGTGATGAGTCTCTCCCCATTTACAAGAACTCTTCTTATTGCGTCGAAGCTCGAGTGGAAGACCTAGTAAAGCGTATGACACTGGAAGAGAAAGCCGGCCAGCTTTTCCAAACTCAGCTCTACCAAGGACCTAATGGCACCCTCGATGAGGGCGATGAGGCCGCACGCCGCAACAGCACCGACAACATGATCGGTGACAAACACATGACACACTTCAACCTCGTCGGAGATATCACCGACGCCAAGCAGGTGGCTGAATTCGTCAACCTTGTTCAGCAGCGTGCGTTGGACACCCGCCTGGGTATCCCTGTCACGCTGTCGACAGACCCAAGGCACCATTTCACTGAGAACATTGGAACCGGCTTCCAAGCTGGCGTTTTCTCTCAATGGCCTGAGACTCTTGGGCTCGCTGCTCTCCGCGACGCTGAGTTGGTGAAGAAGTTTGCAGAGATCGCGAGAGAGGAGTACATCGCCGTCGGCATCAGGTCAGCGCTTCATCCTCAGGTTGACTTGGCCACTGAACCACGATGGGCGCGTCTTGGAAACACCTGGGGCGAGAACGCAACTTTGACCAGTGAGCTCATCGTTGCCTACATCAAGGGCTTCCAAGGGGAGACATTGGGACCCCACTCTGTCACGACAGTGACAAAGCACTTCCCTGGAGGTGGACCCATGGAGAACGGCGAAGACTCTCACTTCACCTACGGCAAGAACCAGACATATCCCGGCAACAACTTCGACTATCATCTCATCCCCTTCAAGGCAGCGATCGCCGCAGGTGCGAGACAGATGATGCCGTACTACTCCCGTCCCATTGGAACTCAATACGACCCAGTCGGCTTCTCTTTCAACAAGCAGATTGTCACGGACCTTCTGAGGCAACAGCTTGGCTTCAATGGCATTGTGGTTACTGACTGGGGACTCATCACCGACACTGTGATCCGTGGCCAAGACATGCCAGCTCGTGCCTGGGGTGTCGAGAACACAACCGAGCTCGAGCGTGCAGCTCGTATTCTCGACGCCGGCTGTGATCAATTTGGCGGCGAGCAGCGCCCTGAACTCATTATCCAGTTGGTGAACGAGGGCATCGTCGCCGAAGAACGTCTTGACGTTTCCGTTCGTCGTCTGCTCCGCGAGAAGTTCATCCTTGGCCTTTTCGATAACCCTTTTGTGGACCCCGAGGCTGCTTCGAGAGTCGTCGGCAATGACTACTTTGCTCGCCTTGGCAATGAAGCTCAGCGCAAGGCCTACACACTTCTCACCAACAAGAACGACGTCTTGCCGCTCAAGGCCATCAGCACAGAGACCAAGTTCTACATTGAGGGTTTCAACGCTACATTCATTGAGGCTCGCAACCTGACCGTTGTTGACACGCCTGAAGAAGCCGACTTTGCGCTGATTCGCGTCAATGCCCCCTACGAGCCTCGGAGTGGAGGCTTTGAAGCCAACTACCACGCCGGTTCCCTTGAGTTCAACGCCACAGAGAAAGCACGACAGGCTGCCATCTACTCAGCGGTCCCCACGATCGTGGATGTCATCTTGGATCGGCCAGCGGTAATCCCTGAAGTTTTCGATGCTGCTTCGGCAGTACTTGGAAGTTTTGGTAGTGGAAGTGAAGCATTCCTGGACGTTATCTTCGGTATCAGCTCTCCGGAAGGAAAGCTACCATTCGACCTTCCGCGGTCTATGAAGGCTGTTGAGGATGCTTTTGAAGACGTTCCTTATGACACGAAGGACCCTGTTTTCAAGTTTGGCCATGGGTTGAGATATGCTGATAAGTGTGCCGCGTGAAGAAAAGGTCGACTGATTCCTTTTCGGACACTTGAATAGGGGGAATATTTACAAGTGGCGGGTTGCAAGGGACGATCGCCGAGGAAACGCTACAATCTCATGAGCTTATTGGAAGGGGTAAATGTGGATTAAAACAGCTTCATGTACATAATTACTCACTGAATTGGGTCGACCTTATGAAATGATTTGATACTTCTTCCTGTATTGGCCTTGGAGGGCATGTGTTGTGTTTTACTTCGCATTGATCCTAGAACTGAAATTAACTTTCGCAACTCTCAACGTGCGTAACGTCATCACATTTTTATATTTGAATCCATCAACCGAGGGGCTTCATCAGGACCTGAGCTGGATGATATCACCATTAGGTATAACGCATGCCAAGCTTCGTTTAACTTCACAATCGATGCCAGTCAGCCCGACGATCGAACATGCCAAGCACTTTCTTTTTGACTGCTTCGCTTTCGATGGCCCAGACATTATCAAGCTGCAATACGTCAGTCCCTCTTTGGACGCCGCGGCTATATGGATAAAGACATTGGGGATGAAATCTCCCCGTGTCTACGTGATGTCGAACATCCTCTCGCGTGAGCCACTTGAGCTACCCGAAAGGTGTATGTATGAGAATGGCTAGTCACATTCTATTAATGAAGTCCAGAGCTGGTCAGGCACCGTAATCGAGACGCAAGCAGAGCAACAGGCTTTGTTTCTGTATGGAAACCAGGCTCAAGCAGACCTTCCGCTGAATTTGTAGGGTGTACCATACTATGCTTTGCCGAAGCTGTATGTCTTGGCCTTATCGCTGGGCCTCCAACTTGAGCAACTTGTTCCTTATCGCGAAATCTAACGGATATCAGACACCCCAGCCGCAAATACCCCAGCTTCGGCGAATCAGACTCGCAGAAAACAATAATGATCGCCATGTTAAATATCACAACTCCAATGGCGGCCATGCCGTCAGGGGAAATACGGGGATACCACTAACTATTTCGGTCAAAATACACGACCACTCTGGCCGTCCGAAGAATTGTCCTCGGTCGGACCAGCCACGTTCCCTGCCTCTGCGCGTCGGTTCAAACACCTGCATCCCTTGCTACCCCGCCTTGGCACCCTTGGCATCCACTCGGATGCGAGATGTCTCGGCGAGATTGATATGAGTGGTGGATGGGGTGTCGCGAAAAAGCTTCTGTTATCGGCAGCTAGCTTGTTGTGGAAAGGATGACTGGGATGTAGTGACATGGAGCTAGGTTGTTTCTAGGGAACAGATAGGCCAGCGTTATCAGACAAGCTTTTGGTCCGCCCTTGAGAGCAGCTTGTCTTACAGGCATGTTCCAGAGCATGGCACGAGATGTCACAAGCTGTGACCTCAGTATGGTTTCCCGAATGATATTAATTGGCCGGCTCCCGTGGTAGTTCAGACGTGAGACCGTGAAACTCTATCTTCGTCGCACTTCTTCGCGAATTCAACGACAAGACAAGATGGCGAAAACCGAATATGAGGACTTCCAGCCCGAGGTGGAAGCAAAGCCGACGAGCAACGGGAGGAGGTCGTCTCGCAGCGGCACTTTACACAGCGTCGCTGCGGGCGATGTCGAGACACTGGAGCAATTGGGCTACGAGCCATCCAACCTGCACCGAAACCGATCCACGCGAACACTTCTCTTTCAATCCTTCGCCATCTGCTCGATACCATACGGACTTGGCGGGCCTTTGATCAATGTCATCTACGGCGGTGGTCCATTAGCCCTTTTTGTTGGCTGGATAGTTGTCGCCCTCCTCAGCCAATGTGTCGCCTTATCAGTGGCGGAATTGGCTTCTCGGTATCCAACCTCTGCCGGTCCGTACTACTGGTCTTTCCAGGTCGCGTCAAGAGGCAAGGCGGCTCTGTCTTTCGTCACTGGCTGGACCTGGTTGATTGCCAACTGGACCATCACGCTATCCGTCAACTTCGGCTTTGCATCACTCCTCGCCGGCACAATCACCATGATGGAGCCGACTTGGGTCGCAACGTCATGGCAGCTCCTTCTCATCTTCTATGGTCTGACCATATTCACGGCGGTGGTGGTCATTTTTTGCAACCGTTGGCTCTCGACTGTTGATGCGTTCTGTTCGGGGTTCATCGGGGTGACCATATTCATCGTCTTGATCGCACTCTCGGTCCAGGCAAAAGCCGGTCGCCACGATGCTGCCTATGCCCTGGGTCACTACGAAGAGACCTTCTCTAGCTGGAAACACTTTACGTTCTTCATCGGTCTCTTGCCATCAGCATACGTCTTCTGCGCTGTTGGAATGATCTCAGCCATGGCTGAAGAATGCAAAGATCCATCCGTCAGAGTCCCCAAGGCCATTGGACTTACCGTTCCCATTCAAGGTGTGGCCGGGTTGTTTTTCATCCTGCCTATCTGCTTTACCCTGGCTCCACTGGACCAGATCATTGCCTCCCCTTACGGACAGGCTTTGCCGGTTGTTTTCAGTGCCGCCATGGGAACTCCCGGCGGTGGTCTTGGGCTTATGATTCTCGTTCTGGTCGTCACTATCGGTTGCAGTCTGAGCATCACGGTCGCTGCATCTCGTTGCACGTGGGCATTTGCTCGAGACAACGCCATCCCGGGTGCTCACCTTTGGTCCAAAGTCGACGCAAAATTGGGAGTTCCCGTCAACGCCGTCATCTTGGTCACCATCGTCGAAATGCTGCTAGGTCTTATCAACATAGGAAGCACCTCAGCCTTCACGGCTTTCGTATCGGTCGGTGTAATGGCCCTAGAGATTAGCTACCTCATCCCTATTCTCATCAGCTTGATGCATGGACGCAAAGAGGTCAACGGGGCTCGTTATACGTGCGGACCAAAGATTGGCACTCTCGTCAACTGCGTTGCTATTGCTTGGATCTTCTTCCAAGCGGTCTTGTTCAGTATGCCCAGTGCCCTGCCAGTCACGGCAGTCTCTATGAACTACGCCAGTGTGGTCTTCGTTGGCTTCGCTGTGTTATCCGCCATTTGGTACCGGGTTCATGCACGCAAAGGTTCGTTATTCTCACGATTTGGGCGACACGTCGATATACTAACATATCTCTCTCATCAGTTTACAAGGGGCCTCCCGCAACAGATGGAATCGCTGCGTAAGAGATCAAGAGTGTTGATGAGAAGACGTAAGAAACAGTTTAAAACTCCTATTAGACCGAGAAATCCCAATTATCAAATGAAAAGTCCAGCCCAAACATGTTTTGTGCGTCTCCGATACTGGACAGTCCACCCGGATAGGGAGAATTGCCAACAGGTGTTTTGAAACTGCTCGTACCCAGCCCGCCACCTTCCACACGTTGTCGTTGAGCAGAGCTCTCTGTCTCCGCCATAAAATGCTTCCGCCAAGTTACGAGACAATCATGTACGACACTAACGCTCAGCCGATTCCGCACCTGCTGTAGTTGGATGTCCTCGATTGTGGCGCCGCCTATTTGGGTAGGATCAGGCAAGGCGCAGAAGAACCCAACAACATCGCCTAAGCGGGCTGGCAGATCGTTATTGACCACGCTCATCTTCCTCAGAGCTGCGATTGATGCTTCAACAAGTTTCATTCCCTCCGTTGCGTCAACCAGTGAGCGAAAGTGGCCGTTCGACGCAATTCTGAGGACGATCATGGAAGCACACACGAAGATCTGATAGCAGAAAAACGGGCAGTAGTCGAAGAATTGGACTTGGCGTTCGTCTAGCATCCGACTTGAGTCGATCAAAGAACACGCCGTTGCATAGAGGGAACAAATCCGTTCTTCGTAGCCGTCTGATGAGGAATGGTCGAAAAGTTAGAATGCTTGTAGATGAAGTCGTGCCGCCGTGGAATGCCACGTCTTTACTTCTATTCGATGCCAAATGTCAGCTGGGGTTCCTGAAATTGCTGAAGACACTGACCATTCGTGCCTGAGATGCTCAAGCTGTTTCCCTCAATGTCAGTGATTTCCTTGTTGAAAAGTCGATATAGAATAAGTCGCTCTCGAGTAGCGGGTTCATGTCTCGCATCTCGAGGTTGGTCCCTCAGAGCCATGGTGACTCGACTTCGAAATGCCTCAATCATGAGGTTGTATTTGAACTTGGCGTTGTCAACAGCGCTTTCAATATCGTTGAATATCCCATCTTCATGCGATATTTCTGAGTTGTACTGCTGCAAAGGTGTTTGCAACCCGCATCCAATACTCGCACTGGTGAGTAAAATGTCAGCATGTCTATGCAGATCACATGGCCACTGCAATCTCAACCGCCAACTGCTTGGTCGACACATGTACTGACCTTTGACAGACAATCATGGACGCTTCCCAAGTCCTTCTCCATTCAGCAAGCTCCGTAACAGTCAATTCCAAAGGTGCTTTTGAGAAGTCCTGTGCGTCAACAGGACGGTTGAGTCCCATCTGCACGCCCATCTGAATCATCAAGCCCGCTAACATGAATGTGGGATCTGCAGTGCTGCTGCTTGTCGGGAATGGCCAGGTGCATAACAACGCAATAGCCTGAACGACGTGCACAGAATATGGTGCAGTTCGCACAGTTCTCCAGAGCAAGTCAGTGACGTTACGAGCCAACTTCGGCAGCAATGTTGGCTGTGACTTGAGCCGTCTGGCAGCGATGGATACGATTACCCAGAAAAGGAGTCCAGAGAGTTCGTAGTATTCATGTGGCGTTCTCGAGATATCTATCAATGGTAGAAAGGGATGATAGTACGTCTTGAAACTGTTCCCGGTATCAGAACCAGTGTGATGTTATTCTGGACCAAGGTCGAGACTGCATGAGACTTCATTACTCACATGTGGAACAGGTCTTCAATCTCTTCTACGGAGAGTACTGCATTGCCTAATGCCCGTGGACGAGGTACATTGAAAGACCCTCGAGGTAGTCGGCGTGGTGTCTGCTGGTCAATCTCGGGTCTCGTTGTTAGACCTGGGGCCCGAGACTGTTCTGTGGTGGTTGTGTCTCCTCCCGGGGATTCAATCGTGTCAATACTTCCTGAAAGTGGTGCGACTGGCAACGCGCGATCATCTCGGTAAGCATTTATGCTGTTGTTCGGACTGAAATCAAGATGTCGACTGTTTACTTCTGTTGCCATCGTCCATTCTGTCACATTTCCCTCACCAGCAAGAGTATGGGAAGTAATTGAGGTCTGTGTCTGGGCTTCGTTGAGCTGCCTTTTCAGTTCAACAATTTCATCCTCAAAGTCAACAGACCGCCTAGCCCACGCAAACAATAGTCAGTGCCATACTCTTTTCTTCCATGAGCGGATGTTGCAAGAGTTGTCCTATCGTCTCTTTCTGGTTCTTCTGAACCCATCTTCAATCTTGCATTCAAGATCTTGACGGTGACACCGCCGGCATCTACTTTGCGTCTGATCGCGTGATCCGTGAGACCCATATTCACAACGAAGCTATGTACCATAGTCAGCCGGGCAACCAATAAGCCGCCAACAAGATTCAGTCAACACTGACCTTCTGCTGCTTGCATTGGTTACAAGCCTTTCTTCGTGATGCGACATCGTCAGGTGTCTTCTCTGATGCATTTACGGAAGTAACACCCGACCTTGATCGTGTTGCCCTAGAAGAAGGACTATCGTCCCCTGGGAATGTTGCAGTCCTTGGGCTATCCATTTCGGGGGCAAAATCTCAACATGATTCACAAGGCCGATGCGGAAGTTGACCGGGATGGTGATAGAGACGATAGATTGAGGAGAGAAAGAAGGAGGAAGAGGTTGGTGCCGATCGGAATTCCGATCGGAGCGTGGTGCATATGGCTAGCGCAGGATGACCAACATCGCGCGGGGTACCGTTGTGGGCAAACCCATCATCGACGTCATCTCGGAAGCAGGCCGTCGTTATGTCAGTTCAAATGATGATAGAGAGTTATATTCTACATCTCATTCTTTCTCGAGCCGGTAGAAATGAATGGTTTGTCCATGAAGCAAGGATGAATTAGCGTCTTCTCTATGGGACCCGATTACACATTGCTGTAGAACCCCCCACCCACAGCTGAATCGACTGACATAGCTTCTTCTAATCCGACAATGGTAAATAGTTTCTTCGGTGTAAACTCCTTCTCCAGACCTGTCTTTCCGGTTTTCTTGATTTTCACAAAAACATCCTTGATCGCCTGGTACGCCGGAGCGATGGACGCGAAAGGGTAGATGATAACCTTGAAGCCGAGCTCCTGGGCTTCAGCCGGGGTCCACGACGGCGTAGCACCGTGTTCCACCATATTGAGTAACATGGGCGTAGGCGCCATCTGCTTACAGACCTCTCTCGCTTCCTCGGCTGTTGTAACTCCCTCCAGAAATCCGACATCGGCACCCGCTGAAGCGGCGACCTTGAGCCTGCGCACAGCCTCATCGAAGCCATGGGCTTGGAGCGCGTCGGTCCTTGCAATGATGACGATGTCCGAACGTAGACGCTTCTTCTCATATGCGGCAGCTGCGATGCGTTGTCGGAACGTTTCAACGTCGACTACCGCCTTGCCGCCCAGATGGCCACAGCGCTTGGTTTGAACTTGATCCTCGATGTGAAGGCCAGCGATGCCTGAGCGATGGTATTGTGCGATTGTACGAGCGACCATATTGGGGCCGCCATACCCTGTGTCTGCGTCCGCTATGAGTGGCACTGATGGGTTGAGGTTCGCAATCATTTCTGCGTGCTCGCGCATGTCATTGAGAGATGCGAAGCCAAGGTCAGGCTGCCCGAGTTTGGAGGCGCATGTCCCAGCTCCTGTCTAGACACAAAATATTCGTCAGCAAGCCAGTTTCAAATGATAAATGCCCTAAATAAAATGCTCAAGTACCATGTAGATGCAGTCGAAGCCGACTTCGTGGGCGATGCGGGCGCTATAACCCTCATAGACGCCGGGAGCAATGAGAATCTCATCACGCTCTAGAAGTTGTCTCAGTTTGGCACCTGCAGATGTACCGGATGTGAGTTTCGGATCAGTAGGAACAGAGCCCATGGTGAATAGAATAAGTTTGCGAGGTTGATAATAAGAAAACGAAGTTTAAGTAGTAGGCAGGCCCTGGCAGTCTGGGTGAACGGAATGAAAGCTGATGGAAAGAAATGTCCCGGCTCATTTATAAAACATATTTGAACCAGAATTAGAGCCACCAACTATTGTAGTACTCCTAAAATCCTGAGCGTTATGTGCAAAAAGTCCGGACCGGTCTCGTTCATCGCCGATCGGACTTGCAGCGTACATGAAGCCTCCGATCGGCCTCCCCGCATCGGACTTGAGCCCCGATAGGAGGACAGACTCTGAGCCGGAATTTTCTCCCAAGTCTCCAGAATCTCCCCATGGGGAACATTTTGCATGTCTGGGGTACATACAGATACTTGGCTGCATGAGATGCGGTGCCGGGAGTCAAATTCCAGCTGACCATGTTTATAAGAGTGTAGCTGGTGCATAAAAGGTCATCCATAATCTGATGTCTTCAATGCTATTTCATTTTCTTCTGGCTTGAAAAGTTTCGTTTGTTCTGGCACCTTGGTTGCAGCTTCAACAATGATGACATCTGTAAAGAACAACATCACGGAACCCTCCAGTGCTCATATTGAGAAGGGTGAGTCTTTCGAACTCAAAGCATCTTCAACGCACCAAGATGAGAAGAGCAAGCACCAACATAGTTCGCTCGGTCATCCTGAGAGCCATGAATGGAAGGCAGCCGAACGACGTGTCGTTCGCAAATTGGACATGACCTTGTTGCCCGTAGTCTGGGTACTTTACATGTTCAACTATCTCGACCGAAACAACATCGCGTAAGTCACAGTCGCTCATCCATCCAATCGCTGTAACTGGCTCTAATTGAAGCAGCCAAGCCCGTCTTGACAATTTTGAACAAGACCTTGGCCTACATGGTACTCAATTCAACGTTGCTGTATCAATCCTCAATGTTGGCTACATGCTTGCTCAACTTCCTTCCAACATGATACTCACACGCGTTCGTCCGAGCCTGTACCTACCATCTTGCGTCATTGTTTGGTCTGCTATATCGGCAGCTACGGCCGGCGTCCGAAACTACTCAGGCTTGGTTGCTGTGCGATTCTTCCTCGGCATCGTAGAGGCCCCCTTCTTCCCAGGGGTATGTAGAAGTTCGACGTAATCAGAGGTTTTTCTGCTAACATGATCATTGTAAAGGCATTCTTCATGCTATCGGCATGGTACACCAGCAAGGAACTTGCTCTCAGAACTGCAGTGCTTTACTCAGGTCTGGTTCTAGCTACGGCATTTTCTGGGCTAATTGCGGCAGGCATATTCTCTGGTCTCTCCGACAAGGCGGGCCTGCATGGATGGCAGTGGCTGTTCATCATTGAGGGCGCCGGAAGTGCGTTTGCCGCCATATGTGCATTCGCTGTCTTGCCTGACTTCCCAGATTCCCACACGGGGAGTGGAAAATGGCTGTTCAGTGCTGATGAACTCGAGCTTGCCCAACAACGTATCGCTCTAGACCGGGTCTCTGTGCCTGAAGCTGACCGTTCCATATGGCATGGGCTGCTTCTTGCTGTGAAAGACATCCGCACGTGGATATTTGTAAGTGTCGTGCACACTCTTCGACGAGTTCGTGGCTGAATGGTTCCAGGTTATCATCCTGTGCGCAAACCACACTGCATACGGATTCAACAACTTCTTCCCAACGTGAGTATTCTCTACCAACGACTTCAAAAAGACCAACGGCTGATACCAATCAACTACAGTATCGTGAGCTCGATGCATCTCGGCACTCGCACCATCACGCTGGTCCTGACGGCCCCTCCATACTTGTTTGGCGCCGCAATCTCCTTCATCGTAGCTCGCTCAAGCGACCACTTCAATGAGCGTGGGTACCACATCAGCGTACCGATGGTCGTGGCCATCGTGGGATTCATTATCTCTACGGCAACCCTCAATGTCCCCGCCAGATACTTTGCCTCATTTCTTTACTGCTCTGGTGCCTTTGCTGCCAATGCTGCAGTTTATTCCTGGGCCGCGTCTTCTCTTAACCAAACACCTGAAAAGAGAGCATGCGCTACTGCTATCATCAATCTTCTCTCCCAGCTAGGAAACATTTGGAGCCCCTATTTCTTCCCATCATCGGATGGGCCCCGGTATATCATGGGAATGCTTCTCATGATGGCATTTTCGGCGTTGAGTGTTGCGTCATCTTTGCTGATGAAGTACTTGTTGAAGAAAGCGAACAGGAAGATACTTGCTGAAGCGAAGCGGACAGGGCAGCAGCCAAAGCTTTACACCGAGTAGATAGGACCGTCGGACCGTGGGACGCCTTTGTGACCGGAGCAAGCTAGTGAACAGAAAGGAAGGGAATCTCTATTTTCTATGCATTTACCAACTCAAGCGAAACATCCACATCTTGGGCGGCCTCTATACTCTTACCCAAGACATTCTTCTCATGATCCAAGAGCTCTCTCACGTTTGTGCCGACCATGCAGCTCATATCCTTCTTCTTCGCACCCTTGACCCATTGCTGGTCAATCATCCAGTGCGTCGGAACTTCGAACTCCGTCGCGTTGCCCATCTTATTCTTCAGCAGCCCGCCGTTATACCACAACAGATTATCCATCTCGTCGACGTGTGCAATCACGAAGCTGCAAACTTGTGTCATGTCCGTCTGCACTCCGCGGATCGGAAATCTCCAGCCAACCATGCCCCCGTAATGCCTCGAAAAGGAGTACTTCGATCCCGTCACTTCCAGACCGATCCAGTACGTTTCCTTGTCTCCGTAGGTAATCCGATATGTCCATGAGTTACGCACCGCGTAGGTGTTCTGCCAGCCAATGTGGAGCAGACCCATGAGCACGTCGAGTCGTCCCTTATTGAGCACGACGATGCCAGAGTCGCCCTCCTCAGCGTATCTCTCCGTCCAGACACGCGATTTCGACAGTTCTTCGCTCGGGCGCTTGATCATCTCGTGGTACCAATCATGTCGTTCGGGGAACTGGCCCTTCCAAAGGAGTCGGTCGTGGAAGAGCAGCGCGCCCTTTTCGCGATAGCTTCGCTGCTGCAAAAGCTGTTCGGGGGGCTGCATGAAGACGACATCGGCGTCCAGAAGAATCACCTCCTCGAAGCGACTGCCGAGCGCGGCAAACGGCTTGATCGCCCATCCTCCCTCCGCCAGTCTCAAAGTAGTATCATTAAAGACGGTCGTAATGTCCAGGAACTCAATGTGGCCATCATCGCCTGTGGCAGCGGCCTGAACAAGCGTATCGCGGTCTTCCTCGCTCAAATCTTCGTCGCCGGCGTACACAATCTGGATCGGTAGCGTGGTTCGGTGCACGCGCGTCAGCGACGCCACCAGATGGCACGCGAATCGCAGCGTGCCAGATCCGGTGGGGATGACGATTCCCGCATTTTTCGGCTTATAGATGCCGTCGTCCGGTTGCCTCCTGGAGATAACGTCGGCCGCTGCTGCCGGTGCGCCGGCGCCACCATCAACGCTCTCCTCGACAACTGGGACGACTGGGAGCTGCTGCTGTTGGGGCTGACGAACAGGGGGTTCCGCACTCCCAAAGCTTCGCCGAAGATCCGCGAGGGGTGACCGGCTGTGAGGGTCTCTTGGCGGAGATTGCAGGAAAGGGTACAGGGATGCCGCGACTCGTTCGATTTGCTCGGCTAAGAAGTCTCTCTCAGCCCCCACAAGCCGCTGTCCCTTTGGCGTCCTCTCCTCCAATGCCTCAATCCATGAGCGCAAGATCTTTGTTCTCTCGCCGAGTTCGCCAAAGATCTTCTTGTATGGGGGTCCGAGAGGGTAGTCGACAAAGTATTGCGCCGTTGTGTTGATCGCATCGAGGTTGAGTCCTGATGTTGTCGACGTTCGGAAGCTGAATCCCGCTGAGCTGAATGGTGTAATATGGCCGTTAAATCGCAGTAAGTAGACGATAGTAAGTGTGATGAATGCCGCCGCCGCAAGGACGGGTGTCGACTGAGCGCCGTATCGCGATGAAAAAAGTAGTCGAACCATCCTCCACCATATGTTTTGAACAAGTCGTCGAAGTTGTTTCCCTCGCGGCAAGCTGCGCGCAAGACACCAGACAGGAAGCCAGACTACGTAGCCGTGGAGAGCTGGGCACGCCGTCTTTAAGGAGGCCAAGACCTGCAGCGATAGCTTCCATTTTTGGAGATTGAGGGTTTTTTTAGTGAAAGCTTAACCATGCCGGGTTTCCTTCCGCTGCGGCAAGAATTAATCTATCTGACTGGCAGCTCCTCCGTGGTGCGGCTCGAAAGTCCCGAAGCGTTCTGCAGAGCTGCCAAAACATCATAGCAGGCCATCCTGTTTGACGTTAGATAGGCCGCGCCAGCAGGAGTCAGCGGTGGCGTCGTCTTATTGCGAAGCTCTTGCGTCTAGGATCCCCTTTCGACTCCGAGCTGCCGGGACAAACACGCGTCTTGGATATAGCGTGGCCCCACGTCCACTAAGATCCAGGCCAATGCCTCCCCCGCATTCCGAAAATCATGCCCCTTTTTTCGTAAAAATGGCGAGATCTCTTGATCGCTTTTGAGGATGAATGAAGCTATTTTGAATCATGTGGAGATGGGTTGTTCTGTGAGAGCTGAGGTTAACATGGCGTTGAGGGTGTTCATTTGACACATTATGATCATCATCCAACGCTGTCATGGTTGCACCAGATTAATGACAGCCTCTAACGCTTGGCGGGCCTCTGATGCTTCGCCCAAAGTACTTCAATCAATCGCGAATTCTCACGTACACAACACGGCGCTCAAACTCGGGACGAAGATTCAGCGAGATGCCAGCCGATGTTTAGTGGAGACACGGGGAGCATCAAGGGTCTGCCGTTTGGTGACAACACCCCGGGCAGACCCCTTTCTCATTGCCGGCTCTGTTTTTGGACTCATCCAGCCAATGGAGTTGCGGGGGGTTGATGGTCTTAGGGCTTCGCGAATGCTTGACTGCAACGATGGAGTCGGGAGTCTGGAGTCCCCGATGAAAAGCGCCAAGTCTCGCGTCTGGCAACGTTCACTTTCTGTAAGATCGACAGTCGGATTGTCATTTGCGAACACGGGATGGATCATTTCGCTCGCTGTCTCTGGGGGCTTCGCCAAGCTACTTTCGTCGTAGCTGGCCTGCAGTCGAACAAGTTTGAAGCTTTTAGGGGTTCGCCGGTCGGCTTTGCTTCTGAAAAGGGGTTAAGTTAGTGCTGGGTGCCTGGTTGTTTGAAACGGCTGACCGCTGTCAGTTTCAATGACTCAAGCCATTAGGGCGCAGGACCACTAACTGATGGGCGCATTGTTAGGCATCGTGGCTGGAAGTCAGGGGAGTTATTTTCTTGACGTTGCTGGTGGCCTTCTCCCATGGAGGATCGGCGGAATTAAGTCCTTGAAATTGTGTGGACATCGAACGGTGGTAACAGCGTATCGCAAACCGCGGGTTCCGATACCTTCCGTCTACCATAAGGTCCCTCATAAACCGCAAGGAAACTCTGTGATGAGATTGAGTGATCTTCATGAGCTGTTCATACCTGAGGTGCGTCTGACTTGTCGACATCACTGTCCAGAAATAGGACGTTGTGGCTTTGGAACTCCTTGTGCACCCACCCTACGGTGGACAAGTTGCCTAGGTTGAGTGCAGGTGTGTAGGCCAGACCAAACCAGTCGCCAAGAGCAGGGGGATTTGGCTTGCGGACTTTCGGATCTTTGTCTCGAGTGATGAGTTGATGAAGGGACACGACAGATGGCAAGGTTGTTGGAGCAGTCGGAATGGATAGCAGCAGCCCTGGTGCTCTTCGTCGCTGCGTCAGGTCGAAGACGAGACCTATGCGCTCGAACTCGGAGGAGGTTGTGGTCCAGCCCAGGCAAGGTAGTAAGCTTGATTCGTCAAAGGTTCTATTGCTGATTTACCGCTCTTCATGCCGAACGTTTCCTGCCATTTTACGCAGCGTTCGTTAGGACGAGGTAATTGAGGCGGTGTTCATACTACTTCAAGTTCCCTTCGCTTTGAAAGTCGTCTCGCCATTCTACCATTACGGGAGTCGGCTCGACTTTGTTATGCAACATGGCAAAGGCTCTCTCCAATAGTGACGCCTCCAAAGTTTCTAACACCATATCGTGTGTCGTGGCGACTGTTTCATCTGTCTGGCTTTTGGTGGGAAGTCGTAGCCATTCGAGGCGCTGAATCGACAGCTTCCACTGGGGTCTAGCCAGAGAAGTCTGCCCAACACTCTTCGATACATGATCTGCATTAGCCATCGTTCGAATCTCGCAATACCATACCACGTAACCCTACCCGCAAAGACAAGCTAACTCGACACCGGAGGCTCATGCTTCTGACAGCCGCGCTCCGAGAGATAACAGGATACTGATTCTCGGTGGAATTTTCGATGTACTCCAGCTCTCTAGGAGAGTTTCTCGCGATATTCTCCGAGATTGTTTCATTGCTGATCCTCTTGCGAAACCGAGGACGGATCTTGCCTCACAGCCTCGTGGAGCCGGCACAACTTATGTTGCTCGATTGACGCGACAAGATAACTAGCCCGCACGTCTTCATCGCGGCTTTGCAGACTCTAAACGTCACCGTATAGCCTGGCGCAGACCTGGAAGGTCGATAGAACGCCTGTTATGGACAGCGCGAAGCCGACTGGTTCCATGTTGTCTCCAATTCTGAGCTGACAAGGTGGGGAAAGAAGCAAGCTTTACAGTTCAGCCCGCGAGTGTGATGTGCGCGGCTTTGATAGCAAATGATTCTGGCCATAGTTAACCGGTTCAATGGCAAAATTTGCTCGATTTCCTCCAGGCCTCAGAGCCTCGCTGTCTTGTTGGCCACAAGGCACGCCAGCGAACCATCGATTTTATCGTTAGGCAACCTCTAAGGCGCACAGGGCCTGACACGCTTTGCCGTTGTCGACTGCATGCGAATCTATCAAATTTGTAGATCATCTCTGTAAGTTTGCATATGGAAAAAGCAAATGATAGGTTGCTGTGGGCCAGGCGTTGGGGCTCAGTGAGGCGAGGTGCATATATTGGTCTTGGGCTTACGGCGGGGATGTTCTGTATTACTCACATCCGCAAGTTTTATCGCATAGTATTCAAGTTTGAGCTCAAAGTAAAGCCGCCGGGTTTTCCACTCAGGAATACATTTGGCGGCGTTAGCGGATAAACAACCAACCCGCCATCCCGAAATAATCTATGTCTACTTCTGATAAGCTTCTACTCTACTATATATGGCGGCCTTATTGATTGAGAATCACCCATAAATATCCAGACTCTTTGCCGTTCTCGCGGTCATACTTGTGGTTTATACTGTCTGAAGCAGTTGGAACCCCAAGACGCATTCTATATAGTCTTTCTTCCCTTCTAACTTTTCTTCTTCGCAGTTTACCGCCTAGAGGCGCACTTTGTTGACTACTGTATAACTCTCACGGGGAAATATTCGAGGGCTAGGATAGCCTAAGTTTTATAGAGATATTTCTATAGCTACTTATAAGGGTATATAAAGAGAACGCGAATTACTTTATAGGGGGTAAGTTTCTCTCTCTTTATACTACTTTAACTAATTACTTTTTTAATATTAAAATATTATTATTATACTATATTAATAATATTAAAAACTACTTTAAAAGTAGTAGTTTTTTTAAAATTATTTAGAAAAACTATAAAAAAATATATAGTTTTTTATATATATATAAAGATTTCTTAGTAAATAGTTTAATAGTATATAAAATATATTAATACCTCCTCTTTACTTACTTTAATAAATTAAAATATTACTAATATAAACTATAGTAATATTTCTAGTAAATTAAGATAAATATTAACTTAAATAAACTATTTAACTATTTATAAATTAAATATCTTTAATTACTAAAGTATATAGCTTTATTAAAAGAACTTAATAATACGTATACGATTACTTTAACGTAGTTATAGTTAATAGAAGCGGTTCTAAATATATAGGGGGTGGTTAGAGTAAAGGGGGTCCTCTCATATATCCCTAGTTATATAAATCTACACAATGCAGTTCTTCACAAAATAGCATTCTATATAGTTTAGGTTGTTTACGTGATTATAGTCTCACATACGTTGGTATTTATGGAGTTATCATCAGATGCAGTTATACAATTCATTAAGGACTAGGCTGCTTAACCTATTACTGTTATCCATCACTTCGTAGGTATTGATGTGAATACTGCGAGAAGGGAATGCTTGCATAGTGGCGATGGAACAATGAGAGGTCTATTCTGTGTCTGGAGTAAGCTTGTGTTGTGTCCTTCTCGGCGTTACCTAAGCTGGCATGTGTCTCTGGAGTATTATGTGCTCTTGCTCAACAGAGGTCTTAGCTGACTGCACTTCTTTCAAACTGTTGACTATTGATAACTCGTTTATTGCTTTTGCCCTGGCAACGTATAGTTCCATTGCCTTAGCAGCGCCTTAGGAGCTCATATTTAAATTTGAATTAAGCACGAGAACTTCCAGACGGAGAAGACAGCAATTAGTGTCATTCAGTCGGCTGCAGGAAGGCATTCTCCAGAGACCCCAGACGCCTTCATTTTTGCCTGAGGCCTTGATTTGCAGGTTTGAAAACTGCCTAATAATTAAAGGCAGGCTCCCGACGCCCTGTTACGGACAGCTTGGCGGCGGCGGCCGAGCCTCGTGGTTTCTGCGTGGTACAGAAGTGTATACCTGTTCGAGGAAGGTGGAGACGTAAACAAACCGCATGATGAGAGGGCCAACACATCACGACCTGCAGCCGATATTCTATGCAGGAGCAAGGGTCTGCGCCATTTCTAGCGCTGACAGTAAACAGGCAGCCTGATGCTAAGAATCTATCTGCCTGGCCAGACAGGCCGCCAATATTTTCAGATTATATGAGTCAAACCTCTTCATCCCTCATCTTCGTCCATCGTCACAATGGCGGAGAAGGGCTCAACCATGTCCATCGAACCTTTCGACGGCGCCGCCTCTGAACAAAAAGTCAACGCTATTGAAAAAACCCCCGCAATGAAGCCTGACGCAGAAGAAGCATCTGACAGCTCCGGCGCTCTCACTCCCGCGTCGTCAACTGACGAAGTGGCCGAGGGATCTGTCGACGATGCGACTCCGGCAGACCCAACGGAAACATCTCCATCAGAGGCCGAGACACCGAAGCCTGCAGAGCAGCTGCCGGAATCCTCTGCTGTTTCGTCACCAGAAGCCCCAGGGAACTCACAGACCAAAACTGAACCACCGCCACCACCGCAACCCTTCCCACTGCCGGACTGGCTCTTGGAGCACTGCGTCCACCTCCGAGAGACCTTGAACGACACGCCTGACGTGCTGGACCTGCTCGGGGAGGAAGCCTTCGACCCCGAGACAGGGCGGCTCACCAAGGCCGAAAAAAAGAGAATCAAGGGCCAGGAACTCGCCAGCATGCGGTATGCCATGGACGAGGCCATGTTCGCCCCCTTTCTGACGCTCCTCCGAGACGAGCACCAGCGGACGGCCGAAGACCCGCGATGCTTCACTGAGGACGTCGTCCACCTCCAGTCACACATCTCATACGACTTCGGTTGCGCGCACCGCACACGATTCCTCGCCGGCGTTGCAAGGCAATTCGCAAAAGCAGTCGGTGCAGATCTCGTAACGCTCGAACGCCACGACTACATCGACTTCACAGAAGATTGCTGGGGCAAAGAGGATCTGGAGAAGCTGACGCTGTGCACATGTCAGCTCTTCAACCGTGTCGAGGAGCCCGGCGCGAATGCTTCCTGCATCCCGGGCAAGTGCTTCGCGACTGAGCAGACGGAATACTGGACAGTTCAAGTTGACGATGACTCGGCGCCAGAGGACGCGGCGGAATCTCCTGTGAAAGGCACCACAGTCAAGTGGACTGAGCCGTTTGCCGCGATCCTCGACGCCCCCAGGGCCAAACGGCGTGGCCAGTCTGTCCAGCCCGTCAAGCCCGTCCCAGATGACGTCTCTGACAGTACTCCCCTCGTCGTATTTCTATCTCTCAATGTGACGGAAGTCACGAGCGGCCTAGTAGAGAGCCTTCGCAACGCCTTGACGGCCTCCCCTGCCTCTCAGCGCACCATCATTCTCATCGCACGAAGCACCTTCTCCTATCACGACTACCCCGACACCGACGAAGGAGTCCCCGGCGTTGAATCATTCCCGGTATTGCCGGTCGCAACGCCTCGTATGAAGCAGCTGCTGCACGCAGACGGATCAGACGAGCAGCGACGCAAGAATACGCGATACATCCAGAGACGTGTTCGCCACCGGAGGCCCAACGCCAATCGTCCCCCCCTTACCAAGCCGTATGCGCCGTGGGACTTTCTGGGGTCCTCATTGACCTCCAAATTCATGATAGATAATACAATAGGAGCGTCATGGGCGAGGAGAATATTGAAGTGCCTCGGGGACACGACCACTGACGAGGAGATAAAGACAACAGTCCTGGGCATGGGGCGCCAGAACACAGCACTCAATGCCTGGGCAGATCTCAGCAGCGACGACTCTAGCGACGACTCTGGCGATGAGGCAGAGACAGCGGAAGTGGAAGACCAGTGGAGCAAGTTCCCCGAGCATGCACGAGAGCCGCTCAGGAATCTCAGCCGGAGCGGCTCCGAGTTCGAGCAGCGGATTCTGCCTCTAATCGTTGACCCAGTGGCCGCCGAGGAGGCCTGGGCGTCGATAGCCGTCGACGAGGAGATGGTCGCGGCGGTCAAACGGGTCGTGGCACACCATCAGAATCCGGACAGTACCAGAGCCTCGTACGGAATCCTGAAGCGCGAGAGCACCGGTGGCGCGCTGTTCTACGGCCCTCCAGGCACAGGCAAGACGCATCTCGCGCGTGTGCTAGCAGCCACTACAGACTCCATCGTCATCAGCGCCACGTCCGGCGACATCCAGTCTATGTACTGCGGTGAGTCGCCCAAGGTCATCAAGGCATTGTTCAGCGTCGCGAGGCGCATCGCGCCGAGCATCATATTCATTGATGAGGCCGACTCGCTCTTCAGCGTCCGATCGACGGGAAGCTCCGACGCGAGCATCTTCTACCGCGAGACCACGACCCAGCTGCTCACCGAGATGGACGGCTTCTCCAAATCAAAGGACACCCCGCTCGTCATCCTGGCGACCAACCTGCCGACGATCCTCGATCCGGCCGTCCTCCGCCGCGTCCCTAACATCACCTACATGGGACCGCCGACGGTCACCCTGCGCGAGGAGATCTTCCGGATAATGTTGAGAGGGGAAGTTCTGGACCCGGCCATCGATATGGCCCGTCTTGCACAAATGACTCCCGGCTACTCCGGCTCGGATATCAAGAGCCTGTGCGTCAAGGCCGCGCTCATGTGCGACACCTTCGTCGAATCGGGCGAGGACGAAGGCAAGAGGCTCTTGACGATGCCCTTCTTTGAAAAGGCCCTGGCCGGCGCGGAACCGACCGCTGTCAATGCCGCGTTGAGGTCTTTGCGCGAGTTTGCGAAGAAGCATGATCCTGCCGGCCTTCGGAAGATGCAGATGGTGGACGCCGAACTCGTCTCTGCTTGATGGGGTTGGGGATCTCTGGGACGGGAGGGAGAGGAGCCTGAAGACTACAGGTAGCTCGGGATATCGATGTAGTTGTATGATTTCTTTAGAATAAAAACCTTTATAGATTAAGAAAAACTTCTATAGTAAGACTTAAGTACCTTAATCTTTTATGAGCGTCTATCTATAGGTACTTACATAGTAAGGTGTTTGAGTTATAGTACACTGGCTCGACTCAGACATCAGACTCGATAGGTTTGCTGTTTATTGCCACGTCAGAACCCTTTGAATATCGCGCGAATCTACTCAACTCATACTGACTATGGATCTCTTTGGAAGTTGGAACTTCATTCATACGCTGACCAGTCTCAAGTGCTCTGCCTAACAACTATCCATAATCAACGTCCAGGCCTTTTTTCATGTCAGGTCTAATCACAAGGAATAGCCATTTGGTCTTCGTCAACTTTAGACTGAGGAGACTGGCCGGGCTTCTAATACGTTCTTGGGTATTTGTTCGGCTCCCTGGTGGTTTCAAACGATGGCCGCTGTCTTTTTCTCTCCCCGTCGACCGCCAATGTATCAGGCCCTCCATCGCGATTGTAATGACCGGGAAGATATGCGTCGCCATGCTGCCCTTGAAGGCTTTGCAATGAAGGGTATCCGCGACTTCTTTGCTCACTGTTCATAGAACTTTTTTTGTACCTGGCGGCCTTGCGTTTCCACCTAGGTTCATCATGTTTTCCGTTGTGATCGTTGCTGGTTTGGCTCTGTTGAGGGGCGTCTGGCGACCAAGTTCGTTCTCGCTCAGAGTATTGTGATATAGGTAGGTCGAAGTTTTGTTCCGTGTGTGCCTGTCTTTCGGAATATGGGATGTTTTTACGCTCGAGGAAGTTGACGCTGTCGGGTGGGGTTTGCAACGTTTCCTCCCAGATGCTAGGCCTGTGCAATTGATACCTCCTCCGGACTCGCTCTCTGGGTGTGATGGCGTCCTCCAACATCGCAATGATCTCATCCATTGCCTCAGCTTTGTCATCTCCTATATCTGTATCGAAGTCCTTGGCGTACTTCAAAAAGCCGACTGTTTCATCGTTGGTGAACTTTCCATACCCCTCCCTCAGCAAAAGCCGAACCACCTCGCTGAAAGACTTCGCTATGGCTATGTTCATAGCTCTGTCGAAGCACATGTCTTGCCGGTCGATCGGGAGACGTCTCCCAAGAAGAACACGGGCGGTGGCAAGATCTCCATTGTACAGGCAATGCTCCAGGGCATTTCGACCGCCAACTTCTCTGGCTCCAAGGTCCGCACCTTTGTCCATGAGCAACTGAGCCATGTGATCGTTTCCATTGACAGCTGCCCATATCAGCGGGGTCCTTCCGTCGCTCGTGCTTGACTCGATGTAAGCTTTCCTGTCCAGCAAAAGCCGCCCCGTCTGTTCACACCCTTCATACGCAGCAGCTGCTAGCGCAGAGAAACCCCATCGATCCTTGGCCTCGACATCGGCATCGTTATCCAAAAGGAGCTTGACCACGTGGTGATGGCCTTTTCTGGCTGCTAAGTGCAATGGTGTGCTGTCGTTATCATCTCTTGCGTTCGTGTTCGCGCCATGGTTAAGTAGCAGACGACTTATTCGCACATGGCCCTCATGAGCTGCTACCGCCAGCGGTGTGCTGCCATTACGGCTAGTAGCCTCAATGTTGGCTTTGCGATCGATCAATAATTGCAGCACACCATCGTGACCTTTGCTAGCTGCCATAGTCAATGCGGTTTCTCCGTTTTCATCTTCGGCTTCGAGGGCGGCGTTTGCGTCCAGCAATAAGCGCGCAATCTCAACCCGGCCGTAGCGAGCGGCTAGAGTTAGGGCATGCAAGTCTGCACCGGATTCCATGTTGCTAATGCTGGCCTTTCCATCCAGTAGCAGTCCGACTACTTCGACGTGATCGTTTATCACAGCCAAGACAAGAGGGCTTCGGCCATCAGAACCTTCGAGGTCGATATCTAGGCCAATATCTTCCCTGCGTTGTATCAGCAATAGGCAGGCTGAAATCAAGCCCCCAGATGCTGCTCTCCCGAGAGGAGTCAGTCCGTCAATGTCTTGAGAGTTGACGTCGAATCCTCCTTCAAGCAACCAGATGAGGGCCTCGATATTGCTTGACTTGATGGCGGTCGACAACGCCGCGGGACTGGCGCTGGCTTTGGTGGCGTCGTCCAGTTGCCCAGAAAGATATTCCATGGCTCCTAGATGGCCTATGGCAATAGCCCGCATGAACAGCCTTGTCTTCTCATCGGAAATCGACTCTATATCTGCATTCTGAGCTGGCAAGGTGCGGGAGAGGCTTTGGGCCACTGAATTGTGCCATTGCATCAACCTGTTTACCCCTGCACCCATTGGTAACCGTTCACTGAGGGTAGATATCGACTGAAGTATCCCACTCTTTTTCTCTTGAAGTCTTTGCTCTTGGTGGGTGAGGGACGTCAAAACTCTCTTTGACTCAGCTACCTCCAAAGGCAAACGCTCGAGCTCTTTCTTCATCGATGAAAGGCGTGTTTCCTTGTACTTGATGTGCGCCTGTTTTTCCAGGACTGAACGTGCTATTGTGTTGGCCTTTGGACCTATCTGAAGATCCTCCTCAAACAGAGATTGAAGCCGGCGATTCCAGGTAGCTAATTCAATCTCGCTGGTAATGTCCAAGAAGTCGATTTGTCGCCTCTCCAACTCAGTAAACGATATTTCGTAGATAGCATAGCCGCCTTAGCGTTTTATTATTTAGTTAACTGTCAAATTACACCATCTATTGCTAGCTCTTTCTCTTTATCAGAACCCACTAGAACAGGTTAGCTATAAAAGGGGGAAAGTAATAAAGAAGCAGCTAGGTTATATATAGAGAGTAAGTTATATACTATAGAAAGAGGGGTAGATTTTAGTAATTTATCTTTTAACCTTTAACTATAGTTAGCTTCTATAAGCTTTTATTCTATATTATATATTTATTAATAGTCTAAAATCTCTATTTATAAAAAGGACTAAACTAGAAGCTTAAAATACTAGCTTAAACTAGATATACTAAGAGAGTATAGTTTATATAGTAACTTAATAATAAAATATCTTTATTATTAACTATTCTAAGTATCTAAGATAAGTAGGAGAGATAAGAATAGCTACTTAAGAAAAGTTAAAGAAATATCTAATTAATTTTTAAAAAAAATATAATAAAATTAAAAAAGTATTATACTTTTTAAATTAAAAAGATATAATAACCCCCCCCCCTAAGAATTCTATATTAAACTATAAATAACTAAATTATATTATTAATAATTAACTATTAATATTATATAAAAAAAAGTATATTTTTTAAAAAGAGATATTTATTACTATTTATAAGGAATATTTATATAAGAAGTATATTAAGCTAGAGTATTTTTAGAGTATTTTAGCTACTTTAGTACTTAGATCTAAATATAGTAGTTCTATTTTAGTTCTATTTAGTAAAATAGCTAATATTACTAAAGCTTTTATTTTTAGCTATAAAACTATTTTACTAGAATTAGCTAAATTAAATTTATTTAAAAAGCTAGAATAAAACTATTTAATCTTTACTAATAAACTATTAATACTTAGCTCTATTTATACTTAGCTACTAACTTAAACTATTAATATTATCTTCTATTTATTTTTATTACCCTCTTTAGTATATATAAGAGAATTAATAAGAAATTTTTAAGTTTTCCTATTTAACTACTATTATTACTTTAACTTATAAGTATAATAGATATATACTAATAGTAATAAAATAGCTTATATAATAAATTATTTTTAAGAAAAAGTAAAAATAAACTAGATCTATTATATAAATAAATAATAACGCTAAGACTTATTATTTAAAATAAGTTATATCTTTTAAGAGAAACTTAATATATTCTTTTATAATAATCTATCTAACCTAGCTAGCTATAAAATAACTATTAATATCTAGCTTAATAGTACTATTTAGAGGCTATAAGAGAAGGTTAATAAATTTACTAGCTATATTAGTAATCTTAAGCTTAAACTTAACTATACTTCTATTAAATAGTAATATATATTTATACTACTTAGTAAACTATAGCTATATCTATAATATATTATTATATTATAAATAATACTTCTATATATATATAGAGAACTAGTCTTACTAATAAAGTATATTAAGTAATTTATACTAATAATATTTAACTACTAAATACTACTTCTTATTAGCTTAATAAGATAATTCTAAAGTAACTCTTAGTAGAATAATAATAATACTACTAGTATAAGCTAATACTATTATAGGTCTTTATTAAGAGATATTATATACTATAACTATTAAAAATAAAACTATATATTAAAAAATTACTTTTAGCTAAAAATATAACTTTAATAATATTATAATTATAGTAAAGTAGGCTATTTATTTAATACTTACTTTAATATAATATACTATAAATATAATAAAAAAGGTTATAAAGCTAGTAACTACACTACTAATAATATTATAAAGGATTAGAAAAGGCTTATAATAAACTCTAATATTATTTCTATATAAATATTAAACTCTTAGTAGTAAAAGCGCTACTTAGATATCCTAACCTAAGTATAACTTAACTACTCCTAAGTAAAGCTAAGAACACTTATTAACTTAAAATTAGTAGCTAATATAATCAGTAATAGCTTATTATATAAATTTAATATAAACCTATATATCTACTTAATATATTAACTTATAAATATAGATAACTATAAGATTAATATATTTAGAAACTACTACCTATAACTATAGATATTAAATAGTAATAATATTAATAAGATATAGCTATACTACTTTATTATAGTAAACCTATTAATATTTATTTTAATCCTTAGCTTTCTCTAACTAGAAAATATTAACCTACTTATTAGCTAGTATTAAAAAATATAGTAATACCTAATCTATAAGTATTATATCTATTTAGATACTCTGCTTAAGAGGCTACCTAATAAAATATAATATTCTATAACAGCCAGAGCTATAACAAGTACTACGTAGTAGTACTACAACTACGTAGTATACTACATACTACATATAGTGTAGTGTAGTTGTAGTACTGAAAAAGAATTTGTAGTATACTACATCCCCACTTTTATTAGTATGTAGTATACTACAGCCCCACTTTTAAATCTGTAGTAATGTAGTATAATACTACATACTACAGTTAAAAAACTAGTTATTTAATTCTAATTAATTAACTAATAATAATTTAATAATAGTTTTAATTTATTTAGCTATTAAGCTAATAATTATTAATTATAATATTAAATATATTAATATTAATTATAGAATATAATTAATAATAATTAATATATATATTTAATTATATATATATTTAACTAATAAAGATAACTTGATAATTATTTAATATTAAATTATATATAAGTTATAATAATTAATTAAAATAAAATCTATTAATATTAATATTAATATTAATATTATATATAATATTATAATTAAAATATAATATAATATTATAATTAAAATATAATATAATTTATAGTATATAGTATACTACATACTACTACTACTATAGTATGTAGTGTAGTTATAGTACTGATTTCTTTTTTGTAGTATACTACATACTACAACTACATATAGTCCTGTAGTACTGTAGTATGTAGTAGTCAATACTCTGATAATAGCGTAAATTATAGTAACCTCAGCTATAGATATTATTATACTATTAGCTAAAGTAGTTAAAAACTAATAGTAATATTATAGTAACTTTAATAACTTATTCTTAGAAAAGAAAGTAGTCTTTTTACTTAACTAAGTAGCTTATAACTATTATATTAAACTTAATAAAATAGTATTAATTCTTTAGGGACCTATCTACTTCTTATTAAACTATAAATTAAAGATCTTAAGAAATTACTTAACTAAAGCTAAAGCTAGAGGCTAGATATATTTATTAATAAGCTTTATTAGTATACTAATCCTATTTATATTAAAAAAAGAGAGTAAGCTATAGCTTTATATTAACTACTAAGTAATAAATAAAATTACTTATAAGAATAGAACTTTATTACTACTTATTAGTAAGATCTTAGACTATTTATTTAATATATTAGTTTTTATTAAACTAGATTTAAAGAATACTTATTACTAGATATATATTATTAAAAGTAATAAGTAGAAAACAGTATTTTATATAAGATATAGCTAGTTTAAGTACTTTATAATACCTTTTAAACTAACTAATATGCTTACTACTTTCTAAATATATATTAATAATATCTTAAATAGCTTAGTTAATATAATTTATATTATCTATTTAGATAATATCTTAATATATAGTAGTAACTATAAAGTATATAAAAAATATATATATAGTATATTAAAATAGCTAAAATAGTAAAATCTATATTTAAATAATAATAAGTATAAGTTTTATATATCCTATATAGTCTTTTTAAGCTATATTATATCTAAAAATAGTATAAAAATAGAGCTAGTATATATAGAAGTTATAATAAATTAGCTACTTTTATAAAACGTTAAAGATATTTAGATATTTCTTAGTTTTACTAGATTCTATAGATATTTTATTCTAAATTATACTAAGATTACTATATTATTAATAAACTTATTCTAAAAAGTAAAACCTAAAGCTTTAGAACTCCTATTACCTATTATTATAGTTTTTAAGTAGTTACTAAAAGCCTTTACTAAAACGCCTATATTATACTATTTTAATTTATTACTACCTATTTATATCTAAACTAATATATTATTATAAGCTATTAATACTATAATTACTTAGCTGTTTAAAAACTATTAGTACTTTATTACTTTCTATTCTTAGAAGCTAATAGATATAAAGAGCTACTATAGAATAAAAGATATAAAGCTACTTATTATTATAGATACTCTAAGAAATTAATATTATTACTTAGTATATAGTACTTCTAGAATTATAATTTTTATAGATTACTTTAATTTATAGTTTCTAAATATAAAGAAGAAGCTAAATAATAAATAGCTATACTAGCTTAATAAGTTAGTAATATTTAATATTAATATATATTTTAAGCTAGAAAAAAAGAACTTAATAGATAAGCTATTAAAGTATTTTAATTATAAAGAACTTAAGTTAATAAATAAAGTTTATAAACTACTAGAAGATATATAAAGTTAGTTAGCTTTTACTAAGAAATTATAAAAACTATTATAAATAGTAATAATATTTATAAAGTTTTTATACTATTAGAGTAGTATTATTAGAGAAGAAATACTAATACTAAAGTAAAGTAAATAAAAGAAGTTAGAAGCTTTAGCTTAAGATATAAACTTAGAAAAATTATTTAAAAAGTATAATAAAGCTATAAACTTAGAGTATTAGAGTAGTAGTATAATATATAAGAAACTATTTAAGCCTACTATTAAGATTATAAATTATAAACTATTTATTTTATAAGTATTAGCTAATAGTAAAGCTTCTAAAATAGTATATAATAAGAATTAGTTATTAATAATACATTAGTTACTAGTAGCTTAGTAAAAAGATACTTTTATTTAAAAATACTAATAGACTAAGAAGTACTAATAACTATAAAAAGCTAGAAGCTATTAATAAAAAAGCTAGAGCTATAATATAAAAAGACTACTTTACTTTAATAACTATATATATATCTCCTTATATTATAGTATTTAAAAAGAGGTTATTAAATCTTATTATAATATATTTATAATAAAGTATTATAGTATTAAGTAAATAATAATACTACTTAAATAATATTACTATTAGAACTTTATAAATAAGAATATTAAAAACTATATTAATATATATATAGTATACTAGTAGATAAAGCTTTACTATTATAAACTTTATAAGCTACTAAAACCTCCTTTTATATTATAATAACTATAGTAAGAGATATTTCTTCACTTTATTACTAGATTACTTATATTAACTATACTACTAAACTATAAAGTATATAATATAGTACTTATAGTAATTAATTAGTTAATAAAATATAGTATATATATTATAATAAAGTTAATATTTACTACTTAAAACCTTATTAATTTATTTTTTACTAAAGTTTTAAAAATATTTAGTATACTTAAAAGTATTATCTCTAACTAAGGATCTTTATTTATAAGTAAGTTCTAGATATATCTCTACTACTTCTTAGCTACTAAGAAGTAACTTAATATAATATTCTATTTTTAAATAGATAAGTAAACTAAATAGTAGAACTAGTATTTAAAGTAATATCTATAATACTTTTATATATAAAACTAATTAGATTAAGTATAATAACTTTACTTAGTATAATTTATATATAATAATACTTAGTATTTAGCTATTAAAGTAGTACTTTTAAAGGTTTTTTTTAGGTTTCTTTCTACTAACTCTATTAGTATTAGGCTTAATATAGAGAAAATAGATAAAAATATTATAGCTATTAAGTATATAAACTACTTTTAATAAGATTAAGAAGTATTAAAGCTACTTTTAAAGTGTATATAATAGACTTATATAGTTTAAACTAATAAGTTTTATATAGATAAAGTATACTATATTAATAACTTTATTATACTATTAGGAAAGTATATTTATTAGTAGTAACTTAATTAGAAGCTAGCTAATAAGTATCTAAAACTTTTTTATATATTAGCTATTATAAATATATTAAGTATAGCTTATTAGCTAGATATTTTAAGTTAATATTAAATTTATAATATCTTCTATATCTCTCTTTTAGAGCTTTATAAATATTATAAAAAAGTAGTTTAATAACTACTTCTTATTAATAATATTAATAGAAAACTTTTATATAAAGTTAATTATATTATAGTATACTAGAGGTTTAAGAATAAGAAGTAATATTTTATTAAGTAGTAGAAGTATAGTAATAATAAAAATATATAAAAACTAATATATTATATTAAAAATATAGTATTAATATAGTCATATAAAGAGGTAATATTAATTAAATAAAAATTATAAAAAGATTTTATAGTTTATAACTAAGAGTAGTATAATAGCTATACTAGCTAACCTCTTACTTAACTATTTATAACTTAAGAACTTAATTTCTTATATAGCTATTATAATATAGTTTCTAAACTCCTAATATAATATTTTATTACTATTACTTCTCTTCTTTTTCTTTAGTAAAGCTATATATATACTAGTACTATAAGTTAGTAAAGATCTTAAAAGTAAACGTAGTAATTTATATATTCTATAACTTTATTAATTTCTTCTAGTATAATAATAGTATAGATAAAAAATATTTTAAAAGTAAGAAAGAGAAAAAAGAATATAATACTATTAATAGAAATAATAAGTATAATACTAGAAGTAGTAGGAGTAATAAATATAAAAGTAGTATCTTTAAACTTAATTTTAGTTTAAGAAGGTAGAGTAGCTTAAATAATAGAGAATATAAAGTTATAATAAGAGAGTATCTTTAATATAGTATTAATAATAAGCTAGTAATCCTTATATATCTAAATATATTAGTAATAGTATAGTATATAAATAATAAGAAAACTATAACTTATTTCCTAATTATAGATATTATTATTTAATAACTTAGTAGTATTCTAAAAAGAGTTTATAGTTTTCTTAATAAAATTAAAAGTTTAAAATAGTTAGAATATTATATAAAAATAAAGAGAGAGTAGATAACTTATATTACTAAAGTAGATATATTTATAAGAAGTATATTTTATATAATATAATCTCTTATTTATAGTAGATTAGTATACTAAATAAAATAATAATAATATTTTATTTATTTAATTAATTATAATATTTAATAATAAGATTTATAACTTTATAATAGATATAAGTAATATAGTATTTATATTTAACTTAAGTATTACTTATTTTAATTACTTTTATAACTTTTTTTCTCTTCTTCTAGAAAATAAACTATATAATAATAAATAGAAGTAATATATATAAAAGAGAAGTATTTATATTAAAATAAATAAAGTTTAGAGAAAAGTATTTATTATTTTTATTATTACTCTTATTAAAGTTAAAGAAAAATATATTTATAGTAGTAATATCTATTATAATATTAATTTCTAGTAAGTTAGTAGCATATATAAAAGAAAAATATAATAATAATATATTTTAAAAAAGATATTATATAAATAATATTCTAAAATATATAATAATAGTTAGTAAAGAGAGAGTAGTAATAATATAACTAAAGTAATAATAAAACTTATAAAAAATAATATTAAGTAAAAAAAAGAAAGAAAAGAAATAAAAGAGAATATATTAATAAAGAATTAATTATTAACTTTAAAAAATAAGTTAATAACTATTTTTAAAAAATAAATTAATTACTAACTTAGAAATAAGAGATATTAAAAAAATAAAAGTAATTAATTAAAAAATAGAAATACTAATTAGATATAAATATACTTTTAATAATATAAATATAATTTATATATAAGTTAGAGGAATAGTAACTATAAAACGCTTTAATATTATATTTATTTTTAAAGATAAAGTTTAAAAAGAAAAAGTATTTTATTAGAACTTACTAGAATAAGTTAACTATAGAAAGAGGAAAATAATAAAAAAGTAGCTAGGTTATATATAGAGAGTAGGTTATATACTATAGAGGGAGGGGTAGATTTTAGTAATTTATCTTTTAACCCCTAACTATAGTTAGCCTCTATAAGCCTTCACCCTATATCACACACCTATTAACACGCTTCTAGTAAACTGCAAAAGGGACGGAAGGGCTGGGATTTCAACCGCAATCGTGTCCAGTTCCATAGATCTAGAGGCCACTATAAGGTGGCATTTTAGCTGCGCTTGCGACGAGCTGATTTCAAGCTCCAACATAACGAAAAAGTCTGGACTTTGCTCCTCATTATGTTAGAGTCTGATGTTACAACCCGTTCGCAAGGATAACAGCTGAATAACCCACTTAGGCGCTAGGTAGCTGCGACAGAACATTTATACTGCAAGATTATAGGAATAATAGGGACTTACTTAGAAATAGAAGAACTATAGAATAAGTTATATAATAATAAGATAAGAGATTAGATCTATATACTAAGAATATAGAAGCTATCCTTAGTATATATAGGTCCTATATAATTAAGGAATAAGCTTTATTAAGATTAAAAATAGTAACTAGATAAAAAGTATTATTTAGACTTATATATAGTATAACTTTAAGCTTAGCTTATAATTAGACTCCTATAGCTTTTTAGTAATTAACTTTATATTTATTTTTAAGATATTTTCAGCTTACTTTTACTATTAGAAAGGGGCAGAGTTTTAAAATTTCTAGTATTTTAACTTCAAAGCAATAGATTATATAAATAGTTTCTTAAGCATTAGGCGTTATCTTAAAGGGAAATAGCTTATATAAGTAGATAGAGGTCTAATTAGCTTTTAATAGAAAGAACTAAGTAATTAAATAAGAAACACACTCATTTTTATAAAATTCTTATTTTTCTTAATAACTTCAGTAATTAGTTCTCTAAAGGAACTACTAAAACCCTTCTACTTAACTTATAATAAAAATTTACTAAAACTTACTTTTTAAAAAACTAAATAAAAATAGGCGTTTTTAAGCTTTTTTAGCTTTAATTAGTTTTACTATTTATTCTTTTTCTTAATTCTTATTATACCTCTTAGGTTATTTAAAACTAAAATAGAGTAGAATATTATAGGAATAATACTACTAAACTTCTTTTTAGTAACTTATTTTCTCTAAAAAAGTTATATAACCTATAGGATAAAAAGAATAGAAGTTATAAATAAAGTATAATTTAGTTAGATTTATATTTATATATTTATCTTTATATCTTTTATAGTTAGCTAGAAAATTAATATATAAGTGTTTAAGTATCTTTAGAGGTATTTCCTCCTAAAGTGGAGCACTTAGTATAATTAATAAGTTTTCTCTCTTACTCTATTATAAAATTAATAATTAGTATAGGGAAGTAAGTAAAACTACTGAAGAAGAATCCCTTCTATAGTTATTTTATATTACTTTACTAAATTAAAGTAGGAAAAAACTTAAAAAAAGAGGTAATTTAAGTAACACTATATTAAAAGAAATTTAGCTAATATATTTTTAACCTCTATTTTCCTAAAGTGAAGAGGAACTACTTAGAAACTTAAAATCTAAGATTAATTAAACTTATAGAAGTTTAAAAGATTTTAAAAAAAAAAGTATTTAGTTTAATAGAAAAAAGTAAATAGGGTTCTAATAAGTCTAGATAATCCCTCTTATTAACCTACTATCTACCTATTTGAAAATTATTATATATTATATTTTTACTAGCTTCTATAATAATAATCTAAAGTTAACTGAAATAAGTTAACTATCCCCCTCACTCTTCTAAAAGCTAAAAATATAAGAGTAACTAAATTTATCTTATCTACTTTATAAACCTTAAAAAGGGTGAAACTAATTAATCTATCCTAAAAAACTTTTCTTTAGCTAAACTTATTAAAAGGTTTCTAATAATATATTAATTAGTGAGGGGGAAGCTAAAAAAACCTAAAAACTTAGGATTTAAATTACACCTATACGTAGAAATATTAAGAACTAGGTTCTTTAAATTAGAAGCTACTATAAGTATAAAAATATAAAAAGCTAAAAAAGAAAAATATTATAACTATACTAGCTTTTTAAAAGAAGAATAAGGGGAACGTTTTATAAGTCTAACTAAGAATATTTCTCTTTTCTAAAAATAATTCTATACTAACTCTATAGAAAGAAAGATATATATATCTCCTCTATTACCTCCCCTCTTTACTTACTTATATAGTAAATAAGTAGCTAATATAAAGTATATCTCTTAAGGTCTATAGTTAATACTAGAGTTTAATTAAGTTTTTTATTAAATCTTAAGCTTAACCTATAAAAGAGGAGTATTATAAAGTAAAGTTATAGAGAATACTACTAATAATAGCTAATCTCCCTATAAGGGGAGAAGAAAAAAAAGCCTAAAGTATAAAGTAACTATACTATTAGAATAGTAGAAAAGAAAAAGAATAATAAATATAGATATACTTACTAGATAAAAGAGAAAAATAAAAGTAGAAATAATAATAGAGTTCTCTTTTTCTTTTTTTATCTCTATTCTCACCTTTTATTACTCTTTCTAACTTATATTATAAAAATTCTTCTTTTATTCCTTCTATTAATAAATTATCTACTTTATTTAAGTTTTATTCTATCTTTTTATAAAGTACTTTTTTAGAAAAACCTTCTTCTATTATTTTTTCTATTAATTTAGTAATATCTCTTTTAGAATAGTATTACTAGAATCTAAAGTTCTAAAAACTTTAACTTAAGTTTAAGATAAGGGTTTTAGATATAAATTAATAGATAGTAAGTCTAATTTAAACCCTAGTAATATATTAATAAGTCCTTTTATAGGTCTTTTATTCTATTAACCTTAATAAGAAAAGCCTCCTCTAATTTCTAATTCTAATTAAAGCTTAGAAGTAATTACTAAAACTAAAATCTTTAAAGCTATAGCTTCTAAGAGTAGTACTATAAGTATAAATAAGACGCTTAGAGAGGATTCCTCTAAAGTAAGAGTAACGTAAGGCTATTTAAAGCCTGCTAAATTATATTAGAGGATGTTAAGACCTTATAGGTATAGGCTTTAAGGATTTAAGATACTAAAGCTTAATATAGCTAGAGCGCTATTCTTTTCTAGAAATAATATTTTAGACTTTATTAAAAGTTATAAAGCTGCTATAGAGGTAGTAAATATTACTAATACTTCTAAAGTACTAAGTATTATATTCTATATAGATACCTCTTTTTAAGCTAATAACTAAGCTTAACTTTCTAATAAGACCTAGTAATAGATAAAAAACTACCTAATCTAACGCTATAAAGCTATAGATAAAGACTATTAAGACCTCTTAGATAACTAAATTAGTTAGATTATTTCCTTAATATTAATAATTAATAATTTTAACCATAAAGCTACTATAAAGTTTTTTTAATAGATTAATAATATTTAAATTAAGGCTATAAAATATAACTTTAATATAATAAGTAGCTTCTAAATAATCTATATAACTATATTAAGATTTAATTAGTTAGCTTTAGATAGAACTACTTTATTAATAGGGTTAAATATCTATAAGTTATTTAAGAAAGGAGATTTTAATAAGTTTAAAGTAAACTTAATAAATTAGCTTAGCTTTAAGACTACTTAGAAGTAGACTTTTTATATTATAGCTCCTATTTATATCTTATTTCCTCTACTTCTAAAAATCCTATAAGGAGATACTTCCCCCCCTCTATAAATAAAAGGGAGTAAACTTAAGCCTAATTAAAGTATAAAGAGCGTTTAAAGTTAACTTTTAAATTAGTAACTTTTTAACTTAGTGAAAATAATAGATAACTAGAAAATATCCTCTAGAAGAGTTATTTAAGCTTTACTAGCTATAGAAGATAACTAACTATTTTTAGTCTATTTTATAAAAGTTAATAAAAAAAACCTTAAACTATTCTTTTATAAACTATATAGCTAGTATTAATATATAAGCTATATAGATTATAACTTTAAAGAAAGCTACTATTTATAAAAGATAGCTAATAAGTAAAGTAGCTTAATTTAGTATTTCTAAAAGTAGTATTCTTATAGCTTTTAGAATAATAAATTCTTTATCCTTTAGATAATTATTACTTTATTAAGATAAAAAGGTAAGCTTAACTGAGAAGCTATTATTATATACCTAAAGAATTAAAATAGCTATAAAGCTATAAAGGCTTAAGCTACTAAAATCCTTAAATAGAATATTAGTAGACTTTAGTTTATATTTATAGGAGTTCCTTAAGATTAAAATAATTTTAACTTAATTAAGGTATCTTATAGGTTTATAAAAAAAGGAAGTGTAATATTTAATAAAAAAATAAGTAGTTAGGCTTCTATATTTTAGGTTTTAGTAGTTAATAAAGATAAATAGGAAAAATACCTATATAACCTAATATAACTTAATAGTATAATAAAAGAAGATATATTTAATTTTATAGCTTTTAGGCTTATAATTACTTAATTAAAGATATATAGAGTTAATCTTTTCCCTTAGAAGAAGCTAAAGCCTTTAGATTTAGAAAAGATTAAAAAGAAAGCTCTAAAATCCCCTTCTAAGAAGGTCTACTTCACTATTTAAGATATTAAGGATATTCCTACTATTTTAAAAAAGCCTTAAGCTATAAAAACTCACTCTAAAAAGCTTCTAATCTTATTTAAAAAAGCTAGAGAAAATAAAAGAGTTTCTTATAACTTAGAAAGATAAAAAAAAAACTTAAATATTAAAATAGGAGAAGAGTTACTTTCTAATTAAGCTTCTACTCTTTCTAATACTTTAGAACTAAAAAGAATAAATAATCTAAAAAGAGAAGTAATAACTAATAATATAATTAAAATTTCTCTCCTAAAACTTATTCTAAAAATATCTTACCTAAAAAATAACTTCTAGCTAGCTATATTCCTTAATAGCTAAAACAGAAAAACTATTAAAAATAAGGAACTAATTAATAAATTTATCTTATATAAGCTTTATAGTTTAGTTAGTTTTCTAATTAAAAAAGTATATAAAATCTAGCTTAAATATAGAGAAAAGTTTATTAAAAAAATATATATTTTTATAGATAATCTTAAAAATATTATTTATATACTTATTGCTACTAACTTTATTAACTTCACTAAAACCTCTAAAGAAAAAGCTTAATAAATAAACTAAGTAATTAAATATAATAATATAGTTTAAATATAAAACTATCTAAAAATCTTTATAGTTAAAGCTATTATTCCTATAACTATAAACTAAATAGCGTCTATAATTATTATGCTATAGCTTATCTTAAAAGTTACTATTAGCAGAAAGCGCTCTAATAACTACTCTCTAGTATAAAGTGTTATTAATACTAGCACTAAATTTAATCTTATTAGTTATAAATATATTTTAAACTATAATATTTCTATTTCTATAACTACTCTAACTATAAGAATAATAGCTAAAAATAACCTAAAATTATATTTTATTAAAGCCTGTTATATATCTATTTAGATTAATAATTATAAAATTATAATAACTATAATAGTTATTAACTCTAAAATAGTTAATTATAACTTACTTCTTAAGCTTTTTTTTATTATTTCTATTAAGCTTACTTTTAAGTATTCTAAATACTTTATTATTACTATAATAAAAGCTAAGGAATATAAAAATAAGAGGCTTAAAAGAATTAGTATTTTAGTTAGTCTTATATAATTAGATTTTTTATACTAAATTTAGCGCTATTTTCTAAAATAAAAAAACTATATATAAAACGTTTATAACACTTCTAAATCTATTTATAACTATAGTAAAACTAACTAAAATATAAATAATATATATAATAAAGTCTAAACTTATTATACTAATACTATAATAGACTATAAAAAAGAATACCTTTTTACTTAAAAAAAAAAGGAAAACCTTTTTAAATAAGAAATAAAGACTCCTCAGAGTAGCTAGTATTATACTCTAATCTTACCCTTAATAGTATTTAATGTTCTTAGTATAATTATAAAAGTAATAATTACTCTAGTAATAGAAACTATTAAAGCTTATCTTCTTAGGAAAACTAAAAGCTAACAGTATCTTAATAGTATTTTAAAAAACTAGAAGCCTTTTAACTTCTATTATAAAGATTTTAAAGCTAACTAAAGCTTTATAAAAGTTTATATATTATATAAATAAAAAGATAAGAAAGTATATCTAATTAATAATTTACTTTTAGATAGCTTAGTCCTAAATAGTTAAAAAGACTAGAAGAAAATCTTAACCTAAGAGGTTAAAAACTATTTTTAGCTATCTAACTCCCCCTTTACTAGCTATATATACTTATAATTTATAAAGTTTAACTAAGGTATTTAGCTTATATTAGAGAGGTTTTTAAAGCTTAAAGTTGCTTAGCTATACTTTTTACTAAGAGAGATTAAAATACTAAAATATATCCTTATAAATAGAGAGAAAGTATTTATATAGGATTTCACTAAATATAGCTATATTAATCTATAAATAGCTCTACTATAGAAGATCAAAACTATTTAATATATTACCTAATAAGAGAAAGAGATTCCTATTCTAAAAAGCCTTATAAAGTAAAGTTATTAATATATTTAAATTATAAGTTATATAGAGAGTACTTAAAGAATCCTATAAGTTATATAGAAACGCTTAGTTTCTTATTACGAAGAAAGATAGTAATATAAGGCTAATTAACTTATATATAAAGCTTAATAAGATTAGTATTAAGAATACTTTTATTCCCCCTAAAGTTGATAAATTCTCTAACAACTTTACTAACTATAAGATTATAAATTTTCTAGACTTATTTTCTAAATATAATTAAGTTTCCCTTAATAAAGAAAGCTAAAACTTAACTATATTTACTACTCCCCTTAGGTTATTTAAGATATATATCTTACTATAAAGTGTAATAAATTTAGTTGCTTAGTTTATAATGGTTATTATAAGAATCCTTTATAACCTTATCCTAAATATTTATTAGCTTTTTCTTAATAATATCTCTATTAAAAAGCTAAAAATAGTATATAATAATAACTATTTTATTAAGCTCTTAGGGATATATTTATATATTTTTAAATATCTTATAAACCTTAATATAGTATTTTAGAATCTTAAACTTATTAGCACTATTATTTCCCTTAAGAAATCTTAAATTTACTAACCTGCTATTAACCTTCTTAGATATATAGTAAGTAGTAGGAGATATAAGCCTAACTAAAACAAAGTTATTAAGATCTTTAAATAGAAAAGATATAATAATATCATAGCTATTAAAAGCTTACTTAGAATTATTAGGTTTTATTGTATATAGATTAAAAATTATAGTACTATTTTAAGCTTATTAATAAGGCTTCTCTAAAAAGATATACCCTTTAAATAGGGTTTTAAGCAGTAATTAGCTATAAAAACCCTTAAGCTTTATTTAGTTAGTTCTCTATTATTCTAGCTTATTAATTATAATAAAGAAGTAAATAAGATCTATCTTTCTACTAATATAAGCTCTAAGAGATAGAGTATTATCTTTAAGTAATACTATTAGAGTAAAAAATATATTACTAAGTATAAAAGCAGAATTTAGATAGATATAGCCCTTAACTATAATATAAGTAAGCTTAAGCTTTAGTTAGTTTTATTTACTCTTAAAAGACTTTAAAATTATCTCTATAGAGTATAATTTACTTTAGAGATAGATATAAAAATCCTTATAAACTAGATTAATAATATTACTTTAGATTTACTAAGTATTATTTTTATATAATAGATTACTTAGATTAAAATATTTAATTTTAATATTTAATATATACCTAGTATAAAGAATAGTACTATAGATAGTTTTTTATAAAAACTAGTTAAGGAATCTAATATCTATAAAGTAGAATAAGAGAAAGATTTAGATAAGATAATTAGTAACTCTATCTATACTATAGAGCTAGATAAAGATTTATACTTAAGGGAAAGAGACTTATTAAGCTCTAAATAGGCTTAATTTTAAAGATCTTAGTAGATTACTAAATATCTAGCCTCTTTAAGCTAACTAAAGATAGTAGCTTAATATAACTTTAGTAAGTTTAAATAGTATATAGTAAGATATATTTTTTAAAATAGCTTCTTTTTTTAGAAAAGTATAAAGATAAATCCTATACTAAGAAGAGTAGTAGATAATAAAGATAAGTAAAAGAAACTTATTTAGTATATATATACTGAAGGAGGCTATTATAGAAGAGATATTATATATATAAAGCTTAGGGAATAGTATATTTAAGAAAATATATATTAAATAATAAGTAACTAAATAAAAGGCTACCTCTTATATACTTAAGCCTAATTATATTAATTTAAAGACCTCTATACTTTTATTATATCCCTAGGTGTTCCTTTTTAATATATCTATAGAGATATCTAGAAGATTAATAACTACTCCTTAGCTAAAGTTTATAATATATTAACTAGTTATATTAAAACCTATTAGTTACTAAAGAATATTAACTTTAGGATAATAGCTAAATTTATCTAGGAAGATATTATTTATTAGTATAAGATCTATAAGCTTCTTATTATTAATAGAAGCTTTAAAAATAAGAGGTTTATTAAAAAGCTTAATTAAATTTATAGGGGATAACATTTTATTATTTTAGTATATAATTTAAAAGTAAACAGACTTATTAAAAAGGGTTATTAACCCCTTATCTACACCTTAATAACCTAGTTAGACTTCAGTACTAAAAACTAAACCTCAGTCCTTTATATAACCCTTTTTACTAATTAAATATCAGTTAGGTTCTTTACTAGCTACTCTTTTTTTTACTTTATTTATAAATATAATCTAGTTATCTTAATTAAGATAAAAAGCATTACTTAGTAAGTATTAAACTAGTTAAAAGCTATAAATATAGAGACTAAGCTTCTTTTATATATATAAATATTTAAATAACTTAATTCTAATTGCTATATTATATTTAAGTATATTATAAAGTAATACTAATAAATAGTTGAGGATTATAATTAAAGAAATAAATATAAGATATAATACTAAAAGCTATAAATTAGAGATATTATTTTTATATATAATATAAGGCTATTTATTAATAAAAGTTCCTCTAGTAAGCTTAGTACTTATTAGCTTAGCTTCTTTTATATTTAAAGAATTTCCTCTTATACTTCCTCTTATCTCCTAGAAATACTTACTAAGTTACTTATTAAGAGAACTATTATTAGTAACTACTTAAAGAAATTTATAGTAAATAAGGATAGCTATCTAAATAATATCTCTAAAATAGAAATCTAATTAGACCTTAATAAAGATATAGCTAAAGTCTTTTCTACTATAAATTAACTAAACCTTAATATACTTAGCTTAATAGAAATTTCTAACTCTAATAAACTCTTTATACTAGAAGAAATAGAGATAGATAATATTAAAGCTATAAAAGCATAAATTAAATAACTTTAAAAATAAAATAAAACCTTATAAACTAAGATTAATAAGTAGTAAAAAAAGAATAAGTTAATAATAAATATCTCTATAAAGAATAAAGAATTTAATAACTAATATAAAGATATAGAGAAACTAAGGGATAGCTAAGTCTATATATTTATAAGTTTTTATCTATTTTAAGTAAATAACTTTATATTTAATATATTTATTATTAGTTATTCTTATATTATTTTAATAGTAATATACTATTTATATTACTTCTTTTGCTTATAATATACTTATTATAAAAGAAGGGGGGATATAAAAATAATAAAAACTAACTATATATAAAGACTAAAAACTACTAAAAAAGTAAAAAAAACTAATATTAATCCCTAAAAAGTTTAAACTAAAAACAGACTAAACACCCCTTTAAATAACTTTACTATTAAGACTACTACTATAACTATATATACTCCTTATCCTACCTCTTATATTTTACTAACTTCTTTTTTAAATAACTCACCTATCTAAAGATAACTAAAGTTAAAATAGAGTAAGATATAGTTAAAATATCTCTAAGAATATTATACTTATATTAAGCTATTAAGTTATAAAGATAATTAAAAAGAGAACTATATTTTTAAGTATAAAGCTTATTTTTAGAGAACCTCTTATTACTATTAAGAAATAAAATAACTCTACTATTATTTACCTAAAGTATACTATTAGGAATACCTTTCTTCCTATTACCTTTCTTAATATAGTTTACCTATTTAGTTTTCTCTTAGTTATAATTAAACCTATATAAGTAAGATAATCCCTTTTTATAGTAGATATAGTTTGAATAAGACGTATTTTATTTAGTTTAATAAGAAATATACTTTTAAAACAGAAAAGTAGTAGTAATAGCTTTTCCTTTAGAAAACTTCTTAAATAATACCTTTCTCTATTACTTAAAGTAGCTATTATAAAGCTAGAGGTTATAAGTACTATATATATAGATTAATAAAACTTTAATAGCTTTAAACTTATTAAACTTCTAGTATATCTAACTAAAAAGACTAATATAGCTATTAGTAATATATACCTCTTAAATAAAGAATAGCTAGTTAGGAAATACTTCTTTATCTTTAATTAGGTCTATATATATTAAAGTAAACTTTATAAATAAATATTAAAACTATATAATAACTCCTTTTTTATATTTATTTAGCTTCAGCTTATTTATAAAGTTAACTTTATATTAAACTATATTAATAGGACCTAAAATAAATATCTACTTAAAAAAAAGAGAAGCTTACCTATAAGTTAATAAAAGACTTAGTTAGAGCTAGAAAGGAATATATTATAACTAAAGTAGTTATAATAGCTTAATACTAATAATACTTTTTATTTTTATTCTTATAGAAAGTAGAAGTTAGAATAGGTAAAAAAGGGAAGGGTTTAAATAAGTTATTTAAGGTAGTTTTATAGAAGTTACTAAAGTTAATTTTAACATCTATATTATAATAATTAGAAGAGTGAAGTTATTATTATAAAAGGTTAGTTAGATTAGAATTTATAAAGATAGATATATTACATAGAAGAAAGAAAAAATATAGCTAAGTAGAAGAGAAGCACCCTTTTATATCTAAAAAGAGAAGTAGTTAATAATAATAAACAGTAATTATAATAATTAAAAGGTATATTTACTATATTAATTTATTAATAAGATAAAAACTAATAACTAAAAGAACTTTTTATTACTAACCTAAGGTTAACTAAGCTAAAAAGGATATATTTATTTAAATATAAATAGTAAGAGTAATAAGGAATATATTATCTAAAGAATATTACTACTTATAAAAAAGAGGTTTATTACTCTAAATATTTTATAATTAGTTTTTAAAAGTTTACTTTACCCTAAGTAGTTTACTACTATAAATATTAGCTTTCTCCTCCTAAATATATTATTATAAGCCTAATTATATCCTCTTTAACCTAAAAAATCACTTTAGTAAGTAAAACTAACTATTATAATTAATAATTAAAATATCTCTCTTCTTCTTACTTCTTATTAACTTAACTTTACTTAAAAACCTTATTAGTATTTATAATTAAATTAATAACTATAAACTAATTTCACCTTTAGTAAACTACTTTATAAACTTAATTAGCTCTTTCTATACCTAAAAAGTATAAAATTAGAAGATATATTAACTATTAATGCTAAAAGCCCCTCTTATTACTATCTATAAAAAGAGGTATTTTAACTTAAATAACTTATAATAAACCACTTTATATATAATAACTTTCTTTTTATAATAACTACTTTTATATTTTACTTTAATATCTTAATTAAACCTAACTACTATTTTACTTACTTATTTTTTCTTTTTTAACCCTTAAAATATCCCTACTAATTATATTAATAATCCTTCTACTATAATAACTTATTACTAAATCACTTTATATCTTAACTCTAGCTCTAATATTTTCTCTACTTACTATAAAATATTTCCTACTTATCTAACTATATATAAACCTAACTAAGTATTACTATATTTAATAAAACTTTTTCTTTATCCTTAATAATAACTTTACTATATCCTACTAATCTTCTCTAGTTCCTCTTTCTTCTTAATCTCCTCTTTAGTATAACTTCTAGAATAACTTATAGAACGTTAAAAAGATTAAAGCTATATATAAAGATCTTTAGATTTATATTCTATATCTATATAAAGAGTAGTTAATTAAACTTTAAATAACTAAATAGACTTAAAAACTTATAGAAGAACTTATAGAAAGCTAAAAATATCTCACTTTAGATATTAATTTAAACTAAGAAGGAGAACTTAATAAATAGTTAGAAAAGTTTTATTATCTCTTTCCTATTATTAATAATAGCTATCTTCTTAGTATTTAGTTTAGTATAATAGAACTAATTAAAGTACTAATTAACTCTTATAGCTTAAAAGATACCTCTAAGCTAAAATCTTCTAGAAAACTTATTATACCTTAGTAGATATAGAGAACTTATAATATAATAAATATAAAACTAATTAAGTAATAGAATAAAGGTTTTTATTACTCTAATAAAACTTAATATTAAAGCTATTAGAATTAAGCTATATAGAAATAGATATTTCTAGACTTTTATAATTTATTAGAATACTTTTAGAGAGGTAAAAAGCTAGTAATAAATTATATTAAGTTAGTATATAAACTTATAATAAAAGATATTAGAAATAATAAATATACTAAGATTTTTATTATATAAACCTCTTAGTTTAATAATAACTTAGTTTTCCTTTATAAGAAAGATAATAATTTCTTTATAAGCTAAAACTTTATTATCTTTATTAAATACCTTAAGAAAAGTAGTTAGACTATAGCTATAGTTATTAACTAGAAAAATAGCTTTTATTTCTATTCAGATAGCACCTAAAATAAGTATATATAAGCTTCTAAAAGAGGATACTCTAAAGGGATTTTTTAAGATATAATAAAGATAATTAAGAATTAATATAAAGTTTATAGAGTACTAATAGAGACTTAAGATTTTATTAATTATACTTTATTTATTATCTTTTAACTTTAACTTAAAGGAGAACTTAAGGAAACCTATAACTTATAGAAGTATAGCTTCTATACTATTAACTTTATCTACTATATTCTTTAAGAGAGAATTTCTAATATTAAGAAGTTTTAGTTAAAGTAGGCTTTAAATAATAAGATTACTAATTTAAACTACTATAAACTACTTTATAACTACTAGGTTAGGCTTATAATTAATAAATTTAGCCTCTATAATAATATAGTTAAGGGATTTTAAGCTAAGTTTAATATATCTCTAAAAGAATTCTTAGAAGCTAAAGATACTATAGTAAGGAACTTAAGGTTTTATAGAACTTAAATAGTATAAGGGTAATAAGAAGAAGAACTACTTTTAGTATAGCTTAGTTAGTTTTTAGTTATAGAGGGATTAATACTAATTATAGAAGAAGATATAAAACTAGATTTAAACACTTATAACTTTAATATCTATTTATAACTAGAAGATTTAGTATATTTAACCTTTACTAATATTATTATATAGGAAGATTGCTTTTTTAAATATTAAAGATAGAAAGTAGACTAGCTAGTATATATAGAAAATATATAATAAGGGCTTTACTATATTAAGCTTAAGTAATATACTTAGAGACTTAATTTTTTTTAAAGTAGAAACTTAGTAAGTATACTCTAGAAGAATTTCTTATCTACTAAAATAACTCTATAGAAGATATTATATAGGTAATATAAGCTTAAGACTTTTATTTACTCTTAACTATACTTAAAGGATAGTTTAAACCTAATATATAATATATTAAAGAAGTATAAGAAAAAAATATAGATAACACCTAAATTAAATAAGAAACTACTAAGAGGTTTATAAGGAGTAAACCCTCTAATAGTAGGGCTTTTAGAGTATAGAAGAATATTATATATATAAAGTAGAGCTAATTAAGTCTTTCTCTTTTTACTTAAAAAAAGATTTAGAGGATATATAGAAGGGGGTAGGGTTTTAAAATTTCTAGTATTTTAACTTTAAAGTAATAGATTATATAAATAGTTTCTTAAGCGTTAGGTGTTATCTTAAAGGGAAATAGCTTATATAAATAGATAGAGGTTTAGTTAGCCTTTAATAGAAAGGACTAAGCAATTAGGTAAGAAATATACTTATTTTTATGAAATTCTTATTTTTTTTAATAACTTTAGTAATTAATTCTCTAAGGGAGCTACTAAAACCCTTCTATTTAACTTATAGTAAAAATCTACTAAAACTTACTTTTTAAAAAACTAAATAAAAGTAAGTATTTTTAAGTTTTTTTAGTTTTAGTTAGTTTTACTTTTTATCTTTTTTCTCAATTCTTACTATACTTTTTAAGTTATTTAAAGCTAAAATAGAGTAGAATATTATAGGAATAATACTATTAAACTTCTTCTTAATAACCTATTTTCTCTAAAAAAGTTGTATAATGTATAAAATAAAAAGGATAGAAATTATAGATAAAATATAATTTAGTTAGGCTTATATTTATATATTTATCTTTATATCTTTTATAGTTAGCTAGAAAATTAATATATAAGTGTTTAGGTGTCTTCAGAAGTGTTTCCCCCTGAAGTAGAGCGCCTAGCACAATTAATAAGTTTTCTCCCTTGCCCCATTACACTATAAATACTTATTAAGTTTAAAACTAATTATTTTAGCTTCTAACTACTAATTTATAATATAGCTAATAACTTATAAACTAGATTTATAATATAATAATACTATTTACTAATATTAATTCCTAACTTCTATTAGTAAACTTTATTATTAAATAGCTAACTATAACACTTTAATTACTCCTATTTAATAAGTTAACTATTAATACTACTAATTAGTAACACTAGTATAATATCCTTTTATAACTTTACTAAGTTACTTACCTCTAGATCCTCTAGTTCCTCATACTAGCAACCTTAAAACCTAGCTTAAAAACTTACCTATATTAAGGATTTTAATATACTAAACCTCTATTATAACTCTAATAGGAAAGAATCCTTTACTAAAAAAAGATATAATAAACTTAAGAAAATTATCTAGAAATAAGAGAATAAAACTAAAAGTATATAGAAAATTATTAATAAAAACTAATAAGTTATATAGAACCTTAATAAGTAACTTTAAAATGCTATAGTAGCTTACTAAAAGTTTAAGAAAAATATTAAGAGAGATATTAACTTTAAAAAAATCTAAAAACTCTAAAATAAACTTAACACCCTCTAAGCTACTATTAATATTATAATAACCCCTACTAGAAAATAATAAAAGCTTAAGCTTAGTATACCTATTACTTATAATAGCACCTCTAAAACCTTTAAAGAATTCTTAATCTAAGTTAAGAACTACTAAAATTTCTACTATAGGAACTTTACTAATAAAATAGAGAAAGTAGTATATATAGCTACTTATCTCTAAAGAAAAGCCTTTAAGTAGTTTAAACTAATCTAAAAAGAATACCTAAAATATAAAACCCTTAATAAATACTCTATAGAGACCTATAATATTTATACTAACTTCTAAGGATTTAAGGATATATTTAGGTTACTCTTCTAAAACCCTAATAAGAAATAATAAGCTAAGTATAACCTTACCTAGCTCTAATAGACTAAGTCTACTAAAAACTACTCTACTAACTTCAAATAACTTAGTATCTAACTTAACTTAACTAAAGAAACTAAAATCTTTATATTCTACTAAGAACTTAAAGATAAAGTTAAAAATAAAATTATTAAGATTAACTAACTTAAAGATTTCTTTTAGTATACTAAACTTATTATTAAGATTAATAACTACCTCTATAAGTAATAAAAGGAATAAAGTAAAAAATAATAAAACCTAAACTTAGGATAAAAGTACTAATAGCAGCCCTAGTATAAGTTTAATAACTAGTAGAATAATAATAAACCCTATAATAACTAGAGTAACACTAAATAAAACACTTCTTATAGATAATATAATAAACCTATAAACCTTAGTATAGCTATTAAAAGTAATAATAAGAAACTATAAAACTCTAAATATTATAACTATAAAAAGATAGAATATATTACTAAAGACTATAGATAACCTAAAAAGCTTAACTAGAAGCTAATACTTAAGTAAACTAAGTAGATCAGTATAGTAACTAAAACTCCTTATATATCCTTATTATAGATAGAATATTATAATAATAAATATCTAATATATCTTAGTGATAAAGAGATAATAGAATATTAGCTAACTACTAAAACCTTAGTAATAGCTTCCTAAGCTAATAATAAGCTAGCTAAAAAAACTATTAAGTAACTTAATAAGATACTTAGAGTATAATAACTTAAGCTTATTAACTTACTATTACTATAAATCACTACTATATAAAGATAAATCTCTTATAACACCTTAAACTATTCTATAAGAAAATAAAAACTAAAGGCTAATAACAAATAGAAGCTTATATACCTCTAAAAGGCTAAAACTATATATTTAGTATAAATCTAATAAAAACCTTATAACCCCCTATAGTAATAATAACTTAATACTATAATATTATATATAAAATAATATAAATATATACGCAGAAACCCCACTAGAATTAAATAAATTAATTAAGAAACTAAAGAATAAGTTAAGAAAGAATCTAATAAGAAACCTAAATATTAATATAACCTCTTAGAAGAATAGTAACTATTTAATATAACTAGTAATTAGAATTTCAGTAAACTAAAATCTAGTTTTAACTTAGATAGGATCCCCTATAATTCTAACTCTTATACTAATATTACTAATTAGAACGTATAATACTATAATAAACTAATCCTAAGAATAAATAACACCAGCTCTAAAGAAGAATCAGATAATAAAAAAGAAACTTAATAACTTATCTATTATTAGGAAATTAATATAAGCTATAATAACTAATAACACTACTTTTATAGTATACTAGTAAACTAGAGAGATAGAGATTATACTCTAAAGCTCTATATAGAAAACTATCTCACACTTAAATATAACTACTATAACTACTAAAATCTCTTCTAGCCTTAGTATTTCTTTAATAAATATAAAAAATACCTTAATAATAAATATAAATACTAATTCTACCTTAGAAAATATAATAAAAACCCTATTTAGAATATCTATACTATATCTATTATAATTAGATAAACTCTAACTACTTTTAATAATAATATAGTAACTTTTAGTTTAAATATATAATACCCTATAAAATGCTAATATAATAACACTATAAAGTAGGAGGAATACTAAATAGATAAATACTTTATATATATAACTTAAAAGGCTAAAGCTTATAAACTCCTATAAGAAGAACTAAGCCCCCTAAAGCTCTAATTCTAAGAGAACTACCTTATAAAGGTATAACAGAAAGGAAAATATATCACCTACTTAGAATAGCTAGAGTAGTTAAAAAACTAAACTCACCTACTAATAAAAGACTAAAATAGGTAATAATAATAAAGTCTATCTATTTAGTATTACTAAACTAAAAAACATATTTATAACTTATAGTTATAATTAATAATAGAACTACTATTACTATAATTAACAGTAGAGTAGAAATAAATTTTATATTACTATAAGCAGTAAACAGATTATAACTATTATAGTAGAAGAAGAAATATATATATTAACTTAGTAATATAGAAGGAGAATAAGTCTAATATAAAGGAGGTACTATTAAAAATAAGACTATACCCCTTAAAATAAGTTACCTAAATCAGAATAAATAACTCTAATTTAATATTACTAACTTCAGAAACTATAATATTATATTAGGAATATTATAGCTTAAGAAGAATAACCTATAAATAGATTAGAGAATAAGCTAACTCTATTAGGATAATAATAGTTTAGTCTCTAAGTAGCTCTATAAAACCTAAGTTTTATATAGATCTACTTACTAAAAAGCAGCAAAATAATATATCTATTATCTTAAGATAAAAAAAGCTATATTATAACTACTAAAGTAAATAGATCTTAAATAAAAAGATAATCCCTTTTTATCTATTCTAAAAGAATATAGAGTTTATAAAAAACTCTTTATAGCTAAACTAAAGACTAAACTACCTAAATATATAAATTTTAACTATAAAATCCCTATTAAGGAGGGGAAGGAACTTAAGTTTAATAAGATCTATAGACTTAACCTAATAGAAATAGAAGCTCTTAATAAATACCTTAATAAGAACCTTAAGAAGAGCTATATTAGAGAATTAATATTATTAGTAAGAAATTTAATCCTATTTATACCTAAGAAAAATAGAAAACTTTAACTTTATATTAACTACTAAATACTTAATAAAATAATAATTAAAAACTAATATTTATTACTACTAATTAATAAACTATAGTAACTTTTCTATAAAGCTAACTACTTTATAGTATTAAACCTTAAAGGTACTTATAACCTTATCTAAATAAAGTAAGGAGAAGAATAGAAAACTACCTTCAGAACATATAGAGGATATTTTAAGTACTTTATTATACCCTTCAGTCTTATTAATACTCTAGCTACTTTTTAAAATATAATTAACTAAGTTTTCTAAAGATTTATAGATATCTTTATAGTTATCTACCTTAATAATATCCTTATCTTCTCACTAATAATAAAGTAATATAAAAAATATATTTATTTTATATTATAAATACTTTAAGATACTAAACTTTTAGTAAAGCTAGAGAAAAATACTTTCTATATATAGAAAGTAAAATATTTTAGATTTACTATCACTTCTAGATATATTAGTATATTAGAAAAGAAAGTATAAGCTATTAAGGAATAGCTTATACTAATAAATCTTAAAGAAGTATAGAGCTTCCTTAGACTAATTAACTTTTACTAAAAGTTTATTAAATATTATAGTAAGATTAATATACTATTTATAAATCTTAGCTATAAAGACTAATTATTTAAATAGAAAGAAGCTTAGAAAATAGCTTTTTAGAAAATTAAAGATTATATCTCTAATAAGCTAGTCTTAATAATCCCTAACCTATAAGAATAGTTTAAATTTAAAATAGATGTTTTAGACTTCACTTTTAAAGCGTAACTATCTTAGTAAGATTTAAAAGGATACTTATACCCTTATACTTTCTTCTTATATAAACTCTATAGATCTAAACTTAACTATTAGATCTATAATAAAGAACTTATAGTAATTATTAAAGCTTTTAAAGAATAGAGATTAAAGTTTTTAGAAACTATCTACTAAATATTTATATATATAGACTATAAAAACTTAGTATATTTCACTACTTTAAAGGAACTTAATAAATAATAAATTAGATAGTTAGAATTCCTTTTAGAATTTAATTTTTAAATTATCTATTAGAAAGGATTAGAAAATAGTAAAGCTAATACTCTAAGCTAATAATTAGACTATAATATCCTAGTACTAAAAGAAACTTAAGTGATTCTTAAATATAATAATAATAGAGACCTAATACTTATAGCTAAACTTCTTATAATAGCTAGATAATTTAGTACTAGCCTGCTTAGTAAACTAAATAATAAAGTAATTATAAAGTTCTATAGCCTGCTAGTATATAGTTACTAAGGAATTATAAAAACTTAGAAATAATTATAATAATAATATAGAGAAAAAGTTACTAGAGAATATATTATAATAGTAATTAAAAATTATAAGGTTTATTTAAAAAGTAAACTAGCTTAATACTAACCTTATAGATTATTATAACCTTTACCTATACTCTAAACAGCCTAGTACTCTATATTGCTTAACTTTATTATTAAACTACTAAAGTCTTAAGAACCCTTTATAGAAGTCTACTTTAATAGTATTCTTATTATTATTAATAAACTTATAAAGTATACTTATTTTATCCTATATAAGGAAGTAAGTAATATTAAAGAATTTACTTATATAATACTTAAGTATATTATTACTAACTATAATATATTTAAGGAAATTATATTAGATAGAGATAAAATCTTTATTTCTAAGTTTTAGAAGTTACTTACTATATAACTTAGTATTAATCAGAAAATATCTATTATATTTTACTTATAAACTAATAGATAAATAGAATAAATTAACTAAATCTTTAAAACTTATCTCTATATATATATTAATTATAACTAAGATAATTAAGTAGTACTACTACTAATAGCTTAATTCACCTATAATAGTATAATTAGAGAAAGCACTAAAGAATCCCTTTTCTATTTTAACTATAGATTTAAACTAACTATATATAAAGAACTATAATTCGGTATATCTATAGTAATTAAAGCTATTACTATAGCTAACTAAATTAAGGAAATCTAAGATAATATATAAAAAGAACTTAAATTTATATAATAATAAATAATATACTTTAGTAATAAATAAAGGATTAAGAGATTAACCTTAAAAGAAGGAAATAGCACCTACCTTATAGAGTAAAATATTAAAACAAAATAACTAAATAATAAATTAGACTTTAAGAAACTTAAACCTTTTAAAATCCTCTAAAAGGTTTTACTAGTTAACTATAAACTTACCCTACTTAATATAATAAAGTATTTCTTAACTTTCTATATATTACTTTTTAAACTAGCACTATAAGGATTATAGATAAGCAACCTTATTATTATAGAAGATAATAAACTAAAGTATAAAGTTAAATAGATTATTAACTACTTTAAAGAACTAAAAGGATATTAGTACCTTATTAAGTAGAAAAAATATAAATATAAAAATAATATATAGAAACTAGTAAAAAACATTATAAATACATAAAACAAACTCACATAATACTAATAATAATAATAGAACTACAAAATCACACCTATACTAGTTATAATATAAACACTAATAAGAACTAATAGCTATAAGTAAATCAGACACCTATATAAATATATTAAACTACTAATAAAAACAGATAAACTATAATAAAGAAAACTATTTATTTACTTAAGAACACTAGAAAATAACTAAAAGCTACTAAAAGATACTAACTATAAATCCCCTAATAGAGAACTAAGGTCTATAAATTTCTCACTAATACTAAAACTCACCTAATCTAAATCGTTCTCTATACCCTAAAATTAAAGATTACTAACCACACTACTCTTATAAGTATCTAATATAAAAAAGATATTATCTTCTTCTAACTTCTATATCCTTTAAGAAAATATCTCTATATAACGCTCCTTTACTTTCTTATAAATTATATAGATTTATAATAAGCGCCTAGCTACCTCAGCTACTTTAGCTTAGATTTATACTAACTTTTTATAAAAGCCTAGTAGTATATTACTAACCTACTCCTCTTTCTCTTTCTATTTTTAATACTAATCACTTAGCTTCTTTACTATAACTAATCAGTATATATATAAATACCTAAAACACTAAAAAGGCTTATAACTTAATACTACTATAAGACTATTATAAGGATATTTTAGGTTTTTATAACCCTAATAGACCTTTATACCCTCTGCTATCTAGTATATATACTTCACATAAATATATTAAGTATAAAGCATAATATTATTAGAACTAAAATAATAGAAGATATCTTTATAAATAGAATATAATACTAACTTAAATTATTTTAATTTTTAAATATAACTTAATATAATATTAGTATTATAGGTAAATTAAAAAGCATAATTAATAAACCCCTAACCTAAAACTAATAACCTATTTATATTAAGTTTTAAAGATAAAACCTTTAGAGAGGAGACTTAATATTATAACCTATTTATAAAGATAATAGCTGAATAACCTATTTAGGCATTAGGCAGCTATAATAGGATATTTATACTATAAGATTATAGGAATAATAAAAACTTATTTAGAAATAGAAGAACTATAGAATAAGTTATATAATAATAAAATAAAAAATTAGATTTATATACTAAAAATATAAAAACTATTTTTAGTATATATAAATCCTATATAATTAAGAAACAGACCTTATTAAAATTAGAAATAGTAATTAAATAAAAAATATTATTCAGACTTATATATAGTATAACCCTAAACCTAACTTATAATTAAACTCTTATAGCTCTTCAGTAATTAACTTTATATTTATCTTTAGAATACTTTTAACTTACCTTCACTATAAATATTTATTAAGTCTAAGACTAATCACTTTAGCCTCTAACTACTAATCTATGATATAGCTAATAACCTATAAACTAGACTTATAATATAATAATACTGTTTACTAGCGTTAATCCCCAACTTCTGTTAGCAGACCCTACTGTTAGATAGCTGACCGTAACATCTGATCCATGAAAGTTGTACACCATCGCGTTGGAAGTCAACGCCAGTGGTGCCAAGTTTCGTACTCGCGTCCCACCGATCCTTCGGGTAAACATCGAATACGGTCAGTTTGCTAGAGGCCGGTACTTCAATGCTGTATCCGTACCTACGATCGAACCTTTGGATGTCTTCGGGGAGTGAGAGATTCCGAATTCGCAAGTTGGACGCCTCGTGTGAAGAATCTGTGTCAAATAGCTGGACGGCTTTGCTTCCCCTCGGCCTCATAAACTCATCCTTTTCCAATCCTTGCTCAACTTTACAGAGAGGAATACCTATGCACCCTCTTTGTTGGGATTTGGAATAACATTTGAGCAAGCCAAAAGTGTGTCCCGCTTTGGTTGTGTGGAGTGGAAGTTGTAAGTGATAGTAGCCACTGTTCACGTCTAGGCGTTGTCCGCTGAGTTCGCTCTCCCAAGGTACCACGGTTCCACAGTTAACGAAGTCCCGAGGGCTGGTGGCCAAAATGTGCCCGTATCGGTTCGTTGACGGTGGTTCAGGAAGGAGGTCCTCATATTGCAAATCAAGTCCCCAGGCTAAAATGGAGGCGTCTGGGGTTCTCTGGAGGATGGCTTCCTGTAGCCGACTGAATGCAGCCGAAGCCCCTTCTCCATACATGATTGGAAGGCTGACGTTGAATATGCCGTAAAGACAGTAGGCCATGTCTTCTCCCCTCGTTGTTACTCTCCGGGCAGCCCAGGACATGCGTTGGGCAACGCTCGCATCCCGAAAACCGTCCAGAAAATGAGCGGGAATGCCAGTCGCTTCTTCGATCATGCTAGTCATAGAGACCTTCTCTCCTAACTTGGTCCAGCTTTTGCTGTAGAAGACTAGGTCTTGGGGGGCTAAAAGCTCCTGCAAAGTCCATCCTCTGGTATGCCATCGGCTTCGTCGGAAGTCGTTGTCAAACGTCGAAGTTGCCTTGTCGGGCACATCGGCGAGGTAAGCGTAGCAACGGCCAGCAGTCTGATACCAAGAGAACATCGAAGTGATTGCCTCTGAGTAGTCTGTATGGTGGGATTTGTCGATACAGCAGGTATCGATCCAAACGTAGTCGAAGCCATCAGCTTTCGCCTGCTGGCAACATCCATCGAATTTTACCCTGCCAGGTCCGGTCTTGGATAGGTGGTCTTTCTGGACATCGCCGAAATGTATCTCCTCTTCCTCTTCTCCCCATGTGTGTGAAAGAATAGCGTAGCGAGGAAAGTGATTCTGAAACTTTTCCAGCTTGCCGCTGTGGACGTTGATGAGCCAGATCATGGTTGGATCTTATGCTGCCTGTCGTGCGAAAAATGTAGCACTAGATGACGTTCTGTGTATAAATATTACAAGACGAGGTGAAAAAGTGAAGGCAATCTCAAACAAGCTCAAAAATCGACCTTCCCTTCTATTACCACAGGTCGGGACGGGCTGGCTCAAAGTGCAATGAAAAGAGGAAGTTCATCGAGGCTGTGAAGGGTCTCTCAAACGACAGTAGATTATGGGCGACGCAGCATGCAACCTGAGCTGACAGTACCTATGTACTTCCAATCGGAACATGTTCTGAGTGCTAGCCGATGTGTTGTCAATGCTGACTGGCGTTTGTACTTTGGAGACGAGCCAATAGACCAGTAATCAGCTGAAACTTTGCATTTGTGGCTGCAGCAAGTAATGAAAATGTAAGAATGAATGATTGGATCGCTTCAAGCTCTCATAATCACTGCCCGACAGCTTGCATGGTATCTCATATTTGCGCTTACATCTTCATCGTGCCAACATTGACAGGTCTCATGGTTCAACGTTTCCACCGGGGGCTGCACCATCGCGAGAAAACCATACCAGCGAGATGGATCCCGTTACCGCCATTGGCTTGGTATCTGGCATTTTGGCTTTCATAGATTTCAGCACGAAAATTTTCCGCGGCGTGACCCAGATTTGCGGCTCTAAATCGAGCACACCCGAAGATAACGACACCATTGAATCGGCTGCCATCCAAATCCATCAGTTCTCCGCGGGCCTATCAATCCCCGAGACCACGACCTCGCACCTCCTTGGAAACGACGCAAAACTCTGCAAATTGGCCGACGAATGTAAGAAAATAGCCGATGACCTCCGTTAACTGCTTGAAAAGATTAAAGCAAAGAGCCCGGACTCCCGAAGACAAGCTCTTTGGTCAGCATGGAAGAACGAAATACATCGAAGCAAAAAAGAGGAAATCCACAAACGGCTTGACTCTTGTCGAACTCAATTCCAACTTCAATTGAACTACTTCACGAGGTAATATTGGTAAACCTTGGCACCACTGTCTAGACAGGGTTAGCTCTCCACGATATGTGAGATACCGCCCGAAACGTTTGAATCGATTGCTAGCCTAGCAATCTCATTGTAGCCACGCTATCACTGTTTTATTATCAACTAATGTTGCCATAACCCTCCAATTACCATAATGCTTCGGCATTCTTTCTGAGGTTTCTTTCTTGGATCCTTAACTCGGGTGAAAGGTCAGCAGCGGGACAAGATCTCAAAGTGGTTCAGAAATATGGGAGCGTTCTAATGCACTATCAAGTAGCATGATTGACTAGTCAATTCGGGCTTCCGTTTGAGTCATGATGGCGCACAGTGGAATTGACGACCCACGAGCACACGGGGCTTTCTCGAACTCTAATTCAAGCTTGTTTGGAATAGAGTAAAGTTTTGACTAGTTCCGTCAGCCTGTGGCCTGGTTGGAATAGCTTCGGAAACTGCAATACCCATTAAATTCATTGATACCACTATCTGCGATCACATGAGGCCATACGCTCAGTCGGAAGAGCTGTTGCAACTCGCAAGGAATTCTAGTGCAGTCCGTGCGCCAATGAACTCCAACATGATATCTGAGATGCTCTGCAATGTTGAATATCACACATAAGGTAGTTTCAGTTTCATGGGGGACACCAGGTCCAGAATCTGACCTCGCTATCACAACGAACCTAATATTGATGATTTTCTGAATTTCGGAGAGCTCGGTCGATCCAAACTGGTGGAATGAGCTCCTCCCGCCCGGGAATTGTGGGTGCCTGCGAGATTTGGGTGTGCGTAGACGTCTTGGCACAGCACCACGTTACAGTGTCCATTGATGAACATGGTAGGGGTTACCCCTACGTCCGCTTATGGCCGATAACAAAAACAGCTAGAGCTGAGCGCCTGTAAATCTGCTCACAGGCCTTTCGACTCAAGTCGCTGCCACTCACGATGGAGTCACTCGGTTCGGTAAAGTATGTTAAAGAGAACCAAGGAATCCGGCCCTCCCAACACACGCTGCCAAGACAACTTCATTTTGGCGCAGTGAGTATCTGTAAGCGGCATCAGTCGGATCCGACGGTTGATTCCGCATCGACGACGGAAAAGATGATTGTATAAAGGCGACCCCGAGTCTTGCGCTTGATATCCGCTTGAGATGGAATCAGCATCGTTTCGTAACTGCGAATTTTTGTTTGTCAAGCCAACTTTTACACTCTTTCATCACTGCCCATTATGTTGTTTCTTTCAACACTTGTTTCGTGTCTTCCCCTGGCCCTGGCGGCCAATATCTACGTCGCCCCCACCGGCAACCCGACCCCGGACGGCAGCTCGGCCAAGCCGTTCGGTGACATCCAAGCCGCCATCAACATCACCCAGCCCGGCGACGTTGTCATCCTTCGCGGCGGAACATATGAGATCCTCAAGAACATCAACATCACCGTGAACGGCACCGCGCAGGCCCCGATCACTCTGCGTGCCGCCACGGATGAGGTGGTCATCATCGACGGCGAGGGTCTGCCGAACACGCCCGCGCCGGTCGGCGCTTCGATCCCCGGCAAGGAGCGCGGCGTGCTCCACGTTGAGCGCATCCATTACTGGAACTTCCAGCGCCTCACTTTCACCAACGGCCCCTATGGTGTCTACGTCAAGGACAGCAGCAACTTGCGCTTTAACCAGATCGTTACTCGGGATAACTACGAGAGCGGCTTTCACATGCAGGGTGCCCTGTCAAACAATGTGATCTCTTACCTCGACTCTTACGGAAACCGCGATCCTAGGAACAACGGCGAGAACGCCGATGGCATCGCCATCAAGGAGGGTAAGGGAGAGGGCAACATTATTGTTGGCAGCAGGTTCTGGGACAACTCTGACGATGGCGTGGACTTCTGGTATGTTTTCTGTAACAGAGTTGGTGTTCGGGTTGCTAACAACATGCAGGGAGTTCCACTCCAAGTTGACCATCAAGGACAGCATCGCCTGGGGTAATGGCTACAACCGCTGGGTAAGTCGGCAACTTTCTTCTATCAACCTCTTGTACTTCGTAGCTGACCAATCGCCCAGAATCTTCCCGACTTCACCGGCAACGGCAACGGCTTCAAGCTCGGCGGCGGCAGCGCAGGCGACATCCTCCCCGCCGGGCGCGACGTCGTCAACTGCATCGCCTTCGGCAACAAGGCAAACGGCTTCACCGACAATTCCCAGACGGGCGAGTTCCTCTTCGAGGAGAACACCTCCGTCTGGAACGGCGCCGTCGGCTTCCGCAGCGTCAACGCGACGGGCGTCCTCGAGCGCAACATCGCCGCTGTCAACCGCCCTGGCTCCCCGACCAACGTCACCTACGGCGGCCAGGTTACCCTGCGCGGCGCGCAGATCTCCAGGGACAACTCCTGGGACAACTCGGCCCCTCTGCTCAGCAACGCAAGCTTCAAGAGCATTGATACCGCTCTTGTCACGGGTGCGCGCAACAAGAACGGCAAGATCGCGGCCAGCGACTTCTTGTTGCCTGTTGATGGAGCGAAGCGGGGTGCCACCACCTCCTGGAAATAGACCCCGCCATGTCTATGGTGCTGGCCTTTTCATTCTTCATGTAAATATTTTGCACAAAAAGAATAGCTCTCCAATGAGACACTAGATGTTGTCATGGACCATTCTAGAGCTCCCATAAACTTGCATCCTGAAGATCTCTGCACGCTGTCAAACCGCCCTAAGCGCCGATCAAGGCCGTGGAGCGGGGCCGCAAAAGCAGGGAAGCCGGTGATCGGCGGCCTCGAACCCACGGCCCCGGAATCGGCCCTTGATTGACGAGTCGGAGGGAAAACGGACACACGTGCTGGAGAAAATAAGGCTCCATATCGTGCGATCCCGCCTTACTAATGCTGCCGTGCAAGGGAACATGCCTGGTCAAAAATCTGTAAATAGTGACGTGGTGACGTAATGGGGGTGTCAATGTGGGCGCAGGTCCCTTGCCAAGCGAGTTCCAGGTCGTGATGTGATCATGCGCGTCAATCATGTTGCGGCTTATCATCTCATCTTATCTTTCACCACCTAGCTAAGTAGCTCATCGCATGAGGCCAGATTATAGCGTGAACGGCTAGACACAGAAGCGAGCTCATAGTTCAACTCATAATCTCATCATCCGATCAGCGCTAGTGAGCATCTTGAGCAGCACGATGAAGTCTATCGGCATCTTTCCGGGCTCGGGTGGTTTGGGCGGCAGTACCTACGAGTACCTGCGCAAGCTCCTCCCCAACGATCAAATCCTCCTCATCAACAGATACCCCGAAAAGATACCCAAAGAGCATCTCGAACACGGAGTCAGAGTGCGCAAGGCCTCGTACGAGTCAAGCCCCTCGGATCTAGAAGCCGCGTTCGCGGGCATAGAGGTCCTCTTCCTCATCTCCTATCCAAGCCATGCGCACGACTACCGAAGAAAGGTAAGGACGCCCCTCACTGGTCAGGGACAAGACCATCTCACAGGAACTTCATCAGGTGCAACTACCCGCCATAGACGCCGCGCGCCGCGCTGGCATCAAGCACATCTTCTACAGCTCCCTGGCCTTTGGCGGCGACTACCAGGACACCTCAATAGCGGAGGTGATGCAAGCCCACCTCGACTCCGAGCGCCACCTCACAGAAGCCGCCGCCTCCGACCCAAGCTTCACCTTCACCTCCATCCGCGAGGGGCTCTACTCAGAGTCTTACCCGATCTACACGGCCTTCTTCGACATCAACGCGCCGGCAGACGAGATCCTCATACCGCACGACGGCTCCGGGCCAGGCGTCGCGTGGGTCAAGCGCAACGAGCTCGGGGAGGCGACGGCGCGGCTTATCGCGAACTACTCGTGGGACCCAGACCAGTTTGCCTACGTCAACAAGAAGATCCTCCTCACCGGCTCGAGGGAGTGGTCGCTGGAGGAGACGGTGCAGGTTCTGGGCCAAGTCGCCGGCAAGGATGTCCGCATTCGCCAGGTTGATGTTGATGAGTATGTCAAGCTGCCGCAGGTCGTCGCGCGCTTCGGGTCGCAGGAGAAGGCCAGGACGTGGGCGACCGCTTGGGATGCTATCCGGGCGGGAGAGACGGCCGTTGTGACGAGTCATATGAAGGACATTATTGGGCGGGAACCTGAAGCGTTTGATGTGACTATTGCGCGATTGAGATAATCATAAGTCATCTGCGACGGCTCAGGCGGATTCGATGCGTTGTCGGCGGCCAGACGACATGCACAGCAAATGGAGAAGAACGAATTGTGATGTGGTATCTAGTTTCGGGGGTCTTAATGACTGAGACAGTCGATCGGGAGCGGGAGACAGCGGGTTCGCAGCCGAAGGCAGAGCGGCCTTGGTGCGCCCAGAGCTTCATAAGTCACCTTTGCGCCCAACAATTCAACAACGGGCGAATGGTTTAGTGGTATAATACTCGCTTAGCATGTGAGTGGTCCAGGGTTCGATTCCCTGTTCGTCCATTGATTTTGCTTTTTTGAGCTTTTCAACTGCTCATGGACGATCTTCCAGAGATCGAGAACCAATTACACTCAATTCTTCGCATACTAATTAATGTCTTCATTTTCTACGATTTCTTTTGTGATTGCTGGAGGGCCACTTGCCTCGTCTCATATTGAGAAGGTCCGTGCGCAATGCCCGATGAAGCCCTATCCGTGAATGATGAATTGCGAAGTGCGACATGTCCTGTGACTGAAATATTCAGTTGGGACTTTCTGACGTGATGTTTTCTTGTTCTTGACAGTCGCAGCAGGTTTTGTCCGTTGGTTACTGATCAAGTGGTGTTTCTCCAGGACCAACCGTAAATAGAGATCACCGCCTGCGTGTCGTATTCGTTGTGGAACACCGGGTTGCGAGGTGCTCGGAGCCCATCTCATTCCCTGTTCTCACTGTTCTGTTGTATGAACACGATCTGTCATCATACCTTAACATGAGATGTCATAATCTCATGTTGTCTGTTTGGTCTTCTTGTCTCGACAGCAAACTCGCAGAGAGTAGCGTTGCCAACCCAAGTGAGATAGATGAAGGCGGACTGCTCCGCATAGGATGCAGATAAGCCTTAATTGGGGACCCATTCGCTAAACTCACTATTCTAAACCTAAAAATGACCCGACGTTGAAGGTTCGCGTAGGTAGAGCCACGGATCGCCATCTTCAGCTCCAAGCTCGCCATCACCATATGGAAGCGCCTCAAATCCTCTCGCACTCCATTATGTTAGCCGCAGCGTCGTTATACCACATTCTAGATTAAGCATCCTTTGCAGAGAGGCGGCTCATGCAGCAGGGCCTACCTTAGCCTCCGCGAAGCTTCTCTTCCCCAAGTCAACAGCGCGATCCCCCAAACTCCTGAATCCTTACCGCCGCGCTACCCCAGTTCCGGCAGGTCGGCTGCGTGCAATCCGGCACTTGACCTGCCTGGATCTGCTTAACGACCGCGGGGGGGTTGGGTTGGGTTGCACTGGTCCACCCTCGTTTCTACCAGTCAATTATCGCCTTCCTCCCGAACTGCTTAATCAAGCCGTGACGCCGGTCGAACGAGAAACAAAAGAACCATGGCCAACCTGCCGGATGTATTGGACAGCAAGCTCAATGCGCCCCCAATCGTCCCGTCAGCGGTCAAACGGCAAGCCTATTAGCTCGCCTGCATGCCCCTCGTCTGATGGCTGCTGGCTGGCACCTTAATTGCTTCTTCCCTGAACCCCGGTCGTTTCCCCCTCTCAAGATCAGTGCGCCAATAAACACGGAAAATCTCCCAGCCAGAACCTACGTAGAGTCATGGACCTTCCCCCTCAGATCTGGCTCCAAAAGCTGGCCAGGCTGCTTCGGTTGTCCAGCTTCTAGACACGGCACCAGAAGCTACCCTGCATGCTTGCCCAGACGGGGACTTTTGTGAGTTGTCTCCTCGCGCCTTGTTTTGATCGGGCAGGTCTCCTGTCCCTCAAGCCAAGATATCTGACGAGCTGGGCGTGCATTCGACGCGGGTCGCCATGACCTGAAAAGGAAGGTTGTAAAAACTGCCCAGGCGATCCCCGACGGTCCGATCCTGCTGTCCCTGTTGATTCTGTCGCTTTCCCCTCATCGGGTCTCGCGAACGACCATATAACCAGACGACGCCGCGCACCGGTTGCGTTGGTGAAGTGCTTGTTTGTCTCTGCACTCTCGACGATACCACGCATTGTCAAGATGAAGTCGCTCGCTGTCCTTTCCACCACCATCGCCGCCGCCTCTGCCGCCGCCGTGGCGGGGGCTAGCTCCCAACGGGTGAGCTACGACGGCACCAAGGTTTTCCGCGTGTCCGTCGGCGACGAGGTTGATCGCGTCAACAACGTCATCAACAAGCTTCAATTGAACACCTGGAAGGGTGTTCCGAGAGCCGGCGCCTTGGCCGACATTGTCGTCCCGCCTGAGCAGGTTGACCAGTTCAACGCCGAGATCTCGGGATTGAACGTGACGACTATGCACGAGGATCTCGGCCTCAGCATTGCCGATGAGTCCAGCTTCTCAGTCTACGCCGGTATGTAAGATCTGACCACACATCTGGACTACCACTGACATTTTCCCAGTTGGATCCGCCAACACCACTTGGTTCAACTCGTACCACGCGTACGCCGACCATCTGCAGTTCCTCAAGGACCTTGTGGCATCTTACCCCAACAACGCCGAGATCGTTACCTCTGGCAGCTCGCTCCAAGGCAACGCCATCACGGGCATCCACATCTACGGCAGCTCCAAGGGTACCAAGCCAGCCGTTGTTTTCCACGGCACCGTCCACGCCCGCGAGTGGATCGGCACAATGACCAACGAGTACATCGCCTACAACCTGCTGACCAAGTACTCCACCGACACCGAGGTCAAGGGCTTCGTCGACAAGTACGACTTCTACGTCTTCCCCGTCGTCAACCCTGACGGCTTCATCTACACCCAGACCACCAACCGCCTGTGGCGCAAGAACCGCCAGACCACCTCTGGCAGCAGCTGCCTCGGCCACGACATCAACCGCAACTGGAACTACCAGTGGTCCGTCACCGGCGGCGCCTCCACCGACCCTTGCGCCGAGGACTTCAAGGGCGCCTCCGCCGGCGATGCCCCCGAGACCAAGGCTCTCGCCGCCTGGCTGTCCCAGACCAAGGCCGCGCAGGGCCTCAAGCTCTTCATCGACTTCCACTCCTACTCCCAGCTGTTCATGACCCCCTACGGCTACTCCTGCACCGCCGTCTCCTCCAAGAACACCGAGCTGCAGTCTCTCGCCAAGGGCGCCGTCGCCGCCATCAAGGCCGTCCACGGGACCTCGTACCAGTACGGTCCCATCTGCACGACCATTTACAAGGCGACCGGCAGCAGTGTCGACTACGTGAACGACGTCGTCAAGGCCGACTACACCTTCACCCAGGAGCTGCGCGACACGGGCAACTACGGCTTCGTCCTGCCCGCCAGCCAGATCGTTCCCACCGGCGAGGAGACCTACGCTGGCGTGCGCTACCTTCTTCAGAACATGAAGTAGAGTGGACCACCACAGTGGCCACTCAGATAACCCAAACCCTAAACCTTCTTCATGTATTTACTTTACGCACTTGGTGTAATTATCAATACAATGCAGCCATGAAAAAAAACAAGCTGCTCAACTGCATGATACTCTGCTATATGTGGGTTCGTCTCTAACTTTAACCTTCAACGTCGAATCCAAACGATCGCAACTGTGATATCTACTTCCCTGGATTGAGCCACGGCACTACTTGACCTAGCGCTGCCTGCTTGCCTGCCTACCCGTTTCCTCAGACGCCTTTTCCCGTTGAACTCTAGCTCATGTCCTATGTGTTCCATACCGTCATGTGCGGGGTTCAACGCCCAACTCACTGCGTGCTGATACGTCCTCGGCGACAGCCAACGCTCACACATCAGACGAAGCTTCGGCTGCACATGGAATTATTGTGGTGCGTCCAGTCCCCCATCAAGGGAAACATCCGAGCGGATCTTTCCGAATCGCCATCCTTAACCTTGATGGGTTAAGGACGTTATTCAATACTAGGCTTCTCCTCACCGGCTGGACGGTGCTCGTTTTGGAAGAACACCAGCTGAGGAAGATCATGGGACTGATTCTTGACAACGCAGGGGGAAGGTTTGAGGGAACATGCTTCTAAGGGGCTTCAAGGGCGTGAGGCTTGGCGTTGGTGCAAAATTGCTGTCGTTTGTAGGACCAGCCCGAGGCAAGTAACCTTGAGGCCCCGGGCGACACATACGAGAATGAGGGCATACGTGAAGACGAGGACCATCAATTAATAACACGTCCGTGAATCAGGGTCCCTCGTTGATCCACTAGACTCCTTAACTCCTCTCTCCCATGTTCTTTGACCTCTCTCGAGACCCCTACCCATCATCCCGTGCCTCCTAAGGCCGAAGACAATCCCCTCGTCTTGCCAGCGAAACCCTGCACGATACTCGCTACAGTGAAAAGACCTCGGCGGAACTAAACTCTAGCAATCCACCATGCGCCGGCTTCTTCACACCACCACAACGGCGCTACTAAGCGCGCTCGCGCTACCGTTCACATCGGCCCTTTCGCCTCTTGCGCCGCGCGATGCTCAACCTCTCCCGCTCTCCGTCGTAGGCCGACACATCCTCGACGCAAAGAACGAGACCGTTGCCCTCGTCGGCGTCAACTGGCCCGGCCATGAGCAGACCATGCTGCCGGAAGGCCTGCAGTTCCAGAACATCTCCCGCATCGTCACCAAGATCGCCGAGACCGGATTCAACTCGGTGCGTCTGACGTTCGCGACCGAGATGGTGGACGACATCGTCGACGGGGGAGGCGACGTCACTCTGAAAGCGACCCTGGAGAAGGCGCTCGGCGCGGAGAACGGCACCAGGGTCATGAAGCAGATCGTCAGCAACAACCCTGGCTTCAATGAGAGCACCAAGCGGCTTGAGGTATGGAACGCTGTTGCTGATGAGCTGGCGCGTCAGAACATCTACCTGCATCTTGACAACCATATGTCCAAGGCGGGATGGTGCTGTAATGTCCATGACGGGAACGGGTGGTTTGGCGATGCTTACTTTGACACTTCCAACTGGATCCGGAGCTTATCGTTCATGGCGGAGCATGTGAGTTGCGCCTCTTTTTGGTGATGCAGGCCACTGTACTAATGCATGGATATAGGGCAAAGCCAACTGGAAGTCCTTTTCAAGCATCGGTCTTCGCAACGAGATACGTGAGCGGTTCACCTACAACAACCCCCCCGCCGCCCCCGCCATCGAGCCCCAGACGTGGGAGAGGTGGGAGAAGCGCATGGTCCAGGGCGCCAACGCGATCCACAACGCCAACCCCGACGTGCTAATCTTCTTCGGCGGACGACTGGGCGGCATCGACATCGAGGCTCCCGCCAACGGCTGGTACGGCTCAGAGCCGAAATGGAACTTTTCCATCGCGGAGCTGCCGTTCAAGCGCAAGTTCGTCTTCGAGCTGCACCAGTACGACCACGGTCTGATCACGGACTGTGACGGATACTACGAGACGCTCGATGATTGGGGCGCGGACGTTATGAACGCGGGGCAGGGCAATATGGCGCCGCTGATCATGAGTGAATGGGGCCACAGTCAGTCGGATGCAGACGGCGAGTATGAGAAGAGCTTCCGCAAGTGTCTGATGGACTTGATGGTTCAGAGGAGCGTTGGGTGGATGGTATGGACTATTGGTGGTAGCTACTACATTCGTGAGGGCAAGGCTGATTTTGAGGAGCCATGGGGTAAGTTGCGTTGTTTTTGTTTTTGTATCTGCCTTTAGTACGTGAGCCGCTAACTATGTTTCAGGACTTCTGGATCACACATGGAGCGACTACCGAGGTCGCGATTCGATCAAGAAGCTCCAGGCCGACATGAAGGCCACATACCAGTCTTTCAACAGGTCTATGCCAGCCGTTGCAAAGGATGTTGGAGGTCGCTCAGGGGCAATTAGCTCGGGTTAAGGTGGGAGGAGTGGAGGTGTGTTTTCCGCGTTGCCCCCAGCCTGCTGTCCAGACTGGCAACTTGTTGATGGTGCTGGTCACAGCCTTGATCGGTTTCTTTTTTTTTAATTTTTATGACCACGTTGGGATTTCTAGTATGTCTGGGAGTTCACTTCTTCAAGTCGAGAAGGATTGCAACTGCATCGGCGGATTTATCAAGACGATCGCCTGAGGAAGTAGGCCAACAGATACCTTAATACAATAATTCAGCTAGTAGTCAAGATAGTCTTGATAAGTTAGCATAACTATATCACTTCAGACTGAAACTGCGTGTCTGACTATGGCAATACTGGGCATTTCGAGGTGTTAAAATGGTGGTCCCAAGAAATTGAGGTTAACTTGTGCTATCTTCCAATGAATTTGGAAACCAACAATAGAAGCGACTTGACTAAGAGCAGAAAAGTACACAAACATCAAAACTTAGCCACAGGAGATCCAACATCGTTTGCAAGCTTTGGACACAAGCGAGCTGCTTCAGAAAGACACAGTCCTGCAGACGTAAACATCCACCGTTCTAGACCAAGAATCGAACAAAGTTTTGAATGAGTTACCAAAACCGATCTACACGAATAATCACGTTCATTGAAAGTACGTTTGTGAAGCTTCCAAGACTTCTGCCAGAAGCTCTGGATGGAAGCCAATGCTCCAAGCGCATAGAATTCCAATGCAAGTTGCGTGACCCCTTCGAAGAGACATGTGTGGTTTTTCCATCTATCTGCATCAGTTCCAGACTTTTTAGAACACACATCGCCCGAGGAGGGCCAGAGGTCTTTAGTGACAAGCTGACTGGCACGGACGACTTGATGGGCGCCCCTATCCATTGATCAACCGCCGACTGCGCCTGTTCTATGCAATATACGTCGGGTAAATGTCGAGGACTTTCGCCATACCTAAATAGGCAGATTGCTCGCCAAGATTGACTTGGCATAGGCGGGTTTGACAGGTACAACCAATTGAGCGGGGCCAAAGCAGTTGGCTGAATGCAACTGAGAAAGGAGTTTAACAGCCACATCATCTCCAAAATGAGACACAAGTACGGCGCAGCAACACTGGCGCCGATGATTGCCAAGCGAAATTGCGCTGTGTTGTGTTTCCCACGTCATAGCAAAAGCTGTCATTGGAAAGAGAGCAAATGCGGCACGGCGATGTGAGAGGTTTATATAAGAGCGGCGTAGGCAGGAATTTTGTCACCCATCACAGAAGCTGGACGGTGGATAATCATCCTAACACAATACGTCACTAGCCAAACAAAGAAATATCAGCAACCTCAGACATGGACAAAGTCTTCTATGTCAACGAGACTCACCGAACTCATGTATGTACTTGGGCACGTTCAGCGTGCTCCATGGCCCTGCTACCAAACTCCTTTCATCTGACTTCTTACTATTAGCTGCAAGAGCGCTGGCATGCGTATCCGGAAGCATGTTCGAGGCCGGCTCCCGATCTTGGAATACCAATCGTCTGCACTACGGGGAGCGATGTCCTCTTTACCAGAGGATACCTCGTGAGCCCCGGGCAGGACTTTGACTTGTTCGAGCACTGTTGTCCCAGCAACCGGAACGGGTCGAACGTTTACATGACACAGCGCTTCTGCCAGTCTAGTACATGCTTCACTCATCAGCCGGAGATTGCGATCAGTTGGCCGGACTGTGTGAGAGAGGCGGCGGGAAAAAAGATAGACGAACTCAAAGCTGAGGGAAGAAGATTCAACTACACGAAAGATGCTTTCAAGGGAGAATGTGAATGGATCGACTACGCGTCTCTCAAAAAGGAACTTCAGTATAACAAGAGCGAGTCTAGTTCACTGGCCGTGAGCAAATGCGTTATACTTGTTCTGACTTTGGGATCCGTAATTGGGGCTCATTTCATCATGTAGCTCATGTACTATCGATGAAGATACACATGTGTTATCCTGCTTGGGTTGGCAGCATAGTGGCTCAGTTGGTACTTAGTCGGAATTGATGAGAAGGGAATGAAATTACTCGAATGGGGTTAATGTGAGCCATAATACTGAAAGTTGAATACTGCGATTGCTACTCCTGCCACTGTCTAGCTTACTCGCATGTATGCCATGCTTGCCTAATGCTGGTCTAATCTAGCGACACCAAACTCCATCCACTAGGTCTCAAACCTGCCCCGGAAACACTTGCTGTCCCTCAAACCACGTCTCTACAGCCTTTGCCTGTAAAGCCTTTTCGGGCTTCCATTCAAGATCAAACACAGCCAAATCAGCCCTCTTACCAACCTCAAATGATCCTACACGGTCGTCCAAGAAACAACTCCTTGCTGCCCCCTCCGTGGCCCCCGCCACAACATCACACATGGAAAGGGCGAACTGTGGGTTGACGACCGTCTCCAACTCCGGCTCACGGGCCGACCTTCGTGTGGTTGCAATGTAAAGGTTGTTGACAATATGATGCGGCGCAGTCGGCGCATCGGAACCAATAGCCACGGGTGCTCCCCCGTCGGCGAAGTCGCTGTACGCGAAAGCGCGTCCACAGCGGTGCTCGCCAATGAGCTTCGGCCACGCGCGGAGGATGGCAGGGTCGGAGTGAACAGGCTGAACAGAGGCCGTGATGCCCAGCTTACCCAACCGCTTGGCGTCCTCTGCGGTGGTGACTTCGAGATGCTCAATACGAGGGCGATGCTCAGGGCCGACATACTTCTCGAGCACATCGATGGCGTTGGCGACTGTTCGGTCACCGATGGCGTGGAGCGCAACTTGCAAGCCATGTTTTGTCGCCGCTTCGACAACGGGACCCATGTGTTCTGGTGACCAGACGGGGTCGCAGTTCTCGTTGTTGTGGCTGTACGGCTCTTTCAAGGAGGCTGTGCAGGCATCGATGATGCCGTCGCATACCAGCTTGATACCCACGAGTCTGCAGTCGGGGTCCGTCTCCAAGTTGAACTCCTTCGCAAGTTCTGCGGCCCTCTCAACTTGCTTGATGTTTTCGGCATCATTGTCCTTCGGCAGAATCATCCAGTAGGCAGCGAAGCGGATAGGGAACGGCCGACCGGCTTCCTTCTCCCGCTTGCGATAGTTTTGCAGCGCTTCCCACCCCTCCTCTTCCATTGCCATGTCGATCAGGCCAGTGAATCCAGCGCTCGTGTAGTCGTTGATGGCGGTTTTGATTGCGGATATGCGGTCTTCCATCGTCGAAGTCCTGGCCATATACAACGGAATCCACTTCATGCTAGCTGCTTCTGAGAGCAGACCACTCGGCTTGCCAGTCTTGGGGTCGCGCATGATCTCACCACCGGGAGGGTCCGGCTCGTTGTCCAGGTCCAGCTCTCTCAGAGCGGCGGTGTTGCACCACGTAGAGTGCAGGTCCTTTGCTGTGATCAAGATTGGACGAGGATCCAAGTCGTCGATGAGTGAGGCCAAGGGACCCTCCGGCGTCATGAAGTGCATCCAGCCACTGCAGAAGATACGCGCCTGGTCTGGGTTGGCGACGGCATGGTCTTTGATAGTCTTCCTGATGTCCGCTAGGCTCTTGCACTTGTCCAGAGGCAATTTCTGCAAGGTCTGTCCCAGTTGGGTCAAGTGAATGTGTCCGTCGAGGAGACCAGGCAGAACGTGGCGGCCGCCAACATCGCGAACCTCGGCTCCGGCATCAATGGCACTCTTGACTTCGGTTGCCGAAGCTTCGCCGACGAAGGTGATAAGGCCGTCCTTGATCACCAGAGCCTCCGCGAAGTTGGCCTCTGATCGCTGTCCAGGCGGCGCCTTGTTTGACCGGAAGAACCTTCCGTTCTGGAAGACGACGTGCCTTGAAGTCGTCATGCTGGGTTGCTAGGACGTCTGAATAGTGTGTCTGGCAACTCAGCCGCAACTGGAGATCCCGTCAACCTTGTACCTTGGTGAACAGAAAGCTTAGTAAGTTTAGCACATGCAGCAATAATTTGATTGTGAAATGTGGCAAGATGTGAAGGAGGGGTGAGGTTGCATGATGATGTGATAGCCTAGATAGCAAAGATAGGAGGGGCATGCGGGGTATCATGTCCGACATCTCGGCCGGCCGCTCGGCGTTGCATTATGGCACGCGGGGTGGGCTTTCGGCGGCAAAAGAAACAGCGCATTGCCTCCGTGATCGGTGAAGATAATGTTGAGGAGGGCTTGGCAATTTGGAATTTCATTTCGGGGAGTGATGGAAGCTTGGAACCCGAGCCTATCACGTAAGATGGTGGGGGCCCTGTGGGTGGCGTTGCAACGCAATTGTCAGTCCAGGCTGGAAGTTGAAGGTTGGAGGTTTGAGACGACTTAGGTGTTATGGCAGTTCAATTACCTATTTACAATGAGATCTCACAGAATCAAGGTTTAAACAGATTTCATGGAACTAGAGATGAGAACGTGAAGAATAATTGAGTTGTACGGGATCCATAGTTGAAAGCGGACGGGTAATTGCTCACCCTGCGACCCTAGTACGTAACGTAAAGCTCTCTTCGCAAATGTCTAAGCTCTGTTGCCGATTTGCGCCAGACTCTCGGTGAAAAGTTCAAAAAGGGCTATGAATAAGACGAAGTTGGTCTTAGATTCATTTTCCAACAATGTGATTTTGAATACGTCTGAGCGCACCGGATTTAGTATTCCAGCCAGTCTGCAATTCAAGACTGACTTGAAGACTAGTCGTTGACATGCGCTTGCTTTGACTACAGCCTGTGTAACAAGGCCGCCCAATAGCAAGAGCCATTCAAGAACTTCATCAGTTGCTGCTAAGGATGAAAAGCTTTGCTCTCATCACGTTGACAGCGGTGTCTGACGATCTTCACTCACAGGTACTGACAAATTTGAGCGGTGAAGTTTTTCCTCAACTAGATTCGGCTGGTAACTTCTGCAGACTTTCACAGAGAACCTTTGCATCGTTTTCTTTCACCCCTCGGATCCTTTCCATCGTTGTTTTCAGCTACACGCTCGGCTTGTTAATTAGTGCTTCAGCTCCGGCGATATCGTATTGCCTAGGTTGTGGATCCATCCACCCTGGTCATACTGATAACAGCCTCTCAGAGCAGAATCCCAATTGACGAAGCCTACAGGGCTAAACCTGTGCCAGGAAAGACGCTGCTGAAATACGAATCCGTCGACTACCTAAAATTAGTGAACCGAGTCCCCAAACGGCAAGTCTATGACGGACTTGGTTCGTCACGTTGCATAGAGGGATTCGGAGCAGGGTTTCTCAGCCATCGCGCTGTCAACTGTCAACAGGCATCCATCCCACTTCCAATAACCCCGCAATCTTCAGCGCACCGGCCAAGTTGTGAAAAAGGGTCCAAAACAAATTGATTGTCATGTGACCGCGGTGGTTTGTGTCCCGCACCTTTGCCAGCCCCTTACGCGCGCGACTGACCGTCTCTTTGATGGTGGTTGCCTGCCTGCATGCCCACTTGAAGATGGAGAAGAACAACGTGAAGCGGATATCGTAAGTTGATCTCAGCACGACAACTTGAATCAGAAAGATGCTGAACATGTGATGAAAAACAAAGGTGTAAACGGTGTCAACAGAGAAAGGTAACGCGGTATTTGTAACCCCCGGAGTCCCTCCGATATCGCCCGCCCCGTCTTCGCCGATGGCCGTCGGCCACCGCCGCATTGTGGAAGTCTCGTCCGGCTGACAACGGCGCCGCTCTCAGATCCGGTGTTCCCGCACATTCCCGTGCGCCAATTGCTCCGCAGCTTCAGCTAAGTGCGAGTTTCGGGAGAGCGACTTCAAACGGCCTCCGGTGTCACGTGAGTATGTTGCGGCACTGGAGTCTCGCATCGCCTCGCTCGAGGGTTTCTTAGCTCGGCTCAAGGAAGCTAGCAACGATGAACGAAACCACATTTTGGACGAAGTTGAGATCAAGGACTACGTGCCGTCTTTCTCTAGCTTGCCCTTGGAAGACGAAGCAGCGTTGAGTGAGGCTTTGACCAAGGCGACTTTGCAAGAGACTTTGGATGGTGAGATTCCAAGACAGTGGATGCAACATGGTCTGGTGACTGACAGTCCAGGCTCTATGATTTACCACGGCACAACCAGCATCTTTCAAAATGACTATGGAAATACTTGCGGCAGCTCATCGGGCAACTCAAAAAGATCCCCTTTCCAGGATGACAGAAGCAACTTGGTCAACCAGACAATGCGTTTGTGTTTGGGTCTTTTCTTCTACTGGCAATATCCATTGTTTATGTTCATCGACAGGGAGGCTTTTGTAGCCGAATTTGAGGACAACCCCATTGATGGAGACTTCTGTTCTCCTCCATTAATCTACGCCGCAGCTGCAATCGGGGCTCTAATGTCGAAGGATCCTGAAATCAGGTCCCGGGCGCAAGGTTTCGCGGATACTGCACAAAGCATCCTGACAACAGAGGGCCTCAGCGCCCCGAGACCAACCTCTGTGCAGGCTTTGCTTTGCTGCGGATACTACGAAGTTGGACAGGGAAATATTTCGAGGGGTTGGATGTTCGCTGGTACGCCGAGATGAGCTCATTACCTTGTTGTTTGATCGCTCACGCGAAGGCAGGCATGGCTTTCAGAATGGGGCAAGACATTGGCTTCCAACGAGAACCGACCCACTGGGGCTCAGAAGAAAGGCCAAACTCGAAGTCCCCTTTCCCTTTCGATAACGAATTTCGACGCCGGATATACTGGGGCTGTTTTTTATCCGACAAGTTAGTCTGGCAGACCATGGTCCATTTGGTGACGCGCTCTAATTTGTTTGCAGAATCTTCAGTTTGTTTCTAGGGCGCCCAACCTTCATGTACGAGAATGACGCTGATGTCAACCTGAGCGAGCCACTGCCGTTAGTTACTCTTACACGCCTGCCTGACCTTCGTCTGACGGTATCATAGTCATGATCCTCCGGTATGGGAGACCTGGCTCTTCTCCCATGACCTTGGCTTCCTGAAGACGGTACGCCCGGCTGGGCCAAAATTGACTCTGCTGTTCAATCAGCAAATAGAGTTGGCCCGAATAATTCACGACATGCTGTCTACTACATTTGCACCTAGGAAAAAGACCGATGCGCATGCTAGGAGATGGACTGAGGTTTCTCTTAATAAGCTGAACGCCAGACTTGTTGCCTGGCACGAGGCTCTCCCGACCAACATGAGATGGAAGAAGTGGTTAACCAATAAAGATAACCTGCAAGTCAACGTGGCCATATTACAGTAAGTGTTTTATTCTTTCACCTCGATGGGAAAAGCAGACGGAAGTACTTACAGTCTTTTCCTTTGAAGCACTCTCTACCACAGCACACGCATCAGCCTCAATCTGCCCTTCATAGCCTCGATAGGACACATGCCATCGTTGTCAGAAGACAAACCCGAGAATGAGAAGAACCCGCTTGCCCAGTCGTTTAGAGTGTGCAGAGCGGGTGCAGAGGGCATTGTGGATGTTTTGCAGCGTTTCAAGAGCGAACATACTCTCGGCAATGCGCCTCTCCTTTTTGTGGGTGGCTGCATCTTGGCTATGAATGCGATAGTTACTTGCAGGCATATGAGTAATCCCTCATCGTTGGCCAACGATACCCTGTTGCCTGTACTGGATAACGCACTACAAGACATGGCCCATTCATGGTCACTTGCGGGAGAGGCCAGACTCAAGTTCAAGAGCGTGCTGGATGCGAAGATCCGTCGGAGTGCTGGTCCATCCACAGGGGCAGAAGAAAATGCCCCGGGATCTCGAAGTGCCTCAGAAGTGCCGGTGCCGGTGCCGGTCTTACATGAGGAGCTTTCAACAGCAACCGTGACGACTTCAGCGGTTACGTCTGCGCCGGCCCCCGGCATGACCTCGCCCGGAGCTGGGGTCCCCATCGATCCTACTCTCATCACTCCGGGGGATGATTCACTAGGAAACATGGAAATAGCAGCACAAAGCGGTGATTTGGAGAGTCCTGGACAGCATGTCTGGGAGCCGATGAGCGTTCTGGACAGCGAAGCGGCGTATTGGGCTGGAGTAGGCGACAACTTCCTGGCTGAATCAGATTTGAATTTCTTCGACGGCGTGCCGGAGTTTGACTGGTCGGACCAGCCACCGATACCATAATGAATTCTGAGAATTTGACTTTTTGGGGTATTTCTGATAGTAGTAAACTTGGGTAATAGCGGATCCCGATTGCTCTTTCTCACACCCACCATTTCCCTTTGCAAAGGATCTTACGTGTCGCCATCCTAAGCCTTCGGCCGGAATTCATCGATAACACTGACGGGCTTGGTGTAGCTCAGCTCCGTCTTGTAATCATGAGGGAGGCCAAAGACCTTGGGTCCAGCAATCTCGAGGGCGCGTTCCGTTGCCCAAAGAGGATGGCCCGCCATGATCATGACGGCCACCTTTAGGCCGTATCTGTATTCCTGAACACCAATGGCTTCGCCAGTGGAGGTGTCAAGGAGGAAGATCAAGTCGGGAACAGTCGCAAGAACCTATTCAAAACGGTTAACGTCATTGCGGCGAAAGTAATCAATGGAAATCAGGCTTACCTTCTCCGTGCCGTCCTCAAGCTTGCCCAAGACGCCGAGGTTCTCATTCATGAACGGAACCACGACCTCTTTCAAGCCTTCGCCAATTCTATCCGTATCCGTTTCCATCTCGCTCTCACTCAGCCTCTCAACCGTCACCTTGCCCAGGCTGTGTGCCGTTGTTGTCAGGGTGCTTTCGACGCCACGGATCTTGCCCTGGAACAGCACCTTGGCGCTGCCAGGGCCACCAGCGGCCTCGATCAAGTCCTTGGTGACCGTCGAGACAGTGCCAGCTTGCTGCGCCAGAGCGACTACACGTCCCAGACGCCATGCCAGTGAGTAAGTGTTGGGGATGCCGACCTCGCGCATCAGCTTTCCGGGAATAGGACGGCCGGCAGCGCCAGCGGCTGAGCCCATGGCCACGCATGCATCGCGGATCGCTATACCCGCTGAGGTCTCGTCGGTTTGTGTCGCGGGGATGACGACGTTGTGACCGGTTCCACTGCAGAGCGTTACAGGGAGAAGCTCGTTGACGGACTTGGCGTGGATGTATTGAGAGACCATCTCGAACTGGGGGTAAGCTCGGCCTGTGGACATATGTTAGCAGTATGAACGGTGTGTCGGAGTCCATTGGTGTGGAAAACCTACCCATCATGTCGCCGTCGACCGTGGGGATGTCGTAGTACCGTGAGCTTCCCCAGATAAGGGTAGCAACGCCGTTCGCCCCACCGATCTCGGTGGCGATCAGTCTCTCAAACTTTGTCTTCATCTCCTTCTCCATTTCCTGCATGGCGTGCCATACGCCGTGTCCTCCGGGACGCTCAATGCTAACTGCCGGTGTACCGACACTAGCAACAGGCGGCATCATCTCCTCGTCCTTCAAGTCCTCGATGCGAATGATCTTCATTGTCTCTCCTTCTGTGAGAAGCTGTCTCAATTGGAGATAAGGGGCGTACGGAGAACCGCCGCCACCGCAACCGAGGATGTAGCAGCCGATAGACAAGAACCTTAGGTCTGTCTCGGAGAGAGTCCAGAGACCACTCGGCTCGATCTGCGGGTGGTATGTCTTGAGATCGACTGTCTCATCATCGTCAGCATCACCAGCGTCTGTGGTTTCATGCTTCTTGGTCTCCTCGAACATCTCCTCGTCAACAAGTTGGTCAGGGGCAGCCGTCTTGGTCATCTCCGAGTAAACCCGCTGATGGTCCGCTGACAGCGCAACCTCGATCTTGATGGAGGTCTGGTTCTCCACGTATGGCACTCCAGCAACTTCTTCGTGGAGGACTGTGACAGAGCTGGAATCACCACCCTTGGCGACAGCGTTTTCGATAGCTCTGGCCTTGACCTCCGCAATGCCGCCCTGGATATCTGAGCCATACACAATGGTCTCGGCTGAGCCATAGATCTTGGCGATTGCGGCACCGATAGCATTAGCAACGCCAGCATGCTCAGGCAGCACCACTTTGCTCACACCAGTGAGCTCTGGCGGGCAAAGGACGGAGCCACCTCCAACCAGAATGACAGTGCATGGCTCGGGAGAGAGTTTGGCGCGATCGATGACCGATTCCAGCATCTTTCTGACACGCGCCTTACCCTTCTCAATGGTGTCAGTCGGCAAGTCAACAGTGGCATTGCCAATCTTTGCACCCGATGCAACGGCAATATCTGTCGCCGTGGCCACCTCGCCTCCAAAGCAGAGCGCCTTGGTAACGAGGTCATGGCCGACGCTGTCAGGTCCAACAGCAACAGTTCCATCGTCGCCAACGTGCAGGATGGAACCTCCGCCCAAGCCGATACTCTCGACTGAAGGCATCTCGAGGTTGACCTTGACGCCGGCCAGGGCTGTGTAGCTCTTAGACAGACGAGGGTACCCGTTCTTCAACAGATAGCCTACATCAGAAGTTGTGCCGCCAATGTCAACGACGATGCTGCCAGATTGATCGATCGCGTCCGACGCAAGGAATGCAGCGCCTCGGATGGAGTTGGTGGCACCCGATGAGAAGATCTTGATAGGCGCCTGCATGGCTTCGGAAAACGGCAGAAGGTGGCCAGAGTTGGAAGTCAAGTACAGTGGGCACTGGAGACCAATTCTACGCATGGCGCCGATGAAAGCCCTGATTGTTCGCTGGGCAAAGTTGAGAATGGAGGCATTCAGGATTGTGGCGTTCTCGCGGGCGAGGAGACCCGGGCCGGCGATATTGTGCGACAAGACGATGTTGACATCTTCTCCAAGCTCATTGCGAAGAATCCTGGAGACCTCCTCCTCTTGATGGTAGTCTTTGTCAGTAGAGCAACCGATCCCAACAACGGCCACGTTCTTCAGCCCTTTGGACTTGATGATGGCTGCTTGCTCGCGGATCGCTGCTTCGTCAATAGGCCCGATGAGTGTGCCGTCGATATTGCATCCGCCAGGGATGATCGCAGAGTGTCCATTGATGATACGCTTCAGAGCTTTAGGCCAGTCTGCGAAGGGCGGTGTTCCAGTGGAAAAGTTGTGGGAGGCCAAACGAAGGACTGCAATTTTCTCGACCCGCGACGTGTCTCTTTCAATGATTGCGTTCAAGAAATGCGTCGTGCCGATGGCGAGAGCAGTGATGCTCGCCGGGTTGATGGTTGACGTGTCCAGCAGGGCTTTCAGAGTTGCCTGAACAGAGAGTGTCACATTGGAGGTGGTCGGGGCTTTGTGAGATGCAACCACAGCGTCCGCACTGGTCCTGGAGACATTGAGCAAGACACTGTCCGTGTTAGTACCTGGAAGATACGGTCAGTCTCCGGGCGTAGGATCAGTGTAAGTGACACGGGTCCGGGGGCCCTGTCAGTCGCTCACCTCCGACGTCTACTCCCACCACCAACGTCCCATCCGTCGAGGCCATTTTGACCAGACTTTTCGTGCGACGGGCGCTGAAACTTGTCGCTATAGCCCTCACACTGCGGGGAATCGGCTTTCGTATGATCCCAAAGCACGCCACGGTTGACCTGATTGAAGCGATCGCAGGCAAAGGGCTGTTTCGTCGTCAGGCGCGGCTCTCGGTGATGACCTCCGTGTACTTTGAAGGTAGTTGAGGCGGGCAGATTCAGCCGGGAGGTGGGGTTCAAGTAACGGAGTCCAACTCCGTTCATCGGCGACCGTATGCGACCCTGTCTGGGTTGGGCGCACTAAAAGTGAGTGACCCTCTCGCTAATGCACCCGCAACCACTTTTGCCAGGACCACGCGTATGGGGAAGGTGGATGATATGCAGACGGTTTGGGCGTCTCGGAATTAACCCTTCGACCCCATCCTCGCCTCTATTGGTCTCGAGGTAGAAGACTGCTTATGATTGATGAAAGTTATATCTCGGCACCCTCTTTCAGGATTTGCATCTTGCTGGCTCAATTTCAGGTACCTGACAGGACGATACGAAGCTTCAAGATACCGCGATATCTTTGGGAAGTATCAATATCACGTCGGTGGCAGGTAGCAATAATTAGAGTACAAGCCCAAGCTGAATCTACACTTCTTCAGAACCCTGACTCGGTAACTGTGGGAGACACCAGCGAAACCAGCAAGATCTAGGTTATCCAAGCAATCCAGGGCAAGCGTGGAAAACCCATTATTTCTTATCATCATATAGGCAGATTGGTGGCTTCCGAGCGAGATCATGGCAGTCTAGCACCATACTTGCTTATTTCATACACGTCGGCTTCGGCTCAACAGTGTCGGGTTTAGTTATCTCACTGATTAGGCGAGGCTTTTCAGCCTAATCCGGCTAGCGCTGTTGCCATCCTAACTCAGGCTCGCCTCAGTATGGAGCTTAAAGTAGCTCAGGCACTTAACTAAGTAGCTCAGGGCCCCACACCTTATGTATTATATAAAGCTTAAGTACTATATATAAACATAAGCTTCTCTATTATATATATATAAAGCTTCTATAAGCGTATTATATATATATATCTATATAGAAATAATAACACTTACTAGAAGTATATTTATATATTTAAACTAACTATAGGAATAATAACTAAGTTAATAAGCTTATAGCAAATTAAGTAGGTCTCTATTCCTAAATAGTATCCCTTATAGGTAATATAACTATAAGAAAGTCTTTATTAGCTCTAGCTAGTTAGTCGCTCTAGATATACTAGATATTTTATATTAAAAACCAGCTCTTTATATTAGCGCTTTAAGCTATAATATAAATAATAATAACTTTTATATTTCCCCTAAAAATATAAAGTATAGTTTAACTATATTATATAGTTAGTAATAGTTCTTAAATAGTTAGCAAAGTTATAACTTACATATTTATAGCTGCAGTATATAAACACTTAATTATTCTCTCTTATTAGTAAATTATATCTTTTATATTATAGAAGATTAAACGTATTATTTCCTCTCTTCGCTTTAAGATAAGTATTTATAGTACTAATTAGTAGTATTATAGCTGGAGAGGCTTTAAAATATCTATTATAGGATAGAGCTATTATCTCTGAAATAAGAATTACTTTATACTTAATAAAGTTTTCTTCTATTAAGTTAATAATTACTAGCTTAAAATAAATATTATCTTCAGCTTAGATTTTCTAAGTGAGATTAATAAAGTTAGAGAGGTTTATAAAGTTTATATTCCTCTTAATATTTTCTATAAGATTAATAATCTTAATATAATTAAGGATATAACTAGGTATAATCTATATATATATCTGTTTAGCAACTTAGGTAGCAGTAAAGTGTTTAACTTAGGTGTTAATAACTATAGAAATTAAGTATAAAGCTACTATTTAGCTATTATATATTCTGAGGGAGATAATTAAAAGCAGTATAATTTACTAAAGATAGAAGAAGAAATATTTAAGATACTGGGAAATATTTAATTTAAATAGGTGCTAAGCAGAAAGAATATATTAAAGTATAAACAGAGTAGTAATATTTTTAGCTTATATATCTAAATAGCAGATTTTTATAAAAGTTATATAAAGGCTAGTTTCAGCTTAATAGTAGTATAGTAACTTCTTAGGAAGCAGTTAATATTAGCAGTAATATAAAACTAATATTTAGGTTATATTTATAGCTTATATATAATGTTATAATATATTAGGAGCTAATAAAAGCTTTTTTAAAAGCTATTATTTTTAGCTATATATATAGTTCTTATTAAGATTGCAGATATAAATATAGCTAGCTGAGCAGAGTATACTTAAGTTATATTTATAGCTTATGGGTGATATAATATTATATTAGGAGCTAATAATAGCTTTTAAAAAAGCTATTATTCTTAGGTATATATATAGCTCTTATTAAGATCCTAAATATAGATATAGCTAGCTAGCTAGAGTGTATTTAGCTTAAGCAGTCTAATAATAGACCTCTTATATAAAAGTATAGCTAAGAGAGATTAATAAACTTATCTTAAAGATACTCTAATAATATATTATATAATAAGAGTTCTATAATATATATTTACTACTTAAATCCTTATTAGCAGCCTCTTAAACCTTAGTATATCTTATAAAAGTATTATAAAGAGGAGTTAATTATATATTTCATTTTTATTTAACTGTATATTTAAATACCCCTCTTTATCTCTTATTTATATAGAAGCAGTATCTAACTGCTAATATACCTTACTAATAATATATTCTAGCAAGATATATACCTATAGATATAGTAACCTAAATATATAACTACTTTTTTATATATCTCTCTTCTCTATAGCTTAGTAATACTTATAATAATAAAGAATAGTGCTATTTGCAGGAAATCTCCTTTTTATTAAGTTAAAATATATCTTATAAACTTAATATTATTAATAATAAGCTTTACTTAGAGGTATTAAGGTTCTATATTAATAGAAGCTTAAGGCTTTAAGCTGCTTTATTATATTAATAGAATAGATACCTTAATAGATATTAAACTTTCTATTCTAAGGAATAAAAAGATCTCTTATTATAGGAGTTAATAGAGAAGCCTCTATAGGTAATATTACTCTTATTATACTCCTTAATATAAAGTTATATATAATAGCAACTTAGTATAAAATATAACTTTAGATTAATATCTTATTAATTTATATTTCCTTACTATTTTAATAGATATCTTAAACTAATTACTTTAAATTTCACTAAATTATTTTTTATTAAATTACCTATTACTATAGTATTATACTTAGTTAATAATATAATTTTATTATTTAATAAGTTTTCTAAAGCTATTAATCCTAATATACTTAGAGATCTAATTAAAAATGCTAATATAAATTAGTTATTAAATATTTATAAATAGTATTAACCTATATATAGTGGAAAAAGTCTCTTTAAAGATTTTACAGCACTAACTTAAACTGTATTTTAAAAATCACTTAGTTTATAATTAAGATATATAGCTCTAATAGTTATATTACTAAATTTAAAAATCTTAATTTTTATATCTCTATATAGCTAGAATATAACTCCTTAGCTCCTTTCTACTAATATAAAACTAAGCCTAATAAAGCTTTTAATATTAATATAACTAAACCTACTAAAGAAAATATTCTGCAAACTATAACTAACTCTGCTAATTCTAATAATAATAAAACTATTATAGAGAATAATAAATCTAAGCCTACTCAGCCTGCTAGCTTTATAAATATAATCCTCACCTCACAGAGAACCTCTTTCAGTCCTCTAGCTATAGATTTAGAGATATACTTTATTAACTTTTCCCCTATAGATAGAAATCAGAATATAAACCTAAATTCCCCTCAGAGTTTAAATAACAGCTTAAATACTAAAGAGACCTCTCTTTAGAAATATATACTATATTAAGATATTACTATATAATAACACCCTTTAAGTATTAAATAAATAAACCACCCCCTTTCCTTATTAAAGCCTATATTTTCCCCAGTAGGAACGCTAAACTAAAGCGTTATTTATAAAACAAACTTAATTAATATTCTTTTAGCTATATATAAGCTTTAAAGTATTAAAATAGAGAATTAATATACTTCTATAGATATAGCTATAGATTAGTTATCTCTAATAAGTATACTACTAGCCTTTAAAGCAGCTTAATCCTTATCTTTTAGCAGTCTTATATTTTATAGTTCTATTTTAATATTAATACTAGAGGAGTTCTACTCTAATTATCTAATATTACTTACTACTACTTATTAGAAACAGAAGCTAGAAATACTAACTAGCTGTTAAGTTAATATTAAATCTTATAGTATTATTAAAGAATTAACTAGTAATTTAAATAGCAGAGTTATTAATACTACTATCTATAGCCTTTAAAGTTTGTATTTTAGCTTTAGGATTTCAGAAGTATAAGGTGATATATTATAAGCTTTAATATTAGAACGTTTAATATATAATATAATATCCCTATAAGATATAGCTAAGCTATTACTTTTATATATTTAGGTGAATACTAGAATACTATTACTTATATTATATTATAATCTTATTAGAATTATATTAATCTCTTCTACTTTAATAGTTAATAAGGTGCTAAATCCTTCTACAATCTTAAACAGCCTATTACTTAACCCTTTAGAAAGCTTAATATTACTATAATCTGAAGTAGATAAGCTAATATATTTAGAGCAAAATAAATTCACCTGCAAACCGTTAACTATATTTATTAATAATATCATAGATACTATCTGCAGTCTTAACTAAAATTATATAAAAAGACTAAGTAAAAATAAATAAATATTATTTAAAAGCCTTAGAGCGAAATATATTAATATAAACTAATTAAATAGAGCAAATTAGTTAAAATTTCTTAAATTAAAAGATACCACCTAAGAAAAACTTAATATCAGCTAAATAATTATATCTGCAGCTTTCGCTAGCTAGTATAATTCCTAAATAGCAGAAATACAGAAAAAAAAGCCCAGTTTGAAATCTATAACAACCTCATATTAAGTAATAAATAGACTAATAGTATATAAGCTATCTTTAACTAATAAAACAGAAGTTAAAAAAAAAGAGAAAAATTCTCTGAGGACATAATTAGCAAAAAGGAGAAAACTGCTTTATCTAATTAATAAATTCAAGTTTAAAGTTATCTTTATATAGGAAACATAATAAAGAAATTCTACTACTAAAACTCTAACTATACTAATTTATCTTTAGAAAACTTCTCAAAGCCTCAGATAAAAACATATAAGCTTTTACTAACTACTTAAGTTAGAATACTAATAAGCTTATTATTTTAAAACACTTATATAATTAATTTAATAAGTTTATTAAGCATAAAAGAGCTAATATTAGCTCCTTTATATAAAGTATCTAAAATAAAACTTACTTAGTATAACTTATTCATTAAGGTCTTATTAGTAATAATAAGGTTAATATACAGTTAGTAAAACTCACTAAAGCAGACAAACAGAAAAACTTTTCTTTTCATTCTGTTTTATAATTATAAATAATTTATTTTATAGTTACTTCTAAAGATTTAAAAACACTTTATCTTAAAATATTACTATCCTCCAGCATTATTTAAGCAGCATTATATATAGCTAATAAGCTAATAAACATTTATATCAGTTTAATTATTTAGATAAGTATCTCACAGCTATTTACTTAAATATAAAAAGAGCTTTCTCCTACTTAAATAGCACTAAAAGAAAATACTAAACTTATCTATCTCTTTCTAATTAATTATAGAAAATAAAGCTTTAGTCTATTAGAAATTAATAGTTAGAGAAGATATATCTAACACTTTATCACTAACCTAAATAATAGTTAGATATCTTAACAACTTAAAATATATATCTTCAAAATAACTTATTCTAAATACTAAAATAATTTAAAAAACCTTTTATTTTTTAAAATATAATTAGATTAAAATATATTATCCCTATAGAATTATTCAGTTTTATCCTCTTATATATTCTAAGATATTTATATTAAAATAGTTAATATATAGAATTTTAGACTACTTATTATCTATATTACTTACCTCTATATCCTCTATATGCTAATTAATAAGTTAAAGCTAAATAATAATAATCTTAAGTTGGAAGTTATTTATACACTTAAACTCTATTTCAATAATAAGTTCCTAAAAATAAAGAAGTATAAATATAGAGATAAAATACCTTAAGAGGGGCTAAAATAAAGTAAATAATATAAATTATAATTATCTTAAAACCTCTATCTATCTATTAAAATCTCTATCTATCTTTATAGCAAATTAATATATTATATTTCTAGTAATAGCAGATAATAGCAGCATAGGCTATATATTATCTACTATAACCTTAGATAAGCTTAAAGCAGCTTAGCTAATAAATTTAAAACCTAATAGAAGTCCTAAAAAACTACTTATTTTACTAAAAGTAGAGATAAAGCTAAATAAAGTTAAATTAAAAGTAAACATAATATTCAAGATATTTACAGTTACTAGCAGTATTAGAAGTAGTAGAAGAGGTTTAATAAGTAAAAATAAAATTATAATACTCTTTAAAATAGTAATTATAGATTCTTACCTTTTATTAATTTAAGAGAATACCTATCTTAAAGTTTCAGTTACTATTAAAGTTACTATTATAGTTGCTATTATTATTACTATATTAGTCTCTAGCAGCTGAGGTTGAGAGGTAAATAGCTGCTAACTAATATCTATAATTAGAGTGCTAGTAATAGAAGCTATTATTAAAATAGCTAATAGTTTTTAGTTTAAGTTATTAGGTAGGAGCTAGGAGGTATTATTCTATAGAGGTATTTTTAGTAATACCTCTATAACTATAAGAGTATTAATACCTATAAAGTTACTAAATTAAACCTCTATATCTAGTATATAGTTTAAAGCCTCTAAGTTAGTTATAAAGTATATAATAATAAATAGTAGTAATAGGAATAGTAAAAGTATATTAAGATTTTATAGTGATATAATATAAAAAGAAATGCTACTGGGGCCATTTTATCCTTATAAGCCTAGAGCACCTTTTAAATATAGCTATAAATAGACGCCAGGTGGTACAGTAAAAGGTATAATAGGTTTTGTAGAATTTCCTAGATAACATATTTAGTAGTAGTAGTATGGAGCTGCAGCTTATATAGCTTAGCAGCTAACAGCTATAGCAAGCAAGTACTTACAGTACAGGCGTTAATAAAGCCAGAATCTGAGAGAGCTAGAAACTGCTTACTAGTAGGCTGCAGGGACGGCCTAACTAAAAGCTAATTACCGCCCTTATACTGCTCCCTACACGCCGTTCAGAAAATACGCCTCGGAAAAGACAATCCGCTGCACTGCACAACAGGGTGACGACATTTAATTTCATTTATATACTATATAGCGTTTCACAATATCAATCCGTAATAGTACTAATACCACCTTGCCTCATTCTTACGCAGGCAAATTCATCGCAATGAGGCTCCTAAAGCTATATAGAGCCTGATCTCAGTCTGGGGAGCTAGATAACAAGGCAATCTATCTAATACCAACTCCACTTCTGCTTAATTATAAGTAGCAGGCGTTCCGCATCCTCTTCCATTTAGCACCACCGCGCGCTAATCACAATATCGCTATGCCCTACACTAACAAGCCGTCGCTGCACCGCTACAGACTTACATATTATAGCATTTCTCAATTAGTTCTTACGCTTCATCCAAGAGGCATAGTTAGCATACTCTTCGCTAATTAATTAATAGAGCAGCCCCTAAGCACCCCGCTCCTATCTAGCTCACTGCTGCCAGCCTGATCTTACGTCTAATAAATAGGTAAGAACACCCGCTATGCTCTATCACCTTAATCTTCCTATCTTAATTCCCTTTTATCTTCTGTTATAAGCACTTACTTATCTTAATTTCTCACTTAAATAAATACTAGCTATAGCTAATCTTAAAGCCTACACTATCAGTTAGATCTACACCCTACCTACTAAGTTTAGTATAATATAAGCCTCTCTTAATAAAGAATATAAGGACTATCTCCCAGTTACTCTAAATAATAATAATAATTATACTTTAAGTAAGATTAAAAAGTATAATATTATTATTACTATCTTACTAGATAGGGAGTATAATATAAATACTACTAAAACTATAGCTTAAAATATACTATATAGCTTTCTAAATATATATATTAAACTTATAGTTAGTATTAGTTAAGAGGTACTTAGCTTAAAATATAATATATAATTTAGTAATATTATTATTAGTAGCTATAATAAAAGTAAAAGCAGTATCTTCTAGTATAACTTTAGTAAAGTAGTATAAGATTAAGATATTTCCTTTTAATATATAGACTTTTTAGACTAATTACATATACTACTATATATAGCTATTAATATACTTAAAGATTAATATAAAAAGAAAAGCTATTAGATAAATAATATAATTAATAAAGTATTAGAATAATAGCTTTAACTATAAGAGGAGTATTTATAACTTCTTCTAGTAAGTAATAGACTCTACTAATTAGTAATTATCTATTTATAAATATCAGAAGGATATACTAAAATATATAGTAATAATCTAATTTATATACTACTTTAAGCTAAATAAAGCAAATATACTAATAACTTTATAATTTACTATAGGTTAATTACTAGTATAAATTAGCTTATAAAGAATACTATAATCTGAAATAAACTAGCTACTAAATATAGCGTTACTTACTTTAAAATAGAAGTAGCTAACTTAATAAACTACTTCTTATACTTAGTTATCTATAATATATATAATTACTTAAACTTATATAAGAATAAGAAGTAATAAAACTTTATAGCTATAGTAGCTATAGTATATATAAAAGATTTTTTACTTTAAATTATACTAACTAATATTAAAGCTAAAAAGCTAATTAGTAAAATACTTAGTTTTAATTAATATTATAAGTTAAGTTTATTTTATATTATTTAAGTTTTAGTAGTTTAATATTAGTTTTCTAACTTTAAAGAGAGACTATAAGATCTTAAGCTTAATAAAGCTGAAAATCTCTCTATTACCTATAGTCTTTATTTCCTTATACCCTTTACTTCTAATTCTAACTTTATAAACTAATCTAATATCTAAATATAGATTAAAGAGTAATATATTAAACCTAGAAGTTACTTCACCTTTATAAATATAAATAGATTTAAGTATATTATACTAACTACTATAATAGCTTATTCTAATAAAACAACAATAAATCCTAAATAGCTATCTAATTTACTTACTAACTCCACACTACCTTATTTAAAACTAATATCTTTTAGGTTAACTTTAACACTAAAGTAATATTTAAAGAGTTCTATTAATTTATAGCAGATATCCTAACCCTTCTAGGTCGCTATAACACTAATATTAATATCCTAGCTTTAATCTATAACTAGCTGCAACAAGAGGATATAAGCTTATAGCTTATAATTATTAATAATATAGATAATATTAAGATACTATTCTCTAAGAATAATATAAAAATATACCTATTATATCTTCTTAAGAGAACTAAGAGTAAGATTCTTATTATATTATACAGCTAAAACACTATAGAGAGGTTAATAAGTAACACTAAGACTATCTATATAGTCCTAATAATAGAGAGAGAATAGATACTATAGCTTCTCTAAAAGAAGATTAAATAAGATATTAATAAGGATACTGCGTTACACTTAATTAACACTTTTAATTATATCCTATTTACTATTAATTAAGTAGCAGTATATATTTATAAATAAAATCCTTAAGTAACTATTAAGTTATATTTAGAGGAATTTTATAATAGTAAATAGTAAAAAAGTATCCTCTTTTATAGTAATAGAGAGGATATCTAATATTATAAAGGTATATCTAACTCTATTATAATAATATAGTAAGTAATATTTAAATAGATTAAATAGAAGTAGCCTAAAGTAGCTAACTTTTTTTTATTTATAAGCTACGTTTAAATATAAAATATCTCTAAATATATACTATATAACTATAATAGTAGTAATATAAGTTCTAAAGAGAGTAATAATAAAGATATTAAAACTAATAATAATAACTTTAAGGATAACTTAAATATACTCTAAAGCTACTTACTTATTATTATAATAGCTATATTAGGTTTTCTAGAGATATATTCCCTAGTATAATTTTATACTAAAGTTTAGATCTCAGAATATAAGTTATTTAACTAATAAAAGATACTATTTTTTTAATTAGCCTTATAGCACTTTCTATTCAGCATATTTAAAATATAGTAGCAATATTAAACGCTAATACTATATATACAGCCCTTATTAGATAAGAAGCTATTAAAAAAATATAACTAGCTGAAATAAAGTAAGTTACTAATAAATATATCTTAGTATTTAGTAATACTTAGTAACTATTCTAGGGTAGAGATCCTAACATAAGATACTATTAGGATTAGAACAGAAAGATTAAGTTAGAAGCATCTTAAAACGCTAATAAGTATAGCTAACCTAGCGTTAATATATAGAAACTAAAGCTAATAGAAGGAGGCTAAGGAGCTAGAGGTATAAGTAATAGAGATAAGTTTAAGAGTGCTTAGAGAGGAGTATCTTAAGATGCTAATAAGTATAGCTAACTTAGTATTAATATTTTAGAATTAAAGCTGATAGAAGGAGGCTAAGAAGCTAGAAGTATAGGTAATAAAGATAAAAAAGAGGGTGCTTAGAGAGGAGCATCCTAATATACTGATAAGTATACTTAATCTTACCTTCACTTAGAAAGATTAGGAATAATAAGAAGATATAATATAACTACTCTAAAACTATATTCACTAGAGAGAGAATATCTTTAGTATAAACTATTTAAACACTATATCTTCTGTATCAGCTCTATTAGACTGAGAGGTAGATTTTAGAGAAATAAGCTATAAGATTATATAATACCTTCAGATATTTAGTGCTTCTATATAGTTATAGAGAGTTATACTAAATAGTTATAGTATAGAAGTTAGTTTAAAAAGTAATAACTTTTACTATTAAAATGCACTCTCTTATTTATATAGTAGAGAGATGCGCCGCCTTCTATATAATTAGTTAATTCTAAGAATTAATTATTATTTAAATTGCCTCTTATATTCCTATTAATATAAAGCTTTAACTACTAGAGAATACTTATTTTAACGTCTTCTAAATAGTACAGAAGACTAAGTAAAGAAGCAGTAATTACAAAAGTCTAGTTGTTACACAGTATAAATTATTAGGCCTATAGAACTCTTAATACTATTTTAGTTGCAGAGAAGAAAAAAGAAGATAGGATAAAAGCCTAGCAGCTATTAGACTAAATAAGACCCTGCAGCCTACTAATAAGCCGTTTCTAGCTGTCTTATTATTTGCTGCATCTATTTCTAGCTCTATCAGATTCTAGCTCTATTAACACCTACACTATAAGTACTAGCGCGCTACAGCTATCAGCTGCTAAGCCATATAAGCTACTACTCTACACTACTACTACTAAACATATTAAATATAAAATTCTACAAAACCTATTACGCCTTTTATTATAGCATTACTTAATTTAGAACAGACGTCTAAGAAAGCAAACAGTTTTCACCTAAGCTATAACGTTATATTCAAATAGGATCTATATTAGTTAAGGAAGCCTGCTATGCCGAACCAGTACAGACTATAGCAGTATAAGCAATAATAATACAAGCTATAATAGTATAAGCTATAATAGTATGAGCTATAATAGTATGAGCTATAATAGTATAAGAAATTTCTTAGGGTATTAAGAGCAATCCTAAGACCATGCTAGCTATACCTATATAAGCTATACTAATATGCAAATTCCACAGAATTCTAGCTATACTAGGATAAGCTATACTTATATAAGTTATACCTATATAAGCTATACTAGTTTAAGCTATACTAGTTTAAGCTATACTAATTTAATCTATACCAGTTTAAGCTATACTAATATAAGCATAATATTAATATAAAAATTATAACAATATTAGCTAAGGATTTCACAGTATCCTAGCCATACTGAGACAAGCTATACCTATATAAGCTATATCTATATAAGCTATACTTATATAAGCTATACCTATATACTCTAGTGTTACGACCTGTTTATAAGGATAACAGCTGAACAACCCACTTAGGCGTCAGACAGCTGTGACAGGACATTTATACTGCAGGATTATAGGGATAACAGAGACTTACTTAGAAACAGAAGAACTATAGTATAAGTTACGTGACGATAAGATAACAATTATTTAGGATTAATATAATCTAATATAACTTAGGGGCTAAATAATTATTCTAGATCAGATTAATTTAGCTGAACCTAAAGTATGAAGAAATATATTTAAGGGTAGACTTATATATAGTATAACCTAAGCTTAGCTTATAGTTAGACTTCTATAGTTCTCTAGCAATTAACTTTATATTTATCCTCAGGATACTTTTAGCTTACCTTCACTATAAATACTTATTAAGCCTAAAACTAATTACCTTAGCCTCTAACTATTAATCTATAATACAGCTTATAACTTATAACTTAGACTATAATATAACAATCTGTTTATTAGTGTTAATCTTTAACTTCTGTTAGCAGATCTTACTGTTAGATAGCTAACTATAATATTTAAGCAGCAAACTGAGAAGAAGAAAAGTTTAAAGCAAAGAAACACTATATAAGCTAATATAAAATAGTTTTCTTCTTATAAAGCTTTATATTATACTTCTTAGCCTAAGCAAAATAAGGTTTATAGTAGTATAGAAATTTATAAATTCTTTAAGCTGTAACTATCTAAATATTTATAATAGAAATTTACAAACTAATATTAAACTAAGAAATAATAAATTAAAAAACAGTAAAACATTTTTTATTATTAAATATTAAGCCTATTTCTCTATATAAAATAGATCCTAAAGTAAGCTATTTTCTAAAGTTATATAAAAAGTAGGATTTAGTAGTATTAGCTATTAGCCCCCTGAGAAATTATTAAGCATAAACTTAGCTCCTTAATTCCCTAAGAATTTTGTGATATCTAGATTTAGCTGTTAGCTACTAGAGAAATCAGTCTGCAGAGAATTTAGCGTAATATCTCTAAAGTTACTATCCTATAGTAAGTATCTTCTCTTTAATAGTACTTAGTAATGCTAGCAAATAGATACTTTAGAGATAAATAACTTTTTAAAAGCAGGTATAAGTGTAGCTAATATATATTAGCATTTTGTAATATAAGCTTACTTAAATATAACTAAGCTGTTAGCTTAAAGCTTAATATTATTACTATTATAAGTAGTTAAATTATAGATTATTATATCTAACAGCACTACTTAATAGATTTTAGTAGTATTAATAAAAGAATTTAAATTTTTAACACTTATAGGTTAGCTGTTTTAGTTAATAAAGTTTTAGTTTAGCTTAGCTTTAATTATATTACTAGAGAAACTAATTAGTATAATTAGCCTAGAAGTCTAATATATATAGTTATCTACCTTATATAACAGAATTAAAGCTTCTTAAGTAATACTACTAACAGTTGCTCAGAGGGTAATAAATAGCATCTAAGTAATATATATAAAAGTCCTTAATATAGCAGAAGCTAAAATAGCTAGTAAAGATATAAGCAGTATATTATCTAATAAATATAGAAAGTTAGTATAATAAAATGCTTAGTTTAAATTAAATATATAGTTATCTAAATAAGTATTCAGACTATAATAAATTAGTAGGTTTTTTAATATATTCTAGCAGCTAAAATAGAATAGAGCAAAAGACTAGCGTTCTTATAGTGCTCTTAAATAAGGTTAGTCTAAATTTAGTATATACTCTACACTAGCTGCTGCTTCTAAAGCTTAGTAATACCTAAAGTACTTTTATAAATACTAAAGATAGCACTTATAGGTAACTAATAGAGCAGCACTTAAACTTAATTTACTAAAAATAGAAATAAGTAAGAACATTATATTACTAAACATAATATATAGATATAGAGCTATATATAATAGTAATTACCTAGCATATTGCAGTATAAAAATATTTATTTTAATAATAATTACTACTAAATTTTGCTTACTATAATATAATCTATTCTAGCTAAGTTAATTACTAAGCAATATTAAATATAATAGAAAGTTACCTAAGTAGTTAGATCTATAAGTTAGTAAGCGCTATTAATATAACAGTAAGCAGCATAGCTAGAAAAGTAGTATATATAACTATACCTCTTAATAACAGCTAGCACCTAACCTATTAGTTAATATAACTATTAAGAAAAGTTATTATAGCTTATTAAAATTCTAGAAACAGCTATAAAAAGTATATTAATAGTGTTTTAGCTAGGCTTCCTAACTGTAAACTGCTAGCTAATAGGTTAGGAATATTATATATTTATTAAATAAAGCAGTTTTAATAACTTTTAAGTTATTTTTAATATTAAGCTACTATAAATACTAGATATTATTATATATATCTGCAACAGTAGTAAAACTCTAATTTAAATATATATATTATAATGTATATTAATTTACTCTTCTTATAACTATAAGTCTTTTATTATACGTTAAATACTAGTTATTCTCTATCTTCTAGAGACCCTCTTTTTATTATATTATTATATAAAGTAGCTGATTACTACTAATATTTATTTTCTTATTTATAAATAAGCTTAAACTTATAAGATATACTTTCTCTATAGGGTATTTAATAAAAATATAGGTTTCAATTTTAATTATTAAATACTAATCTTCTACCTTTTTTCTCCTTAAATATTAAGTATAGAAGTTAACAGTTTAAAGCGTTTAAGACTAATATATTTAACGTTTTCAGAGCTTTAGATCTTTTCTAAATATTAGCAATTATCTAAAGCCTTATACAGTTCAGTATTAATAAGAGACTGCATACTAAGTTAGCAATAAAGCTCTTTAAGAGTGGTTTTATTTCTAGTTAGCAGTCTCTTATATATAGAAACCTATTCCTTAAATTACCTTAAGACTTAACTTATTCCCTCTAATTTCTTATCTTTATTAAGTAAAAAGGTTTTTTATTACTCTAAGTTATCTTTTAACTAGATCACTTTATCCTTAAACTAATTTAGAGCTAGCTCTATTATTTATCTTTTAAGCACTTCAATATCTAGTTGCTCTCTAATCTGTTCTAATTCTTAAGAGATTACATCCTTTTCGCTGCAGATTCTTATAATATCCTATATTAAGAGATATTAGAATAACTTAGTTTTAATTAACTCCTCTATATTAGTATTAGCTTCTAACTATAAGTAATAAAGATGCTTTACTTACTATAAATTCTGCTAATATAAGCTTTAGTTTTACTGCTATAGTTAAATAATCTTACAAACTAACTAGCTATTCTTATTTATTTTAGTTTAAATATAATACTAGGTTTTACGTTTTTATAAACATCTACTAAGCTTATAAGATAAAGCTTCTTTAACCTTACCTTAAGCCTCTTAAATCGCTTATAAAGCATTCTAAAGCAAATTTTCTATAAGCTTAAAGTATAACAGTATAAATAGGGATAAAAATGCTATAGTATAATTAAGGAAATAGAAGTATAATAATTTATTCTATAAGTTTTATTAATTAAGCTGCTTCTTTTAAAGCTCTAAGTCTATCTATTTTTAGACTGATCTAAAATTAGCACTTTATAATTATACTAACTGCCTAAAAATATTTTAAAAGTATTATTCCCACTAGAGATATAGTTAAAGCTACTGCTATAAATAACAGAAAATAATATAAATAATTATAATAGACTATCTGAGACTTTAGTCCTACCTAGAGATCTTAATATAGCTATTACTAATATTTATAGTTCTTCTATAGCATTTAAAGCCTCTTATATAACACTTTAAGCTTTAAAGCAGACGTCTAACTTATTATTAAAAGAGATTATTAAACTGAAAACTAAAGAAAATAGCTATCTATATATAGAGGTTACCTACCTCTATAATATATAAAAAATTAGAAAAAAGCTTACTGAAGAGGTAGATTATATTTTAGATAAGCTTTAATTAGTAATTATTACTTTTAATAGAGATAAAAATAGAGCTAAAAGATCTATATAGTAGTTTAATTTTATAGATATAGATTTTAATTAAGTTAGATAAAACTTAAGTTCACTAAATAAAACACTACTATTTAGTTCCTAATCTTCTATAAGCTTATCTTATAGGGTTTTATTAATTATCTGAAAAGTATTATAATTAATATAAACTATTATTAAGATTTAGTAAGAAGGTTATAAGCATAATAATAAATCTCACTTAAAATAAAAGTCTTACCCTTTTTAATTCTTAGCTTCTCTATAAGAAGTTACTGTATATTTATTAAGCTAAAATATAACTTAATCCTCCTATACTTACTAAGTACTTAAAATAATCCTTTAGAGTCTTTCTTAAAGAATTACCTATATATAAACAGCTATATATCTAAAACCTGCTCTATAATTAGTAAGGTTTAATATAAAAAGCTTAATACTTATAAAATCTATATTTATAGCTAGAAGCTTATCTATTTAATCTCTAACCTAAAAGCAGTAGACTAGCCTATATTAATAGCAGTTTTAAACTCTAGGGGTAGTTATTCTCACTTTCAGCCTCTATATCCTAAAATAAAATAAATTACTAAGCTTTTATATTATAACTACTAAAAAGTATAACTAGCTCCTTTATAGCTATTAGTTAGCTAGTTATTTTAATACTAGATATAAATAGAATAACTATATTAAACTAATTAACCTTTAGATAATAGCTATAGGGGTTATTAATAAAAGCTAGATGCTTATATTTACTCTTTACTATAAGTTTTAGGTTATAAATAAACCTACTTTATATTTTAATAAGTAAGATAACTATATTATACTTATCTTTATTTTAATAACACTAAGCTATTTAAAATAGATAGAATTATAAAAAGGAGGCTTATATTACTCTAAGAGTAGGTATATAAATATATATATATTGCTTAGTATAGAACTCCTAATATTTAGAGAGCTTTAGATAAACCTTAGAAAGCCCTATAATTTACTAGACTTTAGCTTATCCTCTCCTTTAGAATATTATAGTAGCTATTATAATATACTTAAGACTTATTAGTAATATTGCTATTAGGAGGATATATATTTAAGATGTTCTCTATTTAGATAATAAGGGTAAATAAAGCTAGGTTATAACTAAGGTAGCAGCTAAGAGATATTAATAGAAATTAAGTATAGTTTTATATTATCTTTTATAAAGAAGACTAAAATTTAAGAACAGTATAGTAAGAAAAATTATAATTATTTATTTTATATCAGTATAGTTAATTTGCTGTAGTTAGTAACTTACTACTAAGCTAGCTGTAGATCTTAGGTTTCCTAAGGAAATATATTCTGTAGAAAGAGCTAAAAGAGTATATTTTAGCGTAGTATAGATAGTAATAACTCTAAAGTATTAATAAATAGTTTTATATAGTGCTTTTAGAGCATTAAAATACTGCTTAATAAACTTAACTCCTGCTCTAATATAAAGTAGTAGTATATTAAAGATTATTATAATACTAAAGTAATCTTATAAGTTAGGGCGCTAAATTCTACCTAAAAATGCAGCTGCTATATTACTGCTAATAATAACTACTACTACTACTATAGCTATTAATATACTTTTAAATATTTAAAAGCTCTATTTTAAGATATTTACCTATACTTATCTAAGTAGTAATAATAACAGATAGTTTATATATAAATATAGAGATTCTTAAATAGTAAATAAAATTAAATAGAATAATATTAGAAAGATAATTAATCTGCTAAAGCAGAATCTATAATAGTTAATAATATTTATTATAAAAATATACTAATAATAAAAAAGGTTATTATACTAAGTTTATTTTAATATTATTAAATATTAAAGAGGAATATTAGTTAGTTAATATAGCTATAATTAGTAACAGCTATACTAGCTAAAATGCACTAATAACCTAAAATTAGCTAAATATAGCTTATATATTTCAGAAGTATTGCTATAGCAATCCTATAGTATAACCTATATATAGATATAATTTAAATATAAAAAATATAAATAAAACTGACAGCTGTAAAGATATATCTAGGCTTAAGTCTACTTATAACAGAATAATACTAAAGTTAAATAAGATCCTATTTTATAAGAATTTAGCTGCTATATTTTGCTTATAGCTGATATTAGCAGGCTTTATAGTTTTCCTTAGAACCTTCTCTTTCCTCAGCTATACTAATTTTCTAGATAACTTTAAACTAGGTTAGCTTATATAGAGTATTATTTGCAATATACCTCTTCTTTAGGTAGCTAATATCTATTATATGTTTAGGCTTATTAGTCTACTATAGATTTAGTAGATATTATAGTATAACTATATATAGCTTATTAAGAGAATTTTTATATAAGTTAGTAAATAACTGCTAGATATATTAGCTAACCTTATAGAGCCCTTACATCTTTAATTCTCTAATAGCTATAATCACTATTCTTATTAGTATTTATATAGCGTAAGAGGGCGTATAGTTTATTACAGCTATAATTATATTCTATTTTACTGTTACTTAATATATTGCTATATCAGCAGTCTTACTTATGTACCACTTTTAGCTACTATATATTACTAAGAGTGAGGGCAGCTTTAAGATTTTAAATAAGTCGTGGTTTATATATATATCGATTCACTATACTCTTAGGTACTTAGGGGTTACTTTTCGCGGGCAATTTGCAGTTGACTGGTCTGTAAGAAATAAATTCAGCTGTGTGTGTGTGCGTTTTCCCAACTGTAGTGGGCAGGTCCCTCAGATCAGCCGATCCTCTATATCACAGTGAACGCTGCAGAGTGTGAGCACGGCAGAAATTGCCCACTAATACCTATAACATCTTTTAAGATGCTTTGTTCGACGTTAATAAGTAAATTTTGAGTCTAAAAAGGCGTGATGTAGATTATCTTGTATATTCCCTGGAGTCTTGGTTGAGAAAGAGGAGTTGTCGCAAACCTTAATAGGAACGCTGAGGCAGATACAGAGCATGTGCCTCTCGCCCGCTCAGAATTAAAGCAGAGTTTGTAGGATATCAAGTCACTCGGTAATTGTAATCATATCCCCGCCGCCTCTGATATAAACCTAACTTCGGTAATCTGGCGGACAGTGTCAAAGACCTCGCGCCAGTTATAAAAACACCCTACGCTGGCAGAGTGTCTCGTAAAGATCGAGCAAGAAGCCGTCTCTTGAGACATCTGACTGTCATAGAACGCGATCGGGCGAGATTACGCCTATGATGTTACTGAATCTAGATTTTGGTCTGTACGACAACAGAGGTTGATATCTTATTCCCACATTCGCTAATGATGGCGAGACTATTGAGGAGTTTTGTTAGCGACAGCAAGAGGCGCGGGAACATAACAAAGCAGTTTCTCAACTTAACGCCATAAGCAGAGAGATAGACACTAATATTCACGAGACATAATGGGCTGCTGAATATGCGACCTATTTTATTAAACGTACTTATAGACCTGATCGAGTCCTCATCGAGGTCTCGGAGCCGTCTGATATCGCCTTTCTAGATATAAGCAAGCTTACTTTGGGAGACGACGACACTGGTACCACTGCCAGCTACCCAAAATTCGACGATCTACCGCATGGCGTCTATATGCGGATACTTGACACGCGACGCAAAGACTCCTAACATATGTTGTCGCGGAGCTGGGACTTGTTGAAGGCTTATATAGGAGAGTTGACTAGCAGTAAGTTTCTTGTGATATGTAGGATGAGCTCCCGACAATAATCGACATAGATATAGAGGGGCTCCTGGAGGAAGATGATATTGTATTCAGGCTCTTTGATAGTTCTAGTATGGCCTCTTTCTTTGTATGGACGGGAGATTTCCGCTGTGCAAACTGGTGAAACTTTAAAATAGAATAACCTCGATCGCGGCAAAGCGTAGAGAATTACATGATGGGATAAAACGCTGAGTTGACAGATTATATATCTGTAAGCACCTCTCTGCGGCGCATTCCCAATCTGGTTAAATATAACGCGGACTTGCGATAAAAAACGATCGCGGTTATTGACTTGCGTATGCTCTGAAAGCTAGGAATTGCCCACAGTAGCACCTGGGACGATTTGAACTTGAGATGCAATTTTGCTACTCAGCATCACTTATTGGTGTTGGGCTGGATTCCTTCTGAGAGCATACTGGGTTTCCTTTCGCCCTATCAATTTCATATGATACTAGAAAAATCAAAAATCAGTATAGAAGGTAAGCTAGTCTGCTTAGACACTTGCACGTAACTGGATCTAACGAATATGTAGGAGACGTCCCCAAGGCCGAATATTATAAGAAAATACTATTTATACTACTGCGGGAGGCCTTAAACTAACCAGTGTGAGCTGCTGGTTTTATTATAGTATATATGTAATTGATGTTAGAACTAGAGCTTTCAATTTCATTTCTCTTTGCAAAATTCTGAAATAGTCTGATATTGCTGTGTAAGCAACTGCAGCATCAGATTCCTGTAGGATGCCTTGGGGATAGTACTGGCGGACGTGTCAGCTATAGGTAGACGCTAAACTGAGGGTGTGCAATTAGGCTGAACAGTTCTAAAGCCTTAAGCTCTATAGTTATGTCTTAAGATTAAATAGTTAAGTAGATGTATAATAATCCAGCTTAATCTAGCAGTTAAAATAGATAAAGTAAAGATCTCTATAGAGCTAGTTTGCTTGCACTAACTTTAAGAGCATAGTATATGTATCTGTGTTAAGTACCTAGCTATATATAACAGGTATAGCAACCTATTATTAGTATATTGCTATATATTTTATAGCTTGCTAAATAACTCTAGTAAATGCTAGGTTAGTAAATAGAGTTACTCTATTATATAAGTAAACACTATTTAAAAATAGTTTAAAACCTAACTTAATTATCTATATATAGCAAAAAAGTATAATATAAATATAGCAATACTAATATTATCTAGCAATCTAAACATATTTTTAAGCCTGCTCTCAGAGTGATATTTATCTAGTTAACTTTAACTAGCTAGTAATAAATAAACTTCTAAATATTATCTCTATTAAAGATATCTATACTGCTATTACCTATATTAAGTAATATAAGCTTCTATAGTAGAGCGTTAGGGAATAACTATCCTATAATCTAACTTTTAAAGACTCTATTAGACTTTAAAGTATAGCTAAGCTATAATCTACTTATAGGTGCTATACTCTCTAGAGATATTATATAAGTTTAACTGCTTATCTAATAAGAGTATATAGTTGTAGAATTAGATAGCTAAGCTCTATATAACGCCTATATTTAGAGGATAGATATAATATAAGCACTCTTATTAAATCTAGATATTAATTTCAATTTAAAACTTCTAGGAAATAATAGGAGAACTCTATACTATTTACTCTGCATTTTAGCTGCTTAATTTTATAGTAGTAAAGTGAATGTTATACAGCTTCTCCTCCTTATTAGTATAGATTCTTTTTAGTATAATAATCTTAGTGATACTGCTTTATACCTACTTATTAAACTAATACACTAGGATAACCTATTAGATAGCTTAAGTCTGAAATTATAATAGTATAAATTTAAACTTAAAACTAAGTCTCTAGATATTTTAAGATACTTACTGTATAAGATATATATATATATAAAGTATGCTACTAATAATAAGCCTCTTAATAGTATAAATAACTATAGTAATACTACTCTTATTATATTAATATTATATAGTAATACTAAAGCTTTTAAGCTTTTATTAGAGAGTAAAATAAGAAGAGATATTATAGGAGAGTTAAAGTTACTATTACTAAATGCTAACCTCAAAGGTTATAAGCTTAAAATAATAATCTTAAATTGTTATAGTATTATAAGTAATCTTTTAGATATAAAATAATATATATAGCTTATATTTAGCCTTAAATTTATATATCTTTATACCTCTCTATCTTATAATAAAATACTCCTCTCTATATATATACCTTTCCAGCTTATATAACTCTATATATAATAGTATCTGCCTTATATATAGAAGAATTAGCTCTTTATATCTGTTTTTATAAATTCTTTCTATCTTAAAGAATAGAACTTAACTCTCTGCTTAATTATATCTCTTATACCTTAATCTTATAATAGAATAAATAAGGATCTCTTTAACTAATAACTTTAGTTTTGCAATATAATTTTTCACTTTCTCTAGAGGTATAAGATTAAGTAACTCTAATAATATTTATTATATAGAGTTCTAAATCTCTATTAAGTAATCTGCAATTTTCTAGATATTACTCTTAATTAATATAATATTTATTAAATGCTAACTGAGAGATAAATATATTTATACTAAAGAATTAGCTTATTTTTTGATATATTCCTACTAGAGAAGATAGATATTCTGTAGATAAAATATCTGCTGCTTTTATTTACATTTTATATCTTATAGTTCTAGAATTATCTAATTATGCTGAAAAGTGTTATCCTATTTATAATATATATTTTATAGTTTGAAAATCCTTTGCATTTTCTCAAAAATCTCTTTCTGCTGCTTAAAAATTACAGCTTTTAACTGCTAAATATATTAGTCCTCAGACTTAATCTTCTTTTTATAGATATATCTTATAGATAGAGGAAGCGTAGAAGTAATATAAGTATTTAATATATTAGCTTTAGAAGAGGATATAAATACTAATTAGAGGGCTTTAAAATAATAAAACTTTAAGTAGATATTAAGAGGGGAATAAAGTATTTATAGCAAAACAGTAATAGGTGACAGCTCTTATAACTATATATATAAATAGAATTTTATAATAAGTATAGTTTTAAGTTAATTTATTACTAGGCTGTAGAGCACTACTTAACGTTCTATAACTCTCACAGTCTGATAGAGCTAATTTAGAAGTTATAGTATCTAGATAGTGTATATTAAAAACATTCCCCCTAGGATAATATAGTTCTATATAGCTGAATTTCATCTTCTTATTATTCCTAGTATTTCTAAGCTAAAGTAAGATTATTTATATTAGTTAGTATTAGAATACTTCTCTCTAAGCACCCTCTTTCTTATCTCTATCACCTATATAAATAGCTCCTCAGCTTCTTTCTACTAACTTTAGTTCCTATATATTAACGCTAGGTTAGCTATACTTATCAGTATATTAGGATGCTCCTCTCTAAGTACTTTTAAACTTATCTCTATTACCTATATATCTAACTCCTTAGCCTCCTTCTATTAGCTTTAGTTACTATATATTAATATTAAGTTATATATACTTACTAGTATATTAAGATACTCCTCTCTAAGTATCCTTCTTATTATCTCTATTACTTATATCTCTAGCTCCTTAACTTTTTTCTATTAGCCTTAATTCTAGAATATTACTATTAGATTAGCTATATTTATTAGTATATTAGAATACTTCTCTCTAAGCACTTTTTTAGCTATCTTTATTACTTATACTTCTAGCTTTTTAGCTTCTTTCTATTAGCTTTAGTTTTAATATATTAACACTAAGTTATATATAATTATTAGTATATTAAGATACTTCTCTCTAAGCACCCTCTTTTTTATTTCTATTACCTATATAAACAGCTCCTCAGCCTCTTTTTATTAGCCTTAATTCCTATATATTGCTACTAGATTAGCTATACTTAATAGTATATTAAAATACTCCTCTTTAAGTACCCTTCTTATTATCTCTATCACCTATATAAATAGCTCCTTAGCTTCTTTCTATTAGCTTTAGTTTTTATATATTAACACTAAATTAGCTATATTTAATAGTATATTAGAATACTTCTTTCTAAGCATCCTCTTAGCTATTTCTATCACTTATACCTTAAGCTCCTTAGCCTCTTTCTATTAGCCTTAGTTTTAAAACGTTACTACTAGGTTAGCTATACTTATTAGTATATTAAGATACTTCTAACCTAAAATTTCTATCTAAATACTTACAGCTTTTTATATTACTACTTCAGCCTTAAAATAATTACTAAGTATTACTAAATACTAAGATATATTTATTAATAACTTACTTTATTTTAGCTAGTTATATTCTTCTAATAGTTATTTATCTAATAAGAGCTATATATATAATATTAGTATTTAATATTGCTGCTATATTTTAAATTCACCTAATAGAAAGTATTTTAAAGCAGATTAAATAAAAAGCATCTTATATCTTTTAGTAAAACTAAATTTTAAGATCTAAAGTTTAGTATAAAATTATATTAGTAAGTATATTTCTAATAGATCTAGTGTTATTATTATAATAATAAGTAAGTAGCTTTAAAGTATATTTAAGTTATCCTTAAAGTTATTACTATTAGTTTTATTATACTTATTATTACTCTCTTTAGAACCTTTATTACTACTATTATAGTTATATAGTATATACTTAGAGATATTTTATACCTAAAAGTAGCTTATAAGTAAAAGAAGGTTAGCTGCTTTAAGCTACTTATATCTAATCTACTTAAATATCACTTACTATATAACTATAACAGAATTAAATATACCTTTATAACATTAGATATCCCCTCTATTACTATAAAAGAGGGTGCCCTTTTACTTTTCACTATTATAGAACTCTTCTAAATATAACTTAATAGTTACCTAGAAACTTTATTTATAAATATATACTGCTACTTAATTAATAGTAAGCAGGATATAATTAAAAGTATTAATTAAGCATAACACAGCACCTTTATTAATATCTTATCTAATCTTCTTTTAGAGAAGCTATAATATTTATTCTCTCTCTATTATTAGAACTATATAAATAGTTTTAGTATTACCTATTAACCTCTCTGTAGCATTCTAGCTATATAATATAATAAGAATCTTACTCTTAGTTCTCTTAGGAAGATATAATAAATATATTTCTATACTATCCTTAAAGAATAATATCTTAATATTATCTATATTATTAATAATTATAAGTTATTAGCTTATATTCTCTTATTATAACTAGTTATAAACTAGCATAAAAATATTAATATTAAGTTTATAATAATAGAGTAAAGCTAAGATATCTACTATAAATCTATAGGATTCTTTAAATATTACTTTAATATTAATATTAACCTAAAGGATATTAGTATTAAATAAGTTAGTATATAATTAGTAAGTAAACTAGATAGCTATCTAGGATTTACTATTATTCTATTAATAGAGGTCTTTTAATATAACTATTCAGATATACTTAAATCCACTTATACCTATAAGGGTAAAGTAACTCTTAGGTCTAATATACCGCTCTTTAATTTATATCTAGATATTATAACGCTCTATAAAGTTAGAATTAAAAAGAAATAGTATAACAAAGTGAGGATTATAAGCAACAGAAAGATCCCCAGCCTTATTATACTTAAAATCCTTTAGTCTATTTTTAAAGTCAGAAAGATAATATTAAACTACTTTAAATTAAACTATATAAAATAGGTTAAACTTATAATACTAATTAAAATTAAGTATTTTACAGATTAGCTTTTTAGCTTTAACACTAATTAGTATAATCTGAAGTAAAAAATCCTTTATATATACTACAGCTACTATAGCTATAAAGCTTTATTATTACTTATTTTTATATAAGTTAGAGTAATTATATATACTGCAGATAACTAAGCATAGAAAGTGGTTTATTAGGCTGGCTGCCTCTATCTTAAAGTATAAAACGCCCCTTTCTACTAAAAGCTTATCTTATATCTTGGCATTTTTTATCACCTGGTTTGTAGAGGTAATTAGTCTATAATGAATAGTGGGGCTGTCTTTATCTTCGCTCTGTTTGTCTCTAGATATAGTATTAGCAGTGTTGATATTATATGCTTCAGAGTAAGCTGCAGAAGAGTTGAGCGGGTGGGTAAAATCTGATTTATAGAGCTGATTGGTACTTGCGGCTGGGCGTGAGTGTGTCTTTTAGAGTTGTTTCTATAGAGCTAAGGCCTTTTCAACCTTGGAATTGAGGTTAGGGCCCTGCATTATGTATTCAGTCTTGAGTCTGGTAATGGTGTGTAGTAAGGCTGGTGGCGGTTGGTTTAAGCTCCTGGTTTCAACGAAGGCTTGATTCTGCATAATCTTGCTGTAGTTATACTGAATGATGCCTCTATTTCCAGCATCGCAACTTCTGATAACTATATTGCTAAGGCGTACGTTATGTTGTTTGCTTAGCGCGCCGCCTCTAACACCGACCATTAATCTAATACGGATATTAGGGAAGGTGTGGACTAGGTCTCTCGCTACAGTAGCAGCAGCTGCAATTCCATACTCTCTCTTGGGCAAGATAGCAATGGCAATGTTATGCTTTCCTATTGTCCTGAGAGTATAAGTGTTGTTGTTGTTCTGTGAGACTGTTGTTGGGGTGGGATAATATTTATCGAGAAAGGTGCGGGCAGCAGCCAGCTCCGTGGGAATCGCGCAAATCTAGCTAACGGTGTAGGCTTGGGGATCGGACATATTCGCTGTTCTTTTAATGAGAAATCGAAGACGCGTGTGTCGAGATAGGGTGTTGAGATGGGAAGACCAAAGCGACGGAACAAGTTGGCAAGGCGTGCATGGCGGGCGTCCTCTTCTTTGTGTTGGACCCAAGATCAGGCTGGCAGGAGTGAGTAACATAGGAGTGGGGCGCTTAGGGCTGTTCTACTGATTGATTGGCGAAGATCATGCTGACGATGCCTCCTGGATGAAGCTCGAGAACCCCACAGCAGTGCAGCAACAGCTTATTGGTGCAGGGCATAGCGGTATTGTTATTGGCGATGCCAAGTATAAAAAAGAGACGAACCCCAGCCACTGACAATTAGGCAGCAGCGGGGCTGGTGTCGGACGGATTGCCCTGCTCGTAGTAACGAGCGCAGGTTCCGCTCTATGAGGGCTTTAGGACCTTTATTGCAACTAGTTCGCCTGCGCTAGAATGGAGTAAGGCGGTATTAGCACCACCACGGATGGGACCAACTCATGATTAGACCACCGCGCCAAAACCCGACTTTTTACGCGGTTCGTCGCAGCTATACAAGTGTGCAAGGTCTCGATCTTTTTATAAGGGGTGGTGACGCGACATGCTGTGCCACATCCTATCAGTCGAGGTGGTCGTAAGTAGCCGGCAAGCTCTGACACAGCCAAGGCATCTGCAATTCCTAGGATTCCTGGAGATGCGCTCACCCATGCAAAGCAAAACAGTAACACCATCTTTGACTCCCGACCCTAGCTCCTAATATTTATCTGATGCAACATGTTTCAAAACCCATAAAACCCTCTCTAGAAGAAATATGATGCCCCAGGTTCCACACGCAAGATGATCTCGTCAAAGAGTGAACCACCGATAAACTAGCATTCCACAAATGGATTATCGTAGTTCAGAATGCCCCTACGACCATGCTCGGTTCAGCTTAGGAAGACAATAGCGGACGAACAAGCACTCGAAAGAACTCATTGAGATGTCCGTTTTCAATTATGATGGACTGTTCCACTTGATCGATGCAGCCGAGTCAAAATATTCTTTTCGCCTTATAAGCGCTTCACTGCACGCTTGTGAATACGACCCAATCGAAATTGGCAATGGTGATTCTTTAAGCTACACCTGGGATGCTGTCCTATTCACTCTTTGCTACCAGCGTGACCCCCGGACCGAAACGATCGCGAAAATTCCTAGAGTTTGTGGAGCCGTCTGTCGTTGTCGCAATAGGTGGTACCTTTCGAGAGCCACCCATGCTGGCTGAGCACCGCAGATGCTCCGCATCCAGTTGTGTGAGGGCCTCCATGGACTTTTGCACGGTCTCGTCCGTTACTTGTCCGCCAAAGTGCCGAGACCGCTCGCTGAGCTTGAGTCGCCGGGCCGTCACGAGATCGTTTACTGTCGAAACAGAAAACGCATAGCTGTTATCTGACAAGGTAAGATCCTCGAAGACGTTGCTACGTTCGTTGGCTAGCTCGCCAGCTTCGGACACGATACGGATGCACTGGCTGAGACTTTCCTTCGTCTGCTGGAGGCGTTCAAGCTGGGAGGCGACGGGCTCAGACAGTGCGCCTTGCAGAGACATCGCTTCCAACTGGCTGCTAACGAGCGCCTCGTGGGATTGCAGACGGCCGACGAGTGACTTGATGGATTGTCCGGCTTGACTCAGGCCAGTCTTGATGTGTTTGTGTGCAGATGGACGACCCGCATACCGAGCAGACTCGGCTGATGCCGCTTCAAACTCATTGATCTGGGCAGACAAACGAGCACACATATCGAGGCCATGTTTAGTACTCTCCTTCTCTTCCGTCATCGCATGCCACTCTAATGCCACTTCGTCGACGGCTGCGATATCTCCAGCCTTGAGACGATCGATCTTTTCCTGCATGTCCTGCAGATGCGTCTTAAGATCGCAAGTAGTGTCGGCAATCATGTCCTTGTAGCTGTCGAGAACCTCGGGCGACACGGCGGCAATGCGTCTGCGGAACAGCAGGGTCAGCGCGACGTCCAAAGCCATTAGAGTAGCTTCACTCACAGATTGGCATTCGCGAGAGCGATATTGATCGTGGACTTGTGTGCGGAAAGCATGTCTTTGAAGTCGTTGATGTCTCCTTGAAGGTATCTTTGCGCGATCCAGTCGCGGACGCTCGGTCGCGACGTGTCGTTAGAATGCTTCGTGCATTGGGCGATGATCTTGCCGTATTCCTCGCAAGCTTGGCCACACCGCTGGAGCGGCTGCTTGAGGACTTCGAAGTCGAGGTTTGGGTTGCTCGCAATCGTCTCTAGGAGCGAGCTCAAAACCGCGGCCAGGTCGCCGACTTCCGCTTTGAGCGCGCGGGCGTCTTTGTTCTGGCTTTGCAAGCTGCGGATGAGGCTGTGGAGCGCAGTGCAGGACGTGAAAGCGAAACCTCCAACGGCTAAAACGCCGGTTCCAATCGAAAGTGGGTCCATATTGACGCGGTACCTTTGGTCGGACTCACGGCTGGGGTGGTTCTTTAACAGTGTTGAGCATGAGATGATTCTTCTGCGAATTTAACACTGGCGGACTGACGTCTGCTGCTGGTTATTTAACGTCCTCCATCCCCATCGCCCTCCTTATCAGTCAGGACCCTGGTCGAAGGTCGGCGACTAACGAAACATCGTCTCCGCTATGCGTGGTACCGGCGGTTACAGCGGCCTGTGCGTCTACCCCTCTTGTCGCATGGCCCGCCACCGGTGTCCATCCGATGTCGACATTGCCAGCCATCTGACCAATATCGTCCAACCTCGGCGAATCGCCCAGGGCGGCGCCTCAAACGGTCAGCCTACCATTGGCTGGCCTCAGCAATATATCCAGCTTCATAATTCGTGGTGCATATTTCAAATAGCGTTACGGTAAAAAGCGTAATGGGTTTCGCGACATTTCCTACCCAATATGCTTAGTGGTGGTAGTGTGGGGCCATAGCTGAGGTGGCTTAGCAGCTGACGCCCGTAGAGAGCAAGTACTTAGGGCACAGGCGTTAACAAAGCCAGAAAGAGCAAGAGCCACAATTAAGCGGAGCAAATCATGAGTACAGCTAGAAACGGCTTACTTGTGGGCTGGAAGGACGGCCTGACGAACAGTCGCTGGTCTCCTGTCTCTTCTCCCCAGGCTGGGCCCTACGAACGCAAGGATTTGACAACAGGCTAGTTGCCCCATAGGCCTTATAGTCCCGCACGCGCCGTTCAGAAAGCGATCCGCTGCATCGCACAACAGGGTGACGACGTTTGCGATGATCGCATTTCACAGTACCAATCAGTGATGCTGCTAACCGCTGTGCTTCATTCTTGCGCAGGCGAGCTAGTCGCAATAAGGGTCCTTGAGCCATCACAGAGCCTGCTTTCAGTCTTGGGAGCAGGATGACGAGGCAACCCACATCCAACACCGACCCCGCTTCTGCTGGCTCCAACGCGCCAATAATGACATCGCTATGCCCTGCACTAACAAGCCGTCGCTGCAGCGCTGCGGAGATACAGATCGTGGGATGCCTTAATTCGTTCCTGCGCCTGAATCAAGAGGCTTAGTCAGCATGCTCCTAGCCAATCAATCAATCTATAGAGCAGCCCCAAGCACCCCAGTCCTATCTTGCTCACTCCTGCCAGCCTGATATTAGGTCTAATATAGAGAAGAAGTCACTCGCTATGCATACCTTGCCAACTTATTCTATTACCTTTCTCTGCCTATCTTAATCCATTTTAATTTTTCTTCTTCTTTTATTATAACTACTCACCTATCTTAATTTCTTACTTAAGTAAATACTAGCTATAACTAATTCTAAAGCCTATACTATTAGTTAGATCTACACCTTACTTACTAAGTTTAGCATAATATAAGCCTTTTTTAATAAAGAATATAAGGACTATCTTTTAGTTACTCTAAATAATAATAATAATTATACTCTAAATAAGATTAAAAAGTATAATATTATTATTACTATTTTACTAAATAGGAAGTATAATATAAATACTATTAGAGCTATAGCTTAAGATATATTATATAGCTTTCTAAATATATATATTAAACTTATAGTTAGTATTAGCAGAGAGGTACCTAGCTTAAAATATAATATATAACTTAGTAATATTATTATTAGCAGCTATAATAGAAGTAAAAGCAGTATCTTCTAATATAACTTTAGTAAAATATTATAAAACTAAAATATTTCCTTTTAGTATATAAACTTTTTAGACTAACTACTTATATTACTATAAATAGCTATTAATATACTAAAGAGTTAATATAAGAGGAAAAGCTATTAAATAAATAATATAATTAATAAAGTATTAGAATAGTAGCTTTAACTATAGTAAGAATACTTATAGCCTCTTCTAGTAAGTAATAAACTCTACTAATTAGAAATTATTTATCTATAAATATTAGAAGAATATACTTAAATATATAGTAATAATCTAACTTATATAATACTCTAAGCTAAATAAAGTAAATATACTAATAACTCTATAACTTACTATAAGTTAATTACTAATATAAATTAGCTTATAAAGAATACTATAATTTAGAATAAACTAGCTACTAAATATAGTATTACCTACTTTAAAATAGAAGTAGTTAGCTTAATAAACCACTTTTTATATTTAGTTATCTATAATATATATAATTACTCTAACTTATATAAAAATAAATAATAGTAAAGCTTTATAGCTATAGTAGCTACAGTATATATAAAAGATCTTTTACTTTAAATTGCACTAACTAATATTAAAGCTAAGAAGCTAATTAGTAAAATACTTAGTTCTAATTAGTATTATAAACTTAGTCTATTTTATATAGTCTAATTTAAAGTAGTTTAATATTATCTTTCTAACTTTAAAGACAAATTAAAAGATCTTAAGCTTAATAAAGCTAAAGATATTTCTATTACCTATAATTCTCACTTTATTATATTATTCCCTTCTAACTTTAATTTTATAAAGCAGTCTAACATCTAGATATAAATTAAAGAGCAGTATATAAAACCTAAAAGCTATTTTACTCTTATAGATATAAGCAAATTTAAATATATCTAAATAATTATATTAAAAAACCTCTATTAATAGAATAATAATAAATCCTAAATAGCTATTTAGTTTGCTTATTAATTATATATTAACTCTCTTAATATTACTATCCTCTAAGTTAATACTAACATTAAAGCGATATTTAAAGAATCTTATAGATTTATAGCAGATATTTTAGCTTTACTCTATTACTATAATTCTAATATTAATATCCTTATACTAGTCTATAACTAGCTATAGCAAGAGGATATACGCTAGTAGCTTATAATTATTAATAATATAGATAATATTAAGATACTATTCTCTAAAAATAGTATAGAAATATATCTATTATATCTTCTTAAGAGAACTAAAAGAAAGATTCTTATTATATTATACAGCTAGGATACTATAGAGAGGTTAATAAGTAATATTAATACGGTCTATACTATCTTAATAATAGAAAAAGAATAAGCTTTATAGCTTCTATAAAAGAAATTAAGCTAGGATATTAATAAAGTTACTATATTATACCTAATTAATACTTTTAATTATATTTTACTTACTATTAATTAAGTAGTAGTATATATTTATAAATAAAGTCTTTAAGTAACTGTTAAGTTATATTTAGAGGAGTTCTATAATAGTAAAAAGCAAAAAGGTACCCTCCTGTGTAGTAATAGAGGGGATATCTAATATTATAAAGGTATATCTAACTCTATTATAGTTATATAGTAAGTAACGTTTAAGTAGATTAGATATAAATAGCTTAAAATAGCTAACTTTCTTTTACTTATAAGCTATTTTTAGGTATAAAATATCTTTAAGTATATACTATATAACTATAGTAGTAATAATAAAGGTTCTAAAGAAAATAATAATAAATATAGTGAAATTAGTAATAATAACTTTAAGGATAACTTAGATATACTTTAAAGCTACTCACTTATTATTATAATAATAACATTAGGTCTATTAGAAATATACTTATTAATATAATTTTATACTAAACTTTAGATCTTAAAATTTAGTTTTACTAAAAGATATAAAATACTTTTTATTTAATCTACTTTAGAACACTTTCTATTAAGTGAATTTAAAATATAGTAGTAATATTAAATTTTAATGCTCTATATATAGCCTTTATTAAATAAATAGCTATTAGAATAATATATCTAGCTGAAATAGAGCAAATTACTAGTAAATATATTATAATACTTAATAATACTTAGTAACTATTTTAAGGTAGAGGTGTTAATATAAGAAATTATAACTATTTAGATAGATATTTTAGGTTAAGAAAATCCTTAAATACTGATAAGTATAGCTAATTTAATATTAATATATAGGTATTAAAGCTAATAGAAGGAGGCTGAGGAGCTTAATATATAGGTGATAGAAATAAAAAAGAGGGTGCTTAAAGAGGAGCATCCTAATATGCTAATAAGTATATCTAATTTAGTATTAATATATAAGTATTAAAGCTAATAGAAGGAGGCTAAAGAACTAAAAATGCAAATAATAGAGATAATAAAGAGGGTGTTTAGAGAGGAGTATCTAGATATACTAATAAGTATAGTAAACCTAGTAGTAATATATATAAATTAAGGTTAATAGAAAGAGGCTAAGGAGCTAGAGGTATAAGTAATAGAGATAAGTTTAAAAGTGTTTAGAGAGAAGTATCCTAATATACTGATTAGTATAGCTAATTTAATAGTAATATATATAAACTAAAGCTAATAGGAGGAAGCTAAAAAGCTTAATATATAAGTAATAGAAATAAGAAAGAGGATATTTAGAGAGAAGCATTCTAATATACTAATAAGTATAATAAACCTAATATTAATATATAAAAACTAAAGCTAATAAAAAGAAGCTAAAGAGCTAAATATATAAATAATAAAGATAAGAAAAAGGATACTTAGAGAGGAGCATCTTAATATACTAATAAGTATATCTAATTTAATATTAATATATAAATACTAAAGCTAATAGAAGGAAGCTAAGGAGCTAGAAGTATAAGTAATAGAGATAATAAAGAAGGTATTTAGAGAGGAGCATCTAGATATACTAATAAGTATATCTAACCTAGCGTTAATATATAGGAACTAAAATTAGTAGAAAGAGGCTGAGGAGCTCTTTATATAGGTAATAGAGATAAGGAAGAAGGTGTTTAGAGCAGAGCATCTTAATATATTAATAAGTATATATAATCTAGCCTTTATTTAGAAAAATTTAGAATAGTAGAAAGATATAATATAACTGCTGTAGGACTATGTCTGCCTGAGAGAGACTGTCCTCAGTGTTAACTATATAGACACCTTATCTTTCAGCTTAGCTCTCTTAAGGTGGAGAGTAGAGTTAAGTAACAATAAGCATAAGTGATTAAGAATTTATTAATTATAAACGCTTCTGCTTTATTCCACGCGTAATCTTTTAAGTTAACTATTAGATACCTCATCTTACTTTAAAGTGAGTTAAACTAGATCTACACAGCTAATATTAACACCGCTTAATTGCGTCTCACATAATGACTGCAGATAGCAAAATCTCCTTCACATAGTAGGTGCAGAGAGAGCAGAGCATAAGTTGATATCAACTAGGAATAACGGTTAGGGCTACTTATAGTTTACTAGCAGGCTAATTCTAGCTTTAGTTTCTTTTAGCGTTATTAGCAATAGCTCCTAGGTTACTTCTGCAGAATATATGTAATCAACTAAGCTACTATATATAAATATAATACTATACTACTAAATATGTTAAGTTAATTATTTAGTAAAGCCTATTACGCTTTTTACTGTATAGTAATATTATGCTATAAATACGCTTTAGAAGAGATCTTATAATATTAACTGTATTATACAGCAGTAGTATTATGCGTAATAGCTTATAGAATTATATAAGGTTGATTAACTACTTATTAAGTTAGGTGTTAATAATTACTAGTCCTAGACTGTATTTATGTCCCCTCTGCTCTATCTGAAGTATAGCTGTATTTGCTTTTATTTTCCTAGTAAGCTAACTCTTAGATAAGTATATAGAGGTTATAAATGAAATTATTAATCTGCTGATATACCTATCTGTTGATAATAAGTGACTTCCTACTATAAAGACAGGTTAAGTACCTGAGAAGTTTGCAGTTTTGTATTTACTTCTCTGCTATAGGGATGTAGTTTGGACGAAGAGTAAAGCTAAGTGCTTTAACGTCTTTATTCCCTACTGCTTCCTAGAAGTTGTTGTCTATAAACACCTCTGCTAAGCGTATAACTATTTCTAACAGATAGAGAAGAATAAAAGTAGCTTATAAAGAAAATCTATTCTGCTAGTTGTATAGTAATTTGTTTATAGCTAGAACGATTTACTAGTGAGTAATTTAGTAAAGATCCCTCTTAGACATTTTAGCTGTTTTTAAGAGTATAGTTTAAGTTATTAGGTGTTAGATAACAGATAAAAGTTTAATCCTATAGTGATAACTAGTGCTGCGAAGGTTATTTATAGTGATAACAACACTTTAGAATTATGCGTTAGAACAGCAATTTAGATATTGAAACTATAGTTAGTGATTGGTTAGAGAATAAGTGTTAGGGGTTACAGTCCTGCAAATATGTATACTCCTACAGTTTGCAGGTGCTTACTAAATTGCTAGGATGTTTGTTATTGTTATGCTAACCTAATAAAGGAGAGCCCCTATAGTTATTATTTTATATAAGTATGCTGCTTTTATCTGTTTAAGTATAGAAATTGTAAGTATTAAGTAGATTTATAAATATATTTGTAACTAATAATTATTTCACAAAATTAATTTATTTAATACTAATGCTATTAATATATAGAGAAACTTATAGCTAATCTTCAGTATTGTAAGTGGTTTTCTGTAAACAACAGTTTCCCCTCTAAGAGTGATATAGTTAAAAACTTAAACTTTAATATTATTATTTCTAATAGCTTAAAGCTCTACTTATGATAATATCTAAAGTTGATATTAGGTTTATAGTTCAGCTGATTATCTAATACTAAAGTTATATTTTTAAGTAAAGATATACTTATTAGTCCTATTGCTAGAATATTAATATATAATATATCTCTTAATATCTGCTGAAGTGAAGTATTGCTAAGGTAGCTACTAACTTACTTAGTTATTAAGCTATAACCTCTGTTTTTATTATAGATTGTTTTCCTAGTAATAGAGACTAAAAACTACACTATATTATTTCTAGTTATATAGTTATTAATAATGCTAATATTCTCTTTTATATAGCTTTCTGCTTTAAAATATATATTAAGATACTAGTAGGTAGTAGTCTACTCTTGTTATAATTTAGAGAGTTAAGTAACTATATTATCTAAGCTTATATTTATTGCTAACTTACTAATAAGATAACCTATCAGCTAATTTATATATCTTTCTAAGTCTAAAACTGTTTAGGCTAAACACTTTTTATAAGCTTAAAAACCTTTATTAGTAACTTATTTAGAATAGATGCTTTTAACTGCTAGCTCTTAATATCTTAAAGAGGATTGTTATTATACCTAGCTGATATAATCAGCTAATTATATGCATATTTTAAAACTTTTCTAAATATTTTCCCTCTCTATATATATTTATTATAGTTCTTTTGTATCTGCATTAATATCGCTTATAGTATAATTAAATATAGTAGTAAGCTTAGTATTAATACTATTAAAGTAAGCCTTAAGGTTGTTAGTTATTATTTTAATTATTACTTAATATTTCTTAAAGCTTTTAGCAGTAGTTACAGATTAATACCTATTTAAACTAAGTATTTAGTTAATTTTATAATTTTATGTAGTATATTAAACCTATAGTTATATATTAATAAAAGCTATATTAATAATAGACTTATAGCTTATAAGTAGCTATATAGACTTATTAATACTATTACCTATATACTGCAGTCTAGCTTAATTGTAAAAGCTAGTATAATCTCTACTAGACTATAATAAGTATTGCAATAGCTTTTAGCTAAACTCTCTATACGCCTTATTATATTATCATAGAGGTAATTTAAGTGCAGTTAGATTATCTTTAGGCGTAGTATTAATAGTTTCTATAAGTAAGCATAACACCTCACTTAGAGCTTAAAGCTTATCTAGGAGATTATATATATATTTAAGATAAGCTTTAATACCCTAAACAGTATTATATAGAGTGATATTAAACTAAAAGGTAAGTAAAGTAATACTTATTAAATTTAGTATTAAACCTATAGCTTCTGCTATTATAATTTCTCTCTCTATAATATATAGAGAGATAAGAAACAAGCTACTAATAGGTATAGAGTTAGCTTATATTAATATCTTTTCGAGCAGATATTAGAGCTTAATCAGAGGGCTTACCTTTAGAGTAGTTAGAGAGCTAAGATGCTAATAAGTATATACTTATTAGCATTAAAAGTAACTTAGCGCTAATTTATAATATGTATAAACTAGTCTCTAGTGAATTTATACTTAACCCTTAGTAAGATAAGTAAAGCAGTATATAGATACCTATTATATATCACTTTATCTATTAGTAATTAAAAATAATTATACGTTATTATATAGATATAACTAGAATACTATTTCTCAACACAGCATATTAAAACGCTAATTCTCCTAAGTAATTTGCTAAGCCCTAAATAATCTGTTAAAGATACTTAAAATAGACTAACCTTATTTATAGTTAGCTTTTTTTATATAGGAAATAACTATAAGCTATATAGTATTACACTACAGCTTATATAACTCTAGATAACTAATAATTACTAAAAATTAGCTTTAGCCTCTACCTAGCTATATATAGCGTAATAAACTAATATATAAGCTGCTTTAAACGCCTGCATTAATAGAAGAGTTTTAATAACTACTAAACCTTATATTAGCTATCAGTTATACCTCTTATAAATCCACTTAAAGAAAACACCTTTTAAATAGGTTACCTACTCACTTTCAGCTCTATTAACTAGATTACTTAAACCCAGCTTAAACTACTGCATTATAGCAAACCTACTAAGCACTATAATAAAAATAAGCTCTGCTTTTAAAGCCTATATATATACTGTTTCATAAGGCTATTTATAAAATAAAGTATAGGAGTAATACATATATCTAATATATAGCAGAAAAGTAATAGAAAGCAGCTACTAGAAGCTAGATATAACTATAGATATAAACAGACGTTTATAATAGATATAGTTTTAAATTAATTTATTTTTACTAGACTGTAAGCACTATCTAATATTCTACAATTCTGAGGTAAGTCTTCACTATATATAAAGCCTTAAAAGAGGAGCCTAAATATATATAAGCATTTAGACTACCTTCTCTAAGCTAGTCTAATAAAAAAAGCTAGTTAAGGATTAACCTAATAAGCAGACCTTTACTTACTATCTCTTAGCAACTTAACCTAAAATTTAAAGTAGTAATACTACTTACCTTATTTTATTATTAGTACCTCCTTCAGTTAGTTTGCTACTATCCTCAGTTCTCTAGCCCCTAGATTTCTCCACAGATTAAAGCATTAGTCCCTATCCTCTATACTAAGACGTAAGTAAAAACATATAGAGTATTATATTAATAGAGTTTTTAAACTATTTATTAATATATACTTACTTAAAAGCTAGCTTAGAATAGTTATTAGTAATTATTATAGCAGACTTTCCTCTAGTAGCAGTTAATATATAGCTATAAAACTTAAGTAGTAAAGCTTCAGATCAGTTAAAAGATAGAAAACTAATAGGCATTATTACTTAATTACTAATATAGCTTTTATCACAATATATAGTTATATAATTCTAGTTATCCTCAGTAAATAAAGCTATAATTAACCTTAAAGTTCTGCTTTACTCAGCAGAGAGAAATTAAGCAGCTTCTCTATTGCAATCAGCAGCTAATTATTAAAATTCTACTAGCATTATTAATATAAACCCTAAAATAAACTATCTAAATTTATCTAGACGCTTCCTACAGTTATTTTTAAATCTCTTAAAAAGGCTTTAAAACTAAACACCTAGGTCTCTTTTATAGCTATCTTTAAATTTTAAAAAGCTATATATCTACCTATATATTATAATACTAAGAGACTATATATTAATAACTGCTAAGTAATAAGATTATTTAAAGTAGCTATAAAGCTAAACTTCTAATATAATATACTAAAAGGTGCCATAAGCTATTAATAATTAAGATTTATCCTTAGAAATACTAAAATCACTAAGCTTAATAAAGATCTTACCTACTAACTAATACTATATAAGAATATTATCAGGCTTAATATCTCTATATATAATAAATAGAATTCTACTATATAAATATATTAACGCTAATAGATACTAATAAAAAGTTATTAAAGTCTTATTATATAATAGGTTTACTTAACTAGCTAATAATCTGCTAGGTATATACTTAAAAAATAACTAGAGAGATAGAGTGAATAATATACTAAGCAGAGCAATAATATAATCCTAAATATATAAGCTAAGAGCATATATTAGATAAATAGAGGTATTAATATATAAAACCTATCCTATAATATATACTTCTTTTTCTTATTTCCTACAGATATACTATCGCTATACAGCAATAATAATAGGTTCTTTAAGTATAAATTTACATCTAATACTTACATCCTACAGATAGGTAACTAAGCTATAAGTTTCCTATCCTAACTTCCTTTTAAAATAGATTTCTCCTTTACTAAGTATATATATCCTAGTTAGCAGCTTAATACCCAGATAATCTAGTAAAGTAAATCTATTAAATAAGTCCTCAGTAGATATTATACTATAAAGGAAGTAACTAATACAATTAGTATGTTTAAATAACATAATATTATAATATAAAATAGAAATAAAAAAGGATATAATATAATCTACTGTAATAATAATATGCTTTTTATTTAAAATCTTATAGCTACTAATAATCTAGCAAAAATTATGCTGTTTACTATAGCCCTTATTATTATAAGTAACTTTAGTACCTATAAGAGAACCTAAGTTTTTAATAATAAAATAGCCTATATTATTAAATATTAAAGATAAATAGTAAGTATTAATTCTATAATAAGGTAGAATAATATTACAATTTAAGCTTAAGCTAATTACTACTCTATAACTAGTTCTTAAAATATTACTAAATCTCAGCTTAATATACAGAAAGTAGTTATAAAGCAATATATTAGGGTTTATTACGGGTTTTATAAACTCTTACTTATAGCAGTTGAAGCTACACTCTATATATTTAATTAACAGAAGGGTATAGCAGAAGCTTACTTTAATTATATTAGTAGTTTTTCATTCTATATTAGCAAACAGATATAAATATATAATAATATCTCCTTTATTTATAACACTTATAGTAATATTAAGATTAAGTAAAATCTGAAGATAAGTTTATTTAATCACTTACAGCAGAGGAAACAATACATATATTACTATTATAAAGACTATAATACTATACAGCTAACACTTTATTTAATTAGCTAGCTATTAAGCTAGCTAAGCTTATAGTAGTATAAGCACTCCAGTAAGAATATATAGATTACTAGAGTACCTATATAAGCATAATTTATACCCTCTTTATACAGCTAACTTATTTGCTAACTGAGGAATACCCTATAGCAACTTACTATTTAAGAAATTAGCTTAAATAATTATAGGAAACTACTTACTTTCTTACTATATAGAATTTATTATTTCCTATAACATAATAGAATAAAGTTATACAGCTAAAATAATTACTATAGATACTCTTTTTTATATAAGTAATAAGGTGCTCTGTAATTTTATAATATATTACTATCTGCTTAGTAAAAACTATAAGCTGCCTATAGATAACTAGGAAAGGCTTTTTAAAGCTAACTAGCTTTATTTTATAGATAGGCTTAAGTAAGCTTTATTAGTTTGCTAACTATATATCTATAGCACTAGTTCTAATTAATATAAGATATAAGAATAAGTGTTTATACAGAGCCTATTAATATATTCCTAACCTCCAGACTTAGACATATTTAATACCTACCTTTATACAGTATTTAATAGCAATAATAATTTAGAACCTAATATATAATTTAACAATATATCTAAACTTAATAGCTCTAATTTTAATTCTAAGACTAAGAAAATAAAATATAAAAGAGAATTATATTAAAGCTTTATTAAAGCTAGCAGCTAACTATTATATATAATAGATCTGCTTTAAGAAATCCTTAATAACCTAAAGGTATTTATTAATATACTATATCCCTAGTTAAATACTACCACTAGTGATTGCCCTAAATTAGTATTCTAGAGGTAATTATCTAGATAGTATAACTTCTATAAATAGCAGAATAATAATTAAAGTTAGTAATATAATAATAATAGCTTTCTTATATTTATTAAGTAAGAAAAGGAATTTATTTAAACAGAATATCTCTAAGAAGTAAGCTTAAAAAGAATAGCTAAAATTAAAAAAGATCTCTTATACCTCTAAAGTAAGTAGAAGTTATAATAATTATTATAAAGATAATAATAGCATCTATATAGAGAGTATAGCTGCAATAGGTTTAAAGAATACACTTTAGCAGTAAAGCAATACCTAGCATCCTATAAGTTCTTATAGAGGTTTAATTTAAGTATTAACCTTAATAAGCAAAATAAGCTGATAATATAGATTAAGTACTTTAACTATAAATGCTAATAGCTTAACTAATATTAAGGCACTATTAAACAGCTACAGCTAGTATATAATAAAGCTTAATAAGAGCTTCTATTCTTAAATATACTTCAGCTATATAAAACTGATAAGTTTCTACAGACTTTAAAGTTACTAATAGAACGCAAATTAAAAGAGGAAGAAGTATATAAGAATATTATAAACGCTAAAGTATATACCTAAGAAGTCTTTATACTAACTTAAAAAGATCTTAATAAGATTAAAATATCTAAATAGAAATAAGTTATAATACTACAGATAAGCATAAAGAGCATATTAGATGCTAAGAAATAAGTATATAAAGTTTAAACTAGGAATAATTATATTATAAAATTTATTTATATTATATCAGAATATATTAATATATATAAAAACGCTGCATAACACACTAAGCTAATCTAATAAGTATAAGATTAGGTCTAAATAGTTAGGTCTAAAACTAAATAAATAGAATACACTGCCAATAAATTATATTATAGGAGAAGTATAAAGCAAAGTCTTTAGACTAATAATTTACCTTTAGAGGATAAACCTCAGTAGAAACAGTAAAAACTAAATAGAATATTTATACTAACCAGCCTAAAAACTAAATTAATTTCTAGTAAAAGGTATATATCTACAGTCTTAAGCTTATAATAAGAAAACTTAACAGGTAAGATATTAAGTTCCTAATAAGAGCAGATTATACTTAGATTACTACGCTAAAATATAATATCCCTCACAGTTTATTACAACATTAAGCGCAGTATATATATCTTAAGTAAAGCATCTGCTAATTATACAGCACAGCAGCTTAAAGCATCTTAATAGTTATATATTTCACTCTAATTAGAGTTAAAGCTTAAAAATAGAGTGCTTAAAACTATATATTAGAACTTAAGTAGTTAGAAAGTTATAAAAATAGACTAGCTATAATTATTAATTCTAATAGTAAACTGAATATATTAAAGAACTGCTGAAAATTAATATACTAATAGTGCAGCTTTTATCTAACTAAGCTATTACTAATAAGCTTATAACTTTAATAGATATTATTATCCTCAGCCTTTAATCCTAATAAGATACTTAGAGTCTTTATTATAGTAAGATACTACTTAGCTGCAGCCTCTAGCTAGCTTAGCAGGATAAGTATAAGAGGAATAGCATAATTAAAATCCTTCTTATTATTAGATCTAGAAATAATATATATCTCCTTTATATCTACTTAACTCTAGCAGACTGCTAATAAAAATACTTTAATATAATATAAAGCATATATTTGACTTTTAGGTCTTTTATATAAGATTTTCAGATCTAAAATTAGCAGCTATATATTATCTTAATTTAGAAACATACTAATATATTAGGTAAGTTTTACAGCCCCCTAAAGCTTATATATATTACCTACTCTAACTGTCTTACAGTTAGAAAACTAAAAAAAAGCTTTTACTAGTTATATAGTATAGATCTTATAGTTAAATTAATCTATTATATCTTTTTAGCTCTCTCTATAGAGCTTCTCTATATTCTCCTAGCATTAATTATTAGTATTTAATATATACCTCTTATAAATATTAGGTTTAATAAGATAATTAATATAGAGCTTAACTTATTTAACAGTCTGCCTTAAAATAGGATATTAAAATATATTTATAAAGCTTTATATATTTTATTACTTAAGTATAACAGCTTATATATTAAAATAATTAGCTTAAAAGAGATAAAAAGTTTTATTAGCTATCACTCTGCAGGTTATTTATAAATAGAGAAAGTCTTCTAATAAAAAATAGACTGCTACCTTTTCTACTATCTCTATAGGTAATAAAATAAGGGTAGCTATTATTAAGAGTATCTTTATATTAGACGTAAGAACTTAAGACTGTAAAATAGGTTAAAAAGTAAGAAATATTAACTTCTAGAGAGGAGATTACTTATTCTTTTAGTACTAAAAACTAATAGGTCTTAATCTTATAATCTCTTCTATTTTCCCTTTTCACCTCTAGCAGCCTATAATTAATAACGCTTATTATACTAAAGGTTACTTAACTATTAGCTTTTATACTTTTCTACCCTAAAATAGCTATGCACTAGAAATAGAGTAATAGTACTAAGAGGGTATAATCTTATTTCTATTATTATTTAACTAAACTTTAGCCTGATTTATAATTAATTTATTAGTATATCTTATAATATTTCTTTATTATAGCGTTAAGCCTATTAGTTAACTAAATATTGCTAACTAGCTAATATATATATATTGCTAATAAAGTCTTAAAATCTTAGGGATAAGAGAAGTATAAGCTAGAGCTAGAATACTGCAGCTTTTATTAATAGAGATACTATATTAGGAGCCCTAAGAGCAGTATATAATAGCGCGTAATATAAGAAGCACTCTCTGCTAAGAAATATTAGTGCTAATACTAACGCTAAATAGACTTAACTAAATAAGAATAAACCTAAATATAGCTAATAGGTCTGCTAAGTGCTAAATGCTTAGCTTACCTATATCTCTATAGAAATACTTATTATTTTCTCTAAAAGAGCTTAGAGAGCCTTCTTAGATGCTATAGAGTTTACTGCTATTTATAAGAGGTTATAATATAACCCTATAATACTATATTTCTATAAAGATAGTTCTTAAAGATTCTTTTAACTAATTATTAAATCGCTTAGCTAGCTTTAAAGCAGCTAGTAGTTAGTATATAATTATATATATATTTAGTATAATTAAAATAGTAGAATAGTTTTAAAATTATAGGTAGAATATACTATAGCTAGCATCTAGATTGCTCTTTACTCTAATTAGCTTCTCTCTCTCTAAATATTAGATAAGTATTAATACCTTTCTGATAACTCTAAGTGATTTTAAAATATCTCTTAAAAGCTCTACTAGCACCTATACTGCTTTAACTTCTATATTTTAAGATAGTAATAACCCTACAGATAAGCTGTTTATATTTTAACTATCTAAAGATGTAATTTATACCTAGAGACTATATCTCAGTCTAATAATTAGTAATTAAGCCTGTTTAAACTTTTGCTTAGTTTAGTTATTATTATATAAAGCTGCTAATTATTTCTTCTTATCTTAAAGATAATAGTAGTAATATCTATAGATATAACACTACTAGCTTAAGATATTAACTAATTATAGCTTAATGCTAATTACAGCCTAATAATAGACTGTAGAGGAGGCCTACTAGAAGCCTCTATACTTAGAGCTGCAGTTGCTAATAGCAGTATATCAGCTATACTTATAAGGTTATATTTATAGGATCTTTTTTCTAATATGCTTACCTAAAATTCTCTAATAATATTTTTAAGAGCAAAAAAGTTTAATAGTTTTATCAGATTAGCTACTCTGATAGCTTAATAAAGAATTTTATAGAATTTTTTAATTAACAATTTATTAAAATTATTAGCTAACTATATAACTAAAAGAAGATTTATATTAAATAAGCTTAGAGGATAGGCAGTGCTTAACAGATTATTAGATATTACTAATAAGTAGATAGAAATAATAAAAAGATTAATTTGCTTGCTTACTATAAGAGGTGTTATAGCTTTTTAAAATAAGTATTATAGAGTGCTTTAATAAGCTTATACACTCTAATCTGCTGCTAGCTAGTATACTATATACTATAGTAAAGTACTAATTACCTTATTTTCTGCTTATTTAGTACTCTAATTATACTATCCCTATATACTAACCTCCCTACCTAGATAGTAACCTCCTATATCTACCTACTAACTTTTTATACCTATAAACTTTAAATACTAAGTTCTCTAAGCTACCTATAACACTAATATACCCTCTAGCACTATAAGTAATAAACACTTTAAGGTATATATAGTCTAAGTCTTTAATATATTTTCTTACTTTCTATAGATATACACCTCATCCTCCTATAGCAACCTCTACTAGTAAAGCTATACTAACCTTATTTACTATAGTTGCTTATTATACTGATCTAAAATCTTACCCAGCTTAGCGTTAACTTCCTACTTATTTAACTAAATATCACTACAATATAGCTATTAATACTTAAAATCTACCTTTAATCCTAATACTTTTAAGATACCTTCTGTAAAAGCTTAACACTATTAAGCCTCCTCTAGTATATCCTAATACAGCTTAAACCTCACTAAAATAAACCCTAACAGCATAGCATAAACTTCCTATAGTTCTAATATATAACCACCCCTATATATCATAAATATATATATTTATTCTCATTCTAGTAATATCTAAGCTAACTTTAATATACTATACAGTCCTAAAAGCAAATCATTACAGTCTAATACTACCTACTGAGAAATAGAAGTGAAATATAATCTAGCTATCTCACACTAAGAGATTAAATCCTTCTAATATATAAGCAGTCTATCCTATAATTAAACAGAATATATCTCCTCAAAAACCCTAAAGTTCTTTATAATAAACTCTAAAGCTAGTACTAATCTTAGATCTAAGAGAGTTTTCTCATTCCAGTCAGATAGGTTATATATAATTAACATAACCTCTAACCCAAAATACTAGCTAAATATAAGAATTATTTCACTTATACTTAAGAGGCTAATAATATTAAAAGAGTATATAAGCTCTAAATAGTTTATCTCAAAAAAGAAATAAAATAAAATAGATATATTATTTAGAAGCGTTATAGCTCTAGTAAAAGCGTTATTAGCTATACAGAAGTGCAGCTGCTTCTTACTGATATAAGCAAACTGCTAAGTAGCTTAAGCTAGTTTATTAATTAACTACAATTTAATTTTAGTTACTACACTAGCCTCTGCTGCTATACTGCTATATATAATATATAGTAAGTCTAAATAGCTATAATTATTAACCTTAATAACTAAACTATCTTAGAGAACTAGCTGCCCCCTAGTAATAAACTAGTATCTAAATCTATATTACTTAGCTAAGAAGAAATCCTAACCTACTATAATGAAATAACCCCCTATACTAACTCTAAAGCAATTACTATAAAGCACTACTTTATAATATTATGCTAAAGTTAAAGCAAGTAGACCTAATAAGTAACTAAGTCTAATAAAAAGTATATTATTTATAACATACTTCTCTGTTATCTACCTCAGATTAAGTATAACCTTAGTATAAGCAGCACTATTATAATACTTATAGCTGCCACTTTTAATAGAAATAGAAACCTAGCTATAAAGCTTAAGGTTATTAAATAGTTTTAATATCTTATAAACGCTCTATTTACTGAAGGGGGAAATAATAAATAAGGAGATCTTAGCTGCTTAATTATATATAGCAGTCTCTAGTAAGCAGCAGCTATAAGTTTTCTAGGTATAGATATTATACTAGTTAAGATAACAGAAAAGTATATTAAGGTCTCTATTATAAAGACTTAATAAGGTCTTAGCAATTACTTTAGCAAATATAAGATCCTATTAGGCTTACTAATAAGCAGTAGACCAATTAAGCTGCTATAGCGCTATAATTAATAATAGAAACAACATAGAGAATTAAAAGTTCTAAAATAAAAGTATTATATAACCTAATAAAATAACTACTAATAAGCTTAATAAAAAGAAATATCTAATATAGTTTAACAGCTGTTTCTAATATTAACTGCAGCGCTTATTATCTTTAATCCTCCTTATATAGCATTCTAACTATATTTATATTGCCTATTCTAATTTACGCTTAACTAACTATAATATAAATTTCAGTAACCTTACAGCTGCTTAGCAGCTATTTTAGTTATATTTTTATTAAGGTGTTATATATTATTATTATAACTATAATTAAATATTACTATAAACTCCTAAACTATATTATTATAGTTAGATTATTAATTTAATTTATTAGTATTTTAAATATTATACTTCTGTTATTACTAGAAAATAACTTAAATATTTTAATAAAAGCTAAATTAGTGCTAATAAGAAATAATAGGTAAAACTAGTATTAATGTAATTATTACTAACAGACTTAAGCTTTCTTTAATAAGGCTAAGCTATAAGAGGTATAAGCTAAAAATAAACTAAGCTGTATAGCTATAAGCTGCAAACTTAGAGAACCTTATTAAAATAAATCAGAGATATATAGTTATCTTTTAATATTATTATTAGCTCTAAGCTTAGTATATAGGTAGTATAATACTACTATAGCATTTTCTTATAGAGTAAGTAGGGCAGCTAAGCAGTTAGATCTTTATACTTTAGACCTAACAGTTTAATAAGATTTTAATAGTCTTATAAGAAGGTAGAGCTTCTATGCTCAGCCCTATTAGATAAACAGCAGTCCTATATCACCTATATAAGAGGGGATAGCTCTTATTATTAAATATACTTAAAGAATTAAAGCTATTAAGTTTATTAAATACTACACCTTATTAGTTCTAGTAATTACTAAGCTGGAGGAGAACTTCTTATATATATAAAAAGCTAGCAGAAGAGTATTACTAGCAGAGCACTATAAGTATAAAAAATAATTTTATATAAAAGTGATATAGCAGCAATATAGCAAAGCAATTAATTAAACTATTCTATAGTAGTAATAGATAGATTAGCTTAGCTTTTAAGTAGAGATAGAAGTAGATAGCAGATATTTAGCTAATATATTCTTTCTAACAGCATCCTTATATATTTACCTCTTTTAGCTCCTTATACGCACTAAAATTATCTATCTAAAAGTGTTACTAATAATATCCTTCCTCTGTATTTGCTATTTTAGTTATATTATTTTTAGTAAGTTAAAAGCTTAGAATGTTATAGAGAATAATCTCTATATACTTCAGCTTAGCTATAGTTATAACTATTATAAGCTTCTGCTTAACTAGCTATTAAAATCTAACGTTAGAAATAGTTACTTTATACTTTTATATAAAGTCTTACTAGATACTAACTATAGCGTTGCTAGCTTCTTAAGTTAATAGAAATAAGCAGCTATAAGCAGTAATAGTAATATTATACTGCTTATAAAACTGCAGGAGATAATTATCCTAGATATAGGGATAATACTTAATTTAGTTAATTATAAGAGAAATTGTTGTAGTTTTTAAAATAGCTTATAAGTATAAAAGTTTGAAGTTTAAAACGCTAATAGATCTAATACAGCTAGATAGCTTTAGTTCTTCTATATAAGCCTAAGTATATTAGAGTTTTACGTTTAATTTTATATTAAATAGAGTATAAATTAGATATAAGTCTATAAACTTAAAACTAAGCTTATATAGAGATAACTTAAATAACACCTTTAGATTAGTTATATTCTAAAGCTTAGTTACTATATATAGCTCTTCTCTTAAAACTCTAGAGGCTTTAATAGCTAAACCTATCTCAATCTTATTCTTATAAACTAAAAATATATTAGCTAAGCATAATATAAATATAAATATAAATATACTTTTAGCACTATCTAAATATTAAAATCCTACCTAAATAGCAGTTTTTATAGCTTTAATAATTATATAGTTAATAAGCTTACTGCTTATCTTAAAGTTTATAGTTTCTATTCTATAAGTAAGCTAAGCTTAAAAGTTATTAAAAGCTTCTCAGATTAAAAATAATTATATACTATTAAGATAAAATTGCTATTATTTAACTTTAGCAATAAGAGAGGAAGGCTTTAGCTTAACTTATTACAGGTTACTTTAATATCTCTAAGAGATTCTATCTTAACTATAAATAGCAGACTTAAAATAAAAGTATAGAAGCTAAGAAGAAGAAGTTAATACCTAAACGTTAAGTATAAATAAGCTAGATAGCTTCTCTTACTATATAAGTTAAGCTTAATTATTTATACCTAATTTTAAATATAGTACTTTATCTCAGTATATTCACTTCACACTATATTATAAAATAACTCTTAATATATCCCCTATTTAGATATTAATTACCTATTATTAAGGTATTTTTAACTCTCTAGGAGTATAGAACGCTATATATAGAAGATATAATAAGTAACTCTACCTTTAACTTTCTCTTACCCCTCTTATATTTAGAGGCCTTAAGAAGTCTCTTCTAATATATCAGCTTAGAAGTACTTAATATAAGACTTTTAATTATAGAGATTAGTTTTTAGATAATTTAAGTAATAATCTTCTTAAGCTTTAATTTAAAGATCCTTAGAGAGGTATAATAGTATAGTAGATAAATATAACTTTCCTTATATATATACCCCTCTTCTCTAGTTAGAGCAGATATAAAAGTGCTACACCTTATAATTACTAAAGCAATAGATCTATAGAATTAACTAACTTATAGCTACTACTTATAACGCAGTTACAAGAGGACCGCCCTGTCTACAGGTAATAATAATCCTAACTAGCCTATATAAACGCTAAAGCCTCTCAGCTATAGAAGACTTATTTTTAACTTAGAGGGAATTAAAGCTCTAGAGGAAGAAGACTTTTATACTATAGGCGTTTCTCATATAAGTCTAATTACTATATAGATAAGCAATCTAACTAAGTGAGCTATCCCTTATACCCTTCTTAACGATTTTAATATAAGCCTTTTATAACTAAAGCTTTAATAAAGCTAATCTTTAGTAGAAAAAGTAGAAAGTCTTCTATAATATATTTAAAGCATACTTTAGAGATATACTGCTCTATAAAGCCTTTAGTTCTACTATTTAGATATATAGGATATAATACAGAAGAGTAGTTAAAGTATAAAACAGGTTAATAGAGGATTTAACCTCTATATAAATAGCACTATATAAGGTATTAGCTAAATAGAATAAAGTACTATTTCAGATAAACAACTTCTAGTATACTATACTACTTAAGGTTATATTTAGTAAAGAATAACTAACACCTATAAAAAGATAGAACTAAAATAAATACTACACTAAGATTATAACTGCTAGAAATAACAGTATAAATAGCGTATTATAGCAGAAAGTAACCTCTATTAGCTTTATTAGAAAATAAACCTTAGAAATCCTATAAGATATTAGAAGCTTACTAAAAAAAGATAATTATAGATTCATAAACAGTTTCTACTTAAATATAAAAAAATCTCTTTAAATAACACTCTAATAGTAACCTAATTAAACTAAGTATTATACTTCAATTAGATTAATATCTTTTATAAATATAAAACATCAAAATAAAGCAAACTAAAGCTAGCAGGAAGTACTTAAACGCTATTATTAAGCAAACTAAAATAGCCCCTCAGCTATTACTTTAACTAAGTATATAGATAGTACCTATAAAAGAGGTTATTATAAATACACTAATATCCTTTAAATTCTTAGCTGATATTACTAGCCTACTATACCTAAATATATTATTTATTAGTAAAGCTTCTCTAACTAGCTAGATTATCAGTTATAGAATATAAGCTAAATCGTTAATATCTACTGCACTAAGCAGAACACATACTTCTAAAATCTAAGCTAAAAATAAGAAGCTTGTTCCAGCCTAAAACAAACTATATCTTAGTTATAAAAAGAGCTTTTATCTATAACCTTAAAGCATTTAGGTCTTTATAACTAATACTACCTACTTAATAAGAAATATAATAAACTTTAGTTGTTATCTAATCTTATTAACGCTAAACTTTATCAGAAGCTTTTAGCAGCAAAAGATCTCTTAGAGAAGCAGAAAGAACATATATATATATATAAGATAGATCTATATTAGTTCTAACATAAGGTTAATAACTAAGCTTAGTTAGTAAAAACATAAGAGGATATTATTAAAGATCTTTATACTTATAACTAAAGCTGTACTCTACCTTTTTATAACCTTATCACTTTACCTAAAGCTAACTTTTTCAGTATCTCACCTAAAATAGAGGAAGAATATAGTCAGACAAAAGAGGGAAATAGAAATCCTCAGTATATCGCTAAGCAATAAAAATCACAGTAATCTAATTTATTTAGAAAGTTTTATACACAGTTATATTATTATTATTAGTCTGAATATTATATATACACTAGTTTATACTGCTTAAAGGTTAATATAACGCTAGTAAATAAAACCTTAGCCTACCTATAAGATCTCAACTTATACTATATAGAATAGGTTGCTATCTATATAACTTACTACTTACTTTTTCTTAAAAGTTAAAATTCCCCTAAATATCTTATTATATAGTATAATCTTAAGTAGGTTTGTAAAGAGTTAATAAAGCTATCTATAGATAGAAATATAATTTAAATTAAAGCTGAAAGGTTTGTTATTTTAAATAATATCTATAACTACTAACTTACTATAATATAACAGTAACTAACTTTAAATACAGGCTTAGAAAAAGCAGTATAGGGAATTTCCCACTTTAAAACCTCTTTAGTTCTAAAGATTCAGCTTCTTCCTTACTCTAAAGCTATTACTAACAGAGTAATAATAGCTAAAGGATTTAAAACTACTACATACTAACCTTATTAATACATCTATATCTAGTAATTATAAGGCTTATCTGAGAAAATAGTTAGTTATATTAGTCCTTAACTAGCATTTCTACTTAATACTTCTTTAATATATAATATAAAAGCTTAAGTCCCCCTTCAGATTAAACCTAGTTAATACTATTATATCTATATCTAATAATTATAAAGCTTATCTAGGAGAATAGTTAGTTATATTAGTACTCAGCTTGCATTCTTACTACAGGCCTGTATACTATATAAAGTAGAAGCTTAAGCTCCCTTTAAAGATTAATTAAATTAAGCAGTTTATCCTAAAAGTCTAGTAACTCACCCCACTAAGCGCAGAGATCCACAGTTAAAAAGTAACAGAGGGTAAGCAATACCTAATTAATAGCTTTTATAAAAGCTATTATTTATATAAGCTGACCTGCTTAGCTTCCTATTAAACTAATAACTATCTAAACTAAAGCAACCTTAAGCTTCAGCCTTAGCATTATCCTACTAACTTCTTATAAAAGTTAAAATATAATACTTACTAGATAGAAAATAGCAGCTAATTAGATATAGATATTAATTCAAAAAAAGAAACACTAATAGGCTGTTAATAAGCCTATTACTGCGCAATTACACCTGATACACTTAAGCACCAGCTTACTTAGTGCAAGTTAAATATATTACTACCCCTAAAATTAACTGCTGCTATCTAATATCTCAGTTAACATTTAGATACAGTTTAACAGCATACCTATAATAGAAAATATTTAGTGTAAGCTACACTAAATTCTAAAAGAACTGCACTTTAGCATAAAATTATAGATAATTAAAATCAAAAAAAGGAAGTTAAAGTATTACTTAAAATTTAAGAATATAAAAATGCTAATACTTTCTAAAAGCTTATATATATTAAAGTAAGTTACTATAATTCACTTTAGAAATTATAATTATTAGAAGCTATATTAGATTACTAATATCTAGTGAGTGCTACTTCTATACTTTCTCTAGCTTTAGCTAATCCTAGAGATATAAGTTAGTTTTATATTTAATAACACTTTTATTTCAGCTAGAACCTCTATATCTTTACTATATATATATACCTAGTATACTATAATAATAAATAAGATTTAAAATAAAGCTAAAAACAGTAAGCTAGTAAACACTATTATAACTATATAGCAAAATATTAAACTCTTAGAATCTATAGTTACTTTTCTTTAGTATTAAATAGCAGAGAGAATAGCTTAAAATTAATTTGCTAAAGGCTATATAAATAATATCAGCTACAGTTTGACTAAAACATAAAAGATAATCAATTTCAAAAAGCTCTATAAAAGCAGAAAAGCTAAATATAAGTATAGAATTCTCTATTTTAAAGGATAATAGTATATATTTAAATGTAATCAGTATAAAATACACTTTTTATATTAGTTTACCTCTACAGTAAGCTCTCATCTCAGAAGCTACTAGTATAGAAGCTTAGCCTTAAATTTTGCAGCTGTTATTAAAGCTTTAAGTATTAGAGTAGAGAACTGTAATAGTAAAAAAGCTAACTAAAATAATAAGAAATTCTTATCTACCTTAGCTAATAGATATTATATATATAAAAGAATATAAAAAAGCTAGAAGAAGTAAAATATTAGTATAATCTCTTTTAAAAGTATCTATATCAGCTAACTTAGTTTATAGATAATAATTCTATTAAGGAAGAAATTATTATTACATCTAATCCTTCTATAACATAAGCTTTTCTAAACTATTTAAACCAGCTATTTAGCCCTTTAGTAAGTAAGTATAAGAATTCCTACCTACCTATATCTAGCTAAAGTCTAACCTTTTTAGGTTATAATAAGATAATAAAACCTTAAGAAAACCTGAGGGATAGTTAAAAACTAAGAGAATTATAGGAGCCAATAAATTTTAGTTAGTAGTAGCATATTATAAATAATAATAGCTGAAGTAGAAATAGTTAATAATATTAGTATTTAAAGTAAGCTATAAACGAGAGATTACTATAATAAAACCTAAAAAATTCTATAAAGCTAGCTCTATCTTATAAGAAGACTTTCTATAAGCTCCTTAGTCTGCACTCTATCCTCTTATCTCTCCTTCCTATCTTTAATTAACATCTTTAATAGCTTTTATAAGGTAATAACTATTTACTGCTCTAAATTAAAAGTAGCACTACTTTTAAGTAGATAACCTAGAGATTAAATTATATAAAGATATATAAGCTTTAAATAATTCTAATTATATAATAGATATATCAGCTATCTATATATTAGCACCTAGCTTAACCTCACTCCTCTTCCTATAAAGAAGTTATTAATCTTCTTATTAGTAAGCTTATAGCTAATTTAAGCTTAAAATGCTATCTAAGATAAAATATAAGCTTTCTATAGGTTTAAGTTATCTTATCTATTAACCTAAACGTAGTAGATACTGCTAGTTTCTAGCTTAAAAAAGGTAACGCTATATATACTCATAAAAAGGTTAAGTCTGACGTTTTTATATACTTTCTCTATACTGTAAATATTATTTTTCTGCTCTTCTAGAAGTTTATAGTAAAAGCAAACTGCTTTATACCTAAGCTTACTGCTCTAAACTAGTTTAATAGGATTAGCTCTAGGGATTTTAATAATAAATTGCTACCCTATAGGTGTTTTCTACTCTATAACTTTATATTTATATTTAAAAACTTAGTAGCCTAAGATTCTATCTCCTAATAGTATTTTACCTACTTACTATAGTTATATCTCCCTTAGGGGTTATATATTCTATTCTATATTATTTTAGTATATATTATCTTAGTTTATACTCTTTTAGTCTATATAGTAATTAGCATCTTTATTAGATATATTAGAAGAGATATACTCTTTATTTATATCTATAGATTATCCTATACCTATATTATACGTAGTGCTAGATATAGAACTACTAAGAGCATTTTATATATTAACATCTTGCTCTATATAGTTGCTATTTATATTACTCTGCCTACCTTTACGTTTTCTAGCGTTTTTTTTAGACCTATTAGGTTTATATATAGTTAGTATAACTATTTTTTAGTTAGTAATATTACTAAAAGCTTCTGCTTATACTAAAAGCTATTAGTTATATTTATTTAAATATTATTAGTAAAAAGTAGTCTTTATGCTTTCTACTTTCTATTTAGCTTCTTTAGGCTTTATTTTAGCTTAGAGAGAGCTTAAATTATCTTTTATTAAGGTTATAATTCTCTTACTCACTTAGTAAAGTTACCTTTATTATCCTTTCTTCTTATTAACCTTTTTAATCTTTTTATTTATTTTCTTAATATCTTTAGAGTTAGCTTTATCTATAAGGTATATTATAATGCCTTTTATATATTTACTGTGAAATTTTGCTATATTGTTATCTTTTTCTAGTATTATATCTTTATTGTTATTAAGATCTTTATTAGAACTTAGGTTATTATCCCCAGTCCTGCTGAAGGTGCTATTATTAAACTTTTTATTAACCTTAGTAGTAATATTTAGAATTTTATTTTGTTAGTTAGATCCTTTCAGCTAGCAGTTATAGTTTTCTTTTTTTTATAAATCTATAAGTATAGACTTCACTTTATTTACTTCTGCAGATATATTATTAAATTATGCCCTACTACTATATATTAATTATACTTACTTTATATATAGAGGTTTGCTATTTTATTTTTGTTTTAGTTAGTATATATAAGCCTTGCTATCTTTTATGCAGTAGTTTTAATCTAATTATTACTAGCTATACTAGGAACTTTAAGAATATTATAGTAAGTAGTGCTATTATTTATTAGCTGTAATATCTTTATAATAGCAGCTTATTAGTTTAGTTATTAAGCTGGAATATATTAACCCTAGATATCTTTTCCTCTGTGAGATAATTAATAGCAGTATTAAAAATAACGTTAAAGAGGTCCTCTTATTTATTTATAATTAGTATATTAATCTCTATAATATAGTTATTTAGGTTAGAAATAGCTTCAGACTTTTTAACCTTTATAACTAATTAATATATAAAGTTAAGCTTATAGTTATTTACTATTACAGCCTTTTTAGCTCTATAGTTCTTACTTTTTATATTAGTAAAGCGCTTCTTCAGAAAGTTAATAAAACTTACAGCCTCTATATCTAGAACTTTTTTAATAGATAGATCTATAAATTTAACTATAATAACTAGCTAGCTAGGCTTAGCTTAAAGCTTAAGCTTATTTAGTTCTTTCTTAAGAGGTAGGTATTAGTCTCTAGAAGTTGCTATTAGCAGAGCAGTAGAAACCTCTATATAGCTTAAAGTAATAAATTAAGCTTTTAGTTATATTAAAGATAGTTCTATATTATAAAGAGCTTAGTTAGTAGATAAAGTAATTATTTAATTAGCTAGTTCTAGGAGCGCTAGAAGCTTCTTAGCTTAAGAGGTAGAATTACCTAAATTATCCTCTAACTCTATAGAGGGAGCAAGTAGAAGACTTAGGAGTTTAAAATATTTAATAGATATTATATTTATTTATCTAATAAAGTAGAGATAATTTTATAAGCTCTGTTAACTATTATATATTACGCTTAAGTTATTATTAGAAGAAATCCTAAAATAGCTGTTATATTATAACTAGCTAGGCTGTTTCTAAACTAATATACTAATATTAGTAATTAGCTAAGACTCTTATCTACCTCTCTATAGCTATTACTAAAGAAGACAGCTTACTAATTACTTTTAATATTAACTTTATAGAGGATAACAGATTTAATACTCTTTTGCTTTTAATTTAAGTTATATATAGGTAAAGCTAATAAGTATATACTAAAGCTAACTGTAACTTAGTAGTTAGAGCAGGTTATAATCTATAGTCTAATAAACCTTAGTTAGGCTCCTATAGGTTTATACCTAGCGTATCTATATTGATATAACTTAAGAGTGAAGGTATCTCCTACTGCTTATTAACTAGAGCGTATATAGTAAATATTTAGAGCTAACACTCTTAGAGATAGTATGCTTTGCAGAAGTAGACTAGGTATTTAGTACTTATTTCTGCTTATATATAGGAGGGAAATAGAGGGTAGCAGTTATATTATTTAAACAAACTAAACTAATACTATAAATATTATATTTAAGCTTTACACTTTAGAGATAAAGCTTTAGTATATTACTAGAGTTATTTCTACACTCTATCTGTCTACTCTATATACTAAAAGGAAGACTTAATATAATAATTCTTATTAGACTACTAAGCTAATATTAGATCTTAATAAGCTAAAAAACCTACTTATTAAACTTTATATTAAATTATAGAAAATATAGTAAGAGGTTTTATAAATATTTAAGCAGCTTAGCTTGGAAATTTTACCTATTAATACTATATTGCTAAACTTAAAACTCTCTTTCCTACTGCTATCTGTTATACTAGATAAACACTTAGACCTACCTATAGACTATCTAGCGCCCTCACTATAAGTAGTTAATCTATCTATCCCTAGTCTACTTCTAAACGCTAATAAACCTTATATAGCTAGCTTAGACTTTATAGCACTATTACCACTTTCTAATCTAAGCTTTAATATAGAATAAGCTTTATAGCATATAGGATTGCTCTTTAAAATATAGAGTAAGTTGCTAACTAATATAGCTATACTTAAGTTTACACTAATTATAATTAAGCCTAAATTCAGCTTAACAACTAAAGAAATAGGTATTAATTTAATACTAAATATCACTAAGATAGTTAGTAATAAAGACTTTATAGGTAAGGTTTAGATTATAAATTTACTTAAGGTTAACTAGGCTAATTTAGAGTTTAGTATTAGGCAGCTTAAGAATTATAAGTATCTGGGAAATATATATACTAAAGGTCCTAATAGCTTTAGATATATATTTCTAAAGCTATTACTATTAACTAAGTTTATTCTCTTAGACTTCTTTTAGATACTAGAAAAGCTATTAAAAAGTGAGATAATAGCGTTTCTTAATAATATTGCTAATAATCCCCCTAAAGGATTTATATTATACTATACTAGCCTGCTACTAATATCTATTATTAAATTCTTCCTCTACTCTAGAGATACTTTTATATCTATAGAAGCTATTACTAAGGATAACTTACTATATAGCTATATCAGTATAAAGTATTTTAGTATTAGCTAGCATAATAATAACGCCCTTCTTTAGTTATATAACTATATCAGCTTTAATTAGAAGCTATAGCTTATTATTACAGAATACTATAAAGTAAAGTTTAAAGCTTTTATCTGCTAATACTAAAAGATAAATTAATATATATAATTTATCTGCTATTTATTACTCTTTATTAGGCTAGTAAAGCTTTATAAGAAAGGTATTAACTTTACTATATACTGCATAAGGCTTAGCAATATAGTTATTATTTATTCCAGCTAATATTATGCTGTTATTAACTTCTCTTTATATTTTGCTATATTAATTAATTTTATACTGCTTAGAGACTGCGCTATACTGTTTAATTTTACTATCTATAAGCAATATAAGCTGTACCCTCTGTACTACTTAGACTTCTATATTATCTTACCCCCTCTTTTAGACCTTATACTAAGTATAGAGATAGAACTTATTAGTATTACAGAGAGGATAAAGCTTATAAGGTAATTAGTAGTATGTCTATAGGATTTATAGCTAACTAAAAAACTAAAGACCTCTCAGCTTTATCTAAAACTAAATAATATTATTAGCTAGGTTTAGAATATTAATAAACTCTGCTATATTCCTTATATTAACCTTATAAACCTACTAAGCTCTAAAGTTTTAAAACTTACTATAGCTATTAGCAGCTGCTTAGTAATTTAGCAGTTCTATAACTTTATCTATAATAAGTAAGATCTTAAGAATAATTATACTAAACTATATTTTAAAAGCAATCTATAAGTCTATATTATATAATATCTCACTATACTTAGCAGGTCTTAGCAGTAATTAAATCTTAAGAGGCTTATAATCTATCTTAATTAGTACTATTTTACCTGTAATATTAAGCAGTCTAAATAAAGGCGCCTTAAAGTAGATAGTTTATTTCTTAATATTATTACTAAAAAGTTAAATTGCTATAAAGATATCCTATCTAAATATTAAAACTAAAGTAATAAATAGATATAACTTTATTATAGATATAAGGAGCTTTTATATTTTATTTTCTTAGATAGTAGGAATCTATTTAGTATATATTTAGAAGTATAGATAGTATTAAAACAGAGTGAAGTAGATAGTCTACACTAAGTTTTAGAGAATAATTATATTATATCTTTATATATAGCAGCTAGAGTATTACTATAGTTATTAAATAGTTTATCCTATAATATTAAGTTTAGCTAAAAACTCTATAATACCTCTTTATATAATACTTTAAAAGAAGAAATACTCTTACTTCTCTGCTCTATCCTCTAGATATCTTATAATATTTTCCAGCCTAGTAAATATCTAGACTAGCTATACCTAATAGGATAGCTAAAAAAAGCACTTTAGCCTATTAACCCTACCTTAATATTTAATTTTAAAGCAAGAATATATAATTTCTATAATAAAACAAAATATATTTATATTAAAGGTATCCCCTCTTGTAATAACTCTCACTATATATTATATATTAAAAACTATAACGCTTTAGAATAAAGCTTATAAACTATAACTAATAAAAATAGATAAGTAGTATATTAAGTAGGTAATATTATTAGATTTCTTACTAATAAGATTACTCCTATAAAGATATTTAATAACAGCTAGACGTTAGATTTTATAAGACTAAACCTTCCTCATAAACCAATCATCTATTAAATTCACTATATTAAAACTAGCAATCTATTCAAACTACTAAATTATTTCTACTATCCTTCTGCAAAATTTATACAGATATATATAAGCAGCTATTATATAACTGCAATTAAAGCAGTGTATAATATACTAAATAGAGCATAAATTACAGTCTCTTATAGGAAAGAATAAATTAAAACAGATAAATATCTCTACAATATATATAGTAGATAAATACACTTAGTATTAGCATATAGACTAGAGAGTCTAGTTAGTCTCTATAGACTATATATAATTACCCTAGTCTAATTAGATATATATATATTATAATCTACAAAGCAGTTAACACAGTAATTTCTAGTATAAGAAGCTAATTTCCTATTATATATACTAGCAGCTATTACAGAAGATATTTAACTATTAAATAGATAGCTTTATATATATAATAAATCTACTAATTTAGAAGACCCTTTACTTATTACTTCTATACATCCCTTATCTCAAACTCAGCTAACCTCCCAGCCAGCCCCACTCTATATTTAACATTTCCTACACTAATATCATCTCTTATAATATATTATTAAAGGCTAAATCTATATTCTAATATAAACATCTAAAAAGTATATTAATATAATATTATACCTCATTTAATATTAATAAATCTAACGCCAGTCTGAAAAGCAGGTTCTTTAGCAGTAAATAAAAGCAGCTAAAATAGTAAACTTATCTGAAGAAATATTAAGCTTTTTCTTCCTAAACAGATATTTAACTTATATAAACTAAAATAGAAACTAAATCTTAAAGGGCTGCAGCTAATTCTTATTATATCTAACATAAGATATCAACCTCCTATAAGCAGATAAAGCCTCTTAAATCAAACTTAAAAAGCAGTCTTTAAATTACAGCATAACGCTATATATTTCTTATAAACTATTATATAATATCTTACTATTACAGCATAATTAGTATACTATAAAATATACTATACTAGATTTTAAGAAACATACTAATTTATTATTACTAATAGCATATAAGTTACCTAATAGCTTACTAATATCTACACTTACTTTATTAGGTTACTAGCTATATAAGGCAAGAGGGTTAGGAGAGTAGGAAAGCATAAGACTTTATAACGCTAAAATACTAGTAGTAGATAATAACCAAGCTTTATCAGTATTAAAATCTAAACAATAAATAAGACTGCGTTCTATAGATATTTCTATTATCTAGTATGTAGATAGAGGGGTTTTATCTAAAGGGGCAGGCGAAAGCTGAAGAGATATCCCTAAAGCTGAAGTTAATACTACTTACTAGTCCTCCCTTTAGATTATACCGTTCTCATGCTTAATTATCGCTATTTATAATATCAAAGCATCTTCCGCGCTCAGAAAGATATATTATTCCAGAAGAAAGCCTTTACTGCTAGTAGGTAAAGCTGGAAATTACACTATTTTGTTAGAAAATAAATAGCGCCTCTAGTGCTATACATATAAATCTATATAATAAAATAGCTTAGAGCAATTTAAACACTTAAATCTTAGTTTAGCATGCTTTCTTTTATGCCTAGCAAACAAGTTAGCTCACTTAAAAGTTTCATAACATATACTACATTCAAATAGTCTGTTTTCTATATGCTTTCATATATATCGTTTATAGAAAGTAGCATTTACTAGAATATAAGAGCATTCTGAGTATTAAATGCTTTTTAGTTAGCATACTAAGTGAGAAATACATACCTAAAATCCTATAGGAATACTATACTGCAGGTTATACAATATATAACTTAAAGTAGTTATCAGCAGCAGAAAAAATAAGAGATATACTAACCTACCTACTAAAATCAAGCCTTACACCTTTTATATATAACCCTTCTTATATCCTTAATAAAGTAAACAGCACGTCTAATGCAATTTATCTTATAGGAGTTATACTGCTTTTATTGCAATAGGATAGATATAAGCTTAATAAAATATAAAGTCTTAAATCTAAACAGAGATAGCTAGGTTTTATAAGGGCTCTATCCTTCTTATATAACAGGGGGGGGGGGGGGGGGGGGGGGGGGGGCGGTTTATATGCTTTTCAGAAAGACCAGACAGAAACCTTAGGTTTGAGGGCAGGAGTTTAAAATAAACTTATTTAAGTGCATTTGAAAGACGTAAAGACAGCTTAGAAATCTAAGTCTTCATTTCAAGTTCAAATTATGCTAAACTACAGGTTGCATAGGCTAGAACGGAAAACTTCCTAAGCAGTTATTTAAGTCTGCTCACTAAGATACTCTTATTAATATTACTAGTAGTTCCCCTCTAATTTTATAAGCTTATTATAACTACCCCTCTTAATAATAACTCCTTTCTTGCTGAATATAATTATCTTATCTGCTTGCCTAATTAATAACAACTAATATCTAGATATATTAGCGCTTAAGAATAAGAAATAATAAGACAACTTATGCTATAGTAATTATAGTATAGCCTTTAAAAGCTCTTGCTAAGTTTCTCTTAATTAAGCCTTTAATTACTAAATCTAGAGCGCTAGTCCCTTTATCTATAAGGATAAGCTTAAGCTGCTTAAGAAATAATCTTATAATAGTAATACGTTAGACTTATCTGCCTGAGAAATTCCTTTAAAGGTTAGCTTATAATAAGGCTGTAGTATAGCTTTTTACTTTCTATTTACTCTATATAAAGTTTTATAGTTACTCTTATATTTAGTTATATTATTATAGATATAAGCTTTTATATAGGTACTTTCTATCTCTTTATATATAGCTTTTTGCTTTCTATATAGGATATTCTCTTTAACTATATTATTAAAAATATAAGGCTTCTATTTAAATATATTAATTTAGGCTGTAATACTAAGAAATTATTAGCTAAATAATTTTGTTATATAAGTAGTGTTAACTTATAAGTTATAATTAATTTTGTTAATATTTTAACTGTTTACTAAAATCTTATTGCTATTAGGCTTAAGTTAGCTGCTTAAAAAGCTGACTATTATTAACTTTCTTATACTTAACAGCCTAATAAGAGCGACCTTACTGCTGCTAGAGATACTGAGGCTAAAATTTTCTAGGATAACTTTCTCTCTATATTTAAATGTTATATTATGGATTTCTACTTCACTATTAGTAAGTTTTAATCTTTTTCCTTTCTTGGTATGGGGTCTTATATCTAGAATTTTTTTTGCTTTAGTAGCTTCCTAGAAGTTTTTTAAGATGTTGTTTAAGGATTCTAATATTGAGGTAACTAGGGAAATAATCTGGTTTTAATATATAAGCTATACTGCAATATATCTGATAGTTATTTGTTTTTAGCAAACTTGCTAATATATAAGTAGTGCGTTAGTATAGCGTCTTATGTTATTAACTGCTATGTTGAAGACCTATTTATAAAAGGAAATTATGGTGTATGTTTAGTGTGTTTAGTTAAGCTCTCTAACTTTGTTGTTATTTTTATTAATATAATAGCCTATTTGTATATAGGTGGCTGCTGTTTTCTAGCCTCTTATAGTATTTTTATGCTGCTTCTTATGAGATTTATTAATAGATAAAAACTTAGTATTTACTCTAAAAAGTTTTTTAGTTACTTATCTGAAGATAACCTTAGTTGTAATAAGGTAAACTATTATAAGGCTGAGTATTAATAGGTTAAACTTTACTATAGTAACTGGAATTGTGATGTATATTATAAAAAGCTTATTAGCTGAATTTTCTATTAGATTATTAAAAGAGCTTTTGATATTTTGAGTATTGTTAATACTGGTAATAAGTTCTGTTGTGTTTGTTTCTATATAGAAGGAGTGGTTTGTATTTATAATATTAGTATAAATAGATGTGTTAAGTAATATTTTGTGAAAACTTCTGAGTTTAACTTATATCTAAAACTTCAGCCTGTTTAATATAGGTTTGTATAATGCTAATGTAATTTATATGATTAAAGTACTTATGAATACTTTTTCTGTTAGGAGTATATTTATAATGTGGCTATAAGCTTGTGGAATCTAGAGATTAACTACCTTAATAACTAAGTTAAGATTTAGGATAGCAATAAGGTGTTATATTATTGTTTTATTATTTTTTAGCTAGATAAAGCGTCTAAAGGTTTTAAGCTGGTTATGCTATTGCGATTTCTTAGTCTCTGTTCTCTGGCTAGTTTTAATATCTGTGTTATTTGATTTTAATAGTATACGCTTAGTATTATCTTGGGGTAAAGGTTTATATCTGTGATTGTTGTAAGCGTAATATTATATGATAGTGTAGATTAAAAGCTTTGCAGTTATGCAGGTGAAGTTTAAATATGCTCTGATATTAATATCTTATTAGGTAATAGTGTGCGCTAGGCTAATAGCTTTGCTAATAGATCTTAGGCACTAAAACTATATATAAAGCCTCTAAAAATGCTGTGAATCTTTATAAAGCCTATCTACTTAGATAGTAGCTGCTCTAGTAAAGAAAATAGTATGTAAAGTAGGAAGGCTGTTGTAATTTTGCTGTATAATTAATAAAGTCTAGAGAAGTATTATGTTAATTTATGCTAAAGCAAAGAGGGTGTAGCAGGCTTAAATAAGTTTTTTTCTTAAAGGTATAAATTGCTCTTATTATAAGGGTGTGAATGCTGATAATAAAACAGCTAGTAGAGAGAGAAAAAGGTAGAAATAGTTAGGGATATATTTAAGTGTTATTATGAGTATAGAGGTTAGAAGAAAGGCTTAATAATTTGAAGTGTTAGATAGGGGCTTTCTCCATATAAAGCAGACATTATAATACTTATATATTTCTGCTCTTTTAACATATTAGTGAGGTTCCTATATACTACTTTAGCTTAATATGGCATAATAATGCTTGTTTTGCGGTAGTAACAGCTTAATATTATTAGGGAACTGTGTATATATAGTCTAAAAGAGAGCAGACTTCTGCGTTTCATTAGTATATATAAATTGCTGCAATTAAGCCTAAGGTAACGCTCTATAGTACTCTCTAATTATAAAAGTTAACCTCTGATAGAATGTTATCGGTATATGCCTCTCTTATATAGGAAATTCAGGAGCAGTTACAAGCTTAAGAAGAGCTAAAGCACTCTATGCTACGCTATAGGATACCTAGAACCCAGCCCTACGCTCTCTTTAAGTTAGCTTCCTATAGAGTGAGTTAGCAGTAGTATCCTATACATCTGCATTCTTATACTACAGCAGCTCCTATATATAGACACTTTTTAGACAGCTAAAGCAGTAATTACAGAAGCTAGGAAGTAAGGTGAGAAGTAGGTTGCTAGCTGCAGGAGTTTAAGCTCTAGTAACTACTTAATATTGCTAATTATACTAAAATATACCTATTTAGCACTACGCTCCATATTTAAATAGTTAATTATAACTTCTGAAACTTAAGCTAGTTTCTAAATTTCACAGCTAATTTATCCTAATATATATAGAGCTTACAGCGTCTTAAAGTTAACTTATAAAGCTTAACCTCTTCTTACTGATTAAGAGCTAACTTCAAGGCCTTATAACCTTTCTTAAAAGTTTCCTAGTCGCACAGATCTTTAGATTTAATGCAGTTATAGTTTTCTTTATTACTAATCTTAGGAATATTATATTCCTTATTAATATTATCTTTATTATCTATAAGTTTTAATCTGTTATATTAAATACTTCTAAGTGGGAATATCTTACTGCAATCTTTACAGAATATACTAATAAACGCAGTTCTATTTCTTAATAAATATAGTTTCAACTAGTTATACTTTTAATACTAAATAGGCGTTCTACTATCAGCCTAGAATTAATACTCCTAGAGGAGAGCAAATATATATATACTAATATATATCTAGATAAACTTAAGTAGTATTATATTAAGCTATAAGATCTTAATAGTTAAATAAATTTCCTACTAACAGCTGCAAATAACTATTATAAAAAATTAAAGGTGTTATGCTTATATATAATCTGCTAACTTAAAGGCTAGAGCCTGTTTTAAAGCTAGATAAGCTCTCTATAGAGCTAACTAAAAAGTAAATTTAGCAGAGTGAATTACATAACCAAGCTTTCTGCTTTCCTGTTAACAAATATAACACTTTCACCCTTAGATATATAACTAAGCATCCTATAAAAGCTAATTAATAGATACTGCCTTAAAAACCCCTGCTACTGCTTTAACCTGATAAGGAGAGAGCTTTACCTCTAGGATAAGCAGCAAGCGTGCAATAGGGGTATAAGCTAGCCTGTATAGTGCCTTCACCCTTCCTTAACTTAATTTGCAGTTCTAATCGCAAGGCGCCAGCCCCTGACTATTTATATTATATTAACTACAGCAATCCTATTTAGAACCTAATTTTATATTTCTTACTACTAAATTAAAGTATAAATAAGGCATACGCGCGCTTTCTTCAACCTAAACAGCTATAGCCTCAGAAATAGGAGCAGAGATATATCTTAACAGTGTAATGCTAAATTTATATATATTTAGGCAAACCTATTAAATTGTAGAACCCTGGTGAAAGAGCTTTTGGAACTAGTATCACTTTATCCCTAGGCTGGTCTATAGGCTGTTCTCTGCATCATCTACATACTAACACATAGCAGGCTTAGTTGAAGGGGTTCTATTTTCTTCACTTATAGAGACAGCTAGACTTCAGTCTGTCACTTTATTAGAGAAACCTATAAAAAGCATCCTACAAGAGAAGCTAAGCAGTAAATCCTTAATAGAAAACTCTCTAAAGTTATAAAAGATATAGCTTAATCTAAAAGCTTAAGGCGCCCTAAGCAGAAGTTTATCTTTATGTTATAGATATTAGGTAAAAACTACAGAAAATAATATTATATACTTATAAGACTTAGTAGGATACCTTTTTAACGCTATGAGAGACACTATATCTAATAAATTCACTTCTTCTAAAGACTTTATATCTTTAGCTATAAGTATAAAACGCCTGCTTTCTTGCTTTACGTTATTTTTAGGATTGCAGTATAAAACTTAGCAGATAGTATAGGGGATAGAAATAGCAGTATTCTCTATAAAAAGCTACTTTATTATAAGATATTTATTAATATAAATATACTATTAAATATAGGTAGTAAAGATATAAGATTTCTTATATTTAAAATATTTAGGCAGGCTTTATATATATACTAGAGAGCAATCTACAGTTTATATCTCACTACAGAAGACCTAGCTAAGTCCTTTATAATAAAACGCCTGCCACCTTATAAGGTAATACACCTTTAACAGATAACTTATATTACAGCTAGCTAAAGAGCAACAGTTCTATAAGTCGACTAGTATTATTATTTATACTATTTACACCCTACCTCTAGGCATATCTACTAAGTAAAACCCTCCTATAACCCTTAACTACTATATCCCCACTCTAGCAGCACTAGGGAACTTACTAGTATACTGCTAGCTATATGAGGATCCTAACGCTTATACGTTCTAGATACTTATATATCTAAATAAGCTTGCAGCCCTCTATAACTAACCCTATTAAAGTGATATCTAATATACAGTCTGTTAGAACGCTAATATTCAGCTAGCAGCCTATCTTAATATATTAGGTCTAAGCCTTAAATCTAGCTGTTATACCTTATAACTAATAGGGGATATTACTACGTTGCATTAGAATAAATAAATAAGTAGACTTATATTATACTTAAGTGCGTTCTATCTCCTACCTTCTGCTTTAATCCTAAATACTTCTACTCCTACTTATAAGTTATACTAGTTATATTAGTATTAGCTGCTTTATTAGTTAGCTATTTATATACTATAATATAATCCTCGCAGTAAGCGCTATATATATTAACCCAGCTGGAGCAGTTAACACTATGCTTATATCTATTAATACAGAGATAGCAATCTATTATAGTGGTTTAGGATGATTTTTATAGGTTTTTAAAGTAATAGGAGATTCTGTAAAAGCTAGGAATAAGTGAGAGGGAAAAATAAGCTATTTATATTTAGATTTATCTGCAGTAGCAGAGGAACATTTATACGCATACCGCTCAGGGCCACAAGAGATAATTATATATTAAATAAGCTAACTTAAATATACCTAGATTCCAGGTGTTCCCCACCTATACAAAGGGGATCGATACATTTTGTTAACCCCGCAAGGCCACTAATAGACACTGAATTTATTCTGCAGCAAATCAGAACATATCTGACTAAACCCCCCTTAAACCCTCCCTCTAACGCTTAGTAGTTAATACATAGGCTTAATTGCAGCTTTAAGTAGATAGTTGTCAATATATATACTAAAAGACCTCTGTGTTAGCAGATATAATATTTAATAGGGTGAAATTATAAACTAAGATTCTTTTAACTTAAATATTGCAGGGTGTTTACAGTTAGAGCAACTATTCTAAGGGCAAAGGAAACGCCCATCTAATATTTTGCAATTTTCCTTATATAACAGATTATCTTGCAGCTGTGAACCGTTATATTATTCTAACTTAGTGCTTATCTCAGGGAGTTTTAGTTATGCAGCAATAGAGGAATTATTAACAGACAGTCTGTTACTAACAGCATATAACAATAGTTACGTAGCAAGTTATAGAATAGTAGCAGAGTCTATCCTAAAGAAACGTCAAATATTATTATTAAATTTATCATCTGAGGACTTTTTTAGTTATGTCCCAAAGTATAATTCTGAGAAAGTGCATTAGTCTATCGAAGAAGCTTCCAGGTCGATCTATTAATATATATAACTGTTTCACAATTAGCTGAGGGTTAGATAAAGGGGGGATTACTAAGCCTACAGCTAGAATTTCATCTGTCCTTATCCTAACAGTGGGAAAGCTTTAATAACATTCTCAGTAGCCCTAGGGGCAGTCTTTTGCATAAGTCTGCTTATATACTTCTGTTTAAAAATTTCCCAGAGATTTCTATCTTTAACTCTATATAGGAGAGCTAAGGGATTCTCTACACTTAGCAAATAAACATAAAAGTCTAATTCTAGTTAGTAAATAAGGTAGTCTACTAGATAAACTTAGTAGTTTATACTATAGTATATAGCGTTTCAGTCTGTCCTACTATACTAAGCATAGTAGGCTATAAAGTCTGAAGTTAGTATTTCTTTAGGATAGTCTATAAATACTATAGTTATAATATATAGCTGGAGCGGCGTAAAAATACACTTTATTAAGAACTATATATATATTATAACAGCTTCAGATTGGATTAATTAAGGCATAATATTAACTAGAATCCTTTATTCCCCAGTTGATATTATATCAGCAACTAAAGGTATATCTTAAGCCTTATTTATATCTAGCAACCTTAGTTAGTGCAGTAGGCCTACTAATAAATTAGCGTTAATACAAATTACTCTGCTTTATAGTTTTAAAAGTTTTATAGTAAAGTAATTAATATTCTGAAATAAGTGTGTTTATAACTATATTTAAAGCTCTAAACGTCTATTAAGGTTATATTAGGTTTTCCTTATATACTGAAATGCCTAGCTGCTAATTAGTTATATACATATACTTATTACGCTAAACTAAGAGAAGACTTCTATATATATCTAATTTATAACCTCTTAGAATTCTCTATTCTTATTAATTAAAGTTAAGCACCTTAGGGATTAAATTAATAGCTTTTCTTATTTCTCAGATTAGCGCTTATATCTCCTTCACTTTCCTCAGTAAAAGCAGCAACAGAGATTTATTTAATAGCAGCAAAAGCCTTAGAGTGTTATTAATTAGGAACGCTAATAACAATATATTTAGAGAGGCCTCTATTTTATTAAATATATAAAGAGTGTAATAATAAATAAAGGTAAAGGTGTAAGCAGTCTGTAAGTTTCTAAGCGCAGGCCTTTATATTAAGATATAGCTAAGCTCCTAAAGTTAGATATAAATAGTAGAAGCTATAGAGGTAGCTAAAAAAGAGATATAGACAGTAAAGCAAAATATATTAACAGATAGAGCATAAGATCCTAGCTGCTAGTTATAAAGTTGCTTTTCTTTAGTTTAGTTACTCTATAACCGAGAAGCTTATATTTATACTAAATTAATAAGCTTTAGGTAGTTATATTAAATTTAGTAGTAGTAGGTTTTAAGTGTCAGCTGCTATGCAGTAGATAGCTGCTAGAGTTTAAATAGTATTCTAACTTAGTTCAGCTAGAGCTTAGCTTAGTAGCTAAGGATAATAACTAGATTAGTATTAAGCTAAATAATCCTTATTAAAAGCAGTATATTCAGCTAGGCCCTTTTAGTTAACCTATTACTTACAGTTAACTCTATAGAAGCTATATAAGTAATATTATTAAGACTTACTTTAGTATTATCTTAAAATAAAAAGCTTTTACTTCCTCCTCTACTTATATCAGTTACCTTCCTATATAAGCTTATATATTTCACACCTATCACCTATATATATACCTCAATAAATAATATAAATATCTTAAATAAAACTTATCTCTAAGAGGTATTTACTTCTAATACCCTAAATTTTATATAAACAGCTCTTAAGATATGCTATATTACTGAAAAATATTAAATTATTCTCCCCTATATAATACTATAGCATATGCTGACGGGAGATTCTATCTAGAAAATCAGAAATTTAGTCTATATCTCATAATATTATAATCTAGAGGATCTAATATATATAAAGTAGTAATAGCAGAATATTTATAACTTTAAAATCTTTAATACTAAGCATAAGGATTCTAAGTTTGTAGAGGGAAATCTTCTAAATATAATCTCTATAGAAACAGCTTTAGTAGGTTCTAAGCTAATTACTAAATATTTAAATGCTAATATTAGCAGGTAAGAATATAAGAGATAATTCTTCAGATTGCATTTAATAATAACTTAAAAGCTACTAAAAAGCTTATAGAGAAAAATATTATTAATATAGAGGGGTTGCTAACAGAAATATAACTAAGAAAAGATATTATAGAGAAGACGTTATCTAATAAATAAATATAATCTAAACATAATATATTTTTTATACCCTCTGTAGTGTATATACCTTATTTCTAGACCTCTATATTATTCTTTACAGCGCAACATAAGTACGCTATATTTACAGACAGCTATATTACTAAGTTCTAAGCCTTTTTTACCTAATAGTAATAACCTCACTTAGCGTATACACTCCTTACATATAGCCTTTCCTAGTATTAAAAGCAGTGCTAAGCTAAGTAATATATAGTTATTCTAGGGGTATAATAATCTTCTGCAACTTTTTCAGGTATATAACTAGAGATAATATTATAGAGTTTGCATAGAACAATATTAGTAATATAATAGATATATTTAATAGCCTTAAGTCAGCATAAAATAAATATCTTAATTTAAACCTCAGCTAAATATATATATAAATAAGTAGTATTCAGTTAGATTCCTTATATTAATATAAATAACTTTATTACCTTAAGCTTAATATTTACTATATAACATAATTATACTGAATAACCTTCTATATAAATTCTATAGCTTGAAGTAGAATATGCTATTATCCGTTATAATATTCTGTTTCTTTAGGTTTAAGTGTTATTAAGAAAAAATAATAAATACCTCCCTTTAAAAATCCCTTTATAGCTTCTAATTTTCCTTTACTTAATAGTAATAGCTTAACCTGAAACTCACGCCTCTTTCTTATAGCTTATTATTAGTATTAAAAGTAATGCCTAAAGAAGTAATATGCAGCTGTTTTATAGAACTGAGATTTATGCTTACTAACTAACTTTATAGAAGATTTTTCTAAATAATTATTAATAATATTATTAAATTTTATAACAGAAAGTTTTATTTCTAGGCGTATATATAAGATCTTAAAGCTACTTTTAGATTAAAGAGATACTTCCCTAAATAATTCTAAAGTGTAGGTAATAGTTTTACAATATTTGCTATACTAGAAGCTATTTAGTTTATAAGCTATTATTTCCCTTAGGATTAGTAGTCCTTTACTTAGGTTCTATATATAGAACTCTACTTCTTCTTTGCTTTAAGGTATATAAAAAGTTAAAGTTATTAGCTAAGAGGTAGCTATAGTAACTATAAAGAGGAAGAAAGTATAATTTTATAATATAAACTATATAAACTAAATAAATCTCTTAGTTACCTTTTTATATATTAAACTCTATACTAATTCAGCAATATAATTAAATATAAAAGCTATATAGGTATAGATTCTACACTTATAATACTATTATACTAACTGCAGATAAGCTTAATAGAGACTATACTAGATAATATTTATAAAAACTACTATAATTACTAGACTAGATCTATATTTACTAAGGACTAGAAGTAGCTCTATATATTATAATAGAGCTGCTATCTTAGGAATAAGAAAGCTCTCTAATTACAATATCTTAGATTTTAAATAAGCTGCTTAACATTAATAATATTAAAAGAGCTATTAAATTAAAGTCGCTATAAGCTTAAGAGCTATAAGCATACTAACATAAGGAGGTAGAGAGCATAGAGGTTAATATTATATCCTATAATATAGAATACCTCTATAAAAGCTATTAAATAAAATAGCAGAAGTACTTTATACTTAAAACTTATAGAAGGTTTAAGCTACTTTAGATTAATCCTCTAACTATTAAGGATTACTAGTAAATTACCTACAGTTTCTAACTAAGGTTTCTAACCTAATCTGATCTAATTAGTAGAATCTTTCTCTAAGATAAAGGCTATTAGATAAGATAGCTAAGGTCTTTTATACTTAGAACTTATAGAAGGGTTTAGCTTACTTAAACTAATCTTCTAACTATTAAAAATGACTAATAAATTATCTGCAGTTTCTAACTGAAGTAGTTAGCTTATTTTAGTCTAGCTAATAGGGTGTTTCTATATATAGCAACTAAGATATAGCTAGCCTCTGCTTTAATCTTAACCTTATAGCCCCTACCTAATACAGATAGCTTATTCTATATCTAGCTTTATAAAATTACAGTAGGGTTAATAATTATTACAGCTAGCAGCTTCTATTTAGGTATTATTAAATATATTTAAACAGAGAATATAAAGAGACAGCTTTAATATAGGAAATCTAATAGGTTCTTAGGTGTTTACTAACTATACTAGCATATTAGAAGTATTTTAACTATTTCTATATTTATTTTATAAGTTACTAAATAAGTAAGCCTTTACAGTATATATTCCCTAATATTAGAACAGGTTACTTATAGCATACTGCTTATTCTCTTCAGTTTTATTACTTATAGTATACCTCTTATTTTCTTCAGTCTTATTACTTACAGCATACTTCTTATTCTCTTCAGTTTTATTATTTACAGCGTACCTTTTATTCTCTTTAGTTTTATTACTTGCAGTATATCTCTTATTTTCTTCAGTTTTATTACTTACAGTATACCTCTTATTCTCTTCAGTCTTATTAATTACAGTATACCTCCTAAATCTATAAATATCCCCTTATAGGATTAAATTCTAATTCTTAAAATATATATATAAAGGTTATAACTTTAAATAACTTATTCCTTTATTTATTACTTATAAATAGATACTTAAACTCTTAAAGATAATTTATATACTTTTTCTTCAGTTAACCTGCTATTATATAAAGGTTTGCTGTTATATTAACTTTAGTATTTTATATATATTATCTAATCTACTATCTGCTTTAAGCTATTACTATATATATAATCTGATAAGGATAGCAAACTTATAGGAAACCAGAATATAATAAATAGATTAAAGAGACCTAGCAGAAAAACCCTTACAATATCTCTAGTTATATAAATACTACTTATAAACTAGACCCTTATACATCTTAGGCTTTAAAGCTGGGATAGTGTTCTTAGTGTTAAGCTTTAGGTTAAATTTTAGATAAATAAGTTAATAGGCAGTAATATTAAAGTCTTATTAATTAGACTAGCCTCTTAGAGTTTTAAAATAGAAATAATAAAAGAAAACTTTTTTATAGCTAAATAACTTAATACTACCTATCTGTTAAACCTATTAAAATATAAAAGATTAATTATACTACTTTGAAATTAAATATTCTATAGCTAAACCTTATATTTATAATAGTATCTTCTTTATATTATATCAACCTTCTTTACTTATAACTTCTGTGATGCTACTAAGCAATATTTCTAATCTTAGTGAAATAAACTTCTATAAATTAGCTTTAAGCTTAATAAGAATTTTATCTGCTAATATCTGCTTTATTATAAATATATCTTAAATCTTACATTTAAGCATATAGAAATAGATATACTATATTTCTTTTTAGTTATACAATTAAAACGTTATATTAATATAATTAGTGTTATATACATATAAAAGCCTAATCTATACAGTCTGATTTAGTGAGATAGCTATTAAAAAGTATCTAAAAGATAGCTAGTCGCTTAAAAGTATTAATTTATAGCTTATATTAAGCGTTTTAAATCCTCCTTAACATCCTCCTAGCTAGCTAAGCTCTCTATCACTTCCATTAAAGGTGGTATAGGCGCAAGTAGAAGACTACTAATTAATTCCCTTTTAGTTATATAAATTCCTTTTAAAAGCGCATTATAGAAGCTTTATATAGCTAATAAAACGTTAGCTTCTCTAGTTTAACCTTTAATAGTAATAAACTTATTTATAATATATATAGATAGCTTTCAGTCTTACTATATCTATAGTGTTATCTATAATACTACTTACTCCTTAAGGTTAAAACTTATCCTTTTGCTATTTAAACCTACTGATTTAACTTCTAAGTCTAAAATATAGAGCTGCTATATTAAAAAGAAAAGTACACCTACATTAAGATTAATAAGGCTTATAATAGATATACAGTCGCTAAGCGTAAGTAAAACCCCTAATAAAGAGTGTTTAATCTCTAAAATTTACTCAAGCAGAATAAATTACAGGAAAGTTTAATCTAATATTATATAAAAATAAAATAAAAAAGTTATTAAACTTTAAAATTACATATTATTAACCCCTTTAAGAGTATTATTAAGATTAATTAGTAATTCCCTAATTAAATCTAAATATATAATATCCTATAGAAGTAAGTCTGAAATAGTTTCTATTAGTATACTATAATAGAAAGCGCATATATGATCCTTATAGTTTAATATTATATCTAGGTTAAATAGCTTTTTAAGAGATACTATAAGCCTTAAAGCACCTAGTAGAGGGTAGCACTATCTTAGAGGTTAGCATAGCATAATAATAGGTGTTTACATATTATATGCTTTTTATATCATCTAGTAGACTTTTAATCTATAAAGTTCACTTTTATTATTATTAAATATCTATTAATTAATACTAAAGAGAGTCTAATATATATTACCTTATACGCTTATACCTATAAGAAGTAACTGCCTAATCTTACTATAAGATTGCTATATCTAATAAGCAGTAAGCAGTTATAATAGAAATATAATAAGAAACTTAGCAGTAATACTAGATATATAGTAATGCTTTTACACCTACTTAATAATAAGCTAGCATTCTAGTTTTTTAACTATATAGAATGCAATAAGATCTTTTAGAGGTATAAAGTATTAGTTTTTATAAAGTTACAGGCAGTTATCTTTTAGATATATCCTAAAGTTTATATTAATATACCTCTTAGTATTTAGTAGTATGCTAACTATAAGTTTATATACTATAGCTTTAAATACCTAAATATTAATCTTTATGCTATATTCTTAGTTATTATTAAAAAGCTTAGGGGCTATCTAATATAGAGTGCCTATAAAGGTTTTCCTCTTATTATATTTAGACTTAAGAATTTTAGCTACTCTAAAGTTATAAAGCTGAATCTAGCCTACTTTAGTAATAAGGATATTAGCATATTTAATATTATAATAAATAATATCTTATCTATATATCTAGTAGATAGCTTTAGCAGCCTCTCTAAATATAAGGATTACCTATATCTCTAAGAGGTATTCTATAGGCTTTGTAAGAGTAGCTATATTTATAGTAGTATATTTTATAACTAGCTATACTAAGTAGCTAAAAATAAATATATTAATTATTATGTTAATGTTTTTAGTGTTGCTATTGCTTAAAAGCTTTAATGTGTTAACTTCCTAGAGAATATTACTAATTATATTAAATAATTAAGGCTCTATTATATCTTCTTCTTTAATATTAATAATTTTAACAGCTATAATTTAGCTTAATAATATAGCTCTAGCTTTATAAACTTAGCTAAAACTGCTTTTTCTGACTAGTTTATATAATATAAAAGGTAGTAGCAAGGTGCTAACTTTAGTATATTACTAGTAAACTAACTCCTAAGTATATATAGCGTTAATATTTACTAGATTAGTAAAAGTTATTTTATGTATAAATATTAGTAGTATTATGTTTAGAATAGAATTATAGTAGGATTATAGTAGTAATAAAATACTAATAATATAGCAAAAAGAAAGCTATATATATTTTTTAAGTTAAATAACAGTTTTATAGTAGGGGTTAATATATATATATTAGGTTTAAGAGCTATATAGAAGAGAAGTATAATATTAGCTTTAGTGTATATCTTATGCTACTTTGCTTATTTTATAGAGACCTTTTATAAAATTAACAGCCTGTTTTGCATGCTATTAAGTATAATAGTTAGAAATATATTAAAGATCTATAAGCAGAGGTGTAAGTATAATATAGAAGCTAGTGAAAATATAGATTACCTACTGTTTAAACTGTTTCTAAATAAGACGCCTATTAAGGTTTACTTAGAAAAACACTTATAGGTACTATCTTAGCTATTAGTATATTTCTAGACTAAAGCGACCTAAGCTCCCTACTTATACCTATAAGTTAATATATAAGTATATTAAATATTAGTTATAAACTTAATAGCTAAAATCTAATTAGTAATCACTTAGGAAATATAGTATTTTATATTTTAATTTTATCTCTAAATTACTTCTATTAAATAGTTACTCTAACTGATATAGAAACTTCTTATCTAATTTAATCTACCTCTAAAGTGCTTAAGTTATCTTAAGCTAAATATAAAGGTAGCTACCTGCAGTTTTTAGATCTTATATTAGATTTCTACTACTTTATTCTAATTATAAATATATATAGTATATATTATAGAAAGGTTATAAATATAACCTCCTTATGCATAGAGAGTATAAGTATAACAGTAGAGATTATAGTAACTAAAGCTTAAAATCTAACTAGGAACTATATATACGCTTTTATATTAGATAATTCTATTCCTAAACGCACTCTAGCTATGAGAGGAATTATTAAGCACAGAATAAGAGTATATAGCAATATAAAGGCAGCTGAAAGTATATTCTAGCCCTAGAATGCTTACTAAATGCCCACTATAAGGACTAAGTATAGGCTGATACCCCTAAGAGCTAGAATAGAGTTTCTAATTATTCTGTTGCTTATTATAAAAATTAGGTTTAAGATAGCTTAAAACGCTTTAAAAAACTATAGATAGTTAGCAGTAAACTTATAGAAGTAAAGCTATAATATTTTAATATAGCTAACTATAAAAATATAAATACCCTTTAGAGCTTAAGAAAAGGGAATAGCTAATCTGTTATCTGTTAATAAGATAGATATAAATAAAAGTGTTAAATAACAGAATAAAAATAGTAATACCTAAGTATACTTCTGATATATCTATAACAGTTTGTTATAGGATTAATTTATAGCGCTATTTAATACTTTAGAGTTGCAATATATAAACTAGAAGAATATTAATAGATTTACTAAAGTAAAGGTAAATTAAACGTTAATAATCTAAAAATTAGATAGAAAAGCTATTATAGAAGAAAAGAGGATAGTACTATATAAGAGGTATATTAAGCATTAATTATTAGTGCAGAAAGTGCTATTTATATAATAAGAAGATATATACAGATAGATTAGCTTATATAGGTATCTATATTAATAATAAGGTAGGTATATTTAATTTAGCTTCTTATAGTATACTTTATACTTTTTTTATTTCTATCCTTAGAGACTTAGGTTTTATCTGTTTAAAATCAGCTCTATACAGTATATATTATATTTTCTTTATTTCTGCTTTATGCAGTATATATTATATTTTCTTTATTCCTGCTCTATATAGTTTAAGCTGTATTTTCCTTATTTCTACCCCCTAGGATTTAAGTTCTATCTGCTTAAATTTAGTTCTATATAGTATATCTTTTAATTCCTCTTTTTTTTTCCTCTAAGACTTAAGCTCTACCTTCTTAAGCTTATTTTAATATAGTATACCTCCTATTTTCTCTTTTCCTCTTCTCTAAAATCTATATTCTATCCTTTTAGTAACTAACTTTACTCTATCTTTAATTACTAAAAATTCTTAAACTTAGCTAATATAGACCTAAAGCTAATTAAACAATATATTAAACAATATAAGGGACTTTTAAAATATATTAAGCTGGTTTAAACTGCTATAAAGGAAGTAGCTACTAAAGCAAGAGATTATATTATTAATAATTTATTAGTACTTAAATTAAGTTGCTTAGGAATTATTATATAAAGGATTACTGAAAGCTGATATCTTAAAACGTATAAGGTTAATAAGATCTCTCTTACTAAGGTAGTAATACTTATAAGGTATATATATCTTAAGGAATAAGAAGCTGTTATTTAATGCTTTAATATTTAAGAAGACATCTTATTATACTTTAATATCCTGCTGAGGGATATAGAGGTATATTTAAGCTTTCTAATAGTTTTTTTTAAGAGAGATTAAAATAGGTATAATTCTATCTTCTAGATATAACAATTTAGTAAATTAAAGTTAACACTAATAAGAGACTAAAGCTAGCGTATAGAGAATAGCAGATAGACATTATAACCCTTTTTAAAATTTTCCTACATTTAGAGAATAATAAAAGTTTACTTTTAGAAGAAAATAAGGATAAGGATAAAGAAGTAGGAGAGATAGCAGGGATTATTATAGCGTTAAATCCTAAAAAACAAAAAAGAGATCTATTTATATCTAAGTTAGATAGAGCGTCTGATAGCCTTATAAGTGAAATTATAAAATAGTTAATAATAAGTCTTATAGATACTTTAACTGCTAACCTCTTAGAGTTAACTGTTATTTTAAACCTATTAAGTCTAGCACCTAATAATAAGCGAATAATTATTATAGAATATATTTACACTTAGGGCTTTAAGAAGTAGAAGCAGAAACTTACTCTTAGATACTTTAGTAATATATCTACTGAAGCTATTAATAATTTATATATAAGTATATTTAATAGACTAAAGATAGATAAGTATAAGACTGCCTATATAATTATTAATATCTAGTATGCTTTAGGTAAAGCTGAAATAAATATAGTAGAAAACATTTTTGCTTTATTAAAATTAGTATAAATAACTATAGATATTAGAGGTGATAAGAACTTTAAGATTAAGATTAAGCTACTAAGAATTAAGGGTTTTATATTAATTTTTAAGTATATATAGCTTATATATACTGACGCTATATTCTCTAGCTTATAATATTTAATATAACTATTATTTCTATAAATAGCTTAATAGAGTTACCTTTCTTTATTAACTCTATCTTCTGTAGAGATATAAGCAGCTAGTACTTCTATCTCTCTATGCTGCTATTTATAACCCTAAGGCTTAATACTTAAATAACTATAACTTTAATATTGCTTAATATTATAATATATGCAATATGCTGTTACTACTCTTTATTATGCAGAATATTGCTGCTATCCTCAGTAGTATTAAAAAACTTCTTATTAAGAAATATAGAACTCTATTATAATACTTATTTTAATATATAGTTTGTAAGCTTCTATGCTTAGTAGTGCTAATAATGTTATAGCGTAGTAAATCTAATTGTAAAAGGTTAATACCTAGTAAAGTATTTAAGGTAGTTAGTATAGCTTTATTACTTCTTAGAATAGGGATATAGTTTTCTAACTATATAATAGTGATCTGAAAAGTAGCTTATAAGTTTAAGCTATAACTGCGTAGGTTTTTATAATCTCTTGCTTATATAAAATATAGATAGATAAGAGTTATATAGGCGCTAGCTTATTCTAATTGATCTTACCTTTTAAGTGTTTATACTAGTATAGAATATAGAAAATATAATACTAAGTAAAAAAAGCTTTAATGTAAATTAGAGGTATTTCTAGCTAAATGCTACTTTATTCTAGAATTTTAAATATATTCTTTTTAATTTGTTTACTGCTTTTTTAAATAGTAATTATTTTATATTTATTAGTATTCTCTTAAAATATTACTTTTAGCTGTCTGCTCCTCTTACTTATAGCTGTAACCTCTTTAAAATTTCTTATAAGCCTATAAGATTTCTCTAGTTTATACTTTATACTTTTTAGACTATATTTTATTTATTATACTAGTAAACTCTCTTAAGTTAATATTATTTTTACTTTCCTCTTTATACTCTATAAATTAGAGTAGAAATTTAACTTTATCTAAATCATATATAATCTAGCTTTTAGGTGTTTCTATAGCTTTAAATTTATATTAAAGCTTTCAGATAATTATATTAGATAGGCTTAAAATACTTATAAAATAATTAATAGTAATTAATTTATACTGGCCTTTCTTTTCTTAAGATATCCTATTTATAGGGGTGATATTGCTAATAAGACTTTTAGCTATATTATAAATAAGAGATATTATAATATATTTTTATATATTGAGATGTAAAGGAGCTAAAAGGGCTATTATAGCTATATAATAATTATAGTCTGTAATTAACTTACTGTTGCTAGGACTTAGTTAATAAGGACTTTAAAAGTATGAGGGTGCTAAATACTTAATATTATAATAATGCTATATTTTGCGCTTAATAGTTTTTAGTTTCTTAAGTATATAAAAGAAATATAGTAGTGAATTTTAATTAAATTGTAGCTTATCTTTTAGTATAGCTTAGTTAACTGCCTATAATGCTGATATTATTAGAAGCTGTTAATAGAGCTTTTACTATTAAAACTAGCTATACTTACTAGATTCTTTACTCTATATTTAAATTAATTTATAATAATTTATTTATATTAAGAAGTTATACTTAATTTTATAATATATAAGAAGGAAGGGTAAACCTTTATAAGCAGTGTGGACTAGTAAATATAGTTATATCTTTTACTCTGCTTAGACCTATAAATATAATAGTGTTTTTATTACTTTAATGTGATAATAACAGTAGTCTTAGTATTTACCCTATATATATTGAAAACTAATTTAATAGTTATATTTTATAGCAGAATAAATTCTCTATATTAAATAAATATTATAGACTAATCTTAAGAAGCTTAAGCTAAGTTGCTACTATTCTTTTTTTATTAGCTATAAGAACTAAAGCACTTTTTATAAATAGGATAGTTATATTTTGTAAAGGATTATAAGATAGTTATAAGCTATAGCTAGCAGCTAGCTTTACTAGGTCTCTTTATGCTAATAAGATTAAGTTATGCTTTACTATACTGTTTAACCTAAGTATAAGCGCTATTAGATAAGCAGTATTATATATTTATTAGTTTAATATATAATATTACTGAATTATATACTGGCAATATACCTACCTTTACTAGCTTTTTAAAAGGTTTATAGTCTATGTTACTAGAGAACTTAAGGCTAATATTATTTAGATAGGAAGTAATAACTAGAGTATATAGGGTTTAAATAGATTAAAAGTCTTATCTAGCTAGGTTATTTAGTTTTAGCTTAAAACTTAGTTAATACTTAGCTGGATTACAAAGAGGGTAGAACTAATAAAGGGTAGTAAATAAAGTAGATAGATAAGTTAGAATATCTAATATAAATAAAGGAATATAAAGAATAAATATATAGGGAAGCAGGTAGTTTAGGTGAATTTTAAGGTCTTTTTAATTTTATCTGAGACTTTAAAGCTAAAGCCTAAGTAGATTTACTTAATAAGGAGAAGAACTTATATCTAGAAAGGTGGGGAAGTTATTTACTACTTATATTTATTACTAATAAGTCTATTAAGTCTGAAGTATAGTGCCTCTCTGATATGTTATAGGAGATAAGATATAAGCTTAAAAGCTTTATATTTTAACAGCTTAGGATAGGAGTTTTTAGTATATAGTTTTAGCTAATATTTTAGCTTAGTAAGCTAAAGATCTATCTTTTATTTATAAGGACTTTTTTAAGTACTGCTTAATATAGGGCTTTAATATACTTAAAGTATTTATTATAGAAATATTAGGAGAATATATAAGGTGGTCTGCTGATATAAGTGCTTAGTAGATTTTAATTTAGGGCTTTTTTAAAACTTTAAGTGAGTTAATTAAGTTTAAGAGAAAGGTTAGTAATTATCTGAAAATATAGGATTTCTCTCTTAAGCTTATTATTTTTAGGTTTAAAAGCAGAACCTCTATATTAACGTCCTTATGCTAAATATCTCTATATCTAATAAGGCTATTAATATGCTTATTTAGTAAGCTAAAGTCAATCTGATAATATACTTAAAAGCAGTATAGAATTACTATAAAGAGGTGAGTAATAATAAGTAAACTATTTATTTTTAAACTAAGTTAGGCTTAGGTTTCTTATGAAAGGGGAGAAGTAAATAATAAAGTAGTGTACTAATTTAATATAGCAATTAAGAAGCTAATTAAAACTGATACTTAAGAACTATAATAGCTAAGAGTGTAGTAGAGAAACACCTATAGTAGCTTATTAATTATTAACTAAAGGAATTATCTATTAGCGTTATCTATTAAGGAAAACTTAGACCTTATAGAATTTGCCTTATATACTCACCCTGTGAGGGCTAGCTGCAGAAGACTAACTAATTAGATACGTTGTTTTAAACCTTTAGTTTTAAAGTTAGGCTGACTTTTATCTATAAAAACCTTAAAATTTAAGGTTAGTAGATTTACCCTAGTAGTTATAGGTGTACTATATAGAGGGCTGTAGCAAAGTGGGGTATTTTGCTTTTATTAGCACTTTAGTAAGTATAGGTATAAGTGGGATTAGATTATCTAGTAAACTGAGGTTAATATAGTATATATTTAATATAAGATAATCTGGCTAATTAATTTTCTGAATATATACTCCTCTTAGAAGAATAAATATAGAATATAGCTTTCTAAAGACGCTTGATCTAACATACTGCTATTAAAATTTATAATACTTATTAAGTTCTAAACACTATTTATACCTATAGAAGGAACTATTTTATACCCACCTACTGTAAGTACTATATTAGAATTATATTGTTCTATATCTCTTTATTACTCTCCTTTATAGACCTACTAATTATGCTACTTTTAAAAATAAAAGGTTTATAATAACTTCAGCCTGTTTTTAGCTACTAATTAGGGTAAAGTGTGATTATATATAAAGCAAAAACTTAAAGTGTATAGCTTGTTGTAAATAAACTCTTTATAGCTGTCTGCTTTAAGTTCTAATAGTATATCTGTTTAATAAATATATAATGCTTCTATAGGATAGTAATCAGCTTAAACTAACTTAAGATAGGGAAAAATAAAGAATACTTAAAAAACCTTCTAATTAACTGTAAATATTTGCATATTAGTTTTAAGCGCAAGACTTTCTTATAATATTTTCTATTTAGCCTAGCGTTACAGCTTAAGTGCTAGCAGTTTAGTTTAAATTATAAAAACTATAGCTGTATTATTATGAAGAATAAAGGAAGCTAGTATAATATCTTAATAATGCTATATAGCTATATCTATTTTAAACTAATTAGAACTTATATAAAAAATTATATTTCTGCAGCAGTTTAAGCAGCTTAAGATAAGATTTTATAGTCAAAGCTGTTCTTATTTATTACCTATCTCCTTAGTAAGGTAAGATACTCTCACTTAATAGTAATAAATAATATTTATTTTTAAACTAATTACTATAGAAACCTCTTATTTAAGTATATTTAGAGCTATATATAGCTTTATACTTAATATAGCGTTATATTTTATTTTCTCCTAGCGCAGATATATTAAGTATATAATATATTAATAATCTAAGGTTACTTTAGTATATAACTATGCTAGTTCTATATATAGTGTAGAGTTAAATTATTTACAGCTTAGAAAGCGTAATATAAACGCTTAATATAGCAATATATATTAAAATCTTAAACTATTAAGAGATAAAGTAGGTACTTTTACCTGTTATGTTAGTAGTTTACTTCTTACTATTATATATAAGAGAAATAGATATTAGCTAAAATATATATTAGAGCTGCTTTAATAATTTAGTTAGTACTTATATAGCTTTTTATTTTTAATCTTAATAAAACTTAGGATAAATTTTAGTAGTATTTTATAAAACTTATATAGCTTTTTAAAAAGGCTATAGTATTATACTATTAACTTCTATTTAATTTCTATTTTCAGTTTAGTTAGCTTTTTAAAGCAGTATAGCTAGTTAATCTAAAGCAGCTAGAAATATATTTAGATAATCTTATAAGTATACTTAGTAGTAGAGTTGACTAAATTAGTAGGTATATCCTCAGCATAAAGAACTTCTATTAATTTTTATTTTAGAATAATTAGGAATTTTATAGGCTTTTATAGAAGATGTATATAAGTTGGGATAGCTAGAGTCTCTTGCTCCAATAGTTAGCTTAAGGTTGTTTATTAATTCTAAGATAAGTCTGAGATTTAAGATTTATTAAGTTGAAAACTATATAGAGTAGATTTAAATAGTTTCTTTGCTATTAAGTTAGAGATATAACTGTTAGAAAAATCTTAGCTGTAATACTTTTAGTATAATATATAACCTTAGTATACTTTTTATCTCTTAGATAGTTATAAGTTCTTAAATATATTCTATATTATTTATTTATAAGCTTTAGTTTTAAAGGCAGCTTATAAGCTTTATTTATAAACTAAACTCTTAATATTAAATAGTAAGCTACTTATATACTATAGCTTTAAATTACCTTCTTATAAGAGTATTATAACTTTATTAGCAAAGGGTATTATTATATATAACTTAAAGTTTCTTATAATATTTATATTAAACTCTCTCTAAAAACTAAGCTAATAATTATTAATAAGAAATATTATTTAGAGTTTATATAATCTTTAGATAATAGTAGATAAAAATAAGTTTAAGCTCTTTCTAATATAAAAGATTTTTCTTTTTATTATATTGCTACCTTAAGGTAGTAAATATAATTTAAAATAGAATAAGTTTATAAATAATTTCTATACTAACTTTTTAATATTAATTATGATGTTTATATCTATGTGGACTGTAGTTTTAAGAAGAGAGATCTTTTCTATATTATTAAAAGCTAGTTTTATATCTTTAAACTATATATTAAGGTAATAGTATTTAGTAGTTATATACTAATAACTAAACTAAATAAATTTAGTTTAGGCTTTATAACTACTAATAAGATTTAAATAAGCTTTAGTTAAGCGTAATATATATCTACTTATTAGAGAGGAATAAATTCCTTTTAGTAGTTTCTTTTCAGAAGATCTACTATTAATATTAAGAATAAAATTAAGCGCTTATAGGTTTAAATATAGCCTTTATATCTTAGAAATATAAAATAAAATTAAATTATTTATAAAAACACTTAGATTTTAAAATATTCTAACACCTTTTATAGTATAAAGAGGAAAATAGCTATAAAGTTAATATCTATACGCCTTAATAAGGAAGTATATTATAACTTACTAGAGTACTACTATACTACTATATATTCTATACTTATTTAGTTAGATATCTTACTTAGTAGAGATATTTATACTTCCTATATATAAATATCTTTATAATTAAAAAAGATTAGGTATTTTAAAAGTATTAGTAGTCTAACTTCTTCTATAACTATTAATAATATAATTATCTAAACAGCTTAGTTTATTATAATATTTATAACTAATAAATAAATAAACCTTATTATTATCTATAGATATTACTAGAATCTTAATCTTTATACCTATAGCCTGTATATATAAAGTATTCTGTAGCTTTTAACCTCTAAACACTTCTTATAAAGCTGTTTTAATATTCTAGGGAGAATATATAGCATTAGGAAATAAGATTAAGACTAGTTTTCTAAATATATCAAAAGGTATAAAAGCTTATTTATATAGCTTAAAAGCTATTAAGGTAAAAGCTTTAAAAAATATAATATATTTTATAACTAACTAGCTATTAATAAAAAGAGCATTAATAATAATACTTCTTAGTAATATATAAGAAAAAGCTTAAAACGTATTAAAAAACTACACTTATTTATACTAATGCTATATATAAAGTTAAAATATTCCTAGATTAAGATTAGTAGGTTTATCTTTTCTTCTAGTAGCTTTAATATCTCTAAAAATAAAACGCCTTTAACACTACCTCTATTAATACTTAGAAACTTAATACTAGCTATATCTAGAGACAAGTAGAGCTTAAAATTAACATCCTAATAATAAAGTGAATAAACTTAATAATAGAGCAGTAAACTATCCTCTAGGGTAGAAGCAGTAAAGTTTCTTAAATACTTAATATATATACTATATCTATAAAAAAGAATACTCTAAAACTCTTAAAAAGCAAATAAAGCATATAGTACTACTTTTAATAGCTCTTTAGTAATATATAAAACTTCTAAAAACTTATTAGTAAATATTAACAGCTGAGGTTTCTATTAAAAGTTACTAAAAAAGCTCTATAAAGCAGCTATAAATCTTATCTACTAAGAAGCTTAGCAGTAGTATACTACCTCTATAACTAACTTAAAATACAGCTTATACTGTATATATATATATATCTTTATATAGTATATTAAAAACCTCCTTCAGACTGAATAAATATATCTTAAATATATAGTAATTAAATATTAAATATATTATAATTATTAATCCTATAAAAAACATAAAATCTTTAGTATTTATAATTAAACTTAAGTAATCTTAAAGATATTAAGATAGGTGCATACTTACAGAGAAGTCCTTCCTTAATACTTTAACAGAATTAAAACTATTATTCTAATACTTAGTAGAACTAAAATTAATATTAAACAGATATAAAAAATACTTCACTAAGAAAGTATAGCATAGTCGCTTTCTTCTTAATTATATATTCTGCGCGCTTTTAGTAAGAATAGTTTTAAGTTTTCTCTCTAGTCTAACTCCTAAAGCCTCTTAGATTATAACTATAGAGAAGAAATAATATAGAAGAAGTGTAGCTCTCTTATCTATCTCTACGTTAATATAATTTTAAACTAATATAGAATTAATAGAAAGTTTAAAGATAACTAATAGATAAAGAAGCACTAATAATAGCTTAAAAGCTCTATTTTAAATCTATTCAACTAATTTAGTTATAATAGAAGCAATATCCTTAAAACAATATAAAAAAAAGCAGAAGATATCTATAAAAGGGTAGATTACCCACTTATATATAATAGATTCTACAGCTTAATATATATAATAAGTATTAAATATCTTTTAATTTACTGATATATATTATATTCTTAAGTATAAATCTTTCACCTTCCTTAGGTATAATAATATATAGCTTAAAAGCAACTTATTATTAAGGTGCAGAGAGAGGCTAAAAGTCTAGTAATACTAAGTGAATATTTTATAACAGCCTATAATAACTATAAGACTTAAGCATTATTACAGTATAAGCTTAACACTTAGCAATATTTTTAGTTATAAAGAATAAAATAGTATAAAAGAATATAATATTTTAGACAGCTATATCTAATATAAGTAGGCGTTTATAATTTCTTCTCTACAGTATATAATATTAACTTTAAATTTATATTATTTATCTTATCAGAAGTTATATTTAATAACCTTATAATAGTTAGTTCTAAACTAAATTAATTAAAATAGCTTAACTCTATATTTAGAATATAATTTCTTTAAAACATGCTTTTTATACTTATATATAATATTAAAAGCTCCTAGTTATCTTAATAAGTTAAATCTAGTAACTTATTATATCTTTTAAGTATATATATAACTATGCTATCTATAGGGAGAGACAGTATTATATCTACTTAAAGAGACTAAATTATAAAATAAAATATACCAACTTCTAAAATATATATTATAGGTGTTTAGCTTCTATACTAATAATTTACATTTACTACTATTATTATTATCACTATTATTGCTATATTATAAAAACAGTTAATAACCTATAGAATATCAGATAGATACCCCTATTAGGCATTTTAAAACTCCTAAATAACTCTAGTTAGTTAATCTTTAAGGCTTTAGTAACAGCTTATAATATGTTATTAGATCTATATCTACCTTCAGTCAGCCTAAAACCTAATATAAGGATTATATCTTTATATAGTTAAAATAAGCACTTAAAATAAAATCCTATAACTCTTTTATTCTATCTATATATATTAAATAGTAGTATTAAGACTTTTAGTATATTTAAATTGCTTAACAGTATAGCTATATTATCCTTATTTCTATAAACTTACAGCAAACCTTATATCCTAATGAAGTCTGCTTTACTAAATATAGCAGCTTCTAGTATTTATTTTATCTGTTTTTATTTAGCAGAGAAATAAAAATTTATAAAAACCTTATAATCTCACTTATTAAAAGTAGCTATTTAATACTACTCTTAGAGTTAAATATATTCTATTTAGATTTATATTTATTAAATATAATTAGAGCAACTCACTTATATAGAAGATTTAAATATTTCTAGCATTTTTATTTTAAAGATTTAATATATTTCCTTAACTTAGCTGCTACACTTATAATTTCTTTTGTTATATTAGATTAAGTTATAAATAAAAGAAGATAGTAATAAGTTTTCCTATATACTAATTTAAAGAATTTTAAAACTATAGAGATTTAATTTTAAATTAATCTATTTTAAAATCCTTACACCTTTATAAGCATTTTAAACTGATTTCCTATAGATTAAGGTATTCTTTATTTAATACCTTTATTAAATAATTAATAACATCCTCCTTTATCTATATCTCCTTTTATAAGTTGTTAATTTCCTTCTAGAGTGTTACCTCTATATTAAACAATTAATAGTACTAAAGATAAAGGTTATTATAGCTTTATAAAAGCTGAGAATATTTCTCCTCACTTTATTTTAAAGCTGTAGAATACTTTTCCTCTTTCTATCTAAGCGCTTAGTATATTTTTTAAAGCTTAATTAGAGCAAAAGAAAATTAGAAAAGAATATTATTAAATACTATAGTATGCTACTTAGTAGCCTACAGATAATTCTAGAGGTAATAAATAAATATATCTATAAATAGGATTTCAGTTATCTTAGTATTTAAAATATCTAAAGATATAAAAAGAGTTAAACTAAGTTACTAATTTCTTATTAAAAAGGTTAAACACTAATAGCTTATAAAGTTATAAACCTACCTTAGAACTAAAAGTATAGTTAAACAGTTAGAACTAATATAATATCTTTTTTAGTTTACTATAATGCTTTAGTTCACTAAATATTATAGAAGTGTTAATTTATATAAAGTCTTATAGATATAATCTAAACTGAATAATAGTATACAGCTCAGCTAAAGCTGATATCAGTATAAAGGCTAATACTATAAAATAGGTCTAAATATATATAGCTAAATATAGATCTATTTAAATTCTTATAAGCAAGGTTATATTATTAGTATTACTATATTTATACAGCTAGGCTAAATTAATTATAGTTAGAAGCAGTATAACTTAAGCTAGTATGCTATATAAATCTATATTAAAATAAATACAGCTTAATTCCTCTATAGATAAACTATTAGTCGTTTTATATATAATTAGCTGTATATATAGCAAAGTACCTATATAGTATAGCTAGAGACAGCATCTGCTAGCCACCTACTATTTTTAGCTATATTAAGGTTAGTTAAATACTAATAAATAGTATATAGAGCTAGCAGTTAACTAGAAAAGAATTTATATTTTAGAGTAACTATATTTATATTATTATTTTCAGGGTGCTTTAGTATATAAACTAAATAGAGCCTCAAAATAATGTTTTAATTACATCTAAAACCCTTCTTAATATCTTAAATCTGCTTCTAAATATAAACTTATATAAAGCTTTTAATAATTTTAAATTTATTAACCTAAATCTCTTAACAGTAAATTATCTACAGCAAGCTATTAAAGCTATTCATAAGCAAAATACTAAACAAATAGATAAAACAGTAAATCAGAGCACTCTAACATTTAAAACACTTAACTAAAGTTAACACTTTAAAGCATTTTAAAACCCTAGTGAAGCTAAATAGTAGCTTAGCTTAACGCTTCCTCTTAATAATTTATATAGCTTATTAGAACTAATAAATTTTAAATATAAATTATAGAAACTAAAGGACACTACAGAAGATTAAAACACTCAGTTAGAAAGGCTTAAAAATATACTAAAGCAGTAAAATTCCTATATTTAACACCTATATAACTAAGCAATAAAGATAGAAAGGCTAAATAATAAGTTTTAAAGTATATTTTAAACGCTCCATAACTAAATTAATAGGTCTAAGATATAGTAATATATTTCTAAATAATATTAAATATAAGCTAAGAAGTTTTCTATACTAAATAAATATACAGTATAATAATTATAAATTCCCTAAAAAGCTAACTAAAATTCCTCAGCAGCAAGCTTCTGCTTATAGAAACTTTCCTTTAACAAGAAAAAAGTCTGAAACAGCATCTTAGCTTAATAAAACATATTATTTATAAAGCTAATTTTATATCTCTCAGCTTTAATCTCTTACGTAAGTAAGCTGTTTTCACTTTTAAGTTAGCAAACTTTTAATTATATATTAGATTATTCTATATCTTATAAAGCTATAAGAAGGCTATTAATTATGCTATTTAGAGCGTCTATTTTAGAAACAGAATAAAATTAAAATAACACCTAATACTTAAGATAGTAAAATACCTATAGTAATATCTAGCTATAAAGCTTTATAAAGAGGCTCTAAAAGATAATATTAGATAGAATAATAATTAGAAATAGAATACTAATAAAAAGATATATCACTAGCTTATCTTTCACTATAATCCCTTTAATATCTTAAAGTTCTCTAGAAATAGCCTATATAAAATAAGTTACTAAAAATATAAGTAGGCAGCTAATAATTCCTAGTAGAAGTTATATTAGAGTATTTAGAATAGAGCTTAAGAATAGTATTATTAAATGTAATCTTAAAAATATAATAAATTTAAGGCTATAAAGATAAATAATACTAGTAGTTTATATTAAGAATAAGTAAACCTTTATTTTAAAAATATCTGGAAAGCTTAATAAAGCAGAGAACCCTTTTAGCTGGAGTGATACTATTTTAAATATAATATCTAAACACTTTTCTACCAGCTTTATTAAGCATACCTTTTCTATACCTATTTTTAGTTTTATAGAAACTAATTAAAGTTAACTAATAGCTTCTATAGCTTAACTAAATATCTCTAATACCTATATTAGAATAAATCTAATAACTTATATAGCTTAGTTAAAAATTCCTAAAGCCTGAGGGGGTAGCTGCAAACCTTTATTAACTAAATCTAAGGTGAAATTAAAGCTAATAGTAGTAATTCCCTTATTAGTTACCTTACTGCTGAAAATATAGAAAAGAAGAATATAAATAGATAACAGTATTAAAATACTAAAAATTAGAAATAAAATAAACTATAATAGTCTTATAATATTATTAAGTTATTAATAACTGTGTAAATAAGTTTAAAGAGAGTAACCTATAGTAATCTTTATATATTTCTTTTAATCTAAAAATAGCTAACTATAAGAACCTATTCTAGTTAAAAATACTGCTCTATTATATATCCTCTATAATTAGTAGTAATTTAGCTATTACTTAGAAGCACTTTATAGCTAACTTTTTAAGAAATAAAGCTCTAATATTAGCCTTCTTTAAGTCTTTAAATACTATTTAGAGCCTTTAATATAATAGATCTAATTCTTCCTTCTGCTCTAGTTTTAACTTTACTTCAGAATTAAGTTATAACCTAATTAAAAATATTTACTAGAATAGATAGTTGTTTTAAACTTTAAGTTCTTAGATCTAAGCTGTAAAGCTTATAGCTTTAGCTGGAATTTAAGGCTGTTATATATTAGTATTATATTAATTAAAATTAACTAGAAGATTCTAATAAATGCAGTCTTAGATACTGCTAAAACTTTTTAGTTTTATAAAACTACTTTAAAAACCTTACTAACTAGGTTATATAAGTCTTTATAGATTCTAATAAATTAATTGCTTAGATTTTTCTTTTTATTAAAAAGATAATTATAAGTATTATTTAGTACTTTCTAATAATAACTATTATCAGCTAAAAGATAAAGCCTAACTTAAGATAGATCTAGCGTTAAATCTATAAAGTCTTCTATTTTAAGTTAATATTATTTAAGAACTTTAAAACGTAGAATTTTAAACCTATATGCTCTGTAAGCCTCTAGTAGTATTTAGATCTCTATCTAGCCCTTTTGAAGTTACTTTATCTTTAAGGAGTATTTATTATACTATATTTTACTCCTTATATTTATAATTATAATACTATATAGAGATATTTTAATTAGATAAAAATATAAAAACCTAATTTAAACTCTAGCTAAAAATAGACTAACTTAGTGTTTCTTTCTTTTTAGAAAATAAAATAAAATATTAACTACTATTTCTAGTTTAATTTCTATTTTTATTGTTATATAGCTACTTTCTTTAGCTTGCTTATACTTCTTTATCTCCTATAGTTATATTCTATAAATGTTATAATAGTGATACTTCTACTTCTTTTTGCTTTTAAAGTTAAGCTTATATTAAGAGTGACTATAATATAGCCTACCTTTAATTTAGCTTTTATTATATTATAGTAAATATACTTTCTATTCCTTAAGTTCTATAAATTATTAGAACTACTTTAATAGTAGTAAGCTATTATCCCTAAGATAATCAGAATATATACTTAGTAGAATACTGCAGCTATTTAATTATATCTAATATATATTAAGTAGTAGATTCTATTTTATAATATAATTACTGTAATACTAATCTTAAATTTAACACCTAGAAAACTAATTATTATATAAAAAGTAATATTTAGTAAAGCTTTAAAGTTAAATGAAATATTTCTTAAAATAGCAATATATATAAATCTTATTTCTTATAACAGTTTTATATTTATACTTATATTAGTTTAACTTTTATTTAATACTTATCTCTATTATCTTCTTATAGAGATCTATAAGTAACTAAAAAGCTCTCTTATTGATATTGCTCTATAACAGCATGCTTTAGAAAAGTAGATTAAATAGTAACTATTATTCTAGAATAACTACTCTTAATCTGCTGAAGGAAACTAATGTATACAGTATCACTTTCTTATCCTTATTATTATAATTTAAGTTATAATTCTATACAGCTTTAGCTTTATTAAGTTAATATTTCTATAACGCTTTATTAATAAGAGTATATTAATAAAAGTTAAGAAGCTTAATCTTATTCTTACTCACCTTATTTTAATATTTTATACTTTTTTTCTCTTCTAATATCTAATACTCCTCACTTTCTATTACTGCCTCTAATTCTACTATAGGAAGTATTCTAAGCTAGTTAGAATTAAATATAATTTTTAAGTCTTAAAATATATCCTTTAGACTTTAAACTAAATTACCTAAATAGATATCTTAACTATTAATACTAAGGTTAACTAAGATATAGAATTTTTAGTATATCAGTAGGTTGTTATATTCTGCTTAAATTATTTTTTATATATTTATATATACTAAATTTCAGTCTATTATATTAGTAGAAGCACTTTTATAAATCTAAAGGTTTAATTTACTAATATTATAAAGGTTTATAGCGTAAAGGTTATAAAACCTAAGTAGCTTAATATATCCTACTTAGTAACTTAGTTTATAGAGCTAATTACTAAGAGTGCTATTAAATTAAAGTTTCCTATTTTATATAGTAAAAACAGAATAATTAGTTAGTAATTCTAACTATTTTAGAACTTTAAGCTTACTTCTCTTTAGTAGTAGGATTATAAATATATTATTAATTATTTTATATTAGCTAAACGCTCTAAGAGTAATAAACTTTGCTATAAAGAACAGTATAGGGTTAAGCTATAGAGGTATCTTTTCTGATTAATATCTTTTATATAAACTTAACTTTATTCTACCTTTATATTAATATAAATACCCTAAAAATTTAGTAGATAATTATACTATTTCTGAGAATCTTATTACTTTCCTTTAAGTTATTTCTAATATTCTATTATAAACTTAAGATCTCTAACTTTATTTTTAAACACTCTAAATATAATATCTTAGGTATAATTAAAAGATAATTATATTATTTAGGATCTCCTCACCTTAAAGTATAAGCTTATGCTATTACTATATCTTACTGAAGATTCTAAATAATCTAAAAGATATATAGAAGTGAATATATATAGTTATATATAAGCCTAAAAGTTAATTCTAAAGCTTAGCTTATTATATATCTTATAATTATATTTCTAATAATATATAGCTAAGTTCTTAAAATATATTATAGTAGTATATTTATGTAGTATTACTAGCTTACCTGTTATATAGCTAAGCTTAACTAATAACTAAGTTAAGTAAAACTAACTTTAAGCTTAAAATTAAATCTTAGAGATAATATAAAAAAGAGAAATATATATTTTTAATAAATATATATATATATATCTATTAACTTAAACTTTAGTGCTTTATTACTAAGCTGCTAAGAATAGCTTCTATTTATATAAAAGTAACTTAGGTTTTAATACATTAGATTGAAAACTGCTTGTACCTCTTCTAACCTAAAGCATAAAATTCTTGAGCAATTTAATATTGCTAATTAATAACTTCAGATTAATATTTTTTATATTGCATTTTATTAGTTTAAGTTAAAACTAATAGTTAGAAGAGGATGCTTTATTACTATTCCTAAAGAGCTAGAATGCTTTTATAGTTATATGCAGTTTTTTCTAAGACTTAGAGAGGGATCTATTTATTATTAATAATACTTAGAATTTTATTGCTATAATAATCCTTTATAATTTAGAAGTAGTCTTTTTTCTTTTTTATATCTGCTTAGAATAGATATAAGATAAAAATAAAAATAGAATAGAGTAAGTTAAGAAGTAATTCTAAAAGAGCAATATAGAGACTTTATATATCTATAGATCTATATAAAATTTACTAGAGGCTAAAGTATAGCCTCTTTATCTATAAACTACTAAATTTATTTTTAAGCTTATAGTTAGTAACTTTAGAGAATTTTATAGTTAATTTAAGCTGCTATTAATATAAATACTACTAAAAACTTTAAGTCTTCTTTATATACCTTTTCTAAGAATAGGTAATTATATAAGTGTTTAATACTAAAGTCTGTTATAGTAGCTAGTATATCTACTGCTAGCTATAACTAATATTTTAACTAGATTAAACTAACTTCTTTCCCCTCTAGCCTCTCTTTTTCTATTAGATAATTTATTAATAGAGAAAAAGAGCAAGCTATTTTATTATAATTGCTATTAAATATATAGTTTTCTAAATCTAATAGCTTTATTTTATTACTACTTATAACTAAAATATAAATATATAAGAGGTTTTTATAGATAAGATTATTAGTTTATAAATAATTAAAACTATTAAAAATCTACAGACCTTATAAGAAATATTTATAAATATATAGAGAATATTACTTGCTAGAGAATTAAGTTTAACTCTAGCTTAGTTAGATATTAAAGCAATCTATAAACTTATAATAAAGAGATTATAGAACATTCTATAATAATATATAAATAAGTAGATATATTTATTATATCTTTAGAGAATATTTCTATAATTTATTTAATATTAGGATGTTAAATACTATAGAGGTATAGAATATTCCTCTCAGTAGATTACCTATTAACAGTTCTTATTATAAAACTTTTACTAAAAGTTCTATATTTTATAATCTGCTTTTTACTACTTAATATAATAGAAAATTTATATTTATAATACTTCTATAGAAAGCTAGAAAATATATAAATAATTTTATTATTTTTAGAGTCCTAATATATAGAGATTTATACTAATCTAAAAATAGAGCTATATCTAATAAGGTTTATATTTAGAAGTAAATTACTGCTATTAAGCTGTATAAACGCTATATCTATTTTAACCTTATTAATAAAAAGTATATATTAGTTATATCTTATTATTTTAATAATAATAAAATATAAAAACTAGTAATATATTATTAAGTAACTAATACTATAATATATATATATTATAGAAGTAGACTAGTTTTAGTTAGTATTAGTCTAAAATTAGCCTCTATAGCAATCCTAAAAGCAGCTTCTATAGCTATCTATATAAAAAGGTCTATATAATATAAATACTAAACACCTTACTAAATTATTATAGAACTTAAGGTATTTTCTAGCTTTATTAAAACTGCTTATATTTCTATTAAAAACTTAGTTTTTTTAGAATAAAATAACTTCACTAATATAAAAGCTTTTTATAAATAACTACTAATTAAAAAGAAAGTAGAATAAATATAGGAAATTTATAAGCTAGAGAGGTGCTAGCTACTAAAGTGTTAGAATTTTCTTTTAGTAAAAATATTTAAAAAGGATCTTAAACGTTTTATAAAAACTTCTTTAATTATACTAAGTAATTTATTCTAAAATATAAAAGAGCTGCTACTTCTATATTTACTAATAAATATTAAAGTTATAGCTCTTTAGGGTCTATATTAAGTTAAAGCTATAAAACATTTTAGAAGTTCTATTTAGTAGTTAGTTAAATTATATAATAATAATAAGCTTACTTACTACTAAAATTAAATTTAGATACTAATTTAGTAAGATATATTAGCAGCAGCTTATTACACTCTGAGAAATAAGTTTAAAAATATATTATATTTTTCAGATAGCTATATCTTTAAGGAGATCTAGGAATAAGTAGTAATAAGAGATAACACTAATAAGAAATATTAGCTTTTAAGATTTATTTTAAGTAAGTATATAATACTTAGTTATATTTTAAAGCGTACCTCTATAAGCTAAGTACTCTATACGCTTTATAATATTCTAAGCCTTTAGGAAAATAGTAATAAGTTTAATATAAAAATGCTATATAAGATATTTATAATTATAAGTAATAAAATATATAAAGTTATATATATATCTTCTAGATACTTATATATAAATCTTAGAAATTAGTTTACTACTTAAGTAATATTACTAAAATATATCTTACTATTATTAGATCTTAATTCCTACTTAAATTTATAGATTATACTACTATTAAACATATTAAACTATAAGTTCTAAAGCTATCTTAATAAGATAATAACTTTATTACTAATACTCTCTAGTAAAGTTTTATATTCAGTTAATTCCCTAAAAATAAAAAGCTGTAGCTACTAAATAATTTAAAATAGGTTAATTAACTTATCCTATTACTTTATACCTTTTATCTTAACTTTAAATATCTATATCCTTATATACTTATAATAAAGAGACTTTTTATACCTTTCTAACTATTTAGTACTATTTAATAAACTGTATATTATACCTTTAAAGAGTAAAATAATACACCCTATAGATTATTTACTCAGCAGTTTTTATAGTTATACCTATATATTATAAGAAATATCTTTAAACTCTCTGAAAATATATTATTATTTAAGCTTAGTTACTGCTAAATATAGCTAAAGCCTAAAAATCTAAGAAAATAGCATAAGCTTATAATTAAAATATAAGCTATAAGGTTTAATTCCTTATAAATAGAAGTTATTTTATAATTAGATTCTAATAAGAAGTATATATATCACTCTTTATTATTAGCTAAGAACCCTTCTTATTTTATATATAACTCTTAAGAGTTTAATACTTTTATATAAACTTTAAAGTAAATATATAGATCTATATAACTATATTATTATTTAATTTTAAATCCTATAATAATAATATCTAGCTTAAATAAGCCTTTAGTATATTACTATAGTAAGTAGTTCTCTATATTTTATAATTTAAACAGCTAATATCTATAGCTATTTATTATTTAAAGTTTACTTTAGAAAAATAATAATATTATATCTTTATTTATATATTAATCTATTATTAGAACGTTTTTCAGTCTAAATAACTTAAAATAATTTCACAGATATAATTTTAATATAAGCTAAAATATTCTATAGGATAATATTAATATAAGCTAAAATTTTCTATAAGAGAACTTTATTAGTTTAGATACTAGCAGAGTAAGAATAGAAAAAAAGCATAATAAAGCAGATAGTATATATCTAGATATAAAAGTTAAATTAGCAGATAATATTTTTTAAGTACAGCTTATATTTATAGTATAATAAGCTAAAAATATATAAATAGTAGAGAGCGTTTTTTAGTTTTATAAAAAAGCTGAATAGTTACTTTTATAAAATAGTAAGCTATTTAGTATACTAAGTTAACCTCTAAAATCTGAAGCCTTAATTAAAGTTAATAAGACTAATATTATACTAACTTTTAGTATAAAATAAGCAGAAGTAATAAACAACAATATAACTATTTTAGTAATAAAGAGAGTTACTTTTAATAACTAATTAATTAATAACTTACCTTTTAAAAAGCAACTAATATAAATTTTAAAGCTAAAAATCTAGCTTTTAACGCCTTATAAAAGTTAATAAATATTTACTAAAGAATATCTAGAAGTAGAAGTTATTAAAGAGATATAAAATATTTAAAACTTAAACCTAAAAATAGAACTAAATATATTTAATATATAAAGCAAAATAATAGGTATAAATAAATATTTTAAGATTATACTATCTAATTAAAAAAAGGTATATATAGTAAATAGTTTTTTATCTAAGTTAACTTTATAAATAAAAGAAGAGATTCTATAAGATTTTAAGACTTCTAAAGATTAGAGAATTATTTTAAACTATTTATACTCTAAGTATTACTTAGAAAATTAATATAATTATAATATTATAATTTTATAATATATATATAATTACTAATTAAATATAAATAAGGCTTTACTAAAGTATATAGTTATATATATAGCTTATATAGATATATTCTAAGTTATATTAAAGGCTACTATAAATTATATATATATAGTTTTCAGCAGGGCTTATATTAGGGCTACTTAGTGTAATATAGCAGGGCTTGCTTAGGTACTTTAAGTATAAACTTAGGTACTTAGTTATATACTTAGGCTTAACTCAGTTTAAAACGGCAACTGCTTAGGACTGTAGCTAAAAAAAGTGGCGAAGATCAGTGAGATAAATGTGGTTGTCGCTCTACCTAATCGCATCCTCACATCAGGCGATCACTCCACTAACTTATGCTATTCTTTATGTTATCGCCGTCTCTCTTAGCCTAGCCTCTGCTGCAAAAAGTGGCTAAAAGCAGCTGCCCGAGTATGTAAGATTGTACTATCTTACCGACGTGTTTCTGCCAGTGATACACATAACCCCGACACGAACACACTGTATTCTGGAGCACACTCTGAGAAGGCGACGGCTTCTTGGGTTGACATGAGAGAATCATAATTACAATTGAGAATTCACAGATGCCCAATTGTGATTCGTGTTGGTACCTAAGTAGGCTGCAGTCCAATGAACCCTGGAGTTTGTTTTAGAACGTTGGATACCAATTGTGTGATTGCTGGTGTCAGATGCGTCGTATCTGAAGGCATCCTATCTTATGCTGATACTCTAAACTCAAAAACAATTAGAGATTGTTTCGGAGTCAGAGAATCCTTCATTCGAAGTGAGATACTCCTTTTCACTCCAGTCAGATGACATACGCTCAAAATTTGACTGCACGTGAACCCAGAGTCCAACTCCGTCATGTTCATGAGACCCGCCGTAACCAGCCATATCCCGGCTCGAGGATCCAGCACGCAGCATTAGCGCGATCTGAAGCTATCAACAGCGGTCCCGCCCACTGTGCGATAGCTTAAATACCCCTCCGCGGGGTTCCTCGTTGCATGTGAGTCAATTGAAGAGCCAGCAACACCCGCGATGTCGGTCATAAGCGAAAGCAAAAACGGAGTTGAATACCTCACGGTCGATTCCACGTTCGGATCAATCAACGGATTCATCAATAAAGATTATCCGAATGTTGCCCAATTTCTCGGCATTCCCTTTGCAGAGCCACCGATAGGACCCCGACGCTGGCTTCCTCCAACACCGAAAGCGCCTCCAGCGGTGATTGATGCTACGAAATTCGGGCCCTCCTGTCCGCAACAGAACAAAGGCGGCAGGCCTTCAGTGTACAACACAGACGTTCCCGAACTTCAGATCAGAGATGAGACTTCCGAAGATTGTTTGTCTTTATGCATATGGGCACCAAAGGGGGCCCGCATCAACAGCCAGACTGCCCGTCATAGTCTTCATTACTGGCGGCGCGTTTCTCGTGGGCGGCACAACTGTGCCATATCAAAATCCCACAACATGGGTTGAAAACAGTCAAAGACATATTGTAGTATCAATCAAGTAAGGAACATTCATTAAAAGGCCCAGATTCTTGCTGATTTCGAAATCCAGCTACCGCCTCACTATCTTCGGCTTTCCAAATGCCGCGGGCCTGAACTCTCAAGAGCGAAACCTAGGCCTCCTTGACCAGCGCCTGGGTCTGGAATGGGTGCATAGGCACATTGATTCCTTTGGCGGTGACCCGTCGCGAATGACACACTTTGGTCAGTCCGCGGGCGCTCGTAGTATAGATGCTCACTCTTTCACGTACCCCGATAAGCCTCTGGTGAGAAATCTTATCATGAACTCTGGCTGCGCCTTGCCTCCGCTTCCAGTGAGCGATCCCGAATGCACACACTTCAGCTTCCTAGCAAAATCTCTTGGTTTCGACGGTGGTGACGCTGTTGCCGAGCTGGAGTTCATGAGGCAGCAGCCAGCTGACAAGCTGGTGGATGCGATCCGTGAGCACTGGGCGACGAGTGAAAGGCCATTTCTAAGTTTCAGACCGATTGTCGACGGTTTTACCCTATTTGACGACTACGAAGAGCGTGTCCAATCCGGAAAGTTTAGTAAGCTTGTAAGACTATGTCAATTTCCCAGTCTTTGACAGGAATGAGACCATTACGAGCTGACCAACATTAGCCTGCAATCTGCGGAACAATGAACGACGAGGGCACAGCGGTGGCCTTGTATAACCCCGAAGGTCCCGATTCGGCAGTGGTAGAGCGCATCACCAAAGGTTACTTCCTTGGGCCCATGGCCAAAATGGCGAGGTAATGACGACTTTCAATGCCCAGTGGGCATTATACTGACGTTGATCCAGGTCTCGTTCTGCCCATGCTCCTACGTTTCGCTTCTTGTTCAAAGACTTTGCGCCACCTGGCTCCAGTTCGTTCCCCAACATCTCACCGCGTCCTTGGCTTCGGGCATATCACAGTTCAGACATGCCCTTGGTCTTTGGCACACATTCTTGGGCCAGGGGTCCTTCGACCCCGCTTGAGGAAAAGGTCTCTAAAGCCTGGCAGGACCTTTATGTTGCATTTGCGGAGGATGGCCCAGAAGGGCTAAGAAAGCTTGGTTGGGACGACATGAGTAATGGTGGCGGAATAATAATAGGTTGCGGTGAGAAGGGGTGGGAGGTTGTACCTCTTGAAGAGATCGACCGATAGTGTCAATGTCCTACAGATTGTATGATCAACCTACGTCATACAGATTCAACGTTTTGATGGTCAAAGCCAGGCTTCAGACTCTCCTGTGATACTTGTGTGCCGCCTCGTAGTGGTGCGACACCTCTTCTATACGCTTACTTCTCGAGATACACATTCTCACAGACGTCTCTGAAGACTTCCATTGTTCTTTGATGGCCAGCGACTACGTCATCAACACGCTTCGCCATATCTCTCCCGAGGGGTAGCATCCTCTCTCCTTCTTTTCCTTCCCCAATACCAGTGCCAGTTATTACTTCGTAAATCACTTGGGACGCCTTTAGATGATCACCGTCGGCAGGGAATCCATCTGTGGCGGACGCCGCCATGACTTGGTACACCTTCTCCAGCGCACTTCCCTCGTAATCCGCCGGAGTTGGTTTGCTCGCCAACTTCACCGACGGTCCCATGTTGGTATCGAATGACCCCAGGGCCACTGTCAGTACGCGAACGCCAAAAGGAGCCATCTCCTTGGCAAGAACTTTGCTAATACCTGTGGTAGCGACAATCAGCTCTGAGACTCCGAGCAAATCATGCTTACATACCGTCCATAGCTGCCTTCGAAGCAGCGTAAACTGCCATCGACTCTCTCCCCTCCATCCCTGCACCTGAACTGATGTTGACGATAGCGCCACTTCTTCTCTCTCTCATCAGTGGCGCCACGGCTCTCATCAAACGATAGGGCCCAAAGAAAACAGTGTCCATCTGTGCTCGGGTCTCCTCCTCCGTGAAACCTTCAGCTGGACCATGCATAGACCACCCGGCGCTGTTCACGAGAACGTCGATAGCAGTGCCATTCTTCTCGAGATCTTTCACGACGTCTCCCGATTTGAGGTCATCCACATCCAGCCGTAGCCATCGCCCACCGGCTGTCTCAACTTCTTCGACCAGCTCGGGCTTCTTCTGGGGATTGCGTGATGTTGCAATCACATAATGTCCGCTTTTCAGGGCAATTCGTGCTAAGGCCAGGCCAAATCCTGAAGAGCAGCCTGTGATCAGCCACGTAAGAGGTCTATTCGGGACAAGAAGCTGGTTCGACATATTGAGTAGTTGATGATTTCTTGTGTTGTGAGAACGACATCACGGCAAAAGGATTGACCCCCGAACTTTCTCAAATATTAGAAGTCAATAGCTCTCGGCGTCCATCGATTTTAAATCCGTAGGCCCGACCATCGCTTAGTCTCCCGCGACTTCTTTGACGGCCCCGCATCGGCCGCATAAGGCGGCCCGGACTTAAGGTGAGCCGTCCACGGCTAAGCTCCGTCCATGTGAGCATCTCGATCGGCTTGCCGAAAGAGGCCCAAGCCTTCCAATGAAATGCTGTGAGCGGTACTGAGATAACTTCAGGATGAGCCTCGTGAACTACTGAGTGAATCATGAATCCCGCCTCGTTTATCATGGATCAACTTGATTGCCATGCTCAACTACGTAGCCTTCAGCGTCTACAAGAACCATGTCGGATGCCTTGAGCTGATTGAAATGAACAGCGAATGGGTTCATCCAGACGTAGTTTGGCAAGATCGGATCTATGTCACATTAGAACCGGTAGTTGCCAAGGGGTCTACCGATATCAGTTCGAGAGGAGAACTTTACCTCTGATGGAAATGTGCCCCGATGTGCCTTCTGTGTATCCGTTCTTCCACAAACAAACGGAAGGCTGCAGCCAGTGTTTTCGAATCCATTGTCGCTTACCAGGTAGGTACCTTAGAAGATTATGGAAGATGGGAATTTCGCGAGGTTTGAGCACGCCGTTGCGGCCGCCTCGTGCAATGCCTTCAAGACAGGCGTCTATCTTGGGTTCTTGTCAATTCGAGGCATTAATGCCAGAAGATAAGATGAGGGTTGGTGTAGTAGTGGTGGCGGCGATCTGAGACGTAACGGAAGTTACTATTGTCGACGCCGCAAACTTCTGGCAATGAATGTCGTGTGAATTATCATGCGAAGCACTGGAAGTTGATGAAAGCTGCATGTTGTTTTTCGCACCTTTGAACTTCCTCATCATCGATTTGATGGTTGATAGCACCATTCTGAGACTGAGTCTTAAGCCGTTTACGCTCACATTGTGTCCAGCCACCCAAGTCAAGGGTGGCACTGATCCGGTACCTCGGTCAGCCCCCTGCGCTACTGAGTCGGGAACCCCTATTCTCAGCAGCCCCTCGCCTAGATTACGCGACACCGGACTTGACTTTGTCCGCACAGCCAAAGCGAGGTTAATGTTATTACCTTCTATTTCCGGCATGTATACTTGCAGACAGCTGACAAAACGCTCAGTTGATCACTGAGGACGGATATGTTTCGTAGTGTGAAGTCTCAGGCCTTGTCTTCTACCAGACTGTTCTCAACTTCCAGCTGAATATGCGTCGGCGGGCACATTCTGGGTCTCCATGATCGATATCTGATACGATTGGGATATTCATATGAGTCACATCTATAGATGGCAAGATTCCGGCGAAGAATACGCTATCTCAAGATCAGATAACCCAGCTGGCCTTGACACCGCCAGGTACATAAAGTACTCACAGCACTTTCCGTTAATCAGAGCATCTGATACAACATCAACCCAGGTGATAACGAAAGGTCTCCTAGATTCCCCGCAGCTCTCAAATCCATACCGAGAAAGATAAGCAAACTAGCTGGGAAAGAGTCACATCGTTAGATCAGGTAGGGATTCGAGCATGGGGCCGGGTAAGTGTCCGATTGTAAGACCGGACGGGGATCCGATAATGATAGTCCAATGTTACTGATATGTGGCTACGGATATGTGGCGTTGCTACACCAATCTCGCTGTCTTGGAGTCAGTGCATCTTTTGCAGCCATCCGGAAACAGGTGCTGAATCCCTGTTGCTCCTTTGGAAACCGAACGCGAAGTGCTTCGGGACCCACACCGGGTGTTAGCTCCCATCCCTTCACCCCGCGATCATCTTTCTTCCCTTCTAACTTTTCTTCTTTACAGTTTACCGCCTAGAAGCGTACCTTATTAACTACTATATAACTCTTACGGGGAAATATTCGAGGGCTAAGATAGCCTAAGCTAGAAATACTTCTATAGCTATTTGTTATGGTTAGCTATCTGATAGTAGGGTCTGCTAACAGAAGTTAGAGATTAACGCTAATAAACAGTATTATTATATTATAGGTCTAGTTTATAGGTTATAGGCTACGTTATAGATTAATAGTTAGAGGCTAAAGTAATTAGTTTTAAACTTAATAAGTATTTATAATAAAAATAAGCTAAAAATATCTTAAGGATAAATATAAAGTTAATTACTAAAAAGCTATAGAAGTCTAATTATAAACTAAACTTAAGGTTATACTATATATAAGTCTAAATAGTTTCTTTTATCTTATTACTAATTCTTAACTAAGTATTAATAAGTACTTAATAATTATTAATAAGCGTTTAGTATTCCCTACTAAACGCTTAGTAATCTATACTATCTATTTAGTTTTATTTTATTATTATATAACTTATACTATAATTTTTTTATTTCTAATTAAATCTCTATTATTCCTATAATTTTATAGTATAAATATCTTATTATAGCTACCTAATACCTAAGTAAGTTATTTAGCTATTATTTTTATAAATCGGTTATAATATTAAGTTTCTTTTCTAAAAGTTTTATTTTTAAAACCTAATATAAATAGGTTATTAGTTTTAAGTTAGAAATCTATTAATTATACTTTTTAATTTATTTATAATACTAATATTATATTAAGTTATATTTCTAAGAATTTTATAATTTCTACTCTTTATTATTATTATTACTTTTTAAATATTATAGAGAATAGTTTTAAAGTTATATTTTATTATTACTATTAGTTTAAAAGGTTATATTATAAAATATTATTTAGCTTTTTAGTTTATAGAAAGTATATTACTATAGGTAGTACTTATTACTTATATAATATTTCTAATAATATAATCTACTAATATCTATATAGTTTTATATTTATTATATTTTATTTATATTAACTTTATATATAGTAGAATATCTAATAGTTAAATTTTAGTATTTAGATAATAAGAAAGAAGAAATAGAAGAATTATTTTAAAAGAGAATAGAGATATTATAGAAAGTATAAGCTAAAGTAAATAAGATACTTATAAAGTTAAATTATATTTATAAGATTAAGTAAATAGTATTTAAAAAAAGTTATAAAAAGATTTTAGTAGTATTTAAAGAAGAAGGAGTAGTAAAGCTTTTTCCTATTAAGTTTTCTTTAGTTTTAGAAATATAGTTAATAAGTACTTTTAATATAATAAACTTAGATACTATTTTTAGAGATTAGAATCTAAGTATTTTAAACTTTTTATTAAAGGAGTTTTAGTTAGTTTTTAATATCTCTGAGTAAATAAATAGTTTTTTTTTTATTAAGGTCTATTTATTTCTATTAATAGTTATATATATTTATAAGGTTATCTAATATATCAGTAATTTATAGTATTTACTAGGATTAAGTTTCTCTTTTATATAAATAAAGTTTTTAGTTAGTTCCTATATATTATCTTTATATCTATATTTTTTCTATTTAATAAGATATTAATATTTTTTTAGTTTTTTAAAATAGTTAATAATTTATTTAAGTTTATACTTTAGTTTATTATTTTCTATAATAATAAAGTTATTTATTTATAATCTTTATAGTATTAATTTAAAATGTAATATATAGAAGGTTAGAAAATACTTTATTATATTAAATAGGTTAAGTTTATAATTAATTAGTAAAACCTTTTAGAAGATTTTAAAAAGTTTAAGTTTTTTAAAGTCTAACTTATTATTTAGTTATTTTATTTTAATATTTCATTATATAAAATAGATACTATTTTCTTCTTTTAAGGTTAATCTTTTAATTCTTTATTCATTACTAAAATATATTATTTATTATTATATAAATTTAAATTCTTTTTATATATTATCTTAGATTTCTTCAATTTAGCTAGCTATAGTAATAGCTTTAATTATTATAGATATACTTAATTATAGTTCTCTATATATAGTTAGTTTAAATCTATAGTTAAAATAGAAAAAAGATTTTTTAGTACTTTCTCTAATTATACTATTATAAGTAAATTAAGCTATTAATAGTAATATTACTTAATTATTTAATTTAATTAATATAAATATAGAAATAGGTTTTAAAGATTTAATTAATTTATTTTATCTATCTATTAATTTATAAGTAAAATATAGTAAATAGTTTTTTAATTAATACTAAGTAATATAGTAAGTAATTTCTAAAACTTAGAAGTAAAGATTTTATTTCTATCTAATATAATTTCTTTAAGTATACTATAGTTAGTAATAATATATTTAAGTATTATATAGGTAAGTTCTTTAGTATTATTTACTTTTTTATATAGGATAAAGTAAGTATATTTTATAAGTTTATTAATAATAATAAGAATACTATTAAAATAAACTCTTATAAAGGGTTTTTAAAACTTTAGTAGCTTAATAATAAAATTAAATAATATAAAGTATTAAGTAGTTTATAGTATAAATAAAAGTTATAATAATCTATAAAGTTAATATTAAGCTAATTTACTTTTTAAGTAAACTTTATAATTTTTAATTATTATTATAATATATTCTCTAGTTACTCTTTCTCTATATTATTATTATAGTTATTTCTAGGTTTTTATAACTTCTTAATAACTATATACTAATAGACTATAAAACTTTATAATAGCTTTATTATCTAGTTTATTAAGTAAGCTAGCTATAAATTATTTAGTTATTATAAAAGCTTTTATAATAAGTATTAGGTTTTTATTATTATTATATTTAAAAATTACTTAAATTTCTTTTAGTATTAAGATATTATAATCTAGTTATTAGCTAAGAGTATTAGTTTTATTATTTTTTAATCTCTTTTAATAAATAATTTAGAAATTAAATTCTAAAGAGAATTCTAACTATTTAATTTATTATTTATTAAGTTTTTTTAAAATAGTAAAATATACTAAATTCTTATAGTTTATATATATAAGTACTTAGTAAATAGTTCTTAAGAATTAAAATTACTATTCTTTAAATACTTTAATAATTATTATAAGTTCTTTATTATAGATTTAATAGTTAAGTTCTAATCTATAAAGCTTATATAAGAAGAAAGTATAAAAATATAAATATTTTTTTAAATCTTATTAGAAGAGTTATATTCTAAAAGTAAAATCTAAAATATCTATTTTAACTTTAAACTATTTTAGTAAGTTAGAGATTATTAAAACTAGTTTACTAGTAATATAATTTTTAATTATCTAAAAAACAGTTTTTTAGTTTTTTTTATTTAAATAGTTAGTTTTTTTTTATTTAAATAGTTAGTTTTTTTTACTAAAGTTTATAAAGAATATATTAATTTTTTTATAAAGCTTAATAAACCTTTAGTAGAAATTAATAAATCTAAGAAATTTTTAAATTCTTTTAAACTTTATTACTATTAGCTATTCTCTAATAGCTTAGACTTTTTTTTTAATATATTAATATATCTAGATATAATAGTAAATCTAAAATATTTTACTTTTTAAATATAAAATATATTTTTCTTTAGTTTAATTAGAAATTTAGTATTTTAAAAAGCTTTAAATATAAAATATATATATTCTTTATATTATTCTATTATTAGTAAGAAGATAAACATATTATTAAAGTAGATAACTATAAAAATATTTATATATTTCTAGAGAACTTAGTTAATTATATTTTAAAAAGTAACTAAAGTATTAATAAAACTAAAAAGTATAATAATATATTTAAAATCTCTTCTACATATTTTAAAAATAGTTTTCTATTTTTCTCCTTACTTTATTCTAATAAAGTTATAAACTCTTTTAAAATTTAATATTATAAAATAGTTAGCTTTATAAAGAAATTATTATAATTTATTAATTAATAGTAATAAATATTAGTTTTTAATTATTATTTTATTAAATATTTAGTAGTTAATATAAAGTTAGAGTTTACTATTTTCTTTTAGTATAAATAGAATTAAACTTCTTACTAATAATATTAATTCTCTAATATAGCTTTTTTTAAAGTTTTTATTAAAGTAATTATTAAAAATTTCTATCTCTATTAAATTAAGTCTATAGATTTTATTAAATTTAAGTTTCTTTTCCTCTTTAATAGAGATTTTATAATTAAAATTTATATATTTAAATAGTTTAGTTTCTAGTTTAGCTATAAAAAGTTTCTTATAAATTCTATATTTTTTTAAAATAAATAAAAAGAGATTATCTTTTTATTTAAAATTTATTTATTTTAATAGTTATAATATAGCTTTTTTTATTTTAAAGTAGTAAATATATTATTTTATTACTTTTTAATAAATAAATCTATTTAAAGCTTAAGTTCTATAAAACTACTTAGAAACTAAATTATTATTATTCTTAATAAAGTTAGCTTATTCTCTAATCTATTTATAAATTATTCTTCTTAAGTTATAATATTTCTAATATAATATTACATATACTAAATTTAGTAATATTAAATTAGAGTTATTTATTTTAATTTAAATAACTTATTTTAAGAAATATAATTTTATTTTTAATAGTTCCTCTTTTATATTAAACTTATTCTTTTTCTATATTATTAAGCTAATATATATATTCTTTTTTCTATTATAATAGTTATAATTAGTTTACTATTTAGAGTAATATAAAATTTATTTTAGTTTTATTATTAATAAGTATAATAGTTATAATATATAAGGGTCTAAACACCCAGCCTAAAAGGCTTAAGGATAACTCAGCTAGCAAAGGCTGAATAGATGGAGAGGCCTGCAGGTCTAGGGCATAAAACCCTCAACAGCAAGAGCTTAGTGAGCATTTACTAAAAGCTAAAAAGAAGGAATTTAAAAGAAGTAAGTAAAAGTAGTATAGTAATATTAGACCTACTTTTTAGGTATTTCTACTATTAGTTTAACCTAACTATAGTTTATAGCTCCTAATACTTTTATAATTTTTTTACTTCTACTCTATTTTAGAAAGGTTAGTAATAATAATAGTATTATATACCTAAATAATACTTACTAATTAGACTAATAAAACTATAGCTAGTATTTACTAAGTAATAAATAAAGCTATTAGTATAAGCTTATATAAAGAGAATAATTTTAGTAAATAATTAGAGGATAATATAAGTTAACTAGGGGAGGTGAGAAGCTATACTTTAAGTAAGGTTAGAGGTTTTAAAGAGAATAAATTATTTATGCTAAATTCTTATTATTTAGGTGATAAATATATATAGAAAGATAGAAAATCTAAAACCTTTTGCTATAGATAGGACAGGTTATAGAGCTAAATATCTATAGCTATAGCTAATAGGCTAGCTTAAGCTAATAGGCTATAAGAAGTAAATAGTTAGCTGCTAATATAGTAGATATTAATTATAATAGCTAATTAATAAAAGCTTTTAGCTACTATATTAAATAATTAAGCTTTTATTAAATAGCTGCTTAAGGTTTATTAAACACTTCTAAACTATAATATAGCTTATCTTATTAGTAAATTTATAAGTATAATAAGAAAAAATTAGTTTATTATAGTAAAAGAGGCTTATAAGTATTACTTTAGCTATTCTAATAGCTAATATATTTAATAAGTATTAAGTGCTATAAAGTATATTTTACAGATAGAATAGTAAATATATTAATAAACTTTTATAAACCTTTTAGGGAATAAAATAAACTTAAAATAAAAAGATTTCTAAGTTTTTATTAGAGGATAATATATTATATTAAAACTATAAGAATAGAACTACTATAACGTCTTAAGATAGTGCTATTAGAAAAATAATAAAAAGCTTATTATATATTAAGCTTATTAGAAATCTATTAATTAAGTATTTAGTAAGCTAAATATAAGTAATATAAAGGTATATACTTTCTTTTAGAGCTTTATTAAAACCCTTAAAAATAAGTTATTTAAATAAGATATAGATTATATTAATACCTATATTATTACTCTATATAGCTAGAAGCTATAAGAGATAATAGAAGGAAAATATATAAAAAGATCTATTAGCTGCTTTAAGTTATATAAGTAGCTGTATTTAGGCTTTTTAGACTGCTCTTATAAGAGTAGCTTATAACCCCCTCAGTCTATAGATTATAGGGAATAGTGTTTAGAGATTTTATTCTAGAGTAACTACTTAATAAATCCTTATATAACTTTTAGCTCTAATAGTAAACTGTTTAACTTATAGGGTTTTTAATATTATAACTATAAAAAGTATAGCTATATTATAACTTATTATACTGAGAACTATATATTACTTATAGGTAATAATTATAACTTAAACTTAAGATAGAGTAGTATAAGTATAATTATAGTGCTTTATATAATTAATACTAAGGACTTAAGAAATAAATAGGTATAGAAATAACTTTAGGGAGCTTTATACTAAATATTACCTTAGTTCTAATAGGAAAAACTATTAAAAGATAGGTGTTTATACTCTAAGTGTTTAGTAAAATTAAACTTAAAGTTAATATAAATATCTATATAGTAGTAGATATTATATAAGAAGACTTTATAGAGAAACTCTAGTTAAAAGAGGCTATAAATATTATAGTTTTAAAATTAGTAGACTTTTAGAGTAGATTTATACCTATAAGTAAGGTTTATTAGCTTATATTTTTTCTATTAGATAGTAAAGGCTATCTATAGAAGATCTACTAAGTATTTATTATAAGCTTATATTCTAAAAAGATAAGAGATATCTTTTTATTTAATAATTTTATAAGTTAGAAAAGTATCTATATAGATATCTATATATATATTTAGTTATATAAATATATCTTACTTATTAAGCTAGAGGTAATTATTTAAGAAATTATAGAAAATAGCTAATAGGCTTATATTATATACCTAATAGGTGTTTTAGCTTCTAATAAGAAAGATATTAATACTTTAAGTAAATAGTTATTAGATAAGAAATAGGAAAAGAGAATTCCTAAAGAATTTTAAGTATTTATTAATATTTTTAATAATAAAAATATAAAAAAGGTCTTTAGGTTAAAAGGAGTAGTATATTATATTAAACTAAAGCTTAATAAGAAACCTCTATATAAGCTTATATATCTTATATTAGTAGAATAACTATAAACTTTTGCTAAATATATTTAAGAGATAGAAGCTGCTAGCTGTATTTACTGCTCTATAAGCTCTATAGGGGTACTTATTTTATTTATACTAAAAAAGAATAGTAGCTTATAACTTTATATAGATTACTGAGGATTAAATAAAATTATAATAAAGAATTATTACTTTCTGCTACTAATTAATAAGCTTCTAGATAAACTTACTAAAGTAAAATTTATTTCTAAAATTAATTTAAATAAAATATATTACTATATTACTATTAATAAAGCAGATAGATAGAAAACTATATTTAAAATAAGATATAAGTACTTTAAGTATATAGTAATACTATTTAAGCTTATTAATACTTTAATAACTTTTTAAGTATATATTTATAAAATACTTAGTAACTTTTTAGATATATATTATATTATATATTTAGATAATATTCTGATCTATTTAAATATAAGGGAGTAGTATATAAAAAACTTTTATACTGTTTTATACTACTTAAAAGCTGTTAAACTGTTTATAAAACTTAAGAAGTATAACTTCTATTAGATAGAAGTTAACTTCTTAAGGTTTTATATTATTTAGAATAGTATTAAGATAGATTTAAACTATATCTAAGTAGTTACTAAATAGCTAGTACTAAAATCTTTTAGAGATATATATGTCTTTTTAGGATTTTATAACTTCTATTATAAGTTTATAGTGAGATATTTCTATATTATAGCTTTTATAAATAGTATACTTAAGGGAAGTTAGAATAGTATAAAATTAGAAGCTTTTATTTAAATAGGAGAGATATAAACTATATTTAAAACGCTTTAGAGAGTATTTACTAAAGTTTTAATACTAAGATATTATAACTTTATACTAAAAGCTAAAGTTAAAATAGATATATCTATTTAAATAGTATTTAGTATACTCTTATAGAAGTATAAAACTATTTAGTATTTAGTAGCTTTTTAGTTAAGAAAACTATTAGATATAAAATAATATTAAGCTATAAAGTAATAAAAGCTTTTAGCTATTATTAAAAGCTTAGATTACTAGATATAATACTTTTAAAAACTTCTTAAGAAGTTTCTAATACTTATAGATTATATTATGTTAAAAGGAGTATTTATTATACCTATATAAGATATTTACAAAAAGCTTATATAATAGGTATACTAATTATCAGCTTTTAATTTTGAAATTCAGTATAAATTAGGAATTACTAACTTAGTAGATAGGTTATTTAGATATTTAGATTATATTATAAAAGATATAAAGGTAGATAATATATTTCTTACTTTTAGAAGGAAACTTAAGCTTATTAGCTAGTTTTTAGTAATTAATTGCTAATATATTATTAAGCTTAAAAAATAAACAGCTATTATAAAAACTTATATTTAAGCTGTTTAGCAAAATATATAAGAATTTTACTAGAAAGCTAGTTCTAAAATTAAGAGATCCTTATTTTTAAATTAAAATCACTCTATAAAAGGTACTAATAAACTACTATATACTGTTATATATATTAATGCTATTACCTGCTCTAAAATATATATAAATACTATACTAACTGCTCTATAATAAAAAAGTAATATACTAGAGGATTTAAGAGAAGCTAAAGTTATTATATTAGAACAATATATCTTATATACTATAATAAAAAAGCTTATTTAGAATAAAACAGCTTATATACTATATTTTAATATAAATCTTAAATAAATAGTTAGCAGACTATAAGCTAAAAACTATTTCTATAAAGATATTATTATTAAGGTTTACTAAAATATTAAGAAATACTAAAAGTATTAACTTAATAAGAATAATATCTTTTAGTTTAAAAGAAGACTTATTATTTTAGAAGAGAGATCCTTCTGCTATAAAATCTTAAAAAACTACTATAATATATTTAAGTTAGGTTATATAGAGGTGAATAAAACTATAGAGTTAATTTTATAAAAGTTTTATTAGCTATACTTAATAGAAGATATATAGTAATATATTACTAAGTATCTATATTACTAAGGGGTATATATACTACAGTATAAGCCATATAAGCTGCTATAAATATTAAAACTGCTAATATACTTATTTTAGTAAATCTTACTAAACTTTTTAACTAGCTTATTAAAGAGCTACTAAGATAATAAAGTTATTTATAATATAATCTTAATAATTATATACTGAAAAACTAAAATAGCTTAATTCTTAGTAATAACTAAGTAACTAAATACTATAAGCTTAGTAAGAATCTTATATTAAGAGATTAAGTGCTAATATAATATACCTAAAGCTATTATAAATAATTAAGATAAATTAATTATTAGCTAGTTTTAATAAAATTAAATAAAAACCTAAGATATTTAAAGGTATCTCTCTATAGTTTAGTATTTATAAATAGATAGCTAAATAGAAAGAATATACTAAACTTTAACTATATATCTTATAAAGTTTAATAAAGGTTTATAGAATTAATAAGTAATCTAATTAGTTAAAGCTGAATTCTTTTATAATAATAGTAAGTATATTACTATTAGTATATCTCTATTTAAAGCACTTATAAAATACTACCTTAAGATAGTAGATTACTGCTTATTAGGTGTTAAGATTAGAACTTAAGAAGTTAAAAAAAAACTTAAGAAACTAATAGAGGTTTACTAAAAAATAGCTGAAAATTAGCAGTATACTATTAAAGTATAAGCTAAAAATATTAATACTAAATAAAAAGTGTAATTATATAATATAAGAGATATTATAGAACTTTTTACTAAAAACTTCTGTTTTATAAAAAGTTAATAAAAGCTTATTCTGTAATTTATTTCTATATTAGTTATAGAAGTTATAAGCTTAAACGCTTATAGAGTTTAATTTCTAGAGAAGTATAATAAGATATATAATATCTTTTTAGTTATTTTACTTAAGCTGTAATATAGCTAAAAACTTATTAAAGAGCAGCTTTTAAACCTTAAAGAAGATCTAAAAGAATAGAAAGTTAAAAATATTATATTATGAAGAGAAATACTAGAGAGCCCCCTATATTTAGTTAAATAGAAAAGCTAGCTAATAGAGTATAACACTTAGAAGCTTAAAAAATATTTAGTAAATATTTTATAAATTCTTATTAGATTTAAGAAATAATAGTATAAATTATATTATAAATAGAATAATAAGTAATATAAAGCAATAAGAAAAGTTAATTAACTATAAAATAGCTTAAAATATTAGAAAAAACTTTTAAACCTCTTAGTAAAAGAAATATAAAATAATAAGTATTTAACTATATATTTCTATAGGAAAACTACTATATATTTACTGAACTTTACTTAATATTTTAACTACTTCTAATTATTACTCTCACTCTTATTACTACTATTCTAATTCTTATTATTACTATTATTATTATCTTTAAGATTTTTATTACTATTATTATTACTATTACTCTTTAAGCTGTTATTAATAGTATTATTATTATTATTAAAACCTCTACTACTAAGTATATTATTAAAGTTATTATTATTATTTTCAGAAGACTTATTAGTATCTTTATTATTAACTTAGTATTAATAAGCTGTTACTAAATAGTTATTAATCTGCTTATAAGAGTTAAGCTAAAGTATAAAGCTACTGCTAATAACTTTATAAATAGAGATAAAAGTAGGGTGATAAATATTATAAAGTATATAAACAGCTTAGATCTTTAAGAGCTCCTATATAGGAAGCTTAAATATATAGTTATTACTACTAGAGAGCTGCTTCTCTAAGACCTTACTAAGGCAATTAAGAAACTAAGCTTAGTTAAAAATAAACCTATAGGTATGCTTAGGTATATAAAGCTGTAGTTTCCTTTATATTTATAGTAAGTAATTAGTTATTATACTTCTTAGAATTAAGCTTAAGATTAGTAGGGTTTATTAACTACTTATAGAGATATTAAAGAAGCTTAGTACTTTATTTTATAGCTATAAAGATACAGAAAATTTTATACTAGTAATACTGCTTAGTGTTAATAGTATAGGTATAATATTTAATTTAGTTCTAATAGAAGTAGACTATATTAATAAGATAAGTTAGAATCTAAGAGAAAGAAAGTTAGCTTATATTTTTTCTAACTAATTACTAAACTTATTCTGTAGTATTTAATACTATAAATTTAGCATAACTTATATATATAGTTACTATTCTTTTAGTAAATATAAATAACTTTAGTGCTTTTAGGAAGCTATAGTATATAACTAATATAAAGCTTACTGCTGCCTACTTAGTTATACTAATAATTACTCTTATTAAGCTTTCTCTTATTAAAGCTATATTTTTTAAAAAGTTAATAAATAAGGTTTTTAGTATTTATAATATTAGTTATAAAGGTGTTATAGGATAAGAGAAGGTTTAATAAATATATTATAAAGGTTTAATAAAGGATTTATAAAAATATAAAAGTTATTATAGTTAGATATAATATATTATAAAAGAAAAGAACTAATTTTAGGGGGGAGAAAAGCTGTTATTTTATATATAGCTAAAAAGCTTTATTAAATAATTATAGAAGCAGCTATAACTTTAGATAGTATAAATAGCAGTTATTTATTAAGGTAAATATTACTATCTATAAAGAAGTAAGTATAGCAAATTAATAATAGTAGTTACTATCTAACCTATTTAATAGCTTTATAATATATCTATTTTAAAAAGAGAATAATAAGATAAAAAATAAAATTATTATAAAGATATTATATAGGAAAAGACTTATTAAATAAAAAGTAAAATATTAGAAATAAAACCTATAATATAAAGATAACTATTCTCTTTTAAAAATAATAATAGAATTTTTTTAGAGTAATTCTAAATAGAAGATATAAAAAGGCTTAAAAGGAGAAAAACCCTAAAAAATAAAACTAAACTTTAAACTATAGCTTTAATTTAGAGGCTTTATTATCTTTTAGTAAATATATAGTAAATAACTACTATATTAAATAATAAAGATAACTGCACTAAGCTTAGTATATATTGCTTAGATAATAGAAAAAGATACTAATAGGGAGCTATTTAAAATATTTAGACTTATAGTAGGGATTACTATATCTAAAAGGGAGATAATTATAAGGGTTTAAACATTTAGCTTAGAAAGCTTAGGGATAACTTAGCTAGTAAAGGCTGAATAGATAGAGAGGCCTATAGGTCTAGGGTATAGAACCCTCTATAGTAAGGGCTTAGTAAGCACTTACTAAAGGCTGAAAAGAAGGAACTTAAAAGAAGTAAGCAAAAGTAGCGTAGTAATACTAGACCTACCTTTTAAGTGCTTCTACTATCAGTTTAACCTAACTGTGGCCTGTAGCCCCTAATACCTTTATATAATATTATTAATAATAACTATAAGTTATAGATATACTTTTTAGTTTAAAAAACTAAATAAATAGATTTTATTATTATTACTTATTTTAGTTTTTTATTAGTAAAGAAGTTTAGTTTTTTTAGTTATTTTAGTTATCTTAAATAAGTAATATACTTTCTTTTCTATTATACTTTTATAAAGTAGTTTTCTTAGAATTAAAGTTTTAGAAAGTTTAATCCTTCTTATAAAAGTCTATAAGCTTTTATTTTTTAGATTATATAGATAAAGTATTTATCTATTTAATATTTTTTCTATTTTCTATTTTTATTATAGATATACTTTATAAAATATTATTAGTTAGAAGTAAATATAGTAATATTACTATTAAACTTTTTAAGTTCCTATTTTATAAAAGTATAAATAATATAGATATTTTATAGGGAGGTATTATTATATTTTTTAGGTTAGAAATAGTATTTATACTTATCTTCTATATATATTTTATAGTAGTTAAAAAAGTATTAAGCTTAAAAGAGGTAGTAATAGTTTAAATTTATAATTCTAAAATAGAAGTAATCTTTAGTCTTAAGTTATAAAATATAGCATATCTTAGATTTTATATTTAGTATACTATAAAGTTTAATAAATTATTTATTATTATACTAATTTATTTACTTATATATAATATATTTAGAAATATTATTTTTCTTAAGTTTTTCTTTAAAGTTAGTATTATCTATACTAAAAGTAAGCTTATAAGTAATCTCTATCTAAGTATATTAGTAAATAATATTATAAAGTTTATTTAAGTTATAAAGTGAATTTTCTCTTTCTCTAAACGTCTAGTTATTAGTAAAACTAAGAATTTATTATTTAGTTTAGAAATTATATTAATATTTATATTTCTTATTTAAATATTCTTTATTTTTAAATTCCCTAATTTAATTTATTTTATATTAGATTTATATTTTAAAGTTTTTAATCTTTTAGTAGGTTTCTCTATTATAACCTATAGAATTATTATAGGTAGCTTATCTTAAGGTGATATATAAAGCTAATAAGTTTATAGGTTTAAGTTATTATACTTATAGTATTTTATTAAGTTATTTAGTAGTTTTTCTAATTATCTTACTATTAGCTTATAAAGCTATTATAAAGATTTTAGTTTTAGTTTTAGAGAGGGTTATATTATAACTAGTTTATTTATAGTTTAAATTACTAAACTAGTATTTTAAAGCTTCCTTATTACTATAGTAAGTAAAGTATTTATTATTATAGTATTTAGTCTATAATATAGATATATAAAGTATTTTAGTAGTTATACTAATTTACTTAGTTTATTTAGAGATTAGCTTTTAGTTAAATTTCTTAAGTTATCTATAATCTTTAGTAATATATTCTATTTTTTTATGGTTATAATACTTAAAGTTTTAAAGCTTTTTATTATTACTCTTAATAGTAGTATTAAAATCTATAAATCTACTATATTATTTATAAGAAATACTTTATTAAATATTATTCTAGTTATTATAAAGTCTATTATTATCTTACTAATTATTAAACTTATATTAAGGTTACTATTAGTATTTATATCTTAAGTTTAAGTTTTACTATTTCTCTTTTTATTCTTTTTATTATTTATAAAGGTAGTTATTAATCTTAATAGTATATTTAATATAGGTAAGAAAACTAAAAACTATTTCTAATTTAGCTATTTTATTTTTAATATTATCTTTAAATTCTTAATAGAAAATAAAAACCTTACTTTTATTAGTTATATAGAGTTTTATAGCTAGTTATTTAAACTTAGTAGTATAAAATATAGCTAACTTAGTTTATTATAAGTATAATAGGTTTTACTTAGTTTACTTTTTCTTATTAAAGTTAAGGAAAAAAGATTCTAAAGCTTTAATATAGCTTATAAAGCTAAAAATATACTTTTTATTTCTTTACTATATTTTTTAATTAGGTTATTAAGCTATTCTTATTATAGAAACTTAAACTAAGTAAAAGCTCTTTTTTATAAGAAAGTAGCTATATATATTATATATTTAGTATTATTTTAGAAAATATTAATATAAAAAGCTTAGTAAGTTTATATCTAAACTAAATATCTTTTAAGTTATTTTAAAGTTCTATTAAAAGTAGAAGAAATATTAAGTTTAAAATGCTTATATTTTTGAATTAGTATAGAAATAATATTAGTAATAGTTTAAAAAGTATTAACTTCTTTTTTAAGTTCTTAAGTTTTATATATTTATTCTTAAAGTTTTTTAAAAATAATAATATTCTAGTTAAATATATTATATATTTCTTTAAAATCCTTAGTAGTTTTATTAAGCTATTACTTAAGTTTTTTAATATTATTCTTACTATCTAAATTATTTTTTATTTTTTAGTTTTTAATCTCTTAGGATAAGCTTTAAAGAGTTCTTTTTCTAAAAATAGATAATAATCTTAAAATAAAAGACTTAATAGAAATATAAGAAGATATTTTATACTATTTAATAAATATTAATAGTTAACTTATTAAATAGAAGTAATTAAAGTATTATAGTTAGCTATTGAATAGTAAGATCTACTAATAGAAGTTAGAAATTAATATTAGTAAATAATATTATTATATTATAGGTTTAGTTTATAAGTTATAAGCTATATTATAAATTAATAGTTAGAAACTAAAATAATTAATTTTAAACTTAATAAGTATTTATAGTAAAAATAAGCTAAAAGTATCCTAAAAATAAATATAAAGTTAATTATTAAAAAGCTATAGAAGTCTAACTATAAGCTAAGTTTAAAGTTATACTATATATAAATCTAAATAGTTCTTTTTATTTTATTACTAATTCTTAACTAAGTATTAATAAGTATTTAATAATTATTAGTAAACGCTTAGTATTTCTTACTAAATGCTTAATAATCTATACTATCTACTTAGTCTTATCTTATTATTATATAACTTATACTATAGTTCTTCTATTTCTAAGTAAATCCCTATTATTCCTATAATCCTATAGTATAAATATCCTATTATAGCCGCCTAATACCTAAGTAGGTCGTTCAGCTATTATCTTTATAAACGGGTTGTAATACTATTTATAGAAGTACATAAAGAAAATATAAATCGTTTTATAAAAAATAAACTTCTCTTTTTTTATACTATTTTAACTAATTACTCTTTTAATATTAAGATACTATTATAATACTATATTAATAATATTAAAAACCGTTTTAAAAATAATAATTTCTTTAAAGTTACTTAGAAAAACTCTAAAAAAGTATATAGTTTTTTATATATATATAAAGATTTCCTAGTAAATAGCTTAATAATATATAAAATATACTAATATTTTTTTTTATTTACTTTAATAAATTAAAATATTATTAATATAAATTATAGTAATATTTTTAATAAATTAAGATAAATATTAACTTAAATAAACTACTTAACTATCTATAAATTAAATATCTTTAATTACTAAAGTATATAGCTTTATTAAAAAAACTTAATAATATATATATAATTACCTTAACGTAGTTATAGTTAATAGAGGTAGTCCTAGATATATAGGAGGTAGTTAGAGTAATTAGGATCTGTTATATATCCCTAGTCATACAAATCTGCACACACTATTATAGTCAGCTAACCAACAGTAGGGTCTGCTAACAGAAGCTAGGGATTAACGCTAATAAACAGATTGTCATATTATAAATCTAGGTTATAAGTTACAAACTGTGTTATAGATTAATAGTCAGAGGCTAAGATGATCAGTCTTAGACTTAATAAGTATTTCACAGTAAGAGTAAGCTGAAAGTATCCTGAGGATAAATATAAAGGTTAATTACTAAAGAGCTATAGAAGTCTAACTATAAGCTAGGCTTAAGGTTATACTATATATAAGTCTGAATAGTACTTTATATCTTATTATTATTCCTAATCCTAATAGGGTCTGCTCCTTAATTATATAGAACCTATATATACTAAGGATAGCTTCTGTATTCTTAATATATAGATCTAATCTCTTATCTTATTATCATATAACTTATATTATAGTTCTTCTATTTCTAAGTAAGTCCCTGTTATTCCTATAATCCTGTAGTATAAATATCTTATTATAGCTATCTAACGCCTAAGTAGGTTATTTAGCTATTATTCTTATTTATAGGTTATAATATTAGGTCTCCTCTCTAAAAGTCTTATCCTTAAGACCTAATATAAGTAGGTTATTAGTCCTAAGTTAGGAACTATTAATTATACTTCCTGATTTACTTATAATATTAATACTATATTAGGTTATATTTAAAAATTAAAACAATCTAAGTTAGTACTTTGTTCTACTTGTGAAGATATTTTCTATTATTTTAGGTCTAATAATATTATGCCTTATACTTACTGCTTTTACGCAAAACATATATATTAGATAGCAGAAGGTATAAAAACTTATTAGGGTTATAAAAACCTAAAGCATTCCTGTGATAGTCTGGTAGTTATGTTAAGTTATAGGTTCTATTATATTTTCTATAGTATACTTATACTAATTAGTTATAGTAAAAAAGCTAAGTAATTAGTATTAAGAATAGGAGGAGAAGGAAGAGCAGGCTAGCGATATGTTACTAGATCTCTATAAGAAATTAGCGTGGGTTCAGGCTGAAGTAGCTAAAGTAGCTAGTTATTTATTACAGATTTATACGATCTAAAAGAAGATAAAGGAGCGTTATATAGAGATATTCTCTTAAGGGATATAGAAGTTAAAAGAGGATAATATTCTTCCTATATTAGATACTTATAAAAGTAGTATTATTAGTGATCTCTAGTTTTAAAGTATTAAGAATAATCTAGATTAAGTAAGTTTTAGTATTAGTAAGAAGTTTATAAATCTTAGTCCTTTATTAAAAGACTTATAGTTAGTGTTTTTTAGGGGTTCTTAGTTATTTTCTAGTATTCCTAGGCAAATAAATAGTTTTCTCTGTTATAATCTATCTGCTTTTATTAGCAATCTGATATACCTATATAGGTATCTAATACGTAAGTAGCTATTAGTTTTTATTAGGGGTAGTATTATTAATATTATCGGTGTTGCTTTTTATTTTTAGTGTTATTACTAGTAGGTTATAAGTTTATCTTTTATATTAGTAATATTCTTAGCTGGTTTCTATATATTATCTTTATAACTATACTCTTTCTACTTAATAAGGTATTAATATCCTTCTAGTTCTTTAAGGTAGTTAATAATCTGTTTAACTTTATACTCTGGTTTATTATCTTTTATAATAATAAAGTTATTTATTTATAACCTTTATAGTGCTAGTTTAAATAGCAAAATATAAAATATTAGGAAATATTTTATTATGTTAGGTAGGTTAAGTTTATAGTTAACTAGTGAAACTTTTTAGAGGATTTTAAAAGGTTTAAGTTTCTTAAAATCTAGTTTATCGTTTAGTTGCTTTGTTTTGATATTTTGCTGTATAAGGTAGGCGCTATCTCCCTCTTTTAAAGTTAATCCCTTAATCCTTCGTTTATTACTGAAATATATTATTTGTTGTTATATAAATTTAAGTTCTTTTTATATATTATTCTAGATATCCTTAATTTATCTAACTATAGTAACAGCTTTTAGTGCTGCTAAGCTAGTTTAAGGTTCTCTATAGGTAATAAGTTTAAATCTATAGTTAAGATAAAAGGGAGATTCTTTAATATTTTCTCTGACTGCACTGTTATAAGCAAATTAAGCTATTAGTAGTAATACTACCTAATTATCTTAGTTATAGTTAATATAGGCGTAGAGGTAGGTTTTAAAGATCTAGTTAATTTATTCTATTTATCTATTAGTTTATAAGTGAAAAGTAGTAGATATTTTCTAATTAATACTAAGTTATACAGTAAGTAACTTCTAGAACTTAAAAATAAAGATCTTATCTCTATCTGATATAATTTCTCTAGGTATACTATAGTTAGTAATAATATACTTAAGAATTATATAAGTAAATTCTTCAGTATTACTTACTTCCTTATATAAGATAAAGTAAATATACTTTATAAGTTTATTAATAATAATAAGAATACTATTAAAGTAGACTTCTATAAGGGGTTCTTAAGACTTTAGTAGTTTAATAATAAAGTTAAGTAATATAAAGTGCTAAGTAGTTTGCAATATAAGTAAAGGTTATAATAATCTATAAGGTTAGTATTAGGTTAGTTTGCTTTTCAGGTAAACCTTATAATCTTTAATTGCTATTATAATATATTCTCTAGTAACCTTCTCTTTATATTATTATTATAGTTATTTCTAGGTCTTTATAATTCCTTAGTAACTATATATAAGTTAAGCATAGAACTCTATAATTACTTCAGTATCTAGTTTACTAGTTAGGCTAGTTATAAATTATCTAGCTATTATTAAAAGTTTAGTTACTAGTATTAGGTTTCTATTATTATTTTATTTAAGAATTACTTAGGTTTCTTTAGGTACTAAGATATTATAATCTAGTTATTAGCTAAAAGTATTAGCTCTGCTATTATCTAATCCTTTTTAGTAGATAATTTAAAAGTTAAATTCTAAAAAGAATTCTAACTATTAGATCTGTTATTTATTAAGTACTTTTAATATAGTAAAATATAAAAGGTTCTTATAATTAGAGTATATAAGTACTTTATAGATAGTTCCTAAGAGTTTAGGTCTCTATTCTTTAAAAGCTTTAATAATTACTATAAGTTTTTTATTATAGATTTAATAATTAAGTTTAGGTTTGTAAAGTTTATAAGAGAAGAAAGCATAGAGATATAGTTAGCCTTTTAGATCTTATTATAAGAGTTATACTCTAAGAGTGTAATCTGAGGAGTCTGGTTTAATTTTAAACTACTTTATTAGATCTAGGATTATTAAGACTAGCTTACTAGTAATAAGTTCTTTAATCTTCTGGAATGTAATCTACTAGGGTTCTTTCTATATAAAGGGAGTGTTTTTGTAGCTGAGGTTAGTAAGAGCTGTGTTAATCTTACTATAGTTCTTAATAAATTTTCAGTAGAAGTTAACTAATCCTAAGAATCCTTAGACTTCTTTAAGGTTCTTAGGTACTAGCTATTCCTTAATAGCTTTAATCTTATTTTCAGATATATAGACTTTTCTAGGGGTAATAGTAAATCTAAAGTATTCTACTTTCTAGGTATAAAATTTACTCTTCTCAGGTTTAACTAGAAGTTTAGCTTTCTAAAAAGCCTAGAGGACAAGGTGAATATCCTTCTTATATTATTTAAATATAAGAGAGAAAATAAGAATATTATCTAAGTAGACTACTATATAGATATTAATATATTTACATAGGACTTAGTTAATTATATTTTAGAAAGTAGCTAGAGCATTAGTAAGACTAAAGGGTATAATAAGATACTTAAAATATCTTCTGCGCGTTCTAAAAGTAGTCTTCTATTCTTCTCCTTGCTTTATTCTGATAAGGTTATAAGCTTCTTTAAGGTTAAGAGCTATAAACTAGTTAGCTTTATAGAGAAGTCTTCTTATTTTATTAATAAATAGTAATAAGTAGCAGTTTTTTATTATTATTTTATTAAGCATATAATAATTAACATATAGTTATAGTTTCCTGTTTTTCTTTAGTATAAATAGGATTAGGCTTTCTACTAGCAAGGTTAAAGGTTTAATATAACCTTTCTTAAGGTTTTTATCAAGGTATTTATTAAGAGCTTCTATCTCTATTAAGTTAAGTCTATAGATTTTATTAAATTTAAGCTTCTTCCCCTCCTTTAGGGGGATTTTATAATTAAAATTTATATATTTAGGCAGTCTAGTTTCTAGTTCAGCTATAAAGAGTTTCTTATAAACTTTATACTCTTTTAGGATAGATAGAAGGGGATTGCTTTTTTATTTAAGATCTGCTTACTTTAATAATTATAATATAGCTTCTTTTACTTTAAAGTAGCAGATATATTATTTTGCTATTCCTTAATAGGTAGATCTGTTTAAGGCTTAGGTTCTATAGGGCTGCTTAAAGACTAAATTATTATTATCCTAGTGGAGTTAGCCTGTTCTCTAATCTATCTATAGGTTATTCTTTTTAAGCTATAGTATTCCTAATATAATATTATATATACTAAGTTTAGTAATATTAAATTAGAGTTATTTATTTTAATCTAGGTAACTTATTTTAAGAGGCGTAGTCTTATTTTTAATAGTTCCTCTTTTATACTAGACTTATTCTCCTTTTATATTACTAAGCTAGTATATATATTCTTTTTTCTACTATAGTAGTTATAGTTAGTTTACTACTTAGGGTGATATAAAATTTATTTCAGCTTTGCTATTAATAAGCATAATAGTTATAATATTATTAATAGTAACTGCAAGTTGTAGGTATACTTTCTAGTCTAGGGAGGCTAGATAGATAGACCTTATTATTATTACCTATTTTAGTTCTTTATTAGTAGGTAAGTCTAGTTTTTTAACTGCTCTAGTTATCCTAAATAAGTGATATATTTCCCTTCCTGTTATACTTTTATAAGGTGGTTTTCTTAGAATTAAAGTCTTAGGGGGTTTGATCCTTCTTATAGAAGTCTATAAGCTTTTACCTTCTAGGTTATATAAATAAGATATTTATCTTTTTAGTATTCTTTCTATCTTATAGTGTTATTATGCTAGCATCTTATAAGGTACTAGGGACTTAAGCTGAATATTACTATATTATTATTAAATATAATTATAGTCTATTTAATTATTATAGAGGTAGTGTAAATATCTTTAATAGGATTCTTATTATATCTTCTAGGGTAGAACTAGTATTTATATTTATTACTAAAGTGTTCTTTATATTTATTAAAGAAATACTAAAGCTAGAAGAGATTTCAGTAGTTATAGTAATTATACTTAAGTATGGGATAGTTTTTAGTATAAAGCTTTAGGGTATAGTTTTTATCTCTCTAGTTTACTAAGATACTATAGAAGCGTTATTACTAGTTATCATAGTTTATATTAATTTCTTAATATTAAATAAGTTATTAAGTTTCTTTTTTATTATTTAATTCTTTTCTAGAGCTAGTGTTATCTGTTCTTAGGATTAGTCTGCTGTAGTGTTATATATTAGCAACGTTAGCATGAGAATCTAAGTTATAGAGGATCCTATTAGAGTTAAACCTAGATTTAAGTTCTCTGAAATTCCAGTTACTAGTTAGGCTGAGTAGTTATTATTCTTCTAGGGGGTTATATTAGTATTTAGGTTCTCTATTAGATTCCTCTTTAACCTGTTCTTTAAGTTTCTAGTTAATTTGTTTAATCCTAATAGGGTTTCTGCGCGCATGTTCACATTATTCTATATATAATATTATAGCGCTGAGTTGTTATTACTATAAGAGGTTATAGGGTTCTTATTAGATCTATACTAAGTATATAGTTTTAGCCTTCTAGAGGTATATAAACTTCTGTTTATTATTAGCTTTTAGTTCTTATTCTCTTATAAAATAGTTTAAAGTGTTATAGGAGATTTATCCTCACGTGTTAGTGATTTATAATAATAGTAAGTTAGCAGGCTTAAATTATTATACCCTAAGCATCTTATTAAGCTGCTTAGTAGTCTTCCTAGCTAGCTTGCTATTAGCTTAGGAGGCTATTACTAAGGTTTTAGTAGTTAGCTAGTGTTCTATTATCTCTTTATTACTAAAATATATTAGACATTTATTATTATAGTATCCTGTTTATAATAAAGATACATAAAAAGTTTTAGTTGCTATACTAATCTGCTTAGTTTGCTTAAGTACTAGCTTCTAGTTAAGCTTCTTAGGTTATCTGCAGTCTTTAGTAATATACCTTATCTTTTTATAGTTATAATATTTAGGGTTTTATAGTTTCTTATTATTACTTTTAGTAGCTATACTAAGGTTTATAAGTTTACTATATTATCTATAAAAAGTGCTTTATCTAGTGTTATTCTAATAGTTATAGGGTTTATTATTATTTTGCTAGTTATTAAACTTCTGCTGAGGTTGCTATTAGTACTTATATCTTAAATTTAGGTTTTATTATTTCTCGCCTTGCTCCTTTTATTATTTAAAAAGTTAATTATTAATTTTAATAGTAAGTTTAGTATATTAGAGGAAGTCTTCTAGTTAGTTAATTTTAATAATTTTATCCTTAACTTTATCCTTAAGTCCTTAATAAAATATAAAGATCTTAGTTTCTTTAGTAAGGTTAAGTTAGATGCTAAGTTATTTAAAGTTAGTAGAGTAGTTTTTAGCAGACTTTATTTATCTAAGTTGCGCAAGATTATACTTAGCTTATTATTTCTTATTTAGATCTTAGAAGAGTGACTAAAGTGTATCTTTAAATCCTTAGAAACTAGTATAGATATTATAGGTCTCTATAATATATTTATTAAGGGTTTTACACTTAAGGTATTCTTCTTAGATTAGTTTAAACTATTTAAAAGCTTTCCCTTAGAAATAGGTAGCTATGTATACTACTTTCTTAGTTTTATTAGTAAAGTCTCTATAATAGAAGTTCTAATAATTCTTAACTTAGATTAAAAATCCTTTAAGGGTTCTAGAGGTTCTATTATAAATAACAGGTATACTAAGCTTAAGCTTTTATTATCCTCTTATGGAGGTTATTATAATACTAGCAGTAGCTTAGAAAGTATTAAGTTTATTCTAGAGTTCTTAGATCTTTTTAAGATTAGCGTCTCCTTTAATATCCTTTTTAAGCTTTTAGTAAGCAGCTATAGCATTCTAGAGTTATTTATTAAGGTTCTATATAACTTATTAGTTTTTATTAACAATCTCCTATATACTTTTAGTTTTATTTTTATGTTTCTAGATAATCCTCTTAAGTTTATTATATCCTTCCTTAATAAAAGATCCTTTTCTATTAGAATTATAGTAAAGGTTTAGTATATTAAAGTCTTTAATATAAGTAAGTTCCTAAGCTAGGTTCTAGGGTTATTAGTATAAGGAGCTTAAAAACCTAGGGATAGGAGATTTAGCAGAGTTATAAGAGGATATTATACTAGTATTACTAATTAGTAGTGTTAATAATTAACTTACTAAATAAAAGTAATTAAAGTATTATAGTTAGCTAACTAATAATAAGGTTTACTAATAGAAGCTGGAGATTAATACTAATAAATAGATTATTATATTATAAATCTAGGTTATAAGTTGCAAGCTATATTATAGATTAATAATTAGAGGCTAAAGTGATTAGTTTTAGACTTAATAAGTATTTTATAGTGAGGGTAAGCTGAAAGTATTTTAAGAATAAATATAAAGGTTAATTACTAAAGAGCTATAGAAGTCTAACTATAAGCTAGGCTTAAGGTTATACTATATATAAGTCTAAATAGTACTCTATATCTTATTACTATTCCTAATCCTAATAGGGTTTGCTCTTTAATTATATAGAACTTATATATACTAAAGATAGCCTCTATATTTTTAGCGTACAGATCTAATTTCTTATCTTATTATCACGTGACTTATATTATAGTTCTTCTGTTTCCAAGTAAGTCCCTGTTATTCCTATAATCCTATAGTACAAATGTCTTGTTATAGCTGTCCAACGCTTAAGTGGGTTGTTCAGCTGTTATCCTTGTTTATAGGTTGTAACACACACCCTGCGATCAGAATAGATAGGGCATGCTGTTAGATATTAAGAATCCTCAGCTATCTATTCGAAGCCAGTGTTTCTTCTGAGTTCATATTTGGTCTGTATGCAGCACTTAAGTAACATTAAAACATTCAACCTCATCCCTTTCCCACACGGCCACTCAGCTTCTTGATCATTACAACTACTTTGTTACAGCTCGCTGTCGAGTCACTATGTCAAACGTATTGGATGAGAAACCCAGTGGGAAATCCTGTGCACGGAGCGAATCTGTGACGGGTGGAACCCTACAGGATATAGAGGTTCAGGATGAGGTCTTCGGTGCTATCACCAAGGACGGTCCGAATTATCGCGCCGTAAGTCATGATCTGTTGACGTGACAATTGAATGACCCGCTGACACCAACGTAGTTGGGATGGAAAGGTTCGATCGTGGTGATGTTGAAGACACAGATTGGTCTAGGCGTTTTGACTATTCCCAAAGTTTTTGCAGTGCTTGGCCTCATACCTGGAATAATCTGTGTCATTGTGGTCGCTGCCATGATAACATGGGCTAATTACATCGTTGGCGCCTTCAAGCTGCGTCACCCAAATGTGTACGGTATTGAAGACGTTGGCCGTATGCTCATGGGCAAGTTTGGATATGAATTTTTCGGGTGGCTGTTTGCTATCTGTGAGTTAAAAACCTAGTCCAACGTCGAGGTTCACCGCTTACAAGACAAAGACTGGATGCTGACGGCGAGTGCCTCATTCGTTGGGCTTTCGACGTGTTTGAATGCGCTTTCTGGACACGGGGCTTGCACTGCTGTCTTTGTTGCCGTTGGTGCCGTCATCGGGTTTGTTTTCGGCAGCGTTCAGACCCTAGGTCGCATTTCTTGGCTCGCGTGGGTCGGATTTGGTAGCATCCTCAGCGCCCGTAAGTGTTATGACAGGGCATAGTCTCCTGATCCCGTTGAGTTACGTGACTGAAGTTAACTTGCCGCAATAGTGATGGTTCTCACGATTTCCGTCGGTGTGCAAGACCGCCCCGCTGCCGCACCACAAACTAATACCACATGGGCCTCCGATTACGTCCTGTTCGCGAACCCAACCCCGTCGGAAGCTTTTGCTGCTGTATCTTCAATCGTATTTTCCTACGCCGGCACTCCTGCTTTCTTCCACATCGTCGCGGAGATGCGTGATCCTAGGATGTACACTCGAGCAATGATGGTCTGTCAGTCGATCATGACTGCTCTTTACATTGCAATTGGAATTGTAGTGTACTATTTCTGCGGAACCTACGTTACATCGCCAGTTCTTGGGTCTGCTGGTCCGTTAATGAAGAAGATTTGCTACGGGCTAGCATTACCTGGTCTGACTGTCAGTTCAGCCTTGTTTGTTCATGTAAGTTGCCACCCATTATTGCAGGCGCTGTTACTTAACTATCTTCCAGTTTACGGGGAAATACCTGTTCTTGCGGTTCATGCGTGGTTCCCCGCATCTCACAAGAAACTCTGTCACTCACTGGGCCGTATGGATTGGTTGCACAGGAGTGAATGCTCTTCTCTCATATATCGTCGCGAGTGCTATACCTATCCTCAGCGGGCTGGTATCCCTGGTAGGTGCCTTTGGGGGCACTCTCTTGTCTCTGCAACCAATGGGGGCAATGTGGATTTACGACAATTGGAATGGGAAGCGAACGCCACTGTGGATGCTGACATTTGCCTGGGTCGTGTTTGTGATTGTCATGGGCAGCTTCATGACAGTGGCCGGGTCTTACGGTGCTATTGTCGGTATCATCAACGACTACAAAGCTTCTGGGGGATCAGCGGCTTGGAGCTGCGCCGACAACTCATCTTCATAGGCCTCAGGAGTGGTTGTTTGTTTGAACATCGGTCGTGGGACTTATGCATGGAAAGGCCTCATAGAGATTTTGGTCCCCACTGATTCTTGTCTAAAGCTTTGCCCCAAGCTGTTGGGATACCTTCATAAGTCTAAATAGTTCCAGCACAGGTTCGATTCGTAGTTATGTTAAATAAGTCAAAAGTTGCAGGCATCTTGTGTATGAGTTCTAACGCATAGTTCATGACGGATGATGGATCTACTCCAGCTAGACGCACAAAATGCCAGTATCACATTACCAAAGTGATGATGTACATTTGTCGTTGGCATTCTGTTGCGGTCATCTCGTCGATCGAACTAGCTCATTGTCAATAGCGCACAAATCAAATTAAGGTGAAATAAGGTTTCACGAAGCAAAATTATAACAAGGGCCTTCCTCGTACACATTTAGAAAGACAGCTCAATACGTTTGATTGCCTTCAAGGTCAATCAGCCGTCGACGCTTTCTTCCACGGAAAATGCGTAAGACATTTGATCTCAGATCTCCTGTGGACATCACTCGTTACAATATGTCACTTTTCATTGACTAATGTTCAGCGGTACAGAGCGTGTATTCAACTCGTAGGCAGACTAGAAGCCCTCGTCCTTGCCATAATCGCCCATCGCGCGCACAGGGCTTAAGCTTTGATTTCGAAAAGCGGCTCACCGAGCAGCTCCATTTTGATGGGTCCGTAGCCATTTCCAGGCAGGTTCGTGGGCTCGAGGCGGCCGTTGGTCCCCATACGTGGAGCGTCCGCAATCATCGGTTCTGTCCATTCGGTATAGGCATCTACGGCGCGCAGTAGGCGAGACGGTATGCAGGCGGCAAAAACCACGTTTTGGGCCGTCAGCAATGCGCAGCCCCATGTATCGTCAACGGTAACATTCATGCCTAGCGCAACGGCTGCATCGCGCATGACTCTGGCCTTCGTAAAGCCACCAACTCGAGACGGCTTCAAGTTAATGCCGGTGGCTCCGCCTGCATGCGCAGCCATGAGGTCAGCCATTGTAACGATGCACTCGTCAAGAATGATAGGGAGCCCAGATCGTTTTCCGACCTCCACGCAATCAGCCAAGGTACGGCATGGCTGCTCCAGCGGAACACAGATACCATCCCCCAAAGAACGGGAGTAGATCAGGGCCTGCTCCAAGTTCCAGCCGCAGTTGGCATCGGCGAAACAAATGACTTCGGGGGGCACTGCCTTGCGAATGGCCGTAATGCGTCGAGCATCGTTGATCGGGTCGTCTCCGATCTTCAGTTGAAGAGCAGACATGCCTCTCTCATACTCGGCAACCGCCTTCTTAGCACCAGACTCAGGGGTGCCGAGTCCGACAACAGTGAAAGCGGGCACCGAGTCGCAGAGCTTCCCACCGAGCAAGTTGTATGTTGGCAAGCCGACGGACTTTCCAAAAATATCCCAGCAGGCAAAGTCAATCACGGCCTTGGCAGCGTTGCCCGAGAGCATGATGCTGTCCATTTTCTCCACGACTGAAGCAGGTGACCTTGGGTCCAAACCGAGGACGTGCGGAGCAAGCTCTTTCAGTGCAGCGAGCTCTCCCGTGAAAGTGCTGGGGAGATAGTCACTACCCAAAGGGGCGCTCTCCGACCACCCCTCGACACCTGTATCGACGCGTATGCGAACCACGATGGATGGGTAGCCGTCGGCAGCCCTGCCGCCTGACATCGTGTACGTGCCAAACTGGTACTTAGCATGGTAGCTGTACACAGTTATGTCGGTGATTTTCATGGTGGCGGACGGTGGGAGTAGGAATGTATTTTTGTTTATGTCGTCGGGAGGATGGCGAGAGTATGCTCAACCAAGAGACAAATACTATTAACAGGAATTTGTCTTCCATATTATAGTTCAATTACTATTTTCGAGGTCACCACGGCACTATGGAACCGACATCGGCTGCAAGTCCTCGAAACGTGAATGCGAATCCGAATGGTAACGAGCTACAGGCCTACTGTAGATGGTCTTAGACTCGGATCCCTGTCCGTTACCTCTTTAAGTTGCCGGCCAGAGCTAGTACCGCCGAAACGTTGGACCGGGAGTCCTTCCGCGGGGGTCCTCCCGCTATCACGGCTCAGGGATTGGGGATTGAGCGCGGAGAACCGGCGCGGGGAACTTCGTCGCGGCGCGGAGAACTGACTAGATGTTACTGCGTACAGAAGTGTTACGATCTGTTAGTAATAATAACAGCTCACCGACCTAGCTACATACCTAAGCATTAGGCGGCTAGAATGAAGGATTCGGCGACTTCTTTGACGGCCCCGCATCGGCCGCATAAGGCGGTCAAGTAGTCTCCGGACTTGAGAAACTCCGTCCATATGAGGTTGAGTCTTAGAAAGATTCAAACGCCAGCATTCACAAGATTCATTCTCGAATAGGTGGTGCAAGAAGATTGCCGGATTTCAGGATTCGGCCGGTGGGCATCCCAATCGTGTAAACTTTCCACAAGCTGATGCGTAAGGATGCAAGGCCCAATTGCATGAAACAAATATGCGCCTTGCTGTCGATAAATTTAAAGTTGTGGGAGATCAATATAGGATGAAAGATTGAATTCAAACTGTTTTCTATCAAACTTCCATCTTCCACGCCGTCGTATTCTGGGCATTGCCTCAATTCAGATCAATTGTTTCCCTTCCTCAGTTGTGGACCCGTGCTTGGGTACATGAATGGCTCATTTCGAACCGTCAGCATGGTCGGTTAGCTCAGTTGGTTAGAGCGTGGTACTAATATGTCATCTGACATGTTCAGTAATGCCAAGGCCGGGAGTTCAAGCCTCCCACTGATCATTTCTTTTTGCACTTTCCAGTATCTGTAACCCATTTTCCTTTCGATTTTGTTACCTTCAAAAGACCTAAAAGTTTATTGCGAGCTCCTCAGAAACCTGTGAGTTGTTGGGAAAACAGAAGGAAACAGAAGCTCCACCTAACATAAGCACCTGCTGTAGGTCTTGATATCGGTAGTAATGGCGCCGGACGACAAGCCGAAGTTTACTTCCCGAGAAAGCGGGGCTTACCGAAGCCGAACTTGCAAAAGTTCGGTCAGTCGCCCCTAATCATCCCCCACGACGTCCACAACATCGGTCACCCGAACCTTTCTGCTCTTCATTCATCTGTTTCGGGATTGCCTGTCTAGGCGTAATTGTTCCCTTTCCGAGAATTCGTTTAAATATGGCCGATCGTGGTACACCGCTCCGTTACCGCAAGAATGGCCGCCTTCAGGCTTGCGACCCTTGTCGCCGGCGGAAGGTAGTCTGTGACCATGCCCGTCCGGTCTGTGGCAGTTGTCGGAGACGGAGGAAAGTCGGAACGTGCGAGTACACGGCCGGCTCGCCGGCGCGGATGCAGTCTCCAAACACGCCGCTGCGAGAGTCCGGCCAGCTGGGGCCCCTTACTTCGGACGGAGGACCGGAGCAACATCTTACTGGGTCGACTGTGTTTGAGCACTCCGCACAAGTAGAAAGTGCGGCCGGAAACGAGCATATAACTTCGAGTTCCCAGACCCTCAATCCCGAAGTGACAACGTCTGGGCATCTTGGGTTCAACTCATTTGGCGACATCTACAGAGAAGTGGGAGACAGCTTGTCTGACCACGATAACAGAGCGGCTGGAACATCCAGAACTGATGGTGCCACAGTCGGAAGTAATCTCGCAACACCTTCAAATACCATCACTGAATTACCGCCGTCAACAACAACATTGGAGACATGTCTCTTCGTTCTGCAGAGCATACCCACCGAGGATAAAGGTCAGGCGCTCTTCGCAGCTCACTTCGACCCCCATGACGCTTTCGTACGTCCGGTTGCCCAACGCGCCCTCGACTCTCTGTATGCCACGTACGGAAGCTACCTCGGCACGGTCCGAGACGACGCTCAGCTCTCGGAGCTGACCCGCATCCTGTGCGCCAACACCGCAAAGCCGTTCTCGGAGAATGAAGCCGATCCCGAGAAGTGGGTGGCTCAATTCACCGGACCAAACATCAGATGGGAGACGCTTGGGATACTTTACATTTACTGGGAGCTGAGCTCTAGGAACAACCACTTGGTTCGTCCCGAAACTAAACCGCCCCCGCCCGGTGGTAGAGTTGCTGCGTTTCGACAACGAGATGTGTACAGAAAATGCATCAATGACTGCCAAGCACTAGCGAGACGAGCTACTGAGGTCGGCAATACGCTGCTGCTGTATGTGTACTGGAAGCGGACGATTGTCGCGTCCATCGTGTCGGGGGATACTAGTAAGTGTTTTTTTTACCTTTCCATCTCATGCGGTTTGACACTCACACCAGACTTCTACTATAGGCCTGTCGTGCTGGATGTACAATGGCGAAGCAGTCTCTCTGATGACCTTCCTCGGCCTACATGTCAACTCAAACAAAGGCGTCTACAAGCCAACATTGGCAAGCGAAATCAAGAGGCGGCTTGTATGCAAGATTTTCGTGATCGACAAGGTTGTCTCTTCGATCACCGGACGACCCCCTCTACTTAGCCGACGTTACATGCTCACGCCCCCACCTCTTGATCTGAAGGACGACTACCTGGTGGCAGACGAGGAGACACTAGCACGGGCGGTTGCTGCTCTGGATAGCAATGGCTACAACACGGACGGGGCAGCTTACTCCATTACGTTCTGGCGGGCTCGTGCCCAGCTCATGATCATTCGAGACGAGATCTTCGAAATATCTTTGGGTGTTGAGGGGGCTGCCTCAGCAGAAACTCTTTTGTAAGTCGGTGATGCTACTTGGCTGGTGAACCAAGCTCATATGCAACCAGCGCTCTGAAGGGCAGAGAACTACAGGCTGCAGCAGACATGCCGTCGGTGCTGCAGTTCAGGGAGGCGGATGTGCGAGACCCCGACGTCAGTACCGACATGCTCTACCCGAGAATCCTCATGCGCCTGGAGCACCTCCAGAACCTCTTCTTCATAGAACGACTCTTGCGCCGCCATGGTTGTGCCAACGAGAGGGATCTTCTCGCCGTGAGCTACGACTTGACCACGACCACCATGCTCTTCTGGACGAACATGGATGGTCTCGCCATGGTGTACGAGGATTTCAAGTGGTTGGTGAGTAAACAGCCTCTTCTTCGCACCGTGTGCAGGGAAAACACTAACGCGGCTTCCAAGGTCATGGCATATGCAGCCCCTGGCGGAGGAATCCTCTGCCTCGAGCTCCTGAAACCGACCGTAACCCTCAACGAACCTAATGGTATCACTAGTGCCAATGGCGAGAGTGTCACCCGGTCCAGTATCGTTCAGCTGCTCAGTCTCCTTGTTGGGTTCCTCAACTGGGTCAGTCCAAAGGAGGCGAACGGCAACATCTGCGCCAACTGCAAGATCATTGTGCAAAGGGTGTTGGATCAGGTGCTCAATGTAGCGCCTAGCCGGGATGGTCCGTTGGCGGATTTCTTGGAATGGGATTTCTCGACACATTTGGACTTCAACTTTGATTTGCTGGACACGTTTGAGTGGACACGACCCGAGTTTTCATGGACGGACTTGCCTACTTAGGGACTTGGTCTTGCACTAGGAATACTGAGATGACGTATAGTATTGCTCAAACTAGTCATGTGTGACTAAGTAAGTAAGAAAAAACAACTCATTAAACGTCCTTGCTTCGAATTGACGGGCACGAGGGAGGCTGGTGTCAAGAAGATCAACAGTAATCGGAGGCAGGCGGTGTGTTTATTAGGTTTGTTAGAGAACTTCCTACGCTATAGAGAGAACTTACTAGTTCATTCTGCATAAGTGATTGCAACCCATCCTGTGAGTTTGAACACATGGACTAGGAGTAGCGCTGCAGTTCTTTACGTCTAGCTGATTGGTGAATGTGAGGTTGGAGAAGATGTACTTTTAACCATGAATTGAGATACTGGAATCATCATTTCGATGGCTCACCACTGCCAAGTAGCAGTAAGTGTGAGCTGCTTCCTCGAGAAACCATACATGGTTGTGTTTCTTACTAAGGCCATTCACATTGAGTATCATCCTCCCTTCGCGGATACGAGTGTCCGCACTTAAGCTAAGACGATCATGGAGTGTTGAAGGTCAAAGCGGTCTTAATGATGTAACCTAGGAAATATCCATCGGTTATATTCCGCTCCTAGATCTCGGCGTCCGTCCGTTAAGGTCTGGTCTGGTCGTATGGCGTCGGTAGATGGACTGCCCGAAGTTGGCGCCGCTAGTTTAGTAGGAACTAGCAACGGGTGAACGTGCTCCTTCACCACGTTCGTGATAGGCGTTTATCACAGTACGAAAAAAGAAGTGTAGACATAGAACAACTGTATTCTTATGTTGGTTTCTTTCCGAAGCCTGGGAATTTGTTGCATCGTGACCTCTATTTGACAACAGAACTGATGTCACGCGCGCACCTCATCATCAAACACTGACGACTCAACACGCCATAGTGACTTAAGGAAAATACGGTGTGAAGACTGTGTCAGAGTGCCTGTAAGCCCCTGTCTGGCTGGTGAAGAACAGCCCGGCTATTGAACATGCACGGTGCCATCCCTGCATATTTCCAAGAAAGACGCCAACCCAATCTCTGCCATGATCTTCACCTGTCCCCATCTTCTTCGGAAAAGATCGAAAATAACATCTCCCTTTGATCGCCAACACCTCCCTCCCCACGTGTGTCCCCCTACCGAGGCTTCCGCCGCTCGGAATACCTGACTCGACGACGCGCCACAGTGGAATGAGAAAACACCATCACGGCATTTCCGCCGATCGACCCCCCGAGCGTTTCGGCAGACCGAACAACGGCGACTGCGCCGGGCAGCGGCGGACGCAACGCAGTGTCGAGTTCGGAGACTCTTCGGTCGGAGACAACGGCACGATTCGTCTGAAAAGGTGAACCTTCAACACAGCATACCTGGACCTTGCCGTCGATCAGCCATGGACCTCCGAGACATCTGTCTCTTAACCCACCATACCCATCAATAGCTCCGAACGGGGGGAAGGGGGTTCCATAGGGTTGACGACGTCCTACGTCGGCAACTGTTGAGTACCACCCTCCGACACACGTCAATGCAGATCCGGGCAGAGCTGCCATGCCCTTCCCGCCAGGACCTTCTCAATCGTTTCTTGTCGCCCTAGGCCAGTGGCTGCCGGATCGCCGTCTTCTGAAGAATCCACCCCCTGGCTGAGCTGGTCGCATCGGCTCCCTCTCGCGATGGCGCATTCTGTGTGGCTTATTCACCCGACCGGCGGCCTTCGCCTCGCCTTGCGACGAGATGTTGCATCGTATCAATAGGCACGGTGACAGTCGCTTGACGGCCGCACCCAGGGATTGAAGCGAAAAAAGAAAGACACCGATTCAATTGTTCTCCCTTCAGAAGATCAGCGGCGGTTAGACACCTGCTAAACGGCCCGCGCTGTCCCTGAATGACTCTAACCGGCTGAATGGGAATCGCAGGGAGACGTCGGGGTGTCCTCCAGGGTGGGCGGGCGATGTCACCAGAGAGAGGCTGGACAGTAACAGCAACAGCACCTATTCGCACACCGCGCTGATGCGACCTCAGAGAAAGATCCACCAAGTTTGTTTCAACGAGTGCATCCTCCTTCTCTGTACGAACATGCGCCACAACCGAATTGTTGGTCTAGATCTTGCGCTCGAAGTCAGCCAAGGAGCCACCATTACCCGTCTCAGTCTTATTTCCGATGCAGCTCTTGTGCATACGGATGTTGCTGACGCTCTTGTTACCGATCACACGACAAGAAAGGGGTCCGAGCGGGCCTATGCCCAACACAGCAGCTGGCAGCTGGAGGCTGGAACTGAAGCATCGTGATCATCAGGTCGCCTGTTAGTTAACCTGAAGAGGCACCATCACCGTTCGTACCAACTACGCACGCCAATCTAGCAGCAAGGGACTAGTCGGTTTTTGGATTGATTAAAAGTCAATTACCGTGGGGTACCGTGGTTCCCTCACGCGCTATTGTGGTATCCGTCAAAAAAGAATTACAAGTGTCATACGTGTCGTCAATTGCAAAAGAGGCAGACGCCCATAAACCCGCTAACAAAGGAAACCCAACCCTCCGTCAAAACGGCGACCCGCTCCTCCCCGTCTTCGAACTCGAAGCCTCTAGCTCCCGCATATGCACTAGGCTGGTTTCGTCGTGGTAGTCGACGGTGTACTCCTTGGTGTACATGATGCCGTTGGGGCTGGAGAGTCCGGACTCGCGGTCGACCGTCTTGATCTTGGCCTCGTTGCCAAAGGTGCGGGCCCTGCTGCGTCCGGTGGTGCCGCCGCCGTGGTTGCCGCTCGACTGGATGTAGTACTTTGCGGCGGCCGAGGTGCCGCGCCGCGTGGTGCCGAGCAGCTTGGGGAAGAAGCCGACGAGGATGATGCGGACCGAGGGCATGCAGGCGCAGATGATGCCCGTGTTGATCTCGATGGTGGACCAGGTCGCGACTTCGAACTGGTCCCATGTCGGGTTCTGAGACTTGGCGAAGGCGACGAGGGACTGCAGACGCAGGATGCTGACGACGGTGACGCTGTGACTTGTATCAGCACACGTGCCCACGTAGCTGAGACGTTTGGAGAGAGGGATGGACTTACAAGGTACCGACGAAGAACATCATGGCGACTCCGATCTTCTTCTTCCAGTGCAGGTTGAGACTCTTAATCTGGGACAGGGGGAGCGCGAGCATCCAGAAATCCAGCACGATCGAGATGCCGGCGTTGGCCCACGCAATGGCGTTGATATCCAAGCACGTCCCCGGGGTTTCTCCATCCCATTTGGTCCAGTAGAAGCTGATCGGCGTGCATTGGAAGACGGCGACGAAGATGAAGGTCAGTCCGAAGACGGCGTTGAACGCGACTGTTCCCCAGATGAGCTTCTTGCACATCTTGTTGTGAGAGAAGATGCGCATGTAGAAGAAGAGGAGCGACATCTTCAGCAGCGTCACTTGGGCGAAGTACATGGGCTCCATGACGAAGAACCAGTACCCGAAATCGGTAATCCTGTCGAACGGAACCGTCCAGATGTCCCTGCCGAGTCCATTTCCTACAAAGCCCACCGAGTTGATCACGGTGCCGGGGATTCCTGAGCCGAGGGTGATGAGGATGAAGTAGTCGTCGACGCCGAGATCTCCCATTGTCGCGAAGATCTTGTGGACCAGGCGGATGATGACGAAGACGCCGGAGAGAGAGCCCATCGTGATGGAGATGATGTTGTACTGCGTGGAGCGGTCTCGAACTGGCGCGCCGCATGTTGTCTGGGTGAGGTTCTTGGTCGCTGCGAGGGCAAGGTTAGCCGATGGTGTGTTCCGAGTTTGCTGGTGTTTTTTTTGACTTCAAAGTTCCCGGAAGTTTACTGACTGAGTGCGTTGCGGAGCGTGCAGTTGGCCAATACACAAACTTCAACTTCGGCCTGCAAAGGAGCGTTGGTGCAGATACACGTCTGGTTGGTGACCTGGCATGGCGAGTTCAGGACCGCCGTGACGAGGCACGATTGCTGTTCTTCTCGTCAGTCTCGTGGTTCTTCACCCGGGCACGTCATATGCGAGGTTACGAGATTTACATACCGCACAGGTTGGCAATGCAGCCACGGCCGCAAGGGCATCGCTTTGGGCCGCGACGCAGCACAGCAGCGCGGCCAGTGACAGGAACAGCGAGAAGAACCTCATGGCGGGGTATCGTCGGGTTGGTGAAGGGACGAGGAGAAGGCCTCCCTCTTTCCAGAAGGGATCGGGGACGGGAGGGGACGGGAGGAACGGTCGTCTTGAGGCGCTAGATATCTATCCCGTCGACCATGGCGTAGCGTCTGAATCGGTTCGTCTCTGTCGTGATGGAGGCGTCAAAGTGTTTTTTCCTCCCTACACCAGACTAAAGAAGGGGGGGGACGGAAGGGATTAAGGTTGTCGTGAAACGCTCTTCGGGCTCAGTCTTAGTCAACAAGAGAGGCCACTTGGGACGAGTCGTCTAGCGACATGCCAACACGGAGATGATGCTGGATGCAGAACCGGGATGCAGGAAGGACGTCTGCAGGTTCGGTCCACTTGGGTCGACGCCACAGAAGACCAGTGTGTTGGTAGCGTGGCCGGCCTAGTCGATACACGGTGGTCGCCGTTACACATCACCGTCGTATGACGGCCGTGGTCTGGCAACGGCGCCGGGCCCCCTTTCCCTCTAGAAGCTGTTAGTGTTGAGACATGCACACGCTGTAGGCGGGAATCTGGTACGCCAGACAATGGTGGCGGTGGTTGAGGACGGTTGCGGTTCTCGTAACCGAGGGACGCTCGACCAGCATGGCTAGACAAGAAGCAGGACCCTGGCTCCTAGCCTCGGGCGTGGCAACAAGGCACCCAGGACGGCAACCACATGTGGCAGGCGAAGGCTGCTCCATGGAGAGTGAGACTGTGATACACTGACATGCAGGAGGCTCCCCGTCAACGTGGGATAGCAGCGGACCGAGGCCGCGACTGGTCTATCGTCCGTCCATGGTCGGGTAAGGGACCAAGGGCCTCAAGGGCGCCCCTCGAGATTGATTGAACATGGAGGAAAGAGCCCACCATCTGTGCCACCCACCCACATATAACACACATGCATACTTACAGGTATCTTCAAGGAGGAAAAAGAAGAAACTCCGGGCGGAGACGGCGGCCCAGGCACGCCGGAAGACCACAGCCAGGGCCAGGTAGGGGCCGGGTGGGTGATCGTGCGCACGCAGGGATCAACGGCTTGCCAGGGGGGGGAGGGAATATCTCCTTGAATTCATCGATGGAGGAGAGAGGGGCGACCAGCTTGCTGCAGCTCTCGTGGTTTGTTGTGCAGCGCATCTCTCATGCAGGGGCCAGCATCCCATCGGCACTACGATGCCATAGTCTGGACTCGTTTTTTTTTTCCCTGTCTGGCTGTCTGGCTGAGAAGCGGGCCCGTCTTGTCAACCATTCTACGCGGGGCAGACCTCTGAAAGGACCGATGTTGTGTTGTTGTCTCGGTTTTAGGATATACTAGTTCATAAGAAACCCAAGAAAAGACAACGTACGGCGCAGCAACAGCGCAGGGAGAAAAGCTTCTTTCTGGACGCGGAAACTGGCCGAGACAGAGGTGCGGCCCAGATCCGGCACTGCAGAGCTGAGGCAAAGCTGAAGAAACGCGGCACCAACGGTTCCTGGAATCCCTCGGCAGGATCACGGGCTGCAAGCCTCCCGATTTCAGAGCAAGCAATTGGAACAGAAAGAAAGGAAGAGACAAAAACGTGGCTGCATACTGCGCCGCGCAACGCCAAGGGCTAATGAGAGGGACGGACGTGCAGCTAGCATTCAGAGTTGTGTGGGAATAAGAAACGTCCGAAGAACTGCCAGAGTTTTGTGTGACGGCTTTAGAAACGGCATCGAAGGGCTCTGGAAAACCGCCCCCGACGCAACGCAACGCAACTGGGGGAAAGGGCTTGGTGCGTCTTTCAATCTGCTACCCCCTTGGGACGTTAGCCCGGGCGAGGATGGCGTCGCAGTTGGCCGGTGCTATCCCTATCCTGGTGGCACATCCGGCACGCTGTGAGTGTGTGGAGAACAAGATGGAGAATCAAGCCCAGCGGCGGTGGCTCGCGCCCTTTTTTTTCTCTGGTTGTTGTTCTGCTGGCTTGTTTGTGTCTGGTCTTTGCTGCAGGATCAGACCTGCGACTGGAAATGCGATCAGCTTCGGGAACTTGTTGGGACGGGGGATAAATGAGGTGCTGCGCGACGCAAGATTTCGGCCCTATCGCCGAATTTATGACTCGCGATGGGGCAAAACTGGGGAAATCGGTGATCGAGTTGCCTCTTTTGAGGACGAACTCTCTGTGCGTGGCGTGCATTGCGTTGCGTTGCGTCGAGCTGCGTATGCGTGCGTGCGGGCGAACGAACTCAACTGAGGGCAGCAGGTCTTCCTTTCTCCTTTCTCTCGGTGAAGGGGCCATGCCTCGGACATGAATATTCATCACATATTGGCAACCGGCCGAATCCTTCGGCAGTCTGCCCTGTCTTCGGCCCAAAGACCGAACTCTATCGGATTATTCGCATTGGGAATCCAGGGGTTCTCAGTCTCAGAGCGGATCTCGTCCTCGCTCACGGTCTTGGGTTATGGGTTATTCCCATCTTTATTGGATTCTCGAATGCTACGCAGCGGATGGGTAATGGCCTGAGGGCAAAGTCCCCGACTCCATCTCTGGAGCTCTGGGGGTGGTGTTCTTGCTTTGAAGTAGGGGTTCGCCCCTCTCACGGTGTCACAATAATTGATCAGAGAAGGAAATCGTGTTTCCGGATCTTCTGGCGTCTGGGGTGGTTCATCGTATCTAGACCAAGGAGGATCGTAGTCCTGCTTCCAGAGGGTTTTGCGCGCGTGGGGAACAGGTGGAGGTGAGTAGGATTCCTGTGCCAAGTTTTGCTTTTTCCCGTCAGCTGTCAGCTTTTGTCTTCATCGGCTTTCTACCCTCTTGCGCGTCCGCAACATCCAGCCGTCGATTTCTTTTTTGCTCTTTCTCCCTCGTAATGACGACGAAGGCGTGGCCGTTGTCAAGAAACTAGCCAGAGCTAACAGGATTTAGAGAGACGGTTGCGAGATGAGAGGCGTGAGCTAGCTACAATGCCGCGTATTTCCCCTCTCTTCTAGTGCTCTTCTAGCGGAGGTGCCGCCATCACCGTCGCACACCCGCCGACGAATTCACGGGACTTCGCAACAGCCCGTGGTTTCTTCGCCGGCGCGCCGCTGTTGTGGAGCTGGCTTCTCTCTTTCAGCTTCCATCCTTCTTTCTCGTATGATACGACGGGCTGCGCTGTGGACCATGCTCCTCCCTTTTCTCCTGTGCTTATTCCCATCGTACCCAACCCTTGCTTCCACATCTCACCGGGACCGGGGTTCCGGCCGGGCAACGTCTGTGAGTTCCAAGGGGGCGCAAAGGGGGGCGCGCGACGACGACGGAGCCAAGGGCACTGAAGCCCCGGCCCTAGGGCCAGCCACGCGGCGGCAGACCTGGGTTCCGTGCCGGCTTGGGGAGGTGATATTGGGGGCCGATATCGTGGAAGGTGCTGTAGCGATATGACCAAGCCATTAGTTCCGGCGATTTGGGCTGAACTGGAGAGCTGGCTTTCTGGAATAGGACTCTGTTTCGCAATCTTCTTTCGGTTCTGTGCGCTTTGGGCGTTTCTCGAATCCTGAGCCGATAAAGATGTCTTGGGATTGCGGCGGGACACGGGCTAGACAACCAGATTCGCTCTTGTCGAATCAAACCTCACGTGCTGCCGTCTTTCCAGCTTCCCACTGCCGTCACAGGCATACCGTTGTCATGTTATGGCCTTGACTGGTAGAGTCAGAGCAGTTGATTCGTAGAAGGGCCCCGTTCCGCGGCGCACCCCTCTGGTTAGCCGGCGCACCCCTTCTGTGGCTGATTTTACCCAGACTCCAACACCAGCCCTCCGCCCTACCCACCACCAATTTTTCAGTATTTTCATCTATAGCCTATTAATCCTACCGCTACTAACTGTTTTTTAAGGCTATCGTAATACTATTATAAGAGGAGATAAAATTTAAAGAAGAGGAGGCTAATATAGCGCTATATTATATTACTATAGCTATCTCTATTAGTATAGTAGCTACTAACCTTATCCTTCTTAATAACTCCTCTATTAATAATAATATTACTACTATTAACTTTAGCTTTAACTATACTTATACTATTAACTATAATAACTATAGCTTTATTAAGTATACTTATTTTACTCTAAATAAGAAATTTCCTTTAAAAAAAGCTACTTATAAAACCTTACTTACTACTTACTTTACTAATAGCTTCTAAGCTTATATTATATAAATAGTATATAATATCTATAAAAAGACCTTCTATTAGTATACCTACTTATTATACTATAATACTACTTAAATAAAGTAGTATAAAGCTTATATTTATATATTAAAACACTATAAGAGCTCTTCTTATATTACTTTTTACTTTTAGTAAGTTATTATTTAATTTAACTCTATTTATTATAATTATTTTATATATAGCGTTCTTAATATACTAAGGTAGCTTAAGTATTATAACTACTATAACTATAAATTTTTTAGTACTAACTCTTATTATAAGATATATTAACTCTTTTTTACTAAAGTAGTACTAAAAATTATATATTTCTAAAACTATAGTACTTAACTAATCTACTTCTTTATAGCTTTATATATAAAAAGTACTTAATATAACGTTATTAGCTATTATAATATTATTAATATTTTTATTTATTACTACTACTAAGAGCTTATTAGCTATATACTAATTAAGTAGCTATTTAACTAATTAGAAAACTTAGAGAAGTTTTAATACTACTTTATGTTAATATATAACGTCTTATTATAATAATAATAATAATATAATAATATTCTACTTACTTAAATATTCTATATAAAATAAACGAATAGACTTTTATATATATAACCTTATATAAAAGTGTTTAGTTTATTATAAGCTATAACTTTATAAATGCTTATATAATCCTTAATATTATGTAATCCTGCTTATGTAATTAAGAGCTTTATAGCTTATGTTTTAGGTTATCTTTCTCCTCTTTTTTCCCTACCTTAGGATATAACCTGCTAATAATATCAACTAGAATTATCATAATATATACCTTCTCTATTAATTATCTATATAAATAAATACCTATAAATACTTAAAATTATCATATTTTATTATAATATATCTCTATTTATAACTTTATACTATATAGGCGTATATATTACGCCTCTGAATATTTTTATACCTATATTAATAGGTTATAAGCTTAGCTTAGAGATAACTTCAGTTCTTTCTACTTCTTTACTTATATTCTTCCTTCTTCTTAAGCTTTATCTATATATAAAGGCTATATATACTGAAAAATACTTTTTTAAATGATTTTCTATTTATACTACTTTTGTAGAATTAGATATACTAGCTAGACTAGTAGTTTAGTTCTATAAGATATATTTTTTTTAAATCTATATAATAAATCCTATATAAATTGACTATACCTCTATTAATCCTTTCCTAAGTAGATAGTTTCTTATTTCTGCTTTATTTAACTTATATCCCTCAGATTATCTATTTAAATTATCCTCTAGTCTACTTCTAATCTGGTTTAAACTTATATTTATAGCTTAATAGATTTCTTTTTAACTAATTTATTATATAGGATATTTATCTCCTCAGTTAGACTTTAGTCTAATTAAAGAAGATATTAATTAAAGAGAAGGAAAAAACTACTCTTTTTAATAGTTAAACTTTAGACTTCTAGGTTTATAGCTGTTATATAACGTTATTATATAAACTACTATATTATATGTTTAATAGCTTCTTTAGTTATATAACTTTATTATTATTTAATCTTTATAAGGTTTATAACTACGTACTGCTTCCTATAAGGTAATAATAGCTAACCTTAAGGTTAATATACCTAAGCTTCTAAGCTCTGAGAATTATAAGGTATAAGCTATATATATTAAAGCCTTCTTTATAAGTAAAGATATAACTATTAATTTAATTAAACCTGAATCTGAAAATAATATAGATAAAAGTAATAAAACTTTAAGCTATATATAATTACTCTATAAAGATAGTCTTTTAAGAGTAATTAAAGATAATAAAAGTGCTTTTAAAGCTTAGGATTACCTTAAAAAGCTATATAAGCTTATAGGTTTTATAAATAAGTTTTTAACCTATAAAGAATTCTTTAATACTTCTTTAGATAACTTTAATTTTATAGAAGAATATATTAATAAAATTAAAGAATTAATAGATAATTTATCTTATAACTAGCTAAGACTACTTAATTAAGTAGTTATAGCTTATATACTTAATAGTTTAAATAAGACTTATAAGTCTTTTATAACTTCTATAACTTAGTCTCTAAGAGCTAATTTTATTACTTATAACTTTAACTCTTTATACTTTAGTTTACTAGATAAATATAAGAGAAAAGGTAATAAAAAAGTAATTAATAATACTACTAAGGGTATTAAGTATAATAAAAAATAAAATAAAAACTAGAAAAATAATAAAAATAAAAATAAAAAGAAGGATAAGGATACTAAAGTATCTAAAAAACCCTAGAAAAAATAGAAAGGTCTATACTACAAAAATTACAAAAAAACTAACTATTCTAAAGAAAATTACGCTTTCTTATATCCTAAAAAAGCACTTAGTTAGTAGAAAAAACCCACTAATAGTACTATAAAAGAAAAAGAGAAAGAAGTAGTTAATATAACTACTACTAGCAATATTACCCCTTATATATCTTTAAATAATCCAGATTCTATAGAATTAATAGATTTATCTTCTAATAAAGAAGAAGAAAATATTATTTTTGAAAATATAGGTTATACTACTATACCTCCTTATATAAATAAAAATACTAATAATAATCCTTCCTTAAGTTATTTAATTAACTAATCTGTTATTAAGGAATAAGGAAAAGTTAGAAGTTTTAACTAAATTAAAAAAACAGTTAATTTTTATATTAATACTACAGCTACTATACATATAATTAAAAACCACACTCTTTTAGTTAACTAAAAAATAATTAAAAAACCTATTAAATAGGGAGAAGCAAAAAGCCTTACTTCTTTACTAAAAGGTGATTTAATTATATATCCTAATAATAATAAAATTATATTAAAAGATATTTATTATATACCTGAACTAGGTATTAACCTACTTAGTCAATCTAAATTAGATTTATTAGGTATTACTTCTATTATATAGAAACAACCTATTTTATATAATATTAAGAAAGATTATATTATTACTATAGGAGTAAAACAAAATAATTTATATTTCTTCCAATTTCCTACCAATAATAACAATAACTATATATATAATACTATAACTAATAAAAATATAAATAATAATAATAATAATAATAGCCTCCAAGTATAGCACCAACATCTTAGTCATATACATATTCAAAGTCTTTTAAAAATAAAAAATAATACTATTTCAGATATAAATATAAATAATAATAATATAAATAATAATAAATTACCACCTTATAAAGCCTATTTTGAAAGCAAATTTATAACTAAGGTGAGTAAATCACAAGTTTATAATAAAAATCTAGATTATCTAGATTATATAGCTTTAGGTTTATATAGGCCTATAACGCCTACTACTTATAATAAATATAATTTATTTATTATCTTTATAGATAAATATACCTGATTTATTTAGGGAAAATTACTTAAAGATAAATCTAAAAAAACTATAAGTAATACTTTTCTTAAATTTCAAATAGAAGTAAATAATAATAATAATAATAAAAAAATAAAAGAAATCTCTACTAACAGAGGTAAAGAATTTTCTAATAAACATATTAAAACTATATATCTTAATAGTAGGATTATCCACAATATAAAACCTCTTTATATATATAAACCTAACAGACTTATAGAGTATACTATACGCACTATAATAAACAAAATAAAAATAATACTATATAACTCAGGTTTACTATATTATTTATAGGGTGAAGCCTTTTATACTACTCTTTATATATATAATAGAACTCCACATTCCTCTATTAATTATATAACACCTTATAAATTAAAAAATAAAATAAAACCTAATATAAATAATATTAAGGTGTGGAGTAGTTTATACTACTATAAGAATAAAGATCCTAAAATTAAGAAATTAGATATAAAAGCATATTAAGGTTTTATAATTAATTATAGATCTAACAGGTATAAAATCTAAGATATATAACTAAAGAGAGCTTTATAGTCTTATAACGTTAAAATCTTAGAGAATACCTTTATTTCTTATTATAAAGAGCTTCTTATAAGCATAAATACCCGCTTTAAGAATATTAATAGTAGTACTATGCCTAATAATAATAGATAGAGTACTACCTAATATAATTTACAAAGAGATATATCTAGTTAATCTATCTCTTATAATAATAAAGATATTACTTTAAATAGTAATAATATTACTAAAAATTCTACTCTTAAGAATCTAAGTGATAAGACTAATATTAATATTAATAAAAATAATAATAATATTAATAATAATAATATTAATACTAGTAATAATAATTATAATATTATATCCCATAATAATAGTTATAGTACTAATACTAATATAAGTATAATAAATAATAATAATACGAAAACTATTAGTATTAATAATAGAGAAATAAATACTAATAAATCTAAGTTTTTTATAGAAATCCCCTCTATAACAGATAAAGCTAAAAAAGACTACTAATAGGTTAATAATACAGTTAAAAATAATATTTTTAACAAAAATGCATTATTATTTATCCTAGAAGACTGCTCTATCTTAAAAGATTATAAAATAAATAATAATAATATTATAACTAATAATAATAAAGCTTTATATATACTATCAGTTATTATATTAGATAAGCCCTCTAATATTAAGTAAGCCTTAAATTCTCTTTATAAAAATAATTAGATTTAAGCTATGTAATTAGAGATAAGTTAAATAGAAGATATTAATACTTAGAAAATTATATAAATACCTAATAATATTCATCTATTAGGCAGTAAATAGGTATATACTATAAAATTAAAAGATAAAATAAATAATACTTATAAATATAAAGCAAGATAGGTAGCTTAAGGTTTTAATTAATATATTAGTATTAATTATTTAGAAACTTTTTCTACTACTTATAGACCTAAGAGCTATAGATTTATAGTAATTTTTGCTATAAAAGAAAGCTAGATTTTACTCTAATATAATATAACTACAGCTTTTATTTACACAGATATAGATATAAATATTTATACTGCTATACCTGCTAGTTTTATTTATAATAAAACTACTAATAAATTAGAATTTAATCCTAATTATAATTATAAATTTAAAAATAATAAATATTACTATAAGCTTATTAAAGCTTTATACAGTTTAAAACAAAGTCCTAAACTATAATATAACCATTTAAAAGGAATATTATTAAAATTAGGATTTATTATTTCACCTTATAATAAAGCAGTATATATATTAAATAAAAATAACTATAAAGCTATAATATATTACCATATAGATAATATATTACTAGCAGCTAATAATACTGCTACTAGTAACTATATATATAATAATTTAAGGCAATATATCAAAATTCAACTATTAGGGGAGCCTAATATATTTTTAGGTTATAAGTTTAATATAGATAGGCAAAATAAATCTATTTTTATACATCAAACAAAATATATAAATAAAATATTAAATAAATATAATAAAACTAATATAAACCCATTAATAACACCTATAAGAGATAATATAAAAATGCATATAAATAAAAGTTATGTAACTAAAGAAGAAATATTACAATTTCAATAGCAAATTAAAGCTTTACTATATCTAGCTTTAAAAACTAGATTTAATATAGCTCTTATAGTTAATATTTTATCTAGATATACTACAAACCCTTCTAAAGAGCATTTTTCTGCTTTAGATTATTTATAGGGTTATTTAAATAAATATCCTAATAAAGGAATTTATTATAACTACAATAATAATATAATTTGGGATTTAATAGGTTATTCAGACTCTAATTAGGCTAGAGACCTAGATAATAAAAAATCTACTTCAGCTTATATATTTTGTTAGGGCCTATATAATATTATATCTTATAGCTCTATAAAATAAAAAACAGTAGCTTTATCTACTTGTGAAGCTAAATATATAGCTTTAACTGAATCTATTAAAGAAGCTATTTATCTATATAATACCTATAATTTTAATCTTAAAAATTTAGGATTTAAATTAATAAATAAACCAAAAATATTTATAGATAATATTACAGCTAAAAAACTAGCTGAAAATCCTGAATTTCATAAGAAATCTAAGCATATTAATATAAGATATTATTTTGCTAGAGACTTTTTAATAGATAAAAAGATAATATTATTTCATATTAATACTAAATCTAATATTGCTGATATTTTAACTAAGCCCTTAGGCAAAGTTATATTTTTTGCATTATTAAGTATTATTTATAGTAATAATAATAAAGATAATAATAATAATAATAATAATAATAATAATAATAATAATAATATTATTACTGAAATAATATACTAGTTTTTCTCTTAATATTTTTACCTATAAGGTTATTTTATAAGAGTTTTTTAACTAGTTATAAACATATTATATAATATAGGAATACTTTTCTTATTTTTCCCACTAGGTTTTTAAGTTTTTATACCTATAACATATATATATATTAAGTGAGTAAGCTATATACCCTTTAATTAACTATATATACCTTAAGGGGGGATATTAATATATAACATCTTATTATAATAATAATAATAATATAATAATATTCTACTTACTTAAATATTCTATATAAAATAAACGAATAGACTTTTATATATATAACCTTATATAAAAGTGTTTAGTTTATTATAAGCTATAACTTTATAAATGCTTACGTAATCCTTAATATTATATAATCCTGCTTATATAATTAAGAACTTTACAGCTTATGTTTTAGGTTATCTTTCCCCTCCTTTTTCCCTACCTTAGGATATAACCTACTAACAACATCAACTAGAATCATCACAATATATACCTTCTCTATCAATTATCTATACAAATAAATGCCCATAAATGCTCAAAATTATCACATTTTATCATAACATATCTCCATCTATAACCCTATACTATATAGGCGCATATACTACGCCCCTGAATACTCTTATACCTATGCTAACACTTTAAATAGGATTCTAAAAGCTATATTATAGCTCTTTTTATAGCGCTATATACTATAGTTACCTACTTTAAAAGCTACTCTAATATCCTACTAATAAATTTAATCTATAAGACTAACTACTTTAATATACTACTTTTTAATATATATAATACTATTAGTAATAAATAAGCTTTTCAAATTACTTCCTACTTCCTTTCTAGTAAAAAAGAATATAATTATAAATAGATAATTAATACTCTCTCTAAACTATTTAAAAACTATAATATTAAACGCTTATAAGTGATTTATATAGATTATAAACTTATCTTTATTAAAGCTTTTAATACTAGCTTTACTTTTTATAATATATTATACTTTCTCTACTACTAATATATTAATATAAATATTCTTATTAAAACTAAGTACTACTTCCCCTATATTATAAAGAACTCTAATAGTAGTATTACTTATTATTTATAGTTTACTTAATTTATTAAAGATTAAAATAATCTCTTATATACTAATATATAAAATATATATAATTAATAAAAAGCTATTTTTAAGAGTACTAGCTACTTTAACTTTATAGTTAACTATACCCTCTCTATATAGATTATACTTTAATATAAAAAGCTTATAGCCTTTTAAACTAATTAGATTACTTACTTTAGCTATATTATAATATTAATTATTAAGTCCTCTTATGTTTTAATTAAGCAGAGCTATGACAAATACTACGTAGTAGTACTACAACTACGTAGTATACTACATACTACATATAGTATAGTATAGTTATAGTACTAAAAAAAATTTGTAGTATACTATATCTCCACTTTTATTAGTATGTAGTATACTACAGCCCCACTTTTAAATCTATAGTAATGTAGTATAATACTACATACTACAGTTAAAAAACTAGTTATTTAATTCTAATTAATTAACTAATAATAATTTAATAATAGTTTTTAATTATATAGTTATATAATTAATAACTAATAATTATAATATTAGTTATAATAATATTAGTTATAGTATATTATTAATAATAATTATTATATATATAATATTATATTATTAATTAACTAATAAAGATATATTAATAGTTTTTTAATATTAAATTAAATATAAGTTATAATAACTAATTAAAATAAAATCTATTAATATTAATATTAATATACAATTTTATATATAATATTATAATAAAAATATAATATAATTTGTAGTATATAGTATACTACATACTATAACTACAGTAGTATATAGTGTAGTTATAGTACTGATTTTTTTTTGTAGTATACTACATACTACAACTACATATAGTCCTATAATACTGTAGTATATAGTAGTCAATGCTCTGTAATTAAGCACTAGATTTATTACTATATTAGTAATCTTAAGAATATTTTTAAAAAATTAGTTTTTTTTTAAGACTAGTAAAATACTAACCTAATACAGTATATTAAAAAATATAAAAGTAAAGTGTTAAGTTAGTTTAATAAAGTTTTTAGTAAGATTAAATATTATATATATAATAAGGTATTTAATAACTTTATTAATAAGCTAGCTAAGCTAGTAAAACTAAATAAAAGTAGCTTAATATAACTTCTAAAATATATTTATAAGCTTTATCTAGTTAATAAAATATATAGCCTGCTCTATTATTATATCTTTTAGTTTTATAAAGAGTAAAATTAGCTACTACTACTTAAAAAGATTTACTCTTATTAATTTTAGGTTTAAAAACTATTTTAACCTATAATTATTATTACTAGCTTATTTTTTTTTAACTTTTTATAAATTAAAGCTAAAAGCTACTTTTATATTATTAAGAAAGCTAGTAATATATTTACTTAGTATTACTTATTTTATTTTAAATTTAAACTAATTACTAAGGTAATAAAAGCTTTACTATTATTATTAATAGTACTACTAATATTTAGTAAAGCTATAACTATTTAAAAAAGCTTTAAAGCTATTAAATATAATAATATATATAAACTTAATACTAAGTATTATTACTAATCTTATAGAACTATTACTACTTTTAAATATATTTATAATATTAAAATAATTAATCTAATTACTAATATATTACTAAACTTACTCTAATACTTATTTATACTAACTAAGCTTATTTTATAAGTTAAAAATAAATCTATATAGTTAGATATAATATAGGATATATATAATTTATTACTATTTAGGTATAATATTAATATTAACTTTAAATTTAAGAGTATATTAGATTATCTTATTAATAAAGTAGAAGCTAGCTAAATATAAGAGGTAGAAGAGATAGCTAAACTATAAGAAATTAAGTACTAAAACTAACTAAACTATTAATTAAATATTATACTTATTTATAGTTATTAGAGATTATATAATATAATAGCTTTTTAATTAAAATTAAAAAAACTAGCTATTAAGCCTTAAATTATTTAAATCTAAAGAGTTTTTAAACTATTTAATAACTTAGTAAAACTTTAGCTAATCCTCTAGCTAATCTAAGCTAATTAGAGGCCTCTAATTTAACCGCCCCTGTTAGCGTTTCGTTAGTTTTGCCAGTTATTAGAGACTCACACCCCTTACGCTACAGAAGGGGTGCGCCGGCTAACCAGAGGGGTGCGCCGCGGAACGGGGCCCTTCGTAGAATCAGTCGGGCGGTGTTGCCCCTCGGACTATGCTCTGCTCTCAGCTCCTAGTCTCAACTTGGTCTCTGCCTGGATGGTTTGGGGCGGCTTGGCGGAAACCCGGGAAATGATGGCGACGGTTCATGCGCGACACGGACGACCTTGGTCGCGCCCCGATTTTTGCCCATTCCAGCTTTATGCGAGGGAGTATCGCCCCATAACTTTCTTGCTGCAGCTCCACGGTTCTTTTGTCAATGGGTTGCTTACTACGCCTTTGTAAGACTGGAGGCTGTTCATGTCAGAATTTGACAGGAGATCCTTCATGTTTCGTTTTACAATTTTTTTTTATATCCTGGTTGCTGACGTTTGAAAGGTTTGATCCTGCAATTGAGTCTCGGTGCTACCACAGACGGAGGCTCTCATTCGAACACCGGGTAATCCGGGTAGCCGGGTTCCCATCAGGGACCAGGCAGGCAGAGGCAGCATTGAAATGGCTCGATGCTGCTCGGCGGAACATAAAATCAATGCCGATGTGCGACTGTGGCGCAGAAGGGGTCCTGTTGGTTTTTTGTTCGAGAGAATCTTGGCTGCAGAGTCTGTAAATTACTCGGCCGAATGCCGTCCTACATGAGTGATCCAATCACCGAGCCGAGTCAAGGTTGTCCGTACTTGAATCTCGCCTCTTCCAAGGACAACCTCGACACAGCCTCCCTCAACACCCGAGGATCAACCCGTCTTGTCTCGAGAATTTTACAGTTTGACATGCCGCGGGAATTTTTTGTTTCCTTTGGACCACCGCAACTCGAATGAACCGGTGGAAGGTTCAGGCCAACGGAGCTGGCTTCCTCTTGCACGCTGTTGTGACGTTGGTGTGGGCATTAGAGTTTGGGGGTCGATGGACGGTTCCCCGAGATGGGTATGCCTGCAGCGAAATGACTCGGCCACTCCGCGTTTTCTCTCTTGGGCGAGGAAACACACGACCTTTTGTTCCTTTCGGGCAGAAATTTTCTCAACGGGTGGGCTTGGATGCTACCCAAGAGTCCTGAACGGCACAGGAACCGCTTCTCTGGAAACTGTGAATGTTGCACTGGACGGCTGCATCTGGCGAGTTTGTGGAGAGAAAGGAGACATGATCGCTGGGAAAACTTCAGTGCGCAAGCACATCCTAGGTTTTTAAGCTTTTGCGTCTTGGCAGGGGCCCAGACATCGTCGGCATCGCACCGACAGAATGGTTCTTGTGAACCTTCCGAATTGAGATAAGTAGCCGTCATTCTATTCAAGATAAACTTCGTCCCTGGAATATATTGCGACGATCCCCTGCAGTTGGCAAATACTCAATCTCGGCGGTTGCGAGGTCCATTAATACACTACATCCACAATGTTTACATGCCGGCAGTAATCATTGAAGAGTCAGTTTAACTTTGTTGGGGGCTGTTTTCGGAGCTTGATCCGTACCGCCATCTACCGCAGTTTTACTTGGCATGGAACTGCCCCTCAAACCCCCTTCATGGTCCACAGGCTGCAAGACTTTGGATCTCGTGTTCGCATCATTTGGGTCACCATACCCTTGACGCGGTGGATGTGAGCTTGAGTTTTGACAAGCGACTCTACCAAAACCTGCAAGTAGCCGTGTTGCTTCGAAGTCTTCGACCGGATGCGCACGCTTCAACTCACAATCGTCTTCTACCTGCAAACTGGGGTGTCTGAGATTTTCCATCTCTTGTAGTTGCAAAACGTTGGCCAATGAAAGATGCCGCAGGGAATTAAGAGATTTATTAAGAGTAAGACTGGGAGTAAGTTCGCTAAATGTTTGTGCTCAAGAGTCGTTCGCAGTTTCGCTAGACCCAAGATGAAGAATACTCGCAGCGGTTGTTGTTTTAGTTCAGAGGTTTGCGGTGCGGGCAAGTAACACAGTTTCTTGTTTTCCGACGCTACCAACGTCCTAGGTGTCATTCTCTCATCGTCGCTAATGGATGATTCGGCCGTTCACTTGTTTCGTTCTGTTGGGAGCAAATCCTATGAGAAACTTCATAGAATAGATCAAACAGAGTCAGTAGGCCTTAAAGATCCGAATAGAATGTGTTTGCATGGTTCTCATGCTCATACTTCGCCTAGGGTAGAGCGATAATTTAATAAATTGACATACAACAAGTGGAAACACTCATCCTAAGGTATGAAACAAGCACTAGATCATTCTGCTGCTTTCTATCTCGTTGATAGTTCAAGGTTTAATACTGTGACATGAATTTAGGTGCTTAGTCTATCGCAACATAGCTTCTCCATAGAGGCAAGATCGATGAGAATATTTGTAGTAGATATAGCTTTAAGGGCACGAATAGAGCATGGAGTAATAGAGTTCAAATTGACGGTTATCACGTGGACTCTTCTTTGTGAGTGTGTTCATGGATGCTGATATGGTGACAACTTCCAGTCCAAACTGTTCAACTCATTACCGCCCAAATTCCACGTCATTGCAGCATCCAGTCTCTCAGCGCACCCTTCGTTGAACGTAAAGAGTCCAAATCCTCATGGCCGTGGCAAGTGCCATGACAGACCACCGATCTCCCAAGCCACCGGTTGCACCATCCCCCACAAACTCAAACCTGAACGGCTTGTTCCAAGCCAATGCCCACTTGAATCCAGTGATGGCAACGCAATCGGACCCAATCTCGGTTTTGCCGTCGCGGATAGTTCCTGAACTGAGCCGCACAAGCTTGAAGACCGCCTTGGCGTCTGCCATCTCACTCTTGTCCGCCTTCTGCCATTCAAAGTCCTCGCGTCGAAGCGTGCCAGCGTGGTCCACCTCAATAGAGAACCGGTATCCAAACGTCACTTGATTTTTGAATATTCCCGCGCGCATGATCTCCGCGACACCATTGAAATTCTGTTCCTGAGGCGTAGTGGCTGTGTCGACGGCGCCGTTCAGCGGCGGGAGTGTAATGATGCTGGTTGTCGACGCCAAAGTCCAGTTCGGTTCCTCGGCGATCGTAGCTAGCGCAGGGTCTGTATTGCTGGGACCATTATGGAGGATCATGCACGGCTTGCCGTCGTACTTGGCACCACCGGAAATGTAATAGGTCGAGAAGGCGTAAAGCTTGTGATTGTTGCTGTCGCCGAGATGTGCAGTCTGGGTAAACTTGATTTGCGAATATACGCTCAAAGTATGGGGCATTGGGTGGTACAGAGAAAGAGATGGGCTAAGGGGAACTTTGGATTTGGCCGCGACTGGCGAAAAGCTGACTTGGTAAGCGGAGCTCGATGAAGCTACCGTGGCATCGTTCGATACATAAGGGGGAGGTGGAATGATGTCTTCTTGTGTTGTCATGACACTATTTGCCTTGGCTTCAGCGGTATTACCCATATTGACCGTGGGATCAGCTCGTGCTGATAACGCAGAAGAGATTGACGGACGAGGCTGGAGGTTCTGATCTCGTCTGTACTGTCACGCAACAGGATATTTAACCAAGGTAAGTTAATTGCACCTGCCAAGGAGACTTTTCCGCAATTTCTATTAATAACGTTTGTTGGTGGTTGGTGTTGGTGCTCGTAGGGGGCACAGCGGATCATGCAAACACACTCCCCTGCATACCCTTATACCTGCAGCGCTGGGCATTCGGGCTGTGACGACGCCAACAGACTTAGCATGGGGGCAGAATTAAATGTAACATCATAATTCAGCTGCAGCCAGGATGTGATTGAGATCATGCGGCGTGTTGTGATCGTAACGTACAGTTGCAGTACCAACCGCCAACGGAACGATCCTACTAACAGTGTAATCTCAGACTCTTTCGATCGTCAACAGAATGGACTTGAACAGCCTGGGTCTTTGATTACTTGCATAATTGCCTCTTGAAAAAGTTTAGTTTGGGAACAACTCCATTTATGTTAAGCTTAATAGGTCGTCTCACTGACGTTCTCGCAATATCCTCCACAACCATGCTCCTCTAGACGACCTGCTTTGAAGCGAGGGAATGTATGGGTGAGTCCTATTTCATCTAAAATGAAACACAAGAGCGGGAGTACATGTTGGCGACACATCAGATACTTTTTCAGCAACAAATGACTTCCCTCAAGTATAGAAGAATGACAGAGGTGCCAGGTTACCAAATATAGAAGCTTCCAGTGAGACTTGTGACCCCGTCGTGGGGGCAGGGCTTTTCGGACCTTGGCATAGGGAGGCTCTGGGAATCAAAGATTTAGATCATAAGCTTGATAAAGAATCTTCTTTCTCATTTCACGTTTGCCGCTGGGTAAATGGAAAGTACGCTTCTGGCCTTTGCAAAGAAACGCAGAGAGAAAACAGCAACCATGGACTTCATCATCGCAAACGACTTCAAACCATCAATACTTTTTGTGGCTTCTGCTACGTTGACTACGTTCACTCTTCATCTCCCTTCACGTTTTCACTCGTGGCTTTTCCTTCCAGCATGGCTGCTCACCGTCTTGTCCCTGGCCTCCGTCAAGGAAGATATGACATTGAGCGGGCCTGTAGGACTTAACTCATACACCGTCATAACCTGCTTTATTTTCATGCTCATTTTACCTACGATCCTGCTATTCGAAAATCATTCTTTGGCGCCACGCCTGAACCAGGAACCCGGACAACGTGACAGGGCCAGCTTGATGCCCTGGCCGAGTCGGCGCAGTGTCGCTGCTGCCTGTCGCGTTTGGAATAACCCCCGAAACCTGAAGTTCCGTCAACCTGGTCCGGCTTCTGTTTCGTGGAATGTTTTGATTTGGTTTCTTTTCCGCCGCGGGTCAAGGGTTGCGATCGGGTTCCTCGTCGACAAATTGTTCGTCCAGCGCATCCAGGGACATATTTCAGCCACCAGTAGTCTCCTCGATTTCACGCCAGACCAACAGCAAATCATCAGGCCAATATTCAGTCATTTTTTCTTTGATGGGATCGAAAGCCCATATGGTCCCATCTCTTCACACCGCCTCGCACTTCGCGCCTTCATATCCGTGTCGTGGATATGGGCTAACTTCCTCGTCCTGGAGGCTTATCACTTTGTTTTGGCGATCATCTTTGTGGTAATACTTCGTCTGGACGATCCAGAAGACTGGCCTCCTCTTTTTGGCAGTATTGCTGATGCATGGACGCTTCAACGCTTCTGGGGCCGCTTTTGGCACCGTGTTGCAACACCAACTCTCACAACTTGGACGAGATTTCTCCTGCGAGGAGCAGAGACAAGGACGTTTGGGAAGGTGTTACAAGCATTTGGTGTATTTTTCCTCTCTGGGCTGATGCACGCAACAGCATCATGGAAGACTGGTCAGCACTTTGAGCATCTGGATATATGGTTTTTCTCCATCAATTTCGTGGCTGTTGGAGCTGAAATCACTGTCATGAAATCTCTTTCCTGGGGTTTCAGGGGCACTAGAATCGCAATACTGGTTGAGAAGAGCTGGATGATGCGGATGGCAGGTAAAGCTTTTGGTTTTATGTGGGTTTTCGCGTGGTTCTTTTGGGCAGTACCAAGATGGCTTTATCCCAAAACTATGCGATGGGCGATCAAGCAAGCTTTGATTCAATCTTATGTCTCTTAGTCTGAATGTTTTACTGCTCAATGATGAGAAGACATCGCAGTTTAGTTTCAGCATATACACCTTACCCATATCATGTCTTTATCGTGATTAGTACCTGAGGACAAACGCGTAGGATAGATAAGACAATTGATGTCATTTACTAGAGCAACTGCAATCCGTGTGTACGGCTTTTCACCTGCAAAAACGCAATGCAGTGCATTAGTCGCATCGTTGTTGTGACGTGGACCTCTAGACGAGTGAAGTTTTACGAGCAAAAAGAAAGCCTCCGCTTGATTTTGGAATACATGGCCCACGGATCCATCCTGAGGTTGGGCTGATTCTCCTCCTCCAACAGTCTTCGTTATTTTCAGCCTTACACATCTATTTTACGGAGTTCTTGAGGAAGTTTCTAACGATGTTGGATCCAGGGGGCTGCAGAGTGGAGGCAACGATTGTGTTGGTGATCAATCCGCTCGTTTACAAGGATGCTGTGGCGCAGATTGCAAACACCGCAGCCAAGACGGTGCCGGGATTGCTCAGCCAACGACAAACTCTTGGTACGGCAGTAACATGCCGTATGAGCGTTGGCAGCCGAGTCAATTTTCCATTCCCACTGGCTCGTGGCCTGACTTTGGTACATCGTCAATGGATGTTTTTGGGTTGAATACCTAGGTCACGGCATTAGAATGTCTTCGATAGTCTAGAAAGTTTGCGAGGTGAGGCAAGTAAATACAGATGTTTGATTTACAACGAAGATCGGCCCACAGCGAATGAATCGATTCCTGGAAGTCCACGGCCAGGAACTATCTTGGCCTCAGAAATATCCACACCGGCAAGGCCCACTACATACCACCAACTATCTTGGCTGCAGAAACACTCAGCTCTCGTATCCACAAGTTGAGAACACCCAAATATCACGAACCTGTCAGCCTGACAAGACATTTCAAGGGCCAAAAAAAGGATCCTTTAGGGTGTTTTGGGGTCTGTTTTGGACTCCGCTTGAGTAGCGGACCACGGTCTGTCGTACCAGAGATCATCAATCTCACCTGTGAGAGTGGGTTTTGATGACCTACACCACGACCTCCAACACGTCTTGGGCTCTCAGAACACTGCCCATGCGCTCAAACAAGTTTTCATGGCGAGAGTGGATTGTAGAGGTATCGTGGGGGCTCATCGCTTCGCCATCCTGAGCACCGTGGCGGCCCCAAGGATTCTGAATTCGTGACATCTTGCGCATGAGTAGGCGATGCTTGGAATAACCGAGATCCATTGTGGGAATATCATGATGGTTTGAAGCTTGCTGGTAGAGGAATTCTGGAATTATAAAAGACGCACATCTCGCTCTCAGACATAACTCCAGTCTACTCCAACAGCAACAGTCTCAAACAAACATCCATCAAACTGCAACAAACATAGAAACATTTCAATTCCACCACAAATCTCAACTCAACAACAAACCCACCTACTACCAAAGCTTTTGCTCGAAGACACTTCTCAATTCTTTTCCCCTCTCGCAGTAACACCACAAGTTCATCAACATGCAGACCAACACCATGAAGATCTCCTTGGTTGCCACCCTCCTCTGCATCCCCAGCGCAATGGCTTCCATCCAAATCATCCCTGTGCTTGTTGCAGCCGCCGTTTTGGGCGGAGTTTCAGTTGGTGGATCTGGTATGACTGCCGGAATCGTCTCTGGAGTCGTGTCCGGCGCGGTTGGCGTAGGCATCGGCTGTGCCACCAAGTCAGGCTGCAAGCGTCAGGAGGATGCTATTCACTATGCGCGAAACATGGCGCGTGAGGTCGCCGCAGAAATTGCGGCGGACATGGAGAAGCGACAAGATGGCCCCGGCGCAGCTCCCGTTGGCATTCCTCAGCACAACTGGGACGACTGCTACAACGAGGCTCTTTCCTCTCACATCACAATCACCGGTCCCATCGGCGACAATCACATTCGTGCTGAAGGAGTGCCACCCACTTGCATGACCCTCGCCACGGTCATTGGGGGTACTGCTGGGCAGGCCATCCCTATTCCCTGCGGCTCAGACTGCATGGAGTGGACGAACATGACGCCCGAGTTCTACGAGAACGTGCGTGGCATGCTTAATGCCCAGGTTCTCAACGCCTGAATCCGGTTTCATTGAACGAGTTCTCTTTCGGTCATCCAGCCAGCGTTACCAAGTCTGGTGACCAAAGTCAATACGAGGACAATATGGGGGACACAGAGTGCGGCTGTTTATCTCGGTCTTTGCTTGTTATTTCTAGTTGCTTGGAATTATTCTCTCACAAGTTGGATATGTATGTAAAAGCACATACCAGGTTTGATGAGATCTTTGTGAAGACGTCTCATCGAATCGTATAAGTCGGCTGTAGTTTTCGGGATCAATAGATGTTGCTTTGTTGATAACTAAGTTGAAGCAGTCCTTTCCGTACGTGAACTAATAAGATGAAAAGCGTTGAGACAGGCTGCTGAACAGAATAACACTCGCCTTCAATTGTCCATCGGAGTTTATAGTCCCACGTTAGTTAACTCAGACATCAGTGTTGGTCCGTCGATGCACCTACACACTTGCAATTGCTCGACTCAGACCCGTGTGTTGCCCATGAAAGGCAAGCGACGCCCAGCAGGGCATACTTGATGAATGACATCAGGGGCCTGGAATGATTGACTGATATAGTGTGAATGATCCCGTAAAGTAGGAGAACTTTGAAGTATTTGATCTTTTGGATGACTATAAAGTAGACACCAACATTCGCGAGGGACCGGAAAATCGTTTCAGTCCGAGGTTGCGTTCGGACGAACTAGAAAGAATCACCACCAACATAGTTGTTTCTCTACATTGAACATGGAATACACCTACTGAGTTTCCCCACAGGACAACGGCATAAGGCTGATTGGTGGTCCGCCCGACAATTTACCCGCAGAATGACCAACACGCGCGGATTCGATACGGCTCGGGTTCGCGTTCATCGTTCGTCTTCGTATCCAGATGCCATTTGTTTCCCTTCCAAAAGCCAGCTTCCCGAGACAACGGAGCGGGGTGAGAGTGGCAAAATCTCCGTCAAAGAAGAAAACTATGTTGTGCCGCGCAGACAGTCTGTGGTGGGGCAATGATCCTCATGTTCAGGGCTGGCAAGTCACTTGTTGTGTATAGAAGAGATAGTCGAAAATGATCGCAGATCAAATGATTCAGAGTCTAGAAACGGGGGTATTTAGGAACTTTGCAGAAAAGATTTAGATATATAGTATATACTAGACTCCCTCCCATTACGAGCCCGTCCGGGCGGCACCAGGGGGCTGAAGTGGACTGATTGTGAAGACGACTGCAACACGAACTAAAGTCTGTGAGGTATCGATAGCGGCGAGGGATGGACTAATACTGGATGAATTAGACGATGGTGATGATGTTGGTGTTGTCGATGATACATCAATTCCTCCAATACTGATGTCGAAGATAGTGCTGGCTGTGGTAACTGGAGATGTTGATGGTAAATCGCTGGGGGGACTTGTAGTTGCAGAATTTGTAGTAGATCCTGTAGTAGAGCCAAAGACAGAACCAGGACCAGAGCCAGAAGAAGATTCCAGAGGACTGATGACGGAGCTAGTAGGGGTTACTGGGCTCAAGCTGGACGATAGCGTGGGTCCGGGCAGAGACACTGCACTCGATGAGGATGAGCTCTGGAAGCCTCCAGTACTTGTCGACCCGCTTTGTGCTACAGAGGGATTGCCCGTCATCTGTGACGTGGCTGAAGTCGAGGAGGAGTTGGTCAGCTGGAAAGTGGTTGACCGCGAGGTGGAAGTGCTTGAAGACATGGTCAACGTTGTGCTGGACGACATCGCACTTTGAGAACCGGCAGATGTATCGGAAGCAATCTGCGATAGCGATGCGGACGAGCCCGCCGTGCTAGAGCTGGGAGCAGGAGACGATGCGGAGGATGATATGCTCATGGTGACCGATGACGCAAATGAGGAAGACGCCGAGGTACTGGAAGACACGATTGCGGGTGATCTAACACCATAAAACACATAGGATAGTTGTCGGCAGCTGAGACTACCAGCGCAGCCGCAAGGCGAAGTTGCATCTAATGTGCAAGGATATCTGTTGCAAATCGCATCGTCGACGGGTGATTCCCTCGGGGTAAATTCCGTCGCGGGGTTGTAGGCACAATAGCAATCGATGCCAGTTAGAGCCGCGAAGGCAACGTTGAGGCTAGCGCAACGAGCTTGACATCTAACTGGGTCGCCAAAAAATGCCGGGTTGGTATAAGACTGACAGTCCCGCGAGGCTTGTGTAGCATCCGAGATATGAGTATGGTGATACGGGATTCGGGGATATGCCAGTCCTTTGTGGTGAGGCTGAAGTTGATGTCGTGCTAATTGACAGTATCGACGATGACGACTGCGATGCGGGAGATATTTGAATCAGACCGAGTGCAGGGTGAGCTAATAGACACAAGGCTCCCAGGGGGAGTTGCCACCAAAGAACCATAATTTTCAAGTGATGAATAAGAATTTCGCACCAGGGTAAAGAGGTAGTCTCTTTGGTGGCCGTATGTTGCCCGGGAGGCTTAAATGGGTACTGCGTAGAATCACGACGAAAGAGACTTGGAAGAAGGCATAAGGGAAGCAGCCATATATGGAGACACAATTGAAGGATGAGTTAAGGACCTTTATTCCCTGACTCTCCTCAAGGTTCTCAAGTTCTGGCTCCAGAAGAACGAGCTTGTTCTCACGACATAATCTCCACGTTGCATTCTGAATAGGCCAGGCTGGGAATTCGGAATCGACAAGAAAAATCAAAAAGCAACAACGCCACAAGTTTGAGACCAGCTGAACCAGAACTGTTAGATTACAATCATCATATGTAAGCCTTGATAGCCTAATACCGGTTGTTCCAAATGCCTCCCTCCACTCCAGTAGTTGCGGCTTGCATTCGCCGCGGCCCGAGGATTTGGTTCATGAGCCGAATCGGATACACGGTAATCTACGAACATTCCATTCCAAAATCTTGCCTTCCAAGGGACGGAAATGCCCACTGACCGCCTCCAGGCTTCACAAACTGCAATTGTTTGAAAAAGCATGCAGGTTCCCCAGCATTTTGCAACTCAGGTGAGCTCCTTGATTTACGTACGTCATAGTCAGCAAGGCTTTGGTGGCCTCTGAAGCACCGATATTGTTGTATTTGTGGCAGATGACGAAACATCGCGTTGCAAGATGCTACAATTCCCGACGGTGATGGAGATCAGGCACTCATCGCTCGAGTCGGCCTGGGAGGCACAGGCGCAGGCGGCAAGATCGAAAGAACAACCGGAATTCCAACCAGCCCCCCAGTCGACGCAAGAGTTGGTCTCGATGAGGACGATGAGCTTGACGTGGATGGTGTCGACGCAGATGTCGTCCTCGAGGGACTGCTAGAGCTCGCAGTAGGTAGCGTTGATGGCCTGGTTGAAGAACTTGGTGTAGTAGATGGCCTGATTGAAGAACTTGGTGCAGTGGAAGATCCAAGTGCAGAAGTGGGTATGGCTGACGTTGCTGGAGCAGCTAGGTTCGGCGGTAGGGTTCGAGAAGTGCTCTGGTCATTGATGCCTGGTATCACAATTGGTGCCGCTCGCGGAGTCGAGACTGTAGATGACGAATTTGTAAATCGCAACGAAGAGGACCCTGCAGGTGTGTTGCTGGGTGTCGTTGTGGTTCGGGGCACCGAGAGGCCTGAGAGACTCGTCGACGACGTCGTCAACCGAGTAGTCGAAGACGAAGCCAACCGAGGAGTTGAAGTGCTTGAGATGGATGACTCTGGCAAAACCTGCACAGCTGGGTATCCATAGACTGAGAATTTTGTGCCACCAGTGCGCCCGCCGCAACGAGCGGTGGGACTCCCTTCGCATACGATCGTGCAGAGGCTTTCATCGACGAGGAGGGATCTTGGTGGAGCCAGAATGCCACCCGTCTGACAGAGGCAGGAAACCGAATACATCAGCACGAATGACGCTGCTAGCCGGGCGCAGGCGGCTTGACATGCAGCTGGATCGCCACCAGCAGAGTTGACTCCTACATAACGGCCTTGGTTCTGAAGACCGGTGTCGTAGCAGCCGAGGTACGAGTAACCCGTACTCGCAGAAGAGGGGAGTGCGCTGGTGGTTGTTCTGGTGGATGTGGACGTTGCGGACCTTGCTGCTGTGGTGGATGTAGACGTTGAGGACCTCGTAGCCAGAACCATGCTGTTTGGGCTCGTTGCAGAGGTTGAGCTTCCCGAAATGACCGGGCTCTGGAGAGATATAGAGGCTGCCGAAGATCTTGATGTTGTAGAGATGCTCAAGCTCCCAGGTGTTGTCAATGATGTTGGGACTGGGCCTGGGGTGAACATGATGGGTCCTCGCGTGGAGACACCACCCGAGGACAGTGCCAATGCTGGTGAACTTGCCGAAGATCCTTCCAGAAGATAATCTCCATAGAGAACAGAATAATACGTGTTTTCCGCAAAGTTTCTCAGGCCACAAGGGGAGTCGAGTTTGTTTATGCAGGGCCCAGCGCAGAAAGAGTCGTCGACCGTAGGGTTGGATATGCGGATTATTCCGGGATTTCCACACCAACAAACTGTTCCCACCAAAGTGACAAAGTGAGATCCGAGACGATCCCGGCATCTTGCTTGACACGCAATTGAATTGCCAGAGATGTCGTATTGCAGCGTGAACACGTCCGGGTTGTAAATATCCAGCATGTAGTAGCATCCGAGGTAGTTGTACGGAGGCAGGGGGTCTGGGGTCAAAGACACCGAAGGCGACGCAGATGAGGTCGAAGTCCTGGTAGAGGTGAGTCGCGATGTCGTGGAGGGCAGCATGCTTAATGGTAAGGAGGGCAGCATGCTTGCTGACGAGGAGGGTAGCATGTTTGATGATGAGACACCTGGCTGTCTACCACCGTACACGGTGTAGAACAGTCCCGAGGCTGAGCCACCGCAAGGGGAGCCAGGGCTATTGCGACAGGCAATGCTGCACTCCGAATCAGCTGCAGGAAGCCCCGGTGGCGCGTTGATACCATAACTCGCAGGTTGGCAGTAGCACGAATCGAACAGCATCATCAGGAACGGCGACCCGACAGCATCGCACGCAGCCTGGCACGCTACCGGATCACCCACCGCAGTGCTTTGAAACTGCCAGATCGCACCCGACTGGACGCTCAAGAAGGAGTAGCATCCAAGATACGAGTATGGGGGCCGTGGTACTGGAGCCAGAGGCCTGCTTTGAGGCGTTGATGATGTCGATGTTGAGGCAATTGTGATGATACTCGACGTTGAAGCAATTGTGCTGATGCTCGACGATGTGACTACTGTGGACCGTGTGCTGCTAGTCGACGAGACGCGTGTGCTGCTCGTCGACGACACGCGTGGGCTGAAGGATGCCCTGGGGCCGTACTTCCCGTACACCGTGACATACCGCTGACCATCCGTGTTGGAAAAGGTGCCGCATGGGGCGTTGGGGTCCACGAAGCACGGCGTGGTGCAGAAGGAATTGTCGACTGGAGCGCCGCCCGGCTGGTGGATGTCGAACTCCACCTCGCGGACCTGGCAGTAGCAGTATGTGCCGTACATGAAGAGGTAAGGCGTGTGGAATTGCTGATCGCAGCCGATCTGGCAGTCGACTGGGTTGCCGTTGTTATAGCCCGTGGCGATGTTCGGTATGTCGTATGCCCCTACGGCGACATCCGCAGTGAAGGGATAGCATCCCAGATAGTAGTACGGTGATTGTTCCACTGGCGTAAGGACGGTTGTGCTGGTAATGGCGAGTGTGCTCGTGAGAAGCGCCGCAAGGGAGAGGAGTGTTGATACGCGCATGTTGGCAAAACGATCGGGGATCTCTTGACGTCGGACAATGCAGCTGTCTATTGCATGTGTCCAATGAAGGATGACGATGCCTTCAGTGAGGAGTGGTTGAATGGTGCCAGATAATGATGCTCTGCCGAGATCTTCTGCGATTGGAGCAGATTTTGCTTCTATTGATGAAGAACATGAGCGTTTGTAAATATTAAATGTAGAAGAACGGACTCTGCATGTCTCCCCATGTTGCTGTTGATGTCTTGTGTAGGCATGCTTGGCTTTCAAGTTCAATCGTCAAAGCAGGTTCCAGGTCCATCGTAGACCTTATCTATCTACCGGTATGTGTTAGCGCCCTGAGAAGCTGAGAAATGAGTATCGATTACAGGGCTGGGTCGCGACGAATCATGGCCGAAGAGATCGCTCATGTCTGAGACTCTGGAACCCAAGATCAAGGCCAGACATGCAAAAGACCACCTAAAATACGCATAAATCAACACAGATGCAAACTCTCCAAAGCCTTGGCATTCTTCGACGACCCCTGTGAATATAGACAGATCGCGGCGCGGTATCACTGTGATTTATGCCACCAGGGGGGGGGGGGGGGGGGGGGTTAAAGCTCAACAAGAGTCTCTTAGAAAACTTCCATGTCTATACAAAAACTCAAGGATATCTATCGCTGCGCTGAGCAATGCCGTCTTTACATCTAATTCTATAATGGTAATCCCCCATCACGACTTGGGCGCCTCGGCCTTCTCCTCGCTCGCAACCTTCCCAGCCTTCCGGTGTCTCCATTCCCTCGCCAAGAAGGTCAACGAAACACACAGTCCCAGGCCAGCCAGGCCGATGCCCATGTACATCGCACCTCTGAAGCCGACAAACTTGTCCTCCGTCGTCTGCGCGCCGCGGTTGACGTGGACCTCCACGGTGCCCGCGAAACCCACACCCAACGCTATACCGTAGTTGACGACGGTGTTGACCAAACTGGCGCCGATGCCCTGGTGCTCCCGCTTGACGGCGTTCGACAAGATGAGCGTAGCGGCCGGGAAGCTCATGTCCATGCCGAAAGGCATGATGAGCATGGACACGAAGATCTGCGCCCAGTAGATCTGGTTCTCGGGGGCTGTCGCCGTGAGGATGACACCGGTGGTGAACGCCACCAGGGCCATCGTCATGACCACCGCAGGACGGACCTTGAGAGGACCGAGGAGCTTGCCGGTGATCACGGCCGCGATACCACCAGTGACCACGACGGGCGAGAACCATGCGCACGTCAACAACGGCGACAGCGTCCGGATCTCCTGCAGGATCTGCACCAGGTACAGCGTCCACACGCCAAAGGTGGCCCATCCACACACGACGGCGGCCAGCACGAACGCGACGTCCGCGTTGACCGCGTCGAACGGCAGCAGCGGCTTCTCGGCGTACTTGAACTCGATCGCGGTGAAGACGCCGAACAGGATGAGGCCGAGGATCAGGGGGACCAGGACCTCGGGCGTCTTCCACCCGACGATGGGCGCCTGGTTCCACGCAAAGTTGAAGAGCACCAGCGCGACGATGCCGGTGACGGCGCCGGGGATGTCGAGCTCGACCACCATCTCCTTCAGGCCCCGCGGCGGGCCCATCTTGCGCTGCGGCTCGGGGATGATGAAGAAGCCGGCGACGGCCAGGATGGCGAGCCAGATGGAGAGCGCCCACAGCGCCCACGGCCACCACTCGAGCTCCAGCACGGAGGCGATGGCGGCGCCGCAGACGCCGCCCATGGGGGCGACGGCGCCGAAGAAGGAGAAGACCATGGCCTTGCGGTGGCCGGGCGGGTACGCGGCGCCGAAGAGGGCGAGGGCGTTGGGCAGGCAGATGGCCGGGCCGATGCCCTGCAGCACGCGGGAGAAGACGGCGAGGGTGAAGTTGGAGTAGACGCTGAGGCCGGCGATGAGGGACCAGACGGAGAACCAGGAGAAGCCGATGATGAGCATGCGCTTGTAGCCGAAGGCGTCGCCGAGGCGGCCGGAGAAGAGGATGAAGGTGCCGACGGTGAGGGAGTAGCCGGCGACGAGCCACGCGAGACGGGCCGGGTTGTCGACGTTGAAAGAGCCGCCGATTACGTGCAGGAGGACGAGGGTCTCCATGTATGCGGCCTCTGGGTGTTTGCTTCAGTCAACCATGTTCATCTTACTTGTGAAGTAGAATAGCCATTGATAGCTGTGAGGGAGACTCACGGGTGCAGAACTGCGCCATGCAGCAGATGGCTACGAAGAGCGCCTCACGGGGGAACGACATGGTCGTCGCGGGCCAGACCTCAGAGGCATTGGTCTGCGTCGGCGCAAGACCGGCGCCGTTGTCGTCGGAATCATCGCGGCTCGATTGGTCTGGCGAAGCGCTCGAGTCGTCCGGGATCGGCTTGTCTTCTTTCGTCATGTTGACATCAGGGGTCGCCGTCGCGGTCCTGTCTCCGGAGAACGAGTCGACGCTCCTGCGCGGCTGCTGGTGCTTCTCGGACGCTGACGGAGAAGACATCTTGTCGCAGTTGTCTGGTGCAAAGCTTCTGAGTCCTCAGAGAGAGGAAACCAGGACGGCACCAGCTCCGAGGGGGGTGGGAAGAGGGTGAGTTGAAGTAAAGAATGATCTACCCGTAGTGAAGGCGGCGACGGCAGATACGAGCGGGACCTTTCAAATTCGCCATACCGAAGCAGAGACGCTAACTCGTTCAAGAGCAAGGCAAAGATGGGGACTGAAAGAGAAAGAAGAGCAAAAAGGGAACGCCCCTAAAACCGGCGAGACCCAGAAGCCACCCGGGGCCTGGTCTCCCTCGTCCGGAATTACACGTGGGATTGGTCCGTTTGTCCTCCCAAATTTGTAAGAGTCGAGTCGATTTGGCATGGCCCAGGGGCGTTTCTGGGTCCCGGGATGGATCCGTTTTGATGTGATGGTGGGGGGTTCTCTTCGGGGAGGACCTTGACGCACGAAAAGCTGCCTCCATCTTCAATGTCTCTGTGACGGGTTTCTCTCCAGATGTCTGAACATTGAAAAGTGCCAACGCCGACAGGCCAAGACCAAGAACGACTAAACTCCGTCTGTACACCGGCATAATCACCCGCGAGTCGAACAGCACCAAAGACTCACGTTCTGCATTCCAGTCCGTGCTTGCTTACTGAGTGACAGCTTCTTTGCTTTTTTATGGACCCCCCCTGTCTGGATATTTTTTCTCCTTTGGGAATACCGGCTGCGAGATCTAATCTGATGTGGCTCTTCCATTGACTCGGTGCCGAACATGATCGAATGCGATGATGCCAATGGTCCCAGATTTCAAGGCCTCGCCGATGCCATGAGACTCGCCGACTTTTTGCCTCTTCCAGAACATACGACAATTCTGAAATTCACATTGAGCTTGGAGGAACCAAGGCTTCTCGAAGGTGTACGAAGGGGCACACCAAGACACACAGAGCCTGAGAACTGGCGGCCCCTCCACCGACTGCCCGGAAACAGCCATGGATCAATTTGGCGCCCGCAAAGAACACCCTTCCCTCAGAGACATGGGGACCATCAAATGCCTATTACAGAGCAAAGTCACGAGGATGTTCGAGACCACTCAGCTGCAGCCGGCTCTATCTGAGCTTCCCCTCCAAGCATGCGCAGGGCTGAATTGCTACGAGTCCCAGCTGTAGGGGACGCCAGAAAGACGGGCTGGGCTGGTCTAGTTTCGAGCACTAAGAAGCTCCAGAAAAGCCACCAAAGAGCTGCGGCAGCAGAAACCCCGCGCGCGCTTTGGGGGGGGGAAGGGCTAAGAAGACGCCATCCCATCTAGGTCGGAAGCGGCCATGCTGGGACCTGAGTCAAGACACTGACAAGCTGACGCCGGCTCCACGTCGACGGCACCTGGTGTCGGTGATTGTGGTCTGCTCAGCACTGAACGTGCCAGTGGCTGGGCTTATCGCCTATCGCCCATGCTCTGCTGTTCGGGTCCGAGGTCGGTCGGGGGGTGGTGGGGGAAAGATTGCCTCCGGATTACGAACCGGGACGGGTTCGGATGCTGAAAGAGTTTGAGTGGCGATCGGTCCGGAGGGGTTGGCTTGCAACGGCGCGCGCGGCTGCCGTCATGCGTCCAGACATGAGAAGCCCGCGGCTTTGGGTGATTCGTAAGGGTAAGCTTGAGCTGGTTTATGAGGATTGACGTTTCCGAGCGCTTCGGTCTGCGTTCCGGGGTTTGATTGACCCCGGTCGCTGGATACCTCGGAACTACGGAACGGGAATACGGAAATACGGAACGCTCATCCATTGCGAATCCTCAACCAACAGGCTTTGTTGGCCGGGGATTTTGGCCATTTTTCAAATCTCACCATGACTTTCCTGCTTGAGGCACGGGGAGATAGGTTGCGATCGAAAGTAGAGTGCTGTTCAGAAAAAGGAACTCGGTCGAGTTGAAGAGGTACTCAATTTGAGGATGTCGCTTGACAAGTTCATCTGATATCAAACCCCAGTTCAGAAGAGACGTTGAAAGGTAAAAGTATGTACAAAACTCTCTTCAACCACATCAATCACCCTCCAACTACCTCACAAGCATTGAGAATACCAATCATTGGCTTTGGTGCAGGTGTACGGGGAAGCGCAGACAGTGCACCCGCTGAACCCGCTCCCGCCGCACTGATCCCACCGGTTTGCCGTGCAGCCCCCGCCCCCGCTCGGCGGCGCCGCCGTCGAGGTCGCCGGAGGTGGCGCCGCTGCGGTCGTCGTCGTCCCGGAGCCGCCCTATTTCAAAACGATCAGTGTTACATCAACAACGAGAACACGTGAGGATACTCACAGTAATCCCGAACCACTTCAGATCCTCCGCGCCCATGACAGGCACGCTGTGCCCGACCCCAGCCCCGTAGATGCCCTGCAGGTTCGGCCCGTAGACGTACTTGGTGTACTGCCCGCTCGGCGTCCCGGGGAGCGTCTGCTGCGGCGTCAGGCTGTACCCGAACACCCCGGTCCACTGCTTGATCGTCTCGTTCCAGTTCTGCGGGTACAGCGTGGTGTCCGCGCTGCCGTGGTAGATCTGCATCCGGGGCCGCGAGCCCGAGTAGCCCGGGTACATGTTGAGCGCCGTCTGCGCCCACACGGCCTGCGTCGAGATGGACTGGCCCTGGCTGCAGGTCGAGTTCCACCCGTTGACGGTGCCGGTGTAGAAGCAGCCGGCTGGGACGCCCGAGTAGGCGATGCCTGCGGCGAAGAGCTCGGGATAGGTCGCTGCCATGACGTTCTTTCACGCGTGTTAGCAAGGGCTTCTTCCAGAAAAGCAACGAGTGTCCGAATGAAGGGTTCTTCACGGATTATAAGAAGGGGACTTCATACCGTCATCATGGCTCCAGAGGAAGTGCCCGTCACAAAGACCTTGCTCTTATCGCCGTTGTATTGGTTCAGAGTATACGTCACCATATTAGCGATCGCATTGCTGTTTCCGCCACCGTTGTGCGTCAACGAGGCCGTCGAGCTCACGTCCCAGCAGGTGCCGCTGTACGGCGATTCTGGGTAGATCACAATCAGACCGTACTGGTCCGCGTACGACTTGTACGGCGTGTTGGAGTAGTACGCGCTCGCAGTCCCGGAACAGTAGTGGATCGCGACGATGATTGGCGGGCTCGCGGCCACCTTGTCGGGCACGTAGATGTACATCTTTGCTCCCGACGGGTTGGCGCCGAAGCTGGTGACCTGTTGGAGGGATGCGGCCGCGGCGAGTGTGCCGCTGAGGGCGGCGGTGAGGAGATTGAGGAGACGCATGTTGGCGGTGGTCGGACCTGGCCGGCTGTTTGGCTGATCTATCAGGATACGCCGGTTTCTCAACAGGTTGGTTCCGAGAGGATGGCGGCCGTTTTATACAATATTGCCCGCGCTCGAGGTTGCGAATAAGGCAGCGGATGTGATGGTTCCGATGGAGGTTCAGCTTGTGGCTGCAACCCCTCCTCCATGCGAGGTTCCGGGACACCTCCGGGCCACGATGCGACCTTCTGCTCGGAGCTACGGGTGTGGCTTTGGGTCATCCTTCTGGGGTCGGTGAGGTTGGTGATTGCTTGTGAATTCCAATGATGCGTTTTGATAACTGGTCATTTTAGTTTCAGCAACGAGCATGAGGTTTTCAAGAATTCATCACTCTTAGGAACAATTTTTTCGTCAAGAAAGAGATCACGGGCGGTAAACTAGACCTCCGTCCCCGAACCGGAAGTATTCTCCATGAGTGGGGCCGTGCGATTCCGCCAATAAAGCTGTCGGTCGCAATACCATCGTTACTATCTCTCATGTTGAACGAACGCAAATATAAGATGGCTTGTTTCTGAAGCTTTCCTTTTACAGGTCCTTTTTACATGTCAAAACGGTTTTCAACACCCCAGAAGCGCCTCAGTACCAGAGAACTGGCCCAGTCTATGCCTTATTAGTTCCCATCTCGGACATCACGGCCGGCCCACTACCGGATTCTGCCACACACTCACTGCTCAATGCGACCTTCCCCGTCTCCCGGGTGAGCGGAAAGCACTTTAAGAATCAATAGTATCTTCCCTTATTGTGTGTCTACACATAATGCTACCCATTGGATATGTCGCACGTGGAGGAGACATCAACCGCCATTTAGCCTGAATCCAGCACGGTTGAGCCTCTCTGAATACCTGATATACCCGGCCGAGTCACATGTACAACACAAAAACAGCTGCATAATCCGAAAGAACTCAAGTTGAATTGAGAAAGATATGACTGTACCCAGAGTTTTGGTATCCGCTCCAATGCCCCGTTGAACGCCTCGCCATGATGCAAATGTGCGCATATGTACAACCACACTCACTTCCCCGTCCGGCTCCTCAGCGTCTTCAAACCCGTCCGGTGCTCCGTGTGCTTCTTGCTCAGCTGCTTCTGCCGTATAAACAAGCTCATCACCAGCCCCAGCCCCGCGAACGCGACATAGACGATATACATCGTCCGCAAACTATTCAGGTACGCGCCGCGCGCAATCTGGCCCTGCTCGCCCTGCAACCCCGCCACGACGCCCACGCTCGACGCCGCGCTCGAGCCGGACAGCAGGCCCGCCAGCTCCGGGCCCAGCTCCGCCAGCAGCCGCGGGTGCTGCTTCTGCATCTCGTTGTTGAAAACCACGCCGCCGATCACGACCGAGATGGACGTCGCCATCTGGCGGATGAACCCGAACGTCGACGTCGCGGCCGCGATGTCGCGCGGCTCGACGCCCGTCTGCACCGCGATCAGCGGCGACTGGAAGTTGGGCCCGATGCCGAGCCCCGCGACGATCTGGTACAGCACGATCTTGGTGAAGTTGCGCTGTAAAGGTAGGTCGTGGAAGAGGCCGAACCCGAGCGTCGCGACGGCCATGCCCGCGATGATGAGGTACAGGTAGTTGCCCGTCTTGCGGATGATGTAGCCCGCGAGCGCGGACATGAGGGACAGCGAGAGGACGTAGGGGAGCAGGTAGACGCCCGAGAGCAGGGAGGAGACGCCCTGGACGCCCTGGAAGTAGAGCGGCAGCCAGTAGGAGCCCGAGATGAAGGCGAAGGCGTGGCAGAAGGCGGTGGCGAAGGCGGCGAGGTTGGACCAGTCGCTGAAGAGGTGCATGGGGATGACGGGGTAGCGGGCGTACTTCCACTCGTTGACGGTGAAGAGGCCGATGGTGAGGATGCCGAAGACGATGAGGCAGATGACGGTCGGCGAGCTCCAGGGGTAGGTGACGCCGCCGAACTCGAGGCCGAAGAGGAACATGATGGTGCCGCCGATGATTGTGACGGTGCCGATCCAGTCGATTGCCTTGAGCCCCTTTACGACGGGCGTCCGCGGGTTGTGCAGCTTGAGCACGAAGAAGAGGATGATGATGCCGACGCCGGAGATGGGGAGGTTGATGTAGAAGCCTGTGTTCATAGTCAGCATTGCATCTCATTGTATCAAGTAAAAAAAAGAAAGGCAATGCAAAACTTACACCACCGCCATGTAACCTGGCTCGTAAACACACCCCCAATAACAGGTCCTACGGCCGAGGCAACAGCCCACACCATGCCCATGACGCCGAAATACACCCCGCGCTGCCTCATTGAGAACAAGTCGCTGATGCAAATGTTAACCAGCACAATGATGCCCCCGCCGCCGATGCCCTGGATCGCGCGCGCGGCAATCAGCATCGCCATGTTCACCGCCAGCCCGCAGATCAGCGAGCCGACCCAGAACACGCCGACGGCGGACAGCAGCACGGGCTTGCGGCCCCAGATGTCCGAGATCTTGCCCCAGGTGGGCACGAAGGCGGCGTTGGCGAGCAGGTAGGCCGAGCCGATCCAGATGTAGCCGATGTTGCTGTTGAACTCCTGCGCGATGGTCGGCACGGCGGTGGTGATGATGGTCACGTCCAGCGCGGCGAGGAAGAGCGCCGCGCAGAGTGAGAGCACGATGAGCGTTGTCTCGAGCTTGGTGCGCCCGGCTTCCGGGGCGTCGGCGTCGGCGTTGGCGTCAGCTGGAGATCCGGTGGTGGCTTCCGGAGCGTCTTGCTTTGTCTCGCCGGCAATGGGACCGGCCTCCGGTGTTGAGGCCTCGGCCTCGGCCTTGGCGGCGGAGACGGGTGGGTTTTGGGTCACCTCATTGTTGCTGCTGATCGAGTTTGAGTCGGAGCTGCTTGTCGTTGTGCCAGCGGCGCGCTCGACGTCGTCGACTTTCTCGTCGTCGACTTTCTCGTCGTCGTGGAGGTGGTGGTTTGCTGTCATCTGAGGGCTGTGTGTCTCGTGATGGGCTCGGGTTACGATTTCCGGGGTTGTTTTGCGCTTTGGGTGTCAAGCGTTGCGATTCGATTTGCGGGCGAAGACGTTCTCGGTTTGATGAATCATCAAGTCGCCTTTCCAGATTCTCTGAGCGGTAACAGTAGATGAAAAACCCAGTAGACCTTGCCGCCAAGATCCTCTTGCTGCCTTTAAAGAGCGGACTGCGGTGGATAAGTCACGGCAGCGAGTGTGATTAAATTCAAGTGAGCGCGCACGTAAGTAAGTATGAAAAAGAAGAGTCACGAGGTCAGTCCGTCACCGTCGCGAAACGAAAAAAAAAAGCGAAGGCGAAACGGGCAAATTTCATTACCTAGTCAATGACAAGCACCTCCACATCCGCTCCAACGTGAACCACTCCAACACCCCCGGTCACCCATGTGGCCGCGAAGCGGAAGCGAGGAAATCGGGCAAAGTGGGATGGAGCAACATCTTCCTCGAACCGGCTAAGACCACCGGGGAGTCTGGGCCGGTGGTCGTCGAGATTGGGCCCTCCGCATGTTGCTTGCCGCACTGCCGCGCTGCCGAATCGGCGAAAAACTAAAAGAGAAGAAACATGAGTGCTTGACTGGGAAAGTTTGCCCATGTTTCCGACGAATTTTGCAGCACGGCAGCTATTGAATGACATATACATGGTGCCCCCAAGAGCTAATCGGAACGAATGTTCATCGGAGTTAGCAGGACATGCTCGGGCTTGCAAAGCCGCACCTCCTTGAGCTTGGATACAGAGGTTGTTGTCAGCAGCCGCCTGTTCTTCTAGTCTCGACCGGACGGGGACTTCATATGACCTGCCTAATTCGTTCCATGCGGCAATTAGCACGAAAACTAGAAAGCTAGCTCTCCGAGTTGATATTGTCGGTGAAGGCTACAGGGCGCGTTAACAAGAGGAACTAGCTAGACTCCGGCTGGCAAGACGGTACCAGCCCCGATGGCTTGGTAATCACCGCAGCATTCCCTCAAAAGACGTGCTCATTGCCGTCGTATTTACGACGCTGATGCGACGGGACTTAATACATGATACATGCCAGTCTGCGACTCCCAAACACCAGCAGAGCAGCAGCATACATACATCGGACGGCTGACGCAGCGAACCCAGCGAGGAACCGGACGCTTTGCAGCGGGAAGCAAGGGGCTTCCCCGCGCGTCCACGTTGCCCCCCGCATTCGATGCCTCATCCTTGACGCCGTGATTGTCCAGTCGGGATCGGATCGCATCTGCCGCTTTGCCATTTTCAGCTCGCGGCTCTCCGGTGTCGCTGCTGCCACTCATTCGAGGCTCGAGGATAAGAAACTTTGGTTGATTGGTCGGTTGGATGGTAGGGTATTAACTCATAATTCATTACTCTTTAATTCTAAGTCTAAATTCTAAATGGTATCTCCTTTTTGATGTGTCTCAACTTAGTATTACGCGGTCGTTCTTGATATTCTTCGCAACGTCAAACGGCTTCGGCTTCTGCCCCAGCTGCGTGAGGCTCTTGTGCAGCGTGTGTCCGCCGGCGCCGGGACCCCCGGGGCTGGTGCCGGGGTCGCCCGCCCCGTCCTGCCTCTCCTGGTCCCACCCTGCCGGCGCCGGCTGCATCCCGCGGACGGCGCACACCGCCGCAAAGTCGAGCGTCGGGTACCCGCACCGCTCCGGCCTCTTCTCGCATACCCGCGACGTCGCCACGATAATCGCCGCCGACAGACACAGGATGGTGCTGCTGACGAGCACAAACAGCACCCTGCTGACCTTGCCCGCGACGACCTGGTGGCTGAGCACGGAGATGGACAGGTCGGTGTACATGTCCGCGGGCAGGCCCTCGCGCGGGCCGGTCAGCTCCCAGATGGACGGGCCGTTGGAGAAGTAGTTTGCGTGGAAGTAGTGGAAGGGCACGGACATGGCCTTGCGGATGGCCTTGAGGGACTGCTTCTTGGCGACCTCGCTGTCGTTGATGGGTAGGGCGGTGACGGCGTAGATTGCGAGGGCCGAGTTGTCGCCCTTGGTGGCGTCCTGGCTGCTCGTCGTGTTGAAGCCGGGCACGACGGCGGAGAGGGAGAGCATGTAGTCGTCGAGGGTGATGAGGTCCTGCTTCGCGGGCGTCATGTCGGTCACGGCGAGGATGGAGAAGTTGCCGCGGTCGTACGTGATGGTGGCGAGGCGCGAGTAGACGAAGAGGGAGGACGAGATCTCGAGTTTGTTGGTCCAGGTTGTGTCGTTGATGCAGGAGCTCGTGGCCTGGATGGAGATTGGGCAGTATGCGGAGCCTGGTGTGGGATGTTAGCATACTCGCCATGTGCAAATTATGGGACGGCTATCTTACCGAAAAGGAGTGCGTTGTTCTCGCCGGTCTTGGCACACCAGTAAGACGCGGCGCTGGCGGCTCCGAGAAGGAAGCACTTTCCAGTCTTGTGGAGGTTCTCGAGATCCGGCACCTTTCCGTACTCCAGCTGGACAACTCTCGTCTTGGGGACCACGTAGGAGGCAGACCCCGGGAGCTGCTTGAGGTCGTCTGTTTGCGGGGCAATGGCGACGACACCGCCGGTAAGGAGATGCGACTCATCGCATGGAGCCCAGTTGCCGTCTGGACCGGTGCACTTTCCGACGCCCTTGGTCAGGGGGTCCAGAGAGAAGGAGTCTCGGTCTGACCAAGCGGGACTACCCATCTGCACCAGCAAAGCGGTCGCCGTGGAGTTTCGGACGTGATAAACATTAGAAGCATTAAAGGGGCCGATGCCGGCGGATACTGGGTACGTCTTCTCGGGGAAGGTGACCATTTCGATGGAGATGGCGCCTGAATAAGATGTTAGAACGGGCTCAAGATCTTGGCCTTGGGACATCACTTACCCATGAGAATGATACCAGGCAGGGGAATCGAGCAAATAACCAACAACCTGTCCGATGTCAGCACACCATCTCTTCAGCCAAACACCATCAAAACTCACCGAAACAAACTAGAGTACTTCTCCTTCCAATCCGCCGTGGCCAAAAGCCTCAACAGCCCCCACACCCCCGTCCCGGAATCCAAGCCGACAAAGTGCAACAAGCTCACGCCCCCCGGCCTCGAGGCCAGAGCCCACTGCAGATCCTCCACCACGACAACCACCAGCGCCGCCAACACAACAGCGCACAGCTCCGTCAGCACGCGCAGCAGCAGAATCGAGTTCTGCGGTGACGCAACAAAGAAACTCTGCTTCATCAGCGCCTTGGCCGACCCCGTCGAGTACAGCCCCGTCAGCGTCACCATCAGCGCGCCCAGCAGCCACAGCGCCCACGTCCACCACAGGAAGCTGCTGCTCGCCTTGCTCCCCTCGGTCCCCGGCGGCGCGTTGGACGTCAGGTGTATCGTGTCGTTGAACTCGTCCCTCTTCCTGTCGAACGAGGCCGCGCTGGCGCTGCTGTCCATGGCGTCCGGCGTCGGGGGATGCAGGAAGTTCGTCTGCGAGACGCTGGTTCCCAGCGGCGACGGGAACGCGGACCCGGCCTTCTCCATCTTGGCGTACCGCGGCCAGTCCCTGATGTCGTCCGCCGTCCTCTGGCTGTCGATGCTCCGCCGTGCGCCGTAGAAATCCGTCGTCCCGTCCGTCCTCCGCGACCACGGCCGTTGGGGTGTGGCGGCGGCAGCCCCATGCGAGACCCGGATGTGTGCACTTATATCATCGAATTCGATCGTCTCCCGCCGCGCTGCCTCGGTCGAGTTCCTCCCCATTGCGGTTGGCGAGTCCCCATACGGTGAGGACGTGGCGCTGTGTCGCCAAATCGTTCGAGCCATTTGGTGGGTGGTTCGGTCCCGAGTTGTGTTAGTCTACGGCGCCTTAATGCAAGACGCTCTGCGCCTGCTCTTGTCGAAGAGAAGTTGAGTGAATGGTCCGTGATGGGCGTGAGTAGTGGAAGCGAGCGTGGGCAGTTGATAATATGTCTATGTTATGGCGTTGAAAACAAAAGAGAGCATGTCTGTTTAGGTAGAATCAAGAGAAAGAGACAGAAACGCCATTGAGTTTGCCCATGTCCCAAGTCTGCCCCCAACAGAAACAGCAATGTCGCATTCTTGACTGTTTGGTCTTGGCGAGCCCGAGCCCATTTGGCGGGTTTCCAGATCACCAGAAAAAAGCAGGCCGGCGAGTCAGTCGCCCAGGCAAGCGAGTCGTGACACCCCGGACAAGCTCTCTGCTGCCAGATGAACCGCCATCTATGTGAGACTGGAGAATGCGCGACGACTGGTCGAGATGATCAAACCCGTGGAGGGTCCTCCCATGTTCCGGAAAGCAAATTGGGGGTCGCGCAGCGGTGACGAATTCGACGGCGAGGCCGCCGCCGCCGCCAACGCCAACGTGGAGAGTTTTGTTTACAACACTTGTTGTTCGGCTGTCCGTCTCCCCGTGAGTTCCGCCCACCGGCTGTCCGGGCGGTTTGATTGATTAACGGAGGAACTGTCGCTGGGATAATCTTCTCTGGCAACGGCAATTGACGAGGAAAACGGTCCACAGTTGATTTGTGTCAATATCTGGGGATTTCCGTGCGTCTGGGGCAAGCTTTGAGGAGACGCCGAGACTGTGGGGCCACAGTATCGTGAACTTTCACATATGGTGTTTTCATGCCGTGGGATTGACGGCTGTTGTTATTCGTTGCATTATTTCTGCCCATAAAAGTTGAGATGAAAGAAGGAAAAAAAAAAAGAGAGAGATGGGTGGAAACGTGCCTTACAGGGCTTAGGTCCGTTCACCGTCCCAGATCCTTGGACGGCGTGTGCGTGGGATGAGGGATCAGCCTTGGACGCCTCAAACCAGGGGGGTGGACGTCTAGCACAACATGCTGTAAATAGCAGCAAGGGAAGGACGGCATTGTGCGATATCCCGTCTTAAGGGGGACGGCAGCCCTACCCGACCTCTTGCTAATGATGATCTCTCTCCCTTTCGTCTTCACCGGATCTGAAGCCGACATCGCCTCGACATTGGGCGAAAATGCCTATCGCTCGATATGAAGAGGTGGATTCGACAAGTTGGCCGGGGGAAAGGAGAAGGTGATTTGCCACGTATATATCTCCAAACAGGGCAAGATTGGCTACCTTGCCGACGGGCCTTGCAGAGGCCGCGCGGAAGAGCCTGGATCCGGACTCTGAATAACCTCACAGGACAGGGCGGCGGAGGCGCCGTTGCTCGCACAACGCTGCTCCCTGTCGGTGGTCATTCCGTGAGATGTGCAGACTGCAGAACACGGGGGCATTAGGGATTGGGGACTTGGGGTCGTCTGTCTTCATAATGTTGCATTGAAGCACCCCCCCCCCCTGCGTCACGGAGTTGCGGGGATCCTTGGTCCTTGGTTCTGGAAGCGAGCTCCTCCCGATGCAACGGCGGTGGTGCGCCGCCCTGGCCGGAGGTTTCGAGATGTTCCGCCCGACTTTACCGGTCGGCGGTCGGGTTGGATGTTGATCAAAAGGATCCGGCTGCCATCTCCAAACGGTACGAGGTCCAGATGCAGTCTGTGGAGGGCTTCAATGGAGAAAATCTGCCAAAGTTGTGAGTAACTTTCCGACGCCATTCTCCACGGATTGTCGTCAATCTCGGGGAGGTGCTCCAGTGAACATGACTTACTTACTGAACCCGTTTGTCGATCGCCGTTCACGTACAGGGTAAGCATTCAATGCAAAGTTGACTTCCTGGGGCCGTTCAGTGATTGTGCTTGATTGGTATCATGAAGTTGGATGTTGTAGGAAGGGAAAGAGCGCGTGGGGAAACGCGCCAAAAGGGCGCTAAAGACGCCGTAACGTCGTCCCAGATGCTACACACCATTTTACCCCTCCAAAGCTTCACTTCACCCCTCCAACCTAATTTGAGCCTCAATCGTCCCAACTCAACCACCGACTCAACCCTCACACCATGCGACCTTGGGACCAGTCACATCTTTTAGCGAACACCCAATGAGCCGTCTCATACGCCTTCTCTCATCACCGCTCATCTCCTCCCCACCCGTCAAACCCCTCACCCGCCGCTCGCTCACCACCATGTCGGCCTCACGAACGTACCAAGACGCCCTCGACCACCTCAACACCCTCATCCCAAACCTCAAAGTCCACGCCCTCTTCAACGCCCCCAAGGACAAAGATGCCTCCTCCTCCTCCTCCTCCTCAAAACCGGCCGCCGACCCCAACGCCCTCGCAATCCCCGAGATGCGCGCCTGGCTCCTCCGCGCAGACCTGCCCCCGTCAACCCTCTCCCGCCTCTCCTACATCCACATCGCGGGCACAAAGGGGAAAGGCACCGTGACAACCCTGACCTCCTCCGCCCTGCTCTCCTCCTCGCCTCCGTCCACAAAGATCGGGACCTACACCTCCCCGCACCTCCTCCACCCCCGCGAGCGCATCTCCATCAACGGCGTGCCCGTCCCCCAGCCCCTCTTCGCGCACCACTTCTTCGCCCTCTGGGACACCCTCTCCGCCGCCCCCGCCGATCCGTCCTTAAACATCGACGCCGGCGCCAAGCCCTTCTACTTCCGCTACCTCACCCTCCTCGCCCTGCGCATCTTCCTCGCCGAGGGCGTGTCTACCGCCGTCGTCGAGTGCGGCATCGGCGGCGAGTACGATGCCACCAACATCCTGCCCCCGGAAGCCGTCACCGCTTCCGTCATCACCCAGCTCGGCATCGACCACGTCGCCATGCTCGGCTCCACCGCCGAGCAAATCGCCTGGCACAAGGCCGGCATCCTCAAGCCCGGCGTCGCCACCTTCACCCGCGCGCTGGACGCCCAGCCGGGCGTCATGGCCGTCCTCCGCGACCGCGCAGCATCCATCGGCGCGACGCTGATCGAGGTCCCCGACGCGGAGGTATCTTCATGGCCCGGCGTTCCCGACGCAAAGATCCCCGGCGGCGAGTTCCAGAAGCGGAACCAAGCCCTCGCAGCGCTGGCCGCCCGCCACCACCTCCGCGTCCTAGAGTCCAAGAACACCGCCGTCGCCCCAGACACCTCTCTCGCGAACCTCCCCGAGGGGATCATCACAGGTCTTCAGAGCGCAACCCTCCGCGGGCGCCACGAAATCATCGCCAAGGGGCAGGTCTCATACCACCTCGACGGCGCGCACAACGCCGACTCCCTCGCGCAAGTAGCCGCCTGGATCGCCCCGCTGATCGCCCCTGAAAACACGCCCTTCGTCCTCGTCTTCAACCAGCAGGAGCGCGACGCCGCGGAGCTGCTGCTGGGTCTGCTGGCGGAGATGAAGGCGTGCGGCGTCGACTTGGAGGCGAAGCTCACGCATGCGATCTTCACGCGGAACGACAAGGTCAGGCTCGAGGACGCCGATGTGGGCGTGCAGCAGAAGTGTGCCGAGGCGCTGCGGGCGGCGTATCCCAACACCAAAACGACGGTGTGCGCGGATCTGGGCGAGATGAAGGCCGCCGTGGACGAGATCGCGTCAGCTCATGAGGGAGCGACGAAGGTCCTCGTGACGGGAAGCATGTACCTGGTTGGCAACTTGATAGGTTTCCTGGAGCCAGAAAGCCAGTTTTGATTAACTTACACCCCCTTTCAAAAAAGTAATCTAGAGTTGAATCCGCGAGGAATAATATATAGATCCCCCTCCCTCCCTTTTCTTAGCCCGGTTATCCCATCTAAAATTCGCTGTAATGTTGAACCCCCGAAACCCCCACGTAAACGCCTGTTCATACGGACATGTTGTACTCAAAGAGCATCCGCTCCTTCGAGAATCTGCAGCGCGCCGCCGACGAGGTGCAGGCTGCCCGTGACGAAGGCTTGCACGCTCTGCCCCTCCTCGTTGCTCTCCGCCAAGCCGCGGACGTAGTCCAAGGCCTCTTCGATGGTCGGGATGACCCGCACGTCAGCCTGCGGATCCAGCTCCCTCCACCGCTCCGCAAACTGCTTCTGCACCGTCATGGCCTCGATGGCCTTGCTATCATACTGGTGGTTCACGAAATCTGTCCGGCGTCAGCAAAAGCTTTCCCCATCAACCTCCCATCCAACAGAACGTCAAAACTCACCTCGCTTGTACCCCGTCTCCTTGTACGTCACATTCGTACAGAACACAACCCCGTCGAACCCCCTCCCGTCCCTCTTCACAGCCTCATACAGCCCATCCAGGAAGTCAATGGCCTCCGTCCGGCCCTGCTGGTTAAACACCAACACCCTCCTCCCCCTCCGCCCCTCCGTCTCCCCGGCAAACCACCGCCCCGCCATCTTCAGACTGTCCGTCGTATGCGCCCCGTCCACGAACCACACCACGCTCCCCTCATCCTTCACCTCACACCGGCCCCTCCACACTACCTCTTCCAGCCCCTTCACAAACGCCTCCGGCAACCTCGTCGGGTCAGGCTTAAACCCCGGCTCCAGCCTCTCCAACACGCTCTCCGCAAGCCGCACCGCCAAACTCGCATTGCGCCTCTGAAACTCCTTATCCGGCCGAATCTTCACATCCTTCATCCTCTCATCCACCTTCACAACCTCCAACCTCACCCCCTTCTCCGCCGCCCTCTCCTCCAACACACTCTGCGCCTCGCCCACCTGCTCGACCGTAAACGCCCGACTGCCCTTCTTCATAATCCCCGCCTTATGCCACGCAATCTTTCCCACCGTATCCCCCAGCGCAAACACATGATCGATCCCCAACGTCGTAATCCCCGTCGCCACCGGCCTCCCCACCATATTCGTCGCGTCATACTCCCCACCAATCCCCGTCTCCAGGATCGCGCAGTCCACCCCCTCCGCGATGAACGCGTGGAAGCTCACCAGCGTCAGGTACCGCGAGTAGATCGGCCGCGTGCCCAGCGCCACGCCCTCCGCGTCCGCGGTGCTGCTGCCCAGCCGGTCCCACACCTCGAAGAAGTACTTGGCGAAGAGGGCCTCCGAGATGGGCACGCCGTTGATGCGGATGCGCTCGCGCACGGCGATGAGATGCGGCGAGATGAGCAGGCCGACCTTGGAGGGTGTGCGGGAGGGGGAGAGGGCGCGGTGCGAGGCGAGGATGGAGTCGGTGAAGGCGCAGGTGCTGCCTTTGCCTTTTGTGCCGGCGACGTGGATTACGTTGAGCTTGTCGAGGTCTGCGGTCTGTAAGGAAAGTCCTGTAAGCTGGCCGTTTGCGATTTGGGAGTGTAGAGAAAGAGGGTAAAGGGGATACGCACCGTATACCCGATCCGCGCGAGGTACGCCCTCATCTCCTTGACGGAGGCTTCATCCGGTCGCACGCCCGCCTTGCGCCGCGCCTCGATGACGGCGAAGGGCGTCTGCAGCGTGTTCAATGCGTCGACGGCATCCTGAAAATCTCCAATCAGCTTCAGTCTGTCCCATACATCCTCATCGTCCCCTCCAGCATCCTCCCTCCACCGCGGGGTAAGGTATTCCCCTCCTCCCCGACCTCGGAGCCCAACTGCGCAAAACACTCACATTATACGTCCGTCCCGCCATGTTCCTAACAGCACCCCTCGTGCTCGCGAAAAGTCCTATGATGGTAGGTTTCCTGCTGGTGAACGTCGTCGTCGTCGTCGATGTCCAGGCGAGGCGCACGATGCGACGAGGGACATGATGCATGTTCGGCTCCCGTCTGGAGGGGCAGCAAGCTCTCAAATGCCGTTGGTGGGGGTTTTGGACCTTTTGCCCCACTTCCCGCGCTCCCTTGGAACTGGAAGCTTGCCAGGGAAAAAGGTACTTATATACAATCCCATAAAAAAAGTCAATGCTCGGCGTTACTTCCGATCACCGGCTGCTGGACCGAGTTATCGATAGACTCGATTTTTTCATGATTCAACTAATTCAGTCTCGCCGAGTGAATGACTCTATGATGCTTTCTCTTGGTAATCAAATAGGCTGAAGGCTAGGATGAGATACTCGTACATCACAATACTACAGAGAGAGCTGATAGAATACACTGCCTTCATTCAAGTCTATGGCTATGTCTTACACAGACCAGAGGTCTAGGCTCTCTAAGTCTCCTCACGAGCCAACCGCGTCACAAAAGAAAAAGTGTTTGTGTGTCCCGACCATTATTCTACCTTGAGGCTCTGCAGACGCGCCTCTGTCGCAATGACCTGTAAAATTGTTAGCCGGTGTCAATGTCATATTTTGAAACGTAAAAAAACTCACATCAAGAGCCTGCTGGACCTCCAGCGTCTTCCTCACCTCGCCGAGCCAGTCTCTGCTCAGCGTCTTCGCCCAGCCCTGCAGGCCGTTCATCTCACGGGCAGCGGCGTCCAGGTTACCCTCCTCCAACAGTGTCTGCGTGCGCGTCAGGATGCTCTCGACGTCGTTGCCGTCGGCCAGACCCTGCTTCTTGAACATGACCTTGCTGAGGAGGTAGCTCGACGCGTGGCTGGCAACACCAGCCTCGTCGGGCAGCAGAGAGGCCTTGCGGACCTCGCTGGCGACTATGCGGAATCTGTCAATCAGCTGGGCGGCGTTGGCGAGGCCGCGCTGGTAGGCGGAGGGGTTGATGGAGGCGATGGCGGCGTTGACGACCGGGTCGTCGGCCGCAATCTCCTTCAGGGCGACAAGCTCGCGGGTGAAGGGACGGGGCGAAGTAGCGTTCTCCAGGGTGGCGCGGACGGCATCGACGGCGACGTGCAGCTGCTGGGTGCGCAGGTTGGTGTCGACCACCTCGTTCCATCCGGTGGTGAGCTTCTCGAGGTCGGCGACGGCGTCGGACAGCTTCTCCAGCTTGCCTAGGCGACCCTCGCGCTCCGACTCGACGTGCTTCTCGACCTCGGTGACGAACTCCTTCTTCAGGGCCAGAGCCTGCTCGAGGAGCTGGTTGTTGAGGCGCTCCTCGTTAAGCTGCTGCTCGCGCTCCAGGAGAAGCTTGGCGCGCGCGTCGTAGCTCTCCTTGACCTTCTTCATCTCATCCTCAAACTCCTTCCTCCACGCACCCTCCTGGGCGACCATGGCGCCCTCGACACGGGCAATCAGATCGTTGGCGGCCTTGTCAAAGTCGGCAACCTTGGCCTGGACCTCGGCAGCAGCCTTCTCCTCGACGGAGCTCTTGATGGCCTTGATCTTGCTTCCGACCTTGCTCAGCTCGTTCTTGGCCTTGGTGATGGTGGGGGAGTAGCGGCCGTGGGCCTTGTCGGCGTTGATGACGGTGATGATGTCGTTGAGCATGCGGACAAGGTCCTGGACAACCGGCTCAGTCGCGTCCTCAATCTTGATAGCGTCGATGGGGGCGATCGGGGGGAAGCGGGAAGGCTCGTTGACCTCGGGGGGCTTGAAATCGTTCTCCTCCTGCTTGGGCGCGACAACCTTGGCCTCGACAGGCGCAGGCTTGGGCTCGGGGGCCTTCTTCTTCCTCTCGACGGGCTTGGGCTTCTCCTTGACGGCAGCGACCTTGGCAGCCTGGGCCTTGTCAACAGCACTAGACTGACGGCCAGCAGGCTCGCCGTTGTCGGCTACCCTCCAGGATGCGCCGCTCTGGGCAGGGACCGCGACCTGGCTACCGGTATCTCTCGACTTGATCCTGTTGGAGATGTTGGGGAATCGCTTGCGGAAGTCCATCTCCTCAAAGTAGAGGACGGCCTGCTCTCCAAAGGGAACATACTCGGTAAAGAAGTCGTGGAAGCTGTCGTTGATGCGGGAGTACCAGACACCACCACCAAAGCCGATAGCACCGAGCACAGCGAGGGTGAGAACGAGGTTCCTCAGTCTGCGGAAGAATCCCTTCTTCTTCGGGGCGGCGGCGGCGGGTGTCTGAGGGGGAGGCGCGACGGCCTCGGTGGTGGGGGTCGGGGGCGTGAGAGGGACCTCAGTCTTGGGGATCGTGGCCTCGGCGGCGGCGAGCTCGGGAGCGGCGCTCTTCTCAGCGGTGATGGTCTCTGATGCTGGCAGGACTGCAGGTTTGGTCGGGTCGGGCTTCTTGTCGTCGGCAAAATGCCTCCGGCGGACGGCGGCGGCCTGCCATTGGCGGCCAATGACGGCCGCGGCAGGCCTGTGGCCGAGCACCCTCACGGATCGAATCGACGTTCGCAACATGAGGGGATGCAATGGGCCGACGAGGCGGGTTTGGGAGGGGGATGATGTCGAGGGAGTTGTGGTGGAGGATGTGATGGAATCCAGGCACAAAAAAGCTCAGGGAAAAGTTCGGCTAAAACTGGGAGCTGCCAGCCGCGCTGTGCTATCCGCTGCCCGACGGCAGGAACCGGGATGAACAGTGGCTCACGTCACTGCACTGCACACGCGAGCGGACGACGAGCTCCAGATTTTCGAGACAAAAAAATTCAGATAAATATTGATTTTGGTCTGCGTGCCCCCCTGGCGTCGGTTTTGCAGCTGCGTACACATCTCAAGCTGTTGAACCTCTCCGTGAAGAAGCCAGAAATACCTCACGGCGTCACTCAACACAGCAGTCACATCTGCCATCCAATCTGTGTTCTATTTGACGTGGCAGCACGCCTCACAAACATCATTCATAAAGCGCACACCCATGAAGTGAACCATCCGTAAACAGTTGCCTCTATTGCATACTGTACATCAGAAAAATGCTGCAGGATGCTTCCCCCCCATAGTAAAAAGTGAATCCGTTCCCGTACACCGTCTGAATCCAGGTCTGTCCCTACACCCGAGTTGCCACAACCGAATGACCAGCGCAATGAAGACACGAAATGTAAATCACACTCTCGAAAAACGTACTGTTGATATTAAAAAGCTGGGCCTGGCATACCCTATCTCGGCGTAGGGTGCAAGACAACGCTGTCCGACCTCATCCAGCCAAAACGCCGTCATGTACGTGCATGTTTGTGGGTGGTGTTTGGCCGCTGGGTCGCCTGGGGCAGTCTGTCGGCAGGAGTCTGCCTGAAACCGATAAAAATACCCTTCTCTCTCCGGTCCTCTGGCTCGTCTGATATGTGATCTCCTTTGCGTCGTCTTCATCTAGCAGCTGCAGGGCCCGCTGACGTTGCTGCCGGGGGTCTCGGGCTGGAGGCTGACGCCCTGTCGCTGTCCTGGCCGAGCATGCCTAGGGCCGGCCTGGTCGAGCGGCAGCTTCTTGGCGATGGCCGTGAAAAGATCCTTGACGTTCTCGGCCGTCTTCGCGGACGTCTCGAAGAAGAGGAGTCCGGCCTCGCGCGCGTAGGCCTCGGCGTCTGCTGTGGAAACCGCTCGCTTATCGGGCTGCTCGGTGACCAAATCCAGCTTGTTTCCGGCGAGGGCGATGATGATGTTCTCGTTCGCTTGTCTCTGCAGCTCCTTGACCCACGCCTTTGCCTTATCCAGCGAAGCCTGCATCTGTTAGCCTTTGATTCCGACTACTCCATGCCAGTTGACGTACAGATTGAGTGATGTCGTAAACAACGACGGCGCAGTTGGCGTTGCGGTAGTACATGGGGGCGAGGGACTTGTAGCGCTCTTGGCCGGCGGTATCCCAGATCTCGAACTTGACTGTGGTGTTTTCGTCGAGAGAGATGGTCTGCGTCAGGAAAGCGGCACCGATAGTCGATTCGCGGTAAGAGTCAAATTGGTCCTGCGGAGGCGGATGTCAGTGGGATGCTTTCTATAGATATCGACGTCGGGTATCGATAACATACCTTGACGAATCGCAGGACGATGGAACTCTGGGGGGGACACGTTAGCATGATGATGGGTAGCAATTCCCTGGGTTCCGAAGAGATACCTTTCCTACAGCGGACTCGCCTGCATCATCACAGTTAGCCCAGCAATTCGAAAGCAGGTATCGACGGAGATGAAATACCCAGCAAGACCAACTTGAACTGCGCAAAGCGCGTGTTCATGCCGCGAGCGCCGGGAGCACCAGGACCTCGGGCAGACATTTTGAGCGATGTGAAGGTTTGGATGGGGGAGGTGGGCGGCTGCAGAAAGCTTCAAGGTAGATGGACCTCGTGGACGGATAGGATGCACTGGGGGCCGATCTCTGGAATGTCGCCGGACGGGGTCGTTGGCGGAGCGGACGGTCGTCGAAACGGAAATGGGGGAAATGGACGTTGTCGGTCGGGGAGCACGGTCGATCAAAGCAGCGTCGGTCGCGAAGCAACGGTGGTATCGTGGATCGAAATGGTGATTGCGCGGCGTGGGGTGGTGGATGAGGCGAGAGGTGGGAAACAGAGAGGTAGGTTGGCGTTGTAGGTAAAGCAGGCAGTCAGAAGGAGTCGATGGCAAGTAAATCGGGTCCTGGAATAATGTGACTGCCTTGGGGGGTGGTGAAGCTCGATGATGAATGGCTGGGCGGGCACGTTGCACACGTCAGGCCTTCGGGACACTGGCGCACTGCAAATGAAATGGGGGACCCCTCTGTCTGAAGGCAATGAATGGAACTGGCACTGACGCCGACACTGGGCACCGGGCACCGGGCACCTCCAGCAGAGCAGAGGATGGAAGCGACCCGGACGGCGCAGTGCTGTCAGGTGCAGCTCTCAAGGCGGACGGGGCCTCCAGTGACCCCGATAGCCCAAGTCCCCTGCCTGCCCGGTCCGTTATGATGACCTTACCGCCGCAGGTATCTTGCTGCGTTAGATGGGCTGGAGGTACCTGAAAGCTACCTAACCTAGGTATCCATCATCATTTACCTGTATGTACTACAGAGCACCTCTTGCAGCACATTTTACCTCAGGCAGCTTAGCGTTCTTCTGGGGGCAGACGGCGTTGATTTATTACCTCAGCTGTCCGCGGCCTCCTTGCTGAGCTCCCGTCTTTCGGTGTCCGGTCCTAGACTGGAGAGGACGTGGTGAGTGTCCAATGCCCCTTCACTTTCCACGCCGCCCACATCATCGCCCATCAGGTACCAATCTTCAGGTACGTACCACGTGCAAGTGCAGCGCCGACCCAGTGACATGAAAGAGGTGCGTTATGTAAGCCATGTGATGCCGAGTCTATCTTGTGTTTTCATTGGCTCAGAGCTTCGTTTCTGCGGTCCGTGCCCCTCTTTCACAAGCCGGACTTCCAGGAGTGTGAGGTACGTACCTGTTTGACCAGTATCGAGGGCAGTCCACTGTCAGTGCAGCAGCACCCTTGAAGCTGGAACTTGACTGAGGTGCAGCAGCAGCAGCAGTCCACTGGCCCTCCCCGGCGACCCCCTTCCTTACCTAAGTGCCACCCGCCAAGGGAGCTCGCTCGCCTCCTAGCTGTGGAGGGTCCTGCTTGGTATGAGGTAAGGAGGTAGGGACCTGCCTGCGCAAGGTAACTGCGCCTGCAAAGTGACGACAGCCACTCCTCGCCGGCCAACCAAAGCCTCAAGCTCCAGCTGTCCTCAAGGCTCACGGCTCTAGCTTCTTGCTCTCTTTTTTGCGATCGCCGACAACGCCAACGCCCACCTTCGTTGACCGATCCTACGGGCATCAAGACTCCCAACTTTCTAATCCTTTCGCTCGCTCCTTTCTCTCCATCTTGCTTCGCCTCCCCTTCTACTCTCTTCTTCTCCTCTTCTTCTCGAGTCTCCCCGTCCCAGTCGACATCATGGCGCCCACTCTCCCCTACCGCGACATCAATGTCAAGGTCGCCCCCGATTCCTACATCTTCACTTCGCCCTCCTCTCCCGATGCCCCGGCTTTGGTCATCGACCGTCCCACCGGCGATTTGCGCCTCGGCGATGCAGGCTCGGGCAAGAGAGTCTCCCGAGTTTCGAGCATTGCTGGTATTTTGGGCATCATCCAGCTTAGACTCGGTATGCCTGTAGCCACCCAAGCTTCCCAACGAACACTGCACTGACCCGACGATTGCGACAGACAAGTATGTCATTGTAATCACAAAGGCCCAACCCATGGGCCGCCTCAAGGGCCACATGGTCTACAAGGTCATCACCACCGAGATCCTGCCCATGCGCGAGCGCCAGATCCGCGACCCCGACGAGGACACCTTCATCGGCCTGCTCGATACCTTCATGAAGAACGGCCCCATGTACTTCTCCTACTCCATCGACCTCACAAACTCCTTCCAGCGCCAGGCCTCCGCCGACACCTCCCTTCCCCTGTGGCAGCGCGCCGACGACCGCTTCTTCTTCAACCGCTTCCTCCAGTCCGACCTGATCGACTTCCGCACCCGCGGCGCCAGAGGTAACACAGGGCCCCAGGCCGCCGCTGACCCCTTCATCCTTCCCGTCATCTTTGGCATGCTCGAGATCAAGCCCACCACCTTCAAGGGAACGCCAGTCACCATCACTCTCATCTCCCGCAGGTCGAGACATCGCGGCGGAACCAGATACTTCACCCGAGGTGTCGACGACGAGGGCCACGCCGCCAACTACAACGAGACCGAGCAGATCACCATCTTCAATGATTCGGGCAGTGGTATGGGAGGTTTCGCTGGCAGCGCCGATATGCAGAGTGGCAAGTACGGCGCCAGCGGCCAGGATACGCAAATAATGTCCTATGTCCAGACCCGTGGAAGTGTCCCCACTTACTGGGCCGAGATCAACAGCTTGCGCTACGTCCCGAAGCTGCAGGTCCGCGGTATCGACAGCGCCCTCCCTGCGGCGAAGGCACATTTTGAGGAGCAGATCCGCCTGTACGGCGACAACTACCTCATCAACCTGGTCAACCAGAAGGGCCGCGAGCAGCGTGTGAAGAACTCCTACGAACAGATGGTCGAGAAGCTCATCTCAACCCCCAAGGAGCGCACCGAAGGCGACAGCCACTCCAGTGAAAAGTTCACGACGATCCAGCCTGAGAAGCGCGCCGTCGAGTTCGATCGTCTTCACTACATCTACTTCGACTACCACCACGAGACCAAGGGCATGAAGATGCACCGTGCCTATGCTCTCATTGAGAAGCTCAAGGAGGCACTTGACGCCCAGGGCTACTTCCGCGCCGTCGATATGCCCGGTGCCAACGATGGCCGTCTCGAACCCCGCAGCTACCAGACCAGCGTTATGCGCACCAACTGCATGGACTGCCTCGATCGCACCAATGTCGTTCAGTCTATGTTCGCGCGCCACATGCTTGACCGTATCTTTGAGGAGATGGGTCTCATGGGCCGTGGCTCCTCATTCCGCGATGAGGACCCTGCCTTCGAACACATGTTCCGTAACCTCTGGGCCGACAACGCCGATGTTGTCTCGAACTCCTACTCTGGCACCGGTGCCATGAAGACGGATGTCACTCGTACCGGCGTCCGCACAAAGATGGGTGCTCTTCAGGATGCCCGCATCGGTGTCACCCGCTACTTCAAGAACAACTTCCTCGACGGCCCCCGTCAAGATTCGTTCGATCTCTTCCTCGGTGTCTACTTGCCAGGCACCGCCAACATCGGCAGCTCCCTCATCTTCGCTGACCGCCGCCCCATTCTCATCCAATCCGTACCTTACCTCCTAGCCTTCAGTCTCTTCCTTATCTTCGTCGGCCTCTTCACCAAGACCGAAGCTACCGTCACCATGCGCATCTTCATCTTCTTCTGGATGGCTGTTGCTGCCTGGTGTTCAAGCTTCATCTTTGGCCACGGCATGCTCTATGTAAGTCCCCTCCTTTTGAAAAGTTTGATTAATCACTTACACTGCCTAGGTAAACTGGCCCAAGCTGAACCCCAGACCCTGGGCCTTTGAGGGCTACAACGAGCACATGTCCAAGGCCCGCAAGGATTCAGTCCTGGGATCCTTTGTTGCCCGCCATGAGCGCGGCCTCAGCACGGCAAGATACTCTAACGCTGAGGAGGGTAAGAAGAGGATTGAGTAGACTATTCTGCCCAACTGTTCCATCAGCTTCACGCGCAAAAGTCGTTTGAGACCATTTTCTTTTTTGCTCATTGTGCCGGATCATAACCAGCACAAATATACCGCCTAGGCCATTTTGGGAGGACAGGCCTGATATCCCCTTTGTCATGGGTTCTTGAGGAATACTTTAGCAGGGAGTTTAGAGGCATTGGCATAGACTAGATGTCTTTGTAAAAGAATATGCCCTGCTAGAACTGAATAATACAACTACTTTCTTGTTCTGGTATTTGGTTTGTACTTGTGACGCAACAGTGATGAGAGTGATAGGCTCTGTGAAATCCAGCTTAGTGTTCATAGCGTGCATCCGTCGGAGTCAGCGCATACAGACAACAGTGTGAGAGACAACGGAACGTGAGGTGCCCGATATAGCATCGTGCTTGTACGAATACTCCACCAAGGGTTCAAGACTAGGACGTTGAGAGACACCAGGGCTGCTGAAAGGAAGAGATGAGGTTTGAAGGGGTTAGCAAAACAGAGAAGCCTACCATCTCACAGGCCTTAAGATGCTGTTTTTTCGTGAGATTGAATGGTTTACCTCAATCTTTACAATTGTTGTTCCCCGGCTTGACCTGTTAGACACAAATATGTAGGTGGACGTGTGTTCAGCATGGTAGCAGGTATGTACCTTCAACGGTTCCAGTAATCCAGGTTCACGTTCCAGCAATTTCTGTGGTTTGGTTTCTGGGTGTTGCATAGGCTTCCTTTCTAAACAGAAAACAGGTGGCATATGCCTTGCTTGGGGGGTTCTGTTGGTAGACACTAGGCAGACTAGGAGAGGACCAGGCAATCCGCCTTGGACGCACGGCACGGTATCCTGGCCCCTTTGAATTCCTTCCCTTCTGTTTACGCACGACTAAAGAGGTTATTGCAGAGTATCTTGTGTTCAACCGATAATTTCGTTAACGGTAAAGACTGATGAATGAGAACCGGGGCTGTTGACTGGTTCAGCTCGCCTGATCTCGAAGTTGGGCATGTAGTGATCAGCCAGCCAAAGTCGGATTTCCAAAGTGTAGGATGTGGTTGAATACGCGTTACTCACTTCGAGATGGAGAGGCCGGACGATGGAGACTATTCTGACGAACTGAGATGAGAGACAGATTGGATGCGTAAGCATCAGGCTGACCGGCACCGTGAAAATGAGGTATCCATCCATGACTTGCGGATTGTGTCTCGCCGCTACCATGTTATTAATCGTTCTACTGTGTACATTCTCAGGGATTGATTTCATACCCTTTTGAAATGCGGTTTTTGAAATCTCCTCTCGACACGGGATTGCGAAGCGTGTAATCGAGGTGAGACGGTGCTTATCGTAATAGCCCCAAGGCTACATTGGAGCTGAGGTATGTATTAAAGCGTACGCTCGTTCTAAATCTTGGTGCAACCCGTCACTCATGTTGTCGTTTTGCTATTATACCATCAAGAGTACATATTGAATTGTGTGAAACGTAATTCGTAGTAAGTAGCTGCACATTCAAGAAAGTACCAAATTCCGTAAGATCTGACGTTAATTGATGAGTTTACAGAGATACCTACCTAATGGTGCAATTTATGACTGCGTCACTGACTGGAGGCACGAATTAGAGAAATTCTTCCAGCGAAGTACCACGCTTACACACCTGCACGGGTTGTATTGTACAGCCTTTCTGTCAGACATTCCCGAGCGGTCCAATCAACTTTCGGCAATCATTCCTGCAGGTTGAATTTCGGTGAGAGGATGATGACGCCTCGTATTCGATTTTGACCTGACAGGTTTTCATGTTGCTGAGGGCTTCAATGGGCGAGTGAGAATCACCAGAGCCCCCCCCTAGCGATTCCCGAATAACAGATCGCTTTGGGGGCGGCGGCCTCCTCGAGTAGGATAACTGGTTTCTCGTACACCCATTCAGCTTCTTGTTGGTGTCACAGTATTGTACACATTGAAAGTGAGACATGGCTTCTCATTCGCTCGCTCGCACAATGTTTCACATGAACGATCCTGATACATACGTGGCATTTTTCCATTTTCTTTTGTCGCCGCCACGTTGCCTTGCTGCAAAGTGTTATCAGCCCCTTCTCGTCTCATATCTTGCCGCTATTAGAGACCATCCGCCTCAACCATCACAGTTTTTCGCGCAAGATTCTTCATCCAGTATAGTTCACTCCAAGACCACTGGAGTCCCATACTTACATTTGTTCCGAAATGAGATACCCTTCGAATAGTTTCACAGATTCGAAATGACGAGCCTTTCAAACCCTAACAGGGCGCCGGAAACAATCTCTCCGCACCCTACGCTCGATCCTAAGACCGGAGATGTCCGCCAAACGCAGAAGATTCATCGCCTTTTCCAGAGAACTAGACACGAAAAACCAGAAGATGCCGAGCTCAAGCTTGCTCCTTGCCGAAGGAAACAACTCCCTGCAATCGATCTCGGCAAGGTTCTAATGTTTGTGCATTCACACGAGACCTACACCCCACCTGGTCATACGGACACGGTCACCAACCGGCCCAAATTCGATGATCTGTGCCGATACGGCATCTCTTCATCTGAAGAGGCGGATCTCTGGCATCGGGAAACGACCAGGCTCATTGACGCGATCGAAACAAGCAGAACCTACAAGCCTTTTCGATTCGATTTGAGTGATGATACGCCAGCGGACAGAGCTAGCTTCCAGAAGCTGTCAGATGCGGCTGATCAGGTCATACGCAACTTAGGGATCTGCATCCATGACAGCCAGCTGGTCTTATGGGAACACTGCCGCGAGGCTTTCGACTTGGAGCTTTATTCCGCCGCTCAGCGGCAAATCTCCCGGCAGTACGGCGCGGAAAGTGCGAGCACACGTCCTGAGACATCCGACACTGATTCAGCACTCGAGCTCGACCAAGACCACATTTTCTACTGTGCCTTGGTTGATTACGTGACAGCCGTGATGGCACAGAACGCCTGCAATGCCGTACCGAACGAGCTTTGGCAGACACGTGTTGTTGCCACACTGGCAAAATGCTCGGCTAAATTGAAATTCCTCAGAGGATGTTCGCAACCGGTTGTTCAGGAACGTCTCAAGCAGGGCATGCACGAACCAAACATGGACGATGCCAATGATACTACAGCCGCCGTCTCACGGAATACTAGCTGGGAAGATGATGCCTCGGTGAACCCGAACGACGACCAACACTATCTCCGAAAGATTGGTGAAACACATGGGTCGGACAACCCGACTGTGAGGACGTTGCTCCGTGATGAAGAAAACACCAGCTCTGTTTACTTCAATGACATGTCTACGATGTCTTCGTGGGCCTTGGATACTCTGACGTCAGTATTTGGTGAATTCAAGGCTACGAAGCTGTCTGGACACTCGGTGGATGCCTTCGACGTGTGTTCGGTCGTCTACGGAGCTAGTTGGCTTGATATACCGGCATGGGTGTGCCAGGACAGGCACGGAGAGGTCGCAGGAACGAGTTCACGGAAATCCCTGCGCACCATTTACGCCGGCTTTCGAATCCTCCAACAAGTTGCGGACACCATAAACGCTGGAAGAGATCAAACAACAAGCAGTCACAGCCCTGGGGCTACTGCTGGACAACCCATTGGCGCAAGATTCTCTTTGGTCATGCATGACACTGCCAGGACACAGGTGGTGGAGAGTAAACTGATATCCAATGGGGCAAATTTACATCTGCACATCGAGACTCTGGCTGAGATGGTATCTCTCCTGATTCCACTGTTTCATATCCAACCGGGGCCGGTTTCCAACCTCAACAAAGCATCTGCCTTCAGTGTGGGAATGTCACCCGTGACGAGCTCGTTCGACTCAGAGCCACATCCGAGTTCTAAGTTCTCCGTGTATACAGCGTTGCGGACTTATGCTGCAGAACGGCAGAACTTGCATGCGATCAATCTTGATATTGGGCCCCTTTCTTCGTGCAAAGCCGTTGCAGATTTGGGCAAGCTTGTTTGGAGCAGTGCTCACGCTTCAGCACAGGAGCTAAAAAAGCGCACTCGGAAATGGGAAATTGAGGATAACACCGTCGTCGTCATGCGCAAAGCTGTCGTCACGAGAACAATTGCAGCATGCTGCGGACTTGTTATAGGCGGTCTCGTGGCAGCATTCTCGGTTGGCGATAAGCTGGAGAAACAGGGAATCGACCCCTTCAACTTCGCGGTTTATGCATGGGTCGTTTCAGCCTTTGCCATGCTTTTGGCAAAGAACTCATATGTGCGGGAGTGGCCCTGGCGAGATTTTCTTCGCGGACGGATTCCCTGCCGTAGCGCATCGGAGCTATGCTACGTTACTGGTGTCGACGAGCAGGATGTTATGGAGTATCTCTTGTCGAAAGAGCCCTACACCATCCTCGCAACCAAAGGACCGTTTAATCGACTTTTCAAACGCAGAAGTGACGAAGGTTTCTCGATCGATATTAAGATGAACCTCCAGACGCTTGTTGCTAGCGGTATCATCGTGGTAACGGTGGCGACTCAGACAGGACCTGCTTTAGTATGCTTAGATGCTCGAAGAGGTGCGGGTGGTCGTGTGCGGCACTATGATGGGCCTAGAGAAGAGGACCGTCCGTTGGGATACCATGAGCTTCCGGAGGAATCAGACAAGAACGAGGAAATTCCTTTGCAAACACTCTCAAAGTCGATGAAGTGGACTCGAGTTTTGGGAGTGTACAGGCCAACAGACAAGGTGTTCCGTTGAAGGGGCGAGGTAGATCTGGAACAACCCCATATGAGTTTCCTTTTTCTAGTTTCTCTCACTGTCAATTCTAGTTGTAATCAGGAGAAGACGAGCTTGCCCCAGGCCGCAGCAGACTCCTCCAACTTGAACCCAGGCGAAGCTTTTCTTCGCAGTACTGCAGCTCGAGGTATAGAAACGCATCCAAGAGCGGAATTTCTGATTAATTTCATTGGCTTTCTCCCACTGATTTTATGCTGGTTGTTATATCGTTTCTGAGGATGCAGAGTGCCATGAATCTAGGGCGGCAGGGGAGTAAATGAAGGCATTTCAGATGCAATGACAGTTGATTTTAAGTCTACCTCAATCTGGCTTTGTATTCAATGAAAACAAGAGATTAAAACGGCGAAGAAACTACAGCTTAATACAAAAGAGATTATACCGTGAGCACGAGCACTTGCTCTGTCACTTTGTCGACAAGGGGACACAGCCAATTATTGCCTGGGATCGGGTATCTAATCTTCCCAGGAGACCGCCCTAATTCTTCAAAGTGCACTTATAAACTGCCTTGCGATCGAAGATCGACTGGCCAGTTCCCGCGAGATCCGGTCCTCAGGCTTGATGATGTATTCCTGAAGAGCAGGAGCAGTCTTCGTCGACCTCCACACGTACTTGTTGTCGTTGTAAGGCCCCTTCTTCTTCGTAATCGGCTTCTGGAAATCTCTCAGAGCACCCGGCTTATACGAGGGATCGTTGTCCATGCGGTATCGCACGGCAGGATGGACCCGCTCGTTGGTAATCCCAGCATCGTTCTGGTGACCGTCAGGTCTGTTGTACAAGCCTGGAGTCCTGTCGGCCAGGAAGAAGCGGAAGAGGAAGCCAAAGATCAAGTTGAAGAGAGAGCGGAAGAGGAAGCTTATGAGCAAGCCCCCCTGGACGACGGTGGTGTCCCCAATGATGGGTCCCAAGGCCCAGTCTTGGTTGTCCTCGCCGGTCTTCACCCACCGGAGCCGGCTCAGCACCTGGCGGGCGAGTTTCACGAATGAGCTGACATGAAGGCCTTGGGACTGGTGCGAAAATTCGATGAGCTTCTTGCGTGACATGATCTCGCGGTCTGCGAGGGTCGACAAGATTTGCGGGTGGATTCCATTCGCCGCAATCTGCTCGTCGTTGAACTGGAGGAAGGGGCTGACTTGGTCACACATCCAGGTAAAAGTGACAAGCGCGAGTTCTGCTATGGTCAGCGACTGATTCGCGTTTAGGGAGGTGATAAGTGCTTACGTTCACAGTCGAATGGTGCTCCCAGCAGAATGCCAGGATTGCCGCCTCCGATGTTTTGGTGGCTGCCGGGGAACCAGACTTGCTGAAGATTCGGCTTGACGTATTCCAACTGGCCATCTTTCTGCACCTGTAACTGATCCGCCATCTCGCACTCCACCAAGTCAGACCATGCTGTGTTGATCTCAGCTTCATCGGGTCGTCTGGCATTGAGAAGGTTTCTGAGTCTCTCTGCGAGCGCTTCCCTCGTCTCCGTAGTGGGGTAAGGGGCTTGTTGGCCTGGGCCCGGAAGACGCCAAAGAGTTGGGCAAAAGGCCGTCTTTTTGTCGTCCAGTGCAAGGGCATGGAATGCATTCTTGATGTCTGCGTAGTTTAAAATCAGCTTTGGTGCCACGATTGCCGTACAAGCGAATATCAAGACTTACACCTGCTCAGCGAAGGGTTGTGAAACCCGTATTCATCAATGCCTAGGAATGGGAGGCGCCCAGCAATGAAGTTGCTTATCCCTTGAGTCCAGCCCATGTAAGGGATTCCTAAAGCGCCGACGGTGTCGAAAACGCCGACAACTTGGATGACTCTGGTGAACTCGGGAGGCAGGGAGTGAGGCACCTGGCTCCAGTGGTTGTCCGGCTTCTCGGGGTTCTGGACCAGGTACTCAAACCCCTGCTTCCTGACGCCCATGATCCACTGTCGGTATTCCGAAGACTGGCGGAACCTGAAGCTGTCGTTGTTGCCGCACTTCCGGTACAGCGCGTAGAGCTCCGGGAAATCGTCCAACTCCTGGGGCTTGATGATGCCAATGTCCGTGATGAGACCTGCCACCGCACGGGCGGTGTAGGCTCCTCGAGAGAAGCCGAAGCAGTAGATCTCATCGAGAGGAGAATAGTTCATGACGACGAATGAGTAGGCCCTGATGACGTCGGACACAAGTCCATCGCCAAAGGTTGCCTGACGGGTCTTCTCGACAACGTTGACGCCGTCGCCGGTGCCGACACCGGGGCTGTAGTAGACGATTTGCTGGAGATCTTCCTCGGGGGAGTTGCCATCATCACTGCCCGCCTGGTTCCTGTTGTGAGCAATGGAGCGTGCAAGACGTGTGACGTTGGAAGGGACGTTCTTCCGACCGGTGGCCGAAGTCTGTCAGGTGCCGTCGCAGCAGATGATGATCCGCTTGCGAGAAAGCCCTTGGCGCTTGGCAGCATCGCGAGGGTTTTGTTCAACCTGTTGCTGATCCAAGGTTTCCAGAGGCTGGTCAGTCTGGGCGATGGGTCGCGCTGTGGTCTTCGCATCTTTCTCTGGCTGGCGGTGGAAGTACCGCCAGGCGGCGTAGCCCGCGGTGGCCGTGAACATGATCAGTGGTGTTTGGGTAAGTTGAAATGCTTGGATCTGGAAGCGCGTGATCTATTGATATGTTCCAACTCCTTAACACGGGATTTATATGGGCTATATATGGGAATCCATTTCTTGGTAAACCCTTAGGGGACGGGCCGTCGGGACCCTCCGCTGCGGGGACATGTTGTTGTCTCAGTGCTGAGTTACGGTCTGCTACCGAACAAATTCTTAATACAGGTGAGGCTGAGAGGGGTCGCGAAGCTGTTTCGGAGCATGTGAATACGCCAGACCCTGATATTTCCACTCTTGACCAGCGAGAAATTTGTTGTGGTGTGATTATACCTGCTGTTGCATGCCTGTTTTCCATATCAGCATGTGAGGTCTCGGAGCGTCGGAAAGCGCGAGGAATGACAAGCTGAGGCTGAGACATGCCATGAAGATACCCTGATATCTGTGATAACGCCAGAGCTTGGATCCTGAAAGCAGCATCACATAGGCAAAATTTAAGGAATATGAGATCGGCATTGCTGGTCTTATCGCTCGACATGTGAATCTACGGACAGGAAGAAGTATTTCGCTGTCTTCATGTCTTTTCTGAGACACAAAACAAGTTCGGGATCAACGCTATCGGGCCGCAAAATAACGGCAGCGGGTTTCGCTGACAGAAGCTTCTTGACCATGTCAGCATGCAGCAATGAACGCTTATAGAACTACATCCTCACGCCAGGTACAACATGGAAGCTTTCGAATATCCTCAATGGGTTACTTCCCAACTTTCAGCACTGGTCTATCCCCTCCAATGAGATTCTTTTCCATCTCCATTAATATACTGTTCAAGCATCCCTGAATGTGATGAAAAATGTGAGGCGTTAAGAAGGCGAGCTGAGATTTGAATGACAACTCGTAAATAGAGTTCCAATAATGTCTTGAATTCCAAGACTAACTGTTTTATGGTGGGTTGCCGAGGTTTCTTGGCAATCTAGTTGCAAACGGTGAAGGCGGAGCTGTGCTAAGACACAGCACGCCGAATAGCTCAGTCCTGACCGGCAATGCAAAAACACGATATGGAATGTGATCGAGCCAGAAGAACTGCATGTGAGTTTCCAACGCTGAGAATTTTTGGTTTCGTGATTCTTCGTCGGAGAACGCACCATCTTATTCTTGGGATGTAGACCGAAAACGCTCCAGGAAACACATATTGACATGTGAAGTGCCATGTTATTGACAAGCTCGAGTTTAAAGCTGTTCAGGTAGTAATAGCATTTAACATGCTTAGTTGAAGGATGGGAAAGAGGACGTTACTAAACCAGCAATGTCGAAGAAACTATCGGGTGGTTTGACCGGTCATCAGGGACCGTAAATTAAACGATGCGGCATGTTTATCGATGACCCAGTGTGCCTCCACAACAACTCTGCTTGCTCCAGGTTTTGGTCATTAAACTATGAATACATTGATCACAAGGAAGGCAAACGGCGGTGGTTAATTCATGAAAGATATCATGTACTCCATTACTTGGTCATCTTCGGAAATTCACAGAGTTTTGCTATTCGGGCGGATGCCACTGGATAAACGAGTCTGAGACTTTCGTGGCCGGAAAACGCCACCACACAAGAGATGACTCCTCAACCAAAGAGGTCCTCCCCAAAGGTTCACACGACCAAAAGCATAAAAAGCTCTGCTGCTGCGCGCAGGGCCTTTTGCCGCTCTTTTTTCTTCTACAACCCACAAAACAAGAAACACTGAATCCTTCGGGCCAAGTATGAGCTCATCATTACTACCTTTTATCAATTTCAGCATCCCATAATTTAGCGACCCAGTCTCGCTTTGAACGACCCCACTGAAAATGAAGCTCCGTTCAAGAACCATCTACTCGCCCGACGACATCAATCACATTCTTCCCTGGGCATCGTTGCCTGCGGAGATCCGGCTGATGATTCTGGAGCAAGTTGAGGTCGGAAACAAAGGGCATAATTTGTCAAACTGGGCAAGTGTCTCAAGGGAGTGGCAAGCCTTCTTCGAACCTCAACTTTTCCAACACCTCAAGCTTCAATTTCCTGGTTCCGATGTGGACGATTTGAATTCCTATGTTCACGGCTATCGAAGAGATCTCGTCAAGAGGATCTCACTTCACGTAAGAACTCAGGAGTACGATAACATAGACAAGTTCGACGAACAAGAGACCCAAGACACAATCAAGGCAAACAACAACCTCTTCAGTCAAGCCCTGAAAAGGTTATTTGTGTCTCTATCGACATGGTCTAATGGCTCGCCTACAGGTGGTATTAAACTAGCCTTGAGCGCCTGCTCTCCAAGCGATTTAGGCCATCCGTGGAATCATCGCACTGGGAAGAGTCAGCATGAATTGAGACGTATTTTCTCCTTGGACTCCAGACTGCGTCTTCTTGGAAACTTATTAGACACCGGTTCTGGCGATCTCAAGCTTCCTCAGGTCTCAATCGTCAACAAGTTCTTCGTAACTCGATATACCTACAGAAGCCTGTCGAGGGCATTGCTTTCGAAAGTTCTTCGTAGTCTTTGCCGTCTCCGAGTTATCAGATACGAGCCGTGGCAGGCGATTACTCGAAACGGACGGTCCCCCCGCGATGATGCAATGATCACACTGTTCGAATTCGCGAGCGAATGTGCCACGGTAGATATAGTGGACATTTGGGAAGTGCAGTCTTCACTGCATCGAAACCCACCTTTTTTCAGATTTTGCAACGACGACCTTGTCTCTAAAGCGGTCAATGCAAGCTATCGTCTCCAGTATCTTAATCTATGGCACGCTGTTGATGCCAGAGACTTTTTTCATCATGCGTCGAGGGATGTGCCGGCGAACTCTTCTGAGCCACCGGATGGTCTTCGAACCTGGCCAACCCTCGGATACCTAGGCCTGTCGACATTTATCGAAGACCTTTTATCCAGCCCATCAGCGCTGGAACGCCTGCTTCTTCAAGCAAGCCAGGCTGCTTTGCGCATGCCTTTACTCAGGGTGATGGAAATCTGGGCCCCAGGCAACGGTAAGGGATTCATATTCAGATATCACTTTCGGGAAGGCTCGCCATTCCTTACCGTGATAGCGACATGGCAGCTCACATTGAGCAAGGAGGCTTTGAGATCATGGAAACAAGTGGCAGCTGGCTGTACAGAACGCGAATTAACCTGCGACGTGAAGCTGATGGGGTCGGGAACTACGATGCCGTACTTCAAAAGACATCCGCTGGGTTGGAGTTAGGTCCACGACTGTAGGGATGATTTTCGAGTTTGTAGAGGTAGATTCACAAACACATCGCTAGCTTATGCATATGGATCAATTAGATGGACGTATATCGGGTTTCTCGTATATTTTATGGCTATGTCCATCGCAGAAGATGATCATGAGAATAACGACGACGACCATGATAACGACGGGCGATGATGAAGGACGATGCCGACGATTAGGGCAACGATGAAGATAATAATAAGGGGAATTATCTGAAATGTCTTTGAATATAGCATAGTTTGTCACCCGCGTGAATAGCAAAAGTCAACTCATGATGGCCAACCAAAATTGGATTAACTCGATGCGAACATGGACCGGGGCGATTGATGGGCTCAAGAAAATCAGACAGATCAGACATGTACTCTTATAAGCAGGTAGACAGCACCATCTACAGGTAGCGGGGCAAATCGTCGGTCTGGGCCAGTGTCCGACAGACATGAGACTCCAGAATCTATAACTCAGCAACCCCTTTCCTGGAGCACAGGGGGAGACGCGCAGAAAGCTTTAGAGAACTGTGATACCTGGCATTGACAAGGCATCTATGGCTAAAGGGTCGCAATGCCGAGGCTACGTGTAACTAACAACTCTTGGAGAAGCGACAGATCTTCCGATGAAAGGACGCTTTAACGTGACCTGCAGAATACCTTCGGAAACAACCACTGGATAAAATGTAGAAGATGAAGCCCAGAGAGATACCTGAGGGTAGTGATGAAGCATCGGCACCTCCAAGTTAGATTCCTGTCATCTTCGCAGGGATGCCGCTGTTGGAATGGGTCCCACCAGGTCTAAAGATTGTGAACGACAATTCATTTGGCCAAGGGCCATAACATTGCAAGAGCTCAGACTTTATAAAGTACACCATCTATGGCTTTCGTTATGACTAATGTCCAGGTCTGAGAGACGAGTTGCCTTCACACCATGTGTATAAGTAAGTTCCCCAATCGTGTGGATCTCTAGAACCTCAACAATCAAACCAAAACGGCCACGACGGCCAAATAGCAACCATCACAATCGTCAGCTCGGGATATCTCGGCGCATTCGCCCACAACCTATGAATTACCCCGTCGGCGCGTCTTCCTCACTGTCCGTCAACTCTTCCAATGACGTATTCGGTGGACTACATCCCTCAAAACTACTCAATACGCGAGAAACAGACCAGAAAAGAAGTATGAGCCGCGAAGCTCGTCAGCCTACGTACAAGTAGTAGGTGCTGTACTTAGTGGTCAGGATACGCAGACTACCAGACCAGTAAAGCACCCTTGCCGCATCTCTCGAATGACACCCATATTTCAGCAAGGCATACTATCCTAGATATTCTTTGAGATAAATCATACTTAGATACAATTGATACAGGTATAGTCTGGCCCTTTCGCCTCACTTGAAGACGTCCACTTCTGATATTCCTACACTTGTACACTGGTAATCACCACTGGCAAGCTGTCTTGAGTGTCTATAAATAAGTCTTCATGCCCAGCCAAGACAAAAGTTCTCAACGACAAATGGACTCCATCAAATCCCTTGCGCGTTGAGTCAGGGGTAGTCTTCAAAATGGTCCGAGAAAACGACTCGGCAACCGCATTAGCCGCCTTATTCCAGTACCTCAGCTACTGTTCTTAAAGGAGCCATGCACAAACCAAATACACCCAACTTCTCTCAACAATATGCGGCAGACGACAACTCCGGCAAAGGCCACACCCCAGACCAACTCAGCTACCTTCTACCATTCAGCAGAGTCCTTCTTAATCTGAATGTCCTGGAACCGCAGCTTCATTGCGAGGAGCTCGACACACAAAACCAGTCGCAGCTATGTCCAGATTGGTTGTTTGCTTCTATAGTCCTTGCGCCATGTTCTTAGTTTTATACCCGCCGAGCATCCCACACCAAAACTGCCACCGGCTTCAACTCTAAGACAGTGGGTATAAAACCTAATACGGTGCTCAGCGTTCAAGAAATCCAAGGAGACACACAATTGCAGGCTTAGATTCCCTCAGTAAACGCTTCTGAGGCCGAAAAAGAGACAGGGGCCAAGACGTTGCTTATATATCTTGCAACCCATCACACTGCCTCTAATCACCGCACATCAGAGGACAACGACCCCGAATACAGCAGCTGATGTGACCGAATAAACTATAGGTGACAACTCCCAGAAACGCTAGACCGCATACAAAGATGAGAACTACACACAACTCAACCGACTTGTTCTCTGTCAATTCTCCCGCGAGGTTTCCTCAGCCAGGCAATTGTAGAAGAACCACCACGCCTCAAGCAAAGACTGAAGGAAGCATTCTTACCGTCCAAGTACATGCTCCCATCATGCTTTTATACTACCTGACGCCTGCTCTAGAATCTCTAGCTGGGGCACGCAAAACGATTCAAGTCATCACCGCAAGTCTGCCAGCGGCAGCGCGTAAGATAAAGGGTTTTGCTATCCGGGCGGGTAGTACCTTAGACCTACCTAGACGATAATAGGGGTAGTAGCGGCGGCGGCGACGACGACGACGACGACGACGGGGACGATAAGGGCGATAGGAATAATAGAATCATTAAAGAAAGATGAAATATTCGGCTTAATATAAGTAGCTATCCGCCCGGATAGCAAAACTTAAGATGGAAAAAAAAACTTCCTCTATAGACTGTGAAAGTCTACCAGGGCAAATGCTGTCACAGACAAGGACCTCTATATTAGTCACTACGTTCTGGTTGACTAAAATGGTCGCACGTCCGAAGCAGCCCGGCGTACGGTCACCCAATAGTATTCGGACTCGGCCAGTCATGAGGAACTGGCAAGGCATCGCTCGCCTGCTGCATCCCGTCATTCGTCCAGCGAAAATGTTACAAAACGCAAAGTGGGACGGTAACTACGAACAACCATTGTCGAAGATATTGATTGCGTGGCTGACTTTCTTTCTGCAGACGGCCCCTCCCAACTCGACAATATATAGCACATGATAGTCGACGAAGGCTGTCTCTATCCGAACCATTACGCAGCATCATCAGTCCATCTCCATGACGTTCCACGCCAGCAACACAATAAAGAAAGCCACCAACCTAATTACTCACACACATTAGTTTTAAGAAGATAAGTTATGTATCATTATTATATATCCCCAACCCAACCTCCCCCGGCTCAGCCGTAGTTTACATCCGGCTATCCAAAGGAGCCCGACGAGGACGTGTTTTCCCAAACCTACTAAAAAAAAAGAAGATAATGTGTTTACGCGCAAAGCCCGAGCGATTACAGAAACAAAAACGCAACAGGGAGTGTTTTCCGGTTAATCCCCCTTTCCCATCGGGTATCATCACTCTCCCTCTCCCCCCCATCTCTCTCTCGCGTCTTCTCTTTTTTTGTGTATCTCTCTCTCCTTCCTCCAGCCGTTTGTCTGTATCCAGCAAACATCCAAAAAAAAAACTAGAAATCTCGACTCCGTAGCTTGCTGATGATGATGATGCAGTCTCGCTATGCATGTAATGACAGTAGGTAAAGTGTAGTAATAGGAAATGCAAAGGTCCGCCGCATTGGGGGACCTCACAACCACAACAGCCACCTCACAGCCCCGACAACACCCTGACCAACTCCCCAAAAGACTCTCAGGATCATCACGACGAACCACACGTACCACATGAACCCGACAAGCACCCACTCGACAGCGAGCCACATGGCCCGACGGACCCAGCGGAACCTACGTCTGCGCCGGCGGAGCATCTTCTCGATCACGTCGAGGGTGTGCTTGATCTTCAGCCGCTGGCCGAGAGTCAGATCACGGCTGGTCTCATCGGCTTCATCGGCCGCTGCGCGCGTCATGGCTGACAGGTCGGTGGCCACACGGCGGCGGACGTCCTCCACACGGCGATGCAGCGCGGGGACTGTCTCCGAGACAAAGGTGTCCGCTGACTTTTGCCATTCCTGACCGGAGCACTGAATCGATGTGCCCAGAGTCTTGGCCGCGAACTGGTACAGTTCGGTCTGGGGAATGGCTTTATTGCGGATGGAGGGGTCGGTGCTCAGCTTGGCGACTTCCGGCCAGAAGACGTTGGCAAGCTGAAGGTCATGCTGCGATGGGCGCCTCTCATTGGCAAATATGGGGCGCGGCTCATTGGCGCGGCGAGTGATTTCCATAGCCTTGATGCCAGAACTGAGGACCAGAGCGCGTAGGCGGGCGATCTCTCGCTTCGACATGGGGGCGCGGTCTGGCGCCGGGCTGTGATCGGAAATTGACCAGTGGCGACTACGCTGCGAAGGCGGCTGAGCGTCAGGCGATAAGGCCTGAGGCATCGTGAGAATGGAATTGAGCCGCTTGTCTGCCTCCTTGACCCCTTCACTGGCACCTGATCTCGGCTCGCCCTCGGACAGATCAGACAGTCGCTTGGCTGAGCTGGGTGATGAGCTAGGCGAAGCGCTCAAAATATCGATACGTGGCGGTTTGAGTCTATCAAACCGAGGTGACCTACGGCTCGGCGGGCGAGACGTCGGATCCAGTGGAATAGCAGGTTCACTTTCGGTGGCTCTCAGCTTCTCCGATTGGAATGTCGGCATTATGTCGAGGAAGTTCTTGTTGTTCTGTTGGCGAATGGATGCAGTCCTTGACAACGGCGTCTCGCCTCTTCGCCTGCCTCTGGGCTCAGTATCCGATTCATCCGTCGTCGTGCCCTCCGCTTCCGACGGGGCATCGCCCGTATCCGACTCCTTACGCCAGATGAGGTCGCCCAGCTTCGATACTCCACCGCTAATAACCTTGTCGATTCGAGCTGCTTTGAAGATTCCTCTGACGCCCGGATCATCGCTGCGCAGCTTGATACTAGCAACGCTGCGGTGCGACTTGTGGCTGTCTCCGGTCGTGCGTTGGGCGATCTTGCGGGAAGGACTCCTAGATGATCCCCGCCGGTCGATTGACCTCCGCTCTCCGGATGACTCCGGCGACGCTTCAAATGGCGTCTTCGGTGCGCTTGCCAGATACTCAGCACTAGAACGCTCTTCCGAAATACGTTCGCTTCCTCTCTCTTTACTTCGATCACGGAAGATTGCTTGCTTGACCTTTGAAAAGGGGTTTCTGGTCGGTGAGTTGGCACGACTGGAGCCCGGGGATAAATCGCCTCCAAGTGCGGGAATGAAAGGATCTCCGCGGACAGCACCATCAGGAGAGTTGGGTTGTGAGGAATCGACATCGAAAGAGCTCCTGCGTGCCGGGTGAGGAATTTCCAGACTGGGTCTTCCAGGTCGCTGAAGGTAGCTCGGGGTCTTTCGAGGCTTATCCTTGCTCTTCCTCTCATCGGACTCGCTGACCTCTACAATGGAAGGCTTTCGGCTGTGTTGGCGCGATTGCGGCTGAGACAGCGCTCCCGCATCCCGCTCCGGGGTCATCCACCCAGAATCGTCCGTCTTCTTAGGATCGTTCTCTCTGGCTTCCCTAGCAATCATCTCCAACATCTGTTTCTCAAGTATGTCTTGGTGACTACTCGTCAGCGTGCCGGTCCGGTTTCTCCTCTCAATCTTCTTGATCTTTTCGTTCTCGCTGTCAGATCCATCTGAAAAGGACGATTTGCCGAGACGCAAGTAGTCATGATGGCTATGCGTCGACTGGCTGTGACGATGATGGTGATGGCCGGTGAGATCGTGAAGCTTCTGGCGAGCACGGTCTCGGGTGCTGCTGGCGTGGGAGTGGTCGGTATCGGATTTGGCCAGCCGTGGATGACCGGTCTTGGGGTCAATCGCAGGGTCCGCATCCTCATGCTCCTTCCGACCCGGCGTATGACCCGACTCGCTGCCATACTCAGCGTTCTGCCTGGACAATGGTCTGTGGAGGTCGGGCATCTGGGGAAAGATCTTGCGCCATTGTCGGTCTTCGATCAGTTGCTTGTGATGATCTTGCTCCAACCAGTATGCATCAGCCAGAAGGTCTGCCGGGTCAACGAACCAGTCCAGCCTTGGTCGCCTCGGTTTATTGGCGTTCGCAGCAAGTTGCAGGGCATTCTCTCGGGCATCGGCATCAGGGAAAGGCGGCAGCGTGCAGCCGTCTGCGTTCGTCTGACCAGTGGCAGCCCACTTGGCCACATCATCAATCCAGTTGTCTACCTTGATGGTATCCCCAAATCCCTGGACCTCTCCGTCAATGGCCTTGCGTTCCCGCGCCCGAACCTTTCGATTGCGAATGTATTGTAACGGGTTATACTGTCGGCCTAGCCGTAGACTTCCATCGGAGCTGCCGTATGTCGGGGTCTTGGCAATACCCCCTGAAGACGTCGGCGGGCTGGCCGTCGTCGGACGGCTCGAGTTGTGTGGCTGGATCGGCGGTACCAGCTCCAGCAAGCGCCTATACTGCGCCATAAGTTCGAGATGTTCCTTCGCCTTCTGCGCCCTAGCAAGAGTCGACGGAGTAAAGTGGTTTCGAAAGGTGCCCTCGCGGCTCATATCAAAAGACGCCTGCAACGGGCTGTGAAGCACGCCGGACGACGGCAACCTGGGCGTTAAAGCCTTATCCGGGCCTGGCGACCTCGTTCGCGATATTCTTCGTTGCTGTTGGTAGTGGTTTTTCAGATTCGGACCGGTAGCGTCTGGGAGCTGCGCCAAAGTGGGCACCGCCTGGGATGCGATCCTTCGCGACGCCTGCCGCCGCGACTCGCTCAAGTTAAGAGCCATGTTCACGATCTGCGTAGAATCGATGTCGAGCGAGTGGCTGGTCGAGGGCGGGGTGTAGCTCGCTCCGCTGACCGGTCTGCCGTTCACCGCATCCCGTTTCCTCACGGTCAAATTATGTGTCTGCTGCGTGGGTGAGATATCCCCGTTCCGTCGCGGCGAGGTGTCCATCTCGGTAAATGTCAACCCGGCGTCGCGGCCAGCGCCGGAGCCTGATCTGTCCGAAGCTCTCCCAGACTCTTTTGCTCTGCGGCTGGTCGGTGGGTTGCGTGAATGTCGCCGGCGGACCCCTTGGTCCCCATCGGAGTCGTCATCGTTGCGAATAGCATCCTGCAGCAGGAACCCGCCGTTGGAGCGATGCCTAGACGCCCTCTGCTTCTTCACGTCCCTCGCAGCATATCCGGTCGTAAATTCAGCGTCTCTCGGTGCCGACGAGTTGGATGTTGGGCGTCGGCCGCTCGACTCGTCGGGCGAAGGCAGGAGCGTGGTGTCGTTGAGGAGACTCCCCGTCGCGCTCGACTCGCCCGTCTCGTAGCTACCCCTGCTGCTTCCCCTATCCCCAGGCATCGAGTGCGGGCTCAGCTTCCTCGTGAAAACGGCACGCTGCTGAGCGGCATCCTTCTCCGTCATTGCGGCGAGGATGCTCGCATGGCCGCCGTCGTGGGGGAAAAGGGTGTTGGAAGGTGGAGTTTATGGAATCGGCCTCGTGGCCTTGCTATCGTCGCCGTTGTCGTCGGTGCGGTGCTCGTGTGGTGTTTCTGGTGTCGGTGTCGGTGTCGGTGTCGTGTCGCCAACGAGCGTCGATGGTTACGAAAAGGAGAACGTTAACAGGCCGCAGCGGCCATGACAGTCCGGTCGACGTCGACGCAAGGGGGGGCACAGGCGACGCAGGTGCAAAGACGAGTCTAGAAAGGCAGGTATCCCATGTGAAGGGACGAAGGTGACGAAGTTTTTGGCGAAGAGAGTCGCTGATTCGTCCGAGCCGAAACAGGGCATTGACATGTGCCAGCTGAGCATAGGTTGGTGTCGATCTTTGGGGGACGGTTGACTAGGAATCGTTGACTAGAAACTAGAAATCGTTGGGCAACGGCAGCAGCGCCAGACCAGTGACCCAAGAAGACCTACGCCGTAGGTTGTTGTTGGAGTAGCAGCAACGGCAAAAGAACCAAGGTACCTAGGAAGCCAAGCGGCCATGCAGCGCGACCGGGACAGCAAGGGCAGGGAAGAGTGCAGGGCAGTGACAGGCAAGCCGCAAACCAGACAGCAGCAGAGCTTCCCTTTGTCCTTCTCCAGTTGGTACTTGGCAGCTAGCTCTGCCGTGGCGTACCTAAGGTTGCACCAAGCACCAAGCACCAGAGCACCCAGGTCGCGCTAAAATTGCCTTCCATTCTCGCCTGCCGCTTCTTCCCCACCCGCTGCACCTCCAACTCCACACCGCGTGTCCACCGTCTTTTCGGCAATCGTCGGCGCGGATCATCCAGTTACTCCGGAGGAACAACGCCCTTCCTACCTACCTAGTTCAAAGGCTCCTCTCCGTCTTTATCATTCTAATAACTGGATAATATTATATTGCAGTCTGCATAGTCTAAAAGTCCGGTAATGCCATATGGTACGCCAAATCTACACTCCTCAAGGAAAAGCATCCATGATATCCTGCCCGCTGATCACAAACTCTTTCGTGTGCTTATCGCCCCTCATCGTAAACGGCTCGTTGTAGTACCTATCTATCCCCCATTTGATCGTGTTCGGGTAGATGTACGTGGAGAAATACTCCTCGGGCTGGTCCCTGGTGCGCGCGTACGCCACGAGCGACGACATGGTCGAAATCAGGTTGCCCTGGAAGTACCGGCCCTTGAGCAGCACTGCGTACTCGACAATCGCCTTCTCGTCGAACGGCAGGCTCTCCACGAGCTCCAGCTTCTCGGGCTGGTCCGCGAACAGCGTCCACTTGTCCGTCACCGTGTAGTTGTCCACCGCCATGATGTCGCGGAACTTTTGGATCACCGCACGGTCCGCGCAGCTGACGTACACCGTCTTCGTCGGCTCGTCGGCCTCCTCGTTCGTCTTGCGCACCTCGGCCGCGTGCTGCTCCATCTGCCGCTCCGGCGTGCCCCACCGCGCCGGCCAGTCGTTCTCGCCGCGCAGGTGGATGCCGATGAAGTTGCCGCCGTACAGGCCCTCCGACAGGGCCAGCTCCTCGCCGATAGCCAGCAGCGTCCGGTTGAACGACAGGGCGTTGAAGAGCGCCTTGCGGAGCGTCAGGATCTCGCGCGAGTCGCGGTAGCTCCACGCAACGTGGCTGTCCGAGTAGCGCAGGAGCAGCTGGTTCTGCTCCGTCACGTTGCTCAGCGTGACGTTGTTCTCCTTGAGCGTGTCGTTCACGAGCATGCGCCACGTCTCGTTGAAGTGCGGCCTCTCCATGTAGTGTCTGCTGGGGATGTTAAGTTCCTGGCTCATCCCCTCAGGGTCTTCCGCGCACGAGTTGATGCGCAGGCTGGGACACCGCTCGGCCATCCTCTCCTTGAGCCTCTCCATATCCCACCACACATCGGGGCAGATGGCCTCACTGTCGGTCTGGGCCCACACGCCCTCGTTGCGCTTCGTCTAAACCTTTGTGTCAGCCTTCTCTGTCTCGTCCGGGTGGGAGCTATAGATCTCATCTCCATACCACGTAGGGGAAGCTGACTCCTGCGCCGATATCGATGGCCAACCGCAGGCAGATCTGCAGGCGATTCCGGGCGTTGTTGAGTCCTCCGCAGATGGACTTCTTATTGGGGCCACAGTCGCTATGGCAGCTCAGCCAAAGCCCCTCCGTCCACTGGGTCTTGTTGCAGGTCTCCATCAACGCGAGGTCGGCATCGTCGTACTTGGATCCAGGCGAAGGACTGCCGAACAGGTGGTGGCCCAAACCACTCGTCCAGCCGCCGGCGCCGCCGCTGCTACTGCTGCTGCTACTGCCACCATCTTTGTAGCCCACTATTTCACGCAGAAGGTGGCTTTCCGCCGTCGATAACGCGACTATCCAAATGAAAATCAGGACACCAGCCGCCGCGAGCGGGCCTCTGACACTGGGACTGATGGATGGCAACATCTTCCGCCTTCGTCGGCGTGATGCAGGAGACGGGGAAAAGGGCGTGAATGTGAAAAGAAGAGGATCATGCCTTGGGGTGCGGAAGCTTTGGGAGGGGGTGGTGACGAGGGGGCGACATCTTTTAATGCCAGGTGGCGGTTTTCCTCGTCGTCGCCTCTTCTCCCTTGAAGGGATCGCATCAGCATGAATTCCTCCTTCGCGCGGTGAGCTTTGGTTCGAGATTATCATCACATTCCTGCACACATTCAGCTGTATAGCATTCCTTCTCATGATGGTGGCTGAGACAGGCCATCAGGAGTAATGCCAGGGCCAGACATTCGATGCCCCTTTTTACTCCTGCGCGTCTAGAACCCCTTGTCGAAGATCATGGTAAACAAGCGATCACTAAAGATCCTGCAATTGAAATAGGGGGCGAAGAGCACTTCTATGCCCTCGCCTCGCTTCAGATGCAGCTCCCACTTCGACGAGGAGGTTCACTTCACAGTGTTTGTGAGTGAACTTGATACTGCGTATCCCCGCCCTCCACTGTCTGTTTTCCACCTACCTCAGCTTTGCGGGATGCGGCGGAGCGGACTATCCTTACTCCGAGACAGGACCAGATGTGGGGCACGAACAACAGACGGCAGCTGCCAGCTGGAGCCACTGGCGCCCCAGGATGCTGCTGCTGGCGTTACCGTCGAGCGCAAGCGAGCTGCGGAAAAGCATGTTGTGCAGCAACAACCCGTGTCTCCCTGTTCCTTTGTTCCCCCATCACAATTGCATCCTCGTGCTCTTCCTTTGAGGGGTCCCAACCAACCTTCCAACCGGTTTTCCTCGTCCGCGCTAACGCAGCAAGAATAAAAATGGCGGGGCTCCCCGATCCGCGCTAACGAGGACGACGGATCAGACCGCCCATCGCATCTCAAAGGGTCTCCCCGGTTTGCTGCGACATCTGCCATGACCGCTTAGCGAACCCCTCGTCGGGCGTTCGTTCAGATATCGCTGCTCCCCCGCTATTGCTGCAAAGCGCTAGCAGCCTCGTTCATGCAATTTCAGCATCTAACCATCGCCTCACATATTTCACCGGCCAGCTTTGCACAGAACGCACTTCATGTCAGACGCAAATAAGTTATGGAAAAAACAGCAATAGTATTGGCGAACCGGGTAATTAAGCTCTAGGAAGACCAAGAAAGAATTCCAGTTAGGTATCAGATATCCTGCTCCTAACAGCCGGGAAACCGTTTCCACATTTTCCAAATATCGGCCCCCGGTAATAGTATTCCATCCGTCTTCCCTTTTTCTTTTCCTGTGCGAGCACGACGGTTTGGAAAGCACACCAAATACACAAAGAAACAGCCAAGAGCCCATAACCGTGTTCCTCGGGACCCCCTACAACTCTTCCTCTTCTTCTCTCAACGAAGGACTTTGATATGAAAATTCGACCAAATAACAGGCGCGCGCGCGCGACACGGCGGACCTTTCCTCTTGTCCTAGGGGTGTCCTGGGTGGGGGGTATCGGGGTATCTCACCCTAACCAAAAAACTACTTTACTTCAAGAGTGAACAGGGGACTTGTACTCGGAGAAGTAACGCTCGTGGATCCGTCCAATGTACTCGACCAAGGCGGGCTTCTCACGGATCAGAGCCGCGTGGACCGGGTTGCTGTGCCGATCGTGTTAGCTGCTTCTTCCTCTTATGATCTGATATCCCAAGGCGCATGCAACACTTACACAGAGGTTCCCAGAACCGTCGCCAGGTTGCCGAAAGCAACAAAGTCAGCCTCGGTAGGTCGCTGTCCGCCCAAGATCCAGAAGGGCTCGCGGGACTCGCGGGAGTCGAGAGACAGCTTCGACAGCGCCGTCTCGCAGAACCCGTTGAGCGACGTGACGACGTCCGTGGCGAAGGTCTTGACCTCGTCGTCGGTGTAGCGGCCGACGCCCTGCAGGTACAGCTGGGAGTTGACGTAGCCGCGCGCCATCTGGGTCGAGATGTGTCTCGCGCCCCAGACGAAGTGCGCAAAGGGGCCGTCATGCCACATCTGCTCATACTGGCCGCGCCATCTCTCGTAGAGCTGCAGTCTTCATCAGCATTCACTCTCCATATCCGTCCAGCCAAAAACCACTTACAACGAGGAAGTAGGCGCGGTCCTCCAGCATGGCGCGGATGCAAGTATCCTTGGCCTTCTCAGCCGCGGGGAGGTCCTTGTTGAGGTCCGGAAGCCTGCCAGTCTGCACCAGGCGCTGGATGACGAACTGGGCCTCGCCGACGAGCTCGTCGGAGTCGGCGAGCTTGACGTAGGGGACGCGCTGCTTGGGCGCCTGGAAGAAGTTGGCGGCGCGGTCCTTGTGCTGGACGCCGCCGTGGCGGAGGCGCATGCGCAGCTGAATCGTGAAGGGCGTGTAGCCGTACTGCCCGTTGGGGCGGTCGAAGCTGTAGATGATCAGGTCATGACCGATGCCCTTCTCCACCTCGGCTTCGTCCTCGGCCGCCTCTCGGAGCTTGCGGGGCAGGTATCTCTTAAGCGCCAGCGCGTTCTGCTTGGCGTTCTGAGCTGCTGGAGGTGCCTTCATTTTGTCTGTGGTATTGGGGGATGCGGATGGGTATCTCTTGGGGGTATCTCTGGGTATTTTTCGAAAGGATGTACTGTTCTATGCTGCTGTGATGAGAAACGATTGTGATTGACAGGCTTCGACCTGTATTATTTATTGTTTTTGGCGTCGGGTCTGGAAGCTGTTAGCTGTTGAATATGGACGGCCTGTTCGGAGCTGCTGGAGCTTTACAACATGGTAGGTGCTTGTGGCAATGCCCTTGACTCCCGAAACGTAGGCCGAGTCAGACCAGCAAGTAAAGCGAGGACAAAGCTGAAATATCCCATGTCTGTCTTGCATGAAATGCAAAATCAGATGGACTATTGCAAGTGGATGGTGAAGAAGCCTTGCCAATGGGATATCTGTTGGCCGACACGTCATGGCTGTTCCATGTTAAGTTGGCGGGCACTCCAAAGAACGAGGCTAAACGGAGGTGGTGTCTAAAGAGGCATCTGGATTTGAGCATAACCCCATCTTGCATGTAGGGATATCGTAGCCAACACAAAGCCTCGTCTCCCTGGCCAACAGCTTGGCTCAATGGAAGCAGCAAGTACTAAGTACAACCACACAACCACCATAACACCTGACCCCAGATTTAATGCCCAATTCAAACCCTAAAACACCGTGACCGTATTAACATGATCGTTCTTCAGCACCTCAAACACGAGGCCTGGGAATCCAAATAGAGTAGTGGTTGAATCGTCTGTACCATCCAGTCTCTTGGCGCCGCTGTCCTCCCATCCTCCAAGAAACTCGCAACTGCTGCCGGGACTATCCCCCCATCCCCTATTGAGGACCATACCTCTTTGGGGAGCCTTTGAGTCTCCGTCAGGATATGCGCTATTCCACCGTTCGTTCAGTCTATCTTTGATCTCGGTGAACTTGGTCTCTGAGTTTGCCGATGCACCCGGCGAACCATCATCTAGGTAGCTAACTTCCCAGCGGCATCTACGGTGTCGGTTGAATTCGTATGAGCCAGGTACATTGCCGTGAAGAACCAACTTGGTGGCAACCAGCCGATCAGGAGACTCTGACTTGATGGGCTTGCTAGGCGGCACCTGAGACTCATTTTGGGCTGGCGGAGGTCGTGAGGGCGGAGACGGCGTGGATACCAGAACATCAAAGCCCAAATAAAAGTAATTGTAGAAACATTCTCCAGAAACATTGCCAGCAATGTCTTCCTCGACAGCCTCGTCGTTGTCATCATCTGAGCCTGTGTTCGCAGACGACTGGTCGGTATCCGTCAAGTCGTCTGGACGACTCAGGTCAGCACCGTTCGACCGAGCGCGGCTATGGCTCGCCGTCCGAAGCTTGTGAATTGTCATTCTCTGGTCGTTCTTCCGATATGTGGCATTGGGTGGGCCAAGCTCTGCGATCAGTTCCTGAGGACTGGTCTCTCCCAGGATGATCCAGATTGACGAGTTGGTCCACTTGCGGAACAGCTGGAGCTTGCCGCCTCCATGAATCTTGACCAGAGATATTTCGTCTGGGACAACGTCCTTCCCCCTCGGGAGCACGGGAACTGTCTTGACACTGGGCAGGATCTCCGTCCAGAGTGCCTCTCGCGCTTGCGCCCATGAATCTCCACTGAACACGGCCATGGATGTGGCCACTTGGCTGGTAGCGGAAGACAGCAAAGACACAACGTCCTTGGTGGGAGAATATGCGGATTCGGCTAGTCGGAAGGTAAAGGCTACGCCGGGATAAGAAAGTATGTAGTTACCCAGGTTGTCGGGGGCGTCCGGTGTAGGTGGAATATACTCTCCGCCGTAGGTTGGCCCGAGCAGCCTGTGGTAGATGTGTCGGAAGGTTGGGCCGGAGCTGGATTCTCCGGGGACGGGAGACGATGGCGGCCCTTGCGAGTTTGCAGGCTTGACCAGATCACGATCCTTGAAGGTTACATGATTCTTTGTGAAGTCGATAATCTCTATCAAGCGCAAGCGCTGTTCGGGGCCATCGAAGCGTAGGCGGATGCCGTTGGCAGGAAGCGTCAGGGTAACGGGTTCCTGGACTGGTTGATCGCGGGAATAGGCGAGGTCGAGCTGTGGAAAACGCTGGGGTTCGGCTTTCAGTCGCGTCAAGACATCATGCAAGGATGCTCCGAGAACTAGGCGACAACGATAGAGTTAGTGTCTGAGAGTGTCTCCCAAGGGCAGAGTTCATGCAAACCGAGAAAGCCCAGAGCCCGCCCTGGATGGAGCTGCGCGGTGAAGAGCGACATGATCAGCGAAGGCGATCGGAGCTCAGCGTGGGGTCCGCGGGGTGCTCAGGGCGGATGGTGTTGAAGTTCGTGGGACTGATGTTGTTTGGGTAGAATAGAGGCCGCAAGATGTGTCTATCGAGTGCTTGTGTAAGGCGCAAAAGGGGCCATGGAAGTGTGTAGGAGGCAGTTCCGCGATAACGGCGAACAGCGCAGTCAGACAGAGACGGACGGCCTCTTGGAGAAGGGGTTCATGTGATGCTTCAGCAGTGACAACGACTTAGCGGGGCGTGGGGTCGAAAGGGACGTCATTCGGTTAGCGGAGGCGTGGGTACAGATGGCGGGTACTTTCCAAGCAACGAACCAGTCAGGAGGAAGAGCTGACAGCGCTGGCGAATTAGCGTCATTGCTTGAGGTGCAGCTGCCCCACTTTCGCAGATTGCCAGCAGGGGTGTAGCTCTTATCTTATCAGTCACCCTCTGGTGTGTCACTGAGGAAGGCGGGTCAGCGCCGGGACAGCGGGGGGAAACTCACGCCTTCCCAGATTCCCATTACAAACTCCGACTGACACTTGGCTGAAGAGGCATCGAAAAGTGAAGGAGCTTCGCTGTGAAGTGTGGCAGCTGCCTCCAACGGTTTCTCCCCAGACACTTTCTTCAGCTTGAGCAAGTTCGATACGTACTGCCTCACCCACCACCACGTACCTCTCTCTGAAGAAAGACGAGCTGCAAGGGCAGGCACTTCATCTTGCACCACACCAAACCCCCAGATGCCTCAGTCTTCAGATCAACGCTGGCCTGGAACATCGGGCCATGGTATCGACGGAAGGTACAGCATCGTAGGCGCATCTGGAATACCCAACAAACTTCCATCGACACCATCTCTCCCCGCATGCTCTCCAACTCAGCGACACACTGCCACGTTCAAGCTCACCACACGCAAGAACATCGAAACAAGACATCTCAAAGCATCCCAGCTCATGGAGCAATATCTCCAGCCGCCCCCCTCTTGACACACACAGCTTCCAGACCATCACATCCACCATTGACTTCTCTCCCGTCTCCGCATGGAAACTTCCACTGCTATCTGCATCATGTCTGCTTCAACTGGCCAACGGCATGCTCCAACTGCCACTTTCGTCCTCCCGCCTGAAGAAAAGCACAGAGGAAACCCAACGCTTGAGGCACACGGACCTTCATTCGATGAACTCTCGCTCCGTTTCACCTATTCCTGTAGGTTCGATTGCTCCATCTTCAAGGATGTCTCTTCAACACCAAAAGCATTCTCACGCCATTCATTCTGCCCGCCCTCCTTTACGGCTTGTCCGGAGGAGCATCGAATTTCAATTCAAAGTGCCGCATTTCCTTCAAGTATGCGACCTTTGGCCCGGACCACACCACGACGGAAAACTTCAGCCTATCATCATGGTGAAGCCATCAACGTCGTCTTCCTTGTCCTGCCGTTGCTGTTGCCGTCTCCACCAGGTCTTGGCCACTACAATCACTTGTCGTCAATGACCCGCGAATGCGGGCATTATGTTAAACCAGCATCAAGGCGCCCCAAGGTACCAGCGCCGAGTAGCCCGGACATGGCACAATACGTCTTTTTCTGCGATTCGTATCTCGTCTTCGCTTTCTACAAGTGAACTCAGGGCAATACACTACGTCCTCAATTGACTTTTCCGATCCTGCGAACTACGAGCCTCGTGAATTCGGAGCAACCTCGTGGCCGAGACTAAACGATGCCCCGGCAGCTTGCGTACGGATCGATTTACTTCCCAGCGATACCATACCACTTCATCGCCGGATATCCTGCCTCGTCGATTTTGGCTGAGCGTGGAATTGGCATACGCAATCCGAGTCACTTGAGCTGCTGATTTCATGGTTACTACGAGAGATGGTGCTGGCTCGATCACACCGAGATTACAATTACGAAGGATTCTTCTGATGTTTTTCATCCACGTTTTCCCAACGACCACCAACACAATCACGTTGGCCCTGAATCTCATCTTGGCTCATCTCACAGACATCGCGGCTAACGGAAAGTACTCGCAGCTGTGCGGTTGTATTGAGCCCTTGCGACATTGACGGACGGGAGACAGTGCCTTCCCCGCGGCATACCACTATCGAGAAACGAGCCGCATGTCTCCAGCGCCTCTCTTTGGTCAGAAATAAGGCGACTTTGACTCTTCCATTGCAGCTGCTGGATCAGGCGATCTCACTCGGTACCTGGCGCATTGCCAATGTCGAGGTATCTTCGTCAATCAGAGGCGACTCAAAAGACGCTGCATCCAAATGAGGGCCTGTTCTTCTCGTGCGACATGAATTTGAAGCTCCATCCCGCGCGCTCGAGCTTCATCCTGTTTCGAAGAGATCGCCTTTCGGTGCTGATCTTTATACCTGGCTATCACAGCAAGAACTTCCAGAACGCTCATGTCGAATCGATTTTTGCCCACGCGACTGGCATCGTCTCTGCTGGCTTTCCGGACATCAATCAGCATATTCGGCCCCAAAATGAACCTACAACCTGTTCAGCTCGAAATCGACGGTGGCTAGTGCCGGCATCGATGAGCGGTTTCATGGCTACTGCATCTAGGCCGTGCGGCAGCGCACAGAGATGGCTTCAACCCACTTTGCTGGATCCGACTCTGCCCGGCGAACTCAGCTCTTATTTTGAAAGAACTTGATTGGGTTCCGACTTGAGCCCAACAACGGCAAGTCTTGGCTGCGTGGGCCAGCTCATGTAACGGCTTGAACGACCACCCCCGATCCCAGCCTCTAGCTCAACGCTGCTGGGCTCCTGGGTTGCTTGGATAAGGCAGCATTTCATGCATGAACGACAGCATCAGTCAAGACCATCTATCTCGCAGAACTCGGCACTGAGGGAGATCGCAGACATATCCGAGGCGGCGAACAAAGGTAGACCTAGCAGCAGTCCGGTTGGGCTCCATTGCCCGGACCATCGCTCTTCATGTATGGCAGCCGTAAAGACGGCACCAACACGTGATAGACACCAGGCTGCCCCGTGTTACGATATGCCCTGACTCTGTAGGAGCATGCTCGAGACAACGACAGACCCACGTTGTTACAGCGCTAGGGAATCGCCCATATACAGAGAGTGGCATGGTATATCGGCCACTCCGCTGACAGGATTGACCTGTCAAACGACTGGTAGAATATCAGGCCGCTCTATTCGCGGAGAACTGCCTCCTTGGCATGACCCGTTGCCGATGAGTGCGATAAGGGTGAGCCCCTGATAATATGAGCATTAGAGGCTTTGACCTTGAGGCTCCACATTCATGCTCATGAAGACCGTTATCAAGTCCGAATAATTTGCTCTTCCGTGGAAGGCAGGGTTCGGATTCGGCGAGTCACTGGCGAATTACCCACCATATCATCGAGATTGACACGGTGGTAGTCGATATTGGTAATATCGGTTGCGTCCGTCTTACGGAGTCAGCCCGTCCAGGGGAACGGGGGCCAATACGAGGCAGAACTTACGAACTTCCGTGAAGATGGTCATCCATGTGTTACGGTAAGACGGATTACCACCCGAGATCTTTTGAATTAGCCCTAGCAGGATGTGTCGCTTGTTCCTCTCTCGCAGCGTTCTCCCAGACGGACGAACGGTCGTCCTCTACACCCCACGTGATCAGCCAGTGCCTTCCTTATTGACCATCTTAGACTACGACGTGTGGACTGCTAATTGATGGAATTCGAGAGTTGTGTTAGCCGGGAAGTTGTTCTCCTGTTCATTCTACTGCCCGACGAATGAGTTTCTCTCATCCCACCACCGTCAAGCCTCATGCCAATGACTCTTGTTTCCCGCTGCCCAAACCTCATCTTTCAGCCTGTTGGCCCTCTTCCAACAGACTATGCCCATATTCGCCTAGTGAATGAGCATACGCATCGGAATGAGTCGTGATTGTGAAGCAACTCACAGCGTCGCAGTGGACGTCGAAACATGCTTCACTGTCTCATTGAGGCCCGATGAGATGGACGGCGAATGGCAACCGGGACTTTGTCGCATGAATGCTACTGATACTGTTACTACCCGAAGTACAGCGCGACTCAAGAAGTAGCATTCGGGGACTTTTTCTTGGGTTGCGGTGGAGAGACGCATCTGATGTATGAGTTGCGCTGAGTACAATGTCGGCAGCTTCGCAGTAGATATCGCGGACTTCATGCTTCTGCATGTCACCTCAATCCCATTAGTTCTGTCTGACTTTGAGAATTTTTCACGCGCCCAAGGGAACTTCTCCATGAAGGCGACAACTTAATTTGGTCCACCAAGTGAAGCCGTCTTCTCTCAAACTTACACGATCTCACAATTCGTACCACAAACTCACATTATCTCACAGTCTGTCCCATGTAGTAAATCTCAATCCATCCGGGATTCGACAATATCCATTCCTTTGATGGTTGATAGTGCAAACATACTTGGCAAACGTTGAAAGATGCGAATCCATGCAACCAACCGGCTCGCTTATTTCCTTATCCTCCCAAAAGGATCATCCGCGCCTCAAACCAACGTCACACCTTCCCCTCATCACCAACCTCACTCTCCTCTCCAACCCATTAAGTAACACGCAACCCCGCCAAAACATGGCTAAAATCAGCATCCGCGACGCGTCTACCGCCGAAGACGACGTCGCCTTCATCGTCGCAGCATTCGACTCGACACTCGCGCCCCTCGCGGCGCTCGGCAGCGGCGCGATGTGGGGCTCCACGCCCTTCTCGCAGAAGGACGGCTTCGTGGAGGAGACGGTCAAGGATGTGCGGACGTCGGAGAGGTATCGGGCCACGGGGGAAGGGGAGGAGGCGCTGAGGATTTTCGTGGCGGAGGTTGAGCTTGAGGTTGGGACGGAGGCGGGGGCGGGGGCGGGGCTCCGGTGCCGGGAGGCTGAGGACGGGAGGCGGTATCTTCCTGTTGGGATGGCGTTTGTGAGGGAGGGGTGGGTGCCGGGTCATGTGAGGAATCAGTTCCATGTGGAGAAGATTAGGGAGGAGTTGGAGGGAAGGAAGGATTTTGTTTATGTTGATGTTTTGATTTCGGATTTCAGGACCGGGGGGTTGAGGAAGCGTGCTGGGGAGGCGTTGCTTGGGTGGGCTGGGAAGCATGCTGTTGAGAAGGGATTGAGGGAGGTGTATCTTGATGCTTGGGCTGGGAATGGCGGAGGATTGGTGAAGTGAGTTGGAAACTGGATGTTATCTTGGGATTTATTGCTAACAGAGGACAGATACTACGTGAAGCATGGCTTTAGATCTGCTGCTGATTTTGAGATGACGAGAGGTGACGGCACAATTTGGCCTGGGGCGCTTATGAAGATGAGTTGCGTTGACAGGGGTGAATTTGATAGGGATGAATCCATCATGTAATGGTAGCTAACTAGGCTGGTTCCCTGCGAAAACTATGAGTCTGCCACGCAGTCATACGACTGTTATCATCTCCAACTTAACTCCTCGAGTTTCAAGCTTTTCTGGTGTCAGACGAGGGTCGAATGCCCGCCATGTTTCGTCTTCCGTCCTTTTCCAAAGTAAATAGTCACCCCTGCTACTTTCTATTTGCGCACAACCAGGAGGCAGTTCCTTCTCCAGACGAGGATCCTCCAAAGTGCGGCTGCCATCTGGTGCAACGAAGGAGAGCCTGTTTTGGTTGTCGAACATCGCTTTCCATCCATCCGGAATGTGCCCGAGAATAGCTTCACCGTGAGACAGGTGAGGAAAATAACAAGGTGCAATGACCCTGTACTTCGAGTCCTCAACAGGTCGCATGATAATGGGATAGCTGCAGCCCAATAGCACAAAGATCTCGTCGCCGATGTGGACTGCACCAGATCCTATACCAAAGTGGCCATCTTTGGTAGCTAAGACCGCTGCACCGGGAAGCAGTATGCTAAGTTCCGTGAACAATATCCGATTCATTGGGTTATGCTTGGGGTTTGATGGAAAAGACTGCTCGCTGTCTCGCAGCAACGCGCTCTTCCCGTCCATCGTATTAAAGACACCGTTGTCATAATGTTCCGACGCATGCCCACCACTGACTGCAGTCACTAACTCGTCAATTTTCGGAACATCATGCAATTGAATATCCCGAGGAAAAAGTTGACGTATCCATGACTTGAACGTTTCTCGCATAACTTCCGGGTCGAGCTTGTTTGGCATTGCCGTGGTCAACTCAGTTATAGTTCCACAATGAGTTGCCAACATCTTGAGCGTCTGGTCTGCCAAAACATCGAAGACCGCCATCGTAGATGAGGCACTGCGTGCCTTCGTGCATCCTATCTGAAGCCCCTGGGACTCATCTAGGTCCGGGGCCCAGCTGGGAGCGTCAGCTATCTCACACACCTCGAGACAGTCCAGCCTCGAGTGTTTTCTATAATACGTCAATGCCCAGTCGGTGTACACTTCTTTCGTAGTTTTTGCGTAATCGACAGGCATGTCAAAGTCGGTTTGAAGACCAAGAACACCGTAGATCTTATCGAGTGGATCTGAGCACTGACAATGTTCCATAGACATGACGACAGCGAAAGAGTTCCCCATATAACTTCTGCAATCAATCAAATCCGTCGCATTTGAGAAAAGAGCAGTCATTCCAGGCTTTTCAGATGCCTTTACGACAGTCTTATCCCAATACAACTTGAGTTCGAGGTACGCAACAGAGGAGCAGAATCTGGACCAAAGCAACTGGTGTCTTCCGCTCGTAAGTAAAGCCGAATCATTCGCCAGGGTTATTTCCTGTCTGACCCAGAGTCTCGTGAACCAGGGTAGACTGAGCAGGCCACCAACACATTGCCAATCGTCACTACTGAATGGCACGAGGTAATCCTTTCTCATATAGGTTTCGTCCATTCCCTCGTGCGTATAAGTCTTATTGCTGTTGCTATCGTAGCCAACGTGAGACCCGAATTCGTCAAGGAGATGTAACGCGCGACCAACTTGTTCGTCGTGTGGAGCAAGCCAGACGACAACCCTAGCGGCGTGGCGATATATATCCGCCATGCGCTGAACTTGAGCAGCTCGTTCAGCCAAGTCTTGTTGATTGATGCAGACGGCATCGCACCAGATGACTCGAGATTCGGACGTGCCTCGAAGGTCACGCAAGGCTGATGCCAGGTTCTTTCCGATTTGTAGAAAACTCTCTTCTTCAGTCGCGTCGTCGACTATCAGCAAGGTTTCCGGGTCATCTTGTTCGCCCCATGCGTAGGAGAGCGCTTCGTAATTTGGAATGTAGAAAGAGGGGTCGAAGATGCGATGGTGGAGGCGTCCCCTCAGCAGATCTCCAGACTCTCCAGGAAGGAGCTTGAGTCTTCGAATTGAGTGGTTGCCCAGAGGCTTGTACTGATATTCCGACATTTCAAGTGTAGAAACGCAACGATTGCAGCGGCTCGCACGACTAGAGAGGCGTATACTTAAGGAATGAAACAGGTCGAGGACGAGGATGCGATGCAGATAAAATCGATGACATGCCAGCCTGATTTCGGTCGAAGTAAGCAAGAGAGAGGTGCCGTCAAGGCGGGTTCGATAGGCAGCCCATCCACTGTTGGGCGTCAGCTGCAGCTAACAGCGAGAGAGGCATCATGATTGGATGCGCGAGGCAAGTTTCGATTGGAGCGATAACACTCAACACACCCATACCAGGCTTCGTGGTGGTCGTTATTCCACTTTGTGAGCTGCGCCTTGTGCCCACTGCAATACAGCCACAAAAAGCGCATTCGCGACGATGAAGAGAGCAGCAGCTCATTCAATCAAGGCTGACGCGATTATGCCACAGTAAGGTACATATGCGTATTCCAGGTGCAATCACGACGAACGCCAAACTCCAGCCCTACTCAGCACATTTGCTTCGTGGAAAATGTGGAACCTGTGATGTTCGGAAGACCAAGACGTGAAGAAGCCTACGAATAAGCACTGATCACGCGCCCAATTCAGCACGAACTGATGGTCATGGCCTTCCTCGGTGAACAAGCCCCGGTCTCGGTGAACCGTCCAAACAGAAAAAGAGGAGAATAACAAGACAGGCGGGAGCGGGTCGAGGCGTTGCCCGGGTGACAGGGCCCTCCAGCAGCCAATTGCAGAGCTTTCCCACACTTAGCGTGCATGTTGTATTTACATTATCCTGGCACCTGTCAACACCACCCACACACAACCTCCGACATTCAATACATCATCCACACGCCGCAATCCTTCTCTCTTCCAGCAAGTTCCCAGAAATCTTGCAAGTTTCAGTTCACACACATGCCGCGTTGACTTTCTCAATTTTCCACAAGCAGCCACTACTAACCTCACCACACAACACATCACAACATGAGCTCCAGACGGGAGCTGACGAGGACGGCCTCGTCGAACCTCCGCACTGCCGCCGCCAGTCGCACGACCTCGCGCCCGACGACTACCAGAACCTCCAACCTGCGCTACCAGAGCGGCCCTTCCAAAATCGACAGGAGCCGCGCGACCTCGCCTGCTGAGTCGGTCGCATCCACTGCCACGACCGCGACGAAGCGCAAGGAGCGCGACTACGAGTACGAGGCACCTGGCGGTGAGACCAACATCAGCGTCGTCGTCAGATGCAGAGGCCGCAATGAGCGCGAGGTTCGCGAGAACAGCGCCCAGGTCGTCCGCGCAGACGGCGCGAAGGGCGAGAACATCGAATTGTCTCTCGGCGCCAACGCCCTCAGCAACAAGACCTACAACTTCGACCGCGTCTTCTCCGCCGCGGCGGACCAGACTATGGTCTTCGACGATGTCGTCAAGCCTATCCTGGAGGAGGTACGTAGTGAAGTCACACGCTTCCATTACCATACTAATATCATTGCAGATGCTTGCCGGCTTCAACTGCACCATTTTCGCCTACGGCCAGACGGGCACTGGCAAGACCTACACCATGTCTGGTGACATGACCGAGACTTTGGGTCTCTTGAATGACAATGCCGGCATTATTCCAAGAGTCCTCCACGCCCTATTCAACAAACTTGAGGTCGACGACACCGAGAGCTGCGTCAAGTGCTCTTTCATTGAGCTTTACAATGAAGAGCTCCGCGATCTGATCTCCGTCGAAGAGGATCGCCACAAGCTTAAGATCTACGACGACACATCAAGGAGGGGCCATGCAACCACAGTTGTCCAGGGCATGGAGGAGAGGCACATCAAGACCGCGACCGAGGGTATCAAGGTTCTTCAGGGTGGAAGCTTGAGGCGTCAGGTTGCAGCCACCAACTGCAACGATCTCAGTAGTCGAAGTCACACTGTGTTCACCATTACCGCCTACGTCCGCAAGAAGGGCGAAGACGGAGAGGAGGACTACGTTAGTGCCGGCAAGCTGAACCTGGTCGATCTGGCCGGTAGCGAAAACATTCAGCGATCCGGTGCCGAGAACAAGCGCGCCGCTGAGGCAGGTTTGATCAACAAGAGTCTGCTGACTCTTGGCCGAGTCATTAATGCTCTGGTCGACCGCAGCCAGCACATTCCGTACAGAGAGTCCAAGCTCACTCGACTTCTCCAAGACTCTCTTGGTGGACGCACAAAGACATGCATCATTGCAACGATTTCGCCTGCAAAGAGCAACCTCGAAGAGACAATTTCCACGCTCGACTATGCTTTCCGCGCCAAAAACATCCGCAACAAGCCGCAGCTTAACGCCATGATCAACAAGAAGATGCTGCTTAGGGACTTCGCAACGGAGATCGAGAGGCTGAAGAGCGAGCTGATTACTACTCGGCAGCGCAACGGTGTCTACCTCTCCAACGAGTCCTACGAGGAGATGACTGCCCAAAGCGAGTCGCGACGCATTGTTGTGGAGGAGCAGGCGGCCAAGATGGAGACACTCGAGAACAACCTGAAAAACAAGGTCCAAGAACTGTTTGCTCTTACCTCGAGCTTCATGGGCCTGAAGAAGGATCATGAGGGCACCAAGGCTGAGCTCGATGAGACGCAGGGTGTTCTTGACCAGACAGAGCTTGTTCTGGCGGCTACTCGGAAGAGCCTGTCTGAGGAGACACACATTCGCAAGGCCCACCAAGAGACCGAGGAGAAGCTGGCCGAGGTAGGTGGCGAGTTGATTGCCACTCTGCAAAAGACTGTCAGCGACGTCGACGGGCTCCGAGCCAAGAACAAGCGCAAGTCTGACCTTCAGTTCATCAACCGCAGCGCCTGGGGCACTGCCCAAGCCGAGGTCTCTGAGGTGACGAGCATTGTCGAGCAGAGAGTCCAGAGCTTTCAGAACAAGCAGCGGGAGAACATCTCGGGCATTTCTGAGCGCATGAACACCTTCGTCAGCGAGGAGTTGAAGAAGCTGTCCGATACTCAGAAGTTCTTGGATGAGCAGCTGGAGTCGTTCACCGAGTCAAGGAGGGAGCTCTTGGAGCAGAAGGAGAAGTCCAAGGACGAGATGGACGACGTCCTTGAGGAGATCAAGGTTGTTCGTGACCACGTCAAGGAGCGAGTAGGCGACAGCCTACAGGCGATTGCTGGTGCTGCCGAGCGCATCGCCGCGGACGTCCTTAGTGAGCTGGACACCTTCCACAACCAGGTAAATAACACATGCAGTCGCCATTTGGAACGTATTACTAACAAGTCTGTAGCTCCACTCTTCGTACAGCTCTCTGGGCAAGGAGTTCAAGGGCATTTTTGAGGACCTCATGAAGCACATTACCGAGCAGCGAAGTGAATCTGATAGACTCAGACAACAGCTCCAAGCCGCTACCAACACCGTTGTTGAGCAGAATGCCAACATCTCTGATCAGATGCAACAAGTGTTGGAAGACGAGAGGAAGCAAGCTGCGCAAGACCGTCAGAACCTACTCGCTCAGATCACTACTCTTATCAACGCGCAGGCCGAGACTCAGGAGACTCGCCTGGCTGAGAAGACCTCTCAGCTGCAGCGCAGCGTCCTGGACTCGAATGTGGCCTTACTGGACAGCGTCACACAGTACTCTGAGGATATGGACATATGGGACTCGAAGGAGGGCCAGCTTCTGGAAGATGTTGCCAAGTCCCGTGACACGATGAAGAACAAGTTGAAGGACGACTGGAATGTGAGTACACTTGGCCCCCTCAACAACACATCACAAACTGACAAACCCAGACCGCAAACGACCACAGCACCGCGATCCAGGAGACCACAAAGTCAGTCCACGCCGAGACCGTCCGTGTCGTGGACGAACAGCTCAAGGACCTCGACGTCCAGATGGAGTCTTTGGATGCGTTCGTCACCCGCGCCCGCTCCGAGAACGCGTCGCACCACGAGAAGCATGGCGAGTCTATGGAGGGCTTGTCGTCAACCGTCGAGCAGTCCTTTGGTAACATCTCCGATCACTTCAAGGTCACCTTCGACCGCGTCAAGGACCTCGGTGAGGAGATGGAGACCGAGACTGAGGAGATGCAAGACGGCCTGGAGCCACTGACCCAGGAGCTGTGCAAGCCGTTGAGCAACCTGCGCAAGGATATTGAGTCCACCAACATCAAGGAGTACCAACCCACCGGCGCGACCCCCATGAAGATGCAGTACCAGTACCCGACCAACCTTCCCCGGACCGAAGCGCACGAAGCCCTCCTGGCCAACATGAAGGACGAATCCACCCCGACCAAGCCAGTCAGTGAGTCAATGGTCTTCTCGGACATCGACAACCCAGACCTCCACCGCTCGCCGCCGGCGCGCCAGTCGACCCGTATGTCGACCCTCAGCATGATTTCGGAGATGCCCCCTTTTACAATGAGTCTGCGGGAAGTCAACCCTAACACGACTAGCAACCTTACCTTCGACCCCTCGGCGAGCATAATGTCCATCAACGAGAACACGGCCCCGCTCCTCTTCAACAAGCGCACCTCGACCAGGTTCCAAGGCAAGGGCCCGCGCAAGCAGACCAGCTTGCTCCCTATTGAAGGACGAGAGAACGTGCCCCCTTCTTCGTTCTCTCAGAGCCTGGGACCTCGCAGGAAGAGCCCCCGTTTGAACTGAGCGGATGATACTATGGATAAGGCAATTGGCTGATTTCGGGATATTGGTGTTTCGGGGGCTGGCAGAGTTTGTCACTGGTTGAACTGTACAGATAACAATCGCTGGTGTTGGGATGGCGGATTGGGTCCTTTTCTGTTTTTGGGTGTAGGCTTATTGGTATTCTTGATACCCTTGACTTCTTTTGAGGATGTTACATTTGAAAACAACGTTTCTGTTACTGCAATGAATTGTCTACTTCGCCATGAAAAGTTCGCGTTGTTGGTGATTGGACCCTGCTGTGATCATCCATCGAGACTTGATTCTCCAAGTTCTTGGCCTTGAGGGTAAAGGTCAGAAAAGGGCTGTCTTGTCTGGCGATGAACGCCATAGTAGGAGACGACCGTATTTATTGAGGAATAACTCATGAACAGCAGATGGGGAATACATTCATTTGATTGTTGACTGTCGGCCGCTGTGATATATTACGTGGCTGAATATCGTGTGGTTGATGCTGCGTTGATCTAGGATGACTCGAACGATAGCTGAGTATAGTAAATCATATTCACGCCCTGGATGGCCTCGGTAGCTTAAGAGGGAGGACTGAAGCACCTTGTTTGACGCCAGAATCAGTGTTGTTTCTGCCCTCTGTTCGCATTGATCTAGCATGTGTCCTCACGTCTGTGTCGCTCATGGACTAATGGTTGGTTACTGAATCCATCAAAGTCGATGACACCTGCGTATCGTTTCGTGTCTTCTCCGTCTTCTGTGTATATTTAAGAATCAGCCGCCAGTAACGGCATGGGGAACGAAGTGTTAGTTCGTAGCATGGAACAAGTTTACCGACAGCGGCGCTTATACTTCTTAGAAGACACAAACATGTCAAGGAGGATTTGGGTCCCGATATTTTGTTGACAGTTTCGAGGTTCCGCAGTGGCAAATACAATTTATTTATAGGAACAGTATTCACTCAGAACATAGCAGCGCCATAGTTGCTTCTTGGAGTCTGGAGGATCTCATATGGAGTTCGACGTCCAGAGTGGCGTATGTAATATCGAAATTACCTAGACAGAATCGGAAAAGTTGTGATCCTCGATAGCCTCAGAAACTTACAAGAGTTACCTTCATTGTCCCAATCAAGGATCCGAACTTCTGGGGTGTGAGGAAAATGCTCCACGCTCGGTCCCAAGAGCACCCTGTAACTGAACGAGGTTCAGCTTTGATGGGCTTTAGTGTGGGACATAGAGCAATGGATCATGATTGAAGGAAGTTAAGATGAGCAGATTGGAACTCGATATGGCTCAAAACAATGCTAAATTAGCCATAGAAAACAAGCAGCTCATATTCTCAAGTACAATGGATACCAGAGGCAAATGTGTATTCGCAAAGACGGCTATCATCAGGAGGTGGCGGCACTTGACTGGCTGTCACCTCCCCGCTCGTCATCCACGCCCTTGAGGAGTCGACTCCAAGTCTGCGTCAGTCCATCGACGTGAATCGTATAAAAGCATCCATTAATTAAACCTTTTCTTACCTTGATCTTTGAATCATTTGAATTTTACAATAAAGTTAGCTTTCAAGTCTTGAAAAGAATAATACAAGCGTGTCCATCCTTAACACCCTTTAAAATGGCTTATCCCGACCTGACATCCTTCAAAGCCCTCTCCTTCGACTGCTACGGCACCCTCATACAATGGGAACAAGGCCTTCGCTCAGCCCTCACTCCAATCTCTTCTCGTCTGCCCTCCAACACCCCCGAGGCCAAGGACCCAGTCCTCCTGCTACAGCGATTCGACGCCCTCTCTGCAAAGCTCCAAGTCGCCGAGCCAGAGCTGCGCTACAACATCAACCTCTCCCGCTCCTTCGCCACGCTCGCTTCTGAACTCAACGTCTCCGTCTCCGACGAAGAGGTCGAGAAATTTGGAACTTTGCCGGGCACATGGCCGCCCTTCCCCGACACCAACGCTGGGCTGGAGATCCTGAAGAGGCATTACAAGCTCATCATCCTCTCCAACATTGACGAGGATAACATCGCTGGGTCTGTGAAGCAGTTCAGCCCCGTCGAGTTTGACGGAGTGTACATCGCGCAGGAGATAGGTAGCTACAAGCCATCCCACCGCAACTTTGAGTACCTGTTCAAGCATGCCAAGGAGGAGTTGGGCGTTGATCGGGAGAAGGGTGACCTGCTTCATGTCGCGAGGAGTTTGACGGCTGATCATGTGCCGTCGAAGGAGCTGGGCCTGAGAAGCGTGTGGATCTCGAGAGGCGGGGAGAAGAAGGAGGGAGAGGGTGTTGGCGGGGATTATGACAGGTTGAAGGGGGATGTTGGGTTTGAGTGGCGGTTTGACACCATTGGTGACTTCGCCAACGAAGTGGACAGGCAGTTTCGGGAGAAGTCTGGTTGATGTTTTAATCCCATCATGTAGATCTTGCGTGGTTCAGCAAAGCATTTGCCAAGAGCGCGTCAGTAATAATCCATTGCCTTCAGTACGTTGGGTATCCCATGTCTCTAATGCAATCCCTCAAGAAGAATCCCAAAACGACTCCTCATCACCAGCACTATCCTCATCACCGCTCTGAAGCCTCCGGCCCCGATAATGCCTCTTCCGCTTCCTCATGCCCGTATCTTCCGCCCTCCATCCCTTCCTAGCCCGGATAGGCTTCAAGAATCCGTCAACATGCACCGCCCCAAACATCTCATTCTCACTCTCCACGTCGTCCACATCAACCGCCTGACCAGGATGGACCCTCGCAACATGCCTCTGCAAGTTAGCCTTCCTCCCGAACCCCTCCGCAGCCCTCTCACACCCAGCAACAGGACAGAAGAACAACCCCACAGAAGACGAGCGCGACGCACTCCGTCTCCTACTCGACGCCCTCGCCTCGGAATCGCTCGGTGCAACACTCTCTCTCCCACGGCTGCGCGCCCTCTTCTTCCGGCCCCGGGCATCCCCCTCGTCCTCCGAGCTCGACAACGAAGCCGCGCGGTGGCGCTGCATCCCGGGGAGATGGCGCGTCCTCTGCGGCCTCGATCTCTTAGACGCCGGCCCCTCAACGAGAGTCTGCATGTCCATCCCCTGCCCGAACAGATCCGCGCACCGCTGCGCTGCGCGCGCGACGACGTCCGGCTTGAAGCCTGAGATGGACGCCGCGCCCAGGACGTCGCTCCAGTCGCGCAGGCCCCAGTTGCCGAGCATGGCTTCGCGGGCTTTTGTCCGGGCCTCCATGCGTGCTTCGGGGGGCAGGTCGCGCTTTTTGCGGGGCGATCTGGCTGGGGATTTCGGTGTTGGACGGCGCTTTTCGGGGCTCATGTCTTCGTCGTCGGCGTCGTTTTCTTGGGCGACGGCATCAGTCTCGACATTGGCGTTATTATCCTCCGCATCGGACGCAGCTGGGATTCTCTTCTTCTGCGCCCTCGCAATTCGAATCACCATCTCTCTCTCCGTCTCCCCCGGCAACGGCGTCTGGACCTTCTTCGGGCGTCCTTTTCCCCTCTTGCCAGAGGCACTGCGCTCCGGCTCCGGCGTGCGCGGTTCGGGAGTGCGCGGCGCCTGACTCCGCGACCGGCTTCGCTTCCCACCCTTCCTCGAGGGCGTCCGCGACCGAGACCGCCGGGAGACGGCGCTGTCGGAGCCTTCCGCGTCGGAGAGATCCGTCGCCGAGGCGGAGGAGTCGGTCATGTAGCTCAGGCCCGCCAGGCGGGCGTTGTGCAGGGTCGTCAGGGTGTTGTCCATCATGGTTAGGATGTGCCTGACGGACGGGCGGAGGAGGTCTGCGGAGAGGTCGTCATTGGCGGAGACGACTGCTTCGTACGTCTTTGCTCGTTGAGTTTGTGGAGGTGTCTCAGAAGGTTCTGGCTGTGCGTCGTCTTCCGCAGGGGGTTTGAAGTCGTCCTCGTCGTCTGAGGTGACGCCTGACATGGTCGCCGCTGATTGCGATGTTGCGGCGGCGGCGGCCTGTGCAACGGCCTCTTTCCGCCTGTACTTTTCTTGTCGTTGGTAAAAGCGTTCCTTGGCCTGCCGCAGGATCGTCGCCGTGAGTTCGTCTTCCAGGGCGGTGCTGGGCATCTGAGGCGCATTGGACCGGATCGTGAACTCATCGTCCTCGTCATGCGTCTGCTTCAAGAAGTCGTCGCCAGGCACAGTCTGTGTGTTCATAGGCCAGGCAGTCCACGGGTTTGGCGGGCGCCAGTCGCTAGCATCCACAATCTCCTCAAGTGGTCTATCTGCATCCTGTGATATTTGCATCAGCTGCTGGTACCTTGGAAGCAGGCGTCGGTGTGCTGCCACTCACCTCTGCATCAGGCTCTGCTGCACCCGCCCGGGTCTCACGATTTTTCAGCGCAAACGCATTGTATAGATGGACCGACAGGTCGCGGTTGCGGACTTCTTCGAGCGATTTGTAAATGAGGCGCTCCTCCTGCGTGTAGACGTGCCATGTCGCTTTGCTGCCCTTCCAGCGGTTGGGCCTGGTCTCGTAGAGTTCTTCCGAATCGATTGAGCGGATCTCATCGGTGTCGAGGTCCCACTGTTCCTCGTCGGCCGTCATGATGGCATGTCATAGACAAAGACAAGAAGTTTTAGCAGGGGGTCATTCAAGAATAGTTTTTCCTGTCGGCGATGAAAAGAAAGTCTGTTTTGGTCGCAGGATCGTTGATCGGAAGTGTGTAAAAGTGAGGTGAAGAAGGGAAAAAGTTGGGCCCGCCCACATTACACCGAAACTCACCGAAAATCAAGCAAAGTTCTCTCAAAGCAAGGCAACAACTCACACCAGACAACCAGGTATCACCAGAAGCGCTTTATTTCATGTCAGAGTCACAAATGCAGGAGCAATCAAATGTGTATCAAGCAATTGCATTTCTTTTCCCAACACCACAATTATGGTATAACGAACGCCAACTACATACAGTCTACATCAGGAAAAACAAGAAACTGATTCTTTTTTTTACGCCTTCGCCTTCTTGTTCAGCTGCTTCTCCAGCCTTCTCCTCTTGGACCTCAGCTTCTCGTCCTCGGCGCTCTTCTTGTTATTAGTGTACTGCATCTGCTCAAACAGCTTCCTCTTCTTCTTGCTGAGCATGCCCTTGGCACGCTCAATGTCCTCGGCCTCCTCGGCCACCTTCTTGGCGTGCGCCTTGCGCGCCACCTCCTTCTTGGTCTTGGGCTTCGTCTCCCTGCGCTTGACGCTGCCGCCAGCGAGCTCGGCCTCGAGCTCGATCTGGCGCTGCACCTCCTCGTCGTCGGACAGCTCCTCATCCTCGTCTGCAGAGGCGACCTCGTCGTCGTCGTCACCCTCCTCTTCCTCCTCATCGGATCCGGCAACGTCCATGTCGTTGTCGGCATCCTCCTCGTCGACGTCCATCTCGCCATCGTCCTCGCTCTCGGCAAGAGCCTCGCCTTCGGGCTCCTGCTCTTCGAGAGGGATGGTGGGGTCGTAGGCGCCCTGGACCTGTCTGACAAAGGGGCTGAGATGGGGAGGCAGCTGCGCGCCGGGGGCGTACTGGTCGGCGGGCTTCAGCTCCTCGTCGTTGACGCTGTCCCAGACCCATTGAGGCTGGACATATATCCTGCCGGGGACGCGCTGGTTAGGCGCGAGCTTCTGGGATGTCTGGTTGTCTTCTCCGTCGCCTCCCTCGTTTTGCGCAGCGTAGATCTGGGGACGGTCGACAATCTGGTGGGTGATGGTGGGGTCGCGCTCGTTGGTCGTGAAGGCGCCCTCGCCGAGGACGGCGTCCCAGCCGATGCGCTTGCAGCCGAAGGAGCGCAGGAGGAACTCGAGAGGTTGTCTCGGGGTCTCACGAGAGAGGAAGAAGGTGCAGTTGGCGAAGAGCTTGCCACGGTCGGAGCTGGAGTACTCGGGCTGGGGGAGGACGTCGCCACCGGGGGCAGCGGGCTCGAACTTGTCGATGGCGTCGGTGGACTCCTCGGTAGATTCGGCCTTCTCCTCCGTCTTCTCGTCGTCGACGTCGGTGTCCTTGAGCTTCTTGATAACCTTGTTCACTGCAGCCTGCGTCTTGGGGTCGACATGGTGCTCCTCTCCGTTGGCGATCTGCTTCTGCTCGGTGACAGCGAGGTTCTGGCCCTCAATGGTGAAGGCGCCGAGCTCCGCAGACTTGTCGTCCATGTTCTTGTCGAACTTGGGAGGGTACTTGAGGCCGATTGAGGTGTACAGACGGAAGTTGATGAAACCCAGGAGGGTCATGTAGAACTCGACGAAGGTGCCCATGATGCGGAAATCGACGTCGCCAACAACCCTCTGGTTGAACTTGTAAGGAACCAACCACAAGACATCCTCGCCCTGAATGTTCGCCTGGTAGTAGATACCCTTGATCGACAGGAAAGACTTGGTGACGGCCTGCGAAACGATAAGGTAGTGCTGGAACTCGAGAGTCAGGCGCTCGCAGCGCGCAATCATCTTGGCCGGGACAGACGAGGACGAAGGCAGGTTGGCGAACAGGAACAGCATGGAAAGGCAGTCGTCGAGATCGCGAATGGCGTCGACAAAGGTAGGGTAGCGCTCGCGGATGACGTGGTCGAGGGTGTATCGCGGCTTGCCCGTCTCCTCGGGGCGGGCGGCGTTCTTCTCGAGCCTCTTCGCATCGCCGACATCTCCACGGCCGAGGGCGCGCGAGATCTTCTTCTCGAGGGCCTTTTGATCGCGGAACTTCTGGACTAGCGGCTCGTGCAGGAGGTACTGAATGTCCTTGGCGTAGTAGAAGGTGGTGGAGGCGGTGGAGGACTTGGAGACCTTCTTCTTGCTGCGCGGCTCGCGAGGGTAGATTCCCTTCCAGATGCAGAGCTTGCGGAAATCAGGCAGGCTGAGCTGCAGCTTGCGAACGGCCTGGTTTCTGGTGACATAGTTCTTGGCCGCTCCGGCCTGTCCCTTCTTCTTGATCCTGCCCATCTTGGCGGTTGGTGGTCGTCAAAGTTGGGTGAGAAATGAAAGAGGGTGGTGGTGGTGGTTGGACGGTTCAGAAGCTCTCAAAACTTCCTGTCGCAGCGGGGCACTTGTTCTCGACTCTCTGAACTTTTTTTTCCATTGATTTTTTTCTGCCAGGGCCTCACCGCCTTGATAAGATCTAGGGAGGGACTAGCGCAGATTCACAAGGATGCTTATTGGGCGTTGCTATCTAATCGGTGGAACGGCCCCAGCTCCAGGGGTTCAACCCACTAATACCAGGGCGACCGCGCTGAAACCGAGGCCGTCATTCGCTGAGCTCGCAACGGACCAGCGCCCCGGACCAGCCAGGTGTCATCCCCGTCCCATCCAATTGTCCATCCCGACTCACAGCTCCCGCTCGGCTTGTCATCCGCGAACCTCAAGCTCCGCGCGCCGCCGCATCGTCACTTCGCGCAACAACCCCCTCCTCTCTTCCTCCCGCCTTCCGCCTCCCTCCGGGTCATGGACTGAACAATGACCGCCGGCACCATGAATCAGGGAGGCAGCAAGACGGGCGTCTACGCCGCAGCAGCTGCGCTGCGTCTGCTGCTCTTCGTTGCCTTCCCCGGTCTGCCTGACTTGCTTACCGGCCGCGTCGAGATCTCGACTCCCGTTACGAGCTTCAAGAGACGTGGGTCCTCCTCTATCTATGTCTATACCTCATCCGCTGACCCTGTTCCACGCACAGTTCAAGAAGGTCTCTTCCTCTACAACCACAACGTCTCCCCGTACGACGGCGGCGTCTACCACCAGGCGCCCCTCTTCCTCCCCCTCTTCTCCCTCCTCCCGGACCCGAAGTCCTTCCCGATCTTCACCTACATCCTCTACATTCTCTTCGACATTCTGAGCGCCGATGCTCTCTCCAAGATTGCAGACTCAGGCGAGGCCGGGACCTCGCGTCTCTTCACCTCTCCGCGCCGAGGCAAGCGTTGGAGCGGCCTCGTCGTCGCATCACTGTAAGCCAACCTCCCCCTATCACCCCGCAGCAGCCCTCCCCGCTAACCATTCTCCCTCCAGCTACCTCTTCAACCCCTTCACGATAGCAACCTGCATCGGCCGCTCCACCTCCATCTTCTCGACATGCGCAATCCTCCACGCCATCGCGAAAGCCATCTCCGGCGCCCCCCTCGGCGCAATGGTCGCCCTCTCCTTCGCGACCTACCTCTCAATGTACCCCCTCCTCCTCCTCCCGCCGCTGCTCCTCCTCGCCTACGACCGCCAGGACCCCTCCCGCCGCGTCGCCTCAACCCTCCACTTCGCCCTCGCAAACACAGGCGTCGTCGCCGCCGTCCTCGGCGCCCTCTTCCTCATGTCCTTCCTGCTCACCGGCGCCTCCTGGGAGTTCCTCTCCAGCACCTACGGCGCCCAGCTCACCCTCAACGACCTGACCCCCAACGTCGGCCTCTGGTGGTACTTCTTCATCGAGATGTTCGACTCCTTCCGCTCCTTCTTCCTCGCCGTCTTCTGGCTCCACCTCTCCAGCTACGTCCTGCCCCTGACCATCCGCATCCGCTCCCAGCCCCTCGTCGTCCTCACCCTCCTGCTGGGCGTCTTCGCCATCTTCAAACCCTACCCCTCCATCGCCGACACGAGCCTCTTCCTCGCCATGCTGCCGCTGTTCCGCCACATCTTCCCCCTCATGCGCTACACCTTCGTCGGCGCCGCGACAATCATGTACGCCTCCTTCCTCGGCCCGGCCTTCTACCACCTGTGGATCTACGCCGGCAGCGGCAACGCGAATTTCTTCTACGCCATCACGCTCGTCTGGAGTCTGGGCCAGAGTCTGCTCGTCAGCGACCTGACGTTTGCGGTGCTGCGTGACGAGTGGGAGGTTGAGCGGCCCGACATGGTGGGCAAGGAGATTCGGCAGATCTAGGCTGTCTGAGTGGACTGACTTCCTTTGATATCCCCGTGTTAGAGATACATGTATGTGTACGATGGTTTTCTGGAACTGCATTGGTAGCATTAAAAGGCCGGTTCACGGACGGGAACGATGACATGTCCAAGATAATCGAGACAGCATTATACAGTTTTACATCATGAGACTCGTTGATGCCTCCAAACTCGTGTCCTCTATCATACTTTTGAGTTGCGTTTTATGCCCTTTTACCGGACCTTACCATGACCAAACCGAACCCGAATCCATTCATAGCCATACCCTCCATGCCTTTAATCGACACTCAACTCCGACTCAACCACCCTGTGCTCGTCCCCGCCTCCCCATCCAGCAGCCGGACTCGCCCGCGGCGCATCCGCAAGCCCAAACGAGAAATCCAGCATGGCGCCCAGCTCCCCAAACCGCCGCAGGCCGCCCTTCTCCGCATCCCACGACATCGTCCGCGCGCCCCACGGCGGCAGACTGCGGTACGTCCAGACCCCGTACGCGATCGCCGTCCCCGCGGCCAGCACTCCGCCCGCAAGCGCAACCGTCCTCCTGTCCGCGACGCCCGCGGCCTTCTTCTCCGCGCGGCGGCGCCATTCGCCGAGGTAGAACTCGCCCAGGTTCGGCGTGTGCTGGACGACGGTGTCGAGCAGCCGCGCGGCGGTGCGGAGGGCCGACGGAGGGGCGGGGGCCCACGGAAGGGCGCCGGGGCGGGCGAGGCATTCCTCGCGCAGGCAGCGGACCATCTCGTTCAGGTGGGGGAACTTCTTTGCGAAGATGGAGAGGAGCCAGGCCTCCGGGGCGGCGACGGCTTGCACGAGGACGAGGTGCCCGAAGACGAGACAGTCGAGAGATGTCGGGGCGCCGCTGCCGAAAAAACGCATCTTTTCACCACTGGTGCGCTCCCCTTTCGCCCGCTGCTCCTCGAGCGGGGTGAGCGCGTCGACGGTGACGGCGTGCAGCCTGATTCCCCTCGCGGAGCGCGCCCTCATCTCCTCCATGACGCTCTTCTGCCCGCTCACGGGGAGGTGCTTCATCGCGCGGTCCAGCGTGCCCTGCCCCGCCTTGACGTCTCCATCAGCAGCAGCGTCATCGTCGTCGTCGTCTCCGAGGCTGCCGAAGCCGAGGTGGGCGCACCGCGCCTCGGCCCCCTGGCGGAGCAAGACCGGGACGGTCCAGCTCAGGGGGAAACCGAGGATCTGGCTGAGGGCGGGGCGCGTGACGGCGGCCCAGTTGTCGTGGTCGGCGTACAGGTAGGCGTCGAGCAGGGGCGCGAGGTGTGCGTCGACGTGGGCGGCGAGGGCGAGGGCGTCGGCGCGCTCGGACGGCGTCAGGCGGGAGTCGAGGTCGAGGTTCCAGGAGGGGGAGTGAGTGGTGCGCAGGTGGGATACGATGGAGGCGTAGCCCGTTGTCACGCAGACGCCGTTTACGAGGAGGGCCGGCAGGCGGTCTAGAGGGTGACCGTTAGTTTCTGGCCGTTTCGTTTCACGTTGTTTCCTTTCTGCATTGTTTGCGTGGTGCCTGTTTTTCTTTGTCTGGGGATGGGCTGTTGTTTGGGGTTCTTTGTCTGCAGGGCTGTTGGGGACACGAGGTCACGTGGGTTCAACGGTGTAAGCCTCGTGAGGCTCCGCTGGTAAGGGGGACTTGGCCTCGTGAGGGTAGAGGGGTGAGAGGGAGAAGCGTGGGATGAATGGGGCGTGAAAGGGATGTGTGACGCGGATGTTGATGTGAGTCAGGGTAGGAGGGTGTTGGTGTAAGTGAGATAGGTACAAGCGTCACTTGTCACTTACATGATGTGTCGACGGCAGGGTCGTTGCTCGGGACAAGACGCCATTCGGAGCTTGGGAGAGCGGTGTGAAGGTATGCGATGGCGGCGAGGCACTCGGCGTCGACGGAGGGGAGACCGAAGGCCGGGCCCCAAACGTGGAGTTCGAGGGGCTCCATCGTCATGGTGCGTTTGTGAGTGTGAGTGACGTGAAGCGCGCGTGCGTGAGTGAGCCGTGAGAATGAATGTGTGACGGGCACCACTGCCGGAGGAATGCACCAGTCGAGCGCTTAATCCCAGGTATCCAATTCACGCTGACTGGGGGCTCCCGCAAGACCCTGATCACCAGAGGAGTGTCCTAAGCGCCAGGGAGGAAATGATTGGGCTCGAGAATGACGGTGAATTGACGATGGAGGCGTCAAAGCTTGCCCGATGAGTCAACAGTCAGGCACTCACTCTGACGGAGACGAAATGGCAGATCAGCGCTTGTTTCGAATAACCCAGCGTTTCGGCACGCCGTCGACAGAACACGGACTTCCTTCGACGATGATCGTGACGTTTGCAATGGGCGCGACAGGAAAACAGGGTCCTTCTTCATCCATCCGCTGACGCAGCAGGCGCCGATGATCACCCCTGTCCGAGCTTCGAACGAAACGTGAAGTCGCGAGCCTGGCCTGCCCCACGACAGGAATGAGGCACGTGATGATAAGGCGATAAGGTTGCCGCCGACAGGCAGATCTTGCTTTGCTTTCTCGGTTCGTCGGGTTGATCAGACGGGGGTGGGCGGCTTTCCATATTTGGACAGACGTGCTGCCATCTGCAACGCAACCTACCCTAAGGTACCTTACACTAAAGCAACCACACAACACCCCTGACGATCCGGTTCAAACGTCAAGGGAAGGGAAGGGATGGGGCGGGAAAAAAAGGCCTTCCTCTCTAATGAAGTCCAAAACACGCCGGCCGTGGCGACGCTTTCAGAACGGCAAGATCATCGGGCCACGTTGAGGCAATTGATGGGCGCGCATCCGCATCCGCATCCTCCTCGAACCGACATCGTTTTCCGTTCCTGCATAAACGGCGGACTCTTTGGGAAGTTTGACCTAAACTAAACGTCTGCTTCCATTTCAAAGCACCACAAGTCTCCACGAGATTAAAGACTTTGTTGATGCATGGTGGCATGGTAGTACACGCCTTGCACACGCCCAGAGCTTTTCGCCACTGGCGCCAGGAACCCACGACAGCAGCATGCAATCTAATTCCGTCTGAATTTCAGACACGCTAGAAACGAACAAACGGGAGAGAAAAAAAAAAACAGATTTCACGACGCCACGCCACCCGCGCAGAAGGGGGACGTTGAAGAACACCGCCCCTGTTTCACACAGATTCAAACACACGGCTCGTCAAGTGGGGGAGTTATCGATACAGCAGCTGTTGGTCGCGGAATTTTCTCCACGGGTAACGGCCTAATCAATCTGGTTACCCTTTCTGGGGAAGCACCGATCAAAGGTGTCACTTTGATGGCCCGGAGACAAGGGAGAGAGAGGGATGAACCTCAATTGAACAGCGCCCCCATTCCTCGTCTCACCGTGACCCGTCTCTGGGCGTGGATGCAGATAAACGACGGTTCTTAGCTGTGCCAACTAAGCCACTGCCCCCATTTCCTCTCTCTCTCGCTCACCGGCGCCCACCTCACGAAAGGGAGAGATGGTTCTTTAACTCGTCCCGTAGTATAGGTAACCGACTAGACGACACATTGAAGCCCTCGCTCGCACAGCCATTCGTGGCGGCCCCCCGATTTAGATTACGGCGTACACGCCATGCGACTAACAACGGGCGGCAGTAAAAGGGGGGATAAATCTAGAAAGGGGGTAAATAACGTTTTAGACCACGACGACGACGACGACGACAGCTGAGCTCTCCTAAACAGCTACGAATACACTACCTACATACTAAGGTACACACACTACTTTCACCTTCGCATCGTGGCGGGTGGATCCCATCAATCCACGTCCAGTCTCCTTGCGCGTTGCCGCACCACGTTGACGGGTTCCGCCCGCCCACGGCGGCTCCGTACCGGACGGCGGCGACGGCGCGGCGCACGAGTTTGAAGAATAAAAAAACGGAGCCAATGCAGCGTGTATGCATGCATGCTACCTTACCTACTGCGCTGCACTCTCCCTCTGCTGAAGCTGTAATTTAATTCCACCGTCATGCCATTCGTCTCCCTTTTTTCGCTACGGCTTAGCTCCTATGCGCCGTTACGGGGGAAAAGAGGGAGAGAGAGACCCTTTCTCTGAACGACAGACGACGGCGTCGACAAGACACACGTCTGTGTACCTGAACCGACTACCTACTACTTTAGCAACACTAGCAATTTAGGGGTCCAAATTTGATGGGGGCGTGTGTGTGTGACTTGACTTTCTCATCCCTTGGATTATTCCCCTTTTTTTGCTATTTGCCCTCTAGATGCGTTTCGCCTGTCCGTTTTTGGCTCCCTCTGAGCCTCATTTCTCACCGACGGACACCGAAGTGGTAAAGGCAGCAAAAAGGAAGAAACAAGGGGTCCTAGGGGACCTATTTCTTCAGTAGGTTGCTAAGTCTACACCCACCGAAACGGAGAGAGACCTGTAAGGTGGAGGAGGAGGGGGGAGGGGGGGGAGAAGAAGAAGAAGAACCGCCGCCGAAAGATTTGGCGAGAGTGATGCTAGTTACATGCGCATCGTGGGGTCCTTTGATTTTTTTTTCTTCTTCCTGTTCCCTTTTGGGGGCTTTCTTCAGCTGGGGGTGTGGGCAAGGCCATGGCCAAGGCGAGGCAAGGTAACGATAACGGAGAGTGTTGTAATTGCTACACAATGAGCGCTTGCGGTGTGTGTTGCTCTTCAGCTCCGTCCGGCCTGGGCAGTAAGTGGACACACACACACACACCAAGTTCCAACACCGAAAGAGAAAAAAAAACATCGCAAACGGAATCTCGGAGGCGACGGAAACTTATCAAGTCCCCGACGATGCCTACATCATACACGCCAGGCCAAAGACCATTAAATCCAACAGCCGCGCATCGCGGGCCTTGTCGCCGCGACGCCGCCCGCATGCTGCCCTTGAAAGCCGAGGGACCAACACCACAACAGACAACAGACAACATCCACCCCCCGGTAAATCGCCAACCTTTTTTCGTCTGTCCCGGCCCGGCCCCCCTCTCCCAATATGTACGGATCTGTGTGGTGTTTGTCTGGCGTGCCCTGCAAACCCTTGCTTACGCGAGATGAGCAACGAGCAACGAGTATGCTACAGCCCTCGCCGCCTCGCCGAAACCTGTGAGAGAATTATGAGTGAGTATCCGTAAGGTGCGAAAGGGAAAAAAAGGCCCGCGGCAAATGCCAAATCCATCCAATACTACCCGCTTTGCTTGTCGCTACGGCTCTGCCCGTCATGCGCCCTACCCGCTCTCCAAATCCCTCCCCCATCCAACCCACCCTTGCTTGCTTGCGCTTTCACGCCGTTGGCGCAACCACACACACTCTCTCTCCCTCTCCTCCCCGAGGTTTTTTTTCTCTGTGAACCTCGCGCGCGACGACGGATGGGGAGGACGGGTAAAGATCTCAGATGATCTTCCCTTTCTTACCCACTCACACAACTGCACACCGCACACCGCACACGCACGCACTTGGCCCCCCTCGGTATCGATTCGCCAGACCGGCGGTATCAAGTTGACGATGACGCATGACGCTACCCAGTCTGCCACTCTGATCTGATGTGCTCTCTTCTTTTTTTCGTAAACACGCCCAGGTTTTGTCCCGTGGAGCACTCCGTGAATCGTCATGTATGGACTGTGATAGCGCCCCCCTCCCCGAGTGTGATTGTTGATCCGAGAGTTGTGTCTGCGACGAGTAAGTCGCGGAAATCAAGCCGTCGTGTGGGGTTTTCTGCGTCCTACCCCCGGCCTGCCGGCCCCCCCAGAGAGGGTGGTTGATAAACAGCAACGGTCATTGTCCGTGGTTACCTTACTGTCGTGCTTGCGTGATGGGTGAGGGTGATGGGTGATAACCTCTGGATCGTGCGGTTCGGGTCGGTTATGCGTGGCCTACCTTACCCAGTCCCCCCTCCCTCCCCCCCAAAAACCCCGGGAACGAAAGAAAGTCAGCTACAGCCACAGATAGGGCTCTCGCAGAAAGAGAGAGGAAAATCAAACAATGACAATTGCAAAAAAGAAAATGGCGGTCGGCCAATTGGGCCGCTGCGACGTTGACAACAACCATGCGCATGGCCCCCATGTAGTAGCTCTGTAGCTGTTTAGCCCGCAGGCCACCACCCCCAAAAAAGATGCTGCAGGTGTGTGTTAGCTCAGGCAGGCTGAGGATTGAAGAAGAGGGGGGAAACACACGAGATTTGATTGATCGGCCCTGGGAGATTCAGGAACCCCGCGTCTCTGGTCGTTGCGGCAGGCACGGCCGGAGAGGTTGGGGACGTTGCTTGTCTGGAATCTGGCATGAGGGTCGAATGGTTCGCTCGCGCCATCTGCTGTCTCACAACAGTGAGGGGCTTCGCTTCCGTCTCGCAAGTGTCCCCCAGGGCCGGCGAGCCGCATCTCTTTACCCCATGGGCATATCAGACGCTGACAGGTTTCCTAATTGCTTTTCGAGGTCAGAGCTCATAATCTTCACGCGGCGAATGAGAGGCAAGGCGAATCATGTGGTTTGAATGAATTATTTGTGTGGTATTATATGAAACTTTCTCTCATCTAGATTGTGGTAGTCTTTGATGTAGAAGATGTTTGTGAAAGAACTCCGAATCTTTCCCCCAGATTTTTGTGATGCAAAACCCAAAAAGAGAAACTTTCGCTCGTTACTTTCCGTCGAATCCATCCGTCTCTCTGAGAAAGGGAAGGGGGGTATCGGCGACGACAAAGTGGAAAAGAAAACTGAAAAAACTGAAAGGGGCTTTCTGTAGAACTCCTTCCCTCCCGAGTTGCCCCGTTACAATGCTGAGTCTATTGGTACATGATGTTGATGTTGATGAGGGATGACGTTTCAAAGTTGTATCCTGGTCCCGTGATGATGCTTCGCTCGTTCCGTTGGTAGGTCATTGATTAAAAGATTGGTTGTTGGTTTGGTTGTGGTAGTACAAGGTTGTAGTAGAGTTGGTTGGAATATTGCTCAGAGGCAATCAATGACGAAGCCAAGGTAGAAGAGAAGCGATTCTGTGACCGGCACGAAAAGAGGGTAGGAAGAGTAGATGGAGAGAAGGGCGTTGCCCACTCAGGAGACGGGCTGCGACCTCGTGATCGCGGCGGACGCTATCGTGATGCAGAGATGATGTTTGTCGGCCCTCGAGAGGGAGGGGTCGGTTGCATTAGTCCGGCGCGATTCAAATCGAAAGGCGGCTGAGAGAGAAGTTGGAATTCCTCCGTCCGAGTTGGGTGGTGTGGGTGGTGTGGGTGGTGTGGGTTTTACGGTGGTTGTAGATGGGTGGTCGACCATGCATGGCCAGCACATGGAGATGGCGTGCATATCCGAAGAGATGTTTGGTAATCCTGATTTTCCATGCGGGCTTCCAAAATGGGCCGGCTTGTTGAAGAGGTGGTGGTTTTGTTCGTTCGCAATTGATGTCCTGACGTGTTCGGGAGGGTGTCCCGACTGTCCGACTGCGAAGACACCGGTGGTTTGTTGTTGGACTCATTGCTCTAGTAAGCTAATTGAGTGTTCCGAAAGACAGAGTCGTCATTGTCGGGTTGGTTGCGAGGCTGCAGCCGCCCAGGCAACTCTTTAACCTCTGGTGGGCAGAGGGGGAAGAGGGCGCTGAGGCGGGGGGCCGGGGCAGGGGGGAAGTTGCGAGGGGCGCTGAGCAGGCATGTTGAAGTCGAGAGCGGAGGAAGCCATATAGCTGGTGGTGATGGTTGTTGTGGTTGGTAAGGCTGTCTAAGTGAAGCCTTGGTGTAGCAGTGGTGGTTGCGAAGAAGCCGTTGAGGAGAGACAAAGAGTCTTGTTTGGTAGATGGAAGGACTTGAGAGGTTATATGTAGAGTAAACGGTTTGGTTTGGCTTGCGAGTAGAGTCGTCTGGATTGGTGATGGTCGATGGTGATCTGGTCGGGTTTCGTAGACAGACGATGCTAGGGGGGGAGTCGGGTGCCTTATGTATCTACGGATGCGGCCATGGGGAGGACATTTTGGCTGGCGGTGCCTGTTTGCAGAGCGAGCTGTCCGAGACTCTGCAATTTTGGAACAGCCAGAAACCTTGCAAGGGTAAGCCCAGCTTGACCTTGGATCGGGCACTGGTGTCTCTCTTGGAGCGGACCGGGGGGAGGGGGGTGCGAGGGCGGAGGGTGTCCAGGGGTCAGAAAGGGGGGGTGGCAGATGGTGTGGTGTGTGGTTAAAGTGAAGGTGAAGAAAGGAATTCTGCTTCTTGGTGCAAAATACCGTCGGGGACGAAATACGTCAGTACTTTGGCCCCTTGTACCTGACACTGACACTGCCAAATTTAAAGCTTGCCCTGGGGCGAGCGTCCGTCTGGTGTGTGGTGGGTGGTGTGGTGTGGGCGTGGACTGGGGACGTGTTCGTGGACGTGGACGCGGTGGGTGTGTGCGGTAACTTACGGTTTGCGGTGCCTGGCATTACGGTAGGGAGGTGGTGTTGTGATGAGTGTGTGCCTGTGCCTGTGTCCTGGTCCTGTGCCTGAGTCTGAGCCTGGGGGGGTGGGGGGTGGGCGCCTCCGTCAGCCCCTCCCGTAATCCGCACTTTCCCATCTTTGCACGTACGAAAGGGCTAAAATACCGTCGCCGGGACGGACGGTGGGGGCCACCTCAGCTGGGCTTGTCCTCTCCCAAAACGCTGAAACCCAGACGCTAACCCGAACACGGCCGTGTCGCTGGACCGTTTCCCCTCCACCGCACCGTTTCGTCCTATTTCGCTCCCGTCCGTCTGCCCTCTAGCGGTGACGCAGCGGCAGAGTCACCGTGGGGCTTGACCGCCGCAACGCAAGGAAATGAAACAAGCACGCGCACAGGGGTGCCCCCCTTGTCCAGACTCCAGAGCATGTGTTGCCCCTGTCACACCAACGCAGGCCTTGGCACCACCGTATCCACCAGAATCTCGCGGTCATCTCCAGCATATTTCCAGAAAACGGCAGATGGTCGTACCGCCGTACCGTTCAGATCGACGTTACTAAGGTAATCCGTAGGGCAAAGAAAGGAGAACCGATTCGGCACCTCCGTACGGTTCAATCTCAAACCGTCAGGGAGATTGCGACGCTCTCACCTTACCCGTAAAGTACCTACCTTACCTCACCTCACCTCACCGCTCAAACCCACCGCCCCCAACCCAAACACAGCGCCCACAGCCAGATCAGAGCTCCCCTTTCTCTGCTACCATCTTCAGACGATTCATCAATCAACCGGCAACACGGCCGCACATAAAGCCAATTTTGAGTTGACGACAACGAGTACTCGCCGTGCGTGTCAGAGTAAGAGCCAACAGCGTACGTATGCGCGCTGACAACCACCACCACCACCACCACTACAACCCTCCCTCTCCGCTTAATCATCCCGCTGCTTGCTCCCCTTTCAGGTCCCCGAAGCAAAGGCAGGGAGGGCGGCCGTAAGCTTCAAAGCGGTGCCTGGCTACTTGTCAAAAGGTTGAATAGACTCTGTTCAACCTTCACAACTTCAGACAAAAGGCAGCCCCCAAACCAAACGCGTACGCCATTCAAACTTCTGTCTGAGAGCCGCCTGCCGCTGCCGGAGCGTACCTAAAAATGGTCTGACCAAACTGAAAATACCAATTGGGAAATCTCATCGTCAAAGGAAGAGAATCTATCTCCTTGAGGCCTGAGACCAGACGATCGATGCCGTGACGTTGTTGATGTGTGCCACTCCCGCGCAATCCCGTCCTCCCGGCCGATAGTCCATAGCATAGCCCCCCGTTCGATCCGTCCGTTACGTCCGTAGCCCTTTGCTTCCAAGCTCTGCGAAACTTTTTTGTGATATTTGACAACAACTAAAACACCAGATATCTGCAAACGGCCGTCCTCACAGTAAGATCCTCCCCCGGGCTCCCATCATTGCGGGCCTCTGACCTCCGAGATGCCGTAGTCTTCCGGCCGCGCGCCCGCGCGCGCGCATCCTCGCGTCGTACAAGGCCAGAGTATCGGCCCGTCAACGTTGCCTTCGTGCCTTCGAATGGAAGGCTACCTAACCACCGACACTACTCAATCTGTTATGCTCCAGGGGGCCTCACTCTCTCACCTCAACAGCGCCCGCGTATTGCCGCTATTGCCGCTACTGCACAGCTGCGCCCCCAGCCTGATGCTGACCTTACCTCACTTCAGGGTGCGAGATAGCTGCTGTAGCCTGTAGCCTGTAGCCTGGCGCGGCCCTGTCTTCTGTCCCCCTGGCTGAAGTGTTGTTGAGGTAGCCAGCCAGCCAGCCTACTACCCAGGGTCGCAGACACAGTAAGCTGAGGCCTGCCAGCCTGGGGGGGTCACAACGTACGATTTTCTCCAGGCTAGCTACGAATACTCCAGGACTCCAGGCTGGCCGGGGGCCTTCGCATAGCGGGCAGAGCATCATCATCAAATTAGAAAATCTGCTTGTCATCAAGCGCTGTTCAAGGGTTCGAGTGTGGGAGCAAATCGTATCTTGCATCAGACCAGGCTGAAAGGGCAGGGCAAGGGCACATGGGGGAGGCTAACAAGGGGACTTTTCTCATCGCCAGCATCGAAATCGGGAATAATGAAGCGAACGAACCGAGGAAATCGCCCAGGGGTTGCGGATTATCAACCACAAGCAAATTGATAACATCGCGGCGCGGACCCGCAGTACCGTCGTCGCTCTTTGAAAGAGCAGCAGCTCCTTCGACATGGAGAAGGGGAAATTGGGATCTCGCTAGAGGACAAAAAAGGCTGGAGTCCTTGAAGAAGGGGGCAAGGGGGAAGCAAGGGGGCGTGCAAATGCGATGGGGGTTCCGCTTTGCGTTCCTCAATCCCCTGCATAGAACGTTTGGAAGCTCTCATGGAAGAACAACAATACGTGGAACTTGCGCCTTCGTTCGAGTCTTCGACCGCCTCCCATCTCCATATTTTGCGCGGCCTCCATCATTTGTTAATTTCCCACATCTCAAGCGGTCTCCAGCCCCAAAAAAAGAAGAAGAAGCCAGCCAGCCAGCCAGCCCAGGATTGTTGGGTTGATCGTGCCCTCTCAGCCAGCCCCCAAATTCAGGGCTCCCCCAGGGGTCTGTATGAAGTGTCTGTGTGTGCATGTGGTGGCTGCTTTTTCCCATTTGCTCCAGTGGATTCCGAGAAGAAGCGGTGTCAGTGCTGGGCTGGCTGGTCACGATGCCTCATTTTCCGGATTTTCATTCACACTTTCCAAGCCAAGCTAAGCCTGGAAAAATCTTTGTGCAAACTTTTTCTCTTCCTCTTCCACACACTATCCAAAATCTGATTTCACAAATCTCCGTTCGCAATTTTACACTTGCGCAAATCTTCGTCGTTGCCATGACTAACGTGTACTGGTATGCTTAATCAAGCCCATCAAAAAGTCTAGATTTCGCCCGTCTCCTTCAGCCTTGCCGCAAAACCCGTGTGTGTGCTGTCACCGTTACAGGAAACTCCGAGACAGGAACGCGCAGGACCCCTAAAACTTGCTCAAAAAATCAAAGGTCCCGGTGTTTATAATTTTGTCCTTGCTGTGTCACACTCGCACAAAAATGTTATTTTGGTTTTCCGGACTCCGTACGGAGGTTGCAATACGGTTCCTCGGGGATTCCCCCCCCCCCCCCCCCCTCCTCCCACACATTCACCCAACCCAAGGCAGAGGGAACATCCCTGCGTCGCTCTCTTCACCGCGCTTCGCAATAGAGGAGAGAGCTGCAAGCTGCAGCTCATCTCATGCCTTCGGCGTTTTAAGCCTCCCTCCCCCTCCATAAGCCCGCCCGTCTTGTCTGCCTTACCGCTCAACCGCCTGCTACACCGCTGCGGCCTGCGGGAGAGGGAGGGAGAAAAAAAAACCTTGAACTCATGACCCGTGAACCAGTCAATCTTGCTTTCTCCCTGACTCCATTCCCAATGAACCCGTGGCCTGACGGGTCCCCGAACGGAAATTATCAACATCACCGACATCCAGCCCTGAACCCTGAGCGGCGAAGAGGGAGAAAAAAAATCATGGGCCTAAAAAAGCTAATTGGGAGGCTCGGGAATGCAAGGGGGTTCGACCAAGGCGAAAGCAGGAATTCCAATAGCCCGGCACACCGAGACCGAACAACACATCACGAGTCACACCGCAGATGAGTGAAAAAAAGAAAGAGAGGGCCTTTGTTGATCGAGGACGTGATTGATCAGCCGCCCTACCCTACCCTGCCTACCCCTGCTGGCAAACACAGCAGCAGAAGGAAAAAAAAAGAGGAACATTGACGACAAGATACCAATGGCTCGGGTCAAAGAGAGTCACATCGCCGTAAGCCCTGGGGAGAGATCGTGGGGCAAGACAAAAGAAAATGTGATGAGCGAACAATAGCCTTGTTTCCTGTCTCACATGTTGTACTTGCGCTGCTGTCTGTTCCTGGGTCTATTGCCAATGAAGACAAGCGAGCCACAGCCCGTGTCCCACTCAGCCTGCGGTGTCTGTGGTGTGTCTCTCTCTTTCTCATCCTTCACCGAGGGAACAACAAGCATTGATTGATTGCTACGTCGTTCAGCTTCTCTCGTCCGTATCATTGCTTTTTGCTGTTGATGCGCAGCCTCTCTCGGTCAAGGTAGGCAGCTGAATCGGGAACCCTCCATCCCGAGGAGCTATTCCTGTCCGTCCTCCATGCTTTCTTCTTCTTCTTCTTCCCGCCTTTCTTTGGGGGAGGGAGATCAGTCACAGTCAATTCCCTTCTCACCGGTCCAAGTCTCAGCTGAAACCAACAGATTGGTAGGCTGCAGATAATCAGCAACTTGACGCTGATCTTGAACATCATGTCTCTCTCTCACCCCCCTTGTGTGACAAAGATGGTTGGTTAGATCCGCATTCGGCCCACCGTTTGAACTTGACACACCGTCTCGAGTGTTGGCGGGCTGACATCCACTCAACTGCCCCTCCCCCTCTTGCTTGCCTGCCTGCCTGCCTGCCCCCCACCGTAAGGCCTCACCGTAATTTTTTCATCATAACCACTAACAACACCACCACCACATCGACGACTCACCTTTTTCCCATGCCATGCATACCGCATCGCATCCTGCAGCAACACCACAGCGTCGTAATCGACAATCGCAGACACACACACACACACACACCACCCCCGGTCTTTGCCCAGCCTGCACGTCGTGGTCAGCTGGCCCTACATCAACCAGGCAAAAAGAAGAAGAAAAAACTACGCACAATAAAGACGCTATTCGTAAACAGCGCGAGAGAGTGCAAAAAAAAAAGTTCCCCTCCATGTCCGTAATCCCGCATTGCGCCGCAGCAAAGCAAGGTATGCTGTAGAGTCGCAGCAAGCCTAGCCAGCCCTCTTTTATTGCTCATGACCACGTTGTCGCTGCATGTGAGGGGCGAAGCCGCAAGCGACAAGCAAATCGCATCAGCCCGTTCCCGCGTTATCCCATCTGCCCGGATTCTTTCTTGCTCACCACACACACAGCCTGCCGCTGGGCTGGCTGGGGGGAGGGGGAGGGATGAAGAAATCCGGTACCGATGCTGATTGCTGACTATGCTGACGGTCACGACCGGCCGATACGGCTGCATCTCGACCCTTTCAGCGAAACGGAACCAAACAACTCCCGGCGGCGGTGTTGGTGTTACTGCTGTCTGCTGTCTGCTGTCTGCTGTCTGCTGTCTGCTGTCTGCTGTCTGCTGTCTGCTGTCTGCTGTGCCTCGCCAAAAGAAGAACCATACCACCGGTCGCGAAGCCAGTGGCCGGGTACCGTAACACCGTTCAAACTGCCGTCTTGTAGCATATGCAGTCAGCAGCTTCACTGCAACATCGTGTTGTTTGATTGATGATGATGATGGCAGTGGTGGCTGAGCCGCTACTAAGACGCCCGATAAGCCCTGCTTGGTTCTGAATATAGCCCAGCCCAAGCAAAGCAAAGCACAGCACAGCAAAAGCGAGGGCAGGCAAAATAACAAAACAAAAAGATTAACCGTACAAACGGAATCATGAAACAAAACGGTCTAGTCATAGGACAGTTCATGTTTGGACAAGCAGTCACAGTGTTCGGCGCGGCGGCGTGAATCCGTACCAGCGCCGAGCGAAGCGAAGCGAAGCGCCCCCGCGGCGGTCCCAGATCTCCGGATCATCCCCACCAGCTGTCACTCGCGCGAGGATCATGGCTTGCCGCGACGACTTGTCACAGGTGTGTGTGTGTTTGCGCGTGTGTCCCAGCTGTTTGGGACTGTGGAAATGGCGATGGCGCCGCGCGAAAGCCCCGCGCCGGGCGAGTCAACGGTATTGGGAAAGGGACGACACGCTCCTCCTCACGTTCGTCTTTTTGAAGATCGCATGTGTGAGAGAGGGTGGAAACGCGACGCCATCGCGGCGGCAGAGGAGACTGAGTTTCTCACGTTGGATAGCGCCCTCGCGACACCTTCTTCTTGCGTGCAAGCTCCGAGGAGCCCTCAGTGAGAAAAAAGGCGCGCAGGTGGCAAGCCACACCCAAATCGACCCGCGCAGACAAAGGGGAGAGAGGCATATGGCATTGGGTTCCCCTCTCACTAGATGGTCCCGCACTGGACGCCAAAAATCTCCATCGCGATGGTAGTAGATCCTTCTGCCGTGCCAGCCAGCGCTGTTGTGGTAGCTGATATTGCCGGGTCATTTCCACATCTGGTGTTGTTTCAGTCCCGGCAACTTGGATACCGGCGCGGTCGTTGACGCGGAGCACGAGCTTGGAGATGCCCGACTTGGACGCTACAGCAAGCGCCAGTCTTTCCGTCGGCTTCTATCCTATGCCTTGGGATCTTCTGGCCCTACGCATTGCATTGCGCGGAACGAAGACACACCCATTGGCAACGTTCCACGTAGACAGGTTGTTGTTGTTGATGTTGATGATAGGGCGCCTGCATGCATGCATAATAGTAACGTGAGATGGGCGTCGCTTTCTCGCACGACGACATGTCATCAATGACGAGCGTGTTAGTCGACCACATCATACCCTCCCACACCTCTCCAGGCAGGCACATCGGAATTTCCCAGTTTCGTCCCCTTGGACAGGCCCACGAACAAAACGCCATGGTGATCCGAGTCCAGACGGCTTAGAGTTGGCCTCATCTCGCACAAAGTACACCAAAGTGTAAAATCCCACCGGTGCGAAAACGAGGCTCTCAAACACCCACCCACCCCATCAAGCCCAACCTCGGGAGCTCTCCCCGTTCGCCGCCGGCGTGGTCATGGTAATGGAGGCCACGGGTGCCTCGCGAGGGGAACATGTTCCAGTCAGAAGCTTAACGACCTCCCGAACAAAGACATGTCCGCGCCAGTCAAACCATCCACCAACCGATATGCAAGTAGGTAGCCCAGGCTGACTGGAACCTCCCGCCCCAGCAAAACCCAATTCAATTCACCAGCTGTGCCGTTGCTGATTCATTGCTGCCTTGGATGCTGTGTAACACACTCTCTCTCTCTCATGTGTTACACAGCCCATGCCCCTCCGTAAGCAACAGCGCAGCACTCTGCTGACTTGGATGGGAGGTGCGGAGCGGGAGACGCCTCAGGCCCCAGGCACGCAGCACCGGATTGCGTATTGGAGGGCAGGGCATGGTGTGCTTGGCGGTGGTGTAGTGCAGTGTAATAGTAATCCGTACCGTATTTTCCGACCAAAGAAAGGGAGCCTCCAGGATAACGGCCGGCCGGCGCCAAGGCAACGAGCACGAGCACGGCCGACGGGAGGCTACATGTTCTGGAAGTCCCCATTCCTTCCACGAACCCTTCCCTCCGTTTTGATTTCCCATCAATGACGACGGAATGATATGGGGAGGGGAGGGGGGCAGGGGAGACCAACCAACTGACCGCCCATCCAAGTGTGAGTGTCTGTGATGACACATGGGCAAGCTGCATGTTGATCCTCTCCCATGCAGCCTTATCCTCCAACTCGGAAGCCCTTTGAATTATGGGCTCTTTTGCGGTTGGGTTGTTGCCTGAGTGGACGCAGACAGTCACTTCGGCGTTTGCGCTGGGCCACCTTGGCCCTTTCGCCGTCTCGCCGATCCAGTCATACCGCGCCAATTCCCCTCCATCCCTTCTCCCGGAAAACGCCAACAACCACGAACGAGTCACAGTCCTCGGAGAACAAATGATCACCAAAGAAAATCGGGCTGATGCCGGTTCGCGAATTCCAAGGCCACGTTGTTCACCGTGAAGGCAGCCCGCCCCGTTTGATGAACAAACGCCCCCCCTCCCCCTTCCCACTTTCTCTCTCTCTTCCCCACCGAGAAAACGTCAAAAAAGAAGGGCTCCATCGAAAAAGGGTTCTCTTGCATTTGATATGGAGAAAAAAGGGGACTTGGCTCTGTTGACGCTGACGAACCGCAAGGTGGAGAGGTCAATCCCTGTCAGATGCTTCGTGCCGAGAAGACCGAAAAAGGAAAGGAAAAAAAAAAAAAAAAGAGTGCCCACCTCCACCGCCAAGCCAGGAATTACCAGGTATCGCAGCACAGAGGCGGTCAAGTTTTCTCTCTGGCTGAACCTGGAAGCAAACACACATGCAGCTGTTCATGGGTCCGTCCCGTTGGTGTTGTTGATGAACATCGTGTGTGACTCACACTGCGCTGGCGCATTCCCAGCCTAACCGCCGATGGCCCGCCGGAGATGACCCCGTCAGTCGGACATTTTTTTTTTCTTGCTGCCTCGTTTAACGGTTTGCGACAAAATTCAAGGCTGAGACCCGTGAAAAGATGTGCATTCTTTTGCACGGGCACGCGCGCGCGCGCATACATACACATGGATATCATGGGCCCCGTCCAACGGCGCCTGGTCGTCAGGTACCCCTACATCATTAGCTCCAGCGCAGAGAGCGATGCCAATGCCAATGCCAATGCCCATGCCCAGAGGGTCAGGTGAATTCTTCATGTGAACGTGTGTAAACTCTCTGACCGCGAGAACGAAGAAAAAGCAACACGCCCCTCCCCTTCTCTTCTCTCCCCCAAAGCGAGATGGGAGAAAATGGGTGCCCATTTCAAGTGTAACGTGGGTCTTGCTCTCGTGCTGCCAGACCGCATTTACCCCCAACACCGTCATTTTGGACAAAAACCTTGGAGTTTTTCTCAAAAACCCCAGAATGAAACTGTGTTGTGGAGATGGCCACAAAAGTGGACGAAGAGGGCTCCATGGAATCCTGACCCCCCCTCCTCCACCATCGTCTAGAAGGATTCCAAGAATTCTTCCAGAAGGAGTGGATCGGTTCCAGCGGTGTTCGGTAATGACCCGATTCTCTTCCTTTTCGCCTCCCCCTTTCGCTTGTGAGAGAGAGCACTTTATCCTGAAGCACAGAACGCCGGCCGGGATATCGCTGTCGGACGTCATAAGGGTATGGACCATGCGTTTGAACCTCCCCCCTGCCTCGGTCACCGCGAATACTTGAGACGAACATCAGACCGAAACCCGTCTGCTCGGCGCGCAACAATCTTATTTCGCCTCCCTCACACCCCCAAAAAAGAAAGGGACAGAGAGAAAGGGCTCGAGCCATGCCGGTCATCCCCTCGAACCAGCGCAACCGAAACCCGGTGAGTTCCCACAAATGGAAGCTCTCCAGTCCTTCTAGAGCCTCAGGATTTGTTGGGGAAAGGAAGCCTGAAGCCTGTGATTGTGATGCATTGCCCGTGTTGCGATCTGTTCCATCCCGAAGAACAATATGATCTGACCATCTGCAATACCGCTTGCTACGGATGGCCTCGTTGGACCGTGTTGCGCCGTTCCTGATCTCATTTCGGCGCTGCCGTTCAGTTTTTCCCACGCCCAAGGAAACGTTTCTACGTCTACCGATCAGCAAACGGCGGCAGAATCCCTCAGTATCTTGGCGGCCCGTGTGAACAGACAGACGGTTTGATGGGACGTGTTGACGATGAGCGTACATAATGGCTCGTTCCCGAAAAGGGGGTGTGTGTGTCCTCCGTTTGAGACCAAGTCTCAAAATAACAACACCTCATATCGCCGGAACGCCAAATAAGCTTCACTAGATTCGCTCGTAATTTGCTCCTGAGAGCTGTCAGAACTCTGTCAGACGGTCCGCGTAACCGCGTCGCTGGGCATTAGGAGGCGGGCTGGTGTACTAGCTCCCGGGGGAACCAATTCCTGAGTCTCATATTTGCCCATTTACTAAAAAGAGAAGGAGAAAAAATCCTCAATATTGCGTGCGAGACGCAGCGCATATTTTCCCGCTCGGCATTTCTCTAGCGGCTTGCTTCACGACAATTGAATGCCCGGTGGACGTTGCCTACTGGCCGCATCGTAAAAACCACAAATTCGCTCCTCGCCGGAACGGGTCAAGGTCGATCGAAGCAAACTTGCAGTACCTTTCACGAGGGAGAAGCATGGCCGCTGCGTGGGAACAAACACATGCCCGTCGGAGCCAACAAACAAAACCACACGCACGTATCGGGCCCAAGAATGCGGGTCCCCGGGATCGCGATTGATGTCTCTTGACCTTCAGCAAGCCTCCATCCCACGAGGCGTCCTTCCCGAGCGTACCGCGATGTCGGGAACACACGCCGTCGACAATGGGAACAGCTCCCCGCTGAAATTGTGGCAGTGAAAGGGTAAAGGCAACGCGGCTCCAATCGAGCAAGCGTGGTCCGTTAATGCCGTGGTTCCAACTTGCAAGGTTTTTCTTGTTCTCCCGCGTTCACCCTTTGTAGTCGTCGGCAGCTTCTCGTCGGTGACGATGGCGGCGTTTGTTTCGTTTCGTCCGTTCAACGCCGCCGGTTCTTCGTCTGATAGGCTCGGTCGAGGGAGCCGGCATATGGAAGGGAAGGGAAGGGAAGGGGGGTGTTCATGCACTGACGACTGACGAACGAGACGCGTCCTCGGTAACGACACGCACCATACGCCGTGCCGTCCACACACCACTTAGACTCAAGAATAGCAACCGTATGTATGTGCTCGGACTGCCTGTGAGAAATCTCCGACACGAGCAATGGCCATTTCGCTTGCCTCATGAGCTCTATGCGTCGCCTCTGCCCTCTGTGCCGTGTTGCAGCAGGCAGATGAAGACAGAGTGCGCTGCGCCTCAGGCCACGTCTCCAAGGCCTCCGTTTCGAATCGTCTGCTCTTCCGTAACGGTCTCTCCTTTCCCCAACCTCCGTCTTCCCTGTCCCTGTATGTTCTCCATCGTCAAAGAGAAGCTGTGGGCATTCTCTAGAATTTTAGTCAGGAACCACAAGTCCACCGCCTTCTTCCATGCCGGGATGATGGATCTCGCATTCGAAGGAAAATATGGCTCCTGGAAATTGGGAGGCAAGTTCACAATGCCTTTTCCCTGTTCCATCGAAATTGGATGGTTCGTGAACTTCTCCAGAGGCTCCAGACCCAGCCCCTCCGTTACCAGCCAGCAGGTTCGCCGGTTCGGCACCGCTTGTTGAGGCTGCAGGTGTGGGACTTGCGGTCACCATCTTTATTCGTACCGTCTGTTCGCGCCAAAGGCCCAACTGCTACTCCACGCTTGCGGTGGGAATAGCTTCGTCATGATGCTCCACGATGCAGGTGTGTGATCGGCTCTCCGTGGGCCGCCCCCCGTCCTGTCAGTCAGCCGCCAACTTTGCAATTTTTGGCTACACCGCACGCACACCGACCGCCCTGCCATCCCGGTCAGGGTTCCATTGTCTCGTAAAATCCAGTCATCAGCAATCACAGAAAACCGAGAGGCACAGCAAACACATTGGGGTTAGCCGTCCCAGCCCGTGTGCCACGCCCCGTCCTGCAGATGCAGCGTCGCATCCAACGAGTCCCGTGACGGTTCCAATGAGCCGGTACCAAGCCAAAAAGTTGGAATCACGGCAGGCGGCATGTCTCCGACCAACTTCTTTTTCCTTCCCCATCCCATCTCGGTGAAGTTCCATTGGCAACCGTATTCTGTCGTCCGTTCTCACGATGCCGACGCGGGAAAGGGGGGGTGTGCGCTCAAGCCTCGAGATGTCTGCTTGCTTGCCGCCGCCGCTTGCTTCTTTTTCCAGAACCCACGGGAATGGCATTTCCCCCACAGACGGAAGAGCAAGAAAAGGGCTAAAGTGCATGCATTCGCTAGTCGTTCGAATATTGCCCATGTTGCTCAGGAACAAAGAGTCCGTGCCATCGATTCAAGCTACATTCCACGATCACAGAGACAAATGCGCTTGGTGTCTTGTGTGTGTCCTGTCTCGCATGTCTAGCGTCGCGGTAGCTCGATTGCTTCAATTAGCCGGCAACCCATCACAAACGGTGCCTGAGTCAGAAGAAGGGAGCTCCTCATCTTCGGCCGAAATCGAAATCTCCGTATCGTGGCATTAGAAACTTGGTTTGCTTTTCTGTGCCCATAGCAATGGGGCTATTGACGTTGGAGAGCTGTCACTCACACGACAGCTTGCTGTCATTTCTCTCTCAGAGTCTCAGACGAACCAACCACCCACCGCGACGCTCCTCCACGCGGGCTGCTGCTTTCGGCAATCCTGCGACATCGGCTGCCTTGGATGAACCCTTGCAAATATTGGTGATCAAGCGGAAAAAGTCCAACACACGAAAGGCTGCAGCTTTGATTCCAAACGGGTCGCACAAGGCCCTGGGAAAGCCATCATCTGATCGATAACCCCATCACGAACCCTGTTTTCGCGCGGTTCTTTTCGGAGGCTCGGCAGTTCGGTTGACTTTGTTGGGCTTGACGCCGCTCACTTTGTCGAGAATGCACCGTCAGAAAGCGACCGCCGGTGCGATGATCAAGGTGACACGGAACACGATCACCATCCTGGCCCCCAATCCCCAGCCGTGCCAACCATTCAGCTGCAGGTGAGCCGGGGGGATGCGATTTCGCCAATGTTTTGGGATATGAACCAGGACTGGAATCCCCCTCATGACGGGCATGTCAAACCATGTCAGAGATCGCAATTTCTCCAGTTACACTGGGCCCCCAACTAACCCCAGAACCAAGCCTGCACTCACCGCTTGAAGGAATCGTGCAAGTTGGTCGGCTGAGACGTGGCCAAGACATCAGGCAGATGTCGATTGATTATTTTGGCAGTCCCCCGGTCGAGCCAGGCGTTCGCTGATCGATGTTGATGAACGAGCGACGGGGCTTGTTAGAGACCTTCACCACGTAAACAGGAATTTGGCTGCTGCGCGGGCGAAACATTGGCATGTCTCAACGCTAGTGGAATGCCTCTGATTTAACGTCTGTTGCTGCAAGTTGAGCTGAAGATTTGTCGAACATGTCTCTGCCGCCGGCGACGTCCGCCGGGACTTACAGCACTGACAGCTCAACGACGTGGCTCCGTGCACCTTGCGTGAAAGACAATTCTCGAACCATTGTGAGGCGGACTCGTTCGTGACATTGGCTGCCCGGGGCGACGAGTATCAAGAGCGGAAGCACAGGTGGTCCGAGTGGCTGAATTGCATGATGCGAGCCAGCCGTGTCTCTGGAGTCCTCGATGGCATCCTTGCCTGACTTGCAGCCCTACGATAGCCCCCAACAGGCTGGGGAACCAATCTCGCTATTGCCCTGCCTGCCTGGCTGAGCTCAGCTCACGTTACAGTGCCTATGATATCGATGCATCAATCAGAAGATGGAAGCGCCTCTTCGCGCCATTCCTGCAGGTCCCAGCAGCTCCAGCAAGGCTGTGCGACGGATGGCGTTTTTAGGTGTATGTAGTGTCCCATCGGCGGGAGTCCGTAGTGACCTCGGGAACGCAAAATAGTAGCTTCGGTGAGAGCTAACTACCGTAAAGGGCATCGTGCTTGCAATATTGAGTAAAGCGACAAGTCAGAAAAGGTGCCACAAAGTGCAGGCATGCCGTCATAGATTGTCCGCGGCTGCGGCGCGTTGCACAGCCTCTCGCAGCATTTCGATCGTGACATTGTCGGATGAGCTGGAAATGAGTCGATGCTACTATTCACGGGAAAAATGCACCGCACAGAAGAGTCTCGGAAAGCTGCTTCATCGGTTGAGCAACTGTCGTACTCATCTCAAGCGTCTCAGACAACTCGCGTTTGTTCGACGGGCTCTCATAGCCCCATCTCATCCCGCGCGACCTCATGATCGTTTCATTGGCCTTTTTGGTCACGATGATGACAAGCCAAGTGTGCTGTCATTTCCGCGCGCTGTCTCTGGTTTCCGCAGTCCGACAGAATACAGGCCATTGGCCGTTCCCGTTCGCCAAGGGAGGCGTCGGCAGCCTCGGCATGGCCAGTCTGAACAGAGGCAATACGGTCGACTCTCGTTGCATGGCCAATCAGAGAGCCCAGACACAGAGCTGTAAAGAGGCATCTGAAACAATGCTCTCTCGTCCTCGCTCCGCAGTGACACGAGTGCGACGCAAGCCCCCAAATGACAAAGTGTGAGAGGGCGAACAACGTTCAGTAAAGTCCGCCCCACGTCCGCAGCAGGTCGGCCACTCACCGTATTCCCACGTGGTGGACAAGGGGCGGGCTGACGAGCAACAACCACCCCTGACGATCATACCTTGAACAGGGGCTCAACGGGCGACCGCGACGTCCGGGCTCGAATCACGTACCGTCCTTCACGCAGCTCAGTGGTTGGTAATTCAGGCTCAGCGCTGTGGTTTGCTGCGTTTCTGCATCGCGATGCCGCGTTTGCTGATCAGCTGGTGTGGTTTAGTCACCCAATAGACTGCTTGGCCAACACCAAGCTACAGACAACCACTACTGCAGGTACAGTGGCAAACGGCACGATTCGATATCCCCATTCCAGTTTTTGTCCAATTTGTATTCCGCTCTTCTCGGCTTCCGAGACGCCTCCCTCGGCCCCTTGAAGTTGATGACAATTTCTTGCAGCAATTTCGAAGCAAGCAAGGGACACCACGGCGGACGTCGGGCTAGGCGTATTGAAGCAGCCTCAACCTGCGGACGAACAAGCTCATCTCGTAAATGAGGAAAAAATTGACCCCTTCTACCCCATACCATCTTGCCGCAATCGCGGTGTTGATGACCCACTATGCTTGATGTCGTACGCGATCTGTCGAAAATAGGTAATCCGGAGAAGCCAAAACGCTGCCATTTTAGGCAAAACGAAGAGAAATGTCCCCCCGTTCTCCTAACTCCGCCTGCTGTATCCTTGCGTGGGGGATTTCTGAGACGAAGGTCTGTCTGCAACAGATGCTGCACGCACGTCCCGTCTGAACGGTGACGGAGTCTAAAACGGTGAACATCGGCCGACTTTCGTGAACACCCACCCACCGGCCGACCGGATCGGTGGGGGAGGAAACGGTCTTTCGGCCGTACAACATGGCGTCTTCCCCATGGGACGAGGCCAAGTCGTACGTGCATGTTTCCGCAGCTTCGTTATCAAGTACGTCAATGGCTCGATAGTTGGTTGCCATGCTATTCCTGTTCGACGATCACCCACACCCTCCGCAACCGCGCAGATGGAGGTCATGCGGCCAGCGAACTGGGTTGCGGTTCGACGGAGGATCTGCTGTGCCGCGCTGACACCATTGCTGCAATCAATTCTAAACCGTCAGCTTAGCGGGGTAACGGGTAACGATCACCATCTTATCGAAATCCCCTGCAAACCTGCAAGCCTTTCCAAAGGCGGTGTTGAGGCTGCAATCCTTATCAGATTACCTGCGGCCGTCCGTCACCGTGAGTTGCTGTGCAAACCTCGGTACCGGTGGGGTTGACCACGGTATGTAATCGACTGGACGGTCTGCCTGGATTCAAGATGCTTGAGGCCGCATTGCCGTCCGCGCCCGCTAGCATGGCGTCAGATGCCCTCGTCAAGTCGTCCGACTGCTCCGTCCGTGCTTGTGCCGGACGGCCTAACGGGAGACTGCCGCGCTTCTGCCTGTCGACGAGCCATAGCCTGGATGTGATCGGCCGAAGCAGCTGTAGTCAAGCTGTCGTTATCGGGATCCTAAGCCACCATCGCCGGAAAGGGTGGTGTGCAGCTGTGCAGCCAAGGATCCCACGACACCATTGCCCAACGCCCACGGTGTAGTTCGGCTTCGTAGGCAACACGCTGGCCGGTACTTTGATGAGATGTATCTATTTCTTGAACAAAGTTGGTGCGTGGGATTAGCCTTTTGTTGCGTGTTCAGCAAGGTTGGCGTCAGCGTCCCATCTTGGACCTGGCTGTGTGTGACATCCTTGTTGGAGGTCCCCGATCCGGGTGTCCGTGATGTCCATACTCGCGATGGACCTTCCAGAGAGCGAGTAAATCCGTCAGCAAGGACCTGACACAGCGACTCTTGAGACAGCCGACGTGCGTTTAACGAATTATGTCATTCAGCGGTGAACCACCGTGTCCCCTGGTCGTTTTCGGGTCCGGCAGCTTCGGCGACCGCTTGAAAGCGAACCTCAGAAATGTGACGCTGTTGGTAATCACTTGTACAGCCGCCTGCTTCGGACCGAGTTTGCGCTGTCAGGATCTGCCGTTTGCTCATCGCGATGTCATCGTCGATGCGGTTCAGGTGAGTCAGTTTCTTGCTCAGTAGTTCACGCCAAGAAGACACCGCGACAGTCAAGAAGAGGGGTTAGAAACGAAATTCTAAAGTTGGCGCAGGCGCCGGTTGATGTTCAATGATTCCGGTGGAGAGGGAACTTCGTAGATCTAGCGTTGGCTTGGCATAAGTGCCCCAAACTAAGACGTAACGTCGTAAGCTCCATCAGCCACAGACCATGAGGCTGGGCTGTCGTCTGCCAATCAATGGCGTGTCATTGAGCTCGTTTCACTTGTCGCCGGTCTAGCTAAACATCGTTGACCGTGCGCTCGTTTTTCAACAACTGTTGCCCATGGCTCTTGAGGATCGACGACTCGGCACCATGCCGTGACAGAGCACTGGAAACCCGGGGACTTTCCTGGCGTGCAAGACGGAGCCCGTCTGCGTGGCCAAGCGCCGTCTGGAGGCCGGAAGATTCTTTCATACGGCACGGGCGGCCATTTGGCCAGAGTCCGGTAGTCGAGCCCAGGATGTCCATGTATTTCCCCAGCGTTACCCCAAGGCTTGGCCAACATCAACCCTGGACACACGTGTCCTCGACATGATTCTTGAACCATTTCGCCCTCGCCATGGTCATGTAGTGGGGCTCCCTCGAAACAACCGTTCCTGGGATAATCGCCTATTCCTGCTGCAAAGCCTGCGAAAAACACCAGATCTCGATCTGACTGTGAGGGTGCATCTTATGATTGTCGCGCGCCCTATCACGAGAGGCGCTCGGCGGTATCCATACACACGAAACAGTAGGATGACAGTCCATCAGTAATACCATCATCCTATAGCCAGTATTGCATCCCAACAAGTGACAGAAGTGTCAAGTTCGATCCGAAGCGGGCTGTCATCGTGCCATCGCGTATTCATGCCACCAGAGACACTACCTTAGGCTGGAAAAGCGGCATCATCTCGTCATGCTCCTCGTGTTGGGTTGGGTGTGTAGCAGACATGCCCTGATTGCTTTCTTCTACCCACGCCTCACAAGGCGTCTTCCTCGGCACCAGGGTTAGGCATCTGAGTTGAGGTGATCCAGTTCTCCATGCTGGCTTGGCCAGCCGGCTGCTTGGCGTTCCCAGAAGTGCCCGACGACGCCAGCCTCAGACCTTGGCGTTTCTTGACGACGAGGCACAGGACACGACCGTAGATAGCAAAGCCCTCGTACGAGACATCCATGGCCATCTTCTTCTTGTCATCGTCTTCCTGGTCGTCGCCAGACCCGGTGGTCTGTTTCTTCAGGCGCTTGGACGGGCGGGGAGCGTCGTCGTCCGAGTCTATCTCGATTGCCGAGGCCTCCCCGCCAACGTCGTCGTCCGAAGCAAAGTCGTGATCGTCGTCTTGGTCACGAGCTGCCCCGCGCTGTCTCTTGGAGCGCCGAGGCCGTGTTGTTTCATCAACCGCGGGGATACGGGAAAGACCGGCGGTGTCTTCTTCGGACTCACTTTCGTGCCGAATGTGCACCGTAGTATCGGCGGATTCGGCGTCCAGGTCAATGGGTGTGCGGTTGGTTTCGTTTATGAGCTTATTAGAGTTGGACTTCAACTTGCTCTGTGCCTTGTCGCGGAAATGCTTGTGCTTAGTGAGCAGCGAATGACGGGTGGTGGTCTCAGTCAAGAACATGGAGACCTCAAACTTGTCTGGTCAATGCAGCAGTCAGTTTAATGTTCAGACAAACCATGCTTTCATACCGTATGTGGTGGTCCAGACCAAGCTGATTACGACGTTGGAGAAGTGCTTGGATGGGAAGTGGCAGTGTGCAAGGCTGCGAAACAGGGTGGCAAACCTTGTACGACGACATCTTTGATGGTCTTCTTCTTGGAGCTCTTCTTTTTGGATCTTTCGCGTTCCTTTTCTTCGCGGAGTTTTGGTAATACCAGGGGGCGGACACTCTCGATGACTTTTGGCAGGATGGGATTCCTTGGGTTGAGCAGCCAGCTCTGTGCCAGGGCCGGATTGTCGAGATAGATGCGGCATTCAAGCACCGAGTACTTTGTGATTCGGAGATATCGGCGAAGGGGTGCCATTATTCAGGTTCGACGTAGGTCGTGCTGGATGGTGTTGCGGCCGCAGGGAATCTTCAAAGGTTCAGCTGCGTGTGTCCAGGACGAAGATGGGTTTCGTTGAGAAGCTGGAGGAGGCTGGCAACGTTGAATGCAAAAGTCAGTCAAGCGAGGAGCTGGCGAAAACCTAGATATTTCCAAGAGGAGGTGGTTGAGATGAGCAGGAACGGAAGGTCCAGTGTTGAATGCGACGTGGTTTGGAGGGAAGGAAGTCAATGAGTGAGTGACGCTGTTGATGTGAGGTGAGAAAGGCCCCCACCGTGCCAAGGGAGGTATCTTCCCCGGGTTTGCCTGCATACAATTGCAGTGGTGGATGGGAGCGGTACTTGCTCAGCTCCGGCAGGTACCTCACGTACCTTACACAGTGTAACTCAGTGTTGGCGGCTCTCAAGGCGCTATTGCTGCGACCTCGGTGCGGTATAGGCGGTGTGCCCCACTTAATCTTTTCTTAGTCGATGTATTGGATCGCGTCAATTCGTGGGTGATGAAGGGCAACATCGACAGCATCCCATAGAGCGCATCGTCATTGCGGCTAGTCCACCTCCCACACGCCCGTCCCGCGGTGATGCCCACGAGCAGATCATGTCAAAGTCATGGGCATCGACGCTGAGGTTGCCCAAGTCTACCTTCCCGTAAGAACTTGACCCCCGCCTTCCGCCCCGGCCTCAGCTAACCCGGCCCGTTCCAGACCTCGCCCGCTCCCGCAGTTCCGCGCCGACTACCTGCGCCGATGCGCCGATGATTTCTACAAGTGGCAGTCGGCCAATGACTCCCGACCGGGCTTTACGCTTCACGATGGGCCCCCCTACGCGAATGGTAGCCTTCACGTTGGCCATGCCTTGAACAAAGTCCTCAAGGACATGATCTCCAGAGTCAAGGTCCAGCAAGGTTGGAACCACTGACCCTGCCGCACCAATTCTTCGGCAGCTGACTCCCTATACTCAGGTTACCGTGTGCGATACAGACCAGGCTGGGATTGTCATGGTCTTCCAATCGAATTGAAGGCCGTAGGCACCTCTGGCGGCAAGGACATGACCGCCGTCGAGATTCGAAAGGCTGCGAGGCAGCTCGCTTCCAAGACAGTTCTGGAACAGATGGAGGGTTTCCGATCATATGCTGTCATGGGCGACTGGGACGCGCGCTGGACGACCATGGACCCCGACTTTGAGATTAGGCAGCTGCGTCTGTTCCAGCAGATGGTCCGCCGAGGCCTCATCTACCGCAAGAACAAGCCCGTTTACTGGTCTCCGTCCTCGAGAACCGCGCTCGCTGAGGCCGAGCTGGAGTACAACGAGAACCATGTGTCGACGGCTGCGTACATCAGATACCCCATCATTGACGGCCCTGCCCTCCCCGGTTTCTCTGGCCAGCTCTACGCCATCATCTGGACTACCACCCCCTGGACACTTCCCGCAAACAAGGCCATCGCCATACACGACGATCTGGAATATGCCGTCATCGCTGTCGACGGAAGCGCATACCTCACTGCTCTCACTCGTCTTGAGGCCGTCAAGGCGCTTTTCACTGACGCTGAACCAGAGGTGATAGTGCCTTCCATCAAGGGTTCCGAGCTGAGAGGATTGAAATACCACAACAGGCTTCAGGGCGTCCAGTCGACTCCCCAGCCAATCATCCATGCAGACTTTGTGTCTGCCGACTCTGGTACCGGTCTTGTTCATATTGCCCCTGGTCACGGTTTCGAGGATTACGAAGCTTGCGCCGCGCTCGGCATCGACGCTTTCGCACCTATTGATGACGAAGGAAACTTCACCAGCGAAGCTTTCCCCGATGCACCCGAAAAGCTGACCCAATCCTCCTCGATCCTCAAGGGTGGCAGCAAGGCTGTTCTCGCCCTCATCGAGGGCGACGTCTTGCAAGCCGCCAAGTATAAGCACAAGTACCCCTACGACTGGCGGACAAAGCAGCCCGTAGTCATGAGGTCGACCGCACAATGGTTCGCTGATGTGGACAGCATCAAGGACGACGCCATCAACGCGCTGAAGGATGTAAAGTTTGTCCCCGCCTCTGGAAGAAACCGCCTTGAGAGCTTTGTCGTGGGCCGTAGCGAATGGTGCATCTCGCGCCAGCGTGCTTGGGGAGTTCCCATCCCCGCCCTGTACGATGCCAATGGCGATGCTGTGGTTACGGAGGAGTCTGTCGACCACATCATCTCCGCCATCCAGAAGCGCGGCATTGACGCCTGGTTCTCCGACGCCCCTGACGAGCCCGCCTGGGTCGCTCCCTCTCTGCAAGGTCGTTACCGTCGCGGTACTGACACCATGGACGTGTGGTTCGACAGCGGCAGCAGCTGGACCGAAAGCAGCGGCCAAGCTGACGTCTACCTCGAAGGCTCTGACCAGCATCGTGGTTGGTTCCAGTCAAGTCTCTTGTCCTACGTCGCGGCCCAAAGAGCAGAGGGCGAAACGCAGCCCAAGTCGCCCTTCAAGACTCTTATTACTCACGGTTTCACCCTGGACTCAAAGGGCAAGAAGATGTCCAAGTCCCTCGGCAACACCATTACCCCTGGCGAGATCATGGACGGTACACTGCTGCCCCCTCTCAAGCTCCGAGGCAAGGCCAAGGTCGCCGGTGCTGGCCCGACCTACGAGGCTCTCGGCCCTGATGCCATCCGCCTCTGGGCCGCCAGCTCCGAGTATACCAAGGACGTCGCCATCGGCCAGAATGTTCTCAAATCAGTCCACATCCAGCTGGTCAAGTACCGCACCATCATAAAGATGCTGCTCGGCTCGATGCACGAGTCCGCTCGCACCGCTCCCACGACGACCCTAGACCACATCGCCCTCGTTCAACTGAAGGACGTGATGAGAGAAGTCCAAAAGGCATACGCATCCCACGAGTTCTACAGAGCTTTCAGCGCCATCAACCGCTATGTCTCCAACGACCTGTCCGCATTCTACCTCGAGGCCATGAAGGACCGTCTGTACTGCGGTGACAGCGGCGGCGTCCTGGAGCCCATCTTCCACGGCTTCCTCCGCATGCTCTCCCCCATGACCCCCCTCCTCGTCGAAGAGGCCTGGGACCATCGCCCGGAATGGATGCTCCCCCTCGCCCATCCCCTGCAGGCCCCCTACGATGCCCCAGTCCACGCCATCCCCTCCTCCGTCATCAACGAAGCCTCCCTCCGCAAAGACATCCCCGCCCTCTTGACCGCCAACACCGCCATCAAAGCCGCCCAGGAACTCGGCCGCTCCGCCAAGGTCCTCGGCTCGGCGCTGCAGTCCTCCGTCATCCTCAACAGCGAGGACCCCACCATCCTTGGCGTCCTGGAGAAGTACAAGCAAGAGCTCGAGGCCATGTTTGTCGTGTCCTCCGTCGATGTCGGCACGCCCGTTCCCGGGGACAGCGAGTGGAAATACGCCGTGGAGTCCGCCATCCCAGGCCAGCCTCAGGCGTTGGTACATGCTACCGTTCTGCCGCCAAAGGACCATAAGTGCCCCCGCTGCTGGCGGTACGTTGCGCCCAAAGAGGACGCGCTGTGTGGTCGCTGCGAGGATGTCACGGCGACTTTGTAAGAATATTAAAAAGGATACAGACGTGTATAAAAAGTCACCTCCCAAGAATCTAACAAAAAGATACCCTTATCTTCTTGATGTAAACCGAGTCATCATTTCGACAGGCGAAGTTCACAGCATGAACACCTTTCCTGGCACGAAAAGGCAATGCAATGCATACCTGCCAGCGGGAAACCGGCTCATAAGGTTTGAGTGTGACGACTTTCCGAGTTGTATGTCTTTTTACGTTCCATTCTCGACTACGTCCGCTCTCGGATATGCAGTCAGCGTGAGAGTATTGTAGTCCTCGTCTGTTCCTATCTTCCTGTACGAAACGCCAACTGCCAGTTCCCGCAGACGAACAGAGACTCTGTCAGGACCTTTCCGGGATACCTTCTCACGGAGAGCAACCAGCATAGCCTCAAGGCTAGACCCGCCAGAGCTATTGATCGCCCGTATCTTGATGCCCCTTTTCCTACACTCATTTTCGTACAACACCGCCGCCCAATGGTCTCCCACAGCGAGCAGAAAAGGTTCTGTCTCACCCGTAGCCCGCGTGCACCATCCCAAAGCGAGAACCCTATGCCAGAGTTCGGGTCCGATGGCCAAGGCGTCGTATGGTTTCTCTAGCCACTCCACGTCCATAGTCGATGAGAGAGATGCAGTGTTGATCGTCCACCAGAGCGAGGCTTCTTGCGGTCCGGAGATTGCGCTGTACGTGCTCCGATGTGTAAGACTTCTTTTAGAGAGGTGGATGATGCAAATGCTCTGAAACCTGTGGACGAACTTTTCCCTTCTCGTTACTCCGTCGCGTGGAACCAGGTCAAACGCACGCGTGCGGACGTAGTTCCTCCCAACTGGACTGCCGCTAAGTCCTATTACGATGCAGAAGTTCATCGTTCTGCAGTAAGTATCGAAACGCTTGGACATGACCCGGGTAGAACCATCCACAGCTGGAGGTAGACATATTTGCAGGCCTCTGGGAGTAAGATACGGCGCATGATGGTTTTCTATGCCCATGGCTGATTCTGCAGCCGACCAGTTACTGATCATCGCATGAGACCAGATGTTCGGGTCCTCCACGAAGAAATCGCTAGGGTCCTCTGCCAGCGGCGGTGCCCGTTCCGAGTCTGGCCCAAGTGAAACAACTGTGTCGTTACGAAGCGGACCGTATTCCTTGAGCCTCGAAGTAAGTTGAATAGCAAGGTTTGGAAGTAGAAGAGAGTAGTCCTCTCTCTCCTTCAACATGGCTTCCTGCAGTCGAATAAAAGCGCGCTTGCCTTCCCCGTACAGCAAGGGCATGTTCACGTCCATGATACCGAGCAGCGAATACGCCACATCTTCCGTGCGAGTCGTTTGTCTTGAGGCAGCCCACGATAACCTCTCTGCCGCACAGCGTCTGTGGATAGACTTGTGCCCTTCCAGCACGTCAATGTCGATTTTCGTGATATCCGCGATGCGCGCCGCAAGCGACGATTTGGTGCCGATCTCGGTCCAGTCTGCGGCGTAGAATTCGACCACGTCAGGAGCCAGGAGTTCCTGGAGCGTCCAGCCTCGAGTGAACCACCGGCAATTCCTGAAGAGTCCTGCGGGGTCGAAGTTGTCTTCGTTCCAGATGTCGACAACTTCGTCAGCTCTGGGTATGTCGGCCAGATACGCGTAACATATTGCAGACCCCTGGTACCAGCGGAACATGGAGTTGATAGACTCGGAAAGCTCCGCGCTACTCGTTTTGTCGATGCTGTGCTCGTGTCAGCGCGATGAATTGTTGGTGAGGGGTTGTAGTTCTACCAGCATGTGTCGGCCCATGCCCAAGAGAATCCGTCATTCTTCGCCTTCGCACAAGTTGACTTGATCTTCTCAAACCCGTGCTTGGATTCGATGGTACTTCTATTTCGTACGCTGGTTTCCTCATTGCTCAGCGCCGTCATCTCCTGGAATGTGACTTCATCCTCGCCCCAAGTATGTGAAAGTGTCACGTATGGATCTGGTGGTAGATCATGAAATTCAACAAGTTTGAGCGTTTCCGTGTCAATGACTCTCATTTCGATCGCAATTGGATTCACATCATAATTTTCAGACTGAGAGACATTGAGGATTTGGTGGTTGAAGAAGACAACAATGAAGCTGCGCCGCTACCTTGTCAGGGGCAGGACTAAGCACATGATCGCAGTCTCATAGTTTCAGCCACCAGCTTCCCACAGGAATTGCAAGATTAAATGGTCAGCGAAGATTCAAACCAACATCAAGATTATATTTTAGATTAAACTTGAAAATTCAAAGGTGAACCATGAGCCGTTCTCTCAAAGGTCATGAGCAGAGGTGGGATTAGGTAAGTCGGCTCCGATGCGCCGCACAGTTTATGCACTATGCGGGCACAGTCCGTGTCTCCACTTTAAAATTTCCAAGTCAAGTGCAGCTGCGACAAAGACGCAGGCCATTCTCGTCTGTGTTCTGCACCCTCAACCATGGATATCCTCAAAGTGCTGTCGCGCGGCATCAAGCAGCCCTCCAAGGGCTCTAAACCCGGGAACAATGCGACTTCGAACCTGCCGTCTGCCGGCAACCGGCCAAACCCCCAGCTTTTCCACGACGAAGTCCCCTCCGCGCGGGGCCACAAGCGCAAGCGCACCAAGGATGAAGTCGAGGAGAAGGAAGAGGAGCAGCTGCCCGAGGTCGACTTCTTTGCCCCCAAGCCCGACCCATTGAAGCAGGCCGCCGAGGCAAAGGAGGCTTCTTCGCAGGAATCAGACAAGGCGGAAGCGCCTAAGGTCAAGCCGAAGCTCCTCCCCGAAGACGAGTGCCGACAGATCCTCCGCTCCCACCGATTGAAGCTCACCCTCCTCTCCGAGCGCCACAAGAACCAGTCCAAGGTCACCAAGAGCACGAAGAAGAAGAAGAAGAAGGTTGCCGTTGAGGTCGAGAAGGAGACGAACCAGCTGCACCCGCAACCTCTGACCTCGTTCCGCGAGCTGAGGACGAACTTCAACATCTCGTCTCTGCTGGCGGACAACCTGACGCACCAGGGCTACAAGGTTCCCACGGAGGTGCAGCTGGGCAGTCTGCCACTGCTTCTGCAGCCTGAGCTTGCGCTGAAGAAGGTCCCGAATAAAGAGGAGTTGGGCGATGTGTCACACGGAGTCGACTTCTTGGCTGTCGCGCCGACGGGTAGCGGAAAGACGATCAGCTTCTTGATCCCTGCGATCAACTTGATCATGCAGAAGAGGGCGTCTGCCGGCGGAGAACAGGATGACCACGAGCTGTCCGCGATAGTCGTTGCGCCGACGCGAGAGCTTGTTTTCCAGATCGTCAACGAGGGGCGCAAGCTTGCCCAAGGCTCTGGCATCAAGGTTGTGGGTATGAAGAAGGGCATGCGGATAGCTTCCGAGGAGGACGAGATCTCTGAGAGCGAGGATGATGAGTCGCAAGATGAGGGCTCCGGAGACGACGATGAGGACAGTGAGACGGAGCCTGCCAGCTCCAAGCACGTCACGAAGGCAGACATTCTTGTCACCACGCCTACACTGCTAGTCAACTTCCTCTCGTCGGGATCGTCAAAGACCCAGCGTGTGCTACCGACGGTCAAGTCGCTCATCCTCGACGAGGCAGATGTCCTCCTAGACCCACTCTTCCGTGAGCAGACCATGACCATCTGGACCGCTTGCTCAAACCCCGACTTGAAGATTACCTTCTGGTCAGCAACCTTCGGATCCAATATCGAGACTCTCGTCAAGGAGATGCAGGCCGAGAGAACATCAAACAGGCCCTTACTCCGTCTTGTGGTCGGATTGAAGGACACTGCGGTTCCCAATGTAACGCACAAGCTGGTCTACACTGCGACAGAGAAGGGAAAGCTCCTCGGCCTTCGCCAGCTCCTCCACCCAACAGCAGGCGACGACTCTGGCCCACCTCTCCGCCCCCCATTCCTCGTCTTCACTCAAACCATCGAGCGTGCTACTGCCCTCGCAGAAGAACTCAAATACGACATCCCTGTTGCCGCTGGCGGCTCCACCAGAATCGCTGCCCTGCACAGCGGCCTGACCGACAAAGCTCGCGCAGGAATCATGCGCCGCTTCCGCGCCGGTGAGGTGTGGATCCTCATCACCACAGATGTCCTCGCCCGCGGCGTCGACTTCGCCGGCGTCAACGGCGTAGTGAACTACGACGTCCCCGGCTCCAGCGCCGCGTACGTTCATCGCGCGGGCCGTACCGGCAGGGCTGGTCGTGAGGGCGGCATCGCCGTCACCTTCTACACGACGGACGATATTCCCTTTGTCAAGACCGTCGCCAACGTCATTGCCATGAGCGAGAAGCAGGCTGGCAAAACGGGCGAGGAGGCCAACGTGCAAAAATGGCTCCTCGATGCTCTGCCGAATGTCAGCCAGGCGGATAAGAAGAAGTTGAGGGAGAAGGGCGTTGAGGCTAGACGAAGCCACGGTGCTGCCATGATCTCGACAGAGAGCAAGTGGGAAAGGAAGAGGGAGCAAAACAAGAAGGGCGCCGCTGCGGCGAGCAAGCAGAGGAAGAAGGAGGCGAAGCAGTCTAGGAGGGGCGGTGATAGCGATGGCGGCGAATGGGGTGGCATTGACGACTGAGCTGTCATAGAGAATAAACCAACACTTACTTACGTATGGCTCTAGAGTATCCTCGTGTATGTAACGCATGGAATCATTGCCTGACTATGCTTGAAGACACAAATTTTCATCACTAGTGTTTCCATTGAATCCTTACTTGAATCCAACGCACGAGAGAACTGATATCAGAGGCGTATGCTTCGGTGACGATGGCCAGCCCCCTGCTCACATGTCTGGCTGAGGGTCTCAAGGCACGAAGACTAGCCTGCGAGATGTCTGCTACAATTGTTCCCCGTGTGTGGCTGCATGAGGCACAGGTGGCCTGCGATAGGCCGACCGTGAAAGAAGCCTGGCACTACTGCAATGTGGTTCAGCTCAATAATTTCACGGCCATTACGATTGGTGCACCGGGACGGAAATCATTAAGCATCTTCTGACCCCTCCAAGAAGTCTGCCTAGGGGTGTCACACCATGCCACTTTACAAAGCGGCTGTGCAGATCAGCCATGGGCTTCACGGTCTGCCTGATTGCTCATAAACCCCTCGCTTCCTCTTGGAATTTAGATCGTCGGGCATCGGCAAGCACAGACTGGACATCGACGACGACAAACCATGACTGATCCGCTCTCCATCGCCGCCAGTGTGGCGGGTCTTGTTACTCTTGCCGCCTCCACTGCGAAGCTGGCCAAGACGTTGTCGGATCGATACAACGATAAAGCCGCTGCTTCAATACGAGGAAACGTCGAGACTCTTGATTCAGCGCTAATCCGAATCAACAGGAGTCTCGAGCACCAAGCGTTCGATCATCCTGGAGAGGAAGCTCTGAGGCAGCCTATCGAGTCCTGTGCGCGAACGCTGAGGAATATCGAGATGCAGTTCCAGAAACTGGAAATGAAGGGCTACTCATGGCAGAGTATGAGAGGGAAGATTGCTCGTCCGGAGGTCTTGAGGGAGATCTCAACGCTACAGGTCATGCTGGAGGGGCAGAAGACAACGCTGTTGATCGCAATGCAGTGAGTTTCACCCAACGTTTGCGGCGAGGCTTCTTTGAGTCGTCACAGGTACTTCGTCATATGGCGCGAGCACAGGTTGATCATGGCGAACAGAAACTGCACCGGCGAAAGCCAGAGCAAGATGCTGCACATGATATTCAGGGCCATCGAGGAACTCAGAACTACCATTGACAGAGAGCGGCCCGTGAACACACCTTTCCAGAACAATGGCTACAGCATCCTTACCAATTTGACAAGAGCAGACGTTGGCTACGAAATCACCCCATCTGTGGTGCATGCGCATCCCTCTTTTGATGACTGGCTCTCAACATGGGCAACAACAGACGACCAAGGTGGCCAGCCTACGTCCTCAACTGACGAATCAACTAAAGGAGGGCATCTGAATCCGGAATCTGACATTGCATCTAGCCGGCCGCAGAACGTGAAGGTGATCTTCGAAGGCCTCCCGCAATCAGCCCAGAAAGGAAGTGCGACCAGGGAGATCACCACACCCGCAAACACACCATTGTATGATATCATTTTCCAGCTCGATAAGGAGTCTCTACAAATCCCTAGACGCTATTGCTCTGACAATCTTCAAGGATCTGATCGGATTTGCGGTTTCGCCATCGTGGAAAACGGAGCCAAGGTTGCACCCTTCATGCCCTGGAGCACCTCGTTCCTGGTGGTCACGGAGGGACCGAGTTGCTACGACGTTCAGTCTGGGCTCAAAATCAACCGCAACGAGAGCTTGATTCACTTCTACAACGGCTGTATACGCAGACGACTGGATATCGCAGGGGCGGAACAGCCGGTAGTTGAAAAGCTACAATCTAGCATTGTGATACGGAATACCTCGGCTCCTGAACGTGCTGCCAGCGTGACGTTCCAAAGAACTTTGCGTCTTCCGGAGTGGTCTGGTCAAACCCAAAGGCCAAGGTCGACAAGCCGCTATCTAACGTACGGAAAGGCCCAAGGCATTTCAGAGTTCTTGGGTCCATTTCCTCTTTTCGATACCAAGGCGTACGGAGAAAGACTTCCGAAGGAGATGAAAGAAAAGGGGGGGTTGTTCTTCCCAATCTTCCAACGAGAGGCACTTGCCTTTTCTTTCGAGAACATCAGCAAGGGTAGAAGCCGGACATGGGAAGACAAAGGCGATAAGCAGTTTGCCATCAAAGTATACTCCGGCTCCATCAACTGCGTCTCTGGCCAACAGGTGAACGATTATTCTGTGCCACGAGAGCAGGACTACATCATCTGTCCGGGCCAGGGGAGGCTAGACGGCTTCAAGTCCGCAGACAACGAGACTCGACAGTTCATCGCAATGCCCCTGGGTTGGGAGTACTCGGCTGAACAACAATTGACTGACAAAGAAGATGTAGGAGGAATTCAGCTACAGATCGCACCACGTCTTAGAGATTGTGTAGAGTTCCGTGCCTTGGACCACTTGTGGAACTTGGGACGGTCGTTTCGATGTTCCGCCACAGCTTCAGAGCTGGGCCTGGCAGCTGGTTCTGTGGTCGCCATGTCCGACTTCGACCCCGATATCAAGCTTCTCAATGAGTTTGAGCACTCATTTGCAGACCGCAGCAGGTGGCAAATTCACGGCCGGTCCAACCCTCTGCTATATCCCATGGACGAGACTGGTCTGCATCGTGTCACCACAGTCCAGGACTTGCTTCAGAGAACTGGCAGTCAAAACCTCGGTGCAACTTCTAGCATTCGCCTACAGCCTGTGCTTTCGGTGGCTATTCGATTAGAATTCACCGTCGGAAGTGAAAGTCGCCAGTCGGGCGAACGCAAGTTCGACACGAGTTTCAGTTGCTCACCCTTTCTCGACTTCGGGCTTATTGCATCAAAGTGCCTTCATGATCACGGAATCAAATGCGGCCGTTGTGAGAGTTGCAAAACATCCAAGGTTTTCTCGAGCCCCCCAGTATGGCAATTCGCATTGCTGGGAAAGGAACCCTTCATGTACGACTGGCCGCCTAAACACCATTCCGTGGAAGCAGTCATTGCAGAATCAGGCGCTTTGTATGGTGATATACACCTGTACTGTACTTTATACAGAGCTGGCATCCCGTATATTCATCCCCCGCCTTTCATAGACAGTCATCCTGATCGATTCTGGGGCTCTTACCCGCAAGCACCCAGCCCAGCCGGCTGGGAGATGGCGCTCGGTGCCGGGGCACAGCTTCTTCAAGAAATTCACATCGGCAAAGAGCTGACTTGGGATTGGGACAACAGCTGCTTGGTTAATATTCAGCTTCTGAACGCGGCAGCTTTCAGATCTGTCACAGGCATTCCGGCTTGGACACCCATCTCTCTGCTGGACTATCGCAAGAAGAAGCTTCTGCTACAAGTGCCGGTGGCAGTGGACGGCACATGCAATGCCGCTGCACAAGTTGCTGAATGTGATTTGAAGTCCATCAGCACCCTTGACATAGCACTCTCGGACGATGTCAAACACAAGCGGCGGATAGTCACTTGTCCCCAGTGCGAGACGAATATGTGCAACGTTGCGTAAGTTCAACCATCTCTCTGGGAATTGCGCATGACCAAGCTCAATACTTACAGACTTTTGCCGTGCAAACACATCTTCTGTTCAGATTGCGTGGGCAGTGGCCCCAAGACCTCCTGCTTTCAGTGTTGCAAGCGGTATACGGGCCAAATTATGTTCTCCGGCCCCATGGAATCACCGTTCGGGAAGTCAGCCAGCATTCTCCCTTCTCCGGCTCTTCCGACTTGCGAGTTACTCAAACAACTACAGTGCGTTCCCGGATACAATATCGTACAGGCACCATCTCGGGAAAGCCCCCAGACCGTAGCGCAGAAGCTTTCACGGTTGAGCTGGGGAGATCAGACTTCTTTCTGGTTCAACTTCATTATTTCCAACTTGAACAAGACGGACAAGCAGTCACGGTCGTCAATGGTCACAATACTGGCGATCGAGAAGGCTCGATCTTCCAACATATATCAACTCGAGTCATTGCTCCCGCTTCTTTCGAGGGCTGATTTCTTTGATGAGAAGGACCCCGACCGAACACCGCTACTGGAACTCATCACCCTGTCGCTGAAGAATGTAAATAGCGCCAGGGCACAGAATCACGGCTGCAGTCCAAGAGCGTCCACATGCCTCGAGGCTGTGATCGACTGGATGGAGACCGAGTCCATCGGGCCAGACGAGCTGCTACGCTGCGGTGTAGACTTGAAACCATGGCTTTGTTCCCAGAAGACACCAAGTCTTAAGTGCGTGGCCCGGTTCTTGAAACAAGGCAGCAGGTCGTTTCTCAGAGACTATGGGTTCAACCGTGACGATCTTCAACTGCCGGCCTCCCGGGAAGTCAGAGAGATGCTTCTTAAGGACTTCATATCCAACGGCTTCGATCTAAACGCTCGCGATGTACATGGTTGCACTATTCTGTGGACGGAACGTCAGCTCACACACATGTTGCTGGACAACGGTGCTCGCGTGGACATACCTGACAACGACGGCAACACCTTACTTCATTCTCTACTCGTGAAGCAAGATCCCACAAGCCTTCAGAACAACCAAGGGCCATTGGAAACCCTTCTAAACCACGAAAAGGGAAGGGAAGCGGTGAACGTGCCCAACCGTGATGGGCTGACCCCCTACCACCTTGCACTGGGTATTGATGCGATTCATTATTGGGATATCTACACGAGGCTTCTCGAGAACGCTCAAGCCGATATCCAAATCACCTTTCCAAAAGGTGTTCATCGAAAGAAGCTGATATATAGCCTGGAGAAGTGGCGAGCAGGGGTGGGAAGCGTCGGTGCGTTCAGGAGGCCAGCTGCCGAGAAGCGCATCTTGAGGGCGGGGCTGGCGATATCAAGCTCTTGGTGCCAAACGCTTGGGTATTAGACAGAAGCTCTCCTAGCACTAAAGAGGCTTGGTCCGCATCGGACAAAATCTTGCTACGGGTCTGGAGGAGAGGACAAGCCCGTCGCAAGTACAAAATGGGCGTTGAAGCTGCGGAGTATGCACGGGGGCTTCAAGGAATCTCGGGGGTGCTTTTGCGGTAGGAGTATATCACGATCACGGAAAGACCATGGAAACACGAGTCACTTCAATGGCACTGAGCCACAGAGTCGAGGATAAAATGGGTTCTTAGCGAGAAGACTTAGATTGCTGAAACGGATGCGTTTTCGGAATACCCGAGCGAAGTCAGTGACAGCCTCATGATAACCACCATCTATGAGTTGCAATGTATCTCTTAGCGACGCGTCCCGGAAAGGTTATACCTTCAAGAGATGGTCTGCTCCATCGCAACTGAGGCATCTGTTTTCTAATCAGTGATCGTGAATGCCATTTATAATGCCTGACTGCTAGAAATGAAACTTGGAACGTAACGAACAAGTATTTATTCAGTCTTATAATTAGACGCCAGACAACGATGACGACAAAATGACACTGGCTGAGCTCAATGGACAAAAGACAGCTTGCAGCAATTTCCACAAGCCCATTCTTCGGTTCTCAGAAATTTGTAACAAAGCCGTCTGGCCAGCCTTTGATTGGCGTGGTGCTGTCTTGCATCACGAGCATCAAGAAGCCGTCATCTAATAGACACAATAAGCTTGACCAGGGACGGCTTCTTGTGGCCACTCGTCGAATCTTGTAGACTGTGGCCATGACATTCGCAAGATCTTTTCAAGCCCACAAGACTCATCATGAAATCACACAAGATCGACCCTTACCCCGTCTTCTCGAAACAGTTGATACCATTGCCACTGCTACATGAATCCGCTACCAGAGATCTAGAGAATACATCGTTCTGGCCACGATATTCCTTCAGGATACCTAAGCCGCGCAGACCGCACATGAGACAAGTAGGTCAGACGTAAGGAAGCCATATGGGCTTGGTTCACCACGAGGAGATTACCAGACGCTCTCGTCAGATACCAAAATATTGCAGAAGCCCTCAACGAATGATGTCTTGCACCAGTAAGAAGCAAATCAAGTTGCAGCCATAGAAACCTTCTGACAAGCTTTCTCAAAGTATCTTGACAAGATTAAATCAAACCTCCCAAAGAAGATGGGGCATGAGTCTATCCAGTAATACACACGACCCCTCTTCTAAAGCTGCAATCCTTCAAAAAGACTGATATTCCTCCAAGACCCAACACACTGCTAAACGCATAACCAAAGTAATAAGTCCAGCTGAACACCCCCAAAAAAAGCTTCGCGTCTACATCAAACTTAGCAACCACCTTCTCCCATCACACTCATCACCCCAAGATTCCACATGCCCACCAAACTCTGCCGATAATGCAACCGTTGTCCAACTCCCTGCTGATACGGACCTCATAGCATTAAGCCTCCAACCGAGCCACGGCCCGTCATGTCGTGCGACAGACACGTTCTCAATCCAGCCAGGGTCTAGAACTGCGAGAACACGGCTGCGGCGCTTAAGGAAACCGTGACCACCGGCGCTGCTGTTCCCGCCTCCAACGGGAATGAACCGGACGGGAAAAGCCCTTACAATACCTTAAAGGCAAAAGCCGTTGACATGTGGTGACGCCGACATTCCTCAGTTCCGTTACGCAACATCGGCATCGAACCCCTCCATCCCTCCTACGGACCCAATCCGCAGGCAGAAGAACCTAAGGGAAAGAAAGAAAAAAAGACAGATCAAAACTAACGCCAGCATCAGGCAGAGCAAGTCAAGCCAAAGACCAATCGCCCGGATTAATTCTCTGCTCCACATATCTAGCTCCGTGAGGCATTTTGCGTAGTGCTTTCCTCGTCTCGGGAGTTGACCCCAATGTCAATGTAATCGGCCCAGCATCGGCGCCGACACGGAGCCAGGTTGCCTGGGTAAGAAAATGGCAATGCAGCCACAAAGCCACAGCGAAAGCTGAGCCAGAGGGACCAACAACCCCATCTCAAACACTAACTCAAGTTCGACGCCGATGCCTGGGTCTCGACTAAGACAAGCGGTGATGGTGGTGGTGGTGGTGTGCTGGTCCCCACTTGGGGTCGTGATGTGCAAGTCCGAACGCACCCAGTCAATCGGTACACCCACCGGGAGATAGGGAAGGCAAAAGAAGAAATTATTCTCTCCTGCCCACGCCAAAGGGCAAGGAAAAAGAAAGCATGTGAAGAATGATCGACAGCGGCTCAAAAGTTGCGTCAGTGTCATTACCCCACGTTCCAGCCCCCATCGCCAATTTCCCTTCCCCGCGGGGTTTCGACAAGCGCGACAAGCCACTCAACGCAACCCATCACAAATAAAGACGTCTCCATGGCCAACCTCCATCCCGTGCGGCATGGCACATGCGATTGGAAAATGTAAATACAAGATGTGCTTGAGAAACTGTGTTCGAGATGGGTTGACGAAAAGTCTGTGTGTTACTTTCGTTCCCATCCATCCCCTTCGCTTCGTCGCTTGGCCTAGATAAGCGCGGCCGTCACATCGGAGACATGCATGCACCACCTTGCTTTAGCTCGCAACGGCGGGCGAAGCAGCGGCGAGGCATCATCACTACAGCGGCATCGTATACTGAAGAGGAAACACCGACGTGGAAAGCCGGGCGGGCTGTGACCAGGCATCAGTCCCATCAAGCGTCAGCAGCGACAGGTCAGATTGTAGGCATCTCGTAGCCCGATGTACCCCTCCAATCCACCATCTCTTTCGACAATCCACAGTCGGCATGTCGTTTGCGATTTTCTTCTTCTTTGTAACATCATCCCACGATGGGCACGTCTGATAATGGAACCGTTCAGCATGTGACGCTTGCACGCGCGCCCATGAACCACGAGCCACCAAGTAGCGCCTTGCCTCCATTGGCCCGCTTCCTCGCCACAAGCAGACAAGAAAAAACTGATGAAGAAGCATTCTTCAACGCTCGTGACATTTCTTTCTTGCTTCACAGAATGCCATCCACAAGCAGGCATGAAGACATGGATGGGCACATGCTGCTTGGTCGGTCCACCCTCCTTTGAATCTGGCCATCGCAACACGGGCAAGCTTCTCGTCTGAGCAACGCCAAAGTCCGAGTGTGGACACATTGTCAACCTCCTAGTGGTGTTGCTGCAAGCAATCCTGCAGTATGTACGCTCAGACCTAGCCTTGCTTCTGTGCGAGGTCGCTGCGTACAGCCACGTACCATCTTGCCATCTTTCGCGGAGTAGCGACAAGTAAGACCTCGTCATTATGGGTGAAAGACCACCCCAACCTCAATACTCCGCCAACTGCTATACCCAGAGTGGTGGTGGTGGTGGGGAGAAAGGTTGGAGGGGTTGTAAGAGGGCGTGCTTCTGAGCTTTCTTCGGGCGATAGGCACACGCCCTCGTGCCCGGGCCGGTCTCTTGCAAAGGCGACCGGGGCGTGCCCACATCCGTGTTTGCAGGGTCTTGACATCCGGCCAATACTTTCGCTTCGCCAATTCTTCAGCATTTGCCAATTCCGCACTCCTCGGCCAGGTCTCGGTCGGTCCTTAAACGCCAGTGGGGGGGTATTCTGGGGTGTGTTTGCTTTGGATGACCCTCGTTCCTTGGTGCAAAATCGAAAGAGACGCTCTCCATGGCCCGTTCGTTTACGTCGTTAACCCCTCATAAAAAAAACAGGCGGACGACGCCGCAGCCGCGACATAATGGCTTGCTCGGACCACGATGGGGTCCATGGCACTGCCCGCCGGTATCTTGATTGTTCTCAAAGAAAGCGAACCACTGAGTTGCAAGGCTGAGCCTCAACGGGTCCCTGATTGCGAGAATGGAACCGAATTCTCGCTGACCTATGTACGCAACCAAAGACGGCCGAGAAACTCGAATAATTGTGGATATCGATGCGAAAAGGGTGTCATGGCTCGGCGTAGGTCTCCGAACAGCGGCCCTCTGGGCATTGAGGCTCCCGTTAAGACGTGAATGGGATACTGTTGATCAGTTCAACGTTGTGGTGTGCGTGGGGGGCCGGGCAACGGGCCAACGCCGTCATTGCATGGCGAGGTCGGAATGGAAAGGCACGCGCCTGAGATTGGCGACGTGCTCTGGAGAGCCCTTCATTGGTGCAGACGCCTGCCATGGGCTGACAACTTGATTCTTTTCGCCTGTTTGGTCCCTCTGACCACAATAAGCTTATCGTCCCCCTCTGACCATCTCATGTCCTCCTACCGTTCGTGGATTCACAATTCGTAGCCGACCTGATGAGGCGTCGGCTCGTCTCATGCGCAGCTGCACCAATTCCAAGGACGAGATGGAGGAACCTTGGTGCATGCAAGGACGCGAAGGCAGCGCTGACACAGCAAACTGGTTTCCGGGGCTTTCCCTGAATCAGGACGTTGAGGGTACATGGCGGGTACTGATGTTGTACCCCGAGGTCGAGAGGTCGAGGGCCCATTTGTTGGTGGCAAGGGCCCTGGACGTTTCCTCCGTACGCAGATGGGTCCTGTGTCTCCTCCAGCGTCAAGTGTGCGGACTGCCAGCGAAAGCTCCTGCGGCGGCCCATCTGGCCATTACGCCCTCTCACTGCAGCTAGCGTGTTCAAGGTGAGCGAACAGCCTGAATCAATGGGGCCAAACAAGCCAGCGCCTTTCTCCTGCATGCTCTGGACCTCGACATCTTTGGTTCAAGATTGCGTCTTCCTCCGAAATGGTATTCCCGTGCAAGGAACGAGAGCTCGAGGTCACATCGCATTCGCTGCAGGCGCAACGAATCAAGAAGGCGGTGGCCGCCCATTGGACGAGACCAGACGATCTGAACATCAGAATCTCGAGGCAAGGTCCAATTGGTAACTACACGTACCCTGGCGACATATTCTTCAACGGCTCAACAACGCCGAAGATGCTTGTGTGGATCGAGGGATTGCTGACGGCCAGTTGGGGGTTGGAAGGTCTTTGCCATTGTTGGTTCCGAGTCTCGCGAACCTGCATGATAATGTACGTTGAGGTCGAGTATAAGATAGGTACTCTGATCGTGTATGTAGAATTGTGTAACTTTTGGCTTACGCCACTTGCTACCAAGGTACCAAGTACGTTGAGGTCGCAGCGAACCAAGGATGGTAAGTGGGTTCCCCCTCCTGGGCCGGGATTTTTTCGAGATGCAGGCTCTGCCATTTCCTTTCTTTGGTTGATTTCCCCAGTTTTATTTCGCTGGCAGGTGCAAGGGACACGACAGACCCTGGTCGCTGAAGAAGAGCTGGCCCGGTCGATGTCGTGATGGAATGATGCTATCCTGCGGGGGTGCCTGGACACGGAGGGAGAAGTGCTCCAGCAGGTCCCCATCCACCCCTCCTCCCAGCCAGTGTCCTCGAATCGACGCGAGGGCGGGAAGATCGTGAGCCTGCCCATCCGGGCTTGCTACGGACAAAGTTTGCGGAGAGCAGATTGCTGACAGGCAGACGTGGCATAGCGCACAAGACTACAGGCGCGCGACGCGGCCTGGATCGTGCGAGGTGCTTCCCCGGCGGATCTCGGTTGGGGGCATGAACGACTGAGATGCAAGTTGATGTCAACCATTTCCTACTGTAGCCGCAGGATCATGGTCGCGAGGCGGACCCTGACGCAGATGCATTGGATTTTTCGTTTTCAATGGCCACAGCTGCTGGAGTTTGTGCCAAGTGCTGTATTAACCCTCACAGCGCATGAAGTGTTTATGTAGCGCGAGAGTCTATAGCTTCTCAGAAATGATGATTCGAGCAACCGAGTGTCCGTCCTGCGTTACACGTCGGCGAGACGGGATGAGCACATAGTAGGCGGCGCGAAGACGACGCTGGTCCACCTGGCTGGCTCCACCGTCTTCCGGCCCTGATCAGCCTCCAAGCTCTGGGCGTGCGGAGGATCGTGACGAGGGTCAGGGCTAGGGTTTGCCGTAGCAATTGAAGCTGGGGAGTTGGAGCTGATGACCTGATGTTCATGTGTTTACCTGCTGGAGAATGGGCATGGCGTTGCTGAGAATGGCACTTTGGGTATCGGGGAAAGGACGATCTGGGTATGGTGGGAACCCCAAAGGGTCGCAGGGTGCCAAGGGATGGGTGGGCGAGCGTTGAGGTGCGGTTAAGGTGTGGTCAAGGTGAGATGAGGTGAGGCAAGGTGTACATAGTACGCAGACATAGTACTCCGTAGCTGGCGGGTGTCGAGGTGGAAGGATCTGCTTTAGACTCGGATAGCCAACTAACTAGCTTAGGCAGCGTTGCAACCTCGTACATGTAGGTCGAAATAGAGGCTCTTGGCTCATCCCAATGTAGACTTGCCCGAGACCAACATTCCGCCAGGTCTAAGGTACGGCGAGGCCGACATATTCGAATTCTCGTTGCTGCGTGGTACGGGTAGAAATGGTCGGGTGAGGTCATGGGGGTGGTAGTCATCGTGCTCGTCCGAAGCCGACAAGAAGCGCGCGTAAGGTACGGATAGGTAGGGAGCCTCGGTGGTCCAGCAAGGTACTTGTTGGTATTCGTAGGTGGTCGGTCTCAATGCCCCCAGATCTGAAGGGGATTCAAAGACCGAGATCACCAGATGCCCCAAACGGGCAGCGAGGGGGTTGTTGGTAGGGTGGGATGGCACTGCGTAGGTAGTTTGTAGCGCCTGGTATCTCTTGTCTTGTGCAGCAGGTACTTTGTCTGTAGGAGGAAGTGGTGGGTGTGTTCGTACTTCCGCGGTACCTAGGTAGGTAGGCAAGGCAATCTGTGGAGCATCGAGGTGGAACGAACATGGGAATGGGAATGGCTTCGTCGGTTGGGCACCCCACCCCCTCTCTTTGCGATGATCCCGGTTCGCATAGGTGGTGCAGACGCAGGTCCAAGAGGAAGAGGATAAGCGCGGCAGCAGGCAAGGGTGGGTTGCACTGAGGAGACATGTCCTCTCCATCTCTTTCGCCCATCCAACGGAGTTCTGCACCCAGGACAGAGAGAGGTGCTGGTTCAGTTCCTAAAAAGAGAAACAAGAGTGCGGCAGAAGCATGGAGAAGAAGGACGCACCGAGGGCGCAGAGATGACATGATGTGATGATGTTGAGTCCGGAAAGAAGCTGAGATGTGACTGCTGGTGGAGAGGGATTGCGCGTTTCGGCATCGTAAAAAAAAAAAAAAAAATCCTTATTGATCACTTCCGTCTTTGCAGAAGGTGTGGAGGCATGAGGAAAGAATCTGCCTGCCTTGCCTGCTGCCTGTCTGCCTGCCTGCTAAGAGGAAAGAATTTGAGGCTGGAGTAAGGTAAGGTAGGCAGGTCCGGATACCTACTGTCTATACCTACCTTCCTTACCTTCCTTGCCTACCTTAGGTATGAACGTAGGTTGCGGCTGTGGGAAAGAGAGGCGGAAAGGAAAGTAAGGAAGCCCAGGTAAGCCCAGGTAGGTACCTGCTCAGGTCGTGGAGATACAGCGGCCGCCTGTGCGTTCAAGGGACCGCAAGTACCTCGTTCGTCCCTGCCCGTTTTCCCGTTCATCGTCTTCGGTGCCCGTGCGCCGAGTACTAAGCTACCTTAAGGTAGGTATGTACAATGTGGCCTGTGCTTCCAGTTTGTTCCTTGCTCCTTCTCCACCAACAACACTCTGTTCTCCAGTGTCCTCGTCCAGTGTCAGTGCTGTCCGCGGGCCACATCGTCTCGTCGTCGTCGTCGCTCTTCGCTCTTTGCTGTTCAAACTCCACCGTCCTCCACGTCCTTCTCACTCTCTGACTCTCAGCAATCTCAACGGCCCAGATCGTCGCGGGCATCGCTATTCCACACCTAAAACATACAATCATGTTCCTTGCACCTCGTCTACAAGTCCGAAAAAGACATTAAATTGCCGTGGCGGCGGAGCCTGGTATGACATGTCAACGACCGTGCGCACGACGGCAACATCAGTCACTTCCAGAAGGGTGTGCATCCATCGACCGGGCTGCCATCGGACGGCCTGGCCTGGCCTGGCTACCTAGGCTGGCTACCTATGCTGGCTGGCAGGCAATGAAAATGGCAATGAATGCCACGGCCACGGCGCGGCATCTTATCATGGCAGCACGATGCAGACGCAGACGCAGTCGCAGACCCCGATGCAGATGCAGATGAGAGGCTAACGACCGTCTTATCATCATCAACCATTCACTCCAGCCACGCTAGACATTCCATCGCGCTCTCGGCGCCTGTGGCTCCTAGCTCCTCGTCTCAGGCCCGCTCGTCCGATGAGTCTCCTGTCCGTTGCCTCAGCCGTCCTCGTCCTGCCTTTCGTTTCGCCCTCGTCCATTGACGCCGTCTCTATTACCGACACATTTGACACAATCGGGGCCTGTCAATATCGGAGCCATGTGCACACTATTCTTCGATACGGATCCTGTCCGGCGGCAATTCTGTTCGTCTTGCTACCGCGCCGCATTTCCGTCTATTTCCTGCCCTGCGGGCTCTCGGTTGCCGTCATTCCTAATGCGTCTTGACTCGTGCCGTCGCATTGGTTCGTCCTCCGTCACCTCACAATGGAGCGTGTGGCACCATCAAGTTGGAGAAGACCTGCCAACAAACCAACAAGAGTGCTCAACCAAGAAATCTCTTTTGCCAGAGCTTTTTTTCACCCTCGACCACCAGCCTTAGTCAGTCCTCGCAGCACACTGTGGTGTCGCGACCAACCATCGCTGGCCTGTTGTCGCTCACTTCTCATTATGGACGACGGACTGGCATTGGCATTGACAAGAAACGACAGAATACTCCAACCCGTGGTCATGATTCAAGACGTTGCAGACGTTGCAGACGTTGCAGAACCCCAATGCACAAGGCCTAGAACTTCCTACACGCCGCAAACTCCCTGTGCTTAATACGTCTCTTCAACTTGATTGCGACACACACGCACACGGCTCAACTCATATTCTACACACACGGCTGCCAGGACTTCAGCCCACCAACTCAGCCCACACACGCACCTTATTAGTCCGACTTCTGTGACGACCGCTTGCGTCTCTAACATATCGGCTCTTTGGAAGCCCGGCTTCGGGATGCACACAACCAACCACGAAAACGAGACATTGAGCAGTGAGCTCTTTTATTCCTCCTCCCCACAATGCTGCTTTCGATCTGTTGCAGCTCTGCAGAGACAACAAGATGCGCGCGCTCTCGACTGTATCATGTCGTGCGTGTCTCCATCCGACTGCCCCCATCCCGACCTGCGATGTCTAGCATAGACTACATCCAGCCCCATATAAGAGGGGTCAGGAAACACAGATCCATATTAATCAAGTCCAGTGCGAAACACGATCAGATTGGAATCAGGCTCACCTATGTCATCAATGGACCTCTTTTCGTCCACCTGCAGCAGCATCAGGGTCAGGGGTATGAATGCGAGGGAGGGGGAGGGGCAACCCAGGCATAGGCATGCTCGAGAGCATGGGAGCACGCGGTGGGCTGCTCGATGACGTAAACAAGGCCGCCGGACGGTGTCCCCAGTCCGTCGAGAAGGCTGCCAAACCTCATCTCTTGACCTCGAAGCCTAGCTTCCGATGTCTTGATTGGACCGTGTGGCCTGGCCATCTCATCTCACCCATCCACCCATCACGACTCGTCTTCGTACTCCTAACGAACCAACATCCGGCACCTGCTAGACACAGCTCTTTTCGTCTTGTGAGTCGAACCACCGCCTGCTTTCCGACAGCATCAGTACGGTTTTTCGATCCAAAGATTGCCGGCCTGCGGGGTTTTTACGTGTATTCAAGTCGTCACCTGCCTGTTCTACCCGTCAAGAGTGGAGACGGGAAACCTTCAAGTATCAGAGTCCGTCCGCTTAGTCTGGAGAGCACTCGTCCTGATCGAGCCAAGTCTCGAACCGTTCGATGGGCTAGTAGGGATGGAGGGGTGTGTGAGATCTCTCGGCCACCAGCCACGAAAAAAAAAGACGAGAGTACGCGCACCATACATCCTCTTTACCAGGCTAGTCCACCCAACCAGCCCGCCACTGAGACAGTGTACCACAACCTACGAAGAACGACCTCAGAGTCAGAGAGGCACATGGACTCTCAAGATTCAGCAACAACAACACCACCACGAAACAAGAGTCCTGGCAAACAACCACCCGCTCGTGTTGTTGTCATCCACAACGGTCGTTCCCATCCACACATCGTTGTGGATGAGCCGGATGAGCCAAATACCCATCAAATAGAGCGGAGACAGGCCCGGGCCAAATCCCTCCTCCGAGAGCCTCGTGCTTCGTCGGCAATCTGTCATCCACACCCTTCCCCCTCCCCCTCCCCCCCTCCCCTTCCTACCTTAGCTGGTCCGAACCCCACCAGAGCTGGGAAACAGAGACGTCATGTAAGACAACGACGCTGGAGAACGACACCTCCACACCCAAAACCCACCACCACCTTCCCATCCGTGACGACCGTAAACGAGGCGCATGAACATGGCACAGCCGTGGGATTTCCCCATCACCCCCCAGAAAGGGTGATATCTCTCTCTCATCACGAACCGGAGATTTTTCTCTAGCTGGCACCTGTGGCTCCCCTTCCCCCCCCCCATGCTGTGTAACCCGTCATCGCAGCAAGCCAGATATCGCGGGTTCCCCGGAACCGCGTCTGCTGCGCGTATCATCGATAATTATTGGGGGCCATGGGACATTCGGAACCTCATCCCCGGACATGGATACGAAGACGCAGTCATCTGCTGTGTAACGGCCCACCGCGTGGGAAGGCACGATACCTTGCCTTGCCTTGCCTTGCCAGCCTTAGTCCGATCGGGGAGGGGGGGTGGTTCGTTCCCCGAGGAGAAACAAGCAGTACCAAGTAGCAGCAGCTGGTCGATCCCCCAGTTCGTCAACGCAGACGTTGTGTGCCAGGTTGTTGATGTTCGTGTCTCACTATTGGTTCGGTAGATGACATTTCTCCTTTGACAACTGCAGCTTGCCGTGACGAAATACCATCATCATGATCATCATCATCATCTAGAGTATGGTGTTTTGATGGAAAATGAACTCGGCCGGACGTGACAGCCATCATCCTCCTCATCATCTCAAGCATGGTGTTTACATGAAACAAAATGAGAATGCTTTCTTTTCTTCACAGTCTACGGAAAGCCTATCGTCTGATGAGAGAGGAGAAAACCATGGAGTAATAATAGTAGTAATAAGAGACCATATGGGTCTAATGCTTCTTCTTCTCTGTCTGTCTGGCTCGCCTCTTTTTTGGTTTCGCAATGGATCAACAGGAAAAAAAATGCCGCCGTTCTTTGGAGGTCTTTGGGGGAGATCAAAAAAAGTCAACCTGCCTGCCCGCCCGCCGCGCGATGCCCTTCCCGCTATTCTTTTCGGGAATGATGAAAAACCGGAAAATGAACAGAAACAGAGAAATAGAGAAATCACAAAGGCCAACGATCCACCGTTTCCCTTCCCCCCCTTTTAGTTTTTGGCAAAAAAAGGTAGAGAGAAATTCCAGAGACCAAAATCGTCTCCAGAAACAGATGACCAAACCCATAACCCTCCCTTCTTTCCTCCCATGCATGCTGCTTCAATGATGCCATGGATGATTATGATCCGACACACAATGTTGCTGTGCTGTAGTTCCGTTTCCGTATGCGATCGACCGTGTGTGTATCCATCGTAGAAAGAAAAAAAGAAAGAGAAAAAAGGACAATACAACTTTTTCCCCGCCTCAGTAACCTTTTTGGTGGGTGATTTTGTTTTCCGGTAAGAAAAAAAGGTTGCAAGAAAAGGCGATGATGTCGCAGTCGAAATGGTGACCGCGACCAAACAATCCTCCCATGTTCCCCTCTCCCGAAAAGTGGGGAGTCACCCGGCCAGAGTCCCGTTTCACCTCTGGCAAATTCCATTCGTTGCAAATTCATAATTCGTTAAGTGATGGTCATGCTTTCGTTAACCCGAAGGGTGCTCCAGGAGCGAGAAGGTGACGTGGGGCTTGATGCCCTTGGCGGGATGGGTGTTCATCCGGACAGCTTGGGGTCTGCGGGGCTCCTGCCACTCGGAGACCACCTTCTCGGTCATGCGGTAGCGGACGAGGTCGCCACCAGGAGGAGTGGTCAAGCTCATGGCGCGCTTGGGACGAGGAGTCAGACGGATGTCATCGTTGGTGTCACCGTCGGCTCTGCTGCCCCAGGAGGTCTGTTGACGAGGTGTTAGCTAGACTGGCAACAAAGACAAACATGCATCAAGACCGGTCACTCACCATCTTGAGGGTCGACAGGGCGTAGAGCTTGATAAGACCGTGTCCCCAGCCAAAGACGATAGAGACGGGCAGGAACATGATGTCGCTAGGGTTGCGGCGGAAGAGTCCCATGAGCTTGACGGTCTTGGTGAAGCCGAAGACGAAGATGATCTGGGCCCACAGAGCCTGCTTGCGGCTCTCCATGTCCCAGTCGGCAGTACCCTTCCACAAGGCGAAGATGATGAGGGGGTCGAAGAGGAAGGCCAAGGACGTGAAGGTTGCAATGTGGAGAGCGTAGGTGCACCAAACCTGCTGACTGCATTCGTGATTGGTTAGCCTTCTGAGACACCGATGCAAGGTGCGGCGCAGATTTGGGGTGAGCAGGGATTGGGATCCTTGCTGATTGGTTATGGAGGGGAAAGAAAGAATTGCACTCACGTAAGGACGTATCTCTCCTTGACAAGGCTGGTCCAGTTGCTGCGCCAGTTGCTGCGAGCCCAGCGGGAGCACTGGTACAGGAACTTGGTGCTGTTCTCGAGGGTGGTCTCAAGCTCGCACTCGCGCTCGTACTGGATCCAGGTCTTCCACTGGTGGCTGACGAGCCAGCGGGTGACGAAGTTGTCGTCGTCAGCGTTCAAGATGTACTTGCCCCACTTCTCAGTCTTGAAGCCCTCGAGGAAGTCGTGGCTGGAGAGGATCTCGGAACGGTAGGCGCCGGTTCTGCCAGACATGCAGGAAGTACCGCCGTCGATGTTGTGGGTGGCGGAGATCTCGAAGTTGCGACGCTCAATGTAAGCAGCGCCGAGCCAGTTGTAGATGCGGGTGGACCAGTCACCCTCCCAGACGCGCTTAACTCTCTGGCAGGTACCGACACCACCGATCTTGGGGTCCTCGAAGGGAGCGAGAATCCAGGGCATCAGAGTGGAAGGCCAGGTAACGTCGTCGTCGGCCATGATGGTGATCTTGGTGGTGACCTTGGGCAGAGCCTCGCAGACCTGGAGGCGCTTGTTGGCGATAGGAGTGGAGTAGACCTGGACATTGGGGTGAGGAAGGCTGCAAGCAAGCTTCTCAAGAGCAGCGTGCTTCTCAGTAGTGGTGACAAGCATCAGAGCGTGAGGGTTGCAAGCGAGAATGCTGAGAAGAGAAGGACGGAGCTCCTCGAAGACATTGTGAATGGTAGGGATGATGACAGTCACGTCGTCGGCGGTGAAAGTCGGCTTGCTGGGAATGGGCTTGGACTTGTACACCCAGTGGCTGACGCAGTGGACGAGCAGACGAGTGTATCGATGAACCCTTGAGAAAGGTCAGCGGAAAGAAGCTTGGGGAAAATCCAAAAACCACAAGTGAAAAATCCAGCCAGATGGTTCTGGCAGGTGAGGCAGATCGTGGGAAGGCGCGCTTACCAAAGGGCGATGAAGAGATACATCCAGGCGCTGGGGGACCAGCCAAAGCCAAGATTCGGTAGGAAGATCTCCATGACGGAAGCCATGGTGATGAATTCGTCGGTTCGTGAGTGTGTGATATTGGGGGAAGGGGGAAGTCTGCAGAAGATTGTTGAAGAGGAGAGGAGTGGCTGTGAAAACCTGGGAGAAGAAGTTGCAGGTTGTGGTGGTGGTAGTTGTTGTGGAGGAGAAGGAAGGCTTTGTTTTTTTTGTGTGCGCCTTCTAGGAGCAATATTTAAAAGAGGTCTCGGTTGCAGGTGTGCGTGCCGGTCCTTAGCGTGCCTTCCTTTCAAAGGTCGTTGTGGTGGTGAATTTTCGAGTTGCCTCGTGGCCGGGTGGTGGTTCCTGCCGTTTTTGATGGTGCAGAGGTCGTCGTCTTCAGGTGAAAGAGACCCACTTTTGAGGTGAAGAATCTGAGGTGGTGAATTCAGCAACCACGCTTGAGAGCTTCCTGCAGCTTCAAGACAGTGTAAATTGCCTGGAGATGGGGTGTGAGAGAAGTTATCTGGACACCAGCTCCCAAAAATTCCCTGTTACCAGCAAGGTATTACGCTCGTAGGCCAACAGTGGTGGATGATGGGGTGGGTGGTAGTCGAGATTTCCGGGGAGGATCGTGCCTCTCTCTCAGGTCGAGTAGCTTGCTTCCAAAGCCTCTCTCGCGTCTCGTCTTTTCGCTCTCGCTTTCTGTCTTCGCTCTGTCTCTCCAAGTCTCTTCTTCCTTTCTGTCTAGAAGGACCTAAGCGATCGAAGTGGCAGATCGGACTGTTAGAGCGCCTTGTCTGCGTCCGTTCAAGTTTGTGGTATCAAAGAGTGACACGGGTAAGATGGATGATGTCCAACACCCAAGCCGCGTGTATGGGTTTGCTGGAGGGGGAGGAGGACAAGGAAGAGGGTCGAGGAGGGGTCAAACAAAGGTATTATACAGAGATGAAAGACGACAATGGAAACTCAGACCATTGCGCGGACCAATTGGTCTTTTAAAAAAACAACAATGACCCAAGGGAAGAAGTGATGAGGTCGTCCGAGGTCAGAAGAGCTGGGCGAGGGACAAGGCAAGGATATATAGCCAGATGCGGTCGAGGTGGGTTGCTAGCCATGCCATGGGTTGTTTGACCAGATGCACCAATGCATTGAGACGGTGCTGCTCCCCCATCCAAACAAGGTCATAAGTATATGATAAGTACGCATGGAGGTGTCTAATGTAATGTAATGGATGTATGGAGTGCTGTTGTCTAAAGGACGGGCAAGTCGACGGGTCTGAAAAGGTACCTCGTCTAGACTGTCACATCCTCGACTTTTCGACTTTCTTAGCAGCTACACCACACTCGAGAAGGCAGTATGCATCACGTTCATCCTGTAAGGGTATTGGAGAGGGGGAGGGGGAGGGGTGGTCGGCGGTTGTATCGGGGGTGGAATGGGGGGGCGTGTGTCGGCCGTGTGGGCGTTGCAGAAAAAAAGAGGCAAAAGGCGCGTTAAATCGACATCTCTCCTATGCAGACCCCGGCAAGGGTTTGGTTTGGAGGATACATGGTAGGTACTTGCGCGTACTTGGAGGGGAAGAGTCCACCCACACGATACAGGTATCTCTCTCAGTGTCTTTTACTGCCCTCCCACACACACAAACGGGTGCGCGCTCTGCCTGCCTTTCCAGCCTGCGTCTGCCGCTGCCGCTACCACCACCACTACTGCGTCTGCTGCCTCTTGTCTCTGAGATGGGCTGGATTGGCGACCAGCTAGGCTTGGGCTGGGGCTTGCGCTGGGGATGTGGATGGGGGGCCCAGAGGCTGGCTTTTGTGGCTCTGTGTTGGGACGACGCTTCTTTAGCAGAACAGTCAGATAGGCCCTGGTATTGGCAGGTTTTTTCCTCCCGGTTGACGCATCGCATCGGCCTGGCATCAGCACTTGCAAACAGTAGCGTACCGATACGTTCTCGCATAGCATGGTTTTGGTTCCCATCTCGCCAACCTTCACCACCGAAAAGTGAGTCTTCGCTCCCGTTGTGCGCCGTCGACCGGCACAAAATGGCAACGGAAGCAGGTTTGGGGGCCACCAGGTGCCCTACCCTGCCCTGCGCTTCCCATCTTCCCTGGTCATTGCCTAGCTTCGACAATGGAGTCAACCACGGAACACGGACCATGGGCGGCGTCCTAGACCCTCGATCCTCGACCCTAGGTTGGAACGAAACGATAATACAGGTAAGCAGTCAGAGGCGGCTGGAGCTGCTGGTCCCTGCTCGCCCTCTCTCTATTTCCCTTCGCTCCTGTTGGCCCCCATTGTCCTATGGACGGACGACTGGGGAAGCGCGAATCACAGGGCGGAGGCGATCTGGTGGGGATGGGAGCGAAACGACCACGGCCTGTGGAGGCTACGGATAGAGAGGAGACGGGTCTGAAGAGTTGAGAGGGGCAGCGAGGACGAGGAGGCGACGATGGGCGACAAGAAGAGTTAGCAGCTTTTTTGTTGGATGGATGATACCTGCCAGAGCCTAGTGTAGCGCGCGAATAACGCCATACCCTGCGCACCAGGGAGGGTCCTTTTGCTCTTGGTTGGTGACTGTTCTCCAGTCTCCGTGGTTGAGCGGCTAGTTGTTGTGGAAAATGGCAGCACGGCGAGATTTGGAGATCCACTGCTCGGGTGGGCAGATTCCATCATTCGTTTGAGTACGACCGGCCATCTGCACATCCAGAGACAAAGGTGGGGAGCAGACGCCTGGAGGAGCTGCTGGCGACAAGGACCAGGAACAGAGCCTTTCCGTTGATGGTGTTGCAAGATACCTGGCGCGGAAAAGACACAGGAATTGACCTGGTCAATTGCAGTAGTCGAAGAAGCAGGGAGACATGGATCTGACCTAGACGGGCAAGATGGTGTCAAATCAACTGGCCAGAGAGTTGCAAAAGAAGATGACCAGGCGAGCAGACGGGCATGGGAGACTACACGAGACGAGAGAAAATATGGGATTTCGACAGCAGCAGTAGGCCACCAGCAACGGCAGCAGCTAGTTCCAGGCAAGCCAGCAAGCATCCATCAGTAAAAACAGACAGCAACATGGACGGGCTGGCAATGCAACTGGCACCTTTAGCCGCAGGCCCGCAAAACTGGTGGTGGGAGGGGTAAAATCCTGTCGAAAAATTGGAGCAACAGGAACCTCCACGCTGCAGCTTTCGTAGCTATTCGTAGGCGTTGGAAGGCTCGCGCGCACTGACGAGACCCTGGCCCGAAAATGGCCTGGGCCATTGTCAAGACCCCCAGTTTTCGCATCTGACAAACGAGCGGACGGCGTGGAGTCAAATCGAGCGGATGAACAAGCATTTGCGCTGCTTATTATGGATACTCGTCTCTTGTCTGGCCCATTATCAAGCAGAGACCAAACCAGACTGGGACAAGCATGCCGCCGCAAGTAGCGGAGCGGAGGCACGCAGACTGTCTGCTACGGCTTGTGTTTCTCTGTTTCTTCCTCAGCCTCTGCTACTAGCTTGGGGGGCGGGGGCTGTATGCGTATCTGTATCTGTCGCTCGTCTGTATCTCGTAAGATGGCATTCGTACCCGTGCCGCGCAACTTATCTCTCTCGGACCTGCAGGCGCCTCGACTGATCGATCCTCCGAACAGACCGGGACGCTTCTCGCGTCTTTCTTGTCTCCCTCTTGATTCCAGCCTGTCTGCAACGGACATGGCTTTTGCTCTCCACCCTGGAGATTATCGAGCGAGGATGAGAGCATCCGTAGAGAGGGTGTGTTTGTGAGTGTGTGTGTGTGTGCGTGCGTATGTGCATGCAGTAAGTGACGCGAGGTGTGCTTGACTGTTGCAGTTCAGAGCAACACCATACAATGCAATACAAGTCGTGGTTGGATGGCTCTTGCTGCTCTGACGATTCTGATATCTGATGAATGGTGCGGACAGAGCAGTGGCAGACGCAGCGCCGTTGCTTTTGCACTCGCATTCTTCAGTCTGACCTGCCATATTCCGACGAGAGGACCGACAGGGTTGACGTTCCATGATGGCCATGATCCTTGCCTTCCCTGGCCGGGGCGAATGCTGTTTTGGTGATGATAACGGGCCCCGGGGTTAGCACTTGCAAAGAGGGCGCGAATATTTCCCGTAGTCTGTAGATCGCCATCCCCAAGGTTGATTGACTTTGACCAGACGTTGGACCGAGCAAGCGAAGAGCGACCAAAACCCCATGCTTTGTCGTCCTGCGTAGCGAGGGCTGCGGCACGGCGGTGGAGATTTGACATTTGAGTCTCCATCAATCAACTGGTCCGTAGTTTCCCGTCTCATTTCTGCTGGTCTTCGGACGACATGGAGGCTATTCTTGCCAGAGGTCCGGACCGGATGCACAGACAAGCCCAGCCGGCTGTTTCTCGCACACGATCTACATGCCCTTCGACTTCACCCGTGCCGTCCGAGTGCGTGTGCGAAGGATAGTACAAGCCATCGTAGGCAACAAAATCCGCAAGTAAAGCATGTGCTTCGCGCTTTTCGTGCGAGGCGGGAAAAAAAATTGTCAAAAGGTAGTATGTGCCGCTGGATTTGGCTTGTGCCGGCCGCTATCTCGGGGTCCCCCTCATTCAACTGACCACCACATCGAGCTGGTGTGTCCTGCAAGCTGCAAGCCATTGAAGCCGTTAACCTGATGGGAAAGACCAAAAACTGCGAATTGCGTGCATCTGCGTGAGACAGTGATCAGTCCATCACACCCACGTTTAGACCTGACATCAGAAAGCACTTGCATGGTGTAGGTGCAAGACGGCAAGGACGAGGTGTGATGAATAGATTAGGTGTGGTGTGTAGCGCCAAGTTGCGGGCTTGTTATTTTGTCATGATCTCGATTAAATGCGAGGGGAGGACTCGCAGGACGAAGCCTTGCTGTATGAGGACAGAAAGACGTCGTGCCTTTACCCAGACGAGAGAGGGATCCGTGAGGGACTGCTGGAGATGATCGGGGCATGGGCTTGCGTTAGGTAATGCGCTGCGGAGGATCTGGATGGACGGGATGGAACGAGACAAGAACAACGGTGTTGGGAGTCGTAGTCGGAGTTGTTGGAGGTAGCAAGGCGAGTGAAGGCGAAGAGCGGCCGGGGCTGGGTCGATGGGTGTGGCTATCCTATCTTGGGTGGGCGGGCTTCGATTGTGGATGGTTGGGTGGCAGCCGGATCGGCCATTCGGCAACGGCTGCCACATGCGGATGTCCCGTTTCGTGAAGCCGTTGGCTTGTTACATGATACAAGCAAGCCGCTCGAGTCTGGCAGCAGCAGGAGGAGGAAAAGTCCGGTCGTGCCCCTCTTGGCCGAAGGCCATTTGTAGTCCCAATCGTGATTGGAAGCGTCACGGAGCGACGGAGAGACACTCCTTGGGTGCGGGCGGGAAGGTGGAATAACGTGATGGGATGTGACCAGGACTAGCATTAGCATTAGCATATGTCCAGCTGCATGGACAAGAAGGCTGTTGTTTTGTGAGTTTTGAGATGGTAACGGGCGTGACTGACTGGCTTACAATGGCTCAGAGGTGTCGGAGGCGGGTTGACAAATGTCTCGGTCCAATTTAGTTGGGGAAGAAGCGAAGCTTGCCTTAGCGCGATATTGATGGGTGCGATGATGGGAGGGCTGCGAGAGGATATCGAGAGGGCGCTGAGCGCTTCTTCCGTTGGCCATGACGGAATGTGAGAGATGAGGCGCTTGCAGATTGACTCAGCCAGCCGAAACGGCATCTGGAGGGACAGGCGGAGAGGCAGGTCCAGGCCAGCATGGACCTTTCCACCTTCCAGGTTTCCCTTTTGCCGTATCTGTATCTGTATCTGTATGCGTACCTACGTTACCTGCCTCGGTGAACCAGAGGGCTCTCCCATGGCAATGGAAGTGCGTTGGTTGCCGCCTCGGTGTGATGGAATGGATGCATACCTACCTACGTACGGAGTAAGGTACGGTAGGTACGGCAGGTTCTGCGTAGAATTCCAGAACACAGACGGCGGATGCAAGGCCGATAGACGGGCAGCCCAAACGCGATAAGGTAGGCACGTCCAAGATGGTTCCTGCCTCTCCTGCCGAAACCCAGCATTCCTACCCCGGAGCCACCTGCCTGAGGTGAAGCAAGGTGAGACAGGTGCCTTACCGAGGCCAGGGATGGCAAGCACGACGACGTCTGTTCCTGCTTACCTTAACCTCACAGATGCCTCTCCACCTCCACCCAACCTTACCTTATGACCTGCCCGTGAGCTGCGGTGATGGATGATGGATGATGGATGATGGGAAGGTACGACCTGCTACGGATTGCTCCTTGACCTTCCTCCCTTCCTCCCTCCCTCCTTTGGGAAAGTGCCTGCCTGCCCTTCATCGATATTCCCGTCCCCCGCCCGCCTGCCCTGCGCTTCAAGCGTGCCGCGGAAAGCATCCCGTCGCCCGTTGGTGTTGCCAAATTAATCTCACAAGGATTCTTTCTCCCGCCGTGCCCACAAAATGTTTGATGCAAATCATCATCAACGGCACACGCACGCCCATTCTGTCCTCGTTGATTGACACGAGCCGTCACTTCTCCCAAGCATATCCAATGTCTCTTTCTTCTCTTGGCCTCCTTCGAGCATGGAGAGGCGTAAGGGTACCCTCCAGTGTACGAATATGCATACCTTAGGTACCTTACCTTACGGACCCAGATGCATTGAGATAGGGTCGTCGGACAGCCTTCTCCACGAATGCTCCCTTCCCCTTGCCAAGGTACCTCGGGCTCTGCACGACCTTCCTCCACGCTGTCTGCCAGGCGAGGTTCCTGACTTGGGGTCCTCCCGTCGACTGCTCCGGAGTTGCTCCGGCTCAGCCATGTCGGCTCCAGTCTCTCCCGTCAACTTCGACCGTCGACGACAGCGCCCCGGGTCTTATCGCGGGGTTCGACGACTTGGCCGTGCCCACAAAACTTCCCTCCATCTTCCGTCGCGCGACCTAGTCTAGGTCAAGACACCCTCATACTTGGTCCACGATCCTGTTTTTCAGCCTGAAAACCGTGCTGCATTGTCGCCAACGTGCCACCATCGTTAACACGCACAGGTGCCAGATTTCTCGTTACCCTGCCTCGGCCACTTGTCCCGTACGCAATGGAACTCGGCGGCCGCATGCGCCATTCGGCAACATGGGGGTCTCAATGAGCCACCCGGAGGGTCCCATTCGTTGTTGGCGAGTCTGGCCCTCGTCAACGGGATGCTTGTCGCTCAATGTCCGTACCTGGCTACAGAAAACGGATACTGCAACTGTACCTTGCCTTTCACGTCCAAAAACCATGCGACAACCAGGGTTGGAAATTAGTTTCTTAGTATTAGTCATTAGTCTTAGTTGACTAAGACTAAACTAAACTAAACTAGGATTAAAGTGGGTCCTGACTAAACTAAAACTAACTAATTAGGGCCTTGACTAATATTAGTCAGACTAATACTAACTAAAATAAACTAAAGACTAAAATCTATTTATAGATATATAGATTATTCTAATAAAAGGTATAATATTATAACTTATATAGCTTTTAAATAAATAAACTTATACTTAATATATATATATATAAGCTTTATTAATAAGTTATTAATTAAATATAGTATTATTAATATTATTTTTATATATTGAATTTTAAAAGATGTAAAAAATATTTATAAAATACTATTAAATTCTTTTAAAATTAACTATAAGCAGTATAGCGCTATAAACTATATTTTTATAAACCTCGGATTTTTCTCTATATTACATAATAAGGTTCACGCACGGGCCACTCTGCAAACCTTAGCCTGATCTCTCAAACTTATATTAAAGCTTAACTTTTATTTAGCTTTAGAGCCACGCTAGCGTGAAGCTAGCCCCACTTTTATGCAACAAAACGTTAATATTAAGTTTAAAAAGCCCCCGTTTAAGCTTTTTTTCTCTTAAAAGTGGCCGAGGATTCGTTTATAAAAGAGTAAGCTACCCCCACTCCTCTTATCTCTTTTAAGTCTAGTATTTCTTATTCTTTATATATACATATATACATCAATCAGCTCCACTTTTTATTCTTTATAAGAATATTATACTTTAAAATGTCTCAAACTATCTCAGTTAACTTTCAACACCACGTTTCACTTCCTTTTAAAGTATACTACTCAGGCGCCTTTTCAACTGATTTACCTACCTATATTTCAGTTATTACAGGCTATAATTATATAAAAAAAACCGCTATAGGGCCTAAAAAAAGCCCTAACTTTCTATATTTATCTATCTTTTATACAAAAAAACACTTTTTTCGAGAGTTATATCTTACTACTTATATAGAAACTGAGATTCTTTCTGCTTTATCTATATTTTTTAAAGAAAATCGCCTAATCCGGCAAGCTATATTAGCTCTAGAGCTAATTAACTTCTCTGATTTACACAAACTAAGCCAGATTAGGCAAATTAAGCAAAAGCTTAAAGATAAATATTATAATTTATCTAATTATAGCTTTGAATTACCTAACCTTCTAAACTAGTTTAAACCTATTAGAAAGGCTATAAGAAGTAGGAAAAAAAGAGCTGTTTCTGTTTGTTCTGAAACAGAATAAATTTTTATTTTATTTAGATTAAGTTAAACTTTAAATTAGCTTTAGATTACTAAGAAAATAAAAGTTTATTTAAAAGAATATATAATCTCTTAACTTCCCTCTTTTTCTTTTCTCTTTTTCTTTCTCTTTAAAATCTTTTTATACTACTTTACTGATATAACAACAACTTATACTACTTTTTATAAATATATTTATATATATTAATTATATATTTATATATTTTAAAATGGATTCTTATCTTACTTCTTCTTTTATTTCTTCTTCTAAGGTTAATAACCCTATTAATAAAGAAAATTCTCAGCTTTCTCAATCTTTATTATCTATTAGTAGTAAATCTACTACTAGTGAAAATACTTCTACTATAGGTAATAATTTTAAAGATTCTAAAGAAAATCAGAAATCTTTTAAATTAAAGCCTAGTAGTATAAGTAATATTTATATATTTAAAAACGATTTATTTACTCGAAATCTTTTACCTATCAATTTTAACAAAGAACAGCAACAAGTTATTACTTATACTATATAAGTAATATATTAATACTTAATATATATAGTATATATTAAAATATATTAAAATATACTAATATAATATATTATAGATGTAGTTAGAGTCAAACTACAAAAGTTAAAGGGTTTCAAAGCTCTAATTTTACTCGCCATTATCAAAAACATCATAAAGATATTACTTATAATAAAGCAACTAAAAGAAAGCTTAAAAAAAGTAAGTTAAATATATTTATTAATATATATATATATATATATATACTAACTATTAATTAGAACCTAATATTGCTTCTACTTTAGATTCTTATATTAGTAATAACTCTAGAAAACGCCCTAAAGCTAATACTAATATAGAATTTATTGAAGAAGATGCTAATTTAAAGGTTTTAAGTTTCTTATTAGAAAATAATTTATCTTTTTCTATAATAGATTCTAATTCCTTTAAGGATTTAATATCTTATTATTCTAAGTAAATATATAATAATTTAATATAAATATATACTAACTATTAATAGATATTCTTATATTATAAATCAGCATAAAATTAAAGGGTTTATAGATAAAACTTATATTAAAGCTTTATCTTTAATAAATTCTGAAATAGCTGCAAATATTAAAACTTTAAGAAAATTTTCCTTAGTTTTTAATATTTAGACTTCTAAGCTACAAGATGCCTATTTTAGCTGTTTATTAAGTTATATTAATTATAACTTTTAGCTTATTTATAAGCTTATAAGTAAGTTTTATATTATATATATATATATATATATTAATAATAACTAATAATATTAATAGGCTTTCAAAATCTAAAAGATTCACATACTGGAGCTTATATTTACTCTGAATTTATGGAAGCTTTAAAAGATTACCCTAGTTTAACACTAAATTCTATATTTAGGTAAGTATAAAAAAAACTAATATATATATATTTATATATACTAATATTATTTAGTTTTACTAGAGATAACGCATCTGAAAATACCACTTTTATAGACTTTTTTAAACGTACTTTTAAAAGTACTATTAAAGAAGACTTTAAAAATAATATTAGATATACTTCTCACGTTATTAATATCTTAGTTAGAGATATTTTAACTAAATATCTTTTTTCTATAACTATAGAAGAAAAGCTAGCTAATTATACTAATAATAATATTAGTATAATAAAAGACTTAGCAAATCAACTTATAGAAGAGGAAATATCTAAAGAATATCCTGAAAATCTATTAAGTAGTAAGTTATTTATTTATTATATTTTAATTTAAATTCTAATACTAACTAAATTTATAGCTATTATAAACCATATACATAAAATCTACATTATAGTTAAATATACTGGCGAATTAAAACGATTATTATACAATACAATTAATATTAAACCTCAAAACCCACCTTTTAAGAAAAGAGTTATTCCTCTAGGTAAGTATATATATATATATATATATATATAAGCTAATTTTTAATATAGATAATCTTACTAGATAGAATTCTACTTATAGAATATTAACTACATTCTTAGAATTCAAAGAATATCTAGATTATATCTATACTAATACTACTAATAAAAAGTTTAAAAACCTTTATTTAGATAGTAACAAAATCCAAGCAGTAAAGAATTTAATATCTATTTTTAAGATATTTATTCATCCTTCTATAAGGCTACAAGCAGAGCTTTATAGTAGTTTAAATATAGCTTTTTTATATATTTATAAAATATATAATCAGCTAGATTTACTACTATCTAAGTTTCTAGATCTTTAAAGAGCTTTATCAGAACAAATAAATAAATAAAATATTTATTAATATATATTTATATTATATACTAATAATATATAAGCTCCTTATTATAGAAGCTTAATATCTAATATTTCTACTAGTATTAAGAAATTCAAGAAATACTTCCCTAAAAAGCTTACTTATAACAACCTTCCTAAATATAAAGCTTATATTATAGGTCTAGTTATAAACCCTAGGCATAAGCTTCGCCACTTTAACTATAACGCTTTATTATATCATTTTCCTAATATTAAAGATAATATTAAAGAATTATTTATTAAAGAATTTCAAGCATAAGTTATTATTATATTTCTTATAATTAAATATAAATTTTACTAATATATTATAGTATTAAAGCTGAAAAAGATCTTACTTTTCCTAATAGAGAGATATTTAATCCTATTATCTCTACTAGTAAAGAAAAAGATAATAAATTTTATATAAACCCTTCTACAGAAATTATAGAAAAATATATTAGTTATTTTTAAAAGCTTTACTCTTTAAAAGGCATAAATATTATTTATTTATTTATTTTATTATATTTACTAATATTAATTATATAGGAAGATCCTTTATTTTATTAAAAATAAAATACTTTTAAATATTCTATATTAGCTATTATAGCTAGAAGGTATTTAGGTATTACTGCTATTTCTATAGCTATAGAAAGAGTATTTTCAGTTTCTAGTTATATTATAACTAAAACTAATAATAGACTTACTCCTAAAACAGTTAAAAAATTAATTCTTCTTAAATATTAGAAAATTATTTCTTTAGCTAAGTTTCAAGCTATTTTACAAGAATATATAGAAGATACAGATAAGGAAGAGCCTATAGATATTTAAGTATATATATACTTATTTAGATAGAAATATTAACTATAGTCACTCTTTATTTTATTTTACTATTTTTAATACTATTTTTAATACTATTTTTAATACTATTTTTAATACTATTTTTAATACTATTTTTAATACTATTTTTAATACTATTTTTAATACTATTAATTTTAATATTTATTTTATAGCAAATATTACTAAGTTAAAACTAAGTACCCCCAAATAATCCAGCTAATCAGAGGCTACAGATTACTTATTAATACGTTAATTAACTATTAATAACTTATTATTAATACATATATATATACTTAGTTAATTAAAGGTTATTAACGCATAAACCTTTAATATTAAACGTCTAAGTTAAACTAAGTACCCCCAAATAATCCAGCCAATCAGAGGCCACAGATTACTTATTAATACATTAATTAACTATTAATAACTTATTATTAATACATACATACGTACTTAGTTAATTAAAGGTTATTAACGCATAAACCTTTAATATTAAACGTCTAAGTTAAACTAAATACCTCTGAATAATCCAGCCAATCAGAGGCTTTAAAATTTATAAGTACCCCCGAAGCATTAGTTATTTAATAAAGAATAATACTATAATATATTAAATAATTAATAGTTATTAAAAGAATTAATTCTAGAAAAATATATTATACTAAAGTGAATTTTCTCTTTAATATAATAGTATATAATAGTTAAAAATACTATATTTATATATATATATCTATATATAATTATATTAATATTAATATATATTTAAATATATATAGTATTATTTTTATTTATTTTTATTTATTTTTATTTATTAAAATTAGTCCTTAGTTTAGTTTAGTTTAGTCTTAGTTTAGTTTAGTTTAGTTTAGTATAGCGCTAGACTAATTTTAGTCTGACTAAATAGGGTGCTGACTAAACTAAGACTAACTAAAGGGGGCCCTGACTAAACTAAACTAAACTAATTTCCTACCCTGGCGACAACGCATCCATCGTCCGTCTGTGGATATTCGACAGAAATTGCTCGCAAGAAAGATCCCCAACCCGCCTTCTCGCCCACGCTACATCGTCTCTTCTGATACTCGACCATGTCCCTTCCTTCTCGTCTGCTCAACTGCCTCGTACCTTGGACGGTCGATGACCGACACGGGTGTGGGCTAACAAAGTACCTTGCCTTGCCTACAGCAGCAGCACTTTGAATGCTACGCCCTCTGACACTCACCAGCAGGCAGCGTGGAGTCAGGGCATGGTGCGATGCGCCTGGCCCCATTGGGAACTGCTAAAGTCCACCACAGATCACCGTCACAGGGAAGCTCGACATTACTTCGCAGTAGCTTGATATTGCGAGGTGGGCCGCCATGGACAAGCCGTACGCACCGCTACGATGCCACTGGATGCTATTCAGCTACCTCGTCTTGGCTGGCATCTGATTCCACCACATCGCCAACTGCATTCCGTCATCCAATGGCCTCTGCTGCCGTCAATGGCGAATTGATCGATTTACTGCTCTGCAATCCGCGCGCCACCGTCCCAGTTGCTACACCATCTCAGCTTGCTCTGTCCAGCCGCACCGCACCGGACGCTGAACCAGCGCCAGCCGCTTGCACAACAGTTTTGCATGTCGCTACCAGCCGGAATTCCAGAAACTTGAGACGGGCCCCCAATGTCTGGAAACTAAGGCTGTGTCCTTCCATCGTCTTCTGTCATGATTGACACGGCCCCGGGCGGAATGCAACTTGCGCGGCCGCTGAATCAGAGCCGTCACTCTGTCCTTACTGCCGAGGCGCATCGGCAGAGTTGCCCGCGCCGGATTGCCTGTCTCTATTGATATACAACGAACCACATTGGCTCTCCGCACGACCACGAATCGATCCATTATGCATAAAGCCCGCTCGCTATCAGCTTCAACAAGGCATACTTTGACACGATATACCCGTCAAGTAAACAACTCGGAGCTCAGTGGCCACGACGAGTCATGGCCCCGTCGAGTGAGCGCGGCCAGCCAGCCTGCGATTCCGGCACACTGCGGGACCTGCTCCTCATCAGCGCTCCCGCAATCCGCACGCCTCAAGACCGAGCCGACGCCAGCGGACCCCCCGTCTAGGAGACATCCGGCCTAGGATCACTGAGTGTACGACTTACAGCATGCATTCAGCCCCCCCCCCCCCTCCCCAGTTGCCTGCCTGCCCAGCCTCGCTATCTCCCTCCACACTGCGACCAGGCTCTTTTTCTGCAACTGGACACGCTCCGGCCGCACCCAAGACCCGTAGAGCTATTTACTTGGCTACGTTTTGCCGAAAAGCAAGGCTTTCTTCCTGTCGCTAGGCCGAGGTGCCGAGACAGCAACAGCTTTGGTACCAACTGTGTCACAGAAGGATGTCTTTCCTGTCTTCGGTGCTAGGAGGCCCTGGAGAGCGTAAAGAACACATAAATAATCGAGGCTCATTTCTCATTTCACATTGGAGCTCTAGCCAGCAGCTTATGGAGACGTCAAGCCCCGGGCAGAAGATCGTCTGTTCCCTTGTCTATTTAGAGCGCGAATCGCGACTGATACTCTGGGGCAAGCGGCCAGGGACTCCCCAGGATGTTTTAGCCTCTTCGGACACAGTCCATGGGTAGGTACCTACTTAGGTATGCCTCAAAGAGGCGTGCTTGAAGAATGGCCGCTGTCCGGTTCGGATGACACACAGACCAGAGCACGGAGCAGGCGTTGACAAGCAAATGCCAAACGTAGAGAGTCGCTGGTTGTCAGATCGGCCGCCACGCCCTCGCAACCACTCAACATTTGACCTCAACTACAAGTCGCACTCTCCCACGTCCACGACCAGCATTGCAACATATACGGCGAAAAGGGTATCTTTTGCAGGAAGCTCGGCATGTTTCTTAACAACGGAAGCATTGCAAATAATCAAGTTTCCAAGGCAAACAAGCCCACTCTGTAGCTGTTGGTGGAGGTTGCATAAGGTGGAGGGAGGTGACACACGCTCACCCACTCGTCCTGCTTCGTCGGATGTTTCTTCAGGGTCCACTATGTCACTTACGCCCACACGCACCTTTCGAGAGACAGCATTCAAGCTTGAGCCCACTCGGAAAACTCTGCATGGAATCGCGGCATGAGTATGCAGACTATCAAACTGCCAGGCGACTCCATTCCGGACTCAGACAGAATGGCCTCTATCACTTTGTGAGCTGTCAAGTATCGACAGTAGGCTCGTGTTTAGAACGCAGGTGCCGCCCGTGTTCCGCGTGTGTGTGCTCTCTTGAGTCCTCAACGTGCTGACACTCTTCTCGTACAGAACCTCAATGACGCAGCTTCATACTAAGACAGAGGGCGAGACCGGCAAGGTTGACATCTTGAAATTCACCTGACAACAGCTTTTGCAGGTCCAATATTGACTCTATGGCCTGATCAGATCGCGATCTGATGCGACCAAGCTGGAGTAAGATCAGTCCTACCACGAACTCCTCACATCTCAGCTGCTCGGCCGTCTCCACAGTGTCAGGTCCCTGCACAATGCAGTTTAAAATACTCGTCTGTCAGGCTTCTCGTCGCTGATACCGGCCGTGCAGCCAACCGTTATGGTTGCCAGCGTCGGAACTGCGGGCGAGTTGCGCCGGCAGACCCGGCGTGCTGCAAGCCGGCATTCGTCAACGGTCGAAGCCAAGAAGCGAGGGCACAGAGCCTAGAACGTGGTTTCCTTGGTAGAGAGGCGCTGGAACCGCTCCCAAACTGCTGGATATCCATGGTCTGATTCTCGCTGGAAGAGACGCACTGGAACCCCCCGCCTGCGTGTTTCGCCCTGGCCGGCAGCCTCCTATCGACGGCTCACGGTATCAGTATTATCATCCCGAATGACCGGGCCATTCGAAGGATCCCCAAGCATATTGAAATCGTCTTTGGAAATCATACAGGTGGGCCAGGGCATGTACATTCTCGTAATGGTCTTGCTTACTGTGACCTCTTGCAGCGTCTTTTCATGCAGCAGCCTTCTTGTTCCGTCATTCCTGCCCAGCCAAATTTTACCCCCGCGGCTTATGTGATGGTGTCCTAAGGATTCTCCGTCATCATACGTCAGGCCCCAGTCCCTTGGGTGCGGCGTGGAGTGCCTTGGGTGTCCTTCTCGTGGAAATCTGGGCAGGCTTCACTTCCACTTTTGGATGGTCTATACACCCACGCGGCCTGCGATGGATCCAGGCCCTGATGACAACCCAAGGAATGGTGAAATAGTGCGGGAAGCATGCTTCGGGGAAGCAGGAAAGCACATTCCGGAGTGGGCGATCTTGGATGATGCGCATACAAGTACATCCTCCCAGTCTCATGCACCGTTATTGCTGTCAGTCTGCTGGCTAAACAGAACTGCAGGTCCAATCGTCTTTGCTGGGACATACTGACGCCGCACAGGCTGCAGAGGCCAAGGAAACCCTTCTGTGAGCGAGATTTCCCTTCCAACTCCGCTCTGTCATTATGAACTCAGTTATCCGCGGCGTTGGAGTGCGTACATGCTGCTGCATATGTTGCAGCGTCGTGAGTTGTTCAATCTCTCTAATGCAAGTCTCACAGGGTGCAAGGTCCAAGGGTCGATGCGGCCTGATTCATTTGGTAGTCCCAGATGAGCTGTCGACTCTGTTATTTCGTACGTTTCTGGCGAAATCATAACACTTGCGCTATTGCGAGTTATCTGGACGATTCTGGGACATCAGTGTCGAAACTCATACGATGATGGTTGTGTAACCGAAGACGCCTCTGCCGCCGCCATTAGCTATGGCGGTGTGGTGACCAGGGCCAAACCCTCACACAGACGAAACGGATTCTGTTGGCTGGGCAAATTCCTTCGCATATCCAAAATGCACGACTTCGCTTGGTCTCGGGGAACTTCAGGCCGGAGGCGTGTCCATCACCATGCAAGGTGACCTACATTGCCATCATACGGCATGATTGTTGAGGTCGATCGAATGAGCCTTCTAATGGACGGCGCTGTCTGGAGACCAGCCTTTGCGTTCGTCTACCAAATGCTTCCGAGTCGTGATGAGGACACACCTCGAGACAGAGCCATCACATCCAACTCTCATTCATCACTGTGACAAGCCTGGTGGCAATGTGCGGGCTACGGGACAGAACTGGCGCATTGATGCATGTCTGCTGAGAGTTGTGATGATATGGATTTCGCCCCAGGTGAGTCAAACCTCCACAAAAGGTCTCTCCTTTATCCAACACGAGCCATTCACTGCTCGAGAATGACTTCGCCTCCTGTCCTGCCGTGGCCCATCTTCCCGCGGTCCAAGAGATAGACGGTCATGAGACCTGACTGATTCGCGTCCAGAAGGACCGGCAAGTCGCCCCAGGGTCTGGTAGGCCCGTTGAAGAACGCGGGATAGCTGTCAAGTGACCTCGGCGTCCTTCCATTTCCTATCTCGACTTCACACGCCCTCTTAGGTATCGTACGCCCTGTACTGGCCTTCATGATCATCGTTGGACCTTTCCACAATCGCCACCTTCCCCGCATCCGAATTCAAATCTCACGATGCTCAGTGGTGAAGCCCCTGGACGGGCGGCCCTGAAACCTCGACGTGCTTACCAGATTCGGCCTGATGAGATGGACAGCCTGCCGTGGACTCCGGGAGAATGATCTAGGTCCATGGGTCAGACACCGACGAGGACCGACGAGATACCTTGTTCTACCTTATGAGTACTTCCTTGGGCCATTGCTCGAGACCTGAAGGTCCTCTAGGCGCCTTGACGGACAACGAGTGGCTATGCTCTCCATATACACGGGGGTTGTGCCATTTTCCGGTACCGGAGCGGCAGCGCAGAGTCCGCTGGGAGGCTGCTTCAACAAGCAGTGGATCTTCATCCTGCAGGGCTGGAAGGCCGGAGGGGGAACAACCACGTTCCAATGCCAGTAGAGATTTGTGCTGTCTCAGATGCCTGAGCCGGTCGAGAGACGCGCCTATGGTCAGCAAAATGAGGCATGGCACTCGCTGTTCGTTCAACAAACTTCGCTGCCCGTTGAAACCCAGACTGGAGCAGTAACTCATCAGAGGCCCAGGGTCCAGCACTTGTCGGACAGAGTGGTTGAACGCTCAGCCGGCCTCAATGGAGGACTCACTGAGACAAGTGTCGATGAATTGCGGCTCTGAAAGGCAACAGGTTTTAGCAGTTGCTCAAAACAACGTGGAACAAAGAAGTCAGAAAATTGCGGGACCTGGCATTAGGTGCCCTTTTGGGCACTCATTCAAGGATCGACAGGAGCATCCGGCCGGCACGGGCAGCCTTCTCACCTAGAACAGAGTGGCAAAGACAGAAGGCACACACTGATCTGCAGCAAGCTTCGGGCCAGAGACACACAATTGCTTTGACGGATGCGCGCCGCTCATCGAGTAACAAGGCCTTGTCTCGCTCTTCGATAGCCGCGCGATGACCTTGGAAAGGTACGGCGCCGGAACGGGTGACGGCGTGCGACTCCACGCCGCGTGCTGTATGTGGGGGATTGCTCCGTCAAGCGACGGACGACGTTGATGATCCCGCGCGGCTAGCCGCTGTTTTGACTCCTCGGGACGTCATCTCAGCTTTGAGATGCTGACCCTGGCTTGGTCCAAGTCAACGACGGCCCAGGTATCACTTCGTTCCCTTCCTGACTCAGCGGTCAGTTGCCTGCTTGTGGATAAAGCGTGCGGTGTCGACATCTGGAGCAAGTCAGATGCGCACATTTCTTGTTTTGATCTTGGGGGAACGCGATACTTAACTCGCTGACCAGATTCAGCTCAAAAGGCAGCAGGGTCAGGTGAGACAATATATCGTGGCCCAATATCAAACCAACGCAGCCTCTTCACTTGGCTGGGAGAAGGAGGGATACGGGACGGGCGACATTGCTGTATCCATGGATGCCTAAATATCACAGGTATCAGACCACTCCAAGGACGACCGGATGTCGTAAAGATGATATTACGGCCGCAGCAAACCGGGGTTTGTAGCGGATGCCATCGTCTCGTCACATGATGGCATCATCCCACGCAGAAGAAAACTGAATAGGATCACGAGACCCTTCCGACATACCTACACACACACACACTATGCATCGGCATTTACACGTAGGTGGCATTGAGAGAGAAAATGCCGTCGACAGCCGATGACGACGGCGGGGGAAGTGACGTTTTCCGTGTGTCTCTCTTTCTTCCCCCCTTCCCCCTCCCTGGAATGGACCAGCCGAGAACGACACGTCCAAAACCACCCCGCGTTTGCGTTCTCTCTCATTCCAACCTCACCACCACCCCGCAAGCGTCCGGCATGGCAGGCATTCTTCAGCGGGCGGCGGGCAGCAAACAGCGGTGGCATATCGGAGGCTGATCGTGATAAATCGAAAGTCAAGTTAGCGGGGAGTAGAAATCGGGCTGGGCGACGGTTTCACTCGGGACGTTTTCAAGCGCCCCTCATCGTCCCCTCCCACGAGCCACTTTCATCCACTTTATCGTCGCAACAATCGCTTGCAAGCCTCTTTTTACTTTATGGAATGTGAATGATCTTCTCTTACCCGGGAGGTAAAGGGTTCCGTCGGACTTTGCGTACATCCAAATCACGCAAACTTCCCGGGAACCTTGTGCCTTTACTTTTTCTCTGAGATGCAATATAGCCAACGATGGACTCCTCCTCCGGCCAGGTCTTAGCCAGCAGATGGAGAGATGGGCTGAGACTGCAGGATGCCAGGTTTCCGGAAGGACGTGGTGCTGGGAAAAGTATCCATCTGTCAACCACAACTACAACAACAGCAAGAGCAAGACAACATGGGCAAAGGATGCGAGGGTCCTTCGTCATGGTGGACGAACAGCATTGCATTATTCTGGTTGACACTGCCATATCTGAGGGAATGCTTAAAGTGATGCCTCTCCGGCGTATCGGATGATCGATCATGTACAATGGCAGCTCATACATCTCGTATCTCAGTGAAGGAATAATCCTATCAACGACCGAGATGTACGTTCTTGCTTGGGAGGCAGATAGATTGTGAGGCAAACCCGTTCTGTCACAGGACGATTATGCGTTTAGCAAACTCTCAGAAGCTCAGTCATGGCCACGCAAAGACCTGCTCTCTTTCGACAATGTGTTGGAATTGAGCATTGCACGTCAGCCTCGTTTCTGAACATCGCGCCATTCCTCGGTACGAATATGCCGTGTAAGCCAGCCCTACAGGATGAAGAGAGTTCCTGTTTCTTGCCAACAACCGGGCTGATTTTGGGCTGTCCGCATTATTGGATGAGGAATAAAATGAGTTTTTCTCCTCGACGACAAAAATCGAGTTTGTTTCCGCCGGAAGCCCGTGTACACAATGCGTACACGACAAACGGCCAGTTGTCATTGTCCTCAAGAGAGGTTCAAAGAATTGGGGGGAAAGGATCAGTTCTCTTTTTTACACGTCAACGTATATTTCCGAGGACAGCAAAGCGGTTAAAGCGGTTTGATATTTATGCTTTCCCCCCAGTATCCGTTCGTTCAGGCGAGGGATGGAGGGGAGGAAGGGCTAGACTTTTTTGACACATCACGCCTACGCAAGGGACAGTTCCTGGCTCCCACGCGACGGTCGGTTCTCTGCGAGACAGAGTGATGGAGAAAGACCGGTGAGATTCCGGGGGAGATGGTGCTATGCGATTCGATTCGCTTTCTTCTCTGGAGAACTTGGACGGGGTGGGTGTCGCTTGTTGGCCCGGGTGCCAAACGCCGGCGAAGGAAGTCTAAATCTGACGAACTTATTTTTCTTCTTCTTTTCTTCTGTCAGTTGTAGCCGTTGTGTTTTAGCATCAAAGTGTCAAGTGGCGTTTGATCTGATCTCTCTCCGCACCCGAGTTCTCCAAGAAAATACTACAGAGAGAGAGAGAGAGAGAGGGCGCGAAGAGAACAGCCGTCCAGCCGTGCGCCGTCCGCGTTCCGGAAACGTGATGTTGGCGTAAGCTGGGGCTACCTGGATGCGGGAAGCGGGAGGGCGGGCAGACAAGGTCGAGGGAGCCAACACGCAGTCCTTGATGGTGTGTCATCTATTTCTGGCTTACTGATGCTGCGCGTGGGCAATAGTTCCCGTAGGACGTATGCGCCAACATGCGGGATTGGGAAGCTATCTTTTCCCAAGTTGGAGGGTCGGCGAATAGGACTAGAGGAAGAAAAGGCGGGGGTGCTCTTGAGGAGCAGGCGTAAGCAGGTTCAATGAAGAGGAAGGGATACAGCCAACTGTGGTTTTGTTTGTGTGCTTGCTTGCCTGCTGCCTGCATGCTACCGCAGGACGCTCATGTAAGAGTTGTGCGTTAATTGGTGTAACCTACTTCTTACACACAGGATTTCTTGCAAAATCCTCCCGACATGCCCGTTCATTGAGTGTTGGGTATGCGTGTGTGCGTGTGTGTGTGTGTGTGAAAGGAAGGGAGGTTGGTCGAGTCCTGAACACGTCTGGATCCGGGGTTTTTTGCATGATCAAGAATGTGCGCTGGCCTGTTCGCGACATCTGTGCAGCAGCCGAAACATGGTTCGAGATGCGACAACTCGAGGTTGAGTTTAGATGGGCATGAGTTCGGGGAGAGGGGCCGGGTCGGAGGAGAGTGGGACTGCTTAAGGTGCGGGTTTGAGCGGCAAGGCGTTGCTCAGAGTGGTGGACGATGTTGGCATCGCGAGGTTGGCCATGTGTCGTACCTCATCCGGTGGTTTGATATTTTCTCTGCTGCATCGTGGGACTCGAGCACCATCTTATCTTCACCGTGTAAGACGTATGCGTGAGCGTGTCAGGATGCCGACGGAAGACAGGGCGGGTTCAGGTCCAATGAAGCCCCTCAATGGCGGACAGGCCGGCCTACACGAACGCTTCCGAGAGCCCACGTACAGCGGCCGGGCGGCGCAATTATTGCACCTCATATGTAATTGCTTGGATTATCCGCTGCGAAGCTGCAAGGCGCTCCGGTGGCGGGGTAGACGGTCCAGTAGGCTTGGGCAGAGTGGGTTGTGGTTGGTGGTGGTGCGTTGCTGCGCCGGGCTGGGCTTTTTCGTCACTTCACTCTGCTGGCCTCGCTATGAAAGTTGATTCGTGAAACTGCTACCGAGCTAGGTGCGGGGGAGCAGCCTGTCAGATGGAGAGGAGGCGGAAGGAGGCAAAGCAAGAATCAGTTGTGGTTGTTGACCACGGTGGTGGTGGCGGGCGGCGGGCCAACTAGGCTGCGTGGGAGACATTCGCAGCTGAGTACAGATGCAGGGCCCTGAATCGTCGATGATGGCGCCGGATAACACTGAAGACCAGCCACGACGATGACGAGCGTCGGGCCGCCTTTGCTACTGTCTCCAGATTGCCTGGCTGGGTAGGTTTGACTTGGCAGTTGGCTTTGCATCGAACGATGTAGATCGACCCCAGGAATGTCACTTTGCCATTTGACTTTTTCGCTATTGAGAGAACACACGCGCTCACAAAGTCTGATATAATAAGCGTCAGAGACAAGCTTCTTCCTGTTTGAGTGAGGCATTTGACGATGTTGATTGGGGGGAAAGCCGGCGTCATTTTCGCAGGATGCAGGATGATGTGGGGGTGGGTGCGCCTGGAATTCGGGCCGGAAGGTTCATGTTGATTGAGTGATTTGATTTGAAGATTCTCTGCCCTTTGGCGTTTGCAAATGGCTGATAGTGGTGGCCAAGAAAGACCATGATTTGCTGCCAACGGAAACAAGAAACTGTGCTCGTTCCTCGGACTGCCCTCTCTCCTTCCTTTCGTCCTTCGAGTCTCGTTCGCATGGGGACAACATCCCGTGAACTGTGAGCCCGACTGGGAATACTATGGTGTTATGGGTAAGTAAAACCTCCCGGGCTGGTAGCGTGGGGACTGACCGGGGACGGGGATGCGCCGGATGCTGGGGGTAAACGGGGCCGTGACATTGACGGCCGGATTTGGCGCCTTTTCATTCGCAGACTGTTCGCCTTTAGCTCGATGCAGCGCTGTTTCAATTCGAGAACGACGGGATCGACCTGTGCCCCCAGACTTTGTCGCGTTGGTCCTTCGTTGTGGTCCCTCCGACCTGTGCTGCCTTTTGTTCTTCCTCGGAGCGACTCTCTGACTGTACATCCGCAAACATACAACCAGTTTCCTGGAAGCTTCCACCCGAGCTGCATTCGCCACTAGCGAGCGAGCTGAAGAAATTGCAAGTCTTGAGTCGGCGGGTTTGTGGTGTTTAGATGATACTGTTCCGAAGCAGAGCAAACTGAGGGTGACCTGCCAACCGTCCAGTTTCTGTGTTACTGTGTAAGGTTGTGCCTGTGTGCGAATGCTGACGGCCCTGGACGCAAGGTCTCTGCAAAACTGGGTCGTTTCGTTCGTCTGAGTCCGTCCGCTACGTCCATCCCATTTCATCCCATCAATCTCAGACCATTTTGGTCCTTGTTACTGTTGCTGCTTCGGCCTCTTGGCTGGGCGCAACGTAGGATTGCCAGACGCACTTCTTGCGTGTGCGCGCGCGTATGTGCGTAAGTAACGAGGGGCAATGGGCGACGACGAGGAACTCGTGTATGTAGGTCACGTTCTTTGGCGACTGCGCTCGGCGTCGAGGATGTGCTCAGCAGAGGCAACCCATGTCACTGCCACTGCCAATGCCAACGCCCAGCCCAGCGCCAGTGCTCGTTGTCGTTGTACCTCTCCCACCGCAAGTTTCTCTGCCGCTTTTTGTGTCGGTGTTTGTTCCTCTGTTCCTCGACAGGCTCCTCAGCTTCCCTTGTCTTCCGTTTCCTTCCCACCACCGCTTGCACGGCTTCGCTTCGCCCAGGTTCTTTGCCATCAGCGACGTCAAATCCCCCCCGTCCGTTCCACTCGTCGACCCCCCGGGACGGACCCAGAAAATATTCATTAGTTTTGTTTTCGAGAACCTCCAGTCCGGGTCTCCGCCCCTTCTTGAGGCCTCTCATTCGGCCGCCCGAGGTCCATGAACCCGCCTTTTCTCTCACAACAGTGGTTACGCCCGCTTGAGGGGAGACCCTTGGAAAAAGCCGCAACATCAACAAAACATCTTGGTTTTGTAAACAAACCCAACCCAGGCAATAGAACATAGTGTAGGGAAAGAAAAAAAAAACCGCCGTCTGGTCGGTCCTTGGCCCAGACAACGCCGAAAGCAACCGTGGAACAACAGGCCTCTGGGCTTGTCCTGAGAGCCCGCAACCTTAAAACCGGTTGGCAAAAGGTTCTAAGGACGCCACACCATTGCTTCTGCTCTAGAAGGGTGACCCCTCCTTTCTCTGTCAAAGTCTCGTCTCGTTCCTGCTCGGTCGGTCGGTCGCCTCTGATCCTTCCTCCGGGCGCATTTCTTGGTTTCCCCCACGTGCTCCATGCCAGTTGGGAAAGGAATGAGGCTGAATCAGGCGTAGCCAAGCGGGTTGCGGATACTCGGCGCAGGTCTGGCGGTGGCCTGGGCTCGCTGCGGTGTCTCTGGCCTGCCGCCGATGCGGACGCTGGCCCTTGTGTAGCTGGCTCTGGCTCTGCGGTTGGGGTGTCGGTCTGGCTGTTCTTGTGTCTCGTTTCCCCGTTCTCGTTTCCCCTCCCCTCACCTTGTTTCTCTCCGCTGGCCCAGTGTCGTCCCGTTGGCGAGCATCTTGCACTTTGCGGCATTGTCAACAACAAGAGCGGCAAGGTCGACGCCGAGTCTGTTGGCTTCTGGGAACTTCGGGTCGAGCCGAGCAGGCTTGCAATCACTGATTCAGACCCTCGAGGGCAGTGTGAGCAAGTTGCTGAAAACGAGAGGTGAGGCAGGCCGAGACGACCGCCACATTCTCTCTCCATCGATCCATCCATCCCCCATCCTGGGCCGTCCCATCCCATCCTATCCCATCCCATCCGCCTTGGACTCCGCCCATTCCGCTGCGTCAGCCTGTCGCTCCCACCCTTCATCTCGCCCATTAGATAACCCCCCCGGCGCCGCTCATCTCGCTCCCCCTCCCAGCTGGGTCCAACACTCACCGTATGTTGAATGACATGACCGACGCGTCTTTGACCCTGTGGATTTAAGTCGTGTGCTCACCGTCACCTCCACAGGCACTCGTCTCTGGCACCGAACCATTGCTGCCGCTCAACGTCGCTGCAGCCACCTCCTTCGTCGTCGTCGTCGTCGTCGTCGTCGTCGTCGTCGTCGTCGCCGTTGTTGTTCCGCTCGCCTGTTGTACGATCTATGCATCTCGACCGGTCTTCATTGTCGCTGTAAGAGAGAGGCGTCTCCAAATCGGGGGAGCGGTTTGCCGCCCGGCCTGCATGGTGGAGGAGTTCTTCTGGTCTGGCAGCACGCCGTAGCCAATCGCCAGTTGGACGAGACCGCTTAGAAACGACGACAGGCCATCAAGCAGTGGTGCCCGGTTAGTCGCAAGGAAAGCAGGACCTCGACGTCGACTCTGGCTGTGCAGTGCAGCAGATAGCAGAAGAAGAGTCGTGTAGGAGAAAGACTGCGGGAGCTGTTGCAACTGTCGCAATGGCTTCGTACACAGACTTGGCGGGCTCTGCGCCGGCAGGCAAGCTGTCCAAGTCGCGCAGCAAAACGGTGGTCAAGCCGATATTGAAAAAGCTGTCGCACTCGGAGAAGAATTCGCTCGACCTAGACCGTGGGTGGGATGAGCAGACGTCGTTCGGCAACTACAGTGGCAGCCTGGGGAGAGAAAGGGAAGGCTCGTTTGGAGGGCGGGACGTCAGCTTCAGCATCTCGGCTACAGAGCTCAACGCAGGGAACAGCAACGGAAGGAGCAAATTCAGCCACGCGCGGTCAACCAGCGGCACCTCCCACGTCAGTATAGCAACCAACGGCAGCGGCCAGCGAAACGGCAGCTTCGTCCACCCTTTCCAGCAGACGCCGCGCACCTTGACACCGCCGCTCTCGTACGCCAACTCCTTCACCAGCTTCGAGAGGGAAACCACCGCCGCCGTCACCAGCGGCCCTCGCGACTACTCTCCCACCATCACCGAGGACGACGACGACCTGCTCGACCAGCATCACTTTGGCAAAACCCCAAGTCACCAACGTCCCACTTACCACCCAACACCCCCCTCCTCCACCACCATCGTCAACACCTCAATATCGTATCCCCGGCGCCCATCATTAACCAGCCGTACGTCATCTTTATCCGACATCCACACCACCGGTCCCCCCTCTCTGCGCATCAACACCAGCCGCACAAACTCCAACGCAGCCTCGTCGCGACTCGTCCACGTCTCAAGCCACTCCGACATCAACATTGTCGGCAGGAAGTCTGAGTCTGCCACCGTCTCCAGCACTGCGCCTACTTTTTCGCCATTATCAACAACGTCCCCTTCCACGTCAACCACCGCCATGTCTCCCCTGCGAACCTCTCTCGAGGGCTTCCGCCTCCGCTCCCGCTCCGAGCTTGACTCCAACTACCACCAGGAACGCATCAGAGAGGAGAGACGCCGCTGGCAGGAGAAGGAGCGCCTCAAGGACGCCAAGAAGGCCAAAGAAGACCAGCGCAAGCAAGAGCGCGCCAACCTGAAAGAAGCCCAGCGCTTTGAGAAGGAACAGCAGATGCTGCAACAGGAGCAGCAAATCCAGGCTAAGCGAGAAGCCAAGGAGGCTGCACGCAAGCAGAGCTTCACCAACAGCGCCCGCAACAGCTCCAGCGAAATCATCCGCCCTTCCATCAGCCGCAAGAAGACTGCCCCTGATGCCGAGAAGGTGGCCATGGGTGAGCTTGGATTTGCTGGTCGCAGCTACGAGAGTACCAACCAAGGCCAGGCGCCTGTTGCTGACCAGGGCACCTTTGAGGGTCCTCGCCGCTCCCTGACAGCCAAGCGCAAGACTCAGGGTGCCTGGACCAGCTTCGTCTTGTGGTTCCGGACTAGAATTCTGCGGCTGAACAACATGGCCAAGCGCTAAACTTCTCTCTACATATTCTTCTACGCCCATTCTTCATCTGTCACGTCAACATGCAGAGGATCCCTCTCTCGCAGGGGGTGGACCCGACGCACCTGACGCCACATATCTCAACCATCACGGAACATGATACACAAGCGGCCGCTTCCAGCATGATTAAGACAGATTCGATCATCATGACACGGGCAGACAGAACTTGTCACCTGCATTTTTCGCATTCACCATATACCCCAAACAACACACCGCCCTTTCACGCGCAATGCCTCCTTTTACGACATTGCCAGTGCCCTTTCAGAGGCTTGGGCACCTTTCATCACTATTTCACGCTCTCACATCCCACGATTATGAACGGCATTCACACGAAGTATCGGCATGGGCAGATGAGCAAAAAAAAGAAAACGGTTTCTATTTCCTTCGTTTTATATTATGGATCGGCATGGCGTTTTCGGAATCTTTTTCTCTCTGTCTCTGGCATGAGACATCACCACACACATCACCTCCCCCAGGAAAAGGAAGGGAGGACACTCGCTTAGGTGCCGTTGGACACGGCTTGGACAGACTTTGGAAGGCACCCCGACCTTGGCCCAAGGGCATTCTAGGAGGGACCTTTGGTTTGGGACGGCGTTTGGTTCGAGCGATCAAGCAAGCAAGCGAAATGGGCTCGTCTGGCCTAGAACAGGCAGACTGCTTCCCGCAGTGGAAAGCCGGGCCGTATGTAGAAGTATAAGAGTCAATGGATTGGCTCCTTCAGGTCACACTCGATTTCTCCTCCTGGTCCCCATGTGATGTTCTATCTGCTGAATGATGCTTCCCGCCCGCCGAGCCAGTTGCGGTGAGGCGCGATGCCGTCGTCCGACTGCAAACCGTCCGGTAGACAAGCTCGTCTGAGGAGGCTCTCGTCGAAGCATTCCCGTCCGTCGCGCGCGCGTGAGCTCCAGAGCTTTGCCGTAGTGGGATGGCGGGGTAAATGTGTCAAAACACAAACGCTGACGCCCCTAGCGCCCACAAGCCGGGCCATCGTGGGAATTCGCTGATCATGGGGGACCCTGGAATCGCAGGCGTGCCGTCGCGGGGCGCGTGTTTGAGCATCTTATCTGTTTTCCCATGGCGAAACGGGCGACCTCGGCGCCTGTGACATTTAACAATCTAGGCGATGCAACACCACACCCCATCTGGCGCCTTCACATCGTGGTATCTGCGGAGTACAGTAGGTAGTGTAGATCCCCCTTGCGATGAATACTGGAGCTATAATAACCCGGGAGAGAATGAACATGTTCGTGGTGATAATGGCTTGGCGGACGGGGTGGGCGCTAAGTGTTCTTCAGGTCGCGTGAGTGGTGTCCCAGACATCACAGTCCGACCGACGGGAGATCGGCTGGATGAATCGACCGACCTGATAAGAGCTCAGGTACATGGATTCCGTAGAGCGGTCTGGGTCTTATCGATAGCGCTGACCTAAGGTAAGACTACACTAAGGTACGGAGAGGGACGAATGGATATCAGACCGCTTGCAGCGTTTTCTGACGCTGGAGCTGGCTCTGCGGCATGTGGTCTGCACGGCACAGAGACTGCGGACAGGATGCAAATAGAAACTTGGAATCAAGTCACTTGGGGGCCAGCGATGGAAACAGCCGGGCTGCACGTATCGGTGCATCATCTCCTTGACAGAGCCACCTCCGTCGTTCCTGAACGTGGCTGTTGTTGTATGAGGTGAGCAGCGTTGTCTGGCCGTGCTGCATTGCCTACTTGCTTCACACACTTATTACCCAGAATATTCCCGACGGCTCGCACCACTTCACAATGCCGAGGCAGGAAGCTCCTGTGACGATGATGATCCCTGCATTAACTCGCTGGTAGGCTATCACACCTGCTGAAATATGGGGCTTTCAGCTGCTAGGTAAGCTCGGTGCTGTGATGGAGGATGTGAAAGGATAGAGCTTCCAGTGTCCTGTGGCTCCAGTGGGTCCCGAGTGCGTGGGAATGGGACGTGACGGGAGACACTGGCGTCGCTCCCGTACCAAACATCGACAGCCAGATCTGTACCGTAGTAACAACCTGCCCAAGATAGTGGCGGGGATTTGGCAAGCTAAGAGATCTAGAGCCCCAAATCTGTTTCGTTTCTTCAAACATTTCCGCCCTAAAGGTAGACAGCCCAAGCACTCTGGGAATCCCACGGCAACCCAACGTCCGTTCGCTGGTGAGGCAGAGACGACACAACCAACGCAGGGCAAAAGCTCCAACTCTACCTGACCTCACTCTCCCCCGTCCTACCTCACCTTACCCCAAGCTCCGAAACTCTAAAGCTCCAGCCGAGCCTGAACTTCAAAGCTCCCGCCCCCAACGTCTTCCCAACGGCATCTGATGCCGGTTGCCTGAGCTGTAATAGCAGGAAGGGTCATTTCATCCTGTATTCCGCCTCACGGTGCACTTCCCTTCAGCCCCTCGTCCTTTTCTCCTCGTATTCCACGATAGTTGCTTGACTGTCGCCACAGCTTCCATCGAAACGTACGGGCCCAGCTTGTCTGTGGAACGAAGGGACTATAGACTACACATACACAGCTTAAACCTCAATTGAGTCCGGGATCATGGCTCCGAATCGCAAATACGCCAATTACCCCGGCGCCCGGGAGGGCCCGACCCAGGTCAACACCAACACTCAGAAGGAGGATCAGAACCCCGTCCTTCGCGGCTGGCCTCTAGTCGCTGGCTCGACCATGTACGTTCAGTCGCTCATTGCTCCCCATGATCCAATTACTAATCCTCATACACAGTCTTGCAAACTCCGGCGCCGTTCAGCGCTTCTTCTGGAGCAACGCCAAGTTCGGCTCCATTAGGGACCTTCCAGGTCTGGATGACTACAGATACCGCTTCGCCGTTGGTATGCCCAGACCTTGATTCCGTCGCAGAATCTAACCCAGTCCCCAGCCCGACGTCATCTGTCTCTCCGAGACGGGATCCCACCCGGAGCCCATCCCCTTCTCCGCAGAACTCACCACCCCGGCGCCGGCAGACCAGCCAGCCCGCTACCTCTCCAGCGCAGACTACCATGCCCTTTACAAGACGGGCGCCATCACCCCGCTCGACGTCGTCCAGGCCCTGCTGCCCTTGATCCGACGCGCCGAGGGCCACCCGCCGCCTCAGACGGGTCCGTATGCGAACGCCTGGGTGGCATCCCACGGCCGCGAAGACATCGCCATTGACTCTGCCCGAGCTTCCACCGAGAGATGGCGCCGCGGCGAGCCCTTGGGACCTCTCGACGGTGTTCCCATTGGAGTGAAGGATGACATCGACGTCAAGGGATACGTCAGCCACAACGGCATGCAGTACCGGCCCGACCTGCCCTGGTTTAAGCCCGCCGACAAGACCTGGTGGCCTGTTGAACAGCTCGAGGCGGCCGGTGCCATTGTTCTGGGCAAGAATGCCATGCATGAGCTCGGTGGTGGTCAGTTACATCCCCCTTTCTCATCATCCATTTTAAGCTCAGCTCAAGCTAACCTCCCACGCAGACACCAACGGCTGCAACGTGAGAAACAAATCCAGCCCCAAGTGTGTACCATTGCTAACCCTCGTAGCCTCGTTGGGGAACGCCCACAAACTGGCACAACAAGTCCTACTACCCCGGCGGATCATCCTCCGGAGGCGGGTCCGCCCTCGGCGCCGGCATCGTCCCCATTTCCATCGGCACCGACGCCGGCGGCTCCATCCGCATCCCCTCCTCCTTCAACGGCATCTACGGCCTCAAGCCCTCCCACCACCGCACCTGCGCCATGAACTCCTCCATGTGCGTCGTCGGCCCCCTCGCCGCCACCGTCTCCGACCTCACCATCGCCTACCGCCTCATGTCGCGGCCCAACCCGGACGACCCGATCCAAGGCCTCTACACCCCTTCCATCCCACCCTCGCCGTCTGCCCCCAAGACGATCGCCATCGACGAGGCGTGGTGGTCCAAGGCCTCCGGCCCCGTCGCCTCCATCTGCCGCGCCGCCGTCGACAACTTCAAGTCCCAGGGCTACACCGTCGTCAACATCCGCATCCCCTACCTCCGCGAGATCCAGCTCATGCACTCCGCGACCTGCGTGACCGAGATGCAGGACCTCGCCCGCCACCGCCACCCGAACCCGGACGCCTGGCAGTCCATCATCAACCACGCCAACAAGGTCACCATGTCCGTCGGCACCCAGACCCCCGCCGGCGACTACATGAAGTACAACCAGCTGCGCGACCTGCTCATGAAGCACCTCGCCCACCTCTTCGAGGAGAACCCCGGCATGCTCGTCGTCACCCCGACCACGCCCCTCCCCGGCTGGCCCAAGCACCCCGGCGACGAGGCCTACGGCGTCTCCGACACGAACACCACCATCGCCAACATGAGCTACGTCTACGTCGCCAACGTCAGCGGGTGTCCCGCCGTCACCGCGCCCGTCGGCTACGTCGACCCCGTCCAGGGCGAGGGCAAGATCCCCGTCGGGCTGATGGCCATGGCGGAGTGGGGGTGCGAGGAGCAGCTGCTCGGCTGGGCGAGCGAGGCGGAGACATATCTGCACAAGGAGGGACGGCAGAGGCCCGAGGGCTGGGTGGACGTGATCGAGATGACCAAGAACGGGGGCCTTGAAGCCAAGAAGAACATCTAAGTACCATTGCGGTACTTTATCGAGCAAAAGTCACGGTAGTGGGAAAAGAAAAAGACGGGCAAAAGGGGTTTGTCATGGAACAAATCATATTCTTGTAGTGTTTGAATATAACAATAACCGGAATTATATCAAGCGCTAAAGACAGTGCAAAGAGGCAAGTAGCTGTTGTGTCTACTCCTCTTATCTATCATCATCATCATCACATCGTACCCAACGAGTTCTCTTTCTTTCTCTCTCAGTCAGAGTCATGTCCTTACTTGGTGAGGAACTTAGACGCCAAGCCCATGAACCCGCCCTTCTGCTCCCCCTGGCTCTTGAAGTACATCTTGAGCGCCATCTCGCCGGCCTGCTGGATCGCGGATTCCTTGCTGGTACCCTCTGCGACCTTGCCCTGCGACTGGCGCTGGTCGAATAGCTGTAATCCTTGCGTGTTAGCTATCTCATTCCCGATGAGGGGCATGGGAGGGAAAAAAGAAGACTCACCCGACTGGCCTCCGCCATGGCGAGTCCCATGAACCCGCCCTGGCTCTGCTTCTGCCCGCCCGTCTCGCCGCTCGAGAACATCTTGAGCGCCTGCATCGCGGCTGCGGCGCCGAGGCCCTTGTCGTCCGCCTTCTCGCCATCGTCGTCGTCGCCAAAGAACTTCTTGTGCTTCTTGACCGCATCTGTTCCAACCAAAAAACACACAATGTGAGTATGAGTCTCAACACGTACACAAGCAACAACACTCCACAGCATGAGTGCTACAACAGACGACACAAAATCACGTACCGTCCTCATCGATATCCTCATTCGCCAACTGCCCCTTCTTCTGCGTCAAGGCGCCCAACACGGTCGAGAACAAGTCCGCGTCGCCGCTGGAACCCGCGTGGCGCGAGGCCTGGTGGGCGGCCTGTCGATAATCGTCATCGTCGTCGTCGGGGAACGCTCCGCCGCCCGCGGGGTAGTTGCCGCCGTGAGCCTCTGCGCGTCGAATAATCAGCTTTGGGAAACTTTATAAAAGATTCTCACATCCTTTTCTTTGAAAGCAAAGAAAGGAAATAAAGGAAATCTGCGTGTTTTCTCTGGACATAAAAACGCGTCTCCCCGATCTCTCCCAAAATGCAATCTTGACAAACCCCTGGGAGATCTACAACAGCTAAACCAATGTTTGGATGAAGACTAGGGGGGAACGCAAAAGCCAGAAAAAAAGTAAATAAAATGCAAAACATCAAAAACTTACTGTCGCCTCCGGGAAGAGGTTGGCCTATTACGCGGTACACACACTATCGTCAGTAACAAGCTTTCTCGCTGGATGAGGGGCCGCGGGGTAATAGGGGGCGCTGCCGGCACTGGGACACTTGGATGGCGGGGTAAAGGTAGGAAGGGTAAGGTAAGGGGAAGCTTGGGCAGCGCGTACCGTAGCCCTGCGAGGAGGAGTGGTGCTGCGACGGCTTGTCGTCGTCGTCCTTGTTCAGGTACGCTTGCACTTTTGATTGCGCGAGGTCTGCGAGCTTGTCCATTTTGGTTACGTATGATTTGTGATATGTGGTTGCGAAGATGCAAAGATATGAAGCAGTAGATGTTCTTGTTAAGAAGAGAAGAGGGATTTACATGTGCCTGGGTTGCAAGCTCTTGTAGCTAGAAGGGCAGCCACGTCTCCGCAGGAAAGACGGGCGATCAATTGTCTCAGGACACCCTGAGCTGGCCATGCACACCAGCAGCTGCGACGAGGAATATCCAACGAGCCAATGGCTGATGCGTATTGCAGCCATAGAGGGGAGCAACATGCGTTTCTCAGCTGCCATGCCTAGCGCGCCCCGTTTCGTGAAGATTGATACCAGTGACGCAGCTGGCCTGGCGTCAACACTGGTTCAAAAACTCGCACCCACGATACAAACGTCGTCTCCCATCCCGCGGGTTGACTGATGACCAGCACTGCGTGTGCCTGGCCCCCTCCACGTCTGATGTGCCTGTGCCACGGAGTCCCACCCGCCCCATTCAAGATCAACCACCATGGTCGCATCCGCAAATGCATGCTCGTCCCGTCCAATCATAGCTTCCGTGCTGGGATGGCCTGATTTGTCCTGGATGCAAGGTCGGAGCCTGTTCAGCAGTATTCAGGGCTCCAGGCGCAAACGAGTTGTTTCAGGAACCTACCGGCCTTCCTGTGTCGACGTCTATGAGCAGCACAAGCGTTTGTCGATAGTCGTGGTCAAAAGTGACCAACAAGGCACCGTACAATGTCATGTTCAACAAAAGGCCAGGTTGTCCATGATCGAGCTTACTCACTTGGTGGTGGACAGTGGGCACGCTCGCAGTCGCCGTGACCAACGGGATGCATCGTCAGAAGCCCCTCATCTGAGAGGCTCCATTTAGATATCACTTTTTCTGCAGTCCGTCCTGCCTGGCCAGGGTCTTGGCTGACCGCCAGTCGAACCGCCTCAAAATAGACAATTAGCCCGCAAGGGCCCGCCAAGCCGACAAAATTTCGATGCCAGCAGCAGCATCAGGCTTGGCGGGCGTGGTGATTGAAAGCAACATGGCTTGAATTTCGCTGTTGAGACTGCCCATCTGAAATCTCGCGCTCCTTGTCCCACGACCTGGTGTCGTGTTTAGGTATCTCGGTTGCTGCAAAAAAAGGCTGAAAACAAAACGGACGGCCGTATGTTCGTCATAGTCATAGCTGCGCCGTGCCCTCTTCCAGACGCCAACGCCGGTGGACATCATGAAGCTCCATCGCCTCCCTTTCTCTGGGGGCACATATCGATAGATACGGCAGCGTCGACCCATTAACTAATTTTAACTGTGAGCCCCCGTAGAGTGCTCGACTGCCAGTGAACCTGATGCATTATTGCTGCCGCCATGGCGGTTCTTCTTCTCCTTCTTGGCCCATCTAAGCCCGCAAGCGTTACATAGCGTCTTGGGGCCACTCGGACCTTTGCGCCATTCGGGTGAATCGAGGGTACCTGTTTGACATCGTCAGAATGAACATCACTGTTGTAATTTGGTTGATATGAAGCCTACCGCAGTCCGTGCAGACGTATTCCTCCGAAGTCTTGAGCTTCTTCTTTTTGTCGCCTGTCCGAGGATCCCGGTCCAAAGGAATAGCAATTCCGGCATCGCCCTTGATCAAAGTTGGGCTTGCGTCTCCTGTCGTGATGCCGCGACTTCTCTCCCCCTCGATATATCTCAACCCTGTCAACATCTCGATGGTGTCGGTATGCGAGGCACCGCCCTCGTAACGAGCCATCTTGTCCTTCAGTGAGTCTGGACGACTTCCTGCGACACCTTCCAAAGCTTCCCTGGTAAGCGCGACGTTGAGTGCTGAAGTTCTGTCATTGGAGCTATCGTTACGCGATACACTCGGGGCGGAGGTGGTCATGGTGGTTTCTGAGGGAGTCACGTCTGATCTACCCTCCTGACTCTGCTGCCATATCCTCTGCGACTCTTCATTTTCCATCTCTTCCTCCCTCCGAAGCTCAGCGATGCGCCTTCTCAGCCTCTCGTTCTCCATCTTGTGCTCGAGGAACGTGTCTAGCAGGCCTGCATTTTTTGTGGGGTACAGGCGCGACATCATAAACACGGCCTGACAGAAGGGCGATTGGTTGTGCGGGTTGGGGGCGAACTTGGCGGCGGCGATATGGGCGTGACCGACTGACTCGAAGATGGCGTATTTACCATCCTTCTTCTTGAACCTAAAGAAGAGGCGTAGAGGATTCCCAGAGGCAATTGACTCGTTCAGCTCGGCGACAAAGACGCCTACGTCGTCTGGGTGTACGAGATCCTTGAGGAAGGTGTCGATGATCTCTTCGGAGGTATATCCGGTTAAGTTAAGAATACTAGGGGAGACATATCGTATGCGACCATTGGCGTCGAGAATCTGAAGAAAATCTTTGAGCTCTTCGATGACCTTGGCAGGCCAGCCTCGTCGCTTCGTGAACTCGGTCAGGGTGCTGCTTCCCGCTTGTTGCATAGCTTGAGAATTGAAGCCGCCTACGGGCTGAGGCCCCGCTCCGACAACGCTGGAAGCGTCGTCGCCATTTTTCGAATAGCTGGTGTTCATGCCGGAGTTGTCGTCGGTAAGGCCGTCGGGCATGGGGGTATTAACGAAGAAGTTGGACATTCCGTTGTCGTCGCCGGGGTTGTCGACGCTCATGGACATGGCATCGAAGTTCCCGTATATTGTTGAGTCCAGGAGAGTAGACATCATGTTGGGGTCTGCTTCGGCCATCTGCATTGCGTCAGCACGGCTTGGGGAGCGGTAAGTAGCCATTTGATGGGGTTCGAAGGGAATGCGCCGGGGGTCGGCGGGTCAGGTGAAGAAAGAGGAGAGGTAAGCGAAAGTGGGAGAAAGGCTGGTTCGGTGAGGTCCCATGTGCATCAGGCTGTGAGGAGCAGGAGGAGGAGGAGGAGCGGGCGGGTAGCGGGCGGGCAGCGGGCGGGGAGCAACTAACAGCATCAAAGGCAGAGAAGTCTTGGGGCCCGAAGCCAAACATATTGGCTGGGGGAGGTTGAGGTGGTCCGTGAGACATGATTGTGGTGGTATTGTTCCAATACTGATGCTGGCACAGACGGCTTCTAACAAAGGCATTTGGCAGTTTGTGCAGCGACTCGGATGGGGCCCCGGGGGGGATTGACCACTGAGATTGACGTCTTCGTAGTGGTCACGGCGGGCGGCGGCGGCACGGTGCTGAGGTGCGAGTCCAGATAGATCTAGGCCTGGGCCTCCCGCTGGGCTGTTGGCAGGCAACTCAAACCGCGATAAGGTATCGATGCTGGCTATCAGGTCGGTCCAGTGCTGCGAGGTATCCGTAGGGTGTTTGGTTGGAACCGCAACATGCGCACTGCAGCGCGACAGAAGCAGCAAGCAACGCAGCTGCGAGGGCAGGGCCCAGTAAGCTGCGCGAGTACCAGCGACAGCTCTTGCGACGACGGCCGGTGAATGCGACTATGCTTGTCTGCTTGTCGTGGTCGTTGGCTGTCGGGTCGGGCTGGGCTCGAGCAGGTCGCAAGCACGAGTGAGTTTCGGAGCAGGGCCTCGACTCCGACAGAGCCTAGAAGCAGCTAGGTCCAAGATACGGATACGGGACGGGATATGGGGCGTTGTGCGTCGACGGGAGCACTGTTTAGCCCTTCATATCTCTTTTTGTCTGGTCCAGAACGGTCTATTCGCAGCGGTAGGAACAGAATCGCGACTGATGTTGAAGAATTTTGCCAGAATGCGAGGTTGCTGCAGCACAAAACCGACGTAAAACAACGACAACGAGGGCGACGCCAAGACCAGGGTTGATCGAAGGGTGATTTCTGTGCGAGAGATTTCCAGAGGATGGGGGCTTGTAGTCATTAATAAAGGGCGGGTATTGGGTGACCACTAGCACAGAGTGAGAGAGAGAGAGAGAAAGGCCAGTCCAGTCCGGTTGAGAGTCTGGCTTGGTGTGGTGCGGAGCGATGCGAGACTTGGGCAGCGGTAGCGGTAGAGGTTGTAAGGTAGGTACGGTAGGTAGGTACAGCATCCGTAGTCAGAGAGATAGCAGCAACGAGGTAAGGCCAGTGAGGTAGCAGCGACAGGGCAGGCAGGTCTTGTCGGCTGGATTCCACGCAACTCAGCTACTAGGTAGGTAAGGTTGTCTCGTCCTGTCTGTCGGGGCTGACTTGCTTCGTGACACGGGGGGGCGTGTCCAGTCAGGGTCGTCGGGGTCGGATCACCGCGAGCTTGGCCGGCAAGCCAGAGACACTGCGAGAGATGCGGGCTGGATGCAGACTGTCGGGGTTGATGCAAGAAGCGAGGGGAGGGAACGAAGGGGACCAGGAATGGAGAGGGAGGTGTGCGGAGGAGAGAAGGAAAAGATTAGAAAGCGGAAGACGAGGGGCAGAGGAAACAATTTGTGAAAATGGCCGGTAGGGAAGGTGAGGGAAACGAAGTCACGTCGTCACCAAAAAAACTAGAAAGGTGTGGTGGGCAGGCACAGGTACAGGCACAGGTACAGGCACAGGCACAGGCATAGACAAGCAGGGTAAAGAGGCCCATGGAAGGGAAGCAAGCTGGAGGAGCGGCGTGGGATGCCAGGGGACCTGCAAAAAGAAGGGGACGGGGACGGGAGAAAAAAAAACATGGGAAACTGCAAAATGGAAATGGAGCATATGGCAATTTTGAGCGTCCGGGACATGGAATTCTGCAAAAACAACCCCTCCACCCCGCCCAGGAGCACCTCCTACGCAATCGCTTTCCCACTAACAATGCACCTCTGCCACCGCTGTGTGATGGATAACTGGGCTGCTAATCGCCCTGGATTGGGCAGTTTCCAGCGCACCAATGGGCCGTCCAGCACCTGCTCCGGTGCATGCTCTCCCTTACACTGGCACGTCATGTCTCCATGCCTTGCCCATGCCTTGCCCATGCCTTGGGAAACTGCACGGTCCAGCTGTCCATTGCAATGGTTCCAGAGCTCAGATTCCAGGGCCCTACGCAACGATCATCCCCTGTGGCTGCCGCCTGCGGAGCCACTGTCCGGAGCAAACGCCCCGGCATCACGGCGGTCAAAGAACCCTCGCCGCAGCTGTTTGGCTGCGTGAGGCATCAAATTGGGTCGCGGTGGATCTGTTTTGCCGCTAGAGCCCACGCTGGATGCCTTGCCTTAATCGGTTAGCCATGGATTATTATCAGTTTTCGTGGATCCTTCTCGGCCTTCTGGAAACACCGTACCCATCATCACGTATTCGGATCGTGCATCAGTAAGGTACCGTGCTTACGTGCTTACTTGGGTCGGTATGAATAAATAGAGTGCCGTCGTCGCCTTCGACGACAGCTGTGTGACGGACAGGTGTTTGACTGCCACGTTGAACCGAGGTGGTGGTGGTAGTGGTGGTGGTCTGGTCTGAAGTAAGGGAAGACTGTTGGTTGGCTTGTCAGATGATGCAATCCACCATGTAAGGCAGTGTGTATCCTTTTACCTTTGAGCAACGTTGTGCTCTTTTCAATCTCGAGCTGCCTAACTTATACAGCAAACCAAATCTTGAAGCTTCAAGTCTGACAGCTCGTTGCTTGCTGTCATGCATGCAGGCGATTGAGTGCTGGTTAAGGTACCTTAGGTACTTGGCGGCCTTGTGTACCCGAACCGCCAAAGTGCACCAGGTTCCTTTTGGGACTTGGGAATCCGAGTCTTATCGTTATCTTATCTGGTACTCGACCGTATCTTATCTAATCAGACCACGATCATAGTGCACTCCTTCCAGGTTCTCGACGCGTGAATGCCTGCTGCGCGTCTCGAAGCCGATGGCAGCCTGCTACAAGGCAACTCCCCCGTGCACCCCTCTAAGCACAAAATAAACTTCCCATCCCCACCTCGATCTTGATCTGTCCATCTTCAACTTCACATTGTTCTTTTTTTACTAAACCATCATCCGAATCGAGCCCCCCAATTTGCATGGCTAACGGCCTTCCGAGGCACCGCCCGCGATGTCCAAGATCGACAAGTTGTCCGTCCAGGGCATTCGCTCCTTCGGCGGCAGCCGTGAAACCATCTCCTTCTACACACCCCTAACTCTCATCGTTGGATACAACGGCTCCGGAAAGACGACCATCATCGAGTGCCTCAAGTATGCCACCACCGGTGAGCAGCCACCCAACAGCAAAGGAGGTGCTTTTGTCCATGACCCTAAGGTATGCACCCACTTCCACCCAGGACTCTCCAACCTTCTCAAGCTAACATGTTGCAGTTGTGCGGAGAAAAGGAAGTCCTAGCCCAGGTCAAGCTTGCCTTCACGTCGACGAGCGGCCTCAAGTTCGTTTCTACTCGCAGTCTTCAATTGACCGTCAAGAAAACTACGCGATCACTCAAGACCCTCGAGGGTTCCTTGGCCTGCAACAACAATGGCGAGCGCACAGTCACTTCCAGCAGAGTGGCACAGATGGACGAATGGATTCCGAGAGAGCTTGGTGTCTCCCGAGCCATCCTCGACTACGTCATCTTCTGTCACCAGGACGAATCTCTCTGGCCCATGAGCGAACCTGCCGCGCTGAAGAAGCAGTTCGACCAGATTTTCGAGGCGATGCGATATACCAAGGCTATCGACAACCTGAAGCTTCTCAGAAAAAAGCAGGGTGAGGAGTTATCCAAACTCAAGATTTTTGAAGAGCAGGACAGGATCAACAAGGAGAAAGGCGACCGAGCTGAGAAGCGGGCTACTGAGCTAGAGGCTGAGATTGAAGCAGCCAGAGCGAAGTGCAAGACAATGTCGGCTGAGATGGAGGACCTCCAAGAGCAGATTCGCGAAAAGCACGAACAGGCAAACAGTTTTCTCCGCATCGTCAATGATCTCAAGTTCAAGCGGGATCAGCTCACCTACCGCGAGGGCGCCATTTCCGATCTCAAGATGACCCTGGAGGAACTCTCAGAAGACGACGAGTACCTCAAGAACGCCCTTGAACAGTACGAAGAGCGCATGTCACGATACCAAGAGGAAGCGGACGAAAATAAGACCCAATACAACGAGCTTCAAAGGGATATGACCAACTCTCGCAAGGAGCTTTCTCTGAAGCTGGCCGAGCAGGGAAAGCATCAGTCCGACAAGGACAAGTACGAGCGTCAACTTCAATCCCGCATGGAGCTGGTCCGACAGGCCGCGGAAATGCACGGGTTCCGGGGCTACGACGGTGACCTGAAGGACAGCCAGATCAAGACCTTCAACGAGCGCATACAGAAACTTTTGGCCGACAAGAAGCGTGACTTGGAGCGCGTACAGAAGGAGAACGCCCGCGAACTGGACCAGGCCACGAGCGTCATCACCGAGCTCGAGGGCCGCAAGGCAACTATGACCCAGAACCGAGTATTCGCCAAGCAACGATTGGGTGCGATTGAGAAGCGTGTCAACGTTTTGCAGATGGACATCAACCGCTTGGACATTGACGAGGGCGCCAAAGCCATCTTGGACAGCCAGTTCGAGGATGTCGAAAGCAGGTTGAAGAAGGCTAACGAGTCATTGACTGCTGCTGATTTCGATACGCAGCTTCAGCAAGATAACGAGAAGCTGTGGCAGCTCGAGAGCGAGAACGAGAAGCTAGGACGTGAGCTGATGGAGTGCACAAGACTCGCGTCCGAGCGCGCACAGCTGGATCTACGCAAGAAGGAGTTATCGGACCGTAAGCGCAAGTTGGATACTCTGACAAACACGTGGAAATCCAAGCTTGATGCGCATGTTGGCACTGCGTGGCAGACAGAGACGCTCGAATCCCAGTACCACGATGTCATTAAGCGTCAGAACAAAGTGCTCGCAGAAGCTCGCCAAAAGCGCGAATCGGCAAGAGACAAACATCAAAAAGTCGACTACCGTCTCAAGAGCGCCAAGGAGACCGGTCAGAAGAAGACAGCCGAGGCGTCACATTGCCAGGAGACTGTGGTCAATGCTTTGAAGTCAGTTCGCGACGGTGCCACCATCGAGGACTACGAAGAGGAGTTCAAGCTCCACGAGGAGGATGTGGAAACCTACCAAACCGACATCAGCCTTTTGGATGCTTTGGCCGACTACTACCGTGGTTGCCAAAAGACCTTGCAGGACAAGAACAAATGTCGACTCTGCGATCGTGGGTTCGATGACAAGCAGAATGTTGCCAAGTCAAGGTTCTCCGACAAGCTCGTCAAGTTCCTCGACCCCAACAAGAAGGAGAAGGCAGAGGAGGATCTTGCCAACTCCACAAACCTCCTCAACTCGTTGCGCAAAGTCAAGCCGCAGTACGAGACGTATCAACGACTGATGGCCGAAATTCCTGGCGTCAAGGAGGATTGCTCCTCGCTGGAAGCTGAATGCGAGGCTCTCGAAAGGCAACTAGAGGAGCATGATGCCGTCGTCGGCGCTGAGGAAGAGAAGCTGAACAACATTGAGTCCCTGAACAAGACTGTCATAAATATCACTCAAGCTCTCAAGGACATCAAGGACTCGGAGTCTCAGGTTGACAGAATCATGTCTCAACAATCGTCGAGCGTTGCTAGCCGAAGTGCTGACGAGATCCATGAACTCCAGGCATCTTGTAACGAGCAGATTAGATCTTTGAAGAACAAGATTCTCAAGACTTCGACTGAGCGTCAACGCATGAAGGATCAGCTCAACGCTCTTGAGCTGGAGAAGAGTGAGCTGAGAAATAAGCTGAGCAAGGCCCTCAACCAGCTTGAACGCAAGAAGGACTTCCAGAACCAGATCCAGACCTTGAAGGATGACCAGACTCACCAGAGAGAACTGATCAGCAAGGCAGACGAGGACTTGGAAAAGATCGAGCCTGAGATTGCCGAGGCGAGATCAGTGCGAAACGACACTCTGCAGAAGGGTCGTACCAAGGAGCAGGGCATTGCGGAGGAACGTGACAAGGTTGCCGACTCTGTTACGGAACTAAAGATGGTCGAGTGCGACATCCAGGACTACATCGACCGAGGCGGCCCGTCCAACCTTGCGTCCAACGAACGCGCCATTGCCGCTCTCGAGAAGTCCATCGCTGGATTGGACAAGGAGATTTCTGACTTGACGGTGCGGACTAATAAGCTTAAGCAAGACATCGACAATGGCGATCGCAAGAAGCAGAACATTAGCAACAACATCAAGTACCGCCAAAATCTGCAGCAGCTCGAGGTTCTTCGACGTGACATTCAGGACCTAGAGGCCCGTGATGCCGACGAGGATTATAGGACATTGGCTGCCGAAGCCAAGCAATTGGAGAACCGTCATAGCCGACTCGTTGCTGAGCGCGGCTCTGTCATGGGCCAAATGACGACTAAGGATAAAGAGCTGGAGCGAGTACTGGAAGAATGGAACCAGGAATACAAGGACGCGGCGAAGAAGTTCCGCGAGTCGCACATCAAAGTCGAGACCACCAAGGCTGCTATTGAGGATCTGGGTCGTTATAGTGCTGCCCTGGACAAAGCAATCATGCAGTATCACAGTCTCAAGATGGAGGAGGTGAACCGTATCGCCGGCGAGCTGTGGCAGAGTACCTACCAAGGTACTGACATTGACACCATCCTGATTCGCTCCGACAACGAGAACGTAACTACTGGCCGCCGCTCGTACAATTATCGGGTTTGCATGGTCAAGCAGGACACAGAGATGGACATGCGTGGTCGCTGCTCCGCTGGACAGAAGGTTTTGGCCAGTATAATCATTCGCCTAGCTCTCGCAGAGAGTTTTGGTGTCAACTGCGGGCTTATTGCCCTTGACGAGCCGACGACCAACCTCGACAAGGACAACATCAAGAGTCTCGCCGAGAGTCTTCATGCCATCATCAAGGCCCGTCAAGCACAGAGCAACTTCCAGCTCATTGTCATCACTCACGACGAGGAGTTTTTGCGACACATGCGCTGCAGCGACTTTTGCGACAGTTTCTTCCGCGTCAGGAGAGACGACAAGCAAAACAGTGTTATTACGAAGGAGAGCATCACGAGAGTATTGTAAGGCGTATGTGCGTATTCTGGTGTGTACGGCGGACTGGAGTAGGACGGATTACAAAAAGCATGGCGTTCTGGTCATTTCTTACGGTCATTGTAGTCAGTATGACTACCTACGTTTGCTTGGAGTTAGACGTATGGTAAGCGTGCAATGAGCCTAATTGACGAAGATACCTTTATCACATGTGATCTCATTCTCAATTGTGCGACTTTGGTCCCGTTCGTCCTATTTTCGCGAGAATGCCATCACGTCGAGATGTTATCACTGACTCTAAGAATGTTCGGGATGAAAACGGTTCATGGTATCATGGCCCCCTTCTTTCTACACGAGAGCGAGCGTTCAGACGCTACTCGATCCCGGGCGGCGGAGCAGTTCTCTCCTTCTTCTCCTCATCCTCAACCTTGGGCACCTTGGCCTCTTCTTCCTCTTCCTCCTTGACGTCAGTCTTCATCTCCTCATCCTCGTCTTCCTCCTTGGGCTTAACCTCGACGTCTGCTTCCTCCTTGATCTCACCATCCTTCTTCTCGTCGTCGTCTTCTTCGTTCTTCACCGGGGAAGCATCCTCGCCCGCGGTGACGACGTCGCCATCCCCTTCCTTGATCTTCTTGCTCGCGAGACCCTCGAGCTCCGCGTCCGCGTCCCGTTTGGAATGCGTCGTGATGGTGCTCGTCTCCGAGGCGGCGTCGTCGCCGGCGGTGGTGGAGTCCGCCTCCATCGTGACCGACGAGGCGTCCTCCGTCTGCGAGTCCTCGTCAAGCGCCGCCGCCGGGGGCGTGTTGGACGCGGCCTTGCGACCCACGGCGGCCTCGACGTCGATGCCCTGCATCTCCATGCCGGGGCCGCCGACGAAGCTCGTCGTGACACTCTGCGGACCGAGGTCCTCGGCGCCAATCTCCTCGGGCCCGCGGGCGTGCGGGACCTCGTTCTCGTCTTCAGCCGCAGCACCACCGCCAGGTTGCTGCTTCTCGGGGCTGTTACCGCCGCCGCCACCTTCACCACCACCACTGCCAGGGGAGGAGGAGCCGCCCGCGGCGGCGGCAGCGCGGAGGGCAGCGGCCTGCAGATGTGCTTCTTCTGTTTGTCGCGCGAGTTGGTTGACTGGAACGACGCCCTGCTCCTGCTCCTGTCGCAGTAACTCACCTTGCGTTATGCCTGCTGGGCCTGCTGCTGGGCCGCCTGCTGTGCTGATGTGGCCCGTGGCGCCCATGGACGGGATGCCGTTGACGCTGACGCTGACGGTCTCGATGCTGCCGACGCCGTTGGGGCCGTCGATGGTCTCCGTGGACTCGGTACGGATCTCGGCGGGCCCGTTGTTGGAGCCGCCGCCGCTGGAGGAGGCGGGCGAGGCGGAGCCAGGGGAGGGCCGGCGCGTGAGCCAGGGGATGGGGGTTAGTAGGGCGCCGCCGAGGGCTTCGTCGGTGCCGACGGTCGAGGCGACCGAGTTTGTCGAGTTGCCCCAGGAGACGGCCGCGGCGGGATCCGGGGGGGAGGAGGAGCCGTTTGCGTTGTTGTTGTTATTGCTGGCGAGGGTGCCGTTGGAGAGGAGCGTCATGGCCGAGACGTCTGGGATGGCGGGCGGGAGGGGGTAGATGTTTGCGCCGCTGGTAACATGGACGACGCGGTCGACGGCGTGGAGGTAGGAGGCCAGATGACGATAATGGCGGCGCGGCTCGATGACGAGCTCGGCGAGGCGTTGGATCGTGTGCGGGGGGTACTTCGGGAAGCTGGCGAGGACGGACTTGATCTCGGTGAGCATGGCCTCGATCTGGGCCGGAAGGGAGCCCGGGTCCGTTGGAGCGGCGGTAGCGGCTTCGGTCGCATCGCTTTCGGCGGCCGGGGCCGGGGCGGTCGGTTGGCTGTTCTCCTTGTCTGCTTCCTGCGACGAGGAGGGTTCGGCGGCGGGCTCGAGGGGTGGTGTTTGTTGTTGGCCTGGTGGGTTAATGTGTTGAGGGAGGGGTGGCAGATTCGGGATAGGAAAGTCATTGTGAGCTATCTAGAAGAACATTCGCAAAGCGAACGTGTGAGCGCGCCCTGCGGGAGGCCAAGAGGAGTTTTCGGATGGGCAGTTTCGGACGAAGGAGAAAGGGGGAGGCGGGAGTGAGTTGAGGTCGGTCGGCGATCGGGACATACCTTATCTAGCCTCGTGATGATGTCTTGCGACATGGCAGGCCATAGACCGCTTTGCGACGTGGTTAGCGATGGCGGCGCGTCGATCTGGTGGGAGAGAGTGACGATTGACTTACTAGTCCATTTGGCCGCCTGACGCGACCGTCCGCAAGAGGTCGTCGTCGACTTCGATCTCCATTTCTGAGGACATGGAGTCGTTTGGGTGGTGGTTTTTTTGGAAGAAGAGCTACTTTCGCTGACGTCGCGTGCTGGGGGCAAGGAAAGCGCGACTAGTCGGAAAGTTGGAGAGATGCGCTTAAACGGGTTGCGCCCCGCGCCAAAAATAGCTCCGCGTAGGGAGGTTAATGCAGATACAGGAACGTTGAGCCGTTATGTTTGGAGCTCCTTTTGCAACCTGAAAGATGCTAGAAGGCGTGGAAAATGTGAGCTGTGGTTACCGGGTAGTAGGGGTGCAGGAAGACTGCAGCGGTTCCCGAGGCTCAAAAGGTACGGTGGATACAGAGTGTGACGCCAGAGTTGCAATAGTGGGTTGCCGACAAGTCGGTACTGGTCCTTCCCTAGAAAATCCAATGCAAAGCTAATAACATCCTCATGTTGCAATGATGTGCTAAGATGTACTCCTGAGGCCTTTGCGTGCTGGAGTCATTGCCATGACGCTCACTGACATATCACTTAGTCCCGACATCCAATTCGGATCTCATGTTTTTTGTTGTGGTGCTTCTGGTTGTGGTTGCCAGTATCATGGGATAGTGCCTGGAGAATTAGATGACAGCATCCACTAAACACCTCAACCTCCAGACGCATCAAAGTAAAGTTGGTTACATAAAAGAAGCGTTTCGTTGTCTGCATCCCAGTCTATGCTTGCCGCAGCGTGGTAAGTCCAAGGTTGTGTTGAGTAAAACGGCAAAAATAACGATGATCGATGCAGGGATCGAACCTGCGATCCTCTGCGTGTAAAGCAGATGCCTTAAACCGCTGGGCCAATCGACCGGTTTGCTTGTTGCAGAGTCTGGAATTTTGAGCACCTAAGTTGCGCCAACGACAAGTGCTGCCGGGGGCTAGCAACTAATCCACATGCACCAGCACATCAACGACTTGTCAATCGTTTGAGGTTTTAAATCGTGGTCTGTTTAGCTGTTTCCTGCGACGTTAAATTAAGATTGGTTCAATTAATGCGGGGAATGAGGAGATTGAGAGGAATATCAGACGTCGTCTGTTGAGGTTCGATTTTGGGGGGAATCAAGAGTTGGCAACTAACCTTGCTACCTGTGGTATCACCAACCTTCGTATAAATTCAAGATTATTTATAGACTCACGCAAACTGGCGCTGTTCCTTGAAACGACTACATTTCGAGCACCTCTTTTCTATGAATATCGATGTACATATTTGAGCCTTAAGAAGAAGCGTGCAGTGTGTACATGTACTGGTCTGCAGGTATGCAGGCTTCCTCAAACTAGTGACCAGAAAATAGAAATCTCGCTGTATCATAATCGCCCCTGCCACCAGATGCAATAGACTCAAGGTTTCCCGATATTAATACAACTAAAGTGCCTTTGGAAAGCAGAAACGGAAAAGACAAAAACACACAAATTGCGGTATCATTTTCAACATTTCTACCCTTTCCAAATAGCACCTGGAAAGTACTAACAGCCCCCACGTGACGCTAGCGGGGTAAGGTAGGTACTCAAAATTTCTTCCTCCCACTCACATCCTCGATTTCGTTCCCTCAACCTCACACACAACAAGCTACCTCCAATTTCACCATCACATTTGTAAATCCATTCGCCAATAATTCTCAAAAATGGCTCGCGTCAAGAACAAGGCTAGCGACACCCTCGCCCAGCGTCTGGCTCTCGTGGTGAAGTCGGGCAAGATCTCCCTAGGCCACGCCAGCACCAAGAAAGCCCTGCGCACCGGCAAGGCCAAGCTGGTTCTCATCGCCGCCAACGCCCCTCCCCTTCGCAAGTCGGAGCTCGAGTGTACGAAGAATCCTGCCTCTGTGATGACAGACTTTCAATATATTGACTCGTTGTAGACTACGCCATGCTGGCCAAGGTGCCCGTCCACCACTTCAACGGCACCAACATCGAGATGGGAACGGCCTGCGGCCGTCTCTTCCGCTGCGGCACCATGGTCATCCTCGACGCTGGTGATTCGGACATCCTCGCTGATCAGACCATCGGTTAGACCTTTCAAGGTATGTCCACCCCCGGCGGAAGCATTCTGCGAAGCGTGTTCATCCACGTGGAGAATGTCTCGACTGACCGGTTCCCCCCTTCCAACAGACCGCCCAGCGCTTTTCAAATGATGATGCCACGGTATGTGTACCAAAACTTGCAAAAACATTCTGCGAAGCGTGTTACGCCGGAACACACGTGGAGAATGCCGGCTAACAGGTCGTCCTCTTGACAGCAAGCACCGCACTTGCAAGGAGACCTGATCATGAGGTACGTCCCCCCTTCCACACCTTCAATTTCCTGCGAAACGCATTCTCCTTGAATGCGTGGAGGAATGTCCTGCGAAGCGCGTCCTGAATGGGCGCGTGGAGGACTCTTCCTACGAAGCACGCCTTGCCAGGCGTGTGGAGGAACGGTTCCTGCGAAGCATGTTCATACCAGCATGTGGAGGACTACGACTAACATCATGATATCCCAGACTATAAAACACCGGGCTGCTGCAGTTTTTTCACAACGAGCAGTCCTCTTGAGGAAGAGCCCAATTTGTCGATGCGACGCCAGGGTACGCGAAGGTTGTAGCTAGTAGATAGACCAAAAGACACTGTTTCTCAAGAACCCAAGATCTCTCCCCATCCCAAGCGTGATCATGCCACAACCACTCGAAGGATTCATTTGATAAACAAACGAACCATGTCTTAGATGTCTATGCAACTTATACAACCTCTCAACTTTTTATCGTCTGCTCATGGGTAAAAATGTGCTGACTAACTTAAAAGCGCTGGTAGGTGACCTGACCCGACGCTTGGCGGGTCCCAGCCAAAATCCGACGTCACACCAGCTTCAAACTGTGAAGCTCCAAGCTTCAAAACAGCTGCACCCAAAACACCACACCACCACCACCACCACCCGAAATGCGCCCCTTCAGAGCGACCAGCACGCTCCTCCGCGGCGCCAATGGCCTCGCCCAGGCTTCACGAAGGTAAATCCCATCCCTCTCCCCAAGCAACCACTCAATTGACTAAGACAAACATCCAGCCAAACCCAGGCTCCCCGCCTAATCGCATCCCAAACCCTCCTCCTCCGCCGCACCTTCACCTCCAACCCTCCCCTCCAAAAGAAGAAGAAGTCCGCCCCCTCCTACCCGACCGCCGACTCCCCCGCCGTCGTCTCCCGCACATCCCACGCCGCGCCCTCCGACCATGAAACCGACCCGGACGACGTCCCGGGCTCCAAGCACCCGAAACCAGACCCCTCCGACCCCCTCGACTTCGGCGACGTCGCCTCCCGCTTCGCCTCCCTCGCCACGCACCACATGGACATCCTCAAAAAGATGCAGACAGGCGACCGCTTCTCCCCGGACGCTATCGGCGCCCTGCCCGTCCACCCCGACAAGAAGGACCCCGCCACGTCCTTCCCCCTCCGCGAGCTCGCCGAGATCGTGCCCCGCCCCGGCGGCCGCACCGTCTCGCTCCTGCTGCACGAGAAGGACTACCTCAAGCCCGTCATGTCCGCCGTGCAGGCGTCGCCCGACTTCAACCAGCAGCCGCAGCGCGACCCGGACAACGAGCTCGAGCTGATCCTAAAGGTCGAGCCGCAGAACAAGGACGCCGTCGTGCGCAAGGCGAAAGACGCCGCGCAAGCGTGGCGCGAGAAGATGCGCGCCGTCACGGAGAAGCGGAAGAAGGTGCACACCAAGTGGAACAAGGACAAGCTCATCGTGCCGGACCTGAGGCGGCGGGCGGACACCGAGTTGAAGAAGCTGCAGGATAAGGAGATGAAGGGCGTCGACGCGGTGGAGGAGCAGACTATCAGGAAGCTCATGTAGACAGGATGAACTATGTGTGTATACAAAAACTGTAGAAAAGAGTCCACGTTTCCTTTTTTGTGTCCCGTCATCAGGGAGCGGATTGAGCATCACGAGCCTCACAGAGTTGAGGTAGGAGGGACTTTGTATCTAAATGTACAACAACGTTCGTGTTTCTCTCTTTTTTGTTTTTGAGGGGGTCCCTTAATCATACAAATGCTCTCGATGCCACCACACTCATCATGCCTTGGCACCCGCAGCAGCAGCAGGCTGAGCAGCACCCTTGGCTCGGTTAACAAGCTGCGCGAGCTTCTCGTCAAACTTGCCGCTCTCAAGCGCCCGGTAGCTCGAGTTCTGCAGGTGCTTCGCCCGCGCGATCTCCAGCGGCTGCTTCGCCTCCAGCGCCACAAACTCGGGCGTCGCGTGTTGTCCCTTGACGACCCTGTCCATGATGTACTCCCTCACGGCCTTCTCCGCGCCGGCCTCCAGCTTCTCCGGGGACCTCTTGACGACCTTCATGTTCGTCGTCATCTTCTCCTGCGGCGTGTTCTTGATCGCCTCCACAAACGCCCGCTTGCCCTCCACATCGTCGAAAAAGTGCATCCCGTCGCCGCGGAACGCAAGCTCCGTCGCCACATGTCTCGGCATCGCCCCCACGCCCGGCGCAGGCTTCGCGCCGCCGCCGATGTCCCTCAGCGCATCCAGTACCTGTGCGGCCTGGTCCGCTGGCGCGCCCGTCGCCAGCGCTGGCGTGAAGCCGAGCAGGCTCTCCGTCGTCAAGCGGGGCTCGAAGCGCTCCGGCAGCCCGATGTCGCGCTTGCGGTAGTACAAAACCTCCTCCTCCGTCTTCGGGCGGAAGTATTCCTTCGCTTCGTCCACCAGCCGTACGTCACGTTGCTGCTCCTCCTCCTCACCGTCCCTTCTCGGGCGGCGGCCGAATCCGCCACGACCTCCCCGGCCGCCACGGCCACCGCGACCACCGCGGCCTCTCATCATGCCGCCCCGTCCTCCACGACCGAAGCCGCCGCCGCCACGCTGGAATCCACCGCCTCGGCCTTCACCGAAGCCGCCACGGGGAGCGAAGCCGCCACGACCAGTGCCCCTGGCACCGAGACCGCCGCCACGGCCGCGGAAGCTGGAGGGGAGCTTGACGAAGTTGGAGCCGCCCGTGCCGCCCGTACCGCTGCCAAGGCCACCGCTGAGGCCACTGCCAAGGGTGCGCTGGGGCAGCGTCTTGACGTCGATGACGCGCGCGGGCTGGCCCTGAGTCGTAGCTTTGTTGTCGGACTTGGGCGCCCCTCTGGTCGATCCGCTGCTCAGAATCTGGCTGATTTCGCTCGCGGCGTTGCGGGATCGTTCGCGGCCGGAGAGTGGTGTTCTCGTCGGGGCACCGTTGTCGTTGGATTTGTTCGAGGAGTCGGATTCGGCGGGGCGCAATTGTGTGGTGGAAAAGGTGCGGATATATGATTTGACCGCAACGACGTCTGGCCTTATGCGGCCGCCGGCCGATCGCAGGGCCTGGGGGTGCATTGTTGGGGGGTTTTGAGGACCGAGGCCGCGATGCGTTGCTTTGGCGTGGCCGTCGTGATTGCAACTGGACTGAGGTGAGGTTTGGACCTTGAGAAATATTCGCGGTTAGGTAAGCATGTGTGGGTGGGTCCGTTCATCCGGGGAACATACCTTGGGGAGAGTCCAGTGGCCTCGACATCACGAGCCGGTCAGTGTATTTAATCAATCAGGCACTGGTATCTCAAATAAAATAAGGTAACTATTCTGAATTGGTTTTCCAGCGGCGAGAGTATATATCATAGCAGATGAGTTGCTGCACTTGAACATGTTGGTTTGTATTTGGGTAGGTCATTACTGGATGGATGCATCAACCCAACCACGCTCACGAACCACAACACGCAAGGATCTACACACGATGTGTCCAAATGTAACGTATCGAACCATGAGTACGTTGAGAAACATTTCATTGTCAATGGGTTTACACCCGCCGCCGGCATACCAGTGTTGCGTTCGCACTCCGTATGCAATCCGCTCCAGACTCCATGTCTTTAATTCTCCGGATGCTTCCGTCTCTGAAATGCCAATCCCATAACCAATTAAGCCAACCCATCCGAGGGTCTTTTTATGTCAGTCCCCCCTATGAACGCCAGTCTGGCTAGTCTCTTGATGCGAGAGAGACTGTGGCCAGAAATGTAAAAGGAAGCCCAATCCCCGCTTCGGGCCCGATATCCGGGCACTCTGAATGCTCATGATGACACGACTCGGCTTGCTGGTGTCAAGCTCTAATTGAGTATGCCGAACTCTGCCCCTCAAGCTGAGACGACGGTCTCTGTGGTAGATAGTTTTTTGTATTTTGCAACCAACTCATTGATCTTGGGTATCAATTCAGGTATTCTGAATGGCTTGGAAATCACGTCATCCTGTACATATGTTAGTTGAGCCCGAGTTCAGGTACCGAAAAAAGAAAGAAAAAAAACGACTTACGATGCCGGCTTCTTTCGCGCTCTCAATTTGCTCAGGCCGCGCGTAAGCCGTAACGGCAATGATTGGAATGTGAGTAATGAGAGTCCCTTCCCTCTCCAATTCGCGAATGCGCCTCGCGCACGTCATGCCGTCCATGACGGGCATCTCTAGATCCATCAGGATCACGCTGAGGTCGAAACCTTCCGCCTCTTTTCCAGACCAGAAACGAGACTTCTTGAGTTGATCCAGTGCTTCCCCGCCGTGATTGGCAACATGCGTATTGTTGCCACAGTTCCTTAATTGCTTCTGGAGAACTCGCTGATTCACAATGTTGTCTTCCACGATCAAGACGTCCAGAGGTGGAGGTCCCTCTGGGACGGCCTTCCGGTAGGATGCCCGCCGTGGCAGGGCATTCGAGGGAGGGGGCGTTGATGGCGAAGATGTCGGTGCTTTGATCGGTCTGGCAAGGTTCAAAGCCGACAGTGTTGTCGAGTCTACGCTTGGTGCGGGCGTCTTGCGGCACTTCACGTAGAATGCAAAAGTGCTACCAATACCCTTCTCCGAGATGACGCCAATCTGGCCGCCCTGTAATTCAGCAAGCATTCTCGAGATGAACAGGCCCAGACCAGAGCCGCCATACTGCACATGAGTGCGCGGTGAGGCTTGCGAGAACCTCTGGAACAGGAGCTTCTTCTCGTCTTCCCGAAGGCCAGGGCCTGTGTCCTGGACCGAAAAGTGAAGGTTGATTTCTTCTCCCTCGCCCCAATCCTTTTCTTGGGTCAGAGCCTTGACATCCTCCTTACGGCTGGGGAAGAATGAAACACCCTTCTGGGTAATTTCGCGAATGTCCTTGGAGGCGCTCATGCTCATAATGATTTCGCGCTTCTCACGGCCTTGGGTGAACTTGATAGCGTTGGTCATCAAGTTGATCAAGACTTGTCTCAACCTAGACGGGTCTAACCTGACCCAGTCAACGGCATGCTTGTAAAAGGCCTGCTCAATAGAGAATTCCAGACGAATGTCGTGTGTGCTCAACTCCGACTCGAACATCTTGATGACGTGTCGCACAATCGTGACGGGGTGTGAGTCGACCGGTGTTACCAACAGCAGTTGGGAGTCCAGCTTGGAGAGTGTCAGAACGTCATCTACGATGCGTTTCTGGTGGCTAGCGCAGAGATTGATTGTATTGGCAGCCTCCGTACAGCCGTCCAACAACACCTCGAGCTCCTTATGGTCTTGTTGTTGTCCTCGAAACTCCGCGATGCTGTTGACGATCTCGTCTGCGCACTGAAGCACCGCACTAAGGGGGTTGCGCATCTCGTGACTGGTAATGTCGATGAAGTTCTCCTGCTGTCGTTTGAGTTCCACCGCTTCTTCTCTTCGCTGCTTCTGGAAATCCTCGGCCCATTTCTGAGGCGAAATATCGGTGATACAGCCAAAGATGCTCTTGAGGGTGCCGTGCTCGGTCTTCTCCGGGAACGCACTCATCAAGACCCAAGTGTCGATGGTATTGCGTCCGTTTTGCCGACTGCATTTGAATCGGAACTCGACGGTAACAGCCTCCTTGTCTTCGATGAGCTTCTTCCACGAGCGTTCGAGGCCTGAGCGATCTTCCTCCCTGACACTTTGCATCCATGTGTTAACGCTGTCTTCGGTGCGCGGATGCCTGGATATTTGCCACCACATGTCGTTGGCGAAATTGATATGGCCCTTATCATTGGCAATAAAGATGCCAACTGGTGCAAACTCGGCCATTCGGCTGAACTTGTACTCGCTTTCCACCGCCTCTTGGGTTCTCAAGTAAAGCTCCATCTGTAGCTCTTGGCGATCCAATGCAGCAAGACGAGCGGCTCTCTGACCCCGCTTGATTTCCTCTTCGAATAGCACGACTGATGCCATCGACGTCGCTAGCTGTCTAGAGAGTAGGTGAATGAAAAGCTGGTAGTCGTCGTCGTATGGTCTGCGAGGGTTAGTACCCAAGACGATGAAGCCCACCACCGACTCTCCCGCCGTTGTAGGATGCACAGGCAAGATGACAATTGTTTTCGATGGGTCCCCGAAGCCTCTCCAATCCATGCCCTCGAGCAGCTTGGTCGGGAGGTTGCCGGCTTCTTGAGAGAGAACAATGGGCGCACCCTGCATGGTCATAGACTGACGCATATACGGCGCAAAGCCCTCGTCTGAGGACTTGAGATCGAGATGGGTGAGGGCTGTCGGATGCCCGTCGGGAACGCCCAAGGAGCCTTCAAGTTGCAGAAGAGGCGGGTGCGCTATACTGCCGGAATGCATTGAGGACACCTCGCTTTCGTTGTCCTCCTTGACAGAATAAATAAGGGCGAATGGCACGTCTAAATCGTTGAATTCGAGGCCTTCACGAACCCTTGGCCAAAAGTTCCGGACATCCTTAGCGGCAGCGGTCTTCTCACCAACCTCTCTCAACGTCAACATGCGGCGTTCGTTGACCTTGCGGCGGGTATTCTCAAACGCAGGGTTGTAGAGACCGACAATCTGACCGTCGCTTCCCAGCAATGGAATAATTGACCATGAGAAGAAGGTCTCCTCCAAGAAGCCGTGTCGCATAATGAAGAGCTGATTGTCGTTCTTCATGATTGATGTGCCGTTATCCCAGGCGTTGCTTACCACACCCTCTAGCTCCGACCATATTTCAGCCCAGGCATCCTTGTACCGCATGCCCATGAGCTGTGGGTGTTTTTGGCCGGCGAGCTCGACGTACGCCTCGTTGTAGAGGATTACGTTGTCTCGGCTCCAGTACATGGCCGCCGGGTGAGGACTGCCCATGACCATGTTAGCCATGGCTCTGAGATCCGAGTTCCAGTCCTCGATGGGCCCCAAGGCAGTGGAAGCCCAGTCGACGTTACGAGCAAACCGGATGTGGTCGCTAAGGTCTTCGGTGATTTGAATGCGTGTCCAGTCGAAAGAGGGCTTCATCATGTTTGTCTGGAACACCTGCTGCGTAAACTCATCCGTGTGATGCCTCCCGCCATCGTCCGCCATTATGCAATCCTCGCCCATGGTTGTGTCGTTCATGTCGTGGGTATCGGAGACGGCATCACCAAAGTAGTCAGGCTCCTCTTCTATTTGCAAAATAGTCGGCTGGGGAGAGGGACCTTTGTGCCGTTGTTCAAGAACCGCGGATTCTTCAGCTAGCGGGGCTGGCGAGTCGGGAGCGGTTGACACAGCGCTCAGGTTCCCGCTCACGAATCGATAGCGCTTGCGCAAGGTTGAGCAAGTCCACATGATCCCTCCATAGTTATGAGATGGAAGGCATACATCCATCGACTCCTGGTTTTTTACGAAACTCATGGCCCACGCTTTGAAAAGCGTATACTCAGAATTCTTCATGGCGTCCTCCCCTTCTACTGACAGCAACTCCAGAACACCAACCGAGGCTCTGAGGGCCGCGTTAGCATACAGCAGGTGGAGCGCTGTCCTTTGGCTGTTGACGGGGTTCGCCAGGTCTATAATGAAGGTTGGGCGCTCATCCTGCTCGAGGAGCTCGACAACACCAATATTCCTCAACTCTGCGATGCCTGGACCTGTGGACTGGCTAATTGGGCTTCGCGACGAGGTCAAGGTGGCCTCTGCAGAGGAAGACAAGCTGCTGCTCCCGGGAGTGCTACCAGATCTAGCGGCGCCACGAGCATGCACGGTGCCACGGGCCAGGCGGACGGTATGGACTCCATCGTTCTCCTCCCTCAGACGGGCCAGCAGGACGGCGGCGGCGTCGGAGGGAGGTAGGGGGTTCGGGCGAGTGGGCATGGATCGGCGGGCGTTGGAGCGGGAAAAGAACAGAGGGGACGTGACCCCTTGGTTTCGAGCAGCCAGTATTGCCGCGGCAGCGGGAGGTCTGGGTAAGTCGATGGTCCTTGGGGGAGCTAGACGGCGCGGCTTCTTCAGCGGAGAGGGTTGGTTGTCGATCTGATGAGTCTCTTCATCCGACAGACGCTTCGCTTGTAAGGGTGCTGGCCTCGTCAGGCGCGGACGGGAAGGTTCCTCGGTGGGTGAGTATGTAGTGGGAGAAGTGGGATCGGAGGTGGGCGTAAGGAGAGACTTTGAGACGTTGTCAAAGGGATTTTCGCAAGTTGTAGCGCTGTACGTCAAACCATACCGACTAATGTCGGGTGTTGTCCATGGTCCCTCGGGGCTGAAGACGTTGGTGGTGGGAGGCGGCGAGGCGGGCAGATAGCGAGGGTTGCTGGACTGGGAACCCGAACCCGGGCCCTGGATAGGATTGACGGACTCGGCGGCGGGGGAAGCAAAGGCAGGGCTCTCGGGTGTCGCAGCGGCAGTGTTGGAGGTCTTCGCAGCCGGGGTAGCGAAAGGATATGAGTTCGGTGTCTTCGTTTTCGCGGTCTTGTTGGTGGTGGTGTTGATGTTCTTCGGGGGATTCGCGGTGTATCCTGCGTTGGTGTAATGGGGTCGGATCGTCGGGGAGGACTGTGGTAGAAAGTGGATGGCGGGTTGTGGAAAAGTGTCGTCGCCCTTCGGCATGAATGCGCAAGAGGGAGGGCAAAGATGGTAGGGCCCAAAAAGTCGGACCGGTCTGGAAATTTTCGTCTCGTGGCTACTCTAAGTGTATGGTTCTCTTCCCCTGCCGAAACTAAAATGATCGTCTTAGCGACAGCGGAGACGGGAGGTGAAGCAGCAGCAGCGGCAACAACAGCAGGCGAGGCAAGGCAAAGGCAAGGCCAGCGCAGAGGCGGAAAGGCACGACTGGGAGACAAAGAGCACAGACGGGAAGGACGGGCACAGGCGCAGCACCGAATAGGCGGAATAGGCGGGCGCGGGCAGGTGAGCACGGGCACCGCACCATGGGAGAGGTAAGGTACGGTACGAATAAGGCAGTGGAGGGCAGGGCAGGGTGGTGCTGGCCTAGGTAGCCCAGCGGTAAGGGTGGATGGAGGTGGGGAGGAGTAAGGTCAGGTCAGCTAAGGTACCTAGCTGAGGTGAGGTGCTTTGCTTGCCCTGCAGCCGTGACCAGAGGGCGACGAGGAAGATTGGAGGAGATTGTGGTGGTTCGAGTTGGCGGTGGTCAAGCACCTCAAGGAACCTTGCCCATCTCAGATGCCTTACCTAGCGTGGTAGTGGTAAGGTAGCGGGTGTAAGAGGTACGAATGGTTCGGATATCTTTAGGTAAGGGTAAGGGTAAGGCAGGCAGGTGAAGGTAAGAAAGGCTGTAGCGGGTAAGGTGTAAGGTAGAAAGCGGGCAGCGGGCGAAAGGCACATGCATCACAGGTCTGGTGCCCGGCTCTTTCTGTCTTCTGCTGTCTGTCGTTGGCGTTGTTGTTGTTGTCGTCGTCGTCGGCGAAGAGCGGAGTGCGACAACGACAACGACGGACGACGATGTACTGCGTATTGGGGGAGACGGAGACAGAGACAGAGGCCGGGGCCACCCACTGAGAAGAAAGGGAAAGGCCTGCAGCGGAAAAGACTGGACGGACTGGACCCAACTCCGACCAAGGTAGGTGGACTGGACCTGGCCAGGACAGGCAGGGCACAATGGGCTGGAGGAGGCTTGGACGAGGGTGCACTTTCCCAGTATGACCGGGGGTGGATAGGTGCAGCGATGCAGCGGTGCAGCGGACGGGGGGTGGATGTCGTATCGACTGGGCTGGACTCGGGGCCTTCTCTTTTTTTTCTCCCCTTTCCCTCCCCTCCCCCCGGAGTGCACTTTCCTGTCACCTCCGGCAAGGGAAGCCCAGCAGCTGAGGAGGGTTTGCGGAAGGAGCCGCAGTTCGCAGCAGCAGCCAGTTGTGGCAGTGGCAGTGACAATGAACGTTCAAAGGAAGGAAAGAAAGAAAGAAAGAAAGAAGCGACCATGGACGAGACAGAGGAGAGACGAGGAGGCAAGGAAACGGAGCAGCAATTACCAGGATAAGGATGCGTCAACTTAATCCAATCCAGTCTGTCGGTCTTGGGGTCAACACCACACACGAAGTGCGGTGGACGACTTTGCGTACGCGGTGGGTGAGATGCGATACAATGCGCCGCCGAGGCTGCTCTGCTAAAAAGGCTCTCGAGAAGGGTGACCAGTCGCTAATTACTCGTGTCGGTATTGGTGTTGGCACTTGCTGGCGCAATGTACGTCGAGGTCGTGTGCGGTGCGTGTGCGTGTGAGGTGGCTGCGATGCGTGAGCTGCTGCTGCTGCTGTGCCGTGCGGCCGTGCTGGCGTGAGTCCTGTGCTTCCGAGTACCCTCGTCCTAGGTCTGTCTTCTCAACAACGGGATAAGTGACGGGTGACTGGCGACTGGTGACTGGCGACTGAGCGAAATGGCGGCGGGCAAGGACAAGACGGGATAGGGGTGTATCGCAATTGTCGTGGACCGGTGGGTTAGATGTACGTGGATCGGGGAAGAGAAATCGAGGGGCACTATGGGAAATCGGTATCTCAATGTTGAAGAGGGAGGACAAGGCAAGGGAACGTCGTATTAGCTCTGCTTCGGGTTCGGCTGTTTTTGTTGCGCTTGCTTCTGCCAAAGCATACCATCCGGCTAAGCAAAAACCGACTTGGACTCGCTTGGTTTGGTCTCGACTGCGGCTGGTCTGGTCTGGTCTGGTCCGGTCTGCGGTGCGTTGGTGCCCCTCTGGTCTGTGTCTGCTCAGGTAATCTCTCTCCTCAGAGGCTAACGAAAGGGACTAAGGCAATGCGAGGCAAGGTAGGTCGGAGGAGGCAGAGGACAGGACGGGATGGGACGAGAACGAAGAGGAGGAGGAGGAGGAGGGCAAGGTCTAGGGTGCGAATGAGTAGGGAGAGAGAGAGTGCCGCACTCGAATGCCTTTAGGTCCAGTCCTAAACCGCAAGATATGCGACCGCGTGTGTTGTGTAAGGCAGGTTGATTGGGTGTGTGCGTGTGTAACTACTAGGTAAGGTAGGTAGGCAGGCAGGTAGGTCTAGTAGAGAGACGACAAGAAAAGGTAGGAGAGACGCGGATGTAGAAAGGAGTCAATATCCAAACAGTCATCATCGCATTACAGATTGGAAAGAAAACATTGATTACATGGCAGGTGCAGTGCAGTGCAGTTGGACAGCTGCTATGTCATAGGTAAGGTAGGTAGCATGGTATGGCATGGACGCTACGAACAGGAAAGACCCTTCGGCCAAATCCATCCGCGTCCTTCCTTCCTTCCTTCCCTCCCGGCGTCGCCATATTCTTGCTTTTTCTTCCTGTTTGGTTTCCGTTACTCATAGCCTTGGACCAATCTATCCTCCCCCACAACGAGTGAGGTAAAAGCCAAGCACGGCGAGTCCTTACCCCTTCTCGCACTAGGTAGCCCTGCCGACAATGGGCGGCGCTATCGACAGACGACGGAAACATCAACAAGAATGACGGCCCTCGCTGTTTTGATAACTAGCGGCAATGGAACTGAGGTTGCGCCAGACAAGAACCAGAGGACTTTTGTGGCACTTGGAACGGCGCGCCTGTTTGAGTCCACCCTATTCCCTATTCCCGACCAGCTTACGACCAGTTAAGACCAAGTGTGTCTTCTAGCTTCTGCCCTCCTCGGCTTCAGGTACCGCAGCTACCGTACCTACCGTACCTACCGTACCGATACCGACCAATGCTGGGCTTGCGATGGGTCCCGCGCCGCGCTCGAGGGTGAGGTGGGATTCGGGTTCACCACGAACTGGGACTGGGAACCGGGGTTGAGAGGGGGCACAGCTGGCAGACGGCAGCGTGGCATTTTGGACCCAGGTCTGGATTCTTGTCGCGACTCGCCCTTTTCCCACAGAATTACGACCTGTGCTTTGTCCGGTACGAGTACCAGGCGCACACACACACAACACACACAATACGGCGAATGCTTTGGTGATCCAGCAGCAGCGCAAATCTGCACAATGCAACGGGGGACCATGCCGGTGCTTCTCCCTCTCTCCTCTCATGTCGTCTTCTTCTCATTATTAGGGGATTCCTGCTGCTGGGCTGTCTGCTGTGCAACAACATGCCCCTTCCAGACTCCTGCTGATCTTTTCCAGCGAGCCAATGACAGTGCTTCGGAGTCAAGTCCCTGGAGGAACACCACCACCAGCGACTGCTCTGGCCTCCGGTCCCCATGGCTGCCCCACTCACCGCGCCAAGCTCTCCCGTTTTGTCCAGTCAGGGCCGCAGCTTGGCCCTGCAGGTGGGCCCCATCTTTTGCTTCGCGCATTGCGCCAGGACTCGACTCCGGGCGACTAGCAGCAGCAGCAACAGCGTCAACAGACGACGGCTAACAATCTGATGCCGCGCGGAAACTATAATTGCCGCCGACTTCAAACCCGGCCTGACGGGATGCTGAGAGAGAATTCATGGCAAGCCGCGGGATCCAGCTCGTCGGGGGCCTTATGTCAGAACTTGTCCATCGTGCGTCCGCCTCTAGCCCAGCAGCCTGGACACCAAGCCTGTGGCCGTGGCATACATGCGCCGCACACTCAAGCCAGATGCGCGCTGCCTCGAAAGTACAAAGGCGAGGGCAGCCCCCTTCCACCGAAGAGGGTGGGTAAGCAAAGACTTTGGCCCATGCCATGTCTCTGTCTGTGGCAGCCAAGCTGCCCAGCTCATTAAGGGTTTTCATGCGTCGCGCGTTCGATGCGCTCGGCAACAGATATTTCCCACATCACACGCCCTCTCCTCACGCAGTCACTCGGCCGTGTGCGTCCAAAAATTGGGACATGCGACATTGACATGGTGGTGGCTGTATCAGTCAGTAGTGAACCCTTGCATGAGAGACGAGGAAAAAGGGAGGAAGCGAGCAGATCGCTGGGGAGGGGGTGCTGAGAGGGGTACCGTCCGAGGACCGAAACGTGGGGAATGGAAAGGGCAGAGGAGGGAGCTTTTCAACAAGCTTCGAGCAGCATGGGATTTTCGTCCAGGGGATTGGAGAGAGACGGGATGCAAACCGCTCCACCACGAAGCAATTCGGCTTTTGCCCTTAGTCCTGATGATCGCTGCCTCGCTTGGTAAGGAGACGAGGGATGAGGCGAAACATGGGATGATCTACTATGAGCACAAGGAGAATTGCGCGCGCACGGCTGCCGTTGCCCACGACAGTGAATATCTCACCGGCCAGATGGGAAAACGCCGGCAGCAACAGCAAACCACCATGCCTTTTAGCCTTGGCGATATCGACGCTACGTTGTATGGGCATAAAGTTTTGCTTCTCAGACATTGACAGAGAATGACGATGGTGCATGTCACAAGAGACCGGGGGAAAGACAGAGACTCACCATGTTGAAATCTCGCGCTCAACAGGTACATGGTGCTGTCGTGCTTTGGTATCTCTCATCTCTTCCCACGGCTTGGTTCCTATAGGCCGGCGCTCACATGATATCGATCTGACTTGTCCTTTGCATGCAACGGTCCGACGTCCCCTCCCGAGTGTCTCTCTCACTCTCTCACTCTCCATGACTAGGAATGCAATCCTGGACGAAGCAAACCTCTTTTGAGACATTGGGAAACGAAACGGGAACCCATGAGAGAAAGAGAGCGAGAGGGAGAAAAGCAACGACTGCGCAAGCATGGATGGACGGCCACTACGGTGTCTTTGCCTCGGCGCGCCCCGTGATGCACGTCCAGCACCAGCACCAGCACCAGACCAGCACCCGTTCAGGAAACATTTTTCATTCTGTTGAGGATGGCGAGATGATGGGCGCCTGCTGCAAGTAACCTTGAAGCATATGGAAATTTACCCGTCCAGCATTCAATTGTCGTGCGTATAGAGAGTAACTAACAGGCCGCTAGATAGCTTCATGCCGTCGAGATGTATCCGCACCGCACCGCACCGCAATGAACGAGAGACATGGGCTACGTCATCCAATTTTCTGCAATGATGCGGCATCGTTTACTGGTCTCGTCTAACCAGACATTGAGTTGAAGTCGGTGGCTGTGGCAGTATGTGGTGATGGTCCTTCATTCCTTGAACCAAGCCACAGCAGAAGTGAGGTTGCGCCGTCGTCAGCAACGGCTGCCAAAAGTACCGGGCCAGCAATGGCGATTGGATTTCGGTGCCATTTTGGCGGATGAATTTGGGATGGGAAAGAGTTCCCCTCCACTTGGCCTGTGCTCAGCGACGCCAGCATAGATTCGAGGCAGGGACATCCTTGTTCATGTGCCTCTGCTCCCCTGTCGGTCTCGAACTGGCGCGGTCCAGACCGTGGTCGCCCCCACCCCGAGCTTGCCGATCGATGATCGTCACCTGCCAGTTCCCCATCGCCCAAGCCCGGTTTCATTGGTCCCATTCCGGCTTCAAGCTGCCTGTCTGCACTCTGCACTCTGCACTTCGCGCTGCCTAGCCTTGCCTACTGTGTGCCGTTTTCTTCTTTGCGGATGATTCCCTGTTCGACAGCTTGCTTGTGTTGGGTAAGTTTCCAAGTCCAGCTTCTTCTTTGCTGATGCCTATGACAGGTCAAGACGCAGAGTTTTTTTGGTTTGGCCCTAGCAAGCAGGGAGCATGCGCCTAGGTACTCTGTACAATCACCCACACCAAACTGGTCAGCACCAAAGGCCGTGTCTCGTTGCATTCAGCCATGATCTTCGGACCACCTCTTCTCTCAAAGACGCCGTGCCCCGTTCCGTATCCAGTGCCGCACCGTACCTTGCCTGGCCGTTCCGACCGCCGGTAGTTGTTAAGCAGGCGAACAAGTACTGCCGCCTCTTCCACGTCTGATCAGCACAACAGCCTTCCTCTTCTACCTAGCACGAGGCATAGATCTCCCCGCCTCCTGCAGCCCAAGGCTTCCAAAGGACACCGTTTGGAATCATTGCCAATCATTCATCATCTTGCGATGCTTGTGGGGCCGTAAGTTACCTTTGGCTGTCCGGCCTCGTGCGGACGAGCTGCCCGACCGCCACCAACACAATTTCCAGTGCCTGAACGGGGAACCTAAACACGCGGATCGCCCGGGACTTGGCCAAGCGGGCGGAAACCAGCTGTGTAAGCCCTTTCTGGGGGCTGTTTGCTTCCAAAACACACCCTTTACGGTTGCATGCCCGCCCCCGAAACCTGCTGGCCCTCTTGTCTCTTGTCGGGTCCTTTTGGCAGTGGTGTGCTTGGGACGGGCTTGGAGAGAACGCACACTCCGGTGTCCTCAAAGAAGCGACCGACATCCTCGCGTATGCCTCCTTGTGCGAGGGCAACGTCAATGCCAGACAGCCCCAGGGTCTCACTTCGGAGCCGGGGGAGAACTTGAGCGCGCAGAGCCAACGCCAGCCAGCCTTGGAGGTCGGTGGAGGGATGGCACGCATTCCTCGCCCACGAACTGGTCTCTGCGGGAAGTGCGCGGAAATCTCTCTCGCAGCCCTCGCGCCTTTAGCCCTGATGAGACTAGGCAATTGCCAGGAGCCGAGCTGCTATCTGCTTTCTGTTCTTCTCTCATTGGATTTCTAACCAGAAGAATGCCAGGCGAGGGAGCGCCTCAACCGTCTCACATGCCTCCTCGGCCTGTGTGCCGAACATCTGCACCAACCAAAGGGCGCAAGCGAGACGTTGAGCCTTTCCTACGGACGAATTGCCCCGGTGTGTTCAGTCGCGAATCCGAATAAAGCGCCCAAAGTCCATGTTGTTCATGTCAACAGTCTATCTGGAGCAGCTGGTTACACAATCTCCCAGGAGAGCAAATCGTGGTCGATACGGATATACCAGGAGGATCCAAGCGTCGAAGCCCCCTTCGTCATCCCGCCATCACCAAGATATAACCGGTTGGTATCCTTGAGCGCGGTCTAGGCCTTGCCAATATCGAACATCGTCGCTGCGAAGGAGCTTGAAATCAGCCCTATCTCTCATTAAATTGGAACGGGGTCTTTCCGTCCCCTGGGTGCATGACGCAAGGAGAAACGGGCCAACAGGACGCCCATTGGCTGGGGTGAGCACCGAGATTTGGCAAGGCATAGCATTCCTGCCTGTTTCTTCACCCGGGCGGGGTCCCGAGTCGCGAGGAGCCATGTCTCGTCTTGTTCCTCCCTCTCCGCATGGGAAACCTCATCTCCGCTTCAACCACGAGGCGCTATCGGTGGTGTCCGAACATTCGCAGTGTCGGAGCCGCTAACGACTGAGCACACGGCTGAGTTCTGTTCTCCGGAGACACACGACAGCGGGCATCATCGCGTACGTCGTTCTTTTGGGGCTTTTACGAGTGTAGCACCTCCTTCGGTCACCATGTTGTCGGTGCTGACGCGTTGAACCAGCCTGATGGGTTCGTCCGGTTGATTCGCTGTCTGTCAAGCTGGCAGTCAGCTATGCCTAGAATACTTCACCCGATGGCACGCAAAGCAGGCAGAGCACATGCAAGTCGCTTCTGGTGGTTGGCAAGGCACGACGCGGGTCAAGCTCATTTGTCATCTAAAGGTGGCAGTCAGAGTCCCATTCTCGTGGCACTCTTGCATGGCTCGCTGTCCCCCTCTATTAATATCTTTCGTCGATGATCCTTTGCTTATTGCCGGTAGATCAGATCGTCGCTCACCTAAGCCCGCGAGTGTGGGATTGCCGATAGCGTCCCGGTCTATGGTCACCTTACCTTGCTGTCGGACACCGCTAGTGAGGCTTGTCTCCCTTGACAGACGATGGTAGCTTCTTGACAGCGAAAAAAAAGCACGGTGTGATCGTCGGTGTCTAAGGGTCTCTTCAGTCTAAGGTAGTGCTCTCCGAAGACACGTGCCATGCGCGGCGCCTGGTTGTTCCCGCCCGTGGGCCGTCGCCACCATTCCGGCAAGCAGACGGGAGGCCGTCAACCGGCCGGCCCGCTTTATCAGATCCATGGACGGGTGTCCCATCACATCGCGAGACAAGACGCTTCGCAGCAAGCGCCGAGTGTGCAGTGTCGTTCGGTAGAACCAACACAATCACCCAACATCCGGGGTTTCCACCTGTCCATCACCGTGCGTCAACGCAAGCGATCACGCCGCTTCATCCCTGATTTCTGGTGCGTTTCTGGTCGCATCGCACCAGCATGGCACGAAAAGGCTGATCCTGCCCTCCTCTCTCAGTCCACAGCTTCCCCCAACGGACAGTGACTGAGTGACCAGGAAAAACGGCCCCCAGCCATCCAGGACCCTTGTCCCGCCCTCACCCTGCCCCCGGTCGAGAAAAAGACGGGCGGGTATTGTGCGCAACGTCGCGTATCGCCGTCCCCATTGGCTAACTCGCCCAGGGGCCGGCCAATCGAACGGCCCCTCCCCAGCCCGGCGCTTAGCACCTCTGCCCGCCTCCGCTCCTCATTGGGCACCGCCGCTGTGATTGTCGACCACGGCACATGCAGCAGCCGTCCAATGCCGCGACCCTAAGCTGACCCGGGCCACCGACCTGCTTGCCTGCGGCCCCCTCTCTGTGAACCGGTGAAAGGTGAATGGCGAAGACAGCGAGTGTGTGTGTGGGCAAGCAAGGCCCGGGTGAAGGCGTGAATCTGCAAGAGATGGCCCTTAAACTGCCACCCTGCCCCGACCGGGCTCGGCGGTCGCTTTGCACCTCTCTTCTCCTTTCCCCTCTTTGAAGATTCGCGAGCGGAACCGACGACGACGATAACGACAACGAAGGGAACGGCGGAATAGCGTTGATTTCCGTTTAACAGCTGAGGTCGAGTGCTGGTACTTTGACCAATGTGAAATCCCTCCCACTGTTTGCTTCGGCGACGACTGCGCCTTCAGCGGGATAATAATATCCAATCAACACCCCCAAGCTTTCCAACCAGGCCGGAGGAAAAAGTGAGGAGAGCGTAGGACAAGCGGCTTTTCTGCACCCCGCGAGGGCAATATAATAACACAACGAAAATCACCCCCGCGCCCGCCTTCAACCTCGAACCGGCGCGAGCGCCCGCGGGCATATCGCAAAACGCTTTAATCATCACACAAAATCCACGGCCTCGCAAAGATGGCATACAAGATCCTGCGCAGGAAATGGCTTCTCAGGCCATGGATGTGGGCCATCTTCCCGCTCGAGCTGGCCGGCCTCGTGCCGCTCCTCGTCCTCTTCGGCATCGCCCAGCCGGACCTCTACCGCACAAAGATGTGGGAGATCGGACACGCCTACGGCTTCAACTCGAGCCCGAACATGGTGCTCTACGCCTACGCCAACTATGAGTCCCTGCCGACGGTTCCCTTTGTCTGGACGAGGACGTAAGTTTTGTCCAAACCCTGAGGTTGGTAGAGAGATGAAACTGACCATCAAATAACAGACTGACCGACTTCAACGTCGCCCTCTCCGTCATCACCCTCTTCCTCCTCCTCACCAAGCTCGTCTTCTTCATCATGAAGTTCTGGTTCCCCCTCCTCGCCGTCGGCATCAACGTCGCCATGGTCGCCATGTATACCGTCTCCGTCTACGGGCAGATGGGCCCGGACCACGCGGATTCGCGGTACCCGTCGAACGTGGCGTGGTACATCTCCAAGAGCTGCTCGTACGCGGCGCCCTACAAGGCCGAGAAGTCGTGCATGCTCGCCAAGGGCACGTTCGCGGTGACGGTGTACATGCTGTTCCTGTTCCTCTGCAGTCTGGGCATCGCGGTGTACGTGTGCCTGCCGAACAGGTTCGACAAGGAGGGCGCCGAGGATGAGGAGGCTGCGGGTAGTGACGGCAGCTCGCCGGTGGACCCGAAGGAGGCGAGGGAGTGGGAGATGCGGGACATGCAGAAGGGCCCCGCGACGCCGAGGACGGTGCCGTATACCCCGAGGACGATGGCGTTTCACACGCTGGATCGGAAGTTGCCTTTGAGGCAGCAGTACGGTTGAGCGTGTGGCAGGATGTCTTGTCAAGTTCCCGTGTCTGGTGGAGGAGGAGAAGGAGGAGGGTGACTTTTTATGGCTTTCCTTAAACGTCTAACATAACTTTTCTATTTGTCATCTACGCGGCTTAGGTCTATGGTACCAGCGCGGAAATAAGCTCTCAATGATGCCCCCGAAGAGGGATGAAGTGTCCAGGACGACGAAATGCCCTGGATGTATAGTAGCGGATTTATGTGTCTGCGTCAAATGATATCAATCACTTCAAGAAGCTGCCATGGGAGATACTGCCTGAACGTGACAGCAGGAAGACCGGCATGCGGTCATCTACAAGTGGGACAATCATGACCTTGAACCGGCTCTGGACTCTATATAATGTATGAGAAACCTTGGTGGACATGGCCAAACAGCAATCTATCAGACCCTCATCCTTCTCCTGAGGTAGGTTATCTCTTTGCTCCTTTGCTGTACACTTAGTTGATCGCTGGGCACATGGGATGTTTCGCGGCATATTCTAGAGACTGATCGAACCTGTCTGGAGTCTTCCCCTATCCGTCATTGTTGTCTGGCGTCTGCTCGTGTTTATACTGAACACAAGCTGATGTGACATTTCGACCTGGTGCGTTCTTTCGAACGGTCAGGTTGGTACTTTGATAGCGTTGAAAAAGGCCTTCAGGCCCGTAGGCTTTTAGAGACTGACGTTATCACCAAGCTCACTCATCTTCACCTCGATTTGCATCGAAAGAGGAGAACAACTCGAATATTCGGGGTATATGCTAGCTGTTTTAATACGCCTTTAAACGAGATGATCCCAGCATCTTCCTGTTAGTCGAAGCAATCCCTGTACGCAACGACCTGTTCTTACAAGCGCCTATTTGCATGTGGATAGAGGGAAGATAGTTTCCTCGTATTATGGCCCTGGACATGCTGCGATTACCAAACCATGACTCGTATGTTCTTTCATGAACTCCTCCGCCCTTGATACGTCGCTTGAAGAGAGACATTAGATAGTTTACAAGATGTAATTCTCATATATAAGTACGCCAAGGGTGCGGTCTCTGGACGCCCGCTCCAATGTTGGGTACCACGCGTCTCTCTGAGAACCGTGTCCCAGTGAAACTTGCCTCCGCAGTCAACAGATTGTGCTCCGAGTTACCCCAGTGCGATACAGACTCAGTGCTCTAGTGAACATGATCTAGTGAAAATACCGATTTCAGAATCTCTTGGGAATACGAATCAACGAATACGTCAGCAAAGTCAGAGAACCGGCTGGAGCTTCACGAGGTATCGCTTGGAGGCCCTTTGCCTTATACTTTGGTGATAACTCATCGTCTTATGGGCACCTTTTATTTTGCCCGTCTCCATAACTTTCCCAATCAACAGCTCTCATTGCTTGGGATGATGCGTAGAAAAGCAATTATGGCACTGTAATTTATAGGAATTGTGACTTGATATAATCGCCGGCGCAAGACCGCAGAAGTACATGACCCTAATATAAACTTGTCTCCCTTCCATCTCATTACAACTAACAACATGAACCACGAGTTTCTTTTCCCGAGTCTCTCCCGACAGGCTCTGGTATTGAATTTGTTTTATTTCTCATAAATACTCGAGCACCAGAACTAAACGGTCTTGATGGACGCAAATCTAAAGTTGCACCAGTAAAGAAGTATCAGGTACGGGGCCTTCTCAGACCTCGCTCGTGACTCCAATGGTGTTATGAGTTTCTTTGTAACCAAGTCGGAGATCGTCGCATGGCATTTGGCGTCAGAACCGAGCTTACCTTGCGCATTGTAGGATTTTATAAGCCCTTTAGGGAATCTGAGGAGTGAGTAAGAGGCGAATTACACGCATTGAAGTATGATACCAAGTAGGAAACCAGACCACTTCCTGGCCCATGCAGTTTCAGGAGCAGAAGGAAAGGCCAAGGGACTTATTAGAAGGCGAGTTGAAGCCACCAACTCATAAATCACAAACAATTAGCCCTCACTTGCCAAGTGATTGTTCTTTGGATACATCATGATGACAGAGACGAAGGAAGTTGTGGAATAAGCTGGTCAGTCACTGGTGGCCCGCCAGATTGAATCTAGACGGTCTCAGTGAAGACTTCGAAAAGAATACACTGACATTAACAGAGCTGACTGACGTTACTGGCCACGTTAGGTGCAATTCTCAGAGCCGTTCATGATCCCGAAGCAGCTACTTCGTTGTCTCGCACCGTGTGCCTCTCGCTAATAACCTTTAAATACCCAAATGACATCGATATTTAGCTCTGAGAGCCATGTTCTGACCATAATTCAAATCTACCCCCTCACCAAGTACCAGGGCTACTAGATAAGATAACCAACCAAGCTGAGCAGTACTTCACGGCACCAAATATCTCGAATGATCGGCCTTCCATGGATGAAGTCACCGCTCGTCGCAAAGGTCCCTTCAGCTTGATTTATGAAGAACCGAGATGTGGTGCTTTCGGCAGAGAAGTACGACCAACACAAGATCACAAACCTCTCTCATGAATACACTAGTAAATGCAACGGGTAAGAATGACGGACACCAAAGCAAAACCAATCAAGACACAAGTCACACTCAACCTAGCAATGGATCTGAGATTATAGACGGCCCAAGTGCTCGAAACTGCTCGAAACCACAACATTGAAAAACAATAACATTCAACGAGCGCCATTGCTACAGATCCATTGATTAACAAAATAAGGCCTCATATTCATACAACATCCCCGTCTTTAGCACTTCACAGGGATGATGCAGCGGGACCTACCCGGGACCGTAGCGGCCGGCCCCTCTCCGGCCGCCAGGGTGTGGATCCCCAGGACCAAGCCCTGGTTGGCGAGGGCTTCATGATATCTCCACCACGACAAAAACTTCAACAATCTCAGGAAGGGTGGCCGAGTTGGTTATGGCGCCAGGTTAAGGTCAGCTTAACATCTGTTTCCTGGTGGGGCAACCCGCGCGAGTTCGAGTCTCGTCCCTTTCAAGATTACTTTTTGCCGTCTTCACCCAGACCTCAAGGCTGCATTTTTATTTTTCCTCAGTCTTGCGATGTATGTTCCCGAATTTTGATCGAGTCATTTCTTAGGTCATGAGCATATGAATTCAGTCGCCTTATGCGCCGTGGTGAGGACAACAGCCGTCAAAACTCCGGCCCAACAGGCGTAACCTCAGCGGGGAATGGTAGAGATATATATGTACAAGAGTAGTAGTTTTAGGTCGAATTTGCGTGCCCTATTCATACACCAGGCCGGATCTAGATGCCGTCTTACCACTCGCTCACCTCGCCAGCCTTGGGAGGCTGCACCCTGACGATCTTATCGCAGTTGAGGAGGCAGAGGGGGTCGAGAGCCTTCTTGATCTGTGAAAAAATGGAATGTTAACAATCGAAGTGCAACCACCACGCCGTTCCGCGGACATTTGCTTACCTGTCTCATGGTGTCGACGGTCGTCTCACCCAGCTCGTGGGGGAGATAGTCTCTCTTGACGAGACCAACACCGTGCTCGCCCTGCAAAATCTGTCAGTGACCGCTTCTCTCAAGTGTGAACTGAACCGCAGAACATACCGTGACGGTGCCCTCCATCTCGACCGCGCGCTTGACCATGTTGTGCACAAAGTGCTCGGCCCGCTTGCGCTCCTGGTCGTTGTACAGCAGGATGGTGTGGAAGTTGCCGTCGCCGACGTGGCCGACAATGGTCCCGAACAGCCCCGTCTTGGCCAACGCCTCCTTCGTCTCCTCGATGATGTCCGGCAGCCTGCTCATCGGCACGGCGACGTCGCCGGTCCAGACGTGGTCACCCTCGCGCTTGACCGCCATGGTGCTCCACAGGGCCTCCTTCCTCGCGCTCCAGAGCTCGTGCTGTTCCTCCTCGTTCTTGGCAAAGTCGAACGTCTTGCTGCCGGTCTTGGCGGCGAGCTGCTTCACGAGGGCCACCTGCTCCTTGACGCCGCTCTCGGTGCCTGCGAACTTGAAGAAGAGCGTCGGCGCCTCTGCCCACGCCTTGCTCGTCATGCCCGCCTTGTTGATGCACTGCATCTGGAGGTCGTCCAGGATCTCCACCGCAGCAACGGGGATGCCCGCCGCGACGACCTTCGCCACGCAGCTCGCGGCGTCGCGGATGGTCGGGAACGACGTCACCGCCACGGACGTCGACGCCGGCTTCGTCGTGACCTTGAGTGTCGCCTCCGTCACGAGCCCAAGCGTGCCCTCGGAGCCGATGAACAGCTTGGTGAGGTCGTATCCAGCGGAGCTCTTGCGCGGGCGCTGCCGCGTCTTGATCACGGTGCCGTCCGCCAGCACGACGGTCAGACTAAGAACCCACTCGCGCATGGTGCCGTAGCGGTAGGCGTTCGTTCCGCTGCACCCCGTGCCGATCATGCCGCCGATCATGGCGCCCGGGCCCGGGTCCGGCGGGAAGAAGAGGTTCGACTGTGCGAGCTGATCGTTAAGCGACTCCCAGCCGACGGCGGGCTGCACGACGACGTCGAGGTCCTCCTGGTGCAGCGCCAGGACCTTGTTCATGCGGCCAAAGTCGATGGAGATGCCGCCGCGCGTGGGCGTGAAGTGGCCCTCCAGGCTGGTGCCGCCGCTGTAGCCGACGACGGGGATGCGGCGCTGGTGGCAGATGCGCATGATCTGCGAGACCTCCTCCGTGGTGCTGGGGAACACGACGCAGAAGGGCCTCTCGTCGGGCCCCGCCGCGTGCGACGACCATTCCGAGCTGGCGTGGTGGTCGAGGTCGGTGCTGGTAGTACTGACGTTCTCCTTGCCGACGATGTTGACAAAATCCGCCCACGCGGCCTCGAGATTCTCCTTGTTAAGTTTGTGTAGCGGTGCGGTCGTCTTGTACAGCGGCAGCGTCGACTCTTCGTTGGGGCTTGAGGGGACGAGGGTGCCGAGGTAGTACGACACGCCGACGGATGTGAGGAGCACTGCAAACGAAAAGCACACAATGCATTAGCTACCGAGGGCAATTGTGTGTCGGGGCAAGGCTGCTGTTGTGCTCACCAAAGGTGTACGCCCAGTTTCTGCCGGGACCTGTCTTTTCCCGCTCAGCAGCGAACCTCTCGCGTTCCGCCCGCTCGCGCGCCAGTCTCTGGGAGATGGAGCCGACGACCTGGCCCTGGAAGGACCTGCCGTGCTTCTCCTCGTTCGATGCCGGTCGTTCGGGCTTGCTAGACATTTGCCGCGCGGCGCCAGCAAGGGCGACGCATCGTCGGCGCGGGGCCGGGCTCGCGGCTCTGAGGCCCTGCAAAGCTGCTTGCGGAGCTCTGGCTCTAAGATGCGCCATTGCGCTGGCTCGGTTCGCGAAGGATGATATTATCGTAGGAGCGGTTCTAGGAAGCAATTGAGACGATTTCGAATTAGAGAGGAAAACGGTACAATTTGTAAGTCTATCCGGGTTGAGGAAGAGGAGGGGTGGACAAAGGTAACGATGTGTAAGTTGTAGGTGGTGGTGGTGGAGCTGCAAAACCCCCCCAGGTCTTAGATCTTTTGGAGCTCGAATGGCGAAAGAGAATCCATGCAAAAGCCTGCAGCTGCCACAGCTGTCGGGGATAAGGATTGGCCGGGCCGGCAAGCGGGGTGGACGACCTGGGAAGCTGTGGAACCCCGCGGTACAGTGCACCGCGACCGGCGCAACTCCACATTTTGCCGTGGCTTCCTTTCCCCCCTTCCGCCCGCCCTCTATGCGTTATCAAGCCCGAGGTGAACTTCCGCTTACTGCAACATTGGAGAGGGGCGCCACCATGCAAACATCGGATGAGGGACTGGACTTTGTGAGAAATAATTGGATTCCAGCCATGCATTAGCGTAGATATCTCGTAGCCCGATACTGTGTCTCCCGTGCCCTTCCGGCAGCAGCACCAGCATCGGTATTTCGCTCGTGTGAGCACTTTCTACCCTCATGCGGGTCATTATATCCTAGCAGTCTATTATTTAGTTCGTAATTCATGTTTTACACTTTCCCCACATGGAACAATTCAGCCAGTCTTCCATCCGGGGACAAGCTGCACGTTGAAAGTGGGCGTGGCACCCTGCAAGTGCGCCAGGTACGCAGCTAGCTCCGGATCTTGGTCAATCTGCAAAGGCATCTCCCCGCCCTTGCCATCCTTCAATACCCCCTCTACCCTCAGGCAAATGGCCCCGGGGAACTTGCTCGCCGCCACGTGCCGCAGCTCCTGCATGGAGTGCGAGCTCAGCATCGCGATCCAGAGGTTCGCGTTCACCACGAACGTCGACGAGGGGTGCAGGCGCATGTAGATAGCCACAGTCGTAGGCAGCGGCGGGGCGGCATGGAAGACGGACTGTGCCGCCGTGAACTGGTACTGTTGGTCCACGAAGGCTGCCTGCGCGTTGGCGGCGAGGAGGAGAGAAGACCCGAGATGCGAGTCGAGCGCCAGGTTCGGCTGGCCAAGGAGGGCATTGGAGAGAATGCGTGCTGCAGAGTGGCCCAGAGGGTCGGCGGCTTGGGCTTGCATCGACACGGGCATGAGCAGCTGTGCCTGGTTGGCTCCGGAACTGGGGACCAAACCCATCGACGAGACTTGCCCTGCGTTTCCGTATTGGCTGACCAGGTCAGTGTTGCTCTGCATATCCTCAACCATGTCTGGCTGGGGCTGGACTACCTCCGCATGCTGATTGTGCTGGTTTCCAGACACTTTCGGCGGGCCCGTCTTCGCGGAGCCCCCTTTCTTTGGCTTGTCCTTTCTCGACATGTCGTCTCGCAGCCTTTTCATGACGTCCCGAGCGAGCACATCCAGAGCCCTCACCTTCTCAGCATGAGAGGGGTCTGCAGGTCCAAGTGCGAGAATGCGCTGGATGAGGTCTGACCCATCTACCCACCTGCCTTTCAGGCTATCCCACTGAGCAGGCCCGGCATCAGACTTGGAGCTGAGGCCATCCTCCTTCAATATCTGCTCAAAAGCGGTGCGCACATCTCTCGCCTCCTCGGGGTTGATGCCAAGTATGTTCTTGGCCTCCGCGAGAGTGATTCGTTTCTCCAGCGTCCTCGCACGCTTCGTAATGTCGGTGCAAATAACGTCAAGGGCCAGTTTCTTGGACTCGTGATTGTCCCTGGACTGCCACATGGCCGTCTGGAGCTGTGGCATCTCCCGCATCAATTGTTCCTTGACAGCCTCCCATCTGTCGGGCCCGGCAATGGTCTTCTTGAAGATGTCCGACTCTTCGCAGAGTCGTGCGAACGTGGCCCGGACCTGTCGGTAGACGTCGTTCGCCAGACCAAGTATGGCTTTGGCCTCGTCGAGAGTGGTCTCGGACGGAAACCGGGGGGCAATAGGTGCATCCAGTGACGCACTCTCAAAGGCCTTCAGCCGTCTCCTCTTCCTCCGGTTATTATCCTGGTCCCAAGCCGTACCGACATCGTCAGGCATCGCTCCCAGAATCTCGTGGTCTGTCAAGGTGTCGGGTGTATCCAAACCGTTGTGTCCCCCGAAGCCATCTTGCAACGGCGACCTCAGCTCAGGGTCGGGTACGTCCTTCGCCCTCTCCCCGTTCGCAGCCTTGAGTAGCCATCGATTCTTCGTCCTCACCCGGATCAATTCCCTCTTCTTGATGTCGAACCCCTCCTCGTTCAACACCCTCAGCATCTCCGTCTGCGACAGATTCCTCTCCCACAACTCCTTGACCCGCGCGACCAGCCGACCATTCTTGTACGCGGGATTCTGCTTCGAAGGAAAGTCCCATTTGCGGAACTGCGTCTGGAAAGCTCGCTTGCTGCACGATACGTCATCAGCCTAGGTCCCCTAATTTCTACCCCAGATTCTTTTTTCGTTTCCCGGAAAGCAGGTGAAGCTTGCTGGGTGGATCGGATGGTCCGGCCGGCGAGAGAGACCACCGAGGACGAAGGGGTACCCCCTCCAATCACCCAGGCAGAACCGGAAAATACGGGGAAAATCGGTGGCTTACCAGGGCGAAAAGTTATGGTGGATTTTGAGATATTCCATAATATCCTCGAGGGATTTTTTCTCGTTGATGTATAGCTGGAAACATAGCTTCTCGTGGGCATCCCAATCATAGACCATACTCTTCAGGATGTTGCATGTCTACGGCATGTCGAGAATGCGCCTTTGGTCGGGCACGGGGGCTCTCGACTTGCGCAAGTGGTTGGTTGAGTCAGCCGTACTGTGCTGGGGACCTCGAGCACGGCTCGTGGCACTGTCTTTATCGCATCCTTATCGGAGCTCCCGGTGAGGTCGGTGAACATGTCACTGTGACCACAGCTCCAACATGGACTTACAGCCAATGTTCATGGCATTTAAAAAGGAGGCTTCTTAAATGTGCGATTGCCATGGTTTCCGACTTGAAAGACTCGATTATGCCCTGTATATCATATCATCCATGCCAATGTCTTGGAACTCCGAGAAAGTTCGTAGTGACGTTTGACAGCTCCCGCAGCCATAACGGACCTCGGTTGTAAACGACCCCTCCATCTCCAACTCATGTTCATCCTCACAACTTCATATACTAGCTTCAGCATCCCAAATATCAATAAGAAATTCCGCTTCGACTTACATATTCACAGAGTAGACAAACTCAAACAAAAAACATAACCAGCATCATGGCAAACCTCCCAGAAAGCTACACAACCCTCACCCTCCCTCACCTCCTCCTCTCCCACCACCCTCCATCCTCCCCGACCGTGACCCCCGTGATAATCCTCACCCTCAACCGCCCCGCCGCCCGCAACGCCTTCACAGACCAGATGGCCCACTCCCTCGCCCGCGCCTACGCCCTCCTCTCCGCCGACCCGCGCGTCAAGGCCATCGTCCTCACCGGCGCCGACCCCTCCAACAAGACCTTCTGCGCCGGCATGGACCTCACCTCCCCCGTCCGCCTGCCCTCCACCCGCGACGCCCACCGCGACACCGGCGGTCTCGTCGCCCTCGCCATGCACAACTGCTCCAAGCCCATCATCGCCGCCCTCAACGGCTCCGCCGTCGGCGTCGGCATCACCATGGCCCTGCCCGCCTCCGTCCGCATCGTCTCCCGCGACGCAAAGATCGGCTTCGTCTTCGCCCGCCGCGGCTTCAACATGGAGGCCTGCTCGTCCTTCTACCTCCCGCGTTTGATCGGGGCCGGCCCCGCGCTGCACCTCGTCACCACGGGCGCCGTCTACCCCGCGACCGACCCGTTGCTTCGGAACCTGTTCAGCGAGATTGTCGCGCCGGCGGAGGTTCTGCCGAGGGCGCTGGCGATTGCGGAGGACGTGGCGGCGAACACGAGCACGGTCGCGGTGCGGGTGATGCGCGACATGATACTGCGGACGCCGGCGTCGCCGGAGGAGGCGCATTTGTTGGAGAGCAAGATCTTCTTTGACTTGTTCGGCGGGAAGGATAGTAAAGAGGGCATGGACAGCTTCATGCAGAAGAGGGCGCCAAAGTTTGAGGCGACTATGGATAAGGATGCACCGAGCGCGTATCCTTGGTGGAAAGAGACGGACGTTAAGGCCAAGATATGAGCATTCTGTAAGACGGAGGAAGAAATTGCGTACACTTAGAATCGAATTAGGATGAAGTAAAACTGTTTGTATACTAATCAACGCTCTGCCTCACCCTGTGGATATAAAGAGACCATCTGCTCTCAAGGCCGATACTTCCACCGACTCGGGTCAAAGATGATCTCGTAAATGTTCTTGTTGAAAGACCCAATCGCGCAGCTCAAGTCATGGAACCCCTCCAACCCATCAACCGGACCATCCTGTTCCGCGTCAATCTCCTCGTGCAGGTTCCACTGTCCCCTCAGCGCGCCATCACGGGTGAGGAACACGTCGACATTAACTCTGCCGTCCTTGGCCGAGAAGGTCATGCCGACGCCGATCCTCTCGCCAACTTGGAACGGGTCAGTGAACGACTTGCCTCCCCACCGGTCGTTGATGTACTTGTGCCCATCGTCACCGTGGATCGCAAGACTGCCACGGTGCCATCCCGGCAGTCTGAAGTTGGGGTACGGCAACGCCGTGAATCCGACAGCAACGTCGACCTCCTTGTTGCCGCTCTGGCGAATCTGAACTTCATAGTACGCCGTGAATGGGCGGCCGGTGGCCAGCGGTGAATGGTTCTTCACGGAGTACAGGGGCGGGTAACCGATAATGGTGCCGTCGGGGGCGTTCTTTGGTGTCGAGGCTTCCCAGACGCCGGGGGCGACTTGGTTGAGCGTCCCGCGGAAGCCGCTGGGTTGAAGCAATGAGATCCTGCTCGTGTGGAGAGCTGCGAGAGCCGCGGGGTCGAGGTCGATGGGCTGGATCAGAGGGTACTTGCGAACCCACTCCTCGCCGGCCTCGGCTTCCGCCTCGGTTGAGTTGTTGGCAGGCGACCGGTCCCAGCCGCTGAAGAAGGCTGGCGGCGGAGGGAACAAGGACGTGTCAGGGACTGCCTCCTCCCAATCGTGCTTCGGCTTGGACTGGGACGGAGGAGGACCGGGAGGCGGCGCCGTGTAGTCCTGTTGTGAAGGCGGGGGGCCCGGCGGCGGCGCATACTCTCCCTGCTGGTGGGAGGGAGGTGGTCCAGGAGGCGGAGCGTATTGTTGACTGGGCGGAGGGCCCGGCGGTGCGGCGTATGATTGAGCAGGTGGAGGTCCCGGCGGAGGTGCGAAATCATCCTGTGTCCGGCCCGGGGGTGGGCCACTCGGGGGAGCATATGTCTGACTCGGAGGCGGACCGCTCGGCGGCGCATATGTCTCGCCACCAGAGCCCTGCCCGGCGGACGCCGTGTACTGGTTGCCGCTCATCTTCACGTCCTGCTGTTGGTGGTGTTGCTGTTGCGCTGAAGATGGTCGTTGCGCGGGCCTCGGTGCAGGAGAGTCATCCTTGTCGGCCTTTCCGCCGAAACACATCGTTCCAGGGAAAAAGTGTAGGCGAGGGAGGGGGAAAAGCTTTGGCCGGGATGGGCGGTGGAGGGAGGGGGAGAGGAATTCAATGCGCGTGTTCGTCTGGTGTGTCGGATGCTTGCGGAAACCGCCAGAGTCGAAGCGCCGCCTTGACGTTGAAATAAAGCCCAAGCTTGATCTTTCTGGGGTTAGGGATCTGAAACAAGGACTGCGATTGGACGTGGATGGGATGCAGTGTGTTTTGCAGTAGTATCGCGGATGCCGCGCAGCTTTCGAATTATGCACTTGTGTTTCTTTTTTTCCTGCACTTTTGGCGATGATGCGAGATGGAAATGGTGATGAGTGACGCGGGATGGGCGGTTGAGGTGTGATATGGGCAGTGGAAAGGTGAGATGTTGGGTGGCTGTGTTTGCGAGCTTGGCTTGGCTAGAGAGGTTCGCACCGGTGAATCCAATAAAACACACTGAAGCTGTCCGGTTTAGGCAGCCGCTCCATTTTTTTATCACTGCAGGGCACCTGAATCCGCCCGCTCGCAGGACACTTTACACTGGTGCAGGCTGCGGCAGCAGCTCCCCGCAATGAAAGGGACAAAATGTCACCCAAAAAGCGCGCCGCCTCCTTGCTGCAGTCCACTCGTTCGTTTGCGCAAAGGTGTCACATCAAACAGTTTTGTTTTCTCTCTTTCAAGATCCGATTTCAGCCGGGCTAAAACAACAAAACGGTTCAAACCAATCACGCCGGGTAAGGTAGGCAAACGGTAAACCACAACCCTTTCAGGCTAGAACAAAGAATGCTCAGCCACCGCTGATATTTGGCGGAGGCCGCCTTCCACGGCGCCGCCGGGCGCAAACTTCCAGTGGTGGTGGTGGTGGTGGTCGGGTGGGGGGCGCGTCCTGTCGGGCGCTGCGGCTAAAACTTAAGCTTACCCGGTGGGCCACCAGATCTCGATGCATCGCTGTGATCTCACCGAGCGACAATATCTCGAACAAATTGTCGTGATACTCACGCGGTATGTCGTGATACTCACGCGGTAAAGACTTTTACGGCCAAACCAAACTGACAAAACGAACGAAGCAAGGGTAAGCAAAAAGAACAGGCAAAATACAAAAATGGGACTACTAGGTCCGCATCCTCAAGGCCCTTTTTTACTCGCGTGACGAGATTCGAACTTAGCGCCCCTCCTAGGTTACCAGAGAAACCCTTGGGAAGAATTTGTTTAAACGTGTGCTTTTACCAACTAGGTCACGCCGTTTTCGTTGAACTGGTGACAGATCTTGAGATGCAAGTAAAGATATACCGTTGGAAAGGCAGGAGGCGTGGTGGGTCCACGGTGAAGGTGAAGTGATAGGAGAGAAGGTACGGAGGTCGCTCTTGCCGCTTGGGGGGGAGACGCATATTAAATACGTGCTACCTAACCAACAAAACACCACCTCACCATTAGCGCCGTCGACATGGCAGAGACCCACATCCAATGTCGTTTGAACAGACGTTTGTTCTAAGGTATCCATGTCAAACATCATTCGCTACTAGTATTACTCGGCGCGATCACGAAGCAACCAAATTGAAAATGTTGATGAATAAATATGTGTTTGATAATCGGCATAAGACGATAGATCCTCATCGTCCAAGCGGACGACGATCCCGTATCGCCACTATTTACTGCCGTCTAAGAATGGCCTCAAATTGTTACAAATTTGGTCATGTGAAGAAAGAAATACCCCAATCCTAATCATCCCCTTGGTAAAAATAGGCCGTCGACGTCAAGCGACACCAACGGACTAGAAAGAAAGAAAAAAAGAGTCATAAAGCATCATGAAAGTCATAAGCTGCCCTCACCAACAACTCAGCCTCGCTGACACGTATCTTACAACGTCTCGTACACTTAAGCACCCAGAGCGTTGACCTCGTCAGAGTTGGGGTAGAAGAACGCCACCAGAGCGATGATGACGTATGTCGCACACAAGAGGGCACCCTCGAGGTAGTTACTCCTTCCGTCCAGGACGAGGAAGTTGACGATGAAGGCCGAGACGAAGAGACAGACCGTCTCGAAGAGGGTGAAGTACAGCGACATGTCCCTGCCAAGAGCCCAGCCGATGATGACGACAATGGGGGTGATGAACAGGGCGATTTGGATGGACGAACCGACGGCGACACCAATGGCCAAATCCATCTTGTTCTTCATAGCAACCGTGATGGCAGTGACGTGCTCTGCGGCGTTACCGACGATGGGGAGAATGATGAGACCGATGAAAACCTCACCCAAGGGACTTGACTCCACAACGTCATTGATGGAGTCGACCAGGAACTCGGCACAGACTGCAACAAGACCAGTAGAGAACAACAGGAGGAGGATGGCGGCAGTGCGGGACAAGTGGTCATTGGGCATAACCTTCTCCTCCGTACCGTCGCTGCTGTGAACGACATTCCTGGGGATTTGGGCGGGGAACAAGGCGCCAGGGGGTCTGACGCTAGGGTTTGCGCCATATTGGTTCAGGCGGTCAGGCAGAGAGTTGGTGCGGCGGATACCGAAGCGGACGCGGGGGACGGGGCCGCCAGTGACAGGACCAACGACCGGAGAACCGGGACCCTGAGTGAAGACGGCAGGGGCAAAGTTCTTGATGGACAGGCCGCGAAGGGCGGGCAGGGGTCTGCGGTCGTACTGGTTCTGGGCAGGCTCAGAGGGTCCCTCAATGGGCGCTGCATCCTGCTGCGCGAAGTCGACGCGACGAGGTTCGCCATTCTGGAAGGTAGCCGTCTCGGTGCCGTTGCTGACGGGTTCATCGACGTCAACGAGATTGTTCTTGGACCTCTTCTTGGACTTCTTGTGCTTGTGGTGGCGTCTGCGGTGCTTGCGGTGCTTGCGAGGCTTCTCATCCTCAAGGGCATCCTCACTGCCGACGCTTGAGCCGAAGCGGGGAAGACGAGGGCGGCTGGGAGAGCCCTTAGTGCTGTGGGTGCCAGCGGAGGTGCTGCGAGTGCGAGGGCGGGCCTCAATGTCGACGGAGGCCACGCTGGACTTGCGTCTTCTGCCGCCACGCAGGACCTTCTTCATCCTCTGGCGGACGGTACCGGCGGAACTGTCCGAGCTGTCCGAGTCGGTGTCGGAGTCTGAATCGCTTTCAGAGCTGGAAGTATCCAACCATCCGACGGCAGGACCAGGAGCAGCCTCAGCATCGACAATGTGCTGAGGCGTGGACTCATACATGTAGGCATGAGACTTGAGCTGGAACAAGAGGTAGACAATGTACACCAAAAGGAGGATCTGTCCTGGTTAACAAAAGTCATCTTCAGTTACGTGTGGCTACTTACGACACTGGTACCACGGCTGATCTTCAGCGTCTGATCATCGGCAGTCTTGAGGTTCGTGAAAGAAGCGTGGAAGGCAGTCTAAGCGCGATTTGTCAGCGGTCATGTCGATGTAAGGATCAGGAAGTACGCACGGGCAGGACCAGACTGATGACACTCAGACTGAGCAGACAAGCACTCATCTGGGTGACGGTGCTGTTGTAAATCTGCCAAGAGGTTAGTGTTCCTTCGTCAGTTACTAAGGGCTGACGATCATACCTGCTCTCGGAAGCGCAAGCCACCAAGGAAAAAACACATGCCCAAAATGAGCAACAGGTTGGCCAAAATGGAGCCAAGGAGCGACGCCTGGACGATACGGATTTCATTCTGTCATGGCGTTAGAGGACATTTCCAACTTTGCGATTGGTGGGGGAAGGCTTACCTTGGCAAGAGCGATACTGAAGCGTCACAAAAGATTCTCATGTCAGTGACACTGCAATACAAATTCATAACAAAGGCAACGTGTGTGCATAGACGAATGGACGAAGACGGGGAGAAAAAGCTGCATGATTTGGGACTCGATTGATGTGATAGTGTCTTTTTGCATCGACTTCTCTTGTCTTTCTTGTCTTGATCGCCTGCATTGGTGTAGAGACATACATGCTAGAAGGAATTAAGCATTAGCCAAGGTTCTGCCAAGAGATGCGATATGTGCGGATTTGAGGGGCGAGTAAGGGCCAAGATCCGGGGTGCGACATGGCCAAGACAAGAGCCAAGCCAAGCCAAAACACGTCGGATCTCATGGTCCCCTCACCTCTCACCATAAAACTGCAGGGGACTTACAAAATAATCAACTCCACGGCGTTACCAAAGGTCACGTTCAGGAGGGCGCCGACGGTGTCACCGAGCTTGCTGGCCACGGATTCGGTGGCGTGGCTGAGTAGGCCGGCGAGGGGGACGATGGCGATGGCGTTCATGGCGAAAACCACGCCGGGATTAACGTGCAATCCCTTGACAATGATGCCAACAGGCACGAAGACGAGGAGCAGGTTGATCCAGCTGTGGAACATGATCATCTTGCTCGTCTCATAAAAGCGAGTAGCGACATTGGGCTTCTCGGTCTGGGCCGGAGCGGGTGTCTGCTGCTGCTGGGGGTGGGTGTTATTGTTGTTGTTGCTGTTGTCCTGAGGACCAACCCCGTTTCCTACGAGAGACCCCTTCCCCTCAACCTGCGTAGATGTGAGGCCATTCTCGCCGGCAGCTGACTTTTCGTAGTCGGGGAGGTAGTTCTTGCTCGCGGAGGAGCTGGTGATGTTGGACGAAGTGATGATGTCGTCGGCACGGCCATTGTTGCTGCTGGAGCTGGAGGTCGTGGTGTTTGAGAGGGGAAAAGGTTCGATGGCGTCTATGGGAGCAGCCGGATTGCCTTTGGATCGCTTGGAGGAGGAGCGGTGGACGCCATGCGCGGTTGCTTCTGCTGCACGACTGTCTATATTGGGCGGTTCTGTAGAGGCTTTCTTCATCGAAATTGATGACCGGACACTCGTGTCTCGGCGGAGATGCTACTTTTGAGAGAAAGGCACAAGAAAGTGTGATATTGTTGTTGTATGTGTTTGATGTGTGAAGAAGGGACGCAACCAAGATGAAGACAAGCTTCGAGAGGGGGGAGGAAGGGCTAGTAAGAGAGAGAAGAAGAGCCAAACGAGACTGCGGTCAGACGCGCGAGACGAGGGATGCTTTAAAGAACTCGGATGCGATGGGCATGAGGCAGAGGCAACGTCCCAGTCCCAGACGGGGGACCTTAGCTCGCTGCACCGGGCTGCTGCACTGCACTGGACCGCACCGCTCCCTTCCCTCTCGCTCACCTTGGGACGGAAGGCCGATGGATGGTGGGAACGCGGAAGTGTACCGGCCGCCAGAGCTACCGTGGAGGTAAAATCAAGGTCCCCAATCACGACAGGGGTGCCCCCCGCCGAACATGGGGCAGCTCTCGCTGCAGGGAGCCCCTGTCGCTATCTGGCATGCCCGAAGCCAATCGCTAACGTCGAAACGTTCTAGTGGATGAACCGCCGCCGAAGTCCAGTGCCAGATACAGTAAGAGAGCGCTGGTCACCTGCCTCAGGCACTGCCGTGGCGCGTCCACAATTTCTCCATCTTTGATTGTTTTTCCTTCGTGAGTCTCTGTTTCTCAGCCATTACCGCTGTTTCTATTTCCATACGCAGTAGGAAGACTCCAGTTCGCAGTGACCCTGATTTGCAATGCTGCATCAGATAACCGGAGCTCTCCTGATGGCATGTCTGGACTCTGGAGGAAAGGCCCCGCCGGTGAGGTAAGGTAAGGTGGAGAGTTGATCCCGCGGTGTGAGGTGCCTTGCGAATAAGGTACTGCCCTGCCCTGTGTAAGGGATGTCATGGGCACTGCAATCTGGAACCTGCGCCGTGGGCCAAAGGGCGTTGCAGTCGCACCAAGCTTTCGCCATGGAACGGTACGTACACGTGGGTGGAGGACGCAGGACTGGGCGAGAGCCGGTGCCTTAGGAAGACAACGACGACGACGACGACGCCATACCGAGTACAGCAGCGGCAACAATGCATCATCGCCCTGCCTGCATACTGCGTACATGCTGTCACAGTCCCCTCGCCTATCAACTTCCACCATGGCGAATCCAGATCCAGGTTCCATCCAGCTCATCCATTGGCAATGATATCACATCCCATCATCAAATCAATCCGCCGCAAGGAGAAACACATCATTGCCTGTACAGAATACATCACATACATGCTGCCATTCCATTGCATCCGTATCGACGATTGACGGACTGGCGGACCAAGGAGGCCTCTTGGCAACCGAACTCGATTGCTTGCTGTTCGCCTCAACGTATTCCGCCATCGAGGGTCATCTCAGCCTCCTTCTCAACAAAGGGCCGCCGTCGACCGAGACTCACAGTGGATACGCACTAAGCTAATAAGCAACCATCAGATAATGACTGTGACAACGGACAACAACGGTCTTTCGCGCAACGGAAAGTGGGATACCTACCTTACCCTCCTCCAAAAGTCTCCAACCCTCCCCCCAGTGCTCCTAATGCTCCCCCCAAGTGCCATCCATCCCTGACCCTACCGCCCCTCCCCTCCCCTCCTCTCACTGTGAGTAGGTGTCTCCCTCGCCCCGCCCGCTCCGCCCGGACTGTGCAGCTGAGCCTCACAGTCGTAGTCTAATTCGCAATAACCCTCGCCTCGCACCATCCCAACATCGCCAAAGACCGACTGTCCGCTCTACCGCGTAATGAAGAGGAAGGGAAGGAAAAAAAGAAGGGACACACACACCCACACACTAGACTGTGGCCCAGTGTAGTATTCAAGGCGTCGGCCGCGAATTTAACCTACGCCACACTGACACCCACCGTCCAAACAAACAGAAACCACAGCTTCGCGTCCGAGCCCTCTGCGACCGGCCGACGATGCCTTCTTTCTCCCACCGGACGGAAGCCAAGCCGTGGGCGGCACGAGCTTAAATCATGTTCACTTCAAACGATTCAAACAAATCACCACCCGTTGGAAACATACTGAAGCAGGAAACCTGCACAAAAACACTCCCTACCTGAGAAAATGGGAGAGAGATACATGGCACGGGAAACACTGTTGTCCACCTTTCTTCAAGAGACAAGCACTTAGACCACCACCGCAACTCTCGCGCGGCCTTTCCTCCGATTCAAGTCGCAACGTGCGCCAAGAACAGCGAGTCCAGATGATGGACGCTTTCTCCCCTTTTCTCTCTCTCTCTCTCTCTCCCTCCATCTCTCCTCACAAGGCGGCAGAACAAGAGGAGAATCTCGAAACATGGCCCGAAAGACACGGACGGTCGGTCCTCTCTTTTCCCATTCTCCCCCCTCATATGTCTTGTTTCTTGTTTCGCCGGATGCTTTGTCGGTAAGAAGACACTATGGTACTCTCACGATCCAACCGTCCATCCATCCATTATGCCTCCTGCTGCTGCTTCTTCGTACTGCTCCCCTCATAAGAAGCGGCAGAAAGCCAACGTAAGGCCAGGAACCGTAAAATCCACAAAATGTAGGTAGCACACAACACAGGTCACACGCATTTCGCATTCCCCCCTCCCGCCCAGTAATGCACAAATGCCTTATCAGACAGACAACACCCCGAGGATGACCCTCGTACCTGGCCCGGCTGTCAAAACCTCCCTTGTGTGATTGTCAACAACACGTGTACCCTGTGCAGCGGCATGTCTACGCGAGAGTGATCCATCCGGCCCGGCTATTTGCACCTCGTACGCAAAAAAAACACACACAAGCCGTAGACAACCAAACATGCAGAGTGAGAGAGTCATGACTGTTTCCACCAGCAGCCTGCGGAGGACAACCCAAAAAAAGCTTCCTAAACAACAGACATGGAAGACACAGAGGCCCTTGCTCATGCTCTCTCTCCTTCTCTCACCGTATCTGCAAAGACTGCTTCCCCGGTGCACGGAACCACTCTTTCTTCCTTCACCTCGTACCTTACCTGGAATATTCCGTATTTCGACGAACCGATGCCCCCCCTTCGCCTTACTTTTCTGCTTTGCTTGGCCGAGCCCATCTTTCAGAAACAGTTACACGTCTCTGCAACTTAATTCCAATCCCCATCCACCCCCCACCGCCGGCCGGTCTGGCCCTCATCCGTCCCCATCTGCAGTAACAAGCCCACAACCTAATTCATGTGCCGGGCGAAACATTGGAGAATAGCGAGAGGGAAAGAGAGGGCACTTGCACAATCTGCATCCCAAGGAAACATGGGAAACAGTAAACCCAAAAAAAAAGGGATCAATCGTGCAACTGTGCATGTTTGCAACGGCCGCAAAGACGCGTCATCCGCAACACTCTCTATCTCCCTTCCCTTCCCTTCACCAGTCACACCAGTCACAATCCCAGATCATCAGGGGAATTCAACTAAACAAGTCAAGCTTCAATCACACGAACGGAGCCGCTTCCATTCACGTACATCCAATGAGAGCCCCGCCAGAGAAATACCAAGCCGGAGCCCACGTGCCGAAAGTGACGTCAAAGTTCTCGGAGTCCATTCCCAGCTGCGCCACGTATCCGTCGCCCTAAGCCACAATGACGGGTGGCACAGGGGTGTGCTGTGAGCCACCCACCCGTGCCACCGCAATGGCGAGCCCCGAGATGAGAGAGAGAGAGAGAGAAAGCAGGGAAAAACATCCGGACTTCCTCTCCAGAAGGGGACACCGGTGGAACATGCGCAATCTTGGCTTCTGCCAAGACATCATGGCCACCGCCAAGCCATCTAGCGGGTCATCCCGTCATCAGTTGACCAGTGGCTAGATGCGATGAGCACCTTCCGGATGATTGAGCTGCGTGATTGCTTCTCGTAATGGGATCGCGGTATGACTTCACTTGGTCACAAAATGGTGTCTGGCCAGATTCGCCATTCAATATAGCTCTCAATATGCTTCAACCCTACACGGAACAACTAAACGAGGCTGGGCCGTCTTCTACCTCGCTACACAATACGCTTAACAACTCGACCACCGCAACTCTGGCTCTCTTCTTCTGTGTTCCCGTACGCCTTTGCCGCCGTCAGCGAGCAATCGAGGATTGTCGCTGTGATGCCATCAAATTAAGAGGAAAACGACGAGTTGAACCAACGACTGCAAATGATCCCTTGCTGAGGAAGAAAAACCACCAATCCGTCTGTACCGAAAAAAAAACCTTTCCCAGACCCCTTCGTCAATCGACGCAAGAAATAACAAACTTCCCTATTACGAAGTGAGTAACCACGAACGAAAACTCCTTCCACCTTTCTATGCCGTTTCGCCTGCAATGCAGTAGGCGATCAAGACAACATGGACATCTGACAATGAGACCAAGAGACCAACCACATTCTCTTGGCTTGGTATTCACACATTAAAAACCTCGAAATTGTAGAATAGAGGGGTGAGTGGTGTTGCATCCCCCTTCTCAACGCTCAACACGTCGTGCCGGGGATAAGCTCATCTGAGATGAACGAGCACCGCAAAGAGGCCGCGAGCCCGAATCCGCGGATGGCGTGCAATCGAGGGCATCGAGAGTCCTCTATCTCTCTTCGCCGCCTCTCGCCTTGCCCCGCCTGCGGAAGAAATCCATGACTCTCTTGGCTGCTCCGCTGCTACCTTGGTGACCGTGGTACTGGTCCTGGTTGTAGGCGTCCGTGAATCTCTTATTCTTCTGTAGCACGCCCGACCGGCCGTTTCCTCGGCCTCCATCGTAGCCTTCAGAGCTGAAGCCACCAGTTGGCTGCGGGATTCCTGACCGTCTTCGTGATTGAGAATTCTCGAAGGATGATTCGGATCCAGTGTTCAATGTGGCGCCATGTTGCATGTGGCCTGGCACCGCGCTTGGTTGACCAATCGGGCCCACGTACTGTTCCTGGCCCTGCTGCTCCTGCCAGCCTTGACGCTGGAGTTGCGGTGCTGAGTTGGACCCAGGTTGACGGTAGCCTTGGTCGTATCCTCCATCATAACCACGAGATTGGCCCCGCTGGTCCACATACCTGCCGTGCTCGTCGACCTCGGGGGGGTCTTGGATGGGGAGGTCGGGTTGAGACTGAGGCTCGGACGGTGGTGGGTGGTGGTCATAATCCCTGCCAAGGCCGATGGCCTTCAACGAAAATGACTGAGGAATGAGTGAAAATCGCCTGTTTGGCTTCTCGCGAGAGGTTTGCGAATCTGCGATGCTACCGCTCCGCTTCTTGCCAAGACCCAACGAGAAGGACCGCCGGGACGCCCTGGAGTCGATTGAAGGACGGGGTTGACCCTCAAGCGGCATGTTGTTAGGCATGCTGACTGGAGGATACTTCCGGTTTGCGCTCTGCGAATCAGGCCGTTTGCTGCGGTTCTTACCACCGAAAATGGACCCGTTTCGACCCAGCAACTTCGATCCAAGGTCACCAATAGTGTTGGATCGCTTGTGGCCGTGGCTTCTGCCGTCACTCGATTGAGACGGTGTCTGACTCTGCGGGGGTTGCTGCTGTTCGGGGAAACCGGCGACTTTGGCGAATTTGGCGGGGACAGCGACACTGGGTCGTCCCATGGCTTGCGGGTCCTGGGAGTTCGGTTGTTGGATCCTTCCTTGAGCATTAGTACCTGCGACGGCCGGGGGAATAGGTTGGCCGTACGATCCTCGAGCACCGGCTCCCAGTCCCATGGAGCCTGATGCCATTGAGCCTCCTGTTTGAGGTCTCGCGGTGGGCGGTGGGTTTGAGACTGATGATACAAACGCATTGTCGGAGGTCGCACGAGTATCGCGGGTCGGCCTTGTCGGCGGCGCCGCAGCCGTGTTCCGGTGAGCACTTGGCGGTCTTGTGCCTTGTCTGCTGGATCTGTACGAGTCTCTTGATACGGGAGGGTCTCTCGGCAGCGGCTTCTCTGCAGCAACCGGTTCCTCGGCCACTTCGACGGGACCCTGACTGTTTGAACGTGCCCGCGATTTACTTCCAGTTGCGTACTCTCCTCTTTGCGTCTGTGTCGTTGGCGCAACATACTCAACCTGCACAGTACGGCGCTTGTTGTCCCTTTGTTGCTTGGCAACAGCGGCTGCCTCTGCATCAGCGTCGATCTTGGCATGCTTGCTGGCGAGACCTCCCACAGATGTGGGCGTGTTGGCCTTCGTCTTGGACGATTCGCGCACCGAAGCGCTGCGAGCAAGACCGGATGCCTCCTGCTCCTCGGAGGGCACTGTTGTATTTTGAATCTGAGTAGGCGTCGTGGTACTACTCGTAATGAACTCCACGACGTGGGCATACTCGCTCAGCCAGCTGTGCCGGGCAACCTCGAAGAGATCAGCACGTTTCCTGGGGTTGGGAACAAGGATTCGTCGGAGGAGGTCGCGCGCGTGGGGGGTAACGTATTCGGGGAATGTGAGAGGAGTGTTGACAATGTACTTGTACAGGAGGTTGATGTTGTCGCCCTCGGGGTTCGCCGGATCATCATCGAAGGGAAGGTAACCTGCCAACATCGCGTACTAAGTTCTTGTTAGCCTCCAGCATGTTTGTTTCACCAGAGCAGCTGTACTCACCAAGATTACACCGCAACTCCACACGTCAACCTTTCGACCGGTGTAAAGCGAGTCACTGACAACGAGCTCGGGTGCAGCGTAGCAAGGACTGCCGCAACTCGTTTGCATCAGATCGCCCTTCCTTGTGCCGTTGGTTTTGATTCTATCAAGTCCCAACTTTTTGACAAATTCACGGTCACCAAGGTTTAGCTCCTCCTCTTCGGAAAGCTCTTCCTCGGCATCGAAGGTGTTTGCGAAGCCGAAATCGGTAATGATGATGTTGCGGTTACGGTCCAAAAGCAGGTTTTCCAACTTGAGATCTCGATGAACAATACCCTTCTTGTGCAAGTAGCCCACGCCAGAAACGAGCTGGGCGAACAGTCTGCGTGCCGCATTGTCCTTCAGGTAGCGGTGGTTGAGGATGTAGTCGAAGAGCTCACCACCAGATGCGTACTCGAGAATGATACCAATGTGTCTCTCTGTCTCCACCATTTCGTGCAGACGAACAATGTTGGGGTGAGAGATGCCTCTCAGAATGGCAATTTCGCGGTAGATCTTGGCCAATCTGGAGGGGTTGTTGCCAACGCTGTCTCGCTTGATCAACTTGATAGCGACCTATTCCCGAAACGTTAGCATGTGGTCGGCGTCACCATCGGATCCACAAACTCACTTGAACACCACCGTCCTGCTTCCATCCGAGCTTGACCTTCCCGAACTCGCCCTCGCCAATGGTGTTTCCGAGAATGTAGTCGCCAAATCTGACAACTTTATCGCGCTTTCCAGAGTGGTCGTGTCGACTTCTGCCTCCTCGTCTGCCATCGTCGTGTTCGGACATGCCAATCGGGGGTGGCACGGCGTCGTCGTGGGAGGAGCCGACGCGCTGAGGCTGAGCTTCCGCCAACCGCTCCTTCTCGCGGGCGACGTCTACTTCGGGTTGAGAAACAACCATTCTGTTCAGGACGTCGCTTCCCTCGCGGATGGGCTGCTTGGGAGACGCGGTCGACTGCGGGGCCGCATGGGATCGTACAGGGATTACCGTCGGCTGGCTCCCTGGGCGGCCACTGGAGCGGTGAGGGGAGTCTGGGGCCATTTGTTGATGTGATCTTCTGCTGCGAGAGGCAGCAGCGTCGTCTGAATAAGAGTAGTCGGCATTGCCGTTGGTGCCGTCAGGTTGAGCACGTCGGGGTGAAGAGGCAGCCTTATCGGCTGTGTGATCGCGTCTTTTCGAGGAGGCGCTGTTGGAGGTGCCGGTGTAATTCGTCGAAGACGTTCGAGGGGGGGCGACGGGCGGCATGTTTTTTCGTCGTTCGGAGGATGAAGACTGGTAGTCTGGGGAGGAAGGCACGACGGCGACGGGACTGGCGGGGCCAGCTCGGGACGTCATGGGCGAGACTGGATCCGGACTGTTTACAGACGCGCCGGTTCCGCTCGGTCGTCTCGAGGGGCGGTGTGAAGATGCAGTAGAGGAAGTCGTGTTCTTCAGATTCGCATTGTACGCCTCGCGGGTTGGAGAGGAATGATTCGACGTGTAGGGGCGGCTATTCGGTGAGGCTGCGACTAGAGGCGGTGATGCCAATGTTGGTGTTTGATGGGCAGGCTGCAGAGTGGCCGAGGACATGCTTCTGTGACGCTGAAAACGCAGGCGCGGAGGAAAATAGAGTTCGACTGAGCAGCCGTTCTATTTTGGCGTGTTTTGTTTCGCGGCTATCGCTAACCAGTTGGTCTGGGATGTTGGTGCGCTGAAGGAGCCAAGGGAGAGAAAATCGTCGCCGGGGCGGGCAGGATTGAGTAGCGAGCGAGGAGAGTGAGTAGTTGAAGTTCTCTGCGGCGGTCTGGCAGCAGGTTTCAGGACGCAGGAATTAATGAGCTGCAGGAATTAAGTCGGCCAGAATTGGGATGAGATGGTCGAGTCCGATTGGAGGTATTATGGACCTTGGGCTGCGTTGTCTGTCTGCTGTACCAATGAATCGGGCTCTGGCTCTGGCTATTTCATGGCGCGAGTGTAAGGGTATCGCTTTGGGAGGGGCTTTTTTCTGGACCAGGGCTGCCGATTTGTTGTTTACTGCAGCTCAACCAGGACAAATTGTCTGCGACGACCGTCTGTGGTAGGTCGAGTCAACACCGCAACACACAAAAAAGACGCGACAAGGGGGGGCGATCTCACGCACGCACACACTTTGTTGTTGTGAGCGGCAGTGCGGGCTTTGAGCCTATCCCTCTTGCGTGTGTCTTGACACCGTCTGAGACCACACGGGGCTGCTGCAGATAGTGGGAGTAGGGAGCGAGTGAAAGACAGCCAAAGCTGTGGTGTCGTCTGTGGTGTTGGTGGTGGTGGTGTAGTTTGATTGAGGGAGAGCGCAGGCTGGAATTCGGCGGCGGGCAACCCAACGTTGATGTTGATAACCCCCTATTGTTGGCCAATTGAGGTCGCCTGACTTGACTTTGGAGCTCTAGAGGAGTTGGAACGATACCAGGCAAGACAGCAGCGGTATGGGCGCGCGGGCCCAATTCCTGGTGTTGACTTTTGGTTGAATGTCGAAGCTGTCGATGGTGCGCTTCGTCGCCTTCGCAAGGTCGAGACTAGCGGCAGACTATCGGGGCGAGGTTGGATCGTCGGTCGGAAAAACAAGACGAGACGAGACGAGACGCTGACAACGGCAACAACAACGAAGGTGCGCTGTGTGTTGTAAGGTATTGTCTGCACCGCACACAGGTGGTGGTGGTGGTGGGATGAGGTGAGTTGAGTGCGGCCCGACCTGAAGCGAGGCGGTAGGAGGGAAAGGTGTGGAGGAGTGGTGTCGGCGGCGGCGACGGCGCGGGACAGACCAGACCAGAGGGGATCAGAGACCAGACTAGAATGAGAGAAGGACTGGCGCTGGCGCTGGCAAGGGCGCTGGTGGAAGTGGGAATGGGCCTTGTCTTGGCTTGGACGAGGGGAGACTGGACTGCGAGGGAGGAGAGCAGAGCAGAGCGAGCCAGCGAACGGTCAGACTCCCGTCGTTCTCGTTGGAGTAAAATTGACGAGATGAGACCTTGGGGGGTGCCGGTTGCAGGGCGCCCGATATTTGGAACAGCAGCGCAGCGCGAAGCGCGACGAGGAACTTGGAACTGCGGGCTGGTGGTGCGGTGCGGTGCGGTGCGGTGCACTCCAGTCAGTCTCCTGCTGGGTATCCGCCGTACAAATCGAGGGCGAGAGGAGCAGAGAGCAAGCAAGCAGAGCAGCGAGATTGGAGGCGAGCTGGCTGCCCTGGTTGACCTGGCTGGGAAGAGAGAGCGCGGATGAGAGAGTGGCTTCCAGGGTATCGTGTACCTGCAGGGGTGGTGTGCAATGCAAGTACCGCCCAGGAAAGTGAAGGCGGAGATGTGCGTGGGCCTCAGAGGGGAAAAGCGGGAAAGAGACAGCAGGTGCGGTACATGCAACTAGGAGCTGATGCAGGTACCAGATACACACCCAAACCCGCTAACGCTGCGACTAGGTAGCTAGTTACCTCTGCACATACGAAGGCCGCTCATGCGACTGCGACTGCGACTGCGACTGCGACTGACTTGTCGACTGCTGCTGTCCAGCTGCAGTGGTATGCAAGAGGAAGGAGAAGTGCAGATGAGGGCTGAGCTTCCCGTCTGAAGCAGCCCGGACGGGGTAACGGGGTTGCGCTCGCGGTTGTAGTGTCGTGTTGGACGTTGTTTCGGCAGGGTATCCGGATGGAGAGCAACCTTCTGACGTCGAGGTAGGATCGAGCTGAGCTGGAGTGAAGGTTGATTGATTGTCTGCGTCGAAGCACTTTCTGGCCGTATCGTCGGTATCATCCGCCTCAACTAAGGTTGTTTGGCGGTGGTGTTTGGGGCCGCTCAGGCTGACAATCGAAAATGAGGAGATACCGTCTCGTTAAATTATGGCACCCGTGGCCGTCCAAGCACCACCACGCGAAAGTAGGCTGGAAGAAGGTGGGTGGGCAATTCGTCGTTGCTTTTCTCCCTTGGGCTTGGGTTGGATTGTTGGCCCGAGAGTGTTAATTATGGCCGTCAATGCAGCGGCAGCGGCAGCCGGAATGGATGGAATGGATCGATGTGCCCTTCCGTACCAAGCTACCTAGCTGCTGGAGAAGAGGGCGGATCACAGGCAAAGATGAAATGGGAGTCGGCGCGCAGTATGAACTATTCGAACAATGATCCGGACAATAGGCACGTCTTCCCACTCGGGGGTAGGAATTGTCCAGTCTTTTTTGACGCGGGCTGTCTTAGGAGAGGTCTCAGCCCAAGCATTTCGCTCTGCGTGTACTTCGTAGGCTTCCTGATGTAAGTCGAAGCTATCCTAGTTCTGAGTCGTAGTGCCCTTTTAGCCGTAAGGTACGAGTAGCCACCACCACCACCATGTGAGACCAAAAGTGGGTTGCACGACAGCCGAAACGTGGATGTGGCTGGTGGTGGTGTTGATGCGGACGCTAGCACTGATATTTGACGCCGATATTGCAAGTCTTGGCCGCGGCCTCGACTTGAGATTGGGTCTTTGTAAAGGGAGCAGCTGGCATTTGACATTGACAGGAACTCAGCCCGATAGGTTTCACGGATGGAAGGACCAGACGGTCGGTGATGGTGATGGTGATGGGCCTTGCCCTCGGAGTCGTCCACGGTAGTAAGTAGGTACCTCACGGATAGGTACGGAGAGGGAGACGGCGGGGGGAAGAGGGCGAGGATGCCCCTCCCCAACTCAAGCCTTCCCGATATATCTTGGATTTTCTTTTTCTGTAAAATTTCTGTCACCTCATCCCATGATCCCACATCTCACAGACACCACACACGTTCCACCATCTCCACGACCCAACCCAATCTGTGTCCGTCACTCTAGACCTTCTAGCTTCTCCATCTCGTCGGGATCCGGCCTCAAGACGTCACCACAACCTCGTCGAACCTGCCAATTATCCGGGCACCGGGCACCGCTTCTCCGAGTCTCCGCCGGCCTCCATCTTCATCAACCCGCGGGCCAGGCATCAAAGTCTCATCTTGGATATTTCAAAGTCGGTCAACGCAAACTGGCATCAAGCCTCGATGGCGCCTCCACATCGTTCGAGAAGCCCGAGAGCTCCCAACTAACAGGCGACGGCGGGATCCAACTTCATGCCCGCCTCAATCCATGCCACATATTTGAGATGGGATGGCCCTTCCAGCAAGGGTAACCGCGGATCATGCAGCCCATCTGCCCGCGCGTCCGTCCGCCCCGTTGCTCTGTCCCCATCTTCAAATCTTGTTCCTCCCGATGTGAGGCTCCATGGCTACTCTGGAAGAAGAGGCAACGAAGAACGGAACGCATCCTTTCAGCCATCTATGTTGGCAGTAGGCGATATACCTGCTCCGTGCTCGCATCGTCTCAAGACCACATGCGCCGTGCAGCGCAGCATACCTAGTGCCTGAGATGAGAGGTCATGCATATTGCCGAAGGCGCCTGCCTCTTCAAGGACCACGAGCTGCGGCTTTCCACGATTCGTGGCCGCTGTGGGTGGCCAATCTGGCCTCTCAATCTCACCTTTGACTGTCGACTTGCATTGTGAATACATCTCTCTTCTCATGCACAGCAGATGCAGACGCTGCAGAGTCGTATCGCGATTAAACTGACGGATACCTTTGTAACCAGGACTCCCGCTGACCTCTGTCAAACGAGACTCTTGCCATCCCTGTTGCTGGGCTGGGCATCCAAGCTGCCAGGACAGGGGTCATGACATGGTTCAGGGGGTCTTGTCATTCTCGGTTGTCATCATAATCCCAAGCAACCAGCGCAACAGCGCAACAGCGCTACAGCGGTGTCAGAGTCAGTCAGCGCTCCTCGCCGCCCGCAACAATTGCATTTCGTCCGATGCCATCCCGTCCCTTCTCAGTCGCTCGTTGACTGCCCGCGATGCGGTGTGGCCCGTCAAGTCATTCAGGTCAAGCACATGGGAAAACAGCTCACCATCCTGCGACACACACCTTCGGTGGCCCCTGCCCACCACCTCACTACATAGCTCTGCCCAGGCAGGATTGTCCTGTTTGCAATCGCATAGTTGCAGATGACTGGCAGTGGACGACGTTGAAGCAGCAGCGAGGTTCCTTGCATCAACATGGCAGGACGCATTTCTCCAAATTAATGTACAAAAGTCTGACTGGCTGACCATCAATGTTTGCGAGACCGGACGGTCGACCTTCCTCTCGCCTTCAAACGACGGACCGCACATGTTTGCGCAAGTCGCATTTCCTTCAGCGTCTCTGGCCTCCACACATCCATCTCGATGCCACCGTGGCTGCGCCCGTCCTGTCTGCGATTTGTTACCTCATGCGCGCCATAACGCGGGTCGAATTGACGAGGCGTTGTTCGATTATACGCAGAGTCGTCTAAGCTTGATGCAATATCCTTCACCATAATGAAGGTGCCTCTATCGTCTTATTACTCCGGATGGCCCACTCAGCCGTGTCCCGTCAGCAAAAGGCATGGCATGGCAAGGTACGCACGTATCAAATGTACACCTCGCTCCTCCCACATACCATCGGCCACCTCGCATGCTCAGATCTCGGCATCTTGACGTCCTCCCAGCCTTCTCTCTTCGCTGTCTCTCCCTTGCAACGCACTCCTCTCGCAATTCTATACCTCGTACCCGATACGTACCCATGCGCCCACCCTCACGGACGAGTTCCCGTTGTGCAGGTCCCATCGGGCTCCGTCGCACCTTAATATTCGCTTGTCTCGAATCCGCAGATCCTGGAAGGAAACACAGCAATCAAAAGCGGCTAACCTGTGTCTGGGCTGGCTCTCGTCTTATGTAAGACATGATATCTTCCGAAGACAACCATGATTTATCTCGGTATTTATGCCCAATTTGTGTACAATATAGGGACACACGGCGGGCGAGCCACTGCTTCTTCCACCGGGCCCGGCTGACGTGTGGAAAGAAAAAGGTTTTACGACGCGTGTCGGCGTGCATGAGCCAACAAACCGTCAACCAGGCGCGAAAGGGACGTCCAGATGATTTAGGGCTCATTTTCTTCCGCCGTCATTTGGCAGTTGGGCCACAAAGTCTGGCAAGCAAGCATTGATGTCGGAGATGAGGCGCACGGCTCACATCAGGGGTCTGCCGGCTCCGGCGCAAGGCTCCAAGTCAAGATGTCCACGGAATCAAGTTTGATTCGTCTCCAGTACGAATAGAGCTACGAGACCCTCTCTTTGATCTGCTCTGGAGACTTTTATCCATGGTCTTCATCCATGGCTGTATATGGGGCTCTTAAGATTCTGAGCCAGGTCTCGAGAAACATGCGGCTGGGGTTTATTTGAGTTGGCGTCTTGAGCTCGTTCAATTCCTCGGCCAGGTCATTCCGGCTGTCACCATCCATCAGGCCAACGCTTACCTTCAATTTGGCTGCCCAGTTGGGCCATTGATGGAGACAAGCGAACTGCCCCATCGAGAAAGTCTCCGGGTAAACCCAGCCATACTCGGCACTTGGCCCCAAGTATGTGTGGCTAGTGACATCATACGCCGCCTATCAGCTTCGTTCAGACGGCACCTTCACGTTGGGTGTCAACCGTTCAGGCGGTATCATTTCAATATCAGAGAGCATCAGGGCTCGGAGTGGTCATTTACAACTCCACACGCCTCGCAAGGCACCAAAAAAATGCCATGTTCATGCTGCTCCATCTCAGAATCCCTCATCGACGATCCCACTTAGACGGAGTCCCATAACATCGCGGGAAAAACGCGACGCGTCCTAACCCCGCCCATCGCCAACTTCAAAAACTGGAGACCGTCCAACTCAGAGCCATTCCCAGGGACGATCCCGGCCTGCTTGCCAACGTCTAGTCGAGTATCGTCCGTGGGGGGAATAGCGTCTACCGTCCACTGCCAGCTCACGGAGAATACGCAATCACATTGCATTTCTGCCATACAGCGCTAACATGCGAAATGCCCAACGGCTAACGGGATTTCCGATAGAGGAGAAGGAGAGAGGGGAAAAAAAAAAAAAAAAAAGGCGTGACTAACGAGTATCCCGAGAATCTGGCCAAGCTCATTCCCTTCACCCACTCGCCTCTGAAATTTCTTCTAGAATGATTCCAAACCCAGCGGGGTGGTTTGGTTCGAGGCAGGAGGGCCGAGCGGCCGTTTCCAAAGAAGACGTTCATGCAAGGGGGGCTGGGCTGGGCCAGGACGTTGAAAGAGATGACTCTCTCTGCTCGGACCAGAAGGAGGGGGGTGATGTCGCCCGGACAAGTTCGCGATTCCCAGAGCAAACCGAAACGGCCCTCGTGTTGGACGGTCTCGGGAAAGGGTATGTACGTCTGGGCTTGTGAGATGAGGCGGAACCAGTTGTCGTCTATCGTTGCTGTAGGTAGGTTTCCGACGGCTCCGTTTCAGCAACCCGTCGCCTCGGATTCGCCGGGGCTTCTGGGCGGGTGCATTGGAACGACGAAGGAGCGTTCGTCCCGTCAACTAGGATGCCTGCGCCATCTCGTCCCGAGGGCTGCGGACGTACCGACTTCGTGGGCGTTGGATGGCACATCGGTGCAAGAGATTGTCACGGAAGTAGCCATGTCCCCAACGTCTGGACGTCACAAGTGCCAACAATTCACAGTAAGCTTCAATTGGTATCTGCTCATGTCATATCTACACAGTCATATACACATATACAGTTGACCTTGAGTCCCTACAACTTACAACTTGATATTGATGTTGTACGCGTCAAGCGCCAATGCGAGAGCAGTCAAGGATCCGCTGTACGCCATCAAAATACCCATGGTAGGGAGCGGGCCGATGTCTAACGTGGGTACCGTCATGTTGACCAAACCAGTCAAGAGGTTGGCAATCAGGAACAAAAAGAGACCGTTGCGGTTGTAGGCACGGAACACCCTGCTCGTGGCCGTCTCGTAAGCTTCCTTCTCAGACTTTGCGTCCGTCGCGTTGTAGAACGAGGGGAAGAAGACGGTGTCGACGATGCAGTACGCAAGGATCTGGGTTGAGTTGAACGCCGCTGTCCACAGGATGTACGGCAGGTTGGCCATGCGGCGCGACACGCTGAGCCCGTCGCCGTAGCTGTAGCTGGTGCTCAGGAAGTACAGACCCGTCCACGCGGCCGACCAGATGGCCATCATCATGAGGAGGGTCTTGCGCTGGGTCGCCGGCGTGGAATCGCTCTTCGGGTTGACGCTCCTCGGCAGGATGTACATGCCCGTGTCCTGTCCCGCGAGGAAGATGGCCAGGTATCCGATGAAGCTGAAGATGCCCTCGCGGTTCTTAGAGATCAGGTCCGTCCTCGGCGCCGTCAGAATGAACGCCTTCAAGCTCGTGCTCTCGAGTACGACCTGGTACAGCCCACCGAGAATGACGGCCAGGGCGGCGTAGCTCGGCACGATCTTCAGCGCGGACTGAAAGATGGCGACGAAGGGCGGGAGCAGGCCGAGGGTGAAGAAGAAGTTCCAGTGGACGCCGTACTCGGTGACGTGCTCGGCGTAGTCCAGCCCCTTGACGCTGAGCAGACGGATGACGCCCAGGACGAGCAGGGGCAGGGAGTGGCGCATCGAGGAGGCCAGGCGCGTGACCAACGGCGTCGAGCGGCCCTCGGCGCGTTCCTTGAGGACGGGACGGGCAGCGATGACGCCGGCGCTGTAGACGAAGGATCCGACACCCATATCCATCAGGGACGTCCCCCAGGTCTCGACTTTGGCGAAGCGGCGGGGAAAGAGGCGGAAGTCGACGGCGAGGATGGCGATGCAGGTGACGACCATCATGCTCCCGCGGTAGTGCGTCAGAAAGGGCTTGACGGAGAGGGCAGGGAGCGGGCCCTGGGCGGCAGCTTTGGACTTTGCATTGGGAGGGACAATAGGCTTCTTGCGGCGGGTGTTGGGCGGGAAGGCGTAGACGACAGCGGCCGGGGCGAGGAGGAGGAGGTTGAGGAGCAGGGGGGAGGAGGCGTAGAGGGTTGTCGAGAGGAGGATGGCGGTGACGTTGAGGAGGTAATCGACCAGGCCGGCGAGCGGTGTGTAAGGTTTGAAGAAGGATTGTCGGGACTGGAGGACGGACCAGAGGAATACTGCGACCTGGAATTGTGCCAGGTTAGCTTTCTGCTTTGTTCCTTTGGTGCATGCGCGCCGTATTGGAGGGGGGAGGGGGAAGGGATCTGGAGGGGGAAACACGCACGGGTGCGACGGCTGTCACGTAGTTGATTTCGCTGGGGGGTCCGCCGGAGAGGTTGGAGACAAAGTCCTCCTTGAGCTTCTTGTAGCTTTCGGCCGTTGCGGCAGACATGTTTGCGATCGACGGATGGGGGTCGAAAGAAATAAGGACGTGGTGTATCCGGTGGATGAAGGGAGGACCAAGGAGGGGCCTGTTTTTTTTTTCAAAAAGATGTCTGCAAGCCCGATACCATTTCTGTAGACGTGTCTGCTTTGACACGCGCGCAATTGAACGGGTAAAGGAGGCCGTGGAAGGTCCTTTGGGACAGAGTTGGCGATGTGTCAATCCCAACTTGCAACGTCTCCAAAATTGCGGCCGAAAAGAACCACCAACGACACCTCACCAAGGTACGTGGGATGCCCGAGGGTGGTCCAAGCTCCCGTCCTTCAGGTGAGGTGACAGACGCATTTCCAGGGTCCCCCCTCCAGAGTGCAGCAGCAGGAACCTGCCCGTACGATGCACTTTGCCCAATCAGGAGCTCCAAATTGAGGCATCGTACGGGTCCACTCCGGGATGGCTTCGGAGGCACGGGGGATCCAGAAAGCCTTACCTGACGCTGAAGCTCTTCCCACCTCCGTGTTTCCTCCGCCGGTCAAAGGAAACTTTCCCACCGTCCCGGGGGTGGTGTCTTGGGTGTCCTGACCTCCTCCTCTTGCAAGAGATCGACATCACGGCCACGCAGCACTCCAAACTGCCCGCGAGGCAAATACGTCACCTGCACTCGACGGGAGCATTTCCTACTTTGTGTCTCATCCCGCTCCACGTCTCCTCTCAACTCCATTCAGCCCAGCCCCGGGCCGGTTTGCTCGGGTGCTCGGTTCATCACAGCTTTTTTGTCCATTGCCATTGCTGCCTGCCTGACAAGACGATTAGGATGGCCGTTTTCCCTTTTTTCGCCATCTTGGACGAACCCAGCCGAGACATTACCATACTGTGACTCAGACACTTGAGACTTTGATGAGCCAGCGCCGTTGTTGGTCTCTGTCCCGTCCCGCCTCCACATACACACACACACACGCTCATCATCTGCTTTCTCTGTCTCTCGGTCCATCTGTCTGTTCTCACACACACCATCGGCCGCACTGCGGCAACCGAAGACAGCATTACGAAAATGGAGATGAAGATGCAGCTACAGCTGACCTGACCTGACCTGACGGATTCGGATACAGCCACGCCAACTTCTAGCGCCAGTGGCAGCTGCAAGTGCACCCCGCCAGCTTCAACAAGGTTGCGGTTGGCCGTGATGGGGGCGCCTGTCAAAGTCCATCTCGCGAAGGAGGCCGACGCAAAGAAGGAAAAAGAAGGAACTGCCGCGCCGTGCGCCTGCATCAAAAGTCCAGAGCCCAAGCCAGAAGAATGAAAAGGGAAAGCCTTCATCTCTCTTTCCCTCAGGGTTGAAGAGAAGGTGAAGCCCATTCCATTTCCAACACGATAGGCGAGGAAGCACTCTGCCAGAAACATGACGAATCAAGGTCCAGACAAGCCACACTTTCTTTGTTCTCTATCCTGCAATACCCAGTCCCATCTGCAGAAAATCAAAAGTTGACAAGCCCCTCCCAAGCCCGTCCATGTTGGGTCCTTTTTACACACCCTTGGGTTTGCTACGACAACCCACACGCCGCTAGCTGCTGCCCTTTGTTCTCGCGTGCGGCAACATGGTCAAGGGTGTCGTCCGCAACCGCCCATTGTCGCCTGAGAGTTGACGACTGCATCCTGCCATTTCCACTCCACTGACGCCCACCGACCTGCCAAATCCCCATCCCCGGCAAGAAAAGAGGTGTGGCAGTGGCAGGACGACTTGCGGCCGGGAGCTTTGACCTTTGGGCCGTTCTCTCTACACGCCCTCTGCTCCTCAGTCTCTGTCAGTATGTCTCTCTTGCTTCGTATCAAGGCTGCGGCCCTCCAAAGTCCTTTGATAGAGAGGCCTTACCAATCCTTTCATTTCCCGTCCCCGGCAGTTGGCGCAAGAAACTCTTTTTTTACCCTCTTCTTCGTACTGTCTGGCGCGCGGGAAAGAAAGACGGACGGATATACAAGCCCAAAAAGGTGATCGACGATCGGTCTAGATATTTACCCCCGTCTCCCTCTCTCAGACATAAGAAAGCTGGTCTCCCTTGAATTATCCTTACCGGGCTATAGACTCTCGCTTCCACCATTGCCCTATCAACCGGTTGCACATTCCGATCTTTGGGTCCATTCATTGTTACCATCAGGTTGATTTAACCCTCTGCCCTACCTGGCATCAAACAGAAGAAGCCTGTGCGGTTATTCAGCATTCAGCATTCAGCATCAACATCAAGCATTCATCATCACCACGAAAACTATCATGGCTACTCCCGTTGATAACCCTCATCGTCCTAGCCTCCATCCGCTATGGAGTTCTCAATACAATCTGGGTGGCTTTCCTCGCTCCTCTTCGGGCCGTTCTGCATCCGCCTCATACTTTAGCTCATCGGACCGCTCTCCCAAGAGCTTGCCTACTCCGGTATTCCCTTCCAATGATGGCTCCATGAGACAACATGAACGGGCCATGGTCGACCGCTTTGGTGGCCAGAAACCCCGTACAGCACTACGCCTCGACCTCAGCCCACGGAAGGCGCCTCATCGCCCATCACCGCTTTCTCCCCTCGCTGAGCACTCCGTCGATGGGAGACGGTACTCGGCCGCTCAAATGAGCCCCCGCCGACCTCCTCCCCCGGCTTCCCCTCGGTCACCACCAGTCGGAGGCAACCGCCGCCAGACACTCGCCGCTGAGAACCGCTCCATGCTCTTGGCTGGCCTGGGAGAGGAGGCGAAGCGCCGCCAGTCTGTCCCGAATGCAGGTTATCTCCCAAGATCCAAGGATGCGGACAAGCGCCATCAACTCGAGCAACTTCGCGCCTGGGGACACGTCTACCTCGGTGATGCAAAGACGTCAGATGTCTTCGTCAACGCGGTATCCCTCCGCCGCGACTCCAACGCATCCACAAACTCAGAAGCATCCGCCGGCGACTCCTCCCCAACCCGCATGCCCACGACGCCCACAATCCCCTCCAGCCAGACCGCAGTCCGCGCTCGCGTGCGCCCCCGTGCCCTGGAACGCAAACCGTTCCTGATCCAGCGCACCTTCGACATCGAGCAGCTGCGTTCCACGGTGGCAGACCCGCTCCCGAGCAGTCCCCCGGCATCAGACGCCCGCCGCCGCCCGTCCCTCGCGGGATCCCCGCCGCAAAGGTCTCCCCGGCCGGCCATGGCACGCCGGAGATCCAGCAGCGCTGCGCATGGCTCTTCTCTCCCTTACAGCCGCGCAGACTCGCGAGCCCCGTCGCGTGGCGCATCCACCATGCCAATCCGTAAGTGTACACCCCCTCCCGCCCAAATTGTCTCACTCCAATTTTATCACATCCACCAAATTTCCCCATGCCGCGACGTTTGCGGTCAGCCCTTTTTAGGCCGTAGCCTCCAAAGCCGGCGGTCTCCTTCCCGAGGCGCGAACCTTCTTACAGAAAGAAAGGAGCAAGCACACCAAGCTAACCCCAACCCACCTGCAGATCTCCAATACGCCCGATCCTCTCTGCCGGTGTTGGCTGCCCTCATTGTCTCCGGCCACATTACAGCTGGCGACGTTATCGATCTGCCACTGCCCTATCCCGAGGTTTGGGACCGCACGGTGGCCTACGTGTACACCGGACAAGGGGACCTGACGGATGCAGTGAGGGAAAACATCCTCTACCTCGCCGGGAAAGTCTAAGGCGCATGGCTGGGTGCCGGGGGCTTCCGATTTCTTTTCTTCATTCATTGTTCACGACCTGATGACTCTTTTCTTTTCTTCTTTTGTTACTCATTCCCTTTTTCCCTTCAACTCGAAACCGGCATCTGTTGTTTTCTTGTTGTTGTGCTTGCTCATCCATGATCGCGCGAGAAGTGGGAGCAGCGTTTTACAGGGGCAGTTTTCTTTTCCTTGATCCTTTCTCTTCGATATCCCTCCTTTGTTTAATGTCTGCCCCCATGGGCAAACACTTAGCAACATTCTCCGGTATGAATTTGGCGACATGCCTATATGACGAGCCATGTATTTTAATGAGACTTCCTTTCAAAAATTTTCCAAAGTAACGGACAAGGATTACTCTGAGAACAATCAAAAAATTACTGTCTAAATCAACAATATCTGCTTTCATATCTAGCTTTCACCGTGAATAGCCACATGACACTTCAATGACATCCAAGCCCACAAAGCCACAGCCACGTCTTTTCTTCGACACCGCTCTTTTTCCGTGGCAGACGACTCTAAATCCGCTTGACACCTGTCAAAAAGTAGACATCCCGAGGAAAGCCCAAATACGGGAAATAGGATTTCCTCAAATCACCACATTTCCGCAAACGTGGTTTATGCAGGAAAACGCGCCCCAACGTACGATTTCCCACGAGGGACAACCTTGTTTTCTCTTTTAACCCACTTTCCGTTTTCTTCTGTCTAATTGGGGATTCTTCTTTCATCCTTCACACGCATGTCTCTGACGTTCTTGGAAATACCAGCGAAATTTTCTTTTCTTGTTTTCCTTTGCGTGTGGGACCTGATTGTCCGAGGTGAGGAAGAGATCGACGTTGCAACGAGCTTCTACCGGCCTCGCGATTTTTACCAGACGTTTTCATGTCTTCGCCTCCCAAACTATCCGTCTCTCCCCAGACTTGGTCTCCTAATCACCCATCACGGTTCTTTCTTTCCTTTCTCCCATCGCGAGGGCTTCCGTCTCTCCCCCGTTCATCCCGAGATGAATCAACATACATCCACACCACCCCTTGCTTGACGCCGATCCCACCCCACCCCCCCCTCTCCGCGCGCCTTACCACTCACTCGCCCACTGCGCCTTGTGTGTGTTGGCCGATCTTCACCCAAGATCGTGGCTTGTCTCTCGGGAAGCTGTCAGGCGGCCACGAGCGTATGTGCCGCGGTAGATGCTTCTCGCCAAGCCCAACGCACGGAGACTGGACAAAGGAGGAAAGACGGTTTGCGTCTTGTTGTTTTCCTTTGCTTTTAACCCTCAAGCTCCTCGGTTTCTCTCCGCTCTTTGAACAAACTGTTGTACTTCTCCTACCTGGAGATCGACATCATCGACGAGACGGTGGGAAAGGTCGCTGCTTCCGGCGCGCGGTGATTACCAGGCCGCGGCTGACGGAGTGCGTTCCGTTGGCCAATATGGGTGAGTGGTGGGAGTCGGGATGTATGGTATGGTGATGCTTCCGGTCCGAGGTTAGCGGGCCTGAAGGCCGGGTGCGGTGTATCCCATATTTCTCCTGTACCGGCGTGGCGAGTTTGGGTCTACGATGGGCTTTTTTACTAATGAAAGAGCATCTTGTCAGAAAGCTGCATGGATTTAGTTACTGACCATCATTACTTTCCAAGCCGGGATTCAGGTCAAAATCTCCTACTTTGGGCATGCTGAGCATGGTGTTGTTATCGATAGACTGGGAAGAATATTTTCCATCTGCTGACCATAACCTCGAGACACGACTTTGGCTTGTTTGTAGCCTTGAACCGTTCTCGACGATATGGCCAACATCTTGCGTTGACTACCTCAATATCTGACTGATTTCGAAGCCGGGGACCTTTCACTTGACTGCTGTCAAGATGAAGGACGATGGTGATGAAGACTCCGTTGGGCGATATGGAACCCTCTAACAAGCAGCATCATTATTCCCAGTTTGTGGGTTGCTTTGACTCCCCGGACGCTCGACTCGCATTGTTCATTTGAACAGAAGACTCAGCTTGCTGTAATAGATCGACTGTAAGTACGAGATCCCATATAGAGGTGGCTTGATATCATCGCAACATACCGGATGATGATCCAAAGACTAGTACTGTAACGGGGGCACGAGAATGAGCTCCGAAGTTTCGGCTGCAGCCGTCTAGGTTTTAGACATAGTCTATCAAGCGGCCGAAGCATATTCAGAGGGCTCGATCAATAGCTATTGTCTCATATGTGTATGAGTTCCCAGATAAAAAGCTCCGAGACGTTGATGATGAAGAGCGGGCGCCAGGCCATTCACTTTGCACATGTTGAACCAGACTTGGAAAAAATGAGCGTCATGTTTAGCATGTCGTGGCACGATTATTCGTACGCATATGCAGTTCTTACTCGAATGTTGGTAGGGAGTCGACAGTCGTAGCACGCTTTGATAATCTATCGTCGCTAGATTCGGCCGGAGATATCACTGTATTCAACATATTGTGTGATATTTCTAGGTTTGCGAGTTACGCAAACATGTAAGCTTTTCTAACTTCAATTGAAGGCTGTGATGTTTTTGTTCTTGGTTATGGACCGGAAGACCTAGGTGCGAAGAAGCTGCAAGTGAGGCAGCAGAGTTGAGAAGTGAGATTTGGGACGCAAACATCACGCGAACGGTTTCGTGACAGGAGTACTAGAAGACAATGATGGTGCAAATTGAGCGAGACTGCGAACGAGTCGCATGCATGAGAATTCAGCGTCATCAGACGCCCAGCTATCCAGTAACAGACAATGCTCCTTACATGCCGTTCATGCGGGATAAGAGAGGAGGAACGATGTGTATCGGTAGAAGCTCTGCCTAACAAAACTGCTCAAATTCCGGATGCAGGGCGACAAGTTTGCATGATGGTGATCGCACCGGGTGTTGGTCAAAGATCTTCCAGACATCAGACGGAAATGCTTGATCTATTCTTATAAAGCTTTATTATCCAAGAACTCCTAATTACGATAATCCATGTATATCCGATCCTGAGCTGTAACATGGGATTGGGAGAAGACGTAAGCTGTTGGTGCTAATGACCTATAGACTGAACGGCTATGTTGGTATGTTTTGGCCGATTGCCTTCGATCACAGTGGACCCGATGGCTGTCATGACGGACGATCATGTTCGCTGCCAGTCAGCATAGCGTGTTGGAAGGGTGGTGGCAGTCAACGGTATATCGAAGCATCGATTGTTTATCGTCTAGACGTTCATCACGTCGCTCATAAAATGGTGACGTTCTGAGTTACTGCTGACCTGCCATCGGCCATACTCTCGGATGTAAACCACGTTCAGCTGGTACTCCTCGTTGACTTGTTGGCGTGCGTCGCTTACGGCATGGGCTAAGCGTTAATTAAGCATGTTAGCTTCCCGCCTCAGCGTTCTCCGAAATGTGAGGCACCTCATGTGAGATTAAGTACTTACACGGAAGCTCTCGGTGTTTATGCCTTTGCCGGCAGGCATTCCGCCATTGCAAGTATGAAAAAATAACAGGAGGGATGGCGATAAGTAAACCGAACAGGGAGATAGTTGCCTCAGCAGAGAGCATGATGTAAATGGAAAATGAGCTAGAGGTCTGGAGTGTGAGCTCAACTATGGAAGTAGCAGCTAAAGGAAGGGCCTGCGACACTGTAGAGCGAACAGTGGCGAAAGTAAGCGTGATTGATGCTTCTCAAAAGTGCTTAGATTGATGGTATAGAGAGGATTTTCGAATCACCCGGTCTGGTTCCAGTGGCCGTGAAATAGATACGGTGGGGTAACAACGAATATATCAAAGTGATGGATGACACGGTGCAATCCCCAAAGCCCAATCAGGTCAATCTACACACACACTGCACACATACACGGAGTCGCGATGCAGACTTGGCGGGATTACGAAATTGGGGTAGGCGGGTGCAATACGCAAGGTACCTACCTACCTATGTACGGCCGACACAGCTGCGCACTACATCAATTCCACGCTCTTTCTGGTATCTGCCCCTGTTCTTCTCCTCTCCCTCTTCGACCAGAAACTATTAGATACCGGTGTCAGAGTTGGAAATTGGGATATTTCCTGGCAGATATATGGCCCGAGCCTATATATTGTTGGCTTCTTGATTCCCGTCTTCGACGCAACTCATCTCGCGCGGCGCAAATAGAGATGAAACCCCAAAGACACACGACCAGTGAGAATTGTCGAAAAGTGGAAGTGTGATAGAGCTTCCCCATGTTGGAACTGGCTTTGGCTTCTCTCTGAACTATCCTCAGCTGGCGCTATTGTGATAAAAGGGGTGTCAGGCGACAGAAAGTCGGGCTTTTTAACCAGAGACCGCCTATTTTTCCTTTGTTAGAGCGACTATATTTCCTGTGCCCCTAATTACCTCTATCGATGACGATAGTAGCGATAGTAATAGCGACGAAAAGGATAGCGAAGACGACGACGATAACGACGACGACGGTAACTTAGAGTATAAACACAGGAAAAGTACTCGCTCTAGCACAGGAAAAATAGGCGGTCTCTTTAACCAAATCACTAAACGAACGACTAGTGGGATTTAATGAATTTGAACTTGTAAAGATGCTACTTGTGAAGCTTTCAGACCAAATTAAAAGAGCAAGTTGGAACTTGAGTTGGGTCCTCGGCCTCTTGAAAACCAGCAGGCATACTTTAGTCCTCAGACACGTCAGTTCTTGCCCGTAGCTTGTCCTTGTTATTCCCTGGGCCAATCTGTTTGATTTAAGTGACCATGTTAACTGCTTGGTAACTATCTCCTCTTTCGGCAGGCATCCTGTATTTAATCTAGAAGAACTTGCTACATCCCACTACGGGACTCAGTATGACGGCTTCGCTCGCAGCTACCTCAACCTGTACCTGACCATCTTTGACCTCCACAGTCTCGCCAGTGGTCACATTATCAAGCCTCACAGGTTTGCCTTCGTCAAGTTCGTAGTTGTAACTCCAGCTGTCCCACGTGATGCCCGAGACGGCGTCGCTACCGTTCGCATGTAGTCGCTGCACTTTCGCCGTGCCATCTTGCCAGGGGATTTCAAAGATGTACGAGAAGGTTGGACGCTCTGGAGCGTCAGGGTCTGGGCTGGTGCCGGTACCGCCGATTGTGGAGTTGTATGCTTGCAGGTTGATCACGAGCACACGCGCCAGATCGCCGCCTTGAAAGGCTGCGTAAGCGGAGGACCTCTCGTTGTCGTCTGATAATGGGACGTGGGCGACAGAAACGGGGTCGGAGGAGAGGCCCGGGTTGATGAAAGCAGCGATGGCGATGTTTCCATAATAAGGGGCCTTGGTTCCGATGGATGTCGTCTCTGTACTGACCGGCTGCCAGCTCGCGTACTGCTTCAAGTCAGCAAAGTTCTCTTATGTAGAAAACGAGACATACTCGATAGTCAGTGCCCATATGCAAGTGAACCCGCTTGATGCCAACCGTGGCAGCATAAAGATTAAAGTCGACGCCCCAAAGAGCCGCACCAAACGAGTTCGATAACCCCGGCTTGCCTTGGTTGTAGAGCGAGTTGTGCTCTCCCAGGATCTGCGGGGGCACGTCGTCGAAGCGCGACATGATATTGGCGTATTCCCTCTCATGAGCTTGAACAGATTGGACAGTCCGAGTGTGGTTCATCAGAGTGCCCTGCAGGGTGACACCAGGACTTTCAGCGCCGCTGATATAGTTATGGCTCGAGAAGAGGGCGATGTTGTCGTCGGCGTTCAATCCAGCAGCCCACTGCGCCGGGGCGCGGAGTCTGTTTCCCGTTCCTCCGTTTGAAGGGGCCATGAACACCGGGGCCGGGAACTCGGGACAGGCTTCGGCCAGAACGGAGGCGATCTCGCGGGTCCCGTTGAGCCACTGCTCCACATAGATGGATTCGTTCCATGACGGGGGCCGGACGGGACCTTGGGCTGAGGTGGAGAAGAGGTCCGGTTCGTTGCCGTACTCCCACACATCGAGGTTGTCAATGCCGATGGCTTTACAGGCTAGTGGGACGGTTGCAATCAGAGTCTCCCATCCTTCTGAGCGATTTGCGCCTAGCCCGAGGTTGAAGCCGTGTGTGAACTTGGTATCCGGGAAAGTGCTGTAGGACTCAAAGAATGACGGGCCTATGTGTATGGTGGTCGGATAGTCCTTGGATCGGTTGAAGTCGTAGGTTCCGTTGACAGCGTATGCAAGTGATTCGTCGTAGAGGGCGTAGTCTTGGGTGTTTCCGCCAACTCGAATGTAAGGCCGAGTGCCCTGCAAGTTGCCCAAGTTCACCAACAAGTTATCAGAGAAGGTGTTGGGCGAGGACTTGTTTCCTATCAGACTGGTGAGCACTGTCGACGACAACCCTCGTGATCTAATGCCTACCTGCAAAGTCTGGAAAGAAGGCAAATTCAAGCGAGTAACTTAGGAAGGCATCGAAGACGGCACTGGCACTCTCAGGTCCCGGGACGGGATTGAGGCCGGAGGCTCTCGGCGCCAAAGCCGCAGCGGAAAGCAGTGTTCGAGGCCCTTTGATCATGTTGATGCCCGGTATGAATGTGGCGAAGAGACACCAGAGCTCATCGCTCATGGTTGAGGCCACGGCACTTATAGTCCCGCGGGCCGACATGACGAAAGCTAAGAAACAGCTTCAGAGACACTCGGTTTGGAGGTGGTGGAAGGTAGCAATAAGTTTCCCCGCATGATCATTCATCGGGTACCATACTCGCACGCGGAGGCGGGGAAGGAACGGGTTTTCATCTTCAGTCTGGCGGGAAGGCGCGGGGGCAACGGTGCTGCGGGCATGACGGCATGCAGGTCGGCCGGGCTGTCAGAAACGGGGCGAGATCACCACTGAATGGCAATACGAAGAGCTTGGCTTCGAGGATGACTGGGGTATTTTGTTTTTCTCCGAGCGGGGGAAGCCGAGACCTTTTCTTGAGAGCATGGCGAGAAAACTTGACGAGACCAATGGCCAGTGAGGCTGTAGATGTATGTCAAATGGCACCCTGCAGAGGGTCATGGGAAGCTCTCATTTGGCGAAGAACATGAGACGAACGGCTCTAGGTTGAGGGAGCTTGGGTTTTACGAAAACCCGACTGCATCCTTTCGCTCAGCAACATGGCATGCGGAGCTTTTACGGCTCACATAGTATAAGACAAACGAACACTCAAATGTGAGTAGAGACTTTCAAAACATTAATCGGTGTAGCGTCCGGAGATGTGAAAGAGATGAGATGAGGCATGTTGGAGCTCCAGTGGAGTCCTGATCGGTGTCCTGGCCTGAGTAATGGATTGTTATCTGTTAGCGACCCCGCGGGTATCAAACCCCCGGCACTCTGCCTGAGCGATACCGTATCTTAGCGCGGACTTGCCGGTCCCTTAACAACCGGGCCGGTTGATGTGGGGGGGACGTCATCGAGCGTCACTTGGAATGGCAGCTCGCAGCACTCCGTTGTCGCTCAAACACTGCAACTCTCGCGATAACTGCCATTGAGCATCGTCGAGTCTAGAAAACTCATCATAAACACATCAAAAACCCCAATTGACCTCCCTCAAAGACCTCGCTGGGAGCACAGGAGTGTTTGAGCACGCCCAGATCACCCAAAGGTCACCACCACCACCACTACAACCTCCCCGCATCCCATCTCCGCAGCTCCAACCACTGCGCGAGCTAAGAGCTTCTTCATCGTCATCCATCCTGCCTCGGCTCTCCACCATGCCTATCGCATTACAAAAAGCCGTCGCTCCGGCGTCGAGATTCGTCGCGAGAGCTTCACTCAGATCCGTCCGGACACCCTTCATCCCCTTCTCACTCCGCGCAGCCTCAACAATGGTTCCCAAGGTACAGCTCCACAACTGCGTTGGCTACCTAGACTCATTTGACTGACATCGAATACCTGCAGCTTAAAGACCCGTCGCTGCTGAAGCAGGACGTCTGCTACGTGAACGGCGAGTGGATCAAGGCCAAGTCAGGCAAGACTTTCGCAGTCACAGGTGTGTTTGTCCCATGAATGTTAACCCCGCAATCGGCCCCGGAAGCTGAATCCAGAACACAGACCCGGCCACCGGCGAGAAGATCGGAACATGTCCCGAGTTCACCAAGGCCGATACGGATGCCGCCATCGCCGCGGCCTCCACGGCGTTCGAGACCTTCCGCACCAAGACCGGCCGTGAGCGCTCTAAGCTGCTGCGCCGCTGGTACGATCTCATGATGGAGAACGTCGAGGATCTCACCACCCTCATCACGTGGGAGAACGGCAAGCCCGTCGCCGACGCCAAGGGCGAGGTCACCTACGCCGCCAACTTCCTCGAGTGGTTCAGCGAGGAGGCGCCCCGTATCTACGGCGACACCATCCAGTCCTCTGTTCCCGGAAACCGTGTGTGGACCATCAAGGAGCCCGTCGGTGTTTGCGGTCTCATCACCCCGTATGTTCCCAGACTCAGCCACTTTCCCTTCATTCACAACGCTGAGACTTCTATAGATGGAACTTCCCCGCCGCCATGATCACCCGAAAAATCGGCCCGGCCCTCGCCTCGGGCTGCACGGTTGTCTGCAAAGCCCCCGGCGAGACTCCCTTCACCTCCCTCGCCCTCGCCGAGCTCGGCCACCGCGCCGGCATCCCCAAGGGCGTCATCAACGTCGTCACGGCCCTCGACAACACCCCCGAGGTCGGCGAGGCCCTCACCACCTCCTCCACCATCAAGAAGATCTCCTTCACCGGCTCCACGAATGTCGGCAAGCTGCTCATGAAGCAGTGCTCCGGCACCCTCAAGAAGCTGTCCCTCGAGCTGGGCGGCAACGCCCCCTTCATCGTCTTCGACGACGCCGACGTCGACGCCGCCGTCGCCGGTGCCGTCGCCTCCAAGTTCCGCTCCTCGGGCCAGACCTGCGTCTGCGCCAACCGCATCTACGTCCAGAGCGGCGTCTACGACGAGTTCGCCACCAAATTCGCCGCCGAGGTCGAGAAATTCAAGGTCGGCAACGGCTTCGAGAAGGGCATCACCCACGGGCCCCTCATCCACGACCGCGCTATCGACAAGGTCGACGCCCACATCCGCGACGCCGAGAAGAAGGGCGGCAAGGTCGTCATCGGCGGCCACAAGCTCGACAACCTCGGCTCCAACTTTTACGAGCCCACCGTCATTACCGGCATGACCAAGGACATGGCCATGGCCGAAGAGGAGACCTTCGGCCCCGTCGCAGGTCTGTTCGCGTTCGAGACCGAGGAGGAGGTCGTCAGGCTGGCCAACTCGACCAACGTCGGGCTGGCGGGGTACTTTTTCTCGCGCGACATTCAGCGCGTGCACCGTGTGGCGGAGCACCTCGAGGTCGGCATGGTTGGCGTCAACACGGGTCTCATCTCGGACCCCGCTGCGCCGTTTGGCGGTGTCAAGGAGTCCGGGTTCGGCAGGGAGGGATCTCTGTACGGCATCTCGGAGTACCAGATCACGAAGATGGTCACATACGGCGGTATGGGCCAGCCCCTGCAAAAGTAAGGATTACGGAGGATTGCAAAGAAAATTTAGCGGGCAACCCTGGGTCAGGAGTTTGATTTACACAGGTCAGATATTTCCAAACAAAAAGACGTTAAATTATCAGTTGAATCATCCGCCAGATTCGGTAAGCCAAATGTCAGGGCAGGGTCGCTATGAAGACTCTCAAAGTCTCGTGCCGCCATAAAACTCATCCTCTCTGGGACTCCCAAGATACGTCTCCTCTGATCCGAATGAAAGGACCTGGGCCAAACCCTCCAAATTACCCACGCGGTCTGTTGCTGACCGCGCTTCCCTATACACACCCCATCGAAGCCTCCCCTCCGCCAGCTCGGCTCTCCAATCACATTCGGGCATACCCTTATAATCGGTCTCGACTGAAGAAACCATGCCTTTTCCATCTTCTTTGGCCACGGACGCATCTGATTCCAGACGGACAAGCTGCGGTCCGCTGTTATCTCCTGGTGTCCCGCGTTGCAGATGTCCCGGCTCGATGACGTGACAACCTGCCGATATCGCCGCCGAGCAACTTCCCACCAGAACAGACTCGCCAGGTAGGGGGATGAGCGCTACGAATATGGGAGCCACGAGAATGACGAAGAGCATGATTATGGTCCCCAGCGCCGCCTTGAGAGAGATGAAGACGTTAACGTATGGATGGTACTGTTCAACGGTCGACGGGTCGGCATGGAACGCTTCAAAACAGGTCAGTGGCATCATAGGGGGAATCTGGTTTCGGTTGACTTACACTCAACATGTATGACGTAGATTGCATTCGAGCACATCCAGCGGGTCACGGCCCCAAGGATTACAAAGCCGAGGGCATACTTGAAGGGAATCTCGAAGAAATAGTTTCCTCTCTGCTGGCCCCTGCGCTCGTTGACACGCAACGTCTTGAACCTCGCGGCGTAGGAAGACCATGTCCTCGCGATGTACATGCGTGTATACGTGTGGCGCAAGATCATGGGCAGGATGGCCAGGAGAATCTGTGGCATGGTGGCGACCAGCGAGGCCCCGATAGGCCTGGAAGCCAGCATGACCATGAAGGAGCGCAGATTCTGGGAGGGGTACTTCATCATGAGAACGGGGTTGCTGGAGTTCTGCCCGAAAATGCTCGCAGAAAGCGCCTTCTTCCATCCGCCCCTGGTACCTGCCTATTAGCAAAGCTGCTCAGAATGACACACGAGGTGCTCTCACCCTGCCTCAACGAAGGAAACCAACGACAAAAGACAGATGATGAAGCCCACGCCCCCGGGCAAGAGCAGCATCATCCAGTCGGAGATGTGGAGAGAGTCTCCCCAGCGTCCTCGTCGCCGTACGTATTGTCGCGGGCTGTGTATCCAGCCCTCCATCTTCGGCTTCCGCAGTCTCTCAATGGTGGTCGAGGAGAAGTCGCGCCAGCCCAGCGTGCACATGTCCCTCGTCGTCATATCCGGGCGTCGTATGAAGGAGTCCACGGCGTCGCCGATGGAAACAAGGCGGTCCCGCCCCCAGACAATGCGCATGGCGGCCGCGCACAAGGCGCTCATGGCGAGAGCGAGGAGGCAGACGGCGAGGAGCAGGATGTTGCTGATGCGGGCTTTGCAGTGACTCGGGAACGGCTCGGAGAGGCAGTACTTGACGGTCAGGTTCTTCCTCAGCACCGGCGTGCTGTCGAGGTTGTCCTTGGCGTGCCAAGGAATTATCCAGTTGTCGTGTTCGTCCACCATCCCGTCAATCTCGGACTCGGAAACACCCTTGTACGTTCCGTTGACGCTATCTGAGGTCATGTTAAGGCCGAGGGTCAGACCGCCGCATGGCATGTCCTGTTTGTTTGCCTCGAAGCCGCAGATGCCGGCGTACCAGACGCTGGAGACGTTGCCTGACCAGTCGGTATTCCCATCATCCGTGGATATGACGGCCACCACGTGCCGTCTCTTGTCGACGCTGACCCAATATTCGTACTTTTGCAAGCATTGCCTGCCGCTTAGACGATCCCACCCGGCCGCGTGGGCAGCAATGTACTTCACCGTCTCCGGAACAGATATGTTGAGGTAATTTGGATAGAAACCAGGCGTGTCCCGCAGATACGCCCCCAATCCGAGGCCGGGCAGGTCATACTTTCCCCCTGACAGGAAAGACTCTGTCGCGAGAACCGTCACCCACGGCGTCGTCTGCGCCGTCTCGGCCACGGACGCCGGGGCCAGCAGGTGGAAAGGAATCCATATCAGCGCAAACAGCCCGAACAGGACCCTCCGCGGGTTGGAGATGAAGCGCAGGTTCTTGACGGACATGCACCCGATATCCATCCACCTGCGCTGAGCGTGGGCCCTGTCCACGTCCTCCCGCGTCGGGCTGACCAGCAGCTGCATGAAGTTGTACGATGACACGATGGCCAGCGTCGCGAAGGCGCCGATGACGAAGCGGACGACGACCATGACCCTGCGCGTGTCCTCACAGTCGGCGGCGTGGAAGGGCGGCATGTCCGAGATGTTGCTCTTGGAGATGGTTAACAGAAATAGCAACCAGAGCAGCGCCGTCATCCCCCAGACCAGGAGGGCGCAGACGAGGGAGGTGGTCCTCCATCCGACGATGCGCTGGCCGTAGATTCGCATCAACATGGTTGTGTCCCCCCTTCAATTCATGGAGTTTCAGGCGATTTCAGAGACGGTAAGGAGCTACTACCGTCTCTGAGGGGAAAAGGGCACACGATTGGTTTGTATGTTAGTGAAGTGTAAGAACCCCTTTGGCCTCTTCCACGCGCGACATAGCATGAAGCTTATCATGATGTGCCGCAATGGACGGGTCAGTGGCTTGAAGGCGTGCTTTGACTCGGCGTGATAAGCATATACTACATGGAGATCTTGAAGTATCATGCATGACGATGATGGCAAAAAGGTTTCGATAAGAAGCTCAATTCGGCAGGACAGCTGCGCTGTGTCGTTCCTGGTACGTCAAGATGTCCCTGGTGGCCCGTCTCCATGATAACCCCTTTCCGACGTCGACTCACATGAACGTAGAGTAGCAGAGACTCCGGAAATCGCCATGAAGATTGAGGGACTCTTTTCGGTCAAATATGCAAGTGGGCGCAGCGATAGTTCCGTAGAATATTGATGTTGCTTTCTTAAAATGGTGATGGCTTATCAAGTACCGGACGGAATTGTCTTTAAGCATACGTCTGACAGCTCGGTCCAGAACCCGTTCTGGTGGTCCAGGCATGCGTCCTCAGAAACGTGGCTTTGGGATTCTCAAGGTTCATCAACATGACATTATCTGGGTAGCTTCATGGCAAGAATATAAAGCAGGTAGGTATCAACTATGGACTTGAAGTATTATCACGCGATGCCGCCGAGATATGAATACGAGGCACCATCGGGTTGTGACATGTTCATAGTAAGCTTCATGATTTTGTTGAGAGCAAGACCATTCAGGTGGACCACGTTCTCAAACATCCTATATACAACAATCACACACAGTAGAAGGATTGGTATGAAGGATTCCCATTCTGACTGCAAGGCTCTCTGCTATTCATCACTTTTGCAAGTCGGACCTTCTCCCGCTCCCCGGTCATCAACACGTCACGCTCACCTCCACCACGGAAACACACGATCAACAGATCTCCACCGAGCCTTAATACAGAGCCCAACGACAAACCCACAGGACTACTGCATGGTAAAGTGGCCTTTTTCTACCCACGTAAAGACCCTCTCCACTTTCGAGGTTCTAGACACACGCTTTCTGGGTTGCTTGATAACGGAAACCCCACATGGCCAGGGAGGTTAGAGGAAAACAAGTTCCGCTTTGATAGAAAATTTCCGACTGTAGTCAACTACGACCCGCTTGTGCGAGAGGAACCGACGTCCAAGAAGTCTACTCAGAATTGCTGGTGAATAACGCACCCCAAGCCTATCAATACCCGTACAGAAGGGGCTCTGAAGAGACATCATGATCGCACCGAAAGCTTCATCATCCTCAAACTCCGCCATCACAACAGCGCAAACCCGTTCCGCAACGTCAACACCACACGTGCTAACCAACGACCGTGCCCATCTACCTCCTCCTCAGCAACACAAAGTCCAGTTGAACTCGGTTCATCCATAGGTCCCAACTCCCCTTCAGCTCCTTCCCAGCTTGCTGCCCAAGCATACAAAACCAGTCAAGCAAGTCCCTCGAGTGGGATGAGTACCTCACCACAAAGTACCAAACCCATCTTGCGTTGTACCACCGACGACGCAGAGGCCTAGTGACGAACCCCCCAACACTCCCCCGTCCAAAACTCACGAGACCATCTCTGCCGCAACCAGCACCGTTTCCAACAAAGAAGGGGGTAAGTGTCTTTTTTGCGTGGCAAGGGGAAAAGCACCAACCCACCGTTCATCCGTCCTCCCAAATTCCCTTTTCAATTCAAGCTCAGTCCTTGACGGGTCGCGATTTTCCATGCCCCGTCCCTCGTCATCCCTGCCAAATATCGCTCGCCTCACCTTGACGTATCACCATCGCTTTGGGAGCAGTCATAGAATACAATTTCCGTCAAAGGCTCGTGTTGATCTACAAAATCACCCTCTCCCATCCGAAAATGGAAACACCTAGAGGAGAAGAAGCAGAAGCATGACACCATCCCCACAGCGCTGGGTTGCATACAACTTCAAACACCGCGTCTCGTGACCACCCGCCATACTCAACCTGCAGGCGCAAAACTCACAACACCTTCGCCTCACCTTCTTCAGCTTTGCAGAAATAAGGAGCGGGGGATAATACGAACGCGAGTGACGCGCAAACAGATATCTAAACCCCGAACGAGGCAAAAACCACAGACGGGTCAGGTGTCTGATCTTCCTGCACGCACGCATAATGGATCATCCATCCATCGTACGTAATCACCGTGCCGTGCAGTATGTACGCCGCTGGTCAGCATCCTGCAATCGAAACCTTCAGATTCTCCAATCCTTCCGTGAGAAAGAGAGGGGAGCGCCACATAAGAAATCTGCCTTACCGTCCCAAAAAAAAAAAGGCCTCCTGAAGCACATCCCAAACTGGAAAGGCGACCAACCAAGGCAATGCGGCAGATGAAGAGGTGTTGCTGGACCTGTTGCGAGATCACCATCGTGTCAGACGTAGCGTAGCATTCGTTTCACGCTTATTGGTGTTCTGGAACTCGAGATCTCAGGTCGGGAGGGGAGGGGTGCTTAGACATGCGCGCCAAGGATCGACGACATGACCGTTTGCACATGTCAAAACGTCAAAGACGCATACGAGATCGAGACGGACGCACGCTTGAGCGCAGGAGCCCCGAGCACCAGCAACTGACTCACTACATACAGTCACGAGGCACATTACACTGACGGAGCAAGATGAAGAGACTTGACAACACGCAACGAACTTCTATTAAGTATTAAGTGAATGCGAACCATTTGATACCAGCCCTAGTGGCATGGCACAGACGGCTCCATACAATCTTTTTCCACCAACAGCATCTCCAAACTCGAGTCTGACGATTCCTAACCCCAGCCCGAGAGTAGAACCAACGCAACAAGGTCCGTCCATCCTGTCGACCTAAGGCTTCTTCGTTTTTTTGTCGTGGGTATTTTCTTTTTCGTGTTCTTGTCTGGAGCGACGGGTATAACTGGGTATCAAAGCATCAAAGCACGATACTGGTAAAAACAAACAAAACAAAGCAAAGCCAAACAGACAGGAAATGATTCGAAAAGACTGAAAGTGGAACGGAATCACCTCCCGCCGAATTTCGCCTTCCGATGCGTGTGCTGTAAAGAGGGAAATAGGAAAGGGTATCAGGTAGAACCAGTCTTGACGGGGTATCTTGAAATGCAGATCCGATTCCCGAACAAACCCATCCAAGTGAAATGAGTTGTCACGTGACGTTGCTCTTCCTCCGATTTCGATCCGATGCGTGCAATTTTTGTGTATGTTTTTTTGTTCATTTTTTGGTCATTCAGAGCTGGACGGAAGCCTCCACTTGCGGGGAAGCGTCTTGGAACTCGTTGTAGCACTCTATGCGGCGGCGGTGACAGGGGCAGGAGTGGAAGAAGCAACGTTCTCGGGCTTGTTCTCAGGCTCCTCGGTGGCCTTGGAGGTCTCAGCGGCGGGAGTCTCCTCAGTCTTGGCAGCCTCAGCAGCGGGCTCCTCGGGCTTCTCCTCAGTTTTCTCGAGCTTGTCAGCGGGCTTGTCGGCGGTCTTGCCACGGCCCTTGATGGTGGCGCGGAGCTTGGAGAAGGCGCTGGTCTTCTCGGTCTTCTCACCCTCCTCGTTGTCAGAGTGGGCAGGGGACTTGGCAGCGGGGGACTTGTCACGCTTGCCGAAGCCGAAGGGGAGAGAAGACTTGCGCTTCTCGGCCTTCAGCTCAGGGCGAGTCTCGCCGTTGGTAGCGGGAGTGGTCTCCTTGACCTCAACGGGAACGGTGCTGGGGTTGGAGACGTCGACGGCGAGAGGAGTAGTAGCCTCAACGGGAGGAATGACAGGGGCGGTCTCAGCAGCGGGGGTGACCTCGCCCTCCTTAGCGGGGGTAGCGGGAGCCTCAGCCTCCGCGGCGGCCTGAGCCTTCTTCTCCTTCTTGCCGAAGACACCGAAGATGGAGTTGCGCTTGGTAGGGGGAGCAGGCTTCTTCTCCTCCTTGGGGGTCTCAGCGGGCTTGTCCTCAGCAGCAGCCTCGGTGGCAGCGGGGGTCTCAGCGGCGGGGGTAGCAGGAGCCTCGACAGCAGGAGTCTCAGTGGCGGCAGCAGCCTCAACCGGGGCGGCGGCCTCGGCGGCGGGGGTCTCAGTGGCAGCGGTCTCCTCCTCCTTCTTCTCCTCCTTCTTGGACTCCTCCTTCTTGCTGAGCAGGCTGCCGAAGATAGAAGCGCGCTTGCGGCTAGCGGAGCGACGCTTGGGCTCCTCCTTCTTAGGCTCCTCAACGGCAGGGGTCTCCTTGGCAGCCTCCTCAGTGGCAACGGGGGCAGCAGCCTCAGCAGCGGGGGTCTCAGTAGCGACAGCAGCGTCAGCGGCAGGGGCCTCAGCGGCCTTCTCCTCCTTCTTCTCTTCCTTCTTGGCAGGCTTGAAGCTCTCAAGAGCAGTCTTGTAAGCCTCGGTCTCGGTGATGGTGGAAGCGAGCTCCTTAGCCTCGGTGATCTTGATCTTCAGCTGGGAGATCCAGTTGTCGCGCTCCTCAGCGTTGGCAGCCTTGAAAACGTGCTTGTGACCCTTGGCGGTGAAGTGGAACTTGTTGGCGCCATCGGCGGCAGGCTCAGCGGCATCAGCCTGGAGGGATTGTTAGCTTGACTGTTGTTCCTCTACATCAGGCTGTGTTTCCATACCAGGTTGATGACACCCTGGGGGGCGGTCTTGTCACCGAAGAAAAGGAGACCCTTGCCGGTGTGAGAGGCCCAGGCAGCGTTGTGGTGAGCAGTCTCGGCAGACTTCTCGGTCTTCAGGTAAGAAGACAGGCTCTTGGACTCGACGGCGTCAGATCCGAACCAGAAGAACTCCTTAGAGTAGATGAAGTTCCTGGGAGTCACTTGTAAGTACGGGGATTTGCCGTCTGGGTGATTTGGAGGGGCTTACTTGGGGAAGTTGAGGCCCTTGTGCTCGAGGGTACCCTCCTCAACGGGAACGACCTCCTTCTTGGCCTCCTCGGTGGCGGCAGCAGGCTCAGCAGCGGGGGCATCGGCGGCGGTCTCGGTGGCGGCAGCCGGTGTCTCCTCGGTAGCAGCTGGGGCGGCGGGAGTCTCAGTGGTCTCGGCAGGCTTCGTCTCGGCGGCAGCGGGGGCGTCGGTGGTGGTGACAGGAGCAGTCTCCTTGACCTCGACGGGCTTCTGTTCTTCGGCCATTGTGTTGATGTTGTGTTGTAAGAAAAGGGGAGTTGGGTATCTTAAAAGTCAGGCGGTCGACTTGGGTATCACAATGAAAGGGTGTAAATCAAAAGTACTAATAAAAGTACTGTTATGGTCGTTGGTTTGGGGGTGGGTAAGGATCTCTTGATTTAGAATTCAAGAAGATCTCTTGGGAATAATGGCAGAAAAAAAGAAGACCTGTGAATGGTGGCAGAGGGAAGACGGGAGAGGGAGAAGAGAAAAACGGGAGGTCGAGCGGGACGCTGGGGCTACTTATTGGAAAAGGCGTGACAAGAGGCGGCTTTTGCCCTTGCCAGGAGGCCTGGTTTGATGGAGAGGAGCTTCAGACACACGGTACGCGGTACACGGCCCAGGTCCAGTCAGGTCCCTTGCGAAAGGAGGGAAAAGAGGCGTGGCCCCGTTGATGAGTGGCTCTCCGGGCTACCTTGCGTAGTGCGCGCAGGGAAAGAAGCGTCCAAGGAGTGTGCGAGGAGGGGGAGTGGTGGGTGGTGTGCAAAGTGGGAGTGAGTGGGCGTGGGGAGAGAGAGAAGGGAGGGATGAGGGAGTGAAAATGACTGGTTCAGTGTGAGTCGTCGCCCGTTGAATGGGAGAGAGGCAGACAGGGCAGGCACAAGCCCACTTTGAGCAGAAAGAAGAGACGGAGGACAGGTGCGACGACGACGGGAGAGCTTCAGGTGGGCAGCAGCAGTGTCCGTTGGGTGCGATACGGTATGAAACGGTCACGAGCAAGGTTATGGTAAGTAGCAGAAGCTGATGGAATTGTTTGTTCCCTGCGGCAGGAGGCCTATTGTCTGGTTTGCCGCCGTGGGCAGAAAGGGCAGCTGTCCACTATGAACGCTGTGTGAGTCTTGAGAGAAGGCATAAGGTGAGGTTCGACGATGGGAAGGTGCGACTGGCAGGCATGGGCAGGTGAGGTCTCCGTCCCGTACGGATACTTTTGGGTGGGGAGGGGGGTGGGTGGTGCTTTCCCGGTGGTGAGTGTGGTTCGCTGTGGCGGCCCTGGCCTTACCTATCATTCGAGGCAGGCAAGCAGAGACAGCAGTCAGTGTCAAACGGTACACTCACTGGCTGCGCGCTCTCAGATGCAATTTGATATGTGTCCATCGTCCGCGAAGAAAAAAAGGGCAGCAGAGGCAGCATGACAGGGGAAGAGGAAGGAAAAAAAAAAGGGTACTTGACGGAGCACGTCCCGTGGGAAATCTACTTTGGCACATGTACCTCTCATTGGCGCAGGTACTCTAATTGGCGGGTGGGGCCATATGGGCATCTGGCTGCTCTGTGTGTGCGCAGGTAGCTCCTTCCCTGTCGTTGCTTGGTGCGATGTTGGTGACTTTGGGCTCTTTTGGTGTTGCTCAGTTGGCCAGGTGCGAGAAAGGCTGGCCCGTGCTACACGCAAGCGAGTAGGACGAAATTGCAAGACCCGTCGCTGCATGTACATCCACCACGGGAGACGAGATGCCACAGTACGTACCTATCGACTCAGAGCGAGCCTTTCCACAGTACGGCCAGCGTCAGGGGTCGAAGGGCGAGGGGTGCGCCTGCCTGGACCCTGCTGCTTGGCTGGGAACATGCCATGCGAGATCCACTTTGGCCGCCATTGCCAGACGTTAGTCGCCGTCCTAGTCTTCGTTTTTTTCTTAATCTGCAAAAAAGTTGCTTTTCTTTGCGTGTTGGCCTGCCTCACCTACGGATGCCGTATATGCGACTCCTTCTCGCTCTCTGCCCCTTATCACCACCATACGAATCATGAATGCCAAAGGCTGGGTGGTCGCAGCAGTGCCAGATGCACTTTCACGCTTCTACGCGCCGTCAGCCCAGCAACCCCTAGCAGCCAACCGTCTCGCCGTTTGACGAGGCCGGACTAACAAACCACCACAAACCACATAGCTTCCACGAGGTGGACCACGGGAGATGGCTGGGTGATTTGGATGCGCGCTGAACCCAGACCTAGACCCGGGGCCTGGACGCCCACTCCAGATAAGGTACCGTTCGGAGGAGCCCAAAGTAAAGGGGCGCCCTCGTCCACTGCGCTCTCTGCCTCTCGCAGTCTCGCTCCGGCGGCAGCACGGCAGACGCACGCAGACCTGCTTGCTGCTGTGTTTTATCACCGACGGGATGTGTAATTAAGGTCAGAAACCGCCTGGGATGCCGAAGCACCACCTAGGGTCCTCGGCCATCAACATCGACTGATGCATGCCATGGGCTGTCTTCAAGCTACTCGCACTGTGGCTCAACCATGTATCTGAACATGTTTGTCGTTGCGACTCTGCGACTGCTACCCGCTCACCTCCTTTTGATCACAGCGCATCATGCTCGTCTACTCTGTACCGGATACCGTTACATTCGATGGCCAGAAACTGAAGCCGCGACGATCGAAAGTGGATGGGCGAACGGGGCGGATGGACGGATAACGATGCCATGCCATGCGGCCCTTGGGGATTCTTACTGCGTACACGACTTTGTGGCTTCCTCGTCCTTCTCTCGGCGGTCTGGAAGGTCTACATGCCCTCCTCGTCGTCCCCTTTCGAAACAATACGACAAAAACACATAAATGCACAGAAAGGTCCTAAAACAAGACCGCATCAGCTCCGGCCAGACTCGCGTGATGTCCTGCAGCCAGCCCATGACGGACGTCATTGCACCTCGAGGGGTGCCGTAGATGCACTCCATTCCCGTGCATTGCATGCAGGCCAGGCATTGCATGGCAACCACACTCTTACTGGAGCCCACCTCTAACCGCTACTTACCCTACCTTACACGAGATGTACGCAGTAGGTCCTGCACGCATCCCACCCATCACCCATTTCGCGCCCTTTCGTCGAGACAGCTCTGATGAGATCGCCGCTCGAGGCACTCACGGCACTGAATCTGCTGGAACAGTCCTGAATTCCCGAGTCTCGAGACTCGACAGGTAGCTCCCACAGGCTGCGCCGGGGCTGCATCTAGTTCTGCTAGCCATATTCTCTCGCCGTAATGAGCGCGAAACAGAACCGATAGATCACCACCACCATCACCATCACCACTACTTACGTGTACACACTTGTTGGACGACGGGCGCCAATCCCCCACTGTCAGACCGTCGTCGTCTGCCCTACCACATGAGAGCACATGGCCAAGTGCCGGCATGGCTGGGCATTCCGTCGACTGCATCACCGTTTTCGCCTCTTACCCGCTGACTGTGCCGTTCCCTGGAAGGGAAAAAAACCGTTGCCCACGACTCCCAAGCCCAACACAGTAAAAAGGCGATCGCCAAAGAAAAGACCTCCTTTCCCTCCCGATTAGGGATAAAAAAGGGGAAGGGGTCCATCTCACTACGGGCATTTTGCGACAGGCGCCTTTGTTCCTCCCGCCCAAGTGTTAGGTCACTTTTCAGAAAAGGAACAAGAGACAAACTCGTTTCGTTAAACTTGGCCCAGAATCCACAATGGTTCAAAACGAAAAGAGGCGGGACCTCGAACGGGTAAGCAAAAAAATAAAAATCTGCCAAAAAAATTGAGGACCCAAAGGTGGTCCCCTATTGAACCAACCACGCCATAGGGCCACGATGGAGAAAACGGGGGTGAGTGACTGGGCCGCCGCTCCTCCTCGAGATGTGCCGCTAGTTTGCTAGCTGCATCCTCTTTAAAACCATGTGACTCAAGCCAGACCTGCTGCTAGGCCAAGGGAAAAGTGTTGTGGAAGTCCTGAGCGGGTATTGACGATCCAAGGCCTGCTGCGCGCACCTTATCCTGACGCTTCATTGGCAAGAAGCCCAGCGCGCAGGATGGATTCTTCTCGAGGAATGTCGCAAGACGTCTGAGTCGGGCAATAAAATGCGGCGGTCAAAAAGAGATACCCAGAGATGCCTCGCTACGAGTACTTAACTAGTAGATCGTGTGAAAAAAGGACAACCACACCCACACACGTTGCGACGACTGCAACTCCATCTGCAGCTGCATCATGTACGTTCCACGCAGAGCACGATATCCTCCTCTGCAAGCCTGCGAACGAACTGTCCGCCACTGCCAGTCACTGTCCGCCGCTGTCCGTGTGCTGTGTCGCTCGCCATCTCGGAGGAGGGGTCTAACCCCCAGAATATCCCGTATTAACACACAGCACAGACGGGCTTGCCAGTCTCCCGTCCACGGATACCCTATGGAACGGCCGTTCTGCTTTCTCGCGATGCATGGAACGAGTTACCCATCTGCTATGCGGTCGGTACGGATGTAAGCGACGTAGCTATCCAGAACGTTTCGGCCTCTGCCTTCCGTAGCGCATGTCCTTGGACCTTGGTCCCGCGGATCGGATGCATTCTTACGAGGCGTGTCGTATCTGTATCTGATGCAGGACAATGATGTGTGGCATAGCGCCATACCTCTTTCTACACTACTCTGCACCATTCGTCTGCGAGGTACCCATTTTTGACCCTTGAACCGTTGAGGGGACGGCTGCATACCTGTCATCGTAACGGACAAGCAAAAGAAGGCAGAGAAAAATAGGAGAAGTCGTTCAAAGAAGACTCATCTGAGGCCAGCACGATTGGGGGACCCACCTACCGTAACGGAGACGAAGAGAGAGAGACACCACTCTCATGACAATCAGAAACAAAAGCCGCCCGACACTGTGCCACTACCTACCAATCAATCGGAGATCCACCGGGTCCTTGACTTTTGGACCCATTCCGCATATTTGATCCAAACAATCCTAGTTGCCGCCAGGCCTAGTCTTGGTTCTTTGCTCTCTCTCTCAGAGAGCCCCTGCAAGCCTGCCGACAGGGACTGACGGGGATGTAGGGGGCAGGGGGCCCGGCTTCCCTGTCTCTCTCATGATCAGCGAAGCAAGCAAAAAATGAGAGATACATACGGGGAATTTTTTGTTGTTGCTGTTCCTTTCGCAGATTCAGGACCACGGCGCAAGAACAGGATACATTAAATCTGCCTCCACCCTCCGGTCCTTGAGATGCGCCCTGGAAATAGCCACTCTTCTGACTCTGGCGGTCAGCCGCCAACTCGTCCGACATTCGCGGCCCCGAACGATCACTCCCGTCTCGCCCAGATAGATCTCTTCAGTCCAGACCTGCCAAGATGCGCGAGGCTGACTCCAGCCCCCAAGGCCCGCCAACATCCATTCCTTCATTCGACACTGTGCTGGAGTCCTAAAGACGTGACACTGACCGTCCGTCCTACCGCACGAGTCTAGTAGGTCCCTTGGTGGCCCTATTGAGGCTCGTAAACCCGTCGTCCGTCACTTGGATATTGGCGTCCCTGGCCATTCATTCTGCTGCTGCTGGTGGGTTCAACCACACGGAAGGGGGGCGGCGCCAGATGCAGATGCGCAGGGACGGTAAATTGCGGCCGCTGCCGAGCTAAACACTTTCGCTGGATGGGACGCGGCGGCGCTTCATTTCAACAAAGAGCCTTGGGGCGAACGTCCGGGTCGGCCACTATTGGCTTCGGGGTTCCAGCAGCGGCGCTACCATCGCGATTCACCATTTACCTACCCAACTTTGGCCCATTCCCGCCTGAAGCGTAACCTGCAGGATTGCACCCCGAATGGCGCACGAGATTTGATCCCCAGTCAGCCCGAGGCACGGGCTGGCCTATCCTGTCTTCGTCCTGTACCTTACAGAATAATACCTAACCTCCACGCAAGGTACGACAACCGTCCCCAACGCGGCCTGACGGGAGACAGCAGACGGCCGACGGCGGGATGAGAGGGGGTTGACGACGCAAGCAAGCCACCGGCAAAGGACGTGAAGGTTCAGAGAGTCATGCTCGACTATTATGCGGTTGCCCCTGAACGGCGCGAGCATAGCCTGGCTATCTGGGCTTGTCCTTAAAGAGAGAGAGAGAGGAGACCGGCAAGGCTTCCGGGCCTGTTCATGCTTGGTATGTCCGCTCTAGGGCCCGGTTGACGGTCAATACAATAAACCATTGGAAATCCCGTGGGTTGAGCGGTTGAATTGAGACGTGGGAGCCACTCATAGAATGTGATCCGACGTTGTCCAGGGAAGGGGGACGATGGCCGAAGCCAAAATCATTGTTGAATTATGCCGTCGAATGGGCACCGACAAGCCTTCGCCTTTTGCCAGGTGCGGGTTGCGCGTACGATGTACATGTCTCCTCATGACTGCTCCCCCCACAACCCTGTCAGCCGATCCCTGTCCCATCTCTCCTTTTTATTTTTTTCTCGACCTGGGTCGGACAGTGAACAGGTCGCATTCGCAGCAGATTTTCCATCTCGGGCCCCACGCAGTGACCAGTCACGCTGGCGGTGGGCTCCAGGGAGAGGCCCGGCAGCCGGAGAACAGCTCATCGCTGCGTGGGACGAGGCTTCGGAGCCGGACGAAGACCTGTCGTCGAACCCAAGATCGGTGGTGGTTTCGATTTGAGGCCCCGTCCAAGGGTGGGTTTTTCCAGGCGAGCCGGACGGAAGTATTCTAGGTTCGCCCGGGTCTGGAGATCACGGGCTATATTATTGCCTATTACCAGCAGACTAAGACCGAGATGAAGAAATAGAGTTGGTAAATGGGATCTTCGGCGGACCGCAAAAAGGTGCTCATCAGACCACGTACAGCCCTGCTTGGCTGGATGGCGACATCGTCATCTTCTCCTCAATCTCGCTGCAGGGCATGTCGCCATCTCCTTGATCTAGGTCGACGAACTGCAGCATCGCGCAGATAAAAAGGGCACTTGATTAATTGGGGCCGTCGTTGCAGTCTCAGATACACATGACCAGAGGGGGTGCACGGAGGTTGGGAGGGGAACTTGGAAAGGGTTCGGGTAGCCTGGCTGGGAATGGTGTCTGTCGTTGAAGGCATCGTATCGGATTGCTGGCAGGCATGATTTGACAGGGCATGGCGGTGCAGCAAGTGAATCTGCAGCGGCGGCGGGCGGCACCACCCATCAAAGGACAGATGGTGGCTCGGCTCGTTTGATTGGACGGGGTGTGTGTCGAGAGATAGCAACGTCGGACGGACGGTGTGGACAAGTGGTTAATCAGGATCTTGCATCTTGTTGGGTTTCTCTGGCGGCGGATCGTGATCTGATGACACTCACGCGCCCTGCCCAGTGCCTGCCTTACGTAAGGTCACGTTGGGGCGATGGATGCGTTGGGCAGTCATTCGCCGTGGTCAACCGAGTAGGTTCCGTTGTTCCCTCGCGGGGCAGGATGTACTGCGTAGTTGGCAGGCGAGGCAAGTGAAGATAAAATTGGAAGTCATGTTTCAAGGTCCAGGCAGGAACATTCATCTTGGCCCCGTCTACATCGAGGTACCGGCGGGAAGGTCACTTACAGCAGAGCCATCATCGTACCCTCCTTCTGTCAAGTCACTCTTTCCCAGTCTTGCGGTCCAGCCGCTCTCTCTTGCCTTGCTTCCACAAGCTTCGCTAGTGTGCTCATGGTGTCCAAGGTTCTTCGGTCTTGGTGCTGGGCTGAAGATTTCCCGCCCTGTTCTTCCTCTCTTCGAGGCCCATTTGGTCTCCATCCCCACCACTCTCGTCATCCCACGTTGAGGGCGACTTACACATCACACCAACTACGCAGTACTTCGATCACTTAAGTACACTACACGGAAAAGTCAGGGCAAGGCAAGGTACGAACCCTGATGGACTGGCCTCGTAGCAGCGGACAGTCATGCTGCATCCTTCCCCTCGCCTTTCCTGCTTGATTGTGGGATTGTCCGGCCGCATTTGGTGATAGTCAACAGATCACCCCTCCTCCTTGTTTTTCCTGCGCATGCGCATGATCACACTTTATTCCTCTTCAGGACAGTGGGGCCCGCCGTTTGGAATGCCGTCCTCGCCCCGGCCGTTTTGCAACTTTCTTGGCTCCGTGGCACCGCCGTCCGCCGTGTCGTATGTCGACCGACCGCCATCACCACACACAGAGGTTGATCGCTATGCAACCCTCTCAACTTGCTGCTGTGCTTGGTTCTGGTTGCCCATCGACGTCTGAATCAGCCATCCAGCAACCTCCGTCTGGGGAAGCCTCCGTCGCCGGTTGATTGGCCGCCCATGCCGTCGTCTAATGTCTGAGACAGACGGCCTTGGGGTAGCTCGAGGCCGCCCTGCGGAGTGAAACATTGCTACACTACGGCAAGCCCTCGACACCCTCTGGCTTGCTCGGCTCGGCTGAGCTGCTCCGTTAGCCTGCGCTCTGAGCTGCCAGCACATGGACCTGCTGCCCCGTTACCGGCCGGGAAAGCAAAGAAAGGCCCCAGCCGGCCTCTTGTTGACACCGGCACTCTCGCAGCCAGCTTCATGCAACGAAAGCGAGCTTTCCTCCGACAATTCCGGTGTGCTAGGATAAGAGCTCGTTGTCGGCTTGATCAAACGCAGTTTCGACAGTTTGAACTTGATCACCCGCGACCTCAGAGCTTCCCCAACTTTGGCCGCGTTGACCCGGCTTACGGCCTCTCCCGGCGGACCCGTCGAGCAGAAGAACATCGGCAACCATACCACCTCAGCACGCATTCTTTCGCCACGATTGCGCAGTTCGTCGGAGCTTGTTCGGATAACCCACACCGAAGATCCGGTCGATCGTAGTGCGCACAACCAACCACCGCCGTGAGCTGTTCAGTCCCATCACTGGACAGCTATCGTCAGCTGGTACTCACTAGCCCGCCATGCCCGCGATGTCGCAAGTGAAACAACCAGCTGCTTGTTTGACGCAGGTGGGGGGCCGGTCGAGACACATGGAGAAAGGCAGGCATTCCGCTGCAGAGGAAGTGAGGCCGCCACAATTGGTCCAAAGTCTGAACCTGGATGATAAGTCCGGATTATCATGCTGGCAAAACCGCTGCCAAGGCATCCCGGGTCTGCCAAAGTGCCAGCGTGCCAGTGCCTGTCCCCGAACCCATCCCCTTCTCCAAGCTCCCAGCCGAGTAGCTTGCTGGTCAACTTTCATATGCTTTTTCTCGAGGCTGAGGGGCTGTCCCAAACAAAGAGAATCTCCAACGTCCGTTGCCCACTAACCCCAGACGGTGATGCCAACACTTCGGATTCTGAGTCTTTCGGGCACCGAAAAACTGTCGTTCTGATGACACAGCGGTGGACAAAGTCTCAACCTCTTCTCCCACGTCTGATGCTAATGCCGTATTCCCTGTCAAAGCCAGTGGCTCGCTGCGCCGGCTTCTGCTGCCGCAACCTTCTTCGGGGCTGATTTTCGCAGCCGACATCTTCTCGCTCGCACGAAGTTGCGGTGACGGCCTCCGATACTGGCCCGCCCAGGGTTCGACACCACAATTCCGGTATTGATCCTCATGTCTTGCACACCATGGCTGGCAAAGCCCGGCACACATCAAAAACGTTCATGCAAGCCCCGCCGTTTGGCATGCACATGATGCAGCCTTTTCTCTCGGCTTCTTCCCCCTCGCAGAGTTCTAGATCCGCGTCTCATTGCATCCATCGCACCATGGCGAGTCAAGTGCCCGCCATCGACTGCACCGGAGAGGGCGCATGAGTCCCATGGAGCGCATGTCGCATTGTATGCCCGCGACGTCAGCGGTCTTGCCATTCCCGACGCCGTTCTAATACTTCGGTCGTCGCCGCCAGTGCCGCTCAACCCCCCAAGGGCTCATCCAACCGTACCATCCGGCCTAGTGGCCAATTTGGCGTCATCTGTGAGATGCTATTTCGTTTTCTGTCGACCCGGTGCTTCCAATAGGGGCTGCAGCTCTTATCACCCTCATTCGGGAGGTCGTCAAGCCACTGTCAGACGGCACGTTCCTTTGGCTTTGTGGCTTTCGAGACCCTCTCTCGTCCTAGGATCTGGCTGTCTTAGAATTACAGGCTCTAACCTCGGTCTAGGATCCGCGATTTTGAACGATGTAATTCGGGCCACTTTTGAAGTTACTTTCAATCTGCTGCCTTTATTGTGTCTCAACAAGCCCGAGCGTATTTTTGGAAAGTCCTTGGTAAGCCGAGAGGGCCATCGTTCTATACTGTGTTTCTCTGGATCAACTGCCTTTGGCTGCCCGCTGACTGTACGTTTGCCTGACTGGCTGCCATAGACTGTGGTTTGAAGAAAGTTGGCTCCTTCAGTTCCATCCGAGCTTTTGACATTACCATCCTAAACCCAATCTTCATTGCCTGGGGGCGCAAGATTGTCCTAGATGAGCCTCATCGAACTCACCAACGTCTGCTGCTGGAACCATGGGCTAGAGTAGGTCATGTGGACCTATATCATTCTTCGTCCACCTGTGATATGGCCATCTTAGCAATGTAAGGACATTGTCGCCGTCTTAACTGTCCCTCGAGATGCGAACGAGTTATGAGTTGGAAGGTGTCCAAGCCCAGCCGCCTTGGGAACGTTATAGAATTATGTGTGGCTATCCCTCGGGAGCCTTTTCGCTCTTCGGAGCTCGCGCATCGTTCTTTCTCACGTAGAAGCACCCGACATGTTCAAACATCCCATCTCACACCAGTAGACCTACCATCGTTCAAAAGAGACATGTTGTGTCCTGATACATGCGCTTTTCCTGTCCAGATCCGGGAGGAAGGCTCCATGATCTTTACCTGGGTGACGTGCCTTCGTAAATGTGATTCAAGCCAATAAGGCAAGATTCTATTCGGGTAGGAGAGAACACCTTGATTGTCGCTCTCCTTTTGATTCAGCCTCCAGACGACCTCCCTGTCGCCTTCGATGGCCTGGCTCGGGGGGTGGGGGGTGGGAAGAAGGTCTTCATGAGGACGGCAACAGCTCTCGCGGACAGATCTTTATTGAAGATGAACGCATCGATATTTTACATTCCGATGGACATCCCGTCTAGGCCTCGAGTACACATGTCTTTGTCTAACGACGGCATCTACTTTCAATTAAAGAAGACCTCGTCGTGGCTACCCCATGCCTATTGTCTGTAACAAAGATCGATGTCTGCGGGTCAATGTCATTGTGAAAGTGACCCCTCTGGCCCATCCATGGCCTCAAGTATCAGTCCAGTCCTCTACTTCGTTCTCAAGGCAGAAAGGTGCCCAGATGGGTGTCCGTCTACTTCTAGTAGTCTTTCTGAAAGTTAGGAAGTCGAAGCATGTCATCGTTAAGAAGAACCTTGAGTCCACCTCGTCAACACGAAGGCCTCCCTTCCGGGTCCTCCTTCTTCCTCATCGCTGCCCTGATGGCACAGCTCCCGCAAACCTAAGGCTGCCAGCCAACCCGTGCGACCAACCTTTTGTGCCTGCGTCCTCATCCCATCTGGAATGATAGACCACCCAAACAGCTTTTCACTCCTCGATCGATCCCATCTGATCGAGTCATCTCTATTCACCTCCTTCTTCTCTACATCTTCACATCAAGGCAAGAGACCTCCAACCGACTCTTTCCCCGATACGATCCCGTCCCTCTCGCTTGCCCTCCCGTCAGTCGTCCCAGGTATAAAGAGCCCTCCTCTGTCTCCCCACGATCAATCTCGACTCAGACAGCTCCCCGTCTCGACAAACAACGACGATATCGGCAGAAGAAGAAGCTTCCACTTGTTCTCGATCATCATTGAGTACACTCGCTCAGCCTTCCGAAGATCGTAAAGGCTTCACGGCACCACCTTCCCCCACCGACGACATCTTCCCAGCTTCTCCTGCGTCGCCCTGAGCAACCACATAGATACACAAGCATCCTTCCAGCATCAACAGTCATCTCGACTTTACAAGCACCAAAGGTACGTGAGTTTTCTTTCAAAGACTTCTTGAGAGCTCCGAGGGGCGCTCCTGACGTGCGGCGATCTGGTCCTTCCTTCCTTCCCACATCCACTGGCCAAGGCCACCGGCTACCTATAAGACCATCTCCTCTTTTCACCTCCCGTCTCACTTTCTGCCTTCTTCTTCTTCTTCATCACCAACCTCCCTCCCCAACACAACTTACCTCACTCAACTTCTTCTACTACAAACACAACCCACTGCCAACCCCTTTGGTTTGCAGATATCATCCCCCTCTTCCACCTCGTGGAGTGTCTCTCTAGACAAGCCACACCTTCCTCTTCCCTCGATATCGACACCTTCTTGGCGGCACTCACCTGCGAAGGCGACGCTCCGCGATCATATTTGACTCCTCTACCTTCCCCGACTCACATTGATTCACTTCGTGCCTCAAGCACCTACTTCCTCCCTTCCCAATTGCTACGTGGGAGATCTCCCCAGAACCCTCACCACTCCTTCCTGTGGCAATCTCGCAAGTCCATCCAGAGGACGTACAACTTTATCCTCTACTTTGGCTTCTGAACCAGCGCGAGAAGCCTGTACGCCTTTCCATTTACCTCCGGATATTCCCTGCCACGCTTTCTCTTCGCCACCTTCTTACTTCAGCTCATCAGCTTACCAACAAGCCAACTTCAAGTTCGCTAACCTTTTACTCAATAGCAGCCTTATCATCATTCTCATCGGCTAAACATCGTCAAAATGAGTCACCTGGCTGGAATATTGGCTACGAGGGAGATCCCTCATCAACATGGTCCAATGAAGTTGACCATCCCTCAGGGCCCCTGCCACCCTGTGGTAGGCGGCACCTACGACGAGCAGCACAAGAAGCAGCTCTCAAGGGTCACGAAGCTCATCGCCGGTAGCCAACCCCTCCCTCCGCTACCGAGAGTTGGAAACCTATCTTTGAAAGATTGGGATGCGCTGCGGTCGAGACCGACCGCAAGTACCAAGTCACAGGTCGGATCGCAAGGCCCTCAGAACGCGGAACAGACAATCAACTGTGAGGGGTACATGGTGCGTCTCTTGGCGATAAACTACGAGGGTGCGACCAAGTTGATCTCGGAATTGTGGTCCGATGACGCGAGGAACATCGCACGTCTGGCTGGCACTTCCAAGGCTCTCAAGGCAGCCGTCAGCGTAAATATGGTAAGTTTTACTTCTCTTCGGTCTTCGTGTCCCCCAATACTGATATGTCGCAGTCTCAGTTCCACTTGCCAAGCAGAGATTTCAATCTCTGCGACTTTACCAAGTACAGTCTGGTCTCAATGGCAAAGAAGCAGGAAAATACCCTTCACAAGCACCTTCTCGTGTTTGGCAAAGACCTCCTGGCACCGACAGCCCCAATCACGGGTATTCCCGGACTCTGGGAGTCTGACGAGATTCGTGATGGCATGTGGGCAAAGGCAGAAAGTCTGAGGGTCACCTTTGAAATGACTATCAAGCTTTGGCCCTACTACATCGCCGAGAGTCAGCTCTCTGCAATGGAGCGTCGCTTGAGTGATAAGCAGACAAGCCTTGGTCAGGTGGCCGTTCGAACGCCTACCCACCACCATCTACGTGAGGCCACTTGCGCTATTCCCTTGCGTGAGTTTTTTCCACATTGCGCCTGGCTGGATAATAAGCTAACAATATGGCAGTTCGTTCCTTGCATGAGTACGGTGCGAACCTCAGCTGTCTTCGCCTCCTCGAGGTCCCTGGACTGGACCTCCGGGTCACCAAGTTGATCCTTTCAGCTTGTAGAAGTCTGACCAAGCTGGACATCATCGAATGCGAGCTTCTGCACTTCAGCAGCATTGTGCCGCTGTTGGACATCGTGCATGTCAACTCGAAGGAGGCCGGAAAGAGCCCCGTTCAACTCCAATTCCGCCCCAAGACGTGGCTCGGAACCGACACCGGCCGCCAGGGCACGATGGTGATTTCTTTCGACGACATTGAGTACAAGAACATTCCATCAGCCGTGATGACAACCGTCTTCATGGCCGTCATCAAGGCCGTCCCTATGGGCATCGATTTGGTGTCGGAGAACCGCGATTTCCGCAAGTTCCTTGACATAATCCCGATGCAACCGGGAGCTATGGCACTCTTTCTACACCACCTGATGGTCTACGTCGACTTAATCCAAGACCCGATCACTTGGGCATCCCTCGACAGGGTCACTCGTAACGACCTCGAGGATCAGGTTCTCCTCGCCATTTGCATGACAGAGCTGGCCCACAACAAGCGGGATGATTACCTCCAGAGGACCTATGAATGTGACACCTGCGGGTATGAGCTTATCACGGCCTTCTTCCGAGGGGAGATGAGCACCCGCGCCCCCGATCAGCGAACTTGCAGGACTTGCGAGCTTCACCAGAGGCTGGACGGGCAATCTCACCATCGCCTTCTCGAGAAGCGTGAGATGGTCAAAGACCTGCTCTTCAACAGGGACGAGCATGTGACCAAGGAGAACAACATCGCGACACTCAATATCCCGGCAAACGATCTGAGGAATGTCTTCGCGCCGACACTGCCGAACCCGTTCGTGGCGGACCCAGCCGCCAACAGCGCCCACCGTGAGCTTGCCTTTCTGTGGCACTACAGGCTCCCGACTGTGGAGGCCCTTGTGTCACCGAAACGGGAGTACGACATCCTCCGCGCCTCAGGCAAAGCCGCCCTGCTCGACGTTGTAGATGAAATTGCAGCAGTGGATGGTCTTTACCCTGACCACCCTACTCTCACTCGACAACGCCGGGCCAATGCAAGGGGAATGAAACAGTCCTGGGAGCACCACATTTGGCACGAGGTCGGCAAGGAAGAGACAGCAGACCAGAAGCCGGCCGGATTCTGGTAATCTTTCCACATTCCCCATTCGAGTTACGAACACGGCTCGATTCGGCAAAAACCCTACTACATCAACTCCTTCAAATCCGAAACACACCCTCCTCCTCATCATTCGCAACATGATCGAGAGTATATAATACAGGATATGGATTACGATTGGATTGTAAAAAAGGCGTTGGGTGCTTATCGGCAGCAATAGAACAGCATCAGCATTGCAGGAGCACCGACATCAAAGAAGCATAGACGATCAAAGGTGCTTCTCCATTATCATTATCAAAGACGCATACATCGCACTGCAGGAACATTGGATCGAGAGCCAATGGGGCTTTTGATGAACCTAAAGATGCCACGATACAGGCATAATGGTTTACTTTTCATGGACGGATGGATAACGGAAAGGAACGCGAGGTGTTTACCTCTAACCTTTTCTTTGCGGTTCTATTTCCTTGGTTTTTTATTTCCTTTCGACTCGACAACAGGCTGGATCTGGCATTGGGAGCTAATAGTGAGCTCGAGCGGCGACTCGCACTCATGTACATACAAAAGGCACGAACTTTCGCAATGGACTCTTTCACACATGACCCCATGGACTCACATGATATGGTGATGTTGATTCTTGACTCTTGAATAGTGGTATTGAATCCTCCGGCCTCTTGATGCCGGGGGTAGTCTACAGGTTTGACATCTATCTCGTGATGTTGTACAAAAGTGATACACGCTGCAATGCTCAAAACACTCCCTCCTCTCTCATCATCTCGTCATCCGCAGCTCAAGAAGATCCCGACCGGTTCTGCTCACCAGACGTCAATCCCACGACATTCCTCAACGTACCAAAGCTCAAGCAGTCGCTGATCCTGTTCGCTCCAGAAAACAGCATCACAAGCCTCTCAACACCGCATCCCCAACCTCCTGTGGGCGGCAACCCCGCCTCAAGCGCCCTGATGAAGCTCTGATCAAGCGGCGCGTCCCTGGCAGCTTCCTGCTCTTCCTCCTTTACGCTCTTCCCGGTCCCGAGCACGCGGTGCTCCGCAAGCTTGCGCGCCTGCGCCTCGGGGTCGTTCTCCTCCTCGTACATGTTGGCCAGCTCGCGGCCGTCGACGAATAGCTCCGTCCGCGCGGACACGAGCTGGAACGTCTTGGGGCAGAGGAAGCTCTTGGCCAGCGGGCTCATGCACGCCGGGTGGTGCGTGATGAACAGCGGGCCGCCCTTGAACGAAAGGGGCTCCAGGTAGATTGCCGCCAGGCGGTCCAGCAGCTTGGCCATCGTCGGGGGCACGCCGCCGGGGATCTCGATCTTGGCGAGCGTCAGCACGGCGAGGAGCTCCGCGTACGCGTCGCTGCCGGTCAGCTTCGGCAGGCGGATGCCGAGCGCCGTCTCGAGCGCGGGGATGAACTCGAGCCGGCGGTAGGGCCGCTTGAACTTGACGGGGTCAATGGGCTGTAGGGCGGTCAGCTGCGTGTCGATGAGCTCCTGGCAGTGGCGCGCGAGGCCGCTGAGCAGGTCCTCGGTGCGCAGGATGAGCTCCTCGAGGTTGGTGTAGGCGCTGTAGAACTCGCACATTGTGAACTCGGGGTTGTGCGTGGCGTCGATGCCCTCGTTGCGGAAGGCCGGGCCGATCTCGAAGAGGTTGTGGACGCCGCCGACGACGAGCCGCTTGAGCCAGAGCTCGGGCGCGATGCGCAGGGAGAGCTCTTTGGAGGGGAACTCGGTGGCGGCGGTGGTGAAGGAGCGCGCGACGGCGCCGCCGGCGTTCTCGGCGAGGATGGGCGTCTGGAACTCGAGGAACGCGCGCTCGTGGAAGTAGTCGCGCATGTACTTTGTGATGTGCGAGCGCATGCGCAGGACGTCGGCGACCTCGGGGTTGACGATCATGTCGACGTGGCGCTTCTGGGCGCGCGTCTCCGGGTCGGTGAGTGACTGCGGGATCTGCTCCATAGTCGGGGCAAGGAGCTGCGGCAGGACGACGACGTTGAGGGTGAGCTCGCCCGTCTTTGTGCGGCAGGGCTTGCCAGTGAGGGAGATGTGGTCGCCCTTCTCGATCATGCGGGTGAAGAGATCGAACTTATCCAATGATATTCTGTCATTCAGGTTGCGCCAGTTGATCATGCCCTGGATTTTTTCAAACTCATTGACGATGGTGACGAAGAGGAGCTTCTTCCCCTGGGCCCGGATAGAGTGCACGCGGCCTGTGGCCTTGGGTCAGCAAGGGGAAATTGGATATGGCTGCGGCAGTAGCAGCCCGCTTGGTGGCATTGATTCTGCGTACCATACAGGGTGACGACCTCCTCGCTCGGTCTCTCCAGCTTTTCTTTTATCCACTTCTTCTTAAACACTGGTACCGAAACCTTTTTGGCGATGTGCTTCAATCGCGGATACCGGTCTTTGACGAGAGCCTCGGAATAGTCCCCGGTGACCTCCTCTAGCGCCTTAATGCGCATCTTCTTGAATTCTGAAAAAGTCTCCCCCTTTTGCACAAGACTCTCCTCTGCCCCGGCATCTACGCCATCCTGCGTCCTCCCCGCAGCTCCGTTCAGGAGTCTGCTCGTGCCACTTGGCCGCCCAACATGCAAGGTCCGAAACGGTATCGCAACCTGCGGGGTTCGTACGATGGGCCGTAACAGCCGCAATCTCTGAATTGAGGTCATCGTGCCTGGTGTCTCCTGTCAGTGACGTCTCTTGCAAAACTTGCGCGAGCTGGAGGTAGAAGAACAAGGAGGTTGTGAGTGTCAGATATTTGGGCGGTTATACATCACGCGCAGCAAGCTGCGTAAGCCGCAGCGGTTCTAATGCTTGCAATCATCATGTAGGAGGAATGAAAGAGTAAAAAAGGTTTGGTTTCCACTTACCAGCATACTTGGGTGGCTCAAGAAGACGCTTGTTCTTCTTGAGTTACCGATTGAAAGGACGGTTAGACGGATGGCAAAATTTGTGACGGCGCGATTTTGTTCGATGCATCCTTGACGTTATCGATAAGAAAAAGATGGCCGGCCTGCAAGACGGCCCGAGTTGTCCCTCCTCTTGTACCCACTTTAAACGACACCCCAAGCCACAATCCGAGGCTGGTGTCGTTCAATTCACCATTGTTATTGTGAGTCCTCTCTATCATCTAACACGATCTCTTAATTAAGGGACTCAAAAAACGAAGGCTACAGTCCGATGGGTAGGGTCAGAGGACTGCTGGAGAGACTCACGAGGAGATGTGGTGTTGGTTACTCAGCAAAATCGCCTGTTCTTGATTGGACGTTCAGCTTGGAGAGGCCCGTGCACACCGTCAAACCTGCTTGCACCTGTCCAGTCGCGATGCGATAAGATAAGGAAGGCCGAAGCAGAGGAGCTTTCTTGTAAAATCTCGACCTCAGCGACGTCAAGCAGCCCGCCGCAGCAAACAAGCTACGAAGAATCAACAACCACAACCGACGACGTCACCGCATCCCCGATATCTCTCCATCACAAATCCCTCGAAACAACCGTCAAGATGTCTTTCTTTGGAATGGGTCGCCCTAAGCTCTCTTCGGAGGAGAAGATTGCCATGGCTGAGCAGGAGATGCGTCTGCTTGCTGATATGCACAACCGGTACGTTTAACATTGGAGCTCCCAATCCCATATACTAGACGCTTGATGTGTCTCTGTCTTCTTGGATTGCAACATGGGCTGACTTTGCTCCGCACCAGCCTCACCAAGATCTGCCAGTCCAAGTGCCTGCCCGACTACCGCGAGGCCGACCTCAACAAGGGCGAGTCCGTCTGCCTCGACCGCTGCGCTGCCAAGTTCTTCGAGGCGCACATGAAGGCGTCGGAGGTGATGCAGGCTGAGAGTCAGAAGAGAGGCGGCGGTATGGGCGGCGGCATGTTCTAAGTCTCTTGACGACCCGAGATGATGAACGATGGAGTAAAAACAAGAGCGGGATGGATGGGACCGTCTGGAAGGCCGCTACGACGATGCTTCGTACGGCAAATCTGCCGTGAATGCAGGCTGTACGGATTAAAGGCCCTGGACGAACGGATTCGCATTCGCATTAGGTTGCGAGCCTGGCTTTGCATGGCCTGGATGGTCACCAGGGATTCGGGTGTATTTTGAAGCACCGAGATGGGCTTCGTGTATAATATGGGATGTGATGAATGTCCTTGGAGTATCAATGAACCACCCTCACACTTTCACCTTATCCCTTGCACTGGGTGACATTCTCTGCACCCTTCGTCTGCGTAGGACTGACTTACATAGCCATTGGGTTGGTCAACGTCGAGGACGGATCTGAAAGCTTTGGTCTTGACTACAAGCCAACGACGGTAACGACAGAAAGTTAAGGTGAATAAGTCGCCCTGTCAATGTCGGAACTGCGTCCGGTGATCGACGTCGCCTATTGACTTTCGGTAAAGACATAATAGTCTATATCTTCTCTCGCAGGGCCTGACCAGCTCATCCGAGAAATCTCGTATCACGCTATACTTACTTATTCAACGATGATGGGGGGCAAGAGGAACTTTCCACAAAACGATGAGTACCGCTGACTACTTCCCAATCGTGTAAAGACCCGGCAAGCCCGGAATCGGCATGTCCAATGCGGCTCTTGGCCGTCTCCAGCGTGGATTTCTTCATACCCATCGACAAACTCATCAGCAATCAAGCCGGCACCGCTGGCCGTTTCAGACGCTCTTCGTGGAGAAACGCCCGCACGTGCTCTCACCGATCCCGCGGGAAGGAAAAAAAAATGATCGAATTTCTCCGGGGACAGGAGGGGAGGTCCACGTGAGTTTAAGGCTTGCCAGCTGCTCGGGTTCATCTCGCATCTCGAGACCGTTGTGATGGTCGGAGAAAACCCACGCAACACACTACAAGTATGTGAATAAAACAGCAAAATTGCACAGCCCAGGAGGCAGCCAGGCATGAATCAGCCCGTCATCTGAGTTTCCCATGGCAGAGCAATTAAGCAATTACGGACAAACCCAGAAAATCGGGTGCCGGACTCCGGTTGATAGACTTTTTTAGTTTTTCTTTACAGTGTGGCCGTTGAATTAGATAAAGTTGCCGCGGGAACCCAGGTTTGAGCCAAGATGTCGCGAACCTTTCTGATTTTTTAGATTGGTCATCCGAAGTCATCAAAGTGAGTTTGTTGATTTTTCAAACAACATATGAAAAGGGGCGGGCAGACGGGCGTGCGAGTGAATTTGACATGCGCGCAAGAGCCAGGCTCCGGCTTTTGCAAACAATGCAGGCACGCACATCCACTAATACGTGCTCGCGTACATGGACTGGGAGGGAGAGAGAGAGAGAGAGACAGAGAGAAGGGGCAAAGCCGAGAAAAAAAGCCAAGACATGAGTTTGTAACATGACTCTGCTTCTTCCCCCGTCAAATGTTGCGAACTGAACAGCGATCCAATGTCGACCGTTTTTCCATGTTACCCCAGACAACCAGGGGTAAGCAGAGAAGGAAGAAGTAAACGGTCGTACGGAGGTCCCAAAATGAAGGCACGTCTGCGGTAATGTATTCGACGGGCAAATATACTGGGCCCCCCGAGTGTCCAGGATGGTATACGGAGTATTCGTACACGGCAGACGAGGGACAAAAATATTGTTCCGCAGGATTGTGGTTCGTTCGGGGAGGAATTAAGGATTCCCTCGAGGCGAGATTATGGAAACCTCCTTCGGTGCCGAACTGCCCAACAAAAGTCGGTCAGTTCCAGAACGCCCTTTTTTCCGGGGCCATTTGGCTTCTCGTTGCTTCGCGTTCACTGTAGCAGAAAATAGAAATCGGGAATTCCTCTAGCCAGGTCCAAGATTACCTATTTGCCTTGGTTGTTTTCCCATTCTTTGCCGATCCGCTCCGCGCTCCGCTTCGCCGGGTATGCGTCGACATAAAAAAAGGTACGTGGGTGAGACCACGGACGGTAATGACGAACGGCGGAAAGGGAAAAAAAAAAGAACCACCTGAAGCCAACAGCCCCCGCAGAGCATGTGGCCGGTTGATCTACCCGGCCTTTTTTGCTTGTCGCGCATCCATCTAGCTACGGATATGCGCGCGTGTAAATCTGGTTTGTCGCTGGGCTGGGCATGAAGTGAAAGATTACCTAGCAAAATGATGCAAATCCCAACTCTGTCGAGCACTTCAACCCGAGAGCTTGGGGCCTCGCTCGTTTAGATCTGCGACAGGGGGCGGGCTGGCTGGCGGCGGCGGCGGCAGCGGCACCAAGGGACGGACGGGCATTGACGGGGTCTGCAGGATCGTGCGAGGAGGCTGTCCCTGGATAAGAGATGGGCAAACTTTTTTTCTGATTTTGGGTTTTGGCGGGTGTGTTGAGTGACAGAATGTGTGTGGTTGATGCGTTTCAATACTTCGGATGATGAGGATGACATTGGGGTGCGGCGGCTAAGCCTGCGAGCATTGACTGAGCTTGTTTTCCTGGCATGAGAGAGACGGGAGGCATATGCACGGCGAGGGAAGACCAACGGGAGATTTCAATGGTTGGTTACGCTTCAGTTCCATTCCTGACCGTGGCCGTTTTCTCTCTCCCCTCCCGCAGAGAATGTCACTGGAATGCGGTAAGGTTTGTTGTTGGTTGGTGCCCGGTGTTTGGCAAAATGTCTTCAGTGTGGGTGGTGGTTCAATTGACTGAGCCTCAGACCGTGGTGCCGCGGTGGAGTTCTACGGCGTGGCTTAGCGGCCCTCCCTTGCAAGTTGCATCTGTCGTCACTGCACAGGGTCGATCGCTATCAACCACGCTTTCAACATCGCCCATTTCTCGGAGCGGCGCACACACACTCACACGGACGGGTTCCCTGTGGGGGTGATGGGTTGGGTTGGGTTGGGTTGGTGGTGTGGGATCGGAGCCCGTGGGACACGCAGAGAGACGCGGCACGGCATTGACGAGGTGGGAGGGGGGGATGGAGATGGATGCAGGGAGTGCAACGGTGCCATGGCCGACGGGTCATGGAGATGACATGACGGACTACGAAAGAGGTAGGGTCGGGTTGGGTCTGGAAGTTGACGTAGGTTGTATGCCGTAGGATGGCATTGCAAAGACACGCACCCACTCCCTCTCTCACTCAGACAGAGACAGCTGCTGATGGAAGGGGAGAGCACAGCAGAGGAGGCCTCGTCTGAAGTGTCGAAACAGTCTAGGACAGAAAAGCCACCAAACCTCACCAGAGCTTCCTGGCGAGAGAAAAAAAAAAGAAACGAACGGGAACGGGAGAGAGCGTATCCAGAGACGCGTATTCTCTGCCTTCGCTTACGGGGTCTTAGGAGAGGACATATTACTTCTTCTGGTACCCGTTGGAAGAACCGAACCCATGGCGGAGCTTGCCGTGGAGACTGCGGGTTGGTAAGGATACGGACGCTAAATGTGTCCAGTCTGTGTCTGCCGTGCTGTGGACGCAGGAAACGGGGAAGACGGCGGTTGTTTTGGTCTGAAGTTGTGCGGTGAGAAGCCAAGACCAAAACAAAACAAGTCAAAAAACTGAAAGAACGATTTGGAAATTGTGTGATTCAGCCTCATCGTCTGTCTCTGCTTTGCTGCATGTGACGGAATATTTTTATAGATGGGGATCGTCAGAACAAGTCAGCCTCTATTTCAGCCCCCTCTACGCAGTTCTAGGTCGCACAATGGAATGCGAAGACATGTGTTTGTGACGGTTCGTTGACGGGCCTATCAGCTCGGGAGCCACGGCGTCGTCCGGCTGGGCACGTCGTGCCGGAACCGCGATGAGGTTGGGCAGTCTCGTGGGCGTAATTTTTAGGTCGTGCATTACCGTGAGGTAAATTGGTACGGTAGGGCAGTCTGTCAGGGTCTTTGATGCAAGTTTAGGACGGGGAAGAAGCCCGTGGCTGTACAAGCCTCATGTTGCAGTTGTTGCTTGCATCTTGTCCAGACTTCACCTGTGAGGGAGGGTTGGCTGGGTTGCTATTACTAGACGGGTGTTTGCTTGCTTGCTTTTGGCTGGCTGCACAACAACAAGTTTGAAGACCACCACGGCAAGAATCCAGCGACATTCTACAGCAGGTAATTAGCGAAGAGAAGGTTCGGTCCCATAATTGGCTTCTAGCGGCGCCGGCTGGGTGCTGTCAACACAAGTCGTGCATGGGAATGGGTCGTGTGCGTGTCTCTGCTGTCGCTGCAGGCTGACTTGCATGAGCCGTCTCCAGCAACCAGGCAACACTCTGGAGGCAGCCATTCGGCAGGCGGTGGAAGTGAGATTGCAGTCGTGCACTAGCAAATTGTACCTTCGTACAGGCACGAATGCAGACGTCGGTCCTTTGGTCAGATGGAGTCGAGGACTCTATTCCTGGCGCAGTCCCGTCTGCACGCTGCAACCTTGGACCCGGGTTCTCTGCACAGCCCTACTGTCCCTGGAAGAAGAACCAGCCAGCCTCTCTTGGGTCTGCCAGTCGCCCAATCTGCCTCCAGGACTGGCGCGAGGAGCACCCACCCTCCAAGGAAGAGGTGGTATTGGATCGGGGGGAAAGCCTGAAAGTCTGGAGACTGGAGAGCGTGGCCGTCCAAGGCCGTGGTAGTGCACTGGCGTTCTGGCTGTGCTGTGCATCCCGTCGCTTCAGAGAGTCCTTGCTCAGGTAAGGTACGGAGTAAAGTACGTACAATCGTCGATGGAGCGTATTGTAATTAATTATTGCCTATGATGACGGTGACGGCGGACGGGGAGCTAGGATTGCTGTGCTGTGCTTTTTTTGAGGCCTCTCCGTCTCCTTTATCCATTTCATGATAAACCGGGCATATGCTGTCTTGGATGCGGTTATGACTTTACTTTTCGCCCCCCTCTTCTTCAACATCAATCAACAACTTACACACAGCTGATCTGATCTGCAAGACGACTGTCGACCGGTCGACGACTATTCGTTCAAACACCTACTGCCAAATACCATAGTACACTTGACTACGACGAATACCTTACCGTCCCTACCTCAATACCTTACCGTCCCTACCTCTGACAATCGCGGCCGCCCTACAGCGCATCCCTCCATCGATCCATCCGCGATCTGCCGCACTAATACGAGAAAAGGAGGACGCCGAGTCTTGCACCTGCACCTCAAGACACCCAGTACACGCCTTTGCTCCGTAATACCAAGAAAACCCCCCCCAAGACCAGACGACGCAAACCGCACTCGCACTGCGCGGCCAGACCATCCAGCGCCCCACCCGCCTTCGCCTTACATCTCGCCCAGAACGACACAGAATCCTTCCCATGAGGTGTTGATCGACCGCGCCAGCGAATCGAGGCCGTCCCAAAGCTCCTTGGACCTTTCGAGAGACCACCATCCCGCTACCGTCTGACTTCATCATATCATCTCTGCCGCCGTCCGTCATCGAGCGACGCCGACTTTCGACTTTCGACTTTCGACATTCGACACTGTCCTTCATTCAACTTACCTTATTATTTTTGCCCCCTTCACTCGCATCCCCATCAACCAACCCATCCAGGGCAGTTCGCAGTTCCTCGGTCTCTGCACCCCACTAATTGCCCAATTCCTCTTCTCCAAAACCCCAGGCTTCCCTGTCCAGCCTTCCGTCGTCCGTCGTCCTTGGTCGCTTGGCCCCCCCCCTTTGGTCCTTCGTCCTTGGTCCTTGCTCCACCTGTCCCTCGCGACACCTCGACCTGCTCACTCCTGGGTCTCCACCCCCCTGCTAGGTTTCCCTCTTTCCGCCTAGCGCACACCCCGGTCACTGCCTCCTCTTACCCCCAGGTAAGGTCAGTGGTACTGTGCAGTAAGGTGCGCCTGCCTGCCTGCGTGGGTGTGTCTGCCACTCTGCCTCCTGCCGCTGCTGCAGCAAGTCGGGTGCTGGCTCCTGCTTTTACTACACTACCACCTACATCGCCCCCCCTCCCCCCTCCTGCTCTCGCATCTCCCTCCACAGCCGCAGACCGCAGACCACGCCCAGCCTTCCTTCCTGCCTGTCAAAACCCGGAGACAGCGAAAAAGGGCCCTGGACCGTCTTTGTACTGAACAGATCAAACTCCTCAACCTGTTTCAGCTTCGTACCAACAACCACTCCTCCCCTCCCAATTCCCTCTTTTTTATTTTTTATTTTCAACAACAGCTGCCCCCTTGCTGTCACTCAAACCCAAAAACAATCCCGTCGTTAAGGAGAAGAAGGCACGAGCGAAACTCTCTGTTCCCGTCGTCGCTTTTACTTCCTCCCTTCTTTTAACCTTCTTACTATTTCCTCTTTACCAAAAGCGCCTGCTTATTGTTTGTCGAATTTCCTCCGACGGGGTCCTCCCTCGCTCTCCACTCGCTTTTATCCCTTAACCACTGCCACCCCCGAATAGAGAAGTCACTCTCACGCTTTCCGACACACTCACCCACCCCCGACCGTCCTTCTCCGACTGGCGCCGCCTGCCGTTGTGTCAATCGCAATACACGACGACAGTCTCGACCGCCCTGTTGTGTCGTCGTCTCCCTTCCCAATCGACGACCCCCTTCCGCCTCACAAGAATCACCTGACTCTCGACTCCTTCCGGGGAGTCGCCAATACCGTCGACCTGGCTACGAGGCTAGACTCCCGCCGCTCATTGCTCGGCGGTGACCCGAATTTTGCCGGCTACGACCAAGAACTCGCAGCGCAACAGTACGCTCAGCAGTATCAGCAACAGTACCAGCAACAGTACAACCCACCCCAAGCATCATATAATCAAGGATACGCCTTTCGCGAAGGCCTCGCTCCATCCACAATGAACGGTTCTCGTCCCGCCAGCGGAAACCAGGGCTTCATGGGCTTCGGCTTCATGGGTGCCAAATGGCCCAGGATCTTCTTCGGCATCACTCTCGTCCAGGCCATAATCTGCCTGGCCTTTGAGGCGTAAGCCCATCGCCTAACCCCATAGCCTGGTCTCATGTCGCTGACAATCATTTAGTTATGTTTTCTGGAAGTTCCAGACCAGCTTGACTGACGATGCGCCGACCGGTAACGCCAAGGAGGATTCGCCCAGAAAAACGATTCCCACCTTTCTCACGCTTTTCATTTTCGGATTCTTGTACGAGTTGGTTATCGTTTGGGATGCTCTTAGGGCGAAAAACACCATTCAGGTCATTGGTGTTTGCATCGCGAACCTTGCCTTGATGGTGTACACTGCCATTCAGGTCGACCAGATCGACGAGGCCGTCACCGAGCTCAAGAGAATCAACGCGCTCATCAACCCCAACGACGACATGTGGGCTGACGTCAAGCCGTATCTTGTCGCTATTCCCTGCATCCTTGCGTTCGGCACCATCACCATGGGCTTCGTCGCCTGGAAGCTGTACCAGGTCTTCGCTTGGGACATTCTGAAGACGATAGGAGCCGACTACAGAATGAAGAAGCGATTCCTCCACTACCAGGTACGTTCATTTGTGACACTTCACACCGGTTTCCCGACTAATTCCACCTAGATTTATATCGCACTCCTGAAGTTCGATTTCTTCTTTTTCCTTGGTTTCACAGTTCAATTCCTCGTCATCGTCAACGCTAGAACCGACGCTGAGTTCGGCTTGACCATCGCCGCGATTCCCGTTACGATTGCAATTCTCCTCATGGCAGCCTGGTTCACCAGGATCGAGAACAAGATCGGCATGATCTGCGTCCTCGTCCTTTACTTCGGCGCGCTGAGCTACTTCATTTTCAAGCTCGTCCGCATCTACCAACCCGCAACTCGCGACCAGTACCAACCGGTTAGAAAGTCTCTTACCGCCTTCACCGTCATCACCATTCTCCTAATCATTTGCACAATCGTCAACTGCGTCGTCTGCATGCGCAACTTCAACGCCGGTCTGAAGACTCACCTGCGCAAGCCTTCCAAGGATCTGGAAAAGAATCCGGACTTGAACTCCATCAACCTTCAAGACGTTAAGCCCTCTGTCGCGAGTCGTATGACAATCGACTAAGAAGGGTGGAGCTGGCTTGACCCGATGAAACCGAGGCACCGAACGATTGAAAAGAGACGCCGCGCGATTGTACAAAGACATGACTTACGAACAATGCCACCTTTCTTATCCAAAAAAAGACTTGAAGCCCAGGAAGGGATCGTGGACGGACGGAACGGTGACACGCGGGCCGGGAGCGTGTTGGACTGGTTGAGATTCCCCATCATCGGCTTTTTTTTACTCCTTGTTTGTGCACATTGTACGGCGTTGACGCTGCTCGCTCCCGCCACCCGAATTGTGGGGGACGAAGACTGGGAGCGGAGTTTACGGATTGATTCTACTTTGGTCGCACTGGCGACGGACTTGTAACCCAGGATACCACGATGACCTTTGGGACCGGCGCTTTCGACTGCGCGCATATGGACCACTGGCTCTTCACAGCGTCGAGGCCGCCTCTGGGTTTAGACAGCGATTTTTGCTTTCTCCTTTCCTTACTGTAACCTATCTAGCATGAGCTAATTCAGAACGTTGATGAACATTGTCTCCACGAAATGCGTGTCGTCTATGAAGTGAAGTGAAGTGTTTTTCATCATCAGCCTTTTCCAGCTTTACGGCTCCATAGAGCGGGTATCGGATTCATCTCAAAAGCCTTGGTGGAATTCGACGTCTCAGATGCCCTGGCGTGGTTCATATCTGGTTCATATTAATCTAAAGGAGGAAACCCCGGGAAATGGGCGTTGACCTATCCTCCGCTGTTGCCATGGGCCTTTGAAGGTTTCAGCACTCCATCAGCTCACTCACAAACAGATTCAACCAAATGCCTCAGACGTGTTTGCGTGAAGGTGGGTTGTTTGACTGTATTCCATATTCAAGAAACTAAAAGACGCTTCCCAAACCCCAACGACCCGCCCAAGTCATCAAAGTGAAAGAAAAGACAACGCCAACCCCTAAACACCAGAAGTTTCCCCCGTTCCTAGACGCCTTTGTCGTCCCAGACCACTCCAAGTCGCATTCACCGCCCCGCCCTGTTTGTAATGTTTACCTGTATCAGTAATGTACTCTACACTTCCCAGGTTGGGCAAAGAGGAATTGTATCTCAACCGCATGACATGTCCCAAATAATGTGGGCGTCTCTTCTCTATCAGAGCTTGATCTCTCTGGCATCCTTGATGTGACCTTCGTTAGGGCAATACGGACATTTAAACCGTGACCCTTTTGTGAGACGCTGCAGTGACTCCTTGCAAATAACGTGGCCGCAGGGCAGCATCATTGGCGGGTTCTGCTCCGTCGTCTGCTCCTTGCTGACAGGGCAGACGAAGATAGGGTGGTAGATCATGCTGCGTGGCAGCGGCGTCTCGAAGGCGAGCTCGTTCTCTGTTGTCCACTCCGTCCTCTTGGCCTTCATGTAGGTTGTGTACTTGATGAGCTGCGGGAGGGCAATCGCACCAGCAGTCGCGGCCACATAGAGCGGGGACTCAGCTGACAGCCCCAGCAGGGAGCAGAACTCCCGTGTGAAGGACAGAGCGACGTCGTCGAAGGCAGCCGAGGTCTCGAAGATGTTGGCGTAAGGGGAGTGGCTAATGTTGGAGGCGTACACCATAGCGCACGACAGCTGTTGAATTTCCTTCAGATGCCGCGACTGGAAGCGTCCAAAGTTGGCTTGAGCATAGGCCAGAGCCCCTGCACGACCATTCGATCCGGGGGGGTCGTCAGGGAGGCCATTTATTTCTGGGCCCTTAAAGAGCCAGACAAACTGCAGCTTGCTGAGCTCGAACTCAAGGTTGGAGCCACGGGCCTCGAGGTCGTACCCGTTCAGCTGGGCCCATTCGATGGCGGGCACCAGGTTGCGATTCTTGAGCTCATGGAGGATGCTGTACATGTTTGCGAACTTGTCTTGCAGCTCCTGAGATTGAAGAGAGTGAATATCGGCCTCGAGATCGTTTGGCGAGTTGCCGTTCGGGGAGGCGGCGCGCGGGGGAGGCCGCTCATGGGCTTCGCGGAGGAAGGTTGAGGCAACGCTAAACTGGCCTTCGCGCAGCATGTGCATGGCAACTGCACGGTTTATCAAGGAAGGATACGAAGCCATCGCATCGTAGTCTGTCGGGAGAGGTCGGAGGGGGAATGACTGTGTTGCTGGTGTTAGTTGATGTTCGTCCCATGTATGGCGGGCTTGTGAGACGCACCTTGTCGAGGGCCTTTCCAAAGACCTTTTGCGCTTTTGAGACGTCTTTCAGGTCGTTGTTTATGGCATCGAAGCCAGCGTTGACGGGGTTTTGTAACTTGGTCATGGTCAAGCTTGCGCGGTGCGGATCGGATGCTGTAGCACGAGGAGGGGGAAGGTGAGCACACGACTGCGGGCGATGGCGGGGGTTCCGTCCTGGGACGGCGAACGTACCATTGGCAATCTGCTCGCGCGCCTGGACGAGCATATCGAGGAGCTTGTCGGCATCCTTGACAGCCGAGTTGAGAGTCGCTTTGCGGAAGCGGGATAGCTCCGCCTGAAGCGTCATCATGGGGCTCTGTTCCGCCATGTTGGGGGCTGTTCTCGGGGTGGCTCGTATGTGGTGATAAGTGGGAATTTGGTGGTGTGAATGGCGTAGTGTATGCTGCGGCGGGCTCGACTGATGGAAGTTACGACGGGTAGGTCATGGTAGCGGGAGATTCGATCGAAGCTCGAGTCGTCAACGAAGCGGTGGTGTCTATCGGATCTCCGAGAGAATGACGGCAGTCGTTGAGCCGGTAGGGTGAATGTTGATGGTCCCGCTAAATGGTTGTCCAAGATGGAGTTACACACGGCTGTCACCGTCAACAGGTAGCGTGCTCGGTAGCTGAATCAGTAGGTGGCCAGAGTTGCCGGGGGAGGTCCACGCGTGGTTCAGTGTTGAGTGTGGAGGCCCACAGGTGACACAGTGCTGTGACTGCCCGCGAGCGCATTGAGTTGCCGCAGCGGCGAAATGGGCGGCCCGGGTAGGTGGCAGGTAAGGTCCAGCACAGTACCTAATGGCGGGAGGGTAGCGCATAATTATGGGCAGGGGGCCGGGGTAGCTGCTGCTGCCGGCGGCTGTATTTCGTAACTTATGTACTTAGTGCCCATAATATGAACATGAGGTCGATCGAGGACGACTATGAATTATCATAATTAGGGATGACGATAGGAACAACTATAACGGTAGTAGAAACAACGATAGTAAGAAAGACAGAGGCGATTTAAGACGACAGAAGCGGACGACGACAGTAGCGGACGACGATAGCGGACGACGACAGTGGACGACGACAGTGGACGACGACAGCGGACGACGAGAACGACGACGACAACGACAGCAATAGCGACGGCAATAGCGAGTGTACAGGAAAAGTAAGTTACCTTAGGTAGGTAGTCTCGCATAATTACGGGCAGGGGGCCGGGGTAGCTGCTGCTGCGGCTGGGGGTAGATCTTTGGGCCATCGCGGAGAGACGGGGGACCTTACCTTGGAACATTAGCGTTGACCGCTGCCACCCGTTTCTCTTTTTTGCCCGTTATCCATTCGCTGAAGCAGCCCGTGGTACAGCTCCTGCAGCGGCTCAACCAATCCACGACAGCAGAACCTACCTACATTGCGTCACATGCCGACCGCTTTCCGAACCAGAAGGAGACGATACCTCGACGACAAGCGACGCGCAAGTCACATGCAGGACGACATTCAATTCCTTGCGCCTTTTTCTGCAACTGCGACACTCTGCGAACCCGACCGAACGATCTGAAGCGACTATGATCTCGACTGCGACCGCGTGGAGGTAGAGCTGTTGGGCGCTTTAGTGTCGTCGATGCTGCGCTCCTATGGAGATGGCGTTCCGTTTCCCCTTCCCCAACGACCCGCGGATGCACCGTGAGGAAGACCTGACGCTGGCGAGAGTTGCGTCCCAGCAACATCAACACCAACGGAGCAAAGGCCCTTCTCCCCTGGATACACCCTTGCCTCTGGAGGCGCGAAAGGAGGCCTCTGTCGACTCTGCGACACCGTCTCCCTTACCGGCGACCAAGAAGAAATGGGTCTTCGCCGATCCTGTAGCCTTCAGGTGAGGTTCTCGGCGCGAGTGTAGGGAGGTCAAATCTCTGACAGTTGCTGTTGTTGTTGTTTTCTACAGGTACCTTGAGAGCGATCCAGCAGTGACCGTTATCGAGCGACGAGGCGTCTTGCAGGGCTACGAACTATATCTGGTCGAACAATGGGCATGCTCGCGAAAGTCGCCTACCCTCGTGATTGTCACCTACACGGGTGACCCAAAACATTCCGTCGTGGTTGGGGTGCTGGCCGTTCCCGCGGACGAGAGCACATGGTCGGATCGACTGCGATTCTACTTCAAGGCCATCCACCAATACCATGCCCGGCCCAAGGAAACACCGCTAGGCGATGTTATGGTCACCAACCTGAGCAGTTTTCCCTCGGCTCTGACAGTTATACCCGTTCCTGAGGGTGATATTCGCGCCCATCGCCAGGCCTTCATCGTCAACGAGAACCTGAAGCGACTGGGATGTTCCGGTCGATCTGGCATGACTCTTGCGGACCCCATACCGCCAACCCAAGCCAAATTCTACCAGCTCTACAAAACTAGTGAGAAGGTCCCCTTCCCACAGTCGGTCATAGAACTCGTCAAACTGTGCCAGGTTTCCTTGTTCATGTTTGGGAAGTTGGATAACGAATATATCGATGGATTACTATGCGACAAGACGGAGGAGGCCATCGGAAACTGGTGGACGGAGCTCGGCGCAGAATCGTACAATGTCGAACCGACGGATGGCATCCTGGGACCAACAACGGTGGCGGCCCTGTTGGGCATGCTGATGGGTGCAAGAAATCGTCTACACTACTACGGTGCTCCAGTATCCAAAGATGTTTTTGACATTGAAAGTACTAAGCGGGGAATTGCTTATTTCCAAAAATCAAACAAGCTCGAGCGGACGAGACGACTCGATCGTCCGACTATTCTGAAGCTCCATAGCGTCACTGCGAAAGCAGCCGCTGGCGAAGGTTGGGGCGTGCAGAAAGCTGTCAAGTCTGCCGTCGGTGAAATTGGCGGCAAGAGGGGTGAGCTCGTCATCGGCATGGTCAGTGGCGGAAAAGATAAGGCTGGCATCGCTGATATCGAGACCGTCGATATTGACAAGTTCATTGCGCTGGCTTATGGTGAGCGGGCAAAATGGCTCTGGTACGGCAGACCTCGAAAGACAGTTCCTGAACTTCAGGAAAAGTCATCAGACATCGGTGCTCCGCTATTTGGGAAAGACGAACTGGCTGCGCAAGCGGGCAAGCGAACGCAATCAATGCCTCTCGAAGAAGAAATTCAGAAGCACAGAGAGGAATCTTCTGGAGTCTACTCAGCTCCCGCGCCTGCCTCGGCCGTTAGTGTGGTCGACGCACCCGGAGATAAAGACGCCCTTAGGAAGACGGTCTTCAAATCGGTCGCTGGCAGAGTCAGCGATGCAAAGTCTGGGCTTGGGCGCATCAAAGACGTTGTCGGAACGGGTTTGAGGGGTCATGCCAGTCGTCCTAGCAGAGACGAATTTGGTGAGAATGGCTACAGCAACAGCGCCCCCATCTCAGCACTGGCGCACACGTCTGCAGCCGCCTTGTCGTCTCCCGTCGTGGTTGGTAGAGCCTTCACTTGGAAGAACAAACCAGAAGAATACCTGGCACAATTCAAGAAAGAGGGGGATGCAGCGCAGGTAATCCCAGAATCATCACAGGAACTGGTCAGGTCTCCTGAGCTGCTCAAGTACCCAGAGGCGAGGCAGGTCCGCGAAGCTTCTGAGCCCAGCTCGACACGTGTAGAAGGTGCATACGCAACACCTCCAAACGGGCCCGTGAAGGAGGAGCCCGAGAAGACTCAAGCCTCTGTGGCTGGTTCAGTGGTTGATGAGACGGACCTTCATGGGCCTTTCGAGGCGGAGCGGGGTAATAACAATGCTGTGGGCTTTCTTCAGCGGCGTCATTCCATCGCGGTCTCTAGGCTCTCCTACAAACACCCACTCAACGAAGCTCGGTGGCCTCGAAGGCTATCCTTTGGTGAAGCAGAGGAAGCTGTCCTACGATGGGAGGAGATCACCGAGGTTTATGACGATAAGCACTTTGCTACAGCCGATGCTCTGCAACAGCAAGCCAGTCTAGCCGAGTTCGCCCGTAGCCTCTACGATTCTATCGCAATAATCAAACGGGACGTTAACCCCTGGGTAGAGTCCAAGGTCAAGGCCGTTGAAGGGATGGACGAGCACTACGCCCACGAACAGGAAGACCTTCAGACCCTCTACTACCAGCTCAGCGAGGCTTACCAACGGGTCAAGCAAAGCTCTTCAGAGCTCATCGCTGAAGAGCGAGCGCACATCACCGAAGCAATTAAGGAGGTGGAGGTATTGGTTGCGCGACTGGAGTACGAGGTTAACAGTCTCGTCAGCAAGGTCGACGACGTCGAGGACGGAGTTAGGTTGTTCGAGAGACAGGTCGAGGACGTTGAGAAGCGAGCCGAGGAGCTTAAGAGAACCCTCGAAACGGAAAGTTGGGCACATTGGTTTGTCAGGACGTTGACGGGAATCGGGACTGGTCCCAACATCACAAGAGGATCGTAGACACAGTGGTGGTCTTCAGGCTGCATAGCGTGGTTTGTTTGGCTTTGGCATCGGAAATTCCTCCTCACGGGTTTGCGTATATATGTTATCACAGTATTTCTAGGTTGTGTTGGCGTGTGTCTTTGTGCGCGACGGCATTGTATATCTACACTAGTTCAATAATATGGGGGCAAGGTTGGACCGCTAAGAAAGGGCTCGCGCCTGTTTTTCTATTGCCTCCACCGTCATCGTCGCTATTGTCGTCGTCCGTCGTCGTCTACTACCGTCGTCGTCTACTACCGTCGTCGTCTACTGTCATCGTTGTCTACTGCTGTTTTTATTATCTAATTATCGTCTACTATCTTCGTTGGTGTCTACTGTCGCCGTAACCTACTGTCGTCGTCGTCGTCGTCGTCGTCGTCGTCTCTACTATCCCATCATTCCTATCTTAATTATTCATTTGAATTCCCATAATCTGTACGTAGAAGCATGAGACAAAGAAAGGTAGGTTGTCTCTTTGACTATCCTTGTTCTTTGGGAGTATCTCAAAGCCTCACTGTACATAAGTTGCGTAGCTCTATGATTCGGCCACTACTTCGTAGACTTTGTGCATCTTCCACCGTCAGGAAATTACACCGACCACTGACGGTGATGAAGTTGATGCCTGGTTCGACGTAAGTATAGTGTGTTTTCTTGTGGCAGAGTTATTCATTAATCATGTCTCGATAAGCTGCCTTGATATCCTGTCTATCACAGGGTCAGGAGCATGCATCTGAAAAGCAATTCAAGCTGGTAGTAGAGCCATCAGTTCCTTGCCACATGTCCCCCGTCCAACTCAGCTGCATGATATCCCGAGTCCATCTCCCTGGCACCCCCAGCCCACCGATTTGTCTCCATCTCCGATGGAGGAGGCTGTGGGCTAGCCTGCCATTGTTGCTGGGGGTACCCGGGAGGTGTCTGTTTGGACCAGTCTTGCTGCATTCCATGGCCGGCAGCAGCGCCCTCGTGGCCCTCTGGGGCTGCCGCAGCAGCATGCTTCTTCTTCCATCTCCTTCTCAGCATGAAGAAAACCAGTACTCCGAGCGCTATGCCAACAAGGGGGCCGACAACAACGCCGGCTATCCATGCCTTGCTGCTTGAGCCTGAACCCGAACCTGAATCAGAGCTTGCGGAGGTGTTCATCGGGGTGCTTGTGCTTATGGAAGTGGAAGTTGCTTGGCCTGTTTTGTCTAAGAGTTAACACGTGCTAGTTGTTGGGCAAGAATTGGGTTTTCACGAACCAGTAGAAGACGAAGAAGTAGCCGTTGCTGCTATCGACAAAAACAGCTCCGTCTCCGTGTTGGCTCCGGCACACCAGATGTCTCTGTTGAACGCCCCGTCTGCGGGTGGCGTCGCGTAAACCGACATCGTCCAACAGGTCGCCCCGGCATTGCAGTCCAGCGTGCTCCCTCCATCCCATGTAATGACATTACTACGGCAGTCTGTAGGAAGGGGACACTTCGTGTCCGTACAGCAGCCCGCGTAGCCCGCAGACGTTGTTCTGAACTGGCCGTTTGCGCACCACTTTGGACTCGCTGTTGATCGTAGAAGTGCAACGTCAGTCCTGCCCAGGAAGTTCGTGATAGTCTCGAGTGGCGACTTACTGGTAACGCCTTGGATGTACCAACCCCTAAAGTTGGAGTCACCACTCGCGTCTGGCCTGATCCAGGTTGATTCAGCAATCGCTGTAGACGCGAAAGCCGCCGCCGCCGCCGTCAGGACGCAGGCTTTGGCAAAAGCCAGGGAATGCATGGTCACCGTTGAACGCCTCAGGGCGAGATTGTGTGAGACAGGAACACACCCCTCGAGCGGCAAAACCGAAAGAGACGGAGGGGACTACGAAGAAACGAAGGAACACAGGAAGAAAGGGCGTCATCAATTTAATTATGCTGCTTTCAGAGTCCTAGTCTCAGTAACCGTCCATCGACCAGGGGTGTTGAGGCAGACCGCTGCTACCTAATCATACCCTCTTGAAGGATCGCAGGGTCCAAAAACTAAAACTCAGCGCGACCAGGACAAGGAGCTTGTCTGTGATGCAATAGCGAGGGTCCCGCATCTACCGGAGACGAAGACTGGCCAATCTATTCCTGTTTCGAGTGTACGAACGGGGTAGAACGGCTCATTCTGGCGGAGCAGGAAGAGGCTTGGTTGTATGCATGTCAGATTCACTCACACCCTGAGTGGCAGATTCGGTTTTAAGGCTGGCGAATGGAGCAGGGGTTTACAGCTCTCCACATGCTCTAGTGGTTACATCGACGACTTGTGTAATTTCAAAGTCGCTGAGCATGGGCATCTCGTGGTCTGTTGGTTTTCTGAAGAAAGATGTACAGATCGGTAGCGCGGGTTGTGGATAAAGTAGTGATGATGAAGAATGAGACGACAGTAAGGTTAAACACAGCAAATACAGCCCGTGGAAAGGCATACTCGCGAACCGCACTGATTTGCCAAGTTGGGATATACGGCAAATAGTCCAGGGCTGTATCTCTGGTTTTGTCGTGTCTGTCTTAGGATACCGTCCAAAGTAAGTCCGCACGTGAACTGAGGCTGTTGGGATTTTCGATTTTCGTCGTCTATATCTCAAGTACCTTGCTCAAGGTAGGCTTCTGGGCCTACATGTAGCCGAAAAGTATGCCTGGAGAACACCCAATGTGGCAGTGGTAATCTCACGACTTGTACATACGGTATCTATGTGGCGTCTTCAACCTGGACGGCTATCTGCATATCAGACTTTTCTTGTCCGGGTATACTCAAGAATTCTAGCAACCAACATGGTGCGCTCCGATGTGGTAGTCAGAAAATGGCATCTGCAAGATCACCCCATGAGTCGCACTGCCTGTCAGGCTTCTTGAAGAGGTATTTCCGGATCTCGTATCCCGACGATTCGACCAGTCTTCAAGAGAACAATACTGGTAGAGTCGATGATGCACATAGCGACTGGAGCACTACCGAGGATGAAGAAAGTGACGAAGAATCAGTAAGTTTAGAAAGCTTCACTCTGTTTAGCACAAAATTTGATGTCAGCAAGGACGACGGATCGGCGAACCGTAACGAAAGCGATCTTGTTCAAGTAGGCTATGCGGACAGGCCTTGTGACACCGACGACAAAGCTACAGCGACGAGCACTCCAAAGACAAATGGTCATACCAAGTCCAGAAACAATTTGAATGATTTGGGATGGCCAAAGAACGCAAGGATTGACCCGTGGATGGCTGCGGTCTGGCAAAACGCCGCGAAGAGCCCTCTATGCGGACTGCCCGACCACATACTCCTCAACATAATGCGACGACTCGACTTGACAGCAATATGTCAGCTCCGGCGGGCATCTCGCGAGTTCTTGCGCCTATTCTCGTCTCACGAATTCGAAAAGTGGTGGTATAAGGGCAGCGACTACGAATTTCTATGGGCATCGCCAGTGCTGGCGCCAGGTTCAGTGGACGCGTTGAAGTTTGGAGCAATGAGTGCGTTCTGCGCGCCCTGCTATGCGAATCGAAACCTATCTGGTTGGAAGCAATTCAACGCAAGATGTCAATTGTATTGCTCTGGATGCAAGAAACACCACACGGCCAGCCTATTTTCGGCGGCCGAGCGCAACAAGGCGCCAGTCGAACGGATATGCATCGGTCGTGAGGGATACATTCGCTTGTGTGAGCACAAGACATTCAACTGGGATAACTTCGTCAGGGTATCTTCAGAGGCATCAAAGTTTTCCCGAGACGGCAGCGATTTGACATGCTGCAAGCACGCTCCTCGCCAGCCTGGCCTGCCACCGGTTGAGTACAACGCCTTCGTATTGGACCAGTGGGTGTATTTGGAGAAGACGATGCATATGTCATTTCCCCGTACCTCGCCGGCCTTTCGTTTGAACGCTGATGAGCTGCGACAAAGACTAGCGGAAGAACAAGTGCGCGACCTATGTCCGTGGTATCAAGGGCCACGACACCTGGACCTTATGGGTTGCTTCGACCCTAACGTTTGTCTCTGCCTGCATTACGAAGGCAGAGAAAGATTCGAACCTCTGCTTCACCCAAAAGCACCGCAAGCCCTGAATAGGCTGGGAGACTGCCCTCGTCGTCCTGGTAAGTTGATGTTTTTCCACCGGGCCAGGTCTTGCCGATGTCCAATGCTCACTTGAATCTAGGTGGCCATGAAAATCATAAGTGGGCAAAGAACGTTGATTCGTATGTGAATTCCGAATTTCGCCGCTGTAGCACGCATACAAATTGCTTGGAACTCGAACTTTTTCGCACATTTTCTGCGATGGATGATGAAGGACGACCGTTGACGCCTTCGAGCCCTGAGTGGTACCTTGCTTTGGACCCGGAGTCTCACAACCTTACTGAGGACGATGAGTTTAGGGAGGTCACATGGTGTGAAGATCAGGCTTGTAGGAACTACTACAAGCTCCGAGAGCACGCCAGCCTCGGGACCATGTACTAATCGGACGGGTCATGGGCTTAGAGATCAAACTACAAGAAGAGAGTAGTGTGGTGTACCGCAGAATGGATCTGACTACTTGAGTGGAATATGCCATGATTGTCGTCGTTATTGCTCACTTGTTGGTAAACACAATAAACATGACTGAGATAGCCAATATAGACAAACTGTATCTTGTGTCTGGTCATTGACACCTCTATCCCTAATCGTCCCTTTTGTCTATCCACGGATATCTTATGCTCATCAAACCGTTGCACCGAAATCCCAAACCTCCAATCCAACACCGCCAACCACGACCTTGCCACCCTTAATGACCTCTAAATCACCAGCGTCAGCAACACCACTGTACTGGTCTGCCAACAAAGTGACCTCTTCAACGCCCTGTCGCCAGCCGACCTGCCACATCTTGACTCTCTGATCATTGCTCACAGTCGCGTACACAATCTCCCCACGCTCCGTGGCCCTCAGCACCGTGAGCCCGTTGATAGCAGCCGCATGCCCCTTTCTCACACCTGCCCTGCCAACCAGCTTGAATCCGTCCTTCGGGTCAAGGGTAGTGATGCCGAGAGCATTGTCGTCGCCTCCGGTCAAGAGTACAACCCTTTCCGTAGTGCTGTGGATATCGAGAGCTTTGATGCTGCTCTGGTGTACCCTGGCAGTATGTTTCAGTACAAACTCTCCACCCTCGCTCTTCCAGACACCAACACAGCCATCCGTGGCGGCAGTGACGACCTCCCATGTGCCGTCCTGGATTCTCAAGTGCCGCACCTGAGTGAGACACGCGCCCGTGTACCGGCCCGTCGCCAGGAGCTCGAATCCCTTGTCCGCTGAATAGCGATACGTCTTGACGACCGAGTTGGAGAAAGCCATGGTGATTCCCACCAACCCCTCCACCCGCGCGACATCAAAGCTCGTGATCCGCAAGTCCCCGTCGGCGCTTCTGTCTTCGAAGACGGCCTCGCGCATGAGCCCCAGCCCAGCGGCACCAAGATCCGTGGCTCTCCAGACCATAAACTCCTCGTTACCGGAACAGCTGAAGAGGAGCTCCTCACCAAGCCACTTGAGAGATTGAAGACCGGCTGTGTGCACCTTGACCACCTTTACACACCGCATCTCCCTCTGAAGCGGCGTCTCCGAGTCCTTGTACTCCCAGATACGGATCGCGGTATCCTCGGCGCCGGTGGCGACATACCGCCCAGAGAACGCGATGGCCCTGACCTCTCTGCCGTGCGTGCCCCTCTTCAAAGTCCTGTGCCAGGCCATCGCCTTCTGCGTCTCGGGCTGCTCATACACGCCGAGCGTAGCAGCCTTGTTGAAGACAAATCTGACTCTGTCCTGCCTATCATACGCAAAAGCGCGATGAGCGCCTCCGCAGTCGAGCCTCAGGACCTCCTCGTGCCGCGTCTCGTTCCACACCACGAAATTCTTGCTGCGGAAACCGCAGAGAATCAGGTCCGTCCCGGACATCCAGGAGTCTTCGAGATTCGGGACCGCCGTGGGCCCCGTCTCGTGGCGGAGGATGAGCGACGACGGGCCGATCTCGTAGATGCGGTAGTTCCCGTCTCTGCTCGTCGTGATGATGTGCTTCTCGGGCGAGGTCGCGAGAGGCTTGATGGAGGTGATGCTGTCCGCCGTCCGGCGATCCGGGGCGGGGAACGGCGTGAGCTGGGCCCCTGAACGACGGAACACCTCCATGTGTCCGTGCCGCGAGCCGAGCACGAGGAGACTGTTGACGAGACAGGCTGCCGTGAAGACGAAGCGGTTGTCGAGGTCGACGGGGACCATGGATGTGATGGCTGAGGTCTCCAAGTCGAGCGTGACGATCTGCATCGCTTCCTCGCCGCCGAGTATCGTGACCAGGAACTCGAGCTTGTCGCTCTCGGAAGAACCCAGGCAGAAGATGTCGGCAACCTTCCCAGGCACCGTCCCGATCTCTCGAATCTCTTTCTCCCTGAACAAGAGAATTTTCCTATTCGCGGTACCCAACAACGCCAATCCCTCCATCGGGCTTTTGAGACTCGTACAAGCCCTCAAGGCGCTCAACGTCATCCCGTCGGTTCCAATCTCCTCCCAGGTTAGCTCCTTTCCAAACGAGCCGACCAGCAACCTCCCAGTCGTGCTGGTCGCAAGCAGCGTGTCCTTCCCGATGAAGGCAAACCGGTGAAACGCCTCCCTCGTCTCCGCCGGGATCGCAAACTCCTCACTTCTGGGCGGCAACTTCCCAACCACGTCCCTCAGAACCAGCGTCCTCAGCTCATCTGGCAGCTCGCCGACCCTGGCCGTGGTCCGATCAGTCAGCAGGTTGATCTTGCTGTCCTGCCCGCCCGTCGCAACGACCACCTCCCCACCACTCCTCTCCATCAACGCGGTCGCCCAGATGTGCTTCCCGTCATGCTTCGCATACGTCTCCAGATGCGTCAGGCTCGCGGCTACGTCACTGCTGCCGCTGCTGCCGCTGCTGTCGCCGCCGCCGCTCAGGCCCTGCCGCCATTGCACCTCGTCAACGTCCAACCTCCACCGCTGCAACGTCGAGTCCTCGCCGAAAGAGTACACCGTGCCCCCTGCGGGCCCGAACGTGCGCGGGAACCTGACGTGCCAGATGCGCGAGATGTGTCCCATCACCATCGCGAGCGGCCTGCTCGATGCAACGCGCGTGGCCGACAGATCCGCGGGTGCCGCGCCGCCGTCATTGCCGTCGTCGCCTCCGCCAAACCCGGTCTCCCGCGCCTCGCCAAAGGAGTCGTACTGCAGCCGCGGCGCCCCCTCGCGTTCCGAAATGTCCCAGATCCGAATCGTCCTGTCATCGCTGCAGCTCGCCAGCAGCCGTGCCGTTTTGCCGTCCGCGCCCATCGCGATCTCGGGCGAGATGTCCACACCAAAGATGGAGCCCTCGTGGCCCGTGAAGACGAAGAGAACCTCGCACCACGGCTGCTTGCCGTTGCCGTCAAAGTGGCACTTCCATAGCAGGATCTCGCCAAAGACGGTGCCGCCGGCGATGAGCACGCAGGAGCCAGACACCCAGGTCGAGTTGGCCGAGTACAGGATCGGCCGGGACGGGGAGACGATCCGCCCGAAGACGACGTGCCGTCCGTCCTCCGCGATGGAGAACTCGAGAGCCTCGTTGTGCGCCGTCACGAGCACGCCGCGGGAGGGGTCCTCGGGACAGATGGCGCCGTCGTAAATCCAGTCCGGCGCCTTGGCTTCCACAACCTTGGGCGGGCTGTGGTCATCAGCCTTGCCTGACAGACACGCCTCAATCACGCTGACAGGTAGGACCGCCACGGCCTGGTTGCCCCAGAGCAGCACGCTACCGCCCCCGACGCTGATGCCGTGGATGGGCTGGGCGCGGAAGATCCTCAGCTGGCATTGCAGGATGCCTTCCCCGTCGTAGACCTTTAGGTCCGTGTCCTCTCCGGCCAGGAGATACTGCTGCCGCTCGCCATCATCACTACTCGATGTGGCACCCAGGTTTAGGAAGCAGAGGCCGGTGACGGGAGTAAGCTGATGGTCCCGCCGTAGCGAGGGCCGGGCTACCTCTGGTATCTGCTGCTTGAGGTGGTTAGCCTACTTGGGTCTTATTTTCAAACCATCTCTCTTTCTCTCGCGCGGCTATTTTTGAAAGTTGAGAAAGCAGACGGATATCAAAGAATGATGACTAACTGCATAATGATTCATTGGGAAGTCCTTTGGTTCCGGTCTCCCCTGGGTCTTAAAATCTCACCAGACCCTGGAGGGGGGTTGATGTAGTCCTTCTCGCAGGAACGAGCGTTTCGTTTCCCCGTCGCAGCTACTGCAGAGATGAGAAGTAAAAAAGGTAGCGAATGAGTTTTGTTTGTTGCTGCCTACTGGCCAAGGATCATGATGCTAGCTTGTGCGGCTGAGCTGTCGCAAAGGCGGTAGGAAATCCTTCAACTCCTCAGGTCCGGTCAGCAAGGTTGGTGGATCGAGTCATCAACCACCCCTCTCACGTCCTCTGTGTGGAGATTTTTTTTTGGTTCGTGGTTTGTGTGGGAGAAATTTTGAAGCATCCATCGACAGTGCGAGTTGCCCCGGGAATGCACGTTGCTGTCACGATTCACTGACAGACGAACTCTGCCACATGAAACACTCAATCAACAAATAAATGGCTCACGAGCGATGTCAAGAAATAATGTGTGAAAAATCTAATGTGTTTTTTTTTTTGCTGTATAAGCATGGTTGTTTGAAGTTCTATAGACAATAAGCCTGGTTGGGTATCATCCATCCCCAGGAATCCTCGCCATCCCCCATTGTTCCCGTCAAGCTAGACCGTTCGTAAACCACTTCCTCCGCGCATATCGTTCGTACTCGTGATAATAAAGTCCGTTACCCAACGCCAACGATGCAAAATCAAATGAGTACCAAATGGCACAGCTTCTTCGTACAGACATTACCGCCCATTAGACCAAAAGATCGCTTAAGAGCGGTGGGAGTAGGGCTCGTAGGCCATGTCGCCACGGGCACCGCTCGCGTAGCGGGGAGCACCGTACTGGGTGGCCTGCTGCTGCTTGTAGTAGCCGTTCTCCTCGTGGATGGGCTGGTAGGCGTTGGTGTTGCCGGTAGGCAGGAGCTTCTCGCCGTCGCTCTGGCGCTTGCGCTCCTTGCGGGTGTGGTTGGGAGCGCAGCAGCAGATGGTGAACATCCAGAAGAAGCCGGCACCGAGAGCGAGGGCGGCGGAGATCCAGATGAGGGCGAGGAAGCTGTTGTTGAAGGAGGCGGAGACACCGTACCACTTTGCGGAAGCCTCAACAGCGCCGACAACGACAACAGAGGTAGCGGTGGAGAGGGCGGCGGAGGCGCAGACAGCGACGGAAGCGAGAGAGGCGATCAAGAAGGTGATGCAGGACATGGCGCGGGTGCAGTTGGCAAAGATGCCGAAGACGATCTCGAGGCCAAGAGCAACGAAGGAGATGATGTAGGCGACCTGGGTCCACTTGCTGACGGTCTTGAAGGCGGAGAGGGCGCTGGTGATCTCGTCGGGAAGCTCGACCTTCTTGCCGGTGACGGAGCCGATGGTGGTCAGGGTGGTGGTGTTCAGGTACTCAGCAGCCCAGTCGAACTTGGCCTTGGTGCAGGTCTTGTCGCCGTTGGAGTCGGTGGTGCAGTAGCCCCAGAGAGCGATGTCGTAGAGGTTGTCGAGACCGAGGTCAGCGGCGGTGACGTTGCTGGTCTGGGTGCCAGAGCTATCGGTCTGGGCCTTGGAGAGGCCGGGAGCGGAGCCGCCGCTGAGCAGAGCGCGAGCGTTCACATCGCGGCTTACTACACTTGATAGTGAAACGGGGTTGATCTCGAGATCGGTGAGGTTGACGCGGAACATGTAAAGCTCCTTGTTGGAAACACCGCCCAGAGCGGCCACCATCAAAAAGATGAGGGAACCGACGGTGAGGATAAATGGCAGAGCCACACAGATAACACGGCCGACACCCATTTTCGGTTGTTGTGTGTTGTTTATCGGAAAGTTTGTAGTAGTCGTCGAGGTTGTAAATGGATCTCGGGTAGTGAGTGGGTCGAGTTGCTTGTTGGTCAACGAATGTACCGGAAAGCGAAGGTTGGTTGATTTAAAGTTTGGGAGATGGAGAAGAGGTGAAAGGGAAGGAGAGGAGATCCCTTGAGTATTGGTTGGGAGGAGGTGGGAGAGATATAAACGGATGTGAGTGTGATGGGAGCAAGAAGTAAGAGGCTGACACAAGACGGACGAGCGTTGATGTTTATAAAACTGGTCGTTCGTAGTAGGTTGGGGGTGCGGTTACGTACATGCGTGTGGTATCCATAGACCGGGACGTAGATGTCAGAGGGCGCAGGCAGGGCCAGCAAGTGTGGTGCAAGCAGGCAGGCTGGGGACGGGGACGGGACTGGGGACAGGGACAAGGACGCGGACGTGGCGCAGTACAGCGACGAGTTTTTGGTGGAGATGGGACGGAGCAGAGAGAGTGATGCGCAGCAGGAACAGCACGCTGCACCAGCACCAGCAGCACCAGGCGGTCGGTCGGCACTGGCAGCCAAGCCATTGCGGACGCGGTCGCGGTCAGTGGGGCTGCCAGTGCCTCCAGCTGCCTCTCGTGTCTCTACTTCCTACCTACGGATACGCAGTACCGCATCATGATCTCAGCCTGGTGCGTGCCCTGCCTGCGGAACAATGCCCGCAATCATCATCAGTGAAGGAGAGCAAAGTCAACAGACCTGCCCTACGGTGTGCCCACTTGCTCCCGTCACTGTCCCCTGGCTGGCTGCTGACGGGCTGCAACTCGCCTCCACACAGCTTAGCGGCGCGACTCAGCCCCCGGTCCTTCTAGGAACACCCATGACCGTTGGGGGAATCCCTCGCCCGAGCAACGGCGTCGAGCGGCCAATCCACACACTGCGCAGATGCTGCTGCTGCTGCTGCTGCTGATGCTGTTGTTCTTCGTGGCTGCGCGCCTTACGAATGCCTACCTGCCGACTGCGGCACGGCGATAGAGTAGAGCTGTCCTCCACCTCCCACATGCCGTGCGGGAACACTGTATCGCTCGAATCATTATCCATGTTCGTACATGTCCGCAGGGCTTTTTACGTTGTGTCTTGGCTCTTTGCTGGAGGGGCTTTGGAGATGACCGATGCATAACGACAAAATCACCAACACCAAAAGAGAATCATGGCCGAAGACTTGATCCTCACGAATGCCTACATGCGGAACTGAGGAGGATTAGGAGGATGATCTGGGGTGGGCTGTCGCAACCGACCTACGGATAGCGTCTGCGAGCGGCGGACAGGGGGGATGGAATTCGTAGGGCAGAAACCGGTGACGCCAGAACTACCTACCTTACCTAGGTACGGATAGGCAAGAGGAGGGAGACAGAAAAAAAAGTACCTTTTGGCTGTGCTGCCTGCGCACGGCTACCTCTTTCTGACACTGGCGTCAAACCTAGCAGAGGCTGATGTGCCGCATTTACAGCAAGTACCTGCTGCCCTCTGGCATTGATTCCCGTGATTCCATCGACGTCTTTCCAGAAGTCGGTGTTCTTCATGTAGAGAGGCATCTGCGCTCATTGTCGTTGCCTTGCCGGGTTTGCAGCCTATCAATTCTGTGGGATCGTGGAGGGAAGACAACCCCTCCAAATTCCAACCTCACATCACATCTGCTCACACCTGCACAAGAGCCTTGTCGATGCTGCCGCGGGTTGATGAGAAACTGCCGGGCCAAGACCAACACCAAGACCGAGCCAACACTGGCTGAGAGGCTGCAAGTGCTAGCGACCGACCCTGCCCATTTCCCCCATCCCAAGGCCGGGTCGACGGCGGCGAAGTCAAGCAAATTGACATTTTGTGTGTGCCTGTAAAACCTCAGGGCTAGACCGCAAGAGGTCATGGTACGCGTCCTGTCTCTCGCGTTTCTCATTCGTCCTTGAACGTGTTTGGCCGGTCGGACTCGTGTGTCGTGAGCTCGTGGTTCAGATGAGAACTGGGAAGAGAGTGAATCGTGTTGCCACACTGTGCACAGTATCGGTACATGAGCTTTGCTTCTACTTCTGCACCTGACATCTGGGCACAGCAAAGTCCTGTTTCCCATATTCTCTGCCAGGATTCGCCCGTCCATCACCAGCCACTGGCAGTCGATCGGTGGTCTGTTGTTCAGTCACCATAAACACCATTGGCACCCTAGGAGACCATCGACATCAAGATTTGCCTTGATCGACAAGAGTTCGTTGTCTGACACGTCCAGAGCTGCACGTCGGGCCCCATACGTCCACGCAATTAAAGTGGCCCGGGGTGGTCGTCATCTTGCGGAGGCTCAGCTGTTTGTTTTTTTCTTCTCTCTCTCTCTCTCGTCGCTGTCCCTTTGCGGCAACTCACTGCTGCATTCACTAATGCAGGTTGGTTGCACCCTCAAAAAACCACTCTAAACCACTTGGCACCGGGTTTTCAATTGCCCACGTTCCGCCTGTCGCTGTGAATGGCCACTCCTCAGCTTCAAGTCAGGTGTGACGACCGGAGATAGGCTCTCAGTGCTGACCTCAGCCTGTGAGAGCACGACAAGCCCAGCTGCTGTTGCTGCTCAGCCCCACGGGACGACGTTTGGTAGCAACCGGTTATCGGGTGGTGAGGTGGTAATGCGTGTGGCTGGTCCGTCGGGCTCGCCAGATCGCCCACTCAGGGCATCCACCCAACACCCACCCCCCGAAGCGGAACCTAACCTAACCTCTCTCTAATTTTAGAAACGACCCGACGCCTTTTTCTTCCTTTGCCCATCAGCAGGGCCACCACCACCAACGCCATTGTGATTAAGCTATCCTTGAAAGCCCAGAACACCACTTTCCGCAGCGGCCCCGAACCGCAATCGCAAGGCTCAACTCCAAAGATGGGGCCAACCCGAGGGGCCTTCAGTTGATTAAGGTTGCCGACATGCCCAAACTGGTCATCTTGGAATCCTCGCTATTGGCTGAATAGCCCACATACGACCGACGACGCCATCACCGCCACAACAGACGAGCTCAAAGTCCACGTCAGGCCCCGGACCCGGACCCGGCCCCGTGAGCTAATTCACCATCTGCCGTCCAGCCTCGGAGGTAGGTTGGTAGGTCACTCTGATGGGTAACGCGACCCAGCAGCTTATCGGTCTTCGGAGCGCGGCATCTACTGTTCGATTTCGCTCGCGCAGGGTTCCAACCTCGGGACGGGGGCAACGACTGCTGACACAAACGAGCCGATTTTCAGGGTCCTGTCAGGTCGGCAGGCTCTTCCCGCAGTGGCTTGACTTGACGGCTTCCCCCACGAGTTACGCAACTTGCATCTCGGCCGCGAACGCCATCGTGGCTTGGTGACCCAAGCTTGCTGTCACAATCGGCATCGTGTACCTTACTGGCCAAACTCACTTTTGGCTCGTGGATGTGTGGAGAGATGGACCAGGCTCTCGTAGCTTCGAGATGCCCTCTGGTTCGTCGCAACAGAGCCTGCCCAGACTTCTTCGAGAAAACACGAAGAAAAAGTTTCCATTAGCGGGCCCTGTGAGCATTTTCGAATATCTTGGCGAGGCTATTTCGGCAGCCGCGCTATTTGCGTTCTATAGCCTACGAACCCCTCGTCTTTTCTTCATCTCATGGGTGTTTTGCTTCCTTCCATATTTGGCAGTTCTCAGACGACTGAGTGAGGCGTCGAGCTTGGCTGCAACTCTGGTCTCTATTACCCAGCGAAAACGGCAGCCCACCTGCCACGGAGATGAATGTTTCCTGGGGGCCAAAAGCATCAAACATTTCGCCGGGCCCCTGTCCCACTCACCTCACGCCGCGACTGCAAGAGCCTCGACTGAAAAAAGTCAACCTGGGTTGAGACTCAAAATCCGTTTCAGCGGACACGGCGAAATGAGATCTAAAGGAGACCCTCGTCGACAGACGGGCAAGGGAGGCCTGTAATAGGCTGCCCCGAATATAGCGCTGCCATGCTCTGGCGGCCCTCATCCCATTGATCAAGCACTTACAAGAGACAGGCTGAGCCGAGTCGCCGGTGGGGCTTAGATCAATGCCTCCGATGCGGCGAAGCCGGGTGGACGCGCGGTAGACGGCAACCGCATTACAAAATGTGTGCCCATCCGCAAAGTCTCATCGTCGGTCTCGCGCGCCGACTAGTGGCGTGGTCCTCGGAACGCCGACTTCTGAGCGTGATGGGGCCGAACCCGAAAGGCGGCGTGTGTCGGTCTTAGCCAAGAGGGGATCCCCCTCGAGACCGATCAAGAGGGCAATTCGTCCTGGCTCAGGCTGCATGCGTGTGCCGGACTGCGTCTCACATACGCACTTGTGGCTCCCGATTGCTGCAGTTGCAATCCATCATCGCCGATACATAGTGCGCCGCCGGCCACTCCCGTTGACCGATTTGAGCAACGTGGGCATCACAGGAAGTAGAAACCCCCACCCTTTGAAGTTTGAGGCCCTCGACGGTTGCACGGCAGCCAGTTACAGCACGTGCTCGTGTGGACGCGGGGACAACGCACTGCACACGAGGAATGTGAGAACGTTGGGAATGCGCACGCCGCAACAGCGGTCGGTGTCTGGGTCTGCATGCCCAACGTGGAAAGGCGGACAAGAAGTTTGTCACAGACGCCACGACGGTTGAAAACAGGCGGCGTTGCGGGGTTGTCACGACCGGTCTTATCGTCGTCTGGCGTCGTCTCTGGTTAAAGAGGGGTGAGCGAGGATCTCCTTCAGAGACGTCGGACGAGAGTTGACGCGTCTACGTGGATCTGGAGACTGGAGCTCTCGAGATCCGATGCCGATGCCGAATGTACGAGGCCTGCGTCTTGCTCACACTTGCTCACTACTGCATAGTAGATTCACACAGCAACTCAGTGCTGTGCGGCGGCCATGTAGTGTTCGTGGCCGTGGCGGTGTGGGGCGGTCAGTGCACCTCGTACCGCTGTACCGGACCCAGCTGGAGATGGAGACGAGAGATCGAAGATACCGAGTGAGAGAGGCAACTGGCGATTTGAGTACGGAGTTAAGTGGTAATAGGCGGCCCTTCGTAAGCTGCATGCTAGATTTACATACACAAGCGTGTATGAGCTTTCAGTGTGTTTGATCTGGCGGATCTCTCGGAGCATCTCATGTCAGCAGAGGTTTAAACATGATTATCAAACTCCCGGTTGGACAAAAGGTCATCGCAGGATTGTAGCGGGATGCGGGAGAAGGGAAGGCATTGGATGTTACCAGCCGTTTCTCGCCTGCATCTGCACTGATGGAGAGGCGGTAGGTTTTCCTCTCCTCCCCTCCTCTCCTCATCCTTCCGTCTCCTCTCCTCCTCGCCGTCTCGTCTTGTTCCTCCCCTCCCCTCTCCGCCCGGCTGCCACACACCCACACACATACCTCTAACTCAAAGACACCATCACAGCCGGGAACACCCAGCGAACCCCGTGTGCAATGCCACCGGATGCCACGAGTCGAAAGTGTCGAACCTGCGTGAGCTTACAAGTTTGAGGCCGGCGCTTTCCCTCGAGCCGACACACGGCGCTAAAAACCGGTGACAAGAACTACTCGACGCCAAGTGTCGTCACTGGGGTTCGTTCTCGAATCCATATTTGACCCAATGGGTGGTGGAGGAGGATGAGGGGATTGGTGGCGAGCGCGAGAACGCGTGTAATATGTATTGTGACAGCAATAAAACGGAGAGGAATACTTCCAACACGTCTTGTGTCTCTGCGGGCAGCAAATCGGCTCAGTTGCAAAACCATGCGGCAGGCCATGTCCAGGCCCAGACCCTACCTTGAGGCACCTCACCTTCACTACGGCGGAGTCTGTCTGTCAGTACTATGTAGAGTCCACGCTCTTCCCGACCGAGTTGACGTCCTAATTGGCACCTGCTAGTCCTGTTATGTGTTCAGGGTGAACTCCCAAAGCAGCACGAACTGCATCAATCACCACTGCGCTGCATCTTGGAGTGGGCATGGAATGGTCCAATCCGCTTGCATAGCTTCGCAGTGCACCTGGTCGAGTTGCACTGCATCCGCCCGTTCCCATCTGGTGTCCCTTATTTCCCATTGGGCGGGCAACATTGGCCCAAGGGTGCTTCAAAGTCCTGGACCAGGTGAGCACGAGGATTGAGCGTGACAGGAGCCAGCTTGGTCGACAACCACCTGCAACAGCTGCAGGACGACACATCATGCTGCTGCTGCTGCTGCGGCGGCGGCGGCGGCAGTAAAGAATGACTGTTCGGTATGCCCCTTTGCTTAAAAATTGAACAAGAGTTGTGGATTGGGCACGTAAGAGAGAAAAGGGAGAAAAACTCGACTTGGAGCTCCTTCTTAACACGCCATGTGTTTATTCGCAAGTCCCTGATCTACAGCTGCTACGTTGGTCCGGTGTTCCGCTTACGCCCATCTTTTGTCTCCGTCGCAACCTTGTTTGCTCTGGCGTTCACATCCACCGCATCCACATTCGACATTCCACATCCACCTCCATCGTCCAACATCGACACAGGGGTCAAGCGCCCGAAGCATGTTCCAAGCACCTCAGGACTTTATCTACATTATCCAGGCTTTCTGCGTTGGTTGTCAACGCATAAAATCGACAGACGATAGCCAGCCACTAGGCTTGCATCTCTTGCAAGGGCCCATCGCAAATAAGCACGAGAGCTGTATTAACATTTTGACTCGACCACTTTGTATCCCACCTCCTCCCTTGTCCTCGGTAAGGAAGAGCCCTACTGGGGCCCCAGCAAGCAAGGCCGTCGAGTTGCACCCCAAGTAATACAAGGCAAGGCAACGACGAGGAAGCAAGAGCCCAAGACGACCAGGGCAGACGATAATTAGCACACCAGACACAAGACAAGACAAAACAACCCAACCAAGCGTGCACCGAAAACAACAAGCCTGGTCAGGTCAGCCCAGGACAGTGGACCAGGACGGGTTTCAGGCGGCGTCAACAGGGAAAACAGCGACAGGAAATAGCGAGACAGTCGCAGCACGGCTCCTCCTTGAGACCTTGGGACCACGACCCAAGACCCAGGTGCTCCAACTCCATCTTTGGATCCTTGGCGACGGGAAGCCAAGGCAAGCCAGTGACACTGGAGCGTGTAAGGTAGGTCTGTATGTACATAGGTATTCGTAGGTAGGTAGAGGTAGCGTTTAGCCCAGGCCAGAGTGAGCCAGTGCAGCCGCCGCCAACCACCACCTTGGGACAGGACACCGGCCGACCGCTCTCGCCTGCCTGAGGTGGGTTGAATGAATTCCATTGGGTTGAATTTGGGACGGGGGACTGACTGCACTTCCTCTTTGCAGAATCTGATCGGCCAACTTAACTTTCTCACCACCATCTCCCGCCACGCACCTACCTACTTTGCCTACCTTACACCTAGAGGCTAGCACACACTCTAGACCTACAGTACTACACCGGGACCTACGCACCACACACACACACGTCGGGTCGACCTTTATCCCAAACCCCAAATCCAATCCTCAGCGCCTCGACCAACTCTACTTTCCCCCGTCTGAATTGCCTTTTCGCAGCAAACACCGCCGCACGACTGCCAACCACCGACCACCAACTCGCTCTTCACCGGTCAATACTCTCCGCAGCTCTCTGCTCTACTCTGCTCTGCTACTCTGCTCTGCTCGCTTGCCTGCCTCACGTTACCTCCTCTCCATTCGTCGTCCCCCCGCATTCCATTGAACTTGCGTCTGCATCCGCAACCTGCATCCTACCTGACCCGCAGAGGTATCGACTTACGAGATAGTCTCCTTTCCATCGAGGTACGAACCCGAACCTAAACTCCACTGGCTTATCCCGTGCCTTTCGCCTAAGCACCCGCCGCCCGCTGCATTCATCCCTCCTCACCAACGGCAACTCGGCCCTTTCGCCTTATCTCCCGTCCATGCGATCCGAACGAGGCTGACTCTTGAATTCTTTGCACCACAGTCCTCGACGAATACCTCAATAGCTTCATTTCATCCTCGCCGCCGTTCCGTATCCATCTTCCCTCGCTTATCCCCAGAAAACCTCCGCCCGCCGCGAGCCGCGTCGACGTCACTCGCCCGCTTCTTCGCTTACAGACCAACCGACACATCCTCAGCGATCGATCAAAGGCCGTCGCCTTAACGCGCCCAAAACGGACAATTCAAGTGGACGCCGCTCTCCCTCCCGCATCCGCTTCCTGTCCATCCTCGGTCGTTTATTCCATCCTCCCTAAGACTGTCATTGCAACGCAGCATCGCTTTTCATTCCATTCCGAGCCCCCTGCCAGACCACGGGTGTAGCGGCGAGACGACCAGGCTAGCCCTACATCAGACGAAGACGAGGCCAGCCCACGCTCGCACCCGATCGACAACAGCTTCGACCGCCGTTCCCTCCATCGCGGCCAACACAGCTACATCATGGGAAACCAGCCATCCAAGGAAGGCGGCCATGCTTCTGGCAAGGGTGCCGGCGGTGAGCGCACTGCCGAGGATCTCAAGTCATACCCTTCGTTTGGCAGATCCGATACCAAGGATTCATCGCGCTCCTTCAAGGCCTTGCGATCCAAGATCCCCGGTTCCAGCACAAAGACTGACAGCCCGAGGAACTCTGTGGTTGCTTCTCCCGCTGATGAAAAGGCCGACGCTTCTTCGGTCAAGTCGGGTAAGTCCCGAGGCCGCAATGACTCCGCCACTTCTCCCACGTCGCCATCAGGCGACATCGAATCCCCGCTCGACGACTCTCAGCCGCCCCCGTCCCCAACGCAGTCTAGCACCATCAAGAGCGGGCATCACGACGTGAGCGCCGCTCAGGCGTCCGGAGAGGTCGACCATGTATCTGACCAACCGCCGTGTGCCGGAGGTAGCCTCAACACACACATGCAGCAGCCCGGCAAGTCCATCTTGGCTAAGGGCGGTGACGGTGCCGCCACCCCTGTTGCCAAAACCTCGTCGACGAACTCTGGCGATAAGCACGAGGGCGGCGTGGCCATGAGCGACATCAAGGACATTGACCTCGACGACTTTATCAAGCGACTTCTCGACGCAGGTTACGCCGGCAAGGTTACAAAGAGCGTGTGCCTAAAGAACGCCGAGATCGTCGCCATCTGCCAGCGCGCCCGCGAGGTTTTCCTCTCCCAGCCTGCCCTGTTGGAACTCGACGCACCTGTCAAGATTGTCGGCGATGTCCACGGCCAGTACACGGATCTGATTCGCATGTTCGAAATGTGCGGCTTCCCTCCTTCGTCCAACTACCTTTTCCTAGGCGACTATGTCGACCGCGGCAAGCAATCCCTCGAGACGATTCTCCTCCTTCTCTGCTACAAGCTCAAGTTCCCCGAGAACTTCTTCCTCCTCCGAGGCAACCACGAGTGCGCCAACGTCACCAGAGTCTATGGGTTTTACGATGAGTGCAAGCGTCGATGCAACGTCAAGATCTGGAAGACCTTCATCGACTGCTTCAACACACTGCCCATCGCCGCTATCGTTGCGGGCAAGATCTTCTGCGTGCATGGTGGTCTTTCCCCTGCTCTGGGTCACATGGACGATATTCGCAACATTGCTCGACCCACTGATGTACCCGATTACGGACTCTTGAACGATCTCCTGTGGTCAGATCCGGCCGATATGGAGCAAGACTGGGAGGCCAACGAACGAGGTGTCAGCTACTGCTTCGGCAAAAAGGTCATACTTGACTTCCTTGCAACGCACGATTTCGACTTGATTTGCAGAGCTCACATGGTGGTTGAGGACGGGTACGAATTCTTCAATGATAGGGTCCTTGTTACAGTTTTCAGTGCTCCCAATGTAAGTTTGCCGGCTTCAGATCAGTTTTGACTACGTGCTAACGCCAACTACAGTACTGCGGCGAATTCGATAACTGGGGCGCCGTGATGTCTGTCTCTAACGAGTTGCTCTGCAGCTTCGAGCTGCTCAAGCCGCTTGACTCAAGCGCGCTGAAGAGCCACATCAAGAAGGGCAGGAACAAGAGACAGAGCATGCTCAACAGTCCGGTATGTTGGGAAAATATCCGAGCTGCTAGAACCGAAACTGACAATTCTACAGCCTGCGCACGTCGAGCCGCGAAGCGTTTGATGAGTTAGCGTGAAGGGGAGCAGGACAGCGTTTCTTCCATCATCAGTTGGATCATGTTGAATCAAAAGTAACGGGCAACCGGGCAAAGACTCGAACCAGAAATAGTACGGCGGCATGTGCCGCTCCGGCGACATCTCGAACATCCTCGGCAGGTGGAACTCCCCGAAGGAAATAGACGCCAACCCGAGTCCGCAGAGACGAATGACGCCTACCAAGGCGTAAAAGCCGAGTCGAGGGATGGCCAGGTTGGGATACCTGGCAGGGTCAACCTCTTGTAGGCGCCGTTCGTCGGTTCAGGCCCCATGGTGGCTTGGGCAAGATTGGGAGGCAGCTGGAGACGGGACGGATTTCTTCGATACGACAAAAAGGGGCAGGTAGCGCCCGCTGTGTTCAAAGTCTGAAAAGCGACAACCTCAACCCGGGTTGTCTTGGACAGTCACGAGCTAGCGATACTGTGTACAATCAGGTCATTTTGTGGATTTTGGTCGATGAGGGCATCGACCAGCTGGCTATCATCATTAAATAGTTAGGGATATGGGACTTGACTTTCACCTCCATCTATTCGCGCTCGTGTGAGATTTGGCTAATTTTGTGGAAATGTCGGCATAAGCTCTATGATGCTTCTAGGAGCGTCGGGAATGACAACCACCTCCGTTTTCATGCAACAATCTGAAAATTTATGGGGTTGGTGAGAAAGAGAGGCGGAAGACGAGGGACGACGAGAGACGGGGACGGAAATAGTGAAAGAGATAATGACACTGAGCCTGGAGACAGAAGTGAGATAAGCTGCTGGTAGATCTACTCGCTAGCTTCGATGCGTGTCTTGGGGCAGGCGGGCTGAAAACGAGGCAACTGCTGAGGCTATGCGTAGATGCCTGTTTCAACGTTCGCACTGTCTAGGCAAGTAAGGATCTTGGTAGGGACTTCCTCTTCTGACCATGATATTGGGATCCTGACGTCGTCGTCGTTGTCTCCTCTGCTGTCGTCGTCTCTGCTGTCGTTCTCTCGTTGTCTCTCGGTAGCTTCTTCCCGCGGCAGGCAGGTGCCCCTCCAAGCGCATGTAGGTAGCCCCACCTTCCGCCCGCAGCTCACCGGGTCAGTGACATCAACCTCTCTCTTTTTTTTTTCGCAAGTCAAACACACATTCAAGACCCGCACATACCTTCCCTTTTCTGACTTCGCCTCCAAATACCACTGGTCCCGCCGCTCCGACTTTTACCCATTGCAAAAACTTACAACAGGTAACCGGCGGAGGGTTCAAGCAGCAAAAATGGAGAGCCACGACGAGTCCGACCAGCGCGCTTCGAAGCGTCTTAAGGTGGACGACTCCTCGGCGCAGGTCGGCCAAGATGCACCTGCCGCCGTCGTGACTGAGGCCTCGAGTGAGGAGCGCGTCGCTGTCGATGAGGCTACGAAGCGTGTGGAGCCAATTGCCACGAAGGAGAACGGTGAGAAGGCGGCGGAGGTGAGCAATGGCGATGTCGCTATGACCGATGCGCCTGCCGAGAAGAAGACGGACGACAGGGACAGATCACGTGGCACTGCACCCATTAAGGCTGAGTAAGTTTTTACCGAGGGAATTCTAAGCATCACTAACTTGAAGGCAGGTTTCTGGTGCACAAGGAGTCAAGAGACCAGGATGAGGTCGTTGATGACGATGACGCCGCTGAGGGCCGTGGCGAGGGTAACGAGCAGAAGGGAGACGCTCGCGACAACCGCGACAAGAAGAAGAAGCGCGAGAAGCGTGAGAAGGGCCAGAACAAGGAGCGCAGTTTCGGCCACTTTGACGACGCCCTCCGTCTCTGCAACAGCCGTGCCTACACCTCTGAGTTCTCTCCCCGCGAGTGCAGATTCGGTGACAGATGCAACCTCGTCCACGACCTGCGCAAGTACCTTAAGGAGGGTCGCCGCGAGGATCTCACCACTTTCGAAGGCAAGTGCCCCGTCTTCGAGGAATGGGGCATCTGCCCTTCTGGCTGGAAGTGCCGTTTCGTCAATAGCCACATGAAGGAGATCGAGCACGAAGACGGCCGCAAGGAACTTGTTCTGGTGGAGGAACCAAAGAAGACTACAGGCGATGCTCCTGTCGAGGCAGGACGTGAGGATCTCAGGCCAGGTGTTTACAACAACACCGAGAACCAACTCAAGATTGACCTCAGCCGTAAACGAATTGACTTCACTGAGACGGACAAGTACATCACTTGGATGAACAAGGATACGAGGTTGGGTGATGAGTTCCACCAGCGTCGCAAGGATCAGAGGATTGGCAACAATGACGACTTGCGTGCGCAGTACGTCGAACCGCCCTTGAAGCCGTCTGAGAAGCGCAGGCTTTACTTCGGCAAGGAGACGCCCGCCCTGGCCCCCCTGACTACTCAGGGCAACCTTCCCTTCCGTCGACTTTGCGTCGATCTCGGTGCTCAGTTGACCTACTCCGAGATGGCTCTGGGCATGCCCCTTGTTCAGGGAGTAAAGAACGACTGGGCCCTCATGAAGGCCCACGAGAGCGAGATCAGCCCGCCCAAGGTCAACCCTGAGAATGCCAGCATTGTGAAGGGCTACGACAATTCGCGCGATCTCAAGTTCGGTGCTCAGATCTCTGGCAACCAGGCCTGGCATTGCGTCAAGTCTGCCGACCTCCTCAGCAGATTTGTCCCTCACCTGCGCCTCATTGATCTGAACTGCGGCTGCCCTATTGACATGATCTATAAGTCTGGTGGTGGCTCTGCTCTTTTGGAGTCCCACGGCAAGCTCGAGCGCATGGTCCGCGGCATGAACACGGTCTCTGGAGAGATCCCAATCACGGTCAAACTCCGCACCGGCGTCAAATCTAACCGCCCGACGGCCTCTTCCATCATCGGCAAGCTCGCCTTTGGCTCTCGCGAGAACCGCGAACGCGCAGGGGCTCCCGGCTGCGCGGCTATCACCCTCCACGGCCGCAGTCGCGAGCAGCGTTACACAAAGAAGGCTGACTGGAGCTACATTGCCGAGTGTGCCGTGATGATCAAGGAGTACAACGCGCAGAAGGACAAGCTCACCGACACTGCTCAGGAGCCCGACGAATCGACCCTTCCCAACTCCAAGGACGGCCGCATGTTCTTCCTCGGTAACGGCGACTGCTACTCCCACGTCGAGTACTTCGAGCACATTGAGAAGGCCAAGGTCGATACTATCATGATCGGCCGCGGCGCTCTCGTGAAGCCCTGGCTGTTTGAGGAGATTGAAAAGGGCCAGTACCTCGACAAGTCGGCCACGGAGCGTCTCGCCTACGTCGAGAAGTTCTGCAGGTTCGGCATGGAGGCCTGGGGCACGGATGAGCTGGGCATAGGATTCACCCGCCGCTTCCTGCTCGAGTGGCTCTCGTTCGCGCACCGCTACGTTCCTCTCGGTCTGCTTGAGCACCTTCCTCCCGACCTCAACGACCGCCCGCCTGCGTACCACGGACGCAACGATCTAGAGACGCTTCTTGCTAGCAAGAACTACCGCGACTGGATCAAGATCAGGTATGTTGGCCTGGGAAAGTTTTTTTTTGTATATATTTGCTAACAGCCGTAACAGTGAAATGTTCCTTGGGCCTGCTCACCCCAACTTCACCTTCCAGCCCAAGCACAAGTCTCACGCCTACGAGGCCGAGGGTTAGGGTGTTGCACATACGTCATGAGAAGATGATGTGGACCCGGGGATTGGGACAAATGGATAAGAAGAGAGACCTTGCTAACTTTGGCTTTTTTGACGGAGACGATGCGTGAAGATGTAACGCAGATTCGAGGGTACTGCCAGGTTGGGAAACATCACAAAAGCAGAAGTTGATGTACCCTGAGGCTTAAAAGGGGCTAGATAAAATCAAAAGTCATTACGCGGTTGCACGATTTGCAAATGAGGCATGAGAAGGAAGTGTCCCTGTAGGGTTGCTACCCTGTAGGCTTCGTAGCGACCCTACTTTTCGTCCCTCGTCTTCCTCCCTGTCGACTATCGTCCTTGCCGTTCTTGTTGTTCCTATCGTTATGATCGGTCCGGTTATTCTCGTTAGCCGTATTCAATTATTTGCTGAGCAGTTGAACGGTTCCGGCCGGGTAGCGAACTTCTGGTCAAACATCGCATAATGCAGGTTCTATCCAGCTTAGGTATGGCATGGCAAATTGCCACTTCCAGACGTATTTAAAGACCTTGAATGAAAAAACTTACGGACAACCCGCCGCAATGATGGGTCCGGGTATGGTTCTGCGCGTTGAATCGGCGTTTAATAGCTTACGGAACATTCGACCTACCACCAGACGAAACTCATACAGTCCGCTTCCTACATCTTCTATCTGACACCATCTGGTGTTTCTAGTATCCAGCGTGAGTCTGGAATTATTCATTGCAGTATTCTTACACTGATGTTATCCACGTTTCCGAGCAAAGCTTCTAGCCTGGGGGAGTTGGAGAGGGATGTCATGACACATGACACGTTCATCAACCGCTGGTCAGCCGGACACTTGGTACAGATCGACTGAATTTAGCCAAGAAAAAGATCTCGGTCTGATGCAATTGATCTTGATGACCCTCTTAACATAGAGATTGAGAACCACCGCCATCCAACGCAGATCGTCGTCATCTTTGGAACCTTCTGTGTCATGCTGCCTATCAGGCCTGAGTTCCCGAGTTCCCTATTCATCGTCGTCGCCTATATCAGCAGTCAATGTCTGCTGCTCAGTGAATTTTGAATCGATATCTTTTCTGAATTCGTCGGAAACCTGAGAAATCTTTCGGCGAATGATCTCCAAGACTGCATTCAAGTAGTGAGACCGAAAGACATTGCCACTCTGTCCTCTTACGTATCCAGCTTCTGATTGCTAACATGGTTCTGCGTATCACCCTCGTTGACGTTATCAGTGTCCCACTCGGTCTTGTGTTTATTTCATGCAGTATTCCTATTAATACTGACTTCTGAGGAATGCTTCCTTTTCATGTCCCTTCTCCCGTGACAACCGCACCTGGTAGCCTGGATCTGGCGATGTATATAGACCAAACAAGCCTGAAAGATTCATGTCTCAAACCTAAAATTCTGCCCACTGAGATCCATTTTGCTATGCACGACCTCTTTAGACTTATATGCCCGTCAAATACTAGGGTTTAATAGAGAGACAACACATCTTGCTATGTGACATCGTCTCCAGGCCTATTAATATAAGGAGCACACGGCAGCTATCAAATTCAGTCGCCGATCTCGTTCCAAGTTGTAAGCGTTTCTTCAAGATAGAACCTACTCGGGGTACAAGTGACAATGGCCAATTCACTTGCCCAAACACCATTTTTCAAGTGAAAATTCCCACCATCGTCCATCGCTTTTCAGTGTTGGTGCTGGCTGAGTAAATTGATTGAATACGCGCGAAGGGGAGCCGAAGAGATGATGGGCTAACAATCATGTCTTTAACAGCTGTTTCTGAAGTGCGACGAGAGAACTCCATACAAAATTCCGATCTAGACGGCATCAAACGATGTTTTGAGTGCACTCTTTACTGCAACTCTTCTCAGCTACTTCTTCTACTCAGATCTCCTAGAAATACTTATTCCCAATGTGTATAATGCATCTTGGCTCCAAATTTGAGTTTGCTGCATGCCAGGAAGGATGAATGCCTGGTGATTATTTCTAATTTTCAAGAGATGTTAGATTTAAAGCCACATAGCTTTCTTTTCTCTGTCCCTCCGAGGGCTACAATAATTTTTTCAGCGGCTCTGTGTACTCTCCAGATGCATACTCTCTAGTAGAGATTCAACCATGGTACAACTTGTATACAGAGGTAGTCTGCTAAAGTCATATCAGTATCTAGCTAGCATACTGGTCTCCTGATATTCTAGTTTCCCCGCAGTATTCCTTGGGAAGTACTGACGGAGTATGCCACGCCTATCAAATAAATCCTACTGCTGCATCTTTTTAATAGGGAAGTCCTAGCCCTCCTGATGGCATTCATATCTCTTCATATGAGTTACTCAGCGGGGGATGTCGAAAACAATTGATTGAGCTGGATTGCAGAAAACGGAAGACTTTGACCGTCCTTGTAGACACGGAGCATGGGAGGAAGATGATTGCCTCAGAAGCGCGGGTAGTAAACGAGAAAGCCTCGGATATCCTGACAGCGACAGCTGGTCTAGAGAGAGCCAGCAGAGAACAAACAGGAATCTATTACCGGTCCGAATTCCCTCGCTTTCGTTATATCCAGATGATTTTATGCATAAGCTGTCCTTAACTTTCAGGTAGTAGACGGTCCACTGGTATTCGCGCACACTTATAGTAGTCATCACACTTGTGGTAGCACACGTCCCTGATGTTAGCATTAGCAGACCAGGACCCAAGAGATGATGTTCTGAAGACGAAGTTCTCACTGGATCAGCTAGAATTTCATTGCTAAATACAATACCGCGGAGTCGATTTCTGCATGCGGAAACCGTGATTGTTGTCCGTCTATGTCCATTTCCGTGCTACCTACGAGCCTTCAATGTGGCGTAGAAGGCCCAAACAGCCGAAAGTCAACATGTGGCCACAAAGGTGAGCTTGAAAGGTTCCTGCAGCATAATTATTCTATCGAGGGAAACTGCCTTCGGAAACAGAACACGTAACAAAGAGGAATACGAAGATCAAGAACACCAACAGCGCGCATTCTTTCGATCGCGAAATGGCGCCGAGGAGACTCTCCGCTTCCTTTCAGAAGTACGTCGAAAGATGCATTTCGACTGAAGTCGACCGGCATGCGGTGACCAATCTACCGTTACCCATGGCCTCCGACATCGACCATGACCAGAAGCACCCCGCGCCACCCCAATCAACCAGTGACAAACTCGCCGCAAACAAGGATCACGAGGTTTCAGACTGGCCCGAGGGCGTCAACATTGACCCCTTGATAGCTGCGATATATTGCAACGCGACGAAGAGCTGGCTTTGCGGGCTCCCCGACCACATCTTGGTTAATATCATGCAGCAACTGGATCTGACCACCGCCTGCCAACTCCGCCGCGCCTCGCGAACATTCATGAGGATCTTCTCTTCGAGGCTCTTCTCCGAATGGCATGATCGTGGCGACGGTTACGGCCTCTTGTGGAAGTCGCCTTTCCAGGCCAAGGGCTGGGTGGAAGCCCTCTCTTTCGCGGCGCCGGAGACGACAGGGTTTTGCAGAGGCTGTAAAACCAATCGCTCGCCTCCATGTTGGTCGTCTGATCGCGCCAGAGCTCACCTGTACTGTTCTGGCTGTGAACAACTACATCCGACGAGTATATTCTCCATTGCGGAGCGTCAAAAGAGGGCAAACACGAGAGTCTGCATCGGCCGGGAAGGACACATACGCCTGTGCGAGCACAAAACTTTCACCTGGGACGATTTCGTGAGGGTATCTTCCAATATGTCACTTCCGGGATACAGAAGGAAAAGTGTGTCCACCATCACTTGTGACCATGTTAGTCACAAAAAGCGGTTTGAAGAGGTGAAAGCGGAATTTCAACACACGAAGGGCAACGCTCCCTGGGCTAGTCAAGTGGCCCTTCTGAAGAGAACAAGACACTTGCGTTTCCCCAACAGATCCCATCCAGTTACTGCTGCCGAATTTCGACGTCGGCTTGCTGAGCTGCGAGAACTCTCGCCTTGTTCATGGTACCCCGAAGAAGGCCCCCGGCGTTTGGATCCCATGCTATGCTTTGATCCCAACTTGTGTCACTGTCTTCATTACGAAGGTATCGAGAGATACATGATCCCGGTCCATGACCGAATGGCTTCCAAGAGTTATGCAGAGCGCCCCCGTAAGTAGTCTAGACATGATGTGTACCGATGCTGACGGCAGGCTAGATAGCCACGAGTGCTACCGGTGGACGACGGACGGAACTGCATACTTTCAAGCCAGTTTCAACAACTGCGGATCCCACGGAAACTGTTGGGAATTTCTGCTTGATCGCACCTTCAGTGCTTCAGAGGACTCGGGCCAATTGAGTCCGTCTAGTCCCCAGTGGTACCTCGCGTTGGATCCTACGTCCTACAATCTGAAAGACGACACTGAATTCAAAGAGATAACCTGGTGCGAAGATCAGGCTTGCCGCAATTTTTATGGTCTCCGGGAACATTCAAGCCTTGGAACTACATGCAGGAAGGACAAAGAGCTCGTTTAGTACAGCATAACCCCCAATATAAGGGGCTGCTTGTAATGTAGTCGGTCCATCCGAAGATCAAGTGACCACCCAAAAGCCCAAGTCAGATCTATCGTACGGCTGATGATTACGACGAGGATTTCAAGTGGCTTGATTAGGCAAATCACATTGCCAGTGCTTTTGCGTTACAGACCGGACCTGCGGCTGTGAGAGATATTCGCGTGTTTCTAGCATCAACAACTGGGTCCAACACCACAACAACTAGGTGGAGAAACCAAATACAATTGTCCGCTCTGCTGTGTCGACGCGAACGCGCTTTCCTTTCCACTTATCTTCGTTTGCTGAATCCGCTGGTCGATATCGTCTGTTTTCGTCCACGGTATTGTCGCTGTTGTCGTTGTCGTCTTTCGGGCACTCACATCGAGACTTGCGGCAAGTGAGAGACAGGAAGGGCCAAGATTGGAACTGCGCCGGCCGTGGCGAGGATACCTTTCGAGAACGACCGGAACACCTCAGCACACATGAGAGTTTGGAACGTAGTGACAGTCTTTTGGGTATCTACTACGCTATTTGCCGCGGAGATAACATGGAACCCGTGGTTGGGGCACGCCCGCAAGTGTGTCTCCATGGCGGGCTATTCCCAGAGCTTCGACGGCCACCTCATAGAGAATGTGATCGATTTGAAGAAGATAAACCCATTCCAGGACCATCACAATTGGCATTGTTGTCTTTCCTATGCAAATCAGTGCGCATATTTGACTTCACGTTGTGTATGTTGCAGACGTAGCGGTTTGCCTGTCCAAACTGTGACGCCCCTTATCAGACGCTAAGAACATATTGCAAGTGATCATGTCATGGCACTGACACAATGAATGAAGACATTTGATCTTGGACTGGATCCAATTGCGTCGAAACTCAAAGCTGATGTATAGCTAAAACGCCTCGCCGTGCTGGCGAACCTTCCTGACCTTTACACCTGTTGGATCCTCAGAGCTGTCCAGCTCCCGGCCGGTTACCCATCATCACCACTGCGTGTCAAATTTTATTCCGTAGTCGTCTTCCACTTAGAGAAAAGTCGTCAAGTCGATGTGCACTGAAGCCTTTCGCTTACTGTGCCTTCTTGTCACCCTTGGGCTGCGTCTGGCCGTACTGCTCGGAGAGCTCGTCGTAGCTCTTTTGCAGGCCGGCGCTCTGCTTCTTCAGGGTCTCAATGTCGCGATCCTTCCTCTCGAGCTCCTTCTTGAGCTTGGCAATCTCGCCAGCGTCACCGGCAACGGCGAGCTTCTCGCTCTGCTTGGTGTTGCCCTGGGTACCCTCGTAGCTGCGGACCTTGTCCTCAAGACGCATGACCTCGAGGATCATGACGTAGGTGCGGTTAAGGATCAAGGACAGGAAGAGAGTGAAGCCGCAGAGGTACATGTTGCGCTGGGAGTAGAACTTGCGGGCTTGCACCTCGAGGCGCTCGTGACCCATGACGGCGGCTCTGTTGGAGAAATTGTTAGTGAATCGATTGCGCTGAGGGGCACCGCTTTGAAGGTGGGTATTCCAAGGGAGAGATTATGGGAGAGGGGCATTGATTTACGCACCCGCTGTTCTGCTTCTCGGTAGCGAGCGCCAGCTCGACCTGGACGCGGTAGACGCGGTTAACGCTGTCGATAAAGAGAATGAGGATGAAGACAAAGGTGATCTTCATCCAATACTGGACTTTGGCGACGATGGGACTCTCGGAGATGAAGCTGCGGGAAAACCGGACAGTTAGCTTCGAGCTCTTCGGGAGTGCGGCATGAAGGGGGAGCGGGTAGGGAGAACATACGTAAAGAGTCTACGCTTGATGGCGAAGGGAAGGGGCACGATCAGGAGCATGAACAGGCCCATCTCTGCCATGAGCAGCATAAACACCTAGATCCAGTCAGCGGCGGTTCTCCTCAATTGCCCCTCTCCGGGTGTGGGAGAAGGACGACGCCAGTGGTGTGCAAAGCCGAGACTTACGAGAGTGTAGTAGAGAGTCATCTTGACGATGCGGGGAAAGCTTTAGCTTGTGAAAGGTTGGTCGTGTGCTTCCCGTCGAAGTAGGAATTGTTGGTTGTAGGAAAGAAACACTCGGAAGCCCAAACTGACTTGACCGACGGTGTTTTTGTGTGTTGCGCTGGCGAAAAAGTTGCGTGGGTATTGGAGATTCGGAGTGCTGTGATTTGTTGCGAGAGAAGCGGCAGGCGGACTTGGGAGGAGCTGGCCTTTTGTACAATGTGCGTGAAAGGTGACGATGGTGGGACGGGATCCGTAAGGTAGAGGTGGCAGGACCACAAAGCGTGCCTGGGTCTACTTTGGCTGCGTGCCTGCCTGCCAATCCTCGTGCGGACGAATACCTACCTACGTAAACGTTACGGGGAGAGAGCTGAGCAACTTGCTGGGCGGGTCCCCTCCCTTTGGCTGCGGTGCTCCTGTGAGAAGGACCTACTGCAGCTGAGGAAGCTACCGGGTACAGCAAAAAAGACGTAAGTCAACAACGTCATCGGTGGCTCGTGCGTGGACTGGACGGAAGCTGAGGGAAAGCTAAGGGTGCAATCTGCCTGATGCGGCTGCTCCGGCAGCTGCCGCCAGATGGAGTCGGGCCTGGCCAGGCTACGTTGTGCCGCTGCCCGTGGGAGGACACCCGAATTGACTCCAGTCATCCGATCTGACGTCAATGTCGAGATGGCACGAGGAATGGGATAGGACACACGAATCAGGTTTGGGCACCAAGCCACGTCCCGTAGAGCCGCGTTGGCGCTGGCCTGGCCATCTATGTTCTTCGTCAACGCAGAGCATGTGCCTCACCAACATCTTTCGGTTCATAATCATCTTGTGCAAACAGATTGTATGCATTCTCTTCGCTATAGACAGACACTGCTTCGTAGGCATTAATTTGGGTATTCATAGCATACTGAGACCAAAGTAGCCAAGCAGCAGCAAGCCGCTCCCAATGCCACGCGATCCAATCGTCAACCTGAACGCCCAGCTTTTAAAGTCCCAAAGGACAAACAACAGCCCCTAAACTAAATGCCAGAATCGTACACTCTTTACAAAGAAAAAATAAATGGCTTTATGGACGGTTTTTGTGATGGGGTTTGTGAAGGCTCCGCCTTAAGGCCTCAGATGAGCAGCTCTCTGGCGCCTAGTTGTAGAATACGCTCTTCTGGAAGCTCTCGGGCGACACATCACCAATCTTGGTCTTGATTTCCGGAGCCTTCTCCGGCACGGGGGCAGCCTTGATCGCGGCCAAGGGTTGTCCGGGTCGCTTAATAACCTCGAGGTAGGTCGAAGGAAGGTAGCCCATGCGGCCGTCACGAGCGCGGCACTTCCACCATTCACTGGGGTTGCCCATAGGGTCGCTCTTGGACAGGACGGCTACAAGGTCGCCCTTACGCACCTCCATATCCACGTCCTTGACGGCGTTGCCGGCTTGAGGAGTAAAGTCGTACATGATGCGACAGTAATCAAGCTTGGAGGGATCCAAGGCTTGTTGCTCGCCGGCAAGCGCCATGCGGCGGCGTTCCTCCTCCTCCGCAGATTGGGCCATAGTGTTGATCATCTTGCGCATCAGGTACGGGAGACCGAACGCAGCAAGAAGGAAGAAGAAAAGGGGCTTGCGAGAAGCCTTGGGGGGTCCGAGAGGAGCACCATCAGGGCCGACGGGCGAGCGGCCTTCAAACTTGGCAAAGGCAGCCGGTGTAAGAGCCGTCGCGTCGGCTGGGGGTGGACGGCCGGTAATCTTGGCGATGAGCGTCCGGATCCAGCGCATCAGGGTAAATATGCCCAGAATTGAGCCCAGGGTATCTCTAAGGTTACTGAACTGTTCCGCTACTGAAACCATGGCTGTTTTCTTATCAGTAACGTGTGCTGTCGGTGATCTGTTGCTGAAACTTACCGAAAAAGCTGGAGTGTGTAGCCATATATGTGCTCTCCAACATTTGAGCAAACCCGCCAAAGGCGCCGACGATGCCCTCCAACATCTGGAACGTGGCCTGAGTGCTGTTGTTGAATCGGTTCGTCAAGCTGTTCGGATCGTTGGGGTTTCCGGGCATGCCTCCCATGCCCATGCCCCCCATGCCGCCGTACATGCCTCCTCCGTACATGCCGCCGCCATATCCGCCATAGCCTCCGTACATGCCGCCGCCGTAGCCGCCGTAGGAACCCATCCTAGAGTACGGGCTGCCGTAAGGCGAAGAGTATCCACCGCCGTAAGGGCTTGCTGCACCGATACCGGCACCGAGTCCGGTTCGGCTGTATGCCGAGGCGTTCTGGTTGACCGCGGAGGCGAGGGAAGCTGGTCGCTCAGGGACAGTGGGCACCGACGATGCTGCAGTCGTCGAGGCAATGGAGGTCGCCGGTGTCGGGGTCGCGATGGAAGCTGCGGTGGGAGCTATTGATGAAACTGTTAATAATCTGGATCTAGAGGCTGGGATGGCGATGTTGGTGCTGGTAGACGCACTTGACGCAGCGGTAGTTGCGCCGGCCCGTTCCCAGGGCTTCGGTGGTGATGCCATTTTCTTGTTTCACGATAAGGAAGAAGTTTTCCTTACAGTCGTTGGTGTCGCTCGGCGTTATCTCGCAATCTACCGGTCGGGGTTGGCTGGTGGCGACGTTGACGTCTGCTGCTTTGTTTTTCTCTCTATCGAGCACCGGAAATGCGACGGAGGATGGCTTTTCGCAGCCAGGTCGGATGGAAGATGGCAATCGACCTCGATCAGCTGCGATGTCGAAAGACGGTCCAACGACGTTGGCGATGGCAGGAGCGGAGGAGAGGGGAAGGGAAAGTCGGGGTAGAGGAGAGGAAGAGTGTCGCTGGGATGACGGACGCGGATTGGGCTGATAGTGCAGCAGACTTGAGTAATGGGGTCAGTCGGCGGACGGGGTCGGGGACGCAGCCGTGCGTGCAGTTGCCAGTCGCAAATGCTGGCGGCAAGTGACCCGGGGCCTGTGCTTGGCGTTTACACACTGAAAATGTGGAGAGGAAATGCGAAGGGCGAGGGTGCGAAAGGTAAAAAACATGGGGTCGGGGGTCAGGTTCCATTTGCCTCGGTATTTCGGCCGGCGGCCTAGGCCTGGCTTACGGTGCTTCGTTGCCGCTGCTGCGCCGCCCCAAACACCAGGCCTCGGCATCTTTCATCAGATCGCAAACATTGTCATTCAGGGTCTCAAACCGTTCTGGCGGTTTCGGACTTATCTGCCGTTTTTTATTTGCACCGAAGCCTAATCATTGCGAGACCACCAGGTTTGGGTCCTAGAGCAACTTGGTGCTAGAGCGACTACTTTTCCTCGCTGGCGTCGGCTCTGATCGTCTCTATCGTTGTTACTATCGTCGCTTCGACTACCGCTGTAGTCGTCTCCAATCACTCTGATTTGCAGTCGCCCTTGATCGAACTAAAGCTTCCAATCCACGGGTATTGAGTACGAGACATAGCCGCGCACACACAGGAAATTGTGGTCCTCTGCTCGGTGACTTGCAGCAAGATCCCCAGATCCACATCAGCTACACGCTGCAAAAGTGTGTCATGCGTCGCCAGCAAACCGACCCTCTTTGCAACGAAGCACAACACAACACGTTCACCGTGATTCAAAGTGTCTAGACCATCTGAGTCATCAAGGGTTCAAAATCACAAGCTTCAATTTCTATTGTCCTATCACGTTTCTTCTTTCCCACCTCCACGCTTACTGGAGCCCGGCAAAAGCCTTGGCGTTCTTCACGTGCTCTTCCCACGTAGTCAGCTTGTCTTCGACAATGGCGTGCGACTCGTCTAGCTTCTCGCCGCCGTAGTATCCAAACTCATCCAGCAGCCTCATGTTCTGCAGCATCTCCTCCGCCACGAAGTCGGGTATGCCCTGCCCCTTGAGCGCCCCGCGGAACTGGTCGTGCGTGAGCTGGTTGTACTTGGCCGTCTTGCCGGCCTCGGGGTACACCTTCTTGAACACCTCGACCGTCTCGCCGGCGGTCACGTACGCCGTCGCACCGAGCACGCGCTTGCCGAGGACCTTGTCGCGGTTCAGGACGATGCCCTTGACGAACTTTCCGGTGTCGGCCACCGTGTCGAAGAGCGGGATCGGCGCGGACGCCGGGATGGGCAGGTTCACGGCCCATGCGTTGTCCGGAGGGGTCTGGCGGAACATGCCACCGGGGAAGTTGGACATGTAGAGACCAGGGAGGAAAAAGGTCGAGGGCAGGGAGAGGGTTCGGATGTATTCCTCAACAGCGGCCTTGCTGTCAAAGTGGTACACGTCTGGGAGGACGCCCTTAGAGACTGTCAAGGGTGCATTAGTGAGTTGCGTTGTGCCATGACGTGGAAGCTAACAAACTTACGCTTGTTGATGTCGAGCAGAGAGCTGAAGATGAAGTGCTGGACGCCGGCCTCCTGCGCAGCGTCCGCAATGTTCTTGCCCTGCTGAATCTCCAACTCTGCCTCCATTGTTAGAAAGTGTTGTCTCGCAAGCCGATTTGGCAAACTCACCCTTGTCCAACTTGTCCCAGTAGTTGGTCACCGCGAAGACGGCAGTGGCACCCTTGACAGCAGCTGCCAACGACGCCTTGTCTCCAAGGTCGGCCTAGATGGGAGATGGTTAGCTTTTTACCTCGCAGGTCGTCGGGTGAGGTAGGAACTGTTGAAGTGACTTACACTGACAACCTCGACGCCCTTCGACGCCAAAGCCTTGGAAGAGTCCTTGGTGGTGTCACGGGTGACGCCGCGGACTGCCCACTCTGCCTTGAGCTTGGGGTCGTTGAGGAAGATGTTGACGACGCTGCCACCCTGGGCGCCAGTGGCTCCGAACACCGTGATGATCTTCTTGGTCATTGTTGATTGTGATATGCGTATCTGCTATGTGCGGGTTTCGTTTGTAGTTGGAATATGTTGGATCGAAGCTTGTACTAGCTGCTTTATCAAGTTAGGATGGGGAACCTCCGGTACTTGTACGATGATGGAGTTCGGACGGACCTGAGTGCTTCTATGCGTGGAACGTCTCACAATTCGATATCTAAGTGCCGATTGGGAACAAGATTGTAAGACAATGGTATTTGAATTGTTTGCTGATACTCTTCTTTTCGTCGTCATTGAGGGGCAGCGTCGTCCAAGCTTAATATACCCCTCGTCCAAGCACTCCCAGCCTGCTTGCTTGCCAAGCACACAGTCTAAGACATCGCGGTGCCACAACCGCAGTAGACGCATCTCGACATAAACTACCGAAACAGGTAAAGACACTGGCGCCAGAGAAGCCACTCACGCTCCATCGCCCAGCAGAGAGTTCCGTCCAATACCGCAAACCCCGCGCCGCAGAGGTGCTGCGTGGCTGTTGCCCGCGAGCTTACTTACCTTACATGGTGGAGGTGCGTGGTGACCTAAGCAGACACTAAGCAGCGCCGGACTGCCCTCCGACACCCGAAAAGTCCGTCCGTCTAGAGCTGCACCTCGACGTTCCCGCACTTGGTCGGGCACCGGGGGACTCGTGGTGCTTACTCATGGCCCTACTGGAGAAGCCTTGCTCATCAACGCACGCTACGCTGGCTGGCTTGCCGCTGATCTTGGCCCAAGTAGAAATTACCAATCGAACCAACATTAAACCACGAGCTTCCTGCAGCCTCCACCTTTACAGACGCGAGGCGCGAAACCCCGAATACAACACCATGAAAACCCAGCAAATATTAGAAACAACTTCTCGTGGAGAGCTTCAGTGACTGGAACTTTCTTCGCAAGCCGATGACGTGCACTTCTATCTTGACGATGCCATTTGTCACAGTCGGGTAATTGGTTGGCTCGGACTTCCGATCACGTCCGCAGTCGCGCGCGCGAACTGCCTCTTGGTCTCGACCAAAAACTGCTCCAACACCGGTAGAAATTTTAACGACATGTGCAACCTCTGTAGCAGATGGAAGTGATTATGGAGAAACCGGTTTGCAATACCCCGCAACCTACGGCATGCGCCCTCAGAGAGAAGGCTGGCCGTAGGATTAAGAGGCGCTTCGGCTGCACATACTACGCTGTGAAAGGGCATCTTCCGACGTCTCGCGTCTGACGTGGTTGTTTGGTGAAAAGCCACAAAGCTTGTGCCCTTGTAGCACCAAGAAAGATGGCTTCCTCAACAGAACGAATTGCCGACATAGTCGCGTTAGTGTAGGAAAAACGGCTCTCACATCCAAGACATCACAACGACGAGCAACACATCACGCGAGTTGAACTTGTTTGAACTTTCGTATCGATTCCAAATCATCCTAACTGCTTGCAGAGAAGGACAAAAATGCATTGCTTCTCTAACCATGCCCCATCCCTAAAATCAAAAAGGCGCACTTTTCCGGGGCCGGGTATCATCTTGGACGCCGTCTAAGAGTCATTTCGTTTTGCAATCCCCGCCTGCCTCCCAATGCGAGGCATCTTTGCTGTTCATCCCCGAATAAGGTATCAAAAGAAGTGAAAAAAAGCGTCGTTGAGTCATCAGATACCATGATCCAATGCAAGCAAGACTTGCTCGCCTCGGCGAGCCAGAAGAAGAGAAATTTCGTCAAAAAGGGGTGTCGAAAAAACAAGGCCGTCCCAATCCCATATATGCAATCGTTGACCTCCCAAAATCTCATTCAAATCTTGACGCTGTCCGCTTAGCTGGAGAGAGCGAACAAGCTGACCTTGTTGTTGCCGCTCGTGGAGGCGATGGAGGTGGTAGAGAGCCAGCTCTCAACCTGCTCGCGGGTGAGGCCGGCAGAGAAGTCGACGCTGCTGTCGAGGACCTTGACAGAGACCTGGCCGGAATCGCCGTCGAGAACAGTAGCAACCTTGATAGGCTCGCCGGTGGGACGGTCGAAGTAGTCGGAAGAGCCACCAGGGACGTTGGAGTGGAAGGTGGACTTGCACTTGGTGTCGCCAGCAGCAAGAACCTCGAAGATGTCAAGCTCACCACACGCGGGCCAGCAAGAGCAAGAGTTGTACTGGGCGGTGCGGGGGATCTTGGCGTTCAGGAACCAGAGGGCAGGCATGTCGGCGTTGAAACCGGCGGTACCGTCCATGGGCATGTTGAACTCGAAGAGCCAGACAGAGTCCTCGCCCTTGAAGCCGTGGTAGGCAACAGAGCCTGGGCGGTAGTATCCGCAGCTGCCGTCGGTGCACTCCTTGTCACTGTAGATGGCGAACTCCTTGTTGGAGGGGAGGTAGACGGGGTTCAGGACCTCAGGAGAAGCAGCGCCACCGCTGGCATCAGAGTTGAGGTACGACAGAGAGTTGCCGAAGACGTTGTCGAACTTGCCAGAGCCCTGACCACCGTAGTTGCCGAGGAAGACGAGGCCGTCAGCGACACCCTGGTCGGCGTTGTAGTAGGCAACACGGCTGTACTCGCCACCGGAGCTTCCAGTGGAGGTGCTGGCCTTGCTGGGGCTGGCCTTGCTGGAGCTGGACGGCTTGGAGGCGGCGGCGGCAGCAACAACAGGAGGCTGAGAGACAGCAGCAGGAGTAGGGGTGGGCGCCACGATGGGAGCAACAGCCGGAGTGTTGGCCACAGGGGCAACGTTCGGAGTGGCGGCTGGGTTCCAGTTGTTGATCCAGGACTGGACAATGCCGTCGATGGTAGCAGTGACCCAGACATCGCCGCGCTTCTCCTCCTTGTTGTCATGAGCCTCAGCATGCTTCTTGTGCAAGTGGTGGTGACCGTGGCGGCGGGCGTGGGTGTGAGACACAGCGGGAGAACGCTTAGCACTGGACTTGAGGTTGTACACAGCAACTTGCTTGAGGTTCATGGGACCACGGAAGAGAGGGGTGAGCTGTGGTGATGTCAGTACCTATCTGTGGACAATTATTTTTTGAAAGGTTGGAAATAAACTTACCTCCTCGTTAAAGGGGGCCAAGGGACCGGAGAAGGCAACATCCTCAAAGCTACAAGAGCCATCGTCGCCCATGTTGGACACAGCCTTATAAGTGCCAGGGTGGCCGACGTTGGAGTAGAGGATCTGGTTCACAACGCCGCACCACCAGTTACCACCCTCCTCAGTGGCAGTACCAGAGGAGCACTGCTGGAGAGCCTGCGTAACAGAGGCCGAAGCCAGGACGACAATAGTAGAAGGCTTCATGGTTGTTCAGAAGACTTTCTTTGGAATGAGCGTTGGATGCTGAGATTGCTGGGAAATTGCGTTCGTTCCTTGAGTATTTGACCGGCCTCAAAGAGAATCGCAACTGGCGGGTAAGAATGATTCTGGAATCTTTTGAGGGTTGTTCGATGGCCCAGGCTGTTCTTTGACTCAACCAGGAGGCTTGTGACTGGGTGGTGTTGGAATGTGAAGTACTCAGTGAACCCTGTTCAACGGTGTGGTGTGGGATGTGAATCAGCGAAGCGTTGGCGCGTCGGAAAAAGGAATGTCTGGTGACTGTGTAAGTCTCCAAAAAAGGAAGGGCGATGCTATTCAGTGTCCGGCAGGTCGGAACAGTGCACCAACTTTGTTGTTGATCGTGGAGATAGAAGAAGAGGAACCAAGAGGAGGCGGGTGAGGGCAGGCGGGAAGGTTAAGTAAATAAATTGGCCGAAGGGGAGGAGGAAGAGAGAAGGATTATCTCGGGGGACAAGGTTAATGGAGGTGTGGGATGGAGCACTCCATCTGGGAAGGCAAGCAAAGAGGAGACCGGTCCCGTAAGGCAGGAAGCAAGAAGCAACGACCAGGTGGACTTGCCCCAGTGGAAAGCAGGAACCAACAGGGGCAGGAGCGAAGCAGGAGCAGGAGTCAAGAAGCACCTTCCCAAGTGAATTGAGTGCAGCTCTACGGATACGGATACTGCCACCCCCTCCTTCCCTCCTTCCTTCCTCTCGAGTGAATTCGACTGCGAGGTGTGGGTTGCTTCCTGCAAAAGAAGGGGCCAAGAACACGAACAGAGAGGCAAAAAAGCCGTTGGATAATTGGACGAACAGGGAAACAGAACAGAGTTGGCCAATCCGCTTGTCAGGTTCAGTTGAAACAACGGCTCGGCCGCTCATGGGGGTTGTACCTTGCAGCGCCTGGAGGTCTGGGCAGGGGGGGCTGAGTTAATTGCACCTCTCCCACTCACCGTGTCACCCAACTCACTTCGTAAGGTACATTCTCCTCCTCTCTTCCATCACCGCTCCCTTCGTACCTCCGATGCAGTCACCGAAGCTGCCACCTACTCGGCCTCCAGAGGTGAGCGAGTCGAGAGCAGCCCACCGGCTGCGCCAAGAGCCAAGTCAACTCGCCCTGCTCTCATCGTCCAGGTCCCAGTAGCATGACCAACCACCGACTGGCACGAAAGCTGGGCTTCCTCGGCGTTCTGGGCTCTAATCTCAACCTAAATGAGAGACCAGCTGGCTTTCCTGCACCATCGTGACTACGTTTTCGCCGTTGCCTCGCTGCCTTGGGGAAAAAAGGGCAGCCTCCAAGATGACATCCGGGGCAACCAAGAGACCAGCTGGCCGTCCAACACAGCAACGAGACGAACCGCCGCCGACCCCCAAAATAGGGCGAGACCGGTCGAGCTGGATCGGCGGACCAACGTGCAAAACGGTCTACAGCAACAGCTTCGTTGGCTCTTGCGTAGGGTCAAACTGCGCTCGCGAATCGCACACTGCTCAGACAACGGCCTCCGCATCTATCCTGGTGGCTGGTGGGATTCTGCACCAGAAAAACTTGGGGTTCGGCGCGGATCTATTCTTGATATCTACACAAAGAAGATTGCGACAGAGCAGAACTACTGGAAACCACAGTTTGGCGCCTTGGCTTGCCGTCCCCTTCAGGCGGTCCAAGAAATGAGCCAGCGCCAGAATAAGGCCTGTGAGGTGCCAAACATCGCTCTCGGGCCCTCTGTTCTCATGGCCAGGGAATACCGATCTCCGCCCATTTCGGGGAATTTGGGGGTGGCAGTGTGACAGCCTTGGGCCTCCAGCTCTGCGCTGACCTCGCAGCCGACAAATCAAGCTTACCGTGGTGTGAGCCGGTCGAGTCCACGGTGTGCGCCCATCCGGAGTCTGTGGGGTGCCTCTCTCACCTTGGTTCATCTCAATCCCGGTGACAATGTCGAGCTTCCATCCCATCCCTCAATCTCGACCATCAGATGTGCCAATCACCTCGCTCGGCCACTGTCAACAACCCACAGCACGGCCCATTTCATCCGATGTTTAATCGCGCAGCGCCCTCACCTGCCGGCCACATCCCAACTCACCGTGCCGTCGAGCCATGTGCTGATACCGCGGAAGATACGGGTTGGACATTTTTGCTTTTGCCCTTTCCCCGTTCACACGCGGCAGAGCAAATGACGATCACTCCGCTCCTGCTCATTAACCCGCAATGTCACTCAGACCAGCTAGACCGTTCGAGATCCGCTCTGGTGACGGATGCTTTGGTTGCCGGCCCAGTGTTGGAAGCAACAAAAACAAAAACCTTGAACGAGCGGCCCGGGGTCGAAACAAAAATTCCAAGCGAGAAGCAAAAAAGTCAATTATTCAGAGGCAACAAGAAAACCGCTCAAACGGCCCCATGGCCCCCGCGTTGTAACGTATCGCGGTGGACGGGATTGGTTCTCCCCGCGACCACGTCGACGTCGTTGGTCCGCAACCCCCGTCGTGGGACTCGGGGCAATGTGCTGTGGCCTGTATGGCAAAGCAGAAGGAACAGCGAAAAACAAAGTCAAACAAGACCCAGTCTCTTGAGGTCGGAATCTGACATGAGACGGCGAGTAAGAATTATTTCCAGACGTCAGCCGGCAGCGCCTATTCTACCCACAGAGCAAGTCGAAGCGAGAGCTGAGAATCCTCGACGAAGGACCTTATCATCACAACATTTGGGTTGGCTGTTCCTGCATTAGCGGAACCGCTCACCCGCGACGATTTGGTTGGCTGTTTTCTAACTCTGCCTGCAGTGAAGCACTCTATTCTTACCGTGGCGACTCCTTATTCGACGACATCTGCCCGTCGCGCCTGCGACCTCAGGGTGCACCACCTTCACATGCCGGCACATGAACCGGGGTTCCGTCGACTCTCGAGGCACAGGAACTCTGAGAACGACAGCAGCGAGTTTGCGCCTCGTCCACGAAGATATCGCCGAGTCGTGAGCGTCTTACCTCTTGGCCTTGTGGACCGACCCAACCCAAAAAATCTTGTACTTCTCCACGTTACATGCAGTGCAAGCGGAATCCTTCTCAGTCATCGCCCGCCAACTTCCACGTCGACCCAGAATGATCTTCGCCTCGCAACTGACACCCCGCCACGTGGAAACGCAAAAGAATTTCAACGTCCCCCGTCCTCCGATTGGGAAAGCTCTTTTTGCCCCAGCTGCTGTGCTTTTGGACATTGCACACGTGCAGGTCAGGAATGTTCAATGGCGTACCTGAAAATCACTCTTTCCCACCCTCCTTCTAGGAAAAGAGCGGCCTGGATTGACGTATGGTTCAGCCCTGGCGGACCCATCCACAACGCTAATCGTCCTGCGGGACAAGCAGCTGGAGAGCAGAAAAGTCCTCTCGGCCAAACCAATGCCAACTTGCATGGAAACCACTAAATTTTCTTCTTTTCTCTTCTCATGATGTTGCTTCGGCCAAGTGCCGTCTGGAACGTGACTCACATAATTCTCGACCTTTTTCCACCCGTGGTTTTTTGCACAAACATCGCCACCGGAAAAGCCGCGATACCGTCTCCAAGACAGGGATGCTGAGTCGCAAAGGACCTCCCAAGACATACCGCCACTTCTCAGCCCTCGTCGCAAGGCTCGGAACAGCCACGCGAGTCCTCGGGATCGGGGGGGTGTCCTGGATCGGGGCGGCTCCTTGAGCATGTTCATCGATGCCCACTTCACTGACCGCCAGCAAACAACTGCGGTGACCGGGCACGACTTTCAGGAATTCATCACATGCGTAAGACGAGAACGGAACGACGATGAACGCAATGGTTACACATGGTATACATCTAAAAACATCTAATTAGAAGCCTTGGCCTTCTTTCCTCTCCTCGCTCTAGTACCGCGAGAGCTCTGTTCCTCCTCAACCTCCTCCCCACCGTCGTCGTCCACAAAGTCATCTTCTGCCGCGGCTGCCGTCTTGGCCCTCGACTTTCTCTTCCCTGTGGTCTGGGCCGGTGCAGCAGGCGCCTCAGCCGCAGCCTCGCCATTCAAGTTGGCCCTTAACCTACTGACGGCGTTCGCCATCCTCTTGCTCGTCGTAGTCTTCTGTCTCGGCGCAAAGGCATCTCTCGCGCCCACGCCCACAGATCCCTCGAAATACCGCGTGATGTTCGCCTGCGTACCCTCCATGTCGCGTTTATTCATGTCCCGAATGACAGGCACGAGAACCTCGTCGGTGCGCTCTTTGCTCCATCCAATGGTCGCCATCAAGAATTGTCTGAGGCCCTCGAGGTCTGGAACGCCCCATTGGAACTGCTCCGGGCTGTTGTCGACCTCTGGACGGAGGTAGGCGTCGGTTACAGCTGGGTTGGGGAAGCCCGTCGGCAGGAACAGCTTCGTCGCCTGTGACTTGCGGAATTTTCGACGGAACGGATTAGTCGCGTCCGCCTCTTTGGGGCGGCTGTTCATCTGCACATCTTGCCACCAATCGCGGAACTTGGCCAGCCCGTCCTTTCCGGGGAACTCGGACAGTATCTCCACTGCAGTGACCGGACCGACACCTGGTAAGCCTTCCGTGTAGTCAGAACCAAGAAGCTGGGCGATGGCAATCAACTGGTCCCGCGACAGCGAAAGCTCCTTCTCCAAGTCAGAGCCAAGGTAGCACTCGACGAACTTGTTGCTGTTGAACATATTCTTGTACACGCGGGTGCCCCCGAACAGAAAGGTATCGGAATCGTCAGTGACAATACCATCGACGAGACCGAGGTGCACGAGTTCCGCGCACTGCGCTTCGGCCTCCATCGGCGCCGTAATGTATGGGATGCCAAACAGGCGGAGGAGGGCCTGGCACTCGGTGACCATGACCTGAGTAACTTCGTCTGCGTCACGGCGGTCTTTCTTCTGCTGTGTGCGGAGAGCCTTGAGCTCCCTTTCGTATGCCTCCTTGTTCTCAAGTTCGGACTTGTTATTGAGCTCGCTGGCGAAGCGAGCGTGCTCTTCGGCTTCCTGGGCCAGGTTGGCGTAGAGTTCCTCATCTTCGGGATCACTGAACTCATCGTCGCTGTTAGCGAAGACATCCGCTTCAATATCCTGCACAGGATCGCCGGCAGTGTTGGGATCATCCAACGTAGGGCCGTCCATGAGTTCCTCAAAAGTAAGCTCGGTCTCCTCGGTTGCCTTTGGCTCTTCTGCGGCCATCGCGACGTCTTCCATCTCCGGCTCGGGAGAGTCTGGAAGTTCTCTGACGGTGACTTGCATGTCCTCGTCGGCGTCGTCCACCTGGACGTCTTCGAAGTCAGGCTCAGGTGATAGTGAAGGCTTCGGAGACGGCGCATCGACCTTGCCGGTGGTCAGCGTTGATTGTACCATATCCTTTGGCGACGACGCAGCTGTTTCCGCAACAGGGCTCATTGTTGGGGCGCCCCCAGCTGGAGACAGTACTGGAGCCGAGCTCTGCTTGGGAGTTGGAGGAGCATCGAGAATCTCGACATCGCTATCCTCGCTGTCAGAGGACTGAATCTCGATAAGCTGGTTCTGTCGCTGGCGTTCAAAGCGCCGCTCTTCTTCCAGTGCTGCATCTCTGTCTTCGGTATTGATCTCCCTCTCAACCTGTCGCTGTTGTTTGATGGATTCACGAATGTCCGAGTTATCGATCATCCAGGGTGGCAGCGGTTTGGGCCCCTCTTCCTGCGGTTCCCTTTGGAAACCTCCTTCGTCATCATCTTCCACGTGCTCGTCATCAGCAGTCTCAACAATGAAACCGCCGCCGAAGTCTGCGTTCTCAATTTCCTGAGTTGGTTTCTTCAAATTCAGAGGAACTTGCTTAGTTGGGGCTGGCTCCGCGAGCTTTTTCGCTGGCTGGGCCTTTTTGGAAAACATGGAAAATCCCAAGTCGAGCTTCGGGAACGGCAAGGGCCCATCAAACGGGTTCTTGACGTTGGGCACCGCCGGCTTTGGTTGAGCTTTCTTAGCCTTGCGAGACGCTTTAAGAGCCGCTTGTAAGTCCATCTCATCGTCGCTGCTGCTGCTGGCATTGCTTTGCCTTCTTCTGGGCACAGCAGCGGTAGATCTGTTATTGACAATGTGAGCAACCATCCGTCCGCTTGTGGCAGTGATGCGCTTAGGAGCTTCGACGGCCTGTTGCTTCCATTCGGGCAATTCGACGTCCTCGAATTGCTCCTCTTCTTCTGGGTCTTCGGCATTCTGCCCGTGTTGGGATTGCAATGACATGGCAATGGCACGATTGATGTCGTCTTCTTCCTCCGGGTGTAGCCGCTCTTCGCGTTTCTCGCCATTCAACCTCTCGTGTTGTTCAGGCAAGTCTCCGCCGACGAAGAGAGTGTCTTCTTCCTCAAACAGTCCGTTCACTTCGGCTTCTCTTCGGCCGTCATAAAATTGCTGTCTCCTAAGTGCTGCATCCCTCGATGCCTGCGAAGCGGCCGTCGGCAACCGGTTGAGACCCTCAACCGGAACGTCTTCGAAGTCGTCATCGTCATCGGATGCTTCGGCCTTCTCCTTTTTCTGAAACTGAAAGTCCAAAGCATCGACATCAATGGGTTTGTGAGCTTCACCCAGATCTTTCTCCTTGCTCACGACACCCAAAGCCCAACCGCCCTCTGCTCCTTCGTTCCTGACTAGGATGTATTCTCTATCCTTTTCGCCAGCGATGCGACCACCCCCATTAAGGGTAAGATCAAGGCCTGTCATGCCGGCTTCCTTCATGAGACGCTGGGTAAGATTGTTTCTTTCTTGTACACGTTCAATCTGGAACCGAGAGAAGTCCATCCTGTTCGGGAACATTTCGTCCAGCTGCTCCTTGCTGAGACCCATTCTCAGACGACTGCGTAGCCTTGCCGCATTCAAAATGTTGTATCTGTCCGCCGCCGGCAGACTCTTGAAAAACTCGCCGTCAAAGTCGATCTTGCTGAAGTCGTAGAAGTTGATATCCTCGCCGTTATGAAACTGCCTTGCGTATTCCTCCAATTCCTCGATGCTCATGATTCTAGGATCATCCGCCTTCGCCATCGAAGCAATGTCGCCATCGAGTTCGGGCAGGTGGTACGCGTCTTGCTTGAAGAATTTCCTTCCGCGCTGACGTTCCTGCTGCGACATGCCCACCTCGTCAACGTACACGATCTTGTCCACATCAGGGATCTCCTCCTGCGGCTCCTCGCGCTCCCGATGAATTCCTCTCTCAGCATCACGTCGCCTCCTGTCTCCCTCTTCCTCGGCAATCCTTTGCATCTGCACGGCAAGAAGCTTGCCCGCCGTGCGGACAGCATCTTCCCTACGACCCTCGCGCCGTCGCTTGCGGCCCTGGATCGTTTGTCGCTTGAGGACAGGGGCGCCGCCATCGAAGACGAAAACGGGCTTGATTCCGAACCAGAGCAGCTTGCATATACGACGAAAGAAGCCGACAACGTGAGAGTTGCGCAGCGCATTGCCTTCCTTATCGCGCACGGCTTTCAAAAATTGGTATATCCAGATGGAAGCGTCGACGGCGAGTCGCTTGCGATTGAGTGTTGCGAGGTTCGTCGGTCGGGCGCAGGGCTGAACGACCGTCCAGAGGCCGTTCACACCCATGGCTATGAAGGAGGTTGTCGGACGAAGGTAGGTTCGGTCTGTTCGGGATTCACGGGGGTGTTCGGCTCAGCGAAGTGCGAAAGGGCACGAGAAGCAGTCTTCTCATCCACCGAGTGGATATCGCATTGTCGTTGGTAGGCACAAAGTCCCGGTCTACTCAGGGAAAGGCAGCTCTCGAGTGTTGAATGGCAACAGTGTAGTGAAGTCGTGACTCTGTGAAAGAGGTAGGATGCCGTGGCTGCCTGCAGGCAGGCATGCCATTTGACATGGGGGAGCTCAGGTAATGACGCGCTTTCCTCCACTAGAGGCGTCGTTATCGGTTCTTATCGAGTGGCCCCGCACTCAGAGGTACTGCGAGCAGACTTGAGAACCGCCTTGACGACCTGGCAAACCTGGGTCATTATGAATGACAACCTGCGGAACAATCTCTCCTCTTCCCACTACCTTACCTAGAGACTCAGCACGGAGGCTGGGGAAGGCGATGAATACAGTCGTTACTGCTTCGCTGCAATGGACAAAAATGAGGCAAGAGACTTCTTGACCTCGCTTCTCAACAAGAACTTGCGCATCTTGGCCACCGATGGTCGCATGTTTCTGGGGATTTTCAAATGCACCGATCCTGTGAGCAACGCCCCTGCCCACGTGCCTTTGAAATATTTCTGACCCTCTTGGATATGTCTAGGATCGAAATGTCGTGCTAGCCCATACCTACGAGTATCGCCAACCGTCAGCGCAACAGCGGGCGGAGGCGGCGAAGAATGCTGCTGCAGGCACCGGTTCGGTTTCGATGGATATGACTTCCCGTTACCTGGGGCTGGTTGTAGTACCCGGTCAATACATCGCCAAGATCGAGGTGGAAGAATTCTCTAGTCAGCTACGAGGACACAACCCCTATGCCGATGCAACAGTTGTCTAGCGACCCACACATTAGAAGATGGCAGGTTAGGCACAAGGGAGAGGAAGTGACGACTAAAGATAATAATGCCGATAATGATAAACTACGCAATTATTGGACATTACAACTAGAAGAACCAATATTTTTGCCTTGATTACCTTTCCTTCCACGCTCGCCGTAGCAAGCCTACCTTAACCTCAATTCTTTACCGCGGCACCAAACCCCTAAACACCAGAACCAAGCGCTGTTCATAACCGTGGAGGGACCACTTTCGCGATCATGAGCTGCATGCTCGCTGCCTTCAGAACAATTCGATTGAGAAAATCAGGGCGTAACCGGCATGACACGATGCTGCATCTATGCGACAACGCTCTCGTGCTGGCGTCCTCGTGTTTCACCGTTCAGCCCATCATCAGTTCCGGCAACGGAGTGGCGGATGTCATCCTCATCGTCCTCCTCGTCATCATAGTCCGTCTCCTTGTTATGGGCGGGCATCCATGACGAGTCGTCATTCAGGGGGGCGTCTTGCCCAGACAGATCATGGCCTCCCTCAGCACGTGCCTTGATGTTGTTTCTACGACGAGTTGACAGAGTGCGAGCACGAGTTGATAGCTTTGAGGACACAGCAGCTTGGGAGGTCACCCAGTTCGTGAGAGCATCCTCGCAGTCCTGGATAATGGCCTTGCTGGCCTCGTAACCGTCGTACGCAGCACGAGTCTCGCCAGGGGTGACGGGAGTATCATCGATGAGCTCCAACAGATGCTTTCCGTAGCCGGCGATAATAGCCACCTTCTCGCAATGCTCTCTCAGAGCATCAAATTGGTAGGTGTAGGCGGCTTTGATCTTCTCGCGCGTGATGTTTGACAGCTGAGCCTCAGCGACTAGCGACTCCGCTTCAGCTCTCACAAGTTCCTGCTCGAGGACAACAATCTTTGGCGAGTTGGGCTCCTTGTACTTGAGCTGAGCAATCTGGTCGGTAATCTTTTGTTTGCCTGTGAATACTGTCAGAATCGGCGGGGTATGGGAGGCTTTGATTATTCCTTACGGTCTCGGCTTGGCTGGACCGAAGCCTCAATGTTCCGAATACTCTTGATAGTGACACGGTATTGGTCATATCGGTCGACGTATTGGTCCTCAAGCTCGCCAATTTCGTAGAGCAGGACGCCCAGCTTGTCGGTGACATCGGAAACATCCTCGTCGCATGCCTCTCCCCAGATCGAAAGTTGTTGCTGGGAAACCAGTTTTAGTATGCGCATTTCGGAATGCCCTTGGTGCGGGTTAACCTACTGCGACCTCCATACGCTCTCTAGCGACTGTCTCGAGGCTGCGCATGACATTCTTCTCCATTTTCACCAACTGAGACAGCTTCTTAGCAAGGTCTGGCCCGAAGGCGCCGGCAGACTTGTGGCGAAGGGCATGACCTGATGTGAATTGTCAGTCACCGTTTAGACAACAGTGGCCGCATTTCGAACGACAGATAGGACGGTGCAAGCCATGGAGAGTGCTACATACCGAAGCCACCGCGGAAGAGGCGGCCAGACTTGGTGGTTGACGGCGGCGGGGGCGGGTTCTGCGACAAAAGTCAGCATCTATCGTTTGTTCTTGGCGACGATTGGTGGGGAGGCGGATTCGCGGTGTTCGTACCTGGAGTTGAGAGGCCGTGGGCGCCCTCGTTTGGCGCATAGAATAGGTGCGGTGCATGATGGCAGTGGTGTCAGCGACGACAATACCAATTAGGTTATCAGCGTGTGTCTTGTCGCAATAATCAATCAGGCAACAGAGTGCGTATCAATATGCCAGTCAAGGGTGAAGGGCGGTTCGTAAAGAGGGTATCGCGGGGTGGAATAAGGGACTTGTAGAAGATCGAATGACGGTCGAGGCGTCGGGACTGGGATCATGCGGACTCGAGTGTTTATATGTATGCGCCGGAAAGGGTCCAGAAGACATGCGTGGATGTTGCGGAGGAGACGGGACTTGAAGTGGGCGGCCTGTTGGGCTGGACATGGGTAATAGAAAGGTCAGGCAGGTGAAGCGGCAGCAACCCAACACCTCTCAGCGCAGTCCCCCAGTCCCCCCTCTGTGCCTCGTTCGCCCTGGCGACGTCATCTGTTTCTTTAGCTCGTGTTTTTGGCGTTGTTCGCAGCGTCACCCAGCTAACCACCCACCCAGGTGCCTGCATCAATAACTTACGCGGGTACAAGCCGGAAGCCCCACATTCTAGGTACCCTGTGGCGCCATCTTGAGCTGAATCCGTCGCAAAGTCACCCTTGAAAGCTACAACCCCGGCAGCCTCTGGCCAGTGTCACTCCTCATCTCTTCGACCTCGACCTACCATGATCAAAAGGAGGCTACGGTTATGCAATGAGTAGGCAGGCCTCGCACAGCCAGGGCGATCGCCATCCGGGATGGCGCCGGCTCTTCGAGACCCTTCGCCCAATGTGGGCTCATGAAACGGACGGCTGGGACTCTTGGGGCCGACTTGGGACGAAGAAACAAGAGGAACCAGCAAGCTTCGATGCAAGCTGCAAGAAAGCTCCATCACCCCATGCCTGTCTGTTCCCTTCCGCAGCTGCAGGTCCAATGGAACTGGTGGGCTCTGGGATGATGGACAGAGTGAGCGGATCTGTCTTGTGTAAGATGTCGCCTTCAACGTTGTCAGTTGAGGACTCGGGGGTGTCCCTCCTTCATCATCTTCCTTCACAAACTGGTGGGCGAAGGATCTATAATTTGCCAGCGGATGACATGTCTGCATTCCAACGCACCGGTATCCCATCTCAGGTCAGCATTCGAGCCGAACCTGCCCGTCTTCAAGGCCAAGGAACAGGACCATATTTTTCTTCTTTTAGCGCTGGATACATACTGTCGAGCGCTGGTCGGGCAAGTCCAGATTCTTTGAAGCTAAGGGCCGTCTACTAGTCCCAGAAAATGAGCGATGATTTCATAGACTGCCTCTATCTGTCAAGTCGCCAATTAGCGCAATCTATGTCCTATGTTCCGGCGGAACACTTGATGAGTCCACACAGCAGCCGCCAAATTGTCGGTGCAGCCGGCTGTCGGATTAAGCACGGCAGGCTCTGCCAATTGACTTTCCGCTCGTTGCTTTGGGCATCTCCAGACACTTCCTAATGTTACTCATCGCAAATATGTCGACTATGGTCATTTCCTTAGCACGATACCTAGGTATCATGACTTGCTACTTTCTCATCTGGACCGTCGACGGTGAACATGTAATTTGGCCACCTCACTCGAGGCTCATCGAGCGATGTTTCCGCAACTTCGGGATGCAATGCATAGCTGAACGTATTGATTCAAGAGACTTTCTCTAACACCTCGTGGGCCGCTCAACTCCATACGGCTTTGCAACCCTAACCCTCTCTTGGGCCGAGTCAAGTCGACCGCTCCTGCGCTGGGCTGAACTGAGTGACTGGCATACTATTTTTGCCGAGGAGCTCGAACGTCTGACACCGTCCTACGCAAGCCAATGGAGCAGTGCCTCCCTGGCTGAAAGTTCTATAGCGAAAATTTGTCATGCGCGCTGGATTGCGTTTGTAACGTCCAAACCGAGACTTGCCTCATTTTGGGGTACAAAGTCCGAGCGCAAGCCAAATCTCGGGTCTGCTTGCATTGGCTCACTGTTTGCCATTCTCTCTTAGGAAAAGCTATCGTGGAAGACTTACGGCGACGTGGTATCGATAAAGGGCCCTGGACATAAAATGAGGAGAACCCAGCCGGGAGAGCATTCCGGAAAGAGACAGCGCCGAATAAATCAAACGGATAGAAAAGACATTGTTCTGAGAGTGCGCTCCATCATGACAAGGTCCGAAGTGTAATATGAATCAATTGCAAACCCACCACCACCACCAGCTGAGAAGAAAACAATAACAAGAGAAAAAAAAAAGAAAGAAAGAAAAAACAGAAACAATCGAAGAAGGCATCTTCTCTTTGTGCATCTCTTGCCTTTACCCAAACTGCCAAAATGCATCGGAACCAACGGGCAACTGATACACTGGGCCGTAAGGTGTTTGGTGGGTTATTATGGGTGCGTTGGTTGCCTGAGTCCTGAGTGCAGTTCCTGAAGCGCATCCCCTGCTCCCCCGGTCTCGTTTGGGACTAGCGCATTGCAATCTCTCCCTCGATGTCCTTCCGCCCATGAACGCGCTTAGCCTCGCAATTCACCAACGCGTCTCACATATCTCATCTCTTCTCTCATCATCAACCTCATCCAAGAGAGCCTACTTGAGCGGGAAAGTGACCCTCCTGTCATCTCGACTGTTGCGTCGCATTTTTTTCCAACCGCGCAACGTCACCGGGCGCTTCTTCCTGGCCGCCTGGCATGAGACTTCCGTAGTCAATGTTTACAGGCTTTGCTGACGCTGATCTCGGGGAAGAGGACATGAGCAGCGACCGTGTCTGTGTTTGCGCCTGCAGCAAGTGAGGAGGCTCGAGGACAGAACCGCCGCCAGACGAGTTCCCGACAGAAAGCCACCGCCTTTGCGCCTTCTTCCTGTCGCTTTTTGCCTCGCCATTTACCGTCATGTCCTTCTTTGCTGGGTCCGATCGGGACGCAGCTGCTCAAAGAGGTCCCTACGTTGACGAGTGCGCCAAGTTCCACCTGAACCAAGAACACGATCCTTCAAACCACCACCACCACCACCACCACCACCATCACTCTCATTCTCAACACGATCAACGCGCCTATCAGAAGCCCCCGCTTCGTCAAAGCTCGGGAAACGCTTCCAACAACTTCATCGACCTGACAGGCGACAGCGAAAGTCCTCCCAACTCCCCTCGCCCTAAACATTTTCCTCATCTGGATGCCGATCGCGCGACCCCCTCCAGCTGGAAATCCAAGCCTGAGGCCAGCCAACCTCCGAGTTCAGCGTCGCGTGTCCCACTAGGTCTAGGTCCTGCCCATAACAGTAGTGTCCTCTCCGACCCAAGCGGCGCCTCAACCGCCGTTTCCAGCAATGCAGCCTCGGTCTTGGATCCTTCGCCGCCGCCCGTCTCAATCCAAACGTCAGTCGATCTCGACAACAGTTACGATGCCGAGATGCCACGACTCGCGCGACCAGATTCTTCTTTAGAGACTCCTCAGCAAGTCACTCCGCCATCTTCAACCCGCCCTTCGAGCAACCAGTCTCCCAAGATTGCCAAGCATGTCTCCAACTCCAAGAAACAGACCCCCAACAAGGGCATCTCCGACTTCAATCACATCACCTCTTCACTCACCAAGTACTCTCATGATATCCGCAAGAATCATGTAGAAATGGTTCTCTACGCCCTTAAATCTACCAAGCCCAGGGAAACACGTGTTTCTACCGGCCACGATTGGTTCGCTAACGTCGGCATCTCACCTACTACCGAGGAAAAGGAAACGTCCATGAAAATTCGGGTCAAGGTAAGTACACATCGATGACGAGGCGTGTATCCTCATCATTCTATCGCATCTCAAGATCTAAAGTACGGACACGAATGCTGACTTCGCCTCAGCAACACTTTCGCGGGAGAAAGGCGGACCAGGGCCGAGATGCTCACTACCTGCCAGTTTGCGTCAAGTCAACCAAGGACGCCGTGCCCAAGTACCGATTTCATCACACAGAAATCGTCAAAAACGTCCTTTCTCCCAACTCTATGCTCAAATTCGTCCCCGTTATCCGCGATCTGGAACCGGAAGAGGAGCGAGACTACCTTCTATGGCTGAACGAGCTTGAGAGGATGGATGCTAGCTGTGGGTTCAAGACGTTAGGTAATCGCGAAGACCGAGTCAACAGGACTTTCCGCAAAGAGCGGACCGCCACCCTGTCACTGTTCCTGGATTCATGGCTCAAGAAGCTCAACATTGACAACTGTAACCGGACGACTCTCATCCGGCACATGGCCAGTTCGGAGTCTGATGACGCCATCACGCCGCAACAAAAAACGAGTCTGGTCAACTTGCATAGCGATGACAATTTAGCCGCCACGCCGAGAGCTTTGAAGGCAGCAAGAGTGTTCACTGAGGCGTTCGATTACGTTTTCTATCAAGAGGCGCCAAAAGACCGGGGAGTTCTCTTGCGCGACGTGCTGAAGCTCGACAAGTCTGTTGACGAGATAGTCGAGTCGAAGAAGGCAGCCAAAGGCGACAATGAGAAAGCCTCATCTCTTGAGCACTGGATCGAAACCCATACAGTCATGGGTTGTCTTATCTGTTACAGCAACTCTTGCGAACATGGGGACTACAGCATTGAGAATCACAAGCGCAACTTTTCCATGGATTGCATCGGAATGTACGGGCGTATGTTCTCGGCGAACCGCGTTGTCTCCTCTAAAGAAGACCTCGAACATTCGGATCCTCCGCTCCCATGTCAGCGGGAATGCTTCCAGATCAACGCCAGCACTCCCGATGCACCTTCGCGACCTTGGACGGAAGACGAGACGAACTTGCTGCGAAGCCTGTTCACAATCTTGGACCACAACAAGGTCAGGGTCAAGGCTCAGTGCGCGACTGCTGAGATTCTGAACAGGTCCTGCTGGGATGTCGACCGTCACTTGCAATCTCTGGGCATCACTCTTCCCCCCTTGGAGAGTTTTGAACCATCAAGGGTCAAGAATCTTCCCTGGTATGACCGTAAGAAGAAGATGCTCATCGGCGACTGGCAAGATCACACAAATTCCCACGACACCAAGGTTCGCCCTTCGAATGACCCATGCCATCATGACGGTCCCTGCACTGCAGACAATTGCACTTGTATAATGAACGACATCCTCTGCGAGAAATTCTGCCGCTGTACCGAGGACTGTTGCGCGTACAAGTTCACCGGCTGTGCTTGCCATGCCAGCGGCAAGACCTGCTTGCAGAAACAGAAGGAAGGCCGCCCCTGCATTTGCGTGCAACTCAATCGCGAGTGTGATCCCGACCTTTGCGGAACTTGCGGCGCTGTAGAACGCGCTGACCCAGCAAATCAGCACGACGATGCCCTGTTCCAAACGGGCTGCCAGAACATTGCCATCCAACGAGGTGTCAGCAAGGCAGTTGTCTTGGGAAAGAGTCAATTGGAGGGCTGTGGGTACGGTCTATTCACAGCGGAAGACATTGCTCAAGACGAGTTCGTCATCGAGTACACTGGAGAGCTGATTGTTGCGGACGAGGGTGTCAGGAGAGAAGCAAGACGCGGAGAGGCTTTTGCTGTTGAAAAGAGTACTTCTTACGTATTCAGTCTCTTGGATTATGAGGGTATTTGGGTCGATGCCGCTATCTATGGCAACCTCAGTCGCTACATTAATCACGCCGTGGAGGCAGCCAACGTCCAGCCAGGTATTCTCTACGTCAACGGAGAGTACCGCATCCGCTTCTCGGCCACTCGCAGTATCAAGGCCGGCGAGGAGCTGTTCTTTAACTATGGCGAGAACTTCCCTAACCTGACTAAGAAGATGATTAAAGAGAAGGCAGACAACGAAGATGGTGAGGTAGGCGGAGAGGAGAAGGCAGCACCGGTTAAGAGAGGCCGGGGTGGAAGACGCCGAACCGAAAAGGCTTCAGTCAAGCAGACGACGCAGAAGTTTGCCAAAGCCAAAATTGCCAAGGGCGTTCGCACTGGAGCGCGTAAAGAGGCGCCCAAATTGACAGCGGACGATTACGAGGCATTGGCTGATTTTGAAGTCGTGTCGGGCCCAGGGCGAAAAAGAAAACGGGCTGCCAAGAGTGACGATGAGGAGGAGGAATACCACCCGTCTCTTGAGTCTGAGGATGCGCAAGATGCCAGCAAGCGCAGTATTCCTGCTCAACGAAAGCATCGTCGTATGAAATCGAAGAATATGCACACGGATTCAGAAGCGGATGATTCCACGCAGACAACATCTCCACGCGTCAAGCTTGGACGAGGACGCGGACGTCCTGGTGCCTCCAGAACCGCGAGTAGGGCGAGATCAGTTGCGAAGACACAGATAGCTCCTCCCGGGAAGTCAGAAGCGGGCTCGCCCGTCCAGAAGAAACGTCGCGGGCGACCACCCAAGAACCCTCGACCAATGAGCCCGACTGAGAACGATGAGGCTTACATGGGTGACGTTAAGAACGAAATCCACGCAAGTTTCACCGCGTCCTCTAAGAGCCAAGAGGTCGAGGGTGATACGATTTCGGTCGGCCTTGATCCTCCGAGATCCGCCCGTGGACGTAAGCTTACCACGCGCGGCTTCAGCCCTGAGATCCACCGTATGGATGTTGACGAAGAGCTCGATGTCAACGCCACCCCTTCTCGCTCAAGGGGTCAAAAACGCAACGACGCGAACACGATCACAGCCAGGGGACCGTCACGAACTAGACGTGCCTCAACATCACAAGCTCGCTTAGCTTTGATCGATACGGACGATGACGTTGTGGTCCGCGCACCGGGTTCGCAGCGCAAAGGGAGACTCGCTCCCTTCTTTGAAGTGAACGATAGCGAATCCAGTTATCAGAACAACGGCGTCGAGTTCGAATCGGAGGACGATGATGACGATGATGACATTGTCGATCCCTCTTTGCGACGTGCCGCCAGGGCTAGGAAGAAGCCAGCTCGCTTTCGCGTGTCGGATGACGATGAATCTTGAGGTGACGGATACGTGGCCGGTTCAGCATGGCTATTACGAAAAGCATCATAGGAGTCAAGAGATATGAGGCGCAGTTCTTTATGGGGAACTGCAAGAACTTCACGACACCAATGGATGGCGGAGGGTAATTCGATTTTCATATTTTTGCATCAAAGTTGGCATCCAGCTGGTCAAACTCATCGCAGCCTTCCCAAAGGACTGAGAGTTCTGAGTAAAACCAGCTGGTTCGTGGGGAACATTCTGCTTGGCGCTTCAGGAAAATCCAGGGAGTACAAAGCATACATAGTTAGTCCGTGGATACTGGATTCTGTGACACAGTATCACAAAGCCGTTTGCATGGGTTGCCAAATATGAGTAGTTGCATTTGATTCTTCCGCAATGTACGAGACGGTGACCAGTGCTTAGATGTATACAAGTCAATTTTGCATTGCTCAAGCAGCAACTAAGCTTTGGCGGGGTAGGTCGAACCAGCCCAGATCTTTTCAATGTCAAAGATTAGTCTGATGAGCAAAATACTGTTCGCTTTCGACAGGTCGGTTGAGAGTTTGAACAGGTGGGGCCAACCCTTTCGGGACGATGAGACGATACCTACTACCTCAACAATGTCATCTGTTCCAAATAGACTCCTACGCATCTTGAAGCAATATGCGTTTAGTTTCAGTCTTGATACTATTGTGCTTTTTTTTTCCGTCCTACGGCCTCACTTTTAGCATGCGTGTACAGAATTCAACACAACAATCATCTTCTTTTCAAAATTTAAATGAAATGTCATGAGTGCTTTCTGTCACAATACATACACGATTACAAAATTTGATGAAGGGGAAACGCCACACCAGGCAGTAGTTTTTATTAATAAGGTTGGAATAGAGTGTTGACTAAAAGAAATATAGGAGGAAAAACGCAAAGTCTGGAGTATTATCACATTACGTACCAGGTACATCTTCTGCTTTTTAAATGATGAGATGATGACTAGGCGTCTTATTTTAAAGTAGGGTTAAGAACCACTTCCACATAGTTAGGATAGATTGAGTAAATACGAACAAGGCAATCGTTCAGTTTTGTTCACTGCCATAGCGGCGTTAAAATAAATCCAGTAGCCTGAATTGAAATATTGAGAGCGGACATAGATCAAATATGATAATCCTCAAAATTACAGATGTTTACTTAGGTACCATGAAAAAAAGCTGCCTACCCTGGGAGCACATCTTTTTCTAAGTGTGGGAGTATGATTCAGAACCGTTTAATACCTACAACTATTTGACTTAGAGCTATAATGCTGTGACGTTAGCATTATTTTCTCTCGTGAATGAACGCTCATTTCATACAGATGTAGCGATAACTACATATTATTCGATAAGTTGTGGTTGACATGTTATCCGCCGGGCATTTCTTTGGATACAAAAGAAACCCTCACCTTACACTCTCTTCTCCTTTATGGAACGTTGCAGAGACCCTCTCGCAGGCTGTTTGAAACACTGGTACGTTTACACATGGGGCCTCGTAGTGCAAGCAATTTGTAGTCGAGGTTCTGTTGCGGAAAACGTTGATGCTGCTGTGTGTCTTAACAACTAGACTCCGGCCAAGAACGAAATGCCGGAAAGGGACAGCCTCATCACTCGAAAGAGTTACGGTGACAGCGTTGAGCGATCAATCTAAATAGGGAGACTGTGTGTATGATGAATACGACGAGTTGTGGAAAAACAATGTGATTTGAGTCAAGGCCCATGTTGGTTTTTACAATTTTCAATTGGCTCGCTGGTATACTTTTATCTAAGCTAAATTATTCACAACTAGATCCGGTCCGCCATGCATGTACTAGGCAAATAATGAACGACGTGTCCAGCTCATGTACCGAAAGTCGGAACCAAAAAGGAAATGACCCAGAGCTTTCCCTGTATCGACGCCCAACACCATAGACGCCTCAGAGCTTTAATATGTACAACGCATCTATATCATACAACCAAACAACAACTGCCGTCTAACACGACAACAACTACCTCTTGAAGAATTTCTTCTCGACGACTCTCAGCCCGGCGTATGAAACCGCCGCAAAAGAAAAGGCAAGCTCGAAACCGATGTCGCCGCCAAACGCGCCGCCAGCAAGCTTGCCGATCGGGCCCGTGAACCACGTCTGCGACATGCCGAGCACGGCGCCCATGACGCCCATGAGGAAGGCCACGAAGGCAGCAATACCGGGCGGCAGACGCGAGGGGTCGTCGTAGTCCTCGATGTCGTAGCCTCCGAGACCGCGGCGGAAGACGACGTGGTCGGTGATGCTGATGCCCTCGTAGATGGCGAGCCAGTAGGCGATGATGAGCATGAAGTTCTCGAGCCAGGCCTCGAAGCGGTCGTAGCCGGGGATGCTGATGGCGATGTAGACGCCGGTGCCGGCGAAGACCCAGATCCAGCGGGGCACGCGGGCGGTGTGCCGGGAGAGGACCTGCAGCGAGAGGGAGACGGAGTAGATGTTGGGGCAGTTGTTGGCGATGATGGAGAGGGCGAGGATGACGAGGCAGAACTGGCCGAAGCCGCCGAGCTTGGGGACGAGGACGGCGGCGAGCAGGCCGCCGATGCCCGAGTCGGCGTAGGCGGCGCTGAAGGTGGGGTCGTTGACGCTGGCGGTCATGACGGCGGCGCCGAGGAGCTCGGTGAAGCAGAGGGTGAGGAAGAGGCCGGAGAAGGTGACGAGGAAGACGCGCATGCGGGAGGTGGACGGCGGGTAGTAGCAGGTGTAGTCGGCGGCGTACGAGGTCCAGCCGGTGGCGAAGCCGAAGACGCTGGCGGCGAAGGAGAGGACGGAGCCGGCTTCGGAAGGCCCCGTGTTCAGGGGCAGCATGTTGTTGAAGTTGCCCGAGTGGGCGAAGACGCCGAGGACGATGAGGAAGATGACGAAGCAGGGGATCCAGGAGAAGCGCTCGTAGGTGTGGACGATGCGGTAGCCGAACGTGCAGATGACGAGGGTCGACAGCGCAATGATGATGATGCCGGCCCATCCTGGCATGTCGTGGTTCACAGCGTTGAAGAGCTGGGCGCCGACGATGGAGTTGACGGCGGACCAACCTAGACATGCGAGGATATTGAAGACGGCAACTTTGGGGATGTGTGTTAGTGGCGGCCCCCCTGGAGAAGAGAGGTAATATTCGACATACCAAGCTTGACGACGTAGTAGCCGTACCAATACCGGGAGAGAACCATCTGTCGAAGACCAAACTTGGGGCCAAAGGTAGAGAAGAAGCACACGGGCAGAACACCGAGGAAGTTGATGAAGACGATGGTCAGAGCCGTATCAGCGAAGCCGAGACTGAAAACCGGAATAGCAAGAACGCCGATGGCAAAGGATGAGACGACCATGTTGGCGGAGCACCACTATGAAGACTTTCGTCAGAACCACCACTCCTCTTGGTTTTTTGCGCACACGTTCACGGGCGAAACTCACCATTGTTCCGACGTTCATGATGGCGTCGTCGGTACGCTCATCTTCCGGGACTCTCTCGATGCCTCTCTGTTCCACGCCAAACTTGCCCGCCAACCTCTGGAGTTTCGCATACGTGCTGGTGCCCGCCTCGAAGTCCTCTTGGTGGACGCCGTCGGCCCCCATGTAACCGCGGGCCACATCCTTCTTCTCCCCGTTCGACTCGACGTCGCTTTTGGCCTCGAATATCGCCATGGTCTGTGTCCCAGTCTCTCTCTCTCTCGTGTTGGTTTCTTTGGAGGTGTAAGCGGTCACCGGAAGTTCATAGCTTGGCTTGACTCGGCGACGAAGTGGACGGGATGATGGAGGACGGTGGTGTCTTGTTGACGATGGTCAAACTCAATTCAAGGCGCTTTGAGGCTACCGATCACCAGTGAGGGGGAGGGAAGGGTCCGCAACGAGGATTGGACGATGAGCAACATGGTGGCGGACCCGGGGCAGTAATATCCCAATTCACACGACGGAAAGTGGAGGAGCCCTTATCAGGGCGATGGCGACGCGCGCGAATTCTACGGGATCGTTCGTACCCAGATTTCCGGGCCTCGAAAGATGGCAACGACCATTTTTGCGCATCGGTGCAGCAGAGCACACACCACGTCCTAGCCTTTCTGACGCGAAACTGGTGGGGGGAGCAAAAGATAAGGAACCGCGGCATTGAAGAATCAATCGACATATCCCCACCAGCGCGTCCCTGGAGTATGAGTAGCGGGTACTTGGTGTGGCTCGGAAGTCAGCCGGCAGCTGGGAGCCGTTTGGGATAGGTCCGGTAAAGGGGGGCCGCGCTGGAGTCTGATAGAAGACGCAGAGAGGCGAATTCGGGATTCCCGGGTTGCCTTTCGTCCAATGGCGAATTTCAAAGGAGAAAAAATTCGGTGAAAATGGAGGCCGTCAGGCGAGGGTTGCGGAACTGAGCAGATGTTCTTGTCTGTCAAGTACTCGGTACATTGCACTCTGTATGCGCAGCATCCTCGACAGTGGCATCACGCGACAGGGCAGAGAGAGGTAAGGTGAGGTGAGGTGGCTCGAAACTCGGCGATGCGATGGTGAGGGAGCTGGTTGTGTGGCATTCGTGCGCGTCGCTGCTATCCGCACACACACACACAACCTTACCCCAGGTTCTCCCCGTCGGAGCCAAGAGACAGATGCAGAAGATAAGGCGGGATTGCCCACGCATCGTCCATGCGCACCACGGCCATGTCCGCGAAGCTGCAACCGACGTGGGAGGTTGTCCAGACGAACGACAAAATGTACGTAAGGGCGAAGAGTCGAGGGTTTCCTGCTGAAGGACTTCCTTATCTTCAGGCTTCAGAACCCCCCGTTGGATCGTCGCGATTAGATAGGGTATTGTGAGTGTCGCAATTGGTCGTGTGCGGAGGCAGGGTTCCCGCAATGGAGACCAAATCTTGATGGCGCTGCCGCAATGCCGATGCCGAATGCATGGAAGCAGGAGATTGGTGACGACGGGGCAATTTTGCTTCCACCCTGCAGCGGGAGGCAATCAACGAAGGGCTGGGGTGCCAAGAAGACGAATTGTCCGAACTTTGGGCTAGATGCGAATGGGAGTCGTGGCCCATTAGTCGTGACCTCAAATCAGCGTGCAATCCGAACTATTGATGATAGGAAGCCGCCGCAAGATTCGGAGTGTGTCGAGGGGCTCTTTGTGGACGCGAACCCTGACCTTGCGACCGCGGGAAGTAAAGCTTAGCTTTCCTGGGCAACGGGCCTCTTGAACATTTACTTCAGCATGTTCCCTTCATCCAGGGAGTTGCAGCCACACTTGCCTCGGTGTGGCGGTGCACCACGGCGGTTCCTTCCGCACCTCGTTCCGCGGTCGTATTAGGTAAGGTAAGGTAGGACCCCCTTGCCATTACCTCATCTTGTTGGAGAAGAAGACGCATCTTGCTCTCGCATTAAAGACGCTCATCCATCATCATATGCCAGCTTGCCGTGGCAGGCAAACGCAAGCGCACGTCATAACGTCGCGAGGAATCCCTCCAACCCGCCATTTCCCCCTTCTACATGCGAGGACGTCGCGAATCTCGATAGTCCCCGCAAAGTTCCAAGCCTGGCCTGGATCATCGGACGCGAGATTGCTTGGCATTCCTCGGTGAAGCTGGTTCGCCATTGTCGTCAACCGCAAGACTTTGGGACCCCCACCTGAAGCAATGGAGATTCAAAGAAAGCCAGCGAGGAGAATGGGTCAGCCATCTTCTATCAATGTCTTCCAATACTCCTCGCATGGCAGAAACCTGGAGGGCGCGTGATGATAAACACCGCCAGTGATCGGCAACTTGATCACCTGCTGGTTCTGTCTTGCTGTTTCTTATTCCCTACTTACGGCGCTCCCTGGACGTTGCGACAGACGCAGTCTTCCAAGACTTGACGGCAAGAAAGACCTCACCGGCTTCCAAGAACCAAGACCGCCCGCCCGATACCCCCCACTCCAAGGCCGGTTGCGAGCACCAAGCTGAAAACTAACCGCATTCTACGCCATGTCTCGCAAGCACGGAACAGCTCAACGAAGTCAATTGCACGAACAGTACCTCGCACAAACGGTGCACGGCATGATCGTTGGCAATGTTACGGCGGGGAAATCGGCAGCGCGTCCTTGTCTCCAACACGACAGCAGCCGGGTCAGATCTCGAGCAGACAGATCCTGTCGGAAGCCAAGTGCAGTCTAGACCTGCCGTCCTTGCGTGCAGTCGTTGTTGCACAGGTCCATCTTCATCCTGAAACTACGTCAACGCAGGGAAGTAAGACGCAATCTACCGTCCGATAACACGAAAGCTCCCTTCAAAAACTCGTGGCAGCCAAAAGCAAATTGAAAGACATCCACTCCAAGTGCCCATGATAGTTCGCACTACCTCTCCTTGCACCGGCGTCGGCTGCCACTGGCTCGGCCGCTCAGGGCAACGTTGCTGTCCTCTCCCCAACACGTTGGACGACGCCGTTTGCGGTCGGCCTGATGCATGGACTCGAACCATGTTAGCAAGGCACCCCGCCCGACTGCCGAAGAAGCGCAAACCTCCTCCGCGGTGGTGCCGTACGAATACGTTGTTTTGATGATCGCAGAACAACACTTGACGATCACGAACGTGAGGAGTTTTTGAGTTTCCGAAAGCGCAAAACCCACGAGCCCGCCATGTCCCAAGAGCGCGCAATCTTAAGCAAGCGTGCTTCGGGCGTAGCCACAACTCATGTTTTGTTTTGCGGTCGTCTGATGTTTAGCACATGCAGAAGCGACTACCTTAATCCATGCAAAAGAAACGAAACAAATGGCACGCTATGTGGAAGCTGGAAGCTTTTTGCTGTTTTCGCTGTCCATTCTGCAGTAGGGCTGAGATTCGGGCTCCCTGGCCGCGGCCCCTCGATCTGCACAGTCTCTCACCCCAATCGTCCACCACCATTGATTGAGCTGTACATCATCTTTGCCCACCCTCAGCCACAGGTTCTATTCTTATTTTACTTTTTCCAACGCCTCGGTCGGCCCTGCCGCGCCTCATTTCCTCGTCACGGTTTTTGCGTGGCCTCAGCTCCCCTCCACCGCATCTGCGCTAAGCCGAACCACCCTAGTCTCTCCTCGTACCTGATAGCACACACACACGGAGCGGGCACACACTAGGCACCACACGGTTACAATATGTCCCCAGCATTCTCGGTCCCTGCCGATTTGCTAGCCATTCCCAAGAACCTGTTGAAGACGGACTGGCATTAGCGTCTGGTTCCCTTTTCTCGGGGTCTCGGTATGGGCGAATCAATGTTTTCCATATGACTGAATCGTCTCCCGTCTCCGTACTCACCCTACGCACCCATAGTCCCACGATGGCAGATCATCGGCGCCTTGGCAAGAACACAATCACACACATACACACACAACCCCCTGGTCAAGCTCTCTGTCCCGCGCCCGTCGTAGAACGGGAGCACATGTCTGCTTCCGCAGGTGCGAACCCGTCGGAGGCAGCTGTCATTGATGATGACTCCGCAACAGCAGGGAACATTAACCACCCCGCTGCGGTGTCTCAGTAACGCACGTTAGAATTGACGAGATTTGAGATTCGAGGGGGGCCAGAGGGAAGCCTCCCCCAGTAATTACTGTACCCAGCAGCATATGGCGCGATGAGGACGCCCCTCATCCCTTGCTCTGGTCTATTGTTTCCTTCCGGAACCCCTCGACTCTGGACGTTCCATCGGGCTAAACCCAGGCTGATCGATCGCGCTGCCAGAGCGGGAGATGGGCGTTGACCAAGAGTTGTAGCCCCGTCCGTACCCAAGGAGCAATTAAGCTGCGAGAGGTGGCGCGGGCTAACGCCGTCACCCATGGCTTCCCGTCGGGCTTTCCTCAACAGCCTGCTCGCCCCATGTGTATGTATCGTATGCATGTGTGCGTGTGCCTGTGTGCGTGTGGGTGTGTACGAATATGTGCTTACTCGCAAAATATGTACATGTTGTTTGTTTGGCCCCGTATTGATAAAGACCAGCCCTTCCCGCCATGCCTTCGTCCGAGTTACCTCCCATCCACTATCAGCAACATTCCAGCAACGACCTGGGCCGTACCAGAGGGCTTCACCATAGAAGGGAAAGGAAGAAAAAGACACCTTCGTCCCGTCCTCTTTCACTCGCTTTCGGCCTGAATCATATAATCCTGTCTCTCGCTCAACGCCAACATTCCGAACGCCTCTCGCTCTGCTTCAACTCTGAGCTCCTTCGCTTATCGCAGCCGTCTTCGATCACCAACCAGCCAAACACATCCTTTTTTACCTGCCTTGCCTTCCGCCACACACGCACACACACTCACACATCAGCAACCATGCAGTTCAACGCCATCGTCTCCGCGGCCGTTGCCGTCTTCTCCCTCGGCGCCGTCATCCAAGCCAGACCTCTGCCTTGCACAGATGTTCGTATCCCAACTACTCACCCATTATCTACGTACGCATCTCTAACACTGTTCACCAGCTCAAGCGCGACCTCATCCTCAGCGGGCAGGCCAGCCCCGAGATATGCTGCACATACGGCATCTGCAAGGGCGACGTCAACATCATCAGCGGATGAAAAATTGACCTCTTGCCCTGCGGAAAAAAACACAAACTCGAGAGCACTGGCCGGTGCTCGTCATGACGGAGACGTCCGGTCACACCAAAACAAGCGAGCACACATTCATCAAAGAACACACTCGCGCGTACAAATGCATACCTTGGCGTTCATCAATGGGGGGATACGGATATTCAAACGGTGTTTGGGGGGCGCAACAGGGCGTTACACAACTTGAGAACCCCAATCTTTTTTTCCTGCTTTGTGTGAGAATATGGTGTCTGGGTGGGATGGGGAAAGAGGCCAGCCCCGATGCACAGCTCGGCATCTTCAGATCTCAATGGGAGAGTTTCTGGGGCGAATGGGATGCCTAGGTCGGAGTTCCGCTGCTGTCATCGTCAGCAGCGCCCGCCCCGTTGGCAGGTGTGGTTTGTCGTGCATAAGCCGCCACTCCGACGAGAGGGGTTTTCAACGGTCAGATAGCTCTGGACGACGAATTGAAGCTCATGATTACACACAATCTCATCCTCAGTCAAGTGTTCGGAAGAATGAACTGTTGCCATGGTCGACCCGAAAAAATATCGTGAGAGACAACGCAAAGCCAAGACGTCATTGCCATCCAAGTTTTCCTGAACCATTTTGCGCTCACGCTTACACGAGAACTCGAACAAGGTGAATAATGCCTGACGCCTAAAGACGCCCTCGTGGTGCTGACGGGGCGGTTTCTCTCTGCGTGTGTCTCTCGGAGACAATTCATCCACCCCACGTGGTCATCCATTGGTCAACGTCTCGTATTGCAGCCGCGTGCGGCCATGCGGCGCCGTTCGTAAAAGATAAGCCGTTGCCCTAGAGGTGTGTCTTTGGCCAAAATGAGCGCTATCATACACGATACCTTAGTAAGACGTGGTAACAAAGTCACCTTTACGAGGTAGCGAGTCCAAATAAACACCACGAGCTAGCCCATAGCCGAGCAAGCGGCTCGATGCTCATAAGAAAGTTGCATAGAAGTACACCTTTGTTCTCATTCAATTAAGCACAAAGTCGGTTGGCTCTTTTCCAAATTTTTGCCTCGAATATTCCCCTTGAGCGGCAATGCAATTCAAATTGGTTTCTGATTCCAGTGCGCGTTTCTGCGCCCAGCGCGGCCAAGTAAGTAGGCGGTTGAACGTTTCTCATTGAGCTTTTTCTTCATCAACCTGGAGAGTCTCAACCCAAATATATGTCTGTCGTCAAAGAAGCCCAGCGCGATCCTTCTGAACATGACAACAGCCCTCAAGCTTCTGGTCACCATAGACAGCCAACATACCACGCCATCAGGTGCACGCTAACCGCGAATATCGCCATGGCCGTGAACAGGACTCCGAATACAGTGAACGCGATGATCAACCAGGACAGCGTGCCGTTGCGCTCATAGGCGAGATAGACGTGGTAAAAGAAGTAAATCCAACAGCCTTGACCAAACAGCACGGTGAACATGGTATACACCTTGTGCCAGTCGACCTTGCCGTCACTCTTAATCCATAGCTTGCTGTTCGCCTGTTTCTTGACTGGCAAACGAGAACATCAGTACTTCTATTGACAGGGGATGAAGAAATTAACCTACTATCGAGCTCTTTGCGGTCGCCTTCAGCAGTTGCGCTACTGCTCAAGCTGGTTTTACGGTCGGCCATGATGGGTACGCGTGTCAGACGTGCAGTGTCGAAATGAGTGTATGATGTAGGGCGATGGACTTTTGAAAACGCATGTGGTTCAGTTCAGGAACCAACAACGGCCTCCATATAGAGGGTCATGAAGCGTAGACATGGAGAGGTGTCTGCGGCGTTGAAGGAATCGCGATGTGACGTTGTGTTGGTTGCAAGTTGAGTCTACCTATTTGTGGGGGGGCGAGGCAGACAAACACAGCCAACGACCCCCAAAGTCGCACTCGCGTCCGGGGTCCTATGCCGGCCAAGCATAGGATATGATAAACTTAGCACCAACATGCCTAACATGGCCCCCGCCGAGGGACGAGAAGCCCATGACGTTCGAACATCTTGCTGCTAGTAACTCTTCCAGGAAAACACGATGTGAGATATTTCAGCTCTTTCCCTCGCCTGGAGCATGCTCCGCCCAGCAGACTTACGGCCGAAAACCGACAACCCGCTTCTCCGAGGTGGCACAGCTACAGGTGTCTGTTGGTTGACGGCAGTATCCCATCACTACCGTCTGCACGTAATTCGGCCACACTCTGTGTGCCCAGGCTTCTGAACAGGCAAATCAGCGGGCGGGTATCGTGCGGGCCGCGATGGAGGAATAACTCAGCCACGATCAAAACCTTGCGATGAAGCAAGAGAGACCGCACAGCCTTGTAGTCGTGCTGTGACGTTACGGCGCGACTAGATATTTTGAGGGTCTCAGCGGTAGGCGTAGAGTCAGCTTCAATCGTCAAGAACTTGTTGGAAGAAGGACTGTGGTTCTAACGTCTTCAACTAGGTGGTGTATTCATGACTCTCAAAGTGTGATTTCCATATTGCCGCCCCCGACATATGCAAGATGCTGGGTCTGCCACTCTTGGCTGGGCAGATTTCAACTCTGGCGGGCTTGAACATAATGGCATCGACCAGAAGACGTATTCTCCAGAGTAAAGATCGCGATGTTGTTGAGGAATAAGTGTGTATATAACTCGAATGTGCTCACCTCGTTTCCCAGATCAACCATCAGTATCAGCAGAACAACAAGATCCGAACAGCACAGTTCTTGATACCATCCAACCCGTCATACTCATCTTCACCAACATGTACTTCTTCCCCCAGAAAGATAACAACTACGATGGTCTTCCCGGAAATCATTCCACTCAGAGCCATCGCAAATCTAGAACTGGGCACCCCTTCATGACCTTCCTCGTTCTCTGGAACGTAGTCATCACCCTCGCCATCGTTTCATGCATCTTTCCGATGGGTTCCTCGCTATCTGCGTCACACGATAATGCAAAGGAGCTCGTCTCTACCCCAATTGTCGCTTCTGAGAGCCCCGTGTCTCTCGAAAATATCAACTCTTCAACAACGGAGCTCGTGGCGCTCCCTCTCGAATCTCCGGTCACCAGTACGTGCAATCTCCAGCCAGAACATTAAAGCCCCCCCTTTCCCCCAGTTGCTGATTTCGTCCCAGGTACAGCGCTTGAGACGCGTCAAGAAAGTGCCGCTCGAAGGTACATGACCCTTGGGCTCAAAGTTGCTCGATACATCTCCCCCGGATTTCTGGGCTTCGGTGTCTGGGGCCTCGTCACCGACTGCAAGGATTTCTCCGAAGACACGAGCGACCCCGGATCCGGCGCCAAGTGCGTTGTCGGAGCGCTCAGTACCGCCGTGGGCGGAATACTGGCCGCCCAACCCGTATTGAATTACGCAATGGAGACATGGGGAAAGGTCACCGACCTTGGTCTGATGTGGCTTGGCAACGATAGCCCTGTTAAACGCGACTTGGAGCTCGTGGCAGCCGTGGAGGACAACCTCTCCAAAGCCATGCGATCCGAGGTGCGACACATCGGCGACTGGAACGGTACCTTCTCGGGAGGTCTCTCCCAGAGGGACGGCCAGGCTCGGTCCTACCCGGTCTTCGGGGCCAGGCTCAGAGACCTGGACGTCCATTTCGCCTACCTGGGTGACCAATACGGAGACAACACTACCATCCTTCGCATGGGGTTCGGACCCGGCCCCGTCACCGAGGAAAACAACCACCGTCTCGGCCGCCGAAACGTGAAGTACAACGCGCAGCACTTCAGCGAGGGCGGCTTGGACATCAAGGCCGAGAGGCCAAACGGCGAGTCCGGCGGCACGCTCGCGGACCCGACCAGGCAGGAGGACTTTGACTGGATCTACGAACAGGTCCAGTGCTACATGACCAACCACGCCAACTTCGGACAGATGCCTATCGACAACGGCCTGTGGGACCTTCTGAACACGATCATGTCGGACGTCAAAGGGTTCAACTACCAGGTGCTGAATGACCTGGAGAAAAACACCATCGCGGGCGGCGCGATCGCGGCTTTTGGCGCTGACGGCAAGAGTGCGATTGGTGAGATGGGAATTCTCTACAGCATCGCTCCCGACCCTGCTTGCACTGACAATATCCGATAAGCGATTCCAAAACGTCATCTCTTTTTTCTTGTTGTTAGCATGCTGTCTCTTCATTCAAATGTTTGTGTTTAGCTATGGAGTTTAGTTTACAATCTTTGATTTATGTCCTGCATTGTCTTTATTAACCGAGCGGGACGGTGATTGATATGTATGGTTGTCAAATTTCGTATAGAATCGTCACGACCGTCGTTGCTTCTTGCTCGCCCTCTCGTGTCGCAGCAGCACGAGGCCATTACGAAGTCGTGCCCGCAAGAAAGGTGTCGCTGTTGATGACGAAACCGTACGAGCCCTGATAACAAAGCCTCAATGAGCGACTCATCATCCCACGATAATCTCTTGTAGTCGCAACCACTGACATGAACCCGAAGGAAGGGGAAGGTAGCGTTGACTCACAGCGACGTTGTAAAGACACACCTCCGGCGCCCCAGGCGTCTTTGTCCCGCAGCAATCCTCGACCATCACGCAATCCCAGCCGCTATTATACGCATCAGTCAGGGTCCCGAGCACGCACTGATCGGTGTTGACCCCGGCGAACATCAGCGTCCGCACCCCGGCCCCGTCGCCGTCCAGATACCTCCGGAGCGGCTGCTCCGGACTCCACATGCCGGACATCCTGTTCTTGTCGCAGTGCACGTCCCCGGGACGGGCGAACCGCTTCAACGGCTCGTAGATGTCGGCGTTCCAGCTGCCCTTGACAAGACACCGCCCTTTGCCGTCGCCAAGATCTCCGCCGAGACCGAGACGTGCGACCTTGTCATCGGCAGAGGCACCGAGGATGAGGGTGCGGGAGAAGCCTCTCTGGACGCTGGCGGGCATCACGTCGAGATCATCGTCGGTCAAGCCCCAATTCAGCCAGATTACCTGCCGTGTCAAATCAATGAATGACTTGCGCGCAAACAACCAAAAAAAAAGCCAAGCCAACGTTACACTCTGCTGCGTAAGCCGCTGCCGTCCAGCTCACCTTACCCTACCTTACCTCTCCGATGCAGTGCGGGTGCAGCAGCAGCAGCCCTCCCACCCTTTGCCGGGCAAAACCCCGGCGTCGAGTCCGACTGGCGGGGAAAATGGAGGACAGGAGAAAATGAAAAGTGCGGCCGCCGTACCTGGACGCCTAATTCGCGGCATTTCTCAATGACTTTCTCGGTCTTGTCAACTGCGGCCAGCCCGGCGGGATGGTCGCGACAGTCTGGGTGCAGAAAGTAATTCTGCATATCGACAATCACGAGCGCCGTGCTGTGGGGGTTCACGGATATGAAGGTCTCCGTGGGGCCCTGGGAGGTGCCGACCGTCCAAGCCGGAGACCGGCTCCGGGTGAGATCATAGGTTCGCGACGATGTCTCGTAGCGCCATTCGTCGCCCGGCGGGCCAAAGACCAAATCTGGGCGGCGCATGACGAACGCAGAGAGAGAGAGAGAGAGAGTACAAAAGGTCCGAGTTTTCTCCTCGGATATTCTAGCCCCGACTGCGCTGCGCTGCGGGCGGGTATAGTCTAGGTCTTTCCCCGATTGCGGGTAACACGATGCGGTCAAGGCGAGAGGAAGTTGGGTCAATCGTGGGCCTCACGTCAGGTGAAGGAAGAAGGAGGGCGATTATCATTCATGCGACGCAGAGAGTCGGTAGATAACCAACCGTGCAGAGGTGTTATCGGGTGTAAGTCTAAACGTCAAGACCACTGTCAATCTTTTCTCTCTATGTGACTTTGAGCGCCCTATCTGGCAGGCCGTCGGAGCGGCTATCGCCCGATCCCGGCATGCCAATGTAACAGACGGGGTATCATAACTCGAACGCATGCTGCAGCAAAATTTGGGGGTTAAAAAAACATCAAACCAAAAGCCAAAGCGATTAACCTCCAGCTGCGTGTGCTGGCGGTTGAGACGACCACAGGCGCATCCATGCAAGCGCATATCAAATAGGTAGGTCACCGACCGAGGTAGGTACGCTGTCGCATACGAAGCACCCAGACTCTAGTGTTGAGGACGAACGGAACACAAGTCGGGGCCAGCGCCCACGAGTTCGGTTTGTTTGGTTCACACTAGGCATGGCGGATCTCGTGGTAGGGGGCAATGGGTCGGGGAGACCAAGGGATCTCGCGTCGGGCACCGTCGCGATTCGTGGAGCGAGATGCGCTTCCCCCTCCCTCAACAAGAAGCGACGATGTTACGGGATAAAGGCAGGGGAAAAAGCAGAAGGCCCAACGACGTCCCCGGCTCTCCCACCACGTGAACGCACTCAGAAAAATCTCCGCGGGACGAGTGAGCAGTTCTATGCGGCCAATGCCCCTCCCGGCGCGCCTGGACCTGCAAAGCGAGAGGGTTGGCGCTCCTAGAGACTCGCGGGAGAGCAAAGGAAACAATCGGACTGGGCAACGCTGGGCGACTATCGTCAAAGGTGTCGCGGGGGGGATGGTCGTCGTCGGGTGAGGATCGGCGTCGTGATTGGAGCGGGAAGTCGCAAAGAGAAAAAATCGGTCTTACAGCGACCGAACAATTCCCACACAGCGGCGGCGCCCCACCCCCTGCCAACAAGCTTCGACCCTGCGTGACGTTGCGACGTGGGGAACTGGGGTTGACTATTCGCCTCGACCCCTCGAGAAAGGAGGGGCTGCGTTAAAACATCGAGGGGCGCGGGAGAAGCTCTTCGTCAGTAGACCACTTACTTGTCAACAAGCTATATATCCAGCCGAGCCCAGAGACTGTAGACCAGACCCCGTCCGGCTCGATTGACCCTTTGCTTCGCTTCGTCCATTCTGTCCTGTTCTGTCCTGTGCCTCCCTCGCCTTCACACACTGTTCTTGTTGCTGCCAGCCGTCTCGTCTCGTCGCCGCCGAACAATTTGCAGCCCTACCAGAGCACACATAAACACACGCACACAGCTTCCACAATGTCTCCCTCGGCTGTTGATCCTCCCGCGTCCGTCGGCGCCGTTAAGCCGTCCAAGGCTAACATCGGTGTCTTCACCAACCCCGCACACGATCTCTGGATCACCGAGGCCGAGCCCAAGTTGGAGGCTGTCCAGGCCGGAGAGGGACTGCAGAATGGCGAAGTCACCATTGCCATCCGAAGCACCGGCATTTGCGGGTAAGTCACCAGCTCGACAGCCGGAGAGAGTTTGACCAGGACTGACCAGATGCATAGGTCCGACGTTCACTTCTGGAAGCACGGATGCATCGGACCCATGATCGTCGATGGCGACCACATCCTCGGCCACGAGTCCGCCGGTGAAATCATTGCCGTCCACCCCAGCGTCACCCACCTCAAGCCTGGCGACCGAGTTGCCGTCGAGCCGAACGTCATTTGCAACGAATGCGAGCCGTGCCTCACTGGTCGCTACAACGGTTGCGAGAAGGTGCAGTTCCTGTCCACGCCGCCGGTCCCGGGCCTTTTGCGGCGATATGTCAACCACCCGGCCGTGTGGTGCCACAAGATCGGTAACATGACATACGAGAACGGTGCGATGTTGGAGCCGCTGAGTGTGGCGCTGGCTGGTATGCAGCGTGCCGGTGTGCGTCTCGGTGACCCGGTGCTCGTCTGCGGTGCGGGACCCATCGGTCTCATCACCCTCCTCTGCGCCAAGGCTGCCGGTGCCTGCCCGCTGGTTGTCACCGACATCGACGACGGCCGTCTGGCTTTCGCCAAGGAGCTGGTGCCCACGGCCATCACCCACAAGGTCGGGCGCGGCACTGCCGAGGAGGAGGCGAAGCGCATTGTCGAGTCCTTCGGCGGCATTGAGCCTGCTGTGGCCATGGAGTGCACCGGCGTCGAGAGCAGTATCGCTTCGGCCGTGTGGGCGTGCAAGTTCGGTGGCAAGGTCTTCATCATTGGTGTTGGACGTAACGAGATCAGCTTCCCCTTTATGCGTGCCAGTGTGCGCGAGGTGGACATTCAGCTGCAGTACCGCTACTGCAACACCTGGCCCAGGGCGATTCGTCTGGTGGAGAGCGGCGTCATTGACCTCAGCAAGCTGGTCACGCACAAGTTCAAGCTGGAGAACGCGCTCGATGCGTTTGAGACGGCCAGGGACCCCAAGACGGGCGCCATCAAGGTCATGATCCAGAGCTTGGAGGACTAAACTGCGGGTATGGAATGGTTGGTGTTTTGGGCATAATACGGCGGTGTTGGCGATTTGGTGTCATGGACGGTCATTTGATATATTTATAGAGACAATTTTCCAATGATTCATAAACTGGCTGCGTTATTTGGTGTCTGCCGTTGTGTGATAGTTGTTTTGGATGGGTGATGGTGGTGGTGCTTGCATGGATAGCATTGGCGTGGGCGATGTTCGTTGAAACTTGAAGACCAAGATGATGTGAAACCAGCAAGAGTGAGCTGCGGAATAAAATCACGAGGAAATCAACTTTTGGCAAGCGCATCCAGTGTCATGATAGAACCCCGTTCTTACCCATTGCCCTGCGCGTCCTTCAAGGGTAACTCCCTTTGGTGCGCAACTTCCGCCCAAGGACAACCCCCACATCCGGGCCAGTCCCGCAATCTCATTGGCTAGATAGCCCTTAAAGCGGCATAGCCCGTTGTACCGGCCGGCGCGCTGTTCCTGCCCTTGTGTGAGAGGCAAGGTACATGGAAGGAGTGGCGCACCGGAAGCTCAGTGTGGTAATTGAACTATTTTTTTTATTTTTTTTATTTTTTGCTCAGGGTTGGTGCAATTGGATTGGACTGCCACAACTTGGGCAGCAGCACAGCACCAACGACACAGCGACAACAGCGGCAGCAGGAGCAACAGCAGCACCCTTAGCCAGTACGCAGTAAAACGCACGGGCCACCTGTCCGGCTCGCAACAACAGCACAAGCGAAATCTTCCGAGAGGTCGGAGGCAGAGACTGACAGTTTGTGAGGGAAAGAGCTCTTTTTTTCCTCACGCAAAAATACCCATCACCACCAACTCCCCTCCTCCATCAATTGGCCGCCAACGAAGCTCCCCCCTCACCCCCGGAGCCGTTCAATTCGATCCATCCCCGACCGACTTCAGATCCACCGGTTTTGATCCTCCAGATTTTCGATCCCTTCCCTCGGCCAAAATGTCTTCCGCCCTCGCTCGTCCGTTGATGCGGACCACCGCCCGCACTCTCCCTTCCCGCGCTGCCGTCCGCTTCGAGTCAACCGCCTCCAAGAAGGCCACCGATGCCACCAAGGATGCTGCCGCGAAGGCCAGCGAGTACTCCGCCAAGGCTGCCCAGGGCCTGAGCCGCGCCGCCAGCGCTGCTGGTCCCGCCATCTCTGGTGCCGTTAATGCCCTCGGCAAGGTCGGCGGCCGTACTGGCAAGGTTATCGGCTTCATCGAGAGTACGTGACATCTGGGATATGAACAAGAATACGCTCCGAGGAAGCGTCACCATGCGTATCCCGAGCCTTGTGACAGGATCAAGTGCTGACCCAATTGCGCTTATAGAGCAGGTCCCCTGGGTCGTCTACTACTCCCGCGTCGGTCTCGAGCTCTCCAAGATTGTCTTCCACGGCCAGAAGATGGCTCCTCCGTAAGCTCCTGTGAATACGCGACATCTAGACTTTCCAGCATCTGACTGTCGTCCGCAGCCCCGTCTCCACCTTCCAGACCTACTTCCAGACTGCCGTGAACTCCCTCAAGAACCCCAGCGGCCTCCTCAGCTCCGCCTCCGCGACCGCCAGCTCCGCTGCCTCGGCCGCTGCCGCTGCTAAGCCCGCCAACCTGGCCTCGCGCATCAACACCGCTACCGTCGCTACTGGTGCCGTCGTCGCCGCCGAGTGCCTCGGTTTCTTCACCGTCGGCGAGATGGTTGGCCGCTTCAAGATCGTCGGCTACCACGGCGAGACCCACGCTGCCCACCACTAGACGAAGCAAACGTCGGAACTCGCCCATTCTCGAAGACGAACTGTAAAAAAGAAAGGGATGGAGGAGATGTGTTTCTAATTAATTCACCAGCATCTAAAGAAGGAGCGGAAATTGGTGGTATCGGGATATAGACACCGGGGTTAGGGGGTGTTAGGGAACCAAATACGCATGAATGCTCAATGACCCGTGTAGGAGGTTCATGTAACCCAGAAAGCCGCGCCCCCTAGGTAACTAGGGAGCGGACATGTCTGGGAGCGCGAGACGAGGAATTACGCTTCGATGGTACCTTGGATCCGGTTCCTTCGAGCGTCCTCAACAGGCACCTTTTTATTTTCCTTATGTAGAATCTGTACATCACGTCAACGCAGCCACCCAAGCTGCGAAACCCGCCTCCTGTGGGTAAATACCAGGAAACCCTTCAACAACCCTTGTTCGAACGTGAGCCCCCCTGGGTTTTGCAATAATGGGAGAGACGTCGTTGCTGGGGCATTATACGAGCGGGCGAAGGGAACAGCCATGGTCTCTCTGAATAATCTACGACTTCTGTCGTGATATTTTCATTCATGTTGTGCCTCAAGATCAAATGTCGTCAGACGTTCTACTTTCGTATGCATATTTGTGTTGTTGTTAATCTTCTAAAGCTTGGCAAAAGGTCACCTTGAGCCAGCTCTTCTTCACACGGAGGCGGGGCACTATTGGGTGAGACGGGTCTGTTCATCAGCAGCTTGTTCACAAGACAGACGTGGGTACTGGTTTTGGATGGCACGCTCAGTCAATTTGCAGACATTAAGACGCCAGAAGGTCGGGTTCTTGTTGGTACAGGCTGAAACTTCCGTGTGGCATATCAGAACTCCATCTTTGGCACGTCATGTCTCCTGTCTTCGAGACGCCTTCTGGTTAACGAACGGACTCTGGCATCTGACGGATAGAGCACCTACAAGTATAATGATGGAAGAGTATGGGGCCGTCTGCCCGCATGATGTGGCACGCAGAAGGGCTCATGATAACTATACTGACTTAGCCGTCCATGCAATGCGAAGATCCATGTCGCATATACATAACTTGTCGACGAGCTCTCGAATCGTCTGAGCAACATAACTGAGCACGCATTCTATATGTACTAGGAAATGGAAATCATATTAGACAATGAACCTGTCAGCTACGTTCTGAACCTATATTACTGATTGTCTTGGCCACCCCATTCCGTGAACTTCTTCATACACCTCGAAGCTTGCAGGTTTCATGCACAGCTATTACGGCATGCCCGGAGGAGACTTCAATTATCTATTGGTGTAACGAATCCCATGGTGTCTCAATACCCAGACGGGGTGGCCAAGGAACTCGCAGCGGCACCTTCACAGCACCAAGAGACAGTTCCGTATAAGGCGTGGCAAGTAAAGACCCCTAGAGCCCTTTAGAGAAAGGCTTAGAGATACTACGCGAGCGTGTTAAGAGAGGAGCGCTAGAAGAGAGCTTCGCGGCGTATCGAAACACCTAGCTTTTAGCGCATAAAAACGACGGCAATTATCGGCAACGAAGGTTAATATAGGTAGTCACTGTCCAGGCCGTTTCTTCCCCTAATAATAGTGAGTTTGCAGAGAAGTTTGGCGGCTACTTCATGTTATCCTTTTTAGATTCCTTTTCGGGTTATATCAAGTGCCGTTGGACGAAAAGAGGCGGTATTAGTACACCAAGAACGACATATTAGCTAACTACTCAGCATCAAGGGCAACTTACCAAGCTGTTCAGCGGCAGCTGGGCACCTGAAATATGCTGAGGCGTACGCCTTAGAAGGCTCTCTCTCATAGACTTTAGCTGTCTGAGGGCTTCTTCCGTAGTGAATCACTCTTAGCCCCTAAGCCAGGAGTGCACGAAGTATTCAGCTTAATACAAACCGCTGAAGTCATCTTCTCGTAGCCAGGTACCAGGCTCTGAAGACGTCGACAGCACCCATCCTTTGACGGACCAGACAACATTTGGAACCCTCCTCATCCAAGACCAAGAAGTCGTCGTTCGGTTGTGAGACAGCTCCGACCATTAGACACTTCAATTTCGCCGTACCAGTCCCTCAGGTTCTTCATGTTGTAGAGTGTGTCTCGGATTTCCTCTCGGGTCTCTGGTGATAGTGCTTGGATGGATGCGGAGGAGTGCGGGAGGATTTGAAATTGCATCTGTCCTAAGGTGACTCTCTTGTCTGAAGTTTCTCTCCGAGTCTTCCCACAGCCTTGAGAATGTTCTTTCGCAAATGTGCCCTCCTCTGCCCTTTTTCTTGACTAGCACTAGTGTTAGTAGTACATTCGCTAGATGACAAGAACGATGACATCAACATCACATAGGCTAATCAAGGACGCTGGACGACGACGGCAGCAATGATCAGCTCCGCTAGACGACGACGACGACGATATAGGACGCCTTAGCCGGATGATGCCAGTGACAGCACCTCACACTTCAGATCAACCCCCCGCATCATTCCATTGGTGCCTCGTGGTGTGACAATCGACATCCCCTCGAGACCTACAACGCACCAGTTCAATGACCATCTGACAGATTGAAGCTGTCTCCGAGATGACTAGAACAACCGCAAGAAATTGGCATAGGGCTACGGTGAGTTTGCATAGACTTCATGGCCGACTCTGATGCTGTCTTCACGTTGACTTTCGCATCAGCAACACAACATTTAGTAACGGAATCTGTCTCCATCACTAGAGTTGAGCGTGCACACTCTCGCGTACAAGGTGGACTATGCAAGTCCACCAAGATACACATTATCACCTGTTTGTTAAACTTATATTCGTAACTGGTTATACGGCGTGCTTAGTGCCAAGCTCGGGGGGGCTAGTCTTTGAGCCATTCTGATTGCATTGGATACTCTCTCGCTTTACACTACGCGGAGCATGAGGTACACAATTAGTGTGATTGATTATGTTAGGCCTTTCAGGTGTATCGAGAGTAGAGACTGAATCTTTTCACGCGAAGGCGACCAGATGTGCCCACCGCTTGTCAAAGGGGGTTGGAAGACGGTCAAGTTCAAGAACGTGTCTACCAGATATCTTTTTCTTATCACGGCTTTTCTGACGCTCAACCAATCATCCGCAGAGGAACAGTAAGTTGTCAAACGAACGTTTGATGTGTTGCAAGGCCCCTTCCTCTGTCCAGAAAAAGTTGTCCCTGATTTCCTGCGCGCATGCTCGTCGCTGCCGGTGAAGGGTTCAACAAGCTTAATACTGGGTATTTCGCGTCAGTACATTGACGATAGGGCCCTCCAAACATGCAGCTTCCATTCATTTCAGTCATAGCTTGTAATTGCAGACCAGGCCTTTGGAAGTTTTGCTGGAGGTCTATGCTGGCAGAAGACAACGACCACCTGCGTATTGCGACACCATAAAAGCATTCAAAGCCATACAGTGTGTACGGAACTGGGTGCCAATGTTATATGACAACGCCAAAGCTTTGAGGGAGGTTGTGTCATGTGAGTCCAAGATGTTGGCAACAGTTACTTGCCTGAGCCTGTACCAACTCTTCTTCAACCTCACTCTCTCTGATGCTCTCTGTAAATGCCCTAGTTCGGGACCGAGATGACCGAGAGGAATGTGATGCCTGCTCGGGCGAGATGAGCATCTGAGAACACAGTACTCTTGACATTAACCGTTCAACAGCTTATCTGACCGGTGTGCCCCAGACCACTCCTCACCGACGGCCATCATAAGACCTAATATCGTCTCTTGACGGCCGGCAGGCCACGGCTTCCGCGGAGTATATGCTATCAAAGAACATCAGCCACGTACCTCCCAGAAACACGGGAAGAGCGATAGCACACGTCCATATAGGGGGAGTAAACATATACACAAAAGTGAGCCTTCCGCAAGATCCCAGAATGCCGCTGGGTGTCGGGATCAGGGGTGAGCGAGATGAACTGCTCGTCGTGTAGTCGACTTCTCACGTTACACAAAGGGGAAGACACCCCTACCCTCCCCCTTTGGACCCGCGGCGCCTCCGCTCTCCTGGGAAGCGGCCGCCGATCGATGCTTCCATGTTCGCGGGCGGATGATGGATGATGGCCTGGCCCGGAGGCCTGGTACATGAGCAACCAGGAGGATCCTCTCCCCTTCCCCGTGCCCACTTCTCACCAACGTCCCAAATAACTTGACAGCCACAACGGCAAGGCCCCCCTTCGCCCACGAAACAACGAAGCAGACGACAAGCCTGTGCCGCACACTCGCCGACGGAAGCTCGACGACCGGGGCCGGGGGGGGGGGGGGGGGGGGGGGAGGAAGAAGAAGAAAGAAAAGGGAGAGCAGGACAGTATAGCCAGTCCGAAGTGCCCGGCACCGTCTCATCGGCTACATATCCCGTTGTCTCTCCCATGCCAGCCACCAGAATTGCGGCGCGCGAGGCACCTTTCATTGTCTATCCTAACCTAATGAGGTAGACGTTGAGTCGGCCGCGCTCGAGGTATGCCCGTCAACAGACCAGGGGGTTGGGCTTGCATCTTTACCAAAGTCCCAAACGAACCAACAGACAAGAAAACCACCAACAGGGGGGGGGGGGGCTGGGGGAAGAGGATGTATCAAGGCAGATGAGATGGGAGGGGGTAGGGGGGCCGATGTCCAGGTACAGACCAACACTGCCAGCCAACACACCAACAACACACCACCAAGGAACAACACATACACGAACGCACAACACCCTCCTCCTCTCATCCACCCGCCCAACTTCACGTGTCTCCTTCGCTTCCCCTAACCAGGTTCACACTCCTCCCCCCAATTCGCATGCCACGAGGGGCAACCCCTGACTTACATTGCCCCCCCTCCCGAGGTGGCGTTCGCCGACCAATACCTCTCCTCCGTCCCACCCCGGTCGCCCGACGTTGCCAAACCGTTCCGCCGGGCTGCCTAACCAGCAAAGTGGGGACCCCTTACCATCCTGGCGGGTTCCTCGTCCCAACGACCGTCGAACGACCCCGTCCGCCGAGGCAAACAGCAGCAAACGTACGTACGTACGCGCATGTGTGTATGTATCCGTATATTGTGTCTCGTCTGTAAGCCACACCACATGCGGGCTGTCGGTTCGGACCAGCACCAGGACGACAAGGGGCGGGCGGCTGGGGGGTTTGTTGGTCTTTGGTCTTTTGGTCTTGCATGGTGTCAGCAAGAAAAAGGACGGAAAGAAAGGGCCTAGATTTTCGTGTCCGGATATGGCAGGGCAAGCGTTAGCGTCTCCACGACCTCCCCGGTCGTGATTTAAACGTCGGTTGGTGTCTCCTCCTGGGGGTTCGTCATCGCAGGCTTCTCGAGGAATTTCTTGGGTGTCAGGGGGCGACATGGTTGGGCCTTTTTTGCTCCCCTTATGCAGGATCGTGGCTGGGCTGCCTGCGATGGACCTCAACCGTATCAAGTATGATGTTTCCGTGAATCGTTCCCCGTGCTATCCATGGGCCTAAGTCTTGCGAGTCTCACCAAGCAAGAGAATTGTACAGGCCGAAGGAGCCACCGTGAGAAAGCCACGGACGACCAGAACGGCTGATTCCAAGCCCCATTGCGTCCAAGATGTTTGTTATCCTGTGACTTGCGATGGAATGAGAAGTTTTGTGTGTCTTTGGTTTGTTTCTGAAGAGACGGGGGGAAGGGCATACTCGACAACCCATCTTGTCACTTTCGCTCCACACTCGTCCAACGGAGGGCGGCACTGGGAAACCCGGGAAGAAGGAAACCAACAACCTTGTGCCAGGCATACCGGCTCAAGCGCACGTTTTTAACCGCTCCGAGAGGGGGGAGTGGGCAACGCGCAGATCATCGGGGGACCTCCCGTATCATTCGGCATCGTCGTCCAACGAGCGCAAGACTTCTACGTCGACCGAGGACGGATACGAGGTAATGAATGGCAGAGAGAGAGATACGGCCGGAATGTACACATGCCTCCTCTTCGAAATGCCAGCCGGCGCTGCTGCTGCTGCTGCGCTCTTGGCCCTGCCCGCAATGGGGAAAACACCACAAATCACATATGTTGATGTGATAATATGACAGAAAGGGACGAGGTTGGGCGGCCGTTCTGGAGAGGAGAGGGGGGGGGATGGATGCATATGCATGTACGTGAGTGCGGTTTGAGCACACCGATCCGGGCTCTTTTTTGTACCTCCCCCCTCCCTTCCCACCCCAGCCGGTCCAGTTAGCTCGGGTTCCGTGTTCCTGGAACTCGGCCCAGCTAGTTGAAAATTGTCGGAAAGTACTGGTACAACGGGACATCAGGGGGGGAGGGGGGAGCAGTGCAGTGAGACGAGATGCTGCTGGCAGCGGGCGGCGGGCAGGCGGGCGTGATGGAGGAGGGTGTGGAGATGGAGGAGTACGAACAAAAAAAAAAAAAAACCAAGGTTTGGCCCGACGAATGAGCTGGGCGCAGCTGGACCGCCCCTCCCCTACCCTCCCCTCCCAGGACCGCATCTCGGAGGTGGAGGTCGTTTTCCGCGGATGCAAGGTTGAGAAAGAAAAGAGGAAAAAAATAAGAGGAATTGTCGGTCAGCCTTGCAACCGGCCCCCAGTCGACGGCAACGTTGTCACGGTTGGCCGAAGTTGCAGCACGGGCTAGGGAGAGAGCCAACAGAGGTGCTGGCCTCGAGAGTGGGAGGGGGCGGGGGGAACGGTTCAACCAGCTTGTCGGAGACGTGTGTTGGCTATGTGGGCAGAGACAGAGAGAAAGAGGGAGTTGCTGTGTGTCTAGGCTAGGGTGTGATGCGCATGAGAAAGCACCCGTGACCTGTTCTGTCATATGCAGGAGCAACCAACGGCGTCGTCAAAAGTGTTGGTGATTGTGGTGGTGGTGGTGGTGGTGGCTGTTGTTGCGTACTCCATAATGCGATGCATGGTACTACCATCATCGCCCATCGTGTTAGGAAATGTTGATCGATGATCTATGCGAACGCCATGCGGTCGTTGCCCGACCCAGCAGGGAAGAAAAGGGTGCCGTGGTCGGGCATGGCATGGTAATCAAAACACCGCGTTGCATGGGGGCCTGGGAGAGCGAGCGAAGGGGGCAGACTGAACCAACAGGTGATGGGGCTTGCGATGGTCGAGTGCGATGCGGGTGAGCATGCGGGAAAATGTGCTCCTGCAGCGTGAGGTGGAGATAGCTGGACAAATTGTTGGCAATGCAAAGAGTGGACAAAAGAAAAGAAAAGGAAATAACAAGATAAACGGGAGTTTCTAGGCAATATTCTCACCGATATTCGGGTCGAGAGCGCCAGTTTGCTTTCCAAAGCCTCAATATGAACAAGAGCGCCTGGCTACATGCCTTCAATGTTACCCACCATTCAGCCGTGCAGATGCCTCCGTGCCCGGCGAGAGCCTAACGAGCCTTGAATATGGGGTCATTCTGCCTGCCTGGGCCATGGCAGCTTCGCTGGGTTGATGCTGCTCGAGTCACCGGGTCTGGAAATGCAATCATGGAGGAGGTCCTTAGGCCGGAGCGTCGGCCTTGCTTTATGCGGCCGTGGCTTTGGGTCGCTCATATGGCTCTATTTACACGACTCCATCGGGGGACAAGGGAAACAAACCGAGGCCGTGAAGACCAGCCAGGCGCGGCCTAAAACGAGTAGCCAACATCACGCTTTCATGCCGAGAAAAAACATGCCATTTTCCCTGCCTGCTGACTTGCTGCCCAAGAAACCACCAGCAAGCTCATTGATGCCTCCGTCAACACCATACACATGCATGTTGATACACAATTAATACCTCGGAGAAAAATCCCCCAATGTGAAAATAGTTCAGGATACGAGGGACATGGGCGTGATTGTTCGAGCTGTAGGTAGAAAGTGCTTAAATTCCCAAAAACTTTTGCCAGACATAGAGGAAGTCTCCAGAATCGCCCAAGTATACAAACGAAAGAGGGAAAACAAAGTAGGCGGAAAATGTAACAGTCAGCCTTCTTCCATCCGCAACTTTGCAAGGCGAGGCTTCAGTGGCTCCCGTTGTGGCATGTGTTGGGATTATTGCAATGGCTCAGGGTATATTGGTGAAGTAAGGAAGCCAGTAACGACGAGAGGGAAATAAGGCGGAGTTTGACTGCTCGCAGGGCCTTGTGCTGCAGGAGACGTCTTGGCGACAGCCCAAATCAAATCATGTGGTTGAGCTGGAACGGCCGACAATCACGGCCGACTCAGTACGCTCTTCCGCGCCCTCAGCAGAGAGTGCCCGTCTGCATTGGACGAGTGGGCACCCGCCGAGTCCGGGTTGGGTGACGTGCAGTGGCCAGCGTTCAGCCACGGAAGGCTATCCGATGCCTCTTTTTCTGAACATGCGAATTTGGTGTGATGCCAGCCGTCGTTGACATGAGAGTGTAATACAAAATGACTCGACGTAGTCTGGCGCTGTTATCTTCGAAGAGAAGAATTCGGTGCGTAGGCACTGCCTTGCCTCGTTCGTTTGCCTAGCCCCATTGAATGAATGCAGCCCCCCCGGAGGACTAAAGTCCCTAGACTGAGCCCATCTTCGGCCCCCTGTCTGTAACGCCCTGTAGATACCAGGACGGGCTCCAAGGCCTCGGATCGATGCGTTTGGTGTGCACAGGAAAGTGTTCGCTATAGTTGTCCAATTGAGCGGCGTCGCCTTGAAAGATATCAAACGTGGCAGTTTTTGTTCGTCCTATTGCGGGCCAACATAAGTTTTGACGGGAGGGCGACAGCAGGAGAGCTGCTAACGAGAGCTTGCCGCGACGTAACCAGCGAGGCCCAATCTGCGAAGGGGAATGGTTGGAGCCATCGGCAATCAGGTTTCCTCCATCTCGAAATCATTGGACCGGCTTCTGTGCCGTCCACACGTACCTGTGATGGACAATCAGTACTTGAAGATGCATACACACCATTGGCCATTGCAGTTAACCGCAACGGCAATTTGCAGGCGGAAACTCACATTCTGCAGTAGGCGTGGACGCTCAGCCGGCAGAGCTCCTGCTTAAGCACTTCCACGAACTGGTTTACTTGATTGGCGGTCCAGGGTTCTGGCGCATACCGGGTGAATGGTGCCATTGTCATCGCTTGAAGACCGTGGGTAAGCCCGAGATTGAACCAGCGGCCGAGCTCCTCCCCATGTTCATTAGGGCGCACCCATGGGTTGATTGGCAGTTTGATCACCTGCTGATTGAAGTTTGTGAAACCCATCGATTCGAGGGCAGCTTTCGTGTCGAAAATGTCGATGGGAGCACCGAACCTTCTCATCGCCTGAGACAGCACCACGCCCCATTGGCGAAGAGGTGAATTCGGCGAAAGGGTACTGTCGTCACAATGGAAAACCCATTCAATTTCCACCTGCTCTATGAAGCCTCCAGGCTTCAAGTGCCTGAAACTTCGGTTGTACAATTGTTGCCAGTCTCGCACGGAGCCGAGCATCATTTGCATGTGGACGAAGTCAAAGTATTGCTCAGGATACTGCCATGGATCTTCGACGTCGGCACGCACAAACTTGACAGTCGGGGGGATGCTAGTGGCGAAAGGTGAGCCCACGCCATGCTTGCATTGACCAACGCAAAATACATACCTGCCAGGTTGGATTAAGGAAAGATCGAGTCCGATGATGCTCTCGGGGGCCTTTTGGGCCCAATGAAGCTTGCTGAGATAGCCCTTGTCAGCTATTTCAATCAATTGAGCGTGGGAGCTGTGTCACGCAATGGGCGTCTTACTCGGCAACCTCGATTGCCCAGAACCCAGTACCTGCTCCGAGATCGATAATGCGGGAGCCTGCTGGTGGGTCGGGAATGCTGTAGAGTGCTTTCTCTCTTGCAATGGAGATCATGTTGTGGAAAATGTCAAGTCTGTCTTGTTCCTCCTGCTCATGTTGTCAGCTTGAAGACCACACGAGAAGGAATCATCAGGAACGCACGTCATCCACAGGAAGTAGGTATTTGCCACTACGATATCCGCCATAAGTGCGCCCATTTTCAGAATAGTCGCCTGGCACCTCCGAAGTCCCACTATTGCGCACCAGAGTCAGCGTGTTTGTACGAAGCACGTATGCTACGGCCTACCATTGAGGAGCTACATACCTTTGTTGAGACATGGCTACATGCGTGTGGATTTTGGACAGACGGATGGTCTTAGAGCAGCTGTTGAGCAGCAAATACTGGACAAGACTATACGCAAATTGTTGGGTTAGCGTTGTTTGAAGCTAGAGCTGCGAGGACTTGGAGAAGGGCTGGTGTATGATGTGACACTGGCGATTCTGAAACATGGAGAAGGGGGAATTGGGCTGAAGAAGTGGGAATGAGACAGCAAAGCAATTTAAAGTAGGTGCAGTAGTGAGTCTGAGAGGGAAACGAAACGAGATGACGGTGGTAGCGCAGCAAGGCGAAGAAGGCTGCATCAGCAGCAAGTCAATGGCAGCACGCACGCACAGAGCCAGGCCGGATGCCATCCAGCAACCTAGGGGAAAATGGCCACCGAGGGGCAGGCTTTTTATGGGGAATGCGACCCGAACGAGGGCGGGCTCGAGTGAGGGTGTCGAGAGTGACGGGGAGAGAGGCAATAACCCACGACAGATGTAACAGCGAACAGAAAGAAAAGGGGCCGATGGCTCTGGGAACTAGCGGGATTGGTTGCTGCGAAGAAGCTGGGTCACTCGACTTCTTGTATTCCAAGAGCCATGGTACACTGACACCGCCCTCCCTCTCACTCACACAGACACACCTCGACAGCAATACACACACGATCCATAGAAGACTCCCGAATAGGCAAGGATTCCACCACAACTATGGCAGGGGAAGGCAAGATGCTGTCCGTCGCTGGCATGACCAGAACAAAACCGGACAGGCAAGACAACGCCATACTCTTGCATTTGGCGGTGCACTTGCACTGATGGCCGGACGACACGCGCAGGCGCGGACGGACGCGCGCGTATACACGATTTTTCTCTGCTCCCGCCATCACAGCGGCCTCTTTGACAAGGTTGCTGGCGCGGCACCACGACAACTCATGGCCCAGCCAACAGGTCGGCTGAGAAGGATGCGACCAAAGAAAGAAAGAAAGGGAAGAAAAAAAAAAAAACAGCAAGTCTCGTTCCCCTTTCGAAAGATGGGGAGGGTGGGTGACATGGGGGTTCGAGGTGGTGGTAAGTCGCATGCTAGGGCAGAGAGAAAAGGGCCGCGTGCTTAAAGGCCGGCCAGCGTGCGAGTACATGTACCTGCATGGGAGAGGTCGCAATCATGGCCGCCAACATGGCGTAGGAGATGAAGAGTGGGAAATTGGTGCAGGTTGCATATGTATGCGTTTGTGTTTGTCTCCGTGAGACGGAGGCTCGTCTTGGGGGTTGAGATGGGCAGTGATTGAGAAAGCAAGACGAGGAAGGTTGAGATGGACAGCGATTGTCGACATACCTTTCCAAAACAGTCGGGTTCAGTGAGAAGAAGACCGGGGGTTCGTTTGGGATCGCACAAGTCGTGGAGGTGGTACAGACGGGGACCGGTGCTGCGGTAATCGGCCTTTTCGCGCTCGTCGTGTGCAGGTTGGCTCGAGGCGATAGGTTGCGAAACGACGGGCAGCGTCGCAAGAGGCGAGAACCGTTGGTCGGGTCGGATTGGGCTGGGCTGAGGGAGCGTTGGGGTCGAATTCTCGAAAACGGCTCTGTCAAGCAGCCTTGGCAAAAGTCGCGTATAAGCCAACCTATGAGTAGGGCCAAGTTTGTGACGAGCTGGACTCGAGACAGGGTCGTTCAACGGGTCCAGGTTTGCGATGATGAATGAGGTGAGTGTGGTGCGGCAGACGCAAGGAAAGAAAGGCAGACACCAAGGGCAGAACGTGAATGGTGGTCGGTCAAGATTCGGGGGGCCGTGTTTGAGGTCGAAGTTGAGGTCAGTCGAGGTCGAGGTCAAGGCCGGGGTCGAGTTCGAGGTCGAGTTGAAGGTCGAGGCCAACGCAAGGTGATGTGATGAGGCGTGTGTGATGCGAGGTAAGGTAAGGTAAGGTAAGGTAAGGCGGGCAGGTTAAAGGTGTGGTGAAGGTAGGTAGGTGTATGCGCAAGGTGTGAGCTATTACGTTGCGGTGCGGTACGTTGGTGTGGTGCGGTGCGATGATTTGTGAAGATACCCCCAGTTGGGCAGGTCAAGCCAGCAGGTTGAGGTAGGTAGGTCAGGCTGGGTCTGTCGGGTTTCGTTTCGGCGACGGGCGGGAGCGGGAGGAACAGCGATCAGGCGGGATGGGATGCACCGAGTATTAAAGGAAGGGGGGAAAATGTCCAGGCCCCAGGTTCTTGTACAGGATCTGTCTGTAAGTGACGGGAAGGGGAGGTGTCGGTCGGTAGGTAAGTGGAATCCAGGGCAGCAGAAAAGCAGCACTACGACCACGACCACCACTGCCACCTAAGGTAAGGTACCTTACTGACGGGATGTTGTTAGATCCAGCAGGACGACTATGGCGTCGGCGTAACACCAAGGGGCGACAGACAGACAGCCAGAGAAACACTCCCAGGCACTCCCCGTCTTTGATGAGTCCGCCCAGGTTTACCACCTACTAAGGTAGGCAAGGTAAGGTAGGTAACTATCCGTACCGTAGGTAAGGAAGGCAAGGTACCTCAAGGTAGGTACTCAGGCAAGGTACACCAAAGAGAATGTAGGTACCAGGTAGTAGCTCCAAGTCCCCGTAGGGAACCTGCTGAGTTTAAAGAAAGGTGTGGGCTCTCTCTGCTGCTGTCCTGTCCTGCAACGTTGGAAGAGGGGGGGTGAACCCTGGACGGCGGAAGCAATCAAAAGACGCCGATGCAAGTGAAGAACAAGCGCAGCTGCACCACGCCCGCCCGGCAAGTCCCCGTCTGTCTGTCCACAATTGTATGCGCCTGGGCTTGCCCCTCTCCCTTGTGGCCTGTGTTGGTGCGAAGACACGCGCAAAGGATTGGCGCTGCGTGCTGCGTAGTATTGTCTGTCTCCGTCTCTGTCTATTGTCGGTGTGGTCGGTGTTGTAGATGGTGCCAAAGACTGCAACAGTGTACTGCGTATGTTAAAGACAGATTGCTCGGTCCAATCCGTCGTCGTATGATGTTCTAGAAGAGAGGAGAAGGAATGAGAGGTAAAACTAGACTGCGGACGCCTCCTCTCCGCGTCTCATGCTTTGGGGGATTTCCCACTGTTAAGTACAATTTAGTGGACTTTGTTTTTCTCCCCTCTCAAATTGTCCATCTTGTATTCCAATGCCTTTCTCTCTCAGGTCCCCTGTCCCCTGCCCACAATCGCTCGCTGCGGTTGCCATTTCAATCATGTCTGTCCTGTCACCGCCCCGGGGCTTGGAGGGGGAGGGGGGGACAACACTCTCCCGAGTCTGCCTCCCCCCCCCTTGGTGGCCCTGTGGGTGTCGATGTGATTGATGATGGATGGAGCTTGGACATGACCAGGTTTGTAAATATGCAATGCCTCCGGGCCGTAGTGCAAGAAAGGCACGGAAATACGCAAGACGTGTGCGGTAAGGGCTGGTCATCTCACCTCGCTTGCAATTTCACCTGACCCCGGACTAGAGGTCACGACTATGACACAGCGGCCGACGAGTCTACTGCGTAGTACTTGGTTGAGAAACGCGAGTAGGCAGATGGATAGATAGTGTCGGTATAGGTAAGGAACGGGACGGAGACTTCAACAATATTGATTAGGACGGACGAGGTCGAGGAGGGCAAAGTCATCCACGGAGGGGGGGACCACGACATGGGGCCGAATCCACCAACAGGATCGGAGGGGCGTAGTGTAATTCAATTCGTTCGTTCGATTGCGGTAAGGGTGTGTGTCCTGCCCTGCCCTGGGAGGGGGGAGAGGGGGAGGGGAGCCGGACAACGCTGGAGACTGGAGACTGGAGACTGGAGGCCAGCCCAGGAGTCAAGGTATGACGACGGCAACATGCAAAGGGGGATGGACGGATGGATGGAAGGATGCTGGTAACCCGTCTCCCGGGGCGTTGATTTTTATTTAGCAATGGAAGATTGTGTGCATTCTGCCATGTTCCGTCCAATCCGCCAGCCTTCCTCTCGTCGTCCCCTCTCCCCATCCTACCCACCCTCCCTACCTACCTACCTACTGCGGTTCTTCCTCCAGTTCCTGAGAAGTCGAGGCAAGGCAATGCAAGGCAGACCGACGACTGTCTGTTTGTCTGTCTGTCTGGTGCACTCATTTCCTTCCTGCGTCCAGACTCCAGCCTCCCCTCCAGAAGCCCGGTTGGGATCAACTGCATAGCCATGCAGACCACCATACTACGCAGTACTCCGCGCTACTGTACGTCTACCAGTAGGGTAGTTTGGTGGAGAGGGCCAGGGGGGAGGGTATCCGCCTGCAGAGTTCAGATTCCCACTCTTCATGTTCCATCACCTCACCTCCTTGGGCTACCGTAGTTTACCAGACAAGACCAGCTGCATAGGGCAAGGCCATGAAGACATGGCCTGGCGGGGGGGTATCAATCATGTGCCTCACGATGGACTCAAAGTCGTTCGGGACCCGACGCCTGCCTGTGGACGGTTTTTAGTGCCCGTTCAGTCTGTCTTGGTCCTCCCTAGCAAGGTCAAGGTCCCAGAACCTGCGGCTAGAAACGACCAGGAGCCCTGGCAAGCCCTCTTTGCCCCGGCTCTTTTTTTTTTTTTTTTTTTTTTTTTTTTCCCTTACCCCTTCTCGAGAAGTTCTTTCATAAGATTCCCTGTAAGCCATCTTAGGTCGTCCGCTAGGGGGTCCCTTGCAACTCTTCCCGCGCCTCCATACCAATCGTGCGTCCCTTCTCTCGACCCTGATTCGGTGAAACATGCTGGATGCCCTTGAGAAGCCAGTGTCACGGCATGACATGGGATAGGTGGGGGGAGAGAGCAAATGCAGACTGCAGACTGTAAACTGCAAGACGAGAGAGACTACCTACCTACCTACCTAAGTACCTACCGCAGTAGGTTCCTAAGACTTTTGTTACTGATGCATGCCAAGCATTGGGGAAGGGAAGTGGGATGAGGCAGGCGCGCTTACGACTCATCACTCAACGGCGACCTGAGCGTGGTTACTAGGAAGGCAGAGACGGAGCTTCCGACTTGCAGTGGGAAGAGTTTCGGACCGCAGTTGCATGTGTTGTGTTGTGTTGGGTTGGGTTAGATGATTCAGGCTCCATGTCTTGCGTTTCCCTTTCCCAACTGGACGTCCAACTCTACAGGCGCGCGCTAGAATGCCTGACGGATTGAGATGACTTCACTCTAATTTTGGTGCGGTTGCTCGTCCTGTCTTGTCTCTAGGTCCCTAAGTTGTCCTATCACAGTTGGCGGGCAGGTTGCCGCAGCGAATGAGAGAACAGTCGGGTAGCTAAGGTCCAGTAAGAATACCTTTCAAGTTCCAGCATTAGGTTGGTTCAGCCAGCAGAGCGTCCAGCCAAGACATGTCTCTTCCTCCTACCTTAGTACCTTACCTCACCATCAACCACTTGACCGATGCACCTCTTCTCAGACAACATCACATCGCGCCGCACATCGCTGCCCTGCCCTGCGCAGCGCACTCCAGTCCACGGTCCAGCTCACCTTGTCCCCGGTTTTCCTTGACCCCCTCTCTGTCAAGGCTGCTGTGCAGTGCAGCGCAGCAGCGCGCGAACACACCGCATCCACGTCACCAATAATGATAGACGCTGCCGCCGCCGCCGCCGCCTCATTCAACCAGACAAAATAGCTCATCGATACACGCCATTCCAGGACAATGGCCCGAGAACCCAACAGGTCCTAAGTTGCCCATCTCGTCCTCCAGATGCAACGCCGCAGAAGCCGTGCATCATGCCAGTCGGTGGTCTTGTCGTGCTTGGTGGCTTGCTTGCACTGGCCAATCGAGTGCAACGTCTACCACCACGAAACAAACGAAGCACATCCCGTCAACTTGCATCCCGCGGTGCCGACTCACCCACACCGTCGCTTCCCTGATGCCACCTCGGCCCAGTCGACCTGTCGGACCTGACTGGCTCACCACTGTCCCGCCATCCTTGTGCCTTGTCTCTCGCGGAACGCAGTGAAGGCCTTCCGTTGAGAAAAGCAAGCTGGCGGGACGCGGGAGACGAGGATCAAGAAACGGCCCATGCCCAAGGGACCTCCTTGGTGCAGAAATTGCCAAAGCACCCTCAGGTTAGTAACCAGCCGTGCCAGTGTCTCGGGATGACCATTTGTATCCGTAGAGGCACCTTGCAGAAACAAAAGCGACAGAGACAAACCAACCATCGCTCTGTCGACTTTCCCCATCGCCCTGCCTCGGCCACAACCACATCCCAGTCATTACTGCCGCTGCCTATAGGCTGGCCGCCCAGTTTCACCAGATAGAGCCGGCATTCGCATCCTTATCTGTACTGATGGACAGTCATCACAATCTCCAACCGTACGCCACACCCTCAAGGAGACGTTCCAAGCGAGTCTCATGCTTCGTGCCAATCGCCGATGGACATGTCGACACTGAATTGATTGTCATGTCGAATGCCAACCGACTGTCACGACATGAATCCCGACACCGCGACATACCCGGCCCGATTGGGGTAGTAGCCTCCAGGACAAAGCGAGGTTTGCCTACCAACACAAATCGACGGACAAGCCCATTCAACAACGCCTCGTACACCTCGGCCTCGTCTACCGCGAGGCGAGGTACCTCGTCTTGGGCAATACGTACCTCTCCTGCTCTGCAGGGGTCATGTCGGAGCACCCAGGTTCTCGGAATTCCCACCCACCAATGCCCCACGAGCTGCGATTCGGATTTCCAGGGACACTGACGACTATTGCATCGAGCCCAGCCACTTAGCTTGCGACATCACGCGGAAAACGCACCGGCAAGTTCATCACTTGATAATCAACCTCCCTAGGGGGGTCCTGAGACCTACATCATAGTCACTCCATTGCAGTACGGATCTGGAAGATTACTGAGACAGCTCGGAAACCGCCGTAGCAAGGCCTCCAAGGGCGTGTTCCCCGGCAAGCTACAAGGCCGGAGAGAGATCTTCTCCTCATACCCGTCAACCTCCGTATCGGGGCGTCGCTGGGTCCACGAGATCCTGCCAGGTTTTGTTCCTTCGCGGACATTTGCTGTGACAGCCAATGTTACCCATCCACAGAAACGCATGCACCGCTGTTTGTTGGTACCCCCTCGCATCCTTGACACGGGTCCTTGACACCAGAAACAGAGTGTTGGGGAGATGGACCGGAGCTCAATGACACCAAGCCGTGTTCCCAAGAGTCTGGCACGCCTGGGTGCATTGCATCACATCATGCAGCCACTTGTTTCTGCAGCACGGCACCTCGTTCGCAGCGACATTCACATCTAGTCTTTCTGTGTGGCGCAAGCCACCGACTTTGCAATGGTCGAGCGAAGATGATGCTCATAAATTGCTGTCCTGCGTTACTATTTCGCTACCAAGCAAACCAAACGGCAAAATCACATCCGTAGGCGACGACCGGCGCTGTCTGGAAGTCACGCGTCCCGACTCCCAGCTAGTGGGCGTCGATCGGCGGGAGCGGTAATGCTCCCGCAAGGGGGCGAGCAAGTCTTCGAGCGGCTAATGTACACTTATCACGGTCTACGCCATTCGACGTCCCCTTGTCCTTTGTTTAACCTAGCCTCCGGGCCTTGAGAGTGTTCGATGAGGATAGCCCCTCCTTTGTCCCAAGTTGACCCTCGGCTTCAAAGATTGAAATTGAAGTCGTGATCCTTCCCAGCATGCTGGATCGAAGGGGTGGGTGGTGGCTGTCTAGGGCCCCTCCGGATGATTGGCCTTTGCTGGCGACTATTCCACGCCTTTACTCGTTCTGGTCGGCGGTGCATACAAATACAACCCAGGGTCCGTAGTGGTGTCTGAGGCTGACGTCGGGGTTAGATGAGCTGGCAGCGGTGATGATTCTCTTCGACCCTTGACCCCTGAGCCTACGGACCCGACAATCTGGTTCAGGCGCTACCGGACTTTGCACTTGGAGCAGCCAACGACACCCCGGACACCGCCACTAGCCCGTCACCTGAGTCACCTACCTGGGCGGAAAGGAAGATGAGCAGAACCATGTGGGCCTTGCTTGGGGGCCTTACAACAGGCTTACGAACCCGAGGCACCGCGGACGACGCGCATCGAAGGAAGTACCTCCTTTCTATGCGTACGGATACCTCGTCCCCTTGCCGCGTTCCAGCTCGACCGACAAATGGACCCTTGCCCTGAATAAGACATCATCACACCTCCTCCTCCTCCTCCTCGTCTGCTGCGCCGTGATTGCGGCGTGCAGAACCGACACCGTACCGTAGCGATGGGACAGCCAAGATACGCTCTGGTCGGATACAAAGCTCTACTACGAGAGACATTGGATGGCATAGACGGCGCCAAACTTTAATCGAACATAACCGGTGTCAAGGGACTTTTGCTTGGACCGTATACCTAGGTCTGGGGGCACCTTTGCCGGCCACACAGACGCCCGATGTTTTTCGAGTCATCTTGGTTCCCCCGCAAACCGAGCGAGCCAGCGTTGGAAGCCCACGGTCGCGGCTCGCGGCTGAGTGTCATCGTCACGCGCTGTTGGATTCACAAAATCGCTTTTCGACGAGCCCTGCCCAATACCCTTTTGACTTGTATATCTCAAGACTTCAACATTAGACACCTCCCGGACACCTCGTTCTGCCAGCCAGTGGTTCCAAGTCGCTGTCCATGCAACACAACAATGGTGTTGGTTACATCGTCCGAGAGGCCAGGCCTTTCAGCTTGACACGCAGCTTACAGCCTTTCCGGGATGTTAGCAAAACCCTGGCTGCCACAGGGGCTTCCGCGTTGGAAAGCAACCATACCGCCAGTCTGGCTGAAATCGCTACATGCCGTTTTACACCTGTGGTAGGCCCTCGAGACACTGTGAAATGAGCAGGCACTAATGGGTCTTTTGTTGCACCGCATTGGAGTGAAGTGCTTGGCCAATGGCTGGGGCCCGAATGCAAAACCCAGTCGAAGTCTCCCATGGAAAAAGGACACTTGGCCGTGCCAGCATGGACCAACCCTGTGATGCTTCCAACAACTTTCGGCAATTATAACTCCCTCAGCCCAAGACTACAAAAGGACATGGGCCAAGGGAAGCAATTGTCGCAGCCAGAGCTTGGAACGAAGCATTTCGAAAGGATCTTACTGCTTCGCAGTTTAGGAACACTCCCTGCGAACTAAACTTTTCCGGAACCTGCCGAAGGAATGTCACATCTCTGCCAGACAGTCACCCGGTTCTTCTATCGACATACATACTTAGTAACAAGTCAAGGTCCGGCAGCTCTGCTTCAGGTGCGGCAAAGCAACGCCGGCTGTGCGTTCTTGTTAGCCTCGACCGCCGATCGCAATGCAGCCAACGTCCATCTCGTTGTTACCCCAACGTGAGACCGACTGAATCTAGGCCAAAGTTCTCTGAACTACCGAATTCTTTCGCCATGTCCTGACCACCCAGGACCCCGGCATGGATGACACTAAACATGGCGCAAATCCACCTTGTACCAAACACCGAGTGGCCTTAGACACGATTGCAATCTGCAAGTGTTGTTGATCATACATAGGTTTGGGAAAAGGGTGGTCAACAACAGAAGGAATGCGGCACAGCATGGTCATCCGTCTTACGACCGGGTGAAGTTCCATCACCCAAACCCACAGTTGATTACATTAATTACACTGTTTCCATTTCAAGCAGCTTACAGCCGGCGCAACGAACAGCGAAGAGCAAAATCTCCGACCGAAGCTGGGAAACAAGGCACAGGATCCTGGACGGAATCCTGCAATAGCGGTTCCAAACTCCCGGGTCCAAGTTCGCACTCTGGCGCAACTCCAATGTTGACAGGCAGCCGCGAGAACGTGTTGCCAAGCCCAATTGGCTCGTCCGTTTGCTGTGCCTCTTCGCTTAACCCGCTCAATCTCCCTAGGACTTTTGACTCAGCTTCGGAACCTTGGGCCAAACTGCATCGGTCGATGCTGAAGACCACGGGAACAGGGCCAGGATGAGGATAACACAAACGGTGATGTTGGTCGTAGGCGCTGACACATCGAATTGCCAACGGGCGGTCGGCCGCCATGGTCCACGCCGGCCCCTTGTGAGGACGATTTGCCGCCGCCGCCGCCGCCGTGTGTGTTGAAAACAGAACCGGCCTCGTCACCCAAAGTCGGGGCGGCGGGTTTTAGCGCCTACACCACGCCGGGGTTACCACTTGCTGGAGAAAGTGGCAGAGTTGCAGGAAGAACATGTCGGTGTGATCCATGATCCGGGACCAGGCGTCTCGCCCATCGCTGGGCAAGCATGTGGGACAGGGCTTTCGTTTGCGAGTCTCCCGTCGAGACCTTCCCTGTCCTGCCATGGTTCCTCTGCGCTGCACGCGCATCAAGGCCCCTCAACGGGCCGTACCAGTGTCAGTGTGCTTTTTTGCTCGATACATTGCTCAGAGGCTGGAGACAAAGTCGTGCGCGAGGCGCGCTCGATGAAACGATAGACATGGCATTGTCCACTTGGGTCGATTCCAGCCTGCCCATCGATCGATACGTGCTTGTGCGGATACGGCTTTTTGATTGAGCAATCGGACACGGGCATGGGGTGCGGAATTTGAAGTCGGTGGGCCATCATGCTCTCCTCCAAAGAAAGGTAAGATGGGGTTGGGACGGGGTTTTGCCCATTCAGCCATGGTCAAGCCCTTGATGAAGCGCTCTTCAAACAGCCATACAATCTAAATGAAACCCTGTCCTCGCGGAACAGAGGCCCCGGTGCAACTATATCGCTGCCCTTCTGCACAAATACCTGCTGCGGGTTGCCATCACAGCGACGAGGATCTTTGAGCACGCGGAATAAAGCACGCGGTTGGGTCTGGAGATCAAGTGGGCACCGCTCGACGACAATGCTTGTCCATCAGATTATGTACGTATGTGCAGAACCAGCCCCTTCTTCGAGACTGGAGCAAGAAGGCTCGCGGTTCGCCATTTCAACATCCCAACCTCCTCGACTTTACATTGGGCCCCCCCCGGTAATTGCTCGGTGGTCACAACCGAACTTCATCGGGGGACAGCCGCTGTTTCTTACTCTTTTTAACATTGCAAAGTCGCAGTTCCCTTACGCCCTGTGTGTGTAGCCCGTACTGCAGGATGCAACGTCGGTACTTGGTTGGGTTCCCCACCGCATTCGGAATGAGGCCGAAATAGACGCGTGCCTCTTTACTCTGGCCACAGCACATATGTACGACTCGCCTGCTTCTTCGAAGCAAGCGGGGAAAGAAAGAGGCTCTCTCGTCTGTCGTCGGTTCGTTTGTGGTAGTCTCCCCCGGCTTTGCTTCGGTAACGACGACGGCAACGCGCGAGTCTTTCTGCCCGCAATCTGGCTGCCCACCGGCTAGTTCCTTGGGAGGGGGGCACTTCTCTTGCTCGGCTGATGGGGGGAAGCAAAGAGGTGGCCAAGCGAGGTTTCGTGGGTGTCGCCATCGAGTTTAGGGGTGTGTGTGTGAGAGGCGATGGGAAAATTCGATGGCCAGGCTGTGATGATCGACGTTCCGTTCCGATGCGGGACCCTCGCCAAAATGCCTTTCGTGGCTTGCTGGCAGTTCTGGTTTTTGCCACGGGGTGAGAAGGGGTGCTTGCTGCTCCACGGGGCTATCGCATGTACAGTTCACGCAATCGCAAAACCGCTTTCCGCGGGATCATATGTACGGCTCGTGGCGTCCTGGTACTTCTTGGCAGCTGGGGAGAGGGCGGTGCCTCGACGAGAGACCTAAGCATCATGGGAAGTAGAAGACCTGCCTCGGCGACGGCTGGAAATGCATCCAACTCATGCGAGCAGCATTGAACTGTTAATCTGAGTGTGCCGCTGTAAGTTGTTTATCCAGACTGGTTTTCGTTCGAGAATCGGGGTCTAAAGCAGAATGGGAAACTTGAGCTTTCAAACATCAGGATGCTCAGGCGTGTAGGACAATAGGTTGACAGACTGAGGATGTTGCAGCTTGTCTAGCTTCTCTCGACACATGCTTCGCACATGCACTGGTGACGGGATAGGTTTGATTCAACCTGTCGTAAGGTTCAAGGACGGTGAAGGCCTTGGTATTCTTATCGACCCTGTCTCGTCCAACCGGAATAATAATGAAAGAAAACAGTACCGTCGTCCGTGGAAACAAGTAGTCCCAAGCAGACGTCAACCGACGCACTTGAACGGGGCGGTGCACATTGCGCCTTTCCTCCTTGATAAGCCGTTCATATCATTCACGCCGAGGACGGAGTTCACACATGACTTGGACAGCACAATACTATGCCGTATAATCTATATATTGGCAGCGGCAGATGTCCATTTACATCATCACTGGGCCTCGACGGATATTAGAATGCAAGGCGACTGAAGTCAGCGGGTGGCTTCCTCAGATCCGGGTTCTAAGATCGCACGACCAGCGAGAAAGATTCCTTGCACGAGAGATTTCTGATGGCGTTGACATATCTAGGAAAGACCGCGGCAGGGAAAATCATGCTCGGGGGCCGCGGAGAAAGCCAGTTTCGACATTGCTGTTGCGCTACTGATGTGTAAGATACTGTAGCGCATCGACGACGGTGTCTGATACTAGACCGTGGCATCTGCAGTCTGCTTATGCTTGATCCAGATACATGACCAGTATTTCGACCGCCAAGCAGCGGGCGGCGGATAGTTCCAAGACCAAGCATTATCACGTTTCCACCTGTGTTGGCCATCATCTATCCATACTCCCCGTCTCCTCTTGCCCTCCCAAATTCATTACACCTCACCAAAGACGGACGCGGAGATTTTCACAACGGTGAGAACCGAAGCACACCTTGACGGCAGAGACAACCAGAAAGAAGAAAAAGCAAGAAAAAGAGACTCGAGCCGGCAACCCGAAAAGCTCTTAGCGATGCCACATGTTTCAAACTACACGTTCAGATAGGTAGCACCCCATCACGGCACTTGGGGGCGCGCGGGCGGGCCCTCCCCGGCCTCTTTTTTCCCATGATGATTCAGAAAACAACATCTCGGGTTCCACAAGACACACACCCCTTCGCCTTCCATCGCGGAAAAGAAGCGGTGACGGGTCAAGGAAGCGAGAGCGAGCGAGAGGCATGTCTCGGCTTCAATGGAAGGGCGAAGGGCGTGGGGTTGGAGAGAAGGCCCGACGGGCGTTCGTTCGCTGAGAGAGTGAGAGAGAGTTACCTCCGCAGGATGTGTCGTTGGCTAGGCCTGTCTCTTGTCTTAAACCTTAACAGAGTGATGGAATCATATGTGCCAGAAAAGAAAAGAATCGCTAGAGCTTTTGAAAAACGTCGGTGGAACTCGCGGGCTCCCTCTCTGAAATGTCACATTCGAAAAAGCTTGAACAGCTTAGCCGCCTGCTAAAGACGGACCGGTCTCACCCCGAGGCACGCGAGGAATTTTGTGGCAGCAGTTTCTATTCTAGAGAAAACCCATGGGTGGTGCTGTTGTACACTTTTTTTTTTTTGGTCGTTGTGTTGTCGTAAAAAGGAGGCCCGCATTCCATAGAAAAGCCTCCCTAACGCGAACGAAAAAGGAAAAGAAAACTCTGCGTCCCTTGCACCTCTCCCTGAATGGACGGATCAAACTGCCAGACTGCGTTGCTCGTCGTCCCTTTCCCCGGTTCAAAAACTTTTAATCATACTCTCTCGCCCTCTCGCCGCTCGTAAATACGCACCCCTGACCACTTCGTGCTCATAACGCAAGTATCTTGAGAGCGAATGTTGAGAGAAGGAACAATTTGTGGCCAAGTCGGCGAGATGCAGTCCTTTCCACGTTTCTAGTTTCCCGAGCCTGCGCTCATGACGAAACGAGAACCGCATAGATGATGAAATTGATATGGGCAACTGTCGCAAAGAGAGACCAGAACCATGGCGAAGAGGCTCTGGTGGGCGAGCCGTTTTGGCATCGCGCCAGTCTATAAAATCGCAATTTCCAGCTCGAGGTTCAACATACCCGAGGAAGCAAGTCGGGTTGCCTAGGCGTGTATCTGGGGTGTACGCGGCAGTGCTGCTTTACCACTCATACTCGCCGGTGGCCTTGTGGAAAACGTACTCCTTGCCGTTCACCGTAAGAACACCGTCCTTGAGGATACACTTCCACTTGTTCTTGACGCGCTGGACCTTGTCGTACATGCAGAGCATAATGTGGCCCAGACCCTCGTCGTCGACTTCGTCATCGTCCTTATCCTCATCCGGGTCGTCGAGATCCGAGTTGATTGCATCTTCGTCAAGCTCATCATCGTCATAGCCATCGTATGGGGCAACACCATGTTCCTTGCCCTTGGAGCGCGAGGTGGCCGCGGCCTTGTGTTTCGTAGCCTCTTTGAGAGGCAGCATAAGACCGCCACCCTCCATGCTCTTTGCGTTGGCAGCAATGCGGGCATGGATCATGCGATCAATGTCGACGCGACCGAGCTCACGCTGAGTGCCATCAGCGTTGCGCTGCATCAGAACGCCCTCAAAGTCGAAGTCGTCATCGGCGCCGTCAGTCTGCGAGGGGTTCACGCCAGGCTGACCGTTGCTTGCAGGCCGCTGTTGTTGGCCCTGCGGCTGGGGTGGGCGATATTGTTGCTGGGCAGTCTGACCGGGCATTTGCGGCATGGGAGGCTGGCCGGCGGGTCTGTTGGTAGCAGAGGACTGAATCGCGTTGATTGAGCCGGCGCCCTTCTCGCCGAACTGACCTCTGATGTGCTGGGCAGCGCGGAAGGCAGCCTGGTTGCTACCTTCCTGTTGAGACGGGTTCAAGGCAACATTTTGGACGCCGGGCTCGGGCTTGATGTACGGTTCCTCCTTAACAGCAGGGTTCCCGGGGGCAGGACCGGGAAGCGGAACGCCTTGCAGAGGCAGCTGGGGGCTCAGCTGGGCTTGCGAGTACTGGGCGACTTGCGGCGGGGGTGCGGCAGGTGCGGGTGCCGGAGCGGCGGGGGGTATGGCATCTGGTTTGGGATCCCATGGGAAGCTTGCGACCTCGAGTTGCGATAACTTCTCCTGCCAGCCCTTCTTAAGTTCCTCCAACACATTTTCGTCTACGCCGCCCTCCTCGAAATCGACGCGCGATGAGTTGATTACCTCATTGATAATCTGCTCATAAACGTTCCCGACGGCGTTGTTGGACATGTTGGCGTTGGTGGGTGGGTTATCACTCGGCTAGCGGAGGAGCGTCCGGTGGTGTCTCGGTGAAGGTTGCTGATGTTATAGCGAACTGATGACGCGTACCGGATCGAAGCTCCTTCTCGATTTTAATTTCTCGTTTGGATCGGCGTCGCAATTGATAAGCACAAAATTGGCTGGGTGCGCCTCCTAGGTTCGAGAATCTGGTTGGTTTGCCGATGGAGGATCGCTTGCCTGGTCCACCACTCTCGCTGCCCAGAATGGCACGCGCACGCAGGGAAAGGAAACTGCAAGCCTGATATCTGATTTTATGCGATACGCTCTCGTCGGAAATGTGAGGCTCAGGTCGTGGCAGGACGTCTTGTTGGGGCCCTGTTTTCGGCGGTGGTTGTGTATGGGTCTAGGTTGCCTTTGTTCGGTAGATTTCCTTTCGACGTTGAGAGAACGGGCGCTTGATATTAGTCAGCCTCAGCAGGTTAGGCGGCAGCGGCAGCGGAAAGGCTGAGGATCACCCGAGCCCCACTAAACCGATTGCCTTAGGTGAATTGGATAGAAGCTGATAACGCGATAAGATGGCATCTGCATGGATTATCGGGAACGCGGGGGAGGAGGGACCCTCCACTTGAGCCCCTGCCTTTTATTTTCACTATGACCGTGGGTATCCGTACGAACGTCTAAAGGAGTGAAGCCTAGGTTCACAACACATTCAATGATGCATGATGAAAAAAAACCCCGAGTGTTTTTTATTTTTTATATTTACTGTGAGCGGCATCTCGTTACTTAACCGATGCCGCAATCTCCAGTGCGTGAAGCACGTAGCTGTAAACCGTACAATCCCATTCCCTGAACAAAAATTACAAATCCCCATTTCTCCAAAGCCGAAATAGCTATCAGTGGTGGTATCGTGTGCCGCAATTCATGACCAAGCAATTTCATTTCCCATCGTGGAGAAGCTCTTTCGTGCCACGTAGAGTCGGATGCAAAAAATCCCAAACTCCTCGCTGAAGATGAACCCCAACCCGCTAGGAACCCATGACCGACAAATGCCAGAGGGAGATATACCTACATTTGTTGACGTCGTTGTACCGACATTCGCCAGGCTTGGTCAATGAGACGTTTACCGGATGGTCATCTGCTTGACCATGTCCGCCTTGGCAGAGGAGCCACTGCCACCCACGCCAGCGCCAGCTCCGGCCTTCTTCTCGAACACCTTCCAGAACTTCAAGCTCTCGTCGGCAGCTGCGGTAGCAAGCATCTGACCGTCGGGGCTGAGGCAGCTGTGCAAGACCCTACTCTCATGCGCAGGGATCTCAACGTTGCGAACCAAAGTGGGGTAGCTCCAGATGCTGAGAGAGTTGTCAGGGAAACCACTGGAGCTGACAATCTCACGGTAGTGAGGGCTCCAGCGGAGGCTGGTGACCTGAGAGCCAGTGTCGATGCTGTTGACGCGAGCGCCGGAAGTGGAGTTCCAAAAGTGGATGTGGCGATCGTATGAGCCACCGCCAGTGGCCAGAAGGTTCATGTTCCATGGGCACCAGGCGAGAGCCTTGACGGCGGCCTTGTGGTTGGTCTTGGTGAACTTTGGAACCGACAGAGAACGAGCATCCCAGATGGACACGAGGTTGTCATTGCCGCCGGTGGCGAGCTGAGCACCATCGGAACGCCACTCAAGACCGCAGACTTCAGACGTGTGCGAGACGAGCTCAGCAACCTTGTGCTCCGCAATACGGACATCGTGGTTGAAGACGAGGCCACTGCGGGCGCCAGTGGAGAGAAGGTGCTTGTTCCAGCCCATGACGCCAACGCGCGTGTCATGACCAAACATGCTGCGGACCTTCTGGCCCTCAGCAACGTCCCAAATTTGAACCTCACCAGAGCCGAGACCGACGCCAACGTACGCGCCATCGCCAGACCACTTGACGCTGCTAACGTAAGTGTCAGCGCTGGTCTCAAGAAGACAGCTGACGCTGCCCTCATCGGCAGACCAAACGTAGACATTGCGCTCCAGACCGATGGCAACCTGGTTGCCGGAGCTCCAGTCAAGAAGGTTGAGGTAGTAGTCGTCGATGAGTCCGGGGGCGTCAAGAACACGCTCAGGGGCTGTAGCGACACGACGACGGAACTGAGCAGAGGTTGCAGTTGCAGCCTTGAGAGGGCGGTTGTACTGCTGGCGAAGGTCGATGGGCTTTGAGGACTCGGGGGGCGCAGGCTTGAACTGAAGAATGCGAGTGTTGAGGCTGACACCACAAGCGTTGGCAAGAGAGTCCTGGTAGGCGACAGTGTTAGGAGAAGGACGGGAGTAAGTGGCCGGCTCTTCCTCGTGGATGTTCAGACCCTCCAAGGCGGCGATGGCGTCATCAGTAGCGGATGAAAGGACATTGGAGGCCTCGTTGGAGCTCGACTTGGACTTCTTGTCAGGCCTGTCGAGCTTGCTGCTTCCGGCGTTGGCGATGGCAGAGCTGGCGCCGCGGTTGGGAATAAATCTGTCGGCACCGTAGTTGACGGTGGTCTTGGCGGCCTTTTGCCTCAGAGAGCCCTTCTTGGCCTTGGAGCTGGAAGGAGTCTTGATTCCGGTGCCGGTCAATGTGAAATCAGAGACGCCAAGCTCAAGGGCTTTGCGGGGGGTGGAGACGCCTCTGGCAATGTTGGACTTGGGGGAGTCGCGGTGAGACGACTTGTTTGTGGTGGTGGATCTTGCGAGGTGTGCGGTGAGGTTGCCACTGTAGGTAGACTTGCCAGTTGCCCGGTAGGTGTCATTGCTCGACTGCTTCTCAGGGGTGAACGGGGAAGAGTTCAGGTTTGCTGAGATTGAAGTGGTGGAGTGCTGACGGGGAGAAGGGGTCAAAGGCATGCGTCCGCCAGCGGTACGGGAAGAGAAGAGTCCCTTGTGGGACTTGATAGGGGTCGATACTGATGCAGTGGCCATGTTGGATACTGTATGCGTGTGTGGTGTGTGGGATATCGTATCAACGATGTGTAAGTCTCCAACGAGGCAACGAAGTCCGTCGAAGGAAGAGGGATGAGTGTGAGAGCTCCGAATGTCGAACGAGCTCCAAGAGACTCTAGCTAAAGGTTCCTGGATTTGTGTTGTTTGTTAGTATTTTGTCGTTGTTTTATTTGTTCGAAAAGTCGAAGTGGTGCAATCGCAAGAAGTGCTCGAAGTCGATGGGGCGATCAAATGGCCGATGACAGCGATGAGATCTAGCAGACTTGATTGTTCTTGGAAACAGAGGTTTGATTGAGAGAATCACCAAGCTCAAGAGCTTGGATCGAGAGAGATTGAGGAGGTTTGAGGAGGATTGCGAAGTGATGAGGTTTGGTACAGAGAAGAGATGGCTTCAAGCTGGTCAGGAGCTCTCGACCTCTTTTATTTACTTTGTGCCCCACCATTGTTGCGGCCGGGCAACGACGCTCGGGCCATGTTCACCTGGTGGATGTGGATGTGGAAGCGGGTTGGGGGTCGACCACGACTGACATAGTGGAGCCTCTGACGCCACCAATGACAGACTGCACCAGCGGCGGACGGGCAGACAGTCACGAGCAGCAAATTTTTGAAGGCCGGCTGCTGCCGTCAACCGGGCTACCCAATTAGAGGAGGGGCCCCTTCCCTGGCAGTTGCCACGACAGAGATGCAGCGCCTGCGCAAGTGCAGGGCCTGGCATTGGTGCAAACGTGGACCAAAGACACTGAGTGTGGTCCGTGGTTGCCCAAAATTAAGAGAGGCCTCGGATTGTCAATGCAGGAACATTTGACCTCCACCATCGCAGCGTGCGACGGCAGCGCCATCTCGTTATCGCCTGTCCACTATCTCTATCGAGATTGCACTCGCGCCTGCACCCTCCATCCGAGTCCCCCATCCGCATCTGCTCTTGCTGTCTCTGCGAATCCGCGACCTCGAATAGAGACGACGACAAAACACGACACGACACGACACCAGGCGACACTGCACGACCTGCTGTAGTGTCAACCTCCTCCGAGTCTCCTCTCCCTCGCTGACGGCCCTCCACCTTCGTACCCACAGGCTTGAAGGCCTGCGAATCCTCGTTGCGATCTCGGCTACGGTTGGGATGATTTTATAGCACCTGAGAACTTTACCCTGTCCGCTCACCATGGCTCAGCCGCAGCCTCAACCAGGAACTCCGGTGCCCCTGTCACAGTCTCTTTTTGGCGTCCCGACAAACCAAACTCTACCAGCGTCGTCCTCTTCTTCGACGCCATCGCAGCAGCCGACGCCGTCGCCGATGGACCAGACTCCAGGTTCGGCGGCATCAAGCAACAATACCTACATCATGCCCAACTCCCCTATTAAAAACAGAGGAACGCTAGATGGATACCGACCTCGAATCACGAGGACCCTAGGTCAGCGCCCTGCCTGTCTCGTCAATGCCTCGGTCACCTACTGCGGCAACAATCAAATATACGCTTTTGGAGGCTTTGACCAATACACCGATGAGGTGTACAACCATGTTCTCAAGCTGGATTTGATCAGCCATCAATGGAGCCTGGTAGACAACTACGGCGATATCCCCGGTGTGCGTATGGGTAAGTTATTGCAACCTTGACTCCGCTGCCTCGTCGTTGTCGTCTAACAGCCAACTGCAGGCCACACGGCTACCCTGTATCAAGGCGACAAATTGCTCGTGTTTGGCGGCGAGAACGAGCATAGGACATATCTTTCAGACCTGATCATGTTCGACTTGAAGACGGCGCATTGGACACAGCCGCAGGTGACGGGCCCCGTTCCGAAAGGACGAGCCAGGCATGCTGCTGTTCTCCATGAAGACAAGTTGTTCATAGTCGGCGGCATAACTGGCCATGACAATTATGTGCTCGATGATATATGCTACCTCGACTTGAAGACCTTCACATGGTCACGTTCGTGGCGCTTCGTGGGGCGCTTCGACCATTCCGCTTACATCTGGGGCGACCGAGTCTGGGTCTTCGGCGGCCTCTCCGAAGACATGGACAAGATTGGAGATTTGTGGTGGTTGGATCTGAAAGGCAGCCCTGCTTTCGAATCTTCTCCTCATGTCGGCATCTTCGACCGACAAACAGGCACTAGTCGAACAGTCGGCTCACCGAGACAGCCATACACACTTTCCCATCCTCCCCCTGCCGTCGGAGCCTCTGGTTACGCCGCCAACTCTCGCACCCAACAGGTCAACCCGCCGTCTTTTCAACTCAAGACGTTCGCCCCGATGGCACCCGGAACGATCTCATCTTTAAAGTTTGTGTCCGGACCCAACATACCCTCACAGGGTTCTGGGATTCACTTTCATGTCTACTCGTCAGGTACACTACTTGATTTCGTCACGCCATCGACAACCATCACATCTAAGGAATGCTCACTGTCAGCTTTGGATCTTCCAACACTAAGGTGGCAAAAGCTTGCCGAAGGTCGTGAGATATTCAAGAATGGGTACCGCTGGCACTACTGCACGATGAATGAGGATGGCACAAAGGCGTGGCTTCTCGGGTGTCCCACCGACCCTGCCGCAGCCGACCTTGGCCCTAACGGCTTCGAGGAATATCTAAGGTGAGCCACGCTGCTCTTCATGAGCCGGAGACCATACTGACTTTGACTAGTGATATTATGGAGATGGATCTTCGTCGGTACGGTTTCCTTGGAAGTAATATCTCTTCCGAACCGCGCACAGAATCCCGGCCAACTACGAGAGTCATTGACCAGCCGTCCAAAGGTCTTGGTGCCGACCTAGCCAAGCTTTTTGATCAGCCTCCAGAGACAGGCAGCGGGACCGACTTCAGTATCACCGCATCAGAGGGCGATTATGAAGACGACGATATGATGAGCCGAAATGTCAACGCTTCAGCAGATCAAAATTGGCTCGCCCCTGATGCCCCCACCTCACAGCCAATTCATGTTCACAAGCTTATCCTTCAGGCTCGCTGGCCACATTTTGCCCGCCTCTACAACTCTCAAATGGCAGAGTTTCACACGAAGAGAATGCATATCCCAGAGCCTTACACTGTTGTGAAGGCATTTCTCTACTATCTCTACACAGACAGCATTCACGGTACATCGGTCAATGAAAGTGGCGCCACCACCGAATTGTCCGATGTGGCCGGGCTTCTCGTCATGTCGAACATCTATGGAATACCACATCTCCGGTTACTCTGCGTGAACCGGCTGTCAAAGGAGTTGGATGTTGACCATGCCTGCATCATCTGGCACTGTGCTGGACTCGCCAACGAAGATTGGCTGCGGAAACGTGCGGCACAATTCTGCCTCTTACACTGGGGCCGGATAGTTCGAACTCAGGGTTTCCTTCGCTTGCCGCGTGCGGCACTGGTCGAGCTATCACAGGAGATAGATATGGAGGGTCGTGTTGTCGGTGGCGATGAGCTTGAGTACGTTGGTGGTTTGGCTGGCACCCGCTTCGGCGATGGATGCTCCATTGTCAGCCGAAAGGAGAGCATCAGTAGCAACCATACGCAGCTTCTGGACAGCGAGGCCGATGACGAAGACGGGATGGAGATGACATGAGTTATGCCATGAAACCAAATCGATGGATTTACACCAACTTAAGCTAGTTCTCAGATCTGCTGAGAACCTGCGACTAGGTTCTGCCTGTGGCTGCGGTTCTATGGCTTGCAATTAACATCGGAGCGGTTCACGCGGGATCACCAATGGGGCGCATGGGTAGTTGTTTATCGCATATGCTGGTGTTGGTTTTGCTTGCCTTGTTCATTCTTTACGCAAGCTGCTTTACAGGAGGGACATGCGCTGGAGTTGAGGACCTGTAGACGAGATATCCCATACATCAATGCCAGCACAAGATACTGATCTTTCTTTTGCTTTTGCAAGAGCTCAATCCATTCAGTCTATTTTTTGAATAAAATAAAAAAAACTTCGAAACAGACAACTTCAACTTTTCCCAACCAGTACCCGTCGTACAACGCCCGCATAATCGCATTTCGTCAACCAGCCATCTTTGCGCTAGCTACAACCGCAGTCGAGGGGAGATTGCCATCCCAGAAAAGGAGGCCAGGCCGCTTGATGACCCAAATTTTTGTGAAAACAACCATCCAGCCTTTTTTTCTCCTTGTCATAGTCCAAACTCGTAAAGACCCGTCGGCCACGTATGTTCTGCACTTCATACAATTCTTCTCTTCCCTTTTTCTTTTCCATCTTTCCGTCGTTCATATTCCTGGACAACATCCTGTGCTTCCAGGAAATTGGGTGTTACCAGCGGCAACCACAACAGTAGGAAAAGGTCCAAAAGACACCCCGACATGAGGTTGTCAACTATTGACGAAGAAGACTAAAGCACTGGGAAGTCGCGCAACACGATCATCCTCCCATTGCACGTAGCTGTCTGTCCTCAATCGTCTCCGAGGCTCATATTAATTCTAGAGGGGGGTGTATCGAGGCCGGTCGCAAAACGTTACTGGTAAGTCTATGAGGGTATAAAACGGATAAGAGCAGACTTGGTCGAGCTGATAATCGACCGAAAATAAAATGTCCGCGAAAGCAATCAAACGCCGCACGATATGCTGCAAACCGACTCCGTGGCATCGGGTTTCTGAGTGGACGCTTCCAGGCCCCAAGCCGGGGGGGATGTTGCTGAGAATTCAATAGACCCCCCTTAACCGTGGCAGAGTTCAGTACCACGTGGGGGATGAATCGATCGGGAAAATCCCGCCAAACGACGTTGCTGCTGTGCGCCTACATCATCTGATCCTCGCCGATCCCAGGTAGGTTTGACATGGAATTCTCCATGAGACCCGGTAGGCTAGTGAGGTTCTGGAGCCCCGCAGCCAGGAACTTGAAGTCTGGGTTGCACGGTGCGGAATGTCCCTTGTGCTGTGCTTCGGGTCAGCCTCGGCATCTTGCCAGTGTGGAAATAGCGAATAACTCACGTATTTGAGACCGTTCAGGTTCTTGTAGCGCTTGCCACACACATCGCAGGAAAATGGCTTCTCCTTCTCCATGCCGAGAGTGCCAGGGTAGGGTGCGCTGGTTTCGGGGTTGACGATGGAGAAAGTTCCGTCGCCGTTTTCGTGCAGTTGTTGCGTTTGGTGGCCGTGAGTTTTGTGGTACCTGTTTGAGTCATGGTCAGGCACAAGTTTCACACCAATAAAGTCATTGCAAACTTACTTTAGGCCGTTCTGGTTCTTGTATGCCTTTTCGCAGCCGATGACAGGGCACTTGAACGGTTTGTGCTCCTCGGGTATCATCATTGCGCCAAACTTCTGAATAAGGGCCTTGTTTGCAGGGCTGTTGGGCTGGCTTGGGTCGAATCCCATTCCAATAAGGTGCTGCTGAATAGCCCGCTGCTGGTTGCTAAGTGCGCCGCCAGGGCTGTAGAGGTGCTTGGCAGGATCATTGATGCAAAACTCGGGGTTCGTGCTGGAGTTGCCAAAGTTCACATCCCCAAAGTTTGATCCATTCAGCTCCATGTTGCCGCCCATTGGCATGCCGGGCAGATCCTCGTCCATGTCATCCATGGACTGCATCTGAGAGTTCTGGAGGAAACCGTTATTCGACCGTTGCTGCTGAGGTGTTTGCTGCGTGGTGAGCGTGGGCGTGTTTACGGAAGAAACGGTGGGGTTGTGCTGCAGGCCAAAGCTCGCGGCTGCAGGCGTCGCTGGCTGAGATGTCCGCAATCCCTGAGTAAGACCTGAGGCGTTGACATGCAGCTGCGGTCTTTGCTGTTGACCGAACATTTGGCGAGTTTGGGACATTGTTCGCTGGCTGTCGTCCATTTCCATGTGCCCAAGCGCGTCATCCATCTCCATGTCGCCGACAGTCTCCATCTCATCCAAATGTGACATTTGGCTCTGCTGGCTCGACATGTTTTGCTGGCCTAGTTGCATGCCGATGCCTCCGATGCCTCCGCCCAGGTTCGAACCCGGACGGCTTGGTTGGCCGAGTTGAGACAGGGAAGCCGTATTTTGTTGCTGAGTCTGCGGTCTCACACTGCTTGCTCTGGAAGACGGTTGTGTGGACATGACCGAGAAAGGCGCATTGCGCGCAGTGTTCGGGCTCGGCTGAGTATGCGACTCTTCATAATGCTGGAGAAGATCGTGCAGGTTGGGTAGGTTAAGGCCGCAGCAGGTGAAGTCCTTCATGAAGCTAGCCTCCAGCTTAGGCAAGTACGAGCCGGAATGGAAAGATGGCGATGCCTGGTGAGCGAAGGGAGAGGTGCCGGCCATGGCAATGCTAGCGCAACAAAGTCAGCGATCTCTTGTTCTGGAGGTGAGGGGATATTGTATTGCCCAAGTCTCACGAAATTCGTGGTCTTGGCGACGCGGAGGAGGCGTGTTTCTCTTGGAGGGTAGACGGGATTGAACTTACTCGTCGCGAATGAAGCTACCAAAGGACATGGGGGCCCAGCTTCCGTTGCCGCCCATCAGGCTGCCAGCCAGACCGAGACTCTCGCGTCGTTGGCGGTTGACATGATCGCGATTGGGGTTGGCCATAGAAATGGGCTTGGGACCAGCACTGACAAAGGAGTCCTGACGACTCCGACCCATGGCCGAATCCATGGCGGGGCCAGTGGTCATGTCGATACTCTTGGTCGGGATGGGAGGAAAGTTGAGGAGTTCGTCGGGCAGCTGGAAGGGATTTCTGTCGAAGCTGGATTTGGCGGGGACAGCGGAGGGGGAGCGTGAGAGATCGCGAGTGGGCGTGGCGATGGTGATTGGCTTAGATGACCACACGCTTGGACGGGAATCACACACGTCAAAAGAGTCGGTGGGTGTGAGGGGTTGAGGGGAAGGCGAGTTGGGGGTAAGAGAGGTTGAGTTGGAGGAGCCTGGTGAAGGAGAAGCGAAGGCGTTGTCAGAAGCAGACGAGGACGCCGACGCACGATAACTAATATTATCGGCGCTGGCGCAGTCACTTGTAATGGGCGTGCGCCTGTCTTGTCTGTTGTGGGCGGCGGCGGTGGACCGGTTGGACGGGTCCTCGGTACTTGTTGGGTTTAACCAGCGAAAGGCGCTCCTCATGTCAGCTGGAAGTAGCCGTTGTATTGGGTTAGGTAGGGGACCGTGGCACCCAGAACGTTTCTCGACCCTTTTTGTGGGTAGTTATTAAATCGGGCCACCTGCTGCAGCCGGCGGATGCGCCCCGAAAAAGGAGATCGAGTCCGGTCTCGACTAGCAGCGAGTGTGATGCAGAGGGGGAGGGGTGTAAATTCCGTGTGAGGAGCAGATGTTCCTGGTTCTTGCGTTGAGTTCTGGTTTTTTTTCTCTCTCGATCTTATTGTTGTCGGTGCAGTCGCAAAAGGTCAACTGCTTTTTATGAGGCGGATTCAACGCGCAAGGTATATGGTCCGGTGTGTACCTGGTCGGCTGCTGGAGAGTTTGGGCCAATAAAATAGTATGCGTACCAAAAGCAATTGGGAGCTGGCAATTCACCGTGGGTGACCAGGGAGGCAAATAAAGGTGGGCTGGGGGGCCGAGGACGGGGGGCCAGAGACGATGGGGGCGACAACGGGAACAACGACGACGACGACGACGACGGAGACGGCTCGGTATTGGTAATGACCAGTAGACTCGGATCGAAGGCCGGCAGAGGCGATTTCTCAACCAAGGGGCAACACGTAATGGAGGCACGCAAAGCCCTATGGTTCTTAGCGTCCGGTATTCGAGGAACTAAATCCGACCGGCGGCGGCAGTGTTGGTGACAGCGGAATTGTTCCTTTGCAAAGGTGCTGAGACTCGGCGGTAGGTCCGATTCTTTGATTGTGTCTTGTCGAGGAAGAAGAGAGGGACCATCGATAGCCTGGGATAGTAGTCGACCAGGTCGCGGCGGTCCAACGAGAGGATAATGTCTGGGGTTGCGTGGACGATGACGCTGTTTGTTGTGATTATAAGTGGTCGTCTTATAACCGGTTCGTTGCAGTGCGGTGACGATGCTGTATGCTGTGTATGGTGCTCGTACGTGGGGTAGAATGATCGCAGCAACAATGAAAGATGTATGCGAAGGCTGTCAAAGCTACGAGGGGGGCCAGTCCAAGTATATATGATTTGGAAAAAGCAAACCTCGGGGCAGGTAGGAGTGGAATGCGAGAAGGGTAGGGGCGATGGGATGGGGAAGGGGTTAAGAATAAGAAGGCTTGCAGTATGGGGGAGCTGGAGATGTGCATGCGAGTGTTGACTCGACTCAAGATCAGATCCAGGTTGACCCAGTGTCAAGGTACCTGCACCTATGTAGCCAGTCCGGGCTCAAGGTTCCATAGATCGGTCCAAGATGAAGGAGGTGAGGACCACGCGCGGAGGGTATCCGTAAGGCAGAGCTCGGCCGACGTTTGGGGGCGTTGGACGGAGGGGACACTACGATGGGGAGGAGAAGAGCAGCAGGGGAGTGACATGTACTTTGTACGAAGCAGGAGGACTGTTTGTATGTAATGTCCAGCAAGCCATAGGGGCGCTGCGGTGGTTTAAACTCGGAAAGCAGGCGATGGTGATGCGGGAAGGGGCATCTTAGTGAACCTGGTTGAGCCGGCTGGGCCTTTTCCATTGCTCTCCAAGTAAAGTTGAGGGCTCACTTTGGCTCACATCGGGGCACAGCCAAAGAAAGCCAATGCAAGGCAGGCAGGCAACCAAACAACCAACCTGACGACGACGGGAACAAGATGCGGACGAATGGCAGCCGCCGCCGCCACACAGACACACACCCTAACGGTCAGTGACTCTTCGACGGACGATAGTGTGACTCGACAACAGCAAACGGTGGGCGACTAGGGACTAGAGTGGCAGAGTAAGGTTCACGGCGTTTGGTGTCTGTTCTGGCTGCAGTCTACATCGAGACGGGTGTGGCAGGTAGTCGGGAGGGAAAAGGAAACAAAAGAGACGGAGAGAGAGAGAGAGAGAGAGAGACCAGACACACTACGTACTTCGTTGCTGCGTAGGTAGGAGGTAGCTGCGACATCAGAATAAGTGAAGTAACAGGTACCTACCATGGAGTAACTCTCCATTGCTCCTGCTCCTGCTTCGGCTCCGCATGAACGACGGAGGCGTCAACATCAGGAAAGAGGCGCGGGCGGGAGCCAGGCACGCAGGAAGACAGCAGGAAGGACGGGAGAGAGTTGGCAGGCAAGCGCGTCCTCAGTCCCCCAGTGCAAAGAGCCCAACCTTGACGAATGACAAGGCGCCAGAAGGTAAGGTAAGGCAAGCAGAACAGGCGTGACAGGGTATCTCAGTCGACAACAAGCATGGCACGCCCCACCAGCAGAGGAACAACAGACGAGAAAGAAGCAACGACTCGAACTCGCTGGCGGCTCCAGGGGCGGCCATCCCAAGAGAAAGGGACGTTGCACCACACTGCGCACGCAGGCCATGCTCATTAATCGAGACGAGGGCCTGCCTGCGACCACTGCCGTCCTCACCGCGCGGCGGACATGCCAACATACCTCTCTTCCAGCGCCCATCAATCCATCCACTCGACCCGAGTGTGCCACGGCCACATAACCTCAACCACCTCACCACCATCAACATCATCGCCCTCTGCCGCTGCACCACGCTAGGTACACCGCATCGAAACCGTTCCTGGATCTGCTTCTCGCCACATATCCAGCCGCCAGCGGCACCCGTTCCCAAGTACCGGCACCATCCCAGACGGCCCCCCAAAAAAGGTCCCCTGGGCCCTCTTTCGAGACGGCACGCAGGCGAGGGTACCTCTGTCACTGTCCATCCACCGCAACCACTTACACGCATCACCGTCCAATACAATCTCAACCACCACCTGCTACTTTCCGTCATAACTCTTCAACTCCGAAAAAATCACCAGGAGACGGCAAAGGAGGGGCTCTCGAGGACCAAATTCCCATGTTCAACCAGACGCTCTCAGGCACAGGGGACGGAGCGGGATCCAGCCCGTTACGTGATTGACCCAGTATCTTGGAGACCTTCCCTGGCCAGAGACAAGGTCAAGGCCCTTGTGTTTACTGGAACCCGTCGATTTGCAAGGCAGCTCCAGGCTTTGCCATCCCTCGCCCACCGCCTACGACACAATTCTATGCGGATGGATACGTACCTGGGACAGCGGGACCATTCCTGATTTCATCACCTCTCATGTCCAAGACCAACATTTCGCGCACAGGCCCGATCCACGTTGCCCATCATGGCCATGCGAACCCGCCCCTTCGAGTAACCCGGTACGCTGGGATATGCGAAAAGCAGCGAGGCAATTCGAAGAGGCTGGCTCGGCGCCTGTGCCGCTGTTGTCTGAGATATCCGCTGTGCCTGAACTGCTCAAAGCTGGAAGGGAGGGAGGGGGGCTGGTTGGCGCTGTCTTGCAAACGATCGTCGTCCTGCTTTGCCAGCTGAGACGTCACCACGCGCAAGCCAATTGCTGGCGTCAATCGTCCGATCGACCATGACCCCACGATGACAGGTATCTTGAAAAGCACTCTCTCTAGTACTACTACGCAAAGAGCTCATGCCAAGCCCAGGTTTCATGGCAGGCGATTTCCACAAAACCTTGTACGAGAACTCCGGCTGGCAGTAATGTCGTGGCGGTCACCAAAGGAAATCAACGTGAAGAGCTACGAAATTGCCCAGTCTTTTCGCTGCGCTGGTGGATCTTGCGGTACCGACGGATCAATATTCTACGACATGAATGGACAAGGCTGCCGCACAACCGCATTTGCGCTGCCATGCTTGACTCATAACCAGACGTTTAGTGTCGGGGGGAGGCCTGTTGTTTAGCCACCCCATGCTCCATGACTGTCTCTCGTGCATACACCAGCCGCTATCCGTCTTCGGTGATTGACCGTCTAGAACGACTGCAACGACTTTCTGACCAAGGCACACAGAAGAGAATGTCACTGAGGAGCTGAGGAGCAGGCGCAAGACGACCGAGGCTTCCATTGTATACGAGATGGGGGGCGGCTTGAAGCCTCAGGGGCACTCCAATGAATGCAGCAAAAAAACCCCGGCATAACCGAAGTCTACTACTCAGACAACGACAGATGGTGACATGCGCACTTCGAAGCCCCAAGACATCGGCAAGCATGTCACAGGAAGGGAACGAGCAGAGAAAAAAAAAATGTGGCAGAAACGCGGTCTCATGCTTCACCAAGGCAGTGGGGAAGGCGGTCTGTCGGTCGAAGCCTGGGCTTAGGGTCCTGGTACAGGCGGGAGCGCGCTGTGGGTTGGCAATGTCGAGCACCCTGCCTCGCCTTACCAGTTACCGTCATTCCTCACGGATACGGTGGAGGCAATGGAACGCTGGGAACACGGTGCATCGAAGACCTGCAGAAGCGGAGCAGAAGGACAACCCCCACCCTCCCATGGCGGCCCACGCCGGGCACGACGAATGACAGCTTCGATAATGGCACCCCAAAAGCGCAGCCAAGCCCAACTTCGGGACGCCAGGCCTCTACCTGGCTTCCCCATCCCTGCTAGCCGCTACAACTAAAACGAGCCTAACGCTCGCCGTGCACACCCTGCTGCCTTTCCCAGAGTTCGCTCCCGCTCCGGATGAATTCACCGTCGCATGGGTGGGCTGCGCGAGGCACTTGACACTTTGCTCCTCAGGGACGACAGGGCCCCTGGCGCGCTGCTGGCTGGCAGAAACTGGCAACTTGGCACGCCGCCTACCAAGTCAACACTAAGCGCTGCAAGCCCGAATCCCAATTTCGCCGACGGTTCTGCCATGTCTTAGAGCCAAAAAGCAGGAGCGGAACCTGAGCTGGAGCAAGGAGGAGGAGCAGCAGCAGCAGCAGCAGCAGCAGCAGCAGCAGCGTGCATTGGCCTCTAGGGCATGCAGCATCTACAGCGTGGAAATGTTTCGTCGCTGAAGTGCCACGGTGCGTACACTTGAAAAGCGGTGTGGGACATTTCCCACAGAGACGGACGCATTACCTACCGTGGTAGACACTACCTATGATCGACAACACTTTGAGGTTGTAGACGGATACGCATACTCCTCCGGCCCATCAGCTACAGAGCGTGGGTTGTTTGGAGATTCCGAGGCATTTTCATTCTTCTTTCAAAGCTAGAGGTCCAGAAAGTCATGGATTATGGATTATGGAGCAGTCCGCGACAGATGTTGTCTTTGCTCCTCAGCCGCGCAAAGCGAGTAATTACAAACAGAAGCCTGTCGACCCTTGACGGGACGTGGATAGCTGCCGCACCGTTGCAAACGACCCTCGTTTTCGGCACATCATTTCCTCGTTCAACAAGCTTTGGATCGTTTACCATGTTGGCATGCGTCGAGGTCGGATGCGCCTCGCCTAGGCGTAACTAACGGTCACTGTTCTTAATCCAATGACGCTCAACACCGTCGGTTATGGCATACGCTGTCTGCCATGATTCTTCCACGAGTCCTAGCTCGTCAAGAATTATGGTGCATGGTGGGGGCTCAAAAGAGCTGTAGATCTCCAGGGGACTCTCTCGCTTATTGTCCTCGAGTGAGTTGCAACAAGGGCTTTCAACGTCGTGCCCGCAAGACACCGGATCTCTATGCGATCTTGGTGTGAGGTTCGATCTCAAACCCCTCCACCGGACCTCTGTCCAGTTCAGACTTGCAACGTCGAACTCCACAGCTGACTGCATCCTGCATGTGATGGCCACGCCTGGATGCAATTGTTGGATCATGCCTTCGAGGCGATCATGTCTATCATCGATATCGGTTTCCCTTAATCGTCTCCCCGACCCAGTCAACCGTTACGACACACACCTTGACTGACGCCCACGCACGCGTGGCTGACGAGCTACTGACACTGACACCACCATCCACGCAGCACCCCGCAGGCACGGAGCCCCCAACGCTCGTGTTACATCTTATCAACTTCCCGGCCGAGATCGCGGAGACGGCAACGGCAACGTCAGCGTTTGCCCACCGTTCGGCCGTCCTTCGAGACATTGAGAGCCAGGCGCCGCAGCGGGGTTTGGCTTGAAATGCCGCAATCTCGATACTGCATGGCACGCCGCTCATCACTCTTCACCAATCCACGTGTGGATACTAAGGGTCCCGCCGTATGAGATGATCGGTCTCTTCTTGGCAGGAGATTATTGTATGCATGCAGACTTTGTGTGTCTCGATGCTGCAGAGCCATTTGGCCCTCCGACTTCTCGGCCATGCACACGTCCGAATACCCTCCAAGCAGGCATCTGATATTGTTAGGATACCCTGGGAAGTAAAGACTTGACTTGCGACTTCGGTGCAGACGAGATGCATTGCCCGACCAAACACCGATCCCTGAGTATGACTTCACAGGAGGAACGGGCTCGCTTCGATAATTCGTCTGCAGGCAGCTGGATGCTACCTCGGTTTCAACGTTCTTCGTTGATCATCCTCAGCTGTTCAAACATTTGATGTGCAGGGTGAAATGGGTCCTTGGCCCTCGGGATTTGTGCGACTGGCTCTCTTCCACAGCACTAGAACCAGAGCAGCGAGACAGATACGTAATGTCTTCAACGCCGGACGCGCTCCGGTCGAATGACTCGGCGCCAGCCGATCTAATGAGGCTTGGTCCAGGTTCACCCAAGATGGAGCTTCGGGACGCGGCGTATTGGGTAGAAAGGACACTGCGCCCAATTATTGACCACAAGCAACCAGCCTGTGCGCAAGACTCCCACGGTGCATGAGGCATGAATAAAACAAGAGGAAGTCCAGACTGGAGGGCCAACGGTTCGGATGATTGAACGAATAGAGTAACGCTCGAGGCTGAAGAGGCAAGACTTAAGGTATCGGCGAGTTCCAGAGGTGGCGCACAAAACAGAACTACCGATGAAGCCGCAATTTAGTTGCAAGAAACGGAAACAGCCTTCTCGGAAGGCCTTCTAGATGCGTCAGGATGAAATGCCGGGTCATTGTTGACTGCACGGGCAAAGGCTACTAGTCGGTGTGAAGGGTCCGTCTTCTTCGGGCTTGCTGTGGGCGAACGTGGCAGGGCGGAAGCGCACAGAGGACCCTGACCCTAGCAAGGATTGTGGAAGGTTTCTAGAAGACGGTTCGGGCTGAAGAATGAGGCGGCGCAACCAGATTGGATTGCCCCTCACCTCATCAACAATACTCCGTGCAACAGGCCTACACTAATCACATTCGTAGGGGACCTGGACCTTGCGCGTGGACGTCTTCGCTGCTACCAAAAGTAGACTCATCGGACACGCAGCATGCTCTGCCACGCCATGCCATGCGTACCTCGGAGTGCGCCAGAACGCTTCATCCAACCAGCGGTGAGCACCACGGGGTGCAGATTGCGGATGGATGCACCGCATGAGGACGAGGACCCTGAATCGGAAGTGTGGAAGTTCTGTGGGATTATGGACGAGGACTGCATGACTAGGACCCTGAGTATCTAGATGGTCTGAAACGCAAGGACTTTCGAAACTCGTCGAGGGTTAACCTAAGGTAAAGTCACCTCCTATTTCCGCACCGACCTCAACTGTGCACACACGATCCCACGCTGGAGAGTTTGGGCTCGGGCAGTTTGAAGTTGCACTGGAGGGCGACGGGACGAGTTTCGTTCACCGCCCTTGCATTCTGACTTAGCGACCGCCAAGGACAATGTTTTGATCTTCTGGTTGTCTTTTGACGCCCGAATGGTCACCATCTGGTTGACGTTGCGAAATACGGTCTTGGTACTGAATACTTTGGCATCTCCAAGCGCCGACATTGACACCCATGGGAAAACAGACCACAGCCGCAGTTCCATGACAACGGAAATACGAGCTGGGTGGGATAAAGGCTTTGCATTATCCGTCCATTGCAACGAGTGAATCGGGCTTTCGGTCCGACAGAGTCGCATTCAGTCCTTTCCTATGGATATTTACCTGGGAAATTTGCAACTTTTGTAATTTCCGCCAAACATGGCCGAACCCGGCGGTTTGGCCAGCAGTTGTGAGACAAAGAACCAATATTATTTAATCTTCAAGGGGAAAAAACAAAAACTACAGATTACCGACACCTGTCAGTACCACGTTCCTGGATGGCATCTGGGGTACACCAAGCAATTGCAACAACCTGCAGAGTGGTGTCAAAAGCACAGAATGTCGAAAAGCCCAGGCTGAACATCAGCCCATTTGCATCCTGACTGATCGCACCTGACGAACAGGCTTCTAGAAGAGCGATGGGGGCGGCTAGAAGCCGGCGAATACTGCCGAAGACCCAGGCGCATGCTCTCGGCCTCGCCCGATCAGACGGGCTGGTTTACTCAGCAAATGTCGGGGCTTCACCTTAGCCAACAAAGGTGGTCCACGAATGGCTTCAGTCGTCACAGGACCAGCGCCGGCAAGCCGAAGAATGACATTGTAATCAATCCTAAGGACAAAAGTCGGCGAGTAGAATGGTCCCCGGGTCAGAGGTTAGTGAAGTTGCGGGCTCCCCGCGGCATGGTTTGGCTTTCGGCATTTGAATTACATAACGCTCTTCAGCTGCAGCAAACGGCGAAAATAGGAAGCGCCTGCCAAAGTGGCCAGACTGCCAGCCTGATGGGACTTGGAGGCCAGACGCCTTGTGTCTTTCGAGGCAGTGGGTTTTTGGTGCTTACTCAGACGACGGAAATTTCTCGGTGTTTGCCTGGGAAGTTCGCCTTTCGCAGAGTCCGCTGAAGGCGGCTGCAGGACCGCTACAGTTCTACCCGTACTGCGCCGTAGGGCGCTGAACTCAACGACGGCCGGGCGGCAAAGACCGGGCAGCTAGGGCCCATTACATCATGCCGGAGCTCAACCTCATGGCACGATTCTGGGTCCTGTGCGAGGTTTTTCGTCCCCGCGGCGTGGGTTTCAATCGCCGTTCGGCTTGTCACCAGCAATTTTTTTTGCCTTCCAGCTTTGAGTGCTAGATATAAGGACCATTAGGTATCGACTTCAGCCTCGTTTCCCTCATCCGCCTCAGTCACAACGTCCACTGAAGAAGCAGTTACCTATACTTGTACTTGCGAAAACGAGAAACCAACCCACCACACAAACACGCGACCAACCCAAGAGCTATATTCCCAGCTAATCCCCGATCTGTCATCGATCCGTCACCGGCGCTATCGTACGACATCATCTTCCCCACGACCAACAATCCAAATCCCGACGACACCAAAACCCTCAGTCGCGCACACCTAGAACCACTTGCGCGCAACTTTTGCAACCACCTAACGATCAGCATTTCTGCGCATACCAGTCTCCCTACCAACGCACATAACCAACCGCAATCATGAAGGTCCTCAGCAAGGAAGAGGAGGAAGCCCACTACAAGGTCGTCGTCAAGGGTGGCCTCATTGGCGGTTCCCTCGGTCTGGGTGTCGGTCTCGCGGGTGTCATGATCGCCTCCCGACGCTACCAGTCCTTCCGCGCGTTGACCCTTCCCTTCCGTTCCTTCCTCGTCACGTCGTCGGCGACCTTTGGCGCCATCGTCAACGCCGACCGCGCATCCATCCGCTTCGGCCACGAGAAGGACCCCATGTTCGGTTACCAGGACGCGACGGCACGTGCCGTCGCTGAGGCCAGGGCCAACGAGACGTCGATGCAGAAGTTCACTGCGTGGGGCCGTGAGAACAGATACTCCATCGTCTTCACCTCGTGGCTCGCCTCCATGGGCGTCGCCCTTGCTCTCGTCAACCGTAACAAGTACATGACCGGCGCCCAGAAGCTCGTCCAGGCCCGTGTCTACGCCCAGGCTCTGGCGCTCGTGATGCTCGTTGTCACCGCCGCCTTTGAGATGAACGACGTCAAGACCGGCTCCGGCCGCTGGGAGACGGTCATGATCATCGACCCCGAGGACCCGGAGCACAAGCACCTGATCGAGAAGAAGATCCACAAGGAGGAGTACGAGGGCCAGGACCTGTGGAAGGGTAAGTTCACCTACGTCATACCCCTCAACACCTAGCTGTCTCCCCCACGTTGAACCCCATGCTAACGTACGTCGCAAACAGACATGGTCGCCGCCGAGGAGCGTCGTATCGCTGCCCGCAAGGCTACGGAGCAGAAGTGAACACCTCATACATCAAAAAAGTTACGATATGACCAACCTACGCACCTATCCTTAACCGACCTTCATCTTGTACGATGGCGAGCCTTTGAATTTTTATTTATTTATTTTGTTTGTTACCGCGTTAAAGCGGCTCGTCATGGAGCTGCAATCGAAGACGTCTCCTCTCCTGGAAAGTCAGAGGAGTAGAGAGCCGAACCGGAGGTTTGCGTTGCATTGCTGGCGTTAACGGAAAGGGCGGGCGACTGCGCAGGCTGTAAAACCTCACCATGATGCAATACCCCGTCATGAGTGAAGCCGATTACAGATTAGAAAGATAGTCGACTTTAGATGGTCCGGGGTTACCACAAACTGACGATTCCAAAAACGGTCAGAAAAGGAGCTCTGTAATGCATCCCTGTTTTAATGTTATCTATCCTGCCATCCTGCCTCTTTTTCCTTCGCTTGACACGCGGGTGCGTGGTTGATGCTTGAGATGCTCCGAGAGCTGGGGTGTGTTCAAACTTGGCGCGAGCCCCTCGCATTCTGTCCCTGTGTCTCCGTGAGCCGTGAATAGAACACGCAGTATGGTAGATCGCTGTACTGTACAACCGGGTTTGTTCTTTTGGAGAGCATTCTCCAACTCCTGTAGTTCCCCATCGTAGATAGGAACCCCAAACCGGTGACAACGGCAGCAGCCAGGCGCACCCCCCGTCGTCGATCACCCAGTCTCTGAGTCGCGTTCACTTCAACCCCATCTAACCCCTCCCCTCGCCTCCTCCGGCCTACGGATAGATAGCTGCTACAGACATCTTCCCCGCTCACCTCCCCTTGTGTCAATACTCCCCGCGACGAGACAGTTACAATCTCCTGGGAAATTCAGCCTATTTTTTTAACGTTGTTCGCCTGAAACATACTCGGGGAAACCGAAATAGAAGACGATGAAGAAAAAAGTTTGATAGACATTGTACATTTCACTGTTCCTGTGCGTATACGAAGCGGGAGAGAGAGCTTGCTTGGGTTGCCCTGATATCTTGCTGCAGTGCCAACCACCAACTTCAAAGGTGACAGACAACCGCGCACACCCCACTATCTCCGTGTACCGCAGTATGTCACGATGGACCCATGTCAGCTGGAGTACTGTGCCCATCCCATCTCTCCGTCTTCCTCCTCACCGGATAGCCCCCCTCGATTTGGAGGAAGTGAACCGGCCCGGTGGCACGCTTCTCTGATGACGTACCTGCCATTGAATATCAATATTCACTGACTCGGTCTCTAGAGATATGATGATACGATATGCAAGTCATGTTTGATCTGCCCAACGTACCAAATTGGACAATATCGTCACGTCTTTTTTGTCGCAAATTACAACAACACTCTCTCCCATACATTTTTTCAGAATGTTTTTGTATTGGTTTACAGTATTCCAACCGAGAGATAAAGAAAGATGCATGCCTGCCTGCCGCCCACCGGGGTTTTATGAAGCCGTTCCGTCATCAAACATAAATACTGTAGTAACTCGGAGGGTTTGTAACGATACAGAGTAGAACAGGATACGAAACACCACACACACGCACGCACGTTTAGTTGAGACAAAGAGAACAACTAGCTAGTATAGATAGCAGCAATAATTAGACGCGCGCGGGGGGGGGGGGGGGGGGGGGGGGAATGGCCTCAAACCTCGATGGTGAAATGGCTGATTTGGGAATAATATGCATGCACGGCCAACTCCAACATCCATACGTCCGAGAATACCTCGCTCCCGTCGAAGCCGCCAATGATGAACAAGCGGCTGTCATAGAGGACTGTCCCATGGTACCCGCGGCCGCTGGGCGGCAGACCGTAGACTCGGCGGCGGTCCCAGGTCATGGTCACGAGGTTGAGGAGTAAGACGTCGTTGGAGTACTCATTGCCATCGTGGCCTCCGATGACGAATAGGTAGGAGCCGACGAGGGTGGCCGTGTGCGATAGGCGGCGGAAGGTGAGGGGGATGGTGACGGCCTTCCAGATGTGGGCATCGACGTCGTAGACCCACACGTCGTTGAAGCACTCGCCGCCGTCGGAGCCGCCAAAGATGATGAGCTTGCTGCCCACCATGTTGGCTGTGTGATAGCCGCGGGGCTTTGGGCGGGTTTCTCGGACCCCAGGAGGCGGGGCCCGCTCAGGGGGGGAAACCAGCTTCCACGACATCTTGTTCATATCGCTGACGTCTAGGCGCCAGACGTCGTTGAGGGCGCGAACACCATCGCCGCCTCCAAATATATAGATGCCGTTCTTATACAGACAGGCGGTGTGGGCGCGGCGCTTAGAGGGGACACGTTCGCCTATAATCTTGGGTCGATGCCACCTAAAATTCGTGGTGTCGAGTACGTAGATATCGTTGTAGTAGGCGGGCCCGTCGCCGCCGCCAAAGATTACCAGCTTCTTGCCAACAGCGGTACAAGTCATGGCGCGTAGAGGAACGGGTATCTCGCCGGTGACGTGGGGGACAGACCAGTAGAAAGCATCGGCATCAAAGACGTATAGCTCGTTGAAGCAGGCTCTGGAATCGCAGCCGCCAAAGACAAAGATGTTGGATCCGACAAGGGTTGTGGTATGAGCGCGGAGGGAGGTATGAGGAGCACCCGACACGGGTGCGCGAGACCAGTACATACCCGACGATGGAGCTGGAGGCACGTCTGGCGCCGTGTCGGGGTCCTGGAGAGGAGGAAACGGAACATGTGCCCCCCTCGCGGCAACTCGTGCGGCGGCGGCAGCGGTTGATAGCTGACGTGTCGTTGTTGAGGAGGAGGGTATTGAAGCCTTTCCGGCTATGGCGGATGTAGAGCGCATGGCGACAGGACGGCGGCCGTCACGGTCTGAGCCGGGGCCGCCGGCAGACTCGGAGCCGTCGTTGTTGTTGCTGGAGTTGGGAGCATCGGCGCCGGTTGGTCGATATGAGGTCGGCGGGGGTTTAGGGTGGTTCGCGCTCGTGGGAGTTGTACGTGTCGGGGGCACTTGAGAGGGTGCTTGCGCGGCGGATTGGGAGCGTTGGCGGATGGAGAGCTCGGAGGGCTTGCGACGGCGATCTTGGCTCTTGGAGGAGAGGTGACCTGGGGTGTGGGAACGGGGGAGGGTGCCACCCGGAACGGAGGGTAGGCGGCGGTGGTGCTCGACGTCACGGTCGCTCAGCTCCTCGAGGTCGTCGGGCAGGCCACCGACGACGCCCGGGGGAGGGGTTTGTGCCGGGCCGGAAATCTTTTGCGAGCGGACGACCTTCGCCTTTGAGGGGGACCGGGGAATCTTGTCGGATGACCTGGCCGAATCAGCCATGGTTCGGCGGGGGAATGGTCATTGCCCCCCTCTCACGAGGATGTGGATTGTCGATGGCGAGCGATTGCGGGCTCAAAGAAGGAGTGGCGGTAGAGGCAGAGGTCGAGCGAGGGAGTAGGCTCGGCTCGTCTCGTCGTCAGGGACAATTGGTCGGGATCGGTGATGGAGAGTCGAGCGGTGGACGCACGTGAGTCGTGAAGGAATTGTTTACCTGTCGTTGTTGCAGTTGAGATGACTCGGGGGATGAGTGTTTCTGGTTGTGGTTTTGGCTGCAGAATGCCCGAGGACTGGAGCCCAGCCGCAAAGAGCCCACCTTTGGCTGCTGCTGCTGCTGGCGCTGCTGCTCGCTTCCCAGTGTTCCCGCCTTCAGCTTCAGGTCTGGTTCGTCTAAGGGAGGTTGATTAGGACGCGGGTCCATTCATTGCCCACTTCCACAGATTTGCAAGGAGGTGTCTGACGGGGGTGGACGACTGGGTGCTGAGTGTGATCGTTGGTGCTGAATGAGGTGGTCCTTAGTGGCAGCCCGACGAAGTTGCCAGGTGCTAGGTCATTGGTAAGGCAGGGTCGGGTAAGGCCAGCCCGGGCAAGGAAGGCAAAGGCACCTAAGGTACCTACCTAGGCATGGAAGGCACCGGGCTGGCTGGGCTGGGCTGGCCTCGGTGACGGGCCCTTGTTAGTGCGGTCCCATGTCAGCTCAGGTCACCACCACCTAAAGCTGTCTTGGTCCCTAATTCTATCCACGTATCAAATCTCCAGGTCAGGTAACCCCCTCGCCAAACCCAAGCTCGGACCACCACGGCCCCTGCATTGGCCTGTCGTGTTCCCCGACCCTTCTGTTCCGCGCCGCTGTCACCGGCCTGCCGGGGTCACTCTGATTGGTTGCGTGCGCTGTCGACAATGTGCACTTTGGCGCATCAAGTCTTGGTTATTCAAACTTCAGATGGAAGTTGTTTGGGAGCTGGTCGTACTTGGTGCACAATAATATCATGTAGCCACAGGAGTTCGGTACGTTGTCGACCTGCCCTTGCACGCAGTTGGCCAGTTGGCATGGAGACTGGCCTTAAACAAGAAAAGCAACTTTCAATTGATTGCAGAGGGTCCAATATTACCCCACGTCTTGAGTGAAGTACCACGTCGCGTCTCGGCGCGTCTGAGTCGTGACGGTTCCCAAAGAACTGTTGAAGTTGCCTTCGAGACACCTTTGCACCGCATCTCGGCTACACTTTATCATAAAATTCATCTGGGATTCTTCAATATCGTCCTCACTCATAATGGGCATCGCCAAGAGACCCCTCGACACCGTCGACCTAACCGAGACATCCCCAAAACGTCATCAGCCGGAGGCAATCAACGATAGTCTTTCCACCGAGGGCATTCTGTCACGAATCGCTCTATCCGACCTCAAGTCTTGTTTCCGGGAATTGCTTTCTGACCCTCTCTGCGGGCCAACCGTCAAGGCTCATCTCCAGACCTATGCTGACAAGGCCTTGGAGGCGGAGCGCGAGCAAACCAAGCAGAAAGCAGACGAGATTCGCAAGAGAGCGGGCAATGTTGTAGCCAGAGCCAGAGCGCATTCAGAAGATCCCAAGAACCACTTGTTTGAGATTGGCGACCTGGGAAAAGCAGTCGCCCCCTTTCTGAGGCCTGCACACGACCTTTGGCGCTCTGGCTCCAAGACAAACGCGCCATCGTTGGTTTTTGACCTTTTGATGGATTTCGCCGATTGGATTGTCTGGTCGTCCTGGGACATGAGCAAGATTTATGGGGACAACGAGGACAACTATTACGTTCATCACGATATTGAATCCATCCTTGTGGGCATCGTCCAGGAAGAGCTTGAAAAGTGTGAAGACCCCAAGAAGTGGATTCACAGTGTTGAAACGAAAGACCGGGTGTCAAAGGTCGACAAATTGAATGCTAGCATCGACGAGAACAACATCCTGAAAAGTTCTTGTCACAAGTATGTTCATCTCAAGCAGCTGCTTGAGACCGGCACACAGGACGGCGAGTCACTGACAATCGATTTGGAGAATCTCGGTCGCGAGTATATCATGGCTGAATTTGGGCAACGACGTGGAGGTGGACGTAGATTCGGAAGTAGGCGTGGCCGATGATGGCGATGCGGACGAGCGGTAGTCAGGATGTTTAGACCTGTTGAGCAAAAGGCCCTTATTGATGAAGAACGGCATCCGTCACAGACGGACGATTTGACGAATACGTGTTGGCCTTCTGAATTTCCAGCTCTTTGCTTCTAAGCATATCTATCACACGCATGTGCATTATCGTCGTTTCTAAATAGTCGGCCGCAACGCAAACTAGCGCTGACAGATGTTTCTAACGGACTGATTGCTTTCTCATTGCCAACAAGCGTCAGGCACCCATATCACCTCAGAACAGCCTAGCCGTGGACAACCCAACAAGATTTTTACTAATCTTGATTAATTCTCACAATTCAATAAAGATATCTCTTCATGTCCTACACGGCAATGGCAGACCACCCCAAGAATCAGATGAATCGTCATGAAAGCGCCAACCTCCCTCGAAAGTAGAACTTCTGCCCCCCACTCTGACGATGCCGGCATTGGTCGAACCCCACATCCTCAATCCGGGGTAGTTCACCCAGAGATGCACTTCCAACGCACCGCCCGCCCTTCAATAGACGCCCATCGGCTATCTGGCTTGTGTAACCTCGCCTCATCTCCGAAAGTAACTCCTCCACTAGACAGCTCATGAACGTCATCTCAGGTTTGACGTTACACCAACTTAACCTTCGAAGCCTTTCCCCATCGGAACAAGAGGGCAACCCGTGCCGCCCGTCGGAGTTTCATCACATTTGCAGCACAGAAACTATGATAAGCTGGGCAACTTGTTCTGCCCTACCGACATTGGATGACGCAAAGGCTCTCCGCGCTAGTCTGGGTGCTGGCCAAGGAAGTTGAGGAGTCTCGACTCAGTGAGGGTCGGTTGCCGGGCGGTGCCGCGGACGCTCTATCACGACATCGTCCACCGTTGTATGCGAGATGCGAATGTGCAAACGCTACCCAAACGGTGAACTTTCGAGGTTAGATCCGGATCATGTCCCCAAAGCAGATCCCCTCGGATTCGGGACCCCTGAAAATAGCAAATCGTACGTGCTCCAACCAGGGTCCTGGAGATATACAACCTGGTCCCACGTCCGGAGCTTTTTAGGAGGTCTTGGAGAGAGTCTTGAAGCGGAGCCCCGGAGGTTGGAGGTGGGAAAGCAGTCCGCAGTCGGGGGACTGAAGATGCCGCCGAAGCACGGAACATGATTCAGTCCCAGCTTCCTGCCAAGGCCCGGGGCGGGTTCTAGACACAACGTGTATTGGATGGGGCACAGGAACAATAAACCGCACCGGAAGGCATTCCCCATACAACGTTGATCAGTCTCCGTGCAGCCCACGCGGGCTCCGATATGATATCTGACTTGCGTCATAATCTTGCCAACTCTGACGAGTCTGACGAACGCACGATGGGGCGGCTAACGGTGCCGTGCAACTTTCACGACTCAAACCACCACACACACACCCACACAAATGAGAGCATGAAGCAGCTGATGTATGCGCGTTGCAAAGTCTCCAGCGTTATCATCCAAACTCGGAGCGTCCCGCTGACTATCGATGGAGACGAGATTAACAACAGTTCAGACAAGGAACGAAGCGAGGCATAGCCAAGAAACGAACAGCGCCTTTACCAAGATGAGAGACGAATGTATCCGATACAACACCCTCCCAAAGCCGGAAGTACCATCTACATTCGCCCTCGCTTGAGCTGAATCCTGGGAGAACATCACCACCATTCTCCGATGAACTGCAGAAAGATCGATCTACGTCACTCATCTCCACCAATATACAACCCACCGGCACCGGTTTCTGCTTCTGGTCTCTCCCTAAGAGCTCCCGGGGGCGGCGGGTGTCCATTTGCCGAAGGGTGGTGGGCAAATCCCACCTCTCGAAATATCCGGATGTTGGTGTGAGAACCGACGGCTCGGATGCGTTTGCGAGAATGGCACGGATAACGTCCCGGCAGGCAACGGGATTTGTGAAATGACGGTCTGACATGGGATGTGAACTTGTCCATGACTCGTTTGCACCGAAAATCCGGTCCACGTACGACCGGCGGAGGTCGACGCTTGGGGTTTCCCTGGAAGGGTTACACGAACTCCCCGCTAGCGCGGAGTGGGGCCGACATCACAATGCAGGTCCTTAGCAGTCTTTGCCGCCACACTTTGCATCACAATCCGATATGGTGTAGTGGCCAACATGATGCCCTCTCATGAACTTGAGAGGTTAGGCATAGCCCCGAGTTCGATTCTCGGTTTCGGAACGTTTTCTTTTGCTTTTTGGATACATTGTTCGTCAATGCGTGAAGCCTCCTGGTGGCGAGCTTTTGCCATCGTCAGAAGTCCGCCCCCCCTTAAATAAAGGCAGGCAGGCAGACATTGACTTATCATTCGTTATACCTCTTCCCTTTAGTCGGCCTGAATCCATCGGGCCTCCTCTCATGACTGTTTGTGATTCTCAGAGAAAGACGCTCGCCTCTAGTTTTCTTCAGCCCTACGGTCTCTTGTCTCTCTTCCACCCACGCCATTGACCTGACTGTCTTGAAACAGGTGACACCGGCGCAAGTGTTGCTGTGAATGTGTTCAGGCGGAGGCTTCGATTTGTATGATGAAGCGATAAGTTCGAGAATGCTGGTCCAGGCGTGTCCCGTCCGTCGCGAGTAGAGACAAACGAGTAGATGACTTATCGCCATAACACCGCATGGGTCATGAGAATGAAAATGCAAAAGTAACCAAACCAGCCGGACGTCAACATGGCATACCCTCCGTAGTGGGCCTCTACAATCGTTCGTGCTGAGCCGATATCGTTTGGACCTGCCACATATTTGGGAAGAACGAAATTTCCTGCCGCTTTGCCTCTCTTCACTAGAGCTCTCGCAGCGGTTTCATCCGGTGGGCTGAGAGTATCTCCGATGCGCCATCTTTTCAAAGGTTCCAGAAATCTGCTCGAATCTCTCTTAGTAATACTGCCGCATCTCGATAGGGCTTCCACGATGGTTGTGACGATCCTCTCCTGGATGGAGACCGGATCCATCACATCGTTGTGAAAGCTCAGTTCCAGAATTCTCTATAGGTTCGTCCTGTATTGACTTTCCGAGATGTTTCCAGCAAGACCGTTGGGAGTATCGTATACTGGTGGATAGAGCGACTTGTACCAGCTAGGCTTAGGCGAATTATACCTTCCCGAGTTGAGGTGCCCGAAGGGGCCTTTAGTGGTACACGCCACAGAGGCATATTCAAGCTTGTATCTAGCTCATCTTCGATGTTGCTCGAGACTCTCCCGTTATTGAAGTTGTGCTCGATCACGCCACTCGACGGCGACATCTCGATAAAGGTTTTGGCCTTTGCCTAGCGTGCGAGTAGGTAAGGAGGTTGGTTGGCTCAGCTAGAAAGTTCACGCCCTCTGCTTCACCGATCAATATATCGATAGGAACAGCAACGATACGTCTCGCAAAGTCAAGCAGTTCCAACTCGAGTAGTACTCTGCGTCGAGAACTTTTGGCCAGAATTCTGCGTCACAGCCATTGGCTCAGTAAAACCCACCGCCTACATCAAAGTCCCGTTGAGCAGGTAGCATAAGGATCGCAGCAGCTGGGCCCGCCATGACAGCAATCAGGCCGGAGATCCCAATGAGTGCCAGGAGAGCAAGACGTTTGATGTAGCTTCGAGGTTCAGAGCTAGGGCAAAACATTGCTCCCCAGAAATCGACTGACCAGAGATAACTGGACAAGAACGGTCAGAGAGGCACGTCATCCTGCCCACCTTAGTTGTGTGAATCACCAACCCGAAACAACGAGCCCAAGTGGCAAACTATTGCCCAAAATTAACTCTTCGCGTAGCACATGGAAGATGATAGTCCCCAGACTTGATTCGACAAGAAGTTCCTGAGGATCCGTGAGGTCAGAACTCTGGACTAAGCCTCTTAAGACGAGGGCAGGTACCTGCATCTTGGCAGCAAGCTGTAAAACGCCGAATTTGACACCATCCTGATCCTTGTTGCCTTGCAACTTGTAGGTTGAAGGAAATCAGGAAAAGGGAGACGGCAGTCGGCAGTACATGTATAGCGCATCGAGACACAGCAATAGAGGCTCATTGGGGGCCACAAGCGTCAGGAACCCGTAGAGGCGTTATTACTCAATTAGTGGCCTGGAGAGTCTTTTCAATCTTTCCCTTCGCCGTTTGCTTTTCGAACTTGCCCATCCATTGTCCAGAAAGCCGCAATAGATTCAGAAGAACACAGAGATATCAGCTGGTTTTGTTTTCTCTTCTCCAACGCCGGTAAACCTCAGAAGGGCCATCCTGAATCCCATCAAACCATGTCATACTGATCCGGGAACAGAATAGCGTTCGCCATCCCGACTAGAGCTTTCACTGTTGGGCTCCTCCCTTCCCGGTCTTCCCAAGGCAGCAAGCCCATGGCCCTAAGCCCATCTTCGCCGCCCGCATCGCTGACCTCCTGAACACCAGATCGACCGAGGTGAGAAGTCTCTCCGCGTCCGCCACCGAAATCCGGACTAGGTTGGCCGAGGAGGAACGCCTTTCTCTGGCGAGCGAGGTACAAAGCGTTCGTCTGTGTAAGTGGGCAGGCAGGAATGTACATGATTGTCGCGGGAAGAGCCGATGGCGGCACCCTATCGACGCCATAAACCATATCCGGGTGCCATACAACGTAGTCTCCAGGCCGAACAGGGGGGATGCGAACGAGGGACTTGTCGAACTGCAGGTGAGGATGGAGGGAGGCGTTCAGCTCTTGCGTATATGACGGGACGGCACCCTGGATGATGCTTGTCTGCATAAAGTCGAGTGACCAATTCTCGCGGGCGAGAAAGTTCGCAGACTCAGGCGAGGGGTTCAGTGGAGAAAAGAATGGTCGTAGAAGGAAGTAGGCAGTCGCGAGCTGAAGCATCGGGCATAGCAGCAGGGTGCCGTCGGCGGGATTGATGTCTGACATGGAAAGCCAGCCCTGGAACATGCGGAACATGCTGCATGAACCTGCGCCATTATAGAGATCCGAAGTGACCTTGAGCCGCGTGCTGCTTTCCCAGGGGTCGTAGTCCTCCCACTTTCCATCCCATATGCGTTGATATGTGCCTGCGTTTCCATACCCGTCACTCTCCCATCGTTCAACACTGCCGCCGTCAACGTGGGCGTTCAAATGCCAAAACTCGTCGCCTGGTGCACGAATTCGCAAACGGTCTGCGTAAGCCACGGGCAAGTCGACTGCCACCGAGGCATTGGGATTCCTCGAGCGCCAAAGGCCCATCAAAAACCGCTGGGCTGCAAGAACATTTGGATGAGCTCGGCCCTTGATCTGAGCTGGCGACCAGTAGATTCCAAATAGATGGGGGTCACGCGTCGGCCACCCTCTGGTCTCCGGGTTATCGGCGAGGTACGTCTCCGTCTCCTCCCGCCAATTTTGAGCTTGGTCCGGCGGAATCACGTTGCGAATCACGGCGCCACCTCGGCGTCGGAGCTTTGCGGCAAATTCGGAGACGCGGGCATGGTCCTTGAGCTCCGAAAAGTCGATGGTGGGGATGATGTCAGACTTTGTTACTCCTATCAACGCAATCTCGGCCCGGAGGGCAACCAGCAGCCGGTTCCAAGAATCCACTATCGCCGTCTCCTTGCCCGCGATGAGGCTCCGCTTGATCTGGGCGAACCTCGGCGGGAGTGGAATTGGCCCACCGTTCTCTGAGAATATTTCATCTGCTCGCATGTAGCCTCTCGGGCGGTTGTCCATGGCTGGAGGAAATGATTGCGACCAGAGTAAGCTAGGTGTATCAAACGGCGAAATGTACTCAGAAAAAAGGTTGGAGGAGTAAGGCATTGATGAGAAATCTGGTGGTTGTGGAGGCGGCATGTCGCCAGCGGCCCCAAATTGGGCCTGCCCGTCGAATAATTCATCGTCCATCGTGTGGGACGACACACAAGTTGCAAACGGCGTTGGCGGAAGACCTCCGTATCGTCGGTGTGCTGGTGGTCGTGTGAATGGATTGGATATGCACTGAAGTGACAGTGGTCTCGGCGCCCGCCGTCTGGGATCCGGGGTCTTGCAGATCACGCGTGCCGGAAAAAAATCGGGCACCTGAGCTGGAAATTGTGCTTTGCTGACTGCGCTGTGGCCGGGCCGCTGAGCCGCTTCAATGCTTGTTCGACCCTGCTCTTTTTATAAATCCAATGGGAAAATTATCGGCCAGGAAAGACGAATAAGACCCAACTTGCAATGCGGAATCTCCGCCCAAGATTCGTGCATTCGTGGCCTCGGGACGCATGGTGTACCCGTGATACCCTCCAACTGGATGTGCATGCACCGCGGAGCTGGCCCGGTAGATCCACGGGCTCCACGGTTCCGCATTGGGTGTAGCCGCCTCGACTGTGGCTACCATGTGCCGTGAGGCAAATACGGTATACATATTCCGCCAGTGATCGCCACTTTTGAGAAGCTTATCATGTCGCCTTCCCGCGTTTCGACCGCCTGACCGGACCCTTGTCTTCTACCACCTCGTCGGTGCTCTTCTTTCTCTTCGAAGGCGCTGCCTTCGCCGTACCTTTTGGCTCATTGTTCGTGACCTTGGGGCTCGAGAAAGTCTTGGCCGTAGGGGCAGGCACAGGGGCTGTTCCCTCTTGTTTGAGTAAAACATATGCCACCTTTTCAATATCCATTGCTGAGACGTCCAGCCTTTTCATCAGCTTCCGTGCCTCGGCATTGAGGGACTCATATTCCTTCATATTGTACTTAAGCGACGCTTTCTGGCCCTTGTTGCACATCCAGTAGTACGCCTCATCCGAGAAGAAAAGGACCTGCTCCGGATAGTGCACCGCCAGAAGAAGCGAGGCAGTCGCAGGACCAATTCCTTTCAGTCTGGTCAAAATGTTGAGTGATGCCGATAGGTCTGACACGCCTTGATAAGCCTCCACGCCCTCCTTCACGGTCTTCTCTGCCGTGGAAGAGTCATTTGACGAGACAAGCTTCATCAGAGTCGGGCGAAACTTGCCGTGGCGACTATTTGGGTGTGTCAGACGGGCATTTATTCCACGACGAACGTAACCAAACCATGTCGTCACCTTGTCCCGACATCGTTACACTTGTAATTTGCCTATAGGCCGTACGGTGTAATTAAAGAAGCATGCACTTACAGCTTCCAGTCAACGAGAACCTTGACATCATCATGGTTCATAGATCGCTTGGGGGCATCCTGCGAAAAGAGGGCTGGGGCCTCGACGAAACGGAACTGATCCAGCTCTTGCAGGGTCTTCTGACCAGACTTGGCTATTTGCGGCAGTTAGGGATACCGTGGGAAAGACTGGTATAAATGCGGGGGAGGGCGCAATCGAGGGCCGACATACCGCCTTTCGAGGCTGAAATGGAATCAATCAGAGGCTCGTACCTAGCGAGGAGCTCTTCGAACTCCTTGCTAGTCACCTTGTCTGGCGACACGAGCTTAGAGCTTGACATAGTCGGCGTAGGCCAAGAACCGGTGGCCGGGATTGACGTAGCTGATGGGTGCAGTTTTCCCAATTAGGAAGAAGCTTCAACTTGATATGCCAGTCGTTACCTGGAAGGATGAGGCGAGTTGATCAAGTCCCTCTCCCTGCAGGTGGCCGTGTCCGTGAAGTTTGTGGGAAAACGCGATTCGGAGGAGACTACACGCGTCGCAGTTTGGCAATCAAAGAATTTCAATCGTCCGCTCTGGGCTGAAATGTTGCGCGTCGTTATATCGGGTAAGGACTCAAGTACCCGCGACGAACAAGTTGTAGGAGACAGACGAGTCAACCGATGCGGTGACCATGTGAAACTGAAGGTGCCCAAAAGCTTTCCCCTGCTCTTCACAGTGCTCAGAAAGATTGTGGGTCTCTGAAACGAAACAGGCAAAACCATCAACACGTGAAAGCCTCTCATCCTTACGTAAGCAAAGTTTCACCCATTACCTAGTCAGTGTGGTCGATGTTCTTGAATCGAAGCCATTCATACACGGAGCCCGGGCCGGGCCATTCTATCGGAGCCGAACCCTTGGCCACACGTTTCCTAATAGGTCGTCCAGTGCAAGACGGTCCCCTCACCGGAGTCCAACAATAAAGTGTTTCCAGGCGGTCAAGCTCTGCCCCTCAGTGGAGGCAGCCCGTTGGTCGCTGAGTCTGGGGGTCCGTGCATTTTCTTCGCTGAGTCTAGGTTGCCGATCCATGCAGAAGCGCTACGGGGTCGTCCGAGGGAGAAAAAAAAGTGTGCCGTCTGCGCCCGCTTCAGCAACTCTCGTTCTTTCTCCTCCCGAATCCAACGATCTTTCACGTTACCTCTGCCGACTCGCGCTACCAGCTCTCTGAAATACAACGACTTACCACTTATCCGACTTTCGTCAATCATCAAGCAGTCAAGATGGGCAACGTACGTTCCTTACACACACCCCTCTGCCCCCCACCGCTGATCAGGGTCTTGGTGGAAACAAATTGAGGGGCAGGCTTTTGCTGACATTCCGGGCATGTAGGGTGCGAAGGCTCAGCAGAAGCGTGATCGCGCTCAGAAGGATGCGAAGCCCAAGGGCTCCCAGCTTAAGGTGGTAAGTTTGCGTCTCTCTAGAATACGTTTCGCTCGCTAGCCAACATGCGCTCACACAAACAATGACAGAACGCTGCCGCCAAGGACATCCAGTGCCAGATCTGCAAGGCCACCTTCCTCAAGACCACCAAGGCTCCCGCGTATGTCTTCTGTCCCGTTGCTCGGCTGGCACCACTTTATCCCAGGTTTTAGCGCACGCATGTGCTGACGAATTGTGTCATCTAGTCTTACCGAGCACGCCGAGAACAAGCACAGCAAGGGTCTTGCCGACTGCTTCCCCTCCTTCACCGCCGCATAGGCGAAGAAAGGCCATATGGTGTGTGTTAGGCGTTGGTGGCAGGGTGTTGATGTCTGGGAGATTGGCGCGGGGTGAGGCTGAGTGGCGAGGCGTAGTATGGTGAGGCAGGGCATTCAGCGAAGGCGTAATATTGGAATTTTGCTCTCTTTATATCGGAAAAAGACAAATATGAGTCCACGATATAACAAGATCTTGCGATGCTTCGTGCGATCAGTTGGGAAAGTCTATGACTGACATCTAGAACCCAGCCTTATTGCGCTGGCACCGCAACCGCTGCCCTCTGCTCTTCCCGAATAGCAGCAAGAATATCAGGATACCACCTCTCCCCAACATCCGGATGACTCTTCACCCGGTTCCTCAACGTCGCCTCTCCGAGCGTCTTCGCCACGCCGCCCTTGCGAAACGTAAACTCGACATCGTCAAGTCGGCCCCCGTTCTTCTCAATCACCTGGCGCCTCTGCTCCTTGACCTCCTCCGGCACGCTCCCCACCCCGACGCTCTCCAGGTCTTCAAACTCCGCGTCGCCCCTGACCCCCTGGAAGAACGGGATCGAGAACCGCGCGCCTTCGCCCGGCCCGGGGCTCAGCACGCGATGCGTCGTCGACACGCAGACGCCCTGCGTCAACGCCTCCATCCCCTGCCCGATGGCGACCACGAGGGTCCCGTCGATGGGCGGAGCGTCGATCCACTCTCCCTTGACGTTCTGCGCCTGCAGCCCGCGATGGTGGCTCGCTTGGAGGAGGTAGCTCGTCAGCATGCTGTCCTTGTGCGGGCCGACGCCCTGGCCCTGCACGCCCGACGCCGCGTCGATGCCCAGCTCGCTGACGTCGGGGTACTTTACGATCTTGAGCTTGTGCTGCTGGTCTGCGTCGAAGTACTTGTTGAAGGCGTCGGGCGGGAGGCCGATGGCCTCGGCGATGAGGGAGGTGAAGGCGATGGAGATCTTGCCCATGCGGTCCATGTAGTCTGTGAAGGTGTCCCGGAAGCCAGGCAGGGCCTGTTCTGAGGGCCACTGGTTTGGAGCGAGAAGATTGTAATAAAGAGGGTCTTTGGCACTTGGCACTGGATGCTCCGTCGAGAGGTCTATTTGTTCGCGGTGGTCTATCTTGCCAGCTGTGATCTCGGCTGATAGTTGGGAGTATCCCAGGAAGGACTTGGCATTCTTCATCTCAATTTTGAGTCTGGTGAGATGTCAGTTCGTCCGATGCGTCGTGGTCAACGTTTGTGTGAGAAAAATAGAAGCATGCCGTACTTTTCTTCCGTGGGAATGTCGAAAAAGGCCTTTCCCTCCTTGATCACCCTCTGGAACAGCTCGTCGGGGATACCTGCATTTTGAAGATACAGGAAGCCGATTTCCATCAGCGCATGACGGAGGTCTGCAAGAAACCGAGGCTTTGTTTTGGGATCCTGAGCCAACGAAAGGTCGAGGACTGGAATGGATGTGAAAGACATTGTGTCGATGAGACAGGGCCCAAAGAAGTGAGACACAAAAGTTGTGGTGAGATTCTCATGAACATGCACCAGGGGCCGTTTATAGCAGCTCAGTTCTCCGCACGTGCTGCACGCAAAGGCGTAAGGAGCGTATGACAGGTGCAGATATCGGAAGAAAGGAAGTACGACCATGTATGTCGAGTAATCCGGTCGCTATTGAATTCCCAATGACGTGACGGGATGGCGTGCTGCGGCAGCGGGGCTCTGAGCGTCGGGGTCTGCCCCGCATCGGAGCCGCGGGGTACAAATTGTACGGCTGTCTTCGGGCCAGACTAGGCCTGATTGGATGACGTGTTAGTCCCTTGAGACCGAAGAAGTCAACAACTCCGACAGCACAGTCGATGTCATGCCTGTAACCAGTCTATTATTGGGTATATTAAACAAATTTTTGATCACTTTTGAGTCTATGATGATGCCAGAGGTTTCGTCGCCAGCATCCCTGTAACCTTGTAGAACATGTCCTCGACAGACGGCATGGCAAACGCCGGTGCCGCGTCGAACAACTCCGCCAGACGCTGCCTGTTGATGATGGCGGGCTGCGCGTCATCGTCATCCAACTCCATCTCTTCCCCAGCTCCGTTTACATCGTAATCAACGGCCATCTCATCGTCTCCTTCCATCTCCTCGTCTTCAACGATGGCGTCTTCCGCAACAGGCTCGCCATCCAACTGCATGTCCTCGAGTGGTCTTGAAATGGCTACTGCGGCAGTGTCGGAAGCCTCAGCAATGGTCCAGACCTGGGCCGAATCATCAACTGCGACAAAGCCAGAGGAGCTTCCTGTGGAGACTAAGCTCGTGATTCTGTGGGGTATGCGCTTGACGCAGAGCAATTCTGGCTCTTCCGGCTTCATGACAGCAAGTTGTGAGACCTGGCCGCCGGGAACAATGACGGCGAATGTTCTTGACTTGCGGTCAATGGCCAAGTGGCTGAACTCTCTGGTCATGTTGGCATTGCGCCCGCGAGGCAGCTGAATGCCATACTGCAACTCGTCGGCCACCACATCGTACACTCTCACATCGTCGGAGAGAGTGATGATGTAAGGAGAGAGAACTTGCAGGCGGCGAATATGTCCCTTCCACATGTTTTCCAATGTGAGCCTGATTTCACCAGATTTGGTGTCAACGACGTAGACGGTTCCGTCATTTGTGTTGCCAAAGGCGATGAAGAGAGTAGACCCATCCTCGGAGAAACAGAGACTGCCGCTGCGCTCACCGGCGTTTTCGCTAGTGATGGCCAGAGCGTCAGATCCCACGGTGCTGCCCAAAGCCACGGCAACCGCGCAGGACCAGGACTGCAAAACTTCACCGGATGTGCCTTTGGATTCGACGCCATCCTGCTGTCTGACCTTAGAATGCCATATCCTCGCCATGCCGTCGTCGCCCAGTGTGGCAAAGCGATTCGAGGTGTGGTCCGCAGCCAGATCTAGGACAGTCTCAGGCCGGCTGGTGATGTGGGGGTTGTTGATCCTGGAGGACAAAGCGAATGGCTGGTCATCCTCGCCGACAGCCCAGAATTTGAGATACACCTCGCGTCTCGCCCTGACAAAATCCTCGCGAGCTTCAGGGGCCATCTTCTCCAGGTCGCGCTTAGGAGGTCGCCAGTCGTCCACCGTGGCCAGCCAGCCACCATCCTGAGAGAAAGCGACATGAGTTATGCGGGGTTCTGAAATGGGATTTCCCTTGGACGTGATGTTGACGTCCGTAGGCTGGGTCCTCGCAAGGGCCTGCTTCGCGACGCTTCTGAAGGACTCCATGTCGAAAGACTGCAGCAAGGGCGCAGACTGTAGGTCACCAGCCAGCATAGCCTGTTGACCAGCGCCTGTGCAGACGTACAGTCTCGACGGCTCTGCCGGGTTGAGAGCGGCGGGTACATGGTGGCGCACCTCCCGGTCAGCTGACCAGACACGCTTGACAAGCAAATCTTTGGGTGTTGAAGTGAAACGAGCGGCCGATTGGATGCCGGAGATGTAAGTTTTCGGAACCATATCGGCAGTTGAGACAACCATGAGGGAGTTGTCGTCAAGGTGCAGGGCGTAGGAGGATCCCGCGGGCGACACAACCACGTTTTCGATACTTCCTGAAAGATGGGGGAAGTGGTTCAGCTTGCCAGTGTCCATCTGCCAAATAACAAGGACGTTCTCAGAGCCGCCAGAGAGCATATAATTGCCTGGAACCCATAATGTCAGTCAAAGCTTCCAACAAGCCGAGTCTTGTCGCCACTCACCATCCTTGGACCACTTGACACTGTGCACTGCTCTCCTGTGCCAATGGTACTTGCGGCCTTGCAGGCTGTCCCTCTTCGACTTGGGCGCATTCAGGTTTTGGAGCTTCCTGAGGATGTCATTGTAGTAGTAGATGGCACCTCGAGCACATCCGGCAATCAGGTCCACAACAACGCCGTCATCTCGGTTGTTGATCTTGAAATCGAGGGAGCAAACGATATCCGTGGTATTGAAGGCAAAGAACTCGCATTCCAAGCCGAGATCCGCCTTGGTGACATTGGGTGTGACTGTTCCGACGATGAGATTCTCTCTCGTGGCGCCAATAACCGTCTTGCCATCAGTGCTTGAGCGCAGCAGGTGGATAGTCTGTTCTGCCTGCTTTGTCGTGAAGAGAATTTCACATGTCGGCTGGGTAAAGTCGGGCCCAGAGTACGCCACAATCTCGCCCTTCGACTGCATCGTTGACTCCGATACGTAGATGACCTCGACGCTATTCTTCTCTCCCTGGATTGCTGCGACTGACATATCAAGCGCAGTTTGCGACTTTGTGCGAAACTCCCGGTCGACTTGGGTTCCCTTCTTCCAGTTGACGCGCCAGGCTCTGCCGTCGGAGCAGGCCACCCAAACAAAGTCGGGCTTGGTGTGAGAGAGGCATGTAGCCACGATATTCGGCGCATTAGACTTGTCGCCATACGTGTTCTCGACCACTGGAAGGGCAATTCTTCGGATAAGGAGGGATTCGGCAACCGAGTAGATTTGGAGAGAGGTGTTGTAAGTGACGATCAAGTACCTAGTCGCACGTCAGACAAGTCAACAAACACAAGACGCGGGCGCTCTTACTTCTCCTTCTCGACAAAGATGGGGTCGATATCGGCCATGCGGCCACCCATTGGCGCAGAAACCTGCCATCCAGTCGCCTGGGGGTCTGAATTGCCCAGGTTGGAGAGCTCCGCCTCGATTTGGTCGTCCGTAAGGTTCTTCTTGAGCTGGGACAGAACGTTCAAGGCATTGTCGCGAAGATCCCCGGCGTCGGCATCACCGTTATTCGTAGGCTTGCTTCCCTTGTGCCGCAGGCGCTTCGTCTGGCCGTCCTTGTCGCTGGGGTCTCTCTTGCGCTTCTTCGTCTCGGCGTCCCGACTTCTCGGGGTAGAGGGAGCCATTTTTTTTTTCCGTGCAAAGGTCGACAATAAGCAGAAAGAGTGGCTGCTGTTGGATTCGGGGCGGTAGAGAGGGGAAAATAACTTTGCAGCCGACCTTCGACGATTTGGCTTGGATTTCCTGCTCAGTTCCGCTCGCACACGACCCTTCCAGAAAAAAAGTTCGAGAGATGCTTCCCAGGAATTTTTTGGTCCCGCTGCGTCGCTGGGCCATGCAATTGGTGGATATCCCCACAGTGGATCTCTTCCTGATAAGATAAGCGGATAAACCAACGGGCCGCTAAATTTTTGTTCAGCAGGCCGAATGGAAGGCAGCGCGCCTGGTTAGGTACCTCCAGAGTTTCTTTGGCGACGGCGACTCCATTGCGATCGACTGCGCGACCGAATTTTCCACGCTCAAGACAACCGCTACCCCACGCTCAGTCTCTCGACTAACGGTCATCTTGATACCCCGAAAACACCGCAAAGATGATTATTCCCGTCCGTTGCTTCTCCTGTGGCAAGGTTAGTCGATGCGCCGCCCTTTCGCGCAAGACACGGCTTCTGACGAATTACGCAGGTCACTGGCGACCTTTGGGAGCGCTACCTCAAGCTCATTGACGACGGCATTACGGATGGGTGAGTCGGAGAAGCTGGCTTCGTCAAGCATGTTCGAGCACGTTGTTGACATTCGACACAGCGACGCCATGGACCAGCTCGGCCTCAAGCGCTACTGCTGCCGTCGCATGGTCATGACCCACGTTGACCTTATCGAGAAGCTCCTCAAGTATGTGTTCCGTATCTTGGACGGCGCTGTTCCAAACTTCTTACGCGTAACGTTAGGTACACTCCCGATGGACGTAACGAGAAGAAGATGTCCTTGAACCCGTAGGCTCAAGACGGGGCGACGGTATACTAGGAGTTTGGGATATTCAAAAGCATTGCAAGGCGTTAGGGAACCAGAGTGCCTGAAATAAACAGCGGTTTACAACCCGTGCACGACGAAGAACCGGCACCCACTTTGCCTATCAAGCCGACCGAGTTACAGAGCAACGTTGAATCCCTGGTATTCCCAGCCGGCGATGAGGTTTCTTGCCTCGGTGATTAGGCAAACCCACGTGCTCTTGTAACCAACAAAGACGGATTGACTTCGAAACTAGGCTTGCGCTTGGGGCTGTGGGCGGAGGTTGGAAAACCCTGCCTTGAGGACGTTGCAATTCAACATCATTCTGCCGATTGGTGTACTTCCCATGTGAAAAGAACGCATTTCGGGTCCTGGTCAATCCAATGCAACAATCTGTCTTCAAGCCATGTCTGCTGATTTATTTGGGCTCTTGTTCCAACAACTGTGGCATCGGGGACTCGGGTTGAACAACCTAGGTGGGTATACCAAGCGGATTATCGGACAGGCATTCCACAGGATGTGGCAAGCCCACGTCCAACTTGGCTGCAGTGTGTTAGTCGACTGTTGGTGCTTCAACTGGGATCGGAGGATGTCTTCGATCTGGCGGTCAAGGTAGAAAGAATTGACCAGAATTTTCAACGTAACACCATCGCTTCCCTGACTGGTTACCCATCGCTGACCACCAGTGCGCCACTGTATGTACTCGAATCATGAGGGTGTGATTGCTGCATTTTGCATCTTGTCTCGAACAGAAGAGCCTCAATCACTCGGCAGTCTGGTATTGGGGGCCAAAACGCCGTTCCCAGTGATTGGTCGCAGCTCGTAAGATGGATGAGACAATGCGTCTTTGTAACAGTCCAAGAGGCTTGCCAATTGCTGCCTGAAAAGTGTGCTGGTCGATGTGGGTGCATTGAGTGCTCCGCCGAGACTCGTCGTCTTTCGTCGTCTTCCTCAACCATGTCGATCACCGTATATCATCAAACGCATGGGTCGGCCAGCAATTGGAGTCATGCTGCTGTGGAAGTCGTAGGACGAGCCCGGTGGCCGATTGAAGAACCCGAGGAACTGGAAATGACGCGGCGATTTTGCCGCGAAGAGCACCTAGAGCACCAACACACTTTCCAGAACTGGATAACATCCGCGGCCTTGGGGCTAGTCTTCATTTCATGGGAGGGGGTGATTTGTCGGTGGGACGCAGGGAAGTACCACACGTCTTGGATTGACGCACGAAGTGCAGAGTCTGGAGATAAGTCCGCCTGGAGGATGCATTATGCGTAAACAAACAACGGTTAGAGGACAAACTTAGGATCAAATCCCACAACTCCACCCATGGAGTTGATTCTTTCGCGCAAGACGGCTCCGTCGTAACCGCGATAGAGGATCCAACTGGCGCGCAATGGCTGCTGCGAGTGGCTCGCTAGACTCAGAAGGCAGAGCAGCTCAGCTTCCTATCGGTCGCACAGAATGGAGGCGTTGCCCGAAATGGGAAGACTGAGCCGTAACAATTCATAGAACAGAATTGTTGGCGCCTATGCGCGTTGGCCTGCATGCGTGATGCGGTCGTGGCGCCAGGGATACCAGCGCCGACCCCAGTCAACCATGATCCATATGTCGGCGTCCGAGTCGGGGCAGTCTGTGTCGTGTTGGAAGACCGGAGAAGTAGCATGCATACTCAGCGAGGCCTTTGATATTCTTCTGTGATATCAGAGAATCAGAAAACGCGGCAAGTCGGCGATATAGAGCATCGTAGCTGATCCTTCCAGGCATCGCAGACGAGGGTTTTGGATGGTGTGAAGTACAACCCCGTCACCCCTCCCTCCACCATCGGCGATCAGCAAATGGTGCCCGGATACAGATTCCTGGGTCCTGGAGCTGGCACCCCGCCATATCGCCGGGGTCACGTCCGCTGGCTTACCAGAATATTTGCTAGCGCTGTGATCAGTGGGAGGCGCCGACAGTTATCACCGCACTAGGTGAACAGCTGGGAAGGAACTCATCAAGGATGATGAGAATGACCAAGAATGCCATGGCGAGCTCAGGGCCAACAACATGCGGCAAGAAACATGGACCCGAGTTTCGGGGAAGCGTGCGAAGCGAGGTTTTATCAGGTGATGATTGTGGCTGCGGGACATCGACACCCTGCCAGAGAGGTTGGCCAGGGCCGCGGGCATTTCGAGATGAACAATCAGGCTTGTCTGCCTCATGGTTCCGTGTTTCCGGGTTCTGGGACCGGGGTCAACTTTGCCAACAACAGGAATCTTCGTTCCGCCTTATGATCCCGAGGAGACTCCGGGGGGACAAGCGGACGCCGTGTTGGAGCTGGTCACTGCCTTGGTGGCTCTTGACCCTTTCCCACGTCCGTCCCGGAGGTTCCCCGGGCCTTGAACTCGCCGGCATTTGGAATGTCGGTCAGTTGCTATAGTCGACCATCGTTGCGATTACGCATGGAGGACAGATGCGGTTGGAGGTGAAAAAGAAATGTGGCACGACAACAGCCATTGAGAGAGTGTCAAGTGACGAGAGGAGAAGCAAGGGCAAACTCTCAGTCGGAGAACCAACAGTTGCAACGGGAGGTGGATGGGAAATACGTACTACCTGCCGTGCCAGTAGGGATCGAAGCCGTTACTGGGTCCTGGCTTGTTTCCCAGCGCAAACAGGAGGCCAGTGTGCCCTGTCAGAGTTGGCGTGTCAGTGCCTAGGTACCTGAGGTCATGTCATGGTAGGCGGGAGGTCGATCAGTGGGAGGGCGGGTCCACTTTATTTTCAAGACGGCGAGAAAAACCGCCTCTGGCCCAAGTCGTCGGAATTGCTGTTACCATGAATAGAAGAAGCGGAGATTTGATCTAGAGCGGCCAGGAACGGGCAAGGTACTCTCAAATTGGCTTGGATGGTGAGTACACCCAGTGTGAACTATGGAAATGTAGGCTGATAGACAAGCGTTCAAGGACGACAACATACACACATAGGTCCAACCTCACGACCATAACCCATTCCGAGTTTACCTGAGCTGACATCTTCCCAAGAGTTCGGGTAACGCCAGGCCTAACGCCTCCAGACCTGATTAGGCAGACAGAATATCACGAAGCAAAGCAATAGCAGAGTAGCACGTTGGTTTGGACAATGGGAACAGAATGCCCCAGCCACTGGTTGTTTGTTGACCGACCGACTCGGGCCACCACCAGCAAACCCCCCTGTCGAGTATCGCGGTCGAGGCCACTTTCGGTTCCGTCAGGTTGGAGTCAGCAAATAAGAAAGGTGTGTTGGAACTAGCGCAGGTGTCTGGTGTATGTGAAAGTGTGCAGGTTCCAACAATTGTCCCGGCGCCCAGCAAAACGAACCTCCCATCAGTCTCACCATCTCACCAGGGCGGCAAAGGGCGGCCGAGACAGGCTGAAGACTTGACGGGCGGGCAGAGCCGTTCACACGAACACGCACGTGTGTCACCGCCCCCAAACGCAACGCACACGCACTTGGAGGAAGCGTGACTGAGTGCTCGCGTCTTCCATGACACGGCATCGGCGGATTGGCCCATGACAGTGTTTGAATGTCTGAATGGTGGCTAGGAACCCACGAGAAGAAGGTTGTTGCGAGATGTCCGCCCATCCACACTTGATGTACGAGCAGGAGCAGGCACGCTGCAAGCAATCGAAAAGGGCACAAAAGTCCCAACTCAGCCATGCAGACACACGGTCGATACCGCCGGGCCCAACACACCGGCTCGGCCTAAGGACTTGACTCTGCGACCTCATCTCTCGTCTCGTTGACGCAGACTGTGGACAGTCAGGCAAGACATTGAAAGGAGGACAGGTGCCGCATGACTGGTACACACGACACGTTGGAATTGAGACTGTTCACTGTGATGAATGACGGCTTGCACCTTAGTCAGTACAGCCGACAACACCAATGCTTGAGCCACGTTGTTACCCGGAGGAAAACAGCCATTTGCACCTGTGCACTGAAACTAGTTCAACGTTCATGTTCTTCTTGCCTTCCCTTCCCCTCCGAGCTCTGAGATGCCCTCCACACTACGGATACCTACCTACCTTAGGTACCTCCGGGGCCTTGTGGGGCTGCCGCATGGCCAGGACAGGTCGTGGTTCGCTGGAGGATGCAACGCCCACCTTCTGCTAAGCGCCGACGCCTGTCTGCTTCATGCAGCCCACAGCTCGACGATGCTCTTCTCATCCACCGACACAACGCTGTGCTCACGTCTGACTGGTCGAACCCGTCAGGAGGTGTCTGCCATGTCCTTGGGGAAACACGCGCAGCTGCACATCTCACTGGCTCCTTCTGGCTCCCAAGATGCCTGCAAGTGCCTGCCCTACCAACTGCCCCTCTAGAGCCCTTCTTGGGTCAGAGAAAGAAGAGGCCGAACAAGTCCCATGCAGCCCGCGGATTGGATCATGCCCGGGTCCCAACGCCTCCCGTCCTCTTTTTTTTTCTGTTCCCACGCTGTGGTCCTCGAACCTGACGGACTAATGGACATGCCATCAACACCCTCTTCCCGTTTGTCCTGCCGAGTTGCTCATCTTTGATTCGGCCAGCAAAGCCAAAGCCGATTGCACTCGGTCCCTTCTTTCGATGTGAGGTGCCTGTCCATAAGGCGGACCGAAATTCGACCAGCCATTCAGACAACACCAGAACTCTGACATCTGTCTCACCTAGCTTGCAACTCGCCCGCCATCTTTGTCTTGCACCGTCCCGGGTACCTTACCATCGACTCAGGTCACGGAACAGAGAACACTTACTTCTGTCTCTTCGTTTGCAACAACCCCACGCTTTGCTCCCGTCCCATCGAATCACCTCCGACCTGTGCTACTAAGCTCTACCCGCCCTGAGTCTTAGACCCTGTGCGGCACAGGCTTGACATCCACATCGGCCGTCGTCTGTCCTGCCTGCCTGTCTGTCCGTCTCTTTTATCAGCTTTCCTTCTCTCCCGGCTGCGCGAGACCGACTGGACGACTAGGCAATCGGTGGAGCCGTGCTTGTCATCCGTTTCGTCGAATCTTAGCCGCAGGTCTTCTCTCAACCGCCCCTCCTACAGATGCATTGCAGCATAATCGCAGACACGCGCAGCTCAGCCTGATTCAGTGCTTCCTCGTCCTCTCACTTTCCATCCGCCTTCGAAGCGATAGTCGCGTTGCCCGCAGGCCGTTCCAACGCTTCCGCCCCATAGTCGTCAGAAGCTAGAACCACGGGTAATACTGCTTGCTGCTTGGGTCTCCCCCCTAGCCGTTCGACCAGCAAGCGCAGAAGACCCGCCGCGACGCTGCTGAACCCGCCTGACCCTGTCGATACTTCGCGTGAGCGAGGTACAGACAAGAACAGCCAGGGCCCCCGGTTCCCTACCCTACCATTCCTCAACCCAGAATTGAGGTAGCAGTAGGCACAGCTCCTCTTAAACCGCCCTCCCCACCCTCGCTCTCTCGAGCTCTCTCGTTCTCAAGCCAGCCGCCATTCGTCTCGAAGCTTGGTGATCCCCAGGCCGTCGTCCACGAGACCCGAGCATCCAGCACAGCTTGATCCTTCGCCTCGACGGCCTCTAGGATCGAGGCCGACAGCCAGCACGGCCCTGGAGACGGCCTAGTCAACCTACCTCTGTTGCGTCGAGCTCCCAAGGCATTCTTTCGATTCACATTCGCCGTCGCAGTTCGCCTGGAACCCAACCCTTGAGGTCGTGAAGGACTAAGACGTCGTCATTATAGAAAGGGACTCCAGATTGATCATGGCACTCGAAGCGCCCCTACGATCGTCTATTGGAAGTCAAATATCTGCCTACTCGCATCACAACGAGATGTCGGTTTCTTCTCCAGACAACGGATCATTCCAATCGCCATTCTCTAGCATGTAAGCCACGTGAATCTCCATTTCCGCAAAGCAAGCACTCACACCTCCTCAGGTCATCGGCTGCTTCAGAACAGTCCAACTCTAATTCCCTCCGACCGAATTCCATCCAAAGAATGTCGAGCGGCATGCATCTCATGAGTCCAAGCGATATTGTTGGACCTTCACCAGTCACCTCGACTGGCACAGAGACGACGGAAATCGATGATGAAGAAGCGGAAGAAGCTCAGGCTCGCCCAACAATCGCCAATCCTCTACCTCACCCCCAGGTATGCAGATTGACCCACGGAAAATGGTGTATAATAGTAACAGGTGATAGCTCGTGATGCTCACCACCAACATCCCCGACCATGTTCGACAGACTAGCAGCGAAGAGGCTGTCTCGGTCATCCATGCGCCCGAGAGCTTTCACAGCTGGGTAAGTCGCAACCGGCTCATATCAGATGGCCAGTGACTCATTTCGAAACAGGTTTCAAACGACCCTACTGTCAAGCCAGATCAAGCTAGCGAGCAGTCATCGCCAAAGTCTGACGCGAAGTCGTCGCCGAGGTCTGCAAAGTCTGCGAAGGCTGATGTCAGAACGTCACCGCAGACAGATACCATGAGCCTTCCGCCGGTTACAGAACATGCATCCAAGGTACACTTGCCAACTCACTTCAAGAGAGACAGGTGGCTGACCATATTCACACAAAGTCGAGATCTCCCGGACTGCCCACCCCCCCTCCACTATCCACGGATGTCAGGCCTGTACGCTACAGCATCGACAGTGCTACGCCACGAGCACAGGACCTACAAGATATGCTGAGCGAGTCATCGAGGCTCCGCTCGAGCAGCACTAGTAGCCTCGAGAGTACGTATTTGGTTCTGCCGCCCGATCATGGTTCTAACATGGATCAGAAATCGATGAAAGGAGGGGGGAAGAAACGGACGCCGAAACTTACGATGAAGACTACGCGACCCCCGGTCTGCCATACGAGGCTGAAGAGATCACGGCACTACGAACTGCACTTCATGAGTGCTGGACGCTATGCAACACCTTGGCGAATCTTAGCTCTATCCACCGGATGAGGGTCTTCAACAGCTCAGGGACCCCGGACGCACACGAGAAGGCGTGGATGGCTTGTTGGAAGCTTTGCCAAAGGCTCTATGACAACCAGGATGAGGACTTGTATGGTCACAACGTACGAGAGAATCTCGACCTTTGCCGCGACTTCTGTCAATCACTCTTCGATGTCCGGCAGAAGAAGGATGAAGTTGCCGATTCAATTCTCCGGGTTAGCTTCGAGCTGAATAACCAGTAAGTACGAGCGGGTAACAAGTATGATGCATGAATGCATACTAACTCTCTTATAGTCTGTACAGCGCTCAGGATATAAGGAACTTGCCAGAACAGTTTCGGGAACGAACACTGGATTTCTACATTACGCTTTGTCATCGACTGATGAAGCAACGAAGCGAGTTGGCTGAGGAGACCGACTCTTTACTGAAGGCCTGCTGGTCACTAGCCGAAATGCTTTTCAGCTTGAGACAGAACAGGCGGGATGGGAGGGCCCCCGACGAGGAACTCTTGGGGTCTGCAGTACAGGCCTGTTGGGAGTTGTGCGATCTTTTTAGAGATGGATGGACCCAAGTCCGTCCAGATCGCAACACGCCGAGACCAAGTCAGACAAATTTCTTCGGCCACCAGCAAAACTTTGAACAGCCGTCAGGCCGAGATAGTAGAGCATCCAACCGTTCTTCCTACTCGAAGCGAGAAAGCCACAAGAGTGTCGTGGAAGAGCGCACGAGGAAGCCTCCTCCAGTGCCCGAGACTCCAGTCACGGAATTTGAAGACACCCCAATCTCTCCAGAGAGTCAATCACCACGAGTTCCCAACATCCTGGTCCTCGGTACCACCTCCGACAGTGGCCGTGGAGGCCGGTGGTCGAGCAGCGCTTCTCAGCTGTCAAGTTACTCGCAAAGCAGCAACAAGACATCAAGCACGGCCACAACAACTACTGCAGGCGACGACAGCAACACCAGTCGAATCAAGGCTCTTGTTATCAAGGCGGCTATGAACGTTGGCTACGCCCGAGATCCAGCCCTCGACAACAAATCCGAGAAGGCCGCCTTGCAGGCCTTCGTAAAACAAATGCCCACGGGTTCTTTCGGTTCCCTCCCGGCTCATGCTACGTTGCTGCAGAACTACAAAAACCTCGTACAGGCCGATGCATCCTTCCGTGGATCTTCGTTGCTTCCGATTCGAGGAAAGCGTATCGCGGCAAACGACATGGCGAGGAGTGTCAACTACATGGCCGGTCGTGCCGCCCAATACGTCTTTCTACGCGACCTCTACAAACTGGTGTTCAGTTTCCCCACAGAAGAGGGAGACTCGAGAAAAACAGTTAGCATTGCCATTTGAGGATTTGTACCACGCATCTAACGACACAGTCTATTCTTGGCATTTCGCGTTGGGCTTCCACTTATGATTACCATGAAAAATATTGCCAATCTACACAAACACACCATACAGGGCGGAAAGCGGAGGGGACTCACTGCACGCACACAAATAGTTTAGCTTGGGGAAGGTATCACTTTTTTTGGGAGGAAAGCGGCCCTGTCTGTTCGTTTCTGCTACACTTAGATACCCTCTAGTAGATGAATTTCGGCGCCGGAGCTTGGACAATGTTTGGGGGGGCTATAAAATCGCACCTGGTTTTTGTGCTGCGCGAGAGCAGGAAGGAGGCAAGCCTCAGGGCCATCATCATTCGTTTATCAAGCGTCAAGATGGATATCGTGCCGGTGTCCAAAAGGAAAGTTATATAGCTCATGTCGCAACGACTACCTAAACCCTATCTCGTCTAAAAAGTTCTGCCGTCCTCTGCGGCAATCTTGAACTGAGTAAGGAGCCCATCCATTTGCATACCCAAGTCGACTGATCCTGTTTCGACTGCTGACCCAGAGATGATTGTCCACTTCCGCGCAATGTGCGGCTGCATCGCACCTTTCTCCCAACGTATATGATATTCGATCCAAATCGCCTCCATTCTGTCCAAGAAATCAACGCTGAGATTTTCCACCTTCGTCGCCTGTGCTGCTTCCAAAATCGAGCATGTCCTCCCAGTCGAAGGTGCCGTCTTCGTCAGAATGCATTATGTCTGCTTCTTGTTTGACTGCATGATCAGAACCTTGCGTCTGGCCCGTCTCTGCGCCACTCTGGTCGTCGTCGAAGAGAGCTGGGTCTATGTACGGAGTCAAGTCCTGATTCATTGCCGGATCAAACATTGGTGTGTTTAGAAGGGAATCGTCTAAAGGGCTGGAGGTGTTGTGCCAGCCGTCCTCGTCCATGTTGTCGAGGTAAGGGGTCATCCACGAGGACGTCGTATCGTTGCTTGAGATTCCAAAAGTCTGGTTGGACAGCGAGGGCATAGATTCTGGAGACGGTGCCAGGAAGGCCCCATTCGTGTCCGTTCCGGGGTACCAGATCGCGTCTGGATAGGGGTCAAAGTAGCCAAATTGAGGAGTCTGGAGGGAATAGGCTGGGCTCGGAGATGTGGCCGTCGCCGTTGTGGACGCGCGATACGTTGGCAATGCTGAGAAGTTGGGTGCCATAGGCATCGTGGATGTGCAGCCGCCTTGTTCCAGGAACTCTGCGTCGATTTGGTTGAGTAAGTCAGTGAGAGGCGACACCGCTTGGGCGACGCCTGCGTTCATCTGCGTGGTCTCCGGCATCTGGGTCTGATACAGAGAGGAGTCGTGCGCACCGGCCGAGTCGTAGGCGGGGTATGTGTACTGGAGGTTGATGATCGGTGACTCCATCTTCACCCGCTTGGCATCGACCGCGATCTCTTCTTGGAGAGATTCTCCATTCGTTTGCTCACCACCGTCATCAAGGTCTTCGTGCTTGCGCTTGGCGGCCGGCTTTCTTGGGACATTGAGGTTGTACTGAGCCTTGTAGTGCTCTAGGACGGGCTGATAGCCGTAAGGATGGTCAGGATCCCAGATCGGCGCCCACGCTGGGTCCGGCTGGGGTGGTGGCTGATGGCTGGGTATGGCATTGTTCGTCTCGGTCGTGGGCTGAGGATATGTTTCGTACCGAAGTGAAGATTGGGTTTGTATCGTTTGCTGAGGGTATCCGGTGAAAGCTCTGTCTTGGCAGTGAAGAGGTGCATTGCCAGTGGTAAAATGCTGAGGACTCTGGTATTGAATTGGCCCTGGTAGAGTTGGGCAGAGTGAATGCGTGCTTGAGGGAACTTGGTTAACAGAGTTGCTGGGCCTCTTAATCACTATGCGGGGTTTCCTGTGACTCAGTCAGACCATTACCCTGGTCAGTGGTGATAGATAACTTACTGCTTTGGCGGCGAAGGAGGTGCTGTCTTTCTGGCACCACCATTTATGGGAAGAGCTCCATTGATCAACGCCGTTCTGTTTGTTGTCAGCGAAATATTTCATCAAGGTAGACAACGGGCTCATTGACACGCACACACAAAAAAAAGGCGCGCCGCAAGCTTGTCCCCAGGGGAGAGCACTTACCCGAACTCAGGATCATGGCCGTACTTGCCCTTCACATATCGAAGCTGTGAAGCAGTGAGGGGCTTGTTGAAGCGCTGATGGTACTTTCTCAGAATCTCGTCGCGCTTCTCATTTTCAAGAGATAGGCGCAGAATGAAGAGAATCTGCTCCTCGGTATATGTGATCTGGCCTACCATGGTGGAAGCTTGTGTTTGTGGGTGGCTTTGAGAATGTGAAGAGTGTGGTGAAAAAGAGTGTTGTGATTAAGTGGAAGATTGATTGAATTTCTGTTTGTAGGTGTGAGCGAGTGTAAAATTCTTGAAAAGGACGCTGGGGTTTGTCGCAAGTGAAGGTGTTGAAGGCGAAGATATCCCACGAAGGAAAGGACGGCAATGTCGTTCTTGCAGTTTGTGCTGTGAATCAGTTGGAACTAGCAAATCTCCGGAGGCCAGACCGCTCAGCTGACAGAGTGTTGGGGAAGAGAAGGAAACTAGACTGGTAATTGCAGTTATTTCATCCGACTTCTTTCTTGTATATTGCTGGAAAGCTTCTGTCTATCGTGTAGTCTAGGTCTAGGTCTACTTCTACGTACACTCGCCTCTTTATGTCTATGTTTCTAATGTGTAGTATGCAAACAATCAAGTGCATCGCTCGCTTCAACAAATGCTTGCCTTCTATGCCAGTGGCTGGCGTGCAAAAACACCCCACCAGCAGTTTACCGGAGAGCCCTCGTCGGCTTCGCCCCAGTCGTCCTGCCCGTCGAGAGTTCCTTCCTCGACGCAGGCAAGCGGGCGTGATTGGTTCTCCATCGCCTCTCTAAAGTTCTGCAGAAGTCTTCTGGTTGTCTCGTCTCTCAGCGGGACCATGACGACTGCGCGAGCATCCTCCTCTAGGGAAAGTTGGTCTGAAAAAGCACCAGCCAAGAGGCCTGGGTGGATGTCATCGTAGAGCGGATCAGCAGCAAGAACGACCTATGATGTTTGTCAGCAATTGTTCTAACCGAAGAAACCTGATGGGATCACCAACCTTGAACTGGTTCTTCTTCTCAAAGAGGTCCTGGTCGACTTCGTCCTCCCCTGAGCCTCCCCATGTAAGAGCCCCCGCATCGAGCGAACCTCCGAGCTTCTCTACAGTCGCACGGTTCGCTTCGACATTGAACCGCAGGTTCTCCATGATATCGGGCAAGTCGCTCAAGATAACGTGGACCTTCCATAAGGCAGCTGCCGCCAGACCGAGAAGCCCAGTACCGGATCCCAGCTCCAACACGGGCGGGCGAGGCTGGCCAAGTGACTCATCAAAAAGACGGAACAGAGACGTAGGGCCAAGACTAGGTAGGTACTGAGCAAGCACATAGGACGAGGCCCAGGTCTTGAGGCCGAGTGAGTCGCCAGTCAGGGGCGGCTCCCGAATGATGAGTTCAAATGTCGGAGTGCGGGCATCCTCTCTGAAAGGCCAACGCCTGGTGATCTCGCCCATTGCTACTTCGCGTCAGAAGCTGCACCAGCATACAGTCTCCCTCACGTACCTGTCCGTCCACAACGCTCCGTCATCCTCTTGCTCGCTTCCGACCAAATCGCCTCCTTCTCATCGTCATCCTCGATCCATGCAAGTCCGCTCTTGATGATGGACGAGAGGTACATTGATACCTCACGCCGGAAGTACGCCGTGGCTTCCTGCTCGTGAACGATCTCCGATCGCTTGCGCTTGTGACTCCATATCGGGGGGCTGAGTTCCAGCTGCTTCAAGGTGCTGAGTAAGTCTTCACTTGATGGCTTCTGCCACATTTGAGGGAAATCTTTGGGCTCGAGTGACATCTTGGCGGTTGAATCAAGGTTCTATTAGGGGCTCTCTATGATGAAGTTTATGTTTTCTAAAACACCAGGGGACTTTGATAATGAAGAAGGAGTGGTTGCCGAACAAAGGAGAGGCGCACGGTATTCCTGAAAGTTTATGGGAAGGGTGGTTCAGCCACTGGAAAAATTCGCTGGCGGTCTGGACTTTCCGCTAAGGTACCCAAGGGACCCCATCGCCAAAAGCACCCGACGGGCACACTGAGACCAACCAACTTTAACGCCGGACAGGGACCCTTATCGTTATCGCATGCGCCTGGCCCATCAAACGTGGGGTTCAGATCACTGATCTGGCAGGTGGGGACCCACGTCCCCAAGGGTCTTTCCCTCGCAAGGTTCGTTCCTGCGGTTGTTGTTGATTGGTTGGCCTCACAAGCAAGGCTGCAGCGGAGTCACAGATCAACCGACCCCACGTCACAGTATAAAATAGGCTGCAATTTTTGCGGCGCTTCCAACTTCTCTCCTCTTTTTCCCTCTTCAAGCACCGTCCTCTTCAACGCTGCGTTTCTATGCTACGAACAGAGAGTTTGCGCGCAAGCATGATCTCTCGAGAAGCTCGTCTTCTCAGAATGGCATATGAGAAATTCGGAGTAACATCTTCACTACCACCCAATGTCTCCTGCCCTGTGTGGGATGACGGGTCTGCCCGCGAGGGTCTGGCGTGACTTCACGCTTGCAATTGGCATCAGAAAAGCAGGGCCCGCAGCCGTCCTCGTGTATACCCTTCGGGGGAAGACGGGGTTCTGGACTCGGTGACCCTTTGGGAGAGTCATTGCGAAGATTGTGCACAGCACTTGAGTGCGATACGCAGCGTCTGGGATCCCGACTGGCTTCGGCTGGGCGGGGGACTTGACAATTCAATTCCGATCATTCTGTTGAGGACGGTGCTTCACTTTTTTTTTCCCCAGGTAAGCAGCTCTCTGCTCTCTCCCGTCGCTCAAGTTCAAAGGATACTACTAACAATCCAAATACATTCTCATCTCCTTAGCTTCACCCATCAATATCAACGACCACATTACCAAGTTCCTGAGGGCGCAACAGGAGACGAATCTTTCGTCTGCTGCCACTGCGCATCCTTGTTGTCGGCCTGGTCGTTGCTGGTATCCTCCTCTTGGGCATGCTCGTTGTTGTCACCAGCGCCGCCATCCGCCGTTGCTTCTGGTGTCAGTTGTGGTTTGACGTTGCTACTAGTCGGTGGGCTCACCTGGGCCAGCTACGGTAGGTAGGTCGAGGTCCCTCCATAGGTGGGCGTTGGACTTGGTGAGGTTGCGTGCCCAGATGAACTTCTCGATGGCCTTGCTGCAGGCCTCATGATCCTCGTCGGCTTCTCCAGCGAGGTCCAAGGCTTCCTCGACAGCGTAGATGACGCCATCGATGTGACTCCTGATGACTCTATCCTGATCCGTCGACGTGGTCGTGGGTGGAATATCGTAGCAAGTGGAATTCTTAAGACTCGTCAAGCCATGCTTGACCTGTGCTCTCACACTCCTGAAGCTGGGCGCTTTCTCGCGCTTGCCCGCGGCCTTTCTCTCATACTCCTCCTTCCGCGCATTCGTCTCCAGCATGTCGGCCCACATGTCCCCCAGTGTATCCTTCTGCACGAATGCTCTGACGTCGGGGGTGATCTTGCTGTCGAAGTCGTCGTGTGCCTTCTTGTACATCCAGTGAGCCGCGCTGAGTTGATCGTGGAGATGCTCCAACGAGAACCTGGCCCCCAACAGCCACTCCTCGCGCGCTGCATTGTCGTAGGTGGGCGCAGCCGTGACCAAGTCCTTGCTAGTGGTGCTCTTCTCTCCCTCACGGCTCTTGGCGCTGCGACGACTGCCCTCGCGGCTGCTCTTGTCCTTGCGATCCCGCTCCGGGCTGTCGTTGCCCTGTTGGCCTCGCCGGGAACGCCTGGCTTCCTCGCTGGACCTTGGAGACACGGGAGGCGAGCGTCCGTTGTTGGCGTTGGAGACGGTGGGTGCCGCGAAGGCGTAGACGAAGCCGTTCCTGGGCAGCGGCACGGGCAGGGAGGCCTGGAAGCCGTCGAAGTGGAATGCGTCATGCGACGTGCGACCGTAGTCGTCCATGTAGAGAGGTCTGTTATGATGCGGGATGAAGCGTTCTCGTGACATTGCGTTGGGCTGCTCGGGAAAAGACTTGGAGCGATTTGGAAGACGGTGAGGTTGTTGCCTTGATTGATCAGAGTCACGGCTTCAGGGTTCTTGTTGGGGGACTTGGTGGCATTGCGCCGGCCTAGGACGTATATATCTGGGCTTGGCTGTGGCAGCTAGCTGTCTTGTCATCGCAGTGAAGCTTTTTGAACCTTTGTGGTGAATGTTGTGGCAGAAGCCTGCGATGCGGTACCGTCCCCAAGCATCAATTCCTACAAAGCTGCATAGACATATGCCTGCATACAAAGGAAGCCGCACAAAACCGATGCGCCGGCACAAGACATGCATTTCCATCCGGACAAGCAAGCGCATTCTGCAGAGTCCATGTCCCAAAGGCTCTTTTGCCAGATTCAACCCCCCCCGGAGCAAACAGGCCCCAAATTTGTCCCACCTTGACGCCAAACACCCATCGCTTGCTGGCCTCCCCAGCAGAGCAGGAAGCAACCTCCTCCAACAACGGCACTTACAAACCCCAAAACCCCGATCTCTCAAATGCCATCTCCAGAAACGTTTCTAGGAATATCTTCGCTCTTGGTGAAAGCATTCGTACCAACGGCCCCCGACCGCGGGTATCCGCGCCACCCAAAGGGGCAGGGTGACACTGACCCCAAGTGGCAATCCGGGCTCAACCGCCCCATCATCCCGGGGGTTAACCAAAGCTTAAAAACGACAACCACACTACAGCGACCCGGAAGGCGCGGCGGCAGCGGGGGAAAAGAAGGCCAAGCTAAGGGACGCGCGAGCCGCGGGCGCGGGCGGGTGGACGGGCGGGCGGCCCCTCCTGCTTCCCAATTATCCACCCCCTGCTCGTTATTACGGTCTTCCCGTACCGTGGTAAAACACCCCTCCCTTCGTTTGCCAACATCCAACATCCAGCATCCCGTCGCGCATGTTCTGGAAGGAAAAAACGACGGGAGGGAACACCCCCCCGACAGCTCCGTCCATTTCCTCCTCCTCCTACACGACAATTGAGTTTGGGGAAAGGAAAACCTCGGATGTGAACGAATGTATCATCTTCGTACTCTCTCTACATTCAAACATGTTGCCACCGAAATTCATCATGTTCGGCGGCGGCGGCGGCGCGGCTTGGACCAGAAGCTTTCGGCGGCGCAGCGCACGCACCGCCGCCCTCTTTTCATGCGTTGTGCCACCTCGGCTTACACACGATCCTTCCGTCAGCTTGTACGAGAGCCTCGTGTGATGTCTCTCTCTCTCTCTTTCTATGTGTGCGTGTGTGCGTGTCTCTCGCAAGACGGGAAAGGAAAAAGAAATCTAGCCTGCTGAACACGAACTTGCGGGGTGCCGAAAGGGGTAAGAAGGAAGCAGGAAACACACAGCACACGCATTTCATGTCTTCAACGGTCAACCCCGACCGCACCTAGTTTATAGGTAAGACAAACTAGCCAGGCAGACGGATGGAATACTACCAAAAGAACCAATCCTTCGAGGCAAATCGATCGCCCGGCACAAAATACGAGTGATGGATAATAGGGGGGGGCCATCATGAAACAGAGAGACAGATAGATGGCGCCCCGTCTTATTACCGTTGAAATCAACTTTAATGAGCCAAAACACGAAATACCTCCCGTAAATATTGCGGGGAGCTCTGGTGGATTCGCAGGAGACACCCCCATCCCATCCCATACCATCCCATCCCGCAGCGCCCCCTTTCCGTTCTGTACGTAGTGCAAGAGAGAGGGAAACCAGCAGAGACCCAGTAATTCGTAGTAACAGAAATTTTGGGGACCTTGATTTTTTGCGAACCTTATGTGGGGAAAAGCGAAATGATCGACGTCACAAACTGCAGCATCGACAACAACGACAAGCGCAAAGAGGGAGGGAGGGGGATTGGGGGATGGATGCTCCCTTTCTGTACTGTTGTTTTGGTTCATTACTTCCTGGGATATACATCCCGTCTGCATATGAAATGCAAGCTGCAGCTGTGGATATGTCCAAAGGACGCTGCAGCGCACGGCTGCTTGCATCGCTGCAGAGCGGGAATGACGTTGACAATTTGCATAAAAAAGCGGCAAAGATCAGCTAGACGCCGTTGCACAACATGGGCTGTCACATGGGGGAACAAAGGACGTGTTCATCATGAGGATATCATTTTCGATTTTTGATTTCTGTGCGAGTGGCTACCTCGTGGTATCAAAGAAAATGAAGAAAAAGGAAGGGGGAAGAAAGTAAACCTCCCCCGAAATTCAAGAGACGATGTCAAAATACTGGCCCGTATCCACGGTGTTCCAGCTCGGTTTTTTTTGTCCATGCAATCCTATATGCTGGTCGCCAATGCCGCCTGACCTTTGATGCAAATGCCATCCAGTCCAAAAATATGAAAAGAGAAAGGGAAATAAAGAATCATTCGCTGTTGCTGATGCTGGTCTCATGTGGCCGTCCTGTCCAGGATCTGGCGAGATATCCCCGTGAATTAACGCTTATGGGGGAAAAAAGAAAATCAATCAAAAAAGCCGCCGCAAATCAAGTTTGCCTTTTCGCCTCATCCTTCTTCGCTGATCTCGTCAACACGTTCCTCTTGAGCTGTCTGGGCTGTCCGTTCTCAGTCGCCTTCTAGGCGACGGCGATGGGAGGCGGGCACTCCCTGTAGATCTCCGTCTTCATGACCTTTAGTCGTTCGCGCATGTCGAGCAGGTCGGCCATCTTGTCATCAGGCGGGTGTGACATGTCGGCAATTTCCCAGTGCAGAGCCTCATACTTTTCATAGAACAGCTTGAAACGCTGGGCCTTGCTGACCAGGTCGGGGCTTAGCATGCGCTGGCGCTTGGGGGCGGTCTTGGCCCGGGCGCTGTCGATGGAGGAGTCGGAAGATTCCATGGCCTTGCGCTTCTTGGGTGCTGAATGTTCGAAATCTGAAGCATTCGTGGGCGGTGACGAAGCTAGAGGCGAAGACTTGACTGGCGATGTGTTCTTGCTCTTGAATGAGACTCCGGACGAATTGCGGGGTGAGGCATGCGAGACATCCGCGGGACGCTGCTTGAGGTTGACGGGTGCCTTGATCGGTGCCGCCTTAGGCTGCTTCGCCCGTTTCGCAAGGGGCGCGCCAGAGCTGGAGCTGCTGTCGTCTGCTTCCTCCTCCCGGTGTCGCTTAGGCGGCTGCGACTTGACCGTCTTGATTGCCTCCCGCTCAACTGACCTCTCCTTTGGTCGCTCAATTGACTTCTCAACCGGTCGCTCAATTTGCTTCTCAGGCCTCTCGGGCTTCTCAACAGGCTTCGGCCTGGGCTTTGGCGCGGCAATCTTGGGCTTCGGAGGCAGCGAAGTGTCCGGCTTCTTCTTGGGCGCGGGGACGGGGGCGGCTGCCGCGGGTGCTGGTCTGGGTTTGGCTGCCGCAATGCTCGCCATTGGCTTGTCCTCTGACGATTCTGAGTCCGAATCCGAGTTCGTGATAAACTCGGCGGAAAGAACCTTCTTGCCGGGGGCAGGTGCCTTCTCCTTCTTCTTTTCTGCGGCCGCCTTGGCTGCGGTAGCGGCCTTGCTTTGCGACTTCCACTTCTTCGCCGGGGGCGGGTCGGGGGCAGCCTTCTTTGGCTTCGGCGGTAAGGGGTTTGATGAAGACCTTGACATGGTTTCGCCGCCCTTCTTGGTTGTTTCCTTGAGGACGTCTTCGTTGTCGTCAGCAGGCTCCTGCACCTGAATCTTCGGTGGTGGAGCGGCAGAGGCTTTCGCGATGTTCGCTTGCAGCTTGCTGAGAATCTTGCCCTTGCCTCGCTCCTCCCTGGGCAGGAGCTTCTGCCACTCAGGCTCCGTTGTTGCCAATCGCATCTTGTCGAACTGACGGATCGCGTTGTCGATCGCTTTCTGTCGGGTATCTTGGGTATCATAATCGTACTTCCACACGTCCAATTCTTTCCAGTAGTTTTTTCTCAAAGCCCACTTCTGCGCATCCTTCTCGAATTGGGCAACCTTCTCCAGAGCTGGCTTGAACTCTTCCTCCTTGCCACTCCACAGGTCTTCCAAGTAGTCTTCCGAGCGGTCTTGCACAGCAAGTTCGTGGACGATCATGGATCGCTGCTCCTTAAACTTCTCGACGACTTGCTGTGATGAGGAGAAGACCGCATTCGTCGACGGGGAGCTGACGGCTACCAGCGCCGGCGATGATGGCGAAGACTTTCCGCCGCCATTGCCGTACGAGGCCATGCTCGACAGCAGTTTCGACTTGGCTTTGGCGTTTCCCGTGGCCTTCTTCGTCGGCAGTGGCTTGTCCATGACCTGCGACCTATTTGCCCTGTTAGTTGTGCCACGGCCAGCATGACCCATTCACCGTCCACATACGTCTTCTTCGATGCGTTGGCCGCTTTGATGGAGTTCTGCAGGTTCTCTGTATCCGAGTCCATGCCTGACGACGAGGTGGAAGGGGCAGGCTTGGCCTTGGCTCGCTCGGCCTTCTTGGGTGCCTCGGAGCCGGGGAGCTTCTTCCATAATGACGTTGGCTGCGGTAGTCGTGTGGCTCGTTTCGTCGATTCGAAGGGTTTCGTGAGGAAGAGGTCGGAGGGAAAGGAGTCGGAAGTCGGAGAGAGGGTATGCGCGCTTGAGCCGTAGAGCAGTGTCTTTGCAGGAAGGTCCCGTCAGCATACATGAAGATAAACTCCCTTTGGAGGGTGGGTTGGGGTTGGGAACAATGCTGAGGCTCGCCGCGGTTGCTCTCGACTGGTAGCGATGCAGCGTTTGTCATGCATGCAGGCTGGCCCAGATGGTGGTTGTTCCCGTCGGCGAGACAATAGGATTGTGGCCGGGGTTCTCGGAATGCAAGGCAAAACAGTGGTGATTACTTACTGGGCTGCTCCCCAAGGATAGTTGGAGGTCTTCACCACTCTGAACGCACTTGATCAAGTCCTCGAGGACATTGTCGGAGAGGTTGATGGTGAAGGCTTGAGGGGGCACGGGGTTGCCCGAGGCGGCCGAGCTCTCAAGAATGAGGCCGGTATCCGGAACCCTGATCGAAGGCATCGTGGATCTCGAGAGGTCACGCGAATCGGTTCGGTTGTAGGCGGGTTGCACCTCGCATGCTCTGGCTCGGGATTCCAAGGGAGCAATGAGAAGGCAGACGGGTGTAAGGTCGGATTGGAGGGTCGGAGAAGGCAGTTTTGCGTCGTGGGAGTGAGTCGGCGGTGGTTCGTTGCGGCCTCCCGGGTTGTTGCGTATATTATTCTCGCAGGTGGACTCTGGGGCGGGTAAGTAAGGCAGGCCAGGACGTCACTTTTCCATAGCCAGCGGACTGGGCAGCAGTTGGGAAGTGAAGGCCGGTTGTGCCGGTGAATCACTTCTCGTCTGAACAAAAACCCAGAAAGCAATGTGACAAAGCAGTAGAATAACACAGTAGGAAGTTTGCCCCGGAGGGAATAGTGGTGGTGAGGAGGTGAAGGTGAGAGAGGAAGTCGAGATCAGGAACAGGAGGAGAGAGAGCACATACGCTTTGGCCGTGGCCGTGGTGGTAGGAACGGTATTACGGGATGGGAAGCACAGCCAGTCAGCCCAGTCAAGGTGCCCACCCAGGTGGCCGCCCAGGTTCCGCCCCAGCCAAAAAGGTATCCATACGGGCCAGGAAGAGAGCGAAGAGAGAGACAGGGCCAACTTTGGGGGTAAGGTGTGAGGGACCTGACTGACACTGAGAGCCCAGCAGTCCAGCGCACGCCGGACCGCAGCAGGGCCATCCACCACGGCCGCCTCCAGACGCAACAGGGCACCCACCGGCACTAATTAGTGCGGGTACCACAGCAGGTACTTGGACACTCCGGAGAACATGACCTGCAGCCCGCTGGATCGACCGCTAGAGGCTGCTGGAGGGAGATGGATTTACTGGCAGGCCAAGTAGGCCGCATGTACTGCCCCCCATGCAAGACAGGGTTGCGACGCCTGGGCAACAAGTGGTACTTGGCAGGTACTTTGCTGAGTTCATCGGCTGAGTTCCCAGGAGAGTGAAGGAGGGAGGGGGGGATGGGGGGGCAGAATGAGGAAGAATAGACCCACTCTGCGTGCGATCTCATGGGCAACCAGCGTCTGTGACTGGCTGAACAGCCGGTCGCGGTCGGGGGTCTGGTCGCTCTGCTGGTCACCGGCGGCTTGTACCTCAAGTACCTCCTACCTTTTTGGCGGAACGACAGGGGGATCGGGGATACCCATGACAAGGGGGGCAGCCTATGGGCGATACCTCCCTCAGGTACCTTACCTACCTACCTACTCTGCTGCAAATGCTCCCCCAGCCCAAGTAAAGTAATCCGCAGTGCACCTGAGGTAAGGTAGGTAAGGCATGGAAGGCAAGGGCATGGTATTCTGGCTTTGCAGACAATAATAACTTCCGACCAGCCTAGACGGGGAAACGTGAGGCAAAATTCGGGATAGAGCGCGTGGGCTGGGCTGGGCTTGGCTGGGCTGTCGTTGTACTACAAGACGGCACGGTTTGGGTGCCGCTGAGTGTGATGACTGATGAGCCATGACGAGGTGGTGAGTTGGATCACTCAGAGCCAGTCACGCACTCATGGTGCCACATGGGCAGAACACATCATGGGCCCCCCAAGGCAAGTTGGCCCTGGAGATGGAGATGGCGATGGATCATGGAGCCGTGACCGCAAGAACAGAGAGAGAGAGAGGAAGAAAGACTGGCCCTGGCAACAATAACAGCAACAACACCACCACCGCAATGACACGACGGACCAAGTGGGCAGTCCGCGGGCGAGAGTGGCTAATGGCATGCATCAAAACGTCCGCCGCGGCAACTGGGCAAAGGCTTCCGACAGCGGCCGTCGAATCCCGCAAACCTCGTCCCATGCCCATTCATTTAACGTATTTGCATCTCTTTATTGTTTTGCCCGTCTCCCCGAACTCCACGTCCTATTCAGGGTCCACACTTGACAGGACGATATTGAAGAGGTGAGAATAAAACCGTAATAGATGAATAAGAAACTGTAAAACATGCCTTTCCGGGCAATGTAATTGCTCCCGGCCTTGAGCGGGAGAGACACTGGAGACACATCAAACCTGCATCGCATTTACGGAAGAATAGTATTTGAATTTGTACGTATGTATTTTGGGCCTCACCTTCCTCCTTTCCCTTGAACTCCAGACAGGTCCCTGAGAGGCTGGGATTGATTGGATCTGTTGTCCCGCTGCCTGGTCCTGTTCCCACCATATGGAAAAGTTCCTTGACCCCCTGTCGTTATTGACCTCTGATTTCCTCCCTCTCCCTCACTACGCCCGCTCATTTGTGATGAGATTCCAAAAGGGAAGCAGATAGAAAAGGTCAGGACGAGCAGTCGCTCGACAGATACTGCGGCCAACGGAAACGGCACACCAGGCAGGAAGGGACGTGGCAAACCAAAACCGCTGCGCTATTTGTCTTTGTCTCGCTGTTTCCATGGACCGCTGCCATCGTTCCAATATCTTTGGCCGATGTTTCTGGTCCTGTGGGGAGGGACAGAAACATGGTGCAGCCGTCCGCCGGCTTGGGTAAGATGGGCATCTTCCCTTGAGAACGGCAGGCCAGCCATACAGCAACGTGAAGTGCTTCTACAGCGCCATTCGGGTCTTTTTTATTGTTGCTTCTTTGCCTCGAAATGTTTGAACGACGGGCTATCCGTCCAAACTTGACACACGGCCGCGAACCTTAATGGGAATTGAACTGGAGCAGTCAAGGGCAGAACCGCTTTGTCCGGCTCAGCCCAGTCCCAGGTCGACCGTAGCTAGCGGATCTGCCACCCGAACGTGGCTCTCGCCGTCTCAACTGTAACATCGTTACAAACCTCCCTCCAATCCCTCGCTCTCTCTCGCCGACCTTTGTCATTCTGCAGCATGCGCACAGCATAAGTATGCTAGAGCATACATAGACCGCCTCGTCATCTGGTAATCCACGGATATATGTGCTTCCGTAGGCATGCGGTACACACGAGACGAGATGGTAGAGACCACTCGGCGTGCGTGATGAGAACGCATTGATCCGAGTATCAACGGCCATTTTTGGCCTCGTTACCCGGCCGTTGGCTGTCTGCTGCGGCAGAGTCCTCGCACTCTTGACAGTCCCACGATTGTATTCGTAGGGACGACGCCGATCCACTTGCGTGCTACTGTGCAGCGCTATCCTCAGGTGAGAGACGGTCTCCTGTCTTGGCCTGGTGCTGCAGTGCTGTGCTGCCCTCCTCCCGAGTGGGCTGAGTACCCAGGGCGTACCTTGACTGCAAAACACCGCTGGCCCCTACCAGACGGGTACCCACGATGTAGGTATCAAGTTGCGTAGTGTAGTGGGTGCACTGGGCCAGGAGCGGCTAGTGCCCACCCTGCTGGGCCTCGAACAGAGGCAAATGTCGCTGGTTTGATGATTGGCAATGACTGCTGACTTTTGATACCGGGGGAAGTATCCCGCCAGACTGGTCACCGATAGGGCAGTTGGCCGGCGTACCTTGGGGCATTTTCTGGCAATGGCGCAAATTGAAACGAACATCAGCACTCTTGGGTCGAGTCAGGGGTAAATCGTGGACGGCGATGACAGGTGCTTCTAGAAGTGTTTTCTACCCCTTCACTTTCGCTTCGTCCATGCTGCTGTTGGCAGAGCCTAGCAGGGCGGGCGTGGACAGGCTGACCATGGTGCTGCTGACCTCATGTGGCCCTGCGCTGTGTTCCTTGGCCTGGGTAGACTCTTCGGTCGGTGGCCGGCGACTGATGGGATTTTGTCGCGCGTACCTAAGGTAACGTTGACTGGGCGGACGGTACGGCTACTGCGTCGTGCTACACGCCGCATGTTGTCACTGGTGCTCCGATGCGTGCCTGACGAGCCCCATTTTGCGGAGGGTACGTCTGCATCAGTATGTGCTGTACCCGGTTCTGGTGTACCTGCCCAAGGCCGCCCGCCACGACACCACCCACGCCATATCCATGCCACGCAGAACGCATTCGTTCGACTTATTGTCGGGAAATGCTGAGAGACATTTGTGTTTGGTCGCCGCTGCTGTTGCGGCTCGCAGAACTATGAATCAATGGGGGGCGGGACGGAAGCACGAACTCGAGGGACCGAATGCAATTGAGGTTTGTCTCTTGCACATGGTCCCGGCTCTTGCTCGGCGCAGGGGCGGAAAGCGAGGCGTGGCATCCGTCGTCCGTCCGTCCGTACCTTAAAGGTAAAGGCAAAGTCAAAGTGAGGCAAGGTGATGTGATGTGAGGGGCCAGCTCACGGAAGCAAACGAGCTACGTCGTCGAGGTCGTCTCTTGTTGAACGGAGACTGGAGTGACGAAAGGGCGGTTGTAGGTATGTAACTGGGGTTGCCAAGTTCCCTCTTCTCTGGCTTCCGCAGCGACGGCTGCAGGAGAGCGGACCTCATGAGGGTCCGTTGGGTCTAGCCTCGCTTGCTCTGTCACTTGATTCCCCGCCGCGGGAGTACATTGTTGAGCGTATGGATGTACGTATGTATGTATGTACACACATGAGCTTCTGCGTCGAGCGGCGGCGGTTGCATGCTGTGTTGTTCCTGGATCCTGAGTCACTGACGGCAGCGATTGGCCAAGGTGTAGCATGCGCTCATTCGTGATGAAGAGGACGAGACGGGCGACTAGTAGAGCCACGCAAATTTCGGTGAGATGAGAATTCGGGCGGTCTGCAAAGGGAGGCAAGAGCGGTCTGAAGCTGTGTTAGGGGTCAGTACGAATTTTCGCTTGAGGTGCCCAAAAGAAACCAATTAGAAAAAAAAAAGGAGACAAGATGGCTGGTTGGGAGAAATGCAAAACGCATGGGGAAAAGTTCGGTGGTCTTCGAAACCAGACAATATCGATGAGGCGGTCGATAGAGCAAAGGCTCTCTTCCTCTCCCTCTCTGCTGCCATCTTTCATTCGCTCCCGGGAATACTCGAGGCACCAATAGCGGTTGAATTGTCGAGCGCATGAGTTCTTCCTGACGAGGTGGTCGAGGATACTTTTGCCGTCGTCGCTGTCATTGTCGCAGTTCCCTGCTGCTGCTGCTGCTACCGGCGCCGCTGCCGCTACCGCTGCCGCTGCTGGTCTTCCCGCTCTCAGTGCCCAAGCACCCAAATACCTCTCGCCTACGGGCCAGAGAGTGGAAGAGAAGTACCTACCCAAGGTAACGGCGAAGATGTGCCGGGGGCACGGGAGGACCGCTCTGGTAGCAGCCACGAGGTCATGTACCGCTGCAGTACCTCTCGATGGAGACTGCAATTGCATATGTGGGTCGAAGGCAGGTACGTACCTCACTCACTAAGGAAACTTAGCAGGCACTCACTTGGATGGCAGCCACACTCTTCGGCTGGCAAACCCATGGTCCAGTGAGCTCTTGGCTTGACAACGCCTCAAAGACTCCATGAGCCGATGGTGTGTTTCCCCGGAATGACGAAAAAGCAAACTCCAAATCGATGCAGCAAGACCCAACAACTGACTGCCCCGCGAGGGGTCCCTGCCGCCCGTCCAGTCCTTCTGTGCAGCACTGGATGGACGTATCCGTATGCACGCAGCAGACAATCAACTCTTGACGTCCTCGGTCGCGAAGACCTTTCTTCTTTTCCCGCCTGGCTGCCCCCCGCCTCCTCGGACGGTTTTGGAATCAAGATTGAGAACCTGTCTGAAGTCCAAGCACCTTGCCTTGCCGCGTTGCTGCTGCGTACCAGAGGTAGGGAGCCGGGGTTCGGAAGAGCTGCGACTAATCAGCCATTCGGGTCCCCGTGCTGCCAAATTGAAAGAAAGACCCGTTCTTGTCTCCGTAATAGCTTCCTCGGGGCTTGGGAGCATGGTACGCGATGATGGGTGATGCCTGAGTTAGGGGTCCGCTGGTTCGTCCTCTCACTCTCTGCCTTTTTCGCACTCTGCGAGTACATACATACGGCGCAAACCACCCGTCTCGTTTCCCCATTAAACCACTCAACGAACGCTGAGTTCGGCCAACACAGCCGATACAGAGCAATGTGTCGATGCCCAGGCGGTCCTGGTCAGAATCGCCCGTATGGCCAGCCTGCGCCCATCCGCGGACGTCACACGGGACATTATCATGGCTGGGATTGGATACCTCAGACCCAAGTTCCGTGCCGGTACTGACTGAGCCTTGGTTTCTGAAGAGGCGTATGACGGGCAACCTCTCAGCGACCGAGCCTTGTCCAGATGACGAGGGCAGCACACCCAATCAACTTGGCCAGTTGGTGCGTCTATCCAGTCCAGCTTCGGTATGAAGCACGGCGCAAGGCGAGCTCGTACTTATGACTGGGGGCTACCGTAGTCTACTTAGTAGAGGCTGCCGATCGATCTTGGTTGACGACGTCTGGCAGCAATCCCAGTGACAGGCACACACACACACACACACACATACTTCGTACACGGGTTGGCTGCACACTGCCACATGCAGAAGTGAATTGAGATGAGCTAGGTTGCCTTGTCCAACCCAAACTCGTCTGCCAGGAAGACGGCTGATGGCAGCTGGAGATTCGGCCCCGGCGGAAGGTGCTGCACGTCTGGATCGCCTGCCAAACACACTCAAAGCCGTTCGGCGGGTGCATTGGTCTTGGGGAGGTGCTTGTCCTCGTCCCAAATGCCACTGAAACACTTTTTTATCGAGGACGTGATTTTTCCTTCTTCCTGCGTCTTGCTCTTTTTGCTGTTTTCCCTAGTAACTGACGGTAAAGACACAAGCGGGGACCCTGTTTCCTGTTTCTGTTCTGTTCCTGTTTGAGACTTGGGCCGAATCGAGCAACGGCATCTTCCTGCTTTCATCCAAGGAATAACGTCTTTGCCAGTTGACCCGTCGGTAGTGGCCCCCCCACCTGCTCCTGTCACGAGACGGAGTCCTCGCTGGGAAGAGGTAGCAGGTGACAATCGGGATAATGGGCCTTTGGGTAGATGGCTCGACGATGGGAGAGAAAGAAGCAAAGGAAAACGGTCCAGGAAAGCCAACTCAAACCACTGGCCAATATCACCATCACTGCCTCATCACCGGCGTGACAGGGTGGGCTGTAAGCAAACCTGAGGTGCAATTCAAGAGGCTGTGGTGGTGGTACACCGTCCAGCCGTCACCGGTGCCACGACCAAGTTCATGTCAGGTACCTCACATTGTCTCGGCGCCACGAAAGAAGGAATTCACCACTTTACTGGCTTCATGCCGTCATCTGCAGTCCTTTTTGACTTCTTCCACCACCCGCGCTTGCCTGCCTGAATAACGACCCGGAAGAACCAAGCGAGTGGTGTTTGAGACGATGCAGTCGATGAGGCTATTGGAGGCTGCCGACGAACTGCGAGCTGCGAACTGCAAACCCCCAAACCCAAAGCCCAGGGCATTTACCAGCACGGACGGCATGGCTTCAGCCGGACTATGCGTTAGCACACAGTTCGCCTCTCCTGCACGATCCAGACACAGAACGACGGACGCATCGACGATCCTCCCCGCCCGGGGAAGAAGCAACCAACGACTCTCGATCGCCCAGATTCATTCCAGTTGCCCGACCGTCGCCAGATGTCTCTACTTTTGCTGTCGTCTTCACTGCGATGCCGTGGGAACTGCCCCCATTTCAGCCAGCAGCCAGCCTCAATCAGCCTTTCCTGGCGGTCCCGCCCCTGGCCTCCCCACCCTCCAATCACCCGCCGGACCTGTCGTCCCTGGCTGCCCGGCATGGCTTCTCACCCGTCCTTTTGTCGACACCCACCTTCATTCGCCACAACCGACGCAACCCTATTTTACGGCGGGATGATTCAGCCGTCTTTGAAGGCAGTCAAGTCGGGTCGAGGCCGAAGGAATCTCTCGGGAGCGGAGAGAGAGGAAGAGAAACCCCCCGTGAGCATCGTCGGATCCTTTCTTTAAGGCGATGTCTCGGCAAGGAACCTTAATACGGGTTTTCCATCACGCGAGACGTCTGCCAGCACCTTAAAGCTGCCCTGGCCTGGGACCACGAATGCCACACTCGCAACGCAGGACGTACGTTGTGCACGTCGTTGTACTCTCCACAGTGCCATCTTCCTACGTCTCGGGCCATTAATAAGAAAACAACAACGACAGGCCTGCTTGAGCCCCACTGCAATAAGCATTGGACGTAGTAAAAGTTCAGACGTCAATGGAACAGCCCAAGGGCAACATCCAGGAAGCCAGCATAAACGTCCAATTTATGATATTCACCGGCAGCATTCTGTCCCTCAGACGTTTTAATCTATCTGCCGTCATTTGCACGTTTGATGCTACCGCCCAAGCTTCTGGCATGGCGATTGATGGTCGTTGCCAGGCCTGCCCATGTCCTGTAACGGGAAAACAGAAACACGCCCAGGCGGTTGGCGGACGCCGGCTGGACTCTCTGAGCCTCTTTCGCTCTCTCTGATCTTGCTTGTTGCAGGGGTCGGGATCTTCTACACCCAAATATATCCGGCGGATCCCTTGCCTGGCTGGCGGATGATGGAGCAACAAGAGAAACCCACCGTCAACGGCACGACAGGGAACCGTTGAGCCAGCGTCTGTCAATCTGATCTGACCACACGCGCGAGTGCGGGATATGCTCGATATGACCTGATGAGGGCCAAAGTGTCTGCCCCGCGACGAGCCCACGATCAGACGCTGCTCAAGCCACGCTTGCCGGCAACGGCGTGGGGTCAAGCGCCGTCTCTCGAGATATCACAGAACAATCACATCAAGCCCTCCCAGTCACACTTGGTTGAGAAAGCCGCTGCATGCCATCAGCTTACTGGGGGCCCGAGATAGCACCGACCCCCGACCCCCCAGCCCAAGAGACATATCGATGGTTTCTGCCTCCGACTTTTGGCTGGGTGCATGGTGCCCTGTACGGATACTGAAGGATTAAATCTTCAACGAAGTCTGACTGGCACTCCATCCGATGCATGCGGTCGGCCCCAGCTGAGGCGCCGCGAGGTTGCGTGGTTGCTTGAAAGGCGATGGCAATGACTTGGACCCCTTTTGACGGAATCGAGCAGTGTCTCACTCGCGCGCCACGGGTCGACCGCATGCTTCAGCGTTGATTCTCTTCGTCTTATGCCCTCCCGGTAAGCTCTAAGCCAGTGCTGGGCAGATATGCATCGGTATTTTCTCCGTCGAGTCCCCCCTCCTTCCCAAACCTGCGGATTCGATGCAAGTTAGGCAGCCCTCGCCCTGCACCGCAGTACATCCGTTCTCCCGACCCCAGTACCCGTCCCCTCCTTCTGCTCTCCGGACTTGGGCGAGACTTATCATTCTAGCTGCGTTCTGGCAGCCTGTGTCAAACTGGCTTGGGAGACACCAAGAGGACATTCCCGCCTCGAGATGGCGGATGCAGGCCCAACCGAATGGGGGTAGGTACACGCGAAGTACATGCCTCGTTCCCCCGCCTCGTTGTCGACTTGGGGCCTAGATGCCGTAGCACGGTCAATAGACTCGTGCGTTGCAGGACACCATCCCCGACCTCCGATCGACGGCTGCCCCTCGGCTTGCAAGAAAGAGCCGGAATTTTCTTGCGCAGAGCAGCAGAATCGAGGAAGGAAAGAATGATACTCTCTCACAACGCCGATGTGCCGTTACTCTAGGGCTCCCGCTCTTGTCCCAGAGGATGGACTTCGTCTTCCAAGCTGGAAGATCTGGAGTCAAGCCCCGGAGTCAGAATGTGTGAGACACTGCAAGACAGACCGGTAGGACAAACCGCTGGAACGGGTTACTCCATCCGAAGATGGCGGACGACCTGGACGGCACGACGGCTACATACAGGAACTAGCGTAAGGTGCTGGAGGGCAGCACCCAAGACGCAAGGAAGAAAACTTGAGTACCTTCCTCGCGAGCAGAGACAAGATGAGGACGGGGGCCCAGAGTTCGGATAAGCAAGACCGGCAACTGTCCCGTGCGCATCGAACCTTTTTGATGGGAAGAGAGGCGGATCAACCGACTCGCCAAAGCCAGCCGGACTGCTTCCGCTCCGTACACCACCACTACATCCTGTGAACCCAATGAGAACGGCCTCTTCTCTGATGAAGGACTCGAGCGATTAACACAATTCGACAAGCAACAAGCATGCCCGCCTACTGCCGGGTAATACGCGACGCAAGCAACGTGGTGGTGGTGAGGGGGGCGAGATGGGATTCATTCGCACTTGATCCTTTTCGCTTGACATCCCTCCGTTCCGGGTGCTCGATTCGGGCCCTGATCTTCCAGATCATCCCCTGCACCGGACCCTGAATTGATTGTCCCTGAACCCTCACGGAGCGCACCACGTTGCTCGGTGCCCCTTCCCCCGCCCAGTCGTGCACACCAAAACGTCCACAGCGAGGTTGTCGACAGATTGGCAGTCCAACAGATGTTTCCATGTGCGCACAAAGACACGGGAGAAATAAATGTGATGGATTGAATGCTCCGGAGGCGCCATGGGCCCTGCCCCGCCTCCAGCTCACCACGAGGGTACCTCGCGAGCGAGCATCTGTATCCGTACGGCCTGGCCCATTTGAGTTTTGTGGAGAGGGGCACAACGGCGAGACACGGGCAGAACGTCTACTAAATGCGACCATCACCACCACCACCACCGCCCTCAGACCACACGGGTGTTAACTCTTTATGGCATGGCCTATTGATGAGGATGCTAACGTGCCCGCAAGAAAAGAATATCCGGAAGGTCGTCAAGAGTACCCCCAACCTCGCAGCATCCTTGGTACGAGTGGGAGACGGGAAAATCACTCTCTCCTCGGCCGTCACCCGTCAATGTCTGCGACAGTTGCACTTGGGAAATCATTAAACTCGCCGACTCCTGGAAAGAAAAGAAGAAACAACTCCTTGACATTCAAAGTGGCCCCGAGGACCATTGTAGAGAAACGAGTCCCATCGTCGACGCGTCGCAGATCATTTTGGAGAAACATCCCGCCCGCCGCTCTCCACCACGTTTTCGACGAACCACTCCTGTTGCAATTCGCTGGCTGCCCATCCCATCCCCCCCGTCGTGTCGATCCGGCAGCAGCCAGCCAGCCAGCCATGCGGTCGTCGCTGGCTGAATTGTAGAGCAGCAGCAGCCCTTCCATGGTTGCTTCTCTCCTCGGGAGCGTCTGCGTAGTCACAGTATTAGCGTGGTTATGGGCAACTGGTGCGTGAGCACAGCGCCATCTTGGCTTCTTAGCGCATCCCTCTTGAAGTCTTGACCTCGCTTCAAGAGTTTAAACAGTTCGGCGCCGGACGCGGATGCAGTAGGAAATGCGTAGTCAAAGGCTGAGAGTCACACTCTACAAGAAGGGACCTACCTGGGACATTGGGGGGTCCAGCCAGCCAGCCAGCCAGCCAGCCAGCCGCTTCTGGCGTCAGGTGAGTGAAGCCGCCGAGGAAATGGACGGGCCTCCGAGACCTGCCACCCGAGTGCCAAGATCATCCACCACTCTTCAGAGGAGGACCCCCGCCGACCCGACCCCCCCTTGTCCCGTGTGCTCCGTCCTCCAGTACGTATCTTACCTCGGAGGTACATACACCTACGATGCTGATGCTGGGTGCCTGAGCAGACAATAACAGCAATAGCCTCTCTCTCTCTCCTCAAAGCCACTTCCAATGCCACCTCAATTCAACGCGGGGTGGAGCATCATGATTGATCAGCTACGCAAACTGCCCTCCCGCGCTTCGCCCGCTGCTCCAAATTACCACGAGCTTTCGGACCATGTTCCGCGGGCCCGAGACCGCTGCGTCAGTGTCCATAGAAAAAAAAGGCACGCAGTCACGCGGTTCGCAGAATCATGATACATCTGTGAAGATGATATGCCACAGAAGCAGCCGCCGCTGGTTCACAGTCCAGGCTCGACCACTGGCTTCTTCTCTCTCTTTTTAGTTGATCGCCCCTCTACTACTTAATAGTACGAGACGGTTCTGTCGGCCGAGGAAGCCCGGGTTTCCAACGTGTCGGGTCGTCATTTTACATGATTCAAGGGTGAGGGAAGGATGATCAAACTGCGGAGAGGATGCGAGCAAAACTTGAGACGAAAAAAAAATCCACCCCCAGAGCACAGGCCTCGGTTTCGGCAGCTTTGCTCCATCTCTCTCTTTCTCTCCCTCTCAACCTCTCCTGTGTGCCTGCATGAAGTCGGATTCTGAACCATTGGTGCTGCCATTGGTGAGGGCTAAATTGTGTTGGTTTGGACCTGTTTGGGTACCCGCACCGGATGACCCTCTTTCGACAGCCCAGGACCTACCTGCCTAGAAGCAAAGCAGATGTTGACAGGTCCCCGTTGGAGTACATAATAAGGGTGGGAGGGACATGCCTTATGTTTTTGCTCTCGGTCTATCGGCTTCGGCGCCGGATCTGTGAGAGGGATGATGGGTGTGGCTTGGTCGATTCGACGCAGAGCTCATCTGAAACGATGACTTGGCCGCGGTGTCCTTCATCGCCATGGACGATACCTGGAGGTTCATAGAGATGCCGAGGACAGCGAGCGTGATTGGCTTGTGTTTGTGATGGGCGTTAACGTCGGACGGCTGCGGTTGGCTGTGCGCTTCTGGCAACCGGTTGAAACTCGTCGTGATGGCTTCCATAAGAAGTTGTCCTATATCCACGTCCTGGTAATCTTGACGCTTCCGCTGGCAATGCTCGGCGGAGCTCGCAAGCCCGCGCCCGCATAGGTCTCTGAGTCCGTATTGAGCATCAACTTCTCGTTGTCCACAACCATCTCCACCAGCTCCGAAAGGATTGTGACAACAACCCGTCCCTCTGCTCCTCAACTCAGTCGATTCGCATTCACGCCAAGTGTTGGTCAAGCCTTTTTCACCAGTTGGTCAGGACAGAACATACGCAATAAACATCTGTATTGTGACGGTGGATAGACGGGCTCCCTTGCCCTCCCGAAAAGATGGCGATGTTGAGATGCTCGACAGACGGCATTTCAACTCCCTTTTTGAGTCTCTCCCGACAGCCAAGCAACCCACAAATGCGCCTTCGCACAAATATCATGTCCCATTAACCCATATCAAGCCGGTAGTCGGAAAAAGCTGGCCCCTATCCTGTACACTATATTTGCAACGCATCGTCTCAGGGGGCTCGTATTTAAACAGTTGGTTCTCGGCTCGTCTCGCTTCGTTTATTGAGTCTTGAACAGGAGGATGGCGCAGTGACCGAGGTAGAAGTAGATGAAGTGCTTGGTCTCTGTATTCGAGTGAAAGGTCAGCATAAGCCGCCAGAATGTCTTCCGCCGCGCTGGAAGTCTCGATCTGCCCAACAAGGAAGTTGGCCTTCTCCGAGCCTCGCTTGCGCAAGTAGGCGAACGTACCGTGCGTCACAAAGCTACCAAAGTTGCGGCCGACGATACAGTGCCATGTAGGACCCTTGCGCTCGTCGAACTATGAATTTTCCAAGGTTAGCTCAGGCAGGACGCGCGGTGGCAAGGCGATTTGAACTTACGGTGCGCTTGATGTGCTGGGCAATATCCTGCAGTTTGTGTCAATGCAAGGCCTTGGTAAAGTAATCTGGTTGTACATCTCCAGTTGACGATGCGCACCTTCTCAATGGTGAACTTGGCCATGGCCTCTTGGGCTATAGAGGGGTGGTCAGTACCGTAGCGGGGATCCAGGAGGGGCTTCCGGAGATGACGTTACGTACCGACTTCGATGCACTCTTGCTGCATGTCCTCGGTCTAGAATCATCCGTGTCAGTGTTCTGCGGAGGCACTTGACCGGTATGCGAGCCTCACCATATCGGCGCTCTTGACCTGAGCTAGATTCCTCGTACGTCAGCCTCGCCGGGCCCATAGCCAACATCGTAGACCGCTCCAAATCGGCAGACTCACCTTCCAACTTTTCCCGGGGAGCGGGCGAGGTGCTCTTAGCGTCGGCCATTTCGAATTCGAGGATATTGACGAGGTTTCTACTGTTGCGATGCTGCTGTCAGCATCGATACGAAGTGTTCATCGTGCGTAGTCGGCCTAGGCCCCTTTTCTCGTTCGTCGTCGATTGCTGCGCCATGCAGTGGGCAAGTTACTCACTAGATCAGAAGTCGACTTCGCGAAGCTGTCAGCAGTTGTCTGGAGCAGTAGCAGAGGTCTCACTTACACTGACGGGCTTGATATGGCGAATTGGGTTTGTTGAATGTTGTCAAAAGCAAGTGTCGTCGCGTGTTTTGGCCAACCTGACAAAGTGCCCGCGACGGGAAGGGTCCCATTTGGTCGAGTCGGGTTGCCATGGGCACGGGCCATGCGTCCTTCCCGGCACCTCAGTCATGCGCTAAACCGTTGACAGCCACGGCCGATGTGGGCACTGCGGGGCAGGTCACATGTCGATAGCGATAAGAGCAACTGGGGACGAAAAAAAAACTTCGAGACAAGTCCCGTTCGCATTTTGGATGTCAACAAATCCTTCCACACTCTTCTTCACACTCTCGACAGCATGGCCTTGGGTTTATAGCGGCAACACCCCAGAGCAGTCTACGCTCATAATATCTCTTCCTCTTTCTTATCAACGTGTTCTTTGTTTCTGAGATACCCTTTTCTTTTACACCATGGCTAGCACCGAAACTGCCACTCCTGCATTGGAGACCTCCCGCATCTTCGTTAGAGGGCTGCCACCCAAAATCACCGATGCCGACTTTCGAAAGCACTTCTCGGCCGGTGGTCGCGAAGTGACGGACGTCAAAGTCATCCCACAGAGGAGGATAGGCTACGTGGGGTACAAGACTCCGGATGTTGCTGCCAAGGCGGTCAAGTACTTCAATAAGTCTTACGTCCGCATGTCGAGAATCAATGTTGAACTTGCAAGGCCGGTACGTTGGAGAGAACTCCAGGTAAACACTATGACCCCTATATACTTATGTCTTTGCCCTTTCAGATTGCAGATCCCGCCCTTCAGAAGACGACGGGAGTGAGCGGGCAGTCATTTGTGGCAAAGCCGTCAGATTCAGCAGCCCCTCCGCCACCCAGCGCCGAGCAGGATGACGGCTCGAAGAAAAAGCGCAAGCGCGAGGAGGTTGATGAATCCAATCCCAAGCTGCGTGAGTACTTGTCAGTCTTCCAGCCTGGGAAGAAGTCTGCTGCCGATGAGATGGCGGGTGTAATGGCTCCTGCTGCTGCTGAAGAGCAGAAGAAGTTACTTCAGGATGACGAGAGTGACGATGAGTATGAGGCCATCCCGGCTCGGCCTGAGAAACGGCAGATGAGGGAGGCACAGAAGGGAGACGAGCGCCCCGCGGAGACTTTGCCTGAAAAGGACGAGGCCATGCCGGACGCTGCCTCTGTCGCCGACCCTGAGCCAGACGCGACTCAGGAGGAGGGTGCTATCCCCGCTGCTGGTGTCAATAACAACGCGGCGACTACAGACGATGATTGGCTTCGTTCTCGAACGAACCGTCTGTTGGATCTCGTGGATGACGACGAGGTACCCCAGCCGGTACCCCAGCCTTCAGCTCAACGAGACAATCAAGAGACAGTCGGAAGCACATCCGCGGTCAACCACGAGGAACCCGTAGAGCCCTCCGAGAAAGCCGAGACAGGAAATCCAGCTGGAGTCGGCGACGCCCCGGCCCCCTCTGAGAAGAAGGCTGAGGAAGACGAGAACGACACCCTTGCCACCATCAAGCGGACCTCCAGGCTTTTTGCGCGTAACCTAGCCTACAGTGTCAACGAAGAGGACCTGCGGGCGCACTTTGAGCAATTCGGTGAGCTTCAAGAGGTAAGCAGCGATACTTTCTTACTTTGGAACCGCCACCGTGCCCAACAATCATGTGATGAATCCAGATAGGGACAGCTGACATCGAATGATGTTTGATGCGAACCTTGGATCAGTATTTTAGTAGATGCATTGACATTCTGAAAAATGATTTACTTTCTCAGCTTTTCATGAACATTTCATGACAAGACTCGATTGCTAATCTCCTGGACAGGTACATCTGCCGGTCACTGCTACTGGCGCAAGCAAGGGCTATGCCATGGTCCAGTTCACGAATGCCGACTCTGCTGTCACCGCATTCCAGTCCTCGGATGGTCAGACTTTTCAAGGGCGGCTTCTACACATCTTGCCCGCTGCGGAAAAGCGCAACACAGGGCTGGACGAGTTTGCAATCTCCAAGCTGCCCTTGAAACAGCAAAACCTGATCCGAAAGAAGGCGGAGGCTGCGTCTAGCTCCTTCAACTGGAATTCACTGTACATGAACCAGGACGCTGTCAACGCCTCGGTCGCCAGCCGCCTGGGCGTGTCCAAATCAGAGCTGCTGGATCCCACGTCGGCAGACGCCGGTGTCAAGCAGGCCATCGCCGAGACGTCGATCATCCAGGAAACTAAGGCATACTTTGCATCGAACGGCGTAGATCTCGATGCCTTCAAGTCACAAAAGCGGGGCGACACGACCATTTTGGTCAAGAATTTATCCTTCGGGACGACGATGGAGGAGCTGAGGACCATGTTTGAGGAGCACGGCACTGTCCTCAGGGTGCTGATGCCACCCAGTGGTACCATTGCCATCGTCGAGTTCGCCCAGGCCGCACATGCTAAAGCAGCGTTTGCCAAGCTCGCTTACAGGCGGATCAAGGACACTGTCCTGTTCTTGGAGAAGGGGCCTAAGGACCTGTTCAAGAATGATGCCTCAGTAAACATGACGCAGGGCAAGCAAGATCGGCCCGCTGGCGTCCAGAAGCTGAGCGTTACTGAGCTTCTGGAGCGTGGTGAACAGGGCGAGGCAGACATTCAGACAACGTCGCTGTTTGTCAGAAACCTAAACTTTTCCACCACGACAGAGAAGCTGGCCGAGACGTTTAAACCGTTGGACGGTTTTGTGTCCGCTAGGGTGAAGACAAAGATGGATCCCAAGAAGCCAGGACAGGTGCTCAGTATGGGATTCGGCTTTGTTGTTTTCAAGACAAAGGAACAGGCCTCAACGGCCCTCAAGTCAATGGACGGGTTTGTTCTCGACGGTCACACCCTCGCCGTCAAGGCCTCCCACAAGGGCCAGGATGCGGCGGAGGAGCGCCGCCGGGAAGACAAGGCCCGTAAGGCGGCGGGCCAGCGTACCAAGATCGTCATCAAAAACTTGCCCTTCGAGGCTACCAAGAAGGACATTCGCACGCTGTTCAGCACTTATGGCCAGCTCAGAGCTGTGCGCCTGCCCAAGAAGTTCGGCAACTCAACCAGAGGTTTTGCTTTTGCAGAGTTTGTCACCCCTCGGGAGGCGGAAAACGCGCTCAACGCTTTGCGAGACACCCACTTGCTGGGCCGCAAGCTTGTTCTCGACTACGCCGAGGCGGAGGCAGTCGATGCCGAGGAGGAGATTGCCAAGATGCAGCGCAAGATCGGTGGCCAGGTCAGCAAGGTCGCCCTTTCGCAGCTTATGGGCCAGGGCAGGAAGAAGGTCAATATCGGCGAAAATGCCGACGAGATGGATATGTGAAATGGGAAATGATTCGAGAACTGAAGAAATTTAAAAAGAGTCCATCTGTGCCTTTGTTGTGGCATCCAACGCTTCGCGCCCGTCTGCTTCTCATCGATTGTATCATGTGTGGTGTTATTCCAAGTCTTCCCACGCAGTGGACCCGAGTACCATGGTCGTAGGTTTTTCTTTTGCCCCTTGGAAGGTCATACATTTTCTTTAAGTCCAGTGTCTACCCAGATTTGTGATTCTGTACGCACGTCTGTGTCTTGGTTATCCCTAGCTCCGAGACTTGATCTGCCCGATCGTACCCCGCCCTGCCCTTTTCGCCCTTGTTCCCTTCCGACCAATTTTACCTCCCTCCTGCAAGAAATAATCCGTCCCGCTATTGACTTTCCCCATATCCTGCAGAGACGGGAACCAAGGAGGCGGTCAACGGCGGAGTTGCAGAGGGCGGCTTCCTATTCAATATGCTCCTAGCTGCCTCCGTGCACCCAAAACGTAATGGCAATAGCCTCAAGTGCGAGGTCCATTGCCATCCCCCATCATCGTCATGATCAAGATCATCAACACTGACGAGCATAATGAAGGGGCAAAACAAAACAAAACGCTGTCCAAAACTTTAGGCTCCTCATCGTCGACCTCTGGCCACCCTCGCCTCCTTTGCCCCGCTGGCAGGAATGCGTCTCTCCCCTTTCTTGAGCTTTGTCTCTTTCCAATCAGGACAGCATGCCAGAGTCCGGTGCGCTATACCCTTTATCTCTGTCTGTTTTTACCTCCACGTGCTGATTTCCCAGCCCTCTCTCTCTCTTGCTCTCTCTGTTCCCGCGCAAGACTCCGGGGAGTTCTGGGCTTGGCATCAGGCATGGTCACCACGAAACAGCCACATACTCTCTCCAGCCATGCGTGTGGTCTTGCCTTTCCTCTCTGGATGACCTTCTCTCTAAAGCCAAAATGGCAACGGCTGATAGACAGATGTGGCCGGCAAGTCGTACCGGTGCAGGTGGTGGTGGTGGATGGGTGGATAATGCGTGCAGATCCAAAAATCGCACTTCAAGACCAAAGTTGATCTGTCCCCATGAGCAAACGTTCCTCGACCAACCCCCTTGCATGCCATTGCCTCAATTCGGCCACCCCTCCAGCTCGACTAGCTTCACGATTTTCCATGTGGGGTTACCCTTGTCGAAGCCGACGTACGTACATGCACACACACTTTTGTGTCGGACCCAGGGCGAAGGGAACCAACGGCCTTGTCCCATCGACCTCGATGAAGCTGTCAAGTCATGTCAGTCAGGCTCCGGCAGCGTTGAATCGAGTCTACCACCACGCTATTCGCACCCTTCTCCCTAACTTGCCTGATCGGACTCTTTCTCTCGCACACACTCTCTCTCTCCTCGACCAGGCATGCCTCCAGCCCTGCCTGTGCTCTATCCTCTTACCAAAACGAGCCCCGCCCTCTATTCTTCCCCTCGCGTCCTATCCAGCTACTCCGGAGCCTCGTTCCGACCGCGCTGGCAGAGAGCTTACTCTCTGCGCCTCAACGCCTCGCCTGTTCGCTGTCGTTCTGTGCATACTTCTCTCTGTTTCCCCCACCAGGCAACCTCCCTTTCATCAGCTGATCCAGGCCTCTCTCAAGTACGGGAAAAGTGGGATCCCCTCTCCCCCTCCTCCGGGCACTGGCAGTTCATGTGGGGAGACCATGGGCCGCAAGCTCTATTTTCTGCCCTGAAGGGAACAGGGCTGGGCCCAAGGCCCCAGACGTGGCATGCTTAGGGAATGGAAGAGGAGGACGATGAAGCAGAGGGCTAAGATGAGGGGTGTGTTGACATCGATCTGGACCCCGGCGTGTTCGACCAAACGGTGACCATCTCTCAGACCTTTTGCTCTTTCGGCAAGCTGCGGGTGTGTTTTGGTACTGGCCTTCAACGATCTCACCCGTTCCCTCGCCTCCCCTCTGTCAGACCTCGAGCGGGTGTACCTGACTTCAGGAACTTATATTGACGTACATCCCATGCCAGTGCCATTCCTTTCAAGCACCACCAATCTGTCTCTGTCCTCGACCAGCGTTCTTCCCCGCCCGCTCACCCTTGGCTCTGGTCATACAAAGCAGGAGCCCGGGAACCATCACAACAACCTGCTGGAAGCTGCGGAATTCAAACCCTCACACTCCTTTCGCTTCGCCTATCGGCAAAACACCATACTCACTCTCACTTTCCCATCATTCCGCTTCATTCCACTCTTTTCCGTGTTTTGTATAGCTTCCCGAGGAATCTTGCCCCGGGGCGAAATTGGACGAAGACACAAAAAAAAACGAGCTTGCACATGTCCCTGCCCTTCTCTTAACACAAACAAAATCCTGTCCAGCCCCGCGAAATTCCTGAAGAGTCATTCCTTTTCTTTCTTGCCTCCCATCTTCCATTCTTTCTCTCAGGGGTTCCGTTCTTCTCAAGGAATCCGTTTACATTTCAGTCGACCTCGCCAACGCATACCGTTCCCCAGACTCCAGTGGGGGACGATACTGAGAAAGAACGGAAACGAACCTTAGCACATCGCCGGAATCCATCGTTGTCATACCCAGTAACGAACGTTACGCTGCAAGAAGAAGCGTAACGAGATCCAATATGGAGCACCCGCGCCCCGTGCTCCCATCCCAGCGTTACTCTCCTTCGCCTGTCTACAGCTACGACAGTAGAAGATGCACACCAACCGGCAGGCAGCCACTGAGAGAGTCGACGGGCAACGCCCAGACTGGATCCCACTTGGGGAATCTGGTCTCATCGTGCCGTAACAGTCCTTTGGGGCTCTTCTCTCCAGGGCTTACCAGCATCCCTACTCCTCCTGTCGTACCTTCCCAGGCTGGGGCAACCTACCGGAGCAGTGGTAGCCTTCGGAGGCCAGATGCTCTGCACCTAGCTGCGAGACGAGGACGACACGACATCAACCCCATCTACTATGCTCCCGAGTTCCGCCCTTACCGGGACAAGCAGGACCAGAAAGACCCCAATGAAAAACAGATTTGGCCTCGTGTACTGGAGGATGCGTTCCTTGATTGTAAGTTTCGCTCCACTAGAGAACTCAATGCGTCTCTGACCCAGGCTTCCAGCACTGCTTATCATTCCCCACATGGGAAGGAAGAAGTACAGCATGCAAGGAAAGCAATTTGGGCGCAACATGCTCATCAGCGAGTATCTCTGGATCGCCTACTGCTGCAGCTTGCAGCCTGGGCAGAAAGCTGAGGAGAGAAAACGAAAGCAAGTGTCCAGCCACATTCAAGTTGTAAAGAAAATGTTTGAGAAGCACAGATGCTGTAAGTCAGTTTTGCTAGGCCAACTCAGCCACGAACTAACATGATGTAGATCACTTTTTTTTCGTCAAAGATCCCGACAAGAGCGAGGCTCGTCTTAAGGACAACCTGGAAATGGCCTCCTTCAAAGACAACCCAGTCTTGATTGCCCTTTCCGAGAGCCGTCTCCCGGACGTCCGGCCCAACTACGAGTACTTTGCCCAGATTCTGGCCATGGACTCCCTCGTTGTCATGCGTCCCAAGACGGCCTGGATTTTTGTCGCCTCGTCCGGCGTGAGGATCGAGGAAAACGGCGACGCCTACGACCAGAACGGCAAACTCCTCGACCATGAGTACTACCCCCACTTGGAGAAGAACCTGCACAAGGAAGACGGCCTGTCTCGTGGCCTCAACGGCAGCGTTCTTCTGCACGAGTACAACCGCGAGCTTGCGCAAAAGGAATCTGCCGCGGTGACTGAGCTGTCTCAGGAATGGGAAGCCAAGTTCACCCCTCTGCACAAGTCGCTCGAGTACGCCATCGCCGACAACAAGTGGCTCGACATCTTGGAGATGACGGTGACTCTTGAAATCCATCCCCGCAGCAACTTTCCCGCCGGCTCGGAGCTCAACGGCTTTGTTGAGCTCAGCATCTCCCAGCCTGCGCTCCAAAACCATAGGTGGAAGTGCGTCACCAAGCTCGCGCGACCGGAGGAACTTCGCCGTGGCGAGAACGAGCCTTGCGTGGTCGAGCAGACGAGCGAGGTCGGCGTGCAGTACACACACAGGCCCGGATGCCAAGACAACAAGTTCGACTGCGACTGCCGCTCCCGCCCCAGACAAGACGTGCGAGTCCCATTTCCCGCAGCCGAGTGGGCGAGTATCCTCAGCACTTGCGCCGGATACCTCGAGCCGGTCGAGAACAAGACCAAGATTGAGGATGACGACGAGAGGGTCAAGGCCGCCGAAGAGGCCGCCCTCGAGGCAGAGCGCACCACGGCAGAGCTGATACAGCAGGTCGGCATGTTCCAAGAGCTCTGGTCTGCCCCGCCGGACAACAACGCCGACCGTCGGGTCTGGACTCGCCGCGGCATCATCCTCTGGAAGTTCCGCACCATCCACGCCTTCGACGACAAGTGGAACCCCATCTTCGAGAAGCCGGCGGCGCAGAAGGGTAAGCGCCCGTCGGACGAGGAAGGCGACGAGCACACTGGTTCCTCTCGACGCGGAGGAGGAGGCCGACCCAAGCGGGTCTTCAACCCCCCCGGTACGACCTGGCGCTTCCTGACGGCGCTCGACCCAGTCTCGCAAGCGCATCAGCAGAACGTCTGCGTCAACCCCGCCGCCGCTCCGAGCCGTGACATGCTCATGGCCCCCACGCCCCCCTACTCCCACCACCTTGCCGCCGTCATGAACGACAACATGAGCTCTGCCTGGGAGTCCGTCACCATGCCTGGCCAGCTGCCGAGCCTCGCATCAACCGGCACCCTCGGCCTCATGGACAGCTTCTCACACGGACTGGCCACGCCTCCCCCGACGGCATCCATCCACTCGTCTTACGCAAGCAGCTACGACGGCAGCCACGAGCTGGCTGGCGGGTCGCACCATCAACTCGACTTCCTGGCCGGGACTTGCACGACGTCCATGGACAGCCAGAGCACCTTGGTCACCGACATGGCGCCGACCCCGGCCGACCCGTTCCTGTCAGCGACGGCGGGCATCCAAGTTTCAAATGGCGTGGGCGTCGGCGTGTACGACGACGCGGACTGCGAGGGGATCTCCGAGTGGGACACCGCGCCCTCCTTCCACAGCCTGCCCCAGTGGAACGGATGGAACGAGGCAGCATCGGACGCAAAGACGCAGCAGTGGCAGAGCGAGAACCAACGCGCCACGGCGGCCAACTCCAACCTGTGGGCAGGAGACAGCAGCAAAGACCACCACCACCAACACCAGGCCTGGAACCAGCAGCCGTGGGCCCAGGCCGTCTCGGCAGTCGCTGCCGTGGCCGGCACGGACGGCAGATCCGGATGGTCACCTGCGGATGGGCTGCCCTCCCTGGACTCGATCAGCCCGCTCAAGTCCCTCACCGGCAGCAGGAAGAGGGCACGCTCCAACAGCCTGGACATGGAGAGCCGGGAGAACTTCCCCGCGACCGCCATTCAGAAGCTGGTGCATCACCGAGCGCCGGCAGCCGTCATGGACGAGGGTAGTCACGGACATCGGAGTTGGGACTGAAACATCTCATGGTCGGCCGACGGCGGCAGACAAAGAATGTAACATCACCTCGGGAAACATGCGCGGCGTGGGACTGCGCGGCGGGCTATCTGAGGCGCAAAGGATGAGAAGGGGAGGGGAGAAAAAAAGGGGGTTGGGAAGGTTGATGGGGGTGGGATGATTGACGGCCGACTCATGTGTGAAACGCTCAAGAAAGGTATCTTGGGAAGGGACGGAAATGTGTTTTGACGTATAGAAAAGAAGAACCCTTTGATACCATAATGCAGGTCGAAGAGAGGCAGACAGACAGACAGACAGACAGAGAGAGAGAGTTATGGCATGTGTTTGCTGCGCACCACACACACACCACCACCACGCAAAAACAAGCGGGTAACAAAAAAAGAATTGACTCGGTTTCTACCTCGCAGTTGCATTGGCCCGACAAATGTCTTGTTTCTCCTGTCATGCTGATTGTCCGGACGAGCGAGTGGTTCAGAGAGCTTCTGCAGGTGATGAGATGAAACGCAGCGAACGTGGTTCAGCCAAAGGGACGTTCCCTGGTCGTCGGTCGTCGTCAGTCGGGGGGATTGGATTGCAGTTCTGTGGGGTCTTCTCTCTCTCTCTCTCTCTCTCTATGCAGTGTCTGTCTCTTTTCTTGTCCTCATCAGCGTTTGAGGTGATGGAAGCTTAAAGATCAGACGATCCTCGATGGGCTGCCAAGACCTGATGTTTTGCGTTTTGCGTAGCTGTGGTTCCTCCGTTTCGCTCACGTTACTTTGCTGTCGCTAATTGGAGACCATAGTCGTAATACTCACGCGCTGCCGCCCGGGGGCCATCGGGGCGTTTAGTCGCGGAACGGTGGATAATGATCTCCTGGGAGGATCAATCGCCCTGACGGTTGGACGGTGGGACGGAGATTCGTGGAGTTGGAAATGTTTCACTCGAAGCACGAAATATGCGGAGTGTGCACGCGTGGATACTGCAGCAGGAGAAAGGACCATCTCGAGAAGTGGGCGGGGCGGGGAGGAGGAGGAGGAGTCGACGTGCTTTGGAAGCGAAAGATGATCAGTGGGAACCAGCAAAGATGTTCGCAGGGTTTTTTCCTTCCTGGCTTGGGGTTGGGACGGACACACAGGGGGGATTGGACTGGAGTGCGAGTGCGTGTGCAGTGTGTTGAGTGTGTGGTCTGAACAACATGGACGGCAGGCGAGATGAAACGCTGCATGTCTGAACACTGGCGACCGAGGTGTGTGATATCGCGAGAACGGTGGTGGCGAAATAGGGGCCATATGGGCCGGTGAGCCTTTTGGCATGCTTGCGAAGATATCGCGCAACGGTCAGTTGACGATGTTTCTTTTCCCAAGAGATTGTGATGTCCAATGGATGGCATGAGGTGAGATTGCGGCGGCAACGACAAGCGCTGTCAAGACTAGGCCTCACAGCCACGATTTTGAAAGGAGCCGTGATCCGGAGATGGCGCGCCGGGGAGCGGGCGGCGGGCGGGCTTTAGTGGCTGTGGAGCCGGCGAAGAATAGCCCCAATGTCCAAGTGGTTGCAGTGAACGGGGGATGCGCACAGACGATGAGACGTGTGGGAGGATTTGCAAAATTCCCACCGCCGCCGGGGGCCCACGAGAGCGAGCATCGAGGAGCACTTTTGTCCCCTCGAGGGTTGGGAGGAAGATCATGGACAGTCCCCAGGGATTGCAGACTGGGGGGTTTGAGAATGGGCGGGCGAAAGATTTGGGTTCTAGAGCATTGAGCACGGAGGCGAAGGTGACAATCTCCAGACAAGACAAGACTGGGTATCGTTGGCTTGGTGTTTGGGTGCTGAGGTAGGGGTCGTGGGCCCGTGTTTCGCGTCGACTTGAAGTCTTTTTTCCCTCCTTCTTCTGGTCTTTGGGTTCTGCTTCTAGACGCCGTCTGACGTTAGCGTACAGATCCAGGCCCAAGCTTTTTGCAGCATGTACCGAGAGAGTATGTGAAGTCGACTGACACCCAATATCGTTGGTGGCCGTACTCGGTCCATCTGACACGACTAAGGTGCGAAGAATCGCGCAAGATAGGAGAGGTATCCGTAAGGTTATTGAGTGAGAAAGATGTTGCTGGGATGATGTTGCTGGGATGCGGCGGCGCTAGCGTCCGTCGAGTTGGTCGGGTCATGGATGGTGACGGATGATGGGTGGGAATTTGGAGTTGGTCGAAGCTCCGAGGTGGGTTGAATTCTTGTATATCCGCGACTCCATCCGCGGCAAGAGAGACTGGGGTTCTTGGCTTCAAACAAGGCATTTCGCAATTGCCATTGGGAGTGCCGGCACGAGACGCTGTACTATGTACGGCTAGTCGCCCGGACAAGAGACGACGAGAAAAGAGCCTGTGGGTTCGTGGGTTCTTGGCAGAGAGATTTCGGTCCTTTCTTTTTCAAATTCCGTTTTAGACCTCGCCGTTACTTCCGGCGGCAGTGTGCGCCAACGGCAGCCAATCGAGCCCACGGGCAGACCCATGATCTCTGGCTGAGATGCGCGGTAAAGATGGAAGAGAAGCGGTGGCTGAGTCAAGGGCTCGGGGACCCATGACGGTACGATACTGAGAATAGGTACATTGTAGGTAGCGAGGGGAAGAAGAAATGGTGAAGAAGCGGGCGGGAATGGCGTCGAGTGGCTGCCCAGGGAAAGAGCGGCCTGCAGCGATGCATCTCAACCCGACTGACTGACTGACTGAGGAGTCCAGACTTTCATTTCTTGGGATGCCAATTTTGGCAGGCGCCGCAAGGTGCAGGCAGCGCCTGCCAGTCGAGGTGGTAGCGGACCCTTGCGTCTGGAGCTCGCTTAATTCGGGCAGGGGCCGCATGGACCTGGTTGACTGGATGAGGTGCATCGATCCTCAGAGGAGCGCGAGCCCCTTGTTCCAGATTTTGCAGTGAAGCATCGCGGCCGAGGTACCGCAGCCATACATTTTGTGCGGGGAGGCTACATGTTTCGGCGTTCGCTGGCGACCCCTGGTTTCCAAGGCAAGCGTGGCGGCTACCCAAGAGTCAAGATCGCTGCAACCCCACGAGGACCGGTACCTTGCGGCGGAAGAGCAGCGCAGAACGGTACTTGAGAGCCAACGTCCCCACTTGGGCCTAGTGCAAGGTACCCCGACCCACCCACCCACACCCGCTAGGTACGTACCCAGGTAGGTAGGTATCCACACAAGCGTGTAGCGCAGGCCATCTCCCGTCAGTCAACGTTGTTGCTGCTGCAGCTGCACTCGCAAAGTATCGGTGCCAAGACTCGCACTTCAACCTCAACCCTTCCCTGTCAAACACCAACCCGGGGGCTCTTGTTCGCAACGACGTCGACTGGCGCCCAGGACTCCCCATCAGAAACACGCGCTCTTTTCCCTGGCTCTTCGTCCCATAACGAGACCCGTCCGACCCTATGGCCGGCCCCCCGGCATTCGAGTGCTTTTGCGCGCTCTTTGGCCAGAATCCCCCTGTCCGAGTGCCATCCCGCCCGCGTGCCTCCACTGCTGTCGTTTTGGATCGCGACTTCCAAGATGCGCCGCATGGGTGTTTGCCTGTCGTTCGGGTCCCTTCTCCGTCGATCATGGCTCGCTCGCTCACCCACCCTGCAGCGGCCGAGAGATGTAGAGTGCAGGAAAAACCATGAGTCTACGTAGATGAGTGACGGTAGGGATGGCATGGGTAAGGCGGCAGCTCGTCGTGTGGTGCTTGCTGCGTGGTGTGGTGACACGCTCGTGATATTAAACCCAACCTGGGCCTCGCATCCCAAAACGGTCTTGACCTCACCTCCTCACCCACCCGCCATCAACGCCTCTTTCTTCTTGTGCTGGCCACCGCCTCGCTAATTCGGGACGAACAAGGCAGAAACAATCGCATTGTTTCCCTTTTCCCTTGAGGCCTGTTATCAAGACCGCCCTGCCTTAATCTCCGTCGCTTCTTTGTCGTACGCGCTTGAGGAAGCCAGGCCTCCTGCCTTTAACCCTCCATTGTTCCTTCCTCGGATCAACTCGACTGTTCGCTCTCGCCTCACCTCTCACCTGACCTCGACGCTCGAATTCACCTCTACCGCCGCCCCACTTCGACCGAAAGAAAGCGATAGAATCGACTGCTGGCCTCGACCGCATGTAGTACACAAAGACGGCCGCCCATTTCCTGTTTTCGTAGCCCTCTTCAGTTCTTGACTCAGCTGGTACCTGACTGCGCCGGACGTCTTAATCACAACAACAAATTTACGCCTCGGCCACCACTCACACAAACCTTCTCACACACAACCATCCATTCAGACTTGCTCTGTTCACTTCTCAGTCTCGGCCACCTCAACTCAGTATTTCTGGCCTAGACCTCTTCCTTACAACTTCTGTGGAAAAAGTTTTATCTTCTTTTCAAACACTTGCAGAGGAAAAAAAAAAACCAATCAGCCAGCCCAACTTCGATTCTTCTGGAAGACTCGACCAGCAGACGCTCTTTCCCGCGCTAGACCCTGCCTCTCTTGGTTTGTTCACCTATCTCCCGTTGTTCACAACAACCAGCCCTAATATTTATTTTTTCTCAGCCCATCACTCACCTTTCTGTGATCTTCACACAACACTTCCCTGATTCACATTTCTAGAATCAGACCCATCACAAGAATTATCTCTTCATCCTCAGCATCAATACGAACACCCATTATCCCCTCACTTCCCTTCACACACCACTCTACACACATCACAAATTCACAATGGAGCCCAAGAACACTTTTGCCTTCATTCTTACCTGCCTGCTGGGCGCGCCTCAGCTTGCCAGCTCCCACACCTGGGTTGAGCAGCTCAACCGTGTCGCTGCCAACGGCACTCTTGTCGGCCCTGCTGGCTACTCCAACGGCTGGCACGGTCGTGATGCCGCCTTCAACGACGAGGCCTTCACCAACCGCATCCCCAACTCCGGTTTTGGCCTTTGCAAGCAGAACCTCCAGGGCACCCAGAACGCTCAGTTCCCTCACCTTACCGCTGCTCCTGGCGACTATGTCTCCCTCCGCTACCAGGAGAACGGTCACGTCACCAAGCCTGAGAACCCCCCCAACAAGCCCCTGAACCGCGGCACTGTCTTCGTCTATGGCACCACTAACCCCAGAGCCAACGACACTCTCTTCGACGTTCATCGCCAGTGGACTGCTGATGGCAAGGGTGGCGACGCCCGTGGCAAGCTCTTGGCCACCCGCAACTACGACGATGGTCAGTGCTACCAGGTCAACGGCGAGTCCATCTCCGCCGACCGTCAGTCCAAGTTCCCTCACGCAGCTGCCCAGCCCATGGGAGCCGATATCTGGTGCCAGTCGGCCGTCCAGCTCCCTGAGGATGTTGCCCAGAACTCCGAGTACACTCTCTACTGGGTTTGGTCTTGGCCCACTCTGAAGGCCTCCGCCGTCGCCAACTCCAACAACGGCCAGTTCGCCGACTTCCCCTCCGGCTTCAAGGGCGACAAGCGCGCCGTCACCTCTGATGATGTCGAGACCGCTGAGATCTACTCCAGCTGCTCCACCATCAAGGTCCAGGGACAGGCCCTCGTCAAGAGCGCCAACGCCGCCTCTGCTTCTACCTCCAATAAGCAGCAAGCTAACGCTCTGGCCGCCTTCAACTTCCCGGAGAAGCCCAACTACAACGCCATCGCCATCAAGGACCAGATCCAGAACCAGTTCCAGGTTGACGTCAAGGGCGACGATACCCCCAGCAACTCGACCATTCCTGGCAACGGCTCTGAGAAGGTTGTCTCCTCCTCTGCCCCGACCACTCCCACGCCTACTCCCACTCCTACTGGAGACAAGGTCCACACCGTCACCGTCACAGCCGCGCCTGTCACTCTGTACTCGATGCTTACCGTCACCATCGCTCCTCAGGCGACCCCGACTCCTTCCAAGAACCCTGCCAACCCTGCCAAGTTTGTCGACGGCGCTGCTCCCGCTTCGGTCAGCCCTACTCCCTTCCTGAAGGGTCGCCACGTCCGCGGCAAGGACTCCTGGAACTTCAACCCTCACATCTAAGCCACGGAGGTTACTTGCTTAAGGAAGGGCCGCATTATCCTTTCAGCAGTCTCAACAACAGACTTCACTCACAGCAACGACTTCCCTGCTTGAATGTTTCTCTTCTCACATTGCGGTCCTGGTTTGACCGGTTTCTTTTCTTTCCTTTCTTGTCATTACGACTCATTGACGCTTATGACCCCACGCATTCCACGAACACCCTTGCCGCAATACCACTTTTGGGCATTCTTTCATTTTTCATCGGCCAAACAGTACATACAAAGGATACAGGGCATTGTTTCTCTTTCAACCCCCCTCTCCGGATTCACGGTTACGGAATTGGACAACAGTCATGAGGTCAACGGAGTATGAAGGGCATTTGAATTTTACAGGATACACCCTAGGCGGAATGGGGTGGGGACGGGAAAAGGGTTCAGGTTTTTTCATCACAATTGGAGGGGCATACAAACGGTACTGGCATGTGCTGGGGCGTTCATGGGGGGATTGACCTTTTCGGATGATACCACCTCTCTCTTTCCTTTTTTTCTTTACTTTTCAGGTCTCTCTTCAAGGATTCTATCATGTTTCTGGTCATATGGGTCTCCCACGAGGCCTCTTCTTTTCTTGTTTTCTAGATCCTTTCCAAACTTGGGTGTCCCCCTTCTAGGTTGTGTGGCTCGACGCGACACTTAAGGGACGTGGGATGAAACTTGGAGGAGGGCTTCGGATGAACGGGGGACTCACAGGGAAGCCAGTACACTGGGCTAGATGCTCCAGTAGGTAGTCAAATGGAATCAAGTACAATCACCTCTTTGTTGCCTCGTGACACGCCAAGGTTATCGTGACTGACAAACCAGGGATGACGTACTGTGACTCAATCCTCGCTCTACTGGACCCTGGACGTGCATGAGTACCCAGGACGTTGAAGCGAACTTGATCTTGGCCTCTTTGGCATGTTCCAAGCTGACTGTGTGCTTTCCAGGCTCACACCTGAATGTGTCCAGGAGTTATTCCAATGAAGATGGGATGACTCAAAGCTGACATTAATGCGAAATGAACCAAGGTTTGGATGAGAATACCCTCTGTCCTTGGTACTTGTTTGCTTCAATGGTTGGCTAACGAAGGACTATGGCTTGAGCTCGGTGAATCGCTTCAATATTACCACACACAACATCAAGTACTCGAACAAGTTCGCAAGTGCTTATTGCGTGCCTCCTTGACGACGAAGGCGAAAGATTCTACCTGGGACCGTATTCTTGCTTCGTGGGAACATGGATGCTGTCCCGCCTTGCCTGGGGTCGCAGCTCTAGGACGGAGAGAACCATCTCATCGGCAACGGCGCGAACACGATTCTCATGTTTTGTCATCAGACGACTACCGCGGCTCTTTTAGTAATTCCCAATCCAGGAATCATACATGGTGGGAGGTCTAGAAAAGCTCCATTAGATCTGAAACCAGCCTTGTGCTCCCACTAAGCCGGGATGATGGGGTTGGGCATATCCCTGGGAAACATGTGACTCCAGTCGATTGCTTCCTCCCCCCCTTAACAGCCCGCACGCAGGACGCCTCGACTTTTGCGGTACCCGTTCGTTCTCTGCAACGCTTACATCTCACCGCACTGGGCGATGACCACATCCTGGTTGGGCTGGTCCTTGCCGCGGTAGCCCGTTTTGGTGGCTTCCATCATCTTGACGATATCCATGCCGTCCACGACCTTGCCGAAGACGACGTGCTTGTTGTCGAGGAAGGGCGTCGGGACGGTGGTGATGAAGAACTGGGAGCCGTTGGTATTGGGGCCGGCGTTCTGGGTTTCGGTGTTAGTGAAACTTGGTCGTGAGAAGCCGTCGCCGCGAATCACTCGGGTTGAGACAGATTGGAAGGGGGGGGGGGGGGGGGGGGGGCAAATCAGGAAAGTTGGAAGGGGAGAGAACATGCGAAAATCACGCCATGGGAGCGCAGCGTGGTAAAACTTACCGCCATGGAAAGCAGGCCGGGTTGCTCGTGCTTCAGGTTGAAGTTCTCGTCGGCGAACTTGGTCGTGCCGTAGATGCATGTGCTCCCCGTCCCGTCGCCGTTCAGGAAATCGCCGCCCTGGCACATGAATCCCTGGATCTACACGTCATGAACCCGTTAGCACTTGTGTAGTTCCAAACTTCATCACGCTTCTGTTTCGACAGGAACGACTGCAGGGAATGACTGACTATACGGTGGAACTTGGAGCCCTTGTAGCCCTGCGGCCGGCCCTGGGAGTTCTTGGACTCGCCGGTGCAGAACTGGCGGAAGTTCTCAGCCGTCTTTGGCACGACATCGTTGAAGAGCTCGAACGTGATGCGGCCCAGAGGCTCACCTACGCAGCACAAACGTCAGCGAACATCGCCGGGAGACGTGGGCCCGCAGACTCGGCGTGGCCGGGGTCGGGAGGGAAGGAGAGACGAGCAGACGCCGGAGACGGCAAAGTCAAAAAGAGCCAAGCCGGGGCTGAGAAAGTCAGCGCCACGATCTCGTCGGCGAAGACAGCAGTCGATATAAGAAGGAACCCTCCCCTGTCGAACCGCCTGGTCGGTGGCAGCAGGTAGTGCATGCAGCACAGAACCTTCAAGCCCAGGCCGTCCGTCTCGGCGGGTTGTGCACGTGCCCGAGATGTGCGAATGGCTTCATGGCTCCATGACTTCACGACTTCCAAGACATAGTGTCTGCCCGACGGGTTCATCAGTCCATCCGGCGCCGAGCCCATTTGCCCCCTCCTTCATGTCCCCGCACCGCCGAGCTCGTGGTCCCCAATGAGGAAAGGCCTTCACATACCGCCAAGCGTGATATCAAAAAATACCCTGTTGACGCGATGTGTTAGTCTCTTGGTGCTGCCGAGGCGTGGGCGCGCGACAGTAATGGGCAAGGTCGGGGTAAAGTCAAGACCCTTCTTTTTCGCTTCCCCGCCTTTGGAGGTTGGGGTACGTTGGACGCGTGGAGCTCAGCCACCGCGATAGCTGCAGTCCATGATTGCGCTGGACGAGCGGTCTCCGTTTGTAGAAGTGGTGGTGAGAATGAGAGCAAGAGTGAGATAAGGCAGGTGTGCGGCGGAGCTCAATGCAGCCAAGGGGAGGTGCAAGTCAAGACCTTGCGGGGGGTAACATCAAAAGAAAGAGAGTGTACGGTTGAACAACTTACAGCGGGTTGCCGGATTCCGGGAGCTTCGTGGGAGGCATGGCTGGTTGAGTCGGCCGCGCGATACGTGCGTGTGTGTGTACCTATGGGTGGGTTAGGCCAAAGAAATCAAATGGCGCTTCTTCTGCTGCTGCTGCTGACTCCGTGGTCCTGGTCGTCTGGTCGTCTTCCGCGCGCCCGGGATTGGGGCTGTGTTCGGAACTGGTGGGAAGGGCGGTCGAGAACTCGCCTGTATGTATTTGAGTTGGTTGGAAAAACGATTCGTTGGCGGGTGAGAAGTGGGAACAGAGTTGTGAGGGGGACCTTGGGGGGGACTGGAGCCGAGTTGTCGGAACGGCTGGTAAAGAGTGGGTACCTCTTCCGCCGGGGCACAGCCGCTTGCATGTCCGGGCGGAGGTGCGGTGAGTACTCAGTCTGACCTGCCCAAATGGGTCGACCTTTGGTCTTTTGGCATTCTTGCGAAGAAATTCCTCAACTAGAAACCGAGGCTTTCAAAGATCATCTCCATTGAGTGTACGCGTATTCGAATGTGGGGATAGGCAAGTATGAATGTGGACATGCGACAGCCAAAGCAGACAGAATATCCATTAATGCAAACTAAATTTACTACGAATCCCAGAACTCTGCGTAAACCAGACTTCAAAGTGGTCAACCGAACAAACCATTCTGACTCATGCATCATTGAACGAGAAGTTTTGGAACTGTTTGGTCGGGGTCTCTGTAGGTTTCTGTCCATAGATGGACAAGCTGTGGAAGTCAGGAACCAGGTCTTGAAGGGGGAGAAACTGCACATTTACGGGATTAACAGGGGGGATTGGGGGGTGGGGGGGGGCTCTCACATGTTGAAGTAAGCGTGGATGTCTCGATTCGCAAGGTCTTTACGAGCATGCATTGCAAGTATATGGACCTCCGGCTTTTTCCACTGCAGCCCTCGCGTTAACGGCGCCATCAGGAGACCGTCGAGATTCGGCGCCAGGTTGTCATAGTTCCAGAACCCGAGCTCTCGGAGCTTAGGGTCGCGAGGCCATGGATTCGTGGGCCATTTAAAGCACTGTACGCGAACATCTTGAAAACCAATCTCGGTCATGAGGCTGCCGAACCGGCTGAACTCCTGAAAAGGAGACCCGAGAGTTGCGAGCGCTTCATGGCATAGCACGAAAGCCTTCATCAGGCTGTGCTCCTCCGTGAGACTTCCATCGTCTGAAACGGGGAAGAAGTCGACATCGTTGAGCTCAAGATAGCCACCTGGGTTGAGGTTGCTAATAGTTCAGCGATTAGCAACTGATGAGACCGAGATTCATGATATGGATATGACTAACTCAAAACATCTTTGAAGGTATGTTCTCCAGTCGCGAATACTGCCCATCATCATCCGGCTGTGGATATAGTCAAAGGGCTGCGAAAAAGTCCACGGCTCCTCAATGTCATCGATCTCAAATCTGACATTGGGAGGAACGCTGTGAGAACCATCAGTATCGTTGCATAAACCATATGGCAATTTCAGGATTGCCTGAGCATCTTACTACTCAGGTTGAGAGGCAGATAGATCGATGCCAACAACCTATCAGCATGTCAGAAGAGTTCCCGGAAGAGCATCGGGGACTTGAAGCCCCACTTACATCAGCCTCTGGATGCTCTTCTCCAAAATCGATGGCCCAAATGCCGGTGCCTGTGCCAACGTCGAGGACCCGCCTCACGGTCGATCCCGGCGCGCTGGGCGGAGCTGTTGCGAGACGATCGTCAAACGTCAGAATGTAGAGGTTGTGAACCAAATCTGCATTTGCCGCAATGGCTGTATTAGCCCAGAATCACGAGGCCGTGGCCTGTGTCTTGCACAGGGATATGCGCACCAAGTCTGTCCAGCTCTACTTCGTCGTTGGGTGCCCAGTATTCTGCGTCTGTCAGCCTGGTCTCACGGCCGTTCGCAAGCAGAAGTGGTTTGTAATACATACTCCCTTCCTTGTATCTATGGTACGTCCGTCCATTCTCCCGCCGATACTCGAGAATGGAGTCGGTGACGCTCCGGGTCGACGGCGGCCGACCGTCCTTAGCGCCGGCACCGGGCGGATCGACGTCCATTGTGGAGGAGCTGTGGATTGTGGCGTTATCATCCGACATCTTTGGGAGCGATGAGAGCGAGGGCAACAATGCTATGATGCAGTGCAAGCAACTGTTGGGGACGAATGAGTCTCGGTCTCCGGGCAGAAATGTGTAGTCTGGTGGTCGGCGCCAGAGCAAACATGCTGCGCGGCAAATTATCCCATTTTGGAGTTCTGGGCTGTTGGTTCTCCTTTGTTGGTTCCAACAATCACTGGAAGGCCCCTCTCGTCTCTGCTGGGGACCGGTTCCGCATTGTTTCTGCTACCAACCAGCAGTCTGCAGAGCGACCCCTGCTCATGGGGGAGCATCCGCCAGGATTGATAGCACGCGTGCGGCGTAGCAATGTCTGGCGGTGTCCGTGACCTGGACTCACATCTTGCCCATGATGGCTTCATGATCTGTCTCCTACCATGGAAACACCACATACGACCATATCCATCGGAAAATTCGGGATCCCGTCCGCTCTCCCAGAGACAAGCCGATGAGAGCCGGAGTAGTAGTCGGGTCGGTGACGACCGGCGAATGCCTGGTGTTGTATGTCTTTTTGGCAGTTCTGTTGATGAGGTTGTTATCCATTCTTGAATACGGCGGCCATTTGGGGATAGGCCAAGCATCATTTAGGTGGGTAGTGAGCTTGGAGATGGCCCTTTGAATGCTCATGTACGCTCGAGTCCGGTACCTGGACATGGATCCAGCATAATTATTGTCCACAACTTCGCGTTTGCCTGGGAGGCGCGGGTTGGTACTTTAGAGTACATACAGCTTCAGTCTTTAATTAGTAAATAACGAAGTAGGTCTCGGACTGGTTGATACCTGTCATTCCTCGGTTTCTTTGCTGTAATACATGGCAGTTGCGAGAAGAACGAGTTCTCAACTCTCCAAGTTCTGGATCGCGGAGTAGTATCAGTCGACGCGAAGCCGGCTCTCGTCGCAAGTTGCCGCTCTGCAATCTAGGTAGAACTGCAATCCATCGGGCACAAGGTGGCCTGCGTCGCATCATGCTTGAACCCCCTTATACTCCCGAATAGGTCGTATAAATCGCAAAGAACTCGTCTGAGTTCGAACCCAGTAGCTTGCGACCTCTCGAAATTGCGATCGAGACCCCCGGAAAAGTTAACGGCGAAGGCGGCGTGCTCAATCCCAGAGAGGGCATGACCACCGAATATATCTAAAATCCAACAATGCAGAAGAGACTAAAGATCGACGGGGCCCCATCCGGCGCAGCTCGCGGAAGGGTCCTCTTCCTTCGGGCCTCCCTAGCACGGACACCCTCCGTTCCGCAGCCGGCCGTGTCCGCGGAGGCCACCTCAATAACTATGACACTTGACAGGAATGCTTGGCCCTCCCGGCCTCGAGTAATTGAACAGCTGAACAGCAGAAGAGCAGCACTGACCCCCCGATAACACGAAAAAAACCATCATTTCTGATGTCGGAGGGTCCCCCATGACTTTGAACCCAAGGGAGGGCCGCCGCTGTACATAAGCTTCTTCACCTGAAAAAAGCTTGGTGTCCCAGTTGAAACAATAGATCAGCCACGCGAGCTAGACGTGCATGTCTGCAGCTCGTGTCTTTCGCAGACAAACCCAAAGTCTGTCTGGGCAGATTTTAAATTGCACGACACAGGCTAAGAGGTTCTCGCGAACGAACTTCTTATCTCAGGGACCTCCCTCCCTGCGGACCACGAAGACTCTCCGTAAATGAGCCCTGCGAGGTCTTCCCGCACTTCTCAGACACGTTATTGGCAAGGATGTCACATAGGAAGCGAGTAATACGCAGTCTCGCGTGCCAGTCGCCCCACGCGTAGCATGGCCTTTTTCAGCCCCTCTTCCACTCATCGTAGCCGTCTATCGTGCCTGCCGCACTTCTCTCCGGACGCCCAGAAGCAGAACCGCCCCGCGGCTTGTTTAACCGCTGACCGGTGGGGAAAGGAACGCAAAGAAGGAGACAGGCACGGAAGCGGAGGCCCAGGATTCGGACGCGTAACCGGACTTCGGGTTGATTGAATGACTGGCCCGCCCAGCCCTCGGCCAAGAGAGGCTGGGAACGGGGCCAAGAGGACCTCCTCATCGCTCCACACCTCCGTACCAACCATCGTCTCCGTCGTCGCACACGACCAGAGACGTGGAAAAAAAGCCTGCGCCATGCCGTGCAATCTGGAAGGACCGGAAAGAATTCTTGTCCAGATTCCTCACACCAAAGCAGTTGAGTTGACAGCAGCAAGTGTCACATTCTGACAGCGAAACTAAACCGTCTCCGTCGGACGGCGCGGAGTTCCAAAATCTGACCGTCCGGGCGTAGACCATCCTCACCCTTTGCCGTGCTGCCCGCCGCCCGCCGTTATCGCAGGGGCTTGCGCTGGGAAGCTTGATTCCAGCAAAGTCCAGCCCGCTCCCCGGATGGCGCGGCGTCGAAGATCGACAGCACCAGCCAGGGTGTGCGGAGGCGAGGCCCGCAGTGTGCACACAAAGGAGTCGGGGGGTTCCATCGAAAATGATCTCATCCATTCCGGCTGACGACCAATTGGCTCATGGCAAGTCTTGAACCAGTCCAATTCTTTTTTTTGCTGCAGACTGCAAGAGTAGCAAAACAACCCGTAATAATGGCACCGCGAGACCCCGTCGCCTTCACACGACCGGGGCCGCTGTTGTGTTTCGAACGCGGTTCCCCCACATAACCCACGCGTGGCCGGATTGACAGGTCGCTTGCGCGCTCTCGCGCGCGCCAGTTGTGTATCCGTACGGTTTGTGAAGTGATCACGGTTGCGTTAGGATGGAGTGCCGGCGGCGGGAAGGGCAAGACACGGCGAAGTCTATTGGACGCCGGTGTTCGGCAGTGGGAGCAGCCAAGATCTGTGATTTGCGATTTTGGAGGCATGATTTGCAACTCGACATCGGGACATGTAGGTCGACCTTGAAATATCACAAATGGCCTGCATAGCCCCTCGCGCCAGTTGTGCCTTGCGAGACAACCAACACCGCACATGATGGCATCTGCATTCCCGCGATGAACCCGCGACGAAGGAGAAGCTCGGGAGGGCTTCAAAAGACTCGTGGCCTGACATCACTTTCCCCGGGATCGAAGCTCGGGTCGTATCATTTCATCGCCAGAAGCCTGTGGGTGGGGTTTGTCTCTTTTTACCCGCAGCGCACGGGAATGGTCAGATGGTGTGCAAGAGATTAAGCTTGCGGGTGTCGGCATGTTGCGATAGCTGACCACGAGTTCCCGGCATTTCCGCTGAGAGAATCGTGGTGTGTGTTCGGCGCCAGCCACTGAGATCTGGCGACGATCCCCTCCAACGACGATAAGAAGGTCGGCTGGTTTGTTTAAGGCCGTCCAGGGTCCACCGGCACCCGAAAGAACGCATGCTGCGGTGAGGATGATGATGGCATGATCCTGGTTGTTACAGGGTCCTTCTGAATAATCATCCAGCCTTCGCAGCATTCCTTCTTTCCCTTGCAGTGAGCTTGCTGCTTCACTGGATTTTCGGTGGGTCGCCTGCCAGCACATGGGAATTTGCATGACGATTGGTTTGCCGAATCGACCACCAACCCAGCCGCGCGCCGAACTCTGAGAGCGTACGGGCGAGAAGAACAAACAAATGCCGGTTGTGATGATGATTGACACGGAGGCGCAGGTCTGGACAATGGCCATAGTCCCGAGAATAGGGCAAGGACGTACTAACAATGGCCGAATTAACGGGAGCCAAGCCGTTCTCGTCGCCGTCATCGACGGGGGACCGGAGTTTGCGGCACTCACCTTCGGTCAGCGTCATCTGTCGAATCAGCCTCCCTGGGCGTCGGCCATCAAATCCCCAGACGCACCGTGAAAAGACTAAATTCTCGTACTGTCGGGCTGTTAGCGACGGATCCATCGGCTTCGCTTCCTTTACACGTATCTTGCAAGTGACACCGGTTCCTACGTCTCCTTACAGTAGCTTGTTGCATGTCTAGAGCCCTTCCAGTTGATCGAACGAACCACGTCTTTGAGCTATGGAAGCCAGCGCAGCATTCTCTGCAAGCTATCTTCTCTTGGTTGGTGAAAACGGGTGAAGCAAGGAGCGTTTTTTTGGTTTTCAATTGCATTAGCTGGGCGCCCCTGGAGACTGTAGTGGTCCTGGCGTCGGCCAAGCTTTGCTAAGAAGGCGTCTGGGCTCCTTCCAGGGGGTCGAAGGCTTGAGACGGACAACAGTGTCTTGAAGGGACTCGCCAGTGAGGTAAAAGAATTCGCCGTTTGACATCTGATAAGACGTTCGAGACACGCATGTGCTGCATTGCCAGCGTTGCGCTATTATGCTTTTCTTATGTCTGACACCTTTCGGTCGGGCCTTAGGTACACTGACTGCCAAGACAACACTCGATTCCTCAACTAGGTGAGTGGCACTGACAAGTCAACGAAGAGGCGCCAGACGGAAGATGCAGACGCGCCTTTGGGGAGTGCCGACGGTAGGGCCCGAGGAGTTGAGGCGACACGTACAAAGGAGGATGCATTGACGGTGCCTGAATCAAGTGCGATACAGAGCACACCGCTGAAGATTACATCGTGGCGAAAAGCGTCGTCTTTGTCTGTGATGCTGAAACATTGGAAAACTTGGGGTGAAATCAGTTGCCCGTCGGCCTAAGCGTTCCGGCCACGACCATCTGAACTTCCCACTGGCTGCAGCGGTATACGACACGCGCGTTGTTCGTCATGGGCAGAAGTTGAGAGCTATTAATTGCTCTTGTAAGATTTGAGCTGACTGATCGTGCGTTAGATCGCAACACTGAGATGCAGCTTCCATATCGAACGTGTCTGAGGTGTTCAGATGCCTGCCTCCCTCCCTTTGAGGCGCAATTCAGGACGTCGTATTCCGTGCGAGGCGGGGTGCGTTTCTACTTTTCGTATTGCGCGGATACGTGCGTGATGTAGGTACTCTTCTCCCGTTCATGCGGGAAGACGAACCGCCATCCTGGGTTGGGTGAAGACAGCGACATGGGCCTCGAGTTACCGTGTTGGTCTGGCCGGCCCGGGAGAGCCTAGTGTCGGCTCGCCGAAGCGCTGCCGACGAAGTAATCGAACCGACATGGTTTTCTTGAGAGGCTTACCGTCCTACGCCGGGAAGCATGTCCTGGCTATTCATCATCCGAGGCTTCTGATCACGACGGGTTCAGGACGGTTGACAGTGCTTGACTCGACAGCAGTGTTCTTGTGGAGCTTGTCCGACACGGAAATAACCAAGAGACACCGAGCTAAAGAATTGCTTTTGCTTGTGAAGACCAGGGCGCAGAGTCAAAACAAACTGCCACGGCTGGAAGAAGCACAAAAAGGAAAGGAAAAAAAAAAGACCAGCCTGATTGGACTAGGCTGCATCTGTAAGCTTCCTACCTACGCAGAGAAGCCTGGGCCAGCAAGGGTTTCGTTGATGGCGGCGGAGGATGAGGATAAGTGATGCATGTAAGTCGCCAATGTGCCATTTTGGTTCCAGTCCCTGCCTATCGTGATACTCTCTGGCAAGCGGTTCCATGCGGTATGATCTTCGGAAGGCAATCAGCGTGCCGTACACACAGTAATTCTGGGCGGGCAAGTTGCGAATGACGAAACACCGAACCGTTCAGATTCTCGTTCGACTCATTAGACCCCAGCCGTTTTTCTTTCTGGCGGACGCGCGCTAGGGTATTGAAGTTGCTTCTTCGCTTCTTAGGCTGGATGCTGCTGCAGGGTGTCGCGGCCTCTTCCATCAACCGCCGCAACCCCACCTTTTCCCTGGTTCTTTGGGGTTTGGGGATCACCAACGTATCGGACTGGGGCGCCGGGGGCGGATTGGCGGTTGGCGGTGACGGTAAGGACCAAGTTTGAGTGGCTGATTGCCGTGCTTAGTCTGGGGGCGAAGGCGGACGGCAAGGGCGATGAACAAAGGCCTTTGTTCGAGTGAACACACATCTGTTTACCGCAATCTGTGGAATTCGATATTCGGCCACTGATTGAGAATGTAAGACGGAAATATGGAATGCGAATGCTCGGCCGTAGACTGGGCGGCACGCGATGGCACGGATCCCATATGCGGCACACGATATCGGCATGGAAAGGCCTCTCGGCCGGGGTGTAAATTGTGCGGGCGAACGTCTTTTTGGAATCTCAGGCGCTCCGGGCGACGTAGCGCGTGCCCATCTCTCAGAAGCCCATGGCGGTGCGATGCAGGAACGCGTACCTGGATTGGGAGACTCTGTATCAAGTCGGCCCCTGGTGATATCTCCTCTGGGATAGGGGTCGTAACATGGAAACCCCTTGATTCCTGGCGGTATCAGCCTCTGAAGCGGGAATATGGCGACAAAGGGAAAACGGTCAGCCCGAGAACGGTTGAAGAGCTAGAATATCCTTGCTGGAGCCTTTTGGATAGGGCAAAGGGAAAAAGGGATGCGATTGTGATGCCATTCAGAAGACGTTGAGATGTGAGATGGCCATGCAAAAAGCAGAATGGTGAGAAGACCAGGCAAGCCTTCCTTTCCAGCGGACAGGTGTTGGCTGCCGCTAAGGCGTAGCAATGGTAGGAATAGCAGTCAGCTCGGTGGTGAACCCCTGCTCTCAGCGGCTGCAAGGCCCTCCACTGCGTTCTCAGTCCAGTTGTGTGGTTCCCCCGCCTCTCTTTCTTGGTTCCCCAGCCAAGGGCCCGATGCCTGCTGGAACTTGGAAGCAAGCCACTCGACAACGTGAACACTTTAGCAGTCTTGATGCTAAGCTTGAAGGGGGATGGTGGCACGCTCGAGAGCCCGTCCCACCACTCATACTGTGCCTAGCGTGCCGTTATCTTTCCCAAACAAGACTAGTTCGGCCATCCCGTGGACTGGAAACGAAGTGATTGACGGGGGCTTGGGTCCAAGTGCTTGACTTGCCTGACTGGCGCCCGGACTCTCTGGAGTTGAGCCCATGTCAGGTCGCTTGGGGTTTGAGTGAATTGTTGGTCGCTCAGCGTCTGTACTCACGCTGTAGAGGTCAGTTAATCAAATAAATAAGGCGGTCAAATCATCCAGACCACGGCATTGTGATTTGCAAATTGCAAATTGCAGGTCACAGCGGAAGGGAAAGGGGAGAAGGGGACTTGCGACGTACTCTTGAAAGAGGCAGTGACACCGTCCGGTGTTCCTGACACCCTCCTCTGGCCTCAGCTCTCTCACACTCAGGCTCTCAGCTGTGGCAGGGTGCGCGGCAACAGGGTGCGAGAGGTGAGAGCAGAGGTGGTGGTGGTGGTGGTGCACTGGTGCGCAAATTGAAATGTTAATTGTTCAATTGTCTGAGGGATCGTAGTAGCACAGTGCAGCCAACACGGGTCACCCTCAACCTCGCTCGCCCGGCCTGCATTTTGCGGGAAAGAGGCCCCAGGTCTCCACTCCTGCCTTCCCACCTTCCCTCCACCTCCTTGCAGCACTTGTCCAGTGCAGGCCATCGCCCAGTCTCCTCTTCGCTCTTCCCCGTCCTCTTCTTCCTTCTCGATCCTCGACTCAGGAAGGAATTAAGGTATCTCTTCAGATACCTAGTGCGTAGACAGTCGAACGAATTTCCCCCGTAGCCTTCCTCCAGCTTGGCCGAGAAAGCAAACGGAAGCCAGCCCCGGGGGAAAACACAAGAACGAACCAAAAAGAGCCCACAGTGTGTTGGCTTGCTCTTTCCGGTCTAGGTGGTGTACCGGGGGGTGTCCCCCTCAGTGAAGGTGTGTGAGAGAGCGTGTGTGTGGTGTCTGGGAGTCCGGGGGGTCCTTCCTGCTCCTCGCACTCACTCCCCCTGCCCGTCGGCGTCGCTCCTCCCTCACACTCACGACGCTCTTTACCCGCCCGCCGCCTCGCATTTCCACTTTTATTTTTCCTACGTCGACCCGACCGGGGGGCTGTGTTACTGTCCTGTCCGTCAGAGAGTGAGCGTCCCACAGTACCCGTTCCATACTTATCCCACTCCACCTGCACTTTCCCACCCTCCGCACCCTTCCTGCCTGCCTCTGTCAACTCTCAACCACCCCCATCCGACGTTGAGTCGTGAGTTTCCTCTCGTTTCAATTTCCCTCTGCTCACCGCGATAGCTGTGCAACACGGCTTGAGTGGATTGGGATCTCGACTCACTGCCATACCCTCTCCTTGAGGGTCATTTCCTTTTTTTCCACAGCGACTTGCGTTGATTGCAGGCCGCATGCGATCGAGGGTTCAGGTCGACCATTTCCGTCACGAGACGCTGTTTTCGGATTCCGCGTTTCACCTCTAGGCTCTTGCCTTCCCGCAACAATCAATCACCCAAACCATCGATGCCCTCGCCTTTCTTCCGACCGTGATCAATTTTCGATATCACCATCCGTTGGTGTGCGATCGCTTTTCTTGACGACTCCGCCCTTCGACTTCGAGCCGATCAGTTTTATCCGTCATCATGGCAGTCATCAATCAGGTCCTTGTCGAAGTCTCGCGCTTCGTTGTGCGGCAGGCAGCTTCGTCGGACATTCCGACTTCTACCCTCCCACCATCTGCAGCCTCCTCCGCTGTACCATCGACGACTTCACTCGATCCCTCTTCCATCACTCCGACTACATCCAGTGACCCTCAGTCAACAACCCCCGCTGGCGGCAATGGAGGAAACGGAGGGGGAGGTGGTGGCTCCACGAGCTCGCCTCTGCTTTTCTTCGTGGCCCTCGGTTTCGGTGTTGTATTCACTAACCTCTGGTAAGCCCTCTGCCATTCTGGCTCCTCTCGGGATCTTCAGCATCTAACATCTTCCTCAGGATCATCGTTGGTGTCAAGTACTGCTTCCGCTACAACGCCCGCAACCGTGCTATGCGTCTGAACGAGGATGGAGAGCCCATCAACTTGGAGAACATGCCTCGCCCGCACCGTCGCCGCCGTGAAAAGAAGCTGATGACGATGGATGAGGTGAACGACAAGTTCCCCATGATGAAGTACAAGGCGTGGGTTTCCGAACGTGCCAGAGAGGGTCTCCCTACGGCCGGCGGCGTCTCCGCCCCACCGAGTCGCGCAAACAGTTTGCGTTCTGTCGATGGCATTGTTCCCGAGTTGCCTTCAAAGGAGAGGGATTCGACTGAGGAACGCCCTGCTACCAGCACCGGCAACAAAGCAACCACCTCCGAGAAGCAATCTGAGGATGCGACCAGAAAGGAAGGCGATAACTCGACCGCGACTGCTGATGCTACCGGCGCCCCCGTTCAGTCCCCGACGTCTGCTACTCCCCTCCAGCGTGTCCATAGCGAGGATGACGAGGAGGATGACGAGCACATCAACGCTGCTCTGCCTCCTGAACTGATGGCCACGAGCGGTGATACTTGTGCCATTTGCATCGACACCTTGGAGGATGATGACGACATTCGTGGTCTTACCTGTGGTCACGCTTTCCATGCGGTCTGCGTTGACCCCTGGCTCACAAGTCGTCGTGCCTGCTGCCCTCTTTGCAAGGCCGATTATTACACCCCGAAGCCTCGCCCTGCTCCCGAGGGTGATGCCAATGCTAACGGCGACATGGCTCGCACCGCATCTCGCACGAACATGCCCAATGCTCCTCCTGCCGCCTGGTATAACCTCAGCGGCTCGCGCCTGGGATTTGGTGGTCGCAACAGAGGCAACCGCCAGAACAACGACCGCGCTAACCGCCGTCGCCGTGCTCGTCAGCAGCCTGCGACGACTCCCAGCCCTAATCCCCCTCAGTCACCCCCAGTGGCCGAGAACCAAGAATCCCGCGGTCTGCTCTCCAGCTTCCGCATGCCCGCATTCCGCAATCCTCTCAGACGAGGGGATCAGCAGCAGGGCGGCTCTCCCACCGCGTCCGGCGCGAACGTTACCCCGTCTCAGCTCGAGGCTGGTACTCAAAACGCCACTGCCACGACTACGGAGGCGCGGTGATTACACACGAGCGACAATGGTCGCCTTTAAAAAAAAGCGACTTCAATCTTTTTCCGTTGTGCTACACTTGTACATCATACCCCCGAGACCAATTTGCAGATCTCAGCATAGACTGCGATGTGACCGCATCTATACACGCTCACGACACCACTTTTCATACCCACCTTTACATATAACGTGTGTTCGGAGGAATAGCCCCAAGGAGTAAAAGGGGAAAGAAGGTTTGGCTGCCGCACGACGTGGCAGAAGGGAGTTGCATTACAGTCAGGGCGGACTGATTTGGCTTGGTTTGGTTCCTCTGAATTTCGAGGAGAGCGGCGGAGTTGCGGCGACATAGGCATCACTCGACATGGAATAATGACAATTGACAATGTTCACAAAAAACAATCCCCTTGATGACTTTGTGCTTCTTATGTGAGAGTGTGCAGTTGTGTTCACTCACTTGATCCAATCTGCTCCTGTCTATGCAGCCCTTTACCCTCATCAAAGATACGACCCCTTCTGGAACCGGCCACCAAAATCTTTGGCACGGTTGAGCAACTCCCTGCGCTGTGCTGTACCAATCTTGCCGCCCAGTGCCATGTCCTTTTCTCTGTCGAAAGCCCTCTTGCTAGGGTCATCCTCCTCTTCGGCGTCCTTTCCAAGCTTTGCGCCACTCTTCTTGTCTGTCTGGTGCTCATCATACATACTCTTCCCCCGGGTTGCTGCAATATTCTCGCTGATTTGTCTATCGCGTTCCTCTTCCTCTCTAGTACGACGCGGTTTCTGCTGCTCTGCTCCGCCAACTTCACCTCCACGACCTAGCACAGCATCTTCGAGTCGCTTGCGCTTCTGTTCTGGCGTCTCTGTCCAAATGCTGCTGATACCTCCACCGCTCCCACCCGCAGCCGATGACGACTTGCCGCTGGCGAATTTGCGATTCTTCAGCTTGGTCGGGTCGCGCTCGTGGTAACCAGACTGTGTCGGTGGTGCGAGCATCCAGTCATCGCGCTGAGGTGCCGCAGGTCCCGAGGCCGCCGCCGCCGCCGCCGCTACTGCGGCAGCTTGTGCACGTTGAGCAGAAGTTGTTGACGAGGGAAGAGCAGGACCGTAGTCATCCTCCGAGTCTGACGAAGAGTCGTCGTTGCCGCCCTGGTGAGCCGCTGGAGGAAGCGTGGGTCCTATAGGCTGTTTCGGAGGTAGGGTAGGGCCTATTGAAGGCTTGGACTTGGGAGCATTCGGTGGTGATGCCGCGCGAGGAGCGGACGGGCCGTAGCCGTCTTCTGAATCGGAGCCGTCGAGAGGTATTTCGTTTATGTTCGTTGTGCTGGAAGGAGGCATTGTTGGACCAACGGAAGGTTTAACGGTCGGCGCAGGTTCCTTGACTGATGCGCCAGGCGCACCAGGTCCAAAGCCATCGTCATCGGAACTGTCGTCGAGATCTATCTCGTCGGTGTTTCGAGTCTGCTTTGCTGGCGGTGAGTCGGCGCTGTCGTCGTCTGGGTTGCGCTTCCTCTTGGTGAGATGAGGAGGCAGCTGGGGCCCAATGGAAGACATGGTGAAGGCTGCGATATTGGCTGGGTGGTGGAGTGGTGGTGTTCTGTTTGAGCTCGGGATATGTTGATCTGACAACTCGCGACGCGTGTGGAGATTGGTCGCATTAAAGAGTGTGACCAGCGCTGTAAGGTGATGTAAGTGCTAAAGGAAAGCTCCACTGGGCTTGCGCCGTGACGATCACAGGTCACTGCGACGTTGCTAGGCGCTGTCGGGCCCGCCGGAGAAACCCCGGTCCGTCGTAGAGCTCTGGGTGGCTGGAACCTGGAACCCGGAACTTGATGTGTGGGCTGTGCGCGTCCAACTGCGTAATGCGCTCCTACTGAGTGCAACCGATCATCCATTGACAAGTCAGCTTCTCCTCGTCTGATAGGAGCTTGAAAAGCAGAATCACGTTTCGAAAGGGTCTCTGCCTCATTTGGCCAGCTTCTATCATCCTCCAGCTGCTGTTTCCGATCGAGTCAGGCCCTCTCGCTCTCCCTCCCTGCTGAGAGCACTGGCCTAGCTTCTGAACCCAAAACGAACTCTGGCCCGACCGAAGACATGTGCTTGATGAACCGCCATTGATGACCCCACCACCGACGGAGAGAGATGATGGACCTGGAGACACAATGGCAGATCCAGACGACCGGTCCTCCGCGGACGTACAAGCCTCCAGCGATGGGGGAATGGTAAAGGTTGAGGGGGAGGAGGACGGCATCGTCGGCCTTCTAGACGATGAGGAAAGAGAAGCCTCTGATGCCTCTCCAGCAATTGAGAACGGCATCATATCAAATCGGTATAGACAAATATTACGAGACCAAGCCGACGATGCGTCTGAGGAGGGATCAGTGGATGCGGCGCCGAAGCGCGTGGGAAGCCCCATCGATTCCCTGATGTCCCTACCTGACGATTCCCCGTCTGTCCAGGCAAGTAGCCCCATCGGCTTCAAGCTGCACAAGCTAACCGCGACCCTCAGGGCTCCGTCATCTCCTCTCCGAGCAGCAGTGTCCTCCCATCGGTCGCCTCTCGACCAGGACTCAGCAGTCCAACCCCGTCATTCCGTCCTTTCGATCGCCGATTCCAATCCCGTATCTCCTCCGCCAGCTTCATCAATAGCCCGCGATCCTCCTCACCTGCTTTTCTCACCGGCCATAGCCGTTCCGCGTCCCTGAGCTCAGGACTACTCGATCGCGAAGATACCGATACCCCTTCGCCGCCGTGGGAAGTTGTTCGATGGACGAGACTGAAGAAACTCAACGGCCAGGCTTTCTCCGAGGCCGGCAAGCGCAACTTCGGCGCTCCGACCTGCATCGCCGTCTCCGCCTCGATTGTGTTGGGGACGAGCAAGGGAATAATACTAATGTTTGATTACAACCAGGTCTTAAAGACCATCATCGGGCCCGGGACCAAGGCCGTCGAGTCGGGTGCCATCACGGCGATCGCTGTGTCGGCAGATCACACCACCATCGCTGGGGGCCATGCAAATGGAAGCATCTTTACGTGGGAGACGAACCGAGCGTCCAGGCCGTTCCTGTCCATTCCGCACCTAGACCAGTCGCAACTAGAGAACCGGACCATGGATGGCCATCTCCCTGGTGTCGCGGTCACCCATCTCGGATTTCTTGGGACCAGGCACACTGCGCTCGTGTCAGCGGATGATCGTGGCATGGCCTTCTCCCATCTGGCAACTAGAGGCACTGGCTCTCTTGGCCGAACTGTAAAGACAACGAGGATCCTCGGACGGTACCCGAACGCGGCGCCTCCCGCCGGAAAGCCTCTCAAGCCCAGCACCGTCTTGGCGTTTAGTCCTTGTCCTCTGGGTAATACCGAACGTGCCACGGATACCCTCGGCCTCACGGCCATGCTCACACCATACCTATTGGTTATCGTTTCTACCACACCCGTTGCTCAGACGCAACACAAATCGGCAAGACCAAAGGACGTCGCCCATCATAGTGCGATGACCGGCTGCCTGGCGTGGTTTCCTGCGGTGAAGCTTAAGGTTCCAGACCCTGTTACAGGCAGCGACATCTCGAAAGTCAAATTGGTGTACTGCTGGTCAAATGTTCTGACTGTTCTTGACGTGGACGAGATACCAGCAGAGAACAAGGACAAGCCGCCCACGCTCAAGTTCAAGGCCCGGAGTCGATGGAAGTGTGAAGAGGCCATTGTTGCGGTCCAGTGGCTAAGCCGTTCTGTTCTCACAGTCTTGACCATCACTCAGCGCCTAATCGTCGTTGAGGACCGCAGTATGCGAATGACCGAGGGCTTTGATCTCATCAATAAGTTCATTTACCACTCCGACCTGTTCTCTAAGCAGTTACACACATTGGTTGAGCAACTCGACGAGGACGACACATCTATGCATGGTGTTGTGGCCGACGCTTTCTACATGAGCTTCAAGACCTACAAGGGCAAGATCTTCTTGCTCGGTTTCAACGATGTTTCGATTGGATCGCTTTCGAACTGGGCTGATCGTATCATTGCTCTGATGGAGAATGGTGATTATGTTGGTGCTATTCAGCTTGGGACATCATACTACACAGGTGACGCCGATAAACTTACAATTGGCCTACCCGAAGACACCGGGCTGCGCCACTCGATGGTGCGAGACAAGCTCATGGAGATTATGCGAGCTTCTCTCAAATATGCCTTCACCCAGCGGCAAAAAGACCGAGCTGCTGCGGACGACGCCCACCTTCGAGAGTTAGCTGAGACTTGTTTCACAGCCTGCCATAGCGTCGGCGACGTCGATTTCCTCTTCGATGAAATGTACGAATGGTATGAAGACGCAGGCGTGGAAGGCATTTTCCTCGAGACCATGGAGCCTTACGTTCTGGAAAAGAACATCAAGGTTGTGCCGCCAACCATTGTCAAGGCCACAGTTACTCATTACGTCACTAAGGGTTGGGAGAGTCGCCTTGAGGAGATGATTGTCCACATGGATACAATGACGCTTGATTTGGACCAGATTACTCTTCTGTGCAAGCAGCACAGTCTTTACGACGCCTTGATTTATGTCTGGAACCAGGCCTTGAACGACTACATCACACCACTGATCGACCTACTAACCTTGCTTGTGCCGCTTATGAGCAACGGCGACTACATGTCTTCCGGGAACATGGATGACGAGATTTACGGCGTCAACGCCTTGAAGATGTTCCCTTATCTCTCATACACGTTGACGGGCAGAGTATACCCCACCGGGGAGGCCATGGATAATGCAGTTGCCTCCAAAGCCAAGGCTGAGATTTACTGGTTTCTATTCTCAGGAAATAGCGTCACGTGGCCCAAGGGCAGCACTCGGCGGTTTCTCACCCGGCCAGACCAGCATACTGAGCCGTCGTTTCCATACCTCAGGCTGATCCTGAAGTTCGATGCCCCAAGCTTCCTTAGTGCTATAAACGAAGCCTTTGAAGACTCATTCTTGAACGACTCTCCTGAGAAGCAAGTTAACGGCGGCATTAGGGGCGATGTCCCTGAGGAGCAGATTTTCGGGCTCACGGTCGATCGTCAGTATATTGTCTCCATCTTGTTGGAGATTATGAACCCAGCAGACTTCGCATCGGAGGACACCATTTACCTCGATATGTTCATCGCTCGGAACCTTCCCAAATTTCCCCAATACCTACTCTTCCCGGGCTCGACGCTTACGAAGGTCTTAACCGGGCTTTGCAACTACCCGGGAGCTGACCTCGCCGAAGACGCTCAACTAAGTGCCGAATACCTGCTCTCGATCTACCAGCCTCCCGATGTTACCACGCTGATTCCTATGTTCAAGAAAGCGGGCTTCTATCGGATATTGAAGAGACAATACAAGGTTGACAAACAGTATGACAAGCTTGTCCAGACGTACTTCGAAGACCCCGCTGACCGGGATGCCGTCTTTGAATGCCTCGGGGACTGTCTTCGGCCACACAGTGGTCTGAATCGCCGACAGGTACAAGAAGTCCTCGAAGCAGTCAAGAACAACGCCAGGGAACTCCTCGGAATTAACCCCCTCGAAGCGGCGAGAGTCTTGGCAGCTCAGTCTGTGGACGTTCACCAACACATTCTGGATTCTGCCGAAGACGCACCCGAGCTGCAGTTCTTTTACCTGCGGACGTTGCTCGAGCCCGAAAAGCGAGACGTCGAAACCCCATTGAACCCAGACCGAGTCCTAATCGAGCGCTACGTCCAGCTCATGTGCAAGTATGATTCCGCACATGTTTCGGATTACATCGGCCTCGTTCAATCCGTAAACCTCAGGTTGGATGTCTTGCTACCTGCCATGGAGAAAACCGGCGTGATTGATGCTGCGGTTGTGCTCATGGCTCGAGAAGGCCAAGTCAAGGATGCCATGGACAGGCTTGTGAAACACCTCGGTACTCTTGAATCGGCCTTGCAAGGTATCTTGTCCGGCGCTCAACAGGAGAGTTCAAATGACTTGCAATCAGGAGCCGAGGAGACTTTGCGAGCGTTGCAAAAATATGTTCACGTGGGCATTTGGCTTTGCCAGGGCCAGACCAAATCATCGAAGAAGACAAACGGCGTCCAACAACGAAAGTCAAAAAACACGTCCGAAGTCCTGTCGCCAGATGAGGAGCTTTGGCTCAGTCTCATCGACGCGGCAGTGCAGACCACGCGATCAATCTCGTCCACCATCGAATCGTCGAAAACCACCCAGAACGGCGTTTCGGAGAAGGCAGACGCAATGGACAGCTTAGACAAAGAGAAGCTCTTGACACTGCTCCGGTCTTTGGTACAGCATACTTTTACGGCTCTCCTGACGACGACTTCAAGTCCCGCAGGAGCCCAGGCTGGCGGCCGACTCCTTTCCAACGCGGGGAACAACCTCTCATTTCTTCGAATTCTACGCGCCTTTCTGACACGAGCCGCTGCATCGTCCCCCAACCTTGCAGACCTGCGCTCGGTGCTGGCGTCCATTTTTTCCGCATACGCGTACGAAGAGTCCATCTTGCGACTTTCAAACCGTCTGTTGGAGCGAAGCTTGTTCGTGAATGTCAAGCAAGCCGTTGACCTCCGACAACGCGGTTGGCGACCCAAGGGTTCCACGTGTGAGGCGTGTGGCCGTCGTATCTGGGGTCCAGGTGTCTCTGGTAATGTTTTTGAAGCCTGGGAAGAAAAACAGGCCCGCGACGAGCAGCATAAGGCCGACAGGAAGGCCGCGGCTGACGAGCGCGGTAAGGGCAAAGCATCCCCTGCCGCCGGTGAGATATCTCAGGCTGCGTACAGTCTGAAGGGAAAGGGGAAAGCCGCAGCTGGTGTTTCTGCGCCAGCAGGCGTCGAAGCTGCCGCGGCAGAGGAGGGTGCAGATGAGCAGAAAGATGCGATCGGGAGGCCCAAGGAGCAGCCCCTCGGGCCGCTCGTTGTGTTGGCTTGCAGGCATATCTACCACCAGAGCTGCCTGGATGCATATCAGGCTCGGCCGGAGGTTGAGGGAGAGACCCGCAGAATTGACAGCCATGCGAGGGAGTACAGATGTCCGATTGATGGATAGATGAGTTGTATCTTCTGTGTACGATGTACAAATTTCATGAATTCACGAATGGCACTTGATTGTGTCGACGATTTCTTTAATTTTGACTGGGATCCTTTGGAGATTGGCCGGCAAGATGCCGGCCAAGTCGTGCTACTCGAATGCTGTCTTCTCGCTACTGTAGGACGGGCTGCAAGCGGTTTCAAGATTGTTGTAAGTGCTGCCTGCACCTCGAAAGCTACGCATTGCCCTACCCTACGACTTTTGCCAGAATACATTTCGGAGGACTGCAACGTAGGATATCAGATGGCCACAAGCACATGTGGAAAGTGTAGTGGACGAACGAATGCGGCGCCGACTTCCATGTCTTCAAACTTGGTTTCACGACAGTCAAAGAATACACGAGATGCGACAGGTGAACAAGACGTCGACATAAAGATAGCCTTTATGTCATATTGCAGACGCCAAGTCTTGACTAAGTACCCGGGCGTTGCAATTCGTCGTATTGTTGACTGATGACATGTCTTGGCTCTGTTGATCAACGTGTCAATCAGAAACTATTTCTCTGGGTAGTCGGTTTTTTGACGTGTGATCAGCCCTACCTTCTCTTCAGCATGAGACGGAAGATGTGACATGAGGGAACGGAACCCGACGACTTCGGACGATGTTCCGGAAGGCGCCCGGAGGATCGGCGGGCGGGTCGGAGTGGACTCCGGGAAGATCGGGCCTGGAGCTTCGGCCATCTGTTGATCCTGGCACTGGATCGGACCCATTGCAAGGATGAGAGCGCTCGCTCTAGGACGGTGTTTCTAGAGACTGTTTTGTAATGGTTCGCCCTGAATTCCAATTGATCTGCCGTTCTCGTCGCCATCCGCCATGATGTCGCTATGGCGATGTTTTCGGACTGTCGGGCTAATGAGTGATGCTCATATTCGTGTAATGGGAAAACGGGCATGACTCGAATTGTGAGGTGGTTCCAGAATGCCGAGTCTGTTCAGTGGGTCTATTGACTTGAGAGGCAACGGTTATATGAACTCTTCCAAAAGCGGACGACAATAGCTGAATCTCAAACTCAGTCACGGAAAACAATGCTCAGTGGACCTCAACCTTTATAGAGCCCCGTGTGTTGTGGGCTCGTCACATAACGTGGTTTGGAATCCCATGTCAAGAGAGGCGCGACTAGCGAGTGTGCGAGCTAGAAATGCCGAATTCATCAAATGAGATGTGAATAACATGCATCGTGGCCCATCTCCTCGGTAGCTCGACGCGTGGTAGCGGAGCTGTATTCAGTGGGCTGAGTGGGGACGGAAAGCAGGCACTCGGTACTGAACGGAGGATTAGCCCCGACCTAGTTGAGTGCCGCCAAGCGGAAGGGTTCATGGACAGTGATCGGCATGTGCTGGAGGCCGCTTACCAACGAAGCATTTGAAGACCAGAATCAAGCCTTGGATCTTCGGGCGGGTGTAACCCTCAGGCCAAGGGCTCGTCGGCAGTCAAACCGAGACCTCGGCGGAAACGTCCACGAAGTTTAAGAAGAAGGCGGGATAACGACGAACTGCCTAGTTCCAATAAACAATATGCTTGAATACTACCTTAAATGAGTCAAGGATTGGGGATGACGAATACAATGCACAATAAAGGTTGGTGGTGCGTTGAGAGAGCGGAGGGCGCCTTCGAATTCCACCAACCCGCTGGCGCCCCTTTCACGGACGCTATTGTTCCACGATTCTTCTTTCGAATGACAAAAGGGATCCTAGAGGATTCGAAGGGGGTTATTGTGAAATGGGCAGAAAAAGCACTCTGGAATCTCGGAGCCGGGGTGATGGGTGTAGACCGGATATGACAAGTGGGGTGAAGGACCGCGGACTTGAGGCCCGGTAGGGCTACTGCCTCCGAGAACCCATGGCCGGCAGGGCAGCTTAAGCACGCACCACATCCTCTTCCAGTGTAACACCCAATCTATTCCACCAAAGGCGTCTCATCAAGTGATCAAGCCTAAGGGGGGCTCCCAAGCACGCTATCGGCCGGTACGGCAAAAGATGTGGTCTTGGGAGCGGGCGGAGCGGATGGGCGGACAGGCGGGCACTTGTTGAAGATATGGTGAAGAGGGCCTCCTACTGATATGAGATGCTAATATAACGGGATACTGCTCCGTTCCCGCTGTCTCTCGAAGGGGAGGGATCTCCTTCGTTGCTTTTGCTCTCATGGCCCTCTGTCGTTCCCTTACACCGGTAAGACCGCACTGCAGCTGTGGTTGTTCCTTCGATCATTACCTGGGATTCCGTTAACGAAAACAGCAATTACCATGCTGTTTCTCTCACTGTTCTTCTCCTTGTTCTTCCTGCCCTCTGCCGTCTTCGCGGCCTGGGGCTGGACTGACAACGGCAGCGAATATGTAATCGACTCCGGCTCCGACCTAGTTATCAAGGTCACCAAGTGCTGCGGTGACATCTCCTCGCTCAACTACAAGGGCGTCGAGTACAACGGTTGGGGCGGCAAGAACTCTCACGTCGAGTCTGGCTTGGGTACCAGCACGGTCAGCATTACCAGCTATTCCAACGTGATCAAGGTCTCCGTCGTCCATGGTACTCTTAAGCATTGGATATTTGTCCGCTATGGAAACAACAACGTCTACCTCTTTACCAACAAGGCGGACGACTCCGTCTCCGCCATGCGTTACATCGTCAGAATCAAGGTATGTGATTACCCGTTGAGAAAGCTGTTGGGTTTGACGTTAACGGGAATGACAGGGCGGAATCTTCAGCCATGCCTCGACCGAGAGCGACTTCTACGATGCCGACAGCACCATCATCGAAGCCCAAGACAGTTCGTATTTATTCTATACATGGCGATGGTTAGGATGCGCTAACTCTTCGAAGTCAATGTGAACAGCGCGGGTCTGACCAAGAGCAAGCACTACCAGGGCTCCAACTACGGCCGAACCATGGATTGTAAGATTTGTTTCGAGACTCTCTTGGGATATGCTGACTGTTCGAAGACGACTACGTCGGCCGCACGAAGAGCGATGTTGGCTTGTTCATGATTAGAGTAAGTCTTGCAATGCAGAGTTTCTTTCATACGTCACCGCTAACGCCTTAACCTAGAGCAACCATGAGAAGGCCTCCGGCGGTCCCTTTTTCCGATCCCTCGTCCGCCGCGCTGATCCAACTGGAGAGGACTTGTACGACATTTACTACTATAACATGGGTCACACCGACCCCATGCGCACTGGTCTTCAGGGGCCCTCTGTTATCTCTTTCACCAACGGCGAGGCCCCCAACAGCAATCTCTTCGCTCGCAAGGCCGACTGGTCTTGGTTCGATGACCTTGGCGTGAGTACATACTAGTCTTGTTAATGCCCGTGGTTAATAACTGACGTTTGATTAGCTGGATGGTTGGGTCCCGGCTTCCGGCCGTGGCTATGCCAGTGGTGTTGGCCTGGCCAACATGAAGAGCGGCAAGACGTACGTCGTTGGCCTTAGCAACTCCAACGCTCAATACTGGGGCACGACCGGTTCTGGTGGCGCCTGGTCTATCACAAAGGTTATTCCGGGCACCTACACCTTGACGGTTTACAAGGATGAACTCGAGGTCGCCACTTCGTCTGTGACCATTACTGCTGGCAAGGGCACCGCCGTGAACACAATCACTTGTGTTGATCCTGAAGATGATGCTACTATCTGGCGCATCGGCGAGTGGGACGGTAAGTTTTGGCTGTAGAAAGTGTGGTTTCCGATCTGACTATGCACAACAGGAACCCCTAAGGGCTTCCTCAACTTTGAGGATACCCCGGTGAAGCTTACGTATATGCATCCCTCCGACACCCGAATTTCAACCTGGAACGCTGGAAATTTCATTGGTAAGTCTTCTTAGTCTACCAATCACTCTCGGGTATTGGGATCTAATTCTGCGAAGTGGGCACACACTCGGCCAACCGCTTCCCTGGTTACATGTGGAAGGAGGTCAACAGCGGCTACATTATCTACTTCAAGCTCACTACCGCGCAACTTGCAGCGGGTCACACTGTTCGCATTGGTATTACGGAAGGCTACATTGGCGGCCGGCCCTCTATCAATGTCAACTCTTGGGCCTCAGCCCTCCCAGCCGCCACAAACCAAGCCAGCACCCGATCTCTCACGTAAGTTCTCAAGGTTCCACCTTAGTGGAAAAGCTTCAAACTAATAAACCGGCTAGTGTCGGAACCTGGCGCGGCAACAATGTGAAATTGACTTACGCTGTGCCTCAAACCGCTTGGATCCAAAGCACGAGCGAGTGGCAAGTTCTCACCATCAACGTGTATGTATTCCCGTACTCCGACTAAGTTTTTGGGGGATCAGACTAACTCTTGATAACAGTATTTCCGGCAGCTCTGGCACAAAGTTTCTCAGCCCTGGCGTTTCTTTTGACGTGGTTGAGCTGCTTGCCTAAATCAGACGTTGTTCACAGATACTCAGGAACCGAACGATCACCCATGTTCCATGGTCATTTTCACCGCCAAACTACTCATATTACTTCTTGTCACATACGTTTCTTCACAGCTGTACATACTTCCATGAATATATCATTCAGGCCATTAAGCCTGCGTATCTACCAACCACATGCTTATCAAAGACACAAATTCTTGCAGGTCTATGTGTTCTGCTAGGTCGAAAACTTTCAGTTTGTATTGCAATAGTTCTGAAACCTATGAATTATTCAACGGGCAATCTACCGCTCACTTCGAATTCGAAAGGGAGGACTAATCATGGAAACTATCGCAGAGTGAACAGCAACAGGGGCTTACACCAATTTCAAAGCCATCGAAAGCATGTTTATTGCTACAGGGGGCATGTATATGCAGCTCACTTGTTTCTCAAACCATTGCACAACTAGTTCCTAAGGCTCAAACCTTATTTATCAACTCTTCTGCGGCAGATCCATTTCCGAAGTAATTCTATGTCATGTGAAGGTCCACAAGGTAATTCCCCCGTTGTACCGTAACCGTTCCATGGCGTTTAACGTTCCCGCATCCTTACGATGTAGCGGGTGCTACATGGTAACCTTGAGACCTAGCGGCGTTGCCGCCCCATGTATCAGGCAATGGACGAGGCAGTGACCATCAAGGAAGGCCTGGCCGACGTGAGCATGAAAAAACTCGCGATTGAGAAACTGGTAGCGATTCGTCGCGTCTTCATTGTTTGGGTATTTGTAGAATAGACTGGAAGCGGTATGGTCGTCTCAGCGTCAACAACACACAGAACGATGGGCCTAGGTTCGACGACGGTAATACTGATGCCGCTTGAGGTGTGCGACACGTCGACTCGAACACATTTCTTGTTGTCGCCGGACACTGGACATTGCCCTATTCAAGAACGGCATGTAGCAGCTATGTGATATGAGTTAGCCAAGGTTCCTAAAATATATCTGTGGTTTTTCCAGAAGATGAGTTGGTCAAACCTTTCAAGATTCTTCTATATTTCCATTCCACTCACGTATCGCATGTGTATGCCAACTATCAGAACTTGGTGTCTCCGTTCCTCATATCGTCTTCTATCTATCTTCATGTAGATGTCAGCTTCATTTCGACTCGTGCTGTTCGTTTTCCCTACTGTTTTTCAGGATTTGGCTGCGACTGTCCTACCGCCTCACCTCAAACCCAAACCAGTGAGGTGGGATCGAGCCATCAACCTCCAGATGAGAATGAAAGCACTCCAACAACCACTTCCGAATCTAGTGGTTCGAGACAATAGCCAATTGAGCCATCCGAGGTGTTCAAAGGTTCCGTGCGGCGCATTGTGCGGGGTTGGCTGAGGTCGTCGAATGATCTTGGGTGGGCTATGAACCACATAGTCGGGTCGTGACCAAGTGCTCCGAGGGAGGTGAAAGGGGACTGAGTCTCTTGAAGCGCAGCCAGAACAGCCCTCATGAGACAATTCAACTCCAGTGAATCCTTCGCAGCCTCGAGGTGGGTTGAAAGGTGGAAGATCGCGTCCTACATGTCTGAGATGGCGCGGTTGGTTGGGGTCTGTTTGAAGAGCCCCAGAACAGACGTCGATGCGTCGATCGCAGGGATATCGGCAAAGACGGCAAAATGAAGTATTTAATACACACATTGCGGCCGGTAGGTGTGGCTGAGAGGCAGACGCGATGATGATGAGGTTTGGTATTCGAACGGATACTTGTAGAAACGAATGTTGCAAACAACAAAGATGAAGGGGAAAATCAGACGACCGAGATTTCAGGCCAGTCTTCAGCTTTTATTGACATTAATGGTCTCTCACAGCATGGACCACGCTGACACCCTTCATGGTTGGGCTTGTTGACTTGAACATCAAGGTAAATTGTAATGATTGCCAAAACCTAGATGTCCACGATGATGACAGAGTCGGTGCCTTGGGGGTCATTAACACGGCATGCATACATAAAGGTATAGCAAAGTGTCCAATCAGCTTCAACTACCTCGCTTGCCTAGCTGAATAAAGGTTTTGCCTAGTTACCCCTTTGTTGTCCAGTTGAGTTGAGTCCCCCTTGTCAATATCAACTAAACTTCATACACTGATAAGTGAAAAGTTTGCCATTTCAGCCTGCCAGAAACCTAGGACCTCCATCGCGTCCGGCCTTTCATTTGGGTCTTCCGCCATGCATCGATCTGTCATGTCCACCCACGCCCTGGGTATGTCCTCCGCGCCTTCCCAACTGGTTTTGAGCTGGCTCGGGTGCTCAATCTCGTCGAAATTCATGTCTGGCTGACGCAGGAGCATCCACATCGCTCGGCCCAGGCTGAACACCTCAGCAAGCTCAAGAGCCAGCGGATGTTCTGCACTCCAGCCAGGAAACACGTTCCAGGTGTTCCATGGATAGTCACCGAGTACGTCTTCCTCAGTATTGCGGCGCGGTGGGCCCTCATACTTGGTGTATCGAAGACGTGGGCGATTTAACCCATTGCTAGCAAAGCCGGCCCCTTCTCCCGTTTCGACGTCCCAAGTTCCATCGGCTTCTGGCGCGATGGTCGTTGTTGGTGCGTCCGTCTGCTCCCAGTCTCCTAGCACCAGATTGTCGTCTCGGTCGATCAAGAAGTTGCCAGGCTTGATGTCCATGTGATATGTCTTAGCCTGTCGATGAGTGTGGGCGACGGCCGCGGCCATGTCGGCGCACCACTGAACCTTAGTAGCAAGGGGGATACGTGTTCTCAGGGCGTTGCTCTTCTCTATGCGAGAGCCCACATCACCCCCAACGTAGAATGGCTGCAGTGTACCGCAGACAACATGGAGACTACCATGCTCGCTCTGACTGCCACAGGTCACTAGCTTCGACGGAGCTGGGAGCACATTGGGATGCCTGGGCATGTTGCGAAGTAGATCGTTGGACCTGTGCCAGCCATGTATCATGTGGCGAATGGTCTTGTCGCCTTCATCATCAGCGTACGTCAAGAAGGTGCGAAAGTCGATCCCTTTGAAGACCATGAAGTCCTCGGAGCCTTTGCCCATGCGGCGAATTCGGGTCGCACAGCCTCGCCCACCCAACTGATCGTAGCGGATTATCGAAGCAAATTCAATTTGCTCGTCGTTAGGGAGAAGAGAGGTCTTGCCAACTTCCGCGTTGTGAGCAATGGTCGACGAGATGGAAGAGAGTGGGGGACGAGAAGAAAATTTGGAGACACATACTTTCGCTGTCAGCGAGATAGCTGATGTAGCGTTGAAAGAGGGGATGTGAATAAGCATTCCAGCGCACCTCGTCGAAAGAGTTTTCGTCGTCGTGATAATCGATGGCGAAGACCACGTCTGGATGCGAAGCCCGTTCGTCATTGGAGCAGGCTGGCCATACATCGCGAACCGCGTTCCACAAGGCCTCGCGCATGGCTGCGCTGTCCTTAAATGATTTTGAATCGTCATCGACTTCAATCCCATGCATACAAGCGCAGATGCGATTTGCGAGAGAGGTTGGAGGCTTGGATGCGTCGAGAGAGAAACTGAAGATGATGGTGCGATCATTGCCGTACCCTTGGGCGAAGACGGTCGTTTCGGCGTCATCGCCCCAAATCCATTCAGGGTGAAAGTCGTTCATGATGGTGATAAGATCGAGGTGATTGTATTGTAAGCACGACAGCCCTCTGTGAGGAGAATGAGTTGGTAGACACGGGGAAAAGGGTTGAGTAGGCGAGGTATGAGATATGGCAGTTGGTGATGTTGGTAGTTCAGTGACCAATCTTTCAGTTCAAAATTTGGCGGGCATAAGCGAGTTAAAAGCAGGTGCCCGCCCCTGCCTGCTTCGGGTGGTACCTGCCTTCGAGCTCAAGACGTCGCACAAGCATCTCAGCCTTTCAATAAGGCAAACACACAGAAGTAAGACAAATGCATTCACATTCAATGAGCAAACACCTCAGCCATTCACGTGCGTCAAAACGTCAGAAGGTGGGAAAGAATAACGACTGGCATTTTCATCCCACTGCATCCTTCTTGCCCATCTAGCTACTGATGATACGAACTCGAAAGGACAGAGTCTTTCACTCGATGATCACCACATACGAGACTCATATCACGAATCGAGACGAACATTTACTTCCTTGTCGTCTGATGGATGTTGTCGTGCACCTGCTCCGATCTGTACGGGTCGTCACGGGTCGGCGCAGGAACTGTTCTGAGCTTATAGGCAACCTTGTGTTTCTTGAAAACGACCGGCTGGGGGCCCGAGGCTGCGCCCATTCCGGAGTGTCAGCGTATCTTACTTGACATGCAGTTCAGAGACAACTTACCATCGGTGCCGAATTGCCATATGACATGGATGAAGCCGTCGTCCTCTCGGGGGTTGACATCAACATCTAGAGTGATGGTCGAGCGGCCGGACTCGATCTCGATGCGTGGAGACCCATAGACGTTATCATCCTCCAGGACCACAAGCCCGAGGACATCTTCAAGCCCCAATCTCGACAGCGTGGACTTCAGCTCTATGAGAAACGGCCCATGGCTTGAGTTTGTCAGCTCTGGGATGTTCTCATGTCCATGGGGACTCGAGTATGTAAACTCCCAAGGTGCCAGGCCGGCCTCAACAAACCGCCATGCCGTAGGAACGATGTTCCTTACATCAGCCGAGTTAAGGTTTGTGTCCCACGGCACCGCAGCGTTGCCGAATTGGACAAGCATCTCGGAGGCCGAGATTTCGAAGTGATTGTGAAGGAGGATGATTCCGAACGTCTTCTCCATCCCGTACTTGACAAAAACCTGACCAATGTCAGATGTGAGGGCTTCAATCGCCCCAGAAGGCTCGGCATTGCGACCAGCTTCCACAACGCCGGGCAAAGTATCGTAGTACTTAGGCGAGTACGGGAGGAGAGTGAGCGCCATGATTATTGCTGTTTTATCCGCTTGCTGTGCTGGTAAATGCAAGTTTGGAAGAATACGAGAATCCCGGTGAGATGTTATTGATGATATGAATGAGATCTCTCTAGTTTTCAATCTTCAGAATGGCGGACTTATATACTTTTACGTTACCATTCCAAGCTGCAGGGGCAGCAGGCCTCCAGAAGTTTGGCAAACACATCAGGAAGCTGTACTACCGAAAAATTATCGACAAACAGAGGGGAAGAGGGTAACACACGAACCATTCCTCAAGTTACACCACACCGCCCCCTCCTTTGTGGAAAAAAAGATCTCCGCTCAAAAGATTGACCGACGCCCAAATTCATATCGTAACGGAAAGAAGAACAATGCAAAAGCCCGCGGCAATTGTTCGTGGCAACACAATGCACAGTATGGTCAGCGCAGAGCTACGGAACAGGACAGCAGGCGGTTTGTCGTGAACACGCATAAATGCATAGCGGTCGTAACCAAGTGGTTGCTACATGGATGGATAGCAAAAGATCGCCCATGGTGGCCAATAAAGCCAGGTATTCATCCTGAAGTCTAGAGCTCCCACTCACTACGGTGGTCACTTTGTGTTAAGAACAGAACGTACCGTGATGGAGACAGGGGGTTCGTTGAGAGACTTGATCAATCCCTTGCCAGGCTCAATGCACAACTTTGATTCATACATTCTATGCCTTAAGAAGACACGGGAAAGATCCATAGCATACGATATCCCATCTTAGAGGAAACCTAGACACTATTCGCAGAATGGAAAGTCACAGGAACGAGACAACTTGATCACAATACTCCATCGGCTTATATCATATGAGCATGCAATCTTGCAGTTGTTGGGATCATCAAATAATACAGATCCTTCTGATAGGGTCTTTTAAGAGAGCCAATATCCCGTAGAAGTGTGCTGCAATATAATCAGGCTGTTGTTTTGGGGAGGGCTGACGTCAGTCATGCATGACGATGGATGGCCACTCGCTGCGATGAGCCGCGTCGGGGTACCCAGATCGTTGCCTTGGCGGCTGGGCCATTTAATGAACAGAGTGAGAACCCGTCAAATTGGGGAAATGAATGTCATCTTCACTCCTTGATTCACACTCTAACGGACATGGCTGTTTCGCATGTATCAGACGAGGTCCGGCTCAAAGTGCAGGAGTGGATGCAAGCTTCCTCATATTCTGCAATCTCACTTACGTCGCTTACAGGAGGTCAAACCAACTTCACCTACCTCGCAAGGCTGAGGCAGGCATTTGACGACAAAGATGGAAACAGGACGATGGAAGTCATGGTCAAACATGGAGAACCATACATGGCCCGGCATCCCACCAACTCCATCACGATCGAGCGTTGTGTAAGACGATCTCTGCTATCTAGCAATTCAGCTAATACTTGTTAGAACGTGGAAGCGGCTTGTTTGAAAGAGCTCGAGGCGATGTCTCTCCGCCTGCGTAGCCAGGAGAGCTCCAGTTTCACCGTCAAAAGCCCGAGATGCTACGTCTACGACCAGGAAACGAAGACGCAGATTCAAGAGTATCTGCCGGATGTGGTACACTTGAAGAAGCACCTTCTCAAGTTCCCTTCATCAGACACGCCTGTGGGTCTTCGTCGGCAATACCAGAACATTGGTAGCGCCATGGCTAAATACATTTCTCAATTCCATGAGCTCACAAACAGCATCTCGGAAAGCGACGGGCCGGATGGGATAGGCTCATCATTGAAAAAGGCCCTTTACAAAGACAACCAGATGCAGAAGTTGAGGCACATGATCAACTACGATTGGCTGCTCGAAAGAGTCACCCAGTTTCCCTCGATGCTGGGTCATATGCGAAGCATATTTGAAGAAGTAAAGGGGCAGGCCTTAGAGGAGATACGCGGTGGTAATAAGACCTTGACGGTTATACATGGGGACTTCTGTCCACAGAAGTGGGTTGACGCCGAATCCTACTACCTCAAACTTTTGGAATAACACTAGAACAGTGTCCTGATTCGTGACACACCACTCGCGGCCAACCTTGATACGTCTATATATGTGGTAGACTGGGAGAACGTTCAACTTGGAGTTCCGAGCATGGATCACGGAGAGATGTTGGGAGAGCTATACGCAATCTGGCTATGTCAGGGGTCAGCAGCAAGCCTCTGGATTGCTGAGGGCTACTGCAGGGGACTAGGTGACCTGTCAGAGAGTTCAGCTCTCCAAATCGCCCTCCAGCTGGGGATTCATCTCGTCAGTTTTGGCACCATTTCGCGAGAAATGGAGACCCTAGATCAAACCCGAGATGTTGCTCGGATCGGTGGCGAGTTCATTATCAATGCTTGGGGTAAGAAGAAGGCGTGGTTCGAGCAGAGCGAACTATCCTTTTTGTTCTCGACGGTTGCTGGGGAGTGAGATTCGCGAGTACAAGAACTTTCAACAAAAGCCTTGTAGTTTTCCAATGTTCATTTGCCAACACGAAGAGTACATCAAGAACTTGAGGAAGTTGAAGAAGTTGACGTTGCGCGTTGCAGAGTGGGCGTCTCATGATTGGCAATAGTTTCACGCCATTGGCCAACAAGCCTCCCAAGATCTGGTGCAAATGCAAATGCAGTGCAGCAAACCTGGGGACCGAGGCCCAGCGCATGCGACCTGAGGCGAACCCTGAACCGGCCCCCAGTGCAGAAAAAGGGGTATTGTCGATCACCCCCGCCAATTGGGACGCTCTAGAAGGCCAGAAAATGCCCCGAATTTGCGGGCGGTGCAACGGGCAGGTTGCGCATTACGGGGGTCCCACGTAGCTTGTCTGAGCTTAGCTTAGCAGCCCTCCACTTCCACTTCCAAGGTCTCCAGCAGCTTGCTTCAAAAATAACCGTCCCGTCAATTGGACACATGGGACGGAAATGCGATCCACGGACACGAGACATCCCACGACGCCCCATTTCGACTCGACCACCACCATCTGACCGGGAGAAACCAACTCACTTCTTCCAACAACACCAGTCCTGGGGACTCTCCGTTATTCGATTGACAATGATCTAGAACCGTTCCCCGGTGTCCTTTCTCCCCTCGTCCCCCACACGCGTCGAAGCTCCAAGCAGAGCAGCTGCCAGCAGCAGCAGCAGCAGCAGCAGAAAGCCGCCCGCCATGGGTGGCCCGCTCTCGTTCCTGAAGAGCCTCTACGATCTCGACAACCTCGATACGCGCTTTACGAACCCCTCCTCCGTCCCATACAAGACCGTAATCGAAGCACGCAACGATCCGGCGCAGAGCAAAGAGTCGGCCAGCAAAGCTCATAGCCGCGCGCAGCCGTCGAAATGGAAGCAACCCGAGTTTATCGTCTACCTCGCCTATATCGCAGGGGTGATACCGTATATGTTCTGGGTGGCCTGGGGAGTGTCGAGGCGTGAGTTGCTCATGGAGAGTTCTGAGCTCGTAGCTATGCTAATGACATGTCACTGCAGCTTCTGACCCCCGATACCACAACTACGAGCGCTTCCTATCTGACGGCTGGATCCCGGGGCGTAAAATCGTAGGTCGCCCTCGACACCCCTCCACGAAGTGAACCCTCCTGTAACACGATCCCTTCTAGGATGTTTCCGACTCGCAATACCATACCTTTCGCCAGAACCTCCCCTACATGGCCCTCCTCTTGACCTTCCATCCGCTCCTCAGGAAGCTCTGGAACGTTGTGTTCCCGATCCCGTCAGACCTACACAAGAAGTCGGCAACAGAACAAGGTGACGCCCGCCTTGAGCAGCGCGCTTCCTTTGACTACCGATTTGCCCTCGTGTTCCTCACCGCATTGCACGGCTTCTCCGCGTTCAAGGTTCTAGCAATCCTCTACATCAACTACCAGCTTGCCACGCGGCTTCCACGAAGATACATTCCCGCTGCGACATGGATCTTCAATGTCTGCATGCTCTTCGCGAATGAGCTGAGCCAGGGATACAAATTCGCCAACATAGCGCGGCACATCACACCACCCTCTGCGCACAAGGACCTACTAGAGGAAGACCCCTTCCTGGTGCGATGGGGTGTCTGGCTCGATTCTTACGGAGGTTTGATGGGCCGCTGGGAGATCCTCTTCAACATCACTGTTCTGCGGCTCATCAGTTTCAACCTGGATTACTACTTTAGCCTGGACCATCGTGGCGGAAGCGCTCTCGAGGTAAGACTCTATCCACCGTCCCAAAAACCTTGTTCAGCACTGAGATCCTTAAGAAGAAGCAACTTGACCCCGCCAATCTCTCCGAACGTGACCGCCAGGCCATTTCCGCCGCTCCCAAGGATTACTGTTTCCGTAATTACCTCGCCTATGCCATCTATGCGCCGCTGTATCTCGTTGGGCCCATCATGACCTTCAACGACTTCATCTCCCAGCTCCGCCACCCGCCTGCCTCTATCGAGACGGGCCGTACCCTTCGCTACGCAGTCCGCTTCGCCCTCTGTCTGCTCGCAATGGAAATCGTCCTTCATTACGACTACGTCTGCGCCATCTCACACGCGGGGCCTAATTGGTCCTCCTACACGCCGTCTCAGCTTTCCCTGCTCTCCTACTTTAATCTACATATCATCTGGCTCAAGCTCCTCCTCCCGTGGCGCCTGTTCCGTCTATGGGCTCTCCTTGACGGCGTCGACGCACCGGAGAACATGCTTCGCTGCGTCTCCGACAACTGGTCCCCGAAATCCTTCTGGAAGGCCTGGCATCGCTCCTACAACCGCTGGCTGATCCGCTACATATACATACCCCTGGGCGGTGCAAATTTCCGCTCCTGGGCCACTACTGTCCGCTCAATTGCCACGTACCTCCTCGTCTTCACCTTTGTAGCATTGTGGCATGACATCCGCTTGCGCTTGCTGATCTGGGGCTGGCTCATCGTCCTGTTTCTCCTCCCAGAGGTGCTCGCGGGAATGCTGTTCCCTGCGAGGAAGTGGGAGAACAGACCGAACCAGTACCGCTGGCTGTGTGGCATCGGCGCTGTTGCCAACGTGCTCATGATGATGACTGCCAACCTCGTCGGTTTCGCTGTTGGTTTAGATGGCCTGCAGAGCATTCTGCACGGTATTCTGCATGACTGGTCAGGTAAGTTGCCCCGAAAGAACTCGCGCTCTCCCTTTTCGCGTACATCTTACTCTAACACATTGTGTAGGCGTCATGTTCTTCGTAGGCGCTTGTACCGCGCTCTTCATCGGCGTCCAGGTCATGTTCGAGATACGCGAGTCTGAAATGAGGAGAGGCATCTCGTTGAAGTGCTAAAACAAAAGAGAGCCCGATCATAGAGAGCCAGTTTTTACGTCTTAAAAATTACCTGTATTACCATACTAGACAGCTAACGCTGTTGTACACTACTACTACTTCTATGTCTGTTCTATTCATGCCTAGGTATAGATGGTGACAGGGACACCGATACCGTCCCTCGGGGTATAATGATCAATGCAGCCGCTCCCACCCGAATGCCCGACTCCTTGCAAGTCTTCTTTTTGTGAACGTGACCGGAAGCGCCGACCGTATACTCGGCGCGGACAAATGGAAAATGCACACACACACACACACACACACACACAAGTCGTGGATATCTAGTGCTTGCTGTTGATGGTGCCCAGCTCGGTGTCGTAGTTGCGGAAACGCTGCTTGGCAAACTTGCCGTCCATGCCCAGCTTGCGCTCCGTCACCCACTCCCTGAGCCAGATGAGACCCTTGACGACGAGGTAGAAGACGATACCGGCGACGGCGATTCCGATGATGTACGCTGCCGTCTTGCCGCTGCCGTTCTTTTGGATGTCGAGGAAGTCGTACGTGTAGAAGCCCTGTGTGGCGTGTGTGACGTAGGCGAGGGCCAGGTACAGGGCGAGCACGATGATCAGCCAGAGCATGTGCACCCACTCGAGCTGGGCGGCGCTGGTGCGGGGGATGATGATCTCGAACAGGGCGAAGCCCGAGTTCATTGCGTGCTGGGAGATGTTACTCCATGCGTTGAATTCCTCCTCGTACCAAGGACCCGAGTAGATGATTGCCCAGTACACTATCGTGACGATGAACGGGTAGGTGGTGATGGTCGTGTAGTAGAAGGCATGGAGGGCCTGCAGAGGGCGCGGGAAGCGGTCGAGGAGAGGGGAGCCCGAGTGCGCGTAGGTGAAGGTGTGGATGGCCGAGATGAGGAAGTAGAAGGCTAGACCCCAGTAGGTGAGGACGGTGAAGTATGAGAAGCTTTGGCCGACAATGGTGCAGCCACCATCCTCAGCGTGGGTGCATGTCCAACCGATGATGAAGAAGCGGGTGACGAAGATGTAGAGACTCTGTGGGGGGTCATCGTTAGATTCCAATTGAGCAAGACATGGAGCGGGGTTGGAGCCAGGGAACGTGGTAACACCTAATCCGGGAGGATAGAGGCAATAAAATGAAGAGCCTTCTCGGGGACGCGAGGATAGGAGAAAAGTAAACACTCACAATCAGCGCGCGACAAGCAGCCAGCAGGTAGGGAGGCAGAAGCCACGAGGTCTCGAAGCGGTAGGATGGATCCCAGAGATCGTTCCCGAAGCGGAAGGCAGCGAACATCTTCATCTGCCCTGGAGGGGGGTTTTACACCGCTTGACGAGGTGTGAAAACCGTTATTTTCGCTTGTTGACGATGTTCGGGTTTTGGAGTTGAGCCTGGGAGTGGGAGGATCGAGACCCAAGAGGTTTTTGAACGTGGTGGGCCTTGGCTCTCGGCGCGGGTCGTAAGGTCGCAAGGGTGCGCCTCCGTCGCCAGGAAAAGCGCAATCACGTCGCTGCCGGGGTGACCTGGCAGCCCGGGGTTTGCTGTCGACAGCACCGCGATAAATGGGTTCGGTGTCGTGTGCAACTTTACGTTTATGAATGCCTGTGTATTTTGCGTATTCGTGTCCTTATAGAAAACACTGGCTGTGGAAGGATAGCAACAGCGGCAGAATGAAAGCGAATGGGGAAATGAATTCTACGATATGTCGATGTTGAGGAGGAGCATTCCAAAGACGTCTCTCTCACTTTCAGAGTGACCCGGAATGCAGTGCCGAGCTGACGATGGTACGTAGTGTTCTATTTCAGCAAGCACGGCGGGACGCGATCAAGACACGGCCCCGGCGTTGTGGCTGATGCCGACGGGAAGTGGCCGTTTTTTACTGCCTGCTTCCTCTTTCGATTATCGGGGCCAGGGTCCTGGTCCCGAAGAGGATCTTGACCGTTGCTGCAGCTTGGTGACCGGAGATGATGTGGGGAGCGAACGGTTCAGCACACTTTTAGAGCCCGATGTTGGGTGCGTTGTTGCTGAAAAGGGATGGAGCTACTTTTTCAATCTTCCATCCATCGAGAATAGGCTTTCCAATGCCATAACCAACGACAGCTCTTCGGGTGATGGCCTAGCAGCATCTCTCAGCTGCAACCAGAAGATAGCTCAGCCTTGGCTACTAGTCCGACTTCCAAGTGTCCAAGTTTGGAGCCGCCTGTGCATCGCTGACGCCGGTCAGCACCGGGGATGTGGCTGCACGTGGCATCACTGAACTGGACCGCGATGAGGAACGTCTGATATCAGCGAAGGATGAGTGGGCGCCGTGACGCCCAATGGCTTTGATTGGCAAGGACAACAGCCAGCCAGCAGCAGCACCAGCAGCCACAGTGATGGCGTGTCCAATGTGTCGGGGCCGGGGACCATCGAGGGTTGAGGTTTGGACTAGACGCGCCGTCCTTCTCCCGTTAACCAGCGTGATCTTGTATTGCGAAGCCGTCATCGACGGGCTCGGAAAGCGTGCCTGTTGCGGGGTGAGGCTGATGCAGTCTTCGTGCAGGAGGCAGAAAAAGGGACGCATCTTGGGTAAGCAGATTGCAGATCGATCCCCAGATGAACGGTCCGTCGATCAGAAAAGCGCTGCTCGGCCCAGCCCCGGGGCGAGAGTGCCACAGGGGAACCACTTGTATGACGGGATCGAAAACCAGGACAGCCCTGGCACCTATCCGTACGCGAGCCAGCCGCGCTTGTAGTGAAGAGACTGCTGAATCGTGGGTGTCCGTCATTTCCGCGCTTGCGTTGGGGGACGGGGACGCGCGATGCATTTGCATCCGCCACTCTCCGACCCTTGGAATAGAGCCACCACAAGCCGACATAATAGACTGCGAAGAACGGGCGGGGTGCCGCGCGAAGGGCAGCCGCGGGCCGAGGGCAGAGACCATCCTTTGCGGGCAACAACTGCTTCCGCTGGAGCCACTTGGTGTGGCTATTGTGCAATCAATAACGTCCTTGGCAACGGTAAAGCGGAATCACCATCGTGCCAGGACTCCTTGGAGAGACGTGGATAGACAACAGATAGTTCCACGGCTAGTTCCATGGTCCACCTGCAACAGGGCCTGCTGCAGATTGTGGCCCGTTGCGATTTCTCATGCTCGTCATCTTGCCTTGCCATGTTCTGTCCGTGCCTGTTGTGCAGAGCCCCCCTTCCAGAACTCCAGAAGTCTCGTGTGAATGATGATGTCGTATCCTAGATCTCCAGAGGTGGGCTAAAAATCAATATTTTGCCCAGCCAATATCAACCATTGCTCATCGCAGTCGTGTGAGCCACCCAATTGGTCGCGTCAATCTGACTCGTCCGGGTCATCGGGTCAGGCAAAATCGTCAGCGGGCCTCTTTGGGTCATTTATTGATTTTAAGAGAGGTTGTGACAGTCGCTTCATTAGCCTTCAGGCTGTGAGTGCCCTCCACCAATGCCGGCTGGATGCAACGGGCGATTTGGTGTCAGGGCTGAAGAACCATGTAAGAATAGCTTGGCCCGCCTCAAATGAAGCCATACTGGTTGCTTTGCTGGCTATCACCGGCGGACTTCAATGAATCTCGTCATCGCAATTAGCACTGATGTCGTTGTTGACCGCACAGACTCGACCCAATGCCAAAGTCAAAGGCGTTGGAACGAACCAGATGAGGCTCCCTCGTTCATCTCATCTTTTCTGCTCCTTCGTTCCTCCTCATCTCCCCTGTTGCAGCCACGTCAAGGATATCGTAACCAAATTTTGAAAAGCGGTCAACGACTGGGGAAATAACAAGCCAGGGCCCAAATAGGTCATTGCCAATGCCAACGGGGCCTAGATATCCAATTTGATCATTTCATCGAGAAGGCATCCAGGGGGCGGCCATGGGGCAGACAGCGGGCTCCGTGGACGGGAGACAAGCCGATCGATCGGGTCAATGAGCCTATGTCCGGAGATGGAAATAAGCCCAGAGGGGAAGGGGGCCGGCCAGGCGTGGATGCGACCTCGTACAGCAAAGGCCAAGTCCAGGAGACGGGGAGCATCATCGTTGTTGAACGACACAGTCGGCGGTTTGAGACTCAGGAGTAGCTTCGCAGCTTCGACGACGGCGGACGGGCCGTGCGGTCGGAGACAGGGCATATCAGCAGCTGCCAATCGAATGGCAGCAGAGCACAGATGGAAGATGGAAGTGCTGTGCTATGCTGCCACCTGCGCAGGCTGTGCTGAATGGTCGAACAGTCAGTGTGTGGCACAAGCCGCTCCGTGACTCGTGCCGGTGTTGGCGGGCGATAGCAGGCGCCGGACGAGCCACCGATGGCGAATAAGATTTGGAAGGGCCTTGGTGATGATCACCGTGAGAGCGAGGCCTTCAGAAGTCATGTCGGCTGCTTTGATGCCTACCTACCTATCTGAGTAAGAACAAAGTACGGCAGGACGTATGGATGCAAAGCACTACCACCCAAGGTATCTTACGGTGAGCAACGGATGCCTTTGGTGCTGCATAGGTCGGCCGCTGACGACGTCCAGTGCTATTGGATCTGTGTCAGCAAGCCAGGAGGTTCGGGCTGTTGGCCCGGGCTCACAAGCAGAAACAGGCGGCGAAGCAGCACAGGCAAACAACAAACAACCTACGACAGTGCTCCCCCAGACCCTGTCGGCGCGGTGCGGGCGGGAAGGGCACGTTTGGCAGGAATACCGTTGGCACCTTTGAAGATGGGGGGTTGCATGTTGCATGTCGTAGTGCCATTCTCATCTCGTGTCGGCGGCCCCAATGGAACGTATAACGGGGATTCCATTAAAGAGTCTTTCGTAAGTTATTGCGCCTCGGTGCACCCCCTCATGGCCTCGCCGGCAATCATCCACAAGGCATGGGAACCATACTTCGCGCTCTCGCAGACGGGTGTGGTACCGCGAAGACGAATAAGCGATGGCGCGCGACCAGAGTATCTGCACTTTTGGGCGCGAGGAAGGAGCAAACAGAAGAAGGAAGATGATGTCCCAGGCTGTCAGTCACCAGCAGGGGTTCAAGCCCGATTGAGACTGGTTCCTGCACAAAACGAATAGTACGATGGGCCTAAGGTAAGGTACCTTATCTCCCTCTGGCTGGCGACGATGCGATGCGGATTGAAAAATGCAACAAATGCAGATGCGGGCAGGTCAAGTGCCCGTCATACGCCAACTGTCGCGCCGGTGACTTCTGCCGTAGGTGGTGGCTGACGATAGCCTGGGTCGTCTGGCTTGGCGCGCATGCAAGACTCTGCATGTCGCGATTACTGCGTCAATGGCGGCCAGTTTTTGTGTATCCTGGCTCAGTTGAGTGGATATTCGTGCATCGATCGCATACGGTACTTTGTTTGGCAAGGCCATCAACCGAGCATCTCGAGTTCCATCTGCTCAGGAGCATGCGTGCGTGAGCAAGCGCAGCGCCGCAAGTGCGCAGAACCTTGTGGCAGGAGGATGAATGATACTCTGTACTCTGAGTCCGGTACCGATCCTCGGGCCTGGCTAGGTTGGTGGTTGCAGGCAGAGGATGCCACGACGGGCATCCCACGGGCATCCAAGGTCTGCCCATACGGGCACAGAGGCTCCTATCCCGCTGCAAGTACCTAAGGGAAGTGGGCGGAGTGTGCAGGTCTTCTGGCGGCGGCGGCAAGTAACGCGACGGGAGAGTTCAAAGTCAGAGTCATAGGTAGTCAGAGTCAGTCCGAACGTCCGTCAGTCAGTCAGCGCAAGTCGTTCGGCATGTGTCTGTTCTGGCCTGTATTAGCTTCGTAGTGTCTGAATACCTAGGTACGGATGCATACTGACCACCCTATTCTGTACATAGGACATGCGAGCTTGTCGGTTGCTTGAGCGTCGCGGCGTGCCTGAAGCTAACGAGTCCAGGGCCGAAGATGGCTCTCCGGCGGAGACGTGAGCTGCTGGAGCTGGAGCTGGAGGCTGGAGCTGGCCCTGGACTGGCCTGGGTTGCTGTGCTTGCCTGGGTGAAAGTGGAGGGTTGCGAGAGGGGCGTGGGACCCTAGGCTCATGGGAAGAAAAAAAAAAAAAAAAAAAGAGGTGGTTCAACGTCGGGGCCCCTGCAACAGGGTGAGCGTCGGGTGGTTCTGGGCCCTTTCCCTTTTGCCATGTCTTTCCCCGTTTTGTTCAGGGGTTCAGGGCCCCAAGGGACGCTAAGGTGGAAAAGAGGAATGGCGACAGGGGTTGGAGAACGATTCAAGGGGGGCCGGCGGGTGCATCCTGGGTCCTTCCTTTCTTCCTGTTGTTCAGCGCCTTTTTTGCCATTCCATTTGGGGAGCCATGCGCGGCCAGGAGACAGGAGGCGACGGACGGGGCAATGAGAGTCGAGCCAATGGTCTGATGTTAAACGAATTAGTTGATCAAGATATATGAAGTTGGGCAGACCATACGGAGAGCATCGGTGCTGCTGTTGGTCAATTGTCCGTACACGGGTACTCGTATCTACCCGTATCTACCGTACCTTACCTTGCCTTACCGTAGGTAGGTAGTGTAAGGTAGCTAACCTTTGCCCAGAGTCGTTGAGGTTGAAGCCAAAGAAAGGGAAGCAAAAAGAGAAAGGAAAGAAAAAAAAGCAGAGACGCACAAAGCAAGGAGTCTCGGCGCGTCTATGCGACTGGCCAATTCCCGGCCTGTGTTCGTCCCCACAGTCCCAGCGGCGGTCACAGGTGTCACTGCAATCCGACAGTTGGGCTCCATCTTTGACTCGAATGTTGCTTCCTTTTTTTCTTGCGCGACGCGGGCAATCTGAGGCCCAGGCGACGGGCGACAGTAAGGCAGGTAGGTGCCGTACCTGCCATTTACCGACGTACCCAGGTAGGTAGCTAGCGACAGCGGCATGCAGGCAGGTAAGGTAGGTTACCTTAGCTCAGGAAGGCAAGGCAGGTAGGTGGCATCGAATGTACGTACCGGCCGCGAAGTGACAGTACCCTGCCTGGGTCCTTCCTTGCGCCGCACAGTAGCTCCCGGCATTCAGGCCATTCTTTCATTCAATTCAGTGGAGGAGAGGACCGTCTGGCCAGGGCATGGGATGGGATGGGTGATGGGGAGGGGCGCATCCCATCCACCTCCCATCCCATCCACCCCGTCCACGTCCACGTCCCCAACCCATCTTATCCCGTCCCATCAATCAATCAATCATTCAATCCATCCCTCCTTCGGCCGGCCAGCAAGCCAGCCAGACAGACGGACGGACAGACAGACAGACAGATAGCTTCTTTTTCGGCTGCACGTTGCGGTTACTTTCCCCCATCATACTTCCCCGAAAGCGCATCCTTCCGACGCCTTGCCTTACCTTACACTCTTCGCCTCAACTCTTCTCTCTTTTTTGTTTTTTTCACTCTCCCCCCCGTTCGTTCGCTCGCTCCTCCACGGCCCTGACTGAGCACCTTCAACCCTTCGCCTCTTATCTGGAATGCGCTCTGCTTCCCTCCCCGCCATCCTCTCTTCCTCCGCCTAAACCTTCGGCTCCGTCGTCATCACTTGGCTTGTCCCGACTGGACTCTTCTCTTCGCTTCCCGACCTAACCCTTTATTCGTAATACTAATATTATCCCACCTCACTATAATCTATACCTTACCCTGTCGGGCCTGACCTTGCCTTGCCTTACCTTGCCCTCCCTCCTTACTCACCCGCCCTTTTTCACCACGACGACGACCCCGGACCTGTTCTTATTCGCTCCTCTCGCGACCCCCCTCCTTCAACCAGGGACTCTCCAGCCTGTCATGTCTATGTGCGACTGTTGAACACGACGATCTGGACTTCTTCAACGCGGCTCCCACCCAGCTGCACAACGACCTTCTCTCTTTCCGTCCACCACAAACTACACCAACAACCAGCCGGTGCTTCTCTAAGCGCCAGCGTCGCACAGGGTTTGATCGCTCCAAATTCGCCCATTCGCCCTGCCGCGCCTTGCACGACTCCCATTCGTACTCGGTGCGTCCTGTCAAACGGCTGCGGCGGTCGTCACACACCAGATGGTCTCTGCAGTCTGTCAGTAGGTACCGAGACACACCTTGTACACCATGGCTACCTCGACCGGTCTCCCGCGCATGTCCTTCGGGGCCAGCAAGTCACTTGACCTGACTCTGGACCTGCCCATCGTCCTTCTGCATCCAACTGACGACCCGCCTTCGCCAATTGACGAGAGCGACGACGAGGATGATCAGAGGACACCCACAACCGCAACGATCCCACAGATTCCTGAGCGAAGCACACGCCGCGACAACAATGAGTCTCCAACACTCGGCAGCCCCAAAGTCCCGCGCCATCCTATCCCCTCTATGCAATCTGCTTTCAACGAGTCCTTCCTCGAAGTCGCCGATGGCAACCCCGCCGCCAAGCCAAAGTTGAAGACTGCTGACGCAAAGATTCGTCGCGAAGAGCTCATAAGCCAGGAGCGCGAAGATGATCTCCCCGACATGCTCTGGCGTTTCCGTCCTGGGCAGCAGCAGCACGAGCTTCACAAGCTCATGGCTCAGATATCGTTTGGCGTCTACCTACTGCTCAACGGCATGGCCAACAGCGCTGCTCAAGTAGTCAGCATTCTCCAGGGACACATTGATGAAGTGGACGAGTTTCTTGAGGTTGTAATGGAGGATTTCGAACAGGCATCCAAAGACCTGAAGGAGAGGATAGACTACCTGCGCTTGCCGATGGAAAACCTTGAGGTGTTTGAAAAGCTATTGGAGGACCGCAATTTTCGACTGGAAATTGTTCAAGGGAACGAAAAGATTGAGCACATTGTCGCCCGTACCAACATCCAGCTCGAGCAATACGACAAGGATGTCCAGCATGGCCTGACTGCGACGAAGGAGTTTGCCATTTACCTAGCCCAACAAAACGCCGGCACATGGCGCCAAGATCGACCAGATGTCGTCGACATTTACGCCGCCATGAAGGGCAACACGGAAGGCTGGTATAACGCATTTGTTGAGTTACAGACTCAAGGGAAGGAACTGAACGCTCTGGTTATCAGGCTTGGCAAAATGGTGGCGGAGATGAGCAGGAAGGCTGGTGAAGTCAGCAGGAGAACCTGGGTGAGTGAGAACGGAATGATTGAGACGGAATTTAGAGCTAACGAGGACGCAGGCGAGCATCCCACCATTCACTTTGCCGATTCAAGGACCTCGAACCGACGAGGCCTCACTCAATTCTCCGCCGGCTTCTCCCCCTTCACTCAGGAGCGCAAGACGATCAACGCTCCGCGCCAACAGCGTCAGTGGCTCCATGTCCACTGGAAGATCAAGCTCGAATCCAAGCTATTTCGAGATCCCTGTACAAAGGCCATCCCCAGCAGCCTCACCAGACGGACAATCCACGCGCACCGCTCAGACATCACAAACAAATAGAAGCGTACATACTGCTAGAAGTACGCACACAAGCAGAAGCAATCACACGACCAGCAGCTCTCGGACAACCGGCAGCTTCCACACCACTCACAGCAACCATACTGCTCCCAGCTCGCATTCGGTTCACAGTTCAGTACACAGCACACACAAAGTTACACCGAAGCTGACCTTGGAGACGCCTGATGGTCCGTCGGGGTCTTTCGAACCTGAAGAGGAGGTTGCCATTGACGACGCTCCGCTTTACATCTTGCAGCCCCGGACATATACGCCTCAGCCCCCGGAACCTCTACCCTCGCCTATGGTGACAGAATCACCCAAACCTGAGCCGCAACAAGAGGCCCCCGTACCAACAAAGAAGACCTCGCTCCGACAACGAGTCTCCCTCAAGACAACGCCTCCGGAGTCTATCCAAATTCCTCCCCCCGCTACAGACCTTCACCACTCTCATGCTGAGCGAGAATCGCCTCGGCAATACCAGGCTCCTGATTCAGCGTACGGTTCGGATATCGACCAGCGACCGCGCTACCACAACACCAATGAGCTGTCTCCGCAGGTGCAGCAACTGCCAGTACTGCCTTCTCCTCGGTCTGAGCACCAATTCTACCGCCCTGTGCAGGCAAGCCCGCATTCTCCTCTACAGCAAAGGCCCCTTACGGCCGGTGCGCAACCTCGGTCTCCATACGCCCAATCTGGGTACTATCCCTCCCATCAGAGGAACGCACCGTCCCGCTTGGGGGGCGCAAGTATGTTGAGTACCGTCACGACTATGACGTACGATTCTCAAGCCACGGCTAGCGGTGAGAAGCGACTGAAGAAGAAGCGTAGTGCATTCGGCTGGTTGAAGAAGGCATTTTCTCTCGATGAGGAAGAGCGGATGGCATACGAACAGCGGAGACAGCAACAAACGCCGAATATGTACTACGACGCCAGAAGCCCCAAGTTCTTGGACGGCAAAAGAGTAACACCGCGCTGAGACGGTGCCTGCTGGCTATGTGGCCTCGCCTCACACCGACAACATGGGGTCTAGAGGCTCGCTCCGTCAGCTTGTGGCACGCTGTGGTCTGGTGCATTTCCTAAACTTGCCCTATTGCGTGTCTTTACCCAGCCTTGGCATAAAGTGCGACATTGATACCCGGGGCGTCCTCTGATCATTTACCATTGCATTTATGCGCGTCCATCACACTCGCTACTGCCCCTGCAACCACCTTTTTTTGCAAGGAATCATCAGTATCTAGCATTTTCTTTTTACATTTCTGAATGTGTATTGCTTAGGAAAAGGAACTCACAACTTGGGAAGGGAAGCACTGAACACTGTCATCCTGCCAGGTGTTGGGGCGTTTTGCAATAAGGGAGCGAACTGTTTATTTTCTGATGCATTTGAAAAGCCTGGCTGCCTTTTTCTTGTGCCCATGGTTGGGCCCGTAATGTACGATTCGATGAGAATCCGAGAAAACAACGGCCAGCAAATTCTCGGCCCACTATAGATAAAAGATCTTCCGTGGTACGGGTTCTTGATGACATACATACCTCTCCGTGCTCGCCTGGTGCATGTTGCCCGCATAACCTCGTTGACTCTGTGTTACACGAAACCAAAACTACGTATCCAAGGTGTGGAACGGGTAATCCCCACGTGCCTTTCTGCGCCTTAGACTAATAACGATGCATTCTTTGATAGGCCAAGGGTCTGGTCTATGGGACCCTTACGCATTCGTTAACTCTAAAAGGCAAATGGAAGTACTCGAGTCGCTACAACTGCTGAATCCCACCTTTCGAGGTCGAATGACGGTAGAGTAATACGAAAGTGGACATTGTTTGCGTGTGATTTATCGTTGGTGGCATGCAAGTGCGGGCAAACATGACTGGGGGGGTGTTGCTGTTATCTGCACGAGCTTGCAGACGGATGGTCTTTAAGATCTGTTTCCCCCATTATCTTGTACCTATCCTCGAACAACAAGAACTTCCGCTTGGCTTTTCTTTCTCTCTCTCTCTCTCTCCCTCTCTTCGTGATACCATGGCTACAGGCGCAGAAGCAACGAGAGTACCCAAGACCTGGTTCATCACAGGCTGCTCGAGCGGTTTCGGCGAGATCCTCGTCAGGAAACTATGCGCCGAGGGGGAGAACGTCATCGCCACGGGACGCCAGGCCGACGTCAAGCTCGCACATCTAAAGGACACGGGCGCGAAGATCATGGACCTGGACGTCTCGGCCTCTGAAGGCGTCGTTCGGGACACGGTTGCGCAGGCCTGGGCGGCGTTTCCCGGCGGCGTCGATGTTGTGGTAAACAATGCGGGATACGTCCTTTCGGGTTTGGTTGAAGAGTTGACGTGAGTCTTGATTTTATCTTACCCATACATGGCCTTGGGGCGTAGGAGGAGTTTGCAATGGACTGATGCTTGAGAGGGGGGAGGTGGGCAGGCAAGAACAGATGGAGGAGTGCTTCCGCACGAATTTCCACGGGCCGCTGAACATTGCGCGTGCGTTTCTCCCGTTTCTGAGGGAGAGGGGGACAGGGACACTGGTGTTTCTCAGCTCGCAGGCCGCGTGGCACGTCGACATCTCTGCCGGGGCGTACTGCGCCAGCAAGTTTGCGTTATCAGGTATGTGACATCCCCCCCCCCCTTAGATTTCACCAACCTGTTGGAACTCTCTGTGAGAGCATTGAGCTGACCGGGCAATAAACACCGAGCTAGCCGCCGTGGAGACACTCGCGCAGGAACTCGCGATCCTGGCGCCGGGCTTGAAGGTCCTCATGGTCGAGCCGGGATACTTCCGCACGAGGGTGTTTGTCAAGCTCGCGCACATCCCGTTGCGGATCCCAGAGTTTTCGGGGTTCAACGCGGCCTGTGTGGAGCAGGGAGCCAAGATTTACGGGACGGAGCCCGGGGATCCGGAGAAGGCTGTTGAGCGGATGGTGGAGCTGGTCCGAGGCGAGGGGATGGCCGAGGGGCGGGAGGTTCCGCTGAGGGTTCCGTTGGGGACAGATGGGTGGGGGAGGATTAAGAAGAAGTGTGAGGATATGGTCAAGGTTTGTGAGGATTGGGAGGACGTCGCAAAGAGCACGGATTGGTAGAGTTGTGGCTGGGATATCGCTTTGGTGTCAGTCTCCAAACAGCCCAAGCCAATGAAGTCGCATTTCCCAACGATGGTATTGAAACATGACTGCCTTCCAACCTCGATATCAGCTGATGAAGTATTATACAAGACCATTGCTGGTGAGAGCACTGGAATCTGATTGCTTTCATCTACGGCAAGTCAACTCACTCCCCAACGCCGTAGCTCTTAACCCTGCTGAAAAAGAAGGGCTTGTCGTTCTTCAGGGCGAACTCGGCCCAGTCATCCGTCAGCTTGTTATAGCTGAAGAAACCCTTCCAAACTATCTTTGTGTTCCGCGCCCCCTTGCCAGCGTTTCGCATCGACATATCCAACCTGTACGTGTACTTTGGCGCGACTCCCTCCGTCTCGACGAAGACATCGCCCTCAGTCTCACCCAGAGGTGCGTCAGGGTGGTCTAAAGCTGACGACAACCGCCAGCGTCCCTTCAGGGCGTCCTGCATGAGAATAGATGGGAGATGAGCTGCGTTGCCGCCGGCATGCTGTTCCAGGAGGCTTTTGGTCATGTAGTGCACGACGTCGCCCGGCTCGGTGGTGGTGAGGAGGCTGATGACCGTACCGTCGCGGAAGAAGCGTAGGTAGCGGTAGTATGTGACAATGTGAACAGGACTGTTCCAGGTAATCTGGTTTGCGTTCGCTCCACCAGCGCGGATGTAGTTCACCGTGGAGATGTAGCACCCGTTGAAGCGTATGCGAGGTCGGTGCCGCCAAAGCTTCATCCACGAAGAAGAGTACAGCTCCGGAAAGAGAGCGAGGGTTGTTGCTTCCTTCTCTTCCTCACGATGTTGGTTAAGTTCTTCCATGCTGACAAAGTCTGTGTCTTCGGTTTCCTCCGCCGTGTCCAAGGGCTCCCACGAGATGCCCTTTTGCCAGTGGTAATGCATTCCAGCAAAACCGAACTCGCTGCCCATTGCGATGCGACGCCAGATGGACTGCTCCGTGGCAACAATGTAGGCGAAACGCTTGCAGACTAGAGACAGACGCACGTAATCGCCAATATCAAGAACGGCCAGGTCCTTGAATACGTGGACCAGAATTTCCTCGGGCAGTTCGGCAATGGGGCAAGGAGGCGCCGGGTCTCCCTCCACGGAAGGGGGAGCTGCTGCCACAGAGAGACAGGAGAAGCTCGCGATGAGCTCACTCATCGTCTGTTGCTGCGTGTTTGCTGACTTGTCGGCCGAGGTAGCGGCTGGCATGGCCGACGTTGCGGTCTGCACAGGCTTGCCCACAGCTGCAGGAAAATGCTTTTTTCTGTAGGCCAAATCCACACGGTTGTCCATCTTGATAGAAATGTTAGACAGAATCACTCGTGTATGAGAAACAGGCTGTTACTCACCCGGAAAGCCTTTCGGTAGAGCTTCAAACTATCACCTAAATTTCCAATCGCCTCCTTCTCCACCGCCTCTTCAAAGTGATCCAAGGCCGAGACCAACTCCTTGGCCTTTGGAGGTTCCGGCTGATCCAAAGTTCTCCCTGAAGACGACGGAGGCGCTGGTTCATCAAATGTCAATGCACGAGCATATTCTTCATCCTCTTCAATCTGGGACTTCCTGGTTGTTGCGGTTCTGGAACTTTCAGGGGCCACAGTCGGCTTAGACGATGAGGGTACGGGTTTCTTTGAATGGGAACCGCGCGACTCTGCTGGAACTGGGTTCTTGGACTGAAGCTCCGTCTTCCATTGACGGCGAAAAGACTCCAGCTCGGAGTCGAGCTTTGGCGGGTTGCCTTCCATGGCAAGATATGTGTGGGTTGCTCAGGAAAACTGAGCTTTGAAGTAAATACTAGTCCTATAATAATGGCATGAGGGTCGACTGAGAAATAAAGACAGAATGTGCGAAGAAGTTAAGAACTTGGTTGGCTTAGGTGGTTGAAGATGTATTTAAGAAACGAGATGTAGTTGAGGTCGACCACTCATCATCGACTCTGCGTTGTAAGCAAGCACGCCGACAACTGGAGTCATCCGGCGTCAGCTCCACCGGGCTGGGCTGGTGCTTATCGGTGACATTTAGTGCAGGTGTGGAACATCGGAGGGACCACCCGACATACAGCCAATCATACCCCATTTTCGGTTAGTGACGTCCTGAGCTCGGCTCGGCCAGGCAAGGTACGTGCCCCAACGCCACCCATCTCATTATCTCCGGCCCAAAATTTTTGGGGAAGAAGGACGATGACGGCCGGACTCTGGCAAACGGGGTAAGGTCCATCTCGCCCATCTCCCCCTGCTCGAGCGAAAAAGCTCACGAAAGCTTGTCTTCCCCTCATCCGTCTTTTCTTTTACGACACGACTCGCAACCCTTTGGCCTTGTACGACGTTAGACAGCACTTGCGACCGGATGGGAACTTCGTTTTTCTCCAGCTCCGATCCCTCCGACCATGCAACTTGGTCCGCGATGACTACCATACACCAGGCTACCGGCGGCCAGGACCACGACAGATTCGACCCGGATGACTCCTTCGCGATGGCGCGCATGATTCCAGGCAAGGACAATGGCCCTGGAGGCGGTGACGAGGACATCAGCGCGTCCCAAAAGATGATATCGGCCATGTCGGGCAGTCTACTAACGTCGCTTCTCGGTAAGTACAGCTTTTGCATATCGATTCAGTCGCCTTCCGCTAACCCGGCTCACCACAGTCACGCCGCTCGATGTTGTACGAGTTCGATGGCAGTCCCAAACTGTCACCCCGCCCTCAGTAGACTTTTCCAAGCTTGCGATGACGACCAACACTCTGAAGACCTTTAATCGAGAGACACTCGGAGTTACTGCCTGCTGCAGGGAGGTCTTCTTCATGAATGGCAACTCTGAGCTGTGCATAGCCATGCCCAAAGCGGAGGGCGCCGCGACCGCAGTGGCGGCCGATTGTGCCGTCGAGGAAGTGGAACGAAAGACCATCAGCTCGACCATGGACGGACTGAGGAAGATTGCGCGCAACGAGGGGTTCACCAGCCTGTGGCGGGGTCTGTCTCCGACGTTGCTCATGACGATTCCGGGAAACATCATCTACTTTACCGGCTACGACTACCTACGATACAACAAGAAGAGCCCGATCGCGCAGAGGCTCAACGACGACACCGCTCCCCTTGTCGCCGGCTCCGGAGCCCGCATCCTTGCCGCCGCGGCCGTCAGCCCGATCGAGCTGTTCCGCACCAGAATGCAAGCCAGCACCGGAAACTCTGCAACAGGCCACCTTGCCAATACGTTCCGAGGTATTAAGGAGATGGTCAACGCCAGCGGCTACGGCGCGTTGTGGAGGGGCCTGACCCTGACACTGTGGAGGGATGTGCCCTTTTCGGGTATCTACTGGTGGGGATACGAGACGATCCGGGGAAAGTTGACGGACCTGCGCGAGACCCGCCGTGGCCGAACGCTGGACATCAGGGGTTCTCGGACACAGTCACGGCGTAGATCGCAAAGCCAGGAGAACCATACGGAAACCCTGACGGATAGCTTCATTGCTGGTGCTGTCTCTGGCGGGTTCGCATCGATAGTAACAATGCCGTTTGACGTGGGCAAGACGAGGACTCAAGTCTACCGCGACTCCCCCAACGCCGCCAAGATGGCTGCAGCCGAGCAAGGCACAATGATACGCCTGCTCTGGCACATATTTTCGACCGAAGGTATCCAGGGTCTCTGGAAGGGATGGATTCCCCGCACCCTAAAGGTTGCCCCGGCATGCGCCATCATGATCAGCAGCTACGAAGTCGGCAAGCGAGTGTTCAGGGGCGTTAATGAGAAGTCCAGACGGGACATGGACTGAAGACACAGCATCACCACTCTTTCCCTTTCAATGCATTGTTGGGCGTTAAAACGGCGGGCTGCTATTAATGAACCGGAAGGAAAAGAATCCGGGCTTGGAGTTGCACGCCAAACGACACACAGATGTCGTGGTTTGGGTTTATTAGACATGGGAAAACCAAAAACTTGTACTATGTAGCGAAAGATGTAATGATACCTCCCCCACAACACAACTTTTTCGTCTTTTGACGTGTTTAAGCTTTTGATGCCAAGTCTGTCGAGATTTCGCTTGACGAACACCAAGATGACAGGATGCACCGTCCAATGACGCCCTCCCGAAGCCGTCTCGGACGCCGATGAAGTCACACTTCGTCCCAAACAACGCCCATCTTAGGGGGAACACGCGGGTGCCGCCGAGCCAACCTAAGCTGGGGGCGCTGCAGGGCTGCAGCTCCCACGCAGCTCCCCCGCGCTCCTACCAACCACTAAAACTCGTCAGGACGCGCCTGAAAGAGCGGGCCACTGGGGGGTTTTCGCGTAAATGACTTCCTTTCTTCTTTCTTTTTTTTTTTCCCTCTTACCGGTAGCGCGTCGCCCCACGCGACACTGGACGGTCCGCAGACCGGCACTTTCAGCTTTGGCCAGGGCAAAGAATTCTACTACGACGTCCGGCACGCCAACCTCACCTCTCTTTCTCCAGCCGTTCCTCCCCTTCCAATTGACCTCGCCATTATCCATTTCTTCTCTTGTGAACTTCCATCCGTGCTCCATCTTTGATTTACGAACCCATTGACGACCATTTGACGCCTTCACGACCACCCACACACATCTCACCACGATTACCCGCCTACGCTTACGCCTCCCCTTCCAGCTGCCAGTCCTAGTCCGCCCTCGCCCAGACCAAGGGGCATCCAACGTCATCACTTTCTCCAAGAACCCGTCCTCCTTCCCCACAAAGACCAAAATGTCAACTCTCAAGCGCAAGGCCGGCACGCTGTCGTCCACGGACAGCAAGAAACCCAAACAGGATGGCAGCATCATGTCCTTCTTCGGCGCCCCGAAACCGGTTGCCAAAGGTTCCGCCGCCGCAGGGAGCGGCAACGGCGCTGTGGCTGCGGCCGCGGCCGCCGATACGCCGGCTCCCAAGTTCGACAAGGAGAAGTGGGTCGCCGGACTGACGGCCGAACAGAAGGAGCTGCTCCAGCTTGAGATCGACACCCTGCACGAGAGCTGGCTGGCACACCTCAAGGATGAGGTCACGAGCAAGGAGTTCCTCGACCTCAAGAGGTTCTTGAACAGGGAAACTAGTGCAGGAAGGAAGTGGTTTCCTCCAAAGGAGGATGTGTACTCTTGGTCCGTCTCCCAATCCCCCATCCCCCAGCTTACTCAATTCGTGTGTGCTAACACAGCTCCAGGTCCCGCCATACCCCCTTCAACAACGTCAAAGTCGTCATCGTCGGCCAAGACCCCTACCACAACCACAACCAAGCCCACGGCCTCGCCTTCTCCGTCCGCCCCCCGACCCCGGCACCCCCTTCGCTCAAGAACATGTACATCGCCCTTCAGAAGGACTACCCGAGCTTCAGCCCGCCTCCCAAGAAGGGCGGTCTGCTGACCCCCTGGGCGGACCGCGGCGTGCTCATGCTCAATACCTGCCTGACGGTCCGCGCACACGAGGCCAACTCGCACTCGAACCGCGGCTGGGAGCGCTTCACGCAAAAGGTCCTTGACCTCGTCGCGCAGAAACGCTCTCGCGGCGTCGTCTACATGGCGTGGGGCACGCCCGCCGGCAAGCGTGTCGTTAAGATTGACGCCAAGAAGCATCTCATCCTCAAGAGCGTGCACCCCAGCCCGCTGAGTGCTTCGAGGGGCTTCTTTGACTGCGGACACTTTCGCAAGGCCAACGACTGGCTTGTCGAGCGGTACGGCGCTGGCGCCGAGATTGACTGGGACCTGAGCGGGGCCAAGAAGGCTGAGGCCCCGGTGGAGAAGAAGGAGGAGGACGACGACGACGATGAAATTGACGAGGATGCCATGGCGGCTATGGCGGCTGCGGCGGAGGAAGAGGCCGAGACGAAGGCCTCGCCCAAGAAGGAGTAATATTATGGAGGAGAAGACGGTCGTTGAGGCGAACTGCATATGGTTGTCGCCGACGACACGCTCGCTATGTCTGGGCCATCTTCTAGAAATGGCCCGGATCATGACTTGTTTTACTAGATGATAAAGCCTGCTGCTGGCATATGAAGAATCACGTATAGATGCATGTCGGGATTGGCCAAGGTACGAGGCGGTGGTGTTCGGATGGCTCAGGAGAAAATTGAAAGAATACCATGATTGGAAAATCCATTGATTGGTAGACCTTGTACGCATACGCATTGATATCAATAAGTAGCGGCCCTTCGGGGGCGTTCTATTGCCGTGGTATCAAGTCTGCAGACGCTTGACCCATCACACTGGGACTTACATCCGTAGACATCGGAAACCGTCTCAAGGCCGAACTCGAAGAGCCATGTTCTCCATTAGTGTCATTGCTATTCAGGCGCAGCTTTTATGACGCTTGCTGCCCGAGTAGAAGGCAGTGCTACAGCATCCGTACTATGCTAGCTTCTTACACTCATGAGGCAGTGCTCGGAACTGGGCATATCCGTCTCGACGTTTACTTGGGCTCATGTGCTACTGACTCGACGGAGCAGGCTTTGTGATGATCACCGCTGGGAATGCAAAGAACCTTCTCGCTCCCATGTGCAGTATGAGATATTTCTTGCCCGGTTGAACACACTCTGTCATGGTGAGATTCTGAGCTGACAGAGCCGGACGGGGCTCCGGTGTTCCGAGACCCACACCACGGTACCGGCTCCGGTGCCGCCCGGGCCGGACGCGTAAGGACGGAAAGTCCAGTGCGACCGATTACGCAATGATGGTTCTCGGATGTCTTGCGGGTTCATCTTGAGCATTCGTCGAGCGATTGGTCAATGTGCGATTTGCCTCTTTCGCCTCAGCAAGCGTATCTCCCGGCCCCCTACATTCCGCCGAGATCGTTCTTGCAAGCCAGCCGGGTCTGATATTTCAATTACCTTATATTGTGCTTTGCAGAAGTTGAAGCGCGTTCCGCGGGTCACATGCCATCTCACGACCCTGAGTCTAAATGACGGACAGCCTGCTTATGTCATTTAAACAGGGAATTTAAGGGTCTTGTCACGTTCGGGGAAGCCATTGGGTTGGTTGCAGCGCCATGCCACCGGGACTTTATGCCGGTAAGTCAAAAAAAGAGACATGCAGCGGTAATTGGCATGCTGAGATTCGGGTGGTGCAGTGGCAGCCGCTGGCGTAGCGGTCGCCGGTCGAAGGATTTGTGTTCGCCGCAGCCCTGGATGGAAAGCTGGAGGGTTGGCGACGTTTCTGTGTAAGACACCGGCGGCTCGTCCCCCCAATTAGAGCCAAGACCCATAGAAGACATCGTCCGATAATTGAGTTGGTCTTTCGGTGGAGTATGAACAGACATTTCTGACGTTGATCGATCGGTATTGCAGCCAGCTTTTTTTTATTTTTTATTTTTTATCCACACAAGCCAGGAAGAAGTTTCGCATCTGATCTGGCCAGTCAAGACGCCGGGATCAGACGCGCAGAGACAAGCAGGTCCTTGAGCCCCCCTTGGAGGTGCGTTCATGCGGCCCTGGCACGACCGATTTGAATGTGCGAGAGGAAGCACAGCAAAAAAGACGGGAGGCTCGAGCGCCGTCGCATTCGCCGATGAATGGTTTGAGGGAGCCCATGGCACCTTGGGGTGCCATTCCGTGGCATCTGCCAGCTCGCTTCCGTGTCGTATTCTGCCAGTGGCATCATGGTGATCTGTGACCCTCAGCGGTACCGATTGTACATCCGCCGAGGAGAAGTCTCCGTCCGGAGACTTGAGCGGTAGCGAGATTTCATCGGCGCGACATCTGCTGGGGGCTGGAGGGTCAGTGACGCGCACGATGAGCCGAAATGCAAGTAACCAGAGAGCTGCTGCCCGTCAAGCCTGACAGCACTTTGTGGTGGGTGCCAGCACACGCCGATCAAGCGCACAGAACACAGCCAATGACTTGTTCCATCGGGGTGCTCGGCTCTGTGGATGTGAAGAAAGCCGGCTGTGAATGGTGGATGGGAGCAGCGACGAGGATGTGCTGGCAACGGCCAACTCATGCACGGCGAAGCGACTTCCCTCACACAGGAGAATTCTCGTCCTATTGTTGGCAAATCCTGGTGTGCCGGGAGCTGGCGAGTCGCTTTAGATTGGGTGTCAGAGGCAGATTGTTCTGAGTAAGAAGGCTCCCCAGGGCGGCCGAAGTGGCGTCCTGCCCGGACCGTTGGCGGCGCTGAATTGGGGGGTTTTCCCATATCGCTCTCGGGCCATTGAGGCGGCACGGCGGTCCCCCAGACTCATGGTTTCTTTCTCGGATGTCGCTTCGAGTGTTGCTATTTCTTTTTGGGACAATTGAATTCCTCCAAGGTCATTGACATGAGCATGTTGCCGCGTCCTGTGTCTGGCCGGGGAGTGGGGCAGACGGACGGGCGCCGGAAGTCAAAGTAACCAAGCGGCAGGTTCACATTCGAGACGCGTCTCGTCGTCTTAGTGGTCATCATGCTATGCCTTGTTGCTTTCCCAGCTGAGGATACTGCGAGACATGAGCTCGATGAGGGTGATACAAAAATGCGATAGAATTTACGCCGTGATAAGTCCGTACCTGAATATGTCGGATGTTCCTGATATGAACACAGCCGCGGGGGATGGATCAGAGGTGAATATTATTGTACAGCTGCCGTGGAAGATGGCGCGGTGTCAATGGAACGACAGACCTGCTGAGGTCGTGTTAGTGTTGGACCGAGCACCGAAAGGGGAAAATCGCGAGGGGCGACGCGAGGCATCGCACTTTTCCTTGGGCTGAGCTGCAGGCGACGAGACAAAACCATGGTCGTGTGTACACCCTCCAAGTCAAGGTATTATGCACAGCTGCAAGGTGAGGTGTACTTGAATGGTGAGGAAGAGGGCGGTTTTGTTGCTTTGCATCTCGGGATCGCAACGCTGCTTGATCTTGGTGGGAAGAGAGGGACGAGTCAACGAAGGTCCGAAACGAGACAGGGTCCACCCCCACTGCCAGTTGGATAGCTAACAATGCTCCTCCTGGCAGCAGGGCCGCTCGGTGGGTTAGAATGAGGTAAGGGCCCAGAGATGATGAGCGGCGGCGACAGGGCCACAATGCACCACTTGAGAAGGAGGAGGAGGCGGTGGTGGTGGTGTGGTGGATGGATTGTGGTGCTGGGTGTGGTACCGCGGTGCCTTACGGGGAAGGAAGGGGGGGCAGGCCGGACCAACAGGGTGCCCTGCTCCCAATGGCTGAACATTTCGATGGTGGATGATGAAATGAATGAAGACAACCTGAGCCTGGACTGCACCGCACCGCCTTCCATCTCATTAATTGCAATTCTTGCTGCTCCCGGCTTGCTATCCCTCTGCTCCCTGCCAGATGCAACGGCCGGAGCAAAGTAGCCTGGAAGACTCAGACAAGAGACGCGAAAGACTTGTTCAGATTCAAGTTCAGCCCAACACCCAGCGCCGGCCGGAACTAGCGGGTACAGGGGCTCAAATAAGGTGCATTCGACTGATGGGATGTCCACGCTTGCCCATACCAAGCACCGCGCATCAGAGACAGTTTGTCTCAAGCCATCCATGATCAATAGCAAAGGGACTTCACCTCACCTCGTCTCGTCTCGTGTATACATAGGTAGTAAAGTAGGAGGAATGCTATGTACCTCATCTCTGGGAGCCGAGGAGCTGAACGAGATCAAGTCCAACTCAACGAGATGGATGGCCAAAGTACAGATAAAGATTCAGATACCCGACATGCGCTCAACGCATCGCATGGTGCCCAAGTGATGATGGATGTTAACCTTCTTTAACCTTGTCGATGACAGCATGCCCACGCGAGATTAAGGATTCTGCATTCCCGTCGTCTCTTTGAGTGGTTGATAAGCAGCTACTGACTCCCTCTCTGCTCGTCCAGTGTGGCCGCCGAGGCTGGCACTGACGCCGGAACTGCTCCATCGTCTCTTTCGTCTGAGGTTTTCCTTGCCGGTGGCATTGGCATTGGCATTGCATCTGCATTACACACACCTTCTTATCCCGGATGCATGGAAGTAACTCATGTTGAGACTTGCGCGGCCGGCCCTGTTCTGGATTCTAGATTCTGGATTCTCTGCCGAGTCGTCATTGCCATCAACACCACCCGTCCGCCTCCTGTGAGTCGTCCGGGCGCCGCGACGCTCCCACCGTCTTCTACGCCCATACTAACATCGTCGCCTGAGATCTTAGTCTGCACCTTACAGCCCCAAATTCTTTAGCCCCCCCCCACTACTCACGAGTACCTACCTGCCTTACCTGCTTCTCCGCCCTGCTGCACATCGGACTCCATCGACTGGTCGAGATTGCAGCGAGCGTGCGGTACGGAGTACGGTGCGGTGCGGTGCGGTGCGGTACAGAGCGGTACGGTGCCTGACCTGGTTACCTGCCTGCCTGCCCAAGGTCAAGGTCGAGGTCTTGAGAGATCACCCGCACCTCAACTTGCAAGCCTCGTGCTATCAGCGGCGGGCGGTCTTGTGGCCCTGTACCTTAGGCTGTGGTACTCAGCCAGGGTCCTCTATCCAGCGATCTAATTTCATTTCAGGGCCTGCTTGCCCCTCCTTCTCCCACCATTGTGTGTTGTGCCTGATCCTTAGGTGCCACTAGCATCACCCGAGAACCTGCCCTCGGTCGAGAGGTCAAACAACGGCCCAGAGAACTTGCGAGCCTACCATACGCCGCCAAAAGCCCCTCAAAAAAAAAAAGATCCCAGTGGAGGCTGCCACTGCTGTTGTTGCTACCGTCGCCGCCTTTACTGCACACCACTGCTGCAGTCACCACTTGCACGCAACACTGCTGCACCTCTGCACGGAGCACAGAGTCCCACGACCCACTCCCACGACCCACGGACTGGAAGCCTCCCCTAAACCGCTGCATTGCCGCTATCCCCTATTCGGCTGCCACCTCAGGGTCGCTCTCAGGTACCCGTCTGCTGTGACTGTCACACAAAAGATACTTCAGTCCACAGAGACACAGACAGGGGAGCCAGATCAAAAACAGAAGGAAAAAAATACAGCAAGCAAAAGCAAAGAGAAAAAAAAAAGAGACCAAAGAGACAAGCACCAGCAGAGGAAGAGAGCGGGAGCCAAGCCTCCAGGGGACCCCCCCCCCAAATATTACCATTTCCCGCTTTCTCCAATTAATAGCCCGCCGCTTGTTCGCCCGCCCCTGAACCCAAGAAAGAGAGAGAGAAAGAGAGTGAAGCTGCCTCTTTCTTTCGGGTCTTGCCCAAACAGCCCGGCAGTCAACACCACAACCACACCTCTTCCTTTCTCCTCCTCTCGCTTTCCCTTGCTGGAGAATTACTTTCGTTTCTTAGAATCTCGGTTCTTTCCCCATATACCCTCGAATCTCTTTTCTGTATTCCCTTTCGCCGCAATCTCCTCGCGGAGCGCCTGCGTGGGGAACTGTTCCAACGCCGTATTATTGACTTTGGACAAACGCGCGACACCGTCCTCCGTTGACGATACCTACTCCTCCTCCTCCCCCCCTATCGCGCATCTTTCGCGACTCCCCCACCAATTCCCACTACCCGAGGCGAGGCGAATCCGCAACCTTGATCATCTTGGTTCCCCGTGTCTCAGATCCCTTTAACGGTCTCCGACCCCTCGTCGACGCAGCAGCCACGACGACTCTTGTCGACCTCTCCGTCCGCTCTTCGAATGCCGCGCGCCTCCCCCCGCTTCAACAATAAATTGTCTTCCTGAAGGCGATCCCTCACCGCCAAAATGCCTAGCCTGTTTTCTCGCCTCAAGGGCAAAGACGGTGCGACCAAGAAGAAGAAGGGCGCCAACTTCGATGCTGCCGACCATCTCCCCGCGAAGCCACGATGGGACGACGCTTATACACGAAAGACGGTCGAACCCGAGGAGATTCAGGACCTGATCAGACGCTGCACTGAGGAACTCAAGGCTCGAGGTACGACTTTCTTGCATATCTCGCTCGCATGTGCACGCATCAGACTTTGTGCCCAATGCGACCTATCGCGACTGCAATACTGACATGTTTCCTCACGTCTCTAGCTCTGGACCACCCCTTCCTGCTCCTTCCGTTCCGTCCCACCTCGGACCCTAGTGCTGTCCGTACCTTCGTTCGCCATTTTTTCGATGGCAGTCAACCGCTTCGCGGCGATTTCTTGTCGCAAGAGCTTCGCATGACCGAACCCATGGTATGTATCTTCGAAACGAGGTTCCCTGGGCCGCGCTAACACCGTTGAGGTTATCGCTGGTGTTGTAAAATGGTGTTGGAGCAGATTGCCAGGTGGTGTTGTTGGCTGGGATGCGTATGAATTGTTCAAAGTTGGCGAGCAAGGTAAGCTGCACACAAGGATCAGCCATATGACGGTGGCTCATGCACCTTCCAGATTCGAACATGGCGAGAGACTCGTTCAAGACATTCATCCCACTCAGTGTCGACAACGGCGCCCGATCATGCATCATTTTCGACTTCTTCGACCTTCTTTCCGCGATTGCAGCTCACGGTAAGATGAACGGTTTGGGTGGCCGCAAGCTCTCTCGCATGGGTGCATGGTGGGCATTTGAGCAGAAAGATACGGGTAGCGGCTTTGAGGGCGGCTATAAGTCGTGGGCTAGGTGAGTATAAAACTTGCAATTGCGAATCGTCAGCCCTAACATGCTGCAGCGCCGCCGATGCTACGAGCCATCTGTTCTTCGCATACCTCAGGTCACTAGCTCCCCAGAAGCCTTCGCAAGGCAGCATCTCCATGCTGCCCATGTCTCTACAGAAGCTCTTGCAGGAAACCGAGTACCCCCCTCAGAAGCCTTCGCTGATGCAGTCCTCCACCTACAAGGTGGTCATGATTGTCGACGCAGTTTCCCCTACACCTTTCGCCCTTTTGAGGAGGGCAAACCATTTCCAGTATCGTGACGAAGATCGAGCTCTGCGAGAGTTTTCCGAGTACGAAGATCCTGTCAAGGCCCTTACCGAAGAGTGCCGCCGTGTCTTGAAGGCGATTTCTTCGGCCAACCAGTCTCAAGTGTCTAGTTCCAAGCACTCCACAAGCTTGCGCGATGCTTCCTGGTCACGCTTCGAAGACATTGGCTTTACCAGTGCTCTTGAAGACGAGGACGATGACGAAGAAGCGGCGGCCGCCGCTCGCAAGCCGCAGGGCCTGAGGACCACACCGGCGGCTGGGAACGTTGGTCTCGGCCGACCAACCACACCGTCTTGGGCAGACTTCCTGTCGTCGGGCTTCGTTGATGACAACCCGAATAACCCGAACATGCTTTTGCCGCCCGATAAGGTGCTGCCACCAATTGAGACAGCTGTCCGCCAACGAAGTTCTCAATCCCACAACCCTAGACTCGAATCGGATCGCCTGGAGCCCGGTGAATTGGCAAGCATAGCACGTTTTGACCTGGATGAAGCGTTCTGGTGGGTCTGGATGAGCAGTCTTGCCCCCGAAGAGACGCCGGAAAGAAAGTCAGCTTTTGGCCGCTGTGCCGTCATCGAGACGGCTATTCGGTCTGGAAGATGGCTCGTCATGGAAGAAATGGTGGCCGGAGCTGCCCCTGAGCCCCAAGAAGGCGCCTACATTGCCGAAAAGAAGGGCTTTTTCAGCTGGACCAGACGTAACAAGGGCGTCAACCGCCGCAAGTCGACTGGAAAACATGCTTTGGAGAAGGGCAACAAGAAGGAGGATCCAAATGTCAGCAAGTCGAGCATTGGCCCAGATCAACAAGCTCGCATCCAAGCAGCCGCCGCACAACTCCAGGCGCGTCAGCAACAGGAGCAACAACTGAAGCAGCAGCAAATACTGGCAGCACGCAGAGGACGCAATGATGCATCGGCCATGGAGAAGACTACTAGCGTGATGACTCTCCAACCCGATATCATGAAGCAAGCTTCTCCTGCAATGAAGTGGGCAAACAAATACGACAAGGAGGCAATTCGGGAGGCATATCTCGCAAACAACACTGCTGGTCGTGGCATTGGAGTTTCCACCATGCAAAGAAATGGAAGCCACGGCCCAAACGAGTACACGAACGGCCATGCCAACGGTGACGAGCTTCGCCCTGAAGTTCCGGAAAAGTCGCCTTCTTTACAGCCTCAGCCTTCGCCATTGACCATGAACTCGCCAGGCATCCCCCGAACCCCCTCACCGCTGCCGTCCCAACATAACGACGAACCGCCCGCGCCCATCGAGAGGGATACTGAGACACCGAGTGGTCTTCAGCCCGCCGAACGATTCGATTCAGGCGGACGAAGCTCGCCGATGCCCCCGCCGAAGGACTCTTTTGACCAAGGCCGCGAAAACATGTTCACGCCTGAACCGGACACCAGCCCCAAGGACAAGAAGCAGAAGAAGCTTCACAAGGAAAAGACTGGCGGTGGCGGCCTACGAAAGCTTTTTGGTCGTAACAAGAACCGGAACTCCAAGCTCCCTGAGAACGCCGCCGCGGATGTGAACGGTATGCTTCAGCGCGAAACAGCAACTCCCGAACCGCCAAGACACGCTCCGTCTCCTGTTCCCCAGCCCACTGCCACTGAGTCCAACCTTCCCACACCAACACCTATCGAGGCTTACGCCACGCCAATGGAGGCGCCTCAGCCAGCCCCTGTTGAGACCCAAGCTCACGAGCCGCAGTATGAGCCGTCGGTTGATGAATCGCTCTCTCGCATCGATACCGAGGACGCCAACGAGGCTCACACCGAATTCTCCCGTTTCGATCAGGGTCCCCTGCAGGAGCAGCCCGCGTTCGTGCCCGACGACTCCGATGATGATGACGCGGCTCCTCCCCCCATCGCGAGACACAAGACGCCCGAACCGCCCGCGAAGATGTCCCCCGTCTCCCCCGTCTCCCCGACTGATGGCTCCCGAAGCCCCCAGGCGCAGGATCGGTGGGCGCAGATCCGCAAGAACGCTGCAGAGCGTGCGGCCCAGCGCCAGAGCGAAGAGCAGAGCCGGGGTGGGTACAGCAAGACCACCGATGGTGACGACGACACCAGCGGCGAAGAGAGTAAGTGCAATTATGGTTAAAGGATAATCTCACCAGCCAACTAACGCTGTTGCAGCAATCGAGTCTCGCGTCGCACGAATCAAGGCACGGGTTGCGGAGCTTACGGGTAACATGGAGAACTCCACCGCCCCAGGTGCTCGCACGCCTCCTCCCATTCGCCGATAGATTGTAGCGCCGATATGAGGCGGAACGATTTGATTTTCAGTTTACTGCGATTCTTTGAATGACTCCAGCATCAGCACCCCCATCACGAGAAAAGCACCATTTCTTCCGGTCTCTAATTCTTCGAGATGAAAACGGACGTTTCCGGCTTCACCGGATCCCTGGCCGGATCTAGGCTCTTCAGTAATTAGTCGCTAATACCTTGTCTGCTGTTTCTTCTTTTTTACGTTGCGGGTTGTTACACACAGAAGATGATACCACTAGAACAGCAAGCCGGTACGCACAATTTTAAATGGCAGTTTTTCAAACTTTTCTATTTTGACTTCTCCGCATTGGCGGCAAGAAACTGAGAGCCAGGAGGGGAACGGAGCGTTGTTGTATGACGTGGAGGAATCAGTTCGATGCAATCGCAATTCATTTTTGTCTTCCTCCATCAATGAAGATAGTTTGTGTGTCCCAAGAAAAAAGCCGAGTGAAGTCCGTTACCGAAATTTATCAATTTTGCCCCTGACGTACACGATGTAATGTCCTCTTCTTGCCAGCAGCACACGTGCGACTATATACACATGCCTCAGCCCAGGGTCTGTACTCAGAGAGAGCCTCTGCACCTCGGATTGCGTGTACAGTTGTAGTCAGAACAAACCCAAGTCATCGACCTGGCTCTTCACTCTTCACATTGCACCAAACGCTTTCTATCACAGATAACCTACTTTTCCTGTGCTAGAGCTACTACTTTTCCTGTGCTAGAGCTACTACTTTTCCTGTGGATACATTCTACCTCACCGTCATCGTCGTGGCCGCTATCGTCATTGCTGCTACTACTACTATCGTCTTCTACAGGAGTAATCAAGGACATGGTGGACATAGCAGCGTAGACGTAGGAAGCCTCTCTCTCCTATTGCTACAACAAGTGGCTCTTGATCGCAAGTTTCATGTAGGTCACTCAAATGCATCCATAAAACTGGACCAAGCCGCCGGGAAAACGAAACTCTTCGTGACCGAGGCACTACAGAAGGTATGTCTTGGTTACCAAGGGACCATCTACAACGCAGATGGGTCATCAGCATCGCGTCGTCCGTCGACTTCCGGGCCCGCCGGCGCCCCCGGTACTCGCGCGCACGACATGACACGGCGCATACATCGCGCTGCTTCGACTGTGAAACCGACGTTGACGAAGCGGCACATTGTAATCAGACCTCCTCCTCCTCCTCCTTCTCCTCCTCCTTCGGACATGGCCCTAGGGAGTTCTGAGACTTGACCTTACCTAATCACACAGAGGTGAGCCACCACTCCATGCGCCTTTCTCTCGAGATCCTCTTCCTGACATGTCTGCACTGGCGAGGCTTCCGAGGGGATTTCCCTTTTATTCGATGTGGGTGGTGAGCTGTCGCGATTCGGTTTTCGGGTGAATAGCGACGCGATTCGGGGGGTGATGCGCCGTGATTTGGTGAGTGGGGAATGAGTCGGCCGAATCAAGGGCGGAGGACCCGGATGTCGGCATCGGCATGCACACTCATTAAAAGTCCACTGACTTGGCGCTTGCATTCCCATTGTGAATGTGTGATGGCGCGTCCGCAGAGATGGGCGAAGAGAATGTGAACAGAGAAGTATGGAGTTCCATTGGATCCAAGAGACTACAAAATGTATCTATGAATACAATCCCGATAGTGACTACTCATGAAAAAAATGCCCAAATCAAAAGTGCGCCAATGCGCACCCAGTACTCCGGTTATCACTATTTTACCCAAGCCAATGCCATCGTTAAAACGTCCGTCATCCTAGTACTTACAGCTCCAAGCTTGGCTCCTGGCCCTTGACGCGGCCAATCACCTGCTGTGGTGCGTACTTGGGGATGACCTCGTCGTCGTGCAGCATCTCGAACTCCTCAGTCGCGTCACGGCCCATGAAGTTCATGATGGCCTGAGGACCACCAGGGTGCTCCTCCAGCCAGTTGGAGAGATCCATCACAACGCCCTTAACGACAACCCACAGATCCTCCTTTGTGTTGTGCTTTGCGACCTCCTCCATGGAGAACTCCTTCTCGGGGATGGAAAACTTCTTGGGGTCATTGGGCTTGTCGGCCTTCTGTCCGTTCTGGATGGGTGTGGGGCCTGCTGCCGAAGTGGTCTGTTGGGCAGGGATGCCCTGGCCACCAGCACCACCGGCGTTGTTCCAGTCGATCGTCAGACGGCCAGGCTGGGCAGGGTCGAGGTGCAGGGAAATCTGACCCATACGGGCGGCAGCACCACCAGAGCCGCTGAGGGCCTGCTGGAAGAGGTAGTTGCTGGCAGTGTCACCGGCAACACGGCCGTAGACGACACAGCCAAGTAGAGAAGAACCACCAAGACGGTTGGCACCGTGGACACCACCAGCCAGCTCACCGCAAGCGTAGAGGCCGTCGAAGGGCTTCTGCTCAGAGTTGAGGACCTGGGCCTTGTCGTTGATCTCGATACCTCCCATCGTGAAGTGGAGGACGGGTTCCATGACGGCGACGTGGAAGGTATCGTTGATGTCGAAGGGCAGGTTGTGGAAGAACTTCTTGCCCCAAGGATCCTTCTGCTTACCATCGGCGATGGCGTTGTAGGTCTGGAAAGACTTCTGGAGGTGGTCAGGCGAGCAGCCAATCTCCTTGGCCAAGTCCTGGCCGCTCATCTTCTTCATCAGACCACGGCCAGAGTAGTGGCGAGTGTGGAAGTCAAGGACGTTGGAGGCCTTGGAGTTAAGAACAAGTCTAATGGGGAACTTGTTCTTGTCCTTCTCCTTCCACATCATACCGGAGACGTAGTCACGGTGGCCAAGCTCGTCGCAGAAACGGTCACCGTCGGCATTGAGCAGGAGACCACCCTCGCCACGAAGAGCCTCAGCAGCCAAGAACTTCCACTTGGAGCCGGGGTCCTTGGGGTCAACCAGACCGGTAGGGTGAACCTGGACCTTGTCCATGTCAATGCCGTTACCACCGATGGCCATGACCATCTTCTGGCCATCACCAGTGGCGTGGGAGCCGTTGGTGGTGGCAAGGCCAAAGGTGTCGGGACGGTGCTGCTTCAACAGAGAGGTCTCGCCGAAGTCAGCGGCATAACCACCAGTGGCAAGGACGACAGGGCCGTCGACCCTCTGCTCCTCTCCGCCGAACTCGTAGTTGACACCGGTGATGGTGTTTCCCTCCTTATTCAGGCCGGTGACACGGGCCTTCTTAATGATCTCGACTCGGTGGGGCTCGGTCTCGGCGAGTTCCTCGAGTCTTTGCATGAGAGCGTAGGTGATGGCCATGCCGGGGAACTTAGCATCGTGACCACGGTGCGTACGGGGCTGGGAGTGGCCACTGATGAGAAGTTAGCCTCTGGAGCAGAGAGGGGCGCGCAGCATGAAAAAACGTACCCTAACCGCGAGACGAGGGTGAGGTCCAGGTTGAAGACATCCTGAAGCCACTCAACGGCAGCAGCGGACTTGTATGTGAGAACCTTAATGAGGTCGGGGCGGGCCTTGTCACGGGCAGACTTCAACGTGTCATCGTAGAACTGCTTGACGCTGTCGGCAATCTTGGTGTCGACCTGTGTGCGGGTCAAGGCACCGTTGATGCCGGAGGTGGCCTTTGTGGAGTTGCCTCCGAAGAAGCCTGTTTGCGACGGGAGTCAGTATTGCGACGGTTCGTGATGCGCAGCGTGAGGCTTACCCTGCTTGTCGAGAACAACAACGTTTCCACCAGCGAGGTAAATGGTGTGCGCGGCACTCAAGCCGGAAACTGAGTAGACACGTTAGCATGTGACGGGACGGTCGAGAAGGCGAGGTTAGATGCCACTTACGACCACCACCAACGACGATAACTCTGGGTGCCATGTTGATTGATGTGTACAGATGCGCTCCAAGAGAAAGGATGGTGAATCAACAAAGAAGATGGGGAAGATGAAGTTTGTGGGGGGAATGGAGGAGAGTTTATGGAGGTCGAGGTTTAAGAAGAAAACGGGGAGATGGACGAGAGCGTGTGAGAGGAGCGTCCCAGTCGCCTTCGTGTCTAAGCTACGCCGAGGGATAATAGAGGTACCTCACGGCAGGGCCAAAAAAGGTACGGGGTATCCGTACCGAGTACCTAGCAAACAAAGGGTGTGTTGCTGCGGCCTTGGGCGTGGTGCTGGCGCGGTGGTGCGGTGCGGTGCGGTGCTGACACGGCAAGTCGTGAGCCGAGGTCGAAGCGCCTGGGAGGGAACAGGGGGATTAGCACTGGGGATTTTCATGGGACTCGACTGGGCCGCCCGCCGTGGTGCTAGCGGGTTTGGGGCCAGTTTGGGTCTGGGCTGGGGTGCCGTCTGGGGCAGATTGGCGTCACCCGTCGCGGCGTGCCAGTAAGAATGCGCGAGTTGGTAAGGCAGTCCAGCGGTGGAGTGAGAGAGACGCTCGAGAGGTACTTACAAGGACAGCAGGTCAGACAAAGAGACAATGGGATGCAACCGGAAAACGCAAATTCTTGACAGAAGCAACAACAGCATGCGCACACGAGGCAATTGACTCCGGCTGCGGAGGTTTTATAAATATTTTGACGACGCAGCAGCAGGCCTAAGGGGGCCCTCTGCCTCTCGCAGCAATTCTGGCCGAGTAGTACCTGGCTTCGCTCCTTTCGGTGGTGGACCGCGAAGTGCAAAACTGGGGGAAGTGTGGGGGGAACACCAAAACTGTTGAAGCTCCTACGGGGCCGCGATACGGGGTACGCAACAGGAAACTAACTACGGCATGCACTGGACTGGATCTGTCTCGTTGTTGCTGGGGAAGCTGGCCACGATGACCAACGGTAGGAGACGGATTGGAAAGAGAGCCAGCTACCTTAGAGTGAGTGCGACAGTGAGTGAGTACCTTGCGATCGGTCACTGCCCGTGGCTGGAGAAGGGATGGCAGATGGCAATTCGACAGTCCCCCATCCGTATCCGTGGTGACCCTTCTTTTTTTTGTGGTGAAGTGTGCCGTTGAGCTTTAGGTTAGCTCTGACGGGCCACCCGACTTTCACAAGGCAATTGGGACCACGTTGGCGTGGAAGGCCGCGAAGAATTTTTTTGACAGTTTCAGGCTCATGCATTCTGACATGTGAAGGTTGTCGGTCACGGTCATGCTCGTGGTCACGCTGACGCTCATGCTTTATCCCAAGCTGAGGCGAGAGCCGCTGCGCTGTCTGTGTTTGCGTCCCAAGGTTCCCAATTACCGGAGGCATCCCGTCACGCCGTCACCTCTTACAGCGAGCACAGGCTTCCTGTCCCCACCGCCATGGCACCCGGAACGCCAAAAGGCCAACCAAATGTCATGCCTCGTGTCAAAAATGATGCAGAAGAACCCCTTCTTTGCGGTGAACAGGTGAATCTTCATCGCCTCCAACGCCACCACCCATTGGAGACGGGACACTTTCCAAAACCCTTCTCGCGATCTAAACAATGCACCAACACTAGAGGCGTTGCGGCTGCATCGAGCACCTGTTTGCCCCCCTCTCTTCACAGGCGACAGACGACCTGCGTTAGGTGCCTAGACAGATTAAGGTAAGGTAGTCTCACCCGCACAAGTCTCTTCCCCCACACATTCTCCCAAGTGCATCAGGTCAGATGATGCCGGTCCGGAACTTTTAGCACCTGACCGAGGATCTTCCACTCCCACTGGCACTTTCCCCAGCTCGGCCAGCCTGCCACCTGCATTGCCGTCCCCTCTTTTCGGCCCAGCCTGGCTGCCGGGCGACCACTCAGTCCTCCAGGTTATCCTCCACCCTTGTGAACGACGAGTTCCCTCCGCCTCTGCTCCGTGCCTCCCACGTAAGGTACTACCTTTCCCCCCTCCGATCTGGGGCATCTTTGGGGGGCAATTGGGGGCTGGAGTTGGAGTAGGTACTTCAAGGTAGGTACGGATAGCCGTGCAGCACAGCGCAACAGCAACAGCGCAGGACGGAGACGGCGCCGAAGCACTTGCATGTGAAAGAAGAGCTCGGGACAGACGTGCGGGCGGAACGGACATGGTCAGATGCTGCTCCTTCTCGTCGCCGATAGTCCAACATCCGACTTGCCACCTGTCCGTTCGTTTCATTCGTCTCTTTCATGAATCATGGATCTAGACAACGGTGCTGGAAGTTCGGGTTCCATTGCGCTATTGAAGAGCCAGTAGCTATCATTTTGATAGTCAGCGTTGCTTAAACTTTTGCAATGCGAATTGCTGGTTGGTACAGAGTACTGCTGCGTCTATTACTGAAAGTCCTTGTTTTCCTGTTCGAATGTAGCAATAAATTCCGACCGTCTCCCCGTCGCGCATCTTCACCTCCTCCGGCCGGCCTGGCAACCCGCAACCTGGCAGTGCCCGCCCATGTGGAGAACAAAATCGAACGAGCAGTCTCCGCAATCGCTGCTCCTGCGAGACAAAAGGCTCCGGTGCCCTGCTTCAAGATTTAAGACAATGTCGTCGTGCTCGGTGAATCTCGGCGACTTCACTCATTTTTCGCTGAGGATAGAAATGAGGTTCTCGCCAGGCGCTTTAACGCGAGTCCAAGCTCGGAATCTATGCGATTTGCTTGGAAATGCCACGGGCGCATCTTTTAAATGTGTCGCGCAGTTCATGTTACTGTCTGCCCCGAACGTCGCAGGCACAACAGCGGGTGGAAGCCACTGTACACAACGCATTAGGTGATGTCATGAGACATGCAGCCAATCAGAACCTGCAGATTTCCAAAAATCTGGTCCCGTGGAGAACCCAGCCGCCGCATCATCCTGCGTAAGGCGCTGCCAAACATCTTTTCAGAGTATGAGGTGCGCTGCAGTGACGCGCACCACCAGAGGCTTAAACCAGTTTTGCTGCCAGTGCACCTGCCTCCGTGAGAGCCGCTTTGGACGTTCCATTTTCTGATCTGACCGTTAGATATTCGGTCCTGAAAGCATGATGAAACGGCCTGCCGCCCTTCTTGTTCTCTTATCCTGTTCCGTAGCCACGGCGCAGTTGATGACCTTGCCCGTTGAACGCTCCGGTCCGTACGCTCCCCGCATTCTCCGTCAGAAGCCCCTCGCCCCCGTGAACCCTATCGGCCCAGCCATGCCGCCCTCAGACTCGTCCGACTCCCAGCCGCCTCCGGCACAGGACGGCGTCAGGCTCTCCGATGTGATGGGCCGTGATAGGAGCATCAACGTCTTCGCCAGCTTCACTCGCGACATCGAATCCGCTTCTCGCCGGTTAGACGACCAGACTCAAAACACAACGGTGCTTGCGCCGCTCAACTCCGCCGTCGAGAACTTGCCACGGAAGCCTTGGGAAGACCCCAAGGAGTACCAGCACTTTGGCGAAAGCGCATATGAGGGTGGTGATGGGCAAGAGAGAGCGCAGAGAAACATTCGCAGATTTGTCGAGGCGCACATGGTCACTGTCAGCCCGTGGCCCGAAAACCACAAGGCCAAGACGATAGGTGATGATAGAGATGTTTGGTGGGAGAGCAAGGACGGCACCAGATTTGTGAGTCCTCTGATTCACTGCCTGCTTTGCGCCATCACTAAGTGTATCCTCAGATCCAGCCTGGCAACATCGAGGTTGTAAACGTCGCAAGCACCGTCGCCAATGGTGAAGTGGTAAGTTTTCCAATCTGCCAGCAATCCGACCTAGGCGCCTTCGGATCACAGACTGATTGTTGCGCAGTGGATCATCAAGGAAGTCCGCAACTATGTCTGAGGAATGCGCGACGTGAGCTGGCAGGTCCAGGTATGAGTAGGATGATTGACGAGAGAATAATCGGATACCCGCAGTTTGCAAATCAATGGAACATTTACATCATCCGCTTCCCTGTGCACCGAGGTGCGAGAGACAATGAGGCGGACGTCGCCGGTACAAACGCGATAATTGTGAGCGATGCATCATCAAGGGCTCAAGCCACAGGCAAGCTGGTGGAGCACACATCTTCAGAGAACCAGAACACGCATTCGTCGTTACACGACATAGGTTGAGGCTGTCGTCATGGCATTTTGCGTCACGACCGGGCGAATCGGAGGCACCGCTTATCCGCGGCCATAGAAGGGAACATCAGATGAAATTGATGTTGCCCCAAATCCGGTTAGCGGGTCACAGAGCTTGTCGATAAGAGCCTTATCTCCACGTGATACGGCAAAAGCCGCGCCCGGGCAGGCTCTCTCATTCCAATCAACCGGGAAGGGGTTTGAGCAAGGTGCAAGCTCATCACGAATTTTCCAAACGTGACGTTATTCTTGACATTCACTCCCGCCTTCCGAAATCTACCACCCTGATCCTCATGTAGACAGAGTAACAGTTACAGTGTCATCAGTCTGTAAGTCTCGCTCGACCAGTGCGCAATCTCCGTCCCCTAAGCTCCCGGCCGACGAAGCAAAGCTTGCGCGGTTGAAGATCCAGCCCCCCCCTCTTGGGGCGCTTGCGCCAACTTCCACAACCCCTCCGGTCTCGCCATCCTCCCGCATTCGCGTCGCTAACTTTTGCATTCTCAGAAGACGATCGATCTCAGGATGATGAGCGGGAAACCCGCCGGAGAGCCCGTCATTGACATGGAGGAGAACCGTCGCCTGATGGCCATGGAGGCCGAAAGGATGGAACGACGCGACAAGGAGCGACGTGAACAAGAGCGACACGAACAGGAACAAGCCGAGAGACGACTTCGCGAGGGTTACCCTCCTGGACCTCCCCATCACAGCAATGCCGGCTCGATCCCAATACACCAGCCCGTCGCATCACGCGCCATGGGCGCAATCCACAGCCCTGGCGGTCTGCTGGCAAACCACGGCTCAGGCTCCTCAGGTCCTCCTATGCCCCTCGGCGCCCCAGCCGGTCCCGGCGCGAACTTCGGCGGCCCCCTTCAACCCGACAACAACAGGCCGCCGCAACACGGTGGCCCGAACAACCCGAATGCCCAGCACCAGATGTTCGCCCCCATCCCACATACGGCCGGGCCCCCGAGCAACTCACTGGGGGCCGCGAACGGAGGCCCCCCTGTCTTCGGCGGACCACTCCAACAACGCGAAGGCCAACCACCGATGCAACAAGGCCCCTTTGGCGGCGGCGGCGGCGGCGGCGGTAACAGTGGCAGCGCCAGCGCTGGCGCTGCTGGAGGCCAAGGTCAGATGCAGCAGCAAGGCCAGGGCGGCATTGCCCATGGCCAGCAGCCAATTTTGAACGTAAGTTTAAATTTGCCTTATGAATTTCGCTCAACCAAAAGACACCATTTGTTGGCGCGCCTGCTACCTGTGGCTTGACCATTCAAAGTGGAAACCAGTGTGGGCTGGTGCGCCGATACGGCGCAGGTCAGGCTGGTAGGATGCATGGTCGCCCCGCGTGCATATTCCCGTTGTCGCCCAGGGTCTCGCGCCTCGCCTCGCCTCGTATTCCGCCTTTGTCTTTCGCGTGTACACTTCATCCGATTGTAATCACTACTGTCGCTTCATTCATCTCATCTCCCCTCGCAATCTAACAATCGAATGCATCCTCCGCGATGGCGATGGGGGAGCACGGCATGGTTCAAGTAACGCTTGGATTTCAGACTTTAGGGGTTGCGACTGAGATCGTGCGCTGACGATGTTTGACAGGATGCCTTGACGTATCTGGATCAGGTTAAGGTGCAGTTCCACGATCAGCCGGATGTCTACAATCGATTCCTTGATATCATGAAAGACTTCAAGAGTCAGGCGTACGTGTAATGAAGATCTTCCTTTATTGTGGCATCACTGACGATAGTAGCATCGATACTCCGGGGGTCATAAACCGTGTCTCGGAGCTTTTCGCTGGCCATCCCAACCTGATCCAAGGCTTCAACACATTCCTGCCACCCGGTTACCGAATCGAATGCGGCGCTGGAAACGATCCGAATACCATCAGAGTAACCACGCCCATGGGTACGACGGTTCAATCGATCGCTGGCAGGGGCGCGCAGGTCGATGGCGGACACGCGCATCCTGGAGGCGCTTCGCAATCGCTCTTCCCCCAGCGCGGCCCCAATTGGCAGCAACAACAGCAGCAGCCTCAGCACAGTATCGAGAGTCCCGAGGCCAATTTCAGCACGCCGGTTCAGAACGGTCCTGGTGGTTTCGGCCAGCAGGCTCAGAACCTTGCTGCTGCCTTTGAGGCTCAGGGTGCTCAGCAACGTGGCCCTCAAGCTCAAGGCGCGCATCCTGCCAACTCTCAACAGCCACCTCGCAACGCGCACACTCCTACTCCGGTCACCGGACCCGCAAATGTGAACGGCAACGCAAGCCAGCAGCAACAGCAGGCAAACCTGGAACGCCGCGGTCCTGTCGAGTTCAACCACGCGATTAGCTACGTTAACAAAATAAAGGCAAGTTTACCTGCAAAATACACCCACCACCACCACGTCGAATTCTGAGACCTCGCGCGCTAACCACGCTGCAGAATCGCTTCCAGGACAAGCCAGAAATTTACAAACAATTCCTCGAGATCCTTCAAACCTACCAACGCGAGCAGAAGCCTATTCAGGACGTGTACGCTCAAGTCACCACCTTGTTCCACACCGCACCGGACCTGCTAGAAGATTTCAAGCAGTTCTTGCCCGAGTCTGCCGGCCAAGCGAAGTGCACACCTGGCCGTCCAGGAGAGGAACAACCGCCTGGTCCTGGTCCGAACCAAACTCCTCAGCCCATGGGTGCACAAAAGATGCCCCCCTTGGGCAGCTTCGCACCCCCAAGTGCCTCCAAGGAGAATAACAAAAAGCGCCCTAGACCCGACAAGCAGACTCCTGTTCCCGCGCCTGCCGTCTCCGAAGTGCCGCCCCCAGTGATGCGAGCCGCACCGGGCGCAGCTCCCCCAACCAGCGCGAACAACAAGCGGGCGAAGCTTGCGCACAACAAGGCTCTCACTTCTGATGCGCCAGCAGTCGAGCCGACGTTGACGCCGATGCTGCCTGAGCCTCTGGGACCCCCTACGGCTACCACGTCGAATTCGGACGAGATCGCCTTCTTTGAGAAGGTGAAGAAGTATCTCGGCAACAAGACCGCTTTCAACGAGTTCCTCAAAGTTTGCAACTTGTTCAGCCAATCCATCATCGATCGCAACACGGTCTTCCACAAAGGCAGCGTCTTCTTTGCTGCCAACCCTGAACTTATGGGATTCTGGAAGGCTTTCCTGAAGTATGAGCCGCATGATGAGGTTGTGGACAACCGCCCAGCCCCGCCGAGCGGCAAGGTTTCCTTGAGCAACTGCCGTGGCTACGGTCCTAGCTACCGTCTCCTGCCAAAGCGGGTATGTGTCCAATATATATGGAACCTGCGCCTGTACTGACTGTTGAATAGGAACGACTCAAACCCTGCAGCGGTCGCGACGAACTCTGCAACTCCGTTTTGAACGACGATTGGGCCTCTCACCCTACATGGGCCTCCGAGGACTCGGGATTCGTTGCGCACCGCAAGAATGGATTTGAAGAAGGCCTTCACCGCATCGAGGAAGAACGTCATGACTACGACTTCAACATTGAGGCGAACCTTAAATGCATCCAGCTCTTGGAGCCTGTTGCTCAGCAAATCAGCGTCATGACACCAGTTGAGCGTGAGCACTTCCAGATGCCGCAGGCGTTGGCCGGCCACAGTACGTCTGTCTTCAAGCGGGTCTGCAAAAAGATCTACGGTGAAAAGGGCCCTGAGGTCGTCAACGATTTGTTCTCGAACCCGCTCAATGTGGTTCCAATTGTTTTGACTCGCATGAAGCAAAAGGATGAGGAGTGGCGCTTCTCACAGCGTGAGTGGGAAAAGGTGTGGCATGCGCAAGTTGAGAATATGCATCTCAAGAGCCTCGACCACATGGGCATCTTGGTGAAGCAAAATGACAAGAGAAACCTCTCTGCCAAGCATCTTGTCGACGTCATCAAGACGAAGGCTGAGGAGCAAAAACGTCAGCGCAGCCTGAAGGGCAAGGCCCCACGTCACCAGCTCGTCTGGGATTTCTCAGACAAGAAGGTTGTCATCGAGCTTCTCCGTCTGATGATGCTTTACACCGTCAGCAGTGGCCAGCACAGCGTGCCCGAAAAGGAACGCATCACTGAATTCTTTGAGACTTTTATCCCCGCCTTCTTCGACATCCCTGAAGAGGAAATCGAGGGACGCCTACCCAGACTGCAGGATGTCTCGGAAGAGGACGATAACGAAGAGTCTGTCCCGGCAGAGCTGACCAACGGCCGCAGCCGCCGTACTGGTAGAAGGGGTGACTTACTTCGTGGCGTTCTGGATCCCGGGCGCAATGGCTCTAAGCCTCGTGGGCAAAAGGAGGGCAGTGCGGCATCCGGTAGCAAGGAAACCACTCCTGAAGTTGGTTCTGCCAACGAAGAAGAGATGCCCGATGCACCCGAAGAAGGTGCTGGGCCCGAAGTGTCCAATGAGCGATGGATGCCCATTGTTCCTCAGCCGATCGTTACCACAGGCGACGATACTCTGCTGACTGCGGATGGCGAGTTGAAGGCAGACGGCTTCTTTTCTAGGCCATGGTACAACTTCTTCTGCAACCAAACCATCTTCGTCTTCTTCAACGTCTTTCAGACTGTTTACACCCGTCTGAGAGACGTGAAGGAGAGTAAAGAAAGTGTCATCGAGGAGATCAATCGCCAAAGCCGGCCGCGTCCTGCCAAGGACATTGGGTTGGCGGACAACACCCTGAACTACTTTAGTCCTCAAGATGATGCTTCAACGTTTTGGCCAAAGACCCTCGACCTTGTGGAGGAGTACATCGCCGGCGACATTGACGAGGTCAAGTACCAGGACGTACTGCGCCACTACTACCTCAAGAGCGGGTGGAAGCTTTACACCATTCAGGACCTCTTGAAGACTCTCTGCCGTCTGGCCTTGACCTGCAGTAGCACTGACGCCAAGGAGAAGACGCCGGACTTGATCCAGCAATATCTTCACAGTCGTGAGAAGGACGAGACCAATTATCAGGCCGAAATCGCTGCCAGGAAGTATGCAGAGAAATGCGTCAAGGATGGAGAGATGTTTGTGATTTGCTGGGTAAGTCTGGATCAACACCGAGTTTCATCGCCGTCTAATCAAAATCTACAGTTTCCGCAAAAGACTGAGGCGACTGTTCGCTGGCTTCAACGCGAAGACACGACATTCTACATGGACGAGATGAAGGCTAAAGACCGCTGGCAATATTACATCTCGTCCTTCATTCAGGTCGAGCCGACCGAAGGTGTGCCTCGCCACAAGCTTCAGAAGGCTGTCCTGGCCAGGAACTTGCCAGCCAGCGACGAGAAGTTCGATGACAGCCAGATCCCCAAGCCGATCTCGTACGATGAGGATCTTTCGATCAGCATCTGCCTGAACACGAGCAAGATGGTCTGGAAGGCGGGTACGTCTGAGTACTTTGTCTATGACAATATTCCCAAGGAAAAGGAAGCTCGAGAGCGCCATCTCGAGAGGCTCAAGAACGCCAGCAACAAGCGCGACACCAAACTTCGTGAGAAGTTTGTCTTCAACAGCCCGTGGATGAAAGGCATGAGCCAGGCGGACGTGCAGAAGTCCAACGAGGGCTGGTCAAAGTGGCTCAAGGAGGGCGTTCTCCCGTCCTCTGAAGCCGGCGACGCCATGGACATTGCCGATTGAAACAATTCGGCGCACGCTCGGCCACATGCGGATTCCGGGAGGACAGATGTGTCTTGTGGAAAAGTAAGGAGACTGGGTGAAGAATGCATTTCACAATTACGAAGATACCAGGCGGCATAGCGGTGCTGAATGGCTGGCTGCCATGTTACCCAGGGCTCACATGGATTTATATCTGAATAACCTTGATCACCTAATTTATGGTGGGAAGGTTTGGCATGGCGTGGGATTGGGTCATTGGCGTTTATTTTCTTCCTACCATTTTGATGTTTTTGTCGTGTCTTGAGGGAGGGAGAACAAAAAGGAGGCGGTCTTCTCAGCTGGAGGGATACTTCGTTGCCTTTCGGTCATTTTTCCTTTTTTTTTCCTCTTTCCTTTTCTACTCCCTCGTTGTACAATAGATATAGTTGCACAAAAGAGTTATGCATACGACGAACACTGGGAATGCTTCCGCGGCAAGGGATTAGTGATCCCCATGAGATGAGTGATCCTTGGACGTGTGGTCCACCTCGGCCGATGTCGCGACACCAAATCAGGTCTGTCGTAGCTCGGTTTGGATCCATTGCTTTCCCACCCCCCTCCCCCCCACGAGCTTGATTATCGAAAAAATCTGATAACTCAAGCAGCACAGCCACGCATGTCAGGATGCGACGCAGGTGGAGTATCACAACAGGAACTAGCCGCGAAAAAAGGCGCAGATCACGGCAGATGGGAAGCTTTTGGGAAAAGATGCAGTCGTCTGATTCGTGATATTAGGTAAAAAATCTGCAACGGGGTGGCCCGTTGCGCTATATCTAAAACGCTGGTATACTGAAACTTTTTTTTTGCCGCGAGGATAATACGGGAACCATATGTGACCATCTTTCCTTCTTTTTGGTGCGTCAAATAATCTGCAGAAACCGGCCGGGGGACTCATGGCCGGCGCGGCGCGCGCAAGTCGCGGCACATGTGTCTGATGGAGGGGTCGTGGCCTGTTTTTTTTTTCTCTTTCTCGTTCTTCATCAGGGAACCCCACCAAGCAGCCAGTCCCCACGTTCTCCGAGTGAATTCAAGGTCCTCTCTACTGAATTATAGACCCGCACCAGCTCGGAGCTCCGAGAACGTTTGCAGTTTGGCATGTGCTTTGCGCAGCTTATTGCAGGCTCTCGATGACAATGGCAGAGGCGCCGCCGCCGCCGTTGCAGATACCGGCAACACCAATCTTGGCCTTCTTCTCGCGGAGAACGGTGGTGAGGGTGGTGACGATGCGTGCACCGGAGCAGCCCAGAGGGTGACCAATGGCGACGGAGCCACCGAAGACGTTGACGGTCTCGGGGTCGAGGTTCAGGAGCTTGATGTTGGCGAGGGCGACGACGGAGAAGGCCTCGTTGATCTCGTAAAAGTCAACATCCTTCTCGGTGAGACCGGCGTGCTTGATGGCCTTGGGGATGGCCAGCGCGGGGGCGATGGTGAAGCGCTCCGGCTCGCGGGCGGCATCGGCCCAGCCGCGGATCTTGGCGATGGGAGTGACGCCGAGCTCCTTGACCTTGGCCTCGGACATGAGGACAACGGCGGCGGCGCCGTCGTTGAGAGGGGCAGCGTTGGGGGCCGTGACGGTACCGCCGTTAGGGATGAAGGCGGGGCGCATGGCCTTGAGCTTGGCCTCGTTGAGGTTCTTGACCTCGTCATCCCGGTCGACCGTGATGGCGGGCTTTCCGCGGCCGCCAGAGACCTCGACGGGGGCAATCTCCTTGGAGAAGATGCCGGCCTCGGTAGCGGCCTGGGCCTTCTTGTAGGTGTTGATGGCGTACTCGTCCTGCTGCTCGCGGGTGATGTCGTGGTCCTTGGCGCAAAGCTCGGCGGCCATGCCCATGTGCTCCTTCTTGCCGTAGGCGTCGGTCAGACCGTCTTGGAGGACACCGTCGACGAGGGTCTGGTTGCCGTACTTGGCACCGTTGCGGAGGACGGGGAGGTAGTGGGGGGTGTTGGTCATGGACTCAGTGCCACCGGCGACGACGATGTCAGCGGTGCCGGTGAGGATGGTCTGGGCGCCGAGGATGATGGCCTTCATGCCGGAGGCGCAGACCTTGTTGACAGTCGTGGCGGCGACTCCCTGAGAGAGGCCGGCTCCGAGAGCACACTGGCGGGCGGGGGCCTGTCCGAGGCTAGATAGCGATGGAGGGTCAGCAAACTTGTATGCTTTTGCAGCTTAACCGTTTTATCAGACATACTTGGCGGACAGGACATTGCCGTAGATGACCTCCTCGACATCCTCGGGCTTGATCTGGGGAACACGCTCGACGGCGGCTGTTGACGAGGGGTTAGCGGTGGACTGCCCCGCGCATGCTCCGGACCGTTGATAAGACATTCACATACCCTTGATGGCGTGGGAGCCCAATTGCGTGGCGCTCAGGCTAGACAGAGAGCTGTCCAAGGCAGAACATTAGCTTCTTGATCCAGGCGGTGAACATTTCTTCTTCTCCGACGGAGTAGGATCCAGACGTACCCAAGGAATGAACCGACGGGGGTTCTGGCGGCAGAAACAATGTAAACGGGGGGAAGGTTGGCCATTGTGAACGTCGTGCGAGTGAGACTCGAAGTGTTTGTAGAATAGAAGATTGTGTCGAGGACAGAGCCGGGGGACCGTCTTGTTTATGTGTCACCTGAAGAGAGCAAGCAAACAAATTGAAGCAAACAAATTTGTTGGGCGGCAGGTCACTTATTAGGAAGACGTGCTTCTAATCATCCACCGCACCCCTCCCCTCGCCGCCTTTTCTGATGTTTGGTGGGGTTGCTCCGACCGGACCCTAGCATAGCTGGAACGGTGTCCCGTCTCTGTGGCGCAGTAGCTATCAGGAAGCACTGACCCCCTGCCGGTCCTAGTGTACCTGCTTCCCTAGCGCGAGAAGCGAAGCCGGGGAGTAAGCATATCGCAGCATTCAGTTCCAGCCTCGCAGCCACACATGTGCACCAGCCACACTGCAGCCTTGCAAGAAAGTTTGTAAGACAAGGGTCATTCTAGGCGCGACTCTGCGACTGCGACCGTGACCGGGTCGAGATTTATCGTCATTAGACAAACCGCAACGACAAACTCCAGCCAAGCATTTAGACGCCACAATGGACGACCTATACGATGAGTATGTCTTTTCCCCTTCACTTTGGCTTTGGTATCAGACTGACCCTTCCTGCACAGGTTCGGTAACTTCATCGGCGAGGATGTCGGTTCTGAAGAGGCGTCTGAAAGGGGCGTGGATGCGGACTACTATGGAGACGATGCGAGTGAAGCACATGCGCCTACGGGCCAGGAGTTGATGGAGATCGATGGTGTGTACTCTGCACTATTCTCCAGTGAAGTTGATGCTGACATCATGACAGACGACGGCCCGTCGAATGCGATCATCCTGCACGAAGACAAACAATACTATCCCACGGCGCAACAAGTATACGGAGACGAGGTCGAAGTTCTAGTTCGGGAGGAGGACGAGCAGCTTCTTACGCAGCCCATCATTGCTCCTGTCGAGCGGAAGAAGTTCAACATCGAGGAGACCGATCTGCCACCCGTTTTCTTCGACCGCAGCTTCATGACCGACCTCATGAACTTTCCCGATCAAATACGAAATGTTGCGTTGGCAGGACATCTCCATCACGGCAAGACAGCGTTCATGGACATGCTGGTTCTCGAAACCCATGACATTACCGACAGACTCGAGCGCCGCGTTGGCAAGAACCGAGACGAGCAGCTTCGATACACCGACGTCCACGTCGTCGAGAGGGAGAGGGGAGTTTCGATCAAAGCGTCGCCCATGAGCCTGGTGCTTCAGAGCACAAAGGGAAAGTCGCATCTGGTCAATATTCTCGATACACCGGGTCACGTTAACTTCGTCGACGAAGTGGCGGCCAGCTTGCGACTGGCGGATGGTGTCTGCTTGGTCGTTGATGTGGTGGAAGGTGTTCAGGTCAACACAGAGCAGATCATCAAGCACGCGGTTTTGGAAGATATTCCGCTTACGCTCATCATCAACAAGATGGATCGCCTAATTCTTGAGCTGAAGCTGCCCCCTAAGGACGCGTACTTCAAGCTCAAGCACGTCATCGAGGAGGTCAACACAGTCATCGAGAACACAATCCCGGGCAAGGGCGAGACGAAACGGATCAGCCCTGAGAAGGGAAATGTTCTTTTCGCGTGTACCGACATGGGCTGGTGCTTCACTCTGCAGTCATTTTCAAAGATGTACACCGACACTTACGGCGGTATCAACACTGAGGATTTCGCTAAGAGGCTATGGGGAGACATCTATTTCAACCCTGAGAAGCGCAACTTCACGAGGAAACCGACAGAGACTCGCTCAAGCCGTTCGTTCGTCAAGTTCGTTATGGAGCCGATTTACAAGATCTTCACCCATACCATCAGCGACACCCCTGAAGAGTTGAAGAAAGTGTTGGGCACATTGGGCATCACTCTGAAGCCATCTCAATACAAGGCCGACGCCAAGGTCTTGTTGAAGCTGGTTTGCGAACAATTTTTCGGTCCATCAACGGGCTTCGTCGACATGATTGTGCGACACGTCCCATCACCGCAAGAGGCTGCCGAGAGATACCTGGAGAAGTACTACACTGGACCCCTGGACACTAAGGTTGCCGGGTCCATGAAGGCCTGCAACCAGGACGGACCTCTTGTGATTCACGTCTCCAAGCTCTTCAGCACAGCAGATGCCAAGAGCTTCTACTCTTTCGGTCGTGTTTTGAGTGGTACAGCTCGCCCCGAAACGCAAGTCAGAGTCCTAGGAGAAGGCTACTCCACAGACGACGACGAAGATATGGCAATGGCAACGATATCAGACGTTTTCATCGGCGAATCGAGGTACAACATCCCCACGGATGGTGTGCCAGCAGGCAACTTTGTGCTACTGAGTGGGGTCGACAACTCAATCGTCAAGACGGCGACGATCTTCCCCCCAAAGCTAGAGGACAACGAAGATGTGTACATCTTCAAGCCCGTCACTCATTTCACAGAGTCAGTCCTGAAGGTAGCTGTTGAGCCCATCAACCCTTCAGAACTGCCCAAGATGCTGGACGGCCTGCGCAAAATTCAAAAGAGTTATCCTTTGATCACAACCAAGGTCGAAGAGTCAGGAGAGCACATTGTCTTGGGTACGGGCGAGCTGTACATGGATTGTGTCTTGCACGACTTGAGACGTCTGTACGCCGATATGGAGATCAAGGTGTCCGACCCCGTCACCCGATTCTGCGAAACAGTTGTAGAGCAGTCGGCGACAAAGTGCTATGCGATCACGCCGAACAAGAAAAACAAGATTACGATGGTCGCAGAGCAGCTTGACAAGGGCATCTCAGAAGACATTGAGTCCGGCAAGGTCAAGATTCGGGATCCAATTCGCAAGACGGCCAACTACTTTGAAGAAACTTACGGCTGGGACAAACTGGCGGCGAGAAGCATCTGGGCATTCGGTCCTGATGAGATGGGACCCAACATCCTTCAAGACGACACGTTGCCCTCCGAGGTAAGGCCTGGCGGCTTCCTTGACTGACCCCTTTGGAGGAACCACCAGACTAACGAGCTGCAGGTCGACAAGAAGCTCCTGACCACGGTCAAGGAGACCATCCGCCAAGGATTTAGCTGGGCAACCAGAGAAGGCCCCCTGTGTGAAGAGCGTGAGTCCCCCATTTCCTTGCCCCTGTTCTTGTTCGCCTCCTGTCTTCGTGTCGTCCTTCAATGCCTTCGCTAGGCGCCGTTATTGGTCCCCGACCAGGCGGAAATAGCTCCCGGGAGGGTCCAACACATGGAACTGGGGTTGGGGTTGGGTTCTTAGGCATGGCTTGCATTAGCAGCAAAGGCCCCCTCACGTACCCCGACCTGTCAGAAGAAAACCTGCTTCTACGCACGAGACCCTTTTCCCACAACCATGCCTCTCTTTGGTTGACCGGGATGGGGGCACGGCCCTCAGCAGAAATTCTGTCCCCACATCAGACCACTTCCCAGCCTCTGCTTGCTCACCGGTACACTAACTCGATATCGTGACAGCCATTCGAAATACAAAGTTCAGAATCACCGATGTGGCGTTGGCTTCGGAAGCCATCTTCAGAGGAGGCGGTCAGATCATCCCTACCTCCCGCCGAGCATGCTACTCCTCCTTCCTGATGGCCTCACCTAGACTGATGGAGCCTCTGTACTCCGTCTCTGTGACGGGACCTCAGGACTCGGCCACGGAGGTTTACACGACGCTGGCTAGACGCCGTGGTCACGTTCTCCAGGACGGCCCGGTGGCCGGCACGCCGCTTTACCGTGTCAACGGTCTCATTCCTGTCATCGACTCGTTCGGTTTCGAGACAGATTTGCGCATCAAGACAAAGGGTATGGCCATGGTGAGTCTGACATTCGACAGCTGGAGTATTGTGCCCGGCGATCCTCTCGACAAGGAGGTCATCATCCGGCCACTACAACCGGCTAGCGCGCAGGCCACGGCTAGGGACTTTGTGTTGAAGACCAGAAGGAGAAAGGGTCTGAGCGAAGACGTTAGCGTGGCCACCTTCCTCGAGCCAGAGTTCTACAAGAGCCTCATCGAGAGCGAGATTCTTGGCGAATGAGGGGGCTAGGGATCGAGGGAAAGATGTATGGTGGTCGCAGGCGGGGCTCTTCGCCAGCTGTGATGCCGAGCCATTCGAGAGTGATGGAGTTGGCGCAAGCATACGGACATGTGGTCTTGCGGTCCTGCAAGTCGCCGTTTGGGGATGGAAGGATGGAGTGATGCCTCCCATGTACGAGGCATCTGGTGAGAATGTTTGTTAATAGATGAGCCGCCCATGAGACACTAGGTGCTCGGGCCGTTGTATACCAAGAAAAAAACGGGGGCGGTCTCCATCTTTCACGTCTACATGAGGCCATCAGATAGATACCTCAACGATACTTCTCTCGGATTGCATGGCTCTGGTTGTAGTCACGGGCCATTTGGAGTTGAGAGGCTGGTTGAGAAATGTCTTGCTGAAAACTGTAGCCTCCTCACGGAACCCAGGATCTGGCTGTTGTCGGGGAACTTGCGGGCGCCGGATCCCAATCTACTCCGCTTCGGCGACCCGACCCCGGATATGCCGTGGAAGGTGTGTGGCGCATTGTTCATCCCAGATTGAGTTGGTGGACGTGCTCGTGGACGCGCATGTACGGGGTGAACGAGGACTCCTCCAGACCCTCTTGGCGTCTAATATCTCGTGTTTCTCTAACTGACTCGACTCATTAGTCAGTTTTGGCAGACATCCCTCATGAATCGGCAAAAACCGAAGCCGAAGGAGGAAGGTGGAGGAAAGATTTCTTCGGCGGTAGAATAAACCACTGCGTGACCTCAATTGGCACGAAAACCAAAAAGGAAGTGCCCAGAGGCGGATTCGAACCGCCGTCAACACGGTATCGCTGAGTGATGGAGACCACAACGTATCATCCTAACCAACTAGACGATCTGGGCGAATTGGAAAGGAAACGGGGAAGACCGGGTCCTTGCTTGGAAACTGGACCCCGGCAAGGGACTCATGTAGCTCAGCGTGCGGCTTGCAGGTGGCAGGTCCCGCTCTGATGGGGCAGCTGGCGAATGGCGTGGCTTGTGGCTGTCAGAGGAAAACTGCAGTTCTGTGAAAGTTCCGAATGCTTCGGGGATCTGATCAAGTGAGAAACGTTTAATTTATATGGGTGTTGTGGGTTTCAGTAGGTGCATCGTGAGATTCATTGTGTGATGTTTTGATGGTATGTGGTGGACATCAAGGGCAATGCGATCGCCTATCGGCTCCGACATCCATAGCTGGTTTCGACAGTGTTGTTCATTTTGATCAAGGTGCTAGTAACAGCGTTGGTTCGATTATTAGGAGACTGCCTATTTTTCCTGTGCTGGAGCGACTACTTTTCCTGTGGCTATGCTCTACCCTACTGTCGTCGTCTTCGTCGTTGTCGTTGTCAATATCATTGTTATTACCATTACTATCGTTATTGCTGTCACTGTCATTATTATTGTCGCTCCTATCGTCTTTAACAGAAATGGTTTCAGTACACAGGAAAATTAGGCGCTCTCATTCTTAGAGCCAAGAAATACCTCTTTCAAAGTCAGTCAGTCGCATGTGAAGACAATCATCCTGCTGGCTGTCATCGCGTTTTCGGTATGTTCAATCTGTTCGCCCAACTCCATCGATGTCAGGTGTTTCCCCCACGGAAAACCCTGGAGAAATCACTTGTCTTCTTTCATTGTATCTCACTGCTTATTCTCTGTGACTCGGCATAAGTTAAAAAGATGTCGTTGTTGTTACGTCGCAAGCTGTTGACCTGGGCCAACTTGACATCTTTGAGACTAGCTCAACGGCAGACTCATGAGTTTCGTATATTACGGCTCTGCCAGGGATATCTCTCTGAAGAAACAGTCACAGAGCGTGCCCAAGCAAGATTAGGGTTGTTGAGCATCAAGCAGCTCGGTGCCAGGCAGCAGACACTGAAGTCAACGGCATCAGCTTCGACCCCGTGAGGACCGGCACCAAGCAGGCTAATGTGCCATAAAAGCAAATCAAACCTCCCTCCTTAGAGTTTGCACGTAGTGACGCTGGCCAAACTCAACTTTTGCATGCATTGGCGTGGTCCCCCTAGGTGTAGGCCAGGGAAAACAATCACTGTATCTGAGGACGTTGATGGCTTGCTAGTCCGCGTACGGAAGCGTTATCTCCAGGTCCTCGACGTTCTTCCTTAACAACCCTGGAATTCACCTGACCGGATCTCACTTAGACGATGCAGCGAGCAGCCCATGTCAATGTCAAGAACCTCCCCAACGAATTCCGCTCGTGCAGCCGCCATTTCCGAATGTCAGAAGACAGCCCCAGCCTGAATCCTTCATGTTTTCTGTCCTGGCCTGATGTTTCGTGGGTAAGACGACAAGAGCCCCATCGCGGGAACAGGCGCTTCCGTAACCAGCCTCCTTCTTGGCTGATCGAACTATCGTGAAACAGCTCCATATATAGCCCCCAAACAACCCCAGAATTAAACATTAGAGAAAAAAGCTCCGTGACATCTGTCTCCAAACAACCCCCTTTGGACGTTTTGCCCTTGGCAGTGGTCACACACGTAGCAGAGCTTTGCGATACAGTCGATCAAGACCCAGTAGCTTGTTTGGAGTGGACAGAGGAAAAGGCCGCGGATTTACAAAGCGGACTTAGACGTTCCTAGCTCCATACCCCGGAAAATGATACCACCCAACGCTGCTGCCGCCCTTAGTCGAACGTTTGGACACAACTCGACGGGCTAAAAATGCTGTACTGCGTAGATCGCAGAATCGACGACGTCTTTCCACAACGCTCGAATTGTATTGGTACTCGGGGCTGTCGGAACACACCTGGCACGCCAGAAGGTGATACGGCCCAGGAACGGAATTCATCTCTTGGCCATCAATTGGAGACCCCGACCACACCCAATTCCTCAACAAAGTATACCTCTGCCAGCATTCTAAATGTTAGCGTCGTCCCATACTAGCCTCCTTTGGTAGGAATATTCATGATCTTCAGAGGTATCGTCAGGGCTCAGAAAGTGGCCTATCGACGCGGATTTACATAGATCTTTTTCTAGAGAAAAGGCCTAGAAAAGCGGCTTCGAAAATCGGGTCAGAATATGTCTCCCTCACCTAATTTTCTAAGAGCATAACATACTCCAGTACTTTTAGCCAGTAAGCGATTCTACTGATACAGAAGTAACGCGCTAACATTTAGAATGCTGGCGGAGGTATACAGAGGGAACCCCCGCCCTACTCCAAATCTCATCGTCATGGCCGGCCGTACGGAGCGCCGATCACCAACCGGGGGGTGTTCGTCCCTTTCGTCTAGCCGTCGAACGAATTCCCTCCACTGACATGGATTTCCTCGAGTCCCAAGAACGCCTGCGCCTGCGGCAGCCCCCGGAACCCGGAAGGGGGACCAGGACCTGGAGTAGCCTCCCTCCCCACCGCCGTCGCCGTCGCAATCGGGCCGTCCATTGCGGAGTTTCTTTCTTCCCCCCTCTTCTTCTGGGTGACCCTATCCCCGGTTTATCTCTGCTGCAACTCCCTCCCCTCCCCTCGCCGTCAGCCAGGTCGCACAAGGCGAAGAAAACCACACACCGTGACACCTCACTTTCACCTTGCCTGGTCTTGCCCCCCTCATCCACTATTGCCCCTCTCTGGCGAGTTACACCCCAGCACACCGACTTTACTCCAGATTCCACCCCTCTCTTTCTTTCTCTCTCTCTCTCCCTCTAACGCCGAAACAGTTGACTCTTTAGGCTAGGACTTCGTCCCTCGGGTGCCATCAACGGCAATCTTGAATTGGACAAAGATTGACATTGACATTCGGCTACAAAGATCTCTGATCAACGGCGCCGTCTTCTAAACGAGAGCCGTCTGTTGGAGCGGCTGTATCTGACGGGGATCAACCCTCCAGTTCAGTGTACAACGCTACCTTGTCTTAAACCCTCCTGTCGCCTCCATATCTTCACTTCCTTGACCCTACCAACACCACCATGTCCAGATACATGCGAGAAAAAAAAACCCCACGCGAGAATACGGATACCGAACCAAAATTTCAAAAAGACAAGCCAAAATACACCCGGGAAACCTTCTGGTCCCTTCACTTCACCACGCCCCCTTTTGCCCCTCAAAACCCCCCACTGACGTCGCCTTCTCGACCTCAGACGGTCGATTCTGGTATCCATACTGGCAAAACATCGGGTCGGCAGATGTCGAAAGGCCCAGATCGCAAAGCTCGAGAGAGCCCACTCTAAGCCACGCGAGCTCATCTAGCGCAGCCACCGTGAAGGTTTTTTTTTCTTATCCTTTTGATAGGTGACATTTTTTTTCCTTTGGCGCGCCACGTCTCCAGGGGATCCCGTAGTAAACGCCGCGCGGGTAAAGTGTCAGAGGCGACGAGACAGACGCCAGCAGCCCACGTATTACCCCCGCCCAGCTCTTTGCGAATCATGAATATCGCCACGCTGAGGCCATCATTGAGGGTATAACGACACGTATCTGTTTGGCACTTCCATGGTCACGTCAAAGTCTACCTTGCTGCATATTTGCTGCTACGCAGTACTCTTTTACCTTTTTACATATGAAGCAAAAGCAATCAAGAGTGTTATGCGAAACGACAATGTTTTGTCGTCGTCACTGCTTTTTTTCTTGCCAAGTTGAAGTTGACGCCTCTTTTGTCGTAAGCGCATAACTGCAGATGGTAGATCTGCATGGGACTCCTCCCCTGGAAACGGAAAATGCGTGTGAATATGCGAGTAGTGTCGCGTGCCCTGCGCCTTGCCGCATTGGCGGCAGGAAGGAAAGATACATTAAAAAGAAACAAAAGGTAAACAGGAGGAAACGGGTGTATCTCTTCCGCCACCCGACGTATATTGAAATACGACGGTAGAGAGTCGTGACCCTGGCGCGGCGGCAGTGACACATTGACAGCGGCACTACCGCAGACTATTATTCATGGTTTACCGCAGCACCGTTTGTTAAAGTAGTGGGAGCAGCGGGATATCGCCCGGACAGTTCACCGAAACTCTGTTCTGCCTGTTTTTTTGCTGTATCCGTAGATTGTGTCAATGAACGACAGCAAACCAGGGTTCGCCGCCAAGTCCTGCTAGACGACGCAGAGAGACAAGAAAGAGACAGGGTTAAGGATGGATGATCGGCGGGCTCCGGCCGTCTGCTTGGGTGACCTGCACTTTTGACAAGTTGCATCCCTTCAAAATTGTGTGTGTGAGAGAGAAACAGAGACAAATGGGATAAGTTCTGCAAAGAAGGCGTATCTCGCCTTGCGCTATCTTCAGCATCAAGAGTAGGGTAGTAGATGACGAAGGGCCATGATCGCGCGGCAGGTTTCCAAGACTTTCAGCCTTCCTTTAGAGGAAACTCGGAAGCAATCACGACAACACATAACGAAAAGCTTTCCAACAATAACAACAACAACAACACCTCGAACACACCCCCACCAGCCACTGCAGAACCAGAGACATGATGTGATATGCGACTTTGGCAAGGACTCCCCGCTGCAAGTCAACCTCCTGAACCTACCTTACCTCGCCATGCATCACAACCCGCCGTCTCCCAAGATCCAGGCCGTTCCTCTTTGCAACGCCGCCGCCCTGGGCGCGACCCCAGATGGCCGGCCGGCCGCCCCCATATCCCACACCACCACCAACAACGACGACAGACAAAGTACCGTATCATGCCTACCTGCCGGCCCAGGGACCTGCCGTTTTGACGCCTCGAGAGAGGTTGTCTGCCCCCCCTTCGGCACATGCCAACCCACACCCCGTTGAACACGCTACTGAACGCCTTTCTATGCGTTTTTCGTTGGGAACTTCCTTCTTGAGCTCGACAGACATCCTCATTGGGCGTAATCTTCGTCTCTTTCCGATTCAGGCTGTGTGGCTGAGTGCGCATTCCACGTCCGTCGCCTTCGTCACCGTCACGCAGATAAAGCAACGGCAACAGGCCTGGGCGATAGACAGAGAGGGTCCCCATGCTACCTTCCAACGTTGGACTCTTGTCAGGTTATCGTCGTGATGCTGCAGCGCATGACGGAAGAGCAGGAGGCTCCCCTGGGTTGAAGAAGCATCCCGCCTGCCGTCTCCGATACTCGTCGAATCTCGACGGGCATGCCGTGTGACGCAAGTTCAATATCGCCGAGTGGCCTTCATTGGACACGATCGATCGACGTTGAGATGGTGTGTGGCCCGCGGCTTACCTCCTGCTGGGCATGGCCCTGCACAACCGCGCATCCAGACCTGTCGCTGTGGGGGAGGCGCAGCCACGACGACTCAACTTTTGGCCCAGAATGTCGTCTGCACTTCTTGATGGACAATGTGACAACGGCGAGTGTCCCTAGCCGTGACGGGTCCCCAAAAAGCGAACAAAAAAGAGCATATTCAACAAGACGAAAGCATAGACGAAGACGAAGACGATGAGAATAGGGAAAAGAGCTTGGGCCACGGAAGGCTCGGGAGTTGCAGATCGGACGGGGATTCTTCATTCGAACCCTACCTTAGGTAGGTACCTCACCTACCTACCCCGAGCTAAGAGGGACCTCCGTCCACCAATTGCCTCGTGGCCGGGTAAACCACGAAGCTGGCCGACTAGCAAAGATATTACGTCCGTACGTGTGGCTCCCTTCCATCTGGTCGAACCAACCTCCGCGAGGCAATAGCAGAGTTAGCTCGCCGTGTTGTGCGTGGATTCACTCACTCCTACATGGTAGATCTGCAAAACCAACCTGTGCCACTTACAACTGCTGCACTACGTATTAGAGTTCTGCGCCGCCAAAAAAAAAAAAAGAAAAAAAAAGAAGGGGGCGCGTGAAGGAATCCAACAATTGCAGCTTCACGGCCCGTGGGCTTTTGCGCTGCTGCAGCAAAACGTTGTGTGTGTTTTGCTCGATGTAACGCTCCTGGTGGTTGGTTTCCCTTCTTCCCCCATGCCTTTTCTTCGATCTGACTTGCACCCAGCAGCAAAACATCTGCCTTCCTTACCCCCTCATGTGGTTGGGAGGGGGGGTGCTAGGGGCGCGGCATGAGCAGGACATGGTCAGCGCCACAAATGTAACGCCATGCAAGTTTTTGGTGCAGGCGAAGTTGGACAGGACGGTCCATTGCCTTGGACGTAGCCCATCCATCTTATTGCAGATCCGCATACCGAGAAACGATTCCTCCTCCTCGTCGTCCCCGTGGAGGCGGCAGCAATAGCAGTCAGCTAGTGCAAAATGTTTTGAGGGATAAACTTCCTCTCTTCGTTAAACAGACCCTGAACCAGTCGGCTGTCGCGGTGGGCAGTTAGCGAGCCAGAGGGATGATACCTCTGGCTCGGCTATTGAATGCAATAACATGGCAGTTGATATAGATGGTGGTAAGCTCAGCCCAATGTTTCCAACCGTGTCTGAAGGGCATGGGGAACATGGGCGGTGTAAACATGTGCTGGCTGCTCGAACAGGTACTACGTGTTATTGCTACCACCCATTCCGACAATTGTGTGTGAACACGTCGTCCCGCTCGCAAAAAAAAAAGCCATCATATTGCTGCTGTTGCTGCTCATGACATAGTTCCTCTATCTGTTCCGTAACGAAAACGTGGTGTGGACCACTGCAAACAGTCCGAGCACATTTTCGTGAAGAGCACGAAACCTCCCTCCTTTCCCCCCTCTTCCCGTCGTCCCAGCCCTACCCGGAAAACAGCCGCCGGGTTTGCGAGAGTCATGAACCGTTGGCCGATCCCGCCCAGACCCTGCGAGCTTTCGTCAGGTGGAGAGAGAAGGCTGCGCCGCCGCGCGGATGCGAGTCCTGTTAGCAAAAGGACCCTTTTCCGGTGGATGACGGTACCTGTCGATCCCATCCTGAGTAAGTGAGTTGCCAACACTGGGCTTGGGTGGGTGAGTGTCTTCTGGTTTTGCCATGGCAGGAAAATCGATATAGCTAATAATCCCCTGCCAAGGTGGCGATGCCTTGGCCAGGAAGGGAAAAAAAGGTACAGAGCGTCGATCACACCTATTTAAAGACACGATTCCTTGTTTATTTCCGGTTGTCAAGCGGATGTCGATTGTGGATAAATTTGCCATTTTACCATATCAAGTTCAACCTAGACCCAGATGGCGATATGCAATCTGCAGCTCTGCGACATTGTACGCCGATAGCCGTGACTGATTCACACCGATCATACGCAGGTTTCGAGCATCTTGTCCAGAACGCCCCTGAGGGTGTCGTTCTCCAGGGCGGCAGCGACGCGCTCCTTGTCGCTCAGCTGTTTGTTGACCTGGTCATCCTGGGCGTGGGCGTTCTCCTTGACCCTGACGTCGACGCGGTAATTGGGGGGGAGCGCTTGCTCCAGACGCACACGAACCCCCAAGCCAAGGACGGTGGCGAGAGAGCAGTGTGATACGGTGGGCGTCAAGTCGACCTTGACCTGAACCAGCGCATTGGGGTCTGACGGTCCTGAACAGGGAGGTGGGTTGATGTGGATGTCAGGAAGGTTGACGACTGCCAGCTGGCCCAGAGAGAGGGGGTGCTCTGGATCAGAGATGGTAGATATCAAGTCTATGAAACGTCAGTTGCGTGATCCCTACAGGGTCTGGCAAGTGTGGCAGGGGATTCGCGGCGGTTCGGAGTTGGGTCGAACTGGAGAATAATGAATGGGCATTCCTCGCCTTGCGAGGAGACGGAAGCGAAACCCACAACGGTGAGCATCCTCGTCGACGCATCACGCAGCAACTGAGATCAATGCGACTATGCATCGCGATGGTAAAGAGGGGCCAACGGTCTCGTGATATGGTACGGCTGCAGCGCGTGGCGCTTGCCTCGTCTACACTCGTGTGGACCACACACGCCTCCGACTCTGAGTGGACATGTCTGGAAGACTCGGCATGGTGCACCTTTCCATTTGGTAGAGGAAAAGGGGGGAAGAGGCCTCTCACCGTAGATTTCCTGCTCATCGATGGGCTCCTCAGCAAAGTCGTCATCGACAACGTCCCGGTCGGGCCATAATGAGTCGTCATCGCAGAAGGGGCGTGACAGGTAGGCAGGTTTGGCTAGAATGACATCGTTATATTTGGCATCTGGGCCCTTCCTTGGCGCTATCCTCGTGGTCTGACGCGTCGGCATCTGAGCCGCGCTCAGGATGGTCGGGTTCGCATTGTCGAGATCTTTGTCCATGGCTGTCAAAATGAGAAAGATTTGCTGCTGCTGCTTCTTTGTCGATTCGAGATGCCCTCTCAAAAGGCCCCCAGTCGCTCGGTTAAGGCGGGACGAGGCCGCGGTAGTGAATTGAGATTGAGATGGGTGGTGATGGCGTATGGCGTATGGCTCTGCTGCAGTTGCTCGCAAAGTGTTCTTTTTTCGGAAATCACCCTCGTCACGGTGAATGTGTGTTCCTGTCTTCTGGTCGTTGGCGATGAGGCTGTGGATGGGCTTGTGGATGGCAAAGAGATTGAGCTGGCATGAGTGAATCAATATTTTTGGAGGTATTGCCCCAGGTGCCCCCGCCCAGCGACGAGGATTAGATAAGCGACGTCGAGGGGTCGCCAGCAAAAAGGTCGTTGGCGCATGAATCACTAATCTTACAGTGATGGCAGAGCGCTGGAATATTGCCCCTCACTTGCCGGAATCGGACAGCTCATCCCCGCTTTACTTAGTGTGTCGGGCCCCCGTGTCGTCAGCGGAGATCCACCATTTAAAGGATTCTCGATGATCTTCCAATAAATCTAAAATAACCTCTTGGATACCGCGCAAAAGGAGCATCGAACGATGGCCATTTCCATCCATCCCGTGTCCTCCGACCCCTCAAAAAAATGCCACCTGGGGGTCGTTTTTCTGCGGGTTATCGGGCGCTTAGGACCCTGCCACTGCGTTCCTAAACATCCATGAATCGAATCCAAATCCACTCTCGTCTCGTCTCGCAACTGCGGATATGGGTACGAAAAAAAAAAAAAAAACCAAAACCAAACGTGTCCACGACAACTCGTGGTTTTCCTTCTCTTCCCTTTCCACACACACCCCCATGCAAACCGCTATTTCGCCCCCATGTTACCACACCTCCGCGATGGGGAGACTTTGGTCTTGGAAAGCTAAGATCATCTCACGGCGCCTTGCCCATTCGTGGTCGTGGTAGCAGTAGCGTAAGGCTGACGGGACCCTTGACTGGAGAAAAAGGAGCAGCCAGTGCAAGCATCAAGGAACCGCCCCTTGCGGTTTTCCCAAAGTTTAATTACCTCTCTCCAGATCAACCAAAGAACCTGTTCCCGAGGTCCCCATCATGACTTCATCCCTTTCACTTTCCCTTTCCCTTGGATCCTTCTATTATTTCTTTGCCGACAGCTCTAATGAACCTTAATGCTCAGGAGCCACGTTGAGCCGTTCCATTCGTAAAACGCGTTGCTGGACCTGGTCCGACCCCACGGTAGGCGGACCATGTCCAAGGCACGACTTCTCGTCCGAACCATCGATTTCGTCCATGGGGGCCGAGGAAATTTGACGCCCCGTCTAGCATATCATGCCGTGCCGCTTTCCTCTTTGCTTCTCCCGCTCTTCGAGAAGCATGATGGAAGCAATAGAACAAAATTGAACGTGATTTTACTGTGCCATGATCCCAGCTGCATGTGTCTTTGGATACTCCGACCACACCCTCAACCATCTCCTCGACGCCCAATTGGCAATGCGATGAAGAAGATCCGCGATTCGTCAGACGGGCAGCATCGCAAGCAGCAGCAGCAGCAGCCAACACTCTGCACCCCAAGCTACCTACGCGCGTGGCCGGGCTGCTGCGCTTCCCGATCCATTTCCCGCCCGTCGGCCCAGTTCTTCACTCGGCGCGCGCTGTCAATACCTTGGGTACCGATGTCCCTGCTGCAGCTGCCTCGGACACCAATTTCTGGAACGGGCTAAGTGGCTGTCATCGACGCAACGGCAGTGCGTCTTGGTTCGTCGCCCAAATGTTTAAAGATTCCCCGGAGCGGGCGGACGGACGGGACTGGGCCTTCCCAGCTGCCGCGCCCCTTGTCTTCGGCCGAGTCATCTGGTGCTACCTCTATGCAGCCAGCAGCCCTCGACCGCTAAAGTTTAGGCCCTACAGGTATCGTTCAAGGTCAGCTTGACTGCGTGCCCTTTTCCCTTCTGGTGGACAGCAGTCATCTCGCATCGACGAGGCAGGCCGGCTTCCCCCCGCAAAGAGCAGAGAGCAGCTGGACTTGGTCCATCGCCGTCGTCGGCTTCTCGCATGTTCGGATCGCCTAATCATCGGCAAATGCTCATATGCGAGTCACGAAAGACCACCAACACAATCTGACCAACATGGATCAGGAGCACGAGAGTGGACATGTACGGATACTGGGTGCCCATTCGGACCGTCCAGGCTCGGGACACACCCCTCGTGCCGCCCGAATGATACCCTCCAGATGAGGGACCCCTGTATTCTCAGCGACGCCTACCAGCGTGTGCCCGAGATCTTGGGGGCGAAGAGCAAGAGACCCCCCTGAACGAACGATTCCAGGAACCAGTTGTGCGAAAGGGAACAACCGAGCGTGACAGATGCTAGCCTCCAGCGCTAGGCTGGCGGTTCATTGGCACACGTTCGGATCCGAGGCACACTCAGCCCCAGGATGCAGGGCAAGCTATGCGGCCTGAAACCACCATTGCGCCAGTTGAACGGATAGACGTTCCCCTTGTATTCTTCCATCAACATGCTTGATTGGAAGATGCCAATTACCTTTTCCATTGTCCAGCTAGGGATAGCCCCTTTCATATCAAGCTTGAATTTCACTGGGTGGTGGGTGGGATGCTTTCTGCTCTTCTGCGCAGACGACGAGCGGCTGGGCTGCTTGTCGACTGGCCAACTCGACGGCAAAGGTGGAAAGCAGCCAAGAAAAAGACAGGACCTGGGGTGGGTAACGGGATTCCTCGGTATGTTCCATTTTCGATGCCCTGCGAGGTCGGCCACCGCTAGTTTTTAGCATGTGAATGTCGACATTGTCGCTTTCCTCACCCCATTCTGCCCTGCTCACCGTGTATTCGTGACCTTGTCCATTTCGGTTGGTCGGTAAAAGGCGGCCCTGCTGTCATTCTATTTGCTAGATGACAGGCGTCGGCAGCCTTTCTAGAGTACTTGGTACTATCAGGGAGGGAGGGGGTGGTGGTGGTGGTGGAGGAGAAGGAGGAGGGGATACCGTTGTGGGATACCGACGAGGACAAAGACGTTGTCTCGAACGTTGGCCCAAAAATGGCAACCTGTAGGTATTTCTTCAGTACCGACACGGCCTGCGGACCCCGGTCGATGAAGTTGCGCGTCCTCCAGCCGCCGTCGGCCTTAATCAAGCGTCGTAAAATTATTGGGAAAAAGTGATGGAGCGCTGGAACGGGATCCTTGAAAACCCCAGCCGTACCAACAACAAAGTGCACTTGTGTGGTGAGCCAGCAAGGGCAGGGAGTCGAGCAGGACGAAAAAAGCCACCAGTCCCATCCTCGTCGGGAAGCTCTGCGTGGCGCAGACTGCGGTCGAGATTGAGCAGACCCCGCGATCTCCACTAAGCTGTTGACCAGTCCCATCAAGATACCGGCTCCTCATCATCCCACAATGACAGGTCGAAGACGACTCGGGGCATAGCCAGACGAGCCAAGTCAGTCCGCGGCGCACTCTCAACCTCGTTGGCTTGCGCCACCTGTCGGGTTGAATCCATTGACTCGAATAACCAACCGGGTCAGGTTGGATTGGGCGTGGCGCCAACCCGCCGCCGTCGCTGTCAGTCTGTGATTGTTGCGTGTAAGTCGCCCCCTGGGTTGAAAAAAAAAAAAGAAAATCTCCATGAATTTCTCCGAGTCAGAGGTCAGAGGTGTGTGTGCTGGCTTGTGGTGGCCAAACTCTGAAAATATCAATGGGCCTTGGGCAAACTGTGACAGAGCCTCACGGCATGCTGAAGTGGCCTGCCGTTGCTTTGACACCATTCACAAGTGATACTAGACGTGTACCGCCCACGAAGTCGTCTGTTGTCATGGGCTTCTGTCGTTTGCTGAGAGCGTTTCACCGCGGAAGCATCGCTCTGCAGGCCTCGTAGCGCAGCGAATCCGATGTGGAGAGAGTGTTATAGCTTCCCCTGCTCTTAGGAAGGTCCGTTTGATATCCAGAAAGCTACGAAAGTGGGAGCGTTGATTAGGGCGTACGCAAGCGCTCGAGCTGGTGCTGCAAGTGCAGATGAAAAAGCCGTTATAGTTGCATGGATGGGATGGATATCCGATATTAAACTCATAGTCTTTGGCGCAGGTATGGATGGATGGTGCAGCGACGTCTCCCCCCAGCCTCGTCTGGCAACGTCCACCGCCAGTCCACCTAGTCTGATGGCGTAATGTAGCAATGCCCAGACTGTCCAAAAGTGTGGGTGAGGAGGAGTTGGGAGTGTTTGATGCCGAGTCTTTTTCTCTCACGCAGGAGGAGCCTCTGTCACACATTAGAGCTGCGGGTTCCTGGACGTTTCTGACCGGTTGAGGCAGCTGGAACAATGGCATGGTTCCACAGCGAAGGGCTCGTCAGCAAAGATCAGACGAAAGAGATGCGGAGTAAAACAGGGCAAGGCAAACGAAGGCCGGTCGGTCGGAAAGGAAGACGCCTCATGCGGCACCGGATCGGCCCAAAAGGGCATGATGATGGGGACGCCGGTGAGACCGTGAGCAGACATTGCAGGCTGAAGAGTCTGAGGAATTAGCTTGGCCGAGTGTCAGTTGGCGACTTGGGTTAGCGCTGTCAGTGCGACCAGACAGTCATGAGGCCAGAACCTTCGTCGAAGGCCCGACGAAGGGTTCGATTATTCGTACCCAGGTCCAGTGTCATGGCGGGAAAGGCTGATTTTTGCTCAGGTGGCTTTGACTCTGGCTTCGGATTAGGCAAGTCGCCAAGTACCTTGTACCTACCTACCTACATCGCGATCTGGATTTTGATAGGTATTGGGTGCCCGTAAGGTACTGTAAGTAAGCTTGGGCCGTTGGAGGATGCCCTCTCGCCTTCTGAGACGTGCAGTGCAACCGGTTGGCTGGCAAGTTTGACCACTGACCATGTTGATTGGGGTCCTCATCATCTTGTGCCTTGGTGACGGCGTGCCATCTGTTGTGGGTTGGCAGTGAAGTCTGATTCTTTGCCGTGATTCTGTGGTGGCGTCCGGCATTCGCCAAGAGGTAGCCGAAAGCTTTTGTCCGGATAGACTGCGAGTTCGCCTTTCCCCTCGGAAGCGTTGGAAATGGCGAATATCCGCAGGCCTCAGATATTAACGGTGGACTGCACAGCGCAGGTATCCGCAACTTCATTGCCCAGGGCATCTCCTTCAGGTCCAAGGATACCTAAGGTAAGGTAGGGAGTCCACGGCACAGCACACCCTGTCTGAGCTTCCAGAACAGAACCTAGTACACCACATCCGGCCCATGCGAGAGGAGAGGAACCCACAGCATTCTGGACGTGGAGACTTTTCCTGGTCCGAGAAAAGGCCCCTTGAAATCCGAGACCTGGATCAAGCATTCGCAGCCGGGCTTTCCATTCTGCGAGAGAGAGCGTATCCGCAGGTATGAATACATACCTAGGTAGGGACGAGGAGGAGTCTGGAAATGGGCTGGTGCAGCTGGCAAAGACGGTAAAGCATGTAAGGTACGTGTGGGAGGGGCCATAGCAGATATCCGTAGGCACGCAGGAGAGGTAGCCAAGGTTTCTTGGCCTTGGGGGTGAATGTGGATGAGCAGGTACCCTGCTTCTGGGGGCTGGATCGTTGGTCTGAATACCATGGTACACTAGTTGAGAGGCAGATGACGAGCGAGGAAGTAAGGAAGAATAGGGAGGAAGAAAGAAAGGAAGGGTATCCGGACAGTACAGAGTAAGGTACAGCGGAAAGGTACTTTGGTAGTATTGTTTGTTGGCTCGTGGGTGAGGTGAGGGGAGCGGCACTGCATGATGTGAGGTGCGTTATCACATCTGAGATGCAGTGCGGATACGGTTCTTGATTTCGAGGCTTGGTTGGGATTGGACCAGCAGCCATGATGGGCATTGGCCTTAGTGCCGCTGCTATTGCTGTAAGGTATGTACATACTGCGTGCCGCTGCTCATGCTTGATATGTAGGAGCTGTGTGTGACCTTGGGCAGGTGGCCGGGGGATCATGTACCGTACCGTATGTTTGATGCTACGGATATTACGTATGCAGGAGCGATGGATACAGCAACAAGACCAACAGCAGCGGTAACAGCATCAGCAGCAACAATTGCAGCAAATGCCCAAGATGCCGAGAAGTTGCTGCTGCTGCCTTTACTGCTAAGGTATTGTACCGAGCAGAGAGGGACCAGGCAAGGCAAGGCAAGATGTGGAGGACAATGCCAGTCAGCCCATCCCATGTCGAGTTGAACAGAGCAGGGCCACAGAGTTCAGCAAGGAAGGACTCCTCAGAATTGAGGAAATTTGGCAGGTCGCACGTTAGCGCTAAGATTTAGCCTAGCAGGCTAGGTACTCTTGCCTTAGCCAGCTGGGTCCTTCAGTCCTTAGCCTCTCCTGTGCTGAAGCTGGCTGGCTGCAGCGTGGAGTCCTGGCAGATGCGAACTGTGAGTGGTTTGGGTTGGGCACTAGCCGGTGGAGGAGAGGCCAGGGCAGTTACGAACGAACCTGTAATGATAAGGTAAGCGGGGTGTGGATCACCGTAACTGCGACTGCTCATGGTAAGGTATGGCTCCTTGCTCCTTGTTCATGGCTCCTCGCCTGCTGCTGGTGCTCCTGCTACTGCTGCCAGCCCCTTGCCCCTTGCCCATTGTCCCCCTGCCATGCCCTGTTCCTCTTCCTGAGGTGGGTGCTCCTTGCCCCCCAGTCCCAGTCCCAGTGTCCTTGCTCATCGCTACCGCGGTACCTTACCGCGGTTGCTCCTGCGGCCCTGCGGCAGATACCGTGCCTCCGTCCACCATCCACGACCCTCCAACTCCAACACCAACTGCGGTGGGTGCTCCAACTGCTGCCCCAAATCACCTTCCTTGCATTTCCCTTTTTCTTAGCCTCTCCCCCTGTCCACGTTACCCACCGCTCGCCTACCTTAGCTTAACCTCCCTTGTCTCTCCCTCTCTCTCCCTCTCCCTACCCACCCATGCAATCCACGCAGAGACGGCATGGCATTCACAGGACAGGCAGCATGGCTCTGGGGGTCCTTGAGTTGAGCCTTGAGGGGCTTGACGATGGACTAACGCCTGAGAAGTTAGGAGTGAACCGTCCCTCGGGCCATCTCAACGCTGGTCTGGTCCCCGAACGCGAGCAGATGAGATGGACGCCGCCAACCCATCCCTTCCCGCCGGCCTTCTAGGGCGTTTCGACCCCGGAGCTCCAAATAACGGACACCGACTCCCTCTCTGCGTTGCGCTACTACCGTCTATGCCACCGAGACGCTGCGGGCTAAAACTGACCGCCTCCTGCCTTGGGTCTGCCATGGCCCCGGCCACTACCGACACCATTGTCATCGCATCAAAAGCTCGGCACCACGTCCGCCGGTGCGCCCAAGCCTCGAAGCTAGAAGACGAGATAGAAACGTCTGCCAACCTTGCCGCCCATGGCGTTTGACCGTCACGTCTTCTCCCGCTTGTCGGTGCCTCGGCGAGGCTTGCTAACGACCTAACCGTACGAGAGGCTTTTCGGCATCTGGCGTTGCGGAGTTGTGCCTGGCCCTAGACAATGTAAGCTGCGGCACTTTCCTTCCGCCTCCAAGAAATCTGACTGCTGTGGCTCTCGCAAAGTACACTACCCTGTTGTTGAGCTGCGAGCACCTCCCTAGCTAATGAAGGCCCATATTCAGGACAAGGCAAAACCACATCTGCTAGCATTCTGCCTACTGCGAAGTACTGCGTATCCGTTCAACTGCTATTTGCCGTGTACTTCCAAAGTGAGTGTACAGATAGGTAGCCCTGGCCTGCCATCTTCAGACACTGTATGGTGCCCAGACCAGGGCGGTCTGGGGCCGACGGGGCGACCATCTGAGCAGAGCTTCTGCTTTGGGACCCTCGCAACCCTCCACCTTCCACCTCCCCGTCGTGGGCGGACGGGGTTGGTGGGCACTGTTTCTCGAAGCATTCAAGCTCGATACTGGACCTGGAGCCTGGAGCCTGCTCGGACCCAGCCCATCAGGCCAGTACTGGACGGGGCAAGCCTCAGGTACTGCCTCCGTATCCGTCATCTTCATGTCCCAGCCTCCACGTCTCCTGGAGACAGGAGGAGCTCCAGGTTCCAAGGCAAGGCCCGAGACGAGACGGGATCAAAGACCCAAAAGAAAGCAAGCGCCTGGATGTTGAGTTGAATGAGGTGTCCAGAAGCAGTGGACTCATACTGGCCCTACTGGGCACGGCACGAGGGCGGGTAAGGTGGCCTACGGACTGCGGACGGATGACGGGTACAGACTACCCATACGACGGAGACACATGCCCTTGTCTGATAACCCGCCTGCCTGGTTTGCACCACATTGGTATTGATTACGGAGCACAAAACTCACTAGCGTTGAGCGTGCTGGAGAAAGATGCGGATCGTCTGGTCATTGCAGGTCAATCAAAGAGATGCTTAGTACGGATAGCTCTCCCCTTCTCCTCTTTCTCATGGTCCAGGCAACTTGCCTCATTTGGCAGTCCCTCGGTACGCAAGAAGGCATGGCTTGAAATCGATATCAATATACAACAAGCATGGCCACTTATTAACATGACATGGGATAACACAGGAAGGATGTGATGGTCTTTCTCTTTCTCCGTCGTGTAGCCCCTGGCCATGCCCAATCTTACAGCGACCCTCCCTACCGGTTCATGTCTTGGATATTGTCGTCCTGTCTTTCGGACACATGATGTGGCTGGACCAGACCAGTTGACGTCTTTCTTTCCCTGCTGGCTGGAGAGAGAGCGAGCGAGAGAGAGAGAGAGAAGACGTAAGATGGATTGGCGGATAGACGGTGTACAGTATTCGCGCAGTGTGGAGCAACACTGTATTCGTGACATTGCCCTGCCCATACATGACGACAAGGCCAGACCGTCTCATCGTCTCTTTGGCTGGTCCAGCCTCTGGGTACAGTGCATCTCTGTTGTTTTCGTACTAGATACACACGACACCGCCATGCCCGAGGCAGGCTAAGGCAACTCAACTCTAGTTGAGGCGACGTGGGCGCGTCCAGTGTCACCGGTAAGAAGGGTTCTTACCGGTGCACTGGTCACACATACGTCCCGGCACTCCCCGTCTTTGGGCCTCTGCCTTAGCCTTCACCTCTACCTCCGACACGTCGTGCATCTGCTGGTCTCTGGCGGCGGCGGCGGCGGCGGCGCCTTACGGACACTCATCACTAACTCAATCACTCACATCAGCAGACCGGATTCTGACTCGGCCTTTTGATTTTTTCTCCTAAGCCCTCTCGGTCACCACCATTGGCAATGCCGTGGGGGACGGATTCGCCGCCGTGGCCAGTGCCCATTTGTTCCATGCCATTGACCAACCTGTCGCAGCTCTCATCCCCTCCATCTCGCTCAGTGCGTGCGAGCGAGCGAGCGATCGTGCGTGTCTGGTGTGTGTTATCGTCTCGTACCTGAAGAGGCTTGGAATGTACCTTACCCTACCCTTTCCCGCACCATCATCCTCATCTCCATCGCCGTACCTTGCCCCAAGTTGCTGCTGTGTGGAGGAGGTGCGTGTGGCTACGTACGTGCAAGAGAGAGCGCATGCTACACGCCTCTGACGCCCACCCCGCTGTGAGTAGGTTGTTCGATTTGATCGTCACGACAGCCCATTCGTTAGGTAGTCAAGCAGCTTCTCGATTTGACCGTTCGATTCCCGTTCCTACAGCGAGAGATTCCTTGGCCCCATCCGACCCAAGAAAAAGAACAGGAGACGTTTTGTGTCCATCTCTTGTCCATCTTCTGTCACTCTTCTGCAGTCTGTGTGTCAATGTTGTCCCTTGGACGTCTTGTCTTTGCGTCTGCTTCTATCAGACCCCCCCCCTTTCGTTCAAACCATTGAACACGGACGCGGACACAGACAGCGAGTACCTTTTTCCCCCTGGCACACAGATGGACGGAGCCTAATTCTTTGTCTGTCGCCATTTCCCGCCGCCCGCGTCCAATTTCAAGTTCAGCATCAGGAACCCGTCAAGTCCAAACCCGGCAAATGAGGTTTGGGGGAGCAAGTCGTTAGTCGGATGGAATTCGAGACTCGGGACTCGAGAGTTTACAACGCACCCTGGACAGGCCTTCAACTTTGGTGCCAGATTCGGCCTGCGACAGGCCTCTTGGCCTGCTTCTCGTCTGCTGGACCGAGTGTAGCTTGCCCTGTCCAGCCTGCCCCAGCTCTGCCTCCTTCTGTTCTATCCGTACCTTACCTACCTTACCTTGCGGTACGCAGCGCCATCCGTAGTGGCCTCCTCCTCCTTCTCCTCCCCCTCCCCGGCCGGCGGGCCTGTCGTCGTCCGCTAGGGTCAGTCCCGAGGCTCGGGTGCGCTGTCTGCGGTGTCTGCGGTAGCTAGCGCAGCGCCCTGGGAGGAGGCGACTCGAGTGACTGAGGTGCTTGGGAGCCATTGCTGCTGCCAAGTATCTCGTCAGTGTGCCGCGGTGGGCAGAGTACATGGGTACTTTGGGATGGACTGTCTTGCTCGCTGACTGGTCTTTCCCAAAGCAATAAGGTAAGGAAGGCAAGGAAGGCATTCGCAGGCAGATAGTTACATGCATACCGCAGCGCTTTGTAATGCAGGTCAGGTCCCCTGCTTCTAACGTGCCTTCCATACCTACTCTGTACCTTCCTTCTCTTCAAAACCTACCTCAGGTATCTGGTGCTGGGCTGCCGCTCACGCCGTCGCCGCATTGCGCGACCTCCCACCCTTTGCCCACACCACACCCACCACACCAACATCCACTTCGGCATCCACACCCACACCCACACACACACACACACACAACGCCGGCTCTCTTGCCCTCTCTCTACTGTACCTAATTCTGGCCCTCTGCCATTACCTACACACTCCACAAGTCCCTCCCACTCGAGTCTCCATCTCCAACACCCTACAGCGACGCTACATCACACCCTTAGCAGCTGCTGCACTGCACTCTCTCTCCATGACAGTATCTGTCTATGGATACCTTGCCATCACCATCACCTCTGCCTCTTGACCTGTTCCCAACCCGCCTTACGTACCCTCACTGCGTGTTTGGAGACCTCAAACTACCTCCTCGCCTTACACTTACTTACCTTCTTTACCTTTCTCATCCTCATCTTTCTTTTCACTCACTTCAGACGCCCTACCCTCCGCCCGTGACCCTGGGCCGTGCTGCCATCTCCATCTCCATCTCCATCAGCATCATCTCCTCTTGCTCCTTTCTCCTCTCTCTCTTCTCGTCTCGTCTCCTCTCCTCTGCTGGCCCCCCCCCTCTCTCTCTCTCACACACACACTCACAGTCACCCCCCTCCCCTCCCATCCCCTCCAGTTACTCCTCCTACCTCCTCCTCACCACCGAAAGCACAGCACTGTCCAGCATACCTTGCCTACCCAGGCGGCCCTTGTCTGGGCCCCGGCTCCCACCCCCATCGACTCCTGGTCGCATCCATCATCGAACATCGGTCTCCTCTAGGCCCCGGCAGCAGAGCAGCGCAGTGATATGACCCTGCCCTACCCTGCTGTTGTACCTAGCCCAGATCTTGTTCCTTACCCCGGTCGCCCTCTCCTCCCCCCCGTCAAGGTCTACCCACGTCAACCCTTCACGCCTCGCGCCGGGACCTGTCGTCCATTCATAATAAGGCTTGACCTTCTCCCGCGTACCCCCCTCACCATCGCCCACCAATCCGGACATTTCCTAGCCAGCGCGCTCCAGAGAGAAATTCGAGACACAACTACCCTCTGGACTGCTTTCTTTTCCCAACATCTTCCTCCTTTCTGCAACCCAACCTCGACTTGACAGTTCGCTTCTGTCTTGTCCTCGACAACTTTGAAAGAAAGAGAGCTCCATCAGGATTCCACGTAACAGAAAAAGAGGGTGCACCCGAGTGCGCTCCAAAGGTCGGGACGGTCGGCTCTCTCCAACTGATTTACACCATCGACGGACGTGGATGTAACCGCTTCTTTGTCTCCGCTCCGCACTTCGTCCGAGGCTACGTCCTCCTTCTAAGCTCACCGCACCCAACAACTTCGACTCACCACGAACCGATTTCGAAATGTCCAACGATCCCTCAGTGAGGCGCATCCTGCCTCAGAGCTCCCAGATGGGCAGCTTTTCCTTTGCGCCCCAGCAGTACCCCCAAAGGGAAACCCAGAAGAGTGCGCCATCCATCCAATCCACCTTTTACTTGACCTCCACCGCCTCAGCTCGCAGACTGTCGTTGAATGTCTGTCTAACTAAACACCATCTCTGCAGACTATGTTTTCGTTGACGAACACAATCGCCATAAGCGATTGAAGGGTACGCTCATATTCTTGCGCGGTCTCACCGCTTGTAGTCTACTTACACTGATGAACTGTAGTCATGAGGGCCTGTGAAGGGTGCAGGAGACGAAAGATCAAGTGCGATGCTGCCACCACGAATACCTGGCCATGCTCTGCGTGTATCAGGCTCAAGCTGCAGTGCGTTCGTCCCAATGGCCAGTACGACGGGACCTCAGACACTGCCTATGAGTCTGGGCCAAGCGACTTTGCCGCTGCATCCTCCCAGCTTCAAGACAGCTTCCGCCAGCAAGCTCCCATGCAGCAACAGTCCATGATCCCCGGAGGCCAGAAGCCCAACCCTTCCATGTACGCCGCCCAGAGCGCGTATTCGGATCACAACGTCTTCCCGCCCGCGCCTTACTCCGACGGATCCAGCCAGCACAACATCCACTACACCACTGTGTCGCCCTCCATCGGCATGATGGACCAGTCTTACGCCGGCCAGAACGTGTTTCCGACACCGCCTATGCAACAAAGCTCGCGCGCGGATTCACCTCCTGACACCTACTCGAATGATGGATCCTACCAGCAAGCAGATCTTGCCGACCTCATGGGCTCCTTGAAGGTGAACGAAGCAGGCACAGGTAGGCATTATTGAATGACGTATGAGTTCCCAAGGCTGACAAGTATTTCCAGCGCCGTACCTGAGGAACAAGGCTTCTTTCAGACGAGAGGAGGAGCCGGTGGTGGAAGAACCTGATGACTATCAAGAGCTTCTCCCTCCTCTGCCATCCGGGCCTGGTCTCAAGATTCGCATTCCGCCCGAATTGATGCCAGACGACGATACCGCCATGCACTACTTCGAGCTCTTCTTCACCCATGTGCACCCGTATGTACCGGTTCTGAGTAAGCCCATGTTCTACCACCAGTGGAACACCAACAGGCAGTCAATCTCACCCCTCATTCTTGAGGCCATTTTCGCCATGGGCGGAAGACTTGCAGACGATCCTGGTGAGGGACAGCAGTGGCTGGCTCTGGCGTCTAAGCACGCCGATTCCTTCATGGATGTTCCAAGACTCAGCACTCTTCAGGCTTTGTTGCTTATCTTGAAGGCTAGAGAAGCAGCGCCGAAGCGCGGTTACTACTACAGGTCCTGGATGACGATTGTTCAATGCGTGCAGATGGGCAAGGATCTCGGCCTGGACGAGCACTATACCGATCATCAAATGGGACACCCTTGTGGCTCTTCTCCCGCGGAATGCCAGATGAAGACGCGGATTTGGCAATCCATCTTTGTCGGCGAGGTGATGATCGGATCTCCCCAGGGTTTGTCTCAGCTTTCAATGTCTGAAAATGGTTTTGCTAATAGGTTACAGGACGGTACGACCTCTCCGTGGATTTGGATTCCATTGACTTCAACGTTCCACGCCCTATTCCCGGCGGCGACGAATCCGAGTATCACATCACCCGGAACTTCACGTATTTCGCACGAGTTGTCCGCAACGTTAGCCGCATGAACAGCACTTATGGCCGCCTCAAGAAGAAGAAGACGAAGGATTGGGGTGTCGATCCCGAGTTTGTGCAGCTCAACCCAGCTTTGCAATCGTGGATGAGCGATCTCCCGGCGGACCTGTCTGTCACGTTCCCCCCGGATGGATCGCCTCCGTGGCTCTCGTCGCCTTACATTGGCAATCTGCACTCGTACTACTATTTGACACTCATCCTGCTCCACCGACCGCAGCTGAACTTCCTTGATCCCAACTCGAACGACGGGCAATGGAAACAACACATGATGATCTGCTATTCAGCCGCCAAGGCTCTGTGTCGTCTTCAGGAGGCAGTATTGAACAACTTTGGATTTTCTGGGTTGCAATGCATGCTCCGCGGTTTCAGTTTCACTGTCTACTGCGGGCTGTGCTGCATTGTTCTCCATTTGGTGGGTGACTGTCGATGAATACTCTTGTAGGTTGACGCTCTGACACGGTGGAATATAGGTGGCCGTTGTCTCGCCGGATCCGGATCTGAACACTGATGCTCGCGAATACTTTACGCGGCACATGCGCGTCCTCGAGAAGGTCATGAGCGTGTGGCCGATGCAGGACCTCCAGAAGCAGGTCGACGCGTTGAGAGAGGCGTTCTCTGCTGACACCAGGAAACAATTCGTGCTCAAGCCTAGCTTTCCCTACGGCAGCCCGCAGTCCTCCAACCACTCTAGCCCTCCTCGTGGTTACAGACCGGGTATGGCTCGCACTGGCTCTCTGGACCATCAGTTGGATACGCAAAACCTTCAACACTCCCAAGTCAGTTATACCAGCCACCCCATCACACCTCCTATTTCTGCCGGACCTGTGGATACCAAGAGTGACTCGCCTGCTATACAGTCACTCGTAATGATGGCGAACCAAGGATCCCAAGCTCCGGGGATGCCTCAGACCATGCCGCTGGCGAGTGCGCCAGCTTGGAATCCGGCGAAGATTTTTGAGTAAGCCAAAGAAATGCATTCCCGTCAGCAAATGCGCAGTGATCACTAACAAGCTCTCCAGGCAATGGAACACGTCTTTCGGTACGCCTCAGGTCCAACCACAGCCTTCGACGCTGCCTCCCCAGTCCAATTCGCTTAGTGTTTCTCCGTCTTCAGGTGCCCCCGAAGCCCCGTCTCTTCAAGACATACAGGCAGTTAATGCCACTCTCCCCGTGGCCTCTCAGCAGATGGCGCCGCAGTATACGGCTGCGCCAGTCCAGTCTTTCATCTCGCCTGCTATGTGGCAAGAGTCCGTGGCGAGTGTCTACGAGGGCGGCTTCAAGCGGGCCTGGGACTACGACGGCAACAGTGGTCCGATGATGAAACGGCGTTGAAATCATTTTGACATATTTTGACCACACGGGGCGAATCTCCGACGTCCTTGTTGGCGAGAGTATTTACATCAAGTTTCAAAGTTGGCTAAAAGCGGCGGCGACGACGATTATCGGTTTCTACAGCATGTTCCTTTTTTTTCTTCTGGGAAACATTTGGGAAGAAGATCGATGCGAACCTTCTCATCAGCTGCCTTCCCCTCGGCCCCCGAACGATTCACCCGTACATATTTTTTCGACATTCGGTTCTCATGGTCCACAACTTCACACCACATTCACGGTTTATTTTCGCGACGAATATATGTACACGATTACGACGAACACGAGGAGGTCCCCCCCCCCCCCCCCCCCAAAAAAAAAATACAACGCACGTGGAGGTCCATGTAGCGCACGTGCGGGCGTCATCATTCTGGCCCTGGACAAGCATGGTTCCAATCTGAAGAAGGGGGGGTGGTTGTTTTCAGTGGGCGTTCTCGGACGGCACATGGAAGGAAAAGTCAGGCCCAGGCGGTGTCCTGGCCTGCATTCAGGAATGTATTATTATTTGGCATGTTTCCTCAAAACGGGGCCGATGAAGCGGCTCGGGCAGGGTCGGCGGCGTACGCAGCGCACACAGTGGGCATAACGAATGAGAGGAGCGTCTCTTTGTTCTATTCACCAGCTGCCTCGTGAGACCCGACCACAAAAAAAAGTACCTGTACGATGGGGATAGGGGAAGAAGGAGGCAAAGAGGATGCTTCGATACTTGCGTTGATTGGGCCGGTCAATACGGATATGATACCACCTTTTTTTCGCGCATTCTTCTTTTTTTTTCGCCTCAGATGACAAGACACGTCGTGACGACAAAGGACGACAAAGGAACCCCCACGAAGCCCCCAATGGGTGGCGAAGCAAGTCAGGACAGGCAAACATGCGGTAATTTGATTGCCTCTGCTCATTCACATGGGAGATTTGGGGCCAAACCAACAGCAGCCAGTTCAAGAGGGATGACATTGAAAAGGAGAGCATCGAACACACCGAATTCCAACCGGGAAGTCCCCAAAGCGGTCGCAAAGTCAGGCAAGTAGACGGGTCTATTGGCCGGGGCATCTGAAGTTGGCAACAAGTTTTCCAGGGTTCAATTCAGCCGCAAAAATCTTAGGACCAAGGTAGGTAGGGTTTGCATTAACTACAGATGGTCTCAACTTCAGCGCGCGCGGAGACACGCTCGCACAGGCTCTTTCGATTCTACTCCTTCTCTCCGCCACCCTGGGACCCCGTCGTGTCTCGCAAAAGGCAAACTTTCCATTTTCCGGCTGGGGGGATCGTTGGTGGCCGGGATACATACTATGGTACGTCGGCCAGCGGCAGGCTAACTAAGGTAGTCTGTAAACTTGTCTGCCCTCCCTCCCCATGCCATGGCGGCGGGGAGTTTCTCTCGGGAGTTCTCTGTGACAACTGGGTTGACAAGGAGTCGCCGAACGAAGACGCAGGCGAAGACGACCAACGACAGACAGAATGGGCCGACCGGCCTGTCGGCAAGGCGCCGTGGCAGCGCCGTAGGCGGAGACAGACGCAGGCAGGGGTTGGTTGCGGCGCGGAAGCCGGGAATCGGATGTCGGTTTCTTTTCGGAAAGGCATTAACGAGCTGTTAAATCAACTGCAGCAGAGAAAGAGTATCCAGTGTGTGTGTGACGGCAATTAACGTGTGCAGCAGCTCCCGAGCCGACGCCAGGTACCGAAGCACAGCACCTGGCAACCCCCCCTTCTAGGTACTGAAAGATGTGGGATGCGTAGGGAGGGGACCCGAATGGGACCCTTAGGGTAGCAAAGGGCCCTACTCGTTGGTAACCACGTATTACGCATGGTGTATGTGTGTACTTAGCATGTATGCACTTGCAGCAGCAGGCACGCAGCCAGAAGCTTGTTGCAGCTCCTTGGGTAACGGCCGGGTTCTAGACCCCTCTCTCCTTCACCCTTTTCGCCGGCAAGGATGTAGGGGGGAGGTATTGGAAAGCATGAGCGGCGCGAGAAAAGCATGCCAGAGAAGTGCTTCAATCGGAAGACGGTGGGCGGACGCATCGGGATGAATCTGTTCAAAGTTGGGCATGGATGTCTTGTCTCGATGTTTCGAGGGACCAGGGGCCAGGTGAGAAGCACCCACGTTGGGGCTGCCATGGTGGTTGTGGGTTTAGAGTTTGGGGTTGCGCATGGCGGCATGTGGCTCTGGAATGCTCTCACTCTCACACTCTCTCTCTCTCTTTTCGGAGTGCGCAAGTGCGTGGCATGGCTGGCACACATCGCTCTGGATGCGACGTCAGACCGGGTTCCCGTACCGCCGATAGAGTGTGCGTAAACGCCGCAAGCACCGCGACCGACTTGCAGGACCTTTCCCAGCAGCCAGCCATCCTCCTGCGCCAAGACAACTATGCGGCCCAGCTTCCATCTTGGACCTTCTGGAATTTCATCGGATCTTCTGAAGGAACCGTGACGGCGTCCTCCGCTTTCCCCCCAAAACCCGGCGTGGCCGACGTGCTTGCTTCATCGTGCGCGCATGTTTCGAGCGGCGATAGTTCCAACGGCATGCACAAACCACGCCCCCCTCCTGTCTGTGACTGAACCAACCCCGCGCGCGCACATACTTTTTTCTTTCTTTCTTTTTTCTCGAACCCTCCCCTACCGATTCTTCCCGCGCGCCGGGGCGGAGGGTCCGGGAGGGCCGCCTTGGTTTCGGGCGATGTCCGTGTGATGGGATGGAAATGTTGGGGATCAGACGGGGATTTTCTCGGGCGGAGGGACGCGGCAGCCGCCGGAGGGGGCATCCTATCGTATTACTACTACCTTACCTATTCCATGACGCAAGTGCGACTACAATCAAGGGTACTCCCACGTAAAGAAACATATCCCCTTTCATTGCTACGCCGTATAGTATGTGTGTACTATATAATGTAATGTGGGCGAGGCGCGGGTGGCGGCTGTGGGCGATGGGGCTGAAGGAGTCAGGTTGCGCTGCGCTCTACGCGCGGTCACGCAAGTCAGTCGAGCAGGGGACGGGCCGGCTGGCAACAGCAGCAACAGCAGCAGCAGCAGCAGCAGCGATAACGAGCGGCAAAAAGAGGGCTGAAAGACGTGAGCACTGAGCAAGTCATGGGTTCCACGCCGCCCCGCCAGCGACGACCACCCTTTCTCCCAAGGCAAGGTACTGAATCGAGAGGCGAGGCGCAACCGGCTGGGCGAGAGGCCTCGGTACCAACAATAGACCCCCGAGAGGTTTGACAGCTGCGTCCGTTCGCGAAACGAACATTGGACCGTGGCGATATTGGATACTGGGCGACTGACTAGCGCCAGCGCCCATGGTGGTGTTTGGGGGTGGGGGTATCTGATTCGTTGTTGTTGGTAATAATACAGCTGAGAACTGATATTGTTTCTCCCCCTCTGTCTCTGAGTAGTAGGCAGAGACATCGTGGGCAAATTGCGTATGCATGGCCGCGAGTATCCGTACATTGGTGCTGTCGCAACCCCATGTTCTTCCCTCCCTCCCTCTCCTCACACAGGCCCCCCCGGATATGCCGTGGTGCCGCTTCTTCGTCCTCTCACCTGCGCTTATCGAGCATCGGGCGGATGATGTCGTACACCCACGCATCCTTGGCGGCGTTCCTGTAGCCCGACGATGACTTGGCTCCTCCGGCCGTCTTCTTCGCGGGCAGCCCGAACAGGCTGACGGGGCGGTAGTGGTACCACTTCTTGCGCCTCATTAGGTCCGCCACGTCGCGGGTGTGGGTGACGAGGCGCGCGCGGGTCTCGCGGAAGCCGGCGTCCGCGGGGACGGGGCGGAGGTCGGATACGCTGACGAGCGTCGCGCGCGGGCGGCCGGCGAGGCCCAGCGTGCCAATCTCGAGCTGGGCGGTCGCGGGGAGGGCGCGGACGTGGCGCTCGAGGAGGGCGCGGGATTGTCGGGCGTAGGGGGGCAGGCGGAGGAAGACGTGGGTGACGAAGGGGGCGGAGAAGTAGGCTACGTAGGCGAAGGGGATGAGGGCGCAGGTGGCTGGTTGGAGGTGAAAAGGTTAGTTTGCGTAATGAGTGAGTCTGGCGATTTGCTGGCTTGAGATAGGAGTAGGTACGATGAGAGAGAGAGAGAGAGAGAGCCAATGTGATGGGCGGGATGGGAGGAAGGGGAGACTTGCATGCCGCGGTGATCTGAGCTACGGACACGTCGTCACTGCGCAGCATGGCGGGCTCCCAAACGAGAGCGAAGACGGCGGCCACGAAGATGGTGGTGATCTTGAGACCAGCCACGAATCCTATCCTGCCCGTGCCGGCCTGGTAGACGAGCAGTCTCTCAGGAAGCAGTTGTGCTACAAGTGCATCGTGTCAGCTTTCCGTGCGCGGTGTGCGGGCTCGTTGGATGGCTCACGGGTAGATCCGGGGCTGGCCGCCGCCGGTTTTGAAGCGGGAGGAGTGGTCGCGGCGGTCCCGGACCCGTGGCTTCTGGGCGGCGGCACGGAGGAGGCAAAGGGCCGTCTTAGACTCTGCGGCGGCAGAGATTTTCGGAGGAGCTGCGGGCGGAGCGGACATGACCGCAGGATGGGGAGGAAGTGAGTTGTCGGCGCGGGCGACCGTGTGAGGGCGAGTCTGAGAAGAGACATGTTGAGGATGCCTCGGAGGGTTGAGTGAGGAGAGGTAGGGGCGGAAGAGTTGTGAGATGAGGTTGAGGATTGGATGAGGTGAGCCACGTCGGATGAGGTCACTGCGCCCTGCCATTGGACTTTTTTTTTTCCCTTCTGAGGGAAAAGGGAACCCGCGACGCGCGCGACTTGATTATCCGGTTGCCATGGTCCAAATTGCATTGTATATTTCACAATCACCCAGTATTCAACAGGTCCAGTAGTTTTTCTATGATTTGATTTCTTTTTTTTTTTTCCGTAATGTGATTCATTATAAGATGCTGGGGTTTCAATCGAGCTCATGACAGAGTTGGATATCTTTGGTGCTCTCTCTTCGTCACAAGCTTAAGCCATGACCACCAGCATCCAAAGCTCATAGCCGAAGCTCCCTAGCTGAAGCACGTCTACCTTCAAGTCAGACAATGTTCTTCTGCAGCCACTCCTTCCACTGGTCCAGGGTCCAGCTCGAGCTGATCTCGTTGTTGGGGTACCCGTCGAACAGCACCGTCGGGCTGACGTGCACGCCCGTCAACCGGGCCAGCTTGATGAGCACCTTGAAGTCGTTGGTCACGCCGTTGCCGCTGTTGAGCGAGCCGTCTTCCGCGGGCTTGTCCGAGATGACCAGCAGGTCGTACACCTTCTTCTCGTCGACACCCACGGAGGCAGCCAGCTTGGCGAGGCGCTTGTACGTCTCGTTGCGCGGCTCGTTGACGACGTTGACGTCGAAGTAGTCCTTCTGCGCCTTGAACAGGGCGTCGCTGTAGGCCCAGAACTTGGCCGGGTCGACCTTGATCACGGCGACGGCGGACTCGTGCACGAGCGTGCTCGAGGGGTGCCAGGGCTGCACCTGCTGGCGGAAGACGACCTCGACGTTGGAGGCCCAGGCCGGGTTGGCGCGGATGGCGGGCACGACCTGGTTGTAGAAGGTGGCGAACTGCTTGGCCGAGAAGGGGCAGACGTAGTCGAGGTAGAGCTCGATGGTGTGCGGCTGCGCGGCGACGCCCTCCGCAGCCGGTTTGGCGGGGGAGAAGGCCAGCTTGTGGGCGGCGAACTTTGGTGGGACGGCCATCTTTGAGTGTGATGTGGTGAAGTGACGGTGTGTTTTTGATGCTGCGTTTCGGACGAGTGATGATATGGTGGAATGGTTTCCAATGACAGCTGCTGGGCGCCGACTCAGGTTTAATATGACGTGCGAGGGGAGCTTCATCGAGCTTCTGAGCAGCGGGAAGCTGTTTTCAAATCAGAGGGTGATGACGCCTGATAAAGGGCCCAATTGGAGCTGGCGGGGGCGGGGTAGCTTCTACAGGTAGTGACACGGCGGAGGGAGCTTTGTTCTGGCAATTTGCGAATCATGATGCAATCCGATCACGACAGACTGCTTACTGAGCAGCTTTCAACGACCATATCACGCAATTGGCCAGGTTCGATAGGCTGCCTCGGTCTAACAAGGGCTTCATGGAATGATACAGCAAAAATTTGGAATTATAGACGGCTCCCGAGGTCTGGAGCCATGGGTCGGGGCATCTTGAGGTCCGACTTTGAGATACGGCCCGACGCCGATCTCCGGGCCTGCCGGATAGTTATTTCCTTACCTGAGGTAGCGCCCTCGTCGCTTTAACGGACGGCATGAGAGACCAGGAGTTATCATCTCAGATGACATTGAGCTTTTGACGCCGCCTCTAGGGGTAGGCTTGAAGCCGCACTGTCTCATCACTGATGAGCTTCTCTACACGCGTGTCTCAAGCTGCATACAGTCTCGGTGAACCAGCAGATCATCGGTGAAGACCACCTACCGCATGATCTACCAAGCGCATGCGCCTGAACCTCGCGTGTTGCGCAGTGCTAATAAAAAGTGTCACCCCCGCTTGAAATGTGAAAGAAGAAGAAAAGTCGGCATGGTCCCGGCGTGCTCAAGAGTCAATTAAATATGTTTCTTTTGTCTCTCAAGGTCATGCCGTTAGGTCACGTTGTGGCGTTTCTATCGAGAACCCGGAGGATTCGACCTTGATGTCAGGCCCAATGCCCTAATTCTGGATAATTCACGACAAAGTGAACGATTTTACAAATAAGCATCCCTTCTCGTTATTTTGCCCAACTTATAGCAGCGACTGGGAACCGGTGCACTCACTATCCCATCGGCCCGCCTGTGTCCACTGAAAATATTACCCCTTTGGGAAACTCGGCTGCGAATTCAACTCTCCATGTTCACGTCTTCACCCGTTCCCTCATCGACTAGTGACAAATTGCTCATCATTATTTTGTTTGGGTTTATGATTACAAACTACAACACTCATGACACCGTGTTCTTAGCCACAATGCCACGCGCAAACTCGCCAAAGTTGATGTGCTGCTCCATGTCAACCTCTTCGCCCAGGTTAGGCTGGGTGAAGACCGCCAGCGTGTTGCGCGCGACGCGACCATCGCTGACGGACGCCTTGACGCCTCTCACAAAGTGCGGCACCGCCTTGAACTTGCCACCAGTAATGCGCTCCAGGGTCTCGCCCGTCTGGAAGGCAATGCCATCACGCGGGATCTTGACCTGCACCGTCTCCCCACTGCGGGAGCGGATGTAGAGGCCGGCCGTCGGATCAGGCGAGGCTGGCAGCTCTGCCAATGGGGGCAAGCTGGCTGACGTGCTGTTGCTGACTTCCGGCACCGCTGGCGAGGTCTCCTTCTCGTCAATGAACATGGCGGATGTCAAGCCCGTGAGACAGCCGTGATCCAGGTGCTCGGCGCACCAGGAATCATCGTTGGCACCAATCTTGTCGAGATCTGCCTGGGTCTGCGGGTAGTAGTGCAGCAGTCGTGCCTTGGTAGTAGTAGAGGTGCTGACGACATGCTCTAGGTATCCCTTGGGGTAGCCCTGAATTTCCGTCTCGGCAAACCTGTCGCAGGCCCGCGCGACAAGAACGGCCGTGTCGATAATCACTTTGCACAGGCTTTCGAGGCTCGGCTTGAACCCGGGGAGGACGTCCTGGGATGGCCAGACGTTGGGCGAGAGGTACTCGGGGAAGTTGTCTTCGTTGAACTCCGCCGTGGGCTTGGCACAGTTGAGAGTGGCGTCGACGTAGAATGCGCAGTTCGCGTAGTACGAGCCCTTGAAGGTGTCTACCTGGCCGTCCTTGAGAGTCTCCTTGCCGAGGGACCAGCCCGTCAGATATTTGGCCTTGACATTCTCGATTTTGGCTATTTCAGTGTAAGCGATGTGTACAACGCATGTGGGGTCCTGCTGTCGTACCCAACTCTTGCTCGGGCAAGTTGCCAAGGTAAGAGGCATAAGACAACGTTTGATGCCTCAAGTGAGCAAATTCGGTTGGCACATCCTTGACGACCAAAATGCCCAGAGAATCGGGACCGAAGGCTTTCTGTAAAGTCTCGAAGGGGATGTTACCTATAAGGAGATTATCACATGTAAGTTGCGGTTGCTTCGCTGAACAACGGGAGACTCACCCTCCTTGAGATCTTTCAGCGAGACAGTGATCGGTTGCGCGATTGAAGACATCTCGACCCTCTGAAGTGCAAAATTGGAAGAATTTCTCAACGACGAATGAATTTCACAGAAAAGTAATCAGATCGTGGCTGCATCTACCTACAACGGACCCTGTGACCTTCTGGGGAGTGTGATCTGATGTGGGGGAGGGGCAGCTGTTTTGGCCTTACGTAATCCAAACCTTCCGTACCTTAACGCCAGTGCGCTGAAGCTCCTATCGCCAGTTTATATCTTGAAGGTTGCAACCAACACCAGGTCGGAAACCGCCGGACACCGGCTACAACCGCGACAATCTCACACTCACCTTCCCTATCGAGACCTCAATCGACTCACGAGAACGCCACGGAAACGAAGAGGACGAAGGGCAGGCAATGGTCAAGCCCCTATCCTTCAAGGGCGAGAAGAAGCCCAAGAAGAGAAAGCGGACCGAGGCGGAGGCCCACGACCGAGATGCCCCTGCCGGGGACATCGTCCGCGCCGGCGCCGCCTCCGCTGCTGCACCGGAGGATGATGCCGATAACGACGACAGCTGGGTGTCTGCCGACGCGGTGACGGATGTTGTTGGGCCCATCATGTTCGTGCTGCCTACGGACCCGCCGGCCGCGTTGGCGAGCGATGCCAACGGCAAGGTCTTTACGCTGGGCATCGAGAACATTGTCGACGGGAATCCTACGAGCGCGGAGCCTCACGACGTGCGGCAGGTGTGGGTTGCGAATAGAATTGCGGGAACGGAGCAGTTCAGGTTCAAGGGACACCACGGACAGTAAGCGCCCGCTTGCAACCCTGAAGCTGTCGACGGGCGTAGCTAACGGATGGTATAGGTATCTCGGATGCGACAAGAATGGCGTGTTGTCTGCGACCTCGGCGGCCGTATCGCCACTCGAATCGTTCAACATTGTCGCGACGGCCGATACCCCGGGCACTTTTCAGATCCAAACGTTACGCGATACGTTCCTGTCCGTCAAGCCGCCCAAGCCCAACGTCACGACATCAGACGTACGAGGCGACGAGGAATCTACGACCTTCAACACCACATGGCGCATCAGGATGCAGGCGAGATTCAAGCCGCGCATCAAGGCGAGCAAGGAGGAAAAGGCAAAGGAAAAGATCAGTCGCAAGGAGCTGGAGGAAGCTGTCGGGCGCAGACTCGAGGACGACGAAGTCAGAAAGTTGAAGAGGGCCAGGAGGGAGGGTGATTATCATGAACAGCTTCTGAAACTGAAGGTCAAGGGGAAGCACGACAAGTATGGCTAATTCCGGTTGGCCGCTTGCTAGGTCGATGAACGGAAGCATGATACCCAGATGAAAAAGCACGGCATTTTTTTTTACACGGTTTCTTTTGTTCGATTCTTCCACTCTACCACTAGCTCGGTCTCCAGGACTTGATGTTGCCGTCCTCGCCGGCAGTGAAGACGACCTGCTCGTCGTCGTAGAAGCAGAAGGACCGAACGAGCTCATCGCCATGACCACCAGGCAAGCCGACACTATTTGCCCTGTCGAAACCCCAACCGCCCTCGTTCGTCCGTGAAAGGTGAACCAACTCGAAAACCTGACGCCTGTGCAAACATGTTAGCTACGGGCCCCCATTCTCGGGCAGATAAAGACACTTACTCTAAGGCGCCAGCTCCGACAATGGCACCGCTTCCGTCAACCTTGGTGGTGACGTTGGCGATGTACTGGCATCCCAAAGTCTCTCTGGCATCGCCAAAGTCGGCGACGGCGGCACCAGTTTGGCACTCATCGGCGACACTGTAGACGGCAAACTTCTCGTCGTGCGTCAAAACGTAGACCTCTGTATCACTGATAAATGAGGCGTGATGAACGGAGCCTTGGTTGAGCGCCTGGATGACGACGTCGTCCTCGTCAGAGACACGCGTGTCATAGACGTTGACGAGGCCATCGGTCGAACCAGACAGAAGGACGTGAGGCTGCGAAGGATGGAAGCGAAGCTCGGTCACGTCATCGCTGTGGACTTCATCGTATTGGAGCCTTTGGGTCGGCCCAGCTCTGATATCCCTGCTGGAGTGTCAAGGGTGGGCTCTGAGAAGGACCTGAAGGTTCTTACCAGAGCAGGACGGAGGCAGTGTGGTTCTGAAGTTCCGTTCCGACTGCTATCGTGTTGCTTCTTGAGTCGCAGGCGAGGGAGGTAATGGGTGATTGGGTTGCTGCGACTCCGTGTAAGTCGACGTGGTTCATCAATGACCCCGGCTTCGGCGGGTCAACATACCTGCAAAGTGGGCTACTTGCGGTTTTGAGCTCTGCCTCAAGTCCCAGATAGAAACCTGTCCATTCTCTCCTGCCGTGCAGACGATAGACTCCAGGGCATCGTATGTCTTTAGGCATGTAAGGTTGCCATGGCTGGTGGCCAGCGACCTGATAGGGCCCTGGCCTACATGGGCAGGGTTGAAAAGGGTAAGTTTTTGGTCGGAAGAGATGGCAGCCAGTCCAGTGTTGAGGCGATGAAGATCAAGGACGTAGACATCCCCTTCACCACCGAAGTGGTGGCCGTCGACACAAGTGAGGTTATACATGTTCCTTGTGCAGACTAGACTTGAGTGAGCATGGGTCTTCTTGGACGGTAGGGGGAAAAAAAAGGTGCGAGTGAGTTGAGTACTCACCAGGCAAGGATCCTGATCAACTTCAAAACAGTAAGGAAAGTCTCCCACGGAAACCGAACGAAACCAGTCCCAGAGCGTGATCAAAACAAGAACCGTGGAATGGCTAGGAAAAGGCCTGAATAAACATAAGTTCAAGCGCGGTTCATCTGAGGTTCTCTCACCTGTCAGTCGCTGAATTTGATAGTGAGCTGAGGGGCTCTTTGGTTCAAAGCCCCACCATATGCAACCCTTGCGCCAAACCCTCATAGAGCGATATGCCGATACGTACACCTTATTCTTCAGTTGGTACTTGTACCTGTCACTAGGCTAGCGTGTCCAATCACGTCAGGAGCAGCGAGCGACCCCCCGGTCTCCCAGAGCTCCCAATTCATCTACGTGGACCTTAGAGCCAGGACAGCTGTTCCCATCGCTGCTGTTAGCACCACCAACCGAAACCTACGCCCGTCGATTGTCACAGGTTATTCGCTACGGGATAACATGTCGCGCACCTTTGCGACCGACTTTTGCACATAATACTCGCAGCATGAAAAGCTCTTTCTTCTGGCTTGTCCGTAAGTGCTCCTGCTGGCGCAATGTCCGGATGTAGCTGCGGGAGCTGACATATTACCCTACAGTGCTGTTGCAGGCGGCCGCGGTGTTCTGTTCCGATGCGCAACAAAAGGTCATCAATACCGAGAACGACGAAGCCGGAAAAGAGAGACATGCAAAGATCCAGACGGACGTAGTTCCTGAGCAAGATGCACCACCCCGAAGACAGCCAGGTACGAACAGTCGGGGCGATGGTGGGGGGGAGACCATACAGACCATGACTGACGCTGAGCAGGGGCCGACTTGGTCGACTTGGCTATCCAGCAGCTCGAGAAGCTCCCATCACGACACTATCCGAGACGCGAACGCCGATACACCCTCGTATGGACTACGTTCAAATACGCACTCAAGATCTTCCCGAGCCTCGAGGCAGCTGGCGTGCCAGGAAGCAACCAAGCACGCGAAACGAAGGTCAGCGGGCCGCTTTTGGAGGCTGTCAAGCTTCTGGAGCAGTCCGCCCTGCAAAATAACACCGATGCGCTCTATCTCCTCGCCGACATGAACTTCTACGGAAACTGGACTCACCCGAGAGATCTGAAGGTTGCTTTCAGCCACTACCAGACCCTTGCCACGCTTCATGGAAACCGCACAGCCCAGTACATGATTGGCCTCTACTACGCAACAGGAATTGGTAACGTCGTGGTTCCCGACCAGGCCAAGGCGCTGCTCTACTACACATTTGCAGCAATCCAAGGGGACACACGCGCCGAGATGGCTGTGGGCTACCGGCACCACAGCGGCGTTGCCACGCCGAAGAACTGTGAGATTGCCAGCAAGTACTACAAGAAGGTTGCAGACGAAGCCATGGTATGGTACCGATCGGGTCCTCCGGGCGGCATGGCCTGGGTTGTTGAGTCGTACCGTATTGCAGACGAACTTGGTGGAGTGTATGGCGAGGGTGCCAGTGCCTCGAGCGCCGGCATGAACGCTATCAAGGTCAGCCCTAACTCAGACGCGAATGCCGCCATTGACGACGTTATCGAATACCTCGACCTCATGTCACAGAAGGGCGATGCGAAAGCGTCTTACAACTTGGGACGTATCTACTACGATGGCCAGAGAGGCCTCGATAGAGATCTCGACCTGGCTCGCAAGTACTTCTTCACCGTCGCTAAAAGATATTGGAGGAAGGACGGGCGTATCATCGAAAACCATAAGCAGGGAATCGAAAAGACAGCAAGCAAGGCCGCCGGCTTCATCGGTCGCATGTACCTCAGAGGCGACGGAGTCGATCAGAGCTTCGACCAAGCGAAGAGATGGTTTGAGCGTGGCATTTCCCATGGAGACGCTCAGTCGCAGCATGGCCTTGGCCTGATGAATCTGCATGGCTACGGAACGCCGAAAAACATTGCTATGGCTACTGACCTTTTCAAGGCTGCGGCAGACCAGGATTACGCACCTTCGCAGATTGAGTTGGGTGTTCTTTACCTCGACCAGGGTGGACCGGAAGACGTCCGAATTGCCAACAACTATTTCGAGTTGGCAGCCAGGTATGGCCAGATTGAGGCACACTACTATCTCGCAGAGATGGTGTACCACGGAGTCGGCCGAGACAAGACTTGCTCCATGGCTTTGGGATACTACAAGAATGTCGCCGAGAAAGCTGAGCCGTTGGTGTCCTCCTGGGCAGAGGCAAACCAGGCCTACTACTACGGCGATGTTGAGCTTGCGTTCTTGGAGTATGTTATGGCAGCTGAACAAGGCTACGAAAGAGCCCAGAATAACGTCGCCTTCATCCTTGACCCGCTCAAGTCAAGCTTGCAGCTGGCCGATAACCTGCCACTGCCCAAGGGGCTCGGCATCAACAACAACAACCGCCCAGAGTTGTTGAACAACCCAACGCTTGCCCTGATGTACTGGACTAGATCCTCACGACAGGCCAATGTGGACTCCCAAGTAAAGATGGGAGACTACTACTTTTACGGCATCGGTGCCGAGCATGACGTCAACAAGGCTGTTCAGTGCTACACGGGTGCTTCAGACTACTCTCAGAGCGCGCAGGCCCTCTGGAACCTGGGCTGGATGCACGAGAACGGCATTGGCTTGACGCAGGACTTCCACCTAGCCAAGAGATACTACGACCAAGCTCTCGAGGTGAACGAGGAGGCATATCTCCCAGTTACCCTGAGTCTGCTGAAATTACGCATGAGGAGCGCGTGGAATACCTTCACCCACGGGCCCATTCACTCTATCCAAGATGATCCCAGTAAGAAGCCTTGCCATTGTTCACCCTTCATACGAAAGGAAGCTAACTGGGAAACAGAACCAAAGAAGGATTGGTCCCTCGGCGAGTGGATTGCCAACTTCCTTCAAGACGACCAATTCTACGATGACCCGTATTATGAGGACATTTTTGACGATACGATCGGAGGAGGCCCCGAAGGTGGCCCCCTCGAAGACGATGGTATCGCCGAGAGCCTTATTATCGTGACCCTAGCACTGTCGATTGTCCTGCTGCTGTACTATCGCCAACAGCGTCAGCAGCAACACCGACGGGAAGAGGAAGCCAGACGACGTCAAGAACAGCAGAATCAGCAGGGCCAACCGGCACCAGCACCCGCTCCGGCAGCACCACAGGACCAAGGCCTCTTTCCGCAGCCGGGGAACCCGGAATGGAACAACTGGGTCGCGGGAGGCATTGGTCACTGAGCTGACATGTATGATACGAATGCACACAGTAAGCACAGCAAGGAAAGCAGGATAGAGGTTCTAGGAGGACCGTAAAGCGAGATGTGTGAAGAGAGCTCAGCAGAGGAAAGAAGCATATTCAGCGCCGGCGTTTTGGGAATGTCCTGGGAATGGAACCCTAGGTTTTTGTATGAAAAGAATCGCGATTGATGAGCAAGACCATCGCTTTGTCCGTCTACCAGGAATTCGCTTGTGCCATCGTCGACGTAAGGTCGCCAAGTGTCTCTTGAACCCTGATCATTCTAGACGAGGCGGCAATGCAGTCGTTTCCGTGCAATATCACTGGACGGTGTCGATGAACGCCGTGACAGAGTGTTGCAAACTGCAACCACTATCTCTGCAAATGGTGACAGTCCGACTTGAAGCTCGGTCAAAACGCGCCAGACACACAGAGAGAGAGTTGACATCGTGTGGCCCCCTGATCAAATTGCAATCATTTCAACATCTCCATCTTCTGTGATGTACGCTCACCCGTTTCGGCCTCTGGCATCCGCGACGGTACCCTCCAAAGCGTAGCAGCATCGTGACCCAAAGATAACTCATCAAACATATGGCTTGCACGACATCTTCGGGAAGAACATGAAGAATCACACAAAGGTAGGGGCCCGACATCGTCATTTCTATTTCAGTTTTTCATGGTCAAGTGGAGGGAGGGGGGCGAATGGAACGGAACCACGGCAGCCGTGTTACGCTGCCCACCGGCGGAGGCTTCGAGGTCACACACCTTTCTTCATCTTTCCCCCTTTTTCCAGTGCGCAACACCAGACGGGGCGCCTCTGTCTGTGTCTGCAGATCATCGTGGGAACACAGTAAGGACCGCATTTATGCTCGTTGAAAAAGGATCTCCTCCCTCCCCCTTTTCGTCAATCATAGTTACCTGCCGCAGGACGTTTGGGGGGTTTGTTTGTCAAGAATGCATTTCATCGTATTCCCAAAAACCATTCCACAACACTGCCTCTGCAGCAGCAAATATCGTGCCACGCGGTTTTGTTAACCGATCAGCCAACATGCAAGTCACCCATTCCGTTCGTAGTTGGACTGTTGAGTTCCGTTGGCTGGTTACGCCGGTGTGATCTTGGCCATCCTCAACAGAGGCATCTCAACCCTTGTGCTGAGCAGGTTGAGCAAGCATTCGAGAACGACCATCACGGGGGGCCTTGACTTTCTGATACTGGAAAACCATGGCAGCACTTGTGGGCTTACTTGAATCTTGGTTCGAGCTAGCCTGCCGGCAAAATCACTACAACGCAGCACCATTTTCGGATTGACATCTGTATACGACAGCGCGCGCTGAGACATATTTCAAATATCAATGTCGTCAATAAACTTCTCACCCCGCGAGCTAAGTAGATAGTTGCCGCAAGTCAAGCGTCATTTCGTGCACCGCGCATCCGCAGCTGTCGGCAAAAGAGCGGTAAATCAAAGTGCTCCCTCTGCGGTCTGATTCGAAATGCAGGGACTGATTCCCGTACGAGACCGCCGCGCCCGCGTCTGGCGTGCGTTTGCGTGGTGCCCACGTTGGGGGGTCCCTCGTCGATCACTGCATGTCGATCCGTGGATCAGGTCGTCGCTACGAACCCACACATACCCAGTGCGTGTGCAATCTACCTGCCATTCGTGCCGCTACCGCCGCACTGTTGAATCATTGCTGACCAGAGTGTAACATGGAAATGGATGGTTTCGAGGGTTATATCCGACTGTAGATAGCCTACCGATCCTGCTGGTTTTTGGTCTCAGTTAGCATGTGTGGCATGTCGTGACCAACACCGTGAGGATTAGTTGTACCACTGCAGACGTCGTCGTCTGCTGTCCGAGACATGGAGACCATGCAGTCCGGTGCTTACAGTACGCAGTCAGTTGCCGCGGACGTCCTGTGGAGCCCTCCTCCGGTGAGAGCATAGATCTCCACGTCTTTTCAGCCTTGACTATACGAGCTCTCGGTGGACAGATTGCTAGGGCCCTTTGCATTCGTGCTGACAGCCGATGAGGCCAAACGCTCGGCTGGGGCGGGACAATTCACCCAGTCCCTGGGCAGGTATTCCAAGTGCGTGAGCATATGTTCTGCTGGGATATCAATCTCTTTGGCTGGCTGAACACTGGCACCGCCATGTCTGACCTGTCAGATTGACAGCAACTGTGGTCGGTTCTTGCCGTGCGTTCTGGGGCCTCGAAAAGTATGAGATATCAATGGCTTTCCATTGTGGAAGTTTGGTCTTGCCAAGGTCTTGTCTCATCTTTTCTTCCAAAGTATAGACTGACAGATTGGAGTCTGTGCAAAAGAGTTGTGGTTCGAGAATTAACCACAACAGGTTTGGTTCGACGCTGGTCAATCTGGCCAGTGTCCCCAATCTAGACCTCATAACACGAGACAAGCCGCTCTCCCGTGCCTCATAAGCGCCTCGTAGGGCGGTGGAATTTTGGACGTGACAGAAGCAGACCGGCCTATTAGAGTGAGATTAATGAAAATCGTTGGCCGTCAGCCCAGTTTTTGTAGCTCAGTCGACAGCGCGCTGTTTGGAGGGGCAAGAAGCATCAAATGACAGGTCGAAGGCAGGAACTCTACACGCCCAAGAGGTCTCGGCTGCAATTTCTTGTTCCTCCGCAGTGCAGTTTCCTGCCCAAAGTGTAAAACGGTCGATATTGCCTCGAAGGCTGTCAAGAAGAATACTGTTAGACCATGGATCCGAGGAGAGGTGGACAGCATGCATAGATCAGTTCCAGAACAACATAGACTTCGATGAAGGCCGTGCAAACGTTTGGTGCACTCAAGAAAGAAGCTCGGACAGCGAGTCTTGTAAGGCGGCAGTACTGGGCAGGGTTTGAGAGTCCTGGGAGCGTAGCCGATCCGTTGCGTAGATATTGCCGCCCTCTCCTCGGACGCGTGTAAAAGCGCTGGAACAATGCTTGTGGCTTGCTAGCATGCTAGTGCAGATGAGACAACTAGGACAAGATGGATCCTTCTATCCCCAAGTCTCAGTGCGTGTTTCAATTCTTGTGTACAGGTTGATTTTGGATGCTTCGTCAGCCGTCCAGGCGTTGGGGCTGATGCTGGCTTATCTCTTCGGGCGAAAGCCAAGCTGGGTTGGCAGCTGTGGCGGTTTGCAGTCATTTGGATATTGATGCCGTATTTGCGGGCTCGCGGAGCTCCGAGCGAGAACTTGGCAGGCGTGTTGGTCGGCAGTCCTTTGCCGCCCGTTACCCAAGACATGCTGAGATGCGATGGGATTCTACGGGTGTTCCGGGGATCCGTAAGCCTGGCTGATGGCTTGAGACAACGGCCGCCTGCCTGCTGCAGGAAATCAAGTCGTCTGTGTTGTGGGCGTTGTGGAGATGTCAAATGCGACGCCCGCCATGCTTGCGTTGACTCGTTAGTTACGTGGACGGCTTGTGAATACCGGCAGGGTAGGGAAAGAGGCGGCGGACTGAGAGAAGCTGTGCCGCGCGCCGGTATGATCATGGGGTGAGGTTGATGGTTGTTGGTGGTGACTGTAATGCGGGTGTGTGAGTCGGAGTCGGAGTGAGAATGCGCTTGCCTGTGGATGGACAGAGTCTAAAGACTGGAGCCTGCAAATGCTTGTCTCCTACCTGACGTTGGGCTGCGACAAGCAATTGCAGAATGACGAGAGTAACTTCCATCTGAGAGTGACGAGGAACGAGTTCGTTGTCGTGCAGTTGAGCTTGTCTGTGCAGCTAGAAGCAAGCTCAAACTTCAGCGCCAACCGCTGAGTAGGTACCTGGGGTGACTTTTTTTGGTGTTGACGTTGCAATACGTACCTCCCGCTGGCAGGCCTGGCGGAGTCTCCCCGCAATTTGTGTGGTGGGGTCACCCAAATTTCTTCCAATCCGGCGCCCCTGCTGCCGGCTTTTGACGGATCACTGTGGGGGAGCCCCAGAAAACACTGTGCTTTATCAGGAATGCCGCTGACTCGAGCGGGTGGCATGATCGGGAATCGGCAAGCACACAGTGACGAGTGTGCCACCTGCACCTTCTCCAGACACTTCACCTGGGGTGCTGGGCCAGCCAGTAGGTACGCAGTAAGTGAGGTAAGTAGGTACGCAGTAGGTAGTGTAGGTACGTGGCTCCACACCCGCTGGTGAGAAGCTGACACTGTGCGCCAACTTCAACGGCTGCAAAACCAGACAAACATTTCATGATGCGCCAGGTATCCGTAAGGTTGAGAACCCGAACAAGGGCTTGAGGGATCACGTTTCCCATCCGGTGGCTTTTTGAAAGGTGCGACCAGCCGGTCTGGGCACCGCCTTCTGAGAAACCAGAGCGAGCGTCTGTCTGTCTGTCTGTCTGTCGTGTCGTTGTTGTCGTCATGTTCATTTGTTTGGGAATGCCCATGATACAGCAGCACGTCTGTATAACGGCTGGACGGACGCACACGAGACACGGCATCGCTCTCCCAAGACGAGCCGTCGTGTCAGACGCAAAGACCCAGGTGGCAGAGACTGCCTGCTTGTGAGAGTGACAGCCGCGTGGAAGGATTTGAGAATGGAAGGCTTCGTTGTCCTTAGTCACGGGTCGAGGTGGTCGACGCAGGGCAGCCAACCGCCGGGGTTATCGCTTGCTTTCTTATTCCGCCTTTCAACTGGCAAAGTAAGGTAAGAATCCAGAGTCAGAAGGGAATGGCTGGCTGGGCTGGGACTCTGTAGTCACTGGAGCCAATTTGCGACATGCAGGAGGGCTGAGCTAAGGTAAGGTAAGGTCGGCTGGATGCATTGCAACCGCGCGGTGTGCCGTGAGCACCTAAGGTACCTCAGCAACTCGAGTAGGTAGTAGGTATGCCGCATGAAAGTGCCCGTGAAACAGAGCAACAGCTGGAAGTCGAGCCTTTAGAACGCTGCTGACAACATTTATGTGATGGGCTACTCACAAGATGGATGTGGAAATATCTTGGTAGGTATGTCCGGAGAGCTAGCCATGCTTAGATGCTGCTGGGATTGCAAGTTCTCGCCGTACGCAGGCGAGAGTGCTGCTAGTTGGATGAGGTGTTAGTGTCGACCCCACAACCAGCAGCGGTGCGAATAGGCTAATGCAAATAAATCGTCGCCTTTGTTTTCCGTAGACAGAGCTGGGCGGTGGAAGTCGATGCAAGACGCCGAGTGCCCGATTCCCAGGACGAGGCCGGTGTGAGACAGGTGCCGCATGTACTGCACCGTACCCAAGGCAGGGTACTTAGCCTCAGCTTCAGCCGTTCTGTACTGTGCCCTACCTGCCGTCTGTACATTGCCATCGCATCGCCCCAAGTAGACTTTGAAGCGATCCTCTCACTCGGGACGTCCTCTGTTCTTTGGCCCATCAGTTCGGGACGGACAATGAATCCCCCCCCCTGTGCTGCACCAGAAGGTACCTTAATTCACTTAGGTTCGCGGTAGCAAATGAAGTGCGCCAAAGTCCAAGTGTCTGTTCGTCCTTCCCTGCAGAACAGGCCCTCAAGGCCAAGGACAAGAGACGGTGATCAGACATTCCACCAAAGCTTCCATTGGACTGCACCTTCCTTGCTTTTTAGACGGAAGTTTAACAGGTCTGACCAGGAACCGCGAGGTAACAGGTAGGTAGGCCGGTATTAGTGTCCGCGGTGCCTTGGTCCGCATGCAGGCGGGTGGAATGCCAGAGGCCGATGTTGAATCCTTCCGCTCCTCTCCGTCCCCCAAGGCGCGCTCAGAAGCCGGCATCCCCGCAAAAGAAGAGGTGTACTTGAAAGACGATCAGTGTTGGCACCATTTCAGGACTTTGGTTTTGTTACCCGTAGCAGACAAGCAGTTGTAGGTCGTGTGCCAGCCAAGAGCTTTGGGTCATGATCAGTGGAGGACGCAGCGGCATCGGCAGCGCAGCGCAGGGCAAGGCAGCGCCTCGTCCAGACCTGAGCAGTGACAAAGCAGTACAAAAGGCCTCATCGTCCTCATTCCACATTCCACATTCCTTCCCGCCTTTTTCGCCAAGGGGAACGACCCAAGGACGAGGCTTATCCTGATAGAGACTAGTCTAGCGAAAGGGGGTGGCCGCCTGCAAGTTGAGCACGGCCGGGTGCACCTCTCAGCACCTCCCAAGACGGCAACAAGCCAATCACAGCCGCAGCCACGTTCTGGGAGCCCAGTAGGAAGAGAGCAGCCACAGCGACCAGAGGAGGAGGGCAATCCCAGCAGACCTCACACCAGCCTGGAAGGTACCTACCTTACCCAAGGTACCTACCTACCTTAGAGGCCCTCAAAAAACCGTGCTGATCCGCGTCCCTCGCCCATCCAGTCCAGTCCAGTCCAGTCTTTTTCCCTCTTGTCCCGTCCACCTGTTCGTTCCCCTTCCCTCTACAGTATCGCTTGGTGCTACGCTGCTGGCCGCCTACACCTGCGCCTGCACCACCGCACCGCACCGCACCCTAAGTACCCTCCGCGCTGCACCGCAGAAGGTGAGGTGCCCTGTCGAGTGCGCTTGCGCTTTTTTGGCTTCCTGGGGCGCGCTGCTTCACTTCTGTCTTCAGGACCCATATTTTCTCTACTGTGTTCGTCCCTCTGAGTGGCCATCAACCCCCGCCAACACCACCATCACATCCCCCGGTCGCCTTCTTCTTCCTCCATTCCCTCCACGTCCCTCATCACCCACAGCCAGTCCTTCCTACGCCGTACTCAGTGCCTTTTGCCTGCGTTTCTGCCTTTTGGCACTGGCTCCTCCCCTTCTTCCGACCGACTGGCTTGCCTCTGTCTCTGTCTCTGTCTTTGCATCTGCGCTGCGCTGCTGCTTGCCTCCGACCTACTGTCACTACGCAAACGGGTCCCGACCGCCCGACTTTCTTCCAGGCCCTCCAGTCTCTCCCTGCTTCTTCTCCACACCCATCTAACCTGCCTGTCCCATCCCATCAATCCGTCCATCGTTACCCACACTTTCTCGATTCACCACTCCTCGCCCGCCTCGCCTGCCCGCAAGTCAAATGGTCGCCGGCCCATTTCGACCTCGCTCCTCGACGACCACTCCCGACAACGAGAGACTCGAACTCTCATAGTACACGCTTCCATTCTGGATTGACGTCGCCAGACTCTTCTCACCATGGCGATAGCCATGGGCTGGCAGAAGCCCGACAATGTCGCCGGCTCGTCGGCCCCGGCCATCATGGTCGGTCTCTTCGTCGCTTCTGGAGGTTTGCTCTTCGGCTACGATACTGGGTAAGCACCCAACACCCGTCCACCTCGACTACATGACACACTTCTGCCCACGCGTGTGCTTTGCTGGGTCGTGGGAACCTTGAGGCTGATTTTGGTGGGAAACAGTACGATTAACGGTATCCTCTCCATGACGGCTTTCAAGCGAGACTTTTCGACAGGCTACATCGACAACGACCGAAAACCTGGCATCTCCCCTTCCGAGTCTTCCATCATTGTTGCGATCCTCAGTGCTGGTACTGTTCTCGGCGCGCTTCTTGCCGCCCCCATCGGCGATGCCTGGGGCCGCCGTATATCTCTGATTCTGTCCATCGGCGTCTTCAGCTTCGGCGGCATTTTCCAAGTCTGCGCCCACAACATTGATATGCTCTTGGTTGGACGGTAGGTCATGGACATTACTGGGTGGTTGGATTGCGACGAGCGCGGTGCTGATGAAACATGGCAGGTTTTTTGCTGGAGTCGGAGTTGGATCCATCTCAGTCCTCGTACCCGTCTATCAATCGGAAATGGCGCCGAAATGGATTCGAGGAACCCTTGTTTGCGCCTATCAACTCTCCATAACAATAGGCCTATTGTCCGCATCCTTTGTCAACATCTTAACCGAACGACTCGATTCTGCCGCCGCATACCGAATCCCACTCGGTCTTCAACTTGTATGGGCCGTCGTTCTTGCCCTCGGTCTTCTTGTCCTCCCCGAAACACCTCGCTTCCTTGTCAAGAAAGGCAAGCCCGAGGCCGCGGGCCTATCCCTCAGCCGCCTCCGACGTCTCGATATTACTCACCCTGCTCTGCTCGAGGAGCTGCAGGAAATCGTAGCAAATCACGAGTATGAGCTCACGCTGGGCCCTGACTCTTACAAGGAAATCTTCTATGGATCACCTCACCTCGGCCGACGAACTCTCACAGGGTGCTGCCTACAGATGCTGCAGCAACTCACGGGTATCAACTTCATCATGTACTACAGCACCAGCTTCTTCGACGGCGTCAAGCTGGAGAACCCGTACCTAAAGGCTCTCATCATCAATATCATCAACGTGGTATCGACAATCCCTGGACTTCTGGTCATCGAATCCTGGGGTCGACGCAAGCTTCTCATGGTTGGCGCCATAGGCATGGCCGTCTGTCAGCTCATGATTGCGTCATTCAGTACGGCCGCTGGAGACAACCTCCAGCAGGCTGCCCAGACAATTCTCATCGTCTTCTGTGCCATTTACATCTTCTTCTTCGCAGCATCTTGGGGACCCGTAGCCTGGGTCATCACGTCAGAAATCTACCCTCTCAAGGTCCGCGCGAAGGCCAACTCGATCTCCACTGCGTCAAACTGGCTTCTGAACTTTGGTATCGCCTACGGAACCCCTTTTATGGTCGGGTCAGGACCCGGATACGCCGACATTGGACCCAAGATCTTTTTTCTCTGGGGTGCCTTCTGCATTCTGGCAGTTTTGTTTGTCTGGTGCATGGTGTTCGAGACCAGTAAGATCAGCCTGGAACAAATCGACGAAATGTACGAGCGTGTCGACTATGCCTGGAACAGTACCCGGTTCGAGCCAAGCTGGAGCTTCCAACAAATGCTTGACGAGGGATGGTCACCCAGCGCTCAGCCCCCGCCAGAACACGAGCTGCAACAAACACAAACCAACTCATCAACCCAGACGACGCAAACGAACTCGAATTCGGCGACGTCAACAAATACTGGCGCTACCGGGAACTCAACATCAGCAGAAGCAAAAATGTTGTCGCAGATGGGCAATGTTGACTTCAGTTATTGATCTTTTATACCCAATCTATTATATCTACTGTTACTAGTACCGCTCTTTTTTTAACTTGTTTTTTTCCAAATCATATCCCGGATAGCAGCGTCGGAGTTCACGATGTCAAGGAGTTTTACGGGTTTACTGGCTACAGTTACTGATGGGTGGGTTGGTTCTTGGTGTTTATCTGGCGGGAATGGAAATGCCACTACACAGCGGTCGTTTGGGCAAGGACGAAGACATAACGGTCAATGTTGACGAGAATATCCCATCACAGACGATGATGGACGTAACTTGAATGGCGCTTTGGAGCCGATGATATACCAAATCCACCTCTGCGGGGTCGACACACTAATGTGACAAAACGGCGGAAGGAGGCTGATATTCATCAGCCACTCAGAGATGAGGGTTGCAGTAGCTCCGTTCTCGTCTATCAATTTGACTCAAATCACTTCTGAACTTCTTGGACATTGTGACACTCATCAACCCAAACCGACCCAAAGTGCCACGTTTTTCGCTGGTTACCACATAGCTTTCCGGCAACATCTCTGTTCGGTCAACGTAAGTGTCCGTCCTCTTGTGGTATGCAAAATGGAACGCGTTGGAGTGGGTGGCTCGCATAGGTAAGAAGTGAATGCCATCGGCCCGCTCACATCGTTTCCAGTGAAGTCCCAGACTACCGGCTTGAGTCAACATTATGTGACTCTACATACCCTCCCTGATAAGATGTTGGCTGCTGGCTTCAGATGACGAGCTGCAGACGAAACCCGATGCGACTTCGAGGTCGCGAATCAGCACCGTTGCACTCGTCCTAACTACTCACGATAGGTCAGTGTTGGTGAAATACTGCGTCACACGCTGAATACTATAAATTCCAATAGGTCAATGTCGAGTTGCGAAATCATCAAGAGATCCTCAAATCACAAGTCACAAAGCAGATTCTGAATACCGTTTCACATGGAGCAATTTCAACTTTTAGATGAGCAGGTGTCGAACCTCATCCTCCGCTTCGGCTTCCTGGACGTCGAGGATTTACAATTCGCCACTGCCGAGGAGGTCGAAAATGCAGCGGCACTTGCGCTGCAGATGGCGGAGCCTGAAGAGCTCATCGAGATCGCAGTACGACAAAGTGCCCATCGACATCCGCATCCAAACCCACCAAGGGCAGCAGCAGCAGCAGCACCGGCTCGGCTTGTGCCTCGTCGACCTGCGCCGCCCCTAGAGCTTGAGCCAGAAGACCCCAACCCCGGCGCCTACATTGACTGGCAGGAGCGCAACCGCATTCTCGCAGACAGCCCGGTAGAGCCTGACGACGGAGCCGAAGAAGGCGGGGAGGACTGCATTATTTGCTCCGGCGGCCGTGAGCCCAAGTTGCAGCTCCCGTGCGGATGCTGGTTTTGCGCGCCCTGTCTCAGGGGTTGTATTCGTGCTGGCTTGAGGCAGGGCGGGTGGCCCCCGAAGTGCTGCGAGCCATTGCAGAATGATGCCATCAGGTGGGCCAGGAGACCCGGCTTGCTGAGATTGTATAGGCAGGTCAGGGAGGAACAGGAGACACCTGGAGACCAGAGGGTTTACTGCTCCCGGCCCGGGTGTGCGGCGTTCATACCCGCTGCTGGACCACATATCACGGCCGACCTCATGAGATGTCGCGCTTGTGGCGAGGGGACTTGTCGGATGTGCCGAGCCGCCATACACCCTGGCCGACCATGCCGAGAAGAGGAGGAGGACGAGATGTTGATGGATATCATGGACCGAGACAATCTTGCGAGTTGCCCTACGTGCAGGAGGATAGTCGAGTTATGGGATGGGTGCAATCATATCACGTGAGGAAATCACACAAACACAGTGACTGATCTGGATGACTGACACACGTGGAATAGGTGTGAGTGCGGCCATGAGTGGTGTTTCCTCTGCGGAGGGGACTGGAGGAACGGTAGATGCCCACGGGGCTGTCCACAGTATGGAGGACGTGAACGTCGTGTTCCTATGCGTCAACGCGTGTTTCGATACCGACAAGGCCGGGGGGCGATGGATCACCACCCACGCATTCGACCTCAGGGATTCCTCCCTGAGGCTCTCCCACCACCAGCAGAACCTCGGAACTTGCTTGAGCTTCAACGGCAAGTCATCGCGGAGCAACCGCCATTACCTCCGGCAATCCAGGCCCTCGTTGTGCCACGACCAATGCCTCAAGGTGAGTCAACGCCTTTCCACATGCTGCGGGAGGGATGCGAGAAGGATAAAAGAAAGCATCCGAGGAATACTAATGGAACTGATCAGTGCTGCCTTTCATACCCGTCGTTGAGGACGATTTCGAAGGACATCCCGCCAACTTTGACCCGGATTTTGGGGGTGCTCTACCACTGATTGATGTGGGTGACGGTCCTGAACCAGATCACATTGACCCAGAACCTATCATGGCGAACGCAAATGGGCAGGCACAGGGCCAGCAACGCTACTACATCATGATGTTCTACGCCGACGGAAACAACACAGATGTCAGTCAGTTCCTCTCCTTGGCATCTGTCGCCTTGGCTGACTGATCTTTGGGGGATAGGTTGCAGACCCAAACTGGAGACGAGACAGCGCGGCGAACATGCGCCGGATCCGCGAGGGCGACGAGACCGAAGGAAGGGTATGGCCACAGTACGCCATAGAACGAGAGGAAGGGCGTTGCAACCACCAAAGTCATGCTCAGTGGGAGTTCCAGCCACGAGAAGATCCGCCGTGTTTCTACTGCAGAATCAGGGACGGAAGACAGCTCTGGCACTGTCGCAGCTGTGGCGTGACAGCGTGCGATTGGCACCGGTTCTTGCGGTTTGGACTGACTTGGCAGCAGGCGAACAGGATCGTGAACAACCTGAGGAACAGGGTGACGGTTGATAGTGATTTCCGATATCCGAGGGCTAATGCGAACAGAATCGAGGCATGGGACTTGTTTTTGGATGGTGTCAGGCCCCGGCAACGTCGAAGGGGTCAGAGGGCTGAGAGGGGTCAAAGGGCTCACAGGGCTCAGAGGGCTCAGAGACCCAGGAGAGGTGAGTTTCTTGCGTGATCCTTGTTCGGACGTAGACTGATGTGAGTAGGATCGGATCCGTGCCTGGTGATGTAAAGAGTTAGCAGGTATTGAATCTTTGTCTTTGGAAGCAACAGTCTTCGTTCATGGTTGTATGAAGAACCTTCACCATCATCTATCTGCGGAAGAGTCCTCTCCGGAGCTGCCATCTTGGGAATTCTACTCCATATTGCGTGGTGTTGGCAGTCATCCTGATCTGCCAGGGACAAGGGTACATGATTGGGGGATTTCTGATTTGACCGGTTTTCAGGAACCCGGAAAATTGGCAACACTCGACAGGCCATGGACCACCTGTGGAAACTCGATGGCATGCTGAGTTGCCTTCAAATTGAAAATAAGAATGGGCTTCCTGGGGGTAAAGAAATCAACTATAAAATGTCTGTCACACCCAGAACGCACCAGGTAGATGAAGCCGTCGCTACTCGGAGATCGGCAACACCAGTACCACGATTTTAACAATGGCGCCGACAATGGGTCTTCCGGTTGCTCTCCTGGCCCTTCTGAGCGGGGCCGCCGCCCGCGACATATTTGTGTCCCCCACCGGCACCGGCTCCGGCACCCAGACGGCCCCGTATGGGTCCATTCAATCGGCCGTTAACGCCGCCGTGGCCGGTGACACGATTTACCTCCGCCAGGGCACCTATGCGCCGTCGGCGAACATCCAGTTCTCCAAGAGCGGAACCGTCACATCCCCCATCTCTGTCCGCCCGTACCAGAGCGAGAAGGTCATCATTGACGGCGAAAATATGCCTGGGTGAGCTTACATACGCGTATAAGTGATCTAGAAAACCGCCGAGACACTAACACGCTCATCAGCACACCCAAGGCCCTGGACGAATCGTTGCCCAACTCGGAGCGAGGCATCTTTCACATCCAGAACGCCAACTACTGGGCCTTCTACGACCTAGAGTAAACACCAGGACCTGCCCCCTCTCATCCATCACAAAACCTTCTAACCCCCACTCTAGGATGATCAACGGCCCCTACGGTATCTACGCCCGCGACGCCTCCCACAACTACTACAACGGCCTCTCGACGCACGACAACTACGAGACGGGCTTCCAGCTCGAGGGCGCGTCGTCCAACAACACGGTCCTCAACCTCGACTCGTACCGCAACCGCGACCCGCGCAAGAACGGCGAGAGCGCCGACGGCTTCGCGTGCAAGTCCGGGTCCGGCGAGGGCAACGTGCTGCGCAACGCGCGGCTGTGGGACAACGTTGACGACGGGCTCGACCTCTTCATGTTCGCGTCGCCCGTCACGCTCGAGGAGGTCTACAGCTGGGGCAACGGCTACAACCGCTGGGGCTTTAGCCCCTTTGAGGGAGACGGCAACGGGTTCAAGCTCGGCATCACGGATAACCCGCCCGCGAACCACGTTGTGCGCAACTCGATTGCCTTCGGCAACTTCAAGAAGGGGTTTATCGATAATGGGAACCCCGGCGCGTTGACGTTTGAGCGGAACACGGCGTGGAATAATGGGGACACGGGATTCGTCATGCGTAGTTCGTCGTCGAAGATGACGGGGAACATTGCTGCGGTTAATGTTGGCAGCGCGCAGGTTAGTCTTGTGAGCACGGTGACTGCGACGGGGAACTCGTGGAACTCGGGGACGTGGTCCAACAGCTCCTTCGTCAGTGTAGATGCGTCCGTCTTGAAGGGGGCGAGAGGCTCGGATAAGAAGGTCAAGGGGAGCAACTTTTTGATTCCGGCATCGGGACAGGCTATTGGTGCCACAACTCTCGCTGAGGTGTAAGACGGAGGGCCGACAGGGTAGCTTGATGTAAGTATTTTAGATAAAGATATTGGAACATTCAAAGCGGGTTTGTAAATAACTCCTGTGAACTCCGAGTTGGGTGTTGTTGAAGAACAGGTCTTGCTTGCCCCTGTGGATATCTTGGTATCAAACTGTGAAGCCGTATCATGTTGAAAGCGACAACAGCCGATGATACTCCCATGGAGACCTACGTGTTGTAGTCTTTTGGGTACAGCACAGTGCTTCTTGTAGCGCATGTACTTAACCTTGTTCCGAATACTCAAGGTGTCGAAGGCACGGCTTTTGACACGTCTACACAAGGCTAATAAAGTTTCGGCGTTGGCAATTCGTTTGCCAATGAGTTTTGCTACCCGGGGGGGATACGTCTAACTAACCGGGCTGAGAACCACTTGTATCGGGTCGAACAGTTTATTGTATTCTAATAGTTTTATTTTCCCTGTCGTCCCTGTCGTTCCTGTCCATATCCCTCTCCTCTATCTATCCCTATCGTCGCTGTCGTTATCATCGTTGCCGTCGTCGTCATCCCTATTGTCGTCTATGTACCCGCCCGGATAGCAAAATTATTGTGTAAAAGACTAAAAGGTATTGTATCACGCCACCAACAGAAAATTAGAACCGCTTTGTCACTTTGGTTTCCCTTTTTAACCCTCCAAAGCAGGACTCGGGAATGATTTCTTCCCCATTCCTGCACACTCAACTCTCTACTCGCAGCTCCGTTCCCCATTTATCCCTCTTCGATTTCCCGCGAACCAATGGCGCTCTTTTTCGGCCTCCCTCGCGAGCTACGCGATATGGTGTACAAAAATTATGTCACTGTCGACGGCGGATATATCCTGCAACCGCAAAGCAACAAGTTGCGATGCGCCGACGGCAGCCCATGCGATATGGCTTTCATGCTGACCTGTAAGCGTGTCGCCAAGGAGATGAAGGGTGTTCACTTGGCTTCAAACACCATCACCGCTTCCACCTACTTACCCGACAACGAACATCAGCGTGTCCAAGCCAGATACCATAACCAATTGACAGATATTCTTCATTGGCGACTTGCGGGTTTCCTAGAACAGCTCCCTGCCGGTTGTCTTCATAACAAACATGAAATTGCAAGCAAATTTCCAGCCTTCTCGCCGGTCCTGGATGCCATTGAGAACGGTTCGCTACGGGATAATGAATTACTGCGGCGGTGGTCATGGCATCATACAGACTCAGTCATGCATGACTTTATGCGCTTCACTTGGGATACACTTGCAAAAAACAAAACCGAACTCTACAGTAAACACGTATTGGATCACAATATCGATTCAATTTACGCACAAGTCCCGCGTTTGAAGAATCTCCTCGACTGCCTCCCACCACCTTGGACAATCATCACGCCATCACATTTCGTCAGAATGTCAGGCACCATACCCCGCGGTATGTATGCCGGTGAACATATATACTGCTACTCGGCGACCGCTATAGCCATCAGATTCTTGCAATCGCTGTCGAGAGAATCCCGCCAGGCAATCAGGAGCCTTCTGCTGAATGAGAATAAAAAAGGAGTGGCTGCTACACAGCGTCATGGCCTTGGTCTGATACCCTACTGTCACGAAAACCCGCGTCTCCGCATTGAGCGGCGCGTCGATTTTTTGGGAGTGATCTGGCCTTTCACAGATAGCCCTAGGCCGCATCACATGTCTTGGCGCTTGGAGACCTGGATCTCGGAGGCTCTCGCACTTGAGTCTGCGGGAATGCCGCCCGGATGCTTCACGTTGGTTCTCACCGGCCCTCCGTCACGTACAAACGTATTTCAGGCAGTCATTATGCGTGACGCGGCATGGCAAATGGCTATGTACGAGCAGTCGCGGCAGGGACATCTTCCGCCACTGTCTTGGACGCACAGAAGACGCACTTATTTGGACAACGATGCCACTATATTTGATCCTTGGTGTCTGTCTGAGAATTTTCCGCAGGCAGTCCGAGATATCGCTAACGGGAGCTCTATCATTCGATGCAATTTTGACACTGGAAAGTTTTGGGACGTGAACCAGCTTGTGGAGTCCAACAACATGGAACAATGGTCCCTTCAAGAATGGAGATCGAATTGGAAGAGACGGCATGATATTTTCCTTTCTTCCGGGAACTGACTTTGAGATATGATCGTCAAGTCTCGGCCTAGAATTTTCAGGCTTTTTCAACCTCTATGTGGAGGAAAGCGATGAATGGGTTTTGTCAGTTATATAATCCGTGGTGCTGGGCGATTGTCTACAACGATGGTGCGGATTTCCAGGGAAAAAATACAAAGAAAATATAAGCGCTTACATTTGGTGCTCCTGTATTACCGGCATGCCGTGTAAGGACTCCCGTTCAACATTCAACGGCGCCGGATCGGCATTCCGTGCAGGGTCCCAACGTCGGCGACGGGCTCATGACTCAGCTCGGCAAAGGCACCAGTTAGCCGACGAAACCGGAGAGACAAGCTCGGGCCGCTGCCGAAAGCCCGGGGAGGCGGCCCGTTTTCCTCTTTGGGCCCATGAATTTATGACTAACCCAATCTTGCCGGTCCGCCACATCGGCGACTTGTCATTTCGCCGACGTCGCTGGCAGCGTTGTTAGTGCCAGTCTCAGTCTCTCTCTCTCTCTCTCTTCCTCTGACGCATTGAGACGCGAAACCAACTCTGTTGAAGTTCAACAACACCAAACGGCGGCGCATTGTGAGATGCGGTAAAAATCAACCACCTCTTTTGTTGACTCTCCCCCTTGCTCGGCATTCTGTCGAATGTCCATCTCTAATTCCCCATGGCAGCATGCAACAGGACCCCGCCCAGCACGGATGTTGGCAGCAGGAGCCCCCTGGCAGACGGGCCCCTGCCACCCGTAAAGTCGACTGCGTGAGCTGCCCCCTTGCCAAGCCTGTCAAACACACGCAAGATACACACCACTGACATGCCTTATCTTCAAGATGTCGTCGGTGTCACTCCCGAAAGGTCAAGTGCTCAGGGGAGCACCCGTGCCAAAACTGTCGGCACGCTGGCAAAGGCCCCGAGTGTACCTACCCGCGACGGAATAGGCAAGTCAAGGTCAGGCAAAGGTAACGGAAGGCTTTCGTCAGGAGCGCCACCCCCGAAACTCAATCTTATATGTGTAAATCTTCTGACGACGTGAAAAGCTACATTGACGGTCTCTTGGACGAAATCCGTCGGCTCAAGAGTCAGAATGCCCAGAGCGCGCCTAGTTCTATCAGGGACGACGTCAGTCAGATAACCACCCAGACCAACTCCAGTAGCTACATCGGCAACAAGGTGACAACGCCGTCTTCAGGGCGGGGAGGCAGCGACAATGAGGAGCCCCCAGAAGCCGCCACCCTAGAAGTGAGACCATGGTTCATGAACGCCAACGTCTTCCGCACCCCAATCCTCATCAGCGAGGTGGCGGACGCGGCCTTCACCACCCGCTTCCGCCAGGTCATTTCCGACCCCGAAGAGCCCCAACCAAAACACATCCTCAGACTCAACTACGCCCCAGACAAGGAACTGATGACGCTCGTCAAGTCTGACATCCCGTGGCCCACGCCTTCAAGGTCTCGCTTTCTTGTAGAAGTCGCGCTCAAGTACGTCAGCAGACGATACCACGTCGTCCGCCGCAGCTCCATCATGGAGAACTTGGAGCAAAGTATCCACAACCCTTCGTGGGGAGACTTGATGCTTCGGTCGAAGCTGTGGGCGCTCTTCGCCATTGGTGAACTCTACTCGACCCGCTCCATCCCGTCGGAGAGGGACTTTCCGGGCATGGCCTACTTTGCCAAAGCTTCTAGGATACTCGGCCTGCTCGATGAGCGGCCTGGCACAGACTCCATTGAGATTATGCTCCTTCTTGTACGTCCAACTGTGAACCATCGACTCGTCATGTCACGGGTTCCTAACTGTCGCAGTCCTTCTATTCTCTAGTGCTCAATCGTCGGTACAGTGCCTTCGTCATGTCCGGGACAGCTATGCGGATGGCCATTGTGATGGGCCTCCATCTCAATATCCCAGAATCCCAGCTTCGTGACCCCGACCTGCGAGAGCACAGGAAGCGGCTCTTCTGGACGACGTATATCTTTGATCGTGTGTGGGCCTCCAAGCTAGGTCATCCAAGCGCCATCCAAGATAACGACATTGGCGTGGATCTGCCCTCAGAACCTGTCGTCGGCCAAACCTTTGGCGCCGACTTTGACGATGCCGCATACCACATCGCCAACCTGCGTTTAGCGGCCCTCGTGACAAAGACAGTGCGCTCAATCTATGGTCAACGAAATCAGGGAGATGCCACGCTGTCAACTAGAGTGCAACAAGCCCTCAAAGACCTCCGGGCTTGGGTCGAGGATTTGCCCACCCACCTCCAGATTCATAACCCAGACTCTGGGCCAAAGCCCATATCCCTCCACTTATCCTTCAACCAGGTAAGATCTTCCCCTCCTTCCTCTACATAGCCGTACCACACTGCTAACCAAAACAGTGTGCCATCCTGGCCACACGACCCATTCTACTTCACATCTTGCGCACACAAGTCGCCTCATGGCCCTCATCATCCCCCATAACAGACGCACAGGTACCCGCCAGCGCCATCACCCTCTCCGAGGCCTGCATCCGCTGCGCCCGCCACTCCATCCGCCTCCTCACAGACTCCTGGATCGACGGCTCCTTCGCTACCTTTGACTACTTCTACACTCAGTACCTCTTCTCAGCGCTGACCATCCTCGCAGCATCGAGCCTCCTCGACGGTCCCGAGAGCAGGAGCGACAGGGAGGCCTTTGAGGAGTCGGCACGGTTCCTGTCCCAGCTGCGCGACGCCGGCAACTTTGCCGCCCAGGAGTACTGCCACCACGTCGACGTGATGAAGGCGGACCTGGACAAGGTGTACGCCAAGAGGATGGGCCTGGCGTTCGGGGAGCAGCATACACGGGGCCTGGCGGCCGAGGACGTGTCGTCGCGGTTCGCGGGGGTTGGCTCGGCGATGTCGCAGTTTGGCCCCGCGCCGATGCTGCCGGCGCACACGACGGCGGGGATGGCCCTCACGGAGCCGTCTCTGGAGGAGCTCCTGGCTCAGCCCGTGCTGGATTTGCAGTTTTTGGAGGCCTCGTTCTATGATGACCATCAAGGACTGTACTGGCCGGACTTTAGCACAGAAAACTGGAATGATTTGGCATAGATACCCCAGTCATACACGCAGGCGTTAGATTCATTCATAGCAATTGATTGTAGATAACACTTTTCCCCTTCAGTCCTGATGACTTGAGAGACCTTTTCACATTGAGTGAACAGCAGATCATTCATAATTGGAAGGATTCATATTAGGTTCTATTATCAGGGTACCACACAGGCATCGGCCGGAGGTGGATTCTATAAGGAAACTCTGCTCAATAAAGCCTGTTTCGAGCTCAAACCGAGACGCCGCCCAAGTACAAGTCCATCCCCTCGCCCAAGCCGTGTACTACACAGCAATAGCATTATCAGACTCAACGCCATCCCGGTAGTGCCTGCTGGACACCTAATGAGCGTCCGGCATAGGTGGTTCGGCCGCCTGTTGCTGTTGGTCAGCCGTCTGCTGCTGTTGGTCGGCCGTCTGCTGCTGTTGGTTGGCATTCTGCCGCTGTGGGTGGTTCACGTAAGGCAGGCTGTTCTGGCTCTCGCTGTCGACGTGATCATTAGCCATCACGGGGCTGACGTCAGGCCTTATGTGCAATCCATCCATGCGGTGTCGGTGGATACCGACGATTTGAAGTATCAGGGAGATGATGAAGGAGAACCTGTGTGCGCATGGTCAGAGTCTTTGGCTAGTGTTGGGGGATGTGAGATGACTCACACGAGGAGGAAACTCATGACAACCACAGCAAACAAGAAGGAGGCGATATGCCCATGGCTTGTTCGGGCGACTTCCGAGCTCTTGATGGCGATCAGGATGGAGATGGGAACGATGTAAGAGAGGAAGATGATGTCAAACGCGAGCACTACCCAGTCTGATTCAGACGCAACTGTCAGCATGCTGGTTCCATGAGAGGCAGAGTAGGATTTATACAATTGTAGAATCTCGACGCGCGCCAGTAAAAGACGAGGTGGCAAACGGTAACGATAGTGAAGATTGAGCTCTTTGCGAGACGGCGCGTTAGTCGACGTGGAGCTCCTTCGGTGAGGTGTGCTGCTGGTACTTACGAAGACGAGCAAGGCAATCCTTAATTGGGGGCGGCCAAGATTCCCGATCAAGCTCATCGCGGAGATGACGAGGAGTGCAATGGTGAGGGTAAGCTGGAGGACCCTGATGATCAAAAAACCCGTGGAAAAGAGCGGGATATGCTCAGATTCGGGAGTCTGTCTGGAGGCATACTTGTCGCTGTTCTTCATGTTGAGATGCTTTGACAATGATTTGGCGATGATCTGGCGACGTCGGGGGATTGAAAGTTGTTGAGGATGTAGTTGTAGAGGGAAATGATCCAGACCAGTCGAGTCAGAAAGAGAGAATAAAAGGGACGGAGGAAGAAGTCCCAGAAGGCAGGAAGCAGACCCAGAAGCCGCCCGCCGTCAAATGCACATGATCTGATCCAGCAAGTGCGGAATGGAATGGGAAGGCGAAGGGACAAACTCGCCCCTTTGGGTCGCCGTTCACAGTCTCGATTTTTTGGGCCTCCTTCCACCAGCAGGGAAAATGGGGCAAAATGGAAAACATTCCTGGCAGGCGTGTTGACCTGCTCTTTCCCACGACGCGCCACGGAAAGTCACCGACGGCGCGGAAAGGCAGGCAGGCAGGCAGGCAGGCACACATGCACTGCGATTGCCGACAAACGTGACGGTGTTTGTGGGTTCGAGAGAGGATCACTGAAGCTATTCGAGGCGTCAAGGGTCAAGGAACAGGAAGCTGGGGCGGACGATCGAGCAAGGAAGCCTTGGTAAGGCTGTCTTCGGAGAATTCCAACGTAACGAACCAAAGGACTTCGCAGGAAGTTTGATCAACGTCGAGAGTGATAACCACGCAATGTTGCGGGCGGCAGAGAGACGGCTCAGGCGGCATGCAAAACCATTGCTATACCTCGGCCATGGGTTTGGCCTGCATTGGGGTTGCAACAATCATCGTCTTTGAAGAATCCACTGCATTCATGAGGAAAGTAGTCGTTCTTGTGGTTTAGCGTGGCCGGTCTCCGAAAAGAATCACGTGTGCGTGGGTTTGAGGTTCCTGTTGTTGAGGTATGAATATCGCCTGGAGATCTGCCAATCGTTGGCAGACATTAAAATTGGTAGTGGCGGTGTGATTCAATGTTTTGACTGAAATTGATCCAAAAAGGTTTGCTTGACAGGCCCAAATAATCTTCATTCTGTGGTTATGAGCTCGCTGTCTATCGTCTAGATCCTCCTCCACGCGTGTTTGCCAGATCCTATACAGCTAGAAAACACTGCCACATCCAAGTGAAGCCATAACTAGCCGTGCCAATTTTCACCTCAACCTCAACTTCACCAGTACAACTATCAGAAATATCCCACAACATGATATATCTCTCCCTCTTCACTCAGCCTCTGTAAGACCTTCCGTTGTTTCGTTACACTTGCTAAGACCATGTTTGGGTGCAGGAGGGACCCTTTGATGGGCGTTCCTCAGCCGCACCCAAGCTAGATCCAAGAACTGTCAAACGAAAGTCTGAGCCGCTTTCCCATGGGCCTGTATGGTATCAAGTAACCGCGAAATTGGAGTGTATTCGCAGTGATGATTGGTGTCGAAAGGATTTGTCTCGTCTCAGAGCTTCGAAGTTGGGACGGTACGTCTTGTCAACGGGCAAACAGGTGAATCTGCGACCACCAAACTTCGTTGTAAGAAAGCCTTGTCCTGTTTTTCGTGGATTCTCTGAAAATTCAAAAGGAGACCGTTGCAACAGGAAATAGAGGCGTATTTTCTGTTGCTGAGAGTCTGTCTTGAAAGACGCAATAGGCAACGAGAAGTCGACCCGTTGTGACTTCCTCTCGCAACATTCATCTCTCCCTAGGAACCCCGAAAACGGGCTCCCGAAAACGGCAGGTACGCTAGGAAGAAACAGGGTTGATGGCGATCGGCAGGCATGAAAGGTTGGACGAACGGTTTCAACGTCCCGGTCCTCATCGGCACGTGCCAGCATCAGCGCAGCAGCGGATTGTCTGAGGTCATTGACGTTGTCAAATTCAACCACAACTGCCTTGCGGCACGTGCATAAGGCCGTATGTTTTTTTTCGATTTTGAAAGGAAATCGACATGAAGGAAAGACACCTCCAGAAATGCCAGTCTGCCTTCACCGTTCCGCCCTGATCTGCGACCGATATCCGTGTCGTGTCGTGATCCCCCCGCATTGTGCAGTTCAAGCTCCAGCGGGGGACATCGGGTGTTGCCACGCCTGGTAAGCGATGTAGGCTTGGTACGAGCTGACTGCCAGCGAGAAGAGTCCCAGGAAGACTGCGAAGAGGACTCCGATCAAGGTTGCAAGCATCATGCGTCGGGTGCCGATGTGTCTGTCAAGCTGGCGTTCCAACAGACTCCTGGGCTTCGGGTTGAGTACTTCGTGGTGGAGATCCTCAAGTCGCTTCGCCAGGTGAACGAAGCGGACCGTCTCTTCCCCGTTGTTCTTGATCGTGTCGAACTCGACGTTCTGAATGTCTGGGTCGAAAGCCCCGCTCTTGACGAAGGATGCCAGCATCTTCCGGGACTTCCTGTCCGAGACCGGGAACAGAACACCCTGCAGGGATTCCAGGACCTCCAGCATCAACTGGCGGGGAAGGGCTCCTCTGCACAATGGAATGTCAGTCATCTGCATGTAATGGTTTCGATGGGGTAGTCTTACGCTTTGAGAGCATCTTGGACCGTGGAGTTGCTGGGTAGGCTCCTCGTGAGTCGGAGGTGCTCCTTGATGAAGCCAGTGTAGTGGAAGACCTCGAGAGTCATGGTCTTCCGGTCGAGCTTGAGATGATCCCGGATGTCGTCAGTCGGTCGAATGGACAGACCGAGTGTCTTTCTCAGCTTCGTGGCTCTGAGATCGACCTTGGTGTCTGCGGTCCCAAGCTGATCAGGGAAGCCGCCAGCCTTGGGCCGATCGGAGCCAAAGAACCTCTCGACGAACTTGCTGAGGGGCTCCGCATTCTTCCATTCGGAACTGGGGTGGCCCTTTTCCAGCTCGTCATCCGAGAGGTCCACCGCGGAGCAGTCGGTCATGAAAGCAATGCGGACTGCAGTCTCGACAAGCTCACGATGGCCGCCGTCCAGTTCCTTTGGAACAACATCGGGATTCGATCTCATGTGGCTGAGGATCTCCTCCAGCTTGGTGATGGCATTCTTGTCGAATGCCTTGTCGTTGCGGATGGCAGCATCGCAGAATCGGAAGTAGCTTTCCAGACGGCTGCCCGAGCACGGGCAAGCCTCTGGTGTTTTCTCTAGGCAGGGCGGAGACAAGACCGGCTTCTCGCTCTGATGCGTATCATGCGAGACGGTCTTGTGCATTGCTTGCTGGTTGTCGGACATTGGAGTCGTGTTGTTTGTTGTTGTCTGAATCATGAGCTTGAGATTTTCGAGACGGGATTTCGAGCCTCAATTATTCACGGCCAGAATCTCAATTAGTCAACATGCGTGGTCACAACGCATTGCCCAATGTCGTTCGACGAGTGGTTGGTCCTCCTCACTGAAGGACCACACCCACTCGGCCATCCAGTAGAACATCGACAGCACCACGAGGCTAGCCCCATTTCCCCTTGCCCAATTTCCCAATCGGACTGGGATCTAGCGGTGAGCTTCAATTGAGTCCGGGTGATTGCCTCGTCTTCCACCACGTCGAAATGCCTCGTGGTCCAACGCATCATGAGACCCACAGTTTCCATCCGCAGCGCTTCGACGAAGCCAATCAACAGCACCGCGGAAACAGGGGGACAAACCAGCACCCTGGCGTTTTCTCCTCTGCATCCCCATCGGTGCAGGTTTCAGCCCAGAATGGCAACGATGCCAGCACATCTGCTTCAGCGGAGCTTCGGGCAACAGACGGAGAATCCCACGAGAGTGTGACTCTTCAGGAGAGAGGCATGGACGAAGAGGAAGCTCAGGATCCGGGGTAGACCCGCCCCCATCGACGCCCAAACTGGACTCGGGAATCGCTTAAGGACTTGAGGTTTCCCAACAGCCAAAGAATGACGAAGGTTGTGCTGCTACGGCACTGTTGACGGACGACGTTCTTGCGGTGAAGGCATCGAGAGGTAGCTCGGCGAGACCGATTCGATGTCCGCTCTAGTCCTGTCTCCGTTCGACGCAGATTCTTCAGTGCCTCGAAAAGTTCGCTCGTGTCATTGCGGCAAGGAAAGGCCTCCCATCCCCGATATGGTAGGCCCTCGTCCTCGGCCTACGAAGACTTCTTCAGAGCGGCGGCTATCGTGTCGTCCAGGAATAGCTTGCCAGAGACGAAGACCTGGTGTGGAGCCTCGTTGCGGCCCGAAGAACCCTGGACCGTCCACGACGCCATGTGGAGACATCGTGGAGACATCGTGGTTGTCAACTCGGGCGGGGAGACAGCCTACGGGCTGACGTATGGTCACGATTGGGAAAAGCGCCAGGAACCAGATCTCCACTTCCCGAGGGCTCCCGATACCTAGAACTTGGGGGCTGGACGAGGAGAGCACCGCGTGAGCGATGGGGGCCGACAACGCAGGCGATTCTGAGGCGTCGAATTCAACGAGGGGGCTTCTGGAACCTGTTGGAGTGACCAGGATGAGTTCAGGATCACATCAGGGTCGGAATTGAGCCAGGGCGTTCTGTCAATTGCTGGTTGAGGCGAAGTCGGTGAGCAGAAACGAACATGGGCGATTGCGGTTTGACTCATTCCGCCAGAATGACGGAAGTCACCCGGACTTGTCGTGTGGTTCCTTCCCATCAAGGCTACCACAACACACTGGGCACAGCCTCGGTAGCCGATTATTCAACCGTACCTTAGCCATGACGAGCTTGGGTGATGTTTCCGGGCACGTGTCCGTGGCCTTCGAGGGGCAGACGAGGCGAGAGGACAAAAGAGATACGCGAGAAGAAAAAAAGGCCCAATTCAACTCAACCACCGGGGATCGAACCTACGAGAACCCGAGGGTTTAATGCTTGCCCAGTGTTTTTGCACCCTATCTTTGACTTGCCGCTGGGCCAAGACAGCCTCGGAATACGTTTGCCCAGAACTGTTTCGCAAGATGCGAAGGTCCCTTATAGAGGTTGCAGCACAGGCAACAAACTTCCAAGATAGCTGGACTCCGGCGCCTCCTGCGGCCTTCCACACAGTTCGACTCGATACAGTCTTTCGTCCAACACGGAGACAATTTGCGGCTCTCTCGCCGAAAGATTAAATCTTCGAACATCGCTGCAAGTGACCCAGCCGACGAGCAAACTGGATGCAACTGGTCCACAGAACAACCTCGCCACGCCATGTACAACATCGCAGCTGATCAGCAGCTTCCTCCATATTCAACGTGAATGCATTGTTCTCAAGTGAACGCCGCGTCTGCGGCAGGGTATCATGCGCATCCTCCCCTACTTCCTCGCCCCCATCGGCCCACGCTTCGTCCCCGCCCGACTCAACAACTCCACATTCTGATTCAGGTTAAAGTCCCCGTTCGCCTCGAACCAGAACAGCATCTCCGGCTCAGGACCTGTCCTCTTCTGCGGCGGCGGCTGTTGCTGCTGCTGCCCTCCCATGACGACATCTTCGTCTCCATCTCCCTCGTCGTCCTCGCTATCTTCGTCCTCCTCCAGGCCCCTCTTGAGCCCCGTCCTCACATTCTCGACCCCCTTCTCGCGTTCCTCCTCTGTGTACACATCGCCTGCCTCCTCAAGAACATATCTCTGTACGCGCTCGACGGTCCACGTGCGGACTTCGCGCCACACCTCCTCCAGCTTAGCCTCGCCATCCGCCGTGACGCCGTCACCCTCTCCCTCCCCGCGGAGTTCCCGAGTCGTCTCGCGGCCGCGCTCGACCCACTCCTCGACGCCGGGTTCCAGTTTCTTGCGGACGAGCTGGCCAAGGATATGCTCATGGGTACGTCCCGGGAACGAGACGTCTGGGAAGACGTGCAGGTGCTGGAAGACGTGGATGTTTTCGGTCAAGTTTTCGAGGAGGTTTTGCAGGTTGCGTAGGAGGATCTGGGATTGGGCTTGGAGAGAGGATCTGTGGGTTTCAGAAAGTTAGTTAATGCGCATATCAAGAGGCACTATATGAAGGAGGAAAAGAGCCTAGCTGAGAGGAAAGCTCCGTCGAGGGGATTGTAAACATACGGAGGCGGGAGCGGATTGCTCTTCAGCACGTCCATCTTTAGACCTTGAATGCTGTTGGACAACTGAAAGAGACGCTGACGCGTCTGTTCAATTGCCTTGAACTCATCGGCGGAGATGCCGAGTGCGTTGGGTTTCTCCATGATCGCGCTTGCCGTCGGGTGTTTGAGAGGAAGGGGATTGACAATCGAGAGGGCTTGCTGTGTTTTTACGGTCGCGATTGCCGCCAACGATTATACTCCGGTCCGTAAAGCTGGTGTGAAAAATATCAGATGTGATTCAGTCACCAGAAGCGTTGTGACCGATGGCAGCGTGGTTTGCGACAGCTCGAAGCCGCAGAGTGGTGTTGCATAGCGAAGGTCAGAAGAAGGGTTGCGGTTCCAAGAAGCTCAAAAAAACGCCGGGGAAGGTGTGGGCCCACTAGCTCCGCCTTCGGCTGGGCGGTGACCCCAAGGATGCAGGGGCAAGGATCCCCGCTGTGTGTGACAGGGATGACACCACCTTCTCCTCATCGAAGCTCTAGCCAGTGAGACCTCACCATTGAACTTCAATACATGTCACAGGCACAAACTTCTTCTCTTCAGATCCCGCCTTCAGACGAGCGCGGCAGCTCCTTCCAAACGGCGGTATCGGGCATTCCTAGGCGAAGCTTACCTGAGACTCAAACAGAATTATCAACTAGCTCTCACTGTAGCATTGCACTCCATTTGGAACCGTGCTTGCGATGTATATGTGATTGTAGACAATTTGCTATTTGGGGTCTGTTGCTCGTGACCCTCGTCAAAATAGATGATATACAGAGGAGCATGATCCGTTTGGTATCTTTGCTCAAACGCTATGATTTGCAATGTGGGCATCAGCGAAAGAGAAGAAATGCGTGGCTAGCTCCCATGATATATCCGAACGCCATCCCAATAATGCATTTTACATGGTCATCATCATTAAAAGTCGTTCAGAAGCATTTACTGGCCATGAGATCCAGCTTGGTCAACCAAAACGCGGTGTCCGGCAACAGCGGAGCCAATCACCCTGCCGTACGTGTCTACAGCCGGGTAGCGGGCGCGGCGCTCAAGGTCGTCGAGAGGAATTTGAGAACGGATGTACCTTTGAGAGTTCATTAGTGTTGGACATCAAACTCAATTCCTGGGTGACTCACTTCGTTCTGCCGTCGTCCTCGGGGTTGTGGTCCCAGCTGGTAAAAGCACCCTTGGTCAGAGCAGACCACACAAGACGGCGCTTGCGCTGAGACTGCAGAACCTCCTGGGTGATGGCGTCAAAGTCCCACTTGCCCTTTGTCTCGGTAGCATACTCTTCCAGCTTGGCCTTGGCTTCCGCCTCGATGGCTTTCGGGGCCTTGCCGGATGCCAAGTTGACGAGCTCCAAGGGGTCATGCTCGAGGTTGAACAGCTGCGTGCCATCGGCTGGGCAGTAAATGTACTTCCAGGGACCCTCGCGAATCATCATCAGTGGGCTGACAGTGCCCTCGCCGGTGTACTCGGCGTAAACCTTGTCGTGGCCCTCCCTGCCCTGAAGATGGGGAAGCAGTGAGACTCCGTCCATCGGCAGACCGGGCAAAGGCTTGGTGCCAACCAGGTCGCACAACGTGGGGAGAATGTCCAGTGTCGAGACATTCTGGGTGACACGGTGAGGCTCAAACTGCTTGGGGTGGCGGACGAACAGAGGCACTCGGACTGACGACTCAAAGTAGCTCATCTTATACCACAGACCACGCTCGCCAAGCATGTCGCCGTGGTCGCCGCTGAAAACGATGATAGTGTCATCCTCTAGGCCGCACTTCTTGAGCACAGACAGAAGCCTTCCAACGCAATCATCAACGTAGCTCACAGCTCCGTAGTAAGCCCGTCGTGCCCGCTTGATCTGGTCATCGGTGAAATCGTAATCCCACAAATCGCAGACCTTCATGAGGCGCTTGCTGTGGGGATCTTGTTCTTCCTTGGGAATGCGGACCTTGGGAAGGGCAATGTCAACGTCCTCGTACAGATCCCAAAACTTCTCCTCAATGGTGTACGGGTCGTGAGGGTGAGTCAGGGACACCGTCAGAGCGAATGGCCGCTTCTTCTCGGGGTCCTCTCGAACGTGATCGTACAAGAACTGGGAGGATCTGTACATGACCTCTTCGTCGTAGTCCAACTGGTTGCTTCGCACACAGGTGCCGGCTTGTAGAATGGAGCTGGAGTTGTGGTACCACTCAAGCCGGGTGTCGGGCTCATCCCAGTTGACGGCCCAGCCGAAATCGCCTGGGTAGATGTCACTGGTGAGGCGGGTCTCGTAGCCGTGCAGCTGGTCTCCGATGAAGTGCATCTTGCCAGCTAGCGCCGTCTGGTAGCCCTTCAGCCGCAGGTAGTGGGCGTAGGTAGGAATTTCGCTGGAGATCTGAGCAGCGTTGTCATACGCGCCAATCTTCATGGGCAGAAGCCCTGAGATCAAACTCATGCGGGATGGCGCGCAAAGTGGTGAAGGGCAGTAGGCCGAGTCGAACTGGACGGACTGGGCAGCTAGGGCATCAAGGTTTGGGGTCTTGATCTGAGATTCCGGGTTGTACATCTTGAGTTGAGGAGCAGCGAGCTGGTCGGCCATGATGAAGAGGATGTTGGGCTGCTTGGCCGGTGCGGTGCCATTGCCATTGGTGTTGGCCGACTTGCCAATGGGCTGGGCCAGAGGCGAAGAAGGGAGAGAGTTGAGGTCGGGAGCCATTTTGCTCACGGACGCCAACGGGCAGAAGAGAATGGACTCTCGGTGTGGAAGCACGATGCCTTGGAACAATAAGAGGGTGGTGATGTGTGCCTGACTGGCGTGAGATACGGGCAGGCAAGTCTGGAAGGCAAGATAGGCGGTCAAGACGGTGACAACAACGTTGGTGGGTTTTGGGTGGTGATGATAAGAACGGGTAACGTTTGTTGTAAGTGACCAAGGGCAGGGGCAAAGGCAAAGGCAAAGGTAAAAAGCTTCAACCAGCCGAACTTTGAAGATGATGAGACAGAAAAGGGAAGAGTCAGTCGACGTTGTATGTGGGAGGCGCCGTCATTTAAAAAATCGGGCGTTGCTTGGCTCAAGGGGAGGGCGCGCGAGGGAAAGAAGGATTAGTCCACACCACAGTCACAGACGGGAGTCCATGTCCCTCCCCTCGAGAACCATCCCCGGGGCCCTGCGTGTCCGATAGGAAAGAGCGGCGGGACGTGGAAAAGGATGCCAGGCGTGGACGAGAGAGACACACAGCGCCAAACGGGGCGCGGCGCTATGCAACCACAGTATCTATGCAACTATGCGAAGTGTTTCGGATACAGAGATGGTTGAGGTGTGGTGCTGATAAGGATACCCCAGACAGCGCTGCTTCTCACTCAACCCACCGTGGCATCGCCTGAACTGGCCCGCCGGCTTTGTGGAGCTTTCCCGACTCATGCAATGTCACGGGGGTGCAGCTGACCAGTGTTCAAAATCCACGCCCAGAAAAAGATGAGCAACTCCCGTCCAGTCCAGCCAGTCCAGCACAATCCTGCCCTCACCCTCACCTGGCGCAATCAGTCGGAGCCCAACGCCGCCCGCCAATTTCTGTGTCCACGGTGTGCAACTTAGGTAATGTGGGCAAGTCATCAAATGTCTGCTGCCAGAGACCCTCCGACATGCTCTGCCCTGCCTGCTTCTTCGAGCTTCTCCCTGCTTCGTAATGGTCCTTCTTGCCGCTACACAGCACGCGCTAGTCCGCAGCTCGGTCCCCAACGGAGACAAGTCGTCGCATGTGTCAAAGACGTGGATGGCGCATTTCGATCAGCCTATGGCGAATTGTCCCAAGCGGAGCATCCACCAGCCAGTCACGCAGCTTCCAAGCCTCCCAATACTTGCAGCATATCGATTGTCTCGCGGCATAATCTCCGTGTTGCCGTGTTTGCATCATAAAGAAGCAACATATTCCCCGTCCGACTCCAATTTAACAACAGCTCAGCGTCAAAAGCTCCTTCGCCATCTGGCTAGACGCGGTGCGTGGTTTGTCAGTCTGTGCTGTTTTCCCCCCTTCATTACGATGTGCGCCAGCGAGGCAATAGATGGCGGTGTGAAAGATCTACCACAAACGGAAAAGCAGCGAAAGCCCAAGAAAAACGGTCGGCTAGACCTTCTAGAACAACAAGCATGGGCCTGCCTGTCGCCCGTCTCTCGTGCCTCTCCCATGATCAGGCATCTTGGGACTGGTACCCCGGCGACTGACTCCGACCCGGCCGACGGCTTATGCTTCAAGCAGGAATATCGTTCTCTGTACCGCCTAAGGTGGTACGGATACCGGCGGATGGATGGATTACACAACCATCAAAGAGGCACTACGTCGTCTTCCCTGCTACTTGGACCCCTGGATCTCGACCACTAAACCGCAATCGCCCACCTGCATCTGGACAATTACCCAGAGACCAGTGCCCAACCTGCATAAGCGTCGCTCAAACCCATGTCAGGCTCTCCTCCGATTAGCTGGCATCATTGGACAGATATGCTTGACGTGCGACGAGGGTACACTGAGAATTTTTCTTGTCAACGTCCTCTCTTATGAGGGGTTGTGTGGTTGCGTTCCTGTGCTGCCGTCCTGCGTGCACGCGATCAAAATTGCGGAGGACGCCGTTTGCTCGTCAACTACACCTCTCCACAGATAAGACCGGAAGACAGGACAAGCGAAACAAGCCGGCACCATGGGTCTCGACCGAGATATCAAAGCTGCCCACTTAGCATCAACTTGATTGTCAAGGATGTCTCCATTCCGCATCTCTGGGCTCTCCACGGCCCCCGAAAAAAGCCCCATTATACGCATGTAGGGTAGGACACACGACACCAACGCCGTGGTTCCGAATTGCAGTGAACGGGGCTTCTCTCTCCAGACTCGCTCGGTGTGGGCGGGAAACGGGCCTTCGGAGCAAGAGCCGATGTCGCCATCGCGACCACCCACGTTCTCTCCGGGTTTTGCAACAGCGCCCCTGAGATTTTGGCGGGAGGCATTTCTGGGCCACGCACATCTCGCAGCCGATCTCACAAGGGCATCGCGATTCCACCATCGAGAAGGTTGAAAAATGTCGTGATGGCGTCCAGCTCCGACTTGGAGCCGCCTCCAACCCCGCAATTGCGGGGTTACCTTCACGGCTGCCCGGTCACGCCATTGCCTTCTTTTCTCTCGCCTTACCGTGAGACGTGGAGCATCTTGCGCCGCACTGCCAAAAAGACCGCCTTTCTGAACCATCTGGCTTTTGACCCATGCTTGCTAAGCCAAGGAAGCGTGACGCACGCGCCAGCTCGCCGTATTCGAAATCTGATTTCTACTTTTACCGCTGGCGAAGGTGGCCCCGGCGTCCATCCCGTCAGCCATGCCGCAATCACATCATCGCACTCCGTTATTGCTTCATCAACTAAAACAGCGGAATCCGAGTCAAATTGCTTTCGATTCGTTTCATCATCGACCAAATCCATCCATTCGCCTGCAGGAACAGCGCCATCAAGGCTCCATCTTCCCGAGCTTCCATCAAGGGATGCGAGGATCACAAAATGCCCGGCGATCCGTCCACGGGGTTTTTTTCGTTGCCCTGCTCTTCCGTCCGCTCTGCCCCGGTGCCCCCTCCTCCTCGAGCATCAGCAGTGCCATGGCTCATCTTCGTTTTCGGCTGTCCTCCTCCTCGTCACTCGCGCCCCTTTACAGTCCGCCTGCATAGCATTGGGTGATCATCTGATGGTCATCACTCCCCCGTCTCACCCAGTAAATGCATAAATGGCGTTTTGGAATCAAAGACGGTCGCCGCCTTAGGTGACTGAGGTGCAGCTATCCTGCCACTCACTGGCAAGCAGTGACTGGGCTAGACCTGCTGCGCTTGTGTTCCCCGAACATCCCGCAACACGCATATCACGCCAAGCTACTTCGCGCTGCGCCTCCCAAGCAAACCAGACGCACATCCCGAACCTGGCCGCTCGCTTCAACCTGCATCAGACAAAGACAACCACCAGTCCACCTCCAACAACCCACTCACCGAGTCCCGAACCAAGACAAGCCCAGGGGTCCTCTCCCATGCCCACCATCCTGCATCGCGCGCCAACGAACCCAACCTTCCCTCGTCGAGAAGGCTGACAGATTATGCACCAATCCAGCACATCTCCGTAACAGCGAAACAACTAACACCAAACATCCCCAGACCTTGCATCTCCCCCGTCACCCAACCCAGCCGGCGCTGCCCCTCTTATGAACCAAGTGGAATATGATAATCAACCAAGCAACACAGAAAGTCCGTCTGAAATTCTTCCCGTGAATCGGCCATGGCGGCTTGCGATCGATGATCGGCCTAGAACATCACGCCCCCCTTTATTCTTGCCCACACGGCTATCGCAACCACTCACACTCTCCTCCCCATTCACCCTCCTTCGTCGTCCGTCACAGCCCCGCCCGCCTCATCATGGTCTTGGCTGGATCCCTTGTCAACATCAGCCGTAGAAAAGTCCTCCCACCAGGACTTCCCGTCCAGAGGAGCCGCAACGGCCGTCCTTTCGTGATCTCGTGCCCTCACCAATAGCATCCCATTATCCTTACCCCGGATTTCCTTCATTTTCATCATCTCAAGTCTCGAAATAGGCCTCACATGACCACCCCTTCGCGTTTCGCCGTCGAACGCTTGGCGCAAAATCCACAACAACTCAGCTCACGCGCGCACCCAACGTCCACAAACTTACAAGGCTGTCACGCTGGGAACGGTAGAGTGTAGTGGGGGAAAGCGTCACCACCCCCTTCGATCAACTAAACGAACCACTCATTTTCAAACACATTGTACACGTTTCCTTCAAGCTCCAGAAACTCTTTTTTTTTTTTCTCCTCTTCCAGTCTTCCAAGTTCATTGATCCAAAAAATGGTGGTGTCCAGGGCGTACGGCCAGCGTCGGCGGGGGGGGAGGGAGCAGTTGCAAGTGCATTAGCTATCTATCGCACGTATCACAGCCACTCATCTTCAAACACATTGTTCACGTTTACGCATCGGCCACACACATATCACATGCACAGAGATATTCAACAATGCGGGTTAACATTCAAAAAGGTATCAACTAGTTAAGTAGCATAATTCTCGCCGCTCTTAGTCTCGCGTGCGACATATGCATCCATCCAACCCCGTCCCATTCCCATTCCCATTCCCATGCCCATTTCCATCCCGTTCCCAATGTCCCTTGCCTTCCGCTGCCGCCGCCGTCGCCTTCTCCCCAGGCCTTTCCTTCTCCCCGCTTCCACTACTTCGGCAGTCCTCCTTCAAGCCACTTTGGGAATGGGCGCGATCCTCTACAACATCCAACGAATGTCTGTGCGTGTGTTGCCGTTGTCGTTGTGTTTGTGTGTGTTCCTCATACATACCTACTCCTACAAGCAATGTCTCTCCCAGTTGATTGAATTTTTGTTTTCCCCGCAATGCAATCTTCAAAAAGAAAAGGAAAGGAAAAAAAGATAAAGATGAACGAACCCGCCCTCGCCTTGCTGTGTCAAGTCAACCCAATATGCGGCCCAAGTAACATGCTTCGTTTTGATGCAACCCAACGAAGAGGGTAAGAGAAAAAGATCCGCACGCCCGCGACACCGCTCCATGCCCAAGTCATCCCGTCAAGCCATGTCTCATTGCTGTTTTTGTTGCTGCCACGCGCTCTTGTTTATTGCGTGCGGTAGAATTTCTTGTACAGAAGATGCAGCAACAAGTTGACGTTCAGCTTGAGGTTGCCCTCGAAGAGGTTCATGAACTGGTGGGCCTCGAACTGAGCCTGCAGAAGACCCTCAATCGGTATGGAGGCGTTGGCTCCCGGCATCTGGATGTGGCCACGAGAACCCTCGAGGTTGAACACACCAACCTCATCGCAAGAAATGGTGAGGTTGACTCTCTCCCAGTCGGTGACGCCACTCCAGCCGACGAGCACGCCTTTCTCTGCGAGAGCCCGAGCGCTATATTTGTAACTGCCAAACTTGGGGACCCGCCCGCTGCGTTCCAGCTCGCGCTGATGGTTGTATTGCTTGGTGAACGGAAGCAGGAACCGTTTCTTTCTGTTCATGACGAAATTTAGTCAGCCGATGGCGACACACTTGGACCGTGCTTATAATGTGGGGAGGTGGATGAAGGGGGGGGATCCATCTGGGGTCATCGTGGAACCAGTTGTGACAGTAGAAAATGACTTACCCCTTGTTCTTTTGCAGCGTTATCATGGCAGATTCAATGTAGTCGTCGTAGCTCTTGCGTTGCTGCTCGAGGTACTTGGCCTTCTCGTGAAGGTTGGAAAGGGTCAACCTGACGCCTTCGAGCTCACGCTGGCGTTGCACACGTCTTCGGCTCTTGGTCCTGATGTCGAGGGCGATGGCGTTGAGGATGTCCTGGTAGTAGTTGTGCTTGGAAATTCTACCCATGTGCTCCAGTCTCATGATGTTCTCCAGCGCAGTCCGCTTGAGCTCGTAGTAGGACATGCGTGTCACGTCCACCATGTGGGCGTCCGAGTACGCGCCCTTTGTACTGTCTTCGTTTGAAAAGTCGTCGCGCAGGACCGTCAGCCACTTGTGCTCGTCTTCATCCGAGATCGGCTTGACCAGAATCTCAAGGAGGTTGGCGCCTGTCTGTACACGGATAATGTACAAGATGCATCGCTTCGTCTCCATGAAGAGTGCCTTAACCTCTGCATCTGGATCTTCGACGTCGTGCAGCTTCGGTGTCAGGTACATTTGAATGTCTGATGATCCCGCCGCAAGCATCTCGTTCTCGTTGTTCTTGGCGCTACCGAGATCCTGCAAGATTTCACGAACGATATCGTCTCGATTCGGGCATATTGACGGCAGCTCGCTAGCGACAAGGTTGTGGATGGCGAAGATGTCTGGCATTTTGATGTAAAGGGTGGGCTTGTGCTTCGAATACAGGTCGTTGAACTCGTCAATGTCAAAGTTCCGTTCGGCATCGGGAACAGAAATGAGGTCGTGGGTGATCTCCGCGAGACGCTCGCACGACTCCTGAACAAATGCGTTGAGGGGTTGCAGATAGATGTTCTCGCCGCCGAAAGGCCTGCTAGACGCGATCTGACCGAGGACCTTTGCAACCTCGCCCAAATTGCGCTTCTGGAGAGGGCTTAATTGCTTCTCAATGACACCGACATTCTCTGGTGAGGTAACCGCAGGCTGCAGGTAGAAACGCCAGATCCAGTTGGTGACAACTTGAAGGTGATGGTGTTGCGGATCCTTCTTGAATTGCTGGCAGAGATTCTCGTACATCTGTCGGCAAAGGAAGCGAAGACCGTATGGCATCTTGGGCAGAAGGTCCTCCAAAGCCAACAGGTATTGATCGCAAATCTCCCGAAGGTCGCGCAGATGGTCGATGAAGAGGTCTCTGGTCTCAGGGTCTTTGATAGCAACCTCACGCGGAACGTCCAGCGGACGCCGGCTTGGGCGGCCAGTCCGCAGCTCCTCGTTGTTGATGGCAGCTCTGTAAATCTGCAGGGGGTCGCTCTCAAGGTCAAGGGCGGGGTCCTCAACAATGTTATCGCGGACAATAGGGCCGAGAAGTTCACGCAAGAACTTGCGATCGCGAGGAGATCGGGTGTAGTTGCCAAGAACCTTGGTCCAGAAGTAGTTGCCGCGAAGGTAGTCCTGCAACGTTCTGCTGCTCTCCACCTCCTCTCTCATGGCTCTGGCGAGAAGCTTGAGGAGATAATACTCCTCACGCCGCTTCTGGGCATAACCAAAGAGACCCATGATAAGATGCTCGATTCTCTTGCATTCTTTCTCGGGTGTTCCTTGCTCACGGATACGCTTGAATAATCGTGCAAGATATTGTGGCTGAGTCTGAAGGTTGAAGAAGAGCTGCTGGTAGGATTCCAGCTTCTTGCGGGAGCTCTTGTTGAGGGCCTTCAAGTCGAAATGGTTGGTGGAAGCCATGGAAGCATTGGCCAAGAGGCCGATTGAACTACCGCCGTAGTTGCTCTGGTGTCTCACAACTTCGTCCAGGGTGATCTTGTTCTTCACGAGCAGTGCGATCTTTATGTCGAGCTGATCGATGTACTGTTCGAGCATCTCGTTCTGACGGACTTGCTGAACCACGGTCTTGCGCATCCTCTCAAACTCGATCTCCTCGTTGAAATCAAAGTCACTGTCGTTGAGAAGATGCACGAAGTTCTTGACAGCGTTGACTGGTGGATCCTTGCCGTGAGTAAGACTCTTGTATGCGTCACCTTGGATCTTGGCTCTGACAAGACTTTGGATCTTGACGACCTTTTCCATGTTCTCCTTGAAGAAGCGTTTCTTCTCCTGAAACTTGGCGCGAACAGTAAAAGCCTTGGCGGCGGCCTGAATCTCAGTGATGGCTGCATCCTCGGCCTCGATGTTAGAGATGAGGTCAAAGACGTTGCCTCTCACCATCATGGCGCGGGCAAGACCCTGCAGTTTCTCAACTTCAGCGGTGTGGGACTGAAGCTCCTCCAAGAGTGCATGGTGCTGCTGGCGGTGCTGCTGGCCTCTGATGCGAGCCTGTAATTTGGTAATCTTGGGCTCGACACGAATGAGAGCGTCCTGGTCGGCGGCAATACGGCGTCGCTCAAGCGTGCCACGGGAGATGGATTGCAGATCGATGACAGCAGGTTCGTGGCTGCTCAGCTCATCGAGCAATTGCGCGATATCACGACGTACGGCCCCGGCACGGATGTGAGCTTGAAGGTTTTCGATTTCCGAGGCGTGTTGGCCCAGTTCGGCCTTGGTGGCTGCGACGTCTGAGCGAACCGACTTGCCCCTGAACGCGGCTTGGAGGGCAGTCCACTGTGGTGCAAAGGCTTGGAGATGTTCTTGCTCCAGCGAAATCTGGCTTCTAGTCAGCAAAGCCCGAGCAGCAGCCTGCAGGCTAGTAATGCTGTCGACTTGTCTGTCCAGGAGGTGAAGGTCATCAGAAACGCGTCCTCTCAACAGCATTCCGCGAACTGCCGCCTGGAGGTCTCGAACCTCTCCAGAAGTCTGGACTGTCTCTTGCTGCTGAGTGACGAGCTCCTTCCGGACCAAGAAGCCCCTAAACGCTGCTTGGATTTCTCGAACGGGGCCGGCATGCTGAACCAACTGAGACCTCTGGTCTCGTACCTCGTCACGGACCTTCTTGGCCCGAATAAGACTCTGAAGCTCCAAGATGTCGGGCTCCAAACCTTTCCAGAAACGTTCTTTGTTGGCCATTCGGTTTCGAACGAGGAATCCGCGGGCAGTGCTTTGGAGATCGACAGCAAAACGTCTCATCTGAAGCCGGTAGCCGACGATTTGACGTGACCAATCAGCTCTGATACGAGACTGAAGATCGATGAGCATGTGTTCGGCGTCCCAAAGCTGCTGCATAGTATCTCCCAGGCGCATCCTCACAACAGCGCCGCGAACTTGAGCTTGGAGCTCCACAATGGACTCCTCGTTCTCTGCCAGCTCGCGGTCGATCCTTTCATCTTCGGTCTCCTCTGGCTCCGGGGTCGCAGGCTCGACACCAAAATCAGCTCCCATATTACCGAAAGTGGGCATATTAACCCCGAGTTTATCAAGGCCTTTCTGCATGGCCTCAAGCTCATGGTGCTCAAACTCGAGCTGTCCAACGAGGTTGCCAATGCGGAAGTCGACGATTCCTTTCCTGAATAGGAGCCAACTCAGAGCGTGAATGCAATAGATGACTTTAGGGATGTTTTTCTTCTCGTATAAGTCGATCAACTCGAATCTGAAGAGGTCAGGGAGCTCGACTTCATCGAGGTATCGAAAGAAAATGGCAATATTGTCGGAATGTCGGAATTGCAGCTTTTGGTGCCTAAAGATACGGAACCGACGTTCAGGGTTGAGAGCCTCGACGACCTCTGCGAGTGTGACTCCATCTCGGAGAGCTTCTTCAAGCTCGACAATAGGAGGAATTGCTCTGTGAATAACATCTTCGATCCACTCCTTTGCCTCACCAATATGGCAGAGATACTCGTAGGCCTGGAGGAACTGGCGTTGTTTGTCCATCCAATTTCTACCTTCCCAGCCATAGCCACCGGCTCGTTGGCGATTGCTATTCGGCTGTTCGGCTCTCTGTAGCCTGCGGCGGCCCCTAAGTCCCACCACCTCTTGTGCTGGAGAAGTGATTGTGAAATTTTCGGCGGATTCGGACTGAGCGAGCTTTGACAGGGTGCGGAGCTGGCTTGTTGATGACCGGCCAAGCTTTTCGAGATCCGGTCTGGCTAGTGCGGCCGAGTGGACAGGTGCCGGGGGCTCATGGGCGTGAGGAAGAGCGGCACTTCCTGCTCGGATGGTATCGGAGCGGCTGAGTAGCATCGAGTTTGGCCGGATTGTGAGCGTTCGGGACAGCGGTGTGGGAGATGTGCTACCGTCATATTGGGCATGTGACAGCTTGCCAATATCGACTGTTTTTGTGCGCTCGTGGCGAGGTTTGTGACGAGGAGGAGACGGTGTCGAGGGTGTCGGGGACGAAGGTGTGGATGATGTCGGGGCGGGAGCTTGAGCAAGCGGGCGAAGTGATTGCCGGGCCATAGAATAGAGGTTCTCGTCCTTCTTGTGGTCAAGATTCTCTCCTCCGAACGAGACGTGATGCAGACGGGAACCATCACTCTTGCCTCTCTTATGAGTATATCCGCTGGAAACCGACGAAATCTGGGTGCTCGCTCGGCTGTTATCGGAGTATAGAGAGTACCCTGACGAGGCAACGGAGGAGGTTGTGGAGGACTGCCGATTGATGTTGCTGGGGTAGTCCAGAGTATGTGACTGTCTGAGAGGGTGTGGCCGGGACGACATATTGGGCGACGACATGATTAGGATACCGGAGGAAGCCTGCGCTGAAGAATCTGTGGGCTCAGGAATTCGGATGACAACATTAGGGCGCCTTTTTCGGACGTCGTGTGGTATGCGATGAGTTGAATTATGTTCGACCTTTGGTCTCGGGTCCGGGTCGGGCGGACTATTGGTCTTCTCTCGGTTCTATGGTGCTTCGAAAAGAACCAAACAAGACGTGAGCAAAGCTGGAAATTCCGGAGCGACCTGCGGCGGCGCTTTGAAGCGCGAGGAGGAGGAATGAAGTTCGGACTCGGCGCGCACTGCGCAAACAAAGAGAATAAGTCGACGGTTGATGGCGCTGCAAGTGCAACGTCAACAACGATGACAGGAAAGAAATATTGGCCTTGTTTGTAAAGGACGATTAATGATGGCAACCCACCAGCCACTGCAATTGACAAGTGTGGTCGCAATCTCGTCAACGACCAAGTGTGGGTGGGATGTTGGGTCGTTTGAAGGTCGGGCAATGGTGGATGGAGGGGAGGAGGGGAGGGAGACGGGACCTGATAAGGCAGTTTGTTTGTTTACTGCTGCAAGAGGTAAGCGGACTGCGGCAACCAGCCCCCTTGCAACCAGGGTGTGTCCAACACTGAGTGCCCAGTCGAAAAAACGCCCAGAAATTCTGGTGGCTAGTCACTCGTGTGGCCCCTGCGTCGCACCCGCCCGGCTTTTTAAAGTGGAGACTTGTCGAGCGAATCTTCCGTTGCACGGCCCTCCGCCCCGCCTCCGCCCTCTGTCAATTGGCCTGTCGTCCGCCTTCTCTGGGCCTGGACTGGCGCTTCTGCGCAGGGCAGTCGCAAAGATGCCCAACATTGCAAGGACGATGTGGACGACGGGATCTACCAGAACGTGGTTCAGGCACGTCCCCGGGGGATCGTGGATGAGCACGCCTCCACCGATTCGACACATGTCATTGTCTGCCCCATTCTGCTCGGCGACACGTCGACCAGCCTGGCCTGGGTGCTGTCGTCCAAGAAACCGATATTCAACCTTGGATGGAAATTTTGGAGAGTTTTTTACCACCAGGGCAGAGCCTTGGGGCCAGGATGAGTGTGAGAAAACAGATCATGTGCAAGCCTGCTGTGCTGTGTTTTTGACGGTTTCTAGTCCTTCCTGTTGCCAATGGTTTTCTTTCACAGCAGGTGTGGACAGACCGATGAACACCACAGGTCAACCTACCTGGAAATGCTCATCAAGGCCATGGAAGCAGGCATGGCTCGTTTGCAAGACTTTGCGACTTAGCAAATGGGATCAGGCGTTTCGAAACAGGGTTTTCTAGCTTTCATAGTCCATTCAAAAGCCAGTGGCTGTTTTCCTGTTTTCTTTTCTTTGTTCCTTTTTTCGGTGTACTTGGTTCGGCCAATCAAAGCTTAGCATGGTTGCTGTGCTCCGTCAGAGAGCGAAAATTGCGGGAGACGGCGCTCGGCGCGCCATCTCTATCACCCGATTGAACTAACACACAGACGTTGTGGCTCATGGCCGTGTAACATGCCCGAGCCGAGAGGACCGACATTTGTGGCTGCTGCAACTAAAGCCACATTCGTGTCTTGACCTCGTGTGCAGCCTACTACTGCACCAAGTGCCTCACCAGTTTCAACTAGACTCGGAGCAAACGAAAAAGTAAAACTGGACGAGACGTGAGGGTCGAAGGTCAACGCCGATGCTCTGGCTGTCCGCCCCTATTGACCGCATAGTGGTGACTGGAACGGCTCTCCAGTTCAAACAGACATGCTTGCTGCCCTCCGTGTCAGGCTCAGCCCAGCAGCATTCAGAGCAAGGATTGTCCTGCATTTGTTGCTCTGGCCAACCAGAGACTCCAAACTCTGCAACGCGAGTCTGGAGCAACAGACGTTGTTTTTGCTTGTTGTCGTCCCCGAATCAAGAAGGTTTACTCGCGTTGCCATGCTGCGTAAATAACCCTACAAAGCCCTTCTTGCTTCACAATGGAAAGCCCCATAGACTTCGTTTTCTTTTTCACAGGGTTGCTCCCAGACTTGCGTCATAGGGTCCAACGATTGCCGAGCTTAGCTAATCCACAGCTTTACTGTGCCTCTCTTAGGAGCACTGCTAAGACTCTTATTGATGCAACCCAAGACGCCAAACTCACCTAGGACGGGACGTACGCGCTGGTCCACGCATCGACCGCGTTCCAAAGCAGCTGCAAGTTTTTACATGCAATTTGCAAGTGTGAATGCAATGCGTATGCAACTTCCCTGGCAAACATGCGGCCAGAGTCGGTGAGATGAGGATAACCCCATTCAGGCTTCGGTCAGGCCATTCTTGGCACAGTGAAGCGGCCGTTGCATAGCTTGCGCCGCACTGTGGCTCCTCACCGCCTGCCCCTCCTGCCCCTCCATCCGCCGGTCGCGCACCGCGCAGGGTCCCGATCCCATTAAAAAATTTCCTGCGGGGTGTCGTCTCGAAGTTTTTTTCTCCTTCTTTCTTACGGGAAGAAGAGACTTATCCAACCTTAGTCTTCGAAATCGAGCTCAACTACTCTGTGTACTCTTTCGAAAGACTAGCAGTTCTTCAACTCCGTACTTTTCTTTTCTCCTCCATTATACCCCTTTGTTTTTCTTTGGAAGACGCTGAAAAAATGCCTTCCACCAACGGTATCAACGGCGCCAAGGTGCTGGACTCCAAGTCCGCCCTTCAGGTCCTGAAGGAGTACGAGAGCCGTGATGGCCTCGACATCAACGAGCTCATGGACACCAAGAAGCACGGTGGTCTGACCTACAACGACTTCCTGCTCCTTCCCGGCTACATTGGCTTCCCTGCCTCTGCCGTTACTCTGGACTCGCCCGTCACCAAGCGAGTCACCCTCAAGACCCCCTTCGTTTCCTCCCCCATGGACACCGTCACTGAGCACGAGATGGCCATTGCCATCGCTCTCCAGGGTGGTCTGGGAATCATCCACCACAACTGCTCCCCCGAGGCCCAGGCCGACATGGTCCGCAAGGTCAAGCGTTACGAGAACGGCTTCATCCTCGACCCCGTCGTCATCAGCCGCGACACCACCGTTGGCGAGGCGAAGGCTCTCAAGGAGAAGTGGGGTTTCGGTGGTTTCCCCGTTACTGGTCAGTATTTCCCTCGAAAATTTCTTCCTACCCCCAGCTCTACATGATTACAAACCTTTTCAATTATAACTTTCGTTCCACCAAAAGACGACCATGTCGTCATGCGGAGACACTTTACTATGATCCAAGCTTCTTCTACCAGAGAGAATTTGTCCACGTCTGTTGGCGAACTATGGCTAACCACCATGAACAGAGAACGGCAAGCTTGGCTCCAAGCTGCTCGGCATCGTCACCAACCGTGACATCCAGTTCGAGGAGGACTCCAACCAGTCCATCGCCAACGTCATGGTCACTGACCTGATCACCGCCCCCTCCGGCATCGACCTTGTCGAGGCCAACAAGATCCTCGCCAAGTCTAAGAAGGGCAAGCTGCCCATCGTCGACAAGGACTTCAACCTCGTCTCCATGATCTCCCGCTCCGACTTGAACAAGAACCAGCACTTCCCCCTGGCCTCCAAGCTGCCCGACAGCAAGCAGCTCCTCTGCGGTGCCGCCATTGGCACTCGTCCCGAGGACAAGGAGCGTCTCCGCCTCCTCGTCGATGCCGGTCTCGACGTCGTCATCCTTGACTCCTCCCAGGGTAACTCCATGTACCAGGTTGAGATGATCAAGTGGATCAAGAACGAGTTCCCCGGCGTCGATGTCATTGGCGGAAACGTTGTCACCCGCGAGCAGGCCGCTACCCTCATTGAGGCTGGCGTTGACGGCCTCCGCATCGGTATGGGCTCTGGCTCTGCCTGCATTACCCAGGAGGTCATGGCCGTCGGCCGCCCCCAGGCCGCCGCCGTCCACTCCGTCAGCAGCTTCGCCGCTCGCTTTGGCGTTCCCTGCATCGCCGACGGTGGTGTCCAGAACGTCGGTCACGTCGTCAAGGGTCTCTCCCTTGGTGCCTCCACCGTCATGATGGGCGGTCTCCTGGCCGGTACCACCGAGTCCCCCGGTACCTCCTTCGTCTCCCGTGAGGGTAAGCTCGTCAAGGCCTACCGCGGTATGGGTTCCATCGACGCCATGCAGGACAAGAAGGCCGGCAACGGCGGCAAGGACAGCCAAAAGAGCAACGCTGGCACTGCCCGCTACTTCTCCGAGGGCGACAGCGTCCTTGTTGCTCAGGGTGTTACCGGCTCCGTTGCTCACAGAGGGTGCGTTTCCTCTCCGCTTTGCTGTACTGACAAATATGCTGACCGCGTCGCAGACCCATCTCCAAGTTCATCCCCTACCTGGCTGCCGGTCTCAAGCACTCCATGCAGGACTGCGGTATTCAGTCTCTCAAGGAGCTCCGCGAGTCTGTTGACAACGGCATTCTCCGCTTCGAGCTGCGCACTGCCAGTGCCCAGATGGAGGGTAACGTGAACATGGAGTCTTACGAGAAGAAGCTGTTCGCCTGAGAAATGGCGAGCAATAGCTTGAAATGATGATGTGATGGGAACATATATGGAAAATGGTCGAGGCAAAAGTTATTGGGTATGGATGGGGAAAAAAGGAATTTACTCAAGAAAATGCGCCTTTCCTCCCTCAAGGGTATATACGCGCTACATAAGGGAAGGGACGGAAGCAGACAGTCTTGTTTAGGGCGGCAGTGCTTAAAAAGTCTTCAGCGGAGTTTTTGGAGTCTTACGGGCAGGCTTGAAGTGCCACAGTAGAGATGAAGCGTATTGAATACCACATCCCCCACACGGGGGCACGAATGAAGAATTTTCAACGATTACGAACAATGGTCATGTCCGATTTTCTGCCTGTGATGCTGTCTGACGGAAAGGTCCTCGGTATGGTGTGGTGTCTCCGTAATCGGGCGGTGGGTCTCTGCACCGAATGGTTCCCGGAATGCGGCCACGGCACGGCGATGCCGAGGCGGCTAAGGACAACCTTGAGCCCCCCTAGCCCTCCCTTGATCCTTACCAAAACCGCTGTTCTAACTCTAAGATAGATCCTCAGTTTCTCACAACAGGCTTCAAGTACACATTGAGCGCGCCCTTGGCCCACAGCACATAGATCATCTGCCTCTCCATCCAATCCTGGCTGTCGTCGGCGAGCACCAAGTCAAAGTTCCAAATCATCCTCGCCAGCATAATTCTCATCTCGACGTAGGCCAAGCTTCTCATAGTCAGCTTCTCGCCGGTCTTTCACCCCGAAAGATTCACGCGCAGTGCAAGGAGACGTGGCACAACAGCGAAAGGGAAAAAGGATAGAGATACTTACTTTCTTCCAAGACAATTCCGAGGCCCCAGATGGAACGGCTGCAACGCCTCCCTCTTGTCCGTCGCATATTGCGGGTCTCCCAAGAAGCGCTCCGGATGGAACTTGAACGGATTCTTAAAGTTTCTCTCGTCATGGTACGTTGCCCACTGGTGAATCGCAACGATGGTCTGTATCCGCTGGTCAGCGAACATCCAGCACCACACCTCCTTTTCACCTCGACCACACTTCCTAATCGCATGATGGCCGTTATCAACTCACATTCTCGGGGACATATTGCCCGCAAATCGTCGCCCCGCCTTTGGGCACCTCCCTCGGCAGCCCCGTGGGGACTGGCGGATACATGCGCAACGCCTCGTCCAGGCAGGCCAGCATGTACGTCAGCTTGTTCACCGACGTGAGGTCAATCTCCTCCTCGGACGCGAACATCGTCCGCACCTCCTCCACCAGCTTCGCCATCTTGTCCGGGTTCTTGAGCAGCAGGTACGTCACCCCGGCCAAGACCGTCGCCGTCGTCTCGGAGCCAGCGATGATGAGGATGCTGCTATTCGCCTCGAGCTCGTCCAACGACATATTCTAACCAATCGTCAGCGACAAAGTTCTCATCTTGTTTGCCAAAACGGAGCCAGGAAAAAGGGGGAGAAGAAAACTCACCCACTCGTCCTTCTTCTTCAACAATCCCTCCACCAAGTCCGCCCTCGGTCCGCTCTTGCCCAGCTCGATCCGTCTCAGCACCTTCTGCATCGTCATCTCCCGCTGCTCCTCCCTCCGCCGGTGCATCGCCTCCGTCGACAATGCCGCCGTGATGATTCTCCGCAGCCACGAGTAGTGGTTCGCCGTCTGGAACGCCACGCCCACCCTTACCATCTGGAACACCGTCCGTACCCACGGGTGGTAGTCGGACTTGTCCAGGCACTCAAACGACTCCCCAAACGCGAGGTCGCCGATGATGTCAAACGTGCAGTAATTATACCACAGCGTCAGATTCACTGGCTCCTCATTATTCCCCTTCTTCACAAACGGCGCAGAAGCCTCCTGCGGGTAAACAGCCACCGACTGCCTCGCCACCTGCTCCTTGAGCCTCTGTATGAAGAGGTCGACGTACTTCATGATGACAGGCTGCTGCTCCCTCAGCGCACGGTCGCTGAACCCATGCGCCATCTGCCGCCGCAGCGCAGCGTGCTGCGGGCCCAGCGCCGTGATGATGTCTCGGGGCAGGCCCGGGATCGGCCGGTAGAACGTGTCCGACTTCTCAAACGTGCCGACGACGCCCCCCGCGTTGGCCCCGATCTTGTGGCCGAAGATCACCTTCCACGCGTCCGCGTCCGAGAATGCTAGCTCGTCCGGCGCGACGCGCACGACGGGGCCGTATCGGCGGTGGAGGTCGAGCATGTCGAAAGAGATGGTGCCGCGGACGAGTCTGTAGCAGTATGCGGCGCGGGTTGCGCGCATGAGCAGCGGTCCGGGGAAGTTGCGGAGAGGGTGGAAGAAGATGTTGTAGATGACGTAGGAGACGGTGTAGATAGAGGTCTAGTAAATGTGAGTATTTGTTACAGAGTTTCTGAGTGCATCGCACTGAAGGCATCTCGAACGGTCACGATGGGAGGCACTTACAGTAAGAAGGACGAGGCCGAAGGCCTGGAATATCAGAGTGGTCACCGCCATGTTGTGTCAGTTGCGATTGATTCCAACACGATAGAGTACTGATACAACTCAAATGCAATTCCTCCTCGACACAACAACTCTGGACTCTTCGTGGTATTCATACTTTTTTCCACATCATTAGCTTCAGGGGCAAAGTGGCCCACGCGTTGATGCCCCAGCTCCTTCCTTTGGTCAAGGCATCCAGAAACCCTTAATGTCAGTCGTTCCGAACACGACAGCCCCCAAGCAGCGTTACCCCGTTTCAATCACTCCTATTCTCGCTAATCAGACCGAACGTTTTCTCCACGGGAGGACTAAATAAGCAATCTAGGCAATGCCAAAAGCCAAGACGGGGAACTTGTAAGCTGTCCTGCGCACCACAACATCAGACGGTAATCCGTAGCACGAACCTTCCCGCAGTCAAAGTCGTGAGGGGTGCGCCATGGGAAACTATACCCGCAAGCCAGCCCATCAAGCGGTTTTCTGCCTGAACTGCCGCGCGTTTCGTCACAGGAACGGTCGACCACCCTCCCAGGCTCTCGCTGCTATCGGGCCCTGCCATCGGTCCGTGATACGAGCGGCGAATCGCATTCACACCCGAACGAAAACGAGCACGTCGCGTTCCTCATAGTATATGGTTGTGGTGTATACGAGCCCAGGCTCTCGGTGACTTCTCGGAGGTTGGTGTAGCGCATGCTTTTCTGCCTTTGCATACTGATGTGGATGGGTTTACATGATTGCGGCGCAGTTGAGAATCTGTGTTCATCTAAACCTGTATTCTCCAACAGCCTGTGTCTACTATGGAGCTTGGCAAGACTATTGAAACATATCCGCAGGCCTCAGTAACAGCCTGTGGCATGGCTCGCTTTTGATCGCCACGGAACACCAAGATCCTTTGAACTCTTGAAGGAAGTCCCGACTTCAGCGTGCTGTTGTGTTGACGACCTAGAGAGTTTCTAGGAAACGTATAGGCGATTAAGACATGCGAACATCTCTTCGTAGCAACATGAAATGCTCGGCCCTTTCCCAACCCACTTTGTATCCCATGCGCACAAACAGCGGCGACCCCTTCGGCCTCTCGAAAAACAATGATTCCGCCAAACTAATTAATAGAAACGAATGTTCAGTTCGTTTCTAGTACGAATCGGGCTCTTTCTTGATAGTCGGAAGAGGTTCTCGGGTGAGCAGAGGTGGAAGTGGTCGTTGCGAAATCATGGTGCAGTTTGCCCCTGTGGCAAAACTGGGGATACCTCCCGCCTCTTTCTTGACCTTGGTCTCGGGATCTTCTTCCAGCAAGTATCGAGCGGACTGCTTCTTATTTCGCCTTGCAAACTGCTTCAATTTGCCTTGCTGCTGTCGTTGCGTTTGAGGCTGCGGCTGCTTCTGAGGCTGCGGCTGCTTCTGGGGCTGAGCATTGTCGTGCTTTGTGTCTGGGTGCCCTCCGAGAACCTTGATTTGAGATCTTTGCATCTTTTGCGTGATGCAAGAATAGCCTGTCTTGTTTCCTTTGGTGCCGATATAACACTGCGATCCAGGCACAAGTGTGCACGGCTTTCCCTGTAGAAGTGCTGTATCGGGATCTTGAGCCAGTTTGTCGGACGTATCGCTGCATCCGCCATTGTATTCGAAGGTTCGCCAATCGGGGTGTGAATACGGTGTAGTCGACGAATTTTGGGCCAATTTGAGTGAGAATTGTCTAGTGTGAGGAAGTAGTATAAATGGCATCCCCTCTCTTACCCAAGTGGCGATCCAGCAGCTGTTTGATTTGATGGGGGCTTTGTTGACGCGTTGACGGATCAAATACTCGAATCGCGCCCACTTCCTCTTCTTCTTGCCGCCGCAAGAAGGCATATCAGGACAACTATCGAATCCGTGGGCTGTGGTGTTGCATATGGGGCATGCAGCGATGAACCCCTGATCATCCACCGGCCCGATGCAATCGCGAACTTCGTGGCCACTTCTGCCACAATTACCACAGACCATCGCTGGCGGCACCGGTGTTGACAATTGGTTGTGTTGTGCTTCTGTAAGAGCGAGGTTCTCAGGGTGACTTTTCTCTGTTTGAGGCAGTGTAAGTTCATGTTGGGGACCCAGACTTTGCCGCTTCCAATCGGCCAGCTCTTGACGGGCCTCGTCGCGCTCAGAGAGTGCCTGTAAGAGTTGTATTCCCACATGCGTCTTCGGATCAGATTCCGTGAGTCCGCCAGGGAGCTGAACGAGCATCGTTGTGTTCTCTTCGCCACCCAGGTCGATGTCCCTCGCAATCGCAACTTCATGCCCAGCGGCGGGCTGACTTGGAGGGACCATCATCGAGGACCAGATTGAGAGCGCCCTAGCAAGGCCGCCTTCGTGTGCTCGGCAAGACTCATTCGAGTACTGGCCAACAACGCGGGCGACAGTGAAGTTGTGTGACAGCTTGGGGTCCTTCCAGGGGTTCTCCGGATCGACAACTGAGATTAGATCCCCAGCAATGGATCCAATCGAGCAGCTGGAGTCGGCCTGGTCAGACACGATGCAGACTATGTCATCGTAGACGGTCTCGACGTAGGTGTCGCCCAAACGGCACCCCTCGGCTTGGAGGCCTAAGCCTTTGATGAGAGTGCCGCCGACCAGGGCGCTGCAGTGGTGAGAGAAAAGAGAAGCGTCAATGTGATACACATTCTCCATGACGAAGTCCACTGACAAACTAGACGGCAGCAACGATGCGCTCTCGGGACGTGTGTCGTGGATGATGAACACGTTAGAGGCGGCATTGCTGATTGTCAATGTCCCACCAAAAGCGAATATATCGCCATTGGCAGGTTTGGGAAGCTTCTGCATCTCGCGATCACCAGTCAGTCGTTTGCACGTCCAAGTTCAGAATGAGGAAGGACTTGTTGTCTGTGGGACGTTGTCGACGTGCAGTTGACGACTGGCAGAATTTTCGTGGGCAAGGTGGGAGTGCTGTGAAGAAGTTTTACCTCAGATAGGTAGTGAGCTTTCATCTGAGGAAAGACGGAAGTCGCGACGAAGGGGAAAGCGCGGCTGCCTTAACCAGTTTGACAAAGCGCGTTGAGCCTCCCCATGTCGAACTGATTCACTTCTCTGAGAAGGCGCCAATCTCACCCAGCAGCCTGCGAGGGCAGCTCCCACCTTCGTAACCCACTTCTCCTTCCGATTCCAGCATCAAAACTTAGTTCTCCTTCTTCTAAATAGTCTCAGTACGGTTCGGATGTCCTTTCTAGGCGCAGCTCGATCATTCGACTGCTGTTGACGACCCTCTACACCTTCGGAGGCAATCGTGTTAGTCTCCTGGGCTAGAGCAGCTGTAATTGCTTTTCATTACGGCCCTGCTAGCCGTTGTCAGGTGCTATAATACAACGAAACGACAACGCCGACGGACCTCTTTTTGTATCCAGTGACTCGACCCAGCAGTTTTTCAGTCAAACAGCCCGCCAATGCAAAACCCGCTCAATGCCAGAGTCTTTGAAAAAACGACGAACAACAACAATAATAATACATGCTGTAGAATGCGGAACCTCTATCCCTTATATGCAAGATATGACCAAAACAAGACCACCATCCACGTGACTCTCCACGTCGAGAAGCCAATCTCTCGGGCCACGCGCCCAACCGTCGTCCTCGACCGCTGCGACGCCGCCTTCCAAGTCAACCGAGGCTTGCCGGCTCCGTAGAAATCGTCTTGGAAGATCTCGATTCTCGGCGTGCGGTGTCCCCAGCCTTGCTTCTTTTGCTTGGTCTTGGGTGGTGGGAGAGGAGCGGAGCCGTTCATGAGCGATCCGCTTCTGGTTCGAGACGACGAGTTGGTTTGATACCGGGTCCCGGACGATGCCGAGGTCGACCGCATGTTGTAAGTTCCTTCGTCCTCTACCTTCTCCTTGAAAGTGGGCAGGATGGCGCCGCTCGGTTGCTCTGCCTCCAGAGCGAACGGCGTCAGGTTGAGTACAGGCACCAGAAAAGATCGGATGCTGATGGCGACAATGCTGACGAAGATGAAGCCGACGTACTTGGCATAAGTCGCCAGTTGGTTTGGCAACAAGCAAAGATGAGTTTGCAGCGTCTTTTCCGGAGCGCCGGGAAGAGGCTTGCCATTGGCATCGATGGGGTTATACAGACTGACCATCAGGAAGCCAGGAGTCGGGACGCCCATCGCCATGCTCATGCTCTTCACGGTGATCTCACGGACGTTGTCTTTCTTGGGAGAGTGAACCACCTCGCAATAGTCGTGATCGTCACCGGAAAAGACATGAACCACGTTGCCCACACTCTTTACGAGATTGACAGAGGCATCCTCGTCCAGCACATTCTGGTATTGGTAGCCGCCGGAAACCGAGATTGCGTTCCGGTGGTCTGGGATAACGGGACCTTTCTGTCCTCTTGGCGGTTTAGCAGGAGGCCAGTGCTCCCGGTACGGTCCGCAGGGAGTTCCCGGGTCTCGGTACAGCGGCACATGCGTGAGAAGAATCGTGGGCAAGTCGGGACCGTCTTCGCCTGGCGCAATCGTCGGGACGTTTTCGACGTCGGCCGTTTCCAGATCCTCCACCAAGTGATTGTACCCAAGACCCTCCACGTCGCCCCTCCAAAAGCGCAATTCCTTCTCTACAGCCTTCCTCTTGGTGAACTTCACGTCCTTGAGAAACACGTCCGCCGGCGTGTGAATCGGTCTCAGATCGCCTCGCTCAGCTTGCACCGATGAGCTGGCGCTCAAGGAGAGAGTATCGACTGAGACAATGGAATGGTTACCAATGACATCCACGCGATTGACATCGCCAAAGAATGATGCGAAACGCTCTCTTACTGACACCTTGACCTGGTCGCCGTAGCCAAGGTCATGGTTGCCCGGCAAGCTTGCAACCAGCTTGCGCCCTCTCTGCCAATTCCCAGCCTTCGTACCACCGAGGCTAGCCCAATTACTAAAGAATATGTCGCCGAATCGTTCGTACTCGCTCAACCAGTACTTGTCGCCGTAATGTTCGTTCCACTCCTTGGCGTGTGGCCGCTCGCTCTTGGGTCGTCGCGCAGCTGCCCATTCAGGGTCTGCCCAGTCGCCTTTGCCCGTCTTCCACTCTCTCCCGCCATCGAACAGATCGCCCAAAAAGAAGAGCGAGTCGGGAATTAATTGTGATTGAAGCTGCGTGAAGCCCCTCCGAAGGTAGTTATCGGTAATGAGTACGGTCAGCTCTTCCAGAGGCCACGGCCTTCCGGGGTATGAATGAGGGTCGGTGATTTGGGGGTCGGCAACGAAAATGAGGTGGTGAGGGTTCGCTCCTGCAGGCTGTCCATTGTCAGTATAGCACAGCATCCTTCAAGCACGGAGACGCTCAGCTTACCCAGCTCTCCCAATTGCTCCATCTACAGTCGGCGACCCGACTGTTGAACACCCAGCGCTCGCCCCAGAGCAGGATGAGCATCCACAGGCACACCAGAAGGTGGGGGAAGCTCAGGAGGCGGCGCGCGGTGAGGTTCTGGCGCAGCTGCCAGCCGGCCTGGTACAGCATGTTGATGGTCATGCGTCGTCCGCGGGTTTGCCAAAAATGCCAGAGTCTTTGCGATAGTCGGGCAGCGGCGTTGAGAACAGGTCTGGCGCGGTCGCGGAAGCTACCGCCACTGTGTTGGAAGAGCAAAGCCGAAGGACCTTTGCCCTTGTAGGCGTACCCGTTGCTGTAAGGCGGAGCCATCATGCCGTGGTGCACCCGCGTGCCATTCCCCTGCAACTCTGGGCTGGCTGCTCCCTTTTTTTTTTCGGGACCCCGGAATGGAATGGTCGCAGAAGCCTGACAAGCGTGTGTGGGCAGGCTTGCGTATGCGGGTGTATGTACTATGCGCGCCGTGTGAGTGTGGTTGGGTGGAATATGGGCGCGCGGTTCTTCGGCTTCGGCAGGTCGCGCGCGATTGTCTCGCTCGTCAGGAATGGATCTGGGGGTCGCAGTCTCAAATGGTTGACATGACACAAGGTTGGAACGATGGAATGAAGCAAGGGAAAGGTCCAGTCAACGTAGGTAACCTAAGTCGGGTACAACGGAACAAAGAAATCCAATGGGAAACACAAAAAACACGTTTTGCAGCTGTCTGTAGTAGCTCCGTTACAAAGGCTATCGGGCGCCTGCGTCGGAGAGCTGAGAATGGGAAGGGGAGATAATGGATGAAATGGGCATTGGAAAATAAAGGAGAGAAGACGCGTGGCGACAATGAACCTGAAGGGAAGGTGCAGGAGATGTGTCGCTGCACCCATTTCACGGATCACGATATGGCCACGGGGCGGCCCTGGCAGCTTGGGATGCCCCCGACGTCCTCCACCAGCAAGGTCCCCGCTGGAGGGAAACGTCGCTGGAAGCACCCGTGGGCCTAGGTATCTACGGATACCTTAGCTGCTGCAGCCCACCTGCACACTTCAGCTCGACTGGGAAGGGAGCTCCACACTGACGCTCCTTTTTCCCCAGGGCTACGCTCGGCAGGTCTAACCCGCAAAAGCAACCTGACCTTCCACTCGTGTCCCTTTTGACGTGTAGACGTGCCGATTCTAGCCTTTACTTTACCTCATCGCAACTGAAGGACTTTCCGACATGGGACTTTGGTCTTTTGACCATCAGCCCAAGGCTTGCATTTCCAAGGACTTTCAACCATCAGCATTGCCTATGACGTCCTCTTGAACACCGATATCCCAGGCTTAGAAATCAACCTTGTTCAAGTGAACGGCCAAGCCAGACTGATGAGCAGCGTCCAAGAGCAACAGTGCATTGAACGTTCAAAGAGCCATTCAAAGGCATGATTGAACTCAACTAACAAACAAGCTCTCGCCCAACCGACCTCGTCAAAGTCATCTCAACACACACCAAACTTACAGACAAAGCCCACACTCCCACCGGGAGCAACAAACCCGTCACACACACACACAGCCGCGCAATGGAACAATTCGAGTTCCACCCCGCAGCCTCCGCCCCCGGCCGCACCTGGACCGAGCTGGAACCCGGCGTCGACGAGATGCTCCTCAACGCCGACCCGGCCACCGGCCGGCGCACGACCCTCCAGCGCTGGCGGCCCGGCGCCGCCAACCGCCAGCCCATCTTCGTCCACGACTACGTCGAGGAGATCTACCTCGCGCAGGGCGACCTCTTCGACGTCCGGCTCGGCGAGGGCTGGACCGAGGGCGCCTACGCCTACCGCAAGCCCGGCATGGAACACGGGCCTTTCCGGAGCGAGGGCGGTTGCTTGATGTTCATCCTGTGCATACCTGTCGCTGCGGATGGCAAGGAGAAACAGGCCTAAGGATAGTGCCGTGGCGAATCTGATGAGGTCGATGGCTGCGATGGGATTTGTTCTTTCTCGGGATAATGAGGGGTGGGTGCTGTGTTGGCCGAGGTAATCCCGGTTATCCAGAATAATGAAGCCATCGCCACCTCCTCTTCTCCATTGAAACGTTTCCTCTCGAAAAACTTGCCACTACCTTTTACACTCTCAATAATCTTTGCCGGAAACAAAGTCACATAAGCCGACACAATGCTGACCGGTCCGAGACTTCAACCGTCCTCCGCACACCATCATACATGACTTTTATCAAAACACCACCACCATCATCACCGTCGCCGCAAACTCTTGGAAGCGACACATGCCTCGTGACTCTCGTGCCATACGACTCCCATTCAGCCGGCTACCGACGCGAGATTGGCTCCGTTGCAACGTTGATACCACGTCAGATCGTAATAAACGGCGCCTCTCTGTGGCATGTTCATGCGAGCTCGTGAGCGGTGTATACACACCCAGCCCCTAACTGCACCTCTCTGCGGGTGCCTACCTAATCACAACAAGATCCATGGCTCAAGACATCACATGCCATCTCTACACCACTACCCAACCCCCCAAAACCGCCAAGTTTAAACCTCGTGGCTGCGAGACACCACGCAACCCCCCACGGCCCCATGCTCACTGCAACAGGCCCAACAGACGATCACAACATCAGCCCCCCCCAAAGGAGCACATACACGTGGACATCGACAATAAACACGAACCATGTCTTCTTCATCAGCATATATTGGTGGAAACAAAAGACCTTCATCGTGGTCAGGGGCCTCACTGGAAGACAGGGTACCATCGAGCTCCCCTCACGATGCAAGATAAGGTAAGGCTCGGAGCACGCCCCCATCAATCCGCTCTGGGAAGCATGGAAGCTTCGTCCCGAAATTCCACACCACCGTATACAACCCGCGCACTTCTGGCAAACGGTACATGTCGCCGTTACAGGCAGAAACGTATGGCCAAGCCGACTGGTTCCGAGGCGTGTACCCCAAGCCAAACCGTTTCTCGGAACGCCATGCATGTTTCTGTCGGTAAGTATGGCACGAGACTCACCTGCAGATTTTCATAACGTACAAGATTGGGTGCTCTGTCAAAGACGTAATCGGTGCATCTACGACACGAACCGGGCTTCTATCCCACTCTTGTCATGTGCCCCCTGAGTAGACTGGAATCCACTTGCATGGAGATGAATGACGCAGGCAGTCACCGATATCCTTTCTTCAGGTCGAACCCTACACTCGCAGCGCCCCATGAGTTACAGAAAAATAAAGGGGCGAGGTGCTGAAGGAGCGCAACGGAACTTGTCTTGTTCCTATGTAGATGACCTCAACAACGTTGGTGTCTTAGATGTGCCCACACATTCATACATCTATCCGGCGATAAGTTCTCGGACATGGTGAGATAGACAACTGAAATAAGGAAACAAATGGCATAATATATCTCCTGAAGAGAAAGAAATCCAGGCCTAGAAAACCCAGCTGAAGGATTCTTTCACGTCGAATTGGACAAAGTGTCTGGCAACCACGATTAGTGCCTGTACCTCGCAAGTAACAAGAACAGCAACTTACTTGATGTCAGCAGATGACGCGCCAACTAGGACTTTGAAGGTGCCCTCCTCGGCGATCCATCCCGGGACGGATGTGTCATAGTAGCCTACGGCGTACTTGTCCAGGTAAATGTGGAGGTGCTTCGTCTCCCCGGCTTCCAGGAACACCTTCTCGAAAGCCACAAGCTCCTTCTCCGGGCGGGGTAACCTCGACTTGTCATCACGCACATAAATCTGCACGGCTTCGGAGCCAGCCACTGAGCCGATATTGCTCACCGCAAAGACCAGCTCAATCGTTCCCCGGGACGTAAGCGTCTTGGTGCTGATCGAGGGGCGTCCGTACTCGAAGGTGGTGTAGGAAAGGCCATGACCAAATGGAAACAGAGGCTCGATGCGGGCTCGCTCGTAATGGCGGTAGCCAATGTACAGGCCTTCGCCATAGTTGACCTTCAAGTTCTCGCCGGGCCAGTTATTGTAAGCAGGGGTGTCTTGAATGCGCTTGGGGAATGTAGACTACGGGACGTTAGTAGGTGCTGGAGACGGGAGTAATGGTACAAACCGGGAGCTTCCCACTGGGGTTCTTGAATCCGAAGAGGACATCGGCAAGTGCGTTTCCTGCCTCTTGCCCCTGATACCAACCCTGGATGATGGTGGGCACTTGGTCAACCCATGGCATGGCGACTGGTGTGCCGGATTGGTTGATAACGACAGTGCGGGGGTTCGCCTTGACAACTGCTTCAATGAGCCTGTCCTGGCTTCCGTCAGACGGAAGGTCCATGGTCTGTCTGTCGTATCCCTCAGATTCCCATTCTGCGTCGAGCCCGACGATGACAACAGCCACGTCTGCTGCCGTGGCGGTATCTACTGCCTCTTGAAGGAAATCGACCTGGTCCTCTTCCTTGAAACCGATTCGGCAGCCTCCGTACTTGTGGGTGATGCCAAATTGCTTCTGCTTGGCGATGGGCCGGAGTTCGTTGGTCATCTCGACCTTGAGCTCGACCGGCTTTCCAGCCTCCATGTCGACCTCAACCAAATAGTCGACTGAGCCGTCGAACATGGCCTCCCCCTCCTCGGTCCAGTCCCATAGATCCAAGGCAAGCTTTCCGTTGACGTACAGCTTTCCAGGCCCAACACTCATGAAGCTGACAGTGTGTTTTCCGGTTGTCTTCGAGGTTAAATAGGTGGTAGCGACGGCGGACCATTCAGGACCAATTTCGCTGAGCGGAGCGGAGTCCCAGAGGAATAGGTCTGTGTTGGTGCGTCTCTGAATGACGATGGGTTCTCCCTCAAACTTATCACCGGCGTACCATTCAATGCCAACGCCTGGTTTGCCCGACTTCTCGGTACAGTACGGCGACGCGACCGGAAGCCATTTGTAAATATGGCATCCTTGCGCAAAGGTAACTTCCTGCTCTGATGCAGCGCGAATGCTCTCTAGAGGAATCGTTCTGTAGTATGGGTTGAGACTGGCACTGCCTCCACCTCCCGCAATGGCTCGATTCGCATTTGGTCCTATCACAGCAACCTTTGTTGTCTTTGGGTTCAGAGGAAGGATGGCCCCGTCATTTTTCAGGAGGGTCAGCCCCTCTGCTCCTGCGGTACGGATGAGATTTCTTGTCGATTCTCGATTGTCCTCTCTCTCCGCTTCCTCTGCGGACATATCGTCGCCCTTCAGACGTTCGACCAAAGTGAGAACATTCTCAGCGGCACGGTCAATGTCACCTTTGGCAATCTTGCCGTTCTTCATCTCTTCAATGACTTTATCGAAGCGCCACTTGGAAGAGTAGGGGAACTCAATATCGCATCCCGCAATGATTGACTCGGCTGTAGAATTGGTACCGCCCCAGTCGGAAACAACAGTTCTAAGCAAGGTCAGTCAAGTCCTTGGGAAAGTCATCAGAGATAGATTAACCCGTCGTAGCCCCACTCGCCTCGAAGAATATCCCGAAGCGTGAAGTTGTTCATGTCCGCATGCACACCGTTAATAAGGTTGTACGAAGACATCAGAGCCCATGGATTCGCCTCTCGAACAGCGATTTCAAATGGCCGGAGGTAGATCTCGCGAAGCGGACGCTCCTGGATGAGGGAATCTATTGTCAATCTATGGGTCTCCTGCTCGTTGCCCACAAAGTCTATCAAGTGTTAGTGAGAACTGAGAAAATGTCATCGCCAGGTTAACACAAACGCTTTATGGTTGCTGCAACCCCTTTCTCCTGTAGTCCAAGGATATACTGAGCGGCCAGCTTTCCGGTGAGAAGGGGGTCCTCAGAAAAGGACTCGAAGTTGCGTCCACCGAGAGGATGGCGATGCATGCAGACGGTCGGTGCCAAGAGAACGTTGGCAGACCTAGCCTTGGCCTCATCTGCGAGATGCTGTCCAACTTCGTAGAGCAGCTCCTTATTCCATGTCGCTGCGAGAGAAACGCCGCAAGGGAATAGTGCAGCCTTGTGCAGTTAGTTGCCCATCATTTGGAGTACTGTGTCAAAATGACAAACCTTGGTTCCCCCGACAAATATTCCCCCGCGAGCACCATTGGGACCATCCGATGTCTTGATCGCTGGAATATTCTTCGATGGGATTGTCTTCGTTCTCCAGAAGTCTGCGGCTGTAAGTAGTGATACCTTCGGAAAGAGTCAGTAACATTTTTCCTTGTTCTGAAACCAGCTTCATCAGGTGTACCTTCTCTTCCAGCGTGAGCTGCTCCAATTTCTTCCTCGCTGCCACCCTGGTGTCCTTCATGATCTGCTGCACCTTTTGCTGGGGGCTGTATGGAGGAGAGAACTCCGTGTTTGGGGTTGAGTTGCTCATCTCGGTCTCTGGGGGAGTGGCTGGTGGATCGATTTCGTGATCCTTAGCTCGTTGAGCCAAACTGTTCATATTGGGGTCGGGCTCTAGTCTTCAGACCAAAAATCTTCAAACTTTCGTAGCAAGACGGACAGTGAAATGATGTGGCTTGAAAGACAACGATGACAAGGATGCAAGGAGCCTGTCGGCAATGCCCAGAGGCGTGTTCAGTGCAGAAAATGAGATGAGAAAGGTAAACCCAAAGAAGAAGACCTGACAAGTGATTGTGTCCTTTGCAAGACGTATCTCCTGGAATCTGGCTACTATGGGAAGAAATCCGATATGTAGTCAGCTTCAGTTGAGAGGGAAAACAATAAGGTAGTGATGGACTCATGAAAGACTTATATGGAACCCGAGGCGTGGGTACACTGCCAGTATGAACCAGCGGCCGAGGCCGACATTTAACCGGTACAAATGAAAGATCATCACTAGGTATCAAGATAATATGGGCCAACAGTGGAGAGAAAAAGTACGGGAGTGATAGCAACAGGTGTGGAAGGGGGTGAGCGAGGAAGACGGCGAAGATACCACACGGGCAGGGGACGTAAGAAGACTAGTATGCGCAGGGACGGAGAGCCACCTCTCCCCGGATAAGGAACAAACGGAAACCCAATTCGTAATATGCCGGCTGTATGAGGGTATTTCTCCGTTCGTGTATGGTACAAAACGGAGGCATCGGATCAGTAGAATGATGGGAAGACCTCACGCGCAAAATACTAGAGCTCTCCTGCAGGTGACGGATGCCGATATTCCGCTGGCTGCTGGCGCGATGACAACCCAGAGTGCCTTCTTGGTCAAAATTCCATACAAGGTGTCGACTTGCAAGGTCCATGCCTGCTCTCCATGGATGTTGCGCCTTTGTTACTTTTTGGCATTCTGGGCAACGTAGGCACGCCGGTAGGGGCGGACCGTTTCTGCGGTTGGATAAGCTGAGAAAACTGCACAGGTTGGGGTTGAATTTTTGGGGAGTGCATGAGATTGACAAGCTGACGGTGAGCATTGTGACTGAGTGGGGGAACCAGGCACATCGAAGCGCTGTCCAGCTTCCCATCAGAGCAATCCCTGGGGTTGAAGTTAGCTCAGTCGTTCCATATTCTTGGTTGCAACGTCGGTTACGGTACCGTTTAAAGCATCGTACCTTATTTCAGGGCTACCATGTTCGTACTTCCATCATTGCAGGGTCGCAAGATGCGGAGCTAGCAGCAGCTAACAGTAGCTAGAAAAGAGCCCGAAGCGGGATGGTGCAAGAAGATGCAGGGCCGTCTGCTTCGAGAAAGTCGCTGGCCCTGTTTTTCTTGGCCTAACGTGTTCGTTGCATCGTGATGATTGACTCCGGATTATGGCACCCTTCAGCTGCATCAGTATCAAGAACCGCTGTTGATCATGTCTTATTGGAACGTGAGATCCCAGAACAAGCCGAACGATTTGTGGTGAGGACCAAGATTCAACTCAGGATCCCCGCATGCCTCTAGTCACTCCACACTGCCTCTTCATGGGTGTGTTAGGACGGGGCCCCCCGGCATACCGGTTGCTATCGCCGCATGGCCATGGATACAGGGACCGTCGGACAGGCTGGCCTTCGTCGCTTCCATCCGACGAAGAGGGCCCTAAGGTGGGATCGCTTCAAAACAGCGCATTGCGTGCAATGTCCAGCTGACAAGTCTCAATAATCAATCTGCTGAGATAAAGGCACGGATACCAAGCCAGCTGACGAATATGGTCTGCTGGCGAATGCTTCGAGCAGCCAATGGTGTAAAGTATCTCATGGTGCAATGTCCAGGCACCATCTTCCGACGGCCCTTCGATGCAGAGAATCTTGCAATGCCGGGACTTGGCAGTTTGGCAGTGGCAATTGCACACACAGCACACCAATGAGACAATTACCCGTGCTCTCGCATCGCAGCAAGAAGATGGGCGTCTTCAGAGCTTCTAGAATCCGTAAGAGATCGGCATCATGTACAGTCGAGTGGTGAGAGATATAAAGGGCCGCATTTGGCCACCTCGATTTCAGTGGTGAAGGCGGCTGTGGTTGGGAGAGCGATGTCTAGTAGGATAGGGCGGACGGAAGACTGCATATGGCTGACAGGATCAGGAGCATCTCGAGATCCACGTTGCCTTTCCCTCGCTCCTGCACCAACCCTGGGTAGAGGATACAGCTGGCGGCGCGACGGCCCGGCTTGCCCGTACGGCCGCGACGGATTGGCTAACCGGAGAGAAAATGCCAGGGGTGGTGGGGCCCGAATTCCGAGTTCCAGAGAGACGGCTTCTGGCCATGCTTGTTTCCCGTTGCGGCATGACTGGTGTTGTCGCTTGTGAATTGTTCTCCGAAAATCGTTTCTCAGCTCTGGCAAACCCCCTGTTGGTCATGAATATGCCTGTCTGAAGCGTCGAGGCTGCAATGCAACACTATAGGTCATTGAATCGCATGCTCTGTGCAGGATCAACGCCAGATTTTGCCATGCCGCCTATCAGTCGGAAGTTTGATTTGCAGAACGTACGGCGAATTCTATTTCCATGAACCGGAAATGTAGCCAGACGTCTTTGTTGTTTGGAACAAGAAACCCGACACGGGGGGTTGTCATTGACAGGTTGTGCCACGGACATGGAGGGTTGCTTCGAGGTATGGTGTCTGGCGGTGCCTGGTTTCTGGGCAGAGCGGGGTTCCGAAGTGGTGGAGGGCATGGATCATCGACAAACGCCAAAGTGTGAGTGCGACGAGCCGAACGAACTAATTCGACATGTCCAGGGATCGAGATGTTTTGGCGATTCCTGTCTCGCTTGCATGGCGAAGTCGCATTCTCGATTGAAAGAAGAGGATCACCGCCGCATAGCAAGCCGTTCGACGTAGATGGATGAAACCCTGGAAGCGGCCGACAATAGAGTTTGTCCAGGGTGTCAATCTCTGTGCGCTGGCGTGCGAACAGAGGGTGTGCGGTTTTGCGGTTCAGGAACCGGTTCGATCAGCCATCTTGTGACGAGGGTTCATCCCATCGATGTGACGCAGACAACAGAGGTTATTAACAGAGGTTGTTCGCTGCTCCATTCTCGCTGAGACTTCACATGCAAACTCTTCTATGACGAGGATCGGAGATGATGCAGGTCGGTGATATGCAGTAATTTGGTGGTCAAGCTCTGCATCTGCAAGGGCAGGCAGGAAGTCAAGTCAGGGTGTTGAGATGTGAAGGTTGCAATGTGTGAAGGAAGCATCACGGAAGGAGTATTGCGAGCTTGGCAGTGCGAAGTTAGGGAAGGTTCCCATCGGTGCCCCACTCTGCCCTCTTTCCAACACCGGAGCTCAGAAAAACGATCTGGACAGCGCGGAAGGAGCAGGGGAGTTCGGGTACCTGAATATAGCAAGCGGGACCAGATATGACCTGCTTCGCTTGCCATACGGCAACATACGAAACATGTGAACCAGCCGGAAGTTTTCTGGGACGTCCCTTCTTCGTTCCTCTGGCTCATGGAAATCGCCGTCTATGAGGTTCTTAGTACATTGTCTTTCGCGGGGAAGTCGGGTTGGAGTCACGCCAAGGAGAAACTCGCAAAGCCGCCACGCCGCCTCATACGACATGTGCCTTGTCTTGCATCTCCTCAATAGTATTTCTTTTTCGGGCATGTCGAGTCAGTCTCGGACTCTGTAACAGAGCAACAACATCAGACTGAACCTCCACGGATCCGATCCGAACGGTTCCCGATCCAAAGTTTGGGCAACTGTCAACTCGGACTGTGCGACGCTTGCCAAGTTTCCTGAACAGCGCGGCTTCCTTGGTACAGACGATGTAATTCTCTCATGCCTCCAAATCACGATGTTGTCGGCGAACACTCCACAATCCCCAGACTCCAGTTCCCCCGCAGAAGCTCTTCTCCACCCGGCCGGCTCCATGGCTGGAAGTGGGCTATCGGAGCTCCTCCGATGCCGCCAACTGCCGCAGACATGATGAACGCATTGCACGCTCATCCTTGTCCTGTGGGACCTCGCCGGACTCACGCTTCTCGGCGACCAAACAACTCCCCTATCGCGGAATGGCCCAATGTCGCCAAATCTGTTTCCTATCACCGGCAGCCGATCCTTCATCCACCCATCGACAGTATCATCGTCCTTGCCGCTCCCGACTGCCGTCCGGCCGGGCACATCCCCGAAACATCATGTCCCTACTATATGATGAATAGTTTCGACTTCCCAGTTTTTCTCTGCCAATGGCAATTTTTGCAGTCATTTACTTGTCAATTGTGAAGCTTTCAAATTTCCCGAACTGCGAAATCCTTGCAGCTGCTAAATTCGGGGCCCTGCAGCACAATACCACGACTACACCACTCTCGTGCATTCCATCCCTCCCCAAAGGGTATCGCTTGCACGAAAATAGGCTAGCGAAGGCTCGTCGCTGTGACCTCCCCATCGCAAATCTTACGACGGCTTCTCTTGGCCGAGGCTTAGTGTCTTGTTTACATACAGTATCTTACACATGCCTTCGGGCCCCTTCCTGCAGCAGAATACGGTGCCGGCTATGGTCGAATACGAACTGCAGGCGTGGGAGCCGCAACTTCCAAAAGCAGAAGCTCATGGCACACCAAACGACAGCCCATTGCAACATCAAGAGAAAGAAGAAGACAACGTACAACACTCACCGGCGCAATGCTCGCAAGATACCGACGACGAAACGACACAGAGTTCTGCCCTAGGATCTTCGGCCCACGAGCCGGTCTCCCCAAAGAAGCAAAGTTTCGTCCGGGGATTCTGGAGCGAGCAGATCAGCGTGGTAGTGGATTTCGACAGCTGTCGTGATCACCTAGGTACGTGGTACAGCACTCTCTTGTCCATCATATTATTCCAAGTGGAGTTTCACATATAGCAAGATATCAAGATCAAGGATTCGGGAGGCCTGCACATTCTCTCCGCGGTCCACGGAACCAAGCCTCCATAATGGAGATGAACCGGACAATGACAGGGATGTATTCACGATTCATTTCCAGCTCATTTGGGCTGAGGCCATGCTACCGCAGCCCGAAACCCTTCGGTTCTCTCAATCGCAATTGGCCCTGTCCTATCACTAACAAGACGTCTCCGCCTTGCCAAAGCGCTTGAGCGGACTTTCTTAGCATATCTTCGTACAGGAGTCGCGATAGCAATCCTCGGAACCATCGTCGCCCAACTATTTACCCTGCAACAAGCAGATTCGGGGTTCGGATATGCCATGCTTGGTAAGCCCCTAGCCACCGTATGCTATGGTCTGTCGATATGCACGACCATGCTCGGCGCCTGTCGGGCTTGGAGGCTTCAGAACGCAATGCTTCGCGGAAAGGCCATCGCTGGCGGGTTTGAGGTCACGTCACTCGCTGTGGGATTCTTAGCGGTATGCTTGTGGAACATGACCAAAGAGATTGGGAAACCGTTAGCTGATTCCTCGCAGCTCATCCTCATCTTCTTCGGTCTTTTGATAGCCTTGGATATTGTCAAGGAATCGACAAGTTAACAACGATCACGCAGGTCTAACTTCCCGTGCCGTGTCTTGGCGAACCACAATTGTCGTTCCGTGTCATGATCCACCAATTGGCACGTGTGGAAAAAATAAGCTTGTCGTCTCAGGTAGCCGGGACGAGAATGGCAATATCTCACATATACAATGCGGAGACTAGCTTCTCTTGACTGACAATCATCTCACATGAAATCTACGTCGGAGTTGAGATCGTACCGGACCAGCGCCTCCCACCCGGTCATGATGGGGTTTCTCCGGGCGAAATGAGTACGAAACGAGGCAGATCTGGAGAAGGTATCGCATTCTTTCCTTCCTATGCCGCAATTATCAGCTCGGGTATCGTCAACGGTCGGAGGTGATCCACCCAGTGTCCGAGCCCGGGCCCGGGGGAGGCGGTGGGGTGGATACATACCACGGTACCCCGCCGAGCCACCACCACACCTCTTCCAGGCAGAAGCCCACGTGCTACCACTCGACTGCTCATTCATTACATCTCCCCTTCGAACTTTAACCATTCCTCTCCCCTATCAGCCATCAACCCCCTCCGGAACTTTGGCAACCAAAAAAGTCCTTTCTGTGGTTCCGCCAGTCGGCTGATTTCCGTCGCTGCAACTATTGCACGCCTTGCTTCAATACCGACTGAAAGGGCTGGAGTCCAAACAGTCCTCCATCTGAATACTGTCGATCTTGACTTTCCTTCCCGATGATGAGCTCTGCCCATCCGGAAGGTACCGTGGTTGCAGGTGGCAACCACGTTCCTCTCGGCGAGGAAACGGGTCCGGGACAGGTGCATCCAGGCAGACGCCGAAGAAGGCCCACCGGAGGTATGAATTTTGTCCTGAACTCTGACCCGCGTGTACTCACGAGTATTGATGCAGAGCCTATCGACATTGAGCGACAATGTGGAGTCGCCCATACGAATGGGCGTCTGTGTGGCGCGGCGTTGACATGTCGAAGACACTCCATGGGAGCCAAGAGGGCGGTGGCTGGGCGGTCTGCACCATTCGATTCTTTGCTATCCGCTTTAATGGAGCAGAGACGTCAATGAAGGTGTTCGTCTGAATTCTTTGTTCATACTGTTCGTCTAGCTGATTTTAAGTTCGTAGTATGCGACCCGACGACTGTGGTGTTCTTAATACAAGAGTTTGTTTTTGGACAACAACACAATAGACGTATAAGTCACGAATTTTTGATGCTTCCAGAACGCCTTGTTTAACCTTAAGTGTAGTTGCCGCGTGTTCATTGGAAGTTGAACCGGGTCGGAAACGGGATAATCAGGTGAGAGCCATGCAGAGGCGACGGTGATAAGCCAATCGCGGGCGCGTTCACAAAGCTCGTGGCCACATAACTCAAGCCACAGAATCGGTGCTGATGGCACTCAGAGGTCAGTAGTAGTGATGGGCGAGAGAAATCAAGACACAGACTCGGAGGTGTTCACGAACAGTTTACAACCGCACCTCGTCGCGGGGTGGAAATGATCTTGGCACTATTGGTGAAAATTATTCTATATTGTATGCTTGAATCCCAACTGAGTAGTAATATCCTACCCATGGATGATACAATCCATACAGTGAGGTTTCCCGGTCATTGGCTTGTGAAACTGGTCTGTTTTTCGTAGACGGTGGAGACTACCTAGGTGTAGGCGTCAAGCCACCTCCTCACGCTGAAGCCATCTACAGGTTTCTGGGACACGGATAATCCCGTAATGTGAGCACCAGCTTTTGCGTGACCGAAAGCCTCCTGGGGCTAGTAGGGTGAAGCAGGCAAGCGTGCGTCTCGCTAGAAGTATGCTCCATAGACTCCCAAGAGGCTTGAAACATGCTTTTGAGCTTCACAATCCTTTGAATTAGACAGAAAGGACGGATGAGGCGGACGAGACAAATGGCGCTCCGCACGCGAGGCATCCCGGGATTTATGGTCAAAACAGGCTGGTCCAGAGTAACTTGTCTCGTGCCGTAAAGTCTGATGTGCAAAAGCACTAGCTTTTTCGGTGCAATATTGCGCCGTGACAACAATAAAATAGCAAAAGCGCCAAAAAGGAATCACCCTTTTCATGGCCCTTGACGAGATTCGAACGAGCGCCCCTCTCAGACAACCAGGAGCGTCTCTAGAGAAGAATTTGATTTATGCTATGTTAGTTTTACCAACTGGGCCACCTGGCCCCAGTCGAACTGGTTGAAAGCAGATGGGATGGAAGTTGATCAAGTAGGTACTAGGTAGGTTTGAGAGATGGAAGGAAGGGGGTGGGTCTGCATAGTGGTGAGTCGCGCTTGCCGAACAACGAAATATTGAAGGATGTTACGAATCCCTTTTGGGAAAGCATTAGCCCGATACGAAGAATGCTATACCATAATATGACGGAATCAAGCTTACGAAGAGAAAACAAACGTACATCTCAGTAACATACACAGAGAATCGCATCGTACCGGAACCTCCTGAAATGTGACGATAGAAAGGGTGCAATCTTGTAAACCCCGAATCTCACAGTGCGCAGGTGAAATTCATTTTTGTTGGGAACGTGGTCTGTGTTATGTATGCTGAGGGGGTATTTGAACTACAATAACATGAGGTCTCCAATCACGATGCCACACACGACGCCTTCTCAACCAGAATCCCGAGCCACCAAAGCGAACCAGTTGCCTTGCGGTGCCTTGCCTGCCAAACGAAATATCAAACACATACTCTGCACGAGGTCTTCAGGGCGACCCAAATTCAGAGCGACTCCTAGACGGCTACCGGAACAGCACCCATCGGCTTCGTTTCTTCGCATGTGGGCTTCTGCCTGGTGTAGAAGCGTTCTGGCGACTGTTGCCTGTTTGTTGCCGTCTAAGCTGCTGTCGAAGCGCTTCCCATCTTCTCCGTCTTCCCGTTCATCTCTTTATGCAGCCTCTTGTTGAGAGGTGTCGAGACTTCGGATGTGTTCTTCGATCTCGTCATGACGTCGGAGTTCGATTTTGATTCTTATGTCGCTAAAAAGAGCAGTTCAGTTGACGGGGGTAAACATTAGTCCCGTTCTATACTATCGTATACCAGACTTATCTTTAGGGGAGAGACCTGCCCCCGTTCATGTAAGAGTCTCCCAGTTATCTCCGCCCCTGGCTGTAGTTTCCAACCAACCTAATTTTACTCAGCTCTACCATTTCCTTTGCTTTCTTGATGTCAAAGATGTATTTCTCAAATCGAGACAATACCTCAAAATCAAAAACAAAGTCGTCACTAAGAACCGCTTCTAACCTATATTATCGAGGACGTAGGAGTTGCATTTGATGCTCCATCCACAGTCGGCGAAGCTCCATTGCATACGTCGCAATATCCCTGGCGTAACCACCGCCGATGCGTCTGCTACGACGACGACGACGATGAAAGCGAGTATGTAGGAAATATAGTCGATTTAGCATATACATTTAGGATATACGGATTACATACGTGTATGGTGGACACTGCCCGGCTGGCAAACCTCTTGATTGTAGACCGGTGTTAGGTGAATCGCGAATCTCGGGGTTTCCAATTTCTATATCTATGTAGTAATCAAGTAATTTTGGGTGAAAACAAGGGTCAATTTCGTGTTCCATTGGCTCACTTGTAAGCACGTATACGCCGCAGTCCTGGTCGGACAACGAGTCTCACGGATCTCGGTGCTAAGAAACACAGTGACTCGGGAAACGGGGCCGACGGGTGGGGTGCCACGACAGATCCCGGCTTGGCCGACCGAACTTGAGCCGGCGTCGTGGGTCGGGGAACAGGGGACCTCGCGATCCGTGGCACCAACTGTTGGAGGACAGCTAAGAAACGAAACTGGTATGGCGCCGAAATCGGGCGGGGGTCCTGTTGGGATGGATGGATGGGAGAGCCAGGATTGCGTCAATACTCTCTGGAATGGAATGATCTGCCACCCAATGACGGTATGTGTGCATACGGTGTTGTTTGGTAGGGTTCCTCGATCCGGTGACACCCGACAATGTTACTCCGAGCCGACGAGAAATCCCACGAGAGCGGTATCCGTAGGGAAGCTCCGAACCGAAGTTGACGTCCCTGGGGCTGCAGTAGGCTCTTGTTGCAGAACTTGCTGGCCACCTGGCAAAACGCACAAGAAGGGAGGAAAGGAGGCGAGCTGGAAGTAAGACTCCCATATCGGGGATAGTGTGAAGCTGTTTGGTTTGGCCCCCGGCCGTGGGAAGACCCTCAGATTCGTCGCGGTGGGCGGTGGTGACTCTGGTGCAAGTCCCTGCATAAGCCAATCAGAGACCGATCGCAACAGACGCAGGTTGCCCAGAACCCGCTGCTGTACCTGTTCAGCCCACAGAAATGTTGGCGTGGAGTGGAAGCAGACGCGTTAGAGAAGCTTTCATAATGCTGCATCATCGTCTTCTAATGCACTTCGGAAGCTGTTGGTGCTGCGTGTTGCCTCCATGACCAAGACCAGGACTCTGGGCTGTTGCTCTTTGCAGTTCCGGGGGTTTCCAGTGTCCCCTCGCGCAAAATGCTAGGAACCGGGCCATGTCCAAACAGTTTCCCCTCAGGTCCGGTGCCCGAGCTTCAAGCAGCTTGCAAAGAACGGACGACCGATGCAGCTCCGAACTTCATTTGAGTGATCTGCTTTCTCCCGTAAAACAAAGGGGGGACACTATTATTCAGCCCAGGCAAACAGCTGCAGAACTGCTTTTCTCCTTTCCTCCTTTACCTATCCCTGCCGCGGAAGTTAAGACCTCCCTGCGCGTCTCCTTATCCCTGGTATTCCCAAAAGGAAGACATCGCCCATCTTGTGTCCTTTTCTGGAAACGCCTTCGTCTCGTCTTGAGCTAATCCTCTCTGTTTTGTTATTGTGTGTTGGATGCTAGTAGCACATGTCATTCGCCAAAAGATCGCCAGGTGCCAGAGTAGAAAAGTCCTTACCCCAATTGCCCCCAAATCTTTGCGCAGCAGTGGCGACGCCACTGCGTAGTTAAGGCGAACGACACATGCGGGTACGGGGCAGGAGAAGAGAAGAAAAAAAGAAAAAGAAAAGAAAGTCTAATTCCGTCATCCTCTATGTCCCTGTCCACCACCCTCCACCTGCACCTGCGCCTGCACCACCACTATTCGTACGTTAGTACTGCGTTCCTGCAACCCGCGCAGCGCACTGGGCGGTCTTTGCGTCCGACCGCGTTCCGACTTTTCTCTCTCTCCGTCGGTCACCGTGTCACAGGCAGCAAAATAAACGGTGCGAGCAGTGACATTGGCCTTCAGACTTGGTACCGGAACGACAACAGCAGACAGAGACACCCTTCGGTGGCTGCGATTTCCGTCTATTTGGGATTTCCTGCATATGTCCATATCGCCCTCAGATCCAGCCCTCAGCATAACTAGCGCCGAACCCAGCTCGCCGTCGCTGTCTCTGTTCCCGTTTTCTCTTTTTTCCCGGGCGTCGCTCTCCACCACCAACACCCTCCCCGTCCACCACCGAAAAGTCAATCTTGTTGCCAGCCGGTAGTGGGCAGTGGAGGTAGGTGCCTGCACAAATATAACCTGCAAGCCGCCCCTCCCACCATACTTCCCTACCCCCTTGCTCTCAGCCTTTCCGGTCTGCGCGCGCAATCTTCAACTTCAACTCATCCTCCAGGGCGACAGCGACTTCACCTCCCGTCCACGATTGGCCTTACTGGCTCAACCCAATCATTTACTGAGCTCCTCAAGCTCATTCACCCCCCCTTCCATCGTCCGCGATCATTCCGACGCTTGCCCATCATGGCGTGGTCAAAGTCGACGCGGATCAGCATCATGCTGGCCATCGATGTCGTCTTCTTCCTGGTTGAGTTGATTGTTGGTTTGGTTGTCAAGTCGCTGGCCCTGACGGCGGATGCCTTCCACATGGTACGTTTCGCCAACTTCGCGGAACCCCAATGTGCGACACAATGCTAATCCACGTAGCTCAACGACATCATTTCTCTTTGTGTCGGTCTTTGGGCTGTCGCTGTCGCGAGAAAAGCCACCACCGACAAGTACTCCTACGGCGTAAGCTACCTCTGTCTTCAATATTGAAGCACTCCCCAGCTGACTCGGACTTTGCAGTGGCTGCGAGCGGAGATTCTCGGTGCCTTCTTCAACGCCGTCTTTTTGATCGCTCTCTGCGTCTCCATCATCCTCGAGGCCATCACCCGATTCTTCGACCCTCCCGAGATCGACAACCCCCAGCTTATCCTTATCGTCGGCGCCTTCGGCCTTGCCTCCAACCTTGTCGGATTTTTCGTCCTCGGCGGCCATGCTCATGGAGGTCACGACCACGACCATGATCACGAGGAGGGCGAACACGACCACGACCACGCCCACACCCATTCCGACGAACACGCCGCCGAGGAGGGCCGTGCCACAAACGTAATTAGCGAGGATGGTACCGCTGGCGATGTTTTCCCCGAGGCCGTTGTTGCCAGAGTAGCCGCCTCGTCCGAGACTCGCCATATTAGATTCGAGAGAGATTCCGACCTGGCTGACCGCACTACGAGCCGTGCTTCCACTTCCAAGAGCCACGATCGCCGCAAGAGCAGCAACCGCCACCACTCGCGCCTTACTAGCATTGAGGACCTCAGCATCCATCCTTCCAGCTTCCGCCAGGAGATCATCGCTGCTACCCGCCCACAACTTGATGGCCAGGAGTCGACGAGCGAGAGCGAGATTGATGAGACTGTCGTCGAGGATGGCGAAGCTGACGAAGAGTCTCCTCTTCTCGCCAACAATGACAACAAATCCTACACCAATGACCATGGCCGTGGCCGCTCCGCCACTAAGCGCCCCAGAAGAGAGTCCAGCCTGCACCATGACCATAACCACAACAAGGAGAGGAAGAAGGCATCAAGCAGCCACGGCCACAACCACGGCGACATGGGTATGAATGCTATGGTTCTGCACGTCATTGGTGACGCCCTGGGTAACGTTGGTGTCATCGTCACGGCTCTTATCATCTGGCTTACTGACTGGCCCGGCCGTTTCTACGCTGATCCTGCCGTATCTCTGTTCATTACCCTCATCATTCTTAAGTCTGCCATTCCCCTTACCAAGGCAACCTCCAAGATTCTTCTCCAGGCCACCCCCGACCACATCGACTTGAATCACATTCGCGAGGACATCCGGCGCCTCCCTGGCGTCATTAGCTGTCACCACGTCCACATCTGGCAACTCTCCGACACCAAGATCGTCGCTTCTATGCACGTCCAGGTTAGCTTCCCCATTTCGGCTGAGGGCGGCGAGAAGTATATGGAGCTTGCCAAGCGCGCTCGCAAGTGCCTTCACGCGTATGGTATTCACTCAGCCACCATCCAGCCCGAGTTCTGTGGTGATAAGGACTACCCCGAGGACGAAAATGCACACCACGCCATGCAGTACGATGGTGCCGCGCAGACTTTCGGCTCACCGAAGCAGGCCTGTCTGCTGGATTGCGTCGAGAATTGCGTTGGCAAGGGCTGCTGCTCTGACGCCGGCGGCAGTGTGCGCAGTACCTCTGCTCACAGCCACAACCATGACCATGACCATGACCACGACCACGGTCACTCCCACTAATTCATCACCCGAAGCGGTCTTGCGGCGCGGTCCCTCATTAATAATACCCTCTTTTTTTCTCGACCGCGCCATTTGGATAATGGGTTCAGGGGTTTTGATCATCACTACAGGTGGGGCTTTTTGCTTTTTGTCGAGCTTGCAAAGTCACCACAAGAGCAGACTTTTGCCGATCAAAGATTACACTGGCGTTCAATGGACTGGGGAGCGTGGGTGAGAGGGGATAAACGTGACGATACCAGAGATGCAGGAGACGCCGTAACGGCGCAAGCTTTTGGCCGCCGCAACTTGGATCGTCGCACACATCTTTCTTTTTCTTTTTTCCGTGCTTCTGAGCAAAATTTCCTATGTAAGCATACTAAGCCGCGCGTGTGGACTACATACACCACGGAGACGGCGGCGGGTATTACAGAGAAGGTGGTGCTTCAGGATGAAGAAGCGTTGTACAATATTCTAAATTCAAAAACAAATAGCGAAGTTAAAATGACGTCAAGCGCACCATCTGCAACGGGCTTTGTGATTGAGAACGGGGCTGTTCATCCAGAGAGGAAGGTCGCAATGAACACGACGCGCTGTGAAACTAGACACTGCGACGCTACGATGAGCTGCATGAAGCCTCAGTCAGATGACTTGGCCGGTCCGGAATCACTTGCCCACATTGCACACATTACGGAGAGAAAACAGTCTTGTCTCATTCGATACCCAATTTTTGCGTGGACTTGGGGACTCCCCGAGGACTACCTACTCCAGTCGAGGGTATCATTAAAATTCTGGTTTTCTCGAAAATAATTTGTTTGTGTACACACGCTGCTGCCTCGCATGAGTTTGGCGTCACCCGCCATCTCCTCCCCACGACCTTCGTTCCCTTGAGCCGCATACTGTCCGTCTTCGCCAACCCAGTCCGTTCTCTTCCCCTTTTTTTTTCTTGTCCCAAGACCAAACGCCTGGTAATGCTGATGTGATGTCTCGAGAAGGGGCCGTGACAAGTGAAGAAAGGAAAAAAAAAATTACGAAGAAAAGAAATGCTCATCAAGACCAGTCTGCGGGGCCCGTATAATTGTGCAGGAAGGACCGTGGAGTAAAGAGTTCCCTCAGTCATGCGGAAGTCTGTCCTCTGCCTCTCTAGTTCTTCGGAGCAGATGTCGATGGTCTTTTAATGACCAGCTTGACGCGTTTGGATGCCGGCTGGCCTTCGGGGGGTGGCGGGGAAGCTTGGGAGGGAGGCTTAGGCGGGAGAGATGCCACGGGCGGCGGCGGGCTAGCCGCTGGCCCTGATGAGCCTCCTCCACCCGAAGAGCCCGTTGGCAACGGCTTGCGTGCTGGCTTTGCCATAATACTGCTCTCAGATGGGGCAGGCGCTGGAGATGCGGCAGGAGAAGGCCGCACACTGAACGGAGAAGCCGACTTATGACTCTTAACATGGGAAGGGTCCCTCGGGGGTGGCATCTGGGACTTGACGCCGAGCTTCTTCATAACCTCCCTGAGTTTCGGGTGCTTAAACCGGAACATCCTGCGTCGCTTCGGAATGGTGCCGTCAGGACGCACATTCAGTTTCGCCTTCTTCAGCACCGGGGACGCGTCATCCACCCCAGGGACCTTATCGGGTCGGGGCCGCTTCTGTGACTTGCTGCTCGGCGTGTCAGACGAAGACCCCGGCTGCGGTGTAGAGCGCCCATTCTGCGCGGAGATCGAGCTTGACGACACTTGAGGTTTCACAACTGAGGGCTTTGGGACTGGAGGTTTGCCCACAGAAAGCTTGGTGGTCTGTGACGGCCTTGATGTGGGAAGCTTCACCGTCGATGGCTTGGGCGTAGATGGCTTTGGTGTCGTCTCCTTCCTGATGGTTGATGCAACAATCGAGTCCGCTTCCCGAGGTATTGGCGATGGTGCCGAAACTGGCTTTGGAGACTGCACGGCTGGAGGTGGGGTGGGCCGAGGGGCAGTTGAGACAGGTCGCGGGACCGAGGGCAATGGCTTCTTGGCAATGCCACTCTTCATATTCACTATCAGGCGTTTGGGTTCGGGAGGTTTGGTAGGCTGCGGCGGCTGTACTGGGGGCGGCGGCGGCGGCGGCGGCAGCTGTTCTGGCACTGGTTCCTTCGGCTTGACTGATGGTAGCGCTGTCTTGTAGTACGACTTGAAGTTGACCATGAACTGCAAAGTGTTAGAAAGAATCCGTTCCGAGGGATCAAGTAGCTTACCCTGCCTGGATGAGGCTTGACAGGACGAGTGACTCTCCACCGCTTGGGAAAGTTGAGAGTAACCGTCCATCGGTCAGCGACATCAAACATAGTCCCACACAGCTGTAAGAGCGTGATCTTCTCGGCGCGGCCGAGTACTTCTGCGTTCAGAGCCTTCCACACTGTTTTTTGCAGCGCCTGCTCGTGCTCCGAGTACTGTTCCTCCATTTCAGTCCTCAGAGCCGCAAGTGCAACATTGACGTCCTGCTTCCTTGCAAATTGCTTGCGTCGTTCCTGAGTCCTTGCTTCGGTATCAAAATCTACTTGCAACTCGTCCCCGATAGGGCCGCGCGCGGGCAATTTAGGCTGAGACTGCTCGCCAAAAGCAAGGGCGGCCAAACCTGTACAGAAGATGTCGATGACCTTGTGTCGAACGAACGGGGACCTGTCGGTGCTAATGACTGACAACAACAATCTGAAGACCGGCATCTCCATCATGAAGCCAAGGTCAACGAGACACTCGAAGGCTTTAATACGCACCAAATCGTAGGTTCCGTCCTGGAGGTATTGCCAAAAGTTAATGGGGCTTTTGGGGATGACCCCCGCCTTCATCAGCTTCCGCCAGCATTCGAGGGCAGTGGTCGTGTAGATATTTTGGTAAGAGCTATTCCACTCATCCATCCTACGGTGGCGGTCAATCTCGGCCAAGACTTCAACGAGGACTGCCCGCTCGTCGACCGACGTATCCAGATCCATCTGATCTCCAGAGTCGCGTCGCTTCTCAGGTACGAGACTCGTTGCTAGAGCGTCGAGGATCTTGGAGTTATAGAAATCTGCGGAGTATGGGTTGTTGTCGTTCTTGTTGGTTGCCAACTCTTTCAGCAAAAGCCGTTGAGCAGGTTCAGGGCACTTGCCAGTCGAGTCGCGGATTTTGGCGATGGCCATGGGCAGCGCACACTGGACTATGTACTGCTTCTTGTCCGTAAAGTCATTGTGTCTTGGCTCGCCTTTCTCGTCGCAGAAGAGCTCACGGAAAGCTTTGAGGAGGTGAGTCATGCCTGCCATCCCAACTTTATCTGTGGCGTGTTGATACAACGTCTCAGCAGCCATCGTCCTTATGCCGTGGAAGTATCGCCGGTCGACGAGGGTTCTTGTCAAAAACGTGGAGACCAGGGGATGTGGAGGGCTCTTCCTCAGGTACAGCATCGAGTCCTGCTGTGCAACGACGTCTCGGTCTTGTTGCAGTTGAGAGACGTACATGTAGCTCTGAAGATTGGTCTTCATCTCGCAGGCCCACTCGAAATCGGCGTCCATCCGAATCCATTCATATGACTCCTGATCCATAGCCTTCTCGATGTCGGGTTCCCATTCCGCAAACTCCCACTTCCTCACATCTTCGGGGCCGGTCAAGACGTCTCCCAGGCAATACAATAGCGTTTCCTCGTTATTATCGGGGTCTGCCGCTGATTGCGCGCTGAGCTTCTCTGTCGCCCGCCTCTTCCGCTTCAGACGCTTGTACTTCGTATTGTACGGAATTTCGAACTTAGCCGCCTTAGCTGCGTCTTCGCGGATTTCCACGATGTGTTCATATGGCGTTCCGTCGGCTTCGTGGATCCTTATCGTCATTGGGCCCGTGAACAGTCCAATCGTTTCCTCAGTCTTGACGCCGTGGTATTTTTCTTTGATAGCACGCAAGAATTCTGTCTTCTTCAGAGTCTGTGCCTCGGCCAAGGCTTTGTCCTGGACTTGTCGGATGTTCATCTCAACGCATAGTCGCTTCTTATTGAAACGTTGAAACACATCGAACCGTGGGCAGCCAGACCCGTAAACCCATTGGCCCCAAAATGCCTCCAGTTTATTTCGGGCGTTCTTCTCGCATACTCGCTGGAACGACTCCGTGTTGATGATCCACTCGCTTTGTTTTTCTCCAATGTTGGCCTTGTAAAGAATACGAGAAATGATGCGTGTCAGGTTCGTCTGAGCAGGGGCCTTCATCAAACGCTTGTCCAGGATGAAAAGCACCAAGGGGGCTTTCAAAATCATGAACTCCATCTCGAAATCTCCCAGGTGCAGATTGTTGCCGAGTTCATGTAACGATGGCCTTTTGATGTCAATGTTGACCAGCTGGTCCGACATGGCCTTCATTCGGAATCGATAATCGTTGTTGCCACAAAGCTTCTTCAAGAAGAGGTCGGTCATGTAGTAGGCGATGCCAATGACGACCCAAAGATCTCTGCGCGTGTTGGGAAACAAGTTGATGCCGCTCCATTGGGACGCCAAACTGAAAACCAGTTGTCTCGTGACATCCACTTCTGGGTCGATGATTTCCTCGGGGAAAAGAAGTCGAGTACTGACAAAAGACATTGATTGTAAGGCCACAGTATCGTTTACCATGTCATCCAGAAAGCACATCTTGTAGCTCTCGAAGGGATACCTGGCAAATGTAAGAGTGAAGAAGTCTGCTGCTGCTGCTAGTGCTGCGCAAGTGTTCTGGACCTCTGCTGCTCTTCCAGGCAGGCAGTAGCCATGGATCTTGAGCGCACTAGCGCCGAGCTTCTCGTCATTCTCCTCCGTGCGAAAGTTAGAGAAAAGGTCGACATGCTCAAAGGGACCGACCGCGAAGCCGATCTTTTGAACTGACACCCTCTTGTCCATCTCGAATGTCATGATCTTTTTGCGTTCGTCTTCCGGATCCACAATCTCGTCTGACAACGATCCTGAGCAGACTACCGTCATTTCGAGAAGCTTGTCCTCTTCAGTAAGAAGGTAGTCCTTGTCGCAGGCAGAGTCGCCAACGTGAGCCTGGTCCCGGTTGCCGTTTGTAGTACTGTTCGTGTTTTGTTGGGTAGCCAGAGGCTGCCACAGAGCGTCACCGAGAGTCCTTGGGCACTTGACGGCGATTGACCAAGTGGGAAGCTGTCCATGATCGTCAATACATGGAAAAATGCAAGAGGCGGTTCCGGGTTCGATGGAATGTCTTGTGTATGCGTGTGGGTATCTGAGGTCTCCAGGATCGACTCCGACGAACTGAATGCCATCTCTGACAAGCTTGGTCTCGAACGGTATCGTTACTCGATACTCGCGACTGCCCGACAACTCGTTCTCTGGGGGTTCAAAGGAGCTCGGGGTCATGCTCGAGACGCGGATCTTGAGCATTGGCCGCTTCGGCACTCCTGTTCCTGACTCTTCCTTGACCTTTTTGAGGTCCCGTAGGTTGATTCGCAAAGCACCGTCTACGGGCGTACAGCCAACCGTCTCTCTATTCTCGGCGGGCACGTCGCTCTGTCGGGTGTGCATGAGGGGTCGCATCCGGATCTTCCTCAGGTCGTGGTGTTCGGCGTTCCAGTTGTAGTATGGCGGGTAATCCAGTAACTTATACGGGTCCCGGTAGCTCGCTGAAACTTTCTTAGGGGCGCCAACGGGCTGCGAATCCTTGAGAAGCTGCACCGTGACATTCTTGAGATCGATTTCGGATTGTCGCGCGTCAATGGCGAACTCGTCAACGTGAGTGCCGGGCAGCTCGGCGAGCGTGATGTGGGACACTCCACGGATGCGTTTCTCGCGAAAATTGAGCTCGATTTCAACATCTTGTCGAATGACGAAGTAGGGGTATGGAGGCTCGTCTTTCATGGGGGGAAGGTCGTCTTCGGAGTCGCTGGCGATAACCTCCTCAACGGCGGGGGCAGCCGCAGCCGCAGCTGCGTCGAGGTGGTTCATGATGGCCTATGATGCGCTCGCGACGACGGCGTCGCAGGCATTCATCAAGAAAGACGTGGAAACGATCGATTCGCGATGGGTAGAGGTAGGTAAAGTCGGCAAATGCGGGCGAGGAAGGTGCGCCGGCGCGAGGTTCTCAGGTGCGAAGTTTGACGAGGGCCTTCACCATCCTGTCGCTGGGCCGTCGTTATCGCGAGGTTGGGTTCGTTTGGAGGCAGGTGCGACGGCGAAAAGGCGAAAGGATTATTAATGGAGAGAAGTTTGGCGCGAAGTGAAAAGAAGTCGATCGTCTCAACGGCAGCGAGAAACTGGGCAAAAGGTGGGAGCGGAAGATGAGTCTGCTGCAGCGACCAGACACTGGGAATTCTGAGGTCGGCAGTCGATGGTTAGTTCAGGCCTTCCTTCCATGCCTGGTCAGCGCGTCCACGGTCCGCCGCGACAGCAGACTGGACCTGGATGGAGCTACCACCTTGGCTCTTGCGCCGTTGGGTGGGCCTTTTTTCCCATCTGGCTTACGTAACTCGCAGGCGTGAGTTGTCGGTCGTGCCTGCCACCTCAGTTCGACTGGGGACTTCGAGGGGTTGGACTGGTCCGTGCTCATCGTTGGGCCTGAGGTGTCACGCCGCCAACGAGGAAGCTCAAGCTTCAACGGTCCGGTCTTCACCTCTCCCGCTTCTCGGAATCTTCCTCTCAAGTTCTACAACGGACAATTATGACACAAATGGCCTTCTTGCAACTGCCCTACCTTTCTCATAGGGACCTCTTCGCGTGGAGCATTGGCATGAGTCAACGTTCAAAAACTTCTCCCAATCGATTAATTCAAACGCTTGTTCTTGAGCCATGCCACCCAGCAGTCTACAATGATTAATGTTACAATAGCAGCATCTCGCCTCAATGATGCAGTACAACAGCATTGACACACATTCCGCAGGACTATGCGCCAATGGACACCCAACTCAACACACGGGAAAGCCTTTCAGTGCCTGCCTCGACGGTCGCGACGCCTCTTTCTCGCCTGCATCTTCAACGTCTCCTCGTCACGAAACTCTTCTGGGAGATCGAAATCGATCTCGGGTATCTCTGGAATCGGATGTCCCCATGCAACCACTTTACGACCAGCCCGCCTGTGCCGATGCAAGGCCGCATCTCGCTCGTACCTCTTCTTGAAGAATGACTTGAACTCCTTTGGCGGTTCCGGCTTTGGTGGAGGCCGGGGTTGTATTATCACCCTTGGGCGCTTCTTACTGTTCTTTGCTCCCTTCGACCTTGCTATCGCTTCTTCGTGAAGCTGTTGCGATACAGAGTCATCGTCGGAAGAGCCTGGAGGGTCACCATCACTGATATTACCAGCGTCGTCTTCCTCGGCATCATCCTCATCACTACCACCTTCGGAAGAATCCTCGTCACTCGTTTCTTCTGCCTCCGCCTTCTCAGCGAGAGCACGGTCTTTTTCGGCTTTGCGGCGCTTCTCTTCCAGACTCCATTGACGGAATCTCTCGAGGATGGCTTGGCAGCCTTTTACAAAGTGCTGCCTCGCCGGTTCGTATTGCTTCTTTCGACTCTCCGTTATGCCACTTACACCCATGACTCGCAGCCAGTCATGACCTTGCAGACCACCCAGCAGACGTGCGATTTGGTCCTTCTCATGTTGAGCCCGACCACGCTCTGTGTTACGAATAGACTTTTCCAGTCTTTCGGCCCTCTTGTGTGAGGGCACGAATGACGCATCTGGCAGAGGATCCTCAGCAGGTTCTCTCTTGTGGGAAATCCCAAGGAAGTCAAAGTCTATCCGCTGTGCATCGACGAGATCACTGAACAACGCGTCACCGTATCCGCGTACCGGCACTTTATGTGCGCTGGGCGGAATCGTTGAAGCGTCATTCGGCGTGCTGGGTTCCGCACCGGTGAACGGAAGCCATGGTGCCGGTTGAAGGCGTGTGGGGTTCGAGTCAAAAATGACTATCGGGGTATCGACGTTCAGCAAGTCTAGAGGCAACGGATCAGTAAGTATCTTGTAATGCCGTATCGATCCAGCACAATCACGGCAGACGAAAGCAAGATCAGGGAGCATACGTTGTTCTTTTGGGTCATTTCCGATGACCTCGTCATACTCGGGGAAGTATGCTGACAGCTCGCTCTTGAAACGAGTGGCCTCTTGCGAGCGCAGTTTGCGGCCCCCCTCCTTTGTGTGGGTATCGGCCTCGCGGGGCTGCAAACGATCCAACTCATGTTTAATGCCGTTGATGACTTTTTCTTGATGTTTCGTCAACTGCGGCGCATTATCGGTCGCGGGGGTTGAGGGGGCTTTCAGGGGATGCACTGTCGCGACGTGTTGTTGCGTGGGTTTCGGGGTCAGCCTGGCTAGGGGGGTCGCCTGAGGCGTCGTGGTCGTCGTCGGTTGCGGAGTCGAGGTGGTGACGTTGTGGACGGCAGTCGCGTTCGCAACCACCGGCTTGACGGGTTGGGGAGCGGGTTTGATGAGGATTTCGATGCTCGAACGCGATCTCTTTTGCTTCGGGTGGTCGAAATCGACGAGATCGGCCGTGTCGAGCTGGCGCTTGGTGCGACCGGGCAGCTGGTGGTGGTAGGCGGAGATGTTTTGGGGGGCGGCGCGCGTCACAGTGTTCGCTGCGAAGGCCTGCTGGTGCTGGTGCTGCGGCTGCTGCTGGACGGGGACGGGATGGGGATGGTGAAGGGAATGGGGATGAAGCCCTTCAGCGTTGGCCCTCCGGGTGGAGCGCGTGAGAGAGGCCATGGGCGACGATTGAATAGCCATTCATTGTATTCCCGTCGGCTCGTCGCGAGGGCGATTGACGTGTCGATCGATGAATTTTTTTCTGCCGCTTTTTTTCGTCTCGTGTCGTCGTTGATGCGATGCGGGAAGTGGCCTCTCGGGCACCTCTGGCAGGATTTGGGGGGGTTGATTCAGCTTGCTCTCTCCCCTTTGCACCCTTTTGGGGGGTTCCTCGCTGCAATTGGCACTGTCCTTCTTGGGGCGCGTCGTCCTCTGCCATTCGAACGTAGTGGGTGGCCGCTGGACTGACAGTGGCTCAATGCCCATCGGCGGTACCGAAGGAGGGGGGAGAACCTGTGACCACGATACTTCTGTCACCACCGAGATTAGGTGGCAACCACATGTACACTTCCCATCTTCCCGGGTGCAGCTGCAGCCTGCAGAGGACGGGTGAACCTGACCTCTCTTCTTCTTCTCCCTCGCTCCCGTCTCTGCTTTCTGCAGCACCACCTCACCTGAGCTTGCCCCTGGATGGGAAATTCTGCCAGCCCGACGTCAATGCATTGTCTTGAAATCGATAATTCCATGGCCAAGAGCACTAGGGTGTTTGAACCTGGGCCGTGTTTTGCGAATGCATTGCGACCGGAGTCAGTCGTTGTTTTCCCACGTTTTCATCGTCGTTGCATCATACGTCATAAATGATATTTCTCAGCATTCGCATAGTAGACGCAGCAGCTGAGGTACGTATGGAAACGTCGTGATTGCTCGTCACAAGACTTTTCTTACCAAGTATCCAACAAACTCACAAACACTTCATCTTCGGGTGAAATGGTGCAAAGAGGCGCTCAACTTTTCAATCCGGCTTGCAGCAAACATCAAGGTTTGCGCCCTTCGAAAGATGTTGCTTGTTGTGCACGTCCGCAGTCGTGGACAGTAACAGACTCAACGAGATAAGCTGCGACGACCAATGGCATCATCATGCGTTCTCGATTGTTTATTTTTGGTAATTGACCTCAGTCACAAATCTTTCAAATATTTGAGAAAGCTTCGCAGCAGGCTTTCCGCAGTAAATTAACTTAGTCCCTGACATCATCGCTGAATACGTGAACAGGTTGAGGGATAGTATGACGGATTCGACGTTACAAGCAAGACTGCAAGCTAGCGGACTAAACAATACTGAGCCCGCAGCTTCTGGACTACATGCCACCTGGCTAACGAGGGAGAAGTCTCATTTTGCCAAGGTAGAAAGTCAAAGCTATGGCTGTCCAATACGTATACAAAGTAGGTACTCTAAAGTACACCTGGGAGGATAGTTTCCAGTGACTTTCGTCAATGGGAGATAGAATGGCGAGACACGACAGCCAACCGCTTTCTCAGCCATGGCCCTGCTTCAAGTTTATCATAGCTCACAGCGACCAGTATGTGGTCTCAAACCGGATATTCTTTGGTTTACGTACTTAGCTGAAGCAAGCTCTACGAATTCCAGGTATCGAAGAGAGCCATGGTAAGCAGCTATATAGGAGCCGGAGATTTCGGCATACATGATTTGGCATGATTGAGGAACTCGTCTTGACTGTGATAACATAAGATACCTATATGGCGTGATAAGCTGATATATGCATGTCCTTCTAGAGGCTTTTGGTAGATGGTAGCGAGGCACTGTATGATCCGGTGTCTATTACTTCCATCAAAGTCTTATTCTGGCCTTATTCTTACAAGCCAAAGTCATGCTGCCTACCTACTTACATATACACAAGAGTAAGAATTCGAAGTAAGCATCGTGGCAGCCTCCTCCAGCAGAATGACGCGAACTTGGGAAATCACCAAGCGACCACAAACGCATCATTGACGATGGATACATTGCGTCTTCATTGGCTGCTACGGAATTGCAAGGTTATTTATTACCAGTCAAAAAGGCCTTCTGTACATGCAATACCCCTCTAATGCCAACCTGCCCTTGGTGCCCGCGAAACAGTTGATGGTAGGAATAGCCGCAATTTTCTGCTGTACCTACACTGCACATGTAATTATGCAAGACGTCTCTCAATCAAGTCTTCTTCCTTTTCTGTTTTCTTCAACGATCCAGGAGAACAAGACCCATTTAGCAAGCAAACCCTCGCGAACGCAAAATCAACCAAAGGGTACGCGGATTAACCAACTAAAATTCGTATGAAAATCTACCTCTAGCCATAACCCACGCTGGTTCTTCCCTCTACTGACTGGTTCTTTTGTCACGCATGTATTGCCTCGTATCCAACGACTAGAACGATTAAAAGATCGGCTTCTATAGTTTTGATTCAGTCTGAGCCAAAACGATTTCCACGACGATTTCCGGGCCGCAAACCAGCCCCAAAAATGTACCCATCATAGATTCTTTCGTAAACTGTTTGAGTAACTATTATTGTCTATGATTGATAATTGCTGCTTAGACTGCTTTGGCTTTTATAAGCTCAACCCTAGTTTCATTACTCGCCTTCAAAGGTTACCAGTCCCATTTGCTGATTTTTCGGAGCAACATATTTGAGGCATGGGAACGTACGCAGATAGGAACGCGCAGAGCTGTTCTTCAACAAGACCGATTTCTTCAGTTCAGTGTCTCGCACTCCTCGTCCCTCCAACTCATAATACAGGTCCAGCGTGACAAGCCCTCGACAGCAGAATAAGTAATCATAATACTCCACCAGAGATGTCCATGGAGGACACCGCAATGGAAATGAAACAAAAAGAATACTTCGTCGCTCCAAGATATCAGACAAGCGCTCCGCTTACTGGGTGTTCAGCAGAGCACAAGAGAGCATTTCTCATATGGGGAGACATACAGAGTCGTTTTCGATTTGCTACTCGAGTATCGAAAGCCAATCTCGTTCTCAAGGAGAATCAATGATATGCCAGCACCGAACCGCGATAGACTGTATTATATCGTATAAAACCGGTCTATTACAAATGGCTTTCTTTATCGCTGGCCGCAGTTAACAGAAGTGTTGGTAAATGACGACAGCCATCCATCAAATCCAACAACCGTAATTCAGTCTGATGCTCTGACATCGAATACATCGGCGAATAATTCAACAAAATCGATGACGGACAATTACACACTCCAGAGTCCAAACAGCAGTCTCGACGTCGTTATGATTGCGAGATAGCACGATGTGGGTATCACATTGTCAACAGGCAGTTCAGCTCGCCCCTGTGCTTGTGTGCTGCAAACTACCTCGCAACCCTTGGTCGAGAAACAAAGACCAAAGAGGCATTTTGAGATGTGAGAAGCATCCAATTTGGAAGTCCCGTCACCGCATGTAGTCTCGCACAGGGACGAACATGATCTTTCATGAACTTTGAAATATACTGGATCCAATGGGAGTCGAAGTGGCTGCTGTTCAGAAAGTCTATGAGAGCGATCTGGGAACATTATGGAGCGAGTGATCATTGGATTCAACCCGGGTCGAACTCAGGCGTCTTGGAGACAAGTCCCCTTCCACACAGCGTTCGAGGCATTTAGACTCCCTAATCGGTAGAATATTGCATGGTGATGAAAGCTCGCAGAATGTCGTTTCACTTTGTTACTGCCACAAATTGAACCTCACTACTCGAACCCGCGACATACTTGGTGGAACGTTGAGTGTCGAACAATGATATTATGCAAAAAGGGGCTCTTTTTCGCCCTACTAAATAGTTATAGTACTTATAAACGTAGTCCAGTCATGCCAGTATCCGCGGCATGCTCACCCTCTAGCGCCGAAATAAAAAGAACAACAGCGCATGCAATGTTGAAATTGGGATCAGCCTCCTGCAACGCCGACGTCAATGCAAAATAAGCTCAATCGTATCCCTCTCAGCCCCAGCATAGACGTGCCGTAGTTTCTCTACTCAAGATTCCCTTCTCCTTCCTCTTCGTCGTCGCCATTCCCATGTCGGTCGTTGGTGCTGTATCACCTCTATATTCGTCTTCACAGAACTTCAAGATTCTACTCCTTCTTGAAGCCGTTCGCAGTGCCGTTGAGAATCGGCCCCGTCTGCGCAGCCAGAAGCGCCTGCTTGTTCGCGAGCTGCTTCTCCTTGGGGATCGTGAGGGCGTTGATTCCGAGGAAGTTGCAGATGCTGGTGATGACGAGGTAGGCCCAACGGAAGTAGACAACTGCGGAGAAGATGAAGTAGCCGTACAGGTAGTACAGCTCAGTCTGGGCACTGATGGCAGAAATTCCAATGACCGGAAGGTTGGCAAGGCATGCACCTCCGACGAGGGGCACAAGCATGACGGTCCAGTACGGGAACGGCTGCTTGGTCAAGTGAGCAAGAATCATCTTGGTGGTGAGGCGACCAAAGACGAAGGACATGGTCAGGCAGAAGAGGACCAGATGGTTCTCGGTGCGGAGGGTCGTGTAAGGCGAGTAGATCCATGCGCCAATAGCGAGGGTGAACACTGCCATAGGCGTCCACTCCAAGAAGACGGGAGCCACAGGCTCGCCACGGGCGCGACGGGCCTTGATGACGTGGAGGACGCAGAAGGGGATATGGGTCGCGAAGAGGGAGAAGACGATCATTCCGATCCAGATGTCACGGATTGAGGTCTCGCCCAGGAGGTGAGAAAAGCCGAACATGTACTTCTCGTGGCCCTCCCAAAGCTTAATAATGGGCTGGGTCCAGATACCAGGGCCGTAGATACCAGAGACAACCATGACGCTGCAGGCGATCAAGATGCCCTCGGTAGGGCCGTTGATTCTGCCCAAGTACAGAGTGTGGGTGTGGTACGTCTCCCAGGTCGAGAAGAACATGGGCAGGCAAGGCACGAGAGCCGTGAAGACGCCGGACTTGGAGCAACCGAGACCCATGGCGGCGGTCTCGAGGAGACTGGCCAAGGTGCAGTTCAGAGAGTCGATTCCGTGGTCAAAGAGCTCGCCGAGTCCGCTCGAGGTTCCCGTTCGGCGGGCCTGCTTTCCATCGAGGTTGTCCATGGTCTGGTACATGAACAGACCGAAGGCGAAGCTGAAGTATAACCATGACGGAGCCTGCGCGACATCAGCACTCTGATAATCTTTCCCGACTCTGTTTCAACGTACCGGTCCAACCAAGTCGGGCATGAAGACGACCAGAAGGCCAATGTTTCCGAGGATGAAGAAGAAGCCCAGCAGCGTCACCATGTTTGGTGCCAGCCATAGCGGTAAGAGCTCGACGGAGGCGTTCCACTGCGAGCAAACTGTGTTAGCAGGTTGTTGAAGGGATGTAGCGCGCGATGGCTGGCTGGCTAGAGCCGCTCGGACGGCGCGGGGCAAGACATGGCGGGAGGAGGGGGATCGTCGGAGGGGCTAACGTACGTATGGTTTAAGGATGTAGTTGGAGATGGGCGACTTGTCGACGGCGGAGTATTTGTAGGACTTGAGGTGGATGAGGGCATCGTCGGAGATGCATTCGGCGGCTGCCGTTTCTATTGGAACAAGACGATAGGTTAGCCAAAGTTGGTCTTTAAAGGTGTAGAAGCCGCCAGATGTTCTCGTGAAGAAACCTCGGCCGTCAATTGCAGGCGCAACATTCCACAAGCTGAGCGCTCATCTGGACCCCGGGTGTCTGGTCTGGGGTTCCAAAGGGAGCGAGGGAGACAGGGGTGATGCTCACTTTCAGAGGTCTTGGTGCCCATTTTGCACAAGTTGCGCGCCAGAGACAGCGATGTCTGGAATGACGGGTGTTCGACGACGACTGTGGGGGTTGAAGGTAGCAATAGAAGGAGGCAGAGGGGTGAGGAGGGGAGCCGAGGAAGTGAAGGAGGTCCAGAAGCAAAAGGAGATCAGAGAAGGATGTAACGCCGGCTTGTGGTGGGGGAGGGGAAGTGATGGATATCTATAGCAGAGACAAAAAGCTACAGTAGATGTGTTGCGCGCGGCTTCCACCGCAAAAAGACAGAATTGTGCATGCAAACTTGGGATCGGAGAAAGTAAGGAAGGCGAGTAGCAGGTCAAGGCAGGCAGGTGTGCACCTCAATGGCCTCGCATCATAGACGAGAGCTGGCCGTTTATTTTTTTAGGGGGAAAAAGAGCAGGGGGGTGGTCGGTGGACTGGCAAGGTAGACTGTACCCCAGCTGGTTGAGCGGTGCATTGGTCCACCAGAGGCGCAGGTATCCATCCGTTCTGGAAGCGTGAGAGCCAGCAAATGACAGGCGATCTGCCACACGCTGCTCCATCCGGGGACAAATCAGATGCGGCCAAGGCAAGCTCAACTCGGTCCAGTAGCCTGGGCGCGGCGGCCGGGGCGGGAAGCAGGAGCCTCAGTGCCGTAGCTACGCGGCCGGTTCGCACCTACCTTACCTTACCTACCTACCTACCTTACCTTACCTACCTACTACCTACCTACCTTACCTTACCTTACCTGCAGGGCAAGCAAGGCAGGTACAGGCACCGTCATCGTCATTCGCTGTCATTGCCTCGTGATTGCTGCCATTTTGTGCTTCCCATCTCTGACACCAACTGCGACCCTCTCTCTCCGCATTCGCATCTACCTTGGCTAAGGTACTCATCTTCTTTGTCGCCCTCGGTGTCCTTCTACATCACCGCCTTACCTAAGGTAAATTCTCTCACTTGACTACCTATTCCCCTGCAGCAACTCATCACCGCACAAGGGGTCTGCCCGTTTCCATCCCATCTCCCATCGCGAATCACAGGCCATCAACGACGACCGGCTCCCTGTTTCGTCCAATCAACACCGAGCCTCCGCTGCGCTTACAGCAGCACCCGCCCCCCGCTTGCCTCATCTCCGGCGATTCAACAAAAAAAAAAAGAGAGAGAGAGAGAGAGACCAAGAGGGGACAAAAAAGGACCCTACCTATGAGAACACGCGCTCCCCGACGCCCCAAGCTCCTCCTCACCCGTTTTATCCCACGCTCTACGCAGTACTTCGCTGCCAAAAGCCCGAGAGCGAAAAGGATAAACCCAGACAAGGTGCATCCCCCCATCGACATTTACCGCCTTTTCGTCTTCGCCGTTTCTATCGCCGTTGCTATTGGGTTGATTCGGGGCGCATGCAACACTTGAAGAGCCCTAACGCAAGTCTTGGGCGAATCTTGCAGCGTCTTCTCAGACTATTAGAAACAGCGGCGCCATATCTTTTAGCATGTGAGAGACACAGAGATGCCAGTCCAGCCCTGCATGCGCCGCTCGCCCTACGGGCTACCCTACCCATATTTTTCACCTGATCTTTCTCGGAGGAGCTGCGGCGCATGTCGCTAACGTGCCATCGGCCATTGACCAACATCACACCGATCAATTGGGCCATGCGAACCACCGCCCGTCCCCCGACCACCCGACTACAGCAACCTAGCTCAACCCGCAAGAAAGATCATCTCATAATCGGCCCCCAACTTCAACCTCGCAAACACCGCTCTGGCTGGCTGGCTGGCTGGCTACCTACCTACCTGCAAGATGACATGTGAGGACCCCTTGTTCAACCACCCCAGCCTCAGGTAACTTCAGCCTCATTGCGTGAGGGAGGGGGGATCCACCACATGGATCGGGTCCGGCCTTGGGCCGCGGTGCCGCCATGCTGGTCCCCGTGACCCCCCGCGCCGCCGGCCGCCAACATCGGCGGCCATACAGTGAATGCCGTGTACAAGACTTGCATGTGGCTATCATGTCCCATTCGATGGAACATCGACAATAAGCAATCCCGAGACCACTGTAAGCGCTCCCGACCACTCTAATTGGTGCCCGCTACACCGTCACCATGCCATGTCTGCCAAACCGTTCATCCTTTGTACCCCTCCCGCTGCGCATACATCGGGCCACGCTCCGATATGCTCTCTAGCTCGCCCACGATATCGGAGTCATCGTCCCGCCAAAGGAAAAAAAAAGATGTCTAGCACGAACCACATCACGGGATGAACGGTGACGACGGTCTCGTGCTCAGCCAGTAGATAAGATCTCAGCCCTAGCTTGTTCCTTGCTCCCTTCCCGCAGGAGGCTCACCGGAGACACTGCCACTAAAACGCGCAAGAAGCGGAGTAGGTGCAAATGCCGTCACAAGATACGATGATATGCACAACAACGGGACGGATGAACTTGTAGTCTTTCTGAAGCTTGCAGCCCAAAAAAGGCGCCGCTTCCTTATGCTTTTCCTCATTGACTCGACTCGACCTCTTTCAAAGCCGTGCCTCCCAAAACTAAAAACCAAGACCGCTTAAATGACATTATCTTTCCTCCACTCATCCATCATCCGCTCGCTTTCTTCGTTGCCCAAATGTTCTGCTCGATGATATTAAAAGACATTAGTTGTTTTTTTCTTGGTCCCAAATCATTTCCCCAATGATTCATTCCGTTATCAATGAAAATGCCGTCCGGAGGAGGAAAATAACGCGCAGGGTCGTTTCCCCCTCCCCGCCTATAAACGCCGAGCATGTGAAATAACTTTGTGCAAGAGGGTATTTCAAAAGAGTGGACGAGACAGCAACACAGCAACCAACCACACATCCCTTACTTTCCCCCTCTTCTACTTCCTCTCATTGTCCGACTGGGCTCACACCCGAAGCAGCAGCAGCACACGCACACACACACATGGTAGCCACTTAGAGCAGGAGCGCAACACCACCGAGGACGCTACCGATGAGCACGGCGAAGCCAGCCTCGCGACCCATGCCCAGGGCCGCGGCGCCGGAGGAGCCTGAGCCAGAGCTGCCGTCGTCACCGGCCATGCCGGTGAAGATGGCGCCGCTGGTCTGGGAGGAGGTCGCGGTAGCCGTGCCGGCGGCGGTGGAGGTGCTGTTGGAGCGGGTCGGGCTGCTGGCTCCGCAGGGGTTGTCCTCGCGGCACTTGGAGGAGCACTCGTTGTTGGCGAGACCGCACTTGGTGACGCACTGGTTACCGTACTCCTGGCAGACGTAGTAGGGCAGGGTGAGGGAGTACTCGGTCATGTTGGGCTGGTTGCCGTCGCCGCACACGCAGCCGTAGGTCAGAGAGTTCTGTGGGGCGTCTTGTCAGTATTGCTTTCATTCCCCTCCATTGGTGACTAAATAGCCCTTTTGGGGATGGGTGCTACTCACGGGATCGCACTCATTGACCAGAGTCGTCCTGGGCTCGACCTGTTGGCAGATGATGGGGCATGTGCTCGTCTCATCTTGGCACCAGGCCTCTGCAGCTTGCCGTTAGCATCCATGTCACATCACACACTTCTCGGAGCTCTCCTTTGCGACGGAGCAGGACTTTGGGTTCAAGTCAACGTACTTCTTGTGGCCAAAGGAACGGACTTGGGTTCGATAACGTAGTCGGCCTGGGCGGAGGCGACGAAAGCCGCAGCGACGGCGAAGACGGTGCTCTTGAACGAAGGCATTGTGTGTGTCGTGTGTGTGAGGACTCGGTGATCGACTCGAGGTGTTGTGGGAGGATAGAAAAACGGAGCTCTCAACAAACAAGTGAAGAGATAGATATCCAGGTATTAATATCGACTGCTGTTTGTGCGTTTCCTGGTCAGCAAAAAGCCATATTTGTGGACAGAAGCAACATTTCTGTATGCTGCATTCCTGAACTCTTTCCACAGCCTCATTGCTCCACATTGGCTTCGACAGCTGTTTGAGTAGCACATGGCTGGAGGGAGGCGAGCCTTTTGGGGGCGAAGGCGCCAGGAATGGGACGGGGCCGACTTACGGACTAAGGGGGTTGTTGACTTGAGCGAGGGCCGTTGCTGGCGGAGAGAAGAGCCGTCGTCCAGAAAGGTATTAGTGGTAGCGAGAGGCGGAGAGACTGGTCCTGTGAACGGGCACAGAAACGAAACTAGGAACAGCGAAGTTATCGAAGATCTCTTGTATAAAACGAGAGCAAGAGATTATGTGTGCGAAAGGGGCGATAAGGCACAGATGACGGGCAGAAGCAACTTTTTCAACTGTGTAACGAGAGGCAAGACACACGGGCTGGAGGGTGAGGAGGGAGAAGAAGAAGAAGGAACGGAGTCGTGAGAGAAGCTGACGGGGTTAATATCAAGCAAAACTCAGGCTTAGGCGTGTGGTGCTCCGTTAGAATTAGCCGTACCTTGGCTAGCTCGGTCGAGGCGAGAGGAGAGGGCCCGTGGAGAGCACGCAGCAGAAGCGGCGCCTGGGCAGGAAGAGGAGCCAAGCGGAACATGGCATGGAGGAAGCCATCTTGCCTAGGCTAGCAATGCTGGGTGGTACTGTGCATACATTGCCGTACAGTAGCAGATAGGCAGGCCACAGGCGTCCGTCCGGGGGTGAGCTTCTTCCGCACAAGGTCGAAAATAAAGGAGGCCCGGGGGTCCCTGACCACAACGCCACGGGCTCGCGATATCGAAATGGAGAGAACGGGCGGGATTGGGTTTAGCTCGTCTCCACGCCAGCCACCCGGCGTATTTCCTGCTGGATGGACAGGGCCAGGGTTTGTCGGGGTCTGTTCGCCGACTGCCAATCACGAGGCCGACTCTGCTCAGAATGGAGACGTCGTACCATTGAGTTGAGAATGTGACCGTAAACTCGTGGAGTCACCACTTGGGATCCATCCTTTCTATCGTCGACCCTGAGTCTGTACCGATTTCTCCGTAACCTTGGTAGATGTCTGTCTCTGATGGGCAAGAGACAGTGGCCGTGTCCGTAGATTCTCCCCTCCGTCTCAGCACGGCATGTTTGATTCTCCCTCTTGGGGCCCCCTTGGTACCTAGGCAGGGTGCCCTGATTCGTACTCGAGACCCGCTCCACGACGGCATTTGGACGGCTCAGAGATACCCTAGAGTGCCAATCCCTCAACTTCAGGCAGGTCGGTCAGTCAGGAGGCTCCAACAGCCGTGGCGACGTGCCAGGCCAGGGTGATATTCTTTCGGGGGTTGTGGAACTTGTGGCCCAGGGTCAGACAGGCCTTCTTGGTGTTGTTTTTTCGGTGGAGTTGAGGCTTGGGTGGAGGATGGAAGGGTTCAGCGACCTTCTGGGCAGGGATTGGACGAGGTTACTCTGCAGCTGCCAGGGTCTCTGCACTCTGTCTGCAGCACCGATGGCACTAAATGCTCCAGGGTGCTAGTTAGTATGTATTGCTTTGCCCGCGCCGCTAACGAGATCGGGTGTCCATTGTTGCCCGGAGATGAATCTCCTCTCCACAAACCGATATTCTCTGAGTCTGTTCGGCTGTTCGTCTCTTCGTCTGCGGCGGCAGTCTGCACTGCAAATGTTTAATGCTGATGCTGATATTTGATGCAGACGCTGATGCAGGCGCAAATGCAAATGCAAATGCCCTCATCATGATGTTCAGTTGAGATGAGAGGCCCGAGTTCTCTTGCCGTTCTTCATTAACATGCTACCCCGGACCACATCAGGATTGGTGGTAGAAGTAAAGGGCCGGCTTGTCCGCCCATCGCCATTGGCAATTGTTGATCCCATCAATGATCAGCGATCCGTTCAGTGACGGCTCTGCGTCCATACCTGTCAACCCACGGCCAATTCCAGCCTCGCGCTCGCTGTGCCGTCCATGCTGTGCATAGGTGCTAAAAGCAGGAGTCAGCATTCCCGCGCTCGCCCGTATCCCGTGCTGCGAGAGACATCCTGACGACGACTCCGTGTCTGACTTGTCGGTCAAGCCAGTCCAATCCCTAGCCGGGGGTTTTCTCACTTCTCAACTCACTCCCTTACTATCAAAGCCGGTCGAATTCCCACTTGGATGCCGCTTTTTCGCACATCGGATGACCGGCCCCATTGTTGATTACGAGGTTGCAGAACAGACTAGAACTCACTGTCTTGCTCTCCATAAAACCGGAAACACCAGCGGGCGAACTCGACGGTGATCGGAGCCAAGGCTCCTCTGCCTGCCCGCCCTAGCAGCCTGATGTTCGTGTGCCTGTGGCTAACAGCAGTATCCCAGCGGCCAGGCGGCGGCGACGGCGGCGGCGTCCAGGTCTCGTGCAGCAAACTTCTGCCAAACAGGCCAGACCCCTCTTCCGGGCTCCTCTTAGCACACAACTTTACGAGACCACCATCGGCCTGCAAGATGCAAAATGCAGATGCCGCGAGACAGGAGCTGGTGCAGCCGCCCCCTTTGCCCTGGCGGAACCGCCTCCGATTGTTCCAACCGCCAACATTTTCCTCAATGTTGGACACCACTTTGTCTTCCTGATGTCGCTGTTTGCGGCTATCCCGCTGGAGTGATCGCCACTCGTATTCTGCATATCGAATCCCTCCCCCGCGGGCGTCGTGCAGGTCGACGACGCAGCTAGTCCTGCAGTCTAGAGTGCCTCGGGCGAGGCCACTGTTTGAAAAGTGATACACGACACGAAAAGGAAACGCACAGCGCGGCGTCAAAAGGATTGAGAGGTTGGAGAACCAAGGTGGCTGGCACCGTCGGGGCTGTAGCTGTAGCTGTTGGTGTGGTGTCTTTGCTGATGACGGCTCCGAAGCCCAGTCCGGTCCCACGCCGTTCAAAAACCCCCAACAACTCCGCGTGGCAGTCAGTAGAAACAAAGTCAGGCCGGGCGCTGACACGAAGGGACTATCAATGGCTGAAATAGCCGTTGGACGTCACGAAGACACCGTCGTGTTCGTGATGGACGTTTTAGCCCTAGATACCGCCACAACTGGATGTGTCAAGCTGTCAACAACTTCCGCACTTGCATGCGTCCTCTTCCTCCTTCATCGTTGGTTCCTCGTCTGATGCGATGAACCGGATGCAGATTTCTAGCTTTACGCAGAGTGCAGCAGCCGTGGTTGCAGCAAGTACCGAGGAAGCTTCCTGGACGCCAATGAGGGGGCACCGGAGTAGACGACGTTCAGATCATAATGGGAGCCCAAAGACCCTGGTCAGCGAGATGCACCCTCCAACCCTTCGCCTCCACTCGGGTCTTGGTTCTGCAGCTTCGTATCCGCACCGATGACTTGGACCAATATGCCATGGCGCGGGGGAACAGCGCTTGCGTCGAGTTGGATCTGGGTTGGATCCTCGTGCTGCCAGCGTTTCCATGTTCACCTCTCTTCGAGGCGCCACACCCGAAATTCTGGGGGGGCATCCTGGTGAATCGTCAGTGTCACCTCGCTAGGACTCTTGGGCTGGTCTATTTTGAGCAGAGACCCGAGAACGGCCTCTGATGGCGAGACCAGCGATGCGTGGCGAGCAAGATAAGACAGACGATGGGCCCATCGATGAACGAACATTGGAGACGTTCTTGCTGCTGGTGTTTTACTGGCTTTTTTTTCCTGGGAGTGCCGTGATACCTGGTAGGTGAGGTGTTCAGCGCGCGGTGGCACTTGCAGGTTTCATCCAATGGCAGCCCGCGCACTTACCACTCGACGACTGTCGTCTGATGGCACTCAACAGACTTTTCGACTGATATTGGCAATCGCAATCGATGCGCACCTGCCCGCGTATTCGTAGGGATTCAACTTGAAATGGACCCTTGAGTCCGGCAATTGCCTTACCTAAGCGTATCTTTCCGCGGGAGGGGTTCCCCTTTCAACGCATGATCCCAGATACCTACCTACCTACCTACACTAAGGTATGGAGGATACCAGAGGGAAAGAGCGAACGTTTGGTGGTAGGTAAGGTTAGGTATGGTAGGTGCGCCTCTCGTTCTCGCTGTTGTTTTCATTGTTTTGATGCCGCAAAACAAACAACACCCAAACTTTCACCCCCAAGGATTGCTGTAATTGTACACATCCCGCCCGACCTTGGGCCTAGCCAGTGATCAAGTTGCATACCTTATTTCGCTTCATGTTCGAGCCTTATTTCCCGATCCCCTGCTTCCAAATCTCAACTTGCCATCTCAATTCCACGGCCCGACCTAATTGCCGCTCGTACGTAACATCGCCGGCCTCAACAGCCAGACTGCCGAGTGCTGGCCAAGCAAGTACTTGTAGCTTCTAGCCCGCTCTCAGTCGATTGGTGCACAGCCACGCGGACCCTACCTTACCACCCAACCGGACCGCGGAGTCTAAGAAGCGCCCCGAGACAAGTCTTTCGTTCCCTTGGGCCTCGACATCGTCAATACGTCACTTATTCTCACGCAACAAGACACACGGACTTGTACCTGCGCAAACCACCAGATCACAACTCTCCCGAGATCCGCAATCGCAATCGAGAAAACAAACAAGATCACGGCGCCCGTCCATGAGGTAGCGGCCGCTCCGCACATGGATTCATGGACTCGGCGATAGAATCTCAATTCCGCACCAATGGCACCTTCCCCGCCACCGACCTGAACGGCAGCAATCCGAAAGCTTCCCCCAAGGTCACCACGTCGAACGGGACCATCGCGGGCTTGCTGTCGCGCCAGAACAACGATGGGACACGCGGGGGGTTGTTCGGGGACGAGGAGGACGACGACACTTCTTCGGGCGGCCCTGCGTCGTCGGTGACGAGTCCATCGTCAGTGACGTCGCCGCCGTACTGGTTGAACAATCACCACCAGCGCTCCGTCTCCAACATCTCGGTCGAGTCTGTGTTGCCCGCCGGCGCGATCACGATGCACGACAACGAAGCCAGCGACGGGAACGACCGGAACCGCGCGTGTTGGGCCAAGAGCGTCGAGATCACGGACTATGTCATTGTCAACGGCAGCGCGACGAACATTGGGGCTTTTGTCGTGTGGAACATCAGAGTTGAGACGCTGCAAGTAGGTGACCTGTGCAGGCCTTGGCCACACGGAGGCTTGAGGTTTCTTGGAGCTGGGCCCGACGCTGACAATAGTTGAACAGGGCAGCTATATGAACATTCGCAAGCGATACTCCGAGTTTGACGACCTTCGCGAGAAGCTCGTCACATCATTCCCAAACTTCGAGGCAGCGGTGCCCCCTCTACCGCCCAAAAGCGTGATATCAAAATTCAGACCCAGATTCCTCGACAAGAGGAGATCGGGGCTGCAGTACTTTCTCAAGTAGGAAACCATCAAGCCCTGAGATGACAAACGTAGATGCTAACAAGCGGCAGTTGTATAATGTTGAATCCCGAGTTCTCTGGGTCGCCAGTACTCAAGGACTTTCTCTTCTCATAAACATAGTGTCTAAATACCTATCTTCTATTTTTAACCCTTTTTTGTATATCTTCTGAGCTCCTGCAGCACGACACGGAGATGGCCGTAGCTGATGGCGGGGGCGCAGCGGCGGGCCCCCAGTCTCCAGAGCAGAAAAGTCTGCGAACCGGCGGGGGGGCCAGTTGCACATATATAGCGGGCTGAGATTGACCCGATTCATGAACAAATGAATAATAATGATAATGTTTCCGTCTGGGAGACCAAAATATATCTGATCCCCAGGGCTTCATCGCCCGATTGCTGTACGGTGACCCCCTTCGAGATCGCGGGACCCTCATCGGTGGCCGCCAAGGCCGTTTCCGCCAAAAGTTCTCGGCGGCCGCGGGGTGGGCTTAAGTGGGGCAACGAAGAAGCCAGCTGAACGAGCTGCCGTTTTGGACCTTCTGGTCGGGGCCGTGGCTGTGAAGTGCCGGGTGCTTGCTCTGTTGGTTTTGGCTGGAGGCGGACTGATTGCTGTCAGCTGGGCGAGGATCGTGGTTGGAGAGCATTTCCCCCGCAAGACTGACTAGGACGCGTAATGTTTAACAGGGCTGGAAACTTTTGGTGGGGGTTGGTGACCGTTTGGCGTGCTTCCAAGGCAGACCAAGACCGTCGTGAGCGCCCAATGCAGCCCAGTCTCAGTCTGTACGTAAAATAGGTATGCACCATGCAGTTGAGAGATCGTCTACCAGCAATGCCTCTCTCTGCCGATGAGCTGCCTACCTTAGCTGTAAGGTGGCCATGGCCTGCTATTTCGGGGTCCCCCTGTCTATTCTGTTGGCCCTTTCGTCTAGACAGCCACACCTAGACTGATAGGGCGGTCGAGATTGCCTATCGGGTTGGCTGGATAGCATCTCACTGGCTTTCTCGGTCTGCACAAGCCACAGGCGCCTTCTTCAACAAGTAGACGGACTGCGGGCGGGAGAAGAGGCCGCAGGAACAAAGTTACGCATCACGGCCGCGCATCCAGAGGCAATCCGGGATCCCGAAGACATCAGCGCACCGCCGTCTTCGCTCACGGGGTTTCTTTCAACTTCTTGGTCAAACAAGACCAGTGTGCTGAGATCTGTTAGGTTGCGTCACAGCCCAGCATTTACACGCCAGCAGTCGTCGGCTGAGCAGCACACACCTTGTTGCTTCGCTGGGTAATATGGAGAAACAAGCCCGCCCCCAAGCCGCTTGCTGACAAGGATGGCCCGTGGTATGATGCAGGGCGATGTTTATTGTCCTGAGATTTCCTCTTCTTCTAGAAGGGGACGCCGACCGTTCCTATCCTACCCTATCCAACGTTCCCACCGGCTCTAATATATTTTGGTGATTGGGAAAGGGTCTAACCGTCTCGGCAAATTCTTGACTACTCTTGAGTCTTGACTGCGTTCTCGACTCGCCCATCTTCGCAGTACTTTATCTACTACATCTGGCCCCCTTCTCTTCGATATGCTTACTTCAACCCCATAATTACCCATGACTGGCCGACCTTCAAAGACTCTTGTTCAGGTTCCCGACGACACATATTACCCCCGCCTTACACCACTACAGCCTCACTAAAACAGCCTTTACGTTGGAGACATCAGTCAACAAACAGTACGCCTCGATTTCGCAACAACCTACCTTACTTCCTGACGAGGCACCAACCAAGCACCACCACAACCACCACCACCATCACAAATCATAGTTCCGACTTGGAACGATCAGAGGACCGGATGCTTGCCCCAGCCGGCTCTCGGGCCAGATCCCTCTCCTTTCGCCTTCGTCACAACCGGGCAGACCCCGCAGACGTAGGCGCAGTGGCAGCGTTGGCAGCAGCCGCAGCTGTTGCAGCGCCCACAGCGGCAACGGCCATGATGACGAAATTCGACCCCAGCAACCGCCGCTATCCTGCCGTCGGACCCGAATCCGAAGAGGAACCGGCTTCTGAACAGCTGCAGCACGAGCACCAACTAAACACTCAAAAGGACGGCGAATCTGGACCCAAAAAGACCCCTTCTCTGCAGCACGAGCAGCAGCAGCACCACCACCACGTTTCCTGCGCCGCAATTACCCCGCCGGCGAGCCCTTCCGTGCCAACATCGTCCGCTGAGGACTCCATTTCCCACCACCCAGATTGCAACTTTTCTGCAACGGCGGCGCAGAGTGACGACACTTGCTCGCTCGCGCAGTCCCACACCAGCACCAACCACAGTTCGCGACAGGAGTACATGGACAGCCTCGTCCCGCCGTCGCGCGACGAATTTGAAAAGATTGCGGAGGTGCAGCGCGAGCGCGAGGAAGAGATCAAACTCACCCACCGCACTTCCAAGAGGAGATCGATGCAGAGCCAGCAGTCGCATTCGCCCCGGCACTCTGAAGATGCCGGGGCCGGAGTCGGGGTCGAGGCGCCGCTGAAGTCGCCAACAACAAGGAACAGGAGCGACAGTGAGGCGATGAAGAATGCCGCGGCGCTCATCCAGCGCAACTATCGTGGCTACAGAGTTAGGCGGGAGATGAAGGGCTTCGGGCTGGATCCGACGACGAGGTGGATGTCGGCCATCGAGGAGATGCGGTTTCGCGAGATGAACAGGCCGAGGGCAAAGAGCTCTGCGGCGCTGTCTGTCAACGGCGACGAGCATAGTGTGCTATCGCGGGACTCGGATGGCGGTATGAAACCGACGACGGCGCGGGACAACTGGAGGAAAGCGGCGACCATAGCGCGGCGCGCCGGCCACGACGACACCGACTCCGAGGCCGAATCTTCGTCCTCGTCGGATGATTCTACAGAGTCGCCCGAGCAGAGGGCCGAGCGGCGGAAACGACGTGACGAGGCCATCGAGAAGCGCAAGAAGGATTCCAAGATGATGGGGCTGCAGTACTTTCTCGAGATGGTCGACCTCAAGCACCGCTACGGCAGCAACCTGCGGGTGTACCACGAGGAATGGAAGAAGTCGGACACGAACGAGAACTTCTTTTACTGGCTGGATTACGGCGGCGGCAAGAACGTCGAGATGGAGGCGTGTCCGCGCGACCGGCTCGACAGAGAGCAGGTCAGATACCTGTCGCGAGAGGAGCGACAGTACTACCTGGTGCAAGTCGACCAAGAGGGGCGGCTATGCTGGGCGAAGAACGGCGAGCGCATCGACACCACCGAGTCCTTCAAGGACAGCATTCATGGCATCGTCCCTGCCGACGACCCCACGCCCGCGTGGTCGCAGACCAACGTCCCTCCCCCCGAGGCACGCGACGTCGACGACAGCCGCTCCGAGTCGTCCGTCGAGTCGGCCCTCGAAGCCGACCGCGCTGCAAAGTACGCGACGCCCGAGTTCGACGGCGCCACGGGGATGAAGAAGGTCTCGCACATCTCGGCAACGACCGTCTTCAACAAGCTGCTCCGCAAGTCCGTCAAGAAGAACACATGGATCTTCGTCGCGGACACGAGCTTCCGGCTGTACGTCGGCATCAAGGCGTCGGGCGCCTTCCAGCACTCGAGCTTCCTGCAGGGCAGCCGCATCTCGGCCGCGGGGCTGATCAAGATCAAGAACGGGCGGCTGTCGAGCCTGTCGCCGCTGAGCGGGCACTATCGTCCGCCAGCGTCCAACTTCCGCGCGTTCGTCAAGTCGCTCAAGGAGGCCAACGTCGACACGTCGCACGTGTCCATCTCCAAGTCATACGCGGTGCTCGTCGGGCTCGAGGTGTACGTCAAGTCGCACCAGAAGAGCAAGAAGGCGCTCGAGAAGCTGTCGCTCAAGAAGGAGAAGATCGTGGCGCCCGAGGAGTTCAAGAAGCGCGAGGAGGACGAGATGGACAAGAGCGAGAGCGCGGCCAAGGAGCGCGAGGTGCTCGAGAAGGAGGCCGAGGAGCGGGAGGAGAACCGGGCCGCGGTTAAGCTGATGCGCAAACTGAACCTGCAGCCGAGCGAGCCCAGGGGCCAGAGGGAGGGGGGCGAGCCGGCGATGGAGCCTCTGGCTGAGGAGAGGACGAGGGAGGAGAGGGCTGCTGGCGGCGTTTAGTTGACGCGGTGTTGCTGAATGTGGGGGATGTATCAGGATCGAAAAGGGTTTGGATCATGGGTGGGCTGGACTTTTGGTTTTTTGGAAGCTGCTTTATACCCATTCGCTTGCGTTGCTCCCTCTGATGGATAGACATATGAGTAGATGAAATGTTTAATGATTCTACATGAGTCTGTATGTTCGCCGTAATGTTATGAGCTGTGAGGTCATACCTCATAGAGGCATGGCTGCATCCGAGGCTATTAAGACGAGTTCCCTTGAAGGCAACGAATGGAAATGACGCCAAGACCGCGATCGGGACGATGGTCTCTTCATTCCCCTTTCCAACGAAGCTGCAAGCCACCGCTATCAGTCCTCGAAGTCCCGCCGGATGAGTGCGTCCTGACGTTGAAGATGGAGGAAACGCGGTCTGACCTAGTGTCTAAACTGTTCTATCACGGATGCTAGGTAACAACTCACTCCGAGCCATGTTGGATGACGTCGGCTGGGATCCCTCTGTGTACATGAAGGAGATATGATGGGACATAAGTCGCAATGGAATAACATGCCAGAACTCGTAGAAAATTCCACGGAGATTTTGAGAGACCGACAGGACGGTAGAAACTTGCGCCTGAAAACGCCACTATTAAACCATGGGTATTATGTATGGTCAGCCTCTTAAATTCCTACGAAAGTCTGAACATACGCTCTGAGGACGTAGCTGGTCATATCAAGCAAGACTTTATATTCGGTACTGACAAGTCAATTCATGTCGTTTGAAAACTAAACGTATCTTATTAGAGAACGTTCTGGCTTTGGGTAAAGAGAGAGTCTTTCCACCCGTATCGCTAGTACAGTTTTCTTTACTTCGTCGCATTTGAAGCTGAGTTTGATCCCCATGCCGCCCGCCCTCCACCACCCACCACCATGAAAAGCCTGAACCTTCCTTCCGGGTGCCGTTATCGACTTCTCAGGGTGAAGCAACATCTGAGGCGTCTCCGTTAAAACAGGCGCAACGGTTCTTACGATGGCACATTTTCTTACCCATTTCCCTATCAGGTTACAGAATATTTATTTTTCACGAGGAAAATGACTTCGACTTTTACCCTCTTTCCAAATCTTCCCCCTGAGCTGCGTTGGGAGATCTGGGGCCTGGCCATCGGCGATCCCCCGCTCCGCAGCGCTCACTTCTTTTCCGTACAGGAAGAGAGGGACCCTTCCAACGCATCGCGAAGAAAGGTCTTTGCGGCACCATCCACCTTCACGCCCGCCACACACCGAGATTCTCCGTGGCTTCACGGGAGCCCGTCCGCGTATGCCGCGGACTACGGCCTCTGGAGCGCGTGCAAAGAGTCACGACGTGCCATCGCCAACTTCTTCTCCAATCTATCGCCCTCGTACCCGAAAGACGTTTACGGAAAAGAGACCATCGGGGTCCGTAACGTGAGGGTTGACGGCGTCGATGTGCCCTTTGCGACTTTCCCGTGCCGTGACCTGGTCTGCCTCCAAGTCCCCCGAGATCTCTACGTGGATACGATACAGGCCGTCCAAAACCTGGGATACACAGGAAACTATCCCACATGTGTCTTCCACGAGGGGATCGCCTTCGAATACGATGACTCGTGGGCCTTTGGTACGCAGACGATACCGGAGATGATGGAGATGCCGGGCCCTCGCTCGCTGTTCCTGCGCCTCGTAGCGGCGAGGTGTAACCTCGGTATATCCCCTGATCGGTGGGGTCCGTGGCGCAGTCCAAAGATCTTCGTGATCGAGCGCGGCGCGATTCTCAAGCCTAGCGAAAATTGCGAGGAGAATTTTGACAAATTCTCTGGGAACGGGTTCAGGTTGGTGGCGGAGAGTCACTATGCGCATATTCAAATGCGGAGTGTTCGTGAGAGGCGCACGAGTGCGTGGGAATTCATCAATGTGGTGAGGCGGTGGATGTGGTGGACGTGGAATATTGATAGGGGCAGTAATCTTGTTGTTGGGCAAGTTCTTGTGGCTCAGTTGGCTTAGGTGGTTCACGTAGCTCTGGTGGCGCTGGTGGCAGGCGAGCGTGGTATTTGTTGAGTGAGGCATCGGGTTGGCTGTCTGACAACGTCTAGGAGTGGGTGACAACACAACGATGGGCTACAAGTTCCTGAGCGCGAGCGTACAGCGATAAAAGGGTTAATGGTCTGGGAAAACACACAACAGAAAGACACAGCTTGTAACAAAAATAGGCTTTGAAATGATCTAGTCCAATGGGTTGTCGTTGGACTCTACGAAACACATATCATCAGTCGAATCAGCCATGTTTCATTCGTGAGATGCTCAGTTTATTGAATGCTACAAAATGATCTTGCGACAATTCTAGCCCATGTAATCCATAACCCAGACTTTAAGGAAACATCTATGATGCCCATCATACATATGCAGTAATATTCTTTGAGGGAGAAAAAGGGGGACATTAGAGAAAAAGAGGAAGTTGTTTGTGATGATCGCAGACTGTGTGCTGCGTAGTGGAATCCTTGCGTCGTGATATTGTGTGAGAGAGAGAGTGTGTGTTTGTGTTGGCTTACACCTTCTTCTTGCCCTTTGGCATGCGGACGAGCCAGTAGAGCGCCAGGGAGGCCGCGATGTTGAAGACGATGTAAACCATGCCGATGCCAAAGTCGCGCCATCTGTTGTCAAAGTTGGAGCTGATGGACTTGAGGAAGACGTTGGTGTCGGCGATAGAGCAGAAGCTGCAGTCGGTCGTGGCATCGGGGTTCAGGAGGTATCCTCCGGCAGCGTCGATGTATCCCTTCATGAAGGTACCGCAGGTGTCGTTGGCGGGCGGGTTGAAGTGGATGTACTCGTTCCCGGAGCAGGTAACCAGGGAGTTGGCCAAACCGGTGGAGAGGATAGACGATAACAGGTATGTGAACGGTGACACCCTGTACATGAAGATCCAGAAGCCGGGCATCTGTTCGGGGCTAGCCAGGACACCACAGAACAGCAGACACATCATGAACAGGATGTTGGCCAGGTTACCACCCATTTCAGCCGTCTCGGTGATGGCGATACAGGCGTGCGCGAAGGTGCAGGTGAAGATGAGGAACTGCCAGAAGAGGAGCCACATGAGACCGGCACGCTCGCTGCGCTGGCTCGGGTCGCCGTTCTCCCAGAGGCCGACGGGGTAGTAGACGCAGATGAACATGAAGACGGACATGAGCGAGTTCCAGGGGATCTCGGTGATGACCTGCGACAGCATGAAGACCTTCCAGCTGTACGTCTTGGACGGCCGTTCGCGGACCTCGTAGAGCGAGCGCTGCGTCACGAAGTGCGGCATCTGCTGCTGTACCAGCTGACCGAAGATGGACAGGATGTTGAAGATGGCGAACATCTGGTTCTGGAGACCCTGGATACTGAGCGGGGCGTTGAGGAAGACGAGACCGATGAAGAGGGCGACGGAGCAGCAGAGGATGAACTTGGCGTAGATGTATGAGGGCGTGCGCCAGTACTGCTGGAACACGCGGCGGGTGACGATGAGAAGTTGATCCCAAAGGGGGGCAGCGAACTCGCGGAACGAGGCCTTCTGGTCTTCCTGGGAGTCGATGTGGGACGCTCCCTCAGACTTGAGACGCTGGAGCTCGTCCTGGACGGCCTGGTACTCGGGGCTAGATCTCCATGCCTGGTGCCAATCGGTCTCGGTGGTTGATCCAGGGGCGGCGCCAATGGCCGTAAGCATCCATTCAGCCGGGTTGGCGCCCTCAGGGCACTTGGGGGCACCGTTTCTCTCAAAGTAGGACGTGAGGGTGTGTGAGTTTTCTCCGATTTCTCCAAAGTAGACGGTTCTACCACCCTTGGCGAGGAACAGCAAGCGGTCGAAGCGTTGGAACAGCATGGCGGACGGTTGATGGATGGTGCACAGGATGGACTGGCCAGCCTTGGACAACTTCTCGAGCAGATCCAGGATAGCCCACGAGGTTTGCGAATCCAAGCCGGAAGTGGGTTCGTCGACGAAGAGGAGGAGGGGCGGCTTTGCGGCTAATTCCACACCGATCGTAAGGCGCTTGCGTTGTTCGACGTTCAATCCTTCGCCGAGGACACCGACGACGGCGTCAGCGTATTCCTGCATGTCCAAGAGCTTAATGACTTCGTCCACATAGGCCAGCTTCTCGGCCTTGGGGGTCGTGGCGGGCTGGCGCAGAAGAGCACTAAACTCCAGAGCCTCACGAACGGTGCTGGTCTCGAGATGGAGATCCTGTTGCTGGACGTAACCGGTTTTGCGTTGGAAGGACTGGTCACGAATCTTTCCGTCAACAAGCATCTCTCCTGTAATCACACCCATGGAGACACGATCAGCGAGGCAGTCGAGCAGGGTCGTCTTTCCGGCGCCGGAAACACCCATGAGGGCCGTCAGAGTTCCAGGCCTAGCAGCTGTTAGTTGATGTCATCATAGCAGTCAGGGATTGCTTACTTGACCCAACCGTCGACGTGGTCCAGAATCCTGCGAGGCTCGCCCTTGATCTTGATATCGTAGCACACATCGCCCCAGTGGAAGACGCTGGTGGAAGCCTGGATAGCACCCTCGTTGTCGGAACCAGCCCCCCTGCCGCCCTTCTCGACAATGGCAGAAGGTCCAGACATGGAAGCCTCGACGTCGTCCTTGCCCTTGGAAGGAGGGGCGACGCCACGACGGAAGACGAGGACTTCGCCCTTGGATTTCTTGGCCGAGACGTATTCAGTGGCAAGGAAGTAAACCATGTGGAGACCGATGGTGAAAGCGATGAGGATGCCGACGTTGCGCCACTTGTGGGAGTTGAAGTACTTGTACTGCGATCCGATGTAGGCGTCTCCGCTGACGGTGGAACGGCCGGGGACGGCGCCGACGGTGGAGCAGGCTCTGTTGGCGAGGGTGACGTTCTCATAGCCTGGGGTCAGGGGACTGGGGACGAAGGCACCGCACTCAAACTCGCGGTTGTGGAACTCGTTGATCATAAGCTGTAACTTGGGTCAGTCTACGTGTCTGATGCCTGCAAGAAGTTAAGCTTACCGCTTCGAAACCGTAGGCCACGGGGTCGAGGTAGTTGATCCATCGGCACCAGCCAAGCATGTAGTCGACAGGAATGACGAAACCGGTGAAAATGACCAGAGCAAGAATCAAGATCGAGGCGGGAACCATGGCCTGTGACATCGTGCGGGACAGAGAGGCGCTGTGTCATGTTAGTTCCGAGTATAGTTGCAAAATCCGATTGGAACTTACATTGACCTGAACAGACCGGACATGGCCAGCACCATCAGGAAGGTTGTGAACAGGAAGAAGAAGAAGTTTCCAGGCTCTCGGTTCAGGTTCGTCATAAAGTAGATGATCAAGTCGTAGCAAATCGTGTTCAGGATCTTGTACGGCATGTCGACCAGGACGGAAGAGAAGGACTCGGCGGAGGCGTGGTAGAAGGCGTAGCGGGTATGCTTCTCGACAATCGGTCTTTGTGCGTACTGCGTGAGAATTTCAAGGGCACTAGAGAAGGCGTTGGCGAGAATGGCGACGAAGAGAACGGCAGATCGACTGTAGAACGAGCTGGTGGTTTCTGAGAGGTTGTAGAACAGGGATGACATGATGAGAGCGGTGCAAGAGTTGGCAATCAGGGCGAACAGCGTTAAGCCAGGACTGCCTTTGAGAAGCTTGAAGCCACGCCATAGACAGAGTCTGACTTGCTGGCCATATGACAAGATGTACGGGGACTTGAGGCGCTGGTTCTTGGCCTGAACGGACTGCTTCTGCTCTCTGAACGCCTGAGCATCGACACCGTCGATAGGGTGGTCGGACTTGTACTGCTCGATCTCAACCTTCAGGTTCTGGCTCTCCTGACTGGCTTTCCAGCATGACGCGAACTCATCAGGGGTGCGGGGCACACGACCTTCAAATCCAGGGCGAACAACACGCTCGGAAGGAGCAGTCATCGAGGTGAGGAAGTCAGGTGTCGTCTGGCGCGAGGGACACTCGAAACCGAGGTTGATGAAGTACTGCCTGGCGTCGGTGGTGCGGCCGAAGAATATTTGACGACCCTCGTAGAGGACAAGGACCTTATCAAAAAGGTCGTACGCGCTCTGGGGTGCCTGGTAGATCGAGACAGCACAGGTCTGGCCAAACAGCTCCGACTGCAAACGGAGGGTCTTGCAGAACTCGACAGCGTTGGCCGAGTCAAGACCTCTCGTGGAGTTATCCCAACACTGTAGGGGCGCGTTGGCTAAGGTGGCTTCCGCGATGGTCACTCTCTTACGCTCTCCACCGGAGACACCACGGATGTATTCGTTGCCCACCCGTGTGTTGACGGTGTGGCTGATGCCGTACATAGCCATGACCACGTCGCGGAGGTGGTCGCAGTACTGGGCGCTCGTGATGCCGGGAGGGAGGTTGCGAGGGCAGCGGGCTCGCGAAGCGAACGTGAGGGTGTCACCGACGGAAAGCTGGGGGAAGTGCACATCGACTTCGGCGGTGTAGATGGCATCACCGGCGTGGTGCTTGTGTAGTTCCTTGGCGGAGATACCCTGGTAGTTGAAGTAGGCGCGCTCGTCGGTGTAGATACCGTTGGTCTCGCCGGCGATGGTCTTGAGGAAGGTCGAGCAGCCGGATCCAGGAGGTCCGAGGACGACGAGCATCTCACCAGCCTCGACAACTCCGTTGAAATCGCGAAGAATATCGATGCGACGCTGGCCTCCCGTCTTTGAGGTGAGTTTGCGGGTGAGACTGGGAAGCTCCAACCAAACGTTGCCGACATCTTTTTGATAATCCGTCTCCTGGCCGTAACCGAAAACGTTCACATCCTGGAAGGCGAAGCCCGCCTTGCGAAATCCAGAACCGTGCTCGTTCGTCACATTGGCGAGGGTCTTTGCCCATTTCCGCGCGTTGAAACAAGTGCCATTGGGATTGAGAGGACTATCGTTATCGTCCGAGCCGAACAGGGCGTGGTTGTTGTCGCCGATGTTTACTGCTGAGTGCCGGGTGTACTCTCGGGCGAGTTCTTGGACAATGGAGTGGCGACGTTCCAGCTCGGTGTCGTTCCCATCCTCATCTGAAGTCGACGCAGAGGAGCTGCTCTCAACCGCCTTCGAAACCGGGGGCTTCTCGTTCGATGTTGAAATGGCGTCGTGTTCGTTGACAAAGGTCTTCTGACTCCCAGTGTCCCCGGCCACACGCGCCGTGTGGTCGTTGTTGAAGGGGATGTTTGGCGCAGACATGATGTGATATTATGGACGATAAGTCGTATGGTTGGAAAGGGGCGTCTGGCTGATGGAGCGGCTGCAAGTGTGTCTTGCTACCCTGGAAGTAAGTTGTCAGTCCTAGATCCTCCACATCACACGTGAAAAGGCATCGGAGCTCACCGATCAGCATCAACCAGGTGTGCGCTCGACGTGCCGTAGACAGCCTTCAAGTAAACAATAAGATAATTAGGAAGAAGGCCTGGTAGGAGGACTTTAAAGTAGTGTAAGTTGTGTAAGGTAAGGGGAAAAGCAAGCAGAGATGTGCCTGAAGACTTGAAACATGGCATGTATAATAAGGCTAGTTCTAGATTTATCATGAGCTTCACGGAGTGTCTCTGGTCCCCGTAGGCCCACGGTCCATAATACGTAAGGGGTCCATCTCAAAATCCGGGCTGTCAATTTGGATCCAGCGCCCCGGGTCTTCCGTGCGCCGAATGAGCCAAATCTCACGCTTTTGACGTAGTAAAGGGGGCCATGTGTTGTTTGCTGCAGCTGGACGTAAACCTGGTCTTGAAAATACCTGCATGTTGTTGGTTGTCTGCAAGCCTTGCTTGGGCTGCGTGTAAGTGGGATGGGTCTCGATAGAGGCGGGCCGCCTTGGCGATGATCCTCACGTAAAAAGCCCGCCATGTCGTCCAGGAGGCGGCAGGTGGGTGTGGGTCCGCGCGGGCGGACGATCGGGGTCCTTAAGTGCCCCGAAGCGGACGCCGCCGACCCCGTATTTTTACCGAGAAGTCCAGATTCCCCAACGTCTAAATCCAACCTGACTCCCGGCCATGGCCTTTAAAAGGACCACCAGTTCGTTTGATCTTTATTTTTTGGACGTGCTTGCACGCGTGCCGCACCGCTGCTATCCACAGTTGCTGTGTGTTGGGCCCAGACCCGATTGTCTGGCAAACACTTACACCCGTCAAGTTTCATGCTTGATATTGGAGTAAACCCCAAGGATGTGTGCTCAAACAGTTCATCGACACAGGTTTCTCAATATCTACAATATCACAACAGGTAGCCAAGGTTTGGTGGGAATCCCCTGACTATTCTATCTTTCCCTTCCATCGTTACATTCACTTACACCTCTCCAGTCGATTCACATGGTCGATCTGCCGGAAGTACAAAGGTACATACACACATGCAACGCGAATGCGAAAGACCGTCTCAGTCCGCCAGTTGACTCAACAACACTCGCTACATGCACGGTGGTGGGTGTGGCAGGGACTGCCCCCCTGAGTACACAAGTCCGGGCCCTCAACTCTTTGCCTAATCATAGCCTTCCGCTCTATGAGAAAAGCTCCATCCCTTCGGGGTCCGCTTGCAACACCGCAAAAGCGCCTCCCTCCATTTGTAAGCCGTGATGCCGCTACGAGCGGCGCATGAGTGGGTCTGCCGGCCTTTCTCCTTCGGGACACCACATTTCGATATCACTTCCAGGGGTTAACCCCCTCGATCCGATATCAACCTTGCGTACTATGCAGTATGGCTCATATTAGGGTTCACCAAAGGAGCAGTCCCCACGGCTTCAGCTGCCGGCGAGGGGATGTTACCTTGGTCAAATTCGTCATTGACAAGAGGGGCCGGGGTCAACGCACTCTTAAACCCGAGAAGAGATTTACGACACGCAGTACCTGGGTCATTCTGGCGGGACGACGAATCTTACTCTGGCGGACGGGTCCCCATGAGGTCCCCAGACCTCCATTTTGCCTGCGGCTTAGACGTGGGTTTCTTCCGGAACAGCTTCGATTGGATCTTCCGTCACAGCCCCCTGGCCGTTTCTAGAACATGCTGTCTCGGTGCCATTTCTCCTGACGCTAGGATATGGGCATCCCATCCGAAGGCCTTATCAGTACCACCGTAGGACCCCGTCTCGGGAAAGTCTTTTCGGGTGATTCCTTGCACCCGAAGCGGCAACGGAGCAGATCTTGCGGTGGACGCAGTGCCAACCGAAACGGATGACGGGATGCTCCAAATTGATCTGCTCGACCGAACGGGGTCCGACACGGCATTCTCCCAACGCAGCAAGATTCCCCTTTTTGACCGGCTGATAAACGAAATGGGAGTCCGAAGTGCGAGGGCCTCTTTGCGAATTCCGTCATTCTGCCCCGCGCGCGCGAGCCACACTACCGACTTAACCAAACCAGATTCAAAAACATGTCACTGACATCGGAAACTAACGCTCAGGTAGGATTCGTTGATGGGGGTTTGTTTTTCCGAATTTCTTATATTCGATTCCAGCTCGAACCCAGTGCGATATGGTCAGGGCCAGTCTCTGGACATTTCAGCTGTCCTGCTTTTTGATTAATTTTGCCCCCAGACGTACCCCAGTCCCCTCAGAGTCCTTGCGTGTTGATGTATGGCCATTTATTCGGACATGAAGAAACCCGTAACGTTAAATACTCTGTAGATAGACGTAAACTTACAATGAAGCTTATGTTACATGTGCAAACACAGCGCATGCCACGCTTATTGATTTCTGTTATTATTCCCATCCCAGACTTGGACTAGAAGAAGTGTTGTATTATTATTTCCAGGTGTGGTAAGATAATTAATCAAATCATATCAAGAGCAAAACTACTTGTTGTACTTTGAGAGGAGAATGCACTATGCCCGAGCTTATCTTAATCTCACGTGGGCGTTGCTACGCGGAACGAGTCTCAGTAATAAGCCTCAGTGTCCTGGATTTGATATCTCTGACATCTGTATGCTCTTTTGTTTTCTTAAGTGCGATGATGTGTGTCATGAAACTTATATCATTGTTCATCACGTCCTTACCGCGTAATAAAGCAAGCACCGTACATTAAACATCATAGAAGAGACAAGACTCAAACGCAGTACTTTAATATAACTAATCAATTGTCTTGTCTTGATTTCAAAGGAATTCTATCCAATTGTCCCAGGTGGCGCACTTACACGTGTGAAGCTCGTTGCAATGTGCATGTCCAATGCTCATTTTTAGCGCTCTCTCTTCGAGCTCAACTTCACAAGGTAGAAATAGAGCATAATGGGCATAATAAGCAAGTACTACCTACGCACAGTTAAGTAGACGTATCTGCTCAGATGATACAATTCTATTTTCCCCGGATATTTCCAAAGAACAAACAGCTAACACACGAGACACCACAATCATGCGAACATGTTTTCCTTTCTTACCATGGAGGTCCAGGGAGGTTCATGAGGCCAGAAACTAGACGCAATCGTCTCAAAAGTCATGTTCCGCGAGCGACTTCAGTCACGGAAGGGCCAGCAGGCAGATCAGTTGGGATTCAATGACAATGTTGATTCAATTCGGGGGATATGTGTCCTTGGGCGACCAAAAACGCAAATATTACTAAGAGATGGCCTAGATCAGGGCCTTTACATGTTTCTAAGAAGAAATAAACATGTGATAAATTCAGAAGTCGGTCGTGGTCGCGATCGACTCCCACTCATCCATCAACGCGAGCGTCTCCTGGCACTTCTTCCGCACCGCAGCCAGGCAGTCTGTACCAAGAACCAGTCTGATGGGGATCTCTCTACCCTCGGCAACGCCAGACTTGGTGAAAACGTCCACGACGACACGGGCTCCCTTGATTGGGTCACCGGGCTGATGGTTGTCTGCATCGTTGAGCAGCTTCTTGTAGTTGCCAGCCGGGCCGGTTTGGTAGGCATCTAGGTCGACCTTGGCCTTGATGCGAGCGCCGGGGTTGAGGAATCCAGTGCGAAAGTAGCCTGGTTCGAGCGCGCAGACGTCAACACCGAATGGGCTGAGTTCGTCACGGAAGGCTTCCGTTAGATTGCTCACGGCCGCCTTCGTTGCGCAGTACAGCCCGGCGGCAGCGCAGCTCTCCCAGGTGCCAAGACTGCCGATGTTGACGACGACGCCGAAGCCCTGAGCTCGCAAGTGCGGAGCCGCGGCACGGCAGACTTTCAGAGTGCCGAGAACGTTGGTGTTGAATTGATCGAAGGCCTCTTTGGCATCAGCCTCCTCGACCGTGCCGTCGAGAACGTAGCCGGCAGAGTTGATGACGTGGGTGACTTTGCCGTGGAGTGCGAAGGCCTTGTTGACAGTGTCGGTGACAGAAGCCTCGTCGGCGGTGACATCCAGAGGGAGAAGATCAGCACCCGAGGAGGCGAGAGAAGAAATCTTGGAGGGGTTTCGCGCGGTTGCGATGACCTTGTGGCCGCGAGCGAGGGCCTCCTTGGCGATTTCGAAACCAAAGCCTGAAGAGGCACCAGTGATGAACCAGACTGGAGATTCCATTGCGACCTAGGATTTGCTTCGAAGAGGAGTCTGCGACAAGCTGTTTGATTGATGAAAGATTCAAGGCTTGTTATGTAGCTCAGCTTGAGTATACAAGGTAAGAGTTGTAAGCGCGAGTGATGATGCTGGAAAGTTCAATTTCTAAGGGCAAACGTTCATCTTTATACAAATTTCACTCCCCATCCGTAGCCATGAGAAGGGCGCAATGATTTGGGCTGTTGTGGCTGCTGTATGTCAGATTGTAAGTCCCAGTCATTGGTGAAGCCACACGGCGATAACTTCACTTTGCTTACTTCTCAGACGAGGTGGTGCAGCGGCGTTAACCTGTCTGAGAGCAACCGTGTGACTGCTGGCATCCCTTTTGTTTCATGCCAAGGAATCTGACTGCTATGGTGCAACGGAGGCTTGATGCCACTGATCGCCATTGGTGTGAGCGCCGCGAATTGAAGCCATGGGTTAACGCCGAAGATCACCATGAGCTTGACTGGCTGTCGGCGATAGGCGATGCGGTTCGTCCGTTGGAGTTTAGAGTGCGAACCGAAGGCTTGGTTCGGCCGTCACTGGCATGCCTCATTGGCTAAGGCATTTAGAAGGAATCAAGCAAACATCTTATCCTCTAAAGTCAGACGTAATTACGAATTTCATCCGCAGATATCGTTGAAAAGAGGTTGATGATTGAGTTGGCTGCTCAGATGGTCCGCCCGGCAGTTTGACGACCCCAGAATCGCCTGGCACCATTAGGGAAGCCGGAACGGTGGGTCTAACTCCGTGGGTGGAGCCGCTATCGGAATATTTCCCAGCAGGCACCGTCCGCTGGTGCCCTTTGGCGGGGACATGGACCCGGCGTGGACCTGAGTCGCATTTCGACCTCAGGGTCTCCTCTCCCACTTGACACCTTTCTCCCCGCCCAACATGGTTGTCGCAACCTGACGGCTCCTCTCGCAAGAAGCCGCCGAGCGACACATACGCACAAACAACACCAACGTGCTTTCCCACCGACCGCGAGAAGCAGCAGCATGAACCTGCTGCTGCCGACCTTGTCCCTGCCACGATGGGTCTGTTGACCTCCCTCCCGAAGCTACCCCTCGTTGGGTCCATCCTCCTCGTCCTCTGCTCGCTATTTACCCCCGCGACAGCCTACACCGAGCTTGGCGACGAGGCCCTCCGTGCGATCCCTTCCGGCGGCGACAGCTTCGATATCCATACCGGCTCCCTGCTGGCGCCGATCCTTATCCCTCGCGTCCCCGGCACCCCCGGCTCGGCCAAGGTGCAGCAGCACTTTGTCGACTTCTTCCGCGCGCATTTGCCCGAGTGGACGATTGAGTGGCACAACTCAACCTCCAAGACGCCTGCCACGGGGGACAAGGACATACCCTTCACCAACCTCATCTTCCGCCGTGACCCCCCATGGACAAAGGACGGCGAGGTCGAGCGCCTGACGCTTGTTGCACACTACGATAGTCTGGTCCATCCTGATGGCTTCATCGGAGCCATTGACAGCGCGGCGCCTTGTGCGATGCTGCTTCATGCCGCCAGGAGCATCGAGGATGCGCTGGTGAAGAAGTGGAAGGCCATGGAGGCTTCGGGCGATGCTGGAAATGGACTCGAGGAGGAGAAGGGAATCCAGATCATCCTTCTTGACGGAGAGGAGGCCTGGGTTTCATGGACCGATACGGATTCGCTCTACGGAGCCAGGTATGTCGTCATTCTGAGGGTTGCTGTTGAACCGTCTAACATCAACCAGGGCGCTTGCCCAAAGCTGGGAGTCCGAAATCCACCCCAACTCGATCTACAAGACCGGACTTTCATCCATCAGCCTCTTCCTCCTCATCGACTTGCTGGGCGCCCCGAACCCACGAATCCCCTCATACTTCGCTTCTACCCACTGGGCGTACAAGAAAATGGCCAAGATTGAAGACCGCATGCGCAAGCTCGGTGTGCTTGAGTCCGATCCGAAACGCCCTTTCCTCGTGGATAAGAACAAGAAGAGCGGCGGCTTGAGCCAGGGGTACGTCCTGGACGATCATGTGCCGTTCATGGAGCGCGGTGTTGAGATTCTGCACATCATTCCCACGCCGTTCCCCGATGTCTGGCACAAGATTACGGATGATGGCGACCACCTGGATCTGCCCACCGTTCGTGACTGGGCACGCATCATCACGGTGTTCGCGGCTGAGTGGATGGAGGTTGACGATTTCCTTCCGAGAATCACGGAGTCTGAGACGGCTCATGATGAGCTTTGAATTTCGTGGCATTTAGAAAGCAAGTTCTGGTTCATGTAGATGGAGTCGTGGTTTGAAGTCTTGGCAAGCAGCTATGCTTGTCTTGGAGACGTATGCATGCATAGACCGTTTCATTGAGTCAACATCTCAATTAAAACATTTGATGCCGTTCTTATTGAGAGCTTTGAGGTCCAATTTCAACCGCATCAATTTCCTGCAGCATTTGTAGAAAAACATCGGATGCTCGCTCATTATCACAAGACTCTCCAACCACTGCGTTGTTTTGATGATGAAAAAGGCAACCACCCTATGGTTTTGCACAGTTTCAACTGAACCTCCGAGCTTCTACTTTTGCACCCTATTTTCTATTATTTATTCAAATTCATTTGGAACACCGATCAAATCTTCAACAGCATGGCTCTACCAAGCCCTCCGTACACAGTGCTTGAGACAGTGCCAACGACGCAAAAAACCGTATCCAGGGTCCCGCTATGCCTGGCCCGTGCGCCAATCGGTAGTTCGTAATGGACACGAAAGCTGTCCATAAGTGCAGCAGCACCTGGCGATGTCGAAGCTCCAGCTACAAGCTGCAACAGACAAGCCGCCCAACCAGCAACAATGCGATTCCTCCACTCCTTGACGCCAGCCCTCGCGCTGTTTGCGGCCGGTGCCGCGCAGGCCGCTTCATCATGGGGATTCGACAGTGCCACCGTTGCTGTCTCTGGAAAGGGCAAGGATGCCACCAAGGAGAAGTAAGTGAAGCTGGTGCTGAAGCTCGCAGGCGACAGAATACCCTCGATCTCGACCCAATTGCTGACGAGACACATTGACAGGCTGAGCGCGACCTCTCCTCTCAAGACTGCCCTCTCTCTCGGAGCTAAGGACTCCCTCAAGGTCATCATCACTGCCAAGGAGGGTGATAAGGCGAAGCGCCCGCACCAGGCTTTCCTGATCCTCAAGGAGACCGAGAGTGGCCTCGAGGCTCCTTTCCCTCTGGAGCTCAAGGAGAACGGCCGCGGCGTCGTTGATGTCGTACGTACTCTGCTCTTTCTTGATCGCATTGCCAGCCTGCTTACATCTTCCAAAGGCCCAGAAGGACCTCCCCGTCCAGCATCTCCTGGCCACCAAGCCCCTCCGTGCCAGCATCGTCATCGGCTCCTTCGGCGCCTCCAAGGCCCTCGATACCACTGTCTTCGACCTCGACGTGAAGCGCGACGCCTCCGCCCCTGCCCCGACCTACGACGCTCCCATCCGCTACGGCAAGCAGCCCGAGATCCACCACATCTTCCGCGAGGACCCCCGCAGCCCTCCCAAGATCATCTCGCTGGCCTTTGTCATGGCCGTTTTGGCCACGATTCCCGTTCTTCTCGTGGGCGTACGTTCTCCATCCTTATCTACGACTGTCCATGACCATATAAGCTGACTTGACTACCTTTCCAGTGGCTCTCTCTCGGCGCCAACTTCAACCACCTCTCCAAGGCCCTCGGCGCGGCCCCCGTCTCCCACGCCGCCTTCTTCGGCTCCATCGTCGCTATGGAGGGCGTCTTCTTCCTCTACTACAGCACCTGGAACCTCTTCCAGGCCTTGCCCGTCATGGGTGTTGTCGGCCTCTCCATCTTCCTCAGCGGCTCCAAGGCCCTCGGCGAGGTCCAGAGCCGTCGCCTTGCTGGCCAGAGGTAGACTGTTGTTTTCCATGACCGCATACATATCTAAGGGAGGAAGCGAGCTTCTTTTTTCGCATCATGTGAATGAGGAATAGAGTCACCCACCAGGGCGGAAATCTCGGGTTTTTTCATTAGGGGAAAAGAAATCGGCAGGGGGTTGAGGACGGTTGAAAACACCCCCGGCACCGCCATTGTACATCAGCATTCACGAACAGCATCTGGGCATCTGTGGAGTAGACAAGATCGAGCAAGGAAAAAGAATAAAAGGTGAAATGAACCAAAGAATGATATTGACCCCAATCTAACCAACGCCGTGCTCGCTCGCCGAATAATGACTACTTATAAGAAACACTGCCGCACGCCTCTACTCCAACTCATGCTTCTCATCACCATCCCCCAGAACCTCCACACTCCTCCTAGCCATCACCCTCGACGACTCCCCCTCCTCATAAGCCGGCGGCGCATCGTCGGCACCAGTCGAAGCTCTCCTCCTCTCCTCCCAAACACCCTCCTCCTGCCTCACATTGCCGCCGCGGTACACCTCCGGTCCGCCGACGTACTGCTGCTGGTACTGGTACTGCATCCCGCCCGGGACGTACGCGGGGTATCGCCCGCCCGAGAAGCGCTGCGCCTTGGCGGCGTGTCTCTGCGCGCGGCGCTCCCTCTTCTGCTGGCGGCCCTTGCCGAAGGGCAGGGCCACGGAGCAGATGCCGCAGGGCTGGCCGCCGGGCCCGGAGTGGTTGCAGCCGGAGGGGCCGGCGGGAGCGTAGCCGGCGGTCGTGACGACGGGCTGCTGGTTGTGGTTGTGGCCGTAGGGGTTCCTGCCGGCGGCGACGTGGACGACTGTCGAGACGAGACCGGTGATGAGACCCATTTGTGGTTGTGTGTTTTTGTGTTTGGGTTTGGTTTGGTGAAGTGTGGGATAAGTGCGTGATGCAGTCACGGTATGCAAGTCAGGTAGTGAATAACGTCTCAGAAGAAGACTTGCTTGATGCTTTTGCGTAGAGGAATATAAAAACTGTCGAAGACGATGATGCTGATGCTAATGCCCCCAAAATTACCATCGTCGGTGCCCATCGCCGTCCTTTATACGCCCGTCCCCCTTCAACAACAACAATCCTAACGCAATGATGCCGCCGCCCTCCAAAGCCATCAACCTCCCGATTGGGAAACCCATTCGAAAGCGTCCCTCGACCCCAGAGGACCGCACTGAGGCGCGGGCGAGGGCGCTGCCAAGCCACGGCGAACCAAGTGGGCCCGCCGGCACCGAGTTGCCGGGTGCGTCCAGTCGCGCACCCCGGTCGCCAGCAGACAATGGAGAGTCGGGCTCGACCAGCCACGGGAGACCTCTGAGAGGGACGTCAGCTTTTCGCACTCGGCTGCTGGACCAATCGCGTGGGCGTGGTGAGTTAGTGTCAGCGCCAAAGACATTCCTTCAGAACAAGGGCCCGCCGCTGAGGCAGCGTGCGCGGTCAGAGTAGTCTCAAGAAACGATACGGGATGCCCGATTAGAATCGACGATGCAGCAAGCACGCAGCAAGCACGTTAACGCACGAAATCACAGGTGTAGCTAGCGCCGGGGGGTAAACTGCAAGGCAGATGTGTCCAAAAAGTAAGGAGGCCGTTCGTTTAAACCGTCCGGCGGCTGTGCATGCGTTTTAACGGTACTCATCTATACTTCATAGGCCCAACAAAAGAGGCAACGTGCTATCCAATACTTCGTGACTTCATCTTCGTCCAGCGCGCTGCTGTTCATGAGTGCCCTTGGAGAGCTCCCACCAGGCCCGCATGAGGGCCATGCCGCCGTTCTGCGTCTCGGGGGTCCTACCCCTCCCGCGGTCGTTCGGATCGCCGCTCGTGCCCGCCGCCGCCGTTGCCGCAGCGGGGTCTCGCCGCTCGGTTCCGCTAACGTCCTCATCTTCTCGCGGTCCCTGTCCATTTGAGTGATCTAGCACTTGCTGTCCAGATTGTTCCTGGCCACCAACCAGCACATAGCTCCTTGTCTGGTTCAGTTTCGCCTCGCCGTTGGGTGCCCACACCTTATCTGGGTTGCCGCTGGCCCAGACGCCATCATGCGGGAGTCCGTAGTTGCGGTAATCGGTCACGTTCGGCTCGTTGTCAGGGATGCCGTCCGTCTCCATCGTCGGCGTCACGCTCTGGAAGATGCCTGCACCCCACCAGGTGCCGAACCGGCCCTCGCGGTCTCTGCTCAGGAGAGCCGCCTTTGCGTTGTGCTCTACCCACTTTGAGTACGCCTGACAGGCGGATCCATGGGCCGTCTTGATACGCTCGTACGCTTGCACGTTCACAGTCATGCCTTGCTGGACATCTGCTGGGTCGAGGTGCTGGCAGAACGCGACAAAATGGTGGAAGAAGATACCCTTGAAAGTTTGTCCGTCTTGCGAACAGGTTGCGCTGGCATCGCATCGGTCTTCCATAATGCCGCCACGGCCTAGTCCCCGCCAAGGGGGAAGATATCCCGGAGGCAGGTTTGAAAGGTCATCAACTGGCTTGTCAGATGCCAAATCCCAGCCAGATGCCTTTATGACGGCTTGGATCAATCTGTGACCGTCTTCGAGATACGTCGCGCTTCCTGTGGCAACCCATAAACCTCGTTGGCCGGTCAAAAGAACCCCCTGGTTGTAAGTGAAGACTGCCTCACTGCGCTGATCACAGTTGGTATTTCCAGGCTTGGACCTATCGACGTGATAGCCATCAACGTACAGGCCAGCCTCGTTGGTCATGTTGACGCCATTGAGCCATTTGTAGCCTTCAATGGCAGAAGCAAGGTACTTGGGCTCGCGTGTGGCTTTCACACCACTCACCCTGTTGACCCAGGGGGTTGTGTTGTTGTCCCCAGGGAACCAGAGATACATCTGGATGGAGGCTGAAATCCACAGCTCGTTGGTGATGGCGTTCTTGTAAGGCTCCAACCTAGGGTTCCAGTTCATGCCACCACCGCAAAGCTGAGTGTCCCAGCCCTTGGATGCCAGATCCCAAAAGATTCTAGCTCTATGGGCAAAAGACGGAATCCAGAATTGGCCGTGCCAGGGGCCGTTCTGAAGCGCATCTCCGAGACCGGGCGTCGCGCTTTCATTTAGCCCAGGCCGAGGATAGAATAGCTCGGTATGAATGTCGATGAATTTCATGGCGTCAACCCAGCCCAGGACAACCCAAAGAATATCGTCGAAAGCCTGCGAACTAGTTAGACCTGGCTTGCTCCGTTGGCTTCCAATATTGTAGAATGCTTACCTGGTGACGAATTGCAACATCGTCTTGGCCAAAATACGAGGCCACGAGTTGGGTAAAGAATGTATCTATCAAGTTTCGTTTGGTACCCTTGTCAGAGTTTCCACCAAAGTCCAGGATAGCCAATGCCTGCGACAATGAAGTCAGAGCACCTGACAGCATCGTCTCCATGACCGCAGCGGTCCAGTCGATGGCAGCAGGCCACGTCCCTTGATCAGGCACAAAGAAGTCATGTTGCATGACCGTCAGGGCCTCAAATGCAGCTTCGAGAGGCTCATTTTTTATCTGTTCGGTATTTACAGAAGCCCTCTTCGCAGACTGAGGTGTCTGGAGGAAGGTCGCTGGTTGTTTGGCTTCGCAATCGGAGGGCGGCCGGCTTTCGGAGTAGAAGATGGGGCAGTATGATTTGGGCGCATTCGGGGGTGTAGCCGCAGCGAGGGTCGTCGACGAGGAAGCCAAAGCAAGCAATGCGAGGCAACCCGCGGACAATCGGAAGGTCGATCGGGCCATGATGGCGGGGTTCGAAAGGGAGAATCTATGTTCAGGAAGTCGAGCAACGAGCTCTCGAAAAGGCCGCTCATGTACAGCAGCGCACTGCCATGTTCAGAAGGAATTCGGTGTCGCCTGAGCGAATATCGAAGGACCAAAAGGATGCAGCAGGCAAGCAGAGGGTCCGCGACAAGCGATTGATTATGAACGAAGGAACAAAGCCAAAAGTGAGGGCTGTAAGAGGGAGTGGCAGGGCATCGACGCAGAGGATGACAGCGCTGAATAGCCGGGCGGTTTGGCGATGGCGGCGAGGCCATGCACCAAGCCAAGGAAAGCCCACTTTACCAGGTAAGATCCACCGGCACGAGGCACTCGAGTGGTCGCAGAATGGTGCACCGAGGGGGAGGTGGTCACCTCCTTCGGAAAGGTGGCGGCCGCTAGACCTTGCTCATGCGGGGGATGTCTGGAGCCGCCAAGACCCTGCGCTCTGTCAGTGACAGTGACGGGAGAAACCAGCAGGTTTTCCGGGCCTCAAAGTGCACTCACTCTCTGCAGCTGGAAGTCGCTAACGATTCACTGTCACAGAAGTGGTGTAGCCTTGATCTACCCGGTAGATGGATGCTACGCAGATTTAGGGGATTGGTCACGAGTCTTGAACACTTGAGCAACAGGTCGAGCATTGCAGCCATCCTACCTACGCCAGCATCTCATGCCCGGCCCAACCCCTTCGGCGGTGTGAAGTCCACGATGGCACAGCCCACCGACGGCGTGATCACCTGCCGATGTCTGGCGAGAACCTGGTGGGCCTGGTGACTTGCTTGCTGTCCTCGGACATCCATCGGAAACTCTACGCAAGCCATGAGGCCGTCGAAGGTTGGCGATACGACCAACTAATACAGATGGGATACCTTGGCTGGCTTTGTCTTGGGCCGCGGGGAGTGGTCGTTGAGATGTTTAGATGTTGAGCAAAGCCGTTGAAGAGAACCCTGAGGAATGCGCTAGGGTGAAACGCAATGAGTCGTTCTCTCTAGAATCATTCTCTCAGCGGTGCTCGACCGCACTAGTATTCTGTCTCATGAACTTGACTAAGAGGCATGTGGTGTGGAAGGGTGCTCCCGTGCTCGATTGGCCGCAGCGATGCTGCTAGCGGGAACCCTGAACTTCTTCCTCGGAAGGAAGGAGCCTCGAAGCCTGTTCGGGCAGTGCCCACGCTTGGTCCGAGCATCCTCTCACCGAGGCACACCGAAACAAGCTGAGTGTGGCCCTGTTTGTGGTGGGGATCTGAGGAATGGGCCGGAAACGAGCACAGGGCTACGTAATTAAACACATTTGAACATCTCTGTAGCATCGACGAGAGGCTTTAGAAATGCGTCAAAATTCTGGGAAATGCAAAAATCAACTTTCAGCTTAGATTTCGAGTGCCTGCGTCCAGGATGACTCGGTGGCCCGCAGACAAAGAACACGCTCTTTGTGTGTCTTGCAGAAGCGTGCAGGACGCGATTCCGCTCCTGAGGCCTATTTGTTAGCGGTGATTCGCTGCTGCAGTGCGCTGGGCCACTGGAAGCAGGGCAGGCAGCCCCACTAAGCTGCACCTCCGGCCGCGAGCCAATTGTTTACACGCTTCAGTGGTGGAAAGTAAACAAACGATCCCTGCACTTCACGCTGAACGCTTCCTCCTTCTCCAACATCTTCCCGCGAGCTCAATCCACCATTCTTGATATCTGCAAAGCCATTGTGCCCGCCTCATGCCTTGAGCAGCTTTCTCTTGCTCGGTATTGCTTCAGTGCAGTTTTACGATTAATCGCTCTCCAAGGCCGAGCCACCGACGCGTCTTCTCCAGCAGCTGCTGCGCGAACGACGTGAATTCACCATCCTGCCTTCCCCTCGTCGACTCCCGTCCTAGAAACCGCGTCCGGCGCGTGAAAGGGCAGTCATGGAGACCGACCCAGTACACAACCGCTACCGCTCTCGCATTCTCAGGGAGATGAATGCCAACCGCGACAACCCTTTCAACTCCCCGCCTTCCTCCACCGGCTCCCACGGCACTGTCAGCCCGACCATGACTTCCGTCTTTTCAGACCCCGACGGCGAGTCCACGCGCAGACTCAACGAAGAAATCGCTCGCGTCACGAACCGTGCCAACGGCAAGATTCACGTGGACTTGGAAGCTGCCCACCGCAAGTGGCCTGAATTCTACGGCAAGCCCAAGAAAGCCGACACAAAAACCGACAAGGCCACCACCAAGGCCAACGGATCACTCCGCCGTAAAGAGGACGTATCTCACAGGAGCATCGTGCAAAAGTATCTCTCCAATCTCGACGACGATACACAAGACGACAATACCTGGCAAGGTTCTAAGAGGACGCGCGCTGAGATGCAACCCCGCGTCGACAACGAGTCCGATCTGTCGTCCAACATTTCGAAATCACCTTTCCGTTTCGATATTAACGCTGAAAACTTCCGCTTCAACCCCGATCAACAACGACATCAGAGCCCTCTCGCAAAACACGCACGCACCGCCTCTGGCAACTACAAGGCTGCCCGTCGGGCATCCATGGCTGCTAAGAACGAACGCCGAAAATCAGACTTCCTCGCCCCTCCGACGCAGGCGACGCCCAAGCCAGCACCAGTCGAGAGCGCCCCAGCGAATCACGCGACGCCCGTCACTTTCAATACGATTAAGAACACATTCCCATCGCCAGCGACGACCGACAGCCCCGCCCAGAATAACGTCACATCCCGGTCATTCTTCATGCCTGACATCTCCCACCTCAACGACTTTATCTCTGGAAACCTCCGTTTCGACGGTGCGGTAAAGAACGGCGTGCCTGTCTTTGTGAAGAATGGCCGCGTTCGTGATCGTGTCGAGACCCTGCCGCCCCGGGATCATGCCGAGGTCGACGGTTTGGCGATTCCCGAAGATGAGGAGAAGATGTTTGTATCTCTGGATATGATCCGGGACGAGATTTGCAATCTCCAAGAGCATGACGACCTGGTGCAGAGACATGCACTGGATCTCGAGGATCAGGTGGGCCATCTGCAAACCGAGCTCAAGCGATTGAAGGGCCGCAAGTCAAATGATAGTGCCCTCGGCTCTCGGACAGAGTCGGAGCCTGAGACTGCTGCCAACGAGCGGTACAACACTGAGAGGACACGTGAGTAGGCTTGATTCTGGCATGAGACTGAATACTAACCAGACCTAGACATCGAGTCCCAGTTGTCGGCCCTCCAATCCCGGCTTGACCAAGCGACCACCCGAATCGGCATTAGCGAAGCTGAGAACAACACTTTGTCACTTGAGAGAGACCGGGCCTTGAAGAAGCTCTCAGAAGCTTGCGTCAACATTGGCGAACTGATGGACAAGATTGATATGCAGGGCAAGGAGCTTCACGAGACACAGGAGAAGCTCAACGCCACCCTGGAGATCAACCACAACCGGGAAACTGTTCAGAAAACATCGAACTTCAAGCATAGCAATGACGTGTTGCAAGTGGACAACAAGTCTCTTCAGGCAGACAACCAGACCCTTCGCAGAGAACAATATTCTTTGCAACAAGAGCTGGAGGAGGTGCGAAAGGACAACAACATCTTGCGCCGGGACCACGAGTCTCTCATTGAGGAGAACAGGTCTTTGCGCAACAACAACCGGTCGCTCAGAAGTGAGATTGACGAACTTCGTCAAATTGCCGAGAACTCCAAGGAAGACATCCAAGCTGCTCATGAGGAGGTTGAGGCTTTGCAGGTAGAACTTCAGACTCTTGATCAGGAGAAGGGTATTCTCAAGGAGGACAACGATAGCCTCGTGCGCCACAACGAAAAATACTTTACCGAGAACAAGCTTCTCCGTCGCGAAAACTCGGGCTTCGAGAAGAGCATCCACGATCTTCACGACGAGAACATGCGCCTCAAGGAGGAGATCGAACTCCTCAAGCAGCAACTTGACCACTGTCGCCCTCTGGGTAAGACTGAGGAGTTCTCCGCGCGCCTCGATAAGAACAAAGAAGTGGAGGATGATGAAGAGGAGGAGGAGGAGGAAGAGAATATGACCTCGGCATTCTTCATGCCTGACATTACGATTGACAGCACGCAGAACTCGAGAGTCATCGACATGACTGGCGAACAGGAGACACCGAGACGTGCTACTCCTAGAAAGCGGACTCTCGAGATCACCGAGACGACGGAGCAGACAGACCGCAGTATCAACGACCAGGACACTTTCCAGAGCCAGCAGAGCTCAGTCGCTGAGTCTCGTCCCAAGACGCGCCCGTCCAGCTCTCGTGCCAGGAGCTCTTCGAGCCAAGGCCAGAAGGTCGCCTTCTCTCTGCCTGATCGATCTGCATCGACCAGCAAAACCTCCAAGGCCTCGAACCTCGCGAACAAGGGCAGCAAGAGAAGCAGCAACTCTCGCGTCACTTCCAAGAGCTCCCTCAAGAATAGTTCTGTCCCCGACCTGGATCCCTTCCAGGCAGACGATGAAGACAACATGCAATCGCCAGAACACACCCAAACTCAATCCATTGTTCTCGATGTGAAGAGCCGGAAGGAGGGATCCTCAAAGTCTCGTACTGTTCGTCAAGAGACGACAAATACCACACGCAACTTGACCAACCAGAGCCAGAAGAGCGTGTCGGTCAAGTCCTCTGCCAAGCCCTCTCAGAACAAGTCGACGACAATCGACTTGATCACCCAAGGCGGACTGGACAACACGACCACCGAAATGAAGGGCAACTGCCCTGGCCTGTCGTCTGATGCGCGCCGTGTTTTGGATAGCTTGTCGGGACACAGCTGCACCAACTGCATTGTTTGCACCCGCATCAAGGCTCACCGAGGAACGGTTACTGCCGCCGACATCGCCGAGGGCAAGAAGCGCATCAAGATTTCCAGGCCCGTACCTCCCTCGGAACAGTACAAGCAGTTGGGTATGTCTACAGAGGACAACACCGTACGACCCTCTCAAGCCCCAGGACACGCTCTGGCAAAGGTCATCAAGGGACTGGAGGATGAATTGGAGCACATGAAGATGGACAGGGCGAAGAAGCAGGCTCGATACGACAGCCACAACCCCGCCCTCAGCGAGACCAGGCGCAAGCAGTTGTACGCAGATATCCAGGTCATGACGACGACCGAGGAGGTCAAGAAGGGCCAGATTTACGCCCTCTACGACGTGTTGGAGGGTCAGAAGCAGGTCGGGCAGGACATGTCGGATGAAGAGCTTGACGTGACAGTATTTAGCATTACAGGACTGAGCGTCAGAGAGATCACTGAGCAGGTTACTTGGGAGGGCATTCAGGGATAGGAGCCTGGCTGTGCTTGAGGCTTCCTTTTGGCGTTAATGGGTTTCATTCTACGGCATCATGACATTAATCGCTGAAGGAGTAGGACTGGGCCGGAGATTGTAAAAAAGGTTGTTTATCGTTCGGTTTTATCGCGTTTGGACCGCGTTGTATATCTAGGCCCTTTGGCACAAGAGGTCGTTTGTGGACAGGAATTATACCCCGGGTCAGAAACACGCAGATTGCTTTTGAACCATTGCCGCCTTGTGAACACTGTGTAGTATGAGCTCGTGTAGACCGTAAAGGTATGCCTGCGAGGCCACGTTTGCCTGCAGACTTGCATGACCCATCAATGGCCTCAATCCGTGACCTTGTGCGACGGGCGACAAGGCAGGTAGGGAGCCTGCATGAACGCGAGGTGGTGCTCGTGTCACTTGGCTAGGTATAGAATGGCATGGGATTCACGTCACGAATCGAGGCGCGTCAGGACCCAGAAGACGTTCTTCATCGACCGGGTAACGAACGACCCGACGCGCTGCCCTGGACGCGTATGCCTGGGGAGACCGGCGGCCTCGCCTCGCGGTCTGCTTCATGGGCGCGCCCAACGTGGGAGAGAGTTCGTGGAAAGTCGCCAGTCGCGCTGGCTGAGAAAATTTTCGTCAAGTCGGGCAGGTAACGACACTCTTGGCCTAGCATAGCTTCGGCGCCAGCGAATTTGCGCCGTATCCGTCTGAATCGCATCCTAACCAACGCAACGGGGAATTCTGAGGTAGGCAGTAACGACGCAAGGCAAGGGAGGCGTGTAGGCACCCTGAGGGGACGAGACCAAATTTTGAAAGGACACCACAGGTGCTTAACTACTTTCACGCAGATCAAGTTGGACGAGAAGGCAGGCTCTTCTTCATACCGCCGCGCGTAGGCGACTGGCACAATGAAAAGTGGTGGTTCCCAGTTTGGAAAATATATCAAAAATTGCACCCACGATGGCCCCGAAGGGCAATCGAGAGAGGTCGACTCCGCGATGTGCAATGCAGGCCTCCCTCTCTGCCGCCCGGATTTCTTGATCCCCAGACGGCCAGATAAGGTAAGTATGAGGAGAAAAGGAGAGGAAAAGAAGTTTGAAAAGATGGGAGACCGGCGGTGTTTATATAGACTTGATGAGGCGGTGGGTGGAGGCAGAATGAGGACGCGATCACCTTGTGTGGGGCGGCGGTTGTGGAGTGGGCCACCACACCGTGACACAGACGTGGTGCAGTGGTGGGGACTTTCGACTTCAATCTCGTGACACCGTGAGATCTGGCGGATTAGTCTGCCTTTCAGGAACGAGGCAGTCTTGTGAATCGGGTGTTTTGCCTCCGTTTTCTTTGCCTTTGTAGGCGGTTTAATTCATGTCTACCCTAATGGCTTCAGCCGAGGGCAAAACTCAACGGAGAGCTTCTGCCTACGCATCGCCCACGTTGTAGCCATGTAATTGCTCTAATATGTAAGAAACTCCGTCTGATCCATTGGGTATTTCATTCGCGGCGGAATTGGAACAGGATATAGGTTGCCTCGCGTTGTTTTCCGTGAGTTTTATGCATGAGTAAAGGGGGCGTTATCTGCGGTTGGCAAAGACGGTCATCGTTGAGAAATCCTCCTCATCAGCGAAGCCGATTTGATGACTTGTTCTGTTTTTGGAAGTATGTCTGACTCCAGTTCATTCCTTTTCCTACCGTACTTAGGCTGTGAACGATACATTGCCTGACATGCTACACTGTAACAACGTATGCCACATTCCCACTGGAGGGCTACACAGTCGACTTGCCTAGCTGACTCTGCGTCTGGTTACTCAGCAAACGTATTCAGAACCAAAGAGGCTCCGAAACTATAGGAACGAATCGAATTAGTCAACTGGAGGCTGGTATTAGCACCCGAGAGACACGGAGACTTACATCTTCCTGGAGTGTGTCGAATGGTGCCGCATCCTCATTCAGTTTCATCCTTTCCATCACAAATTCCGCCATCTTTCGATCATTGGGTAATTTGCTTCCTTCTCTCAACAAATACCCAACGATATATTCGAATCGCGAATTGATATGAGATGGCTGGTTCTCCCTGCTGAAGAATTGTTCACAGACTAAAGCTAGCGCATTCCGCCCATCATTGTCCGGAGCATTGACATCGTCGCCATCGCTCCTAAGCACAAATAGCATGTTACGCGGTACAGAATCATCAACCCAACGCCGAAACTGTTCTTGAAATGCGGTGCGTCCAGATTTGTCCTTCATCTCAAGGCAAAAACCGTACTTTTTGAGCAACCAAGCATTGTCTGGGGTGCTCTGGAATAGGGCGGTCTGGCCGTTCTCGTCCTGCACTGTCATATCAATTCCTCTCTTGAGCAGGAGCTCAGTCGTTTCACTACCATCATCATACATGACGGCTTTGAAAAGGACAGTCTGTCCAGCAGGCCCCTGTATACCATTGATTTCCGCGCCCATGCTGATGACGGAGTTCGCGGTTGACCACAGTTGATCTTCGATAGCTCTGAAGAGCATCGTCCTTCCCTCAGGCATTTGAACGCTGTCATCTTTTGCGCCCTTCTCGATCAAAAAGTCCATAGCTGGCGAGAATTGATGTTCGAAAGCTCTGGAGAGTATCGTTCTTCCTCCAGGCCCTTGAGCACCATCGATTGTTGCGCCCATCCCAATCAGGAGCTTCATAAAAGACCACTGACAGTCCTCAATAACTTTGAAGAGTACCGTCCTTGCCTCAGGGCCTTGAACACCATTGATTTCTACATTACGCTTGATCAGAAACTCCGCAAACTCCCATTCATGATATTCGATAACTTTGAAGAGTGTCGTTCTTCCCTCAGGGCCCTGGACACCGTTGATATCGGAGCCTTTGTCGATTAGAAGCTTTGCAAGTTCCCATTGATGAGACTCGGCAAGTTTGAATAGTACTGTTCCTCCCTCAGGCCCTTGGACACCGTTGATATCGGAGCCTTTATCGATCAGAAGCTTTACAAGTTCCCATTGATGAGACTCAGCAAGTTTGAATAATACCGTTCTTCCCTTAGGGCCTTGAATTCCGTTTATCTCCGTACCCTTCTGGATCAACAGTTTCGCGAATTTCCATTGATGTTTCTCCAAAGCTTTGAAAAGAATCGTCTTCTTCCCAGGGCCTTGAATACCGTTGGAGTATGCGCCGCTGCTCATGAGCAAATTTGCAAGCTCTATATCGCCACGGCGGACCGCCCGGAAAAGCGCTGTTTCGCGCTTGATCCCCTGGATACCATTGACTTCTACACCACTGTCGATCAAAAATCGAACGAAATCCCTATAGCGGAGGCTTACCGCCTTGAAAAGAACTGTTTCCAGGCCGGATTCTCGTGGTCCATTGATATCTGCGCAACTCTTGAAAAGAGCTTTTGCGGTTTCTGTATCTCCGTTGCCGATTAGTCTGAAGATTTCTGCATTAAATATACGTCTTTGCGCAATGCTGAAACCTCCTGTCGTTACTAGGAGTCTGACGATGCCCAGATATCCACGCTTAATAGCATTCAGCAGAATCCTCTCTTCATTCTCTCCACTCGGATGCAAGCCACCTTCGATCAGAAAGGCGGCAATGTCTGGGTACCCCATATTCAAAGCAGTATTCAAGACTTTCTGATCTAGCCATTTTGAGACATTTTGTAGATGTATGTTAGTTCCAATCAATAGGCTCGCAACGTCGAAGTACGGATATTGCAAAGCGTGTCGCAACACATTCTGACCTTCCTTTCCTTGGATACTGTGGAGTCCCACGCCCTCGTCGATCAACAGTTTCGCGATATCGGCGTAACCGTGTTGTAACGCACTCGACAATGCAGATCTGTGGGTTGGAATCTCCACTTGATAATTGCAACCGTGGGCGCGTGCAACTCTTGGAATTAATTGAATTGCAATGTCCAGATGTCCAGTTTCCACAGCAAAGACCAAGGCAAAATGATGCAAAGAATCAATGTCGGCACTCGTCTGGACGATGAGCCTGATGAGATCCGTACGTTGGTGTCTGATGGCCATGAGTAAAGCTACTTCGAAATGCTTTCCTTGGATGGCGTTTTTCGATAAACCAGCGGAAATCAGCTGCCTGGCATCATTGACATCACCACGACTGCAGGCGAGATATAGAGCACTGGTTTTCTCCGGGGAGATATCTGAAGTCGGCCCGCCTTTGGTGATGAGAAGTTGGACCATCCAGTCCTGACGAGCAAGAAGTAGAGGCGACTTATCGTACTTGCCTCCGGCGTTGATCAACGCACCACAGCCCAGTAGAAGTCTGACAAGGTCTTTGTTACCACCTCTCGCCGCAATTCCGAGCGAGGTTTGGCCTTTGTCATCATGTGCGTCTACACTAGCTCCGTAGCGGAGCAGGGCCTCGGCGATTTTGACCCGATTAAAGACCGCCGTCTCATGCAAAGGTTTTCGGCCCCCTCTGCCTGCAGTCTCGACAGATGCCCCTTTCTCGAGTAGCTTTTCGACCGTGGGCAATTGATCCGCCCTTAATGCAATGACCAACGCCGTCCTCTCTTCAGAATCCTCTAGATCTACGTCCGCGCCGTGTGCTAGTAGCAACTCCATGACGTTAGTCTTTCCTCCTTGAGCCGCAAAATGTAGCAACTCATCTTGAGATCGGTGAGATAGATCTGCGCCAGATTCGAAAAGCCGCCTCATGAAGTTGACTTTGCCTTCTGTCGCAGCATAGAACATGGGAGTGTTTCCTGAAGAGTCGGCTATGTTGAACTCGTATCGATGCCGGCGGAAAATTTCAACGGCCTCATCAATGCCATGAAACGCTGCCCATCCTAGACCTGATTCAGGATAACTTTTGGGAGATGGCGTCAGTGCGGATAAGGTCATGAACGAAGACAAGCTCCGAAAAACGTCGTCTTGATGGAGGAGAAATCCCTCGACATCCTCTAAGAGAGAATGTCCATTTGCTGTGTGATAACCCCATCCGTAGGATGCGTATGACAAAAATGGGAAGGATGGCAGTTTGTCCCACAGACAGTACTGCTCTCGGCCCCACAGGGCTAAAATAGACGATGCAGACATATTTGACACAGACACTCGCCATGATAGCGTGGCAACCTGGGAAGTACGTCTCCCCAGACCTCTGAAAAAACTCTTGGGCAGTGTAATGGACTAGACGGATAATCATGCTCTCATCTTCGACTGTGACGAGTCCTGCGCACACCGAAAGCATGACATCGACGTCACGAATGTTCTCGTGGTCAATTTCGTTTTGATTTACGTCTACAGCGAGAGCGTGTCGGAGCTCTAGGACTGTAATGGGGCGTGAAGCATGCGTAACCCAGGACACCACTCTGGTACCAAGGTCCCGTCGGTTTGGCGTTTGTCCATGTATGCGCTTTATTGCCTCTTTGTATGCTTCGTCGTAAACGTGAGACACTTGGCGGTTTTTCCCGACTTTATCAACACCTTTGTGTTTGAAATTTCCCAGAGCAGAAATAATTTCTCTGACAGAGGTGGCATCTTTTAATGCCTCGAGATAGAGCTGTGCTAACAGAAACCTGGAACAGCATGAGCAAATGAGGCCACAGCCCATCAACAAGAAACTCACATCCCATTGACGACATTTGAGATTTCGTCCGTGATTCTATCTTGAAGACCAGCGGTTTCAGTGAGACGCACCGGGATTTGTGGTAGTTGATGTTGAATATAGCGGTGTATATCCTCATTCGTAGCCTTGATCTCGAGTTTGAGAGCCTTCTCGAACCTCTTCTCGATCTCAGGAACCAATCTTGACGTTGCAAATATTTTGATTGTCGCCGACGTATGAGTTGGTAAGCTGAACACGGTCGAGAGTAGAGCCGTCCAACTATCGGCTTCGCACTCATCGAGTGCGTCAACGAGGATAAACAAGAATGAGAGATTGAGTAAAGCACGCCTAAGAGTTCTTGTGCGGACGGAACTGTTCCCAGTCGCTTTCTTTCGTTGTGTAATCTTCCAAGGCTGTGTGGTATAACCCCTAAGCCTCGAGCAAGCTGTTTGATCAAGCTTGACAGAAAGCATTCTAGGGTCTGCTCCTTCCTTCGCTGAAAATTACAGTAGATGTACGCGATTCCGACGCTTTCTTTCGAGAAAAAACGGTTGCTTATGTCGTTGATGACCGCGGACATGATTGTTGTCTTCCCTCCCCCAGGTATGCCCGGGCAGTAAAGGATTTGATGATCAGACTCGGTCTCCGCACTGAGCCAGGTTAGATACTCCGTTGACGTCAGAAACCACTCTCCGGTTCCGGGCTGTCTCCTTCTGAGGCAGTCACTTTGTTGAATTCCGTGTTCGATAGGTGTAAGCCACTGAAGAATACGTTCATTCTCCTCCCTTAGTGCTTGAGCACCCAATCTCGTTAGTTCACTCTTGGTAGCCAATGCTGTAGACCGAACTGCGCTAAGTGTCAGTCATTCCAGTGTGTTCACTCTTTTTCGAAATGCAACTAACTGTCTGTCATGTTCTCCTTCAATTCCCGAGCTAGCTTTTCAACCACCGTTCGCTCACTGTCAACCTCCACCGGTGGCACCTTTTGCAGAAGCTCTTTGGCCAGGGCGGCAGCGACAGCAGCTGCGTGCTCCTGCCAGGCGTTGTTCTTGTGGGAGTCAGCGTAATCGCAGATACCACGGATTACCAGGCATGGAAAATCGTCCATGAGACCAGCCGCTTCCATTTCTATGCAGAGAGCGTTGCCATTGAGATTCTTATTGATATTGTCCCGGTAGGCAGCATCCTTGATAACTTGGTTTCCAGAAGCAATCAGGCCGTAGTGAACGACGGGTTCTCCTACTTCTCTCTTCGTCGCTTTCGAAGGGTCACAGTACAGACACCCGGTGCCTCCCTGCAGCGACCCTTGAATCCCCCCAGTATCTAGAGTCAAATTCGGATTTGAAGGGTGATCGAGATGGTTGTAACTTGCAGAAAACAAGACGTCCTCGAGCTTTTCAGATCGCCCATATTTAGCTTTGAGATTTGGTCGTTTTTCGAACATGATGTCCAAATTTTCTTGAATCTTTGACCCATCCAGTTCGTGATCGCTTTCCATCTTGGCGAGGGCCGTGAGAAGCAACATGGGCGGATTGTTCAGCGAACCGGCCCTCGAGAATTCGCCGCCCTTCGTCTTTCCAAAGTCCCATTGAACGACACCGGGATACTCTCCTGTCGGAGTACTGACGACAACATCACCGAGCCTGACATTGTTTGATCCGGACGGAACCCCACCTCCAATGCCCACCATCAGGACGAACTTGACGTTTCGAAACGTAGAAGTCATACTCGTGGCAACCTTTGAGGCCCTGACGACGCCTAGCTGACCCTTGGGGAGGCATGCTATGACGATGTTGTGTCTGCCAATTGAGCCTAGGGTGTACGTGTTGGTGTCGTTGGTTGCCTTGCGAATGTGAACATCCCGGAACTCTTCGTCCAGCATCGCTCTTGCCGCCGTCTGCTCTTTCGGAAGAGCACAAACCCACCCTATGGTGTATCGGTCGAGATCATCCTTACTCTCTGCCTTTGTCCTCTTGCCCTGCGCTTCGGCATCTTCAGCGTCTTCGTCATCGTGTCGTCGCTTCTTGCTGGAAGCCTGGTCTTCCATACCGTCCTCCAGGCAGGAAAACTCTCAAGATTGCAGACAGAACGCAACGGCGGAAATGAAATTGACACTTGCCGACGACTATCGTTGGTGAACGTATGTGAGGAAGACCTGAAATCCACGGGCGAGGAACTCAATATCCTCGGGATGAAGAACTCGACTTTCAGCTATGAAAGGTCACGACACGCCTTGCAGCCTGGTGTCCTGGATTAAGGGGTTAGAGGACAGCAAATTGTGGCTGTGATTGAAGCCTGCTGAATGTCTCAGCTGCAGCATGATTGGTATGTTTCTTGGCGAAGGAGCAAATAAGCCTGATCAGCCTAAGGTGACTTGGCGTGGTCTCTTGAAATAATACCATCTTAAAAGCTTGCTTGGGCTTTTTAGCACAGGACGATGAGGTCCATGTCTGTTGCACTAGAAGTGACCTCCCCTTTCATAACTCCATGCACATAGCACTCCCCAATGACCTCCCATCGGCCCTCCGAAGCCCTGAGAACAATTGGCGTACTGCAGCCTCTCAAGACTGCAATCTTGTCCTCAGTTTTGGCCGCGGCAGGTACCAGCCCAATCCTCCCTGCGGTGGTTCCAATGAGCCTTCTCCAGGCAGTCACATTCATCGCCCAAGACAACACCTCACGCTGCTCCTCCGTCGGATTGTAGATCCTCTCAGTGCTTTTGATCTTCTGCCGCCAACCAGACCGAACAACACCAGAGATGAGTTGTTCCAGGGTGTGACCACCTAAAACGAGCTTCTTATTTCGCGACATGAGCTCGTCAAGACCAAAGCCGTTGGTGAAGACACCTGCAACGCCTTGGTTCCAAATCTTGGGGTCAAGCAACCAGGCTCCCGCTTCCGGGGCTTGGCCACCGCCGTCTACTGTTGTGTCGCCAAGAAGAGTACGCCACAAGGCATTTCTGGTGTCTTCCAGTCCACCGTAAGCACTGTTCGTGGTCGGAATGGCATTTTGAGGGTAAGTATCATCGACCTCTGCGGGATGGAACGAGCCCAGACTGCCAATAGTGTCGAAGATGACCCCCTGAACTGTGAGGCTGTGGTCATCAGGTGAAATGACTGGAGGGGAGAGTCCTTCCACACCACCTGCACAATAAGGACCCCGCAGCTGGGCTGTGGGCGCAGGCTTGCAGGTCCAACAGACAGCCCATGTAGGGAGCTCATGGTGGCAAGTCGTGCCAATCAGATCCTGCTTGTCTGATCTCGAAAAGGAGTTCAACATAGGTCCGACGACCGGCGTCAGCTTTCGATAATTTAACGCGGAGGGAACATCTTCCAGATTCCACTGTGCTCGAATGCGGCCCCCGTCTTTCGACACGAATCGGAGTATTTCCAAATTGCCTTTTGACACAAGCTGCGCCGTGAAGTCGCGGTATATCGTCTCCATGGAAAGCTTGTAGTTGGGGGTGATGTCGACCTTGTCTGCAATCGCCCTGATACCCAAGATGCCGTACACTCTATCTTTCTCTTCTGTGATCTTTGCGTCTCTGGCCAAGACGAGGGGTTGTAGGACTTCAAAGGGGTGCCTTTTGTCTTCCTCAGGTGTGATCTCTGCCTGATTCTCCTGGACCTTGGTCATGTCCATCAGCAGATTCCACATTCTCTCAGACGACCAGTCTCTCTCTTGAACAACTCTATCCCTCGCAAACTCGAACGACCAAGAATCCAAGATCCTTGGCCGGGTGCTGCCCACGAGCTCACGCCCAAACCTCGTCTCATCGTTGCTGATGAACGCTGCAGCTTCGTGTATGTCCCTCCACGGCAGGCAACTCCTGCCACAGACAACTGGTGCATCAGGACGGGCCATGGCCACCTCTTGCAAGATCCACATTCGTTGCCAGTAAGGTCTGGACAGTAGTGAAAACAACGCTTTGTAGACCGTCTTCTTCAGAGGACTTTTGAATGTTCCCCATATAATGAACAGCGGACGGGCATCGATCTTCGTGCTCTCGCGATAGAACCCGTCGTAAGGGGAGGGAGTTCTGTTTCTTGCGGCAATCCAGCTCAAAGCAGACATTCCCAGTTCGCTGTCATCAGCTTCCGGCCCGAGCCAAATCACGACCTGCCATGCCGCCGCATAGATATCTCGCATGCGACCGACCTGGGCGCTCCTCTCTGCGATGTCCTCCTGGTTGATGCAGATGGCATCGATCCATAGCTTGAAGCCTTGGCGGATTCTCTCGTTCGGACGTAGGTGCAGAAGAGCTTGAAATAGGTTCGGTCCAACGGGAAATTGGTGTCCGTTGAGGATGATGTGCTGAACTGGAGTTGGCGGTCCCCAAACGTAAGAAAGCGCGAGAAAGTCGCCCCAGTCGTGCCTCCATGGTAGGTCATTATCGTTACTCTTCCAGTCGAGCGATCCTTCTGCGGTGCTTTTGCTGGCATCGCCGACTTGTACCAGGGCCTGGGCGTCTTCAGGGTCCTTGAAGATTGCAGTTACATCGTGAGTCGACTCGGTCTCAGGCCAGACGTGGTTCTGGCCTTTGAAGCCTGAAGCCCTCGCTGCGGCTTCCAGGTCGACATGCTCAAGAGTGCAGCGGATGGGAGCTGCGAAGTGCTCGCCATCTTCGAGAGGCTCGATCGTGAGCAGACGAATGTCTGCGCCCTGCAGCGCTTGGTACTCGTATGGCATCTCTGATTACTCTTGCTGGTGTTCGTTCTCGCCAGATGCGCTGCGCGAAGGAAGCAGTCATGCTTAAGTATCAGCTGAAGAGCCATTGGCGGATCACACCTCATCCAGGCAACAGGCTAGTTACCGAAGTCCCTTCTGCCGCTACACCGGCGCTTCTCGCGGTGTCTAGTAACAAAAGCTTCATAGCGGGTGAATCCTCATGTAAAAACCCAAGCCCGACATGATTTCCAAGGTTGTAAGTCTTCACTTACACACAGGTTGTTCCGCAATTAGAATATAGAGGAAAAGCCCGTCTCTTCGCCGTCTCTGTTCCCGCCTTTGCCCCGGTTTCTGTCTCTGTTACTGATCATCTCCTCTTTACTCCCGTTATATGAAGCACCTTTAATATGAAACACGAAGCCAAGTTAGGACAGATAGCCCACAAAACATATCTGAGGTGTCATGGGAACAACATCAGGCGTCTTTTAATTGTAAGAGCAATTGATTGGCGTCATGTAGGTGGATTAGTTACACGGGGGTTCCCAGCATGTAATTAGAGCCTTCAGCGCCTTTAGCGGTTCATCGTCGCTATCAGTGTGAAAGCCATAGCGCATCGGCTGCTCGCATTAGTGGATTCCTAACCAGAGTTCGCTGAAGGTAAAGGATCCTTCTTCCGAGAAACGCCTGGCCTTATGTCTCTTAGACCCGGAGTCAATTCTCTTCCAGAAGAACGAAATTCATTCATGTAGGCCAGGACAAGAGAATTTGACACAAATTCGCGCGGTAATCTTGAACTTGATCTTGTTCGGGAAGCCAAAACGGGCTTGAGCGGAGACTTCGCCGAGATCACGCCGGTGCCGGTCTCCACACAGCCTCCGGCATCCGGCATTTGGAGGCTGTCTCAGGAACAGGTTACGCCTGGTAATAATGATGCCAAAATCATCATTTCATCTGCAAATGCTCAGTCATAGAGGATTTCTGATTCTGTCACTAGTATCAATCAATCGGCTGTGGGTCAAGCGCGCAAGTCGTCATCGCGAATCAACTGTTTGGGGTCATCTTTGTAGTCATTGCAAAAGCGCTTCAAGAGCGCACTCTATTTCAGAGTCTGAAGAAGAATATCGTGAGGCACTCAGGGTGCGCGGCCGCGGCCGTCATTCAGAAACCAAAACGCCCAAAACTCCCACTGTCAAGAGGTATCCATCGCCCATTGGAAAGTGCATTCAAAAAGGCCGCGTACCACATCCCCCAAAAAGGAACCCCCGAGCGCCGAATCCAGACACAAGACGTCTGGAGATGTCGAAAATTCCAGCGCCCGTCGTTGTTCTCAAAGTTTTTGTGTAATCGAATTGACATCTTAAGAGCGCATGCACATCATGATGCAATCAAGACAGCTGGAGCAGCATTGGGCCTGCAACAAAGTCCGATTAGCGAACTCGCTCGTCCACGTCTCCACGATCATCAAAGAGGGTCTCGACTTACACAAGTCCACGTCTTCTTGTCTTCGTTATCCTTCTCCTCCTTCGTGAGCTCGTTGGGGTTCTGTTGCGGCTGATTCGGCTGCATGGTCTGCGCCATTGGCTGAGGCTGTTCTTGGACCACCATTTTGACGGGATGTTGTGATTACGATTGTCGCAAAGTGTGAGAGGACGACGGCCGTTCGCGATCTGCTGAGAAAGATCGAAGGATTGACAGTCAATCACTGGGGAAGATGTTTCTCGAGAAAAAGGCACGAAAAACGCTGTGCTTGCAAAAAGGACCTCTTTCTTCAAATCAATCCAGGGGCAATGGAAATCCCTCCTCAATTATATCGCAAACACAACACTTACAAAAACCAACAATCTCACCCCCTCGAGGCAGTGCAAACAACACGCATCCGCCAAGGATCTTGTCCAATCCACATAATTTAACACAAAAAAGTCACCCCCTTCCCCTCCTCTCAATGGGCAATGGGCCCAGAATACGCGGACGGTGCTTGGTAAGACCGTAAGAAAGAACGAAAAAGGTACAGCAGGCTTCGTGTCTTGGCTAAAGGGTTGCATGGACTGCGGATTTTCATCTCCGTACAAATCTGCCAAGCGACGAACCAGATGGCGACAATTAAACCAGGGGAAAGCATTTCGCGATGCTGATCGACGCGTCGCCCTCCACCACACCCTGGGCCAAAGCCGTCCGTTATCCCCGGCGTCGTGAAACGGAAACGATGAAACAACCATCATCCCGGCCGCCGTGCCCCAAATCTCTCACTCTCACGTCCTGCTTGGCTTGCGAGTTCCCATGCTGCACTGCATTTTTCGCTTCCTCGGCATCCAATCTCCCATGCTGGCAGGCCGCAGGTCGCACTTCTCCCATGCCATGATTTGCAGCATTCACCCCCTGAGCAGCTGGACCTTTCACCTGTCCTGAGTCCCCAAAATATCGTAGGCAGCAGTTTAGCGGCCAAGATCCTGGGCATTGTTGGCCCTTCAGTGGGGTATCATCATTTGCTTCAGACACTCATCCTGAAGATGAGAACGAGGCTCAGCAGTGAAACAAGATGACCGTTCGTCTCAAATCTTCTGAGACGACGACGTGAAGAACGCCTCGTCAAACTTGAATTCAGGCCAGGCTGTCTTTGAACGGTGGATAGGGCTGAGACGGTTGTTCGGCTGCTTCCATAGTGATCTGAAGCCGGCGTCATTATCCACGTGTTCCTGATTTAATGTTACAGCTTGGAAATGTTACTGCGGAATGAATGCCATGACGTATGTTGAATATGTGACATGTACCGAGTTAATCACGCCGCATTGAATTGTTCTCATAGACTGTTCAAGCCGTCTTGCATGGACTTTCTCCGTCGCCTTTGCAATGCTGTGGTATGCTTCTAATCCATTTCCAAGTTCATGACACAAATTCAAAATTCGATGCTGCTCCTTGGAAGCTCAAGGAGGTTATAGACTGCAAATAGCAGGATCAAATCTTGAATTCATGTCATTGAGTCTTTCCGATCAAGATGTGAAGCTCTCACCGTTAGCCAGCTCCCACACCCACTCAGAAAGCCACCCGCAAGCCCGTGCACAAGCTCAAAGATACGTACCTCCAAAACCCAACGTCCCTCCACTTTTTACCAGTGTGTCTCTCTGCCATCGTCGGCAACAATTCTCAGCCTCGTCCACCACAACTCCCACCGCGCCCCGCCATACGAACCCACGATTCATACATCCTCACCTTACCTCTCACCGACGTCACTCCCGAACCTCCTCCCCGCGTCCCGCCAAACCCCCTTCCACCAACATCGACTCAATCTACCACCACCGCCCAAAAACAAAAACGCAAAAATGGCCGACGTCGAAATGGAAATCGACAACCCCCCCTCCCCTTCCGCCGCCCAAACAACAGGCGGCGCGCCCGCCCGCAACGAGTCCGAGATGCAAACCCACGGCCGCGCCACCGCCGTCCGCTCCATCGAGGGCTGGATCGTAATGGTGACCAACGTCCACGAGGAGGCCGACGAGGAGACCATCCAGGACAAGTTTGGCGAGTACGGCGAGATTAAGAACCTCCACCTCAACCTCGACAGACGAAGCGGTTACGTCAAGGTACGAATAGCTTGCTTTCCCCCGAGCTCTCTGTGCATCGGCAGCGTATGGCGCATCAAGAAAGGACTGTAAGCTAATTATATCTGACAGGGCTACGCCCTCATCGAATACGCAACCCTCTCCGAAGCCCGCGCCGCCATCAACGACGCCCACGAGACCAAGCTCCTCGACCAGACCGTCTACGTCGACTTCGCCTTCGTCCGCCCTCCCCCCGGCGGCAAAGGCGGCGCCAACGCCCGTGGCGGCGCGAGGGCCCAGAACCGCGGCCGCGGACGCAGTCGCAGCCGCAGCAGGAGCAGGAGCGCTGAGAGGGACGCCGGCGGTGCCAAAGATGGCGAAGATATCCAGTGATTATGCGGTCTCGAAGTCGCTTTCGAACGATAGCTTCCCCCGCTCATGTACAGACGAAAACTTGTAATGGGTGCAGTAAGATGGGGGACGACGGCACGGGACGTAGAATCACGCGGGAAAGGAGATAGAAGGTCAGCTGAGGAAAGCTGGCCTTGCCGATGTGTCGCAGTCTCGGGGATAGAGATTGCGGGAAACACGTCGGCATATGTTACCGAGTCCGAAAAGGTTGGTTGCATGGTGCGCTGTTGCTGGTGCCCAAATGATGCTAACGAGCGACAGACTACAAAAAGTTTGATATCATAAAAATATTTACCGCACACCGAGACGATTGGGATAGATGAACCCAGACGTTCTGAACAGAGCTTCTGCTCAAATATGAATTTCATACCCCCGCCTCCATTTGCTGATTCGCGACCCTCGGAAACTACTTGGTTCATGTTCACTCATCTTCCACTTGACATGCATGTCACTCATGTGCGCCATCCATTCGAGTTCGTAGTCTTCATTAAGGCATCAGCCATGCAGATAAGGTACCGAAACTCCTAGTCCGAGGGACCGGCGATCCAAAAACTTTTGTGCCCTCGTCAATCTTACTCCTTCGCAATGCCAATGCGATGATGCCCGAATTCAATATGCCATGAACGAATATTTGAGAGACCAAAACCTGGCTCCCACAGAAAAGGAAAACCTCATTAATCCCCATGCATCGTGCGCATTCCTCTCACCTCCTTCCGCCTACAGCTTGCTGCTCATACCTTGCAGGCGAATCATACCGCTGAGAAGAGTCATATGTCCGAGACGAGTCGTAGCCTCCGGGTGACTCGTATCTCGCGGCGGCCCTTGGCACATCATACGCTTCCCGTCCGGCGGGAGGCATTCCAGTCTGCGGTCGGCCAGAGGCAGACCGGTCGAACTGCTCCTCACTTCCCACATCCTGAGACGGGCGGCGGCCCGTGTCCTTCTTTTTCAAGCTGAAGAAGCGCTTGAAGCCGGCTGGAGCAGGCTGTTGCAGAGCTCCAGCCTCCTGCGCGTCATCCCAAAACAGACGCGGAACGAGCAGTCTGTACTGTGTCGTGATGCCGGTGGGGTCCTTAGGGTTAACCTCTACATTCAGACAAATGTCCAAACCACCCTCGAGATCCACGGAGAACTTATCGGCGTTCTTCTGCTGCTTAACCGACAAGCCGGTGGGGGTACGATGGAACGGCCTAGGTGGCGGCATGGCAGCCGAACGCTCAGTACTAATAGTGCGAGCGCGAGTCGGTGGACGAGCGCTAAATTGCGACTCGTCACCAGGTTGGAACTCATTGTGTTGCGGGCCCTGCGGAATAGGCGCGCCCCTCATTCGCGCGGCCGGGCGAGCCGTGAAGTACGAATCATCGCCAGAGTTGTATTCGTCCTGGCCGCCACCTCCGCGAAGCCCCATCCCTCTTACACGGGGCTGCACGGCCGGTCTGTCATCGTAGGTGTCGTAACCGTAGTGTCCGTCTTCGGCCGTGCTGACGGAGCCTCTGTCGTCGTCTTCCTCTCCCCAATTGCCGTTGATGCCGCCATCATCGGGCCGTGACTTCTTGCTATTCTTGCGACTGAAAAAGTTGCGTGTCAACGACATTGAACGCTTCGGCTTGGCGGGTTCAGCCGGCCGGCCCCCGTCAGTCGAGTTACGACGCGAGAGCCTTCGGAACAGGCCGCCCGTCTTGCCGCTGTTGGAAATGGGAGGTCGAGAGGGGTCCTGTGGAGAGTCCTTTTGAATGTCAGGGCGGTAAGCAGGACCCTTATTCGAGGAGAAGCGCCGCAAAAGACCGCCGCCACGGCTCGGAGGCGGGCTAGGGCTTCTATCGTAGGCCGACAAGGGAGGCGTGGGCGGCGGCGTGGTGCCGGGAGCCCATTCACGAATGGAACACCAGTTGCGGTGCGGCAGCAGGTGCTTGTTGTTCCGGGGCTTGCCGTCGACTCCGTGGCCGAACAGTGGGATCATGTTTTCATCAGTCGAGTCGTCAAAGTGATGAACCTTGTTGCGCTTGTTCAGGATATCCGCCATCAGGTCAGGGGGAGGGGTGTTGACGATGGCCGATGAAATGACATTGGGCATGTAGCGGAAGTCCTTGTGCTTAGGCAGGTTGAGCTTGGGGTTGGCGTAGAACTGGCCAACAGCCGCAAGGTGAACGTCACCACTGAGGAAGGTGACTCTGACTGACTTGTCCGCTGCCAAGTCTTGCATGTCCTGGATTACGATCTCTCGCTCCTTCTTGTGGTTCTTGGCAGTCCAGTGGTCGTTTAGGTCATCCAAGACCTCAACACCGCCGTCGATGTGGTTCAAAGTGTTGCCAAGCATTCCTAGCTTGCCGAGGGCCTTGACAGGATCCATGGCTCTTGAGGTGAGACTGTGTCTGTTAGTATGTCTTCTTACTCAGAAATGATTGAGAATCCAGGGGCAACTCACATGTTCTCCAACCAGACCAGTCTGGGGTATGCAATCGGCACGCCCAGCAAAACCAGCAGATGCTGAGTTCTGCCGTTTTTGAGCTCGTCGTAGCAGCGGTCCATCATGTGCTGCCAGGTTTCCTCGCTGACGACATCACCTTCCGTCCGCTCAGTTCTGGCATCCACAGCCAACAGCGCAACCTTGGAGCCCAACTCGACGAACAAGCTGCGACTCTGCTCATTGATGTAGGGACCGGGTTGAGTGCCGAGAATCCAGCTAGGCTCTGAAGCCTCCGTCTCGCCAGGAACGCTTTGATGCTGGAACAGCATGTAGTACTTGTAAGCAACGTTGCCGAGACCAGAAAATACTGGCGAACTCATGTCGTGGTGACCGTACGAGCCGAAACCGTCGGATATGTCGTGATCATCCCACATGTTGACCATGGGAATCTGCGAGTTGGCCAGACCGAAGAGGCCTTGGGAAAACCACATGCAATATCTTTCGAGATATGCCCTTTCCAATTCGTCCTGCATCGTGGGGGTGAATGGCGCATTGTGCTTATGCAGCGGGTTCTTGATCATCAACCACTCGCGGAATTGCTTACTCTGGTCCATTAAGCAGTCGTTGTAGATCTGATCACCACCTCCAAGCATGACATGGAACGGTTGCGACTGGTGAGTGTTCAACACATCACGCCACATTGGGTCAGGTCCGCTAAAATCGTCGGGGTTAACGCTCATGCTGAAGCCGTTGCAGCTGTGGAACATGATGTTCATGGACTCTCCGACTGCGGGGACCCAGAATCCCGTCGAAGGGCCGCGGTTGATACGGTAAGCGATGCGTTGCTGCTTCTCGCGGAGTTCAATCTCAATGTTAAAGCGCCAGAAGGTGCAGCCACGCTCGGAGTGCAGTCGGAACCCGCGGACGTCCTTGTACTTGGAGACCTTTTCTCCATCGAGCTTGACACGCTTGCGGCGACTTGAGAAAGATCCAGGGTAGTCCAGAGACCCATCCGCCGGCGGGACATCCGGGGGACTCTTTGTTTTCTCAAACAACCCATTGTCTGTCTCATCTCTCGACAAGTCCTTGGCCTCCTCGAGGTGATCTACGGGTCGGACGTAGAGAGTTTCGCCCCGTCTCCCCAACTTTGGCATGCCTGCAATCGGGTCCACGTACTCCGGGGGCAGGTCCTGCTCTCCAGGAATGATCTGCGGTGGCGGTGGAAGCAGGTCCAGGGGCTGCACAAACAACCGCAAGGTCGGCGCAATCTCGTACGAAGAATCGCTGTCCTGCGTCACGATCATTACTGAGCCACGCCACAAGGTTCGTTCAGTGGCCGCAGCGTTCCTGGCACGGGGAGGAATCTTCTCATGCTTCAGTCCGCAGTACCTCAGCAGCGGACCGCACTTGAGATACAGTGGTGGTTTGAACCTCGTGGGAGCTGCCAGTTGTTAGCATTGTTGGTTGGCTTGGCCGTCACAGTACTTACCATTAGTCTCATCGTACTCGCCATCAAACGCTTCCGCCTTGCGCGGCCGGGAGGCGCTTCCTCTGCGCTTTCCACTTCCTTCCCACCACGGCGTATTCTTATCGAGCGTGGGAAGTTGATCGTCGCTGAGGTCCAGAAGGGAGCCAGACAAACTGCCAACCGTTGCCTTCTTCCACTCGTCGAGATACTTTGGCGGCTTGTACGTACCCTCGCCGGGGCGGAAGCTATCGCGGCCGTGATACAGCTTGTTGGTAATGCGGTGACCGCGCTCGTCGTACTCCTCGTCATCAGAGTAGTAGTCCCTCTCATACTGTCTGCCGCGCTCAGTCGCCGCTTTGTGAGACGCTTGCTGAGCTTCATCGCCACGGCCACCTGATGCGACGGGCTCAAAGAAAGCCTCGTCGTCATGCTCATAATCACGGCGACTAGTAGGAGCTGTAGCACGTCGTTGGACCCCTCCGGATTCAATGCCAATTAACCTCGCAGCCTTACTGGGAATCCCGGCTCGTCTGACCTCTTCATGCGTGGCGTCCGGGGGCAATGCCTGTTCATGCGCCGCGTGCGACGCGGACCTCTTGACCGGAGGGCCACCCTTCGCAGCCGCCGACTGATCCAACGCCGCGTTGCGAAAGTCGATGTTCTCATACTTCTTCTCAGCATCCTGTCGAATGTTGAACCAAGGGTCACCTTTTGGTTGCTTCTTAAGCTTGTTGCTCCCACTCCTAGTGAGGGACCAGCTAGGTCTGCGAGAGCCCTTCACTGGCGGGGTCGGCTCAGGGCTCGTCTCTGGGCTCAGGTCTCTGTCAACAGCGGCCTTGGGGAGGTTCAGATCATTCTTTGCAGCGCGCTCACGGAAGCTCAAGTTGCGCTTAGGAATGCCTGAGCTTTCTGGTGGTGCCTGTCTAGGTTCTTCCCGCAAGCTGACACTTCTCTGAGGAACACCCCCGGAAGGAGCTGGCGCTCTCTGCTGATATTGGCCAGCACCATAATACCCTTCCTCTTCCGACACATATCGAGGCTGCCGCCGCGCATCATCGAGCGACACGCGCGCCGGCGCATGCCGTCTGTCTTCTGGGTAGTGTTGCGGAGGGGCTCCTCTGGGAGCAGCGACATTGGCCTGCTGCTCAGGCACTGTGCCTCGCCAGTCATCCTCGTCGTACGAAACGTCGCTGAATCGCACTTGCGGGACCGAAGCGGTCGGTTGCTGGGGAGGTTCAGGAAGAGGCCTTTGAGGCTCCTGCTTGATCACGGGCGCTTGCTGCGGTTGTTGCCGTGGCTTCGATCGCGGCGCGCGGTGTGTCGCTTCAGGAGGCTGGAGGAGGTCGGGGTTCTGCGCTGCAGCTGCCGCAGCCTTCTCTCTTGCGCGGCGCTCCGCAGCCTCGACACGAGCTCGCTTCTCCTCTTTGGTGATGCTGTCGAGCGTCAGCTCGAGTCTTTGAAGTGGAGAGCGGTCGTTGGCGAACTTTCTGGATCCTCCTCCTGAAGATTTCCTATGTCCTTCTGACCTCCTTCTTGACGAGCCCTTAGACTCGCGGGGCTTCTCGTTTCCATCGAGCGTCGGCTGGGCACGATCGAGTGGCGGGTTCTGTTGCTGGTGTTGCTGGTGTACCTGCTGCGGCGGCGCAGCCTGTCTCTCGGGCGCGGGGTCCCTATAGTATCCCTCGGGGTTCATGATGTCTCCGTCGTCTGGGCTCACCAGCGGGCTGGGGTGTCGCGGAGGACGAGATGCGGGGGCGGTATGTGTATACGGCAGCCCACCATTGCCGTACGGGTGTCTGTAGCTCACGGGAGGGCCCTTGGGCACATCGGGAGCTGCTGGAGGCGTGGCGACCGAGGGCAGGTCGTAGGGCTCGATAGGAGAAATCTCCTCCTGCTCGTTGCGCTCTCTGCGTCGTCGCTGGCGCCTCTCTGCCTGCTGGTCTTCTGGGTATTGCGACTCGCCGTAGGGAAAGGTAGGCGGGCGCGGGGCAAGGCCTTGGTCTGGGAAGTTTGAGGCGGTAGGTGAGACGAAGGGACTGAGGGTCGACTCGGTGACGGCCTCGGTGTTTGTCGTCTGGAGAGAGGTGCGGTTTGACTTTGGGGGAGGGGCAGGAAGAGGTTTGTCCGTTGTCATAGGGTCCAGCTGATCAATGGGAGATGGTCTGCGTTCTGGCAGACTAAAATCCTCAGACTGGCGTCGCTGGCGTCTGGCAGATTTTGGGCCCGTCAGATCGCCCCAATATGGCGCACTCGGCATGGCGAGAGGAGGCTAATATCAATGCTGTCTCGTCTTGCCTGGGCTGGTGCCGAACCAGCTGCGTGTGAGGTGAATTTTTTTGACTTGCAGCGGCGCTATAATTGGGCTGCAGGACGGTTATCGACTTGAAAGGACTGGGCGCGCAGAGGACCGGTGTAGTCGATGCGTGTATCTGTACCGTCCGTGGGATGCCAGACCTACAGTCTACTCGAGGCAGGTAACCAAAGTGTCAATCTAGCGGTAGGGAAAAAAAGGCCGGGCGTCTAAAGACATATGCAGCTTGCCATAGCAGCCAATGCGATGCAGACACGCGCGCGCAACGGAGGGTCGACCAGATGCAAAACAGGGCTCGCCAAGTTTGAGAGTCGCCGAGGCGAGGTTGCGTTGCGTTGCGTTGCGTTGAGGTGTCCGTACGAGAAGAGAATGCTGGAGTAGGAGATGAAAAAGAAGAAACCGTCTAGACGCAGGCCAGAGATTGGAGAAGGCCTAGAAAAAGAGGAGCATGTCTTTTTTTTCCCGTCTCCCACCTCCGTCGCTGCGACTCAAGCATCGAGACCTAAGAAAATGGCGAGGTTGACGGGTTGTGTTACGGCGTCATTTGGTGGCCCAGTCGGGTTAAGAACAAGCAGCTTGACCAGGGTTGGGGGCGGCTTGGGCGGAGATAATCCTGGCTCTGGGACCAGGGTCGTGAGTCTGTTCTGCTCCTGCTGCCAAACCAGGCGTGTCATGACTGTCATCGATTGGGCTGACAAGAGCTTGCTGAGCTACGGATACCTCACCTTGCTTAGGTCCTAGTCGAGTGGGCAGGACAGCTCCTTCCGCCTTCCACCTTCCACCTTCCACCTTACGGACAGCCGTGACGGAGCCAAAGCTAAAGGGCCTCAGACAGACAACACAACGCAAACAAAGAGGCGGTCGGAATGGAGCCCACTGAATGGTCCTGAGCTATCCCATTGACCAGTGACCACGACTCCCCTCTGCAGCTTACCTGCGTCTCCATCGCGCCATCTCGTCCATCCGAAGGTTGGGATCCAGCTTGCTTGCTACCCTGCGCCTCCTGCAGCTTCCCATGCCGGCCGACCTCTCACGGCCTGCTTCTCGCCCTCCCCCCGTCTTCACAGGCCAACAGCAGCAGCGGCAGCAGCAGCAAGTACCGTTTCCCGTCAGCCAAGACGTGATAATCCGAAAGGGAGGGATGCATGGGACTTTTCGGACGATGGGGCTGCAAGAATATCAAGAATAACCATCACGTCCGAAAATCCGGGTGGCTGAATCACACCAAATTCTAATGGCAGCAAGGATCGAGGCCAACCCGAGGGCGGCAGCAGCAGCAGCAGCAGCAGATACGGCACCGAATACTTTCTGCGTTTGTAACACCGAATAGATGGGGTAGCCACCCCCGAAGCTACCTAAGTACCCAGCTTAAGCTACTCTCCAAACAGCCTTGACGCAGAAAAAAAAAAAAGTTGCTGTCTGTAGGTACTCGTCCGAATAATGGGGTGGCTGGAACGGAGGAACACCCGGCCTCGATACGGCACAGCTTCCATTGCGGGTAAAGCAACGCTGATTGACTCGGCACTAGATGAACTAAACGACAGGCTATTGTCTGAGATGAATGAAGAACACGCAGAGAAAGAAAGCAGATGATCGTCGGATGGTGCAAACGAGAGTGATGAAAGACGAACAGACCGAAAATAGAAACGATGCTGAGCCTATTTCCTGCCAGCTAGGAGCTATGTAGTAGCTACCCAGCTATCGCACGGGATGGCCCGCGTACACATCATCAGTGCAGACCGGGACTCCCTTCGTCATTCACCGAGGTGAACTGTGGTCTTCGCTCCTTAGGTAAGGCATCCTAAGCTCAAACTTAAAAACCCCCAGATTTGTTCAAAGAATGTATTTATACAATTGATTGGTTGAGCCTCAAACACCAACCACTGTGTCTAAGTCAATTGAGCCAACTACCGAGAAATGCGACAAGTTGAAAAACAAAAGTCAAGGTATTTCTATGCAAAACGTCCCATGCAGCCGTGCGCCTATTTTTCAGTTAACCTGTCCGTTTCCCTGTTGCCACGTCCTTCTCTTGAACGGTCACGATCCCCATCGTGGTACTCGCTGCTATCATCATCATCGTCCTCATCATCACCAGCAAACGCATCGTACAGCTCGCGGCCGCGCGTGCGCTTCTCGCCGTTCAGGCCTTCGGTCTCATCCTCGTTAAGGAGCTCGAACTCGTAGTTGTCGCGAGGCTGGCTGTTGCGACGCTTGCGGATGTAGAACCAGATACCGAGAGCAGAGCAAAAGACAGCAATAAGACCAAGCGCGCCATACACCCAGACACCGGCCTTGCCAAACGACGGCAGCCAAGACACCCAGTTAGAGGGGCTGGTCGTCGTTGTTGCTGCGTCCTCAGTGCCCGTCGCCGGGCCCGTTGCGGCAGGGGTGCCACCGCTCTGGACCTTGGTCGGTCGGTTGGGGTGATCCGTAGGAACGACAGGCTGGTCGGTAGGCTGCGCGGGATGCTCAATCGACGTGGTAGCTGCGGGCAGGCTAGTAGTCGCAACCAAGGCGTGGTCGTTGTCATCGTCGTCGGTAGGCATGGGAAGAAGGGTGGCCTTGGTGGCATCGATCGACTCGCCCCAGATCTTGAGATGCCAATCGATGAAGGTGCCCTGGTGCTCATTCTCCTGGGAATCCTTGACAACAACAGTCCACTTTCCAATACCGGACTCGCCCCTGACTCAGGATTAGCATCTATTCTTTGAACCTGTCATTTAGACCCGACTCACCAATGCGCAACGCTCATGAACGTCCAGTCAACATATCCGGAACGAGCAGAATCCATCTTGCGAGTAACAGAAAGATGACTGGTGACACCCTCAGGGCTGATCAAGTCCGCGCTCAAGTCTCCGCGGCGAGTGTGGTTCACGTTCATAGTGACTGTCACATGCTCCACTCTCTCCAGGTTGGCCTGCTTGAGAGCATCGGCGGAAACCTCAAAACTGACAGCAACACCATCCTTGCCTTGAGGAATAGGCTTGTTGACGTGCACCCAGGGAGAGTAGTACCAAGCCTGGGGCTTGACGTTCTTCCACTTCTTGGCCGCCTCGACCATGGCATAGGCGTCAATCTTGCCGTATCCATACGTGTGGCTGAACTTCTTGCCAATCTTGGTTGGCTGCCACTCGCCCTTCTCCTCGTCGATAGGCACGGCGGTGTCCATGGCGAGCCACTGCATGTCTCTCCAGGTCAGATCGGGACGGGCTTCGAGAACAAGAGCGTAGACACCAGCGCCTAGCGGGGCTGCAGCGGAAGTGCCTCCGTGACCGTTGTAGCAGGCGTTAGTGCCAACATCGGTGGTGTGCTGTCAAGCTGTTAGTCTTGCTTTATTGCGCTAAGAATGATCGTCACCTACGATAGCATCTCCGCTGCCACTGCTGTACGTAACAACGAGCTGAGCTGAGCACTTCTCCGAGTAGTACGGGTGCTGCCCCTTTCTGTCGATGGCACCAACAGTGATGCTGTAAATGGAGTTCGTATATCCGTCAAAGTTGCAGTTATCATCATTGGCGGCGCCGTTTCCACTAGCAAAAACGTAGATCGATCCTTTTCCGCCACGACCTTGCTGAATGCCCTTAAGCATAGCACGCTTGATCAGGATACCTGGCGCGTCCATCGATCGACCGTCGTCGGGGGGTCCCCAGGAGCAGGAGTAAATATCGTTGTGCTGATAGTCGTACGTCATGGCGACTGCTTCATCGGCGTCTGAAATAAGCTTACTCAGGATACGGATGCCGGCAATCTTGGACTCGTATGCGACACCGACACCGCAGACATTGTTTCGCGCGGCAGAGACCTCACCGGCGCAGCGAGTGCCGTGCTTGTCATCGCTCAGCGTGGGCTTCGGCTCCTCGCGATGGTCGTTGAAGTCGTAGGAGCCGGCGGCGTAATAATTGGGCTTCAGATCATCGCTGTACATATCCAAGCCGTCGTCAACAATGGCAACAGTCGCGTTTTTGCCCGTGATGCCCTGGGTCCAGACGCCCGTGACGTTGATGTCGTGTCCCTTCTGGACAGTGTTAAGCAGATGCCATTGCTCGTTGAAGATGGGGTCGGCGATGTTCAGGGTCTGCATGATCTTGTTCATCTGCTCGACCATTGCAGGATCCGCCTGTTCCTGGCGAGCGAAGTTCTTTGGGCCGTGCAGGCGAGGGGGCACCCTCTTCTCCCAGGGCTTGCGAAGCTGCTGCTTCTGCGCGAGACGAACACCATCGAGAGGGTCGGAACCACCCAGTCCTCGCCTCCTCATCCTCCGCGCCTGCAGGGCAGGCTTGACGATATCTTGCGGCTCCTTTCTCGCGGAGAAAATGTGATGGCCGTCGAGGCCGCCGAGAGAGCCCTCGTGGCGCAGGCCCAGGCGACCGGCAACCTGGTCAGGAGTTGTAGACGAATCCAGCTCGAGAACATAATAGTCGTTTTTCTCGTAGTCTCGAACCGATGCACCGGCAGCGAGGCCGAGCAGGCCGAGGAGAACCGTGGACAGCTTCATGGTGGGCTACCGTAGACCCCTCGAAGGGAATGAGAGGGATGTGCAGAAGGGGCGAAGCTGAGGACAGATTGGCGTCAGCATCCAACACCAAACCACGGCCAGTTCGCGATTGCTACACGGTAGAAGAAGAAGAGACAGGTGGTGAAGTGTAAAATAACACACAAGATCGTACCTCGATTAGGGGAACAAAGGAGCGGACTGGGCCCGTCTAGGCTGGGGGAGAGTGGAAGACGAGACGTGGTCGAGTCGCAAGTGGCAAGGGCCGCCCTTGAAGATGGCCAAAGCTTCTGCTGGGTTCCCAGGTTCCGGCGCGACGTTTTAATTCTCAATCCTGTATCGTTCTTCCAGAGCCGGAGTCGAAGCTGGAACAGCGCAAAGCACCGCTGTACAGAGTAGGAATACCGTCTATCTGCTTGGCAAAGCAGATTGCGAGTGGCTCTCTGGATCGGTTATTACTTAAAAGGCCAGAGTTCACGCGTAAGAAACAGCGGGGAAGCCTCGTTTCATCGTCCGCGGGTGTACTTTGTGCCAATATGCGATAGGGGACGCCAGGACCACGACAAGCGTAAATGCAGCGGCTGCAGCAAATGACGGGTCAACAAAAATAAGGTAGCGTTTGTTCAAAGGGAAAGGGGAGGAAAGGAGCGCAGGGAGTGAGAAAAGGTAAAATGCGGAAGTACAGGCAAAAGGCAGTTGATGTTTAGGTAAAAGAGGGTGGAATGGGCATCTGGAACACAGGACGACCTCTGCCAGATGATTGTTTCGTGGCCTTCTCGAAAACGGCAGGAACATAAAGCGCGGACAAGGCACCCGCAATGCTACCTGCCCTGCTGAGCCCGCACATAGCCTAGCCCAGGACGCCCCAAGGCACCTACCAAGGTACCAAGTAAGGTAGGCAAGCAAGCAGCCCGTCCCTGAGGATCTGGGTACACAGGAACAGCCGACCAGGTACCTCTCACAGCCCCTCAAGCTGACGAAGACTGCGCACATCTCGGGATAAGGTACTTCACGTCCTCAATCTCAGGAGGAACGGGACCTTTGACCTCTGATCTTACAGAACGGGAAGGCAGCGATTCAGGTGCAGCGGTGCCCACCGCCCACCGCCCACACTGCCGTTTCAACACTGGCGCAGCACCGATTTCGACGCCCCATTGGCCACGCCGCGCGGCGGGCGACCCTGAATTGCTTTGCCTGAAGTGGTTCCGATTGCTATTTTTTTTTCTTCCCGTCTCGCCTCTTCCTCTTGACGGTTGCGCCGCGCTGAAGATCCCCCAACCCAGGCAATGCAGATTCCGGGTACGTACCGTCAGCAGTCTTCGTAATTCGCAATGCCTCTGTGCACATGCTTATTTCCCAGAATGCCACGATGCGTGGACTGAGGACACCGGAATCGTACTCGTAACTGTCCCTTCACTGAACCCATCAATTGAAATCAAATCGAACAAAAATTCAAAAGCGCCTCAGACAACTTGTAACTATTCCTCACCTTCTCACTCGCCATCTCAGTCTTGGCTCAAAGGTCCAAACACCCCCAGACATCAAATCACAGAATCTCGCCAAGAGAAAGGGACACTCCCACTCTGGGGTCTTCCTCTCTTTCCGCCTCCCGCCGCGCTGGGCCTTGGCGCTTGACACAGTCAATCGTTTCGGAATCGGCTCCCGTCCTCGAACACCCTCCCCCACCACTGCCGTCCTCCTCACACACTCCACGTTACCACCTCATAACACGCTAGCCCTTGCGATATAATAAGTAACATCGAGTTCGCAGCGTGCACTCTTCTCATGCTGGACGGGCAGACTCATAAAACTCTCTGATGTACAGCTTGGTTTTCTCGGCCGGCAGACGCGGCGGTGGTTGGTAGCGGGCGGTATTGGCCATTCTTGACTCTCTCTTTAATGTCTCTCGCCTGAGCATGCCTGCACGCACGCGGTCAACGTCCCTGTTTCCAATCTACACGAGTCTTGACAGCCGCCACCAGCACAGCAAGACTCATGTTCCTACATCTGAAATGTTTGGCGCGACCGGATGGTAAACATTTTTCTTCGTCCTGCATCGGCCATCCTTGCTTCTGCATGAATGATCAAGACCCTGAATGTCAGCTACAGATGGGCTGGATGCAACAGCCAGACTCAGTAGGCTGCATTTGGTCGAGTAGACTGAGTACAATACATGGCAACACGATGGATGCCCTGTCCGTCACCTTGCCTTGGCAAACTCCCAAAGACACGGCTCGGGTACGGTTTGATCGTCAAGAGAGCACGCCAACGTCTTTCTACCAAGAAAAAAGTAATAATATTCGTTATCAGCAGAGTTGCGATCCCCTTTTCATGATTAATGTCCAGCCCTCCATGACGGGATCCGAAAAGTGCCAGTGTCCCGATACTCCCGCTGAATGGCCGGCCTTCTCTGCTGTCTCTTCGAAAGCCATGTCCCGGTGCCATCCGAAGCAAATACATATTCCAACACACAACAACCCAATAACCGGGTTGGACCTCCTTCGCTCTTTTGTTCTTTGACGTCCTTCTTGAGCAAGCCATACGTCGTGCCGTGGCTCAGGATTAAGCCTATGGAACCTCAAAACGCCCCCTCTAGTCCGCCAATCGCCGGCCCGGAGGCTCGACGCCGGTGGTGCGAGTGCCCGAGACGCCCTCCTTCTCCATCGCTTTGACATATCCCTCCCAGATCTCAATGACCTCGTCGTAAAACTCAATGTGAGAGTCCGCGAGGCCCCCAAGCTGCTTCTTGAACTCGACCCGCTTGATGCGTTCGAAATCGGAGACCTCCTTAACAACCTCGTCGTCGAACATCTCACTCGTCTTCTTGGCTCGCTCCGCCTCGATAGTAAGCTTATCGATGCTCATCTCGAGCTTGCGTTGTCGGTCGCGGCGTGACTGCTCATGGTCGACTCCACGTACGTCTTCAAGCTTGCGCATCAGTCTACCGCTGGCACCTGACAGGCCACCACCACCCCCGCCCGACTGGAGCGAGTCCCTGTCGGCGGTATCCTTGTTAAGGTAGCCCGTGAGCTGCTCGTAGTCCACCTGCTTCTGCTCACGAGCCTTCAGAAGGCTCTTCAGTGCCGTGCTGTAAGCTTGCATGTCACGAAGACTGCCAAGGTAGTCCTGGTCCGTGACGTCCTTGAGCTTGCGCAAGCCCATCGCAGTGTCCTCGACCGAGTTGGCAAAGTGCCTGACCTCGTTCTCGACGCCGGGCTCGAGAGTAATCAGCTTCTGGAACTGTTCCGCCAAATCCTTAAAGTCTAACTCGATGTCATTCTCTCGACGAGCCACTCTTGCGACCACCTTCTCGATGTGGGCCAGGTCTTCGTCGAGTCTGTCGCTTCTCTCGCGCACCTCTAGGAACCGCTTGTCGTGCTTATGGGCCTTCGTGAACGCATTGAGGAAACTATCCGTAAGGTTGTCGAAGACACCACTGCTGCCGGCGTCGCTACTCTGTGATCCTCTCGTACTGCGGCTGCGCATCGTGGCATTCCAATCCGGGCTCTCGAGGAAGATGTGGAGGATATCGGCGCGACGGAGTACCGGGTGGAGGGACAGACGGGTAAGGAAACGTTGGAGGGAATGCGCTCGGCGGTTGGTAAAGTCAGGGCCGAAGCGGTTGCCACTGACATATTCCATACGCTGCTTATCGGGAAGGGGAGGTACTGCCGCAGTGGGATAGTCTCTGCTCAGCACCTTATACAGGAAGACAAAATCTGTGAACCGACGGCGGACTACCGCTTGTGATCTCTGAAAGGTAGCAAAGGTCGTCTGTGGTAGCTGTGTTAGCGCGCAAACATCCCTCAAGAGCAGCCCTGCAGAACACAGGCACAAAGCTTTCTCATTGCCTTACATTGGTGGTAATGAGGTATGAGACAAAGGTATCCTTAGAGCCATCATTCTCCTTCAGAGGCTCGGAGACGGTGCAATCCAGCACCTCCTGGCCGTTGGTGTCTGCGGTGTCGCTGTCGAATGCAGAATGTCCGTTGCGGTCGGAGTCGTCGGGGTTGGGGGCAGTCATGGAGCTGGAGCTCTCAGCAGTTTCGTTCTGCTCCGTGTGCCAAGACACGTTGGAGAAGTCATCGTGGTGTTGATCGAGGACCGCCATGGCGTCCAGCTGGGGCGGACGTGGGGTTACGTCGTCGTTGTCGTTTGAGGGTATCGCAGATCGAAACGGGGGGTGATGGGCCAAGCTTGGATCGCGCAACAGATTGGTCGAGGGGATAAGATAAATCGCCGTCGCCGCCAAAGAGACCGAGGTCCGGAATTTCGAGCGTCGATTAATTAGGTTGTCGCAGGGAAAGAAGGGATGGCGGAGCGATCGTCTTGTCTGCCGGACAATGGCAGGAAGCGTCGGCGGCAGTGGTGGGGAATGGGAACCTGGAGCTGCCTGTGCTGTCGCCGCCGTACGTTGGTGACGCTGCGAGCTTGGGGCAGCGCGATAGCGGGGGAGCACTCAGGCACCCATAAAATCACTCTGGAAGCGGCAAGCGCTGAGGTCACTCGCTAGCAGCCGGGCAACACTCCTGCCTGGACCCCAGTTTCGGGAGGCTATGACGAAGCCGCAGACAGGACAGAGCGGTGCAACCTCTTTGACTGGCACCGAACACAAGCCAGCCAGCCAGGCCAGGGACCGCTTTTTTTCCTGGGCTTTTCCCACCTGATAGCCACCAGCTTCGATTGGCAGTTGCACTCGGGCTGGTGACAGCGAAGCTCTGGCCAGGCTGAGACCAGAGGACGGAAGACATGGGAGGAACCGAAGCAGTCTGCACTAAAATAGGTAGTCAAGAGTTCATTTCATTCTTGTAGGTATTCTACATAAAATAGTGGTGGCATTTACACAATATCCGTCCCCGTTGTACAGTAGTGGAATCTATTTGTTGGTTTCCTGAGATGGATCTTTCTAGTGACCTGTGCTGTTCCCCTGGGTGTCATGAACCCTGTTTTAGTACACGCTACCCAGCCGTATGCCATACACGTCTAACAAAGAAAAGGAAATGTGCTTGTCTGCAGCTGTGGAGCGATCTATTGGTCGCTCTTCTCCGCCTTCTTCTCAGTCTGGGCAGTCTGATCCCTCGCCGCCAGCATCTCCTGCTCGGCCTCCTTGGCCTCCTGGGCCTGGCTTGTGGGTGCCGCCTGAGCCTCAGCAGACTGGTTGTCCTCCTTCTCGTCGATGTTGTCGACATCGCGAGGCGTGGCAAAGCCGGTGCTTGCATTCTCCTCGTTCTGGCTGTTCTCCTCATCAATGAGCTCTTGTTGCTCCTTGAGGACCTCGAGACGCTGCTTGTTCGTGGCAGCGCCCTCGGCGGTGTGCACCTCAAGGGAGATCTCGTGGAAGAGCTCATCAGGGATGGAGGAGAGGACGCCGACGAGGGCCTCAATCTGGCTGTGGGCGGGGACCTGGCCATACATGTAGGCATTGCTCAAAACCAGCAGAGTCGAAGGAACACCGTCCTTCAGTCTGAGGTCGAGCCACTGCTGCAGGTACTCGCGCATTCTCGCAGGGGAAACACTGTGCGTGCGGATGCCGCGGCTGGCACACGCCACCTGCAGCTCGGCCACGGTCAGGCTGTCAACGCCCTCGTAGCTGATTTGCCTGTCGTCTCTCTTGATCTGGCGCATTCTGTGCCTAACCTGGTAGCGGAGCATGTTGTCCGTGCCAAAGGTGTTGAGGTTCATGTACCTGCACATGGAGACCAGCTGGGGTCTTGACAGGTTGTCGAGAGTGAGGTCGTCCTTGAAGATCTTGCAGACCTTGATGACATCCTCGTGAGACGGCGACTCGCCGGAAGAGCGGAGCTTCCTGAAGAAGACCGCAAAAGCCTCACTCTGGGTGGTTGCGGGGGTTAAAGGCAGTCCGGTCTCCTTAAGACTAGATCGGAGGAACTCGCTGACCTCCTTGCGCGTCGCCCTCAGTGTGTTGGCCTTGGCATCCTTGGACTTTTGGCCCTCATACGTGCTGGGAAGCATGTTGGGGAAGAGCCGCAAGGCGACGGGGAGAAGAAGTTCGGCGAAAGGAACAATGACGAACATGGAGAATGGTACCAGGCGGCCAAGGTCCTGAACGGTGCGGCGCAGTTGCCGGTTCTCTCTACGGCTGAGTTCGTAGCCGGCAGCCATCTTCAGGGCGAGGCGGGTGCTGATCCTGACTTCGGCGGCTAGCAGCTTCGTTCCATCCCAGTAGTGGTGAGCCTCCTTCTTGACCTTCTGCCATACAGTCAATTTGTCGTCCTTCTTCCCATCCTTCTTTGTCTCGACGGCGGCATTCTTGGCGGCAGCGAGTTCGGTCAATGAAGCATCGGAGTCGGCCTTGTCGGCAAGAGCCTTGTCGCCGGAGGCTGCCTTTTCAGATTGAGAGGCATCGTTGGATTCCTTTGTCGCCTTGGACTCGGTCTTGGCTGCTGTCGCCGTCTCCTTGGGGAGAGGTTTCTTAGCCTCCTCCACATTGAAACCCGGCGGCGGTCCGGAGTGTTGGCCGTGGTTGTGGTGATCGGTGCCCAGTTGGCGAAGGGGAACGAGAATTGCGAGGGCGTTTGTTCGACGAGGCAGGTGTCTTGCGTTTCGGCCGAGCACAGCTGGCGAAACACCGAGAGTGGACAGCGCACGCGCTGCAGAGAGTTAGAGAAAACATTCAGAGTCGCCCGGTACAGGAGGCAGTGTCGAGGGGCAGATGCAGGAGGTCTGGCTTACCGTTGCCCAGGAACGGATTCGCAATCACCGCCCGACGAGCGACATTTGCTGAGGCGCTCATTCTGCAGCGGTCCTTGGATGGCAAATTCGAGGGTAAGGAGGTGCAGCAGTTGGTTGGTGGGTAAAGTGGGTGGGAATAATCGACTAGCTACCGTAGAGCAACGGTCATGAGCGACGTGGTGTATGTAGGCAATATACTACAAACTAAGTACAGAACAATGATGAAGAGGAAGGACGGGGAGATGTAATGCGATGCGAAACGACTCAAGAATTCTGGAATGGAGGGCAACCGATCGCATCAAATGGGGTGCTACCACGACTTGTCCCTGGCTTCCGAAACCACCCATTCCGGGGGGGTCCAGGGACCGGGTGCAGCACGTGCCAAATCACGGGGTTTTGCCTCCTTGTCTCTCCTTCGCTGGTACCGTCTCCTCCCTCTCTCTCTCTTGCAATGGAACTCGGGGTTCGTTTGCAGCAGGTACTTCTGCAGAGACAGCGGGACGCTGGAGAGCACGCAAGCACGGACGAGGCGCCGAAGGCAGTTGGCACGCTCCGCAAGGCCGCAGCACAGCACGGCTTGCGTCCAGATCCCGGTACGTATCTCTCTGGAAAGTACCTTTTTCTCGAATCTTGGGTGCTGAGTGTGCTGGGCTGAGCCCGGACCAGCCTGGCCGTCCACTGTTTGGCCCAGTACAGAAAGCTGATTGGCTCGCGTCTGCCATCGCCACATGGGTAGCAAAGAAGACACCGGCGGTCTCCTGTAGATCGGTGGGTCATGCCGGGCTTAGCTGGCTAAACATTGTGAATCCCGCTGGGCTTGCTGGCAACTTGCCTTTGGACGAGCAGCCGTCCAGCGGTGCTTCCATGTTGTTCTGGTCCGCTGGGCTGCGCGAAGTGTTGCCCTTTTCCCGTGTCGGCGACAGGATTAGGGGGGCCAGAATAAGCCGGATGGCCGGCCACCAGACGCTGCGGCAACGCCGTGGACGTGGACCGCAGCAGCTACAACGTACTGATGCAGATTCTCTTTGCCTGAGATCTGACTTGTCCCTTGGTCGAGACTGACGTGGGCTGTTTAGATGGCGTCGTGTGGAGGACAGATCGGCGGTATCGGCCTTGGGTTGTTTTTGTTGCCAATTCAGGGTCTGGTGCCGTTCATATTTTGAAGTGCTTTTCTACCTTGGCCAAGGTACTGCTTGCTTGGTTCCGCAGGTACACCGCAGCAGGGGTAAATGGATTGAATACCTACGGCTGAGGCGGCCATTATCGAGTTCCAAAATATCCCCGTTGTAAATAGTCGATGTTCGGATACCGGACCGAGATGGTCCAAGTGAGGGGCTAGGACATGTTTATGACTTTACTTTCAAGCCTCAGCAGCCAGCTCATCAACCCAACTCACCGGTCCTTTGAGAGTATCATATTGGGGCCAGCAACCTGCAGACTCCAGAGAATTGGGTTGGAGCAGTGCGTGATCGGAATGTGATGTGCTGATGATGACGGCTGCGCAGCCGAAGGACGCCTCAACAAATGCTCCCTGAAATTTTCCAAGCTCCGCTTACAACTTTTTGGTGAGGAGACGAGCTGGAGGGGTCCTGACCGGGGTCCGTCCATTCTACCTGCCAGCTGGCAATTACACTCCAACCTGTGGATGCCAGCCGGGGCCAGGTCGATGCCGTCAGCAGCAATACGTACCGAAGGCCGGGTATCCTCTTCGCCTCTGTGCGCTTATCTTATCCCCAAGATGAGCAAAAAAGTGATGACACCACTCTGGGCCTTGCCCGCCAACGGTGTTGGTGTCGGGGCATGGAGTTATGTCCAGTGCTACTAGTGTACCCCGGACTTTAGAGCTTGAGACCGCGGACCGACCTCTCTGGGAACGCAGCACCGTGGCCCCCAACTCTATGGTGAATCTACCACTTACCTCACAGGAGTAAGAAGAAGCGAACGGGCGATTGCCAACTGCCAACATCTCCAAGAAACAATCCGTTGGAAGGACTAAACCCAAGGAACCTGCCTAAGGTAGGCAAGTAAGGTAAGGGCAGTTCAACGGCTGCTTGAGCACGAGGGGCAACCTACCTACTCAACCCGCCGGCCGTCGGCCACCTACGCAGCGCTCAACGCCCATCCGACAATCGCCCGATTTCCAAGCATCCCCGTCCGAGGTGCGCGCCAATCTCCATTGCCCCCTGCACTCGCACTGCTGCATCCCACCACCGCGGTTCTGCGTCCGCTCGCTCTTCTCCACCCGCCCTGCTCGGCATTCCATTATCCTGCTGTACCACCTCGACATTTCCCCGTCAGACTCTCTTGCTTCCTCTTTCCCTCCTTCCTTTTCCCCAGACTGTCCCAAATATCAGCTTTTCGACTTCTCGCAGTGGCCATGGACTGCTCCTAAACCTCCCTCCGACCACGATCCCGTTAGGGTCTCGCGATTCCGACTCGTCCCTCTTCCCCCGCACGTCCCGGGAAAAAGAGCCATCAATTACGCCAGCCAATTTCGAAGCTCCGATTTGAACTCGAACTCGACTCTCTTATTCCCCGAGTCTCCCCCAACACCTAACCTCCCCCCAAACCTCCGAGGCACCCAATCGACCATCTGCGCCGATTACCAATTGTCCCTCGTATACTATGAGACTCCGCAAAGCCGCCCGCGTCATTCTCGTCGGTGCCCCCGGTGTTGGAAAAGGAACGCAGTCTGAACGCCTTCTTCAACGGTTTCCGCAGCTCCAGTCTGTTAGCACGGGCGACCTTCTCCGCAACAATGTCAAGCTCCGGACCCCTCTCGGTATGTTTTCACATGTTGCGCGCACGCACACGCTACCACATCGCACATGCTAACCGCACTTCACCACAGGTATCAAGGTCGAAAAGACCATGAAGTCGGGCGGCCTCGTCGCTGATGACTTGATTATGCGTCTCATCTCCAATGAGATGTACAAGAACGGCTGGCTTGTCAACCGCGGCCGCCCTCAGGTCATGACCCTGGCCTCCTCCGCTGCCACAGTCGACTCCTTCTACGAGGAGCATCTCGACGACTTCGTCACCGCTTCAGGCGCTCTGGAGAGCCACTCCCCGCCCGAGGCTTCGGAGGACCCCTCGGCATCCTTCATCTTGGACGGCTTCCCGCGCACCGCGCCCCAGGCCGCGACTTGCGACAAGCTGATCCCCATCAACCTCGTCGTCTCCCTGAAGACGCCCTTCCACGTCATCATGGAGCGCATCTCCGGCCGCTGGGTCCATGAACCCTCCGGCCGCGTGTACAACACCACCTTCAACGCTCCCATGGTGCCCGGCAAGGACGACGTTACCGGGGAGCCTCTCACCCAGCGTCCAGACGACACCGAGGCTGTCTACAAGGAGCGCTTCCGCAAGTTCCAGGAGACTAGCGAGCCTCTTTTGGAGCACTACGCCAAGAAGGGCGTCCTCTGGGAGGTCGAGGGCATGAGCAGCGATGACATCAGCCCCCTGCTCTTCGATGAGTTTGAGAGGCGCTTCGTTCATTGATTTTCTTGAATCTTTCTTCATCTCTGTTATATCTACAGGAGTTACAACGTGGTCAAGATACCTCGGGAAAAGCCATCAAAGACCCCATGGCTTAAAACGGGCAGGTCGGCAGGAATGGGTTTTGACGATCCCCATGGCGCCGCAGAGAGACGGAGCATCTGCGGTTTGGATGAAAGCGTTTTAGTTACTATACGTACCCCTCATCAAATGTACAAACTTTCCCATCATCATCTTCTTAGGAACCGCGAAACCGTGTGTCACAACCTTCAAAGAAGCTTCAACGCGGCACCCAGCGCGGATCGCTGCATGAATGGTGCTTCGCACCAAACTCTGTAGACCTCGGATAACTCGTCCGGGGAAAGCTCAGGTTGGAGAAGGCATGTAACGGTGTGTGGTTCGCGGGGTAAAAGGTTCACTTAGCCAGCCCGCGGCAAGGATGCCTTGCTGTCATCCAAACAAGTCAAACATGTTGGCTACACGGCATGTTTATGCGAGACGGATGCCCGGACCACCACCCTCTCTAGCAAGTTGCTCTCTCTCTCTCTCTCTGTTTCCGAGCTTCTGTTGGATGCGTGCAGCCGGACCGACGACGCCGGGCGGGTGATTTGGTCCACTCTTCCTTCCTCGGCGGACGATGTGGCCGAGGTATATGGCGACAGGGTGTAGTTCGCTTATTTCACAGCACACTTGTTAACAAGCGCTCATTAATGGAAAGCCTTGGGGTTTGTGTCTGGTCTCTACTTTAACTTGTGATTATAAACGGGCATGGCTGGATACCGTCGCATGTCGTGCCTCTTCATACGCCATTGCAGACAAATAGTGGTGTTTTGTTGCATGGACCGATTGTTAGGGGCACGACATGGCACAGCATGGCGTTCTGATTCGATGATCGCAATTGCTAAACCTTTTACTTTATATGGCAAACAACTCTGATTGGATCACCGTGCGTTTGGGATTACTCCTGTTTATGTTGTGTTGTTAAATTTTACCCTAGAAGTGTGAAGGACCCTTTTGGTCCCCAATGTTGTACGAAAAACCTACGATTGCTGCTTTATGAAAGCCTACTAAAATCAGAACATCAGAAGAGAAGAGACGGTGTCTTGAAGACGAGAATGTTGCTCCGAGTCTCCCATGAGGTAATCGACGCAGAGAATGTCTCGGCTCTGTACTGGAAATCATGACAACAGTAGAATGGGTGTGCGAGCGTTGACGCGGAATTAATCGAAGCCAAATCCCCGCGGCTGAATTACAGCCTCCCGCCAGTCAGGATAAATAAGTATTTGTCCGTTGCCGAATCTTTGAGGTACGTATGGAATGAGCCCTGCTTGCCACCCGAGATTTGAAGAGGACGACGTGTACCTACATACCCACGACAGGAATGACGGAGGTAGAGCAAGACATATTCTAACATGGAAACATCCTCCAAACAAGATGATTTCCTGATGTCCACGTTCGAGTCCTAAGATTATATTCTACCTAGTTAGAGAATATGGAATATATCAACTCGAGAAAGCTCAGAGATGTACAAGGAGCTACACGGCGACTCATCGTTTGCAAGGCGGCTAGGTCGCCATATGCTATACTGGGGGGGGGGGGTTTATATGTCATAGGTTCTTCTGCCGGAATGAAGTCTTTCGAAGCTGGAGCACTCGGTGAGCCCTGGCGTGCATATTGTCAAAAGCGAGAAGGGCGAAGTGACCCAGTGTTCAGGTCTGCAGCAGTGCCAGCCCCCTGGAAACCAGCAAAGCTATGTTTTATTTGAAATAATTAGAATAGTATCAATAGCCATCTTGCGAAGTTGACGGAGAGATTGATGGGGTCTACCTCACGATATCCAGTTGAAATCAAAACAGGAGAACTGTGGCTTCAGCTCAGGTATACCAGATCGAAGTTGCATCACCGGACATGTCTAAAATAAAACCAAGCCCAAAAGCAACAGGATTGGATGACACATATCGGCAGGTAGGCAGAATGCGTCCTCAAATGCTGCCTTCCTGGGACGTGTAGTTAATTTTACCTCTGGCAGGTGGTTGTTGTAGTTGTTGCTGCATTAAGCTCTCCCCGGGAACGCACGTGACGTGTTCTCCCCCTTCCTGTTTGTCCTCCTCATTCATCCCTTCTCATTGCTTCTCATTGCTGCCCTCTTCCGAGCTCGGGATTCATTTCGCGAAGACTGCGAGAGAATCGCTCGACAATCCACACCGAACCCGACAACGCCCTCGAGCGGCGGGCGAATCCGCTATATCGTGGAGAGACGTTCGGCCCTACCAACGTCAAAAGCCCACAATGCCTCCGAAATGACAGGCCACTCCGTTACATCCCGCGGATCGGGTACGCCGGATTTTGGCCGACAGATTTCCCGCGTGACCTGTCAAGGCGTCGTTTTCTCTTGATCGACCAATTTTTCAACAAAAGCCGGTGAAAAAGTCAATCATGAACACGGAGCACGGAGCTGGGCGAATAACTGATGCGTCTCGCAGGGTTTCTTGGTCGCAAAGTGCCTCCATCAGCAGCACGACACCCCAGAGCAGCAATTGGACGCCCGCAACCACCCCCATGGGCCTTAAAAACCAAACAGCTCGGACCGTCGCGTGGAGTGTGCCTCCACATTTTCCCCGAGTGGGAGCCCGGACGAACTCCCCTTTTCACGCAAGGCGGGATGATGATCGATTGCAGACGACGGGGACACCATTCGCTGTCCCAATCCCTGCATGAGTCGGTTGCATATGCCGGAACAAGACCAAGGCCACAGAAAAAACCCAGAGGCGAAGAGCCTAGCACAGCGCCAGTGCTAGCACTTGCTTCTTTCTTTCCCCATGCCTTGCCATGCATCCCACGCGCATGAAATCTTGTCTTGTCAATCGTCCGAAGAGCTGCCGTATTGCGGATAAGACAGCACACACACAACCACACACATCCCGCACGCAAAACATTAGACACGCACACACCAGCGCCCGCAGACGCATATCCCTGGATTTCCTTGGTTTAAATTTGGACCTTTACACAATCGCCCATGGTCTAGGACGCCTTTTGCTTGTCCATGAGAGGCTCCATCCATGACAATGGTTCCACAACTATATCGGCTACAGCCACATCTTAAAATCACCCTTCTGCAGCGCAGAACAGGCTCAAGTGAGCGACTGTGACCCCCCTGTCCGGGGAACGCCCGAGGTCTCTATCCCAGCCTTTAAACAAGTCCAACCCTATGGCAAAAGACGGTTATCTTTTCGATTTGGGCATCTCCTCCCACCTTCTTCGGAGCTGAAAGAAGAAGGATTGAAGGAAGGCTCCCGAGTGGATCGTCTACACCAAAGCCAGAGGCAGAGTCGTCTTGAGCCAAGCAATCCGACCAAGATACAGGCAGTACCATCAGCATCATACACTCGCTCACTGTCGTCTCCACGTTGCATCCCCTTTCTCGCATTCATTGCCCCCAAGGAACCGGCTGCTACCCACGCGCGACTGCCGTCCCTGCTAGCCCCGCGTGCTGCCCTTTTCCCAATCTTCCGCCATCCAACATTTCCGGGCGTAATCCTCCTTTTTACCTATACACGACGGTCGGGTAGCCTCTTTTCACTTGCCCACCACATCGTATTCATCCCATCAAGAGGGAAAAGGGAGGCTGCAGCGGCGGCCCGTTGTTTCGTCGAATCTCATACGCCGGGGACCTGCATGCCACGACTTGGCGCAACGAAATAAAGACCCCAAGGAAAAAGGGGAGTAGACGCGATCGAGGCGAGAAACGAAGCGAAGCCCAAATCACCCGTTCTTTTCCACCGCCCGCCGCGGGCCGGTGCCCAACATGGAGATGGAGGAGGAAAAACACAAGTTCATCATCCCGGTCCACGAAAGGCGACAACCTGGGAACGTCACCATCGACCCCAGGCAAGCACAAGACGTATCTCCCATTGAGGCGCCTAGGATACAACATGTCGACAATTCGTATCCCCAGACTGCACATCTCCGCGACGTCCCCGATGAGTCGCCGCCGTATCCAGAATCTCGGAGAATCAGCGCAGAGCGGTCGGTATCCCCGATAGCTCGTGTTCCAGTAGCGGCGGCTGTGGCGTCGTCGCCGGTGCCGGTGCCTGGTGAGGGGGGCCGTAGGACGGGCTGGATGCGGAGGCTCGAGAACGCGGGACAGGTCGAAGGCCAACCACGAAAGACGATTCTGGGTCTGACCATCTTCCGGTTCTGGGCGGCCGTCGCGCTGGGCGTCACTATCGTCGGCGTTGCCATCGCCGTCGGTTTGGCGCTGGGGTTGGCTAACCGGTACGTTTGAAACCGAAGAAAAACGGGAAATTCTTATACTCTTCTCTCTTTTCTCCAAACTCTACCTCCCCGTCCTGTCTCCCGCCCCTCCCGCTCGAAGACCGCGTCCGCGCCTTGTACGTCTCTCTATATCTATCCTCAGCCAGCAGCCCTGGCTGACGCGAAACGATTTTTTGCCTCCGTAGGCCCGACGACACGCCCTCGGCATCGAGCAATAGCACGCCGACGGCAGTGATACAGGAACTCGGCGTGCCCTCCGCGGCCCCGATCAACCCGTACTGCGAGACTTCTTCAACCCCGCAAAACACGACGGTGACGCCGTACGACGCTTCCGGCTCGCCAATCCGCTTCAACAATGACCAAGCCATGTCGTTTGATGTGCTCTGCAACACTTTCTGGCCGCAGCGCCAGGGCTTGAACCCTGAGCTGCGCGACATCCTCGTCATGACCGTCCCGGACATGTTGACCTGCATGACGCTCTGCGCGCAGTACAACCAGGGCTACAGCGACGCCGTAGGCGATGACGTCTACGTCGGAGGCGGCATCTGCGTGGGCGTCGCGCTGGTCAAGGGTATCGGGCAGTTCTGCTACCTGAAGAACGCGACGGGCATCAACGACACCTCGGCCGCGGGCGGGTTCGACGTCGACTCGGCCGTGCTCACGGGGAACTGGGCGAACTTGACCTCCAACGAGCAGACGCTTGCTTTTGGAGGGAACTTGCCGGAGGTTGTGGCGAATACGACGACTGCGATTTAGCACGGCGGTCTGGATTGTAATGTGTATACGGGAGTTAAGGGCGTCATCCCACGGTGTCTGGGATTTCGAATTTTTGAGCGCGGCTATGATATGGATGAGCGTTGTTGTGCTGGAGCGGTTGCGATGCGAATGAAACCTTGAGTGGTTCTATAGGGTTCGTCTAGCGTGAAGGCTGTGGATGATCTGCCAGCACTCTGATGCTGTTAGTTTTGTCCGAGGTCATGCGACGGGGGCCCAAGATGCAGCTTATCCGTTCTTCCTGGAACATGAAAGCGCATCCGAAGTTGGTGGTATACATATACGTAAGAGACATACGCAGCAGTGGGTGCAGCTACTCACGTAGCTGCCGGGACATATTTAACGGCCACCGATCGAATACATCATGAAATCTGACCATTTTGATTGCTACACGTTACGACGGTTGTGATTTCTAGCCACAGACAGCACCTGAAGGTGGATTCATGACATCCGCTCGCTTCCTCATTTGCGTTGTTTATCTTTGGTATACTACTTACTTCTTAAACTATCTCTGAGGAGATGATGATACAAAATATTTGCGACAAAAACAAAAGAGAAATGCTAATGAGAAACAACATGTCTAAATCGGAGGTCTCTTGCATTTTCTACCTCCGCTATCCGTACAATATTCACCAAGACGTCCCCAACCACACATGCAATCTGCCTGGCTGGTTTAGAGCCCAACATCTAGTTGTCGCGCCATTCCTGGCCGTTCTGGATACCGCTCGGCGCGCCGTTGACGCGCCCGTTGCTCCCAGAGGCCTTGTTCGAGTCAGAGTCAGATTCATCGTCGTCCAAGACCCGGGCAAGCTCATCGGGGTCCTGCATCTTGGCATCGGGGTCGATGACGCCTTCCTCGAGCTCCTCGTCGCGGTGGCGGTTATCCCTTTCGGTGTCGAGGACACCCTCGTCTGCGCTGACGGAGATGCCGCGGGCACCCCACTTGGGCCGTCCGCCGCGACGGGAACCATCGTCGCCGCCGCCGAGGGCAGGGGCGCTCTCCTCGTCGTCCGAGTGCATGTCGACACGCTTGCCAAAGATGCGGTTGAGGAGCCAGCTGCGGCGCATGTCGTCGGCGTCGACGATGCCGCCGTTGCGGAGCTTGACGCGCTGGCGAGTGTAGTAGACCCAGGCGAAGTCGACGTAGAGGGCGGTCTGGACGATGCCGAAGATGACGGAGACGGGGTTGGGGGCCTTGTCGTTGATGTCAAGCTCGCGGGTGATCCAGCCGATAAGGTAGAGGCCGCGGTAGGAGCCAAGAGTGACGAGGTAGAAGGAGTCGATGACGGTGGGGACGGTGGTCTGGCGCAGGAGCAGGAGCTGAGGGAGCACGCAGACGGATTCGAGGATTTGAGAGAAGTCCCAGAGCCACTTGAGGAGAACCATGTCAGCTGCTATATAGATTGGGGGTGGGAGATTGTGTGTCTACGTACCACTCGGAAGCTCCAGTAGTTCTTCTCCAGGATGAGCATAGCAAAGGGCGAGACCAGCAGCGCGCCGCCGAGGGCACCAGCGCCGACCTTCCAAGAGATCTCACGCTCTCGGGATCGTGGGTAGACCCACTGCATGATGCCGATAATGTAAAAGGAAGATGTTATGTAGAATATTTTGAATATAAAGTTCCATGCTGATTGCTCGGAAAATATGTCGAGATATCGCGTGCAGAATACGAGAGCGTATAGCCCTTGCGTGATGAGGGAGACACCTGATGAGCGGGGCTTGTTAGCATTTGGAGAATCTCAGTGAGGTTTGCTTAGCAGACATACCCTCGGCACTCCTATTGCGATGTATCGCAAGCATCAAGATGCATTTTGAGAGGAGATGGGAGACATCTCCCAGTAGTCGGAACACCTGCCCACCCAGTCAGCGCGAATGTCCCCGAACGGCGGCTGCCCCTCCGTCGATCAGTCGACTACTCACGTTCCACGCAGTCATGTTGTCGCTAGATGGGAAGTCGAGCTTCCACTTGGGTATTCGGGGTCTATCGAGACGGGCGGCGATGGGAATCTTCGGATGCAGCGGTTGCGACACACAAACAAACAGACGGGACGGGAGGGAAAAGGCGCCGGTCCCGTTTCACATCACACGGGACGGACGGCCGTTGAGGAGGAGGTAGTTGAGCCGATGAAACAAAACGGCTGCTGCTGCGGCTGCTGCTGCTTGAGTCGTTTGCAAGCTAGGCTGGCGAAAGATGCGAGGGAGCGTAGCTATGCGTGTTGGAGCGAGGGTCGGTCGTGGTGGGATGGATGTGGACAGGAGGGGAGAAAGCTGAAAGATGGCAGCAAGCAGTAAGGTTCCCTTTGCAGCTGGCGGAGGTGCAGGAGCAATGCGCCGAGTCGCCTTTCAAACCCCCCAGAGGCAGGTCGCAGAGCTCCAGCTGGCCTTATCAGCTTGAGCCTGAGCCTTATCCGTGCTGGGGAAAGAGGGTGACGACAGCCTGGGCCCCCAGCCACGTTGTACCACCTGCCAGCGCTGTGATTGGGCCGATTCTGCAGGGTCGCTTATGCCGGGTGCCCCCCAGTTGGGGTCGACAGCGCTAGAGCGACGCAGGCCGGCGGGTGACAGCGAAGCGGAAGCTGGGACTTTTGCTTTGATGAAGCTTCGGATGTTGTTGATATGCCTTGACAACTTTCTTCTGAAGAGGCAAAAGTGTTGCTTCGATTTCTTCTTCTGCGGTTGAACGTCGTTGAGCACATTGCGGTCCCACGTGAGTGACGACGTCTCCAATGTTCCCATCCTTTTTTAGACCATCCACGTCTCCGCGTGGGTACCTCCCACTGTGGATTCGCTGCGTGGATTGCAAAGACCATGCCATTTTGAGGAATGCGAGCTCAGAGGCGGCAGAAGAATGCCATTCTTCGATTTGAGCATCCGGGCAGCCTAGCACATCGAGCAGATAGCCAACAAAGATGTTGGATGTTTGAATGCTCAACAGCGTCAGGCACAAAAACAGCAGCTCACGGCCGTGTCATCCCTAGCTTCAGTGCACTCCACAACGATGGACTATCGTCTCAATCTCGTACGTGCCCCTCCAAAATTGTTTCGCAGGGTCAATAAGACAGGTCCCTCGAATGCCTGACGCGCGGCTGGCCTACCTGGGACATTTGCATCGCAACATGCATCGTCATCTACTGGTGTTGCCCGCGTGGCACGTCGACAGGCAGCAACAGCTAAAGAATTGGAGATCGCCGTTACCGCGGGCGTGGTACGCCTACATAGCGGCATCTAGCATGATTGGAGTTGTATTGCAGAGTTGTCATCGACGGCCCGGCGCTTCTAGTGGGTCCCGGCCGCTTCGCCGGCCGACCTGCGCTAACAGAGTCCGTCTTGTCCTTCCCGCCTTTCCCCGGGGGGCCGGTCCAGTCTTGGCGATTGGCGGTAGGAATGAAGGTTTGTGAGTTGATGAGTGCAAGATGAGAATCCTGGCAATGGTTCTATAACTCAGCAAGCTTCTTATACTGAGAAACCCATAGCCGTGATAGGCATACTTGTTGTAGCTGCTGCCTGCATATGCACTTACTTTGGTACGACCAAAGCAAGGGTCAACTTCAGGGTTTACGTTTTCTTGAATCGGTCCAATTGGTGCTACTTGTCTGGCGTCTCGTCTTCTAGTACTGAGTGTACAGGAATCCAGCTAAATTTTTCGGCTGTCGGTACTTCCAGGATGGGCTCAGAGTGAGCCATTTGATTCCTACAAAAGTAAAGAAACAAGACCATTAGTATCGTAGGATAGAGCTGATTCTGTAACGAATCTCCTTAGAAGTTTGTCTCAAGACGTGTTAATACCTTCAAACAAGGGATCGCGAGATTTGCAGGGGAAATGCTTTCTTTCAGCCAGTACGCTGCAGCACTTTACTGTATCAACGGCTTCGATCAAGTCTACTTCTGGCAATTTGGTCACTTTTAATTTGCACCTTGTTGTATGCAATGCATCGCCCAGGAAAATCAGCTCTTGTCTCACAACGTCCCGTCCTCCTCACTTTCTCCTTCTTCTTCTTCTTCTTCTTCTTCGTTCAATACTTCGACAAAATCACAATCTCGCTCTTCCTCTCTACACCAAAGCATCATCAACATGGCCACCACCCACAGACGTCTGGACTCTGCCGATGAATTCGTCATTAGCTGCGGCACTGTAACTATCGACGTCGCGAACAAGAAAATTCTCATCATCCGTTGCCGCAATTCAGGCGAACACTTGCTGCCCAAGGGTCGTAAAGACCTCAACGAAACCCTAGAGGACGCCGCCAAGCGGGAGACCTATGAGGAGACTGGCGTAAGAGTGAATCTCCTGCCAGTCAATATACCGACGCGAGCCACGATACCATCCTCAATAGCCCCCAATGACCGGCCGACCCATGTCACCGAGCCCATCGCCGTTTCTCAGCGCGTCTCAAACGGAGTTCTCAAGATCATCTTCTGGTTCGTCGCAGCCGCTGACTCCACCATTTCGCGGGAGGAAGGAACACAGCAGGAGGATGAAGATTTCGAGGTTAGCTGGGTGGACGTCGAGGAAGTCGGTGACAGTCTTTCCTTTGCTGATGACCAACGCATCGCCAGGGAGGCCTGTGCTGCGGTTTTTGGACCTGAATGAGAGATTAGAGCAGAGACGCAGGGATGGGCGAAGCAGGAGTTGAATTGCACATTGAATCACGAGGACATGAACAACAAATGGAGATGAAGCCAACGACTGTCTGCAAGCCGTCATTGTTTTACGTGAACGTTACCTTGGTTCCATGGATTAGCACCAGTTCTCAACAATACGGCCCCGATGATTCGCAGCGTCACACCCTCGCCGACTCCGGAAACGACAACACCATGCCATCGGAAGACGGCCGAATTCAAACCTTGAATGGCCCGAAATTCGTCACACGCCGGCCGAAAGCCCGGAGCGAGCATAATACCGTCCCTTTGGAGCCTCCAACTGTCAAATTAGCACGGCAACACCGCCGCACGCAGCCACAGCAAAAACCGCAGAAGAGTCGTCAGCATCGGGATGTGGGCGGGCCAGCCCACCACAGCCGTCACGCTCAACCCCAAATAAGCAATGGAAATATCCGCATCTTAAGGTGGTCGTCCTCCCGCACTAAACATATCGCGGGCGGTCCCTTGTCGGGGGAGAGGGCAGACAGGAAGAGAAAGCGGGACTGACGGCAGTGCTAAAATGCTCTTAGCACCGCGGGATAATGACGCGGCCCAGCCGACGACGACGACGACGCCAATTCCAGTGGCCAGTGTTCCAGGCGGGGACGACGGCACAACCCGGCCCACTAAAAACCCGCTGGCTGTTGGTCGCAATTGCCGTCCTGGCCGTTTGTGGGGGGCGTGTGCAACGCAAAAATGGTCACCTCGCTCAATGGAAAGCTTGCCCGCGGCCTCCTAAGCTTGTTCACTCGTTGATCGCAGCAGCAGCAGCAGCAGCAGCCAGCACCTCCCTTGGTAGCAATGCCACTTTCGACAAGGCCGTGGTCGATTAGGTCTGTTTCCCCCGGGAAAGCGGGCGAGCTAATGGGCTTTGGTGGTAAGGCGTCTTACGCAGCCCTGGCATCATTTCCACGTTTGTTTTTCTTCTCTTTCGTTCGTTCGCGGGGGCCCTGGCCTGATACGCCGCCGCCCCGTTGGCCCCCCTCCCCTCTCTGACCCGGGAAGACGCATCGGTTCCTTCGGGGGCTTGTTGGTATTAGCTAGTGCGGCGTACACGCACATCAGCGGCTATGAGGGTGGATGGCGTTAGGTTGGGAGGGGATATAGATACCTCGATGTGCCCCCCTCGCTGGCATTGAGACACCCTTTTTTTGGTTCTTTTGTATTGTACTATTCTTGTTCAGCTGTAGAATCAACACAGCCTTTTGATTCTATTATACCAACTGTTCTTTGTGTGTTGGTGAACAAGAAGATCCCAATCTCACTCCCGAGCTTCCGTGCCGCAGGAAACTGGGGGCCGAATTTGCCGTGTTTCTTTCTTACGACAGCCGATGACGTTGGGCCCTGCCACCGCCTGGAGGACATAAAACAAGCCAACGACTTCCGACGAAAAAGGGGCGCTTAACCTGCGAATTTTTCTTCTCGAAGAATAATTCTAGGTTGCTGGAGGATTTGAGTTCAGGAAAAGAAAAAAGAAGAACGTCGAGACGGTCGGTGAAAATGCATTTCGGACGCCTCTTTACGACGATCGGCCTCGGCGCCGCACTGGTCCAAGCCACCCCGATCCAGGACCAGATCTCAAAGGCAACGGCTGCCACACCGCGCTCCGCGTCCCCGGATCAGCCCGCCAAGCATTTCCACGAAGCCGAGTAAGTGATTGATATCCCAAAAATGCAAATTCAATTATACCCATGACTAACCCCCGATCACAGCTTCTCAGAGCACTACGACCCGCGCTTCGCCTCGGCGCCGCTCAACGAGACGGCCCAGCGCGCCGCCGTCAAGGTCCTGGTCCAGACCTACCTCTCCACCGTCCGCGACCTGGGCGTGCAGACCTGGCTCTCGCACAACGCGCTGCTGGGCTGGTGGTGGAACAAGCAGGTCCTGCCCTGGGACGCCCAGCCCACGGTGCAGCTGTCCGAGAACGGCATCCGCTTCCTGGCCGCGTACTACAACATGACGACGTGGTACTACAAGTACCCCGGCGTCCCCGGCGGCCGCGAGTTCCAGCTCGAGGTGAACCCGAACTACGTCCACGGAGCCGTCGACGACGAGGCCGCCAACACCATCGACGCCCGCTGGATCGACATGGGGAACGGCCTGTTCATCGACATCATGGCCGTGCGGTACGTCAAGGACCACCCCGAGGGCGAGAACGTGCTGGCGAGCAAGGACGGGCACGAGTTCAGGGATACGTACCTGTATCCGCTGCTCGAGACGACGTTTGAGGGCGTGAAGACGAAGATTCCGTATCAGTACAAGAGCATGTTGGTGGCCGAGTACGGGGAGGACGTGTTGATCAACAAGGAGATCAAGAAGTGAGTTTCAAATCTGGCGAGACCGGGTGAGCCTATTGCTAACAGCTTCCACAGCCACAAATTCGTTGACAACGACATGGAGTGGGTTCCGAATGAAGAGCTCTAAGGGGCACAGCAGAGTATGATTCACGTATTTTAGGAGAAGAGATTTGGGCGTTCGGTTGTCATTGTCTCGAAAAACAGTTCGCTACTTTCATCTACGGCGTTAGGGAATACCCAGGTATCTGACTAGCAAAACAAACAAACACGCACATCGTGTATTTCCATCACCACGAGTCGCTCCCATCATTCATATTTGGGAAGCCCGCTTGCTCATTGCTCATTGCGCGCAGACGGTAGGGCCCCCTGCTTCCAGTCTTTCCATTCGCTACACAATCCAGTGCTCCTCTCTCCCTTAGTTGACGCTGACCAGCGGCTTGACGTTGATCAGCGGCTGCTCCAACAGCGCCTTCGTAGTTCGGGAAAGATGAGCCATGTGCATGACCAGGGGGCATCCACCTCCACCATCGCAGTTGTGCTGCGAAGTGCCTCTATCCATCTCCTCCACCATCTCCTCCACTCGCTTCGCTACCTCCGAGATTGAAAATTTTTGGAGTTCTGACTGAGGCCATAGCGAGTGTCTGTGAAGAGCAGCGATGTAGTTGCCGACACGAGAAGCACTGGTGCATACGTCGCGCAAGAGGTCGGAATTGCGACAGGGATGGCACTTCTTGGCTTCAGCGGGAAGTCGTCGTTCACACTTGAGACATAGTCGTCGAGGCGTGCCATATGCCCGTTGACGATCGGATATGAGGCCGTCTAGCGAGAAAAGCGATTTGACCAGGCGGTCGATTGAACCTGCAGGCCCGCTGACATATTGGTTAGTGATCCAAGATGACTGCAGGGAGAGAATGGACTCAAAAGTTTTGTACCAGCAAAATGATATCCTATACCACTGGAGAACGGCCAGCGCCGAAGGACCGGCTGAGGGAGCCTAAACGCGGCGAGCTTTCGTAACTTCGGGTCATCAAAGTCGAAGCGATGAGCCGCCTCCAGCAGCTGGGGCAACGCAATCTCGTCGCGATTGCGGTTGCGGTTGCCATCATTCTCACCGTTGTCGTCCGTATTTTCCTGGGAGTATTCGTGATGAAGCTCTTTGCACCAGTGAAACACCCACGAGGAGAGTGCATGATTGAAACCGAACAAGTGGCTGAATCTGGCAGCAACATCGAATGTGGCCAAATCGATGGACTTGTAATTGTCGATATTGTAATGATGAATGAGAGAGAGAACACATCGAGCTCCCGCTATCATGTCTTGGCTTGATCTGATAATGAGAAATCGATGGTGGTCCGGACGCTGGGCCAAGAGACTTATCTGCGACTGGAACAATTCTGAAGTCGCCTTCAGAGTCGCAGTCACAACTCTAAACCAGGTGACGCGACTGGAAGTGACGGTGACGCGAATGGAAGTGTCGATGAACGCGACGACGAGATCACTGGTTTCATCGGGCGTCACCCGCTCGGGACGTGTCGTGTCGATCGAGGCGGCTACCTCCTCGGCATGATCAGCCGTAAAGAGCTCGAGGCCGTTACTCATGTCGACGCGTGGCTGAAGTTGATATGTGATATTGGTTGAAGTTGATATGTGATGGTGGTTGAAGTTGATGCCTGCGAAGATTTGGACGGGAAGAAGGTACTTAAATAATGGAGGTGGAAGTACAGCCAAAAGAAGGAAGCAGGAACGAGGAGATGGGCCTTTGATGTGGTCTACTTCAGGCAGGCACATAGCCTCTCTCGAACTTTCCTCGGGACCTGGCAAGTTCTTAGGTCATCCGCGAACATCTGTGGTTTACCTCGAGACTTGTTGGTTTGGAAGGAGATTGCCTCCGGTTCCTGCATGCTGACACAAACCTGAAGTTAATATGGGCGAAAAGCCGAAAGAACAGCAGGCACAACGACGACGACGATGAGTACGCCATTTCCCTGCGCGCTGTACCCATTCCACACCATACCACAAGAAACAAACCCTTCATGATAGTAGCACCAAACACCACATACACATGAAAAGTGCAAGAGAGATCCTCTGTTTTCTGTGTGGAACGCATCACTACTTGTCTTGTCATGATAGCATTTGTTACTAGGTACTTTGCATCATCATCACTCATTCTCTCCACCTTAAGCCAACATCTCCAACATGACTAACCCTAACCAAAGTCTCGCTTTAGCTACGAAATCTATAATCTACATCGTTTATACCGTTCATAGTCTGTATCATTCATCGTTCATATTATTGTTATCGTCTTTGTTACTCCTGTCGTCACTCTGGTTCTGTGTCTACTCACCTCTTTAATTAAGTGTACTGTCGTCTCTTCTGTCGTCTCTTCTGTCGTCTCTTCTGTCGTCTCTTCTGTCGTCTCTTCTGTCGTCTCTTCTGTCGTCTCTATCGTCGTCTCTGTCGTCGTCTCTGTCGTCGTCTCTGTCGTCGTCTCTGTCGTCGTCTCTGTCGTCGTCTCTGTCGTCGTCTCTGTCGTCGTCTCTGTCATCTGTCGTCCTCTCACCCCTCCGATTCTTCTCCCTATAACCTCTCTATTTATATTTACTGCCTCTGCTGTCGTCTGCCGTCTCTGCCGTCTATCGTTATCTCTGTCGTCTATCGTTATCTCTATCGTCTGTTGTTGCCTCTGTCATCTGTTTTTGTCGTCTGTTGTTGTATCTGTCTTTGTCTCCATCGTCGTCTCCGTCGTTGCCTCCATCGTCGTCTCCGTCGTTGCCTCCATCGTCGTCTCCGTCGTTGCCTCCATCGTCGTCTCCGTCGTTGCCTCCATCGTCGTCTCTGTCGTTCCCTCCATCGTTTTTTCCATCGTAGTCTCACCCCTCTACTTGTATTTACTGCCATCTCTGTCCCTTCCCTTTTATGGGAATAACAACCCCGTCTCTCCTTCCCTTGATCTATTTTATGCCCTTACGTCTATATAAACCCTTCCCTCCCACCTAGCCGTGCCAAAACCTCCCACCTACAACACACACACACACACACACACACACACACACACACACACACACACAAGATGGCCGACCACTCAGGTGGCCAAAGTGGCCCAGGTGCCACCATGTACGAGGAAACCACCGTCGAGCTCCATGACCAGTGGGATGCCGTCTTGGTTGTCACTAAAGACACCGCCATCCGCAAGTTTCGGGTATGCTCCAACGTACTCAGCGCCGCATCACCATACTTCAAAACCCTCTTGGTCGTTCCTACCTTCTCAGAGGCTATCAAGGTCCAGAACGGCGAGCGCCCCGACATAAACTTGGAAGAGAACCACAACCAAGATGCTATGGAGGTAATGCTAAGCATTCTGCACTACCGGATGCAGCGCAAATGGGATATGGTGACTCCAAAAGAGCTCGCAACCATCGCCATGTGTGCCGACCAGTATCGCTGTGTCGAGGCGCTCAAGGCCCAAATTGGACAGTGGCTCGTTGGGCAGCCGAAGTCCAACAAGGCCGACCCTGACGAGATTGGGTACCTGTTGGTAGCTCTCCAACGATTCGAGCACCCAGAAGAGTTCTCGAGAACGTTGGTGGCTGCTGTCATGAATATCCCTTTCTCTTTCGACTTCGGATCTTGGGCTGCTGATCCAATTATTTCTGAATTGGAGGAGGACCTGAGAGGTAAGCCATTACATATCCCGAAAGCCAGGTAACCTCCGCATGGCCCTGACAACTCAAAAGCGCGCATTCAGAAGAACATGGAGAAAGTCAAAGCCACACTCACCAAGTTCTTGTACTCAGCAATTACGGACCTCACCTTCGGCGAGCAGGTGAGCATGATACATCGATGCAACACATGCGCCATGGCGACCCGCACAAAACTCCTAGGGTCCTGCACCAGGCTCGATTGCCCATCAAAGACGCCAGGTCAGCAGTTGCAGTGTTACCCTGGTGAACGTGTCAAGGAGTTTCTCAGAATGCTCCATAATAACTCTCTGTGGCCGCCGGAAGAAGCAATAGCGAGGTGCACCATCAGGAAGCTTAGCGCGCGCCTCCGAAACCTGCAGAAGACCGACGTTCACAACTGCGATGCCGGTCGAGAGTGCGAACTTAGACGCATAATGGACTTATTAGAGGCGGAAGCAACGACTGTCATCGAGGGGGCCCAGTCAGGCTTGGAGAAGACAACGGGGACGACGGCGGAGACGACGGCGGAGACGCCGGACGACGGTCAGGACGTGTGAGGGCAGGGAAGGGAGGAAGGGGTTAGTTGCGCATTGAGCGGACCTCAGGGCGTCCTATCCGGGAACTGACGTTGGGAGTTTGGAGTTTTCTCTTCTTTTCTTAGACTTCTATTAGCAATAAATCTTTTCCTGTCGCCATCGTCCCTCGTCGTCCTCTGGCGTCTCTATGATCTCTATTAATCATCTACATCGTGGCTGTTGTTGATATCGAGTATCGTCCCTGTTCTTTGTATTGGATGCTGTCTTTGTCATCGTATCTCTTTTGTCTCTGTTAGGCAGCGCTCACGTCGTCAAAGTTGGGGTCATTGATTAGCCAGTAGTAAGTAAAAAGAGTAGCTGCCCAGAAAACCCCGGGTAGTAACACTCTCAAAGTCGTTTAATGGGAATGTTCATAGACGCTCCGTTCATGAGCTTAACAGCGTGGTAAGTGACGACAAGCAAATTGAAGCCTCACGGGTGGCGCCATGAGTAGAATTGGACGCGCTCTGGGCCGTACACATAGCTTCTCTCAAGGGACGGATATGCGGGTTTCGATAAGGCATTCTTTGACGAAACGTTTTGCCAACACCGAACAGGTCCGCCGTGCTTCGCCACTACTGTGCTTCGCCACTACTGTGGAAGATGATCGAGGAGACTGGAGCAATCGGCTACGCCCAGCTAGGCCTGCAATCAAAGGAAGTTACTTTGCTCCTGTCAGTCGCGCATATCCCGATGACCGAAGGCAGCAAGCATCTCAGTGTCGACAGACTCTATGGGATCACATAATGCAGTCAGGCTCTCGGATTCAGACGTCCGCTTGCTCCTTGGATCTCTACGTGGCATGAGCCTCACCTATACAACTTAGCCAGGGCAGGTTTTCCCGATCACGAGCAGATTGGCCGCCTATCTTGTCAGCCGTGGATCTCGAAGCGTCCCGAGAGTTCATGCAGCTTTGCGACGAGGGCAAACGCAATTTGATCTCCAACGACGTCGAGTCGTGGGAGCAGGACACGTGGATGAAGAGGCTTCCGAGCGACATCCGACAGGCATGGCCGACAAGATCAGGTTTGGCGTTCATGCCATCCACTCTGACATTATAACACTCCAAGGTCCCCTGCATGAGGACGACCAGGTGTACAGAGCACGCACTTTCTGCTGTAGGACCTGCGAGCGCAGGCTCGAGAAGCAGCGAAATGACGAGGAGCACCAAGCTCCCTGCGACAGCGATAAGGTAAAGCGGGAGATATGCACCAAGCCAAATCGCGTGGGCGAGTACATCGAGCTGTCCCAGAGCCGCGGCCTATGGGAGGTTGCCGAGAAGGCCGATAAAGTTACCATGGAGGAGCTCTCCTGCGCGATACGTGCAATGATCGACGAAGAGTTGGTTCATAAGTGCACGGGTCGCGCGAAGTGTCCCTGGATGCCCCAGCTGGAAGGGCTGCGTGAGGAAATCGATGATATGTTGGAGAGTATTCGCATGTTGAAGTTGAAGGATTACTCTCTTTAAGCTCTTTAGGATGGTGGAAGTAGCACAGATTTCTGTGCGAGTCCTAAAGTTTTACACAGAGAATTGATTGAGAAATTGAAGTTAGAACAATGATCGTTCTGGAATGGCCCACAAGGACAAATCGATGTGCTGTTGGAGGCTTCCCTGCTTGTTCAGGACATCAGATGTGGTTGATTGCGCACGGACCATACGCTGGGGGTGCGACAGGGATCTAGCGTAAGGGGAGGCGCGTGTCACGCCTGGCTAAGGTGCACGACGCGCCCCTCCACCACATGTAGAGTCTTGAGATTCAAGCTTTCAATCCAAACATCACGACCCTGACTTGCCGTCGGACTCGTCTCTGATGAGTCGTATTTTACTTCCGATCAATCGTACCTGCGCTCAAGCGCTTTAATCGCAGCCCTAATCCTCCACCATGACGAGTAAGACCTTGAACCGATGTGAATCGCCCCGCCGACGATGCTAACATTGGACAGCTCGAGCGGAACGCATGCAACAGCGCATGCGCGGTGCGGGGTGAGTTGTGCCTTGGATGTCGCTGCTGGAATACGTGACTGACAATATAAAGGCATGGCCAAGTTGAGGATGTCTCATTCCAATTGGACTTTGGCGACGACCTTACGAGCGAAATCGATACCCAGACGAGCCCGGAGCAGCCGCCACCCCGAACAACGCCGACCCCGAACACATCTGCGAAGCGACGGAAGCTGGACACCGATGCCGCGCGATCTCTCCTGCCTGCACCGGCCGGCATTAGTCAAGCGCGACAGTCACCCGGCAAGCCAGAAACCCAAGAATTAGAGGAGGGATCGTCACTGGAATCTGCGCAGCCCGCAGCGGAGCAACCAGACACGAGTCCGACTACGATCGTAGAGGAGGAAGATCCGAACACTGTTGAATCTCTGCCGCCCCCGAGGCCGGTCATACCCGCGCCACCCATCTCGCCGGTGAACCGGAGGGCTGCAGCAGCCAATACCGAAGTTGAGGAGAGTCCTGCCGATGCACCAGGGAGCGGCCGACGCCGCAAGATCACGAGCAGCGCTCTGGCTTCGAGTGCCAGACTACAGGATGCCTTATCCCCCGGAGACAACGAAACCGAGACGGTACCCATTTCATCACCTCTCGTTAGCAAAGTTCGAAGAACCACGATCGGTACGCGCAGGTCGACAAGCAGCCGTGGGAGCCGCAACTCTGGTGCATCTGTGGCTGAAGATGCCGACGAGTTATCACCTGATGGTGCTGGAAAATCTGGTGGAAGAACTCTGTCTCCTGAATTATCATCACGGCACGAAACACAAGCAGAAGAAACCGTGGCACACTCCGATGAACCGACAGAAGAGCCGCAACCCGAGCCTGAACCAGAAACTGAGCTACGTTCGGAGCCAGAACCTGAACCCGAGCCAGAATCGTTAGTAGAGGAACAGGAGCCGAGTCAGGATCTAGACGACAGTGTGGCTGAAGAGGTGGACGCGAACGAGGCAGCACAACGACTGGGGCGCAAGCGGCCCCGCAGAAGCCCACGAGGGCCGTCTGCCGAGCAGGACTCGACTCTTGTGGATGAGGATAATGATGATCCCCTGCCAAAGAGGCGAAAGAAGCAGACCCAGGCGAGTCCAGCAAAGCAAAATCAAGGAAGGCCAAAGGCAGCTTCGAAAACCAAGAGTCCGCCCAAAGCCGCCCCCAAACGGAGGAAGAAGAAAGATTCGGATGCGCCAGGAGGCGATGAGACAGTCGCAATTCCGGTGCAACGGTTTACGACGAAGAAGACTCAAGCTGAAGGCGACGATGACGACGCAGATATTCTGAATTCGGATATCCCATTCACCAGCCGTGGCGGAGTAAACACTGTGGATGTGTTGACCACCATGTGTGAAGAGGTCCTCGGGACAAGTCTGGAGACCCTTAAGGAGGGCATGCGCACTGCAGAGGACGCAGCCACAAAGAAAGAGCGTAGGGTGCAGATGCGAGCTCTGGAAGCTTACCGGGAAGAGTTGCGCAACCGGTTTCTCCAACACGTGGGTTATGACCTCCAAGGTGTGGTTGCCACAGCTGACCCGTTCTAGACCATTCTCCTCGACACACTCCACAACCTGCGCAAGCGGGTACGCAGTGTCCAAAAGGAGAGAATCACTCTTCGGGACGAAATCATGCGCATCCGTGCCGAACGGGACCAGGTGGCTATCCGGAAGGATTCCGTCAGAATTAAGCACGACAAGGTCAAAGAGGAAGCTCTGGTTAGCACCCCCTCCTCCACGAAACGCAAGCTATCTCTCAGCCTTACAGTTGACTAACGGGCGTCCCACAGAACCAATTGAGCTTATCTTCGCAGATGCATGACATCGACCTGGCGGTAGAGCGAGGTCGTGCGGCGCCTGAGCTCGGCCCAGCCGAGAAGAAGACGGCGGAACTGGCAAACCTCGAGATACTGATATCGAGGATTACAGACCAGGCCTGTACGCAGAGCGATACAGGGGGGACGCTGAAGCAGATCAAAGACTTCAATGCATTCCTAGAACGCGCCGCGGTGGCGTTGGAGGGCAGATAGGGAAGACGTGGGGAAGAGGCAGTGGGAACGGGCCTCAGCCCACGTCATGTCCGATGTTGACGATGCTTGAGGGTGTTCATGTAGGCACGGTTGCTTTGGTGTTGGGGGTTGTTTTGACGTGTGGTTTTGGCCAGGGATACCCAGGGCAGTCGGCATTCGGCTCGCTCAATTAGTGACGACCAAAAGACTTAGGACCAGGAATGTTGCCGCTTGCTCTCATTGCGATTGACAGCGCTCTGTGGTGCGAACCTTATTTTACCCCGTGTGGCTTGCAACCCGCCCCCAAAAGAGGGAAAAGTAGCCAGATTAAAGACCGTGAGCAAAAATTGGAATGCAACGCCGCTCTTTCGCGCTGGCCGAATTGCAAGTTGCAACAACTGCAAAGGGCTGAGTCGTAGGCTCGCTCTGGACCCTCTCGACCTTCCGAATTCTGAAAGATGCCCTCTATTTTTGTCTGGATGGGCTGCATTCCGCATAGTTCTCTGTTTTGACGTCACTAGCCTCATTCGAGGCGCAGTTCCACCTTTCGGCTGTTGCCCTTTAATTTTTTTTCGTCCCAATTTCCCTGACAACTGAGTCGGGGTGGCCGTGTGTGTTGTGTCATGGGAAGTGAAAGGTCAAGGTAAGGTGAGCAGAAGGTGGGAAAAACAGCTCTCTCACAGCGTGGTCCTGGCCCCACTCTCCGCATGTGGCGGTCGCCCGGCATCTTCCAGCGTGTGCTGTCGTTATTACTCTTTTCTCATAGTGTAAGGTATTGTTCCCGCCCGCAGCAAGCTGCGCGTCGTCTCGTGTCATGGCCCACGACTGGGTGATGGATGTACCTTTCTGCTCCCACCTACCAGCGCAGCTCTGGCTATCTTAACTCTCATCCGGAAGTACGGCACTTGAAGCTCGACGGGCTCATGGGTCCGTCATCAAAGTTCCCTCCCCAACCCACCACACAAGGCGAAGCCGCCTTACACGCCCCCTTCGCCCTTTTCCCACCCTGAACCCTGACTGGCTGCAACGACGGGAAAACTGGATTCTTGCTCTGGGATGTCGGGTGATGATTGGCGCCGGTGATGTTCCCTGGTTTGCCGTTTTACTTCCGATGAAGGGGGGCTTACCGCAGTACCTTACCAAGTTGCCGCGGGTGGTTGGTGGAGGGGATGCGATGGAGGGGGGGCGTGGATGAGGCAGGACAGGAGGCAATGTGTTAGGGACCCTCGGCCACCGATAGCTTTTACCTGCTTCAGCTGAGCCATGGAGCCAGGGGGAAGGGGGGTGTTGATGGAGAACATGGCACGGGGAGAGAGGTCGGCTTGTTGTTGGTGTGTGCTGTGTGCCTTGTGAAGGATGTGTGAGTCGAGTACATAAAGACGCGGGACCAGACTGTTCTCCTTCTTGCTCCATTCTCTTGTTGCTTAACACAACTACCACTCTCTCCAATACCACCCACAAGCTTCCACTCAACTCTACACCTCTTCAACCCAAAAATCCCATCATCAAAATGCCCGCCCCCGAGGTTCCCCAGCAGCAGGCCCCCATGGAGGTCCCCTCTGAGAACGGCATCGTCTCTCAGCAGCCCGTAAGTACTAGATCAAAGCAGTGATCACAAGAACGTCCGCTGACCCGATGATGAACAGTCCGCCGAGCCCCAACCCGAGATGTCCCTCCGTGGTGGTGAGGAGGCCGGATGCGAGATCTGCTGCGGTCTCTGCGGCTGCGAGGAGTCTTGCTGCTAGACGTGTTCATGACCTCATACAACGACAATGACCGATTGAGAGGGGAAGAGGCCATGATTTTAGACAACACGATTACCCCATTTTACCATCTTGTCTCATGGTCGATCTCTCCCCGTGGCGTTTGGCGAATGCTCCCTGATGGAGTATGAATGATTTATGGGCTACATAGTATAACCACAAAAAAATTGAACATATATCCCAATACTCGAAACTTTTCCATACTTGCCAAGCTTTGTTTCTGCAAGTTAACAGTGGTCGAAAATGTCTTGGGCCCTGAAGCGAGATTCCAGCGAAGCGGCTGTCCCTGGGCTGCCAAGTGTGTGCCAAGAGATCTACCCGCAAAGCTTGGCGTGCAGTGGCCTCTCGGCGCCGGGAGGGCTGAGTGGTGCAGAACACTTGACGTGCCCAGAAGTTCTGGGCTTTTTGGGGGGAGACAAGGCATCGTGCTAGCTGCTGGTAGTAGGTAGGGAGGCCAACCGCAACTGGTTCATCAACTCGTCCTGGGTTAGCTTGTCACTCCTTGGTCGCAGCACCCTGTCATCTCCTGCATCATTCTCTGACCAGACAGGACAGACCGCTCTTCGTTTAATCGTCGTCATCGGGCCCCCGGCGGTGCGGTCAGACTTTTGGTCTCTTGCTCGCCCGTCAAGTTACGGGAAAGAAGCTGTTTAGAGTTTCCGTTGTCCTTCCGTCGTGCCGCGCCTCTTCATGCGACCTTTTTTTCTCCCTTTCTTCTTCATTTCGTCTCATCCCCTGCTTATTTGCAACCTTTCAGCTCGTGAGAGCGAGGTATCTTTTTCTTTCCTGTTATTCCCCTGGCGCCCGGGTCCTGGTTGGCTAGGTCGTCTTGCAAATTTGGACGAATATACCGGGGAGAAAAGGATGCGTTCCGCAAACCCGCGCGCTCTAAAGTTGAGCGAAACGCGAACTCTTACCTTATTCGACCACAGAGGGCGGCTTATTCAAAACCAGCCCCTTTCCGTGCAGTTAGTTACTCAGTGCCCCCCCTTGCTGGGTGTGCAGTTGCCGTGACGTGGTGGTGATACAGTGACACTTCGGACCGGAAGCTGAATCCCTGGCGCTGAGCTTTTTTCTCTCCCATTTCTTCGGATTGAGGTTCTGAGTTTCCCTGCTTTTTGGGGCGGGAGGCGGTTGAGATGGGATGATTTGGGGGGGTTGAGTTGGCGGCGCAGTCCCTGCTGAGGGAATTACAGCGGGGCGTTCTGGCCTGTTCGCCATGTTTCGTTCTCGGGTGTGTGCGAGGTTGATGAAGTCACATTACGAAATGTCACAGGGCCGATCACGATCGGTGTAGTAGTAGTAAAAACTCGGTCTGATACCAAACACAAACGCCAAAGTCGGGCTGGAGCATGATGGAAACCAGAGACTTGCGGAGAGTGCGATTGGGAGATCGTAGCCTCCATTAGGGGCTTCTTTTGTGCATTTGTAGATGCTCTTATAGTAGTACAACGTAACTTCTATAGCGAACACGGCAAACCTCCATCATGGGCTTGAACGACGGGATCACGGTCCGAGTTGACAACCGCTTTTGTACAATTACAACACACGCCGACCTACTCCATGGCCCAGGGCAAGTAAACGTTCTGCACCAGTCTCGACGAGCCTCATTTGCCCCCGAAAGCCCCCGTGATGCGGTCCATGACAGTCGCCTTGCCCTCGGCCTTGCGCTGCTGCTTCTCCTTCTCCTGCTCGTCCCACAGCTTCTGCACGTTCTTGGCGACCTCCGCCTTGGCCCGCAGATCCGCCCGCAGCGCCGCCTCCTCGACCGCGCGCTCCTCCTCGGGGAGCTGCTCCAGCTTCTCCTTCCACGATTTCTCGAGGTCCGGCCGGGGCTGCATGGCAGGGGCCGTCTCGGCGGCGGCGGGTATTGAGAGGTCGAACTTGGGCACCGGCAGGCCGTCCTGCTTGGCCGCCTCGATGGCCTTTTCTTGCTCGACCATGCGCTGGTACAGCTTGTCGGCGTGCATCTGAATGTCTTCTTCGACCTGCGCCGGGCGGTTGTAGACGGATTGGTAGCCCAGGGCTTTGAGGAATCTCTGCGTGCAGGAGAAGCGGAGTGTTAGAATAACCCGAGTGATTTGTCTCCTGTCGTCGCGACAGCTGGAGAGGAGGAAGAAAACGTACCGTCTGCATGGTATAACACTTCTCGAACCGCTGCACCTGGTGCCTGCACATCTGCATCCTGTCCTCCCAGGAGCCGCTCTTCATGCAGTTCACCCACTCTTCCTGCTGCAGCGCGCAGTTCTCCAGCGCCGCCCGGCCGATGTTGTGCTTGCGCTCCTTGTACCCGTCCAGCACGTCCATCAGCTTCTCGTGGTCCGTCTTGCTCTCGGCCTCGATCTCGGCGTAGGGCCGGTAGGTCTTCCACAGGTGCGCGTACCGTCCATCCTGGAAGAGGCTCTCCTTGGGCACTTTTGGTCTTGAGTCTGTTGTTGCGTCGGCACCGTTTTGTGATGTTTGTGATGTTGTTGTTGCTGCTGCTGCTGCTGAGATTGCTGCTTCTGCTGCCTCTGCTGCTTTTGTTGCCGCGGCGGCCGCTGCCTGCTCCGCTTCTTGGATCTGTTGCTGGATCTTGACGGGGGATTCGCGCTCGAGGAATTCGCGGAGCTTGGGGTCCAGGGACTTGAGAGGGTCCGAGGTGGTGGTGCTGGAGCTGAACCAGCCGTCGAACCAGCCCATTTTGAATGAGGGCCTCTAGGTCAAGGAGGATGGTCGAGGAGGGGTATCTTGAAGAGCTTGGGAGGGGAGGAGGGGCGTCGCAAACTGAAGCTCTTCGAGAATTTCCAGGCGGGATTTGGTGATCCAATCAGATGCTCAGAAAGACACCAAAGGATGGTGTCAATTGATAACGGCGCACTGTACACAGCACTGTACAATGAGCTTACTTATATCGAATTCTATTTGTCGAGCTACTGTCATGACGCTGCTGGACGCTGTTGCGAGGTAGAAGGAATGTGATCATCTAATGGGCTCACGGGCTTGCTTCAAGTGAAGCCAGGTCTACATCACACCAACCAGGTATCAATTTGGTTTGTGAACCTCTGGTGAATAAGGTAGTTCCCCCTCGTTGCAATACTCAGGTTGGTCTCGTACCTCAATTCGATGATTGACAAGAATTCCTGCCACATTCAGGACTTCGCCCGTTGGCATTGCTTGAACGGGGACTAGGATAGATAGACCTGGAGAGATAGGTCCGGACAGGCAACTCAAACATCACGTCACAAAGACCACGGATAAGACACAGCTGTACTTCCAATCCCTAATCATTTTTTCGTTCATTCGACCTGAGGCACATCGTAGTTTTCCGTTCCCGCAAAAATCACAAGCCCATCGTGTGCCCGGGTCACCCAGAGAAACATAACCTCTAGTTCACGACCACGTAGCTGTTTGGCTGATCGAATTCATTTTGGTCTTGATTCTGCATCTATAACACAATCATTGTGGATGCAGTTTTCCCTGATGACCTCCCATCCGGTATGAAATGAATAACCCACACCGCAGTCACGCCGTAAATGCCAATGAGCCGATTTAGAACTTGCTGAACTTCTTGACAGCCTTGCCGGTGCGGGGAAGGACACGCAGGACGTTGAAGCGGACCTAGTGGCCATGTTAGCAACCATATCCCATACCATTGTATTGTCTCCTAGAGATCGCGGGGGGAGGTCGGAACATACAGTCTTGGACAGAGGTCTGCACTGGCCAACGGTGACCTGGTCACCCTCCTCGACACGGAAAGCGGGGGAAACGTGGGCGGCGAGGTTCTTGTGGCGCTTCTCGTAACGGGCGTACTTGGGGATGAAGTGAAGGTACTCGCGGCGGATGATGAGGGTGCGGTGCATCTTGGTGGAAACGACAGTGCCGGTCAAGATACGGCCACGGATGGAGACCTGGCCGACGAAGGGGCACTTCTTGTCTGTAAGACGCGCCAACGTTAGCAATCGTATTTCTGGCGGTGCATCATCTGTGCATGTCCGTATTTCCAGCGCGCGGCATCGGTGTTGGCGTCTCGTTCAGTCTTGGGTTCCTCCTCTTCCCCTCGAGTGCCAAAAAGGTCTTTTTCCATGTTCTCGAGTGTCGCAAAATCCCATGTCGAAAACTTCCGTCTGCCGTGTCGCGTGCGCCAACATTCCCACCACATCATTCGTAATCGGTGCTCGCAAACGTACCGATGTAGCTGCCCTCAATGGCAGTCTTGGGGGTGCGGAAACCCAGACCGACGTCCTTGTACCATCTGCGGCCGCTCTTGCCAGGGCGGGCAGACTTCGCCTTGACCTTCTGGTTGAGGAAGATACCCTTCTGCTTCTGGAAAGCCCTCTCGGACTGGACGGTCAACTCGGTAGCCATCTTGACGTCGTGATGCGGTCGCGGGTCGACTGGGCGGGTGGGTGCTGTTTGGGTTAGAAGTCGAGGTGCTGAACCTTGCGATTTTTTTGGTCAGACTCAAAGTCGGGTCGGATTGGATTGGCACGCACGAACAAACTGATTAGGGCTTGCAACTGTGGGCTGTGGGCTGTGGCTCCTTCCCTTTTTTTTCGGGAAGCGAGGGCGGTGTGTGGCTGGTGCCTTGCTGTCCAGCCACGTCGAGCTGGGACCTGCCAAACAGTGGGGCGCAGAGGAAGAATCGACGTCCCGAGGCGGCGACAGCCGACACCACAGCAACCACAGGCCCCCGAACGCGGTCTGTTGACATCATTCCTTAGCAGCCAATCAGGGGCCCGGTCAGAAGTAAACACCGACCCATGCAGCCCACCACCCGTGCTTGGGGTGTGTTAGGGGACTTTGGAACTTGGACATTCACGCCACCAACAATCGCGTTTGCTCTTTAAGACGTGACATGTGCACGTCTCGCTCTCCCACTTGAAGCCTCACAGTCAAATCGCCACTCTGATATTCACGATGGCTTCATTCGGCGACGCGACCATGCCTTCCACGCGGCGGACGCGCAAGTCCATCGGCGCACCGACGACGACGAGGAAGGGAACCGACAAGGAGAATGCGACCATCGACGTCGGCACCACACTTGCAGAGAGTCGTAAGAAGTCGCGAAGCAAGAGCATTGGCCCCGGCGGCCTAGACGCCCTCAAAAATGCAAATGGCAACCGCAGAGCAGTGAGAATGCTCGTGTTTTGGTCTTGTGCACGCTCAGCTAACGTTCGTAGTCCCTCGCTGTGCCGTCACGGCCCCCGCCGCGATCGATTTTGAAGCCCACGATGCCGCTTCTGCCCGAGATCCCACCACACCGCAAGCGCAACGCAGACCTTATCGACTTGGGTCCGCCCCGGGCCAGCACCCCAACGAACACATCCACTGGCAACTCCGCCGGCAGCTCGTCTGGTTCTAAGATTGCCTTGCGCACGGAGGAAGAGCAGCAGGCCGCATCTAGAGAACGAGAGGAGCGAGAACGCAGAGATGCGCGACGCAAGTCGCTTGCCAACCGCAGAGTATCATTCGCCGCCGAGGCGACCCTTCACACATTCCACGAGATTGAGTTCAACCAAGACTCGACAGGGTCAACAGACTCGACGCGACGTGCATCTAGCGCAAATGGAAAGGGACCTGACCGGGCGTCCACACCGCAAGAGCAGGTGGACGAGATAGTTCCCCAGTCACCAGAGAACCAGAGAGAGCTCCACCAGAAGAAGCGCAGGCGCAGTTCCACCGCCAACCTGATGGAGTTCACAGACGATGAGAACACGGCCGCATCGGGTTTCAGCTCAGATTCTGAGCCTGCTGATGCGGTAGAGGAGGTGGACGGAGATGAAGAGGTCGAGGAGTCGGACTCCAACAGCGATTCTTCGGATGACGATGGCACCATGATGACCATCGACGACAATGAGGTCACCGGCGCATCAGTCATGTCTGGCCGTACCGTCGCATCAGATGATGAGAACGACACCCTGGATGAGGCTCTGAGGATGGCTGCGCGACAAGCAGGAACTCAACGACTAGGTTCAGACGACGACGACGAGGAGGAAGAAGTCATTCCCTCCTTTGGCTGGATCAAGAAGAAGCCACAGGACGAGGGTGCCAAGAGCCAGGAGAACGCCCCTCCCCCTGCACGCAACAGTCCTCCCGAAGACGAAGACGAGGATGACATGGATATGGACATGGACATCACCTCAGCGGTTGGTGGCATTATGAAAGATAAGACCTCCCAAAGTGCTTTCGACCCCAACGAGGATATGTCCATGGATGTCACACGTGCTATCGGCGGTATTCTTTCCCGAGTCAACCAACAAGCCGCCGAGCCAAGCCAAGAAGATCAAACCATGGAGTTTACCACCGCCGTTGGAGGTATCCAAAAACAGAATCCCAACGACACCCTTTTCGACGAGGGTGAAGATGAGGACATGTCTATGGAATTCACAACTGCCATTGGCGGTCTTCTGCCGTCCCAGGCCAAGAGAGACACATCCCAGAAGCGTCGCAGGACCATGACTACGGGCGACAACTCGGTCATGGACGAGTCCACAATGGACATGGACATGACTGTTGCCATGGGTGGCATTCTCCCAGCGGCTGATAAGACACTTCATGGCGATGAGACCCTGGGCATGGACATGACTGTTGGACTCGGCCGGATCATGTCATCGCCAGACAAGCCGATGGAAGAAGATGACGCTACAGGAGGCATGGACATGACCGTTGGCGTTGGAAAGATTCTTGGCGCTGCTATCGCTTCTCCGGAGAAGGATGAGCCAACCATGGATATGGATATCACCACAGCTGTTGGAGGCATTCTACCTACTTCTGAGGCGGCTGATGCAGAGGATGCCACGATGGGCATGGACATGACCACAGCTGTTGGAGGCATCATCGGAGGACCTCAATCACCAGAGGCTCGGATTGCCGCAAAGAAGCTCATGGAGGAGGAGGTCGACAAACCCGACACGCCCTCCAAGACCTTGTCTGTGAAACCAGCATCGCCTGCAAAGAAGCTGGCTGCGTCCGTCAAGAAGAACGCCCCGACAGACAGCCCTGGCTTCAACCCATTCCAAGGCAGAAGCCTCCGCAACAGCATGCCTCGCGCGAGCCTCTTTGGCCAGTCGCCAGCCAGGAGTCCTTCCAAAAGCCCAGAGAGGAGTGCCAGGACACCTAGCCCTCCGAAGTCGGCAGCGCCACCACCAGTGGCTACGACTCCCTTGGACAGCTCGCCAGTCAAGACACCTCAGTCTTCCAAGAAGCGAGGACGTCCCAAGTCACCGACCAAGACGCTCCCCAAGTCTGCTTCAAAATCACCAACGAGAAAGCCAACAACACCGTCACTTGACAATACCGCTAACCGTTTGAACGTCTTCCAGCAAGATCCAGCAACTGGAGCAAGGACGCCCACTGTTGTTCTCACTCCCCAACCCCGCAGGCATTCTGGTGTCGGCGCAGACAAGCCTGGGCTGGGATCTCCTCGCGTTGCTGCTATCCTTGACCGACGAGGATCTCTTGGCGAAGCCGCCCAGCAGTTCGTACCCGGAAAGACCCGCGGGGTTACCTTTGGGGACCCAAAGATCATTGAGATTGAAGTGGACAGAGATCGCCAAGATGAAGAAGACAAAGAAAACGGCCGTACAATTCTCGAGCGCGAGGCGGATGGCGAGAACGAGAAGGACGCAACGCTCAACCTTAGGGAGATGATTGACAGCTTGAGCCCGAAGAAGAAGCGCCTCCAGGGTCGCAAAAGTCTCCACGTCGGAAGCGCCAAGGGTCTGCTTGGCAAGCGTCCTGCCGAGCTTGACGACGAGGAGGAGCGCGAAGACAACGACGGCGTCAAGAGACTCAAGGGACACCAAGGAAGTCCTGTCAAAAACGTCAAGCTGGCTCAGCCCCCTAGCAAGGCCGAGACTACTGGTCGCAGATTGACTCGTTCTTCTCAACGCTTCTTGGAGGAAGACAACACAACTAAGGCAACCCCGACACATTCCGAGTCGCCATTGAAGGGTGGAAGCACGGCCAAGTCCCCTCACGGGCAAGGACGCTTCAGAGATGTCGAGGATGATACCGCCACTCACCCCATGAACCTCGATGGCTCGCCTGTTCGAGCAGACAATGAGCTCATGAATGAGGATTCCGAGGAGCGCATTCATCTCCAGGACTTCCTCAACATGACTTCCATCCGCTTCATGGAGTTGACTACGACGAAGCGGAGGCATACTCAAGCCCCAGACATGTTTAGAGAGATGGGTGGGAAAGAGGACTTGTCTTTGGAGCGTTGTGTAGTCGCCGGCGCTTGCACGGTCCCCATGCTGGAACTTTACCAACACTCTTGCCGCGAACTGAAGAAGTACATCTCTGAGGGACGCAGAATCGTCCGCGAGATCGAGTCCGAGACCTTTGAGGAGAACCCGCCTCTCTTCCGAGAGTACATGTCTGCCTCGCCCGACTTCAAAAATATTCTCGACAACCAGTTCAAGAACGGCAAGACCCATGCCCGCCTTGAGAGCAAGGCCATGTGGTACGAGTGGCGCATGAAGCTCCAGGAAGGTCTGAAGGACGGGCTTATCAGAATTGCCGAGGGCATGAAAACCGATGAAAAGGTTCTCCAGCAGCAACAAAAACTGCTCGCCTCCACCCTTCCTGCTATCGTGTCCCGCTTCACCGAACTTGAGCAAGAGTATAGCAACCTGCAGGCCGTTGCCAATGAACTGGCGGACTGCGACCCAGAGGAACTCGAGACCGCCAGGGCTGATCTCGCCGAGGTTGAAAGCGACGTCCAGGAAAAGACTCAACTCATTGCCGAGCTCCGACAAGAACTCGAGGATGCCGAGCGCGGTGTTGAGGCCCTCACGCAGGAGAAGCAGCAGTGCCACGAAGATATCAAGGAAGCAGAGAAGATTCGCGAGGACTGCCGAGGGTGGTCGACCGGCGAAATCAGTGCACTCAAGGGTATGTAAAACGTGAAATCCGTGTGTCTTTTGCTAAGCTAACTTGACCTCAGGACGAGTCGATGCCTTGGAGAAGCAGCACGGTTGGGCCGTCACAGGCGTTTCCGGCAGCCAAATCTCCATGACATACCTTCGCGAGATTGAGATCGTGTTCGACATTGCATCCTTCCAGCCCCGGAAGAAGAACGCGAGGATCGACCTGTGGTACATTGCCGCGAATCGCGCATCCAACCCCGTGCCGTCGACGCCGGAGAAGGACTTTTTCCTGGAATGCATTCGGGACCACATTCGTGGCCTGCCGCAGAGCCGCACTAAAATTGCGGATCTCCTCCACATGGTTCGCACTGCGTGGGACAAGGCTAATTCCACCTCCAACCATGTCCGTCGGTTGAACATCACCTTCCCGACCACCGTTGCGAGAGTTTCTGACTCGTCTATCGCGGTCAAGTCGTCGCTTCTCATGGCGCCGCTGGAGACAAAGGTGGAGATTGCTCTCGAGATCAGAGGAGCAAGCAAGCCTGACGGCGTTGACTTCTCGCTTCATCCTGAGGCGACGGTCGTGTACGGGGAGCATTTCAACACCGGCAAAATTGCCGAGTTCTTGTCCACTCATTTGGGCGAGACGGCTTTTTCTCAAGAGGAAGGCGCCCCTTCATGGAGCGATGTGGTCGTGGACCTTCACGAGAGACTTTTGGCGAGAGGGAAGAAGCAGCAGGAGTAGCAGGTTTTCGTTTGGCTGCAGGCATTACTAGTACTACCTTGTAATGAGTGATGATGGCGGGTTATTGTTGTTGGGATTATGTTGGTGGGAGGCAGGTTTGGTTTATGGCGCTGTGGGGATACCCTGTGTGTATTCGAATAACGTACATTTGGTTTTGTTATTGCCGTTTTGTTTTATCCAAATGAGATTATCTTTGGTCAATTTTTTGCATCTTGATTTCGAAGGCGTGATCGTCAACCAAGTTTAGGCTTTGCCACTCATTGTGACCGATAACAATCATTTGTTCTCGAGTACTGAGGCAGTGTGATCCCAATTTTCAAGTGAACATAGAATCAATTGAGAACAATGAGATTAGACGCGAGGGGCAAACGCAGTTGGGACTAAAAGACGTTGGCAAACGACTGAATCAAACGTGGCCAGACAAAGTGGGTGGGGGTGCTCGGTGAAGCCTGCTCACCGAGAACATCACAACTGCAACGTTTTTCCAAGGGCTGCATTTTGTGCGCTCCTAGTCCTTCGCCAATCCGAATGTCACCAGAATATTATTGAAGTCACTAGGGCGAGAAATCCGAGCCTTGGGGGCGACGGGCTCAGGTCCCCTGAAGGGGCTGCTGTGCTTGGTGGTGTAAGGTGCTGGGGCGTTGGCATCTCAACTTGACTTCACCTCAATTAGGAAATCCTCAACTCACCCGCCCCACTCGACCGCCCAAGGCACGTGACCCACCCGCCCTCGTCGTCCGGTCAGTCTATTCAATCTCGTCCCCCGACTTGGTTTTTGAAAAAAACCTCTCCCTCTTCCCTTCTTCGCCAACGTTGAGTCAAGATACCTTCCCACATTCGTCGCTTTTCAGCAAATCTTCATCGCTTTACAGCACGAACTCATCTTAACTTCAACGTCAGCTCACCCCCTTTCGTCTTACGACGACATTACCTTACTTTACTCATCTCTATTGCCAAAGATTCCGCACTCAACTCGTCACAATGGCGACTGAACTCTTCATCGACAAGGTCAACCTGGCTCTCCAGACTGCCGCCAGCCATCCGCTCCTATCAGTTCTTGTCTACCTGGCCAGCATGACAATCTACCGAGCCTGGCACTCTGCCTGGTTCGCCGATTGCTGGTACCAGTGGACTGGTGGACTGATGGGACGGATGTTGGTGGACGTCGCCAGCGTTGCTGCGTCGCCCCTGAAGCTCGTCATCGCCTACATGGCTCTGTTCTGGCGGATGTTGATCTCTTTCGGCCATGAGATGCCAACGGATTCGGCACAATGCCAATCCCCAAAGCCCGGGACTTCTGGACCCCGGCCTGGCACCCTCTTCGACGGACTCCCCTAGCAAGGGAGCTCGACGAACGAGGGTCCAGTTATGTGAGCCTTCTCTCTTTCTACTCTGAAGTGTATTGCAGATTGCTAACTCAGCTGTCAGGCCCCCCGGTCCACCGCCTCCAGAGGTGGACCAACCCAAAGACCTAGCGACGGAAACCGCGCGCCTCGCCAAGAAGGTTGCCGATGCCGATGCTCAACTCAAGCAGCAATCTGTCGAGAATGCCGCTCTCATCGAGGAGATTGCCGAGCTGAAGAAGAGCGCCAGGCTGGAGGAGTCACGGCTCAAGCAGCGTTCGACCGAGAATGCCCGCCTCAACGAGGAGGTCGCAATTCTGAAGGAGAAGCTCTTGAAGCGCGAGAAGACCGAGAGATTGATCGCATCCTTCAAGACGAAGGTTGCCAGGGTCCCTGAGTACCGAGCTCCCCGCCCTTGCAAATGCAAAGTCATCCCCAAGAGTCAGCAGTATGGCATCTTCCACGTTAGCGAGGGGATGGTCCTCGAACCTCCCAAAGACGCTCTTAAGAAGCAACTTTCCCTGAGCAAGGTATTCACCGTTGCCGACACCACCCCCGTCATCGCTCCTCCTTTTCTACCCGGCAGCAGGGTCACCGACAATGCCCCGGTCAACGTCGCTCCTGTACTCTCTCATAGCAGCATATTGATCGTCGCCGACATCGCCCCTGTCAGTGTTGCGCCTGTTCTTTCTCTGACCAGTGTCTTCACCGTCACCAACAACGCCCCTGTCAGCGTTGAGCCTGTGACCAGTGTCTTTACCGTCACCGACAACGCCCCCTCCACCGCCGCCGAGCGCGCATTCCATGCTTCAAATGTGGTGTCTACCGATGAGGATAGTACCCATGAGAACGCGTCGAACGACGGTGCTGATGAAAAGGCAAAAGACGAGGTTGAGAACGAGGAAAATGGGAGTCAGATCGCGAAGTCTGACGACAAGAACGAGGTTCAGGAAGAGCATGAGAACGAGGACAAGAGAAGCAACGAGGTCCAAGATGAGCGAGAGAAATACACGAAGAAGGATAACGACAGTGATGATGACGAGCAGGATGAAGGCCACGACCTCGGCGGCAGTGGAGCAGTCTTGATACTCCCTGACCATCCCCTTTCTGCAACTTCTACGCCCGCGCCTTCAGAACAGCCTGCAACCTCTAGCACCAATGTCTTCGCGCAAACCAACACTCCCTCAACCGAGTTGCCTCTCCCCGCTCTCCCTTCGGAACAACCTACGACCTCCAGCACCAATGTCTTCGTGCAAATCAACACTCCATCAACCGAGTTGCCTGTCCAAGCTCTCCCTGCGCTAGCACCCAGATCACCTGCCACTCACAAGCGCAGACTCAGTGACGCTGAGGAGCCGAAGAGATCCGGTAATGGACCTGCATCCCGACCAGTCTCAACAGATTTCTTCCCCCCGCTGTCAACATCCGCCAACGCTACAGTTGAATCTGCCTTCGCTACTGCACAGCTGCATGCCACTGAACTTGGCTCTGGCTCTTCCACCACGACTGCACCTCTTCTTGCAAGCTCTACCGCTACCCCGACTGCACATGTCAACGAAGATGAGGCGATGGAGGTTATCGAAGACCAGACTAGCAACACGGTTGAGCGGTCCCAGCAATACAATAGCTACTTGATGGACGGCGTTGTCGATGAGCCCACCGTGGTAGTTGAGGGAGTCGCCGGAACTCATGACGGATCTATGGACGGTATCATTCAGCAAGCACCTCCTGTCGCTACTGATGGAGTCAACAATGCCCAAGGAGACGCCATGGAAGTTATCGAGATTGAGACGAACCAGGGTGAAAGCAACCTCATGGAAGGAATTACACAATTCGAGACCGCAGCGCGAGGCGATCAGGAGATGGCCGATGTCACCGGACCAGCCCAAGACCCCAACACGCGTCAATACGCCGACCTCGACATGCACGACAACTTCTCTAGTGCCACTTCTGCCGCTGAGAACGTGGATACGGACATGCAGAATGATTCATTCCTCGCTTTCACACCTCGACAGCCCGCGACGCAGGTGGCCATCGATCGAGAGATCGAGATGGACATTCTTGAAGATCTGCGTCCAGAGTTGCCGGCCACTCCTGGAGAATTCGGTCCGTTCAATGGGATCTTTGATGAGCCTTTCGTTGAAGCCGGCCATTCTTCACCGCCGCTGGTCTTGTCTCCCACAATTCCAGACGAATTCTACGCTCACCCTCCCCCAATTCCTCTGAGGGTGCCGTCTCCAGATCCCCAGGACGATCTCTATTCCCTTCCTCCGTCAACCCCTCCCAGGTCACCATCTCCGGACAACCAATTTTACGCTTATCCTCCCCCTATTCCTCTCACGGTGCCGTCTCCAGATCCCCAGGACGATCTCTATTCCCTTCCTCCGTCAACCCCTCCCAGGTCGCCATCTCCGGACCTCTATGACGATATATACTCCCCCCCTCCGCCATCTCCTCGAAGGTCTGCTATTCCTTCGCCCTCAGCCGCCCCTGTTCTCGAGCACAGCAACCAGACGCGAACTCGGACGGAACCAGAGTCAGTGGCAGTACCCGCGGATACCGTTAGCGAGGAGACTACCGAGCGGCAGGAACAAACACGTACGGAAACGACGACAGGAACCTCGACAGGACCACGGACAACTCAGCAGCATTCCTACACGCTGAAATTACCGCTTGAACCTTCTACGTCGCACCGTACACCAGTTACGCCCATGACCCCGACCCCCAACGCTCAGCCAGCGGCTGCTGGTCCATCATCGGCTTCGCCTCGAAGAATAATTCGCAGAGGCCCGCGTACAGATCCCCTTCGTGCCTTCCGAACAACAAAGCCCTCGCCCCAGACTCAGAAACCCAAGGGTACGGGCTGCGCAAAGCTGGGGCCGGACGGACGGGTAATCCGCTCACCCGCGGCCGGGCCCTCCGAAGCTCCCAAGACCCCGACGTCAGTCAAGGTGCTCGCACCTAAACATGACGGCTCGGCGGCAGACCCCACACAGGCCTCCCCGGACGCACCGCGCATCTCAGTCTTTTCTATCTCTAACCCTCAATGACAATGAGTCCGTACGCGCTACTCAAGAAGAAGAGAACGGGAAGAAGAGCGGGGGAGAGGCAGCGGGAAGACGAAACAAAACATCAAAGAAAAGAAAAAACCACAAAAACATCCGAAAACCAACCAAAACGAGAAAAACAGAAGGGGCCACTGAGAGTGGGGAAGAGTCATTGGCAGAAGAATCACCAGCAAAGCTTGTTGCTTGAGTACGGATGTTTCTTTGAAGGAATGGATGAGGATGGTGGAAGACGAAAGGCGGCCTCAACGGCAATGAGTCTATACGCGCTACTCAAGATGAAGAGAGCGGGGGGAGAGAGGCAGCAGGACGACGAAAAGAAGAAACGAAAAATAAAAACATACAAAAAAAAAAAAAAAAAAAAAAAAAAAAAAAAAAAAAAGAAGACAAAAACACGAAAACCAACCAAAACGAGAAAAATAGAAAAAAGGTTCCTGAGAGTTGGGGAGATTCATGGGCAGAAGAATCTGGCTACCAGCAAAGCTTGTTGTTTGAGTACGCATGTTTCATTTCTTTGTTAGATTATCTGTTCTTCAACTTCGTCCATCCATTTGTTCCACCACCTGTCCGATTCTGCGCGCCTTCGGCATCGTCCAAAGCCCAGGCATCGTCCTCCAAGACCTCCCATTCCGGCACGGCCACCTCACTCAGAAGCTTCTTCTTCAGCTTATCGGCAAGCTTCAAGGGGCTGGGAAGCTTGAAGCTGCGGATGAAATCGGAACCCTCCGCACCTCCGAGGAACGTGTGAGTTGTGCCATGGGAATAACGTCCCATCCAAGACGACGCTTTCCCGATTTCTTCTTGCTCGGGGTTGTCGTTCTTCGTTGCGGGCGACGAAGACACCGGGGGATAGATGCGACCTGTCTGAGTACTATGCAGCTGTTGGCCAATGAGCAGATTGTACAAGTTGCGACCCATGTGGCAGACGTCGTCGAACGAGTTGCGATCACCAACAGAGACACCCTGCGTGGAGCAGGCCCAGGCGATGTCGTATGCAAGCAGGGTGACGCCCTCGAGGAAGAGCGAATGCGTGACGGAGTCTTCTTTTGCGAGAGTGGGAAGCGCCTTATCGACATAGAGTGGCCGAGGTCGCGGGACATAATGAGGCTGGCTGTCTCGATCATCTGAGGTTAGGTTGGGGATGACAGAAGAACCAGGAAATGGGACATCGCCGTGCTGATATGAGGACGCAAGGTTGAAGACCGTGGGACGAGGGTAGTCCCGGTGCGGGAGTGTGATCTCTGCGGGCAGGCGAATCGAGAGATAATGCGACGTCAGTACGACGATATGGGCCAGGTTGGCAAGTGAAGTGGACAATGTCTCGGGAGACACGGCTGGACGGATCAGTGAGAAATTCACAGCATGTATTCAGTTCAAGCAACTTACCATTCATAGATGAAAGATCTATGACATCAACCCCACCAATCTTGTACTCATATCGAGATGAGGACCCTTTCTTGATTCGGCGAAGTCCATACAACTTGGCGGCCTCCATGCACAGGAAGGCTCGAGTAGTCGCCATATTGTCGGCGCTGCGGTTCCATTTGTACTTGGTGACCGAGATGGAGCGCTCAGTCTCATCCAACTGTCTGGATCTCCGGGCCTGAGTACCGTCAGAGGCAGATGTCAGATCCGACTTGCGGCGCGACAAAGCAGCTTTGCGGTCAGCGATTTCTTTTTTGGCAGCAGCGATTTCTCTCTTCAGCTTGTCGGCTTGCGCGATGATCTGAGCGGTCCTGTCCTCGGCTTTCTTCTGGTCGGAAACGGAGGCTTCAATAGCGACGGCGGAGGTTGAAGAGCTAGCCGGGCCAGTCTGGGCCAACAAGTCGTTGATCTGCTGCTGGAGAGACTCATTCTCCATCAGCGCCTGGAGGTTCCTCATACGGCCTTCATAGCAGCGGTTGCGCGCATCGACAGCGCAGAGAAAGGGCCGCTGCTGGGGATGATGCGGTCTTTGGCAAATGTCGCAGTTCATCTTGGCGACATGCGGCGAGTCAAAGTTGGAAGAGACGCGAGGAGACGGCGAGTTTCAAAACGATCAGGGAGCGGCATGGGCAGAAAGTCGCAACGGCAATGACGTGGGGAATTTGACTTTCTGGCGGATGAGGTTGAGTTGAGTGCAGGACGTTCGGAGGGAGACTGCGACGTGAAATACGCAGTTCCCAAGTCGAAGTCGCAGTGAGTCGGCCGCGGTGTCCACACGATCTGACTGGGCAGGTCCTGTTCGAAGATATCGAGTCACGAGGGCGAGGTCGGGTGAGAGGCGGCGTTGAAAGGAAGCCAGCCAAGAAAGGAAACAATCGAGGCCCGCGGTCGCGGCGACACTCCGGGCAGGCAGCAGGGGGGTCCCCCAACCCATTTGAATCCCTGCGGCGCGCCACAGAGGTGGCCAATCACCGCCACACCTGCCTGAACAGGCCTTGGCGGTCGCATCGCAGCAAGTGAGGCAAGCATGGACCACTCTCGACCGCCTTCCAGGGGTGAGCTGAGAGGTACAGTGAGGCGGTCGGCCACTGTCAGTTCTGAATTTCCGACTTCCTCCACTGAGCTCAACAGCAAACATCACAACACCACCAGCACTCTCTTTGTGGTGACCAAGAAGGACGTGTTGAAGAAAGAAAATTACAAAACTTTCTTCAAGCTCGGCCTCACAGTACTATTGTTTGACACGAAACATCAAAGAAAATGGCCGAGGACGCGAACGGATCACAGAGACCCAAGTCTCTTCAGAGCACCAAGACGCCCGAGCCGCGGGTCGACCAGCAGGCGGCCAACGGCCACGATAACATCTCGCCAGGCACGCCCGGTCCTTTTCCTGATTTCGACTGGGAAGATTTCGAGGCCCGCTACGAGAAGGCGCTCGCGGACGCTGATGAGAAAGAGCGACAGCTGTTGGAGCAGTTTGAGGGCCTTGTCAAGGTGCGACTGCCGGCAGAAACTACTATGCCCAACTGACCATGCATTTTAGTACTTCAATGTCTGGGCTTCAACTTCCAGCGCCCATGACAACGAGCGCGCAGTCAAGCGCCTCCACACAAGACAGAGATACGTCAACATGCAAGAGCAGAACATGGCTCAAAAGCAGGAGCACAGTGAGTCCCCATCCTTGCATCTTCCCATTCAACGCGTCCGACTCACAACGTATCAGTGAGGGAGGTTCTGCGGGCATTTCAGAGTGCACTTGCCCTGCTGAGCCGGAACTAAGATTCAGTCGGGAAGATGGGGTTCTAAGTGACGGATCGAGATGTTCAAGAGGTCCTACACTTATGCAGAAAAATGCATGGTTTTTGGCAGCAGATGCACTTGGTCGCGTCCACTCCTCGTTGCTGCCAGCGTGACGAGGTGAGGTCTCCACACGTGATCCAAGCTCGCGGACGCGCCTGGCCCACTGCATGTCTTTGGCCTCATCCCGTCACCTCCCAATCTCTCTTTCTTACTTTCAACAAAACCACAAACAGCCAAAAATATCACCGCCGCATCATACTAGTCGCCCACCATGGCCGCAGTCGGATCGGGTCCAAGCCCAGCCCATTTCGCCATTCCAAACATCAGCAACGTGAGTTCAAACGCACCAACCTGTCCCTTTCTTCATACTGACATTTGCCAGGACGAGCTGACGTCGTTCTTTGAGTCGCATTTTTCTGACGCGGCTTTGCAAGACTTCAAAAGCGACTTCTTCAGCCCGGAGAAGCATGCAGGCGACGGGAACGCTGCATACGACGACGAAGAGTACTACGACGATGAAGATGACGGACTTGGGTACTATCCAGACGGCGTCAAACGCACGCTCACCGATGAGCAAATTGCCATGTTCCGCCACTCTGAAATTGAAGCTCTAAGAAAAGAGAAGGAAAAGGCTGCAGACCGTCGCCCTGCAGCCTCGCAAGCAGATCTTGAAGCTGGCGAGGTTGGCGACAATGATAGCGCCAAGGAGGCTGCGACACCTCAACCACCCAAACCAAAGAACAAGAAGAAGCGCAAAGCGGGCAAGAACAAGAACCACGAACCCAAGCCGGACCTACGAAAAAGAACTTGGGACGTCGTAGAAGCTGGTCTTGACTCCCTTGACTATGACTGAGACCAGCTCGGCAAAATCGTAAAACAATTCAAAGTCGCACACAGGCTCTGGCTGTTGCTGGGAAGAACCATGGGCCGTACACACGCTCATGAACCTCCGACGTACGCCAACGTTTTTTTAGACTGGCTGGCGGAAGTTGTAGGCCGGACACGTCTGCAGAATTGACAGTTCGACAGAAATCTCGATGCTCAGAGCAGCTGAGACCATTACTCATTGGCTTCACTGCCATTAAGAGACTCACGAAAAGGATGTTAGTCAAATCGATCTACATCTGGAGCAGAGTTTAAAGAGGTATGTCACCGTTCTTTCTTCACGTTTTATCACACATGCAATGATGAAAACTTCGTATCGTCATCCTTAGTCGGAACCCAAGCTCCGGGTAGACGACGGCAGTTGACTTCAGTTGACAGCCTGAGCCTTCGAGAGCTAGGACATGTCGAGCAATAATCTTCTCTCTGAGCATGCCTTTGCGTTTTCCGGAATTTCGTTCACGGTCTCTTAACATCAGATGCTGACTGCCTAGGACAGATTGCGAGGCATAAATTGCCAGGACAGGGCCGTGGTTGGCGTAAGGGCTGGATGCATGATTGCACAGAGGATGCAGGAAGAGTTGGTGGGTTAAATTGGTATCAGGGATTGATAAGTGGTCATGTACACACGACGCGAGAGGCGAGGTGTGAGATGCATCCACATAGAATGTTAGAAGCAAGGCACGAAAAGGGCTGCCTGCCTGCCATAACGAATGGAACTGACGAAGGGATTTGACATATACTTCTCTAATGCACGAAATGTGACGCGTGTACCTGTTCTTTTGTGATGCCTCATTTTCCGCAGCTACCACGGATAGTTGTCATAGAGCTCCCGTGGCAACAAAGTCCTTTGTTCTCGAAGATGTGCCTGACACAGTCTCACCCAGACAACTGCGTCTGGAATTCGATGCAGCCTCGGGATGGCATTCTACTAGAAGCAGCAGCAATGCTGGAGCGGCAGCTCGCTGCATCGAGATTGGACGGTGGGGTGTGCACGGATCAGGCGAGCTTATCGGGCGGTCTGGACGATAAGCCTGCAGTGGATTGTCAGGCGCGTTCGAGGCCGGCTCGGTCGACGGCCAATCAGGCGGTGTTCTGAGGAAGGACCGCTAAGCCTGATTTTAGACATCCCACCTTGATTTACTCCCTGCCCCGTTCCCTCCCACACTGCACCACTCACTCCCAGAGTCCCAGGTCCACGTCCACCACGCTTGTGTCTGGCGACCGACCAACCTCAGCCACGACCCAGACCCCTCCTTGTCTACCCGCCTCCGCCGCAAAATCCAACCATCCTACCTTACGACAACATCATCACCATCTTCTACCAGTCCCGCGCGCGAACGCCGCAACGGTAGCCCAACATGGCGCGGGTGTACGCAGACGTGAACCAGAACATGCCCCGCAGTTACTGGGACTATGACAGTGTGAACATCAGTAGGTTTTCCATCCACCGGGTAGCACTGCGCCTCGGCCGAGTCCCTTGCAGCTCTCGCCAGAGCTTACAGACGCCCGGTTTCCCCCCCCATCCGGGTCGCCATCGCTGACAACTTCGACCTACAGGCTGGGGCGTGCTCGAGAACTACGAGGTTGTAAGGAAAATTGGTACGTTTTTTGCACTCTGTTAGGGGTGGTCCCCGCGCGCCTGCGCGCATGCGCAATCCCGCATACTTTTTTCGCGCGCGAGTCGAGTTCGAGGCAATATCGTGCAAGGCTGACGAACGGTTGCAACAACTACAGGTCGTGGAAAATACTCGGAGGTCTTTGAGGGCATCAACGTCGTCAACTACCAGAAATGCGTTATCAAGGTCCTCAAACCCGTTAAGAAGAAGAAGATCAAGCGTGAGATCAAGATTCTGCAAAACTTGGCTGGAGGCCCCAATGTTGTTGCGCTGTTAGACGTGGTCAGAGATTCGCAGGTATGCTGGGACTTTGATTGATGCTATTCGGACGACGGGTGTTCCGGAAGCCATGGCTGACCTTTTTCTCCTTGCAGAGCAAGACGCCCTCTCTGATCTTCGAGCACGTCAACAACACCGATTTCCGAAGCCTGTACCCCAAGTTCAACGACCTTGACGTTCGGTACTACATCAACGAGCTTCTGAAGGCTTTGGACTTCTGCCACAGCAAGGGCATCATGCACCGCGACGTCAAGCCTCACAACGTTATGATCGATCACGAGAACAGGAAGGCACGTGGATTCTGTGCAGAAAGCTGAAGCTGGGATACTTACTAACCGTGATGCAGTTGCGGCTCATCGATTGGGGTCTGGCCGAGTTCTATCACCAAGGCACGGAATACAACGTTCGCGTTGCCTCTCGATACTTCAAGGGCCCCGAGCTGTTGGTCGACTTCCAAGAGTATGACTACAGTCTCGACATGTGGAGTCTGGGCGCTATGTTTGCGTCCATGATCTTCCGCAAGGAGCCTTTCTTCCACGGTAACAGCAACTCGGATCAGCTTGTCAAGATCGCCAAGGTGCTTGGCACGGACGATCTCTTTGACTACCTGGACAAGTACGAGATCGAACTTGACGCGCAATACGACGATATTCTGGGGAGGTTCCAGAAGAAGCCGTGGCACTCATTCGTTACCGCCGAGAATCAGCGATTTGTCTCTAACGAAGCAATCGACTTCTTGGACAAGCTTCTGAGATACGACCACCAGGTACGTTTCGCGACCGTCGTCCGCCCCAGCACGAGACTGACATGTCTATAGGAACGTTTGACGGCGAAGGAAGCCCAGGCGCACCCGTACTTCAACCCCGTCAGAGACCCCGAGGTTTTCAAGCAGAACTTGGCCCAGCAGAGCGCCTCCGGTGTTTCTAGCAACTGAACCTAGACCATTGTTCTGCCCAGACTGAGAATTGACCCACGACTCTCGTGATGCCCTCGACCACACCCGCTTCGGTTCTGCTATGAGCCGGCACCCGTTAGCGGATCAGCGAGGATCCCCCCCACTGGCAGCCCGCCCTGTCAACTAGACTCAACCCATATCCTCTCAATACGACTTTAACCTTATCTTTGGAAAAAGCATGAAACACAAACCTACCTACTCCCCCTCACGAAACGGAATGACTCTCAAGACCGGTATCAATCTATTTTTTTGGGCGATGGCACAGATGGTGGTATACAGAGAAACAAAGGCGTAAACCTCAATGCAGGCGGGAGGATTGAAGGGATTCGCACAGCGGCGGAGGAAAGCAAGGGAAAAGGGACGGAGAATTTGAGATGCTCAAAGGACCAGCGAGGCATCTGCACCACATGGAGGGGAAAGGCGTTTCACGAGGTTGCTGGCCCCATGTTTCGTTCCAATTGCCCCCCTCAACGGATCCTTTCTGTCCATGATTCTGTGCGGAAAGCTTTGCATATGTGGTTTCATCATGATTTTCTTTTCTTCTCTACTGGTATTCGTCTTGATGTAGCGACTAATGAGGAAGCGTATCTTTTGCTTCCAGACCCCCCATGCACATTTGATACGCTATGCCGCTGCAGCGGATACCAAAACTCCATGCTAAAGCGCCCGTCACCTCGTCATCTACAGACACGTAAAGCAAAAATCCCTATCGCATTTGAACCCATCCTCTCCGCACCGCCTCATGTGTCCACCGGGCGTCTTGACGTGCGAGCCGGATGGACTGCCGAGTTGCACCTTCGTCGGCGTCGCAGCAAAAGCCCACGCCGCCTTGCGCTTCTTGCCCTTGTCCATCCCACCGCTTCCGACGTTGTGGCTGCGCTGCTTCATGGGCGTCGTGATTTTGGTCTGCGGGCCGGCGAGTAACACGGGCGCGTAGGACGTCTTCTTGCGGCCGCTGGAGCCCGGGGCGGAGCCGCCGCTGGTGTTTGTCCAGGACTTGAAGAGGTCGAGGGTGAGTTCGTCCTCGTCGTCTGAAAGGAGGGAGATGAAGGAGCGGCGGGCGGAAGGAGTGCGCGGGGAGGCTTTCATGGTTGAGGAAGAGGGGGCGGCGGGAAGGGAGGGCTGTTCGTGGTGGTGGTGGTGGGTCGTGGCCGCGGGGGAGGATGGCTTCTTGTTGAATTTGACTGATTTGCGTGGTTTTAGGGCGTTTGAGGCGCGGCGTTTGAGAGGGCTGCTTGAGTTGAGGTTGAGGATTCGCATTGGCGATGTCGCGCCGTTTTCTGGGACTTCGTTGGACTTTTTGGGACGACCCCGTTTTGAACGGGGCGGGCTTGATGCTGTGTTGTGGGTTGGGGAGGGGAGAGTTGGCAGTTCGATGTCTACTGACTCTGGCTCAGGTCCAGCCTCGGGCTCCGTTGCGCTTTCTGCGCCGATGTCGTCCAAGAGAGGGACGGAGAAGCCTTCTTCTTGGTTGTTTTGACTGTCTGTGAGATGTGCGTCTTCAGGGAGGGCGAGGGGTGAGTTGACAGGACTGGATGACGCTTCGGCCGTGTCCACTACCTCCGGGGCCTTTGTCTCGGCGTCTTGTAGGACTGTATCTTCCTCGCCAGGCTCTGCGATGGACCGCTGCTCCATTGTGAAGGGATCCTCGGTGCTTTCTCTCGGAGAACTCTGCTCTCCCGCGTCGGGGAGCTCTTCCGGGGTCTCAGCGGGCGCTTTCGGCGTTTCCGGCTGCGGAGCGTCGAGGTCCATGCCGTCGAGCTCGTCTACGGGGGGAGTCGTTGATGAAGTCTGGATGGGGCCTTCGCCATCTCTCTCCTTCTCGTCGTTGGCTGTCGGTGTCTCTGTATCATTCAATGGCACCTTGGACGTAGAAGCCATATATTCGACATTATCTGTAACTGGGGCAGTCGCGTTTCCGATAGGGGAGGTCGGAGCAGGCTTTTGGATCCTCGTTGGCACTCGGGTAGTAGGAATTCCCTCCTCATCGTCCGAGAAGTCGTAGGAAGGGTCGATTTGGTGTCTGACGAATTTCTCTTTTGGTGGTTCAGGGGCTTTGCTGGGTTGGTCCTCGGTGGTTTCGGAGGGTTTCGCTGCGGAACCGCTGTCCGTCTTAGGCAGGATTGCATCTGGGTCAATCTGCAGCTCAGAAACTCTTGGGGCCTCTTGAGGGGCAGCTGATTCCGATTGTTTTGGGAGACCAAAGGCTTCACTCAAGCCGTAGGTGTCGGCATCCTCGGGCTCTAGCACCTCTGTGATCTCTCCCGGCGGAGGGGTCTTTGAAAGCAATTCGATCACCAGTTTCTGCTTTGGTAATCTCTGCGCCTCGTCACCCGTAACAAAGTTGGGTGTGTCTGACGAAACCTCAGCTGCATCACCCAGCTCTGCGAGCTGTGCTTTATCTGGTTCGATGTGGTTCCCTGCTGATGTCTCCAGCTTCTTGTTTGGCTCCTGTATTTTGGTCTCAAAACCTTGCGGTTTCTCCTCTCTTTGCCGCTCCTTCGCTCGTTTTTGTTTCTTTGATTTGCTGGTAGCTTCTGTTTGAGAGGGGGATGGCTTTGTCGGTGCTTCCTGGGTTGCTGGATCTTCAACAGACACCACAGGTTGCTCTGCCTCAGTAATGTTGTCTGATGTTTCAGCAGTTGACTCCTCATTTGCTGCCGGGGTTGGCTCTTTCTTCTTCTCGGCTCTTGGCGCCCGCTCCGCGATTGAAACACCGAGAATGTCGTCGTCGTTGTCGTCATCCTGGGCAGTAAACGCTTGTAGCAGCTTCATCGACGTAGGCCTTCCCACTCTCATGGACTCCTGCCGCGCGCGAGACAGCAGCTTCATGTCGATTCGGGCGGGCTCAGCGGTCATCTTCTCGTCCTCCGTGTCTGGCCTCGAGGACCAAATAGACTGGTAACTGACAGGGAACCGGTATCTTGAGCCGTGCATGTTCGCCATCAGACTGTCGCCAAGTTTTGGTTTGCGAATCTCGGGAACTTTCCATGTCGGGTCGGCGGGCTCTGGATCTGCGCCCCAGACACTCACAGAGAGAGCCGAATTGCTCGATCCCGGCCTGCGCGGCGCCACGAGACTTGACAGTCGCTGCTCTGACCCTAACCCTCCAATGCTTGATAGACTCGGGCGTCGCTGAATTTCGGTGCTCGATCTGCGAATGAGAGCTGTCGAAGTGCTTCCACCCTTCTTCCCGTGCAGAATCCTCTCTTCCTCCTCTTCGTCGAGCTGGCCTGCAGTTTCGGCTCCATGCTCCTCGTCATCTTCCTCCTCGTCATCAGAGCCAAAGGCCTCCTCCAGAAGCATTCCCTCGTCCTCCTCCTCTTCCTCGTCCGGGACCCCCATGTCCCTCTCATGCCGCATGTTCTCCAAATGACCATTGTTGATGACGACCTTGCCGGTTTTCAGGTCGATCTCGTCACCAATGCCCGTGAAGTCCTTTTCGTATTTTGCGAATATGTGCTCAAATGTTGACTTCAGTTTGAAGGCTGCGAAATTCCGAGACTGTTCAAGCTGGTAGCCGGGGTCCCGCATCTGAGACACCTCTTCCGGCTCATAGTTGAGCTCATCGTCCTCGTCATTTTGTTGTTGACCAAGGGGTGATGGGCCAGTCCTCGGTCGCTTCGTTGGAGGCTCCATGATGATTTGCAGGCGCTAATGAGACCGCACCTTTCATTGTGCTATGAATGAGTGGATGACGCCGATGACGCCGACAATTGACATTCAATGGCGATGATGAGGTCGGCCAACATCAACTTGTTGACCCTGAGATTGAAAGACGCGGTCGCATGCGACGCACGGACTCTTCAAGCTCTCGCGTAGAGTGGAAGGGCACGGACCACGTGGGGGGGTGTGGTTGCCAGGGAAGACCGCTGTGAGTGTCCCTGACTTGCAGCGACTCTAAAGAAATTAGCGTGACATTGAGACAGAGTCCCCTAGAACGGACCAGGACACCGCTGGAGTCAGCTGCGCCCCTCCACTGAGCCTCTCTAAAGTTCACCAGACCGACTGCGTGCCTACCGACGCCCGATTACATCACCAGACCTTGAACATCCTCAACTTACCTACCTACCTACCTACCTTCCGCCGCCGAACGCCTGCCACCTACTCCGCGAGCCGCGCAAGCATGCGCGCAACGATACGATGTATTGCCAAAAGTGTCGCACACCCCTGAGGCTTGACAGCTCCCTCGAGGACCTGAATCCCGCCGCATACGATCTCCTAGTCGGTCCGTGCAAGCTTCAGATTCCATGTGTCGCGATGCGTAGCTAACCGTAACAGCTTCCTCTTCGCAGACGTCCCCCAAGAAGTCGCACTCCTCACGAATCCCACATTCCCAAGACAGCCAGAGAAAGGCACTCTACGATAAGGTGTCCCAAAATGCTGCTTCAGCAACTTTCAAGCGCCACGGCAGTGGCCCGTCGGGCTCGGCGCAAAAAGACTCGACAATGTCATTCATCTACCTGACCGAGTCCCAAGTCGCGCAGCCCGTGCTTTCGAGACCAGAACCCCAACCAGCGAATCCGAAGTCAAATAAGGGAAGCAAGGCCGGTTCAAAAGGCCAGGAGGAACCGTCCAGTAAAGCACACGAGGTGGAACGCATCAATAAGCTATTCGAGATTCTATCCGCGAGATCCGATATTGACCACCCTGTCTGCGTGGAATGTACGGACATGCTGGTGGAGGGTCTGCAGAAGAAGCTCGAGGGCGCGGCGAGAGAGCGCGACGCCTACGTAGGGTTTCTGAAGCAAGTGCAGAGCGATCAACCCAGCGAGGAGGAGGTAAAGGCGCAAGAGGAGGCGCTTAAGCAGGCAAAGCAGGCCGAGTCCGAAGCAATGGCGGAACTCCTGCGCTTGGAGAAGGAGAAGGCAGCAGTGGACGCCGAAATCGTTGCTCTGGAGGAAGAAGCCCAGCAACTCGATCGGGAGGAGGAACAGTTTTGGCGCGAGCGCAACACCTTTGCGATGAAGCTGGCCGACTTCCAGAACGAGCGCGACAGCATCAACTCCAAATTCGACAACGACGCCCAATTGCTGGAGAAGTTGCAGCGGTCAAACGTATACAATGACACCTTCTGCATCAGTCACGACGGCACGTTTGCGACCATCAACGGCTTGAGATTGGGTAGGACCTCTAGCAAGCCTGTGGATTGGCCCGAGATCAATGCCGCGTGGGGCCATGCTTTGCTGTTGCTCGTCACGGTTGCGGACAAGCTTGGATATAAGTTTGACGGGTTTGAACCGCAGCCGATGGGAAGCACCTCCAAGATCGTTCGATATGAGCTGCCCTCGCCCGCTGCCAGCCGTCTAGGTTCTCATCGCAACGCCCCACCTCCAGCACCGAAAAAGCATGTCCTGGAGCTCTTTTCCGCCGGAGATCTGCCTCTCGGCTTGACGTTTATGCACCGCAAGTTCGATAACGCTATGGTCGCCTTCCTTGAGCTCGTGCGGCAGCTCGGTGCTTTTGTCCATAGGCAGACCGCGGCAGACGGCCATCCACTTAGTCTACCTTACAAGATCGAGGGTGATAAGATTATGGACGTCAGCATCAAGCTGGGAATGACCCAAGACGATGGCTGGACCAAGGCCTGCAAGCTGACACTAACATGTTGCAAGTTTCTGCTGGCACACGCTAGTAACGTCAACACGACAGCAAGAAATGCCAACAACTAAGTGTGACGCTCACTGCCTTCTGCATTTGCTTTCAAGGATACGATATCTCGGCGTTTGGCACATGGCGGGTATAGAATGGCGTAGGGGGTCTGAGGCGTTCCAGGATACATTTTCGATGGATGGCATACCTTGGGAAGTAGTACATACCGTGTAGCCAAGGAAGCGGGCTCCTACCGTTCCTCTTAGGTAGGCGAATATCAAGTGTTTTCTCACAGTCGTTTGCATTTGCGACCTGCGGCTTTGATGACACATTCTGCACTTCGCAGATCTGCAGTTCTCCAAGATCATGACCAAGGCATTCAGAAGAGCACCTCTCTCTCACCACCAAAGCACACGTGATTCGGCGCTAGTCTCAACGTTGCAGTCTCACTGCTTCTACACTTCAGTCAGCCCAGCGGTCAACCTGACGTCCCGATTGGAGACTGCGGCCTATCTAGGCAGCAGAGCGCCTCGCGAACCACTACATGCCCGGCTGCCTTGCCGTCTCACACCTCGAATCGCTCTTTATGCGAGTCTAAAGCAACTGCACAATCATCTGCCAATCGGTTAACATGAGGCCAGAGTCATCGTTTCGAGGCGGGGTATGCTCGCCCTACTTCAGCACCAATGGCACGGCGATTGAGAAGCGTGGTACTTCGGGGTAATCGACGCTCAGCTTGCTGCTGTACCGATGTTACTTGAGCCGCATTAGGCCGCAAGGCATTGTAGCTCGTCAGTGGCCTCCGGATCTTCCTCCTTATCTAGGCTTCCTGTCCCCTTCGTTCTCTTATTGTTCTTTTCCTTCCAGGCTTGTTCATTTCCTGCTTCAAGACGCATTGCCCAATATGATCGGCCGAGGTGATAGGGTAAGACTCTACTCGATCACACAACGGATCTGTTGCTAACATCAAGAAGACCATCGACGACGAGACCGGCTCCACGGTCAGCTACGAGGAGGTCGCTTTTCGACGCGTTTCACCTCCTAGCGACGACAACGCTCTAGTTGCCCAGCAAAAGCCAGCACCCAAGCCGACCCCTGACGTGTTGTACGTGTTGCAACATGTCGGCCTTGGCGGCAAGGTCATAGAAAGTATGTAAACCTCTGATGCTGTTGCGCGAATCTCGCTGACCCAACTACCAAGGCCGAGAGAGCGACGTCCCGTTCAAGGAGATCCCAGACTATGGGGCGAGAGACGGCGAGAGCACCGCCAAGCGGGACATTGAACCAGTCCTCGAGATCGTGACCAAGATCTCGTCTTATGCCGGCGGGAGCCGGCCTGTTCATTATCGCCGCATGCCCCCTCCGCGCCCACCTCCCATCTTCAACGACGACGATGATGACTATGTGTCGTATGACTCCGACAGTGATGATGACGATGTTCCGGGAAAATTGACGGTAGAACGCACCCGCATGATTATTCACTCTCCGCATCTCATCAATGCTCTGAGGGCGACCGTGGCCTACTACCCCAACATCAATCTCCTCGGAGACACTGTCAAGATAGACGCGCCGTACCGCGCCATCGTCCACCATCGTGATGCTTTAACAAAATACAAGTTCCACCAGCCTGCTCACCACTCTTCCGAGTACGCCCGCACCACGGCTGAGCACATTGAGGTTCTCCTCAACTTCATCGAACAGACCGTCGGTGAATCCATCCGCAAGGAGGAAGAGCGGTACGCTCGCAGCACCCCCGTCGCGACTTTTGAGAACTACTGGATGGCACTCAAGCCGGGCGAGATCGTCTACGTCAACAACGAGGACGTCTGGCAGCCGCTCATCGTCAGCAGCCTGAGCCAGGAGACGACCTCGTCAGGACACAGACGCCAGTGGATGGTGGCCTGCTGGCTGCTCGAGATGGGCAACAGCAAGATGGTCCGCAAGATGGTGCAGTACAAGCTGCCTTCGTGGCCCGGCGAGCAGGTCATCCACTCTCTCGATGTGATGCCGGCTCGCTTCTACCCAGATGCGCCCGAGGAGATGCTCGAGAAGCAGATCAAGATGGGCAAGCTGTACTGGGAACTTCTCCAGCGACCGACGTACATGGAATATGACGGCTTGTTGGTGCAGTCCGGAAGCTCACGTGCTGGGCCTGCCTTCCGCGAGCCATCAGGCTACGTAAGTTGTTTCCCACTACCCCCAACCTATGGAATGTCTTACTAACATCTCCTCAGATGACTGGACGAGTTATTTGCGACGCCGAGGGCTTCAACAGGTTCGCCATGCACTCTCCCGAGAACCGCAACCACCGCTCGCGGAGACCTGCCGGTCTCCCTCCTGGCCAGGGCCCTCCACCAGAGCAAGACCATCTCCCTCACTTCCTCCCGCGGTGTGGTTGCAAGGCATGTGCCGACTCCAAAGACCAAGAGGAACCAGGAACCTACGCAGTCTTCGACAACGTCTACCCCACCAAGTCCGCCGCTCCAACCAGCGACCTCTTCTACATTGCTTGCATCAAGGTCATCCCCGCCTTCCTCCTCGGCGAGCGCCACTGGGGCCACCTGAACCTCGAGCATCTCAAGCCCGTCGTCACCGACCGCGAGGCCTTCAAGTATCTCGTCCTCGACGACGAGATCAAGTTGACGGTCAAGGCTCTCATCGGCAAGTTCGCCACCACTGACTCGGGCAGAGTCTCCCCTTGGGGCAACGACTTCGTCAAGAACAAGGGCGAGGGCCGCATCTTCCTGCTACACGGCGCGCCCGGCGTCGGCAAGACCTGCACCGCCGAGTGCGTCGCCGAGCTCACCAACCGGCCCCTCATCTCCCTGACCTCGGGTGACCTGAGCGTGAACTCGCACGCCGTGGAGAATAACCTCTCCTACTTTCTCGAGCTCGGCCAGCGCTTCGGCGCGCTCGTGCTGTTGGACGAAGCCGACGTCTACCTCGAGCGCCGCCGCGCCAAGGACATTGCCCGCAACGGCCTCGTCTCCGTCTTCCTCCGTGCGCTCGAGTACTACCGCGGCGTGCTCTTCTTGACGACGAACCGCGTCCAGGCTTTTGATGCGGCTTTTACATCGAGGATCCACGTCGCGCTGCACTACAAGAACCTGACGGACCTCGACCGCGAGCGCATCTGGGCCAACAACTTTGAGAGGCTCGATAGAGACTCGAGCGGGCGTGTCCGCGTTGCGGCCGCGGCTCGGGACTATGCGTGGGAATCGCGGGATGTGAGGTTCCTGAGGTGGAATGGCCGGGAGATCAGGAACGCGCTGCAGACTGCGCTCGCCCTCGCCGAGAGTGATGCTGCCGAAGTTGGAAGTGAGCGGATCACCGTCACTGACAAGCATCTTCGGGCTGTTGTCAAGATGAGTCGCGGATTCAGGGACTATCTTCGGAGTGGGAATGTCTACAACGGCGAGAGCGAGCTTGATGTCGAAGAGGAGGACGAGGAGATTTACTCTGACTAGTTGCCTTGGAGAGGTGATCTGCAGGATGATACTCTGATTTGCTTGGGCTTTCATGTTGGCAGTTGGGGTTATGATGTATGAACAGATTGATGACTTTCATTTGTTGATATGGAGAGATTTGGCACCAAGGACTTTAACGGCCTGCCTCATGTGTGTGAGGCTCAATAATATAAACACTCATTTGCCAAGTCTTCATAGCTCGAAATCAGCCGTATGATCATTCTGAATGGCTTGCTGACCAGCAGCTGGAAGAACCTATTGTGCAAACGTGATGGAGTAGACAAGATGGTATCCCCCAGTAGCTAAATCTCCACAAAGACCGGCTCTAGACCGGTATCAAAAAATCGGGATTTTCTTTCCTGAGCATATGCCTGAAAATATACCGTCCCCAATGGTCTTCGGCCCCTTTCCCACCTGGAGCCCACTCATCCAGATCATACTCGTTCCTCCCAACCTCCTCGAACCCAGCCTTTGCGTACACACCGTGACTCGAAGGCGAGGCATGGATCCAGCATGCGAGGCCCTCGGAGTCAACTTTCTCAAGCCCCGCCCGGATCAACTTGGTCGCAATGCCCCGTCGTTGATAAGCTGGATCCGTGGCGAGACCCTGCAACACCGCATACCTCTTCCCCTTCATGTACCTATCCTCCATCGCCACTCTCTCCTTGTACATGAGGCCGCCCAGAGCCCGAGCCGGATCCTCCTTTGGCGGCTCCCGTTCCTTCTCCGCCGCCGATTCCTTTGGCGCCTCTGTCTTGCCCACGCTGCTGCCGCTTTGTGACTCTGCCTTGGCAACAGCCGCCCCGTCTCCGCCAGTCGCGTCTTTCACTACCCAACAAGCCCACCCCAGAACACGACCGCTTGCGTCGATCGCTTTCATAAGTCTGGTCTCTGGAGCAGAGACCCAGCCCTCGATGGCCTTGCGCATGAGCTTCTGGTGCGCGTCGTCGTCGCGGCCGAGGAGCATTAGGTTCGAGAATTGGTCCGTCTTGAAGGCGGCGGTGTGCACTCTGACGAGTTCTTCAACGTCGTCGGGTGCGACGTGATGAATGGTGAAGTCAGCGCTGCTGGCTTGAGCGCTCATGTTGAAGGCTTGGCTTGAGGGTTTTGATGCTTCTGGTAGAGGGTTGGATGTGTGAGGGGTGGGGTTGAGAAGCAGAGTGATTGCTTCCGAAGAATGGTTGGTGGTTCAAAGGGACTTTTGACATTTGGTAACCGGGATGATACACATGGAAGCGGGGACGAATCCAAGCTAACGCATTCAGGATGGTCAATGGAAATATAGCTGTGCCCCCCTGAGTCCAATACTGTCTCGTTTGGTTCAATCATCGTCATAGCTCTCAGTTATGTCCACGTACATGACAAGTTATCCAACGAGATCTTATTAATAAACACTAATTCCGCTCATGAGGCGAGAGTACCACTAATCAATCCCAAGTCATGTATTGTACAACACAGAAAACAAAGCAGAGATTCATAACCAGACCACACTATACACACACCCACACCTCCTCATAAACCACACCACACAACCATCAGTAGAACAAATACGTCAGCCCCAGCGCCAATATCGGCAAACTCGTGATGAAATGCGCCTTGGCCTTGGCCCTCCCAACCTCGACCGCCTTCCTCGAGCTTTCAGCACTCTTGACATACTCCCAAATCACAAACGCACCGCTGAGCCCGACGCCTGTGCCGAGCGTGAGCACGATGCCCACGCACCGGCGCACCGCCTCCCGGGCAGCCGGTGACGTGCGGCACGCCTCGGAGAACTGGCCGTAGAGCAGCAGGCCCACGATGCTCGCCGACATGTGCAGGTTGCGCGCGCCCTTGACCTTGATGAGGGCGTGGTGGAAGGCGTCGAACTGCGCCGGCGAGACGGAGGCGCGCGAGGGCGGGATGAGGCCGAAGTTGCCGGCGCCGGTCTCGGGCTGCGTGAGGTTCATGAGGCCGTCGCCGGCGCCGAGGAGCGCGAGGAGGCCGGTGAAGAGGGGCAGGGCGGCGGGTTTCCAGAGGGTGTGGAACGGACCCGTGGGGTTGATGGACGTCATGGTTTCTTTTTGTTTAGTTTATCTAATGAGAGTGATGGCGTGTTTTGGTCGCCGAGAGGTTCGTGTATATGCTCCCAGTGTGCTGTGCTGTGAGATGGGAGGATCCGGATATGAGATGCCGGTGAAGTGTGGTGCGTGACTCGTTTGCAGCGAGCGTGGTGATGATGGACGGAGGGTGGCTCGGGTATTGTTGTTGGTTTTGTGTTGTTGCCTGGACGTTGGATTAAGCCGCCTTCTGAGACGACGACCCGAAGCCAATCACGTGTAGGATATAAACAGGAGGTTCGAGGCTAGCTCAAGCCACGCTGACGTTCTCCCGTCTTAGACACGGATCGCTAGCGAGACGCCCTCGAACTATCCTCCTCCTGTGTGGAATGAGCACTAGTTAGGTACACGTGATTTAGCTCGTTCACGATTGTTGTGTGTATCTTAGCATAGGTGAGCTCGCGAACTTTGCAAGATTGTAGAGTAATATGAATGTTGAGAAACTAAAGTCTCTTATGTCTTCGCATTCCGATCAAGGACTTATTCTATAAGCCCGGCTTTTGTGCCACTTTTGTACTAATCAAACGAAAAATAAAGATGCTTCAACACAATAAAACGAAACAAAACATACCCAGCAAGCATCGCGTTTCCGGCGATCTTTAAGCCTGGGCTTTCTCGTAATCGATACCATCCAATCCGCTTCAATAAACTCTAACCAAAAATGATATTCTTCAACTTCTCCTTCTCGCCACTCTCCTCGCACATACCACGGAACACACCGCCCTCCTTGTCCCAGAGCTCCTTCGGTGAGCCGAACTCAGCGACCGAGCCATCGCTGAGGACCAAAATGCGGTCAAAGTCAGCAATCGTGCTAAGACGGTGGGCAATGACAATAAGCGTTGAGTCGTTGAACTCCTCGCGAATGGAACGTTGAATGAGCGCATCAGTGTTCATGTCGACAGCAGAGGTGGCCTCATCGAGGACCATGACCTTGGGACGAGAGACGATGGCGCGAGCAAGGCAAAGAAGTTGGCGCTGGCCCTGGGAAAGATTGCCGCCACCCTCGGAGATGGCCGAGTTGAGGTTGCGGAAGACGTTGATGTTCTTGGCTCCGTTAAGCGAGGGCGTGGCGCTGCTGGAAGGCTCGCCAGGGGTGGAGGGTGACGAGTCGACGAGGTGCACGCGCTGGAGAGAGTCGCGCAGTTCAACATCGGTCTGGTTGTCAAACGGGTCCAGGTTGGAGCGGACGGTGCCAGAGAAAAGAACCGGGTCCTGATTTTTGTTAGTATCTGCATCTTGAAAGGGTCAAGTTCATCTTACCTGAGGAATGATGGCCAATCGGGATCGAAGGTCGTGGAGTCTGATCTTGGAAATGTCCACGCCATCGACATGAATGCTTCCGGACCTGGCCTCCAAGAAACGGAACAGCGCCAGGGTCAAGGACGACTTTCCAGCTCCGGTACGACCAACGACGCCGATTCTCTCGTTTTGCTTGACGCTGAAGGTGAGACCCTTCAATACGGGTGACAAGTCCTCCGCGTAGCTCACTACAAGATCCTTGACCTCCACGCGACCCTCAGTTGGCCAGGTCGCAGGGGGCTCAACACCACCTTGGTCTTCGGTCTTGAGATCGGAGTACTCAACCACACGCTCGGCGGCGTTCATGTCGAGCTCAATGTTGGCGTAGTGTCGAATGGACCAAACGATAGCCTGAGAGAACTCTAGCGCGAAGGAAAGAGTGAAACCGGCAAGCGAGGCACTCATGTACGGGCTGCCAAGAACAACAAGGCCGACAGCAGTAGAGAAGAGAGCACCGATGAGAGACATGCGCCAGCCCATCCACCGGTTGAAAAGCCACAAGTACCACGATGCCATCCCGTAGTCATCCAGCCTCGTGTACATGGCGTCAATGTAAGTCTGTGCCTTGTCGGCTCCACGAATGGTCATCATACCAGTGAGAGTAGAACCGAAAAGGTCAAAGATGGGGGACTTGACAGTGCTCTCAAGTCGCTTCGCTGGTCTGGCGCCGGCTAGATAGCGCTTGCCGATCCAAATGGCGATGGACAGAAGCACAACAGCCAAGGGAATGATCATGGGAGAGACCGAGAACGCCGTGATGCAAATTCCAATGACGCTGAGAATGGCACCGAAAACACCAGAAAGATCCATGCCGAGTCTGTTGTCAATGACGTTAAAGTCGGCAGTGAAACGGTTGAGAATGCGGCCGGTGGGGACGGTATCGAGCCATCGCAGCGGTGTGCGGAGAACAGTCCTAGTGATACCCTTGAACATGCTCTGACTGGCCTTGTAGCTCATACAGAAGAAGTAGAAGAAGCGGCCGGTTCCCAGAATGGCAGAGAAGGCGGAAATTCCGACGTAGATACCCAGGTAGAAGTAGAAGTCGTCATTCTCGGATTGAATACGGGCGAATCCTGAAGGCGCAGCGTGCGGGGCATGGAGAGAACTGTCCTGAAGAGTGTAGGCATAAGCATGCTGGTGCACAGTCGCGAGTGTGTTGAGGCTTTGCTCTTCGTAGTGCCCGGTCCAAAGACGCAACCACCAGGAACGGGCGATAACGACGCATTGGTAGAGAGCAAAGAGGAAGAAACCAAATCCCCACCAAGGCCAGCCACCACTCTGGCTAAGATAGGCGGCGTAGACATGCTTCTTGATGGCACCCTGCTCGCGAGCTTCGTCTTCGACGAATTGACGGGTTGCCTTCGAGGGGATCTTCTTAAGAACTCCGCCATCGCCGTTGAGTTCAGCAACCTCGGGTGCATCAACGTCAGATGCTTCCTCCGAGTTGACGGCCGTAGCGGCTTCTTCATCCGCGATCTCCTGGGCAGACTGCTCGTGACTCTTGATCAACTGCAGTGTTCCGTCTTCATCCAGATCAGACTTGAAGCCAGAGTGTTGAACGGTTCCGTCTCCAAGCTCGACGATGAACTTGGTCTTTGGCTCGACAAGGGCGACGTGGTGCGTGACAAGAATACGAGTGCGTCCCTTGCAAAGCTCGCCGGTCAAGCACTTCTCGTAGATGTGGCGACCGACGTGGGCGTCAACCGCGCTGAAGATATCGTCCAGTACAAGAATGCCGGCGCGGGAGTAGATGGCTCTAGCCAGGGTAAGTCGCCATTTCTGACCACCACTGAGGTTGATGCCGTTGGCTCCCAGCTCGGTCTTATCTCCATCCGAAAGCATTTCCAGGTCTTTCCTCAGGGCACATGCATCGATAGTCTTATTGTACCGTTCCTCGTCCAAGGGAAGTCCGAAGAGAATATTCTTCTTCAGGGTGGCATTCTCAATCCAGGGGATCTGACCAACAAATGAGATACTCTCGGGGATGATCCAGTTGTCACGGTTGGCCTTGTCGTCATGACGCTCTTTCAGGGGAGGAGGCTTCGGTGCGTAGATTGAGCCAGACAGAAGGTCAGACTCACCCAAAAGAGCCGCCAGGATCAAACTCTTTCCGGTACCCGTCTTGCCAGAAATGACAGACAGCTCCCCGGCAGGGAAAGTAACGTCGACGTTGCGCAGGATGAAGCGATCCTCGTCCTTGGTCTCCTCATCAACCGGCCATGCGATTGAAGCGTTCTCAAAGGCCACGTCGGGACCATCGGTGACGGTCTGGGTCTTCTCCGGTCCGTTGAGGTAGTCCTGCATACGCTTGACGGAGACATTCGCATCGATAACATCCGTTATAAGCTCGGGAATGACAGCCAAGGTAACCTCGAGGTTCTTGAAGACACCAATACTGACAAAGGCGACCGAGGGAATCAGGTTGCCGTTGATCAAGGCGTAAACGGCGAGTGAGACGGCGGCCAAGGCGATAGGGCTGGTGATCCACATGCCAAAGAGCACAGTGTCACCCTTGAACACTTGCCAGATAGCACCGAGCTCCTTCTCGCGCATGTCGAGGATTCGCTTTTCCCACTGAGGTTCCAGCGCCGAGAACTTGATTTGACGCATGCCGACGAGCGCTTCGTTGACAACAGCGAGCTTCTGGTCTCTGATCTTCATCAACTTGTCCTGCGCCCTCGAATAAATCTTGGCGTAGGTAAAGTTGATGGGGAGGAGAACAGCCCAGGCCAAAAGACCGGCGCCCAGAGGTGCCCACCCGAGCAAGTAAACGAGGAACCAAATGGCAACCGCCAGCTTCGCCGTGCTACTAGGGAAGAGGAACTGGAAGGCAGCAAAGTCGGAAACGCGCTTGGCATCGACACCGATCAAATTGATAATGGCCTGGCGGGACTTGAGAACACTGTCATCTTCGGCATCCTCCTCGTCGTCCTTCTTGTCCTTCTTGTCATCACCATTGGCCTCGCCATCCTTGGACTCTTCGTCGGTCTTGGAGGCTGCCTTCACATTCTTGCGGCGCATGGACTTCTCAAAAATAAGGGCCGAGAGGGCGCCGCGGAGAGGGATGCACAGTTCCGCCCAGGACAGCCAAAACATACAGGCTTCAACCCAGGCATCAGCAAGAATGGCCAGTCCGAGCCAAAAGACCAAGATCCAGACGTCCGCGGGAAGCGGCTCACCAGGGCGCCTCTTCTCCAAGGCAGTAAGGATCTGCAGGGTAACGAACGAAGGAGCCATGCTCAAAAACGACTTAGACAGAGCAATGGTCCATTGAACGGCCAGTGGCACACGATACGCCCAGATGATGGACCACCAAAGGTTCCCGCCCTCCTTGAAGTTGTACGCCTTCCACGTCTTAGCCGAGTCGCCAGAACGCGTCCAGTGGTCCGCCTTGGGAAGATCGACGACTTCAAGGTCGCCCTTTTTGGTGGCGTCGTCGAGCAAGCCATTGCACCAGCCCCACGTGTAGCGGCTGTAGGCGCTGACGGTAGCCAGGCGATCAACTACCTTGCCATCGAAGAAAACGTCTGGCCTCCTGGGGAGGAAGAGGCCGGTAACGGTGAGGGCCACAGAAGCGACCAGACCACCAATCTTGAGACCGAAGGACACCGGGTTGCTCTCCAGGAGATGACCGAAAACTTCCGTGTTTTGCAAGACCTGGACAGCGGAGAAGACGAGGCCGGAGAACCAGATCAGCAATCCGAGGTTGTAGGCGTGAACCGAGTCGTTAGATGCGGCGAGAGAGACGGATTGCAGGGCGAGGAGAGCCCAGATACCGGTGGAAAGCCATTCTGCTATGAACAGCTTGTCGTAATGGCCGGTGTGGAGTGAAAGGGTAGCTAATGTGGAGTTGGCGACAGAGAGAGCGAGTCCAGCGAAGGCGAATAGGTTGATAAAAGTCTTGGGCCAGCGATTCGAAAACGCGGCAGAGGCCTCAGGTGTGCTTTTCCCGTCCTTGTCTTCGTAAAAGTGATCCTTAGGCTTGCGAGAGCGAAGTTGGAAACCTGTGAGGGCCGGAAGCGAAGTAAGAGCGACGAGGCCCAAGGCAGCTCCGACCTCAATTAACAGGAGCGTCTCATCTTGCATGTTGACTCCCACGAGGAGGTTTGGGACCGCCGGGAGTTGTCTCAAGAAGAATTGTCGAGAGACCAAGGCAGAGATGTGCGCCGCCTGTTGGGTGAGGGAGGTTGAAAGGGGTTTAAGAATGGTGGCGGTTGGAAGGCAACCTCGTCAATTGCGCAAGAGAAGAATGGAAGCGGGCGAGAGGTCCACAGTGAAGTCGGGGTGGTTTGTAAGCGCTTGCCGGTGAGGGCGACTTCCCATTCGGCAAAGCCCCGTTTAGTGAGGTGAGGTGTGGTGCGGTGTTGTTGAAGCTAAGGTAACCCCGGGAAAGAGAGGTCCACGAAGCTATCGGCCGGTTGGGTCCTGCTGGAAACACGAAGTGATTCCACGTTTCACCGTGTCCCGATCGGTAAAGGTCGAGGTCGTCAAGACGGGACTCGAGAGCAGGTGCTTGAAATTGAATGCAGCTGCACCCAGCACGCGTCGGAAATAAGATCGGAGAGGCGCCGTTGACAGGCCGTGGGGGGTGGTTGGTCGCTGCGTTCGGTTTGGTGGGCGCCGAGACGGAGCCGGTGGCGTCGCGGCAAGGTTCGTTTCGTGACGTGACTGACTGACTGACGCCTGTCGCCGTGTCTGTTTCTGTCTCTTCCTTCTTGTTGCCGACGTTGTCCGTTGTTGCGAGCACTGTTGCCTCTGTGCTTGCAGTCTGGGACGGGACGGTGGGCAAGCCAAGCTTCGATCAGAAAGCGATGGCACACCGGGGAAGGTGACGATGGGGCGAATGGGAAGCAAGGACAGGCCAAGCCCAGCCAAGACAAGATCAAGGCTTAGATCGGACTACAGAGGTCAAGTCAAGCCTTTCCTAGGCCTAGCTAGCTAATCGTAATAGTAAGATACGCAGTATCCGTTTGAATCACCAGATCCAGGCAGGTCCAAGGAAGGAACAGCAGCAAACGGCGCCTGAGGTTTGGAGAGAAGGAAGGAATCAGGAATCAACCAGCAAGAGGAGCCGCTTACCACCAATCCATTATATCTCCCAGAGATGGAAGTAGCGGCTGACGCCATTGGTGAATCAGACCAGGGAAATTTACTCTTTTTTTTTTTGTCTCCCCCCGCGTAGCTATCGCAACTCGCTCGCGTTCGTGGTACTTTTTCTCTTCTTGTCATGGGCCACACCCCCCCGTCTTGCTCACTCCATCCCATCCCATCCCATCCCATGCCAATCCACATCCACATATTCCCATGTCCCTTTTCTGCTTCTTTTGCTGCTGACCGGGATCATTTCTGCACTAGATCCCTCCCCCCCGTCCCGCCATCTGACGCCTCCACAGCCTCTTGCCCGCGCTTCTCCCCCACTGCGGTGCCTGGAAGTTTTCAATTCAGATCTGCCCTGGCGCGCGTCGTGCTTCATGAGCTCGATCTGCACCAACCTGCCTGCCGCGCTTTTGCAGATGGACATGCCTACCCGACGACTATGGCGTTATCATCATGACTTGTAAGTAGTTGTAACACTGCGGCCTAGCAGGCACCGAGGCTGCAACCTGCATGTGGTGACGATGACGTTGGCCAGGTTGATGGCTGTTGACATGGCTGACCTAGGTTGCCGTCGCTCAAGGGCGTCCATGACCACAAACCACAATGACGCTTCGAGCACGGTGGTTGGTCCGCGGCCGCCGTTTGACTCATCGGCGGAAACAGATTATCGATGGAAAAAAATGCCAAACAGGCAATGGAGGGTGGCAGGTGGGTTTGCGGCTTGGCAGAAGTTCCTCAGGACCCTGGAGGCAGGGAGCACCGCCAATCTACGAATCCCTAGGTCCAGTACGAACTACACGACGAATACGTCCCGTCAACTGCCAGACAAAAGTACGAAGGACTCAGGACGGCTGGTATCCGTACAGACGGCGGGGGCAAAGTTGCAACCTGCGTTCGCGCTTGAATGCTGGAACGGTGCTGCCGCCCGCCTGTTAGTGCATTAGCCTGAATGCAGTCATCATGCACTAACATGGTGCTAATGCTACCTGCAACATGCCTCCACCCTCCACCTCCTCCGGCGTCAACCTGCCCCCCTTCGACCCATCCGCTTCCGACTTACCGGGTAGTTATCCTGGCATGAACATGCCGTCCATCGGTCTTGATGGATGCGTCCTGCAGTGCTTTCTTGCGGCCTACCGACCCATGGGACACCAATGCCAGGCAGAGGTCTAATTGCTATCTGGTAGAGTACACTAGGTTGACGAGTTTCGACAAGACTCAGTCCTGGCTCCATGACCAGGCCCGGACCCAGATCCAGACCCCCGAGGATCGTGACGAATTCATTCCGAGACGAAGAGAAGACTCATTCATGTCTGGAATAGGCAGGTCAGAAACGTTGGTTATCCGGCCCCGTCCAACTGGGAACCTCCCATGTTCAAAATTTGCGGAACACGGGTCCTAGGCCTCATGGCCCATGGGTAGCCCCAAAACTGCGCCGCAGGGCCAGGCACATCACCGAGAAGAAGGGCGGTCAGCCTAGCAAATCACGGCCGGTGGATCTTCGCCCGGCCGGCGAGTCGAGTCGTGTGATGGGTCCCGCCATCCCGCCGCCTTTTTCGCTCGTGCATTCCCGCTCTTTGCTGACGCCGCTCGGAATGCCGTTTTCTCTCAGCGGTTGGTAATAGCTCACTCCTTATGCAGCCCTTGTTTCGAGCTGTTTTGTTATCTAGCTCAGGTAATTCTCGGGGCGTACAGAGCACAACTGATGCCTGTCTCTTCAACACCCGCACGGGACCAAGAATGCGAGCAGACCTCTCAGAGACAGGCTGTTGGAGAGGCCGAAATGTCCAGACAGACCTCCGTCGCCTCGCGATTGCTGGAAACCATGGGTTCCTTCTCACTCACCTTGACCTTACCTTACCCTCGAGTACCTGCCCAAAGGGTTCCCATTCGATCAGGCAGCCGCTGACACACCATCTCGCTTCGCGCACTTGCAATGCAACTTGGAGGCACGCGCCTTGGAGTTTGTACTGAACGGTGTCCCGTTATCTACCCGCCCTAAGAGAGAGATCAAATCTCACCGTGCTGCATGGAGGGCCACATGGGCTGATGCCTCCCAATGAGGCCCTCCCCGGTGTCCGTATTGGTCGACGCAGCCAAGAAGCTCGGCCATCTCTACCCGCTGGGTCTGACGTTTGAGTCTGGGGTCTAGTCCAACTACTCGTTTCAATCGCTTTACGCAGTACACACTTCGATCTTGTTATTAGGCAGGTAAGAATTATTAATCTCATCCGCTGACTATCTGCTGCGGCAAGGAAACACCTCAGACACAAGCTACAGAAATCTCGATCTGTGAAGGCAGCCGTTTCGGCGCGGCCATGCACCCAAAGCATGGTGTTCAACCCAAGGCTCCAACCGACCTCGTCCTAGCACCCTTCGGTATGTGGGTGACTACAAATCGACATCTCATGTTTCGAAACATGTCGTCGTCGACAACACAAGACGGGCCATCGGTCTGCAAATCCACTTTTCCTGCTACTCGACTCATCCAACGGGCAGCAAATCGAATTGTCGCCGTAGAGCGACACAGTCACAAAGCCTCTTGGACATGGAGTCGGACAGAGCAAGCAGCCTAATTCTTACACCTCCGGAGATGATCTTCGCAGGCCAATGCAAACGCAGGCGTGGAGTCACCGCAGGCAAATTGCAGAGCGGCATTGTGTTGCCGACGTGGTGTAACAGCCACAAATGAGGCTCCTCTGGCCCTGCGATTGGCTTGCGAGGGGGATGCATCGAGTCGCCTTGTTCACCGCCAACGTCAGGAAAGTAAAGAAGAGATTTTTCTTACCTGTGTTCAGAGATTGTGCAATCGCCAATCTCCACCCGTTGGCGTCGTTCTGAGTTTTCAAGACTGCGACAAACAGTAGCAGCGAAAATGGCCTCATAGCCGAGAAGGATTTAAGAGTCACCATGGGGCGTCCAGGAAGGTGCAGATGTTTGAGTTGACTCAGGGATGGATCAAGATTAGCTCCTCACGCTTAACAGCAATACCCGCGGATGAGTGACGGAGCCGAGGGGAATTGGAGGTCAGGCCGGGTTCTCGTCCGACTCTGGCCCATTTGGAAGCTCTTGCTAATACCACGATTTTGCACAAGAAGGCCGCCCGCAAACCTTCTTTCGAAGCAAAGAGCAAATCGGCTGTCGCGTTGCGGTTCAATGATGTGCCCTGGCGACAGTGAAACAAGGCTGGTCGGATGCCTTGAACCAGACTGGACCGGGCCGTCGCTTTGGCTGCGGCTGCAGCAACCTTTCCTCGGTTTGGGTTGCTGTGCTGCTGGTGCTGGTGCTCAGCGCATACCTTTTTTGTGTCTCTGTTGCATGTCGCAGGTAAGGTGAGGCGGCCCAACGGTGAAGTTTATAGACATCTGCAGAAGAACTGTGCCATTGAGTTTTGCAAAGTTTGGTGTTGCAAAAACGTCTCTTAGACTGCTGGGAGTTCACACGCTGAAACGCGTCTTTTGGGAGGGGCAGAGTGAATGCTCCAGAGGCCAAGGGGAGCAGAGTTGGAATGGGGCGGAAATGTGGATTTCAGTGTGCAGCAATTTGCATTAGCTGGGCCTTTATTGGCGCGAGAGGGGGGGCCCTCGGTCAGCCCTGTAGCAACCACATCTGACGCTGAGGTGTTGGATGCAGCCCGTGTGGGTGAATCTGAGGCGCTCGTCGTCTTTGCTCGCAAACATCCCTTGCCTCTCTCAGGCCGGGTTTTTGATGGATGCGATGAATTACAATCAAGGTGGATGGGAGGTCAAGGTTGAAAAACAGCAAACTTAGTGATGGAAGAAAGATTGGGAATCTCCCTTGAGTGAACAGACGGAAACATGATGCAAAGAAACAACCGGCAACTGTACCGAACACGGTTACGCCGAGCCCAGCAGAGAGCAAGCACAAAGGGGGAAGAGAGAGATGAGAGACAAACCATCTGATGAGATGGAACCTGTCCGTCCGTCCCATGATACCTTATTGTGACTGCTACTCGTTACCCTCGTCGTCTCTTGTTCTGATTTTCTCAGGTAGAAAGTGCATACGTTTCGACGTGTTGCGCCCACTGCCTCAAGCCCGCCGATAGTTGCGTCGATCATTTCAAAGGCCGGGGTTTTTGGTTTTAATGGGTAGTCTAACGGTGTTTTACCTGTTTCTATCCCCCCGAGATGACAACCAGGTAGCCTATGCAGTGGACTCCCGTCGGTTTTAGTGGACAGTGATAAGGCTGCATGCAGCTCTCGTCTCATCCGCCAGCCACAATGACAAGACACAGGAAACATGATGATTGAACGTACCTTACCTTAGGTACAATAGGTAAGGCAGTAGTGCAGAGCAAATAGTGAGGAAGCAAATAAAAATAATAGCGGGCTCAGAGGCAAGTCATTAAGGTTAGCGGGCTGGTAGAGGTTGGGCTGCAGCCAATGGGACGAGGCGTGGGGTCGGTGAGCAAAACAGCGGGCTGACCCTCCCCCTCGTCCGAGCTCCATGATTGGCCAGAGTCGCGTTGATTGCGGCTTCATGTCCAGCACCTTCCCTGTCTTGCTCCGCTGCCTTGGCTGCTACAGGCTCCTCACCTCAGCTAAGACGCTGCCGACGCTGGGCGCTGCATTCATTGCTGCAGTGCAGCGGCGGGCGGGCGGTTGGGTTACCGTAGGTACCTTAACCTTACCTACCTTACCTTACCTTAGGTAGGACACCTAGGTTGGCGACACTGTCCCGTCGCGCCTCAGCTCACCTCAGTGCGTTGAATCGTACCTACCGACCGTCGTCTGAGCTCCTGCCAAACCTCCCGGTCCACGGCCACGTCCAAACCAAAGCGAACCACCTCAGAATCAAACTCCACCCGATGCGGGAACGACCTTTCATCCATTATTAGTCTCCCTCGTGACAATTTCCCTGTAGCCCTTTCTCTCGAATTCATTTTCCAACTCTTCCCCCCTTCTGCTTCCACTCCCTTTGTCCAAACCCCCGATCGTCCAACCATTCAACACGCTTGGTGGTATAAACGCCGGCCATCTCGTCCAACATCAACCCATCAATCCCCACGGCCAACCAACGAAGCGAACCAACCTCCCGCTGCCACTACTACTTCTGCACCTCGAAGCTGCTCCAGCTAACCCCGATCCCCCCTTCCACCCCTCAAGCTGCTGCAGATGCTCAGGAAGCAAGCTTGAACATCCTTCGCCTACCCACCCGTCATCCGACGCCGACGCTGCAGACTCGCTGCACGAAGCTTCCCGACTCGAATCGTCGATCCAAGCTCCTGCCGGTAAAACTTCCTCTTCGGCAACAACCCATCTCCAACACACGTGCCCTCCCCGCCGCCGCGATACCATCGTACGAGTCGACCGCGCAGACACCGACCTGCTTCTCCCGATCCCGCACATGTCTGTCAACAATCGAACGCACGCGCAGTCAAGATGAAGAGCACGCCTCTAATCATCAATTGGCATGACCAGAATGCCCCCGTCTACTCGGCCCATTTCGAGCCGCAAGGGAAGGGCCGGCTAGCCACGGCTGGAGGAGACAACAACGTGAGAGTACGTCGGATTTTGATTCCCGCATTCGTGCCCCCGAGGCTGACGCTGCACACAGCTCTGGAAGGTCGAGAGTGATGGAGAGGATCGCAAGGTCGACTACCTGTCCACCCTGAGCAAGCATACCCAGGCTGTCAATGTCGTTCGATGGGCCCCCAAAGGTACGAGACCTAACGACGCGGCGCTGCACCCCAGTAATAGCTGACCTTGCATTCACCAGGTGATGTTCTTGCCTCTGCTGGCGACGATGGAAACGTGATCCTCTGGGTCCAATCCGAGCACAGCGGCCCTGCCTTTGGCAACGAGGGCCTTGAAGACAAGGAGACGTGGCGCACGAAGCACATGTGTCGATCTAGCGGATCCGAGATATACGACCTCGCCTGGTCGCCCGACAGTCAATTCTTCATTATCGGAAGCATGGACAACATTGCTCGCATCTACAATGCCACCAGCGGTACGTCTCCATCTCTCCCACCGAGGACCCTTGCGCATACGGTTGCTGACCCAAGCAGGTACCCTCGTTCGCCAGATCGCAGAACATAGCCATTATGTTCAGGGCGTCGCGTGGGACCCTCTCAACGAGTACATTGCAACCCAGTCGTCCGACCGATCCGTTCACATATACTCCTTGAAGACGAAAGACGGCCAGCACACTCTTAGCGGCTCTCACGACGACAAGCCCTCCAAGATTGCGAGCCACAACAAGAGCGATTTGCCGCCAAGGCGTATATCCTCTAGCAGCCCTGCACCTCCAGACTTTGGTAGATCCTACCTCTCCGTCGAGGCGGCTGTGGGCTCCCCCGTTCCTTCCGCTCCCGGAACACCGACCTCGATAGCTCTCCCGATGAACCCGCCGAGTGTGATTAGCCATAGCAGACGCTCGTCCTTCTCGTCGAGGCGCTCGCCCTCCCCGGCCCCGTCCATGCCTCTACCCGCAGTGATGCCGATTGAGCCTTCACCGAGCACGAAGCCGCATCCATCAGGTGGCCTTGGCCCTCTGGGCACAAAGAACGCGCTTCTCTATGCCAACGAAACACTTTCGTCCTTCTTTAGGCGCCTGACTTTCACCCCTGACGGAAGCCTCCTACTCACCCCAGCTGGTCAATATCAGACTCAACATCCTTCAGAAGGCAATGCAAAGCCGACATATGAGGTTACCAACACGGTGTACATCTACACCAGAGGTGGCATTAACAAGGCGCCTATTGCTCACTTGCCTGGTCACAAGAAGCCTTCAGTCGTGGTCAAGTGTTCGCCGGTGTTCTACACCCTGCGGACGTCCCCGCCTGTCACCAAACACATCACCATCGATACGTCGTCTTCAGAGGAACCTATCCCGGCGCTCCCAGAGCCAGTCTCGAAGCCAGCACCGGCCACTTCCGTGATGGAACCACCTCCGCCCCCGACTTCAGTTCCCGACTCGTCTACGCCGACGAGCAAGCCCGAGACAGGTGCTTCCACCCCAGGCCCCAAGGCAGCATTCGCCTTGCCGTACCGCATGATCTATGCCGTTGCTACCCAAGACTCTGTTCTCCTTTACGATTCTCAGCAGCAGACTCCAATCTGCATCGTCAGCAACCTGCACTGTGCCACGTTTACTGATCTAGCATGGTAAGTTTTGATGATGAATTAACTGTATGATGAGCTAACAATTATGTAGGTCGAGCGATGGATTGACGCTCCTGGTATCTTCCTCAGACGGCTTCTGTTCCACGCTCTCATTCGCACCGGGCGAGCTAGGACAGGTTTACCAAGGGGATCTGCCGACACCCAAAAACCCTACTGTGCCAGGTGCCACACCTGCGACAACCTCATCGAGCCAGGGCACCCCCATCCCGACCCCATCGTCAGCGTTCGCCCCGCCCTCCCCCTACCGCAATGGATCGGGCCATCATCATCGGAACTCAACGAGTTCCTTCACTGCTCCGTCGCCGCCTCCAGCCGGCTTCGTCAGCCAGAGACCCCAGTCGCCTGCACGATCGAACTCTACTTCATCTGTAGCGACTCAGTCATCTCAGGTGGTGACTAACCCGAACCTCATCGTCGGAAGTGTTCCAGGCATCGCTGTGGCCAACTCTACCAAGGTCACCGGCGTGCCCATTACGACACCACCCGAGACCCCTCGGACTAATGCTGCCGTTCCAGCCAGCAGCTCAGCAGCAGCTGGAACAGCGTCCAGCGCGACACCTGCAAGTGGAACCAAGCGAGAGGCCAGTGAAGGGGACAAGGAAGAGGGCACTGAGCCTAAGAAGAGACGGATCGCGCCGACACTGGTGGAGCAGAAGCCTTGAAGGGCATTCACATATTCGGTGCGTCTGGAGCGCGACATGTACAATGAATCATGGAGAAAAGCGTTGCTTGGATGCGGAACATGAAATTAAGGCGAACAATGCCAGCTTTGACAAGGAGCAAAGAAGGCCTTGGTCTGGGCAGAAGTAACGGGCATTGCGAAATTAACACTCGCGAACGGATTTGTTTGCATGGCATGGCGTTGCTAGGGTATAACAAGGACCGAAGCACAAGGTTTCTCGTCCATGGGAATGAAGTGCCTCGTCGATAGATTTCCTCTTCAATTCCAATATTTAGTCAGTAAGGTACTGAAGTGTGAATGATGGGTGACTAAGCTTCCGAAGAGCCAATCAATTGCAACCAGGAGGGAGAGCCAAGATATTGTAAACTCATTGCATCCTCATGAGCACTCAGTGAAGCGTTAAATGAGATGAGTCTCATCTGAAGCATAGGACTGAGCCCTTGGTCAACTTTTCTTTTACATCATCGTCAGCAACACTGTCATTTCAGTCTGTCTCATGAACACATGGCCACCGCCAAAAGCCCCGCCAAGAGGCTTCATAGCCCGGACCTCATCCCAAATCCATTCATAAAGAAGAAGAATCTAGAGTGGTCATTGGAGTTGCCCCAGACACAGTCCCCAAACGCGAAACCTGAGCAGGCCGACCGGGAAAGCTCTCCCGCAAACGCATCTCCTTCCCCACTCGGCCCATCGCCGTCGCTCTCCGCAGCCCTGGAATCCGGCGCTGCCTCCCACTCGGACCCGGCCTCGCATTTCTTCGCAAACCTCGCCGCGCACGTGCTCGCACCCTACCCGGCCTCGACGCCGCACCTGGCCCCGGCGACGGCGCAGCGGGCGCTGTACGAGGGCCACGCGGGCTCCGGTCGGGGCGCGCACTTTGTGGTGCACCAGCACGACCACCCTGTCGCGGGGACGCACTACGACCTGCGGCTGCAGATCAACGCGACGAGCAGCGTCAGCTGGGCGGTGATGTACGGGTTGCCTGGCGACGCGAACTCGCGGCGGTTGAATAGGAACGCGACGGAGACGAGGGTGCATTGTTTGTGGAACCATGTGGTCGAGACGGGGAGCTGGCATACGGGGAGTTTGGTGGTTTGGGACTGTGGGAGGTATGAGGTGCTGGAGAGGGGGCAGCCGGGGCCGGGGGATGATCCGGAGTCTGGACGGGAGGAGGAGGAGGAAGATGGGGAAGTGGAAGGGGAAGGGGAGAGTGGTGGTGGTGGTGGTGGGATGACGGAGCAGGAGAAGTTGGCGAGGGCGTTTGGGAGGAGGAAGATTTTGGTGAGGTTGCATGGGCAGCGGCTTCCGAGGGGGTATGTGTTGAATTTGAGGCTGACCAAGGGGGAGGATTTTGAGGGGAGGAGGAGGAGTGAGGGGTTGCTTGGGCGGCCGGCGAGGAAGAGGCGGCGGAGGGGCGGGCCGGGGAGGGGGAAGGTTGTGGTTGAGACCAGTTCCGAGGGGGAGGATGAAGATGAAGAGGGGGACGGGATTGTGCCGGATCATGGGGCCGGAGACGGAGACGGAGACGGGGATGGGGATGGGGATGGGGATCGGGGGAAGTGGTTGACGGGCGTCGAGAGGGAGTTGAGGGAGCTGGAGGACGAGGGGGTGAGGATGACGAATGCGTATCAGGGGGCTGAGAATAGCGTGGGGAGTGTGTATCAGAGGAGGTGGTACTTGTCGCTTGACCGGGAGGCTAGCGGGTTCGTGAAGAGACGGGGCAAGTGGGTGAGGAAGCATGATGACGAGGAGGTTGACGATGAGGGGAGGCTGAGATATCCCTTTTACGTGAGAGGGGTCGAGTTTGAGAGAAGCGTTGTAACGGGGCGGCTTGGGAGTGAGGTTTTGAAGGACGAGGGGGTTGTTGGGTTTGTTAGGAGGAATGGGTGGAAGCCTGTCTTGAATTAGGAGCGGATATTGGCCATCAACAGAGGATCACTATATATTTATATATATATACATATAAATCCAAGGTAGAAGATTTCTATTAAAGATCATAAGTCCAAGGTATCTCATCATCTGATACGTATCGTCGAATGCCCCTGTTCTTGCATGTCGTACGCAAACGCCTGCTCCTCCAACATGCGCAGATACTCCCCCGCCAACCTCCACCTGCTCCCGAGCTTCACCAGGCATTGCTTGATGACGGCCACGGCCTCCTTGCACTCGGCGGAGCCCTCCTCGCGCACAAGCCACGCGAGGGTATTCGCCGCGCCGTACAGCGCATCCAGCGCCAGCGGACTAATCACGCCAATGTCCCTGCTCTCGCCCCCGCCGCCGCCCTTCTTCCCGTCCTCGATCGACGCCGCGAGGAGCAGCAGCTCGCGCGCCAGGTCGGCGATGTCGCCGCTCAGGCGGCGGATGCCCTCGACGGCGCGGATCTGCTGCTGCGTCTCGTCTGGGGTGCGGATGCGGCCGGTGGGCGTCGCGGGGCAGCAGTAGAAGTCGTAGAGGAGGATGGCGCTCGAGAGGAGGACGCAGCGGGGTGCGAGGTAGGGCAGGTCTGACGGCAGGGAGGCGAGGGCGGCGGTCAGGGCTTCGGAGAGGGATGCGGCATCGGGGATTGGGGGGTTGCGGCTGCGGACGTGGCTGAGGACTTGGGCGGTGAGGAGGGCGCAGCGGCAGAGGGTTGGGAAGGGGGATGTCGGCGGGGAGGGGGCCGGGGAGGAGATTGTGTGGTGGACTGCGCGGTCGACGCGGCCTTGGTCCTGGGGGTGGCAGTCAGTACGTAGGAATTATGCCAGAGGGAAAGTGAGGGTTTACCCAAGCCTCGTCGTCGGCGGGGAGGGTCTCGTTCTCGGCAGGGTCCGGCGAGAGGTAGCGCTTCTTGTTGCCGATGCAGATGAAGCGGTCGAGGATGAGGATCGCCCACCACGTCCGCTTGCGTTCTTCCAGCTCGGTCCAGGTCGTCTGCGCGGACGTTAGTGCTGGAGCCTAATGGTGTCACAGGGACTCATACTGGTGAGCTGAGGAGCAGGTTCCCTTCTTGGAATGTTGGTAGGCCGAGAAAGTCGGCGTACCGCACGCACGAGCCCGCGGTGATCCACGCGGCGGGGTATATGCCGTGCGCGTACTCGAAGTGGGCGATCAGCAGCATGGACTGCAGGGCCATGAGCGAGGTGGCGCCGCCGTTCTCCAGCAGTGACATGAAGCGCTTGGCAGCGCGGTAGAGCGGCATCCCGGCGGCGGGCATGTTGCTGCCCGGCTTGGGGTGCGTCGTCATGAGCTTCATGGCGAGGAAGAGCATGGCGAGGTCGGGCCCGCCTTGGCTGAGGGCGACGCCCATGTTCATGCGCTTCTTCGAGACGATGGGGAGCCAGGGATGGATTGTGGTGAAGTATGTTGCGATGGAGGACTGGACGGACGTGCCGTCGCCCAGATGTTGGAGCACCTCCTGCGGTTGTGTTAGAGAAATAGGGACACAGGGAGGGAGAAGAGGACGCACGGCAGGGACTTCAATAAATGGTTTTGGGACCGGCTGGTTCAGCATTTCGTACGTTGCCATATCGAGAAAGACGTCTGGCGGGAACTGAGAGGCCGTCTGTTGTCCCCAAAGTGGTTCAACGGCGGGGTATGCCGGCGAGTCGTCGTTGATGCTCGGTCCCGAGGCAGAGGGGTCCGACCCGGGACTCGGCCCGGAGCTGTTGGCCACCCCGCCAGCACCGCCACCGCCGGACAAGCCGCCGCTGCCGTTGTCGTTGATGCGACCCTCGAGCTCGGCGAGTCTGAGCTGCAGGGCCGCAAAGTCGTCGGCCGTCGGGGCTGCGTGGGCGGACTCGACGTAGTCGCAGCGGCGCTCCATGCGGGTGCACAGCCCGCAAGCCGGCAGCGCCTTGTCGCATTTGCGCTTTTGTCGTTTGCAGCTGCCACAGGCTTGCGGGGCTTTGGAGTCGGAGGGGTAGCGGTCTCGCGGGGTCAGGAAGAGAGTTGACATTTTGGGAGTGTGTTCATGATGAGGTTGATGGTGGGGGCTTCTACTTAGTTGAGAGACTTGGGGAATGGACGTGAGGGTCGTAGGGCTGATGAACGGACGTTTTAAGGGGTTGGTGCTGACGGGACGCTTTGGGCATTCACATACACTCTAGGGTCCTTCAGCAGATGTCCCATTTTGTAGACGTTGAAGTTGAACTATTTGCAAATCAATGCATCTGATTGGGCGTGAACATATTTCTCAAGTGTATTCAATTGTCGCTGAGACAAGTTATTGAAGATGACTGAAGTACGAAATAAGACCCTCCGGCTCTTTTGCCGGCGCAGTGGGGCCGTCACATCACATCCGCTCCACTACAACAACGCCAGTTGAAGCTCACATCATTGCAGCAAATATCTAGATTAAGAAAAGTCAAGGAGAATCATCATGTCGTTTCATTTGAAAGATAACTCAAACTGGTGTTCATCAACAAGTCATCGCCCGCATATCTCGACAACACAGCAGCCGAGAGCGCCCCAAAGCCACCATCTCAGCGCCGATTAGGTAATCCACGCAGTGCTCCGTACCCAGGCACTGATCAACAGGATGCTTCTCCCAAGTTCCAACAAAGCATGCATTCGGGGATACCCTTGTCACCACCCGCACGAACAACCTCAAGAACCGCCCAAAACCGACGTTGGGCGACCCAGGAAACGACAGCAGAACATGACGCCGTGCCCGGGATGGACCCCTGTGCGCCGTGTGATTAGCACCAATTACCCCCCCTGATCTCCGCCCAGCTTGACGGCCACGGCCACGAACGAACGAACTGTTGTTCCCCGACAATGTAAACAAGAGGGTCGGCCGAGAGAAGTGTGAGTAATATCACCAGCCCTCCTCCTTCTCCTCCGACCGCCTTGCGCCCATCTTCCTCTTGCTTCCCCTCTCTTCCACCTTCTCGTCTCTCTCCTTTGTCGTTGTCGTTGTCGCTCAGCTCAGCTCAACCCCGCCGCCGCCGCCGCAATCCCCCCTCCGTCTCCGTAATAATTTCCGCCAAAAAAACACCGCAAAAAAGGAATGGCTGACTCCTCCAGCCGCCCCGGCAGCCTCCGGGTCCTCCGAACCCGCGGCGGCGCGGGGCCCTCGCGAAACTCCTCCGCCCGATCCTCCGCCGCCTTGGGCGACGACTACTCGTACCTCCACCCCCCCGCGAACCACAGCAACCTCAGCCTGCGCTCCACGGCCTCGCGCTTCTCCCTCAACGAGCAGTTCGCCGCCACCCGCCGCGAGTACGAGTTCGGCGACGACGATGCCTCCTCCTACCTCGAGCGCATGACCCTCGCCTCCGACTTGATGGACGACTTCGGCGGCGGCGACGACAGCACAGTCACCGTCGGCGACCTGGCCGCCCTGCAGCAGGAGGCCGACGGCGTCGAGGGCGACTACTACGACCTGCTGTGTCTGCCCAAGGATCCGACGCTCACCCCGGACCAGGTGCGCAAGGCTTACCACCGCCTGCTGCTGTATCTGCACAAGGACGGGCTGCCGGAGAACCTGCACGCCATCGCGCAGCCGTGGTTCAGCCAGGTGCAGCGGGGCTTCGAGACGCTGATCGACCCGCACCGGCGGGCGCTGTACGATGCGAGCCAGCTGCGCGATCTGACGCACGATGTGCCCGAGTTCCCCGTCGACGAGGACTACCGCTACGCGTACGACCTGTCGCTGAAGGAGCAGCTGCGCCAGAGGGCGGCGGACGTCGTCCAGACGTCGTCGGATCTGGGCATCCGGTTCGACGTGTCCAAGGCCGTGAGGCAGAGTTCCGCGCTGACGCCGCTGGACTTTACGTTGAGCCACTCCGTCACCGTGGGGTTGCCGGCCTGGGGGCGTCTGCTGGATGGATCGACGTTTAATTTTGGTCAGTGTGCATCGACCGTGTCGAAAAAGGTGCCGTCTATCGCGGTCACTGAGGAGAAAGGGGTTGAGCAGGCGAGGGAGTCGATGGTGTATCTGCCGCCGCCACAGCTGACTTTGACGGGGTCTGTGTACGGCATCGTTGAAGAGATTTATCGAGTTCCGCTGCCTTTGTTGGCAGATCGTTACCAGCCTCTGCTGCCACTGACGATCCCTCGCAAGCGTATCATCCAACTGGCGGAGCAGCGACCATGTCCCATGATCAGCTTCAAATTCCGCCAGGATATCATTCACCGAACGGACGAAGACCACATAGCAAAGACGACAGTCGAAGTGGAGACCGAGGCTCTCCCAGAATCATCACTAACAGCGCGGGTATCCCATCCCATCCATCTTCCGAACAGCACGAACCCAGTCGTTCTCGACGGCAGCCTGCGCTCCGGGAGGCCGTGGTACCGCGAGCCGCCCCGCATCGCGGTCGGCGTGCACCGCTGGCTCGGCGCCGGGACGGCCTACGCCTGCGCCGACAGCGGCGACTGGAGCATGTGGCCGGGCGAGACAATCAAGTTCCTCGCCGACTTCTCGCAGGTCAGCAAGACCCAGCTGCTCACCGAGTTCCCCATGAAGACCTCCGCGAGCTTCGAGGTGGGTTACACGACCTCTCCCGAGCGGGTGCCCTCGGCAGGCCACGAAGATTCCCCGAGGGGCGAGTGCGGCATCCGCGGGCTGGACCACGAAAACAACAGCACCAACAACGACGCCTCCTGGACCGTCTCGACGTCTCTCACGGCCACCGCCGCGGCGGCGTATCTCCGCTACGGCCGCGACCTACCGCTCCCCGGCTCGAAGCCGACGCGGCTCGAGGTAGAACTGTGCTCCAACACTCTCCTGGACCGCTACCTCGCCGTCCGCAACCTCTGGAACGTCGGCCGCTTCTCCAAGCTCGGCCTCGAGTTCGGCGTCAGCCTGCACAGCCTGCACCTGTCGCTCTACTGGTCCCGCCTCAGCCAACGGCTGAGCATCCCGCTCCTCCTCTCGCCGCGCGCAGAATACAGCCCCGCCGTCTTCTTCTACGCCAGCGCCGTGCCCCTGGTCGCCTTCGCGGCGAGACACTTCCTCGCCAAGCGCAAACGCGCGCGCGCGCCGCCGATGGAGATTGAGCTGCAGGCGTACATCAATCGCAAGCGCGCCGCGGCGGACGACATTGCGGCGCTGCTTGCGGGGCCCGTGGAGGCCCGGCAGCGCGTCGAACGGCAGCGGCGCGGGCTTGTGATCCTGAGCGCCAAGTTCGGCGTCAAAGAAGGCGCGGACTGGGCCCTGGAGGAGGTTGCGGACGTGACGTTGGCGGTCGCGGCGTTGGTTGAGGACAGCAAGCTGAAGATCCCGGCTGGCGTGAGGAAGGGGTCGATGTTGGGGTTCTGGGATCCGGCGCCGCTGAGGCGAAAGGCGCTTCACGTGAGGTATCTTTGGAAGGGGAAGGAGCGGACTATCGAGGTTATGGGGCGGGACGAACTGGTTCTCCCACCTCCCAAGAGGAGCGCATCATGAATTGCTATTATGACGAGATGTCGATATGATGGATATGAAGGTATGATGGGACGGCGCGACGACGCGAGGGGTATGAGCTGGTGTTATTGGATTAGGTGATATCCCACGTCAGCCTTGGCTGGACAGAAGAGTATGCAGATAGCTGAAGCCAGTAAGGCTTGCAAATCCTTTTGATTGCAATATGAACTCAACTACATGCTACACGCGTCCCTGAGATCACTGGCTGTAGGCTGCTCTTGCCTTGCCGTCGAGCGCCTCCTGGAAGAACTCCCGGTGCGTGATCTGCTTGAAATCGGGATACAAGTCCGTCGTGAGCAAGTACCCTAAGTATTCGGCATACTCGGGCGTGTTGTCGTGTCGAATCCCCGCAGAGTATTGATACTGCGACACCATCAATCCCACCTGCGTCATGTAATCCGTCCCGCCGGCCGCAATCTTCTCTCTGCTCTGCTGCATCTGGCTTTCGATATCCTTTGCGGACAGCTGTGAAACATATCAGTCATTATGCAGGCGCACATTGAAAAAGGGGTTGACTCACGTAGGTCTTTTCAATCTTCTCGCCCGAGATCTCCTCCATCAGGGCGTACAGCTCGTTCAGCTTTGGCGCGAAATTGCTAGCCAAGACCTGCTTGTTCAACGTCCTAGGGTCCTGGATGATGCGCGCCACGTAACGACCGACATCGCGCGCGTCGACCATGGAGCAAACAGCTTCCCCGTCGCCCGGGACGAAGTTCTGCTCAGGAAGCAGGCCCGCAGGGCGGACATAGTCTGTCCGGCCGGACGCCAGACGGGGCAGGAAGCCGGCGTACCACCAGCCAACGTTGATGACGGTCCACGGGAGATGCAGGCGCTTGATCTCGTTGAGGACGTCTGTCTTCTGTTTCCTGATGTCAGCATCTAAGTGTATAGATGGGGGCTGGCTAAGATTGCCAACAAGGCCTCTGAGAACGGCATTGGACTTACGATATCCTGTAGGTCGTGGACACCCTTGGGCGGGATCACCATCGCAAACTCGCTGGGCACGAAGCGCTTAACGCCGGCCTTTTTGGCGGCTTTGGCGAGCGGGATCTGGTCCTTGAAGGAGGCGATGGAGACTGTCGAGATGACAACGTCAATGCTGGCGAGGGCCTCGACGAGTGCATCTTCGGGACCGGTGAGTTCTACGGCGATGACGTTGACCCCGCGGGAGCGGAGGCTGGTGTATTTTTGGTTCGTCGCTGATGATGGACGAGCGAGGGCGGTGATTTCCTGAGGAGTGTTAGTGTTGTTCTTGTAGTAAGCGAAGGAGTTGATCAGGTTAGACTTACAAAGGTGTCAGATTCGAGAAGGGCGTCAATGATGAAATGCCCGGTCTCTCCCGTCGCACCAACAATTGCAACCGATATCTTCGTCATTGTATCTGGAGCGTCTTTCAACTTTGTCTCAGAGTAACTTTGAGTTGAGATGGATGATGAGGCTTACTGCTGTTCATTTGCTTTATATCTTAAGCCGTACCTATAGACGAACAACCCGTCCGGCCTTCGTCCGGTCCATCAAGACAAATTTATAAGAATCGTGAATCTATGAACTTGGATGCTGTGGTTCGGCAATACGCTCTCAATTGCTGCCGCAAATGATTCCGCTGGAACACGAATACGATCACTAACGAAGGCATCGTTCTCGGGTCGAGCAGGTTGTTTGCGGAGTTTGTGGGGTTGCAGCGGACTTCATGGGGATTTCTTTGGCGGACTTGTGCACAGGTCTCAGAAGTTTGCTAGTCCAAGGCGCTTTCTCCTAGCATCAACTCCGAATTGCCTTCGGCAGATCAAGAAAATATATTCAAAGAAGTTGTCAAAAAAGCAATTCCGCGGGCACCTTACCCCCGATTCAGGATGTCGCCTCTGCCGATTCCACTCTTCTCGCACATGTCCCTGAAGATGCCCCCTTGATCGTACAGGTTGATGGGAGAGTCCAACTCAGCCACGTGGCCCTGGTCCATGACACAAATCCTGTCGTACCCGATAATCGTCCTCAACCGGTGCGCGATGCAGAGGAAGGTCTTCCCCTTCAGGTTGCCCAGGGTCTGCTGCACCTTCCCGTCCGTGGCAAAGTCCACCGAGCTCGTCGCCTCGTCGCACACGATGATCTTGGAGTCCTTCACGAGCGCCCGGGCCAAGGCCATGAGCTGTCGCTGACCCAAGGAGAAATTGAGACCTTCCTCGTCGACGGGGCTGTCGAGGGTGATGTCGTTGGCGCTCGTCTCGTCTACCAAGCCCGACTTCCGCAGCGCCGACCACAGGTCCAAGTCACTGTGTTCGTCGAAGGGGTCTAGGTTGGACCTGACCGTGCCCTGGAACAGGGTTGGGTCCTGCGGGATGATGGCGAGCTGAGCCCGAAGATCCGCAAGGCCGATTTGGCTGATGTCGACGCCGTCTATTGAAATCGAGCCGCTTGGCAGGTTGACGATCCGGAACAGCGCTTGGATGATGGTCGATTTTCCGGACCCTGTACGTCCGATGATGCCGACTCTTTCACCCCCTTTCACTTGCATACTGACACCCTTCAGAACCAGTGGTAGTCTCGGACGGTAACGAAGCTGGACGTTGTTGAAGACGATCTCTCCGGCATGCGGCCAGTCAGTTGGCAACTGCCCGAGATGCGCGGGGGGTTCTTCCGTAAGACGGTGTCCGTAATGGTACACTCTCTCCGTGCTGTTCATATCGTTCTGGACCTCGGCCATTTGCCGCACCGCGAAGCTGCAGATGTTGATAATCGAGAGCATGTATGATAGAACCAGACCGCCGATGCTGGGATGAACGCTGAAGCGAGACGTCACGATGAGAAGCCCGATGACAAAGATCAAGGTCAGACCGATTGCGTCTAGCCGGAGACCGAGCCAGCACTGGTTAGCAAAGGTCAGGAAGTACGCTCCGTCGAAATCGTCAATGGCCCGCCGGATTGTATTGACAAAGTGACCCTGTACGCCGTATGCGCGAATCGTCGAATGCCCGTAGATGGCCTCGCTGACTTTGGCTAACACGTTGGACCGTTGGATGGCCTCGTGTCGCTTGATTTCGCGAGCCGAATAGTTGTAATATGAAGTGGCGAGCAGGTAAATGAGAACCAGAGGTACAAGGGCAGCTACGAAAATGTGAAAGTATGCAATGATCAGCGCGAAGACGGCGATGATGTTCCCAATGGTCATGAGGTACATGCGGAGAGAGTCGGTCAGTTTGTTATCCATCACGTCGACGTCTTTGGAGAAGCGGTTGGTGATCCTTCCGAGAGGGGTGGTGTCGAAGAAGGCCATGGGCGCTCGTAGGACTCGGCTCATTGCCATCTGGAACATGTGCCGGCTTGCCTTGGTTCCGAAGATGGAGACGCATACGAAGAAGGCGAAGATGGATATCGCTTGTGCGAATCCGAGTCCTGCGTATATGCCTAGCTGTAAAAGTTGTGTCAGTCATAAAACAAGATATCAGGAGCGGAAATATGAGAAACGTACCCAGCCGCTCAGAGTGAGAGGAAACTGGCCAGCAGTCCACCATGAAAGCCATAGCCCTGTAGCTATATACGCAACTTGCGCGATGGTTAGCAAGAATATGACCAGAGGGGCGATCATGAGAGAGCCTGCTGCCCTGAGATATCCGACGTAAACATCCCAAGACACGGCCTCTACGGCGCGTTCCTCAGCTTGCATCAGAGCAATCTGAGAAGTGGTCGACTTGGAGGTTGCCGTCTTCTCCAGTGTCTGCATGTGAACCTCTCTCTCCGCATTGCGGCCAGAGAGGTCTTCGCCATCGGCATTCTTTGACTTGTCATCAGTGGTAGCGGCAAGGGTCATGAGCTCAGCAAACTCGCGATTGTGATCCATCAACTCGTGATAAGTCCCGTCTGCCTTTACTCTCCCTCCATCCAGCCAGATGATTCTGTCGCATTTATGAAGCACGTGCAAAGAATGTGTCGCTAGAATTCGGCACTTATTCGCGAGTAGCCCGCAAATGGCCTCTTCCATGACATGACGGCCGACTTCAGCGTCAACAGCAGATAGAGGATCGTCCATAAGGATGATGTCTGCGTTGAAGTATATAGCGCGAGCAATGTTGATGCGCTGCTTTTGGCCACCTGAAACCGTGATTCCTCGTTCACCGATCTCGGTCTTATCACCGTTTGGAAGCATTCGGAAATCCGGGAGCAGCGCGCAAGCTTGCGTGACTCTATCGTACAGATCGCGATCATAATGCCTCCCGAAGATGATGTTTTCTCTGACGGTAGCGTTCTGTATCCAGGCGTTCTGTGGGCAAAACGCTCTCGTAGCTCCGAACATGACTGTGCCCGTCGTCTTACGCATCTCACCTGCTAGGGCAGCCAGGAGAGAGCTTTTGCCTGAGCCCACGTTGCCGATGACGGCGACCAGCTCCGAGCGGCCGACGGTGAGGTTGAGCTCGGGTATCTGGAAGGTGTCTTGGCTCATTGAAGCGTTGGGGCTTTCAATTGGCTTCTCGTCTATGACTGAGCCGTCACTTGATTGCCGGGATCGCGTTTGTTCCCAGGTAAATGTTGCGTCCCTGACAACTATGGCGTTATCATTGCCATGATCCTGGATTGCGTCTTCGCTCGCCTCCTCAGCCAATAGGAACTCCTGAACTCTCATCACCGAGGCAAGAGCATCGATAACTTGACCGACCGCCACGGGAAAGATGCTCAGAGGGAAACGCATCTGGTTGAATAGTGCCAACGAGGAAAATATCGGAGCTGGAGTCAGCGGGTGGTTACCAGTTGTCGAGTACGTGATGAAAGCCAACATGGACGCGAAGACCGGTATCACCATTCCAATCGACTGAACGCCGTCGCGAAGAGCCAAGAGAGCCTGGATCGCCTTTACCTCATCCTTTCGCACTTTTTCCACGCGTTGCAGGAAGCTCAGCTCCCACCCGAAGAGCTTGATGAACCGGATGGACTGCAAAGCTTCCGAGATGATGCTTACACGTCTATCCGTGAGCTTATTGATGACGCCGCGTCTCGCAAAGAGGACTTTGGTAGCCATGCCGAAAAGAGGCGCGGAGACGAACAAGACTCCAAGCCCGGGTAACGCAGAGTACCCGAGATTGATGAGCAAGAGAACGATCGTGATGATGATGGACAGTGGCGCCGACCAGGCAAGATGGAAGAAGCTGGACGCCTGGTCGATCCGGGATGCGTCGGTCGAGACCAAGTTGATAATTCGTCCGTTGCTCCATCCCTCGTCTTCTTGGGGCTTCTTCTTCTCGTCTTCGCGTTCTGCACTTGCGTTGGCTTCGGAACTTGGGCCCCCCGCCTTTGCCCGACCTGATAGCCGAAGCGACTTGGCGAAGATCCTCGACATGAGGATGGCGCGGGCCTCCCCGCCGACTGAGAGTCCCGCATAAAGGAAGTGGTTGGTGCAGACTCCCATGATGCCTTGTAAAGCCGTCATGACAATGACCAATCCGATGCCGTACGCAACGGAGGGTCCTTGTTTCCCATCTCGTTGAGCGTTGAAAGCATCTGTTGCAAACGCGATGATGTACCTCAGGAAGAATGGGGTTATGGCCTGAGCTATGGTAGCGATGAGTTGTAGGATACCGCCCAGAAGGAATTTGCGCTTGAATGTAGTGAAAAGTGCACTGAGTAGAGGACGTGGAGTTTCATTCGCCACGCGCCGGTTGAATTCGCCCTCGAATCTCTCTTCAAGGCCCGGTACAGCTCGGTCAGGATTCACCAACCAAATATCATTTATTTCCAAAGGACGTTGGTAGCCAAGCTGTATCACCGTGTTACTCACATGGTCTTATCTGGGATGTGTCAGGCTTACGTGAATTAGAGGCGTTAGCCAGCTGAATACTATCTTGCTCAGTAGGCCCGCAGACCATTCTCGTGATGGCTGTTCTCGTTGGCCGGGTATCTGCGGGACCACGCGGGACTTCAACGGATTCAAACGCCTCCGCCATCGGCCGGACTCTCTAGGGGTCTCTGGTTCCACTTCGTCGTTGTTGGACTGGCTGCTCGCAGAAGCAGCAGCGGACATCTCAACATCTGTGATTGGCTTCATATTGCTGCTTCCTTGCCGTGCTGGGTTGAAGTCGACCCGTAGATTGGCAGACCGCGTTGAAAAATGCGGTATGAGGATCCCACAGCGGGAAGTGAGTATCATCTCCTTACCGGACCGGGGAAAGCGGAGATCGGATCTGTCTAAGTGGAAATTCCCCTGTTAGCTGAAAAGTAGACTGGGATAACCCATATTTCAAGCTTTGCGTGGCTGTCAAGAGCACGTAACAAAACCGGCATCAGGCGACTTTTCATCCCGGGAAGCGCGTGGTGACCTGAGTCGTGGTGCCGACGGCACCGCCATTCACAAGTTCAATGCCTTCTACCGAGGACATCATCGTATTACGGTCGAATCGCCGATAGATCGAGTTGTCCAGAAAGGCAGAATCCAGCGAGATATCATCATAGCGAAAGCGAGCAAATCGATATCAACGGATGAAGAACACTCTCAAGGTTTGACTTCAGCTGATGGCCGTGGGAAACTTATTTTACACATCTCTCTCGGTCTCGGCCAATCTATTCAGCTCCTTTTCCAAGGATTCTGAAAGCTCGCTCGCAGACGAGTCCTCTACGACCCCTTTCTCCCAATTCAAAGTAATAGACATGTAGCCATCCTTAGCAGAAGCAAGACAAACTGAATAAGGCGAACCACTCGTCGATGCTCCCGCTGAAAACACGACACGATCAAATACTGCCTTTTGTTCCTCCAGGCCCGCCACTGATGATATCCCACCGTCCACGACACCGATGTTCGTTACAGTGAAGGCGTGCCGTCTCCTTCCTCCCAGCATACCCAAGAAGTGCTGACGGTAATCGCTCACGAACTTAGTCAGACCAACGGAGAGGTTCTCAGACGAGGAGCTTCTCTTGTGAATGAAATCTTTGCATTCGCTGGCGGCCTTCCAGATCTTGTTGTAATCTGCCGAGGGAGTCTCTGCCGCATGTGTGGTACTTGAGCGGCACGAGATATACCCCCACGGTGAGCTTCTCTCTGACGAAAAGCAAGGCTCTGCGATCGCGGTGAAGCAACCCATGTCGTCCGGTGAATGTTTCGAGAACTTCCTCAGTGAGAATGGCACCGAGGCGATGAAACGAGAATGGGTTGGGTATAAGATACCCAGAATTCGTGCAACAAGCACTGTGACGAGTGATGTGATGGTTGTTTGATGCTTCCTACAGCCACTCCGCAAGTCTTTTACCACTCCCTGTGGTAAATAGAAAGTTCGAGTGTTGCTCACTGGAGGGAGCGCGTCTTGAATAGGGGGCCCCGACCATTCCAGAGTATCTGTAGATGAATACAAATATGCCTTGAATGCCTTACTTAACATGAAGAAGGCAGTGAGGGGAAGATCCATACTCTCCTCCAAGTGAGGGACCAAATCAAGTTTTGGCACCTGAACAACCTCATGTCCAGAGGAAATCCTGAGGCTTGTCTCCCCTGACTCTACGAGGCCATTCAGCGCGTTCCGGAACGTGCGGTGAAATGCTGCCCCCGACAGCCCATCCCCAACGACGTGGTGGAACGAAAAGGAGAGGGCAAAAGTGATAACATCTTTCGGATCAGGCGACTTGATCACTTCGCAGCGCCATAGCGGAAGATCTTGAGTCTTTTGAAACGGCTTCTGATGTTCATCTTGAATTCTGGCGTCAACGGTCGAGAAATTAGGATCTGCCTCGACAAAGTGTACGATCTCACGAAGGTCGATTTGATCAAGTCTTTTGAACGACGGCTGAGGGCTATCTTCATCCGTCAAGGCAACGCCAAGAATAGGATGACGCTCTACCGTCTTTCCCAAGGCGGTCAAGATGAACCCCCTGATGTCGCTGTCGGCTAATGCAGGTGAAGTGTTGGAGAGGGTATATGCGCAAGCAACTTGCACATTGTTGTAGAACTTGACGAGATGTTGATGGATGAGAAACTTCTCCAGATTTCCTGCGGCTGTGGTCAAAATGAGTTCAATCCACCGGTCGCTTGTGAAATCTCACCAACACCTCGTAGTGGCTTTGTCTCCATCATTCTTCGTGAAGGTCTTGGAATGGATAAAGGGGTCCACTCAGGTTCCGTAAGAGCCTGTGAGTTGAGCTCGGCGAGTGAACACAGACCTATGCGCAAGAACTACAGATCGGAGTACGCTTGAAGATTTGATGATGGGATTGCTGCCTAGGTACCCCTCCTACAGGCTAATGCCGTCCCGTCTCATGCCTGCATGCCGGCGGCACGGCGGCACAATACATGAGTCGGTTTAGAAAGCTAAGGATGGCATTCATTCCATGGCCTGATCTATTGCCTCCAACATGAACTTATCCGCATAGTCCGACTGCCGTCTTATCGCCTTAAAGCTTATTCTACGTTACGTATTACTCCGTGAGTAGTAATCCTTGACGAAAACTCACTACGAGCCTCTCGTATGCATAAAAGGCTCATCTGAAGGCTCGTATGTCAAACCTAATCAAGTTTACGAGATTCGGTATTGACTCGCCTCGAACCTAAGATTGGACTATCATCCCATAACCCACAGGTTCGCTGGCCTCGACATCGAACTCGCTGATCAGGCTAAGGATCGTTCCAGAATACCTGGGGAACCTTGCCCCTGTAAAGTATATTGAGAACAAGTGGAGTTGTGAGGGAAATGGAATACACGGAGAACGCAGGCGCTTGATGGAACCACAATTATTTCGGAGGTTTTGCTGTAGTGCATCGGACGTTTCGGACGTTTGCACAGTGTCGGTTGCCAAGGAGGGGCAGCAAGGTACCTTCAAGGTGGGCAACACCATTGCAGATGGAATCGATTAGATGGATAATTGGTCAGAAATACGCATTGTCGAGGCACAGCTGACATTGTGAGTCTGGCAGCAGGCGTCGCCCACGTTGTCTTTTGCTGAATCTTAGAGTCTACCCAGCGCAGGGACTAGGCACCATATACGTCTTTCGAGTTCTTTCACCAACACCAGCCGCGAATTCCTGCTCGGATCGAGCTCGATCAACTCCCGTGATGGCGTACCAACAGCACCATGCATGGTATGTGTTCCCCGTATGGGGTCACATCACCAGTGCCAATGCCCTTATCATCAAGATGCTTGAGGAAAACCCAGCTTTGGTCGTTACTTATGTGACACATAGCCTCGTTGGTATGCAAACTTTCCAAAATGTCTTTGAAACTAAGGCGACATGAAGGAAGCTTTACTAATCATGAGTACCCGAGGTAGACACCCGTAGATTCCCCGAGTTCCCAAAAGATCGATTCCGTCTCTTGACCTTCGGTGACCCCAAGTAATCATTTAATATTCTTAGTCTTTCAAGAACGTCAGGGCTGACCTACCACATAGCATCTCCAAAAATGTGGGGAAGAATACCATAGCAGAGGGCATTGCTCAACTGTCGAAATGCTGGATAGAGACCCTGCAAGAGGCCTGTGATGGTACACAAGCCTGGCCAAAGCCGACAGCCCTCATGCTGGACCAGAATGGATCACTCCATACTCTACCGCAGGTCAGAAACATCGTCGGACCTGACTGTAAGGCATATATGTACTGGGCCGGCAGTGCCGCCCGCCTGTATTCGTTTCTTGCGCCGTCAGGTAAAGGTGGATTTAGCGACTGGGAAGAAATTGTTGATAAGTATATCTCCGATGAGACATTGCGAAAAGGCAGAGATCGCAGTGAGATCATCGACAAGGTAGGAGAAATATGTCTCTCACAAGCTGCTGCGCCTGCGGACTTGGCCATGTATGAGATGCACTTACTAATCATCGCTGGTTAGGTGTGCATAGCGAAGAACGGGTTTGATGAGTTTAACGGAACGGTCATCTCAATTCCTGGGATTCAGGATATGTACGACTATGAGCGTGAATTTGGGGAGGTTCCGTTACAAGCAGGTAAGCTCCCTACCTCAGACCTACCTTGCTTGGTGGTCACCCCAATTAACACCTCATAGGCGTATCATCAATGCTCAGAGAGACTGTCAGTCTGGCAAAAGCAACTGATGGCGTGGTATGTGCCTCGTCAATGGCTTTAGAGGGCGAAACCATTGCTGCCTGCCAGACTTTCACCACAGTACATCCCGTGGGTGTTCAAGTTGGACCTAGGGGTTGGTATAAGAACGGTTTGGTGGTGAAGGACGAGAGTTTGCTTGCTTTTCTCGACAGCCACGGAAAGGAAGAAGTTGTTCTGATCTCATTCGGGTAAGCTTCAATTTCCTTCCACGATGCTCAGGATGATACAACGGTAAAGCCCCATACTCACCGTCGGTGCTTGCCCCAGGTCTCTCGTATTTCCTACCAACAAAGCAAATTTCCAGGCCTTGGTCTCAGCTTTAATCGAGTTCAAGTACCCCTTCGTCCTGGTTCTCGGGGGAATGTTTGCAGGAAAAGCCATTGATCCATCAGAAATCAGTCGAATCAACGACAGCGGTGTTGGCCATGTGTGTGACAGATGGGTAGACCAACAGGCACTTCTTCAACACCCCTCTATTGGGTGGTTGTTTGCACATGGGGGATTCAACTCAACAGTGGAAAGCCTGGTGCAGGGTATTCCTCTCATTGGCTGGCCTCTTGCTCCAGGAGACAACGCCATCAACACGGCGGTTGTTTCCACGAGGAATAACCCGGTCGCACTTGAAGTGATGCAAGTACGTATTCTGAACTGTGAGACAAAATGGCTATGTTGAAGACTGACGTTCCAAAGATCCGTACTGGCAGTGCTAGGGGCAAACCTAGAAGAGGCGGGTCCGACATTATTGGAACGCCCAAGAGCGTTGAACAAGAATTCAGAGATATCCTTCAGAAGATGAGGGGCAAGGAAGGAAGTGATAGAAGGGCAAACGCTCAGGCGCTTGCTGAGGATCTGAGGATTGAGAGGGATACAGTGGCTAAGGAGATCGTCTCCAAACTAGCCATGACTTGAGTCTAAAGGAATCTTTGATCGCAGAGACATCACTTAGTTCTGACATACTCCACATAATTTGTCAACTGTCGGTTTAACTATAGATGGTGACCTCTTAATTCAACATTATTTGAGTACCTCAGAACAACAGTCGAAGGACAATGGAATAAACATATCTAATCATAGTCCCTCCGCGGTCAGGCCAAGTCAGACAGGCATGTTGATGCACAGTGTACACAGTGGAGAAATATTCAGGAGCCATCCATTCTAGCCTGTCGGAGGTTTCGTGAACTTTAAATGATCCACTGTGTTCGCGGAAGTGCTACCCGGCGTGATTTCAAGGTCGATGATCGAATGGGCATGGGAAGCTTTGCGTTCAGGTGCATTGTCGCGTGGCGCACGTGGGCGGTGCAGCGCGATCTTGCCTTAGAGCTTGAACCTTTTTGCAGACGTGAACCGCAACTGCTAATCAGCAAATCTCAGTCGTGCTCAGTCAAGTTTCCAGCACTTTAGTTTGCAAAGATGGCCACAAACGCGAGTAACAATGTTCGCTTCAGCCCCGAAAGCTATCCGCCATTCCCTACAGACCTACCCACAGCTCCCATCGAAAAGATTTCCCTTCGAAAGCTGCTAGAAAATGAAGAAGAGGAGGCGAACAGGCTCTTTGCTGCATGTCAGAAGCATGGATTCTTTTATCTCAACGTTCGCGACCACCCGGAAGGCGAAGCTCTTCAGAACGGCGCTCTCCAGATGGCTCGACTAGCGGAGGAAACCTTTCAGCTCCCACTGGACGAGAAGAGAAAACACCACCAGGCTTACAATGGCAGCATCTACGGCTACAAGAGCGCCGGGGCACAGAAAACCGACGCTCAAGGAACGCCAGATACAGTCGAGTTCATGAGCATATCGAAAGACTTCGTCGTCAACGATGTACCCAGCCCGAACCAAAACCCATCAACAATAGTGGAAAACAAGGAGATACTGAAGCCTTTCGTCACCAAAGCACACGAAACTGGCGTGTTCCTACTGACACTGGTCGGGAACAAACTCGGACTCGTCGAAGAGGAAGTCCAGAACCGACATCGAATCGACCAGCAGTCTGGATCTCAGCTGCGTCTGACACGGAGCCCACCTCTAGACAAGACTCGAGACGCCGAGAGCCAGATCGCTACGACTTCACACACAGATCTCGGCAGTATCACCATTCTATTCAACTGGCTGGGAGGCCTGCAGATGTGGGAGCCGGAACACCCAGACGGCAGCAAGTTCTGGAGCGCTTCACGACTGTCACAAAAGGGGCGCTGGACATATGTCGAGCCCGTTCCTGGTTACGCAATAGTCAACCTAGGCGATGCGATGACCAAGTTCAGCAATGGCGTCCTGAATTCAGGAAAGCATCGCGTCCTTCCCGCCCCCGGAGAACAAGGAGATTTTGTACGTTATAGTGTGGCATACTTCGTGAGACCGGAGGACGACACGGTGTTGAAGGTGCTTGAAGCAGCTGGAATTCCCCAATGGGAAGGCGAAAATGAACCGGAGAAGACATTTGGTCAGCACGTTTTGGACTTTGGGAGAGCGAAGTACGGCAAAGACTTGGTGAAAGTCTTCCAAGAAAAGAACAAAGCAGTGGCTGCATAGATGTTCAGCGAATAGAGAACCTAGAAGTCCGGAGGCCATCAACCTGAAGCTATGGTCTTTGCACATTCCCCTCCTGAGCATACCACGTGCCTGGTTGAATCAGTGCTGGCTGCTCAAGAATGATCTACCACACCTCGTACCTCGGGGCACATCACAACGAAGAGGTTCATCTCATTGTGTGACATTGCCACCACATAGCCCTACGCATTACGCACCATGATTATGTTGGGATGACGAAGCGCCTGATCGGTGGTTCGCAAGGAACAGGCAGATACCTTGAATCCGGCGGCAGTTGTCTGCGGGCCCTTGCATGAGGAGAATCCCCGACCATGCACCGGTGACATTTCCAAAAACCTCCGGTTCTTTTGGAAGTCAAGGGACCCCAGAAGGGCCGAAAGCATCAATGCCCGGGCTTTGGCCCGGTCTCCACGGATAACATCACACCCCTTTTGTCCGTCCCAGCAGTCCACAATTGTAACTTTCCATGGCGAGGAGGTAAGGATGAGGGACTCGTAGCAAACCCGGCTTCTTCAGTCGCCAACTCATACCTAATTGGGCAAGATCGCAGTGCTTGGAGCCAAAAGTCAATTCCAAAGAATTTGTGGTGAGAATGCATGCGCTCTTCCATTACTCACGATCAGCACTTCAAGCCCCTTTTTCCATGTCGCCATGATCGACTCAAGTCTACACCTACCTCGAATTCTTTGCCTTCATGGAGGCGGGACCAACGCTTTCGTCTTCAAATCTCAAGCTCGGTCTCTAATAAGACAACTTGGGCCGCATTTCCGCTTTGTCTTCACGAACGCACCATTCATTAGCGATGCCGGTCCCAATGTGCTCCCACTTTACAAGGACTGCGGGCCATTTCGAACATGGCTTCCGTGGGCTGGTGCGAAAGATATCGCGACAGACAAGGAAGGGGTGATCGCAGCGATTGAAAACAGTTTACATCAGGCCATGGAGGACGATGATGGGAAGGGTGCTACAGGCCCTTGGGTCGGCCTTCTCGGATTTAGCCAAGGCGCGAAGCTATGCGCAAGCTTGCTCTTCGAACAACAGCTACGAGCTCACCCGACTGAGCCGCAGCACCCGAACGAGTCAAAGAGATGCTATAAGGGGTGGAAATTTGCTCTGCTACTACACGGCATTGCACCATTGGTAGCACTAAGTGAAGAAGGGGAAGGGGAGGGCATGCAGAACGCTGACCAGATTCTTGGTCTGTTTTCTGAAGGGTTCAAGTTTGAAGAAGACAAGGCGAAGAGGCTGTTGACAATACCCACAATACACGTACATGGACTGCTCGATCCTGGGTTGCCCTTAGGGAGGAAGCTTTTGAGCGGTTATTGCTCTGATAAGTCGGCATCTGCGCTTGAGTGGGAGGGCGACCATCGCGTGCCAGTAAAGTCGGACTTCGTGCAGAAGATTACAATAGCAATTTTAGACGTGATATCTTGAAAACAGATATAAGCATCACACATCACATTTGGGAACAGGTGATCGAGGTGATCGAGGTGATCGAAGGCGACTTTCCAAAGTTGTGGAGGATATTCCATGGTTCATTTGAATAACGGATATATTAACCAACACGAAAACAGTTGTACTTCTTGTACCTAAGAACTCCCGACGATAGAAAGCGTCGAAAACAGAAGCTGGGTCGGTCAACCCTTTACCGACACGAAGGCACTCCTCTTCACAACCAGAGGCGCCAGAACATCCAGCCCGCCACTGCCCATCAGCTCAAAGATCGTCATCTCTGCACCCATCTCGTTCACAATCCATGACCGCAGCTCAATCGCAACGAGAGAATCAACGCCATACGAATGCAGTGGAGCAGAAAGATCAACTTGTACATCGGCCTTCAGTATGTTCCAGATCTTTTGAGCAAGACCCTGTATAACGACCTCAACTGCTGCCTCAGTTGATTCGGCAGAGCCAAGGAGACGTCGGCAGCTCAGGGTCTCGTCTCCAAGATCGCCATTCACTTGCTCAGAGCTGTCATCTGACGGTCGAAGATGAATGAAGATGGGGTCTCGCTTCCATAGAGGTGTCCTGCCATTCAGCGATCGAGGATCCTGGAACTTAGGAACACCGAAGACCGCTTGAGACTCCAGCGCAGATGGTAGCGGAAGGTTGGGATCGCAGACTTCGTCGAGGATGTTGTAAAGCTCGTGCGGTCTCATGGCATCGAGACCAATATGCTCCAGCTGTGCTGCTCTGTCAAGGCTCTCGGCAACGTAGCCAATTGAGCCCATCATACCAAGGTCAATAGCGACAGCTTTCTGGCCCTTGGAAACTAGATGGCGAGCCAGAGAGTCTTGGTAAGTATTTCCAGCAGCATAATTGGCTTCGCCCGGTTCACCGATGAGACCCGCGAAAGATGAAAGAAGGACGAAGAAGTCCATGCTTGAAGGCAGCATCTCCTGCAAGTTCAACGAGCCTTGCAGCTTTGGATCAACGCAAGTCATGTAGTCCTTCACCGACATATTCGCGAATAGGGTAGCCTAGTCCGAGTGTAAGAGTCTGGGAAGAATGGAAGCAAGATCTAGGGTGACCGTACCTTGAGCACCATGGCAGCCTGGATGCACCCTTTGACTGGGGGCATTTTTGCTGAGACGTCATCAAGCGCCTTTCTGAGCGCTGCTGCGTCTGTGACGTCAGCTGCTGGGCAGGAAACCTTGACGCCCTTTGACTTCAACTCGGCCATGAGCGCCTGAGCTGACTTTCTCGTGGGACCCGTTCGAGAAAGAAGAACCAAGTTTCGAGCTCCGCGCTTGGCCATCCACCTCGCAATTCCGCGTCCAATACCTCCTAATCCGCCGGATATTACATAGGTGGCATCTGGACTGAACGTCCATGATACCTTTTGTGACGGTGTAGCCTGATCGAAGTTAGCTTTACTTGTCTTGACAAGACGATTAATAAGTCATAGAAAAGAAATATGCTTACCATCACCACGTCATCAGGTCGCGATTCGAGAACAATCTTTCCGAAATGCTTTCCAGACTGCATGAACTTGTAAGACTCCTGGACCTGAGAGTATGGGAAGACGTGAAGTGGCTGGATGCTCTTGATGGAACCTTCGGCCACGAGCTGCATCACATCTCTCATCAAGCGCCCGGCTTGCTCCTTCTTCTCCATGACCAGCATCTCAAGATCGATCAAACGGAAGCTGACATTCCTCAGGAACTGATGCATCGGAAGCGTTGCTGCAGCCAGAACATCCTTTTTGCCGCACTCGGCGAAACGACCGAACGACGTCAGACACTCCCAAGTTGCACGTAAAGCAGCCCCGGATAGGGAGTTCACTGCAACATCGACTCCCTTTCCGCCAGTCATACGCATGACACCGCGGGCAAAGCTCAGGTCGCGACTCGAAAAGATGTGATCAGCCGGTATACCGTAGGTCTTAACGAGAAGATCTCGTTTATCGAGAGAGCCGACAGTTGCGAAGACCTCGGCACCCGCGAGCTGCGCCAGCTGAATACACGCTTGACCGAGACCTCCAGCGGCCGAGTGGATCAGTACGGTCTCGCCTCTTTGAATGCGTGCGTAGTCGTAGAGGGCCATGTAGGCGGTCATGAAGACGATCGGGATAGCCGCGGCTTCGCAGAAGGACAGCTGAGACGGGATGGGTGCCAAGCAGTGGTGAGGACCTCGAGCAAAGGTACCGAAAAGTCTCTGATGGCAGCCGAAAACACGATCGCCAACACTGAAGGGGGTGTTTGGACCTGTACGAGTGACAATACCGGCGGCCTCGGCACCGTTGGCGCTGTTTGGGAGTTGACCCAGGGCATGCAGAAGGTGTCGGAAGTTTTGGCCAGCAGCCATGATACGGAACTCAACTTCGCCATCACCCAGAGGGCGGCTGTAGATATCATCGTCAACGAAGCGCATTGAGTCAAGAAGTCCAGGAGTTGCCACGTCCAACATCAATGCCCGCTCAGGACTGGCTCCAAAAACGGTGGGTTCCGGCTCGGCATTGCGGCCAGAAAGTGCCTTAGAGCCATTGCTACCGAACAAACCGGAACCAGTGACAAGCCGGGCAATCATGATGAGTCCATCGTGTTCGCAGAAAGCATTATCGACCAGAGGAGAAGTGTCAGAAGCAAGGAGCTTCTCGTTGACGAACTGCAGAATTGTGTCGGCGGCATGCCCGCATTCCTCCAAGGGAGGCAGGCTGGAAAGACTCAAGGTGATGAATCGGGCTGCATTCTCCATTCTCATGGTTCGGGCAAAGCCGAGTACCATGTCGGCTGTGGGATTCGTTGGTGCGACACCTCCTCCTTGCACAACCCACAAGATAGCACGAGCCGATCCGCACATGTTTTTGATCCCGCTGAAAATCTTGTCGTTGGGTTTAGCAAGAACAGACTCAAAGAGCTCTGGGAGGAAGATGCATGTCTTTCGCTCTAGACTGGCTATGCTTAAATCCACCAACTTGACGATTTCAACGGGAATTTTGGAACCGAAAGATGACAGAGCATTTTCAAGTTTGCTCGCCAGACGCTGTTGTAAAGCACACCTATCGTCAATGACGATGCTAATTGAGTCATCTTCAGATTTCTCAGGCTCTGCCGGCTTGGCCGTGCCGATCATGACGTTGAACTCCGCGGGAGCGAGACCGTCATCGAAACAGAGGTCGATGCCACCGAAGCCGCTGTCTTTGAGATGAGAGTCCCAGCCTTCAACTGTCAAGAGTGGGCCATCTTTACGATACTCTTCCGTACTCAGCCACCAGCCCGGAAGCAGCCCGAACGAGAAGTTGCCATACGTATCCAAGTTGGTAACCTCGAAGAGAATGAATTTTCCACCGGGCTTCAAAAGAAGGCGTATGTTGCGTAAAGTCTCATGGATGCTTCTGGTGGCGTGAATGACGTTAGAAGCAATAATGACATCGTACTGCTCTGGCTCAAAGTCCTGAGTAAGGGGGTCTTGCTCGATGTTGAGTGTGGCGAATCCCATCTTGTGTGCAGTGCTCTGGAAGTTCTGCTCGGCTTTGGCAAGGAAGGCAGGTGAAAGATCCGTGAAATCGTACCGCCCAAAGAGTGGCTTCCCGTCACGGGTGAGTGCTTCAAGGACCGGACCGGTAGTTGCTCCCGTTCCAGCTCCAACCTCAAGGATTTGCATGTGCGGGTTCTTGTGCGCCAGTGTGCGCATGTAGTTTCCGATGATGGCAGAGCTGTAGGGTCGGTGGTAGATGTTCTCGGCAAGCTGGTTAGTGAAAAGGACTTGGAGCGGATCCCGTTCGCCAGAAAGAATGTCGGACAGCACCCGTCCAACGCCAACAGTCAGTCGTCCTCCAGCACTTGAGTTGTTTAACTTGGTCTCCAGAGCAGCGATAGCTTCGTCGGAGTAATCGAGCCCCTCGCGGTTGACTGCGCGCTCCTCACGGCTCGCGATGAAGCGTTGAGCCCAAGTTAGGTACTTCTGATAATGAAGCTTCGTTGAGTCAATGCTTGCAGCACCATGCGACTTCAGATAACGCTTTAGATATGCATAAACGAGAGCATGTGTGTCGGAACAGATGGCAGACTCGTTGGAATCGAGTAGCGAATCCGAGATATTGAGCCCCTGCAAAGCAGTCTCTTGCTTCAAAAGGGTAGCATCTGGTCTCCAGTCGACATTGTAACACGTGTTGGTATCAGATGAGGCCGTTTCGCCGTGGGCGATGGAGGTGCACACCAACCCCTTGACCGTGAGAAGAGGCTTTCGAGACTGGGGATCAACTCCGATCAACTCGGCCTCAAATTTCCTGGCCCCCTTATCTATGGTACCGGCAGAGAGTCGCATCGACTGCAGCGGGGTGGTCTCATTCTGGCTCGAAGCGATCCACATCTCTTTGATCGATGTTGGCACAGCGGCTTGCATGTCGCCCTCCGCGCCACCCCGATGCAGCGGGATGAAGGCACCCGATATGGCACTGTCGAGGCTTGTAGGGTGGATAACGTGAGGGTGAGTAAAGCCGTACGGCATTATGGGTACCAGATCCGGCGATGTGAGAGTCATTGATGCTAGGGTAGACGGCCCAACGCTGACATCTGACAGATTTCGGAAAGAAGGACCATAGTTCAGCCCAGCCAAGTCGAAAGCCTCGTACACTTGGTCATGAGTAAGGGGATCAAGACATGTCTTGTCAGAATCTTCCACAACCTTTGCGCAGGTCTCCTCAAACTTCGTCTGCTCCAGACCACCATCCACAATGGTATGGCTCGAGTCGATGTCGGCTTGAATCCAACCACGGCAGTGATTGCGCCATTCGTCGTTCTGGTAGCTCCAAAGCTCGAACTCACTCCACGTCGCCGATTGACTTGACGTTCCCTCCCAAAGCGGGCGAAGGTGGAAGCGGGTTTCGATTCCCTCTGCATCTTCCGGGATATCAAGGGCAGTGTGGAATGAGACGTCCTTGAATCGAAAACCAGCTAGCTTAAGAGCAGGATCAACCAACTGTTTGCAAGCTTCAATGGCCATAACCAGCATTCCGGCAGCTGGATAAAGAGTGCTGCCCGTGATGACATGGTCTTTGACCCATGGGTTCTCTTTGGCTCGAATGAAATGTCCCCATATGGCATTTGAGGGGTTCCAATCTGGGACTGGTGCTCCCAGGAGATCATGGCGCGGATGCTTGCGGAACCGATAGTTTTTGCTCAGTCGGCTTTCGTTCCAGTAAACCGTTGAATGGTCGAATGGGTATGCGGGTAGGTCGACAAGCATTTTAAGCGCAGTATCTCCCGCCGTACTGGCAATCACAGCGGACATGTCAAGCTGATACCCTCGGCAGAATAGATACCCTGCCGCTTCGAGGGCTGTACCGTCGGCTGGTCGATTTCTGAGAAGCATAGACGTGTAAGTGACGTCCTTGACCCCAGATGTGATTTGTAGGATATCACGAATGGGAGATTGGAGAACTGAATGTGGGCCAACTTCAACAAGGAGACCAATCGCTGCCTTCTTTGAAGTTGATGCATCATCCACCGAGTCGCTCATCATGGCTTGCAGGCCATTGCTGAACTCCACTGGCGAGAGCAAATTGCCAACCCAATATGCCGGGTCAAGTAGGTCTTGAGTCGATGCTTGCCTTCCCAGGTATGAGGAAAAGAACTTCGGTGCTGATGCTGCTTTTAGGACCACCCCTGGCTCAATAGTTCCGATGCTCCTGGCGTATTCCTCCGCAATGGGGTCCATATGAGAAGAATGGTAGGCATTGACGACCCTCAACTTTCGGCCAAAGATACCATCCAAGTCCAGGAGTGATGAGAGCAAGTCGATTGCTTTGGCACTGCCGCTAATGGTGACGCTCTTTGGGCTGTTTATACAAGCGATCGTGACATGACCTTCGCTGTCTTGTTGGTTGACTTTCTCGACGTAAATCTTGGCTTCTTCTTTTCCGAGGCTGACTGCAATCATGGCCCCCGTACTGATTGTAGACGACAGACGTCCACGGTGGTAAGCAATCTTCCATGCACTCTCTCTAGAGATGACCGAAGATGCATAAGCTGCTGCGATCTCACCAGAGGAGTGCCCGATGACAGCATGCGGTGCTACTGACCAGCCTTGAAGAAGGTCGACAAGAGCAACCTGCAGAGCGGTCACCGTTGGGTGGCTCAAGGCAGGAGTCTCAATGTTCAGCTTCTCCGTGTTCATTGACAGCACATCTGCAGTTGGGTTAGTTGGGTAAATTTGACATGGAGGAGCTTTTGGTGTCTTACCTGTCAGTGACCAAGAACACCCCAAGCTCTGGAGATACGAATTGGCAGCCTCAATACTTTCCCTGAACACCGTGTATCTCAGCAGTTCACGTCCCATCCCGAGCCATTGTGCGCCTTGTCCAGTGAATACCAGTCCGATCTCAATTTTGGTGTTCGATCGAGTCGGGTTCTCGAGCTCTCTCAAGCGCTCACAGAGACTTTCGCTATCATTCGCAACCACAGCTGCCCTCCAGTGGAAGTTGCTTCGCTTGGCCGCCAGTGTGTAGCTTAGATCATCGAGGTAAGCCTCATCAAAATTCGGTGATCGAGCCTCCAAATGGCGCACATAGGAGTCTGCAAGTCTCTTCACTCCAGCTTGGTCAAACGCTGACAGAACGTAGAGCTGTGGTCCGATTTGAGGCTGAGTTCTCGAAGTGGCTAGTTCAGTCTCCTCTGTCTGATAGAGAAGTGAGCGACGCGAAGTGGAGTGTGGCGCTCTCAGTCCGCGGCTTTCAAGATATGACCGGGCGTCTTCAAGAATAACATGCGCATTGGTTCCTGTAACCTGATGTTAGTCACTGATTCTAGACTGACTGCTCATTGTCAGAAATAGGCAACTGCTCACCTCCGATACCAAAGCTGTTCAGAGAGATTCGCCGGGGTGTGTTGTCTGGCCAGGGTACTGCAGTCGTGGGAACTAAGAATAAACTCTCATCCAGCTGTACTTGGGGATTCCACTTTTCGAACCAGAGGTTCTTGGGAATGATGCCACTCTCAAGGATGTAAACGGACTTCAGCAAGCCGGCAAGACCCGCAGCACCCTCAAGATGGCCTACGTTCGTTTTGACAGAACCGACATACATCGGATTTTCAGCGGACAGGCGCTTGGAGAAAACTGAGTTAATAGCACTCATCTCGATAGGGTCTCCAACAGCAGTGCCCGTGGCGTGTGCCTCGAAGTACCTGGTTGCGCCGGGGTCGAGACCGGCTTCGGTGTATAGACGGTTCATGAGGCTCGACTGCGCTTCTGCGGTTGGCATAGTGACACCGGGACTTTTGCCGTCCTGGTTGCATCCAATATTTCTGATGATCCCACGGATAGTGTTGCCGTCTCTGATGGCATCGGATACTCTCTTAAGAATGACAACGGCAATACCCTCACCGCGGGCGTAGCCGTTCGCCTTCTCATCAAAGCTGTAAGACTTTCCGTCCGGTGAGAGAACTCCAAGGTTGCACAGGTGATTTGTCATGTCAGGGTTGTGAATGAGATTGCAACCCGTCACAATCGCCTTATGAGTGTGTCAGAGCTTCTTAAAGCATTCAATTTGATCGCGCTTAGTCTTAACAACTCACCATGGAAGATTCCTTGTTGTCCAAGCTCTGTGCCGCCAAGTGACAGGCTACAAGACTGCTCGAGCAAGCAGTCTCAACTGTAAGACTCTGGGCCTTGAGGTTGTAAAACCAACTGATTCTGTTTGCAAGCATCGGGGCATTTAGTCCCAGCGGAGCATACTTGAGATTTTCCCTCTCAAGATCTTTCAACAGAATGCTTCTGTATTCGTGGGTGAATGCGCCAGAAAACACCGAGGTGTCGGTTCCACTGACACCTTGCAAAGAGATGCCAGCTAGTCATTCCTCAAGTCAGTAATCATCTAAGACGAGGCAAACTACGCCTGATGTTAGGGCCAATTACCATTTTCAAGAGCTCGATAGGTTCCTTCCAACAACATCCGCTGCTGAGGGTCTAGGCAATCTGCTTCTGTGGCCGTAAACGAGAAAAACGGTGCGTCAAATCGCGATACGTCTTCTTTCAGGAAATGGCCTGTTCGCACACTCATCTGACATGATGTTAACTAACGTCGATGTGCAGAACAAAATTCTTAGCAACTGAGTCAAGTCAATACTTACGGATCCTGCCCGAGAGGCATCCGGGTGGTAAAACGAATCTACATCATAGCGATCCTTTGGAACTTCGCCATGCGCGGATCGTCCTTTGGTGAGAAGTTCTGCGAAGCCTGCAGGTGTACTAGCATCGCCAGGAAACATAAGATCAAAGCCGATAACGGCGATGGGCTCCTGGAGAACCATGATGGGCAGTTATCTGAGGAGCCGCCAAGATTGTGTGGTTGTATGAGTGTGCTGGAAACCACAAAGGATGACAGCGATGGTGATGGCCACGACCGTTGTGAGGGCGGAAAGTTCTATGGTGTAGAGTAACCTGCGGCTGACGGTAAACCCGGATGAACAATTGGAGATCATTGCAGTGTTGTTGCCATTAAAAAACCGGATCGGCTTCAACCCGTCCAATTCGAATGTCAACAAGCACTCCCGGACGTGGACCGGGGCGGAAAGGTTCAGTGACATTCGCCCACGTTACCAAATCACCAGGATGAACAGAAAGCTGCCGGGGTGCTTCTACAATAGGTTGCCAGGATCTATGATACAAGACGAGAAGTACTAAATTAGGCCTTCTCCGGTGAGGTGACACGTCCCTTACTCTCAAGGGTCCTGATCGCCAAAACGCCACGCGGTCGCCAACCAGCTTTGTCGGGGAAGAGATGCAACCGCAGCAAATACTAAACTGCAAGGATCACAATTGAATTGAAGACTTTCTTCCAACAGCTTCCTGGCAACAAAGACCTAGCTACTGGGGTTTCAAGCAAAATTGGAAGTCGTATCCACCTCTTGACTCAGGTGCAGATCTATAAAGACTTCATAGAGACGAATAACATGCGAATTTCTTTAGGCAGAGTGACGATCCGACTTAGCCGGGTGTAATCTAATGTGGATAGGAAGTAAAATCGCCGAACCTATATGTTCGGTATTTTACTCATCAGATAGATGACAGGTGCTGGTTTATTAAAGTTTGCCTCCCGGCTTCTGTATCCCAATCGGGTCACTGGAGGGAGGTCTACGGTGCTCCACTAGAACACTAAGGACAAAACCCCAAAAGCGAGGTCTTCGGTCTCGTTAAGTCCAGTTGACTTTTGAATTGGCAAGACCCACAATCAAGGCTTGCGCATACGAGTTACGGCAGTACTATGCGAGAGTTCGGATGAAAGTCGTCTCCATTGTTTTATCAAGTAACACGCAAGAACCTAGTCCGTATGCTGAGACACAGCGATAGTCGGGGATGAAGAGCTGTGGAACCGGGACGAGTGCACGGGATGAGAAAGGTGGATATAAGACACGTATTTTGACGAACCTCGGTTTTGTCAACAGGCGTGAACTACCTTTTCAGGCTATAGTCAATCAAGCAACCATGGCGTCCAATCCTTTGACCCTTCAGAAACGACGAATCAAATCAAGTTCGCCCAACAACGTTGTCCTGTACTTGATACATGACGGAAGTGGAACAATAGCCAATTACACCAAGCTGGGCAATCTGGACTGCGATGTCTATGGCATGTACGGACGCAATGAAATCTGAAAACTGTCATGGGTGATACTGATATCAGTCGCAGCCAGGATCCGCATTTTGCATCGTCGCAACCATGGGGCGGCGGCGTGGTGGAAATGGCCAAGCACTATGTCTCGCTCATTGAGAAGACAACTCCGCGGGGCAAAGTCGTTCTAGGAGGTGAGTTCATCTAGAACATACCGCGGTCCGGTATTGCACGTGGCCTAAAACCAGCCCTAACACACAATTCAACAGGATGGTCATTTGGCGGCTTGATAGCGTTTCAATTAGCGTACGAGTTGAGAAACCATGGCACGCTGCAGGTTCAAGGTGTGCTTCTCATGGAAGTAATCTACCCTTCCCTAGCGCAGGCCGAAGACGACGGAAGCGCGTGGCCAGGCCTCTCCGCCATCCGGAGCCCGGCAGTCCGGGAGAAAGTAACGAAGTCCATAGTGCAAAGCGGAGCCATGATGAATGCTTGGAAACCGCCAACCTGGCAGCCGCCGGCGGCTTTACCGGCAGTCGTACTTCTCCGGGCGAAAGGCAAAGAAGTCTCCGAGAATCCACATGCATTGCGGTTCAATACGTTGAGAGACCAGCGTTTTCTTGGCTGGGAGGATTACCCGGACGACCTGATCACTAGGATGTTCGAAATTGAGGGGTCGCATTTGACTCTTTTTGAGCAAGAACATGTGAGTCGGTTCCGAATGGCGCCACTGGGGACAAGCTCTGACAAAGGTTCTAGATTTATTCCCTGACGGCGACAACGAAGCTTGCTCTCCGGTTTTTCGAGTCCGAAGCTGGGGCTTGATCAGATGTGCTGCATGGACGGCGGGGGTAGCGGGGCAGCGGGGGTGAGATGAATTGAGTTTGAAAACCACCGAAAAATAGACTTTGAACCCTTTCGAAGTTCGGAGGCCGAATTTCTGGAGAACATGTGGGGAAAGGTGTGAGCGGGTTCACTCACTTTCATCCGGCATCCGGGATCATCAGTAGATGTAAGAGACCCAAGGACCCTGAAGCTTGGCATAGAAGACAAGGGGTTGAGCCTACCTCCCGATTTGGATAGAATAATCACACCATGATCCATTATTGTAGAGAGCTCGGTTTTCCTCCACATTGCCGGGAGGCCGGGAAAGAATATCATAAGGTTCTTGACTCGAGTCAGTTTGATATGTGTCATCCTAGGGGGGACGCGGTGTTGGCCCGTACCAGGATAGCTACTGTTCAGCTTGACGTGCTCAATATCAGATACACAGAGCTGGAGAGCTTACGTATCGCTGGCATACATGAACTTTGCAACTCGACCAAATCCTTTGAGGGATAACGAGTGTTAGGGATCAATCCATCCAAGTCGCACCTTCTGTTGCATTTCGATAGTGCAAACATCGCCATCATGAGAAACATTGATCCGAATGGAAGCGGCACCGGAGCCCGCATGCCTGAACATGATCCTGTGGTGATATGTGGCATGGCAATGAGGCTTCCGGGCGGTGTCAGTAACTCGGAACAGTTCTGGGACCTCCTCATCAACAAGCGATGTGGATCAATACCTGTGCCAAAGAGCAGATTCAACGCCAAGGGTTACTACAGCGAGCATAAGCGCCCGGGAACAATTCAACTGAAGCAAGCGTACTTCATGGACCATGTTGGTATCGACCGTTTTGACGCTTCTCACTTCCCTTTCAGCCGCAAAGAAGTCGAGAAAATGGACCCAGTCCAACGGATGCTTCTAGAGATCACCTGGGAGTGTCTCGAAAACGCTGGTGAGACAGACTGGCAAGGCAAAAATGTCGGCTGCTATGTTGGTTCATTCATGGAAGATTGGGGCACGGAGATGGATCGCGACACTCAACATTTCAGTACCTATCCGGCTGGTAAATGGGACATCATGTTGTCCAATCGCATTTCTTACGCTTATGACTTTCACGGTCCCAGGTATGAACGCCTTGTTTCTGTATTCGAGCAAGAATAACAGATTGCTGACATGTTCTACAGCATGACTGTAAGAACCGGCTGCTCAGCAACATTGGTGGCTCTCAACTTAGCCGAACAAGCTGTGAAAAGCGGCGAGTGTAGCTCAGCTATCGTTGCCGGCTGTAATATCTTTCTCTCAGCAGCGTCAGCAACAAAAGCCTCATACGGCACTTTGGGTACGGTTCTTTCACCAGATGGCGTTTGCAAGACTTTCGATGCCAATTGCAACGGCTATGGCCGTGGCGAAGCTATCAATGCCGTCTATGTGAAAAGGCTATCACATGCACTGCGAGATGGCAACCCCATTCGGGCCATCATTCGCTCCACTGCGACCCAGCACGATGGCAAGAAGCCGGGACTACTTAATCCCAACACATTTGCACAAGAAGCCCTAATTCGACACACTTACAATATTGCTGGTATCACGGACTATTCGCAGACTGCATTCTTTGAATGCCATGGAACGGGAACGCCTACCGGAGACCCCACGGAGGTTTCTGCGGTGACGAGAGTCTTTGGCGAGAAAGGTGTTTTGATCGGTGGTGTAAGTGGGCTTTCACTTCAAGACAGCTGTGGATTTCCGGGCGTTTCTGACACATCAATCACTCTCTCAGGTGAAACCAAACACTGGACACAGTGAAGGAGCCGCAGCTCTCACCAGCATCATCAAGGTGGTCCTGATGCTCGAAAGAGGGATCATCGCTCCCAACATCAACTTCAACACTCCGAATCCTGACAGTGAGTTATTTTCTCAGTGTTGTTAGTTGTAAATGTTAATACTCCATAGTCCCATGGGCCGATGGAAGAATCAAGGTTCCCACAGAGTCTCAACCATTCCCTTCAGATCGCCGTAAGAGAGTCAGTGTCAATGCCTTCGGGATCGGAGGTACCAACGCACACGTGAGTATTTGAAACGGTCTATTTCAGAAGTTCTGCTAACCAAATCAGGCCATTCTGGAAGCATACGAAGGAAATAATGCGTCTAGGTCAGCTCCGACCTCCTCTAGAAAGGGCTCCCATCTTTTGCTCTTCTCAGCGTCGAACCCTCAGTCTCTTCATATGCTTGAAGAGGCCTACAAACAGCATGCATCCGAAAGACGTGCTAATCTTACTGACCTCGCTTACACACTTGGTTGTCGACGAAGTAACCTCAACTACCGGTCATTTCTGATCGCACATGATGGCAGCGATGGACTACAGTTCACGGAACCCGAATCTCTAGGATCAACTACAAGCACGAAAGCGAGAAGAACCGTTTTTGTTTTCAACGGTCAAGGAGCTCAATGGCCGACCATGGGAAAGACACTGATCGAGTCGAACTCGATTTTCCTGCATTGCATTCGGCGGCTGGATGTAGCACTTAGCCGCTTGCCTCAGCCACCGTCGTGGAAGATTGAACGTGAGTGCTTGTGGAATCATCCAGATCCGGTTTCTTAACTAACACTATTAGATGAACTCTCCAAGGCGGAAGATGAAAGCCGCCTGATGGAGTCCGAATTTTCTTTGCCTTGCAGTACTGCTGTTCAAATCGGAATCACGGAGATGTTACGGAGCTGGTCTATTCGGCCTGATGCGGTCTGCGGTCACTCGAGCGGTGAGATTGCAGGTGCATTTGCGGCTGGTGCTCTGACTGCGGATGAGGCGATTGTGGTTGCGTACTTTCGAGGCTACATTCCTAAATCCATGGGAACAGCACGACAGGGAACCATGGCAGCTATTGGCCTCGGCTCAGAGGATGTCTCTGAGTACTTGGTTTCAGGTGCTTTCGTTGCCTGCGAGAACAGCCAAAATAGCACAACAATCTCAGGCGATATTGCCGCCATCGAGAGTGCTGTGGCTAAGGCCAAAGCAGACGGCGTCTTTGCTAGGCAACTTACGGTTGATCGTGCCTATCATTCTCGTAAGTGACCGTTTCGATGCAGCAAACTTTTCGCGGTACTGAATGAACTACAGCACACATGGAGGTCTATGGCAAGGCGTATGAAGAGGCTATATGCCCATTCATCAAGTCCAAGGCACCAGAGGTTCCCTTCTTCTCAAGTGTCACAGAAGAGCGTGTGACGGATGCCGGCGCATTGGATGCTGCCTACTGGCACCAAAGTCTCGTCCAACCTGTTCGCTTCAACGGGTCTTTGAGGCGTCTCCTGCGAACATATGGCCAAGCCACGAACCCGGTGCTCATCGAGGTTGGCGCTCGCCCAGCTTTGAAAGGCCCCATCAAGCAGATCCTCGACGATTTCCCAAACATCAACGCTTGTCATGTACCAACCTTGGAGCATCACAGTGACGGAAACGAGAACATGCAAAGGGCTGCTGGCAGGCTGTTCTGCGAGAATGTGTCCTTCGACCACCGTGCTGTCACGCCCCCGGGCAAGCCACTCACAGATGCGCCCACGTATACCTGGGCTCACGACGAGTCTTTCCAAGAGGAGCATCGTATCTTCAAGGCGTATAGAGACTGCCAGTTCCCTATGCACGATCTTCTGGGTCGACAGAACTTCGAAACCAGCGCCTTGGAACCGACCTGGCGCAAGGTACTGCAAGTCGAGGATCTTCCTTGGCTAGGGGACCACATGATCAACGGTCAGATTATCTTCCCCTTTGCAGCCTATCTGGCCATCGCAGAGGAAGCTCTGCGTCAAGTCACTGGCGGTGTTCTGGAAGCATTCTCGGCAAAAGACTTCTCAGTCACTTCAGCTTTACATCTGGAACCTGGAAATCCGGCGGAGATTCACACTAGACTACGGCGTATCGACGAGTCTTCTTTTCACGTTCAGATTACATCTTGGAAGAACGATGTCTGGACTGAGCACTGCAGTGCCGAAGTCAGTGCTGGACCATTTCCTCTGCGTCCTCGACAGGGTATCAAGAAGAAGGAATTCCCACGTATTATTTCACCTCAATACTGGTACACCACTGTTCAAGACCGCGGCTTCACGTACGGTCCTACCTTCAGGGGTCTTGACAACATCAGTGTGAGCCCGTATTCCAGAGAGGCAACTGCCTTTGTGCACCCCATGGACGATCCATCGGATTATCTCATTCATCCCACTGCGCTCGACCAATGTTTCCAGACACTGGTCACAGCTGGCTGTCATGGTCAGCATCGGAAGGCCAAATATGTTTCCATGCCCAGTTCAGTCAAGGAGATCTTCATCTCGAGAGCTACCGGGAACTTCTGGGCGACAGCAACATCAAACTCTTCGCCACTTGGTGAGCTATCTGGATCATTGCTCGCATACACGGATGATGGCAAAGAAGTCATGAGCATGAGTGGCGTCCAAGGAAGTCAGATTGCTACACAAGCTGGCACTGATGAGCTGCCCCTCCTCAGCCACGCTCGTTGGAGTGCACATGGAAACTTCTACCCGTTTCATGAGCTACACGGACAAGAGTCTCTTGCAACTGCAATTGACATTCTCAAGCTTACCAATCCCCAACTGCGGGTGTTGGAGGTAGGCACTGGGTCAGACACAACAACGAGGGTTCTTCTTGGGCACTTGCGACCGGAAAAAGGAAGGCAGTACTTCTCCAAGTACACGTACGCAACACTGAGCTCCGCAGCATTGAGAGAATCTGAAGAGACTCTTTCAGACATCGAAGGCCTTGAACTCGGATGTCTGGACCCTTTCAGTGATGACAAGCCTTTGGATCTTGAGTCAGGTTCCTACGACATTGTCGTCAGCACCTCCGTAAGTGTATACTAAAGGACTGAAGATTCGAATGCTGATTATGCTAGTCTTCCGATTTGATTGGAGATGCGGAGCCTTCTCTTAGTCGCTTCAAGGATCTCTTACGTCCTTCGGGATTACTAGTCCTTCTGGATATCCCAAGACGTGCGTCCTTTTCCCCCGCTGACCGGGTAGGTGGAGACTAATATTGCTACGTAGATGAAGGCAAAACGTCCGAGAGTCTTCAATCACGCAAGGACCTTTTACTGGCATGTCAAACGAGTGGTTTCGACATGTCAAACGTGGACGACAGAGCCCTTACCGCTACTACGCTGATACTGAAGTTGCCTTTGCCTGTTTTCTCTGACAACATTTGCATCGTTGCGCCTCAGCAGCCACATCAGCTTGTCGATCAGTTCAGGTCCGCTCTTAAGTCATCATCAATTTCAACCCGAACATGCTTTAGCACCAAGGACATACAGGGAGATGATGCTCTTGTTTTCTTCTGGGACATAGTCAAACCCTACCTCTACAACATCACCGAAGAGCAATTCGCCCCGCTCATCGAGCTTCTATCCGGACACAAGAAGCCAATCATCTGGGTCACACCCCACTCTCAGATCACTTGCGCAAGCCCCGACTCAGCCATGATACATGGACTAGCTCGTACACTCCGTTCAGAACTCAAGACTGATATCACCGTTGTTGACTTGGACACGTTGGTTGACGATCTCGAAAGTCTTGCTCAATGTCTGCTACAAATCGTGAAGAGCTTGCCTTTGCGGCGCTTCAATGATGTCTTGAGCCCAGACTTTGAGTTTTCCATCAATAACGGTGCTGTGCGAGTACCTAGGTTTGACTGGACCACGGCTCAAGCGGAGTTGTCCCGATGCTCGTCGCGTAGAGCTGCACAGTTCTTATCTAGGCTGTTGCCTAAGAAACCCCGTCAAATAGACTCGTTGAACTGGATCAACTTCCCCTTGTCAGATCTTGAACCTGGCAATGTCAGAGTTGAGGTCAAGGCCTCTGCTGTTTGGAAAGATGTAGGTCGAGCACAAAGATGTCAATGTTGTATGAACTATGATTGCTGACATTCGAAATAGGATGCTGATACGGTGAAGCGTATTGTTGATACCAGCAAGCTTTGCCTCGGACAGGAGGGGGCCGGAGTCATCACTCAGGTCGGTCGCGACGTCCAAGGCTTCAAAGTTGGAGACAGAATCATGTTCCTGTCCAGTGGTGCCCTCACAAGTCACCTAGACATCTCGCCCACACGGTGTCTCCGTTTGGAAGAGGAGACATCCTTTGAAGTTGCTTCCTCCTTGCCTTTTGCCTATGCAGCAGCCTTCTTGGCGGCTGTCGAGTTCGGAAGAATTCAAAAGGACGCTGTAAGACTTGCTTCCCCGACTCACTTTCGAATGGCTCATGCTAACCCTGGGTTTTCAAGGTCGTCTTGCTGCATTTTGTTCAATCTCACCTGAGTCTCGCACTCGTGCAGATACTGAAAAGCATTGGCGCAAAGGTAAGACCCCACAGATTTTTGTTATTAATGGGCTTTCAGGATCGAAAGCTAATGGTGTTCTAGATCTATGCCACCGTGGATTCAGAGGCAGACCGATTGATCTTAGAGAAAGATTACCAGGTACCTCAGAGTTGTATCTTTGCCAGCGTGGGCGAGACAATCTTCTCGCAGCATACGGCTTCCATGAACCGGTCAAAGGTAGACTATGTGCTGGGGCTGCCAGGCCATCAGTCAGAGGTCTTGTTGAAGTGCCTCTCATCAACGGGAACTTTCCTCGATATCTCCGGTTCTCCCGAGGCGAGACGCCTACCTGAGGCTTTGCGTTCTAGCCAAGCCTATCGTGTCGTCAACACCACACTTCTTAGTGTTGAAGAACCCGAATTGATTGGAAAGTACGAAACCGTTCCTAAACTCCGTGTGCCTTGTACTAGACAAAAGCTAACCAAGAGTATACAGGGCATTACAGGAGTGCAAATCATTCTTCTCCGAAAAGCCAAGACTAAGCTGGACGACGCTCGTCTCAGTCTTCGATGCAGATCACAGTCGTGAAGCATTCCAAGCTGCTTCTCAAGAGGGGTCCAACGAATCCAAGATCATTCTTCGGACACCCGATCAGGACCAGCGCAGTAAGCTTGAGATGTCATCCTCTGCGACGGGACTCAGCTTTCGCTCAGATGTTTCCTATTTGATGGTTGGTGGGTTGGGAGGCTTGGGCCGTGCCGTGTCGACTTGGATGGTCGAAAATGGCGCCAAAGAGTTGGTTTTCCTTTCGCGCTCTTCAGGAGAGACGCCCGAAACCTCCAACTTTCTCGAGGAATTGCGAAGCCAAGGCTGCCTCGTGAAGACTGTTGCTGGCAGCGTGACCAAGTTGGACGATGTCTCACGCGCCATCAACACCGCTACGCGACCCATTGCTGGAGTCATACAAATGTCCATGGTATTGAGGGTACGTTAGTCACAACACTGCTCTATTGCAGAAGTGTAACACACTTTGTGATACGTTGCTAACGGCACACAGGACAATGCAACCACCCGAATGACATTCACGGAGTGGAGAGAGTGCGTTAGCCCCAAGGTCGACGGCACGCTCAACCTCCACAACGCACTTCTGCATCAGCAGCTAGACTTCTTCCTTCTCTTCTCATCCATGAGTGGAATCACTGGGCAGATCGGCCAAGCCAACTACAACGCTGCCAACGCGTATCTCGATGCTTTCGTCAAATTTCGCCACGGTCTCGGGCTCCCAGCGTCCGTTATCGACATTGGCGTGATGGGCGGCATTGGAGTCGTTGCACAGACAGACAATATGGAGCTCAGGGCAAAGGCCGCTGGCTACCATGTTCTCGGCGAGCAGGACCTGTTGGACTGCATGACAGCAAGCATTCTCCACTCTCAGCCCAACCCGGATACCACCTCCGACATGAGTCAAATGGTTCTGGGCCTGTGGTCCCAGAAGCCGCTAGCTGATCCTTCGACCCACGTTCTGTGGAAGAGAGATGCTCGCATGGGTCTTGCATACAGTTTCAACAGCCAACGTGGCAGCAGCGCACAGGAACAATCTGGCGAGGACAAGGTGGAGGCCATTGTGTTTCTTGCCAAAACCAACAAGGAGAAACTGCAAGATGAGGCGACGATCGAGCTCATCGTCAAGCACATTGGAAATGCAATGTCGGAGTTGCTTGCTCAACCAGACGCTGAAATTCTGCCCACCGCGTTGCTAGACGACATCGGCTTGGATTCCCTGAACGCTATCGAGCTCACTGGGTGGATTTCGCAGTACTTCTTTGTCGACTTGCCACTGTTTGATTTGATTCACACGCCGACGGTGTGGGATCTTGCAGTCAAGGTGGCCGAGTTGATGTATGAACAGTTCGGGCAAGCAAACAGCTGAGTTTTGGTGGATTGAGGATGTGTGCAATTTTCACATGTTCCAATTAGAATATGATTGCATATCAATGAGACCAGCAATGCCCTCCAACATGTTCTCAATTCCAAATGACCACACGTCAGCTCTAGTTCCTCGATCTCTCACGACTGTTACTCCCCAAAGTCATCTTGATAGTGGTTAATATGGAAGTTTCAAATGCAGATACTCGCTATTGTGGTATTATCGCTTTGCGGTCAGATGGGGGGTCTGAGCATCTGAAATCATTTTGCCATAATTGTTTTCATCACCAAATGCGGGTTGAAGATGCAGGATCACGGCAATGCCCATTTCCAACAACTCTGTGCGTTTCCTTCAACCCCTGCCCTCCTTGGGGCTTATCTACCCACAAATAGGTCACGCTTCTAACCAACAACAGCCATATCGTCCGCAGCACCAAACAGGTCTAATTACCCCATTATCTTCAGCATACTAGCTTATGATATGTGATTGCCACGTCTCCTCATTCGACCTTCACTATCCGTACAATTTCTGCAGTCGTCGTGAATGCTTGCTCAAGCCCACGGCAGAATGCTACGTCAAGCGGCCGCCAAGCTGCAGTCGGGTGCCACCCTTGTGCAACACGACAATGCTGGGCGAATAGCATTGGAGACATTTCCATCATAATTGCCGTAGTCCGATCCAACCCTGGGGATCGGCACGTTCAGGGCCGCCAAATGGAAACCCGATACAACGCGCTGCTTACATCTCAGCGGACTTATTGCACCATGTTTCAACCCCATCAAGAGGAGACGTCCTCTTCAAAAGGACCCTCTTCTCCCGGAAGAAATGCTTCGGCCATCTCCTGCATTATCCTCTAGCAGACAACCTGTCCCACGATCTTCACGATGGGTACGCTTCCGATTCCATCGTTGGAAGCATCGCCTGCAAACCTGGCCCTACTGGGCTTGTTCCTTGTCACTTCCTGGTATATCAGCACATCTTTCTTTGCTTGGTACCGTCTTAGACATATTCCAGGCCCCTTCCTAGGCTCATTCTCTTACCTTTGGATCATCCGAATCGCCCGAAGCGCCCGCCAAGAGAAGCTATACCGAGCCATCAATGACGACTACAACAGTCGTCTGGTCCGCGTAGGCCCCAATGAGCTCATCACTGACGACCCAGAAGTCTTGCGCCGTGCGAACGCTGTGCGTGGCGACTATGGCAAAGACGGCTGGTACATCTCCGCCCGCTTTAACCCGTACCAAGACACAATGATCACCGTATTGGACAAGACGCTTCACGATAAGATGAAGGCCAAGACAGCCGCTGGCTATGCGGGACGTGAGATCGATCTTTTGGAACCAAGCGTCGACGAGCAGATCACCAGTCTCGTCACGCTCCTTAAGACGAGCTATGCGGACACCAACGTGTTGGTCGACATGGCTGAGTTATCAGTGTTTTTGACCATGGACGTTATTACAAGCGCATCATTCGGAAAGCCCTTTGGTCACCTAAACGCGAACGCCGATGTCTTTGGCTTTATTGAAGACGTGAGGAAAAATTGGCCGGTAATCGCACTTATGTTGGACGCTCCCGTTCTCCGCAGCGTCATGTTCTCCAAATGGTTCCTCAGTTTCAGTGGCCCGCGACCGACTGACAAGCATGGACTGGGCCAAATGATGGGGTGAGTGATTAGCTGGTCCCGCATTGCGCCGTCGTTATTAACATGAATCTCCACAGAATTGCTGAGAAACACGTCGGTGAAAGATTCAAAACCGGTTCAGAGCAACAGCGGGACATGTTGGTATGTGTTGTACGCGCAGTTCATTGCTACCATTTTGACTAATACGCGACAGGGATCTTGGATCAAGAACGGCATGAGTAGGGAAGAGTGCGAGGCAGAGGGTCTCTTTGCGTTGGTCGCTGGATCCGACACTACTGCTTCTGTGATTAGAATCACATTGCTGCACTTGATCAGCAATGCGAGGGTTTATTCCAAGTTCAAAGATGTCATTCGGCAAGCAGTCAAGACTGGTGTATCGACACCTATCTCGTATGATGAGGGCACCAAGATTCCTTACTTGAGGGTATGTGTCTACTCTGTATCCCAATCTCCTCCTGACATCTAACATATATCCCCAAAATAGGCTTTGATCTACGAAGGAATTCGTATCCGAGCTCCCGCCACTGGACTCTACCCGAAGACGGTTCCTCCCCAAGGCGAAACTATTCATGGTGTATATGTTCCTGGAGGCACCGCCATTTGTATGAATGCACCTGCGATGCTTAAGTCTCGCGCTATGTTTGGTGCCGATGCAGACCTCTTCCGACCCGAGCGCTTTTTGGAGGTCGATGATGCCACCAGAGCCAGCTTAGAGCGTGAGGTGGAAATGGCATTCGGCTACGGGCGTTACATGTGCGCCGGGAAGCCTGTCGCGTTCATGGAGCTGTACAAGACCTTTTTTGAGGTGAGCTACAACTTACACGATCTGGTTGACTCGAATGCTGTGGTGATGCTAATTCCTTCGTTTAGTTGATGCGCAACTTTGACTTTGAGCTTGCGAACCCTGTCAAGCCCTGGGACTCATACAGCTACAACGTGTTCGTGGAAGAGAATATGTGGGTTAAGGTCACTTCAGCCAACGCCGAGTGAGGTCTGGCATCTGAAGTACATTCCGCTGGGAAATAGCTCCTACAACAACATAGTTACCATATTAGCGATGATGACAATTTCGAACCAGAAAGGTGCTATGTATTTCTGCAAATTGAACTAAATTTTCCAAGATAAGGAAGTTTGAAGCCTTTTGTGTTATTGTGTTGATGCTACCTTATGCTCCAATCCATGATGATTTTCATTGTTGTCGACCCACTCGGAGTTACTACATTTATGATTACCCCATCAAGAAAGTCGAGATAGAATCTGTAGATTTTGCTGCTGAATTACACCGTGGCGCAGGGCACATAGCCAATAACGTTAAAGCAAAGTAATCGCAGGCCGCCTGCAGGCGACGGGATAATCAGCTTCGAATCGTCGTGATAGGGTGGGTTCAGCTTTGACTCTAGGTATGACGTTAAAACAAGCCAACAAGGGCATGGCTTGACAAATGTCAGTTTGCGTCTTCTTTCAGCGGAAGCCGTGGAATGCGCGGTCCAAGACGGGCTGGTCTTCGCTACGACTAGTACGCCGTCCACCCATTGCGCGGTACGCGGAATTCAAATCCCGAGCTACCTTTGTCAGCTATAACGTAGTTGATTTCAGCAGCATCGCCTATAAATGACAGCAAAAAAGCTTTGAGCGCTTCTCATCGATTCGTATAACCAATTCACATCGGAAAAGCTTTCTTCGAATCACAACTATGGCGCATGCACTCATTCTTGGGGCCTCCGGCATTTCTGGCTGGTCTCTCATGAACCAAGCTCGGACCTATCCTACACCTACAACCTTCAACCGCATCACCGGCACGACCAACCGTCCTCTTACCCTACAAGAGGCGCAGCTACCTGAAGATAAGCGTCTCTCAATTATCTCCGGAATCGATCTTACCAAGTCGGTGGAGGAGGTTGCCCGCTCTCTGAAAGAAAAGGTTCAAGACATCGACAGCGTTTCCCACGTGTTTTTCACAGGTTAGTTGCGGCGTCCTAGGATCCATACCTTTTGAAGTGCGGAGATTAACATTGATGTAGCTTACATACAGACGGGCGACTTTCAGAGTTTGAAGGAAAAGAACACGAGTCTCTTGGAGACTGCTGTAAGAGCCATCGAGCAAGTCTCACTCAAGCTGCAGGCCGTCATCCTTCAAACAGGAGGAAAGGGGTGAGTTTTCTATTTCATATTTTGCTTTAGGCCACATTGCTTAGTCTCGCCGTGAACAGCTATGGCCTTGAGTTTTCTAAGGAGCTTGAGATCAAAGCCCCACTGCGCGAGGACTATCCCCGAATCCCCGAACCGTGGGCAAGCAACGTTTTCTACTACACGCAATACGACATGCTCAAATCGCTCTCCGATGGAAAGCCTTGGACCTTCACCGAGATCCGCCCTGATGGTATCGTGGGCTTCACACCCACCCCGAACCCAATGAACATGGCCCAAGGCATCGGCCTATACCTAAGCATCTACCGAGAAGTCAAAGGCGCTGGTGCGACTGTCCCCTTTCCCGGCTACGAGCACGGATATCATTCGACACACTCCGACACATTCCAGGATGTTCTGTCAAAGATGGAGATCTACGCAGCCCTGAACCCAGACAAGTGTGGCAACGGCGCCGCGTTCAACATGGCAGACGGCAAGACGGTATCGTGGTCTCAGGTCTGGCCTGGACTCTGCGCCCACTTCGGACTCGTTGGAGAGGGACCTGGAGCCCAGTCAGTCAAGATGGAAGACTTTGTCAAAGAGCATAGAGATGTGTGGACAGCATTGGCCAAGGAACACGGTCTCGATGAGAAGCTCATTGAGAAGCAAGGCTGGGCGCATACCCATTTCATGCTAGTTGACTTTGACTTTGATCGGCAATACGATTTGTCCCGATCCCGAGAAGTTGGGTTCGCGGAGGAGATTGACACAGTCGACGGATACATCGTCTCGTGGGAACGGATGCGCGCTGCTAAGCAGCTTCCTCCCCTGTAGCAGAGTTTGAACGCACTCAGCCAAGTGCATAAAGCTATGCTCTCTTAGAAATGAACACTCTCAATCATATTTTGCTTTGCTCATCATACGCAACCACCTGATGCCCCATTTTGGCTGCTGGGTACTATGAAGATCTTGTTCTAGGATTACTCAACGTATCATTATGCATGCTCCTGATTATAGAAGCTTTTAACAACAAGAGCAAAGAAGGACAGGGCTAGGAGAATGATAGTCTTGGCTCGCGAAGGGCTTGTATGACCCAGGTGGCTATGACACGGAAACAAGAGCTGGAAAAGTATGTATTTAACGATCCGTTACCAAGCAAAAAGGAAACCTGCCAACCCAGCAAGCGCTGAGAACCCCAGTGTATGTTGCTTGCGATTTGCTGAATTTGTCGCCGAAGGGCTAGGGGCAAGGGTACTGGTTGTTGCGGCGGATCCTGTGGTTTGACTCGCTGATGATCCAGTCTGGGATGCAGCTCCGCTGTTGACTTCCACGCAAGTATTTGGTGCCCATATTGCAGCAGCTGAATAAATTTAGAACAACTACGATCACGATAATGAGTTTGATTAACCACTTACGTCCGATGTCTCCAAAACCACAGCCAGCGGTAACGATGCAACCGGCCATCTTCGCAGAGAGGGACTCCGATTGACCGCACAAGCAACTGAGATTAGCAGAAGAACAACCGAGCTCTTTTGAAATGGATGCTAAGCAGTCATTGGCGCAAGCTGGAAGTTGTTCGCTAGCCAGCACAGTGCTTGCGCTGGCCAGGATGAGAGTGACTGCGCCAGCCTTCATCATGAGATTTCCCCAAAAGACTGGCTTATTGAACAAGTGAAGAGTGATTAATTGAAGTATTTTAATCTCCATGAAAAAGTCCAACTTCGAATGGTACTTATTTATAGGAGAAACTCTTGCAGAAGGAAGTCGACCATTTTGCTGACATGATCTGCCATACGTTGTCAACTTGGCAAGTAGCGTTGAAGTTGGAAGTCTAGGAGTTGTGAGAATCCGCGTATTTATCAAAGGAACGAAGTAAGACTATCTTCAGTCCGCTCTGGCTATTGCTATGGAAGTGTGTTGTCACCATATACGCGTATAGCAATGTGGTGGGGGCAGTGCCTAAACTCCTGGCTCGATCATCAAGCCAAGCAGGGGCTAAATGTGATCCCACAGTCTATTCCATCACAGTTGAGATATTTCCGAGTTCAGGAATTATAGCCGCCGCCCAAGCTTGATAACTGACTTCGACTCAACAATCGGTGCCGATTTGACCATGAGGCAGCTCTTCGGGAATATTGGAATCCTGCACACGCGGTGCCTGGGCCTGTCGTTCATCGGACATCTGTCCGTGCGCTACCGTCGCTGGGGGAATTAAGGTTCTTATGTAATCCTTCCAAGGCGGAGCGGGATCTTGGGATGTGACGTGCAGCCGACCGATCCCGATCCATGATCCATGGTAACGGCGCGCCCCTTTTTGACCAACATTATCTTCCGTACCTTGTGTAGTCACGGAGCGATGGTGGAATTTACCGGTAAGCTTCCCTATCTGCAAAGGAGTATACTTGAGGGGACTTCATTAACCTTTGCTCGCTCGCACAGACTATCCGAAAAACCGCAAACGGTCGCGGGGCAGGTCGCGTTATAATCGCCCCGCGAAACGCCAGAGACAGTACGCCCCTCCCTCCGAGTACATCGCCATCCACGACGACGATGGACCGACGAACGCAACGCCCATCTACCATAATAACCGAGCGATATCGCAACGATCGCATGATGCTTCCCAATTTCGAGGCAATGGACGATCGTCCGCGAATTCCTCCAAAGATCCGATCCAGGCCGAGGTAAATCGCCTTATGGCCGAATACACACGGGGCATCCCTCCCGACTTGTATGCTTCAGGGAAGAAGAAGGCCTACTACATCGTCTGGAAAGGAAACAAACGCGGCATTTTTACGAGCTGGGCAGCTTGTCAGGCCCAAACCAACGGGGTTTCAAACGCTGGCTGTAGGTAGCGACCTACTCGAGATGGGCTTCGCTTTCTGGAGGAATTTCACTGACAGGATTCACCAAAGTCGTGGGCACCAAGACTTTTCCTGAAGCCGTTAGGGATTCCTTGTCTGAAGTGGAACTACTTGAAGCTAATGCACAGTAGGTGAGCAGGCTCCGGCGAGAGCTTACGAATTAATTGCGACAAGCAGCCCCTAGGAGGGGGCAGTATAGTACGGCAGAACTTGCGAGACAAATGCCACAAGCAGTAGCTCCTATGAGGCAGGAGTATAGTGCGGCAGAGTCTGTGCAACAAGCCGCTAGTAGGAGGCAGGAGTACGATCCGCCGCCGTCATACACTACAACGGCTTTTGGTTACGCGTCTGGCCCGCCTTTGCCTCGCAATCCTCCAAGCTATGCACCCCTTCCCCATGCTCCCGTCTCCAGCGGATCTGTCATGCCATTACCTGATCATTCTCAATACGACCTACCTATTCCCTATCCTCCCGCTTACAACGCTTCTCATTTTCCAGCCCCTATTTGGAACGCAGCTCCAGAGACACCAGCTGAAAGAGTCGCAGCGACGGTCACTGAGGTACCGGTCAAGCATGAATCAGAGGGTTTCATCGCTGTCCCCGCGGCGGCGGCTGAAAGAGTCGCAGCGACGGTCACTGAAGTACCGATCAAGCATGAATTAGAGGATTTCACCACTGTCCCCGCGGCGGCGGCTGAAGGTGTCGCGGTGGCGGTCACCGAGATACCGACCCCGCATGAATCAAAACAAATGGAGGCTCCTGACAAGCCTATTCTATGTCCGGAGCAGCAGGAGGCCATGGATCTTGCCATGCAAGGACACAATCTATTTATTACTGGGTACGTATTTCTCATGAACAACTTCTCTCCAAACGCTTGTGGCATTTGCGGGTCCAAGGAATTTTCCACGCATCTACTAACGCGTCAAAAATGCAGGTCGGGCGGCTGCGGCAAATCAGTCCTCGTCAAAGCTCTCCGCGATGAGTTCAGACTGAGAGAGATGGACACTCATCTTCTTGCACCTACCGGTCAAGCCGTTGTCAATATCGGTGGAAGAACAACTTTTAACTACGCTGGGTGGACACCCAGTGACTTGGCTAAACCCTTGAACGGAAAGGGCGGCCTCGTTGAGAAGGCGCGCAGCAAAAAGGTCTTTACTCGAATTGACAAAACTGACGTGATCATCATTGATGAGATCAGCATGGTTGAAAATCAGTTTTTCGAGCGACTGAGCCGCGTCATGAGTATCATTCGAAACGACCCTAGGCCGTTCGGGGGTGTGCAAGTCATTGTTGTTGGTGATTTCTGCCAGTTGCCCCCGGTGAAACCGTTCGGGCATTGCATGGTTTGCGGCAGTATGATGAACAAGACATGGCAAACCATCTCCTGCTCTTCGTATCCTCAAGAACACGGTCGCTTCTCAGACGATGATAAATGGGCTTTCAAGTCTCCAGAGTGGTCAAAGTGCAACTTCAAGTACGTGCACTTGAAACAAATTCATCGTCAACAGGATGAAGCGTTCGTCAGCGTTTTACAAAAGTGTCGACTTGGGAAACCCCTCTCGAAGCTAGATGTCCACCTCCTCCTGGCACATGAGACCGATATTGAGAATGGCACCGAGCTTTACGCCACTCGAAAAGAGGTCGAGACACACAACAACAAAGAAAATCAGAAGAACAAGAACAGAGCGCGAAAATACTACTGTTTGGATGATTTTTGTGGGCCTGAGAATTCTGACGGCGAGCTGCCCGAGGAATTCATCGACTACACGGTAAATTCAAAACCGCCGAGTCACGTGGAAGAGATCGAAGAGTTGCCATACTTGGATCAAATACTTGGATCAATTGTCCCTGACGTGTCTAGTCTGGAGGAGCGAAGAGCTGATCAAAGTTGTGGACAGGTACTGAACCAAATGGCAATGGCACCGGCGTCGCAAAAGCCACTGAAATGCCTTGATGATCACCGTTATGCCATGTGCTCGGAGCTGAAGGTAGATATGCCAGTCATCCTACTCGCAAATGTGAGCATATCCTCCACATCGCCAGAATTTGTGCATAAAGATTGAAGAAGAGAGATGATTGTCTGACACACCGCAGATCGATCTAGGCGCAGGCCTTTGCAACGGCAGACAAGGCAAAATCATTGGCTTCAAGCCACTGGCAGAAATGCCTAGAGAACCCAGTGGGCAAAACTACAAACATGATCCGGACGGTTTCATCGTAGCTCGGCACCGATATGACCACATGATGAAATTTATCACATCAGAAGCAACACCCCAAGAGTGTAGGTGCCGCCCTTCTAATTCGGACGGATGTTTACGCTGTACTCTTGGCTTATATCTGATGCTGATGTCTTGCAGTCCCCGAAGTGGAATTTACAAATGGGATACGTCGCATCATCGGCCCCGACACCACTGCCAACAATATTGGCAGGACATCACCCTACTGGTTGCTAAGCCGCACGCAACTTCCTCTTATTCCGGGTTGGTCGATGACTATCCACAAGAGTCAGAGTCTGACTTTGGACCGTGTCACGGCGAATTTGAGCAAAACTTTCGAGACTGGGCAGGCTTATGTAGCACTGAGCCGGGCTCGGTCTCTTAAGGGGCTCAAGATAAAAGGTTGTACGATGACCAAGCTGCGGGACTCCATGAAGGTTGATCCTGTGGTGAAGGCGTTTATGGACAGCATGGAGGCTGCAGAATCGGAGGAGACCGCAGAAACAAGACCGTCTATGAGAGATAGCTTCCTTCGGAAGCGCGAGGAGCCTTCAGAATCGAAGGAGCCTGCAGAAACAGAGCCGTCTGTGAGAGAAATGTTTCTTCGGAAGCGCGAGGAGGCTGCAGTAATCAAACAAGAGCCCCAGGACCGACCTGCCTTCTTCTTTGATGTACAGAGGGGATAGGTCGTGAGGCTCACGAAGACGACGGGGGGTCGCTGGTCAGATACTTGCGTAAGATACTTGCGATCACAGGCTGCACAGGTGTAATGGCGTTCACCCAGAGTTTTCGGGGAATTATACTATTCTCAACATGTAGGCACGTACATGAATCAAAGCATCTCTGTCAGGTCCAAAATTGACCGTCACCTTGGTACCTCAACCTGTTCACACAAGCATGTGCTGCCGTGTCGACGTCGTTTGACGTTGCATAGGCTCCAAGCAATGCCCCTGGGTGTTTCCAAGAGTTAGTCTTTAAACGGCCAGAAGTTTAAAAGTTCGAGGCTAACCTGTGAATATCGGACGAATGAGTGACGCGGGAGCATATGCGACCGTCATCATCTTGGACTGATACCCTGCCGGTCCAGCAGAGAACGCGTAGTGAGAAGCGTTGAAGGCTTTTATTTCCAGACTTAACATCTGATCTCTCCACTCTTCGGGAAGAACCAGCGATGAGGACTCGATCAACGTGCCATTGGAGTCTCCTTGGAATCGCAGATGCGGAGCTGGAGAGCTGGATACGTTTTTGTCGGTTTGTAACACTCCAACGACCTCCAGCTCCATATGTGTTTTCTCGCTGACAAACACAGTCACCCCGGATTCATCACCCTCTTGATCAAGGGCAAAAGTCATGTCAATGCTGAATGTGAAGAGGCTGTGAGATTGTCGGCGAGCCAGAAGGCTAAAGCCTTCGCCGTTCGCATATGCAACGCCTGACGAGAGATTACCGAAGGAAGGCACAAGCTGGAGCCCGCAACTCGAATCACCAGGCGAAAAGTTGTACTTGCTTTCGTTCGGATATCGCCAGTGGACGAGATGCAAAGGCTTCAGATATATCTTGGTGAAATCAATGACATCCGTCCCTGCAACATCTTGACCGGCAATCGTCATATTCTTTCTGAGATCATCAGATGGCAGCTCCCATTCAGGCATTACTCCTTGAACCTGGGTTGGCACAGGCCAGTGGCCTGAGTCCCAGGTTACAGGGAACAGAACCGTCTCGCGCCCCATTGGGAAGACCCTGTTGTTGAGGTTGACGCGCATCGCGTGTGCTACACCCCACCAGCTCCCGACAGCGTCCTGAAACAGGTCGGCATGTCCAACAGCCTGGAAATATTCGGTTGAATTCGCATTAGTAAGAATTGGGTTGTCTGGGTTCGCCTCGTATGGGCCGTTGATACCTATGGCACGGGCGATGGTAACCATGTGGCTTAAGAAGGTCCCGCCCTCTGCGATCATCAGATAGTAGAAGCCGTCTTTCTTGTAGACATGGGGCCCTTCCGGTGCCGCACCTCCGGTTCCATTCCAGATGTTGACCACCTCACCCAAATTCCCAGTGTTGAGATCGATTGCGGACTGGAATATCCCAGATCGTACCTCTGCCAGGGCTGCCCACGTCACGTAGACTTGTCCGTTGTCGTCCCAGAAGAGGCTGCTATCGTACCCGTCTGCCTCAAAGTAAAGAGGATTGGACCAGCTGGCTGAGTCGTACGGATCGGTCGATGTGAGGATGAAGTTTCGCCAACGAGAGGAATCGCTCACAGGCAAGTGATCGAGGACGAGAGTGGTCGTCAGGAAGAACGTCCCATTATTATATCGAAGGGTCGGTGCCCAGATGCCCCCGACTTCTGTGATGGGACTTGCAAATTCAGGTAACTGGCCGTGTCGAGAGAATGCATGGCCGATGAGAGTCCAGCTCTGCAAGTCCTTGCTTGCAGTGATTGGGATGCCAGGAAAAACAAGGAAGCTGGATGATGCGCAGAAGAAGGTCTCGTCGAATTCTTTAACAAAGATGCAACTAGGGTCGGGGTAGAACCCAGGCAGAATAGGGTTGACAATTGTCGAGTTTAGCGCTAAAGTAGCAACAGAGATACAGCTTAAAGATAGGATGAGAGACGAGGTTAAATTCATTTTGACATGGACGCTACAATCATGTTGACCTTCGCATCACCCACCGTCAAGGCTACGATGTGAGTTTATATCAAGTCTATCTTCATGTTGGTGGCTATTACTTCCGCCATGGGCGAATCCTCGGGTCAGATTGTTCGATGCCCCGACAGATCCGATATTGAATATGGATGCAGGTCCACGAAGCTAGAGTTAGACACGTAACTACCTGTTCGGGGGAATACTTAACCGAGTCACGAGGATACTTGCCGCAAACACATATCTGAAATGCATGATGTTCAAGCCTGGCTTTTACCCGTCGTATCTGTGTACGAAAGTCCTAATGAGTTCGGCGAATAGCAAGAACTCCTGTACACGTATTGCCTCTGCATTTCATGACGCGCAAGTCCCGCTGCTCGCAAGGCATCCGCTGCTCGTAGCAGATTCTGGGTCTTTTGGCCGATACAGATGATCGGAAGCATACACTCTGAGTGTCATTAGACCCTTGAGTCTCCATGCTGATGCATTGATACGAGGTAGCCAGCTTTATCCAGTGCTTAGTGTCAGCCAGGGTATGGTTCCAGCCCGAATACGCGGAGACTAGCCATAGCCGAGGATCTTCAGTAGGTCGGGTTTTTGTATCCCTTTTCGTCTAGGAAAGCAATACCTCGCTTAGTGTAGTACAATGTGCGAGAAGCTACCCCAAAAACCATGTGAATCGTGATGTGGGTGCTATAAACGTCCAGTTTGCCCTTTGTTGATACTGTTGCATTCATGGTCGTTTGGTTGTCATGCGCTCATGCCTTAGCTTCTACTGAATTGAAGTACCAAACGAGCAAAAGACATTTCATTCCGAGTAAATTTTCAATCAAACATAAATATTTTGTATACACTATGTACCTCTGTCTCGAGCCGAGCTCTCGAGCCGAGCTCTCGAGCCTAAGGTTGGCCGAGAACTTCAAGCTTCTAAGATCTCTGGGCCGAGATATTCCTGCAAAAGCTTGTCCGTTACCAGTCCTCAACCAGACCACAGTCGGTACCACGCGTGTTCAGCAGAAACTGGCAATTGGCCGAGTTGTCCGGATCAATGCGATCTTCGATATCTGTGTATCCAACCCAAAGAACTTTAGAGTTCTCCTCTTGATACTTAGGCCATGAAGGTTTTGCTGTTTTGTCACCATCGCCATTGGGATCATGATTGAGAGCGAAGGAAATGTAGTAGCCACGCATGATCTTGGCCAAGGTCGCATTTCCAGGGAAAGAGAACTTTCCTTCATTCGAGCCATCGGCTGTTTCAACAGTTAGCAATGCTTCTTCAAGATAGTTCTCGCGAAGTATTTACCATTAGTCACACTACTGTACAAGTATGAATCCGTAGTTGCGTGAAACTGGTAGCCTGCGTCGAAGACGAGCTTGTAGGCCGGTTGACCATACTTGACGACCGACCTAGCAATATGTCTAGTTGGGCAATTCACCAAAGCGTCGCCTATGATGGCGGACCGCTTCACAAAAGAGTCCGAAAGAGGCGACTCCAGAATCCCGTCCTCCCGAGCCTCGGGATAAACAGTCAAGGCGTCGAGATGAGTTCGATTGTATAGATTCGTGGGATAGAGCATCGATACAGTCTCGACAAAGAAGCCGTCTGGGTCGTGCCAAAGGGAGGTGAGATCAGACATAACCTCGCTTTCTGACGCTAGGGAAACGTTGGTGAACAGGAATCCTTCATCGAAGTTTCGATACGTCATGACGGGGACTTTCGTGAAATGCCCGTTTCTGAATTGGCGGGCAGGGTGATCTGGGATGACGCGTCCATCGACCACCGGTCCCCAATAAAACGTTCCGAATGCGTAATCCTTGTGGTGATAGGCTGTTTCGAATGAAGTCTCTGTAGCTGAACGTATGCGGGAAAGTGAGGCGTCTCGCAAACACTTCAATGAAGAGCATCTAGCTGCCCTCAAGAATTCTCGATACTGCTGTTGCTGCCACCCGTTGTCGTACAGCGGGGTCCACCACGGAAACTCTGCCTGTGTTAGAGAGCTTTCAACCTTTTATGGAAGCGAAGTCATGTGTTGAACGGCACACCCACCTGGAATCGCTGCCTGAAATGGCGCTTCCTCTGATCCACCGTACATCACCATCTGCATAGTGACAGATCCTCCTCCTGCGCTGCCTCCAGAAATAGTAACGCGATTAGGATCGCCCCCAAATATGTGAATGTTGGATCGAATCCACTTGAGAGCCATCCTCTGGTCGAGGAGGCCAGCATTGGCCGTCCCATCTTTCTTGACATCATTTCCGGATAGAAAGCCAAGCGGCCCTAGTCTGTATTGCAGTCCTACAAAGATCATTGTTCCATTAGACTGGCCGACAAGACTATCTCCGACGCTCGCAGTTTGACCGCCACCGACATAACCTGGGGTTTGAAGTTTATCAGTTGGGGCACTCGAAGACATGGGTCTCCGCCTGGCTTACCTCCGCCGTGTATGTATACGAGGACAGGCAGTCTCTGGTGTTTAGGTATCATGGGTGTTTGAATGTTCAACAAAAGGCAGTCTTCGGATTCGTCCCCATTGTCTTGTCGTTTTTTGACTCGAGCAGTTGCTGTTGCGCCCTCCAGACCCCAGTATGGAAGAGATTGGACGCACATCGGACCCGGCCGTATTCCGTCAATGAGTTGCAAAGGTGTGTCAACATCGTTGTTGTATTCAACCAGCACTGGTGCTCTCCACCTCATATTTCCCGTTGGTGCTTGGGCATACCTGATGCCCATGAAAGTGTTGATCCTTTTCCGGCATGAGTGTTTACTTGCGACTCGGACAATGAGAAACCAGGTGAGGGAGCTTACATAGAAGTCTTGTTTTGCAGACCAACGAACTTGACACCCGGACCCTCCACGGTTATCGAATCACCAAGAACCCCATGGCCAGCACAAAGGATTAGGGCCCAGAGGTTCAGAATCTGGACCATGATGGATAGACTACAGCGCATCAACGGTGAGTTCAAGAAAGGGGAACGCCGAAGAAAGAAAGTAGGCAACGGCGGCTTATGGTGTTGGAGCCAAGATTTCTTGCACGAATACGTCCCAACGGTTGAGCGTCAAAGATGCCGGCAACCTGGGAAACAATGACGGAAGAGGCTACCAGCGATTCCGGATTCAGTAGTCTTATGTACCAGGGACGAAGTACTGACGCCCATTGCATGAGGGCTGCATTCCGAATTCACGGGTACACCGCATCCCGGTTGATCGCAACTGCTACTGCTTAGGTCTCCATCCGTCCGGATCCAACGTCAGTGACAATCGATTGTTCGCGATGGTTTGAGACGAGACCCGATACTGCCGTTTGCCGATCTAGGCTCTTCCAGGTATTAATAGGTCGACGGCTTTTACATGCCTCGTAAGCTCTCACCGGCTTCGGCGGGGCAACATCGTTGGAACGTGAGCGGTGCGTGTGAGCTAGACTGAGACCAGACGCTGCAAGCCACCGGTGCAGCTGAACCGAGCTGCTTGCGGCGACATTGGACTGAATGCCTGAACCATAGAGGCGTGCACATAAATCTCTGGGTCTCATGTAACACTCTCTGTTTTGTCTTTTGATTCCCAATTGAATTGCCCAAGATTGTCATGCTCATCGCGCGATGACGTACTAATTCACATATGCCCCGGCGCTTGAAGGGCTGCGGTCCTTGATTAACTCACCCTTGCTGATTTGCCAACTTGACTTCTTCCCAGTCTCATAAGTATTGAAGTATCTTACATTTTTACCCTGTCCAGCCTGTCTGCCTGCGTAGGGTTCCATCGCTAAACTGATCAATCATTGTTGTAAGGTCATCCCGCTCTTCGGCCTCACCTGCCCCGACAGGAATTCCCGCGTATTCGGTGAATACGCGTTACTGCCGAGCGCAACCATAGTCGACATGAATGCCGTGTAACACCAATACAGCTCATCAACTCAACAAGGAATTCAGATTGTGGTGGCTTTCTTCCTGCCGGCAATTGGTACTAGCATTCGAAAACCTGGGCTCTGCTTATGTGGAAGCTCCCCATATTGCTTGGATTGATATTCAACCATTACGCGGATTCGATTTATGTGATCACTTCTGCCTGAGCCGCACATGAACAGGCATACCATCTTTAGGATGACCGATTCCATCGCCGGCCACGTACAGTCGCTGGCCCCTCACCATATCCTTCTGTCCCTTGATGCCACTATTGGAGAGAGTTGTTAGCGTTTCTGCCCCCAGTAACCGTAGACAAGAGAGCAAACTTACCGAGCAGCATCCCATTCATCCCACGCCTCCTCCACATCGAACTTGCGAATGATCAGAGCGGCAACCAGCTTGATTTCAACCCAGGCAATCTCCTGTCCAATACAGTCTCGGGGACCTCTTGCAAAGGCTCTCCAAGCATCTTTGACAGGGTGCAACGGGTCCTCCTCAGGCACAAGATAGCGTTCCGGGATGAACTTTTCCACGTCAGGCCACAGCGCGGGGTCATGCTGCATGCCTGGTCCGCCATCCCACACCAGAAACCCTTCGGTGGGATACTGCCGGCCCTCTGCAGTCAAGAAGAATCCTCGCTCTCCGCCTCTCATAGTTGAGGCGAGCTGGTACAGCCGCAGACTTTCCTTAATGACAGCATGTGTGTAGCGCAGCGAACTCAGAAGCTGTGGTGATTGGCTGAGAATCTCGGCTGCTTGATCAGGATCCATGCCCAAGACCTCATCATGTTCCGCGCGAACCTTGGCCAAGCAGTCTGGATGGTCCTGAAGCACCTTGAACATGAAGCACAGGGCGCTGGCTGTTGTCTCGTGGCCGGCGACGAGGAAGGTCTTGAGGTTGCCCATGATAGTGTCCATCATCTCAGGGTCGGTGGCTGGGTTGGTAACACGACCGCCAGCTTCCTCTGCAAGATGCATCAGCGCCAGATTGAGAACCGTCTTCTTCTTGGCAGGCTTCAGTCCTGACTCAAGAGAGTGAATGATGCTAGGGTAGAGTTGGTTGTAAACAATCTCGTTATTGCGGTCAACGGCTCTGTTCTGCCACGGGAAAAGGTAGCCAAAGCTGAAAGCTTGTCGGATGCCCATCAGCCTGAGCTGGTCCGCTAGAGCCACTCTGAGCGGACCTGCGGTTGTGTTTTTCTGCTCTTGCAAACGCTCATCCCTATGACTCTTGTAAGCAAATCATGTTCCCGCTGGGACTTTGAGAAATTAGGTCAGGTCTTACAAGACAGCTCGGACGATGATGTCGAAAGTCAGGGCTGTTGTCATGTTGCGGAGCTGGAACATGGGACCCCAAGATCCATTTGGACCGGCTCGCTGTGTCAGATTGTCGGCGAACACCTTGATCTCCTCAATCAGTTCAGGAACGATCATTGACACATTCCTGGAACTGAATCCAGGATTGAACCATCCTCTCCACTTCTTCCACTCGTCGGCCTGCAGGGTGGCAATGTCCTTGCCCTTGGTCAGGGGATTCATGAAGTCAAGAGAGATCTGGTGCTTGTCGAGATTCTTCGTTTGGGTGAACTGCGCTGCAACCGTATTCTTGTACGCGGCCACGATGGGCGCCTTGAGAACAGGCCACAGATCGAGGTAGATAACAGGCGGGCAGTGGTCCATTTCGGGAAAGTATCTCTTGTAGTTGTTGATGATCCACGGGTGAAAGTTGCCAATATTAATGTCTCCTGGATACTCCTTCCGGAACGCCATCATGACCTTCAAGTGACCTGTGATCCAAGAATGGGGCAACATGGGCTACGATTTGAGGTCAGCCTATGTGGACGGCATGGTCGGGAGCGCTCTTCACTTACTATGCCCTGTGCCCTCACTTGCCTAAACTTCCTTCGAATAGTAAACGCTTTCCAAAGTACCTTCAACACTATAGTTCCAACAAAGACCGCGGCAAGTTTGAGGACCAGCGGCAAAAGTGCCGCTGGTGTCCACGTAATCGTGTAACCCATGGCTGCGAAAACGTTCAAAGGGTATTTGGGGAGAAAGTTGCACTAATTAATTGCGCTGAGATGCCAACTGGAACAATGCCTTCTCCTTATGAGGTGGTTCTGTCACTGAGTTTTATAATCTATCCGGGTCAAGTGGGAGGAGTCGCAATGCGGGAGCTCCAGAAGGGGAAGTATGTTTACATTTCCGTTCTTGATCACACCGAGGAGCTTAAGCTTCTAGGCGACAGGGTCACAGCTCCGAGTGCACCAGAATTTCGAGTCATTCATGAGACTTTGCACGACCAATTGAGAAGTGTCTATTCATACAAATTACTGCTATTATACCGCAAACCATAGGCAGCATACACGTGCGGGGTTCTCTTCAGGGTGAAACCGGTAGATGGTGAAGCTGGATCTGGATCGGAAATGCCAGCCAAGTCTCCGCCGTCGCTCTGCAGTGATTTACCCGAAAAATCAATTCGATGCCCTCCATGCTGCCAGGAAGAAGACCTTGAAATAACTTATGCTGTTCCAAACTTTGTCTCCTGCCGCGTCTCCGACTAGTGAACATTGAAGGTTTGTAGATGCACACAAACTTCCAGACCCTGCAGCCGAACGGTGCGATGTTTGCGGAGCACTCCAGCTTCCTCGGGAGAAAACATGTGACCAATGACTTGAGATGAGAACAGTTCATCCAGTGCACGGTATGTGGTCCCTTAGCCTATCGATTGCTGTATTAAATGCCATGTAAACACAGTTCCTTGTTGTTTACTACCCAGACTAGTAGCGACTTCGTCACGACCCAATGTCAATACTCGACATGAGTCCGGGTTCCCTCCAATTTGGGCACGCAGCATCGGCCAAGACAGCGGCTTGTTTGATTCCCAGAGACACTTTGATGCCATGCAGATGATCCGCAGCCCAAGACCGCACCGCGGCACTGTTCATCTCCTCCTGCGACACGATATACAGCGGCCAAATCATCGTCGACGCTCCTGCAAAGGGTTAGCTCATGACAAGATTCCATCGTCTGGGGTTGCTTACTTGGTGAACCAGAGAGATCTGTTGTCGATATACAAATGTCTGTCGACAGGTTGCGAATTGCCGAAAAAGCCTCGAACCGCATTGTCTCCTTCAAAGACTCATTATACGTGTCCTGCTGGTCCACATAGTTCAGGAGGATCTCGTTGGCTAAGATACCCAATGACCTCCAATTATTCCAGACTTGCGCTCCCCAGACGCTGGTGTAGATGTGGCGTTTTCCGTTGAAATACGTTCCGGTACGAGGTTCAATGACCTCAGTCACATAGTAAGCCCTGTGAGTCTGCAGCGCTGCCCAGGCCTGCAAGTCGCTTTTGATGTCGAGTATGATCTGACAGATCGCATCGGGGTCCGTAATCCGCTGGCTCTTGATATCTGCGCGTAGATTGACAATTCGGAAACCAATTAGAGCCAACGACCCTGGGCGATTATTCACGTAGCGCATCCCGAGTCTGCTGGATTCGAATTCCGTGGTCACCTCCACCAAAGCTGCGGGGACTCTTGCGCCTCGCTGGATACAGGCTTGAAGCTAAAAAAGTCAGATTCTCGAGCCATGTTTTGTGAGTCATCCAACTCACTATCTGATTCCTGAATTGCATGTAAAGTTGTATGCCCAGCTCACGAGAGAATTGTTCTTGGCCACGAACTTGTAGCAGCGCTGTAGCTCCCTCGATGTGTGTCGCCCAAGTCTGGTAATCTCTCCAGTTTTCAAAAGTGACCGTCTGTCGTGACATTAGTCTATGCTGAAAATCAACGTCGTCACGGTTGATGATGGAAACATGCCTCGAAGAGCCCTAGCAGAAGGATCGCCATAAGAGTTGAGTCCGCGGCGACCAAGGTCGGATCGCGTAAGGCCAAGTTGGTAGCGTTCAAGGCTTGACAATATCGTTCTTTGGCCTGAATAATCACATCGGGTGCATTTTGTACGTTGGATATCGCCGCCATTCCCACGGCTTGGACCGCTGCTCGGACGACATTGCTAGGTGTGTCTTCCAGATACGTCTGCGCCAACCACTCCTGATACGTATCAGCAAATGGCGGTCCAGTTGTCGTGTAATATGCGAAGAAAAAGTTGGCTGCGCGGTCTTCTAGTGTCTGGCCCAAGCCCGTGGATATTGTGCCGGAAGAGATGGCCGTCCGCACGAAGTCGGTTAGTCCTACATCTGTACCTGTGCAGACGTCGTGCAGTTGGATGTCAAGAAGGGCTTCGTCTCTCTCCGGCTCAGGACTTTGGTGAAATCTGTTCTTGATTCTTTGACGTTCGTCGCGAAACAGAACATCTGTCAGATCCCGGTAGCCGGGACACTGCGTCTTGCCCTTCTCGCATTTGAGGCATCCTGGTCTTCGTTGGTCACACTAATTATCCCGGTCAGTTCTACCAAACCTTACGCTTGGGGATACTCGGATTTAAGATAACACATGCCTTCACTTTGCGTTTTCGACAGCGCTGGCATCCTTTGCTGAGGGCGCCGTAGTAGACCATGATGCGTAGTAAGAAAAACAAGAAGGGATTGATCAATTCCGCAGCTCAGTCAGGGGTCACAGCAACAAAGCCGACGGATTTCGGATTTTAAGCGAAATTTCCGGTTAGAAGCCCGCCCGGTCAGTCCACCAAGTGAAAACAGGCGTGTGGAGGAGAAGTCAAGTGGCAATGAGAAACTTGCGTTCACTTTTTGACGAAAGATCCTTCGCTCGTGTGTTATGGAAAATGTCCAGAGTGAGAATGTAAGCCCATGATTAAACGATGCAGGGGATTCAGCCCGACAAGGGAGCCGGGCGGGATCCGGGTGGCCGGCAGCGCATCGGCGGGGGGCTGTGGTCCCGACTCGCACTCTTGGCCTGAATCGGGATTAGCGGAAACGCCACAGGAGACGCTCTGATTCGCTCCGGTTAGCTTGGTCATCCTTCTTTGGAAGGCCATTGGTGGGCCCATGTCGGTCGTCTCTTCGAATTGCCAATGACCATGGCAGACGCAGTGGCCTCCCTTTCATCTGAGTTGACTTCAGCAGAAGCACATGGCAGTCGTTGGGATATAAAGACTGGCCGACGACATCCCAAATTCTTGAGTTCCCTTCATACAAGTCAGAACCAACAGAAACCATAATCAGTCTTCTCCCGAGACCTTCTTTCCCATAATACGACTAATACACCAACCCAAAATGGCTGAAACCCGTACCGCACCCGCTCCAACCTCTGCCCCCCGGGAGAACACCTTCCGCAAGTACACCGCAGAGCAAGGCAAGGTCTACGCCAAGGGACGCCCTGTCTATGAAGACTGTCTCTACGATATCATCATCGACCACCACACGTCCACCGGTGGCAAGCTTGACACTTTGCTTGACATCGGCACTGGCCCCGGTACCGTTGCCCGAGGCCTTGGCCCGCGCTTCAAACGGGCCATCGGTCTTGACCCCGCTGCGGGCATGATTGCCGCCGCCCGGTCCTTTGGCGGGGCCTCTGGCAACTCAGAGCCCATTCGTTTCGACGTATCTACCGCCGAAGAACTAGGATCGAACCTATCTCCGGCAGTCGCGGACGGCAGCGTCGATCTTGTCACGGCTGCAACTGCAGCTCACTGGTTCGACATGCCCGGCTTCTGGGCCGCTGCAGCCCGTGTTCTGAAGCCCGGTGGCACCGTTGCCATTTGGAGTGGCAGTTCCATGTACATCCATCCCTCGGTGCCAAACCATGAACATATTCAGGGAGTCCTAAACGAGTTCCGACACCAGCACTTGGTGCCTTACATGGTTCAAGGTAACCACATCGGCGAGACTTTGTATGAGGATCTAACTCTGCCCTGGACCGCGGAAACCCCGATACGAGAGTTCGATCAGAGCACCTTCTATCGCAAGGAATGGAACAAGGATGGGATAATTAACAAGGACGAGGAATTCTTTCATCAACTGACTTGGAACATGGATGACGTGGAGAACATGATGATCACGGTGAGCCCTGTGACGCGTTGGCGCGAAGCCCACCCAGAGCTGGTTGGCACGGACCGTGACGTCGTTAAGATGCTGCGGAAGCAGATTGAGACATTACTGCATGAGGCCGGTGTTGAGAGGGGCAAGGAGACAATTACAACAGGATGGTCCGGGGCCCTGCTGATGGTGAAGAAGGCCTGAACCACTCAGGCTAACAGATCCCTGGCTGTCGCATTCAGTTGTTAGAACTTTGAGACCGTCGCAATTGATAGATCTTAACGAGCATGCTTAAATATGACACAATGGGTACCTATCATAATTATGTGAGCAAGTGGGCCACAGTGTTGTTTATCCGTGTCAGGCTATGTGACCTGTAGGATTTCTTTTGGTCAGAAAAAAGAGCGTTTGCCAATCGCGGGTTGAGGTATTGGGTCAACGCTGAGACAAACACCTGAACCTCAACAGACGTTGTTTTCATTGTATCAACTCTTTGTTGGTCTCTAATATTCCGCTCTCTAATCCTTCTAGTCTCTTGACTATTTGATCTTATTAAATATCGACAGTTCAGAGCGCAAACCCCTTGCATGTTCTTGACTTGTCCCTGTACCATACAGGAGTACTCACCGAGCCTTGTGCACTTCCGCAGCTCTCTGACCGCAGGTGCTTGGTATTTGTTTTCTCTGTATCCTCCCACATATAATTTACAAAGCTCCGGTCATTTCAACCCTCTTCTCAATTCCCACAACAGAAGACTTCGCTGACCTTCAACATCATGGAGCCGCACAAAGTCGATTGGGTGGGGGTCTTTCTCTTCTCTTACTGGCAACTCAAGCGGAAACGACCTGGAGATACCATGATAATCGACAGGCTTATATTGGAGTTTTTCCAGAAAAGTCGACCGCCGATGCTTTTGGGTGCTAATTTTGATTCGGTCTCTTGGGTGAAGCTCTTTTCGATCTCATGTGTCAGTTGAACGCCCAGTTCGGTAAGAATTTCCTTGAATGCCCCAGTTTTGATGGAGATGCCAATTAAAGCCTTTAGGATTAGCACGTTATGATCTGCATGGGAATCAGCACACTCATTGGCTGTCAATCGACCTGTGCTCTTCTCGTCCGGGGAAAAGGCCGCCTTTTGTGAATTGGGTAGGCGTTGAAGCTTGCACCCGGATTCTGAACGACTGCGGCAACACCTCTCAAGCGATAGAGCAACTTCTTGAGCACATGACGTCTATTTATGAGCTACCAGGTATCAACACTCCCAACCTCACTATATGGGAATACTGGTCCGGTAATCTTCACCTCAAAGCTTTCGAGCGAAGATACGGTGTTCAGCCTTGGGGCGTCCCTGTTTGCTCCCCTGTGGAGGGTCCACGCCGGCTTTCGTGGCTTGTCCATGACATGGAGGTAATCTGCAGCACGCCGGAAGGGCCTGTTACTCGCCGGATTCCAGTTGATTTCGAACTTTCAGTTTACTCAAATGGCACAGTTGAGTTGGAGTTGTGTTATCGAGTCGATGACAGCGTCTGCCTTCTTAGTCTTTTCAAGCTTCTCCACACGGTTATGCTTCGATGGGCAATGGACACGAGAGTAACAATACGTGATCTTTCATCTCTGGCGGCGAGGCTCATTCACGAGCAAAACCGATGGTCCCATGGGCTATTCAGACCTGGAGGACATCTGATGGTAATGGAGGAGTGGTGGAGGACCCTTCAGGACTTCAGTCTGGATGCAACCACACTCATGGACACTGGTGTCACGCATAAGTTCACTTCAGGTTAGGCTCGTTCAGGTGGCAGCCTCACCTACTTTTCATCGCTTGAATTTAGATCAGCATCAGCAGTTGTATCCTGAAAATTCGTTTGTTGAGGCCATCGTAGGAAAAGCTTCATTGAATGACTGCGTATTGAGCCAGCCCTGAAAGCTCAGCTTAGATGTCATAACGCGTATGGTACAAAATGTTCTTCCCTGATTTCTAAAGTTCACTCTGAATCTTCGTCCACCTCACAGAGATAGGACAATTTCCTCTGCTTCTTTGAAATCTTGCTGTACATATCAATAGCCGGCGCGTCCCTCTTCGCACGTGCTGTTGAAGGCAACACGAGATTCTTGGAGTCAACAGAAGCAAGCGGCTTTGGGGCAAGCGTCTTGTCCCCTAGATCTCTGAGTTCCTTCAAGGCATGCCAGAGCGCTCTAGAAAGAGCGACCTGCTGGCCCGCAGCAAGGTTAAGTGCATTTGCTCCGCCTTGCATGTATGGTCTGATGCTGCAAACTCGGCCTGAGACTCGTACTTCGTGAGCCCAACGGAGCATGCCTGTGAAGTAGTATCGCGCTTCATTGACAGCGTTGCGGTCCAAGTTTCCGTTGCCGGTTGAGATGAGATGAGCGACGCCGAGGCTGTTGTCGAACACGATCTTGAAGGGCCAGGTTGAGAGGATCTCATAGGTGTTGTCCTCGGGCCTCTTCTGCAGAGGAACAGCCCAGGGTAAAGGAAGATTGTAGGTGGCTTGAAAGTTGGCAAGGTGGGGATTCCGAGACCAAGCTTCCGCCATCGTCATTCCCAATCCGGGTTGGATCGAGGATCGGCCATAGGCGCGGCTCTCGAGGTATCCCATGACCCACGAGGAGTTGGGCTCTGGCTCCATTTCGAAGCTTTCCAGGTCCCAATATTTATCATTTAAGTCCATCCAATTGACGAAAGGTCTTCGTCTCGGCGAGGGTGAATGTTCGAGCCAAACGTATCTTTCCGCCTCGGATGGTTCGGAACCCAGACCTAATAAGCCAGTGAGTTACAGTGCTATCAGTCCAAACCAGCGCGACGCTACTTGCCTCTGTCATAAATCGTAGCCCGCATGAGGTGCCACAAAAGATGATTCCACGATCTCGGATGATCGATGGTGTTTATGGGACGTCGCTCCTCGCTGATAACACCAGACACGAAGTCGTCGTAGGTGCCGGGCTCGTACGATTCATCTTCGTCTCTAGCGCAAATATCCCAGAAGAACCAGCAGAAAGCCTCTTTCCAGTCGATGTCGTCGGCGTCGGTCATGTTGGCTGTTGGGCGTGTTTGTCTGTTGGGTAGGTGGTTTCTGGAGAAGGCTCAAGTTGATCTTGAGATGAATCCGGTCAACTTAAGTAGACATTCGTGTTGAACGAAGGCATGGGGGAAACCCATGGAAGACACTTAGAAAGATGCTCGACAAAGCAAAACATAGGTAATATTGAAGCAGCAGACGGAGGTGGTTCGAAGGACAAGGTAATGACAGTAACGAGTTTAGATATACGTATAATTCATTCCACCTAGTGGCTTTCGACTTCTGTTGTCATTGAATGAGGCTTTCAGGATGGTAATCAAGTAGATGCTTTCTCATAATTGACAGGATCCTCGATTCACAAGGAACTTTGGCGACATGTGACAGCCTCTAGCTCAATAAAGTGACAAAGCAACTATACAAAATTGGCTGAATAAACTGCTTCTTCAAGGACACTTCTCGCCGTATTTTCAATTGTCGTCACATCTCTAACTCGGGTATCTTCTACTTGGTGCGAACGGCAAATCTGCTTCTTTTTCTGAGTGCCTTGCCATGTTTGAAGAACAGCCATGGGAAGGGCATCATGACGACAGTCAAGAAAGCAAGGAGACTAGTTGCCCACTCGTAACCCAGCTTCTCATACATCTGAACACCGAAAAGTGGGAATACAGCTGTTTTCAAGAGCATTTAGCATTTATGCTTTAGTCAGACTTGGTAGGCGGATCTGAATTTCTTTACGTACCTGCGATTGTACATCTCGTGAGGCCGTTTGAGGCCATCGCAGACGCCGCATACTGCTTGTAGGCATCAACCTTTCATACTTGTTCAGTAAATATGTTCAAATCGATGCACCTTTGAGGAACCATCCACTTACGAGGAAGGTGAAAATTCCAGTAAATTCGAGAACCGTCCTACAAAGGCCAAAATGTCAGCAGGAAGTTCAAAATTACTGATGATCGGAGCACAAACCCGCAACCAAATATCGATGATCCGATAATTGGCACTATCCAGTGTATATCTGAGCGTGCCGTCCATCCATACCAGAAAAGGCCGATGGGTATGAGGAGCCCACCAGCCATTGCAGGCGGTAGTCGGAACTCCGGCTCACTGGTGCCATGGCTGTCCAGCAAGGAACCTCTGACTCTGGACCAGATCTGAGTCGTGGTGGCCGCCAAGCACATCCCAATGATGATACCCGAGAATGTCAAACCGCCTTGCCAGAGACTCAAGTCGTACTGGTTGCGGAATACCATAGGGAAGGCAAGGAAGAATAAGTACAGAATCCCGAGCAGGAGGGCTGAGTAGATGTTTAAGCAGAGACACATCGGCTCAAAGACAAGAAACTGGCACGGGCGGACAATTGATGTTGCTACAGCTCTTGTCTTCGAAGCCGGGAGGGCATGTTCAGGCGAGACATGATAACGGTCATCTCCAGTCTCCTTCCGGAGTCTTTCCGCCTTTGCTCGCAACAAGACCGAATGGTAAGTTTCCGGGGCAAGGAAGAAAATCATTACCAAGATTACTGCAGACCACATGATCATTATGTAGTACGTCCACCTGAAGTTAAGATAGTAGTTGATGAAGCCTCCGAGGAGGGGACCGGTGCAAGGGCCTGCAAATGGGGCCAAAGATACAAGAGCCATCGGTGTCTGAATCTTGTGAGGAGGGAACATGTCACCGCAGCTCCCCCCTGCAACTGAGAGAAACGTTCCGCCGAAAAAGCCACTGAAAAATCGCGTAATGACAATCGTCTCGATGTTTTTGGCGACGGCTGACGGGATTGTTGATATGATGAACAGAAGCCATGTCGTAAGATAGATTGGCCTTCTTCCGTAAGATTCGCTCAGAGGGCTGATGACTGCCGGCCCAAGCCCGATCCCCAAAACAAAAGAAGAGAGGCCCAGGGTTGCTACCAAGGATGACACTCCAAACTCAGGGTTCATCTGGGTGTAAGTTGCCGTATAAATTGAGCTGGTGCAGGTGCTTGAATTTGATGTCAGCAGTTATAAACCCAAATTTTGTTTGCTTGTTTGGATTCGCTTACACGCAGACTGTTCCCAAGCAGACTATGATGACGACAAGCCATTTGCGAAATAGGGACATGCTGTACGGGCACCAGGGGTCGCTCTCATCGTCAAAGGACACCACAAAAGAACTTGGATCGATTCTCCGGGCTGATTCCGAGTCATGATCTGATGTCTTCGGTGACTTCGAGCTTTTTTGGTTCTGTGGTTGCGTATGAAGCTTTTCGCCCTCTCCTTTGCCGTCAAACCCCATGATCCCGTAGCTGCTGTAGGCTAGTCAAAGGCATCTGAGAGTCTGTTGTGGTGAGATTTATGTTTCAAATTCACAGAATAGTCTGGTAACAGTCAAGTCTGACGCAATAATAGAAGTAGATAGGTTATTCGACAACAAGAAAGAAACGCTGATGCATGGCGATTTCCTACTATTAAGAGATTGGCAACCAGGTGACACTAGTCCTCGTCGATACGTCACAAGGTCTCCACTTATCGAGAACCCGAGGTGACTTGGCGTGATTCCGGAGTCCCCTTGCTTGCCATTAGGTCGGAAGTCGCCGAGGTCAGATTAACTCTAAATCGGGAGCTAGATGTACTGGCGATGAAAAACTTCCGAACAATTGCAGTTCAAGAGAACCGAATTATTTAGAGCTCAGATCTGCGCTTGTTTTCAATGAGGACTTGATTGTCTTGAAGCATCTCGTACTTGTTTGGCAGAGACCGGAGAAGCATGGACCATGTCACCCAAGACGATCGCGTCCAGTGGGCAATCTCACAGCGCCATGTATCCCAGAGAGGCGCTTACAATTTCGCTCATCGCGACATATGGGGACCGCGGGAGAAGTCCATGGCCAACCCATGGTCACCGAGCAATCCCGATGGGACGTGAGTAACATCTAAAGGTGGCTTGATCTGGTCGTGCTAATGGGTGCAGAGTCATTTTGCGCCTAGCTGAGAACAGCCTAATGCACCAGGAAGTTGCACAGTTCATCAAGGAAACGGTGAGAACTACTTGTTGTTACTAAGAGATCATACTGAGCATTGCGAGAGCAGATCCATGTGCTGCCTTTGGATCATTTGACTTACAGCACAGGACCACGGGGATCGTTCCGCCTGCGTCGCTCTCTTGCCACATTCATGAACAAGGAATTTCACCCTCGAGATGCAGTCACGGCCAACGATCTCTTTATAACGCCTGGACTGGCCAGTGGCTTAGATGCAGTGGCATGGTCAGTTTGCGACGAAGGCGAGGGCATACTGGTTCCGCAACCATTCTACAACGGCTTCAGCTTTGATCTTCTTAATCGAAGCAACACGAGAGTCATCGGTGTCTCTTATCAGGGCATAGAAGGATATTCGAACCTTGAAGATGTTTTTCGACCTAGAGTGAACAGATTGGCTCTCGAAGCGGCTCTAGAGAAAGTTCGCCGGGAAGGTGTGCCAGTCCGCGCTCTTTTGATTTCCAAGTAAGTTACGCGCTGCCGGGAGGAGTCGGTGACAATTCAAAACATGACTTACACTTTTTTCGAAGCCCACATAATCCCTTAGGTAGATGCTATCCTCCAGAAACACTGCGGGAGTTTGCTTCTTTCTGCGGTCGAAATCGGCTGCATTTCATTTCCGACGAGATCTACGCCAAATCCGTCTTCCCGAATCCAGCGATCTCGGGCGAGAGTTCATTTGTTTCTGTCCTTTCACTCGACCTTCGCGACATCATTGATTCGAGCTTAATGCATGTCCTGTACGGCGCAAGCAAAGACTTTTGCGCCAATGGCCTACGCCTGGGCATGGTTTACACGAAGAATGAGGCTATGCTGGGCGCGATGTCGAGCATTAGGTTGGTTTACTCGTCTACGATCCACCCATTCAATTTTAACACAACATTGCTAGTATGTTTTCTTGGTCGCCTCATGTTCTTCAAGACGTCTGGGCGTCCATGATGGACAAGCAAACGTGGATGGAATCTTTTATGGAGAAGAAAACAGAGCTCATGGTGGAGAACTACCGTGCGGCCACCTCCTTCTTCCGGGAGCAAAACATCAGCTACTTCGATATGTATGCAAACTCAGCAACACTTGATTGGTTTAATGTGGGTTAGAGGCTAAAATCTATTCAGGAATGCTGGGCTCTTTATCTGGGTTGATCTGCGTCACCTATTCAACCCATCGGCATTAGACGGAAGCTTGAAGGTTCAGTCTGAAAGCTTCATAGCTCATCAACAGCGTGAGCTTGAAATTACAGATCTATGCGCGAGTCATGGTGTCATGATTGCACCGGGCAGCGTTTACATGCCAGAGGAGTTTGGCTGGTTTAGAGTGACCTTCAGCCTGGGAAAGGAGGCACTAGAAGAAGGGTTGAGGCGATTTGCCGGAGCTATTGCCGAGATGAGACGCTAGACTGTAGATAGACATTAGACGCGGAATTTAAGAAAAATAATATGTATCTTTACACTGAGTGATGGGACTTCCTCACTTGATCGGCGGGTTGTCACGTGGTGCATGTATGCTCAAGAGGCCTCGGCTTCTTACGGCGCCCTTACTCCGCACCCAGACCCTCTACGGTCTTTCAACAAGACACCGGCTTACTTTCACTGCAAAATACCTCGCCTTCTTGCGCCTTGGTGTGGCTACCATGACTGACAGAACTTCCAGAACACCAGACAACTCGGCTTCAGCGAGTCCGAGTCGACCCGTCGTCAATCGCGTCAGAGTCGCCTGCAAGGCCTGTAACGCCAGACGGGTCAAGTGTGATGCCGATCAAGGACAACCATGCTGGCAATGCCGTACGCGGCAAATACCTTGCGAACTTATTGAGTCCAAAAGGGGCAAGTAGGTTATGATTGCTGCTTGTCGCTTTACTTTATCTTACGATGAGTCAGATATGTTCGTAAGAGACGAGTGCATCCAGCCCCTCAGGTTGCTAGCGAGACGTCATCGCTCCATGTCGAACAGCGGCGTGCTCCATCTCATACAGAGGAGGCGCTTGAACATGTCCGCGGCGCTGATGAAGCTGATGGGTCACATGCATCATCCCACCCGGAGACACCACAAGATGTCAACCAGGTTCTTTTGCCATTCGATTCAGGCGGTGCACAAGGAAACCGGGCTTCAATACCACAGCAACCTCAACCAAGCCCACACGCGAATCAGGCTGTGGATAAGTCTAGTCTATCCTACATTGTCGAAGTCGTTCACCGACCCAAAGACGGCTCGACAGAACCCCTGAGAGTACACTACCCCATTCCTGCATCGATTGTAGATCAATCGACGCCCAACTTCGGCCCCAAGACACCAGAGAATCCGATCTCTTTGCAAGAAGCTCTTGTTATGCCACCTCCTGAGGTGGCAGATCAACTAGTCCGCATCTTCTTCGATACCACACACGTTGCCTTCCCTGTTTTTGACCGACAAAAGTTCTCGCGATTGTATCTCCAAGGACAGGCTTCCCCGCTTGTGTTGCAGACGATCTTCCTTCTGGGCTTCATGGTCGGTAGCGATGACCTCATTCAAGCAGGAGGCTTCAATGACAGAGCCACTGCTAGAAAGACACATTATCTCCGCGCCAAGGCATTGTACGACGCCGACCACGACTCCGACAGAATGAACGTTGTGGCTTGTTTGCTTTTGATTGGCTTTTGGTGGGCTGGTTACGACGAGCAGAAGGATCATTGTCATTGGGTTGGCTGTGCGACGACCTTTGCGCAGTCCATGGGCATGCATCGCTCGTAAGGTACCCGCTTCTACTTTTGAATATGTGCTGACTCCATACTAGGATGTCACAGTCCACATTCAGTCCCCATCCTAAGTCTCTGAGGAAGAGAATCTGGTGGGCGATTTACGTAGGTTCATGGTTGCCTACGTTGCCATTCCGTGCTAACAAACTCAGACCCGTGAACGGCATCTCTCTGCAGCGTTCGGCCGACCATGTCGTATCCGTGACGGAGATTGTGACGTTGAGCCCCTAACTGAGGATGACTTCAACTTTGACCTGGATTACGATGAAAGGCTTGTCCCGGCTCAACAAGAGTATCACATATCCTATGTCATTGAAATGACGAGGTTGGCAGCAATACGTGAGTGGGTCAGACACAACTCATACTCATACTTACTGACGCCTCGATTCAGTTGGCGACGTACTTATTTCAGAGTTCAGCCCTCGCCGTCCCATGACAGAGCATTTCGAGACGCAAAGCCTAAAGGAGAGACTGTTGCAATGGGAGGTCAAATTGCCAGAGAATCTCCGGATGTCGCCCCTCGACGGCGCACTCGGTGCCCCTTTTTGGGCCAGCATGCTGCATTTCAACTATCAGTGAGTGAACCTCTAGAGCAAATCTTGATGCATGTTGTGCTTATAAAATGCGCAGATATTGTCAAATACTTCTGTTTCGCCCAAAGTCCATTGAGATAGTCACCCCGGAAGAGAAGGAACGGGACTCGCGAGCACGCATGGCAGCAGACGCCATCACTCGCAATGCAGAAGACCAACTTTCTGCGGATACCATTCAATATGCACAAATACATCTGTAAGCACTTCGATTCCTCGCTTGTATCTTCCCATACTCACCCCGCTACAGAGTGCCGGCTCTGTTCGGCGCCCTGTCCATACACACCATCGAAATCTGCCGGAAGGACTCGATTCGCCGACAGCTGGCGGAGAACAAATCACGCCAATGTCTCTTGGCGTTGGGAGAATTATCAAGGTCCTGGCCAGTAAGGATTTGGATCTCGAAATCGTTCGTCAGTCTGATGACGAGATTGACTGGCCAAGACTCAGTCCCTTCTGGCGGTGCTATTGTCAGAGTCTCCTCGAGCATTGTGAGTACCTGCCCAACGAACGCACCAGTACTAACAATTACTTACATGATGCTCAGCACCTTACGAGCCCAGGCGGACAGTCTCTTCGCGAAACTGTCAATGACAACCAGTCTGCATCTGGCGGTGGAGGCGGACACCAGGACACAACTCCAACGATCAACGATGGCTCACAAACTCGGGACTTTGATCCTTATGACATCACTCAAGCGAACCCTCATCTGTTTTACGACAGCTTTTGGACCTCGTACCTCGACAATGCCTTTGATGTGGACTTACTCATCCATCCTAATTCGGGTCTGTTTTGAGCTGCAGGGCTTTAGGTTTCTTCGACTCTTCTCTACATGATGAGATTGTTGGGTTATTCTGATACTATTCACGCATAATATGGGGCTTTCGAATGAAATATTTTGCCTCCGTATCCTGTGTCAATTTTGTTGTCCCCCGCTCAATAAGCTCCACACTGTACATCGCGAGATCGTGCTGGAATGCGCCCACAACACTGAATTGGTTGGTTCAAAATATCACGTCAACCCGCCGGACAGTCACGGAGGTGGGCTGTAGTCCGAATCATCTGACGACAATTGTCTCTTCCGCTTCGAGGTTCTCTCATGTTCGTCCGATGATTTCACATTGTAAGTAGGTCTTTGGGAAGCCTGCCGTTGCGGCTGTCTTCTTTTCGATCCATTTCCCTCACTGTTCAATGATTCCAAGGATTTCGAAGAGCTGGAAGCTCTCACAGGAGCAAACCTCCTGTTCTCTTGTGGAGGAACTCGTCGTGTGTCCTTGGCAGATCGACTGCTTGTAGTTGATGCGTTGATTGGTTGAAAGCCGGAGACCACTGTAGATCTCTGTGTCTCGATATCTTCAGCTGGCGTTTCTTTCGCATTCTTTGGAGTTCCTGTGCCCATTCGGATCTTCTTGGATGGTGATGGAGTTGCAGCCTTCTCCGGATTCTGTGATACAAACCGGTTCAGCTTGTCGCCAAACGTCGGACCCTCATCTTCTGATGACTGAGATCGCATTGGTCGCTTTCCTTTTGCTTTGGAAGACAATTCCGTTGGCGGCAATGGTTCAGTTGACTGTACTGCAGCTGGTGGTGATTGGGTACGTGGCAGTTGAGTTGATGAGAGTGGCTGGCTTTGCGGAGACCGGTGTGGTGACAATTTAGTCAAAACTGTTTGAGTCTGTGATGGAGGGTACGTTGGTCTTTCCCCTTCTGCTTTTGCTGGCGGCTTCGTGTCGGGTCGTGTTGGGTGACCCGTGTGAGGCTGAAATGTTCCTGACTGAGTGAACGCCCTTTGCATCTCAACCGGATGATCAAATGCAGTAATGGCCTGCCACAGCGCATGATTTACCGCCATTGTGTCATCAGCGACCTCCTTGTTATCGAGTAGCGACTTCAGAGAGAGGTAAAGTCTCGCCCCTGGACTGCCATTCCGCATTGCCAGTGCCCAGTGTAGCAGGCATGTGTAAAACAGCTTGCACCAGTTGAGGGTGAAGCGGTTGATGGGAACCTCTGTGTCGGTCACCAGAGCAGCGTATCCTTGGTTCGTCGCGAAAGTGAAGTCAAAGCCAATGGAAGTTGTCCTAGACACTCGTTCTTTGAACTCTCGGAAAAAGTCATCAATGCCATCCGTCTCGTCCCATTCCAACACAAATTCAGCCATCAAGGGCACCCTCCATGGCCCCTCGAAGTTGTGTCTATTCTCGAAGTCGACGAGATATGGGTTGCCGTACCAGGCCTCGTCGGTAGTCGTACACAGGCGCGACTCCAGCGGCCCATAGGCGGCAGTCTCCAGATGGTGCAAAATACTGCGGCCAACTCCTTCGGGATTTGCAAAGAGCCGTTCGAGGCTGATCCAATCAACAAATGGCTTCACAGAAATGTTAGACGTTCTCGGCTCATTGATCCATGTGTACTCGTCGTCGGGATTCCACGAAACATTTGATCCTGTGATGAGTGAATTAGCGAGCAAACAGGCGAGAGAAGGGCCGCAAAATCCATTACCAGTCAGGCGCCGTAAGAATCGCAGGAGAAAATGCAACACGTAGTCCCATGAACTTGGGAGAGCGGCCATGTTCGATGACTTGTAATTTGCCCGCAGTGCTCGTCGGATCTCTGCGTTGATGGCCTTCATGTCTTCCTTACAGCGACAACTCTCCATGTCCCAGTAGAAGAAAAGGAATGCTTCCTTCCAGTAGGTCCTCTTCGTACCAAACACATCTCCATAGTCTCGTTGATCTGACACTAGGGTTGGTGGTGCGAAAAGAGGGCTGTGAGTCGGACTGCTTGCTCCGAGGGACGCACTGCAGGGCATATCTATCTCCTTTGGTCAGTATTCCATCAGCAAATCTTACGGCAGTCACAGTGGTTGCTCTTTCCCTTACCGATGGTACTCAAGGTACTCAAGTTTCTCAACCTACCTCAGCCCAAAATGACTTCCCAGGCGACGCCGGGCGTCCAGTTTCGAGATGTTTCTATAGACACGCTGCGTTGACTTTTTCACACCATAGTGTGACAGTTTGAGATCTGTCAGAAGAATTCATGGTTGTAGGGACTGGTCAGCTTTAAATCTAGGGACTGTATTGTTTGATAGGGGTGTTCTGTTTGCTGCTTGGGGATGTCTTAAACAAAGAACTGGATAGACTGCACTTGACCGTGCTTACCTTTGAAACCACGCGTTTCCTGCTCTGAGCCGTGCAAACAACTAAAGCATTGACATATAACACGTCATTTCACACCGTATGTCACACAAGACCTAAAATTACACCCAATTTCCTTTGATATGTTTGAATTGACCGTCTGAAAACATCTAGAATCTTCTACAGGGGGCGTACTGTGTGATACCAATCACCTTTGTTCGCTTAGGTGGAATAATGAATAGTTTTCTAGAAATATAGAATAATGAAAGATTAAGCAGCATGTTTGCCCCTACTTTGCATGTTTGCTATACGACTAGCAGTATATCTGTTGTTGAATCTTTGAGAACTTTGCCCCCTGGGTGGATACATCTAGCTTTCCAGCCAGACGCTGACGATAGCAGGGATAACAAGAGTTACACAGGTCATAATAACAATAGGAACAACAATGGAGATAATAAGAGGGGATAATAACAGGTGTAATTTGAATAAGAAAGAACACAACGGCTTATGTAGTACTATGCTCCCTTAGCTAGAACTATCTAAATATACTACATAGCAGAACTCCCATGCTATAAGGCTTTCTCAGACAATCTATAATTAGAAGTTAAATATGAAAACTTAAAGGCAGGTAGTACAGCTCACGCAGGCTTCAAAAATCCGTTTTGAAAATGTGAAAATGTTAAATGTCTTTTATTGATGTGTTATGTGTTATGTTACACACAGCCTGCCTTAAGCAGCATTAACAGCACTTCCATTCCCCAGACTTTACATCATCAACATTTCATCTCGAAATTTCCATCAGCATGAGACACAGACCCTATGCGTTATTGTCGGCGTACTGTGAGTCTGAATTGCAGATGCGGATCCTTTGTCTGCTATAGGTTGAGTACGGCGTTGAATGACAACCGAGACTAGCAACTTGGGATCGATCATGCTTGAACGAATAAGTCAATCCTAGAAGTTTTGAGAAGGAAACTTCCATCTGTACTGAAACTTCTCAATGACAGGAGAATCTAAGCACATGGGCTCCAAATTTTGTATATCTTTGCTCCTGGTTGCCCACGATCATCATTACTTCAATAGAAACCCGAAAAACCACTTCATTTGCATGAATCCACATCTCGACAAGAACAACAGACACCCCATCCACGAACTGACTATGCACGACTCACGGTTCGCGCCGAACCAGCCCAAAGCATCGCAGGGCTCAGCTCCTAAGGCCTTGTTCATCACCATTGTCATCGCTCTTCTCATCGCTGTGTTACTGATGTGCCTCATTGATCACTTAAGCCGGCGACACGTCTGGGTTCGCCGTCGCTTGGAAAGGTTTTGCGACTCGCAGTGCGAAGACTGGCCCGACAAACTCCCCCTTGGTCGAAGCGATGCATTATCCTTCCTCTTCCACGACTTGCATACCATGCCAACCGAGTCAAAGAAGAGACTGTTGGCCATTCTTTGGGCTGCGGAGCTGGAGCAAGAGGGCTTTCATGGTGGCATGTACCCTGACGAGTGGCTAGAGTTCCTCCCTTGGCGCATAGTGCAGGCTTTACATCCTGCTGTCTGTAAGTTGAAGCCCTATCACAGCACAGAAGTGCGTTTGGTTGACTGTCTGAATATTAATTCATACAGCCATGAACTTGTCGGACCTACCTGCCAACAACAGTGGTTACCGAGGCACAGACATCATCTACGGCAGCAAGGCTTGGTTCCAAAGCCCTACTGATGGCCGAATCCTCCCAAAGCTCGTTCACGACATCTCTAGCGTTACAGTCACGAGCGGGCTACAGAACTCACTTCGTCTGAAGAAAGACGCTTGCCTCGACAGCATGCTCACCGCCCTAAAGGAGCCCCTTATCCGCGACTTCAGAGCGGCTCATCGAGCCACAGAGAACGCGATCTTCTCCTGGGAATTCATGTTCGCAATTCGATGGGCCTGGACCGACAACTCCTACCTCGTGGACTTCCAAACCCGTTACGGGGTGCCCATCTGGGGGGTACCTGTGCCGAAACGCCTGTTGGCCGCCGGCACGGACACGGGTGCGGGTCCACGTCGGCGGGTGTTCAAACCCCACTTCGGCTTTGTGGGGTCCTGGGCGGGCGCTTTCCAGATCGCCGTGGATCCCGCGGCGGGAGCAGTGCGAGTCGAGTTGGACGAGGACTTGGACATGCCGGCGTCGAAGGATTTGGAGAAGGTAATCAACGGGTTTCGGATGCTGCACACGGCTCTCCTCTCCAATACCGCGGATGCGTTTGACGAACAACGCGATGAGCTTCTTGCTCTGGAGGAAGTTGTGCAGCAGGCTTTCCGCGATGCTGTGACAAGTGAATATACTGATGAAAGGGACCGAGAGGTCGAGGAGCACTGGAAGGCACTCTCGAAGTGGCGGCCTGCGGGATTTGGCTCCTCAACTCTGCAGCGTCTTCTGAGCCTAGAGAGGTGATTCGTAGTGGTCGGAATTGGGTCCGTAGCATACCTAGGTAAGGCAAATCGCAACACATCCAGAACCCAGAGTTGGTTCTCTTTCTTTTCGGAATGATTATTGAACAGCTCGCCATGAAATTATCGTGCCCCATCGCAGCCGCCGGCGATCGACCAAGGGGTCCAGGGAGGTCAAGCTCCGACCATCGACCCTTGGCATAACGGGTCCGCGGCGATCTCTTCGGCCAACGTCCATGGCTATCGCGATTCGCGAATCGCAGAATGCAGGAAAGCACACTGATTGACTGGGAGAGAATTTTCACCGCCCCTCGTGACTGCGAACAATCTTCGTCGGCGTTATCACGGCGGCATTCGTCTTTATTTTTTCGACGCCACGGATTGCCTTTTTCTGCCTCCCCGTGGGATGCGCAAGCGGTATGGACGTGTGATTGGTCGTGGAGACGGATTAGGAAGGGGGGAAACACGTTCAACCTCCGCACGTGGAGTTCTCCAGGTGCAGAGGAGAAAACGCACAAGTGGATGTGTGGTGGTACGTCATTACATAATCCTTCACCTCGAGGTTGAGAAATTCAGGCCTTTGGGACCGCTTCATTGGTCGTCTCCATGCGCATCTGATCTTGCGGCTGGCGCAATCTCGAGATTGAACAGAGGGGCGAGTAACGTTGGATTGATCATTGAACGACAGATGGCTGTATCGTACGAGACCTCCACAGTGGTCGGGTGCCGACGGGTAAACGCCGATGAAGAAAGCACCCTTTGTGGCCGGAGACTCCTGTGCGGTGTTCACGTGAGGATCTTGCAGATGGAGGCTCCGAAGAAGTGGGGAGGGGGGCGGTAGACTTCATGGGCTGGTGGGAAGGCTTCGGTGCTGTTCATTTTTCGTTTCATCGACAGTCGGGCCGTCAAGGGAAGATTCGGATGGCCAACCTGTGTGGTGATGCGGCTGGATGGGCTTGGCTTTCCAGGTTCTGGTTCTAGATGGGACGAGGGGCGTTTGATGGTGGGCTGCGGATGCGGCTGCGGGAGTGGCTGGCTGTTGATCGACCTCAATGTCCTGGCGCACCCTGAGTGATTGTTTCTCGCAGATTGCTTGTGCACATGATTGCTGAGTCAGAGTGATTAAAGAGCCGTCGGAATTCCAGCTACCGTCAAACAGAGGCTCTTGTTGCGGGGAGAAGTTGGGGATGGGATAGTGAGACAAGAATACTCACTGCAGTAGGTAGTTCGGACTCCCCGGACGTAGGACGTCATAGTTGAAGCCGTTCGCGCTCCGCATGCCGCCTTGCCCTGTTCGGCAGTCCGACTGACTGGATGATGAAAAAGAATATGGAGACTGCAGGACCTTTTGGTGTTTGGCGGGAGGTGGGAATAAGCAAGACAAACAGTTTACGGCCATGGCTCGTCATCGCCCTCGTTCAGGGAACGCACAACGATCCACTTCCCTGTCGCGACCAATGGCATGCGCCGGAAGCGGTGCCAGGCACGGCGGACTGCTAAGCCGCCACTAGAGCCGCCTCCCTCCTTCGTACTCCCTCCTGGAAACAAGCTTTGCAGGCCGCTTTGCCAAGCTGGCTGCCGCTCTGCCGCAACTTGGCAAAGCCGCGACAGGGCGAGAGACACTACCACACACATCACACATTTTATATCCGGCCAACGCTTTTTTGCGGCTGTCAACGTCAACGATGGAATGACAGCAACGCAGAGGCAGAGCCATCGCGCACTAGAGCAGCGCGTGTGTCTCATCCTCCGCAATCGCTCTGACCCTCCTCCGGACTTGCTCCTCGCATCCACCGCCTGTGGACCACGCTGTCCCGATTTTATTCCCAGACAAATGGACGGCCAGTCCAACGTTCGGGCAAAGACGAACGGCACTAGTTGCTTTACCTCAACCCGCGCTGCATCTCAAAGTGGGACGTGCTGCGCTAGAGGTTGCCTGTTTCGCGCCACCGTCCTCTGCCGGTGATGTCACGGGCGGGTGTCTGCGCTCTGGGGACTGGGGGACTGGGGGACTGGGGGAGATGGCTCGACCGCCTGGAGAATGCGCCCAGCCGCGCAGCCTCTTCCTCGGCCTCCGTCCGAAGATCTGGTTCTGCGGAGTGAGCCTAACGTATGGACGGTTAGGCCTTATATGTCCTCGGTCTCCCAAGGTCGGCCTACCAGGTGTCTCCGAAAGTCAGTTGTGCTACTATATTACATGTGGAAACCATCGTCGGAAGACTTTTTACCTTCCTTCACTCTTCACCTCTCCATCTCCTTGAAAACAGGAGACTCTATCGAAGCAATTGAGGTTCTCATCCGCGCATGAGAACAGCCCAACATGTCTAACGCACGCTTCGTCGACGAGCCGCCTCAGGTTATCAACCAGGCGGACCTCGACCTGGCCAACGAGAAGCTTGAGTCTCGTGAGGACAGCTCTGCAAACGGCAACACTTCCAGCGAAGATGCCGTCAAGAAAGAAGTCGACAACACGCCCGGCGCCACCCACGGCGAGCACTCGTCCAACGGCAATGGCACCAAGCTCGAGAGACTCGGCACCAACGACAAGTACGAAATCACCGAGGACGACTGCTACGACGAGCTCGGATACTCGTTCCCCAAGTGGAAGAAGTGGACCATCCTGACCGTCATCTTCTGGGTTCAGGTGTCCATGAACTTCAACACTTCGCTCTACTCCAACGCCATCCCAGGTATTCAGGAGGAATTTGGCGTCAGCGCTCAGGCCGCTCGCTGCGGTGCCATGATCTTCTTGGTTTTGTACGCCTTCGGTTGCGAATTGTGGGCGCCGTGGTCCGAGGAATTCGGTCGGTGGCCGGTCCTCCAGCTCTCCCTCTTATTCGTCAACATCTGGCAGATTCCGGTCGCTCTGGCCCCAAACTTCGCTACCATCTTGGTCGGTCGTGCGCTCGGCGGTCTGTCGTCCGCTGGTGGCTCCGTCACCTTGGGCATGATTGCCGACCTGTTCGAGTCCGATAAGCAGCAGTACGCTGTCGCCTACGTTGTGTTCTCTTCCGTCTTCGGCTCCGTCCTCGGCCCCATCGTCGGCGGTTTCACGGAGGAGTACCTCAACTGGAGATGGTCCATCTGGGTCCAGCTCATCTTCGGCGTCGCCATCCAGCTGGTTCACGCCTTCACAGTCCCCGAGACTCGCAGCACCATCCTGATGAACCGCATCGCCAAGACGCGCCGCGCCGCCGGCCACCCCAACATCTGGGGCCCCGACGAGCTTGTCCCCTTTGCCGACCGCTTCTCCATGAAGGAAGTCATTTCCACCTGGGTCCGCCCCTTCAAGATGTTTGTCACCGAGCCGATCGTCCTGGTTCTGTCACTTCTCTCCGGCTTCTCCGATGCCCTTATCTTCATGTTCATCCAATCTTTCGCTCTGGTTTACAAGCAATGGAACTTCACCACCGTCGATATCGGCCTGGCCTTCATTCCAATCGGTATTGGATACGTCATCGCCTGGTTGGCCTTCATCCCCGCTATCAAGCGCAACATCAAGGAACGTAAGGCCAAGCCCCAAGACGATCGCGCTCAATACGAATCTCGCCTTTGGTTCCTTTTGTACACCGCACCGTGTCTTCCCATCGGCCTGATCGGTTTTGCATGGACTATCCAGGGTCCTCCCATTCACTGGATCGGCTCCATGGTTTTCGCTGCCATTGTGGGTATCGCTAACTACGCCATCTACATGGCCACCATCGACTACATGATCTGCGCCTACGGACCCTACTCCGCGTCAGCCACCGGCGGCAATGGATTTGCAAGAGACTTCCTGGCTGGAATTTTAACTCTCGCGGCAAATCCTTTTTTCGAGCAAATCAATCCAGCGAGTGGGAAGAATCTTGAATTCGCCTGCACGATCCTCTTCTGCATCGCCTTTGTGCTGGTCGCCGCCGTCTTCGTCATCTATTGGAAGGGACCCACGCTGCGTGCCCGGTCGCCCTTTGCGATGAAGCTCGCCGATGCGAAGGACGATACCGGCAGTCGTCGCCCGAGTCACGTAGAGGGTGGTGCTGATACCAGCATTGCAAACACTGGCGACAATGTTCCCGACCGTCCCCCGTACGTCCGCCAGAGGAGCCAGAACTCGAGATTCTTCGGCGAGAGCAGAGTCACCCCTCGCGGCACTCCCAGAGGCACTCCCTCCGCAAGCAGAGCCAACAGCCGTGCCAACAGCCCTTCCAGGCGCAAGTGATGGGTTTAAAAGAGACTACCTCCCAAACACTCGTTGGTTGAGAGTATAGATGTGTGGCGTTAAGTTCATAACCTGATACCCCCTTGGCAGTTGCCTATGATCTAGTCTATTGTTAGTCTTAATAGTAAACGTTATGGTAGTAAATACAAGTGTTGACGTTTTACCACCATGATGATCTGTGCAAAGTTATCGGCAGGTAATATGAGAGGTTTACTAGTATATAATGTCATTGTCTTTTTCTTCTTCATCGTCCTCGTTGTCGTCATCCTCCTCCTCCTTATCGCCGTCCTGTCATCGTCGTCGTTCTCATCGTCGTCGTTCTCATCGTCGTCGTTCTCATCGTCGTCGTTCTCATCGTCGTCGTTCTCATCGTCGTCCTCATTGTTATCCTCATCGTTATCCGCATTGTCGTCTTTATTATTATCTTAAGTTTTGCAATCCGGGCAGTGTTAGTTAGCTATCTAAGCAGTGTCAACTACATAAGTAGTATATCTATACTAAAGTGAATACGCTCCTTTACTCACTTTTATCGTCGCTACTGTCGTCGCTATCGTCGTTGTCGTCGTCGTTGTCGTCGTTGTTGTTACTGTTACCATTGTCGTTATTATCTATATTCATCGTCATTTATTACTATTATCCTCGTTAAAGTATTACCTTAGGTATACTACGATTTATTCATAGGGGACACTGCCCAGATAGCTAACTAACACTGCCCGGCTAGTAGAACTTATTATTTTTACTGTTGTCCTTATAGTTGTCCTCGTCGTTATCCTTATCGTCATCCTTATTATCTTCCTCATTATTATACCTATTGTTATCCTCATTATCGTCCTCATCATCATCCTCATCATCATCCTTATTGTTATCCTCGTCTTCATCCTTGCCTTCATCTTCGTCCGTCATCGGCATCGTCATTCGTAGTCTTCTCGTCGCGTGTTGGATTCATCTAAGTATCGAGATAGAAGTGGTTGGCTTTGGAGTGCATGGCCTTGAGGGTGTCAAGGAGATTGAGGAACATAAAGATAGCCCAGATGGAAACTACAAGAGGCCCTTCCCGTTGTTATCTTACTCTAAGGAAGGCGCCAGTCGAGGTCCTGCCTCATAAGGCAAGCGCCTGCAGTATTTTCTCATTTGCTCTTTCCCTTGCCTCGCCCCCTCCCATAATTCTTCGCCTCCACAATTGCAGACCAGACATCCATGCCTTCACCTCTACTATTCGCATACCTTGCGGACATCACTCTCGTCGATTACCACATCAAAGGTTACCCCCAACGACTAGCCCAGTATGGCGACAGGGCAGCTATCAGTCCTCCCACCAGAGATTCGGGCCATAGTCTGGAAGTTTTCGCTCCCTGATGACGTACCCGAGGTCTGCATCTCCCAGAAGCCCTCAATACTTGCCACGTCGATAAACCCTACCTTGGTGGTCGATACTGCTTTTCCGGCCTTGGTACACGTGTGTCGCGAAACCCGATACTTCGTCTTCAACACCAAGATCAGTGGTGTATCATTTCGTTACTCCGACCTCGCTGACTGCGTCACGCCCTTTCGAACTTTCCGAAACGAGCTTGATACGTTGTTCAACGCACATGGTTCTGGTGTCAACCACATATCAACTAATGTCGACTTCGGATTAGAGACGATGGCTGAAGTTCACGGCATCGATGATATAGGCGCCTTGCAAGAGGCGTCAGAACTGTTATACATAGGCACCGCCTTTTCAGATTTGGAACATCTGGCAGTGCGAGTACCGACAAGGCACATCCTCGGAGTCTATTTGCGGGAGGTGCTGCACCGCTCCTTGCCTCGACTGAAGACTGTTACGTTCCTCGCTGTACAAGCCACTGGCACTGTGCAAGCTACTGGTACTGGTGGCCGAGTGCTACTCCCGGACTTTCAGCCGCCCAAGGGCAGGTGCAAACTGCATCGGTTCTCTACGCAAGAGATGGAGCAACTTGCAATCAAGACACGCCCAGACAACATTCGGAACATGGATGATTTGATTTCCCACGTAGTATTGGGCTCTTTGAGACTTCGAGAGTTTCTCACTGCCACCGAAGCAAAGTACAAATCATCACTGGCGTAAGTGTGTTGGATCCTGGGAGCGCCACATTCTGATTTATACCGCTTCCCAGCTTGCTTCACTTTCGTGGCTGACCCTTGAAACACATTCAGCGAAACGATAGAGATCGAAAAAGACATTGCCTCCACGAACGGAGAGGAGGTCTTCCCTATCCTGGAACGGACCTTCGGCTTCCAAGCGCAGACCTTCGTCGAATACCACGACAGCTCATGGAACAGAACGATGACAGAGACGCATCCATCCGAGCAGATTACTCATGTCTCTTGTTTATCTCTCGACCGCCATGTTTACCCCGAAGCCTTTGTCTACAGAGATGGCGCGTATATTCCGAAGCGGGAAATCCCAGCCTTGTACGCAGCGGAGGGGCGAATGCGATTAGGGGAACAGTATCAGGAACTTGTTGAACTAGAACTTATCCAACAAAATGCACGAGAGGACGGCGAATACGAAGGGGACGACGAAGATGACGACGGGGACGACGAAGCCTGAGGACAAACAAGTCTAAGGACGCAGACGAAGAGGGGCGGAAGCAACGTCGATTGAAAACCAATCAAGAAGGCTGAGATAGGGCGTGCTAAGATTGCGTTCCGCGGAGGTGGCCTTTTGGAATGGGGTCTGTTGAACAGATTAGTGAACATTCGTGGCTGCGATTACGGAGTTAAGGTATGATATTGCATTAACGGCGGTGTATTGGAAATACCAGCTAGTTGAACTTTCGCGAGTAACTCCTGCGACGTTGCAGTGATTGGCGTGCTCCTTGTTCTGATGCCGGGTCATCCTTTCCAGAGGCATTCCCTTTGCTTTACACTGGTCGTCAATTGGATGGTGTTCCAGCCAAGTATGTGAAACGGCTTTTGACAGGTCTTGGCCTCCCTAACCACACCCAATTACGCCTCGAGTTTGTTGAAATAGTATGACCTGTCTATGGAATGTCGTTCAAACACTTACGTGCCAGGCACGCATGGAGCTTAGAAGACTCATGTTGAAGAAGACGACGGCATAGACTATTTGGCGCAATTAAAAGAAGAGACGTCTACCTAGTAGCTGTCGGTCTAGGCTTCAGCAGCCAGCCTCAACTTGGAGCGTAGCGGGAAATTGGTTAAAACCCCCTAATATTATCTGGACGTGTGTACACTTGTATCACCAAGTCTTTTGCATCGACCGCCTGTCGTCGCTGCACAGCCTCTATACCCTCAAGAGTATACCTTGCTGTTTGTGTCTTAAGATTGCCTCTTTCGGTTGCTGAGAGCAAGCGTGTCTTAGACTTTGACTAACGGTATTGCCGTTGTAAATTTCTGGGCGGGCATGATCTCCTCTCTTTAGAGTTGTGCCGTCTCAGGCATTGAACAAGTCGCAACGTGCTCATTGCGTGCTCGGGTTGTGGGTAAAACGGCCCTGCATTAGTGCTGTGCGAGATGCGACCTCGGAGGGTGATCGAAATCGAGACAAGACACCTTCATCTCAAGTCATGATATATCCCAGGACCATGGAAAGGGGTTCCCGTTCGTTCTTCGCGAGGGGTACGGATGATCGGGCATCGTCCGGCGTACCAGCCTATCGGTAGCATTCCATCAGTGGGAGGTGTAAGCGACAGACTTTGAAGTCGCATTTAGCAAATTTTGCAGCTTGTTCGTCGTCGACCGAAGCGGACGCGAAACATACCCGTTTAACCTGAGGTAGGCAGCGTAGCATCCATTTGTAAGCTATGGCTGTAGTGCAGTGCTGCCCGCGGCCGCAGGTTCGTTAGCGAAATCGGCGCCTGACTCGGTGGGAGATGACAGTGGGGGGGAGCTAAGTGATTTTTAGAGTTGTACGCCGTTAGGTCCTTTTGTTCTCCGTCAGGACAATCTGCTGTCGCTGGGCAATGTAAGCTCACTGAGAGTTCGCGCTGTTCTTCATCTCCTGGGATGAGGAAGGGAAAAGAAGATGAGGCCGAGGTGCAGAGGCCAACTTTGACGGTACACGGGCCTGGGATGGGCACTTATACAAATTGGTCGGCGGATTCGGCGCAGCATCGGCGGGATGCAACCGCCCAAAAGTGCGCATTTGGGTGGACGAGGATGCGGATAATACGAGATGATTCGGCCAAATTGGCGGGCAGCAGGTCGGGGAGACGGACCCCACTCCCCGGACGCTTTGCCCGAACAGATTAGAGTTGGGCATTTAGACTTCACCCCTAAAACACAAGACCAGCATCAGGTTGCGTTGGGGGGCGCACTGCATCCCTTGGGGTATAAACCGCGTATGCGCCCATCCGCGCACTCGGACGGACAACAGGAAATCTCCGCGTCGAGACGAGCCTGTCTGTCCAATTTGCGAGAAGGGCCAGACAGCAAGAGAGAGAAGAGAGAGTGAGTGAGCGAGAGAGAAAGGAGAGAAGAGAGAAGCGACCAAGTTGGACGAAAAGGGGAAAAGAAAAAGCGACGACGACAGACAAAGGAAGAGAAAGAGGTGGGCGACGATCAGTTGAAGGATTTCAGCGCTACGGAAGCAAACGCCGAAACCAACGAGAGACACCGACGAAGAAAACCGGTGAGGAGAGCCAGCCAACCAACCAGCCGGCCAGAGGACAGAGACGACAAGATAGAGGGATTATCGAACAGTCAGTAGGGGTCTTTTCCCGCGGCGCCGGCACTCACCCCTCCATGACACATGCTTTTCTGGCCCCCAAACCCAACCTAACCACCCACCACCCTAAGCCCCCGAGCCCAAACTCCGTCGCCCTGTCTGTTTGACGCAAGCAGAGACGCTCAGCTGGCTTTTCTTTCTTCTCCTTTACCCTTTTTTCTTAACCCAGTACGGTCTCCAACTTGCCCGCGCGCGAAAGAGAGTGAGGGCAAAAAAAGAGGGGAAAAGGAGGGACCACAGGCCACGGATATTTGGTTTCGTCCTTTCGTTCTCGGTTCCAACAGCTTGGGAAAAGCAAGAAAAAAGAGTTGCAGGTCGAGAAACAATCAGTAAGGTAGAACCGCACGCCGAACAAGTCCGGTTTTATTTGTGCCAAGAGCGAGGAACCCCAAGAGCGAAACCGAGGGATTCCTCTGGGAGGAAAAAAAAAAGTTATGGAGCAGAGCCCCGAAGCTCAGCAGTCACCGCCAGACGGACAAGCGGCCAACCGCGGGTCCGACGCACTTCCGAGGCCGCGTCCGTTGGCTTGCACTCCATGTCGGCGCCGCAAGGTATGTTGATGAGATCGTCTCTTCCACCCCCTCCCCGTACCCATGGATCGCGTGGCCGCCTGCCCCGTCCGGCCCTGTGAATGGGTGAAGCTGAGGAGCCGGCCCATCAGGGGAGCGCGGCAATTCTCGCCGTGGTGGATTTGGGGCGGGCACGCACGCGAACCCGTGAACCGTTACCGGGTAGCTGGGTCAGAAACTGTCTAGGGGGGCAAAAGGCAGATTGATCACTGAGGGGAGAGAGAGGGCAGAAAACGGGGAACGGAGAATAACAACTTGTCGAACAAACATTGGGATCTTGGCTGACGGCGGACCGGTGATCCGGTACGGCACATTACAGATTCGATGCGACCACAAGACGCCAATCTGTTCCAACTGCGTCAGGTATGGCTTGGAATGTGCCTGGCCCGAAGGTCGACGCTCTTCAGGACGGCGTCAAAGACCGTGAGTTTGCTGGCCCCCCTCACTCTTCCCTTACCCTTATTCGTGACGATCCTTGGCCTTACCTTACCATCCCGCGCGGCCTGCCGCCCTTCAACCCAGCGCGGGCGGGGCCGTTACCGCCGATCGTATCGGACATGGAACTTTGCTAATATTATCATACCCCAAAGGCTCTATGAGGATGTCGTCACTAGGCTGGCGCAGATGGAGAAGTTGGTGGAGGAGCTCCAGACCACGAACCATCAGGGGTCGCCACAGTCCAACGAGACGGCGGGAGCATCATCGCCCTCAGCTTCAGCATCGGCACCAGTGCCGACAGCAGCAACATCAAGCGTCTCACCTCTGACGACGCAGCCAACACCACCGGCGGCGCCGGTGGCGACGAACACGGCAAACACGTCCTCCGCAGGGGCGGCGTCGGCTTCGGTCTCGGCATCCCACTCCCCCCTGTCGAGACGGAAGGCCAGCAGCGCAAGCCCGTCGTCCGGGAACCCTGACACGTACCCGTCGCCGCCGTCCGCCAGCTCGTCGACCGGGGCGAGGCCGTATTATGTGGGGGCACCCAGTGAGCAGGTGGTCGCTGCGGCAGGTAAGAATACCTAACCCCCTTGAGGAATTCCGCAGAGCAGTTCGACCTGTTGTCCTGGCTAGCTACCAAGGTCCAGAGTCTGTCTGTCTGCTCATCGAGAATCTGGACAATCATGACAATCAAGAGAAAGACAACGGCTAACGTGGCTGACGTGTCAGGTGCCTGCTCGCTGCTCTCACCGCAGGGCCTGTCGCAGATTGAGCTTCTCATCGGAGACTCGCGGTTCAGCAACGCGCTCAATGGCTTGCACCCCATATTGGATCGTCTCAGGCCGGAGCCGTGGCTGGAGCACAATGAGCTGAACCACCCGCTCCCTCCCAACCATGTCATCATGGACTGCGTGAACGGTATGAGAGGCCTCATGAGCTTTGTTGTGGGCATGACACTGACATGGCATATCGCAGACTACATGGTGACGATGAACGCCGGCATCCGGCTCTTTCAAGAGCATGAAGTACGAGCAGCGTTACGCGCCTACTTCCAAGGCCAGCCCATCGCAGACCCGGGCTGGCGGATGGCCGTCAACTCCATCATCGCCCATACCCTCCGCAAGAGGAACCGCATGCGCAACAAGGAAGACTACGAGAAGTACATTCACAACGCCCTCGGCATGATCCCAAATGTAGTCCTCCGCACGCCATCGCCGCTCACAATAGGATCGTTACTGTCAATAGTAAGCCTCTCCTCGCCCTGCCCCCTTTTGTTACCTATGCTGACCGCACCAAGATCCTCTACTATAGCTTCATGTCCGACAATCACATCGCCCTGACACTACTCGGCCTCACCGTCCAGCTCCTCTTGATGTCCGGCTACCACCGCCCGGAGCCGGACCTCGCCTTCGCCGACGCGTCAAACCTCAACCCGGTGGAACACCTACACCGCCGCCGCCTCTTCTGGCAGGCCTACATTCTCGACCACGACCTAATGCTGCGCCTCGGCAAGCCCCCGCTCATCCACGACGACTTCCTCCTCGACTTGCCCGAGGAGCACCCTGCGGACGGCTACGCCATGTACTACTACCCCAACGACGTCACCCTCAACTTCTTCCTGCAGCAGGTCCGCCTCGCCCAGATCCAGGGACGCATCTCGGCCGCGCTGTACTCCCGCAGCAGCGTCCCGCCCGCGGAGCTCGAGTCCGAGATCCGCCGCCTCGATGCGGAGCTGCAGGAGTGGAGAGAGAGCATCCCCGAGATGATCCACCCGGAGCGCGTCGAGGCCCTCCTGGACGGCGACTTCTCCCGCATGGTCTGCCTGACGACGCTGCACTTTACATACTTCCAGCTCGTTGTGGCAATCCACTCTGCGGCCTTCCGCCTCCCCGCCCTCGAGGACCAAGAAGGCCTCGAGCAAGGCGACATCGGGCCCTCTCTGGCCCTCTGCGTCAGCGCGTCTCGAGCAGCCATCTCCCTGCTCAACTACCATCAGATCGAACACCCCTACACCCCGTGAGTCTCCTCCCCCCTGCCACCCCGGCTTCCCCTTAACATCCTAATAACAAAACCCCCAAAAGGTACCTCCTCTACCAAGTCGCCTGGTCCGTCGACATTCTCTTCGTCAACATCCTCCAGAACAAGACCTCCCCGCGCGCGCGCCGCGACCTCGACCTCATCCGCACTGTCCTCACCTTTTTCGAAAAGTTCGACCCGGAACACGAGAAGGTCGTCTCGTACCAGATCATCAACGTCATTGCCGACGTCGCCGCCTCCGTCCTCGCAAACACCCCCACCCTGCCCCCGCACATGCTCCCCGTCGCCCGGCCCCAGACCTCCGCCCTGCAGGCCCCGCCCGGGTCCCTCCGCGGCACGTCCCCCGGAACCGGCATGCAGCGCCAGTCCGTCGTCGCGGGGTTCCCGCCGGACACCCCGATGACGGGCACCACGCCGGCCTCCGTGCGGAGCGGCAGCATCAACAGCGGGGCGGACGGTATGCTGGGTCCCATGACGAGTCTGTCCATGTCGGATCAGCAGCAGCAGCAGCAGCAGGGTTTCGTCGACATGACCATGACCCCGCAGGCCGAGCCCCAGTTCTTCAATGGGTTCATGGACATGGCGGACTGGCGGCTGCCGATGGAGTACCAGCCGGAACTCTGGCAGTTCGACAGCGTTCTGGACAACAACAACAACAACAACAACAACCGCTACAACCAGAACTGAGGCTAGGCCAGGCGGGGGTGGGATACCTTTGATTTTGAATACATTCACCGGACGATTGGATAGACGGGAGGGTGAGACCAGCGATTCGGACCGGCCACCGGGTGTGGCCCCATTTTAATCGAGTTGAAAACGCAGGCTTGGCGTCATCCGACTCCACCGAGGCACCGATGGTTCCCCTTTCCGGTCGGGACGTCCAACCAAGCGTCGCGCCGGCTTTTCCACATTCGACACCGAGAGGGCAAGTCTTGGTACAGGCTTTCACCTATTGTAGGATAGGTGGCACACGACACACAGCGCGCGATTCATCGGGGAGGGGGGGGGGAGGAGGCGACGTCGTTGGGCGAGGCACGCGACTCGATACCCGAATCTCACTCCTGGCGCCCCGGATTGAACGACGACCTTTCTCCAAAACGGGATGAACGACGTAATCACGCGTCTGGTCACACAAGGTCCCGCAGCGAACACGGTGCCAGATTCGGGGCACACGAGCACGAGGAGCTTTCTGAGGCTCGGGCGATGTCAATTGGATATGGAGCATTCGGATAGACGGTGGGGGGGTATATGGCGAATATAGGGGAAGAGGAAAAAATATTCAACAGCATATCGCTGTTTTGTGTCTCAACACACCTTCACACTCAAACGTACAGATACCATGTTACATGCGACAGCAGGAGGAATTGAGCTCTTCTATTTTGCTTTTGCTGCGTCGTTTCTTGCATTCCCATGCCGAACTGCGAATTGCGCACGGTCTTGTGTCTGTCTCCCTTCTTGTCTCGCAGAGTGAAACCCGTCCTGCCCTGCCTGCCCCACAAAGATGAAGTTGATTCACAACAGCAGAAGACGAACCAACAAGACGGGTTCCGTCCACCCCCCCTGGCGTCTCACATGTCAATCCCGTCCTGCTTCTCCACGGAAATAAGACCTGGTCGCGAAACGAAAAAAATGGGAAGGCACAACTCCCCCCTGCTATTCCCACAGCCTCTGCTGCAAGGTACGCTACCGACGCGGAAACACCATCCGGGGGCGGCGCGGGCGGTGCTGCTAAACGAGAAAGAAACCCATACCAGACTCCCTCCTGCATGACGTCAGTGCACAAATACCCGGACTCTTCGGAGCAGCCATTGATTGATTGCCCTTTCTACGCGACGACCTTATTTCCAAATGCAATGGCCAACGACGACCGAGCGAGAAACGAAAAGGGGGTGAGAGACAGGGACGCTCGCCGTGGCGCTTCTTGAGAATTGAAACCTAAACTCTTTTCTGCGTTGGCAGCAAAAACACTCGGGAATGTTTAGACCTCCTCCCTCGGGCGATTTGTTGTCTTATTTCCTTTTTCTTTTCGTCCCTTGCGCTCCGAAATCCCAACGCCATGGTCCGGTGAGAGAACATCTATATTCAGACAACCACCCTCGCTCTTTATCCTGAGGTTCTCGCGAGACACCGGGCACATCGACGACGGTCTTCGCCCACCAGCAGCCAGGCAGGCCATTGACAGGAGGCAGCAACCTCAACCTGCCATCACATCACATCTGCTCCTCCTCGCTTCCCACGTCGGCTACACACAATGTCTGAAAAGACGCCCCCGCCAAAAGACGAAAGACGACGCCAATCGGCGAAAAAGCACCCGCCAAAGACGATCCGCGAACGCTTCCTCCACACGTTGCCCTACTACACGGGGCCCTACGGCGTGGGCTTCCTCGAGATCGAAGCCCCGGCCCGCCGCCCGCGCACCGTCTCCCAGCTCAGGCGCGACAACGTCCCGCTGCTGAGGCTCGACACCGTGCTCTTCGCCGTCTTCTACCCGTGCGCCCTCAAGTCCAAGGTCGAAGGCGGCGACCCGGTGTCCAGGCACGGCCGCAAGGCTAGCACGCCCACCACAGCCGCCAATGGCAACAACAATAACAACAACACGGCCAAAGATGGCGATGATGGGGAGAAGACGACTAAGAACCCGAAGCCCTCGCGTGTGGGATGGCTCCCGCATCCGAGGCTGAACACCTGCAAGGGATATGCCGACTTCGCGAGCATCCCACAACTGCCGGTGATGGCGTACATCGGTGCGACCACCATGTTCACGAAGCTTCCTGCGCTGAGAAACGCCAAGTTGGCGGAAAACTGGCCGGAGGACATGCTGACTGACGAGGGGCTGGCGGGTGAGGCGGCGAGGAACGAGGAGTGCAAGACATCAACAAAACCGAAGTTCCCCGTCATCATGTTCAGTCACGGTTTAGGAGGATCGAGACTGTGCTACAGTACCATATGCGGAGAGCTGGCGAGCTACGGCTTCATTGTGGTCGCCGTGGAACATCGGGACGGAAGCGGAGCAAGGACAATCGTCAACATCCCCGAGCAACGAGAGGTCTCCGACAGCGACTCTTCGTCCGCGCAGGCCAACGTCAAGCACGTGCCCGCCAACAAGAGCAGGAAGCGCAGCAAGGGAACCAGTGAGCATTACTGCGTGGACTACCTTTTCCCAAAGGACAATGCCCAGGACACAGCACCGAACAATGCCAGAGGGGTCGATACGGTGCTGCGCAGTGCGCAGATCGAAATGCGAATGTCAGAGATAGAGGAAACCTACGGTATCCTCAGATATATCAACGAAGGCCGCGGTCACGAAGTCGAGGCCATGAATCTAAGGAGAGAGGGGAATGCGGCGTCCAGCTCCAAAGGTCTCATTGGGATCGACTGGGACGATTGGAAGGAGCGGATGTTTCTCGAGAACGTGACGGTGATGGGTCATTCATTTGGCGGGGCAACGACGGTTGAGATGCTGCGGACGGAGTCGCTCAGCTGGGTAGGTCAAGGCATCATCCTCGACGCTTGGGGTCCCGCCACGCCCCGAGCGGGAGAGGACGCTAGACACCGCGTAAAGAAGCCGCTGCTGTCGATCGGATCGGAGGCCTTTATGCATTGGCAGGATAATTTTGACAGGCTTGTCGAAATCTGCAACGAGGCCAAGGAACAGGAGGCACTCACCTGGATGATGACCATCAAAGGTTCGACACATCTTTCCCAGACCGACTTTGCCGTTCTGTACGCGACATGGATGGACGTTCTCATGAAGACGCTGGTTAACCCACGGAGAGGCATCTACCTCACCGTCTCGCCGGCCCTCGAGTTTTTGAAAATCACCCTGCCCTGCCAACAGACAAAGTACAACATGTGGGTGGACAAGGGGATGCTCAAGACCGCAGAGACACCGTCGTCTCCAGACGCCACGGTGACGTGCGATCATCGCCCCAAGGACAAGTGGATCGCTGTAAAGCTGAAGGTCGACAACGAGGCGAGGCTGCGAGTTAAGCACTGGATACGCCACAACAAAAACGCGTTCTTCCGCAAGGACAAAGGAACCGGTATGCCGTCGGGGCTGATCAACTGGGGCGAGGGTAACGAGCTCTTCATGCACTTCAGTCCGGGATCTGAGTCTGTGGACAAGTACATGCGTGAGAAAGAGCGGATGACGGATGGCGCCAATCCTCATTAGCTTGGTTGGCGAATTGATGACCCGATTCGTAGATCTAGGAGTTGGCACCGGTCGTCTTATCTCACGTATCTCCTCGAATCCTGAGACTTTTAGCAGGCCCTCTTCTACGTCGACGTTCACCACTTGATGCAGCAAGTAGCGGTATTCCTACCCTGCTATTCGTTACTATCGCAGTATCAGAGCCCTTGTGGGTGCCCTCAGTGCCGCTCCTCCTGGTGGCTTTGTATCATGAGCAATGAGGCCAGGCTCCTGCTGGCTCCCCTGGACGGGAACTAAAAGGAGAATGTCTCAGGGTTCTGGGAGATAATTAGCGAATCGGCTTAGGATTTCGGGGTCCAGTGACGGGTACGCCATATCCAAGGATTCGGTGCGATGTCTGCGGTAGTGAGTTGAGGGAGTATCAGTAATATAGCAGGCAATGTTTTGACTGCTTGGCCAACCTGAGAAGGCCAACCTGAGAAGGCCAAGAGATAGATTCAATGCGGCTTCTCAATTGATGTTCCATGCAGTCAATCGGGAGATAGTGGAAAGATGGCGAGCCGTCAGTGATGTTAGCCCGGAACGTGATTTCAAATTCGGTCGTCACTGGTCGACGGCTGTACAAGCCATCTGCGTGGTCGGACGGGATTGCCAAAGCACCCAGCGGATCACCCACGGTGCCAGAGAAGGCTAACTGGAGTTTCCGCGAGGTTGTTTCGATGCGCTCTGCAAACGAGATGCTCGTGCGGGCAGCGCTTTGTCGTCAGAGTATGGTAGCTTCGGTTTGAGGTATGAAGCGATGCTCGGACGGGTAGCCGAAGAGGACTAGCTCCAGGGACGTCGCCTACAGCAAATTTCGATCGGATCGAACCAGGGGTGGCCCGGCAGGTGATTTTGTGGGGAGAACTGGTGGTCGCCGATGAGTCCAGTGTCTTTGGGGACGCGAAAGCCAGAGACGGGGTCGTTTGTCCGTTTTGCATGCCGAGTGGTTGGGACGGAGGGCAATTGGTTGGGCTATTTCTGGCTCTTCGGCTGGCTTGCAGCATCCTCGCCGCCACACGTCTTTCGGATGAAGGGCTTGTGGTAGGCAATTGGCAGGCAGTAGCTGTGTAGCTGACGAGTAGTAGCTCTCTGGTCTGCGCAGTAAGGCGAGCTTGGGCCATGCAGAGCAGGGAAGCCCATCCACGATTCCATGCAGGATGGTGGTGATGTTGGAGGTGTGGGAGGCGCCGTGAGTGGTTGGGATGCAAGTGTCAGTTGATGGGACGACGCAATACGAAGTGTGCTGTCAGGGACTATTGGTTTGCGTCCAGCTGCAGGATGGGCATTATGTGAGCTTTTGGGAGACGGGCAAACCCTAACCTTAATGGTAGCTGAAGGGTAGCCGTGAGCAGGTCAGCGTGGAAGAAGGTCGGACGGAGGAGGGACGGAGGAGGAATGGAGGATGCGGGAGAACAGAGGAGATGTCCGTGACGAAAGGCTATTGTGGGAGACGGCAGCCCAGGATGGTAGCCGTAGCACCGTGAGTGGATGGGTGGGATGAAGTCTGACGGCGTAGAATGCTTCGGCTTCGCAGCCATTCTGTCAGTCCACAGCTTCAAGTTCAGGTGAAGCGAGGAAATAAGGTGAGAAGCCACCGTGGAAGCCGGTCCCTGCAACGGCCGGGAGGCGAGAAGGCCCTGTTTTGTCGCTGGGCCATGTGGGGGAAACAGTACGCAGTAGGCGAGCGTGGCCATGGTCGCTTCCTTTTTGCAGCAAACAGGTGAAAAACACGCGCGGATTGGCACATTGGTTAGGTAATCCTTGCTGCCGTCTCCGCCCTCCTCCCAGCTCAAAATAGCGTCCGTGTTAACCCAGTCCCTGTCCCGGTGCTGATCAGCCAGGAGAAACTGGCGGGCCCTCGCTAACAGCGGGGCACCTCAGTGGCGCCTGCAGCGATCCCCGGCCCAGCTGGAGCGAGCCAACGCGCCAACGGCTCGTATCAAGCACTGCACCTTTGGAAAATGTGATGTGTGCCCTTGGAAAGCATCCTGAATCCCGCCTTCACAGTCCACATGGCAGGCCAACCTCAGCCGTTGGGTGATCTGGGCTTGCGAAAGCGACACATCCCCCTCTTTCACTCTTTCTCAACCAACCCTGGCGGAGCGTGTCTCGTTGTCGCCGTGGCTGCCGCCTTCGTCCATGACGGGACGCGTGTGTGTAACTCAATACACCAACAGATGAGTCCCATGCACGCCGCCGTTGGGTCTCCTTTGTATCAGGCAATATATCCACGATGACATGGCACGGAAAGGTACATTGTTCTTCTTCTCAACATTGCTTGGCTGCCCTAGCTTCCCGCTTCCTGCCAGTCCGGCTGAACCTGCACTCGCAACTGGACCTGCGTCTGCACCTGTGCTTGCTTCGCCTACTGCGCTTTCCGCACCTGCTGCACCTGTTTCTGTACCCGGTCCTCATCTCAGACGGCATTGAGGGCTGATCGTCATCCCAAGTTGCAATGCGCTGACCTCTGAGCACCCTCATTCTTGGGCCGAATGCCGGACAGGTCCTTCCATTGGACGACTGCCCGGTGCTTATGCTACTAGCTGCCGCTGATGCTAACCACCCACCACCTCACATGCTGATGCCCTCCGCCTGGTCTCTTGCTGGACATGTTGAGTAGGCATCCATCTGTTCATTCATACATCCATCCAAGGTATCCCCCACGGCGCCCGTGACCGTTGCCGATGCCCCCAGTCCGTGTCCCGCTCGATGGCCATGGCCCTCCCGGTTGTCGTGCAGACGAGACCTGACGAAATCTGACCATGGCATGACTGCAGTCGTGGTGAAGAAGCCTGCCTGACTTTGACCCGTCTCTCCCCAGGTTGGCCCGGTGCAGAGAGTGCTGGCCATCGTTTCCTACCTCCCCCAATGCATGTCCCGTCTGTGGTGTTGGGTCTCTCCCGGTAAACAAGCTCTAGATTCTCCGTCGACCAGGGCTGCCTTCCCGATCTGTGGTTCCTTCTTTTGACTGCCTGCATCCCGCATTCGAGAACCACTTTTAGACTCCCGTCTTCCATTGCTCTTCTCTTTTTTCCCCGGTCTTGCCTTATCCAAACCTGGACCCCCAGCTCCTGCTCTTTGCTGCTGCTGCTGCTCCCTCCTGGGCCTGACCTGACCCAAATATCACCTTGCCGCTGGCATTTACTTCTTGTAACTCACCCTCGTTGGACATCTGCTTTTCTGTTTCACGACAACGTTACTTCGTTGCACTCCTCGACCTGCCCTCCACCGATCCTCCTACGTATTAGCTCTTGCCGACTCTCGTTCGTCTCATCACCTCGCTCATTCACCGTCTTTTCCGGGCGCACACCTCGCCTTCGCTGTTACCTTCAACACGCATTCACCGTCGCGCGCCAGCTCTTTCTGCAACCTCCGACGATTCCGTCGAGCCGTTTTACCGTTTTTTTCCTTTATTCTTGCTCGCCGATCTCGCCAATCTTTCCAACAAACAAGAACAAATGTCAACGAGGATATGACAACATCGAAACGCCACAGCTAGCATCGCCTTAACCTCTTTTCTCACTCTGCGACCGCTAGCCGCATATCCTTCCCGTCTTTGACGCCACGACTCCACCCTCAATATCCCCGTCTCCAAATCCGCCTCGAAACCATTTGCTCCCGAAAATGACTTCCGCGGCCGCTCAACGCAAGCCGGGCAAGCCCCGACGCGACAGGTCTGACAGCCTTCAGAAGATGCTCGAACTCGAGCATATCCAAAAGGTGAGCCAAGCCCGTCCTAGCCCGCCAGCTTCAGCCTCGATGGCATCCACACCAATTTGACTAGTATAGCCTCCTCTCCACTAACACGCTTCACCTCGTAGCTCGAGCGTCTTCAGGGGCACCGTTCCATGCCCACGCCCGCTCACCTATCCCACATGGCGTTTCAGCAGGTTCTGAATCAACAACTTAATGGCCGTTCTCCCCAGTCTCAACCAAAGCTGTCGCCGTTTCCCACCCTACACCCTCCCCCGCCAGTGAAGCCTCTTGTTCCTTTGCAGTCACGCCGCAGGGACACGCTCCCCGCCAAAGCACCTGAGCCTCTTCCTTCCGCCATGAAAGCTGTGCGCAGAACCACTGCCGTCCCTTCCCTTTCTATATCTGTGCCGCCGCCGGCCAACAACATCCCTGAGGTTGACCGCGGCTCAGAGGGAAGGGAATCCAGCGACCATAAACAGAAAACGGTAACCTTCTTAGGCGTCGATAAAGACGATAAGCCAGACGAAGACGACGCTTCCTCAATTTGCCACTCGCCTAGCTGGGAAGCTTTCGGTCAGAAGAAGAAGAAGGAAAAGAAGAACGAAGACAAGATGCGCAGGAAAGAGAAGGAGCAAGCCGACAGGTTGGCCGAGAAGGAGGCCAAGTCTATCGCGAAGAGGCTGGGAGCCAAGCTGCACAAGACCCCTCCTTCACAGAGACCTCCCAGTGCCTCCCGGACGATATCAAGCCCCATCATGCTTGCCGACGAGCAAATCAGACCAGCCAGCACTCAGGCTTTCTACTCAGCACCACCGCCGCCGCGCCCGCAGCACGCTAGGCAGAGATCAGATTCAGTAGCTATGCAGTTGAAGGCAGCTTTGACCGGCCAGAAGCCGCAGTCTCAGGCCAACGACGAGCCGAGCTTCATCGGTGGGCTGAAATTGGATCAAGAGAGACAAGCCGCCGCCGGGATGCCTCTCAGGAAGCCAAATCCGCCAGTTTCTTTGATGAATCAGAGAGCTCAGTCTTTCGGCCCTGAGGTGAGAGTGCAAGTAGCTGGTGGTTTCAACCCCCCGACACTCCCGAGATCTGCCTCGGATGGACCGATGTCTGAGGGAATGGAGTTTGATCGCAGTCTTCGATCCAAGCCGCAGCAAAATTCGATGAAGGTCCCATCATGGAACCAGCCATTGGTGTCCCCCACGGCACCACCTGTCCCGGATGTCAGCAAGCTTCAGCAGTGGAAGAACAGATCGACGCAACACAGGGTACCTGTACCTACGGACAGCGAGGAGACTGAAGTCACCCTGGTCGAGCCGAGCGTTGATTTTGAGCAAGAGCGAGGCCGAAGAAGAGAGAGCTATGTACATCAGCACCGTCAACAAAGTAGGGACCGCTCAATCACCGGCTACAGGGATGAGGTCAGAGTATCTTCCGCCAGATCACACTACCCGCCGCAGTCCCACCGGCCACATCAGGGGCGTTCCTACTCGTCTTCGTCGGAGACGAGTCCGATGGGATCAAACTTTCCCCCACGTAACGGGTCTCTGACGAATCTCGATTCAACCAACGGGCCTCATGGCCAGGGTGAAGACTTTCTCATCACTTTCCGGCTCCCATATACACCTCCAGCCAACGGCAGCCCTGGGCAGGGCTCATTCGAACGGTCACTGTCAGAACAGCCACCCATGTCAAGGCTTGCTTCAACAGAGATCCCCTTGCCCCCTGAGAGATTTGGCTCTCGGGAGAAGCTTCCACCAACTCCTGGAGCCGCCATTAGAAGCTTCAAGGATGCCGCTAAAGCGGCTTTGCACAGGGTCTCTCCCAGCGCTTCCAAGCCGCCGGTCTCAAATTACTTCGCTCGGGCAGTACGTGATACCACCTTGACACCGGATTCGACGTCAAGCTCCCGCTATTCGAGCCCAAGCCTGGATCACCTGCCGCTCTCGGCTCCTCCGGTTCGCCCTCCTTTTGTCGAGTCTGCTGAGTCTAGCATGCCATCAAGAGATTCCTCAGCGCGTCCGACAGACAGATCCTCAATGTCTTCGTTCGAGGAGCCCATGTCTTCACCATCGCCAGCTACAACACCTGACTCGTCGAGGCCGCAGTCTGAGAAGGGATTGCCTCCTGTAGACGGGGAGATGCGCAGGGTAGACAACGAGCCTGTGGTCGTTGACAACGATGAGAGATCATACAGACTTTCCCACAAGGCGGCCATGGCCACGACGTCGCCCATCGCGTCAAACCCGAGAATAAGCCTCCCTCCGCAGATCCCAGTGCAGAACCATGAGGCTCATCTTTCTGAGCTGGAAGCACTTGTGTCTGAGAAGTTTGGCAGGAAGGCGAGTGTTGCTGATTGCGAATCTGACAGTGATGTCTGCCTGACGCCTGGATACACGGACGGATCCAAATACGCTTCCGCGGCGGGATCGCCAACCACCTCTGTATCTCTTTCTAACTCTCAGGAGCTTGACCGGAAGTCTCCTCATAAGGAGTTCGAGGATGTTCCCCAGACTGTTGAGGAGCAAGTGAGGAGTTCCATTCAGCGTCGCCCGAGCTTGTCTAAGAGCCGCTCGAGTCCTGATTTGGCTCTCGACACGAGTTTCCTCCCGAAGCTGAAGCATCAGCCTCTTGTTCCGAGGCCCCTGGTGCCGCCGCCTCCGCCACGCTCGGCCAAGCGGGCCTCTAGCCCTGCGAACAAGACGGTAGCACAGTCGCCTCTGTCAGCCGATGCGAGAAAGTCCATCGTCTCTCTCAAGGCGCCTTCGAATCCGTCAAATTACTTGGAACAAGCTCGCAAGTCCATGCCGGTTCCCCCGCGATCAAGTCGCGCATCGCGGTCTTCTATCGTGCCTCCTGATGGCAACGTGGAGCCTGTTGCAAAGATGCTGGTGGAATGCTGCGGTTGCAAATTCTTACACGACCTTCCAAGCAAGGTCTACGAATGCATGGCAAAGCCCGATGGCATGGTCGAGGACCGCAATCTGGGCGTCAGTGGCATCATTTCGACCACGGTGAAGTGCCCCTGGTGTTCACACGGGATGACTACGAAGTGCTGCGCAGGATATGCAGCCGTCATTTATCTCAAGGAGAAGTTGCATTGATTTCACACCTTCATGGTGTTGGCATAATACCATTCATTGGCTTACGGACAATGCTCACATTCGCTAATTTGGCACACAAAAATACTACGAACGGGATTTCGCAATGGAGGATAGCTAAGGAGAATGATAATCGAACTTGCTCAACGAGTTTGTCTGTACGAGAAGTGTATACTAGGCCGCAGATTATCCAGTTCTTGGGGTCAAGACTGACTAGAGAAACAATACTAGTAGCTAGTAACGCTTGATGGTCCCGTATGTGATTTCTTTTCCCGTCCAAATATAACAGCATTGCAAGTCCGCGCGAAGAGTGCAGAAAGCATCAAGTGAGCGGATTTTAGAGACCGGAGTTTAGCATCTTACAACGAGGGCGTGGTCATGGGTGTGATTCCTTTCGCGACTTGGCGGGAGTTAAGCATGGTAACTACCATGAACCCGGCGTTGTACGAAAAGATTGAGTGTTGGACATGAAACTTGAAGGGATTCATTTAAATACTTTGGATTCTTTCCTCCAAGTTTCATAAACCACTACAAGAAAGGGACCCGACATTGCAATAGCTTCTCGCATCAGACCCAAAGATGACGTACGACATCCAAGAATACCTCCTCGACCGCGCAAACATACACGACACCATAACCAAACTGGTAACGTCCATTCTCACCTTTTCTCTTCCCATGCTTATTTGCAATTTTGACTTACACCATGCACACACACACAGTGCCACGCCTACGACACAAACTCTCCGACCATGCTGACGACGGACGTCTACACACCGCGGATCCGGCTCGACTACGCCGCCTTCTTCGGCGCGGACGCGCCCTCCGCCGCTGACGCCGCCGACTGGGCCCGCTCCGCGACCGGCGCGCTGGACGGCATGACGGCGACGCAGCACCTTCTCGCGGGCATCGTCGCGGAGCTGCCGCAGCCTTCGACCTCGACCTCGGCGACGGCGACTGTGATGAGGCCCGAGACGTGCAGGGCCAGAGCGAATGTCATGGCCGCCCTAGTCAGGGAGGGCGCGCGGGGTGGCGGGTTGCTGCAGAACGGTGTAAGTCTTCTTTTGCTTTGCCCATGCACTTTCTGTCCAATATCTTTTAGGAAACTGACGGGGAGGGATCCAGGGATACTACGAATTCGAACTCGTGCGCGTCAAGGAGCTCGAGGAGCAGGGGAAGAACCCGTGGAGGATCAGCTTCCACAAGGCCGTTCCGACATGGGAGAATGGGAACTGGGCCGTGTTCAGTCCGCCTGACCTGCCATCGATCTATCCGCGGAAGGGTTAACGCGCCGAGGGTTTTCATGCTCATGATGTCCTGAAATGTTCTCGGCCCTCTAATCATGTCCAGCTCTGTCATGACCATCATATGGATAGGTAGCCCAGAACGCCCATGACGGAAAAGCAACCATATAGTAGATTGTCCTCGTTATTTCGTTATCTCGTTGGTATCGTAGTATACGTTTCTATCTCTGCATCCAACAAAAAGCAAAAAAAGAAGAAAGAAAGAAAAAAAGTGTCATTCTCAGAAACTGGATTGCCCCGCCCGACCCCCGCTCCCCCGCAGACTCTCCTCCATAGCCCTCTTCAACTCCTCGTCGTCCTCGTCAGACTCGTCCAGCGCCTTGCCCTTGGCCGCGGTATTCCGCCGGAACTCCTCCTCCGCGAGGCTCTGCTTCTTGACGTACTCCATCACAATGTCCTCCTCCGTCCGCGCCGCCTGGTCCCGGCTCATCTGGTCCTTGTGCGCCGCCTCGGACGCCGCAATCGCCCTCCGCAACTCCTCGTCATCGTCCGCCGCGCCGTCGTCGTGGTGCATCTTGGACGCTTCCAGCGCGCGCCTAAGCTCCTCGTCGTCTTCGTAATCAGGCGGCGGCGCGGCATTCTTGGACTCCTCGAGGGCCTGCCGGAACTCTTCCTCGTCATCAACTCCTTGCGGGGTACGCTGCGGGGACTGCTGGGCTCCTCCCTCGGCGTGCGCGGCCATGCTCTGCTGGATCGCCTGCTCGATGAGGTCCTGGTACTCTTCGTCCGTGATCTCCAGCTCCGAGTTCTTGAAGATGTCGGGGTTCTTTTCGTCGAGTTGGCGGGGCGACTTTGGGCGTGGGCGGGCGTCCGGGAGCGGGTGGCCGCTGCTGCGGAGGTGGTTAATGCTAGCCCTGAGGATCTGCTCAATCTTGGCGTCGTCCTCTGGGTTTCCGCGAGACGTTTCCCTGATGGAGGCCTTGATGGCACGCTCAAACTCTTCATCTTCGGCCACGCTGTCGGTCGTCGTGCTGGTTCGCGGTGATGGCGGGAGGTCTCCCTCCATCTCGGGGACCAGGGCCTCAACGTGCCCCTTCTTCCATGCCTCCTTGCGGGCGTGCAATCTCTTTCGCTCGTCAAAAGACATGTGTCTCGTGTTTGTCCAACCTGTCACGGGAGGCGACAGCCCGCTGTCGGTCTTCCCTGGCGGCGACAGAGGTCGGTCGCTCTTCTCTCGCTGTTCCTTCAATTTCATAGCCTGGAAGTTCTTCAAGTCGTACTTTTTGTTATTCCACCGCACAATGACGTCCTCCCGCTCGGCGATGCTGGCACAGTACATGTCCTGCTGCCCCTGCTTCATGCGGGACGCTATGATGTAATTCAGGACGCTGGTCGCGAACGCGTTGCGGAGAGTAGCGTGTACACCCTGCATCGTGTAGGCTGGGATTGACCAGACGGCTGTATGGGTTAGCATTGAACGACACTTGATGGCATCTCTATGGAAAGTAGAAAGAGCAACTCACCAGATGCAGGCTTAAAAATCAGACCACCAATACCCTTTCCGAAACCTTTTATGAGGCCCTTTCCGCCTTCCTTCTCAGCACCCTTAAGTGGTTGCGTGACAAGTCCACCGATGCCGTCAAACATGCCAAATGCGAACTCCTTCCCAGCAACCCTGAGACCGCTCGAGAAATCAGTGACTTTCTCTTGCGGGCGCACCGTGTCGTCGTTGTACAGCCGCGGGGCGTTCCGGAAACCCCGAGCCAGACCGAGACAAACGTTCATTGGTGTCTTCACACCGGTGGTAACGATTCGACTAACACTCGTTCCGGCTGCTACAGCCGTATCAACTCCAACGGTCACTGGGGAGGAGTCCCTGATGGCAGATCGTTTTCCTGGGCTTCCTGGCGGTCGACTGGTGCGGGACTGATCAGAAAATGTTGTTGTTTCTGTAGGAGCAATGGAAGCAGAATCTGGTCCACTGAAGACCATGGAAGGAGTGGCAGAAGGCGCATGGGAGGGGGGCGCAGACGATGTGGTCTCACGCGGGGTCAAGGGCAAGGTCGGTGTAGAGGCCCCTGTTTCGACCAGGCCTAGTTGCGTGGAAGACTCGGATGCATGCAAGCTAGGAGCCGCAGTTGATGACTTGTCACTCCCCTGGACCAGACTCGTACGGGACGTCGAGCCCTCCTTGAAGGGGATTTCTGGGGGCTCTGGAGTCTTGTCCCCCTTGCTCCGGCTCTTGAAGATCTCGCGAGGGAAATCCGCAACGGCCATGCCAATGTTCCCAAGATCGGTAGCCAGGGACGAGGCCACCGCCGAAACGGGATCCCATGGCTGGCCGTCAGTGATGTATTCTTTTGGTCGGTAACTGTGAGTTGTGTGCGTGTGTGTGTGAGCAAGGGTGGTGTGGTTCCACTTAGACGCAGGGGCGGGTTGGGCGGTGAGCAACTTACAGCTTGAGGTCTGAGTACTTGATCAAACCCCTGTCAACCAGGACCGCTGCAACCATAGGGCTCAAGCGAACTTTGGTGCGTCTAACACGCCAGGCCGCTGCCCTGCTGGGCTCGATCGAGCACCGGAGTGCATCGGTGTCTAGGTGATCGTGGAAACTCTTACCGCCAACGTCAGTTCCCTTTTCCTCGCGAATCTTGTTACCCAGGTCCTGCGCTCTAGCCTGGGTCTCGGGTTTTAGACAATGCCGGATTGCCTCCGCAAGCTTCTCTCCACTGAGCTGCTTAAACGGGATGGGGTCTGGACCGGCCCCAGCCCTGGAAATCATGGCACCCCAGAAGGGCTGGTCTCCGAAGAACGGCACCACGATCGTTGGTTTCCCGGCCTGGATTCCTGCTGCAGTGGTGCCCGCGCCACCGTGGTGACAAACCGCAGAAACATGCTGGAACAGCCAATCATGCGGCACGTTGCCCAACATGAAGACGCCCTCGGGCAGCCCAACGTCCTCAGCTCCGAGACCGCCCCAGCCCTTTGAGACAAGCGCCCGCACCCCCGTGAGATGGACGGCGTCGAAAATCATTCTCGTCAACGCATTCGGGTCGTCCACGACAATAGACCCAAACCCGATGTAAACCGGAGGCGGACCGGCTGCCAAGAACGCAGCCAGATCAGGGTCCGGGGTAAATGCCGACGCTAGGTTCAAGAAGTAAAATCCAGAAATGTCAATCTCGTGGCCCCAGTCATTCGGCTTCGGAATGAGAGCCGGCGACCAGCAGTACGTGTACGGGATTCTCAGTCTGTTCAACACGCCCGGCGCCCAGATGAGCGACATGGGGTCCAAATCCAGCGCCTTCTCTCGGAAGCGGTTGATGACGTCTCCCAAGCCCTGCCAGGTCATCATCTCGACCAGCGCGTACGAGACGTAGTTGGTCATGACCGGGTCCGTGTTGGTGGACTGGATATTGGCCAGCGGGTGGGGAAACGCGCGTGTGGGCGTCCACGGCATGGTGAACATGAGATGCAGCGGAATCCCCATCTTCTCGGCAATGTGAATGTGCGCAAAGCTGGGAGGGTTGGCAATGATGGCATCCGCCACAAACGGCTTCTGCGACTCGTCGCCGGGCAGCAGCCCCATTGGGTCGTCCATCGGCGCGTCCCGGCCATGTGGTTTCGGCGGCGGGCCCAGTCCGTCCCCGGCCTCGATGCATGAGCGCCAGCACCCGAGCAGAATTTCCTCGATGCCCCGTCTGCGCTTGCTCACCTCGCCGCTCTTGAGGGTGTCGAAGCCGGGCATCAGGCCCGGGTTCTTGACCATGAAGGCCATGAGCTCGGCGGGGTCGCCGCCGATGTTGAAGAACTCGAGCCCATTCTCCTCGACGAACTTTTGGAACGTCGAGTGCGTGGCGATGCGCACCCGGTGGCCGTACGTCTCCTTCAGGACCTTGCCCAGCGCAACAAAGGGCTGCACGTCACCGCGCGAGCCGACGATCTGGACGACGACGTTGAGCTGCGGGGGAGGGACCTGGCCTGGTTGACCGCCGAGCGACGGTGGGATATAAGCGGGCGGGAGGGGCCCTTGGGGCTGCTTGTCGGCGAGGAGCTGGCTTCGCGCGATGGTCGGTGCGAGGATTTCGGCGAGGCGGTTGCCGCTCTGGTTGATGTTGATGTTGACTCGGCCGTCGACTGGGTTTGAAAGTTAGCTATGGTTTGGGAGGCCGCCAGAGAAAGTCTAAGGAAGGAACAGGAACGCACTTGTGACATTGGCGCCAGCCTCTACGCCCGACTGGGAGAAGTGAAGCTGGTTGGGGAGGTCGCCGTACGTGGGCAGAGGCTCATCGTCGGCTCCCAAAGACGGCAGACTGAAGCCATCAGAAACCAGGGCGTCGGGAACCTCTGCGCTGTCGGTTCTGTCGAGGTCGAAGCCGCTGGGTCGGCGCGGGGGAGGGGCAGAGCTCGAGCTCTCGCCCTTTTGGCCTTTGATGGCCGTCATGGTGCGGGGTTGCGGTTGCGGCTCGCCGGCTGGTACGGGGAAAGTGACCAGAGACGATGGAGATGGTTGACGGCAGTGAGTCGGACGTTAGATCATCACGGTAGGGTGTCGAAGAGCTGTGTAGAAGTTGCTAAAAGCTCGAGTGATTAAAGAAGGAAGGCCGACGGAGCTTTGCGCTGGATACTGCCAAGGGAGCGCCGTTGCAATGCACGAGCGCAAGCTAAGTGGCACGAGAGGGGCAAACAGAGTGAGCAAAAGCTACTTCGTATGTGTCCCAGTGTTGTCGACGAGTGGCACTGATAATCCGATGATTGAGCTTCGAGGAGCAGATGCAGGATTTAAAGATGCATGTGCCTTGCCTTATGTGCAGACCAACACACATTCAGCCCCGTTTCATCATCAGAGCCAAAGGTCAATCAAGCTCATGGGCTAGACCCTGGTGCTACCTACCTACGCCAAAGCTAGGGTGGATGGAGGCAACCAAAGAGGAGGAACATGATTGCAGGTGGGGTAACTTTGGCATGGGCGCGCTGACGTTCTCTCGCCTGAGAGTAGTGTATCCGTACGTTCCCTACCGAACGGACCTTGGCCCAGTTCACCACAAGATGCATGCATCAACAGCACCGCCATCCCGCACTCGCACCCTTCTGCCACCATGCCATGCCATGCCATGCCAGCTTGAACTACAATGCGCATCAATGCCATGACTGGTTTTTCAAAGCCAAACATCACCATCGCTGAGCGAATCGCGGCACTCGGACTCGCACGGAGCGGTACGCATACACTACATACCCCTGTCACCACCACAAAAAAAGGAGAGCAGGCAGCTATGACGTCCAACCCTAAACGGGTCGTCCAATGGATTGCGGGCCGCAGGCTGAAGATCCTCCAAGAAGGGGCGACGGCGTCTGAGTCCAATGAACGGCCTCGGTTGGGACGATTGGGGGCCGTTGATCTCGAACCTCCCCGCACAGCCACAGAGGGCGAACAGGGTCTTCGTCTCTTTTCTGTCTTTGCTGTCTTCGTGCGCGTCTCATTCTTGGCAACGACTTTTTGCTAGGATCGAGGCCATCATTAGGCGTAGGCAGCAAGAATTTCGTGATGAATCTAGAGATAGCGTCGTGGGATCGGGGTCCTAATCAAACCAAGGTGAGGGACGCGTGGGCTGATACGAGGCGAACGAATGCCCTGGTCGGCAGGGCCCGCGCCTTAATCCCCGGTGCCGGGTCGGAAGCGGAAAGTTTGACTGAGGACCAACGGAGACGAACGCCGGAGGCAGATACGAAACGACATGGTTGAGATGTAACCTATGGGCTCGTGAGCAGAGGGCGGCAAACTGCAATTATACAGGCCGTAAGGACTAACTCGAATCGTCCGAAGTCTCGCGATGTACTCCATCAGACGGCATTCCACCACCCGGCAGGAAGTAAAACTGTCTGGAAATTATCATGAGGTGGCTTAAATTACCTTCCACTCTAAACTGATATCATGAAAACCGCATCAACACCAGAGTCATGAACAACCAATACAAAGTAGCCTCTCATCTCAAGCCAGCAATATTTCAAAGTATGTAAAAAACAATCCTCTGCAACCCCAAAGCCAAGCCAGTCTTAAAACCGGACGTCGTCATAAACATGATGAATTGATACACATTACCGGGAGTCATACTTGGTAATTGGTTGGAATCGCCTTACAGCACACAGGCTGATGCGGTCCTCGCTGGAAGTCTTGTTGAGGAAGTTTCATAGCCCACCCTATAAGAGGGTCCACAGTAGATAAATCCAGTAAGAGCACTTCGGCCAGTGCTTCGTCCAGTAAGAAGATCGCAGTATACGTACCCAAGGGCCCGGAATAACTGCTCGCTGGAAGTCTTATACCCACGCACAAGAGAGATTCCACAAACAGTGTTCGTTCGGTCGTCGTAAATATCATTCCTACCACTGCATCTGGCACAGAAACCTAGGGGTTGTGTTCAGAAAAAGCAGACAGCAACCCTTGGCTCCTTTGAATGGCTTGCCTCATGCCAACGACCCCATCCTCTCATGTTCGTGACAGTCCCCTCTCAAACTCCCACAACGTGAACGACGAGGCCCGTTCGCCTCGGTGGACCTAGTGGATCGGCCTCGATTAGGAAGCTCGTGATCATCAGGCCAAGGGAGAAGTCAGCAAAGAGCTGAGCTTCTTACGAAAAGAGAGGCGGCCAGCATCACCGCTGGGGAACCTAGCTGCTCAAACGTTTCACGCACATCGAACAACTTCGTCAAGATCTTGTTCCAAAAAAACCGCGTGTCGGTATAAAAAGTGCATAAAAAGGAGGTATAATACAGCGGCGGGCATACCATCATGCTTTTCCCTTTCTGTCGTTCCGCCGCCCCCTTCAGTCTTCCTCTGAATCAAGGCCACGAAATCCCACCCTCCATTATCGTCAAAAAGGCTGCTGCTTTTGTGTAGTTTGATATATGAATGCTTCCTTCGTTTCAGAGGCCGCCCGTCGAGTCCCAAGTCTGCTGCAGAGACGGGGCCACCACGAAAATAGCTCCGCTACTGAGATAGCTCACTCAGGGCCACAGCCCAAAGCCCCAAGTTCTCCTCATCTTGCTTTCGAAAGAGGCTCGTATCGCGTCAACGTCCTTCCCCCAACTTTCGTCCAGGAAATTTAGCTGGAGAATTTGCGGGTGATCTTGGCAATGACTGGAATCCGCTTGTTAGCAAAGGACAAATTCCCCTCGGTATTGAGGCAAGGGAGCGGCAAATACTCACTGTGAAGGGCAACGACGCTGAAGATAAAAACAAGAGAAAGAACAAGGACGACAACGGGGTCGACCTTGAGACCGGGAGACTCGTCGGTGTACAGCCCTGTAATCACCACGCGTTAGCATCCAATTCTATCCCATTTTCTAGTCGCCTCTTTCCACCACCTCCGCGTCGCGAACGCAGGCCAAGCTGCAAAAGATTCAGGCTCGAAGGGGAACGTACTCAGCATCGTGCTGCTGCTGCCGCCAGCACCGGCGGCCCTCGTGCTGTTGGGGCGCGCATTCGCAATCTTCTCCTTCTGGTCGGCGGCCGCGCGGCGGCGGATGGCGGTGCGAGGTCCACCAGGGGGAGTGGGCGACGAAGGGCGGGCGACGCTCGCGCCAGAGGCCGCGGCGGGCGAGTTAACGGGAGAGGCGGAACGAGGAGAAGACTGTACAACCGCCGGGTCAGCATAACCATTCTGTGTCTCCTGCGTGCCATTGCGCTCTTCGCAAAAGTCCATGTCGCGCGACGATGGGAGCTCCTAGCATCCAGCCTGCTCGCGCTGTCTTCATCCTCGGCCAGAGAGGTGTGGCCAGAAAACCAAGAAGAGGTCGCGTGCAAGCTTCCAAATCGCGAGATGGCCAATTAAGCCCCCAAAGAGCCTCCTATGCTTCACCGGCGTGCATTGACGAGGAAAGACTAACCATTGTGAATGAGTGTGACGATAAACAGATCCCAAGATCGCTGCAGGATTTCGGAATTGGTCGAAGAAGGGAATCACGGAGGATGGACTGTGGTCTGGGTGGATGGATGTGTTGGACGATCGAGCTCCTTGCTGGGGGCGTCGGCTACGGTGCGACTCAAATGTGCAGAGTTGAGGCCACAGTTTTGGAAAGGGGACCAGCCAGCTGGCCGGGGGTGGTGGGATTTTCCGACCCGATGTTCCAGAAACACTTAGGTGCCTGCCCCCTGGGCTGGGGCGGCGAACCTACCTTAACGGGTCCCTGGCCGGAAGGTCACCTCAGCACAGCAAGCGACAGCGCCTAACCCGACCTCTCCAGGTCCACAATGGAAGCCCCATCCTGGTTCCATCAACTGATCAAAGTCACCGCGTGGCAGACATGGTAATCCCGTCTTGTGCATGCCCACGCTCCAACGCCAATTTCCCGCTTTGGCACATACTTCTCCATCAAGAAAACAGTAGTTCGGGCAAGTTTTGAACGCTTTCATCGAATTTGACGGGGTACTGTATATCTAGGAAGCAGCCGCTTTCTGCAGCCAAAACCCTTCCATCTGATCGGCGCCAGCTTATGCAGCACTAGGTGAAATACAATAAAATAAGGCTTTCCGTCATCTTTCCTCTGCTTCCGCTCAACACTTGGCTTGCTACACTGGCAGAAAATAGAGAAGAGCCTGCTGGCAGACTCGAAGAGAGTGAGGAATATGACTTTGGGGTGAAGGTGGTGGTGGTGGTGGTGTGAGAGTGTGTTGTGTGTACGATTCAAACAAAAGTTAGAGAGAATGAACAAAGGGAAAACAATATCCTGCCACAGAAAAGGGCATCCCCTGCCCAAATGAAAACCAACACGACATCCCATGGTATCCTTCCCCGCCTTTTTTTCGTGGTGACCGGTCTTCAACAACAGATGGGTGTCTTTCGTGAGGTTCCTCTCGTGTGCACTTCCAAAACATGGGCGCCGGAAAAAGAAAAAACACACCGAGGTGCCAGAAGAGCGTCAGCAGCTCAGCGTCCGGCCGTCCCAAGCTCCCAAGTGCCCCCTTTTTTTGTGTCCCTTTCCGAATCCGAGGTTTTTCGATGAAAGTGTCATCCTCGAGGTCATTTGAAGCGGCCCCTGAGCTCTTTGCGTACAAGCCGCCGTGAGCTGGCTCGGTCTGGTACCTCCGCCGTTGCTCATTATAAGGTAAGATTAGACAGTGATACATCTACACCTGCTGGAAACGAACCATCGCAACCCAAACGCCTTCCGCTATGATGGGACCGCGGTCCTGCAAATTTCCTCGGAGGTGATGAACGAAGAAAAGAAATTGGTATCTTCAGCTTCAAAGTGTAACGTCGAGAACCAGGCTGACGTCCTGGACATCCGACTTTGCAAGGTCTTCTAGAACGGGAATCAAATCCAGCAGCTCATTGTCGTGTGCGTCAGAAAACCAACTGCTGATGGGAACGGCGTGCTGCGGGTGGAAGATGTACGACGTAGGAGAGTTGTCAATGATGATTGTGTCTTTCAGGTCTCTTCCCACCTGGGAAAGATCCTTGACATAGTTCCCTTGGTGGTTGTAGCAGCTCTCGCGGAAGAGTCTGTGGTGGACGACCTTGTGGATATCAAGTTGGTCCAGAAGGGGGTCGCCATACTGCAAACTGTCAGCTTTCGACCGTGGTGTTGGGAGACGACATATCATACCTTAGAAACGGACGCGGTGAAAACCACCACTTCATAAAGTTCGCCGACGCGCTTCATGAACTGGTCCACTCCAGGTCTCTTGATCACATACACATTATGATAATTGCCTTCGATTTCTACGGGTATGGTGAAATCGGCTTGGTGAAGAATCTGCGACACGTTAACACTGAAAGGGCGGACGATGGAGCATCTCTCATACCTTGAATGAACTATGGACGAGTGTTTCATCCAAGTCGAGCACAAGACATTTTCGGCCCTTGTGTTCGGGAGCAATTGGGCCCAGCAGGAACTTTTGCTCGGTGGCAACGGGGCCTGCCAAATCAATGGATCCGTTCTCGGTCGCCGGGAGCGGCGGAGGGCCCGGCAGTTGCTGACTTGTCGGTGCGTCTTCGACCGGCGGCGGTATTTGCTGCTTGGACTCCTCGGGCTCGGGCGTCGCATCGGGCATCGCCTCATCCCCCTCGACATCCTTCTTCTCCGGCTCTTCTAATTGCGCATCCTGGACCTTTTCGCCCGTGGTGGACTCGACGGTGATGACGGGCGCAGCCGTGCTAGCGCTTGCTCCGGTACCGAGGGCGGTCGCGTGCTTCGAGTCGGAGCCCTCCTGGCCGCCGACGGTAGAGTCGTCGGCCGTAGTTGTGTTGGAGACGCGCTTACCCTTATACTCGTTGCCGGCGGTCATTGGCTGCTCGGGCTGCGGTTGCTTCTCGTGGATTTGCGGCTTGTTCGGTGGGATCGGCTGCTCCTGTGGAGTCGGCTGACGGGACTTGGCAGTTGTCGGTCGCGCAGGCAGCTTGTCGAGCTTGTGGACGGCGTCGTCGCCGTTTTCGATAGCGTTCGCGTTGTCGGGGACTCCGCAGCAGCCGAACAATGCGAAGATGCCGCCCTTCTTCTTCTTCTGCGGGGGATTCACGGGAGAGTTCGGTTGGGTGTTACCGGGGGTGTTTGTCGGTTCGGTTTCGATGCCGGATCGGTGGCTGCCGACGCTGCCATTTCGATGCCGCCCCAGAATGCTACCCTTGGATTCTTTTGATCGGCCGCCGATGCTGTTTCTCGAATCGCTGACTGTGATTCCGCTCAGCCCTGTCGAAGTCGGAGAGGATTGATTGCGCTGCGAGGAAGACCGTGATGGTACATGCAGCAAGCCCCTACCCTTCTTTGAATTTCCACCCTCCTCTGGTGCCAGAAGCACCTTTTCCTTGGACATTTCTTGGCTTGACTGGCCGTTCTGTTGATTTTGCGGGGTGATTTCGTCGACTGGGTTGGAAGATTGTGGCTTCTCGGACATGATGCTGTCGAACTAGATTGGGGATGATTAGCGAAATGCCGCGAAAACCGGTCAAGCGAGGCGACAACACAAGAGAGACCGAGCGGTGAGGACACAGGAGGGGCTGGTAATCATCCCGGTGTGCATTCTAGATCATTCATGACACAGTTCCGCCTCATCCTCTCATTCCAAGGTCTAAGACATGACCGAGGTGCTGTTGGCATAGCGCAGGCGCCTCTGACACGAAGCACACGCACATGGTGCGCGTGAGGAGCGGAACAAATCACGGAGCAATCATGCCCGTGGTCAAACACGACACGATCGCGCAAGCATGGGGTTGATGATGGGCGTCGTGAGGTGGTCGAGTTGGCGGCGGGTAAGGGTTGGAAAACGTAGGCAAAGAAAGAGTGTCGTCACTCACCTCCTTTCTTGTCGGGTCCGGCAAGCTTTCCCAGAATCCTCAACCCCTAAACTCAGCTGATGTCGGCCGTAAAAGGCCAATTCGCAGTGCTCGTCGCGCGGTCCAGATTGAAGGCGAAGCTGTCTCGAATAGAAACGATCGACGCGGTGGACGATGGATGGAATGGGGGAAGAGGAGGAAGGGCGAAGCGACGTCCTTAGAGGTAGTCGGTCGAACGCGGAGAATGGAAGATGGTTTGGGCTCGGTCGCGCAGGAAGCGGCGCCAATGGAATGACTGAGTGGGCGAGGCAAAGTGGCTGGGGGAGCCAGCAGGTAACCTGTGCTCAGTGATGTACCGTTCCGCAGGTTGGAGTCAAGTCAAGCCAGGCTCGTTCGGGGGACGGAGGACCTGGAGGGGAGACTCTGAAGGTTGAAGGAGGTGTGCTGCGGTGCGCTGAGAAGAGGCGGCGGTGGTGGTAGTAGTGGTGGTGGTGCTGTGAGTGGTTCGTGGTGGATGGCGGTGGTACTTGGTGCTGATGCTAGTTGGAATCAGACGGGGGGGAAAAGTGGGCGAAAGTAGAGAGTGGTTGCAGGGAACAGCACGCAGGCGGCTAGAATTAAGGTTCGCTGTAACAAAGTGAAGGTGGTGATTCTTTGGGTAACAAAAGGGTTGGTATCGAACTTGAAGGGGTTGGATGGCGAGGCGAGGCGTTGGAGTTGGGCGATTCGGGGAGAACGAACGGCGCTGTGTTCGCAAGACCAGGAATGGAGGATTGGGAAGAGAAGAAACGAGACCCAGCCGAAGGGGATCTTGGTGAGAAAGGGTTGAAGCGTGAGCTTTGAAAGTGAAAGACGGGGGGTGGAGGAAGGGGCGGCAGCGGTGCCAAAAGAGATTAGAATGGATGATGGGCTTTGGGGGGGTGTGGGTGGTGGTGTGGTCCAATGGACGTGAAGCAAGACAAGGCAAGGCAAGGTAATAAGGCAGGCAGGAAAGTAGGTACGAATAGGTAGGTAAGGTAGGTAGGCAAGCTGAGCAAAGCAGCGCGCAATGGAGGAAGAAGTCGTCAGTCAGATCGAGTCCAGTTCCAGTTCCAGTTCCAAGTCTAGGTAGGTAGTCCAGGCCACGCTTTCTGGTGCAGGTGCTAAAGTAGAAGCTGCAGCAGCATTTAGACCAAGGCAAAATGGAAGGCAAGACAAGACAATGGGTTCCCCGGGGGTGAGGGAGGGAGGGGGGTGTGAGGCGAGACGGGAAGGCAGAAGCAGAAGCAGAAGCAGAGGCACGGCAAGCGCTGCAGGTGCAGGAGGAAGACAGGTCCAAGGTCCAAGGTCCAGGGATTGGAAGGGCAAAAGAAGTGAGAGTGGGAGAAAGAGCGCGCGAGCGAGCGAGGAGAGAGAGAAAGTCCAGAGAGACAGAGGCAGACAGACAGACAGACAGACAGTCTGGTGGACGTATCAGAGACCAGAGGCTGAAAACCAGAGCACAAGCGAGATGATTTGCCTTTGAAAGCAACGCTGGATGGGGGTACTTCGACCAGGAACCGGTCCGTGTCTACGAAATCTACGAATACAACAGGCGCAAAAAAACACAGAGAAAAAAAAAAAACGAAAAGAAAAAAAAAGCTGGGGGTGCAGGCCCCTTGTCACCTCCCATCTGGGTCCCCAGAGGTCGTGCTGGACGACGACGAGATGGACTGGGACTGGGAGCGACGCTGGAGGGTGTGGGTGGATTTCCCGGTGAGATTAGCCCGTCCCGTCCTGGTTAAGCAGCAGCCGGGCTGGCAGATGGGGCACGATAGGGGAACAGGCGGGATCACTGTGTCTGTCTCCAAAACACACGGCCTGTCTTGTGCACGGCCTATGCAATCAATGCAATTTCCACACCCAAGACAGCGGAAACAGTGACGTCTGCACCAGTGCACCATGGACATGGCCGCGGGGACCCACCCACAGATGCACCGACCACCTGACAGGTGCACACTGTGCAGGAGACCAGACGACTATCTGGCCGCATCAGACGCCGTGTCTCATCTCCCATTTCTCATGGCTCGCCGCCAAGCTCATCTTACAGAAATCTCCATGGTGGGAACACAAGAGAGGTTCCATCCCGGCCCATCACACACCACTCGCTCCTCGCTCGCTCGCGGCTCAGGAGCTAGAGCCTGAAATTGGCCATTGACGGGGACATGCCTACCTACGAACACACTGGTACCGATCATCTTTTGCCCTCTACTGCATAGCAAGACAAACGTCGGTGATTTCCATCCAGATGTCCAGGCGGCTCTTTCAGAAATGGCAATGCGGACCCTTTGTCAAAGAGCCAACTCGGCATCCCAGTCCCGTGTTATTTCAACCTCGACCACGACGAGTAAGGTGCGCCATGCACACACATTGTCCTGCTTCTTCATCCAGAAAGAAATCGACGCCCCATAAAATTACGCCCTTCTGAGCATTTCCAAACAAGAGAAAACAACAAACCCACACTCTCGGACCTTTCAACATAACCCACCCGTCGTAGCCAGAGACATTCTGGCAAGACCTGTCTAACGACGATGACGAGAGGGCCATGATCCCACCCCAGACAGAGTGAGGTGGTGTAAGCAACGCTGCAACAAGCCCGGCACGCGCTGCGACTTTGCGCCGCCAAGGGTTGCCCGTAATTAGCCTTGGACAGTAAGGCTCGCAAGTGCGAGTGGATGCTGCCGCCGCCGTCTCTGCTTGCGAGCGTCTGGTCTAACGCCGGGCCAGACAGGGTAAGGTCAGCCGGGCGGCTTCTTCTCCTTCAATGCGCCGGGTCCCCCGTCCAGTCCCAACTCTCCTCCCGGCCGCCGCGACACCATCCGCTAGCCTAGCCTCTCTCTCTCTATGTGTCTTTCTGTCCCAGGGACCTCGAAGGCACGGGGTTGCATGAGCACTCAAGTTGAAGCTTGAATGGTTTTTGCTGGCGCGGAAGGTAAAGCTAGCTGTTTTGACTAATCAACCCAAGTAACCAGACAGAACCGAGAGTGAGGCAGCCCAGGATACTTCCGGCTGCTCTTACGCGCGCACCATAAACACAGGTATCTCACCACGATCTGGTACGAGACAAACCAAGGCAGCGGACATGGATGAGGCAAACTACAACTGGCAATATCCTCATGCACTAAGCTCTGGCAGCGGGCATCCGCCCAGGAGTACATGCAGCTAGCTGCACATCTCCGAGTACCCTCTCAGACTTCCACGCTCGCCCTGATTCTGGGCCAGTGATTCCATCCACTCGTCTACTACCCGCCCGAGTCGTCGCCACTACATAGTAAAAACGTGCTAGCTAGGGGAGGGGGGACCAGGGCCAAGGAGGAACCACCACCATTCACGCGGGTACGACACTTCACTCTCGCGGACTTGTACGTAGTTCAATTAGGTATCCGTACACCAGAAACACAGGTGCAGATAACACGAGCACGCGCAAGGGGGAGGAGTTGGCAGGGCCATGAGGAAAATGCATCATTCACGAGTAAGCCATCTGCAGCTCGAGTACGCAGTAGTAGCAAAGATGCCCATGCTGCTTCGCAATTCTCCAAATCCGAGAGGGAAAAGGGAACGAGAGGCCGCAGCCAACCACAGACGAACGGGAAGCTCTCGCAGCCGGTGGAGATCCAGACCCCTTGGGCCCTCCTTCCTGATTGGCCATGTTACCGCCCGATTGAGTGACTGATCTCATCATCTCACACACACTGGTTGGGCAGCACCTCATGCAACACTCAATCCAGAATCTTGTCCCCCTTCCGCTGCATCACGAAGGGGGGGCTTCCCAGAGCGAGAGAAGGAAACAGAGGGCGAGGGGTGCCCACTGTCCTCCGTCCACTCAGGCACCGCACCGCGCCAAGGGGTTCAAGTCATCACCATCACTGTGACTGGGGGGACGACGACGGGGGCAACAGGAGTGGATGAGCCGCAAAAGCGGCAATACCGCCGTCCACGGTCCAGGGGAAGCTTCACCCGATTCCGATTTCCGCTCCCGCTGCGACCTGCCAGAGATCACGACCATTGTTCGTTCGCCCGCCTGCGCGCCGCCTTCGTTGCTGTGCTCGGGGCTGGGTCCCACTGTGTCAGAGATAGCTCCAAGTCAAGCTCGAAGCGAAGCTCGAAGCTCGAAAGCTCGAGACTCTCTCTTGCTCCTTAACTTCTCCGTGCTCACAAGCTCTGTACCCCCGTCGTCCATCGCCAGCGGTCTAGATCGCAGGCACACAGGGCGCCTGCTTTGACGTACGTACTATGCAGTACTCGAAAGACATGCACCTCGACTGAGGGCGTTCCCGGCTGCATATTCCGCGCCGCGCGTACCACATACAAGGCCAGCAGGAACATTGGATGACAGACCAAACCCCAGCGCTGCGTCAGAGGTTCGAGGTTAAATGTCGGGCTTTCCCAGGGCTGCGACGAGAGCATCCGTAGTCGTCCAGAAGGAAAGGGAAAAATAAGAGGCTCATGGTGGCGGAGGTTCCTGCGTTCTCGGTGGTGCGGTGTGTGTGGGTGGGGATGCTTGCCGTGCCGGCGCGGTGCGTGCGAGCAATGCTTTTTTGCGGGGATCCCATCCTTTTCTTTTCCCTTGCTGCTTGGTTGCTTGGGTTTCTTCCGGCCAGCTTCCATCTCGGATGGAAACAAAACGACGACCAAGCATGACTGGGCGCGCGGAAACTCCTTCTAGAATACGTACCCGCGTGGACAATGCTTTCTTCTTTCAACGGCGTCCCTCTCTCTCTGTCTCTCTCGCACACGCGGAGCACACCAACAGAAATCAATGACGAAGAACACATGGTTGGTGGCTGTCGAAATGTGGAGAGGAGACAGAATCCTGCATGTTCTATTTGTGTCCAGACTTGCCATCATCGTCTGCCCTATTCGTACATTCACAATTAGACGCATCCGTACGCTGTGTAAGCATTTTCAGCAATGCAAGTGCACGACTTGGTTCCTGCGTGCCACTGTATCACATCTGATGGCCCGAGACCCGTCTAGCCATACCTATCCGACCTCCTCCCCGGGGCCGGGCGCGGAGAGACCGTCAAATGAGCCTCCCGCAATCCCCGCGACTTCCGGGGGCACCATCTGACGGGTCTGCTTCTTGGTGCTTCCTTTGTAGAGATCGGCATGGTAAATTGAACGACTGATATAAGGTCTAGTAAGTCATTTCTGGCATGCCATGCCATGCTGTTTTTGCTCTATGAATGAGTCGAAATGGTGGTCCTGCCGCGATATCACAGTACCGCTGCGCCGTCTATGTCTTGCGGCGGCTAGTCCAACCTACTTGCTTCACCGCTCTCCGTCTGTTTCAAAAATTCCTCTCGCCAAACACAGTTCAAAACCAACCTCGTGAAAACCAGGCCTAGCCAAATTCGAAGTCCAGCATCGACACGTGCCATGCTGTCCAATGTCAACATGTCCTGGCCTGCGTGCTGAGCCATCTTCGGAATCGTGCTCGATGCCTAGCTTAGCTCGTAATGGCTGTGATATGGGATCAGATACCCGCCGGCTATCTCAGTTATCAGTATCATTTTCAGGGGCATTACATACAGCCTCCTTCACAAGTGTGTACGCCGGTCCTCCATTTTGTTCTGGAGATCCCAGAAACTGGTGCTCGCCTTGTCGTCTGGGTGTGTTCCCCCCACAGAGTAACCTGATGTCGGCGTCTTCATTTGCACCCTGCTGGCGTAGAATCCTGAGGAGGGACTGTTCTGCAGATTAACCAAACGGTTCATAGGACTGTTGGTTCTGTCTCTCCAAGGGGCTATGACCTATAGAGAAGAAAATGGTCTGCACTTCCCCCGACCAAGCCCTCCGCAGGGTTAATCAATCGATAGTTTTCTCATGCCTCCTTACTGTCGGTTGCTGTTGTTTTCTTCAGGCGATACCGAGATCTCATACAATATCAAAAAGACAGGCATTCAAATTTCCCTCCCATCTATCCAAGAATATATCCAACTTCCCAGGCACCACGGACCAACCCGAATGTCACAATTATTTTATGTATTCTCGGTGTAAAACCTCTGTATAAACCAGCGATCACGAAAACTACTACTCAGCATCATGGTGGACGCCTGGGTATCTTGTCACAGGTGGTGTCACGTTTCCGACACGTGCCAAATACCGCAATGCGGCTACGATATACGGAGTCGCAGCCGTCTACTGTCCCAGCATCCAGGCCGCGTTAACGGACTGTGTTCCTTTCCAGCCCGCGAGAAGTCAAAGAGCACCTCAAATGCCTGGCCTCATGTTTCGTCATGTGACCGTCCCGTGAGTGATTGTCCGTAGCTGACTGTGACTGGCTCCCCCACATCAGATTCTGGGGTTGTCATCTGGTAAGGGCATCCGTCGTTTGCCGGATGTCATTCGTTCAGGCCTCCCCGGATCCTGGCGGATTAGCGTCATTCCCGCCCGAAGCCAGCCACTCACATGCGCTGCAGTGGAGAGAGCCCAGCAACGCAGCACCGTCTGCGACCGCCTGGCCCCCCAGGTCCCCAGCACCAGCACCAAGCACCAGCACCAGCTTTCCCCAAGTTATCCACCGGTTCGGGTGTTGAAGAGGTACCTCCACGCTCCCGTCTGCCACTGCCTCGGAACTCCACTGTCCCCGGCATTCACATGTCGTAATGGATCACGAGCCAGCAAAGCCCCCCCAAACCAACGTCCGCCGTGTCCATCTCCAAACACCTTAACGACTCAGGCTGCCTATGCGACCACGTGCTTAGCCGGACTTTGCGAATCGCACTTCCTTTGTAAGGCTGGCAGACGTCCGCCGGCGACAACAACAATCCACTTTCAATCGCACCGCGTCGCATCGAGTCCTCCTCCCGTGCCGTGCTTCAACCTCGACGGCCGCAGACCAACTCGACCCGCATTCTGTCCCGTCGACTCCGTCCTGTGATGGCAGCGCATTCGTAACGTAATTCCCATTCGCGGCGAGCCTGCGCGACTCGATCCCCCCTTCACAACAACCGAACCATTCCGTACCGCCGCTATCCATTGCCACCATGGCCGAGCAATCGACCCTTCGCCAGTCGGCCGCAGAGGAGGCAATCGCTGCCTTTATCGAAAAATACTCGACCCTCATCCGCACCCGTCTCCAAAATACATCCCGTACAACCCGGCAGCTCGGCGTCCTTGCCCTCGCCGCATCTATTATCCTCAGCGCTGCTGGCGGGAGGAGATGGTGGAGGCGGCGGCGTGAGGAGCGCGAGCAGGGCCGTAAACTTGTCCGCACGAATTCGTGGCTACACAACAAGGACGGCTCTCGCACAATATACGTTCCCTACAAGGATGGCACCTCCAAAGTTGTCATCCAGACCACCAAGCCCTTGACCTTTGAGGCGCATCGCAGGTTGTTCCTGAACCCGCCGCGTGTTTCTGGCCTGGGCGATGGTACTGTCCCGTCGGCGCAGACCAAACCTGGTTTGAATCTGGCCTTCCTTCACCAATTCCTAAGTCTGATGAGTATCATGATCCCGAGATGGTCAAGTAAAGAGGCCGGTCTGCTCTTGAGTCATGGTGTGTTCCTGATGCTCCGGACATACCTGTCGCTCGTTGTCGCCCGCCTTGATGGTGAGATTGTTAGAGATCTTGTCGCGGGACAGGGCAAGAAGTTCCTCTGGGGACTGGCCAAGGTAAGCGCTTCGAAAGTACCGAATTCTTCGTCGCTAATCGGAACCACAGTGGTGCGGTCTCGGCGGTTTCGCCTCTTACACGAATGCGATGATCAAGTTCCTCGAATCCAAGGTGTCCATTGCCTTCCGAACCAGGCTTACTCGGTACATTCACGACTTGTACCTGAATGATAGTCTCAACTACTACAAACTTTCCAACTTGGATGGTGGCGTTGGACAGGGCGCGGATCAGTTCATTACACAAGACCTGACGCTCTTCTGCGCTGCTGCGGCGAACTTGTACTCGTCGCTCGGCAAACCGTTTGTTGATTTGATGGTGTTCAACTATCAGCTTTTCCGCTCTCTAGGACCGTTAGCCCTGACGGGTCTGCTGAGCAACTACTTCTTGACGGCAAGCATCCTGCGTCGTCTATCGCCTCCCTTTGGCAAGCTTAAAGCCGTTGAGGGTCGCAAAGAAGGAGACTTCAGAAGTCTGCATGCGCGCCTTATCGCCAACGCCGAGGAGATCGCCTTTTACGGTGGTGCTGATATGGAGAAGACGTTCCTGAACAAGGAGTTCAAGTCTCTTAAGACCTGGATGGAGGGCATTTACATGCTCAAGATCCGCTACAATATGCTCGAAGACTTTATTCTCAAGTACAGTTGGAGTGCGTACGGCTACTTGCTGTCGTCACTGCCCGTTTTCTTACCCGCCTGGGGTGGTCTTGGTGGTGCCGCTGAGTTGGCCGAGACAGCTGCTAAGGGCCACAGAGAGCGTGGCCGTATGAAGGAGTTCATCACCAACAAGCGTCTTATGCTCTCACTGGCCGATGCCGGTGGAAGAATGATGTACTCCATCAAGGATCTTTCAGAACTTGCTGGCTACACCAGCAGAGTATACACTCTGATCTCCACCCTCCACCGAGTCCATGCCAATGCGTACTACTTGCGCGGGCAACAGAACGAGCTATACTCCCTCTCTGACGTTCAAGGTACTATTCAGAAGGGATTCGACGGCGTTCGTTTGGAGGGTGTCCCTGTTGTTGCCCCAGCCTTGTGGCCCAACGGCGGCGAGGAATTAATGGAGTCGCTGTCCATGGTGGTAAGAAGAGGAGAGCATCTTTTGGTAAGTAGAGCCCCGTCACAGGCCAGTTCAACATTAACACAACTAGATCTCCGGCTCCAACGGTGTCGGCAAGACGGCCATTGCCCGTGTTCTCGCCGGACTTTGGCCCGTCTACCGTGGACTGGTTAGTCGGCCCAAGGATATTGGCCAAGACGGCATCATGTTCTTGCCACAAAGGCCATATCTCAGCATTGGTACCCTCCGTGACCAAGTCATCTACCCTGACGGCCACCATGACATGCGTGAGAAGCGAAAGTCTGAGGATGACTTGAAGCGCATCCTGGAGGAAGCTCGCCTGGGATACCTCCCTGACCGCGAGGGCGGCTGGGATACTCGCAAGGAGTGGAAGGATGTCCTGAGCGGTGGTGAGAAGCAGAGAATGGGTTTTGCTCGCATGCTTTACCATGAACCTCAGTACGCCATCGTTGATGAGGGCACCAGCGCTGTGTCCCAGGATGTCGAAGGATACCTTTACGAGATGTGCAAGGAGAAGGGCATCAGTAAGTCACAGCTCTGTGTTGTGAAGACCGTGGTTGTTAACGATAGACAGCACTCATCACCATTTCTACGCGTGCCTCCCTCAAGAAGTACCACACCTACAACCTCATCCTCGGCATGGGTGAGCGCGGTGACGAGTGGGAGTTTGAGAGAATCGGAACCGAGAGGGAGAAAATGCAGGTTGAGAAGGAGCTGCAAGATCTCCGCGAGCGCCTTGAGCAGGTGGAGACATGGAAGGCAAGGCGTCAAGAGATCGAGGAGGAACTGTCGCGCGTCTGGGTTGCTGGAGGCGATGCCTTGGATCCCCCATCATATGCCGAGAGCGAGAGCGACAGCTTGAAGAGTAAGGGCAAGGAGGTGGCCCAGGACGGGCAAGGTGACGCGTGAAGTGGAACATTTGGTTGAACGTTACTGCTGTAAAACTACAGGATACATTTGGCGCGTGGGTGGGAGAGAGGATCGGCATCATCACATTGTAGAAGAGAGCAATCACTCCAGAAATCTGTTGATAGATTCCGCGATGTCAGTGGCTTAAGCACCAATACACATTTGAACATAAATATCCTCTGCGCCGCACTTTTCTCGCCCGGCAAGCAGATCATTATATCGGCTGCCCGGTCTTCTCTTAATGTTAAGGTTGTCCCCCCACGACATCCTCACTTCCACTCCGCCCGCCCCTCGCCCCTGGGCTTTTGCCAACTTCGGAGACCTCCGTGCCGGCCTTCCCTCAGTTTTCAGACGCAGAACCACAATTTCAACTCCCGAGGACGACTTTCGGGGGTTCATTGCCCCCCACTGTCCCAACTACGAAGCCGTCGCGCCATCCAGCCGTTCCTTAGTCCGTCCCTGTCATCCATTCCCGGAAGCAGTTAGCCATGTCTGACTATCAACCCCATCAACCAATGAGGGCTTTGACTAGACTGCCACTATCGCTCAGACTATTTGCTGGGCCAACTTGTGGGGCGCCATTCCCCGACGTCGAGCTTCTTTTCCCTTGTTCACTTCGCCGTCCGGGTTTCTGACGGTTTGCCCGCTGGCCCATTGCCTTGACAGTTGACAGAGAACCGGCCTCGCATATCTATGCGGAAGTCGATTATTCCCTGCAAGCCTCGTGGTAGTGCCGGGTCCTGCGATGGCAGGTTTTAGATAACCCTGTCCAAAGTGACAGCGACATGTCTTGGGAGCCGCCAAATGGGGAATTGTCTTCGACATCCCCGCTGCAGAGTGCCAGCTGGACCCCTGCTCGGAAGGAAGCTCTTCCCGTGGTGGCACCGCACCTCTCACGTCTATCTGACCAGAGAGGAGGTCTTGAAATCTAGAACTGGCAAGCGCCAGGCTCAGCTGAACGTCGACGACGCCGAGTCCCTGCCCTGCCCTGTCTGCATCTTGAGCTCAGCCTCTAGGAACGGCCCAGCACACCAACCGCTTCCCACCATACCTCAAAGTTCTAGAAGAGGTAGCTCGACCCTCGGCGGCATTCCTAATGCGGCTCTCACTGCGGCCGGCCAACATGGTGTGGACAGCAGCTGGTTCCCCAGTATCCCGTATCAGTCCCCCAAGAGATCTCTGAAACGAAGCCTTTTCTTTGCTCCTCCTCCTCTCCACCCGTTCGTTCCTTTGTCCTTACCAGGCCCGGGTCCCAGGTTGTCGATCTTCGCCCCAAAATCCAACACGCCAGTCTTCCTTTGTCCTACTTTCCCTCGGGGGCTCCAAGCTTAGTCGCGAACGCTTGCTTGAATGGAAAGACAGAAAAGCATCCGTTGCTACCTCCACAGTCCACACACGCGCGGCGTTCAGGATACCCCGTAGAACCCGATTTCCTCGGGCTTTTTGTCCCTTGCGTTGATATATCAGGTCCTTCGATCGTCGATCCGTGTCTTTGATCATCGTAGAACCGCTCTTCCCCCCCTTGCAAATCCCAGAACCACGGTCCAGTGAGCCGCAAACGTTCTCTTACACCCTCAGATCGTTACACTTTGAGAGATTGGGATTCCACATCCCATCCCCCCATCTATTGCGGCTCAAATCTCTCCGGCGCCTTCATCGAGCCACAGGCTTTTTCAGGCCTAACGGATTTCAACAGCCACATACACACGCATAGTAAGGACTGACGACATTGCAATTTCACCTGCCCAACCATTACTGGGCACAATATAACAAAAAAGAGCCCCGATATCACACCCAGGGTTGTACAACTTCACTTGACAACACCGCAAAGCTCAAGTCACACACGACGGAAACACCAGGCACAACCATGCCCAAGTCTCCCTCCCCCTCGGTCCGCACAGCAATGATGCTGGCAGGCCGCATGCCCGTGATAGCAGAAGACGACTCCCTCCCCGCCGTCACGCACCCGTCCCAGGCAGCCCTCCCGCCTCCGCCTCCATCCCGCAGCACAAAACCGAAACTGTACGGCCGCTCTCAGAAGATCGCCCACCCGTTCCACCCCTACCCATACCCGACCGTCCCGCCGCCCGCCTACTCCCGCAGCTCCTCTCGCGAAAGCTCCCGGAGCACCGTCAGCACGCGAAGCCTCCTCTCCGGCGGCGTCTCGGCCGGCAGCAGCATCGCGGGCGGCAGCGGGCCCAACTCTGGGGCATCGACGCCCCGGAGCACGTACAAGGGCCGCTCGCAACTCCTGCCCATCACCACCCCCATGGGGCCGATAGAAAACAGGGATGAAAAGTTTTTAAAGGCAAAGGAGCTGAGGAGGCGGAGGTGGTACATGGTCGTCTTGTTCATCATTATCATTGGCCTCGTGGTCGGTTTGGCCGCAGGGCTTACAATCTCCTCGCGCAAACAAACGTAAATCCCCCCCTCCCCTTACTTATTCTCACTTACACCTAAAAAAGCTAACAAACCATTTTCCCACCCCCCTCAGTACGACCACGCCAACAAACACGACCGTCCCAAACATCTTCCCAGCAGGCTCCTTCGCCTTCAACACGGCCCTCGCAGACGTGGCCACAAACTGCACCTCCAACCCGGCGACGTGGCGCTGCTTCCCCTACGAGACGTACAACCAGTCCGTCTCCTCCTCTTCCGCCAACGGCTCCCTCGCCACGTACTACTGGACGATAACCCCCAAGAACTCGTACACCTACCAGATCTCCTCGTCCGCGAACCCCTTCTCCCCGCAGTTCGCCAACCTCAGCATGGCCCTCTTCGACGGCAACTCGTACAACGAGCGCCTCGTCTTCAACTTCACCCTCGCCAAGAGCGTCGTCCCCTCCGATGCCATCGCGGCCGGCAACAGGGCCGCGACGTGCGTGTACGCCGACACGGCCTTCAGCGCGACGCTGTGGACGCGCAAGGACAGCAGTGTCGGCGCCGGGTCGGCATCGGCGGACGGGAACGTGACGGCCGTCTCGGACGGGAGCAAGTGGGCCAACTGGCCTGGGCAGATTGAGATTACGCAGATCAAGAGCGGTGGGGCCCCGGAGTGTAAGGATTCTGATGGGAACGCGGTTAGCGTGGCAGCGGGAGAGGGACAGTGCGAGTGTCGGTATGCCAACTTTGGATTAGGGGCTTGAAGAAAAGTCGTGATTTTATAAATGTATGTGTATATGGAGTTGGACATGGATTAGGCCGGTAGGGACGGATATAGCATTAGCATAGCACGAGATCTCAAAGATACCCTTCGTTTGAACATACTTTCAAGTTCTGGAATTGGTTTAAATGAGATGGACAATTCTGTCACATGGCCTTGTAGCTTTGTAGTCCGGTCTATCCCAAAACTCCTCTAAACCCCAGATCTAAAACAAAACTCTATCATGGTATCTTGGAAACCTGTAAGTCAGCTGTTCAACTAAACACAGCTCGGACCAGCCGAAGCTCCTATCTCACCAACACCAACACCCTAGACGGCCCTCAAGTCTTCAAACGGACCAAGATGCATCTCCAAATCATCAGATGCAATATCGGGGTACGGGTCGTCGACGTACTTGTCAATTAATTTCTGACGATAGCTCCTCTCATCCTTCGGAGGCTGCTGCTGCTGCTCTGAGATGTCGTCAGTATTGGGGATCGGCGGTACCAATTGTTTTCTCTGGCCGGGCATCCAGTGCTGCGGCGGGGCTTGTACAGGAGGAAAGGGGGTTACGTATCGGCCGGGTTGTTGCTGCTGGTAAGGCAGGGGAGCGAAGGCGTCTGTGTTGCTGTTGTTAGGTCTCCAATGCGGTTGCTGGGGTTGCTGGGGTAGCTGGGGTTGTTGGGGTTGGAACTGGAACTGGAATTGGTTCTGGTTCTGGTTGTAGTTCTGATTCTGGTTGTAGTTCTGGGTCTGGTTGTAGTTCTGGTTCTGGTTGAAGTTCTGGTTCATGGGCTGCCAAGGTTGTTGTGGCTGCTGGTTATAGTTCTGGTTCTGGTTCATGGGCTGCCATGGTCGTTGTGGCTGCTGCTGCTGCTGCTGCATTGGAGCCGGGAAGGGGTTCACATAGGGCTGCCACTGTGGAGGCAGAGGCAGCCCTGGAGGGGGAACAGGAAGCCCAGGGAGGGGAAGAGGCAGTCCGGGAGGGGGGATGAAAACCGGGGGAGGGTTCGGGTTGGGAGGTTGCCATTGCTGCTGGGGCTGCTGGCCCTGAACAGGCAAACCGTTGTTCTGGTTCGCGAATAGCCCATTTGGCCGGAAGGTTGCTGCGGCCGGGTTGAGACTCGGGCCTCGCTGATGTCCAGGTGCTCCTCCTGGTTGTTGTCCACCCGGCTGCTGTTGTCCTGGCTGCTCTAGTGGCACTTCTTGCTGTAGTACTGGTGGCGGTGGCACTGGCTCCTGCCCACGACCTCGAGGATAGGCCATGCGGCTGAAGGTCTGGGGAGGCTGCTTCTCGATGGGTGTCGCGTCAGGCAGCTCAACGTCGTGGAAGGCATCGATGATCATCTGCTGGGGCGGCGGCTGCTGTCTATCATGGAGGAAGTCGAGCCCTTCTTGTCTCTGTGGCATGGGAACCATCGTGCCTGGAACAATTTGGTCCATAGTCATCTGCTGCTGAGGCTGATATTGCTGCTGCTGCTGCTGCTGGCCGCCCTGCTGGATCGTTCCCGGGGCCGGGTTGTGGACGGTCTTCAGGCGCAACACGGAAGCCCGCTGCTGGGGGTTTCCATCCTTTCCGGTCCGCTTTCTCTTGTCGCCTGTGCGGATTGGCTCCTCCTCCTCGTCGTCGGTGTCATACTCTTCCCCGTTCTTCGTCTGAGGAGGCGGCGGCGGCCCGTCACCGGGGACGCGCGGGGTGCTGAAGAACTGGTTGGCCCATCTCGCAACGTGGTCGTCTGACTCTAGACCGGTCTGATCGCGCAATCGAAAATCAATCATTCCATCGAGGTAGATCAGAGTCGGCCGCGCCGCGGGATTATCCACCAGACACATCGCGACGGCCTGTCTGAGGGTTCCGTCGATGTGACTGAATCTTGGGTCTCCGAGGGCGCACCCGTACGTCACTTCTCCGGCGACTGGCCACCCGACGACGGGATCTTGGAACTTTGCCCCCGTAATTGCACACCACATCTTCATCATCAAGTCAGCCATGATCAAAAAGGAGATGCTTAGGGGTTGATGCTTACAATGACTCCGACCTGGTAGACGTTGGAGTGCATACCGTAGTTGCCAGCGATTGGTGGCTTATTGCCTCCGAGGAACATGTTGTTTCCGCCGTCGTTGAAAGGCCGAAATGAGTCCCATGCCCTGCTGAATTGTTCCTGCAAAGGTTAGTATTAACACGAATGTTGTTTTTGCATGTTTACTCACCGGCGTGTGGTAACCCGGCTTTCCCAGTGAGCGACATCTCCAGAAGACTTCCTCCCTAAGAAGAGAAATTCATGTCAGAAAAGGTGAAAACTTTGGGTAAAAGTAAAACTTACGTGAACTCGTCCGGCTTTTGATCAGCCTCGTCAAAGAATTTGGCACAGCCAAAGTCGGAGATCTGGGTAGACATTAGCTTGTAATCGGTTTAGAAAATGCTGTGACGTTACCTTGAAGAGCGGCATAGGGCCGTGTGGTTCGAAGCTCACTAGAACTATACACAAAGTTAGCGACGCAGTTCACAGAGTTCTGCATGAGACTCTTACCGTTCTTCGGGTCCAGATCAAAATGAACAGTTTGCTGAGGCTTTTTGGTGCCGGGGATAGACTCTTCAATTGGATTGTTGGGATCCCAGTCAGGGTGGTCGCGTTGATAGTTCTCCTTTGGGGGATATCCAATTCCAATAAGCCCCTTGATAACTGCGCAGTTCATGTCAGTATATCAGAAACATGTGCCAGAATTTCGGGGCTCAACTTACGGCACTTGAACAAAAGCCAGAGAGCCTTGTTGGGCCAAGGTCTCCCAGATCGACTGGACTTGTTCAGCCAGGTGTGAAGACTCTGGCCGTTGGCGTACTCCATCAAGATGAAGCTGCGGTCCCGCTGTATTCTGATATCCCAATTTTTGTCCCGATCCTCTACACTCAACCTGGGTACATATGGTTTCTTGCCGGCATTTTCGGCGTCTCTCCTGTCGCTGATTTCTTTCGTAAAGTCAAGAATTTGTACAATGTGCTTGGCCCCCTTGAATTTCTAAAGAAGCGGGTTAGCAAAAGATGTCCAATGTTGTTTTTGAGCAGACTTACGTTGAGAGCCTTCTGCTCCAGCTTGACCGAGTCATAAGTGGAGGCAGGGCGAGTCTTTTCGATTTTCATCGCACACTCCGTCCTCACGTTGCGGTCGCTCCTGTGCTCGACGAGAGCAGCGATGCCAAAGCCGCCAGCGGCCAAGATCTTCTTGAGTGTGATGCCGTAGCCCTTGGCCATCCGATTTCCCTCGGGGCCATACTTTTGTTGCGCTATCTCCTGGTGGATGTCGCCCATGTATTGTCTTCCGGCGTACGGGCTCCTGGCCGTGTGCATTGGATTGAGCTGACCCAAAGGCTGCGCTATGATGGTGCTGCCATCGTGCCCCTTCACTAGGATGTCTCCCCTGATTCGGGCACCTTCCAGCCGGGTTCTATTCATTACCAATTGCCTATTTTTCTCTTGCGAATCTAGGGCTTGGGGTGCTGGGCCAGCCATGTTGTTGCCTGCCATTGGGTTTGCTTGGTTGTTGGCCATGTTGGTAGTCTGAGAACGCGATGAAATTTGTTGATGGAGTTAATGTGAGACGGAAAGGTTTGTGAGCTGGATGTAGTGTTTAGTGAATGTTGGATTTTGATATTCATTCCGACGTGAGACTGGATAATATATACACAACGTTGGGTAGCTGCGAACTCAACTTGAAGGAAGCCGTACAAAGAAGACCCTTCGAGAGTGTGTATACAAAGCCTATTGTTTTTGTTGAAGACATTCTTTATGGATCGAGAATACAAAACCCCAATACTATTGTCCACTTGGAATGATCAAGGATTGCAGCCTTTGAACCATCCATTGTGGTCTTCGTTCCTTCCAAGTTGCCTCGAATCCTTTGCTGCTGGCCAGTTGTTTTCCATTTCCGGAGGCTGTACAATGACACCCCAGTCCAAGTCCGAGTTGCATAAGGGGAATGTTCTTGTTCGATTGGTGACGAAAGAAATCGCGATTCAGTTTCAAAGATAGAGTTGGCTAAACGTTGTCAACTTGTTCAACTGCAGCCATCGCCGCTTGGCGTCTCTTTGGTGAGAACAAGCAGACTGAAGAAAACAAATAGGGTGTGTAGTCAGGGCGCGGCGAAGCCAGGCCCACCCGGATGAAATGCCAATGGGGCCAGCTCCGTTGACACCCCACGCGCCCGCGCACGTGGATACCAATTGCTCCGGCAAATGCGCCGCGATGCATGAGTAGAGGCGATGGGAAGTGCGACATTCCGCGTTGGCAGCGGCGTGGCTGCGCTTCGCTAATTCGACTGACTTCAGCCTATGATTTGGATCCCAAAATCTGGCGTGCATGGCTGTTGGTCAGAACAGAAGGGTCTTATCGTCTGCAGCGGTCTACGACGTAAACTGGCGCCGCGTAATAGTCGAGCGACAGTTGGGAAGCACATTGACGTTTAACTGAGTCTCAATGGGCACAATTCTGCAGAGAAGCGTTGGTGATGGAGAAAGGAAGCCAATTAGCCGCGCCGGGCTGTATTTAGGCTAAATGCCATTTAATCGGGTCTCGGCGAAATCATTCTCCACAAAAGCACCTTTCCAGCGGGGCTTGGAGGGAAACAGCGATGCTCACAGAGAGACCTTTGGAAGGCCAGACCAGCAGAGCGGGTACCGTTGGAAAATGTGAGGCAACTTCGATCAAGGACACTCCGCGACAGATGATACAAGCATCAGTGTCTCACGGAAAGCCCTGTGCAAAAGCGGCCACCCCACGCGGTGTCTGCCACGGTCTTGATTGACAATGACAAGCCAACTAGCAGGTCTGCATCGCGCTTGAAGGGGGTGCACAAGACCCTTCGCGGCAACAGTGTGGTGGTGCTGGACAGCCAGTGGCAGCCCACCAAAGCCGCCAGCATCAGAGTTGATTCTTGAATGACAACCATGCGAGCTTGGGTTACCGTTGCTTCCTCTTGGCTTCCCGCGAAACTTCACAGGGTTCCGGCGACAACGAGGCAACGGGAAGCTTGAACTCCAAATTTACCCCAAATTCGGGTCTTCTTCACGGTCCCCTAAGTGCTCAGGCTGATTTAAACGCACAAATGGGCGCGTTGCGTTGTGCAGCGGCCACCCCATCTCAGTCATCTCACGCCTCTCTCCACTCCGAGCTGGCCGCTTCTGCTAAAGGTCCGGCGCATTATCTTTGCCTATTGATATTTATCCATGCCAATCGCTTCCCCAAAGTATCGCCGCGTCGAAGACCGGGTCTGGCAGCCGCCTGAGCCCTCTCTCCAGCGGCCACCCCTGGCTGGTTGGCTCGGCCTGGGGCAAACCATCTGTGTGTCGACTTTTTCCTATCGGTGCCTTCCCCCGCCGCCAGCCTCTCATACGTTCAATGAGCCGCCAGTGCTGTACGGTGACGGAACCATAGGCTGTTTGAATCTGGAGACCGGCTGGGGAAAGCTGCGAATTGTCGATGCAGGGGACAGTAGAGGGAGGTGTATCCATAGCTCCCTGACCATGCTGTCTATACCTTACAATTCGACCCAGACCAGTCTTGCCTCGTGTCCGTCTGGTCAATCTGCCTGGCAACCACAGACCCAAGGCGCCTGACGTATGTGTGTGCCTGTTATAAATACTACTTGCTCTGCCTCCTCTCTATCCCAAGCGCTGCTCTTTCTCTCTCCTCCTCTCTCCCAAGTCTTTTCGCGTGCCTCTTGATACCCCCATTCTCCTTCTGGCACCATCTTCCTTTCTCCCAACCAGAACGACAACCAGACCTCACAATGGCTGTCCCCAACATCAAGCTCAACAGCGGCTTTGAGATGCCCCAGGTGGGCTTCGGTCTGTGGAAGGTCGACAACGCCATCGCCGCCGACACCGTCTACGAGGCCATCAAGGCCGGTTACCGTCTCTTCGACGGCGCCTGTGGTAAGTAAACATCATCAGTCTCTTCGTTGCGATCCAGGGCACAGGGAGGGGAGCAGGCGTTCAATCGCCGCCACGACAACGTAGCCAGAAATGGCACGATCGCGGGAGCATGTCCAAGGGCAAGAAAGTGTGTCGAAAACACGTCGCCCGCAGTCAATGGCCCGTGGTGGTGGTGGTGGTCTGCTTGATCCCCTCCATGACTTCTGGAAGCCTGAGTTACCCCTCCTTCACCCCACCAAAAATGATCGGTGCGCATTTCTGCAGAGGCCGATTTTCCCATCAGTGCAATTCCGCCGGAAAGCTCTCCGCAACATCCCTGCACCCCAGCCTAATTCACACCCCTCCCCTGTCACTACTCACTTACACTCGGGGTGTTTCCCCCCGTCCTCCCCGACATCACATGAACCAAATTTCGGGCCTACATCACACACATCCGAATGCAAGTCTGCAAACACAAACTTGATCCTAACGGCACTTCTTCTCTAGACTATGGCAACGAAGTCGAGTGCGGCCAGGGTGTTGCCCGCGCCATTAAGGAGGGCATCGTCAAGCGCGAGGAGCTCTTCCTCGTCTCCAAGCTCTGGAACACCTTCCACGATGGCGACCGTGTAGAGCCCATCGTCCGCAAGCAGCTTGCCGACTGGGGCATCGACTACTTCGACCTCTACCTCATCCACTTCCCCGTCGCCCTCGAGTACGTCGACCCCTCCGTCAGATACCCTCCCGGCTGGCACTACGACGGCAAGTCCGAGATCCGCCCCTCCAAGGCCTCCATCCAGGAGACCTGGACTGCCATGGAGAGCCTCGTTGCCAGCGGCCTCTCCAAGAGCATCGGTGTCTCCAACTTCCAGGGACAGCTCCTCTACGACCTCCTCCGCTATGCTAAGATCCCCCCTGCCACCCTCCAGATCGAGCACCACCCCTACCTCGTCCAGCCCGACCTCATCAAGCTGGCTGCCAACGAGGGTATCGCCGTCACCGCCTACTCTTCCTTCGGCCCTGCCTCCTTCAAGGAGTTCAACATGGAGCACGCCACCGACTTCGTTCCTCTGTTCGAGGAGCCCACCGTCTCAGAGATTGCCAAGAAGCACGGCAAGACCAACTCTCAGGTCCTGCTCCGCTGGGCCACCCAGCGCGGCCTTGCTGTCATCCCCAAGACCAGCCGCAAGGAGATTCTCGCCCAGAACCTCGACTGCACCAGCTTCGACCTCGAGCAGTCTGAGATTGACAAGATCAGCAGCTTGGACCGCAAGACCCGCTTCAACCAGCCCGCAAACGTGAGTTTCCCTGAGTGTCTTTTCAGTTCAAGTCAAAAGTTAACACACAGTAGTACTTCCCTACTGAGAAGCTCTGGATCTTCGGTTAAATGGCTTGCATTTGATGCACTGTCGATCCAAACTAATAATACGTACCTGCAATATCATCAGCACCTGCCTGTCAAAGTGGCATGTTAGTAGTCCACAACTGGCGGTGTGCAAGGGAACCATATCGGGTGTTTGTCGAACCACGCAATGTGCGTCGATTGTATCTAGATGTCCGTCTCCCTTCGGCATGACTGTGATCTGCCGCTACAATACAACCAAAGCCGTGACCAAGACAGTCTGTTGCTCCCGCTTGTACAGCATGCTGCAGCGTGTTTTCGCCCAATGTCAGAATAGCCGCCCGCCCGCCCGTTCTTGAAAATGCTCCCCTCCATGCTCAGCAAACATAATGGTCAAGAGAGAGCGCTCAGTAAAGAGGTATCTCGAGTGAAGAAGAAAGATCCCGATATGTTCCTCTGCCTGACCGCCCCAAGAATCTAATCAAACGCCGTTGTAACGCCATGCCGGCCTCGTAAATTCATGCTACAGAGGGAACCAAGCCGCTATGTGCGGACAAAGGCTACAAAAGTTGGTTAGCAATCTTGGACACAACCACTAAACCTCTGATTGTACACTTACTTGCGTCGATCTGGGATAATTGGGGCAGCGCCAGACGGACTTTGTTTCGGTACACGGCCGGGCCTCTTAGTTGCAACGGGTTGCCCTCAAAGTAGACGGTCGTCAGGTGCTCCTTGTCCTTCAGCTCCTTCTCGACCTCGTTAAAGTCGGAGATCTGGTTGTAGCTAGCCCAGAACTCCTCGAGGTTCTTGAGCGGCTTGAGGCCCTTGACGCTCGCGACGGCGTTGTTGGAGATGTCGAGCACGCGCAGCTTCTCGTTCTGCTCGATGCCCTCGAGGGAAGTCAGGGCGTTGTGGGAGATGTACAGCTCCTCGAGGCTGGGCACGTCCTTGAGGGGTGAGAGGTCGCGGATGCGGTTGGACTGGATGCTGAGGAGCCTGAGGTTGGGCAGGCCGCCGAGGCCGGTGAGCTCTGTGATCTTGTTCTTGGCGACCCAGAGCTCCTCGAGGTTCTTGAGGGAGTCGAGGTTCTGGAGGACGCGGATGCGGTTGGAGCCGAGCTCGAGGCTGGTGAGGTTGACGAGGCCGTCAAGGTTCTCGATGGTGCCGACCTTGTTTGCGACGAGGAATAGCTCCTTGAGCTTGGTGAGGTGGTCGACGCGCTTGATGTGCTTGATCTTGTTGAAGCTGAGGTCGAGGCTGGTGAGGTTGGTGAGGTCCTCGAGGCCGCGGATGTGGGAGATGAGGTTGTCGTAGAAGTCGAGGTCCTCGAGCGTCGGGGCGAGGGCGGCGAGGCCGTCGATGTCTTGGATGCTGTTCTGGCGGAGGCACAGGCGGACTACTTTTGTGAAGCGCTCGAGGCGGAGGGCGGGAATGGAGGCGACGCGGGCGTGGGAGACGATGAGTTCGTCTGTGTCTAGGTCTTCGCCGTCGAGTAGGTCTGTGGAAATGGGGTAGCAAGAGTTAGTCTTTTGGAACTTTTCTTCACGACTTTTTTTCGGTCGGCTCCACATGGGAGTGAGGGCATCAGCGAACTTGCCTTCATCCGCGGGGAGTTCCTCGCCCGGCACCACGTTCTCGTCGTCAGACTCCGGGTCTGAGAGCACCTCGGGGTTCGCGAGGACGGCGGTCCTCTGTACCCTGAGTTTGCCATCCCATCCTTTGCTATTCCTCATGCCGGGGCTGGCCTGGCCATCGTGACGCGGGGAGCCTTCCTCCTCCTCCGGGAGCTCGATGCGCGGCGATTGCCTCGGCGAGTGCTCGGTGGGGGTTTTGGGGTCGACGGAGCCGGGCATGGTCGTCTCGTCGCGGATGGATTGTGAAATTGGTGGTTGTGTGGTTTTCAGCGTCGCTCCTGTGCGGGTCTCGAAGATGATCGGTTTTCGAAGATGGCGGGGAAAAGCAAGGAAGGATTAGCGGTGATGATGATTTCTCAGCGCAGTCGCGGCGGTTTAAGCGGGGTTGGAGACGGGACTTCGGTTGGTAGAAGGGGGTTGAGGAAATATGGAGGTCGGGCAGTCGTTCGAGATGGAGGGGTTGTGTTGTTTACAGGACGTGCAGAATCAGGATTCCGTGTCGCATGCTGGGATAAGGATGGGAAATCTTGATCTGGCGTTGGCTTGACTGTCAGCCAGGTCCTGGGTCTGTCTGATTTATTTATTATGCCCGCGGGCCTGGGGAGGGGAACAACACATGCATGTGGTGGTACAACTGCGAGTGACTGAGTGAACGCACTGTAAACTGCCCGCAGATTATGAGGTGATAAGTGACTGGACGGGGATGGGATGGCTGGTGGGACTGGCGCAGCGTCACAGGCCACCAGCACCAGAGGTACCTACAAGAGACAGCCCAGAACACTGGCGAGGTTTGGGGATCGCTGGTTGGCGGAATGGTTCCAGATCCACGAGGGACGTTTGGCGCTAGAGTATGACGTCCCAATGGGTCTCGTCCTGCGAGAATCACGCCGCGGAATGGGAGCCCAGCAGTACCTTATTACCTATTCGCAGGCAGGTAGGTATCATGAGCGGTTTGTCATTTGAATGGAAGCGTCTTCAGGCGGCGGCGGGCACTGCGGGGTCGGGGCAGGTCACCCGGCCATCAGAGAGATGCAGCCACCTCCCATACTGCTGGGACGGGCACTCAATGAAAGCCCATTGTCGCTCGAATGGCCCCTGCAATGAAAGACGGTGGGTGCCGTCACAGTGGCACAGAGGTGTCTCAACTCGCCATCACGTCGGGTTTTGACACTTTCCCATCCCCTTGACCAGGATAAAGTGTTCCCCTGCAAACCTCGAAGGAACAGAGGAAAAAAAAACGACGGAGCAGTCGACGAAAGCATCTTGTCTATCTGCCTCAAATTGGGCTGGAATCCTGCGGACCTCATACTTCGAGCCGCCTTCGTTGTTGCTGCCCGCATTGTCTCGCCCATTGTCTCTGGACGGAACGGGCTGCATGCCGACTACATTGGACGAGTCCAGTCGTCTTTGAACACATGCGCGCCATGTCATGACCCTCAGTCCACGACGGACCCTGATTTGCGAATTACCCGGCCCCAATTGAACTCCTGCCGCAACTTTCTGCCGCCGCGCTGCACTCAGAACGATCTTCCATCCTTCCATTCTCAGGGTCCGGCGACACAACCACCACCACACCACGGCCCGACACACGCCTCCATGTCTCGCAAACGGTTGCGATGCATGCCATCCGCCCCTCCTCGATTGGGCATCTCCTGCGCCGTACTCCTCGTCCGCACGCACCTCTCGTCACCTCACCATGGCGAGCCACGTCTCTGACGGGTAGTCTACCGCTGCCGCCGCTGTCGCGCCTCGGCGTCACCACCCAGAAGAGGCAATTGCATGATGCGTTCCTCTTGCCCCCTCTGTACTTCACCGGCCTCCTGCTCGCCTTATGGACGTGGAAGTGTCTCATGATGGTCGTCTTCCAGAACAAGATCATTTACATGCCAGGACTGCCGCCCACCGCGCGCCGTGAGCGGATTGAGGACTACGAGAAACAGTGCTGGGGCGTGCGCTGGGAGGAGAAAAGGGTCCAGGCCGCCGATGGGACGGATCTGGCACTATGCGTGGCCTCGGTAACATCCACTGGCAACGAGAAGACCACGTCGCCCGCGGAGCCCCTTGCCGTGCCGTCGATCTACGTCCTCTACTTTCAGGGTGCGCCCCATCCTCTGCTGTCCTCTGCAGGCGACTAGCAATAAGCATCAAAGGCTCACGACTGTGATTAGGAAACGCATCGTCCATTCCCCCACGACTGCCGGACCTATCATGGGTCCTGCGGACGCTGCAGCGCAGCAAGCGGCCCGCGCGATATACAATGGTGTGCCTGAGCTACCGCGGTTACTGGAGGTCGAGAGGCCGCCCCTCCGAGAAGGGTATCAACCTGGATGCGCAAGCGGCTCTGCGCTGGATTGGGCAGATGCACGAGGATAACGTCGGGCACAGGCAGCAGCCACTAGAGCTGGTGATCTGGGGTCAGAGCATCGGCTCTGGGGTAGCTACGAACCTGGCAGCGTGGGAAGGGTTCCCGCCCACGTTGCGGCTAAGGTCGTTGATCCTAGAGACACCGTTCACGTCCGTACGGGACATGCTGGGTGAGCTGTACCCCCAGAAATGGGTGCCGTATCGTCACCTGTGGCCGTTTTTGCGCAACCATCTGGATAGCTTGACCAACATCGCGGGGATTGCCAAGAACCATCGGGTCAGTTCGGGCCAGGACAAGCCCCATGTCACTATAGTGGAAGCTGGGAGGGATGAGCTAGTGCCGGCGGACCACGGCGCGAGGCTGGTCCGGCGCTGCGAGGAGTTCGGGCTACCGGTCGAGAAGAAGACGGTTCGTGGTGCTTTCCACAACGATGCCGTCATCAGACTGGAGGGTCGTCAAGCAGTCGCCGACGCCATTGAGCAGGTCGCGGCTAAGGTCTGATTGCAAGCATGACATCAAGTGAAGTCCTGGGCACACCAGGCGTTGTGACAACATCGCGGTATTGATGATTACATCGGAAACATGTGTCATTGAAAGTGGACAAGACCCTCGAATTTTTTTTTTACCATGTTTCCGGATTTCGCCTGTCTCTTGACTCCTCCAGGGTCTCGGAAACTGGAAGCGTTCCGCGGGACCTACGCGGTTTCCCGAATCTCCCGATGTGGGAATTTTGAAGAGAATCGTCGTGGATTCGTGATACGGATAGTCAGGGGCATATCAATTTGCGTCGACATCTTCCGGAATGCCGGGTCACATCCAGGCTGGTAAAGATTGAGCCCGGCCTATGGCGTGCAAAGGTTCGTCACAGCTTCAAGGTTTAGACCCATGTGCGGCGCACGGTTCCATACCCAAAACTCTGCTCAACCTCGACTCTCAGTGACAAAGGAGAAAAGACCCGTTTTGTGTCTTCTGGAAGAAAGTTTGGAAGTCGAATTGACCCGTAAAAGGGGACACTCACCTCGGCAGATATCTGGTAGACGACGAATTTGCCTTCCGTGTAACACAGTTCAGGCAGGGGCAAAGCATACGTTTCTTCTTCCAGCTTGGTGATAGGTAGGAGGGGGAGCATGGACACTCTCTCGCTGCCTTAACGTGGATCTTTCCAGGCAGCTTCGTCGAGCATCTTCACGCCGTCGGCAGTCCTGTGCTCGCACCAAGAGGTACTCCTGCGCACGCAAGGCGCTGTGAGGCTACCTCGCCGCCGGAGTTCAGGACCCCAACCCCCTAAGATTGGCACGCTGTGCCAAACCGGGCTCTCTGACTCGCTTGGTGTGCAGTTACACCATCTCATCCCTGCGGAATGGCTTGCTGCTAGCATCCGCCCGGTTCGCACTGCCCGCCAGTGCCCATATCCGGCGTGAAAACTGGAGGCAACCAGCCCGTCGCACGCAAAAACCCCCTGAGTCTGGTCATGTGATATCGCATTTCCAACGTGAGGAGTCAAGGACCCACAGTCGCGTGCAGGGGTGGGAAACGCGTCCAATGACCTCCCCCATCACCAGTCGCCTCAGTCCTCGCAAAAAGCAGCAAGGCCTCGGGGGAGAGATGTAGGGGACCGTGCTAGGATGTTATCAGGCTGTATATATAGATTCGTGAGCCCCGTTTCTACCAAAAAATTCTCGCCTCTCTCTCCTCTCTCTCACGGGCGCCTTAGGTAGGTCAGCAATCTCTCTCAAGTCAATCAATCACGACAACCATTTTTCACCCATCTTTTGAATCTTTCTTTCTTTTTTTTCGATCGCTTCTGGGTTTGAGTTTCTCTACATTTAATTCAATACCTACCATTATCGCTCCGCAAACCCGACCGGTCGGTCATCCACCAGCACAATGTTTGCCAGACGCTATGAACAGCCCCCCTCGCAAAGCAACAGGAGCTTCTCCAAGGGCCACAAGTCGAACAAGTCGACTTCATCATTCAGCAAGACCAGCGGTGTTTCAAAACGCCGCGACTCCCGTGCGACCAGACGGCCCAACACGGCCACCTCATCAAGCACCCATGACACCGAAATGAGCAAGTAAGTTTAGGCGGCGATTCATGCGTTTTCCACAGCCTGCTGACACAACGCATCAACAGCAACCTTACCTCCGCGATCGTGACACTCGTCGTCGGCACCGAACAGCGTCTCTTCGCCGCCCACGAAGACGTCCTCTGCGCATCCCCCTTCTTCCAGGCGGCCCTCCGAGGAGGCAACTTCATCGACGGCTCGCCCTCGTCCTCCTCAGCACCTGCCAGACGCATCGCCCTCCCGGACGAAGAGCCCGAGATTTTCTCGTCGGTCCTCGAGTACCTCTACAAGGGCGACTACTACCCGCGACTGGTGCACAACAAGAGACGCAACTCGTGGGAGATTGAGCAGCTGTCTGAGGACGGAAAGGGCATCGAGTCGACTGTCTACCACCACGGTGTCGACGGCGACTTGCTCAAAGATACCGTCATCTACTGTGCTGCTGAGAAGTACGGACTTGAGGAGCTGAAGCGTGTTTCTCTGAGGAAGCAGGGTCTTCGTGAGTACTATTTAATGCGGTCTCTAGGATGTCTATACTAACCACCGCCGCAGAATCCGGCATCCAATGCAGCACCATCCTCTCATCGGCCAGATACGCCTACGCCCACACCCCTGACAGTGACTCCAAGCTGCGAGCCCACTACCTCGCCTTGATCATCCGCAGCCGCGGCACTTTCAAGCGGAGCGGCACGATGCAGCTGGAGATGTACAATGGCGGTACCCAGCTGTTCTTTGATCTCTTCGTGGCGCTGTGCAACCACGTCGATGACATCTCGACTGCGTAAGTCGTCCTGGGCAATGTTCACCCTTTGCTGTCGCTGACATTCTTACCAGAAACACACCTCGCACTCCCCGCAGTGGCCGTTAAATCACATTATAATCATCTCATCTCATCTTCCCATCTTTTATCTCATCTCCATCTCACACAAGTTCTACCAATACCCGCCTCATAACTAATGACTTCACGTTCTCACGCAATCTTATCTTCATATCTTTCTTTTCTGGCATGGGTCAACGAAGCTTTTTGATTTTAACAAATAGCAAAACAACATAAACAAAAGTGGCGTTTGAAATCCCGAGAGGAAGGGATCGGTTACGGCGTTGCTGGACAAACATTTTTTTTTATTTCTCTTCATCCTTCTCATTTGTTGTCATGTATTTGCTTTTGATTCTCATTCTCACAAGAAACCCCTGTACAATTATCATTACCGTCTCTCCAGAGGTCGAGGACCCTCTCGTAGAAGAAGAGACTCTGGGAACACACATTATTGGGGTAGCGTTGGTGGTTTTTTCGAGGTCCCCCTCGTACATGGCTGAATCTGGAAAGAGCCGGGCACGAGGGTTTTCCGTCATTCTTAGAGCGAAAAGAAAGGCGAAAGGCGAAAGGGAGAAGATCAGATTGCGTTTTCCGCGAGAACGAATTACTTGTAAAATTACCATTCTTCACACTCGCTTTACGTCGTAATCAAACAGGAGTTGATGTGATTGTGTCTGCTATCATGAAGTGTTGATTTCTGACTTTGAAGTTATTCCCAAAAACCTCCTAAACTAGAATCTCACTCTATGCCATGGTTTCAGTCTCAGCCCCCTTTCTCGGCAATTGCAAACTTCACAGCAAGCCGACCCAAAACCTCGGTTCCGGCCCCCAGACCCCTCCCGTGAACGACCGTGAATGCCCAAGGCAGCGTCCCTCTATTCTCTAAACGACGGCGAACCAACGCCAACCCACCCATACACCCACACACCAACATACCCCCCTGACTATCTCGCCCCGGTCAGTCCTCGGGGAACCAGACACACCCACCCCCGGTTCCTGGCCTGCCGCACCACTTTCCTAGCGTCCGCCGTGTTTCTGCTAGAAGGCTGCCATAGTCGGCGTGTTTTGTCAAATCCACTTAAACTCGTGTGTGAGTCATATGTCCAATACTACCACCATACACACCACGCTTTTTGGAGGAGAAGTGATAGTCAGTGTCACGGAAGGGGACCGGCCCCACTTTGGGCGACCGGCCGCTAACGGATGCAAGCACTTTAAACATCCCTGGCTTCGATTGGACTTTTTGTGAGTCGTTAGTCACGGCTGAGATGGATGGGCATTACGCCGACTGGTCGAATTTGTCGTTGCGACAAGTATTCGGGGAAACGGTTCCGTTGGGTTTTAGGTCAGATAAGAAACGAGCTATTGGGGTGCCCTTGTGTCGGGGGGTTTGGTTGGGGCTAGCTGGATGGTTTGAGGTATAAGGTGCGTGATTGCGAACCATCTTCATGGGCTGAAAAGTTCACGGCGGGCGGGGTTTGTTTCTGAGTGACCGGGAGGGTTTTGAGGGGGCGATGTCGCTCCGGGGAAGAGAGGACTTGGAGCTCGGTGCGCAAAAGTGCCCATATGATGGAAGCGAATGGTCGCGATCACGACTCACCATGCAAACACGAGAGAACAGAGTCACGATTCGGCGAAACGCAGGATATGCGTCAGTGTGCCGACCGAGAAAACGGAGTCTAGATAGACTTTTGAGGAGTATTCACAGGTCTGCCCCCCTCCATCATGAGGGATCTAATATGCATGACCTATATGCATGACTGCGCCGCCAAGGCTGTTTCCACCACGCCGAGGCGGCCTATCTGGGCCGGAAGAGGTACAAACAGCAAACAAGGGTGGGGAGAAACAGCATCGCTGCTTTAAGAAAGATAAAGCCACGGTCATGTATGCGTGTCTCCTTTCCTTCGGCCGGTAGAGCCCGATGCTCTGGATAGTCTCATTCCACCCCAACACACCACCGACATCACCCACACAGCACTTCTATGCAGATTATACCCCTGTGCCGGGGAAAGCACCATTCTTGGACAGGACGACGATGCCGCGCTCTCGCGCGATGTAGCCTTTCATGAGATTCTGCATTCGGTGTTAGTGGGCCTGAAAATGAGGCAGCGTGCCGATGCCCAATAGAAATTGGGTGTGTGGTAGGACATTGTGAAGGTTTGATGCCTTGGGCACTCACCGTCACCGACGTGGCGATGCTGCCTAGCAGGCAGATGACGGGTGACAATGAGTATAAAACAGCGCGGCAAGGCAGATGTACGCGTGTGGAAATTTCAGAACCTTTTTCGCCCGACTGGCTCATCGAAAAGCGACGTGTACAGGCAGGCTGACAACGGTTGATGCACGCGGTGCAGGACACGAAAGAACGATGATGCAACGTACCTTGTAAATCATGTTGGCCAGCAGGCACTCGACCTCGTCTGGATCCACGGTCTCCTGACTGCCGATGCTGATAGCGGCCGCGAACTCGGCGACAGGGACTCTGGTGCGGCGAAGCTGAGCGGCGCCGGGCTCCTTGGCCTCCTCGAAGCCACCGGCGATGAAGACTTTGCGAAGTAGGTTGCGGAGGGCGATGTCGCGGCCGCGCTCGAGGGTCAGGTAGATGCGGCGGCGGACGAATTCCTCTTCCCCTTCTTGCAGGGCCAGATCGAAGTTGCGGAGGTCGCCTCTACGAATGCAGTTAGAGAGCGGCAGGAAGAGCTTCTGCAGGCGGGGGAAAGGCTCCAGAAGTCTGCTGCTTGGGAGTGTGTGAGTTGTGAGGAGGTGGCATGGAATGAGGTAGGTAAGAATCCTCCTGCTCGAAGTTAGCAGTTGTGCTGTACTAGAACAGTTCATGATGACTTGCTCTTGGTTGCTCTTGGCGTCTCTATGACATAGGGACCAAGCTTCAGTCAGATGCTTCTCAGCCTAGACATTGTCAACGGTAATTCAAGGACTAGAACGGAGCTTCCTTACTTCAACGTAGTTCTCCTCTAAGAAGAATAAAACACCCTCATAGAACTTGAACGTCACCCGTTGGGACTTGGGGAAAGCCTCCAGAGGAGGCATGTCTCCACGATTTGTTGACAAAGCCTTCAGAATAGTCCTGCTAAGACTGGCAGAGTTGAGCTTGAAATATGTCTTGAAAAGGAGGTTGATGACGTAGTAGATGGCCCATTTCCTTGAGTCTTCGAGGGGCGCTCTGAGAACCGTCAGTCGAGACATCTCCAAAAAGTTCATACTACCAACCTGTCACTTAGGCACAGCGTGAAAATGCGCTTCAGTTGCTGTTCGCAGTCACGCAGCTGTTTCTGCTTCTCCAAATCAGGGTCAAAGTCGTCGCCGAGCTCCATCGCGTTGGCGTTTGCATCGCTGTTGTTACGTTCCTCGTCTGAGCTGATGGCAAACAGTCGCAAGTGCTTGCCGGCGGTGTAGAGACATGGTATCGTCCACGCCTCGAATCCATAGTTGGTGTAGCCCCGAATGAGTGCGGTCGTAAGCTCCTTCCATGCCTCATACACCTTGGTCCACGATGATGACTGAGGTCGGTGTTAGTCATTTTCTCATGCAGCGAAGACATGCATCATGGGAGCTCACCCTACCTCCAGCGCTGGAGTCGCCCTCTACCTTGAGAATCTCGCCAACGGCCTTCCAGTATGCCGAGTACACTTCCACCCAGCCGTTTGTCTCCTCATAGTCAAGCTTGAATTTCTTCGATCCAGATGAGCGCCCGAGCAGCATGTACTTGACGTCGTTCTTGACATCCTGACTGTTTGTGCTCAGCCAGATGGAGCGTAGCTTGTCTGGCTTGTTGACGGGACAGAAGGGCTGGAGTGTTTGTGCGAGCGAGTATCCCGACCTGGCCTTGTAGGCATTGCGAAATTCTTCGAAATGGGCCTCCATGGTGTTGGATGCAGGTGCAGCTCTCTGACGGTGAGTTCTCAGAGAGGTGAGACCGGGGTGTTGAGATGGACGTTGGGAGGACAGGCGACGAACCAATGCTGTCTGAGCCGATCAACCAAGGTACCTAGCGAGGTACTGGACCCAGGAGGGAGTGTATCCGATCTTCAGTGATGAGTGGCCCTCTGTGATCCCTCAAGGGTGCGTCGTCTCCTCTGCGATGCCCGTTCTCTGTGGACGAGTTCAAGCTGCGCTATGATTGGTCAAAAAGCGACACCATCGGCGGGACCCAGAGTGCCAGAACAACGTCTGTCATCAGGCCGGGGCTTTGGATGCCCTCAAATCCAGGCATCAACCGCCGTCAAATTCCTCGGTCGCGCAGCCACACTAGACCCAGCAGCGGAGGCAAGCGCAAGTGGAGACAGATCGGTCGCACCAGCCACAGCCCTTACCCCACAAGGCTTCGGTAGGGGCACACAACATTTCTGACGGCACAAATTCTCTTTTTTTCCTTTCCCTCTGAATCGGAACTGACCCTGCAGCAACCACCACGATATCGGATATTCGACCATCGGCCAGCAATTCAAAGTAAGTCACCAGTTGCCACAAGGTACGGAAGGATTATTTATCTAACAGCCGCGCAGATGGGTAAGCACAATATTCTCTCAATCCTCCCCGCGCGAGACCTGGACGCGAATGCGCGACCTGAACGAAATTTGCGAACCGACGACAAACCTTTCGACGCTCGTGATGGACCTCAACTACTTCTACGACGAGAGCACTGGGACGACGGCGGAGTGTGAAATGCATTTGTCTTTCCGATGAGTCGCTGCCTTGCCTTGAAATAAGTTGGCGGCACCACTCGCCCCCGGGACAATTTTGCCTTGACGTGGCGGGCTTCTTCCAATTCGACAAACTGGAGGTCAATCAACAACCTGCGCTCCGACGGCTCTCGGCATGCAATTTTTGCCCAGCAGTCGCAGTCGACAATCTTTCGACGGAACCTCTGCAGCAAATACACCATGTCTCGGTCAACGCAAACGCACACGAATCCTGGTCTTGGCGCAGAGGAACATTTTTTGACACCGGGACGGCACGCAGCTAACATATTTCCGCTCCAGGTCGTCTCACGGAATACGAGGTCATCGGGCGCCACTTGCCCACCGAGTCCAACCCGACTCCCGCCCTGTACCGCATGACCATCTTCGCCCCCAACACCACGGTTGCGAAGTCCCGTTACTGGTACTTCTTGCGCGGCCTGAAGAAGGTCAAGAAGGCCACCGGTGAGATCGTCAGCGTCAAGGAGGTACGTAGTCTCGAGAATCAGGATCAACAGCCCAGACGACAGCGAACTAACTCGAATTCCCCGCCGCACAGATCCAGGAGAAGCACCCCCTCAAGGTCAAGAACTTCGGTATCTGGATCCGCTACGACTCTCGCTCCGGCACCCACAACATGTACAAGGAGTACCGTGAGATGTCCCGCACCGACGCCGTCGAGGCTCTCTACTCCGACATGGCCGCCCGCCACCGTGCCCGCTTCAGGTCCATCCACGTACGTCACGTGCTCTCATTTTCTCACGATTCGACCCGTCCCACTAACGCATTCCCAAACAGATCCTCAAGGTCGTCGAGCTCGAGAAGGCCGACGATGTCAAGCGCCCCTACATCAAGCAGCTCCTCACCAAGGGCCTCACCTTCCCCCTCCCCCACCGCGTCCCCAAGATCCCCAACCAGAAGATCTTCTCCGCGAAGCGCCCTACCACTTTCGCATAAATTCACTGTGCGGGGCGTTGTTTCTCTGGTTTTCGACAAATGGAGGGGCGGGCTACTACTACTACTGGCAGGTGTTCACTAGGTCTCATGGAACTATCACATTTGCTTTACTGAAGGCAGGGGGCCACACAAAATGGAATGAAGAATCACAAGAATCAATTTTCGAGCATGGCCAGAACAAGTGGGAAATGAACAAAAAGTCCTGATAGACCCGGCGAATGACGATACCTGAGTACGAAAGCTTGTGAACATGACCTTTTGATTATGAGATAATGCCCTCTGGTAGTCTGGCTCGGTCAGCAGGTCGGCTTCGGGTTTCCCAGGAAGCACGGGCATGATGCCTGCTCGGCCGAGCCGTGTGTCAATTCAAGTTTGTGAGCCAAGACCTTTATTTGAAGCAAGCATGACTCCAGTGAAATCAACGGTCGCCTCTTCCAAAAGACTCTTAGGTGCAGCACCACTGCGCATCTCCGGCAGATGCGAGTGAGATGCCTCGTTGGCCGAAATGAAGGTTAATTCAAGCCCGTAGGAGAAATTGGGCAGCATATTGGTGATGGGTTCGTCATCAGTCGAGACTGTCTGTGACGTAGTCGTAATGCTAGCTGTGCTCAAGCAGTGGCATCCAGCTTGGTAGTTCAATAGTTGACCGTCCGGCTTAGACGATGAGGATCAAAAGCGAGCATTTCCAGCAAATGCTTTTCCACGTTGAGATCATCTCGGCATCCCACATCTTCTCAAAGCCCACACTAAGACGTGTATGTACTGAGAGATGAACCTGGGATATGGTTCCCGTTTTCAAAAGACTGATAGGCGTAACACATCATATCGTACAGTCCCCTCCAAAGATGTAAATCAATCCCCAGGCGACCTTTCCGTATTCGCCTCGTCCACAAACTCGCTCCATGTACTCCAATCCCACGAAAAGTCTCCAGCGTCCATCTGTAGTCCAAAGTGGTTAATCAGATCCTGCGGATGGCCCCATAGCGGCGTGTTGCCGAACATGGCCATGTCCTCCGGCGGCGGAGGCGGCGGCACGGCTGGGTTTGGCGATGCGTCGACCATCATCGGCGCAGCACCAACAGCAGCAGGAGCACCGGCTCCAATTCCAACACCAACACCCATGGGCGCCAGGACCGTAGGCACTGCACCGGGCGGTGGCAGCGGTGGCGGCGGCATTTGTTGACGCGGTTCAACCCCACCGCCAACATCGACATCACCATCCCCATCTTCATCTTCGTCATCATCGACATCCACATCGCCGTCATCGTCTTCGTTCTCGTCTTCCTGCTTAGCCGTGTGTGCAGCGGCTGCCGCAGCCGGAGTCGTCGTCGAAGCAGCCTGCACACCACGACCACTTCCACCAAGCTTCAGATCACCCATCAGAGCCTCCGCCCTCGCCGCCCGCGCCTTCCGCAGCAGCTTCTTCAGCGGCTTCCACAGCGTCCCCCGCCTCGTGTCCGCGATCCGTGCCCCCATCTCCGAGAAATTCCTGTCGACGACCTTCCACGCCCGCTCCACCAGCTCCCCCCTCGTCTGCACGCACAGCTCCGCCAGCGCGACCGCCAGCGGGTGCCACTGCACATAGCTGTCGATCCACCACCCGAACCGTTCCCGGTATGTGCCCGTGCTGAGCTCGACAAGCTCGATGGTGTTCACCGCCGTCCGCAGCATCGTCTCCCTCGCCACGCGCGGCTTCGCCGCCGCCGCCGCCGCCCGCGGCGTGAACGGGTACTGCGCCGACAGCCACATCTTGAGGATGATGATGCGCACCGTCACCGCCGCGTGGTTCGCTGGCAGGTGCTGCTGCGCGTCCTTCTCGCCGCCGCTCCCGTCTTCCGCAGCGGACGACGTCGCCGGCGGCGGCGCCGTCCCGAAGAGCGCCTCCAGCCGCTGCGCGTGCGCCATAATCTCGTCCTCCGAGGTCGTCGGCTCGGGCGTCCCGTCGTTGTCGAGCGCGAGCTGCGGGTGCCGCGGCCGGAGGTTGCCGAAGATGCCCGAGCTCATGGACGTGCACAGGCAGAACGTCATCTCCGTCGGGCCCGTCCTGTCCTCGAGCGGCGTCGTTGTGGATGGCCCGAAGTCGTCGTCGTTGAGGTTGTACGGGAGCCGTGTGTTGTACGACTGCCGCGGGATGGCGGCGTCCGTGCCGCGGTCCTCGGCGGCGCGGATGTCGAGCACGACAATCATCCACCACAGCCGCCGGCGCATCTCGGCCTCGAACGGCGGGATGGGAGGGGAGACGCCGTCGCGGTGGAGGTGGAGGGCTTGTGCCAGGCGGACGACGAGGGGGATCAGGGCCCATGATGCCCTGCTTGCGTTGTGGGTGCGGAGGAAGCACTGCGTGCGCGTTAGTTACCCCGACTTGTGTGTCAAGAAAACATGAGTTGAAACTTACGACGTAGTTTGTGAGAGCTTGGAGGGTCTTGATCTCGGTGCTGTTGAGATAATCCGCCTTGATCAGCGCCCTCTCCACGCCCTCCCTGTAACGCTGGGCAAGGACGCTCCTCTCCTCGCCCAGGTTCTTCACGCATGCCTGATTTGACAAACTCGTAATGGCCCCGAAGTACATGGAAAAGAACAACGCCTCCGTGGCATCGTCGATCCGTTTGTTTGGCGTGTTAGCAAACGCCTCCATCTCAGCACATGTCGTCGGCCGGTGCAGCACCTTAAACGCCGGGTCCACATTCTCAAAGAAGATCCTACACATGTACAGAATCTGCTCGCGCGGCGGGTGCTTCATCTCGTCCCCGCCAGGAGAGGCCACGGTGCTGCTCAAAATCAAACCAGACAACGCCGGCGGCGTCAGGCCCTTGTTCGCAGAGCTCTCCGGCGTCGTCATCGGCGCCTCGTCCTCGGACGACTCGTCCCCGTCAGACGGCTGGTCTAGTGCCTGCCTCATGCCCTCGACCTCCTGGCACAGGTTGTCCCAGAACTCGGCGCTCATCAGGTTCGCCGCCGGCGCGGGCTGGTCCCACCCCGGGGCGGCGGGCGACGGCCCATCCGACTCGCCGGCTCCGGTCCCGGCTCCCGCTGAACTGCTGCTCCGCCCGCGGCCGGCTTGCACATGCGCCGCAGCCGCGACCGCCGCCACGGCGGCATCCTTGGCGGCGGCGTCGAGGTTGCCCGAGTCGACCTTGGAGACGATGCTCTCGAGGCGGGTGATGCGGTTGAGGAGCTCGCTCTGGCGGCCCTGGCGCGGCTTCCGGTTGCGCTTGCGCGAGGGGAAGACGCAGTCCAGGTCGGAGCGCTCGCACTGCGTGCACCGGGGCTGGATCTTGTCGCATTTGATCTTGCGGTGGCGGCAGTTTGCGCAGCTTAGGGGTTGTTTGCCGCTCGGTTCCTGCTGGTGCTGGCGCGAGGCCGCGCCTGATGCCGGCGGTGTCATTGTTCGTATGTTTGTGTTGTATTGTGTGATAAATTGTTGCGAAATGTGTGATAGTGCGAGTGTGAAGTGTGTGTAATTTCACATGGGAAGTCGAGTGCTGACGTATGTGATGTGTCGCTCGCTAGTCAGGATAGGTCAAGTTCAGGTCGTGGTGAGTGAGTGAGATGGGTGCAGGTGAGCCCAGCTGATGTCGGCCCAAGGCATTGAGAATGGCGAGACTGGGTACGATACACGCCGAGCTGTCGAGAAGACGTTGAACAACTGCTGTAGACTTATATCAGTCCTGGGTCTGCTCATGAAGAAGGAAGAAGACAAGAAAGTCTTGTCGTCGTTGGCTTTTTTTCGCTTGGCGGTGCTGAGAAGGGGGGAGGGAGGGTGTGGAAACGACGGGCTGCTGTGCCTGAAAGAATGGGGGTTCGATCTGCATTCAGCAACGACAAAATTCCTTACACTAAAGAGGAACGGCCGTGATCCCCACTTTGGGGCCGGTCGGGGAAAGCTTAAAGGTTCTTTGCTCGGGGGCCGGGGGGTCCAAACCCTGCCCAAGGATGTCTTGCCACGGGCCGTATTTTGTCGCGTTGCTGGTCCCCGGGAATGCGGTTGGTTTGCGTGTGTGAGAGAGTGTGTGTCCCAGGAAGGATGCCGACCGGGTTGGTGAGCAGAGAGCTGAGCCTCCGGGACGGGGAAAGAGAGAAGGTCAGTCAAGGGCAGAGGAGGGGGAGAAAGATGCAGTGTTCGTCAGCACCGGCGGTCCTAGTCATATTGCGGAGCTTGACACCCCCGTTTCATGCGCTAGTGTAAAGCGCGATAAAGCCGAAGCCCTCGTCGCTCTGGTTCTCCTGTAAAGGAAATGGCCGATGGTATGAGTCAATCTCCATTTCACAAAATATATAGTCTTTCCGTTGAAGAGGGAAGAAACTTGAGCAGAGTTAATGGAGATTCCAGCCAAGCCTAGATTTGCATGCCTTTTGAAGCCAGGTCACATCGCTTGATAATAGGGCGCTCAATACCAAGACAGCAGAGAAATCACATCGACGCCAAGACTATCTATATATATCATAAAAACGCCAGTCATCATGGATATCAGCCCAGAACCGCTAGACTTCAAAACGGTCAAGACGACCCTGCCAACACGGCCCCTGCCGCCACACGCCTCGCGACAGCCCGTCGTCACCGACCGGCTCATCCTGAGGCCCGTCTCCGCGGACGACCTGCAGGCCCTCCACATGCTGCGGACGCAGCCCGAGGTGATGAGGTTCTCGGCGGTCGGGCGCGTGGACGCGGACCTGGACGAGACGCGGGCGCGGCTGGCGGAGAACCTGCCGCCCCACGACGCCGACAACTACGACGTATCCATCTGCCTGCGGTCGACGGGCCGGTGGATCGGCATCGGCGGCTGCAAGAAGCCCAGCGGCGGCGACCTGGGCTGGCCCGAGATCGGGTACATGCTGCAGAAGGACTACTGGGGCAGCGGGTACGCGACCGAGTTTGTGAAGGCCTTCCTCGGCGCCTGGTGGTCTCTGCCCCGCTCCGAGTGCGAGATCGCCGTCGAGAGGGCCTCCGTGGAAGGCGAGAGGGCCGTCGTCCGGGGACGGGCGGGGGAGGTGGAGGGGGGCGTTGAGGAGATACTCACGGCTGTGACGGCGACGGATAACCCTGCCAGCCAGAAGATTCTCACGAAGTTGGGGTTTGAAAAGTTTAAGGTGTGGAAGGAGGTGGACGAAGAGAAGCAGACGGAGATCGTCCTCGTCGGATACGGCATCAGGCGGCCCAGGCAATAGCCAAGACAATAGCCGGAGCAAGGCGATGCCTCTTTGCTATATGACGTTGAAAGCTGAGGGGGGCGGCGATTGGACCGCCGTCTCAACTTGGGACGCAATCTCAACCTTTGGACAATCAGTTGTCCGAATAAGCGCGCAACTGTTCTCTTTCGTCATCGGCACAATTGACCCGGGGATTCAGACGACCGGCCGGTTACCGACTGCGAGGAATCCCGGGGGATGGTGGAAGTCAGATCACCGCGTGGTCAGGCCTCGAGAACCCCATTGGCAAGCAGGGGTCGTCCGGGCTGGCGGGCGGCAGCGGGACGGGAGGACACCATTGTGACCTCGGACATTTTTGCTCGTCCGCGATTCTCCCGATCGAGAGTCGGCGACTGTAGGCGCCGTTGTATCCACATAACGGCTTGCTATATAACGAATACGGGTATCGTCCCGAAACCTAGATAGATTTTGGAGCAAATTATCAAGAAAAGGTTTCTGTACGCCAAGAACATATCGTCGATTACGTAGCAACATCACGACAAACGCATCAACGCCAACTCGACTCAGACACTCGGCAGCCGGTCACACACACGGCACACAGCCCTCTAGATCAGCATGTCGCAACTAGGCTTGACTAGCAACATCGTCACTGCGACAGGCATCCTCGGATGCGCTTGGTGGGCAGGTAAGCTCTTCTGATGCCTCCGGGGGGGTTCGTCGTGTCATTTGCAGTCGCTAAACTCTTAGCACAGGCGCGGGGCAGTCGTTGTCCATCTTCAGCGTCGCGGCGGCCCTCGAGACCAGCGCAGAGCCGATCCATGCACTGAAGCTGTGGCAAAACCTGTTCTACCGCGGCATGTCGATAGGCCCAAAGGTCGCGGGCATCACCTTTCTGTCGCTGGCGTATTCGGCCTACGACCGCTACCGGCACGGCCTCGCGTGGAAGCCATTCGTCGTTGCCGGGGCACTCGGTCTTGGAATCGTGCCGTACACGTTCGCCTTCATGGGGCCGACCAACGAGAGGCTCCTTGCGGGTGCGCAGGGCGTGGTGGCGCTGGGATGGTCCGAGACCCGAGAGCTGCTCGTGAGGTGGCAGACGCTCAACATTGTCAGGAGCTTCTTCTCAATTGCCGGTGCCGCCGTTGGGCTCTGGTATACGGCCTTCCCTTGAGGAAGGGTTGGTTGAGGGCATGGGATTCTCGCAGAATATCGATCGTCGTGTATAGACAGGGGTCGGAAACTTTGGGACGGAGCAGATTCATGTAAGATATAGATAGTTCTGGAAGAGGTGCCGAACAGGCGGTTTGGTTTGTTGGTGGGCGGCGGCCCATGCATTTTCAGGGTGGTCATCTTGGGGTGGTTTTCTTGGGGTGGTTTCAAAGTACCAAAGAGTTGAATCTTGGTAGGGTCAGTACATATCCGTACGCCGTACATAGATAGCAACAGGCGCAATGCACAGCACCGGGACCTTGCAAGCCTCGTTTGTAAGTCTGGTTGTGACGGGTTCCTGCTCACCTGCTCACCGCTAGATTCGGGAGTCCCAAAACCTTGGCTGCGACTACATCATACACGCATGGCGCAACGCAACGATTGAGACGAGACGGGATCGCGGGGTGGCACTGGCAAGTTTAATGTCACGACAGTCAAGGCGCCGTACCGCGGAGCAGCATCCGGTTGCCAGGTGCGGTGCGGTGCGGTGCGGTGCGGTGCGGTGCGGTACGGTGCAGTGCAGTGCGATCTGTGCTGAAGCGGTTGGTGGTGCAAAGACATGGTGACGCTGTCTTGGGTTGAGTGTGTTGGGACTTGATGGTACTAATGGTAAGGTAGGTATCTGTAGTGGCTGGACCGGTTCTTTCGGCGGCGTGGTGAAGGGCGGATGGGATGGCGGGGACAGAGTTGGCAACGGGATGGGCAGAGTTTACCGGTCGCCCAGCTCTGGGGATGTGGCTGGCCGCGTGTGGTGTTGGTGGCCGTGGGCCGTGGGAGACACATCTTTGGCGGTTTGTGAGTCCGGCGGCGGCTGAGCGGGTGCCAGCCCCCGCAACAAGGCACATCGCAGCAGGCCGTCTCCAGACGGACTCCAGCCAGAGGGCTCACCTGGGCAGACTTCCAGGCTGGATCCCGGGGGGCCGGCCAGGGCCCATTAGCTGCCTTGAATTCGCCTTGCCCTATCTCTCGTGTTGAAGTCATGTTTAATGAGGAATTCGTCAACACCAATTCCGTGTGCATGCCCGCTGGATGCCCACCGTTCCAACCCAACATGAATGAAGGCGCCGGGGAGCCCGAGTTGTTTGCAGCGAGTGTGAGATGGGGGCCGTACGGCAGTGTGATTCGTGAATGCACATGAACCTGAGGAAGTCAGACGAAGGTGGGAGAGCGGAGGAAGGGAGGCAGGCCGAAGGACGTTGAGTGACGGTCGAGAATAAGCAGTAAGGTAGGTACACCCAAAAGTGAAAGGTACCGTGTCCCAAGTGGAAGGCATCGCACTGCATCGCATCGCATCGCATCTCAGCGGCCGGATATCTGATGACCCCATTTATTTTTTTTCGAGAGAGAGAGGAGAGGTCCACGACCAGGGAAGAACAGAAGGGAAGGGAAGCTGTGCCATGCCAGGGTGCACGTGTCAGCCCAACAGCCAAACGTTTTCCCTGTTTGATCGCTATTCTTACCTGCCACTGCCCTGTCCAGCCCGACTGCCTGCTGCTGCCCTACCCATGTCCCATGTCCCATGCACTGTACCCATGTCCAGCCCCTCCGCCGTCTGTTCTTGGTCTCCCGTCTCTGCCTGACGATGTTGCTGCTCTGACCGAGGGTTCCTTCCAGTGCAGGTCCATACCTAAGGTACTAAGTAGGTTGCGACTTGACCCCTCCAACCTCCATCCACGCTTGCTCAACCGTCCCGTCTTCACCCTCACCACTACTGCGGTAAACTCAAGGCAAAAAGGTGCAGGTCCAGGTACGGTACCCTGTCCACCTGGAGTTGCAGTCCGAGTACTTTAGTTACATCATCAGCTCTCACCCGCGCGCCGCCCAGCTCAAATCAACCAAAACAGCCCTCCTCCCTCGAGTCGTCCGCCGTCGCTTCGCTCTCACACCCTCCGGACTGGAATCATCCATCGCATCCACACACACTCACACATACGCACTCCCACGCGCGCCAACGTCTTTCGTCTCTCTTCGCGCATGCGCATATTGCCGGCTGCGTGCCCCTACCACAACCTCGCCTACTTGACTCACCGTTGCAGCTGCTTGGCCTCAGCCTGCTTCTGCCTGCCTGCCGTACCATACCTACATCTCCGTCTCGTATGACGATGTTATGGCGGCCCGCATCCCAGGCACAGGAAGTCTAGCTCTCGCTTATTAGTACATGTTGATACCCTCCGACTCCCTTCGCAGTCGACACTAGTCTCCCCTCCCCCTCCGTATATCCAGCAACTTGCTTTGACAAGACGCATACTCCAGCGCCACGCCCGCCGCGTCAAACGCTGTTATTACCGACTCAACATCTACCAGCACAAGCCACGGCCGTTATATCTACCCAACCCAGCCCGTCCGATCCCCACACTTTTTTCCCGGGACCTTCCTGCCCAAAGGCACACTGTTGATGAAGAGTTCGGCCCCGGATGGCGACGGCGACTCCAGAGCCAGACTCGAAAGAGTCTAAAAATGCTCAACCTCAACCTCCACCCCAACCACAACCACAGCCTGCAGACTCAAAGCCTCCAAACTTTTATGGTTATTTGATCAACCAGGGCAAGGTGCCAACCCCGATTCTGGATGCCCTCCTCCGCGCCATCGCGAACCACATTGTACGTCTAATCGTGTTCCCCATTTCCGCCCGCCCTTGTCTCTCCACCCCGCTTCGCAATTCCGGGCGACAACTGACTGACCCCGCCAACAAAAGATCACTGAAATCGGCGACAAAAATGTCCAGGCCTTGACTCCCCAAAAGCTTGCCGCCTTCTACAAGGCGGTAGGCGGCAATTATGACGGTAAGCATATCCTCGGATCACCAGGTGCAAGCTTGCCATGCTGACGTGCCGTCATCGCAGCCCTTTTCATCGAAATGCCCTACCCCGCCATATCTTACATCTGGCAGGTCACTGGGTGTCAACACTCCCTGCAACCCTCCGACAACGATTTCGATGCCCCTTCCGTACCGGCTCTGACAAAACGCGGCTTTGTACGATGGGAAATCATCGAGATCTTGCTAGACCCGGAAGAGCATGTGCCCTTTATCCAAAACGCAGTCAAGAACTGGAACCTCAAGCATCCCGAGACAAATGAACCGTTTCCTAAAGACCTGCCCGACGACGCCTTTCCTGCCCAGCCAGACCCCGAGATTTCTGAGTGGCACAAGAAATGCGCCGAGAAGTTGAGGAAAGCTGCGACCCCCAATCAAGACTCAGCCGCACCGAAACCCGCCGCCGCCGCCGCCGCCGCTGCTGCTGCTGCTGGTGCACCACCTTCAAACTGGCCGCCGGAAAGGGATGAGCCGAGAGTCAAGGCCGCATATGTGCACGTTCGAAACCCCTATCCAAAGGCATCACCACCTCCGCGCGGCCCCCAGACCGAGTACTTTCCCCCGCCGACAAGGCCAGTGGCTTACAGTCATGTACCGGGTCATGGCGGGCGTTATCCCCCGTCCCGGCTGAACATCCCAACAGCCCGATCTCCCGAGCAAGAACGGTACCGAGGTCAGAATCAGAATTCGCCAGATGATCGCCGCCGCCGAAGCTTCTCCGACTATCCATCTCCCTCGGGGGATCCCATGTATGCTTCGGAGCATCTCCACCCAAATAGGCCACCCATGCAACCTAGAAGACATAGTCAACCTCGCCACTACTCGTCCTCCTCGACTTCCGATTCCGAGGAGCCAGCGAGCCCACGATCCAAGCGCAGACCTCACACGCATCATTCCAACGAACCCCCACCTCCAGGCTTCCGGCGCATGCCTCCTCCCCCGCCATCGGTTCAAGTACCTTCAGGGGCTCGCCTGCATCGCTCGGAGCTACGGGCAGACGACTCCCGCCGTCGAAGCATCCCGATCGTTGAGAAGATCAGCGAGAAAGTGGCCTCTATCCTCCCCAACGGTCGTTCACCGGATCGGCAGCGCAGCACTTCGGGTCGCCGGAGCGATCCACCCTCGCGCCGCAGTCGTGAGCATCTTCCCACGTCGAAGCTGAACCGCAGCTGGCCCGACATCGCTCCGGACGAGTCAGAAGCTTCCGAATCTGAGGAGGAGGCGCGCCGGCGTCACCGGCGGCGTGAGTTGGAGGAGCGAGAGCGAGCAGAAAGGGAAAGGCAGCAAAGAGCCCGCGACAGAGAGCGCGGCAGGGACAAGGATCGAAGACGCGACAGGGAGAGAGACAGAGACTACGAACATCGAGAGCGCGACAGAGGAGAGCGCGTAGTAGACTGGGAGAGGGACGAGGACAGGGAGGCTCGCCGGCGGCGGGAGCGACTGCACCCCGTGCGTCCGGAGGCCCAGTGCCGCACCAGCAGCCACGCCGATATAGATCGCATGCGTGAGCGAGGCGAGCCTCCCTGGGAACCTCGGGACCGTGAGTTCAGAGATGATAGAAAGAGATACAAGGAACCGCGCGGTGCCAGTCCCACGATTTCTGGCGTTGGCGGGCGTCAATACCCTAGTACCAAGCAGGCATGGGATTGATTTTGACCAGGGGCATCGATTTGAGCGGGCAATTTTGAGCGATTTTGGTGGATTTGGGCTCGGATGGATATAAAGGGATATCATGATGATCAATCTTCACGCTTCAATCTTTGTACAACATGCTTATCTCACCTTGCGAACTGAGAGAGTCAGTTGAGTGCACATAGGGTAATGAGACATGAACATTCTGCTGCAATGTCTCTCATGCTTTAATGCGTTTCTATCTCAAAATGAAGCCAATCAATGCTATGCTCTGCCAATCCAACCAATGTTCGTGCCGTGTTACCATTCTCCCTCGAGGCCCTCTCCTTCCTCGTCGTCTTCTTCATCGTCGGACATCAGATCCTCGCTTGGGAAGCAAGAAGCCATGATTGTGTCAACGGGGCCGTCTTTTCCAGGGCACAACCTATTTTGTGAAGAAGCGCCACTGTATTCAGAAGGCCCAGAACTCCGGACCTCGAGACACTGGAGCAGCTCATTGAGCCCCTCCCTAGAAGAGTCCTTGCTGCGGCCCGCAAGCGTCTCGCTGCCGGCCAGCGGCATGCGATCATGTGCAGAGTAATCGACGCGCTCCGACTCGGTTTCGTGCGTGACGCGGGGCCTCCTCGGCCCCCCCTCTTCGTCCGTGGTGTCAAGCTCAGAGTCCGGCTCCTCATCCATGATCTCATCCAGAGTGTCATACTCAAACTCTTCGGCGTCGGCGATGGCTTCGAAGACGTCGGATAGATCTTGTCTGAGTGTCCTGAATTCGTGAATTGGCTCAGGGTCGGAGCTCCCGTCGACGTCCATCTCCTCCGCTACAGCATGCCCCTCTCCCGGCTTCGTCTGGCGCCTCTTGCTCGGCCTGCTATCCCCGTTCGTATCCTTTCGCTTGCTACCGCTGCCGCTACCGCTTATTTCCTCGCTTCTCTCCCGCTTCGTCTCTCGTCGATGCGCAGCGGCCATGGACTTGGCGATGGGAAGGTGGTATGCGTTGACGAAGCCCTGCGGCAGGCTTCTCGTCTCGGGGCATCCCTTCCGGAGACGCGCGATGCGGTAGTGGTAGGGGCACTGGCGCTCCACCTTATGGATGAGGGACGGGTGGAAGGGTCGGGCGAGGCAGCGTTGCGAGATTGGGCCGTGGGCGCATTTATTGCGGCGGTGGAAGAGTTGGCAGTTGCAGGTGGTGAAGTGGATGTAGATTCGTTGGCACATTTTTTTTTTCTTCTTTTTGATGCGACGATGCGTTTGTCGTAGTTTTGCTTGGTATGCTAAAGATGCCCCTTTTCTTTTGTGATGCGTAGTGGTGAAGTTGGCAATGCTTTTTGGTGTTGTGGTCGGGTGGAAGTTATATTCAGACGAACAGATGGGGAGGTAACAATAGCAAGTTGGCTGACGTCGGTTGAAGGGTTCAACAAAAGAGCGTGAGATGGAAGGAGCGAGTGAGGTTGAGGGCTGTCGTGAGGAAGGTGGACTGGTGGTGAGTAGAGTCCGTCGGGTTGTTGTTGGCTTTTTTCTCACTCGAGACCCGTCGGTGAGGCGGCAGGCTTTTTGGGTAGGGGCGGGATAGACCAGTGACGGCAAGAGCTTCGTCTGTCCTCCCTGCCGAGAAAATGAGTGGACTTAAAAAGCGATGGCTGTTATCTAGGGGGGATGGTTATCTGAGAAGATGCAATTCACCTAAGAGTATTCGCCTAGTCGAGTTGTTGATTTCATCTACTCGGTACTGATACCCTTAAGTAAAGCAGGCTGTCTGAAGCACGACTTTCTGTCCAAAATCCCTCCTTTTCATAGTAACAAGTGACAAAGAAAGAAACCACATAGTTTTCCTTTGCTGGAGCGACTACTTTGAAATGTCAAAAGATGGGGTATCAATATTAAAATCTAAAGAGTGGTGACGACGCATCCTCCCCAAGAACAACTCCCAAATTCTATCGTTCTCTATGTCCAGACCTTTCCCATCACCATCTCTGCCCATTTCATACGCCCCTTTCCACATCCTTGCGTCTTTGCAGATCCTCTCGACTGGTCTCATCGCTGGTCACCAGCCCCTGCTCCGTCACATGCTCCTGGTCCAGGCTGTACCTCTTGATCGTCAGACTCAGCACCATGCAAAACCCAGAAAACGCAATCAGACTGATCCAGATCGCCCTCAGCGCGTCGCAGTACGCCTCCACCAGCTCGGCGCGCACCGCGTCCCGCGGCATCTGTTTGATGATCTCCACCACGATGGTCGCGTCGCGGGAGTACTCGTCCGCGAGGTGTGCCAGGTCTGGTACGGCCGCGAGTTTCTCCCGGAACGCGTTCTGGAAGATGACGCCGGAGACGGCCACACCGAGGGACTGGCCAAAGGTCCGGAGGAACGAGTAGAATGCGGCGGCCTGGCCGTTGAGCGCCGGCTCGCACGCCGCCTGGATCGAGAGGGCCATGGCCGGGAAGAGCATGCCGGTGCCCAGTCCGATTGGGATGTTGAGCCAGATCCAGGCGGGCACGGTGGTCCCCGGCTTCATGAGGCACAGGAGTCCCGCGCCAAGGGTCGTGATGACCCAGCCGGACCAGATGGACCAGCGGTATCTCCCCGTGATTCCGGCGACGAGGCCGACGGCCATGGCGGCGGGGGCTACGGTGAGGGTTTCGGGAAGGGCGGCAACGGCGGATACGACGAGGGAGTACGACTTTACGGCTTGGTAGTAGAGGACTGTGAAACTATCAGCATTGAGCTAAGAAAGGGGGCAAAGGTGCATAATGGGAGTCTTACTGAGAAAGTAAAGAAGAGACCAGAGAATCATGCCGTGAAAGACCGTCATGATGTAATTCGCAACCATGGTCCAGTTGTTGAAGATTCCTTTGTCAATCATGGGCTCCCTTGCGAACCTCAACTCCCAGACCCCAAACGCCACGAGGATGAAGACCCCCAGAACGAGCGGCAGAAGCGACCTGAAGGACTTCCACTCGTACATGACGCCGCCCGTCGATATCCCGAACAGAAAACTCGTCGAGCCTGCGGTGAAGAGGAAACTCCCTAGCCAGTCGAACCGGCCGAGCTTGCCCGCGATGTCCCCCGGAATCTTGGCCTGCTTCAGGAAGAAGAAGATCATGACGACGCCGATGGCGATGATGGGCATGTTGATCCAGAAGATCCACGCCCACGTCACGTTCTGCGCGAAGCCGGCCCCGATCAGGGGCCCCGTGACCGTCCCGACGGACCAGACGGCGGAGAGCAGCGAGAACCACTGCCCGCGCACGGAGAGCGGCACAAGGTCCGTCACAATGACCTCGCACAGCGCAAGGATGCCGCCGCCGCCGACGCCCTGGATCGTGCGGCCGACGATGACGACGCGGAAGCTCTTGGCGACGGCGCCGACCACGGAGCCCGCGGCGAAGAAGAGGGCCGAGACGTAGACGAGGGGCTTGCGGCCGAAGATGCTGCTCAGGCCGGCGACGGTGGGCTGGAGGACGGTGCTCGCTAGGAGGAAGCTGGTGCCGGACCAGAAGGCCTCGAGGGCGGTGCCGCCGAGCTCGGCGCTCATTGTCGGGAGGGCGACGGAGAGGGTCGTGGCGTCGAAGGCGACGGCCAGAGCGACGGTGCAGAGGGCGCCGAAGGCGAGGAGGAACTCGCGCGAGGGCTTGAAGACGAGTCTGCCATCTTTGTCGACGTGTGTTGTTCGTTTCTCTAGGACCACGGCTGGTGGTGGGGGTGGTATGTTTGGTTCTGATGAAGACATCTTGAAAGGATGTGGTAGTTTGGAGATGATTCGAGAAGGAGAAATATGATGGGTGGATAGACAAGAGAGGTCAAGCTGTAGACTGGGTGCTTTTTACGCTGATAAAGGGGTGTTGTTATTCAGAGACTATGGAGCCCGAGCTGTGAATAAGTGATTCAAGAGTCAATGCCTCTTAAATACAAAGCTGAGCACCCACGCTCGAATGCTGTCAACGTCTTCGCATCTTCTCCGCTCCGTGTCAGGAGATTACTTCATACATAATCCACGGCCAGCCCCAGTTGGTAAGCCATACATACACAATATGCCGGTCTGCGGCTCAACACATGGTCGACGCGCTAAGGGAACTGCGAATGGCCTCATGAGCGGCCGAAAAGCGGACCACCTCTCGTAATTCCGACGCTAATCAATTACTCCGCCGTAAATCTCGACTCGTCAGCATGCCCTGTTGCCTGGTAAAAGATTGGTCCGCAGGGCTGCCGTGATGTGCCAGTCGGTCGAGCTGAGGTGGGTTTCGCCCGACGGAGGGCATGCCGGGGCAACGTAGTGCAGGCCAGAGCGGTAAAGACCGCGATCTTGAGTGGCATCCATTCCGACGGACAAGGCGGGCGAAATGTTCTGCCGAAGGGTGCACTTCCGGGCTAGACCGTTGACGGCTCGGGCATTTGTGGGTCCAAGGCCGGCAGCGGACATCGTTAGCGCCGGTGAATTGGACTGGTAGTTGCGCAGTTTTGCATACAAGTACCAGGCCAAATGAACAATCTAAGCTAGCCAGGCTGAGGGGCCAAGTATTCCCTTGCAATTCGAATTCTTGCTCGATTGCGTCGGTCGAACCTTTCCAATTGTGGCACTTGCCCGAAGAAGCAAAGGTTTTGAAGGATTCGTCTGCGTCATCTTGCTATACCCCCATTTGCCGGGCGCTAGCCATCCGCCTAGAGTCGGACTCGCTCTCGCCTGACCACCCTTCCGGCCCCACCCGAGATTCGCTCGAATCTCAAGCGACTGCACGCCACACCTGTCCGCTGGACCATGGCTGTAGGTATGCTGGATCTCGGGAGACAATGAACACAGCGTATGTTCTACGAGAAACCGCATGGTGAGAAATTGTGAAGGGAAAAGGAATATGCGTGAAACCCAAAGTCGGGATCTTCATGTGCCGGGGCCAAATTGACCGAGTTATCGGGCCTATTGCCAGTCTGTTCCGGCTCGGCCGAAATTTCATCGGAGCCATCCAGAGACCACTTGAAAATATCTGGCTGTAGCTGCAGCCTCATGCCCAAGGGCAGTAAAGACAGAAACGAGGGTGGTCCTTAGCCTGTCGAAAGAGCCCTAATCGTTGGCTGAGCGAAGATGGACGTGCAGGTCACGACTCATTACAGCAGACAGGATTTGAGCAGGAAATTCTCCGAAACCCTTGGACCGGCCTTCCCTGCAGCAATGTGGCCACTCAGCCGCATCGTGCCGGCTATGAACACCAAGCCAGAGTCGATCCCGAGCTCCGATGGTGGCCACCCGAATGGCTGAGACGGTCCAGCCTTCAGCGACCTTCCTAGTCCGCAGCAGAAATTGTCGGAGGAAAGAGCTAATCCTCACGAAAACGAGCAACTTGCGGGCGTTGACGAAACATAAGAAATGAATATTGACGGGCAGAAACTGAAGGGTTTACTTCAACATTACACTTCCTCTCCTCCTTTCGCCTCATGCACTTGCTATGCTCCATCAGTGGCTCCTGGGAATGTGGTGTCTGACCCGGGGAGTAAGGTGAGTTGCCAAGAGAAGGCTAATTCATGAGATCCGTGGAGACGATGGCCAGTGGGAACCAAACGTCAAACTTGTCAGAACCTTGCCTTTGAACGGGGAACCCCCGCCAGACCCGAGAGTGTCGGCTTAAGTTAGTCTGACAGTGTAACTGCCTCCTTTTGAGTCACAACCGCCTGATGGTGTGTCACAGACCAAGCTGCCTTGTTGAAACCGTCAGACAACTCTGCTGGGCAGAGCCATCGACGCCGATTAAGCGGATGAATGACATGCAGTCGCTTTGATGATGAAGGGTTGCTGGCTAACTTCCTCGTGTTCTTGTCGTGTCTCGTAGAACGGCAAACTCCTAGACAAACCGGTTCACCGTTGGAGTGAGATGCGGCAGGCAAGGGACCCTTTACAGTCGTGGTCCTAGCGGCTTCCGACCTATCCCCGATCAGCTGGTCGCCCTGGAGAGCTGAAGGATGGCAGGCTTGAGGAACTCGGGCCTCATGAATGTCAAAGCAGTGACAATACTCTGCAGCTGGAGGGGACGTGCGAGTCCAGATGTGCCGGCAACCTGATGGTTGATGCCACGCGGCATTGGGTTGACTCTGACAGGTGGACGTCCCTTGCCGAACGGAGCGACATTGCAGACTGCCGCTTCTGCATGGACTTGTCGACGCCGCGTGGTTCGGCGTTGAAGCACTGTTATTCGCTTTCCGGCGCTTCGTCCCCTCGGTTCCTCAGGGCCTGAAGTCTTGACAGGCGAGTGCCATCATCACGGCCCAATCAGATATCTGACAGATGGAGATCGGTTTTTGCTGAGGATTGGCCGGCGAGTGCCGATGGAACGGCGTTCCTGTAAGCTTTATCAAGCACGTAACAACGCACAGATTTCCCTCAGTGTGACTGGTTGATAGGAAACAGGCATGCAAAGCTTGGCAGCCATGACGACGTGTTCTCTCGACAGTCTGAATGCTATGTTCTGTATTCAAGCATTAGACATCTGCGCCCGTCCGGGGAATTTCGTGGGTTGCCATTTGAATTTGATGGGCAGTGTCAATCAGATAGGTAGACGAACGTCTGAGAGGTTGAAGATGGACGTTTGAAATAAACTCGCAGCTGTCGCGCCAACGCTAGGCGGACTACCTAGACATTAAAAAGTGGACCCGCCGATCCTTCCTGGACCCACTCCAGCCCAGTGCACTTGACGCTAGGTAAGATGATCGACTCACTCTCGGCCAGCGCGGGATGACCAAAGGGGAAGAACCCTTGCCAGGCAGTCCACCTTCCTCCTCGACACTTTGAGGAACAGTCCCTCCCTCCTGCCATCTACAGACACAATTTCGCACCTTACTTGAGCTCAACAGAAACACGAAGCTTTGCGTCTCGTCATTTGGGTTACAACTCACCTTTGTCGAATACGATCTGCCACCACAGCCTCTTGACGACGGACACGAACAAGATTACCAGTTGCCCTCAGTCAACATTCAGTCAACATCTGTTGTTCGGTTAGAATTGACAACAGCCGCCTTCTGCAGGACGTTTTGCCAGGCATTGCCCGCGACTGAATTACCCTTTCGGGTCCGGGCTGAACCGGATGAAACGATCCCATCACCTTCAATGACGAAGCAACTCCACGCCGTCAAGTGTCGCGTGTGGGTGGGCAAGCATCCGATTACCATACCGCTGGAACCGCCGACTCAGACAAGACTTTGCCTGTCCTGCCGTCCGACTCAATGAGAGCCATGGGCCAACGGGTCCCTTCCCAGTTCTCCCTTGGCCTAATTAGCCCCGTTCCAGGTCTATGGGAGAGGCTTCGTCAACACCATGACGCGCTCCGCCCCGCGGGATCTAGACACTCCGCCATGTTCCTTGCTAGGGATTTTCTTTTTTCTTCCACTAACAGTCTCTCAAGTTCCTCTCAATTCGCCGGAGCCGGGGTCGGAACCGATACTGACATTCAGGTCTGTTCCCCTCGCATGACCCAACGGCTGCCTGCCGGTCTGCGGTCAGACTTCGGCGACCCTTTGATATGAACCACCATTGTTTGAATGTTTGGACCAAAGAGACTTATGCCAAACTTCTAGTGGCTGGGCATGCAAGAGTGCTGGGGAAGATTCAACGAAAATGACCTTCCAGGCCACCAACATGCTGGCGCGCACAAACACATACGCTGACTGACACCTGTCCGAGGTGCCATTTATCGACCGGCTTGCCGAGGAGCCGGGTTGTTCCCCGGATGATCGACGCCAGGATCGTGGCCGTTGCTGATCTCTTCTCGTACATTTTTGTTTGCCGTCTCAAACATTGTGCGCTCGAGCACCGATGGGAGCACCCTTGATCAACTGTAGTCCGCGCATCGTCAGGGCTTAGCGGCGCATGAAACAAAACCTTCGGGGAGGCCAGACAACAACATACACACCCTCCGCCTAATCCCAGACCACCAGAGATCGTCCTCCGCCAACGGCGCGATCCCGCTCGATCATTAGAACTTTTCCCATTCGCTAATGCGTCGAATAGGCGCTATTGAGTTTCGCAGGCGTCCCATCGGTGATCCAGCCCTTCCGCCGTTCTGTTGCCAACCAGGCATTGGGCTGCCAATCAACAGCCCTGTACCGCGGATTCCCACAATTTTGCCTGCAGTTCGTCGCTATGACATAGTGGTGTTCTTCTTTTCCCTCCCGCTTGATCTACCGGCCCTCGCCTTTTGGTCTAACCCGAAAGGTTGACCTCGGAACCTGTGTTTTTGGGACGTCGGAACCAAAACTTGTGAAAAAGAGCTCGGCCCCTCCTACCCTCCGGAGTTGGTTCCTACGATCTGTCGAACAACGATACCGCACTCAACATACAGAACACGCTGTTGCAACAATGGTAAACACCGGCAAGCCGTCTGGTGGCTGCAAGCTTTGCAGGGCCAGAAGGATTAAGTGTGATGAAGGCAAGCCATTCTGCATGAGGTGCAAAAAGTCCAGGCGCCAATGTCCTGGCTACCGCGATCCTTTTGAGGCCAATATCCGCGATGAGACCGAGGCGACGATCAAGAGATTCAAGAAGTCGAGGGGTGAAGACAGCTCGGAGGATGAAGGCAAGGGCCCATCAACAGTCTGCAACAAGCAGTGCTTGACATCGGTGGCTGGTCCAAAATACAAGACGTTCGACTATTCGAACCCGGCCGCGTTTCCATTCCGGGCAGACGATGATTCGACCGAAGACGACGAGGATATTCCCGTGTCCCTATTCGACTCTCTCGACGAACAGGCTTCTTGCTACTTCTTGTCGGAGTTCATTATCGTACCCTATACGCCCACGGCCAGGGGCTATTACCGTTTCCTTCCCCGGTTCTTGAGCCAACCGAACGTCTCCAAGTGTCTCTCACAAGCCTACAAAGCTGTTTCCCTAGCGGCTCTCGCGAGTCGACGAACCGTCAACGCAAGCTCTGCCATGTTCCACGCTCAGAACCATTACATGAGAGCTGTGAGGGCTGTCAACAAAGCCATCATGGACCCTGAGGAAGTGAAGAACGACCAAACGCTTGGGGCAGTTCTCATGTTGGCATTTTACGAGGTAAACGCATCAGATCGATACTGTAGACGTTAAGAGGACTAATAAGTGGATAGATTCTGACCGCATCTCGAGACTCCATTGCAGAGTACACCAACCACATGAAGGGAGCAGCCGTTATCGTGAAACTCAGGGGTCAGAAGGGGCTCGAGACACCCGAAGGCGAGGAGATGTTCGCCATCACCCGAAACCAATGCTTGTCAATTCACTGCCTACCAAACTCGCCAGAGGTAGCCGAGTTCACGTGGCTGCTTCACCATGAATGTCGCGGACGCATGCAACACGCCATTGCCAGCATGGATATTCAGAGCAGCCAAATCAGGCAGGACGTTGACAGAATCCTGGGCGCAGGGGACCGCAAGCCCGAGACGATCCAAAAGGTGCTTGACGCTCTCAAACGTGCCCAAGCGCTCGAGGCCAAGTTCCGCAAGCTCAACAATGACCCAAGCCCGCAGTGGAAGGTTGACACTGTCGACTGGGTCATGGATCGCCAAGACAACGAACTCGATACTGCACCATCATTCAATGGACCGGTATATGGCTTCTTCAATCTCCCCCTGGCCATCTTGCACGTTGCCACATGGTGTTGCCATCTAATGTTGACAACCACGATCTTGCGTTGTATGGCGTGGTTGGTCGCACCAGACGACTACCGTATGGGGGAAGAGTATGAAGAGTTGAAGAGCTCGGCAATTTTGAGAATCGACGACACAATCGCCTCAGCGCCCTTCTTCTGCAAGTGGAACGGCTACGGAGTCGTCGTGGCACAGTTTCCATGCGGACAAAACACCAAGCCTGACGATCCACTGAAGGGAGCTGCGGGGCTGATGATTCTCTGGCCTTTGGTCACGGCTTACACCAGCGACTTTGCGACGCCGAGGCAGAAGCGGTTCCTGAGGGGCCGACTCAAATACCTCGCTGACGTTGCTGGTATCAAGCAAGCCAACGTTTTCCTCAACGTAAGTTTGTCCACCACAGACAGTGGGCTCTTGCTAACAAGTGGTAGATGCAGATGGAGGATGTGTCGTCCCCGTCAAAGGAAATTGAGCGCGACCGCAGGCAAGGCGTTCAACCCACCTCGGATGGTCTGGAAAGCCTGCGAGCTTTTCCTTATTAGAGCAACTTTTCTCAACGCGCGGTGCATCTTCCACATTTTCATGGGACGAACCAGGATCCTCACTTTCCCGACGACTGGGCTTGGCATCAGCAGCAACACCCTCTTTTCACTTCTTGTACAGATGATTTTGTTTTCCTTCACGCGTTACGACATGGCGGGCATGAGGCATGGGGTGCATCGGAGGAGGTCCTCTGGAGGAGTCTTCTCCTGTGGTGTTGGGGGCAGGCGGAAAAGCTTGAAACTCCGATGGGAGAATGCGGTTTTTTGGTTTTCTCTTTTTCCAGCCGGTGTATCATTTAGCGGGGTTTCTTCATGTTCTTCGACTTTACAGACTTTCCTTCTCTTCACTGTTGATATATTGTTCCATGCTCTGGTCTCTGTTCCAGTTTCCAAACGGTCCTTCTAGACAGTTGGTGGCACGACTTGACGCATTTGGCATGGCTTGGGTTTTTGGGGATAGCACGATGAGACGACTTTAGGGGAATACAGACGAACCTCTTTCCTCGAGAACATCCCTGACACTACCTTTTCGCCTGACATCTATCTCGGTAATGTGTCTTCGATGCAGTGAGAATGAACCAAACCAACAAGAAAAGAAAATCCAACATGTAGCCCTCATCTAACACCTCCTAGACAAGAAAACAACCTTTTACCTTCCGCGTCGTCCGACGCCGATCCTGTCCTCCCTCGTACGGCCCCCACGGCCCCCGTCTCCCGGCGTCGGCGTCGTCTGCATCACAGACGCACCCCGGCCCGGCTGTCCCAGTCGCTGCACCGGCTGCTGCTGCTGCTGCTGCTGCTGCGTCCTCATCATCTCGCCCTGCCGCCTGAGCAGCTCGGCCTGGTGCGCCTCGTACTCTGCGTACTCCTCGGCCGAGATGTCCGGGTCGTACGGCTGCTGCTGGCGCTGCGGCGACGACGACGGCAACTGCTGCTGCTGCTGCTGGAGGATGCGTTGCTGCTGTTGTTGCTGCTGCGCCTGGATCAGGGCCTGGCGCTCGCGGAGCATGGCCTCGCGCGCGCGGCGGTCTTCGTAGGCTGCGATATCCTCGGCCGTGATGGAGAGGGTCGTTGCGGGGCGGCGGAGCATCTTGGGTTTATGTTGGGGGGTTGGGTGAGGTGAAGTTTGTGGTGAAAAGCAAGGGGGGTGTGATGAGAGGGAGGTGAGTTTGTGTTGTGTGGTTGGGTTTTGCTAGGCAACACAGCACAATATGGTGTGATGCGCGCGGCGAGGTTTGGGGGTTTCGTTACTCGCGATGCAGAAGCCTAGTGGAATGTAACTCGGCGATTCACAAAATCCCGTGGCGGCGATATTGAGGAGATCTGTATGCTCTCTTAGGTTTCCGTCGGATTAGGCAGTTGCTCAAGGTGCAGCTGGGGTGAGCTTACACCTTCAGCTGTGTGGCGGATCCGCAAATTCGTGTCCTTGCAAGGGGATCTGTTTTTTCGCTCACGTTCTCTCTCTCTCTCTCTCTGCGAAGAAGCGGCGCGGGAATATGCGAGAAAGACACCTCCGCCTGCGAGAGATAAGGCGAAGCGGCGTGGGGTCGTGATGAAGAAAGTGTGTGCACTATGCGTCAACGGGGGCGGAGCGCGGAGAGCTGACGAAGCGGGTTGTCTTTCTGTCGTTGGTCGTGTTGTTGATTTTTTGCTCAGTTGTCGCTTTTCCGGCGCGTCGGCGGCGGCGAGAAAAACACCGCTGGAGATTCAGCGACAACGGGCCACCCACACACCCCCCTGCTCTACTTAGCGTCTAGCGTGCGGTTCTTGCCGGGGCGATCCGCGGTGGGGTGACGGCACCGGGGGGGTTCAAGCGTTCGCTCGCGCGGGCGAGGGGGGCTGCCGGCGGCTGTGGCCAATTGGGGGCCGTTGGAGACGGGACAGTGTTGGCCGTACTGTATCATCACGTTGGGTGAAAGCAGCAGCAGCAGCAGCAGGCAGCGAGAAGTCGGCTCAGCCCTAAGAGAAATCCATCACGACTGCTACCCACCTACCCTCGGACTGGCTGTACCGCCTTGTGATCGACGCGTCCAACCAGACTTTCGTTAGACTCTTTGCACAGAGGCGAAGATGATTGTCGTGTGGCTCAGTGAAGGAAGAGAAATCCAGCGACGATCAAGACTGAAGTAGTCTCCATAGCAGTCACCTTCACTCGTAAGGGAGCATTCACATCGTTCATGCATCAGAGAGGATTCAGATTATGCATGGTCTTCATTCGGATTCGTTCTACCGTGTAAATGATTGTTCCCTTTCTCTTCCATTCCCATGAAACCTCGTCCCGTCGTAAAGTTGTGTGTGATATCGTGTGCTTCCCATTCTCAGTACACCCCCGTAGCGTAGACGTGCTCCGCCTCCCATCTCAGGAAATCGCCCAGGTCGTGCCCGAGGTTGTACCCCATCGGCACCACCTCCGCCTCCCCGTCCGTGCCCCTCACCATGACGAGGTCCATCATCGGGCTCGGCGGCAGGCTCTCGATGCTCTCGCGGTTGTACCGCTTGGGATGGCCCTCCATCGTCCACCGCCGGATGTTGCACCCCTTGGTGAGGAACTTGGACGCGTCGAACTTGCCCTCGTTCCAGAACCCGCTCGGGTGCTCAAACTCCACCGGGATCGGCAGGTTGATGTCCGTCGAGACCGACGACATGGGCGAATACTCGGACGCCGTCGTGCTGCCGCTGACGCTGCCGGGGCTGGCTGCTGCCGCTGCGGCGGCGGCGGCGGAGGAGATGAGCAGGCCGTGGTGGTCGAAGCCGAATTCCTCAAACCAGTCGGCCACGTCCGCCATCTCTTCGGCTTCCGACCGCTGCGAAAAGTCCGACGGGTCCGAGAAGAGGTCGCCCGCGCCGCCGAGGATGGCCATCTGGAACGCGGTCCAGTCCAGGGTGTCGTCCGGGTCGATCTTCATGCCCTGGACGACGTCGGACTTGGGGAAGCGGATCTGTCCGTGGCGGAGGTTGGGGTGGTTGAGTGTGTAGTTTGTCGACTGGAGGAAGACGAAGTCGTCCTCGTCGACGGGCGCGAACGTGCGCGTCGCCTGTTTCTGCGTCGTGTCTGAATATGTTGTCGTGTCCGGTGTCGTGATGATTACCTCCGGTATCGTGGGTAGCTGTGGTGCCTGCGGCCGGGGCGCGAACCTCAGCGGGTTCTTCGCCGGTGGAGGCGGAGGGGCGCCCATGTCCTCAATCTCCGCGGCGTCTCTGGTCGTGGAATCTGTGGCGGGCGCGGCGGGCTTCTTTCGCCGCGGGGACTTCTCCTTCACCGAGAAGCGCCGTCGTACGGCTGGGTCGAGGGGCTTAGAATGTGACACGGTGTCGCTGGATGTAACCACCATGCCAACACCTGCCGCTCCTATCCGGCGGGGTAGGTCTTGGAGATGGAAAGGCTCGACGGGCGTCTCGCTGCCGTCCGTGTCGACTGTCCTCGCGGTGTCGCTCGAGATCCGAGCCTGAGTCTCCCGACCGGCCCTCAAGGCTTGAAGGTGGTCTGGTGAGAGGAGCTCGTTGACCTCCATCTTGCGGAAGAACTGTCCGCTGAGGATGTCGACGACTTCTTCTCCGAGCTGCCATCGAGCGTTCTTCTTGGACCGTGACTTTGATCGCTTGACCTTCTTTGACTTCTTCCTACGGGGTCTGGATGTTGATGAACCTGATACACTGCGGACCGGAGGGGGAAGGGGAGGAGTGCTGTTCGCAATGGCGTGAGGCTTCGTTGACCACATGAGCGGCGAATCCATCTTGGCGATGGTAGGAGATGATGGACGCCTCATCTCTGGGGTGTTGAAAGACGAGACGGCGACCTTGGCTTCTTCGATGGCTGTCCCTACGGCCTTGAATGCCTCGTCGGTTTCTCGGATGAGGTCTTGAACATTTAGTGACCAGTCATCTAGGCTGTTGTCTGTCCGCGACGCTGAGCTGGCAGGAGTTCCTCTCAGCGCAGGATGTTCTTGAGAGGTCCTAGGCTTGGTGTCCTGTTGTGTTTGTAAAGGAGCGATGCAAAGATGTCTCCGGTCCGCGAGGCGTTTTGGCGCCGACGAGCGAGACGCTCGAGGCGGACAAAGGACGGCATCTCTGCTGTTCGTCGAGGCTGTATCTGTATGACTCTGGGAGCTGCACAAAGAGCTGGAGGACGAGCTGGGTGAAGCCTCAGGCAAGGGAACGGCTTCGGTCGAGGTCCTCTTGATGCTTTGTGTCCTTCGTACGAGGGTATCCTCCCTCGATGGCCTCCGGGCCTTGGCGTGGGAAGGACGTCTGGCAGGCGCCCATGAGTTTGACTTTTGTTGCTGCTGCTGCTTACGTCGGGACTTGAAGATGAAGAGGTCCTCGCTCGCGGCCGAGTCCTCCGAGTGGCGACGTTCTTCTTCGGCGTCGACCGCCTGTGAGCGGCGAGGCGAGATGAACCTCCGGATGCTGAAGCTCGACCGAGACATCCTGATGGGGAGCTTGGGCGTACAAAGGGGATCATGCAGCTGGTCGGGACAGTATGGTTCTATATCGGCTGGTACATTGACATATATGAGGACACGAAGGGGTGAGGGGGGCGCTGTCTCTTTGGGGGCCTTTAACGAGTGACGTGACTGAGAGCAAGACCCATCAACCCAAGGGAAAGAAACTGGACAAAGAGAAAAGAGGGATGGAGGTCATCCGCAGGCAAGGGCAAAGGCCGAGAGGGTTGGCTGTATGTATGCTGTTCTCGATCTGCAAGTAGATAGTATCACAAATAAAAGCAAGCGAGCCGGGGGCCATGTTGGGCCAGCTGATATGTATGGTTCTGCCTGCCCTGCCTGCCCTGCCTGTCGTCCGTACGGGTACAGTGTATGGCGAGCGAGCGCAAGCAAGTTGGATGCGTTATCCAGAGGTCCATGGCAGACAAGATGCAGGGTGGTAGTGGAAGTGGTCGATGGGAATGGTGCGGTGCGAGCTGCGGCGGTGCAAGAAGCCAATGCGATCCCTGTCTGGTCGTGCAGGCAAACTGCGAGAGGGCGGAGGCTTGTAGGGTTCGTGTGTCTTGTCCATCGGCCTGGGGTGGAGGTGGTTGACTTCCCGGCTCCTCTCGTTATTTTTGTCCCGCTTATTGGCTGTCTCTGCCGGCAGGTTGCTATTACTGGCCCATTATGCCTCTGCAATGGACATTTCTCTCGAGGAGGGGGGGCGGGAGACTCTCGTCGGGGGTGGTTTTTCTGGTTTCCTGGCTGGCTGGCTGGCTCGTGGTGGTGGTGGGCGGCGGGCGACGACGGCCCAGGGGGGGTGACATTGCATGCGTTCATCGCCGGCTCTTCCAGGCGTGAGAGATGTGATTGTTACAAAGATATGAATTCCAGATAAACTGCTCTGCTGTTAAGTTTGGAATACCTCGCCGCCGCTCTGCCGTCGTTTCCATGGTTCTTGCCGCCCCCGCCCCGGCTCATACATAGAGCCAGCCAGCCAGCCAGCCCATCGTGCAGTCAGCCTTATGGAGGAGGAGGGGTTGCGTTGCTTGACGCGCCGTCGCAGCTGTCGAGCAATATGGAACATCGCGGCCGACGTAGAGTGACGGATCAGCTCAGGATCAGCTCCGCCCGTCGCAATTGGAGGCGTATGTCGCACCGCGAAGAGAGACCATCGGTCACCTGCAGGCGTGAGAGAGATGCGACTCGAGGACTTCCTCGTCGTGCGACGACGCAGGCGGCGACGTGCAGTGACGGCCGACCAGTGGGATTCCCATCCGGTCCGGCTCCCTGGCAAGGACTCGCTAGCCTTTGCCCACGAGTACAACTTGCGAGAGCAATCGAGGCAGGGGAGAGAGGGAGACCGTCGGCTGGTAGAGCCTGACAATAGACGCAGCTTGCGCCCAGCAAAGTACAGCATTCATCCAAGAGGGGCCCAAACGGTGACAGGACAAGGGAGCCATGGGGACCGGGCAGCGCCCTTGCTGCGTCTATGCAGCGACTGACGATGCCACAATCTTGAAAAGGGACATGCTAGCGCCAACGCAGCAGATACAAAGGACTGACTGACTGACTGACGGACGGACAATTTTGAAATGACAGATTGACATGTCCAACTGCCGAGCGTTATCATGGCCGAAGGGTTCAGCACTTGCTGAGCCTGCGGTCGAGACAGCAGCGACGGCAGCTTACCTGCAATCTGTCAATAGCAAGGCGATTGATTGTTCCCGGATCAACATGCACGTAACGTAGTCCTGCTGGGCGGCCAAGCTACAGGGGGGGTCGAGATGCCACCTTGTGGTGGTCCCTACCAAGAAGGGCTTTAACAGCAACAGGCAGAAAGACAAACCCAGACGTGGTAGTGTCATTCAATCAATTTTTCGCCAGGACTGCTTGTCGATACGGAGCAAAGCAGATCATTGCAGAGCCTCTAGGACCGAATGAGGGGTTGGACGCGAACCGGGACGACGATGACTGGGCAGGCGCGGGTCGGAAGCAAAAAGAAAAAGAAAAAATACTTGGAAGAAAAAAAGAGTCCGCGGCGGCCGCATTTCTCATGCGCCTTCCCGGTGACGCGATCTGGGATTTTGACAAAAAGTCCAAGGGTGGCCAGAGGAGACGGGGGCCTGTTTCATACCCAAGCAAATCCAAGAAGATGCTTTCCCAGCACAGCGGAATAGTCCAAGGTGCAAGTCGGTCCGCCGGCTAGAGCGAATAGAGGGCAACGACGGGACCTGGGATTTGAGAAAGACGTGTGGAGGACGGGCGGTCGAGTGCTTCCCCGGCCGTCGGCCGTAAGCAAGACACAGCGAACCCTGGACCGACGACCTATGCCCGGTGACGTTGACGATGGGCTGTTGTTGGTTCCATTGGTTGGGATGTGCCGGTGAAGAAGCAAAGGAGTTCGTGTTGAAGTGAAGTGCGCCGCCCCCATTCAGCAGTTGGCTGTGTGTTGTGTGGTGTGGCTAAGGAAACATGAAAGGCTGGGTTGACCTTCTCTCGTCGAGTTGCGGATAAGTTGGCCTGACGGACGGCGTGACTGACTTACTGCCTGCCTGCCATTACCCCCACTGTGCCCCAATGGCGCCCTCTTTGCCTAGGTCTCCAGCTGACCTCTGCTCTGCCCTGTCACTGAGTCGAAAAGGTTCCTGGCCCTTGCAGGAACCGTCTTTGTGCCCTGGAGCTAGCGCGCGGGGTTCGGGGGCCGGTGGGTGTGGTTCCTGACGACCTGCTGGATGGATGAATGAGCCTCGATCAGGTCTAGAGATGAAAGAGAGGAGGAACAGTCACTCAACCCAACCCAACCCGTTCCAACCAACCGCGATTCTAGAATTACCGACAAAGAAACAATCTCGCTCACTTTGCTTTTTTCTTCAACGCAAACTCTTCAAACCCACTCCATTTTACCATTCTAACCCCGATCGCCACGACCGTCCCTCACCACGCCTGATCATCACTCCATCGAGCCCGCGACTTCCTTCAACCTACCTGCCTTACTCTGCGCTCTTGTTCTGCGTGGCATGCTGAACTCACTGATAATTCGCGAGCTGCTCGCGTATCCGTATCTTTGCAAAGTGCAGCAAGGCGCCTGAGTCGGCCCTCCGTCATATGCCCAGAACGCCGTTCTATTTCAGACCTCTAGAATGGAACATCGGCGGCCAACCCCCTGCTGCCCTCAACACCCCTGCCGCTGTTGCTGCCGCTGCCGCCGTCGCCGCCGCCGCACATGGGCAACAGGGGGGGCCGTCAGCCCTCCCATCTAAATACCCCATCCAAAGGCTGGGTCTCTTGGCCTAGAATACCACCAGAATCTATATACCCAACTCCCCCAAGAGAAACCTTAACCCCAATAAGGATGACAGGCATGGGGATGACAAGCAGGGGACAAGGACAAGAAAACTTGGTCGAAGCTGAACTGAAAGTCCGTCCGTCCGTAAGAACGATTTGATATCCGTCCAGCGCAGGAAAAAAACTAATTAGACAGCCTGCTGCTCTCTTGCTCACCGCACCAACATCCCATGTCCCCACGTGCCCCACGGTTCGCATTGAGGACTGAGACAGGTGCAGTTGAATGTGTGTGCCGCCGATCCAGCTCTTTCCCATCTCCCAGTATTTGCTTTTTCGCCCGGTTGGGGCCCCCTCATGTTAAATGCCTGTCTCGGTGGTTTCGTAAGCCCCGTAGACGGTAGAATTCTTCTGTTTATCGATGCATACGGACGTAAGAAAAGGACTCCACCTTGACAAACACGCGATGCTCACGACACTCTTTCGAGACATTTTGAGGTTTCCCGATCTGGCCGAGGAAGGTCCGCCTGCAGATAAACAAAATCGTATCGAAATTGATACGAATTATATACGTCCGTTAGTTCCCACCCAATCTTTTGCCAGTAAACCTGATAGGCCGGCCCAGTGAGAGAGACGCAGAAGAAGGGCCGCCGTGGCCAGCAAATGGTGATCGACTCCTTTATCGGTGCCGTACGGATTCGTTTACAATAAACCCAGGAAAGAAAAGACTGATTGGACCGGTATGCACAGTAGAAAGAAATCCCATGAAACAAGTTTGGGTAGATAGAACCGGGGAGCGAATCCGTCGGCCGATAGTGGAGAGAGCTTCTGCATCTCGACGATACTACCACCATGAGATCTAGATATATCCTGGCGCTTGCCCGCGCCATTCCTCTTACCATCCTTGCTACAAAGCCATTAGGCTTACGGATATATGGAATCAAAGAAAAAAAAAAGATTATAACTGCAACTGCCTCACGCTGGCTTAAGCGCTCGCTTGGAACATGAGTAAGCACGGGAAGATACCGTAACATCGGCAAGTTCGTTTAACAATTATAGTATTGATATCTCTATATTGGCCCGGGCAGCCGGGCAAAATGCCACTCTGAAGTCGCAATTCTCATCCTCCTCGCTCCAAATCCCAAGCCAATGGGCCATTTCCCCTGACCATTGTGGGTAGTGATAGAAATATCTCTCTTCCTCCAGAGATCTGCCCCTCTCCCCCTGTTGCCAGTAAATCCGGTTTATTTTCCCATCTCTAAACGCCGCTGAAAAATGAAGAACCGATCGCGCCTCGTCAAGTGACAAGGGTAGCAAGCGCCTGGTGATGACTGAAAATAACCGCGGCGATAATATTGGTGGTCTCTTTGAATAGAAGTGTTTTTTGGTGATTGATTTTATGATGTTTTTTTTGTGGATGGACTCCTCCTTCATCCGAGTTGGACTATGGAGTTGGACTCTTCCGGGTATCGTTGTGTGTGGTATTAGGTGGTATCGATGATTGGATGCAGTGGTTGTTGACTCTCGCCGTCTCTCTTACAAGATCTCGCTGTTGACGCGGATCTCGTGGTTCGTCGTCGTCTTGATGTAAGACTTGGCGGCGTGCCTCGGGACATAGGGCGTCTTCTTGACGGGCTCGTCGACCATGAGGCGCTCCTGCTCCTCGGAGCCGCCGTTGGAGAAGAGCGAGGAGAGGGAGGAGCTACGGCTGGTCCTTTTCGAGGTGATGCTGGCGAAGGAGGAGACTGAGTCGCGGGAGTTGGAGCTGCGGTGGCCCTTCTTGAAGGCACCGCCGAACCAGCTGCTGCGCTTGCTGCTGTTGCTCTTGGGGGAAAACATTTTGGTTTTTGGGGGGTTGTTGGACGAGGGTTGTCGGGAGTAGAGGAGTTGTTTGGTTGAAAGTTGAAGGAATAGTTGTTGAAAGCTGGTGAATGATGTTGTTGAAGCTGATGATGAGAATGAAAGTCCGGTTGCAGAAGGGCGGGTGAGACCTTGGATTTATAAGACAAGAGAGTCGAAGAAGATCTCGACGGTTGACACGCGAGAGTGAGTCGAACTGCGGGTTGCCGATTGAACGACAAACGGACACGCAATCAAAGGAAAGAGGGGAAAAAACTCTAATCCACTCAGGTGGAATGCTCAAAGTCAACAATACGATTGGGAAAGAAAAGTGGTCTAGTCAGGACCGGCTTCACGATGGCTACGTCCGCAAGAGGGAAGAGGTGACCGCGGCTTTCCGCAAACAGACGACAGGAAATATCCTGCCCAACTGCCGTCCGTGAGGAGAGGAGGACAGCCTCACACCACGGCACAGCCAGACGGCGTGAGGATTCTAGTCGGGTGGCCCGCAATGTCCAGTCAGAAAACTCTTCTGACCGAGACATCAACAATGTCCGTTCAACGCCTCGCCAACGCCTTTGCCGTTTGCGAACAGAACTTCTTCGCTCTCCCCTCCCTCTCATCGCGTCCGATTCGCTCGCCCACTGAGTAAGCGACCCAAGCCTCTGGGTCTCCGCCCATTTGGGGCTTGGGCTGGTGGCCGTGGTGGGCTGTGGAATGCTGCTCTTGGAATGGCCTCCCACTAGACGCCAGACACGTCACCTTCCCGCGTTGAGGCCTCGGTGGGCAAATTCCTACCACGATGATAAGTCGGACGGGTGGGCAAGCGTGCATACTGACAGGAGCCTGGGCCACTTGGTCCGCGGGCCAGAGCTGTCATTCCCGTGGAGGCGTCCTACGGACTTGAAGCCAAGTTCTTCGAGGAAAGGTTAGCTACATGTTATTCGCTCTAAACTCGGGAATGGGGAGCACGGGTCATTGTTGGGCTCGACGGATGCGGAAGGGCAAAGCCATATCGTGTTAGCTAATCATGGACATAATGTCAAATGGAATAGCCCGTCTATGGCCATCGGGACATCCACCGATCGGAACAATCTTGCCTCGCTTGCGCTTTTCCCCGTAGTGCCGTGGCCCCCGCGAACTTGATTAGGCGTCGTCCAAGCTTTCATTCTCTTCATCCTCATCGTCGTCGTGAGAGATATACGGCACAAACCGGAAGTCCAGGAAGCTAATCCCATTCTCCTGCTCAACCATGAACTGGAGACTCAAAACCCCCTGATCATCGCCTCTGAAGCTGACCTTGCTTGCAATGCGCATGGCCTCCGTAGAGTACTTGATCAATTCGAATTTGTAAGACTGCGACCACGCCTCGTGGATCGAAAAAGTCTCCAGTAGCTCGCGTCCTTTGGCGAAGGTCACGCTGGAGCTGCCCATATCGCCGACGCCGGAAAGGGTTAGGTATGGCGAAGCCCTCGAGGCTGCAATTGTAAGGCGGTTAGGTCCGGTAGGAGCCAGCTCAGCCAGCGCGTCGAGCAGATAGCGCGCCAGCATAATAATCTTGAAAGAAAGGTTGTCCCGATCGAAGGGTATCTCCTCTGGGATTTCCGGCAGATATGTCGTGAGGCTTGCCGTGGTCTTGACGCCCCCTTCCTCAATCACGATGTCAAATTGACCACCCTCTTCTTTGTATATCAAACTGCAAGTGCCGCCGATTCCCAGAGCCTGGTTACTAAACGCATCTGGACGGTAGTTGCGGATGTTGCTGTGATATGAGTCTTGCTCCGCCCTTTGTGTGCGGGTCGCAATATCGACGGCTCCAAAAATTTGCAAGGTGTCGAGCAAGGCAGGCAGCGCAATCTGGAAGTTGGGTAGGTTCGGTTGCGAGCCATCGGCATCGTTACCAAGGTTGAGAGAGTACGTGGTGAAGAGCTTCTTATCGAGGAACGCAGTACCTATTTGGCGTTAGCTACCAGCTACTTAAAGGTTCGTCGGTGCGAATGATACCTTGCAAGACCCTCGAAAGGTCAGCCGCAAATCTGATACCGTCCTCCTGAAGCTGGACATGGACTTTGTTGGTGAAATTGATGGTCTTGAGTAGTTGGTAGAGAGGTTTCGTCGAGGACGCTACAGCTCGAAAGATGGGCTCGGGCTGCGCTCCGGCCTGTGATAGCGCACCCGACATTGTGTGTAAAACTTGTGTGCGATGCAGGTGGAATCACCCAAAACGTGAAGGCAGGTGATATGGAAGGTCTTTCTTGGTTGTTTCTAAAGTACAAGGCCGCTGCCGAATTGAAATGACTCTTGGGGTATCTTAGACGTAAACTCCGACCGCGCAGAACATGTACACCGTTCCGAATCTGTGCAAGTGTTGTCAGCAAAAAAGGTCACGGCGAGGCGGAGGCGGAGGCGGAGGCGGAGGCGGGAACACGCACGCAATGGCAGCAGAAGCAGGAACACCCAGGGCCGGGATGTTGGCGAACGACCGGTCTGTTTGGCAAGTTAGAACAATTTTTCTGGTTTCCTAGCAAGAATGGGAGACTTCTTACTCAGGGCAAAGACACCGGTGATCGAGATACCCGCGAGGAGGAGCAGGAAGGCAATGAAGAACTGCGAGTCCTTGGCAACGGCGGGATGGAACGGCGTGCTAGCAGCAGCTTGCCAGATCTGGGGCAGGGAGGAGTCCATCTGCTAGGTGGTCGAGGAGAGGGATTTGTTTCTTCGGTCGGGGATCAATTGGCGTGTCGAGTATCTCGAGAGAGTGGTCGGTCCAAGTTGCTTGCGCGAAGTTGTTCACTGCCAGTGGTGTTCAGAAGGTGTTGCTGGCGTGCGCAAGCTCACGAAGGTCGCAGCTTCCCCAAACGTGTTCGAAGCTCCAGGCCGACCCACATTGAACTGTGGCCTGAGCAGAAACGGCTTAGCGCCATCCCGTCTGCCCCTGCAGGCTACATCCCCGGCCCCACTCTGCGGACACCGGCCACGGAGAAACACCAAAGCCTAGCGCGATATGTCATCAACCTTCAGGCATCACGACAACATCCATTGACAGGTTCAGTCGATTAAGGCCTGTTAAGGCTTGCTATTTAGGTCGAAATGAAGGAAGAAAGTAAGTCGCATGATGCTCGCTAAATTAATGTTGCATGAAGTGTCCTAACGCGACGATCCAGACGCGAAGCGCAAAGCCGAGGACGACCCGTCCTCGCCAACCGCGACCAAGCGGGTAAAGCACAATGAGTCGGCAGAGCCAGAAAAGAAGCCGGCAATGAAGCCTATCCCGTTCCCTGAAAAGGTATGTGCTGTATTGGTCTTCTGTCACGATCTGTTCAGCGCGTCGAGACCTTCACCACGGTCCCCCCTCTGCCACGGACCCGCAAAGCTGACCACCCACCCGCGCAGCCCGCCGTCATCGAAGAGCGTACCGGCGAAATCGAGTTCCGCGTGGTAAACAACGACAACGCGCGCGAATCCCTCATCATCCTCACCGGCCTCAAATGCATCTTCCAAAAACAGTTACCCAAAATGCCCAAGGACTACATCGCGCGTCTCGTATACGACCGGACCCACTTGTCGATAGCGATCGTCAAGAAGCCCCTCGAAGTCGTCGGCGGCATCACCTACCGCCCCTTCAAAGGCCGCCAGTTCGCCGAAATCGTCTTCTGTGCTATCAGCTCCGATCAGCAGGTCAAGGGTTACGGTGCGCATCTCATGTCCCATCTGAAAGACTACGTCAAGGCCACGAGCGACGTCATGCACTTCCTCACCTACGCCGACAACTATGCGATCGGATACTTCAAAAAGCAAGGGTTCACCAAGGAGATAACTCTCGATAAGAGCGTATGGATGGGATATATCAAGGATTACGAAGGAGGCACAATCATGCAGTGTTCAATGCTGCCCCGCATCAGGTATCTCGAGATGGGTAGGATGCTCTTGAAGCAAAAGGAGTGCGTGCAGGCCAAGATCCGTGCCTACTCCAAATCCCACATCGTTCACAGCCCTCCAAAGGAATGGAAGAGCGGTGCAAAGCCCATCGACCCCCTTAGCATCGACGCCATCCGCGCCTCCGGCTGGTCTCCCGACATGGACGAGCTCGCCCGCCAGCCCCGCCATGGCCCGAACTACAACCAGCTCCTCCACCTCCTCAACGACCTGCAGAACCACCAGTCCGCCTGGCCCTTCCTCGTGCCCGTCAACAAAGACGACGTCGCCGACTACTACGAGGTCATCAAGGAGCCCATGGATCTCAGCACCATGGAGACGAAGCTCGAGGCCGACCAGTACGCCACTCCCGAAGACTTCACCCGCGACGCCAAGCTTATCTTCGACAACTGCCGCAAATACAACAACGAGTCCACGCCTTATGCAAAAAGTGCAAATAAGCTGGAGAAGTACATGTGGCAGCAGATCAAGGCCATTCCCGAGTGGTCTCACCTCGAACCGTAGAGAGGCGGGGGAGACCCACCGCGAAAGAGGTTGAACATGGCACAGGTTGCTTCTTCATGAGCGTAATGAGCACGGGAAGGCGATTCAGGCAAAGGTTACAGGAGTTGGCGTCGGTCTGCTTGGGATTGCTGTTTGAGGAGCCTGCAGGGTGGGTTTTCATGTTTATGCAAGTAGATCAAGGCGCGTTTGGGGCAGAAAAGGCGTTTACGGGCGAGAGGGCTCGGCATTGTTACTGTACGATATGCCCGTTACATACGCTTGGAGCTTTGAGGCAAAATATCACGCTTGCTCCAGAAGAAGAGAATAAGCACCTCGTATCATGTTTGAATTGTTATCAAATTACTGCTTTTGTAGTCAAGGGCACTTCGCTAAGCACAAGAGAGCATCTTAGGGAGCAGGCCCTCGAATGCATATTTCTCGTTTTCTCGTAATCCCTTATAGTCACTGTCGCAGACCTCGCATGTCCTCGAAAAGGAAATGAAATACAATCCTTCCAACGCCAGGGGGGAATAACCGAATGATGTTTGTGCAAGGCTTTTCGCAGTTGGTGGGTGATCTCCCCTATGACCAGAAATCGCAATTCAAATCTAGTGTAAGGCAGTATCTGGTCTGCTCCTTTGGGAACAAGTCCCAGAAACAGACCCCCCAACCATGTTCTGTTCAGGTGGTCAGTAGCCAAATCCATGTTCAGGCTACGTCAAAGGTTCCTTTGGCGGTCTTGGAGTTGCTGAAAAGCCGACTGAAGTCTCTCCAAACGTTCTTCGAAGCCACTTCGCGTGACCAAAGGCGGATAGGTAAGTGGGAGTGGGAATTCGGCTGTGATGTTCTGCGTAAGTTGTGCGAGCTCCCGTGGGGTCATTGGGGAGTTTGGGGTATTTTGTTGCTGAATGGGAGTGAGACTCAGGACTTCCTACGCGCCTGGAGCCTGCGCTGCGCGATGCAATGGTGGGGCGGGTGCACTATCGCCAACCGGAAGGCGAAGACCTGAATGGGTTCGTCGCCAACTTGCAATACCGCCAATGTGGTGTTCGTCGGTACCTCTGCGCTCTCTCGCATGAGGTGGCGGAGGCACATCATCCTCACCGCTGGGATTTTGCGACTCGAGAGTACGGCGGATTATGTCGTGAAGGAAATCAGGGATGGCTTGCCACTGTCCAGCTCGGGCAGCGGTCAGCATGCCCGGAGGAAAGGGCGAAAGGGTTGGGGTAGCGTCGGCAACTCCTCGCTGTGCAATTTGGCTGCTGCTGATGAACGGCAATTCACCGCTCTCGATGACGTTCTTTAGCCATTGCTCCCATTCCTCATCGAGAACAGTAGACATATCTCCAGCTTCCCGTTGCGCTGCCCTCTCTCTTAGTCTTTGATTCAAGGCCTCGCCAACACTGTGGAGCTCCTCATCGCTTTCTTCGCCGTCCATGTCCTCATCGCCGGGGTCCGTCGCATCGTCCGTCTCCACTGACTGTGATCTGGCATTGCGGCTGGGTACGGGTGGGCGATCCTCTGGTTCGACCCAGTCCGGAAAACCGTCACCAGCGGTATCGCGAATGGTAATGCCCTGCTCCTTCTCGAAACGCTCCTTGGCCCATTTTGTACCCTCCCATTTTGTCAAGCCTGCTATCTCGTTGTGAGTGAGGCGAAGGTTGTCAAAAGCTCGAAACAGTCGACGGTGCCAGGTCCAGCGGCTCAGTCGAATGCGGTGGATGGGGTTGCAGTAGTCGAGCCCCGGGTACTTTGCTTCTTGGGTGTCGAGGTGGCCGTAGAATGAGTGCACCTCTTGACGAACCTCCAGGATGAGGCTGCGCTGCAAAAGGGCATGGAAGTTCTGGGGATCGCTCGCGCGTGGCTTCGGGAACATGTGCTCGTAAACGAGCTGATCGACTGGGCGTCCCTTCATCTTGAGGTTGCGCCGGCTATGCCGTGAGGAGGACCGTAGTTATGCCTGAAATCGGGGGCGCAGGGTGTAAGGCGACCGAGCTGGGTGGGAATCTGGGTAGATGTGTGTGCGGCGTCGCTGATGCGGTCTGTATTGACTAACGTCTTGAAGTCTTGTCGTCGTAAATTGGCGTGAAGACGCTGACTATGGTCGTAGCAAGACGCAAAAACTTTTGGTTGGGAACTGCAGGGCGTAAAACAGTTTTGATTCCCAGTTGTCGTCGGTCCGGTCGTGCGTCAGGTCGTGTGAGGAGGGGGGTTCGGGAGGGAGCTAGGGTCGCAGCGGCGTCGCTAGGTCGTCCGAAGAAGGAGGTTTTGAAAGACAAGAACGGTATCGGGTGTTTGGGCCGTCCTTTGTTGGGTTTTGTGCGCACGGGTTTTGGAGAGTTGAAGGGCAAGAAGGCGGTTGAAGAGGAGTCGGTGGAGGAGAATTGGGTGAAAAGGTGAGAGTGTGGCCGGGGAGAAGTCGGAAGGCGACGGCGAGAGGCGGGTGGGAGGTGTGTTGCGTGAGTTGCGGGCTGAGTTGGGAGCGAAGACTGGGATGAGGATGCAGGGTGTGGATGCGGGTCAGGTCTTGAATGTTGGACGCCGGACACAGGGCACTGGACACTGAAGACTTGATCGTGGGCCTGTCGGGTCACTGGTGGGACGCAGTCGTGGGACGTGAAAGTGGACGGCCTGGAAGACGTGAACGTGGAACGGGGATTCGGGCGTGGATTGCCTTAAGGACTGACCACCGTAAACATGGACACTGGATCGACTGGGATTTGGTGGCCGGGGCTGGGAATGCCTTAGCTGACAAAAATAAAACAGCGAGCACCGCCCACCACCATCAAGGCAAGACCACCAGGTCCCGACAAGTAGGAGAAAAAAAAATAAAGGAAAAGATACCAGCACCTTCTACCTTACGGAAGTACCGTGCCAATGGATGGATTCTCGCGGTACCTACCTAGGGTAGGTAGGTACTCTATCTACCTTACCTATCTACCTATGACTGGGCCGCACCAGCAAGGCAGGCAGGCAGGCAGGCAGGCAGGCAGTTGGTGGCTTCCTGCCTTGGCCGTATCGGCTGGCCTGCCCAAGAAAAAGTCAAAAGGACCATCATCATCACCAACAGGAAAGGAAGGAGGTGCCTCGACGCACGTTCCTGAATCACCACTTTTACTCATTCCCAAATGGTCCCCCAGCCGGCGGCTCCATGGATTGAGTTTCCCGTCTACGAACACTGGACTGTCGGAAAGGTGTGAACCTTCCTGCTATGCACCTCAGTAGAGGCAACTATCGCGGCATGTCGCCCCGCACTCTGCGCTGTGCGCTCGGTACTTCCAAGGTTGGACCCCTAACAAGTCTCGGTGGTCGTCTTACACGGGCAACGGGTACCGCTCCAGACAAGGCGAATTGTCATCCACGGATACCTGTCGGCTGCTGGCTACGGCGGTAGCGTTCCTTATTCACATCCACCGGACTGGATATGCCGGAGTCCCTTTGCCCAGGCTAACCCAGAAAGTCTTGGACAGTCATCTGCACGCCCAAAACCACCACTGAATCCACCCGCCTTGCATGGCCTGGAACGCCCAGATCGTCGCCAACCTAACGACCACCAGCGAAGTTCGTCCCTTGAGGCTGTCGTCTCTGTCGTATCATATTCCTCGCTGCTACTCTTGAGATTTGTGCTCTGTTTCCCATTGCTCTTATCTCTCGTCAGGAAGCTTGACAGGAAGTCAGAACAGTTTCTGTCAAAAACTATGACCGTGGAACAGGGGCAACCTGAGTCTGAGTCAGTCTGATTCCACGCTTCAGCGACCAGTCTGGGATGATGACATACGCATCGCCTTCACTCTTCTTTGCTGACGCCGGGGCCTGACTGTGCCTGAGATGGAAATGACGGGACACACAGAGCCTCCGCGCGGCGCCTATCAATTTCATTTGCAGTCTGTTCTCTGCTGTTGTCACGACCGCACCGTCAACCATTACCCATTGCACCACGATGCTCGGCTATTTCCCCTCCTCTCTATCGCACAAGGATTGTGGGCGCCGAGAACAGAGGCCATAACTGAGACCCGCGGCAGCCTGACCTCGCTTCGCGACGAGAAGCCACGGCCAGACGGAACCCGAGCCAACGGCGCTCCCCCACGATTGCCTTTCGCAAACATGACCGGCCACTCATCGACCCAGCCGACCACAACAACAACGCACAACTCACAACTCACAAGCCGACCTTCCACTGTCCTCCCTGTAATGCCGCCTGCTTCGCTGGTCGGAAACCCCTCCGACCGTGGCCCACGCTCATCTGACCTCGACTGACCGCCTTGTTGGTCCGCCGCTGAACCCCGACAGCCGCCCTACAACCCCGTCCCCTGCCCGTCTCAGGCACAGGGGTCCCTTTCTTCGGGGCCAATCATACTGCTGGATCCGCCATCCCTGCGAACATCCTGCCCTTCCCTGCCTCTGCTTCATGCACGAGGGCCAAAATCTTCTCCTCCTGCCCCCCTTCATGGCCGTCCGCAATCTCACTGGTTCCATTCTTCTCCAACGCCCCGGAGCCTTGAACGATATTCTATGCAGCTCAAACCGCACACTTGCGCCGCCACCTACATATGTATGGATGCGAGACTTCAAATTCAGATTTGAATCTGCGTCAAAGACCACATCGTGGATCCAGACCCGTCCGCACGCCATTGCGGACAGGTGCATTAAGCTCCATCTCCGGATGAGATCCTGCCCGTCAGCGTCAGCGGAGCCTCTCTTTTCTTTTCAGACCACATCATATGCCATGCAGATGACATTCAGCCTCTTTCATCATCAGACTTCTCTTTTGATAACATCAGATCGAACTAAGCTCAAGATGCGTCTCGGGGGCGAAGCAATCACTTCCTTTCAAACAGCATCCCCCCTGTCAGCATGTTCATCCCTGATCCAAGCACAGAGTTTGAGGGGCGGACGCCCATGACGTTTGGCAGAACCCTTCGGTCTGGGGGGGGGGGGGGGGGGGGGGGGAAACGAAAGAAACTGCTCCTCACCTCGCCGACTTGCATCTGTTGTATTACGTACCTTCGTCGGAACTTCGGGGGGATAGAAGTCAAGAGTAAACTTGATGATGTGGCAAGTTTGATGATTGATCGCCGTCTAACTTGAATTCAACTCGCAGCATTTGAGCCGCGAGCTGTCCAACCACCATCCATGCCGGCCAAGACTGTGAATCCCGTTCTTGTTGCGTAGACCGCATCTGACAGTTGATGATGACTTTTTACACAACTAACAACGGCAAACTGCATAACATACGAATGGCATATCGCTATAGAATAGATAGCAAGGAAGAGGAAACAACACAAAAGCATCGCCTCGGTTCAGTTGGTGGCTGGTGCGCGGGATATCAAAGTTTAGAGCATCTAATCCTGAAGAACTGCTGTCACCCAAGCCATCTGAGCTATTTATGAGGTGGCTTTTCCATCTGTCATCACCTAAGTATAGCGGGAAACTGAACAGTTCATAAGGGTACTGTTGTCCCGTGCATGTTCTTCTACCAGAGTTCTATCTGGCGTTCTAAGCTAATCAGCCCTCAACGGCTCCGAAAACGTTGTCATGTCCCCATCGTCATCATTATCCACCATCTGAATGCCCTTGAAGCTCTCGTCGTCGTCATCCGAGTCCTCCTGCGCTGGAACAGGAAATGTCTTTGGCCTCACGGGCAACTCAGGACGAGCGTGTGACTCTATCGCACCGTCGCTCTGGAACGAGTGGCCAGGGGCAGGTCTTGACGCGAGACCAATCTCCTTCCTCGGTTCAACCGTTTTCTCAAGGGCTCTGGCGGGCGTGATCTGCCCGCTATTCTGCTCGACCGAGCCAAGATTGAGGGAATCAGCAGGTCTCGAGCTGTCCGACTGTTTGGTTTGTGATTGGGGAAATAGACTCATGAGATCTTCATGGTTGGGTGACGTTGGCTGTTTCCTGCCCTTACTGAGGGAAGCCAGGTTCAAAGGGTCACTGCCCTGATCACCAAGGGGATCAAATGCCTCCGAGACTGAAGACCCTCCGGTTCTAGACACCTTGTTGCGGTTGAGATTCTTCTTCTTCTGCGCCGGCGGATCGGGGTGAAGAGGGTGGCGCAATTCGTTGGGAAACCTGGCGGTCTGCTTCGACCGGATCGGCTGCGGCTCCGAGGCGGGATCGGGCTGTGCTTCAAGTTGGATAAGCTCGCCCATCTGAGAACCCGCCTCCTCATCCGTGATTTTGATGTCCTCGTCCTTCTCGATGGCTCCTTCGCCACCCTTAACGTTGGGGAAACCGCATCGAGTCAGGATCTTGGCGATCAAGCTGGGATACCGCAAGTGCCCGCTGACCTCTGCACTCAGGTTGAGGTTCTCGACCCTATCAATATCCTTCACCTCCTGAAGACCAGCGATACCCAGCTGGAGTGACGTCGTACGATACAGAAAGCCGAGGATGTAGTCGGTCTCAGAGTAAACGTTTACGATACGTCCGGACACCACCGATCGGAGGACTTGCCAGTGTTCCCGGTTAGATGGAACCGGTGCCCCGATCATAACCACAGTATCGACCAGCCCAAAGGCCTTTCGTTCAGCAAGTGACTTGAGACACGAGTAAATCACTCGAGCACCCAGGGAGTACCCAACCAAAGTCACCGGCCGTTCCCCCTGGACTTTGGCGATGAGAGCGTCGGCAAGAACACGGCCAGCTTTGTCTGAACGGTTCCGAGCGAGATTGAAGGGGTTGTCGATTTTGGTGGCGGCGCTGATCAGGTAGGCGGGCCACAGGGCGGCCCAGAGGGAAGCCAATACCGTCCGCTTGAGGATCTCAACCTTGACAAAGTTCCAGGCGTAAGACGACACCATGTTCTCCAGCTCGGCGCCGAGAGCAAGGAGGGCTTTCATCTCGTACCGCAGTGCAAACACCTCTGACTCGTCGCCCAAACTCCTCCAGGGCTTCGTGATGTCGGTCTCATCCGTAAGCCATCCGTTGATGCCGATGGTCACACGGAGCCGTGCCCCTTGCTTTCCATCCGGATCTGCTCGTTTGTAATCCTGGCCCCATTCATCCTTGAGCGGGAGGAAGCGGAAGTCCTCGACCTCTTTGGCATAGGTGTCCATCATCTCCCCCGTCATCTTGGCGCCGTAGGCACCAAAAAGCGTGCCGACAAGCGCGCCGTTCATCCAAAAGATGCCGAGGAAACTGGCAACACCTCCCAGTCCGACACTGCCCATGAGACCGCCGATCGCACCGGCAACGACCGGCGCTGCCAGACCACCAGTAATTCCGATTACGGCTGCGCCAGCCACGGATGCCAAACCGACCTTCCAGAAGCGGCTCTGCTTGTTTTCTTCACGTCGCTTCGCGGCCTCCGCCTCTGCTGACATACCTGCCTTCTGATTCTCAGCCGCGGTCGAAGATTCGACCAAGGACTTTGCGATTTCTGTCTCCTCCTGAATGAGAGCTGCAATGGGAAGCTCGAAGGCGGAACAAAGGTACAGGGCCAGAACTCTGGAATGAGAAGAGTAGCAGCCAGTCGAGAGAATGACAAGCAAAAGGCAGCTGAGAATCTCCTTTCGATCTTCAAGCGGGATGGTAGTGAAACGGTTCGGGATAGGGTGGTAGTGCTCTTGCAGGATAGCAACCTCCTTGTCAACCTCCTTCGCCCCCGGGTTCACGGGCGGCGCATTCCCAAAGTTGATCAAGTCCTCCCCGGCGCTAGGAGACTCCCGCCTAAGCTTCTCCATCTCGTCGAGACGCTTCTTGCGGGCAGCAAGGATCTTGTCATCGTCCTTGGCAGATGCAATCTCCTTGACCTTGTCCAGAAGCTCCTTGCGCCACTCGTCGAAGTGCTTCAGCGCCGCCCTACGAAGAGCCACAAGCTGGGCGCTGTGCACGCCGGAGCCGCCGCGGTCAGGATGGCTTGGGCTGCTCCGACCGCCTTGACCCGCCGCGTCCGGGACGAAGAGGGGTGCCGCATTGCGGTCCTGAGGTGAAGGGCCGGCGGCTGTTGAGACGTTGTATTCGCCGTCCCTGAGCTCCAGCTGCGTGCGCATGTAGCCAGTAATATCAAAGAGAAGCGTGTAAAATACTCGGCGACGGGCCGGGTTGAGGACCACCATCAGCTGGCGGGGATCCGCAGCAAGGGGAGCCATGGTTGCAATCACCGCTTACTTCATGCAGGTGGATTTGATAGTGTAACGGAGCTTGATTTGTGAAGTTGTTGCAGATTCGCGGTTTTTTCATAAGTTTGAGGGAAAACAGGGCTGAAGACTGTAAGAAGAGGACAGGTAATAAGAGGGATGAAGTCAAAGTAGATGTAGGTTCTCAGGCGATCTAGGCAGACGTCCATCAAGAGGATGGATCAACAGGCCCCTCCCCTCGCTGCTTGCCTATTCCGGCTCTGTGCCACGCTACAGCGGTGCAGTTGCAGGACGGGCGGTGAAAACGCCCCAGTCTTACCGTGTAAGACCCCTCAGTTTTGGGTGCCCGTGCTCCGCCGTCCGTGCTAATTTCCACCACTGTCTCCATCTTTGCATCATTCTTGGGTAAGGAGGGACTGTGGCAGATCAACGCAGCAGCTCAAGCCGCAGCAACGACACTATTCACATTATTTCAAGACTTTCAACGACGCGAAGGGGCAATGAAAATGCCGCTTAGAATGAGCTGTAGCCTCTTGAATTATTTGCTTATGCCTCCATGATATTCCCAAACACCAGCGTCCTGTTCGGCGCCGCAAAACACTTTTACTACACATCTCACTCGACAAGCCTCTACTCACTGTCATCCTCCATTGCATCATCCTCTTCATCCTCATCCTCATCCATGTCATCAGCATCCTCGTCATCCTCGCCGTCCATGAGCTCGTCGCCGTACTCTTCCTCGGAATCGTCACCCGCGGCATTGGCATCGAGGGCCTCCTTCTCCTCCTCCTTACGCTTCTTCTCATCCTCTTTTCTCGCATCTTCTAGAGCCTTGGCCTTCTGCTCGCGCATCTTGCGCTGCACGACGACGTAAGCACCGAGTGGCGTCTTCTCCCAGTCAAAGTCGCGGAGGAAGGCATCCACCTGAGCGCGGTGCTTGGGTGCGAACTCAACCTTGGACCGCTTCTCCTCGATAAACTTGGCGTTGGCCTCCAGCTTCTGCACCAGGAGGACAATCATGGAGATGACCTTGTTGTTCTTGTTGCCCGTGCTGATCTTACGCGCCTGCTTGACCCAGCGCTTCAGCTGGATAACGACAGGCAGGGAGAATTCGGGGAAGGCGACGTTCTTCGCCCAGATAGCGAAGTACTCGCTGAAGAGCTCAACAAGCTGCTCTCCCACGCCGTCCTGATAGACTCTTGTGCGGTGGTAGGACTTGGACGCCTTGTAAGCAAGGTTGAAGTCGAGCGGTTTGATGGAAGATGCCTTGGGCTGACGCTTCATGTCGGCCGAGTCGAGGACCTCGAGCAGCGCGGAGGCGAGTGGAATGTAGGTGTCTGTTGCGCGAGACAGACGCAAGATGGAGCGAACCAGGTGGAAGCGTTGGGGGAAGAACGTGGAGGAAGGAACAAGACGCATGGCACCCATGGTAACCTGCACGAGGGGGTAGATCAAAAGCTTCAACTGGCCCTCCTTGCCCGCTTCCGCCTCCTTCAGGGGACTGCAGTGCTCGGCAAGTACACATGACCAGAAGTCGAGCGAGTGGGTATATTGCCAGTTGTAGATGATCTTGTGCGAGTTCTTCTCCTTCTTTACGATGCTGTTCCTCAGATGGATGGCCAATTGGCGGATGAAAGTGAAGGCCGTCGTGTAGCCGACAGTTTGGTCGATGCCCCAAAGTTCTGCGGCAGAGTTCTTCATCAGGTTGATGCCCTGGATGGTGTTGATGTTTGTCGCTCTGGATCCTGACACGAGTCCCTGGTAAACCGCCTTGAGAACGGTCTCACGAACACCCTTGTCTCCAATGACAACCAGTTTCCTCAAAACGAGGAAAGCAGTAATCTTCGTGGTTTCTGAACTGGCCGGTCTGGCCCAGTAGTTGACTACCGTCTTGACAAGGACCTTGAGGAGCTTTCGGAAGGAAAGCAGGTAGGGCACGAGCGGCTCTAATGATCCGAGGGTAAGCTTGAGGGTGGCATCGTCGGACAACGTGCCGAGCAGGTGGATGATGGATGCAGTGAACGTCTTGATCATGATCGAGAGGGTGTGGAACTTCTTGGAGTCGGTGGGCACGTAGATCTTGCCAGAGGCAGACTCCTTGATGGGAAGGTGGTGGGAAACGACAGCGGGAATCTGCTTCAGGGCGACAATCAAGACGTCATGGAACACCTCAGGGCTGTTGATGCTGTATCTTTGCGCTGCTGCGGAGCTCTCCTCGGCGTCGTCCTCGTTGAGATGGGCAGCGCAGCGGAACGCCAGCACGATCTGTCTGGCAGCGCGCAAGCTCTGCTTCTCCACAATCAACTTTTTCCACTTGGCGACCATCTCGCGTGTGAGCTCGTTGTCGAGGAGGACCTCCTCTTCGGCCTCCTTCTTGGCCTTCTTCTGCTTCTTCTTCGGTTGCTCGTCCTCGGACTGGTCGCTGCCGGCGCTCAGCTCATCGATCTCAGCCATGTCGGCGTTTTCGTCGAAATCGAGGGCTTCAGGGTCGTTCTCCTTCAGGAACTTGTAGAACTCGGGGTCGTCGGTAGCGAGCTTGTCCATAGCCGCCTGTGTCATGCCGAGGTTCTCGTCGTTCGCATCGTCGTCTTCGGCATCGTCCTCGCTGTCGCTGCCAACAGGTTGGTCCTCGACAGAAAATTCGGAGCCGCTGCCTGCGTCCGAGTCCTCGTCGTCTCCCTCCGGCGCATCGCGCTTCCGTTTGCCAAGCTGCTTCTTGCCCTTCTTCTTGTCGATGATGTCCTCGAAGCCGCCCTGGAAAAAGTCGTCAACGCTCATGGCGCTCACGGTAGCATCCTTCTGGTTGCCCTTTGGCTTTTTCGCCGCAGGGTCGCCCTTGAAGAACTCTTCATCCTTGGGCCGCTTCGACTGCTTCTTCGCCTTGACCTGCGCACGCTGCTTGATCTTCGCGGTCTCCTTCCTCTTGTCGAGGACACCCTTCAGGTGCTTCTTCTCGAACTTCTTCGTGGCCTTGAGGTTCTTCTTGGAGGAACCCATGGTGAACGGTTTGGAGGGGGCCGGTCAATTGGGGTCCTGCTATTGGGGAGTGCTGGGAGAGGAAGAAAGTGGCTGCAGGGACCGTGGAACGGGAACTTCAATGGCAGAACGCTCAGCAAAATTTTTGGAGGAGCTTATCTTATCGTCCAGTCCCGCTAGGCCATCTATGGCGTTAGCGCCACCAGCTGCCCCACGTCTAACGCTGAGGCTCCTGCTGCGGAATGGAACCTGGACACCCATGTCATGTCTGACTTGTCTTGGAGGTGGTGTGCCTGGCCACTACGACACTCATTGCAGCTCGACAGCTACCGCAAAGCTGTGACTGACGACCGCCGATCGACCATGAAGCCGACGACGATTCGAGCCCAGCCGCAAAGATGATGCCCCGGCAGTCCTATGCGCCAACGCCGCATAGCTACATCCCGAATACAACCTTGTCAGCAACAATCAATCTCGATGAGGTACCGTGCCCGTTCCCTCGTTCTTCCACCGTCCAGCGAGCGACCATGTCATCTGCCCCGCCCCCCGCAGCGCATTGCACCCGTGCTAACATGACGATGCCTCACAATAGGAAGTGAAGCTGGCCGACACCCGCGCCGAGCGCGACCTGCAGGACTCGCTTGCCGAGATCTTTAGCATCATCGTTACTCTCGACGAGCTCGAAAAGGCATTCCTCAAGGACGCCATCCCCGAGGCCGACTACACCGAGATCTGCGAGCGGTCTCTGAAGCAATACAAGTCCATCTTGGCCGACGAAACCGTCGCGAAGGCCTTTAGAGGCCTCGAGGAGTTCAAGGCAGAATGGGATGTACGTGCCATTCCACACGCACCGAGCGACTACCTTGTTCATGACACCAAAGCTGACAACGTGATTCTACCAGCTCGAGGTCCCCCGCGCAACCGAGCGCATCCGCGTCGGCATGCCCTCAACAACCGTAAACGCCTCCTCTAGCGCCGCCCCGGCTCCCGCTGCCGCAGGTAACACCAGTGGCGCCTTGATTTTGGAGGCCACTCAGGAGTTCATCACCTTCCTCGATGCCGTCAAGTTAGGCCTCCTTTCCAAGGACCAGCTGCACCCCCTGCTCTCCGACGTCATCCAATCCGTCAACAAGGTCACAGACCGCGATTTTGACAGCAGGGGCAAGATTGTACAGTGGCTCATCACTTTGAACCAGATGAAGGCTACAGATGAGCTGAGCGAGCAGCAGGCCCGTGAGCTGGAGATGGACATCCAGCAAGCCTACCAAGGATTCAAGAGCACTCTCACTTGATGATCTCTTTCGAGTTTCGAGAGGGGTGATAGTTCTTCTCTTTGCAAGTAGATACCATTGTAGAGCAATCATGCATGTGCCTTTTCAGCTCCCGCCGTTCCGATACCCAGTGACCTTACTTTTGATGCCATGGTAACAAACAACAACAAGACCCAAACGCCGACGTCTACACCAAAAACGTCCAGAAGCTGGGATACACAAACTCGTTCTCGAATATCCTCCTCACCTGCTCCAGCACAAACCTCTCCACCTTGCCCACGTTCTTGAGGCTCTGCTTTCCGCCATCCCTCAACCCAATCTCGCTCTCGACCTGGATCTCCTGCAACAGCCCGCCAAACCTCTTCCCAGGCTCCGTGGGCCCCGCCTCGTCTACACCAACCGCAGTCGCAGCGTCCTCGGGGTTCAGGAAGCAAAAGTGCACCCTCTTACGGATATGCGCCATCACGCCGATCCCATCAAACGTGAGACCCGTCACGCTCAGCTGCACGGGAATCCCCACAAAACTGGGCATCGGGTAGTCGAGCAGAATCTCGGCCGTCAGCCGCAGCCGCACGTCGCCCGCGTAGCGGATCCTGAAGACGGCCTGCAGATCCTCCGGCCTGGGCTCCCGGAACCGCGGCGCGTTCTCATCTTGCTCCTCGTCCTCTTCCTCCTGGATCGGCGCAGATCCGGCAGGAACGTGCGTATCCCTTGTCGGAGGCCGCGACGCCCCGGCCGATGTGGGTGCCAACGTCGACACGCTCGCCTTCTCTCGCAGGTCTTGCTGCTGCTGCTGCTGCGCAAACGCCGCCGGGTTGAAGTCGCTGGGTGATATCGAGCTTAACGAGGCATGGCGGCTGTGGCTCGGCGAGTAGCCATTGAGAAGCGGCGAGCTCACGGGTGACATGACGGCTGAGGTGTCCAGCCTGTTACCCATGTGCGCGCCAGCTACCGCCGCGAGGGGCGTCTGCGTGCCGGACCACCCCGTCCCGAGATGGGACTGAAAATAGTGCAAATTCGACGTCCCGCCCAGAATCCCCGGTGTCGACACCCCCAAAAACGGGCTCGGAAAGTCGCCGGACTGTCCCCGGAGTGGATGCGTCCTCAGCCGCGGCGGCACCGAGATATCCTCCATCTGCCTCCTCCTCTCAGCCGCCCTCAGCTCGCTGGGCACCTGCTGCGGTGTCGGCGGCGTCGGCTCGGGGACGTCCTCATCTTCTTCTTCATCGTCCTCGATGTCTGGGTTCTCTTCGTAGAAATCTGGCAGAGGGTCCGTGATGTCCTTGAGCTCCAGCTCGGGGGCGATGGCGCCGAATTCAAAGTCGTGTACCTTTACAGATTTAATGAAGCGCGGCAGCGGAACCGCCTGGAACTTTGTGTGGATAAAGTCGCGGATCCGGAGGGCCAGCGCCTCTCCATCGGGGCCCGTGGTGAGCGTCTCCCAGTTGAGATCTATTGACATTAGAGGTGTGCCGTGTCGTTTTCTGTGAAAGGGCCAAATTTGAAGTCTTTGCGACTGTGTAGAACTGGGCTCACGAAGTGAGATGAATCGATGTTGTTTGAGTTGAACAGGGTTTGAGCTTTCTAGGCTACATGCACCAGGGTGCTTTGCTATGGAACGCCACTTAAAGCACTTTTTTAGTGGCTCATGTCTAGCATCTTAGCGGCCGCGAATTTAAGAGTGCAGTGCACCTATTTCAAAAAATTACATGACTTGTTCCACATCACGTCCATTCAGGAAATACATCAACTCATGCCGAAATTATTCATGTAAAGATACCTTAGGGTCATTGATGTCATTACTGGGTATCTGAATTTCAAGGCCGTATATCATCAACGCCATGTCAGCTCCTCCCTTGCTACAGCATACCAACCCATGCTAACATTGGACTCCATGTTCTCCTTATTGCTTTCCATGTTCAAGTAAACGCCTACAATGCAGTGACCCGTTGCGATTTTTCGAATGGCGCGGCTCTGAGAAAATACCGTTGAAAACTAGGACGGAGGCGACCAGCTCACTCAAGCTTGACATCAGATTCAAAACGCGGCCTCATGGTGTTGGCCATCTGGGGCGCGCCAAATTGATGCCAGCAGTTTGGAGCTTGAAGAATGTATCTACATGACACGTTAGTCTCTATGCTAGCAAAAGTAAATAGAAAAGACGTACCTAGCCATGGCCTCTCGGAAGCGAGACTTATACTCCTTTGGGCTGGTGACTGTCGGGCGGTTTCTGCCACCACCCGCGAACCCGCGGTCCTTGATCCAACTTTCGAGCTTCTTGTCCCATGTATACGTACGAATACAATCGATGATTCCGACGACTAGCTCTCTCTTAGCCTCGTCGACTGCAATCATCAACGAATAGTCCATAACATTCTGACGCGCAAGGAACAGTGTGTCATTCCAGACCTGGGCTGTTAGCAGTGCTTTACAGCAGAAGTGGGTTTAAACTTACCGATGCTCTTAGGAGCTTCTTAGAATGCTCTCGCGCAAACAAGGGTGACTCATATATGAATTCTACCATATTCTCGTCCAAAAGGACTTCGTTCTGTTCGCCCGTGGACTGAATCTTTCGGTTTCGCATTGAACCTTTAAGATCGAAAAGACGAGTTGGGCCGCGATCGTAAAACAAATTTTCCATGAGCAGCAGATCCAGCTTGATCTCGATACCTGTGACAGGGTTCTTGATGATGAGTTGAAAGAATCCCAGCATCTTTGCAATCACGGAGGGTAAATCGTGGAAGAGAGCCTCTGCCATGATGCCGAAGTAAGCTGGCGCGAACCTGAGGAAGGCGGATGTCTCGATTGGAGACAACCCCTTCAGCACAAGGCGATCGTCAAGAGTCTTGAGAAACACCGACTTGGTCTTGCCTCCCTTCGAGTCCCACTTCAGGCAACGAGATAGGGATTCGACGATGCGATCTGCAACACCACACTTTCGACGCAATGCGTCGAATTGCTCCGCGTAGAAGATCTTGCAGAGCATTGTTGCGGATCCTTCCTTGAATTGGTATTTGAGATGGGTTCCCGTGGCCCTGAGTAGACTCTTCTCCAACTCGCCCTCTTCCATGACAAATTCGCCGCCAGTGTCAGACATGCCTGATGATTTGCCATCCATGTTAGAAGCCTCGTAGTCTTTCTGGATTGCGATATGTTCTTGTCGACGAATATCGGCCAATTTAGTGCGGTAGTCATCGGAGCTTAGAGCGAACGCAATGACAGAACTTGGTTCGTCCTCTCTGACAATGACATCGGAGTCTAGGAAAATGTGATCGCTGGCGTTGACTGGATAATCAAGCTGAGGCCAGCCGCTTGCCGATCTTTCGGCCCAGAAATTCGTGAGCATCTTCATGAGACTGGTCTTCTGGTGTTTTGGCAGTTCGAGAGGAATTTCCGTGCTTGGCTCCAGGGAATCGGCCAGTTCCTTAACATCGGGCAGCAAGTCGTCTAGAATTGACTGTTCAGTATCACTCTGCCCTTCGTCATCAGAACCACCGTGGCTGGCCGTGACGGTTGCGGTATCATCGGTCTCGCCACCCACGTGTTGTTCTTCTGACGGAGGAGTGGCTTCTGGCGCAGGTTGTGCCTCTTCGGCGGGTGGTTCCGGTGTCGGCTCAGTGTGGACCGTGTTAGGCGCTGGTGTAACAGGAGCCGTCTTAGGCTCAAGAATCTTGATGTCGTTGTTGTGATCAGTTGTCGAAGGCCCAGGCTCCTGGACAGCATTGTCGATGTTGTGGTAGACTTCGACAATGGCCTTAGTTGCCGACCGTGGCAGACCCGCACGAGGCTGAGTTCCCTTCGCCAGACGTTTGCGACGATCTTCGCGCTGCCTCTCCTTCTCGAATTCGCGGCTCAATTGTTCAAAGTGTCGGGCAATTCTAGACACCTGTGACGCGACATGTGAATCCTTCTTCTTGGTAATCAGTCGAGGAATCGAAGAGGGACCGGCTTTCCTATGGCTTTTCATTCCCAACGTGAGGCGGTCGAACGGCTTCTTGTCTATCTTAAAAGACGACTCGGTTGCGGTATCGCTAACATCCTTCGGCACTATTGACTTCGCGAAGTTTGGCTGGGATCTTGGCAGTGTCGAGGCAGGCTGCGAAAGAGTTCTAAGCATCGGGTTCCTGCGGGCGACAACTCGCTCTGGGTTCGGTTTCGGCGGTGCCTCGGCCGGCTCCTCCGTTGATGGCGTTCCGGCGCCCATGGCTTGTTGCTCACGACGAATCTGCTCAACCTTTTCAGACAGGGATATTCCAGTCGAAACAGTCGTGAGTGGGGGCCTGGGGCCGGGAGAGGTCGGTTCTGCCGTGCTGGGAGCTCCTGATGTTTGTTCGTTCTCTTCGGTTATAGCGATAGAGAAGGGCGGTTTGACAGTGGGGGACCCAGGTGTGGCAAGGTCGAGAGGTTCTACTCGCTCCAACACAGCCTCTGCAGGCGTGCTAATCTTGCTGTCTTCGGACGTGGATTCCTCGGTGGCAATCTCTTTGTCCTTCTGCTCTGTTTGCTCCCCTGTCTCTGGCGTAGCAGTAGGAGCAGAAGTTGTGACTGAATCGGTCTCGGGCTGCTTTTCTGCCATTACCTCCTGTTCTTGCTCCTTCGCTTCCTCTACCCTTTGCTCTTCGGATTTTGTCGCATCTGTATTTCCATCACCACTGGGTTCACTCGCATCCGTTGGCTGTGTCGAAGCCTTCTCGTCAACGTCTGAGAACGTCTGTGACGGAGGCTCTCCAGTATCAACGGTCGATGCCGTGCCATCAGTTGAAGGCAGCGACTCTCGAGACTCATTATCCGTAAAAATCTTCTTGAGTTGAATCATTGTCAGCTGCCGCAGATCCTTATCAGGAAGGAAGTCGGTCTCAAATGTGGAGAATGCAGCGTCCCAGTCGCCAGCTTTTTCCAGCATCTCTCTGACGATTGCGTTGAAGGGAATGACCTCGTAATACTTTGAGTTAACGTAGGTCTCCTGAAGTCGGCGAATCAAAGCTATCTGGTCCTCCTGTGCTTTCTTGGCTAGCCTGTCGACTTCTGCCTTACAAGCATCTGCTTTCTCAGGGAGAACACTGTCGATGCGAATGCTCTTGATCCGAAGTTTGACGGAGCTGACGAAGCGTACCCATCTTTCTTCGATTTTATTAAAAATCTCGTTCTTGAGCTTCAAGTCATTCTCAACCTTCCACGTGATCCGAGCTCTGGGGACAATGATCTCGAGGAGATCAATGGGATCGTAGTGAATTCTGATCCACGTATCCCGGTGCTGAAAGTAGCGAATGTGATCTCGATGATGGTCGTGGGCACAGCCCGTCTGATCGTGAAGTCGCAGCCCCCTACTCCAAAATAGAAGCTCAAGATACTTTCCAAAGGAGTATTTCCAGGTGCTGTCCGACATAGCCATTTCTGGGGAGTCCTTTTTGCAAATCTTGCAGTAGCTCCACATGGATATACCATCCACTAATCGACGCTGTTTGGGAGCCGCTGGCTCAACGAAAATGGTGACACGTGACTCATCATGCACATATGTACGGTGATGTTCAGTCATCTTCCGGTCACAGCCATTTGCTGTGCATATTGAATCCTTGTTGAGGCAGAGATCTTCAATGTATTGGCCCAAAGTGCAGTCAGGGTCCATGCTTCCGGTGTCATCGACATGCTCGTCGTAAAATCCGATCGCGATCAACCCAGGTTCCGAGCATGGGATCTTGGTCTCTGTGCATATTTCCGAGTAAAGCACAACAATGTTCTGATGCGAATAAGGATCGAAGAGATCCAGGTTGCCCTGAATATAGTTCTCCCACTGTCTTGTCTGAGTCTGATAGTTGTAAAGCGCCTTGTCATACTCAGCATCATGGACAGCGTGGAGTACTTCCATGATCTGCCGTGGGGCCTGTTGTCCAATCGCATGGACCATCTCGGGCTTGATCAGCTGGAACTTTTGCGATTTGGACTTTTCGGCATCTGTCTGTTCCTCTATGACGTCCTGATCTCTCAATCGCTTCAGGTAAACTAGACGTCGCTCTTGTTCGCGAGCTTTCATGAGCAGATAAGGTTGTGCAAACTTAACAAATGGAGAAGCAGAAAGAATCTTCGTCTCATATCTAGCAACCATGTCGCTGTAGTACGTGGGCATCGGCACGTCTTCGGGCACTTGAGATTCGGGGGACGTAGGCGGGACGTGAGATGCGTGCAAAGACACAAGAGGGGGCCTCTCTTCCACCGGTGGCTCCTCGGTCTGTTCGGTTGACACGGTGCCTTCGGCGGTGACCATTGAAGTGCCGTTACTGGTCTGAGAAGGCAGCTCGGGGGTCGACGTGTTGACAACTGCGGGATCCTGCTTGGCGCTCTCAATGGACGCGCTGAGAGACCGTGGAGCATCCTCCGCAGGTTGACGAAGGGATGACGCCAATGAAGATGCTTCATCGATCTCAGCGGGCAGCTGGATATACTCATCTCGCATCAAGCATGTCTCCAGCTTCAAGTTGTAGACTACGTACACCATGAACTCCGTGATCTTCTTCATCTTTGACAAGACTTCAGTAGAGTCCCCACGGAGGGCAATGGTGCAACCAAGTTTCTCGGAGCAGCCCGACAAGAAGATGTATGTTTTCTTCTTGCCCGGGTAGCTTTTATTGACGTAGGTCTTGACTTCGAAGCCGCCAGACCTTCCAACCTGGACCTGCAAGGCCAGCATGTCGAGCGAAGAAATGATGTCTGTTTCCGCACACCGTGATACGGCTTCAATCACCGACGGTTTCACGTTGTATGCAACCGCGATGTTGGCCTCAGACAGATACTGCAAAGCAACCCCAGAAACAGATTTTTCGCAAAGCAGTAGCTGAGGGCGTAAATTGATGATGCGATTGACGACGATTCGCAAGAACTCTTTCTCTTGTTCAATGACTGGCTGGAGGCTCATAAAATGCTGTTGATGCCTCTGGTATTCGATAGGAAACGACACGATGACAATGCGTGGGTTGAGGATGCGGCGAGGCATGCTCTTGAGGGCGAGGTTCTTGGTGAAGATGACGCCGGAGACGTAGCTGGTGTCGCCTGGCTTGCCCCCCGGAATCTTTTTTAGTTTGACGTAATGGCGGATGTCCATATCGTCGCCGGCCCTAATGTCGGGCGTAACGTCATCCGTACATTGAAGCAAGATCGGAACTAGAGCTCTTTCCCAAGCGGGCACGTTGGGAATTCCTGAGTCTTCGAGCAACTGATGTAGGAGTTTCTTCACATGGAGCATGCTCGACGGGTTCAGCTCCACCTGCGGCTGCTTGTCGTCTTGCATGGAGTCGCTCCTGGTCAGCTTAGTAGCTTCTATGGCGGGATTCTCGATAGTGAAGACGTTTTCATTAGATGCGGAGGGTCCTTTGAAGATTCCAGATTTCGGACGTGGAGATCGCATTTGATGGCTCACATTGCTGAGATTGCGTCTCCTTGCTGGCCGACCATGGCCAATGAGGCTACCAGAGCCGGCGTTGTCATCCATTCCTCGACTCGTGAAACTCAAGCCACTGACGCTTTTTTCTCCTCGGCCGAGTCTGTGTCTCCTTCCCGCGCTTAAGAATGGCCCAAAGCTGGACTTTTCGTGGTCGTAACTTGACGGCTGCAGATCAGCACTTGACATTGTAGCAAATATGCTCATCTGCTCATCACCACTGGACTCGTCGGACATGTATGCGGCCAACTCTGGGTCGATGATATTGTCATCATGAAACGCGGGGTACTTTGGTTTCTTGGTCATTTCATCGGTAATGCCTTTGCGAAAGGGGGCGCTGTTGACATCTGGCGCTGGCATTGGTTTAAACCGTGCCAGGAAGTTATTGTGATGTTTTGAATGATGGCGCTTATGGCTTGACGACTGCGGACGGTTTGCGGAGGTCAGAGATCTGAGTGAGCGAGACGAGCTCGGACGACTTAGTTGCGGCGCATCAATCTCAAGAATGGCAGAGTTTCTATTCGAGTCGTTGATTCGTCTGGTGGCAGGAATGGCCATCATTGGGGTCTGAACAGATCTGGCGTCGTTCAAGCCCTCCATCTTATCCGCAAAACTGGGCTCTTCGACTTCAGCCTCGGCTTGCGTGACCTTCGGGGTCGCCTTGGTTTGGCGAAAGATAGCTGGTAGAAACGAGTCATCGCCGGAGTCTTCGGAGCCGCTTCCTTCGTAAAGGCGCTGGTTGATGACTTTCAGGCACGTTTTGCAGACTCGCAAAGTACCAGTCATTCCAAACTTTGAAGCCGGAATGATGGAAGTACACTTAGAGTCGAAGATGCAGCCGCAAGTTCTGCAATGGTGTTTCCGCCTGAATGCCGAGAACGGCTGTCCACAGATGAAGCATTCTTTGCATGTTTCGTCCGCCATCCAAAATTCCTTGCTCAGCACTTGCCGCCGCATACGGTCGAGCCTGGCGTTGACTTGCTCTGGCGCGCCCTCGTTAGTTGTTGTCCCAGGAATTCGGAGTACTCCAGTCCTTCCATGTTTCGGTTGAGAGTCGTGAGCGAAAGAGTCATGATACACGGAATCATGTGCTGAGGTGCTGATTGGACTTGGCTCTGCGGTAACATGCTCCATAGACGATGATCTTGAAGGCGCATACCCTGGTGATCTTGAGCGGCTGATGCGATCAATAACCGCCGGTCGCTTAGGCGCGATAAGCATTGATGCGGCCGAAGATACTGGTGATCGAGGGTCCGTCGTTTGCAATTTAGGTAGCGGCGGAGCGTTGGCCTTGATGGGGCTTAGAGGCTTATCAGCAGGTCCATCAACGCCTACCAGCCGGGAGCTTGCATGGCTTCGATCTATGGCAGCGGTTGGTTTGGGCTCGAGGATGTCAAACTTGTGGGAGCTTTCGGAGCCAATGACAAGTGGTCGAGGATCGGGCTTGCTGATGCTGCGCCTGCCAGATGACCGACTAGGGCCGTCTTCTGCGAGCGGCAAGCTTCGTGTCGCCGTGGCGGGAGCAACCTCTGGATTGATAGCCGTAACTGCCGACGCTTTGGCAACACTGGGCATACTTTGTCGACTTGAAGTGCTTGACTTGGAAGCTGTCATAGCAGATATGGAGGTAGCCTTGGAGGACTGAGGGGCCTGAGACTGGCTGTCCGACATGACGGTGTTTACTCCTGAAGAGGAGGTCGCCGTCATGGGCCCATCATTAGAGTTGAAAGAGGAGCTTGTAACAGCGCTCTCGACGCGAGCAAGGGAGGCAGCTGGAGTCTTCGTCGAGGTGACCGTGCTAGTGCTACGCTTCGACGCCGCGTCGAAATTGTCGGCATCATCCGTATCCTGAGTCCTTGCTCCAACGGCACCGACGGCCTCTTTCAGACGACTATACAGACCACTGAGCCCGTTCTGAACCAGCTCGCCGGTCAGCGCCTTGGTTTCTGTCGTGGGGAGGGATGCAGGAGGCGGAGCGAAATCGTTGAAGGTGGTCAGAGAGTCAGACTGGCTCGCTGACGTATGTATCCTGTTCAAAGTATGGGCCAGCTGGTCTTTATCGGCCTGCGAGGCGGTGGATATTGAGTTGATGGAGTCATGGCGGCTCCTAAAGCCCGGGGGCGTCGAGAGAACCGCGGGAGAGTTCGCTTTCGGGGTGGTGTTGCTGGCCATCTTGCGCGGAGGCAGACAGAACAGCTAGGCTATGGAGGATTCGTGGGGGTCGCTACGACATCGGAGGCAGTGTAGGCGTAGCCGGGCTTCAGAGTGACATAACGGCGAAGGGAAAATGCGGTGTCGTGAGAAGCTTCCAACCCCAGCCTTCTCCTCGTCGTCTACTCCTGCCCAAGTCGTACAGAGTATATTCGCAATGCGCCGAATGAATGAGACGCGTTCGTCAGCGGGGGGTCGGTCGAAGGAGACTTTCGTGTTCGTGGTATTTGTTTGAGTGCAAGTATCAGATCGTCTCGACAGGATCGTTGGTCTTGGGCGAGATCAAGGGTCCAAGGAGGGGCGCAGGTGACGAGGAGGAGAAACGACGTGGCGAAGGTGCAGGTCAGGCTTTAGGTAGTTGTGTAGGTAGGGCGATGAAGGAGAAAAGGGTGTGGTGTGTCGTCTAAGGTAGGTATGTATGCCTAGCACGCTTAGGTAGTCTGCAGTGGGAGCTAATGTCTTCAAGTCGGCACCGGATTCTTTTTAGAGACGGACCATCCGTGAGCCAGCAAGCACTATCCCGTCAAGGCCTAGGCCCGGGTGGCCCAGCGGCTGCCAAGTTGGTGGAATCGTCAAACGGGGATGACGAAGCTGGCGGTGGTGGTGGTGGTGCAGTTGGCAGTTGGCAGTTGGCGGTCGGCAAAGTCCAAGATACAAGGTCTGCGTTGTACAGCCGGGCTTACCAAGTGTGATGCCTTGAAGTGGTTGGCTTTGGGGATGTTTGGGGGGCATTCGTAGGACGGATCAAGAGCCGTTGCAGCGTTAGCAGCAATGCATGTGGATGTACCCGGTACCCATTCCGACACTTGCCCGGCGGTGCGACCCACTTCTGGAAGGTACGTACCTAGATGCTTTGCCTCACACACTAGTGTCTCTGCCTTTGGCCTTTGATCCAGATGCCGTGGTGTCTTCCCTCAGATTCCAGAGCTCGGACCAAGTCGTACCTACGGATAAGGTAAGGTAATCAGTGCTGCCCCACGTCCCCAAGTCGGGCGGGCTGTCAGCCAGGACCCCGCAGTGCCAGGCATGTCGCTACCTCGCTACCTCAGGTAAGTGCCCGCTGGAGGGATGGGATTTTAAGGGTTGACACCAAAAAACGCGTGCCCGGCGCGTCACCTCCCAGCAAGCTCCCATCCGCCCAGCTCTTCAAGTCGTCCACGCGGCAACGACTTGAAGTGACACCTCTCTGGGCCACCTCAGCTTGTTGAGGGTCGGTTTGGTAACTTTTGCTGCTGACCACACACATTCATATCTGGCCCAGAAAGTCAACGAGTTCCCCACTTGTTGACCTTCCTCTCGATCGTTTCTATCACCCTTACCAGCATCAACCCAGGCACTTGCGACAAAGTGAGGCGATCTACACCTGCAGCACACATGCCAATCGGCACAGTTTTTTTTCTCCCACCGACATAGATCACGTCCATTCTCACAATGACTGGTCTGGGAGGCAGTCCGGGCTCTTCCGCGCCTCAGCCCTTCAAAGCACTTCTGAGTGAAGGAAACACCATCCGCCCGCACCTTGCAAAGGTGCCCAAGGACCAGCAGAGGCTCCTTGACAGGCCTGACTCCTGGCTCACACCTCATAAAGACGCCAATGGACCACCTAACCTTCCTGCCGGGGTTCTTGAAAGCCTCATTCAATTCCACGCAGCTCGTACCCTTCCACCTCCAGCACAGAAGCCAAGAGCACCTGTCTCGAGTGTGCCTTCCCCAACGGGACAAGCCAGACCAGCTGTCGTTCACAACTTCTCTGACCATGGGGAGTCTTCTTCTTCTTCCTCTCCTCCAGGAACCCCGGTCTCCTGGCCGTCATCTCCAGAACGCCCTCGACATTCCGCTAAACAACCGGCATCACCGACCCTTTCCATCAAGTCTCAGATCGGAATCGAAAGTCAACTTCCTGCCACAGCAGCGACGGCAAACCTCCCAAGTAGCCCTCCCCAATTTTCATCACCAAGAATACCTACCCCCAAACGCTTCGATCCACCGGCCGACTTTCCTCAGCCAACTTTGAAGCGCCGCCGTATTGAGGAATTCCCATCCAGCAGCGGCGGGTTCGAAGACGAACTGGAGACAGCCATTCCGAACGCACTTTTCCAAGCAACACCGCCTATCAATCGAATCGCAGCTCATCTTTTGACAAGGTCTGAAGCTGTCACCAGTCCCCCGTGCGGACAAGGAAGCATGATTCCATCAAGTTATAATGACGGACGAATGACTTTCAAATCATCGACTCCTAAGGAGAGGCGAAACATGAAACTTATTACCTTCGATTCCTCCCCTGGAGCACCCACTGCCGATCGCCCGCTCGAAGCAACGCCAGATGAGTTGCCTACGATTCCGCTTTCTCAGCCCCGAGAGAATCGTGTACCAGCATCATCAGGCCCCTGCATTGCTTCGACATACGCGGCCGACTCCCACCAGTCATCTCAAGCGCCCCAAGTGGTTCACGATACCCCTGGTGCCCCCAGAACTCTCGCCCACGTTCCAGGTGCTGAAGATTTCCTAGCTTCACAAGCAGGGCCTTCGGGTTCAAAGCCAGGCACAGATCTCCTTGAGGCCATGATCACAGAGGAGCAGAAGGCGACAATTACAGCCGATCAGGATCCCATGATCATAGAAGAAAATGATGTTGAAGGGGAGACCGTTGGCATGAGAAAGCCAGCGCCACGCGTGAGTATGGACGATCCGATGCGTTGGAAGAAGGCAGATGACAAACGGGAACTTATCCAGTGGATGAATGACAATTGGGTGGAGTCCGACTGGCTTCCGCAGCCTTTGCAGGAGTATCGATCCACTCTTTCCTTCAGCAGTCTCAAGACCTTGCAGAATATTACCAAGCTGGCCATTGATGGAGGAGTCGATCTTTTGAGTCTGTGGGCTGAACCCGACGGCTTTCTTTACCGCACAATCTCGAGGCAAACCAATGGAAAGCTCTCCTTTCCTGAAGATCTGAATCACGAAGCTCTTGAACCTTTGGCGAAGGCTTCACGACTGGCAAGAGAGAGAAGAGCTGTGCCGACTACCAACCCCACTGCACCACAATACCGATCAACTTTGGAGCCTTCTACAATCGTAGCTCCCGTCAGAGATGAAGCGTCTGCGGAGACCGAAGACGGCAGCAACATGTTGCCGGATATCGCTGCGTCATCGCATCCTCCCAAGGAGGAGACCTTGGAACGCTTTTCGCAACAACCCGCAAAGGCCTTCCAGAACGCATATCCGTCTTTCACAGGGAGTGTTGCTGATTTTGTCAGAGCGTGCATTGTGGTCAAGGGACTTCAGCGCAAGCACCAGCTTCCCAAATGGCTGTATGATGACTTCATCCGGGCATTCGTGGACGATTACACTTCGTATATGGATGAAGTAGATAAGTCGTCCTCTATTGCAAAGCCAATGTCAGCCATAAGATGGTACGTTGCCAATGTTGATCGGCCAGTCTATCAAAAAGACATTGTAACGGCCGAGAACCTGGATCGAATCTTCGAAATCTACTCCGAGGAGGTCGGAGAAGCCAAGAAATGGCTCATGGATGGGATCTCGTCTTCGCCAATTGTTTTTGAAACGCCGCAGAGGCCATCCGCAAATGTCACGATGCCGAGCAAGCTCGCTTCGCCGGCGTTGCCAGTCGCCAGTCTGCCGAAGGATGACACGAAGTCACCTCCCCACGCCTCTGGCACTGCGGCCCTCCGCTCGTCTGCTGAAGGTTTGCGCTCGCCTAAGGAGGTGCAAGCTACGTCAGAGGTCGTTCAGGCTCCCACGACTAGAGAGCAGACCTTGCCTAATTCCAGAGACGAAGCCCCTCTGCCCGAGCCGAAGCTGAGCATCAGCCGCCAAGACAACGGCAAACAACGAATGACAGACGAGGAACCTCCGCGCCGTGTCTCTCCAATCACACCAACGCTGCGTCGTCAAAAGTCACCTGCTTCAGATGATGATGATCTGGTCTTTCTTTCCAGCAACCCGCGATCTCGCCCGACGCCAGTCCAAGCGGCCGGTCCAGAGAAGATTATCAAGCATGAGAGCCCAACGGTCCATCGCACTTCCCCTCTTGATCGGTCTACTCCACAGAAGGTCCCCGCCATCGACCAAGCGAATGGGACCTTGTCACAGAGACGGCGGACTGGAACCGTTGCAGAGACGCCACCGCCAGCACCGAAGACCGCGGCCGCCTTTCCTGGAAACAAAGTGACATCGGGAGCGGGGACGACTGCCGTGCGTCGAACTCTACCCGCTTCATTCGATTTCGGCCCTCCTTCGCGTCCTGCGGTTAGCAGCCCGGCACGGAGTACCCTCTCCGCTTCTACCCAAGACGCACGAGTCAAGAAGCCGAAGAAAACGGAGAAGGAAAAGCAGGAGGCGTACAGAAGGAAGATCGCGAAGCTTTTCAAGCAGGGACGTCTTCCTGGATCCACTCCTGCGCCTAAAGGCGGGGATGCTTAAGCTGTCTGCGGAGGGTGTTCGAGGAACAGGCAGCTTGTCTGATGCCCGACGATTCACATGGCAGTGACGTTGGGTGGGATTTGGTTCATCTGTCCACACTACTTGGGACGAAGCTGCTTGGTGCTTCGCGCGGCGTGGGAAAGAGGAGAATGACTTCACTGTTACACATGTATGATACCCCTAGCTTGTGATATTTGTAGAGTTGTATTAGACTATAATGGTACGGACTCAGTTATGGTACTCTGAAAGCAAAAGTCAACTCTGAATTGCTCAGGCAATCAATCTGTCTAGACTGGATCTAGTGGTGCTTTTCGCGCGACCGGCTCTCTGAAGAGTCTTGAAGGTATCTAAATGCCCCTTGTAGAAAACATTTGCCAAAGTCGATAATCCCGTTACAAATTGGCGTTCGTCGTATCCGATTCGTTCGTAAAAAAGGTTGTGTGATTTCGTCGCAGCAAGCAAGCATGACTCCGTTTTACAGTTTACACCAAAAAAAAAATGCCCGGTGGTGTGAATTTTTTCCCATTGGTTTTGCCCCATCATTCGTCTTCTCCCAACTGGTGTGGTCGTTCGTTTCTCTCATATCGATATTTGGTATTCGTTTTTGTTCGTTGCCGTGGTTTGGTTTGAAAAGTCATCTCATCTTCGTTGTCTTGTTTTTTTGATCTTGTTCAAGTAGAGTCGTCGGACGCCTGGGCCTCGGCCTCGGCCTGCTTGGCGGCGGCCTTGGCCGCCTTTGCCTCTCTCTGCTTCTCCTCCTCTTCCGGCGTCAGGGTCTTGAGCTGGAGAGCGTGGATGCCGCCCTCGCGGGACATCTCCTCGCGGAGCAGGGCGTAGATCATGCGGTGGCGGGCGGATTGCATCTTGGTGCCGAAGGCGTCGGAAACGATGACCAGTCTGAGAGGCCATTGGTGTAAGTAAAAGGAAGCCCATTGCTACACGCCTCGCGGGGGGATGCTCACCTGAAGTGTGTCTCCTTGGAGGTTTGGCCTTGCATGGCCTTGTGGTGGCTGTGGAGGTGGGAATCGTTGTAGATTTCGAGGGTGGAGGGGGAAAGAGCGGCGGTGACCTTTTGGGAATATGTCAGCAAACACTTTCGTCTCGTCGCACTTGGAGGGGGGGAAACATTCGTACCTTGGCGCGAATTGTGTCCTCGATGGGAGTTGTGGACGACATGTTTGGCGGTCTGGCGTTAGCCGAGAAACCGAGGGCGTATCTGCGCAACATTGGTATCGGTATTTGAGTGTAGGTCTTTGGTATGTGTAGTGTTGTTGGTGTTGTAGTGAATCCTCCGGTCAAACTCCCAATCCTGCCGACGAAGGGGCGGAATGTGTTCATGGGGAATAAGAAGAGAGGGGAAAGGAGAAAAGAAGGAGAGAAGAGGGAGGGACTTGAAGTAGTATGAAGGCGTGTGTCGCAAAAAGGAGGTGAGCAAGGTGTCCTGGCGTACCTTGGAGAGAGTGTGTGGTGAAAGAGTGGATGGAGACACGGCGGCGGAGGTCAAGGTCACGGCAAGCAAGCAAGCAAGCAATCGAGCAGGCAAGCAAGGCCAGGAACAGACAAGACAAGGACAGGGAATAAGCAAAGTTGCGCGCGTGTACTGGATAGGGATTTGCTAGCCCAACAGCTTTTTTCGGTTTAGGTACGGAGGGCGCGGTGTGGACGGGTACGGGGAGCAAGAGGCGACAAGAGAGGACGTGGAGTGTGTAGACCGAATGTGCGGTAAGGCTTCAGGTACGGTTGCAAGGTTGTTGTTGTGGTGTGCGTGCGTGTGCGTGTATGGGAGAGAAAAAATTAGAGAGGTGCGGCAACAGATTTTCGTCAAACACCCCGGGACGGGGGGTGAGGGGTCCAGAAGAAGTTTCGGTGTGTCGGTGAGAAAAGAGCGGCATGCGGGATGGCCTTGGCAGGCAACATGGCACCGGGATGCCGGCCAATCAGCGGGCCGGGAAGCTTGCCTCTGTCCTTCCGGTTGGTAACCGGCGGACCCCACTCCCAGGGAACTCACCTCCAGTCTTTCCAGAGCCCAGGGAAGACAAGGGAGCGGCGGCCGGGGAGGAGAGTGGGAGGAGGGCACGGGGGGCGTTTGTTCACAGAAAACTCCCTTCACCTCAGACTCTCCATTATCCACACTGATGAGCGTTGCGTTTCCAGGTTCTCTAAGGCTTCGCTGGCCGGGCCCACGGGTTGGGTTGGGCTGTTCTTTGCAACCAGGTCCATGGTGCCAGATGTGCCCGTCGCCCCTCCAAGCAGTGCCCTTCCACGGTTCACCTTTTTTTTCCTTCCTTTTTTCCGCCCCCTTCTCCCCGTGTTCCCGCCGCTTGGCTGACACCTATGGGTTCAGCTTCTTGCCTACACACCCCGGGCCTGGCGCCAGGCCTTTCTCGTGTGAGTGTGAGGTGAGGTGGTTAGCTTTGCTTTTGCATTGGATTCTGGTTCGCTGTTATGTCCACCGCCCTTCTTCTTTGCTTCTTTCCACGGACCATCTGCCCCCCTGTCAAAACCCGTGGTGTGTCCTCCCCATGCCGGTCCCGTCACATCCCAATGGACGGTAAAGGGATGATGAGGAGTCACATTTACGATTTTAGTGCGCAGGGTGGGACGGGCTGGAAGAAGGCTAGAAAGCCATTGGAAGACGTTGGACAGAAACGAACCGGGGGGTCCAACGCGGTGACCATCTCGAACATTTGTTGACCGTCCACAGCATGGGCTGCATACCGCCCGCGCGGAGTGGGAGAGGCTAGTGTATTCTGTAGAGAGCTCAGAGGAGTCACTCACTCGCTGGCGGCAGAGGACGCACGCAGAGAAACGCTCACCGCGTGTTTCCCAACCCCCGTCACCGTCCCCTCGTCACCGTCACCGTCACCGCGCATCCCTTCCTCTGACATCTGCGAGCACGAGGCCTTGCGGGCACCACAGCACAGCTCCGCTTTAGCGCAAGGCACCATTGGCACCTGATCACAAAAAAGGCGTGTCCAGATATCTGCTTTATCCTTCTCTCCCCCAAGGCAAGGCCTAAACGTCCCCGTCGGCCGTCCCAGGCTTTCCATCTGTTGTTGATTCACAATGTCGCCAATGCACGAGGGCGGAGAATAACTGAGCTTCTAGGTAGGACGATGTGGGCCTTGCATGGAACTCCAAGAGTCCAGGAGTGAAAGTGCGGTGGTGACGTGTGATTGCGGCGCCTTTTTGCAGCGGCAGAAGCAGAAGCGCAGCAAGCAGGATGTAGCAAGCATCAAGCATGGGAAAGGAGCAGCAGCAGCAGCAACGGCCTCACATGAGCAGAGCGAGCCGACGAACCGACGGTGAGAAAGGTGAGTCGACAGGAGAGATGGGCAGCATCGAGATGTACGGATACGTAGCCGACGCACGCACAGAGGCACACGTCTTGTCTTGTTCTTCATCTTCTTCTCGACTTCACCCCCATTTCTGTCCGTCTCCCTCTTGAGCTACAGAATGGAACCCTCCGGGACGCTACGCGATGGAGGGACGGATAGGCACCTCATCCCAGAGGTCCGCCGCTTCAAACGGTCCCCACTAGCGTTCCTCAACGCTCGGCGTGCTGCGGTGATGTAGTAGGAGTGTTGATGGTTTCCATGGATGTGACGATGTGACGATGGTGTTTGCTGCCGTGCTGGTGGTGTAGAGACTGGACTGGAACATCTGATTCTACCATCTTCATTCATAATGGACCCTGCCCGCGTCCCACGACATTGGATGAATGGTGGACACCTCCACACGCCTCAACTTACCACGGGCCTTCACCAAGGTCACTCACCAACATGGAAGTCACAACAGCCCGCCATCACGGCGTCCGTGGACCAAGCTGCGCCGGACACCACACTGTACCCGCGGCGCACGCACACCCCCGACTCCCACTGTCCTTCAGACAACCGTTCCACCGCATCACAGACCAACCACACCACCTCAAAGTGCTCCAAGCTTCTCGACGCCCCGCTAAGCAAGCCACAGTTTTCCGTCCGGTCTTCGGCAGATCCAGCCGGCGGTCCTGCAGGGAGAAGTCCGATCCGGGACCTGACAGCACCGCCGCAGACCACCACCACCACCACCACTACTACCACCACTACCTACCAGTCCAGCAAAAGAAGGGTTGAAAAAAAAAAAAAAAAAAAAAAAAAAAAAGATCCGACGGCATACACCACAACGGCTGCGCGCTGCACACTGCACTGCACTGCACTGCACTCTCACCTACCTAACCCGACTCCCGAGAGCAACACTACCTTGCCTTGCCTACCACATCGACGGGGTCCGTCCCCCCCAATATCCACTCCGGCCTCCGATCCCTTAATCATAACGCAATTGATAACGGACGCATATCAATCGTGATCCCCCTCCCCTTTCCCCCACCCATGTTGGCCTCCGGTTTGCGGAATGTAGCACGACGGCCCGGTTGCTGCTGCTGCTGCTCCCGAGCATCGCCAACAACACCGTTCTCAGCCGCCGCCGCCGTCATCGCCGCCGGAGCACCGTCCGCAACCTACAACCTTCTACCCCCGCGTCTCACAACACCCCGATTCTTCGCTGCCGCCGCGCGCGCCTCCTCACAATCCCTCAGAATGGCTTCCACGACATCCCTCCCGAGGCTGCCCCTCTTCGACGCCATCTCCCGCCACGACCCCGAGTCCACCGCCGTCGTCCACTCCCTCTCCGGCCGCCGCTTCAAGTACGGGGAGCTGCTCGGCGATGTGCGCCGCGCGCGGAACCAGCTGCTCGAGTCGTCCGGCAAGCCAGACCTCAACGGCGAGCGCATCGCGTTCCTGGTGGAGAACAGCTACGACTATGTAGGTAAGCCAAGAGATCGCAATAGCTTCCAGACCCTCCTTGACCAAAGTAAACCGAAATGCGAACAATGCTCCTGACACTCTATGCGCTTCTCCGCAGTGACCCTTCTCGCCGCCTTCGCAGCCCGATCCATCGCCGTCCCTCTCTCCCCGGCCTTCCCCGCGGCCGAGCTCCAATACATCCTCAACCAGAGCGAAGCCTCGCTCCTGGTGTCCTCGGCCAAGTTCGCCGCCAAGGCGAAGGAGGTCCTCGCGACAGAGCTCGTCTCGAAGCCCGCGCAGCTCGAACTCAAGAAACACCAGGGCGGCGCCCCGCATGAGCAGGTTGAGCTGGACAGCCCCGACGTCGGTGGTGCGGGCATGATGCTCTACACCTCGGGAACCACCAACAGACCGGTACGCAGGAAGAACCATTGGATCTCGGTTTCGATACCAAAACAAAAAGCTAACAACCCCAATCTAGAAAGGCGTCTTGCTCCCGCAGTCCGTCCTGACGGCGCAGTCCAAGTCCCTCATCGAGGCATGGAACTACACCCCGGCAGACCACCTCCTGCACGTCTTGCCCCTCCACCACATCCACGGCACCGTCAACGCCGTCCTCACGCCCCTCCTCGCCGGCTCCACGATCGAGTTCATGTTCCCCTTCAACGCCGACGCCGTCTGGAAGCGCCTCGCCGCGCCCTTCATAACCACAAACGGCACGAACGGCACCAATGGCACCAATGGCGTCAACGGAACCCACACAGCACCCCCCAAGGAGAAAATCACCTTCTTCACCGTCGTGCCAACAGTCTACTCCCGCCTCCTCGCCACCCACAAGGCCCTCCCCCTCGACCCTGAAGAGCCCACCCGCGAGGCCGTCTCCCCGAAACACATGCGCCTCGCCATCTCCGGCTCCGCCGCCCTGCCGACCCCGATCAAGGACGCCTGGAAGACCCTGAGCAAGGGCAACGTCCTGCTCGAGCGCTACGGCATGACCGAGGTCGGCATGGCCCTCAGCTGCGGCCTCGACTTCGCCGACCGCGTCGACGGCAGCGTCGGCTGGCCCCTACCGGGCGTCGAGGCCCGCCTCGTCGACATGGACACCAACGCCGTCATCCCCCCGGGCGAGGACGTCGACCCCGCCACGGGCCGGGAGCGCTCCGGCGAGATCCAGCTCCGCGGCCCCACAATCTTCAGAGAGTACTGGCGCAACCCCGAGGCCACCGCCAAGGAGTTCGTCGAGGGCGAGGACGGCCGCGGCAAGTGGTTCAAGACGGGCGACGTGGCGGTGCGCCGCCGCGTCGAGGGCGCTGGGCTGAACGCCGCGCAGGCCTCATGGGCCAAGGGTGACATGTACTTCATCCAGGGCCGCAAGAGCGCCGACATCATCAAGACGGGCGGTGAAAAGGTCAGCGCCCTCGAGGTCGAGCGCGAGCTGCTGTCCCTCCCCGAGGTGGCCGAGGCCGCTGTCGTCGCCGTCCCCTCGGGCAAGTGGGGCAGCAAGGTCGGCGCCGTCGTCATCCTCAACAAGGACGTCGTGCCGCATTGGTCGCCCATGGCCATGCGCAGGGCCCTCCGAGATCGGCTTGTCAACTATAAGATCCCGCAGGTCCTCAAGGTCGTCGACCATATCCCGCGGAACGCCATGGGCAAAATCAACAAGAAGCAACTGGTCCAGGCTGTGTTTGAGGACCAGTTTAGCGGTGACGAAATGTAATAATATTTGCTGTGTGCATATATCCGTAGACAGGTACACACTTGTTTGAGTAGGGGAAACATAGACTTGAGATAGAGAAAAGAAGAAATGCCACCTTTACACGATCGCCCGAACAACCTGGGACGATGTGTCCTAATGGGGTTCATGCTGATTCGTCTGGTGATTCTGCCGACGTCGTCATCGATTGTGTTCCATCTCAGCTAGTGCAACTTTCATGCTGTCATTCATGGTGGAAATAGGACATCCGACGCAATGTCCCCAACTCTCTAGGCGCCTCACAAAGGGAACACGACGACTGGCCTAAAACCTAGGTATCTATTCCGATTCGCGTCCGCCTATGTACTATCGATCGTGGCCGTCTAGAAGTAAAGCCATTTTTGTTTTCTCAGCAACGCCTTCATCGGGGCTCCCAAGACTATCATAAGAAAACCTTTTCCGTCCCTGAAATGCGTTATCATTGATGCATAGCAACGCCCGATACCTGGTGTTCCCCACCAGCATCAGACACAAAAGGTTGGCTTAAGAAATGCGAGGAGTGATATCATGTAGACGCATTTGGCCTCTTCTCGAAGGAGGAGGAAGCCAACAAGTCCGGTAAAATGCAGGGTAAAGTCGTGTGTCGTGTTGTTCGAATTCGTGTCCGTTTAGACAGTGTGCTTGGCCTTTGCACGGCTGCTTCCGCTGTGTGCACTGTCCGTGTGGCCGGAGAATTCAACGCTCTCACCGGGGGGGAGGTTCAGAATCTCCTTGAAACGGCGGCCGATGTTGAGGAGGATGTCACGGCCCTTATCCTGGGAACGTCCCTTACCACCAGCCACATCTCCGTCACCACGGCCGGGAATGCTCTTGCCAATAGTACGGGTCCAGACACCAATACGGAAGAAAGCCTTGCGCACGTTGACAACAACACCCATGACTTCGCCGTCGTCCTCGGCCTCCAGAGTCTCGCCAATGGCAGCCAGCATCACGTGCAGCCAGAGGTCATCGATCGGAACAGCACGCTTCTCCTTGAACTGGTAAGACCACTTGCCACCATGCTTGTTCTGGGCGTCCTCCCACTCGGGGCGGACACCAGCCTTGAAAAGGTGGTAGTCGGACTTGAGGGCCAGCTCGGAGACGGGAGCGATATTGTTCTATCATTACGTTGTCAGTGGGGGGCGGGGTCGGGAGGGATAGGGACGCAGGTTGCACGTACATAAACACCCCAGAATTCTTCCACTGAGTTAAAGGTGATAACTTCCTTCAGGAGGTCATTCCAGTTGTCACCCTATTTCCAAAGTTAGCCGGTGAAACCTCTGGGCATTTGCAACGAGAAGGTACGAACCTTGCCACTGGGGGGCTTGGTGAACCAGAGAGTCCATTTGTTCTGAAGTGGGTGCTTAACGTTGAAGTTGTCCTTGTCGTGGAAGACAGTGATGTCCTTATCGGTATCGTTCTCCTTGGTCTCGGTGCTCTTCTCAGCGCCCTCGGGGGAGATGGGGATGGTCGACAGATCGACCTGCTGGTCGGGGTTTGTGGGCGTTTGCACGGAGGTCGCCATTGTGAAGATGTGTTGATGTTGTTGAGGTTGTGACAGCTGGGTATCGCTCGGGCGGACGAGTATGTGTGAGAAGGTGTCGACAGAGGTTGACGACGCGAGAGAAGAGGGGCGAGATCGACGAGGGTATTTCGACTCGAGGAGGAAAGTGGGAGGGTTCCGCTCGTGAGGACGGTTTGCTCGTTGTTGGGAAGGTACCGTGGGGGTTCACAGTTGGCTACTTCCAAGTATGCGGGGGTTCCGACGTTGCGCCAGGCACGTCAGCGGATATCGGCAGGCTCGGGGATTGATTAAGGTGAGAAACGGAAGGTGACGTTTCTCGTGGACGAGGAAGTTGCGATGAGGTTTTGCGAAGGATTGCGCTCAGCAGTCGCTGTTCGAGCAGTGTGGTGCTTTCAGTCGCAAAAAAATGCCCAAGCGGGCGGGCCAACCGAATGGAAGAAGAAAAGTGGGGTTTAGACCTCACTGACGGGAAGTAGAGCCTGCCCTGCCTGCCGTCCGTCGGAGTGAAGCAGTTTCCCACGGCCAGGCTAGGTAGGTAGATGCCCAAGTACCTTACCTCACCTACCAAGGTCCCGCCCACCTGCCACCACCACCACAGCCCACAGCTCGCGAAAAGGCTTCGCTCATTCCGTCAGCCACTACCTACACCGCGGGGCCTTCCCACACAGTGGGTTGTTAGGGTGATGCGCAATGGACCTCCTCGCCAGTCACCACTCACCACACGACACAGTTTCTTAGCGGGCAAGGTTGTCATCCGACAGGCGAGGCCATTGGAGCAAAACGCATCCACTGGGCTGCTTAAACTTCCGTAAACCTGGTCTTGACTGGGACCAGACCTTGGGCTGTCTTCCAGGTCGTCACGTCTGTCTGGGCGGCGCTGCCCAGGAGAGACATGGAATTCAAAGTTTGATGCCATCCAATCCGTGTCTTTTTGTCTGGCTTAAGCCCTGCAGTGCTCAACGCTCGCCTGTCCTTGGCCAACGCATGCCGCCAATGCAAAATTATCATTACTCAGGTCGTACAGAACGAATGGAATCAGCATTCAGACAGAGACCACAGTCAGGTATCTTGGCTTGTTGTTTTGTTTGCCAGCTACATACCCCTTGCAACCCTCTCAACGGCGACTTTGCCAGAACCGACTCATTTTTAGCCCCTTCTCCTGCCCCTTCCTACGCTCAAGGACGCACCCCTGTTTCGAGATTTATTTTTCGTCTTCGGGGTGCGAGCGTTGTCTTTCTTTGGCTTCGGGCTGCACCGAACTTTTCCAGAAGCTTTTCCCTGGCTCCAAAGTAACCTAGGTGATCCATCCATGCATGCACTTTCCTCGACCTGAGTCAATCCACACTTTCAGCTTTTGCGTGCAATGCACCTCGACTTCACTTGGTTATTCCTCATTCTGAGCTTAGCTAGAGACTTAGTCTCTAGCTACCTCCGGCAGATTTCCGCATGTTGCGTGGAGAAGCCGACGGAGACAACGGCTGAAACACGAAGGGTGCTCCCGTCGAAACAAGCCTCAGGGGATTTGCCCCAGGTCAACATCGGCTCATGTTGCCATCTCAGGTCAGGACGTAGTTCGTCGAATGACATTGAGGAATTACCCTTACTGTCATCAAAAGAATAAAACAGGTTAGCCCTTTTGCTTCTTCCGCTTCCGTTCGTGTTTTGTGGCTCAAGAATGCAGGGCGGTCAGGAACTGAGCCGTCTTTGTTGATGGACATTTCTTTGGCTGGTTTTTTTCAGGGGCTTCTTGCTACTCCCCCGAGATATCATCGTGCTTCCCATCTCGGCGCGGTCGATATGTCGAGGTTGATTGTCTTCAATTAGGGCACAAAGATGTCATCTGCCTTTCGTGCATTCAAAGATGACTTTACAAGAAAGAACACTGCCCTCGTGATGAAGTCCGTCATTGAGGAGATCCGAAACAATGAACAAGACTGATTTGCTGCATTCATCGCCTATCCTTCTTAAATTCGTCCCAGCGCCCAAAAAGAGCACGCAAATCAGTATCACGATCAAAATCTATAATCAAGTCTAACAGCCCATCAGTCTTGCTGTGAGATATTTTTCCAGTTATACGTCAGAATTCACAAGGTGCGCTTTTGTCATGTCTTCCTCGCGCTCACACGGAAGCAAGAACGCTTCAAAACCACCGAGGAACCATAGTGGTCAGCATATATCTCCCCCGGCACCTTTGCCTCGGAGGCAAGATTTGAATCTGGACGACCTGCGCGGCTTTGAGCCCGGACGCCTCCACTTGCAATGGATCACACCGTCTCAAAACCTAGACGACAACTTTTTCACGGAACACTATGCTTCTGTTGCGTCCAATATCAAGCATCTAGTCAAAACTCTCTTCAGGTGCGGAGATCTTTCTCCAGATGGTTCTGTCTGGGCTGCAACTCGCAAATATCATGGCGACAAGTTCCATCTTGAGCGTATCGTCGGCATGGTGGCCCGGCCAGACCCAATGGACCCAATTCCCTGGGAGGATCTCATGACAAGCAAGGCTAAACGGTTCTGCGTGATGCGGGCCGTCATCATGCTCGTCATTGAGGAGCAGGTGTTTTCGGAGCTCCTTTTCGGGGCGACCAAGAAACAGGCCGAGCAACTTCATGCCCAGGACTCTGACTATTGCCACGACGGAGGTGAGCCAACTTTGTGCATTATGGGATTGGGCAGAAGCGCTAACGAAGTCAATTATAGGGATCCGACGCTCAAGACTCAGATCAACACTTGTGGAGATGATGCTCGGCCACTCTCATGGAATGCCGCAATGCTTCTGGCCGAGTGTTGACAAGGTAGCCATGAGGCTGTTGACGCTCATCTTCCCAGTACTGAACTGGGTCAGAAGAACCTGGCCACCCGCTCAGGACATGCCCGACATCAAAACGGTATACCAGGAGATACACAACTGTGTGGCGTATGCCTGTTGGTTCGCAGTGCACAAGCAGCGCGCTTCATCCGTGCTCGAGTTCACATGGCTTCATCCAGGCGACCAGTACTGTCCGGACCAGATCGAACTTTGTCCAGCAGGGCTCCAACGCGCTCTGGAGGCCTCCGGAAACGCCTCCGGAACTTTGGGATCTGAGACCCAAGACGCACCGCCAGCTAGGATTGCGAGGGTGATGATATGCGTCGTCCCTCGTCTGGACATTGTTAGGTCAGTCGAGTGCGACGGAGAGGCGGTTGGCCATACCATCACTACGCTTGCGGATACTCGTGTGGTCTACTATCTCGGGCTGATGGATCCGGACGCCGACGACGAGGTATTCAAATGGTCTTTAATGGAGTACTCCATGACTCTGCAACCGAAAACATCCCTTGCTAAACGTCTTCGCGCAGGCCCTCTTGCTTTCCGGCGTTTCCTCCATGAGTTAACGATGCGGATCCTAGCAGCTTTGTGGCTTTTGGGGTTACTATTTGTGATTCACAAATTCGTTGCGCGGCTTTGGGAGCATTACGACTTGATTACTTCTCAACAGTTGACTGCTCTATGGCGGCAGTTTGGGATACCAGTAGGGGAGACACCAACGGCAGAGTAGTCGCCGGAGTTTTCTTTAACACTTTGATTTTGTTAGTGGAATGGATGGCGTTCGGGTTGTTTGCTGGAAGCAAGCTGTTTTAGACGATATTCATTCACTTATTTCCATGCATCTTTTGTAAAACCGTCAGAGTCCTTCATATTACCTATTGCAACCGCGTTTCCTATATCTCAACTCAACTGTGATCACAGCAATAGAACAGATGTTATTTAAGGTTCTATAGGGTTTAGCACTCTAGCATCTTTCACAGTTCTTATTGAAATATAGTCTATAGCTTGTTTACTGCTGCTTAGAGTGAGAGACAAAAAAAAGACATCCACCTGACAGGCTGGGGTTATTATCTACGTCTGTATAACTCCGTTAAGCTCTAAGCAGGAGGCAAAAGCAAAAGTTGCGCCGAGGGGGAATCGAACCCCCGGCTCCCCGACGCTGCTTGATGGCAACGGAGAATTTTACCACTAAACCATCGGCGCTGATGGTTGACCTGATAGTCAAGTGACGGAAAGTGAGTCGCAAGTCGGTTATGTTGCAGAGCGGTGAGCGAAGTTGTGGGCGTGATGGTGGGGGATAAGGGCTTCAGGGTTGGGCTGTGTTCCCTAGACAACTATCGGCAAACCTCGTCCAAGCGCTTGCGAATCCACCAGTTCCCCTCTCAAGCACAAGGGCCGCACAGATTTGAGATTCCCGTGGTCAGATTAGCCTATCAATGCGCATCAAATGGTTCTCGAAGCCCACTTTCAGCCAACGTCAGCGGAATGTCGCGAGGGGAGTTGGGGAGCGCTGAACGTTCGTCTGAACAGCGAGGGCAACGCAGGAGAGCCAATCGTTTAGTAGATATTGACAAGTATGGAAGGACCCTTTAAAAGACGTCCGAGGGGAAAGAGAGGTTCCATGTTACCTAAGTCTAGGTACTATGGCTACCACGTGCAGACGGATACGTAGGACATAGGCACATCACACAGGGCCGGGCAGCAAGAGAGAGGGGTCGCTGCGGGCGAGGTCCGACTGTCGGGATGCCCGACATGCGCATGACGGGCTTCTGGTTGCAGAGTCGGGACAAAATAGGAGTTGAGACCGGTTTGCCGCTGGGAGGGAGGGCTCTCCTGTTGTGTTGCCACAGAAGGTCGGAAGTCCACTGCCAGGCATCTAGGTTGCTTGCTCAAGCCGAGTCAGGCGGTGAGAAAAGCAATGTCGGGGCCGAGGATTGGGCGGCGGCAAGAAAGGGATCATGGCAAAATGAGAGGGCGACTCGTAGACAGTCGGATTGTCACGGTATCAGACGGAGACTCACCCGGAAGTCACTGGTGTAAGGTGCTGATAGAGGAGAGACTCTCTCGCTACCTACCAGACATTTGGCCGTTGCCGGGCAGTCACAGCACCGCTGACCGTTTTAGCAAACGAGTGTCTGAAGGTAACCTGGCCAATTCAAACGATGGCAATCCCAGCCACCACCTGATTGAATAGCCGCCGTGCGCCTCCCTGTCATACGCACTGAAGTTCAATTCAATGGCAGCGGAGGGCGAAGCGAGGGGAAAGAAAGGAAAAAAAACCAAGGTGGACAGGGGTCCGATAAGATAAGCCCACCAAGCCAGGCGGGAAAAAGGGCAAAAATTGCTCGCCGCCCTCGAAATTTGTGGCATTGCGCTAGGCCGGTCTCACGCTAGAGGGGGGGTTGGTGGGGCCCCGGCCCAGAAAAAAAAGTCGAAATTTATTTTTTGCCGGCCTTGACAAAATCTCTGTTCGGTTGTGTTGAGTGCGAGAGAGAAATTCTTTTGAAAGGACCCCACGTCGCCCGCCCGCCCTCTTTCACATATCTTCCTCCTCCGCGCAATCCTCCAACCTTACCTTCCCTCCTCCACCCCTCACACAGGTCGACTTTGTCTTGTGCAATATCCCAAATTCTTCAAAATGGCGGACGAGGTCTACGATGGTGCCATTGGCATCGACTTGGGTAAGTTGCGCAACCCCTCCTCGTCGTTATGATGCCCTTCTTGTCGGCCCTCTTTGCGGGGTGAAGAAATATCACCGATCATCGCCACCACAAACCACCACACATCAGCGAAAAACCCCCATCACCACTCAGCGCCCACGAACAAACACCATCTACACATCACAGAAACCAGAAAGGCTAACATTGTGTCTTCCTCATTAAAGGAACCACCTACTCCTGCGTTGCTACGTACGAGGGTACCAATGTCGAGATCATTGCCAACGAGCAGGGTTCTTTCACCACCCCTTCTTTCGTCTCCTTCACCGACAAGGAGCGTCTGATCGGTGAGGCTGCCAAGAACCAGGCTGCTATGAACCCCATCAACACCGTCTTCGATGTCAAGTGAGTAGCCGCGCATGTCTTTTCGCTGCTCTGATGCCTCTCTCTGGGCGTACGGGAATTTTCCCCGCTCAAGGAGGGGTAAAACGAAAGGAGCCGAAAAATTTCCATCACCAAACACTTTGCTGACTAGCCGTTTCTTCACAGGCGTCTTATCGGTCGCCGCTTCGATGACCCCACCGTCAAGAAGGACATGGAGTCCTGGCCCTTCAAGGTCGTCGACGACAACGGCAGCCCCAAGGTTTCCGTCGACTACCTCGGCGAGGTCAAGACCTTCTCTCCCCAGGAGATCTCCTCCATGGTTCTCCTTAAGGTACGTTTCTCCCGCTGCCTGGCCTGTCCGCCAGGCGCCAAGTTTGTGCGACGCAGCATGTTAACCCCCCAAACAGATGAAGGAGATCGCCGAGACCAAGATCGGCAAGAAGGTCGAGAAGGCCGTTATTACCGTCCCTGCCTACTTCAACGACAACCAGCGTCAGGCTACCAAGGACGCCGGTGCCATTGCTGGCCTGAACGTCCTCCGTATCATCAACGAGCCCACTGCTGCCGCCATTGCCTACGGTCTTGGTGCTGGCAAGTCCGGCAAGGAGCGCAACGTCCTCATCTACGACTTGGGTGGTGGTACTTTCGATGTCTCCCTCCTGAACATCCAGGGCGGTGTCTTCACCGTCAAGGCTACCGCTGGTGACACCCACTTGGGTGGCCAGGACTTCGACACCAACCTGCTCGACCACTGCAAGAAGGACTTCCAGCGCAAGACCAAGAAGGACCTCTCCGGCGACGCCCGTGCCCTCCGTCGTCTCCGTACTGCTTGCGAGCGTGCCAAGCGTACCCTTTCTTCCGGTGCCCAGACCACCATCGAGATTGACTCTCTCTTCGATGGCGAGGACTTCACCACCCAGATCACCCGTGCTCGTTTCGAGGAGCTGAACGCCAAGGCCTTCAACGGCACCATTGAGCCTGTTGCCCAGGTTCTCAAGGATGCTGGCATTGAGAAGTCCGGCGTTGACGAGATCGTCCTCGTTGGTGGCTCTACCCGTATTCCCCGTATCCAGAAGCTTCTGTCCGAGTTCTTCGACGGCAAGAAGCTCGAGAAGAGCATCAACCCCGACGAGGCCGTCGCCTACGGTGCCGCCGTCCAGGCTGGTATCCTCTCCGGCAAGGCCACCTCCGCCGAGACCGCCGACCTTCTCCTCCTCGACGTCTGCCCCCTGTCCCTCGGTGTCGCCATGGAGGGCAACATCTTCGCTCCCGTCGTTCCCCGCGGTAACACCGTCCCCTGCTTGAAGAAGATCAGTCATCCTTTTCCCTTCGTCTCGAATCTGACTAACATCCACACACAGGACCTTCACCACTGTTGCCGACAACCAGCAGACCGTTCAGTTCCCCGTTTACCAGGGTGAGCGTGTCAACTGCGAGGACAACACCTCCCTGGGTGAATTCACCCTTGCTCCTATCCCTCCCATGAGGGCTGGTGAGGCCGTCCTTGAGGTCGTCTTCGAGGTCGACGTCAACGGTATCCTCAAGGTCACCGCCACTGAGAAGACCTCCGGCCGCAGCGCCAACATCACCATCTCCAACTCTGTTGGCAAGCTCTCCTCCCACGAGATCGAGAACATGATCAACGGTATGTGCAGCTTTCAACCACAGTCTTCAACGACATTGCTAATGAGTAATAGACGCCGAGAAGTTCAAGACCAACGACGAGGCCTTCAGCAAGCGCTTCGAGGCCAAGCAGCAGCTTGAGTCCTACATTGGCCGTGTTGAGGAGATCATCTCCGACCCCACCCTGTCCCTCAAGCTCAAGCGTGGCCAGAAGGACAAGATCGAGCAGCAGGTCTCTGAGGCCATGGCTGCCCTTGAGATCACCGACTCCGCCGCCGAGGACCTCAAGAAGCAGGAGCTCGCCCTCAAGCGTCTCGTGACCAAGGCCATGTCTTCCCGCTAAAGGGTTTTAAATGAAAACTAAAAATGGCCTTCGGGCCTGGCGAAGGGTTGCTTATCTGGTTCAACTTTCTTGCGTTTGGGTGGCCCAACAGAATCAGGCCAGGATGCGAATAATTTGGGTCAGGTGATATCAAAAGGCACTTAAAAGTTCCTCTTTCTTCCAGCCGCCTTCCTCCCCCTTATACCTCCACACCATCTCTCACACACTCACGACACATGGCATGCCTCTCGGGAGAGAGGGAATGCTTTCCAGGTGCCGTCTTCTACGGCTTTCATAGACACTGTAGAAAGGATCAGGGCGACATGAAATGAAATTACGTCTACGTTACTTTTAAGTCTTCAGCTTCGCGTGATGTGATTTGAAAAGTGATGTCATCAATGTTGGTCTCATCGTCGTTATCATCGTCGTGTCGTTCCCGCTCTTGGGTCGCTCTGGTGTGCACTTCATGCCCTTGTAGCAGGTCCGAGTGAGTTGAGACGAGGGACAAGCCGCAGTCTGGGCTGGCTGGGGTGGAGATGAAGCATGGAGCCCAGAGACGGAGGGTAGAGACCAGAAAGGATTAAGGACGGAGACAGAGGATAGAAATAGAAATAGTAACAAGGCCAGAACTGTAGCTAACTCAGTCTAAATATCTCATACAAGGAACCTCTTTATTATTTCTTCAGTGTTCTCATACCAGCAGCAAAGAATAAGTAACTGCAATATAAGGTGTATACACTTATGTTGCCTCTGAGGGCCTATATTAGTCTTTCTTTATAATCAGACGCATCTATAGCTTTAGCATAGTTATAAATAGTAAGTCTTCTTTAAAACGTCTAGCTAGGTGTAAGACTTGCTGTGTACAAATCTGCAAAACATAGGCGACGATCAGGCAGCATCATCTTGAAATTGCTTGCCTTTCTGAATCATAGCCGGGCCTTGTTTGACTTTAAACACTGAAATCAATTTGGAAACCACAGCATTATAGTCGTGGACGGTTTTCGTCGACGTCATCAACCAGACTCATACGTATTCATCTTTCTCGTTCACACTTCAGCAGTTAAACGTGACACTCTCTAGCTCAGGGTCGACCTTGACTTTGTTGCTTCTAGTGCAAACAACACCTTCAAAAAATATTACAGAGCTTCCTCAGAAGTATTATCCCAACACTCAAAAATTCAAAAAGTTGATCTGGCCCGGACTTGAACCGGAGACCTTTAGTGTGTGAGACTAACGTGATAACCAACTACACCACCAGACCAGTGAATTCGATGTGGAGATCGCGAGGACAAGATTGCCTTGAGGGAGGGGCAAGGCGCATAGTGTGGGCTTGTGGTCGTCAGGGCTCAAGCGTGGGTCGCGGAGTGCTGGCCCGCTTGGTGGGCCGAAGCCGGGCCGGAGTCCGGAAGCCGCAGGTTTGCTGGACTTGAGGATGACCACTTAGACTTAGCGTGCAAGAAGAAGTTGCTACTTAACCTGTGTCTTGTGCTCTTTCAAAAGCTATCGGTATTACACGGACGATGTTGGATGCTAGCAGTGGCGGCCAAGGGGGGGGAAAGGCCGGGAGATACTTTGGTGCGTTTCTTGCATATACAGCACCATGTCTTGTTTTGAAGAGTGATATGATAGTCGAGTCTGAACATGAACAGCCTTGATACCGCTTGCTTCGGTCTTGGAATAGTATTTGCGTTGTCTTGTAAGCGGGCCTACAGGTAGAACGAATTTTCCTAGCGACGTGGGCTTCACCGTGAAATGTACAAGAGTTTGCGAAGCTTGCGAGATCTCATCTGGGTAAAAAGTCTTGAACAACAAGCTGACTGTCTGTTCTCGAATCAGTACTTAATTGCAATGCAAAAGTTTCTGAAAGGGCATGTTGTAGTCGTTCGCTACTCTAGCCGGCACTAATACACGAAAGTATTACTAGGTTTCTTTCTGAGTGACGGTCTTGAATGAGAGCAAGGCAGGAATTGTTTATTCTTGTGCTATGAAAGTCTACTAACCCAGAAAAGTTTCAATCGTTAGGATAGTCTTGGAGATGAAGTTGAAATAAAACTAACCAGGGGAAGGGACCAGCGCGGAGTAGACTTGCCACTGTGGGGCTCACAGACATCAATTAGGTAACCCCTCCCCCACCCCCTCCATTCTAGCCATCACTTCTCCATTTTCATTGTCTCTCAACCAACCGTTCGCCGGCTCATCACACCTCAACAGCGGAGAGCTACTAGGAGCAGCCTCTCATCTAACACGACGGTCCATCATACTCCACGCCTCGTCCAGGCTGATCCAGCACATGCCGGTCGAACCTCCACTGCGATGGCTGTTCGCGTCTTTGACAAGTTCTTCGACCTCCCCCAGGAGATCCGTGACCAAATAATCTCATACCTCTGCCTTCTCCCGAATCCGATCCAGGTAGGACCGACAGTCGACGCAGAAATACCCTTCCCGCACGACCTACTGCTTTCCCACCCTCTTCTTTACGCCGCCGGCTCCGCCATCTTCTATGAACAGAACCGTTTCATCCTCAACCTCCGCGGCCGGCCCCGCGCCGCTCTCGAGCGCGCGATCTGTGATGGCACGCCTTGGCTTCTGGGCAACACCAGAGCCCGACGTCGTGTGAAGTGCCTGGAGCTCTCGCCCGGTCGCCTGGGAAATGTGTTCCAGAGCCACATCTCCCCGGCTGTGGCGGATATGATTCTCAATGGCTCGCTGCGCCACCTCAAGCTCGTGCTATATCCGACGAGCACCGACAAGGTAGTCTTCAGCCATGATGCCGTCGACGCTCAGGGGAGACGGGCGGTGATGACGAGGCGAGACGATGCTTTCACGCAGTCGAAGCCTTTCAAGGCCTTACTGCGGTTACTTGCCGACCCGGATCTGGAGACGGCGGAGCTCTATGTCGATCCTATCCATCGCGACTTTTGGTGCGATTTTCATGAGGGAGTGGCGTGCTGTAAGGGCCACCCGAAAGGGCCATGGCAGCTCATTCCTATTGACTGGAAAAAGCTCGTTGCAAGTTATGGTCAGGATCACGAGCTGAACATTGTCAGGGTAACTTCATAATGTCAGCTGCACAACCAAGGTGTCTTGTTTTGACACCCTATCCACCTGATTCGATGCTTGACTGCAGAGACCTGTATGCGTCTTCGGAGGTGGTCAAACGTTACAAGGGACCACTGATTTCGAGGACGACGGCATGGAGAGCACCCTCACGATTGAGACACGGCTTAGAAGGTTCGCCTTCTTCTGGACATGTGGTTTTCCTCGTGGGTTAGGTCTCATTCCGACCTACTACAACTAGGTTTTCACGGATGCTCCATGGGCTTCCGCCACCTTCAGGACAGCTAGGTAAAGCTCAGTAGCAACAGGGTCAGTGGCGTCACCTCTGTGGCTCCTGCTTCTTCAGTCTAACCCTGTGTTGGCTATGGAGAAGAACATATATGGCGTGCCACAAAAGTCTTACGGAGTTCCAATGGCAGTTCTTTAGAAAACTTGACTTTCCCAAAGATTGATGCAACTCCCTCCTCCCACTCACAAGATACATTACAAGCGCATCGATTCAGTTTCTCTCTACTCCTGCAGCTTTCGGTTTCTACCGCCCAACTCAAATTACAAACTTGGAACGTCGGCCACATCCGCAATTTGCCCAAGTCCAACTCAGCGCCATGGACCCAACAAGCCGTTCCCGACTTCCGCTCGAATTGTGGCATAATATCTTCAAAATGTTGGTTCAGCAATACGCTCGCCAACCTCAGCGACCCGATCGCTGTCTCCTTCGATACGCGTGGGTCAACCGAGAATGGCAAGCCTTTTTCGAGAAGGAACATTTCCAAAGGCTCACGGTGAGCCCAGAACGCATGCATCAGCAACTTGGAAACATGGTTCTGCGGCAAAGAAGGCTTGTCCGCCACGTCTGGTTTCAAATCGAGCTGACGACGTACGATCACATACCTGGTGACGACATCGAAAATTACATGCAAAATTACAAGAAAAGGGCCGAAAAAAATAACGAAATTGTTAAGAAAGCTTTACATGGGATTTTCTCGATCCTGGAAAATTGGTCGCGCCGCACTGATAATGACGGGCTGACTCTAGAGATTGGCCTTCACTACCCGAGTGGTAGTCAAACAGCGACTCCTTCACTGTGGTCGAAGATGAGGCTGTACGACTCCATCTGCATCAGGGAAAGCTTTCCCATAGTAGAAGCGGTGCAACATCTTCTCGTTCGAAGAGAGACTCACCGACAGCTGTCCGTAATTCTGTGGGATAATATGGTGAAGGCACTCCCAAATCTTGAATGTTTACATCAGGAGCTCTGGAGGATGCCGTCAAGAATTATCCAACCAACATCAGGTAAGCCTGCTATAACGCTTTCCTCTGCCCCCTCCCCCTCTCTTCCTTTCTTCTGTGCAATTTCTCGCGGTGTTCCCGAGCTAACCAGCGAGGTAGTGTTTTCTAGGGTACTCTCCACACGATGTAATTCTAGTCAGCTAAAGAAGCTGGTGGCATTCGGAGAATATGACCCATCACTCGTATACCGACGTTCCAAAGCGCCTTCCGAAGAGCTGATTCACCGTCTTGCTGTGGGAACCTGCAACTTGGAACAGCTGTGCTTGTCCTACATTGTGGACGCTTTCAAATTCTTAACCATCGCCGAAGGCCAGCCTGCCTTGTACTGGCCGAAGCTTGAAACCCTAGCACTCACATCGCCAAGTCTGAACATCGAAAACGAGGCGGGTATAAGACAGATGCTTGAGACAGCAGCAAAACTCGCACGTAAGATGCCGGAACTGCGAACTTTGGAGCTCTGGAATGCACGAAAGAGCCATGCTTTCGCCTTCACCTGTCGCATCACCCCCTCCGCCGTTGAAATCTCATACAGGGCAACTTGGGACTTCAAGCTACCGGATTCCGTCGAGAGACTGTGGGAAGACTTTGCCCAAGAACGGGATCAGGGACACAAAGTCTGTGTCCAGAAGGGCCAGTTGATCAACGCCAGCGAGTGGAAGTCTCACGGAGACGCTATACACGCTCTGAAGTTGACGGCGGACGTGATACATCCCGTGTCGTTGATGCAGATCCGTCGAGAAGGGGAAATTACTTCTGCAAATGAGATACCATCAGTGCGAAGACGAATGGTCTGGGCCCCCTGGTCCACAGTGGCGAGTTGAAGAGCGTCTATAATCACCCGTTGCGAGGAAGCAAATGCCATTGATGCGTGGCTCGTTTGTTTACCTACCTTAGCGGTAGAATCACGCGCACAGAATATGCAGACATGGCACTGGAGAATGATGTTCTCAAACATGGAGCAGCAGTTCAATTTTCAAGATGATCACGGTTTAAGTTGGAAGTAAACTTCTCAAAGTTTACAAATCGGTTTTCGTTAGCTCCATACTTTCAATCTCAGTTGATGTTGCTATGGACAGGTTCCAACATCGCTTGTATCATGTCATGTAGAGACGACCATTCTTCAACACATTTGTACTCGTGTAAGAGTAGAGAAGATAATTGCAAAAAAATCTAGTTGAGACATATTTGATAGATAGCAACCAGGCAACCGGCTAAATTTTGAATCCTTTCACCTTGAAGGCGTGAGATCTAGCGGGTTCAGACACCAAACACCTGAGGCGAATGGTTCAAAACTCATGCAATCCCTAAAGGAAAACCCACTTCAAAGCTTCGAGCTCTTTGGTCGGAGCATCCCAAGCTAGGTACGTGGGGTCCATCGCGGGAAATGTGCCGGCCCCCGCCGCACCGCTAGACTCGCAAGCGCCGGGTGGGGCCGCGAGGGTCCCCGTAGTCGGTTTGACGGAGTCTTGGCGAGGCCCCCAAACCAAGCGACGCTCCCTATTTCATCTAAGAATGGCACCGAAACACGACGGTCGAGCCTCACGCCGAGTCCGGATGCTACCCTCCGCCCCCCGGGGAGATCTTTTCATAGAAACAAACACGCAAGGGCCTCTTACAGCGCCTTCGCAAAGGCCAGCACAATCGCAAACCGCCAAGATTGATAGATTGCTTCACATCGAGAAAGAGGAACCCCCACGGCCTCTATGTACGTGTGCAGATGGGGGGACTCTCAGACTTCAAACGTCGAACAGCTAGACGATCCCGCGCAGCTTGGCGTGAAACTCGCACGAATCGGCTCTGCTACCGATCTTGTCCGCCTCAGTTTATCTTAGCACAAAACCGAAATGACTGTGAGATCTGTGTCTCGCTGACATGGGGGCCAGAAAGCATTTCTTCGAACGAACTTCGGGACAGACTTCCGCGGCAGCGGTAGCGGTCGCGAAACTTGGGACGACAAGGCGCGGCGGTCTGTCCGTCCAATCTTGGCGCGTGTCGGAGGGTAGAGGGCCTCGGGGCCGGCCCGCCGCCCGAGTCTGGCTTGGCTTGGCTCTCGTTCAGCCATTCTGCCTGCACCGCCGGGGTGGTAGTTTGGCATCGGATCAACAAAGCATACTCCAGGGCCATCCCTTGGACACCGTCGAACACATGTCAACCACCACAAACCATCCCCCTTTCCCTTTTCGTGGTGACGTCAACCCGGGCTGTGGTTGCGTATCATCGTCGGGATTTACAGGGCGAATGCCGTGTCCTGTTTGCTCTGTCCAAGGTTCTGTCGCTCATCTCACGTTCCGGCAGATGCAGGGAAACTCTGTCAGAGACGGGCGCGGGTACCGATGCTGTATGCCAGATTCTGACGCCGATCCGCCAACGCAACAAGCCGCTCAACGGTCGGAGATAGATGGCTTGTACTTCGCTGGCGTCGCGTCTTGCATGCAGTTCATGTGCGCCAGAAAATTGATAGAGGCCTGGGCTGACTCGCCGCGGCTGCACGAGACCTGCTGTCGAGCATTGCAAAGTGCAAACGCAAGAGCCCTGGCAAGCAGAGTTGCCTTGAGGGGTTCCCCCGTACCGACTTTGGCGACTTAACTCCAGTGAGTGCGAATAAACTCCGAACCTGCAATTAACTTCCCGAGACGCAGGACAACATCGGCTCAAAGGGCGAACCATCAACCATCCGCGTGACTACTACATTCCATTCACGACCGTTGATCAGCGACGATGCTTTTCGCTAGATAGAGAGAGCCAAGAGGGCCAAGAACGATAAGTCAACGCTCTAGTGGGAAAAGGAAATTCGAAGAGACTCGTCAGACCTCTCCAGCTGGCACCAGGAGTGCGCTCAGCCTCGGCATAGCAAAGGCAACCCAAACCCCCCCGCGCCCCGCGCCCATCGTGATATTCTCTGTGTCTCTTGTCATGTCTCTACTACCCCACGTGTCTCATCAACCCCCTCGTCAATCAATCACCCTTCTCATCTTGTTTCCAAACTCTCCCTTTCTCTGTCTCTCTTGATGAGCCCCGAGCGACGTCAACTAACTGCCACATAGCAAACAGTAAGTGGGCAATTAGCAAGCAACGCGCAATCCTGATTCCATAAAAATGTCAAACATGGCGGTCTCCAATCCGGCACCGACACCCCACACCATTCAGCGCCCCCCTCCCATCCTCCGTCAGTCAATCAATCAACCCAAAGCCACCACGCCAACTCTCTGGTTTGAAATGAGTAGTAGCGAGAGACAGAGAGCTTTGGATATGGAAAAGGAGAGTCAGAGGTGGCAAGGACTGGAACCAGCGCATTCCACCACCCTTTTCGACGCTTGCGCATCCTGACCTACCGCCCATCCGGGTCACACATTCTCTCTCTGTATCCTCGCATTCTTTGCACCCTTCCCCGACCAGCGGGGTCAGATGTCAGATCATTGCATGAAGTGATCCACATGTGAAGCTTGGTTTCCTTTCTTCATACCGCCATATTTCTTGCTATGTAGATTTGCGCGCGCTCTCTCTCGCTGGCACTCTGTCTGGGGGGCAGCAGCCATTCACTGCTCCCCTGCTTGCCCCAGGGTTGTTAATCTATCTCATCGTCTATCTCTCTCCTGTCCCCCACAGGCTCGCCTGACACATGTGATTCCTCCTTCCCTTGATCCGCGTAACCCGGCAATGTAGACATGACCATCAAACCTCCAATGGCGGTATACCCGAAGCAGCAAACCTGTCTGCCCACCACCCCCCCTTCCTGCATGACGACTTTTTCTCTTCCCCTTCTTCAACTGACGAATCGCCAATTACGGATTAGTCTGCGCAGCAACACCAGACTAGCGCAGCCGTTGTTATCGTATCAGAAAAAACATGCAGGCAACGAAAGTTAAGAGGCACCATGCAAAAGAAAATGAGACGCAAGCTTGGCCGTTCAACTCCTGTGGTATTTTTTTCCTAGTTTCTGTGTGAAAAGATACTTTTTTGTCTGCTTTCTGTGCCAAAAAGGCTCCCGTCCCGTCCCTTGTGTGAATGATTCCCAATCGTCCCAGACTCTATAAACGAATGGGCTTCGGTTTTTTTCCTGTATCTCATGTAGACACAATCTGCCTGGTCCTCGCTATCCGTGCGAATGCATTCTGCTTCCCAAGAAAAGAAAAAAAAAATAGTCATAACAAAAACAGAGATCCTGCGCCTTGTCCCTTGGGAGTGGTCTTCCCATTCTAACTCGCTTGCTGATAATGATCAAAAAACCATCGGGGTTTCCTGCACCTTACGACGAAATCTTATCTTGCTGCCGCTCTAAACTTTGACACGAACGCTCTCGCGTTTAGATGGGGGCAGGTGAGAAAATCAATCGTCCAAGTTTAGGACAGGAGGGCGGGGTGCCAGTCCTCCTTGTGCTCGTCGGGGTGCTCGCCGTAGTGGACGGGGCCGAGCTTGAGGAAGCGCAGGCCGTTGCTGCCGGCGCTGCTGACGCTGGAGGTGCGGCGCTTGACGGGAGCGGGCGCGGGCGAGGCGACGGCCGCGGGTTGTTGAGCCTTGAAAGGGTAGGAGGAGGAGGTGGTGGGGGCGAGAGAGAGGAAGACGGAGTTGTCGACGGGAGAAGACATTTTGGCGGGTGTTTTGTGGTGTTTGGTTGGTTGTTGTTTGGATTAAGAACGGCGTGAGATGGAGGAAACAGGTCAACTGCTTGTTTTGTTCGAGACGGGTGGTAGAGATTGAGCTTTGGACTTGATTGAGAGGAACGGCCAGCGGATAATGAAGGTTGAGAGCGTTGGAGGATGAGATATGGGATGTACGACGAAGAGGGGGGACGCTTGTTCATCTTTATATGTTGGACATGCCGGGGGGCAGCGGAGGGCAGACCTTGCGCCCCTCACCCTCCGTGTCCATGTCCCTCCCTCCTGGTGGATGGATGGATGGTTTGAGTCTTGGTAAGACGACGGCGAGTGAGGTGACTTGTTGCCGGCCGCCCATGTCCGCTTCCAACCGGGTAGCAACCGGTTGCCAAAGACGCCGGGGTGCATTTACGGCTGCCGCGTACATACTTACCAATCTCTATCACTCTCTTCTTTCCCAAGATTTGAATGGCGCGCGTGTCGCACCGAGGTGCACCTCTCTGGCGCGACGCAGCCACCTGCGCCGGACACATTGTTTTACGCAGGCCGTACGGGGTTTGGGGTGGCAAGCCCAACCGGGCAGGCCCAGGCAGGATAGGGAAGCATGTCGGATGGATGGGACAGGATCAGATGGGATGGGGATGGGATGCCGGGATTGCTGTGTTGGCTTTGCGTCCTCCCCCACGGCACGGACACACAAGAAGGCATGCACGAGGAAAGGCAATGATGTGCGTGGTAACTCTGCCGTTGTGTTGTGTTGCGGTGCCTTGTCTTGGCCTTTGGGTAACTCTCTCCGCCAGCCGGGGTACGCTGTGATGCAAAACAAGCCACGGCCAAGAGATCTAAATTTTGATCTCTCTCTACCGGGCCTGGGCATCATCTCGCTCAATTGTTTCGCACGGCTGGGTACCGAGGCGTTTCATTCGGAGGAAATGCAACTTCGCTCGTACAGGCAGGCGGCGATAACAAGTCAAAACTTGCCAAGGCGCAAGACGATCGAGAAATATTTAGAACACGCAGGATAGAAAGGGTACCTCTGGGGAAAATAGATCTGCGGCCCACCGCCATGGGCGCTTCTGAAACCCCTTATCAAAAGCGCTCACCGTCAAGTGTCAAATTTGACCGGGCTTTGCGACGACGTCGTTATTTTTGCTCTGTGCTTTTTGGGGACCTAGACCAGTCTATTGAAAGATCGTCTTAACATGTGCACGTGGGCCCGCAATTGGCTGAGCCCATGTCGGGCGACGACGACGACGGCGGAGGAGATGGGAAGAAAAGAGAAGAGAAGCGGTGGAATGAGAATTGGTCAGAGGCGGACTTCTGACAACGGGCGGGCGAAGCGCAAGGAAGAGAAGGGAAAGTGTTCGCGGGCGGGCGGATGTATCCTTGCAGCACTTTCTGCGTTGAGTCTACTTGTAGCAACTCTGGCAACTCTCTACGGCGCTCGCTGCCACGCTGTGTTATCCGCAGCTGACGCGGGGTTGGTGCGCTTGAAGAAAACAGGAAAAAAAGAAAGCGAGACACCCGCAATAAAAAAAAATTGTGAAGCGGGGCTCAGGGGTTGTGTGGTGGTGAGTGGGTTGTAGGCGGATGGGTGCATCCTGAAGGCTCGCCATCATGAAGTTGTGAAGAAAACATCACCAGATTTGATATCAGAAGACCGGGAGAATGACAAAAATGTGGAGAAAGCCGGCCCTGAGGCTCTTGAAGGAAAACAACACCCAAAGCGTGAGTGAGGTAGAGTCCAGAACCCGAAGCCAAGTTGCCGGGCCCCGGAGCACCGGTCGCGTCTCATTGGGCGCACCGGAGATCAAAGAGGATTTCTCGGAAGGACGAGAATCGGCAAAGCTGGGGCTGCCATGCCACCCACAACTACCCCATCACCCCATCTCACTCCGGAGCAAAGGAGCACGCCTCGGCTGCGTGTGGGGTACCCGGAGACTGCCGGCTTTGAAGTCCTTCTTGCATAACTCGCTCTGTTCTTTCTGACTGCCTCGCCGTCTTGTTCCGTCCCGGCGTCTCCACCCAGCCAATCCTTCCTTTCCTCTGACACAGCATTGCCCGACTCGGCCGTCATTGCCGCTGGTGGATATCCGCTAGTAGCCGGCCGCTCGGCTGCTTGGGTGGTTGGCCTCCGTATCGTCGGGTGTTTAGTACGGGCTGGTGCGGTATGGTGAGGTATGCCACGGCACGGCACGGCGCCGCCTGCATTGCCATGTGTTTGTTCCTGCTTGTAGGATTCGGACTCGAATCCTGAGCTCGATCGAACTTGCCCTGCATTTGTCTTCTTCCCGGGCACTGGATGCTTCAGCCCTGTGGCTCCTTCCCGCTCTGAAGATTCCTTATAGGATTGTGGTCCATGATCGGAACACGGCATGCAAAACTGACGTTGGCCGTCCTCCGTACTTCATTATCTCGGCCGCGCACGACGCGAAGATGAATTGCTGTCCGACGATCTCTCCTTTCATATGCCCACGTTGGGGCAAGACTTTCGATCAGTTCTCTGGCCTCTCTCTGTCTCTCTCCGAGTCACTCAGCAGAGCCAGACTGACAGACACTGGTCAACGTCAGTCGGTCGTCATCGTGGCTCCAGAACCGAAGCCGTGAGTACAATGGCTCGCTTTTCCCACTTGCGCAAGATCAAGAGAGGGGTGAGTTCAAAGGTTCCGCATCCAACACCGCCCCGAGGCACTTTCATGAACACGGCCAACAGCCCCTTGGTAGTTGATTGGTATTGACCTGTGCCTGCAGGTCTTGTCACAAGGCGGGCAACAATCCGAATCCTCTTCATCTTGATGGACATGCCTGGTCACCACCACCAGGACGATGCCTTTCCCTGATGCAAGATAGGGGCGAGACAAGCCCCCCCCCCCCCCCCCCCCCCCCTTTTTTTTTTCTCTGCGTCATGTAGATTCGGCGACCGCGAGGGGTTCAAGATCATCCGCAATTTGTGGTAGCAGGTGACGGCTGCTTCCCAACGACAGGTAACTCGTAACCAAGTTCAAGAAGGATGACCAACACGGACAATGAGATGGTGTCGAGGCCGCCTCGCATGCAAACTGCGGGCCGCTCGCGAGTTCCTCGTACGAAGCGGGCAAACAAGGTGATCAACAGCACGTTGGGTGGCACAGCAGTCCATGCGCAAAGGGCGGTGATGCGGAAATGAAGCAGCCATCATGGGCAATCTGTCATCACCTTGGTGAGGGGAAACCTTGTTGCTGATTCCTTTCACCTTCATCACAACCGTGACGCATCTCTGGTGATGAGAGCTTGCATTAGTGGGCACCTGACGCATATTTGCCTGTGGATGGCACGAAGTACTATACCAAACGATACTTGACGCAGTCGTTCCAACATCGATGGTGGACTTTTCATCGTATCTTCGCTTCCAAGGATGCGTGATGGCTGCCTGGCGTCCCCTCTATCCGTCAAGGATTGCAACATTCCTCGCCGGTCAAGGCTGGCATTATGCGGGTGCAGGCTTGGTGCGGATAGGGGTTAGACACTTCGAGCAATGGCTGCGGAATCAGGAGCTTCGAACAAGGGCAAGACCGAGCTAGAGCGAGGAGAGACGCATGATGTTCGCCCGCAGCTTCGTGTCCAGTGTTCAACGGGTATATCGGTCCGCAGATGTTCACCAAGACCGAATCCACGCTCGAGCGTCCTAGTTCTGTTGGTGACGAGAAGCGACAAGGTGCAGATGTCATCTCGGCGGAAGGTCCTTTGCACATCCAATGAACGAGTGATCTTACGTCTTCAACTGTTCTTTTCTGCCCTTTTCAGGAGCTACTTCTTTGGCTGAATGCAGGTATCCCTGCTTTGTGGCCATCCTCGAGGTCGTTGGGACATCGGCAAGGAGCACTAAAAGGGGGTAGAATTGCCCGAATAATTGCGAGGTTTGTCGAGTTATCAAGAGTCCCTTGCTCGAGGCGTCTGCTATCTGCCATGAATTCTGTCGTTATGCTGAATATTGAGCTGCTGCCATGGGCGGCTACGAAAGGCAACCATGTAGTCGGGTTGGTTGCGCCCCAAGACGTTGGCAGAGCGCTTATATGAGCCAGGGTGTATGGGCTCGCATGCTGATTGGTTGTTGGCCAAACACCCGCCGCTGCGACCTGGATCACACCTCGCCTGCTGCGACAGACCTCAGGTTGTTCTGCGCCAGGCTCGATTAGCAAGCTGCTTTTCGCTCAATTTCCAGTTGGTCTGCCCGGTTGGCGACAATCGCGCTTTGGTTTGTTGGCGCCGCGATATTTTGCCGAGTTGTAAGTGGAACTATCCAAAGCTCCGACGAACCATGGCCAACCATCATCCGCTCACTTCCGCCGGTTGGGGGCGGTGGTGCAGCTAAGCAGCCTCGATATGCTGTTGGGTCGCTTGTCGAGGAGGACAAGGCTTGAGAGACGAGCAACAATTTGACATTCATCCCTGCTGGGCTCGTCGGTTTTCCTAAAGCAGGTTGTTGATTCTGACTGCATGGTGATGAGATGGGTCGATTTTTCTTTTGCTAGTTGTAGTAGAATATGTGATACAAGTATCTCTCGAGAAGGGCTCCTACCTGCACCATCGACCATCGATTTCAGTAACTTTGGTGGGCCTTTCTGGTCACCGCCAACGTCATGATCAACCGAGGTATTGGTCAGGGCTGATTTCGAGCTTTATAATGAAATTTACCGGGTGATCTGGCAGCCAATGTCAACGCCCTGGCTTGGACATTCCCTAGAGAGGAACTCTGGGTAAACACTACTGTTGCTCATCGGCGTCAGCGACTGCCGCGGTGTCAGCCTTTCTGGCTGGGAACTCATGACTGTTGCAGAATGGGAGACAGACCCCATGTGGATCAAAAGGTCTTCCGTGAATGTCATAAAAGGGGTTGATGTCGAGCTCATGTTGGAGTCTGTAATGCTGAAGAGGGTAGGGGCTGCCCAGGGGAACAGCACTGCCATGCGAGGTACTTCTCTGCGCCGAAAGGCAACGGTACATAGAAGAGAGGGGTATCCAGGACCAGGGGTACCTCATCCGTCGGTACGTTGGAGTGCTCGGACAGTACGCATCTCATGACGGGGAGCAGGTTGCGTTCGAAGGAACTCGCGGACATTCGAACAAGCTTGCCTGGTTAGACTGCCGGGAAGCGTAGGCCGCACGCCCGGCCGCATGAGACGGTGCAGTGTGTTGGAACAGATTGATGGTAGATTCATACAATGACGGAGCACCACCACGAGTGTGTGTGTGTGTGTGTGTGCGTGTGTGTGTGTGCATGTGTGTGTGCGTGTGGATAACCATCCTCCCTGGAGCGGACCAAAGCGGAAGGCCAGTACATGGACGCAACCAACCCAAGAACCGAAGCGGTGGGCGAGTGAGCCGATGGATGGTGACCTGGGTGCTGTCGGTCACACAGCATCGACAATGCGGAGTCTTCCCATAAGATTGGTGAATATCGACACTGCATGAGGTGGCTGCTGAGATACGTCCCCCCCTCATTGCTTGGCCTTGGGCTGGATATGAACCTTGGGATCAAGTGGCCCCCTCGTCTCGGGCAGGCCGCAATACAGAGCGGACATTAATGGCTCAATTACGAGATCTCGCGGTGGCGTAAGAGCTGCTATATACCCTAGGTATTAAGAGTTGAGCTTGTAAGGCGCCACCGTTGTGACTATGTTCAAGTGTGTCTCTAGGGCATTTGCCGTTGACGATGAGGATCTGAGCCATCGGGACGCCACGCCGATAAAGAAATCTCTGTGCCTTCTGCACGCGCTGCGGACGAGCGAAGAGGATGTCTCGGGAAGAGCCTGGAGGCAGGTAGGGCGGAAAGTATTGGGCGGGCCAGGATAGGGGGAGCTCGAAGCGTGGAGTAGGAGCAGACAAGTGCATTCCAGTGCCACCAACAACCAACGAGCTGGGCAATGCAGCAAAGCTAGTGGCCGCACCAAGAAGGCCAGGTCTCGGATTCTGAATAGGTCTTATTGATATGTAATCGAAGTCTCTAGGTCAGCGATGAAGTTGGATTAGCTGCGCAGTGAATTGAGTAGCATACGGACGTATGTCGAAGGATGCTAACATACCTAGCGTTGTCTGCTAAGGCAGTCGACTGGGGCAGCTGCTAAGTCTTCTCAATCGTTTTTTTTGCCAGCCAAACATCAGCTCATTCAGCTGCAAAACTGCCTGCTCCTAGTTGGCCTAAAGGAGAGGGGTGCTAAGGTGAGGTGGGTAAGGTTAGGTGTGCTTCCTCAGACATGGACACAAAGGAGACGGCCACAGAACGTACTGCTTTGGACACTGAACAGCGTCATGTATGTAACCCATGGCTTAGGTTGATTCGGATGTAGGACAGTGAAAACCATGGAAATTGCAGCAAAGAGGCACAGTTTCTGGATTCCAGATTCCAGATCCCAGCTTCGTCGACAGCCGAAAGAGAGAAGGACAGACGGTCCCATGGTGATAGAGGGCAAGGCGACGGTGGGTCCCTCTGCATGCGATGTGTCGAGTTATTTGGAAGACGGTCAGCGAATTGTGCGAGAAGTCGCGGTGAAGTTCGAGGCGTTGCTCTCGTTGCTGCCATCGGTTCTGTTTTTTTCCCTCCCCCTGCTGTTGGTGCTTGACCGTTCTGTTGTTGGTGCTGAGTGGAAGTTGCCTAGACCTGTCGTTGCCAACAACACTACCGGAAACAACCTTGGACATTGCTTCCTTCCCATTAGGTGTATGCTGAAGGTAGGTAGGCAGGTACGTAATCCACACCGTGTGATGACTGCCATTTCATGACGGACAGCACAGTGTGATTGCCGAATTGGGTGCGAATGAACCCCCCGTCCCTTCTCCCCTTCTCCCCAAAGCTTCATCTCGCCTCTCATCTCCCACACATGTGGAAAGCCCACCATCTACCCACTCCTCCTGCCCGTTCCAATCGCGTTTGGTGCAGGTGCAGGAGCTTCCAGAGAGATGTCATCCACTTCCACCGGCACACCGAATGAGGTCGAGAACGGCTTGTTAGTGTCATGGCCGGCTTAGATGTCGACCACCTCGCGGGCCTCACACACGCACACACGGCCGCTTTCTTGGCCTCCGTTCCCTGGGCTTAGCTTGCATTCCATTGCACACCAGACCAGATTCCACATTCCGCATTCCGCCTCCATTACCTTCACTGCATTCTTTGCCTACACGCCCATCGTTTTCATCCGCCAACCCTCAATCGGTCCTGCAGCCCCCGGCTTCAACCTTGACGTTGGTCTCCTCTTCGTCTGCGACGTCCTTTCGCTCCCCTGCAATCCAATTCGCACTTACACGCCACATCCCTGACGGCCTCTCTCTTCCTAGGTCTGCTAGGTTCCTTCACTGGCCGCTGGCCGCTTTCCCCCCCAACGGGGGCCAGATATCCTTCACCACGACCACAGCCGCAACTCAGAGCGGCCCATTACTGAACCTCGTTGGGCTGTCTTGGCCTTGGCGGAAGATCGAAGCGGCACCGTCTTCCCTTCTCGAGAAGAGGAATGATGAAGGACGTGACCAATTTGCGACTCTGCGTACCCGTGTCACAGGGCCACACGTCCACAGAGTCCGGCCTCGGTTCTCGACTCCACTCTCAAGGTGAACCCCTGGTCGATGATGTCGCTTCCCGCCTGTCTCCGACCTACCGCTACACTACCTATGCAACACAGAACACCATAGCCATGCTGTCCGACCCAGCGGCCGCTTTTCTGCTTTCTGCCATCAGCTACGAATACTGCCTACCATCAACTGTCATTCATGGACGCTCCAAACGTGGACACCATTGTGACGGACGAGCGCCGCTGCAATGCATCCTAACCTTCTTTTGCTCCACATCAAACTTGCCTGACAAACTTGTCCCTTACCCTTAACAGGACCGGGACCTGGACTTGGCTGAGGCAGGGTTCGCTCTCTGTCCAGGGACGTTGATGTGGATGTGGATGTGGCCTTGGCCCATCCGGCCGATCGTCCGCCTGTCTACGGAGTTTCTACCCTGCCTTCTTGTGGCCATTGCTCTAGTTCAATTCTTTATTGCTCCCGGGGGACGGGGCACAATCAAACATTACGCATTGGGGGAGCAACATGTAGACCGTCGTTGAATGGTTCTTGTCTTCGCCCTGCAGTTCGACCTGCGGCCTCATTCGACCTGTTTGGGTCTTCCCTGCACTATGGCCACCCCCGTATCCCAGGTTTGGACCTGGCCAACGACTACAAAGTTATTCTTCATACCACTTCGGCGTGAAGTGCGCTTGCGCCATGGCCTGCTTGGCTATTCTAGGCTGTCCGTCACCTCAAAAATCTTCCAGCTGGTTAGAGCAAGCCGCCATGTGGCAGCCAGCAGGGCTAAGTACATGACTGGCTTGCTCGTCTGAGCTTATACCCAAGACTGCTGAGGGGACGGCAAACTGTGGTAGACAAATGAAGAGCTACACAAACGGATACAAAGGGCCTCAAGCAGTGGCCATGCCCAAACAAGTTAACCAGGGCTTGACGCGGATCACCCATGTGCGACATCGTTGAGCGATCCACTCGAGACACTGAACCATCATCTCGACACTTGGGAGTATTCCTGGTATACGGATGCACTAGGACCAGCCCACGAGGGGTCTTTGGACATCTTCTGGCCATGACAATCAAAATGAAGACGGGCAGGTGGGTCTCCTTTCTTTGTAGGCAGTTGCTTGCCCGCTCCTTGGACACCGGGAACCGACCACTGCGGCATGACCCTGGACCACCACCACCACCACCACCCACGTCAAGCTCTACCCTGCTCGGCCTCGTCGTCGTCCCGTCCGTTTCCCACGTTCCCCAAATGGGACGTGCGGCCAGCGGGTGACATGCGGCAATGGAAACCCACGAGAGGTGCAACGCCTTCCCTGCCGCGAGTGTCCGTTATTGCTAGGTAGCCAGTGAATTAGGCGGGGTGGCTTTGGACACTCCTTGTCTTCTTCTTCCTCGTCCTGTTTTCTCTTCTTACAACATTGTTCTCGACGAATTTCAGTTTGCAACACCACCAATACGTCTACTAGTCAGCATCTGTCTGCAAAAATTCGAAAGAGTTTATCTCAGGTGCAATTCAAAGTCGTGGGGCGGCGAAGGCTACTTTGAGGATATCCCCTTGTCTACTCACATCTCGCTTCTTGCTACAACACATCAAGACTTGCGTCAACAGGCCCGAATTGACGACCGCGCCTCCTAAGCGCAGTTTGGGGGCCTTTCATCTTCAGTAGATATCACATCCAACGACTGTCGTCTTCCAGAAAGGTCTCTGCACGAGACCCTGGTCTTGCCGACTGGACAGGAGCCGGCCTTCACGCCTTCTTCGGAGATAGCCTGTCTTTTCTTCGAACAGGCCGGCCTGAACACCCTCAAGAACAACACACTGGCCGTGGTTGTTAGCTGGAAGCACACAACCGGGCCACCACTCTTGCCCGGGAGAGCTAGTAGTGAGGGCTTAGTCGCCTTGCATAGGCTGGGTTCTCCACGGCCGTCCATTCAACCCCACAGGACGACCGCCTCCCGACCGCATATCTAGGGGCGGATCAAATCAACCATCTGCCCGGTCTGCATCCGCAGGCCAGCTTCCCTCTCACAAGTACCGCGACATTCAAGGTACAAGTGCCTGTCACAGCCCGTTACATCTTCTACATTACATCCCTCCAACAAGTCGCAGCCCTCCCTGCGGCAATATTACAAGACGTTTGACGCACCAACATCCGACGCGGCCCTACCAACAGCAGCATCGCGGATAGACTGGCAAACAACCAACAGCCAAGCTGCGTCTATTTCCATTTGGCATCATCGGTGTGATAGCTTTCGCTGGCCCTCGTTGCTTTGCTTGGTTGGCAATTATTGACGATGGCAAACCAGTCAGCCCACCTTTCCCGACCATCAACCCCAAGACAATAAATGACCACAACCTTGGGTTCGTGTCACAAACAACTATAAGACCGACTTCATTCCCTCCTTTCCAAAGCTTCTCGTTCCTCATCCAGCAACCACAGGAAGGGCATCAACTACAACACCGACTCTAAAGACTAAGACAGCAACTCCCGACTCGCAAGCTTGCCGCCAACCCGTCTCTTCCTCAACGAACCCTTTGCTTGATTTTGCTCCTCCTCCAGCCTACTTGGAATCTCGTCAATTATCATCTCGTTGCGAAGAGCCTGCTTTGCGCTGAACTCGTACACTTTGCCGCACATTGAAATCCTTTTTCAAACACAACAACACTCCGAATCAAGATGTGCAACCAACACAGCAACTACTACACCAAGTGCGGACACACAGAGTCTTATATCAGAGAATGCCGCGAGAAGAAGAACTCACAACCGTGCAAGCTGGAAACGAAAGACCCTCAGAAAACGGATGGGTACTGTTCCGCGCCCGCTTGTCAAGCAAAGCAGTAGGTTAGTTTTGGGATTGCCCTTGACTGCCTCTTCCTGGTGCGCTGCTAACATGTGAATCGCCGTGAAGAACAGCGCCAGTACTACCACGAAAGGAGACGGTTCAAAGACTATGACCTCTCGTCAGGCTTTTCCATGAAGCTATAGGTCTCATGCCTGCACTCATACCCTTCTTCAACGGTCAGGCGATGTTGGCGACAGCAACCTTGGGGGATGATGATGCATTGGGGCTGTCGGAACCCGCTCGCCAGGGGACCATTTTCTTGATGTCTTGATTCTGTTCACATGATTGGGGCGTGTTTTCAGCATCAGACGCGGTGTTTCTTTAGACTTTTCCGGGCAGTGACCCAAGCTACGCATGTTGGGACTGGCCATAGCCAGGTTCTCTCTCTATCTCTCTCTGCCTGTCAATAGTTCTCTGCGATGGCGCAGTCAATTCAATCCTTCCATAACTACGCTCCGAACCACCAGTCTCAGTGTAAGAATCGAAAGAGGAGTCCAGGCAGAATTGACATGGCCAAGGGTCTGTCAGAGGGCTGCATGCAGTGCCGGGCCGCATACAGATCAGCCAGCGTCTTGGACCCCGAACAGAGGGATTGGAATGGGGGCAGGGTCGGCAACGATGAAGAAGAGGGCGGCGAAATACTGTGGAACTGGTGTTACCTGTCAGAAAAGAATACTGAGGCGGCACGGCAGGGAGCGAGCGGGAGCGGTCCGTCTGCAAAAAACGCATGTATGTTCCCGCACATCCAACGGCCGAGGGCATTGCATGATTCATACGCAACGGTTTGGCCCCAACCTGAAGAACGACCCTTGTTGCTGTGTTGGTGGCGGGATCGAAGAAGGATGCGCGCAGATACAGAGAGGTACAAGAACGGCGAAGTCATCCAACAACGACCCGTCGAACCCTTTTTTTTCTCTCATTTTTTCTCCAGCGGCGGTGCATGGCTGCGCGTTGGATGTAGTAGCCGCAATAAAAGAGGGAATCGGCCGGCCAGCCGGCCGTCTGGGCGTGAGGCTGGGAAAGGCCGCGCCGGGCCCCAATTCAAAACGCACGGCAGGTGGGATTCAAACGACCCAGCATAAGGGTCTCGTCATGTGATGGGCGGCCGCCTTTTTTTCTCAGTGTTTATTAAGCAGGCCAGGCCAGGCCAGGCCAGGTCACAATAGAGGCCGGAACCGCAGCGGAACGCATGATACGCGCGACAAGCGAGGTAGCGTTGCGGACAACAAACGCAGCTGAGCTTGCGCAAAAGCCATGCATGCATCTGGATCTTCTTCCGAGCACCATCGAACGCCCTGGCTTGCAAAATGTCAAATCATGCTTAAGGAGGCGGCGAAAAAGACGGGAGGAGGAGAAAACCGTAGCGACGGATGTCACACAGTAAGGGGAGCGATACAGGTGAGTGCAACCAACGACATATATGAGAGCAAGAAGAAAAAAAGCGATGAAAAACACACGGACTGGTCCGAATGGCCACTTGGCCGGCTCGTCGACAATTTAAGGCAACCAACAGGGCACACGAAGAGAGACTGGATGCACCAATCCAGAGCGGTTGCGGCGCAGCTGTCAGAATTCACACCATCCGTCTCTGTACTATGTAGGGCAGACGGAACAAGCGAGACTAAACCACGCCATACGACCCTGCCTCATTGCAGTTCGACGCTAGGTATGCTACGCTACGCTGCCCCCCAGGCTTAGCGTAACGGCGGGTGTACTAAACTAACCCATGCGCGCTAAGAGAGAGGGAGAGAGAGTCCGATGAGATGTGCAATGCCTTCCTTCGAAAAAAAAAAAAAACAATTTTCGCTCTCCAGAGATGTAATCTCAGGCCGTGGTCGGATTGGGGGTGGGTGAGAAGGATCACTAACATGGAACATGGGGGCATTGAGCTTGTGTGACGAAGCCCCCCCTTCCCGGTGGAAACAAGACGGGCCGGTCAGGCAGTTCAAAGATGCTGCGAGGAGCCGGCAAAAAAAAAACATGGGCATGCAGGCATTCTGAGGCAAGTAGGAGGCAGACGATGAATGGTCGACTAGACGAGGTATGCGTTAGTTTGGGCCTTGCTCTGGGGAGCGACCCCGGACGGCGGAAGACAGGAAAGAGACTAGGCCTGAGCTACCTTTTACGACTGGACTAGGCCGGAAGGGCATTTGCAGACAGGGCAGGGAAGAGCAGCAGTAGAGAGGGCCAGAGATCAAAGATCACGACAGAAGAAGGGCAGAGAGGGAGCAGCCAGCAGTCGGTTTGCGCTCGCGCCGAGCATTCTCGCCAGACTTGAGAGTTCGGCGCGACACTGACAGGATAGGACACGCTCTCCGGATGTAACCCGCCCTCAGATCCATCATCCATGTATGCCTTTTCCAATGCGCCCCTCAAAACGGCGGGAATGTGAAAGGACATATGTACGTGGGGACAGACATCGAGGCGAGAGGATGTGGACAAGGACAGGCGTAGTAGCAGAGCGGCGAGTCGGAGGCTAGAGGGAGGGAGGGGGGATGGATGGGCAGAAGAAGATGAGATGACGACGGGGAGGGCGTCACTCTGCTTTGGGGTCAGGAAGCAGCGGCAGCATTGGGCTTACAGTGCGCACGGCGTTTTTAAGGTAAAGGTAAGGTAAGGTAGGGTGCGTGCGAACATGAGCATGCATGGAGGAGACCGGGGGCCAAGGTGATGGACACCACCCATGATGTGGGCCGGGAGATTGACAGACGGGCACGAGCTCCAGCTCGGAGCCGCCATGTCCAGGCAAAAGCTGAGAGGAGGTACTTGAAGCAGAGGTATTTCAGGCACTGCACCTGGACGCTGAGGAAGAGGGTCCAATGTCCTCCCGTCGCCTGGCTGGCCCTGTCAACCAAGATGTGACATGTTCAGGGCAGGAAGGACAAGACCGGCGGCGCAAGCAGGAGCTACCTACCTACCTTACCTCAGTAGACCTCACCACCTCTCCTCCGTCATGCACTTCACCAAGCCAACGTCACGTCGTCTCATCAAATCCTCCGCCCCTGGCCCGACCTTGCTCCAGGTACCTGGCTTTGCGACGCGAGAAACACACCGGCCGGGTTTTTGGGAGGCCCTTATCTCGACTGGACTAGCCTGGCCACGCCTTGTCCGGTTTCCAGCTGCGACTCTCGCCCGTTGTTGCGTTGCTCAATGGAACCCTGGGCTGCTCTACCTCGTCCTCACAACTCTCCATCTTCCTTTTTCTGCCCTTCTCCCCTACGGATACGGACGAGGCCACTCTCCCTCGCCTCCGCATCCATGCCGACTTGCCTCGCCGTCATGTCTTCAAGTCGAGGTGGACACACGGCTGCGCAAGCAGGCAGGCAGGCAGGCAGGCGGGAGAGCGGGCAAGCAAGCGTCCATCCCAGTCTCAGCAAGACGCCTTGGAAGACGTGATGATGTGGGCTGCACGTCGATTCTGCCCGTCTCGCCTTACCTCAGGTAAAGATGATTGCGGATACCAGCCTAAGGTACAGCTCTGTACGCTGACCGGCCTCGTGTCCAGAGTCACGCATGCACCAACTTTACTTTATGCTTGTATTCTGCTGTATCACCGCCGCCGCCGCCGCCGCACGCTTAGCAAGACCGTCGTGGTTGTCGCGACACAAGTATCACACAAAACACGGGCACCTATGCACGCACATCCACCACACGCATACCATCCACCGACCATTACCTCAACCACCCAGCTTGTCCACAATGTCTGCCTGCATTACTCTCGACATGCGCTGTACCGGCAGCAATTGCCGGGTTGCTTCTCGCAGTTGCTGTCGCCGTCGTTATTCCTGTGCCTCTCTTTCTTTCTGGCCGCACGCAACCTTGTACAACCCCCAACGCCCTGCCGTGGTCTCATTCCCGCGTCATACCAATGCAGCATCGCGCTACGACGAGAGTCTCGCCGTTGAAGTGCCCCCCTGCAGTGCGCCAAGCTGAGCTTTGATGCCTCCTCCACTGGCAATCGACCGCTGACCAGGGTGATCCAAGCAACTTTAGACATGCGGAGCATGGGGTCCCATCTCCAGGGCCTCAAGGGAATTGGATGAACACCGCGATGCGAACGACTTTCCCGATCTGCCTCCTTTGTCAACCGCTGGTTTTTTATTTTTTTTTTCTCTCTTGCGCGCCAAGATGCCCACCGGACACAACCCGGCTACAGAGAGAGCCTCTTGCCAGACTAGATGGGCATAGACCCCAGGGACCGTCGTCTCACCCTAATCACAATTCTTGCTGCACACACGAGTCCTTCACGCCGCGTCTCTGCCAGCTATCACGGTCATTTTCAACGGGGTGACGACAAACATTGGCTTAATAGCCTAAAATAACCGGGCGCGAGGATAGCAGCTGCTGTTTGTCGCCCCCGTGCTCTGGCTCTCTGCCGAATCCCTCGTGCTCATCTTCGGCCCGTCGTCTACCACGTTGACACTCTCCGTGTCACGTCCTACAGCACAAACACGGAAAGCACAATCGCATTCTTTTTTCGTCGAATTCAAGCCCCGAATGCTGTGCCCATAACACCCAGGCAGGCAGTCAGGGGTTTCGCTCATCTTCAGCACTGCGCCCAGCACCTTTCCGCTCGCGACGGATCTTCGGCCATGACCGTCCACCCAACTTGTATGCGTGTTTGGGGCACAGGGTGCTGTCCGGAGTCAGCTTGCATGTGCAGGCCGCCGCCCAGGGCGCCCGCCAGCCTGGTCGTCGGCGGCTATGCACATCGCTTCGACTGCATAAAGCCAATCAGAGCCCAACGGAAACTTCACAAAAGCAGGTGGTCCTATGCATGCTCAGGAGTTGCCAGCTATTGGGGTCGGGTGTTGGGCGAAAGCAAGCCCAACTGCGCCACAGTTGCAGATCGTTAGACGACCCGCGATATCGTCGCATGCCTTTTTTACTTCCTGTTTCTTCACAAGCTCTTAGCCCCCTCGAGACGAACGTCAGGCGAATAGCCCCCAGTATATCTCGCCAGACCGGTCCAAAATCAGCGACGGGAGCGGAATCTAGCCCGCAAGCCGGCCGATTTACGAGGGTGGCACGGTTGGTCTTTCGCTTCTCTCCCCTCCTTGTGCAATCCTTCCTACATGGGCCCATGCTCGTGCTCTTAACTGAGGTGTTTATAGAAGGGATAATCAACAAAACTCCAAGCCGCGGGAACCCTTCAACCCCATGTACGCCTCAGCGCTTCACCCCCAATGCCCCATCTCGCCGTGCTAGGGCTAGGGATAACCCCAGTGATCGATCTTTGCGGCACACGGTTCGAAGTTTTAGCGTCTCGACCGTGTGTCCTGTGCGCCGAGTTCAAGGTCCCACGCGGCGCGACTGATTGATGATGGATTATCAAGAATGAACGAAGCAGAGAGACCGTGTTGTTCCGACAACGCGCAATAACCGTCTCATTGTGGAGACTCGATGACCTTTGGCCCCTTCCATCTTTCACCGAGTTACTTCGCTTGTCGCAGTCAAGGCCTTCAATATTTCCTTTTTTCCCCCCTTCGCCTGCTGGAGGGGGCCCTGTTACCGGGCTCCGGTTCCCTTGGCCCGTCGACCGGGTCGACGTCCAACCCAAGACCAACAAGCAGCAAAAGGCACATGAGGTCAGGGCCCTCCTTTTCGCCGCAAATTTGGAGCCCACAATTCCCATGACAAGGTGGTCGCTACGGGCGCTTGGGAAGTGAGCATATGCCCTCAAAGTCAGCAGTCAAAGAGAGGGGAAGAGAGGCGCAGGCGGAAGGTGTAATGGGCTGCCTGGCGTTTGCCGCCTTGCATTGGATCAATGGACAATGTCATTGGTCTGGGCCGGCTCAGATTGAGATGGACCTTTCGGCGGGACTTTCGTTTTTCTTCTTTCTCATGCCTGCTACGGATACGGTGCCCCAAGGACCTGGTAAATACCCTTGTACTTCTCGGGGCTCGGGGGAAACGGCACACTCTCTGCCACTCGGCCGCGACCCCGTAAGGCAGTCTTGCTCTTCATTTCGTTTTTTTTTTCCAACACACCCAAACAGGGTGTGCCCCACGCGCACGCACTAACACACACTGGCAGTGTGTACGCGTGCTACTGAGCGTACACATGTTGGAACCAACCCCAAGAACCGCGGCTTGGCAAAAAACAGAGAAGAAAAAGGGGAGAAGGAGGGTTCATCAAACCTGTATTGGAACCCTCGGCGGGTGTTGGTGAGGCCAGAGAGTCAAGCGACCTCCCGCACACCACCATGAAGAACATCTCTTCGTTCACCCTACCCTCCCTTTCTCCCCATCTATTGCAAAGAGAGAGAGGCTGAATAGCTTAGACCGGAATTGTGAGCATGTATGATGACTCGTAGCTTTTGTGACGATGAGAGTGGCACACGGGACGGGACTAAAGATGGAGACGGAGAGACGATGGAGCCTCTCGGCTGGCCGAAAGAGGAAGAGCGAGCAGTCCGACGAGGACGAGTCTTGTCCTGTGGGCAAATAACCCATGATGTCTACCTGACCCTTGGTCAACGGCCCCCCTCCCGAGTCTCCAGGAGGGTACGAGCTCCGTCCCCGCCTTGCATCATTGATGTTGTTCATGGATGACCCTCATGCCTTTACACACAAGCCTCAAGGGGCCCTCTCCGAAAAAGAGGAGACACAAGCCCAAGACAAAGAAGGACCAGAAAAATTGAAAACAGAGTTTTGACGAACGCTGTAGGAAGCGGGTGGCGCCGCTGTCGCCTGCGTCCGCGCGCCCGCCGTCCGCGCCGCTGCCTGCTCGGGCACGCGAAGGAGAAGGAAGGAAGGGGACGACGACAAGGAGCAAGGAGCAAGGAGCTTTTCCTGTTGCGTCCTGGTGTCATGTCAGTTCGCTCTGGCAAGGACCCGTGGGTAGATTGTGACGTCCCCCCCCTTCGAGGGTGATTCTTGTGGTGTACGGTCTCAAGGTAAGGGGAGGAGTCAAGGTAGGTAGGGGAGGGGCGTGGGTTGTGTTCAGTAGTAGGAGGAGTAGTAAGTGATGACAACGCCGTAGATCACGTCCGACTCCATCGACACACACATTTCCCCAACCGTGCTCTTCGAACCCACTTTCTCTGTGGCCCTAGAGCCGTAAAATTGGCTATCGTTGCCCAACGGTTTTGGCATTTCCTTGAAACAGGAAACGCGATGCTTCGGGCTGCAACAGCAACGACTGGGCACACACTTGGAACGATGCAGGTCGTCGGTCATTATCACACCAGAGGCTCTCTCTCGGATGCTGCACACTTAGACACATGGGACGTTGCATAAGACGCTTTGCACACAGTGTTATTCGCATCAAAACCAATCTTGGTTCATTTCAGAGTGTCTTCTGTGGGTAGGGGGGGTAAAAAAAAAAGAAGCCTAAACCTCCTCTCCCTCGCGAGAAAAGTCCAATCTGTGTCTTTGTCTCTTCCAACAAAGGGGGTGGGCCGGGGAGTCCTTCAACCTCATCTCTCCATCGCACGTAACCATCAAAATCAAGAGTCCACTCCCCTCCCTTCTTCCCCTTAAACCCCCATCGCATATAATACAAATCAGCTTTTTACAGAAACCACGCCGTGAAAGGGTTTTCTTCCTTTGGGATTTTTTTTCTCAATCATTTGTTTTGTGGGGGTGTAGATATGCGTGCCGCTTCCTGTCCAGTACCTTTCCCTCTAGCCATTTTGCTTGGCGCAATCTTGTGTTGTTTTTGTGTGTTGTCTCTGGAGCACTTCTATGATGCATAGCAACCATTTCCTCCGCGCGAAAGAAGAGATCAGTGACAGCCTGCGTCTGTGATGAGATGCAAAGTTCCAATCAACCAGAACCAGTTAAGCCGTAGAATCATTAGTCGGCGTATTAGGAGAGTAAAAGAAAGTGGCGAACCGAAGGCCGATCGGATGCCTCATCAAAGCTCGACACACGTTTAGTTTCCAGAACCACCGGGTCCAGGGGTTCGCGGAGACCAAGAAGGTGACTGTGACATCATGTTAGAACCTGACAGGTTTGCGCCTATGGGAGCCATGGTACACTTACGGTTGGGGAGTAGCTGGGGCTGGTCGGAGACTGCTGCGCCCCAGGAGTTCGTTGGTTGAAACTCGGGCTTGTCGGCGAGTACGCCTCCGGTGAAGTTGGCGACCACGTCGGCGACGCAGGGGAATACGATGGCGACGTGGGACCAGCCCCGTGAAGGTTGGGAGATGCCGGGCTGTAGTTGGGACTGGCAGGAGAGTAGCTCGGCGAGGTGGGCGAGGCGTACTGCGCTGGGGAGGTGGGCGAGTAGTGCCTTGGCGACGAGGGAGAAGCCGGCGAGTAGCTTGGAGACGTCGGGCTGTAGTTGGGGCTTGCAGGGCTCGTAGGTCGCAGCATGGGTGACGTCGGGGAGAACGACGGGGAGGAAGGGCTGAACTGTGGCGAAGTTGCATAGCGACCGCCAGCACCGTCCATGAGTGGCGATGTGGGAGAGTATCCCGCGTTCGGCGAGGACGGCGAGAACGATCCGTAGCTGCTGAAAGGCGAGGTCGGTGACGTGCTGAATGGACTTGTTGGCCGTCCAGGGCTCTGCGCCGAGTACGGGTTGACAGAACCAATACCACCAAAGCCTCCTCCACCGTACTCGGTGCCAAAACCGGCAGGGGAGTCTGAGCCAGCGCCCACAATGGGAGAGAAGTTTCCGGCTGCAGGAGAGCTGAGCGACAAGTATCCAGAATCCGCCATAGGTGAGCCAGAGTCGTAGGGCGTTGCGGCACCTCCAGCCTCGCCGCCCTTGACAGGCATGCCAGGCATAAGGCCCATGCGCGAATTGTCGCTGATAACAGTCTCCAGCATCTTGGGGTCGAGGAGGACCTCGAAGTGGCCGGTTCCCATCGGTGCCATTTGACCGAGCATAACATTCTCAGAAATACCGCGGCAATCGTCCAGTTCACCAACAGCGGCAGCCTCGAGCAGAATTTCGACCGTCTCCTCGAAAGAACAACGCATGAGAGCACCAGTGTCTGCACGGTTGATACCGTGACGAGTGACAGCGGAGATCGTACCTCTGTAGGTCATGACGTCGCAAAGAAGAGCAAGATGTCTGTGGTTGACGTAAGAACCGTCGAACGCCAACACCTGCGTCAATTCTCTGACAAGTGCCGATCTTGCCGCTTCGATACCAAAGACCTCAACAACCTGCCACAAGTGGTTGGTGTACGTGCGAGTGGAGTCGACGCCGTCGACAGACAAGACCTGACGGAGAGCAGTTCCGGAGGTATCCAAGTACCACTCTGAGCAACGCTCGTCAGCCTTGGCGGCCAGCAATGCTCCGTCTTCAGTCTCGATGAGCTTCGTCTCCTTATTCAAGAAGGCTCGCTCAATGCCCTTGACACCGCGCAGAGAAAGAGTGTCCAGCAAGTGAGTCTCCAATCTCTTGAGCATGACATCGTCCTCCATCTTCTTCTCACCATCCTCGTCCTTATCGTCGTTGCCAGCGTGCATGGGACGAATGCGAATAACTTGCTCTTCGGCGTTGTTGTCACTGAAAATGACAGCAAGATCGTTGGGGTACTCCTCTTTGATGCGCCTAGCAACGTCCTCGACAGTAAGCTCCTTGTCGAGCAACTTCTGGCGATCGAGCGTGAGACGGAGCAGCCATCTGGATTGATCTTCGGCTCGGTCATGAGTCTCGTCCGGAATGAGATAGTACGACTCGACCATATCCAAATCATCAGGAATGTTAGTCGATGTGATGATAGGGTCGTAGTAGATCTCAGTGACGGCTGTGACAGATCGCAGGGTCGTGTGTTCGACCGTGCTTCGAAGAGCCTTCGCAGCTTCCTGGCTGGCGTTTTCCTCGCCACTCAGGTAGACAACCATGGACGGGGTCTTGATGTTCTGAGCCAGGTTGAGAATCTCCTTGAGACGAGGGACACCAAGGGTGACGTTCTTGGAAGACACACCAGCAAAATGGAAGGTGTTCAGGGTCATCTGCGTGGCAGGCTCACCAATAGACTGCGCAGCAATAACACCAACCATCTCACCGGGGCTGACAAAGGCACGGTCCCAACGGGCTTCCAGTTCTCCCAGAACGTGCTCGAAAGCCATCTTGTTCAGGCGCTGTTGGCAAGCAATACGCTTAAAGGCCAGTCTTGAGCGGATCTGCGCCTTGAAGAGGATGGTGGCGCTTCGGTCGGCCTCCTTGGAGATTTCGTCGTTGCCACGAACGATGGTCATTCTGTTGAGCATAGCCTGGACAGCAGGGATGACGTCCGAGGGCTTCAAGTCACTTCGCTGGAAGTCCTCGACGGCGAAGAGCTTCTTGGAAGTCTCCATCAGACGAACGATGTTCAAAGGCAGCTGCATTGACTCGTCGTCCTTCCTCTTGAAGTTGATCTGGCGAACTTGCTTACGATCAGCGAGGAGAGCCTCGTACTCCTCATCCAGAAGCTGCTGGACTGATGGATCACCGGAAATCTCATTGCCGTACTCAAGCCAGTCAAGCTCCTCTGGTCTGGTCTCATCCATGACGTCGAGGCGGAACTTGTCGGCAAACTTCTTGTCTGACATGTTGAGGTGGTCCATTCGCTGCTTCTCAATATAGATAGCATCCAGACCATCCTCACCGTACAGGAACTGAAGGATATCGCCCAAGGAGTTTCTGACTGTACCGTCGTACTTGGCACTAACATCCTCAAGAGCCTTAACCAGACGACGCTGGATGTATCCAGTTTCGGCAGTCTTGACAGCGGTATCAATCAGACCTTCTCTACCAGCCATGGCGTGGAAGAAGAATTCGCTTGGCGTCAAGCCACGGAGGTAAGAGTTCTCGACAAAACCACGAGCTTCGGGAGAGTAGTCGTCCTTGGTGAAATGGGGCAGCGTCCGGTACTTGAAGCCGAAAGGGATACGCTTACCCTCAACAATCTGCTGTCCGACGAGCGCAGTCATCTGGGAGATGTTGATGGATGAACCCTTGGAACCAGACGAAGCCATGGTGACTGCGTTGTTCAAGTCCTTCAAACTCTTCTGTGTAGTGGTACCAGCCTTATCACGGGCAGTGTTGAGGGCCTTGGAAACCTTGCTCTCGAAAGTTTCACGAATGTTCATACCGGGCAGAGGCTCGAGCTCGTTGGCGGTAGCTTGCTGCGTGTAGGCCTCGACCTCCGCCTTGTGCTCGTCGATATGCACCTGCACCTTCTCAATGGTCAACTTATCGGGGATCGTGTCACCGATACCGATGCTGAAACCATTGTGCAACAGCCAGTAGTTGACGGTTTGTTGAACCCCATTAAGGAACTTCATAGACGCTTCAGGGCCGTGCTCGTTGTAGACGATGTGGACAATACCGCCACTGGCAGCACCGATGTTCTTCTTGGAAAGCAGTCCGTAAAGGAGCTCGCCGGATTGAATAAGAAGACCCTCGTCCTTAAGCGGGTTGTCTTCCTTTGAGTCCGGGGCGTTGTGCAAGCTGACAATGTTGGGAATTGCCATGCTCATGATCTGCTTACCCGTCCATCTTGGTCGGGGACGAAGGATAGCTGGTGTGGGGATGACTCCGTCCCAGTTGGGAACCCAGAGCATAATGTTCATCACAGCTTCCTTGGTCAGGAAAACATCACGACGGCAGAGTTTGTAGGCACCGGCAAGGGTGTCCTGCACGATACCCATGAGAGGACCGTTTCTTTGCGGAGACACGATGTTGATCGGAACCAAGCACAGTTCCTTGACCTCTGCTCTCGTCTCTTCACTTTGAGGGACGTGAAGGTTCATCTCGTCACCGTCGAAATCGGCGTTGTAGGGCGAGGTGACGGACAAGTTGAGACGGAAAGTAGAGTATGGCATGACACGAACTCTATGACCCATCATGGACTCCTTATGCAGGGAGGGCTGACGGTTGAAGATGATGTAGTCGCCCGTGATCAAGTGACGCTCGACCTTCCAGCCGTACTCGAGCGAAATCTGCCCGGCTCGACGGTGATGACGAAGATCAATTCTGGTTCCGTCAGAGCGGATGACATACTTGGCACCGGGGTGCTCGTTGGGTCCGTTTTGAACCAGCTCGTGCAGCCTGCCGATATTGTATGGTGTGACGGTCTCGGGGTAGGTGAGAGTTCTGGCAATGCTTCGGGGCACACCGACTTCGTCGAGAGACAAGTTGGCGTCACCAGTGATGACAGTACGTGCCGAAAAGTCAACACGCTTACCCATCAAGTTTCCACGGAGACGACCCTCCTTGCCCTTGAGACGAGCACGAATGGCCTTGACGGGACGACCACTTTTTTGGAGAGCACGAGGTTGTCCAGCAATGTCGTTGTCCATGTAGGTGGCAACGTGGTATTGCAGAAGCTGCTCGAAGTCTTGAGCAATGTGAGCAGGAGAGCCTTCGCGAATGGCCTGTTTGACGTTGCTGTTGGCTCGAATGATATCACCCAGCTTGTAGGTCAAATCATCTTCGTTTCTCAAGCCCTGGCCGGTACCGTCCATAGAAATACTAGGACGAACAGGCGGAGGCGGAACTGGCAGAACAGTAACAATCATCCACTCCGGACGAGCGTACTCGAGGTTGAGACCCATGTCTCTCAGGTCCTCATCGCTGATGCGGCGCAGAATGTTGTGAGCCATTTCGGGGGTGATTTGAGGCTCCTCCTTCTTCTTGACACCGTCCTCGCCGGAAGACTCGTACTTGGCGACGAGCTGCAACGCCTTATGACGAACTCTGGGCTGAATATTGCCGCAACCACCGTGATTGACGGGAGCCTGCTTCATTCCCAGACTGTACTCTCCATCGTCGTTCTTAACCTCCTTGGTCTCATTCTCGCAACGGGTCTTCTTCTTGCAGATATTCCATATCCGGTTAAATCGAACCTTTGGGTCTCTGGTGTTCACGGCTTGCAGAAACTCTGGGTCGCTCTGAGATGGGCAGGTTAGCACAATCGAGTCAAGGTGGCTGTCAAGCAACGCCGGTTAGACTAACTCTATCCGCCAGCACCTTGCTGCAATTATGGCAGACGATTTCCAACACCTTCTTCACCTTCTTGATGAAGCCGGGGTGATACACAGGCTTGGCCAGCTCGATATGGCCAAAGTGACCAGGACATTCGCCCATCGCCTGGTTGCACGTCTTGCACTTGAATTGGCGATCGATGGAACCGAGCATGGGGTCGTTCAAACCGCCGTCACGAGGCTTGGTGCGCGTCTCGTCCATGGTCTCAGGGTAGAGAACATGACAGACACTCATATTCTTGATCTCCTCGGGCGCCATCAGACCGAACTGGATCTCCTCCACCGTCTTGATCGGCGCACTCGAGTGCGTAAAATACAGGTTCGCCATGTTGCCGGTTTTTCGGTCGGGGTCGGGAGGGAAGTTGTCGAAGCGTGACTAGCAGAGTCCGGAGGCGAAAAACGCGGATGCCGCAGATAGTCGTTACGCGACTTGAAAACGTCGCAAAGCAGGCGCAAGAAGTCGGAAATGCAAAATTCTATCGTACGAAACGCTCGTCGAGATGCAAAAGGTCGAGAAAAGTTGTTCCAATGATGGCGCTCTTGACCACGCCAATCCCCGGCCAGCGGCCCAGGAGAAGGTTCCACAGTTCCTCCCAATCGCGGCTTCGGAGCGCGGGCGAGTCGAAGAAAAAATCGCGATCGTGATATCGGTCGTCGAGTCGGAAAGGAGTGTGCTGGTGCTTTGACGCGCTTTCCGACGATGCGCGTGGTGAAGCGATGGCTTGTCGGTAGTTGTAGATGTGAAGGCGTGGAGGCAAAAGCGAGTAGCGAGGTCAGAGAAATCTTGCCTTGAGGCGGCTGGCGCAGCCTGTCAAAGGGCGCTAGCCGGATTAGGCAGTCACGCTCCTTTCTCTCCTGCTCTGGCTGGGAACGCGTGCCTAAGGCTTCCGCTGGAGGTAGTCGGGGTACCCGCAAAAATGCTGAAACGCACCAATCCCTTACGAGGACAGAAGTAGCTCTACCTTACCTACCTCGACGTTTCTAAGGAGATTCGTTGGAAGGCGCGCTACCTGACTGGCCTCAAGTTACAACTGCCTGATGAGTCAAAAGTTTTTACTCAGTGACTCGAGGTCTCTTCTCGACGTCTCGATGCACTCTTTCTGGCACGACTACGATCAAGTTGCGCTTGCTCAAAACTACTTGGGCATAGTTTACAATTAATAAGCAGCTGTACATAGCTGGGGTCTGCCATCACCGCCGTCGCGCTAAATGTGTGGCAGGGGTCTGGACGCCAACCGAAGCTCGTCCCATAGCTACGCGATCCAACGCCCTGTCACGCGTCTACACCGACGCTTCATCCAGGCTGCTGGAGCTGTCGAAACACCAGTGAAAGCAAGTCCTTCATCGCCTCCTGCCAGCCTTCGACGGCTTAGTTGCACCCTTCCTCGAGGGAATCTTCTCCTCAATCACCTCGCTATCCGGTATCTCACCGTCCGCACCTGGACTCCTTCTCCTCATGGTTCCGGTAGATACCGCGACAAACTCCTCTTCGCTGTCGCTCTCGCCTAGATCGAAAAGAATCGGCATGCGGAACGCTTCTTTGCCCCCGTTGTTCACGTGAAGAAAGTCAGAGCTGACCACGTCAATATCCTCATCCTCGGCGTCCAGCCGCCTCTTGGTCAATTCCTCCTGACCATAGATGTCAAACTCGTCCTCTTTCTCCTCATACTCCTGGTTCTCCTCGACCTGCGCAAAGTCTGGTGCAAGCCGTGACCATTTTTGTTCTGGGATGACGGACCACACGTATATCCTCCCGGTCTCAAGGCCACATGTAGCGATGAACGGTCGATCCGGATGCCATTCGACAACGCCTTGCTCCTCTTTCGGGCCATCAAGGATTCGGATCAATCCTGTGCTTCCCATGCCCCTGTCCCATACGTATATCTCGTGATTATTATAGGTAGACGCCGCTACATACTCAGAAGCCGAGCTGAACGTGACGTGGTTCCACGATAACCTGTTGACCTGGTCCGAGAATGTGTGTTCTTTCGTAAAGTGTACCGTGTCGAGGTCGAGGTCCTCCGCCGCCAGGTTCGGAATGTGGAAGGTTCTGACGATACGATCTTGCGCATTGATCAACAATACGCGTCCCGAGTTGTTGAGACGCAGTGTTGTGATGACGCCGCTGCAAGGTTTCTCTGAGTATATGGTCTTTCTCGTTTTGACATCAATGACGTTCACCCATCCCTTATTTGTGCCCGCCAGTATGTGCTCGCCAGTAGAGGTATAGATCGTGACCGTCGTCATCTGTTTCGCGTCCTCTTTCAACTGCTTCTCGGTCCTTTCTCCCTCGGGGTGCTTCGGCGCCGATGGCAGTGGGTATTTCACATCGTTTACGTCTGAGATGTCCACGAGTATCGGCTGCTCTTCGAAAATGGAGGCCACAAACTGGTGACTTGTCGCGTCAGTAAAGTTCTTCTCATCTGTGGGGGAGTAAGCTCACTGGTTGAAGGGGTTGAGCTCGGCAATGTAGGCAGGGGCTCGAAAGCGAACTTCGCGGTATCTTTTGCCGTCCTTGAGATCCCATAGAATGGCCTTCCACCCTTGACAGGCCGATAGCAGATACCGGCCGCATCTTGACCAGCTTAGTGATGTAATGCTCCTGTTGTGGCCGCGCATCTTCCTGGCAACTCCCATGGTCTCAATATCCCAGATTACCACTGTTCCATCGACCCTGCCAGAAGCAAGAAGGTCGCCCGCTCGATTGAAACGCAGACATGTTGAGTGGCCGGACCGAATCGTATTTGTGTTGTTGATCGCATTGATGGCCTCGACAGCGGCAATGGCTTCGTTCTCTTCGTTGCTGAGCAGGAAGTTCATGATGCTCAAAAAGACTTCAAATGGACCTGTTCGGGGAAGAGCAGCCAATTTCGGAGCGGCAAGGTGCTGGTAGATAATTGAGGAATTGGAAGCTTGAGAGCTCCAAGGTCGCAAATTATCGTTTAGCCGTGCGCGGTTGCGATTGCCTTTATCTCATCGCGCCTGCAAGGCTGACAGCAGAGGTTACAGGGATCAGGCCACTACCTTAGGTGCTTGGACGCAGCTTTTCAGCGACGAACCCCACTGAAGGAGCGACAACCCCTCCCCCACCATTCCCGCCTTACACTCGGCGCGAACTCTACCTGAAATCCATCTCTGACTGTCATTCGAGGTTGACGCATATGTAAGGAGGGTGACGACTCCTGACGCCCTGTTTCGCGCCCGATTACTCATATTTAATCCTCTGCCCTATGTCCTATTCTTGAGTGTTCACCTATCAACCTTCGCAGGCCCAGCACGAATATTCTCATCATGGCGAATTCCAAGTACGGTCGCCCGATATCGAGCTCGAGACCTGACTAACCCATGTCGCAGGTTCGAATATGTAAAGGCTTTCGAGCAAGCAGACACCCTTCTTCCAAACACATGGATTGTGGTTCGTATCGACGGCAGAGGTTTCACAAAGTAAGGGGACATCGGACCAGACGAACAGTTGAGTACCTCTAACCAACTCACAGACTATGCGCCAAGTACCAATTTGAGAAGCCGAACGACAAGAGGGCGCTCGATCTCATGAACGCTGCTGCGCGCGTGGTGGTAACAGAACTTCCAGACATCACCATAGCGTATGGCGTGAGCGATGAGTACAGCTTCGTCTTCCACAAATCATGTACGCTGTTCGAAAGAAGAGCCAGGTAAGCGAGAACGAGACTCCTCCACACAATAGTATGGCACTTATAAAATTCTAGTAAGCTAGTGAGCACGGTGGTATCAACGTTCACGGCCAACTACATCTACTCGTGGTCACAATACTTCCCCGATACCCCGCTTTCACCACCTCTGCCAAGTTTTGATGGCAGGGCTGTTTGCTATCCTACTGTCTCAAACCTGAGAGACTACATGAGCTGGCGTCAGGTTGACTGTGAGTTTGGCATATCTAAACGGAAATGGAGTTTCCAGGCGGCAAACCGTTGTTTGAAGGTTTTGCATCATGAATTTTGATCTGACTCATTCTTGCAGGCCACATCAACAACTTGTACAACACAACATTTTGGTCCTTGATCCAACTAGGCGGCCTCAACAACAAGGAAGCCGAGCAATTACTTGCGGTCAGTCGTATTATAGGGACATTCTTTTCGCTATCATGAATTAAAACTTTTCCAGGGCACCGTCTCCGGCGACAAGAATGAGATTCTCTTCTCGAAATTCAACATCAACTATAACAACGAGCCTGAGATGTACAAGAAGGGCAGCGTGATCTTCCGAGACGTAAAGAAGTATCCACGTCCTCTTGGTTTCGAAAATACTAACGAATTCATAGTATGAACTCGTTGAGCCGGGGACTCACAATGCGTCCGCAGCCGCAGATGCCCTGGCCGAGCCAACGCAACAGAGCAAGTCGCAGGCCGAGAAGGAAAAGAAGAAGCGTAATAAGGCCCGCGTCGTGATAGAGCATCTGGACATTATCAAGGACGACTTCTGGGACAGGAGGCCGTGGCTACTATCCAACACGCCGGGTAAGACGCCCAAAGAGCCTTAGATGTGTGGTTCAGATGGGCCCAGGGCCTTTGCACGAGAGACAAGGAACGGCGGCAACACAGAAGACTGTGAGCCTCGGCAGCTTAGATGGCGTAAAAGTTGAATTACAGCAGCCGATTATGCTGGAAAGCATACCGTTACACCGCGAATATGTGTCTTGCGCTCCCATTATCTATCGCAAACTCTACCGTAAGCAGCGCTGTCTATGCTGCGTCGGCGGTATCTTTCGCGCTGGCGCGTTCCACACGGCAATCGCCGGCCTTGCTCGATGATGCGTAGTCACCAAGCGTTAACGCTGATTATGAACGGCGCAATTCTCTCCCAGTCGGCAGTGTCGTCAACCTGCGAGCCCAAGACCCGTTGGTTTTGTAGCTGATCCATGTCCCGACCAGATCAACCTCAGCCGGACTCAGTCTTTCCCTTCCTCGCTTCCCTCTTCGCCTTCTTCGCTTCTCTCCTTGCCTTCCTCTCCTCCTTAGACTCTTCCCTCGCCTTCCCCTTATCGGCCTTTGCCACCGTCTTGGACTTCTTCGCCTTTTTCAAAGCCCTTTCCTTTCTCCTCGCCTCCCTCGCCTCTTTCCTCGCTCTCCTCGCTGCCTTCCTTGCCCTCTTCTCCTCCTTGGTCTCCCCCCTCTCCTTGCCCCCCGACAGCTTGACGCCTCCATCCTCGCTATCGCCACTCGTCTCCTCGCTTTCCGGCGTCGAAGCGCCGCTCTCTTCCTCCCGGTCCTTGACCGTCCCCTCCAAGAACCCGCCCCTGACGAAGCTGGCGTACAGCATCCATTTCCCGCCGGACACCTTCTCGATCTGGTTCAGCCTTCCCTGCGTGACGGTCTGCGTGACCTGCCCCTTCTTCGACGTGTCCAGGCCCTGGAGCTGCTCGTCGAACGCATTCATCCACCACGTGTCGCTCGTGAAATGTGCTTTTTGGCCAAGGCCTTTGGTGTTGTCTTTGCGATTGAGGAGGAGCGGTTTCGCGAGGCCGATCGCGTCGTCCGTTGCGTGGAGGGAGTGCCCTTTGCCGCGCCACCCTTGCCGCGAAAGCAGGGCGTGCGCATCCATCTTGGGATTTGTGTCTGTTTATGGTGCGATCGCGGCCGGTATTTCGATCGGTAAAATTTGAAGTGGATGTTCAGAAGAGATATTTCGGTCGGTTTCTATTGTGTCATGAGGGCATGGGAGGGATGCGCATTCTCGAGGTGAAGTTTTAGACGTTGGCGGTTCAGAGAATGACTTCAGCGCGGGCGGTTAGACAGTCCAGTGGTCAATGAATTATTTTTTTGCATTCTGCCGCTGCTTATCTTATCTTAGCTCCTTGGCCGAACCCCACCAACTGGACCCCGGTCTGAGCTAACTTTTTGGAGCTTTACCTGGACAACGGGCACGAGACGTGATGACCATTGATTTTATTGTGACCGAGGGCGGTGAGCCTAAAGGAAGGATAGCAAATGTTGTTAGAAGCTACGTGGCCTGCATGCCTGCGCTTGCTGGAGCTTTCGAGGCAAGTGCTCTATCATCTCAAGGGGAAATTTCTAGGACCAGCGACATCGGAGTCTGCATCAGAATGATGTAGTATGAACGTTCCATTTCGTCGTTGATATGATGAGGTATCTGAACTAAACACTTTTGTAGCTCTCCCCTCTATGATTGTACAAGCAGATGCCCCCTTTTTTGAAGTCCCGTATGCATCCCGAAAACAATATTTACGCCTTAACCTTCTTGGCAGCAGGCTCCGCTGCAGCCTCATCCAGTGCACGCTTCTCCGGCTCGCCAGCAAGCTCTCTTTCCGCCTGCTCGAACTTGGCCTGTTCCTCGGCAGTCAAGTTCGGCAGAAGGGGCTTCTCCTCGTCAGAGTTGAGGTTCAGGTGGAAAGTACGAATGATTGAGTCAGCGTCGTCAATGGCAATCGGCCTGACGTCTGCCAGAGCCTTGATCTTCTGAGTAACGACCTTGACCTGCGCGTCGGTCATGGTGAGGCCAAGCTGCTCGACACGGCTCTTGATGGCGTTCCATCCAGTCAACCTCGAGGCGAAGTGGACGTATCTGCTCATACCGAAATCGGCAGGGTTGATGATTTCTGCTTTAAGTTAGCTTTCGTCACTGGCCGAACGCTAGAGCTGGGCCACGTACCGTATGTGCTGGGGTTGTTGAGAATGGCCTTGGCGTGAATGCCAGCCTTGTGGGTGAAGGCGCAGAAGCCAGTGATGTAGTTGTTGAAGGGAATGTTGATCTCGACAGACTCGGCGACAAGGTCCTCAAGCTCCTTGAGCTTGTGGAGCTTGTACTTGGACTTGGTGTACTCGGGGGCGGCGACGATCATGCGGGCCATCAGACCACCCAGGGGGGTAATGCCGTTGCGCTCACCGATACCGATGACGGAGGTGTCAACTGCGACGGGAAATTAGCAAGTAGTTTACCAGGCACTGGCTACGGAGAGCGACTCACTGTGGGTGGCACCGGCCTCAAGAGCGCAGTAGGCGTTGGCAATGGCGCATCCGGTGTCGTTGTGGAACTAAATCTCGCGCGTCAGTCTCGTTGAGGCTTTTCGAAATCTTCGCACTCAGAAGCGACTTACGTGAGTCTCAATGTCACAGCTGACAACACCTCTGAGCGTGCGGACAAGGTCGTAGACCTGTCTGGGGCTGGCACAACCGACGGTGTCGGCGATACCGACTCTGTGGACGCCGACCTTGTCGACGGCGCTGTAGACGGAAAGCAGATCGACGAGGTCGGAACGGAATGAGTCCTCCGAGGAGAAACGGATCTCGAGACCCTTGGACTTGACGAACTGGATAACTTCAATGGCGGTCTGTTCATGAAAGCTGTTAGTAACTCATAGCGCGATTCGGAATTGAAGTGAGACCCACGTTAATGATGTAGGTCATGTCCTTGCCGTGAGAGTGCTCGCGCAGGTAGGAAGAGGTGCCAATGACGACATCAACACCGTCAACACCGGTCTCGACGGCCAGACGGGCATCGTCCATCTGTTGACTGGTTAGGGACATGGTCTTAGTCGCGAGATGGCGAGACTTCTTACGTGACAGCGGACGTGAGTCAGAATCTTGGCCTTGAGGCCGAGCTTGCAGATGGCCTCGCAATCCTTGCGGGACTGCTCAGAAGCAGCGGGGGAGGTCAGCTCGATATAGTCGACACCAAAGTCATCGAGAGCCTTGGCAATCTTGATCTTGGTCTCGGTGTCGAAGAAGGCGTTGGCGAACTGCTCGCCCTCTCTCAGGGTGGACTCGACTGTTGCGCCTCCAGTCAGTGGCTGCTTTTGAGAGCAAAGCCTAGAGAACGGCAGAACATACTAATCTTGTAACGGTCGACGTTGCTGAGGAAGTCTCCTACCGGCTGGTAAGGATTGCTGTGCTTCTGCTTGGTCTGCGCAATCGGAGTCAGAACAGGGCGTCACGGTGGGAACCAGTTTGGATGTCCCTACAGGAATGGCAGTGTAGCCAGGGTGGTCTGTACGCGAGAAGAGTCAGTCACGGTCGAAACATTGTCGCGCAATCATCAGGTAGTACGCACCAGCATTGTTGCCGTTGGCAGCGCCATTGGAGCCGTTCGTGTGGCCATTGGTGCCATTGGACTGGCCGTTGGTGGCCGGGACATCAGGAGTAGGGCACATTTTGTATGTTCATACAGCGGCGGTCGAGGTTCGGGGTTGATGGATCGATTCGATGGAAGGCGGGATTTCCAAAGTCTGGATGGCGACGATATTTATACAAGATTTTGGGGTAAAGCTGGTTGAGTCACAGAAGAAGAGACGTAACCGGGGAGAGAGTGGCAGAGGCAGCCTTTGTATGTAAAGGAAAAAAATTATGCTGGGAAGCCAGAAGCAGGCCGACAGAGGCGAGGCGGACGCTACAAGGTGTGGATTGGGCGGGATGGCCAGTGATGACCGAGTACGGCGTTCGCTGCCAACTTTGGTCGACCAGTCAATTGACGAAAAAAAGAATTTTTTCCACTCTTTGGCCCCGCTTCAGACAAATACCTACCTAGGTACACTAAGGTACACCCCCGACTGCAGCGCCGTGCCATTGACTCTCGAGTTAACAAATTTCAGGGCCGGTCCTTACGTCGGTCCTGCCTGTACCCCGCTAGATGCCACCTGAAGTGGGCTGCCTTAGGAGCCTCCCATTGGCTGCAATGGTGTCCACCTCTTGCGACGGCCAATCAACCCCCCGTTATCGGAAGATCGATCTCCCACATTGCTTCCGCGCTAGCTCGAAATGGTAATACCACATGCTGCAGCTTGCCCGGATTCTGGCCCGTGTTGCAGTGAGGTGTTTGGTGGTCACTCAGTGCAGTCGGCTTTGGTCCTGCAGCCGTCCTGGTGGTGCTGGAGAGAGACACCGCCTTTCCTTCAATCGTCAGCTTCCTTACGGCTGGCGACCCCCAACATTGGATGATTTGACCGCCCAGAAGGCCTCGCCTGCTGGTGACAGGGGTCTTGCAGCAGGAGGGTCTGCTAGAGGCGCGCCTTTCACATTGTGCAGCACCGGAGAGAACGCGGCAACGGGGGCGTTGCATGCCGCACGGAAGCTCGATTCCGACATTGGTCAATTGACTCATCCTACCCGCTGTGGAGGGAACACCAGCAGAAGCTGGCTGAGCTTTCTTTCGACGAGCTGACCCGGCCTTGTGGTTCCAACCAGTTGGCTTCTTCTGGTGTTTTTGCCTTGATCAACTTCAGACGGTATCGGAGTCAATTGGAGTCGGCCACGAGAAATCGAATGCACAAAGTTCAGCGTAGACTCTCTTGCTACCTATTGAACCGTATGCCTGTGTGCCAACCAGCTTGCACAGATTAGACATCAGATCAACTGCCGCCGGCCCGGCTGCTACTAGTGATGCAACGTGCCGCGCCTATTTCAACGCCCAGCCCAATGTCTTTCGTTGACGTCGAGAACAACGACACCGTGGAGCGTTTGCCCTCGTGCTCACCAACTACGGGTACGCAGGAGGCTGCATTTGAGACAAGACAATGTGACGCCAGGTCTGCTGGCCTGCTGGGCGGGAAGAGCCCACCGACCCCCGAAGTCCCCGTCGCACAACGAAAGCTGCTACGTCGGAGGGTCCGACGGCACCCCGGCCGCATTACCGACGTCCTCCAAGACACTGCTTGCATGCCGGTTGCTGGGGTAAACGCTGCTCCAGTTTTCCCACTTGGGATCCACAGCTGAATTACGGACCCCCAGACGACGTCATGCAAAGTATGACTCCAATACGAAGTGCTCTGCGCAAAGCGTGCGCAGTTTTGCAACATCCTGGCTCCCACGGAGGGCGAAGTTCGCATCATATTTGATACACCAAACGGATCTTTGCTCAGGGATTAACTAATGACAGTCTTTCTGTCTGTATTGCCGGATTGGCAAGAAGCCCTGAGCAGAGTTGCTCACGGACACTTAGCTCAGTGAACTCCGGGTGTCATCAAATTCAGGTCGCATCTTGATCCCGGTGCTTGGCCTGGAGATGAAAGAGAATAGAAAGCAACGCATCAAAAACCAGTCTGGTGGTGGAACAGTTATTATCTATCTATACATGTCTGTCCGTCCGAACCCACCGCGGCAATACCCTAGTAGCAGCAACCCCTTTCCATGCTCAGATCTGAAGGCGCATCAACGGGCCGCAGATATCGAAATAGTCCCACAACGACAGTGATATAAGAACAAACGAGAACTCCTCTGGAACTGTTGACCAGACCGACGATCCAAATACCAAATTCCCCTTCTCCGTGGGTGGGTGAATGCCCTGCGAACTTCAAGTATCACGCAGCTCAAGTTGGGGAAACATGCCGCAGAACCTTGTTGAACATGTCCTGGTCATCGAGTAGGAGTGCAACGCTACCCATGAGGTGGATCAAGCCCTTCTTTTTGTCGTCCATAGCGTCCGCCTCCCTGAGCATGGAATTCCATTTCATCGTCACTGCGCTGATAAAAGCCTGATTGGTAAATAATGCTTGGTTGCTTTTGTAATTGACGAGTCCTCTCATCAATTTCTCATCAAAACTGCAGGCCCGCATGAACAAGCTAGGACGAGTTCGTTTGCCCAGTTCCATCATATCATCGGGCCCAATGAAAAGGATATATCTCGTTGCCAAGTGTGCTTCTTCGAGACTTAAGGGCGGCCTACGATGAACTCCTCTCTCGGGCTCTTCCTTCACCACAGGCTGGCTCTGAGGCTTGGGTTGAGTCGGGCACCACGGGTCTGGCAGGTTCGACCAAGCTGTGGGCGGAATATCAGTCTTCTGTTCGCGTGGCGAGGACCAAGCCAGCCTGGCATCCGGCAAACGCTTGCGAAGATCGATCTGCGGAGCCGCTGCTGTAGGTTGAACAATGTGCGAGGTCATCGGCGTTTGATCTGGTCGCAACAACACGGGACTCGAACAGTTCACGGGGGGGTAGCGGCTATGACGATTGCCGATAATTTTGTACGCCTCGGGGCGCCGATCGAGAAGATGGTTCGGGAGATCGCCATGGACCCTTTTTTTTTCAGCTTTGTCCCAAAGTGCTTGCAAGGTTGGGGCAAGGAAACCTACAGCCCGTTCAGCAGCGCTGCGGTCACGATAGCCAACGCCATCACCCGACGACCCTGTGCGCTGATGGCCTGAACCGACCAGATGTTCCCCCAAAGGTTCGATAGAAGTGGATGCGTCACTGGTGCTGATCGGAGACTCCTAGTTTCTCACGACGTTGGCAAGCACCGTCATTTGCTCCACTTCAAAGTCTTCACCGCTCGGCAATTTCTGGCCCTTGGGCAGTGCTGCAACAACGTGGACCTCGATGGTGTTGACGATGCCAGCCTGGAGCTGGGCCTCGAATACCCTTTCGCCGGTCGAAAGCACTTGACCTGGCACTCCGTGGACCGGGGTGAGTGTGTGCCGGTTGATGATCACCCAGAGTCTGTACTGGCGTCCCTCCTTCTCTAAGAAGGCAGGCAAGGTCGGAATGATCTGAATCCTCAGCTGATTGGCAGGCATATGAACTGTTACCGACTGTTGGGACACCTTCTCGAGAGGTTTGACGGTAACCTCAAAGCGACGATCAAGATTGATCATCGGATGAGTCTGGACCTTGAGACTAGAGATGAGGGCATCCGCAATACCTATAAAATGTTAGCATAGCGTCGCCAAAACTAAAGACACTGTAATTCACCTTTGCCAGGCGCGCGAAGTCTCTGGTCCCAGAGAGGCTTGCTAGGTTGCTGAACCCCGTTCGGCTGCGACTGTTGCTGCGGAGCACCGATAGGCTGGAAAGTTGCATTGGACAGTCCTGCGGGTTGACCAGGAGGTGGAAAAGCCGACGGTGTACTCGCGTGACCAGGCGTACCGGCAGGAGAAGGGCGCATGGCATCTTCTCGCTTGATAGTGTTGGCAACTGAAGGGCTGGGCGAAGCCGCCGAAGTGCTTCGAATTCTGTCCACCGCAGCTGGCATGATCGTGTTAGCCGCTTGACGTGTGGCGCCATTCAGAGCGATCTGCTCGCTGGCTTGAGAGCCTGCGGACTGGGGAATAGGAGGTGCAGGCGAGTCCGCCGAATCGCTTTTGCCTCCCACATGGATTGTAATCTTCTTCGACGTAGTGGGCTGCTCGGCCGCAGGTTGCTGCACCTTCAACTTGATCTTTGGCTGCGATGGCTCTGAGACAACTGCTTTGGCCTGCTTCATCTCATCCAGGAAGAACTCCTTGACCGGTGTTAGCACTATCATGAAGGATCGCCGGGTCCTGCCGCAAGTCTTACCTTCAATTCCTGGGCTAGCTCGTAAATCTCACTCCCCTCTTCATTGTAGAAGCAAGCGTTCTTCCAAAGGAGGCTGGCGCTCTCCTCGAACGCAGCCCAGTTCTTGAACTCACTCGTGCCTGTGGCCTCATTTCGTCCCCTGACTCCCTTGACGGATTTCTGGAGCTTTTTGATGGAGATAGGCTCCTTGATAACCCGATAATAGTCCTTGAGGGCTCGGGGAGGCAGATTGACAAACGGCTCGAAGTACGCCTCGGGCCTGTTGAATAAGCAATCAGTACGAATATAGTTGTGGGTTCCTGAAAGAGGGTGACAAACTCGTCTTCTCGCTTGCGCAGCATCTCTTCCACAATCTTCTCCTGCGCAGCCTGAAAAGTGAGACCCTTGTACGGAACATCCTCGTACTCGCAATCAGGACGACCAGGTGTGCTAGTACGACCCTTGGACTTGCGTGGTGTCACTCCCTTGGGAGGTCTGCCAGGGCCTCTGCGACGGATGATTATGGCGGCACGCTTTGAGGACTGGCTCGCCTCCTCATCATCGTCTTCTTCCCCCTCGGCGTCGTCGTCTTCATCTTCATCCTCTTCATCTTCGTCCTCCTCGGCATCTTCGTCTTCGTCCTCATCGCCTTCATCAACCTCGGGCTGCTTCTCCGCAGGCTTCGCATTTCCCTGGGACTTGCGGCGGCCCGTCTTGGCAGGGGTCGCGTCGTCTTCGTCTTCCTCCTCAACTTCGTCTACAACACCGGAGGCAGGCAGAGGCGTCGGCACGGCACTGTAATTGCCACCATTGTATGCAGGGTTCGTCTTGGTCATGTAATTGCTGAGAGCCTTTCGGACCCTCTCGGCATCGTCGAAGATTTGGGTGTTGCGAGGATAGAACTCTTTGGCGTTGGTCACCATGCGCTTGAAGTAGCTCTCGAGCTCGGTTAGGGTAGAAAAGTCTCCCTTTTTGAGCTTCCGTTCGATCATGGACAGTGAGATCGGCATTCGCGTCTTCTTGTAGTATTCGGGGGTACTCTCTTTTGAGGGGAGTTTTTCGAAGTATCCTGCCACGAGGCGGCCACTGCGAGAATTGAAAGTCAGCGTCTACCATTTACCAGATAGCTGTGCACCACCAAAGAGGGTTTGATGTGCGCAGGCATCCACCAGAGGTGCTCTGGTGGGAGGCATCACAGTAAGTCAAGGCAGACTCACTTCTTGTCTTTGGTCTGGCGGATCTGTTCCAGGAAGAATAGGCCATGTTCGGTGGTAGACTCGACGGTCTCTTGCTTGCTGAGGTTGTATTTCTGCGTAGTTGTGACATTAGCTTGTCTGTTTCGCTTTTGCTTCTCGCAGGTTGCCTTATGGAGGGGTATGGAGACTGCTGGTGGATGCTAGGAGCTCAGGAAGACTGGGGTACTGTGGGATAAATGGATGGTGATGGCAAGTGCAGGTGGGTTGGTCTGATAGTCGGCTGGCCCCAGAGGTTGCAGGCAAGTCATTGTGAGAATGCGATACGGGAGGGAACAGGCTACAAGGGCAGATCCAGGCCATCAAGGCTGGGCGAACAAGAGGCGAGTGACCAAGGACAGCATGGGGAAGGGGCAGAACAAAAGCTCACCTGGGACAATCTGAGGCGCTTTGCGGCGCGCTCATCAGCACCTTCGGTCGCGCCATTTGCGGCGGACGACTTCCGCTTGTGATCCATCAAAAATTGGTGGACAATGGTCGCGGAGACATGCGCTTTCTATCAAACGAGTTGCAGATAGCTGCCGTCTATGCAGTGGGTGCAATGGCTGATGGAAGATGGCGACTTGTGGAGGTCGATGCGATGGTGGTGCTGCGACTGCTTTGCGAAAGACGCGTCGTTGGAGATCGGGGGATCGATCAGTCGGCAAGGTGGTGGCAGGTAAAGTCGGGGAAGGTGTCGGCTGTGGGCCGTCGCAAGGTTGGTTGCGAGCAGGGCTGCAGGGCGCAGGGCGCAGTCTGTGGCTAGCGTGTTTGTGCTGGAAGGGAAAAGCTAAGAGCTCATGGTAGAGGTGAAGGCAAGGTACGTGTCTATCCGTAATGCAGCTCCCTAGGTGGGAGGCTCGGGATGTAAGAAGCGTTGGTTTGGCGAGGTTAAGAGTTCTATAGCCTGACAAACCAGAGCTGTTGCTGAAGTTGAATACCTTGAAGGTGGTAGGTTATTTCCCCCTCGTTGTGATTGCTGGTTGGAGGATATTTCGCAATGAAGATGGCCGCGCCGCAAGTTGGGGTACGGTTATGAACAAACTCTCAGTTGAATCGGTCGATTGTCGAGGGCGCTCTGGCAGCTGGCAGATGGAGGGACAGGACAGGCTCGTGAGTGCCTCAGGTGCGCAGCAATTTTCGAGTCACCCAGAACTTGGCAGGTGGTTCTTGACCGTAAAATGCTGTGCAAAGGGAGTGGAGTGTGTGCGGATGCAGAGAACCGTCGCTGTTGGGACACTGGAAGGCTGGTGCCGGTTGGCAGCCGGTTGGGTGGGTCCAGCCGTTGCGGATTCTTAGATTGATATGTCACGAGTGCGATGGAGGAAGGAGGAGGGAGGCAGAGGGGAAGGGGGGGAAATGGCCGACACACCGCTCTCACTCTCAGCAAAACTACACACACAGTTCGTCGGTCAGTGTTGGGGGAGTTTGTATTGGGTGAATCGGGTCATAGGTAGACTACCTAGGCTACAGGTACTCTCGATCCAAAATACAGCGCCCTTGGTACACCTGAGCAAGGCCAAACCAAGGCGGAAGTTGCCGGCAGGGGAGCGAAGAAGAAAAAAAAAAACGCCTCGGACCCCGGGGGCCAATTGGTGGCAGCCGCACTGTGTGTGAGTAGTGGACCGTCACAGGTGGACCGGCGGCGGTGGTGGTGCTGGGGTCTGAATTGACTGTGATCCAATCCGACTTTTGTTTACAGGCCATATCTTTTTCCCACTCTTTGAATAATAACCCCTCGTTCTTGCGCGCCAGCCACCTCCTCCGCCATATTTTTCGAGATCGGTTCAAGCTCTCCGTTCCCCGACCTCCCTCTCTCGTCTCTCGTTGCTTCCCAGCTCATTCCCCCCCCCCTTTGAGTCAGTCGGTGAAGCTGGAACAGCCTGTTTCAGCGTCAATTCCTGCCTACCCCGCCTGCATTTGTTGTTTACCACCCTCGACTTCGCATCTGCTTTGCTTAGGTCGCCTGACCTAGAACTGCGTCCCGAGTCCTCGCTCGCGTCCTTAGACCCCCAACCGTCCGAGAGTCGAGCATCGCCAGTCCCGACCGCCGTCGCCGCTGTCGCCTTCGCTGTCACCCGTCACACGAACTCTTGTAGTCGTCGAACCGAGAGCTACCCCGCCGGCTGTCTCGCCTTTGTGGTACCGAGACTAGACGCCACCCGTTCATCCCACAGACAGCAGCACAAACGCACGCAGACACAGACACAGCAACCGCCATGGATATCGACATGAGCCGTCGCAACAAGGTCCCGCGCCCTCTGTCCGACTCCGAACGGGGTCGATTGGACGAGTTCATCGACTCCATTCACTACTCGGCACGGTGTGTACCACCTCCAGTCCCTCGTTGCCATCGTGCTAGTGCATAACAGCAATGACCGCATGGAACTGACCCAGTCCTTCACATCCAGGTATTCCGACAGCGAATTCGAGTACCGTCATGTGCAGCTCCCCAAAGCCATGCTCAAGGCTATCCCCAAAGATTATCATGATGCCAGCCACGGAACGTTGAAGCTGCTTTGGGAGGAGGAATGGCGCGCGCTTGGTATCACTCAGGTATGAGTCCGACCTTTTCCCGCACTGAACTCAATAGGCTGACATGATGTGCAGAGTTTGGGCTGGGAGCATTACGAGGTTCATGAGCCGGAGCCGCATATTTTGCTGTTCAAGTTCGTCTGCCTTTCCCTTGACTTCGCCCGCGCGATGTTTACCTAACATGCTGCTACAGGCGTCCCCTCAACTACCAGCCCCCTCAGTGATTCGAGAAGCGAGGCGAATTCCTTGTTACCCTGCAAACGCGGAACACATGCCCGCCTCCCGCTCCGCAGATTTCCTGTGTGGGCAACGCTTTCAACGACACGAATGACGGCCATTGATGACGGAAGCTTTCTCTAGAGATTCATGAGAAGAGATTGGGAGATAATAATACCTCGTCTTTGGGGGCCACGACAAATGGTGTAAAAGACGGCGCATACCATTACGGCTATTGCATTTATTTGGGCGGTTTGAGTCATCGGGATTTGTTAGTGTTGGACTGTTCTGCTTGCTGTCTGTTGATTGTCTTGGGACCCAGTTGAGGATCTGTCTGGTGAGGGAGGAGTTCTATCGCCCGGCGTGCTGGGCTGGCGCGTCTTCTCTCAAGCCGATGCCGCTGAACTTTGCCAACGCAGAGATTGCGAACGGCCGTCAACGACAGCTTCTTGCACCCTGGGCAGCAAGCAGGAGCGGCGCGCCGGCTGTATAGATAGTCGTTGTTGGCTATCGCCTGAATAGCTCGGCCAACGACGATAACGAAGACGGAGCTTAGGGACATAGGCATAGACGCGTGGATTCAATGCGGTCATGCAGTTTTCAAAAGCTCAATCAAGTTGAACATGAGACCAACAGAGACTAGCATCTTATTAGCTTGCGGATATGCGACGAAGCTTATAGTTGACGTGAGACACAACGATTGTGGTCATGCTTGGGCAGAATTTTGTTCCAAAAGCATGGTGCTATGGCAAGACATGCAGACGGGATGCTGTGCATGCGGTATAACACAGCAGTTTTATTGCATATTCTTTGGTCAATGTCATCTGATCGCTTGCTTTGGGCTGTTGCAGAGTGTGAGACGTCAATTTTGGCTTCGCGATGACGAACATGTGCAAGCTGGAGGAGGCTCGCAAAAGTGAGTTTCTGTGCATCTGATGTCGGCATGTGCAAAGCGGGCAAAGGCTACAGGGGACGACGGGTAGCCAGACGTATAACAGAGGCGCTGTGGTCTGCAATTGGCAAGTTGCGGATGCACCAAGCCGAGTTGGATGGCGGCGGCGGCATCCGAGAGGCGATCTGGAACGGCGGAAGCCATGAGGAACCATTTGGCGCCAGAGTGGTTCCAATTGGCTCCTGCATCTGCTGATTTTCCACCAAGAAGGACACCTTTCACCAATGCCTAAATTAGCCCTCCGCCCCCGTAAGACAGCCCTGAGGGCGATGTATCCTTTCGCTGGCCCCGGGCGGCTGAGGTACTTGGGCCGGGCGGGCTCGCATTTGAGGATCAGCTAATCCTCGCCAGATAAAGTAGTACGATGTTTGGCGGCACTCAGGCAGTCAGGGCCCAGCTCCGACGAATTAATCAGCCTGGAGGGTTCCATTGTTGCTTCCACGCTTGGCAGGTCCTGCTGTGCTGTGCGGTGTGTGACCTACCTTACGCATACGGTTTTTGCCTTTGATGTTAGATTGAGGACAGATTCCAATCCAATGAATGACATGACTCCTCACTTCTGAGGACTGGAAAGCTGGCAACCTGCAAAAGGCCCGACGATCCCGTTTTCGCTGCTGGCCACTTGTCTGCTTTTCTCTCTCTTACCCTATTGTCCGTGGTCTTTGCACAGCCGTCCACGCTGTCATCTTCTCCAACATCCTCCAGGGTTCCACGGCCGTCTTTAAATAAGAGCTTCTGGCCAAGAGAACAACGTCGATCGTGCGGTGACAGGCCCATGCTCATGCCACCTGCATCTTTATGTCAGACTTGAGACAAGACTGGAGAACCACACCTGGCCCATTTACACTTCATCTCTAGCTTTCAGCGCCCCCCGGGCCGTTTCGCCAAAACGAACCTCACTCAACTTTACTTTTGGCGCTGCCTGATCCGTTTGGCATATTTCCACGCTGCAAGCGCCACAGGCATAAGACTGCCTCGGATCCACGCATCCAGCCCGGACACTCTGGACGTTTCAGCCAACCTTTGGAAACTTGTCGTCCGCATTCTCCGTTAACAATCTCTTCTCCTGCGACCACCTGTTCTTGTCATTGCGTCGCATATTAAACAGTCCGGTCCGGTCATCTCCGCCCACAGCGAACGATTCAACATGAAGTCTGCAAGCAGACTGTTCTTCCTCTCCGTTTTCGCGCTCCTGGGCTCGCCAGTTCAATGCGAACGCGCCCAAGATGATTGTGCGGTATGCCGCCGTTTTCTTTTTCTTCTTCGCGACCTGTGCCCTCGCAGCGGCACCTCGCTATCGGTTCTCCGTCTCTAACGCATCATACCAGATCTCACCCAAGGCCATTGTGTCCGATGCATGCGCCTCGTACTCTACCCTCGACAAGTTGAACGCCAAGGTCAAGCCCTTCGTCGACGACCTCACAAGCTCGACCGACTTCTTCTCGCACTACCGACTGAACCTCTTCCATAAGAAATGCCCCTTCTGGAACGACGAGAATGGCATGTGCGGCAACATCGCCTGTGCTGTTGAGACCCTCGACAACGAGGAGGATATCCCCGAAGTCTGGCGGGCAAGCGAGCTTGGAAAGTTGGAAGGACCTTTGGCGAAACACCCCCCGAGGAAGGTGCAGCACGAGCGCCCCGAACGACCATTACAAGGAAAATTGGGCGACCAAGTTGGCGAAAGCTGTGTTGTGGAATACGACGACGAGTGCGACGAGCGTGACTACTGCGTGCCAGAGGATGAGAGCGCAACCTCGAAGGGAGACTACGTGAGCCTCCTCCGCAACCCCGAGCGGTTCACTGGTTACGCAGGGGTTGGCGCCGCCCAGGTTTGGGACGCCATCTACCGGGAGAACTGCTTCCAAAAGAGCTCCTTCCCACATTCCGCTTCTCTGGGTCAGTCACAAGCCAGCAACAAGGGGCCAGCGGCGCAAGACTTCAGGCAGGTTCTCGAAGCCGCTGGACGAGAGCAGCTTTTGGAGCAGATGCGCGAAAAGCAGCCCAATGCACCCTTTGTCGCCCAGACCGGATTAGAGTCCGAGGACGAGTGTATCGAGAAGCGGGTTTTCTACCGCGTGGTTTCGGGCATGCATGCAAGCATTAGCACCCATCTTTGCTGGGACTTCCTCAACCAGACCACGGGTCAATGGCAACCCAACTTGGCCTGCTACAAGCAACGCCTCCACACCCACCCAGAGCGGATCAGCAACCTGTACTTCAACTATGCGTTGGTCACTCGCGCGATCGTCAAGCTGGGACCTTACCTCCAGGGTAGAGACTATACCTTCTGTACGGGGGATCTGGACCAGGACGCTGCCACCAGAGCAAAGATTCTCGAAGTTACCGAAGGTGCGGCTAGTGTGCCGCAAATCTTCGACGAGAGCCTCATGTTTAAGAATGGTGAGGGTCCGTCCCTGAAAGAGGACTTTCGCAACCGCTTCCGCAATGTCAGTCGTGTCATGGATTGTGTGGGCTGCGACAAGTGCCGCCTCTGGGGCAAGCTCCAGACTGCCGGCTATGGCACTGCTCTGAAGGTCCTCTTCGAATTCGACAACCATAGCAAGGATATCCCGGTGTTGAAGCGCACTGAGCTCGTCGCCCTCTTCAATACCTATGCTCGCATTAGCAGCTCCTTGGCTGCCATTGGCAAGTTCCGGGCCATGGTAGACGCCGAGGAGGCTCTTGCCGTAGCTGCTGCCGCTGAGCCCACCACTGCGATTCCCGACAGGGCCAAGAAGCCGCACAATGTGGTCACGTCACCGGACCCAGAGCCTATCACGGCCGACGACTACCCAGAGGACAAGCCCCGATCGGAGCAGACCGTCAGGGAGGCCTTCGACGAGGCCTTTGAAGAGGAATTCGGCCGCTTCATCAAGGCCACCAAATTCGTGCTCTCACGTTGGGCCGCCTTCCCCAAGACCTTGTAAGTTCATGGCCCTGAGACTGATAGTCGGCACAAGCTAACCAGGGTGGTAGTTTCAACATTGTCGCTGTAGAGCTGGCCCGTCTGTACCAAGGCTTCGTTGGCCTCCCCGTTATCGAGCGGAACTGGAGCTTCGAGAGGCGGCCGCTAGACGAGTTGTAGATAGACATATTCATTTTTCACATCCTAGCATGGCATCTACTCACTGCATGGCCGGGCGGGGCTAATGGCGTTTCTGCTTTTCTTTTTCTCCTTCATCCCCCTTTCTCGGAGAGAACGAGGGCACACTGCACTGGTATCGTAACCAGGCTGTACATACAAAATTGATACCACTACCTCTACTGATTTGTTTCACTGAAGCCACATTGGGCGTTCTTAATTTGTGACGTTGGTGCGGGGTCAATGAACAGCAGAGGCCTTCATCCAAACAGACTGTCCTCCTCGCCATCCGTCTTCTGCACATCCCGCAACGGGATATGCGTCACCACGTTCCCGATTTTGGCCTTGACGCCCGAGACGGGAATCTCCCACTTCTTCACCTCTGCAAATTCCGGAAGCCGCAAAATCCCGTACGTCTCCAGACACGCGTCCTCGGGCGGCAAGCCAAAGGTCCAGCCGATGCTCACGTGGAAGGCGTCGTCGACGAGCTCGCTCGCGCGGGCCTGGTACAGCGGCTGCTGGCCGAAGCGGAGGGAGACGGCGTTGCACTTTGTCAGCAGGGCGCGGAGCTGCGGGTTCTTGCCGGTGGTGCTGCTGCTGCTGACGTTGTTGTTATCTCGCGAGAAAGAGGCGCGGGGGTCGGCGACACGGAGGATCAGGAAGGCGCGGTCCGAGTCCGGGGACTTGAAGAAGCCTATCCCGCGCGGGGAGAGGGTGAAGGGTCCTGTGGCGGAGGAGACGGACGAGGTGAGGGCGGAGAGGAAGTCGTCTTTTTGAGCTGTGGTCAGGGAGAGAGGGCGGGTGAGGGAGACGTGGAGCGGAAGCGGGGCGTTGAGGTCTGAGGTTAGTAGAGGCTGCAGCTTCTGAGACTTTAGAAGGGGCGCGATCTTGGATAGGAGGTTTGTGAGCAGCGCGTGCTGGGATGCCGTTGGATGCCCTGGAGAAATTTGTTAGCTTGAGGGACGAAGTGGAGATAGAGAGAGTGTGTGTGTCTTACATTCAATGTAGACGTGAGAAGGCCAGTGGCCGACAATGTGTGGAATGGCACGCTTCCGACCTTGGTGGAGGGTGGGATCATCGGCGGTGCTGGTTCGTACGGTGGAGGCATACAAGTCGTGGAATTCATCCGGGAGCGGAGGCAGCGCGGAGTTGCCGTCCGATTGACTCGCGGATGAAGCAACGGTGGTCTTGTTGTGTTTGTTGGCGACGGTCCCTTCCGGGCCACCGTCGGCGGCCTTGCGGCGTTTGGGCGGGGGTGAGCCCGGCTCAGACGCCGAGTCGGACGACGAGTAGTCGACGAGAGCCATTGCCCGGCGTCGGGGGTGCTGGGGGGCCGCGGGTCTCAGATGGGGGGGATCCGGGACGCGACGAAGCCAGCCGGTACAGCTATCAGGCCAATGAGCAACGGGCGAGCGTGTGATGCATTTGCTTTTCGCTGCGCCTGGGGGGTTTCTGCGAGGTCGCCTAGAAGCGCGCAGGGGCAGTTGAGAGATGTGAGGCACGTGGAGGTATCAAAGCGCCATGGAGGAAGCAAAGAGACGGGTAGTGGAACCTGTCAGCCGTACACACATAAAGGCGGTGGTGAAGCCCAGGGCAGTTGACACCTTGCGAATTACGAGCGAAGCTTTTCAGCCAGATCTCGATCCCGGTACGTCATACGCAAGGCAAGGTCTAAGCTCTATGCACGCTGAATGAGGCGCGCACGCCATCACAATCAGCAACAAGCCTTTCAGTTGCCTTGTCCAAGCTTCTTGTGGTCGAGATCTACTGAGATTCTAGACTCTGAGCAGCATCGTGAGCTTGATTGAGCTTCGAGTATGAGTAAGAAAGAGCCAGTGTCGGCATAAGGCGGCGCAAATGAGGGTAGCATTGCTCATCTTTGCTCATTACCAGCATGAAAATACCGACGGGGTATAATTTTAAGCTTATGGCTCTCACTCGTTGACGGTGAGGGGCCACTCCCAGTCGGGCGACGTGTTCCGCCAGGTATCGGAGCAAGCATGGCCCTGACTTGACTGCCAGTGAGACGGGGACCGGGGACTTGCGGCGAGCCCCGTTGGCGCCCCGGAGGAGCCACTCGGAAGTTCGGTGAGAGGCCGGGTGACCCGCTGATTTTTTTCTTCTTCTCCTTCTCAATGAGATGCGCATTGCAATCAGTAGCGGCCCTTATGAGTTGGCTGCTAATTTGCTCGTCGTATCAGCTCTGTAACGGTTACTGCATTGGAGAGGTGGTCTGAAAAATGGGATGATGTTGCGGCGCGTCGTGGCTGCTGGTCCCCTGGCTAAATTGGGAATTTTAAAGTTTTGCTGATCGCATGACGTAGGAATTGAGAGCCAATGCGAGGACGATGAGAAGAAGAGACACGAGAGACGGACGAGCGTCTAAAGGCCCGCGTGTCCCGCTGACGGCGTGCTGGTGGCTGAGCTAAGGTGGTCTAGCGGATGAAATGTTTCGTTTCTCATTGTTTCCTTTGGTCCCTGGGCCGCCGAGGATGCCGTGGTCTTGGTCTTGCCCTGCCGGGTGGATCTAAGTAGGTGTCTCTGCCAGCGGAGCCGCTGAGGGGAAAGTGGTAACGTGATGGGCGAGGAGACATGTCTTGTGTGCGGATCGGGGCCGGGGCCGTTTTGGACCCTGACTCTGGACGGCGGGACATTTGGAGAGAGCTTTTGGACGACAGTGGTTTTGAGATGAGGTGAGCAGAGCATCACAAGCATTGCATTCGGGAACTGGGAATGAGCAGCATGAACATGCGGCTTCTTTCTAAACAGAAGGTGACGGGTTTTCGTCCAATAATTGCAGCTACCAGAGCCAGGCTGGCCAGGCAGGTAAAGAACATGAGCAGCAACTACCTGACGGCACCTACCTGCTACCTTACCTCACGTCGCCTTACGTCGCCCCCGCCTTCCCACCCACATCATCCGGTCCCTTCACACATGCCCACCCCTCCTTCCCTTTCCCTTTCCCCTCCCCCTCCCTGCCAAAGAAGAACCAAAAGAACACCACCAAAACTTCTCACCAATGGCAAGCTCGGGCGACCCGGCCAGCGCAGGTCCCATGATGGTCACTTCCCGTCCGGGCATGTTCCCAGCAGCCCAGCACCAGCACCGCGATGAAGAAGGTGCAGGCCACGCTGCATTCGCACACTGGCGCAACTCACACTTGCCTGACCAGGACTGGGTTCACCTGGTCTGAAGGGGCCTGGACTGGCTGTGCCTGTCGTCGGCATCACGCCCACACCCTCATGACTCTGTCGTCCTTGTCCTTGTCTTCGTCCGTCGCCCTCCTCGCCCCCGGGCGTGCACCTCACTCATCCCACCAAACGGAACAGCGGACGACGCTGAAGGTGAAGACCACCTCTACTACTGCATTGTCGTTCAAAAGGGCTCTCACACCTGCATTCCTGTCCCCGGTTTTTACGTCCTCTCATCTCTCGTCTTGTCGTTCTGCTGCATTGCATCGCTTTGCTGTGCTGTGCTGCGTATTGCGCCAATATCCGACGACCGTCGAGAACCATAACAAAAGACACAGCCACAGCAATTACGCCGAAAACAATATGGACGACTCGGGCAGCAACAAGCAGTGGGTAAGTCCATGGCCGGCTTTTCTTTTTCGTTTACAGGCATTGGGAAGAAACACGGACCCAATTCATCATTCGTCGTATTTTTGTCTCGACGAACATTCTTCTCCCCTTGAGGTTCAACATGGCTGACTGGGCCTGGGCCTTACGGTCGGCCCTATCATCGTCATTGCTCACGTTCTCGTCTACCATTCCCTCGTCGTCTCCACTCTTTTCAGCCCATCACCGTCGCATCCACCGTCTTGTCATCTTCCGTCTCGCCCGTCTACAGCTCCAGCATTCCGTCACTGCTGCCGTCCCAGCCAGTTCGAGACCCAAGGACGGACTCAACGTGGTCGAAGCCGATCGTCCCGTCTCCTCTCCCCTACTGCGCACGCTACCCGACCGGTTTCTCTGCTCGTGCCCAAGCTTGCCTGCTATTCTAAGCCCCAACTCAAGCTACCCCTGCCAACCCAAGTGAGTCGGGAAGCAAGGTACGGACGGGTCCCCTGCACTGCACGGTTCAGCCACCCAAGCTTAGGCGGCTGGAAGTCCCTTCTTGCGTCACTGTTCATCCAAGCCGTCGGATTTCCAAGGACCTCTCCAAGCTGGCTGGCATCATCCAGACTGCAGCTAAGCCCTTGACGACGTAAATAATACGGGTCCCTCCACTTGCACATGCGCGTCCTTGCTTGTCGTTCGACTTCTTATCTATAACTCCTCGTGTCCAGTCGTCTTCTTGCGCCCATCTTCTCAACTCACATTCCATTAACACTTATTCTTCTTAGGCAAAGGCTTACTTGCTTGATCCACTCACTGCACCTGAACCTAGCCAGGAAACCGGCCCCGGAAGCTCATTCATCAACCCCGACCCTTTGCTTCGTACTTTCTCACAGAGAAAGAAAGGAAAAGATCCGGTCCAGCCGAGCGATAAGAGTCAGAGAAGTCATAGGAGCCACAGCCAGGCTTCGTCGTATCCAACTCCGCCTACATCCGCGAGCCCAACACGCTCTAGCTTTCACTCATCGAACCCATTCTCACCCACTTACAACAACCGCGCATCACTGCCCTCGCCCAGAGAACCCGGTTCACCCGCTTCGTCCTCTGCTCCCTACAGGCCTCTAGGTCGCACCACCAGTGTTCGCAATAGTCTGCCTCCGAGTACTAGCGTGACACGGAGCTTCAGCGCGCGCAACCGGCCTATTAACGAGGAAGAAGGTCGTGCCGATCCATTTGTCCAGCGCAGCAAAAGCGTAAACCATCACAACGTACCCAGCGGTCTTCGTCGCTCTGGTTCATTGAACCAAAGATACAACGGCGATATGTCTCACCGACCTCTAGACATGCTCAAGAAGGAGCATCGCGCAGCAGACCGCGCTCCTCACCTTCGCACTCGCAAGAATGGTCCCATGACCGATACCATTGACGGGCTCGACACCATAGGTGGTGTCTACCACCATGGCGGCCCGTATGACGCCACTTTGGCGTCCCGCAACCGCAACAAGCAGTACGCCCCAGTTGAGGCCGTCAAGGAATCCAATGAGGAGGCTTTGAGAGCAACTCCTCGTGAATACATCCAGGACTCCCTCACCAAGCATGTTCCTCTGCAGGGAACCGGCACCGTCCCCGTCGGCGGCAGCGACATGCGCGGCAATGTTATGAACTATGAAGAGGGAGCCGATCTTATGCGCGAGCCTGATGCTCAGGGCGGTGCTTACAAACGATGGGACGGAATCGTAAGTCTGCCGTTTCAGTTTTGACGTCATCTGCAATATCTGACTGAGAACAGCCGTACCACCCTGATGATCTCAAAGGAAAGGGCGAGCCTTCGTACACCTACGAAAGGGATCTTAAGGAGAAAAAGCGTATGCGCAAGGCGTCCCTCGGCAACGGCCCTGTTGAGTACGAGATGCATCCCGGTGCCAACAGCCAGTCACGAAAGAATCTTGGTGCCACAGTTCGTCAGCGTAGTGTGAGCAATGCCGCCGACGGGAGGCCTGGCCCATCAGAGACGCCTGCCGGACAGTCGAACAGCGCAGATGTACACCGTCACAACAGCACCGGCAAGCGGCTTAGTGACGGTCTGAAGCGTCGCTTCGGAAGTATTCGTCGAAAGCATCAAGCTGCAGCCTAGATGTCACATCCAGGTCATTTAGTCTTGGGCTTATTTCTCATGTAATACTACGTCGCCATGACGTAATGTCTCAGTCGCGCCTATTCGGTTGCGCTTCTCAGAATGTTTAGTAACTACCAAAAGAAAGGTATGAGGGTGTACGATACAAGGAACACTTTTAAGGTATGGACAGGAAGAATTGGTTTTGTGGTTGGCGAGGTTAACCACGAGAAGAGAATTGTCTTGCGTTGAGCGAAAATGAATTTGAACGCCTCATGGCCAACGATGAGCTTGAGTTATGATTGCCTAGAAAGGCAATACGAAGAATAGATTAGCACAAACATACCCACCTCAGCATGAGGTTAGATTTCTAGTCATCGAAATGGTACTCAATAACGTCAACGGGCAGCGCACAATTCGTGATCTGATGACCAGCGCATCACAGCACATGAGGCAAGCAAAAGTCACATCGTGAATGGGCGTGGTTTCTGAATAATCCTATTACCAAAAGTGTCGTCGATCTAACTTTTGCCTCTTGAAAACGCTTTCTCGGAATTGCTGCACCAAGGCCGGTTCCAAAAGGCCCAACTTTAAAAAAGAAATACTCAGCCCCCATCGCAATGATCCTCCTATGTTACAACTGCCTCAGAAGTAGGCCATTCCGTTCCACCCGAGGATGCCTTCCAGTTCACCCCGGACCTCCAGCACGTTACCGTAGCCGCCCTTGCCAGCGACTTCCGACCTGCGTCCCGCTCCGAGCTCGTTCCAGCGGGATAGGAGCGCGCCGTCAACGATAGTGCGTCCTGCGCTCGTGTCGACGCCTGGCGGCCGCGCGTCTAGGGGTGGGAGCCGATGCGCCTTGGGATTCGTGGCGGCTGCGTGGGGAAGCGCTGCGGCGATGCTGTTGGACAGGGAGGTCAGGCGTCGGTAAGCCTGCTCTGATAGCGGTGTCAGGGCCGCAAGAACACCAGTGGGGGAAGCCAGCATGAGCGTTGTTGGCGGGTTCTTGGACGCGGATGCGGATTGTGCGGCCGCTGTTGTTCTGGGCAGTGAGAGGGTCGCGGTAGGGTGGTTCGGCGCAGCCGAGAAGGAGGCACGGTTGAGCAGCAAGTGGCCTTGGAGAGACTTCGGGTCTGTTGATGGTTAGTGATTTGCCAAATAGTCGGGGATATGGGGAGACTTGCGCTCAGGGTCGAATTCCATGACGTGAATGACGCCGTCCTTGTCGCAGACGACAATGTGCAGCTCATCTCCGTCGACCAAAAAGTCCGCTGTCAGGACCTCAAACTTGCCAGTGCTTTTCCCGAAGAGCATCATTTTGTAAGGCTCTTCTGCGTAGCCGACGAACCAGACACCCTTGAAGGCATCGGCCATGAGACAGTAGCCGGTGCCTCGAACCTCGCGTACGGAGGTGACGTAGCAGCTCATGTCCATGAATGCGACAGGCAGGAGGGTGCCGTCTTCCTTCAAGCCACGGACCATGCACTTCTGCCCCTGGGCGACGAGCATCAGGCCTTGCGAGCCAACCTCGCAAAGGGCGGTGACGGCGCCGCGGGGAATCTCCTCTTTGGCGACCAGCTTGAGCTTCTTGTTCGTCTCCGGGCGTCCAGGTTGGGGCACGACGGGCACGACATCGTACACGAGGATGCGGCCGCGGATGGGCAGGTCCTCGCCGCGATTGATGGCCGTGCCGATGGCTATAAGCATGCGGCGTTCCTTGGTCTCCTCGGACACTTCGAGATGGAGCGTCTTCATGCACATGGCAACCTCGTGGGGATCGAGCTCGACGGTGTCAATAACGGACCATGTGGCGGGACTGAGGAGCTTGATGATGCCGCGCTCCATTTGCGGGAACGTGGTGATGGTCTCCTTGGCCCATTCCTTATGGTAGTCGTCGTCCTTGGGGAGCTCGAAGGGCTCCGATACACTGCAGGCAACTGCGTACGTCTCCATGGGAGGGTGGTAGGCGATGAGGCCGATAGCATCTCCGACTGGGATCTTGCGGATGGACACGCCTAGCTCGAAACTGGTGTCGGCGGGCAGTTGCGTGACGCGCGTGTGTCCCTCTGAATCGGCGTAAATGAAACCGCGCTCACAGCCTTCAGTATGGAAGGAACTCATGCCACGAACGCCGATGCCCTGCAGACCCAGCACCTTGGGAGTGCTTTTGGCAGACTTAATGATGAAGGATGGCGAGGCACCAGGAAGGAAGACGGTGCTGTAGCCATTGATGTTGGCGCACGGTCGAAGAGGAACGAAACGAGGTTGCTCGTTGGCATCGTCGTCCGCAACTTCAACTGGGCTCTTGGCCAGAGCCGGATTTGTGATCTTTTGAAAGTGGAGAGTCTTTGCGAGGCTCTCGGACTTGTCCTGAGACTCGAGGCGGATGGGTTCATATATAGTAATGTCGTCGTTTGCATGTCGAAGCTGTCAACTGAGTCAGAATGATGCGCACTAAGTCGCTAATCGACCAGAACTCACAATAAGATATGGCGAAGACTCCGTGGCATCGCCCAATTTGGCCACGAGAACTTCCGTCAATGTCTCCTGAACTGTGCCTCGACGAACGGCGTAGTCTGCAGAGAGGAACGGGGGGACGTAGGTCATTCCTGCAGCAACATAGACCGGTTTTGAGAGGTCAGGAAGAGCGTATATCTGGTTTCGTTAGAAGTTTAAAAGCAAATGTTTTGGGGCGGAATTACATATAAAGCTCCAACAGCGCTGAGCAGGAACATGAAAATGCTTTGGCTCTCTGGCGCGCCCTTGTCGGTTTGAATTGGGGCAAATACACCGGTGGTGTCGGTGTATAAACATCCTGCAAGCCATTGTGTTGATAATATCGTGTCGTCTTGCTTTTCCATCTCTTCGAGTTCGTTGTTGTTATCAATCTGAGCAACCATAATGCTCGAATCATCTCGTACCAGCAGGAGATAGGGGTCCGCGATGCTGGCACTGACGACTCGTGGTTCAGCTCCCGTCTCCTCATCAAGCATCGGCAAGATTTGACTCAAGCCGAGATCTGTTTTGTTCGTCAGCATTGGTCGACAGTTATAAGTGCCGATAACTCACCTCCATCGTAGCATCGCACCTCAGACTTGAGAACCTGAATGATGCGCATGTGTTTTCCCATCGTGCCCGCCTCCACCGTAAAACCTGCCGCAGGATCAAACTCTGTCCCCGTGAAAGCCTCAAAACCAGCGCCTGTAAGAGCATAAACATCCGACGTTTCGTAACCGTCTAGATCAACCTTGGAAACAATCATAAACTTGTCGTATATAGATGAAGCATCGAATTCGCTGCCCACCGCAGCATTTGCGCCCCTATCGCCTTGCAGTGATTTCGGAATCGGCTTCTGAACGCACATGGTCCAGAATCCCCTCGCCTCTGGGAACTCAAACTTGCCAATGACCTTTGGTTGAATGTTCTGATTCATGATGGCGATGGCGGCTGCATTGCCCTTGCCCACGGCAGCAGCAAGTTGCAAATCAGCGACCACGCCGACCGAGTTCTTCTCATCCTCGCTCTCGGGGATGAAAGCTTGCTTCCCCGTCGTCATATCCTTGACCGGAGCTAAACTCAGGAGAGAGTCGTGAACGCGGAATGATATCTCTCCTCCTTTGGGCACGCCATTAGCAGTTGTGCCCGACTGAACTGTCGTTGCGGTTTCGCCGTAAAGATCATCATCGTCGTCATCGTCGATGTCCTCATCTTCGAGGTCGTCCGCGAAAGAGTCGTCCACTAATCGCGTTTTCTTACGCGTGTTTTGCGTCTGTTTTCGGGTGACACCCACAACGAGAGAGTCGCTTCCAGTGCTGCCAACAAAGAACGCGTTCTTGTTCAGCCTTGATATCGAAGAGGCACCGCACTGCACAACGTTGCCTCCAGCCTCCGTGGGTACTATCCTGACGCTGAGTCCAGAAACGGTACGTCCATCGATTTTGAAAGCGATGATGGCCAAACGACCATCGCTGAGCACCATGAGCAGTTCTCCATTCTCAGGGGACATTTGCTCAATGTAGCAGTGCTCGAGTCGCAGATCCAACTCCGACTGATCGGCCAGAGGAAAATTGGTCGTCTCCTTGGTGAACGCATTGACAGCCACACCATTGGGCTTGCCAGACTGGTCAATGTGGATAAGTTCGTTGGTGCCGACGAGAAGAGCTCCTCCAATAGGGCCTGGAAGGGCGATGACTTTGAAGAGGTCCTGCGGCAAGTTGTTGACCGAAAGAATGGCCGTGGATGCCCTTTGTTGCAGATCGAGGGTGAAGACCTTGTAAGAGAAGTGGTCTTTTCGAGGTAGAGTGTTGGAGCGGCGCTGCATCGAAGAGATGATACCGAACGTCGGCTCTCTGTACTCATGCAGGAAGGCGAGGTGCACAGGATGGAGGAGACTGGGATCAAGCTGTGGGAGAGGGAGGACGTATGACGTTGAGTATGGTACATCTGCTAAGTTGCTAGTTCCATTTGTAGCCGCAGTTGCTGACGGCTCTTTTGCCGGCCGAGGTCCATCCACATCCTCATCCCAGTCATCCATATCTATGTCCTCATCGTTTAGTTTGAAGGGTAGGAAGGCGATGTATCTGGAGCCAAATCGGAGAGCGGCACACCGGGAGCCGGGATCGGCAGCAAGATGAGTTGGGTAATTGCTCAACGGGCCATCGAATGGCGAGCCTTCGAGCTCTTCTTTTTCGTAGAAGTGGATGGAGATGTCCTCGAGTGCATGTTTCTCGGGATCCCATTGTACCAGACTCAACCGAGCCACTCTTGTAGCAATTAAAAGAGCCTCGCCTCCAGACTTGGAATTTTGAACTTTGATTCTCGCAAGACCTGCCACGACTCCAAATATGGGGTATTCGGCGACGAGGACAAGCTTGGTGTTGTTGGTGCGGTCGGCGCGAACCAGCATGCCGTCGCCGCCAAGGAAGGAGGATTCGAGGCCATCGTCGTCGTTCAATCGGCGGTCGTACTGGGTTTCAGCCCTCGAAGTCTGTTTCTCACGAGTCTGCGTATGGTCAATCTCTGACGAGATGATCTTTGTTGCAAAGATTTGGAGCAGCGAGCCCTTTGCGACGACCAGATTGTTGCTCTGCGCCGAGAGGAAAGGGAGACTCAGACTGTGCTGCACGCCAGTCGGCGGCGTAAGCTCGGTATAGCACTGCATGAGGACAGTCTCAGGCGATTGCCCTTGAGCCGCCCGCTGTCATAGGTTTCGAATTTGGAGAGAGATGCTCGGGTGAGGTCGTGTCGAGATCGTCGCAAATCGCCAAAAGCTCTCCTGCAGCGCGCGAGCTCTAAACAGTCGCGGGTCCTTGCTACCTATCGTGTGTGCCTTCTGATTGGCAGAATCTGCTGGGACGGATCAACAGAAAGTCCTCAATTCCGGGCAGGTGAGGTACCTAACCTAGGTCCATAGGTCCATACCTAGCTGGAGCTGTAGCCCAGAGGAGGCAGGTGCCCTGGGCACCTCAGCAACCTGCGCGCCTGCAAGCACTGACTGGATCCCGGTCATAGCACCCTCCACCTCAGTCAATGGCACGCGCCTCTGTCGCGACTGAGGTCAGGATTAGAAGGCGCTAAACGACGCTATTGCGTCACCTACCTGCCTTGCCCGTAGCTAACTGCTGGAGTAGTTCCGTCACTATTTACCATCCATCGTAGCTCTGGAGCTCCCCCCTTCTGGAATGAGGCAGAGTGAAACATCGACGACACCTTATCCACAGCTCCCCTCCAATTCGACTTTGCGCAAAACAACAAAACATTCTGCTTCTCGAAAAACACCCTTCATTGCAAGAGGCGCTGCCGTTTCGCGATCAAAATGGCCAACGCTGGCCTCCTCCAAACCAGCCTGATTTGGGTGGCGTACGCTGTTGCCGTCGGCCTCTGCCTTTTGGCAGCCATCATCACGACTTTCACTTGGCAGGCACCCCGGGAGCGATCTGCTGTAGTGAGCGTCGTTGCGATCGTCAGTCTGACAGCTCTCCTCGCAACTGTGCTGCTCCTCCCTGTCGACATCGCTCTCATCTCGTCCACGACTCATGCATCACTTGGGACCAAGAAGGACTGGGCCACCGAAGAACGGGTTTACGAGATTCTGCAGACACTCCGCATCGTTTACTACTCCCTTTACAGCTTCGATGCTCTGCTGTGTCTCATTGTGATTCCCTTCGCCTACTTCTGGTATGAGGAATACGATGAGATCGAGGTCGAGGAGGGACGTTCCTTCGGCAGCCGCCTGGTTAGCGCGCTCAAGTACACCCTGGTCTTCGTTGTGCTGGTCGTGATCCTTTTCCTCATTGGCTTCTTCGTGCCAGCTGCTGGTAGCGACTCGGAGGCCAACTGGGATCTGGATTACTTCAAGCGGGTTCTTGTTCAGAACAATGGACAAAAGGCGCTGGCCTTCGCACTCGGCCTTCTTGTCACTCTGGGCACTCTACTTTATATCCTCTACACCGCGGCTGGCCTCGCTCTTCTTCCCATGTCATTCATCAAGTCAGCGCCCTCGATTTCCGCACCGCAGCTCTCAGAGAACACTGCCTCCGCCTTGGAACAGAACCGCGAGCGACAGCGGCAGCTGGAGATGCGCAATGCTGGACGCCCCGAAGGCATGTCATCCAAGGACAGGCGTGAGCTTGAGGCTCTCATTCGGGAGGAGAGGACCCTGACCCGTCGGGAGAGACTGGCGGCGGAGGCATCAGGAGAGGGTCACAGCACCATCTACAAGATCTGGCTGAAGATTTGCGCCGTGCTGAGGCCCATCAAGTTGCTCGGAGGTGTTCTGATCCTCCTACTCTCCATCTTGATCTGGGTCTCCATGTTGATCACGGGCATTGACAAGGCGAAGAACTCGCTGTGCAAGGAACGGTGTGGCTACATCCTCGGCCATATCAACATTTTCCAGCCTATCAACTGGATCTTCCTGCAGTCTGCCAAGGCCTTCCCAGTTGACTACATCCTCATGGCTCTCCTTGTTCTGCTATTTTTCAGCAGCTCGATCACGGGCATTGCAACTGTTGGCATTCGCTTCCTCTGGATCCGCATCTTCCAGATTCGCAAGGGAAGAACTGCTCCCCAAGCTCTGTTGATCGCCACAGTCATGCTGGCTCTCATCATTCTGGCAATCAACTATGCCATCGCCAACATGGTGGCACCGCAATACTCAATCTATGGTACACAAACTTTCTGCACTGCCCCTCATGGTTCCAACTGCGGGGACAGACCCGACTACCTCGTCCAATGCTCTGAAGGCTTGGAGAAGGACGCCCTGAAAGTGTGCACTCCTTCTATCATGGCGGAGTTCTTGAACCGCATCACCATCACCTGGCCTTTCTTTGGCGCCCTCGACTTCTGGGCGCAGTTCGTCTTCCTTGGCGTCTTCCTCCTCGTCTTCGTGACAGGTCTTTTCAGGACGCCCAAGCTCAACATGTCCGAGATCGACGAGGATGCTGAGGCAGACGAGGAGGAGGGCTTGCTGGCTAGCACCGGCCGCCGATTCGGTGCTACGTGGCAGGATATTACGGGGCGGTCGAAGTCTAAGAACACTTACGGCACCTCAGAGAATAACAACGGCGGTCGCTCTACGGAGGCTTAGGTTATGGACACGAAACATTGGTTTGCTAAGCACATGCTAGGATTGTAAAATAAGCACATCGCATGAAAGAATCGGGTTAACAGCAAGGAGTGTGGGAATTTGTTTTTGAAATAGGTACGGCATGGCACACGGCGACGGGGGGAAACGGAATTTGGTATCTCATCACAGAATGCTTGAAAACTTTCATTGTCATAACCTCATGAGGCTCCCAATGCCACCCTTCTCTGCTGGTCCTTCTTCGGCTTGACGAATCGCACTGCCTTGTGAGTGCGGTCGTCAAACGCAGCAGCCGGTCCAACGTGCATCTCGTGCCAGCAACGGGCACAGTAAACGTCTTCACAGCCGAGGCACTGCAGCGTTGCATCCTCCAGGCAGACAGTACACCACGTGTCGGCGTCCTCGTCCGTGTATCCCGCCTTGGACGTTAGCCTCTTGACCGCGCGGTCGGCGGGCTGGAACGTAGGCACCGAAGGCAGGCCGATGCCTCCACCGAGGCCGCTCAGGCCAGCCATCCGCGCCGCGATGTCGTCGTCAAGGTCCTCGTGCTTCGGCTGGCCCGATGGGACCGAAGGCAGAGACAGGCCGGGCAGACTACCGTCATCATCAACCTTGTCGGATTTTGGGGCTGCAATGGTTGAGGGCACGGACGGGAGGGAGAAGCCCGGGTCGCCGTCACCTTGCTGGTCCTCTCCGGCCTCATCGGCGGCACCTTGGTTCTTGTTTGGTGGGTCAGGCACATCTTCGGGCTGGGTGTTGAGCCGCGCATCGTCGAGAGCCTGGGAGAGCAGCGTCTCCACCTCCTTGGTCATCTCCTCGCCGTCAGAATCATCAGCATCCCTAGCCTTCCCGCCGTCGCCATCGTCGATGCTGTCCGGGGCGTGCTGGGCGGGCGAAGCCTTCGAGAGTTCTTCTAGAAGGGCGTTCACCTTGGCCGACTCAGCCTTGGGGTCGAAGTTCCACTGCTGCTGCGAGCCGAGGTCTTCGTCGCTGAGCAGGTCTTCAAGGGTCTGGTCATCCGTCTCGAGAAATGGATCGACATCATCCGTCGGAGCCTGGGACTGAGGCGGTGCCGCTGCCGGGTGGGACCCACGGGGCCCCGCCGGCGATAAGCTCGCGGCTTCTCCGCGGGCTGCGGTCTCGTGACCGACAGCTTTTGAGATGTGTGACTGCTGCTGCTGCTGCGGCGACACTGGTGGTGGTGGCACCTCGCGCTCGGGTGTGTTTCTGAGAGAGCGAAGCCGGGCGGACAGTGCGTCCTCTCGTGAGGGGGGCTTGGCGGGCTCGATGCCGGTAAGGGAGACGTTCAGGGCACTTTGAGGACTTTTTAGCACTGGTCGTTTTCCTGCCCCAAGTGATCTCAAGGACTTTGTGAGATATATTGGTGGGTTTGGTTCTGATTACTTTGATGAACGGTCTAATGAGACGCCAGGACTGCCGCCCTTCAGCGCACTCAGGCGATCTAGCAGACTCTTGTCAGAACCGCTCATGTTGCAGGATGGCGGTTCTCTTGATAGCAGAGAAAGCAATGTGCTGAGATGATAGTAGAATTTGGTGAGATGGAGTAATCCTTGTCAGAAGCCGGCGTGGTCTGTGGTATGATGGTTACGGCGTACGTGAGGGGGTCCAATATTCGCCGCCCGACTGTGCTGTTGAATGCTTAGGTAGTATGGAGCACAAAGGCGAGGCAAACCGCAAGGCATCCAGGGACTTGCATGAGATTCGGCGGCAGCAGGATGAGACAAGCGGGGAAAGTCCGATCTGGGTCATTCGTAGTAGTTCGTGAGGCAACCAGATCTACCTCGTGGTCATCTCATTTGATCGAGCAGACTGACGCTATCAATCAAGTCGGACTATCCCCCCGGCTTGATGGAAGTACGGAGTAAGAACGGAAGCTCTGAAGTTCTTCAACAGTAGGTCTCGGGCGTTTTGCACAGCCATCAGGCTACTGCAGTGACAGCCACCATACCAGCCACCAATTAAGCTTACAATAAGCGACCTAGGTACCCTGGGGGGCCCAGACACACTAGCTAGGCAGAAACGCCAAAGTCCCCATATCGCTGCATGAACTCGCCAGGGGACAGTTGCCCAGCATCAGTCGATATTTCCGAGACTTTGAAGAACAACAACCAGAATGATTTCCGGTGGCATGATGAGGCCAAGACTGATAGACGAAGAGAGGACGCAGCGATGGTGAGTGAGTGGCCATGCGCTTCCCCAGTATCCTTCTGACGGGGCTGAGCTTTTCCATTTGCCCCAACGTGCTAAGGTAGTAGCGGTCACTAGCCACCTTCCTGAGTGACCTTATTTGCCCAAAGTGGGCAAACGAATATCATCATAATGTCTTAGCGGTGAACATCCCTAACGGCTCGGGCAAAACATGTCAGTGGCGGACACTGGCTCTTACCCCTGTGGTCACAATGCTACGATTTACGCAAACGAGCGGAGAGAGCGAGAAAGGATCTGTTTGTTTCGACAAATCCGAAAACCATGTTGCCGGCTGCCTGAAGGCAGTGCAGTCACGCATTACAGAAGCAGGAACAAACAGCCCCTGGAATCGAAGCTTTTGGCTTTGTGGATGCACGCGCGAAGGATTGACCCGGGGGCGCCGCAAGTACACCGACGCCAGGGCTGACTGACGATGTCAATAAGGGTTCTCATTCAGCCATGACTTGAAATTATTAAAATATGCCGTCCCTTGCTCAGGACACACTTCATTTTTTGTCGGAAAGTCGTCTCATCAACAAAACATCCACCTACCACACCTACCAAGACTTCACACCTAAAAGAAACTTCCCTATTCGCACATTCGCTTTTACCAAGACGCTTGTACCACACCGAATCCTTCTTTGACTTCATCGCGCATTCACCTTCTTCCTGGGGTGACGCTTAAATCGCCCGGGCCGCCGATCCTCAAAGACCCCCGAACGCGCCACAAAGGCAGTTAGCAAGACCTTGGGGTCGACACGGTGACTGAAGGGAACAACACACACCCGAAGCCTCCGACGAGTCCTCGTGCATGTCATCATAGGTCTTAGTGGCAACCACTAAGCCGATTCCACATCTCCGTCTGACGGAAGTTTGGTGACTCCGACAATCCCTGTTTAGGCGGGCACAGCGCAGCTCTTGGCACTCTGAGATGACCACTTGAAACGGAAAGAGACAAAATTGCAGCCGCTCCCACCTGCTGTTCCTCCGAAGCCGACTTTTTACACTTTCTTACCACATACAACGACAATCCTTCCCCCAGTCATCCTTTTGCCATTCTGATTCAAGTCGCGTGCGGCTAGAACGGCACACCCATCAAAAAGACTACTTTGCTCCAACATCGCATCTTGACGATCGGCGCACATTCCACCGAGTGGACCGAAACCAGCGCAAACGCACCGTAGCAACCGAAAATGAGAGTTGATCTCACAGTCGTCGCGCTGACGCTGCTCGCGCCCGTATGGGCCGCAGCCCTCGAACCCGGCCTCCACGCCTCGGACGTTTCTTTCCTCGCACCAGTAGCAGAGCGCGACAGCAACGCGAATGAGGACGAGAAGCTCTGGAAGCGCAAGGGCGGCGGAGGCGGAGGCGGCGGCAGAGGAGGAGGCTCTTCAGGTGGGTCCAGATCAGGAGGTAGTAGCAGCAGCGGCGGTGGGAGTCGTTCCGGAGGCAGTAGTTCTGGCGGCAGTCGCTCTGGCTCTGGCTCTGGCTCTGGCTCTAGCGGTTCAAGTTCCAGTGGCTCATCAAGTTCTCGCACAGGTGGTTCTAGCAGCGGAGGCAGAAGCAGCGGTGCCAGTGGCACCGGAGGCACCGCGAGAGGCGGTAGCCGCGACAGCTCCGGCGGATCAACGAAGACGGGCAGCGGCCCCGCGCCGGCCTACGGCGGATCATACGGCGGCGGCGCCAAGGTTCCCTATGCTGCCGGCGCATCAAGAGGTCCCGGTTCCATCGCTCCGTTCTTGCTTATCGGCGGTGGTCTCGCCTTCTGGCCCGGTCTCTGGCTCGCGGGTGCCCACATGTACCCTTACTCTCACCCGTATCGCTTCTACAACCAGTCGGCGCGCGAAAACCAGACGAAGCCGGTCATGTGCGGTTGCGCTGACCACCAGCCCTGCGCATGCGACGAGAACAACAGCACCGAGTACATGAGTGCCCTCCTCGGCAACGGCAGCTACCAGGGCCTGAACCAGTCTGTCGTTACCAAGGGCATCTACAACAACACTGATACCATCCTCATCAACGGCACCCTGCCCAACGGCACGACCGCCTCGGGCGGCTCTGACGATGTCGGCACCACCTCTGCCGCTTTCCGGGCCGTGTCTGAGGCCCTCGGCTTCTGGCCCATGGTGGCTGTGGTCCTGGCTACCGTCTTCGCCGCATAAGCTCTCGGAGACGACGCAAGAATGTACATAATAGAAAACGTCTGCATGAATAGGGTCGGCTGTATGATTTTTTTTCAAGAGGAGTTTCGGGCGCTCGATACCCACCACGGAGGCTTTTTGGACTGGCCAGGACAATTAGACCGGACGCTGGCAACAGAAACATTGAGTTTGAAGGTGGATATCATGAGATAGTCTATTACCAATAGTAATCGACGCTACTAGTACAAGTCATAAATGCTATGCGATGAACAATATGTGAAAGGCGCCATCAAGCCGCATCTCTTTCGGCTCTCCGGGTCTCGCACCACTCTCCTAGCTCCCGCCAAATCCTCTCCTTCTCCGCCGGCCGGAGGGTCGCAGCAAGACCGCTCGTGCTCGTCGCAACAAACACCCTCGCGCCAGCCCAACCCTCCCGCCCCTTCTCATCATCATCGCCATCCGCCACAATGCCCATATTCTCGCCCTCATCCTGCCACCCGTACCGAAACTCCTCCTTCCTGATACCCCTGCCGTGCCGCACCCGCCAGATGCTCTCCCAGATGCTCTTCCCCACGATGCACACCGTCTCGGGCCTGCACCCCCTCACCTTCTCCTCCAGCGCGCCGACACCCTCGTCCATCTCCGCCCTGCTGAGCTCCGCGCCGTTGCGGCTCGGCCGGGCGACGATGTTGGTGTTGCCCAGGCCGTAGAGCGCGGGCAGCTCGCGGTCCTCCTGCGGCGCGCACAGCCGCGGGGTGATGCCCGAGGAGTGCAGGAGCTTCCAGAAGAGGTTGGACGGGTGCGCGTAGACGTGTCCGGAGCGCGCCGTCTGCAGGCCCGGGTTGAGGCCGACGAAGAGGATGAGCAGGTCCGGAGCGAGGATGTCGACTAGCGGGGAGAGGTGCGCGTAGGTTGACGGCGGGGCGTAGCCGGTTGTCTGGCGTTTGCGCTTTGCTTTTGTTACTGTTGCCTTGAGGTTATGCGGAGGGATGCGTTGTAGTGATGTGTCTTCTTCGTCGCCGGCGGTCGAGGAAGGTTCCGCCTTCATCTTCCGCGGTGTGGTGGTGGAGGATTTGGTGACCCGGGCTGGCGAGCGGACGACGGAGCCGCCGAGTGGGGTTTGTTTCCGGGGGCTACGCCGGAGTGGTGACGGGGCCGGCGACGGCGACGGCGATGCCGCTGCGGATGGGGATTCGGGTTTGAACATGAACTCTTGAAGCTGCAGGCGGCCCCGGAAGCTTGCGGGTTTCGGTTGCGGCTCGGCGCCGTCGAAGAACGGGGATTCCATGGCCTTTCTTTGGGTTTGAAGCTTATTACAACGACGGACGAGAAAGAAAGTGCGACTATCTAGTGACCGATATCTGGTGAAATGCACAGGCGAGCCGTGATAATGTGGTGTTCAACGAGATAATGACAGGTGCTCTTGTCCGTTGCTACAGGTAGCGGGATCCTTCGAAGTAGACGTGGAGTCGAAGGTCGTCAAAGTCAAATGGTTGACGGTGATGATGAAGCAATTGATGAGATGAGATGAGATGAGATGGAAGCTGAGTTGAAGTAGTCTGCTAATTAACTAAGACCTTAGCTCGCGCCACTGTCCCAGACAGGTCGCCACCGCGCTGAAATGTGTCTGAAGTCGCAGGGGCGTTCAACCCCTGGCAAGGACTCTGGGGAAAGACCCACATAATGTGCCAAACTCACTCGAAGCCGCATCAACAGATGAATCTTATCAGACAGGCAGAGAGTGACAGGCAGCTTTCCATGTTCCGCCGGGCGGAATGACACAAGTGACCTAGAGACCCAAAATCAGAAATAATGCTTGGTAGATGAACGCTGAATGTCTATATGGCCTGCGGGCCTCGCAAACTCCCCAAGTGGTATCTATCATGCAACTGGTTCCAGACCCGTATGTACAACCAGTACAACCCTCACGCTATGCTCTCAAAAAACCATCGAAAACCACCGCTTGAAAGAGGACACCTCTGTGCCTTTCCGCTTTTGTCCTTCCTATAGGACGATGATGTTGTCGACTCTCCGCCCCTGCGTCTCAATGAAATACTTCCTCCGCACCCCTACACCGAGGGCGTTTCCAAACTTCTCATATGCCTCTGGGCCACCTCCGCGAATCATCACCAGAGCAATCGGATGCGGCCGTCGCATACCTGCCGGTGTTGTCTGCTCAACATCCAAGTGAGGTTTGATAAGCTCATACTCCCACAAGTCGGGGGCACTGTAGACATAGTTGTTGTCAAGCTCTTCTTCGTCAACAATGATGACAAGCTGCAAAGCACGTAACGAAGGCGTGTAGGACGGAATGTTGGCGAGCTTCTCACTAAAAGAGCAGCCCCCGCGTCGCATCACAATGACTTGATGCTGACGTGGTGCTTCATCGGGAAGCCGCCCGTCGCAGGCATACCCTGCCAGGTACACAGTTTGCCACGGGAGATTCGGTGGCTCATCGTCGGTGGGAATCGACGCATCAGGGGTGTCGGGAAGAGGCACTGCACCTTTCCCCACCGATACTGATCCCATGAAGCTCTCAATGAAGAACTTTTCCTGACTGCCTGCAGGGCGCGGAGCAGGGGTATTGGTAGGATCAAAGACTGATGTTACGGCACGGATCATGGACTTGAGCATCGACCTGTACGCTGTGTTCATGCTCTTGGAAGAAGCTTGGTCCTCCTGCATGTCGGATCTAGGTTCCTCCGCCAACTGTACCTGATCTTCTAGATCATTGATGTTGATCTCCAATCCTTCGGCAGGTACTGGGTCGCTGGCATTATGAACTTTGGGTTGGCCGTGTGCCATAATCAGCTCCACGAAACCGTTGTAACGCACCCGGTTGAACAGAGGGTCGGAGATGCCATTCAACAAGTTCGCGTCGATGTGGACTGGCTCATCTCGACCGAGCGGCATGTGGTTTACCTGCGTGACACGCCATGTATGGTCGTAAGCAGCGTCATATGAATCCTCCCGCACGAAGTGGATCTTCAACCCATTTAAAGCGGCTATCCTGACGCCCACCGGTGTCTTGAACGCAGCTGTGTTCGCAAAGAGGTTGTTGAAAGCGCTACCAACGCCGCTCTGCTGGATGCTGGACGGGAACTCGATAATCAAAGTTGGCTTAAAGGGCAACGCAGCGCAAGTACCATTATCAGGAATTAAAGAGCGCGGCAATGTCCAGGGGAAGAATGCGTGGTTCGCCTTGTACCGAGAAATAGAGCCATTGCTTCCCTTGCCCGCAGGAACTGTCTCAACCCCACTGTGTGGGTTTGAGATGGTGTGCAGGTTGACGAAACTTGCGGCGTGAAACACGTCCGGTCGAGCGGCAAGAACCGAGCCAGTCAGCGGGACTTGTTTTGGAGCCGGACAGGTGTTGGTGAAGTTCTCGTCATAATAGACATTGATATTCTTGGGCTGTGGGCGACGCTCTTTCTTCTTCTTTGGTTTCGTTCTTCGCCGAGGAATGATGAGCGGGTGCGCTTCGGTTGTGAAGACGTACGCTGCGTCGAGCTTGTTCAGGGGATGATCCGGGTCAAAGAGGAGGTAGAGATACTTGGTGGTCTCGCCAAGGAAGAAGCTCTGCATGCGGTCGGCCTTCTCCCCAGTGTCAACATTTTGCAAGCCAGACCAGCCACATCTGGTGTAACACAGCCTCTTGATGTCGTTGAGCACCATCTCTCCAACGTGAATATACCAAGGGTCGTTCGTCGCACGGTAGAGGTAGTAATTTGACTCGATGAATTCGGGTCGGCCGGGCCACCATCCGATTCCGGAGTCAACTTGTCTTTCACGAACTGACCATCGCTCTGGGAGAGCACCGTAACGCGTCCACAACGCGGTGTACAGGAGGTTTGCCTCCTCGGCCTCCTCCACTTCACCTGCCATGGCGAGGAGACCTGGATAAAATGCGGCGAGGCTGTCGATCCAACTTGTAAATGCGTACCCGCGGGTTCGATGACCGGTCATGTAGTAAGGGTGGTGAGCATCATTGTACAAGTGCCGCTTGATAGCTGCGTGGGCGTGATGCCAAGCCTCCAAAAAGGCCCCAGATGAGTTTTCTTCGGGTGTCAGGGGCGTATCGTGAAGATCATTAGGGTCGAGCCATAGTCGGTCCGTAGACGGCCTCCGTGTCGTCGTGTTGGGTAGCTCATGGCCAGACAGCAGAATGTGGCTTTTTAGAGCATATTCAAAGAAGCTGTCGATACCGGCGCCGATGCCCGAGTCAAAGCTGACCCATTCGCCCTTCTCTGGATCAATCGCATTCCCGACAAGACCAATTTCGCTCTTGCCTTTCCAAACTGCCCAGAAAGCCCTCTTTGCCAGTTGCTCGAACCTCGGGTCGTCCGCGAGACGGCTAAGGACAGTGAACTCGAGGACCAAACTCCCTGCACCGGCACTGCATGTGTCTGTCTTCTCGTTGGTAGCTCGAGGGGAGTCTGGGTCGTCGCGCGAAACCTTGTGTAAAGGGGAGTTGACGTAAAACGGGATACCATGGCGTAGATTGACTCGTGGATACGGCAGCCCCGTCTTGGTGTAGAAGGCAGGTAAAAGTCGTTCCGCAAGATCCAATGCCAGTCTGAGAAGTTGACCGTCATACTTGAAGCCATTTGGCCATGATATCGGTGGTAGCTCGAGAGGGTCCGAATCTTCGTCTTCCTGGTGGTTGTGTCCCGGTTCGTACCCTGGAATGGGTAGCTCCCCGACAGCGAACAAATGTGCACTCAGTAATCCTCCCACTCCGCGAATGACTGTCTCAAACACCTGGACCTTACTGTCAAGATCGAAGCCCCGAGCTCTTAGTCCTTGGCCGGACGGCCCCGGCCTGCCATCTCCGTAGTATTCCACAAACGTCGTGACGCTCTGTTGAAACTCTTGCAAAGCCCATAGAGCAGTATTTTGATCGGAAGGAGTTCCTGCAAGGATTGCCAGGGTCGAGAGACTGTCGATCAGGGTAAGGGAGTAGTTTCCGAGGACGTCGTTCAGGTCGTAGTTTGCGGGGTTCGCGGGATCGCGCGTCAACGGGGTGCAGGAAACCGGGCGCAGCTGGAACATCTGGTTAGCACTGTCTGAATCTCCTTGCCAGCACTAGGGGTGCACTAACCTCATCCTCGGGAAAAGCGATGCGCATGTAGTTGTTCCAGCCATGGTGAAAGACGTCAGTCGTAGCATTTCGTAGTTCGGCAAGCTTGGCGGTGCTGATTGCAGACACAGCTGCAGGCCATGATAGACACAGATACAGCAGAACAAGAATTCGCGATAGCATGATGATGCTATCTCTCCACAGCTAAGGGCCAGACAGGTTTCCCATCAACCAGGGGGCTGCCAGCGGCAGATGCCTCGATTTATGTGCGGATCGTGACGTGATTCTTCATGGAATCGTTGAAATGATGCGAGTGACGTGGAAATCAAAAATAAAGCATCGGGTATCACTGAATAAGATGTGCGACGAAGAGAAAAAGGGACGTTGAATTGAGAGGATGGCGTCCCTAGGCAGGTCTCGTGCCTCCTTGAATTTCGAAGTGGGATGGAAGAAGACTGAGACGGAACGGATGCGTCTGTCTGTCCTTTGGCAGCCACAATCAGACGGACATACAGACATCTTCTGCGTCTCCGATTGGTGGAGCCTTGACATCAGCGTGGCTAGTGAAGTGGCTAGTGGAAAGTCTCCTAACCACCAAAAGACTGACTCAGCAGCTACCTATCTGCAACAACCCGAGTCTTCCAAGATCGGATGAACGTGCCCGAGTCAGAGCAAGTCTGAGAATGCTCTTTTCTAGAACAGGATTCGAAGTGCAGAATTCTGCCTCCAGTGCCCTGACTCGCCCTGTTCTTATCTGCAGGAATTTCAGCTCAGGCCAGTGTTGGATCGCAGGTCAAAGAGGTGTGGTCCACTGCGTAGACGACGACACAAGAAAAAGAGACCTGACTGGTTAGGGAATGACAACGCATCCCGCGATTCCCTCACTTGTTGCAGGAATGCTTAGGAATGCTCAGCCTAGTCTGCTGATGTGAGAGCAGGCGCCGGCGAGCTTTCCGATGAGGGGATACGGGTACCATACTAGTCAATACGATAATACGGCTTTTGCTGCCCAACTTCAGTTCCGTGGGATATCCACATCATCGACAACGACCGAAAGCCTTTGCTGATTGAGCTATCAACGAATGTTACGAGGAGGTACAATCGAAGTTTTTAATTTTTCATCACGCATCGCAGCAGGTGGAGGCTTTCCGTTGCTTACGTACATACACTGTGTACGTGGCTTGTGGCCTGCCCGGGCTAATAATCTTATCGAGGAGGTAGAACAAGGTGAGGCCAGTGCGTTCGGACGCTAGGAGAAGCTTTCCTGCCAACTCCACGGCGCCAAATCCTTCAACTTCAACTTCACACGTCCGACACAGAGCTTGAGAGCGCTTACGCTGATGGAGATAGACGCGCCGCATAAGCGCAGGCAGCATTCGCGCAATCCAAGATCGAGAAATATCGGGCTTTCTTTGGACAGAGCAGGCCTCCAAAGAACTTGTCCTACAAGTACATTGACTTCACCCCACTGGACACGACGTTCGTCAGGTCGTATTGCAGCAATTCGCATCTCCACGAACCCCAGGCTACCTCCATGAGGGTCGTTTTCCATCGTGCCTCAGGCGAGTCCGAATCATACCCGAGGAAACGAATGTCAACGTCAACTTCTTCTCGGCAACCGCCGCTTCAGGGCACCTCTGCTGTCTGGCCGTGACGTCTACCTAGTTCGTTTGAGTCACGGCAAGGAAACACCAGGGGGGGTGTGTGATCAGACTAGAGGCGGCCGCCAGAACGGGCCGCGCACTGCCTACGCACACTGCCAGGCCATTTTCGAGACCATGGACATCAACTTTGGGCATGCAAATCATGGGTTCCATCCTGGGAAACTGGTCATTGGTTCACAGTCCAACGTCGAGCCAGTAATGAACCGCTATTGACGAATTACCATTTCGGACCAAAGCCTGGGGATCAGGGAGCCAGCCTTCAGCCTGGATGGATACTGCCAGTGGACCTTTCGCTTACACGACAAATCACGTCTCTCACTTGACGGTCGCCGGGAACAAGGATTTGATGTACACTAGGTACTTGGTACGCCATCAAACGAAGCCACCCACGCACCGAACTCGCCGCACAAGGCTCTTGGCAACGACCGTCATCACTTTACTACAACGCCCGCAGTCCAGGGTCCGCACTGCCATCCCGAGTCCGGAGCGTCGAGGACGGTGCTGCTGCATGTTTGTCGTGAGCTAGGACGGAGAGAAACTCAGCCTCACATCCCAAGGCTTTATTTTTGGTATACAGCCTGTATGCTCTTCGCAAAGTCATCGACCTCGACTCAATGATAGTCTCGGGCTCAACAGGTAAGAGCGAAAGGATACATTCAAACGAGTCCATACGCCGGTCGTTTTACCGCAGGCCAGAATCTCAGGACGGGCGCAATGCCTCGGACCCTGTGTACTAGTATACCAGGCGCAGGAAGGCGAGCCAATCTGTTAATTCCGGTGCGTTTCGGATGCTCAAATCAGGCAGGAGAGCAGCAGCGACATGGACGCCTGGCTGTAAACAGCAGTACGCAAACTACGTACCTTCACCGACTTTAGTCCCGATACTCTGGATCGAAGGCTGCAAGAGAGCAATAATCAAACGGAGGGCCTGCAGACACTTCAGCAAGCAGAGCTTTCTGCCCGCAGTACGTAGGCCACTCCACCAGTGACCTGTGAGCAGAAGACGCCCACTGGTGGAAAAGCAGAGAGGGGAAGGACGACCTCCCTGTTACGACCGTTTGAGTCGATTCGACTGGCTCCTGTATGGGATTCTGCAAGGCCAATGCAAGGGAAAGGTTCAACCCGGCAGGCGGTTCAATTCTGCGGCTTTGATTCGACAAGAGAGCGTCCCGGTAGACTGGTATGCTTTGCAATTGGCTGGAAACCGCATCAGTCGTGGCTTAGCCGCTGCAAATGAGAATTCCCGGCCACTTCTTCGCCCGTTCTTCGCTAGTCTAGGGATGATCTGGCAGCTTGCTCCGGGTTCCATGCATGATGGACGTGATGGATGGCATGATTTTCTCTCGCGCTGGCACACGCGCTTCGCGCTTCGCGAGTCTTGCCGTTGGACGGTTGGAAGTTGAAGGGCGGTTCAGAGCGGCGCAGGACCAATCGACTTCACACAAACGAGCAACCCTGGCGCTGGAGATTTCAAATACACCAAACATGAACCCGGACGGCTATTTTGTCCAGTCGCGGGCAGCAATCTGGAAGTCAGTGCCTTTTTTGGACAGGACAAGAGCAGATTGCGTGACGGGACAAGCAAAGAAGCAGACAGATCGGCAGAAAAGCAAACGGGCCAGACAATGTTGACGTGTGCACCAGACAAGGTTTGCCGGTCTAGGCACGGCAAGTTGCAACAGAGGGCTACATCGCTTCGCGGATGGCAGCTCAGCCCAATGGCTCCCCAATTGATCAACGCCCATCGGCTACCCCATGGCCAAATAAGCGGGGAATCAGTCGTTCCCCATCTCGTCTCCCCAGGTGAATCTCTCGGCAACAGTTTCGTCGAGGAAAATCTGAGAAGAAAGACACGGCGGAGACCTCCCGAGAAAGACAAGAATCTCACCCACGGGAACGAAGCAGCTAATCAACAGGGGAACATGTCGCGTTGCCGTTTTGCACCCGTACGGACCCGTCAATAGACATGGGAAGGAGGCAGCAGCGGCTCCCCTCAACCTCGAGAGGACTGACCCAGGTTCAGGGTCGTAGAAGTGGACAAAATCAGGCATTGCTATTTGATTTTGTCCACACCAATTTACCGAGTTCCTGGGACAGTTGATGAAGTGTCTCTGCAGAAGAGAGCAGACTGGCGCAAGAAAAGCGTATGACTCCACAACTGGCGCAAACAGGGGACAGTGCGGAACAACCATTCCTCACCCGCCTTGGACCAGGTTTGCCGGGGCCTCTGTCGAGGGGGCGTCGGGAATGCGCACGTACCAGTGCCCGCGATTCACACCGAGCCTCCGAAGGTTTGATTTGCAAACAGGGGTGTTCATCACTCCGTCACCTGTTCAGGGCCCCTGGTCGTTTGGCTTCACACTGAGGTCCTTTCCCGGAACCTGGGAAGACGAGAGTCAATCACAGGCCAGGAAATACGCTCCCCATCACGACCGGTCAAGGCCTGAGGGAGGCACAGGAGGGGGGAAAAGAGGAGTTTCTCTCCGATCCGGCCGCCACTCCCTCTTGCCCTGGCATCACCTCGTCAGGATCAGGGAGCCGACCCTTCTCCGGCCGTCTTGACCCTTCTGGACCCTCTCGCACCATCAGATGAGGCCATGGTATGGGACGTAAATGCGATTGAAATTGTGAGATAATGCGTACCTTGGCGCGCAACAGGTTTCGATTCGACATAAGGGGAGCAAAGACTGGAGACTGAACGAACCGCCATCTAGTCCGGAGGGAGGACGATGATACCGGCCGAAGGAAGCACCCACGAACCTGGAGTACGGGCAATCCCCATACCATTTGTGTATGTGTGCCACGCGCACACACTCTCTCTCTGTCTCAAATTCTATCTTCAGGGGAAGCTCGTCACTGCCATCATGACCGTGGCTCTTACGCTACTATCTAACACGAATACTCGCTACCTGTGTTGCCGTTGCTCGTCCTGCCGGTACATTCTGCAAATTCGAAGCTTACTGACAGTGATAAGTCTTCAGCGGCTTCGTCATCAAGCCCACGAGGTGCCTACATGGGATCATGTTTGACAAGCCAGTATGTGTAAGATACGGGATCCTTCCCGTCCCTCCATATCTCTTCATCTCATCTTGTTGACAGCATGCTATCCAGGCTATCTCGTCAATCAAGCCCCGGTATTCCTCACAGCCTTCCCACTTCACGTGAGCGAGGCAACCCCGGGAAGCCGAGAGGTCGTCTTGGCGGGACAATCACAGTGCGCGGAAGCCGCTCAGTGGGGCCGTCGGCTGGAGTACCCACCGTTGTCTGCCTTTTCCTTCTCCATTGACACCGTTCAGTTTCTTCCAGGGTACGGATATCGTCAGGGGTTTGGCGGACACGGGCAACACGGGGACGCCCCGGGGAGAAAAAAAAAAACCACACACAGCGCGTCAAAAGGCACAGGTCAGTCTTCGGTCGGTGACCAGCACCACCGTTCCAGGGTCCCCTCACCTTGTCTGGCTACCTTAGCTTGGCGTGCTAGGCGTGCTAGGCTGGTGCGCGCCGCTCCCTGTTCATGCGCGGTCCTTTCGTCGTCCATCTTGCCCCGTGCCCTTAGCCCCTTGCTGGTCTCTTGCCTTGCCCTGTCTGGCCCTGTCAGGTTCAACTTCGTCGCCGTTTGTCGCCGCTACAGATGTGACCCTGTGTGTCTGTATCTGCTGTCTTTGTACGCAGTATGTATGTATCCCTATCCCACCCCCTGTTACCTTACTTCACAACCTTGACTTCTGCTCAATTGCTCGTCTATTTTGCTCTCTCCAGGCTCCATCGTGATAATGGATGCGGAATGCCTCCTCCAGAGAAAGAGCCCACTCGCTCGCACTTTGCTCTTCCCTCCTCCTGCCTCCCCCCCTCCTGCCTCCTTCCCTTCCCATGACCCGAGCCGAAAGGGCCTTGTACCCTGCCCAGTGCCCACGGCCACCCGGTCCGCGCGCTCTTCCTGCCCCCAAGAAACCCACTGTTCATGTAGACGGGGCTGCTGCTGCCGGCGGGCCAGCGCAGGGCAGCAATGTCATTGGAGCAAGCACCACACTAGCAGATGGGCGGCGCCGCTACTTAATTCAAAAGGATGAATAAAAAAACCTCGATCGCTGGCTGGGGGGGAGGGGACCCCCTTCCCTTGGAGGGGGGCTACCCTGCGGAATACCAGCACTGTCGCATCCGGGCCAGAAGGGCCGCGGACACGGTCTGGCTGTGGATGTCGTATGAGGTGGTGCTGTATCCATCCGCCGGTCGGGGGTTGGGTTCATCACCCAAGTTGCTTGCAAAAAATAATGTGAGGAGGGAGGTGGAGGGGCCTGGAGGAAGAGGAGGATGAGGAGGAGGGGGGGGGGGGGGGGGGGGGGGAGAAAAGGTGTGTGGGTGGTTGGAAAAGCCACAGCCGCAGGCATACTCTGCTTTCCTGGTCGTTGGGTCCTCGGCATCGGGGGGCACAGACGGGGCGCCCGTTGAAGAGGCGTAGAAGGGAGCATGGGGAAGCACCACCACTACCACCAGCCTGCGGCGTGTTGGTGGTGGTGGAGGAGGAGGAGGAGGAGAAGGAGGTAGTAGTTGGACATGGGAGATTGGAGGTGAATGGCCAAAAGGCAGCAACGGCATGCCTGGCTGGCAGCACATATCCTACGACTTGACGTCGGCAACGGACGAGCTTGCCTTTGTTTGACGGCATCCCATCACCCCCTGGTCATGAGACCTTGAGACTCTCGATGCGTACGTAGCCACTGTCACTGTGACATTCTCGTGTTGTCGGCGACTGCGATGATGGTTTGATCATTCGAGGGGGGATGCTGCCTTGGTCCCGAAAACCTGGGATCTCTGCCTGCTCTCCTGCCTGCTCTGCCTGCCGTGCCTAGTTTTGACGAGTCTGTTCCCCTCTTCTTGTACCCCTGCGAGACTTGCCCTGGCCGACGTATTGTTGTTTTGTGTATGTTTATCAATAGGCAAGATGACGAAATAGGCAGGACAAAAGTCCACCACGATGATATCACAAAGGAAGAGGTCCATCGGGAGGTAGAGAGTTCAGGTGGCCCAAGAGACCATGAGATTGACCGTGTGGTGATGCATGCGTCTAAGTTGTTCGGAATAAATGTATGTACAAGAAGCGTAAGATGTGTAAAATGATGATATGCATGCCCAACTGAAAATCAACCGACCCATCCCTTGCCGCTATTCCAACCGGGTATACCGTGTACCCCAACAAGAAAAAATGAGTGATGGTATCTCTATCTTTACGGAGAAAAAAGGAAAACATTTGGACAATCTATGTGTTCGTTCCGACAGCTTTGGTTCCGAGAAAAGCCTTGAACTCCAAAATCAATGACAGGTGGCTGTGGTGACTTGGAGAGAAGTAGAATGAAAACATGGCCAGCAAGTGTTGAGTGTTGAATGGTTGTGTAGATGTCGTGGTGGGCTTGTTTATGCAGCCTTTGATCTCTGCACGCGACTCCTGCCCTTGGCCTTTGCCGCTGACGGCTTTGCGATCTTTGCCACCCGTCCGCCGCTTGCGATGAGGCTCTCCTGTGTCTCTTGCTTCATCACGCGGGCAGTTTTGGGGTGCTGCAGGCGCATCCTCTGCATTTCGTGGAGGGTCACCTCAGCATCCTCATCCTCAGGCTTGATGCCCCTGTGTGCGACGATCTCTTCCATCACTTGCGCCTGGTCCTCTTCGGTCATGTTCAACCTAGACTGTGCGTCTTGAGCCGTAGACTGGCGGCGGTTGAGCTTTCTGCGCCTCCGGACGCTGACGCCGGAGTCCAACGGGGAGGGCTCAACATGCACATCTGCCCAGCCTAGTTCCACCATGCGAAGCTCGAGATCGTTACGACCCCAGTGGGCGTATGCGCCGCCACCAAGTTCCTTGAACTTGGCGAAAACCCTCTGCATCTGCTGCTGTTCGTCAAAGAGGATGGCCCGTCGAAGCTTGTCGTCCTATTCTAGATTAGAGAGTGTTTTCAGGAATCGAATGGTTTTGATAACTCACATCTGTCGGGTGCCATGCGAGGTATGGAGCCCTTCCTCTGCTGCAAACCATCTGTAGACGCGGGATATCGGAATTCGCATTGTACTTCTGGTTGTATTCGTCTGTGATCGTTTGCCAGATGCCATTTCCCTTTCGATCCTCCAGTTCAGCGCGTCTCTGAAAGAGCCATCGTTCTTGGTCGGGGCAGCTGGGTTTGAAAATGAGCGTAGCTGGCTCTTCCTCTACAGACGAGCTTGAAGGCGACTGGTTGGGCAGTTGTACTACGGGCTTGGGGGCGTCGTCTTCGTCGTCACGGTTCCTCATACGAGCCAGCCTCCTTACACGGGGTTTTGGTTGTGTATCTTCTTCCCTTTGTGTTGGCATTGGCGTTTGTGTTTGCGTTTGCTGTCTATGTTGCAGCCGAGGGCTGGCAATGGGGCGCTCTATTTGTTGGCTGGGGTAAGGAAGCCCACCGTAGCTCGGTCGCCTCATTATTTCGTCTCTGTCTTGGAAATTGTGTTGAGATGGGTATCCGGTGTGTTGTGCGTGGATGGGAAACTGGTTGGCAGAGGGGTAGGGAGACTGGTGGGCCATGGTCAAGTCCGTTCCGTTCATCAGTGGATGCGGTTCGAACATAACACCATCTTGACCCATGTGGTAGAAGTTCGACTGCAGCTGAGGAGACAAAGAGCCGTGATCCGAGTCTGGTTGTCCGGAAACACCAAAAGAGCCGAAATCGGGGTAACCTGGAGGAGGCTCTGGCATTTCATCTTTGATCTGCGGCTCGGCAGGAAGGTAGCTCTGTTCAAAATGGCGCTCTGAGTGCATGGTCATAGGCATCGGAGAAGCAGCTTGGCTGTGCGGAGCACTAAGATCGTAAGGGTTGGTGGTCCAGCACATCCCAGTGCTTGCGGGCGGACTGGAGTGATACATATTTGCGGTTGCGGCGGGGTGGTGCATGATCTTGACGTTTTGGTGGACGGAGGGCGGCGAGCTGATGCCGGATGGTGGGGTCAAGAGATGATGCGGCTCGTTTTGAGTAACCTTTGACTGGTTAGATTCCATGGGTTGGGCACGTCACTTCCAGTGGAAGATGTGACGCAGGGGATGACAACTCACGTTGAAGGGAGGGCTGTTGTTAAGGTCTGGGTAGTTGTTTGTGAGGGCCTGGGGCACTGGAGAACACCTTTGGGATACGGGGTCTCTATATCCGTCTGTTTGATGATCAATGTAGTGTTGGTCAGACATGGCGAGGTGAAGATCTGTAGACGAGTTGCCACAACAATGGTAGATGATGGTTGCTAAGGCTCAATGTGTTGTTGGGAGACGTCTCGAGGGCTGGTGTGATGTCGGTCCACTCCTCGAAGGCGCATGTGCGTTGTTGTGTGTGTGATGTGTGTGATGTATTGTGGTTCAGAGAGGGGGGGAAGGCAGGTTAAGAAGGAGTTGAAAAAGCAACTCGAGTCAGCCTTTCTGGACCGGGGCGTGTCTGAAATGTAAGGTAGGTAATGGAGGAGGAGAGCCTCGCGATGGCAGGAAGAAGGTCGCGGCCTATTAATGACGAGAGAAGTGGACAGCAATGGCCGATCAAAAGGTTTGGATTCTTTGCAGGGAAGGTCCGTCTGAGGGGACTGGGCTAGGTCCAGGTTGAGCCAGCCCACTCTTTGGGACGACGCAGAGAAAGGCACGTAGGCAGCGGGACCATCGCCGGGGTGGGTTGAGAAGTGACCGGGGGGGCTCGATGCTGGAGGTACACGAGGTACATGAAGCCGTTGTATACTGCACACGGGCCATGAGAGAGTCGCATGCGGGGACATGGATGGGGCTAGTTCACTCGCAGGCGATAGCCGCCCGGGGCTGTTGAGTGCGGGTAGCGGTAGGAGCGGGTCGATTTGAAAGCTGCACCTGGCTGCGGACGACGACGAGGAGAAGATGGAGCTTTGGGGGTGGGCGAGGGACAGAGAGAGAGAGAGAGAGAGAGCGGGGGGGAGGGGGTGTGCCCACACAACACCATGAACGAGGGGTGGTGGTGGTGGAGGAGCAGGAGGAGAAGAGGGCAGAGGACTCGGTAGCAAGGGCAAAAGCCAGACAGATGGACAGACTGAGAGAGGGAGAGAGAGAGGAGAAGGAAAGATCCCAAGAGGTTACCAGTGCCAGCAAGAAGACGCAGTCGCAGTTGCAGACGCAAGTATAGTCGCAGCGCAGCGCAGCGTAGGTAGCCCAGCCAGGCCAGGCCAGGCAGGCCACAGGCCACAAGCCAGCCCAGGTCAGGTCAGTTCGAGTCCGTCTACATTCCCATTACAGCAAATGCACTTCACGTCTGTCTTCACCGATGCTGCCAGTGATCGCGGTGAGGAGGTAGCTGTAGCGCAGCGTAGCGTAGCATAGCACAGCATAGCAGACCTTCTCCCAGGCACACTCGTCTGGCTTGCCTCGTCTGCGGCCGTCTCGAAGCGCCTAAACGATTGACAGGTGTGGGACGGGTGGGGAAAGGAAACGACTGATGAGCAGGGCTCAGCACAGCAGATTCGGAGCCGGTCGCAGCATCCATCTCGGATACTGGCATACACTACGACCTCCCTCGACTGCTTGGGGAGCGAGCCGGACGACGCACGAGACGACGCCGGCCAGGCAGAGCAGGCAGTCATAGGCCGTAGGGCTTTGGGGGTGCGGGAGTTTGATGCCCGCGTTGCAGCGAGACAAGAGCAGAGCAGCACATCACACCAGGCAGAGGAGGAGAACGGCACAGCTAGCTGGCCAAGCCTCAAGCTGGAATGGTTGATCCGGGCCACTCACTACCAAGACTTTTCACATCCCATTCTGCTGCACAGCTGTGCTTTACCTTGTCTCGCTTGCCTGTCCTGTCCCATGAAGACACCGCACCGCCTTCCGCTCTCTTGCTGTGCCCATTTTGCAGTGGTATCCGTAGCTGTGCCTCTTTTCGGTTAATGCTTCCAGTCAAGCTGTCCAGCGTGCTCGGGCCAGGATCTACCTATCCTGACGCGAATGGCGTGAAAAGAGAGGCTGATGGGGTCTAATATAGATTAAATAGCCATTCTGGATGGGCATGCTTCATGGGTTCGCTCGCTTCAAGCCTATCCAGCAAGATCAGAGCGGGCGCATGGACAGAGCGTCGCTGTGCAGATGCGGCGCCCCAAACTTCTGTTCCTCGGGTCGGGCTGGTGGTGCACGGTATGTATGGAGTTAGTTGTCTTGTAGGGCAGCCAGGACAAGGCAGGGGATGATGATGTGGGAAAAGACTCGGAAGCCAATTTCTGCGAATTTCCGGGCTGCGATTCTCTTGCCGCAATCAACACTGACCAGGGGGGCGCTTTGGAGAAATTAACAGTTTCCGCTGCAAAAGAGCAGCAACATCGGGACCGCGTCCGCTGGCTCTTGAACCTGGAAGACGGAGAGGAAGCCGGACCTATGACAGTTGCAATTGCGATGAAACGCAAATGATCAGGCCCAGAACAATGCCAGCAGGTATGCAGATACGACCGGCGAAAGCAAGTAGTAACGGAGCACTGCAGATGTCGACGGAGTTGAAGGCAACGCAACTCGTTGTATTTGCGAGCAGGCATTGTGACCGCATATCTGGATTCACTCCACATGGCCCATGGGGCGGACGAAGCACAGATCCAAAGGAAAGGATGTGTTCGGTAAACGTCGAAAAGCAATTCTACCTGGCAACGGGCGGTGGAAAGGCCATGTTAATGCAGGTCAAGTCGCTGGCGGCGATATGTGAAGACGGAGGGGGGGGGATATTGTGACATTGGGGGCTATTCAGTCCGCACAATTTAAAACTTTACGCACGCACTTACGGACGTAAACACCAAGGATGCCCGGATTAGCATGGATCGGATTGACGGGGCAATCCCGAGTTGCCGCTGACACGGAATACCTAGTGGATAGCAACTTGAGAGATGAGAAAAGAGGGATTAGACCTGATCTTGGAGACAGAGCAGCAGCAACTGGACCATCAGCTTTGAGTGACTGACCGGAGCCTTGAATGACACAAAAAGAAAGTGAAACAAGAATGGAAAGTTGGGAAACGGAGCGTGCAGTAATGGATAGCCACGCCAAGTTTTACACGTTATGCGTATTCTGCTCTGCACGTCAAATACGTAGTATAAGTAGCCCAGTTCTTTGTATGCGTAGTGGCCAGGTCGTGGAGTATGCCGGTGGGTTGTGGATACGGATATTGTGATGGGATTTGTTCCGGGAGCTGGACGAATGGTGGAAAGGCGCTGGAAATAAGGCGGGTGGGAGATGGAACAAACAGAGCCTGAGAAAGTGTGACAGGGTATTGCCACAGATGGAGAGGGGGGGTAGAAGAGGGGAGAGAAAGAGATTCTGTGGAGGGACGGACGACCGTTGACGAGATTTCGGGAGAGGATTCAGACGCAGTTTGGGGGTGGACAGGTGGGTAAAAATCGACACAAGTGCGAGCGCGTGGAGGTCGGGGCCAGAGGAGAGAGAGGCAGAGGGAAACGGCCGAGTGCCTCGTCGACTTCCACGTCTGGACCCACTTTCCCGTGTGATTGGTGATTGGCAGGCCGTACGTACCGTAACGGCCTTCGGGGAACGGGGTCCAAGGTGCGGCTGTGGGTCTAGGGAGAGTGCAGCGGGTCCTCGTCTCCATAAATTCCCTAATACAGAAAATGCGTTCTCTTGGCATTTGTGGATACGCAGCAGGTACTGGCACGTCCTCACACGCTTCGCCGGAAGTCAAGGTACCTCCAATGTATCTCCACAGGTCCTGCCGTTCCCGAGAATGACATGCCCTACGGCAGGCACGAAGACACAACAAATGGGCAAACGAAAGAGCGGGCAAGGTGAGGTACCTACCCAGCAGCCGGCGGAAGGCAGCTTCTGCAGCCGGGTCCACTGATGAGGTGGACTAGAGGCAGGTCAACTAAGGTAGGTAGAAAGTGTACACTGTAGGCATCCCGCAGCCGCGAATAACTAAGGTATTCGTCAGGAAGGCATGGACGGCAAGGTACGATACCTTGCCTACCTACCTAGGTGGAGGGGATGATCTCCCACGGCCGGAAAGCCACTCCAGTGTCGTCTCCGGCGTCGTAGCCATGGATGGCACTGCCAATGGCAGTCTGGAGTTATCTGCATCATTTTTGATTTTATTTTATTTTGACTTTGACTCTGCCGAACGGCACGCGCCTCCATGCCGTGCATGCTTATTCTTTCCCATCATTTCCTATCCGTTTTTTTCTCTTCAGCATCGTCATTGGGTATTCGCGTTGCCTCTTTATGGCATCTGGTGTGACGCACAACATGCCGTGCATGCCTGCCTGCGCGGTATTTGGCAGTGCTTCTACGAATGGCGACGCTTCAGTCGCTTCAATGAACTCAGCTTAAGGCACCATGTTTCTTTCTGTCTTTTGGCCCGACCGGCACCAGGAAGGCGTTCGGCTTTGCGCATCATGATGGGCAAGATTGTCCCGATACCCGTCAGTCTCTCCGAAATCAGTCTAAATCCACGTTGGGGCTGCTGGCTGGAGGAGTGCCAAGGATCTCGGAAGCCAGTGGCCAGTGCCCAAGACCAGGTGCAAATCTGAGGCCAGGGACGGTGGGGTTGAGAGAGCCCTTGTGGGTGATGCGGCAGCGGGCCTTCACGCAAGACGACTCGACTCTCTCGAGTCGAATCTCTGCCAGTGGATTCGACCGGGATGTGAACATGGGCAAGGCACTCTGAAGTCGGAACATGGTCTGAAGGGACGACTCCTCCCACAAATCTGGACAGTGGAACTGCAAAACCCGGACTGAAGGCCCTTGGACTTGCTACCTTACTTTCCTTTACCGAGTACTAGGTAGTCGTCGTTTGCTGGTACACTTTCCGAGGCTGTCCCAGCTCTAGACTATCTTTTGCTCCGGGCTCGTCCCTACGCCATGGTATACTGCTCAACCCGACAACCAGAAACCTCTCATGTCAGCTCATTACCAGATTGGAAAAAGAAAAGAAAGAAAAAACAGGACCAGGGCGGTCCCTTGCTGGTGCAGCTTGCACTTACGCAGTACGCAGCTGCAGACCAGCTGGGTGAACTGTGTACTGTGAACAAAGCACATGCTGTGTTTCGCCTCCTCCCATGACATCGAGTCTCCATGGCCTGTCCACTTGCTGGTCTCGGCATCCGGCTTTTTGCTCATTTCACTGTCGATCGAGGCCCCTCGATGACGACAGTGACGGTGCGGTCAGGCTCGCGATGCGGAGGCTTGACTGTGCCTCAGCAAGCCGTCTTTACGGCCCAAACAACAATCACAAGCATATCTGTAGCGGCGCGGGTCTTGCAACAGAGAGCAGAGCAAACGAACGGGTACTGAACGGATAGAGGCGGGAACCGTCCGTCCGATCTCACAGGCCCATGGGATGCCGCTGCCCGGCACGATCTGAGATCCACGTTGTGCGGTGAGAGGGTCACGGCATAATCTGGTTTGTTGGTGCTGACACCAGGCGTTGGACTCCAGATACACAACCTGTGCGATGTCGACAACCCACACAATCCGCTGCACAGAGACGCGAAAGATACATGCGACATATGCCCCGAGCTGGCACATTCATACTGCGTGGGTTACGATGGACTCACAAGCCGAAATGAGGAGGGGCTGATGCTGAAGGAAATGGCTGATGGCATTTTCTTCCCCACATATCCTGTTCAGCATCTCCAATCCGGACCAATACACGACATAGAGTGACTTCTGCTCCTTGCCCTGGGGCCTCATAGGGGAAGGGGAAAAAAAAGGCAAAAGCAGGGAATCATGGGGTGACTTTCTGGCTGAGACGCAACCCTCGAACATGCTCTGATTGAAGAAGAAGAACAATGTGTACCTGCTGGCCATGTCCACTTAGCTCTATGCAAAGAGCAGAGGAGAGCGACTGACAATTGGCTTCAGGAGGGGGGCCGGAGGAAACCCCCAGTTGTTTTGCGAGGAACGCTACTCGTCACTCGACCACACCACCGCGATGCACGGTGGAAGCGAACAAATCATGAGTCTCAAAATCTTACAAGGACATGGGCAAACCAGACTGTCGGGTCGAGACAAGGATGAAATGGGCAGTGATTCGAAGTCTCAAGCCACACCCCCCTCCCCTCCCCGTCTGCCTCCGACGGGTTTCCCTGAACAGCACACCCCAGTTTGGCGCCTTACCATTTGGGGCCTGGGATTCGGAGCTCACCACTGACCAGCACTCACCTCAGTCACAGTGGTGGAAGTACCCAGGTACCTTACGCGCGCGTCTGCTTTTCCGTGATTGGCCGCGACGCGAAGTTTAAGCGAGGATCAACCACTCATTGGACAGTGCGCCGTGGGCGGTCGATGGAGGCCGACTTCGACGGCCAACAAAGCCACTTCCAACAGACGAACACCATCACCAACATGCGCCGAACAAGAAAGCCAGTTTGTCGACTTCTTCTAACCGCCATCTCACGCCCACCCACACCGGCACACACGCTTGCTTACACGCCGCCATCTTCTTCACTCCCGTCATCCGTCTCCCACGTCATGCGGGTCTATGCTGCAGAACCCGCCGCCCCCCAGTCGTGATGCTGATGGTGGTGGTGGTGTTGGTGGTGGTGCTACTGCTGATGCTTCCGCCCGGTCGTCGGATTCTGAGATCGCCCTAGATGCGGATACCGCCAATGTCAGAACCCTGCTGCCAATACGCTCAAGTCCAACGGACGATGTGTTGGCCGAATGGTTGTGCTATTCCGTGCCACCTTTCTCGTCCCGGTCCTGCCTCGTGGTTCACGACGGTACCTGCAGATCTGTTCTATGGATAGCTGCCGGCACAGAGGGCTGAGTTGAGGTATGGTTCTAAGCCTGCTCAGCCTATGTCTGTGCCTCAATGGTCACTTTCGGCTCTTCTTTCGCCGCCTCTGCCTCATCTTTACTCATTGCCGGTCAATTTTACCGGTTCGACGATTGCTGTGCCCACGCAGTACTGCGGCCAGGCTCAGAAAGCGGCCCAAAACTCGCCAGAATCGAGATGCGGTGCTGACAAGCGGGACGACACCACATCGGTCTGGCCTCAGGTCAACAGACCCGTGAGACCCGAGTCCGCCCCCGGCTATCGGTGCAGCAGGCCGGAGGTCCTCGACCAGGGAGAACCAGCCGATGAATATCAGCCTGATAGGGAAGTGAGTGCAGCCTCAGCCTGCATTCCTCTGCAATTTTAGCGCCCAAGTCGCATATTCCGTGGCCCCCATTGGCCCTCGAGACACATCACCCCGCCGCTCGCGTTTGTCACTGGTCTGCGACGCGGTTGCGAGTCTCTGTTCTCACGACCTTGGCCGGCCTCAAGCAAACACCGCCTTGCAGTCTCTTAAAAAACTGCCTCCTGACGTTGCATTATGCACGCGCAAACTCATGCAATTTGAGCGCTACCAGTCTGTCGGGCCAGAATGAGAGCCAAACGATATTTCGGCAGAAGTTCAACTGGTCCTCCCAGTTGTCCCAGACGCCGGTACCATGACACTCATCACAAGTCCCCCCCTCTTGACCTAGATAAGCATGTCGTCTGATCACACATGCTGGAGGAAGCAAACCAACCGTGGCTGGCGTCAAGAGCTCGTCAAAGGCACCTATCAGGGGCAGTATTCGTGCCGCGAACTTCACCATTATCATGCTGCAAAGCACTAGCCGTCTGAATGCCCTCGCCAAGCTCGCTCACCCATGAGCTTAATGGCCCCAGCCAGATGACGAATTGGTCTGAGGGGGGCAGAGGACGCTCAGACTTTGGCGATCTTGCCGCACACCTGGTCTTCTCCGTCCGAGATTCCCAGTGGGAAATGGTCCGATGACACTCACTGTCTGCACCGTGCAACCCCGAGACTCCACCGCTCTCCGCAGTCGACGAAGTATAAGGTCCTCCCAAACATGGACTGGACTGGTAGAGGCCCCTGGCACACTCAGAGGACATTTCGGAAGTACGAGGAGATACGCCACGAGACTTTCTATCCCCTCCTGGGCCTTTCCATGTATCAAGCGATCCACACCCAGGTCTAGAGGCGGCCAGTCCTGCCCAGGGGCTCAGGCTTTTCATGGCTAGGAGCACGCAAATCGATGGATGTTCAGCCATCCACAGCCCTCGAGTCACAGCGAGCCATCCCTTACAGCGCAGTGGTGCCAAACGACACAAACATGACTGCTCTTTCTGGAAGAACATGCAGCAATGACAGCCGCCGGCTAGACGGCTTCACCACACCATCCTCTTGCCTCAAGTAGGTGGTGGGAAAAAAGCCTCCCGCACTGGCGGACAGTTTTGTGCACACAGATACTTTTCAGAACGGCACGCCTCCTCCTCTTCGTGGGCCCTCCTGAAGTTGCCGGCCAATTGAGCGACTTTTGGAGAAGCAAATCACCCATCTCCAGCAATGCTGGTCCCCGTAGACTGCCGTTACCCATCCCTGGCACCCACGAATCATGGGCTACACATCCAGCCGAGCCGTGATGAGTGCCTGCTACCTTACTTACTATTAGCGAGGGCATCGCATGGACTAGAGCCCTGGCCAAAAGGGGGGCGTGGTAATACTACAAAGCCGCATCTTCTCCCACGCCGTGGGAGAGCTCCTATGGCTGGACTAGCCCGAGTGGACAAAGGCGGGCGTTAGGCCTCGCTGGTTGCGTCCGTAAGGACATTTTCCGCTTGTTCGAATTTGGAACAGTGGCAAAACGGTCCCGTGGGTGAAAGAACTTCATTCCAACCCCCACCCCAAAAGCCAAGCTCCATGGACGTCCAAAACGTAGAATGAGACAAGAATTCCTTGAAGAAACTCCCAGAATGTGCCACCACCTCCTGCGTGGTGGTGGCATCGGAAAGGGGGAGGGGCAAGAAAATGATCCTACTCCTCCGGCACTTCAACATTCAAGCGCCCCTTACGCACTGCAGCCATCTCTGTAAAGATTCCATTCCCGTTCCACGGGCCGGCGGCGGTAGCGTAACGGCCGTAAATCGAATTCCTTCGTTTGTTTCGAAAGCCGCCGTTGGTTGGCGTAAGAGCTTGCTACGCCTCTGTGGAGATCAATCAGCACTCTAATCTGCACAGGACTTCTGTATGGACGACGTTGTTGTAGAAGCTGAGATGCGTTCAAGGCTACATCTGGCGAATCAGTCTCGATTCCGATCCCCTCCTAGCAGGACCGGCGATCGCCTGGCTGTTCCATCATACGACCATGTCATATCAAGCTTTACCATCATGGGTTGGTTCGACGGGAAGATAATGACACTTGAGTGCGGAGGGAAAAGCACCGCCCTTGTAAGGCGTATTTTACAGATTAAATCGCTGTCTTAGAGCGCGGTGTTGACGTTGGTTTCCACCGGGCCGTCACAAGGAGGCCACAAAAGAGGCCCGAAATCGCGGCCAAGTGTCCTGCGAAGCCACCGGCTCGGCCGGTTCAACGGTCGTTGCGGATAACAGCGAATGAGAAAAGGGCGGCATACAATTGGAGACCTCTTCAAGTTTGACACTCTTTAGACAAGCGCGATTTGATGGACGAAAGAAGAAGAAAAGACCGCTTCTTCTCATGAAGGGTCGGCCTAGTAGTTGCTGCAGTAGCTGCGGAGGGACCAACAATCGAGTCGATGGCCACCCTCCCCCGAGAGTAACATGTTTTGCCGCAAAACGCTGTGCCCTTCCTTCCTATGCACCCCAATAGGTCGGCTGCAGCTCTGACGCTCGTCAGAATTGACTTGCTTCCATCTCTCTGTGTGTGCGTGGTCTGCTGTGATTCTACAACTTCTCCAGCTCCCCAGCAAGCACCCGCAGGTACGGCCGGTCGCTTTGAAACCACCACTTGTTTGTCTCCCTTCAGCTCGTCTGCAGGAACGAGGCACACATGATGGCATTGCCATGTACCTCTGTTTCCTACTCTATTTTCTATTCTTCAAATTCATTCGCTGCGATGCTAGTGAAAAAGCGTGGCGGAGCCCCCAGTACGGCGGAGGCTGTGAAAAAAAAAACAAGAAGGTCTCTTGCAAGGGGCACGACAACCAACCAACAACCGCGAGAAACGACCAACAGGCCCCCAACAAGCCAGACTTGCTGCGCGAGAAACCCACGTTTCTGACGATGAATCGACGAAAAAATCCTACACGCCCCAAGCTCCTCCGGGCCCCTCGTCAAGGACACAGGACAGCGCCCACGCCCACATCCACATCCAAACACAACCACCCTATCTCCTTCTCGGACTTTGATCCCTTCTACCAAGTGAACATCACAGCCCCCCTCTCCACTACGATCGAGAATAGCACGAGAAGGAAGCAGTGCCCGCAATCTAAGGTTGTTCCCGGCCGCCACTCCCGCCTTCGAGCACGCGAACCAGTCCACCTGATGTCTCCCGCAGCCCGTTTGAACAACCAGCAGAGAGCTTCGGATAGCCTCACCACCCTCCCCTCTCCCCCAGTCGCGAACAAGACCAGCCGTACCGTTTGTACCTGACAGACAGCTTCCTCCCAGCCCCCACGATGACTCAATAACCAACCGTTGATCGAAGCTGCTACCCCTCGGCTCCTCGACTCCTCACGCATGCCCGTTTCGATCGAGAGACAGAGCTGGGGTACAGGCCCCGAACGAACGAGGCAGTGACGTCGGGCCCCCTTGGAAATCTCACACCGCTCGAGAAACAACATTGCCTCTCCTCCCTCCCCCGGTCCTCCGTCCTCTTCCCCGGGGAGCAGCAGACCTGCCATACACTGCCCCGTTCCGTAACCCCTCGACGTGAGACCATACGTCCGTAGCCAGAGAAGGAGAGAGAGAGAGAGAGAGAGCCTCTCCGCCCTCTACTCTACTTCCACGATCCGAAAAAAGAAGACTCAAAGTCAGCCTCGCCGGGCTGTGTACAAGCAGCTTGCCTTGCCTCGCCTCGCTTCTCCTCAACAGCTCCCACCAACCATGGCCTTCCTTCCCTCAACCCCGCATGGTCTCAATCTCGCGTGATGAAGAGTTACGGGGATGAAACAAGCGCTGCGCAGCGGCTCTAGACATGGGAAGCGATCCATCCCCGCGAGAGGCGGTGGTGGCGGAGGAGAGGGAAGGGAACCCGAGATACTTCTCGAGGTTGTACACATACACAACGGACGGGGTTACAATCGTGGAGGCAAGGGGCGTTGGAGTGTGGTTCGTGGTGATGCGAAGCCGCAGCACCAAGGGTGTCCAGGTCCAGCCTTGCCCGATACTTTTTTTCTTTGCCCGTCCTCCGCCGGAGAGAGGTTCGTCGTGGGCCCAGCGGTGATGGAGTCAAATCTACGGCGGCCCATCACGGCGGCCGGCTAATCAGTCGCTCCCTGGCGAATGGGGATCGAGTGTACCGGTTTCTCGGAATGAGGCCAAAGAAAGCTGAAGAACGAGGAACCTCCCCCAGGACCCAATCGTTGTTTGATGATGGCCTTCTCCCCCTCTCTAGACAGCTCGCTCGCATGCTCTCGGCGTCCATGGCCCATCACATGCTTCGTCGGGTGCTCGTAGTAGTAGTAGTAGTTGCTGTTGTTGCTCTTGTCGTCGTCTGTAAACTGGAACAAGTCTGAATGGATCCGGGCGCAACATTGCCCAACTCAGCTCAGATTTGCTCCCCAACAACCGTCACAAAGGGGGACAAATCACAGAGGCCAGATGTCCCTCCCGATTGCTACGACGTCGGTGTGAGTAACAGAGTTCAACCAGCTCCATGCAAATCTCGTGATGGTGATGTCTCGGCAGTTTGGAAACCCCTCGTTGTCGAGCGAATCACGCGCCCTCGATCGTGACCCGTTGTTCCTCCTTCATCAAAGGAGCCTCTGATCTGTACAAACTCCACGACCGTATCATCGTCCAGTGGATTTCCCCCTCCCCATCGACGATGTCTGCCACCTCCTTCCGGTAACAGTCGAGTCAGCATGTCCATAACTCGGGGGTGACTAAAGTGACACCTTTGGACTTGCTCAGTCGGTGAGGATGGCCTTTGGCAGATACACCAACCTGTTGTTGGAAGTCCTTCCAGCACTGACTTACCCGACTCACCGCGGACCTCACGTCTCCCTTCACTTCACCGATCCCTTCGCTCTGATCCGTCATCACGCGAGTGCGGCAGCCGTACCCCCTTTGACTCACGTCTCAGGTGCGGTGTCGTTGGGTTTACCGTTGGGTGACCCAGCCATGTCTCACCCTCACGTCCCACAGACAAAATTAAGCAACTAGTCCTCTGATGGAATTGGTCTAGGTGGGTTGGAACAACTTTGGATTAAACATTGTGGAATTCAGTAACGCTACAGCTAACTACATCTTATGTGACGAATCGAATGTGTACCCATGGTGGAAAAAAGCCCTGCTCCCGCCGCTGCCAATGCCTCGATGGTTCCCCGAAAGAAACGAAAACGAATACACAGTGGCCTCCCTGAGAGAGGACTCGAGGAAAATAAAGAAAACGATGAAACGTACAAAACAATAACGACCGCCCGCAGAGAAGCCGCAACCCGACGTCGACTCATCATGTCGTGGGGATCATTCGTCGACCATGCGTGATTATATTGTCACCTCCAACAGTGACATACCAAACAACGAAACCACAGACGCATGACGCTGAACTTGGGTAGAGAATGGTTTCCATTCTGGGATACCGGCGGCAATGGCAGGCATATATGCGTGACAGGAAGAATACGTGCCTTTGGGCACCAATGATGTATGTTCGGGGGGTATAATCATCGTGAAACGACGACATCGCTCACCTAGGAGTGCGGAAGGATCGCCGAGAGCTGCACACCTAGTCACTGTATCCCCGGACCCCAAGAGGGGGCCCATCGCAACGTCTGCCAAGGGGCGTTTACTCACCCCGGTTTGACAAGCTGCGAATTCAAGCCGTGTGCAGCTTTGAAACATCGCCCCCAACCTGCGGGCGTTCTCCTTTTGCCCCGCGAGCCTTGTAATTGCCGTTTTGATGAACGACGTGTGCGCACGAAATGTGCAGATTTCAAATGGGGACATTCTAGGCGCCCTCGACAGGCTGCACAAAGTTATAGCTGAAGTCCAGGAGGCCGTCCAGCATCCAGTGTTGCGGATCGAAGAAGTCGTAATTCGACTCGCCGTAGCTCATGCCGCCTAGCATGTTGTTTGTTGATTGGTTTCCGAGTCCACCAGAGGCTCCTGGGGTGAGGGCACCATTGGAAGCGAGCATGCTATTCGCTTGCAGTCCTTGGGTTGCCGGCATAAGAGTGCTGTCCAGATGGGTCGATGACGCCGAGGACTCGTTCGCTGAGTCTGGATTAGTAGGCTGCTTCAGGGCTATTTGGGGTGGCACGTAAGTCAGTCATCACAGTCACACCGAAGCAGAGACCTGGATGCAATGGCTAGGGCGCAAAAGGGGAGAAGGGGCTGGGGGTTTTACCATCGAGTGACCCTCTACCTTGGGCCTGATACTCTTCTCTCCATCTCCAGACGGAGTCAAAAACAAGACTCATACTATGGCGACATCGCACCTTGAGCTGCAGTGTGTCGTCAATGAGAAGCGGAGAATCATCATTGTCGAAGGATTGGTTGTTGTCGAGTCGGGCTCCATTCCACATTTGCACCATCAGCTCGGCGAGGCGCCACTGAAGATCATTGTTCACGACGCTTGTCGCGCGAATGGCGTTGATGGTCTGGTGGAACAGGTTGCGCCCCCGGTCGAAGTCGATCGTCTTTGAAAAGAAGGACCGCATGAGCTTCAGGAGAGCGAAGCCGGCCGCAATCAGCATCTGCTGGATGTAGTTTGTTGCATAGAGTAGAATCTGCCCAGGTGAGTTTTGCCCAGGCGATGTGACCTTGTCAACCTCCAGAATGTTATCGAGAAAGCTTGTTGTCGCTCTCCAGAGACCCATCAAGTCATCAATGTACCCAGGAGTTGTACTAGAGTCGAAGAAGCCAGCCAATCGCAAGTGAAGAGCAGCAGCTCTCATATGCAAGTTGACAATAGGACCCAGATGCTGGGAGAGGATCGAAGCTTGCAATTCGTTGAAGTCCTTGCGGTAAACTCTCATCAACATGGCCCGATGTTCATCTCCGGCGACTCCTCTCGGATCACTGGCGTTGCTGTACATCTCCTTTGAGACTTTGTCACAAAATCTCTCGACCTGTAGTCTGGCCTCGAGTTCAGGGGTCAGTCGGAATGGTCCGTCCTCACCCCGTCGAACGGCCAGGGTCCAATCGTATAGGGTCGAAGCAGGCTGACCGTAGCCAGTACCTATGCTCTGAGCGACAATGTTGCAGACGGCCCAGGTCTGTACACGGTCATGAAGTTGCTCCTTGTTGAGATCCACTGACACTCGAGAGAAGTCTTGGCTGTGGTTTGGCCTATGAAGACCAATGCCCGTCGCGACCTTCATCATGACACCACACAGAATATGCGTAGGGTCGGCGCTGGTGGTACTCGTGGGAAGAGGCCAAGTGCATAGCAGGCAGAGAGCCTTGACGACAAAGTAACTGCTGGGCACATCTCCAATAGTGGACCACAACAGCCGCGTCAGAGGGCCAGATATTGACGTCAAGAGGTGCGTATCTGCGCTATATCTGCGAGCTGCGACCGAGATGATAGACCAAAAAAGCAGGGAGTGCTGCTGGAAGTATTGATCAGGCGACTGGGTCGGGCTGAGGAATGGTAGAAACGGATGATAGTAAGCGAAGAACTCGTGGAAGAGCTGGTTGACCGAGTCCTCGGTCAAACGCACGTTTTCCAGCTCGTGGGTGTATCGTGGCAAGCTGTACGATCCTCCTCTTTTCAGATGTAACAGTGAGGAAACAGCCTCATCGGAGCCCATGAGGGACGGGTTCCGGGTGTGTGTGTAGACGCTCGCCGCAATGGGGGACTGGAGATCCTCCTGGTCGTCCTCGACGGTGTAGCCCTGGTTTTGGGCGCGTGCGATGTTGCGGCGCAACCTCTCGATCTCCTTCTCCATCTCGGCATGCTTACTACGCTTTCCAATGCGCTTGAAGTTTGACTCGATCTTGCACTCCAGCTTGAGCCGATTACACCTTGAGCAACTTTGGAAGGGATCTTGTACGACGTCGCATCGTAACTGTTCCAATTGGGGTCTCGTTAGCTACGTGACTCTTCCCGCTGTTGTGATGCTGTGGGTGACTCACCTTCTGCTGGCGGCACTCGTTGCAGGCACGCTTGACACCTGGCTGGCGCTTCTTTGAGTCAGGCTCCCCGTCGTGGTCGTCGTTCCCAGCATTGCTACCGGGACTACTGTCGAGGGCCATGCTGCTACGCTTCCGCTTAGGAGGACCGATATTCGCATGCCTTGCGCTCACGGGGCTTGTGGGCGATACGGGCGTGGCCCCGCCGGCAGATATTATGGCCGGACCGTCCATGCAGGGCACCGGAGGACGGAGGGTCGGTCGCGCTGAGACAAGACAAGACACAGACACAGCACAGGCGGGATCGGGGGACCCCTCCCGGGCCGGGCGTGGCGTGAGGTGCGAACGGAGGTCGCAGGAACAACTCGGCAATCGGAGATCTCTCGAATGGTGAGCTGGGCTCAAGCTCACTGGGGCGGCGGTCCGGTGTCGCGACGAGTGTGTTGAATTGTTGATGTGAGGTGGGAGCTGGTGTGGCCGAATGCGGAGGGCGGGGAAGTTTACAATTTTGACCTGAAGAGCGAGGCAAGAGATTTGCGGTGGCCCGGTGGATAAGGAAGGGACTTGGGGGCCCTGGGGGTGCGTCTGACTCCCACTCGCTGTTTCTTCCTGGCCGTTGGATGGCTTTCTTCGGGGGCGCTGATGGAGAGCGAATGGCTGGTTCGCGGTGCATGATTGGCTGGGTTGGGCTGCTGAGTCTTCGCTTCCCCGCTTGCAGCTTTCTGCAGCGGGCGGGGTCGAGAACCGGTAGGGAAGCCGTTCGCACCTGTCAGCTTCCCCAAACGGCATGGTGCCCGTCGGAGGATTTGCACCCGATTCTCACCGAGATACCTAGACTTTGGGCACCTGCCACCGCTGCTGTGGCTGGACGAGCCAGTGCACAGACAACGGGAATGACACGCCCAGGAACTCGCGGGCAAAAAGGATAAGCATTGATAGCCAGAGAGACGTCATCCTGTGCATTGGAACCGACCTCGCCCTCCGATATCGTTATCCCATCCCTCCAGATATCCACCCTGGCCTTTACTGCGTAATGCAGCTGGAGAAGAGTTCCACGACTCCGCTGGTTCCTGCTCTGGTGCCAAGCGTAAGCGCTCCATCCGTGACAACACAGAAACCGAAAGTGGAAACTGCGGGTGTCAATTCGCCCGCCCACAGTGCACTTGTCCTGTCTGGCAGCGCAATACTTGGAACTGACTGGCCAAAAAGTGCAGGTGTGGTTGGAAATAATGGGGCCCGTGACTAAGCACTCGCGAATGGGTCCACACTCGTAGCCTGCCAGTAGGTAAGGTACCTTAGCATTGGATGCTGGAGCTGTGCATCAAGGTACCTACCTACCTAAGCTAGAACTCTCGTGAGCAGACAATCAGTGTCCCATCAGACGAACGGCTTTGTTCGACCCTGAATCCCCTCCGTGGTCTGACTCGTGGCTGCTTTTTCTCAGCTCAAACCTTCGCTAGATTTTCTCGTTGTCAGTACCGACAACTTGGGACTGCTCTGTACTCATCTTTACCTCTCCTTCCCCGCCTCCCAGCTTGAGGATTGAACCTGCCATAATCCAAACATCATGTCCGAGCAGGCCGGAACGCAGGCAGGGAAGACCCCGAGGAAAGTCGAACTTGCACTGCCACCAGTTTACCAAGGAAGCGGATCATACACGGAAGCTCGCAGAGGAACTCGTGACGTGCATTTTGCCGTCCCTGGATCTGCATCCCGACAGAAGCCAGGTAAGGTGCTACTGTCGCAGGCGAGAAACAGAAACCAAAGCTGACGGCTGCAGTTGAGGTCATTCAGGTAGATACGACAGCGGTGCCTCAGCCTTTTCTTGACCCAGCAGTGCTCAAAAAGTCGCAAAGTCTTAATCCGGCTTTCCCAACCTAGAGTGCAAGCGCGCTTCCCGCATGAGGACAAAGTCACCTGCAGCCATTCAACATCGAACAAAGGGCAATTGGAGACTCTTTTTTCTCTCGTCACTTGGTATTGACACCACAGCAATTCGTGGGCGAATATGGCCTTGAGCTACGCAAAGCGCAGCTACAATGCTGATTCAACGCCCGATTGTGTGACTATCAAATGCATCTGCGATACGACCCGCGTCTCAAGCGGTCGCAGCCGGTCAGGTTTCCATCCATCCAAAGGTCTCACTTCGCGACAGTTCCTTTCAGAGTCTCGCTGTGCCAGGGTCGATTTACCCTCATATCACCAAAATTGCGGGCGTGGTTTCATGGATGCAAAATCCATGTCGTGGTGACCCTCGCCGAAATCTCGGAGGCAGCAGGGTGGTCCCGCGACTCAATCGCGCGGGCATTGTGTCCCCAAGGGCAACCAACCGACTCAACATCCGACCTTCCACTCAGGTGGCCCTCGGTTGCTTCCGGCTTAACTCCTAAAGACCCCAAAAAGACCCACTCACAAGGAAACAAGACGCCGGTGCCAAGCAGTTGGAATTGGGACATTTGTATCGTTGCGGACGAGCATCTCGGGGAGATCGCGCCATCCATTGATTTTGCAATAATCTCTGACCACTTTCAGTCGATGATTGGACGGGCAAATATTACAACCGTCGCTAGGGGCATTGCAGAGTTTCAGCTGCGCAGACGCTGCAGAAATGTCGGTCCTGGACAAGGAATCTGTTTGATGGGCCCCTCCAACAGCGGCACAGCACATACACGCGGGCTTCCGGCCGGCGATGCGAACCAACTGGTCACACAAAATCGACGGGTCCACTCCGGGTCCCTGTCCGTACCTGCCCCCGATCCCACACCCGGCTGGGATGCGCCCGGGGGAATCGCCCAACTCTGCTGAAGGATTCGGAAGCAAATTGGTAATGACGGTCCTTTTAGGAATGCGAAGTCAGAAGCACATGGCTAGGCAGTCTCAGAGTTTCTCGCCGTGCCCACTTTCCGAGTGCGGGGTTCCGTGCACTAGGCGTGGCTTCGAACTTCGGCATGTCGAAAGGGCAAGGGTCCAAAGGGCACCCAAAGTGTTCCATGTCGATCAGTGGCTAGTCTGGACAGCTCTATAAGAATCAGGCTGAACTCCTCGCTCATGTAGCATTACAAAGGGATTCTGTAATATCTACCATCTCACTCCTTTTCAAAACCTCCATCAACCCTCTTCCGCCTCTCTATCGACGTCCCTCACAATTAAAGTTCAGCCATGACGAACACAGCCAATGGCTCGGGAGGCTTCACGGTCCCTTTCCTCATCGACGGAGAAAAGGTCTACCCTGAAAAGACTTTCGAAGTAGTGTCTCCCGCTACTGGCAAAGCTGTTCACAAGTGCGGAAGTGCCACTGAGAAGGATGCCATCGCAGCGGTTGACTCTGCCGCAAAGGCTTTCAAGAGCTGGCGCAAGACGACACCCAACGAGCGCAGAGACATCTTCCTGAAGGCCGCCGATATCATGGATGGCCGGAAGGAGGAGTTGTCGAAAATCATGTGCGACGAGACTGGTGCTGCTAAGGGCTGGTCCGACTTCATCCTCGGCCTCGGTATCGGGTGCTTCAGAGACGTCGCCGGACGTCTTGTGACCGTTGAGGGTACTGTCCCCGCAACCAGAGACCCGGACGTGAGCGCTATGGTTCTGAAGGAACCCTATGGTGTTGTGCTCGCTATTGCGCCTTGGTACGCCATCCTTATCGCGGCATGAGTGACGTCTCAGCTAATCTTCCTGGCAGGAATGCGCCGTATGTCTTGGGCGCGAGAGCAATCGCGTTCCCAATCGCTGCCGGAAACACCGCCGTCTTCAAAGCGTCGGAGCTTTCCCCGCGGGTAATGTACGAAATGGCCGACTGCCTTCACCAGGCTGGTCTGCCCAAGGGTGTCCTGAACGTCATTGTTCACGAGCCCGCCAACGCCGCAGTCATTACCTCGTCACTCATTGCGCATCCCGAAATCAAGAAGATCAACTTTACAGGCAGCACCAATGTTGGTCGCATCATTGCTAAGCAGGCCGGCGAGCACTTGAAGCCTGTATTGCTCGAGCTCGGCGGCAAGGCCCCGGCTATTGTGTGGGAGGATGCCGACCTCGATCTCGCTGCCGGCCAGTGCGCCGTTGGTGCTTTCCTCCATGGAGGTCAGATCTGCATGAGCACAGAACGCATCATTGTGCACAAGAAGGTCTCCGAGCAGTTCCAGGCCAAGCTTTCTGAGTCTATCAGCAAGATTTTCTCATCAGAGTCTGACGCGCCTGTGCTCATCAACCAGCTTGCCGTCGAGAAGAACAAGAAGCTTATCAAGGACGCCGTTGGCAAAGGCGCCGCCGTCGTTGCTGGCAATGTCGAGGCAGAGGAGGTATCCAAGACGAGAATGCGTCCCATCGTCATCAAGAATGTCAACACCGAGATGGACATTTACAAGACCGAGTCCTTTGGGCCTTCAGTGTCACTCTTCGAGGTTGACACCGAAGAGGAGGCGCTGAAGATTGCCAATGACACCGAGTACGGCCTGACATCTGCCGTCTTCACCGAGAACCTGCGGACCGGACTTCGCTTTGCCAAGGAGATTGAGTCCGGCGCTGTTCACATCAACAACATGACTGTCCACGACGAGAGCGGTCTGCCCCACGGCGGAGTCAAGTCTAGCGGCTTTGGTAGATTCAACTCGATAGGTTTGGACGAGTGGGTGAGGACGAAGACGATCACCTACCGAAACTAGATTTCTTCCACAGCGAAAATAGAATAATAATTACACTCCACAAGTCCAAGTTTAAAAAATAAAAACTCGGCGTATCGTCATCTGCACTAGCCGTATCACCGTGAAGTTTCCGCTGTGCCATTTCATGGATGCCAACACGTGGCTCGTCGCCTCAACGCTCCTCTTTTCTACGAAGACTATCGGTTAACTAGTTTAATCAACATTCCCGCTTTGGGTCGACAAACGACGATCCTCAAGATTAACGGTTGAACCTGCATCTTCGGCTGACAAAGATCTGCGGGGGATTCTTCAGCAATTACACTATCGAAACCAAGCTCTGGGGCATGTCACACAGCCGATTGATTGCTGCAAGCTGCACCAATTGCTACGAGATATGGTTGGCCCTGGCGAATCGAACGCCTCACGTTGCCGAGGTCCAAACCTGACAGCCGTTGAGAGCTCGAGGTGCGCGCTTCTCAGACAACAAGGTATGCCAATAGTCCACCGTTGAGTAGGTTGGAGGTTTAGCTCCAAAGCTTGTTGTCTCGAGTTCTGCTTCATACAGAGTCACCTCTTGCCAAGCACCTTAAAACCAATACCAGCTACAAGCTCTGCTGATTATTGTTGGAATTAGAACTGACTGATTCGGGGCAAGTCATGCTTGACTGATACTCAGATTCAGCGCTGCAGGTTCTTCCGCGATGGTCCCTAACTCCCCGACCGTAAGAGCGACTGACACAGGCGGATGTGGATTCTTAACTCCCCTAACTCCCCTGGTATTTCGATTTTAGGTCGAAAAGGCGTTGTCGAGATCTTCTAGTATCATGGTCACCAGAGATGCAAAGAAGTCAACAGCGAGGTGTCCGTCTAAACGTGCGATGCTTGTTGCTTGCAAGATGAAGGTGGTGACATGGGAATTCAGGACAATGGCCCCGTCCAAGTACTGATAAGATAAGCGATGAAATGGTCTGTGCCGCTCCCTGTGGGAATTTCCACGCTAGTGTGCTTGTGGGACGGAGCTGCAAGATCCTAGCATCACCATTTCGAGAGCCTTCAGACTTTCCTGTGTCAAATGGCATGACGTCCAATTGGCGACACTCTGCGCCATGCTTCCCGCACGGGCTATTCGACCGGCCCTTCGAGTGATTCCGAGTTTGCGAAATGCATCACTGAGACCTCAACCGCTACCAAAAAGATGGTACTCCGACAAGAAGCCGGCCGCACCCGCAGCGGCTAGCCCCGACGAGTACGACCATCGCAAGCTGGGCGTCCAGCAGGAGCTGTTCACCACGTCCGTCTACAGCCCCGGCTCCCCAATCTTTCTCCCCAATGGCACGCGAGTCTTCAACCGCCTGGTAGACTTTCTGCGACGGCAGTACACCCATTACGGCTTCGACGAGGTCATCACACCGAATATCTACAAAAAGTCCCTCTGGGAGGTGTCAGGCCACCTGCAAAACTATGCCGACGATATGTACACCGTCACCAGCCGTGCGCGCGCTCCCGAGGCTGCGGCAACGAGCTGCTGTGGTGATAGAGAGGCCCCTCAAGAGGGCGAGGGTGCTGACAGTCGACTGGCGGAGGGCGAGGACCAAGACTATGGCCTCAAGCCCATGAACTGCCCTGGGCACTGCCTCATCTTCGCCTCGAAGAACCGCAGCTACCGCGACCTTCCCATTCGTTACGCCGACTTCAGTCCTCTGCACCGGAACGAGATCTCGGGTGCCCTCAGTGGCCTGACGCGCGTGCGACGATTCCATCAGGACGACGGCCACATCTTTTGCCGACCGATCCAGATCGGGGAGGAGGTCTTCAAGACGCTCGACTTCATGAAGACTGTATACGGGGCCCTAGGCTTGGATTATTTCGATTTTGCGCTGTCTACCAGACCGGCGGATCATTACATCGGCACCGATGCGGAATGGGAGCGCGCAGAGGCGCAGCTCCGCGATGCTCTTGAGCAGGCTGGACTGAAGTACACAATCAAGGAGGGCGACGGCGCATTCTACGGGCCAAAGATCGATGTCATGTTGCGTGACTCTGACGGCAAGTCTCACCAAGCTGGCACCATTCAGCTCGACTTCCAACTCCCTCAAAGATTCGAGCTTGAGTACAGCGCACCTGCGCCGAAGTTCGAGGCCCAGGGCGTGCCATTGGAGGAAGTTGACGCGGCAGAGCTGGAGCAGAATGGCGTGGCGACGCCCGTACTGATTCACCGCGCCATCTTGGGATCCGTTGAGCGTCTGATGGCGCTCTTGATTGAGGAGTACAAGGGCAAGTGGCCGTTCTGGTTGAACCCACGCCAGGTTGCAATCTTGTGCCTCAACGACACGGAGCCTGTCTTGCAATGGGCTTCGGAAGTCAAGAACGTCCTGACGGGCCATAGTCATGATAGGGCAAGGCAACCGCATCCGACTGGCTTCGCAGTAGAAATTGATGCCAGCAAGCGGCCGCTGTCGAAGAAGGTTGCAGAGGCGCAGAGCAAGCAATACAGTCTCTGCGTTGTGGTGGGCCCCAAGGACGTCGAGAGCGGAACTGTTGCAGTGAGCGACCGGGGGGCCGGCTACAAGGGAAAGACCAACATGAGTCCGGTTGATCTGCTTGAAAAGATGAAAGAAATGGCGGCGACATACCAATAGACGCACAACTGTGTAAAAACACGTGTACAACATACAACCCCGTCGAGGAGGTTGGCTTGGCATTGGGAATTAAAAAGTGATGCTATGATGCCAATGAATTAACAGCATGAAACCCTCCTTCATTAATCATTTCCGATTATCGCGCCATGAACCTGCTCTTGCTATTCGTCTGCTCTTGCTATTCGTCTCCATCTCCGACCCTCACTGTTGTCGAAAATTGATGCGTGGCACGTTGACCCATCATCATGTCATCAACGGCGCAAAACCCCTTCGCCAGACTGAGAAATGCACTGTAGTCACATTAGCACACGTGGAATAATGAGATGGGATGCTGCTTGGGCTGACTGACTGATTCAGCGCTTGTATTTCTCGTCCACCTCCACGCCACTATTCTCGAGGCGCTCAACCATGGCCCGCCGCTCCGCAAGTTGATCGCGCATGAACTCGACGGTCCTCTTCAGAACCAATCCCTCCGAGCGCCCCTGACCCTCGAGACCCGGAACTAATTCCGTCAACCTGTCGAAACCCTCCCTGATCGCCTGGCGTCGCTTCTGCTCTGTTCGTAGAATGTGAGAATGTGAGTTTCACGCCACGAAAGCGTCCCCGTCTCTGAGTTTGCAGCTATGCACAGGTGGTCGCATTCTGTAGGGTTCAGATGACAGAATCGTGAGGGATTACATACCAGATGCGATGTGGTTCTGCTTTTTCTCGGCTTCGGTCAGGCGCGGCTTCTCCTCAGGCTGGTCACCATCAGCGGCTCCTGCCGGAGAATTGGACTTGTTGGGCGAGGACATGACGCGCGCAGGCAGACGATGAAAGAGACGAATCAACTAACAGCGCAAACAGGTCTCGAAAATGTTGTGCAGATTCATGGGGGATGTTGCGTCGTTAAATCTTCCCGGGAGGGACCACAAAGGTAGTTGAGGTAGTGAGGTAGGCAGTAGTGTGTGTTTCAACGATCACATGCGTTTACGTTTTGCGCCAGCAAGAACAACCGGGTGTCTTATGAGATCTGAGTCCCTCCCCCCCCTTGTGCATTGTCGGACTTGCAGCCCCCCTGTCAACTTAGTTCCTGCAGCACGTTTGTTTCCGCGCCAGGCAGGGCTGGCACAGCGGCAGCTGAACGCCCCTTCACCATTAGGTATGACGGCTGATAAGATAAGGGAAAGTGGATCTGGCGGGGTTGGCATGTCGAAGTCGTGGCCGTGGGTCAGTGTACACCGTCTGGGCGGTGACGGCGTGCCTTCCAATGAGCGCCTCCGGTGTGTCATTGCCCATCCAGAATCTGGGAATCAAGAAATCCCACCCCACAATTCCGACAAACCTCCTCTCTTTCCGATAGCTGTGCTGTTCCCCCCTTGCCATTGACAAGCTTCGAGACACGGAAACATTCTCAGCTGCGACCTACCTTACCGTCCAACAGTCCCTCGGCATCTTTCTTTTCCCCCCAATCTCCGCACAGACGTCCCTCCTTCAAAATGTCAGACGACGTCAAGACCTCGCTCCTCTCCGACCCCCCACCGGATTACTCCAAAGGCTCGACCGAACACGGTCTCCAAGCCGGTGCCGCCGCCCGGCCACCACCACCAGCCGGCGGTCCCGGTCCCGGCCCCCGCGCGCCGCTGCCACTCAACCTCCCAATCATCTCTTACCTCAAATCCAAGCGCGTAGTCCTCGCCTCCGCCTCCCCGCGACGTCGCCAGCTGCTCGCGCAGGTCGGCCTCACGAACCTCGAAATCACACCCTCCACGAAGCCCGAGGACCTCGACAAGTCCGCCTACGGCCCCTATGAGTACGTCGCCGCCACGGCGCGACAAAAGTGCCTTGACGTGTACGAGACGGCCCTGCAGACTCACCTGGCATCGATCCCCGACCCAGACGTCGTGATTGCCGCCGACACCATCATCGTCACCCGCGACGGCCGCGTTCTGGAGAAGCCCCGCAGCGAGGCCGAACACATCAAGATGCTGCGCCATCTGCGTGATACGAGACTGCACCGCGTGTTGACGGCTGTGTGCGTGCTTGCCCCCAGGGAGGACGCGCGGTCGCCCGGCTATGAGATTGTCACACATACCGAGGAGACGAAGGTGTACTTTGCACAGGAAGACAACGGTTTGCCGGACGACGTCATTGATGCGTACGTCAAGACGAGAGAGGGGGCTGATAAGGCTGGTGGTTACGGTATTCAGGGGATAGGGGGATTGGTGCTTGTGGAGAAGATTGAGGGTAACTTCGATAACGTGGTTGGCCTGCCTGTGCGACAGACATTGTCGTTGGCGGAGAAGGCTGTTTTCAAGCAGGATGAGGAAGAGGTGGCTGAAGAGGATGACGAGTGAATGGGTGATGAGAATGAGAAGATGGCTCGCGACAGACCATGATATGAACCTACAGGCGGGCGCATGTGGGAAGAGCGGAATGATGATGTGGCAGTTAGCCAAACCTGCGCTTAGTGGCATCGATGGTTTGCCAGAAAACTGGACCAATCTCGCAGAGGGGGTAATCAACTTGATGAGATTGAAGGTTTCAGAAGCCTTTTTTGGCGAGTACATATAGAGGAAAAATACAAAAGCTTCGGTCGGTCTTCGAAAATAACACCTACGAAACCGGGAAGGATGTGCCATACTGGCCCTGGGAGAAGGCCTCGGGGTACAGTTCACCGGATCAGAACCAAAATCAGTCTCAGCATTACATGAATTGGACATCAGTCTTACATTTCAACTTGAATCGTCGACAGCTGAAGCTGTTCGACAAGTGCTGCAGGTAATTCTTTGCCCAAATCTTTAACGAAAGCAGGCACAATCGGCTACCTAGGCTATCTGGCAATGCTACACGCCAACCAAATACCATGCGTCATCCAGACCTCCTGTAGGCGAGAATCGACATAGCCGTCTTAGTCTGCTGTTTCCACTTGGTTGCAGCAGCACTGTGTGACACTCGGGCACTCCGAAATACCAACTCCAGATCGATGCTGCAGGCTAGCTTAAATGTTGCCGCAATGGGATGCGAACATGCCCGCATGCCCCCCCCCCAAAAAAACATCTATCCATGTGGACCAAAGTCCCGTCGTGACAAGCTGCATTACTTGGATACCATGCCTACCTCAAAAGGGCTCAGATGTGGGTGGTAGATGGATATGGCCGCAGGGTCATCGGCCTTTCGCCCATTTTTCAGCAAGGTTTTGGTGCATTGAGGTTGTTTGAACAGCTTCCATTGTTACACAAAAGCATGCACGGCTCCCAAAAGTCCCTCTCGTTCAAATTATTGTCGTGTGGCGCCCAGTTCCAGGCAGGACTTTGGGCTTTTCATTTGCTAAGACATTTCTATCTAGAAATGCCGTATGATAAGTTTTCTAAAGTTCCTCTCCTGCGCCTGGGCCTATTCTTTGGCCGAAACTTCGGTGCGTAGGAGTTGCATACTATCATAGCCTTACCTAGAAATTCAGGTTCCACGTCTCCCCGAAGTTGCTTTCTTTCAATAGTTCACCATATCGACATCTTGGAGGAGAAAGCCTATGTGACATCGCAAGCATAAGATGTGTTTGGTTCGCCGCGTCAAAATATCATCATGTTGTTCACTTATAAATGTCGGTGGCTTTAATTGGTGAAGTCTATTCGATACAGCCAACTTTACATCTCGTCTGACCCTTCTTTACTGAGTAATTCGAAAGATGCCCTCCGATCAAAAGAACTCCCCCGAGATATCCTCAAAGGATGCTTCAAAGACAATTGAGAACCTGACCATACCTCAGTCACCTCGTATGGCCTTGTTCTTTTTTTTTCACCCGCTTTATGAATCTAATCAAGCAGACCAGGTTCATGAGAAATGCTCTCCATGTGGATCAAAGCGTCAAGTGAAAGTCAGGGCTACGACGATCCCTGGAGTCCTGTGCGCGCCGAATCCAAGCCTCGAGGCAACCCAAAGACGAGCATGTGAATCGAGTCAACTGATTGGATGAAGAACAACAAACCGAAATATGAAACTCTTCAGAATGATGTGGAGATTCACCAGTCGCTACTAGATTGGAGACTGTTAAATGATCCGCTTTATTAGTTACCTTGGATGGTCGTGTCAGTAGAAGTCTCAAACTGTGGAGAATTCAAAAATTCCCTGGTGTATTGTATTATACAGCAAAATGCTTCTTAGCCTCACTGGAGATTCTGATTTGCTAGCAACTGAACATACCAGCCCCTTAACCCCACAAAGCAGTATGCAGAAGAACATTGAAAGATTACAGATGAGACGTGGCCTTAGCCGCCTCTGTTGCGTAGAGAGAGAAGAATGGATGGTGCAGCGGGGAAGATGAAGTAGGAGGGGGAAATCCATTCAGACAATGACAAGCTGTAAACCAGTTGATTTCTTGAGGAAGATTTTTCATGAACTGGACGGACACTCAATGCCCGAAGGCCCTCAAGGCTAGAATCGTACGTTTGCGATCGGGATCGGCGAAGCTACTCGGTATGCCGTTGGCGGCCCGGCTGCATCTTCCGGCGGTCCTAGCCACAGACAAAAAGCAATAATGACAGTCTTCCTGGCGAGATCTACCTCGTAAGCTTAATCTAAGCAGGGTGTCACGGCGTTGCCTCTCGACGAATAAGCAATGGGATGTGAATTCTGACTTCCCGTTCCCATTCCCACTTCCCATTCACATGCATCCCATTTTCAACTACTCGTGTAGTCACTAATTCTCAAAAAGATCATTCAGATTTTCTTGCCTGAATAACCGGGCAGCTGTACACGGATGCTAAGGAACTTGCAAGTATGACCTAAAGTCTTGGAAGTGTAGAAAGCATCTTAGCATGTATTCCTAAGATATCTTACTGTCAAAATGACTGGTCTTCTCCTGCTTGACCAGAGTACTTCAATCACTTGAGGCCTCGCGGCTCTCGCCTTGATCGGAGCGGTGTTGGCTGCCGTGAACCATTTTGGCCGCGAGGGAGGTATCAAAACATTATGCGGCTACGCCGCCTTTAGTGGCCTTGATTTCGCATATACTTCCTCATCAGATCGATCCGCGAGATCCGTCCCAGCACGACTGCCGAAGGGGATTGGGGTCTCACACTTCGGCGCCAGCCTCGAACCTCGAGAAAGGGGTCAGCTCTCATTTCCCGAGCACTGGTCCGCCGCAAGTTGCGTAGATGCAGGAAAACAGTCGTATATCTTGCACAAGTCGCATTCGCGTATGTATGTTTTCAGTCAAAAAGGTCCAGGGTCTGTCGGCAAACGGTTTTGACAGGTAGAAGCCGCTGTCATATGCACGATCTTATCCACTAAGGCAGGCTTCATTAATATGTCTTCGATTCAGATTGCCGCCAAAATCCCAGCCAACCAATCAGCCGCGAAATATTTCCTCAATCTTGATCGTATGACACGCTATGACCTGCTGGACCAGCCTCTCCTGCAGACACCGAACCGAACTACAACCTTTTTTGGTCTTCATGTCCCCCAGGCACACGAGATCGGGAAATCAGGCGATCTCGACTTTTGCCCACGAAAGAAGAAAATATGGTAGCTTTCTGTGTGATGGACAACAAGGCGTGCAGGCAGAATGAGAGGCTGAAGACACTGGCAGCAGAGAACGAGAATAAATAGCATACTCCGCTGTTAGAAATGTTATATAAAAGCCCTGCGCTCCAGTAAACGCTACTTGATGATTCATGAACTCATAAATAGAGCTAAAATCAATTCGAACAATAGATCTGGCAAGAAGCCAATCCTTTCCGTTGATACCTTCCTCGAAGCCATGCCTCGGCAATTCGAGGACCGCCCCGTAGCATCTGCAAATGATGCTCCCGGAAGCTGTAAAGAGCAAGGCGAAACCCAATCCAACGGTGTGTCCAAAGTCCCCATCTTATTCATAATGATGCTGTAGAGACTGATGATCTTATGGCCAGGCTCGTCGAAGATGCTCTCTGTCTGGATTCAGGGCTCGAGCACTGTTGGGCCGTATGCAGACCCCTGGAGTCCACTGACGGCTGATACAACTCCTCGAGGCAGTCCAGACGCAAAGATATAACCGCATGCGAGATGAGTTAGGAGGAAGATGAAGGGCCAGCCAGCTAGATAGTAGAAGAGTCTGTCGTCGTGAAGCTGGGGGTATCGAATGCTCAAGTTATCTGTACCATTAATGGTAAATTGATGGTAAATTGAATGGCCTGAACACGTGTGTTTCAGCGGCACCGAGGAGTACCGCGTTTATTACTATTAGTGAACATCATAATTGTCGCTTCTTTCGAGAAAATCAGGTTTCGCTCCAGGACGCCGTAGGTCGCTTGAGAGGATGAGCCTGTGTGTTGAACACCCATTCATCCAAGTTGATCATCTCTGGATCCGAAAAGATGAGGTAAAAGTACTTAAGAGTTTCAGCGAAGAAGAAACTCTCCATACTGTCTTCTTGTCGTGATTGCGAATAAGTGACGTCCGCCACAACGGCGTGAGCGTCGTCGGTCGCTGTCGCTTTCTGGATGGCCTGGAACATATCCCACGCCATATCCAGCAGATCCTCCCGTCCCGTTACCCTGTAAAGAATGAACAGGCTTTCGATGGCCTCGGGGCGCAAATTGTAGCGGGGGTTGTCAATCCTCGAGAACCCTCTAGGAGAGTGACGGCTGCTCTGGGCCACCCACTTTTGTTCGTCCCATGGGCAGCCTTCAATCGTATCGCACTTGACGATCTGTGACTTTTCGGGCATGATTCCGCTCTTGAAAGACCTGTAAGCCCACACACAACCCCTGGTCAGCCTGTCGCCAACCTCGACGTCTTCCGGGCTCTCGAAAAGCTTGCCAGCCATGGCAAACATCCCGCCAGCAAAGCAGGAAAGGTGTTCGAGTTCGGCAATTTGGTCGATCTTCAAGAGCTTCTCGTTCACAATGGCGGTTCCAAGCAAGAGGACATCGTCCATTCTGGGCGTCATCGGGCGGTACAAGAGCTGGGCCTTGGCCGCCTTCGCAGCGCTCCTATACATCCTCTCATAAGCCGGGTCGAGACCACCTAGAAGAACATGCATCTTGGGCAGGTACTCGTAAAGCGAATCTCCGTCTCCGCCCAGACGGAAAATGTTATTCGGTGTCTGGAAGTCGTCACGGACATTGATGAAGTTGGGCCACAGTCCTGGTAGTAGTGTCTCATTCTGGATCTGGTCGAAAGCCGTCTTGATGCGTTCGATTGCGTCGTAGAACTTGTGCTCTCCCGTGATTTGAGCCAGTCTTGTGAATTCCAGTGACAGACTGCCTATCGATGCAGCGCTCTGGTAAGGATCTGGCAACACCTTTCCGGCTCTGAGGTCCGCAAAGTTGAACGTGTAAGGCGGGAATCGATTCGGGGTGTCGAAGGCGGCATAGAGCATGTTCGCCAGCTCAATGGCCTTGTTGAGAAGTACTGGCTCGTCACTCAGATCGTATGCAGATAGCAGCCCTCCAAGATAGCGAATGTTCGTCTCAAGAAGGTTACATCTGGGGTCCGTAGAGTTGTTCCAATCGATGGCGCCGACATACTGCACAGCATCGTTGAAATCGTCGTGTAGGCCCATCAGCCACAGCGTGTCGAGAGAATCGACCAGTGTAGCGCCCCATCCGTTGTACCGATTCCTTCCTCTCAGTGACAGTGGTTGCAGCTCATCGTATCCCCAGGCGTGTCTCGCATAAGACTGCCAACTCTTCTTAAAAGCATTCCTGACTTCATGTCGGCGAGAGCTCATGAGGCCGAGATCTCTCTTCAAGCTGTCTGAACGTTCCGCCGCAAATTCGAACTGGATTCTGGGGAGCTCTAGTGGCTCTTCTGAGGGTAATCGCGCCATCTCGGCGTCTGGCACCGGATGCTTCTGGGGGTGTGTAGACCAATCATAGCTGCTCCTGCTGTATGGGAAACTACTGCGTGGTATCGTCGGCTCCTCGACTTCCTCCTTCAAAAACAGGAGACTGACAAAGACGAGTATGACGAACAAGGCAAGCACCCGATATGTCGGAGGAGAATTCCGTAAATGAAATTTCGCAACCATTTTGGATGAAATAAAACGGACTTAGACGTGGAAGCGAAACAAACGCGGAAACATTCAAGCTGCAAGAGACAAGAGGAAACAGGCAGCTCGGTTGGTTTTGTAAAAGAAAGGTCAGCCCTTCTCCGAGTCTCTCGTCATCGGACAGCAGCCGCGCGAAGCCCGTGGTGCAGGTCTTTTGCCATTTGCGGCGTTTGACGTCTCGAAGCTCTGCTGCTGTGGTGTGTGTCCTCCGTGAAACACGAAGGGAGACCCATGGTTCGTTGGCGCTGACCATGTGCTGTCCGTGCTGGGGAGATCCCCCGGACATACAGGACGTGGCCGTGGATGCGCTGCCGATGACCTCGCGATTGGACGCGCTCGGCGGTGGCTTGGATGCCGCTTGGCCCAGGATCGTGGGTGGGATGGGGGATATGGGATTTGCTGAAAACATGCAGATGAGCTGAGAATTTAGATCTTCATCCAGCATGACGGAGGATCACAGATGCGGGCGGTTGCGGATGCAACGTGGGTTGCACATTATGATCCATCTGCGCGGAGAAGATACCCTTGTCCGCGATGTCGGATACGTAAGGTAGATGCCATTCCATCTCCCCCTGGACTTACGTGACAACACCGCAGCTGTCATGAGTCGTCTTCTGGAAGATGGTACTAGACTGGGTTGATGGCTCGAGCCGCGATAGCGTGCCGTTTCATGGTACATGACATGTTTCAAGGGTTGAGAGCTGACTGAACCTAGTTGGCGGGCTGCACGGCACACTTACGTAGCGGCCGCAAGTGGGGAGAGTGGCTGACAACGGCTCGGGGGTGCAGGTTGGGCACGGTGGCCCGCTACAGAAAGCCCCACAACACGGCCCGAGTTTGTCGGCCGAGGGACGGACGGTACAAGCATGGGCAGCGCCACACTGACAGAATGCTGTGGCTGGAGCTTGTTTCACCGCCTAAATTTTTCAAATTTCTGCCGCATCCCACCTCCCAGAAGCGCTAATCATCGTCGGCTTCCATTCACGCCTCCCAGCAACCAGATCACGAGCGGTGGTTTTGCGTCAAAAACAACAGAACCATGTCGTCTATGCGAAACGCCGTACAGAGGCGCTCCCACAGGGAGCGTGCTCAACCTTTGGAGCGCCAAAGATTTGGTCTCCTCGAAAAGCACAAGGTTCGTTAAATGAATCCTCACGCGATACGCGCCCGCCAAAGTCCGTTACTGACGATTTTTCTGAATTGCAGGATTACTCCCTCCGTGCCAAGGACTACAACAAGAAGAAGGAGACAATCAAGCATCTGCGCCAAAAGGCCTCTGAACGCAACGAGGATGAGTTCTACTTTGGCATGCTCAGCCGTTCCGGCCCAGGCTCGCGCATCAAGGACGGCAAGAAATGGTCTGGCACCATCGCGGGTGACCGCGGCAACAAGGCCATGGATGTGGACACGGTGCGTCTTCTCAAGACGCAGGATGTCGGCTACATCCGCACCATGCGCAACGTAATCTCCAAGGAGGCGAAGCGCCTCGAGGAGCAGATCGTGCTCATTGGCGGCATCAGCGCAACCACCACGAACGACGATAGCGACGATGACGAAACGAGTTCCGCAAAACCCAGAAAGATCGTTTTTGCCGAAAGCACCGAGGAGAGGGAACAGGCTATCGGTAAGGAGGCAATGGAGCTGGACGACGATGACGAGGATGAGTTCAAGGGATTCGACGACGAAGAGAACGCCGAGGAGGAGGCGCAACGCAAAAAGGAGAAGAAGCTGCAATTATTACGGCTGCAGCTCCAAAATGCGAAGAAGAAGCTCAAGATTTTGGCGAAGACAGAGGACCACCTCGAAATACAGCGGGCGAAGATGGCCAAGACGGCGACCTCGGGCGGCGTGACAAAGAAGGGCAAGAAGATTATGGTTCGGACGCGGAAGAGGTGAACACGGGATGCATTTTTCAGTCAAATTTGCGGTCGGCGAACAAAAGTTTCATGGTGTGTTTTTCGTGTTCTTCATTCATCCTAATATCTGAGCGGCATGAGAAGCCACGCTCAGAAAGTCGTCATGCGATACCCAGGCCCCGGAGTATAGATCTAGATGTACAAGAAAAGAAATTCATCGCTCCTGTCCATCGTCCTGGACAAGGTCTCATAAACAAAGCCCAATTATTCCCAACACCAGGCGGCCCCAAAGAAATACTAGAAAAAAGGAACCCGGATCAACAAAGTGGTATCTCATTATTGCATTCAATGCAAACTCATGCTTTTTCCCCGGTCATCATTTCGACTTCACGCCAACACACCTCGCCAACCCCTTGACGATGGCAGCAAGCGCCTTGAAGCCAATCGTCAGGAACCACACGAAGCACTTGAACAGAGCGGACAAGACTTTGAACAGCGCCCTCAACGGCCACGGCATCCTGTCTCGCGTCTCCTTTCCGACTTGTTCCAGCTTCGCGAAGCTGCCAAGGCTGCTGTCCTGGCTCTCGACGTCGATCTCAAACTCCTCCATCTTGCCCCTGCGCGCGGCGGCCGCACGCTTCTTCTCCTCCCGCTTGCTAAGCCGGCGTTCGCCGCCAGCAGGCTCGCGCGGTGCGGGAGGAGGCTCGAAAGTCTCAACCTTTGAATTCTTCTCGTCGCTTGCCGCAACCAGCAGCAGCGCCGTGACGGCAACGTCGACGATGAAGAAGCTCTCAATCTTGGAGGCAATGGCCGTGTCAACCTCGAGGAACCCGGCGCCCGTGCCGTCACGGGTCAGCTTGGCGAGGTGCTGGGGTGACTCGTGGTGCTCCAAGGTGTACTCGACCCGGCTCCAGGCGGGTGAGCGCTCAATTGTGACACAGAAGGGTGTGGCCAACGCTGGGTGGACGACGAAGTGCGAGCTGGAGTCGTCGTCCCAGACGAGCCGTGCGCACTCCGTTTCCGCGGTGACGATGGCGGTCATGTCGTCTGGCCTGTCCAGGGCCATCTTGGCCGCCGCTTGGGGATAGAGAAGGGCAACCAGGCCGTCATTCGGGGGATGCTTGCGGGATTCTTCTTCGAGAGTTGTGGTGAGGACCTCTTGCCAGTGTTTGCTCTCAGTGCCTTTGCCGTTGTCTTTGTTGCCGACGACGCCGCTGAGGATGCTGCTAGCTGAAGAGCCTGCTGTTGAGCTCGGGGCCTTGTAGACTTTGTTAGGGTCGTGCCGACTCAGAGTAACGTATGCGGATGCAGATGTGGGATCGAGCCTGAGGTTGTAGAATGGCTGAGATGTCGAGGACAAGGTGTAGACCGGAGCATCCTTCTCCTGGGATAGCTTCATGCAGTACACTCTGCCTTCAGAAGGGGAGGCTTTCCAGCCGTTGGCGACCTTCCACATGTTCTTCATTTGCTCATTTGTCGAAACGTTGGGAATGATGGGAGGCTCGATCCTCCTTCTGGGCCATCTTGGCGCCGAACCGCCGCTCATTGGACTTCTCACCGGGCTTCTGTGCTGAGCCTCTTGCCCATCTTCTTCTCGTTCCGGGTACCATGTTGTCCGGTTAATGACAGCCCTGGGAATATGAGTTGGACTCGTCTGAGTCGGGAAGTACTCCTGTTGATTGAGGGGCACTTCGGGGTTATACTGGGGAAAGATGGATCGAAGAGCAGCAGGCTCTTGCGACGATGAAGGCTCTCCAGGCAGGGGCAGTTTTGCTATTGAGCTGCGAGAGCGATGGCTGTTGCTTCGTGCTAGTGTTTGCGCCTGAGAGAAGGCAGTGTCTGACCGAGGTGGCACTTCGGCGGTGGGAGCAGGCCTTTGGACAGGTGAAACTGCGTCTGAAGGCAGTGGCGGCAACTCGCGATTGATGGGTGAAGCGTGCTGCTCGCTGGGCTGGGGTCGACGGATTTCTTGCGGTGTTTGCGATCGCTCAACCGGCGACTGCATCCTTTGCTGCGGCGTCTGTCTTCCATGGCGAGGTGGGGTCACCGAGTCGACGGTTTCCGGAGACACAGCCCGAGTCCGCGAGCGTTCGCGAGACTCTGATGTTCTAGTCCGAGATGCCGGTCTCCGTACCGTTGGGGGCTTGGTGTTGGGGTTCGGGAAGAGAGAGTACCCTCCAGAGGGTGGCTGAGCCGACATGATGGGCTGTGTTGCTTCTCGAATCGAACGTTGGGATTCCCCTTTGGTTAATGCTATCCAGGCTCTTCACAGGTAAAGGGGGGGATGCCACAATGGAATGAATAATAGGTAGTCCAACTGCTACCGATGCATGGTCCCAACAAGCCGGCAACTGAGAACAAACAGAACGTCGGTTTGCTATTGCGGCACTGGTCAAGATAACCAGATGAAAGGGGGAAAAAGGCATGTAAACATACGATTGCTAACGAAACCACGAGAGTATATACTCTGCTGGCATTAAAGCGCCGGCACTACGGAGCATACTGGGTTCAACTACGGCAGGTCGCCCACGGCAGGCCTGGTAAGCGCTGGCTTTGTCTGACGGGCCGCGGTGAGTGGTGAGAGCCAAGAAGATGGAGGGGATGGGCAGGAGGGTGGTCGAGTTGCCAGACGAAAATAGATTGCAAGATGCGGGCTGGGCCAATCAACCGAGCCATCACACTGCGTCCTAGCCGCCGAGACCAGGGGGTTGAGAGACAGGCGCGCGGGGTTGGTTGAACGCGAGCATTGTGCGATTGGTCGACACCCCAAAATTGGTGCAACTTCTTCGACTCTGACCGCCTTGGCTAGTGAGATGCCGACCTGCACATCCCTTGGGCGCCGATGTGAAAATGCGACGCAGGAACGAAATGTGGCCGGCTGATTGAGCACCTCGCCTGTGTCTGGCTGCGTCTCTGCACCAGGCCAGGCCAAATGCGGTCGGCATGCAGGTCTCCGTTCCAGGTAGCTTCGAAAAAAACAAAATCGGGCCACAATCCCTTAGGAAAGGTTCAATATCTAGTGTCAAGAGGTTGAGAGTCTGCTGATGTGGAAAAGCTTCATGTTTCGGCGCTGCTTCTTGTAAAGTTGCAAGATCAAGTCCGTTGCAAGTCTGAGGTGCTGTCTACAGTACCAAAGGGAGTGCCTGACTTACAAGTCTATTTCTGGACTGAGGGTAAAATTAGTAGTTCAGTGCAAATGCGGACGGTCGACTGGTATGATCAGCCGGCGTCGGTGCGGCTTTCGGGTCAGAGTCCCGTCGGCGCGTTGACCGGAGTCCCCCGTCTCGGCCGAACGCTCGCCAGACCGGGCGCCCCCGGGAGCAACTCCCGAGGTCGGCGTCGTTGGAGCTAAAAGGTGGAGACCGGACTCGCCGCTAGGTTGAGGATCGCGTTGCCGTCTGTAATACCTTTGACTCAACGACGATTGGATAAAACCCATATATTGGGTCAAAGTCCATGGACCTTCTGTGATATCTGGGCCTAGACACAGCAATATCGAGATCTTTTTACCGGAATCATGTCGCAAATCGTAGTCATCGGGTAATTGCCCCACACAAACCCTTATGTCAGTGTACAACAGCTAAGTTAGTTCAGCGCCGGCGTGATCGGTTTAAGCACCGCCGTAAGACTCCAGCAAGAAGGATACCAGGTTGCGATTGTAGCCAAGGACTTCCCGAGCCCTTTCGAGGCCATCGACGCCAAGGCTTCAATAAACTACACATCGCAATGGGGCGGGGCGCACAATCGATGGGTGATACCGGCTAACAAGATGGAGGAGCGTGATCACGCAATGGCTTTGAGAACATTCCGACACATGGAGGCGCTCCTTAAAAGCAATCCCGAGGCTGGCATTACTTTCATGCCCGGTATCGAGTACCTTGAGGATCCTCCAGAGCAATACAAGGCGCTCACGGAGGAGAAAGCCAAAAGCCTTGGATTGGTCGAGTTCAGACGGTTGAGTCCTAGCGAGTTCCCCGATGACAAGGTGAAGTGGGGTTGCGAGTACAAGACATGGTGTGTCAACCCCATGATCTACTGTTCATTCCTCTTGCGCAAGTTCGCATGGAATGGAGGCAAGGTGAACCGCAAAGAGCTCAGCGACCCTGTTGAGGTCTTTGGTATCAAGGAGCTGTCAGACGCACGGACAGTCGTGAACTGCTCTGGCTTCGGATTTGGCGACAAGAACTCGTTCATCACCAGAGGTTTGTGGTCCCTTGACTTCCTCGCAGAACGAGTCTACTGAAACATGCCCAGGGCAAACTTGTGCAGTGGCCAACTTCAGCCCGGCAACGGTGACGCGACAGAATGCGGATGGATCTTGGACGTTCTGTGTGCCCAGGAACTTTGACGGTGGCACCATAGTTGGAGGCACCAAAGAGCCAGACAATTGGGACATTGAGCCATCGCTAGAAGTGCGGGAGCAGATCTTGAAGACCTTTGCTGCCACCTATCCTCCCATTCTCGGCGACAGCGGCGAATATCGCGTCCTCAAAGACGTTGTAGGACGTCGACCCACGCGAAGAGGAGGCTTGAGACTTGAGCGAGAGGATGTAAGTGATGGCCGGACCATTATCCACGCATATGGGCTTGGTGGGAGAGGATTCGAGTTGTCCTGGGGTGTGGCCGAGGGTGTCCTCGGGTTGCTTCAACAGCAAAAGCCCAAAGCGCGGCTGTAGGAGCGCAATTGAATATGTCGCGATTTTGATTGGCGATTCGCTGTTGGCTGGGATGCCAACCTAAAATGTCCCGTCGTTAAGGTGATCATGCTGTGGACCCTGTCACCATAGTAGAGATTGTTGCGACATCGGCCATAATTCATCGGCAACAAATTTTGAGGAGAGGCCAGGACTGCGGTTCGGACGACCGTTTGGTGGCTGCAGGCTCGGTACCTGCATGACGTGCCGGTTGGCATGAGCGGACATGCTTGATTTGGCGGATAAATCACCGGCAGCAGCTGGGAAAAAAAGATTTTTTTGGTTGACGGGATGGAAGGAGCTGAGGCCAGGGCAAAAACTTTGAGTCACTGCCATCTCATTGTAAGGTACCCCGCGCTCCGAAGGCGGTGTACGAACCCCTACTGTAACTCCCTGTAGGAGTCAGAGGTGGGATGTTTTACCTTGCCATCCGTAGACTCATAACTACCCCACCATCATCATACTTCAAGCTCCCCTCCCCAACACCTTCCTCGACGCCGCGATATTTCCCCTCGACGCAGTACTTTGCGCAATTGAGTCAATTCAGGTCAATTCTTCCCTCTGCGAAACTTGCGACAATGTCTGCCCCTATCATCCATCTTCGCGCCGAAACCAAGGTTTGTCTACTCTTGTCGCAATTGCTTTGGGACGCCCCTCGAAGTGGCCTCGACAGTGTAATTGCTAACGACCATTAAGTGGTTGGAGCACCGCAGTGCCCTCACCCCGAGCACGACCCGAGCCCTCATCAAGGCTGGATACGAGATCCACGTCGAGAAGAACCCCAAGCAGCAGGAGTACCAAAGGTTCTTCCGCGATGAGGAGTTCGAGGAGGCGGGCGCGAAGCTTGTCGAGACCGGCTCATGGAAGGATGTCCCGACCGCCTCCTCCCCTGACGGCGGAAGATACTTCGTTCTGGGATTGAAGGAGATTGAGGAGGGAACGAGCCCTCTTGGCCACACCTACATTCACTTCCAAGTATGCAGCCCTGGAATTCAAACTTTTGAATCGCGCTAACTGGTGACAGCATTGCTACAAGCAGTACGATACCATCAGCATTGAATAAATAACCCGTGTCTCTATGACTGACAGTGTGTTAGGCAAGGTGGCTGGGCTGAGGCCCTTTCCCGTTACCCTCGCGGAAACGGCACACTCCTCGACTTGGAATTCTTGGCCGATGACTCCGGTCGCCGAGTGGCAGCTTTTGGCTGTGAGTAATTTTCGGTTGCGGAAGAGTTTCTCAATTTACAGTCCTAACTCTATTATTAGTCCATGCTGGTTTTGCAGGCGCCGCGCTTGCGATCTCAAACTGGGCCTGGCAGCTCACTCACCCTGGCGAGCCCTACCCCAGCGTTGAGAGCTACCCCAACGAGGATGCTCTGATCGCAGACGTGAAGAAGGCGCTGGCTGAGGGTGTTGCCAAGGCAGGCTACACCCCGCGTGTCATGGTCATCGGAGCCCTTGGCCGTTGCGGACGTGGCGCAGTTGCCATGGCCGAGAAGGCTGGCATCGCAGATATCTTGAAGTGGGATATCCAAGAGACGACCGCTCCTGAGCGCAAGGGAAAGACCTTCCCGGAGATTGTTGAGTCTGACATCTTCGTCAACTGCATCTACCTCAACCAGCCGGTTGGCCACTTCGTCAACCACGAGTCTCTGAAGGCTCCTGGTCGCAAGCTGAGCGTTGTTTGCGACGTTAGGTTCGTTCACTACGGCTCCTCTAATCCTCATGAACGCATGCTAACCGCTTTGGCGCAGTGCTGATACCACCAACCCCCACAACCCTAGTAAGTCGCGATCTCGTGAGCCATTTCCAGCTTGTACTAAGTGAACTGTTTTAGTCCCCATCTACACCGTCGCCACTACGTTCGACAAGCCCACAGTCCCCGTGGAGGGCTACGACAACCCGCCCCTGAGCGTCATCAGCATCGACCACCTGCCTAGTCTGCTGCCCCGCGAGGCTTCCGAGGCCTTCAGCAATGACCTGCTGCCTACTCTTTTGGAACTCAAGAACTGGCGCAGCAACCCGGTCTGGGTCCGCGCTACCAAGCTCTTCGAGGAGAAGGTGGCCACTCTTCCCGCTGAGTCCCTGGAGAACAAGGCCTAGTGGGCTCCGATCAAGTCGTATCTGTGTTTCTGAAATGGACTCTGGCGTTTATAGGGAGGAATCTTACGATTGCAAGGGCACAAGAGAGTCAACAAGACCTATGAGATTTGAAAGCTACATAGAGAAAAGATTAGACTCGGAATGCGGATGTCACTGAATAGAAAAGTTATAGGTCCTCTTAGAGGAAGACCTTGACGAGTGTTCGATGATCATGACCGCCGTCCCTCGGCTTCGGCCCCCCTTTTTGGGTGATTTGTAGTCTACATGGTGTTGATATATTTATACACGCCGAAATGTCTGCGCCGTTAGAGCAGGGTGTCCCAAGCCACGAGTCCGGAACGCCCAACATATATGCATCTGAACTCTCTTCGGCCGGCCCCGCGCCGACCACTTTTTCCAATGCCCTTATCATCTCGGGCTTGCGATGCACTCCACCCTCTTCTACTCGCCCTCGTCCTCCTCTTCTTCACCTCTTCGCAGCAGCAGCCGCTGCCGCCGCCTGCTCTTCCTCCCACCGCTTCCGGTCCCGGGCAGCATACCCGCCAACCCTCTCGGCCATCCTCATCTTCTCCTCCTCCTTCCTCCTCGTCTCGGCATCCTTCTCGGGCAGACCCCACCACTCGCGGATAAAGTCCTCCTGCTGTGACTTCTTGACGGCCTTGCGCTCGCGCTCGCGCTGCCTCTCGAGCCTCTTGGCAAACCACTCCTCTCGCGCGGCGTCGTGGTTCTGTGGCGTGGCGTGCGCCTTCATGCACCCGTTCATGGCACGCAGCTGGTCGCTGCAGACGAAGGAGACGGTGAATGTCCTGTTGAGGGCGCAATCTGCGAATGCTGTTTTGCGGCGTGTTAGCTAGCCTCCTCTACTGTACCACCAGAAGTGACTGGTCCAAGTGTCCCCGCTGTAATTCCCCGCCTAGGTAGGCTGACTGTGGGAACGAGGGGTTGGTCGGGAGGACGGGAACATTACCCTTGATCTCGGGCGCACAGGCACTGCGCACACGCTGGTGGTAGATATCTCTGATCTGCGCCTCCTGGGATGCCGATAGGGGGAGCGGGTTGCGCGAGGGCATCGGCAGGCCCTCGCCGGCGCCGCCGGTCGGGTTCGGAGCCGCCATCGCGGCCATCAACGATGTTCCGGGGGAAGATCTGCGTTCGACACCCACTGGGGGTCCTGCCTTTTGTGTAGTTCGCTCGAAAACGACACCGCAGGTCGTTCGTGTGTATGTGTGAGTGTGTGTGTGTTTATGTGTGTCCGCCCTTCGATCGGTTGCCGTTTCTCTCGTCGTTGGCGGGCGTTTGGATTTGCGCGGGTGGTTCGATAGTGGCCCGTCGTCGAAGGTGGGTAAATCCAGAGCGACAGAGCTCTCGGATGGATGTGCCCGTGCATTCGGACGGAGCTTGCTAATTGAGACTTTTTGCCGCCGGGGAAGCTTCACCGCTTTCCCTTTCCAGACGACTCCGAATAACCATCAGCAGAACAAGATTGTACACTGACGACATGAATTTGTAGGATTTTGTTGCGTAATGCTGTTTTTCCATTTTTGTTGTTGAGTATGTATCTTTCTTTTCAGAGAAACTCTTCACATCAAGTACAACAGGAGACAACGGAGTAAAATAGAATCGCGGAGTTTTGCTTTTATTTCTTTTTTGTCGAAGAGCACTACATAGCTAAGACTGCCTGGTAATTGACGCTGGGACTCAAACGTCCTTCTTTTCCTCATCAACATCGCTATCGAGGGTTCGGTGCGACTCAGGGGTTTCCTTGTTGTCCTTGCCCTTCTTCTTCATGGAAAACTTGCTGCTCCAGCCGGTCATTCTGCTTTCCTTCGACTCCTTGGACTTGGATGGGCCAAAGGAGGGACTACCGGAGACGCTTTCATAGCTGCGACCGAGCAGACCCTCCTCGCCGTAGTCGTCAATGTCGCCGAAGCTAGATCTGTCCGCTGACATGTTCTTGTCCGAGTTCGTGGTGCTTCCGGGACCCTTCTTAAAGAGCCCGGATTCCTTACTCAGCCGAGAAGACAGACTAAACTTGCTAGAGCTTCCTTTCCTAAAGAGCTTGCGGACAACATTTTCCTGATCTTTGACGATGGAGTTGGGGTCAGAAAGCGTGCTGGATAACGCTCGATCCAGGGTCAAAGACTCTCGGGATTCAGAAACCGATGTTTGCGTGTGGATGGAGAAGGCATCGCGAGACTTTCTGGACTCATTCGGAGAAGAATCGTAACCTTGGGGTAAGTCGAGGCTGGGAGCAGAAGCATCTCTGCCCTTTGCTTTTTCCTTCGTGTCCTTGCCCTTGTCCTTGGACTTATCCTTGGATTTGGTTTTGTCCTTGTCTTTGCTCGGGTCGCCGTCCTTCTCCTTCCAACCGAAAATACCTCCGATAAAAGTCGGTGCTGCAGGATTGAGACGCCCACTCAAAGTTCTAGCGTCTGCAGTCAATTTGTTGCCTGGTGGTCTGCTTCCGATGACACCGACTTGACTGGGGTCTTTGAGCGCCTCGTTGTGGAGAATCTCATCATTTTCTGAGGCCAAGGTTGTCTTCAAAGCCGCAGGGGAGCCGTGGATCGAAGGTCGCCTAGACGGATTTCGAGAAGTCCACATACTATTGTCTGTCCAGAAGCGACTCTTATCTCCCGGGTGGCCCCAGATAGAGGGCCCGCTATCTGTGGATGGGCGTGGCATGTCTGCCGATGCCATGGAAGCAGGTCGAGGGCTGCTTGGATCGCGATCCGCAAAGACACCGCCAAAAGGCACGAGGCGCCTAGCCGACGATAGCATACCTTTGGGCACGAGCGATGATGTACTTCCTTCAAGAGTCTCTGGTCCTGCGGAATTCCGATTCTGCGTGTACGAGGAGAAACTAGTCCGGCGTCTGTTTGATGGCTCTGAATCGTCGGTTTGCCGTGGAAAAGATTGGCTTTGACCATGCTTCAGACTACCAAGAAGTGGGCCGCCTTCCTCAGCACTCTTCCCGCCTCTATTGCGTTGGAAAGACGCGAACAGATTTCCAAGCCGGTGCCCCGATGGCGATGGCTGTGCGCCCGAAGAAGCAGTCACATCTTTGAGGGATGCATGGTCGGCGATGTCTGAGGATAAGGGAGGGAAGTTCTGCTGGTGAGATGACCCCGGAGGACTAGAATGTGCACTTTTGGAATTGCCGGATGGCGCTGGCGAATGAGCATCGTTGTGCTGATCTGGCGCGAAGGGACTCCTTCGAGAAAATGAGTTGGGGCTATGAGGCTCATCATCGAAGTCGTCGCCTAAAATTCCGGATGGCAGCAGCATCTGGGCTGTCGGGCTCAACGGAGCGCCTGCAGTGAGGGCTCGCATATCTGCATCGATAAACTGTTCCGTTGGCAATCCCTCGTTGGCCTGCATGTCTCCGAACTGACCGTACCCCGAACGACTCCCGAAACCGATTGGAGGGCCATATGGAGAATCCGAGGCGGAGTAAAGTCCTGTAGGAGACGGAACGGCCGCATTCGACATTGAATTTCCGGTTCGGCTTCTTCGCTTGATCTGTACTGGTACGTTCTGTTCAAAGTCGACGCCGGAGGAATTCGCTTGGTTGAAGAAATTGATGCCTTGCTGAGTTGCAGCATACATTTGAGCGTTAAGCATATGCAAGTGCCCGTCGAGTTGCTGGGCTTTCCTGTTCTCCATGATAAGTTGACTCTGGAGCTCTCTCCGCTTGGTCTCGAAGTCTCTTTTCATCTTCCGGTCGTCTTCTCGCCAAGTATCGTCTTCTTCTCCACCGGGTAGTTTCTTGCGTTCGTCTTCGAGTTCCTTTAGTTGTTGCCTCTTTTCTTTATACTCGGCCTCAAGCTGGTCAAACTCCTCTTGGAGAGCCGCGTTCTCTTCGATCAGAGTTTTCACTTTGAGATCGCGGTCCTTCTCCAGGTTTTCCTTTTCGGCAGCAAAACCCTCGCGCGTCTTGCGCATGTTCTCGATATCGGTTGTCCACTTGTCGATGTTGTCGCGGACCTTCTTGAGCTTATCTTGCTTCTCCTTGAGTTGATTCTCCTTCTTCGCCTTGTCTTTGCTGGCTTGGCGCATTTGTTCGTAACTCGCCTTGACCTTCTGCTTGAGTTGTGCGGTGGCATCGTCCTTTTCCTTCTGTACTCTCTTCTTCTCATCCCTCTCTTTCTTGAGACGCTGTTCAAGCTGCCTGAACTCGGTCTCCTCGGTCGTGTGCAGTGCAGCTGTATCGTCAATCTCCTTCCGTTGCTTTTCGAGAGTGTCGGCCAAGTCCTTCAGTGACGCCTCGGGATGGTCGCCCGATAGATCTTTGATATTTGGCTGCTCTTGGCTCGCTATGGACGGAGAGTGTCTTCGGTTGACGGTGTTGCGCCTCTGCCCGGCACTGGTTGTGGGTTCCCGTGCGGTGGCCGATCCGGGCTCGAGGGAGGGCGCCGCCTCGATAGTAGGAATCTGACTGCGTCCGCCATTCTCTTCAGTGCACTGGGATTGACTGGATCGGGGTTCTTGGTCCTGAAAGCTGTCGGGTAGGCGGGAGTTTCCTAGCTCTGGTCGTCCATCGGATCGGTATGTGCGTAATCGTATGACTTGGCTCCCGGCTTGGAAGTTATTCGGACCGACCGCGATGACGCGAATGTTGTAGCAATGGTTGGGCCTGAGGCCGGTTACAGTAATCGCCGTTTCCTCAGATCTCGATTCGCCAACTGCAGCACTTCGTCAGGAACCCACAACACAGCGCACGACAGGCCTCGTTAGCCGGACTAACCATTGACACCATTGACCTGTATCAAAAACTTTTGTACAGGCCGGTTGTGAGAGGGGCGCGTCCAGTTAAGGGTAGCAGCATCGTTCTTGATACCGGCTAGGGACACATCGGGGGCTTCGGGAACGTCGACTCCAAGAATGCTAATCAAGTCGGTAGTGGGCTTCCAGAGGGTCTGCCAGGCACGGTGAAGCAGCCTAGACGGGGACGTGTCAGTCGCATGGGCACAAGGAAGACAGGCGGCAGGGAGCTGGCAGTAGGATCGCATGTGGAAGGCAGGGCGGAGCAACTTACCAAATGACTGCGGCGAGTGTCACCAACATGCTGGCATGTCGAAGAAGCAACTCATCTAGACTCCAGTACCGGATGCTCTCGCGGGTGTAGTGGACGGACCAGGCAAGGCAGAGGGAAGCGTAGAGGGGGGCGACGAGATAGAATACGGCGGCTGAAGCGGCGTAGAGTAAGGCTTTGTAGAGACGGCCCTGAGGTCGTTTAAGCCACCACGCGATGAGGAAGCTGACGAAGAGGATTTTCACGAACAGGGTCCATAACATCGCCGCGTCGAGCCGGTAAGGAAAAGGAAAAGAAACAGGAGCCTAACCAGAACCAAAACCAGAAAAAGGAGCGGAGGTACGAAAGAAAAAGCGAAGGATGAGACCGTTCGCTTGTCCTCTCTCTCTGGGGGGGAAATTCTGGGTGGGAGGGCGGTAACAGAGATCGGTCAAGAAACGAATGGGAGAGGATGGAAGAAAATCTCGGCAGTTGGAGCGCAGTCTGCGGCGGCGACGTCGACGACGAGCCAAGCCAAACGGGACCCAACCCGATCCAGGGCGGGCGGGCAGGCTCAGGTCTGGCTCTGACAACCTCCACTACCTGGGAGCACCGGAGCGCTAACCAGCGACACCACTCTCACCCACTGTACAGACACAGATTGCACCACCTCACTTAATGGGTTCCCGTCCACCAATACCCATGCACCGTGTATCGCGGCAAGGGGTCTGCACAGTGCGGATGCAGGCGATCAGGACATGCACACGCATATTCGTGCCTACTTTTTACCTCTGGTGACGGATGCCGGCCGGGCAATTTGGGGCTGAAAGGATGGAAACGGGGAGGGCTTAATTATGGAGGGGCGGCAAGGCAGGGCAGGCCTGGAGAGGAGGGAGCACTCGATAATGAGGCACGAGAGTCACTTCCCAGGTAGTCTTTTAGGTAGGTAGGCAGCCGTAAAGCAAGAATGGTGGAAATGAGAACAGGTAAACAGACTGAGGAGGGGTCCAGTCTCCATTATGTCTCTTTTTTCCTTTCTTTTCTCGACTTAAACTCATCTTGTCTTTCCGAACATCAAAGCCTAATTTCAAGCGGGCGGGCAGAATAACCACCTTGCGGCCTTTGGCCCGGGTGAGAATGATTAAGCGTACGGGCAGGGCTTCTGTCATTTTGAGATTCCAGAAAACACGATGCAATAGCAGGTCTGCTCTATGCTCCTCCGGGGTTTCTTTTCAGATAATTGATGAAATGAAGCCCTCATGACTGACTGCCTTACCAAGAAGAAACCTCCTCAGGTTTAAAGCACGGTTCTTTTCGCCTGTGCTGAATCACCGCTAAGTCGCGTCTTGGTTTCTTTTGAGGCTGAGAGCTCTTCATTCGGTTTCATCTCCTCCAACGATGTTTTGTCCTCCAGAAAGCTATCCAAGATGGGGACTTGACGAGTGGCTAAAGCTAAAGAACATCTACCTCTTAATTGAAGACATCCGTTGGCCAAACCAGGCATTCGGCGCTATTTGCTCTTCAACAGTCTTGCATCACGATGGCGCCTTTTAGCTATCTACCTATCCGTACCTACCAACCTAACCGGACAGCTTGCTCTTTACCTAGCGGCGCCTCCCGCCAAGTTTCTGCCACCCAAAGTCGCACAGCCCCGACTCCCGCAACCAATGTGGCTGCCGAATGATGATGATCACGTCTTACCAAGTTTCTTACGTGAGCTAAGGATGCGCTTCCGTGCTGCAGCGTTCCAGCTCGAGTCTCCTTGTCCTCGTATCCGGACCTGTATGCAGCAAATGCCTTGCCTCAGCCACTTTACCCTCTACGTAGGGTGCAGGCCCTGAATCGCCCTTCCCGGGAGCTTTTCGCCATGTGCTGATGTGGCTGGCTCCTGAGCATCCCCTGAAAACGAACTGGAGTGAGGGGCTCGCAGCTGAAAGCGACCTATCATGCCCTGAAGGCGTCTCGCTGCCCTGGAATGAGGGGCTCCATCCCATCTGAAAGCGACGGGACTGAGCCAATTGATCTGACCTGACAACTAGCGGGGACCTGGACAACGACAACCCAGCTTGCCCCCCCTTTACGGCACTATATTTGGACCATGGAGGGGTCTTTGGCGGGGACTACAAGTAAGGTAAGCTACCTACCGTCGACCTCATTTGTTTACTTGGTTTCTTCCGCCTTTTCGTCTTGTCCTACCTTACTGCTTCAGCTTTCAACCTTCATTCTTCTGTAATCATCACATCAGCCTGCTTTCTGATCATCAGCAGCCCCAATTGACTTGACTGACAGCTTCCCCCACCGAGATACCCACACCACACCCACCACCCAACATGGAGGCAATCAAGTCTGCTCTGAACATCGGCTCCAACAAGCCTGCTGCCACCGAGCCTTCTGCCGAGCAGCTCTCGCAGCTCAAGGAGAAGTACGCCAAGGCTGGCCAGGACCAGGTCTTCACCTTCTACGACGACCTCCCCTCCTCCGAGAAGGCTGCTCTCTACCAGCAGCTGTCCGGCTTCGACCCTGAGCACATCAACAAGATCACCGACCGCGCCCTGAACCCCCCCAAGACGGACGATGCCTCTACTCAGTCCGGCCTCGAGCCCCTGCCCGAGTCCGCCACTGCCAGTATCCTCGACTCGAAGCCCGAAGATATTGAGAGCTGGTACCAGTCCGGTCTCGATCTGATCGGCCAGAACAAGGTGGCTGTCGTGTTGATGGCAGGCGGTCAGGGCACCAGACTCGGAAGCTCTGCGCCCAAGGGCTGCTACGACATTGGCCTCCCCAGCAAGAAGTCCCTCTTCCAGATCCAGGCTGAGCGTATTCGCAAGGTTCAGGAGCTCGCGGCCAAGAAGGCTGGCACCAGCAAGGCCGTCGTCCCGTGGTACGTCATGACATCCGGCCCCACTCGCGGCCCCACGGAGAAGTACTTCCAGGAGAACAACTACTTCGGTCTGGACAAGTCCAACGTCTTCATCTTCGAGCAGGGTGTGCTGCCCTGTATTTCGAACGAGGGCAAGATTCTGCTCGAGTCCAAGGGCAAGGTTGCGGTTGCCCCTGATGGCAACGGAGGCATCTACCAGGCGCTCGTCGTCTCAGACGTGATGGGCGACATGCGCAAGAGGGGCATTGAGCACATTCACGCCTACTGCGTCGACAACTGCCTCGTCAAGGTTGCCGACCCTGTCTTCATTGGCTTCTCTGCCTCCAAGGATGTCGACATCACCACCAAGGTTGTCCGCAAGCGCAACGCTACCGAGTCGGTCGGTCTGATTCTGCTCAAGAACGGCAAGCCCGACGTCGTCGAGTACTCCGAGATTGACAAGGAGACCACCGAGGCCCAGGACTCCAAGCAGCCCGGTGTCCTCAAGTTCCGTGCCGCCAACATTGTCAACCACTACTACTCGTTCCGCTTCCTCGAGAGCATTCCCCAGTGGGCCCACAAGCTGCCTCACCACATTGCCCGCAAGAAGATCCCATACGCCGACCTCAAGTCTGGCGAGACTGTCAAGCCCGAGAAGCCCAACGGCATCAAGCTGGAGCAGTTCGTCTTCGACGTGTTCCCCATGCTGGACCTGAGCAAGTTCGCTTCCATGGAGGTGAAGCGCGAGGATGAGTTCTCGCCCCTCAAGAACGCCCGCGGCACCGGCGAGGACGATCCCGATACCAGCAAGCGCGACATCATGCAGCAGGGCAAGCGCTGGATTGAGGCCGCTGGCGGCATCGTCACTGGCGAGAGCACCGAGGACGGCGTCGAGGTCTCGCCTCTTTTCAGCTACGGCGGCGAAGGGCTGGAGAAGTTCAGCGGCAAGGAGATCAAGGCTCCCGCCGTGTTGGAGATTGAATAAGTGTATGACTAAATGATACGGTATGATGGGCGTTCGACAGGATCGATAATTTTTGAAACAACCGTCCGGGTTGACGGACTAGTTGCTGGATAGCAAGTCACCCTCGAGACCCGAGTGTGGAATATGAAAAAGTTTTGGTTCATTCGGCTACTGCGTCTATTCTGTTGAAGAGATCAACCTGCAAGTGCCTTTTCGAATATTAAAACGAATTTGAGCGTTCATTGCGCACGCCCATTAGTTGCTGGCGTAATCCTGCGACGGGATGTGTGCCTTCCAGCGAAGGCAAGCAATCATGAACAACGGACTAAGGTCTCCGAGCGCAGCCAAAGCAGTCCTATTTCCTGATTTGCACACTTTATGCGGCTCAGAGGCGTGGCATCTGCAGACTGGAAAATTGATTTTGTCGTCTGAGCCGCCGCCAAGCTTTGCGATACCAGATCTTTGGGCCAGTTCATGAGATCTAAAGGAAGGGGTATGCTTGGCTGCAACCGCACACTGTGTGCGTGCAAATAACCAGACGGGGATTGGACGTCCCCCAAAAACAGTCTCACTCCTTTATTTTTATTTACTGTCTTCATTCCCTGAACCCTTCCCCTCCTCTCGCAGATAATTTGGGGATGAGAAAGCGAGCGTGTGTCTGGTATTTACCACATGGATCGTGATTCATGCGCCCACATGTGCAGGTGACCTCGTTCTCTCGGCAGTGTTCTTGTCCCTTTTGGCCTGCCCCTCTTGTCTCTATTTTACGAGGTAGCAGCGCCAGTTTCGTCAGTGACGACGGTTGTGTAAGACGATGAGGGATGAATGACGGAGGATGGAGCACGTCAGAGACACGGGAACGGCAACGAGTTGCCTAGCTTTTTGAGTTTGGGTGTCAGAGAGGATGACAGCATGGTTCGTGTGCGGGGGAAAGATTATTGGACTCAGGGCGTGGTGGAAGACGGGAGGCGGACGACGGACGACGGATGGAGGGGTAAAGTCCCTCGTTCTGGGCAATGACATCAGACTTTGGCTGGAGTTTCTTTTGGGGAATCGGATGGAGCATTTGGAGCCTTGGAGGCAGCAAACCCATCCGCCCGCAAAAAAAAAGTGTCACGAGTACAATTCAGTTACAGGACCGAGTCAGCAGACTGGCCCGGTTTAGGTGAGTGAGAGTGTGGAGTGTCGTATTCATTATGTGCAGAATACAGGCCTTGCTTGGGCTCTGCACAACAGAACAGAGCGGAAAGAGGGGAGGCTGGGCTGGGGGAGAAGATGTTGGGCGGGTGAAGCGAAGCTGACTGCGATTTCCCTTCAATTGGGGACAACCCATGGCCTTTTTTTCGCTTTTGTTGGCCATGTGAGCTGGACGAGGTGCCGTTCCGGAGCAATACAGCCGTGCGAGCGAAATGACATTCAGAGCACTCAGGAAGAGGCGGCCCCTAGACACCCGGGCACGGAGCAGCAGCCACCCAAAGAGGATTCTCCTTTTTTTTCTGTAGGAAGTGAAAAAAAAGTTGATGAAGGTGCTATGCAAAATTTTGCATCCCGAATTCCGACGGCCCTCGAGCTAAGGGCGCATTGAGCGTGAACTTGCAGAGGAAAATTCCAGCCAAGGCGCCTTACCAAACAGATTTTTGGCCTCGGCCCAAGGCCTAGCGCCGCCCAGCATGCAAGCCCACCGGCCCTTCGCGCGTGCACCAGGGCAGGCCGCTCTCATATCGATGCCGGCATTCCTCCTTTTAGTGCAGTAGGTGGCCTTATCTGCGGCTTTAGGCGGCCAGTACAGTGAGCGCACAGCGACGCATGGCCCCGGACAGGGGCTGCCATTGGGAGGATGCGCCGTTCATGGCGTTAGGTTCTCCCCAATGTCCACCTTCACATGATCCGCGGCAGACATTATGTACCTTGTCCGCTGCTAGAGCATAGGAGTCTTAAGGTACCTTAGCCAGGTAGGTACCTACTCTCAGCCAGCAAACGTGGGCGAGCTCGCCCTGTCGCGCTTGTACCAAAACCGCCTAGCCATGGATACTCTGGTACCTCTCTGCCGCCGTTTTGCAGTGAGCCAAAGAGCCCCAGAGAGAATTCAAGGGCATCTTAGCTTGTTGGGCTGGTCCAACAAGCAGGGGTGCCTGCTGCTTCCCCCCTGTCCGCTGCCCGCCAGGTCCTTCTGCTTCCCGCTCGTATCGTCCATCAACCGACCTTACCTGTGCCAGTGTTCCGCCCCATTTGTTCGTCGCTTTCCTTACACCTTCGTCATCTTTACACCACATCGACCCCGAACCCTCTCGCGTACTGTCTGGTCCCTGACAGCTGAACGGAACCCACGATACAAGAGACCGGGAGGCTGTTGAATATCGCATCACATCCTCCACAAGGTCTGCCTTCCTGGCTCTGCGAACGCACACCCTCGCCTTCTCCAACACTCCTCCCCGTTGCAAGGGCGTAGCTTCATAGTCACCATGCAATACGTTCGCAACCTCAGCGCCTCCGTCTCCTCGACATGGAACTCCATCAACCCGGCCACTCTGAGTGGCGCCATCGACGTGATCGTCGTTGAGCAAGAAGACGGCACCCTGGCTTGCTCGCCTTTCCACGTTCGCTTTGGGAAGTTCTCCCTCCTTCGGCCCTACGAGAAGAAGGTCGAGTTCAAAGTCAACGGCGTCAAGCAGAACTACTCCATGAAGCTTGGAGAGGAAGGAGAGGCCTTCTTCGTCTTCGAAACAAGCGACAACATCCCTAGGGATCTACAAACCTCGCCCTTGGTATCCCCGGCATCAAGCCCTCCCCTGAACCCCGAGAACCCCTCCTCCTCCGAACTAGGCGAACCGGACCTGTTGGACCTGGACTCCGAAGACAGGAGACCTAAGCGTCCTCCTCCTTCAGTCATCCACAGCGCAACTCTCCCTCGGGACCACGGTTGGTCTCTTACCCGTTCTCTGGTGACCCCAGGCGCACATTCACAAGCTAACAGCTCCAGGCCTTCTTACCCCGTTATCCACATCACCAGACCTTACCCATGGAAGACCGAGATCAGACGACTGGAACCACCGCCCCTATAGTGACGATGTGTTGCGCAAGTCGGCTCGTACTAGTGACCGCGAGTACGGTGAAAGCTCTGCCGATTTCGCCATGTCCGAGAGATCACAGAGTCCTCCACCTTTGGCAGCCAAGGACGCTGTCGAGCGGGCGCGCATGCTCTCCAAGGAGCTTTCCGCCAACAACATTCCTACCCGCGTGACCGAAACGGGCGACCTCATGCTTGACATGACCGGTTTCAAGAGCAACGAGGAGGACATCTTCCGTGCTGAGATCCTTGCACGCAAGATCTTGTCTGAGGAGCTGGAAGGCAACTACGATATTGGTTCCCTCTTTGGTATGGACGAACATGGAAACATCTGGATCTACAGCAGTGAGGAGGCGAAGGAGGCGGCCAAGAAGAAGACTATGGAGGCAGGCTATCGGCCAACGGCCATCGCAGCTGACGCTGCGTCGGACCCGGGATACCAGAGCGACGGTAGCGATGTGACGACTACGGCGCCTACTCCGATCCACAGGAGAACCGAGTCGGATGTCGGCGCCTCCGGCATGCAGACTCCTCCGACCACTCCGCCTCAATCATCGGCCGGAGACCCTAACCTGAACTACGCCAAGACGCTGCGGTTGACTAGCGATCAGCTAAAGGAATTGTGCTTGAAGCCCGGTGAGAACAGTATGAGCTTCACCGTCAACAGAGCGACATGTAACGCCAACATGTACCTGTGGAGACATGAGGTGCCTGTTGTTATCTCGGATATCGACGGCACCATCACCAAGTCAGATGCGCTGGGTCATGTTCTGAACATGATCGGCAGAGACTGGACGCACGCTGGTGTTGCCAAACTCTACAGCGACATTGTCGCAAACGGTTACAACATCATGTACCTCACCAGTCGATCAGTGGGACAGTCCGATACCACCAGGGCATACTTGGCTGGCATCCAGCAGGGAGAATACCGGGTTCCGCGCGGGCCGACGATTTTGTCTCCGGACCGGACCATGGCCGCACTCCGTCGTGAGGTGTACCTCCGGAAGCCCGAGGTATTTAAAATGGCCACCCTCCGTGACATTCGCCATTTGTACGGTCGGGAACAGACGCCATTTTATGCCGGATTTGGAAACCGTCTGACGGATCAAATTTCGTACAGAACGGTGGATGTGCCGAGGAACCGCATCTTCACAATCAACTCCAATGCCGAGGTTTCTCTTGATCTGCTGAGCTTGAACAAGCTCAAGCTGAGTTACATCAACATCAACGAGGTTGTGGACCACTTCTTCCCGCCTGTTAGCACTCTCGTGAAGGGTGGCGGAGAAGAGTACACAGATTTCAAATACTGGAGGGATACTCCATTGGAGCTGGATGAGTTCTCAGCAAGCGACTCTGATGATGAGCAGGCCGACCTAGAAGAAGACGCCGACGACGATGACGAAGACATCGGGGACGAGATGGGCCAGAGCTACATCTCGAGAGGCTCCATTGATGAATACGGCGACGAGCGCGAGAGCATCCTCAGCGGAAGCGTCGACGGCGACGAGCGGATGGCGGCCTCCATGATGGAGGACGAGTACGCTGACGACGAAGACGACGAAGATGAAGAGGACGATGACGTTGACGAAGCGGACCTCGATAGCGTGCGAGCGCAGCGCGAGCGAACACCTCAGCCCAGCGGCAAGGAAAACCAGTCTTCCCCACCCACCCAAAAGGTGCTCATGGAAGACGTCGGCGCTGAGTTGATCACAGGGGTAAATCATCTCACCCTTGAAAAAGGTGTGCAGAAATAGTGTGCTAAAAAGGAGGAACAGGCCGCGGTGTATAACCCTAATGTTACTTCTACAGGTGCGAACTAATATTGCGATTCGAACTTCTGTACTATACCGGGGGCTTTTAGAGGAACGGTTTGGGGAACAACAGCATGGTTGATTGGATCCGCGGATGGGCATTACTTTGCATAGCGAAAGGCGTTTGAATTGGTGCTTCAACCGTAGTGTTTACTGAATAGACACTACCATTTCCCACCTCAGTGATCACAAGCTCTGGACCATATGTGTGTAACTGTGGATGCTCTGCTTTATTTTGATTCCTCTTGTAATTTGATGCCAGTGCAGGCCCCTACTCCTCTGGGTGTTGCATTCCAAATGCTAAGCAATAACCGTGTTTGCCCAAAACTCCACGGCACCTGTCCATCCACCAAGCCTGGACGCAGGGTGCATCCTCACCGGCTAGTTTACAACCGACTGGCAGTGAGTTGCATGATGCAAAAGCCACTGTGCCTAGAGTGCCTGCTGATGCCAAAGTTTGGACTAATCGCGCGATAATGTGTGGGATCTGTCTGATGATGGGGACGCTTTCTAAGACGTTCCTCCCATGTCCGCGTCTTCGTTCACATCCTTGCCAAACACATCCTCCATCGTACCTCCCTCGACGCCATCTCCGCCAATATCTTCATCGGCAGCGTCGTTCTGGTTGGCTGTCGTCTCCACGCCCTCCATGGCACCGCCTGCGCCAGCATCATCCTCTTCCTCTTCGTCGTCCTCAATACCGGCTTCCTCCCAGACGTCTTTCAGGCCCCAGCTGACGCCGCTGAGCACGAAGCGCTCGCTAGGCAGCCTCAGGCCCCACTCATTCTGCGCAACCTTGGGTAGTTGGACCTTGTTCCGCTCGCGAGCGAGTTCCTGCAACCAGTCCTTGGACACGCCTCCCGCGCCGCCGCCCCCGCGGAACTGGTATCCCAAGCGCGCCGAGATGGCGAGCTTGACTGCGTTGGCGGTCACGGCAGCGTCACCCGTGCCGGCGGCCGCCGCAGCGGCGGCACCGGCCGTCGGCTTGGAGCCGGCCTGGGCGACGTAGGGGTCTCCGGAGAGATAGATTGCGTCGCCGAGGATGCTCGAGGTATGACGGTAGGCGAAGTCGAGGAGGAGGAGGGGTACGCGGGCCTCGTACGAGGTGACACCCTGGGAGGTGAGGAGGAGCTCGATCATGCGCGAGTCGCGAGGGCGCGGGGCCGATGCATTGCTGCCGAGGGGATTTGATGAAGATGACTGCTGCTGCTGCTGGTGTTGCTGTGCGTTTTGATTGTTTGGTTGTTGCGATTGCGCTTGTGTGGTGGATTGCGTCGGTTGGGACTGGGAGGGCGGCTGCGAGCCTGTCGTCGCTGCGGTCGCTTGGGTGTTGTTCACGGTTTGGGAGCTGGAGGCGCCTGAGGAGGCTGGCACGCCGTTCGTTTGCGGGTCGGATGATTGTGAAGCCATGCTGGCGATGCTGCCTGGCAGCGGTGGCTGCAGAGAGGGACGGTGTGTGTGACGGTGTCGCCTCTTGCGATGGATCGGGGGGGTTGATGGATATGGACGTCGACGCGTGGAGGTCCTTCCTTTCTGATGAACGTGAAAATCGGATTGGTAGTAAAGTAGGACAACCTGAAATTTGAAGAAAGTTGCGATTGGATGGCTTCGTTTTAATTAGTATATGTCAAGGTGAATAGATGGTCGTCGGGGTCGATAAGGTAGTCGCGGTTGGGTCGCTCGTGGAAAGAGCTGCCCACAAGGCTCAGCGCGTTCGGTAGCCGTTTCCGCGCTGGAGTCCGGTACAGCTCTCGTCAAGTGCTGCCCGGGGTTGTCGGCGGCGCGAGGATTGATCCGCTCCGTGTCTTTTTCTCTCAGACGCACTGACCATAGCTTAATTCCACATGGGACAGGGGGGTTTGACGGGCAAATCGGCTGGGCGTGGATTGGATGACCTCCAACACAGGGCAGACTTCCATGCATGGAGGGGCAATTTGCATTGCTGCCCCACCACAACACCCGCCCACGCCGATGCAGGACCACCCCGACGCTGGAGTGGTGGTGTCACACTCTGAGGATTTTTACTTTTAGCGGCGGGCCTTCCCTGAATTGAGTCACCAACGAGATAATCTTATAGAGTGACATTCCACTTTCCCAATCCATTGACTCGGGCTACTCTTCAACCACACTTCCTGTGTCTTGAACTCCCTTATCCGTTTGCTTCCCTGCATGTGAGAAACCCCTCACCAGAACAGAAAGCAGCTGCCCGCCATGGAGACGACACTGCCTTTTCCTTTCCTTATCAGCGTCGCCGTCCCGCCCGGTCTGGCAAACTTGGACGGCCTCGACCGCGAGCAGGTTTCGGTGCTCGGAGCCCCCTTCTTCGAGGCCAATGACCAGACCCTGGAAAAGTTCCACCGCTTCCTGAAGCAGCACAACGCAGAGTTCCGCGGTTACTTTGACGTCACCGGCATCACCTCAAGAGATGACGTTGTCTCTCTCCTCGACGCCGGAGCCCGCATGGTCTTTGTCGCCCCGGAGAACCTCGCTCAGTATGAGGAGTTCGGATCCCGGGTGGGCTCCGTCCTCAAGACCGCCGACGTCTCTACGTCGGCCGCCTCGAAGCACGCCGTCCTCGTCAAGGACTTTGATTCGACAGTGTGCGACCTCGGCGCCTTCATTGAGCGCTGCAAAGTGGAAAAGCTGCCTAATCTTTTCCTGAAGCCGGTCCCGGAGACTACCCTGGAGCACTTTGTCGACATTGCCAAGCAGTGCAACGCCATCCCCATTTTACCTTCAGACGGTGTGACTGCTGCCAAGGAGGACACGAAGAAGCTTTCTCTCTCCAAGCTGATTTCCTCCTTCTGGAAGTCGGATAGGCCTGACGGTCTGATCCCAACTGTTGTGTGCGATGAGTCGGGTACCGCCCTGGGACTTGCGTACAGCAGTGCCGAGAGTGTTGGCGAGGCCGTTCGCACACGGACCGGCATCTACCAGAGCCGCAAGCGTGGCCTCTGGGTGAAGGGCGCTACGTCTGGGGATACTCAGGAGCTGGTCCGCATCGGCCTCGACTGCGACAACGACACCCTCAAGTTTGTCGTTAAGCAAACCGGCCGTTTCTGCCACCTGGACCAGCACGGCTGCTTTGGCGACCTTAGCGGTATCCCCCGTCTTGAGCAGACTCTTCAGTCTCGCAAGCAGTCCGCTCCCGCGGGATCTTACACTGCCCGTCTCTTCTCGGATGAGAAGCTCCTGCGCGCCAAGATTATGGAGGAAGCAGAGGAGCTCTGCGATGCCAAGACCAAGGAGGAGGTTGCCTTCGAGGCCGCTGACCTGATCTACTTTGCCCTCACCAAGGCTGTCAGCGCCGGCGTTAGCTTGGCTGACATTGAGAGGAATCTTGACGCCAAGGCGTTCAAGGTCAAGAGGAGGACGGGTAACGCCAAGGGCAAGTGGGCGGAGAAGGAGGGCATCCAAACTACTCCTGCTCCCGCCGCAGCACCAGCATCAGTCCCGGCACCTGCTGCAAAGGAGGAGAAGTCAGAGGAGAGGATAACCATGCGCAGATACGACCTTTCCAAGTCTTCAGCCTCTGAGATTGATGAGGTCCTGAAGCGCCCATCGCAGAAGTCTCCTGACGCCATTCTGAACATCGTCAGGCCCATCATCGACGAGGTCCGCAAGGGAGGTGACAAGGCAGTCTTGTCTTACACCCACAGGTTTGAGAAGGCTACTTCTCTGACCTCCCCCGTTCTTAAGGCTCCTTTCCCCAAGGAGGCTATGCAGCTGTCTCCTGAGTCTATCAAGGCCATCGACATTTCATTTGAAAATATCCGCAAGTTCCACGCCGCCCAGAAGGAGGACAAGCCACTGAAGGTCGAGACGATGCCTGGAGTTGTTTGCAGCCGCTTCTCAAGACCGATTGAGAGAGTCGGTTTGTACGTCCCTGGTGGCACTGCCGTCCTGCCGAGTACGGCGCTGATGCTGGGTGTTCCCGCCATGGTCGCCGGTTGCCAGAAGATTGTCTTCGCCTCTCCGCCGCGCGCCGACGGCAGCCTCACCCCTGAGATCGTCTACGTCGCCCACAAGGTCGGTGCTGAGAGCATCGTGCTTGCTGGCGGTGCCCAGGCCGTTGCTGCCATGGCATATGGCACCGAGAGCTGCACCAAGGTCGACAAGATTCTCGGACCCGGAAACCAGTTTGTCACTGCTGCCAAGATGTTCGTCAGCAACGATACCAATGCCGGTGTGAGCATTGACATGCCTGCTGGCCCCTCTGAGGTTCTTGTTATCGCCGACAAGGATGCCAACCCCGCCTTCGTTGCCTCCGATCTGCTCTCTCAGGCAGAGCACGGAGTTGACAGCCAAGTCGTGCTCATTGCCATCGACCTGAACGAGCAGCAGCTACAGGCCATCGAGGATGAGCTTCACAAGCAGGCTATGGCTCTGCCCCGCGTCGACATTGTCCGCGGATCCATCGCCCACTCCGTTACGATCCAGGTCAAGACCGTCGACGAGGCCATGCGCATCAGCAACGACTACGCTCCCGAGCACTTGATTCTCCAACTGAAGGACGCCGAGAAGGTGACCGAGATGGTCATGAACGCCGGCAGTGTATTCATCGGCGAGTGGACGCCTGAAAGTGTGGGCGACTACTCTGCCGGTGTCAACCACTCTCTGCGTAAGTTTACCCGCTTTCTATACACCCTGTGACGTTTCTGACCATAGTACAGCCACATACGGATTCGCCAAGCAGTACTCTGGAGTCAACCTTGCCTCCTTCGTCAAGCACATTACCAGCTCCAATCTGACGGCCGAGGGTCTCCGCAACGTCGGCGATGCTGTCATGCAACTAGCCAAGACCGAGGCCTTGGAGGCTCACCGCAGAGCTGTCGAGATCCGCATTGAGCACATGAACCGCCAGTAAATATGGACCGTACAAAATGAAAAAGGGTCGGGGTCAAATATGATGTTATGTAGTTATACCAGAAAAGTCATTGGATATAGAAACTGAATGCTTTTTTTTTTCTTCCGAATATGGCTGGTTTGATCTATGACGATCCCATAACCCTGTAAAATGTCTGGTTCAACTTATCATCTCTTTGATTCCAGTCGCGTTGGACAGGCAGAAGGTATGCGCTGGCGTCAAGTGGCTCTGCATCATGAGGTGAACCTCAGGCTGTCCTCATTCCCAAGGGAATGTAAACTGTTTTCATCTCTCAGTCGTACTCCAGGAATCTCAGTCGGCAGATCTTCCTTTTCATACCATGAAAATACATCTGACAAAAACAAATGTCGCAAAGGGGGAAGACGAATAAATAAAGCCAAGGTGCTAAAGAGCAAAAAGACGGATGATCGTCTTCAAGGCCCTCCACCACAGTGATTCGAACGAGCGCCCCAACCCCTTTAGGAAAACCAGAACCTTTGGGGAGGTATTTGATTTATCAAGAATGAGCTGTTTTACCAACTAGACCACTTGGCCCATCTCTGTTGAACTGGTTGACGGATCTTCGGACGGAAAGCGAACAAGTACCTAGGCAGGCAGGTAGTCCCGGGGGAGTTCGTAAGAAAGGTGCGTCACTGCAGTGAGCAAGGAGCTGTGCCAGCCAGTTACGCGAGCGACTACAACGACAAGAAAAGGATGTGTGCCACCTGACCTGGGTACGCGAGTACCGCCTGCCTTCCATCGATCCAAGGTAAATGAAAATAGGCCTTCGTTCCTGCACGTATTTCTTGGATGATTTCCCCGGACGATTCCTTTCGCTCATTTCAGAAGAATATTATGATGTCGCAAGATGACAAGTCACAGCCACGAACAGCGCATCCAAGTCAAGTTTGCGCTGAGATTCGCTGTCGGTCTTCGGGAACAAAGTAGAATTAGGCCGTCGTGGTGCTACGCTTGCGAATGTCACCGACATATGAACAAGGGAAGTCTTTATGATACACTAGCCTGTAAACGGTATCTCATACACTCTATACCCTAATCTCCTCGAAATCACAACCCCCCCGGCAGATTTAGTACTTGGGCTTCATGGTGGCCCTAAGTCTGGCGTAGTCGAAGAGACCCTCGATGTTTCCAACGGCGCTGATGGCAATGTCCTGGTCCCAAAGCTTCCTGCTGGCAAAGTCCATAACATCCTTCTCGGTAATGGCGTCGATGGTGCGCTCGATCTCGGCAGGGTTGGCACGGCGGCCGGTGGTGATGAGCTGGCGGCCAATGTCCTCGGCGATGGCAGTGGTGCCATCGAGGGACAGGAGGATGGAAGCCTTGAGCTGGGCCTTGGCGCGCTCAGTCTCGGCCTCGCTGACGTTGCGGCTCAGACGCATCCACTCGCGCTGAGCGAAGTAGACGAGATCGTCGATGCGGTCAGCCTTGTCCGTGACGAGGTAGATACCCCAGAGACTGGCCATGGTTAGCATGAAATGATAACGAAATCAGCCGGGGGCTGCTCACCCGGTGTCGCTGTAGCTGGTAGAGAAGGACATGAAGCTGTTGGCGATGTCGTGCTTGTGAACGAAGCCGCTAAGCTTGCTGCCCTGGTGGGGAGCGTTGCCAATGGCCTTGTCATAGTTGCCAACGATGGCCTGGGCAACAAGGGCAGTGTAGTAGTCGTCGCTGTTCCAGCTGACACCCTCAACGGCGATGGCGATGTTGGCAGTGGGGATGTTGTCGTCGCGAACACGGACATCGGAACCGATGAAGTCGGCCTTCTGCTTGGAGAGCAGGTAAGCCTGGGTCTGAGGGCTGGTGGCGGCAAGGCTGCCGAAGTTCTTCTCGGCAAGCTCGACGAGCTTCTCGTGGGGGATACCGCCAGCGCCGACGAGGACCATGCGGTCAGCGGTGTAGTTGTTCTTGATGTAGTTGGTGAGCTCGGTGCGGGTGATGTCGCGGATGTTCTCACGGGGGCCGAGGATGGTGCGGCCGAGGGGCTGGTGCTGGTAGGCGGTGGCGTGAAGGTGGTCGAAGACAACCTCCTCCATCTGCTTCTCGACCTCCTCAGACTCGCGGAGGATGACGTCGCGCTCGCGCTCAATGGCGGACTCCTCGAGCTTGGAGTTCTGGAGAATATCGGCGAGGATGTCGACACACTGGGGAACGTCGGAGTTGAAGGCCTTGGCGAAGTAGACGGTGTTCTCGCGCTGTGCCAGTGTCAATGAGGAGGACTTTCTGATTAGTTCGGTCGAGAGGAACGAACCGAGGTGTAGGCGTTCAGGTGACCACCCATGTTCTCGATCTCGAGCTCGAGCTGCTGTTGCGTTCGGTTTGAGGTACCCTAGATTGCCGTTAAGCGGGAGTTGGACATCGCATTGGCGGCGCATCGATGGCCTACCTTGAAGGCAAGGTGCTCGAGGAAGTGGGCGGTGCCATTGGTCTCGTCGGTCTCAGCCCTTGAGCCGGCATCGATCCAAACACCGACGGTGGAAGTCTGGGCGAAGGGGGAGTAGTCGGTAGCGACCTAGGAATTCGACGTCAGTGTCTTGTCGCGACGGGCGTGTTGAGGTCAATTGAGTGACAGGGAGGGCAGGCGGAGGCGATGGGTATCGTACCGTCAGTCCGTTCTTCAAGGTCGTCGTCTGAGTCTTGCCGAAGGGGGTGCTGGCGGGCGTGGCGAAGCCCCGGGTGAGAGGGCTCGCTCTGGAAAGAGCTGCCCGGCTTCGCAGCCCCTGCGAGAGGTTCAAAGCTAGTCTCCGGGACGCCATGGCGGAGTTGTGGAGGATAGGGAGTGATATGAGGTGTTTGTGAAATCTTTCGATGAGGTTTCGGCTCAGAATTCAGAAAGCTTTCTGGGGCCGTGGGTGCCTTGGATGCCAGGCGCCAACCACTTTTGGCCCCGAATTGTTCCGGGAGCGGCCAATCAGGGCACGTTTAATTCCAACTCTGCGATGGGGCGGTACGTACCGCAATGCTGCAATTGGGTGCCATCCGAGATCCGTTCACAGGCATCTCATTCATTGATATCATCACTCCAACATCAACATACCTATTCTCCGAAACCTGCACCACGGGTCAATTGAACCAAAGCTCACGATGCCGCCCTCCAGCGATGGATTTCTCACTTCTCCTTCAACCACACTAATATTGGCGCACATCTCAGACGGTGTTGTTCGAGGCATGCACAACGTTGCTGAGCAGCGTCCGTCGAGTATTTTGTGCTGGCAGCAGCCGCCAATTGGCCAATTAAGCGGATCCTGCCCGTGCCCAGGCGGCCGGCGGTTGCGTCAATGGACGTCCCATTCGCGCAGCTGAGACTCGATCTGGCTGGCTGTTAGTGCAGCAGGTCACAGGACTGCCTTTTGACTTCCTCTGCAGATGTCGCCCATCCCGTGCTTCTGCATCGGTGCCGTACTGTGTCACATTAACCCAACTCTACCGTACCTTCGTAGTTGATCCAAACCCCCTCATTCAACTAGCACACATACATCTGAAAGCAATCCGTACATACCACCGTCGGCACCAGGACCAGGCCATCTCACCCTTGATTTGTATGACATCAAGATGCCATCGGACAACTACAGTTTCGTCGACGAATTCCAAAAGCTGTTCGTTTCCAAACAGAAGCCAGCTCCTGAGCCCATCACCGACAACATGAAAGCAATAATTCAAAGCTACCCTCCTCTGGGTCAGTTTACCCAGGTCTCGACTGGGCAGCTGACGGTGACGGCCGTTCTCGAGATACCTGCCTCGCGTGCAGACGAGCCATGGCAAGTTGCTTTGTGGCAGTCCAGCGATGGAGGCGAATGGGCAGACGTGGCCATGTCTCGCCTCGATACTGATAGCCCGACAACTTTGCAGACAATTCCAGATCACGTCCGCCGCTTCTTCTTCTCTGCCTCTCTTTCGGTCAGCAAGACACTCCAATTCACGCTGAAGTTCAGACACTCGGATGCCGACTCATGGCGATGGACCCGTGACGAGCTTGGCGTCGGTGACGGCAACGTCGTCGTGAGCACGGCCCCAGTGCTTCAAAGCGTCTCGGAACGTCTCGAAGACATCGTGACAGGCTTCAATCCTGCATGGAATGTGAAATCTCTCATGAGCCAGTGTCCTGGTACTCGTCTGTGGTCACTGGAAACCGGCGTAGACGCCGTTGACAGCGACGAGTCCAAGATTGCCAACATCTCGTTGGGTATGCCATGGGGAAGCTTCCAGAGGTAAGCCTAGGTCATTGGCCGTTACATATGTTGAGATCCAACAGATAGCTGTATCATACGGTTTACGGCTGGAATGTACATTTGCCATGACACTGACGGGGACAGATGGTTTGCTCTCGTTCGTATATGGACTCCCTGGCTAGCCCCCCGCCATGGCAGGACTTCGTTTCATCTCGACAAAGACGCTGTGCTTTGCTCATTCTTGAGTTCCGAGGGAAAGCATCTCGTATTCCTTGCCGTGAGCGGCGTCAACAATGTGCTATCTGTGTTCCGTCATGATGATTCTGGGCAGATCTCCGTTCATGTGCGTTTGAACCTCGTGCGCAGACGTTGCGGCCTCTGATTGACATCGACAGGCTCGTAACGACGGAACCTCGTCAGAGAACGCAAAGATCCTCGTCGCCATTGGTGACAACTTTGAGAGCGCGAATGCTGCAGTAATGTACCAGGCGAGACACTATGTCATCACAGAGAAGAAAGCCAGCAATGAGTTGCAGGCCGAGATGAAAGCCATCGAAGAAGGCGTCAAGCCGGAATGGATGGAGAACTGGTACGATGGACTCGGCTTCTGTAAGCGATATCCACCGCATGAATCTGAAGCATTTGACTGATGTGGCTGGCTAGGTACATGGAACGCGCTTGGGCAGCGTCTTACAGACGAGAAGGTGTTCGACGCTGTCGACAAACTGGCCGAGAACAACATCAAAGTTACCAGTCTCATTATCGACGACAACTGGCAGACCATCGATTACAGAGGCCATGGCCAATTTCAACATGGTTGGTGTGAGTTTGAAGCCGAGCCGAAGGCTTTCCCGAAGGGTCTCAAGGCGACGGTTGCCCACATCCGAGAGAAGCATCCTCATATCCAGCACATTGCTGTGTGGCATGCTCTACTAGGTGAGATCACTTCCAGGCATGTACTATTATCGGGACTAATTTTCAAGGTTACTGGGCGGGTATCTCGCCGGATGGCAAGATTGCCAAGGAGTACAAGACGGTTGAGATCGTTCGAGAAGACGCCGAGCGACGGAACCTACCTCTAGGTGGCAAGATGACTGTTGTAGCCAAAGAGGATGTCGACAAGTTCTACAATGACTTCTACAAATTCCTTGTCAACTGCGGCATCGATGGTGTCAAGACAGATGCCCAGTTCATGACAGACACATGGGTCTCGGCCACCGCCCGTCGCGAGCTCATCGATGCCTATCTGGATGCATGGACGATATCCTCACTCCGCCACTTTAGCATTAAAGCCATATCTTGCATGTCGCAGACACCGCAAATCCTGTTCTACAACCAGCTTCCTCGCAACAAGCCCGCGATTCTCTGCCGAAATTCAGACGACTTCTTCCCTGAGATCCCAGCCTCGCACCCTTGGCACGTGTGGACCAACGCTCACAACAGCTTACTGACGCAGCACCTCAACATTCTACCTGACTGGGATATGTTCCAGACCGTACACGATTACTCCGGCTTCCATGCTGCAGCACGATGCGTCAGTGGAGGGCCGATCTACATCACGGACGTCCCGGGACAGCACAACCTAGATCTCATCAAGCAGATGACAGGGTTGACGATCCGTGGAAAGACTGTCATCTTCCGTCCCAGCGTCATAGGGAAGACCATCGATCCGTACACTGGATACGACGATGATGGCTTGTTGAAGATCGGTTGTTACCACGGAGCAGCCGTGACGGGCACTCCCATTCTGGGTGTTTTCAACATCTCGGCCCGATCCTTGACAGAGATCATCCCTCTCAGCTCCTTTGCTGGCGTTCTGCCTTCCATGCGCTACGTCATTCGTGCCCACTCGTCTGGAAAAGTCAGCTCACCTGTCACGCCGGGCACACCAGCTTCTGCCCTCACTACTTCGGTGGACGTACGAGGGTATGAGATATTCACTGCGTACCCCCTTTCCAGCTTCGACAGCGAGTCAAAGGGCAAAGTGTGGACTGCCAACTTGGGCCTCGTGGGAAAGATGACTGGAGCAGCGGCGATAGTCAACAGTGATTTCTTGCTGCGACACGACGGCAAGGTAGAGCTCAAAGCTCGTCTCAAAGCATTGGGCGTTCTTGGTAAGTCCCCAAAGTTCCCTGAAGGAGGGTTTCAACTTAACATCACGTCCAGGTCTATACATTTCCAAATTGCCAGAGCTTACCATACACGACGATTTCCTGGTCACCATCCAAAACTCGGTCATCCCAGTCAGCGCGGTGTCTGTTTGCAAGAATGATGACAAGGTCCTGGAGATTGATATCGAGAAGGCGTGGGAGGAGATGGGCTTGCACCCAGGGTGGAGCAATGAGGTTGAGATGACCGTCACTTTCGCCATCGATCATGAGCAGGCAGAGGACTAGTTAGAACCGGTCTCCATCTCATCACCCAAAACATTGGAATAGATAGATCTTGTTCAAACAGCATGAATCATTATTTTCATTATCGCCGTGTTCACCTAGCCTTCCCGCAACCAAAACTTTTTGGCCTCCAACTCACTTTCTAACTTTCTCGTGCGGCTGCAAGTTCAACAAATTCGCCTCCCACGAGAGAATCGCGGGGATCTCCTCCTCCAAGCTCTTGGACCGGCCCTCCCATCCAAAGTACTTGCGCGCCCTCTCCGCCTTGCTCTTCGAGTTGAGGCCCCAACTGTTGTTCGACACACCCTCCGACTGCAGCGCCTCCTTCATCGTAGCCGCCTTGGTCAGCGGCGCCGGCAGGAATCCCTGCTTATACGCCTCCTCCGCGATCCACCGCGCGACCTCGCTCCAGACGTGGTTGCCGCTCTCGACGAAGTAGTACGCCCGGGGCCCAAACACCTCCGGGTCTGCGTTTCTGGAGGCGTCCTGCGTCGCGTCGGCGAGCGTCACGAAGAAGGCCGAGAGGTCGTGCACATGCACGTTGTTCCACTCCGTCTTACCCGGCGAGATGATGGGCGCGAAGCCCTTCTCGAGCGTGGCCTTGGCGAGGGCGGGGACCTGGATGGAGCGCTGGTTGACGGGCCCGCGGCCCTGGCCGTATATTGTGGGCGGAGAGACGATGGCGGTGCGGACGGCGGGGGAGTTTGTGGCAAGGACGATCTTGTCGACGTTGCGGTGGATGGCCTCGTCGGGGAGGCTGAGCAGGCGGTCGATGTCGCGGATGTCGTGGTAGTCCTGCTCCGGGATGGGGGCTTCGCCGTAGCGTTCGTGCTTTTGGTCGTACTATATCGTCCCCTAGAGTGTTAGACACAAGAAGGAGGTTGAAGTATTCAGGACGGAAGGAATAATGTTCGGATCATACCCATTGCAGAATTCCCGTGCCCGAGACGTGAAGCCAGAAGCCGGGCTTCTCGGGGGTGTGGCCCTCGGTGAGACCCTTCGCGATGGCTTGGGCTGAAGGAACGTCGTCCGCAGAGTCGGCGGTGTCTAAGAGAAGCAGTCAATATTGAGTACGGCAAGGCTGCAGGTATGCATTCTCCATGTAAACTTTACGGAGCAGGACATATAACGTACGGACAACAATGTCGGCGGCAGCGGCCTCCTTCTCGATGATGTCCGAGTCGGTCAGGGTGCCGACCACGATGCGGACATTGGCGTTCGGATATGCCTTCTTCACGGGTGCTGCGCGCTCCTCGGAGCGGACGAGGAGCGCATACTCGTAGTCCGGGTGCTTCTCATAGAGGGCATGGAAGGCGTCGCCTCCGATGTAGCCTGTGTGAGTGTGTAAGTCGAGAAACGGCCTGTGTCAAGAGAGGAAAGCGTTTGGTACCCGTCACTCCGGTGCTGCGATGTTAGGTTAATTAGTGACGATTGTTTTCCGAAGCCGCCATGTGAACGACTCACAGGAAAACCTTGAGGGTCATTTCGCTGGGTTGTTCGTGGGGATTCGCCGATTTGTGTGAATGAGACGCTCGGCTGTCTTGAGCTGGAAGAATACGTTGGGCGTCGTGTTTGTATAAATACCAACCCCGCATTGCCCATCATTGCGAAGGACGTCTACCAGCTCATCGACGCTTAAGAATTACGCTGCAGCCGCCCGGACTATGAAACCCAAACAGCTGTCTAAATCCGGGGACGTATTCGACATTTCCCAAATAGATCCCCCTCTTCTAACACCATCTCCCTGAGGAAGGGTGGTGAACTAGAGGCGGGGTCCCTAACGTGAATCGAGGGGCAGGTGCCTGGTGACATCATGGGCCATCACGTCTTCGCGGGGTCCTCGCCATAAGTGGTATGTTTGTGTTGCACTGTCCTGTAGATCCGGGTTGACGATCCGTTTGTCATGTCCCACTTGTTCCCGGTGAGGGGAGTTAGTGTCGGAAATAAAATGAATTCTGCATAGAGCTGACTTGTTGGCTGAGCATGGGTATTACATCAATATTTTACGATCGTGTTTGAATAGTCGCGTGGCTCGTAGTCCAGTTGGGGATGACTTGTGAGTCTGGAGGCTGATTACGCGGGTAAGTGAGACATCGGCTTCAGGGCAGGCTTCAGGGCATGCAGGTTTGGCCAAGCAAACACCATTTGTAGATTAAAAGTAATGACTAGAAAGAGAAAGTCGGCATGCGACCGGAGTAAATGTATCTGGAGTAACGAATGGTGAGGGTTAGGGAGATGAATCGGACAACAGCAGAGACAACAAGCATGCTAGGAATCGCAGGAAATGTAATCGTTATGATAAGGGGAACGATGTGGTCTCTTTCTTTGGAACGACTCTCGCTGAATAACATTGCTAGCTTCACGACAGATGATCATTCCTACAGAAACCCTTAACTCGAATCGGGGATCAAGCGGTCCTAAGCACGTATCTCGATGACCGAGCCATCGCATCACCTTTGGAAGATATTCGGTCAGAGACCCTCGAGACATTGGTGGTGCGCGACCAGTATCTACCGCTGCAAATTGCACATGGCGAGAAGGAACCATGAGGATTGGAGACTACTTATGTTCAACAGAGCTAGTGGAGCATACATGGTCTTTTTAGAACTCATATCTTCAGCAGGTCATGGTGAGTTGCAGAAAAATCATATTCAGAACACACGTCCTGTAGTATTGCGTTTGATGGAGGAGATTCGCTTCGTACTTGGATCTCTACGCAAGATCTTGCACCGCCTCTTGATTGGTGCGAGCCGATGAAAGTCGGTGACTTCTATTCACATGGAACAGCCAGCCCCCGCACTTCGGCATGTCTTAGACATGCAGCGTGGGATGGCCGTTGAGAGTCACTGCTCACAATGACGAAATGCCTGGGTAGACCTGTTCTGATGCTGAAATTGGTATTTTGTTTTCATCGCGTTTTGAGTTGTTAAGAACCCAGATTACGCACATCGACTCGGAAAGTGAGCCGATATCTTTGTTATATCTCATAACCTCTATGAATGGCGTCTCTTCAATCAGTATGCCTTCCGACTTTTTTTTAAGTGTTCCTAAACGCCAGCGCGATGTCTGCTGTCGCGCATTTGTTCTCCTTGTGGAAAGGAGCCGAAAAAGAAGTCAAGTCTCACGCAGGGGTGTTGGGGAAGAATCGTGTCTCGGCAGGTTGAGGCCCCTCGTTTGGTGCCGACAAGAAAGTTGTTCCAAAGTGGGTGATTATGTACGTTGATGGGGTTTTCTCTCATGTTGCGAGCCAGAACTGAGGTGTTGAGAAGTTGTCGGCCGGCGGGCCTCGGGAGAGATAGGTCGGTCGATGGGGACTTGTATCAGGGCCGATGCCGGGGGTTCGAAGATCGAGGGTGATTCAATCATGCGTCCTCGAGGAGGATGACGGTCTTGGTGTCGCCGAGCTTCTCACGTCCGTTGAGACCGGGGATTTCCAGGATGAAGAGGTAGCCAACGATCTCGCCGCCGAGCTGCTTGACGAGGTCTGCCGCCGCCTTTGCGGAGCCGCCTGGTGGGTGGTGTTAGTGGGGCCAGTTGCGAAATGGATGGAGGGGCAGAAATCATGGAGGGGCAATTCTGGCGCCCGCGGCATGTCGCAAAACTCACCAGTCGCGATGATGTCGTCGACAACCAGGACCTTCTGGCCCGGCTTGATGGCATCCTGCTGCATCTGGAAGAAATCGGAGCCGTACTCCTTCTGGTACTCGGCGGTGACGCACGGGCCGGGCAGCTTGCCCTGCTTGCGCACCGGGGCGAAACCGGTGCCGAGACGGAGGGCCAGGCCGGGACCGAAGAGGAAGCCGCGGGCATCGAGGCCGACAACGACGTCGGGAATCTGCTGGCCAAAGGCCTCCTTGACCTGGAGCTCGAGAACGGAGCCGAGAGTCTCGTGGACGGAGGGGTCGAGGAAGAGGGGCATGATGTCGACGAAGTCGATGCCCTTGATGGGGAAGTCGGCGAAGTGACGCAGGGCGCTCTGGAGCTTTACCTTCCCACCGGCGAGTTCGGGGGAGGCGGCGGCGGCGGAGGAGGGCTGTCGTCCCTGGGCATCTTGAGAGGCGTTTGTGGTTGAGGCGGGCAGGTCGGCGGTTCCTCGGACGGGGTGGGCGGCCAGAGGGTTAATTGGTGCCGGCGAGGCGTCGTTAGACAGAGGAATCTGTTCAGAGGACATGTTGAAGAGAGAAGAGAGGAGAGGAGGAGGAAGATTACGGTAGGTCTCTGGGCGGGCTGGTATGATATGTGCAGGTACAGATAGTATCTAGGTTGGCAGAGAGAAAATTTTGGGGTCGGATCCCGGAGTGAGTGAAAGGAGGGGTGTGGGACGCGACAACTGGCGGGCAGGTAGAACAGGCACGGCAGGTAGTAGAGCTACGGCCAAGGCCAAGATTGGCAACCCAAGTGCGGATGGGCCAGGTGCTTAGGACAACCAGGAAGGTCAAGGTACGGGAAGTTTGTATTGTGTGTGCTACAGCGACCGAGTACTTTCACCAAAGTCAACAGGTACCTACCTACCTACCTGCGCATTGCCTTGCCTGCCTGTGTGGACTGAAAATCGGAGGCTAGTCCAGCTCGGCTCGCCGGGATTAGGGGAGGAGGGTGGAGGGTGAGACAAGGTAAGGAAGAGTACCTTAACGAAGGAAAAGCACGAAAGCAGGCTGGCAGATGGCGCGCAGAAGGGGCGTGCCGGGTCGTGGTTGTCCAGGATCATGAAGGGACGAGACGAGGGAGGCCGGAAAAAAAAAGTGGTGAGAGTGAACGCGCGCCATCGATTAGAGGAGTGGAGAGTTGTGATACGGGTAGGGTGTCACTACGGCGGTACGTGTGGTTCAAAGTGGGCAAAAGAGCCAGCCATGACGGGACCTGGGCATTGGCACTGGCGCTCCCGATGACAGAGACGACGGAACGGTTGGGTTCCTGGCAAGGCCTGCCTCTCTGTGTATTGCAAGATAGGGAAAAGCTCACTTCGCGGACCATTATTCCCAAGGTAGATAAGGCCAGCGTTAATTTTGTTTCTTCTGCTGTCTCTTCCCTGCAACGGGCCCATCCATCCCTCTCTCGGATACTCTCTCGGATACCTCCTGTATCTTGCCGACATTGGGCGATAACAACCTCTCCGTACCTAGGTAGGTAAGAAACAAAACGTGCTCAAGCATCATATTTCTCCGACCAGAAGACCGCCGAGCCATCGGTGACAGGCAACGAGCTCTCGCATGTTCCGTTGCTTTCCTCTTCCTGCGCGCCGTCGAAACTCGCCTCGCACGATATGGGTATCTGCCTGTAATAGCAAATGGTAAGCCAGCTCTGGCGCAGGTGGGATGAAATGGCATGGCGTGGCATGGCACAGCATACCTTAGGTAGGTAGTAGCATGGCAAGGCCCGGCTTGCTTGTATCTCTCTCTGCCTCTCTGCCCCTCCAACGCGACTTTGACCCCTCCATCGGCGAACGGACTGTTGTGTTTCTGTCTCACGCACATCAGGCAGCTCAGCACCAGCATGAACATGAGCGTGAGCCCGACGCCGCTGTGGTCCCGGGGCACCAACGCTGTACGGAGGCTGGACTGGACTGGGCCGGGGACCTTGCCGTTTCCCTGTCCTGTCCAGAACTGATGAATGGGAATGCAGCGATGGCTGATGCAGTGCAGCTTCCTGCATGCACATGTAGGTGGTACAACGATGCCACGCCATTCCACGACCTCATCTTCCGTACGGATAAGGTAGGTTACGCATGCTGCTCAATAAGGTTGTTGATGGGCTCGGCTCGGCTGGGGATCCATTGTGCCGTGCGGCCACGCTCATCTCAATGGCGGTCGGTAGGTTGCTTGGTTTTGGGATGACATTGTTGACGCTGATGTTGAAGCCAATTGCCTGTGTTACTGTGTCACTGTGTTTGTTGTGTTGCCGTCAACTGAAGTTCAGAGGGCAGCCCAGATGCTACAGACCACACGTCCCTCTCAACTTGTGGGGTTTGTAGCAGTCCGACCATGAGGAAAACAATCGGCTCGTTTCAAACGTCTGAAGTTGCCCATGGCCCGTGGTGAGTCGTTCAACAAGGTTGTGAAATAGGGATCCATTATCTCAATACCATAGTGTATGGACGAGGTTGACTGAGGACACAGGAGAGGCCGGAAGACGTGAGGCGGATTTGCGGTGGAGAAGAGTGAAACAGAGGGGACGGGAGGGACAGGAGGGACAGGAGATGATAGGGCAAGACCGGTACTTCTGGAAGACAATTGTTGGATGTTCAATGCAGGGTATCGTACTGATATTGGACAATGGAAGGGAAGGGAAGGGCAGGAAGCACGGCTTCTGAGCTCTTGCATGTTGCCAGGCAGGAAGCGGCGCTTATGACGACGAGATCAACGTCAACTGCATTGCACCGCATCGCTTGGGATCTTGCGGCGGTCTAAGTCTTTTCAACCGCCCTCCGTTGCTCTTACCCAGAGGAATCCCGGAGTAGCTTAAGGTGCCTTGCCTTCTTCTTGCCTTGAGGTGCTTCGACCAACCGGAAAACTCGATGGGACCGCTACGTGCTATTCAGACCATTAACACATCCTTCTACATGCCGTTATCCCCCCTCTCCGCACCTCTCTAGAACGCCACTCGTTCCTGTTTTGCTTCTAGATGCATTCAGCCCATGCACCTCCCTGTCCCTTCGGGGCCTTTTACGGGGACAGCGAAGCAGACCGGGACCCTACGTCTTGGCCATGACCCCTGGGCCTGCTCGCTCGCTCTAGGCGGCGGCCAGTCCAAGATATCTTCGCTTAACCACAACTTCTACGACGAGTCTATCACTCTCTGCGGGTACTGCGTTCTGTCAACCTGCTCAATCCATGGCCCAGCCTGTCCATATCCAGCAAAGCTCAAACTCGACGTCAAACCGGAACTCAAAAAACCCACTTCAGCAATAAAAGCCCCGGTAGCACATACAAACATGCTTCAGCTGGGCACCTCAGTTTAGGGGTCCTTTTCCATATGCTATCTGACTTTCACTGTGGTATTCGATCAATAATCATATTACACCCCACTCATCCCGTCGAAACGTCTCATCCTCCCCGTCCCTCCTCCTTGGACCATCAAAGTCTAGAGCAATGGGCGAACCACCATCACATCATCCTCCCATCACTTCGCATTGAGTCACGACCAGGGCGTCTGTCGAATCAGAAGTCAAGACCGGTCATGAACGGCCTTGCAACCCCCGCGCCTCGACACGAACGGACCCATGTCTGACGGGATTTCCTCCTTCACTTGGCGGTGCCTATGCTGCTCATCCGTCACTTCTCAACGGTATCAATCACAAAGTACTCATCCCACCACCACACCACATTTCAGTTGATGAACTGCCCAACCAAGCACTCAGCTCACAAAGAGGCCCTGGTGAACCGGTATCTCAGCCAAGGTGCCTGGATCTTCAGACAATACCGATCCCCCACGGCGGGCAAGCTGCAACGGCATCTCTTCGGTGCCCCCATAATTCAAGTTCCATCCGAATCCTCTGCGTCCATGTTATCCGATCATTTCCAAGCACCATCCCGGAACTGCCACAGGACCTGGAACCGCCTCACCTGAAGGTGCCTATTTCTAGCTGACGACATATGGGTCTCCGACTGGCAACGTAGGGTTTAGGCCACGTTCTGTCAGCCTTTTGCCAGACACTCCATCCATCTTCCCGGATCAAGCTTGGGAAAGCTTGTGAACAGTGTGCATGGTCGATCCGGTCTGGATCGCGACAGCCGCCCCGTCCGTCACAGCCACGCAGCGAGTTGCTCTGTAACGAAAGTCTTTCACGTCAAAACCGCCCCAACGCATCAGATACGCCGTCCAGACAGTTGTTCCGCCACATGCATTCAAATCTGATAATGGCGCTAGACAGCGGTGGTTCAGGCAAGTAAGCAAGGTCCTACACAACCGCAATGTCCTCGCTATCTACACATGCACGCCGTGCTTTCGCGGCCATCCGCTGGCGGCCCGGAAGCCATTCCGCCAGACTCACTTTGAAGCAGTGTTACCCTTGGCCACTGCGCTGAGTGGCTGAGGGCATCACCTCTTTGTCATGGAATTCACCACTGGGGCCCGTTCAAGCTGGGGACGAGACGCGGCATCTCCACCGGTCGATCGCATTTGAAGCGTACCCTACATAAGGTAGGTAGCTAGGTACTGTGCTACAAATTCTCAACTGCCTGTCACTGTGTGTATCCCCGGGCGGCTCGGACGGAGATGCCAATGCCGTAACCCTGCTGTCCTTTGACATGCAACCTTCTGTTCCCGGGGGGGCTGCTGAACTCACCCGCCAGCTCCAGAATCCTAGACATAAAACAGACTGAGGTGCGAGATGTCCGTACGATTGCCTTTCCCAATGAAACAAAAGGCGCTGCTCGGTCAGCCGGCAGTCATCAGGAAAACTACCTTGCTACATATTACAGCACGACGACATTTCTGGGGCCGAACCAAACCTTCAATACTGGACGTTTGTTTCCTGCTCGACCGGCACCCCTGCAATCGCCCACACGCCGACCAGTCTCGCAAAACCGGCCCATGGACGACGAGACCCCGACTCACTCACATGCCCGGAGGCACCAGCAGCGACATCAAGATCTGTTGCATTAGCGGCCCTTTTTTTTTCACAACGTTCCGGCACAAGGTCGAGGCGGTCCCCATTCGGCATTACAACTTGCGTAACCGGGGCTTTCCGTTACGACCTTGGTAAATGTTCCGCAGCTAGAAAGTCTTTACTACATGTCAGCATGCCTAACAGAGAGAGAGAGACATGGAGAGAAAGATGCCGTGCCTCCGGCGCCGCTAGCACGCAAGTCGCCGTAAATGAGTCAGTTTGATGACCTACAGGCGCCGTCCGAAGGCTGTTAGGTCCCGTAGTGCGCGCAAACCGCGTCCCCTTCTTCACCGCCTCCTCCCACCCGGCCTCGGCGCCATTGGCTGGGCAGGAGCACGACTTTTGGGGGGAAAGCATGCTGTTATTCGATATGCAAATGTGGGTAACTATATGCTGACGTTGCTCAAGCTTCGAAAACGACGCGCCACTACCAGAGAGAGAGTGAAAGACGAAAGACAGACCTTATTCGTGCCAGTTGGCAATGGATGGTCCCCGTCCGTTCCTAGGAGGCACTTTAGCTCACTGCGACTCAGAGGTGACCCCCGACGTGCTTGACTAAGGTAGTTACACTGGACAGAAGGGCGGCGCTTCTGCCTGCTGCTGGGCTTATCAACAACGTGAGGTGGTCATATCTAGTCGGCTGTCTCTCTGTCTGTCTATCACAAAACGCTCCGCGCGGGGGGAGGGGGGGCAATCTAGTTTCTGTGCTCTCTACATCTGCAAACATGACAACACCGTCCCAGCGAGCCGGCGACGCTCTCATTCGGTAACCCGAGCCGCACAGGAGCTTGACCGAGCTGTCAGTGGGCAGCCTCGCCGCGTCGTCCCGGAGGGTGTCGTCGCTCGTTGGGCCGCAGGGGGTGGGTAGGACAGCGTCATGCCGGTGGCCGCAATCAGCCAAACGGGGGGCCTAAAAATCTAGACACCCTCTTCTCTCTCTCTCGCCGGTTCGCTGTGCATGTGTGTGTGTGTGAGTGTGTGAGTGAGACAACCCAAGCAACGAAAAAGATCTTCTTGGCCTGTTGTTCCCTATCACGCTTGCTGCAGATGATGTGCATTCGCGCGCCAAGGGCCATTTCGCTATCGGAGGAGCGTCATCATGTTGCTTCTCGTAATCTTCGTCTCATTACTTCTATTACTCATTGGTCTTCTTTCTGTCTAACGAAGAAGAACGAAAACGCCGCGGTCATGCTCTGAGAGGAAGGGGGGGAAAACCAGTGGTATCTAACATCTAGTGGTCGTGAGAGACATCTAAAAAGGGGAAATGGGTATCTTTCTCGTTTCGTCTTCCGCAACGGTTGCCATCAGGGGATGCGCGCAAAACGAAACCAAAAAAACCTAGTGAGAGTCGTGAAGAAACAACGCGATTTATACAAACTCGCGATTCCTCTCATCCTTGAGGACAAAGGTATGGAGAATGGTAAAAAGACAATCATCAAAAAAAGACCATACGTCTGTCCGGTATGGCTATAACCGATGCCGATGCCACCCAACTCCTGATAAAAAGACAATGAAACCGGCGATAAGATCGGGCAGCATGGGGCATATTAACGTCGCAAATTGGGGTGCGAAGCAGTCTGTCGTAGGAGGTGTCGTCAGGGGAATTGTAGCCGGATGATTGAGAAGAACATGTTTTGAAGCACATGAAACATGACAGCCACACTCGTCGGCAGCAGCTCAGGCCAGACGGCGAGATCAAGCTTTCCCTCCATACCGACGTCGACCCCAAAAATGTAGCGGATGAGCACGCGGACGCAGATGGATGCCACGAGCTCGCAGCCCCATGTGACCGAGGAGGCCCAGAAAGTCAGGTTGAAGTCGTAATCGTCGCCAACCTCCTTCATGTCGAATGCGAAGTAGGGATAGACGTCTTTGTTGGGGCCAAAGTGTAGAACCAGGACGCTGCCCAGGAAGGCCGCCATGGACACGTTCTCCGCCAGGAAGCGGATAAACACGTTGCGGGTGCAGACCTTTTGATACGACGCGTAGGACTGGTCTGTCAGGTTGAGAGTGACGGTAATGCGGTGATAGAATCGCGACATCGTCAAAGGGGTGAGGATGATGAGGGTGCTGCTGGAAAGTATCTGAAGATACACGAATTGCTCTGGGGAGCGAAGGCGGGCGTATAGCGCGCGAACATAGGTTTGGTAGGTGAGCATGAAGTATCTGTGTTTTGTTAGATGTGCTGTCTGTAACAAGGAAAAGGGGTTCGCTTACAGCTTGAATACCCAGCTGAGAGGGTAGCTCCCAACACGTTCGCCCTCGCGGATGCCTAGAAGCCAACCTGTCAAGGCGTCGAGTAGATGGACTGTGATGATCCAGCTGTAAACGTAGACGATTGTTTCCAAATTGTTGTGGGGTAACGTTCGTAAGTAGATCTCTGCATAGGCTTCTCCTATCACATACGCCATGAGGCCGACAAACAAGGCTAGGCAGAACCAGATAAAACGGACGAAGCTGGCTGGCAGCCATCTACGGCGTATCCTCACGCTGGTCAGGTGTCTAGGCTGCTGCGAGCCGACCTGTAATGTCGCGTCCGGGTCGAACGAGTCGCTGCTGAGATTTGGCCGGCGACGGTTATCTCGTCGGGGGATACTTCCTTCAGCCTCACCAGTCCACCAAGACGTTGTGAAGATCCGCTGCGTCTCAGAGAGCGAGTGGCGTAATTTCAAGTGGCGTTCTGAGGTGAGGAGAATGCAGAACGCTATAGCTACCGGCATAGCCATGACGATAAACGTCCAGGAGATCCAAGCCGTGTTATGTTGAGTAAGGAAGCGTGTTTCTGGGGTAAGATAAAGCGGGATGGGCACTGCTATTGAAACAATGGCAATCAAAGACATGGTGACTGGGAAGCCGAGGGATTGCGGCCACCTAGGAGCGTGTAAGTCAGTGGAGACTTCCTCCATACACTTGGAGGGATGCCATACCAGTTCAGGCTGTAAAGATTGAAGACCTTGGTGATCCAAATCAGTGCCGTGATGTTGTAGAAGCCGTAGTAGACGAATAGGAAGAACCAGAAACTAATCTGCACTCGTGCTTCTCCGTGACCAGGTATCTTGCGCCCCGAGCCAGACCCGGGGTCACTACGGTCGTCATCGTCGTCAGGAAACTGATATTGCGGAAACGGCAGCGCACACCACGCAATGGCCTGCGTTTTCCCAGCATCAGTACTTATGTTGCAATCAAACGAGGGTCTGTTCATCGGTGGTGACATACCAGAGCAGCGGGCATCAACACCAGACATCCATACCGACTCCACCAAACGTCAACCACCTTCTTGACGGCAGTCTGCTTTGGCTCGACCCAAACGTCGACAATCCTGCGCCATGTCCGTTGCCATAAGCTCAGATCCCCCAAGTCGACTGTATCGACCCCATCATCTTGGTTATCGAGACTAGCTGCGGAGAGAAGCGCGCCGTAGCCGACGTGCACACTGCCACGATTGTTGGAGAAGAGACCGAGGGTGCTGGAACGCCGACGGCGACCGCTGACGTCGGAGTCTTGGGGTACGGCGCGAAAGCGGCCTAGCAGAGGAGACGAGTCGCTCGTGAAGCGGGTTCGAGACTCGTTGCCTTGCGTGAATTGGAAGAAGCTCGGCATCGCTTCGCAGTTTGGAGGGTATCGTCTATCTTCGCGACATTGAGTGTGGTTTGTTTACTTTCCACTCGTGGCAGGCTGAGTTTCTGTCGACAGTCGTGGTTGAGATGCTTGGGATACGCGCTCGAGTGCAAAGTCTAGAAAGTATTGTCCCGCGAGAGTAAATACTGCCTTATCGTGATCTTGCTTATATCCAGGATGACGCGGGTCTGGCAGGAATGTTTGCTCGATGTCGTACAGTAGTAGCTCGTGGTGTGAGGAAAGGAATCCCGGACTTCATCCAGTGTAAATTGGGATTTCAGTGGCTTATGACGCTAGGGCGCCCGTGTACCTGGGACGGTCCCTGGTTTTCTGGCGGACACGGCGGATCAAGCCCCCTGGCATACCGGGCGCTAGCGCTGTTTGGGCGGAGCTTCGAATGTGTTGGCCTGTGGAGACCTCATGCTGAGTTGACCAGTCCTCCGACCGCCGGCCGGGGGCCGCATGATGTGTGGTAGATGAGCACTCGAAATGAGACTGAAGATTGAAGGGTTGAACGCCGTTACCGTCTTTGTGTTTCCAAATATTATCGTAATTCTGCATACTCCTTACAGTCGCCTCAACTCCCATATGAGATAACAAGTGCCGGTTTACCTACGGCGCGCAGATCTAGGTGGTAATCTAGATGCAACTGCAAGAGCCCGTCAAACAGCCCGAACGTCATGATGTTGTAGTACAGATCCCTCTCAGTCCTCGTCATTGTCCATGGTCTCCTCGAATCCTTCTGAGTCCTCGGTCTCCTCTGAATCCGTGGAATATTGTTTCTCTTTGGGCACGTCCACAAAGTCAACCTCGTTGTCGCCGTCGCCGTCCTCTTCTTCACCCTCAGCCTCGGCCTCAACTTCCACATCTTTAGAGTCTTCCGAGAAGGCCACAACTTTGGACGTCGGCGATTTCTTTGGTGGCTCCAAAACATCACCACTCCAGGGTTTGCATTCCTTGACCAGCTCACCGCACCTGAGACAAGTCCAACCCTCGCCCTCCTCTCGCTCTAGCCGAGTCGCGAGACAGACGAAGCAGTATATGCAACCGCAAGGAATAGTCTCGTATGGGTTTGTAATATCTGTTTGGGCCGATCCAATGACACCGCTCGAGGCCGCAGCCGCCATGATCTCGGTCTCCGTAGTTGCCAGAGCGTTCTGGTCCTGGTAGCAGATGGCGCAAGTGCGCTCCGGCAGAAAGCCATACTCTCCGTTGGCCGACTTGTCTTCGTCTCCGCTTGTCGTCATGATTGACTTTGTCTTGCGCCACGTTCGTGATATCCATCTCCTCCACCGATTGATGCCAATAAGTGGGAGAACAAACAAAAGGAACTCGGTGAAGGCATGCCAAACGAGTTGCCGATTGAGGTATTCGAAAGACACCTCCCGGCTCACCTGGCTTGTTGGTGGGGCGAGGCGCATGCGTAGTACTCTGTCCAAGAGTGTGCGATATCTCCCCTGCAGGAGGAAGACCAGGAAGGAGACGAAGGCTGCTCCCGCGTGCAGAGTGGTGATTCTCGACGTGATGCGCGACAGTCGCTGGAGGCGTGGATTGGGATCCCCGTATCCTTCGTCATGCTCCAGCAACCAGTTCTCCCATTTGTCCCAGCCGTATCTTCCAAAGACAGTAGCCAGTCCGTAGAGGGACTTTTGCCATCTGGAGGGCGCCACCAAAACAGAGCCGTCCTTGCGCGCGTCGGTGTATTTCAGGTTCTGCAACGCTGCACCATAGGTCGCATCATGATCCCACACGGTGAGCTTGAACAGCACCGCGCGCAGTGCCAAGAGAATCTCAGCTGACCAGTCGTCTTTCAGGTGGCCGCCGGCAAAGTATTTGAGCGCATCACCAACCTGGCCGCGCAGGAGCTCCAGCAACTCGTCGTCTAATAATTCGGCATCGACCTGTCCGACTCTGAATGCCGGACGCGTGCCGTCTTGGGCGGAGATGGCGTCCCATGCTGATCCGAGTCGGCTAAAGGGGAAGGGCAGCCGGTCAATCTGGGCGCGTGCTCGTGATGATTCGTGTTGCGCGGCGATTCGGGCAGCGTTCTCTGCTTCGCGGGCTTGTCGTCGGGCTGCCAGGCGCTGCTGCGCTTGCGCAAAGTTGGTCGATGTCATCTGGGCGGCATTGGGCGGTGGAATGTGTAGGCGAGATGCAACTTGCTGAGCATCACACCTCTTGCCCAGGTTGTCGAAGACGACGGGGGGATGGGAAGTTGGATGGGTGTCGGAAAATGAGCCGAGGTCCGCCGTTCCAGCGAGCGATTAGCAGTAGGCCAGTCCACTACCGCGGGCAAGAATGCTGGGGGACAGGCGGTGGCCTGGGCCGAAATGTCGGCCGGCGGAGCATCTGACGTACCGGGGCGCCCGGGCCACCCTCTACCTACACCTCCACTGCTCCCTGCAAAGATCTCCACGTTGCGTCGGTACCAATCCCTCCATCGGCTCTCCACTGACTGTCCGTTATCAAAGACCCTGATATTCGAGTCTGGATACCTACCAAACCTCCCCGTCCGCCCCTGCAAGTCCCCGGTTGTGGCTTGCCCGACCTTATCACCACATCATACCTACATACCCTTGGGTAGGAACGGCGTCAAAAACTACTTTTGGGGACGTCGGCGACCATCTTACAAACCACATCTGTCATGCATTGCACGTCTGCATCAACACTGCGGGTGAACCAGCTTACCTCAGATCGTGTGTCACGTCGACAAGCGAGGTCCTGGCCTCATCCCGGCGGGAAGCGTCAACATTGATTGCTTGGGACGAACTCAACGCGACCTTTAGCGCCTCTACGCTCCCTGCTTCGGATATGGCCGCACGCGCCAGTCCCCATTCTGATGCTTGTTCCCTTCTTCTTGTCTCTATCGTCACCGCTGCTTGTCGGGCCTATGCACTCCAAGCGATACTCGAACGTCTATTCGCTACTCTGACCTACCGGCATGCCAGAGCCTGCAGCTACACCCAGACAGGAAGCACCCTTCACAAAGCCACCAATACGTTGCTGACTTTAAGAACTGACCGCAGCCCAGATCACATCTACTCGTCCCCCTGATTGGCTATTGCCCGGTCATCAAGATGTGAATCTAAGTCAAGCTTATGTTGAAACCCCTTCCCCCGGCCCCAAAAGTCGGGATGGCTTTGCAAAAGAGCTGTTATGGCTGTGCCGGCTCGTACGACCTGCCTTCCGGTGCAGAAGCGTGGCGTTCTCTGGTCCCCGCCCTTTGCTCTGGAATCTTCATTATCCCGCTTCTTGAGCATGATGGTTGATCTAGCTGTCGGACTTAAGCGATACCCTGGCTGAATCGTGGCGCATGTTTGCTTCATGGAATTCTCACGATGTGGTAACGTTACTCAGTCACAATTTGAATCATGAGCGAGCAAGCCTGGCAGCAAGGAATGTTCTGAATACAGCACCCGAGGGGTTCGGAGCTCTGCCAGGCGCCTTCGCCAGCTGACAGCACGGGAAGCCCGTCCCAAAGTTGGGTTTTCTCTGGTATCACACGAATTCCCCGTTTCTACATCCATCATGTATCAAACGGTTGTTGGCCGTCTCAAGCCCATCCTTCTTGAACACAATATCGTGAGCTTCAGAGGCCAACAGAGGAGTTTCGCGCGCTCCAGCGTTTCGGAGAATGAATCGGAGTCCAATACTCGCCTAGACATGACTTTGAGCCAGCTCTTAGGGCTGACGGGAAAAGCGGGAAGGCTCAGCCTAGGCAACGTGCAGCAGGCTGATTAGCAAGTGCTACACGTGCAGGATAACTAAGACCCGTTTCAACCAGGTGTACATCCTAACGTTATTTGTCCAATCAGCCGGAGCGTGGTGGTGGTATTGGACCAGCCTCGACGTAACCCAGCCCCAATACGGACCCTCGACAGAAGCTTACCAAGCTGCTTCTATTTTTCACTCTATGGCTCAAAGACTCAAATCCACGCCATTTCGTCCTTCAAACCCCATCCAGGCAAGGGAATAATGCCTGACCAGGCTCTCAACATGTGCGGAGTGGCGGCGGACATGGGCCTCCCACAGCAGTCGGTGCTGCTCAACCGACTTTACTCAGGCACTCACACCTTTACCCGTTTTGCTCTTGCGTCACTGCATTGCTTACCTGCCAGAACCGTTTAATGGGAAAACGTAACATTGAGGCATCCGGCCGAGTTGACCAGGGTTGAGGGTGCTCCACGACGCACCTGCCGTCGTCCTCTTCATTCTACGAGTTACATAAACAACGCCAACCCTCGCCGCTCAACTCCAGATCATCACGAGGCCATCGAACGCTCCAGAACGATCTACTTCTTCTTTCTTTGAACCTACCTAAGCAAAAACAGCTGTGGCCAGACTTGCGGTACACACGATGGAATCCGAGACGACAAGCAGCCCGGGGTCAGCCAGTGGCATGACGGATTTCCAACCGCGTGCCGGCGCTACGAGGTCCAAGGCCACCATTCGAGCATCATTGGCCTGTGTTCCATGCAGGTCCAAGCATGTCAAGTGCGACTCAGCTTTGCCTGCTTGTCTTCGATGCCGCTTAGAGGAAAAGACGTGTTACTATGCCAAGTCCAGGCGAGGTATTCGAGATCCCAAGAAGCGAAGCCTTATCAACGATCCCATCGGGCCCCCTTCAGCTCCATCGGAGACCGCGACATCATTTCCCTCTCCAGAACTTGCCAACTTTGACTTTCCTATCAACGTAGTCGACAGGCTACCGGGGGGTTGGTCGCTGAACAAGGCACAATTCCCTGATCCCAGGACAGCCTCGCCAACTTCATTCCTGTTCGACCTCTACTTCACCAACTTCCACGACACGCACTCGTGGCTTCTACCCAAGCCCCAGCTCCTGAACCATATCCGGTCTGACCCTCAGTCGTTCCACTTCCTCGCCAGCTGCATCACCTATGTCGGATCTCTCTTTTCCAGAGCCATCTCTTCGGAAGAGTTGCGGGAGAAGGCGTTCAGCCTGGCCAGCGGAGGGCTCCCAATGACTCCTTGGACAGTCCAAGGGCTTCTCGTCCTAAGCGTGGCGGCCTTTGGAGAGAGCCGAGTGGATTTGAGCAACGGCTGGATGGATGCGGCGGTTCAAATGGCACTTGACCTTGGAATGCACGAGAGGGCGTTTGCAGATGCCGAGCCAGATCCTTTCATGGCCGAAAGCTTCCGCAGAACATATTGGGCGCTATATTTTCATGGCAACATGCGAGCGATGCGCGAGGACTTGCCGGGTTTCTCCCTCCTTGGGGTCGTGGCAACCACGGGGTTGCCTTGTGAAGAATGGGAGTATCAGTCAGGAGTAAGTGGATTGTTGCCATTCTTTGGAACGGGAAGCTGACTGCGAAAAGGAAATTCCACAGCCCATTTCTCTGGCACAGTACGACGCCAGGGATCCCATGGACGATAGAAGCTATTCATCGTGGACTTACTTAATCGACCTCTGCCGGCTTTGTGGGGAGTTGATTCTCCCAATGTCCACGCTGCCTCGTGAACTATTGGCAAATACCGTCGACAGGGCCGATTCCAGACTCGTCGGATGGCTGATCAGTTTGCCTAAGTGGAAGCAACAGTTGGTCGATTCAGGTGGCGCTGTTGACATGATTCTCTTCCACGCAATGGCCTACGCTCACAGGTATGTGACTGGCTCCTATCTGCTTCTGATTCTGGCTCCTGACATAACGTCTCCAGTTTGAGGATAAGAATGCAGCTGCCCTTCGGAGCATTGGATCTCGGTATCCGAGATCTCCTGAGTCTTGGTCCGCTCTTCAAGACACGCGAATCACCGCCGCCTCGGAATCCGGGAACTCACACTGCGCCATACCAGTGGCTCGAGTGCTCAACAGCTCTCCAAGCAGGACTTTCGACTATCGGCTTGTTCAACTTTTCGCTGCCCCCAGCCAAGTACAGTCCGGCATGCATAATTGGACTACGAGGGGCTGCGCTACCCCTACTCGACGCGAAGATGTATGGTGCAGTCCAGTCGCCCGCCTTGCGAGAGAAGCTTGACCTCCTGTTGGGCGTCTTGAAGGTTGCTGGAGAGATGTGGCCTATTGCGAAGAACATCGGTAACGAGGTGAATGACTTGCTTAGAGACATGGACGCCACGAGTCACCGCAACATGATCCCGCACTTTGATCCATGTCTAGATGCCTTTATCAATGACATGACATCTTCGGGGAACGCGGAAGAGCCCAGTATGTTTGCTTTCTCCGAACCACGGACAGCGGATGAAATGCTTCACTGGAGTGCAGGCTTGACTGGAACATTTCAAGTCTAGGAGAAGGGTCCGCTTGGTGACTACGCAAAAAGGGGGAGTTTTCACATATCGTGTTATAACTATTTCTAGTTATTCTGCTAAATATTTGTTTTATGAAGGGAAAAGCGGTGGTAAATGAGGTCGAGCAATCCAAGCTTTTTGCGATTGCCACAGACAAACATTTCAAAACCGACAGGGAAAGAGGAGTTATGGCGTGCCTAAATATACCACAGAAACAAAAACAAATAGGAGTTTGCTTTTCATAGTCATTAGAGAGATATATGTTTTATAAATCGCAACAAGCTTTCGATATCAGGAAAATTCCGAACTGGGGGAGTATCTGAGAATGTGACCGGATATCAGCTGAAGAGCGAACTAGTTTGGCCTCGGCGGGCACTACTAAGGTACCTAAGGTACCCAGGTAGGTGAGGATAGATGCAGTTGAAGTGTCGGTTGGCACATGCTTCATCCCGCCCATGCTCAAGTAGCTAGGCCCATGCTCGAAATGCTGCTTCTGGAAGTCAGTGACGGTAGGACAGGAAATTCCACGCAATATCAGCCGGAAAGCTTCTTTTGCCTGCCGTTTCCATTTGCACAGTGCACCGTTTCTTCAGCGCCCCACTACCCCGCGATGGGCGCCCTGTGCCAACCTGGAACCTAACTGTGGAAGTGTCCCGACGCGCCAGTTAGTGAGTTGCCCCGCCACAGGCGATAACGCCTGTCTTGCCTAAATTTCCTACCGCCTCCCCGCCGCCTTTTCAATACGAGAATCTCCTGCCGATTCGAACGTCATTACGCCGACCTCTTTGGGACCAACGAAACCGGTACCGACGTCTTGGTCGCTCACCAGGAAGACCGCAACGATGAGCTTCGCTATTGAGGTGCCCGGCGATGCCAACCCTCTCAGCCTGCAGGAGCTCTGCCGAGCCCTTGAGTCTGCGACCTCGACCGACTATGCGCGTAGACAGGCCGCCGGTCAGCAGCTCACATCATGGGAAACCGAGAAGGGTTATTTCTCCTCCTTGCAGGTAACTGACTTTCCCAAATAGCTGCTCTGACTAGGCATTATAAGCTAATGTTCCTTACCGCAGACCATTTTCCTGGACAAGTCCCTTCCCTTCGACATCCGATTTCTGGCCGTGATCCAGCTTAAGAACGGCATCGACAAGTGCTGGCGTCTACTCCCGAATGTCAAGGGCGGCTTGGATCCCGAGGAGAAGAACCTCATCCGACAACGCCTGTTTCAGGGTACACTGGAAGAGGAGGAGAAGGGCCTCTCGCTGCACAACTCGTTGGTTACCGCCAAGGTCATCAGGATTGACTACCCTCAACACTGGCCGGATGCCTTGTCCAACATTATTGGTCTTGTCAGAGGCTCCAAGGATGGCAATCAACAACATTTGCACGGTTCTCTGCAGATCCTGCTCCGCGTTGTCAAGGAACTGGGCACTGCTCGTCTGCGGAGATCGCAAACAGCCCTCCAATCTGTAACTCCTGAAATAGTTTATCTTCTTGGAGAGGTTTACACGGAGAAGTCGGCAGTCTGGATGGGATTTCTCACAAATGGACGCGGCGACGAAGATGAGGCCGACTTGGCTATGCTCATCAGCCTGATTTCTCTCAAGATACTGCGCCGCCTGCTCGTCGTTGGCTACGAGGCACCCCATAACGACAAGACGGTTCAGCAGTTTTGGACTGTGTCGCAAAACCATTTCGGCCAGTTCCTCAGTTTTGTGAGCCACGACTCTCACGTACCGGCACCGTACCAAGACACTGTAGGAAAGCACCTCTTGCAGTTTACCAAGCTTCACATCGACATGTCCGAGTCACACCCTGCCAGCTTCGCTGTTCTTCCCAACTCTCTACCCCTTGTACACGCATACTGGGAGTTGGTTGCGAAATTCGCCGAAGTCTTCGAGAAGTCGGGCGGAATCCGCCAGTCATCAGGCGACTCTGGGCAGTCAGAGTCAAAGTCCAAGGTGGAGGGTCCCTTGCTGGAGAGACTTGCGCTTAGAGCCCTGCTCTTGATGAGATCATGCTTGAGGATAGCGTTTTACCCAAAGCAAACCTTCAAGTACAGGAGCACAGAGGCCAAGAAGGACGAAAACGATGCTGTAGCCCTGATCAAACAGGAGCTTCTCAAGGACGATTTCGTCGTTCAAATGGCAAACATTATCATCACACATCTCTTTGTTTTCCGGAAGGCGGACCTGGACGCATGGGAAGAAGAGCCAGAGGAATGGGAGCAACAGGAGCAGAGTGAAGGCAATGCGTACGAGTGGGAGGTGCGCCCGTGTGCCGAGAAACTCTTCTTGGACCTTCTCGTCAACTTCAAGCAACTCATGATACCCCCCCTCCTTTCCTACTTTGAGACTGCGACAAACCCACAAGCAGATATCGCTACCAAGGAGGCAGTGTACACTGCTTTGGGCTTGGCCGCACCGAACGTTGTCAATGTCTTCGACTTTGACGCCTTGCTGGTTTCTACTGTTGTTCAAGATGCCCAGCAGCAAGGTCCTCTTTACAAAGTGCTCCGCCGCCGAATCGCGATCATGGTCAGCCAATGGGTCACTGTCAAAATCGCCGATGGCAGCAGACCACTAATTTACGAAATGTTCCGTCATTTCCTTAATCCTTCCGATGCTACCAACGATGTCGTCGTTCGTATTACCGCCGCGCGTCAACTTCGATGGATCGTGGATGAGCTTGCTTTCAGCGCGGAAGCTTTCCTTCCTTATGCCGCCGATGTGCTGAACGAGCTTCTTCAACTGCTTCAGAATGTCGACATTGACGAGACAAAGCTGGCCGTTTTGGAGTCTATGCGCATTCTGGTGACTCGACTGGAGCATCATGTTTCCCAGTTTGGAGATTTCATCATGTCTAGTCTTCCAAGCATCTGGGAGAACTCTGGAACTGAGGAGTACATGATCAAGCAAGCCATAATTGCCATCTTCGCCGCTTTAGTCATGTCTATGGGCAGTGATTCTCAGAGATATCAGCATTTGATGGTCCCTCTATTGTCGGAGGCAGCAAAGACTGGCTCTGATCTCCACACATATCTGATTGACGAAGTTCTAGATCTGTGGAACTCGGTTTTGATGCAGAGCAACCCTCCCGTCTCTGCTGACATTATGAGCATAGCAGAACTTTCCCTGCCTCTTCTGGAGTACCAGACTGAGACCGCGGCAGTAGCCCTTTCGGTCGTCGAGTCGTACATCCTTTTGGGTACACAGGCGGTCCTCGAGGACAGGCTGCGACGGCCATTTCTGCAGGCTTTATCTGGGGTCCTCGACTCCAAGAGTCGGGAACAGGTTCGACAGGGCACAGTCTGCATCGAATATATGATTCGTGCTGCGTCTGAGCTCGGCGGAGCCAACGGCACGTCGGTCATTATTCAAGATATGCTGGAGACTGGATTCCTCAAAAAGATCTTGGAGAACCTTCATGATGCCTGGGAGGCCAACCAAACCACTGGACCGAACAAGAAGGTTAGCAAGCTAAGCACCATAACAGAGCGCGACTACTTTGCAATCCTTTCTCGACTGATTATTGCCGACCCGGCCCTTTTCGTCACGATGCTGTCATCGTTTGGGCCCGTGGAACACGTCTGGGCCTGGCTGAGCGGGGAGTGGTTTTTGCATCTCGATGGTGTTGATCATCTTGAGCGACAGAAGTTGTCCCTTCTAGCTCTGACTCGTCTCCTGGAACTTCCTCAACCTATGCAGAACTTGGCTCTCACCAAGCTTCAGGACTACTTCACGCTATGGACAGGCACCATTTCCGAACTCCAGGACGGCTTGACGGATGGGACCGACTCTCTGGTTTGGTCAGAGATGGAGCCCAATGATTATGAGACGCCGAAGAGCCTGAAGGAGACGGAACGGACCCAAAATGACCCCATTCACACGGTCAACGCCATGTACTTTGTCAAGGAGCGCCTTCAGGATGTGGTCCAACGCTCAGGAGGCGAACACCAGTTCGAGCAGGAGTGGGCCATCAATGTGGATAAGGATGTACTGCAGAAGTTTTGGAGTTTGACCCAGGTCACGGGAAGTGCATAGAGAGGGCGGCAATGTTTGTTCGCGTGTTTTCGGGTTGCGAATCGGACATATGGGAAGGGATGATTACGAATGCATGAACACAAAGAGATAGAGGGGACCGTATGCCAGCTTCCAGTGAATGGAAAGCCTAAACAAGAGAATATACCACAAGTGCAAAGGTACCCAAGTTGATTTCTAAAAGTCTGTAATTTCCCGCGTTGCTGAAGTTGTCCACTCTCCGCTCTACAACTTGCTCTGACCGTCCTGGGGAACTTTGACGACGACCTTGCCCCAGGTGCCTCTGCTACCCAGCGCTATCAAGGCATCTGGGATGCGGTCGAGTCCAACAAATTCTTCGTCAGTAAATTCCGTGCCGCGCAGCTTGCCCTCGGCGACGAGCTTCATGATTCCCTCCCACACTTTGACCACAGTCTCCTTCTCCCTTACGGCGTACTGGCCCCAGAAGATGCCCACGAGGCTGATGTTCTTCAGGAGAACCTTGTTCATGGCGACCTTTTCAATCTTGCCAGCCGCGAAACCAATGATGAGGATGCGGCCGTTCCAGGCGGTACACTTTGTGCTGGCGTCCACCATGCCGACGGGGTCGTAGACGATGTCGACGCCGCGCCCGCCCGGGGTGAGCTTCTTCACCTGCGCGGGCCACTCGGGATCGCGGTAGTCGACAACGTGGTCGGCGCCGAAGGACTTGGCGACGTCCAGCTTGCGCGGGGTGGAGGCCGTGGCGATGACGGTGGCGCCGAAGGCCTTTGCGACCTGGACGGCGGCCAGGCCGACGCCGCCGGCCGCGGCGTGGACGAGGACGATGTCGCCGGGCTTGATGCCGGCGCGGACGACGAGGGCGCCGTAGGAGGTCGGGGCGGTGATGAAGAGGCCGGCGGCTTCCTGGAAGGACCAGCCGTCCGGGACGGGGAGGAGCTCCTTTTCGCGGGCGACGCACTTCTCGGCGAAGGCGCCTTGTGTTGCGCCGAAGACGCGGGCGCCGACGGCGAATTTGGCCTTGGCCGGGGCTTTCAGGACCGTGCCGGCGAATTCGCAGCCGGAGGTCCAAGGGAATGCTGGTTTGGGTGTGAGATGGGAAGGTTATGAAGCATGGGACGGTAAGGGGTGACTTACGGGGCTGGGTTTGGTATTTGCCTTGGATCTGGAGGATGTCGAAGAAGTTTGCGGCAGCGGCGTGGACTTGGATGAGGTATTCATCGTCCTTCTTGGGGACGGGCTCCGGAAGGTCTGTTATACGGAGCTCCTTGGGAGACTGTTGATTCGAGCGGGTGAGTTTTCTCGATTGTTAATGTGAGCAGGTTTGCGTCGGTGAGCGTACCTTAACATATTCCTTGATCTGGATGCCGCGCATTGTGATGGATGCTAGTTGTCTAGATAGATCGCCTACTAAAGGGCACAGGGAAAGGAGGGCGGTTCAATTGAAGCTTGAAGTTGACGGAATACGAAGTTGAACTTTCACTTAGTAGGTATCCGGATGAGCTGGGGAGATGTCTACGGAGGAAGAATCCACGGAGGTTCAAAGCTTCAGGTATGGTTTAGTGCAATCAATCTCGCGGAGCTTACACCCAGCTGGTTGCTACCCCAGACGGACGGTCTCAGAGACGCCGAGGGGGAGGAGAGCCGAGGCATAATCGGTGGGTCGGTGTCTGAATTCCGGGGGAGAAAAGCTGGGGCTCGAGCCACACTGATGCTGCTCGCCGGCTGCCTTCCCCGCCACGTTGCCGCTGTTGTGTTGGCGTCATATCAGCTACTGCACCGTGGCGTGTGGCGACGACGATGATGGATTCGTGGCTAGTGTGTCACGGCATGGTGTTGATGAGATGCAGATTTGCACACGACGTGACGGAGCATTGCTGTTCATGGGCAGATAGAACGAGTGTCAATCGGGATGCTGTACTTCACCAGACACTTCCTCAAAGAGGCCAGTCGGTTCCAAGATTGATTTGCTTGAAATGTCCAAGTAAGCCGAGTTACCTAGAGAAAAAGAACGTGGCCACAGGCTGGTGTAGATATTTGGCATGAGATGGTATTCGAACATGACCATCAAAATTGGACACAAAATCGATGTGGAAGGCCATGGATGACGATGGAAGCGATGACTGTGAAGCACCCTGACTCCCTGAGGCTGCTTTTAGTTGGAGCTAGGGGTGTTCACTGCCTGCCTGTTCGACCCTGGGTAAGGTACCTGAGTAAAGGTATCGTGGTAGCGAATCTGGGGCTCCTATTGCGACAAACTCAATGACAGATGCGAGCGACGAGTTGCAAGAGTTCTGTTCGGACTGATCTACAATGCAAAGCCTCCAACGGGTAAGCATGGAAGAGATAAAGAGAATGGGCGCGCCTGCTTACCTGACCTACTACCTTAGCGGTGGTATGTTCACAGTCCCTCAGTCGAGTCTGTGTGTTGCTGCAACGCAGGCAGCGGACGGGCGGGAGCAGCAGCAGCAGCAGCAGACGGTCCAGATCGCGGAACCACAGCGCCATTGGCCCACCCAAATGCACCCTGTCGCACTGGAACCCTGACTGAGCCAACCCTGGCACTCCCGCCCCACCAGCGTTAGCGTGCTGCGGCAAAGGGTACCCAATTCGTGAGCTTCCCACTGGCGAACGCTGCACAGCGCCCACAGTCCACTGGACCAGTATTGCCCCTCTCGGCTCCAGCCCACACGGCGAGTGCAAGTGTCCAATCCACCGTCACCAACCACTGACGTCCAATCTGCGACCGCAGCTACCTACCGACCGACCGGCCACCTACCTTTGACTGCCTAATAACTGATCCTCTTCCTCCTGCCTCTCTACCTTTGCTCCGGCCTCACGTACCTCGTCACCCACGTTGCTGTCTATTACTCCGAGATCCCAACAGCTCCTTCTCCGTTGGCCATCCCTCCTCTCTCATCTTCCTTCCACCTTTTCCTTTCCCTCTCTACCCCTCCGCAACTTGGTCACCCACGAGCAACCACGTCGTCATCGCATTCGCGACACCCCGAATTCGAAATACCTACCAAGCATACATCAAAACACACCAGCTCCATCCGCACAGTATCGACATTGGACAAGGCCATGGCCGACAACGCAGAGGGCACCAGTGATGCCCAGGTCACCTTCAAGGTGAAGACGGGCCAGGATAGCAACCACGTCATCACCATGCCCGAGTCGGCCACCGTGCTCGACCTCAAGACCAAGCTGGCCGGCGAGGACTTTGAGAATGTTCCCGTTGAGCGCCAGCGCCTCATCTACTCTGGCCGCGTCATGAAGAACGACGATAGCCTCGCCACCTACAAGATCAAGCCTAACAATACTATTCACATGGTCAAGAGCGCCGCCAGCAACCCTGCGCCTCAGCCCACCACCTCCTCCTCCGCACCCGCCGCTCCTGCTGTTCCTACCAACATGCAGGCCGGTACCGCGAATAACCTTCTCGCCGGCCTCACTGGAGCCAGATACGCCGGTCACATCAACTTGCCCAGCCGCGAGACTTTCGGGGCCGATGGAGGTGTACGTTCTTACCACCCCAATCCTACAAAATAACATCGCGTTGCATGAGCTGATATTATTGCTTCAGATGGGCGCCCCGCCATCCGACGACCAGCTGGCCCAGATGCTGTCCGATCCTTCGATGCTCCAGACAATGAATGCAGCCCTCGACAACCCCGACTTCATTAACTACATGATTCAGAGCAACCCTCATCTGCGCAACGTTCCCAATGCCCGCGAGATCATTCAGTCACCTTTTATGCGCCAGATGATGACGAACCCGGACATGCTCCGTAACGTTATGAGAATGCAGCGCAGCATGGCCGGAGGAGGTGGTAACACGGCCTTCCCGGCACCCGGTGCCACCGACACCACCCCAGCCGAAGCCGCGGCCGCTGGCCAGCAAGGAAATGCCCAGCCCTCTCCATTCGCCGGCTTCCCAGGCTTCCCCGGTATGCCTCCCATGGGTGGCGGTATGGAAGGATTGGGTGATCTCAGTGCGCTGTTCGGCCCTGGTAGCCCATTTGCGCCCCCTCAACAAGGCGCGGGAGCAGGAGCCGGAGCCCCCGGTGCTGCGGGCACCACGACGGGCGAGCAGAACACAACCGGAGCCACTGCTGGAGCTACAGCAAATGCTCAGGGTACGCAAGGCAGCAACACCACGAGCCCGCCTCCGGCCAACCCCTTTGCTGCCCTTTTCGCGCCCCCTCCCTACGCGGCGCAGGGCCAAGGTCAGGGCCAAGGCCAGGGACAGACACCTGCGAACCCCTTCGCCTCTCCGTTTGGCCAGATCAACCCCGAGATGATGCAGCAGATGATGAACATGTGGGGACTTGGTGGTGCCGGCGGCGCTGGTGCAGGTAGCTCTCCTGCTCCCCCGGACAACCGTCCGCCCGAGGAGCGATACGCTGAGCAGCTGCGCCAGCTCAACGACATGGGCTTTTTCGACTTCGATAGAAATGTGGCGGCTCTTAGACGGAGCGGCGGCAGTGTGCAGGGTGCAATTGAGCATCTTCTCAGCTCTTAATGACCGTGGAGGCATGTTATTCGGGTGAAAGTAGGAAGGTCGTGTCATTTGGCTAGGAGAGCGTCGCAGAGGGACACGCTTTAATGGTTGATAGGCCTTTGAAAGGGAGAAGCACATACCCTACCTAGTTGCCTTGGGCCTCAGTACTGGCAGTTTCGAGGAGACAGAAATTGACCAGGCACGACGTTTATGACTGTTCGCTTTACGTTTCTACACGGACGGCTTGGAGTGAGGATTGCTGTAATGGTAGTTCCTCGTGTTTTCACATTAACAAACAAAGTTATCTTCCAGTGCAATTCATTTGACCTGATTTGTGATATTTTCATATTATTTGGTGTTGGGTCCGGGTGATGGTTGAAGTGACATCCATCCAGGATGAGGTAGCTTTGATGGGGCGATTGGTCCAGCCCAGAAAACGTGCACCTCTGAGAGGCTAAGTTTCCTTCATCAACTCATCGGTCATCCCGCTAATACTGCTGGATGTTGGAGTCTACAGAGCACAACGACGAATGATTTGAATCTGAAAATGTAGCAAGCATGATTCAGGGCATTTTCTATGCAAGGTTTCTACCCAAGGAGGGTAAGTGATGGTTCTCATCAGACCCAAAGCATGCATCACCTAGAGCCTCATCAACCACAGCCCTCATCTGCATCTTGCCGCTGACCATCCGCCACTCGATAGGTCCGCACATCGTGGCCCAGTCACCGCCGGGATGCATCACATCCGCGCCCGGCGCGACGAAGCCGCCGCTCATCGACTGGGACGTGATGCAGGAGTACATCATGCCGCGCAAGGCCTTCTTCAATCGCTACATGACGGTGCAGGATCCAGAGGGCAAGTACGCCGTCCTGGGGTTCCCGGTCCTGATCCCGCATGAGAAGTACCAGCGCAACGAGTTCATTTTCAACTTTGGCATCGTGCTGGATGTCGATGCGGACCAGGCGCCGTACGAGCCGGTGGTGCGGCGGCTCGCGGTCACGTTCAAGGAGATGGAGAAGCAGAATGAGTATCTGAGCCAGGAGGGCTCCGGGGCCGAGAGCGGTGGGGTTGGTCCCAGGGGAGGGGAGCGCAGACCGATTGAGACGCTCTTGGAGATTGTCAAGGAGGATTTGAATAATTACGGCGAGTGCATGATTCCCGTCGGTGAGTTGCTCACATCCTCTTCGGAAGCTAGTCGTCGCTGCTCGTTGCTCACACTTTCCCCTTCGCAAGATGACGCCAACACGATCAACATGAAGCTCTTCCCGCACCACGCCACCCCGCCGCAGGTGAAGGGCTGGCACGTGCCGGTCGCCAAGATGAAGTTCGCCGAGATTGTCGACCCGACGTGGGACCTAACGATGCAGAAGGTCGTGGCGCATATTGACGGCGTCAACGACGTGCGGCGCATCGCCTGGGCCGCCGACGTGTCGCTGGACCTCGCCAAACTCGCGCTGCGCCACCTGCTCTACTACGACACCGTCCTGCTGCTGGACATGTTCTTCTTCGGGTCGTGCTACGCGCCGCGGCCCGGGATCCACGACTTCGTCGCGGACCGCGACGGCATCGTCGACGAGTGCGCGGCGTACGTGTGCATCCACGCCCGGCAGCGTATTAGCAACTTCATGCTGATCAAGCTGATGACGAGCTTCTGCGTGGGCAAGAGCGTGATGGAGTGGCTGCGCGGACACCAGGAGGCCGGGTTCGACGTGTTGCGGTACGTGGATGTGCGCCGGCTGGTGCAGTTTGGCGTGATCAAAGGGTGCCTTTATCGTGCGCACAAGTATGTCGTCTCGAAGCAATACCTGGCGGCGCTGGCGACGGGACAGGCGAGGCCCAAGGCCGGCGGGGATCCTCTGCAGAAGTATACGGACGGGTGCCACACGTTTGACCAGATCATCACGGAGAACAACCTGACGGATGCAGAGATTATGGAGAAGCTCAAGGCTCTGCCGGTGCCAAGCGGGGATTTGACGGTTTTCTATCGTTGAGGTATCTGATTTGGGGTTCATGATGGGAATGATATTTTTACATTTTATTTAGCGTGTTATACATGTCAGTGTACAGTCATTGTACATGGTATCGTAACTTCTAGAGCCCATTTACTCTTCTACTTGGAGTTCATCAGCTCGTGCCGGACCTTTAGGCGCTCGGTCTTCGTAGGGAACCTGATGTCCGGGTTGTTCGCAACGGCAATCTCCTTCTCGTCCTCGGCCAGCTTCTCCGCTACCATGCGGTTGAGCTCCTTGCGGGACAACTTCACTCCATCCCTCTCGGCGATCTCCCGGAGCTTCTGGATCGTCTTGCGTGTCTTGCCCTTCAAGGGCTCGCCGGGGTACTCCTTGCCGCTTTCATCCCACTCCCTGTCGGTGACGACCTCGATGATGCGCACGTTGTGCTTGCCCTTGCGGAGGATGAGGACGCGGCCGTCGATCAGGAACTTGGGCACGTCTTCGGGGAACCACATCTTCACGGGCGTCCAGTCCAGGTTACCTGGCACGAGCCCGCGCATGTCCTTGCCGGGGGCCGCGGCGACGTAGGCGGCGCCCTGCCTGGCGATGCGATGGCCCTCGCTGACGGAGGAGGCCAGGCCTGCGGCGTGGAGAATGCGGGCGATGCCCTGTCTGTGGATGAGGTCGTGCGGCAGCTGCATGTCCATCTTCGGGGCGTTGTTCAGGGTCATGGGCTTGCCCTCGGTGATTTCGGCAGTGGGAGCTTCACCTTTGCCATGAATAAATTTGTGCTGTTGCTGTTCGCGGACCGCGACCGAGGGGCCGTGGACGAGGAAGACGACCTCAAAGGCGAGGGTGTGCTGGGCGACGCGCTTGGAAGGGTCCTCCGCGTGCTCGGCCATGGTCTTCTTGATCGACTCGATGGACATGAAGGTGAAGAGGCGGAGGAGCTTCTCGACCTCGGCGTCGGATCGTCTGACAAAATAGCCGTAGAGGTCGAAGGGGCTGGTGTTCACGCCGTCGAGCCAGACGGCGTTGCCAGCGCTCTTGCCAAACTTGGCGCCGGAGCTGTCTGTGAGGAGGGGCACTGTAAAGCCGATGGGATCGTCTGTCCAGTTGTCGGGCATCTTGAAGACGGGGTTCTCCTCGGAGCCGCGGATCGCCTTGACGGCGTCGATGCCGGCGACGATGTTGCCGTACTGGTCGGAGCCTCCAATCTGCATCTGGACACCCATCTTTTGGTACAGGTGCCAAAAGTCCCAGCCCTGCATCATGGGATAAACGAACTCTGCGAGAGACATACCGTCGCCGTTTTCCATCTTGTTCTTGACACTGATTATCCCAATTAGCCACAAGCCCGCTAACAGAGAGCGGCCGTGTGTACTTACGTGTCGCGGCTCAACATAGGCCCTATCCGCATGTAACGCCCCAGTCTCTTCATCACTTCATACAGTGAAAGACTCTGCCACCACATGTTGTTGTTCACCAAGGCCCTGTGCGCTGATTTTTCCACCTTTATGCCATGTTTCTGGGCAAGCGCCTCCAGGTTGACCCATATCTTCTTCATCTGGTAGTGGATCTTGGTGATGTTTACTGATACTTCGTTGTTCGCCATGACCTCGCGCGTCTTCAATCGGCCCGTGGGATCGCCTATCCTACCCGTCGCACCTCCAACCAGCGATACCGCAGGATATCCTTGCAGCCACATCCACATCAGCGGCATGAAGGGCAGGAGGTGGCCGACGTGGAGTGACGGGGCGGTCGGGTCGACACCGACATAGGCGCCTATCCGTTTCGTTCGCAAGAGCTCTTTGACTTGTGGTGTACGTCTGGGTCTGGGGTTAGCCATTGACCTCGGAGGGGTTCGAGGGGCAAGAGGGCGCCAAGATGCTCACCCTGCGACATCCTTGATGAAACCACGCTCCTCGAAGAGGTCCCAGATGTGAGGAACCTCTCCTTTCTTAATTAGTTCAGCGCGGTTCTCCCAGTCGAGTTCCGCCTGCTTGCGCTTCTCGAGCACCTTTTGCGTGATCCATCTGCGCTGATTCTGCAACAACTGCACCGCCGGTACCCTGGCGCATCGACTGCAGATGTTCCGCCGCAATTCGGGAAGGCGGGGCCCCAATGACGACAACATCGTTAAGGCGAGTTCGTCTTGTAAACCGCTTTTGAATGCTTCACCTGTCAACACATTGAAAAGAACGAAAGAGACCGACTTGGTGGGGACCCAATGTCGAATGTTGAACCTGCAATCGCCCCGGAATTTGACTGACACATCCACATCCACCCCGGCTGGATCTTCGTTGCGCGACGAGGCCCTCTGACAGCTCCAAAAATTTCCTTATCGGAATGGCGATAAGACATTGCCCGCATCTTTGTTCCTCCGAACCCCCGCGATTCTTCAGAGGGACCCCCCGAAGAGGTCCCGTCGTTGCCCGCGATCCGAATCACGTGGAGCATTTCTGCGTTCGGGAACAGCTGGCCAATCACAGCACACTCGAAATAAGCTCCTCGGCAATCCCATCATCGAGAGCGTCGGGTCAAGTGCATCATCCACTCTAATTCTCTCTCGCAATACCAAGCCCAGCAAACCCTCGACGGAACGAGTCCACGAACGAACGTCCAATCTTCCCACCCCGAACACCAATTGACGAGCCTCAGCGCAATCCGTTTCGGCGACATACACATTATGGCTTCGTTTGTGCGACCTGCTCTGCTCAGGCAGACGGCCATGGCTGCCCGGATGGCCAAGACCGGCGCATCCCGCTCTGCCTTCCTCAAGCCTACCGTCCAGAAGGAGTTCGTCAACAACACGACAAGAGTCGCCGCCTTCCACACCACCGCCAAGAGAGACTTGCTGCCCGTCGGCCCTCGTACGTTCAAAATTACATGCGCCTGGTGTACTTGAGAACTGCCTGCTAATCGTTTATCCCCAGAGGTTGTCCAGGGTGGAGGTACGACAAAGACCCAAAGTCCTTGAGCCTGCCGCGAAGCGCTTCTGACCACCGTGATATCTACAGTTAACGACCCTGCCCCCGTTCCTCCCCCGAGTCCCGCCCACGGCTCCTACCACTGGAGCTTCGACCGCATCCTCGCCGCCGGCCTCGTGCCCATCACCATCACCCCCTTCGCCGCCGGCTCCCTGAACCCCACGGCCGACGCCATCCTCTGCTCCCTGATCCTCATCCACTCCCACACCGGCTTCCAGAACATCATCATCGACTACGTTCCTACCCGCACGTACCCCAAGCTCCGCAAGGGCACCATGTGGGCGCTGAACGCCGCGACCGTCCTCGTCGGTCTGGGTCTCTACGAGTTTGAGACCAGCGACGTTGGTGTCACCGAGGCCGTCGCTCGCATCTGGAAGGCTTGATCGGGGCAGGGTAGTCTTGCTTGTATCTTACCAGATGTTGGAGGACGCGTTCGAGTGTGTGAGAGTTGATGTTTAAAATCATTACCTGATAGCGAACCCCACCGATAGAATTAATGGTGGGAGAAGAGCTACGGAAGACGGCGCTTTTGGCCGGTTATTTGGAAGCTGTGAAAGGGGGCGCGGGGAGGACTTGTGTACGTGATTTGGGGGCGCCAGGGTTTAGAATTGGAATGGCCAGTGTACAATCACCAGTCTAGGCAAAAATCGAATTCTTTGTCAATGAACCTGGCGGGGGCATTGTGCGGTATGCCTGTATAAAATTGCGGAAGCCTTTGAAGTATACTTAGACCATGTAAGTGCCGAAGACGACATTTGCATCTTCAAGCCAAAAAGCCGGCATCCAAAGTCTGGCTGGACACGATAAGCGGCCATGATGCGGGGTCAAGTCACATCGTCGTCGTTCTCTTCATTTGGATACCATGTGCGAACGTCCGGTTAATCGGTTGCGCCATATCAGCTTAAAGGTGAGGCGCATGTTATCCATGCGTTTCTGGGCGTGCTTTCTTGGCAGTCATCTTGAACGGGATGCTGGCATGCTTCACCCTCAACTTTACTTACTCATTGTTGTATCCAGGCCTTTCTTGGCTCGCCCAATAGCCATGGTGATGGACTTTCTACTGCACATTCAGATATCAAGAACCAAGATATAGGTAGGGAGTTACACCTTAAAACCAAAATTATTACTGACTAAGTATCAGTGCGAGTTCTCATCACAAACTGCAGCCTATAGAACCTCTCATCTCATATGTAAGACCGCTAGATGGCAAATGAGGCAGTGCCCAGAATCGCCATCATTTTGCAATCGCCTAAGAAATGCGGGGTAAGAGTTTATTACTGCAGATGTCGTGTGTTTGTTTTCTGCATCCAGCCACCATGTAAATTCATAAGATGAAGATTGTGTAGTCAGTTTCGTCTCAGACGTGCTGCTGAAGCCGCCATTCTATCGGTGGGCGACGTCAACATCCTGGGCTTTGAAGTACAAGAGAATCAACACATCAAATTCCGAGAATATAGATCTGAATTTCAACTGCCGTCTCGGGTGATAGCTGAAGAGCTCCAGGTGTCATCATCCCACAAGGTATAAGTTCATGGGGCGGATCTACTGTGCGAAGATGTTTATCTCATCGGTAAATCACACAGTGCAAAGGCAGCTGGCGATGGGTCTTTTTTTTCTCGTTCTTTCTGTGCTTCTCCTCAACCTTCTTGTCTTTTCACCATGATCTATACTGTTTCAACCCGACCAAGTCAGTGGTTTCTTCTTCTTCTTAAATCGTTACCAGTTATGAAAAATATCCCCTTTGGTACCTTCTCTTCTACTAGAACTTTCCGCCATCCGTGTTGATATGTTCGTGGCAAGAGGAAACAAACAACCAGGGAGGGCGTGGTGTAGCTGTAGCTCCAAGGCATCGAGCATGATGTCAACGAAAGGGGCAGTCGTGCTTTCCATGGATACCAGCCTCTATATTCCGATGTTAGTTCTGTATCTCTGAGGGGGTCGTCGTTCTGTCGGGAAGAGTCGGGGTTGCGCGTTGTATTTGGGAAGAAGTCATGACCAAGGACAGGTCGTCGTGATCCTCTTCCGTTGATCGTCGGCGAAGGCTCCACTGGGCATTTATCCCCTCAGACAGATGGCAAGTTCTCCTCTAACGCTCCATTTCCCCAGGCGGCGTAAATGGGGCCATGTGCTTTGGGCCCCTTCTCTTATTGGCATTGCGTCCCACCCGCTCGATCCTGGACGGCTTGCTCTTTGCTGCCGCTGATACGCAGCACTATGGTCATGCACCACAAGCAGTCCGGTCCAGGTTCCAGAAGGACGACACACATGTTGTCGATTGCGAGCCACGAAAGCGTTGAGATAGGCCCTAGCGCACGCTCAGCCTCTCCATGTAAGCTTCCGGCACTAGCAATCTCGGTTTCCTCAAGGTCCAGCTTCCTGAATGAACCAGTCAATTGAAAGGTAAAACTCTCTTAGTTACGCGGTAAACGCGATTCTTTTGGGAGATAATCTACGTGGCACGTCCTGTGATGGTGCTGCCGCAGCGCTGAAGGAGCAACGTGGGGGACTGTGATGCTTGGGATCAGGGGACAGCATCGCCCATGCTACTCAAACCAGGACAAGCACCCCACGAGATGGGAAGAGGCAAGCTGTTGTGTTTCGCAGATTCCCGTGCCATCGACCTCACAAGGGATTGGCGCAAGGCACGTTGGCTCAGACGAGTTCGGTTGACGAGACGCAGCGTTGACATCCAGGTGGTTTGCCCATGTGCTCTGGCCATTGGTCGACACGGGCTGCTCCACCTACGCTTGCATGGGCATCCCACCATGCATTCACCTCACCCACCCTAGAGCTCGACAACGAGCTGGCGGGGTGGTTGGCTCAATTGAGCTGCTCTTGTTAGTGGGGTAGCTCTGCTCAGGGTCCTAGACTGCGCCAGGGGGGTCTAATCTGCTTCACTTCTCGAGAATAGCATTTCGATGATGCATATCTCTCAGACTGTGACGCTTGCCTGCGTAGACGATACCATGTCGTCTCGCAATCTACAACCATCAATGCCATGTAGATGATACATGCGCCTGGTCGAGTGGCCATTTGATAGGTAAACCATGGAGAGGAGGGTATATATCACTCACGTTGCTTCCAATGTACGAATGATATGCCCCTGGTCTCTTTCCTCTTTCTCTAGACTTCTTTCTTCTGCCAATTCAACTTGCCCTGGCTTTTGGCATTGCTTCAACACACCCTCTCTGCTGCTGAAGACATGAGAGAATACCATGGCTTCTCTTGGTGGTAACATTATGCCCCCGGACATGGATTTCAAAACAACCTTTGCTGGACTCAGCGCTGTCATCCTTGGCGGCCTGCTGTTTTCCAAAATTATTCCCAAAAACGACACAAAGAGCGGCGAGGCTCCCAGTCTGCTGAGATCCTTCGTGCTCTTTTTCTACTCCTGCTTCATCAAGCCGCACGATGGCGACAAGGAGGGCAACCAACAGGGCGCCCTTGAGAGCTTCTACAAGAAGCAGGCCGGCGTTTATGATGCTACCAGGAAGCCCCTCCTGCAAGGCAGAGAGGACATGCTTGCACTCGTCGCAGCTCAGCTGAAGGCGAAGGCCTCCAAGGGCTCGAAGAAGGGAGAAAAGGAGAAGCGCATCTGGGTTGATGTAAGTCTGCGCAACACCAGTATCCGAAATGACTAGCTGACTGTACCGTAGGTCGGTGGAGGAACGGGCTGGAACATTGAGGCCATGTCCGCCTTCGTCAACGTCCCCGAGTTCTTTTCCAGTGTTTACCTTGTTGACTTCTCCCCCTCTCTCTGTGAGATTGCTCGGCAGCGTTTCGAACGACTTGGCTGGAACAATGTCAAGGTCGTTTGCGATGACGCGAGAAAGTTCCGCCTAGAGGATTATGAGAATGATCTTCCAAGCAACCGCATCCCTCCTCACTCGCCTGTCATGAGCTACTTCTCCAAGAAGCAAGCCGAGCATGGTCGTGCGGATATCATCACCATGTCTTACAGCCTGTCCATGATTGTGAGTCTTGTGAATCACCTGCCATGTCAACCCTGTAACTGACTTGTTTCAAAGCCCGACTATTACTCGGTCATCGAGTCGCTCACTTCGCTTCTGTCCCCCGACGGTATCATGGGAGTCGTGGACTTCTACGTCCAGGCCGAAGTCGATTTTGCTTTCCGCAACTACACTGCTGGACTCGCCGGGCGCCACGTCAACTGGCTCTTGAGAACATTTTGGCGTGCCTGGTTCGACCTCGACCGCGTCGGCCTCGAGGCCGGCCGTCGCGATTACCTCGAATACAAGTTCGGTAGCATGCTCAACATCAACACTCGCAACAACTCTCTGGGCCACATCCCGTACTACATCTGGGTCGGTTGCCACAAGAAGCCCTTCTCTTCCTCAAGTCTTCCTCACGAGATTATTGAGAAGATCGATGCACTTGCGACCAACTCTCCCTACCTGTACCCCACCAACCAGAAGGATGCCCTGACCCGTGCCATCGATAAGGCCGCACCTGAGATTCGCTCCAAGGCATTCATGGCTGCCATCCAGAATCTCTCTGCCAATGTTCCTCTGCCCGCCTTCTTCTACCAGAACCATCATTGGCGTATCTACTACGACGACCGCCTCCAAAAACACACCCAATTCAACGACGAGTACATCTACGCCTTCACATGGGAGGATTCGCAGGTAGATGAGCGCCTGCTCAAGCTTGGCGCTGACGATGTTGTTCTGGCCATCACCAGCGCCGGCGACAACATCCTTTCCTACGCCATGCAGAGCCCTGCGAGAATCCATGCCGTCGACCTGAACCCCACACAAAATCATCTCCTCGAGCTCAAGGTAGCGTCTTATACGGCTCTCCCATATGAAGACTTCTGGAAACTATTCGGCGATGGCAAGCACCCTGACTTCCGCACCCTTCTCCTCAACAAGCTGTCTCCGCACCTGTCTAGCCGTGCCTTCCAGTACTGGCTCAAGAACGTCCACGTCTTCACCAACAACAAGGGCTATGGTCTCTACGACACCGGTGGCTCTCGCCACGCTATCCGCTGCTTCAAATGGCTGACCCGCATATTCGGCTGCGCTGGCGCTGTGAAAGATCTCCTCGCCACCAAGACACTGAACGAACAGCGCGAAATCTGGCACACCAAGATCCGTCCCGCTCTTCTCTCGAAGCTCGTCAGCACGGTTGTCGTCAGCCAGGAGAGCTTCCTCTGGTCTGCTCTTGGCGTCCCCAAGAACCAACTTGCCATGTTTGAGAAGGACCACTACGAGAGTGATGCCGTCAAGGGTCCCAACCCCGTCTCTCGCAAGACCCGTTCCCACGCTGTCTGGCGCTACATGATTGACACCCTCGACCCCGTCGCCGAGGAGACGCACATCGCCACCAACAATCCGTACTACATGGTCTCCATGACGGGCCAGTTCACCCGCCGCTGCCACCCGGACTACCTCGCCGAGAAGGCTCACGCCAAGCTCTCGCGCCCCGGCGCCTTTGACGGCCTTCGCATCCACACGGATGAGATTGACGAGGTCATCAACCGCATCGCGCCCAGCACGCTGACCGTCGCCGTCGTCATGGACAGCATGGACTGGTTCGACCCCGACTCCTCGGCCGCGGCTGCCCAGATCACCAAGCTCAACCGCGCGCTCAAGACGGGCGGCCGCGTGCTTCTGCGCTCGTCAGGGCTGAGCCCCTGGTACATCAAGGTGTTTGAGGCTCATGGCTTCTCTCCCAAGCGTGTTGGTGCTCGCACCCCGGGATCTTGCATCGACCGTGTCAACATGTATGCGTCGTGCTGGATCTGCACCAAGACGGAGAACCTCCCTCCCCCGACGCCGGAGATGGACCGCATGGGCGGCTCAGAGATTACTAGTTTCTCTCTGTAGATGTGAGCATTATCGCAGATGCCAATGTTTGCATGAATGCGATGGGGAGTGCGGGGGTCGACTGTGATGATTTACGAGTGTTGGTTTGTGCTGAATATCATGAATGTTTCGGGGTATTGCTTGAGCGTTGAAAATATACGAAAATAATAATGATCCATGCGTTCGCCGTTTGATGTACGTCAAAACACTGCTGACATAGTGTTACCCATACATGATGCCCTGTAAATCACCACGTCCAGAATTGGACGACGCCCATCCCATATCTTGTTTTCAAACTTCTGTTTACTTCGTGTACTCTGGCCTCCTCTTATCAGTACTTTTGTTCGTAAACCTTGCCCTCTTTACCTTACATACTCCTTCTGCATTCTGTACCTTCTGTCTGTAGGTAGGTAAAGTACCTCCCCTACTCCGTAGGTAGTTCAGTAGTGTCTTCCCGCTGGGCATTACACACTAATACAAGCCCGAGCTACTTACAGTGTGAGCTCCTAGAAGTCGCCGTCGTCCAGGACTCTTCCCGGTACACTAAATCCACTGGCAAAGAGGGGGCCGCTACGTAAGTACCTTTTTGCTGGTGTCGCTGCCGTCCGGGAGGTACATCCCGGGTGCGCCCATCAACTTCCAATGCAGGGGGGCGTTCGACCCCATACTTTTACCACAATCAACCAATCCAAGACGCATGCTGGCGTGCCGGGCGGCGCGATCTCGACTTCCAGTGACCCTTCGACGTCAGCTATCGATGCTCCAACCTCGACATCTCTTTCCATCTCACCATTCGAAGACGACGACCTGCATGATCTAGCCTCATCACGAGTTGGGTCTCACTTGAGAAAACCGACAGCAGACAGCAAGCGATGCCTCCCGCTGCGAGCCAGAAGGGCACCGGCAAGAAGGCCGGGCCCAATGCCATGCGACAGCGCAGCCGCAACACGACCCCGAGCTCTGTCGTTCCATCTGCCAGCCTGCCCCCTATCGAAGCCGTCGACACCGACTATCTCGAATTACGCGTCGAACAGTTCCGTAACCTCAACTATGACGACCTTGTTGACCAGGGCGCGTCCAACGCCGTCATCCCGGACTCCAAGAGCCTTGATGGCATGATCGCTCGCCTCCAGCGCTTGCAGGAGACCATAGACAGACGGAGCAATTTCTGCGACAGGGGAATGCGCATATTGGCGAGCACCCGTAAGCAGTACATCAACGACGTCGACGAGGACGCCAAGGAAGGTGTCAAGGCCGAGGGCGATTCCAAAAAGACGGGCAAAACGAACAAGAAGAAGAGGAAGGCCGCAGATACCCTGGCACCCCAGGATGCAGCAGTCGGTAGGTCGCCAACCTCTTTCGGCCTTGCCTGGCCTAGTGTGCTTTTCACTTTTTTTGTGCTCTTGGTTTATTCGTGGGGCATGCGACACTTACTGGCATTTCACTTGTTTACCGCGAATCATACTCGTATTCACCACCGTACTGACTTCACCCGCTGCTCCAGAGCGGTCATCCCCGCTTCGGGAATCCACTAAACCACGAAAGCTTTCGCGCGACAACGACTCGGCCAGTTCCTCCCTGTCACCCGTCGCACCCGCCACTCCGTCAGCAATGGAAGTCGACGACAAAACAAAAGCAGAGGAAAATGAAGAGGAGGAGAGTTCAGAAGACGAGGGCGCGCCGCCAAAAAAGGCGCAGCCCGCTGCTCACACTTTCGGCGACGATCCGTCGACCTTCCCCGACCCGACTGTCTACGAAATTCTCCCGACGAAACCCGGCATGCCAGAAGACGAGCTGAAGCAGATTTACTCTGTCGCTGTGTTTCCTAAGAGCGATCTAGCCGATCTCATCGCAGGAGATCCGCCCGACAAGGATTTTAGTAGCGCCAAGCCCAGTAATCAGATCAGCTTTTCGACCTTCTCGACGTACATGGAACCATACTTCCGACCATTCGCCGAAGAGGATCTGGCATTTTTGAGGGAGCGCGGCGATCGCGTGACGCCTTTCCACATGCCCAAGAGGGGCAAGAAACACTATACCGAGATTTGGGCAGAGGAAGATGGCGCCATGTCACTCGACAAGCCCCCGAACGCGCGCGAACAATTGGCACCCAACCAGGCCCGCGGTGCCATTGATAACATGGACGACGAGGTGGCGGAAACCGATAAGCTGTCCGTGGGACCGCTGCTCTCGCGGCTCATGCAGGCGATGCGGCCTGAAAACCGACCGCAGGCCGATGAAGAGAAGACGGGCGTGAATGGTATTACCAACGGCGACACCGCAATGAACGGTAGCGTAAACGGCGACAACGGAGATGCGCAGCAAAGTTTCAGCGACGATAAGGCGCCGCCAGTCCCTCCCGCAGCCTTCATGTCGGAATCGAACTCAGAGGCGTGGAAGAAGGCATCGCACCCAAAACTGGAATACACACAGGTCGATGAACGAATCAAGCAAGAACTGAGGCATATTGGCTTTTTGCCGCAAGAAGGAAACTTCGAGGGTGAGTACGACGGCGCATTCGACGACGAAGTCGCGGCAAGATTACGACTCCTGCAAGGTCGCCTGCGAGAGCAGATGCTCATCAACGGCGGACGCAAAGCCAGACTCACGGAGCTTGTTAAAGAGCGCATGGCTCACCAGGAGTACCAGACCATTCTGGAGGATCTTGATTCTCAGGTCCAGGCCGCGTATCTGAAGAGGACGCGTACTATGGGCAAGAGCAAGAAAAACAAGCGTCCCGGCGGCGCGGGAGGCGGAAGTCATGCTGTCGGCGGCGCGGCTGGTATGGCCAGGCCGGGCATTGGTGATATGACCAAGACCCTCATGGAGCGGCGCAAGCGTTGGATCGATACTATAGGATCAGTATTCGATGACGAGAACCTGGGCAAGGTCCCGCGCAGCTCAGAGCCCGACTCGTCAATTTTCAGGGCGGGGATCATGGGCGATTTGATGAAGAAGGAAAAGGCACAATGGGACGAGGAGGTTGAGGAAGAATAAGCGGCTGCTCTGCAATATTCAGTGTCTAATGAATCAGTTTGACACATGTTATGACTAGTAACTCTACTTTCTGGGTTCGGTTTCGGTGGGAGGCAGGCAATATGACTTTTCACTGGGCACAGTCGGCGGCGTTTGGGCATTCATAGAAACAGTGAGAGAGAGAGAGGCCTAGTGCGAACGAATTAGGGGTTCTGGGAGTTATTGATAGCGACTATGGCTAGACCAGGTCAGAAGAACAAAGATACCGGTTACTCGACCCAAAACTACATCCACAGCCAACGTTTTGCTCATATCCAAGTCGACGACCATGTCAGCCTCGACGTAGGCGCCCCCCCTGCCTCCTTGGAGATACCTTTGCTTTAACTAATGGTACTCACATTGGGAGTCGTATCGCGCAGGAAGTCCCGGTGGTGGAAAGGGCTGGCAATTTATTGCGCCATATTTGTTGTGAGCTAGGAGCGTTAGCCAACCCCGTCGGCAAGCGCTCGAAAAGATGAAAAGGGTTTACTCACTAGCTTCCCACCACGCCGCGTGCACCTTGCCTATGCTGCAATCCCCTCCGAAGTTCTTGGTGAATGCAAATTGCCAAACGAGCTCGCCCCTGCTTCCACGGGGGCCCGGGCCCTGATACTCTTTGCTATCGCCAGGGCCACAGTATTGAGGGTACTCCGTGTAGTCCCGCACACTGCAACTACAAGTCGGTGGTAAGCAATCGATGATGCTTCGAAAGAGTTCATGTAAAAGGGCGATACCTTCGAAACTGTTTCATTCCTTTCCGAAACTTCGCGCAGATATCTGTGATGTTTGCAGTTGCAGGCAGGCCTACAGTGCTGCCATAATATAGGCGAGACGCGAGATAGCAGGACCCAGTAAGTTGCATGAAACAACGAGGCTGAAGTAGCTGTTCCTGTCTATCTTCTCCGTCTATATGTTTTGCACTGATGAGGGAGAGGAATGTCACCCCAATGACGAGGAAAGCTAGCTTTGAGAGCTTCATGGCTGGTAGGATGCTGATGTTTGAACTTGATGAAATGCAGACGTTTGGGATGGCTGCCGGGGTTGACTGCCACGAGAAGAGTCTTATACAAACGTCCAAAAGACCTTGTAGGTTTACGACTCGGGAATAACAGATTGGCTTTCGAGTTGTATTCGATATATCCAAACTCTCTGTGCCGTGGCTGCTTGAACCACCAATATGGCACAGTGGCTGTTGTACTCTTGAAAAAGTATTTACACTGAAGTGGAACTACACATCTTTTCTTGTTCGGTTCGCGGCTGAGGAAGAATGCAAAACCAAAAAAAAGGCTCACATCTTCTCGCAGCCAATCCTCCCGTACTCGTTCTTGGTAGCCTCCCACCATGCCGCCTCGAGCATCCCCGTGTTGCAAGCCAGGCCGGTCTCGAACTCCCACTCCAGCGTGCCCTTCTCAGTTCCTTCGCGGCAGAACTGCTTGAACAGTCCAAAAGACCAGACCCTGCGCGGGGTGCGTTAGTCGACAATTGGGACGTCAAGTGGCTCTCGGAATGTCTGCATGAGAGGGAAGACAAGGGAGAAAGAGATCTTACTGGCACATCCAGAAGTTCCTCAGTTCCATCCACAGCTTGTGGCATATTTTGGGGATGTCATCCTCAATATTGTATGCATTGACAATGTACCGGTAGTTTACGGGAACGGGCTGGCCGCCAATGTGGATCTGGCCAACTTTCTTTCGATGGCACCAGGGTTCTTGAGTGTCCCGGTTGTTCAGGCCTGCGAAAACGGAGCAGATTGTGCTGGCGATGAGGAGGGCTGAGAGTTTCATCTTGCTCAACCTGGAGGAAGACTGGGGGCGTTCCGGAAAGTTGGCGACGGCTGAAAGTAGAACTGACTAGAGGCGAGAAAGAGCGATACGACATGTATTCCAATTCAGAAGAAGAGAGCATGCTTGTTTACTTATATCAGCCCATTCTGGTTACACGGATCATGCGTCTTTGGATGCTTTCGTTCTGCTCTTAAGAATGACGGTCACACGTTGTTAGACAGGGGCAGACAAGAGAAGAACAAAATGGCAATAGAAGATCTGGATTCTAGGCAGCGCGAACATGCGGAAACTGGAAACGAATTCACAACTACTTGGAATATTGTCATACATCTTGGCATGGTCACCTAAGCCCCTTGAAAACAGCCTGTTCTTGACAACATGATGGCCCTCAAGCCAACACCTTGGGTATTCCGCCTTTTTTCAGGTCGTTGCGGCATTCAGAGCTATGAGGGATGAAAGTTCGTCATAGTCGTCTTTCACATTGTCGCTTTGTTGCTTCTCTCGTTGAAGGGCTCCCTGAGAAGGAGAACTGCCCGGACCAGATGTTACACGAGGCATGGCCTCGGATTTCAAGCATTTGCTCCATCGCCCATTTCGACTCATGTAATAAATACTCTTACTAAGTTAGTGACACTTTGTTCAACCGACACGGTTCCAGGCCTGTGAGAAGTAAGCAATAGGTAGTCAGTTGACAACCCCGGATATACGGCAAGCGTGGAAGGTCGATGGAGTCGGGAGGTTGTGCTCGGGAAGACCAGCGTCGACGGCCCGATGCATGAGACGGCGCTCAAGCTTATCGCCTAAAATTGGACGTAATGCCTATTAGACAGAAGCGAGGCGTGTATTGGTGGTTCTGTGCCTGTCGCCCAAGGGCCTTCCTTGTGCGGGGTAGCTGCTGGACGGTGGGCAGTTGGTGGGGGGCCTATCAGAGCCTGCCCTTCTGGGAACTCGCCCAAAGGCCCGGGTCTTATCAATCATTCCACTTGGCCGCCGGTCCAGGCCCGAGGGCGGCCACCAGCGCTTTTTTTTCTTCTTTCCTCTTTCTCCCGTCTGATTGACGGGCCTGGGCGCCCGGGCGCGGGCGCACACGCTGACTGCCGCTATCTCTGGCAGGTGGTGCTGGGGGACGGGAACTCTGGTCTGGTCTGGGGGTGGGCGCCACGTTACCGTCTTTAGCTGACTTGAGGAATTCAATCTCTTTCCGTCCTTCTCATCAACAACTTCCCCAGACTTTTGTTTGTTTTGCGTGTCATTGAGAGATTCTGGTTTGAAAGTCCCAGCTCGCCAGGATGCATCTCGTACCAAAAGAGGTCTGTACCCCAACTGTCTTTCTCTCTCGCGCTCTCTTACACATCCCTGTCGCCTTGGCGGGCCAGAGCAAACTGAACGGCACGTTAACGTGGGACGTCGTGATTGTAGCTCGATAAGCTCACCATTTCTCAATTGGGCTTCCTGGCCCAGCGGCGCCTTGCCCGGGGCGTCAAGCTTAACCACTCGGAAGCAACGGTACGAAAACCCCTCTAGGCGGTGATATCGCTGCCGTCCAATCTCGCGTGCACTAACACCAACCGCAGGCTCTCATCGCGAACAACTTGCAAGAGCTCATCCGCGATGGCAACCATACCGTCGCCGACCTCATGAGCCTGGGTGCTACCATGTTGGGAAGACGTCATGTCCTCCCCGCGGTGTGTAGTACTCTCCATGAGATCCAAGTCGAGGGCACCTTTCCCTCAGGTACCTACCTCGTGACAGTCCACAGTCCCATCTCGACAGACGATGGTGACCTAGCCCGCGCCTTATACGGGAGCTTCCTCCCTATCCCTAGTAACGATCTCTTTGCCTTGCCCGAGGTGACAGTATATGAACCCAAGAAGCAACCCGGTGCCGTGGTCGTCGCCTCAAAACGGGTCACACTCAGTGAGGGCCGCAACCGCATCAGGCTCAAGGTGACGAGTAGAGGTGACCGTCCCATCCAGGTCGGCTCACATTACCACTTCATCGAGACGAATCCCCAGCTGGAGTTTGACCGTGAAAAGTCGTATGGTTACCGCCTGGATATCCCTGCGGGCACCTCGGTGCGTTTCGAGCCCGGCGACGTCAAGACTGTGACGCTTGTCGAGATTGGAGGGCATAAGGTCATCCGCGGCGGCAACAGACTGGCAACAGGAGGCGTCGAGCTTTGGCGGGCAAAGGAGATTGTCGAGAAACTTCAGCTGGCCGGCTTCGCCCACGCCCCGGAGCCGGAGGCTATCCTCAACTTCACCGAGTTGTACCAGATGGAGCGCTCTGCCTATGCGACCATGTTCGGCCCCACGACCGACGACTTGGTCCGTCTCGGTAGCACCGATCTTTGGATCCGGGTTGAGAAGGACTTTACCGTGTACGGAGACGAGTGCAAGTTCGGTGGTGGTAAGACGCTGAGAGAAGGAATGGGCCAAGCGACAGGCCGGCCAGATTCGGAGTCATTGGACATGGTTGTGACCAACGCGCTCATTGTCGACTGGTCTGGCATTTACAAGGCGGATATCGGTGTCAAGAACGGCATGATCTCCGCCATCGGCAAGGCGGGCAACCCGGATGTCATGGACGGCGTGACGCCGGGCATGATCGTCGGCAGCTGTACGGACGTGGTGGCCGGCGAAGGCAAGATCATCACCGCCGGCGGCATCGACACCCACATCCACTTCATCTGCCCCCAGCAGGCAAACGAGGCCGTCGCATCGGGCATCACGACGATGCTCGGCGGAGGCACCGGCCCCAGCGCCGGCACGAGCGCCACAACCTGCACGCCCGGCAAGAACTACATGCGCGAGATGCTCCAGGCCTGCGACTCGCTACCCCTCAACATCGGCATCACCGGCAAGGGCAACGACTCCGCGCCCGAGGCCCTGCGCGACCAGGTCCTGGCCGGCGCCTGCGGCCTCAAGCTCCACGAGGACTGGGGCACCACGCCCGCGGCCATCGACACCTGCCTCAGTGTCTGCGACGAGCTCGACATCCAGTGCCTCATCCACACCGACACCCTCAACGAGTCCGGCTTCGTCGAGTCCACCATCAACGCCTTCGCCGGCCGCACCATCCACACCTACCACACCGAGGGCGCCGGCGGCGGTCACGCCCCTGACATCATCTCCGTCGTGGAGCACCCCAACGTGCTGCCCTCATCCACGAACCCGACCCGTCCTTACACTCGTAACACCTTGGACGAGCACCTCGACATGCTCATGGTCTGCCACCACCTCTCCAAGAATATCCCCGAGGACGTCGCCTTCGCCGAGTCACGCATCCGCGCCGAGACCATCGCCGCGGAGGACGTGCTCCACGATCTCGGCGCCATCAGCATGATGTCCTCCGACTCCCAGGCCATGGGACGCTGCGGCGAGGTCGTCCTGCGCACCTGGAACACGGCGCACAAGAACAAGGTCCAGCGCGGGTTCCTGCCCGAGGACGAGGGCACCGGCGCCGACAACTTCCGCGTCAAGCGGTACGTCTCCAAGTACACCATCAACCCGGCCGTCGCGCAGGGCTTCGGCCATCTCGTCGGCAGCATCGAGGTCGGCAAGCTGGCTGACCTGGTCGTATGGGACCCGGCGTGGTTCGGCACCAAGCCCACCCTCGTCATCAAGAGCGGTCTCATCGCGTCGGCGCAAATGGTAAGCCTCGCCTCACCCTTCACTCAACTTGTGACTGTTGCTGACTCCCCAACCAGGGTGACCCAAACGCCTCCATCCCGACGGTGCAGCCCATCATCGCGCGGCCCATGTTTGCGCCTCTGGTCCCGTCATCGTCCGTCCTCTTCGTCTCCGCCGCGTCCATCGAGTCGGGCGCCATCGCCTCCTACGGCCTCAAAAAGCGCGTCGAGGCGGTCCGCAACTGCCGTAACGTCGGCAAGAAGGACATGCGCTACAACGACATCATGCCCAAGATGCGCGTCGACCCGGAGAGCTACGTCGTCGAGGCCGACGGTGAGGCCTGCCGCGCCGACCCGGCCGAGGAGCTGCCCTTGACGCAGGCCTTTTACGTGTACTAGAAAGAGAGACAAGAGGGAGGGAAAGCAACGCAACGCGTATTTAACTTGGCAGCAGCAACAGCAGCATGGGGTCACTGGAGTAGGGGAACTTGTAGCCGCCTGGTGGGTTGGATGAGTAACACGGCACATTAATTGTTAAGCAAGTGAGGGGAAGAAGGGAGCAGGGCAAGCACGTCGTTTGGTTTGGGAGAACATTGTTGGGGAAGTTGGCAAAGCATGAGCATGGGAGTCTTAATGACATGGATATACACAGTATGAATCAGCCAAAAAGCAATAACCTCTTTTTCTTAACCTTGGCTGAAGAGCAATGATTTGAATATTTCATATTTGAATTCAAACACACGCCTCAGTCTTCAGCGAGAATCGACGAGAAAAACATGGAGAGCCTACACGGGTCAACATTTCAGCTTATCGACTCAAGTCAATCCACTACGGTGTTTGAAACTTCCCAGTCACATGAGATGAACAGGTAACGATCAATTCTTTGTTGATTCATGTCCGTCATAATACATACAGGACACCCAGAGGGTTTCAACTTATAAAAACAAAAGCCGACCAGACCAGATCCCTTAAGCCGTCGATCCACCTCGCTCACCCTAACTTGAGCGTTTTGTATCCCTCGCGTACCCGTTGAGATCCTTTATCACGCCTGTTAAAAATCATACACGCCATGCGCAAACATGCGCAGCGATTCCAAGGACCCAAGCAGAAGTGGTCCTGTTCCCCAGTCCGGTCCTTTTGGCGATTTCGCCAACACTATGGGGCCACCAGAGGCCAGCAACGGACCGCGAGCAGTGAGGTATCATCTTTGCAAAAACCCAGAAACCCAGAAACCAGAAGAGAAGAAAAGCAAAAGAAAGAGGACGTTCAGTTCTTCTTCTTGCTGCGGCTCTTCTTGGCAGTGGAAGGCTCCTCAACGGCGTCAGCAGCCTTGGTTGATGTGCGGCGGCGCTTCTTGTCAGGGCTGGCAGGGGCTGTGGTGTTCTTAGCATCGGCCTCAGCGGCCGGGGTGGCAGTCTTGCGCTTGCGGGTGGAAGCGGGCTTCTTAGGGGTCTTGACGGGGGCGGGAGCCTCCTCCTCATCGTCATCCTCGCCGACGGCGTCAACGGAAGCGCCCTGGGTGAGCTGGTCGGCAATAGCATCGTTCTCATCGGCAACAGCCTCAGAGGGGGCAATCTGGATGCTGTGCTCCTCAGCGTACTTCAGGGCAGCCTCGTCATCCATCAGCCTGGCGTCTTGGTTGCCACCCTGCTTGTAGGCATGGACACGGGCCTGATACAGCCGCAGGTTGTACTGGTAAGCATTGTTCCAGCCCTGTGATGGAGTTAGTATGCGTGACGTTGGCGCGTGGGGCAGAGGAGAAACTCACAGCCTTCTCGACAGGGTTCATGGCTTTCCAGCGGCGCTGGCCCTCTTCCTGGACAGCACCCTTGGGAGCCTGCTCACCAAGATCGCTAGCGATGATGGGGCGGGCAGTCTGCATGTACAGGAAGTAGGGAGTCAAAGGACGCTTAGGAGCGTTAGGGTCGTGGGTGCGCTTCTTGCGCTCCTTCTTCTCCTCAACGGGAGCAGGCTGGTAGGCAGCGCCGGGCTGGAGAGCCAGGGTTGGCAGTCCCATGTTCTGGGCGACGGCATGCTCAAGGTTGAGAAGAGGGAGGTCAATGCCGGGAATGCCTTCATTGGCAGGCTCGCCAAGAAGCAGGCTGGTCTGGCGGTAGTAGTCCTCAGAGAAGTTCTTGATGAGCTCAAGGATGGTGATGAGGCGCTGGTGGACCTGAACAGTATGGTCAGCATCATGTGTGCAAGTCTCGGTGTGTATGAAAGTGAGCAGTGAAGCTGTAGCTGAGCTTGAGAGCTTGTGTGGGTCACAGGTGCAAAGCAAGACGCGGGTTCGACATGGGAACATGTAAACATCGGTTATAGTGCGCCGCGTCTCGTGCAAAAAAGCAGCTTTGCGAGGAGCAGATAAGGCCTGCTCGATTGCGGAGACTTGGCATTCGCAGGGCAAGCTGTGCGAAAATTGGGCACGGCACAGAGAGAAGAGGAGGGAAAATGTGCACAAAAGCAGGATGCGCGCGTTGATCATGGGCGTAATGTTTTGATGCTGGGAATCGAAGCGCGTTGCCCCCGCAAGGTGAAGCTGGGGCAGACTCGACTCCGGGGCATTTTGGCCGCTCTTGTGTTGGTCCTGGGGCAGGGAAGGCCGAATGTTCGGCGGGAGTGAATGGCAAAACGTGGTAAAAGTGCTCTTACCGAATCGCGGACGCGGATGAAACCCTCGACATCAATGTGTCTGTGAGGAATTTGCACGGGAGCAACGGGCTGAGCAGGAGCGACGGGGACGGCGGCGACGGGAGGCTTGGGGGCCTCGGCGGCGGCCTTCTTGGATGGGCGGGGCATTGTGATGGTGTTTTTGGCGAGTGATGCTTTTTTAGGCCAGTGGGCGCTGTAGTCAAGATGGTTTGATGCGCGACGATGGTAGCGAAGGTCGCTGAAGAAGTTGGGGGTTGGTGGTGGAGGAGTTTGGAAGAGGTGCCTGGGAAAGTGAAGAAACGGGGGAAAAAGAGGGAAGTGAAGGGAGGTTGGGGGAGGGCCTGAGCCGAATATGTAGTGCAGCCTGCCGGGGAGGGGGTAGCGAGTGATCTGGTGCACTCTTGGGGGATGGGGGGGGCCGCAGGAGGGGGGAAAAATTCGGGCAGGTGCGAGTCCGCCCAAATAAAATAAAAATTGGGAGTAACGGGCCTGCCGCTGGTGGTCTGCCTGGCCGCCGCCAGGGCTCCAGCTCAATTGCAGCTGGGCCAGCTGTCCCGGTGTCCAGGCCTTCCGAACAGCAGCACTTTTCTCCTCACTGCTCGTCCTCCCCCCGTCACTTTTGGGGAGCTGTCCTCTCTGGCTCCCCATTATGAACCTTCTCTCGTTCAATCACATCATGCGACACGTAAAAAGTGCCTGACACCCCTGCAGCCCCCCGAGAGGCGGCATCCACCCAGGGCCTCTAATCAGTAAAAGACGAGGGAAAAAATCCCTCGACCATCGCCCGATCGGTCTCGTCTGGCTCTGCTGCCCCAGCCAGCAGTAGGCAGGCACCTCACCTCAATTGCTGATGAGCCGCCCCTCAGCATCGTGTTTTTTTTTTTTGTGCACTTTCATTGTGAGCGACCCTCTCCACCTCTGGCACAGGGCAGCAACAGCAGCACTCCGTGCTCAGCGAAACACCTTTTTCTGATCCGGACAGCTCCCTTCAGCCCGGGTGTCCTGAAGCTCCCAGTTTTCTCAGAAGGCACCCATTTACCGCAATGTGTCCGTTTCTCAGCAGAGAGCAAACAGCACCCACCTGCCCAGGCGGCTAGCCACAATGAGTCCAGAACAGCACAAGCACAATCCAGGCCGCCTCAGACACCCTACACGATCACACCCCAACGCAGGGCCATTGAGAGGGCGAGGCTTGGTGCTGCAAGCTTTCTACCGTACCCGCCTGGCACTTCCCTTACCTCACCGCAAAAGGTAGGTACCTGCAACAGGTACCTTACCTGAGTCCTGACTGACTGGGCTTCGCTCTCGAGGTGCCGCCCAGGACCTAAACCTCCCGACCGTCGAAGCCTTGTTGTTGTGCCTTTGCTGTATTCTGCTATCGCTCATGTTGCGACGCGTTGGCAATTGCCTCTTATTCTTGAGAGCAGTCGTATGGGTTTCTGGGCATTTATTGACTGTACAGATCGATGCGAACACGTGCATCCCTCGTTCGTGGCCGTTGCGGATGTCTCAATCCTCTGGAGGCGCCCTTCATCACGCTGGACCTCGATCTGATGCTCTGGCGATACCTGCACAGGACTTTCAGCGGAGTGGTAATGGTGACGGGATACTTTTCGTTGCGCCCAATTTTATGGCGGGCGCCCACATTTCCTGCGTGCACCATCACACCTCACCTCAATTAGCGATGATGCCCTGTCGCCCAATGAGGGGCCCAGGATGAGGGCACTCGCTGTGGCTTCGCCTGAGGGGGACCCGAAAAGAACAACGAAAAAAACAAATCCGAGCTGACCGGGGGGGCGAACACACTCCTGTCGACCTCCTCCAGGTACCTCCTTCTCGGAGGGCGGGACTCTCACTCTGGGCTGCCCAGCACATCCGAGGCACCTTGCTCATTAAAGCAGCAAGACTTCTGGTCATTGTTGAGCGCCTGTCCCCGCCTGTGTGTGCCTGAACAGAGCGGCCGCCGTTGAAGCGATGGGCTTTCCCTCTCGTCCACTGGGACAGGGTGACGAGCTTCCTGTCGCCCTCGTCCTCTCAAGCACTGCGAGTCGAACAACCCCCAAAGCCCCCGAGAAAATCCCTTGTTCTCCCGACCACCCCGACAGCGGCCGACAGCGGCCACATTCTGAGGCCTTCCCCACTGTCCTGCTTATTGCTGCTGTGTTTTCCTCCCAAACTTCAGAGCTGAAGCCCCGTTATCGCACCACCAGGCTTCCACACCTTGGACCCGACCTGCTCGCGTCCCCAAGGCCCAAGGGCACACAAAACAAGCTGTTGTCGTCGGCGGTTGCCTTACTCCAAGTCCCCTCAAAAGGCACAATCTTACTGAGGTGCCCTCCTGCCAAGGCGCTTTCCCTCGGCCCTCCCCTTCAGACGGCTCCTGGGTAAGGTACTTTCAGCGACGTACCCCATATTCAGTCGACTCAGGCCCAGCTGTCACTGAATTGTTGGGAGCCTTGGGCCCGTCAATTGCCACGTCCGTCTTCCTCGTCCTCCCTCCCCCTCTGGTGTCGGGCTTTGAGGGATCAGTGATCAACCGCAAAAGAGTGACGACCACGGTGGAAGCGGGGTGCGTCAGAAGGCCGCCTAACAAGTTTCTCAGCTCCCTCTCCGTCTCTCTTTCTCTGTAGACCGTAGATTTGCCTCTGATCCCATCCCGCACGTTCAGTGCCCTTCGTTCCTCCCTCCGAGTCTCAGCTGTTGTAGAACTTGTCCCTCCGTTCAGGCTCTTCTCGCCCAGCGCCGACCTCTTACTCTGTTGCTGTCCTTTAGTGTCAGCAGCGCCTCGCTTCACATGCCAACATTCCATTCAGAGGCGTCCCGTCCTTCTCAGCAAAACCCAGCAATCTGCCTGTGACTTTGGTGAATGATTGATTCCTCTGCCATCCAGAAGTCGAGCCACAAAGCCCACCTGTGCAGCCAGGCGTCTTCCACCACAGTCGTCCAGCGCCTACAAGAACCTCCGCATGATCACTGGACCCGTCCAGCTCGATCAGGACTCGTTCTCTCGGGTGGACGCTTCTTTTGACGTTCCCTAATAAGCCATAACTTGGTCCTTTCAACTGCGCAGAACTCGGCTTTGGGCAGCCCATAATGCTGAGCAAAGCCAGCATCCCCTCTGTACATGGGCACCTACCGTCCTCGCTTTACCGTCTGTCCTAGATCCCGCGTTCGCTCTCATTCATATTCCCATACAGCACCTGCTCTCGAATCGACTCAAGCGTGGCCACTTGACATGTTTCCCAGCGTACCTGTACCTGTCCGTACATAGGCACATGAGCCGTAATCAGTATGGACTGCTCGGTCTAGGCATGTTCAGCAAGCTTGAGATCCCGAATGTACTCTGATCAAGCAGATTGTGGTCTTTAGTGATCATCAATGTCGATGTATATCATATAAGTCGCGTAGGTGCTGTGATATTAGAGTTATCTTGATCAACTCGCCTCGTAGAGGTGCAGGTGGCGGCAACGCGTACCCCAACACGCGTTGTTGTTCTACGTACATACTCTCCGCACAACGGCAACGCAATGCCGCAAGTGACCACCGCCTCACCGGTCAGGCATAGCACATGGCTGTAACGGCAGCCTCCCCAAAGTGATGTAGGTGATAGCTTGCACTTTCACCGAGGCCACCGATTGGTCACCGAACTTCACCGAGATGAGCTCCCAGCGCTGGCCTAGTGCATGTCTGGTGCGACGCACCTTACCTTTCTCCCACCCACACCTACGTGCGTGTATCTTCCATTAAGCAGCGCTCATGATAGCAGGCTTTTGAGGACGACCTCTGAGCAAAAGGCACATAGGTATGCCCAAGACATCTCGAGAATCGCCGATGCAGCACATAGATTTGCGCTGCCTACCACTCTGATTTGGGACGATGAAGCACACGCGTGAACAACAACGTTCCAAAAAAACCACCTCCGCTGCACAAAGTTCAAGGCTCACAGAGCATGCTACGGGTGGTCTCCGTACGGTGATATCCGTATCCAACAGGGGCTACTATGGCCATTGGAAACTGAATCGTGCGCATGGTTCCTTGAGTGAGCATGCCTTGCTCTGGCTGGTTGATGAGGCGGCTGCGCGACCACGTTTTCTCGCTTGCATGCCCGAACCACAACATCGTGGCGCGAGCGTGTACCGAGCCACAGCGCGCCCCTCTGTAACGGCATGTCTCATCCCCCCATCTCTCGCGACGAGGGGTATCTTCGACCATACGCGCGTCGAGGCACTGTTCCTGCCCAGTGAGGCGCGCTGCGCATGTTCACAGTGGCATGTGTGATGAACCGACAGACGACACATTTCAATGTTTCCGATAAGCATAGAGAGCCTGTCGAGCATTGGTTGTGGTGTAACTTGGGTAGGGCATATGATGTAAGGCACACCTCCTCTGTCGATGGTGGCTCCGGGAGGAAGCTGTGTAACGGTCTTTTGTCTTGGACCGTGTTTGCGACCGAGGGAGCGCGAGTGAGTTTCTCTGCGCCATATTTAGGGCATCTATGTCACTTCCCAGCAAGCCTCAAGCTCAGTTCTGGATCCCATCACTCCTCGTTGACCTGAGACGCCAGCGACGACGGCGACAGCGACGCGGCTGTCGATGGAAATGGAATGTGTCGTTGGATGATGGTTAAAAGCGCCGAGTACCTAACTAGAGCTGCAGCTGGGTCTCCGTGTGCGCACACAGTGAAGCATTGACGCACCGTGGAAGCTGGCAAAAGCTGCCCCTCCTCCCGTGACACCAGGTGAGAGCCCCCTCCCCTTCCCTTCCCTTGCCTTCCCTGGGAGCTGGCCTTGACCGCGCCGACCGTCTCATCCCGTTTTGAAACGAGACCCCCATCGGTTTTGATGGGGACCTCAGCTCGCTGGAGGCAGCCCATTGGCAGCGGGCCAACCCCGCGACCCCCTCCAACAGCCGCGATGAGGTAAAAAGCACTGGCGGCATGAGGTCCCCCTCTGCCGCCGCGCAGATGGCAGGCCCAGCACCCGACGACGCCAGGCACAAGACGAGAGATGGACGTGACAGGGTTCGTGGTCATCCGAAGACAGACGGATTTTTTTTTCTTTTCAGTTTCCTATTTTCAGTTTGGGTTCGCCTCAGCCCTCGCTGAAAGTATGAACGCTGGCCAGGGCGAGCAGCTGTCGATTGCTCATCCGAGACTGAGCTTGTTTGCGCATCATTGACCCCCGTAAGGTAGCTACCCACACCAGCAATGACAAAGTACTTTCGGTTGAAGGAGAAGAAAAAAAGTTGATGAGATGACCCTCTCCCGAGTAAAGTGGAAGGTCCCAGGACGGATTTGCAGCAATTCCACCGTACTTCGCGGTGCGAATAACCACCGTGTTAAGATGTACCTTCCTGCCATCCGTCTTGAGGTGCACGCCTTCCGCCGTCGTTCAGATAGAGGAGAAAAAAAGGTCCTGTAGTCTGCCATTGGGCGCAAACCAAAACTGCGTCATCTCACCAACACCCGCGCACGTTATCAAACCATCGGCGGCCACAAATTATCGGATTTCCTGGTATCTACCTGCGCAAACCAAGTCACAGCAAGGCACCGTGCCTTCTCACTCCTCGCGGTTCACCTCACACAGCCTTCAGCTGGCCAAGGTCTGTCTGACGCGCCCGCCGGACAGTTAAGCACAACAGCATCCCGAGGACCGACGATCACCTACCGAATCCACAGCTGGCTTGAGCTTGATGCAGACCCCTGCCCCATTCCGACGTGCATCTACCGCGTACCGCCAGTCGCCGGGCTACCTCAGATACCTTGCTCGTGTATGTAAGTTCCCTACTGCTCCCAGGTACCCGTGCTCTCAGCGCCGCCTTTCACCAATTCACCAAACTCGCAACCATCCCCCTGTCTTGATTCAAGCTCCCAATCGGCATCCGCAAGCCCCTCTACACAGTCCGCTGGCATTGGTGGGGGATTGTCTTGGCAGCAGCTATTGCGCAGTAGTATGATGCCATGGCACCTGGGGCTTGGACCACAGACCACTTCCAGTCCCTCTTTGACGCTGGCAGGTGGGATGTGAGAGGTGGGAGGGAGGGGCAGACAGACACAAGCATCAGATCGCGGATTGGACTGGCCTGGATCTGGCCTGGCCTCTGCTGCGTTACTGGAGCACCGTCCGCTTGTTTGATTGCCATTCTGGCTTCTGATAGCTCCGACTTCCAAGTTTCTCCATGCCAGACCAGACACTGGACGTCCCCAACCCAGCCAGCCTTGGAATACCGCAGTAACGTCCTTCGTGTTGCCCCTCCACCGCCTCTGAACCGTCAAAGGGCCCCTCCTTTTCTTCACCCCTTGGCCGTGTCATAACCTCCCGTCCTGCTTGCCTACCTTCCCTACCTATTTCATAACCACTCCTCCCTCCCTCCCGTCGTTTATCAACTCTGCTCCTTTGCAAACTCTGCCCCGCTTGACCCAACCACTAAGCTGTCTCTACAGAACTACAAACAAGATACCCCCCAACTAGAACAACAAGAGAGAGGAAATACGAGGCAAAAGTCATCATGCTCGACGCCAGGTCCTACCCATTGTTGGTCGGCCTGATCGTGCTGGTCTGGTTCTCCCGGCCGGCCCACGCCTTCGGAGCTGGCAACATCGCCGGCATCTCCAAGATCGAGGGCCAGAACTGTGAGCTTGTTTCCAATCACCTCTTGCTAGCTACACACGCTGACTGTGCGGGAAACCAGGGCGCCACGGCGACATTGAAGATGCGCTCCTCACCCTCGCGATGGCCCGCTCTATGAACGGCAAGAAGTTCACCAAGATGATGGTCTCCCGTGTCTACTTCGGCAACTGGCTGAGAGACTACTCCCAAGCCATTGACGTCGGTACGGTCAAGTCCGTCTCCGCCGAGGCCATCCGCCTGCTGCTCTGCGTCCTGGGCTTCCTTAGCTTCGGCTACGGATCCAGGGAATTCGAGGTCACGGCCGACAGACTGGGCTGCTACCGCCCCGAGGATCACATCGACAACCCCAAGAACTATGCCGACAACATCGATGCTCGCCAGTACGACCGTCGCCTTAGAGGCCCCGTTGACGAGGGTGTCGAGCTTGGCATCGACGAACGCACCGGCATGAAGAACTACATTGCAAACGAGCAGGCCGGCATCATGACCTCTGCCGCTCACGTCCGCAAGCTCTTCGCCACCTGCATCGAGCTCGCCCGAGGATACGGTCGCAACAAGAATGAGGCCGATCTCTACGAGGCGATGCGCCTGATGGGTACCGGTCTGCACTGCTTGGAAGGTACGATACTGGACAACCATCTCCTCAGTTGTAGGGTTACTAATGATTGCGGCACGCAGACTTCTTCGCGCACAGCAACTACACCGAGCTTGCCCTCATCGAGATGGGCGAGCGCGACACGTTCCCCCATGTCGGCAGAGACACCCGCATTAGACTTGAGGGCGCTAGAGACGAGGTCTATCCGATTGTCACTGGCACTTTCGGTGGTGTTGACTTCCTGCACTCCGTCACTGGCGAGGGTAGGTTCATCGAGATCTCATCGGCTGAGCCTGGCTAATTCATTCCACCACAGTCTCTGACAAGCTCACCCAGAACGAGATTGAGGAGCTCGAGGGCACCCTTCAGGAGAGCAAGAACAACGACACTAGCATTCTGCGCAACTTGCTGGACATGATTCCCGATGGTATCTTTGGCGGTAAGCACCAGAGCAACCGGGTGGATGAGCTCCAGAGCAGCGCCGCCGAGTCGCAGCTCCAAAACATGCAGGTCTCTCCCAGAGACCCTGAGGAGTTCACTCAGTACATTCAGAACGTTTTCCAACAGATCATGCCTGCCATTCAGTTCCACGACGAGATTCTGCAGGGCATCAGCGAGGCCATTGAGAAGATTCCCGTCCTCCCCAAGATTCTGGAGCAGCTTGAGGAGCAGCTCTCCAAGTTTGTCTTCTCTCTCATTGCCCCCTTCATCATCCCGGTAATCAACCAGATCCGCAACGAGCTGCGCACTGGTTCTGCCGAGATCATTGAGAGCAGTGAGAAGGAGCAGCATGTCGTCTTCGATGACGACCGCAGCACCGACCCTACCCACTCTATGCTGTCCAAGGACCACTTTACCAACGTAAGTAACTCCCAATGTTCTTCAGTGCTGAGAAACATTCAATCTGACACATGTTCAGATCCTGAACGAGATTGCTGGCCGCTGCGCTGCTCTGACTGTGCAGTGGGTTGTGCCTCAGCTGATGGAGGCCATCGATGATGAGGGTGTTGATGTTAACCGCACCATCAACCGCATCATCTACGGCGTCATGCACCACCCCGCTCAGCGCGATATGGGTGAGGACGGCGCGACTGAGGGACGTCAGAAGATTTTCCGGTTTGTCGAGGAGTGGTGGAACAACATGGATAGAAGCCAGCAAGATGACTACCGCCGCAAGTTGAGCCGTGAGGGCGTCCAGCGGGGAGAGAACCACAAGGAGGGCGAGCACGACACTGGCCACGGCCATGGCTGCAGTGGAAAGCTTCACATGCGCAAGCAGTTCGGTGAGCCCAAGAACTGGGAGGACAAGGTTGCCGACCAGGCTGCCGGCGCCCTTCTTGAGGGTGCTTCTGGAGCCATTGCCGGCCTGGTGCAGCAACAAGCTGGAGTTAAGATCCCCCAGTACAAGCACCAGGAGGATCAAGAGGAGTCTAGCGGTGGTGGAGGTGCTGGCGGACTCATCGGCTCTATCCTCGGCGGTGTTTTCAAGAAGGACGAGACTGAGTCTCGCCACAGCAGCCGTCGCGATGACGAGGGCAACTGCACGCAGACTCAGACTGAGTATGGCCACCACGGCAACAAGTACGGCCAGGCTGAGTACAAGGAGACCCAGTACTCTGGCGGCGGAGGCCGCTCCGAGTACCGTCGCTACGAGCAGGAAGACACCCAAGGCGGACGCCAGACCAGTGGCTACGAGTACCAAGAGACCACGGAGACTAGGCCTTCCTATGGCGGTGGATACGAGCAGCGCACCGAGACTCACCGCTACGAGGGCAGCACTGGCGGTGGCTACGGCGGTGGAAACCGACGCGACGAGGACGAGGGAGGCTACGGCGGCCGTCGTCATGACGAGGGTGGATACGGAGGCGGCCGACGCGACGACGACGGCGGCTATGGTGGTGGCCGTCGTCAGGAGGAGAGCAGCTATGGTCGTCAGGAGGAGAGCTACGGTGGAGGTGGAGGCTACGGCGGTGGTGGAGGCTACGGCGGTGGTCGCCGCGAGGATGAAGGTGGCTACGGCGGTGGTCGTCGCCATGACGAGGGTGGCTATGGTGGTGGTGGTGGCTACGGAGGCCGCCGCGACGATGAAGGCGGTTACGGACGCCAAGAAGGCGGCTACGGTGGTCGTCAGGAGGGTGGCTATGGCGGTCGGGAGGAAGGTGGCTATGGCGGTCGGGAGGAGCACCACGGCCGACGCCGTGATGACGACGACGATGAGCGTCGCGAGGGCGGCGGTGGCTTCGGCGAGTTCATCGGCAAGGTTGCCGAGAGCTTCGGCGACAACAACAACAACCGCAGATGGTAGAACTGCTGCTGTTGAATCACCTAGTCATGGGTTCACGCAGACCCGATTCTAGTTGCTTTTGGTTGTCGATATGGACTGGCTTTTAACTGGAGTAGGTGGGGGCGGTTGATGATACAGGTTAACGAAGTGCAATAACGAAAAGTCTTGATTTCAGAAGATTATATTGTTGTTTGATTTTGTAGTGACACGATGTCGCTTTTGATCATTGCTTTGGTGTAAGTGACATGTCTGACGTCGTCTGAAGACTTGCTTCTTGGTGTCGTCTTCAACGCCCGCTCGTATCTTCTTCGCTTGTACTCATTCCATTCGTCAAGTCACGTTGCGGCCTGCGAAACTGATCTACTGTACATTGCAACGTTTCTAAGCCGTTGTATCCGCGCCGTGGAAATTTACTACCATGATCAATAGCAAAATAATTCACTTTAACTATAGAGACAACAACTTATGACGCCAGTCCTCAAAATTACACCATCAGCCGGTTATCTAAAATCTTCTGAGCCATCTAAAAATTAACCGGCTGATCTCTTGCCCCATGGAGGTTTTTCTCTTGCAGCTCCGGATCCTACCTTATATTACTCTGCAATCCATCTCTCCCCCCCCTGGCGAACGTTGACGATTGCGGGGAAACGACGCACCCATCGGCGCGACTGCCGTCGGAACATTTCTCCGTTTGGATGAATCGGCCTAGATCGCAAATTGAGCTCACACGAGGACGCCGGTCCACCACGGAAGCGTGGTTTCTGCTAGATTGCTAAAACCACGTTCTTGTCTCTTGGGGTGCCGCGCCCCTGGTTATGTCGGCCTTGTATTAGTCGGTGGTGTGTCACGCGTCTACGGACTGATTTTCGGCTCGATCGAAGCAGGTTTTGCGGACGGCACGAGGCAGTCGGCTGTGTGTTTCTTTGGTACCGGCAATATGGTATCGGCTGGTCGGGCAGGTGTTCCCCGTGTTTATCACTCTGGAAGCAACTCGGAAGAGTAATTTCTCAATATAATATGAGTGTGAGGAGTATAGGTCATGTGTAGTTTGTCCATGGTTTGATATATTGCTCTTCCCGCTTGTAATCATTTCATACTAAAAGTCTCAATCCGACTGAAACCCTCTAGCAAGCCTAGGATAACTATATATATACATACCCAAAACCTTCTCAACAACTCGACCGCCAGAAGCACATTCTCACACGACATCAAGCTTGCACCAGCCAGAGAAGAAAATAAAAAAAGATGCATCCCAAGCAAGCCCTCATCACGTTCCTCTCCCTGCTCCCCCTCGCCGCCTCCCAGGCCTCGGGCACAGGCTCCACGACCCGCTACTGGGACTGCTGTAAGCCCTCGTGCGCGTGGCCCGGCAAAGCCTCCCTCGCCGCCGGGCCCGTGGGCACGTGCGACCGCAACGACAACCGGCTCAACGACGGCGGCGCCACCAAGTCGGGCTGCGACGCGGGCGGGTCGGCGTACATGTGCAGCTCCAACTCGCCGTGGGCTGTCAGCGACAGCCTGGCGTACGGCTGGGCGGCGGTGCGGATCTCGGGCGGGACGGAGGCGTCGTGGTGCTGTGCGTGCTACGAGCTCACTTTCACGAGCGGGCCGGTGAGCGGCAAGAAGATGGTTGTGCAGGCCACGAACACGGGCGGTGATTTGGGACAGAATCACTTTGATCTTGCTGTGAGTTGGGATGATTGTCTCTTTTTCTACACGGATGTCTTGCCCTCTCTCACCCCTTGGGTGGATTGAAGGTCGGGCGGGGCGTACCGGGACCGGGCCCGATGATCACCGTCCCGGCGTCCCGATCCCCGGGACCCGGAAGTACCTTATGCCCCACTTGAGCATCGGCGGCTCGTCGCAGCCAGCGGAGCACCGGCAGAGAACCGATTATGCCGATCAGTCACTGACATGGTAGCAGATCCCCGGTGGCGGCGTGGGACAGTTCAACGCGTGCACCGACCAGTACGGAGCGCCGCCCAACGGGTGGGGCCAGCGTTACGGGGGCGTCAGCTCCCGATCCGAGTGCGACGGGTTCCCGGAGAAGCTCAAGGCCGGATGCTACTGGCGGTTCGATTGGTTCCAAGGTGCCGACAACCCGAGCGTATCCTTCAAGGAGGTGTCGTGCCCGGCCGAGATTACGGCCAAGAGCGGGTGCAGGCGGAACTAGATGCGCCTCGTCCTGCAGACCGGAATAGAGAAGTCCTGCCGGGCATGCTCCATCCGTAACTTTGATACCAAGGCTGTAGTCGAAATACAACAAGTGTAAAACGGGCCAAATTCCCAGACCTAGGGCACCTGGCCGCAATCTGTGCATATGCTTGCTTACGAGTTACGACTCCATTGGCAAAGCATTACCTCTTGACCCGAGAATCAGAGCGAGATGGGATGGTGAAAAGCGACTTGGCGTACACAACTTCGATGAGAACTGAGCGCCCCAGGCTGCCAAGCCGCTGCTGCAGTAGGTCGAATAGCTTCTTCAATTTCCGTTGCTGACAGGGTTCGCCGGTACAGCTTGGCATCTCGAAAACAGAGCTGCACTAGCCTGTTTAATACACTCCAACATGATTGCCGTGAGCAAAATGGATATCAACGGTGGCTGTGGGCTGGGCAGTAGTCGGGCAACCCGTTTCTTGCGATGCTACAACACGCAGCAGCCCCCAAGATGAGGGCAGCCAAGATAAAGCCAAGATGCTCGATGAAAGCGACATTGCACCCAAGACCTTGTCGTTGGGCACTGCCTCAAGGGGGCAAATCACATTTTGTCGCAGGCACGTCGCCAACGAGAGGCCGCGCGGTCTTGGGTGCGAGGCTTTTGCAACTCGCCAGAATGCTTTCCTTCTTTCGTAGGCGTATCTCTGTGGCAGCCAACCGAGACGCGCCGGCGAATCAGACGTTTGAATTCACATGACGTAGAAGTGATGTTCGGGTATGTGTGCCGCTTTGGACAAGGGGGACGGGGCGCCAGGTCGCGGCCGGGAGCCTGTAAGATGCCGAAGGCAGCGTAGACAGTGGAAGAGACGCAGGACAAGCGGCGGCGAGCGGTAGACCGGCATCTTCGGCGGGTAGTGTCAATGCGGCTGGTAGGTATCCGTACAGAGCGAGCGATATGGATAATTGACCGGCCTCTGAATATCTCCTCGAGACTAGATCAGTTTCGACAAGCGTCGCCATTTGCCAGGCGATAATTGAATGGCACATTTTCAAAAGAACTAGTGGGAGCCGTTGCCCCTGTCCTGTCCTGTCCTGGTGGATCTAACCGGGCGAACAGCCAATGTTTCAATGACGTCTGCCCGGGCGTTGTGTCTGTGAGGGGTACCCTGCGCTCTTCTCATGTACTCGGTCAAGATTGAATCGAGACGCCAGAAAACACACAAGCGCTGTGACTACAACTGCTGACAAGGCCTGCGGAAGGACAGTTGGTCGCTGACAGATTCCAGGTTAAGCACCATAAGCGTCCGAAGGTTGGAAGATTGAGAGACTTGTATGGGGATGCCAAGACGCATTGGCGGTTAGCGATCGAAGCTAGAAGGGTGTACAGTTGCTAGAAGCCTTTCCCGCGAGTTGACTTGCAGCGGGATGTCTATCGTAGGATTCCTGGGCGCTGGCAATTGTTATCTTGTATTGTGTGGCACTGGCCAAAACCGGGACGTGGGACGCAGGCCACGCAAGATGGGTATGCGATAGTCGATTGTCTGTCAGAAGCGGTCTGGCGGCGCATGCACGTAGTTGCCGTCTAAACCGTCCGCCGCCTTCTTGTGCCGCTGGACTCTTGCGCCCACCTATTGTGATGCTTGTAGCGGCAACGATATCTTGGTCGCATCGTACGATGCGATCCTCTCTCCACGACCGGCAGCATCGAGTTTGTTGTATGGCATGTCCCAAGGCTTGCAGATGCGACCACGCGTGGCATGAGATGGGAGATATGCAACCGAGGGCGGATGGGCTTGTGTCACTTGTGTGACGGTCTGCAAGGAGAGGGTCTATTGGCATAAAGAAGCACGCGAAGGGTGCCGTATTGCTGGGAACCCCGAGTGAGGGAATGCCGAGAGAACCGGTCGGACATCGTCTAACTGTCACTAGACATCAGTTGGTGCATGTCGAGTCTGGAACAGTCGGCACAAGTTGCCGTCTAGGAGGACCGGGTCCTTGATGAGACAGAAAGTTAAATCTCATTGAGGGAGGGTTTGAGACTGAGAAAGAAGCCCGAAGGGCAGACATTCTGCAAAGATCTGCAGAATGAGCTGGAGGCGGTCCTGACTCTCGAGGTGTCCTACCTACCTGGTACTTTGTAGTTATTAACGGTACAGATAGGCAAGTGGTTTGCTTTAGTGCGAGAAGGCCGGGGACTGTTGGTGCCCGTATCCGAACCCAGCGACATGCCTCGAAGTGATGAGGCTAAGGTAGGGTCTTTTCCTCCGCGCTAAGACATGGAGGAGGTTCTCTTTTCCGCACCGAATGACCTGCTTTTTAGCGGGATTGGCGAGACCTTTGGGCATGCCAGTAGTTGTGGTACATGAGCAAGCAGGTAGGGAACGAGAGACAAAGATGGAGAAGCCGTTTCTTTTTTCCGCCTCAGCTTCGTCGTTGGCGAGGGCCAGATGTTGACGTCCATTGGGCAAGGCCTTGTGTTCGGCCCGGGTGAACAGAGATCTCTGTGTAGCAATATTTTTGGATGTAACGACCAGGAAGAGAAGAGGACCGGAGCGACAGGAAACGGGGCAGTTCCACTAGCAGAAAGACCAGACAGACAAGCTTCGAGGCAACAAAAAGCTTAGCGACGAGAGTGAAGTTCCATTGACGTCCGATTCGCCGGGCGTCGGGTGTCGGGCGAGTGCATGATGAGGCAGCCAGCAGCGAGGGAGATGAGGTACTGCAGAGTAGGTACTCGACTGCCAGGTATGGGCTTTGTTGGAGGGGTTGTGCATGTCGAGACAAACAACAACGGCAAGAGCGGCAAGTCCAGTGGCTGTTTGGCAGACGAGAACGGAGGGTTGTGAGAGGTTTTAGGGAGGTTTAGGGCGTGCCGCTGCCGTTTTGGTGGTTGGAGTGTTGGTTTCTGGTGGTGCCGCCCGTGTGCCGTGGCTGCCGCTGGCATTCAAATGTCGGTTGGTCGGCTCTGCAGCCTGCAGCATCGCGCTTCTTTTTCTACGGGCTACTCCTTGCCCGGCATACAATACGCGGACGGGGTACGAGTACCCTCTGTTAGCGGAGACGGTCAGCCGGGTACCATCCCCTTAACTCCGCTACCTGCGTCGACGCGGATGAGCGGCTTCTTACTGGCTACCGGAGAACTCTCACGGCTCCATCGGACCCCACCCACCCTCTTCTCAGTCGCACACCTCGCACTCTCGTACCTCCCCTTCTGCGCTGCGCACCTAGCCGTGACCTAGGTAGTCCAGTCGCGGTGCTCAGCGTCGACAGGTGGACCTGCCTATCCGTTCCTGGTAACAGCAGGTACTCGGTGTGTCAGTGGAGAGTGCGAGAGTCAGGAACCAGAGTGAAGGAGATACGGATGTAACGAGCCGCGCAAGATGCTCGCAGGAATGAAGATCAAGCTGCATGCTGTCGGAGAAACATGTTGAGAGATGGCCGACGAGACCTGGACATGGCATGCAGCGAACAAGCGACGAAGCGAAGCGGCATGAACGGGAACGATGACATGGAAGGACGACAAAACAAAAGACCAGACTGGCTGCATACCCAGCCTGGGCCTGGGTGGGCAACCTGGAATCGAGGTCAACGACGAGGACAAGGCAAGGAAGGGAGGCTGTGTGGGCGGTGCGGTGCGGTGCGGTGCGCCTGTCCTGTCCTGTCGCTCGCCCCCCTGCTCCTGTCCTCCAACGAATACCTGTATCCGTACCGTAGGTATTCGTGCCTGCCGACCGACCTACAAATACCTAAGCCAATGTTTGGTGAGGTAGGTACTTTCGTGTACCGCCCGTGTTGCGCAGAATCTCATGTACCTCCTCCGACCTTGCCCCTAGTGCCTGTCCGGCCCTGCCCAAGGGGCCTTACGGTCAGTTCCTTACGTTGCTGAGAGATATTACTACTGCCACCGACGCTCTCTCTCTCTTCGTCAGTAATCAATTGCCTTCCATTGCTGTTTTGCTTCTCTAACCCGCACTCTGCTGGCTGCTCGGTCGCTTGCTTGCTCTTCCCTGCCCGTCTTTGCCTTGACTTGCCTGCTCCTGCTCCCGCTCCCGCTCCTGCGCCTGTCGCTGTCAGTCATCCTCCATCCAACACCCACATACCTACCATACCACGGGCACCCACGCACGCCCACCACACCCTCGACACCTCGACCTGATCAATGTGCAGTGTGCTCCTGCAGCGCACTGGGAACGACCTGTCGAACCCCGCTTGGCATTGAAAATCGCGCCGGGCCCCAGCTCTCATCCTCACTCGTCCCTTTCTCAGCTCTTCCTGACTTCTCTCGCTTTGCTCGACCACTCCCAATTCCACGCGCTCCGACACGGCTCCTGACCTCGAGACGTTCAACTTGAGGCTCCAGTCAGCAATCTGCAAGCCCTCGAATTCTATTCCGCCCCGACCGAACTTGGATCCCTCGAGCAGCCCGAGTCCTGAACACGACAATTTCCCGGGCCTCTCACCCTCATCGTCTACTGATTCCCTCTCACCTGCCTGCCTCGCTCGTTCTCACTCCCGCCCTCCCAGAGCAGCCGCCAAACAACTGCTCTTCTGCGAGGTTGATGGTTTCAATGCCCTCAACCTCCTAGTTTAACATGTGAGGAAAGCATGTGTAAGTCAAATAAATATTCTCCCTTGTACGGTGATGCAGCTTTTGAGAAGCCACGCATTGTGACTGCTCTCTGCAGCAGCCAGATCGCCTGGTGTTGTCTCCCTTTTTCGCGGCCAAGAGGTGCCAAAGTCCCCCGGTCTTGGCATCATCCACTGACGTCTCACAGCTCTCGAACAGATTCGAAATGTCGTGTATGTCTCAGCAATTTTCCTTCAAAATCCTTTTTTCTTTCTCTAATACCGCTTTCCTTGGTCGCTTTCAATTCTACATGTTTTCCTCCTGTTCTGCGTCCAGGCTTTTTGTCCAGTCGTCACACCATAGCATGTATTTCGGCGTCACGATACCCAACAGCGCCTCAGTGGGCAGACGCGACGTCTGCCCACCTCAAAACCGGCCTACCCCCGCCACGGCCCTCAACCTCGTAGCCCAAGGGATCATTATTGACAATGATACAGTCTGCTATTCAGTAATCCTGTCTGGTCAGGTGCAAACACCGTACCCTCGACGATTATTAGAAATATCACATCACTCTCAGTACGTCACGTCATCGTCGCTTGTCCACTGATGTCCTCTCCTAACCGAATGCGCAGAGTAACATAGCGTACCAAGACACAATCGTCGAGAACCTCACCACGTTGAGTTCAACCAATTCCGATACCGAAGATGGCATCATTAGAGGTCTTCTCTACGTCCCCGATCTTGCTGTCGCGCATCCATGTTACCAGCAGCAGTACGACATCATCCCCCGCAACGCAACTACTCAGGCAGAATTGCCTCCCACAAATTACAACCTCATCGCCCTGGCACCATGGTTCAACGCCACCTGTACTTTGGCGTATCTTGCCTCTGCCCGACTCGATCCGATCCGTGCCTTCATTTTTTACAGGCCAAACAATTCAACGAGAGAACCCCAAGGCGCCGATTCACCAATATGGGATCTCGACGACAACGATGCTTGGCGATCCCAGAATCGCTTCCCAATCTTTGCCATTCCCGGCGCCCAAGGCAACAAGATGATGCGCCAACTAAGTCTTTACTCTGGAAATTTATCCTCAATACCGTACGGGGATCAGATCCAGGACATATACGATCCCCACGACAACGATTATGTCCGCATATGGACCGAGTTGACTGTTAAGGACCGAGATAGTGTGCCCGCTATGTGGACATGGATCCTTACCGTCGTCGGAGTCGTCATATTCATCATTGCCTGTTTATCACTTACGATGCATCTAGTGCAAAGGAGACGAAGGATATCACTACGAAGGAGAGTGTTGAGCGGAGAGGTCGACCTGGAGGCTATGGGTATCAAACGAATCACGGTGCCGATCAACCATGTCAAAGGTTTCCCGCTATTTACGTACAGCTTTCAGCCGGAAATGATCAGCAGTCCGGCAACGACGAGACCACCAAAATCTGTCCGATCCCCACGAAGCCAGCGTACCGTTTCCGAGTCCGCCGCACCGAAATCAAGAGCCCGCAGATCCAGCGTGAATAGCGCCACGAGCACCGTTGCTACCAACTTCCAGCCTCAGTGCCATATTTGCCTGGAAAACTACGTGGATCGCGAATCCATCATTCGAGAATTACCTTGCGGGCATATTTTCCATCCGGAGTGTATTGACGAGTTTTTGAGCTTAAATAGCTCCTTGTGCCCGATTTGCAAGAGAAACATGTTGCCACGCAACTACTGTCCCAAGATTACCAACGGAATGGTCCGTCGAGAGCGGGCCGTCCGCCGGCTGAGGGAGAGGGTTATCGTCGTCGAGTCAGATGACGAGGAAGAGGAGGTCAAAGGCAAAAGTTGGGGCAGGCGGCTGTTCGGCACGGACAAAGCGGCATCATCCCCGAAGGAAACGCCGATGACGCCCGTCACAACCTCCAGGTCCCCGAAAACAACACAAGAGTCAGCAAACGCACGCACCCCTGCACCGGCAGAGACGGAAGACCCGCGCAGGTCGACCCTAGAGCCGACACAAGAAGAACAGGAAGATTCAGATCGACCTTCAAGCCAGTCAGGCGGCCAGGAACCCACTCAACCCCAATCACAACCGCCGCAAGCTTCACCGGCAGCACATCACGGTCTTCGAGGCAAACGTCGGAAGTCGGGTGGCCTGCGCCTCCATATGCCCGGTTCGAATGACACTAAGCAGACCCATTCAAAGCCGGAAGGACGTAAGAGTCCCTCCGCCTTGGCACGGGCTCGGATGCGGGCATTGGCGGGTACGCCGCTCGACGACCCCGACGGGCGCAACCCAATATGTAAGTTCGCTGCCAATTTGTCGAGTTGAATGACAATCGCTAACTAGTACTCAAGGGAAGCGCTACGTCGTCAAGGTCTTTCCAGGGTTTTCATGACCCGCACTTTCGAAGCATTTCAAAACTCGGGGTCGCATGGTGCACAGGCGTTTTATTGGTCAGGCAGACAGGACTGCCTCAGTGTCTTTTTGAGGGAACATGACGAAACACGATACAGACTAACGATAGTCCCTCCCCGGCGGTTGCCCCACCACTCTAGGTGACGAGGAGACTGATTCATTTCTCATGACGACGATTAGACTCGGCAGGCTCGGCACAGCCTTTCAGCGGTTTATAATTTTGGGACGGATTTTTTTTTCCAAGGGGGTTTACTCAAGAAGGCCTCCTCATCTTCGGACTGGATATACCCTACAGGGAAAGGACATGCATCGACGGCGGGGTCGGCAGATGCCATGCGTGATATTAAAAGTTTAGTATTTAGTGACGAATGCCGTCAGCTGCACGGCGAGTAAGGGAACAGCAGAGACAGCTCGGGCCTCGTTGGCCTTTTTCAGTGGCCTCTAACGAGCGTGTCGCATCCTGAATGACAGATTACCGTTTTAAACTTCCAAGACCAAAAAAGAGTTCCATCTATTTATTTGTGAAAGACACGAGGCCAGTCATGGTATCTTTGCTATTGTTGTTTCATCCGAATCGAAAGCAATGCCGTCGTCCCTCATCCAATGTACTTTGCTCGCTTCTATCCGAACGCCCGCTCGTCTCAAAAACACATTTCCTCGCGCAAAGGAAACTATATCCTAAACTTTCACCATGTCATGTCTTGGCTTTTCCTTGGCTCTTCTTGGCTTTCTCTTGGCAACGCTCTTTTCCTTCACCTCAAATTCGACCTCATCATGAGCGACTACCTTCAATGAGCTTGTCGTCTTCTTTCGTGCCGCCCCTCGCCAGCGCCTCCCTGATGCGATCGTTTTCGGCGGCACGGATGCGTTGCCTGGCCTCCTCCAGCCGTTCGACACCGCGATCAATCGTCTCGATGTGCACCGTCAGGGGGATGGCGGCAGGCGAGTCGCGGACGAGCTCGGGAGCGGCGACACGATCACGGAGATCGCCCAGGCCGGCCTGGATCTTCTCGAGGTCGACGATGAGGGCCGAGATCTGCGCCACGGCCGTGAGACGCTGGCGGTCTACCTGGCGGAGCAGTGAGAGCTGCGAGTTGAGGTTGTGGAGGCGCTTGTTGTTGGCGCCGACGAGTGTCCAGATAGTCCAGAGAACCTCGTCCCTGCGGGATTTGACCGAGTTCGAGGAGCGCGTAACGACCTCGTAGATCTGGTTTAGGCTCTCCTCGGCTTTTGAGAGCAGTAGCAGGACGCCCTGCGCTTCGACTATGAGTCCAGCGATGCGGTCTGACACGAGAGCCGTGTGTTCGATGTACTTGTCTAACAGCGTACGCTCCGAGAAGGGCGTCACAGTTGGAGTAAATGGGTAAAAGAGCCAGTTCGTCCATTGGGATACGAGAGAAACGTCGGCGTTCTCGGCGGTAGACAGTGTATCCAGGTATCGAGATGTCCAGCGGTTGATGGATATCACTGAGTCCACGGCAGATCCAACATGAACGTTGAACTTTTGCAGGTCGGCAGCCGTCAAGCGCGCCGTATCAACGTACTCGTTGAACTCGTGAACGAGCTCTTCCCGCTGCGGGAGTTCCGAGTATCGCACCATGGTGCGGAGATCGCGTATTGATGATTCGGAGCGCTTCATTTCCATGGGCAGAGAGACGCCGTCAGCGCTGCGTTCCAGGACCTGCTCGAACTGCGACTGGACGTTCATGAGTTCGTCAAACTCGACGTTTGCGGACTCGGCATCTTGCGCTTTGCCGTTCAGTGGCCCGGGGGAAGGGCAGAACGGAAGATCTAGGTATGCAGCTCCCGGGATGCGGCAGAGCGGGGAGAGAGATGTCGATATTGACTTGGTCACCATGTTTTGAAGCATGATGGATGCGCCGAAGAAGAGCCATACGGCCAGGCACAGAGCCAAGGGCTTTTGGACGTATCCAAGAGCCATACCGATGACGTTGAGCACCCAGGCCAGTATGTTGAAGAGGGCATTCGGGAGAGACTCGGATAGTCTCTCGGAAACCGCCCGTGGCTGTCCAATTGGGTCTTCGTAGTAGCCGCGGCCCCTTCTCGGATCCCCACGTCGAGATTTGACTGGGCTTCCACCACTCGCTTGCCGTATCGCACGACGGCGCACATCCTGCAGCTGGTAGGGGTCGTCGCCGGGCCGGATGGTCCTGGAGGACCGGCCGCTGCTGTTTCGGGGACTGGTGCTTGAGCCGGAACTCATGTGGACGGAGGGCATGTAAAACTCAGGATCCGGGGTCCGGCTGGTGTCGTGGCGAACGGTAGGTTGGAACGGGTGGCGGAGGATTACCCGCTCATCATCCGCCTTGTTCATGAAGTCCTGGACGCTGTGATGAGATTCTTGAGAAGCGCCGAAGCTGAAAGACTGTGAAGGAAGTTGGGACGGATCGGTTGATTGGAAACCATCGTCGTCTTCGAGATCGTTAAGTATGGACGTGTCAAAGCTGTCGTTTTCGCCGCCTTCAATCAGGCGCCATGAGCTTTCCACGGGAAGCTCCGGCTCGCGTCGCGAAGGCATCGCGTTGGCAGATGAGGTTGATAGGACTCGAGGAATGAGAGACAGGCCTCAGCCTAAGAAATAATGTGTATATATAGTATTGACAACAGTAGCGATGTCCATGGGCGACCCGGCCCGTCGTTCAAGAAAGCGCTGAGCGTAAATGCCCTGGAAACGCGTTGACCGCGTCCAGTGGCGAGATAGATACAAAGTTCGCAAAATGCGACTGCCTCGGTATATATGTAGTTGGGAAGAGAGAATATGATTGTTCTGGAGACTTGCTAGTGAGTCATCAGACGGAAGCTAATAACAGGGGTTGGGATAACGGTTCTGGGCAAAATAGGCAGACAAAGGACGATCTATAACAATGAGATGTACAGAAGAAGTTCACAGACATTCACAACAGAGGTTCCCGTCTGGCGTCATAGGATCCAGCAGGCGCCCCTTGCATGGCAGCTGTTGTTTGGGGGGTGAGGTAGCTTTTAGTGGGTAGCTTCCTCCACTGAATCCGCTGTATTGGCAGCAGCAGGGGCCATGTGGCAGCGTGACTCGACAATGATAAAGCTTTGCTTCCCCTGGTCAGGTCACATGGACCAGGCGATAACAGATGGTGCATCACCCCGCGCGGCAGCACATCCGCCCCAAACTCCGACCAGCACCTGTTCGGTGAAACATATAGCCGAATCCGGGGAACGTTGCACACGACCTCACCAACCAGTTGCCCCACTTAGCCTCCGGCGCGAGTGATGCCAAACGTCTTTTTGAGGTCAGGAACTAAGCCGCACCTTCCAAAACTTCACTTTCTGTAAACCCAGCAGTCTGTCGCGCGCATACCATCAACAATCACTCCAATCCACCCGAAGAAACCGCGCGCAAACTTGCCCACCATGACGATGGATCAGCGCGAGCTTGAGTCGAGCATCAAGCAGCTCAACAAGACCGTCCAGGCCAACGATCCTCCTTCTTCAGCCTTGGCTCTGCTTGAGCGCCTCAAGAAGGAGGCCGCCCCTACCGAGGAGATGCTTCGAGTACGTCATCATCAACTTTCAAAAATCGCCGATCCGAATTTTTTTTCTCCCTGATGTTATCTCGCAATAAGACGAAAAAAAAGTATTTGTCACTTGGGAAGGAATTAACAATCGCTTAGGCCACCCGCGCTGGTGTCTTCGTCGGCAAGCTTCGGTCGAACTCGAACAAGGATATCGCCCGCGCCGCGACCGAGCTGGTTCATAAGTGGAAGAAGCTCGTCGAGGCGGAGAAGCAGGGCAAGCTCAAGAAGCAATCCTCCCCTGCCGCGCCCTCCCCCACGACCGCGAGCGCCCCGAAGCCCTCGTCCTCCGGCAGCTCCAAGGAGCCCTTCAAGGGCAACGCCGAGAACCGCCGTGCCAAGGAAGATGGCGCCGACACCAAGCGCACCGGTGACAGCGTTCGCGACGCATGTATCGAGCTCCTGTACAACGGCCTCGCCTACCGCTCCACGGCATCTGTCAGCGACGTTCTCGCCAAGGCTGTTGCTGTCGAGGCCGCAGCTTTCTCCCACTTCAAGGGTGTCGGCACTCCTTACCGCGAGAAGGTCAGATCTCTGTTCTCCAACCTCAAGGTCAAGACCAACAAGGAGCTTGGTGTGAATGTTATGGAGGGCAAGATTACTCCCGACCGCTTCGTCGTCATGACCCAGGAGGAGCTCAAGTCTGCCGAGCAGCGCAAGAAGGAGAACTTGCTCCAGGAGGAGAACATGAAGAAGGCGCAGGTCCCCATGGCGGAGAAGAGTATCAGCGATGCTCTGACTTGCGGCAAGTGCAAGCAGAAGAAGGTCAGCTACAGCCAAGCGCAGACGCGCAGTGCTGATGAGCCTATGACCACCTTCTGTGAATGCACTGTCTGCGGTAACCGCTGGAAGGTAAGCGTCATCCCAAGGCTGTTGTGTTTTCGTGCGGATACACCGACTAACAATGCCCTCAGTTCTCTTAAGCCGGTAACCGTAGCTGCGGAGGTTTCGATTCTTTTTTATCCACTTGACGGCGTGTTTTCGCGTATACCCCGTTCCTGAGCACGGGCGGTCTTGCATTTGGCACTCGGAAAGTGCGGTTCGGTTGGTTCGGAGTTGGGGATGAGGAAATGTGGCCTCCTTTTTCATTGCTTTAAGCCGTTCTTACGCCCCGGAAACAAAAGCTTGGGCAGTCATTCTTGCTTCTTACGGTGTGCTCATATCGAGGGGATTTGCACTCTAGAGGAGGGTTTCGATAGATCCATCAGAAGACTACTAGGAATTATCGAGTTGTCGTCTCATTGGCATTGATCATATACACATTGTTCATTTCTTTGCGGGATCGATCTTGAGAGCGGAGAACAAATCAGCCGAGTGTTCGTCCTGCTCGAGACCCATCTCCGCCACATGCTTCCAAAACTTGCTGAGATGCCTGGTGCCCGAGTCGCAGAGGATGGTGACGACCTGGCTCCCCTCGGGCAACCGCGAAGCCGCAACGCACGCCGCGGCACAGTTGACAGCGCTGCTGCTGCCGACGAAGATGCCGTCATTCTCCACCAACCACCTCGCCATGCGACACGCCTGCTCATCTGTGATCTTGATCGCGTCGTCAACCAACTCCCGCCCGGCCTCAAAGTTCTCCGTAATCCGGTTGATCCCAATACCCTCAACAATCGTGTCGACCTGCTGCCTGCGCCGAGTGCCCTCCTTCTCGGTGTTGGAGTACATGACGCCGTGGCGGATCTTGTTGTAGAGCCCGCTGCCCTGGGGATCCGCCAGAATAACCTGCAGCCCCGGCACCTTGACCTCCTCCTTCAGGTACTTGGCGACGCCCGCAATGGTGCCTCCCGTCCCCGCGCCGGCCACGAAGGCATCGAGCCTGCCGCCGGTCTGGTACACGATCTCCGGTCCTGTGGTGGCGAGGTGCGCGGCAAAGTTGTGAGGGCTCTCGAACTGGTCCGCGAAGAATCCGACGCTGCCGTCGCTTGCCTTGGCCGCATGCTCGGCCGCGCGCCGGCGGGCGAGATTGACAAAGTGTTCCGGCGAAGCGATGGGGGCGGGCGGCACACGCTCGACCGTCGCGCCAAGGTGGCGGAGCAGGTCGACCTTTTCCATGGCCATGTCGTTGGGCATGCAGATGTGCGCGCGGTATCCCTTTGAGCGTGCGAGCGTCGCCAGCGAGATACCCGTGCTGCCGACTGTCCCCTCGTAGATGGTGTCTCCGCGACCGGGAACAAGCAGACCGGAAGCCTCCCCCGCCTCGATCATGGACAGCGCGACGCGGTCCTTGGGCGTGTTTCCCGCGGCGTTGAGAAATTCGGCCTTGGCGAGGATCGTGCGTCCCGTGGCCTCACTTAGAGATCGGATCTTGATGAGCGGCGTGTTCCCGATGGCCCCCGCGACGCCCTCGGCGATGAGGGGCGGATTCCATGCGCCAAGCGCCGCGGCGTCCGCATCTGATCCCGATTCATGGTCCTCCAGTTGCACCGGCGGTCCCCAAAATGCAATGCTTCGTCTGGAGGGATCCGCAGACGAGCCGCCGGCTTCCCTCCTTCGTGTGCGGCGGCGCTGGTAGCGGCGCTCGAGGTCCGGGTAGAAGTCCTTGAAGCCCAACGTGACGAGTATGCCGGCCGCAAAGGCGAGCGCCAGGGCGGCAGACCCGTAGGCTTTTGGATGGTTACTTAGAGACATGTTGTCTGTGTCATGTGTCTTGCTCCATTGTCTGCCGCAACAATCCTTCTTGTGTTCTCTCTCTCTTTCGAGATGTGTGTTGTTGCGGTCTCGGAGCTGGCGAGTCACTGGCCAAAAAAACAAACAGGCGGTCGCGTGCGCATGAATTTTGACCATCTCCCACTACAGGGGACCAGCCCGCTAAAATGTGATGTCATTTAAGCTCTATTGGACCCCTGTTCTCAGCCTCAATCTGTACAGCAGTCAGTTCCAGGCGACTCACACCCAGAGCTGGTGCCCTAGCGGAAGCCTGCCACACAGCCCCGGCCCCGACACACCATCGGCGGATTAACAGCTGCCCCGTCCAACAGGGAGCTCGGGCCATGTCCCGAGCCCCCCCCATGCCAAATGAGGAGCCGACGATTTGCGATTTTGGGCAGTTTGTTGACCTCTTCCTACGGCCCGCGAGCTGGATACGCCCGTCTCACCGCCGCAAACCTCCCTCCGGGATGGACTCTCCTCTCGTTACCCGCCTCTTCCGCGAGCTCTTCCGCCGCCCGGCATGTCAATCCCGCAGGCAATGCACCACCGCCGCCGCCGGCTCTCTGCCGACCCTCCGTCACCACACCCAGAATGCCGCCGCCGCAGCACAACCACAACAGCAACGGCGGCATTACGCCGTCAAGACATCCCAACCTAGAGGCGAGCGGACAAACGAGTCCAAATGGCAACAACGCACATCCCTCTTCCCCAGCGACCGCGCCGAAGAATTCGATACGTATCCGACCCTGACCTCCGCCGAACTAGCCGCCCGCTCCACCCGCCCGCGCAAGGTCAAGATGCTCACTCGCGACTTCATCGAGGACAGCCTGTACAACCCGGCGTACGGCTACTTCTCCAAACAAGCCGTCATCTTCTCCCCCGGTCAGCCCTTCGACTTCCCCGCCTTCAAGGACGAGCCGCAGTTCTACCGCGAGCTGGGGAGGAGGTACACCGAATTCGAGGACGACCTCGACGAGCGCGAGGGGGTGAACGACGCCCGGCCGCTGTGGCATACCCCCACGGAGCTGTTCCGACCGTACTACGGCGAGGCCATCGCGCGGTACCTGGTGTCCAACTACCGCCTGACGACGTACCCCTACCACGACCTCATCATCTACGAGATGGGCGCCGGCCGCGGTACGCTAATGCTCAATATCCTCGACTACATCCGCGACCTCGACCCGCAGGTGTACGCCCGCACGCAGTACCGCATCATCGAGATCTCGCCGGCCCTGGCATCGCTGCAGAAGCACCACCTGCTGTCCACCGCCGATTCGAGGGGCCACGCTTCAAAGGTGGAGATCATCAACAAGTCCATCTTCTCGTGGTCCGAGAGGGTCCCCTCGCCGTGCTTCTTCGTAGCCATGGAGGTCTTTGACAACTTCTCCCACGACTGCGTGCGGTACGACCTGGCGACCGAGGAGCCGCTGCAGGGTTCCGTCCTGGTCGACGGCGACAACGACTTTTACGAGTTCTACTCCCCGGACCTGGACCCCGTCCTCGCCCGCTTCCTCCGCGTGCGCGACGCCGCCACGGGCGGCCGGTATCCGACACCGTACCCGGCGAACCGTCTCCTGCGCAACCTAAAGTCCCGCATGCCTCTGATGCCGAACCTCTCGGAGGCGGAGTACGTTCCCACCCGGCTGATGCAGTTTTTCGACGTGCTGGAGAAGTACTTCCCAGCGCATCGTCTCGTGACGAGTGATTTCCATTCCCTCCCGGACGCCATCCCGGGTCTCAACGCGCCTGTTGTCCAGACTCGTTACGAGCGGAAGACGGTGCCCGTCACGACGCCTCTGGTAAGCCCTTTTGAAAGATAGCCCTGATGCAGGCCGAGACTATGCTAACCAACCGCAGGTTCACCAGGGCTACTTTGACATCATGTTCCCAACAGACTTTCATGTCATGGAAACCGTGTACCAGGCCATCACGGGTAAGCTCACGAGACTCATGTCGCACGGCGACTTCATGAAGCGCTGGGCGTTCCTCGAAGACACCCAAACGCGCAGCGGGGAGAACCCCCTTCTGAGCTACTACCAGAACGCCAGTGTTCTGGTCACTGTATAAAACAACGACCTTGTATAGAGAAAAAGGACATATACCCCGTGGGCCGTGGAAAATCTCTCCGCGATGACACATTTAGCCTTTTCATCTTGATGCCGTAAACGTGTGTGAGAGGAACTGCTTTTGATATCTCTGCAAACTACTCCTGTGTGCCCTCACGGGTTCACAACATAACCTTTCCACCCGTATGCCTTATCCGTCTAGTTCCTGAACAAAAGTGAATTTGCCGACATGCGCCCACGGCATGCAGCGGGAATATTTTCATCACGCTCAGATGTTGAGCTTCTCCTTGAGCCACTTCTCAGCGGTGGCAACAGCCTCGTCAATGTTCTCGGCGTTGGTGCCCTGTCCCTGGCGAACAGGCTCCTTACCGCCGGACTTGCCTCCAATAACTCCGCTGACCTGGGTAGCCCATTGCTCAGCAGTCACACCCTGGGATGAAAGGTGCTGTTACTTAGATTAGCTTGGTGCTCGTAGAGGAAGAATACAGTCGACTTACCGTTCCAACATAAACACCGTGGGCGACCGCGCCCTCGTCCTTGCTGCCGCCAAACAGGTAGACAGAGCGCTCCTTGTCCTTGGACTGGAAGTGCTTGACAACCTCACCAATAGCCTTGGCGTTGGCGGAAATGGGGAGCTGACCAACGAACCACTTCGAGTCCTTGTTCTTGTCAAAGTGGCCAACAACGGTGTCCAGGGCGGTCTTCGCCTCGGCCTTCTGACGCTTCTTCTGCTCATCCGTGACGGCCTTGACGATCTTCTCGAAACGCTTCTTGATGTCTTCCTTGGTAAGGGTGGAGATGGTCAGCTGGTTCAGGGCGTGCTGCGTAGTCTTGATCTCCTGCTCCTTGCCGGGGCCGAAAGGCAGGGCCTCAAGGGCATCCAACTTCTTGGAAAACTCAACAGCCTCGCGCTGGACCTGGTGAGCAGCGTCGCCAGTGTAGGCGATGATACGGCGGATACCCTTGGCGATACCGCTCTCCTCGACAATGACGAGGTCCTTGATGAGACCAGTCGACTCAACATGGGTTCCACCGCAGAACTCGACACTGTACTTCCGCCACTCTGGGTTCTTGGGGTTCGCGAGCATGGTGTCCACGTCGACACCAACAGAGACGACACGGACAGGGTTGGGGTAGGTCTCGCCGAAGACAGCACGGACTCCCTCGATGCCGCGGGCAAGGTCGAGATCGACCTCCTTGGCGTAGACTTTGCCGTTTTGCTTGATGTAGGTGTTGGAGAACTCCTCAATCTTCTTGAGCTCGGGAATCGTCACTCCAGTCTTGTGCGAGAAGTCGAAACGCAGCTTCTCGTTGTCGACCAAAGATCCCTTCTGGTTGATATCGTCGCCGAGCACCTCACGCAAAGAGTGGTTCAGAACGTGAGTACCGGTGTGGTTGTTGCGGATAGGAGATCTCCTCAGCTCGTCGTACTCGCAGATAACCTCATCACCAGAGGACAGAGCACCGTACTCGAGGTAACCGTTGTGGACGATGTACCCTCCAAAGTTTTGAACGTCAAGAACCTTGAACTCGGCAACATCGTCAATAACGATGCGGCCAGTGTCGGCAACCTGGCCACCGGACTCAGCGTAGAAGTTCGTCTTGTCGAGAAGCAGACCCAATGGAGTCTTCTCAGCGAGGTCCTTGGTGGACTTGACGAAACCCTTGCCATCGTAAATGACCTGCACCTTGCTCTTGGCATCGCCCTTGCCGAACTTTGCCTCATCGTCTGTCCTCGCAACGTTGAGCTCCTTCTCAAGCTCAGCAATCTGGTGGACGTTGAGCTTGGCGAAAGTCTGAACAGCGCTCTTGACGACCTTGCTAGCCTCACGGGCCTTCTCCTGGGCCTCTTTTACCTCGTCCTCGTCAATCTCGAGCTGGCGCTCCTCAGCCATGAGCTTGGTCAGATCAACAGGGAAACCGAAAGTGTCGTACAACCTCCATACGACAGCACCGGAAAGCTTCTTCTCGCCCTTCTTGAGGGCTTCCTTGGCATACTTCTCGAACTGAGCCTCACCACGGTCCAGAGTACGGGCGAAAGCCTCCTCTTCCTCATCGAGAATCTCCTTGATGTCCTGCTGCTTCTTGACAATCTCGGGGAATTGCTCGCCCATCTGCTCAACGAGCGCAGGGAGGATCTTGGAGAAGAAGGAGCCAATCTCGGCGTTGAAGTACTTGCGGGCATATCTGACACCACGGCGGAGGACTCTGCGTACGACGTAACCACGGCCATCGTTGTTGGGAACAGCACCGTCAGACATGGAGAAGGTAAGGAGACGAATGTGGTCGGCAATGACACGGTAAGCAGTGTCAATGCCGTCAGTGTCGTCGGCGCCGTACTTGTCGGTGTATGGCCTAGCACCAGTAACCTCCTCTATCCTCTTGAACAGGGGTGTGAAGATGTCGGTGGCGTAGTTGGAGACGGTATTCTGGAGAGCAGAGACAAGGCGCTCGAAGCCCATACCGGTGTCGACGTGCTTAGCGGGGAGGGACTTCAAGCTCTTGTCGGCCTGGCGGTCAAACTGGATGAAAACGTTGTTCCAGACCTCCACAACCATAGGGTCGTCCATGTTGACCAAGCTCGAAGCGTTGCGGCCGCCAATCTTGTCGTAGTGAATCTCACTGCAAGGACCGCAAGGGCCCTGGTCGCCCATCTCCCAGAAGTTGTCCTTCATGTTGCCGGGCAGGATGTGATCTTCGGGGACACCGACAGACAGCCACAGCTGCTTCGCCTCCAAGTCCGGCTCAAGACCCATGGCGGGGTTGCCCTCAAAGTAGGTGACGTACAGACGAGCGGGGTCGAGACCGTAGACCTTGGTGAGAAGCTCCCAGGACATCTCAATTGCCTCCTTCTTGAAGTAGTCACCAAAGGACCAGTTGCCCAGCATCTCGAAGAAGGTGTGGTGGTAGCTGTCCTTGCCGACATCGTCAAGGTCATTGTGCTTGCCGCCGGCGCGAATGCACTTCTGAGAGTCGGCGGCACGCTTCAGAGTGTACATGGGATCGGCCTTGGAGATCGTTCCGAGGAAAATGGGCTTGAATTGGTTCATGCCCGCATTGGTGAAGAGCAAGGTGGGGTCATTGTGAGGGACGACGGAGGAGGAGGGCACTGCAGCGATAACGGCGGAGGTTAGCTGATTCAACTTGTATAATCACAAGAATGCAACGGTGGAAGAGGCATTGCGTGATAAGCGCAGACATGTGCGCGATGCAGCATCATGGTGTTGTTGGTGGGAATGTGGTGATATCGTACCGATGGTGTGGCCCCTCTTCTCGAAGAAGTCGAAGAAAGTCTTGCGCACGACGGCGCCGGGCCACTGCTGCTCAGCCATGGTTGCAGGAGACGAAGTCGGGGAAGAAGAAAAGCGCCTCTGCCAGGGGAAAACCCTCGATGCGATTAGTCCAGACGGAGGCGTGAGGGTGTTCGTCTGGAATCTGACCGGCGTTCGTGTGCGAAGATTGGCGGTGGTGGAGGGAGTGGTGGAAGAAGGCGAAATATCAGGATCGCCGGCGCGGCGGGTGTGACTCTTGTTGCGGGACGAGCTTGTTAGTGCTGCAGCTGGTGCTGATGCTGGGCTTGGTGCATTGCCTCGGACTTGGGGTAGGAGGGGCAGCGATAGCGGGACACTGGGCTGCTGCTGGTGCGGGAGCGGGTGGTGGTGCAGGGCGGTAGTTGACGAGGGGGTTGCTTCGGCGCTTTTGTAGAAACTTCTACAAGAAGTCGAATGAGTCAAATGCGGTACAAAAGCGCCAGAGCTCCTGCTCCTCCCCAGCTGTCCCCCATGGCTGCAGCTCCGCGCCAGCGAACGCGCCCCTAGCACGAGTACAGCAGCTTTGGTCATTCCCCCTCAAATACCACAAAAGGCCACCAGCGAATTGCGATCCCGACGCAACCGTCGATTGTCTCCTCTTTTCCTCACTCCAGCTCCTCTCGAGAACGAACGACGACCCTTCAGCTGTAGCCACAAGCGACCGATCTTCTTTCAGCAGAGGAAAGCCTTGTCAGAATCCAGGCCCAGCCGGACGTATATCCGCCTTGAACCTTCGCCGGTGTCGGATTTCTTATCGCCTCTCTTTGGCCCTGGCCTTCCGCCAGTTGACCTGAACTCACTCGAGCTTACGCTTTGCGACGGGATATTCCCTTTCCACACCACCCACCTTTCGGGAAAACCAGCTCAGCGGTCTGCGTATCCTTCTTCACACCTCCGCGCGCACCCGATTGCGGCGTCCGTCGTCCCACGCTGCGTTTTTCGTTGTGTCTCTCCGTGCTGCGATCCTAGTGGCCGGCCTCGAGCTCTGCGTTTAATTGAACATTCTCGTCGACTCTGGTTCGTTGTCGTCGTCCCGGGTCGGCAGTTGCGGTTCGAGTTTTGAACGGGGTTAGGAAGTTGGCGAGGCGGGAAGAAAAAGTTCCAGCGAGACCCGGCTCTGGAAGCAGCCGCCCCTAAAATGCTGTTGCACGGGGCCCAATCCCCCTCCCACGCCCTGGATGCCCACGCCCTGGAGGCGGATCAGCACCAACATCAACAGACGAGGCAGTTGAGGCGCAAGAGGAAGGCCGAGTCTCAGGACAACGAGCGGTTGTCCAAGAGACTCAGTCTGTTGAATTTGGGTAAGCCACAGTTTTCCCTTCCCATTGACGTTTTGTTTCACAACGCATTGCTGACTGCCATGCAGAAAAGAATGGCCAGAAGCTCTACGTTCCCGTGGAGAATCCCATCGCCTCCGCATCAAATGCATCTCCAGACGTCATTCCGTCAGCAACTTCAAGCACACCGCCAAGTGGTCGTCGCCGCCGGGACCGCAAACCCCCTTCAGATGATGAGGTGATGCAGCTTGACGACTCAAAGTACAAGGTCTACATCTACGATATTGACGATGAGCTGTCTTCGTCTGAGAGCGAACCCGAAGAGGGCAAACTGGTCTTCCTCCCGGATATTGAGAAGCACCTGCGCGCCACTCGCATTCCCCCTCATATCCTCGCCAACGACGAAGGCCAACTAGCTGGCATGCAGATGGTCCTTTACAACGAGCCCACGTCGCTGACCATCCCCCAAGAGCAAGACAGCGTCCGCAAGGCCATCGTCGAGTCTCGTGCCCGCATGCGTGAGAGACAGCGTCTCGAACGTGAGGGCAAAGGCGAGCCGGTGCAGATGCCCCCGCCGTTTATTCCCCAACAACACATTCCTCCCCCGCCCGTCGAATTCTCACCCGCCCCTCAGATTTCGGCACCTGTAGAATACGACCCCGATGCCATGGACATGGACTAGCAAGCACGTTTTCAGGCAAGTAAACATTTGAGTGTACCTCAGTATATACATACATAACGATATCCACGGCTGTGAAGGGGGACAGATCGGCACGTTTATTCGGGCCAGCGAGGCGTTTTAATGGTATCATATTTTGATCTTATTGTCATGGTCACTGCTTTGTACGATTTACAACAGTTATAGTCATCATATCGAGACGTTCAGCCTCGCAATCGCACTGGACATCCAGCCTCTGAGTGCGTGAGAAAATACAAGTAGTCTTTCATCATGATTCTGCTCGCCATCTTCTTCATTTCATCTTGAACCAGCACATGCATCTTCTTCTTCTTCCTCTTGCCCGACGCTCCGCAATATACGCTCTCCTCTTGAAACACCAAATCACTGCGCCCTGTAAGGATACGACTGGCCAGTGTGGTTCGCCGGCATGGCAGCGGGCGGGGGAGGCGGGCCCGGGGGCGGGGTGATGCCGTACTCCTGCGACGGGTCGACCTTGGAGCCTCCGTCGGGGGGAGCGTACATGGGCGGCCTCGCGGCGTTGGGGTCGTACGTCGGGGGCGGCATGCCCTGCATCCCGTAGTAGCCCTGCTGCTGCTGGTAGTACTCGGGGCGGTAGTTGTTGTACGTCGCCTGCGGCCAGGCGTAGCGGCTGTCGACGCGGGCGAGCTGGGCTCTGCTGAACAGCCAGCGGTGGTAGCCGAGAGGGAGGAGACCCTTCTTGAGTCGCCTCTTGCCGTGCATGTAGCCGATGATGAGGAATGCGGCAAAGAGGGTTGTGAGGCCTAGAAAGACGGACCACTTGACGATAACGCCTGTCTGTAGTTGCGTGTTAGATGAGTTGTCTCTGTGATGATGAAGGGCGTTTCGATGAACTTACCCTGCTGTACCACCATGGAATAGCACGACCATTCTGAATGACCCAGCCGGGAGGCAAGTCGTTGGCGTTGACGACGGTTTGACGAGCGTCCAACATTGCGTAAGCGCTCATGATGTGTGAAATGTGTTGTTAAAAAGTAGCGATCGTCGCCCTTATTCCTCCGTTTCGATCCTTCCCTTCGCCAAGCCAGTCAACGATCCCGCTAGCTCGCTGTTGTTGAGCGTGGCGTATATCGTGGTTGTCGATGTGATGGGAGTGGGCCGCAGATCAACTACGCCGGATGGGAACCAACAGAGTCGGAATGGGGAGGTGTTTGGTTCGTGGGATGTCAAAGTAGTGTTCAAGACTAGCGCCAAGAACTCAGTTGATGCGGGAGGTGATTTATTTGAATCAAGCAGGAAAACTAAAAAAGACGAACGCGAAAGAGAGTCGAGGACCTTATTTGACGGGCGAGGAGGGAACAGGCAGGGCCTGGAACCGAGCAAACCAGCCACCCTTACAAAACAACCCCCGTCTCTCTTGCTCTCGGACATGGGGTTGGGTGCAGTGGACTGTGAGGTGGTGGTGGTGCTCGCGCAGGCGGGCGCGCTGCGGTCGGCCAACTTTTTTTGGGTTTTGCTCCATCGCATGGTTAACTCTCTTCTCTACCTAAGGTACTGCTGCTCCATAGTAGGTATTCTGTGGGGAAAGGGGTGGTTGGATGTTGATTTTGGTGTTTCCGGGTTGGCTACCTCTCGGCAAACGGCCTTTCATTGGCCTGCCCGACGGAAGAAGTGGGGAATGGATTTTCCCTACGAGCCGCCAACATGCCTTTCTGGCGAAGCTTGTCGGGGAGCGGGTGCTAGGCGTGACGATGACCGACTGGTACGTGCCTGATCTGCGGCAGCGCTGATGCACCAGAACCGTTTCATCCCTCTCGGGTCCGACGACCTGGCGAGGCTTAGAGGCAGCAACAGAGACCACAAGACGGTCGCTGTCGCCCATCGCCCAGCGGACCGGCCACAATAGGGCAAACACGATACACTCTGCGCCCGACGTTGCGAAGTTCGAAGCCGTTCAGCCGTGTTTGTCGCTGCCCGCGGCCAGTCAGCCAGCCAATTGACCCCAAATCACGACCAGAAACACCACCGGGAGGCGGATGCATATGCTCAACAATGACGGCCCAATACCCCACGAACAGGCCCACCACGCTTGGAAACCCGCTGGTGTTTTTCTTCTCTAATTGCGCCTTTGAACCTCTCGTTGTCCGATGGATCCAGGCGAGAGTCATTGGTCGGCAGCTCTGTTGTAGATGCCGTCACATACCGTAGCATTCTCTTCTCGGAGCGAAGACGAAGCGGAAACCCTTTCTTCCCCTTCGCTGAGTCGCTGATTATGGCCTCACTCGCGATACTCGCCCACGCCGAACCGGGCACTGAGTAATAACCACGCCGCCAGAACCGGAGACATTAACAGGCCTCCTGTGGTGTTAATAACACACTGACCATCGCTGATGCACGCCGAATGGACAGGAAGATCGGATCATCGGCTGCGTCAGCCACCGTGCCATCATCAGCTGGGCATGGTTCAGAGACGCAGAGAGGAGGCGAGAACGAAGGGGACGTGTGTCTGCATGTAATTCAGAACCCGAGTTCCCGATTCTCATATGGCCCAGGCTGGTGCATACTAGTCCTCTGTAGCCGCATGACCCTGATGAGCAAGATAAGGCTTAGACGAGCGTAAGGCGAAGCTTGATTGAAGTAAGGCACGTAGTAGATCCGGGAGACCCTGGCATGATCAACCTGCTCGTCCAAGCCTTCTCCTCTTCAAGGCGAGAGGGGGGAGGGGCCGCAACACCAGTCGATGAGCAGCAGCACCATACAGAACCGCTTGCCGAAAAGCACAGGCACAAGACACAGGCACAGGCACAGGCGGAAAGGTGGAAAGAATAGAGTTGTGCGCACTTTTCTTTTCATCTCGTTTTCCGCGCCCCTCCACTTCGACGGCGTAGGGCTGTTCTGCCGGCAGCTAATTAGCAGTCAACAGACCCCGTTGCCCGCGTTATGCTTGAAAAAGTCAATCCGCCTCGACCAATTCCGCGGTTCACTTGGTGGTTTGATCTCGGGCCCTTTCTGCCGTAACTGTAGCATCTGCCCAACCAATCTGATCTTCAAGATGGAACAAACAAAGTAGAGATAGCCACCTCCCTACCAACGTGAAATTTTCGGGAAGAATCTCGAGTTAGAAGCTAAATGTCGGGCTGCTCCGAGCGCGGGAACGTCACGGAAGGTTTGTCGCGGGGTGCTGTCTTGGCAAGTAGACGAGAGCCCGTATGCCGTAGGCTTGTCGCTCAGCCGTCCCTCCACCATCCGGTATCTTCATCGTACCCAATTACTTCAAAATCAATGTTCATGCTCTTTAGCATCGTCCCCAGAGTGAACTCCTCCTGCAGCACGTTAGTGAGCGCCGTGCCCCATCCATTGGATCAGAAGGTCTCACCTCGTCGTCATCATCCTCTCTATCATCGTCCTTGTCTCCGTCATTCTCGGCTCCGACGTTGTCTGGTGAGTATTCATCCTCCTTGCCAGCAGCCTCATCTCGATCTCTTTTAGGTTCCTCCTCAATCATCCGTTCAAAAAAGCTCTTCTGCTCCTCCCTCCTCGTCTTCTTCCAAGCTTTCATCCCACCCATGCTCTGAACCCTCTCCTTGGATGCCTCAAACACCTCTTCAGCAGCCTGCCGGCTCGCCGCTCTCCACTTCGCAATCAGCACGACTAGCTCCTCATCCGTCTCGGACCCGGTTCCGGACCGTCCTCCTCGGATCCGCTCCGCCTGTCTGATGATTTCCTCGCGGCCCGCCGCATCTCGCGCAGTCCTAATGCCCGTAGGCGTGCCGTCGCCCGTCGTTCTCAAAGGCGAGGGTGAGACTCCGTGCTGAGGCCGCGACAAGTTGAACGGACGACGGGCGGGCGTGCTGGGCTGCTTGGCGGGGGTCGTGAGCTGGATCCCGCTCCTTTGTGCCGCGGTACCCGTAGCGCTACCGCCGCACCGGGTCGAAGATGAGTTTGTATTGACCGCATCTGCTCGTGGCGATGATGCGGTAGCGTCTCCCGCTGCCGCGTCGCGGTCGCGCACTACCGCTGGTGATTTGAATGGCTTCCGTAGCGTGTTGCTTGCATCGTCGAGCCGTCGCCTTTTGGCTGCTGGTGTGTACATTGTCAGATAAATGATGCTTGTTCAGAAATGCCGAAATGTCATTGCGCGGTTCCACTCTGTCTGAGGCGCTACTACCGAGGAGTTGGTTAGAGTGATCCCTCCCGCGTCCAATGTTAGATTGGTGTTAGTGGGTAGTTTGAACGGAAGCCCATACCTGCCCAGACATTCAGCCCACGAGCAACATCGGCTTCTCGCTTCAAAAGACTCCTTTGCAGGGCTTTGTGTCCAATTCTTTTCGCCGAGTCCACCGGGACGTGCATCACTGCGTGGGCGAAGGCGCGGCCAATCGGTAGCCACCCACTTAGTGGTTTCCCAAGATCTTGGCCCGGCAGGTCATAGCTCACGTCATAAAAGAGCACGGAGAATAGTTCAGATCAACACTCATTCAAACTGGCCAACCAACCACTACCTAGATAATTCTACGATAAGACACCAAACGCCCCTGGATCCTCCTCTCTTCCTGCCTTTGATCATCTCACATATTTCCCATGTGCACATCAAATCCCATGAGCCGTTTCGAGGATGAGAACCTTCCTCCCAAACAGAAACAAAAGATTAAAAATCAAAATAAAACAATACTTGTCCGTGTCCCTTTTTGCGCCTGTACAATGCAGCTTGGTAATCCACCAGACAGAGAAGAGAACGTGGACTTGAAAAAAAAACCTTACGTGACGCTAATGCCGTGAAATGAAAGGAAAGAGGTATCATAGAACCGAATGCACTCCATGTTTGGTCTGAAGGAGGCCAGAATGCGGGTAAGATGGTACAGAAATGCGGCAAGACGAAAGGATATCAAAGTTTAAGAGTCAACCCTGACCCTCTTAGGCTCGTTGCCAGTATCGGGCCCATCGTGGGGTCCGGTTGCGCTGATTTCGGGACTCTTGCGCTTGGTGCTGGTGGCATTATCGTCCCTCAGAAAACTGGGACCTGAGCCAACGACGGGAGTCGCGAAATTCAATGGGCTAGGCAGCGTATTGCTGTCACTCCCGCCCCGCGAGTACCACTCAGGGTAGAAGCTGCTCGGGCTTGGGAGGAATTCATTGTTCAGAAATCGGGAGGGAAGAGCAGAGACGGGCGTGTCGATATTCATGTTGCTGTTCATGTTGTTGTTATTGTTTTGCTGCGGCGGCGGCCGAGCAAACGGGTTGGGAGGGCCCGTGGCACCGGCTGACAGGAGCGTCTGGGCGGACGGGGATGGTGGTGGCAGCACCATACCGGAAGAGTGCGAATCGGATGCATGGCGCCGAGTCGTCTGGGATGTAGCATCTGTCGAGTTGCGAGGAGAGTTTGACTCGGCAGTTGCGCTACCGCCATCCGAAGGTTCGTCGGGAATCTCCACCCTCAAACGGGGACGCGCACCACCTCCAATCTTCATGCTATTAGTGCGAGAAGGTGGAGTAAACGTTGTCTCTGGGATAGACGACACGGAAATGTTGCGAGTCTTGTTTAGCGACGTGGAGGTGGCGCGCTGAGGCAAGGGTGGGGACGACGTAGATCCATTGGTCCTAGAGACAGCACCGACATCAACAGACTGTGAGCGGCTGCCTTCAATCTTAATGTTTGCCTGGTCTGGCAGCTGAGGGATCTTCCCGTTGCCTTGATCGGAGGCAAATGAAGCCAGGTGCTGGGAAAGAATGGAGCGGTTTTCGTCAATAGGCGTAAAGATGCTGTGTTGCTTGCGCTGCGGCAACTTCTTGATGGCGCTGTCAGTGTTCAGTAGTGGCGGCTGGGGTCTGTCTTGAGCTTCAGATCGCGGCTCCATTGGGGCCGGCATCGCGGTCTCCTGCGGTTGCGGCGGCGGCGGCGGTAGTTGCTGCTGCTGCTGCTGCTGAGGCTGGGGCTGGGGCTGAGGCTGGTGCTGAGGTTGAGGTGACGGGTGCGGCTGCTGCTGCTGAGGCTCGAGCTGCTGAGGCTGTGGTGGCGGGGGTGAGATGTGCGGCGGATTAGGAGGCAACTGCTGAGTGAGAGGCTGCGGCGGAGATGGCGAGATCCGAGAAACCTGAGGTCCTGGACCTTGTGGCGGTCCCTGCGGTTGCGGGTAGTTGGGCGGCATGGAAGAGCGACGCTGTTCTTCAATGTACTGCTGCATGTGCGGGGGATGAGGGTTCGGCGGGTACTGAGGATACTGAGGGCCATGTTGGGGAATTCCGTGAGGCATGTTGGGCGGCATGTTTGGTTGGTTCTGCGGATTGTAGATAGCCGGGTTGGGCATGTAGGCGAAACCGTTGACAGGAGGTTGCTGAGATCCAGGAGGGCCGACGGGCTGAGGGCCCATGTTCGGACCCATGCGGCGGATGTCTTGCCTGGAAGCGGGACGCGATCCCATTCCCGGTTGCGGCGTATGCCCGCGTTGCACGGGATGCCCGGGATGTTGAGGGAAGGGCATGCCGTTAGGAATAGGCGGCGAGGCAGACGGAGTGTGGTGTCGCATATGGGGGAACGGCGCTTGTCCTTGGAACTGAGGGGGAATCATCTGGGGCTCCATAGAGTCTCCATGGGGCGGCGTGCCGTCGCCCTCCTCGTCTTCATCTTCGTCGTTGCCACCGTTGAAGTCAGAGGGGCCCTTGTGCTCGTTCGGGCCGCCGTGCTGCGCGAGGGTTAGCCTCCGGTGATCGCGACGTGCTCTTTGGTCTGCGACTTACGTAGGTGTATCTGGTGATCATCTCTCGCATGTCTGTGGAGGAATACTCGTACAGCTTCTTGTTGCTGCCGAAGATGAAGACGGCGACGTCTACTGAGCAGAGGACGGACAGCTCGTGCGCCTTCTTGAACAGACCGCCCTTGCGCTTGAGAAAGGTGCTGTATGCGACGCGACAGGTCAGCCAAAAGCCGCGATAGATCACAAGGAGCGCGGGGTAGCAAGCTTACACAGAGCGGTTTCTGTCATCCTTGATGGCTTTGATCTCAATCTTTCTGCGACCCATTTTGACCCGGACGCTCTACGGAGCTATCGACGCGGGTGGATGGTATATGGGAGGAGGGGTTTGGGGGTGGTACCGGGCCGAGGTCGAGGTCAAGGTCGAGGCGAACGACGTCAAACCGATTGGCAAGAGAGCGGCGGCGGCGGCGGCGAGGTCTCAGGCGGTGCGTCGACTGATCCTGTCGAGGTGACTCGCGAGACAAGTTGAGGCTCGGGGAGGCGAGCGTGATGGTTTTCGGAGCAACAAGCTTGGCTGGTCAACTGGAGCGGAAAGCAAAAGTTTGGCCGGGGAGGGCTGAATGCTTTTATCTAAATGGCCTGTCTCGTGGGCTGTAATTCCCAACTGGTGATCCGTCAGTCGGACTGGTTCGCTTGGTGGGCAGGGACAAGGCAGCGCAAAGCATCCCGGGGTCTTGGGGATCTGAAGCGATGCAGGCGTTGGGGTTTGGAGCAGGGGAGAGCAGCTCAAGATGCGTCAAGAGAACGTACATTGATCCCATTACAAGTGCAGATGCGACAGGTCTGGGATGGACAGGCGTTGTGGTGCAGGTCGATGGGGCTGAATTTGGCGTGGATGATTCTAATAATAGACGCGATCGTGTTCACCTTTTTTTCCTGGGAGCGCGGGAAGACAGACAGGAAGGAGGGAAGGGGAGGGAAAGAAAAAAAGAGAGAGGGTGGTGGGAGCAGTAGCAGCAGCAGCAGCAGTAGTTAGGTAAAGGGTACGGTACAGTTGCAGCGGAAGGGGGTATCAGCCAGTCAGAAGAGTAGAAACACAGAAGCAGCTTGATGACTTTTGGGAAGGGGAATGGCAAGACAAGGGGATGTGTGGTGGATGATGGGATGGGATGGGTTTGACGGAGTGGGAAGCGTGGGAGCAGAGCGAACTGGGAAAGGACGTGGAAAAAAAGAATGGGCGGGGGGTGTGCTCCAGTACCAGTACCCGGCACCGTTCCTTGCCTACTGCGTACCTTACTCTGTCACCTGTGAGTGTGTGCGCGCGCGGTGTCGATTGGTGGTGTGGTGTACTAAGTCTTGAAGGCGGGCAGAGAGTGAGAGTGAGAGTGAGAGTAAGGTACCTCGCAGGCGGGAAGAACTGAGGTGAGGTGAGGTACCAGGTGTGCAGGGTTATGGCGGGCCAGCGGCCCTCTTCTTGTCTCCAGGCCCTGCAGCCTCCACTTTGCAGCCGTCGGTCAGCTCCTGTGCTCCCAAACTCGACGAGTGTCTCCCCCTCCCCTTGTGCCCGTCACCGTCAAGCTTGAAGCCAGCCGGCCCTCCTCCACCTGAACCTCGCACCTCACCTTCGTCCTCACCACCACCGACAGGGCAAGGTCGCGAGGCTCTTGGTGCGTGCGTTCTATGACTGGGGGTCCTGGTGGCCGTTGCGGACGCTCGTGAAACGACAACTTCAGGAGGCAGGGAATGAGATGGGAGCTGAGACTGGCCGCCCGCACTGTCTAGGCCTGCGACAAGACGCACATGTCGTACCGTGTGCAGATGCAATCTCCACCTGTGTCCTGCGCACTGTATCAGGGTCTGGTGGGTCCCCAGGTACTAGCCCCGGCAGGGAAAGGTACCGGCCACCATCGCGACGGCGTCCCAGCTAGTGAGACACTGCAGAAAAGATACCTGTGGCAGGTGTCGTCGAGACATCTGACGTCTAGCCGACGTGAGGTGCGTGCGACGTGACGGTGCCGCCTGGCAATTAATTGCGGATACCTCTCGATATGCTACGCAGTATGCTATGCTCTCTACAGAGTACCTTACTATGCTAACCTCTCACCTCTCCTCCAAAGGGACAGTAGATGCGCCTCGACTCGAACTCGACTCTAGCCCCACGGAAGTCGATAACGACAATCCCAATCCGCCCGAGACACCGGAGCCATTGCCGGACGCCTCCCCCCTTGAACCTTACCTGGACTTGTGGAAGTAGGTACACGGCAGTACGTAGTCCAGCCAGCAACTCAACTCACCACCATCAACCCAATTCCCGCCATCGGTGACGGAATCTGCTTTCACAACAGTACAGCCCAGGCAAACCTTCCTGCGCACAAACGCATAACCTCCCTAAGGCTGGGCAGGCCCCACGGCCAGGAGGGAGGGAGGGAGGGAGGCTGTCATCCACCACCAAACAACGTGCCCGGGCCGCAGATTGAGCCTCTCTTCCGCCGCCGGCGCAGGAACGAGAAACTTGCATCCAGGCACAGTTACACGCATACAGACTGACTTACACCAATGCCACACCAGAGCCGCTGCCAGAGCCACGGCCACGGCAGCACAGGGCACCCGATACCGCCGCTCCGCCGCCATCTGCCATCCTTTGTCAGGTACCTTACCTAGGTATCTCAGACCTACCTTATCACGTTGTATTCGAAACCACCTCACCTGTTATCGATATCTCTCCCCTCAACGGCTTTCCCGTCTCATCGGACAATTGAGTTCGGCCCTCTCCCTTGGCGCGGGCGGACTGTGGTCAGAAGAAGGGGGGAAACACTCAGACACAAACACTTGTGTAAACCCTCCAATGCCCCTTTGTTTTCCTAACTCCCCCCCCTCGTGTCTTCCCCTGGCCGACGACAATGCGAGGCCATCACCAAACAACGCAGATTCCTGGTTCCATACCCAGCTTGCCTAGACCTCCCATCCCCGGACGGGCCCCTCATCCTCCCGTGCGAGGGGCCAGGTCCCTTCAACCCCCCCTCCCCTCCTTCGGCGAGCCAGAAGTGCGCATGTCACCTTGATTCCAAAAGGGAACCAACCATGACAGCATGCATTGGACCGGCCTTCCCGCCGAACGTAAGTTTGAGTCCCAATTCGGCCGGGCCATTGACAACGTCCGCCCGCTCCCATGGTTCTGACCCGTAGATCTCGCTTCACATCCATCAAAAACCCTCGTCTACATCCCGCGCCTGGTTTGACGAACCCAGTCGCCCATCATCTTGAATTAGATACACTGCTCCACCCACGACGATACCCCGCGTCCATTATTGCCCTGTCAACCCTGAACCACATGCACCCATTCGCACCGCGAGCCGCTGTCTCTTGTTTTGAGAGATGCCATCTCCCCCACCTTGGTTGGGCATCTCCTCCGTCTTACCATTTTGGCTCCTCCCGTCAAAACATCGAAAACGTTCAAAACAACAGCCAAGAAGAAGAAGCTAAAAACAAATAGAGCCAAGAGATAGAGATCTTGCCAGAAACACCAATCCTCGCTCAGATCCCCATGAAGATAGCATCATTCTTGCGGTACTGTTGCTCCTCGATCATACAAGCCTGTGACCGTTGCTGTAAGACTAGACGTCGAAAAAGACGACCCAAGAACGCGGCCCGGGGAAAAAAAGGGAACCACCACTCGGATGTCCATCCTCACATGCAACAAACTATCTTCGTCTCTTTTTTTGTGTTCTCATCAGGCTATTCAACGCAACCCCGGTCAGTCTAACTTTACCAACCCGGAGCAACTGGCCATCTCTTCTCAACAATTCGTCCGAGGAGAACGGCGTCGCAATCTCGACCCCGTCACCAAAACGCCATCCCACCTTTCTTTCCTGTTCATTCGAAATAACCATATGATTAAGTTAAGCGCCGCCGTGCCGTCAGTGACATGACGCTAAACCAGCTTGTTCGGGGGGGTTCCACATCGGAACGAGAAAGCCTCATGGACTGTGGTTGCTTCACCATGGAGCCAAGCTTACGCCGGGAGATTTCCCCCCCTTCCATCGAGATTGGTCCGTTGGGCGTTCAACCACAAACTCCATCCGAGCTAACGCAATCGTGCATCGCAAGATGAGGGGGAAGGATAATTGGAGAACCGAGAAAAAAAAAGGTTCCTCCACCTCATCCTCATCCTCCTCTACCACCAGGGACAGCCTTCTCTGTGTGTCTCTCCTTGTGACGGTGTGAGGTCAAGCATGCATGTTTCGACGGTGGAAAAGGCCAAGACAGGAACGTTCCTGGACGCAACTCGCTAGCCGATTGGTAGCCGCCGAAGCAGAAAGTCCTGCACATGTTCCTTCCATATGCCTGCTGTCCCTTCTGCCCCTCCCCTACACTACACCTCGGTGTCAAGGTCACATCCCAGTCCCAAGGGCCAGTTTCTAAAAATATCCTATTTTTAGCATTAGCGTGAGAACGCTCCGCAGCCACGCGACTTTGACGGTGTGGTCGTTGCTTCGTCCCGGGCCAATTAGCCCGGCCCCTTGTGTAGTGTTCCACCCTTTTTTGTGGGTAAATTGTGTCGCCCGTCACTGAACTGACTGAACCGACTGGACCTTCTTCGCCTTGCTTTGGGCTTGAACCTGTATCACCGCCGCCAACCACACAGTCACCACCACCACACACACACACACATTTCCAAGGCCATGCACCAAGCCCGCGTCGTCCCCGTCTGACTCCCCTTGGCCTTTTCCTCCGTTCCATATTTCTCCTAAGGCTGTAAGGCAACGCTGGCTTACATGGCACTCGTCATCATCAGCAAGCCATCGGTGATTTCAGCAACCATCGCATACGCAGTCCATAGGTTTGGGCCGCTAAAACTATCGTTGTTTGTGCCCTTTTTTCCCTCGTCATTGTTACATTGACACATACACATCCTTCCATGCTCCCCCTCACGCGCCCCGTTCAGGTCTGTTTTGCCCGATTCGCCAATCTACTCAAAGTGATGCAAAGTCAGTCGTTAGGAAGAGCCCCCCACCCGACCTGTATACTATGTACCGTACGTCGTCTGTCGTCAAGACCCATGCTTTGCTGTGCCGCATCTCGTTCCCCCGGTCAGCCAGCCATCGAACAATGTACCCTCTTGGCCAATACCAGCCTTCTGAGCCTCCTGATATCCCCCTTCCCGCGTCGTCCACCCACACCACACCAATTGCGTACCTGCTGCCCTCGAGCAACAGTCACCGCATGGGGTATTCCAGGATACTCGGCACAAGCCAGCTGGTGTAGTCTTCTTCACATTGCATTTCAACTTGTTGGAGCTCTGTCACTCAAATGATTTTCGTGTGATTAGCTGCTCGCCTGGCGGCTATGGGCTAAACTTAACAACACCAGACGCCGTGCCGATGCATCATTACATGCTCTGATTTGCTGAACCGCTTGCGAAACCCTTCCCCGGCCCCGAGTCCCACGTTTTCGGGAGATTTCTCCGTATGTGCTGCCCAGTAACAATGTTTCCATAACCCAAAGTCCACGACTGAAAAGCCGATTCCCAATCTCCATAATCCACATCCCCGCAGAACTCGTCAATTGTACGATTCCAATTTTGGATACTTCAGTCCAACCCCACGTCTGAGGTTTTTCTGGTCCAGACGCGCCCTACAACCTCCATGTCCCTGGCGTTTTTCGACATCAACATCAGGTTGTTGGTGTTGTGCCTGAACCCCATGCGGGAATCACTTGGCGTAGCCCTATTGTTAGTAACCGGGGACGGTTGGGTGTGGGGATCTTCCCCGTTCTGGAACGTTCGTCGGTAGTCAAGCGGCTGGCTGCAAGTGAGTCGCAGATTATTGGTAAGCGCCGGAAACAGTTACCGGCCGTCCCAGTTGTCGTCTCAACCATAATCCGGTATGCGACGCTGCAACGTCTGGTCTGCCGCAGCTCGGACAGCTGCCACCGTTCTTCGTCCGAACCTGACGCCGTCGATTATTGCCCGGGTGAGCCGGCGCTCGCTGCTGGCGCGTTGTACATGCCGAAGCCACCGTGCTCTGCGATGCCGTTATCGGTTTTCATCGTGCCGTTGAGCATAGGACAAAGCCTTTGGTCAATACTGTCAGCCAATTGTTCGTGGAAGGGTCGAGGTCGAGAAAGCAAGCGGGCAAGTGAAATGCGACGAAACAACAACTAGAAATGAGAAAAACCGAAAAGATGCGAAGAAAAGATGCGTGGTCAACCATCGCCAAGGGCTGCCGAGATCAGATGACCCTAGGCTTGACGTTCTGCCAATATGGGTTATGGCTGTACTTGTTATACTTGTACGTCTTGCGCCTTGGCTTAGGTGCCTGCGGCTGTCCCTTGGACCCCTCAGGATTTTTGGCCTTGTGACTTCTGGCCTTGGGTTCGAGGCTTTGCCTTGGAAGGACTGGCTTTTGCGGGGCTCTGCGCGGCCGGCGCTTGCGAAGCAGCTTTGCCTTGAGCTTGAACCGCCTTGCCCCAGTCCTGAACAGGCTCCGCAGATCTGAAGTTGGGCGGGGATGACTTTGAAGAACAGCGAGGGCAATACTTTTTGTTGGTTTTGATGTGGCCGACCTGTCCACAATTGGCACACTTGCGGGTTGTGCCCGTGGCCGCTCTGTCAGCTTCGGGGGAGCCAGCGTCGAGGCCGGACTTTGATCGGTGGAGTCCTTTCTGTTGCTCTCGTCCGATTCGTCGTTGTTTGTTTCGGTTGAGCCGCTCGAGCTCCTTATTAATTCTGCTAGGACGTCAATCAAGTGCTCAGCATCTACGGAAGGGTACTCCTTACTCGACCAGTCGGCGATGATCGTCGTCAGCGACTCCGGTCGGTCTTCCTTCGTAGATGCTAGAGGCACGTAAATGTAAGCAGGGATCGCATGAAGATTGAAAGATAGACCTGATATAGGGTCAAGAGGGGGGAAGCGTGATGGGAAGCCGTACTTGAAGTCCTCCAACTCCAGTTCCTTCTTTCTCTTGATGTATCGGTCTATTATAACAGGGTCTTCAATAATGACAGTTTTCTGCTCAACAGCTCCTGCTTCATTGAGAACTTCACGGATAATTTTAAGTCGCTTTCGCTGGTTCCGACTTGTTGAGGTCGTCAATCCGGTGATCTGACTCATGCCTTCGTCGGCATGCGCAGGGGTCTGGGCCCTTTGGGGGTAGAAGCGGTCGTCTTCGTCCGCCGGCGGTGGGACCACGAGGTCATCGTCTTTTTGAGTGCCGTCTTCGAGGTTGGCCTTTTGCTTTTCCCAGATTTCGCGGATGCCTTTCTTGTACATGGCTTCTTGCTCTTTGACGTTGTAGGCATGGCCGTTGTTCGCTTTGCGCATAGCATCGGGATGAGCGGCCATAGCATCAGCCGCCGTTGTGTGGGATCCGCCCTTCTGAACAGTCTCAAGGTAACCTCCCTTCATCGAGGTTCTGATGAAGCTGAAACCGAGACCATGTCCAGTGGGGTCACCTTGGCCATGGAGCTTTAGCATAGCCTTGCCAGCACACGCGTCGATAAAGGCCTTGCTGGTCTTCCAAGGTGCCATCTTGTCCGCGAGCTTCTCTTCGTTCTTCTCGGCAGCCTTCTTGCCGCCCTTGCCGGTGCGCTCGTCATCGTCTTCCTCGGCAGGCTCGTCGTTATCGTCCTCCAAGTTGACATTGTTAGGGTCAAACCCGGCGTCTTCCAGCATCTGCATGCCCAACTGCATGCCATCAATCAAGCAAACATCCTCAGGCCTGATCATGGCTCTGATGCCGTTTTCGTCCATCAGTGTTTCCCCTGGTCTAAGGCCCCAGAGACCCTTCTCGACTTTGGCATATACTAAAAATTCCTTCAGCTTTTGTCGATTCTGGGCGTCGGTCGAGTCTGCAATATGCTTTGTAACTTCGGAGAGATTGACAAGGCTGTGCTCGTTCCGTCGCATCATCCGATAAGAGATCATCTTGATCCTGTTCTTCGAAGCGTTGGTTACTTTTCTGCTATGGGGCCCTGGAACTTCCACGCTAGGGAATGTCTGGCCAACGACGTAAAGGTGGTCAATCTTGTGAAGGTACCAGCTGGATCCGTCCACGCCTGTCGAGCTCCGAACGCAGAGGAAGTCGGTTGAGCGCGGCTTGTGCTTGAAGATGGGTGCCCTGTACATCTGGTTGTGCAAGGTAGGCATTGTCTGGCCAACTTCTACCTCGCCGAAGATTGCAAAAGGCGACCTGTCCTCGGGCAGGAGGATATGGGATTCACCAATTTCCATTTTGGGCGGGGCCTCCTCATCGTCGACCTTCTTTTTCCGGTAATAGTTGATGACTCTGTTGCCCATACCGAAATTGGACAGGACGGGAGGTGTGCGTTCGCAGTACTCGAACAACACGGCTGTCGAGTTGTCTGTGATGCCCAGGTCCCTGGTGGTGCGGAAAACTTCATGGGCCTTGCCTTTCATTTGCTTGCGCTTGTGGAAGCCGAGCTTGCTGAACCTGATTACCTGACGCTCGTGCTTACCAAACTTGAAGTAAGGACGGTGGTAATTGTCTCTGCGAATGTCCAGCTTGACCTTGTAGAAGGGCCATGCCAGCTTGAGTGCAGGCATGCTGTGTTCCACCTGAAGATTGCCAAGAGTTGCTCTGACCTTGTGCTGATGATTTTCCTTGAGAGCCTCATACGCATCGTCGTTTGACATATTGAACCGCTGAGAGAGGTCGGGTCGAAGATGACCGTTGGCCATGCGTGTGAGTTTCTGCTCGACCCGCTGGCGTTTAGGACCGCGGTGCGATTCGGCTTCCTCAAGTAGGAGGTAAGGATCGTTCAAGTCCAGGATCACTCGTTTAGAAGAGCGCTTTGTCACATCCTCAAATGAGTCGAACGAGGGTGCAGTGAAGCGTGGAATTTCGGGAAGACCCTTGGGTGGGGGCGGGCGTGCCTTTTTGGGTGGCGGCGCCTTCGTTTCTTCGTCGTCCATGAACTCCTCCCAGTCAAAGTCAAACGCATCGTCGTGGGCGCGCTTAAGGGATGCTGCTTCTGCTGCATGTGCGGCGGCTTCTTGCTCTCGTTGCTTCTGAAAATCGTGCTCTGCCTGCTCAATGCGGCCAGCCCAGTCGTCGCAAACCATCTCGATGTCCTGCAGAGTGAAGCCGGCGACAGCCTCAGAGTCTGACTCCTGTTCGAGGTTGAACTCTTCAGCCTCGGCCTCATCCGACGATTCCTGCTGCGTGCATGTCACCAATCCCCTTGTGTCGTCGTCGATACGCTTTTGCTTCCTTGTCGCAGCGGCAGTGCCAGGAATGCGGAAAAGCTTCTCCTGGTCTGCCGCAAGATCCAGAGTCAACTTTGAGAATATCAAAGTCTTAGGCTTCTTGGTCGGTTTCTTCTCGATCCATCGGGCCTTCTTCGGGGGGAGGAGCTCGTTCCATTTCAGGATGACACCTTTCTGCCATGTTGGCCACGCCTGCTTGACTAAATCTTCGACTGTCTCTGCCGGCGCGGGAATGTCCGGGTCTTGATTCGCGGCCTCATAGCCAGGCTCGGGATCGAAGTTGATGTCTCGGTACTGCGACGCATCGGCGTTGTCGGGATCGTGAACGTGAGGCGCTGGTGATGGAGGACCGGGGATTTCCATGGGAGATGAAGGTCCATCGCCGAAGAGGTCGTCCGTATCATTACTCGTGCCTCCATCGTCCGTCAAACCTGGCACGGTGGATAGGGAAGTCGCGGGGTTGGCCTCGCCTTCCTCTTCCTCGGGAAGGTCGTCGTCGCTGATATCCTCGTAATCCTCCGCATCGTCTGCTTTGCCGGACTGGTCGAATGGCTCATCCAAGCTAAAGCCCAAATCTCCTCCTTGTTGAAGCTGGCTAAGGGTTCGTGAAATTTGCTCGTCGTCCTGAGCCTCCAGATCCTTTTGGGACTTAGGATCCCCGTCGTCCGGAGACGGGGGTGACTTGGGGGGTTCGTCGCTCATGATGTCGATGTTGGCACAAATATCTCCCCTCTGGCACCTCCAATATTGTGCGCCGACGGGTTCCGGGTCTATACCATGCCTCGCGATGTGGTTGCTGATGCGATGGCGGCAGCGTTCGGTCGGGGGGAAGCTCGTCAGGTCGATGGGGCGACGCGTCGGTCGGCTCTGGGGAAGCAGGAGGGAAAGTTCACGCAGAGCCGCAGAAATTTGGGTGACTCAGGTGCGATTTCTGCAGGGGTGCCTGAGGCGGAAAGTGTCAGCCAATCAGCCAGCTTCCGGGAAGGCAGCCATCGTTTGTGGTCCGTGCCTGCCGTTTCTACCCCAGTCGAGCTCTGGCGGGGGCTGTCTGTCATACCTAAAATCGACCAAGCGAATTCCTGACTTCGTGATACTCGAGATGCTTCGTAGTGTAGATACGTTTGGAAAGGCGCTGTAGTGCCACGTATCGGTGGCTTGGAAAGTAATGCGGGCTAAAAGTGTCTGTTCCAAGCTCACAAATTGTACTTAGAGGTAAGCGCCAAGAAGAAGGAATAAAGGATATGGCAATGTTGAAAGATGCATTGTGCTCCAGGCAGAAGGTAGGCAAGTGGGCGTGAGAGGAGAAATCGGAGGTCCTTTTATAATAGGTAGGTAGCAGAGAGGTGGAGAGATAGAAGCTAGGAAGGAGCTCCCGTGGTGAGAAGTGCCTGCCTGCCTACACTAAGGTAGACCTATCTGAGGAAAGAGGCAAGCTGTCATAAGGTAGCATGAGAATAGCACCCAATCTTCTCGCACGTAATTGATTTGAGATTTAGACGATTAGGAAAGGACCTTTTTGGCTCCGTTGACGTGATGTATCCAGGACTGTTACTCGCCTTGTACATGAATGAATCTCCTTTTCAGCTTTACAACGCATACAAAAAAAAAAAAAAAAGCCATTTACAACAATGAGAAAAACATGATTTGTCTCTCATGTACCTGATCCACGAAGTATCTGAGTCAAAATATGAAGAACAACTAGGGCATACATGGACTATCCTATAATCCAAGCATTGGGTATCGACTCCAATGGCAATCATACAAGCAACCGAGCGTGGGCGAGACAGGCCCATCTCGTCCTCATGGTCCACGAAAGGAAATCCGCTCAACACCTGTTCTGAACTCTTGCCAGTCCAAGACAATGAGAGAGCGAGCGAAGAACTTAATCACCATTAGACGCATTATTTAACACTTTTGTGTATTCCTTAATAACTATCTAGCCTCATTCGGCGGCTCGTCCTTACACTCATAGACACACTACTTCCATCCACAACCATGACGATGCGTAATCTTTTGACGCCCTCCCTTCTCTGATAACTCAGAAAAGACCATAATTTTATCGCAAAACTCCATACGCCGTCTTAGGTAACGCGAACGAATTGAATCACCCCGCCAGACTCCTGCTTTCCTTCCCTTTAACTCAGGAGATATCAAGGCACTGGCAGCAAGCATTTACTTGCAGCGCTTCTCGACAATGCTCACACCGTTCTCCTCGTACTCCTTACGCGAGATCCACATCTGGTGGAACGTGCCCAAGCTGGCCAGAATGCTGCCTCCGATCCAGGCACCAAAGCGGCGCTCGCTGGACAGACCCGCGGCGTGGATCTTGATCTTCAGGCCCGGGTACATGGTCGTCAGCTCGTTGTTGAGACGATCGTTGAAGCCGTTGAGCAAGCTGGTGCTGCCGGTGACGACGATGTTGCCCAGCAGGTTAGGCCGCAGGTCGACGTCAACAGCATTGAGTGCCGCGCGGATGAGCTCGGGGATGGTCTGGCTCTTGTTAAGGCGCAGCTCCTCGTTCGCCGTCGGGAACGCCGCCGTCTCGTCCCACATACCCTCCGAGACCTTGTAGCGCTGTTCGCGCCACATCTGGTTGGCGCCGTTGGGGAACTCAAAGACGCGGCCGGGTTGGAGCTTGGCGAGCTCCTCGTTCTGAGGCACGGCATACTTGCCGGGGCCGCGCCAAGTCTCGACGACGGACTCCTTGAACTCGGTGAGCAGTCGTTCGTCCTCGTAAGTGCGGAACGAGTCGGTAATGCTGAAGCCGAACTGGCGCTGCTTGAACTGGGGAGGCGCACCCGCATCGACGGGAGTCTTGTTCTCGACGAGGAACGTAGGGACAGGGTCGATCTTGGGCTCTGAGGTCTCCCACAGGCTACGGATCTGCGAAGACAGCCACAGACCGCCGACAGGGGACTTCTGGATGGATCTCTTCAGAACCATACCGTCGTGGATGGCTGTGACGGAGGTGTTGGCGCCACCGACATCAATGACGAGAGCGCTGGCCTTTCCGGCAGCAAAGGCAGCCAAGACAGGCGTTCGGCTCAGCCAGAAGGCAGGGCAGCCCCAGTTCTCCATGATGATCTCGATGGCCTTCTCTCTGGACTTAGCCGAGTTCCAAGGCGCCTCAGTCATCAAGAGAGGGTTCTCCTGCAGAGCCTTCTCCTGAGTCTCGGCATCTTCCATGGCGACATCAACATCTCCGTTGGCCTCGCCTCCCTCGGCTTCCGTCTTGGGGTCGTCGTTGAGGCCATTCTTAGAAGGGGGTGTAGGACGCGCGGGCTGGAGGCGAGTGATGAGCATGTGCTCCCAGATCTTGTTTGCAACATCCCAGTCCTCAACGACGCTGTCCTTGTTCATGTAGTTGCGGACCTCCAAGTCGGCGCGGGGGATCAGGCACTCGTCGCCAAATACGTCGGTCGGGGGATCAATGGAACCGACACGGCCGTAGAAGGACGGGAACACAGACTTGGGGACATCCTCGCCTGCGAAGCCAGCGCGAGTGCTGCAGTATCCGGGGTCGAGAACCAAGGCGGAGACCTCATCTATTGCACGACAGTTAGACACGGTGACAACGCGCGCGCGAGGCGGCCACGGGACGGGGTTCCGCTTCTAGCTCACCTCCACCGTAGATGTCAGTCGGCTGCACCGACGAGGACAATGGTTGTTGCGACATTTTAATCGAGTCGGAGGTGTGATGCGACAAGCCACCGGGATAATTGAGATGATTCGGGGGCGGTGTGGTGGGTTGTTGCGATGCTGCGCCTGGTTGAAGGTCGCGTCGAAATTTGGCGTGGTTGGGTGAAGCTGCAAGGCTGAGATTTCAGCCACACCCCACCGTGTCGTAGCGCGACACACTGTACAAGCTCTCGGTGTGGAGCTTCTCACCGAGCGTCAAGCACGGATGCTCTACACTTTCCAGGGATCGTTGATCGATATCCAATGCGCTGAGGTACAGACATACAAATCAGGAATATTCTAAGCCAGGGGGGAAAACACAATTCAAAGCTTGCATCAAAGGGTATCTTGTTCAATGTGTCATAAATCCTCACGTCCCGGCCATCAGCCTCAGGTAACGATGTACTCGTCTTCTGACTCGAAATCTCTCCCTTCTCCATACAGCACCTCGCAGGCACCAGCCAGCGGGATGTCCATCACGGCATCCGTCCCCTCGTTCCAGATGTTCTTCCAATTCAGCCCTCCCCCAGGCAACCTGTTATCCCTCTTGTCTCGCGACCTTCTCTTGGCCTGGCCGTCCCTCAGCCGCCCTTTACTGTCGATCACGCCGACCTTGGATGCGTCGTCCACTACCGTCTCGAGGGAGTTGAGCGGCAAGGTCATAATCTCAACATTGTATAGAGCCAGCGCAATGTAGATGTAAACCCCCAACATGGTCAAAAATGCCGGTATCGCCAGCGACCACCATCGGTTCGGGTAGTAATAGATCCCCAATGCGTGCAGAAACGGTGACGGCAGGTAGGACCACAACAAGTAGACGATGAATGTCAGCGTCGAGAAGAGGTACAGCACGAAGCCGTAGTATTCGTACGTCGGGACCTGCGGCGATGCGCGCGGGACAGGCTCAAAGTCGTCGTCGGATGCATCGGGGGTTGTCGGTCGCGAGGGACGCAGGAGCGATGTCAGCGATGGCGAAGGCGGCAAGGGAGTCGGCGGACGGCCGTAGAATGGCGGCGCGAAGTAGTTGTGATGCAGCGGCCGCGGGGGCAATTCTTCGCCGTCGCTGGATTCTGACGCGATGGATTGGGTGTCTGAGAGGACTTGGTCTTCCTCTTCCGAAGAAAAGGACATCATGACTTTGGGGCGTCAGGCCCGAGCTGAGAGGGTGTTTTGCTGTCGAGCTTGTGCAATGACGAGGTTTGCGCTTTGGTTCTGGTTCAAAGGGGGGCTAATATTGCAATGCGATTTCCCCAAACCAGCTCTGTCTTATCCACAAGCTGCGGCCCTGGAACGCGACCCGTTGGTTCCATTGCCGGGATGTGGACGGCAGCAGGTGGGGCCGCCCGTCAGTGGCTCGGCATCAATTTAGCAAGGTAGATACCCGGACCTCACTGAGTGCAGCCCAAACCTTCCAGGTTTGCCAGTGTCTGCCAATTCCCTACATTACCAAGGATGGAGTAGACAAAGTCATGGCTTGAATGTTCATTAGTAAATCACTTAGTTGCTGTTCTTAATTACTTGGTTTAAAGTCTTACCAAGAACCCTACCAATATCAATTCACGTCCGCACGAAGCTGGTATAAAAAACTCACATTTCATGAGCCTCTGGGTCCTCCGGGGCCATCGAGCCTAGACATTAGCTTGTTCTTAGTTACATATCGCCAGAGGGGGGTGAGTGTGAACTCGCAATGAGTGGCCGCTGCGGGACCCTGGGAATATCTCATCGGAGCTGCATCAGTGAGTCTGTGGCATGACTGCCGGGGCAGTACACATCAAATTGGATGTCACTCGCTGCGTACGGCAGGTCAATGCATCAAAAGATCGTGCTTAGTTTTGAACGCGCAACTGCGCAAACGACACGAGGGGTCGTACATGCCACTCATTGCATCATAGTACTGAAAATTATATCAAGCAGAGGGAGAGGGACCCAATTCCTTGAAATGTTTGTGATATTAAGCAGCTAGAACCGCGCACATCTATAGAAGATCGATGCGTATGAATGCAAAACCCATAAACAATGCTTTTTTGATACCTTTATAACAACCAATGAGCGGCCCGCAATGCTGAGCGCCTGCAATGAACAAACTTTGGCCCAAACGAAGACAACAACAGATGCCTTTGATATGAAAGACTCGAAAATGTGTCGAGAAATGGCCGATTCAGAATATTAACGTCAGCCGTATCTCGTACCCTCGTATACGCATTACTTGCAAGACTCGCTTATAGACAACCATGCAAGACGATGCTGAAAAGCAAAAGACTCATGAGCGGGCCGGGGTGCCGACGGAATCATACCCAGCCGATCCGTTTCTCGCCAACAACGGCTCCGTCTCCCGCCCGCTTCCAGACGCCTCCCCGCTTGAGGTGCTTGTGATCGTGTCGTCGTCATCATCGGTGCTCTCTTCATCGTCGCTGGTGTCGGGCGACTGCGTGAGGGCATCGCTATCGACGAGCATATAGATGGGCACGGCGCCGATGACGGCGGTGACGGCGAGGAACCACCATGAGGTGATGACGTAGCCCTTGCCAACGCCCCAGGAGAATGCAGCACCAGCGGCGGCGGGACCGAAGGCGCGGCCGAAGCCAGAAAACATCGTTGCGAAGCCGTTGAGGGTGCCGAGGATGCGAAGGGAGGAGGCGGAATTAGTGAGGAGGATGGTCATGCAGGGGAAGCCGATGATGACTGCGAAAGCCTTTGTGAACATCACGACCATGAGCGCGGCGTAGCGGCCGAAGTTCGTTTCGAAAAGGACGGTGAAGGGGGTTAGAATGTAGACGACGGGGAAGGTCAGAGCTGCGCGAGATATCAGCATTAGCACTCGTGAAGGCGGGAGGCAACTCTACATACCGCATGCGCGGAAGCAGCGAAGGACACCAAAGTAGTTGCATAGCGGCGGGAAGACGAAGAACTGAATCACACCGCAGGTGATGCCGTAAATTGTGAAGATGGTACCAATGCGGTCTGAGCCGAGACCGAACCCGCCAGAGAACTGGAAGGGAAGGTGGGTATTCTCTGGCGTGTGCTCGACAACGGGGTAGTTGAGGAATACAGGAAGAACCTGGTCGTAAGCGACGGAGTGGAGAGCGAGGAAAGTGTAGCAGATCAGGTTGATGGTCGTCTGGGCGGTGAACACCTCCCTCATGCTGGGGGCCTCCAGGGGCTGCTTGTTGTCCTCGAGCGGATGCGCGGGTGGGTTGAGCTTGGTAGGCACGAGCGGCGCGGTAGCCTCACCGTCAACGAAAGAGGCACGGCGAGCACGGGTGTTTGCGCGGTGGTAGTGGCGAGTGCGACGGAATGGTCGGGTAAGGCGTTCGCCCAAGGTCAGGCCCCAGTCGGGCTGATGGCGCTTGCTCTCGAGGGTTTCTTTGAGGAAGAGGGTTGCGTTCGTGACGGAGACGAGGAAGAAGACGGCCGCGAGGAGGTTCGGCAGGGCAAAGGGGTACGTTGTAAAGAACCAGCTGTCGCCGAAGATCGAGGGGAACCGGTCGGCGGGCTTGGCGAAGAAGCCACCGAAGGCAGGGCCGAAGATGGAACCGACCGACCAGACCAGAGGCATAATCGAGAAGGCTCGGGGTTGTAGTTCTTTTTCGGGGACCATTTCTGCTACCATTGTGCGAATGATTCCGACTAAATACGGGTTAGCTGACTGGTCATCGTAGTTGAAACGGTTTGTGACACTTACCATTACCGTTACCACTGCCCAAGATAGCGCGAACGACAATCGCCATGGGCAGACTGGTTGACATTCCCCAGACAACGAAGAAAACCATGGTCGAGAGCAGACCGACAATGATTGTCGGTTTCCTGCCAAAACGATCGGATGCTCTGCCCCAGGGAACAGCAGTACAGCTCTGAGCCAAGGAGAAGACGGCGGAGGTGATGCCGGCCCATCTCGCAACGTCGTTTTGTTCTATTCCGAAGCTTTTGATCATCTCTGGGAGGTACGGGAAGACGGACGTCAAGGCGAGGGGTTCGGCGAAGCGCGCAACGGCTATGCGGGACTGTTAGCAATGCAGTAAACGGACTAGGTTGGAGGGCACCTCGAATGAAGGTTTCGCGATGCATGTGACATCGGGCGCAAGGTGTAAACTGCATCAGTGACATGCCAACCACCTTGGGCTTGGTGTGTGAAGTCTCGACCTCGGTTGGTTCACATTGATCAGGCAGCTCGGAAGACCAGGACCATTTTCCACGTCGCATTCGAAAGTAAGATATAGTAGGCTTAGGGGAGGTAAATGCGTGGCTAACGGACAGGCGGCTTCGGGCGACAAGATGTGAATATCCCAACCGACCCATGCTCTCTCGACTCTTGTGTGAACGCTTCCTTTTAATGTTCCAGATGCTCTCTCTTGTGTGATCCGGCGCCGCGATGTGCCCGCTTCCTTGGCTGTGTAAAGGCACTTGCCCGGCACTAAGTGGTGTTGCGCGCGCGGGGATCCTCATTTGTAGATCAAGTGTAGTTAAAAAGCAATCGCAGTAACAAGTTTGAAAAGCCGGGGCGTCTTACCTAGAATGGCCAGCTGCTTCGCGGGCAACTTAGGCTTTGTCGGCTTGGTCATCTTGAAGATCTGTGACCGCAATTATGGGAAAAGACTAAATCGCGAAGTTCGCAAGGACTGATGTTACTGCCGCCTGCTGAAGTAAGTGATCGACCCGGATGGTAATCTAGACTTCGGCGCTGGATCCTTGATGACGTAGTAATTCTCCGTCGTCTGCGCTTGTACGACGTGGGGAGCAACAATAAAGCAGAATAGTTCGGGAACGCGCAGGTTTAGACTCGAGGGAAACCAACGGCCTTTAAAAACAAGGTAGGAAAAAGGCAGAATTGGAGAAGGGAGTCACAAGAACACAAGCAGCGGATGGGAAAGGCGGTTCGTCAAGCGCAAAGAGCAGAAAAAAAAGAAAAAAGTCCTAACGGGAAAGATCCACTTCGATGTCTGCAGGCTCGCGGCTGCACTGGGCCGGACAGGGAATAGCGTGGGTAATGTATCCGCACCGGAGCTGGGGAGTCATCCGCCCCTTCCCACCTCCCACCCCAGCTTCCTGCAGAAGTTCGAGCCCCGTGAATGGCAGTGGAAATGTCTGGGCAGCGGGCAGGAAGGGGACTCGACCTTTTCCCCGTCCTCTTGGACCGACCCCGTCCAATAATGCTGACCGAAGTCTCTGCATTCTGTCTGGACCACTGGCTGGAGGAGGCCAAGAGGGTTGCGGTTTGGTTCAAGCAACAAGTACACCGAATTTGGAGGGGCGAATATCTGGCCGTACGCCTCCGGGCGGGCCACCAAGGGAACCGCCTCGGCTTCGCCTACCGGGGAATAGCCACTAGCTGGAGCACCGCTCTGGAAGTGGGCATTCCCGCCTGCCGTACCCTTACTTGGCGTTCACTAAGAAGTACCCATCACGGTTCGAGGGCATAGCAGGTCAGCATCAGCATCAGCATCAGCGCCAGCATCAACGGTCTTGTCCACCTAGTAAACAGTGACGTGAGCGCGAGACGCGAGGGAAGTAGTCGACATGCATTGCTGCGCGTTGGCAACAAAGATGGGATGATCGTGGGCATAGAGGTGTCTCGGATATGGACTGGACGGGTCAGTGAGAGAGTTTGGCTTCTTCTCTGCAGATTTGTAGGGGACGCTGGTTCGGCTTGCGCGGTGCCTGTGTTGCTGGCCACGGCAATGCGCACTTCTCCATCACGGCTTCCCTGCCTGCAACCGCTGCTGCTGAAGCGAGCGAGGAAGACAGCGTTCCCGGTGCGTACTTGGCCGGTCGGCCCAGGCCAGGCCACAGTGCGGTGCGGTACGGGCAGGCGGTCGGGAGGTGTGCGACGGATGTTGGAACAGGGGGCAATGTTTGCTGCTGGAGATGGATGGTCCGGCTGCACTGCGACTCCGCGCAATGCCTGCAAGCCGGTCATTGTGCACGCTTCCAACGGCCGCCACAGAGGGTCCGATTGTCGGCAGAAACTTTGTGGTTGTTGCTCCTGTTGTTGGAGTCGGTGAGGGTGTGAAGGAAAAGGCAGGGGTCCTCGCTGTAGGCCGATTTGTGGTTGCGCCTCAAACGCAGAAGTAGCAGACACTGCTGTTTTTTGGACGAAAAAGAACTTGCACCCCGCAAGTTGCCATGACGTCCAGCCTTCACCATGGTGGGGGGCCTCTTTCCCGGCGGCGATTGACCGACTTCGCCGAAGCCGGGGCCGAACCTCGGGGTGGCTTGCAGGAGCGTGGGCGCAGAGATGGCAGCTGGACACAATGACACACTGGGCGCACTGGATCCAGCTGAATAATCATCACGGGCCCATTGGATGTTACGCAGGGAACACCCTATTTGTTCGGCTTGCCAACGCAGCACTCGGCATGAAATTTGAACATGCGAATCCCTAAGACAAGACATTTGCTGTCGCTGCTTCATTCAAAGACATTGCACACCGCCAGACGGCAGCATAATCACCAAAGACGCGGCGTCTCGCACCCAGCGACTCCAGCTTCGGAGAGTGGTGGTTGCCAGGCAGCGTATCCGGGAAGAGATTGATTGAGTGATTGGACCGAATCCACCCAATCAATTGCGTGATCACCGGGTGTTGGCCGATGTCCAGTCATAGGCGCAGGAGAGGGCAGGTTGTCTGTCTCGACTCTCTTGACTCGAGGTGCTGAAGGGGTTAAGGGGAACAAGCGGCAAAGGCGTCGCCGCTAACCAAGGCGAAGAAGGGATGATGCAACGCCTGTTCTTATGATGACGATGGATCGAAACTGTGTTTCTTCAGGCGTGCTTATATTCCCGGGCTTGTGCCATGCTAGATCGGACGCAGTAAGACTGTCGATGCGGTGTCACGGGTCGACTTTTCGAGGGGTCCGATCTAATGAGATAAGCAGATAGGATAGCCCACGCCGAAGACTGAACCGCGACAACGCTCCGTATCTCGCAGGGTGGTGAGCACGCCTGTTATCTCCAGAGTCCGGTGTTGAAGTCGGCACCGGACCGCCGATGACCCCGCAAAAGCCCCTCCCCTCGCCTGTGTCCCCGAAACAGGAAGGAGGCCAAGCCCCTTCGTCAGCCAGTGCTGGAAGCAGGCAAGCTGGGCGGGTTCTCAGTGACTGTGAGCCAAATCAGCGTCTGTGGGTGGCCAGTGTCAGTGGAGGCATCACCACCCGGCGGCAGCCGATCGGCAAAACCGTTACCCATTGACGCTTGATAACATCAACTGAAGCACGCAATGTTCGTATCAGACTTGCAATCCTCTTCAACTCTGTTTCAACTACATCTCTGGCGGCAAGAAAAAGGCGCAGATAGAAGCTTGTCAATCGTGTTCTGGTGACGGCTTCCGGCTCTTGCAAGATGGCACAAGAGTAAGTACGCGTCGCTGTCGTCCTCATGCGACCTTTTGGAGCTCTGTCTGGTGCCTGAGCTAGTGTGGCTGATGGCCGCGCGATGATGCAACCACCATCGTAAGCCACACGTGCGCATCCGCGTCTCATGTTGCTTTCATTCATCACCTCACGCTCGCCTCGCTGCCATATATCAGAATTTCACGACTTCAGCTTTCGAGAGCTGCGTGATATAGACTCGGCTGACACGAGCCACAGAAAGCGCTACCACGACAAAATGGCTAATGAGCGGACGCCGCTCATCACCAACGTCTACGTTGGTGCGCCCCGACCCCGCTATCAGAATCACGTCCTGCGGCGCTTCTGTACCATCGCGCTCTCATCCATCCTCATCTTTTGGTCCGTCTTCTTTGTCGTTGCGCTATTTGTGGACGACCCGCCCCGACACCACCACCATCACCACCATGGCTGGTCCCTGACCAACAGCCTCAACCGTGCGCCCATCACCCACGAGGAGGTCCAGAAGATCCTCTTTGAGGTTCCCTCATCCGAGAAGGCCGAGGAGTGGAGCAGGTACTACACTGCCGGCCCCCATCTCGCAGGTCAAAACTACTCCCAGGCAAGTAATGCGAGGCTATACTTGTGAGCGAACAGCAGTTAACAGCCCGACAGGCTTTGTGGACCAAGGAGAAGTGGGAGTCTTGGGGCATCCAGTCCGACATTGTTGCTTACGATGTGTACATCAACTACCCCGTGGACCACAGCCTTTCTCTTCTCTCCAAGTCCAAAGATGAGGAAGAGTCCGCCTGGAAGGTTGAGTTCAAGGCTGCGCTTGAGGAGGATGTGCTCGAGGAGGATCCCAGCTCCGGTCTGCCGAACCGCGTGCCGACTTTCCACGGTTACTCCGCCAGCGGCAATGTCACCGGATCCTTCGTCTTCGTCAACTACGGCACGTACCAGGACTACGAAGATCTCGTCAAGGCCAACGTGAGCCTCGAGGGCAAGATCGCCATTGCCAAGTACGGCGGCATTTTCCGCGGCCTCAAGGTCAAGCGTGCGCAGGAGCTCGGCATGATTGGTGCTCTGCTATACAGCGACCCTGGTGATGACGGCAAGGTTACGGAGGAGAACGGCTACGAAGCCTACCCCGACGGCCCCGCCCGTCATCCGAGCGCCGTACAGCGCGGAAGCGCCCAGTTCCTCTCTGTCCGGCCCGGCGACCCCTCCACCCCGGGTTACCCCTCTAAACCCGGCGCCCCTCGCGCCCCCGTGGACGATGCCACTCCGTCTATCCCCTCCATCCCCATCTCCTACGCTGATGCCATCCCAATCCTCAAGGCACTGAATGGCCACGGCCCCTCCATCAAAGACTTCAACAAGTACTGGAACCGCAACCTCGGCCTCGCATACAAGGGCGTCGAGTACAACATCGGCCCCACCCCTGACAACGTCGTCCTGAACCTTTACAACGAGCAAAATTACACCACGACCCCTCTGTGGAACGTCATTGGCATTGTTAACGGCACCATCCCCAACGAGGTCATCGTCGTCGGCAACCACCGCGACGCCTGGATCGCCGGCGGCGCCGGTGACCCCAACAGCGGCTCCTCCGTCCTCAACGAAGTCATCCGCGGCGTCGGTGTCGCAGTCGCATCCGGCTGGAAACCAACCCGCACAATCGTCTTTGCCTCCTGGGACGGCGAGGAATACTCCCTCATCGGCAGCACGGAGTGGGTCGAGGAGTACCTCCCCTGGCTCTCTGCCGCCTCGGTAGCCTACGTCAACGTCGACGTCGGCGTTCGCGGTCCTCACTTCAGCACCTCCGCCGCGCCCCTCCTCCACAAGGTCCTCCGCGAGGTCACCCACATCGTCCCCTCCCCCAACCAGACCGTCCCGGGCCAGACCGTCGGTGACGTCTGGAACGGCCGCATCAGCACCATGGGCTCCGGCTCCGACTTCACCGCCTTCCAGGACTTCGCCGGCATCCCCTCCATCGACATGGGCTTCGGCGGCGAGAACGATGAGGCCGTGTACCAGTACCACTCCAACTACGACTCCTTCCACTGGATGGAGAAGTTCGGCGACCCGGGCTTCGTGTACCACCGCACCATGGCCCAGCTCCTCGGCCTCGTCGTCGCCGAGCTCTCCAACGTGCCCGTCATCCGCTTCAACGCCACCGACTACGCCGACGCCCTCTCCGGCTACGTCGACCAGGTCGAGGCTAAGTTTGCCGCCGCGGAGCCCGTCACGGACGACGAGGTCTTCCGCCAGCGCGCCAGCATCGCCGTCGCCGATGCCGACGCGCAGGGCTCGCAGTCGCAATTCCGCGCCTCCCTGCAGGTCCTGCGCACCTCCATCGCCGCCTTCCGCGAGAAGGCGTGGAACCTCGACGAGACGGCCGCATGGGTCGACTGGGAGCTCAAGGAGGACATCCCCTGGTGGAACATCATCCGCAAGATCAGGCTCGGCCTCGCCTTCGTGTCGGTGAACAAGAGCTACAAGGGTCTTGAGCGCAACTTCCTGTACCCCGGCGGCCTAGACGGGCGCAGCTGGTTCAAGCACGTCGTGTTCGCGCCCGGTCTGTGGACTGGATATGCCGGAGGTAAGTTTTCTATCTGATCGAGATTTTGATAATGAGCTTTGATTGCTGACGAAATGAAGCTGTCTACCCCGGTCTGCAGGAGAGCATCGACGCCAAGGATTACATCAACGCCGTCAAGTGGTCCGGCATCATCAACGAGTGTGTCGCTTCTGCCACCAAGGGCATCTAATTGGCGTGCCCAGATAAGGCACGCTGCCACCGTACGTAAGCTACCGAGACTGTATGTAGACGATGGCCGAGGTTTGGATCAATGTTGTAAGCGAATCGACATGTACGATACTTTCATAGCGTGGTTGCGAGTTCGATATATACACCAATTATCCAGAAATATCCGATTTGACAGAGATGTGATTTGATAGTGTCAAGCTGTCAACTTTAGAAAGCAGTCGTTCCCTGAAGTTGCATTGCAAACAGGCGTGGGGGGAGGACGATGTGTCATGGACAAGTCGTCAGCCCCCTTCTGCAGTGATGGCATCATTCACTTACAATCCGGAGACTTGGGGCGCGTTTTCACTCGTGCAAACCCCCCTGAGTTCATAACAGTGCTTCATCAACTTCACCATCAGCGCAAGTATGATCCAAACAACTGAACCTCTCTCTTTTAGGCTTTACGTGATCTATGCGTCTATAGCCTTTGATAGTCATACATACATTCCTCCACCCCTCTTTTTTAACATCTCCCTCACATCTACACAGCCCGAGGCTGGGATCCTAAAACTTGTAAACCTGGTCGGGAGAATATCCCAGCTCCTTCAGGACACCAACAAGCTCGCCCTGGTCCCTGGGGCTCTTCTTGTTACCAGAGACAGCGTTCATCAGGCCGGGAGGGCCGCAGACAAAGACCTTGATGTTCTCGCTCTTGGGCTCGGGGAGGACCTGCTTGAGCAGCTCCTTGGTGATGAAGCCCTTGCCGCCGACCCACTCCTTGGGGGGCTTGTCAAGGACGTAGAAGGCGCGGAAGCGCTGGGGGTACGTGTTCTCGAGCTCGGCGAACTCCTTCTTGAGCAGGATGTCCTCCTCGGTGACGTTGCCGAAGACGAGCGTGACCTTGGTCTTGTCGTCCGGGTTGCTGAAGATGGCGCGCGCGAGCTGGTACATGGGCGTGATGCCGGTGCCGCCGGCGACGAGGGCGATGTGCTCGTGCTTGTTGGCGGTCCAGGGGTACTTGGGCAGCGGGCCCTTGAAGTCGAGGCGCTGGCCGGGCGCCATGTCGTGCATGTGCGTGGACATGGGGCCGTTGGGGTACTTCTTGACGAGGAGATCGACGTAGCCCTTGGCGTCTATCATCATGTATTGTCAGTCACGGCTTCTTGCAAATACCATTCCCCGTCTCAATTGCTTTCAGAGGGTACTCGTCCCCCCCAAAAAGAAAAGAAAAGACAACTCACCCTCATCAGAGATGGGAGTGTAAGGCCTCAGGGTGGCCTTCTCGTCCTCGGGACCCTTGTACTTGGTGAGCACGGCGCTCGCGACGTCCAGGCCGGAGACCATGTCGCCCTCGGGCAGCGCGAAGCGGAGCTTCTTGGTGTTGTGGTTGACGTTCTCGATGGCCTCGAGCTTGAGCGAGACGAAGCCCTGGTCGCCTCCCGTGAGGGCCTTCTTGGGCGCGACGCCGACGGCGGCCTCGGCCTTCTGGACGGCGGGGGAGCCTGAGAAGAAGTAGTAAGCCCCGCCGGCGGCGGCGGCCGCTCCGCCGGCGATCAGCGCCGCGCTGGAGGAGGAGGACTTGGCCGCGGGCTCGGTCGCGTAGCGGCGGGCTTGCTGTGTGGCGGAGAAACATCCAATGGTCAGCTCAAAAGTTCATGTTTGGAGTTTGGTAGCGGCGGGAGGAGGCCCGGGTTGGAAAGGCGCGAGACAAGGTATGATGTGATGATACATAATCTAAGGTACATGCCCGCCGAGGGGAAAATCTGTTGGAGCAAGGGTGAAGGTTACCATCTTGAGGGGCTGCGCAGCCCGGAAAGCAGTGCGGGCGAACATTTTGACGGTTCAATTGGCGGTATTCGTGACCGGAGACGTCAATTGAGTGTTGTCGTGTATTGTGAAAAGTTGCGGTGGAAAAGAGGTCCGACTCGCGGGTAGGTCGAACAGCTTGGGGGGGTTGGATCCGAGACAGTGGGAAGGGAGCTCTCTATCGGGTAACCCGCAAAAGCTCTGGCCGCTCCCGCCGGTGGATGACGTATAGGTCACGTGGTATGCATCCGATTCCCCCGATCCCCGCCGATAATGAGCTGGCCCCGGAGGCCGAGCCAGGTGTAAAAACCGGGGTATTTCTAAGCAGAGCTGACGACGTGCTCGCAGGGTTACGTTGCGAGCTTGGCCTACGGGCAGTGCACCAGTTACGGAGTTGCTGTGATCGTCTTCGTCAAGCTAGGACTGCTCAGACTGCTTAGTGGAATCAAAAGCGGGTGGAGCAGGGTCAAAGAAGTTCATTCCTCTGACGAGGGAAATGGGTGGTTTCCCGATATATTATATACAAGCAAACAGCTTCAGTTGCCGAGAGCTTAACTAAAACACATCTTCACTTCCATCCGCAGCCCGAGCCGGGTATTCGAGCGCGTTGTTCCTCCATTTGAAGCCACATGCATCCTCTGTACCGTATCCTCCCGTCTGCTTCATCCAAGCTACATGCTGAAAGCGACCGACCAGGGGCTCCTCTCTTTATGTCTCCTGAAATACAACGTTACGCCTCTTGATCATCAAACCGAAATCAGAAAACGCTCCTCCCTGACGTCCCTCATAGTACATGATTCATGACTGATCCTCCAGGGAAAAAAGAATCTGTCAAGCCAGAAATCTAGCCGTCGAGTTTTGCTGCCAACATGTGCCTTTTGACCATCATGGCCCAGTGTCCGTCTCCATGGCGTCGGGGTCTGCGGGTTTCTCGCTCGGGGTCTTTGCCTTTGGTGTGCTTGATCGGTCAACCGTCTTGGTCTCGGTTGTCGCCTCCGACAAGGGGGAGCCCTGTGAGTCGCTCTTCTTCGCGGTCGTGTCCTGGCTGCCTCTGCGCATGATACCAACGTCTTGGTGCGAAGCCAGCGTTGGCGTGTTTGCTTGGCTGCCACCTCGCTGGCCGTGATAGTGGACCACTTGTGGCGGGGGCTGACCGGACTGGATCCCGAGCTGTTGCGTGGGATAAGGGTCCAGGTCTTTGCTCGAGGTAGAAAACGTGGATACTACAGGTTGATGGTAACCGTTAGAAGACTGGCTTCCTGTCGGGGTATGGCCGTAGGTGAGATGCTCCGCTTGGGTCGGGGTGCCAACGTCGTTTGGTGAAGTCGAGCCCTCACCTATGTTTCCAGTCAAACTGTTCATACCGCCTTCGATATCTCGCAACAAGCGAACATATTCTTCAGGGACTAATCCACTCTCTTGTGTCTTGGGATCCTCAGCCACAAGCCAGCCTTGGCCGTGTCGATAGGAGACCCAGATGATCTGCCCCTCCAATAGGGGTAATTCGTTTTCGTTTTCTCTCTCAAAATCAAAGAGTGCGACGGCTTTGCCATGCATCTCCTCGTCAGGCGATGTAATGGTGAATTGATAGTCCCGCGAATACCGAGACTGATCCTCATCTCGAAAGCCGGGGGATGATGCGGAGCTCGACGCATCTGAGTACTCGTGTTCAGCGTACTGCCGCGGAGGTTGGTCGCCCAGCTGGTATGCGTGGCTTGAATGTCTCGCATCGTCGGGCGGGTAGGTGACATATTCCCCGCCTGGACCATTCGCCTCTCCTCCTTGGTTCAAGTAATATCGCTCGCTGCCATCACCGCTGGTGCTTACATAAAATCCGCGCTCTCTTTCGTATTGTGCCGGGTGCAGAATGTCTCCATCGTCGCGGCCCTTTGTTCTCCCAGTCCCCAGAGCCGCGGAGGACGACTTGTGCTTACGGTGTCGCGAGCTGACAACCGGGCTAGCCAGATCCTCGTCCTCGCTCCAAGGCGGGCCGTCAGCGAATTGCACCGAGGGAAGGTCGTGGTTTCTGCCGAAGCCATCGGGACCCCACGCGCCGGTATCCCAACTCATCTTGGTCTCCCAGGCGGCGGGAGGGTCGGAGAGGCGGCGCGACTCACTGAGAGGAGTGCTGAGGCCGGAAGCGGGATGCGACGGCTCTGGCGGGGGACCATAATGCATGGGGTGCATGATGGGATAGGCGAAATCGCGCACCAGAGTGTAGGTGAGGCTCGAAGGAAACATTGGAAATATGTGGGATGGGGGTCGCGAACGCGACGGGACAGAGCCCGTCGAGTATTGCGACAGGCGATTCTTTGAAGCGTGCGACATTGGTCTCGGGGCTGTCGAGCGGCGGCTTGGAGGGGATGTTATTAGCGGCGGCAGTGAGGGGTGATTCGGGTTTGTGGAGGGAGAAGCAGCTGCAGGTGGGGATGTCGCGGGCGAGGAGCTTTGGGACAGGAGCGTGGTCATCCTGAGAATATCGCAGTCGATGGGGAGCCAGCAAAAGGATGGCGGGCACCCGATTCGCGGATCCTACGGCGTCGTGTGCCACCAAGCCAACAAAAAGGCCAGCAGAACAATCGAGTGCTTGTCGTCGCCGGAATTGCAAGAGGATATGATTGGTAAAACTCGGTGTCGGGCCACGGCAGGCGGCGGATTCGAAGGCTTGCGCGCGGGTGGTTATCGTGAAGTCTTGCGGCACTGCACTGGACCGGAGCTGGTTGGAAGACGTAGTCGGAGGGAGTGGTGAATGGAACGATGCGAAATCGAACAGGGCTGGTGGAAAGAAATTTGGAGCAGCGGTAGCAACGGACTGGCCAGGTTGTTTTTCGCAAAATGAAAGTCGTCGCACGCGACGCTGAGGGTTGAAATCGAGTAAGGAGCGTCAAGAACTTAAGGCAGTCGCAGCGGGCGATTAATTCAGGTCGCGGGGTCGCTCGACGTGCGACAAGTGGGTGGGTTGGAAAGTAGAAGGTGTTGAAAATGGGATAGGTGGGATGTTGAGGAGGGCGATGAGAAGAGAAGAAGAGGATTGGAAAAAGAACAGAGGAGGAGCAGAAGGGGAGGAGGAGGAGGTGAGGTTGGGAATAATTCGTTTAGGTTCGGGTCGCCGGTGCTGCCTCACACTCTGCTTCTACAGACTGCGTCTGGCCAATGCCTCTCTCTCTCTGCCTCTGCCTCTCTACCTCTGGGTGGTGGTGGTGGTGGTGGTGGGCAGCGGCTTGGGTTTGTGTTGGTGCAGTGCTGCCGTTTCTGTTGCGGTGCGGTGTTCGTGGGCAGCAGACTGGATGGTGGGAGGTAAAAAGGTACCCTACCCAGAAGCAGAACGGCCGTGCCTCTTCGCACCAGACGGACGCAGCGCAGACCAACAGGACTGGACCACCTCAGGTTGCCGTCGCGGGGATGTACATGTACTTGGGCGCGTCGTACCCTGCGAGGAGGGCGCTTCGTTAGCGGAAGACCTTGGGTAGCATTTGTGTGTTTGTTTGGTGGGAGGGTGCGGGAGGTGGACGAACGAGACAGCAGAAGGCGGAACCTGTCCATGCGTCTGGAGCAGGTACTTGTACCTCGACCGGAAAGCCAGGAACAGAACAGACAGAGGAGCGACCGAACGCTTTTGTTCTGTGAACAGACACTCGACCCCCAAACGCACTGGACTGCACCTCGATGCTGCTAAGCGCGTCGCGCAGTGATCCTACTGGCTGAGTCGGTACCTTCCTTGGGTAGTCTGTTGGAGCAGGGAGAGGAGCGGGAGCAGAGCAGCTGGTGGGAAGGAGGGCAAGGTACAGGAAGAGGGAAGATAGGTCAGGTACCAGAGGTACTACTAGTGGAGGGGAGGGGAGGTAGGTAAGTACCTAGGGTAAGGTAAATAGGTAGGCCCAGGTAGAAAGACGGGAGAGGGGACGAGGGGAGGGGACGATGAGGATGGGGGACGAGTAAGGCGAGGCAGACAGCCAGAGGCAAGCAGGCAAGCAAAGGCAAGCAGGGTCATCAAAGGTGAAGAAGGAGGGGAACCTACCTCAGGTGCCTGCCTACCTTACCTACCTACCTTCAGGTGAGGTAGAGAAAACCACAAAAGAACTGACTGACTGCGAGCAACAGCAATCGACTCTCGGCCAAAAACAGCAGCAACAGCAACAGCAGCCCCAACCGAGTCAGCGGCGGCGTTGCTGCAATCGGTCAGGATGCACTTCCTCTTTGCACGCCAGCTCCAGTTCGCGGCGGAATCGATTGCCCAAACGGAACGAGGTACTTCCGCCCACTTGCCCGTTGCTAACAAAGACCATGTATCCGTATTCCGCGTCTCCATCACGATGCCATGCATCTCCTGCCTCCCAGGCCATCATCTGTCAGATCTGAACTGGAAAGGCATGTCCTCCGTCCTCCTCGTGGGTAACAATATCTGGAGACCTCTGGAGACCTCCTCTGCCAGGACAACAGATGCTGTGCAGTGCAGCACTGCCTGCAGGGAAGCCCGCATGTCCAGGGCAGCAGCTTGGGAACCCCGTCTGTAACTCTGTGCGGCAATGGAAGGTACCTATGCGAATACGCACCACTCCGTCTCCAGTCAATAGTCTCCAGTACCCAGCATCAAGCATCCAGCATCCAGCATCCTCCAGCACACATCATGTACCTCATCTTGTCTTGCAGCTGCGACCCTCAGCCAAGCCCGTCGGACAGAGTACCTTCTGCGTGAATGATGAGTTGCCACGAGAGCCAGAAGGGAGCTCCGCTTTCTTCCTCTGCTTCAGATTCACGAGTCTTCTGTCCTTTTCCAGTCTATCTGTGATGTGGCCCGCTGGAAACTACGGTACAGTGCACCCTTCGTACGTACGCCTCAATGTAAGGCAATTACGTGGTTCCTGGTGTAAGTCGCCCGTCGTCCGTCCCCCGTTCTATCGGTCCCATAACCAACTCAAGGGCATCCTTTCAGCAACCTTCTTGTCGACCTCCTTCTTGCCCAGGTTGTCTTGTTCAACTACACACAGGCCTTGCGCAAACTCTGCCATCCTACCGTCAGCCATGTGTCGCGGAGTCGCGACTTTGACCCAACACCCAATTGACTCGGCCGTCTGTTATTCAGAGTTTTCCCTCGTCAACGTTATGCCGTACCTGACACCGTGACGGACGCCCGCGCGTCGCCTACGCATCCCTCTCTTCTAAAAACTGCCCCTTCAGCCCGAACTCTATCCCCAGGGTGTCTCCCCAGAGCCGCCCGTGCTCTCTACGCCGTAAGACCTTTCTCAGAGACACGCGTGAACGTTCGCCGCAATGAGTACAACCTGCGGCCCGACTGATCCATCCATGGATGTTATGGAATGGGTCTGCCGGCCAACACAGGACGAAAGAGGAGGCAGGCTGCAAACAGGCAGGGGCTGAGACGACGTCCATCACTGAGTACAGACGACGACGACTCGCCGGGCACAGGCTGCACCAAAGCATGTTGCAGTTGAATCCCATGGCCTGCTTCTCTCAATCAACCGTCTCTTGCGAGATCAGTTATTATTCCTCAGGCGCCGAAAGAAGCATGTCAAGCACGAACACGGCGGGGCGGCTTCCAGTGCTATTCTTGGTCTGCCCAGGCTGTCATCAATTAACCAATATTGACTACGCCAGCATCGACCGGCGCAGTCTCCCGTTCAGGTCGCACCAAGGTCAGACAGCGGCCGGCCCACACCTGATTAGCGAGGACGTCCCTGGCGCAAATCATGAAGGTATCCAGTCCTGGGTATCCATTGACGTCTACTGCGTACGCAGTACAGCGGCGGAGGGCAAAGGCAAAGACTGGCCAGGCATTGGTGTCTTGGTCCGAACAGTTGGGCACAAGACTCCTAGCGGCTCTGATTGCCAGAGGCAAAGATTCAGATCAGAGATGCATCGCAAGATCGACGCTGGACCCCGCCCCGGCCAATGCACACACAACTCGTCGTACATACCAAAGTTGCTCGCCAGCAGATGCCACAAGCTTCTCCTAGAGAGAGAGCTCTGTGCTTTCTCTGATGAATGAGGTGGACAGCCTGAAGCACAAACAACCATCTGGTCCTTAGCCAGGCGCTATTCCACTAGCTGCATCTCAGCGACCATCAGTGCCCATCCGTGGGGCAACCCACAAGCCGACGGATGGGCTCTGCATCGCAAATTGCGCTGCTGTCGTCCAGTTCTCCAAGGGTGGGAAATGGGCCGTGGTGAAACTTCAACGCTGATCGGCGGTCTCCCGCATCTCCTTGAGGCTGCAGCTGCTGCTTCGCTGCGCCGGTAAAGTCAGCAGCCCAGAAAGCCACGTGCAGAACAGCGGTCACCGAAGTTTCCAGCGCCATAATGGAACTGTTAAGGTCAGAGACGGACGGCAAGCAGCGAGGAGGGTCTGGCTTCATGCGTCTCTCTCGTCAGCATCATTGGATTGCCGCGGAACGCAGTGCTGACAGCGTGACAAAGCAACGGCTGGAGTCACCTCAGTGCATATGACGACCAGATCATTGGACAGCCTGGCGAGGCATGGGGTGGGCGGGAGTATGAGCGTCGCCGCGTTGGGCCGTCCGCAGACCGCAGAGCGCAGGACGCATCACGCAGCTTAACATCAGGACAGTATCACAGGCCACCCATCCAACCCTATCCAACCCCGAGAGGCAGGCAATTCCTCCGACGATCCGACCCAGAAAGCCTTGCAAGTCGCCAGATTTCCTTGCCAAAGTAGCACTGGTAGCACATAACTGATGGGCCGACCACAAGACCCCCCGGAGAGGTCTAGCCCATGAATCCTTCCAGGACAAGACCGTCAGGGTCCATATCTTTTTTGATATGCTTGCTGCAGTGCCTCTTCGGTCTAACCCTGCTGCTCCAGCGTGCCCGTATCCGTCAGGCAAGGCTGTTTTACGATGTAGCCTTTGACAGCAACAGGTCTCGACCGCTCTCGTCTGTTTCAGCTCAATTGTTTGCTCTTTCGGACAGCCAGTCTGACTCTCATCCTCAGCCGGCCGCCATCTGGACGTCCAAAGTCATCTAGAATCTTGTTGGCGTGTCTATTTCTGGCTCACGAGTCACTGAAATCTGTAGCTGCATTTGGCCCGGTCACTGATTGGTGCCCTTGAAAGCGTCGTTTGTTTCAGCATCTGCGAGCGCCTACCAGCCAATCACAATCGCAAGCTCCAAGAAGCCACTTGGGAACGTCCTAAGTCCATGTTATTGGCCAGGCCTCAGGCAGTCGAGACCGAAGTCGACCAACTGCTGCTTAGGTAATACGACTCAACACGGCCCGGCTTTTTGCCGAAGGAGAGCTCGCGTCGCTGGTGCCCTCCACTTTATTTCCTCCAAAACCCAACGTCATTGACGCCTGCAAAATTCTTTCCTTCATACAAAACATCCATTGTTAGGACTTGGAGCTCTCAACAGCCCCTTCACGTCCGTCACTGGATCGCAGTTAGAGACTTGAGGGACGCTTTGGTGAAGCAGCAGATAGAGAATTTGCTTGTCAATTGCGGCGCGTACGCACCCAAAACAAAAGGTAAGGCAAAAACTCGTCGAACACAAAAAAAACATTTCCTCGAGCTTCGCGTGATGAGTCTATATTTATTGGAGCTGTCTAAATCCCCCTATGTTGACACACTCTTACCGTATACGCAAAAAACTGAAACTTGCGCTCAACTTTCTTTTCATTCATAAACCATTAAAGTGTCTGAATTTTGGCTAATTCAAGACACAGATCAGAAGCTCTACGACGACCACGACTTTGACGACACCAACCGACACGATTTACTGACCTCTTTTTGTTTTCGCCTCCCAACTTTTTTCTTCCCTTCTTCTTTCTCTTTTGGGCCCCACGCGTTTCCTCTTTTTCCTCTTCGCGCCTTACCTTATCCACTCGTGAAGCTCCATCCTTGCGCCCCACCATCGTCGCTCTTCGCAACACCATCGTGAACCTCGATCGCATCAATGGACGTCGCAAACGGAGCTGCGCAGGCCGCGGCCGTGGCGCCTGCATCGGCCAACGGCAACGGCGAGGCCGGCGCACCATCCGACTCGGGAGAATTCAAGCTCAAATTCTGCACCGTCTGCGCGAGTAACCAGAACAGGTGAGCATAACCTACCGTCGATCGCGACGAACCATCGCGCGTCCACTCGAAGCCGGTCCTAAGCAGTAGAAGACATGTTGCTGACGTATCCCGTGACCCAGATCTATGGTGTCCCATCTCCGTCTCGCCAACGCCAACTACCCCGTAATCTCCTTCGGCACGGGCTCCCTCGTCCGTCTGCCGGGGCCGTCCATAACCCAGCCCAACGTCTACCACTTCAACAAGACCTCGTATGACTCCATCTTCAAGGAGCTCGAGTCCAAGGACTCCCGCCTCTACCGCCTCAACGGCGTCCTCAACATGGTCGACCGCAACCGCCACGTGAAGTGGGGCCCGGAGCGCTGGCAGGACTGGCAGGTCGGCATGCCGCGCCTGCAGCACACCGAGGACCGCGGCAGCGTGGGCACCGAAGGCGGCGTCGTCGACGTCGTCATCACCTGCGAGGAGCGCTGCTGGGACGCCGTCATCGACGACCTCATGAACCGCGGCAGCCCGCTGAACCGCCCCGTCCACGTCATCAACGTCGACATTAAGGACAACCACGAGGAAGCGAGCGTCGGTGGTAAGGCGATCCTGGACCTCGCGAACCACCTGAACGAGGCCGCCAAGAGGGAGAGAGAGGCCGTCGGCGCGGAGGTATTTGACAACGGCAGCGCGTCGGCAAGGGCGAGTTTCGATGAGAAGGTGCCGGAGATCCTCGCGGAGTGGCAGGACCGGTGGCCGCATTTACCAGCGATCTGGACCTTGGCCTGGTTCTAATTATGCTCTCTCTCTCTGTCTCTCTCTCTCGAGTTCGGAGGTTCAGAATGTACCGCGTCATGGTCATGGGCTCCGGGAAATACGGCGTAAAACGCAACGGCCGTTCTGAGCTTGGGCGGGGATCAGCTTCCGACGGAAAGACATGGTCAGTTCGCTGTTTTGCTCCGGGACGGCTATCGCAGATCCCACGGACCGGTCCCGAGAGGGAGAAGAAAAAATGTCCCGGCAAAGCACACGCCATATCATCTAGTATATCATGAGACCCGACGGCATGAGGTCCCGCAGGGCCACACATCGCGCATCACAATCTGGAAGGACGATGCGAAGCGGCCGGGGGGGGATCATCTGCGGGAAGCATAAACCAGAGGAGGGATCCAGCTCGTTGGTCTAAATATACACAAGAAAGGCTCCGGTCCCGCGTTGAATGGGGGTCCAGGAAGGTGGAAGAGAAGAAGAAAGAGCGCTTTCTGTTTTCATCGGACGGAAATGTTCATGCGGGTTAGGAATGGGATACCCCACGCGGACGTGCTCCGGTAGACAAGCAGTCGCTTGAGTAGAAGAAGGGAGGCCAGGCCGTGAGAGAATGCGGCCGTCGTCCAAAATTTCGAGACGAGCACTTGCACGCGCGACTCATGGGCCAGAAGGAACCGCTCCAGTATCAAGAGAGTTCTCACACAACACGCGCAAAAGTACACACATAAACTACGTAGGATGGTTTAATCATAATATGACTCAACAAAGAAACATGAACGTCACCTCGCCTGCGCGGATGCAACCTTGCCTTACCGAGCTTCGGATTTAACTACGTTTCTCGTTCTCGTCGATAAACGTGTTTCCCAACGTCGCATGCCGCTGCCGTTGATTCCCGCGCGCACCCTTTTTAAGCTATCGCAGCCGCGTTTCGAGCTAGCCTCAGTCGAGGCAAGTTTCACTCACGAAAGTCGGCGGTCGGACCTTTTCCCCGGGGTTTCCTTTGAACCGCAAAAGAGCTCAAGGTGCAATTTTCCATGGTAAATTTGTAAAGACTACACAGCCCTCGAAGTGAAATTAAGCTGGCCTTTTGGACCAGGTGGATGTGGGGGAGGAAGAGGAAGAACCGACAGCTCTGAAGCCTTTTCCGTCTTTTGAATTTGCATGCCTCTTGCCTGTCGTGTTGCTGGTCGGACTTTGTTCATAAATCGATAGACTCGACGCTTGTGCTAGAGCCGCAGAGAAAACATGACGCGGAACGGCAGGTTTGATAGCGGCTAAGACGGCTTCGATGATGTGGAACATTCGTCATTGGTGTTAGTATTCTGACCTTGAACAGCCACTTTGTTTGCCTGCACTTGCGGGAATATTGTTGCTAAGCCTCGCCGGTGAGCCAAACTCGTGTAAACCATTTGCTGTTCGTGTGATTAGTCGCGATATACCGGGCAATTGATCAAGACTGGCGCGGGACCGAACGGCAGAAGCAAATTGCAGGCGGATGAACCGGAGTGTCCCTGTGAGTTTTGAAGTGGTGGGGATTTTCCATGATGGGCGCAGGCCCGCGTATGATCGTATCCGCGATCCCTCGTGTAGCTTCGAGGCCACCCTTCCTTCGCCAGCTTCCATCGAATGTTCGCTGGGCGTGGCCAAGCTTCATTCCCGTCTCAGGGCGGGCGCGTTGGACGACGGGGAGGGGTTCATGCGGTTTGGATGTACCTTGCCATGTCACATGTCGCCTGGGAGCCTCACCTCGTGGCCGGGTCTCCTCTGCCCAGGGCATTCGGTTCGGGATCGAGGGTGATTGGCCCGGTAGCAGAGACCCAATGACACCCGAATCAGGGGTTTGCTTGAAAACCCGAACACAGTTGGCCAGCGCCTTTTCTGAGCGCACGAAAAAGAAAGCACTGACGGCAGAATGATCGCGGCGGTGATGTCGAGTCCCCCGAGGCGAGCTCGGCGGAGGCCTTCCAGACGGCTTGTCAGATTTGGGGATCTGGATTTTGAGGAATGGATCCCGCTCGGTGGCCCAGGAGGGCTAGAAGAGTCGAGACTCTGGTGAGAGAGGCCGTGGACGACGGATGCAGCAAGAGCAGGGCGAGCCAGATGAGGTGCAATTTTAGGTGCAATAAAACGGTGCATGGGGCATTGGCGGTTGACGAGGGTTGCGCATCGGTTGTCTGGACAGAACCGGCCGTGGGTATTTTGCTAACGACCGTGGCTGACGTCCGGTACGGTTGTATGGGAGACTCCTTCGAGGAAGTACTCACAACCAGAGATTGTCGATAAGATCTTGTGTATATCTGTGTCTTCCTTGCCACGGGTGTCCAGTCTCATATCTGTCTGTAGTCCTCTCCTCGGCGACGGGTATCTAGTCCCAGAGTCAGTGGAATCAGCAGAGCCAAGAGTACGGGGCTGTCAGGGCCGTCCGCTTGCATAAGGCGGGCAAGGCAAGACGGACGACAAGCAGTGATGACAGTGACAGGTTGTCAAGACTGGAACTTGAAGGCTGCAGACGCAAAGCAAAGCAAAGCAAAGGCAGTGCCAACGTCTCGGTGCGACTCTGGATTGCCAGAGTTCCGGCCCCCTTGCGCAGGGACGCTTTGAGAACCGCATCTCCACCATGCTTAAAAGGCATCCTTGTTCGATGCAACTGAACAGCAGGTTAAGGTCAGGCACGTCCGGATATGCCATGGCCAGTGCCCCCTTATCCTTGCCCTTGTCTTCCGAATCTCCATCTCCCACAGACACCGCCACCGTCGAATGACAGGCTGGGCCCCGGCCCCCGGGCAGCGTGCGAAGGCCGCGGTGGACGTGTTGGCGAAAATCCACAATCGAATTTTGTTGCTAGCGCGCGCCAGCAAGATGGACCAATGGGTTGTGGAAAGGCCGCGCCATCACGGCCAAGGGTGGTTATTGCATCAGGGGTGGGGAGTCTGGTAGCGGCCGGCGTGACATGGCCTGGGGATCGGGAGGATGGATAGGAAGATTTGAAAGAAAGGAAGGGGAATAGTATGGTGGTCGGGAGACCCCTTGGAGGTGCGGATGGGAAAGGGGAGATGGATGGATGGATGCTATGCACGGCGGCATGAATCTGTGATGCACTGATGCGTGTGCCTCAGCCCAGCGGGTGTGGTGTGTGTGGGCGGACAGACGGATGGATGAACGATGGGAACCGCGTTGGGTGCTGGTGAAGAAAAGACATGACGAACGAGCGGGTAAAGGAGGAGGTGGTCGAAGTGAGACACGGATGAGGTGACTTGGGCTGCTTCTCAGCTGAGAGACAGCAGCGAATGAATCAACGAAGGAACTTGACTGGCAGGCGTCAAGAGTCAGAACGCACGCAGGTACCGTGTACGGTGTAGTTCTGCAAGGCAACAGGCAGGAACAAACTCTGGCGCTAATTCCTTGCCGCTGTGCATCGTTCGTGACTGGATGCATGACTACGTAGTGGTAGCAATTACTGGAGGTAGTAGTTGTGGACGAACCCGCGAATCATTCACGATTTCCGAATGCCCGCGCAGAGTTGCAAAGAACCCCACTCCCAATTCAATACCGCCAACTTTGGAAAGCAGGCAGTGACGGGAGATGAGAATCCGGAATGGCATCCTTCCCGCGCGAATTCCTTCTTTCCAGCGTGCCAGGGGCCATGGCCTTGTCTCTCCACGTCGCGTCGTGTGTCTTGTCTTGTCTCTGAGAATACCAAGTATGTCCAAGTCCAAAGTCGCGATAGGCTTCTCTGTCCCGGTCCCCACTCGCCTTAGCTTGTTTTGCCCGATCTCTGCCTTTGCGAGAGCCGGGCGCCATGTAACGGCAGATGCCATTCTCGCCTTGTTCACACGTCAAGGCCACCCTCAGACTTTGGGCTGATGGTGAAGCTCAAGCCTGCTTCAACTTCGTCGGTAGAAGCCCAAGGGGGCACAACAAGAAACAGCCTCGTCTCGCACTGTCCGACTCCGGATCTCGAAATGCATAGGTCCGATCCGAGTCTTGGTCGTCGTCAACCAGCGAAGGTCAACATGTCGGGCAGCGCGTCGTCGTAGCATCAAAAAGTGGAAGAGCGTGGCAGTGACAGAGGCAATCGCTATGATCAAGGCCCTTAATAACATGGGCATTTGGTCAGGTCCCTCCCCAAATCATCCCCCGGAGCGCTCCCAAAGCAGACGATCAGCGTTGAATCGAAGTGGGGCAAAGCTGCCAATGGTCATTTGCAAGTACCGTTCGCAGCATTCTCCAGCAGTCGTCGCATGTCCAAGTTGTCTAACGGTACAAGCCACTACAACGGCCAGTGTCTCCAGTGTCATTTCCCCTCCTCCACCCCCTTCCACACTTGCACCGCACCTTCCCCCTTCCCCCTTCCACTATCGTGCCCCCCCTTCCCCTTCCCCCCTTCCCCTTGTCTTGCCCTCGCACCCCCGGCCATCCATCGCTCCAGCACCAGTGATCCGCTACGCCGCGCAGCCGTCCACTGGCAGTCCAGAGCAGTCCACCACCATCACTTCATTCATCGTCACCTCCTCCGTCACTGTCCAGGTCCAGAGCCAGTGCGCGGCGTGCCTGACTTACAGCGCACAAACCACACCACCAAGCGACGGGAGGCCCTCTTGCGCAGCACTCTTAGCGGCCCAGATCTCCCACAACCCACTGGACTCGCTCATCCTAACGAGTCCTAACCCCCCTTTTTGGACCCCCAGCCGCCGCCATCTCGCTGCCGCCATTGGTCGTTGTATCCCGGCCAGCCACCTTGACGTTTCATGCCTCACAACCTCGTCGCGGATTCTGCTGTTGTCTTCCTACTGCCTACATACTTTGCTGCTCCGTCGTCTCTTCTTTGCAGCTTGGCTTTTTGGGGCTTTTGCAAGGTTGCTTTGGACTCTTGTTTTTTTTTTTACTCTTCCTTCTACGGCCCGTACCACGTAGTCATCTGTTTGCTTCCAACAACCTACTGGATACCAGTACGTCAATTGCATACTGTGCGCAGCACTAGCCTCTTCTACTGCAGCATCTCGTCCCACGCTTCTTCTTCTGCGGCATTTGCTTTTTCTCTGCATCCCCCCAAAAATATTCCCTTTCGACACCGACACGCCTTTCTCCCGCCCTGTCATGCCGTGTCGCAACCGCTGGTGTCTCTGAAAGAACCCTTTCCGTCTTCCGTTCTCGACTCCGCCGACGCTCCTTATCCACCCCTTCTATCTGTACGACGAAGAAGCAGAGACATCGACATCGACACATTCCACCGCCACTTCGACGACTTACGCTCCCAATCTTAGACATAACCCTGATCCGACGCGGCAAGAAAAAAAAGAAAAAGGTTCTGCGACATACGTACTATTTAGGTTGGCAGCTGGCTTTTGGGTTTGGCAAGTGGTTTTGGGTACGAGCCTGTGCCTGATTGGACTTGGATTCCGTCGGGTAATAGTGCTGCAAGAGGAAGAAGAAAGGTCTCTGTGCGACCCCCGATCGACTTGAAAGAGCCCCCGACCTTCTACCTCGACGCTCCCTTTGTTCCCTGCGCCGCCTTTTTTCGACTGCTGCTGCTTCTGCCTCTCGCTCCCCACGCGACCCGAGTCTCGTACAAAACACAGTCAGGTCTACCATGAATGGCCGCAATGCGCCTCTCTCACCTGTCTCTCTAGGTGGCGGAAGTGAATGGTCTGTTGGCAAGTACCAATCCATCAACGAAGATCCGTACGCAAACAACCGCGGCAACATCGTCTCTCCCCCGAATTCCGGAGGCTCAAACGGCGCCATGAATGGCGGTTTCCCTCCCGGCCCGCGCAGCGCTGGCGGGCCCTCACCGCCGCCCTCTGTCGGCCGCTCCAGCAGCGGCACAAACATGTACGCCAGGAGTGAGAGCGGAAGGAGTATCCGCGAAGAACAAGCTGAGGGTATCCTTGGCGAACATTATGTTGCCCTGAAGAACTTTTTGAATGGCGGCCAAGGAGGCCGTCCCACGCCCCCTAACAAGGCACGCGACAAACTGCTGCGACTGTCATCTGTCCAGTTTCTCGAACTCAGTACCGATGTTTTCGATGAGCTGATACGAAGACAATCTCTCGGCCGAAGGCCCTCAGGCCCTGGGTCCCAACCTCCTCCCCCTTACCTGATGCCCGAATCCAACTTCCACCCGAAACGTAACCAGGCGAGACAAAAGCTGTCTTCCCTTGGCCCTCCCCGATTCCGCGATCTCGCGACCGACGTCTACTGCGAACTAGAGAGGAGATTTCCCCGCTTTGCTGCTGGAGATATGCCCAGAGTGGGTAGCCCCGTATCGGTCCGTTCGCAAGCGACCGTGAACGGCGGTTACCCGCCGAGGAGTCAAAGTAGGAGTCAGAGTCGGACAAGACGTCCCTCCGATGCCAGCTCAATGCGAGGAGGACCGCCCCGGGGCGATCCGTACGGTGTGCCTCCGTCGCCGGGCTTGCCTCCGGGAGGAGAGTACAACCGGCCTATGCAGAAGCAGTTCCAGAGCAACACGATTGTGCCGAACAAGAGCACAATGGTGGAAGAGGATGACGATGCGAGCCCGAACGAGGATGGCGACGAGGCTTTTGGTCTCGAGCGCACGGCAACAAACCGCACGAGTAAGAGGAGCCAGGCCACGGAGCAAAGTGCGGTAGCATCAGAGGTGATCTTTACCCAACTTAACCTCGTATCAAGTGGAGACATTAACAGCCCTACAGGCCGACAAGAAGCTTTTAGACGAATATCAATCTCAGGTCCGAGAGCTTCGGGAAAAGCTCGACGCAATGGAAGACGTCATGAAGAAGAAGGACGATGAAATGAACAGTATCCTTGACGGCGAAAGATCACGATCGACGGCTGTCAATATGGAAAAGAAGGAGTTTGCCGATCTCCGGCTCAGCCTCGAGAATAAGCTTGCTGAGGCTCAGGACGTGAACGACAACTTAAGACAAGAGCTGGACCGCATGAGAGATGAGCATGCGAACGAATCCAGGCAGCTCAGAGAGCAGGTCGACGACCTGCGGCAATCCAACATGACCGCCGCTGCGAACGTCAGCTCCGGGAACGCCGACCGGGACCTGCAGCGGGAAAATGAGCAGCTGCGCAGATCCTTACAAGAGCAACAACAGGTCACGGAGGAGGCTCGCCGCGAGGCCCGTGAATTTTTGCGCGAAATGAAGATGCTATCGCAACAAAGTGGATCTTCCTGGCAAAAGCAAGAAGAGTTGGAGAAAACTATCGACCAGCTCGAAGGGGAAGTTCGCGAGTGGCGGAACCGATACGCGCGCACCAAGACGCAACTTCGCGACATGCGCGCTGCTTCACTCGGGTTGAATGTTGAGCAGGATGCGGCCAAATACGTGCGCGAAAAGGGATTTCTGCAGCAGAACGGAGCAGTCAAGGACGTTCACGTTACAAAGTTTCAGATTGCCATTGACGAGCTTCTGCAGAGAGCTCGATCAGACGACCCCGACAAGGTCGTTGACTCTATGAAGCAGGTCGTTGTCAGCGTTCGCCGGATTACTAAGGACATTGACGAAGCGGCGCAAACCAACGAGGACCTCATGCAGCAGCGATCGAAGCTCAAGGGCAAGATTTCCTCATCCGCCAACAACCTTATTACCTCGTCCAAGAACTTTGCTGCTTCTGGTGGCATTTCGCCTGTATCGTTGCTCGACGCCGCCGCTTCTCACCTAGTCGCGGCCATCGTCGACCTCCTCCGAGCCGTCAAGATTCGCAATACTCCCGATGGTGAGCTCGAGGACGACGATGATGGCACCATCACGCCTGTGGACTCCACTGGATTCTTCTCTCCCAGAACTGCCTCCAGACAAGAATCAATGATCCAGGATTCAGTTCCCGCGCCATTGCCGTTGGGACAGGCCCCGCCCTTCCAGGGTCTTGGTGGCAGAGCCAGCATGGACTCCTCTGCCTACAGCCCCATCAACTCCCCCCGTCAATCCGCTGACACCTACAATCGAGGTCCTAACGGCATGAATGGAATGAATGGCATGGGCTACAAGAACGGCCCAACGAACGGGTACGGCATGCGCCAAGACAACCAGGCAGAGGAGCTCAAGATCTACCTCGACGATCAGACTGCCATCTTGGTTCAGAACATCCAGAACCTCGTCGGCTCTATTCGAAGCGATGCCTCTATCAACCAAATTACGTCCGAGATCAACGGCATCACCGAAGTGGTCGGAAAGGTCATTTCTGAGACGGAGGCTTCTGGCAACGGCGCCATGATCGCTCGCCTGGCCGCTTGCCGCGAGAGACTTCTTGAGGCCAGCGAACGAGGCCTGGACATCGACCGCGGTCAGGACGTTGGTGCGACCGGACGCAACGATCGCGAGTGGCGCATGTGGACGCAGACCCTGCCTCCCATCGCCTTTGAGATCGCCAGGGAGACCAAGGAGTTGGTCCAGCGTGTTGATCAACTCGTTATGAACGGAGGCGACGACTTCTCCTAAGCTATCGACCCATCCCTGGAAAACCAACGCTCCGACTTTAATGATGGTAGGCAACTATGTTGACCTTCCGACAACCTATCACGATACGCATAATCTTCAAACGAAACCCCCCTTCCGCTTTTTTTTCGCGAGAGAAAGCTTTGATACCCCTGCTGTCCTCAGGGCGGCTTTGCTTGCATTTTGGGTTTGCAGTTTTGGGATGTTGAGGAAACAAGAGGGGTCGCTTTTTCGCTTCTTCCGTATCCTTTTTTCTTTTTATATATTTAACATCCTCTCAGCGCATGAGAGGAGGTTTTGGCTCTGAAGCTTGGGTTATAGACGGCTCCTTGTGGTTTGGTTACTGCCTTGAGGCGTTTAATCTGCTCGGGGGGTTAACTTCAGTGTACGCTTTGCATGAGAGAAGGACCTGAAGACGACGCTTTTTTTGTGTCAAGTCATGCGAATGAACGAAGACAGACGGAACGGTCCTGGGCTTTCCTGCTCCCCTGGCCATGTATTTTCAGGGCGAGCGGGGCTGGACGGGACGGGATCAATTGTTGGCGGTGTTGAGCTGGTTAAAGACAGTGCTTGGGGGGTTATAGTTAATGTTGAGATTGCCCACGAGGCATGGATTGAATGCATCATTGTGTCCGCTCCATGGTACTGCCAACACGTCAATCTGGCCATGAGTGATGAGTGTTAGCCTCCTTTCACAAGCAGAAACCTTCCAATAAGATGGCACCGGAGGACGGCGCCGGCTCCCACGCGTGTGGCCGCGGGAACCGTTTCTTGACGGCGCGCTCCTCCCGCATGATCAGATGAAAAGGAGAGTTCAAGCGTTCCCGTAGCAGTCGCCTTGATTGGCGCGGAGACATCTTGGGCCAACCAAGATGAGGGGGAAGATTCTTCTTTCTTTCGCAGAAAGCTTAAACGTCAAAGAATCCATGTGGGAGGTTGGGGGGATAGGCGGGAGGGGGAAGCGCAAAGGCGCGGTAGTAGTGATGGACTTGGTCTGCTTGTCTTGCTCATCTCCTCACATGTCTGGACCTAGAATGCCGCGAGGCGGGCAGCTGATACGCCGCCGGACGCCGTAGTATGGGATCGACCATTGATGACGGTAGGTTACGGAATGTTGCACTCCTGGTTAGACCGCGTGCCTATCTGAGGGCTTCCCGATCTTCCCAAGACACTGTCTTTCTTTGCCTAATAAGGGGTCTTCGGGAAGCGGTGCGTTAAGGAAGTTGTCGTTCTCGAGGTCGGATGTCGGTGGTTAGGGAGGCGCCGATCCGGAAGGAGGGAAAGCCGGCTGTAAGCTGGGGCCGGGTTCATCCCTTGGAAGTGGGGTCCGATAAAGTCCCCATTTCTGCGTTTCTCCAACTCCTCTCCTTGCTGTTGTTGTCCTGCAGGTAGGTGTTGGACATTTGAACCTGCGATCCTCCTTGAACCAAAGGTCCTGTTCAAAATGGGCAGGGGTGCTTTCCTTACATGGGGGGCAACGCAGTTGGACCCATCAGAACGGAAGCTGAACGAAGCCAAAACAAGTAGCTCGTTCAACGACCAACGAACCAACCCCCCCGCCATATACTATTCGATTATCGCTTTGTTTCCATGTGCTTGCAGCTTACGGGCGTCGTCACTCCTCCTACTTACCCCTCACTGCCAATTAGACGACGTCCACCCCCTTTGTTGCCGGCGGCTGGCATCTTATGCTAGAGAAAGGTTACACGCGTTGGTAGGGCTGCCGCCTGTCAACTACGATCCTTCCCCCTCACCCGCCAAGATCAGACCAGTCGAACCAGACGTTCAACACACAAAGTCGGGCACCTCGTAGCGGACGTCTAATCTGAAAGCCAACGCAGCGGTCAGCTTATGCTTCGATGCCTGTTTTGGGGTAGGGGTCTTTTGCCAATCTCCAAAACCCTTCCCGGCTCGCATGCTGACGGCCAACCGCCGTCCCCCCCGGTCCTGGGTTCGGTCAGCCCGTTTACGCATCTTTTCTTTGCTGGAACCAATTGACGGCGTCGTGGCTTACGGCGGATGGTGAGACCATTGAAACTGGCTGCTTTTCTTACGGGCGAAGGATTCCTGTTTGGAGAACCCGGACCCAGCCATCTGGGGCCGCTTCGGTAGGTCTGCTTGCTTTTTCTTCCGTCTTGTCTCGAGCTTGGGGCGGACGCAAGTCAGACGAAGGAGATCAGAGACATGGGGTACGGTGCAGGCAGATATATTCGAGGCTGTTCCCTCATTCCCCGTTTCCGGGTTGGGCAACAACACGACCTGACATCTCTTTTGTGTGTGTCGGTGTCACCTGTGTCCCTGTCTGCCCATTGGGGTCTCTTTGATCATTGTTGGAAGTTGTGTCACTGTTCTCGTTGCTTTGTGTTGCGGCATACCCTCCCGGATTGGTGTTACTGAGATTTCCAGGTCCTTGAACGACGTGCTCGAGAGGCTTGAAGACGCATGGCTTGCTGGGGACCGTCGCCCACTGCTTCATATCATCAGCAGCTCGAGAAACACGGATTGAAGTACAAGATGTCGAAAACAATGACGGAAATACATACGATGCCAGCCGAGAATACCAGCGGCGAAATCGCGCCGGCAGCAGGAGCCGAGGACTCCCCGTTGTTGAACCTCCCCTACGAGATCCGGCTCCAGATATACGGCTGGGTCCACGCGATGCACCCCATCCAGCACGCGCAGCTGGCCCCGTGGTACCCGACTCCAACATACAGTTCGTACTTCCTAAAGCTTGTCAGGCCGGACGCAGCTGAGGATCCTGGAGTAAAGCGACCTGTCGCGAACGACGACGACAGCGACCCCCAGAAAAGGGAATCCCGAAAGGCCGCTGCCGAGGACGACGATGAGAAGGCAATGCTGTCCCCCTACCGACCGCTCTGCGGCCTGCCGTCCGCACTCCTCCGCGCCTGCCGCCAGATCTACGAGGAAACGCGCACGCTCCCGTTCCGGAGCAATGAATTCGTGTTCGTGAACTGGTTCTCCTCGGGTCTCTGGGCGGCGCGGGCCTTCACTCGGGGCCTGCAGGGTTGGCAACGGGACGAGATGCGGTACACGCGGCTGGAGATGCTGGGGCGGGACTTCACGGGCCCGGCGCTCAAGGAGTGGGTGGAGCTGTGCGGGTGCTGGGCGGGCGGGCTACGGGGCCTGCGGCTCAAGATCCTGATCGGAGGTGGGATATTCGAGCCCACCGCTTCATTTGCCTCGCTGAACAACAATGCAGAGGCGCAAGCCATGGACATTTCCAAGTTTCCGGAGCCGAGGCCCGAGTGGATCGAGGAGGGCCTTCGGAGGATGGGCAAGCTCAGAGAGTTGGAGGTCGAGCTCTGCGTGCTTGATTGGGACGACGGGCAGAAGATTGCATGGTGCGAGTCTTTGGAGACGATTCTGAACGAGGGGCGGGAGGGCGGCGGGGTGCGTGTGAGGTGTGTCGAAAGGCTGATGGAGGATCGTGGGCCGAAGAGGGAGATTGTTGGCGAAGGGGAGAAGCAGGATGGGTACGGATATTGATGCCTGGATGACTCTGGTTAAAGATGGTCAATGACAGGGGCGGGCGATGGGCGATGGGCAATCTTGAAGGCATTCAGGAGTTGGGAGTCATTGGGATGGGAAAGGATACCAGTAGGGACTTTGTTTGATCAAAGACTTGTTTTCTCCTCTCACTCATCTCATATTCGCTTGTGTGAGCCTGGTGAATCGAAAGCAGTAGTCACTGTTCGCGCGGCAGGAAGGAGGCAGACTCGCCTGCCCGGTCTTGCCATCTCAAGTCGGCCACCCTCCCACACCTTCTACGCGTCGACCTGCTTTGTTTTTTTCTCTCTGCCCTCAACCTTTTTTCACAACCACCTCGTCTTCTCCCACACAACACACCAAACTTTTCCTCTCCTCAACCTGAGCAGCCCTAATCCTGCTCAACCTCCCACTCAACCTACCCTTTCTCCTTAGCATACTTTGCGCGAGGTATTCTTACTCCTCCTTACTTCTCTCCTCCAGTCTACCCACAAGCCTTCCCCTACCATCACGCATCTCTCCCCTTCTCAATCCGTCTCACGCGAGAATTTTTCTCAGAGATCCCCTTCCCGAGACAAAAATAAGGAGACACTCAGATCTCTTCACCAACCGGTACAGCAAACCTCACAGACTCTTCGTGAAAAATCACTAACCTGAACAGGTTCCTTTACACAAGGAATTTTTGACAAGGAATCATCTCCTCGATCACACCAAGAACAAGGAAAATCTACCTTCCTCACCAAAAGTACAATCCCCTTCCCACTTCACAGTAAACGCTTTACTGATAAGCCCCAGGTCAAGATGGGTGGTCATGTTATGAGAGGTCTTACCTTCACTGAGCACTGCCTCGAGTGCCTTGACATGGACCACACCCACGGCTGGCCCCTTCCGGTCCGGCTTTTCGCTGTCTTCTTCATCACAGCCTTCTTCGTCAACATGCACCCCGACGTCAATGCCTTCACCAAGCGTGTTGTCTGGATGGGCGTCTACCCCTTTGCCATTCTCATTGGCTACGCCTCCGCCGCCATTGTCCGGGCTCTCCTTTTCATCTTCATTGACGGCCCTAAGATGATTGCCAACCTCATCACTCGTCACCGTAACCGTTACCGTGACCTCGACGTCCTTGACAACCTCGATGTTGAGAACAACACTAAGCTCAACGCTATCATGGGCCGCCTCCACGCCACTGCCCCCGAGGAGTGGACACCTGGTGACCGCGTCTTTGACAAGAAGTACAAGCCCTTCCTGCCCGCTGAGAAGATGAACTTTGCTGGTCCCCGCCAGAAGAAGGCCATGACCCGCGAGCGCAACCTCTCTGTCTGAGCTTGGCCTTGCCTGCTATCATCAACCGACCAGCACTGGAGTTTGGAGGCAGGCACTGAGTACTTGGAGGAACTGGATCTGTCCAGAAACCGGATCTTCTAGGGGAAGGCAGCCTCTACTACAGCTCTTTGGCTTTTTCGGACACGCGGCATGATGGAGGACGATACGAAGCTCATGAGATTACGAAGCCATGACTGACGATTTCTTTTTCTCTTGTCTTTGGAGGGAATGGGTCTTTTGGGGGGATGGACTTTGGTTCGGGCCTGAGGAGTATACACAGGCGTGGCATCCCATGACTCTTGGGTGTGCATACTGGGACTTGGGTTCGACAACGAATTGGGGTCTGGCCTATGAAAAGCGGGCTGGACGGACACGCATAGAAGCATTGAGGTGAAAAATGGACAGACAGGTCCCTAATAATTGGTAGACAAACGGGAATAAGACGCTCTTGCTATGTAATCCTTTCAGTTCGCATGTTTCTGTGATGTCGTCCACCTCGACGAGGCTATTCGCAACGCTGAAGGCAAGCGAGGCCGCATGTGCTTGGCTGCCATCGGCATCTCAGACTTATCGACGTCGACCTGGATGTGTTTAAAAAGGTCAACATAACTTTTTACAGTCGACAAATGCAACCGGTCTTTCCATTTTTATTTCAAACTGAAGCATACTTTCACATTGATTTGGATTTGATTTCCTTTCACTGGTGAAGCGTGTCGAAACAGCGAAGGGACGCGTAGGGAAGGAAGGTTGTCCGCCATCCGCCCCTTCCCAATCCGGGCAAATACCCCATGAGAAATGACGAGAGCCTGAAGAGCTCGCAGAATTTTCATACGGGAAGTTCAAGGTACTAGAACAAATTGGAAGTCGCCCCGGAAATAAATAGGTAATACATGTCACCCAGATAGCTTCACGAGACGAGGCAGCGACGGACAATCCCGCTTGTCCCTTTCAAGAGTGTCTCTGGAGGCAGGTTTTATACAGGATCAGGATCAGAATCATGTTCACACCCGTCCCAAAAATTTCGGCTCTGGTTTCTTTCCCCCTTCACGTCTAACTCTTGGCCTGGTTTGGATTGAGGGCGATCTCGCTCGCTCGCCCCCTAGGACTAGGAAAGTTCTTAGCTCCGCGCTGAAGGGAAATAGTGCCAGATCTCATGGCATTGAGCTTCGCAGCATGTAGTTTGAAAACATTCCCGAAGATGTAATCCTCAAGCAACTAGAACAGACACGCTTCCATCAGCAGCCGCATCATAGAAGTCATTATGACACCCCCAGACGAAGACCAATGATCATGCTATCAGGATCAATTGTTTTGCTTGGTAGCGGTGCCAAGTATTCGTGGAATTTGTATTGGTTGAGATCAGCTGGAGGCGATTCGAATCACAGCTCCTACACTTCTAGTTCGAGGCCGGTTAATAAGAAGCGTTTGCTAACGAGAAGTCTCCTGGTAGTACAATGAGACAATGCACTTGTCTTTCTTAGGTGGTTACTTTTCTTGAGGGAGGATCATGCCCTCTAGTCCCGTCCATCCACTCAATCTCCCAATGGATGTTCCGGGTCCTACCTTATCATAAAAATGCTTTCCAAAGCTCTCGAGATAACGCACGTCGTGAATAAAACGCAGACGGAAATGACGGCTCATATGGGAGTCAATCATGCCTCCAGGCCTACACTAGAATGGACAGTAACATCGCATATTTCATGTCAAGTATTCGGTAATTTTTCTGCCAGTGTCGACAGAAACTTCCCTTGCCAATTGACCATCCGCTAATGCCTGTGGTTTTTGGAGCGGACCTGGTCTCCTGTTCTTAGAAATTGCTCTTTCGATGGAATGCTTTTCAAATGAAGTTGCAAGCAGGCAGCAGGGGAAGTTGTGACTAATCGATGCAGTGAAGTTATCAACAGCTCGAGCCCAACAATGTCCTCGAAACCCCCCACAGCATCCCCTCCATCCACCTCAGCTCTGCACTAAACCACAACGAATCCTCTTTGTCCGTTTAGCAACCCGACAGCTCAAAAAGACCCCTGGCGCAAGCCATGTGACTTCGCGCCAGTCTCGCTCCCAAGCGGTGTGGTCCTCCACCCCCCAAAACCGGCCCCCGTCTCACCCTTTAGCCTGCCCCGCACCGCGCCGGTCGTGACTCACGGGCTATGTAACCACTAACCAGGGGCCGTAATCAGCCGCAGACACGCAGTAGCGCATCCCGAACGCGAGATATCACTGTTTTCCTTCTATCCTTGATTGAAAAATTAAAAAAGGATATGCCAGGGGCTAAGGTTGTCGTCGGCACTGGCGCGTCACTTGGGGAAAACGGTCGATCGAGTGTGTGTCATGTGGTTTGAGGGAAGGAGTCATTGGCTTAAAAAGGGCGGGATGATCCCGCGCCCGCAGGAACGTCCTTCCCTTTGTCTTGCTGATTTCTCAACTTCCATCGTCCTGAGGAGATCGGGAACTTTGTCTTGACACGTGAGGAAACTTCACAAAATCCTCCATCTCACAAGCCTTCCAACACTGTTTATCCTTCCCCAATTGGAGGAGGTGAAATCACGTCAATTGCGGCGCGGTCCGGGGGAACGAAGCTCAGAGCTTATCTCGATAACACACACACCCACTCTCACTCATCAACCCCGCGAACTCACGCGCGCGGAGCCAACGACGGAAGCCCAACCAGACCCCACGAAGCTTCTTTTTTTTCTGACGTCATATTTCAACGGTCCTCCCGACAAAGTGGAATAAGATGGACGCGCGATGCCAATGCGGCGCGGTCACCTTCAAGACGCCGCTGCCTCAGCCGCTGCGGCTGTACATCTGCCACTGCGATGAGTGCAAGCGCCAGACGGGCTCCGCTTTTGGGACGTCGGCGATCTTCCCCAGGTTCCAGCTCCCCGCCATGGATTTGCTGGGCGTCTACGCGTGAGTTCTCAAAACCCGTGGGTGGTGGTGGATGCAAGTGGTGAAGTAGCATACGAGGCATTCGGGGAGTGTACCGGGGGCGAGGTGAGAGAATGAAGATGATTAATTGGCTGTGAAGAGAGGATGACGAGGTGCTGACTTGGGAGACAGGAGGCCGACTGCCTCAGGCGTGACGCTTCACTGGTGAGTCTGATATAGCATGCCGCCACGGCGGTTATCATGTACTAACGTGAGTCGTCAGCTACTTTTGCCGCAACTGCGGGACGAGGTTGATACATAGCACACCGGTACGTCGCTTCGGCCTTGCTGCTGACAAGTGAACCAGCAACTCATGTTAGACACAGGACAAGAACGTCGTCTCGGTCAAGGGCGGCTGCATCGATGGCCTCGACTGGAAGACGGCGGTGCACATCTGGACCAAGAACGCCATGGTGCCCATCCCGGAAGGCGCCGAGACGCACTCCGAAGAGGCGAACTACACCGACTACGGTGACTCGCAAGAAACGCTTGACCAGCCGACCGACCTGCGCGGGAGCGGGGGCTGTACCGGACCGGTCCTCAGGCCGGCTTGCGACAACAGTCCTACGAGTTCACTGCAATGAGATGCTACTCTTCCCAGGTTATAGAAAACAGGCGAGGGTTGTTTGTAGGTGCCGGGACGGTTTTGTCTGCAGAGAATCTGATTTCGATTGTTTGAGTGAAGGTGGGGGAAAAAGTATTAATGGTATCTGATATCTCAACTCATATCCCTACAGAAAGTCATCCCATCCATTACGCATGATACATGAATTGCCGTTCCGCTCGCTTCTCTTCTATGGATTGATGCTCTCACGAGTGCTGCCCAACCAATCTCTCTTCTCCGCTTGGTCTACCGTTGGGTTTGGACACGTCCTCGCGACGATGCTCGCCTTGCTCCGCTCTAGTCGCCGAGTCGGAGTGCTTCGCCGGGTCAAAGACGTACATGGGGAACTCGAGAAAGACGGTCCTCTTCAGGATCGTCGGCATGCGGGCGTACAGCTGCGGCGGGAAGGGAATCAGGATGCTGGTGCGGTCGAGATAGCGCTTGTAGCCCTCCCAGTTCTGACCCTTCTCATAGCGCTTCTTGGCGCCGGGGCGCTCCTGCAGAGTCAGGCCCGAGACGAACATGAGCAGCAGCGTGAGGAAGAAGGGGCCGAGGATTGTGGCGTAGAGAGCCTTGAAGGCTTGGCCGCCTACGTAACCGTCCGCCGCAGAGGAGACGGCGATCATGTAAATGCCTTTGTACGATATTAGCCGTAAGTTTCTTGGGGTGGGAAATGTGAAAACGCCAAGTGAGATGGGCCGATAGGGGTCTGTATCACTTGGCACCGCAGCGAGAGACAGGAGCCGGACTTACCGAACTGGATAATGATCTCGCCGAAGTAGTTCGGATGCCGCGACACCTTGAAGAAGCCCTTGTCGCAGATGGCCTCGCGCTCCGGGTGGTCCCTCCGGAAGGCGTACTTTTGCGCGTCGCTCACGGCCTCCATGGTGAAGCCGACGACGAAGAAGATGATGCCAACGACGTCCCTGCCGGTGCCGAAGGGGTGCTGCGGGTACTGCGTCACGTTGGGCGAGTTCAGCACGGTCACGGGCAGCGAGACGGTCCAGACCCAGATCATCTGGAAGATCCAGAAGCCGAGGAAGGGGAAGAACTTGTCGCGCTTGTCGTCGAAGCGGTCGTCCTTGCCGGTCTTGATGATGCGGAAGAGGAGGAAGCCCGAGAGGCGCGCGGCCCAGAGCATGATGAAGATGGAGGCGACGACCTGGCGCGCATGATGGTGGCCGCTGAGCGCGAGGGTGATGATTGCGAGGAGGACGAAGTTTGTGCCGCCGGCGAAGTCTGAGGGGTGTTCAGTTCAGAGAATCTGTGAGAGGGTTTGTGAGAGTTGGGGGGGACGTGATTTCTTACCGGTGAGCTTGTCAAACTTGAAGCTGAAGGCTATTGAGAAGAAAAGCAGTTGATACGCTACTGTGATGAGAGCCGTGATGGCTAGGTAATAATCGTCTAGAACGTGAACGACCGCCATCATGAGCGGTTTGCTGTTCTCTCAACGTCGCGTGTTGATTGCTGTGTTGTCCAAGTCACAATTCAGAACCTGAGACGCTTTGGTAGAGTGCTGAAACACTTGGGACGATGGTTGTTAGTAAACCGCAATGGATTAAGTATTAGTGAGGGAGTGTCAAAGAACAGGATTCAATTTCAATCCTGCTGACGCTTTCATCATTGATTTCCGGAAGCTGTGGGTGAGAACGGTTGACTGAATCCTCCTGCAGTCGCGATAACCCGTCGCATAGCCTCAATCCAGTGAGAGTCGACGATGAAAGAGAGAGCGTTGTGTCGTCATTGACTTGCTAGATCCACCGCGTTTGGTTCAGTTGTTCCAGGCCCGTGTACCGATGTCACACATTTTGTATGATGCAGGTACATGGCGCCATTCTAGCGATCGGAGTTTGACGAGCACCGAGGGCCGCGGCCACCAGCCACCAGCCACAGGGGCGCCAGCCACGAAAGGACAGGGAACGTTTCTCGAAGCCGGTGGGTCGACGCCACAGACATCTGCCCAGACCTGGCTCCACTGAATTGAGTGAAACGAACGAGACTGGCAGTCCCGTCTCCCGATCATGACATCCCTATCCTTGGGCTTAATCGCAACGACTTATTGAAGCGCGGAAAGGGGTGGTGGTCTCACGCTGTCTTGGATTCCCTTTCCTCAATGCAAGGCGGTGCACCCTCGGGGCTTCGGAGACCTGCGACCAGAGACATGCCACCCTCACCATGTCTTCACCTGCTTCTTCACCAGCAACAAATACTGTCATCTATCTGAGGGGCTGATGCCAGACGGGCTCCGTGGGGGACTGCGGGCTTACCTCACCCACGATATTGGGAAGGGCCATCTTCCACTCAGTGCAGCAATGCTATTGCTGCTTGCGACATGCTATCGCTGTGAGCTGCATGGCATCACCCAACCAGACCAAGACCGCCTGCCTGCCTCCAGGCTCTCCCTCTGGCCCGTCCGTGGCTTGCCGCATCGCCATGCGAGGCATACCTCACGACTGGACGAGATTTTCCAAATGCATCAAACACGCACCGATGGGCCGCGACTTGTCTGACCCGTTTTCCCAAGTGTGCTCCAGCCACTTGAGGCGAGTCCCCTACGAAGCGAGCGCTTTGCACGCTCTCAGCACCTTGGGACGATGGAGTCGTCTCAATGCCCTCCTCTTCCGTTGTCCGTTCTCTTACAACGCCGCAAGCTGTGAGGGGGAGGGGGGCTACGCAATCGCAACGTGCTGGCGACACCTCCTGTCTCGACGGATGGGCTCATTGGCTGGGCTGGGAAGGGACGAAGTTTTGCCTTTTTCTTCTGGTCTGCTTGCGTGCTGCGAATGCTAAAGCAGCAGAAAAGATGGGATGAGACCTAATACATCAGTGTGTCCAGTCCAGTGTCCGAGAGTCCGCATGGTTTCGCGACGCGAGCAGGAGTTGGGAGCGACGGGCAGCAGTGAAGAAAAGAGTGCGTGCGGCGGCTGCTTCTCTAGTCTGGGAAAGAGACTGGAGGCTCCATCTGAGTTGCTACGTGATGATAGATCCTCACGTGGATGCTGTCGCACACACCCCTCGTTTGTTCCCGCAGTAAAGTCTACGCGACGACGATTGCTACACTGCGACTCTGACGGACGATGGGTGTGATATAGGCATCCATCCTACGATATTCGTGTGGGCGACAAGTGTGTGTTTGGGGGCCACGGGGGTTGATGACTGACAGCGGTGCAGGGCGATCTCCCATGCCCACCGCCCACGATTCACATCGCTAACAATAGCTGTCCGACTCTGGTACGGATCCTCTGGGGAAACGACGCGAGAGTTTTGTTTCCCGCCATTTTTTCCCTTTTCTGAGTTTTCTTTTTTTATACATGCCGTATCCGTACCTACCCTTCATTTTTGCCTCGAGTCAAAAACAGTTCGCAGCTGCAGCATTGAGATGTGTTGATGGTTGCGAGCTGGGATTGCGTGAAAGCGTAAAGGAGAAATATCCCGCTACCCGTCGGAAACATGTTTACCTTGCGGCTTCAGCTGAGCATACCATTTCGAAGGAAGGGGAGGTGAGACTGTGTAAGACTGAGGATGAGGGTTAGGGACTTCCCAGGTTTGAAGGGTTGAAGACCACACGATCCATGGACGAGAACAGACGTTCCCCCATGGACAACCAAGATGCCGTACTCGCCGTGGAACATCATCGCATGACTTTACCCATCAAACAACCCATCACGTCACGCATCTCTGATCCGCTTACGGGATGAGTTGCCGTCCACCAGCCTGCGGTATGGGCTGCATCTGTGCCATCGTAAGGCAGCGCAACGTCTGAGCTAGCGCTGCTGTCACCGATCCGTAGCGCCCGAGGAATAGCACGGAAGAAGAAGAAACAGCACCACAGCACCAACGAGCCATCATCGACAGAAGAAAAGGCACACGAAGAAAAATTCTGGCGCTCTCGCAGTTTCGGAGGCGCTGGGAGTTGAGGGGGGGCGAGTTGTGCGGCGCATCACCCCCCGTCTCAGACGGTCTCCGTCTGGGGCATGTCTCATACCCTGGACAATCAGCCCAAGGTTGTTCCATGCCAAGGGTCGTCGAATCCACAGCGCTTTGCTGCTCCAGGCCAGCATCTCCGATCGAAGCCTGCCAGAGATCCTCGACAGCGAGTCGGCAAGGCTCCCTGGATCTTTCTTTCTTCTCTTTTCTTTTCTTGGCTGCCCTGAACCGCGCAGGGCTAGGTCCCGCCTACCGCGCAGCACCAGCTGGTTCCTGAACGACATCCCTGTCTTTGCATGTCTTCGCCCCTGTCTCTCGCCAGGAGCCGCCTGCTTCTGCATTTCCCAGAGAGGCGGCGAAACGGGCAAGTCGTGACTGCTTCCCTTGCCATCATCTGGGCCTCTCTCTCTGGGGGACCCTCTTGTCCGAGTCTCGCCCTTTCGACCAAGACCCAGAGATCGTACCAGCCGAGACCCCATCCCACGCCGTTCTGGTGTCTATCCGCCGCGCTGCTACCCACTAGCCAACTTGGCATCAATTTGGCAACCGGTAAGCCGAAGCCTAAAGAGCCAATCTAGACGCCGGAGAGCGGCGTACCTTAACGGTCCTGGGCATTCCTGGGCATTCCTGGGCGAGGGTGGTGAGTCGTGATGACCGCCGGTAGTCCCCTTATTTTCCCTTCCTCTCGCGATGTTCGTATTATCCATCGGCTCACTCCGTCTCGTGGTCTCTCTGTCTCTCTCTCTCTCTCTCTCTTTCTCCCTCCCGTCCGATCTCTCCTTGTCTTCTGCCCATTTGGCTCTCGCTCTTCGAATTCTACGAAACTCTGTTTTGGGCTTGTTATAGCATAGCATTTCCCAGGTGGGAACACGGGAAAGACGGCATACCGTGACCTTTTCGCTCTTTGACCGAGCACACTCCAACAACATCATCTTTCCATACGATACACCCTCCACACCCGTGACCCGTCCCATCCATCCCACCACACCCACACCCCCCTGCCCGTGTGTTTGGTCGACTCTCATCAGTCTCCATCCCGCTACCGCTACCCTTTCTATTCAGGTACCAGCCTGGCAAGAGAGAGTCCCCACACGCCCACCACGGCTCCCCTGCTGCTCTTCTTCTCCCTCACTTCATTACTCAAAGGTCTTGGCCGTCCTATCTCTCGCCAAACTCTCCGGACAATGTTCTGTAGGTGGCCACCTGCTTGCCCGTAACTCTACTCCTCCTGCCTCCTCCTCCCCTTCTCTACCTTTACTCCCCTCACCCATCGTAAACGCGAACCTGGACCGGAGGGTTAGAGTAGTGTGAAGGTTGAACGGACCACTGTCCACCAAACAGAACTCTCTTTTACAACAATCACCATAGGGTTGATCCCACCGAACTTCACCGACGGCTGGTCTGTTGCGGTAACCAAAATCGCTCTTTATACGGAAATCGACGTGTTAGTTGGAAAAGGAAATCAGGAAACAAGAGTCTGGAACGACAAAGTCGAGAAACGCTGGCGACGTCTCACGGTCACCAGCTTTCTTCTCGCAAATCATCTTCAGAGCCCACGATGAGGCAAAGTACACTCTTCGCCGTGGCAGCTCTATCAACATTCGCTCAGGTGAGTTTTACACCGGGAACTTGGGCTGGATATGACGGAAAAAGGGGACGAGGAAGAAGAGGCGACTTACACATAAAACCACAGGGCGCGGTAGTCGACAGGAAAGATACGCTTCAACCCAGGCAGATCGTCAACATTGGAGGAAATGGCCAGGTGGATGTGCAAGGAAATGGCGCGGTGCAGGTGAAGACAGTCAAGGCCGAGAACATCCAGGGCCTGGCGGGTGCAAACAATGGCGGCATCCTCGCGGGCATCCTCGACGCACTCAATGGCGCCAACAGAGGTAACCGACAGAACAACAAGGGCCACCACGGAAAGGGCAAAACCAACAACAACAACTGCCCGCCGCCGCCGCCCCCATTGACGGTGACCAAGACCATCTACAACAATGCCTCGATCCCCGCGCCATTGACAGTTTTCGTCACGCAAGCTGCTCCGTATGTTCTTCCTCGACATGATGTTATAGGGACCTCAACGGGACATCGAAAGTACTAACTTGTTGATAGTCCTCCCGTGACTGTTACCCAAAGTAATGCTCCTCCGCCACCGCCGCCACCACCCGCGGCTCCCCTCGTTCCGCCCGCAGCACCGCCGGTACCTCCCCCGGCCGCTACGCCGTCGACGCCTGCTCCCATCGCAGCCGGTAAGATCCCTCTCGTCATCTAGCGCACCAAAGAACCAAGCCAGACTAACACCAACCGCAGAACCTCCCGCCGCCGCCCCCCAACCGCCGGCAGCGCAACCCCCCGCGGCGTCGCAACCCGCAGCCCTCCCGCAGGTCGGCGCCAACCCCGCCCAGGGCAACAACCCGACGACGTCCCTCAACCTCGGCGGCCTCAACGGCGGCGCCAACAACAACAACCAGCCCGCCGTCGCCCCCGCTGTCCCCGCCGCGACGGTGCCCGCCGCCGTCAACAACCCGGCCGCCGTCCAGCCCGGCGTCAGCGGCCTCCAGCTCAGCAGCAAGCTCGTCCTCGGAAACCTCATCCAGCAGACCATCGGCCTCCAGGCCCGCGCGACGCCCGATGCGCAGGTCCACGCGGCGGTCATGCCAGCTGACTGGAAGGAGGACAACGAGGCGTGAGGGGGGTTGGATGTTGGCACGAAACCCCTTTCTATACCCGGATTCCTCGCCGAACTTGTCGACTTTTCACTTCATATGCGAAGCGTAATTGTTGGATTGCAGCTGGGAGACCGAAGTGGGGGAAGGGCATCGTTGACGAGATGAAAGCACGGTTTGCAGCAGCGGCATACGAATACCCTAGAAGATGTTTGGTTGGATTTACTTTTTTTTTTCGATTCTTGGTGGGCGGCAGTGGAAGGTGGTACTAATTGGTATTCCAAAAAAGGGGGAAAGGGGATGGGTACATAGGAGAGAGGAAGATGAGGCAGAACGTCACCGGACTATGGAAGGGGAACAAGGTCATCTTTTACCCTTTCTTATGTCCGGTTGCGCAAAGCGAAGAGGTAATCGGCCGCTCCTCCGTTTTTGACGAGGAAGTGTTGGATGAGGAGCGGCCTGCAGGCTTTCACACACAGAAAAAACCCCAGTTGTATATAATTCATTTCTCTATTTGACACACACACAAAAGCACATCATCACAACCCCCCCCCGAAAAGCACTCTTCACACATCACACCTAGCTTACGATAGCATTGTACGAATCGGAGAATGAGCAAGTCTCATAAATGCCCATGCTGGCGTGGTGCGTGAAACAAAGATTGTCCCCCCCTGGGCCACTGTGCATATTCCAAGTCCATAGAGAGTGTAAGTTGTTAATTGAGAAAAGATTGCAAGGCTGATAATGATGGTCTTGGTTTTCGAAAGGGGTATCATAAGGGTTAAATGACATGCTGCACAGCCCATCGATTCTGCTCTTCTTCAAGCTCTTCGCGGAGCCCGCTGCCAATTCTATGATGACGCCTTCTCCTTTTCCTTCTGCGCTAACCTCAATTTCTTCGCCTGTCTCTTGCTGATGGTCGGCTGCGGACTATCTCCCGAGTCGTCAGGAGTCTTGCGCTTCTGGGCGTTGCCTCCCTTTTCGCCGCCCTGCTTAGCCTTGCCGTCCTTCTTCCCCTCGGCCTTCTTCTTAGCATCATCCTCCGCCCGCCCGCCGACCTCAAGAACATTCACAACCCCCCTAAAGCCAGTCCTCTTGATCCCCTCGTTCGCGACCACGCCGCGCGGGTTCACGCCCAGTGCCTCCGTGCCCTTCTCGCTGCCGAGCCCCCACACGGCCATGAGGTTCACCACGTCCGCCGGCGCGCGCAGGTCGAGCGCGGACCTGGCCTCGCTACTGACGACGATGCCGCGGCCCTTGGTCGCGCGAAGGAGGGACGCGAGGTTGGAGATGAAGAGCGCCCTCGCGCGGGAGTCCGGCGGACCTTGCCCCCCGGGCGCCGAGAGCACCTGGGAATAGCACACCTCGAAGCGCACGCCGCGGGCGACGGCGGCCATTAGGGGCTTGGGCCGGAAGTGGAAGGGGAAGTGCTGGGCCATGTCGAGGGAGATGAGGGACGGCTCGGCCATGTTGAGGCAGGCGGCCTGGAAGGCCTTTTCGGTGGTGGGACGGACGGCGAGGATGTCGTAGGCTGCTGCGAGGGCGGGCAGGCGGTAGTTCTGGGAGGGGTCGGCGAGGAGGACTGTTGCGCGGTGGAGGATCGTTGGTGTCTTTGTGGATTGTGAGGGTGTCGATGTCGTTGTTGGTGGGAATTTCGGGAGGGGATTCGTTATTTGTGATGGGATCGGGGGTGTTACTGTGTGGTTGAGGGCAATGACTGCGTACCCCAGCGACGAGGCGAAGGTAATTGTGCGGTTGAGTTCATCGCGAGGCGTGGAGGGTGTCCACGGGATATTGAGGTCGTAGAGCATTTTTTTTTTTGAAGCTATCGCGGGTTGGTTGGCCGTTGTGTGTAAGAGTCAGAGGTTGCCAGATGTTCCTGCCGTCAGGGGCAGCTGTATCTTCCCAATTCGCTCCCTACGCCAACGGTTCGGTCTGTGGTTCTTTGTTTGCGCCTCAAAAATAGCTCGCGTCGCGATGCTCTTGTTGCGCAGTCGAATGTCGCGTGGTTGTGCTGTTTTGCGACGCGGGTGGAAATTTTTCGAGGCAGTCAGTCGGAGATCGGTGAAGTTGGTTCCGCGAGCGCGGGCGGCACGACGCTGTGGGGGAGAGAGTTGAACCATCGGCGGGGGTACTTCGGGCGTGCATGGCGCTAGAGACTTACGCTAGTGGACACCTGGAAGCCACCCGGCGGTCTGTCAGGCCCGTCACCTTTTTCGGGGCTGTCGCGTTGCAGCGGCGGGAAGGACGGGCGGGAACATCGGGCAGGAGTGGAGGCGCAAGGGCGGGTGACGCTATCACCTCATCGTCATCGGCTGCCTCAACTCTCTCTGCTGAAGCCTTTCTGGTGATTACAGAAGGCGACGACATTCACGGGCTCGTTTTGAAGGTGTCGTTGGAGAGGCAACAGGCGACGCAAGGCCTATGGCGCAGTTTCTTTCCACTGTGGCTGCAGCAGTAACCTGGATCTCGAAGGTTGTCGGCAGTCCACGGATGACCCCGGGTTTTCAGCCGGGCAGGCGAAGGGGCAGCTGAGCCAGTCAAGCTGGGAGTGACCTCGCTCCGAAAGCATGAGCCTAATTCTGGGGGAAATTTCCCCTCACTGTGTTTTTTCACTGCATAAGAATTGCAGTTGACGGGGTAGAGTTACTGTAACTAAGTGCATTACTTGCCTCTCCTGTCACGAAGCACGCTCCATCGCCAAGATGTCAGAGAGGTCACGGGCTGCCTCTCGACTTCCCATGCCCCAATCTCCAAGAGAAGGTTCGAAAGACCTTCTCTTGCCTCCGAGAGACATGCCGTGCTTGCTAGTGAATGATGTTGGCGGTCACTTTTTTTTTCGAATGGACCGCCAAGGATGCACCGCCTCGCCAGTACACGCAAGACCAGTGACACACCCAACTCCGTTCGCCGGGCCATCAATCAGCGTCCGCAGTTCATCCCTCTTTTCTTTTCGTGCCAGTCGTATCATTCCCTCAGCTCGCTGGTCAGAAAAAAAAAAGCTTGGGCCACCCTCTAAAAAGCCATTGAGTAGCCCCTTCTTTCACGCCTATCAGAATTCGACTTTCTCCTAGGCGTGCAACTTAAACACCCCGTCGGTCCCCTCCCAAGCCAACTGCTTTCTACGGCAATCCAACGCTTCCGGTTCACTCTCCTGCAACCCGGCTTACCTAGGACGCGATTTGGTCTTGGTAATATTATATGGGAAGCGCGCCATCTCCTTCATCCTAAATCCGTTTGAGCGCGACATCGACAGACGCCAATCCGATTGAGAGCCGGGAGTACATCATCAGCCGTCGTCCAAAGATCCCGCCAAACTACTGCACCTGTGCGCCGCGTCTTGCGCCGAACACTCCGACCCGACCGCCGAAATGTTCTTCTTCTTCGTGTGCGGCGAGCACACCTTCCGCAAGCCCGTCGAGGGCTACGAGGGCATGGTGTGCCAGTGCTACAACTGCGGCAACATGGCCGGTCACGTCATCAAGAGCCATCCGTGGTTCACCTTCTGCTGGATTGTGAGTCTGATTCCGAACCCGGCCTCATCTTGGCGCATCACAGCCTCACCGATTGCCATTGGAGCAAGCGACCCCAGGCCGACAAGACCTGATATAGCAATTTCACTTGACGAGCCGTCTGTTAGAGCGCAGCTAACATTATGTGTCCTAGCCCGTCATTCCCTTGTCATTCAAGGGCTACACCGACGTAGTATGCCATATTTGCAACTTTGCCCAGCCGTTGGAGAACAGGCCGGATGTCACGGCAATGAAGGGCGGCGGCGGCTACCAGCAGCATCCTCAGCCGGTTCATGGACAGCCTCCTCAGGGCTGGGGACAGCAGCAGCCTCATTACGGATGATTTGAGTTTTGCAGCAGGAGACTATGGATTGTGCAGATTTAGTGGGTTTCGGCAAAGGACTCACGGCATCGACTCTGGGTTAATGAAGGTGCTGGGAGATGTTCGTATCCTCCGGTCACCTGGAAACGCACAAGGTGCAGGTGAGAGTCTTCAGCTGGGTTCTGGGAAAAGATACCAAGTTCGCGGGCGTTTAGGCAATGGTTATTATTATGAGTATCAATGCAACGAATCAAGCAATATCTTCACGGAGTCAAACAGGGGATGATAACTATCTGCTGATGATAAAGGGCTTTATGCGCGCCGAAACAAAGGGATCAAGATGACAGATGGGGAGCTCCAGGAAGACGCTTCAATGATGCCTCACAAAGCTTCGTATAGCTCACAATCTACACAGGGAAGAAACGAGATTATGGATTTGCCATTTTTCATCAATATTTACCTAGTACTGTTCCTGCTTCGACCCATGGAGGCGGTAAGACGGAGTTCAGATTTTGAGCAGCGGTGCTCATGCGAAACTCAGGAGGAGTTTCCCCAAGAATGATCTAGAGCCAGTAAAAGAACACAAATTAATTAAACTTGAAGTCTATGTGTGGCGTTTGGAATCTCTCCTGGCCTCAGGCTTCTATAATAGAGATGTGTTCTTGTGTCTCATGATCATTGTGGCAGGATCATAAGAATACTCTTTGTTTCTTGTGAGGTGATTCAGATTGCTATCGACAGGAACTGATTTTTGACGCACATTGGAATCATTTGGCTTGACTAGAAGACGTTGTTATCGATACTCGGTCTAGTTGTGTATCTCATCAATGACGGCTACTTCTCATCTTGAACTCGCAGCAACTCTTGATGTAATTAGACAAACTCATTTTGCTCAAACGATATTTTAAAACTGGAAGCCAGTCATCAAAAATTCTATCACAACCATTTATTTCCCCGATTATCACGTCCATTATGTGATGAAGTCGTAGTTGACCTGAGAGCATTCCCTCTGAGTTATGACGTACGAGCTTCAGCCACATGTGGATCTGTGGCGGTGCAGCGCTCTGAACTCTTTCCTGGACTGCTTCCGTCATGTCGACAAAAGCATCGGACAAACCACCAATGAACCTCGGCCGTCTTACGATCTCCAGAGAAATCCCAACTGCGATCGTCTGCGTGATGCTCGTCGCGCAGTAACGTCACCCCATCCCAACGAACCTCTCTCGATAGCCCGAGATCAACGCTCCACAATGGCGTCCGCAAAGCGAGGACCATCGGTGCTTGTTCGTCGCAACCTTTCCCGTCCCATCAACATTGAATTTGTTTTCGTTGAAATCCGTCCCACTAACGCAAGCTTTGGTCATAGGTAACCGACTCGCGAGAACGCCCACCGCCCCGCGGCGCCCTTCAGCGCCAGAACACGGGCATCGGCGCTGTCCAAGGCCGTCCCGCCATGCGCTTCATCTCCGTCGACAACGTCCTTTACCATGCCTCCGAGATCCCCTCAGGCCAGCCCCGTGTGGCGCCGCCTGCACCTCAACGACCCGGCGCTGTCGGCTCCTCTGCCAGCGTAGCAGGATCTCGCCGCGTCAGTGCCGGTCCTGGCGGTGGCGGCAGCAGCGGCCTCCCGAATCTGCAATCCCGAACTGGCCAGCAAAACATGCCGTCGCGCACGACGAAAATCAGCGAGAAGCTCGTCCTTCTTCCCGAGACCGACGACAAGCCCGGCTCCGATGAGGACCTCGATGAGGAGGCGAGCAGGATGGCGCGGCAGATGGAGGAGGAGGAGAACCGCCCCCTGCGCGACGAAGAGCTCGATGTGCTCCGCAAACGGGGCGGCATCCGCGGCAAGTCGTACGCGGAGCGTCTGCCCAAGGTGCAGCGCAAGGAGAAGCTGGCCCGCTTGACGGCGTACTGCACCGCTCAGTCATACAAGATGCAGTCCACGGCCGAGTTCCTCCGCAAGAAGCACGAGGCCAAGACGAAGCTCTACGACGACTGCCTCTACGTGATCTACTCGCTGCCGCTGCTCAACGGCAACGAGGGCTACCGCGTGCGCAGCCGGCCCATCGTCAAGACTCCCGGCAGCGGCAAGACGGTGCTCGATCTGGAGATTGAGCGGAGCGAGCAGCGAGACCACCACGAAGGCTACTTTGATGAGTTCGCGTACTCGGGCAGCCCCGTGAACGGGAACGGCACATACCATGATTCGGTGCGGCACCGCGAGCAGAGCCCCGACGACGGGAGCGCGTCGCCCTTCGCGCGGCTAGCACCCGATGCGAAGAACTTTGCGGAGGTGTTCTTGTTCTCTTACGGCGTCGTGGTGTTTTGGAACTTTACAGAGTACCAGGAGAAGGATATCCTGGCCGACTTGACATTTGCGCAGAACGAGAACGGACTGTCCCTGATCACGAGGCCCCTCGACGAGGATGACTTTGAGACGGAGGAGTTCCACTTTGAGTACAGCGCCGACGTGAAGAGGCCGCGCATCTTCAACGACATGATTACGCTGCTGCCGCGGGGCGACCACATGGTGAAGCTGACCATTAGCCACGCCATCGCGCAAAGCACCAAGCTGTGTCTTTTCGAGGAGCGCATGAGCGAGACCATGCTGGACGCGCAGCACGTGCCCAAACGCCTTGCACTCACAGGCGAGCTCAACATGACAAGAACGGAAATCGTCAAGATCCTCGGACGCCTGTTCAAATCCCGTGTCGACATCAATCTCTGTAAGTTCCCTTTTCCTCACGCCACCGGCTTCTGCAGACCAGACAGACCCTAACATGTACACCGCAGCGTCAAACATCCTCGACGTACCCAACTTCTTCTGGGACTCGGAACCGACCCTGCACCCGCTCTACGTCGCCATCCGCGAGTACCTCGAGATCGACCCGCGCATCAAGGTCCTCAACGAGCGGTGCCGCGTCTTCCTCGACCTCGCCGAGATCCTCGCCGACTCCGTCGCCGACGCCAAGATGAGCTACATCACCTGGATCATCATCGTCCTCATCGTCATCTCCATCCTCGTCACCGTCACCGAGGTCGGCCTCCGCTTCGGCATCCTGTCAAAGAATAACGGCAAGGGCGGCGAGAAGGCAGACCTCGTCGCCGCCGTGCCCTTGATCGGCGCCGGGAGCGGTCAGCAGCAGATGCAGCTGCCCGGCAGCGTCAAGTGGGAGCTGGAGAAGCGGAACGTCAGCGTCGAGGAGGTGCGCCTGTGGAGCCGGATGCTGTGCGAAGAGGAGGGCGAGGGAGGAAAGTGCGGCGGCCAGATTGTCGGGGAGACGTACGCTGGAGTCTGATGAGATGGCTCTCGACGAGTGCCATATTCCTTTTGTAATTTGCATAGCACGGTGTTGGGGGCGCTTTCTGGAATGGGACATAACATGGGCAAAAGGGACAACACACTCTTATTACTTCTGCACAGCAACGCATAGTCTAGGGAGGGCAGGGAGCAAATGGGTTAGAAAACACGGTGCAAAGCCAGAAAAGTAGCCAATGATACCGGGTCGTAAAAATCTGCCCACCACACAAGTGTCCAAGCAAAGGCGAAGAAGGCTGGTTTGTAAAAAAGTAATTGATGATTCGACTCCAATGCTATGCTACCATAAAACCAATGCAGACACACAAAACCCAGCAAACCGCATACCACTAAAAGGAGACTGCGTCAACTGAACGTGTGTCGATAGCCTATATTTTCTAATCGTCGGGGAAAGAAAACCCTTATTGAACACCCTTTTGTAGTGATCCCCATTATTCTAACAACTATCCACAGGAAAACAACAATAAGGAAACACAGGAAACGCCCTGTTCTTTTTTTGTGGGCTCTCTACTCGTCACGGTCCGCCATGTTGGCCAGAGGCACATAACCCTGGTCCTGCGTCCGCCTGCCTCTGAGACGACGGACGACGTACTTGACCCTGTTGAGGATGCCGAAGCCGCGGCGCTTGGTCTGCGCGGACGGGTCGACCATGTAGCTCGGGCGGGTCCAGAACTTGAGCAGGAGCGAGGAGACGACGACGCTGACGGAGGAGCAAGCCATCGCAGCGCCGGCGGCCATGGGGTGGAGGTGGAAGCCGAACGGGAGGAAGACGCCCATCGCAAAGGGCAGACCGATGGCGTTGTAGAGGCAGGCCCAGGCGAGGTTGAGCTTGATACGGTTGAAGATGGAGCGGGCCAGGTGGAGGGCGGCGGGTATGTCCATGAGGTCGGTTGGGCGCATGAGGACAACGTCTGCGGCTTCCATGGCGACATCGGTTCCAGAGGCCATGGCGATACCAACGTCGGCGGTGGCGAGGGCGGGGGAGTCGTTGATACCGTCGCCGACCATACCGACGCACTCGCCCTGGTCTTGGAGCTGCTGGACGATGGCCTGCTTCTGATCCGGAGACACGCCGGCGAACACGTTGTCGGGGGAGATGCCAACGGCAGCGGCCACGGCGACCGCAGTGGAGCGCTGGTCACCGGTAACAATGGCAGTTTTGATCTTCATGCGGTGGAGAACGGCAATAGCGGCGGCAGCACCCTCCTTGATCGTGTCGGAGAGGCAGAGGTGGCCGGTGTACGAGCCGTCGATGGCGACGAAGATGTTGGTGGTTCCGGCGGAAGTGTTCTTGGCGCTGGAGTTGGCCTTGACGTTGAGTTGCTCGGACGCCTCGACCGCTTCGGCGGGGACATTGACGTTGTTTTCGCGGAGGAAGCGGACGTTGCCGAGAAGGACGCGGTAGCGGGTGCGGTTGTTGGTGACAGCGGGTTCGACGAGTGCGTTGATGCCCTTGCCGACGGCGGCTTTGAACTCGCCGACACTGCCCTCGAGAGTCGCCTCCTCGTCCAAGCCAAGTTCCGTCTTAGCAGCACCCAGAACAGCTCTGCCAACGGGGTGCTCGCTGCCCATCTCGGCAAGGCCGACAATATGCCACCAGAGGCGGCGTCTCCATTCGCTGTCTTGCCAGGCCGGGAGGAGGTTCATCTTGGCGACGCTCATCTTGCCATAGGTAATGGTACCGGTCTTGTCGAGAACGATCTGGGTGATTCTAGTGGTAGTCTCCAAGGCAGCTCCACCCTTGACGAGGATTCCGTTCTCTGCGCCAATGCCGGTGCCCACCATGACCGCAGTAGGAGTGGCCAAACCCAGGGCGCAGGGGCAGGCAAAGACAATGACGGAAATGCACAGCTTCACGCACACCATGATCTTACCGCCACTAGCCTCCTCAGTGAAGACCTTTGGTGGGTTTGCAAGGACATGGCTTAGGACCATCCAGACAATGAAAGTCATGAAACCGAGGAACAGAATAGTAGGGACAAAGTAACCAGCAAGAGTATCAGCAAGTCGCTGGATAGGAGCGCGAGTGGTCTGAGCATCCTGGACAAGCTTGACAATCTGGCTCAGCTGCGTATCGCGCCCAGCTCTCGTGACTCTGAAGTCAACACGCCCGTGGCCGTTGACAGTTCCACCAATGAAGAAGCTGCCCTTCTTCTTCTGGACTGGCATGGCTTCACCGGTGACCATGGACTCGTCGACGTACGTCTCACCACGGACGAGCATACCGTCCGCAGGAATCTTGTCACCAGGGCGCAGGATGACGACATCGCCGACCTGAAGAAGCTCAGTAGGAATGACCTTCTCTTCAGCGGCGTGGCCATCACGGTTGGGGGTCTTGGGCTCGCCGGAGGCCGCAGCGTTCTCCCAGCCTTCAGCAGCCTTCTCAGCGGCAATCGGGTCGGCGTAGATGGTGGCCATGGAGGGTGCCAGAGACATCAGCCGCGAAAGGGCCTTGGAAGTCTGGCCCTTGGCTCGGTTCTCCAAGAAGCGACCGAGAGTGACAAAGGTGATAAGCATGGTGCTGGTGTCGAAGATGGTGGCAGGTCTGGTATGAGGAGGGAAGAGGAATGACACCAGCATAGCCATGATGCTGAAGAAGAAGGCACACGAGGTACCGAGGATGACGAGGACGTCCATGGTTGGCGATCCATGCTTGATGGACTTCCAGCCAGAAATATAGAAACGTTTTCCAATGCCGAATTGGACGGGTATCGTGAGGGCCAAACAGATAAGATCGCCGAGGAAAATACCAGGAAGAAGCTCCCAGCTGCCAAAGTCTATCGCGGGGAAACACATGGGAATAATCATGCTGATAAAAAAGACGGGGATGGCGAAGGAGAGCGACATCTTGAAGGCTCGCCTCCACTCGTTGATTTCGCGGGTCTTGGCAAGCGACTCGAGCTGCGCGTTGTTGTCGTCATTGTCAGAGACCAGCGCGTTGAGACCCTCAGCCTCAACGGCCTCAACGATGCCTCGCAGACCGATGATGTTAGGCTGATGGGTGACGGTGAGTCTTGAAGTGGCCAGACTGAGCTTCGCTGAGTTGATGCCCGGGATGGATGAGAGCTTTGCTTCCAGTGCCAAGGCTTGTGTGGCGTCCGGGTTTCCGTAGACCTTGAATTGCGCGGTGGAGGATGCGCCACCATGCGTTGACGTTTCGAAGGCGGTAGACAAGATTTCAGCACCGAACCCTCTGTCCTCAATGATTTCGGCAATCTTCTCCGCGGGCAGCTTCGTCGTGTCGTGAGTAATTACCGCACGCTCAGCCAGCAGGCTGATGTTGAAGCGCAACACGCCGTGCACCTCTTTGAAACCGCCCTCAACAGCGGACGTGCAAGCTCCACAGGTCATACCCTCAATCGCGACGGTTGTTGTCGCTATTGAGCTGCTCGGGTTGGTGCTGGCTCTGGGCTTCTCCTGCTGGGCACTTCCACTGTCCACGATCTCGGCACCGAACCCTCTATCCTCGATAATTTCGGCAATCTGGTCGGCGGTCAACAGATCTGGATCGTGCTCAATGACGGCTCTTTCTGAGAGTAGCGATATGCTGAAGCTCTTGACACCCGGAACGTCCTTGAATCCGCCCTCCACGGCTGACGTGCAGGCGCCGCAAGTCATGCCCTCAACCGCAATCGTTGTCGTCAGCATTCCGCTGTCCTCTTCGGCGTCGAACAGGTTCTGTTCTGTGGGGAACATGGGCGACGGTAGGTCTGTGGACAGTACTTCGGCGTCAAATCCTCGGTCCTCAATAATCTCTGCGATCTGATCGGCGGAGATCACTTCCGGGTTGTGCATGACCACGGCGCGCTCCATGACCAAGCTGACGGAGACGCTGCCAACACCGTCGACGCCCTTGAAGCCCGACTCGACGGCGGATGTGCAAGCGCCGCAACTGGAACATGTCATTAGCACAATGCGACACAAGTTTTGGTAGCACAATCCAACTCACGTCATGCCGCCAACCTTGAGCGTTGTCGTCGCCCACTGTGTCGCAGTCGGGGTCGCTAGAGTCGCCCTGGGCCGACTGTCGTCGGGCCCCGGGACTTTGATATTCGGAGGAGCCATTGTTTCTGTGGTTCTTGGCTACCGATGCGCCTAGAAAATGATGATATCGGAAGTAGGGCCAGCCTCGTTCTTCGTTCGTGCTTCGGTCTCGGGTAGGTTTCCAACTGTGTGGCTCACGCCTTCAAGGTAGTCCTAGCTGTCCATGTGGCGAATGGAATTTCGAGCTCGAGGAACGTTGGCCGAAAAGGTGTATACGGCAGGAGACGGGTAGACTTCTCGAGGAAGATAGGGGGCTCTAGAAGACCGGCTTCCGAGGAATATGTACGAGCTGGCGCAGGTGGGTATCGTGGGAAGCTGTTTGCGTGTGCGTATGCGTACGACTGGGCTGGTGCGTGGTCGTAGCGGACTAGGAGATGAAATGCAAAAGCCAAGGGTCAGTGGGTAAGGTGGGATTAAGAATCAGAGTCGGAAAGGCACGAAGGAAACGGCGGCAGATCAATGGCACGAGGTGAAGGCAAAAGAAGCTTGGGGAGGGACGGAAGCGGAAGGTCGGCTTTTGTCAGCCAGAGTGTCTTGCTTCGATGGGCATGCATGGGGGGGTGGGAGTGAGCGTCAGAATCCCACTGACTGACGGGCAGCACGACTCCGTAGCACTATCCGCAAGGTAAATGGACCTTGGAGGCAGAGTCGAGGACCGGTGTGTGGGCGCGCAAGCAGTTGCGGCGAGGCCGGGATCTATCATCTGGCGCAATCGTGGAACTGGGGCCGCCAGGGTGTGCGTGTGTGTCTGAAGGTGCGTCGCCCCCCCCGGCGGTGCAGCTGTGATGGGGGGGAAGCGAGCGTTACCGTCGCGGTGCAGCACTTTCACTTTGCTGGAGGGAGGGGTTTGAGGCCAGTGCGCGCTGAAGCTGCTGCGGTCGCGGTGCTCGCTCGCAGGTGAGAGTCCCGTCGGGTTTCCTTTTCCCCCTAAGGTAGACCAGACCTGACCTGAGGCCCTGGCTGTTTCCCACACCCCCTGGGACATGCCGGACACACTGGAGACTGGAGCTAGGCCCTGACTAAAAAACGACCAAAAACCCACCCAGTCTCCGGAGCGTCGAGGGCTTCAGTTGGTCGAATCAGTGACGGCCTTGTGTCGAACCCTGAAAAACTGCCTCGGGTGGGCTGCAGAAAGAAGCAAAACGGGCGGCCCGCGGCCAATGGGGTCGCTCGGCTCCTGCCAGCCCTGGGAATCCCGCCCGCTGCATCTCTCGGTGCTCAGGCGCCACACTGCTGGACCGGGCTCCTCTCGCCGTCCTCCCATTTCCTGGATATTGAACACCTCTGTTTCTTCTGCGCCAGAAATCTGAGATGGAGGCTGTTGGTTCCTCAGGATCTGAGATGCCATCAGATGATGCTTATGTTACGGGATACACTATGGATCTGTCACGCGTAGTTACTGAACACGGAGCAGGTTATTCTGTGGTCCCTCAAAGAACATTCTCGAGGCCCAAGTCAGACAAACTCTCATCAAGTCTCATTCCTCCAAACATCTTCAGCCCCGAGTCATGGGCCGGATTGGGCTGTGCACCGCAACCCCTACGAGTCTACGACGTAGCGACTTACATACAGACACTATTTATTCCATGGGCATTGCGGTCTGCGTGGCACGTAAGACAATTACTACGCTGGACGGCAAGAAAGGCACGCAGAAAGCAGCACCTGCCATGCCGTAAGCTGACCAAACTCACTCAGCAATCGCTGACCAGTGGCCTCGTCTTCTCCTAATCCCCGTGTCCCCTCGGACCGGAGCGCATGCCCCACGGGACGAAGCACCACAGAGCCCAGAGGCTGGGCCACGATTCGTTTCGAAGCGAGGACTCTGCCAAACATTCCTGGGGGCACGGTCTCTGCGGCACTTGAGTGTGGTAGAGGGAAGGGTCTCCTGGATTCCGATTGACCTTTTCTGTCATGGCCAAACCATCTTCATCCGATGTGTCCATTGGCTGCTCGTATCATGTCTCGAGGTGGGACTTTTCGCGCCATGCTTCATGCTCGAGAGCCGTCTTCCGTGCCCTGCTGAAATGCAAATCACGGCTCCTGTGAGATCGTACTGCTGGCCTTGGAGACGAAATAACACGCTACGTGTTCCTCAAGTGCTCTGATAAGAACTATTAGATCACCGCAGTAGGACGCGTGCTCTTGTGCACCGGCCGGATACCATCTCCATATCCTCATGCAGTTCCGACGGACCGACCAATGGATCCTACACTGCAAAAACTCCGAACCGCTTACCTTATCAACGGTGCAGCGGGCGTGATGCCGTGCGGCAACGTCAACAACATACGATGATTGCTCCCGAGCCGGCCGTCGTCGGTGACAATAAGAATCCTCCGAGCTGCCGAGTGTCTGCGCCAAGGCAATATATTGTTGGACCTCCACTTGATATCCGGATCTTTCACTTTGTTCGAGGCGCCCCTTCTCATCTTGATAGACGTTATGAATCCGAGATAGAGGCAACTTACCCGAGATGCGCGCATCTCAGCCATGGCGGTTGGAAGATCATGGCCCTGGCCCCCCAAAAGCCAAGCCCCCGGCTCGAATTGCTTGCAATTCTTCACCTGTGTTTTAGCTTAGCCACAGGTGCCGGATGATGAGCAAACGATTTTCCTCAGCCCCTGTTTGCCTCGCAGCAGAACAAAGGAGGCCATCCCCAGTCTTTGCCTGTCCATTCCAGTCGGAAACCTTAGTGTCAAGCTTGATTTTCAGCGGTGGTGCGGCACGCTCCAGAGGTACACACCCAGTCCATTAAGGTGTGCGACCCACCGCCAGCTGCCTGCCGGTGCTGCCCCGCGTCGGAGCCGTAGCGTCCCCCCTTCCCAACTGCACTGCAGCAGCCGCTGCCTACCTTACCGTCCCACGGCACCTCAAACGGATCTGACACAAGCTTCATCCTCAGATCTTGTCCCCTCCAAAGAAACACACACCCCCTTCGTCACTTGCAACTCTCCACAACTGACGACAGTCAACTGCACTAGGCGCAAGCTCCTGTCAATCAACTTCCCAGCCTCGTCCTGCGCCGTCCGATACAGCAACCTGGTCGTGGTCTGCATCTTCAGCCTCGCCAACCCCACCTCAAGCTATCGTGACGACAGCTGAGGTACAGCTACCCTCCACCCCACCTTCCCACATCGACATCGCGAGCATCACGAACGCGAAGCTCACAGCATGGAGCAAACGAAAGCTCTCAACGCTTTGGAGGTACTTGCCAGCCTTTCCCCCTCGGCCATATCAGGATCACAAGCTAACATCATCGCAGCCCTTCCTGGCCCTCAGCAAATCGGCAACATCCCCCCGCGCCGCCGCCGACCTCATCACCCGCGCAACATCAAACCCAAACACGTTCCTCTTCACGGAACTCCTCTCAACACCTCAGATCCAGGCCCTCGCCGCCAACCCAGAGTTCCTCCCCCACCTCACCCAGCTCGAGCTCTTCTCCCACGGCACATACGCCGCCTACCAAACGACCCCGAACCTGCCGCCCCTGAACGACGCTCAAACCCTCAAGCTCCGCCAGCTGACCCTCCTCACACTCGCCCGCGAGCGCTCCAACCTCTCCTACGCCAACCTCCAGAATGCCCTCGACCTGCCCACCCCGCGGGCCCTCGAAGACCTCGTCATCTCCGCAATCTACGCCGGCCTGATCGACGCCACCCTCGACCCCCACCGCCAGGTCGTCCAGGTGAACTCCCTCGCCGCCCTCCGCGACCTGGCACCCGGCGCCGTCCCGCCCATGATCCGCGCCCTGCACGCCTGGTCCGCCCGCTGCGAGTCCACCCTTGGCGACCTCGAGACTCAGATCGCGAGCATCCGCAAGACGGCCAGCGACCGCGTCCGCGACAAGGCCGAGCAGGACCGCAAGCTGGCCCGCCTGGTGGACGAGGCCGGAAAGGAACCCGCCGACCCCAACGCGCGCAAGTTCCCCGTCGGACACGCCGTTGTTGGCGGCGAGCGGGCGTTTCTGGGGCACTCATCGCGATCGAGTCGGTATAACAAGCGGGGCAGCACCAGCATGATGGACAACGCGGAGGAGGTTGACGACGAGGCCATGGACGTCGACGAAGATGACGAGGAGCAGGAGAAGAAGCGCGCGAGTAGACGAAAGACTGCCTCGGGTCGCGCGTAGGTCCGGGCGATGATTTGGGTCTGCGGACGAGTGCTCTCGCATTTGCTCGTCGGGCGGGAGTAGTATGAGAACATGGTAATCAAGCATGGGACACGGGTCATGAAGTACCTGGGGTAGCTAGGAAAGCCCCCAGCATAGCAACCAAAAATCACGATAGATCATGAACAATTTTTCAGTCAAAACCTCAACGTGTTGATACAGACGGCCCCTCAGGGCCTCGTCCCGTTCGTCCGTCCGTCTGGTCTGTGGTTTCCTATCTACGTATGCCATTGAAGAGAAATTAGGGAATCAAGAAGGATAAGAGAAGAAAGAAAAACAAGCGAATGTCATCGAAGCCAAAAGTCTTCCCGAATCTCGTCCTCGTCCTCAACCTCCGACGTTCCCTGCTGCTCATCACCTCCCTCCCGCCCACAGCCTGAAAAGTAGAAACCAATCGTTTGGTTCCTCCGTAATAGTACACAAACAAGAATGTGTGCATGCACATTGAAGAGAAGAAGAAAAATTAGATCCCTTCCTGTCGAACGCCATATGCGAGGCCTATGATTCCCGTGGGGGCCTCTTTTTTGTCCCTCTACGCCATGAGAAAGATGAAAACCCTCTGTGGTATCCTGAATAGGAGACCGAAAAGAAAACAAAACCCGAAAACTTGGTCGCTCAAAAATCCTTGGTGGTCATAACGGTCGTAAGCTCTCTCTTGGCAAACATCACGTTTGTTGCGCGATGAGAATGCCACGTCTCTTTGTTGCTGTTCAAAGCCGCTTGCCTGGGACAAGGATGAAGAGAACACAGAGCGCGGCGTCGACTAGGAAAGTGACGGCAAGGACCATGATGGACCGCTTAGCGAGGAGCTTACGAACGTATGGCTCACGGATCCGGGAGAAGTTAAACGGTGTGTACTCGCTCAGTCCAATGAGAGCGAGGACGGGATCCAGTGAGTATTGGTAAGAGGCGAGGAAGTAGACACCAACGGTGAAAGGGAGAATGAGCTGAGAGCATTGTTAGCATGGGCCCCTGCATTGTGTGACATTATCTGAAAGACTTACCCAGCAGCGTGTGGTACGGGCAGCATCAAGGAAGATGAGAATGAAAGCAGCCCAGAAGCCGCCAAACATGGATAGGAGGCCAATGATCATTCTGATCTGAAGGGTGGTGGGGATGAGGTTGCCCAGGGCCTTCATTCTCAGGAAGTTGGGGAAGGCGTCGCGCTCCATAGCCTGGAAGACGTAGTCCTTGGCAACGTCAAAGACCTCGGGGTCATCTCTGCCAAAGTCCTCAATGGCGGTGGTGACGTCCTGGGTGATGGAGCCGGGCAGAATGATTTCGCGCTCGGCACCGGGGAGAAGGAAGGTGTAGAGAATCTTCTCGGCGGAGGCGCGGATGTCCTGTCTCGCGACGGCGTTGGCGGGGGAGTTTGAGTCGGTCGTCAGGTCCCGCGTGTGGCTGAATGCGCCGCTTGGTCGGCTGCGGTGATCGCCTGTGCTGCTCTGCGGCGATTCGTGGGCCTCCTCACGCAGGTAGGCCGACATCTGAGCGTCCTGGTTCTTCTCCTTCTCGGATGCATACATGGAAGGTCCGGCAGCCGGGTGGCTCATGTCGCCGAGGCCGTCGAGAATCGCGGATGACCGCTTGGAGCCGGATTTGTCCAGGTCGGGGGTGCCGACGAGAACTGATCTACGAAGTTCGCGGACATAGTGACGGCACAGAGACATGTGCTGGGCGACATCGAGCCTATTGCGATTCGTTAGTCAGGGAACGCGTTTCACAGGTGCATCCGACTGCACGAACCAGAAATCGAGATAGTCGACCGATTTTTGCTGGTCTCGCATGAAGATGTAGAATGAGAACAGGTCGACAGGAGGCAGCGTCCGTCTGCTCAGAACCTCGAAGAGTGTCGGCAATCGGTTGCGTTCGAAGTCGGGCTGAGGGGACGGCGTGCCAGACGCCCCTGTTGATCGGTCCTCCATCATGTTGGTGAAGAGCGAAAGCGTGTCGCAAAGTCGGGAAAGTGGAAAGGGTATCGGCGGTAATTGTTTTTGGAAAAGTAAAATAATCGGGCAAGTCGGGTCGGTCGTTGTTTACCGATGATGTGAAGTCGAAAGGTGAGGCGTCGGAAGGATGCGCGATATCGTAAATGAGGTGCAATCTGCAAACACCCCCCAAGCGAGCGGTTTGGCAGGTGTCCTGGGCAAGGTCCTCGGCGGCGCGGGCTGAATGGGTTCGATGGTCGATTGTCCCCCGGGTTTGGAATTACTGTGTGTTGAACGAGCGTATGAAGGGAAGGATCGCGCACGGCGCAGACTGACAGCGTCAGTGTGGTTGGCGATAGCGCGGCAGCGTGATGGTCTTGGGAGTTGCTAAAGTGCCGCTCTCCACGGTATAAACAGCAGATCAAGCGTCGTCTAGACCCGGGACTAATTTCGTCGTCTGGTCAGGGGGGAGGAACCTGCGTCGGAGGCTGGGTCGGGACGGCGATACGTACCGCTCGCTCTCAATTGGATGGTCTCACTGCTGCCTTGCTGAGGTGTGGTGCAGCAAGCCGGTCGGTCCAGTTCCACTGCAGCAAGAGGGAAAAGCGCGCTATCCCGAATTGCGCTCAGCGCGGTGCATCGCCCAAGGTGTCCCACTCCCACCCTCTTTTGCAGCCAGAACGCTCCACCCATCCCAAATCTTGGCCGCTGCGCTGACATAAGATCACGTGCGCGAAATTTCCATCCGTAGCGAACCAATCACAGCTGTAACCCTAGCCATTTCGACTCTACACAACATTTTGTGGGATTGGCCATTTATCCTGAGAACAAACTCTCTAGACAATCGCCCGACCGACCGACTCCGACGACCAACGACGACGAGAGGTACCGCCAAAATGTCGACCAAGCAGAAGAAGCCTGCCGGAAAGCAGCGTTCCGCCATTGCGGACGTCGTCGCTCGCGAGTACACCATCCACATGCACAAGCGCGTTAGTATTTTCCAACAAGAGGCCGTCGCCGCCGCCGCCGCCCGACGCGGGACTGGCGAGCGGTGATGGGTGCCGGGAAAACTCTTTCGACATGGACACAGCGATGCTGACTCTGCGTCTCTCTACTAGCTCCACGGTGTTACCTTCAAGAAGCGTGCTCCCCGTGCCATCAAGGAGATCAAGGCTTTCGCGCTCCAGGCCATGGTACGTTCCGCTGCCCCTCACCCGATCCGACAAGAAGAAAAGTCTGCGCCCAGGATCGCAATCAACCGCGACCGGTCTCTCGCACCACGGACGATTCGAGAGTCAATGACTCCGGCTGGACAGAACAGCGGCTAACCTCGATTGCTTCACAGGGTACCTCTGACGTCCGCGTCGACCCCCAGCTCAACAAGAAGGTCTGGGAGCAGGGTGTCAAGGGCGTCCCCTACAGACTCCGCATCCGCATCTCCCGCAGACGAAACGACGAGGAGGGTGCCAAGGAGAAGCTGTACAGCTATGTCCAAGCCGTCAACGTCAAGGACCCCAAGGGTCTCCAGACCGTTGTCGTTGAGGAGTAAAAAGTTCTCTCTCTTTGGGATGGTTTAAGGGCGGCATAAAGGCATAGGAGTTGCATTCGGCATTCTAGTCTCACATACAAAATCGACGGAAATGTGAACAACGCTTGATTCCCCACCAACGACTCGACGACTTCCTTTTCTGTTTCTTGTTTTTTTGGAACCCCGCGCTGTGTGTGGTCGGTAGTGGTGGTGGGATGATTATGCGCCCGCGCGGCGATGGGATGTGAACAAAATGAAGAGGCTTCTTGGGACAACACAACGATTTCTTGTGGTTCATGTTACAACACCCGTCCGACATGGTCCTTTCTATCGACTTGGTGGTCTGCCAGACGCAGATACAGGATATATCAAATCCTACCCAGGTCCCAGCCATGCAATGCAGTCCAATTCCTAACAAAGAATTCCAAAAACCTCCCGGCCCGTAATCATACAAGACTCCAATTCTCCAGTGCTCAAATTTCAATGCCACTCTCCCCCTCGACGTTGCTCTCGCAAGCTCTCATGCACGTGCGCCGACGTCTACTCGTCCTCGACGTCGCGGTGGCGGCCGAGAACCTTGCGCTTGAACTCTTCGGGGTCCTTGTCCCAAAGCTCTGCGGCCTCGCCGTTGAGAGGAGAGGAGCTGTGATCATGTTAGCGTGTGCGCCGAACCACTTTTCAGCTGGGTCTACCTACTTGTTGGGCTCGCCCAGCAGACTTTGCAAGCTGAGGAGGACGGTCTGGATGTTGTACGCGGGGGTCCACTTGTCCTTGAGGATGTCGAGGCAGATGCGGCCGGAGAAGTCAAAGTTGGGGTGGTAGATTGGCGTCTTGAACAGGACGGTTGGCGGTGCGTAGGGGTAGTTACTGGGGAACGAGAGGCTGAGCTTCAGCGTCAAGCCGGCGTAGGGAGTCTGGTCGGGGCCCTCGATGGTCGCCGTCCACGACATGAGGTTGCCGTCGGCAGAGGGGAAGGCAGAGACGCCGGGGGCGGGCGAAGTCATGAGCTGCATCAACTCTGTCTGCAATCTGTGACCATAAAGTCAGTCTAGCTGATCACGAGTAAGGCGGTCCTCGCCGACGAGCTCCTCATACCTCTTGGTGACGCTTTGCGCATCGGGTCCCTTCCTGGCGCCACCGAGCTTGGCTGCCTGGACGCTACCGGGAGCAGAGTTCTGGGAGTCCTCCATACTGTAGTCCATTGTTGATGAATTCGAATACTGGGAAAGCAATAGCTTTTGAGGGTATCGATGACCTAGAGGTCAAAGCAAAGGCGATGATGTCGGGTAAGAAACAGAAACGGGACACAGCAGGTGGCTGGATGCTGGATCGGGAGGGGAAGGTTTCCTCTTTGTGTCTATGAGCAGCTGGAGAATGAGAAATGTGCAGAAAATCGAGGGGCGAAAGATGAGAGCTTGCAGCGGCGTCAAGAATAACAGAAAGTCGTTATTCCATAGGGCGAGAGGGCTTCTAGGATTGGAGAGTTAGGGGAGCCGGTACCTGGGCGACGCGCCGACCGGGCTGGGTTGACGTTTTCGGGTTAGCGCTGTCGCTGCCGTACGACGAGCTGCCAACGGTCTTTCGTGCGGTACGTACCGCCATGACATGTCATTGGCTGTGTTCAACCTCACCTCAAGATGGCCTCGCAATGGCCGTGTCTTCGTGCTTGTGTTGATGAGTTCAACGACTTTTAGGATACGTCTCAATAGTAAGGGGAAAGTTTGAAAACTGTTGCTTTCAAGTAGTTTAATCGGGCCAGTCGGGCCAAGACTTTCCTTCTGATCCGCTTGATCATTTTTGCATGTTTAAAAGTCTGCCAAAAGATCTGGACAAAACAACTGTATGTTTTTTTCTTTTTTTTTCTTTTTCTCAAGATACGCTCTAGAGCCAATAAACATTCAAAGTCTGCAAGCATTCGGGTCTTTTCCTGTTATTGGACTGATCCATTTCAATTTTGCTTTCCCCATCGGGTTACTCGCTTGTCATCCCGACAGCCGGCTGCCGTTCCCTCTGAGGTAGCTGCTTCTTCTAAATTTCTGCAAAAGTGACCTATTTTATCCAATCTCAAATCTGGAATATTAAAGGGATCGTCATAGTCCCATGTTTCTTGCCACTGCCTAAGCCACCGCTATTGAGCACATCAGGACCTTGGCATGACTAGCACATCTAGTCAGCACGTCTCGTTCTCTCAACCACGCATCACCATTGTTCTATGGCCCTCACCAACAAGTGTTAGGCATCAGTAGTGTATCTTAGCTTATATGCAGGGGACGGAAGGCCATGGATAGAAGAGGTGCTTCCGTGGCACTTAGACACATGAGATCGTGTGATCCCACGCGGCTTAGAAGACAAGCATAAAAGTCGAGCTGATGTGGAATCCAAACTTTTCGTTCTCTTTCTTCCAAACAAATCTTGCGGAAGAATCAAATTTCACAGAATCATACCATCAATTTTATACAAAGCAATCTTCTTCCTGCTCTTTCTGTCTTTGTTCTCCCTCACAAACGCTTTTGCAGGGCAAAGCTCAAACGATTTGGAGGGGCAGGCACCTTCCTGCAAGGCTGCCTGCCCACCTTTGGCAACTTCCTTCCGCCTCTGCCTCAAATGACATCTGAAATTTTTCTTTTGGTTCCTGCCTGGGGGCAGCTGTAAGTACTTACCCTGACCTCACTTCAGATCAAAACCCAAACCAACCTCACCCTCCTTTCCTTCAGACCCAACTCCCTCTCCTCACCTTTCATTCCTTCACCAACAATTTCACCTTCGCGTTTCATTCTGCCCGGCGGAATATTTGCATCTGCAACTCGCCTAATTCGCTCTTCCAAAGTATTTCCTGCTTCCCCAACAATTTGGAACCACACTCCATGATGGCACACCATGAGTGCCTCTGGGCCGGCTGCGTAAAGCAGGACGGTGACCTAGCGTAAGCCTATCAAATATCCCCAGACATCAGAAAGCTTGCTAATCGTTGCAAAGGGTCACAGAATCTGTGGCCAAGGCTCAAACGGCCAACCCGTCTCCAGCTCCCACTTTGGGAAATCAGCCCCAAGAGAAACAGTCTATGAATAAGGAGACACATGAGACTGCTTCCACAGGCTCCAAGAACTCGTCAGAGTTCCCTAGACGCCCCATTGACAAGACGTCTCGATACTGCGCAAGCCACCAGAACCCATGGATCCGGTGGGATCTTGTACGAGTTGGAAAATTGCAATGTGAATTTTGCCACAAGTTCCTTGCCCAGTACATCTTCCAGTGCAAGGAATGCAAGATCAAGGCGTGCAATGTTTGCCGCAGAAACAGAGGCTTTCGAGGGTAAGTTTTGAATCACATCACGGAGAGGCTCGGGCGCTGACCACTTCCAAGCCCTCAGAAGTAACTGTGTCATTGGCCGTCTTCGAAGTAAAAAAGAACTGGAGGAATTCAGAGGGTTGGGTCGCAGGATACTGTTGATGCCACCGGTGGTAACCTGAGTACGAAACTTCGGAAGGAAAAAGGATACATCGTTAATGCATCGTGCGTTTGGCTTCATGCCATTTTCCCACGAGGATGATTGCTTGCAACAGCTTTGGCAGTTGTTTCAGTAATCAATTCGAACAAATCATTTTCCGCAATCAAAGCCATTGACTTTTTTACTCTTTCTAAATTGATCCCTGGTCAATCGCATTTCAACCACCCGAGTCTCGATGGTCTGAAGTCCAAGCCCCACTGCAGCTTTGCTCGTTGCAAAAGCGGCGAGGGCTGAGGCGGCAGGCCCCTGTAGCTTTAGAGGGGGGTGTGCTGCGAACTGTTTACCTGGCCAACGCTCCGGCAACCACGATAAGGCTCCTTATCCGCCAATGGAGACGCGTCGGCTACGGTGGCGCTGAAACGACCCTGGAATTGGCATCAAAACACGCCAAAAGCTCTTTACGCGGTTGATGCGCGCGCTGCGTGGAGGGTGGAATGGAACCGCGTGGAGCAGGGTCCTAGACAGACCATGAACACGGCGAGTCTGTTTGAATCGGGACCCTGGTGTTTCTTTGTGCACGAATTGCCTCCCCTAGTCAGCTACGTCATGCACTGTTTGTGCCTATTGTGTTGCTGCTGTTGCCTGCCTTTAGTTTGCCAGAAAAGAGTCATCCCATTGTGAACCAAGACCCCTGTTAACCGTCTCATTTCCCGTCCAAGATCGCCCTCCATCATGGACTAGCCAACCGCAATCTTTCCCACTGGAACCATCTAAACACCATCCGGACGTGGCATACTCACCAATTCAAGATGCAACAATCGCAGCTTGACCCCCTGCCCACGGATCTGCCCTTCCGGATCATCTCCAAGACCATTGGACGGGGCGCATACGCATCGTGGGATACCCCTCTTTCGCGAATCGCCCATCGTGGAGCACCCCACTGACATGGTAAACACAGGATCAAGAAGGCCATTCCGCAGGATGCGACAACACCGGTTTTCGCTGTGAAGTTCATCCACAAGGGATATGCTACCAAGCATGGCAGGGTATCGCAGAAGCAGCTGTTGATGGAGGTTTCGCTGCATTCTCATGTCGGCCAACACTCAAACATCATCGAGTGGTTCGCTTCCGGGGAGGACGTCAACTGGAGATGGATCGCCATGGAATTCGCCAGCGGTGGCGACCTTTTCGACAAGATTGAAGCCGACGTTGGCTTGAACGAAAACATTGCCCACGTCTACTTCCTTCAGCTCATCAGCGGCGTGAGCTTCGTCCACTCCAAGGGCGTGGCGCATCGCGACTTGAAGCCAGAGAACATCTTGCTCTCAGAAACGGGAAACCTCAAGATTGCCGACTTTGGCATGGCCACCATGTTCGAGTACAAGGGCCAACGGAAGACCAGCTCGACCCTCTGCGGCAGTCCGCCCTACATCGCCCCCGAGATCCTCGCCTGCAGCAAGGCAGACAAGACCACGCCTACCGGCAGCAAGTACTCTCCAGATCTGGTCGACATCTGGTCCTGCGGCGTCATTCTGTTCGTGCTCCTCGTCGGAAACACACCTTGGGATGAACCGTCACAAGTCAGCTGGGAATACCAAGAGTACGTCCGGACCAACGGCCGCAGCACAGATGCCCTCTGGGGAAGGATACCGGCGAACGCCCTCTCCCTGCTCCGGGGCATGATGACCATCGACCCCGAGAAGCGCTTCTCCTTCGCCCGCGTCCGCCAACACCCGTGGTACACCCGCACAAACCCGCACCTGACCTCCGACGGCCAGGTCTCCGACCCCATCAACCTCGCCACCAAGATGCTCGAGAGCCTGCGCATCGACTTCAGCCAACAGCCGACGGCGTCGCAAGGCACCTCGTCCAACGCCGACGCCATGGACCTCGACTCCGGCAAGGTCTCCTTCACGCAGCCTGAGACCCCGATCAACGACGTCGCCTGGGACTGGGAGCGGCCCGCCCTCAAGGCTATGAACCCTATCGCTGTGTCATCTACCCAGCCCATCTCGCGCAGCGAGTCCGGCGTCGCGAACCGCCGCCTCTTCCTCGAGTCGCTCGAGCAGGAGCCGTCCATGAGCCAGTTCTCGCAGACGCCCGGCGTCCCGCTGACGCTCACGCAGGCGGCACGCCGCTTCCGGGACATCGTGCCCTTCGAGTCGCTCACGCGCTTCTTCTCGCACGTGCCCCCGACGCTGATTGTGCAGATGCTCAGCGACGCACTGCACCACCTCAACGTCCCGCTGTCGCCGGTCAACCCCAACCTGTACGGCGACCACATTGCCACGCTGCGGGTCAAGACGCTCGACGAGAGGAGGCAGTCGCTGCACGGCGAGATCCACATCGACAAGCACCGGCTGCCCGAGGAGCAGGAGTTGCTAGATATCCGGTTCGTGAAGATCAAGGGCGATCCGCTCGAGTGGCGCCGTTTCTTCAAAAAGATTGTCGTGCTTTGCAAGGATGGCGTGTATACCCCGGATGCTTAGACATGGAAAGTTCACTGGGAATAGAGGGAATGAGGGATGCTGAGACGAGACTCATGTGTATTGATGTGTACGGATAGGATTGGGATAATGATTAAGCAAAAGTTGACTCTTCGTGGATTGATTCCCCGTGTTTGATCCCCTGAGGCCTGCCCTCCTCACTTAATTCTTCTTTAGCCTCCTGCTCTGCTGAGATCTCCTTTCTTTTGACCGTCGCACTCAACGTCGTTGTATTGTTACGGCTGTCCTCGTATTGGTCGTGATCATCGTTCTCGTCATTTTAGTGATTGTCTATGTTGCCACCATCTTTCATATCGTTGTTGTCGTGTGATTGATGATCATGTTGCCACTCATTTCGTTGGACCAGAGACACCTGAGAGATCAGAGGCCAATAAGTGACTTTTGAAATGTACGGTCCGTTGATCAACACATCACAGAACTAACTCAACGCGATCACGACCGCGGTCCTCTTCAAAGGGCCTGTACCTCCATGCTCGACATCAGGCCATTGTCGAGTAGTTCCCCACCTTTCCACGCTCTACGAGAACCAGTCGCTCCCGGTAGCAAAACTTGTCAATTGATGGGCGAACGCGATGTTTCTAAGGTGGCTTTGACATGAAGGTTATTCCCGGTAGAAGAATGGCCCATGAAACACGAAACTGACGAAAGCAAACAAAGTGTGCTCATATTGTTTCCAAGATGAGTTGTGCTCGCACACCATGCCGCCATAGATGTGGTTACAGCATTCGACCGCACTCATCTTCTTGTCAGAGAAGCTGAACGTTTGGACTTCGTGCTTTTCCCCATCAACTTTGTTTTGCCACACTTACTTCCCAACAGACATAGAACACTCAAATTTCCCAATCCATTTCTGAATGGTTTGTGTATGCATAAACAGTCACGCGATTATTGATATCAACATTGTCTAGCATGGTATCTGATACACTGACCTCGGCCCTCAAAGCTCCCCAGACCGGGAGGACATACAATAAACCAGGCACACACTACCAAACCAATTACCAAAGGAACAAAAATTACCCAAAACATCCAAAACAAAAAGAAAGCAGCATAGATAACAGTGAATACAAACCACCCAGGAACCCTCCAGGGGTTCAGCCAGATTGCGAAAAACTCAACATCTCGTCCCCTCGCTCCATTTCGGCAGCATACTTTGCCTTCCAAGCATCAGGATGCGGAATTGGTGACCCTCGTCGACGAAAAAGTACCGTTGTTACAATCCTGCCATTAACTTCCCCTCGGACCAGCCGAAGTAATTGTCTAGGACTGTCAGCTCGAAGACTTACAAAACCCTGTAGCTCACCCCTATCCTTGGCCTCTTGGTACTCTTGTTCTTCGTGGGCGCATGCTGCTGCATCAACGCAGCCCCCCTCAAGACTAAATGTGGAGTCCATATCCGCCAGAACAGCATCCCATGAGCGTATTTGCTGAAGGATGACAGCATGGATTTTCAAAAACGTATTTCCGTGTCCGCTTCGGCCACAGGTGTTGGCGTGGTTTTTGTAGCACTTCTCACCATTGCAAATGAAAGTATTGAGATAGGCGTGGGTCATCTCATGCATCAGAGTTGAGACGATGAATGACCATGGTAAGGCCTCTACAAACGATCCATACGCTGCGACAGTCCAGACTTTGATTTTGGACCAAGGATCCCCCCGTAGGTCTTCAGAAGACTCCGTTTCTCCATACGCGACCGCTTCATCTCTCAGGATATTGTATCCTGTGAAGAGCTTGACCCATGGGGCTTGATGCCCTTGATGAACGCGAGTCAAGGTGCCGAAGAAGAAACAATCGTCGAGACATCTCATCAAGTAATGAAGAGAATTGTCAAGATATAACGCAGTTTCCCACTCATGAACAGAAAGGGGGAATTGGCGCCCTTGTTGAATAGCGTTCTGTTGCCACGCTCGAAACGCATCTGCCCTTGGCGCCGCCTGCCTGTAGCAGCGAACGAATTCTCGATAGGCTAGCACCTGATATTCATGTTGAAGACCTTCGGCGAAATCCTTGACCGTCTCGTACGCGAGCTGTGTAGCGTTGTAGGTTCCTGGCATCAGAGACAGAAATGGCCGCGGTTGGATGGAGTTGGTAGGAGGGACTTCCTGATGTTCTGGGAAGGAGATAAGATGGCATATTTCGGTCCCCTCGCAGTACAACTGATGGAGTTGCGGGCTCAATATTTGGTTTTCCATTTTGGTGTTCGAGATGATTCTGTGTTGTCTGCGAATTGAAGTCTTTACTGGCGAGCTAGAACAAGTGGAATAGGTTTTCGGGCGATGTTATATACTGGAACTTGTCAAGTAAAATGTCGTCAAACTGAGATTCTCAGAACATCTCAATCCCTCGAGCACAAAGACCGAGAAACTCGACAAGAGGTTTGAAACCTCCAGGCCTCGATGGGTGGCCATACGGTCTTGTTTGAGAGACAATATCATTCATCGCTTTGATTCAATTCAAGGCCTGTTTCATGGTTAATCAACAAATTTCTTTATTTGGCTTGATCTAGATAACTATAATAACTTGAATACTGATAAAGCGAGATAGCTCGAAATTAGGCCTGCAGTCGAGGTCTTGACCTTGAAACTGAGACCAGCTGTCTGTATGACAGAACTATTACAAAGAAGAATTCGCATAATACGATTATCGTAAGAGTAAGTCCTCTCAAATTGGAAACCGGTTCTGTCTCGTCATTCATATATCTTGTGTATGACCACTTTCGTTGGGCGCTCTGGCTGTGCCTTGGGCTTGATTTTGGGTGCAAGAGTTTGACCTTGCTTACTTAGGAATTGATTCGGGAGTCGGTTGAGAAGCTGGCTCTGGAGCTGGTTCAAGAGTTGGCAGTTGGCCTCGAAGTCTCTGTTTTCGACCATACATGCGTGCATGTAACCGACACTAAAAGCCCCTTGTCATTGATCTCCATGCGAACGAGCTTTTCAGGAGAATCCTTTTGAATAAGAGGATTGTAGCATCCGAGCTGTTGTAGCTCACGCAATCTTCTGTACTCTTTATCCTCCTGTCTGAAGCTCGCAAGCGGGAAGAAGAAACCCCCATGGAGTTCGCGGGGCCACCAGGCTAAATCAGGATGCCAACTCCTCAGTTCCTCCATCATCAAGGTGTTCATCCTCAGAAATGTCTTGCCATGTCCCGTGCAACCTTTAGTGTTTAGGACGTCTTTTTTGCAACAGGCGCATTCGCAGATGAAGATGTTAATATATGCATGCAGCATCTCATGCAACAGGGTTCTAATTGCCATTTGTAGCGATGGATAATAGATCGTTCCCGATTCTTTGCGAACGGCTTCAAATACATCGATTTCCAAGTAGGGATACCCAAGCTCAGAGCTATTGCTGCATTCCCCATGACAATTGTCATCGGTTGAAATATGTGTTGTCAGAAGGTCGTTCCCAGCATCGAGGCGGACCAAGGGACGTGAGTAGCGGGGGAGATGTCGAGTCAATGTGCCGAAAAAGAAATAGTCGTCGAATATCCTCATGATTTCGTGTAAACTGTCTCTGAAGAAGAATTTCCTCTGCGCGGATGGTGGCGATGTTGTCAAGTGGATGTCCATGTATGGTGAACCACCATAGGCTCTGGGCGCATACTGTTTAGAGTGCCACTTCAGAAATGAAGATTTGGCCATCAACTGGTGAGCATGGCGCTCGCCGGATAAAAATCCCGCGCATGTGGCATCCTGGAGGTCAGTGGCGTCGTATTTGTTTAGTGCCAGGTCCAGGAAAGGAGGGTGATCAGCCAAAGATTCCAGTGAACCTGTGTAATTCTCGGCCAAGCTCTCCTCACAGAGCTTCGGGAAACAAGGGTGTTCGAAAGTCTCGCCGGACTTGACTGGAAGCAATTCGACTGCGGAATCTTGGGGCTCGTGTGGCAAGCCCTGAAAGGCCATGATCTTATTCGTTGGCTTATATTGGCCAAGTGTGAAAGGTCTGAAAGTTGGAGTCAGGTCGACTGAAGTGTCACTCCTGACAAGCCAGAATGCCAGATGTTGATTATTGAAGCAAGAAAAAGTCTGGCGGTGAAGAATATTGACGTTCGTCCCATTTATGTCTCTCCGTGGAAGAAAGGCTTCCCAGACATCTCAAAAGGTGATCGCAACTCTATAAATGTCGGCCTCGAAAATTTTCCTTGCACCTTAACGGCTAAGTCATTGCTATCCAGTCCTTAGTACATCAAACCTTGACCAGCACATTAAGCTCATTGGTAAAGTCAACGCACCAGGTTTGAAGAGAAGTGGTACCTGTTTGACTTGAGCAGTCCATCAACACATGCATGTGTATGTTTACTGAAAAGAACGATTAATACTGTGCGCTCCTCGTTCTATTTGGCAGAGTGTTATGGCACAACAACTGCATTCAAATATTTGCAAAACCCAACGCACCCCAAGCCTTCGGTTTCTGCAAATTCCTCCGCATTTCCCCAATCCGCCGGTTCTGTCATGTATTCCTTTTCCGCCTTAGAACTTCCGATTTATGGTTTCGTATAGCAAGGTACCACCTGCGGGCACACCCTTTCGTCTCCCGTATGACTGCACGTGACGGAGACATATATGAAGGGGAGTTCTGTCATGTATTCCCCGAATGCCTAGTCAATTACCACGCAAGTGCCCTGTGATATAATATTGCTGCCTTTGCTGTTGTCCACCCTAAGAGTCTGTGACTCGAGCCTGGAAGCGGACTGAACATCCGACTTTCATGTGCGGGTAAACCAGAATTATCCCAGCTTGCTGGTCATGGCTTGTATTAGAAGCTTGCAGTTCAGAGCAACATCGAAGCTAAAAGGAATTGGACACTTGAGTGGCTGAACCCGGTTGACTTTTACCGGAATCACAGCACAGCCAAAATTCATAAATCAAAGGAAAAAGGAGGCTTATGGCATCCCAGCACATAATCTACTACGTACTGACAAGAACGTCAACTTCCATCATCTCCACCTTGTTCTATCACATCTTAAGCCCGAGCGTTGGCTACGTTACGCATTTCTCTCTCAGGTACCCTGTAACATTACGCGAGTGTTGGTTGCAAGTTGTGGCGCTGGTACACACACACCCCTCGCCCTTTTCCAGAAGAAAGAGGAGTGCAACGGTCCAAGCCGAAAACTTTATTTAGGGGCAGGGCAGATTCATCTCGAACCCTGGAAACGTATCGAATCCTGGTGCCAGAAGCAGGTGGACAAGGTGTCAAGGTGAGTTGGTACTGAGAAAATGCCTTGACATATTCCTGCCTGACTAACTTATTATTAGCCCAAAGCGCGCCATCATTCGCTGGCAGAATATTCTCAAGACGTCCGGACGAGTGACCGCAGAATTATGATTTCCAAATTGCGGTCAACCTGGAGGAGTTGAGCTGCCGGACCACACTCGGGTCATATTTCTAGGGTAAATGACATGGCCCCTGGTACCCAACGACTAAGACCACACCGGGAATTAACAGAGAGTGGTTCAGGGAGCAAAGCTGCCGATCACAGTGATCTCACACAACTTCTGGGAGTCAAATCCTTCCGAGGATGTTGGTGGACAAAACAAATGCTAGCAAGGCCATGCGTTGCTGGCATTATTGTAGTGTTGCTGTACTGCAAGCCTATATCATTGGTTGCTGACGAAACTCTATGTAAGAATCCAAAGTTACAAACTGTTCCATTCCCAGTCATTTGTTCAGACCGACGAAGAGAAAAATAAAAAGCCTAAACCCCAAACATCGCGCTGTGGTATCTTGTCCCTCGTTCAAATTCATGGCAACTTCATCGTATCTCCGTCTTCATACGGTCAAACAGCTCACCGATCCTGTGCTCAAAGGGGGCAAGGGGGTGCTCCTCCCCGAGTCCCATTTCGGCAAACCTGTATCGTGCGTTTGTTGTGTGCATGGCTATGTAGCCAGCGACGCACTCATTCCAGGATGCCTCATACGTGCCCCTTCCTTTGAGAATGGTCGCGACCCGCCTGGCACAACTCATTGTCTCCTCCTTGGTCTCCTCAACGATTTGAAGAAGTGGCCTTCCCGTGGTCAGGGCCCGGTTGTGAATGTAGTTTCGGGTGTCGCCGCTGAGCTCTTCCTTGTAAAAACTGCAGAGTGTCTGGATTAGCCAATGATTACCGCAAAAGACATGCTCGAGTAAGACTCACGAAAAGACATCGTTTGCGATATCGATGATCCTGGCCATATCTGGAATGGCCTCGATCCATTGTGAAACGTCAGGATACATCGCTTTAGGGTAGCAGAAGACGGCGTATGCAACGTTGATTCCCGACATGTCTCTAAGAAAATCAGGGAACTTCTCGCCTGCTCGGGTGACTTCGAAGCTCAAGAAGCCTTCGTGTCGCTCCAACAGGTTGCAGGTCAAAAACTTCAAGGCGGATAGTTGAAGCATGTTGGCCAACACAGGGTCCCAGTGGTCGTAGGCCTCCCGTAGGAGAGTTGCAAGGCCTTCTAGGAGGTTGTGCTTCTGGCGCTGGCCGCTGAAGAAGCGCTTGTGGAAGGCCATGGCCTCCTCTACCATTGCCCCCTCCGCCTGCCCGACGAGGTCATCGTACTGCACGACGAGCCATGTGAAGAGACCAACAAATCCCTGGACCACCGTGGGGTGGCGGGGATGGGCAAGCTGTGTGACGAGTCAACAATTATATCGTTCGCCACTGAAGAGCGATCTGAGGTCGGGTGCGAGCTTACCAGTCCTAGGGAGTATCCCAAGCGGAACCCTTTGGAGGAGATGGGTGTGTCCAGAGGAACACCAAACTCAACTGATCTCCTGTACATGTACTCTAGCAGAGATTCGACAGCCTCTGCCTTGAGCACCGGCGCCCCAGAATAGTTCATCTCCTTGATCATTCTGGCGTTGATAGGCCCGCATATGGAGGCCAGTCTCTTGGGGTCCTTTGCAAGGTCCTCATCACGCGGCCAGCCGTGGGAGCCGCCAGAACTCCACAAGGTGTTGAAGATATTTCCCCAAGAGGAAAATGCACTTGCAGCAGTATCGTGAGCCCCAAGGCCGGCGAAGTCAGGTGTAACAGACATCGATGCAACGTTCGAGCCCTGCCCGCAGGAAGGAAACAGTACAAATGCAAGAAAGCGTGACGGAGAAGTCGGTGAAACTGGATTCAAGGCAGGACAAACACTGTCTGTCTTCTATTGTCAAAGATTCACCAACTCGAAGAATGGGCGGACCTGCGTTTTATCCATGGCTGTCACGCGCACCCAAATGCGTTATCGTGGCAGAATCGGCGGTTGAATGTGTGTTTGCCCATCTCATCTCAACCATCGTCATCCATGGTCAGAACCTTGGCCGTGTTCGAGACTGACCGATACACCGTGGAAACTCGCACTGTTGATGCCATTGATTCAAGTCAGTGGGCTTACAGAGAGCTCGAAGTTCCCTGTCTCATGAAGTTTGTCAACTACTGAAGTTTGTTGCCTGCTCATTGGAGGAAGACTTGAGCACGGCCAGGGATCTGTTGACCAATGCAGCAACCAGGACCCATGGGCTGAATCTCTGGATTTGAATACCATACGGAGTTGTGCTATGGGGGCGTGAACGAAAAAGGGTCCGAACCGAGTGCATGGCAAGCAGGCATCTTGCTTCTGTCGACTTGGCAAGCAAAATACCGACTGGACGATGAACCCCTGAAGCTGCGACAACCAAGATCGCAGTCCTCAGTGCTCACCATCGGTCATCCAGGATTAATTTCTGAACCGGGAATGCGTTGCACTCAACACTTAAGAAAGCTAGCTGTTACTCATAATTAGTTTTCTCAGACGTGTTTCCTACCTCATCGGGGTGGATGACGGAGCCTGATTGCCGGGTCAGGGATCTGTTGGGACTGCGCAGTCAATAGAGAGAACTTCTAAGAGAAGCACCGTGGTCGTTGGGCCATACCGTTCCATGCACGAAGGGAGTGGGGATCATTCGGGGTTGTAGGACACTAATTCGAAAACATTATGATCTCCTCTCAATAAGAAGTTGTTCAAAACTTTCATAGCCCAAGGTAATGATTGCGGTGTACGAGTACAAGCAGCCATAATCCATCCATCACTAACCACTTCCAGCTTGCATGCGCGCGCGAGCCCCGTCGTCGCGAAACCATGTCCATGGCTGATTGTCGATCCGTCAGCCGAAAGCAAACAAGCATGCAGAGGTAGCAACGAGTACCTGAAGCAAACAGGCCACATAGACATATGCTGTAGTAATCTGCGGGGAGTCCTGGTTGAAGATGTCATCGATCGTCGACGATATCTACGAGGACCACAGCTTTCTTCCTTGTCTTTGATGGCACACTCCCCAAGACCAGGATAGAAGATCTGGATCAGCCTAAAATCTCGACTCACGATGAACCCATAGCAACGATTGAAAGGGGGGGGAACCAGCAGGGCCAACCATTGCCCGCCACAAACTAGGACCAACATGCTTTCATGATCCCTGCCATCTGAAAGGCCCAACCGAGGAGTGGCAGCAGCCAAAAACGTGGTGGCCCCAGACTCCCTGTTGGAGTCGTCAGGATCCGCTTTCGCGCGTTCTTGGTATAAACGCCGATATCCCGTTCAGCTTTCTGGAAGTTTGCTACATCCCCCGTTTTCTTGTTGGTGCGACATATGCAAGCCTTGCCCCCCGGCCCTGACTGTCTGCGTCTCCCGCCCTATTGCTCTCGGACTTTTCCAGTCCACGGTAACACGAAGTACAAGTCTTGTTGGAGAGGGAGCTGAAGGGAAAAAGGGCTCCCAGAAAGGAACTTCCCTCCTGTTTGCTTACTTCTTTCGTCCCGAATCTGGAACGTCACTTTTGCGGACCGGTTTGAAGGCAGCTCTTTTCTCAAGATGAGTACCGGTATCCATTACAAACGCCTGGACTCGTCGAGGCGTGAGATCCGCCTGATTGAGATACAGTCGGCGCGCGATATCAGTGCACCTGTCGAGTGCCGCCTGGTCAACGTCCGCTTGAACGATGATTTGGATTTCATTGCTCTCTCTTCACTCTTTGGAGACTCTTCCGAAACCGACAAGATTTTCGTCAACGGCCAGACCATCACAATTACCGCTCATCTGTCCCTAGCCTTGAAGAACATCCGCGCGGTTTTCTTCCCAACCATCTCCCAGCGTTTCCAGCGAACGCCCATTCGGAGACCCCACACCGGCCCGCGGTGGCTGAGGCAGCTCCTCGGACTGCCCACATCTCGTCCTGTGAACGAGACCAACGTCTTGCGGGTCTGGTGTGATTTCCTCTGCATCAATCCGTGCGACGAGTGGGAGAAGCAGAGACAGACTACCGACATGAGGAACATCTTTAGGTCAGCCGAACTCGTTGTCGGCTGGCTAGGCGATAAGATGGAGCACACAGACGAAGGCATGAACATCTTGGCTGAGATCGAAGACAACATGCCGCCTCATTGGGGAGACCCGGGTGATCGGGAGAAAAACCCCCAGCACTACTCACCGACACACGAATGGGCAACAAAGATCGAGTACCTCTGGAAAGAAGGCCCAAACGGAGAAATCCCATTCATGGCGCCACGCTGGATAGGCGCCACAGACTTCATGATGCGGCCCTATTTTCAGCGTCGCTGGATTGTCGAGGAGCTCGCCTTGGCTCGATTTCCGACGTTCTTGATCGGTGATATCATTGTGCCATGGAAACAGGTACTTCGACTGAACCGGATGCTGGAAGAGTTCAAGTATAAAGAATCCGACACATTCCCCGCGGTATGTTTGTCCCCTACCCGTCAGCCAAGCCCCTGCCTGCATAATCTCTTTCTTGATAATCAGCCCATCTGTGTGTCTGCGCATAAAGTACTGAACAGCAATTCAGCATCTCCGCCCACTCGTTGCCGACCTTCCCCTGGAGTCTGCAGCCAAATTGCTTGACGAGTTTGCCAGGAGGGAGGCACTAGAAGAGGCCAAGATCCTCCAGGAACACGCCACCAGCAGCAGAGCGACGTCTTCGAGCAGATCAACTCAGTAATGACTACTATGGTAACGGCTTTTGCCAAAGATGGACGATGGGAGGTTGGGGAGCCCGAGGGGCCCTCTGAATCAGACTTTTTAGAGGCAGGGGAGTACGTTTGTCTTCTGTAATCATCCGGGGCTTGAAGATCGGTTTGAAGCCGCATACGGAAGGGTTTCATCAATTTTCGGCGGGATTTAGCGTTGTGACGGATGAGGATACCCCGAAAAGCTCTATTCTCGTCATCCCTTTTCTTCCTTCCTTCTCTTCTTCGTGAGTTCTCATCAACCAAACGTGATGTGTTTGGACTTTCAGACTTCGCCTTAGCTTGAGACAACTTGCAATATGTTGCAATGCCCTCAATGCTAAGTGAAACTGCAACGGCGAGGTTCTCACGCGGGATCGACGAATTGCAAATCTGGACCCGGGTAAATTGAATCTTCTGTCACATCTTGTGGTTCTCCAATAACGACCCACCTTACTCCCACTTTACGAGCACACCGATCCAATGGTCGGAGGCCATAAAGGGGGCTCGTGACAAGTCTATCATGTACGGGTCTGCCGGAAGGATGAGACCTGACACCGAGGTTCTGTGCGAAGGACGCGCCAGCTTCGGCTTTCAATTGTTCTCTTCATATTGTTCTCTCGTAACTCTTGCAGGAGCATCTCTAGCCTGCCAGATTGGGATGGTTGCATCATGCAGGTTTGCTGCGTTGATCCCCCTACCACCCTATTCAGGGCAAAGACACGGGGTCCCCTGTCCTCGTTGCCCCCTTCTGACAGGGGTTTAAGTGCCGCTTACCAACTGCTCATATCTGTTTTGTCATGACCAACATGAAGAACCAATAGAACTTCACCCACGAGCCCGAAAGTCTGGATCCCTGATCACACTGTGTCAAGGTTATCGAAGAAGCAAACAACAACAACAAGCAGGTTGTCTGTTGGAACCCCTTCCCCGAAGCTGCCGGAACCGATCAGTAGCGATTGATTTTCCTCGTGACCTCGCACTTTCGATAACGCTTATTGTCGCGCACTTGTTTGTATGGAGTCGTGATTAAGTCATGGATAAGACGTCTCCCCTGACGATGCTCGGATCACTCACCGCTCTTGATGTCGTCAGTCTTTTGTGGGCAATCATTACTTCATGAGTCGGAATGATCAAGATTAAAGGCCCAATGCGGACACTTTCAAGTCCACTAGCCCCAATGGCAACACTCAAGTTACTGGGGCTGAAGGAAGTGGAGGAAATAAATCATCACAGTCCCGTTGGTGCCGGGTACACCAACCCGATGTTATGGGAGCAACCCTGGCCTCCGCAAAGCTGGACCCACAACCTGAGAAAACCACTGTTGGTTGCTTCCAGTGAGCAAAACGACTCCTGCATACGAATACGAAAGATGTAGCTTTACGCAAGGGATCTGGGCGGTTGAGAAGTTTGGAGCAGAGATCTTGTTGCTCTCATACCATGGTGACGTTTGGATTCTTCAACAAAAACAGATCGACTACTCCCATCAACCCGGACTGAAGCAAACCGGTCTTTCCATCTTCCCGGAGTCCGGCGGTGAAGAGACTTGGAGTACTATTCAACAACTCACCAGCGCCTCTTACCAGAAGCAGATGTTTGCTCAACTGAAGAGAAAGTCCGAGCAATCGGTGAGACGATTAAATTGTGGGGGCGATTTCCGTTTGAGATATCCTGCATGTCTTGGCTGTCAGACGCACTTCCAACAGAGAGCACGTGCAAACCAGTTCCAAGCGGCTGTGGAGTCGTGCAGCAACCCTGCAGCAGACACAGGGAGGCTCAACATGCACCAACCCGACTACATCGTCGGAGCCGAGACCAAATGAGTGGCCGAGATGAATACCACTCGCACAGAGGCAACATGAGGGCATCACGACCATTGTCAGCCCATATGCAATATGAACTTGACGTTATACCTGAGACATCAACCTTCACCACAGCTACCAGGCATGCCAAAGTCGTCACCTCGCTGACCTCGGCGAAGCTAGAGAACGCTAGAGGGGTGTCTCGGCATTCCCCAGACCGTGGACCAAGTTAGTCATCATACAGAATCGTCCATACTCTCAGCTGGCAAGATGACATGCCTGCCATTTGCTAGTCAGCTCGGAGTCGTCGAAGAACCAGTGGTAACCCGATGCGGCGAAATCGGGGCAAAGCCACGTGTAGCTCTCGGTTCTTCAGCGCATCGTCTCTCAAGATGTGCGCCATACAAAGGCTCAGCTTCTTGCCTCTTGAGGCAATACACACGAGAAAACCCAGGGTCCTACTGTGGCCCTGTAGCTGGCTTGCGACCATGCACAGCTTCGAAGAACGGCGCTTCGTGTTAGTGCGCGAGTCCTTACCATATTGAACAACGACTAAGCGCCCCCATCAAGATTTTGGTGGTAATGCTCTGCTCTCGTCTTTTGTCCGATGAGCTGATCTGTGAAAACGGTAACCCGTACCCGCGAGCTAGAACGCCGCCACCAAAAGCTTCCTCGCCAACCACACAGCTGGGGGACCGTCCGGAATGGCACGATCTAGTCACGGTCGGCTAAGGAGAACTAGACCACCGGGGAAGTCCACTAGCCCGTCCCGATGCGGCGAAATAGCATCCTCGATTTCCCATTTTTGTCACATTCCTGATCGCCCACGGATCGACAGCTGCTTTCTTTGCTGCTGGGCGCCTTGCGCTGCATTCGTCCAAAGTTGCGCAGCCCTGCTGACAATCAGCGAATCAGTCCGGGCAAGCCAAAGAATGTGGTCGTCTTTCTTCTCTCGCTTTCGCCAAGAATAACTAATCATGTAAATCTTTTGCCTTTCTTAATCGATGGGTTTATAAAATCATAGCTTACCCCGCCACTTCCCCCCCTTGGCCCCGGATCTGCCTGCGTGAGGTTTCAATTTTCGCAACATCAACCTAGGGGATAGACGCATCGTGAGATTGTGTGTCGCCTCAGTATCGACATGGATTTGCCGAAGCTTACGCCCGAGGAGATGGCGGAGGACAGGTCGGCCACCGTCATCGGAGTGGTGACCATGTGTTTCGTCCTCTCAACGTTTTTCCTGGCCCTTCGGTTGTGGACCCGAATACATGTCGTCAAGTCGACTGGGCCGGACGACTGGGCCGCAGCATTTTCTTTGATACCGGTTTTGGGCTGCGGAATCGCCATCGCAACAAGTTTGTCTTGTCCACATCCCTGTTCCTAAACAAACAACTGACTAGTAACAGTGACGCGATACGGCCTGGGAAAGCATATTCAGACGGTATCTGTCCCCGAGTATGTCGAGTTTACCAAGGTGAGTAACCTTTTCTTGCGATTCCCTTTCGGACTTTTCTAATCAGGATTCAAACAGTGCTTTTGGGTATCAGTCGTTTTCTATGGCCTGGGACATTTATCTTTTAAGATGGCGTTCCTCCTCCAGTACTATCGCGTTCTGGCTTCTGGCCACATGCGGAAATTCTACATCGCTGCCATGGTCCTCGTTACAGCCTGGGGAGTCTCTGTTGTCATCATGTCGTTGGCATTTTGCACACCCATCGCCGGATTCTGGGACCACAGCATTCCCGCGAAGTGCCTGTCCCAGCAGGTTCTCTATTACGTCTTCGGAGCCTGCAGCATTATCACCGATGTCATCATCTTCTTGCTCCCATTGCCGGCTCTGATGAAGCTACAGCTTCCTCGTTCTCAGAAATGGTACCTACTGGGGATCTTCAGTCTCGGATTCTTGTAAGCTCAACCCTCCCCTTTGAAATTCTAAGCCAACGAGAATCTGACAAATTTCCTCGCAGCATCGTCGCCATCTCTGTCTTCCGTCTGCAGTTCCTAAATATCCAAGCAGACTTCACGTACTGGAACGTAAAACCCGCGCTATGGTCGATGGGCGAGTTGTCGGCAGCCATGTTGTGCCTCTGCCTCCCGCCCCTCAAGGCCCTCCTCGCCAGGATGGGCTTGGTCGTCGCCACCAGACAGGCTGTGTCCTCGAATAACCGGAACAGCCGCAACTTCGGACCCGCGCCATCAAGCGTGGCGCAGTCTGCTAGTGGCAAGACACTGGAGACTAGCCAGTGCAACTCCCCTGGAGAGAAGCCGTCTGCCTTTGGAAATTTTGTGATTGAGACTGAGAGAGATCGCAGCGAGCAGAGTACATCATCTTCATTGCCTCCTGTATGAGGTGTCGGGACGGTCTCATGAGTAATGATGTCATGTTGTTGGGTCGGCGCAAGGGAAATTCGATGATTTGACTCTTTTTCCCAATAGCTCGGGATTAATTCTGGCGATGGCGGCGTTGATCAGGATGTTCGACTGATACCACAAAGTTCATTTACATGTTAAAAATACAAAACAATCATAGCACCAAAGCAAGATGCCTTGTCTCTGCCTTACTATAGTCCGGGCTATTACACTGATTCCCTCGTCGGCACGACCGATCCTCATGGCAACACATTTCTTATCATCCACCTCTAGATCTAGAAGTGAAGCTAAAGTCGTACCAGGAACATAGGGCCAATTTCAAAAAGTTCACCTCAAACAAAGATCTGGGAATCATCGATTTTGAAGCGTCTATCTGGATTCTATGTATGTGTGCATGTACTTAAGAGCATTGAGTACCAGCCAAGGACGCCACCTTGCCACGGCCGAGACAGCAGTTGCGGTAAGTTGTGTACGCAGACTGAGGAATACAGCACTATGAGACAAAGTAATGAGCTCGGATTGAAAGAAAAGTCGAGAGAGAGTTACACTTACTTCCCAGTTCTGAGCATATTGTGAGACTTTGCCGGGGCAACAGGCTCTTTGATCTGCTTCCGAGCTCCAAGATCCAGAATCAACGGCACAATTTCCAACATAGGTCTGAGCCATGGAGGAGCCAATCATGGCAGCTAGTCCTTTATCAGAGCTCAAATTCGACGCGTGTTTTGAGTTCCTACGTACCGAATAGAACGGAGGCGGACAGACGCATATTGAGCGGCTTGAGGTACGGGTGCTCAGGCTAGGTGGGGGAAGATGGTAATGATTTCACTGAACGGGCCGGAACTTGTGAGTTGATCGCCTTATTTATACTGTAATCTCTGTCGGAGGGTCCGGATTCATCGGGAAATTCAGTCATATAAAGTGGATAGCTCGTTTATATCCCATCGGCAAGCCGTGTTGCTTGCGAACTCTACTAATTCAGCTTGCAGACTAGTCACTACCAAGTTGCGCGTAGACATAGTACACAGGCTTGCGGCGCGGGATCCGCGAAAGTTCGAAGCCATATTTACTGATCGGCCAATGAAGGCTGAGCACGCATTGACCCTGATCTTGCTCAACTCAACTCACCGCTGATCCCTACTCGGTACGAAAGCGATACCGATATGAACGCGAAGGCTTCTTAAGCACCCCCACAACTCAATCTATCTTGCCTGTGCATAGGCAAAGCGATTTAAATGACGTGAGAAGTTAATTCGCAGCATTCATTAGTACGCCTGGCGGATCTCAAGATGATTTCGCATACTAATCGGATTCAACTCAGATCAATAACTCAGAAGTTAGCTCGACATAGAAACCCAGCAATGAGAGTATTGCATCGGAACGAAATAAGCGTTGAGTACACAATGTTCAGTTTTACCTAAAGAAAATCCCGCTTTCTCAGACATAATAGATCAGCCAGTAACCGGAATACAATGCCCCCCTTTCTTCCTCTTTCTCTCTCTCTCTCTCTGTGGCTGATCCATACTCTAAGAGAAAATTCTCCTGATCCAGGAACGGAATATGCTTGGAAATCTTTCCGGGTGAAGACGACTGCACTCGCGTGCATCTGATTTTGCAAATTCGGAGCTCTTGGGATGGGCTGGCACCCAAGAAGCAATCGCCCTTCTGATAGACTCCAACAACTCAAACAAATGCAGACCATGCCTTGCCTGTGTGTAATGACTACGAATGCATCTGCAAGCTCCGTCTTCACACGAGAACAAGTCGATAAAGCAATGTGCCATCTCATGAATCACAAAGCAGATGATGTCGGCGACACTGTAGTAGTCGCCATAAGTGTTGATGTCAATGCGTGCACGAGTTGGCGGGGAATCGAGGTGATTCGTGATGACGGACGACGAGCTCCAAGTGGCCATCTCGGGATCGAAATTTCGGATGTCGATTTCGAGGTAGTAACGATCTTTCTGCGACCGATAGCTGTCGGTTTGTGTAAGCTGACCGGCGAAAAACAATTGATCGATCAACTCGGCGCATCTGCGTATGTGCTTGTGGTGACTGGTGCGGTCGGTCTTGAATTTTGTGCTGTAGCCTTTGAGTATGGCGTGACAGAGCTCGTCTCGGGCGCGGATCAAATCTTGGGACGTAGGTATCTTTGCAATCTCATCTATAACCCCACTTATCAAGTCATGGGGAAAGTAGGAGCCTCTCTTCAGGGGCAGATGTGCTAGATAGCCGATGTTTTGCGGGTGTAATTGGCATGGCTTGATTTTGTCCATAGCTTTTAGCGAGTGGTGTCGTTCAATCTGTCAGGCTCTATGTTGTGAGCTGACTACTTTCGCGCTGTGCAGATATCCATCTAAGAGTAACTCATAGGGAACTGCTACCTGATATAGAGCTAATTACTTGGAAAACCTAGCTTGAATGCGATGTTCGATGGAATTCGATGAAGATTGACCAAGAACAATTGGACTAACTTCACGCCATGTAAGAGATCCCACGGCAATCTCACTTTGTCGCATTAATCTCGGGGGACGAGAGCCCTCAAAAATCTACATAAAACCCCATCATACCAGACTTTGTTTGTTTGCTGTACTTCTTGTGGCGGATAGTTTCGGAAAATTGGGTTACTCTACAGAATGTACCAAACTCCAGCAACAGCTTCAGACATTTTTGTCCGCCAGATACCGGCACATTCTGAATGTCACCTCAGTTTTCAAGCGACCTCCCTCCTCGGCAGAACTTTGACGAGCAGCGGATCTGTAGGAACGGCGGCTACCCATTCCCGTCTCTCCGGCAGCTCTACCGGTATCCAGCCGTGGCCGTATGAGTGACTTGAAGACTCATCAGGGGCAGCCAGCTCAAAATTCTGGATGATCTTCGCCAAGCTGAGGTACAGTTCTTAGTAGGAAAAGCTATTCAGAGCAAGTGTCAGACAAGCTCCCGGTCATCCGGAGAATTGAAGACTTACTGGAGGCCAATGCAAATGTTTGGCCCTTTCGAGAAAGGAACGTAGAATTTGTCTCGAAGAGCGTCTTCTTTGATTGATATGCCGCTCTCATCAACCCAACGGTATGGATCAAACAACTCGGGGTTTTGAAATGCAGACTTGTCTCGCAGATACCAAATCGGCGATGAAGTCAACACGGTCTTTGTTGGTCAGATGATTAGACAACATTCTTTAGACAAGTCGAACAGTGCTGAAAGAAAATGCAAACCAAACGTTCTGTTTATGAAGGGCACGAAGTGTCGCAGAAAACACGGAAGAAACAAGACAAAACACACAAACCACGACCGCAGAAACGGAAAAATACTGAAATGCACCTACCCCTTCTGGGATGAAATTACCAAGCAGCTCTACGCCGCCTTTTGGAACAACTCGAGGCAGCATCGCAGCGGCTGCACCGGCCCAACGAACGCCTTCCTTCACGCAGGCTTTCAGTCGAGGAATGTTTTCCAAAGAAGTCAAGTCTGTTGGGAATTCTACGCGAGCAAGATCTTCGTAGAGCGCTTGTTGGAAAACTTGGTTTTTAGACAGTGCGTACAGGGTGTGTGCCAAAGAAGCCGAGGTTGTGTCTGTTCCTGGTCCCAAATTCTCTTTGGCTTCGGACAGTGCAGTTTGGGATGGAACACCAGCTGCCACCATGACTCTGATCAAGTTTGGGAATTCGGAAGCTGTAGGTTTCTCAACCAGCTTGTTGCGAGTCCAGGCATCGAATGTCCACTAAAACATCATAAGTCGGGGATCGAGCGGCATTGACATATTACAAACCTGGTCGTATTGCGCAAGGCCTTGTTTGTAGGAGGCTCGTGATCTAGTAGCTCGGCAGATGATGTCCTCAATTGAAACCCATAGCTCATACAACGTCGGAAAGTTCATAAGCTAATCGACTCAGTCTATTGCTTCTTCATTCCTGCTGATGATAAACCTACCAAAGGCATCAACGCCGCTTTCTGGTCGTTCTTCGAGACTATCGCTAGTTCTTCTTCTTGAGACCAAGCAGTAATAGCATGAAGTGCCTCGCCGAAAGAGAATTCCGCTACAACTAGTTAGTCTTTGCACAGCTCGGAAGGGCTTCATGTCAAGGTACAAATAATGTCTGCTTCAAGTGCTCTACATGCCGGTCCAATGTCAAATGCACCAAATCTTTGGCGAATCATCTCAACAAAATGGTCCACATTCTTGAGCATTAGCTCTTCTAAATGCCCAATTTTGCTGCGACTGTACAACTGGCCAAGTATTCTTCGACGCTTCGCGTGTTCTTCTGGGTGACTTGTTTTTCTCAGTTAAGAATTACTTAGATCCAGCGAATCAGCTTACGTGATTGAGAAAAGGGCTGGATGACCATCTTGGACGAATTCGCCATAGTTGCGCGGGTCTTTGACGAAACCACTGTTGAGCTTGTGCACTGCATCGTAAATCTCCATGGAATAGAATGAGACCTCATTAGGACCTATCTGGACAAGGGGACCTGCCACAACATACGTCAGTCTCGTCATACTGGCGGCGATCCTCTGAGTGACGATGAGCACCTAGCCGTTCGTGAAGCTCGGGAAGCTTCAGGGTAACATTGCCTCTGTACTCTTGCCAGAATGCCCATAGAAGACGTGAGTAATTCGCTCCCCAGCTGGCGTTTGGTATGTGAGATAGAGACGATGTATGATGCTTAGTAAAGGCCTACGAGCTGCGAGTGAGCGGGCAACCCAATAAAACCGTATGTCATAGATCGTCTTCACCTTAACTATCGTCAATGCCACCAACACCAAGAAACCTAAAAGTATTACAGCAAGTAGAGCCATGTCTGGGTATAATTCGCCAAGCCGAGGCCATAAAATTCCGTTGCCTCTCAAAGAATCGGAAAGTACGACTGCGACTGCATCGTAGTTGTCCACGAAGAGGTTCAGAACATGAGCCGACGCCACTTCGAAATTGCATCAAAAGCCCCGGCTACTTATTTCCAACCCATATTATCCAATGCGACTTTTATCTGACAATCGTCAGACCGCTACCATTTCACCTTGTTAGAACCGATTGCGTGATCGCTTTTTCCCTCAAACCCATGCAGATTTTCCATAATTGGAAGTCAACCCGGATAACAGCCCTTCAGCGAATTTGGTGACACTTAACACCAGCTCACATAAGCTGACATGCCGTTCGATGTTTGACTTCAATATGGGCTGCTACATCCAGCCATCTACGAGAAGCAAAAACTGGGTGCCGTGTCACCAGAGGCGGAGCTAGCTCCGTTGTACAATCGCATTGATTTGAACGCAGAAAATGCATGCGCCGACCCGGAACATGCAAAGCAAAAGCCGTTGAAAATTTTCAAACCTTCAAGAATTCTTTTTAATGGAATCAAAAAAAAAATCACCATAAAATCTGGGCTCACCTCGCTAATAACAGAGGACTGTTGCTTGCGCGTGTTGCTAAAGCCGTTTAGTACCTACATGCCGATGCCGTCATCCAGTCCCACATCACGCGAGTCAAAATTACCGCCATTGGAAGGGTTTCGCTCTTCACTAAAAACAAAAGCCGAGTATTTCCGTCCCACCTGACGAGTTTTCGGGTCATTTGACGGACCTACCATAAGATGCGCGCATTCTCCATTTTGCGTGTTTTTTTCTTCTGAACATCCCGCAATTCGCCCGATTTGGACAAACACCCAAGACTGCTTGAGTGCAACGCCAAGATGACAGCGCAGCGGGAATATGGCACCGTCAGCAAGGACGTGGGTGTCACGAACAGCGACACCGAGGGGGAGTCCAGCAAAGACACACGGATCTTGGTGCGTGGCCTGACACATACTGACTGGGTGCCGGGGTATGGGCTGACTGAGGACTTTGGCAGGAAAACCTAGGTTACAAACCTGCAAGTTGCAAAGATCATAATTTGAGTTTCGGTAGCTGACTTGATTTTCAGGTGTTGCACAGAACGTTTAATACCTTCCATAATTTTGCGACAACTTTTGGTGAGTTTCCCATCGAGAAGCTCTCAACAGAATACGGGCGCTAAGTTGAACTAGCTGCTCTTTACTTCATTGGCGGTGTTCGCGTGACATTCTCGACTGGAATTGCAGCCGGCGGAAACCTGGCTTACTGGTAGGGTCAAAGCCACACTACACTAAGTGAAGCATAGGCATGCTAAACAGCAAGCAGGACGAGTTTTATTGTAACATGCGTCTTCACATTCATTACGGCCGCTGTCATCGCAGAGATTTGCTCATCACTTCCTCTTGCCGGCTCTATCTACCTGTGGGCTGCTGAAGCTGGAGGGCCCAAGTATGGAAGGCTTCTTGGTTTCATTGTTGCGTGGTGGAGTACCACTGCGTGGACAACATTCTGTGCCAGTGAGTTCTGAGTTCCGAATTCACAACTGGTTGTCAACTCTATGACGCATAGACTTACAAAGCTTCAGGCAACACTCAGGGAGCTGTCAACTACATGCTTTCGGTCAGTTGCCACTTAACTCCGAATACGGCTGAAATTATTGTTGCTAATGGAGTTGACAGGAAATCGTCGTCTTCAACTTGGACTTCCCGTCTGACAGCTCAAGCATCAAGTTCAGAGCAGTTCAGTGGGCTGCGACTGAAGTGATGCTTGCCGCCGCGGCAATTTGGAACTTGCTGCCGCGTAGGTTATTCATGTCAGTGTCGTTGCCAGTCTGCTAACAACAGCCCAGCTCGCTATTTCAAATGGATCTTCTACCTGTCCACTGGCTTTGTCCTGTTGGACTTCGTGCTGAACATGGTCTGGTTGCCCATTGCCACGAAGAACACCATCGGCTTCCGCTCAGCTCATGACGCCTTCTTGACAACCTACAACGGAACCGGCGCCCCTGACGGATGGAACTGGTGTCTCTCGTATCTTGCCACTGCGGGTATTCTCATTGGCTTCGACGCCTCTGGTCACGTTGCGGAAGAAACCAAGAACGCCAGTATTGCGGCTGCCCAGGGTATCTTCTGGAGTACTGTAACCAGCGGTATTGGTGGTTTCATTGTCGTCATTCTTTTCCTGTTCTGTGTTGTAAGTCCAAGTGATGCAAACCGTTGGTTACATGTGTTGACTTTGATGCAGCCCGATGCGGATACCCTCTTCTCGTACGGCGGTGCTCAGCCTTTCGTGCCCTTGTACGCTGCCATACTCGGCCAGAGGGCACACATCTTTATGAACATCATCTGCATCGTTGCTTTGTGGTTTGTAAGTCGCATCCAGAACCCCGCAACGCAGAAAGAAGGCTGACCCTTCCCAGAACACTGCTATCGCTGTTCTTGCCGCCTCTCGCCTGGTCTTCGCCGTCGCTCGCGATGGTGTCCTCCCGTACTCCTCCTGGGTTTCCAAGGTTGTCGACGGCCAACCCAGGAACGCAATTCTCGTCGTATGGGGAGTTTCTTCCATCATCACCTGCACGATCCTCCCATCCTCCGTGGCCTTCACCTCGCTGGTCTCCGCGGCAGGTGTCCCATCGGCGGCCGCCTACGGTCTCATCTGTCTCGGCAGACTTTTCTTGACGCCCAAGACATTCCCCAAGCCTGCTTGGAGTCTTGGAAAGTGGAGTCGCCCCTTTCAGACGATCGCCGTCTTGTGGAATGGCTGGGTTGTGGCGGTGCTGTTCTCTCCATACGCATTCCCCGTTGAGGCGTCAACACTCAACTACGCCCCGGTCATCATGGGCATTGTCACCATTTTCGCGGTGTTCTCATGGTGGCTTATCCCTGCTGAGAAGTGGCTGCCCTCTCAGCGTATCCAGGAGACGCTGGATGCCGGAGAGAGGCCGTTGGTCGAGCACTAGGTCATCCACCCCCTTGAGCAACGTGAAGTTTGAAGCTTTGCGAGGCTGTCAGATATGGCAACCGTCAACTACATACGTTGGTTTATCTAGTTTCTGATTCCCTGGAAAGACCAGACACCATCCAACATAGACATACATAATATTCTCTATTAATGGAATCACGAATAGAGAGAGGTCCGAGCACCCTCGACCCGAATCTTAGCATCCTATTCAAGTAAATGAAACTCACAATTCCGTGATATAAGACAAGCATACTCAGAAAACGGATTATCTAAAATAGGCAACTCACTTCGTCGCAGTTCTGGGGCTTATCGCGCCGTGGTCGAGATCGATCAAAACAATCACCTTGATGGACGGATGCTGCTTTCGATGTGTCATTCATGTCATTTGCCACCTCTATCTGGGCCCTGGCCAAAGAGCCGATGTTATCCTTCCGGGTCGCAAGGTACTTCACTTTTTTTTTCCTTTTTAAAGAGGGTCACTCGCATCTTGAACCACCCAAACGCCAGCAAACACTTGCTTTCGCGAAGTCTTAGCCGCACCAACAAACTCCTCGGTTTCAAAATCTCCAACCTCGTGGATCTCAGCAATCTGCTTCCCTCTGCAATCTGCATGAGTGCAACATCAACATTTCACTCGCTACAAACAACGACCCCGGGAACATTCTACATCGCCGAGCACCGAAATGGCCGCCCAGACTTTCCGTCAGTTTCCCATGCTGCCCGGGGAGATACGAGACCAAATCTGGGATCTCGCAGTTCGTCCGCGCGGCTACCGAGGCGTCCATATCTTCACCTACGTCGATGAACATGCCTACGACGGCCATAAGCCTACTTCTATCAAGTTCCCTCGACACCTCGGAAAGAAGATGGGCTATGACGATCGCCGATATGTTGGCGCACCGACTCCCGCCAACGACACATGCCCGCGCTCCTGGACCGCGGGAAATCCGTCGACGTACGCCCTTGACGGAGGCCTCCTCACCGCCTGCAGAGAGTCGCATATGGCAATGTGCCGTCGTTACGATATCCAAAAGTGGTCCAAGTACATCAACGCTTGTTCAAAAGTAACGGACCCCATACAGTATTCGCATTTAGCGGAATTCCCTATGAACATGGATGGATTCCCGGCAATGTTTAGCGTCCAAAGTCAGGGAAGCCCCCAGTGCTTCATGGTGCTTCCCTGCCAGGACCTGGTACTTCTGCAGGTGTGGGACATCATAATGAACACTGAATGGGTGGTAAATAAGCTCCTGCCATTTTCACACCGGCTAGTTGGGAGCAGCAGGGTCACCCACATAGCCCTCGAATTCGACACTTCATTGACCATCGAAGGCCTCCAAAGATATCAGCATGAATGGACACGCGATTTTGAAGAGGGTCTTGTAGGAATCTACCGTGATTATCCTGACGACATGGATAAATCGACTAGGTGGAAATATGACGGGCTGGTTACCGCCATGAAGAGCTGGACGTCGTCCCCGGATATGAGGCTCTGGCTCGTGGATCGCCGACTGCGCCGAAAGCATACCGTCCTCACTGCGTACGACGCGTTCTGCATGTTTGATGATGATGTTGATGAACCGAGCCACGAGCGTCTCGTTTTCGAGGCCGAAGACAGCTTATACTGCGGTCTTCCGAATCGTTTCGCATGGGAATTTTGCCAGTACGAAGATGAGACGAACGAAACGGAGGAAATATGGGACTTCATATCCCATTTGGACGAAATTGCCGAGGAACAGCTGTTGATGGAGAGAAACGAACTGGATCAAGGTGGAGCCCATGCTGACTTCCATACTTTCGGAATCTTAGTTTGTGAGCCTAAGCACCAATGTCACAGATAACCTCGAGAGTCTGGTCAATTTTCAATCTCTCAGGACTCAAAATCGCAAAGGTAGACAAAATCTAGCAACCATCAAGTGCGAAATTTAGGATGGCACGGGGCGTCTTAGGTGTCTTCTAGATAAGCGAGCACCTTCAGTTTTCTGTTCAAAATTCAACACCTCAAATTTCACTACCTTAGATGTAGTGCTTCTTATTTGAACTCATAATTATAATCTCTTGAATGCGTAAATGTCCCGCGAGGGAGCTCAGTCTTGTCCAGTGGCTTTGTTACGCGCCACCCCGTAATGTACAAACAACCGTCCGTTTCCGTTTTCCATTTCCAGTGCGGTTCTGTGAGTCAAGTCTTTGAGCGAATACCAAGAAAGCAGCTGTTCCATCCCATATGTTCACTCGGAATACCGTTGTCCGGAAGACCAAGTCTTAGTCAATACCACGCGCATCCTCAACTCATAGCGGTCTTGCTGCGAGCCACCAGACCTTCTGGCCCTTACTCCTCGCCGCGATTCCTTCGCCCCTTTTCCACAGCTTCACGCTGAAATCTTCGTAAGGGTCAATCGCCTCGTCCGTCATCCCAAAATCCTTCAACTGCGGTGCCCAACTTTGCACTTGCCCCAATACTGCCTTCAGTATTGCCACGAAGGCGAGGCCATGCCCGCTCCCATCCAAATCCCGATGCATCGTCTCGAAGTCTGTTCCGCACTGCTTCTGTCGACAGGAAAGGAGTATCAGGTAGGCGTGGACCATTTCGTGAATCGCGATTTGGATGACTTCTCGGAGCGAAAGCGCCTCCGTCTTGCCGTCCGCATGGTGGCGGACCGTGCTCAAACGGATGGAGATGCTCGGGCTCGGACTGGTGTTGCGTAGTCCAGGCTTAGTCCGGAGAGCCTGAGTCCACCCCACGCGACCCCGCCATTGTCCGATTTCGAGAAGCACCGGATGCGAGGCGTGGTTCAGGTGGGCTGTGGGGAAGAGCAGGCCAGGAAAGCAGAGATCATCGATCAATTTCATGATGGTAAAGATTGTGCTGATTGAAACCACTTTCGTGTTTGTGTCGGATCCTTGTTTTGATAAAGTGCGGGCGACGGTATCTCTCAACGGTTTCTCGCGGGCGGTCCATTGCACTTGTCCGGCGATGCTCTCGGCTAACGTTATTGCGACGTCGTTTATGTTGTGTGATTGCGTTCGTGCCAGGTGATCGTTTTTTCGGAATATCGAGCAGGAGTGTTGGCAGCGCGGTGGCGAATTTCTCGATCTCTTCTGTGATTCTGCCATCTTAAAATTGCTGCAACGGTCGAAATGATGTTTTGCAATTGTTCGGGTTTGAAGTGATGATGGTAACAGGTCCGTTTTGTAAGTTTTGTTTCTCCCACCTTGACGCGCTCGGGTGCGTCTGGCGCAGCTGCCAGATGTCGCAGCGTTGGGCACGTTCCTTCCTTCCCACGGGGTTGTGTAGGAACGGTCAAAGAAGGTGCGTGAGTTCAACCCCAGGACTCGAATTTCGACCGCAGTCAGCGCCGCGGAGCGGTCTGGATGGGGTTAGGAAGTCCTGCGCGATCCGCATGGTGTGGTGAAAGAAACATGCTGGGGTGCTGGGGAGGAGGAATAAAGGAAGGCAGTGGTATGTGCTGCTTTGGTTTAGAATTGATGATATGATATGTAGAAAGCCTGGCTAGGCCAGGAAAGAAGAGTCTAAGATGATGGGAAAGGGATTACAAAGTAGTAGTCCGTCCGTATGTCGAGCCGAAAAGATGCACCTGGTAGATTCCGCATGGAGGACCGCCGCCGCCAAAACCATTGATAACACCGTCGCCATGCTAATATGCTTTTCAAACTTGACACGCCATTGTGCCGACCCACGTAACAAAAGAAAATAAATATACAATGACTGGCAATGCCGCTGATGCATTCCGGCATCCCCTAACGTATGGTGATGATGGAGCTTGGGCTGCTGTCGTAGTTTAAGACCAGCCCTCGTCGGTCATCGGGACGGGCCCATCGCCCGTCGTGTGAGTCATAATGTCGTTCGTGGTGAGCAGATGAGTGTCTGCTAGATGCGTAATCGTCGGGGAAGTAGAGTCGTCCACGTGTCTCGCGGATCTCGCCTTCCTCCAACGGCTCCACTTCTTCAAACTCCCCCTCAGTCGTGGTCGGGATCGTCGATGTGGGACTACTACCCCGACTGACGGGGAAGTATTCTGGGTGGTCATTGATGCAAAAATCCCAACGATCCTGATGGTGGGGTCGTGGTCTGTCATGTTCGTAGGATCGGTGGTCGTAGTAAATGTGCTGATGAGGCGAAAGGTACTCCTGAGAGCTGTGGAAGATGGCCCGAGGAGACGCCTCAGTAAATGCTGGCCCGTGACTGCAGGAGTGACCTTCATCCTCACGGAAGTGCTCTAGGTCGGCTTCCATGTCGCGTAGGTGTAGGTTATCTGACCCAGCCCAGATGTCGATGAGCTCTGCGATTCTCCGAAATCCTGGCGTGTGTCCACCGCAGTGACGAGCCTTGATGCCGCACTTGATAAATAGGTAGCTGTGAATGAGTTCGTGTAAAAATGTGGAGATGAGAAGCCGTCGGTTGTACTTCTTGTCCTTCAAGATCGGGTTCGAAAGCACAATGAGGGTCTCAAACCCTCCCATCTTGGAACGTCGAAGAGCTGTGGTGCCGATGATGTGGTCCTTGTACTGGGCGCTAGACGCATGAGACCAATCCCAGGTGACTCGCTGAGAAAGGCAGTTGTGAAAGAAAATCTCATTTGCCGCAGAGAAGATACTCTCCAACGCAGCGTTGTCGATAGAGAACTCGGCATGGCGTGACCGTGGTTGAATGAGCGACCTCAAAATCCTCTCACGCTGCGTGTCTTTCGCCCGGCGCCGGTTGAGGTGCAATCGATCCTCCACCATTCGGGCGGCAGCATCATCGTCCAAAAGTCTCGAGTCCTCATCATCGGCGAGGTTGTAAATGCTGGTGTCGGATGAGATTGATAAACCTGACGCGGTCCGTTCCATTGCTGATGGGCTGACATCGGGTTCTGCACATTCGGGCGTGGGCGGTGTCGGCGATGTTTGCTCTCGGATGACCAGAAAAGACAGGTTTTGCACGGGAACGGAGCCGCGTGATGGTGGTGTACAGCCGGGGTCCGAGTCGGGAATGAGATGTGATAATCTCGGCCTCTTTGGCTGAGGGAATGCGTCCTGGTAGTCGTAGTTGTCGTAGAAATCGTCTTCATCGAGATGACCAACCCGTCGTTTGCCACCCATGATGTAGAGGTCGGGACTCATGGCATTGTCCTCGCCCTGGGACAGTGGCCTTGCCTCCCCTCCTACCACCCAAAACGCCATTGAACATGTCTGGAAAGCTGCAGATGGGTGTGAAAAGGTGAAAATGGATGGGAAAGGGCAAATCTCGGAGGATCGGGGTAGGAGAAGGGTTGGCAAGCCGGGGGGTTGAAAGTGAAATACGGGCGGCTTCGCACCCTGGAGTCATGTGCGCCCGGAAATCGCATTGAGCATGCCGGTGGAAAAGGGTGACGGACGACGGCGTCCGTCCAATGGCTGGGTACGGCAACTAACGAGGAATGGATAAGTCGGGAAGCCCATGCCAGAGAAACGAAACAAAGACAACGGTTTCGAGTAGCGTAGTGAGGCGAATGGGGGAGCGATGGGAATTCCTGTCAGAGAGCGTCTTCTCTGGGCGAACAACAGATGCATGGAGAGACCCAGCTCAGGGCCGCACAGCGTTGCATGGGCCGTCTAGGCCCCCTTGGCTGGCGCTCAAATGCAGAATCCCAACCAGCGGGACGAGGTTTTGGGGGTCGTTTGCGGTTTCGATAGGTTGGGTGGATGGCAGACGACCGTCGTACGAGCGGTGTGCAGGAGCTAAGGCGGATATGCGTGTGCGGCGTTGCGCATCGCAGATTTAGTGCGAGGTCCATCGCTGCCATCCCCCGACCGGTGCAAGGAACGTGGCGTCGTCAGGGCCGTCTTGGTGTTGGAGCTCGACGAACCTACCCTCCCAGCGCGGCCAACCTTGCAAGCCTCGAAGGCTGCTATTGCACGCCTCAATCTCAATTGCCCTGAGCCGCCCTCCCTGCAAGCAAGACACAGCTAATGCTGCTGATGTTGATGACGCAGGAGACGTGGTGCTCAACGCCGTCTCACATATATGCAGTCCGTCAGCCAGACAGCCCTTCCAGACCTCGTGGCCGCACAGGAATCTCGAGATCACGAGTCCACTCGAAATCGACGGCTCGCCGGATGCAGTGCAGAGCGCGGGCGGAAGAGTCCAGGTCGAGGCATTCGAGCGACCGCGGCGACGGCGACTGCGGCGACACAGCAGCACCTACTGCAGAGCGAGGGATGGCAAGGACGCACACCCGCTGGGGCGGTGGGGGGGACAACACTGGAAACTGGAAACTGGAGGCGTAGTGGTGGGCGGGAGGCGAGGGTCTGCCGTCTCCAACAGATCTGGTTGGGTTCGGCAACGGGGGGCTGGACTTTTGCCGCCCATCATTGGCTGCGCGACCCCGGACTCGACCTCTCATTGGTTGCCTCACCCGTGCACATCGTCGTCGTTTGTGGTCGCCTCCTTTTTTCGAGGCTTCCAATATTTTGGAGATTGGATTGCCAACAACAGAAGTTGGAAGCCAACAACACTCTCACTCTCTCTCTCATCTCACCCTTGTCCGCCGCCCGCTCGCTCGTGCTGCCTGTCCGTACGCTTGTCCATGGCACTCGGCCACAAAGACCCACGGAGCATCCTCCGACGCAGAACCAAACAGACGACGAAATCGACCAGGAAGCTGACTCCTACACCCCGTCGAGTACAGGGCAGTCGAGACACACTTCCGGTCGTTGTTGCACTGCGCCGCCATGCGATGCGATGCGATGCGGTGTGCTTGCAATGCATGTGGTATTTCGGAGTGTTTGTTGTTAATGCTGTTGATACCTGGGACTGCGAATATCCACGAACGGGTCCTGTCGATTGACAGCGGCATTTTGATGCTCGCTGCATTGGTGACACTCGCCGACGAAACAATGCTTTTCGCCCTGTCTTCGCCAGGTATGGGTCCCATCCTTCCTAGACACCGCTGATCTTTGCTGTCTCGGTGGGATGCCATTCAGGATCTTGCCTGCTCGCCCCCAGCTGGTGACTGGTGTTTCTGGGTTGAGCCCACGTCGAACCGAAGAAAATATGCTTCGATTCCCAGCTGCCCGGAGAGCTGTCTTTCGAGGCCCGCTACGCATTGAGTGCTTGCGTCTGTCATTCTTCGGTCCCTTAGGCTCGGACGAGACCTGTGAGCACGGACTGCGGGCAGGCCGAACTCTATCTGCTTGACTCCTTAATGCGCCAACTTCTCCGAGTCTTGGGAAGGAAACCATCGATGCCTGTATCCCGACTTCCCCTCTCGGTAGATGAGGGGGAATTGGAGTTCGTCGTGCGATGCTGCCGTGCCGAGATCCATTACGATTGAGAGTAATGTTTCGTGTATCGTAGATCGGCAACGAGCTAGCAGTGTCGATTGTCTGAATCCTAGGTTTGTACGATGACTTTGCCAAGCTGAATGTGATGGACTACAAGCCTCAAATGTTGATCTCGGTTGGTAGTGATTGACTAGTCTCACAGCCGTCGCTTCGCTTGCCAAAGCAGCTGAAGCTTCAACGATCTGGAAGAAGGGAGATTGGAATGGAAATGTGGCCCGGGAAGGGCGCTACCGACACACCATCAGGCTGGACGGGACCCTGATGGACCCTGAATGCGCTTCGTGACCACTATCGTCGCAAGTGCGGATAACTTCATGGCTGCCAAGATAGGGCGATGCTGAGAGTGAATCCGGGACTTAGGAGCCGACACACGGATGAGGAAAACGAGCCAGAAGATGGTCCAGGGTCCTGCCATGTCAACAGGTGGAAGGATGACAGGGTCCATCGACCAGGGGTGCTCTTATCGCGAATGATTATCGCCTATCGCTCCATGGGGCCCAGACTAGCCTACTTGGGTCTAGGCCCCGCTGACTAACCAGGAGGAGGTTGGTGTGCTTGCTCTTTCCAACGACATGTCGTTCCTTCCCAAAGAATTGTCGAGATGTAGATGGCCTCAACAGCGTTGCGAGGGCAACGACGCCTCGAAACCTTGAAAATATAAGGCAGGTGCACCTTCCAGCAGACTTTCCACCTGCATAAGACTGCTTTTCTATTTTGGTCTTTTGGTTCTTTTTCTTCTTTTTCTCAATCCGGCGTTGTGGGAGGTCACGAAAGCCCTGATCCTCAATGGGTGGAAGGAGCTCTGGACAAAGCTTTGTCCCGCGAAACGGAGCCGACCTGCTTTGGCTGGTCTGAGCTTGACCAGGACAGCCAATGTTCTCGGTTTCTTTGGCCTGAGGCTGGTTTTGTACATCGTGGTTGACCTGTCAGCATCGGCGACTGACGCGAATGGACTGAGAAGGCGAATGAAACTGCCCCAAGCGACTCCCTCATGATGGATGATGTCTGCATTACTTATGTACGGTTCAAACAACGTGTCTCATCACTTTATATGATTCATCCTCGGTCGTTTATAAACTCAAGATGCGATGTTGTTGCAATATGCTTCCGGGTCCCACCTAGGTCCCATTGTCCGCACTGACAGCGATCCACAAGGAGCCTCCATCAGTGTCCTTGGAGGGAAACATATGGGTTGCGCACTCTCAATTGCCAGAATGAGCAGTGTAGATGCATTCGTGCCGTGTCACGGAGATCGTTTGAACTGGGGGCTCAGCAACGGTCTGAAAGGACTTGCTGTGAAATAGATCCTCACATCATGGCCTGGCAGTCGGACAATAGGGGATATGATTACACGTTGTGAGCTCACCGGGCTTCCAGCTCTCATTATGGGGCATTTCAAGAAGGCTGGCCTCCTGAACCGTGTTTAAGCGGGGCGCTGTCCTGGAAGCGAGTCCCGGCTAAGCTATAGCAACCAGTATCACCACTCATGGCAAACATCTTGAGCCTGCCCAAAATCGACGCTCCTTCCTCCGTTGAAGACAGGAGCTTCGCCAGTCAGCCGACCTCTCTCTCTTCTCTTCTCGCGACACCACTGTTTTTTGTTTTTCGCCCACAACAAATTTTCCTTCCCACTCTCCCACTCTCCCACACTTCCACCCCCCAACTCTCCCGTCTACAACGTGGGCGAGATTTATTCTTTCCACACCTCGTCGACCAACTTTTGGCAATCCTCTTCTCTTCACAATCCTCGACGAAAGTCTTTCTGGCATTGCTTTTTCCCCATTGACAAACTTCTTACGCGTCTCCTTGTGGCGCATCCTTTGGGAGTCAAGCAGCTCTACTTTCGCACTCCAGTCACAAGTCCGATTTGCCCCCCTTCCTGATCAGATCACATTCTTTTCAGCATCAGTATTTATCAAGCAGCTTCATCCGACGCATATTTCATCTCTTTGAGCTGGTTTGTTGCTGCGCGAGACGACTTTCACCCCATCGCGCGCCTTTCGGTCCTTCACTGTTCTGTCCATTCGCGGGAGGCAGAACTGAAGATCCGTTTTCAATACTTCCCAAGCCGCAATCCACATCGATTCCACAATGACTGACAAGCAGAAGACCAAAGAGGTAAAGTGTTTCTTGCACCTTCTATTTTTATCCCTCTCAGAAGCTTGATTCTAACGCCATGCAGCGCCCGGCCAAGCGCTCGCTCACTCCAAACCGCAATCTGTACAGCTCATTCAACGAAGCTCACCGGAACATTGCGCCGCCTACTCCCAAGCTTCCCTTCGAGGCAGTCCTTGGAAATGGCCAGCGATTGACCCAAGAGCAGCTTGAGCAGGTTGAGCAGATCCTGAGTGATGCCAACAGGTCCAAGGATTCTGCGGAGCCAGAGTGCAAGGTGAAGACCGAAGAGCCCTGCATCAGTCAGTCCGGCCATGGCACCAACTTTACGACCCACTCCTCCCCATCTACCGTCGAACCCAAGAGAGAGACCATCAAGAAGGACCCTCGCGCCTCTTCTGTCTACCCATCCGATGATGAGTACGCCTTCATCGACACCTCGATCCCCTCTCTGCCCGAAGTCAAGGCCAAGCAAGAGCAGTCGCACCTTGCTGATGACCCATTCTCCAGCCGAAATGCTCTCGACAACTGGCCAGATTCCTCCTCCATCTATCCCGAGGACGCTATTTCTCTGAGTGGAGTGTCTGATGATGAGCTCGTCCCCGAGGTCAAGCCCGAGCCCAAGTCGTCTCCCATCATGGCTTCACGCACCACTCTTCCTCCGCCTGTTGCCACAAGCTCTCAAGACCGCTCCCAGCAAGATCCGCAGTCTCACTTCGATGATATTCCCAAGAGGCAGGATTCGTTTGGCTACTTCGACGACCCTCAACTCTCTGGCCAGAATGCCGCGCACTTTCCTATCTTTCTTGATCCTGTCACTGGTTGTTCCCCAGCCTTCCCCAGACTGCCCCAGCCCCAGCATGTTCCCAAGGTGGAGGAGACAAAGACTGAGGCAAAGTATGATGGCCGTGCTTCTAAAGTCTCAGAGAGCCGATTCGATGCGCAAGACAATGGCACAGCTTCATCCAGCCGGCTCGATCCCTTTCACGCATTCTCAGGTTGTTCATCCCAAGAGTCCGAAGATGATGACTTTGAGGAACTCCAGCCTAAGTACAAGAAGAAGTTCACGCGACTCAATGCAGAGAAGGAAGTGTCTCAAGCTCTTCGTCACGTTACTGGGATCAGTCAGCCCTCATCCGGCCTTGTTGTGAACCACACTCGTTCATCCCACACGCACGATCTTCGCAACTCCCCTTACAACCCAGCCAAGACTCAGCAGCAAGGATTCTACCATGCGCCAGCAATCCAGCCCTCCTGGAAGGTCACTTCATCTGGAGTCAAGGTTCCCGTTGCCACCCAGCACCATGGCACAGATGACATCAATTCGCCGGCAGCTGAGCCTTACAGCGCTATTGACAACACCAACATGGCTACCATGGCATCCGCTGCAGATGAGAGAGCTGGTTTTGATGGAGAGGAAGATTGGCGTACTGTCACTGATGACCGCGAGTTCCCCACTGGCGCTGTCGGCCGCGTCATGACTGGAAGCAGCATCGCCAACGTCTCCGACAGAGTCCTCATTCAGCATCCCAACGCCCGCGAGGCCCGTCGCGCTCCATCTGCCACTGGCCCTTGGTGGAAAAGAAACGCAGGCACGCAGCCCGTGACGTCGCCACTGTCTCCCTTCCCCAACTTGGGCTTCCCTACACCCCCTCAGCCCACTGTCCCTCCTAATCGTCGACAACAGGACTGGCATGATGTGGAATTGGATTCCCTGAGCCCCTCTTTGCAGCAACCTGGCTCTCGTCCCCGCACCGACACAGGAGAAACATTCAATGGCCTCTCCCAATCCAAGTTCTCCTTCCCTCTGGTCTCTCGGGAGGATGCATCCAGAATTCAAGCTGTACGTCGCGCAAGTGGCCTGGAGGATCATACCTTGTCTGGCAGCCTTGTCTCGCCTACCATGCGCCCTCATTCTTCCATTCAAGACAGCAGCTACGGTCTCTCTCGCCCCGACAACCGCAAGGACTCTGCCCATTCACAGTTCAGTCAGACGAAGAACGTTAGCTACCACGATGCTTTCTCTTGTAAGTACCCGCTCTTTGTGCCCTCCCTTGCCTTTGCCCTGAGCCCTTTCGCTACAAATTCTTTTGTGGCGAGGGCTTTCGCTCCCACCACCCTTTTCCCACTTCCTACTTCCTCCTTCCACACACAACTTTCACCATCTTCCAATTTTCCCTCCAACAACGCCTCCATCTCTCGTCGCTCAAAACAGCATCTGATTCTCTTCAAATAGCCCATCGCCAAAACACTTGGGGCAACCAGCCCACGTCGGGGCTGCCCGCGCGCCCTTCTCCTTTGCAGGAGAGGGCTCCCACCGCGGCGAGCGGCAAGGCGGCTCGCATGACACACCGTGCGGCCGCCGACGCCCTCGCCAACCAGCGGGCGCGGGAGGGCTCCCCCCACCTCTTCACAAGGGAGGGGGCCCGGGTCATCAGCACCGACGTGGAGCTGGCCGGCATTGCCGGCTCCAACATGCTCTCGGAGCGCGCGCAACGGCGCTCCAAGCTCTTCTACCGCGGGGTCATGGCCATCACCCTCATCATCCCCTTCGTGGGATGGGCCATGACCTCGTGTAGAGCCGACACGATGCTCACGGCCATCACTCAAGGAGAGTGCTCTGGCCTCTCTCATGGCCAAAGGCGCAACATGCGCATGATGATGCTCGGGGGCTTCGCCCTCTGGTGCATCGCGGTGGTCGTCGTACTCATCATTACGGCGGCCACCCGGCGCTGAGCCACCTGCTCCTTCTTTTCTTGTTTTAAAATTTTGTTGGATTAAGTAAGTCGCCTTCCTCCTTTGTGCCGTTGTCGTCCCTCACTAACCCACATGTCACAGATACGACGACGACGACGACGACGAAGAATGACGATGGATTTTGGAGTTGGAAGGGGGTCCCTGCCTACGGGCATACCTAGTTTGGGTCGGTGGTCTGGTTCTTCTCGGTTGGCTGGTTGCGTTTTGGTCTTTGGTTCGGTTCGGTTCGGTTTGGTTTGGTTCGTTACTTCAGGCTACGGCCTTGTTCAGGAGAGGGGAGGCTCCTGACCCTCCCCATCTCAACTCAATCGATGGTTATTACACACAATCATCGTTTCCCGTCTCTGTGATCTCCAGTATGTTGCGTATGAAGCTATAGGGGGCAAAATGTTGACCCTCTCCTGGCGAAACACCCACCCGTGAAGTCACCTGGGAGAAGACCCTGCTGTGATGGCTTGGCCGCTTGAATAGACGTCTCTGCTGAGTCCAAACTGACCGAGAACAGCAGCTTTCACTTCACATGCTTCTCGCAATGGCCGCAGCGGTCCTCACAGTCTCTCGTACTCGGGGCGGGGTTCATCGACAGTGGCGCAGAAAACCCATCGCGCGCCGCGAAGCCACACAAACCTGGACTCTCGTATAAGCCAGTCCCCATTCCTCAAATGGCGCATTGCTGACCTTGGTACGTCATAGGCAGTTACTCTGCTTCTTGCCTCGTGGAGTTTCCACTGAGCGACCTATCAAACGCCGCCTAGGAAGGCGCCCAGCCTGAACACTGCGCTTTCCGTTTGACGTCATCCGAACCAAACCTATGTTTATAATGACACGCTAGAAGCTTTTTGGCAGAATCTCCTTGGCAATTGGATGCTTTCTTTAGTGCTGTTTCGTTCACTGAGCTGCTGCATGGTCGCGAGCCTCCAGTCCCACAGAACGAAGAATGAATGCTGGCCTGGGCACACACATGCGAGGATGCGGCAATACCGAAGTGGAATACGAAGAGGAAGATAACGGACTGTAGCATCCGCATTCTGACATGCGACTGGCAGCCAAAGATCGCCAAAAATTCAGTCTTGTCACTCCTCGGGTCTTGCGTGCGGTCCGAAGGCCAACCCGCCGACTTAGCCACGTTCTAAGCATCTTAGCTGTCTGTGATTTTATCATCTGTAGACTATTCGACGATGTGACGGTATACGCTGACAAAGAGGATACTGGACGACAGTTTCTAATCCGTCTGCTGTGTATACGAACGATATGCTTCCATATATCCATATCAAACAATGAAGACTTGTGTGTTTTCTCTCACTTGATCGGAATGCTCGACTTCTTGGGCGCTATTGAGGATCAAGTGATCACCGATCAACGCCTTTTAATGACTTTCAAGGGACGACTAGCGAAAGTTACTGAATTCTAGGTGTTGAGGTTTTCGCAGGATTGTATTTAAGAACCCGGGCTCAAAGTCGGCACTCCTATAGCCGGACAATGTACTCCAACGGTAGTATGGTTTCGATATTGTAGAAGTTGATCAAGCTGCTTCCTTCTCGCCGCAGTTGGAACCAATTGGAGGTCCTGGCTCTGATACAAACATCGTATGGAGCCGTCCAAGAGCTGCCCAACCGCGTAATTGGCCTCTCATTCGAGAAAGACACTGCGGAGCAATGAATACAACGTACGGACTGAAACCTTCCCTTGCAGTGAGCGTTCGTCGAACTGCAGGCCCAGCTGAATTGAGACGAGCAGGTGTTTCCAGTACAACTTTAGTGCAATTCCAGAGTCTCATTTTTGTGGTTTGTTATCCCAGAGATAACGCTGCTCTCTCTTAAATACCGCGAAGGGCGATTTGGAAGCTATGACGGGAGGTTGGGCGGTTCAGACATGGATAGATGATTCGAGATCTGAATTATTTAAGTGTCAGACACTTCCATACTAAGCTTCCCAGGACAAATGACGAAGGCGAACGAAGGCGACCGAGTCAGTGCTTACCTTCTTGGACGCTAAAAGAGGCTCCAGGCCCCAGATACATCCAAGAAGAACACGAATTTTCAGAGCCTTGGTGCTTACTTCGTGTACAGCGATTATGCAGACAATATTCGGCACAAATAAGTCCATAGACACGGAGCATAAAGACGGTAATATGACGAGCGCTTCTTGGCTTTCCCAGCGTAGGTTTCGTCGAAATGAATTCGTTTTCAATGGCACACACACAGTCTCTCCTGCGGAACAAGAAGATCACAATTGCCATATCAATCCTCCATCTCTGGTGTGATGATTCCTTTCTGTAAGGAGGTGCTTAAAATACTGGTTGAGAAGGGGCGGAAAAAGTCGTTAGGACTGCATGATCGACGTCGGAACGGTATTTGGCGTCGTAGTCTGTTCTCGGCAGGAACCACCTCAGAAATCCTGACCGCAACCTAAAGCAATGCTCAATTTTGAAGGTTTACTGTTGGTACTTCGATATAAAATGCGCACGCTTGATTTGTAGGATATCCAAGCGACGCAAATCGAGCGACGGAATTCACTCTGGTTTCCATTCTCTGTCCCGCGGCATGTAGAATATTTTTCATCGAGGGCTAATGAAGCTCAAAGACATTGTTCAGCTCGTCTCCTGCTATTGCCGTCTTCTCTGTTTCGTCCTCCAGACTTGGTATCGATGGAGTATACGAAACGAGTATCCTTGACATGAACTCCACACGCGGCGCGGCGGCACTTGATAATCTTAAGACACTTTTCAGACTGCAAGTCGAAGACCAACTATGCTGTTCCTTAGCCTCCCTACCCAAATAGTCCTGAGTCCGATCGTTTATCAGTGCTACAATGCTCACGTATTTTTATACCTCTGATCCTCAACCCAAACCAGACTGTGTTCACACAAACAAGATGTCACAAGACCAACAAAGCTAGTACACACATTCACACAAACCGCACGAAAAGTCTTTCAGAAATGTGCTCTGCATTACATATCAACAGCATTGTATCTACAACATCCACCATCCAAATGCCCACTCTGCGAACTCATCGCTTAACCGCGGCGGCGCGTGGTGGGAGCCTTCTTAGTGGCAGTCGTGGTAGCCGACGGCGCAGCGATGCCAGGGGCCGCAGCAATGGGGACCTTCTGCTTGCCCTTGGCCTTGGCGGAGGGCGCGTTCCAGTAGTACGCCATCTGGGAGGCGAGGACGGCGTTGAGCAGGAAGCCCGCGATGAAGTTGTACAGGATGAGCTTGTCGTCGACCTCCTGGAGGGTGGTGAAGATGCGGGAGAGGGAGCCGAGGAGATAGTTGAAGACCTGGGCGAACAATTGATTAGCATTGTGCCTGCTTGAGAGGCAAGAGTTAGAGAACTTACAGCAAAAGCGCTGAGCTGTCCAGTGCCGCCCTCGGACCAAATCGCAAGGATCTGGGGAACCTTGCTCGCGACGCTCAACACGCCCGCGCCGGCCTGGAGGTATCCCAGCGCCTGCATATCAACCAGACCTCCGGTGAAGAGCGCGCCCATCGCGACAGCAAGAGCAGTGACGAAGACGGCCGCCAGACCCGCGCGGCCGGTGTAGTTGAGCACGAGGACGGTGATGATGACGTTCTGGCCCATGATGAGCGCCGTCTCGCCGTAGGTGCTGAAGGGGAACTGGTTGCGGTAGTTGTAGGCGAGGGAGACGAGGTAGGAGGCGGTCTCGAGGAGGTAGGAGAGCACGGAGATGCCCTCGCCGGATTGCGAGGAGGTGAGCTTGCGGATCTGCGGCAGCTTGACGATGCTGGAGACGCCGACGATGCCCAGGCCGATGCCCTTGGACAGGCCGAGCTTGATGCAGTCTACATCCTCGACGTTGATGTCCAGGAGGAGGGACTTGTAGCAGTGCTCGCCGATGATGGAGACGCCGAGGTCGCGGATCGGGGCGGGGAGGTTGTGCGTTACGGGTTGGAGGGCGGAGCGGACGGCGTCCATCGTGACGGTCGGGCTGGGCGGGTTTGTGTCGGCGTGGCTTGGGTGTGTTTTGCAGAAAGATTTGTTCGAGGATCGCGGGCGATTCCAATTTTTGCGCCGGGAGATTTGCGCCAGGAAGGTGCGGGCCGGTACAGAGGTGGGAGACGAGCGAAGATTGTTGAGCTGACGTCCACACTGACACGACACGTTGACGGAAGGGTTGAGGTCACTGATAAACCCTGAAAAAGATGTAAGGGGTGGCAGTCAATTGGACCAGTCGGAAATTTTTGCGGGGAGCTAAGGTCCTAGCTAAGGAAGAAAGACTACATGAAATAAAAGCCAAGTCGGCCACCACTCAGCAAACATCCCTGCCGACGACCACCATCCCATTCCCGATACCATGCCCCCGCGTACCACGTTAAACGTCCGAATTTAGCAAGACCTTGATACCAAAATGCCTTTGTCGAGTCAACTGCAAGGCCGCGTGATATAATGCAGAAACGCCGAATCCATCGTCAACATAGCTGCCACAGCTGACGACTCCCAGACTAGTCAGAAATCTACTTCTTGACAGCCTTGAGTTGCTTCTTCTCAAAGGCAGCGATCAAGTGCTTGCAGTTCGCAAGGTTGTCTTCGGGCTCCATAGTGTTCTCACTGTTGGGGTAGCCCTTCCACTTCACCTCGTACTTCCTCTTCTTCTTGCCCTTGGCGGGCTCAACGCCAACGATGCGCTCGACCTCATATTCATCGTCTTCGGACTCAGCTCGAGCAGCAACGGGGCGCTTCTTGGGTGTCTTCTTAACCTTGGCTACACCTCTCGTGTGAGAGCTCGACACCTTTCAGTATTGTCAGCCGTGTCTCTACATATTGCTCGTTCGAGTGACTGAAAGGGAAATACCTTCTTGGTCGTGTCGGTGTTCTTGCCGGAAGATCGGAGAGACCGCTCCGCGTCTGCAGAGACACTTCGATTAGCTTGCAAGATCTTGAGGCGTGCTGAAATGCGGTGGCTCTTGCTCTGATTGCTGCCTCTGATGGCCTTGCTGGATGCGGTAGGAGTCTGGATCTTTGCGGGACGACCGCGGCGCTTAGGAGGGTCAGCCTCAGCTGCGGCGACGTTCTTCCGGGGGCGGCCGCGACGAGGGATCTGAACTGGGACCTCTTGATCATTGACCGCGTCGTTACCCTCTACGCTCTCTTCCTCCCCGTCGTTCTCGCTCTCATTCTGTCTCTCAGGGTCGTCCTCAGTCTCATTCTGTCTCTTAGGGTCGTCCTCAGTCTCGTCGCTGTCCACAACAGCATCGCCGCCGACGTTCTCATTCTTCAACTTCTGGGCGACCCGGGCTCTAGAGATGAATGTAACACCAGCTTTCTGTGCCTTGTTGGCAGAGGCAAACGCGACCTTGCGCTTGGTCTTTCCCGCTGCGCGAGACGTGCTGGGCGACTCTGGACTACTGCGAGGAGTGCCATACTGAGACGACGAAGCTCCCTCAAAAGGTTCGACATCGTCGAGATGCATTGCAGAGTCCTCGCGCTTGATCTTCATCGCAGCTAGGCTGGGGGGGCGGCCACGCTTGCGCTTCGGAGCGCGAGCAGGAGCAGCATCGTCAGCATCAGAGCCATTGTTTTTGTTGCCTGGAATGATATCCGACGTGATCTGAGGGATGGTGTCATCCCCCATGTCGGCTTCCTGCTCGGCGCTGTCTTGTCATCAGTGCTCCGTCCGAAAATGGGGATGGGGTATATGTTCTTACTGTTGCGCCGCCTCGGTGGCGAGCGCGGCGAGCTGTTCCTCGGTCATGGGCTCCTCGCGTCCCATAAACACCGTGCGCTGCGACATTTTGGTGGCTATCGATGGGATAAGGATGGTAGCCGAGGAAAGGCGGAAGAGTTGAGTGAGTAAAGGCTATTGGGTTGATGCTCGTCGACGCCTCTGCGAGTCGCGGTTTCACGAGTCGCGTTGCAAGAGTGATTTTGGGAGAAGTTTTGGTGGCAGGGTGGGTGGGGTGAGAGAAGTAAATACGAACTGTGCCTAAGGTACTCGTGAGGGAGAGGGAAGGAGTGGGTGGCAGGAGCGGGTGAGAGGTCGCGCCTGCTGTCAATGGAGAGGCCGCCTCGATCTTCGGTCGAGGAAGTTGCCAGTCAGCCAGCTCCTAAGCAGGCCGTAAAAATGGGAAAGGGGGGAAGGGGGCACTAGGAAAAGGTTAGAAACAAAATGCTCAGCAACAGGCTTCGAAGAAAATACAAGAACAACTCTTTCTTTAAGACCGATCGAATCAATGGAGGAACGGGTAAAGAAGCCACGTCAGGAGGTGGCCCAGCTTCACCTTGCAGCTTTGTTTGGTCGAAGTATCACTGCTAATGGCCTTTCGGATAACACAGCCCTACGTATTTACTTGGCAATAGAAAGTGCTCGTCGTGTCAAAAGCAGTACTGCTTGGATCGAGCCTCAGCTTGACACCAGATTCGAAGCAGATGCATCACACCGACTCTTGACCGACAAGAAATACAATTCGGCGGTCACGCGAAATCGCCTTCATGGCACTTTCATGACATTGGCTTTGTTTCTCATCTCCCCATGTTCCTTCTGCTAGAGCCCCATTAATCCAACTCTTCCACTCTGTTCTCTCCCAATTCATCAAAACGCCCTGATCTCACAGCTTGCTCTACTGGGTTCTGAATGTCCACGATGCCTGTTCTTCTCAATCTGCTGGGCATTAGCGTGATGGAATGTACGCGTTAACGTGTAAACTTGCCTCTCAAACAAGACGAACAGCCTCTCGGCTTCTCTCTCCTTTTCTTCCTCTGTCATCTCAGGAACATCGACATCTTTCTCCTTGTCAATGAATTGACCCGTGATGGGGTTAACATGCCGCTGGCCATCACCGCTGCTGAATGCCTCGGAAGCATTGGCGGGAATGGGGATGTTGTTCTGGAACAAGAAGCCTGACGCGAATCCATAACCCACGTTTTCGACAAACTTGGAAGCATCTTTGTCAGACATGTCGAAGAGGAGATGCGAGATGGCGTCTCGGAGTTGCGGAGTCATTGGGTTGGTGGAGTTACGCAGCAGTCTGGATGTCAGGGATGTACCGCGGCCGAGAACCTCCTTTCTGTCCTCTTCAGTTGGAAGAAGAGTTGTGCGGATATACTTCTTCACTTCCTCAGGGGCGCCGTCGTGTACCCTCCGCAGGACGCCTACGAGAGGTGTCGTCAATTGCTCCAGCTCATTATCCGTGTACGCCTTCAGTGACAGGTCCAACAGCTCTATCAGCCTCTCAGACACCTTCTTGGGATCATTCTTTGGGTAGATGGACAACTGGATATCCTCGTCCTCAAGCTTCAAGTTAAGAAGCGCGTTGACTAGGGAGTTGAATGGAGGGTCAAGCGGCTTCTTTTGGGAAATGTCCTGCTTCCACAGCAAGGTTATGATATGAGGTATGCTGGCCGTGAACGCAGATGCTTCCGAGGAGCAAAAGTGAGACACGTTGAACAGCAACCGCAGAATCTCATTCAACGCCATGTCCTCCATTGGGTCGACGGGTGACTTGTTCTGTCCTTTCGCCAGTAACTTTGCATGTTTGCCCAACTGCTCCACCACGGTCTCCGCAAGACCGTGCTTCTGGATGAGAGCAAGGAGATCAATGTTCGTTTCGTAAGTTGTGAGGAAAATGACTCTGGAGGCGAGAAATTCATCATCAAAGCTGTCGCTCTTCAACTTCTTGCAAGCTTTGTCCTCATAACCAAGATCAACGAACATCTGCCGAGTTTGGGGGTTCAGCAGCATCGCATTTGCAAGGACCCTCAATGCAGCTCTTGAGGTTGAGCTCGATGGGCTATTGAAGGCATGCTTGGTGAGAATCTCAATACCCTGCCAGGTGTCAGCTTTGGATGACAGTGCTGTGAATGAGAGATCAAACCTCAGAAGTGAAGATAGGGCCGGCATCTCTAGGATCCCGTCCATAGATCTTGAGCTCTTCCAGGGCGGCGTCTCGTTCTGCCAAAATTAGCTATATGAGCTATGAAAAGAGCATGGTTAAAATACATACGTTGCGGAAGAAGGCTGACGCTCCTCAGGTCCTCACCAAGCTTGTTCATCAAGCTGGTGACGGCCTCGAGCTTGGCTGGACGGCGGTCAATTACATGTGCGTCTGGCCAGGATGGGCCGCAGGAGCATACCATTGCCAGTCAAGTTGGCCTGCATGAGGATCGGTTGGGACATGGCGCGGCGCGGGGGACCGGTCCTGGGGCCGGTCTCGGTAGTGGATTTGGAGCCGAGAGTAGTATGAGAAACACAGATGTTGGATGTAGTGGCAGGCGACGACGCTCGACGAGCCTTTCGGTCCTTGGCATTTAGCATCCTCCTCAATATAGACACCATGATTCGGGGACGGGCCAGGCAATGGCGATGAAGGTGAGGAACAGAAGGATTTACCTATGAGATGGAAAGACGAAAGATTTGGGTCTTTCAGGCGCTCGGCGGGAAACGATTGTACGGTCGTACAACTGGACGGGTAGGTGTGTGTCTGTGGTTGTGGCTCTTGACGTCGATTCAAGTGGCTTGATATTCTAGGCCCCCCAATGGCCCGAAGCTAGGTTCGATGCAGCGTTGAGATTCGATTTAAAGGGAAGCTCCGGCAGCGACGCTCCGAATAGACGTTTTCGGGCGATTGAGCCTAGCTTTGGGGGAAGATAAGTTTGGTGCAGTCAGGTATTCCAATTGAAGCTCAGCTGAAGTGACGGATAATCATCCACTGACAAAGGGGGATGAGCCGGCCCAGACCACGAGACCTGACACTGGACAGACAGCTCCTACGCTTCCGATCCACTGTGGTTACACAGAGCAGGACGTGGGGACGCCACAGTGGCTGCATTGCGCCATGACGTGAGCAACATTGACAGGCCGGCTGCAGCGCCCGGACGACTTCAGTGTTCTTACCCGGGCGACTTCAGTGGATTTGGATGGTGCGTCTTCTCTATCACCAGCCGCAGTGGCACGGGTGGCTCAAGGATGAGCTAAGCAGGACAGTTAGCTAAGGTAAGCAGGACGCCATTCAACGCCTTCAGTTGCTACAGCATTTTCACTGGCCATGCGAATCCCATAAACGCACCCTGCGGTTTCCACTCATTCCAGTGCCCCACTTGGTCCGCCGGTCGCCGCCCAGGCAACGAGACAACGATTTGACCAGGGTTCACGTCAAGCACGGGCCACATCTTTAAGTGGTTTTCGCGCCCAGCTCGCGTTTTTACGTGCATCGCGGAACTGTTGGACGTGTCTAGCACCGTCAAGCGCCCCAGCCAATTATCCAGCCTATCCACTTTGAGAGATCGCGGAACGGACGTCGTGCCGCGAAAAGTGCTCCAGGTCCCGGCCGCACTCCATACCTAATCTTTCCGTACCCGTCCACGGCTTCGCTCCAGCCTCCTGGTCGTCTCCTCCTCATCGTCAATCTCCATCCGCTCGTTGTCGTTGGAATCCCCTCTCTCTGCGTGCCATTCCTTACTGCACGGGTCGGTTTTGCACGTTAGTTCTCTCTGCATTTGGTGTGCTTATTCGTCCGTCACTCCTTTTCTCTCTGCTGGCAGGAGTCCGACGTACACATGCGCCAGCCGAAATAGAGACCAAGAGAGAGACAGCTGGTGTCCGGCGCCCCATCACTCCTCCGTCATCATGGGATCTGTCGAAGTTGTATCGAGCCGACTCGAGTCGTTACCTCCTCGTCCGCCAACACCACCGCGCGAGACCAACCAAGCTATCGATGCTGCTACCACCAAGCATCTTCTCGTCATCCCCCCCTCTTCCGATCCACGACCTATGCACACGCCGCCGAATGTGTACTCACCCCTCTCCGGTGCCGACTCCACGAATCCGAGCATACGCAGAGCTAGGAAACGCGTGGGCTTCTCGGCCAAGGCACAATACAACGAGGCACCCATCTATCCCGACGCCAAATCCTTGCCGAGGCCTTCGCCGCTCTCTGCGCCGTCCTCGACGCAACCGAAGCCCGTCAAGGGTATCCTCAAGCAGACTTCTTCTCCCAGTCCACTGAACGCCAGCAACCAATCCGACACGCTGGCGACACCAGCAAACATCGCAGACATGTTGGAGTCGACGGTCAAGCAGCTTGCAGGTGCTGACAGGGACTCGAAGCGGGATGCGTATACCACACTCGTCATGACGCTCAAGACGTCAAACAACCTCCCGGATAGGATTGCGCTGCAGGGCAAGATGGGTCTCTTCGTCCAATTCATCCAACGGGATATTACATCAAAGAATCCCACAACCAACGGAATCGATGTTCCTCTCACCAACAATGCACTTTCCCTATTGGCGACATTCCTTCATTTCCCCGCTATTGCCTCAACGATACCCAACGATTTCGGTGTTTTCTTTATGGACCACAGCATCCGATCCTTCGAGGACTCGTCGACACCAAAGGATGTTGCTCGACACCTGATGCACTGTGTCGCTACCCAGGACTTTTCGTCGAAAGTCATGACCTCCGATCGCGTCCGCCGCCTGGTCGCCGCCCTCCGCAAGATCGAACAGCACTTGCAGGGAAAGAGTATTGTCATGTCCCGAATCATGATATATAGGAGATTGATGCAGCAGACCAAGCAGCTGATGGCAGCCCACTCCGATTGGCTCAACGACCTCTTGTCAGACATGTTGAGCACTATCAAAGACTTGCGAAATGCGGCGATATCCCTCGGTTTCGAGGCCGTCTACACGTTTGGCAAGGAGAAGTTGCTGTCGCGGAAGGTGATGGAGCTCTTTGACGCGTCCATTGAAGAGATGAAGTACGCAGAGCACTACCACCGACGGCTGTTCGCCATGGCCAAGGAAAAGGAAGACAGAACCATGACTGCTTCCGTCCCCAAGATCTGGAGTGTCATCATGCTCTTCATGCGCTGTCCGCTCGACCGTTGGCAGTATTTTAACCAGTGGCTGCAGCTCATCCAGATGTGCTTCAACAACAACGACCACCCACAGACCAAGCAGGAGGCGAACCATGCCTGGAACCGGTTCGTTTGGTCCATGCATACCGAGGGCCAATCTTTTGTGAAGCTTCTACCCACATTATACCAACCCCTTGGCAGCCAGATCAAGTCAAAATACACCAGCAAACACATCCGCGAGGTTGTTTTTGGCAGCATCTGCAACCTTCTTTACTACACCTTCAGGCCTGGCACAAGCACAGCACTCCTCGACAACTACTGGGACGCCGCCGTGAAGCCAATCACAGAACTCCCCAAGGTATCCCCGCGGAATCCTGATATCGTTGATGAGCACCTGCGGCAAATGACCCTGGTGCTGATCGGCCTCTTCGACTCATCCACGCACCGAATCTGGAGGGAAGATCGTATTAAGGAAACGACTCTCGCCCGACCTGAAGAGCTTCCATCTATCGATCCCAAGTGGATCCGACGCAACGCAGCTAGTGTTTTCCAGGTCATGGACCCGATCATGGACAGGCACTTTCTCGAGCTCGCGGACAAGAAGAGCCAAGTAAATCGGTTATGGCGCACCCTAGTGGGAGCTGTTGCAGCCGCCTGCTCGAAAGAGATCAAGGTTTCTGTCGACACCACCGCTTTTCTTTCGCAGATGTGCAGTCTTCTGCTGAAGCACTGGGAGACTGGTTTGGGCGAGATGAAAGAGCCTGACTCAGAAACGGCGGTGCGATTCTTGGGAAGTGCGCGGGAGCTCATCACGATAGCGGTTGAAGCTTTGGGTCTGCTACCTTTCACCGAGAAGATGATTTCACTAGGACGCACTCAAACCTTTACGCCTGTCTCAACACCCTCTCACAAGCCCGGCAAGACCTCTGGAGACACTAGGACGCCCCTTCACCATTTGTTTGGCTTAGTCTCGCGGCTCCCTCCTGGTATTCCCGATAACGAGGACTTTGTCGACTTTTTCCGCGCCGTCTTCACGCCATTCTTTGCAAACAAATCACCAAAGGCCCGTTCAGACCTTGCTCAGGAGATGCTTTCCATTCCTCCCAGTTGGTCACCCACAGATGCCCACGTGCCCTATGCGCCATGGGTGTTTGCCTCCGATTGCCTGGTGGCCACTCTAAACATGTCTCAGAACAGTGCCCAGACAAACAGCTCAACTGGCGAGCCGATTCTTGGCCCCGAGTATCGTGCAGTAATTCGGCTTCTTGAGCGCGGATGGAAGGAGGCGCCGAACTTGCCTTGGCAACACTGGTGCACACTCTACTCCCTCTTGTCTAACAGATCCAGCGAGGAAGCTGGCGAAGCTGGCCGTGCCCTAGGGGCAATCGAACCACTTGCAAAGGTTATTCGGGAAAGCCTTCCCACAGAACGTGCCGCGACGATTCCCCCAAAGATTATTGTAGCTACAGCAGAGTTGCTGTCTGTTGCCAGTCATCCGCTCGACAGGCAAGCTCTTGAAGCAGCTCGGCGGCGATTATGGGGTACGGCTGTCACCGGCCCCAGATCGTTATCCTTCGACCCCTTCGACCACTTGTACAAGCTGACCAGTGAACTGTTGGAGCGTCTGTATGAGAATGGCGAGAATGGAAGCCTTGATGAAAGTGTCGCCAGTTTTCTTAAAGAAACTGCCGGCTTTTTATCCCGCTGCAACTCAGAGCTTGTTCCAAAGGCTGTGGCCAACTTGGAGAGCGGTCTTACCATGTGGATTCGGGACTCGCAGGGCATCATCAAGACTCGGCAGAGCCCTGCGTCATCGGAAGCTGTAAGTAACCACATTGATGAAAAAGGAAATCTTTCTAACCATGTGTAGGTCAAATTGCTGTGGGATACTATCGCAAAGATCACACTGTCAGGCGACAAGCCGGAAGAAATTCACTTGGATATGTACGAGGAGTTGATTTGCGCCGCCTTCGAAAGCAAGCATCGACACATTGTCAACTCGATCTCGGAGACATGGAATCGTCTGTACGAAAACGCAGAGAACATTCAGTACCCCGAGCACCTCAAGGCTGTGCTGCTTTCCGTACAGCCCATGGTCGACATTATTTTGCCAGGTCTCGAAGTCGCTAGCGTCGCGTCCACAGGGCAGAACCGGTCGTTTGTTGAGTCTCAAGACGACATCGAAATGCTGAGTGTCGAATCGACACGTTCGTCACGCAAGAAGCTCCGGTCTGTGTCAAACCAGTCCTCTCCGCTGAGCTCGATTCAGCGTTCTTCTGCGAAGCTCAAAGTCCAAAAGGCCTCGAAGAGAACGCGTGGCAAGGCTCGTACTCCTACAGCTCGCTTGAGGCACGACGATTCACAAATACAATTTGCGCCAATCGAGATGTCGCCTTTGAACCCCAACGCAGACGTGCAATCGCAGGTTCTCACTGAGCGACAGAAGGAAATCCGGGAAAGACAGAAGGATACTTCAGCAATGTTCCCTGAGATGAACTCCAGCCCTGCTCCTCAATCCAAGGAGAATGAGCCTACCAAGCCTGACGCCGGTCCAGAGAAGGGCCCCGAGACTCCCAAGGATGTCACGCCAAAGCGAAGCCAGCGGTACGAAGAATTTGTCAGCTCAACCCCAACTCCTCGGCGAGGCCAAGCTATTGCTATTGCCGAGCAAGACCACGATCAGGACATGACAGACCCGCCATCTTCGCCACCTGAACCCCGTCCTTTCCCTCTGCTCTCCCAGATCAAGTCGCGATCTAGCAGTCGCAGTGAGCTGGAGGATTGGCATTTCAGCTCTTCTCCTGTTTCTGGCTCACCTCCTGTGGAGGCTGCGGCCTCGACGGAGGAGCCCACCAAGCTCGAACTGTCGAAGAACGCCGTGCCTCAGCAAGAGTCGAGATCAGCCAGTCCTGACTTGGGCTCCGCCGTTGACGACTCATTCCAGATGATACCTTCCAGCGTTGTTGAACCCGAACTTCCTCCATCTGCCTTCGAAACGGCGCCGGAGGCCCAGGAATCCGAGGACATCAACACCGAGTCTGCTCTGGAAAATGAGGCCGAAGACACTCCCTCTACTCCTAAGAACACCCGGACGGTCGACATGGACGAGCCAAGGTCGGGCGGCGAGGTGTTTGTTGACGCTCCTTCCAGCCCTGCGCCGAACGTTCTCACCCGCTCCGCCTTGCGTAACGCTGCTAATAACCGGTCTTTTGAAATGAGTGACGGCGACGAAAATAGCATGTTGAGACTGGTGGTGGAACTCGACCGTAGGCGGTGCGACCTCCCGATCAACGACTACCCTGCAGTGTCACCTCCCCGAGCTGACAGGACACCCAGGAGCACGAAGAAACAGAAGACACCTGTGCTGGACTGCATCACTGTTGGCGGCGATGACGACTCTGACGAGGAAGAAGTTGACGACGATGAGCCGGCGGAACTTGCCCTGTCCCAGGTGGAGACCCGATCCCGGAAGAGCAAGTCCCTTTCGCAAGAGGCACTCGCCACCCCAGCCGATTCTACTACGGCTTCATCCCCCGACAAGTCTGGAAAGAAGAAGCGCAAGAGGGGCTCATCGAAGTACGACACACGTCGCAAGAAGCGCCGCTCCGTCGATAACGCCGATGAGGTCGTCTCGTCGTCGCAGCCCGAACCGGAAGTTTCGCAGGCTGATACTTCACAAATGATGTCTCCCCTTCTTGGAGCATCCTCTCAGGAGGTCCAGCCCGGTCCACACGACACACCCTCCCGTCGGTCCACCGGATCTCGCAGCGATGACTACGAAGCCGAGCTTCAATCCCAGGTTGTCGCCGAGCAACAGGAGGCAAGCTTCCGCGAAAGCCAATCTCAGGAGTCGCCGATGGAGCTGCAGCCCACCCCGAGCGCCGCCTTTGAAGACTCCATGGAGGTTGAAATTCCTGCACAACTCCCCGCGTCTACCCCGGCTCACGTCCGACCTCCTTCAGAATCTCTTTCCCCACAGCCTGTGTCCCCAGGTATGGAGGAGATCCCCGAGGAGCCCGCAGAGAAGCCCGCCAAAGACGTCGCCATGCTCGACTCCCTCGGCAGCGTCCTCGCCAACCTCCGCTCCGCGTCCTTGTCGCGCGAAGAGGTTTACAAGATGGAGGATATGCTCATGGACATCAAGCGCGAGCTCTTCGCCGCCGAGGCTCGCGGACGAGCTTGAACCCGATAAACACCACCGTCCCATCAAATACCACTGTCTATTGTTATTATTGTCCTTTTCTTTCCCATCATCGTCTCCACGGGGACATGTCAATATTCCTGACACACAAACCACAACCACACCAACATTATTCATCACGAACTGTTCTTGCATTACCGGCGCAGATCTTTTGGGTTCATCGGCCTTGGAGAGGGAGAGAGACTCAGGGTAGCTGCACGTATTATTTTCTTGATTGTACGAAAAAAGAAGAAATTTGGTTCTTTTTTTGGGAGGAGACCCAAAAACTAGCCATTGCATGAGGGAGGGAGGGGCGGAGGAAGGGCAAGCCAGGGTCCATTCGTCGTCATTGTGTATTCCAGGAAAAATTGTCGCGAAGCATGCATCTGAGGTGTTGATGAACCCCACCCATCACCCAGAATAATGAAAACCAAAATATAATTCAGCCATGACCTGCACGAGTTTCTCTTGCTGTGTGAAGTGAAGAGGAAAAAAAGACTTGCTTGATGGCGTGGGCCGTTTCAATCGTGATTTGTATTTCAAAGGGTAGTAGTTAAAATCTCCGGGCCCTGCTTTGCCCGTACACCGCCCTCACCTGCTTGGGTTCATGATACCGTTTGTTTGCTCCCCGTCCTCCTCGCGCAACACACAACTCGCAAACACACAAACGTAGATTGGCCGTCTAAATAGCCCCCCTCTAACTTTGGCATTTCCTAGATTTGGTTTGTCCCCGAGACATTTCGAATGAAATACGTTTGTGAGCCTCTTGTCCCTCTGACCGTCCGTCCCAGCGACCATCGACTGCCAGACAACATCCACATCGTCAGATTACAGACCTGAACAACAGCGTCTGCCTTCACAACGCAGTAATGACCTGGGCGCCCTCGAAGGCATCGTTGGGCTCCAGCTTCTGCCAGCCCTTGACGGCGCCGGGCTCGACGCACAGCATGTTCTTGTAGCCGTCCTTGGGGGCGAAGTCGGCGATACCCTGGGCCTTTTCGATCCAAGGGTTCCAGACGACGACATTGTCGAGGTTGTCGCGGACGACAGAGTAGACGGGCTCACCAGCCTCGACGACGGTGACGGGGGCCTTGGGGCCGGCGGGGGGAGTGTAGATGCGGTCTGTCTCGGAGGTGATTGTGATGTCGCCGGACTGGGTCTTTGCGGCGCCGGCGTCGACCTTGTCGGTGTACGGGGCGTTGTCGAGGCCTTGGACTGAGATTTTTGTGATGTCCTGGGGGTCGAAGAGTCAGTATGCGGTGAGAAGGGCAGGCAGAGAACGAATACGAAGGAAAGGGGAGGGAAGGAAAGGGAACGTACGTTTACACGGAGGTAGGTGTGCAGCAGGACCTGGCAGTCAAACGCCTCCTCGCCCTCGTTCGTGATAACGATTGACGTCGAGAGAGACTCGCGGTCGAGGGTGACGCTGTAAATGGCCCCGAACTTGTAACCCCACTGGGCCTTGGTCTGGTCGTCGAGGTTGGCCGAGGACAGGCCGAAGTCGAGCTTCACGGAGGAGCTGTCGCTACCCTCGCTGGTGGACTTGCCGAGGAACTCCCAGCGGGAGGAGCGGGCGAAGCCGTGCTGGGAGAGCTTGGCGGTGGGCGGGTGGGCGTCGGAGGGGGGGCCGAAGACGGGGAAGACGAGGGGGATGCCGCCGCGGACGGGCTTCGTGCCGTCGAAGACGGTGTTCTCGGAGAGCCAGAGGCGGTCGCGGCCGGAGGCGGACTTCCAGGAGAGGACGGTGGCGCCGTGGAGGAGGACGGAGACAGATTCGCCGGTGGGGAGAGTGGCGGTTACGCGGGTGTTTGAGTGGGTGATATTGACGGTCGCTTGGGGCGGCAGGCCTGGCGTGGTTGCCAGGGCGGCGGGCTTGTTGGGCCGGTCGACCATTTTTGCTGGAGTTTTGGGCTGTTGTTTCTGGAACTTCTGTGTTTTCGAGGTTGTGAGGCTTGGAGGTGGGATGCCGGGTGGGCTGTATTGGGACGATGTGTCGCGCGCGGGGTATGGCGGAGCTCTCTGTTGGAGGTGGTGGGATGGGGGGAGGGAGAGACGGCGCTTTTGGCTGCACCGGGCGGTCTATGGGGATGCGGATGGAGTAATCGTGTGTCTGGCACCAAGATCGGGGTGGGTGAGAGGTTGTAGACGGACGGAAGATTGCGACGTTTGGCAGGTTGAAGAGGTGGGATGTAGCAGTCGGACGGATGGTGGGCGGTGGGTATGTAAGCAATCTTTCTGGCGGCGGCAGCAGCAGAAGCACAGCAGAAGCTTCGACGGGGGAGTGAGGTCAGGTTCAATCGGCGGTCTTTGTTCCTTGCTGGGAAGAAATGGCGGGGTAAAGTGACATTGGGCCGTACAATGTTTGGAGGGGGAGGGGCTAAGCTTAGGCCGCGGGCTTAGCGTTGGAGGTCGCGGAAGCCAGGGCAGCTTCAGCATTTCTCAGGCACCTTGGGCAGCGGCCGGCAGGCACACCCCTCGCGGAGATACAACTGGACCACGTAGCACTCCACCGTCGCAATGCGGAAAGGTACTTTGCATCCGAGTCTCCCGGGCTAAGGTACCTCACTAAGGTACCTACCTTAGGACTCCTAGGAGGCTAGGAGCAATAACGTCAGACACGGAGGCGAGCAATCAGGAGCTCGGGGGGTTTAGTTTTAAGGTAGACCCAAGCTGCGACCGCGGCGCCGCAGCAAGCACTGAGGTACTGGTATGATAAGCACTTGATGGTTCCACAACATCTGCACCTGTGGTCTTTGCCCGGCTCGTGATCGAGGACAACTACAGGGAAGTTTTCGCCTACATTCTCTCATTTTGCCCCATTTGACTGACTTTCTGTCGCTCTGCTAAGCGTCGTATACTCAAGCTTCCTCACGAGGCAGCCCACCGCCGAATTCCCACCCTTCTTCCGCCTGTCACTCTGAAACAAGCTTCATCCTCAACCACCTCCCGAACGACTCACCCCTGTTTGATCAGTCTTGGGGACAGCCCAGCAACGCCCACCCCTTCGGTAAGACCAGGTACATAGTAGGTTACGGGATAAGGCAGCCCACCTATCCAGGGGCTCTGTTTTGTGGCGAGCTTGTTTCCTTTCCTGGGTTTGGTTCGCAAAGAATTGCTTCCGAGCGGAACAGCTGTCTTTATTTCCTGCATATGGATACGTGGTTCTTGGAGAAACCAGAGTCTTCGACAGAAACGAATGCAGGGGGGTTTTCTTGTTAACCCTGCATAAGCTTGAGGTTGTTCGGAACGTTGTTGCAAGCCACGAGGCCGCCGGTGGACAAAGCCGTAACGGTGCCGGACCCGTCGGGGATGGTGTCCCCACTTTCCCGGACGACATACCGCTTTCGTGGTCGCCGTCATGGACGACCTTACTAACCACGCGTGTTCCTGGGCTTCCTTTTCGAAGGAACATAGTGTAACTTGGACTATATATTGTATTGGATTACTATATACTTATATTTATCCCCATCCCTATACTATCTCTATTTATCCTTATCCCTATCTATCCCCTAGAGTAATATATATATTTATTAAAAATTAATATATTATATTATATATCTTAGTTTATTAAAAGATTTAAAGTAAGTAATATTATTTTTAGTATCTTTTTTACTCTTTTTTAAATTAGTTTTAATTTAATAATATATAGCTATAAAATCTCTTTAAATAAAATATAAGAGATCCTCTCTATTAAGTAATATAATAAACTTTTTAAGTTTAACTTTAGTAACTAGAAAAGCTATAAATACTTTTTCTAATATACTACTTAATATTAGTTTACTATATTTACTAATATACTTTTTTATTATTTTAAGTTTATTTATAATATTATATATAATACTAAAGCTAGGGTTTTCTTATTATTATGAGGGGCTAGCCCTAGTTTGTTCAACTTTAGGGTGCCTCAATTAAAGTAATTTAAGCTACAGAAGGGAGGTTTCTAGGAAGTTCCTTATATAGAGGAAAAACAGGTATAGGGCGACTACTAAGCAAACGCAGTTGCTGGGGGTAGAATTCTTCTAGGTCTGTAGCACTATCTAGATATTAACGTAGGTATAGTCTGTAATATATACCCCCCCCCTTCTAGCTTTTATATAAGTGCAGGCTTAGTATAAGCTAAGGGTAGTAGGTATAAGCTAGAATAGGACTAGTATTATATTAATCTAAGCTGCTAACTACTCTGCACCCTATAAGTAAATAATATAATAATAGGATTTTTATACCTAGTTTGCTTCTAGTTTTTTCTTCTCTTATTAACCTATATAGTAATAAGTTAATTAATTAATTATAATGTTATTTAGCTAACTTTTTATTATTATAGTAGTATTTCTAGTATGCTCTCAGCCTGTTATTTATATAAATTAATTAGACCTAGATCTTTATTAATTACTAACTTATGTAGACCTAATTAACTTACTCTCTCTGCTTCTGTAATAGTGCTGCCTCTTATATAAAAATACCTACTTTTTTCCTATTATTTCACTATAATTAACTCTATATAGCTTACCCTATTAGACTCTAATAAGGAGATAGAGTCTCCTCTTGCTATTCTTAGTAGCGCTTTGCCTTCTAACTATTCTGATTTTAATAGCTTCTCTAACTATAAAGAGCTTATTATTAAGGAGTTTAACTTCTTTAATAACCCCCTCTACGCCCTAGAAGGTTAGGATCTATAGGAGTATTTTAACTAGCTTCTCTCCCTTTGTTTTATTATTAAGAACTTTTTTATATATTTTTCTTATATTTATTTATTACTCTTCTAATATTTTACTAGGGCTTTTATCTATATTAGTTTATCTTTAGTAGTATCCTCCTAGATAATACTTAGAAACCTCTTTATAAGATCTCTTATTTAAAGTATATATCTATTATAGCTAAGGCTAATAAGCTTAGTAACGTTATAGCTTGCTATAATATCCTTAAGTAAGGTATATTAATTTCACGCTTTAGGATTATTTTTAAACTAACTATTATTTTAAGTAATATTACTTAGTATATTTACTGCTCTAATAAATCTATTAAGTCTATTTATATTAATATAGGTGTTTATCTTCTGCTATTTTATTACTGCTTTTCTAATAATTTACTAAAGTAATAAGAGTATAGTCTGCTATTAGGAGAAGTTTGCTTCTCTTAGCTATAACTATTTTATTTATTATAGTATTAATAAAGTAACTTTAGTAAGTTCTTATTATTCTGCTGCTTTAGTATAGTTATTAATTTTTTATTAGCTTTCTGTTTAGATTAAAGTTTATATAGAGCTCCTTTATACTACCTCTATTTAAAGCTATAAGATTTATACTAAAGCTAAGGAGAAATATACTGCTAAGGTAGCTGCTAAGGCTGTTACTTTTGCTATTACCTCCTTTATACTCTCTATTAGTTCTCTAGCTACTTTTATCCTTAGTATTTCTGCTACTACTTCTGTTTTAATATCCCTCTTAGTTAAGCTTAATAAAGCTTAGTTATACTACTTTACTTAGGTTTACTTAGATATAGTTAAGGTTTTTTATAAGATCTATTATAACTCTATTCTATTTCTATTTTTAGTATTTTAACTTTTTTTTAGCTTATTAATACTGCTGCTGCTGCTTATAATAAGTAGGAGGAGTAGAAAGTTTATTTCTAGAGTTTTTATTTTGTTTGCTATCTGCTTATCTTAAGCTTATCTTATCTTATTATAACTTTCTATAGCTTTATATTATAATAAAGTCTTTTTTATTTCTCTATATATTTCTCTTTATAAACTACTCTAATATCTTTCTTTCTATTTTATTCCTATTTACTTATTATTATTTAATTATAATACTGTATATTAGGGGTTGCTATTATTTTTATTAATAAGGCTATATTTTTCTTTAAACTTATTAACTATTTAGTTATCTTGAAGGGATTATAGAGGCTTTTAAGTAGGCTAGCTATAACCTGCCTATTTAACTAGTAACTCTTAGTGCTTACCCCTATTTATATATTTCTATTATACTGCTAGAATAGACTTAACTTTCTATTTATCTTTTCTATTTTTAAAAATAAGTAGTAGTTAGAGGTTATTAATTTCTTAGCTTAAAAGTAGGTTATTAGTAGTATAATATAATAAGCTAATATAAAAATAGTTATAAATCTTATTTAGAATATTTAACTTAACTATTATAAATAAAACTATTTTAGTCACCTTATACTTTAAGTATAGCTAGTCTAACTTCTTATAGGGTTGCTCTATATAGAAGTTTACTAATAATAACTAAACCTTATTACCTACTTTATAGCACTCTATTAGTATCCTCTTAATATTTACTAATTACTTTATTATCTATTAAGCTGCTGTAATAATAGCTTAAGCTAACTTAGTAGTTATTTTTAGTTTATTTATAAACTTATTAGTAGCTAACTTATATAAATTTACTAGCTTTAGTATAAGCTGAACTACTAATACTAGTTTAATATAATACTTATAAGTAAAGAAGAAGAAGCTTATTCCTATTATAGCTATATTATAGCTATTAATTACTAATTAAATAGAGAGTAGGTAAACTTCTTAGTTATCTTAAATAAAGTTAACTATAACTTATAGGACTGCTTAAATTTCCTAGTTAAAGCGCTCTATTACCCTATCTATCTATAGGTAAAAGGTGGTGCTTAAATACTACTTAATCTTTATAAATATATAGAACTATTACTAAAACTAATTTATTTAGTTACTATTCTTATTACTAATAATTAACTTAAGTATACTATAAAATTAATAATAGTAGTTTATAAAGCGTTTTATATATATTTCTATATCTATTAATATTATTCCCTCTAAAGTTATTATCTTAGAAAGCTTATCTACTATTACCTAGAGGTATTTAGACCCTATCTTTACTATATAGAGAAGATCTATAATAAAATCTATAGTAAAGTTACAGTAAAGCTGTTTAGCTATTAGTAATAGTTAGAAAAGTTTATATTTTGCCTGTTACTATATTATTTTATAACTACACCTATTATAGTTTCTAGTAAACTAGCAGATAGCTAAAGATTATTTTAGCTAGAAGTATTGCTAGGCTAAGATAGCTAGAGTATTATTCTAACTTAGGTAGCTTATTATTACTAAGTTATAGTACTTTTAGATTAACTATATTTAAAGTGCGTTCTATAAGTAGTTTTTATTTATTAACCCTAATACTTAGATTTAGTCCCTGAATATTAACTAGTTAAGAGTATTAACACTACACTTAGCAATCTATAACTTTAGGCTTAGCTAGGGAGGAAAACTTTAATTACCCCTCTTCACTATAAAGTATACTCCCTAGTATTAGTTATTATCTACTTATATTTTATTCTATAGTTACTAGAGAGCTAAGTCTTTAAATACTATTATAATAGGGGCTTCTATAAGCGTTAGCCTTTATATCTTTTCTAAGGTAGAATTAGAGATTATTTATATTACTCTCCTTTTCTCTTATTTATCTTCCTATCCTTTTAGTATATCTTATTTGTAGTATAAGAGTATATTAGGTATAGCTACTAAGCAGCTTAGATAATATTCTAAGTAGAAATTATATTTTAATAGCTGCTCTGCTTAGTAGCTTTGTTATTCTGTTAAGTACTGCTTTTGCGTGAAGTATTTGAGGCTTTTATAGTTAGTTAAGACTTTAAATCTAAAGTAGCTTTTTAACTTAGTATCTTATATGCTTAAATAAGTAATTACTGCTAATAGCTTTTTATTATAGATTAGATAGTTATACTAAGTAGAGGTAAGCTTCTGTAAGTGAAAAGTAATAGAATAGTGCTGTTCTTATATGTCTTCTTAAGTTAATACTCTTCTTAATATAAATCCTAAGTAATCTATCTTAATAGTTATTAAGGCTTAGGAGTTAAAGTAATATAGTACTAGTGTAGTTTAAAAGTAGTGCTTAAGTATCTGAAATATATCTTCTTATTCCTTGCTCTAAATAAATAGTATTTCTTTTTTTGTGAGAAGAGTGAAAAGTTTTATAACTTTTAAATACTCTAATATAAATATTTAGTAGTAATTAGTAAACTCTAGGAAATTTTATAACTTTTTTATTAAAATAAGTGCTTTCTACTTAATAATTACTTATACTTTTTCTGTGTTATAAGTAATATCTTTACTTGCTTTTAGAATAAATTCTATATATTTTACTGTTTTCACTGAGAACTTATATTTTGTTAGGTTAAGGTTGAGGCTAGTATCTCTAAAAGCTTAGAAAACCTTATAAACTTTCTATTTATAGTCTGTTTAAGAGCTGCTGCTATAAACTAAAATATTATTAATATATGTTATTGTAAAGTTATTAAGGAACTTCTAAAGTATACTATTAATATACTGCTAAAATATTACTAGGGCTTTATTTAGTCTAAATAGGTAAACTAGCTACTTAAAAAGTCTATATTATATATAAAAAGTAGTCTTTTCTTAATGCCTTTCTGCTATATAAATCTTATAGAAGGTAGCTATAATATCTAGTTTAGTATACTATTTTATTAAGCTAACCCTCTAAAAGGTTTCTTAAATTAAAAGTAGAGGGTAACAGTTTTATTTTATAATAGTATTTAATGCTTAGTAGTTATAATAGAACTATAATTCTCTGCTTGGTTTCCTAATAAAGAGTATTAGTATGCTAGCAGGAGACTTATTAGCTTAAATAAAACCTTTATTAAGTAGGTTTATAAGAGTTTTCTTAAGTATTAGTAGCTCTTTTCTTAATATGCTATAAAGGGGACTTTAGAGTAAAAGTACTTTTCAGCTAGAAGTATTACGTTTAAAGTAGATTTTATAGTTTATGCTGAGGTAACTTAGGGGTAGGAGGTATAATTTAGCAGGCTTAAAAAGTTCTATAAATTTGTTGTAAATATATTATAGTAATTTTCCTAAGTAATTCTCTAGTTTCTTTGCTTTAAGCGTTTTCTTAATATCTTTTAAACTTATAACCTATATCTCTATAGTAGTTTTAGATAGCTATTTCCTGCTAACTCTCTAGTAGATTGTTATAAATAAGGTAATATTTAGCTAGTAGGCTTCTTAGATTTCCCTCACTTTTTAGAGCTCTTCTTATCCTTATAAAGTAATAATAACTTCTGCTTTCTTATAGAACACTTATTTCTATATTATATTATATATAATATTATTTTATTCTATCTATAGCTTCTCTAAAAAAAGGTTAGTATCTAATCCTTCTACTATATAAGTAAAGAGTTACTATATATATCCTCCTATTTTAAGATATAATATAGCTACTCCTTTTATAATAGTTTAAGCTATATTATCTATAAAACCTTATAATTACTACGCTTTGTAGTTAATATATAGTAAACAGAAGCAGTAAGTATACTAATAATCTACTATTATATAAATATTATAGCTATAGTTTATTAAAGCGTTAGTAAGAGTGCTTTTATTAACTTTAACTACTAATATTATAAAAAGCCTACTTATACTACGTTCTAACTGAAACTATTTCTAACTAGCCTACTTCTCTTCTATAACCCTTAATATCTAATTTCATACTAAGGTTACTTATTTCCTAAGTTAGAGAGATTATCTTTAACTTTAGGTTCTTCTAAGTCTATTCTAAGCTTATATTCTGCTATCTTTGCTACTTTAGGTCTATCTCTTAACTTCTTACCCTTCTAGCAGTCTCTTTAGAGATAACTAATTTAGTTATATTTAAAATAATAGCAGGTCTTCTAGCTTAGGCCCTCTCTTGTATTCTTATATAACGCACGCATTAACCCTATTATCCTAGTATCTCTATTTAGATTAACCTTTAAAAGGGATAGCTTTAAGTTAAAGGTTAAAAGCTAGTATAAAACGTTATAAATATAATATAACCCTTCTAGTTTCTATATAATATCTTGAATAAGGCTGATATACTTAGTATACTAGGAGGAGGTTAGGTAGTTAACTAAGTAATCTATAAGCTTAAAAAACAGTATTTAGTATAAATAGTTAATTTATATACTATTAAGCTAGGCTACCCTGCCTGCCTCAGCAATTATATATTTAAAGTATAATAAGAATAATATAAACGCTTTATTATACTTTATTTTAAGCTCTAAGAGTTTCCTAAGAGCTTTATTCTCTACGTTTAGGTCTCTATATATACAGTCTAAGTATATAAGAAAAGCATCTAATTTAAATAAGCTATTACTACTCCTTAAGCTATAGAAAGCTATAACTACTAATTATACTTTAGGTTCTAAGTAAGTATTAATAAAATACTATACCTCTTAATTACTAGGGTAGAAAAGCCTATCTATTTAGATCTTATTATTTATCTGTTATACCTATATAGTATAGTTATTATAGTTCCCCCTAAACTTCAGAAGGTTTAAGAGAAGCTTTATTTATTATATGCTGCTAACTTCTAGGGAAAACTCTAGCTGTAATAGTATTATAGCAGGTATAGTAGTTGCTTCCTATAGCAGTTATATAAGAGACTTATTCCCCTGCTGCTATGTAACTGCTAAACTATCTACCTATTTATTAAGCTAGGTAATAGCTATATAAATTGCTTTTAATGCTTCTCTACTTAATCTCTATATCTCTGCAGAGCCTGTATTTAACGTAGCTAGCTCTATTTTATGCTTGCTATCTATTATGCTGTATAACTAGTAAGGTAGGTATTTAAGAAAAAGCTTAGATATATAAGAAGCTAGCCCTAGTTTATTTAACTTTAGGGTGCTTTAATTAAAGTAATTTAAGCTATAAAAGGGAGGTTTCTAAGAAATTCCTTATACAGAGGAAAAACAGGTATAGGGCGACTACTAAGCAAACGTAGTTGCTAGGGGCAGAATTCTTCTGGGTCTGTGTAAGGAAATAGGATTACAGCGCCTAGCGCTGGTGCTGAGCCCTCGCTGGGCCTCTGCTGAGGTTTAACTAGATTAGTTAGCTAGGCCCTAAAAAGAGGTGCTGCGCGCGTAAGTGGCTAGAAGGGCTAACTTACCTAGTTAATGCTAATTAACCCTTACGTTCTAAGCTTATACTGCCCTCTTATCCTTCTCTAGCCTAGCTACTTAGGCTATAACCCTTATAATTAGGTAAGTTCTACCTATTATAGGTAGCTAGCTCTAGAATAAGTAGTAGTATAAGATCTTACTAAGCTATTACTAACGACTTTATAGCGCTAAGCGATAAAAATTTTACTTTAGAAGTAGTCTTTAGATTAGAGGCGCCTATAATAATAGCTACTATAGGCTCTAATATAGCTCTAATTGCTGAGCTTATTATAACTGTTTAGTATTAGGCTAATTAAAATAATATACTAATCTAAGCCCTCTTTATATGCTTTATACTAGCTTCTAAGGTCTTTAAAACTTAAGCTTATAAATATAAACGCCCTCTAATATATACTTATAAGATCTTTACTAAAAATAATATACTAGCTTAAACCTCTAACTAGCTAATAGCTATAAAAGATAGTAATACCCTCTAGTTTAAAGCTTTTAAGCTATAGAGGATCTATTAAGTACTTATAAAAGTAACCTCTAGCCTCTAAATATAATAGTATTACTACTAAGCTAGCTTTACTAACTTAGTATAAGCTAACTTCTCTATATTTACTTACTAAGAATATATTAATTTTAGCTTCTAAGAGCGCTATTTTTATAGCCTCCTTAATATATTGTAGTAGATACTAAACTAGTAGCTTCTTTAGTTTTTTACTAAATAATTAGTAACTTACTAAGTTTTTAGGACTTTAGACTTTAAAAAGTCTTAAGCTTAAGCTCTTACTTTTTACTTCTAGCTTTTACTCTAGCTTTAATAGAGCTTTAAATACTAGAAGTTTAATATATAGCAGCTATATGTTATAGCTACTATTATAGAGTAGCTATAAGAGATAAACCTAAAGTAGTATAATTATAAGATAGCTAGTAAGCCCTTAATACTAATAGTATAAGAAGCTATAGCTAAACTAGCTCTAAAGAGGCTTTATTTTAATTATAGTAGCTCTAATACTTTAAGTAGTATCTGCCTAAAGTGTAGTAAGCTAAGCTACTAAAAAGCTAACTACTAAGCTAATTTATAGTACTAAAAATACTATAAAAAAGGCTATCCTACTAATTAGTGCTATAACTGCTAATAAGTTGCTAAGCTCTCTATAAGCTTAAGTAGTCCTTATGTTAATATTAATACTATATAAATATATTTAATACTAAGTATATTACTAATAAGTAAGATTATAGGTATACTTATTATAAGAGGTGTATAGATTAAGAAAGATAGTATATTAGAGCTATATAATTACTTATTAGAAGATAATTAGTTATTAAATACTTAGGGGATAATAAGTAAAGCTAGTATATAGGTAAAAGACCTAAAGCTATATAGAAGCTAATAGTATATAGGTATAAAACCTAAAGCTGTTTAGAAACTAGCTTAGCTTACTAGTGTGTAAGTGAAAGACCTAAAGCTATATAGGAGGTAATAAACTATTTTTAGTAGCCTAGATATTACTAAGAGCTTAGGGGGCTTCTAGTGAAGCTGAGTATATATAGGTAAAAGACCTAAAGCTTTAGAAACAAAAGGATTAATTATAAGTGCTATAGAGGGTTTAAATCCCTATATAAGCAGGAGTTTTTTTTTATAGATTAATAGACTTAGAGACTAAGCCTTCTAGAGGGGGGGTATTGTGAGGAAATAGGATTATAGCGCTTAGCGCTGGCGCTAAGCCCTTGCCAGGCCTCTGCTGAGGTTTAACTGGATTAGTTAGCTGGGCCCTAAAAAGGGGCGCTGCGCGCGCAAGTGGCCAGAAGGGCTAACTTGCCTAGTTAACGCTAATTGACCCCTACGTTCTAAGCCCATACTGCCCTCTTGTCCTTCTCTGGCCCAGCCACTTAGGCTATAACCCTCACAGTCTGTGGCACTGTTCAGATGTTAACGTAGGCGTAGCCTGTAATAATTATATAGTAAATAACTTTATAATATAAAATACTAATTTATTAATTTTATTATAATAATCTTAGTATCTACTAAGATTTATATTATATAAAATATAATTTAATAGCTAATATAGTAAACTAGTTATAGTATATTTATAGATATATCTACTAAGAATATTATACTTAAAATTTCTTATATTTAAATAGCTTATCTATCTTATAAAGTATCTTAAACCTAGATAGTATTAATACTTTTTAATTTCTATATTAGTTTTATATAAAAGAAAACTTATAAAGTATTAAGTATAAGATAAGTATTCTAATTGTATATATAGAATTGTGTATAACTTTTAGCTTATACTACTTGCTACTAAGGTACTAAGTGTTCCTGGGCTGATTAACGAAGAGATATACTTTTACTAGGTTTCTCCCTGTTTCTCTTTGGAGAATCACAGCTGCGTTGCAAAGCGAGACCGATCGACGCTCCCATGGCATTCTCAGTGTCGTATTCATACTGATCGACCCGTTGTGGGAAGTCAACCGTGCCGTGTTGTTCACTGGCGTCGGTCATTCGTCGTATGGTAATGCGTTGCAGGTGGCATGCCTGATTCCACTCCTAGCTCGTTGGTGAGATAGTCCCGCGAACGCAGTTACTCTTGAAGATGTGGTTTCTGGAAACTGTGATTGCCTGACGAGGATACGATGTGATGATCGGTGAGATGCCGGCCCGATTTAACGATCGGAACTTCGGCTGCATTCGATCAACAGGAACACGAACTCAAACTGTCAGGAGAGATTGAGTTCACAGGTTTCAGCATGTTCTTGTCGGTTTCAATGAACAGCGTCCGTACCTCTCCAGACGTGCCTGAAAATCAACATGCCAACCCGGCAACAGTCCGATTCATGCCCAAATGACCAGATGAACACATAACACACCTTTTTCTTTTCTTAAAAAAATAAATACTCTTACAGAAGTTACCCCCGGTTTTACGCCTTGTCCATCCGGAAACCAATGCTATCCCGATCGTCCCTCACAACACGGCCCCACTCCAGCAGCAGACGGAAGAGGTAAATCTCCATGTCCTCCCTCCGAATCGCCTGCTCCGCCCACCGCTTCCCCTGCGTGGCGATCCACTCGCCGTCCTCCCATCGCGACTCCGTCTCGATGGTCCGCCCGTTGACCTTGCCCTTGCCGTTGAGCCCGACAAAGTACGCGAGCGTGCTGTGCAGCGCGTGGTACCGCATGTCGATCGGCACGAAGTGCAGCCACGGGATCAGCCGCTCGGAGTACCACTCCCCAAACACCGACGTCAGGAAGGGCACGCTGCCGGCGGAGCGGATGGTGCGCAGGAAGTCCCGCGGCGGCGCCGAGTCCTCGTCGAGGAGGAACACGTAGCGGTGCTCCAGGGGGTCCACGTCCGCGGCCACCTGTCCCAGCTCGGCACGGGCGACGTCGCACGCCGGGCCCTGACACTCATACTCGGTGATGCCGATGTTGAAGGGCAGGATGCCGTTGGCCTCGGCGGCGCGGACGGCCTCGTACGCGAAGTAGTTCTTCTGCGCGGGCGCGACGAGCAGCATCGTCACCTCGTCCACGACCGTGGCGTTGTTGACGAGGTGCACCAGCCGGTTCTTGTGGCTGCCGCGGAGCGCCTCGTCGCTGATGGGCCGGTCGCCGATGGCGCCGCGCCAGTAGAGCTCGTCCTTGCGCTGGCGGAACGGCTTGTTGAGGTCGCCGCCCTCGTCCTCCGGCGGCACGAGGGGGATGAGGATATCGTTGAAGCCGTCAGCCTTGGATCTGCCGAAGACGGGTATGAGTTCCTGGATCGGGTCGATCTTCGGGGCGGAGAGGTGGAAGCTGTGCAGGCGGGTGATGTCCTGTTGGTCGCAGAGAGCCTTGGACTCGGCCCAGCTGAAGATGAACTGGTCCTCCGAGTGGAACTTGACGCAGTCGGAGCAGAAGTCGCGGATGTTCCAGTGGAGGCCTGAGCGGCCGGGGCTGTCGGCGGGACAGACTGAGGCCTCGAGTTCGCGGAAGGCTTTGGTGGAGGCATAGGCCATTGCGTTTGATTGCGGTGCGGCGGGTGGCAGACCCAGTTGGGGTTCTGCGGGTTGGTTTTGAGCGGGTGGTTGGATCTCCTGTTTCGGCTCCTCCTGTTTGGGAGGCTCTTCTTCTTTCTGGCCCTCAGGCGCAGCATCTGGCTTCGGAGGCTCGGGAGGTGGCCCTCCAGCAGACTCCTCGGACCGTGATGATAGCAACTTAAACTTCTTGGACGAGTTCCTGCCAGCCTTGGTGTACCTGATCAAATCTGTCCACGGAGTCAGGACTCTCGGCTGATCAGCCAGGTTAATCGGGATCTTCATATCCGACAGATGCTCTACGAATCCGTGAATCATGTCAATCATCGCGTCGAGCATTCTCTTGTTCTCGTCGTCCCACATGTAGTTATGGATTGCTTTCTTGTCCTGGATCGTGACCACGGCCATCCGCGGCTCCTTCGGGATCCTCTCGTCGTACGCCTTGCGGATCGTCTCGGGCTTCATGCCCCAGAACGGAAGGATGTCGCTCTCCATCTGCTCAAAGTGATCGATGATGACGGACTTGCGTTCCTTGGCGAACTCGTACCACTTGTCAAAGTTGGGCGGCGGGAGACGCCCGTAGTGTCTCTCCTGGTAGACTTCGGCGGCGATGCGGAGACTGTCACTGGTCGAGGCTTGGCGCAGCCATCTGTCGCCGTTGACTCTGGCGTTGTAGATTTCCCTCTCGAGAGGGTGGCCCTTGACCGTGTCCGACTTGAGGGCGCCGTACAGAGTCATGCCCAAGAGGAAAAAGGGCAGCACGATAACGATTACCACCCTCCGGACGAAGAGGACGGATCTGATGTTGGCGGTGTACAAGAGGGAGCCGAAGCCCGTGGCGATGAAGTACAGCGGGAGGATGGCGCCGAACTTGGAATGGATCTGCCATTGGCCGATGCGCGTGACGTTTTGGTAGGCTGCTGACATTCCTGATATGAAGGTAATGACGCTGGCTGGGACGGAAGGACTAGTCTCGCAGACGAGGATGGCGAGCGAGCCGATTAGTGCGGTGAAGGTGAAGCTGTCGATGAAAATGTCGAAGAAGTATAGCGAGTCGAGGCCCCTGATGGACGTGGGGTATCCCTCATCGGTGGAGATGAGAGGAGAGGCGAGAATCTGGAAGACTTTGATGAAGACACCGGTCAGGGCTTGGATCACGCCGAGGGTTCTCAGCCTCAGCTTCGTCGTCTTTGTCCACGAGAGGATCCGGTGGAGGATGATGGCGATGGCGGCGTCCAAGAACAAACCCAGCAATTGGAGGGCAAGTGTCAGGACTCGGCTGTCCAGGAGAGTCGAACAGAAGAACGTTGAAGGAGGTTCCTGGTCGACGGCGAGGAACGTTCCATAGCCGAGAATCAGCGCGCTCAGAAGCATGGTGACATGAGCGCCATTAAGCCACCTCTTGACGTCTTCCCAGGCACTGTCCCATGGCTCGAGAGGGCGCTCTGGAGGCGGGAGCGGTCTTCGGCAGTAGTAGATGTCGTAAAACACTAGTAGCGTACACAAGAGAGACTTGTTACACTGTCAGCTTCATCCCTCGCCACGCATTTGGTCAACGTACTTGGACTCCTGGCGTGGAGCACTGCAACTGCGCCGTAACCTGATGAAAAACCTCCAACCTCAGAAAGACCATGAACACCAACAACGGCACATAATACCGCCTCGGTCTGGCGGGGACAGACGCCTCAAATGTGCCCTTGAGCGCCGCCTTGCTCTCATCTGCTCAGAAGTCAGTCTCTTATTCCCCTTTCAAGATTCACACTCTTAAACTCACCAAACCTGCCATCAGCACCCGGCAGCCATTTCGCCAAGTAACTTGAGCCCCACGTCAAGCCACCCGATATCAGAAATATCAGAACGGAAGACAACCTTGGCCATTCTGCGAGCACACGTCAGCCTCCCGAGAAACTTTGTGGCGCGAAACGCTTCTTACCAACCAAAGAGTGTCTTTCAAAATTATACGAAATCCATAGAAACGACACAACAGCACTATCACCCCACGTTAGTCAGTTCTTCATTTTCCACACTAATACGCAGGACCGAAAATAAAACTCCAACGTCGTTGCTCGGGCCCTTTTTTCGTAAAATCGCTTACCATAGCGCCGTGAGATGCACATGCGCATCGCGTGCCATCGCCGCGAAAAGCAGATGGTGGGAATAACGTTCAAGCCTCCACAGCTGCTGCCATCAAACAGACCCCACGAAGAGAGATATGTCGAGCGAAAAACAAACAAACAAGTCAATTGGAAACAAGGTGAGCTTGCCGAGAAGCCCGAACACTCCGCCGGATTTTCATACAAAGACGAACTTTACGGATGGAACACGGAGCGAACACTGTCCAGAGCCAGGAACGGGCTGACCTGGGCCGATCCAGGGGGTGGCCCGGGTTCCCCAGCGGGCAGCATCTGTAATTACATAAGCCCAATTAGACGGCACAGCACGCGGAGGGATGTGAAGAAAACCCCTTTAAACGACGCGTGCCCACCCTGGCTCCGCCACCCCTGGACCGCGTCAAGCTTCCTTCCGTTCCCTTCTGCCTGGAGCATACGAGACAGCAGCTGGCGGACTGGGACGTTACGGTTTGGAATACCCACTTCCAAAGGACCGTCCTCCGTATTCCCCGTCCTCCCGCGCCCGGCATCGACGGCGATCTTCGTGGGCTGACATCACACCCATCGTTTTCCCACCACAAAGACCAGTTCCTCAATTTTACTGCTGCTCAACATTCGACATCCCCCCCAATGGCGCGAACATGTCCGGCCTCAATGACTCCCCCATAGTAAAACGTCTCGCCGTCCCGGCAGTCTGCCTGCTCATCGCCTTCCTTGCCTACTCCTCCCAGATCCTCTTTTACGTCGCCGACGACTCCCTCCCGCCCGGCCGGCTGTCCAAGACCGAAACCTACATCTTCAACACGTTGCTGCTATGTCTGTGGTACACCTACTACAAGGCATGCACCGTCGACCCCGGCCGGTACACCTTTCCCGACGAGGTCATCGAGGTCCCGGAGCCAGATGAATACGGCCTCCTCCGCCGCTGGTGCAGAAAGTGCTCCGCGCCCAAACCCCCGCGGGCGCACCACTGCCGCTCATGCCGCCGCTGCGTGCCCAGGATGGACCACCACGTGAGCCCATTCTTCCCCCTCTGCCAGCCCTTCTAACATCTTCCCCTCGACAGTGCCCCTGGACCTCCAACTGCGTCTCGATGCGAACCTTCCCGCACTTCCTCCGCTTCCTCCTCTACACCAACCTCTCGCTCTGGACCCTCGCCCGCCAGCTCTACCTCCGCTTCGCCGACCTCTGGGCCCACCGCGCCCTGCCCTCCTACCTCGGCCCCTCCCTCCCCGTCCTCGTCCACCTCACCCTCCTCTCCCTCGTCACCTTCTTCACCTCCCTCGCCCTCTTCATCCTCTTCTTCTCCACCCTCCGCGGCTGGGTCCTCAACGAAACCATGATCGAGGGCTGGGAGCTCGACCGCCACACCGCCCTCTGCGAGCGCACCTCCAAGAACGGCAGCGGCGACTTCTGGTCCGTCACCGGCCCCGACGGCAAGAAGCTCCGCCTCGAAAAGCTCGAGTTCCCCTACGACGTGGGCATCTTCGACAACCTCGCCCAGGCGATGGGCACGCGCAACGTCCTTCTGTGGTTCTTCCCCTTTGCGGGGAACCCCGAGATCAGCAAGAGCGGGACGGGGTGTGGGTGGGACTGGCCCGAGAACGGGCTCAACAGGACGGAGGGCATGTGGCCGCCGCCGGACCCGGACAAGATGCGCAGGGGACAGGGCGGCTGGCCCGGAGCGGCGAGGGGCGCGGATGGCGTGCGGGTTCCGCGGTACGCGAGTAAAGAGGAGGAGCTGGAAGCTTTCAAGTCACGGCAGGAGGCGGACATGAAGAGGTGGCACGGGGAGAGGTCGAGGCTCATGGCGGAGCTGGAGGAGGCCGATTACGAGCTCGTCTCGGAGGAGTCTGATGACGGGTACGAGCAAGGGGCAGACGGCGAGCCGGGGTGGACGAATGCCGACGGCGAGAGGCTGCAAGACTTTGGGGTAGACGAGGACGAAGACATGACAGATGACGAGGACGTCCCTCTCGCCGAGATTCTGCGTCGTAGAAAGGTTCTGCAAAAGGACGGAGAGGAATAGAACAATGTGGCAACATCACAAAGATACAAAAAACAAGTAAAACCGAAATTTTAATAGAGAAATCTTTTCTTGGGATAGTTCCCCAGGTTTCTATACTAATCATTGCCTCAAACCAACACAATGGGGAGGGGCATCCAAAGGAAGGGCTCGCACATGCCATTGAATCCCCTAGACTCCAAATTCTACCAGACAAAAAAAGGTCGGCACACAAGACGCAGGACTGCAAATCCTCCCTTCCGCCCATAGGGTTGCCCTGATCCTGTATGCTGAAAGAAACTCAAGAGAAAAAAACAAGGAATTTGAAAAAAAGGGCAAACGTTTGGGTTTTTGTGTGACCATGAACCGCTTTAGCCACTCTAGACGCATTTCCACGGTCTTCTTTTTTTTCCATCCCTCCATCAAGTGCCAAAAGAGTAGCTAGCAATCGTGTCGTGCAATCATGAAGCATCAATCCAGGGTGGGGTCCAGATCTATAACAAGAACCCGACGACGGTACCGTCCCTGACAGTCCACGCACAGAGAAACAGCGGCAGCTCGATTACCAGTCATCGTCCTCGTCCTTCTTCGCCATCGCGTTCTTTCTCGCGAGCAAGGCGTCCGCCAAGCTGTTGCCCAGGCTGGGCGTGGGGGTGTTGCTGCGGCTGTCAGAGCCGTTGGATCCGTTCAAGCTAAGACCGGAGTCGCGGGCGGGAGTAGGAGCAGGCTTGCGGCCGGCAGCGGGGCGCTTCACGGGAGGCTGAGGAGGAGTGGGCTTTCCACGGGCAGCCCCGCCGTTGGGAGGAGGAGGAGGCGGGCGAGGGGCCACTACCGGAGCGGGGGCTTGCTCCTCGACGTAGGCAGCAGGCACCCAGGCTTGGCCTCCGGTGTGCTTGGCGAGCCACCAGCCTATGGGGGTTAGTCTCGTGCGCGTGACGAAAAGGGCGGATGTGCTTACCGTTGTTCTCCTTCTGGACAATTTCAATAAGATCGCCAGCACGGATCGTGAGCTCGTTCTCTCGCTGGCCTGCGAAGTCGTATAGGACCTTAGCCATGATCCTGCCGGGCGCGGGAGGCGCAGCAGGGGGAGGAGGAGGGGGCATTCTGGTCGCGGCAGCTGGCTTGGTGTGTGTGGGAATAGCTGCAGAGGCGGCTTGTTGTTGACGTCCAAAGGGTCCTGTCTTGGCTGAGCTAACGGAACTGTTGGAGCTGTTGGAGACAACTGAGCTGGCAGCAGCAGGGATCTGAGGAGTAATGGAGGGCCCCTTCTTCGCCGAAGAGGCACCTGGGCGGGGCTGGGGCCGGCTGCCAGTAGTGCGAGCTGGTCTGCCATTGGGACCACCAGGCCTGATGAGCTTGCCGCGCGTGATGGGCTTGGGAGGGACTGGCTTGCCCTTCGGTGTCGGCTTGGAGACAGAGGAAGGAGGCTCGCCAGGCTGGGTGTGTACAGCTCCACTCTTGTAGTAGTCGACAGGTTGCTGAGAGTCTTTGAGGACCTTCACAGCCTGCATCTTGCCGGGCTTCTTTGCGTACTCGATTACTTCACCAATCTTCAAGCTAAAGCCACCAGGCATGACCTGTTGCATCTGCGTGAACATCTCGGTCTTCAGTACACAGTTCAACAAAGGATCAGCCTCTTGCGGCGATCCCACGCCTAGGGAGAACCAATCGTCGCGAGCGGTCGAAGTACCAATGAACTTGATAGCACCCAGTGGCATTGACCGCTCCACGGAGATCTGCGGCTGGTGGTTGACCAGCATCTGCGCGACGATATAGAACTTGCTGTTAGTGACCACCAAGATACGGGGACTAGGCTTGCTGGATCGGCCGAACTTGGCCTCGAGGATCTCTCCGCGGCAAGAGAAGACGGCTCTCTCGTTGTTGCCAATGCCAATCGCGTTTCTGATCTGAGAGCCAGGACCAGCTGATGCGTTGATGCCAAGGTAATCTCCCAAGAATCTGCGAGAGCCAAGCAAACTGTATCTGCGTCTCTCTTTCCGGTTCTGGAGAACTCTGTGGCCCTGGTCACGCAGCTGCAAGAACTCGGCGCCGGTTCTCTTCTTGCGCCAGAACCGTTGAATACGGGTGGCAGACTCTGCACGGTAGGCCAGATAGGCACGCCACATGCGCTGGATACGGGTGGCCATGTTGTGCCAGTATCGGTCTCTCATGTGCTCGAGGGCAAACAGGGTCTCTGGTGACTTGATGAAGGCCTTGGTGGTACCCATCTGCCACTCTTCCTTGGGAATACTCGTGTCCTTGAGAATTTGCTGGACCGCCTGCTGGTATGATCCTTGCCAGGTGTACTCGCCAGCGTAGGAGGTGGCAGGCGACAGCAGGAAGAAGCGGTCGACGAACTTCTCGAACGTCTGTCTGTATGCGAAACCGGCGCGGCGAATGCGAACGTTCTCCTGCAGACCGAGGTACTTGATCTGATGCAGGACGTTGGGCACATTGTACTCGGAGTACGACTTGTTCTCGTTGGGCTTGACGGTTCGGATGTATGAAGGCTGGCACTTCATCAAGGTCTCCACGAGCGCGTTCGCCGAGGCTCTGATTCTATCACCAGCGGAGGGCGGCTGCTTTCGGTTGTCTTGATCGACTTGGTGAGGGAACAAAGTGTGCACAAATTTGTTGCCGCTGGTGCCGAAGAGATTGAGCAGACCCTTGAGCAGCAGATCCTTGTTCTTGTCCGTAATTCCATCAACCGTGTAGGCGACGTCACCGGCGTAGTGCTTGATGATGAAGCTGCCTTGGCGGGGAGTCAAGTGGGGGTTGGACATGCCGTTGATGCTCTGCATAAAAGTGCGGTCAGAGGCAGCCGGGTCGGCGTGGGCGGTCTTGGTCGCATCCTTCATGGCGGACAAGATACCGGGAGGCCGGACCGCCTCGATGAGGTCGCACACGATCTTGTTGTCGAAGTACTTAATAGGTGTCCACTGAATCTGTTCGCGTGCGTACTCGTCTTGCTCGGCCTTGAGGGTCAACTGAATGAAAATCTGCTGCAGCTTTTCGTTCACGTAGTTGATGCAGAGCTGCTCGAAACTGTTCTTTTCGAAAATCTCGAAGCCGTAGATATCGAGGATACCAATGGTGTTGACCGTTGCCTCCTTCGCCTTCAAGGACTTATTGACACGTTCGACAATCCAGTCAAAGAGGTTGTTGTAGATTGCCTTGGACAGAGCATCTCGGGTCGCGACGGCCTGGGCAACGTTCGTGGGGGATTCAATGACCTCGCCGTTTCGCGGAGTGAGGATACGGATCGTGATGGCCTTGATCAGCTGGTCCGAAGTGACCTCCAACAGATAGGCCAAGAAGTCTACGACCGACTGGTCGGTAACTGCGGCGTAACCGTCTTGACCTTCGTGGAACTGAATGTTGCCGGCCCACAGGATGGCAGCCAGCATGCGGTGTATCTCGTCCTGCTCAGCCTGAGAGAGACCAATAATCTTCATGGCCTGGAGGGTATCGTTGTATTCGGCCAAGTCGTCGATTCCGTCAACCTCGAGACACTTCGATCTGCTAGTGTAAACGTATGTCTCGGGCGTTTGAATGCCGAATTGTTGGCGGTAGTTCTGGGAGGCGCCCTTGGTGAACTGGTAGAAGATGTGGAAGTTTCGCTCGTTGGTGATCTGGCCGACGACTCTCGACTTCTCAAGGAGGTAGTTTGTGATGTCGGCACCGACGGGCTCGCCCTGCGCATTGAAGTGAATCTGCAGATACTTGCCGAAACGGGACGAGTTGTTATTCTTCAGGGTCTTTGCGTTTCCGAAAGACTCCAGCAAAGGATTGGTTGCCAGCACCATGTCCTTGACCTTCTTGATGTCGCCCGATTCTCCTCCCGACACGTTGGCGATGTACTGCATGATGCGCTTGGCAGCCTCGGTCTTGCCAGCACCCGACTCTCCAGAAATGATGACACACTGGTTGTCCTGGTAGGCCTTCATGTTGTAGTACGCGGATTCGGCGATAGCGAACACGTGCGGGGGCATCTCGAGACGGTTCTTGCCTTTGTAGCTGTCGAGAACCTGGTCGGTGTAGATGCCCAGATCCCGGAAGGGATTAACGGAGACCAAGACATGGCCAATGTAGGTGTAGATTTCGGCGCCCTCGAATCGCTTCTTGAGGTTCTCGTTAATAGCTTCGTTGGACACCTTACTGAGCAACGTAAGATCCGAAACGCCAATCTCCTTCTTCTTGGTGACCTCGTAGGTGGCCTTCTTGGGCTTTTGGCCGCCGCCCGCCGCACCGGAGGGGCCGGCCGGGCCTGTCCTCGCGGACTTGTCCTTGGGACGTCGTGAGATACCCTAGAGATGACACGGGCACTGGTCAGTTTCTGTGGCTTCTGGCAGTCGGGAGGCGGTGGGGGATTCGGGGTCGCCAGTCGGAGGTGGGAATAGGGTGCGCGCGGGGCATGAAGCAAGCGTCTCACCATGCTGGGCAGTTCTCAATGAGGGAATGCCGGTATCTCTGTGTAGTTGCGCGCAGGCAAACAAAACGATGAGGATATTTTGCGCTTGGTAGGATGAAAGAGCGAAAAAGTTGCTTTTTTGCTGAGTGAGAGACTGGAAGGAAGGCGCACCAGAAAGTGACGTTGCGGTGCGGTGCGGACGGAGGGATTACGCAGGTGCAGTGTGGCTGGTTCTTGCCCAAGATCCAAATCCAAACGTTGACCAACAGACGGTCTGCTGGCTGGCTCGGCGCAGCGTCCCGGTCGGTCGGTGGTGCTGGCTGCTGGTGCCTGACGACACTGGCACGCCCAGCCTGCCCGTCCCAGCGCCCACGTCCTTACCTTACCGTAGTTGGTACCTTAGGGGGGGGTTCTGGCGGGGCTTTTTTGGGGGCCTCAGTCAGCCAATGACCGAGGTTCTTCCGGGTCATGCACAGCCTCAAGCCGGAGAATCGGTGGCGTCTGGTTCCGCGTAATGCTCACGATGCTTTAGCGCTCCTCCTTAGGCGAATGGTAGCTCCACTAATCTTTATGCCCCCCTGTCCATCCCGCCTTCCTGCTGCGGGAGATTTTCTTGGAAGTTTCTGCCAAAAAAAGACTTGACGCTTGCTCCTGCCTGCCTGCCCGCGTCTCTGGAATAAGGCTCTGAGGTCATAGCTTTCATCAGGTTTTCCCTCTTCGCCCATTGGTGGACTGCACCTCGTTTTACGTTTGCGTGTGCCATGCCAAACGATAAATTGTCCATTCTCGCAGCCCTTCGCAGTCTCATGTGTACCCAAGGTCAATTTAAGGTCTGGCCGTGGTTCGTCCCAGAGACAGCGCGTGTAGCGCGGGACTGTTTCACCCCTCAACGTGGAAATGTTCTAAGCGCCAGCCCGGCTCAAGTTGGCCCCTCCGACCCTTACTGCGGCCTGTCCCGAAGCCGGCGGATCGTCACTGTCAAATCTCTTAAGAGTGCCCTGGTTCCAAAGACCCAACAGGTTGCAAGCTACGATATCACTTGATTGACAACGTCGACGTCAGCAGCATCCGAAGATGCCGATGGTGGGATTTCCAAGACGGCGCACCTTCTTCATTATGTCTGTCTTATATGATCTATCTGCTAGCCCTGTTTGCTACTCATAATATTCTTCGTAACATCGCTGCCATGATCTTCGCTGGCCCAACTTTCTTTTCTCTGCAACCTTATCAAGGCCAGAGCGCACATCGCTTATCTTATCCCGAGAGCCCCAGTCCCAGACCCCTCACGATCCTAACGTCGTCCGCTTGGCGTTCGAGCGCTATCCTCATCTTCTCGTTATACTGTTTCTCTGCTTCTTCAACCCTCGCCTCTTCTTCCGACAGCTGTCTCTCTTCTTCAAAGTCGTCTGCTTGGAACCCCGGCTTGCCCGAGAAGCTGACGAGGCCGAGTTTCTCACCGGTCCAGAAAAGGATGTCATCATCGTTGACATTGTCCACCCCGGTGCGTGTTTGCGTCGATAAGATCTTTCTGGCAAGATCGTCTGAGCCCGGCATCGACGCGAACAAAGACGGCCGTTCCGAGACTTCGCTATGGCCGATCTTATGCCGCCGTACCTCGGTAAACCCATCCCGTTCAAACCACTTCAACAGGCCAGAACCGTCAGAAAAGACGATGCGGGTGCCCTGATTCGTCACCGATAGGATCTTTGACTGAGAAGACGTCTGCCGGTTCTTCATGGTAGAGTTCTGCATGAGAGCTGCGGAGGTGTCTCCTTGCGGCGGGCACAACCCGTACAGCTCCAACGATCCTTTGGTGTTGTATTCGCCTGCGGCGATTAGGGTACGACCGCCGGCCTTCATCTTGGAGTCCAAGACTTGCTCCAAGGACAAGTCCGCCTTTCGACGTATCTCGCTATCCATCGTCGAGAAAGGATAAGGCAAAGACGCAAGACTCGAAAGCCTGGCCCCGGAGTGAATTGATCCTACAATCGAGGGGAACGTGCGTCGATCGTAGTGGAGGATATTGGAAAAGCGCCCTGCTACGTAAATATCATCCGAGAAGGAATGCTCGTCGTTCGGATTCGGCAGATGCAAGATACTCAGAGGCGTGGGTTGCGACAAGGGCGCATACACCGGTAGCGGATCCGAATCGAACGGCGACTCGTCCGGAGAATTAACCGCTAGCACATCAATCTTCTCGACGATATCCCTCGGCGTCCTCACCCTGGCCCTGTAATCGAAAAGATGAATCCCTAGTGATGTTCCAACGGTCAGTGGCAAGCCAGGAGCAGCAGGAGATAGGGCAGTGATGGACCACTCGAACGACTGCTCCGACGCGACTTCGAGACGATTGAGATCGACCTCCCGCAGATGTCCTTGGACGGCAACGAAAGCCCTGCCGGAAAAGTCGTCCACAGCGATGCACTCCGTCACCCCGGTGTCAATCTTTCTAGACCGTCCCATTGTTTGTGGTCCGTCGAGATAGAGCACCCCGTCACGGCTTTTCGCAACCATGGCCCCCTTGCGCCCGCGAGCCCCCTTCAAGTCCCAAATACACATGGACCCATCGTCTAGCGGCGATACGGCTAGCAGTTCGTTGCTGCTTTGGTTCTGACTGTAGAGGGCCATCCCCCTGACGTCTAGCGTATCCTCTTCGTTCCCGTCCCGAATCCTCGGCTGCTGCAGCCAGCTTGTCGCAATAGGCGCATATCGCTGGATGTACTCGTTGTACCAGAAGACCGGCTCAGTCGGAAACGAAGGGTCCCAGTTCGCCATATCCCTCTGCCTGCGCTGTTCCCCCGTCTCCTCATTATAAAAGTGCTGGGGCGGTTCCGTGCCACTCTGCTCTTGGCTCAGATGCACGGCAGCGCTCAGAAGAGGCTCGTCAATGATGTCGTCGTCGACAATGCGGGATAGGCGGCGGCGTCGCTGTATGGATTCCAGAAACGGCGACTCGTCGAACGTCCGTGATCGCCAGTGGCTATTATCGAGGGAGATCTTTTGGAGCTTTCGGCAGACGAGCTGTAGGCCGGGGAAGTCGTGAGGCTCGAGAACTGAGAAGCCCGATTCCGGGCCTGTCAGCTGCAAAATCTGGGGTGCAGAGCCAAGACGGCGAAGCAGGGCGGAACTTACAGGACAGGACGCGCAGCAGTATCTCGTCCGGAAGCTCGTCGAGCCTTTTCGGAGAGTATCGCGACGCCATTGTGGGTAAGGATGTTGGGGATGCGTCCGGAGACTCATGCGAATGGTACTTCTTTTGAGCCTGAGTTTCGGGGTGGCAGAGGGGAGCCCGGACGGGATCCTGGGAGAAGAGTGGAGGATCGAAGGATCATCCTATCGCTATCGTTATCGGTATTCCTGGCGCCCTAGCCCTTTATAGATTAGTGCAGATCCGGGGGTGGACCGGGTAGAAACGCCTGGACTTTTTGGGTGGGTTGCGCTGTCCAAGCTCCAGTTGTTTTGCTCGTCTCGTTCCGTCTTCTCGCTAAATTAAAGGTTGTCGCTTCGTCAACAGCACATGCCAATCTGCTAGCTGCTGGCGGCTCTGTGCTCACCTCACACGTTGCGTTGCAGCTTCCAGAGCTTCCTTCATCGCGATTATCAATGACTGGATTTTTTTATGATCCAGACCGCGGGAAGCGGTGAGTCTCCCCCTCGAATGTCTGAAACAGTACAGCCACGTCCTTTCTCCTCCAGACAGCAACCGCGGGTACACAACAGGAGGCCAATCCCGCTCGGCTCTTGAAGCCACTGCAACCGTCGAATGCTTGGCAACGAGCCGATTCCGCATTCCCGTCGTACCTCCACAGCCTGATTTTCCACCGCGACTTGTTTCTATCTCATTGGGCTGCAATTCATTGATACCAGGGTCTTCGTGTTACCCAGCCTGCAAGAGAGTCTCCGTTGAACGTGAGCGATGCTTGCGCGGCAAGGCCAGGCTTGCGATCCCTTTCATTGAGTGGCCGTTGAGTGGATGAAGTATTCCACGGTTGAAGTCATCATTTCAGACTACGCCTGCAAGGCAACGAGCATAGGCTACATTGACGGACGGGCCAATTATTGTGAGAAAGATATCTCCTGCGGGTACTGCCGTACCATCCAGTCACAGGAAGAGAAGCCCCCGAGCTTATTCCAAGACCCAGATGGACTTACGTCGAGCCAGAGCAGCTCCCGGCAGAGAGGAGGGCAGTTTGCTTCTCTTTGGATGATATTGCAAGTCGGAGTCACATCTCGAGCCTTTTTTCTGTCTGCTCTCTCATTGCCATCGTCCTTTCTGCAACCCTCTCCATCTCAATGTCTACGTTCTCTTCATTCACCTTGTCGGCCTTTGTCACGATCGCCGATGGACCTCTGGGGATGGCATCAGATACCTGGATAAGTTAAAGTGTTGTCTGGTTGCCGAGAAGACCATAGCTGGGTCGGTCTGCAGCAACCTTGATGATGATCAAGATCACTTGAACCTGAGTTCCAGAAAGTTTGAGCCACCCGCGTGGTCCCGTTGTGGCCACACGAGCCAGTCCCTTGGGAAAGACGAACTAAACCGAGTGATTCAGAGCTAATCCGTTTATTCATGCCCCCACGTTATTTATATTAAGGTGATTCGACATGGCGCAGGGGTGCAAACTTCTTTCTCTTCGACGTTGCAAACACGTTCTTCTTCATTCGTCGCCGAAGTCAGCTAGAGTTCGACTCCTCCATCGCCTGACAACATGAGCAGCCCAACAAATTCATCAAATCCGTCAACGACGCCAACACAAGACAGGGCTAGAGATCAGCCTCGGCACTCCCAAACAATGACAAATCCGGAAGTCTTCTTTTGCGCGGAGAGATTGACCCAACTGACCAGGTTCAAGTGCTTTCATGGACACTTAAACCCCATAGCCAGAGGCTACCCTCGCCCCGCCTCCTGCGGAAGGTGCTACTATCGTGTTGAAGAAATGGCGGAGCTATTCTACCAGACATGCCCTGGAGATTGGCAGGGCGACGGCGCCTTCCTCAACGAATGCCTCAAGGCCGCCGCATGGTGGAATACGAATCCAGACGTCACCATCGATATTGGCGCTTTCGTCTCGTACCGTTGGAAGCTGATACTCCTGGCCGACCAACTGATTAAGGACCTTGGTCTGCCTGTCCCTGGCAACCAGACGTGCGCGATGTGGAACGAATACGTGTGGCGAGGGGAGGTGCTCTACAACCTGGAGGGCTTCTGGGAGAAGTACCATTGGGTGTGGGACATCTTCGCCCACGACCATCGTATGCCTGAAGCTTCCCCCGAGCAGGGTCCTGACTTTGGGCGCTTTCGCCGGTACCTGGCTGCGTCTGTTATGCAAGCGGACCTGCCGTTCAAGCCAACTCTAGGCATAATTGATCGAGTTGTGGACTATGTCGGACGCGCGAAGATGGCTGAACCCGACTTTCGGCTACGCTGGCAAAGACGACATGGATCAACAACGGTAGAAAGCTCGTTCCGTCCGCCGTGCATACCGGAACACATTTCAAGCAACCGGACCGTCGTTCTCCCGTCTCTCGCTCTTCCGGAAGCAGGCCATCAGGCCCAGGTCATAGACCACCTTGAGGCATCCGGCACTCACGAAGGCCACCCAGAAGAGGTTACGGTCCACCAAAACTCCAACGCCGAGGGGGCCTACACTCTGCGCAGCAGTCTTGAGGACATTGACAAGTCCCATCACTGTGGTTCGTTCCTTGGGTTTCAGAATTCCTGCCACGAAGGCTGCCCTGGGTGCCACGTCCATGGACTGGGTTAAAGCTCGCAGAATCAAGAGGACTATCGCAGCGTTGATGGATTGTGGCAAAGGTAGAAGGGCCGTGAAGACTGCGGAGGGGAGGTGGGTGAACACCATCGTCTGTTTCGACATGTAAGCTTGGAGTATCTGGAAAGAGTCTTCCCGGGAGCTTGATACTTACGTTGAGGTTGCCGATACGCTTCGCCAAAGAGGATGCGACCAACGTGGTTACCACAGCTAGGAAACTGCACACGAAGAACATGGATCCGAGAAGGCCGTTGTCCATGTCAAACTTCCACCGGAAGAAGAACGCTATCCATGATCTAGAAACACTCAGTTAGCTTCTTATTGACAGCCGAATAGACAAAGTTCACATACTGTGGTGTAAGACTGGAAGCAAAGGAGTCGAGTGCAAAGAGGAGGCATAGCGGTATAACAACAGGAAAGCTGCTCTTCTGAATGCCGGGCAGCAGCTTTCGCCTCCAGCCCACAGTCTCAACCTGTGTCTCAGCTCTCTCTGCGCCGAGGATGGGCCTTGTCTCATCTTCCTCATAAGCTTCGGGTTCCGCCTCGGAGTCAGGGCTGAGCATCAGGACTAGAGCGAGCTTGAAGGCTCCCAACGCCGAATACCCGTAGAAGACGGCTCGATACGCAGCTTCGTCGCTCCAACCGGAGTTCTTAGTTAGCGACTGAGCTGTCCAGCCACTTGTCATTGCTCCCACTGCCGTTCCGGCTGCTCCTACGAGGCTGTACCAAGCATACACATCACTTCTGTCCTCGGCGGTGGTCAAATGGGCTACGATGCTCTCCTCAACAGCACGGAACGGACCAATCTCATTGCCTCTATGCCGAAAGATTAGCTTGTTATTCGAAACATCTGAAGGAAAAAAGAATCATACCCGGGACTTATGACTCCAAAGACCGCTGCAGCCAACAGGATCCAGAAGCTGTCGCACAACCCAAACGCGACACCGCTGGCGACCATAAGCGCCGCCCCCAACGCCAAGACGAGTCTTCGACCAACTCCGTCGGCACAAGAAGTGAGAACCAGGCTGATGCAAGTATCGCCAACAAGCGTCAATGCCATGAACAACCCAATCCGCGTGGCCGAGAAGCCTAGCAGTTCGAGGTATGCGACTAGATGCAAGGTCGTCGCGCCGTACGCGAACATGCGGATAAAGCGTTGGAGACATATCAGCTTGACGTCCTTGTGACATCTACAAAGACTTTGCAAGCCGCTTTCGGCAAAACCGCGGGCAAGGAGTTGGCGTAACATCTTTGGGATGCTGAACAGAAAGTGTGGCTCGGGGAAGAAACGCTCCTGCCACGCCGGCAGGGCGAAGTTTGAAGGACGCGCGACGAAGTGGGTCGCGGGTTTGATATTTCCGCATTGTCGAGAGACAGGGCGCAGATGACATACATATTTAACCCCGATCATTTCCGCCTGAAAATGACTCTGTTACGTCCTGAATCTTTGTTTAGTAATTAGTCCTGCAATAATTGATGAGGCGTGTGAGCTCAGCAAGTTGTGCAGATGGTCTCTCATAACATCATGAGAGAGGGGACTGGCGTATTGCAAGACCTGGAGAAGTCATTACTTCAGCTAAGCGTGCTGTGTCAGCTGACCATTTAATCTATATTCAACAGGACACTTTGGCAGCGCGAAAAAACAACAAAGATGATCGTGAAAGTAATGACAAGGATTGCAATGGACTGGAAGACCTTGACGACGGTCACAAGAGCGAGGTAAACAAGTCACACAACGCGGCTAGCAAACTCTTTTGATACGTACTTTTAACTTATCAACTATACTTTGTAGTTTCCACGGAGCGGAAGTATCAGTTAGATATGTCTCCCTAACTTATATGAGATTGATCTAAGGCAAACAGCACCCTGTTAACTGCCATGACGAAAGTCCGTACTGGTGGCATTCTGACCCGAAACTCGAACATGACTTGGTCGTCTCTGATGGCTCTCGAAACGATCGCCGTACGGTTTAGGGGCTAGAAGTCCCGCAGAAACGCTTTGAGTCGCTGCCGCATCCAACAATTTCCCGTTTGGAACTGATTCCATACGCGAGCTGCTCCTGCTCTGTATTTCTGATTTAAAACAATCGATCACGATATCCCCGTCCGCAGTCGTCTTGCCACCCTTAGCTGCAGAGACCGTAATGCCCGCAAGGTCGACATTATCCGTTCCAAGTGCTTTCAACATCAACATCAACCATCTGATCAGGGCTAGGACCATAACCTCGGGGAGTCGCCAAGTCATTTGCTTTGAAGCGGTTGATTCGTTTGATAATGTGTCGTCACTGTCGTTGACGAGAGTCTCCTCGCCGCTTGATGAGTTGCCGCTATAATCCGGTTGAGAGATTCTGAAGGCCGGCGGCCGCGTGGTTCCATGCAATAGAAACTCCTCCAGCTCGTTGAAGCCTGCATTTGAGACTTCCTCCAGGCTGTTCAAAACGGTGTCGTCTGCATCGGGTATTGTCTCCGAAGTCACTGGCTCGAAAGTCGCCCGAGTAGGTTCCGACGTCTCTACGGGCTTCGTCTCATCATATATCCTGTGCATTTCCGTGTTGAGATTCAATGCCAATTGGTCAAGCTTCTCCTTGAAGTCGGCTCGTGCTGTGGAGAGATCAATTTGCGTGACCATGACGTTATCTTTGTCGCCGGATCTCGAGCGAAATCTGAAGAATCGTTGTTTCCCTTGTTCGGTCTTGCTCTTAAGGCGTCCCCCGATCTCGACGCACATGTTGACCGGCCTCCCGCTGTGTTCGAACGCGAAAGCTGTATAAAATACGTGGTTGTGTAACGGCTTCTTCTCGGTGTCGTTTTCTGTAAGTTCCCATTCGAGACACCGTAAACCTATGCCGTCCTTGGCTCTTTTCTGTGTTCCTTTGAAGGTCCAGCTGTCAACGTATTGACGAGTGACATTTCGACGAGTTCCCATACCACCGAGTTCGAGCATACCGCCAGCTCCTATGGTGGGTTGGAATGACCTCTCGTTGGTTTCGAGGCTCACGCCCTGAGGGCCGTGAATGGCGTGAGGCCCAAAGTACTCCGTAACTTGCACAGCGTGTTCCGAATCCAAGGATGTCCGGATAGGCTTCCTGCGACGGAACCTGCCGTGGGGGGCAGGCACATCTTCGCTTAGTGTGATGAGAATGTTGGCGTTGCTGAGCATATGTTCTGGGGGTTGCTTAAAAGAGATGTCGATGTACACGATGCCTGCTGGGTTCTGGTCTGGCCCAAGCACTCCCCATCGCGCTTTTCTCCAACGATACTTGCACTCGATCTCGACTTTGCCAATGTTTCTCGATCCCAACAATAGATGAGATCCAACAGCTGCTTCTTCATCGAATCGTTCGAAGTCGGACCGGCCGAAACGCCGAATCCCCAGCCTGGGCCGGGCCTGATTGCGTCCGACGTTCGATCTCGGTTCATTGGCAACATCTGCCATTCTTGAAATGGGGGCAGGCCGTCGATACTCTGCCATGCAACGGCTTTCATTGCTGCTGCTTGAGTTACCGCTCTTGCTCGCTGCCCCCAGAGCAGCAGCAGCCAGAGGCATCGGAGAGCCGGCCATGACGCCGTTTTGATACGCCGTAGCGGCGTGTTCAGCTGTGCTCACTTTCATTTTATGCTTCGAAGTAGCTGCCAGGTTGTTGGTGTTATGATTGATAAACAAAAATGTCAAGTTCGGGAATGTTTGAGGCAAGTTCAAGCAGGCTCTGAGGTTTCTCAACCATTGGTGTTGGGAGCCCTCAATTATTACTAGGTATGCACAATAGTGGCGGAGGCCTGCATGCGAGACGCCTTTCGCTCATTTAGGAACCAAGTCCCCACTCCTTGCGCACCCCTGGTATGTACTGTTACATGAAGCTTTACCAAGAATGGGCGTTGGTTCTCAGAGCCTTGTCTTGCGCACCACTTCAGCCGTTGGTGAAGACATCGCATCGAACCAGCGTGGCCCGCTAAAGTGGCTGGGGGCAGCAGTAAGCTGCATGCACAGCCAGGCGCCTATGCCCTCAATCAGGTGGACTGGGGATCTTCCGCAGTTCGAATACATGCAGCCTGATTATTCTCATGCAAGCCGTATCGTTTCTTTCCAAAGATATCTGCCTGCCTACACACCATGCTATTTGAGATCTCCCGTGTCTGAGATTGCTCCCTTCGTCGTGGCTCGCTTCGCAGACACTTTGTGCCGCACAGGATATGTACAATCGCCTTTGAAGCCAACATGCAACGCAACATACGGGACCCGCCGCAGGGGGAAAAGACAGAAAAACCCCTCAATGAAAGCGAGCGATTGATGCCACCTCCCACGAGAACACGAGCACCTCAATATTACCCAGAACCACCCACAAAGTCATCACGACCAGACTTGTCCTTCCTCAACGACGACCAGCGCGATCAGAAACACCTGTCTGTTACGGTTTCAAGAGAGCAGGCCGGCACTCGACATAACAATCAACAAGAATTTCAAACCGATGAAGATGTATCACGGGAACTCGGTGAGGCATATTCTGCAAGAGAGCAAAGTAAACAAAAAATCCGTGAGCTTTGGAAGGCGCAAGGATCCGACGGAAATGAAGAAGACGAGATAACTGCGGAGACGAGACGCGCTCAGTTCTTCCTAGATCTAGAACTGGCGCAAAAGGAATTTGACCATTGGGACGACCGGATGAGGCAGATCTCTCTCGCGAGAGGTCGGAAAGGATTCTCTGAGCCATACATGTCGGGGGCAAATCACACATCGAACCCCTATAACTGGATACCTCCAAGAACTTTCAATCAGGCACCTTCCCAGTCAGAACCCAATCCACAGAGCCCGCCACAAGTCCCACCACTCGACCGAGAACCCGTGCCGATCCAAGAACGAGAAGTTGTACGGGGAAGAGACGTGGAGTCTGGGAAAGAACCGCAGACCATCAAACCATCCCCTTCCGTGGATGTGCATATCGACCCCAAGGCTCGTCGAGATATCACGCTGCACTTGGACATGGATGTGACTGAAGATGTGGAAGAAGAGCTCGAAGAGTTCTCAAGGCTCAGACGAATTGGGCACTTTAAGGCGGCAAAGCGATATTTCGAGCGGCATCTCGAAAGCTGTATTGACAACGCGTACGTCTTGGATCAGTATAGTCAACTTTTGTTGGAGACTGCAGACTTCCATACCCTTACCAAGTTGGCGAGGGAGTATCCGGCAGGAGACGCGGAGAAGATCTTAACAGCCAACTGGATTCTCGTTTGCGAGCGCGCCCTTCAACTCGATGATGAGACTCTTCTGAAAAGCAATCGGCGAAAGACGACAAACCTTCGTGAATTGCTCAAAAGCTGGCCAAAATTGGACTCTACTGAAGTAAGTTCCCTGCCTTGTGTTTTAATCAAGATTTTCTGACCTATGTTCAGTTGCAATTTCTCATCAACGATCTGCGTGTTGTCAGATACGGTGACACCAAGAATGAGTACACAGACGAAGAATATGGCGAGCTGTATGCACATCTCCAGCATGAAGACCGCATTTGGGACTTCAGAGATCTGTGCTACAGTATTGCGGCCACCGCGTCGCTAGAGATGACGATTGATTGCGTTTTCAGCAAATACTTGTCTCAGAAGAACAATACCGCACCAAGGGTTGTCCAAATCATTCAACAGCACTGGGATGGTTCTGCCGAAGACGAAGTTACATCCTTAGCTTTACTGGATATCTTCACAGCATTCGCCATGTGGTCCCTGGAGGCTGCCAACAGTAGATACGAAGATTCACTGGACGACACTAAGGAGCTTCAGAACGCCAAAATCTACCTAGATGCTGCCCACCACTACGCCACTGAAGTCATGCGCCAAAACCCTCTCAATCTGAAGTCTCGACCCTACCTTCAGTGGGTTGTTGCCAAAGTCCTAGTGCAAAAGAATACGGATCCAGCCCGCAGCGGACAGTTTGCCCTCAGGAAGCATCTATACAACATGCGAGGGGAAACTAATACTAGTGCAGGGGCATTTCGTGGGCTGCTTCCTTTTTCAGACATTGTTGTCTACACGCCAAACGAAGATGAGGCACCAGATTGGCAGCCGGATTCTTCCATTACCTTTTCCCACGAGCAGGAGAAGGCAATCCAGATGGTTGCCAGGCATGCGAGACAGCTTGGCGATGTGTTGTTGGAAGCAGCTTGCCTACAGCAGCTGAACTACTCATCCCCAAGTACAGAGGCGTACTTAGTCGACTTGTGCAACTTATGGCGCTCGGCGGGGAATCGGTTGGGTTTGTTAAGAGCCTATCTTTATCGTTACATTCTGAAGCGAACGACCAACGCTAGCAATGATCTACGAAGCGACCTTCTGGAGTTTGGGGATACTCAGTGTCGTGTCCAATTGCAGAAAGCCCGATTCATGATTCTTCGGGCCCTGTCGACCAGGTTATACGAAAAGGCGGTCTATCTCAGAAGAGCACAAGACCTGGATGACATCGAAACAACACATTCAGCTAAGAATTACGGTCGAAAAGGAAGCATTCACTCCGAAAGTTCTTACTCGGATGATGAACCACAGAGCCCCACGTATAGAAAAATAATGCGACTGCCGCCCCGAGACATCGAAACAACACATTCGGCTAATAATAACGGCCGGCAAGCAAGCATTCACTCTGATCAATCCTACTCGGATGATTATGAAACTGACCACAGCGATAATGACGACGCTAATAAGAATGGCCCATCGGCTATGATACCTCAGAGGCCAAGCTCATATAGATTCAGAAGGCCGACACTTGATGAAGAAAAACCTTCTCAGAAGAATGAAGATTCACCAAGACAGATACTAGCAGGTCCTTTCAACGAGGCCGATCAGACCGAATTGATACCTTCAGGGCCTACGACAAACACATTGCCCGTAAGGGTTCACTCTATGGAAACGAGCAAGGACTCTAAGCATAGAAAAAAGAATATTCTTAGGTCTGACAGTCGAGAGACGACGAAAGAGTCCAGAGACGGGGAGGAAACCATCGACTTGGTGGACGAGCAAGACAATGAACGACGCGAAGAAAAGGACAATGGTCAGTAAAATGCGTTTTACTCTGCTTTGAAACTCGTGGTTACCAACGAGCATAATTTGCCGCATGATCTTCTAACATCGTACCTAGACGAGGCGTATGCCAATGAGATTGAGGCTGAGAGTCTCGGACATCACGTCTATGACGAGGAGGGAAAGCAGAAAGATGTGCAAAGTACGGGTTCGCAGGTTGGGGATCATGAAGCCTCCCCTGTTTACAGGAACCCGGATGGTTCACGTCTGAGAGAAAGATTTAGCTAACATATTTGGTAACAAAGTAAAGAGGAAGATTCAGAAAAGCCAGATGGATAAAATAACTTGATTCCCATATGATTTCTGTCGCAAAAGTGGAACCACAATTGCCGAGCAGCAATTGCGCCATATCGTGACAATTTCAATGTTCTCCTGCACTTCTAAGCTATTAATTCATCAGTTATCGTTCACACTATTCAACACCCCGCCTGCAACTCGTAGGCAACCCTTCTCCGCAATATTACGCTTCATCTCCCGGACTATCCCATATCTATGGAGAGATGTCAAGTATGACAATCTCGTCGCAGAAGTCAACGTCAGAATTGCCCGGAGGACTCGTCAAGAAGTTGAGAGCAAGCGGGACGGGCTCGTCGCCTTCGCCTGACTGGGGGTTGAGTTTCGTGGTCATGGGTTCAGCAAGATCGAAAAGGTCGCTGAAGCTGTAAAAGCAAAGACCATAACTGCCAAAACCTAATGGTCTGTCGAAATTCCTATGGGTGGTCGATAGACTGGGTGTATGTTGGATCGCTAGTCACACAATCATCACGGATTCACGGCGGACGACGCGATGCTGTAAGGGAGTTGGATTGAGGTGAGGCAATGAGGACCACCTTGAGAGTAGGACGATAACCATGTACTGCAATGCAACCAACCCGTTTAGCTTCATTTGAGCAATCTTCGCCGAAGCTTTCCCAAGGCAGATATATAAGGATGTGTTGCGCATCACGAACCAGGCTCGCGCAGATCAATGGCTCCAGTTGTATTTAGCCGTCATAAGATGACCCGAAGAAACCCAGCATCGTCCAGCGGTGGGAAAGCGAAAGCGAGTTAACAACACCATTGGTACGCAATTCTCCACACTTGGTGAGGTTCCCCTCATAGCCGCGATAGCTACAGCCGAGGTCGCAAGTCATAACCCTAGTAAATTGCCTCATTCAACTGCCGACGAGAATGTTTGCCGGGAAACGTCATCCACTATGATGGTGAGAAAGAAAGAGACGATTCCATTGATATAAGCGGTAAACTTCCGATCACAAATAGCAATGTTTTCCGACCAAAACTTCGTTCAAATATTCCAATGGATGCTTGACGAGATGTGGTCTACCGTTGGTTTGCTACAGGCGCTCTCGCTTTGCACGATAGTTGCAGGTGGCCCTTCGCAGGCGCCGTTAGCACAACTCAAGAATGGCACCTATGTAGGCCAGTATTCTGCAGAATACAACCAAGACTTCTTCCTCGGCATACCCTATGCGCAGCCGCCAATAGGGAATCTGCGATTTCAGCAAGCGCAATCTCTGAACGGAACTTGGGAGGGTACCCGCGAAGCTTTCACCTACTCGTCGTTATGCGTTGGATACGGTGTATTTCTTCCCACTTACCTACATGTTGAAATTCAAGATGGCTGACAAGAGCGTGCCTAGCTCGACCAAACATTCTACAATCAGTCAGAAGATTGTCTTACACTAAATGTCGTGCGCCCTCCAGGCTACTCTGAAGACACTCTTCCAGTCGGTTTATGGATTCATGGGGGTGGCTTCACCAATGGCGGCGGCGGTGACCAACGCTACAACCTCTCTTTTCTTGTAGACCAATCCGTCAAGATCGGGAAGCCATTCATTGGTGTCTCAATCAACTACCGCCTACATGCATGGGGTATGTCCTGCTCATGATACCCACCGAAGAACCAATCTTAGACCTTTGCTAATGCGCGGCTTTTTGTAGGCTTTTTGAATTCCAATGAACTTGCTAGCGAGGGTCTGACGAACATCGGCTTGAGGGACCAGCGCCTCGCAATGCATTGGGTGCAAGAAAACATCGCGGCATTCGGAGGCGACAATACCAAAGTCACCATCTTTGGAGAATCGGCTGGTGGTGCAAGTGTAGGTTTGCATTTAACCGCGTACGCCGGGAGGAACGACAGCCTATTTCGGGCGGCGATACTGCAGTCTGGGAATCCCATTTTCTACGCAGCCCAGAACGGAAGTCACGCATATCAGTCCCAGTTCGACGAAGTTGTTACAAAGACAGGGTGCAACGGCACGTCAGACAGTGTACAGTGCTTGCGGCAAGTCTCCTTCGAACAGCTGAACGCCACTTTGGGAGCCTTGTATTTGGCGCACGGGAATCTAGGCCCGATTATCGACGGAGATATCGTTCAAAACTACGGCAGCGTACACCTACAACGCGGTGAGTTTGTACGTGTACCAATCATCACCGGCGCGAACAGTGACGAAGGGGCGTCCCTCGGCCCGCAAGGCATCAACAGCACAGAAGACTTTAAGGCTACGCTTGCAAGCCTTCCAGAATATTTTCAGGACAAGATACTGCAGGCGTATCCTGATGACCTCTCCGTGAATGTGGTCGCTAGTCTCGGCCAACAGCGTCCCGGACTACCGTATGGAGCGCAATTCCGCCGTAGTGCTTCATACTGGGGCGACGTCTATTTCATTGCTGCGCGCCGAGAGACAGCCACGACATGGGCTAGTCATGGTCTAGCCGCCTACTCGTTTCGTTTCAACACTATTCCGCATGGTGTTCCGCCTGAAGTTGGTGCAGGCCACTTCAAAGAGATCGGATATATGTTTCGCAACTACCTGGGCACTGGGTACAGGCCTGACATTTTGCCATTTGATGGGATGCCAGAGAGTCACTTTGAACTGGCAAGGTTTATGTCGAGCAGTTGGGCGAGTTTCATCAGCGACCTTGATCCAAATGGTTGGCCAGGCAGACCTGCGAACATTGGTACATGGCCGGAATACTCTATAAAGATCCCGAAAAATTTCGTTTTCGATGCCAATGTCACAAGCCATACAGAGGTAGACGACTTCCGGAAGGAGGGCATTGACTTGATCAATCAGCATGCATTGGAAGTGTATCATCGGTAGCTCCAGAAGTCTTGGAGCAACACTTCGTTCTTGAGGCTTCCGGGCAGGCTTGACTGAAGCATCATAGAAAAGACTAGACTATTTCATAATTGGACTATCTTTCCGACGAGTTTCATCGTCTGACTTCAGGAACAGATCGAGTTGTCCACGCTCGAGGTAACCAGGCTCTAGATTTCTGTACCATCTTTACTTCTATTCTCGAGGTAAATAACAGATTCGAAGTGAACGTTTATGGTCTTAAAAATGCTAGCACTGAGACTAGATCTTTACTGCTTTGCAGACTCCTTCAAGTCACTACGCTCCTTGACCAAGTTAGCCATAACCTGGCCTCCCTCAGAGTCTAGGCTCTGAAACCCACGAATCACTCCCTCGCGGTCACCTTTCCGCATCTCCTGGCTCATCTTGAATTTTCCCTCCAAACGTTCAATGACAATTTCAATACCAATGATGTTCTTCTTCATCAGCTCGATGTACCGCTCAGGGGCATCCGCTACCTTCCACGGCCCGGGCCTGTCCCCCTTTCCCGTATAATCCATGACCGAAGTCTCTGTGTGCCTTGACAGATCGTCAATCTGTTTCGACAGAAAGCCTGACGCAGTGTCTGACTTAGAGTCGAAGTGGATGGTAGCGCGGCCGTACGCTTGGACGGCGGCATAGTTCCATGTAGGAACAACCTTGGCGGTCGTGGGCTTGGTCTCGGTGTAGAACTTCGGCGTAACGTAGTGATGAGGGGCGGCGGTGAAGAGGACGAGGACTTCTTGTTCAAGCGTGGTTGAGGAATCGTTCGAGGATTGGATGGCGTCGATCATTGACTTGCTTTGGGGGTTTTGGCGAGCCAAGTGTCCCCTCAGCCGGCCAAGCTCTGCATCGTCTGACTCATTGTCAACATCCAGGACGAAAGGAATATGGCTGGCTAGGATGAGAGGATGGTTGTCAGACGGGATAGCGGTCGTGAGGACGCCAAGGGGGTAGTCTCTGATCAGCTGTCGCAAGACAGGAATACGCGCTTCCGCGTGAGCTGATGAAATGAACATGATTGTAAGTTTGGGAAAGAAGTATTGGACAGTTGGAGGTGCGTGCGATGTGCAAATAGTCAGGGGTTTAGAGGCCTTTTAAAGTCTGCCAAGATAGTTGAAGGCCTCAATTCTGCTTTGTGAATCATTTGTGATTAGAAGCCTATGACTCGACGGTCGGGGAACATATGTCAATGCTGCTTAGAGGAAACTCCATCCTGTACAAGAGATATGCCGCGGTCCTAACACATACATCCATGAAGGTTCCGGCCCGGTGTGGAGTGGGTGTATGGCCGAAGATGACCCATACCTGCCGCCGCCGGCCGGCGGCAGGGTCCAAGCTCATTTCTACGGAGGAACCGGAAGCGTTGACTCCGTAATTTGCCGTGCCACTGGTACTCATTTGACGTACCGGTCAATAAGTTTAGTCCCCGGGCATTACACTTGAATTTAGCTTCTCCGCGGAGCCATGGCGGCAAAGCCGCCCTGTTCCGCCCGCTCCCGCCCGGCCTACAGTTTGCTTGCCAACGCCGGGAGACTCATGTAGTGCGTACGCCCTATGTGTGGGGCAAATGCGAGCAACAGCGCATGCTGCTACTCGGTTTTCCTAAAGACCAATCAGTTCTGAGACCTCAAAGCTTAACTAGATGTAATCGCCTATTAGAGGCTGTGAAGTTATAAAGGCGTCAATGACACAAATTATTTCTGTATTAGGATGATAGTGGGATAGCTGTGACTAAACAAAACGTTGGGTTCCCCCGGCTCTCCTACCTATCGGATAACTCGCTCTCCGACTAACGCCGGGACGGTTATGCCATGATACCCTTCGACGAACAACGCGCAACAGTTCGGCGTCGCCTAAGCCCAGTTCGTTGAGCCTGATGTGAAAAGCTCAGCCATAAACGAACAACTCACATAGCTCCAAGCTCTTGCTTGTTTTGCGGTGATTACCGCTCCGTATAGGTCCCGTATTATCGGAATAATGCTACCTTCACCGCCTAGTAGAGTGTTACGACCCGTTCGCAAGGGTAACAGCCGAACGACCCACTTAGGCGTCAGACGGCTATAACAGGACATTTATACTGCAGGATCATAGGAACAACAGGGACTCGCTTAGAAACAGAAGAACTATAGTATAAAGTTATATAATAATAAGATAGGAGATTAGATCTATACGCTAAGAATATAGAGGCTATCTTTAATATATATAAGTTCTATATAATTAAAAAATAAACTCTATTAGGATTAATAATAATAGCTAGATAAAAAGTACTATTTAGACTTATATATAGTATAACTTAAGCTTAACTTATAATTAAACTTCTATAGCTTTTTAGTAATTAACTTTATATTTATCCTTAAGATATTTTTAGTTTACTTTCACTATAAATACTTATTAAGTTTAAAACTAATTACTTTAGCTTTTAACTACTAATCTATAATATAATATATAACTTATAAACTAAACTTATAATATAATAATACTATTTATTAATATTAATCTCTAACTTCTATTAGTAAATCTTACTATTAAATAGCTAACTATAACATTTTAATTACTTCTATTTAGTAAGTTAACTATTAATACTACTAATTAGTAATATTAGCATAATATCCTCTTATAACTCTACTAAATCCTCTACTTCTAGGTTCTTAAATTCCTTATACTAATAACCTTAAAACTTAACCTAAAAACTTATTTATATTAAAAACTTTAATATACTAAACCTTCACTATAATTTTAATAAAAAAAAATCCTTTACTAAAAAAAGATATAATAAATTTAAGAGAATTATTTAGAAATATAAAAATAAAACTAAAAATATATAAAAGATTATTAATAAAAACTAATAAGTTATATAAAACCTTAATAAATAACTCTAAAATACTATAGCTACCTACTAAAAGCTTAAAAAAGATATTAAAAAAGATACTAACTTTAAGAAAATCTAAAAACTTCAGAATAAACTTAATACTTTCTAAGCTACTACTAATATTATAATAACCCCTACTAGAGGATAACAAAAACTTAAGCTTAATATATTTATTACCTATAATAATATCTCTAAAACCTTTAAAAAATTTTTAATTTAAGTTAAAAACTACTAGAATTTTTATTATAAAGACTTCACTAATAAAACTAAAAAAGTAATATATATAGCTACCTACTTTTAAAGAAAAGCTCTTAAGTAATTTAAACTAATCTAAGAAGAATACCTTAAATATAAAACCCTTAACAAATACACTATAAAAACCTATAATATCTATACTAATTTCTAAGGATTTAAAAATATACTCTAGTTACTCTTTTAGGATCCTAATAAGAAATAATAAGCTAAATATAATCTCACACAACTTAAATAAACTAAATTTACTAAAAATTACTCTACTAACTTCAGACAACTCAATATCTAACTTAACCTCACTAAAGAAACTAAGATCTTTATATTCTACTAAGAACTTAAAAATAAAGTTAAAGATAAAATTATTAAGATTAACTAACTAAAAAACTTCCTCTAATATATTAAACTTACTATTAAAATTAATAACTAACTTTTTAAATAATAAAAAAAGCAAAATAAGAAATAATAAAATCTAAACTTAAGATATAAATACTAATAGCAACCTTAGCAGAAGTTTAATAACTAATAGAATAATAATAAACCCTATAATAACTAGAGTAACACTAAATAAAACACTTCCTATAGGTAATATAATAGACCTATAAACCTTAATATAGCTACTAAAAATAATAATAAGAAACTATAAAACCCTAAATATTATAACTATAAAAAAATAAAATATATTACTAAAAACTATAAATAACCTAAAAAGCTTAACTAAAAGCTAATACCTAAATAAACTAAGCAAATTAGTATAATAACTAAAACTCTCTATATATTCTTATTATAGATAGGATATTATAATAATAAATATCTAATATATCTTAGTAATAAAGAGATAATAAAATACTAGCTAACTACTAAAACCTTAATAATAGCTTCTTAAGCTAATAATAAGCTAGCTAGAAAAACTACTAAGCAACTTAATAAGATATTTAAGGTATAATAACTTAAGCTTACTAACTTATTATTACTATAAATTACTAATATATAAAAATAAATCTCTTATAACACCTTAAACTATTCTATAAAAGAATAAGAACTAAAAGCTAATAATAAATAGAGGCTTATACACCTCTAGAGGGCTAAAACTATATACCTAGTATAGATTTAACAGGAACCCTATAACCCTTTATAGTAATAATAACTTAGCGCTATAATATTATATATAGAATAACGTAAATATATATATAGAAACCCTATTAGGATTAAATAAATTAATTAAGAAACTAAAAAATAAATTAAGAAAGAATCTAATAAGGAACCTAAATACTAATATAACCTCCTAGAAGAACAGTAACTATTTAATATAACTAGTAATTAGAATTTTAGTAAACTAAAATCTAGTTTTAATTTAAATAGGATCCCTTATAATTCTAACTCTTATACTAATATTACTAACTAAAATATATAATACTATAATAGACTAATCCTAGGAATAAATAATACTAGCTTTAAAAAAGAATTAGATAATAAAGAAGAAACTTAATAACTTATTTATTATTAAGAAATTAATATAAGCTGTAACAACTAATAATATTACTTCTATAGTATATTAGTAAACTAGAGAGATAAAGATTATACTTTAAAGCTTTATATAGAAGACTATCCTATACTTAAGTATAACTACTATAACTACTAAAATCTTTTCTAGCCTCAGTATTTCTTTAATAAATATAAAAAACACCTCAGTAATAAATATAAATATTAGTTCTACCCTAGAAGATATAATAAGAACTCTATTTAGGATATCTACACTATATCTATTATAGTTAGATAGACTCTAACTACTTTTAATAATAATATAGCAACTTTCAGCCTAAATATATAGTACCCTATAAAATGCTAATATAACAACACTATAAGGTAAGAGGAATACTAAACAGATAAATACTTTATATATATAACTTAGAAAGCTAAAGCTTATAGACTTCTATAAGAAGGATTAAGCCTCTTAAGGCTCTAATTCTAGGAAAACTACCTTATAAAGATATAATAAGAAGGAAAATATATTACCTACCTAGGATAACTAGAGCAGTTAAAAAACTAAACTTACTTACTAATAAAAGACTAAGATAGGTAATAATAATAAGGTCTATCTATTTAGCCTCTTTAAACTAGAAAGTATATTTATAATTTATAGTAACTATTAATAATAACACTGCTATTATTATAATTAATAGTAGAGCAGAGATAAATTTTATATTACTATAAGTAGTAAACTAACTATAACTACTATAGTAAAGAAAGAAGTATATATACTAACTTAGTAATATAGAAGGAGAATAAGTCTAATATAAAGGAGGAACTATTAAAAATAAAACTACACCCCTTAAGATAAGTTACTTAGATTAAAATAAATAACTCTAATTTAATATTACTAATCTTAATATATATAATATTATATTAAGAATACTATAGCTTAAGAAGAATAACTTATAAATAGATTAGAGAATAAGTTAACTTTATTAAAATAATAATAATTTAGTTCCTAAATAGCTCTATAAAACCTAAGCCTTAAATAGATCTACTTATTAAGAAGCAGCAAAATAATATATCTGCTACCTTAAAGTAAAAGAAGCTATATTATAACTATTAAAATAAGCAGATCTTAAATAAAAAAATAATTCCCTTCTATCTATCCTAAAAAAATATAAAGTTTATAAGAAACTCTTTATAGCTAAACTAAAAACTAGACTGCTTAAATATATAAATTTTAATTATAAAATCCCTATTAAGGAGGGGAAGGAACCTAAGTTTAATAAAATCTACAGATTTAACCTAATAGAGATAGAAGCCCTTAATAAATACCTTAATAAAAACCTTAAGAAAGGTTATATTAGAGAATTAATATTACTAGCAAGAAGCCTAATCCTATTTATACTAAAAAAGAATAATAAACTTTAACTTTATATTAATTACTAAATACTTAACAAGATAATAATTAAGAACTAATATCTACTACTATTAATTAATAAACTATAATAACTCCTCTATAGAGCTAACTACTTTATAGTATTAGACCTTAAAAATGCTTATAACCTTATTAGAATAAAGTAAGGAGAAAAATAGAAAACTACTTTTAGAATATATAGAAGATATTTTAAATACTTTATTATACTTTTCAGTTTTACTAATACTCTAGCTATATTTTAGAATATAATTAATTAAGTTCTTTAGAAATATATAAATATCTTTATAGTTATCTACCTTAATAATATCTTTATTTTCTCCCTAATAATAAAATAATATAAGGAATATATATATCTTATACTCTAAGCCTTCTAAGATGCTAAACTTCTAGTTAAACCTAAGAAAAGTATATTTCACACTTAAGAAGTAAAATACTTTAGATTTACTATTACTCCTAGATATATTAATATATCTAAAAAAAAAGTTTAAGCTGTTAGAGAATAGCTAATACTAATAAACCTTAAGGAAGTCTAAGAATTCCTCAGATTTATTAACTTCTACTGAAAATTTATTAGACTTTATAAAAAAATTAATATATTTCTTATAAACCTCAGCAGGAAGGACTAACTATTTAAGTAAAAGGAAAAATAAGAAACTGCTTTTTAAATAATTAAGGATTATATTACTAGTAAATTAGTTTTAATAATTCCTAACTTATTAGAGTAGTTTAAAGTTAAAATAGATATTTTAAACTTTATATTTAGAGTATAACTCTCCTAATAAGACTTAGAAGGATATTTATATCTCTATACTTTCTTTTTATATAAACTCTGTAGATTAGAACTTAACTATTAAATCTATAATAAAGAGTTTATAGTAATTATTAAAGTATTTAAAAAATAGTAACTTTAACTCTTAGAGATTATCTACTAAATACTTATATATATAGACTATAAGAATTTAGTATATTTTACTATTTTAAAGGAACTTAATAAATAATAAATTAGATAGTTAGAATTCCTCTTAGAATTTAATTTCTAAATTATTTATTAGAAAGAATTAGAGAACAGCAGAGCTAATATCTTTAGCTGATAACTAAACTATAATATTTTAGTACTAAAAGAAATTTAAGTAATTCTTAAGTATAATAATAATAGAAACTTAGTACTTATTATAAAAACTTTTATAATAACTAAATAATTTATAGCTAGCCTGCTTAGTAAACTAAATAATAAAGCAATTATAAAGTTTTACAGCCTACTAGTATATAATTACTAAGGAATTATAAAAACTTAGAAATAACTATAGTAATAATATAGAGAAAAGGTTACTAGAAAATATATTATAATAATAATTAAGAATTATAAGGTTTACTTAAAAAGCAAACTAGCTTAATACTAACTTTATAAATTATTATAACTTTTATTTATACCTTAAATAGCTTAGTACTCTATATTACTTAACTTTATTATTAAACTACTAAAATCTTAAAAACTCTTTATAAGAGTCTACTTTAATAGTATTCTTATTATTATTAATAGACTTATAAAGTATACTTACTTTATTTTATATAAAGAAGTAAGTAATACTAAAGAATTTACTTATATAATCCTTAAGTATATTATTACTAACTATAATATACTTAAAGAAATTATATTAAATAGAAATAAGATCTTTATTTCTAAGTTTTAGAAGTTACTTACTATATAACTTAATATTAATCAGAAAATATCTATTATATTTCACCTATAGACTAACAGATAAACAGAATAAATTAACTAGATCTTTAAAACCTACCTCTATATTTATATTAATTATAACTAAAATAATTAGGTAGTATTACTACTAATAGCCTAATTTGCTTATAACAATATAATAAGAGAAAGTACTAAGAAATCCCCCTTCTACCTTAATTATAGATTTAAACTAACTATATATAGAGAACTATAATTAAGTATATCTATAGTAATTAAAACTATTGCTATAGCTAGCTAAATTAAGGAAATCTAAAATAATATATAAAAAGAACTTAAATTTATATAATAATAAATAACATACTTTAGTAATAAATAAAGGATTAAGAGACTAACCTTAAAAGAGAGAGATAGCGCTTATTTTATATAGCAAAATATTAAAACAAAATAACTAAATAATACGTTAGACTTTAAGAAACTTAAACTTTTTAAAATCTTTTAAAAAGTTTTACTAATTAACTATAAACTTAACCTACCTAATATAATAAAGTGTTTTCCTACCTTTTATATATTATTTCTTAAACTAGCACTATAAAAATTATAAATAAATAACCTTATTATTATAGAAAATAATAAACTAAAGTATAAAGTTAAATAAATTATTAACTACTTTAAAAAACTAAAAGGATATTAATACCTTATTAAATAGAAAGGGTATAAATATAAAGATAATATATAAAAACTAGTAGAAAATATTATAAATATATAAGATAAACTTATATAGTACTAATAATAATATTAAAAACGAGAAATAATACTAATAGTATTAGTAATACTACCCCTAATAAATACTACTAGTTATTAATATATTAAATAACTATATAGATATATCAGACTACTAATAGAAGTAGATAGACTATAATAAAGAAAACTATTTATTTGCTTAGAGATACTTAAAAATAACTAAAAACCTTTAGAAAATACTAATTATAAGTCTCCTAATAAAAAACTAAGATCTATAAACTCTTCATTAATACTAAAACTTACTTAATTCAGATTATTTTTAATACTTTAGAACTAAAGATTGCTAATAACACTGCTCTTATAAGTATCTAATATAGAAAAGATATTATTCTCTTCTAACTTCTGTATCCCTTAAGAAAATATCTCTATATACTACTCTTTCACCTTCTTCTAAATTGCATAAATCTATAATAAATAACTAGCTGTTTTAGCTACTTCAGCTTAAATATATACTAACTTTATATAAAGGTTTAGTAACATATTACTAGCCTGCTCCTCTTTCTCTTTTTATTCTTAATACTGATTACTTAGCCTTTTTACTACGAACTAATCAGTATATATATATTTATAAATATAATAAAAACTTATAACTTAACGCTACTATAAGACTATTATAAGGATGTTTTAAGCTTCTATAACTCTAATAAACTTTTATATTCTCTGCTATTCAGTATATATGCTTTGCGCGAAAATATTAAGTATAAGGTATAACATTATCAGACCTAAAGTAATAAAAAATATCCTTATAAGCAGAATAAAATGCTAATTTAGATTTTTTTAATTTTGATTTTTAAATATAACCTAATATAGTGTTAGCATTATAAGTAAATTAGAAAGTATAATTAATAGATTTCTAACTTAAAACTAATAACCTACTTATAATAAGTCTTAAGGATAAGATTTTTAGAGAGGGGACTTAATATTATAACCTGTTTATAAAAGTAATAGCTAAATAACCTATTTAGGTGTTAGATAGCTATAATAGGATATTTATACTATAGGATTATAGGAATAATAGAAACTTATTTAGAAATAGAAGAACTATAGTATAAAGTTATATAATAATAAGATAGGAGATTAGATTTATATACTAAGAATATAGAGGCTGTCCTTAGTATATATAGGTTTTATATAATTAAGAAATAAGCTTTGTTAGGATTAATAATAATAGCTAGATAAAAAGTACTATTCAGACTTATATATAGTATAACTTAGGTTTAGCTTATAGTTAGACTTCTATAGCTCTTTAGTAATTAACTTTATATTTATCTTCAGGATATTTTTAGCTTACCTTCACTGCAAATACTTATTAAGTTTAAGACTGATCACTTTAGCCTCTAACTACTAATCTATAATATAGTATATAACCTATAAACTAAACTTATAATATAATAATACTGTTTATTAGTGTCAATCCCTAACTTCTGTTAGTAGACCCTACTGTTGGATAGCTGACTATAATATAGAGGTATAGTAGAATCTAGCTAATCAGAGGGTAGAGATCTCTCTAGTACTTAATACTATATTACTACTTTTACTATTATATTATTAACTTTAATATATTATATATTTTTACTTATTTATTAATACTATTTATTTTAGTTAACTAAGTATATTACTATTATTTATACTAATACTAATTAGTAGTTAATTTCTATAAATTATTATAATACTATAGATTAATAAGAAACTAGAAAAAATAATTTCTTAAGATTACTTTACTATTATAAGATTATAATAACTAATCTTTTTAAAGAAATAGTATTAAAAAAAGAAAGATAATAAACTTTTATACTTTATTAAATAAAATAATTTATAAAAACTAATTATATCTATTTTAAATCTCTAATTAATATTATATTAGCTATAGCTTTACTATAAAAGTATTTATTATATATTAAGAATTTTAAATATTTAAATTACTTAGTTTATAACTAAAAAACCAATTATTATAAAATTAACTAAAAAAACTATAATTATATTACTCTTAACTATTTTATCTATATTTCTTACTTTTTATAAAATATTTAGTAAATAACTAGCTATTTTTATATTATTAACTACTTTACTTAGTTTTATAATAACTTAAGCTACTTTATAAGTTATATCTAGGTATAAAACCTTCCTCTTAAATAATATTAATATCTTAAATATATAAAAAAACTCTATTTAATAGCTAAATAGCTAAAAATAGTAAATTACTTCTTCTATATATTATTATAAAAAAGCCTTAGTAAAAAGTAAATATAAAGAAGATTAGCTATATAAAAGTAGGTATAACTTTACTACCTTCTTATAAAATAGTTAAAAATACTTCTTAATACTTCTTAAAGTATATTTAACTAGTATATAATAAAGAAAATACTAAATAATACTTAAAAATAATATTATAGTATTATATTAGTATATAATAAAGCTATTAAGAACTATTATAACTACTACTACTAAAATAAGGTATACTACTTTATAATTATTACTAATAATACTAATTAGTTATAATTAATAATTAGTAGAATATTTACTCTAAAGAATAGAAAAAGTAGTAGCTAAAAGCTTTTTTATAGCTAAATAACTATATTAAAAAAGTATTCTAAGAGAAGAAATTATTATTAAAATTATTACTTAAAAGTATAAAAAAACATTTATTCTTACTCTCTTAATACCTATTACTACTATTACTATAATATTACTAAAGAATAAAGTAAAAAAAGTTTTATAATAGTAATAATAATATATTATAACTACTTTTATAATTTTTATAATATCTCTAACTACTTAAGCACTCTACTAGAGTTAATAAAAGTTCTTTTATATTAAAAGTTTATAAAAAACTAATATAATTATTATATAATTAAATAGTAGCTAAAATATAATTACTAAAAAGCTAAATAATAATAAGAAGAATAGTAATTTATACTTATTATAACTCTATATAGTATAACTAAAGGTATAAAGCTAATACTAAAAATAGAGAACTATAAAAGAATATTACTACTTTATATTATTAAGAATTTTCTTTATTAATAATTATATTAATATTACTAAAGATTTAATTAAGAAGAATAATATTTTATTTATAAGATAAACTAACTAGAAAATAAAGCTAAAAATATATTAAATAACTCTAAAACTATAAGATTTTAACCTTTTAGTATTTATTATTACTATCTTATAAGTATTAGTACTATATATACTAAAAGAGATTATAAATATAACCTTATTACTATTTAACTATAGCTTTTTAGACTTCTTTTATAAAAACCCTAAAAAAGACTAATAACTCTACTTACTTAATATTAAGAATACTATTAAGATTTCTTACTATAAAAGGGAGATTATTATTATAGCTAAGAAATAAAAAGAAGTGCTAATAAAACTACTTTTTTATAACTATTTTAAAGTATTTAACTCTCTCTAATACTTATTATATATAATTAGGATCTTAAAGTATATTAAATAGAATTTTAACTACTTTAATATCTATTATTACTACTACTATATTATTCCCTATAAATATAGCTTAAAATAAAAGCTTACTAAGTAGTAACCCTTTTACTTAATAGCTATAACTATATATAAAAAATATAACTTAAGCTAAAGTTATATTTAAAGTAGTAAAAAAGCTATACTTTAGAAGAATTATTAGAAATAGAAAGCTACTCTATTATACTAAGAGAAGAGTAAGAAAAGAAACTCCTCTTCTATTTTATACTTCACTAAATATTACTCTAAATAGAAAAAAAATAATAACTACTACTTAGTATATAATATTATATAACTTCTCTACTTCTTATTATTTCTAAGTATATATTAACTCTAAATAATAAGCTAATAAATAAATAGCTATAATTTATAACTTAATAAGAATACTAGAAATACTTTAAATATTATTATAAGTACTTTAGTAATTAGAACTAAAACTAAAGCTAAAGTTAATTAGTAGGAAAGGATAGATCTTAAAATACTAGATTTATTTTACTAAAAACTTATTAATAAGCTTTAACTATTTTTATATATAAATTTATAATCTTAATTTTAAGTAGATTTATAACTTTAGCTCTAGTAATACTTATAACCTTAAAAATAACTAGATTTAAACTTTATAAAGTAATAACTTTAATTAAATAGTATAAAGTACTTAGTAGTAAATTAGTTAATAGATATATATATTTTAGTAGCTTTAGCTTCTAGGAAATACTATATAACTAAGTATAGTTAGTTTAAATACTAAGTTAATAAAATTAGAGTTAATATAATATTAAATTAAAATATAATAATAATAGAAGTAATAGATAATATTATACTTACCTAAGTAATAGCTAAGTTAATAAGAATAAAAAGCTAAATATAAATAAGTTTAAAAAGTAAGCTTTAAATTACTTTTTTATTAGAAAAAGCTAATTTATTAATAATATTAACTCTAATATTTAAAACTAAAGTAGCTAAACCTTTTATAGCCTTAATAACTATAACCTTATAGAGTAAAATATTTAAACGTAAACTAATAATTATTATTTCTAAAAAAGTAAATAGCTAGATAAGCTACTATATTAATAAATACTCTAACTAGAACTTCTTTAATAGAAACTTTTAGTTAGAATTTATATTAGATTTTAGTAACTAAATAGAATAAGTTTTTATAGTAATAAAAAGATATTTATATATAAAACTTTATAACTTCTTATATAGAAGAAGTATTTTTATCTATATAAGAAGATATTTTATTCTTAGAGAACTTATAAAAATAGTTTATAATAATACTTTTTTATTTTAACTAATAACTTTTTTTTAGAAAGAAGTAAATAGCTATACTAAACTAAAGAGAAAAATTAAAAAATATAAATAGTTTATAAAAGATTTAACTAAAAAGAGTACTAAAATTAAAAACTACTTTAAAAATCTCTAGAGTAATAATTATATATTACTTCTAAAGAATAAATAGTAATATAAAATAATAAATTACTAAATACTTCTAATTTATAAAAAATAATACTAAATATTAGTAATAAGTAAAAAATATTTTTAAGAGACTAAAGAGGAAAAATATATTTATATAAAAACTACTTTACTATTTAGACTTTAAATATAAATATTTATATTCTATAGTTTATTTTAACTACTACTTATATAAGCTCTTACTTCTAGATATTTAATAAATCTTATTAAGATTCTCTTAAAAAAAGGATAGTATAATAGAGAGAAGTATAAAATACTTAATAATAAAATTACTATTTTCTAAAAAACCTATATTTTAGTAGGAATTAATAAAAGCTATATTAATAATATTTTCTATTTTATATTAAAGGGTATAATAAATATATTTTATTATATTAAACTAAATAATAAACTATTAAGCTTTAATAAAAAAGTTAACTATTTTAAATACTATTTTAAAATATTAAAAACTATTTAAATTTATATTATAAAATAGTAAAATACTATATTAGTAAGGATTATCTAAGAAAGTAATAATAAAAATATTTTTAAATACTTTAATAAATTAATAATAAAGCTTAATAAAATCTAATTTATTTTACTATTAAAATTCTAATTAGATATTATTATAACTCTTAACCTAATTAATACTTACTAAGATATTAAAGAATATAAAGTAATATTTATAGTTTTAGTAAATTTATATAAAAAGTTAAGAAACTCTCTATAATTTGCTATTATTACTAAGCTTAAATCTAAAAAAAAATTATAATATCTTACTAAAGTATACTTAATAAAATATAAATATTATAGTAATAATAAAGAAAAATAATATCTAAGTATAATAAAGATATAAGAGAGTTTCTGAAATAGTAGATATAAGAACTTTAAAAAAAGAACTTAAAAAAGATATAAAAGCTTTTCTAATAAGAAATATTAGGTATACTTAATACTAAGATATTAATTTCTTAACTACTTAGCAGAGAATGGAAAAAATACAATACATCAAATACAAATGTATTTTGTATTTTTTTAGAATATATCTATATTAAATTAAATATAATAGTTTTTAATATTATTTTTAAATATATAGCTTTATTATAGAAAAAATACAGGGGTTTATATAGATTATTACGTAATATTATATATTAATTTAATTTATAAATATTTAAAAGTGGGTCTGTATTTTTAGTGTATTGTATTTAACTTGAGGAGGAAAATGTTAGTGCTTTTATTATATAAGCAGCAATAACTATGATACGCTAAGAGATATAAAAGTGGGGCCTATATATAGAAATAGCGCTCTTTTTATAGATAATTATAGTATTTTTTATTTATATAATAGCTATATATAACGCTAATAAATAGCTATATTAGTAACTTTAGCCTTATGAGGGGATGTATTTGTATTGTATTTTTTGGATTATCTCTGCTACTTAGCTAAAAACTATATAAAAATATTTAATATGTTTAAGAAGAGAACTTAGCTAGGTAGATATACTAGTTATAGTTAATTTCGTACTAATTTTAAAGGATATAATAATAGATTTAAAGGGATAATAATAGTAGATAATACTAAAAATAGCTATTATTTCTAAAGTTTAACTAGAAGTAATAATAATAATAATATTAACTATAATAGTAATAATAATCTATTAGAAGAACTAATTATATTAACTATAAATTTTACTATAGTAATACTTAAAAAGATTAAATTTAATAAGTAAAAGATATATTAATAACTAATTAACTAAGCTATATATTATATTAAAGGAGAATAAAACCTTAAAATAATAGAGATCTATATAAAAACCCTATAAATATTCTTATTTAGCTTAGTTTATATAGCTAATAAGTTCTATAGTATTATATTAGATATTAGTATAGTAAGGTACTTAATAAGTAATAAGAAATAATTTAAAGCTTTCTAGAGGTAATATTCTATTAAACGTAATAAATTAAGAGCTAGTAAAATAGAAATATATTTTAAAATAGGAAAGAAAATTAAATTTATTAGTATAATAGTTATTATAACCTTTCTAAGTAATATAATATTTTATATTATGTTTATAAATATACTATTTTTATTCTATTTATAAGATATAACTAGAATAGGTATAATATATAATAACTTATAAGATTATATTATTAAAAGTAATATTAATATACTTATTATTTATAAATAGGGATACTTATAGATAATACTTAACTAAGAAGAGATACTAGTAGATAGTTAGCTTATAGAACTAGAAGTATAGTATCTATATAAATACTTTAGATATCTAACTATAAGACGCCTATAAAACCTTTTTAATAAATTAAAATATAATATTAACTAAGAGATTATTAAAAAGATTATAACTTATTATAAATATTACTAAAAGAATAGCTTAAACTTATTTAGATTTAAGCTAAACTTTAAAAATAATATTCACTTTAATTATAGTATTATTATTAATATTATATAGATAGATAGGTTACTAGTTCTATATATTATTAATAAAGCTATATCTTTTAATATAATATAATTTTTACTAGCTTAAAAGTTAGAAAATATATAGAATATACTATAAAACTACTAAATTAATATATATATTAAGCTTCTAAATATTATTATAATAGATACTAATATAAACTATATTTTAGATAAGTTTAACTAGAATATAGATATAATAAGGATTATAGTTAAAGCTATACTTATAGAAATATATAATAGTATAAGTAAAGTTAAAAAATATTATATACTCTTCTAAAAAGTATATAATATTATCTAAAAAGACTTCTTATTAATAGATTATATAAATATCTTATAGATAGTAGTAAAAGCTATTAATAATATTACTAGCTTTAATAACTTTATATTAACTCTCTTTATTTTTAGTATATACCTAAGAATAATAAAGGAATTACTACTTATACTAATAATTATAAAGAAAGTATAAATAATCTATAAAGTAATAAAAGAAGTATAAAAAATTAAAGCTAAAAAATAAATTATAGCTAGACTTATAATATATAATAGCCTAGATATAATAAAAATAATAAACCTCTTCTTAGGCTTAAAAATATTAGTTTACTATAAAAAAAGAGGCTAGTAAAGCTTATATTAGAAGGGGGCAGGGTTTTAAAATTTCTAGTATTTTAACTTCAAGGTAATAGATTATATAAATAGTTTCTTAGGCGTTAGGCGTTATCTTAAAGGGAAATAGCTTATATAAGTAGACAGAGGTCTAGTCAGCCTTTAATAAAAAGGACTAAGCAATTAAGCAAAAAACACACTTATTTTTATAAAATTCTTATTTTTTTTAATAACTTCAGTAATCAGTTCTCTAAGAGAACTACTAAAATCCTTCTACCTAACCTATAGTAAAAATCTACTAAGACTTACCTTTTAAAAAACTAAATAAAAATAAGTATTTTTAAGCTTTTCTAGCTTTAGTTAGTTTTACTTTTTATCTTTTTTCTTAATCCTTATTATACTTCTTAAGTTATTTAAAGCTAAAATAGAATAGAATATTATAAAAATAATACTATTAAACTTCTTTTTAGTAGCTTATTTTCTCTAAAAAAGTTATATAACCTATAAGATAAAAAGGATAGAAGTTATAAATAAAGTATAATTTAGTTAGGCTTATATTTATATATTTATCTTTATATTTTTTATAATTAGCTAGAAAATTAATATATAAGTATTTAGGTGTTTTTAGAGGTATTTCCTCTTAAAATAAAGCGTTTAGTATAATTAATAAGCTTTCTCCCTTACTTTATTATAAAATTAGTAACTAATATAAAGAGGTAAGTAAGACTACTAAAGAAGAATCCCCTCTATAGTTATTTTATACTATCCTACTGAATTAGAGTAAGAAAAAGTTTAGAAAAAGAAGTAATTTAAGTAATATTATATTAGAAGAAATTTAGCTAATATATTTTTAACTTCTATTTTCCTAAAGTAAAGAGGAACTACTTAGAGACTTAAAATTTAAAATTAACTAAGCTTATAAAAGTTTAAAAAACTTTAAAAAAAAAAGTATTTAGTTTAATAGAAAAAAATAAATAGAGTTCTAATAAGTTTAAATAATCCCCCTTATTAACTTATTATTTACTTATTTAAAAATTATTATATATTATATCTTTATTAGCTTTTATAATAAAAATCTAAAAATAACTAAAATAAATTAATTATTCCCCTTACTTTTCTAAAGCTAAAAATATAAAAGTAACTAAATTTATTTTACCTGCTTTATAAACCTTAAAAAAAGTAAAACTAATTAATCTATCCTAAAAAACTTCCTCTTAGCTAAACTTATTAAAAAGTTTTTAATAATATATTAACTAATAAAAGAGAAGTTAAAAAAACCTAAAAACTTAAGATTTAAGTTATATTTATATATAGAAATATTAAAAACTAGGTTTTTTAAATTAGAAGCTACTATAAATATAAAAGTATAAAGAGCTAAAAAGGAAAAATATTATAACTATACTAGCTTTTTAAAAGAGGAATAAAGGGAATATTTTATAAGCTTAACTAAGAATATTTCTCTCTTCTAAAAATAATTTTATACTAACTTTATAGAAAAGAAGATATATATATCTCTTTTATTACCTCTCCTCTTTATCTATTTATATAGTAAATAAGTAGCTAGTATAAAGTATATCTCTTAAGGTTTATAGTTAATATTAAAGTTTAATTAAGTTTTCTATTAAATTTTAAGTTTAATCTATAAAAGAGTATTAGTATAAGTATAAGAGTATTTAGAGGCGTAGTATATATGCTTATATAGTATAGGGTTATAGATAGAGATATGTTATAATAAAATGTGATAATTTTGAGCATTTATAGGTATTTATTTATATAGATAATGCAACAGGGTAAGGGAGAAAACTTATTAATCGTGCTGGGCGCTTTACTTCAGGGGGAAATACCCCTGAAGATACCTAAACACTTATATATTAATTTTCTAGCTAACCACAAAAGATATAAAGATAAATATATAAATATAAGCCTAATTAAATTATGCTTTATCTATAACTTCTATCCTTTTTATCTTATAAGTTATGCAACTTTTTTAGAGAAAATAAGCTACTAAGAAGAAGTTTAGTAATATTATCTCTATAGTATTCTACTCTATCTTAGCTTTAAATAACCTAAGAGGTATAGTAAAGATTAAGAAAAAGGATAAAAAGTAAGACTAACTAAAGCTAGAAAAGCCTAAAAACACCTATTTTCATTTAGTTTTTTAAAAAGTAAATCTTAGTAGATTTTTACTATAAGTTAAATAGAAAGGTTTTAATAGCTCCTTTAGAAAACTAATTACTAAAGTTATTAAGAAAAATAAGAATTTTATAAAAATAAGTATATTTCTTACTTAATTACTTAGTTCTTTTTATTAAAAGCTAACTAGACCTCTATCTATTTATATAAGCTATTTCTCTTTAAGATAATACCTAATACTTGAGAAACTATTTATATAATTTATTATTTTAAAATTAAAATACTAGAAATTTTAAAACCCTGCCCCTTTTTATATATCCTCTAAGTCTTTCTTCAGGTAAAAGGAGAAAAACTTAATTAACTCTACTTTATATATATAATATTCTTTTACACTCTAAAAGCTTTACTATTAAAAGGTTCACCTCTTATAAGTTTCTTAGTAGTTTCCTATTTAACCTAGGCGTTATCTATATCTTTTTCCTATACCTCTTTAGTATATTATATACTAAGTTTAAGCTATCTTTTAGGCATAGTTAGAGGTAGATAAGGGTTTTAAGCTTATATTACTTATATAATATCTTTTATAGAGTTATTTTAATAGATAAGAAATTCTTCTAGGGTATACTTACTAAGCTTCTGCTTTAGAGAAAGATTAAATCTCTAAATATATTGCTTAAGCTTAGTATAATAAAGCTTTTATTATATATTTTCTATATATACTAGCTAGTTTACTTCTTATTTTTAGTATTTAAAAGGGTAATCTTTCTATATAATAATATTAGTAAAGGTTAAATATACTAGATCTTCTAGTTATAAATAGATATTAGGGTTATAAGTATTTAGGCTTAGTCTTATATCTTCTTCTATAATTAATATTAATCTTTTTATAACTAAAGACTAACTAAGCTGTATTAGAAGTAGTCCTTCTTCTTGTTACCTTTATACTGTTTAAGTTCTATAAAACCTTAAATTCCTTACTATAGTATTTTTAGCTTCTAAGAATTCCTTTAGAGATATATTAGGCTTAGCTTAAAGTTTCTTAACTATGCTATTATAGGGGCTGAATTTATTAATTATAAGCCTAATTTAGTAGTTATAAAGCAGTTTATAGTAGTTTAGATTAGCAATCTTATTATTTAAGGCTTATTTTAACTAAGACTTCTTAATATTAGAAATTCTCTCTTAAAGAATATAGCAGATAAAGTTAATAGTATAGAAGCTATACTTCTATAAATTATAGGTTTCTCTAAGTTCTCTTTTAAATTAAAGTTAAGGGATAATAAATTAAGTATAATTAATAAGATCTTAAGTCTCTATTAGTGCTTTATAGATTTTATACTAGTTTCTAATTATCTTTATTATATTTTAAAAAATCTTTTTAGAATGTTTTTCTTTAGAAGTTTATATATGCTTATCTTAAGTGCTGTTTAAATAGAAGTAGAAGCTGTTTTTCTAGTTAATAACTATAGCTACAGTTTAACTACTTTTTTTAAAGTATCTGATAAAGATAATAAAGTCTTAGCTTATAAGGAAATTATTATTTTTCTTATAAGGGAAAACTAAGTTATTGCTGAACTAAAGGGTTTATATAATAAAGATCTTAGTATATCTATCACTTTTAATATCTCTTATTATAAGTTTATATGCTAACTTAACATAATCTGCTACTAGCTTTTTACTTCTCTAAAGGTATCCTAATAAGTTATAAAGGTTTAAAAGTATCTATTCCTATATAGCTTAATTCTAGTAGCTCTAGTACTAAGTCTTATTAGGGTGATAGAAACCTTTACTTTATTATTTAATTAGTTTTATATTTATTATATTATAAGTTCTCTATATCTATTAAGGCGTAATAAGCTTTCTAGGAGTTTCTAGTTTAGGGGTATCTCTTAGGCTGTGAGGGTTAATTAATATTTTAATTAGTTTTATTATATTAAACTAAATACTAAGAAGGTAGCTATTATTAATAATAAGAAGGAGATAATAAGATTTTTCTAACTACTTATTAAGTTCTCCCTCTTAGTTTAAATTAGTATTTAGAGTAGGATATTTTTAGCTTTTTATAGGTTTTTTTATAAGTTTTTAAGTTTATTTAGTTATTTAAAGCTTAACTAACTACTTTTTATATAGATATAGAATATAAGTTTAAAGATTTTTATATATAGCTTTAATCTTTTTAATATTTTATAAGTTATTCTAAAAGTTATACTAAAAAGGGGATTAAGAAGAAGGAAGGATTAGAGAAGATTAATAAGATATAGTAAAGTTATTACTAAAGATAAAGAAAAAGCTTTATTAAATATAGTAATATTTAGTTAGGCTTATATATAGTTAAGTAAATAGAAAATATTCTATAATAAATAGAGAAGATATTAAAGCTAAAGTTAAGATATAAAGTAACTTAGTAATAAGTTATTATAGTAAAAAGATTACTAATATAATTAGTAGAGATATTTTGAGAGTTAAGAAAGAAAAAATAAATAAGTAAAGTAGTAGTTAAGCTTAGTTAAGGTGTTAAAATAAAATATAAAAGTAGTTATTATAGAAAGAAAGTTATTATATATAAAGTAGTTTATTATAAGTTATTTAAGTTAAGATACCTCTTTTTATAGATAGTAATAAAGAGGATTTTTAGTACTAATAGTTAATATACTTTCTAATTTTATACTTTTTAAGTGTAAAAAGAGCTAGTTAGGCTTATAAAATAGTTTATTAAAAGTGAAGTTAGTTTATAGTTATTAGTTTAATTATAGATATTAGCAGGGTTTTTAAGTGAGGTTAGGTTAGTAAGAAGTAAAAAGAGGAGAGATATTTTAGTTATTAATTATAATAGTTAGTTTTATTTACTAAAATAATTTTTTAAGTTAAAGAGGATATAGTTAGGCTTATAATAATATATTTAGAAAGAGAAAGCTAATATTTATAGTAGTAAACTATTTAAAGTAAGGTAAACTTTTAAGAACTAATTATAAAATACTTAGAGTAGTAAGCTTCTTTTTTATAAGTAGTAGTACTTTTTAGATAATACGTTCTCTATTACTCTTACTGTTTATATTTAAATAAATATATTCTTTTTAGTTTAGTTAACTTTAGGTTAGTAGTAAAAAGTTTTTTTAGTTATTAGTTTTTATTTTATTAATAAATTAATATAGTAAATATATTTTTTAATTATTATAACTGCTGTTTATTATTATTAACTACCTCTCCTTTTAGATATAAAAAATACTTCTCTTTTATTTAGCTATATCTTTTCTTTTTTCTATATAATATATCTATTTTTATAAATCTTAGCTTAATTAACTTTTTATAATAATAACTTTACTTTTCTAATTATTATAATATAGATATTAAGATTAACCTTAGTAACTTCTATAAAACTACTCTAAATAACTTATTTAAACTTTTCCTTTTCTTATTTATTCTAACCTTTGCTTTTTATAAGGATAAGAATAAGAAGTATTATTAGTATTAAGCTATTATAACTGCTTTAGTTATAGTATATTCCTTTTTAGTTTTAATTAGGTTTTTTATTAATTTATAAATAGGTTTCTCTTTCTCTTAAATAGATATCTATTTTAGGTTTTATTAATATAGTTTAGTATAAAGTTAACTTTATAAATAAGCTGAAGCTAAATAAATATAAAGAAGGAGTTATTATATAGTTCTAGTATTTACTTATAAAGTTTACTTTAATATATATAAACCTAATTAAAAATAAAAAAGTATTTTCTAACTAGCTATTCTTTACTTAAGAGGTATATATTATTAATAGCTATATTAATCTTTTTAGTTAGATATACTAAAAGTTTAATAAGTCTAAAGCTGTTAAAATTTTATTAATCTATATATATAATGCTTATAACCTCTAGCTTTATAATAGCTGTTTTAAGTAATAGAAAAAGATATTATTTAAGAAGTCTTCTAAAAGAAAAGTTATTATTATTATTTTTTTATTCTAAGAGTATATTTCTTATTAAACTAAATAGAATAAGTTTTATTTAAATTATATTTACTATAAGAAGAGATTATTTTATTTATATAGGCTTAATTATAACTAAGAGGAGACTAAGTAAGTAGGCTATATTAAGAAAGGTAATAAGAAGAAAGGTATTCTTAATAATATATTTTAAGTAGATAGTAGTAAAGTTATTTTATTTCTTAATAGTAATAAGAGGTTTCCTAAAAGTAAGCTTTATATTTAAAAATATAGTTCTTTTCTTAATTATTTTTATAACTTAATAGCTTAATATAAATATAATATCTTTAGAAATATTTTAGCTATATCTTACTCTATTTTAATTTTAGTTATCTCTAGATAAGTAAGTTACTTAAAAAAGGAGTTAGTAAAATATAAGAGGTAGGATAAGGAGTATATATAGTTATAGTAGTAGTTTTAATAGTAAGGTTATTTAAAAGGGTATTTAGTCTGTTTTTAATTTAAATTTTTTAGAAATTAGTATTAGTTTTTTTTAGTTTTTTAGTAATTTTTAGTTTTTATATATAGTTAGTTTTTATTATTTTTATATTTTCTCTTCTTTTATAATAAGTATATTATAAATAAAAAAAGTAATATAAATAGTATATTACTATTAAAATAATATAAGAATAACTAATAATAAATATATTAAATATAAAATTATTTATTTAAAATAGATAAAAACTTATAAATATATAGACTTAGCTATCCTTTAGTTCCTCTATATTTTTATATTAGTTATTAAATTTTTTATTTTTTATAGGGATATTTATTATTAACTTATTCTTTTTTTATTACTTATTAATTTTAGTTTATAGGGTTTTATTTTATTTTTAAAGTTATTTAATTTATATTTTTATAGTTTTAATATTATTTATTTCTACTTTTTTTAGTATAGAGAGTTTATTAAGGTTAGAAATTTCTATTAAGCTAGGTATATTAGGGTTTAGTTAATTTGTAGTAGAGAAGACCTTAGTTATATCTTTATTAAGGTCTAGTTAGATTTCTATTTTAGAGATATTATTTAGATAGCTGTTCTTATTTATTATAAATTTCTTTAAGTAGTTACTAGTAATAGTTCTCTTAATAGGTAACTTAGTAAGTGTTTTTAGGAGATAAGAGGAAGTATAAAGAGAAATTCTTTAAATATAAAAGGAGTTAAACTAGTAAATACTAAGCTTACTAGAGGAACTTTTATTAATAAATAGCTTTATATTATATATAAGAATAATATCTTTAACTTATAGCTTTTAATATTATATTTTATATTTATTTCTTGAATTATAGTTTTTAGCTACTTATTAGTATTATTTTATAATATATTTAAGTATAATATAATAATTAGAATTAAGTTATTTAAATATTTATATATATAAAAGAAGCTTAGTTTCTATATCTATAGCTTTTAATTAGTTTAGTATTTATTAAGTAATACTTTTTATTTTAATTAGGGTAATTAGATTATATTTATAGATAAAGTAAAAAGGAGAGTAGCTAGTAGAAGATCTAACTAATATTTAATTAGTAAAAAGAGCTATATAAAGGACTAAGGTTTAGTTTTTAGTACTAAAGTTTAACTAAGTTATTAAGGTATAAATAAGGAGTTAATAACCTTTTTTAATAAGTCTATTTACTTTTAAATTATATACTAAAATAATAAAGCATTATTTTCTATAGATTTAATTAAGCTTTTTAATAAACCTCTTATTTTCAGAGCTTCTATTAATAATGAGAAGCTTATAAATCTTATACTAGTAGATAACATCTTCTTAGATAAACTTAGCTATTATTCTAAAATTAATATTCTTTAGTAGCTAATAAGCTTTAATATAGCTAGTTAATATATTATAAGCTTTAACTAAAAAGTAATTACTAATCTTCTAAATATTTATATAAATATATTAAAAAGGAATACTTAGGAGTGTAATAAAAATATAGGGATCTTTAAATTAATATAGTTAAGCTTAGGTATATAAGAAGTAGCTTTTTATCTAGTTACTTATTATTTAGTATATATTTTCTTAAGTATACTATTTCTTAAACTTTATATATATAATATCTCTTTTATAGTAGCCTCTTTTAATATATATATACTAAATAAGTTTCTTTTACTTATCTTTATTATTTACTACTTTTCTTAGTATAAGATTTATTTTTATATCCTTCTAAAAAAAAAGCTATTTTAAAGGATATATCTTATTATATACTACTTAAACTTATTAAAGTTATACTAAGCTATTATTCTTAGTTAGTTTAAAAAAGCTAGATATTTAGTAATCTACTAAGATCTTTAAAACTAAGCTTATTTAAAGCTTAATAAATCTTTTTCTCTTAAGTATAAATCTTTATTTAGCTTTATAGTATAAATAGAGTTATTAATTATTTTATCTAAATCTTCCTCTTATTTTATTTTATAGATATTAGATTTCCTAGCTAATTTCTATAAAAAGCTATTTATAGTATTATTCTTTATACTAAGTATATATTAAATATTAAAATTAAATATCTTAATCTAAGTAATCTATTATATAAAGATAATATTTAGTAAATCTAAAATAATATTACTAATCTAATCTATAAGGATTTTTATATCTATCTCTAAAATAAACTATATTCTATAGAAATAGTTTTAAAGTTTTTTAAAAATAAATAGAACTAACTAAAACTTTAACTTACTTATATTATAGTTAAAAGCTATACCTATTTAAATTTCACTCTTATACTTAGTAATATATTTTTTACTTTAATAATATTACTTAAAGATAGTATTTTATCTCTTAGAGCTTATATTAGTAGAAAGATAAATCTTATTTGCTTTTTTATTATAATTAATAGGCTAGAGTAATAGAAAGCTAACTAAATAAAGCTTAAAGGTTTCTATAGCTAATTACTACTTAAAGCTCTATTTAAAAAATATATTTTTTTAGAGAAGCTTTATTAGTAAGCCTAAAATAATATTATAATCTTTAATCTATATATAGTAAAACCTAATAATTCTAAATAAGCTTTTAATAGCTATAATATTATTATATTTTTTCTATTTAAAGATCTTAATAACTTTATTTTAGTTAAGCTTATATCTTCTACTACTTATTATATATCTAAGAAAGTTAATAATAAGTTAGTAAATCTAAGATTTCTTAGGGGAAATAATAATACTAATAAGTTTAAGATTCTAAAATATTATATTAAAGTTTATAAAGTACTTAAAAATATATAAATATATCCCTAGAAACTTAATAAAGTAGTTATTATTATATACTATTTTCAGCTTTCTAATAGGGATATTATTAAGAAAGGGCTAATAAATATTTAGGATAAAGTTATAAAGAATTTTTATAATAACTTTTATAAACTAAATAACTAAATTTATTATATCTTATAATAAGGTATATATCTTAAATAACCTAAAGAGAGTAATAAATATAGTTAGGTTTTAGCTTTTTTTATTAAGGGAAATTTAGTTATATCTAGAAAATAAGTCTAAAAAACTTATAATTTTATAGTTAATAAAGTTTTTAGAGAATTTATTAGTTTTAAGGGGAATAAAAATATTCTTATTAAGCTTTATATATAAGTTAATTAGCTTTATATTACTATCTTTCTTAATAATAAAGAATTAAGTATTTCTATATAACTTATAAGATTTTTTAAATACTTCTTATATAATTTATAATCTAAATATATTAATAACCTTACTTTATAAAACTTTTAGGATAGGAATTCTCTTTTCTTACTAAGTAATATATTAAATAGTTTTAATCTTTTATAATAAAGCTACTTAAGGATTAATATAGCTATATTTAGTGAAATCCTATATAAACGCTCCTTCTTTATTTATAAAGATATATTTTAATATCTTAATCTCTCTTAGTAAAAAGTATAGCTAAGTAACTTTAAGTTTTAAAAACTTTCTAATATAAGCTAAGTATTTTAGTTAAATTTTGCAAATTATAAGTATATATAGCTAGTAAAAGGAAAGTTAAATAGCTAAAAATAGTTTTTAATTTCTTAAATTAAGATTTTTTTCTAGTTTTTTTAACTATTTAAAACTAAGCTGTTTAAGAATAAATTATTAATTAGATATACTTTTTTATCTTTTTACTTATATAATATATAAACCTTTATAAAGCTTTAGTTAGCTTTAGAATTTTCATAATAGAAGTTAAAAAGCTTCTAGTTTTTTAGAATATTATTAAAATATTATTAACTTTTAGTTTTTTTAAAAAAGTAAGTCTTAATAGTTTTTATTACTAAAGTAATTATTACTTTTATAATTATATTAAGAATATTAAGTATTACTAAAAGTGAGATTAGAGTATAGTATTAGCTACTCTGAGGAGTTTCTATTTTCTATTTAAAAAGGTTTTCTTTTTTTTCTTAGGTAAGGAAATACTTTTTTTTATAATTTATTATAATATTAATATAGTAAGTTTAAACTTTATTATATATATTATTTATATTTTAGTTAGTTTTATTATAGTTATAAATAAACTTAGAAGTGTTATAAATATTTTATATATAATCTTTCTATTTTAGAAAATAGTACTAAATTTAGTATAAAGAATCTAACTATATAAAACTAATTAGAATATTAATTCTTTTAAGTTTTTTATTCTTATATTCTTTAGCTTTTATTATAATAGTAATAAAATATTTAGAATATTTAAAAATAAGCTTAGTAGAGATAGTAAAAGGAAGCTTAAGAAGTAGGTTATAATTAACTATTTTAGAGTTAATAACTATTATAGTTATTATAATCTTATAGTTATTAATTTAAATAGGTATATAATAAGCTCTAATAAAGTATAGCTTTAGGTTATTTTTAGCTATTATTTTTATAATTAGAGTAGTTATAGAAATAGAGATATTATAGTTTAAAATATATTTATAACTAATAAGATTAGATTTAGTATTAGTATTAATAATACTTTATACTAGAAAGTAGTTATTAGGATACTTCTTATTAATAGTAATTTTTAAAATAAGCTATAGTATAATAATTATAAGTGCTATTTAGTTTATAGTTATAGAGATAATAGCTTTAATTATAAAGATTTTTAAATAGTTTTGTGTTTAAATTATATTATTATATTTAGTTATTTAGTTTATTTATTAGGCTTTTTTTTTAGAGGTTTTAGTGAAGTTAGTAAAGTTAGTAGGGATAGGTATATAAATAATATTTTTAAAATTATCTATATAATATATATTTTTCTAATAAACTTTTCTCTATATTTAAATTAGATCTTATATATTTTTTTAATTAGAAGACTAACTAAACTATAAAACTTATATAAGATAAGTTTATTAATTAGTTCTTTATTTTTAATAGTTTTTCTGTTTTAGCTATTAAGAAATATAGCTAGCTAGAAGTTATCTTTTAGGTAAGATATTTTTAGAATAAGTCTTAGAAGAGAAATTTTAATTATATTATTAGTTATTACTTCTCTTTCTAGATTATCTATTCTTTTTAGTTTTAAAGTATTAGAAAGAGTAGAAGCTTAATTAAAAAATAACTCTTCTCCTATTTTAATATTTAAATCTCCTTTTTACTTTTCTAAATTATAAGAAACTTTTTTATTTTCTCTAGCTCTTTTTAGTAAAATTAGAAGCTTCTTAAGGTAAGTTTTTATAGCTTAAAGCTTTTTTAAAATAGTAAGAGTATTCTTAATATTCTAAATAGTAAAGTAAACCTTCTTAGAAGGGGATTTTAAAGCTTTCTTTTTAATCTTTTTTAAATCTAAAAGCTTCAGCTTCTTCTAAGAGAAAGGATTAACTCTATACGTTTTTAATTAAGTAATTATAAGCCTAGAAGCTGTGAAATTAAGTGTATTTTCTTTTGTTATACTATTAGGTTATACTAGGTTATATAGGTGTTTTTTTTATTTATTTTTATTAACTACTGAAACCTAAAATATAGAAACCTAACTACTTACTTCTTTATTAAATATTATACTTCCTTCTTCTATAAACCTATAGAATATCTTAATTAAGTTAAAGTTATTTTAATCTTAGGGAACTTCTATAAGCGTAAACTAAGGTTTACTAATATTCTATTTAAGGATTTTAGTAGCTTAAGCTTTTATAGCTTTATAACTATTTTAATTTTTTAGGTATATAATAATAGCTTCTTAGTTAAGCTTGCTTTTTTATTTTAATAAAGTAATAATTATTTAAGAGATAAAGAATTTATTGTTTTGAGAGCTATAAAAGTATTGCTTTTAGAAATATTAGATTAAGCTATTTTACTTATTAGCTATCTTTTACAGATAATAGCTTTCTTTAAAGTTATAATCTGTATAGCTTATATATTAATACTAACTATACAGTTTATAAGGGAATAGCTTAGGGTTTTTTTTATTAATTTTCACAGAATAGACTGAAAATAGTTAGTTATCTTCTATAGCTAGTAAAGCTTAAGCAACTTTTCTAGAGGATATTTTCTAGTTATTTATTATTTTTACTAAGTTAGAAAGTTACTAGTTTAAAAGTTAACTTTAAATACTTTTTACGCTTTAATTAGGCTTAGGTTTGCTTTCTTTTACTTATAGAGGGGGGGAGCATCTCTTTATAGGACTTTTAGAGGTAGAGGAAATAGAGTATAAATAGGGGCTATAATATAAAAAGTTTATTTCTAAGTAGCTTTAGAGCTAAGCTAATTTATTAGGTTTACTTTAAACTTATTAAAGTTTCTTTTTTTAAATAACTTATAAATACTTAACTTTATTAATAAAGTAGTTTTATTTAAGGCTGATTAATTAAATCTTAATATAGTTATATAGATTATCTAGAGGCTGCTTATTATATTAAGATTGCGTTTTACAGCTTTAGTTTAAATATTATTAATCTATTAAAGAAACTTTATAGCAGCTTTATAGTTAAAATTATTAATTATTAGTGTTAAGGAAATATTTTAGCTGATCTAGTTATTTAGGAGGTTTTAATAGTCTTTATTTATAGCTTTATAGTATTAGATTAAGTAGTTTTTTATTTATTATTAGGTTTTATTAGAAAGTTAAGCTTAGTTATCAGCTTAAAAAGAGGTATTTATATAAAATATAATACTTAGTATTTTAGAAGTATTAGTAATACTTACTACCTCTACAGCAGCTTTATAGCTTTTAATAAAGTTTAGAATATTATTTTTAGAAAAAAATAGCGCTTTAGCTATGCTAGGCTTTAGTATCTTAAATCTTTAGAGCTTATACTTATAAGGTCTTAATATTTTCTAATATAATTTAGTAGGTTTTGGACAGCTTTGTATGACTTTTATTTTAGAGGAATCCTCTCTAGGTATCTTATTTATACTTATAGTATTGCTCTCAGAGGCTATAGTTTTAAAGATTTTAGCTTTAGTAATTATTTCTAAGCTTTAGTTAGAATTAGGAATTAGGGGAGGCTTTTTTTATTAGGGTTAATAGAATAAAGGACCTATAAAAGGATTTACTAATATATTACTAGAGCTTAGGTTAGGTTTACTATCTGTTAATTTATATTTAAAACCTTTATTTTAAGCTTAAGTTAAAGTTTTTAGAACTTTAGATTTTAATAATATTATTCTAAAGGAGATATTACTAAATTAATAGAAGAAGTAATAGAAGAAGGCTTTTCTGAAGAAATATTTTATAAAAAGATAGAATAAAACTTAAATAAAGTAGATAATTTATTAATAGAAGGAATAAAGGAAGAATTTCTATAATATAAGCTTAGAAAAGTAATAAAAGGTAAGGATAGAGATAAAAAAGGAAAAAGAGGACTTTATTATTATTTCTGCTTTTATTTTCCTCTTTTATTTAGTAAGTATATCTATATTTATTATCCTTTCTCTTTTCTACTGTTTTAATAGTATAGTTATTTTATATTTTAAATTTCTTTTTCTTCTCTTTTTATAGAGAGATTAGCTGTTATTAGTAGTATCTTCTATAACTTCACTTTATAATACTTTTTTTTTATAAGTTAAGCTTAGAATTTAATAGAAAACTTAATTAAACTTTAGTATTAATTATAGATTTTAAGAGATATATTTTATATTAGCTACTTATTTGCTATGTAAGTAGGTGAGGAGGAGAGGTAATAGAGAAGATATATATATCTTCTTTTTTATAGAGTTAGTATAGAATTATTCTTAGAAGAGAGAAATATTTTTAGTTAAGCTTATAAAATATTCTTTTTATTTCTCTTTTAAAAAGCTAGTGTAGTTATAATATTTTTCTTTTTTAGCTTTTTATACTTTTATACTTATTGAGTTTGTAATTACGACGCAGCCCCCCTGCAAAAAGACTACGGCAAAATTCACCCTATTTGCGGGCATAATTCTGGAAACACTATATGGGTACTTTGACCTGTGCCCTCTACTAATTAAGGAAAATAATACAGAAACCCTATATGTTCCTGCTGGCAAACAAAGCCTCGCACAAAGATGTATGCGCGCCCTGGCTGAATGGATTGGCTGAATAGTAACGGCGCTGGCTGCGCGGCGCGGGGCCGAACGGCGCAGCGACGCACGTAGCGGGGCTGATCACATTGGGGCTGAACAGGTTACTAAGGCTCTCGTAGCCTAGAGACAGCTTTGCTGAACTTTCTAGCAAGGTGAACGCCACTACATGAGAGATGACTCCTTAACTAAAGAGGTCGTCCTAAGAGGTTCTTACAGCTAGAAGCATAAAAGCTCTGCTATAAGCAGGGCTTTATGCCTATCCCTCTTCCTCTTCCTCATCCTATAACCTATAATAAATCCTTTACAATGTCCGCACTACGCAAGGAATATAAGAACACTAACCCTGTGCTAGGTATGCCCTTTTTTAAGAACAACGCTATAGCTATTGCTGAGAAGTATAATATCTATATACTGGATAAAACCCTCTTATTTAGCGTGCACACTTTCCCTGATCAGCAGCGTATTATTAGGGTAGCGCTAGATAGAGCTCTTGAGAATACCCTAAAAACGGACTGTATCTATGCTATGATCGTGGCGATGACCACTGATAAGGAAGGTATTGAAGCAGAGGCTGCGTGGGTTTCTAGCCATCCCAAGGAGTGGCTCTTCTTCGCGCAGACCCTCTATAATACTAAGGCTGAGGCAGCTTAGTAGGGATCAGTGAGTACAGCTTGTGCTGACTGATAGAGAGCGTTACTGATAACAGCATAGCTGCGAAGGCGTTAGCTAGCTTAACTAAATAAGAGAAATAGTAGATAGCAAAGCAGTGATGGAGATAGTGTTTGATAGCGGCGTGGGTGATGCGTAAGAGGATAGGTTAACAGTTTAGTAGTTAGTAATTAAGTAATTATAAACTATATTGTTATTAAAGTGAAGTTAAAGATTATGAGGTTGTAGGTATATGTAAGTGCAGCTGTAGTTAGGAGAGTTATAATTATGTAACTAAAGGCTGTATATATTATTAACTTTTATATTTATAGTAGCTTCTGATTTAAAGAACTTAGTTCTTAATATTTCTATATATAGGTATAACTTAAATCTTAAGTTTTTAAGCTTTTTTAGCTTCTTTTTTACTAGTTAATATATTATTAGAAACTTTTTAATAAGTTTAGCTAAGAGGAAGTTTTTTAGAATAGATTAATTAGTTTTACTTTTTTTAAGATTTATAAAGTAGGTAAGATAAATTTAGTTGCTTTTATATTTTTAGCTTTTAGAAAAGTGAGGGGGATAGTTAACTTATCTTAGTTAATTTTAGATTATTATTATAAAAGCTAGTAAAGATATAATATATAATAATTTTTAAATAGGTAGATAGCAGGTTAATAAGGGGGATTATTTAGACTTATTAGAATTCTGCTTACTCTTTTTTACTAAACTAAATATTTTTTTTTAAAGTCTTTTAGACTTCTATAAGCTTAGTTAATTTTAGATTCTAAGTTTCTAAGTAGTTCCTCTTTACTTTAGGAAAATAGAGGTTAAAAATATATTAGCTAAATTTCTTCTAATATAATGTTACTTAAATTACTTCTTTTTCTAAGCTTTTTTCTGCTCTGATTTAGCAGAGTAGTATAAAATAACTATAGAGGGGATTTTTCTTTAGTAGTTTTATTTACCTCTCTATACTAGTTATTAATTTTATAACAGGGTAAGGGAGAAAACTTATTAATTATACTAGATACTCTATTTTAGGGGGAAATATCCCTGAAAATACTTAAATATTTATATATTAATTTTCTAGCTAACTATAAAAGATATAAAGATAAATATATAAATATAAGCCTGATTAAATTATGTTTTATTTATAACTTCTATTCTTTTTATTTTATAAGTTATATAACTTTTTTAGAGAAAATAAGCTGCTGAAAAGAAGTTTTATAGTATTATCCTTAGAATATTCTGCTCTATTTTAGCTTTAAATAACTTAAGAGGTATAATAAGGATTAAGAAAAAGGATAAAAAATAAGACTAACTAAAGCTAGAAAAGCTTAAAAACGCCTATTTTTATTTAGTTTTTTAAAAGGTAAGTTTTAATAGATTTTTGTTATAAGTTAGGTAGAAAGGTTTTAATAGCTCTCTTAGAGAACTAATTACTGAAGTTATTAAGAAAAATAAGAATTTTATAAAAATAAGTATATTTCTTATTTGATTGCTTAGTCCTTTTTGTTGAAGGCTGATTAGACCTCTGTTTATTTATATAAGCTATTTCCTTTAAAGATAATACTTAATGCTTAAGAAACTATCTATATGATCTATTGCTTTGAAGTTAAAATGCTAGAAATTTTAAAACCCTGCTCCCTTCTAATAATTAATAGAGAAGGTATGTATTGTGATGATTCTGGTTGATGTTGTTAGCAGGTTGTATTCTAAGGTAGGGAAAAAGGAGGGGAAAGATAATCTAAAACATAAGCTATAAAGCTCTTAATTATATAAGTGGGATTATATAATATTAAGGATTATGTAAGTATTTATAAAGTTATAGCTTATAATAAACTAAATACTTTTATATAAAGTTATATATATAAAAGTCTATTTGTTTATTTTATATAGAATATTTAAGTAAATAGAATATTATTATATTATTATTATTATTATAATAAGATGTTATATGTTAATATCCCCCCTTAAGGTATATATGGTTGATTAAAGGGTATATAGCTTACTCACTTAATATATATATACGTTATAGGTATAAAAGCTTAAAAACCCAGTGGGAAAAATAAGAAAAGTATTCCTATATTGTATAATATATGTATAACTAGTTAAAAAACTCTTATAAAATAACCTTATAGGTAAAAATATTAAGAGAAAAACTAGTATGTTATTTCAGTAATAATAATATTATTATTATTATTATTATTATTATTATTATTATTATTATTATTATTATTATTATTATTATTATTATTATTATTATTATTATTATTATTATTATTATTATTATTATTATTATTATTATTATTATTATTATTATTATTATTATTATTATTATTATTATTATTATTATTATTATTATTATTATTACTATAAATAATATATAATAATGCGAAAAATATAACTTTGCCTAAGGGCTTAGTTAAAATATCAGTAATATTAGATTTAGTATTAATATAAATAATATTATCTTTTTATCTATTAAAAAGTCTCTAGCAAAATAATATCTTATATTAATATGCTTAGATTTCTTATGAAATTCAGGATTTTCAGCTAGTTTCTTAGCTGTAATATTATCTATAAATATTTTTGGTTTATTTATTAATTTAAATCCTAGATTTTTAAGATTAAAATTATAAGTATTATATAGATAAATAGCTTCTTTAACAGATTTAGTTAAAGCTATATATTCAGCTTTGTAAGTAGATAAAGCTACTGTTTTTTATTTTATAGAGCTATAAGATATAATATTATATAAGCCTTAACAAAATATATAAGCTGAAGTAGATTTCCTATTATCTAAGTCTCCAGCCTAATTTAAGTTTGAATAACTTATTAAATCCTAAATTATATTATTACTATAGTTATAATAAATTCCTTTATTAGGATATTTATTTAAATAACCTTATAGATAATCTAAAGTAGAAAAATGCTTTTTAGAAGGGTTTATAGTATATCTTAATAAAATATTAACTGTAAGAGCTATATTAAATCTAGTTTTTAAAGCTAGATATAGTAAAGTTCTAATTTACTATTGAAATTATAATATTTCTTCTTTAGTTATATAACCTTTATTTATATGCATTTTTATATTATCTCTTATAGGTGTTATTAATAGGTTTATATCAGCTTTATTATATTTATTTAATATTTTATTAGTATATTTTGTTTAATATATAAAGATAGACTTATTTTACCTATTTATATTAAACTTATAACCTAAAAATATATTAAGCTCCCCTAATAGTTAAATTTTAATATATTGCTTTAAATTATTATATATATAGTCACTAGTAGCAGTATTATTAGCTGCTAGTAATATATTATCCACATAGTAATATATTATAGCTTTATAGTTATTTTTATTTAATATATATACTGCTTTATCATAAGGTGAAATAATAAATCTTAATTTTAATAATATTCCTTTTAAATAGTTATACTATAGTCTAAGACTTTATTTTAAACTATATAAAGCTTTAATAAGCTTATAGTAATATTTATTATTTTTAGATTTATAATTATAATTAGAATTAAATTTTAATTTATTAGTAGTTTTATTATAAATAAAACCAGCAGGTATAGCAGTATAAATATCTATATCTATATCTATATAAATAAAAGCTATAGTTATATTATATTAGAGTAAAATCCAGCTTTTTTTTATAGTAAAAATTACTATAAATCTATAGCTCTTAGGTCTATAAGTAGTAGAAAAAGTTTCTAAATAATTAATACTAATATATTAATTAAAACCTTAAGCTATCTATCTTGCTTTATATTTATAAGTATTATTTATTTTATTTTTTAATTTTATAATATATACTTATTTACTGCTTAATAGATAAATATTATCTGGTATTTATATAATTTTCTAAGTATTAATATCTTCTATTTAACTTATCTCTAATTATATAGCTTGAATCTAATTATCTTTATAAAGAGAATTTAAGGCTTACTTAATATTAGAGAGCTTATCTAATATAATAACTGATAGTATATATAAAGCTTTATTATTATTAGTTATAATATTATTATTATTTATTTTATAATCCTTTAAGATAGAGCAGTCTTCTAGGATAAATAATAGTACACTTTTGTTAAAAATATTATTTTTAACTATATTATTAACCTATTAGTAGTTTCTTTTAGCTTTATTTGTTATAGAGGGGATTTCTATAAAAAACTTAGATTTATTAGTATTTATTTCTCTATTATTAATATTAATAGTTTTCTTATTATTATTATTTATTATACTTATATTAGTATTAGTATTATAACTATTATTATGGGATATAGTACTATAATTTTTATTGCTAGTATTAATATTATTATTATTAATATTATTATTATTATTTTTATTAATATTAATATTAATCTTATTACTTAGATTCTTAAGAGTAAAATCTTTAGTAATATTATTACTATTTAAAGTAATATTTTTATTACTATAAGAAATAGATTAACTAGATATATCTCTTTATTGATTATATTAAGCAGTACTCTATTTATTATTATTAAGTATAGTATTACTATTAATATCCTTAAAGCAGGTATTTATACTTATAGGAAGCTCTTTATAATAAGAAATAAAGGTATTCTCTAAGATTTTAATATTATAAAACTATAAAGCTCTTTTTAGTTATATATCCCAGATTTTATACCTATTAGATCTATAATTAATTATAAAACCTTAATATACTCTTATATCTAATTTCTTAATTTTAGGATCTTTATTCTTATAGTAGCATAAGCTACCCCACACCTTAATATTATTTATATTAGGTTTTATTTTATTTTTTAATTTATAAAGTATTATATAATTAATAGAGGAATGTGGAGTTTTATTATGTATATAAAGAGTAGTATAAAAAGCTTTACCCTATAAGTAGTATAGTAAACCTAAGTTATATAGTATTATTCTTATTTTGTTTACTATAATGTATATAATACGCTCTATAAGTCTGTTAGGTTTATATATATAAGGAGGTTTTATATTATAGATAATCCTACTATTAAGATATATAGTTTTAATATATTTATTAGAAAATTCTTTACCTCTATTAGTAGAGATTTCTTTTATTCTTTTATTATTATTATTATTATTTACTTCTGCTTAAAATTTAAGAAAAGTATTACTTATAGTTTCTTCAGATTTATCTTTAAGTAATTTTCCCTAAATAAATCAGATATATTTATCTATAAAGATAATAAATAAATTATATTTATTATAAGTAGTAGGCGTTATAAGCCTATATAAATCTAAAGCTATATAATTTAAATAATCTAGATTTTTATTATAAACCTATAATTTACTCACCTTAGTTACAAATTTACCTTCAAAACAGGCTTTATAAGGTAGTAATTTATTATTATTTATATTATTATTATTTATATTTATGTCTAAAATAGTATTATCTTTTATTTTTAAAAAACTTTAAATATATATATAACTAAAACGTTAATGCTATACTTAGAAGCTATTATTATTATTATTATTATTTATATTTTTATTAGTTATAATATTATATATATAGTTATTATTATTATTAGTAGGAAATTAAAAGAAATATAAATTATTTCGTTTTACCCCCATAACAATAATATAATCTTTCTTAATATTATATAAAATAAGTTATTTCTATATAATAGAAGCAATACCTAATAAATCTAACTTAGATTAGCTAAGCAAATTAATACTTAATTTAAGTATATAATAAACATCTTTTAATATAATTTTATTATTATTAGGATATATAATTAAATTACTTTTTAGTATAGAAATAAGACTTTTTACTTCTCCCTATTTAATAGGTTTTTTTATTATTTTTTAGTTAACTAAAAGAGTGTAGTTTTTAACTATATATATAGTAGCAGCAATATCAATATAAAAATCAACCATTTTTTCAATTTAGTTAAAACTCCTAACTTTTCCTTATTCCTTAATAACAGATTAGTTAATTAAATAACCTAAAAAAGGATTATTAGTATTTTTATTTATATAAGGAGGTGTAGTAATATAACCTACGTTTTTAAAAATAATATCTTCTTCTTCTTTATCAGAAGATAAATCTATTAATTCTATAAAATCTAGATTATTTAAAGATATATAAGGGGTAATATTACTAGTAGTAGTTATATTAACTACTTCTTTCTCTTTTTCCTTAATAGCAGTAGTATTAATAGGTTTTTTCCACCAACTAGGTGCTTTTTTAAGATATAAGAAAGCATAATTTTCTTCAGAATAATTAGTTTTCTTGCAATTTTTACAGTATAAACCTTTCTATTTTTTCTAGGGTTTTTTAGATACTTTAGTATCCTTATTCTTATTTTTATTTTTATTTTTATTATTTTCCTAGTTTTTATTTTATTTTTTATTATACTTAGTACCCTTAATAGTAATATTATTAACTACTTCTTTACCTCCTTTTCTCTTATATTTATCTAGTAAACTAAAATATAAAAAGTTAAAGTTATAAACAATAAGGTTACCCCTTAGAGACTAAGTTATAGAGGTTATAAAAAACTTATAAATCTTATTTAAATTATTAAGTATATAAGCTATAACTACTTAATTAAATAGTTTTAGCTAATTATAAAATAAATTATCTATTAATTCTTTAATTTTATTAATATATTCTTCTATAAAATCAAAGTTATCTAAAAAAGTATTAAAAAATTCTTTATAGGTTAAAAACTTATTTATAAAACCTATAGGCTTATATAGCTTTTTAAGGTGATCCTAAGCTTCAAAAGCACTTTTATTATCCTTAATTACTCTTAAAAAGCTATCTTTACAGAGTAATTATATATAACTTAAAGCTTTATTACCTTTATCTATATTATTTTTAAATTTAGGTTTAGTTAAATCAATAGTTATATCTTTACTTATAAAGAAAGCTTTAATATATATAGCCTATACCTTATAATTCTTAAAACTTAAAAGCTTAAGCATATTAACCTTAAAGTTAGCTATTATTACCTTATAAGAAGCAGTATATAGTTATAAGCCTTATAAAAGTTAAATAATAATAAGATTATATAACTAAAGAAGCTATTAAATATATAATACAGTAGTTTATATAATAATATTATATAACAGCTATAAACCCAGAAGTCTAAAGTTTAACTATTAAAAAAAAGTAGTTTTTTCCTTCTCTTTAATCAATATCTTCTTTAGTTAGACTAGAGTCTAACTGAGGAGATAAATATCCTATATAATAAATCAGTTAAGAAGAAGTCTATCAGGCTATAAATATAAGTCTAAACCAGATTAAGAGTAAACTAGAGGATAATTTAAATAAATAATCTGAAAAATATAAGTTAAATAAAGCAAAAGCAAGAAACTATCTACTTAGGAAAAGATTAATAGAGGTATAGTTAATTTATATAAGATTTATTATATAAATTCAAAGAAAGTATATCTTATAGAACTAAATTATTAGTCCAGCTAGTATATCTAATTCTGCAAAGGTAGTATAAATAGAAAATCGTTCAAAAAAGTATTTTTCAGTATATATAGCCTTTATATATAAATAAAACTTAAGAGGGAGGAAAGGTATAAATAAAGAAGTAAAAAGGACTGAGGTTATCTCTAAGCTAAGCTCATAACCTATTAGCACAGGTATAAAAGTATTCAGAGGCGTAGTATATACGCCTATATAATATAAAGTTATAAATAGAGATATATTATAATAAAATATAATAATTTTAAGCATTTATAAGCATTTATTTATATAGATAATTAATAGAGAAAGTATATATTATAATAATTCTAATTAATATTATTAGCAAGTTACATCCTAAAATAAGAAAAAAAGAGAGAAAAGATAACCTAAAACATAAGCTATAAAGCTCTTAATTATATAAGCAGAATTACATAATATTAAGGATTACATAAGCATTTATAAAGTTATAGCTTATAATAAACTAAATACTTTTATATAAGGTTATATATATAAAAGTCTATTTATTTATTTTATATAGAATATTTAAGTAAATAGAATATTATTATATTATTATTATTATTATAATAAGACGTTATATATTAACAAAGAGAAGTATTATAAGGTAAAGTTATAGAAAATATTATTAATAACAGCTAGTTTCCCTATAAGAAGAGAGAAAAAAGAAGTTTAAAATATAAAATAACTATATTATTAAGATAGTAAAAAAGAGAAAGGATAATAAATATAGATATACCTATTAGATAAAAAAGATAGATAAAAGTAGAAATAATAGTAAAGTTCTCTCTTTCTTTCTTTATCTCTATCCTCACCTTCTATTACTTTTTTAAACTTATATTATAAGAATTCTTCTTTTATTCCTTTTATTAATAAATTATCTTCTTTACTTAAGTCTTATTCTATCTTTTTATAAAGCATTTCTTTAGAAAAGCTTTCTTCTATTACTTCTTCTATTAATTTAATAATATCTGCTTTAGAATAATATTACTAAAATTTAAAGTTCTAAAAACTTTAACTTAAGCTTAAAATAAAAGTTTTAGATATAAATTAATAAATAGTAAGCCTAACCTAAGCTCTAGTAATATATTAATAAGTTCTTTTATAGATCCTTTATTCTATTAACCCTAATAAGAAAAGCCTCTCTTAATTTCTAATTCTAATTAAAACTTAGAAATAATTACTAAAGCTAAAATCTTTAAAACTATAGCTTCTAAAAGTAGTATTATAGGTATAAATAAGATACCTAGAGAGGATTCCTCTAAAATAAAAGTAATATAAAACTATTTAAAGTTTACTAAATTATATTAGAAAATATTAAAACTTTATAAATATAAGTTTTAAGGATTTAAAATATTAAAGCTTAGTATAGCTAAAGTATTATTCTTCTCTAGAAATAATATTTTAAACTTTATTAAAAGCTATAAAGCTATTATTAAAGCAATAAGTATTATTAATACCTCTAAAGTATTAAGTATTATATTTTATATAAATACCTCTTTTTAAGCTGATAATTAAGCTTAATTTTCTAATAAGACTTAGTAATAAATAAAAAAATACTTAATCTAGTAATATAAAGCTATAAATAAAGACTATTAAAACCTTCTAAATAACTAAATCAGCTAGATTATTTCCTTAATACTAATAATTAATAATCTTAACTATAAAGCTACTATAAAATTCCTTTAATAGATTAATAATATTTAAACTAAAGCTATAAAATATAACCTTAATATTATAAATAACCCCTAAATAATCTAAATAACTATATTAAAATTTAATTAGTTAGCTTTAAATAGAACTACTTTATTAATAAAGTTAAATATTTATAAGTTATTTAAAAAAAGAGACTTTAATAAGTTTAAAATAAATCTAATAAATTAGCTTAGCTTTAAAGCTACTTAGAAGTAAACTCTTTATATTATAGCCCCTACTTATACCCTATTTCCTCTACTCCTAAAAGTTTTATAAAAAGATACTCCTCTCCCTCTATAAGCAAAAAAAAATAAACCTAAACCTAATTAAAATATAAAAAGTATTTAAAATTAACTTTTAAACTAGTAACTTTCTAACTTAATAAAAATAATAAATAACTAGAAAATATCTTTTAAAAAAGTTACTTAAGCTTTACTAGCTATAAAAAATAACTAACTATTTTTAGTCTATTTTATAAAAGTTAATAAGAAAAACCCTAAGCTATTTTCTTATAAACTATATAGTTAGTATTAATATATAAGCTATATAGATTATAACTTTAAAAAAAATTATTATTTATAAAAAATAGCTAATAAATAAAGTAGTTTAATTTAATATTTCTAAAAATAGTATTCTTATAATCCTTAGAATAATAAGTTTTTTATCTCTTAGATAATTATTACTTTATTAAGATAAAAAAGTAAGCTTAATTAAGAAGCTATTATTATATACCTAAAGAATTAAAACAGCTATAAAACTATAAAAGCTTAAGCTACTAAAATCCTTAAACAGAATATTAATAAACCTTAATCTACACTTATAAAAGTTCCCCAAAATCAAAATAACTTCAACTTAATTAAAATATCCTATAAGTTTATAAAAGAAAGAAGTATAGTATCTAATAAAAAAGTAAATAATTAAGCTTCTATATTTTAAATTTCAATAGTTAATAAAAATAAACAGGAGAAACACCTATATAACCTAGTATAACCTAATAATATAATAAAAGAAGATATACTTAATTTTATAACTTCTAAACTTATAATCACTTAATTAAAGATATATAAAATTAATCCCTTCCCTTAGAAAAAGCTAAAGCTTTTAGATTTAAAAAAGATTAAAAAGAAAGCTCTAAAATCCCCTTCTAAAAAGGTTTACTTTACTATTTAGGATATTAAAAATACTCTTACTATTTTAAAAAAAACCTCAAACTATAGAAACTCACCCTAAGAAACCTCTAATCTTACTAAAAAAAGCTAGAGAAAATAAAAAAGTTTCTTATAGCTTAAAAAAGTAAAAAAGAGATTTAGATATTAAGATAAGAAAAAAGTTATTTCTTAATTAAGCTCTTACTCTTTCTAATATTCTAGAACTAAAAAGAATAGATAATCTAAAAAGAGAAGTAATAACTAATAATATAATTAAAGTTTCTCTTCTAAAACTTATTCTAAAAATATCTTATTTAAAAGATAATTTCTAGCTAGCTATATTTCTTAATAGCTAAAATAGAAAAACTATTAAAAATAAAGAACTAATTAATAAACTTATCTTATATAAGCTTTATAGCTTAGTTAGTCTTCTAATTAAAATAATATATAAGATCTAATTTAAATATAGAGAAAAGTTTATTAGAAAAATATATATTTTTATAGATAATTTTAAAAATATTATTTATATACCTATCCCTACTAACTTTACTAACTTCACTAAAACCTTTAAAAAAAAAGCCTAATAAATAAACTAAATAACTAAATATAATAATATAATTTAAACATAAAACTATTTAAACATCTTTATAATTAAAGCTATTATCTCTATAACTATAAACTAAATAGCATTTATAATTATTACACTATAGCTTATTTTAAAAATTACTATTAATAAGAAGCATTTTAATAACTACTCTCTAGTATAAAGTATTATTAATACTAATACTAAATCTAATTTTATTAGTTATAAATATATTTTAAACTATAATATCTCTATTTTTATAACTACTCTAATTATAAAAATAATAGCTAAAAATAACTTAAAGCTATACTTTATTAGAGCTTATTATATACTTATTTAGATTAATAACTATAAGATTATAATAACTATAATAGTTATTAACTCTAAAATAATTAATTATAACTTACTTCTTAAGCTTCCTTTTACTATCTCTACTAAGCTTATTTTTAAATATTCTAAATATTTTATTACTATTATAATAAAAGCTAAAGAATATAAGAATAAAAAACTTAAAAGAATTAATATTCTAATTAGTTTTATATAGTTAGATTTTTTATGCTAAATTTAGCACTATTTTCTAAAATAGAAAGATTATATATAAAATATTTATAATACTTTTAAGTTTATTTATAACTATAATAAAACTAACTAAAATATAAATAATATATATAATAAAGTTTAAACTTATTATATTAATATTATAATAAATTATAAAAAAGAGTGTTTCTTTATCTAAGAAAAAAAAGAAAACCTTTTTAAATAGAAAATAGAAACTCCTTAGAGTAGCTAATACTATACTTTAATCTTACCTTTAGTAGTATTTAATATTCTTAATATAATTATAAAAGTAGTAGTTACTTTAGTAATAAAAACTATTAAAACCTACTTTTTTAAAAAAACTAAAAGTTAATAATATTTTAATAATATTCTAAAAGACTAGAAGCTTTTTAACTTCTATTATAAAAATTCTAAAGCTAACTAAAGCTTTATAAAGGTTTATATATTATATAAGTAAAAAGATAAAAAAGTATATCTAATTAATAATTTACTCTTAAATAGCTTAGTTTTAAATAGTTAAAAAGACTAGAAAAAAATCTTAATTTAAGAAATTAAAAACTATTTTTAGCTATTTAACTTTCCTTTTACTAGCTATATATATTTATAATTTACAAAATTTAACTAAAATACTTAGCTTATATTAGAAAAGTTTTTAAAACTTAAAATTACTTAGCTATACCTTTTATTAAGAGAGATTAAGATACTAAAATATATCTTTATAAATAAAGAAGGAGCGTTTATATAGGATTTCACTAAATATAGCTATATTAATCCTTAAGTAGCTTTATTATAAAAGATTAAAACTATTTAATATATTACTTAGTAAAAAAAGAGAATTCCTATCTTAAAAACTTTATAAAATAAGGTTATTAATATATTTAGATTATAAATTATATAGGAAGTATTTAAAAAATCCTATAAGTTATATAGAAATACTTAATTCTTTATTATTAAGAAAGATAGTAATATAAAGCTAATTAACTTATATATAAAGCTTAATAAGAATATTTTTATTCCCTCTAAGACTAATAAATTCTATAAAAACTTTATTAACTATAAAATTATAAGTTTTTTAGACTTATTTTCTAGATATAACTAAATTTCCCTTAATAAAAAAAGCTAAAACCTAACTATATTTATTACTCTCCTTAGGTTATTTAAGATATATACCTTATTATAAGATATAATAAATTTAGTTATTTAGTTTATAAAAGTTATTATAAAAATTCTTTATAACTTTATCCTAAATATTTATTAGCCCTTTTTTAATAATATCCCTATTAGAAAGCTGAAAATAGTATATAATAATAACTACTTTATTAAGTTCCTAGGGATATATTTATATATTTTTAAATACTTTATAAACTTTAATATAATACTTTAGAATTTTAAACTTATTAGTATTACTATTTCCCCTAAGAAATCTCAGATTTATTAACTTATTATTAACTTTCTTAGATATATAATAAGTAGTAGAAGATATAAGCTTAACTAAAATAAAGTTATTAAGATCTTTAAATAGAAAAAATATAATAATATTATAGCTATTAAAAGCTTATTTAGAATTATTAGGTTTTACTATATATAGATTAAAAATTATAGTATTATTTTAGGCTTACTAATAAAGCTTCTCTAAAAAAATATATTTTTTAAATAGAGCTTTAAGTAGTAATTAGCTATAGAAACCTTTAAGCTTTATTTAGTTAGCTTTCTATTACTCTAGCTTATTAATTATAATAAAAAAGCAAATAAGATTTATTTTTCTACTAATATAAGCTCTAAGAGATAGAATACTATCTTTAGGTAATATTATTAAAATAAAAAATATATTACTAAGTATAAAAGTAAAATTTAAATAAGTATAGCTTTTAACTATAATATAAATAAGTTAAAGTTTTAGTTAGTTCTATTTATTTTTAAAAAACTTTAAAACTATTTTTATAGAATATAATTTATTTTAGAGATAGATATATAAGTCTTTATAAATTAGATTAGTAATACTACTTTAGATTTACTAAATACTATCCTTATATAATAAATCACTTAGATTAAGATATTTAATTTTAATATTTAATATATACTTAGTATAAAGAATAATACTATAAATAGCTTTTTATAGAAATTAGCTAGAAAATCTAATATCTATAAAATAAAATAAGAGGAAGATTTAGATAAGATAATTAATAACTCTATCTATACTATAAAGCTAAATAAAGATTTATATTTAAGAGAAAAAGATTTATTAAGCTTTAAATAAGCTTAATTTTAAAGATCTTAGTAAATTACTAAATATCTAGCTTTTTTAAACTAACTAAGAATAGTAGCTTAGTATAACTTTAGTAAGTTTAAGTAGTATATAATAAGATATATCCTTTAAAATAGCTTTTTTTTTTAGAAGGATATAAAAATAAATCTTATACTAAGAAAAGTAGTAAATAATAAAAATAAATAAAAGAAACTTATTTAGTATATATATATTAAAAGAGGCTACTATAGAAGAGATACTATATATATAAAGCTTAAGAAATAGTATACTTAAGAAAATATATATTAAATAATAAGTAACTAGATAAAAAGCTACTTCCTATATACCTAAGCCTAACTATATTAATTTAAAAATCCCTATATTTTTATTACACCCCTAAATATTCCTTTTTAATATATTTATATAAATATTTAGAAGATTAGTAATTACTCTTTAATTAAAGCTTATAATATATTAACTAGTTATATTAAAGCTTATTAGCTACTAAAGAATATTAACTTTAGAATAATAGCTAAGTTTATCTAAGAAGATGTTATCTATTAGTATAAGATCTATAAGCTTTTTACTATTAATAGAAGCTCTAAAAATAAGAGGTTTATTAAAAAGCTTAATTAAATCTATAGAAAATAATACTTTATTATTTTAGTATATAACTTAAAAATAAATAGACTTATTAAAAAAGGTTATTAACTCCTTATCTATATTTTAATAACTTAGTTAAACTTTAGTACTAAAAACTAAACCTCAGTCCTTTATATAGCTCTTTTTACTAATTAAATATTAGTTAAGTCCTCTACTAACTACTCTCTTTTTTACCTTATTTATAAATATAATCTAGTTACTTTAATTAAAATAAAAAGTATTACTTAGTAAGTATTAAACTAATTAAAAGTTATAGATATAGAAATTAAGCTTTTTTTATATATATAAATATTTAAATAACTTAATTCTAATTACTATATTATACTTAAGTATATTATAAAATAATATTAATAAGTAGCTAAAAACTATAATTAAAGAAATAAATATAGGATATAATACTAAAAGCTATAAGTTAGAAATATTATTCTTATATATAATATAAAGCTATCTATTAATAAAAGTTCCTCTAGTAAGTTTAGCACTTATTAGTTTAGCCCTTTTTATATTTAAAGAATTTCTCCTTATACTTCCTCTTATCTCCTAGAAATACTTATTAAATTACTTATTAAGAGAACTATTACTAATAACTACTTAAAGAAATTTATAGTAAATAAAGATAGCTATTTAGATAATATTTCTAAAATAGAAGTCTAACTAAACCTTAATAAAGATATAGCTAAAGTCTTCCTTATTATAAATTAACTAAACCCTAATATACCTAGCTTAGTAGAAATTTCTAACTTTAATAAACTTTCTATACTAGAAAAAGTAGAGATAGATAATATTAAAACTATAAAAGTATAAATTAAATAACTTTAAGAATAAAATAAAACTTTATAAATTAAGATTAATAAATAGTAGAAAAAGAATAAGTTAATAGTAAATATCTCTATAAAGAATAAAGAATTTAATAACTAATATAAAGATATAGAGGAACTAAGAAATAGCTAAGTTTATATATTTATAAGTTTTTATTTATTTTAAGTAAATAACCTTATATTTAATATATTTATTATTAATTATTTTTATATTATTTTAGTAGTAATATACTATTTATATTACTTTTTTTACTTATAATATACTTATTATAAAAGAAAGGAGGATATAAAAATAATAAAAACTAATTATATATAAAAACTAAAAACTACTAAAGAACTAAAAAAAACTAATATTAATCCCTAAAAAATTTAAACTAAAAATAAACTAAATACTTTTTTAAATAACCCTATTATTAAAACTATTATTATAACTATATATACTTTTTATTTTACCTCTTATATTCTACTAACTCCTTCTTTAAATAACTCACCTATTTAGAGATAACTAAAGTTAAAATAGAGTAAGATATAGCTAAAATATCTCTAAGGATATTATATTTATATTAAACTATTAAATTATAAAAATAATTAAAAAGAAAATTATACTTTTAAGTATAAAGCTTATATTTAGAGAACTTCTTATTATTATTAAGAAATAAAATAACTTTATTATTATCTACTTAAAATATATTATTAAAAATACCTTTCTTCTTATTACTTTTCTTAATATAGCTTACCTATTTAGTCTCTTCTTAGTTATAATTAAGCTTATATAAGTAAAATAATTCTTTCTTATAGTAAATATAATTTAAATAAGATCTATTCTATTCAGTTTAATAAAAAATATACTCCTAGAATAGAAAAGTAGTAATAATAGCTTTTCCTTCAGAGAACATCTTAAATAATATCTTTCTCTATTACTTAAAATAGCTATTATAAAGCTAAAGGTTATAAGCATTATATATATAAATTAATAAAGCTTTAATAGCTTTAAACTTATTAAACTTCTAATATATCTAACTAAAAAAACTAGTATAGCTATTAGTAATATATACCTCTTAAGTAAAGAATAGCTAGTTAAAAAATACTTTTTTATCTTTAGTTAGATCTATATATATTAAAATAAATTTTATAAGTAAATATTAAAACTATATAATAACTTCTTTTTTATATTTATTTAGCTTTAGCTTATTTATAAAGTTAATTTTATATTAAATTATATTAATAGAACTTAAAATAGATATCTACTTAAGAGAAAGAGAAGCTTACTTATAAGTTAATAAAAAACTTAGTTAAAGCTAAGAAGAAATATACTATAACTAAAGTAGTTATAATAGCTTAATACTAATAATACTTTTTATTCTTATTTTTATAAAAGGTAGAGGTTAAAATAGATAAGAAAGAGAAAGGTTTAAATAAGTTATTTAAAGTAGTCTTATAAAAGTTACTAAAATTAATCTTAATATTTATATTATAATAATTAGAAGAATAAAGTTATTATTATAAAGGGTTAATTAGACTAAGATTTATAAAAATAGATATATTATATAGAAGAAAAAAAAGATATAGCTAAGTAGAAGAGAAGTACTTTTTTATATCTAAAAAGAAAAGTAGTTAATAATAATAAACAGCAGTTATAATAATTAAAAGGTATATTTACTATATTAATTTATTAATAAAATAAAAACTAATAACTAAAAGAACTTTTTATTACTAACCTAAAGTTAATTAAGCTAAAAAGGATATATTTATTTAAGTATAAATAGTAAAAATAATAAAGAATATATTATCTAAAAAATACTACTACTTATAAAAAGGAAGCTTATTACTCTAAATATCTTATAATTAATCTTTAAAAATTCACCTCATCCTAAGTAGTTTACTACTATAAATATTAGCTTTCTCCTCCTAAATATATTATTATAAACCTAATTATATTCTCTTTAACCTAAAAAATCACTTTAGTAAATAAAACTAACTATTATAATTAATAACTAAAATATCTCTTTTCTTTTTACTTCTTATTAACTTAATTTTACTTAAAAACCTTATTAATATTTATAATTAAACTAATAACTATAAACTAACTTCACCTTTAGTAAACTACTTTATAAACCTAACTAGCTCCTTCTATACTTAAAAAGTATAAAATTAGAAAATATATTAACTACTAATACTAAAAATCCTCCTCACTACTATCTATAAAAAGAAATATCTTAATTTAAATAACTTATAATAAACTACTTTATATATAATAACTTTCTTTCTATAATAACTACTTTTATATTTTATTTTAATATTTTAACTAAGCTTAACTACTACTTTACTTACTTATTTTTTCTTTCTTAACTTTTAAAATATCCCTACTAATTATATTAGTAATCTTTCTATTATAATAACTTATTACTAAGTTACTTTATATCTTAACTTTAGCTTTAATATCTTTTCTATTTACTATAAAATATTTCTTACTTACCTAACTATATATAAATCTAACTAAATATTACTATATTTAATAAAGCTCTTTTTTTATCCTTAGTAATAACTTTACTATATCTTATTAATCTTCTCTAATCTCTCTTTCTCTTTAATCCCCTCTTTAATATAACTTCTAAAATAACTTATAGAACGTTAAAAAGATTAAAGCTATATATAAGGATCTTTAGACTTATATTCTATATCTATATAAAAAGTAGTTAGTTAAGTTTTAAATAACTAAATAAACTTAAAAACTTATAAAAAAACCTATAGAAAGCTAAGAGTATCCTACTCTAAATACTAATTTAAACTAAGAAAGAGAACTTAATAAATAGTTAGAAAAATCTTATTATCTCTTTCTTATTATTAATAATAACTACCTTCTTAGTATTTAGTTTAGTATAATAAAACTAATTAAAATACTAATTAATTCTTATAGTTTAAAAGATACTTCTAAGCTAAAAACTCCTAGAAAGCTTACTATACCTCAGTAGATATAAAGAACTTATAATATAATAAATATAAAGCTAATTAAGTAATAAAATAAAAATTTTTATTATTTTAATAAAACTTAATATTAAAGCTACTAAAATTAAACTATATAGGAATAAATATTTTTAAACCTTTATAACTTATTAAAATACTTTTAGAGAAGTAAAAAGCTAATAATAGATTATATTAAATTAATATATAAACTTATAATAAAGGATATTAAAAGTAATAGATATACTAAGATCTTTATTATATAAACCCCTTAGTTTAGTAATAATTTAGTTTTCCTTTATAAAAAAAATAATAATTTCTTTATAAGCTAAAACTTTATTATCTTTATTAAATACCTTAAAGAAAGTAGTTAAACTATAGCTATAGTTATTAACTAGAAAAACAGCCTATACTTCTATTTAAATAATATCTAAAATAAGTATATATAAGCTTCTAAAAGAGGATATTTTAAAGGGATTTTTTAAAATATAATAAAAATAATTAAAAACTAATATAAAGTTTATAGAGCACTAATAAAAACTTAAGATCTTATTAATTATGCTTTATTTATTATCCCTCAACTTTAACTTAAAAGAGAACTTAAGGAAACTTATAATTTATAGAAGTATAGCTTTTATATTATTAACTTTATCTACTATATTCTTTAAAAGGGAATTTCTAATATTAAGAAGTTTTAGTTAAAATAGGCCTTAGATAATAAAATTACTAATTTAAACTACTATAAACTACTTTATAACTACTAGGTTAAGTTTATAATTAATAAATTTAGCTTTTATAATAGTATAGTTAAAGGATTTTAAGCTAAGCTTAATATATTCCTAAAGGAATTCTTAGAAGCTAAAAATATTATAATAAAAAACTTAAGGTTTTATAGAACTTAAGCAGTATAAGAGTAATAAAAAGAAGAACTACTTCTAATATAGCTTAATTAGTTTTTAGTTATAAAAGGATTAGTATTAATTATAGAAAAAGATATAAAACTAAGCTTAAATACTTATAACTTTAATATCTATTTATAACTAAGAGATTTAGTATATTTAACCTTTATTAATATTATTATATAAGAAGATTACCCTTTTAAATACTAAAGATAAGAAGTAAACTAGCTAGTATATATAGAAAATATATAATAAAAACTTTATTATACTAAGTTTAAGTAATATACTTAGAAACTTAATCTTTCTCTAAAGTAGAGGTTTAATAAATATATTTTAGAAGAATTTCTTATCTACTAAAATAACTTTATAAAAGATATTATATAAGTAATATAAGTTTAAAACCTTTATCTACCTCTAATTATACTTAAAGAATAGCTTAAACCTAATATATAATATATTAAAGAAGTATAAGAAAAAGATATAAATAACGCTTAAGTTAAATAGAAAACTACTAAAAAGCTTATAAGAAGTAAACTCTCTAATAGTAAGGTTTTTAGAGTGTAAAAGAATATTATATATATAAAATAAAGCTAATTAAGTCTTTTTCTTTTTACTTAAAAAAAGACTTAAAAAAATATATAGAAAAAGGTAAGGTTTTAAAGTTTTTAGTATTTTAACTTTAAAATAATAGATTATATAAATAGTTTCTTAAGTATTAAGTATTATTTTAAAGAGAAATAGTTTATATAAATAAATAGAGGTTTAGTTAGCTTTTAATAAAAAAAACTAAGTAATTAAGTAAGAAATATATTTATTTTTATAAAATTCTTATTTTTTTTAATAACTTTAGTAATTAGTTCTCTAAAGAAGCTACTAAAATCCTTCTATTTAATTTATAATAAAAATCTACTAAGACTTATTTTTTAAAAAACTAAGTGAAAATAAGTGTTTTTAAGCTTTTTTAGCTTTAGTTAGTCTTACTTTTTATCCTTTTTCTTAATTCTTATTATACTTTTTAGGTTATTTAAAGCTAAGATAGGGTAGAATACTATAGGGATAATACTACTAAACTTCTTCTTAGTAGCCTATTTTCTCTAAAAAAGTTATATAACTTATAAGATAAAAAGAATAGAAGTTATAGATAAAGTATAATTTAGTTAGGCTTATATTTATATATTCATCTTTATATCTTTTATAGTTAGCTAGAAAATTGATATATAAGTGTTTAGGTGTTTTCAGGGGTGTTTCCCCCTAAAGTAGAGTACCTAGTATAATTAATAAGTTTTCTCCTTTACTCTGTTGTAATATTAATTTATTTCTTTAGAAAGAGAAGAATATATTATTAAGATAAGTATTAAGATATTAACTTTCTACTTAATATATATTAAACTATTCTATAAAGACCTAAATACTTCTTAAGATAAGCTTAATAAAGAAGATATTATATCTAGTAGTAAAGATAATAAAAATATAGAAAAGCTAGTAGAAGATTATATTATTATTAAATTAAACCTTCTATAAGAAGAATTTCCTATAAAATATTTAAGAGAATATCTATCCTATAAATAAACCTTAATAATCTTTTATTAAGATATAATACTACTAGAAATAGGATTAGACCTCTAAGAGATATTTTTTAAGATTATATCTAATAATAAAGATAATAGTTCTATAGTAAGCTAGTTTATTATAGCTAAAGAAAATATAATTCTAATATAAATAATTTAGCTATATAAAGATAGTATTATTATAACCTAAAATAAACTATTTAAAAAAATATTAGTAATAGAAATTAATAGCTTTATTAAGAGAGGTATTTTCTATTTTATAAAGTATAAATTAAATACCTATAGTAATATATAACTATTTAATATATATATTATCTAAGAAGTAAAAAAAAAGAATAGATAATTATATAAGAAGGTATAACTTATAATATAAAAGTATAATAACTTTAATAAGAGATTTATTTTAATATAAAGCTTAATAATATAATACTTAAGTTAATAACTTCTCTTTATTCTTATATCTATATTTCTATAGCTTAGATTTATTACTTAGATAAGAGATATTACTTAAGTTTATATCTAGTTCGTAAGTACCTTTAATAGACCTATTTTTATTTACTTATCTATTTAACTTTATAATAAATATCTTAAAAGTACTATTATAGAGATTATTAAGCTACTATATAGCTTTACTAAATTAGAGATATATTAGTAGGAGATATATAATAAATATTACTTTAATAAACTTATAATATAAACTTCTATATATAATCTTTACTTATTAATTATTTTAGTAGAAAACTTTTTTTTTAGGTTTATTAGTATATAAATAGATAATATTTTTAGTATATCTAATATAATTTTTAACTAAAAAGAAGAGAAAAAGCTCTAGTAAGTAAGATTTACTACTAAACTAAAAGAATATTTAATAGAAAAATATTTTATTATATTTAATAGAGGTATTATAGCTTTTAAAAAAGATAGTAATATTAAGCTATACTAGAAAGAGTAAATTTAGAAACTTTACTTTATTAATATAAATATTAATAAATAAAATATTAAGAAGTAATATATTAAGTAATATACTTAAGGTATTTATATAGCTTTAATATACTAACTAGAAGCTTACTTTAATTTATTAATAGTAGTTTAATATTAAAATCCTATAGCTAATAATATAAAAATACTAAATAAGTAGATTAAGTAGTAAATAGTAAATACTAATAAAAGGTTTTAATATATTTTTCTTAACCTATTAGAAACTAAGTTATTTATGTTTATTAATAGTTTTTTTACTAATAATAAGAACTTATTTTCTTAACTAGGATTTATTATTATCTTTATAAATAAAATATAAAATAATAATATTTTTAAAATAACTAGAAATATAGTTTATTATAGTTTAACTAAAAGTAAATAGATTATAAGAAGTATACTAATATTAAAAACCTATATTATATCTTAAAGTAATAATATAGTATATATTATAACTATAACTCTAAAGATTATTACTAATAAGCTTAATTAACTATTAATTATAATTATTATTTATACTAACTCCTACTTATTATATAAATACTTTATTAAGCTTAATATAATAAATAAAAAGTACTTAATAATTAATATTATAGTAATCCAATAATTATATAAATAATATAAATTAATAGAAATATACTAAATTAATAGAAATATACTAAATTAATAGTAATAATAATATAATTAATACCTTTATTAAAAGAACCTTAAATAAAATATTAGAGAACTTTATTAATACTAATAAAGTATATATATAAATAGAGAGATAAGTTAATTAAGAGTAATATATAAAAAGGAGATAATACTAATAATAGAAAGCTAGTACTAGAAACTTAGCTACTATATAAAAATATTAGCTAGTAATATATAAAATAGAAAAGAAATATAATAAGTTATATACTTTATATAAAAAATATAATAATTATATTATTATAATATATATAGTATTTCTAAGCGTTTTATATAATATATAATATATAATAAAAAAAAAACTACTAATATTAGAATAATATTATTTTTACTACTTAGTAAAGATATAGTAGAATTTAGCTAATTAGAAAGTAGAGATCTCTCTAATATTTAATACTATATTACTACTCTTACTACTATATTATTAACTTTAATATACTATATATTTTTACCTATTTATTAATACTACTTATCTTAGTTAACTAAGTACATCACCGTTACCTGTACTAACACGCATACTTAGCTAATAGCTTCGAAAGGCATCAGAATTCGAATGAAAATTATCGAGAACGATGGGCCTCCAAAACTGATCCTTGCTCGCCGACGGCCAAATATCACGATCGTGGCAATGCCTCCACAAAGATGACTTATAGACTTACGTCCCCACCAGATCCCGTGTTCACTATGAAAATTGAGGCGCTAAGGAGATAAAAGCAAAGACTCGGCGTGTATACGAATAGCATCAAATTTCACTGTTCATCATTCGGCTGCATCAAGCCATCTAGGTTTCGTTAGTCAGTTCCCATACATCAAAACAGATCTTCTTCAGACCCTCCCTCATTGGATCAGAGTCGTGCGAAGACACGATGACACGATCCGAATTGCAAGACGACTGCATTTTCTCCGACAGGGGCGGAATAATCGAAAACACCCACCGTATTCATGCTGCAGTCACCGATGCCAGCGGCAACCTCCTGTACGCCGTGGGCAACCCGTCACGCATGACACTTGCACGATCAGCCGCGAAGCCAGTTCAGATACTTGCCCTCCTCGAGATAGAAGGCTTCGATAAGTTTGGATTTGACGATGCGGATCTCGCACTCATGTGCTCGTCACACAGTAGCGAGGAAAGACATATTCAACGGGGGCGTTCACTGCTGGCCAAGATCCAGGCCGAAGAACAACAAATGCGTTGTGGTGGCCACGCGGCCTTGTCCGAGGCCGTCAACAAGGAATGGATCAGGCTGGGCTTCGTCTCCGGCCCCCTTTGCAACAATTGCTCTGCCAAACATATTGCCATGCTCGCGGGCGCCAAAGCACTCGGCACAGACGAGGAGTACCACTTGCCTGAGCACGAAGTCCAGAAACGTGTCAGACGCCCGTTCGATGAGCTCAGCGGTCTGGGTTCGGGAGAGATCAAATGGGGAACTGATGGTTGCAATCTTCCTGCACCGGCTCTACCTCTCAGCAATATCGGTCATCTCTATGCAGTCCTCGCGGACGCGGCTGACCTAGTTGCTCGTGATGGCTCCTCGATGAGTCAGAGAACTAGACACTTGGCAAAGATGTACGAAGCTATGTGGCGCTTTCCAGAGATGGTTGGAGGGGAGGGACGCTTCTGTACAGAGCTAATGCTCAAGTACGACGGCGCAGTTGTTGGCAAGTTGGGGGCGGATGGCTGTTACGGTGTTGCCGTAAGAGAGTCGGACGATACTCGGCGGTTGGGAGCAACCTCTGGCATTGGAATTGTTGTGAAGGTTGAGGATGGCAACGAAGAGATTCTTTATGTTGCTGTGATGGAAATCCTGAAGCAACTTGGTATTGGTTCAGAGGAGAGGAGACAGCAACTTTCGGTTTTCCAAAATCTTCAGCGAGTAAACACAGCAGGCGTTGTAACGGGGAAGGTATCTTGCTCTTTTAAAGTGAGAAAAGCTTAGAAACGGCAAAAATGAGATGTAAGCAGACTTTTCAGTCGGGAATTTGGGCGTTTGTGTTTCTTTTGGTGGTAGCAAAATCCACACCGCCACACTAATCAGCCACTGTCCAACGACTGTTCATTGATGGATCACACAGCATATATACAGAGCAGAGCCCCCTTCAGCAGCACCAGAGCATCTCAAGCCAGATCTAGATCAGGGCTTTCCTTTGGGTCTGCGTAGAATACCCCACCAAATTCTTTGATCAGACGACATCGCTCTTCCATATCCTTCGCCAGCTTGATGATCCCCGTCCCCATCTCGATTGCCTTTACTCGTGGCTTCGCGAGCACCCAGACACCACCGCTTTCTGGCCATCCGACAATAATGACCGGGTCTTGCAAATGCTTCTTTTCCTTCGCTCCAAAGAGCTCGGCAACAGCAAGAGCCTGATCACTCTTCCACCAAGTTGCGCCCAGCTTCCGCATTCTCTCACAATGCGCATCCTCTTCCTCTTGATCATCCGAGCGTCGAGATGGCTTGAAGCGATCCACTTCAAGGAATTCGAGCTCAAGACGGACGCAGTCCCTGAGAATGTATGTGCCGCCCTTGCTTGGCCAACCTTGAACCCTTGCGCCCGGGCCCAGGCCGAATGACGACCGCACCTTGGTGCTCTCGGGATCCAACTCAACGTAGATCTCTTCACCCATATTGTAGTTGAAGTCTTCCTGGCGAAGGATATGATCCGGAGTACTGTTACTGGTACCCATGGCCCAAATTTCAAATGAACGAGTCTTTTGGAAAAAGTAGTTGGAGGACAAGAAAAAGCAGGCTCCTAGAGATGCCGCAATAATCGTACAAACAAGCGTAATTGACATTCGATTTCGTGACGATGAAGGTTGGTGTAAGGCTTTCGGGACTTTCTCCTCCGACATGATATTCGGAAGTTGACTGTTGCCTAGTATGTTGTGCGATGGAGTGAGTGATGGAGAAGTTCGGCCAAAGCGGGATGTCGGCTGTTGCGGCTGTTGGTTTCTTCACTGGGGGGCTCGCCTGATGTAAGGGTTTTTCGGGTCTGGGGTGGATAGAGACTCGACTTAGCCGATGCAACGTGCCGTTGGGTGGCGCAGTATTTCGCGTGCGTTGATGTGCCTGTAATGCATTTGAGCGATGTCTACCAACAGTCCAAGTTGTCCAACACGATATTTCCTCCCCCGGCCAGGCAGACTAGGTACGCTGATCATTTGATTCGCAGCCGCCGTCGGGCACAGAGCGGGGTCCGCAGATGCGTCTTACTACTTTAAATCTGCCTAAAGTTTCTTGGCTGTAGGCTAGAAGCAGGTACCAGCCCTGAGGCATGCCTTGCCAGGGGCTATGAGCAATGAATCCTATGAACAAGCATCGGGTGGCAGCTTCCATATCGAGCGACGCGCCGTCCCGCTTCTTCAGCGGTTCATGGTACTAGCCATTGATCCAACAAAACCTTGGGCAACATGTTGGTTCAACTTCACGGATTTATAATGAACAAGGGTAAGGATAAATGAGGCCATTTAGCACACCGCGCCCTCCGCCTGACTCCGTAATAGCTCCTGCCAATTCTGGACCAACAGAGGAAACTTGGCCCGCATCGGCAGCAACAAGTTCGGAACTTCCGTAACTCTAAGACTATTGCCACCGATTTTTCCGAGAAAAGAATGAAAATGTAGCCTTTTAATGCTAGTTCTGATAGCCCAAATGCTCAGGTGGAGATATTGAAGAGGCGTCTGGTGTTGTTTGATGTCTGAATATGCCTTGTTGATTCTGGACCATTGCTTGTGGGGCTTTCGTTCAATGAACATCAGTCTTTGCCGAGAACCTCAGCTTCAAGGTTATGGATGAAAGTTGACATGTCATGGCAAGTCGATCCTGCCATAACACACTTCCCACTTTGGAAAGCCGACGACAACCAACGCAAAGTGATATTGGCCCCCAACCGTCCAAGATGCAGCATTTGACGGGGGTCACAGGGTCAAAATATCATCTTCGACGGCACAGTACTTGGCCGTACGGAATTCACTTATTTTGGCTTAGCAGAGCGGCACAGCAAACATAGCCTACTCCCTTCATGTGTGGGTAGTAGAACTACATGGGACATGATGATGAACTCCAACTTGAATATAATATCCTCAAAGCCCAAGATACCGGGCCGTTATGACGTTTAACGCTGATTGAACAGAAGCAACGCTACTGAATCAACATGCGAGCTTTTCTTCTGGCCGAATTGGCCATTTCTGCCTTGCTTTGTTTCCCTGCGTATGCAGCCCCAAGGCCAGTGAACGACCATGAGTCTTCTGCGAATCCCAAAGCCAAACGGCAGTTCAGCGCCCAGGAACTCCTGGACGCTTTTACGAAGGGTCTAGAGACTAGCAATTATGACATGTCTACCTTCGATGGAAACGTGTCGGATTTAGCCTCTAGACTTGTCGGATGGGAGGGCTGTGACGGAGCGTCGGCAGCAGTCTATTCTGGATGGCAGCAGTCCTGGAAGCTGATGAATCACGTCTACTCGGAAGCCAAGAAGGGCATCGACTTCAACTCAGCCGCTGCCATCGAGTTCATTGGCCCTCCAGCACTGAGCCAGCCCTTCCAGAAATCAATCAATGATAAGTCTCCCCGTCAACGTGAAATGGTGTTCGTCAACTGACTATCAATACGGATCTTTAAACAAATGGCCACCATTCAGCCTGGCTACATCACCCTACCATTTGACTGGCGCATCCATGTCAGGTGTGATGATCCCAAGAAGTTGTGTTCATGTGGTGGTGACAACAGGAAACCCGACCTCCAGGCGTATACCACAAATCAAGACGACGACAGCGGCCTTCCTCGAATCAACTTTTGCCCGCTATACTTCGGTCTTGACAATCTCGATGCAGCTATGAAATCTGGGAATGATAAAGAGAAGGCTGTTGAGCACTGGGCGGATATGACGAACTACGTTCGCAATAAGGGTACGAAACCATGCCTTCCCAAGCATCAGAGTTCATTCTAACAGAACAGGACGCACCTGGTTCCATGAGATCTTGCACATTGACTTCGCAACCAACGCCCGGCAATACGGATCTAACTCTCACATTGGAGACATCGAGATGCTCTATGACGTAATGAACGATGATGGAACCAGAAGAGCGCAGTATATTGCAGCAGGCGGACCAACGCTAACCAAGGCACTGGCGAGATGGGATTTGAACCCTACGGGATACACCATCATCAATGCTGACAGCCTGACAATGTACGCTCATTCCAAGTACATACAGAAGGCAGTGGGAAATATCTATCCGCATCTACCACTGGCAGAAGTGCCGCCGAGGAACGTCAAGGTCGACTTTAGCCAATGGTCTGCTGGAGACTTATTCACTGTGTACGCCGATGGCACTGGGAAACTGGGAAACTCCCCTGAAGTGTCCGAATACGTCGTCAACAAGCAGTGTCCTCGCGAGTTCGACGGCTTAGAGGCGGAGCAAGACAAGTACCAGCTGAAGCTTCATGCCACAGGCTTTGCACCGGCTTCGGTTTACCCAGAAGAATATCTTGCCCAGTACGCAGAGTGGGCCAAGGCAGCGGCTTTGGGGCCTCTGAGAAGGACCAACATCGCCCCAGGGAAGGCAGTCAAACCAGGCACAGAGCTGCGAATCTTACCTGTTGGTGATTCTATCACCGTTGGCTTTCTCAGTGAACGGGATGGAGGAGACGGAAATGGCTATCGGCAAAAGCTCCTCAACAATCTGTCTGGTAAGGCAACTCAACTTGATATACGAACAGTGCTAACGTCACATTCGCAGGAGACAAGGTAGTCTTTGCAGGCACTGAATCAACAGGTACCATGAGTGACGGCTATTTCGTAAGCTTTCTCATTTCTTTCCTGTTGAACTAGCACCATTATCGTCCAACATGCACTGACACCAAACCTTAGGCGGCCTGGTCAGGACAGACGATCAAGTACATCGCTGACCATATCGAACCCTCTCTGAATCAACAACCAAACATTGTCCTTGTGCATGCAGGGACAAACGACATGAATCCCAACCTCCAAATTGCGAAGGAGGGCAACGACCCAGCGGGTGCCGTTCAGCGATTAGGGGACCTGGTCGACCAGATAACGGAAAAGTGTCCGGACGCAACTGTCTTAGTTGCGATGATTATCAGCACCTGTGACCAGGCGCAACAAGTCAACACAGCAAGATACCAGGCCTTGATTCCTGATATGGTGCGTTCTAGACAATCTGCCGGAAAACACGTCATTGCGGTGGACTTTAGTACCTTTCCCACAAGCTCCCTGAGAGATTGCATTCATCCGACGAATCAGGGGTACCAAGACTTTGGTGATTACTGGTACGATTTCATCACACAGATTCCCACCGATTGGATCGAGGCACCGAACGGGGATGGCCCGAATCGAACGACCCTTCCTGGAATTGATGCCAACGGCGGCCTGGACAGCGGCATACCTCCGCCCAATTGGGGTTCTAACCCCATTCAGGTAGGTTCCAAAGCCGGTGTCCGCGAAGCAGCAAACAAAGCCAGCAATGGAGGTTTGAGGGTTTGCAATGGAGGCCCAGTCTGGCAGGGAACTGGGAAGATTGCCTTGGGCGTGGGAAACAACGGTGACTGGAAGTTCAACAAGCACTGGAAAGAAGCGGGGAAGGTCGCCGATGGCCTTGGGCGAGATCCGGACTACGTGAGGTAAGCAATCTTCGGGTCTCACTCAATCGTACATACGTAGCTGACGATGCCATCCTAGGTTACACGATATGAACGGCGATGGAAAAGCTGGCAAGTCTCATCGTCGAATGACCCCTTTCAGCTATTACCGATAATAATGCGAATACAGACTATGTTTGGCTCGATCCTAAGACAGGAGAGATTCGATGTTGGATCAATAACCTGCCCGAGCCTTGGTCTCCAGCGGGAAACAACGACGGTGTTATTGGGAGTGGCGCGGGAGCCGCAGCTTCAATCTTTCTTGCTGTAAGACTTGTCAACGCTTGTTGGATTTTATCTTGTATCCCAACTAACTTGCTAACAGGATATGAATGGCGATGGTGTGCGTAAACCCCCTCAATTGGATGTCTCTGATGGCAGAGTTTGCTAACGACAAACACTTGCTGCCAGCTTGATGATTATATGGTGGTAAACCCCGCCAACGGTGCTGTTCGTATCCGGTGGAACTACGGCCCAGATGAAGGATGGGTCAATGGTTGGAAGTTTGTGGAAGGCGGCCAAATTGCGTCTGGAGTCCCACATGCCAACTGGGCCACCCTCCATTTCCCAGACATCAACGGAGATGGCAGGGCAGACTATGTCTACGCTGGCTCGGGAGGGTCTCTCAGACACTGGATGAACACAGGGTCTCCAGGGGGACAAGATGTGCTCTTCCTGGACCAAGGCGGTATAGCGACAGGCGCCACATCCGACATCTCAAAGCTTGTATTCGCTGACGTATGTTGCATCCACCCCCTTCTTTTATGGCCCACTACTTACGATTATCTTCCAGATGAACGGGGACGGCCGCGATGACTATCTAATTTGGGACAAGGAGGCTGGTCTGACAGGCTTCCTAAATCAGCCAACTTGGAAAGAAGGTGTCCCGGTATTCGTTGATCAGGGACCGCCCAAGACAATCGCCGACGGAATCACACAGAGTCCCGGCGCCATAAGACTCGCTGATATGGACGGGTGAGAGAATATGCTTTCTCTGGTTTGATCGACTCTAACGACTTGCGTGTTTTCTAGTGACGGCATGGACGATTATGCCCACATAGGCGACAAGGGTGCAATAAGGTTGTGGTACAACCGAGGCACAGTTGACTCCAGTATGACCATTGACGGCCTCAGATTCGCCGACATCGATGGAGACGGGGTGAGTTCGATATATCAGCTAATGCTTGTCTCGTCTAACAAGGAACTCTAGCTTGATGATTATGTTTGGCTTGACCCAAGAAGTGGTGCCCCAGCTGTGTAGTAAGCCATCTCTTCGTTCCGATCAAAAGGCATTGATTCGTGGATATCTCTGACAGTCAAACTAGCGTCAACCGAGGTCCAAAGGACGCTGATGGCCTTGGCTGGGAATGGGCTCCTCTCAACGACGGGAAGCCCATTGCGACAGGAGCTGCACCTGCAAACAAAGTCCAGTTTGGCGATATTGATGGGCAAGTTGCGGTCCGCAAACACGTTTTTGAGTAATTGCTAACGAAAGTTTGCACAGAGATGGAAAGGACGATTACTTAGTACTGGACTCCACGACGGGAGAGCTCACGGTCTACCTGAATGAAGGCCCAGACAAGTCTCGACCCGAACAGTGGCGATGGAATCCCATTGGATCCATAGCAACGGGGCTGGGACCCGGGAAACACGTCCGATTTGCCGATATTGATGGCGATGGATTCGACGATTACATCTTCCTCCATCCCAATGGAGGAACGACTATTTACCGGAATGCATGGGATACTGACCAGCCACCGCACAGCTGGAAGGCAATGCCCGATGCAGATGCTTCTGGCATTGGGCAAAGACCCGAGGAGATTGAATTCCATGACATAAACGGGTAGGTTTCAAACACTGAAGAACGCCTCGAACCGTATACAATTTGCTGATCATTCGAATCACAGTGATGGCAAGGCTGACTACATTTGGACACGTCCACACGATGGCTCAGCAAAGGTATGGCTTAACAACTATCCCAACAAGCCAACCTGGCTCGAGCAACCCGAGATAGCGGGTGGCGTGGGCGTTTCAGGGACCGCTGTTCGCTACGCTATCCTACAGAACACTGGGCGTGCAAGTTACGTTGCCGTAGATCGTTCTGATGGGTCCATCAGTGCATGGCTGAACGGTTGTAATGAACTCGGCAATGTTCCACGGTCAAATTTAGTGCTGATCGGGATCTACGAGATTTATCAGGATGGACAGTGGAACCGGAAGTGGCACGTTTTCGAAAATATCGCCGGCAAGACTGTCGACGTGTGCCAAACTTCGCCTAAAAAGTCACAAGAGGCACTCACCGGGCTTTCTGATCCCGACTATCCGACGAAAATCAAAGATTTCGAGGTACACGGCGTCAAGGGGTGCTCTTATGAAGGCCCTAAGGACGCCCCGGGGAAGCTCACATGCCCTGGTGTTAATGGCATTCGCTGCTACCAAGACGAACAACATGATGAAAGCTTTGATTGTGGCTTTGGTGGTAGACATAAACCGGTAGTTTTGTGTCGGTGGTAGGCTGTATTTTAGAGTATGTAAGGTATGCAGTCTATCCCCAACCAAGGTACTATTGTAGAGCAAAAAGCAACCCCATAAGCGTACAGAAATACTTAGGGTTCAAACACGAGACCGCCTATATTTCCTGTGTAACTGATTACTCCTGTAGATGACGATAGTAGCGACAGCGACGACGACGACGACGACGACGGTAACGTAGAGAGTATAACCACAGGAAAAGTAGTTGCTCTGGCACAGGAAAAATAGGCGGTCTCTAAAACACGCCTCACTCTACCATGGCTATCTGAGCCTATTTCACTGAAGCAACCACTCTAGACTTGATTCGAGATAAATCACCGTTATGTGCCTCGGCAATAGCGCCAACCACAGCCTACGACTAAGACTACACAGTTCCATTAACACTTGCATGAGTAAAAGAGCTGACAGGTCGATGCGATCTTTATGGGGAATATTCAAAAGTATCGCATTGAAATTGAACGCATCATGTTCCACAACCTATTCATCTCAATCGATGACCAGCAATGAGTCAATGACAATAATGATGATGCTCTGGAAGGAAGCCAACTGAGAGTGAGCTCAAACTAAGTTTAGATGCCACAATAACTAGATTTAGTAACCTGCATGAACCAAAAAAAAAAAAAGAAAAAAAAAATCTGTAGAACACTAAAAGAAAAATGGGTAACCAAACCAAAGAGCAAAAGGACCTCGCTGCGCACTCTAGCCAATCTTATCTTGAGACGGGACAGACAGAGGCTTCATAACAAATCAAAAACCATGCAGCTCTAAGAAGCGGGGCCTGGATGCGGCCCAGCGCTTCCATCGAACGAGGCTGGGAGTGATGCCTAAATGTTTCCAAATTCATACCTGTTATCTCTGCGTCACCGCTCAGAAATGAGTCTGTCTCTTCCATCAAGCTCGAGAATTCAGGCTCTGTCCCGTCGATGGCCAAACCCAGGTGCCAGAGCCGACTCAGCAACAGGTCTCGAGATCGCTCTGTCGCAGTTTGGGGCAATCCTTACGGATGACGAGCGCAAAAGGCTCCAGACACAAAAGTCTGGGTTGAACGACGCTGACGCCGCTTTCAAGTTCACCTTGGAATTGGACGAGTTAGATCCAGTGCGGAGGGGTAGAGTCGTTGCTACCAAGCTGTGCTCACTTCTGCAAACTGTTCAAAGTTTTGGGCAAGTAGTCGATACATATGTATCCTCTCATCCCGATATTGCGGCCCTGATATGGGGAACCGTGAAGTTAACATTCATGGTTCGTATTGCATCACCGAACCATAGAGATTGTGCTTACTGAATCCAAAGGTCTTGATCAACTTTACTACTTACTTTCAGAAGTTCACAGACCTTTTGAGTGGGTTCGATCATCTCATACCGCACTTTACTGCCTACGAAAAACTCTTTCCAAACTCGGACCGACTGAAGAAATCCATATGCGATTTCCATCTTGCCATTGTCACTTGCTGCACGGAGATTGTGAACTTGACTCGGCTTCCATGTATGTAATAATTTCGAATCCGTCAAGGTGATTACTAAGTGGCATTCAGGGCACGAAAAGGCTTTGGCAGCGTTGACGGTGTCGTTCGAGGCCAAAATAAGACCTTCTGTCGACAACATCCGCACAGCAGCCAACCGAGCCAAAGATGAAGTCGAACTTGCCAAGACTCAACATCAACAGTTGAGTGACGTCCAGCGCCAAGAAAACGAAAGAACTCTTTTGAAACGAGCTTGGAAATCAAACAAGAACATTCAAAGAATCAACAAAGATAGCGAGATTCAGGCGAAATGTACGAATAATCTCCATCACCATATTATCACAAACTAACATCACAACCTTACTTCTAGTACGCAAGTGGCAGTCACTGCTGAAGAGGTTGTCTCTATTTGACTATGAACCAGCCTATAGAAACGCCAGATGCAAGCGCCACAAGGGAACAGCTCAATGGGTTTTTGACATGCAGCAATTCCAGGACTGGTATCAAAAGGATTCGTCTGCTGTTCTCAATGTTACAGGCAAAAGTAAGTCTTTCTGACCCTGCTCGATTCCCCAGACTGCTAAGGCCCCTCCAGTTGGTTCTGGAAAGACGGTACTCACGTGAGTGATAAGGAACTGAATGAATTGACGGAATGCTAACAACAGAAAGAGCAAATATCATCGACCATATCATGAGGAAGAAGACGGGGAAACAGACCATCTCCTTCTTCTTCGTTCGCTTTGACGATATCCATAGCCAGAGTTCCGAGACCATCATTCGGTGCCTTACCCATCAAACCTTGGCCCGAGCAGGAGTGGACGATAGGTTGTTGGAGCTCATGGAGAAGGCTGACTATCTTATGTTTGATTACGAGTCTCTCTTGGACCTTATTTCGCACCAGATCGACTTGCTGAATGAATCCTTCTTTGTCATAGACGGGTTGGATGAGTGTACCACGACGACCCAGCATTCGATTTTGGAATTTCTATCATCTCTCGGACAGAAATGTGTGAGAGGGAGAATCAAAACAGTCATCTCAGCTAGGGACAGCGTTACGGAACTGGTCATCTATTCCCTACCAAGTGTGTCACGTGTCGTTGTTGGCTCCGAGGAAACGAATCGCGACCTGGCGTTGTTTGCGCGGGCGATTCTGGGAGAAAAGCAGGCAAGAGGAGATTGGAGTGTCGGCGACTCAAGCTTGATCGGCGAAATACTACATTCTATCAGTCTTGGAGGTGAAGGAATGTACGTACACTCATTCTCTCGTCGGCTTCCATCAAAAGCTAATGATTAAGGTTTCTATGGGTTTACCTCACGATTGAGGATATCTCTACACGGAGAAGCGACGAAGATATTCGACAGGCCTTATTGAACATTCCCAGAAACCTTCCAGATACCTTTGATCGGGCTCTGCGGCGAATCGAATCAAAAGGAAACGTTGAAGTGGTTCGCAATGTCTTTAAATGGATTGCAGCTGCTTGTTATCCTTTGACACTGGAACAACTCTCCGAGGTGCTCAACATCAAGATCAAACAGTCAAACTCCCAGGAGAGTCGGCATGTGAACGGAATCAACCACCTTCCAGCTTGGTGTGAGAATCTAATACAAGTGGAAGACGGGAGCGAAACAGTACATTTCAGTCACCACTCTATACGATCGTATTTACTGGGACCTGCAAGGAAGGCAGTATCGGACTTCGAACTCGATTTCGAGTACTGCGAGGACTTTATCGGCGATATCTGCTTGACGTACCTCAATTTCAGCGATTTCCAGACCGCCTTGACCGCCAAGTCTAACGAAAGGCTGATGAACCCGGGGCATATTCCTCTTGGAGTTGTTGACCAGACCCTCAACCCCCCTGGTGCAAGATCTCATAGGAGGCGCATAGCAAGGCTTGTCAAGATGCCTTTTGGGCGGCCAACAACGTCGTCGAAATCACTGCCACTGAGCGATGTCAACATATCCACAGAATCAGCTGCCGCAAATCACTTCCCTTTCCTTCAGTATGCAAAAGACAACTGGCCACGTCATACCGTGCGGATTTCCCCTTCCTCGAAAGCATGGAGTTTGTGGCGGAAAATAGATGTCACCGCTTCCTACGCGCCTTGGACAAACCTAGAGTGGCAGACGCCGGGAATCACGCCGGTGGACTCTACTGAAGCGCATGAGAAAATCGGTACCACATCGGATTCATATCCGGGATATCTTGATTGGCCGACGTGCTTCTCATTGCACAATGCCCTCGCCTTTTCCGATCTCTTGGACCACCAGCCGCTCCTCGCGAAGGTTGTCTCTAAATTCGTCGATTGTGGGTTTAGGGTGAATACACCGCTTTTAGAACGACTGTTCAAACCTAGAACGGCCGGAAACCCTTTGCTTCATTCCGAATCTCGAGCCCATGAGCTTGTAGTCGACTGCGTAACTCGCTGCACAGCAAGCGGGGCTACGGAATGGCCAGGCAATACGCGTGTCAGCCATTATTGCCCCGAACCGCTCCAGGGCGAATGCCGGAAAACTATTCACAGACAAAGTGCTCGAATCCTGACTGATGAATATGATGGCAGCTTTGCCATCAGCAAAGAAATGCAAGCACGAGCTAAGACTTCCATCATAGATTTCGATGAAGATGTCTTCGCTCGTTTGGCGGGAAACATCCTCTCGGAATACCCATGTGATGAAATCCCTCACATCTTCCGAATTGCAATTGAGCGGGGAAGTCCTTGGTCTTTGACAGCCATTGACACACTTCTGCACCACGACGAACCGCAAGAGGAGCGATATATGTACCTTATTGAAACTCTCGTCGAGTTTCAGGATGTAGACACTCTCTGTCATCTCTTGGAATCAACGCCTTCTTCCAATTCTGGAAAGTTCAATGTTGTTCAACTGGAGGCGTTGATGTCTGTACTAACGAATGACGAGGAGTCTCAACGGACTGAGTATCTACGAAATGATTTCTTCCAGGAGTCTGAACGAGAGATAACAGACCATCAACAACGTGCGGCCTCCCAGGAGTCTGTAGTAACACCGGCACTAATACCCACGTGGGATAATCGACGGCTACAGTTACCATCCATGCTACGACAGCGTTTCATAGAGCTTTGCATTCCCTCACGCTGTGAGTCTGAGCTGAGCACGTTACAAGAGCTTTTCAGGCGCGCTCTTTGGACTGGCAACTGGGACATTGCGGTTGCGTTGCGCAGCTGCATCTTAAAAAGCACGCCTGAAACAAATTCCGCCTTTGAGCCAACTGGAACACATGAAAGAGACGAAATAGAGCTTGTGGATGGGATACTTAAATGTTTGGCAGAGATTTCACGCCCATGCAAGCAAGAGCTCAGAATGGGAAATCCATTCTTGCTCTGTTGCAAGGAGCACCGGAGTAAGGTTTCGGGTATGGTCAATGACTTTGATAACCAGAGGAGAAGAATTACACCAAATTTGTTTCGTGCGTTGGAAATTTTACTTGAGAGTCAAGATATACAGAATTAAGTCGTGCGAACGATTTAGTATATACGTTAAGCAGTCTCATGTTATGCAAATTCCCATTCAAGCTGTTTCAGAGGTAACTGTTCATGAACAAAGTTTTTCAGCGCTCAAAATACAAAGATAAGACGGCGTAGAACTTTAAAGAAGTCTTCATTTAAGACCCAGACCACCCCTTGTCATGCTCATCATCATGCCCCGACTGTTCTCCCCACGGATCTTATAACAAGTGATATGGTCACAGAGGAGATCAGTCAGGGGAGGTTGAAAATGACATCACTTACAAGGTAGCATTACCACTTAGAAACACTAGGATTGCTCGCCGAAGATCGTACATTCGCTCTGAGCAAGATTGATGCGGCAAGTACGACTTCCGAAACTCGAAATCTTCCTCCTCAGAACTGAATGCGAAAGAGCAAAATATTTCTTTCAGGGATCATCTTTTCACCTATGCAAGTACTTCGAAATTTGTGTAGATATAAGTATACATATACATATCGAGCAGCATCTTAAAGTATTGAACCAACAATACCATCGAATTCTCCAAGTCTCTTGAGAAAGTGACAATATTCAATGCAGGAGATGATCTAAAGAACTTTCGCGCAACAACATTCACAGCTCACGGGGACATATCATCGTAATTCTGACATTGCCGCCATCCCTAGTTATACTCGAGAGAGTTTTCGCAACTAGTATTCTCCCGGGAGCGCACACTTCGGCGACAACAGCATGAAGTCCCGCGAGAACATGCCCATGCCCATATGATCGTGCCGCTGACAAGAGACATCGGTGTGCCAATTTCCAATAGCGAGTGCTCCTTGCCTGAAAGTCATAATGTAGGCTGATTTCTCTGTGCCTGTTCTTCAACGAAATCGACCGGAGAGACGTTAACCTGTCGGCTTCATTCGGTCTCTATCAAAGACGGCGGAAGGTCACAGTGCTCATTACATATTCTCAGACATAACACAGTACAAGTGAAATCAAACTGTAAACATCGTCATCCGGCAATGTCTCTGTCGCCAGCGTATTGACTGGATGATACACATGGCCCGATAAGAAGGCATTCCGCCCTGACGCCTGAAGCTCTGCAAGACACGAAAAGACGGCGAATCAACCCAGCACGTAGAACATTCTGGGTGAGGATCCAATTCGACACGATGGACCGACAGATTTGCCGCCTACCTCTCCGCAGCGGACACATCGACGTGGACATTGTAATATAACGGGTCGAGAGGACCCTTAAGCAACACTCTTAATACCCACATCACCCAGCCTAATCGTCCTAACCGACAACAATAGCGTGAGTAATCTCATCTCCTAATACGACAGTCTCGCATTCAATCCAATCCATGGGACGAAATATTCTCCATCCGCTTCGCTTCCCCCCGCCCCATAGAATCTTCCGGGAGCGGGAAGAAGAGAAGCCGATTTACCCTGGAACCATCACGGAAAGGGAACAAAAGCCTCGGTTTCGGGCGGTGAGAGCTGGCTGGCTGCTATGGGCAAGGCCCCATGACAAGCGACTTTTTCGCTTGAGACGCGATGAGACATTACGGCGACCCGTTCAAACAACGCCCGGGGAGAACATGATTGGGTTGAGATGAACGCAGGTAACCTTAATTCGCATCTGGCGCTGGGGCAGATGCGAATGCTATCGCGAAGGTTAACCGGCACTTTGGTACTATGTGCAGAGGTACGTCGACTTAAGCCTCGCTAGTGGCCCCCTTCGCGTCTAGGGAGCACGAATCAAGACCCGGATTACGCAGGGTCGAGGCCTGAGGGTTCTGAGAGGGGAAATTCGTCACTGACTTGGGAAATTCACTAAGCAATGAAATGCAGTAAACTGCAAGCACACGGCCGCAGCTCGATATCACGGACAGCCAAGAATACTCAGAAGTGCAGCAGCTTCATGCAGCAGAATGAGAGGAATGATTCCTTGCGAGGAGCGGGTTTGGAAGCTCGGCTCCGCGCTCTCGCGTTTCCATGGTGTATCGCCCGAAAGCAACATTGACGGTGACTCGGCGACTCCTTTTGCGGGGAGGATATCTCGGGTGCGTGAATTGGCTCATCCCATGGCAAGCGCTATAGGTCTGAGCGCGCTCGGAAAGGGACTCATTGCGACCCGAGCTGGAATTTGACGTTTGATGGGTGACGGACATCCTGCTCACCTTGGCACGAGCTTCCTATGCCTTCAGATTGACCCCTTGCGACAGATGGTCTGAAGTTGAGTCTAGAATTAGCGGCAGAACCGTCGATTTCGCGACGAATAATTGCTGCGGATGGCTAAGATTGCCGTGAGCCCGCAACTGGGGGCTTGCAACATGATTCAGATGACAACTCCGATGTTGTGGATGTGAGAGGCGTCGGTTTGGAAACGCCGTTCTTAACCCCTCTTGTCGATCGGCGGCGGCATGAAGGGTTGAAGCTGAGATCGTAAACTCAATTTGAATCAACATCGTGGAGGCCAGACTCAGGAGAGAGGCTTTGAGCCGGCGACTATCACACGGAGGCTTGGTGACGATGCCGGTAAGTGCCGTGGATGATAGCTGACCCCTGTCGGGAAGGGAAGCTTAAAGGGAGGCAGCTTGGCATTGAAGAAAGCTTGGCGTTAATTGTGGAGACCGGAGGCTGACTGGGAGAGTGTGGTGGATGTCTGTGTGAGCGACGATCACGCAGGTGGGCCAGGTTGGTGCCTCATGCGGGCATGAAAGCCGTTTTGAGTGTGGAGAGCCGTGCCAATGTTTGGCGTTGGCCGTTTCACCAGGATATGGCATAGCGGCGTCAGGACGAGGGCGAGGACGATTGCAGCGAAGATGCGCAAAACGGCTGGTGGGGGCTTGGCGGAGCGGCTCCAAGTAACAGGAGCGGCCAGGGGCGTTCTGACGAGGCTAGTTGATAGACGTCAGCGCGTCTGGCGAATGGTTTTGGCTGGCATCGGTGACGGGCTTGGAGCGGCGATGATACTGGAGGCGGAACCAGCGCAGGACTGGGGGCGAGTCAATACGAGTCTTTTGCCTTTTTGGTAAGCATTGGGTGAGGGAGGAGTCGAGTTGGAGATTGTGCCGAGTATCCGAAACGGCTAGGGCGGTAGGTCGAGCAGCAGGCAGGAGGAGAGAGAGTTGTGGGCGCGTGTGGGTGGTCCGTCCTGGAGGGAGCGAGAACGAGGCAGAGGTTCAGCCTCGCTGGAAGAAGAACGTCGAGCCAAGAACGAGGTGGACTGATGGTTCAAATAAAAAAGCGAGAATGCTTGAAGTCTTTAAGCTTGAGCCGGGGAAAAAAATAGGGTTGAATAGGGATTCTGCGCAAGGTGAATCAAAGACAGGTGATCTGTAAACATTATCGTACGATTTTTACGTCGAGGAGCCCACGGATGGGCTCATGGAAGGCCGTCTTGCTGGGTGGTCCATTCGACTGAGACCCTGAGGAGAGGGAAGGGCGCATGGGAGCAACATTGCTTCGAGCCAAAGGAGGGATGCCATTGGGCGACGGCGGCACATGGCTTAGACTTTCCGCTCGTGCCAGACAGTCAGGGGGAAGATGGCGCCCCTGCGAACCTTGCCCGGGCGACAGGTGGGCTTGTTAGGATCGAGATAAGCTGACAGGCGTCTTTGGGCGGGTGCTAGGGAAAAAGGACGGAGGGAGGGTGGGTGGAAGTTTGACGTGAGGGTTGGCGAAAGGGTTGAGGGTTTCACGACGGGGATAAAGTGTGGATGAGGAGGCTTTTGGCGGTGCAGGTGCTGGGATGACAAGTTTGGAGATTTGCGGGTGATGCACGGGCCAAGACGGCCAAGGAAGGAAAGATGTTCTTGCTGTGCCGCTGTTCCTGCTGTCTTTGGTGGTGGTGGTGGTGGTGGATCCAGGCAGGACGGTCGTGGTTCTGCGAGCAGCGAGATGCGAGCGGCGTGCCTGCCTGCGGTGGACGTTGCTGACCGGGTGGGACCTGCCGCACCTCGCACATGTGTAACCAGCGACCCCTGCCACCAAGCAGAAAAGAGACTAGTCGGAGTGTGGGGGTGACCCCTGTGCCTTCCTCATTCTTAATTTTCTTTCCGTTGCTTTCCCGCCGTTGTCTTTCCTCCCAGAGGCAAGGGGCCTGTCAGTCAGACATTGGGGAGCACCTTCTGGATGGAAAGGACGGAAAGGGTTCCCCAGACCCGGGCAGTCAAACCTTTTTTTCGGTCGCGATGATGGGAGGCCATGAAAGTTAATCCACGGAGACTGACAGCGACAGTCGCGTAAGGCGAGAGTCATTGGACCTAATGGGCAATAAACTACCTCATCCAGCACTGGGGATGCTTGTGGATGATAAGGCATTCTGCGATGGGAAGCTTTATTTTGAGTTGCTAGCTCGCCGATTGATCCCGTGGTCATCACGTTGCAGAGTCACAATCTTGTAGGTATCTTAGGTAGGCAAGGTACGGATAGATAGGCATGGTGATGAGAGGTTATTATCTGCTTGGCTTTCATGATTCCCCCGACGTTCCGATCAATAATTCTCTGCATGCTGGGCATCTGGGCACTTTGGACAGCACACATTGGTCGCTGGGCACCCCGAGAATAGTGGTCGTGTTCTTCAATTAGCAGCTACCGAGACGCTACAGCTGCATGCCAGTGCACTATTTACAGCATGCCCTACCATGATGCAGTAGGCCCATCACATTGGTGCCCCTTTACAGTGGCTTCCCCGCTGTGCCCGCTGGCCGCACAGCGAATCCCGTGTCACTGTCGCCCAGCCACCACAGCTTCCCGCCTGCACGCCTCACCTTTTTTTTCGCTGGCCCTCGCACTCACCTCACCACCTTTAAGCGCCCAGCAGCATGGACACGGCCGAAACAGGCCTGGCGTCCGTGTTCCAAAATTAAATCTGGCCATTCAGAGCCCGTCCTTCTTGCTTCTCATCGATGCTCGTCACCTTGGACTGTCCACTTCTCGATCCATTCTCTCTAGGCCCGGCGGCAAGAAAAAGACAATGACACGACTGGCAGACCGCAAGATGCATGACAACATCGGGGGGACGGATATGAGAACCTCGACTCGTCTTCCCGACCAGACGGTCTCCCTCTCGTTTTCCTTTGTTTTCCCCTTTCATCCCAACAGAACGGTACCCTACCCTGTCGCGCCGCCGCGGACCTACCTGAAGTGCGCGGGAAACCAAGCAAACGACATCCAACTGCATCCGCATATTCGTACCTTAATCGTACGCCGCATAGCTACCACCTTACTACGAATTACGACTGCAAGCCATCGCCAGCCCTTGTTCGTCGCATCGATTGCGTAGCGCATATTCCCACTCCAATCCGTCTTTTGGCAGCGAAAAAAAAGAGCGAAAAAGCCCCTACCCTGTTGCAACCGAAACGTCAAGATAGCCTCGGGGCCCCTCGTCAAAGCGCCTCTAACAGAAGTCGTCTCAACTCCGCCCACTTACTGTCGCACCTGGCCCTGCCGTCTGATCAGTCTCGCCTCTCGGATCGGACTGATACAGCTCCCCCCCAACTGCGAAACCCCTCCAACGTCTGATCTACCGAATCGTCCAGTCCACCTTAATCACCCCTGCTCCCGTTCGCCGCCGCCACCAATTCGCCCAACTTTTGCACTCGCTGCACAATTGCAGAGACGAACAGCACCTTGCCAGCACGCCGTTGACGAGGTTTCATGGACACCTGACATCCGAAAGATTAGTCCCGACGCCATCACCTCCCTCCACCCCATTCCACACCACCTACCGCACCACGTCCACGCCTCCCTCCACCAAAACCGCCCGGATCGAATTCTATCCTTCCGTCCCTCGACCTCAAGCCCCGTCAATCCTCCATCCTGGCCCTGGTCCCTATCCAAGGAACCGATTCACTCCCGGCCGCACCCTGGTTCAAAAATCCTCCTCAAGCGCGCCAAGGCCAGAGACAGCCGCTCCATCGACACTGCCGTCCGACTCGTCTCTTTATGACTTTCCCCCCACCCGCCGAAAGCTTCGTCGACTCTTCCTTCACCTCTCTCTCCTCACCCTCATTTTTCTCTTCTTCTCCGTTGCATCTCGGTCACGTCGAAGAGTCAAGTCAATTCCTCGAGCCCTTCCGACTAACGAGATCCTTTCTTTCCTTCGCTGCTGGCTCAGATCACTCTTTTTAAAACAAAGCACTCCAACCGGTTTGGCTGGGGTCTTCTTTTCGCTTCTTTTTGTTCGTCACGCGCGCCGCTTTTGGGTATTAAAAAGACGTTTTAATTCGGGGTCCAAGAAGAAAGAGATTGGAAATCAGAATCTGGAAACGGGACACTACGGTTATCAGGGTTTATTGGGATTCGCCGCGCCGCCCTCGTTCGATCCTCCCGCGATCCGTCTCAGCCCAGGCCCGAGCCTGTCAACTCGTCGCTATTGTCGCAGGTCGACACCCTAATAAATCTACGCAAAGGAGGGAAAATCAAACACAGTCAACATGTCGGGTGACTTGACCTTCGGGGTTTTGGTCAAGAAGCAGTTCACTGCCCAGAAGCTGCTCTTCCATTTCCTGTTCTGGTCCTTTCACTGGGGCATCTTTGCCTATGGATGGTGAGCCACTAAATGCTGAAGCTTCGCCAATTGTGATGGCTAATTCCTCTCAGGTGGAAGCAAGCGGCCGACACGAGACTAGCGGGTCTGAACACCCTGCAGTTTTCCGTCTGGATTTCTAGAGGTGCTGGTTTGGTTCTCAGTGTCGATGGCATGCTCATCCTCCTCCCCGTTTGCCGAACTGTCATGCGATGGATCCGACCCAAGGTTCGCTTCCTGCCTCTCGATGAGAACCTCTGGCTTCACAGACAGCTGGCCTACTCCATGCTGTTGTTCACCATCCTCCACACTTCTGCCCATTACATCAAGTAAGTTTCATGGCGTATCCTGAAAGAACCAATCCTGACATCCACAGCTTCTTCAACGTTGAGGTCACGCAGATTCGTCCCGTCACCGCCATCCAGATTCACTACGCCCAGGCTGGTGGTGTCACTGGTCATGTCATGCTTCTCTGCATGCTCTTGATGTACACCACCGCCCATTCCCGCATTCGTCAGCAGTCGTTCGAGACATTCTGGTACACTCACCACTTGTTCATCCCCTTCTTCCTCGGACTGTACACCCACACGACCGGTTGCTTCGTTCGCGACACTGCTCTGCCTTACTCGCCGTTCGCCGGAAAGGACTACTGGGACCACTGCATCGGCTACCTTGGATGGCGTTGGGAGTTGTGGTCTGGCGCTTTCTACCTCATGGAGCGTACCTACCGTGAAGTCCGTGCCCGCCGCCTTACCAAGATCACCCGTGTTGTCCGCCACCCGTACGACGTCGTCGAGCTCCAGTTCAACAAGCCCTCGTTCAAGTACAAGGCCGGCCAGTGGCTTTTCCTCCAAGTGCCCTCCATCTCCAACTACCAGTGGCACCCTTTCACCATCACTTCCTGCCCCTTCGACCCTTACGTCTCGGTTCACGTTCGTCAGGTTGGTGACTTCACCCGCGCTCTCGGTGATGCGGTTGGTGCCGGTGGCGCCCAGGCCAAGCTTTACGACGGTGTCGACCCCATGGGAATGTACGAGGTTGCTCTTCAGAATGGTCAGCAAATGCCCGATCTCCGTATCGATGGACCCTACGGAGCTCCCGCCGAAGACGTATTCGAGAACGAAATCGCTGTGCTCATCGGTACTGGTATTGGTGTCACTCCCTGGGCCTCCATTCTCAAGAACATCTACCATCTGCGCAACGGCCCGAACCCCCCGACCCGTCTCCGCCGTGTCGAGTTCATCTGGGTTTGCAAGGATACCGGTTCTTTCGAATGGTTCCAGACTCTGCTCTCGTCTCTCGAGTCCCAGTCTGATGAGGCTGCTCGCCTTCCTGGCAGCAACGGTCTCGAGTTCTTGAAGATCCACACGTACCTCACCCAGAAGTTGGACATGAACACCACACAAAACATTATCCTCAACTCTGTCGGTTCGGAACACGACCCTCTCACCGAACTCAAGTCTCGCACGAACTTTGGCCGACCCAACTTCTCCAAGCTGTTCGCCACCATGCGTGATGGTATCCTTGACAGAACCTACCTCAATGGTTTGGAGGGTAGCATGCGCACAACTGTCGGTGTCTACTTCTGCGGTCCTTCAGTGGCTGGTAAGTTTCTCATGCCTCTTCTATTGTGACCATGAACTAATCAGTCTCCCAGCTCGCGATATCAAGAAGGCTTGTGACGAAGCCTCTGTCGCCGAAGTCAACTTCCGCTTCTGGAAGGAGCACTTCTAAACGCAAAATTTCGCCTTTAAAAAATCTCAAAAAAACAGAAAGATCCCAACGTCATGTTGTGCTCTGTAAATGTAGGAGGAGTTTACGTCAGAAGACGATTTTTACAACTTCCGGGAGCTCTCCGACCAGGAGAAGGCGAGTGTCGCGCCAAGAGGGGGAGAGTCGGCTGAATGATCTGGACTGCAAGCGGGAAGGCGTTGGCTGGAAATGCATTGAAGAAACCCACCCAGCGATGTGCATCATCTTACATCTTTTTGCCGCCATCCGGCGAGTGCCTCTCGGTCTATTATTTCTTTCGTGTCACGGGGTCTACCGGATGGCGGGCAATGTTCTTTCACATATATAACGCCCATATATATCACTTTCAGCTATGGCGAATGGTTTACTCCAACCGTATCATTTGTATGATTTAGCGGGCAAAGATGTGTGGCTAGAGATGGGTGACATGATGTGATGTCAAAAAGAACATGTTTATCTATCCCATCATTGGATGACGCAGGCGCTTATCTTTGGGCGACGTGTGTGCCGTGTGTGATCTGTGTGATGTGAACGGAACTTCGGCCTCTAGTCTGACGAACTAGTAGGCGCAGCGAACGACTGTCAACTGATGATGACAGGAACCATCTCGACCGAACGCGATTGGTCTGTGGTTTTGCTGGGTGCTGACACATCGGCAGACTTTGTCATGCGCAGGGAGCATGCCTCGCGAGCATGACGTTACAGAGGGCATTGAAGTGACAGGGGAGCAGCGGCCGGGAGTGAAGAGCGGAAGAGTCGGCGCGGAATAAGGGTCGTCGTGGTGGGGAATCCCACCGAAGTGTTACCGTCCGGGCCACCCCCGGCCGAGTCAAACCCTGGACGGGCTGCTGCTGACTCATTCAAACCAATCCTCCTCGCCCAGCGAAGAAGGAGAGGTGTCTAGACCCGTCGGAGCGTGTGGAATCATTGCGTGGTCATCGCTTATGCTGTAGTCTGTGTGAGGTGATTGACCCAGCAGAGAGGGCGAAAGCAGCGACTTGGCTCTGACGATCGGGTGGAGAAGACGGGGGCATGTGTCAAACGGTTGGCGTTTGGGGGCTGGACTGGGACCGCTCCCGACATGCGTTGCTGCCGTGCGGAGGCGGCCGATGTGGTGAGATGGGACCTGGCTTCTGAGATGGTTTCCGTCTTGTTTTTGGAGGTTGATTTCTTTGGTTCGGACTTTGTATCCCGTGGGGGAAAGGGTTTGAGAGTGTGGTTGATGTTGGTGTGAAGATGGGATGACTTTTGGGGAGTATGTTATGACAGTGATGTCGTTTTCTGTTCACCTCTTGAGTCGTGGTATTTTGGTCATCTTGGCATTCTTCTCATGAGCTGGTTTTGGAACTGGTTGGAGGCTCTGCACGCCGACTCGCTGCGTACGTGTAAGTCCATGGGCATGGAGTTGGGCGTTGGGATGGTGTGTGGGGGCATCGCGCATTTGAGGGTGTTTTGTATGATGCCCGCCCGCCCCGACTTAGCGCAGACGCGGAAATCCCGCGGGTTTGGTTTGCGTGTGTGAGTTCGGGTGATGACGCAAAAGAAAGGTTTAGAGTGGTTCTCTTCCTTTTTTTTTACCGTGCAGATGGGATGAAAGTGGGATTCCTTTCCTTCGTTGATGGTGGTGTCGCGAGTCGGGGGTGACGTCGCGGGCGGATTTGGTGTTGAGTCAGCGGCCTCCGAGGAGATGTAGTCATTGTCGTTGCCGGCGCCGCCGCCACCGGACGTCTTCCGAGGGAGCAGTTGCCGATGAGTGGAGTGTTCGGGTATTGAAATGCGAGGTTGCTTTATGCTGTTTGTTCGTTTGGCCATGCCGGAGGCCGAAAACTCATGAGGCGGAGGCCTTTTTGAGATAAGTGACAACTCAGGTGGGCTTCCAGCAAGGGCAAATTCTTGTAGTCTCTAAAACTTTGTTCATTTTTTTTTTCTTTTCTTCTTTTGCTCTTGTGACTTGAAATCTGAGTTTATGGTGTTGGGATGATTTATGAGATGGTCGTGCATGGATGTCGGTGGCCAGTTCGTCCGTTCTTCGAAACTCTTGGTGGTGAGTGTGCTTGTTTTGAGTTTTTGAGGTTGAGGGGGTTCGAGGCCCGATGATGGGATGGAGTGTGCTATTTTGGGTTGCAAGATGGGATTATTTTGATTTCTGAGCGGAACGGAGTGAGAAGGATTGTCGAAGAGGTCAAGATGTTAGGTTTGTGTTGTGAGTGAGCAAAGATAGTTTCCTTTTGCGAATGAGCTTGTTGGAAATGGGACATTCAATGTTCTTTTATTACTGCAAGCTATGCTGATCAAATCAAGCTGTACTCAACAGTTTCCTGGCTTACTAGAGCTTCTATGATACGTAGAAAGAGAACGCGCTTACGGGAAATATGCCACAGACCGTAGGCTGCTTGCAGCTTTTGGGAGCGGGAGGTTGAAGATTTCACCTGCGAAACCTGAGAGCAAGACTTTAATGATTGAGTTCAGTAGACAAGCATGAAGCTCCCAACAGCCAAATTTCAGAGTTCATTGTACCTAGACGTATGTAGCGACCGAAAAATATTCAGGAAATGATGGTCTATTGTGGAAATTACGTAGAGTTACAAATGCGTCTACTTGGTCGGGAATTGTCCCACGGAGATACTTTACGATGAGATGACTTCTGAAGCCTACTCCTCACGAAGAAGTTGTATTGTCCTTGATATCGTCTGGATTCTTCTTGGACTGCTCTTCAGGGAACCTCTTTACCTCAGCAAGATCCGGGTCGTCGGTTTTATAGACCTCTGTATCAAGCTTGTCGTAGTCTTCGCACTCCTGCCAGATCTTGTCATCGGTAATCTTTGCCATATTCTGTAACATAGTTAGTTTCCAAAAATCATTCTCATTGAATTGAAATTCTCTTACATCGTTGTAGGTGTTCATAAAACCATCTCCGAGAGCAGTGACGGCTTCGTCCTTGGCGGTTTGAGGCATGGCCGTCTTCTCCAGTATCAACTTTGTCTGCACAAAGCCACGGAGCTGAGTGTACAGCCCGCTCGTTGCAGTGAACTGGTCAAACTGCATCTGCACGCTGAATCTCTGACAGAAGAAGTCATGAATGGCGCTAAAGTGCATGAGTTTAGCACAGCGAACGCGGATAGAGCTGGTAGTTGAGGCAAGCATCAAAATACCTTCTGAGCTGTGTCCTCTGCTCCTGTTCGACGTTGAACTGTATGAACAGGACCGCAATGTCAAGGACGAAAGCCCATTTGGCGACGAACTCCAAGACAGAGTTGAAAACCTTCAGAACCCTGACGGCTCTGGCCGAGCGCGCAGCTGGCGCAAGCTCGCCGAGGTACTCATAGTGGTTCCTAGCCCATCGGGCTACACCTCTCATGACCCGCGTGCCCTCGCGTAGCTCACCCCTCACGAACAGTCGGAATCCGCGAGCGAATTCTGCACGAAAGATCCCCTCAGAGAGGATTTCAATGAGCATCTCGGCTGCATTCGGTTGTTGGATCAGCGTACTGGCATGAGACCGTTTAGTCAACAGAAGAGGGCATACTAACTGGAACCAGCAGCGAATCTCAAGCCTCCGGCGGCGCCAAGGACACCACCGAGAACGGCGGATGCATTGGTGAGGAAAACGTCTGTGTCGTCAAGTGCCTTGAGAAGATTGAGGACTCGGTTCTTCTCTTCATCAGGCAGTGTATTAGCGATAGATTCGGCATACTCCTTCAGGGTTTTTGCGCCGTGCTGTTTCATCAGGTCTTTGCAAAGGTTGTCGATCTCCTCAGCCTCTTGTTTCATGGTGTCGTACGACTTAGCACTGAGCGCCTTGATGGCCCCAATGTTGTTGCTCAACTGCATGACACGGTTATACCGGCCGCGGTTGTCTATGATGAGATATGAGTAGTGCTGTAATGCTGCTGTGGCCGCGTAGCTTACCAGGGAAGAACAGATTGGTACTCATCTGAGAGAATCAAGCCGTGAATCTGAATGAAGAAAATTTGGAAATCTTTGGAAGCAATGCGCTGTCTATGAGAATGACAGCTTGAAGGAGAGGGTGCGTGATTGCCCGCTTTTATAGAAAGAACACAGCCATCCTTAAGTGGAAAATTCCATGAAAGTACTGATAGTCTCGGGCCCCGCTTCTACTTACAATGTCTGCTTGTTTGATTGAAGGCTGATGTAGAGATTTGGAGGTTGACATCTTGTTTGCTGGAGAGGCTAAGTATGAGATGTTTCCGGCCTTGTTTGCCCTCTTGAGCTATGTTGAGCCCTCGCGAGCCCCCTCGACACCCTCTCACCACCTCTCCAGTACATGTGTAGCTTTGTAATGTGGATACTGAAGGCATTCCCCTACTAGCTGTCCCTCGGGAACTCAAGCTTCCGTGCCTGGTTAATAAGGAGATTCACGGATCATCCGCTAAGTTTAGCTGACACGGAGTTCTAGACTGACTAGGGAATGCAATAACTCCCTCATCACAACTTCTGGATGCGTCTTTTCTTGCTTGTTCTAGTACTCGGTGGGGATTATTATCATGTCAATCAGCAGCAGACTTATGCGATTGGTGGTGAGCGCTGCAAAAGAATCCTGAAGAGTGCTAAGAGCGGCTGTGAGGCGCGAAACGTGCAAGGGGGGGCAAGAGCTGAAAACTGGATGGCAGTTGGAATGAGTCGGTCTAGACAGTAGAAGAAGGGTTTGGGTTACATCGTCCGTGAATATTGGAACCGTGGCTTGCAGTATGTTTCCACTGGGCGAGATGCCTTTTGGGATTGGCTGTCTTTAAGTTTAGCACACAATCGTGGCTACCTGAAATAGTGTAGATCATTTTACTGACATGGGGTAGTTCACCATGCCTACCAGAGACAAGGGCCGTCCCGCAACATTCTGACAACTCATGGTCAATGTAATTAACCCGCTTTGAGGACGGAATGTCTTGAAATACGAGCCAGCTGATGCAAATGACCTGTTTGAGTCTTATGACTTGATGCTGCGTTGCTGGGCTAGTTGATGAGCAATTCTTGAATGCTGCGCACTCATCGATGGATCAGCTGTAAGGACTTTTCGAGTTCTGAACTAGTGAATGTGTTCATATCGCTGCAGGATTGTCAAAATTTATTAATGGGCAGCCAGCCGTCATTGTGATATCTGCTTCTTTCGCAAACTCTAAGACTTCATTCTCTCAAGTACAAGCCGAAAGCCGTAGACTGTCTGATCTTGTACGCCACCCAGAGATCTTTGCTGGAAACAGGTTGCCATCTACCCAGAATATTCCCCTGTGTCTTCATCATGAGCAATTTTGTTGGGGACTTTGCCTTCCCTGATAATCCCAATCGACGAAAAAGAGCCGGGTCGTTGCCTTTGGTGCCAATTTCCAAAAGCTTTACAACGAACGGTGTGTTGGCACAACGATGACGGTAAGTACAATTTGTACTAATCAACGTTCTTTCAAGTGCCCAGGTGGTGGCCCGCCTCAAGCCCAAAGTCGATGCTCTGCTACAGAAGCTTGACATCGCAACTCCCGGCAAGCTCAACACCAAGCTGAGTGCCTCACTCAATTCAGAACAGATGCAGAAATATCAACAGCTCAAGCAATCGTGAGAAATGATGTTATGGACTGTTTGCGAGACGTTTCTAATGCTGGCGTCAGACTCGACACCAGCGATCAGTTTCAGACCATCCTCTCAGCTGTGGTTGATATCGGCGCCGTAGCCAGTGGTGTTGTCCTTACGGGCCTCGCTATTGTCGGAGTCATCACGGGCGGAGCGGCCTTCGCAGCCGCCGGAGAAATCCTCGCCGTCCTGGCGGCCATCGTGGCAATCGTAGGCCTTTTTGAGGGGTCTGAAGAAAGAGACGTAATATCACCCCCATTCGCCTTTTTCTGTGACAATTCCTCGACTAATGTCCCCTTAGAAGCTGCGACAGGCAATTAGAGATTTATTTCCGAAGCGACAGGAGGTACGGCAAGCTCTTGGTCAGATGACGGTCGTTGTTAACTGGATCCAAACCATTGGTGTGTTCCCGAATCCAAGATTGATGGTGTTCGTACCCATTAACAAAGGCAGAAATCTGGATTGACCAGTTATCTGCGTCCCAGTCGGCAACTGTGGATGTTTTGGCGAAGGGGACAGTGAAAGAGGAGTACGATCAATGGACCGAGGATTATACCGGAAAGGTTCGTTTGTTGAATGATGACCACATGAAATTGTCTGGTGAGATGTTAACTTACAGTCTAGGTGCTTTCCGAGTTGGACACTTCTCGAGGCTCTTGGACGAACGAAGACCCTGGTCATGATGTTCCGGCCGATTTTGGGTCGGTTCTGCCGATTATCAATCCCTTCAAGCCTATTGAGGACTTGAATCTAGGTTCCTTGCTGGGAGGTTTTGTTTTCTAAGCAAGTGTAGTTGCAGACTTCAAAAAGGCCCAATAGAATCAGACGACTGAAATTGAAATTGTTTTCTTTTGCTTCATCATCTGTTACTGCACACTCTAATGAGGCGGCGGAAGACTTGGGCAGAATTTTACTTGCTTGCAGGTCATCATGTTGTAAGACAAGGCACTGGTGATTGTGGGCGTGGAAGCTGGCATGTGAGTGGAACCCAGGTCGTACACATAGTGAACGTAGTTCAGCTCTTTCGGGGGTTGCTGGTCAAACTGGGTGCCAGCAGAAGCTGCCCACGTTGGGATGTTTACATGTTTATCTTGACGGGAACATTTCAGTCATCAACTGCAATTATATAAAGCAGCTTTATGAGATCTCATTGGTCATCACTATTCCATCGACTGCTGAATAGGTGTGCGGGATCGTAGCTTGTAAGTAGTGATTCCGACCGATCGACACCTTTTTAGGCCAGTCGAAAAGAATCGATAAGAGAGTATTTGTAGTAAACTTTGCGATATGAGGACCCTCGATATACAGGCGTCACGCAGCAGTCAATGCAATAGGATGTTGAGAGTTGGGCTGCCGGAGCTTTCTTCAATCCGGAACGGGGACGGAAAAGGAAAGTGGGTCACTGCATGGGCCGGCTTACCGACCTCGGTCTTGGCCGGGGTCGAAGTGCCCCGCACTTCATGCCGAGGTGGTTGAGACAACGAATTTGATGCTGCACGGCCGTCCGTGAATGGCATCTCTCTGCTCTGTCGCAAACATTGAGCCGCAAGATTTCCCGAGTAACCATAGCGGTGCTTTCTTATTATTGTTTCCTACTCCGCCAGATTGCATTTAACCAGCCATGTCTCGAGTTCCCTTCGCAGACCCGCCGTGGCTCAGAGGCCTACCCTCACCCTACTTCAACGATTCACACAAGAGGTTCCAAGTCGCGTGTCGCAAGTTCATCGACGAAAACCTGAACAAAGATGCGCTTGAATGGGAAACATCTGAGGAAGTGCCACCCGACGTATTCAAGACGTTCGCCGATGGCAACTTCCTTCTTCCGGCCCTGCCGGCGCCTTTGCCCGTAGAGTGGCTGCGACAGCTGGGGATTACCCACATGCCCGGGCAGGTGCCGGTCGAGAAATGGGATTATTTGCACACAATGATTTATTCTGATGAGGTATGGATGATATCATTTCATGCGCTGGGTCCCCGCGCATGGCTAACCGCGTCGTTCTGTAGATGAGTCGATCTGGCCTAGCTGGTCCCGGAGGGTCCATCACCACTGGCGTCGCGTTTGGAATCCCACCTTTGCTGCATTATGGCGATAGCAAGTTACAAGAAAGGTTCCTTCCGGATCTTTTGCTTGGACGAAAGAGAACTTGTATCGCCATTACTGAGCCAGAGTAAGTTGAGCTTTCTTGGCACGAGCACAATAGTTCTCGTGGAAAGAGGCTAACGTCTCTCTTCAACTATTGCAGCGCCGGATCAGACGTCGCAAACATCACAACTACCGCTGAGCTGCAAGGTAACGAATACATCGTAAACGGAACCAAGAAGTGGATTACCAACGGTGTAATGGCGGACTATGCAACTTTGGCGGTCCGAACCGGTGGGGAAGGCTCAGGGGCCAAGGGAATTTCACTCTTAGTTGTGCCCCTGGATCAGCCTGGGGTATCCAGAAGGCGTCTCAAGGTCTCTGGGCAGATCATTGCGGGCACCTCGTTCATCGAGCTGTCCGACGTCCGCGTGCCGCGCGAGAATCTCATCGGCCGCGAGAACGAAGGCATGAAGTACATTATGCATAACTTCAACCATGAGCGCATGTTCATCTCGGTTGGCGTGACAAGGCAGGCCAGGGTAGCGCTGAGCTCGGCGTTTGCGTATGTTCTTCAACGTGAAGCATTCGGAAAGGTGAGTGGCTGTTATTGACCTTCCTACTCGAAAACCTTCAAGGACCGTACTGACAGGTCATCCGAAAAGCCTCTCATTGAGCAGCCAGTAGTGCGCCATCGCCTGGCGAAATGCGGAGCATTGCTTGAGTCGCAGTCCACTTGGGTCGAATCATTTGCCTATCAGTTGTCAAAGATGCCCAAGAAGACTGCAGATGAGGAACTTGGCGGTCTGACCTCCTTGTGCAAAGCCAATGCTGGAATCGTGCTGGATGAATGTGCAAGGTGCGCTGTCCTGCTGTTTGGGGGCAACGGGTACACTCGCACTGGAAAAGGAGAGATTGCAGAGAGTAAGTCACCACATTCAAGTCTCGACTTCTTTCGAATGCATGACGCTGATTATAACATCCAGAGATCTACCGCGAAGTTCCAGGGGCGCGGATTCCTGGTGGAAGCGAGGATGTGTTGCTTGATTTGGCTATCCGCCAATTGACCAAGAGGTTCCTCGCAGAGACTGAGAAGAAGAAGAAGGGTTCCAAGTTGTAGAAACTCATCAGAGCATCGTTTTGTACCTCCATAAGTGCGTAAAGTAAGGCTGATATATGTAAATCTATTCATGCTTTGTGCATCAGCTAAGATAGCTATAATTGAACTCCGTCGTATTTCTCCCAATATACAGTCGGCACCACAGCGCCGGATGGATTTGAGTTGTTCAACTACTTCATACGTGTCAGTGTAAAGGATCTAGCGATTTCCACACAGATGGCTATACTCACATCTAAGGCTTCTTACAATCAAAGTTTCCCTCTGAGTTGAAATAACAAATCATGTCACTTGGACAGATGCCCTCAAGGTTCCAAATCAGCTTTCCTTCGGAGCCGACTTTGCATCCTAATGAATTGACACCCGAGCATGCCCATGTGTTGGTTTTTGAGCACGGATCGCCTGGGTTTTGAGCGTTGACAATGCCAACGGCCAAGACGGCCAACAGAGTGGTCTTCAAATCGGTGGGGAGCATGGTATCGATTGTCGAGCGCTGAGGTGATCGTGGTATTTAGGTGGATGATCAGATGCAGGAGGGAGTGAAGAGCATGATACTATGAGTCGGTGGACACTATGGATTATATAGGCTTAGAGTAAGAACGATTGTCAGCCTTTGAGATATTGCAAGTCCAAAAAAAGACATTGATATTTAAGTTTAATGCCTCCTCCGGCGATCCCGAATCGACGCATAGCTTGGAACGTCAATTCACATAAAATTTAGGTGATGAATTCAACGCGAAGATCAGTGGCCACTAATTAGACTTTCGCGTCGGTCTGACTTATACAACTCGGCGGCCTCGTTTTTGTTGATAAGCTGGCTGTGCGCTATTCCGATGAACTCGCACATTCGGATCCGGCCACATGATGCGACAACCTGAATCGTGGATTGCGACGATGTGGAACAGAATCGGTCTATCGGCTACCGGTCTTTAATCTGCTTGATTATAACTGACATGTGTCATCTTGGAGCGCCTGATCTTGAACTGCCGAGGCTACAGGACAAGGAACTGATTGTACGCTTTCCTGGTTATCATCAACAGCATTACGACGCTTAGTAGGGATCTATCAGAGTATAAACAGAATTTTCATAGTGTGGCGTAAACCTCCACAAATTGGATGTGTCTGGGCTCAAAAGGTAGAAGGAACTGATTGTACAGACTCATGATGTTGCACCGGGTGATTCATTCACTCATTTGATGTTGACATTTCTTGTGTTTCTGCTATGCCTTATTGATAGCCATAGAGAAGGTCAGAGCGTAGCAAAACAGGAATATGTCAACAACAAGCATTATGGCGAGAAGGGTTTCGAATGTTCTCGCACGTCTCTGGCAACTTTTGAACAAACGGTTTCCCCAAAGGAAAGGTGGCCACTATTAAGTTTCATTTTTGATGGATGAGACGCGCAAATTTACTCGGCGGCTATGTTGAATCTCACCCTTCGACTCGTATTTATCAAGCACTGGTTCGTCTGGTTCATACAACTATTTTATGACTTATGCTCGTTGGTGTAGTCGTCCAGAGCCAACGCCAATTTCTAGTGTTACTTTGATCGTCTGAATTTGTTGGACATCATTCGCCAAACACCTGTCATACTGACAAAAGTACCTTATAAGAAATACAAAGCACGTAACAAGTTGAGGATTTCCTCTCCTTCAGCGAAAACTGTAGTTTCGAAACATGACCACACACCCGCTTAGCTGCCTCAAAAGGCCAAATTGCCGGGTTCAACTAAGTAGATTGTAGTCAGTGGCTGCAACTTGGTAAATCATGACTGACTACAATGGATAATTCTAAAAACAGGAATGATTCACCGGAGGATACCGGAGGATACCGGACCTACACCCCAAGACGCCGTGCAAGCTCGTCACTCCCGATCCTTTCGTCTGGGCTCCACTGCAGCATTTGTGCCAGCAACGCTCCGTCGCCTTCATGATCCAAAGACTTTCTCATACTCTCTACTTTCAACAGCCACTGCATCATCTCGTCTTTAACATTCTCGTCCTCGAAAGCATGCGGTAGAATCCATGCCCCATCAGGCAGGGGAACATCCCCGAACGCAAACAGCATCGTCACACCCAAGGCCCACACGTCACCAGCTTGGCACTTCTTCTTCTCGAAGAACTCTGGTGGTGCGTATGGCGGGGTACCGGACGGCGTCCAGCCGCCCTCCGGCAAGCTCTCTGGGTTGACCAGTGCGGCGCCGAAGTCGATGAGGACTGCGTGTTTGAGCTGCTCGTCCCACACGATGTTGTGCGGCTTGACATCGTCATGAATAACCGATCTCGAGTGAGTGTACGCGAGGGCACCAGAGATCTGCTCCCACAGCAGCCTTGCGTCATCGTGTGTAAGTGTGCATTGTTTGGTGTCAGACTCGATGAAGAGATCGAGGCTGCGACCCGGTGCCCACAAGAGAGTTATCGTGAGAGCCACTGCATCAGAGTGTGTGATTTGGACAATGTTGGCCTGTCACACATGCTGAGCACTGATCTCTGGGAATAACTCTATCATAAAAGGCCAGAGTACTTACATGGGTGCCGACGTGTCTGAGAGCCTCTACTTCCCGCTCCCAATGCTGAAGAGCGCGAGGGTCTTTTTGAAGTTGAAACTTCTTAATGAATACCTTGCATAGCTTGGGTTTTCTCTGGCGGGTCTCAGTCACTGAAGTTTAAGGCAAAGGTATGCGCGATAATACGAGGTTTGGGGGAACTCACTGATACGTCGTTTGCCAAGGCGGGCTCAGCCATGAGTCGTTCACTTGGGTCCATGGAACCTACGACCACGTCTGGAATTAATTTAGATTTTGTACCAAAACAAGGTAAGAGCTGCCTGTTGTTGTGTCGTCAGAAGAATGGCAGAAGGTTTGAAAACTGAGCAGTACATGCGATAAGAGAAATTTAGGCAACCTTCCAGAGACGCGCTAGACTCTGCACGATTGCGGCTCAGACTTGCCGGGCCTGCATGAACGAGTGACTCACGCCGGAGCCAACGGCGGCCCCTCTTCGGACCAAAGTGGACCATATCCGTTCCGGCGTATCAACCGGCTTTGTGGTGATCCTCCCCGATCGGTGAACCTGAGATGCTCATGAATGGACGCGCTATATTCAGATCATGCAAATTGGGTATCTATGAATCTAAAAGAGACTATTCTGGTTACACGCTATCCTTCTCCCGCGCACGGGAAATCCCAAATAGCCAGAACCCTGTGATGACAGCCACACTCTCCCACTTCTCCCCCAAGTCCCCTGTCAATCCTGTCCCCATAAACTTGAACTTCAGCCCGTTCGCAATCCCGATATTCGACCTGGGTGCCAGGACGGCGACGACTTCATTCCCATCACCCGAGAAACCCTGCTCGCGCGTCTTTCTGCTGCCTCCAGCGCCAGCCTTCGGCCCGGACATCCGCACCAACTTGCCTCCAATCGAATGTCGCGCGAGCTCCTTGACCTCGTTTCCACTCGAGCGCCGCCACTGGAACTCCTCTTCTCTGCCCTCTTTGCCAACCTTGATCCGGAAGGCAAGACACGAGGCAAACACCGAGCTGGACCGCGACTTCAATGGTTTTTCATAGGAAATCTCCTCAACGACGGCGTGCGGGTCTGACGGATCGTGGACGGTGATTGTAGCAGCGAAGTTGACGGAGCGGGGATTCTTCTGGGTCATCCGCACGATGATGGGGTCTCTCTCGCTCGGCCCGTTGTGGAGATGGAGGGGTTGCATGGTGGTTTGGAGTCTTGCGCTAGCGGAGAATGCAAACAGGCGTTCTTCTGAAGAGATGGGACCGAGGTAGTAGAAGCCTTCCTGCCTGTCAAGGTAACATTGAAAAGATGGGGGAAACTTCGCCAGCGAATTCAAAGGCGGTTTTGAGTCGGAAGGCGGGTTGTCGAAGCCAGTGCTGGGTGCTTGATACGTCGGGATTTCCTCCTTGTCTTGGGAGTAGGGAGGCGGGTGGTCGCTCAGACGGCCCTTGCCTTTGAGACTGTTCATTTTGACGGAATTCGGGATACTGTGTGCTCGACGTTGATTTTTGTCGTCGAAGAGTCGGATGCGTGAGGTCGTCGCATTGCAATATTGGGCGGCGGGTCGCTGTTTATGAGCTGGAGCACAGAGTCAGCATACTGGTCACGCGCGATTCCTCCAAGCGTGGCTCATCTTGGCGGGAAGCCCAGCTCAAGGGGCTGTGAAACGATCCGACAATCGCAAATGACGTCAGTCTCAAAAATAAGCAACTGCGATGGTGAAATATAGAACCATCGGTCATCCCTGACTGCGCCTCTTATTTAACATCTAACAGCCACAATAGTCCGAACAATCCAACACTAACACAAAACTGCGCCACTTTCCGAATTGGGCAGTCCGAAGTATCTCACCATCATCCTTCACTCACACAGTTGAGAGTTGGAAGAATTATGACATGGCCTCAACAGCAATGATGATTGATGTTGGCGGCGGAGGATTCGAGGAACGCAGAAACAGCTTCCGGGGAAGGTTCCGCGGCGACATCAAATTTATCCTTACTGTGCATCCTCTTCACCCTAGCTCACTCGCAGGAAATAATATTACTAGCTCCAATAGCAAGTTTTTCTGTGTATCTCCTGGGTATAAATTTGTTGTCAAGCTACTGAGAATCGATGGCACCGAGCAATTGGGGAGGTGCCTCGGGGTCCTACTTAGAATCGTTGTGGTGAGCAGCGTTGCGTTGCGGTTGGTTGAGATGCCATACCTCGACGGCCGTGATTTGATGCACTAGCCATGACAGATACCACGCACCCTCGCGGTTGTTGTCTGTCTCTGGTCTCTCTGAAGTATCCTCGACCGAATAAAAGAAAACCCAGTGGATCACTTCATCTGCTTACTTGTTGTGGTGACTCTTCAGTTCAACGAAGGCTTCTTTCCCGTGGCCTGGGCAGCTCGTGGCCGACATTGAAAATCTAAGGTGCCGAAATCCTCGAAAAAGGAATTTGGTCCCAATTTTGTTATAAGGGATGCAAATGATGAATTTATAGACGGCCTTAGCATGACGTTAGCCAGACCTATGAAGGGTACCTATGAAGCCAGCGATGGGTAAGTACGTTTCGTTGGAAATGTCACGCCTGCCTTTGACGTGCTCTCTAATCAGTGAATCCCCGTCAGCCAGAGACTACCTGCAAGCATGACACACTGTCTACTTAAAGGGGTTCGCTGCGGATGGGACTTCTTCCCATGGCAAATTGCATTAGCTGACGCTTGCTTTATACTTTCAAATGCCCGATACAGACGGGAGAGCCACAAGACAGGTAGGGCTCCAAGGGGGCACAGGAGAACAAGGTCGAGGAGGCGTCGTCTTTAGTGCATTTCCAGTTGCATACAGACCCGAATACGAAAAGATTGACAATGACTTAAGTGTTCCTGGACGAGGCTTGTAGACAGCATCTGCCACATACCGTCGTGTCGCGTTCCGGCGTAAACGATGATACGATGTTCGGGTTCAAGCTCACAAGCGAGTCCGCATGCGTCACTTGCGGTTCCTATCGAGATAGAGACATCATCTTAGCTTTGAATCGGGGAAGAACGCCGTTAAAAGTCTGCGATTTGTGGCTTGAGGGGAAGGAAGGAAGACAGGACAATGCAGAACTGTCCAACTGATGCCCAGAAAGCTGATATTAGCCAGATACATAGATACCGGGGCGATGGAAGCGCCATGGGAAGATATAAGGGCACGTTAAAGGTACAGCATTGTATTTTTGAGGACCAAACAGACAAGTCCTGACTGGCTACGTTCGTTCAGGTCTCACAGCAATGGCAGCTAAATGATTAAAGAAAGCCCGGGAGTCTAGGTGGTTCATCTTCAAAGGTACATGTATGCGCTCCAGCAATCTCATGATTATGTATCCTTTGCTGGTATTCATAAAGTCAATACCCGGCTAACAACAGAGATAGAAAACAGTAGAACCAATAAGTACATTTGTCTTGTTATCAAGGCTGTGGATGGTCGAATATGTAGTACGGTCTAGAGGAATCCTTGCATGCCCTCTTGAGAGTCAAAATCTGAATCCAATCCTGCTACTCAAGTCCCATTTTGTCGAGCTTACAACACCAAAGATTTAGCATTAAATACTGCGGGCAGGCAGTGGAATGCATGGTAGGCGGCGAACACGCGGCAGGCTCGCAATAGCATAAAAGAACAGACTTCATAAGCTGATGCTGATGATAGAGAACAAGACACGATAAACGCTAAGGAAACGACGACTTAATGAATCTTGTTAAAGACTCAAATCAATCGTGGAACGAGGAAGCGCATGAAATAGATGGAAATGACGGTCTCGCTCTTAAGCCTTGGCAATGCTTCTCATCCCTGGCCCTCTTTGCACAGCATAATACCAGAACGGCAACGGGAAACAAAAACGGATCACGGCGTCAGATAGGAAAAGTGAGATAGGTGCCAACCTTTCGGTTCTGGAGGCCAGCTTCTTGCATGATACTTGCGTGGGTGTTGACCACATCTGGCGAACATAAACAGAACGCTGGCGCATTGCAGGAGGAACTTCAGAGGGAAAGCATACAGGCTGATTATGTACTCCGTGCCCAGTCGTAGTCAACAGGAGCCGCATTCAATCAGAGAATAGACATCTCTCCAAATGAGCAGCGATCCGAGGCAGCGACACCTCGCCACGTTATTCGTGATGAATCTTCAGGAGCGGTACCAGATGCCAAGGGGTCCCCTTGACCCCGACACAGAAAGATGAATACCGCATTTGGCTGCAAGCTTGGGACGCGGGCTAAAAAACATCCTATAACATTTCAACACTCATAGCCAGCGAGGACAAATGATGTTGCTTCAGGGTTTTGTGTGTATCGGAAAACCCCCGGACAAACACGGAGCGGGTATTCGCAGCGTCCTTCGCTGATGTGATGAGACGGATATGAAAGACGCGTAATAGTCATCTTCGTGGCAAATGAAGTGAATACGCGCGAGAGCATCGAGGATACCAGTGGTGAATGAGGACCAACAGAGAGATTTGCGTTCCCAGAACACGGGCGCAGTAGTCGACAGGTTCTGTCAGGGAGCAGTAGTGAAATGGTCCAAATTGAAGTCAGGGCTACTTTATTTATTGCACTCTTCCACTTTATCGAATGAATCAAGAAATGGTTAAGGAACTCATTGGAAAAACACAAATATATCATAGCCGCAGTTGAGAGACTTGTAACATCACCCGCGTTCCACCCGGTGTGTGACAACAGACAGCGAGCTTTTGGGAGATGAAGAATCACTTGAGAGCCGAAGTCAAACTCGACTCACGTGTAGAATAGATGACGACGTAAGCTGGCACAAACATCTCTTCAGAAAGGTTCCAGACTTTGGTGACCCGTCGGCCATGCTCATATCATCGCTTGAATAGCGTCCTTTGCAAGACGTTTAGAACCTGCCATCTCATCCTACACTGTGACGAAGGCGAATGTCAATCCTTCCTTGCATCGGAGGGTTCTCTAGCTCCCGCCACAAGCAATATAGGGTGGCGTTTCGGGATGATGGACACTATCACAAGCAGCCGATCACCATCCTTGTGACTTCAAATGGCGCTGCACCATCGGTAACACAAGGTAAAGCCAACAGAGACTACTCGTTGGGGTTGTTGAGTGACCGGTCAGGTGAGTTTGAGCCTCAAACCTAAGATCGCTCACCGACCGTCGGTCCAGATTCCGTGCAACGCTCCACACCGACCACAAAGACACGCACTGCCATCTGCGACCCGCACCTTCAGCTGCTTGCCGAAGGTTGTCTCACCACTCGGGACGGGAAGGCAGAATCGAGGTGTGCTCAGGTGACTGAGGCTGAAGGGCTGGTCCAGCAGGTCGTCTTGACGCCGGGCGACGACCGAAGCAGAGACTGTTCACGCCCGCGGTGCCGTCCCCCACCATCAGCCATTGTCACACCTCGCTGAAGCGGCTTCGGTCGGCGGGAGGTTCCCGGACCTGACCAAAAGCGGAAAAGTGCGATATCGGAGGCTGGCCAATCCACAAGCTTGAGGTGGAGCGCCATCACACACTTCCCATCCTACGGTTCCCTTCACCGCGCGCGGGATTTGAGACCTTTTCCCCATTTTCCTCACTGTTCGGTGATGGGGAAGCGCGGCCAGTGAGGGTCGCTGATCCGTCGCTGGCCGCATCGTCAGTGGCCGGAGGAATGCAGACCGAGACAAGTGATGAGCCCGGAAGGGTGGGGACCCTTTGGCTCACCGGGTCCCGACAAGGAGAGATGTGGCATCCGTTATCCATACCCGCCACCCTCTTTTTTGGCTCTCCAACTGTCATGGAAGGAGGGACGGAAAGCCGACGCTCGATTGACGGGCGTTTAGTCAGACGTTGATGACATGTTGGGGGGCTTGTTGTGATCATCGGCACGCGTCTCAGGCAGGGCTGGCTGGCTGAGTTGAATGCAGCGGTTGAGAGCATCTGTGGCAGAGAGAGGTTCGGTTGTCGATGTCGATGTTGTTGTCCTGCACATGCCATGCAGGGCGACAGAAACAGACGGCGCGACGGCTATCTCAAGCGCGAATCCCACCAGTCTCGCGCATGTCTGTCGTGCATATGCCGCTAATCATAGACACATAGCGACGGTGTAAGGCCGGCCGACTCGGCGGGAGAGCCTGGAAGGACGAATACAGACATTCCGAGCGAGTGGAGACTCGCGTGCTGGGGTGGTGTTGATGTCCCTCCTTCGACAATGGGTCGACTGGAGTTGCAACGCTCGTAGCTAGGTTTCCTAGAGTCAGAAGCATAGCCACGGCATGACATGACGGTTTGCTAGTCATCGGGAAAACTGCCTTGTTACCGCTGTCAAGCCGGTGGCACTCTGTCGGGAATCGAGATGTGCGACGGGACGAACGATGGGGTCTTCATCCGTAACCCTTGTCGACAGCAGGCCGGACTAGACCCGGCCAGGGCATGGCATGGCATGTTTGGACCGTTGCATCGCGTGGGTAAGTGAGCAGCAAGACCTGGCATGCTGTCTAAAAAAGCATGCAGCAAAATGCTGCGTAACTCGTCTCGCACGAGGGGAATTGCAGAGGTAGCGGGATTGAGACACGCCGGTTGATTCGCGAACCAGGGTGAGAGAAAGAAAACGTTCAGGTGCTAGTGTGGGGGGTTGAGCGGAGACCTATCGGATGGAGAGTTGCGGTGAGGCTGGCGGTATGTCCCGGTGAGCGCAAGGTGCGATTGGCTGGAATGGATGATGGATGGATGGTTGAATGAATGAATGGTCGCAGGCTTCTGATGTTTGTTCGTGGGGCGGCAAGTAAGGTGGTTGTGGCCAGCTCAAAGTCTGCAACGGTCGGTACGCATATTGGATGGATGGAGGTGAACGAGGTCAGAGGTGAGTGGTGAGTTCGGAGAGGGCAAGGTGTGGAGGCCACATTGAGGCCCGAGATTGCAGTTTGCTAGACTTTTGGGAGATAGGATTGAGTTGAAGCAACCAATGAGCGGTGGTTGAGCGGAAACCTGCGATTCCCAAGGAGCGAGGTTGTAGGTGCAGAGTGTGATCTGTTGACGATGTTGGGCCGTTGATGTCCGACTAAGGTGCGGATAATTAGAAGCCAAACCAGACGATTGGCTCCGTGGCGGTGGGGTCCGAGTTGATGGTCCCCGATGTTTCCAGTTGTCAGTTGTGACATTGGGCTTTTGGGCCTCGAGTTGAACGACTCAGCTACCCGATCCTGATGCTCGGTGGGCGGAGTCGTGGGAAGCGGGCGGGCGGGACGATGGCTGGGTGTTCTGAGTGCTGAAAAAGGACGCGTTGTGTGAATCCATGAGATGAGGAGGCATGATGCAGGCAGCACAGTGCAGTGCAGTTGAGTTGCAGCGCAGCACACGCAGCGGAGAGCAAATCTGCTGAGCGAGACACAGACAATTGGGAGGCAGGAGTCGGGGGCAGGGACCGGAGAGGGTCCACGTGGTGCGCATGACATGAGCTTCTTACCATTGCTGGCCTTGATGGACAAGGACATGGAGGCAGGCAGACGCAAGACGCAGGCCAGGGCTTTTTGCATCGTCAGAGGCGCTTGTTTTTTTCTTTCCTCTCCTCGCCGGTTGTCACGAAGTGGCCCTGCCAGTCGCACTCCGCTGTGTCCAAGAGGCACGGCACGGGATGGAAATTGGGCTTGCCCCCAACGTCGAGGATCCAAAAGATGGCTTGGACGGATCGCGTAGCTCTTCAGGCCTCCCGCACTTTTCCGCCGGTGGACAAATTGACAAACCCGCACATGCCAAGGGACGGGCAATGCCTAAATGCTCCTCAACCGAGACACCGAGATCAGACATACACACCATCTCTGGTCGGTGAGCGTGTGCCCATTGGCATCTTTGGATGTTGTTGAAGATCATCGGCCGGGCCGTGTCCGTCAAGCTGATATGATGCGACTCCATGAGATTGGCGCCTTGTCGTTGGTGTAATGTGCTTGGTAGGTAAGTGCCGCTGGCATCAGGCGTCCCATCTGCGAGAGTGCCCGAAACATCTGTCGACATTATGCGCATCGCTTCGCATTTCTCGGAGCAAGTCGCTCTCGCACTCGTCCATTGCCGAGTTATGTCCTCCTCTAATAAGAGAACCATCCGTATGCCGCCATGGTTGCTTGTCTCTGTCAGTTTCCAAGCGAGGCCTGCTTGTTCCGATCCCATGCAGCTTCACAAGAAGTAGGTGACAGGCCGGCCTTGACCCTTGGGGGCTTGGGGGCCACCGTTGCAATGTTCAAGTTCAACCGAGCGAACCAGTTGAAGGTAACCCGAAACCCCATAATTCTTTGCTCGATTCAAGCATCTCGTTAAGATCTGAAGTGGATCGCGGGGAGGAAGGGGAAAAGACACTGGACGAGACGAGACGAGAGGAAACAGAAAACACCGAAGCATCCTGTACCTTACCAAGTTGGACCAAGAAAACAAAAAGTAAGAAGGTCGGAAGAATAGCGGCGGTCTACCGGCAAGGGATGCCGCCAAAAGTCAGGATCGGTCGTGGTGAGTTCTGACTTCTCACCTGCCAAACCCGACGCTTCACCGTCAATAGAAGTCACTTCCCTGCAGAAGAGCAGCACGGTGTACATGGTCGCCCTCCGCTGGTGACTGCCCTCGTGCCATGAAAGGAAGACAGTCCCCAGTGAAAGGTGGAAGTAGGTACCTGCCTACCCTAGCTTTCCTACCTAGGTAGGTAGGAGACCCCGCCCGGTGCAGCGCAGCGCAGCGAGCAAGCAGGTGCAGCCCGTGGACCGTGGTCATCCCACTCAACTCACCTTGCACCTTCCCACCTTTTGCAGAATGGCGCGTGAGTGTGGATTGTGGATGAGGGAAGGTGACCACTAAACAATCACGACCGGCCACCCTAGGCCCTTTCCTCCTGCCCAAGCCGCTTCTTTTTTCCCCTCCTTCCCCTCCAAGGGTTAAAAAATTTAAACGGTGCCGGGTCAAGCGCTCCGCAAAGCCTGACAAGAGGACGAAAGAATGAGAGAAAGGAAGAGAAAAGGAAAGCAATACAGCAGCAGCATGTACTCGAGATACTCGGGTCGTCAATCGCAGGTGCAGCTGCGCCCTCGGCCGCGGCACGGGGCGGGTGCGGCTTCCCTTTGCAGTTGCTCTTGGGCACCTCGATCCCATGCCTTCTTACCTTACCTTACCTTACCACCTTACCTAGTTGACCGTGGTGTCCTTCGTACATACAAAGTATCCCCCAACGGCAAATGCGTTCTGAGAACGGTGCAGGTGGATTGGCTAGGTTAAAGTGTAGTGCATTGCCTTGGGCTGGGCCGGGCTGCTTCTCGGGCTGGGTCGTGTAACATTGCAACCTCTTCCTTGCCCAAAGAAAGACTTCTAGGCCGTTGCTCCCTCTTTCTGTCCAGTTGCTTTCCCATCATGAGTGTCGGTATCATTGCCTCCTCTTCATGAACGTCAGTAAGCCAGTCAAAGTCCCGGCCCTTACTGCACAACTCATATTGCATCATGCCTCTTGGAACTTAGAAGCATCTGTTTGCTGTCCAGCCTGAGCAGGGAAGAAGCCCAGAGACTCAAGGTGAGGAAAACCTTACGTGAAGAAGAAAGGACGAAAGGACTAACAGACGCAATGCTGGGAAGAGGAGTCCAAGTCTCAGTCCCCATTCCGATACCCACAATCCATTGGATTGCAACCCAATTGTCTGCCCTGCAACCGCAGAGTGAAAGCACGAGGACCAGGGACTCTGCGGGGAATCTGTCTGGCCCTTGGTCTCACTCTCAGCAAGCTCGACAGTAATAAGCAACGAGCAGCGCAGTAGTCGCAGAAACAACACCAACGCTTTTCCGAACCACGAGAGACGAAAGAAAGAAAAGTCTGACAGAAAGTCAAGGAAAGCAACAGGACCCGACAACGGCGGATTAGTCCAAGACACGACGCAGACCCGCTCCATAAGGTCGCCATCTCTGGACACTTCCGTCGAATCATCAGCATCTCAGTCAGAAACCCAGACCCAAGAACCCAGAACCCAGGAAACACAAACAACCCAGACCCCTGCCTTCACCTCTCACCCTCACCCTCACCCTCACTCACAGTCTTTTGTCTCTGTTTCCCTCCCACCTGTTGCTCCCGTCGTCCATTGCCCCAGCGTGAGAGGTTCACCTTTTTACCGACCCGACATCCATCTTCCTTGTCCGTGTCTGTGTCTCTCACTACCACCCAAGAGGTGCTGTGACCACACCCAATTCGCGCCCCCCGTCGTCACCCTCGTCTCCGTCCCCCGTCCCGGCCTGGGCTGACCGGTACCTGGCCCGAAGTACCTATCTTCTGGGCCTTTGCTACTCGCCATCGCTACTACGGTCTACCTACCTGGCGCACGATTATCCTCACTCACGTACCTTACGCGGATACTTTCTCCAATTCTCCTAGAGAAAGAAAGAGCAAGCGAAAGGAAGAAGGGACCTACCTACCTTCCCTTACCTTTACCTGCCCAGGGCCGCTCCTGCCTTCCTTGCCTCCTTCACCGTGGTTGGCTGCTGGCCTGTGCTTCGTTCGCTCTTTCCCTCTCCGGTACTCGGTGCACGTCCCGGTCCTCAGTGCTGTACATCCCGGGGCAGTACCTACCTTACCTTCCTCACCTAACCATCTTCGTACCTGCGGTACCTACCTACCTCACCTACCCTTAAATCCTGACCGACCGACCTTATTTTTTATTCGCGGTCCTTGGCCTCGGCCCTCTTCCTGCCACCTTCACACACCTGAAGATCGAATTGAGACGGCCTTCCACCGAAACCAAATTCCCATCTTGTCTATCTTTAACTTCCACGGTCACTGCGGTGCACTCCCCTTGGTTTCCGGCCCTCAATTGCCCTCCCACGGCCTCGGCGCATTCGTTCTCTGTTGGGTTGCTCCCCGCCTCCCAGGACCCGTTTCTTTTACCCCTCACTTTTTCTCTGCTCGCGACCTCGCGTCGGTGAATCTCGGTGGGGCACATCACACAATCTGCCCGACATCGATTCACAGGGCACAAAGAAAAGCCGCGTGTGAGAGAGGAAACAGGACTACTCGCTCTGACTGAGTGGGATAGAGAGCTGCGCCGGGGATTTACTTCTCTTGCCACCCCATCTTCTTCTTAATTTCTTTTTTTTATCCGCCACACGCTCCTACGCCGCAACCACCGCACACCGAGAATGGGTCGAGGGTAGTTGCTGCTGTGACAAAGGGACAAGAAAAACACATCTGGCAAGCATGCATCCGGCTCCGAGTCTGGTAGAAGCGCCTCCGAAGAACGGCAGTGAGGAGTCTGGAAACAGACCCCAAACCGCATCGCCTTCAATGTCGCAACATGAACTGCCCCAGTCGGCACAGACTCCGGCGCAACAACAGCCGCAGCCGCAACCGCAGCCCTCGCCGCCGCCGCCTCAACAGCAGCAACAGCAGCAGCAGACTACTCCTCAGCAGCAACCTCAACTCCCTCCTCCGACCCCAGGCCAGTCGGCCTCTCCTCCATTGAGGAAGGACACCAATTCGTCCATCTCAACTCAGGCTACCGCGGTCTCTGCTGCTAGCAACATGTCCGCGGAAACAAACAACACATCGTACAGTGCCGACACCTCTCCTAACTTAACATCCATATTCCATGTCAAGGATGGCTCCGACGTCTCTAACCGGGTCCGCGCGAGCAGGAGGCGAACCGGTCCTTTGTCCCAGCAACAGAGAGAGAAAGCCGCCCTCATTAGAAAGCTCGGCGCGTGTAATGACTGCCGGCGCAGGAGAGTTGCTGTAAGTTGTCTACTGCTCTTCAATCTCATATTTTGTACATCGAGTTGCTCTTCCCTGCTGACAAAACCGTGCCTTTCAAGTGCCATCCCAGCCATCATAACATGACCTGGGAGGATGCCGTCCGGAAATATCACAGATCTCACAGCCCTACCATTCAGGACATTGCACCTTCTCTATCTGCTCAACGCCCCCTTAGTCCTGCGCCTCTCATGAACAGTGTGAAGCCGATGTACCCCCAGGATGCACAGGACATGATGGAAATCGACTCGCCGACGCCGCCAGGACAACACCGACTGAGTGAATCCCGCATCCGTACGCCGTTGCCGTCTGGCCCGCGCTTGGACAAGCCGCCAATGCTCCCAGGCATCGAAAGCCTGAAGTCTGACTTACAGACTAATGTTTCGAGGATTCTCTCCACCCCCAGCCGTAGTCGCTACTCTAGTGCGCAGGCGTTGCTGCTATACTGGCAGGATGACCCTGATCTCAGCGTCGGAAGCTCAGTCAAAGAGCTTAGCGAAGTCCTCGACCAGTACTACCGATATACGTTTTCAATCTCCCCTATTCCGTCTTCATCCGAGGCTTGCAAAAACCCATGGAGATGGCTTTCACGGAAGATTACAGACTTTGTGGAAGATCGCGACCAACGCGATGTGTTAAAGATTGTCTATTACAACGGCCATTCATACCTGGATGGCAACCGGGAGATGGTTCTTGCCAGGTAAGTTCCCCGAGGATGAGTCTTGAGCGATTGCCAACATGTTCCAGCTCCAAGGATGTGGAAAAGGCAGAGACAATCCGGTGGAGCGGCATCCAACAGGTTTTGGAAGAGGCCTGCTCAGATACCCTAATCATCATGGATGCCGCGTTCTTCCCATCTTCTAAGATGCACCGTCAGCAAGGTGTGTTGGAGTTGATCGCTGCGGCAGTGTCCGAGGAACATTTTGATGCCCTCGATCGCTGCACTTTCACCAAAGTTCTCACTGAGCACCTGAAGACGCGAGCTTCCCAACGCTATGCGAACCCATTCTCGGCAGCCGAACTTCACTCAAAGCTGCTTTCGAACTACCCGTCCCTTGTCCAGGACAGAAATCCGGAAAAGGAGACCATCACGAGCTTTCCCTCGCCTCTTCACATGCAGATGTCTGGTAACGCCCGTTTGCCGTCGATTCTCCTGGCTCCGCTCAACATTGGCCCTATGAGGTCGAGTCTGCCTTTCGGCACGGAGGGTCAGCAACTCGTTCTATCTATTCGGATCGGAGATGACCCTATTGACGTCGACAATTGGACCGAGTGGTTGAGAATGATGCCAGATGGTATCAAGGACGTGAGGGTTGACGGTCCTTACCGACCGGCGAGGTAGTCTACCGATAGCAGTGGCAGACCTTTGGGAAGGCATTGCTCGCTAGACAACTTTTGCTGTCGCTTCATACGTTTACGAGGCGTTTGGTCTTGGCTACAATGACCATTGAGGCAGGCAACGGAGGTCGGTGTAGCTGAGAGGGTGGAAAGTTCCATCGCCTCCAGCTGTATCTCCGGGCACCGTTGTCGCCTACCCTCGCTCACCTCGACTTCGCGCGCTTACCCGACTATTGGCAGCTATTATGCGTAATGACTATTTCATGACACGGCATCACCACCCGCTCAAGAGGTGGAGCGGACGAAGAGTGCACCGAAAAGCCGGAGGGGACAGCGAACGAATCATACATTATGTCACATTTTTGATTTGGAGTGTTTGTCTCATAAGCGAGGAGTGCAAACGGATACGGGGGACCGGGGAGCATACTGGGTGGTGTCACGTTGACATTCACGGCGTCAAGATGCATGGTCTTTTCCTGTCATGAAAGAAGAAGTTTTGCATTAGTGGATATCCCCCCAACTCGCTTTAAAGACCGCACTACTCTCTCTCGTCTCCATTTTTCCTTCCTGTCTGTCTGTCATGATGTGGTTCGTGATGCAATGCTAATGACGGCCGTTCCAGTTTCTAAGCGTCCTAACTCCATTCAACGGAGGTTACCTGTGACGCAAAAGTTTCATACACGAAAAGGTTCTGGTATCAAAAAAGAAAGAAAGTTGTTTCCCCCCATACATTCACGTCTCTCAAATAGCCAAGATCATGGCCGCAGCAGCACTGACCAGCCCAGCCCAGAAGCTGCCGCTCGCCTTGGCAGCAGGGCTGTTGGCCTCGACGTTTCCGATGATGAAGCCGGGCTCGTAGCTCGCGTCGCGGGTGTCGAGGGTGCCGTTCCAGCAGTACTTTGTGAAGCACGAGGCGCACGCGTCCGGGACGGTCTCCCTGTTGCGGGCCATGCTCCGCGAGAGCATCGCGCATGCGACACAGCGGGGCCACTCGGAGTCGAGGGTGGCGTTGCCCTGGGTGGCGGAGTCGTAGCCGTTCTGGATGATGGCGTCGCGCTGGGAGGTCTTGTAGGAGGGGTCGAAGGTGGAGACGTTGGAGTGGGCGACGTAGGGCGCGTTGGGGAGGTAGACGACCAGCGGGGGCACGCGCTGGTTGGCGGACAGGGAGAAGTTGGAGGCGTTGCAGCCGAAGAAGGTCGGGCGCTTGTTGAGGCCGAGGTTGATGAAGGTGTTTGCGTCCGGGACCGGGGGGAAGAGGGTTCCGTTTGCGATGGGCTCGGCGACGCGGTCGTAGGAGGCGCGGAGGGCGGTGCCGTTGGGCCAGTTGTAGTTTGTGTCGGCGGAGGAGTCGACGGCGAAGATGACGTCGACGGCGCGCTCGGGCTGGATGAGCGGGTGGAGGGGGATGTTCTGGAGGTCCTCGCCGCCGTCGACGAGGGAGAGCTGGGACTCCTTGGCGTTGATGTTGGTGGAGGGGTTCCAGCCGAAGAAGGGGTTAGGGACGTATTGGGCGATGTCGTTGTTGTCCTTGTCGAGGGCGTTGAGGATGGAGGTGAGGGCGGACTGGATGAAGTCGGGGATGCCCGTGGAGGTGAGGTTCTGGAGCATGAACTGGTTGAAGAGCGAGGAGGAGGTGCCCATGACGAAGCCGGCCTGGTCGAAGCCGCGGACGCAGGAGCCGTTGGCGGGGACGGCGCCGCCGGAGAAGTTGGAGGCGAGGAACTCGAGGGGCGCGAAGCCGAAGGCGGTGGGGTCCCAGGTGCCGAGCTCGAAGGGGTTGAACTCGTAGACGGTGGCGTTGAGGGAGATGATGCGCTCGCCGGGGGCGCGGCCGTCGGCGACGAGGATGGGGAAGGGCTGGGCGCCGGACTGGAAGTCGGGGGTGTCGGCGATGGAGGAGAAGGTGTATGATGGCCCGCCGTCGGTGGCGTTGATGAGCTGGTAGGAGAGGGCGCGGCCCCAGTAGTCGGTGATGGAGACCTCGAAGCCCTTGTCCTTGCTGTCGACCTGCTTGGCGACGGTGGCCCAGTAGTCGGCGGTGTTGAGGATGGAGATGCCGGACTCCTTGGGGCCCTGGAAGATGGAGCGGTCAAACTTCCAGACGGACGAACCCTGTGAGCCGCGCTGCAGGTCGACCACGGAGGAGAAGTTGTTGGAGTAGAGGGAGCCGACGAGCCAGCCGCCGCCGGAGAGGCCGGCGAGGTAGGTGGCGGACTGCAGGAGGCCGCCGATGCCGCCGGCGGCGGTGGAGTTGGGGGTGCGGGAGTCGGCGGCAGCGAGGAAGCCCGCGCCGTTCATGAGGGCGCGGTAGCCGCCTCCGGAGACGGCGAGGGCGACGTTGGGCAGCTGGGAGGGCGAGGAGCGGACGCGGGAGATGTAGGACTGGGCGTCAAAGTTGGGGATGTTTGCGCGGGTGAGGAACTCGAGCATGGGCTCTATGGTTGCGTTGCGGCGGAGGGGCAGCCATGATGTCTCGTTTGGTGAGAGTGTTGCGGCGGAGCGGATTGTGGGACGCGCGGACGGGCAGTCGACGATGGCCGGGGCGTAGCTGCCGGAGGGCGAGTCCGGGAGAGCACGGGGGTCGACGGCGCCGAAGGCGAGGCCGGCTGCCATTGGCTTGGCGGGATCGAGGGCCGCTGCTGTGGCTGTCAGAGCCAGCAGGGATGGGAGCAACATTTTTGGAGAGTGGGAGATGATTCGTGCCTGATGGGAGGGGGGTATCTTTTGGGTTTCGACGACGGGTGGTGAGTGAGCGTCCGTGTGAGAGCTGAAGAAGAAGAAAAAGTGAAGAAAGGTTGATGTGAAATAAGGCAAGTGAAGGCCCCTGCAGAAGGAAGAAGAAGGATCGAAGGCAGCGAGAAAGTGTAGAAGAAAGATGGAGATGTTCAGCAGTAATAATAGATTTCAATAGTTGTCACCCCCTAGGCGCATGGTGCAGCGGCAGTGCGGTGCGGACGGCTTCGAGGTGACGGGGATTATGACCCTTCGGATCCTTCCACGGACCCGTCGCGCTAAGGAGAAGGTTTTTTGATTTTTGGTGTCGGTCGGTATGACGTCGAATGTAGATGAGATTGAAGCTCGTGCGGTCTTCCTTGTCGGAGTGCGAGGGAGCCGCAGGTGGGAAGCTCTGGGTTGGGTTTGCCTTCTGAAGCCGAGAAGAGACGAAATGACCTTATGCTGGCCAATGCTTTTGGTTGCTTTCTTCGCGCGGGCGAACGATGCGATTTGATCGGGGCCGAAGGTCCGTTTGTTGGGTGTGTGTGAGTGAGTTGTTGTGGTGGTCGTTGTTGTTGGTGTGTGGATTGTGAGTGGGTGCTTTGATGAGTTGTCAAAACTCCGATGGATGAGCCGGGCTAAGATGAGATTCTAAGCTCAAATGACACTCAGACTCGGGAGGGAATGACTGGCGAAGTTGGAGGAGGTTAAAATAGAGAGGTTTAGTTCAAAGTGATCATCAGGGTCCTTTATTTCTCTTATTGCTGGCCGTCAAGCGAGAAATAGACAGAGAGTGAGACCCAATGTGTGACGGGGAATAGAGAGAAATGTAACTGCGGCTGCAGGGCAACCAGGCACCTCACGCGACAGTGGGCAGTGGAGTTTTGCTCCCAGGGGGCGATTAAGTGATTTGGCCCTTCAAGTACGGTGAGAGGAGAGGTTTCATGTGCGAACAGGCGAATGAGGGACGGGAGATGAACAGCTCGTAAAAAGCCTGTGCTGCCGTGCTGGGCGTTTTCTGGGCAGCTGAAGGGGAAAGGATGAGATGGATGGGTACGCGGAATTGTGGCTCTACGAGCGAATGAGAAAGAGATCCCGGATCGCCCGGGTCGGGAGGGTCTAGTAGTGATGATGCGAGGGCGAGGATCTTTTCTGAACAATGTCCCTTATTCGTACTCCGTACGTACGGGGGGGATAAGGCTTCCTCGGCAATTTCGTTTTCGATACGGCGCAGCAAAACGAGCAGAAACGAAGGTCCACGGGAAAGGCGGCCTGGTAGAGCGGTCAAGTGGAGGAGACTAAGTTCGGGCTCGTGGCAATACGCGGAATGAACGGCAAGCTGAGGCAGTTCAGACGAAGGAGGAAAATCAAGGTGAAGAGACGCATTAAAGGCCGACGGCGTGTTGGGGTCCAGATGATGCAAGGAGACAACAGTGTAAGAAATTAGCATCCGAAAAGGAAACAAGAGGTCACCTTTACTGCCGGCGGCTCTGGGACGGGGAGGGCGCGATGAGGTCAAGCGCCGAACCTGAAGACGGTGCTTGGTGATGGACCAGCTGGACAGCGACGGGGTTCCACGGTCTCGGGTGCGGCGTTTTATGAGACGGAACGTTGGTGAGGTTGGGTGTCCTTGTGCTCGTGCCTGTCCGTGTCTGTTCTGTCTCTGTCTCTCGTTCTTTTTCGCATCGATGCAACGGAGAGAACGTCCAACAGAGTTCCGCCTTCAGGTGTCATTCCCTGATCCGGACAGGTGTGACAGGCGCCGAGCCGTGCTGCCCGCGGTTTTACGAACCTGTTCCAACACTGTCTGTCTTTCTTACCTCGGCGCGTACCCGTATTCGTGCCCTTTGCAGCGTCGCAGCGATGGGCGGGTGGATGTGTTGGATAAGACGAGACATTCGTTCGACACAGCAGGGCCAAGAGCGGTGCCTGGAATCGATCTGCGGGACAACGGAGCTGGCGGGGCTGGGCGTTTTCGTCTGTTGCCTGCGCCATCCGCGAAGCTGCTGACGGTGTGTGCCGCAGCAGCAAGACTGATTGACTTGGGTTGCTACTGGAGGTTGGTTGATTACTCGAAGAGCAGCTCACAGCCATTGGATCACGGTGTCAGCAACCGAGTCGAGCTGTATGACCAGCTTTAGAGGCTGATGGTCATATGTGAACTGCAGTCAGCAACACACGTAGTTGGATCTCGCCCGAACAGAGTTGTCAAGCGCGTGCAGGCACTGCGCCGTGCGGTAGATGCAGGTGTGCTCTCGTCTCCTACTGGAGAGAGGATGGTGGTGACCACACTTTTGCACCCTCGCCTCGCCCTATCGCCTGCATGAGCCTCCCGCGGGCGCCCCAATTGACGGGTCGATCCCGAGCCAGCTACCATCGGAGGTTTACCTCTAGGGCCGATGCCGTCAGAGGGTGCGTCTGCTGGGCGAGGTGTTGGGTGTCGGGTGTAGTGGGCGATGAGTGTGCCTGCGTTGCTGCGTCTAGGGTGTGCCTTGTTGGTAGGGGTAAGCCGCCCCCTCGGATAAGGTAGGTCGAGTGCGGGGAGCGCCTTGCTTATCTTGCTCAATTTGAGCGCAATTTGTCTTCTTGGGGGCTGGACATGGGAAGAGAGTCGTGTGAGATGTTGGTGCGATCGGTTGAGACGTGTTTCAGCGAGGTCGAGAAGAGTCTGTGGGAACTCTGTCGTTGAAGAAATTTGAAGGCGTGGCGCGTGGTGGTGGCCGTCAACTTCTGATGACGATTTCGTGATTTGCAGCAGGTTTTTGAGCATTATGCATCGGACGGAATCTCGTCGAATGTCGAACGGATTGCCCCTCCTTGCAAGTAAACACACAGCATCGTCTCGCTTGCGACTTCGACGCTTGCCGACTTCGATTTCAGTAGATCACTTTGATCACCTCGCGCGGCAAAGGCAAGGCCCTGGGTCCAGGCCCTGCAAACTCTCACGGCGACTCAGGCACGCCCAACCAACACACATTTTCAGATAGATAGGAGTGCAAAAATGGTTCCAGCATATCCAGCATGTGGCCTAGATGTCCTTGCTGAATGAAGACTCCTGGGCCCTCGTGGTCTTGATCGAAGTAAACACCTCCACGATGGAGTCATAACGTCGTCGGCAACCATCGACGGCCTCAGTCATGACTTTGTTGATCAACATGAGGTTTGTTGTCGGGGTAAACGCGACGCAGAGGCAATGATCACCCCAACGATCGCAGCGCATGACGTTGCTGACCGGGTTTCCATGAACTTCTCGCGTGGCTTTGAGGCGTCCATGTTGACGTGTGCCGGGGTCTGTAGCAACAAAGCTGCCGAGCTGGCAGCCGGCTGGCATGTCCCGCGCAACACCTGGCAAGGGCTCAGAAGACCCCCAATCACGGACGAGGGTTGCAGCGTTCCGAAAGCGGGCCATGCCAATGTTGACCTGGCAACGGCAATTACGCGAAGATCCATATCAACAAAACCCTCGCCCGCTCTTCCCTGAACGGGGAGCTTCCCAATCAACATCACAGCATCATGAAATAACCGCCAGCATCCTCTTTCCAACCCACGCTTTACTAACCAACCAGCCAAACGACAACCTTCTGCACCATCTTTGCTTTTTCCACCCAACTTTCTGCACAAGATGGAGCCCCAATCACCCCCAAAGCGCATCACGCGTTCCAGAGCCGCAAAGACGGGCGAGAGCTCAACAACCACGAGAGCCACCAAGATCGTGACCGCAGCTGCCAAGGCAAAGTCGACTGCCACCGCCCCGACGCGCTCTACCTCGGCCAAGAGGAAGACCCGATCAGACGACCACGAAGATGAAGAACACAACGAGCAAACACAGGAGTCAGAACCCGCCGTGCGTCCCACCAGAGCTACGCGAGGTCGTCCCAAGAAGATCGTAGAGGAGCCCGCAGCGCCAGCTGCCCGAGAACCCTCAACATCAAGTACGGCGCCCGGCAGAGCCACTCGTGCGCGAGCCACTGCCCGCAAAGTCTCTACCACCGAGCAGCCAGCTTCCAAGGAAGAGCCGCCCAAGCCCACTCGTGGCCGGCCCAGAAAGGTGGTCCAGCCTGCAGAGGAAGCCCCTGGGAAGGAGGCAGAGCCAGTAAAGAAGACGACGCGCACCCGCGCAGCACCGGTTACAGCAGCAAAGCCCGCCGTCAAGAAGACGGTAACATTCCAAGAACCCGAAAAGGAAAACATCGCTCCTGACGCAAGCAAGAAGACGACTGACAAGTCCACAACTGCCACTGGCCTCCGAGCCAGACCGGTGCGAAAGCCTCCTGTTCCCAAAGCCCCCACGAGAACCACCCGCAACGCTGCTGCTGCCACCACGAAGACGGAGAAGACGCCCCTCAGCCCTAAGAAGGTCACGCAGATTCCCATGTCTCAGGACTACTCCGAAGACGAGCTGGCTGGAGAGAACACGCCCCCGAGACCCATGATGAAGAGCCCCACCAAGCCTCCGGCGAGCGTCCTTGGTTCCTCCAAGAAGCTCAACTTGAAGCCTGTCGACAAGTCTGCCGACTCCAAGCATGATCAAGACGGCGAGGCTGCCGATTCGGAAGCCCAAGAAGAAGAGGTCACCAACGTGCTGGCCTCGCCTGCCAAGAGACTGCCTCCTTCTCCTTTCCGGGATACGATGAAGTCACCTGCTAAGCGCGTCGAGGGTGTTTCATTGAAGCCCGCGTCCATGTCCACCGGTGAGGGTGTCGCTCCCACACCTCTCAAGGCTTCTTTGCTTCACTCTCCCGCCAAGCGACCGCAGTCAGCCATCAAGCCGTTCGCTCTGCCGACTACGGGCCACGAGGAGAAGAAGCTCTCCAACTTCAAGGCTTCCCTCCTTCAATCGCCTGCCAAGCGACCTTTGTCTCCCATCAAGGGTCTGGCCAGGCCTCAGGAGGCTCTTGAGGAGATGCAGTCTCCCGCCACAAAGCCCCTGCTCCTCTCCACCCCGACTGCTTTGCCCCCTGCCAAGCGGTCTTCTGAGAAGTTGATGGAGGAAGAGACTGGCCACAGCGATGACGAGGAGGAGCAACTTGACGAGGTTGCTGAGGCTATGCTCAATGAGTCAATCCACTTGGAGGAGCCCATGCAGTTCCCTGGCCGTCTGTCTGCTGTTCTTCCCAGATATGCTGACCCCGTCTTCAAGAAGGACATGCCCGCTCTTGAGGCAACTGAAGAAGATGTGGCCCAGGCCGAGGAAGTCAACGTTGTCGAGTCTGAGGAGGCTCCTGAGGAGGACGACTTCGCCACTGAGGACATGCCGGAGTTTGATGGAGAGCCCATGATGATCGACGACGAGGACTACTTCCAGACCCAGGCTCAGGGCACCCTCGCTCCCCAGCCTGCGTTCAACGTGCCCACTGGTATCTTTGGCCTTCGCCAGAAGGACATGGACCCTTACCATAGCATGGACTCGGACTCGGACGACGAGCTCGCCAACAGCCCTCGTGTGTCCGCGGTCGAGAAATTTGTTCCTCTTACCCCGACTCCGAAGGCTGCTCGCCGAAGCAATGTCATGCCGAGAGTCTCCAACGTTGGCTTCACTCCTTTGGCCCAGAAGCTGAACGCTTGGTCCGCTGGAAGCCCTACCAAGGGCTCCGAGACGACCGTCGCCAAGTCTCATCAGGCTTCGGAGGAGGCAGCTTCCGTCTCTGGCACTCCCCGTGCCTACGACTCTCCCCTCAGAAGCACCTACTTTGAGGATGAGATGACTGTTCGTGCCGACATGGAGGCGCAGAACGAGATCGAGGCTGCCATTGAGGCTGAGATCTCTGCCGCCAGCGAGGATATCGAATTCGATGATCTCATGGTCACCGACGAGGACATGGCTCTCGCCGCCGAAGCGAATGAGATGTCTTTGATGGAGCCGGAGCAGCTCGACGACATTGTCAACACTTCCAACAGCTTCGAGGACACCCTTTCCGAGGCGAGCCAGGAGTATGGCGATGAGAACGAGATGCCTGTTGATCCCGCCATGCTGAACGGAGCCTCCGTTCCGCCAACGACCCCCAACAGAATGATCAACCGTGAATTCCACACCGTCTCCAAGGTCCCTCTCAAGGCGGCTGATGAGTCGACTCCCCGTCCCAAGAAGAAGCGTGCTGCCAGCATCTCCCGACTCCCGGCCAGCCGCCCGACTCAAAATCTTAACAGGAGCGCCACTGTCATTTCCTACTCGCCCGGCAAGAACAAGTCTGAGCCGCAGGAGGCAGCTGAGCCCGAGTCGGCGCCTGTGACTCCGGCGAAGTCTGACATCTGGTCCTCGCTTGGAACCCCGGCTCGCACTCCTCATCGGAACCTCAGCCCTGGTCTGCTCCGCGGCGCAGTTGTCTTCGTTGACGTTCACACAACCGAGGGCGCGGATGCGAGCAGCATCTTTGTCGAGCTCCTGACCCAAATGGGAGCTCGTTGCGTCAAGACTTGGGCGTGGAACCCGAATGCGGCTGACAACTCCGATATGTCCAAGGTCGGCATCACCCATGTCGTGTTCAAGGACGGTGGCAAGCGCACCATGGAGAAGGTCAGGGAGACCAACGGTATTGTCCACTGTGTTGGTGTATCCTGGGTGCTTGAGTAAGTTGTTCCTCCTGGTTCTACGTATGATTAATTACTAACAAGAACACAGCTGCGAGCGTAAGAACGAGTGGCTTCCTGAGGACGAATACTCCATCGACACTTCCCTGGTTCCCCGCGGAGGCGCCCGTCGCAGAAAGAGCATGGAGCCCACGGCCCTCTCAAACCAGAACGGCATGCTTGTTCCCTCGCCCGTCAAGGGTGGCCGCGATCACAGGACCGCGCCGAACACACCCATGAACCGACGCGACAGCACCGTCTGGATGCACACTCCTTCGGACGAGGCCGACGATGAGGAGGTCGACTGGGAGGGGCTCATGTCTCCTGTTCCCGTGACTCCTGCCCCGGATGCTCTCGCCCGCTACGCGGCGAACGTCACCCCCGAGACACCCGGTGGCACTGACTACGACTCGTCTCCCACCAAGACACTGCTGATGCAGACATGCCCTCCCAAGAACAACGCCTTCGCCGAGATGGGCGATGGCATTCTCAAGAGGGAGAAGGACGAGACCGTGATGCAGCGCTTGATGGCCGCTCGTAGGAAGAGTCTGCAGTTTGCCCCCAAGATCGGAAGCCCGTTGGCCAAGGCTTGGCGATGAGCATTTTGAATTTTTGCGATTGTCTTTTCGGTCACGATACTGACCGCCCGTCGTGCGATGGAACTTGCTTTGAAATATCATAGACGGCGTTTGAGTGGATATGGATATGGACACGGAGGTATGGGAATGGTGTTCAGGATTACCGGATTGCTTGTACATCACAATAAACGCGATCGCAGACGCATCGCCTGTTCAGAACAAACATGTTTGGAATTATTACCATCAATGAGCTTGATCCACGTTAGAGAGTCGTCGGTTGTCAGACGTGAGAGCTACCATGACCCCTGTCCCGAATCTGGCAAGGTGACGCATGTCGGCCGCGCGTTCATTTGATTGGACCAGCCTTGTCCGGAATCTTGACTCGAGCGATGATTGATAACAGATCCGTGTTCGACACACTTGATACCGCAACTCCGAGCGTCCGTGTGGCGAATATGTGATTTCCATCCTCATTCTTCAATTTTTTGCAAATTCTTCATCAATAGAGCCCTCATGTCAAGATGATATTGAAGGGGACCTTATGGAGCTGGGCGCTGCTGGCGCCGTGTGTTGTCGCGGAGCAGCAGAAACCTCTCGGTGCATCCTTGGGGAAACATGACGAGCTGCAGCAGCAGCAGCAGCAGCAGCAGGATTCGTGGCGACGGGACCTCAATTTCTCGTCGCCGGCGCCGCACCTCTTCGCGTCGGCGTACGGGCTGCTCCAGCAGTGGAGCAACACCGTGTTTCCCAACGGGCACACGATGGCTGCGGTGGAGATCCCGGCGTTCACGCTGCTGTATCACGGGCGGATGGACGAGGAGGACGCGCCGAGTCCGGAGTGGCTTGCTTTTGATATGTGAGTTGTTTTGGTCTGCTTGCTACGACTCTCTCTCTCGGCCTTGTTGGAACCAGGAAGGGATTTGAGGAATGGTGGAATATGTTTTGGAAACGATTGAGACCAAGCTAACCACCCGACACACAACAGAGAGATGGCCTACGGGATCATGGGGTCGACGCGGCAGAGCTTCATGCTGAGCTACCAGACGACGCGGCCCGTCAAGGCGCTCTACTTTGACGGGGAGTCGGCGGCGCTGATGGGGCTCGGGCAGCTGGACACGCAGATGCTGCACCTGTACGGCAACGTGAGCGGGCCGGAGAGCGGCGGTGGCGGTGGGATGTGGAGGGGTCTGGAGCCGGAGTACGAGCGGGCGATGGGGCTGTGCGACTGGCTTGCGGAGCGGGGCCTCGGGGGCGCGGGCGGGTTTGAGGGGGTGGTGAGGATGAATGCTGGGTTCGAGGTTATCTGGTGCGATTTCGGGAGCGGGAGTTTGAGGTTGGTTAGTCGAGGGAATGTGACGGCGCCGCAGATGAGGGAGGTTAAGGCGGAGGGTGAGAGTGGGGGTGAGGGTGAGGAGGACGAGGGGAGAGAGAAGGTGAAGGGGAGTGGGAGCGTGCCGACGTCGGTGTACCCGCTCCCGCCGCAGCCTACGCGGACGGATCGGCCTGTGAGCCCGACGAAGCCTGCCGTGCCGCCGAACTGGCGCGGGATCATGGGGCCTTCCGACCGGGAGCCGTTTCTGCAGAGTCAGGGGTGGGGGTGGTTTTCTTCGGGGACGTGGCATTATGGGGGCAGCGGGATGGGGCCTGGGAGGGGCGAGACGAGGGCGAAGGTGGTGGCGTGCGGGATCACGAGCTGGTATTCGGGCAGGTTCTGGGGTCCGCTTGTGGAGGAGGAGGGCAGGAGGTTGAACCTGACGCGGGAGGGGTTCTGGAGCGGGCTGGATGGGGGCAACAGGAGCGTGGCGATGAATGAGCTTGGGAGGAGGAGGAGGCTGCACCATCTCGAGGGCGTTGGTGAGCAAGCGGCGGCGGGGATGAGAGGGGAGACGGAGGCCATGTTGAGGGATGTGCTGGAGGGGGGTAGGTGTAGTGGGATGGTCTGGGTCGATGTGTTTGCGGAGATTGTGCAGAGGAGTGCTGGGCATCTGATGGCGCTTGAGAAGGCGGCGAGGTGGGAGGGAGACGAGGGGAATGTCACCGAGGTGAGGGAGTGGTTGTACAAGTTGAGGGGCCAGAGCCACATGTTTCTGGTGTCGTTCCTGGAGTACCCGAACGAGATTGACAGGGGGACGTGGGACGTTCAGGGACCGCTTTTCGGGGAGACGTACTCGAGATGTCGGTACCGGTACACGAGGCTGCTGGTTGATATTCCCATGAAGCCGTGGGAGACAGACCTCAGAGACGCCGTCGAGGAGGTCATGGGCGGAATTTGCGGTGTGTTGCTGGAAGTCGGATTCGAGGTGGAGAGAGCGTGGTACGCGCTGGAAGAGGGTGCTGGCGCGAGGCTGGTGAAGCTGGCAGAGAGGTGGGAGGACGGTGTACGGGGTTTGAGGGCCTGGGTCGGATGGGAGGGAGAATTCATCAGGTGCGACAAGGTTTGCGAGTGGGATGAGCGGTGTTACATCCCGATGTGGCCGCTTTTGAGGTCTGTCTGGGGCGGCAGACGGCCGAGACCTCCGCCTCGGGACGGGCCTGGAAATGGAACGGAGCCGAGGCCGGGGCCGCCTCCGGGTAAAGGACGCGGTCCGGGATATGGAGGTGGACACAGGGGCCCGGGCTATGGGATGCCGGGGCGAGGGCCGTCTTGGATGGGTGACGAGACGGACTTGTGGGCGCCCAAGTGTGTGAAGATGGACGACATCATGCCGAGGCCGAGGGCAGACTAGACTGTGGTCAGTGTCTCATTCCAGAAAGATTATTGTTTTCCTTCTTCGTTCGGTACAGAATCGTGGCGCGGGTCATCTATTGTATGTGTACCTCGAGAACACAATGACGAGGTCTGCCAGAAGTTCAAGGGCACTGCAGATGAGGCGGCTCTACACATTCTTCACTTGATAGCGAGCATGTTTCATTTTATGTAAATTTCAAGCTTGACTTTTTGGTCATCTGATCTGGTCCGAGGTTAGCTTGCCGCTGCAAGTGACGAAGCCAAGGTTGACGTACCAAGGTATAACACGGATAATCTTGTGTCTCAATCTAGACTTTCAACTCTATAGCCCTAGCCGTATTCCGTCCCAATTCCTCATTTCATGCGCTAATGTATGCCTTCATCGCCTTGACCGCATCGCCGTCGTTGGCCTTCAGCAGCTCCGTCGCCTTGGCCTTGGGGAGTTCCAGCTCGTCAACCTGCGATTGATCCATTAGTAAAAGTCAATCTTATCTCATCACGGATTCCCCCTCGGAAAAGTGGTTTTCTGTCCGCCAACCGTAGATCTCGGGGGCTACTGACCAGCAGCGTCACGTCGGCAGCGTCGACCTTGACGTTCTTGACCTCCTTCTTGGCGGCCGTGGCACCTCCCAGGCCCTTGATGGCCTTTTGCGCAGCCTCGGCGTCGACCTTGTCCTCGGAAGCATCGTCGCCACGGGCGTCGAGGCTCGCGAGCGCGGAAGCGGCCTTGCGGTCCTCGGCGGACTTGGCGGGCTGGACCTCCTCCTCGACGTCACCGCCGGTGGCGCCCTCGACAACGGCAGGGGGCTGCTTCTCGGACATGTTTGTGGCTATTCGAGTAATCGTTCGTTCTGTCCGGTGTGCGGGGTGCGTGAGGTTGGGGGTGGTGTGCAGTCTGATGTAGCTGTGAGGTTCGCAATCGCGGAGTAACGTCCAGCAGCAGCAGCAAGTGCGAAGCTGACCTGACTGGGTCACGGTGCACAGGGCAGGCAGTTTGGAATTTGTGGTGGGGCAGTTCGAGGTGGGGGGAGGGGAAGCTGTCGCTCTCACCGACGGTGAGCCGTCTGAGAAGGTCCGGTAGGCTTCGGCATAGCGTTGCCCTGGGGAAATCGCAAGGTGGTGCAACTTTAAGCACTAACTTGCTAGGTTCCGCGGGCTGGACGGATGGTTTGGTTCCTGGTCTATTTTTGCATGGCGTAAACTGCCTTCTGCCATTGGCCAATTTGACTTCCGCACCGTTGGGTGCATGTTCGATTTTTCTCCCCTGTGCTGCCCATTGAGCCACATTGTTCATGTCCCTGCATTCTGCCCATGGAATAAGACTGACTCACTATGCCGTTGGCTCTTGCTCTCAAAAGAGTCATTCCGTCTTTGCATTGAGCTGCTTCACTTCTGTGACAGCTCTACAACTCCTTCCCTCCCCTCAATCGACTCCTCCTGCTCTTCTTCCATCTTCTCCTAGCACACGCCGTCTTCCTCAGAGACCCTCACAAGCACAGCCATGTCCTCCTCCGCAACCTGGTCGCCCGGTTCCTGGCGGTCAAAACCCATCAAACAGGCGCCCGCATACCCAGATGAGGCGGCGCTCCAGAAGTCGGTCAAGGAACTCGGCCGTCTACCTCCCATTGTTCACCCCAAGGAAATCGTCGCCCTGAAGCAGCACCTCCGCGATGTGGCTCTGGGTGAGGCCTTCCTGCTGCAGGGCGGCGACTGCGCCGAGCTCTTTGACTACTGTGAGCAAAACACCATCGAGTCCAAGATTAAGCTCCTGCTGCAGATGAGTTTGGTCCTCATTTGGGGTGCCGACAAGCGTGTCGTCCGCATTGGTCGCATGGCCGGTCAGTATGCGAAGCCCAGGTCGAGTCCGACTGAGATGGTGGACGGTGTGGAGCTGCCGTCTTTCCGGGGCGACATTCTCAACGGCTTCCACGTCGATGAGCGGACCATTGATCCTCAGAGATTGGTCAAGTGAGTCGTCGCCATCATAAAAGCTTCGAGTAACCTGAACTGACAAACAACAGGGCTTACCAGTACTCATCGGCAACTCTCAACTACATCAGAGCATCTCTCTCATCCGGCATAGCTGATCTCCACAGACCGCTCGACTGGGGCCTCGGTCATGTCCGGGACCCGGAGCTCAAGAGGAAGTACTCGGAGGCCGTCCTCTCCCTGACCGACATGCTCCGCTTCCTCCACACAATCGGCGCCGACAAGAGCGACAAGCTGGACACCGTCGACCTCTTCACCAGCCACGAGGGCTTGCTTCTCGAGTACGAGCAGCCGCTGACCCGCCTGCTGGAGACGCCGGCCCCACGCCCCACACTCAACGGCGGCAGCAGCACCGCCGCCGCCGCCGAGGCCAAGAAGGAGTACTACGATACCTCGGCGCACTTCCTCTGGATCGGCGACCGCACCCGTCAGATTGACGGTGCGCATGTCGAGTTCTTCAGGGGCATCGCGAACCCCATTGGCATCAAGGTCGGCCCCACCACGCCCACGGACGACCTGCTCGCTTTGCTCCGCACCCTCAACCCGGACAAGGAGCCGGGCAAGATCACCCTCATCACCCGCTACGGCGCCGCCAAGGTGCGCTCGTTGCTGCCGGCGCATATCAGAGCCGTCGAGGACAGCGAGTACCGCCGGTGCGTTGTCTGGCAGTGCGACCCCATGCACGGCAACACGGTCTCGACCGGGGGCGGCATCAAGACACGTCGGTTCCGGGACATTTTTGAGGAGCTGCAGGAGACGCTGCGGATCCATAAGGAGCAGGGAAGTTACCTGGGTGGTGTGCACCTGGAGTTGACGGGCGATGCGGTGACGGAGTGTCTGGGTGGCAGTGAGGGGCTGGATGAGGATGACTTGTCGACGAACTACACCAGTTTCTGCGACCCGAGACTGAACGAGAAGCAGGCGCTTGAGTTGGCGTTCTTGATCGCGGACCATTACAGAAACGAGAGAAGACCCGTCGTGTAGACGAGGGCGCACATGGCTGAAGGGTGGATGCATACTGGGCATATCGTGGTCACTAAAAGCAATTCTTTACATGAAATTCAGCAGGTTTTTTGGTACCTTTGTCCCTTGAATCCGCGTCCATGTCTTCAGGACGCACATTCATGACATGGCTGGAGTGCTGAGACGGACGAGATGCACATCATCAGCGTCGTCCGTGCCCCGGAAAGGCCTGCCTACTGCAGACATCAAACACCCGTCAACCGAACCCGCACCGACAGTTCAGGGCGCAGAGGACCGAAGAAGTGGGCCCCAACGCTGTTGCCAGCGCCGCCAAACCATGGCCCAACAGGGAAGTTTCAAACGGATATCAGCGGGCCAACAGCTGAGGTGAAGTGAGATAAGCCAGTGCGCCCTGCGCTCCTTTCCCCAGTTCCGATAAGGGGACACTGGAGCGGGGCTTCCCCGCGGCTCCGGCTAGCAACCCCCCCGTGACCGGTGTAAGTACAGGTCCCCTTTCTCCCTTGAGGTGTTCCAATGCAATCCTCACCTTACACACACCATCTCTCGTAGCTCAAGCTCTCTCCTCGTCTCATCTCACTCGGGAGCTAATACCAACTTCACCTCAACCTAGTGATCGCCAACTCACAACCCACTTACAGCTTACAAGATGGTCTACCCATTGGACTATCTCCAACACCGCCGTGACTGGTCAGCCAAGCTACCCCAACATCCAACCCCTCAGAATGAATGCCGGGGTCACTAACACGACGCCAGCAAATTCAAGCAGTCCGAACGCGCGGATAGGATCAGCCGCCTCACAGCCTACCAGGGCCCCTTCTCATCCCAAGACCGCCAGATCCTAGACAGACCCATCGGCGAGCTCGTGCAAGATGTCCACAGGACCGTCCTGAAGCCAATTGACATCCTCAAAACCTACGGCAAGGTCGCACTCAAGGCTCATGAGCGCACAAACTGCCTCACCGAGATCATGATCCCGGACGCCGAGAAGTGGGTCGAGGACGGCTCGATCAACATGAAGGGGCCCCTGGCCGGCATCCCCGTCAGTCTCAAAGACACCATCGTGGTGGGCGGCTACGACACCACCGTCGGCTTCAGCAGCTTCGTCGGGAACAAGACGCCGCTGGACGGCCCCGTCGTGCGGCTGCTGAAAGACGCCGGCGCGGTGCCCTACGTCAAGACGAACCTGCCCATCACCCTCCTGAGCTTCGAGTCCACCAACGACGTCTGGGGCCGGTGCAAGAACCCGCACAACACAAAGTACTCCCCTGGAGGCTCCACCGGAGGCGAGAGCGCGCTGCTGGCCATGGGCGGGCGCATCGGCATCGGCAGCGACGTCGCCGGCAGCGTGCGCGCCCCCGCGCACTTCTCCGGCTGCTACAGTCTCCGCTGCTCGACGGGCCGCTGGCCCAAGCTGGGCTTCTGCACGAGCATGCCCGGCCAGGAGGGCGTGCCGTCGGTGTACAGCCCCATGACGCGGACCCTCGACGACCTCCGGTACTTCACCCGCGCCGTCGTCGGCATGGAGCCGTGGAAGTACGACTACAGCGTGCACCCCTTGGCGTGGCGGGACGGCGTCGAGACGGAGTACCTCGAGAAGCCCAGGCTGCGCGTGGGCGTCATGCGCACCGACGGCGTGGTCGACCCCAGCCCGGCGTGCCGCCGCGCCCTCGAGATGGTCGAGGTCGCGTTGCGCAAGGACGGCCACGAGATCGTCGAGATCAGCCCGCCGTCGCCGTACGAGGCGCTCAAGACGGCGGCGCTGGCGCTCAACGCCGACGGGTGCAAGATGTTTGACTCCTTCTTCCGCGCGGGCGAGTGGAACGACCCCGGCGCCGCGCAGATGAAGTTTCTCATGAACCTGCCCGGCCCGCTGCGGTACGCGTACTACCTCTGGGTGAAGTACGTCCGCCGGGACGCCATGTGGGCGGATCTTATCCGCGACTGGCGCCCGCAGACGGCGTTTGAGAACTGGAAGCTCGTCGCGCGCAGGGAGGCGCACCGGCTCGACTGGTTCAACTGGTGGAACAAGGTCGAGGTCGACTTCCTCATCACCCCGCCCAACGCGACGCCCGCCGTGCCGCATGATGGGATGAAGGACGCCTGCAGCAGCTGCGGGTACACTTTCCTCTTCAACCTGGTGAGTCTTGCATGGTTTGTGGTGACGGCGATTTTCCACTAACAGAGTGTGTAGCTCGATTACACCGCCGGCGTCATCCCCGTGACGCACGTAGACAAGGACCTGGACCAGCTCCCTGCGGACTTCAACATCAAGAAGCTCAACGGCATCGCCCAGGGCGCGTATAAGCTGTACAACGCCAAGGACATGCACGGTCTCCCCGTTGGCGTTCAGGTCGTCGGCAGGAGGTTGGAGGAGGAGAAGGTCCTGTCCATCATGAAGAGGATCGAGGATGCTCTGGGTGATGACAAGTACAAGCTGCTTGAGATTGACTAGGTCCGGAGAGGAGCTCTCGATGTAGGCGTTTGCCAGGGAATTCTTGCGTCAGCTATGTAGCTATTGTGGACTGAAAAGGACATTAATGACACCCCAACGTCTGGCCGATTTCGCGACGGATATTTAATGCAGAACGCCCCATTGGAGGCGGCTTATTCCAAGCTGAATCGTATTTCCCGGATATAAGATGCCAACTGACTGACTTTCGGGTAGTCCCTGCCGTGTAAGTGGTTTGGAGATGCGGGGCTGCGGCCGCTGATGCTGGTCCGAGATCGGACTGCGGGGGTGCCATCCTCTGTGACTTCACCTCGTTTGACGCGCGCGGGTGTAAGTCCTTCAAGATAAGTACTTAAGGCGCTGGCATTCCGTAGAATCGATATTCCCTGAGCCAAGCAGTTTCAGTTGCAATCAGAACCAAACCCTAGATACCGCAGAAAACTCAACCATGGCCGCACAGAAGGAAGACAAGTGGACGACGGAGGTGAGACCTCACACCCCCACCATCCAAGCACACGCGATGAACCGCTGACTTACACGCCGCAGGCGTACCAACACTCTGCCTCATTCGTCCCAAAGCTCGCGACCAAGGTCGTCGGATGGCTCGACGTCCAGAAGGACGACGTCATACTCGACATCGGCTGCGGTGGTGAGTTTGCCCCTCTGCCCCCAAATCTCACCAAAAGTCACACAGATTAACAAACCGCCAGATGGCATCCTCGACGTCGAGTTCGGCAAGATCCTGGCCCAAGGCACCGGCTCCCTCCACGGCATCGACGCCTCGCCGTCCATGATCTCCGCCGCCGAGAAGCTCGTCGCGGACGCCGGCCTGTCCAACTGCAAGTTTGAAGGTACCCCTATCCTACCCCGGCCTCCAAAAGGCCACACCCAGCTGCTGACACATTGCATCAAGTCCTCGACGCGACCAAGATCGCAACGTCCTCAACCCCGGCCCTCCAAACCCCAACCTTCACAAAAGCCTTCTCCAACGCCGCGCTGCACTGGATCCTCCGCCCGCCCGGCGCCCAGATCCCCGTCTTCACCGCCGTCCGCGACGCCCTCCTCCCCGGCGCGCCCCTCGTCCTCGAGATGGGCGGCCTCGGCTGCGTCTGCGAGATGCGCACCGCGCTGCTCATGGCCGTCTCGCGGCGCGTGGGCATCGACAAGGCGAAGGAGGTCGACCCGTGGTTCTTCCCCGACGAGGCGTGGCTGACGCGCGCGCTCGAGGAGGAGGTCGGCGGGTGGAAGGTGGAGAGGATCGAGCGCGAGTGGCGCCCGACGATCGCGGATAAGGGTGGCGTTGAGGGGTGGTGCCGGCTGATGGGCAAGGAGCTGCTGGACGCGGTGGCGGATGAGAAGGAGAGGGAGGCGTGCGTGAGGGAGGTGGCGGACGTGTTGGAGCATGTGTGTGCTGTGCCGGGCGGGGGGCATATGATTAGCTATGTGAGGTTGAGGTGTGTTGCGAGGAAGATTTAGAGGTCTAGTTAGGTGGGCTTGCGGGGGGGAAGCCCATCGCGAGATTCACGGTGCCCATTTCGCGCTTTATGTTGAGATCACGAGTGTGTCATCGGTCAAAGGTAGAGCAGACCAGAATGTTGATTTCGCGAAATCCTCGATATGTGTGATAATGCTTATGGCCCCAAAGACGAAATGGGTTCCCGCTATTAGCGATTCATGATTTGCTGTCGGGGTCTGTTTAGTTATCTTCAAGTTGCGCATTCAGGTGAACTCACTTGAAAGCAATACCAGCATCAGCATTGCTGATACCGGTTTGGAGGAAGCTTTAGACCATTCTTATTGGGTTTTGCTAGCCGGGCAGTGTCCACCACATAAGTAGTAAATCTGTACTGAAGTGAATACGGTCATACTCACTTTTGTCGTCGCTATCGTTGTCGTTGTCGTCGTCGTCGTCCATATTCGTTATTATTATTGTCCTCTACTACTATCGTTCTCGTTAAAGTATTATACTACGATTTATTCATAGGGGACACTGCCCGGATAGCTAAGTGACACTGCCTGGCTAGCAAAACTCTTCTTACTATACCTAGGTAGGTAGCCGCGATCTGTAAGCCGTCTTCAAGTCTCTCGTGAGAGGGGCCGGCTATGCTGTGCTCGATGGTTTCGTGGCAGACGTGGGCACAACGGATACTGCTTGACAGCTTCCGGCTGATGATGATGAGGGGTCGCTGGCCTGACGTTTGGCGTTGCGGTTGTCGTCCAATACGCAGGCGTACCCGCGCGGGTCGATGCCGTTCCAGACCACCGACGGCCCGTCCTCGGCCCTGGGGTACGCAAGGTCCTTGAGCATCGACTTCACGTTCCCGGCGACCCGGCCCGGGACCTGGAGACGGTCTTTGTACCTTTCCTGGGACAGCCATACGGCGATGACGCCGACGACAGCAGGAACCGCTGGGTTTTGGGAGAGGGAAGCGTCAGACGTGAAGAGACGACGCAAAGCCTGGGCAAACACATACCGAAAGAAGTACCGGTTCTCCACTGGGAACGGGCATCATACGAATTGGCGCACCTGACCTCTCCGGGTGCGTGGACAGTCACCTCGTTTCCGACGCCTTGTGAGAAGTGCAAAGGACGGCCGTCGTTGGAGACTGCGCCGACGACGATGACATTCGTATCTTGGCCGAGGAGAGAAGGATAATCGTTCACACCCAAGACTTCTTTGGTCTGGGGACCGGGGGGATTAGTATTGTAGGAGTTTGCCGCAGCGTTTCATAAACTTACCCTCCCGTTACCTGCGGCTGAGACGATGACGATGTCGTCCTCCAACAGCGACTGGATGAGAAGCTTATACGCAAGAGTCGCCGATGGATGGTATCCCTCCATTTCTGCAAACCCAAGGTCAGTTGGTCCTGGTTGGACGGTGGAAGTGAAGCAAAACGTCTTGCAAGTAAAGGGGGGGGGGGGCTTACTCGTTCCAACAACGGCACTGACCACAGCCTTCCCTGCGAGATTCTTCAGGTAGACGTCATTGCTGACCTCGACCCAGGCTTCTAATACAGAGGACACCGTCAAGGGATTGGGTAGCTTGACCAAAACCACATCGGCATTCTTCGCGGTGCCGAAGGTCGGCCCGTTTGCTTTGGAAGCCACGCAGGAGCCGTGGTTCACACGGTCATACCCATCATGTTCCGCACCTGTGGTGTATATGAAGGACTTGGACCCAGGCATATCTTTCCATTCCTATGCCGTCAATGTTAGCGTCTAGTCACTCTGCTGGCCGTCGCTGTGTCCGCGTACCGGGTTTTTGACGAAAACACCACTGTCAATCACGTAGATGGTCACGCCCTTCCCCGCCTCGGCAGCGTATCCGTAGCCAGGCAAGTCAGCGAGTGCTGCCCCGGGGGGTTGCGAGATGACCTTGAGCTCATCCCTAGCCGGGTATTGCAGGATGACACTGGCCGGGTTGGATTCAGCGTCCGTGGGCGGGCTGAGAGCACCACCGGTGGCGGAGGCCGGGAGACTCGATGACGCGGGGGAAGACTCGGTTACAGCAACATCCTCGTCGACCCGCTCGTCTGGGGCCACAGCCGCTATCTGTGAATCTCAGCTCAGGAAAGAAGTTATCGGAGATGCGGGGTATTAGCTTACGCCGGCCATCCTCATAAAAATGTCTGCTTGGGTGTTCGTGATGCTAGCCGTGAAGAAGATCACCCGGCCGGTACTATCTCTCGTTATCTCTTCCACCGAGTCTGGCACTGCCTCCTGGATGAGGGTGTTTTTGATGGTCTGGACAGTTTCATCCTTGACGTCTTGCCTCAGGAGAATGATATACTTTAATGACGTTTCGGTCGATGAGGGTAATGGAGCGGACGAGGTGAGCGATACCGAGATAGAGGTACGTGACACCGAGAAGGAGGGAGTGGGCGTTCCGGCTGCCGAACCTGCTGAGGGTGTAGCCTCGAATGAGGGATCGGTGGGTTCTGGATCCTGCTGGGTTTGCTGCGGCTCCGAGACCGTCTCCATCTCGGGGACATCGCCGTTCGGACCTCCGCCTCTTATAGCTACCGCGGTCCCCGCGGACAAGGCGTGGGCTATCCCCCCGATCAAGAGGGTGGCTCCGCCGGAGCCAGCTACGTAAGTCGCCCCGATCACGGCCACCACAGCCGCGCCGCCGTCGATCGTCGAGGTCACCGCCGATGCTGAACCAGACACTCCACTGGTTGTGAGAGTAGTTGAGATGCCGGTAGACGATCGGGGCAAGGCCGTGAGTGGTGGTACAATAAACCGGGTGGTGTTCAGCGAATGAGACTGCTGTCGGGCAATCAAGGGACCTCTTTTGATGTTGCCTACATTGTCTACATAGTGTGCCGACTTTTGCTGCGAGGGCTGCTGCGGATGGGGATGTGCTATTACGGCCTCGCTGCCCAAATAAAGGACAGCGAGCAGCCCAAGGAGATGTTTCTCAATATACATGATGAACGAGAGTAGGCGCGTAAAACGCGGAAGGGGGGCCGGACGAAGTGGTAAACGAGCGTGATGGGACGAACTGCTGCGAAGCAGCCACAAACGCGCGGAGCAAGTAAAGTGCGCGTTAAGTACGAGATGGGATACTCGTCGTCAATCACCGTAGCCACGTTCTTTCAGGGGCTTCACGGACACGCCGTGTGGTATGTGATATAGACCCGATAGCACGTCGGCGAAGTCGGGATGGGTTCCCCTTTCCACAGCCAGGGCACTCATGCCAACAATGGCGCGCAAGACGCGCATTAGACTTTTCGAGTCTGCTAGGGTGTGCTTGTCAAAGCTGGTTGCTGGTTGAATAACAGTGCTGGCATTGATCACCAATGTTGTACGGTTACCTTGGATCAATCTATGTTGTTGCGTAGGGCTGACCTGTAAAGAAGACAGCCCTTCATTTCCTGGGATAATGACTCAACAGGGCATGGATATCCTTTCTGGGGTGAGTACTCATTTGCAGGTTCCGAAAATAAACGCGTTCGGCTTGGTCTCGGCTTCGGACACCCATTCGTATATCTCGGACTTACGGATTCGCCTTCTGGAACTTGTGTTGGAGAATGAGGAATTTGGAGCCCAGGCATTTTGCTCTCGGGGGGAGATCTGACCATGTCTTTATAGTTTAGAAGAGGCTAGATAAATAGACAATATTACTGTTAAGAGAGGTTTGTTCTTGCTTGTTGTTTGGGCTAGATATTTCACCTAACGAACTTCTCATTATGCGCAGGTGAAGGATGTTAAGCAGGTACTCAAAAATAAACGAAGCAATGCACTAAAGGGGAAGGGGGGAGTGAGGTTCCCCTCAGAGGCAGACATATTCTGATCTTCACACAATAACACCTAAAGAGCAGAGAAGGTTGTGATCAACATGTCGCTATAACAACCTATCGCCAACATCCATAATCATCATCACATACAGCAAAGCTAGTTTTCTTGTAAATAGAATCTTGAACGATCACTACTCGCCTATTTAAACAGCCTTAAGATTCTGTCATTGCCTCGCAATTGCGCAGGAACTGCAGTGCAGGAAGAGGCCAAATGAGAAATCGGCTTACTTCCCTGTTAGCTCCAGTGGAAGTCGCTGGCCTCTATGTACCTACTCAAACAGCTTATGCGCAAGCTTCATCTCCCAGGCGGTCTCTTCGCCCCTGTCACCTATCGTCTTTCTGTTGTTATTGGCCTTACCCGCTGGAACAGCCAGCAGTACACGCGCAGAGATTTCTCATCTTCAGATAGGGATGCAGGTCATCTGCAGAGTCAACTTCCACGCAAAGTGAAGATCTGGAAGCTACAAACATCAGTACAATGAACTTAGGAGAGAAATTCTGCTTTGTTATTCTGAATAAAAGTCTGTTGAACTTGTGTTCTTCTTCCAGCTCTTAGGAGTTTAGGAACTTGACAAAGTTGGCAGCTCTAGCTTACCCTGGCTTAAACCAAAAACGACATCACTTAATTTCTTTGTTTGCTAGAGTAGTGTGAGTATTGTTTCTTTCTCCCCTAATGAATGTAGAAGGAGGACTATGGGGAGCACAAGGACGACGGCGAGAACAAGGACGACAGCGAGAATAAGGACAACAATAGATACGAGGACGGGCGACGGCAGAAAATGACGAGGGTGAAGCGTAGGGGCTGTTAAATAACGTCTATAAAGAGAGGTGGTTGCATCCTAAATACGGTTGCCAGGGGGTTGTGATCTTCCATTTTAACCCTCTGCTGCGTAACCCTCAGATTCCAATGGTCGAAGTTTTGGTCCCCGGAGTACCTATAGATTGTACCTGACCGAAGGGTCTTCCAGCTGTGCCCGAGAGCCTCCCTGGTATAAAATTCGTTTCGGGCAGGGAGGTCTCGTAGATTGTTCACGTCGACTGCGGCGCTATGCCGCAGGTCGTGGTCTCAAAACCGCTATTTAAGACTGACGGCGGAGGTGAAATTCTTGAGGGCCCATGAGATTGATCCTCTGGTCGATGGCTTGTCCAATTGCACCTCGCATATCGTTGAGAGCTGTGGCAAACCTGGTCGCTAGGGATGGTTTTGCACAGCCTAACTGAAGAAGCGGACTATATCAAATCCTTATTTGTCTCTCGTTATCGTCCTTCGTCGTTGGTTTATATGGACAGAAACAACAGGCTGAGGGTGTATCTCGGCAGACCTACGTGTACGAGCATGAGTTCGTGCAGAAAGCTGTTGTCAAAGGTGTAGAGAGACTTTAGTTCTCTATTTGAGTCTCCCAGCCTATTAATTGATTGTTTGAAGAAGATTATACAACACTGCAGAAGCTGAGAAAATAATATATAGTGATTGTATCTGGTTAATTAACGCTTATGTGGAATATGTCGCTCTTTTGGTGAGATGAGACAGCTGGCGACGTCATGTTCTGGGATGGAAAACCACACCGCTGGTTCGAAGTCAAATCTTTAGAAAAGTGACCATTCAGAGACACCACAAGAGATGCAGAGCAAAGAAAAATACCACGCTGGTCACTCTCTGGTTCTCTACGAAAGTAGTTTTATTGATACTGGTGATGATTCGTGAAAATTGTACCTGTTTGCATCTTGTCGAGATTTACCCCCCTCCCCTTTTAATACCCTTCTTTAATCGCTTTCTCGTCTGTCTATGTGGCCTACATACTCGCAAAACGATGGCAAGGTGGAGGCAGCTTGGCAGTATAACCTTTGTGTTTGCGTTGCTAAGGGGTATGCGAGGTTCTCCTGAATACCTTATCTAGAGGAGACGCAATTACCACATATTTATTATTCTAGCTAGCCAAACATCGCCTATAATGTGTCCTTCTTATGCGTTATTGAACACAGAACGAATGTTCCCTATGAAGAAACACGTCTTCGCGTACGTGCGAGGCGTTGCAGACTACTCGACACAAACAGTCATGTCCATTACCCTCATTCGTATAAATTCTAAATACAGCAGACCTGGTCTTATAAGCGACAAAATAGTTTTGCAGACACAACTCTGTGCTATTCATAAGTCCAGAATGCATCACAATAGTTACAGCTGACAAAAGGCGCCCTCTCTATCAGTCTCGCTACTATTTCTCCCCCCGTCCTCGTTGATCTTCATTGTCCCGCATGTACTCTGCAGCTGTTCATGCGTATTCTATTGCGCACAGTGAGATGCCTGAAGCTGGTCACTTCACATCCTACGTCAGAAACTCTATACTTCGCAAGCCTTTCGCGCTGCGTTCTAATATCAGAAGACAAAGTTCACAGATACCGATTTCTGCAGTTCAATATAAGTAGATACTGTTATTGCCTTTATAGCTACTGCTGTTTCACATACTGCTGCATAGAGTGCCTTACCTCTATAAAAAGATCTTCCTCTGCGCGTGCAGTTAGAAACAACCACGCAAGAATGGAAGAACAGTGGTGCGCCACTTAATAAAAGCCTCAAAGCAGAGGTAGATTCCAGAATAGCTACATTAATATCTCTAACCCCTTAAGCTCCTAAGTTAACACTTTTTCACAGACCTCTGCTTTGTTATCTTCCCTCACTACTACTCCACGCGTATGTACGTATTCACAGCCTCAAACACAGGCACAAAGCTCTAATTACATCTAACCTACTTCTAAGTACTGTCTTTCATATCTATAGTAATCCATTAGAAGGGTGCTCATAATTAGCATAACTATAATTGCCGCACTCAGCATCATTCCCTCCTAGGAGTGGGTACTTTAAAGCCAGCATCTCACACATTGCTTCCTTTCTTTTGGACCACAATGACTCTGGTGCATGGCACATTGACCAAATCATCTAGGAGATTCTCCTCAGAGGGACAGCAAATGTCGTGAATTTTGCGCTTAGAGCGGTCACAAACTGAAGAATGGCAAAGCTGGCGGTGTGACAAAGCGACCAGCACAAGACTGATCGTCTTTCACACTCCATTCCCATCATCTTCGAACGCGCCCGTCCGTCACGTTTTCAAGCCCCAGATACTCCACCAGAGACCGAAGTCTCAAAGCATCAAGCCCACAAGCATCTGCTCATAACACCCTCGTTATCCTACGTCATCCATAGAAGCCAGCTTCAAGCGTCTCCTTACACGCCAGCTACCTTACTCGAAAACCTATACTATTTAGAGCTAGAATCCTCTCGCACTTCCTCCCTTTTTTTATAAACCAAATACATCGTGTTCTGTCTATTTCAGAGAGAAATTGTCAGAGCATCTCATCGTATCTTCTAAGCGCAACAGACAACCCCTATAATCCAGTTAGCAAACAGCGTCAGCGACGAGGTAGTCCCTACGAACACACACACACACTCAACATCCGTGAAATCTCTCATCCACAAAGTAATCAGATCTCCAAATACTCCAAAGACAGAACACCTCCCAGCCCCACGCCAAAACCCTTCTCGCCATACCCGCCTCGGTATCCATCCGCCTGCTCGCGCACGCCAAACTTTGACGTAGATATCCATGTAATCATGAGCACCATGTCTCACCTCTCGAATTGTTCGTAATCCTTCATCTCCAGAACAGCCCTCTAACATATACCCATATCATTAGTCTTGCTAAATCTGAGCACTGAGTTGTCCGTCCCGACAGTCCGGAACACACACCGGCCCCACTCTCGGCCCGCCGATGACTTGCATCCCGTTCTTTCTGCCCACCCACCGGCCCGCGTGCGGCACAGACATCTTCCGGAGAAATACCAAACCTTATTCCAGTCGACGGGCATCCCCTACCCAAACTTATCTACTCCCAGGTCCGATATCGAGACACCCCTCACAAGATCTCACATCGACCTCATGGATATCGGATAACACACAAACTCTAGATTAGCATGGGTCTTGAACTCCTCAAGCTTCGCACACTGCATGCGGGGGCGCACCTTCAACGGACGTCATTTGCAAAATATTAACATCATCATTTGGACGAGGCCTATGCTCGTAAGCATCAGGCGGCAGAAGATCATCACTGCTAGATAAAAGGCCCATCCCAAAATGAACGCCCGGTGCCATGTTCGAGTCCCACCGTCTATGCCGGTTACCGAAAGGAAGAGCAAAACCGAAAAGGCAGAATCTCATGTATAACCCCTGAAACCCCCGAATCCCGATATTTTTTGGCACCTAATCCCGTTTATCGAAAAAATAGAGATGAAGAAAAAGTTTCTGCCGTTACGCCGATCGAAATGCCAAGATGCAACGTGACCTGTCGCGCGATCCGGGTTTTGCTGTGCTGTTCCATGTGGCATTGTTCTTATGTACAAATCTGTTGCCTGGATGAATGGTAATGGTCCCCGCTGAAGATATGAGGTGGATGGAGACCTGGAACCTGGGCGCCTCGCCATATTCGTTCGCCCGAGTCGGGCCGTATTGGGGAGTATGCTGCAAAGCTCTACGATCTTCGCTTCTTTTCTTCCTTTTCCAACTTTTCGACGTTCTCTTCCGTGAGCGAGTCACCCGTGTCGCCCGAAATGACCGTCTGGAATGATGCACCCCGTCGCTCAAGCTTCTTCCCACCGGCAGCATCCATCAACTTGCCAGCCTGGGCTTGCAGAGCGAGCTCGTCCGTCTCCGATCGGCGTATCGGTTTGGAGTTCACACCCGGAGAGTCAAACGGTGACGGTTCGTAGGAATTATTCCTCGTCAGAGGCCTTGGTGTGGCCACATCGCCCCTATCTTCCTTTTCCGCATCTCGGTTCTTGTTCTCTGCTTCCTTGTTGATGGCATTCAAGGTATCTGTGGAATCACCGTGATCGTGTTCGACGCCTGGGATGTCTGCATTGCTGCAATGCTCAGCAGTGTCTGAGCAGTCAGATAGAGAACCATCCGAACCCTTCTGCGTTGTCCCTTGTTGTCGCTTAGCCAAACTCCATCTCACCAGCATTCTTTCGAGCGTCTTGCTCTTGACAGGCTTGGAAAGATAGTCATCCATTCCTGCTTTCGTGCACTTTTCCTTGTCACCTTGGATCGCCGAAGCTGTCATTGCGACGATGGGAATGTCTCGCACGTAAGCCTTGTATGGCACGTGATGGCGGAGCAGATGTGTGCACTTGTATCCGTCGATGACGGGCATCTGCACATCCATGAGGATGATATCCGGCTTCGCATGCTTGCCATCCTTTGCCCCAGCCATATACTCAAGCGCATCCTTGCCGTTCCACGCTGCAGTCACCTTGAACCCAAGCTTCATGATAGTTTTTGTAGCGATTTGCTGGTTGATAGCGCTATGGATGGTTAGTTTGGGCTCAGATGTTTGCCAGACGGCACACTCACTTGTCTTCGACCACCAATACGTGAATCTTGGCGCGCTCAGCGGCCGGCAACATTTCCTCATCGGAAGCTGGTGGGGTTCGAACAGATAGTCGGCGGGAAGGGGACTTGTGCTTATCGGTCAAGAATTGCGATGACTCTCCAGAGGCTGGAGGCGTGTTGATCAATTGCTCAAATTCTGAGCTGTTGCAAGAGACGCTCATCTCAGATTGCAACCGATCTGGAAGCGAACCGATTTCCACAATCGGTTTGCCGGCTTGTCGCCCCTGCGGCTTGCTGAAGGGGACCCAAAACGTTGCGACGGTTCCGTTGCCGAGCGACGATTCTAGAGTCATATTTCCGTTCATAAGGTCGAGTAAGTTTTTGCAAATAGTGAGGCCCAGACCAGTTCCGCCGAATTTCCTAGCTGTGGACGCATCACCTTGGCTGAATGGTTGGAAGAGCTTTTTCCGAACCTCCTCTTCGATGCCGATACCACTGTCTTCAACGATGAATTTGACGATGATGTTATCCGCAGTCTCCTTCTCTTTCTGAACTGAGAATTTGACATAGCCTTGGTTCGTAAACTTGATGCTATTGGTGAGGAGGTTGGTGATGATTTGACGAACACGGCCTGGATCGCCAATGACGACTAGGTCGTTTTCGATGTCTCTCGAAATATCCGATCTGAAGTCGAGATTCTTGCGCTCGGCAGCGAAGCTCAGCATCTTACTAACATCTGTCACAATGACCGATAGTGAGAACTGGACTTCTTCAATGTCCAGGCGTCCAGATTCAACCTTGGAAAAGTCGAGAATATCGTTGATGACGGTCAAGAGCGCATTTGCAGATCTCTGGATGTTCTCAACGTACTCCATCTGCTCAGAATCGAGCTCCATATCCCCAAGCAGCTCGGCCATTCCAATGACACCCGTGATAGGCGTCCTGATTTCGTGAGACATCTGTGAAATAGTCAGTGACTTTGCGTCATTAAACGTCATCATCACCACTCACGTTAGCGAGGAACTGGCTCTTCAGCCTGTTGGCCTCCTTGGCAGCAGCTTCGTTCGCCATCGCTTGCTTCTTCTCCCGAGATTCTTCTTCGAGGTCCTCCGCCTTCTCCTTCAGCTCACTGACATCCATGATGACTCCAATGACACCCTCAACGCAGGTCTCATTCGTCACGATTCCTTCCTTTGATTTCTTGCCAAGAATCGGGAGGAACCTTGTCCGGTACCAGCGCCCATCCATTCCGTGTTCCGCCACCTCTTCTGTCTTGCCGCCGGCTATTATATCCTCAATGGGCCTGAGGAACTTCGGGCGTTCGCCGGTCTTTAGCTGGGGGTTCAGGCGGTTGAAGACATCGTACATATCTTGGCCGATGAACCAGTCGGAGTTGTCAGGATTGCTCTCCTCCTCGCTGTCCCATATGAGTGCTCCCTCCAGCATTGTCAGTTTGCGATTCGTGTCGACTGTGAAAATGGTAACTTGAGAATGAGCGAGAACACTCAAGAGCTGCTGCCGGGTTCGCCTGGCAGTCAATTTGGCCTCGATGCCCTCGTTCACGTCGGTGCAAGTTCCGAACCACTTCTCGATTTCACCCGTCTCCTTGTTCTTCAACGGCAGAGCACGGCCCAACATCCATCTCCATTCCCCGGTTTTGCTACGGCACCTGTACTCGGTGACGTATGGATCTCCTGTCGCGAGCGAGTGCTTCCACCTTTTGACAGTTTCAGGCATATCGTCAGGGTGAAATGGATGTTTCCAACCAAGACCTAATGAATCTTCCGGCGTCAAGCCCGTGTATGTGTACCATCGGGTGTTGAAGAAATCGTGATAACCGTCAGGCCTTGTCGTCCAAACCAACTGGGGCATTGTGTCGCATATCAGCTTGAAGCGCTCCTCGTCCCGTTCTTTGATCTCAGTAATTTCTTCCGTCATCTTCGTGACGTCCCGGAACGTTACCACACCAGCTAGAAATTCTCCAGTAGCATCATCCCGGATGGCCTCCCCCAAAGCGTCGTAAACGGTTTTCTTCCCAGTGTTCTCCTCCATCATCCCGACACGCATGTTGCTGAACGGCTTTTCAGTCCGAAGAAGTACCGAGATGGGGTATTCGCTGACATCTAGTTCCCTAGTAAAGTCTGCGTCGTATACTGTCCAACTTGGCAGTAGGTCGAAGCCGTCAGCAGACTTCTCCAAGTCGCTTTCTTGGCGCAAGAGGCTGCGTGCTGCCTTATTTGGAAACGTCACACTGCCGTCTTTCCACATCGCAAGAATCGGCATTGTAGTGTTGTCGAGAAGAGCATCCTTCATGAGAATCATCTTCTGCAAGATCGACGGCGTACTCGCGTGGGCTGCTGTTGAGGGTGGGCCCATCGGTGGGAACGGGCTTGACGATAAAGAGACCGCACTAGGGCTAACACGGAATGAAGGCGAGCTCGAGTCGTGACTGGAGCTCACGGATGGCGGGTTTGAATTTGATATAGTCTTTCGGTCTGCTTGTTCCAGTATGTTCGGCCTGGCCGTGGATTTGCGACTCGGGATGAGAGTTGACGGGGGCGATTGGGAGCTCGTAAATGTGAGCGTGAAGTAAACCTGGTGCTCTTCAATCTCCCATATTGTTACAATCATCTTGGCGTAAACTTGATGATCAGACGCTCCGCCTTTGCTCCGTGGGTCAAACCCAGGCTTTCCAAGCTCCTTCCTGGTGATGATGACATCCACCACTGCATCCTTGACCGTTGGTGTGCTCGTGCTCGGCGCGTGATCCGGTACCGGCGGGGCCAGCGAACCGGCGGTCGGGGTGGCTTCCCCACCCTGACCGAATAGGTCGGCTGCGTCCTTGGAGGTCTGCCGGGCACCCATCTCCAACACAAGGGAATCCAAGAAAGCTTCCCATCCAACCCAAACTGGGCGTCCTTCTTGGATCATGTCAATACCGACCTGGGAAAGGGACTGCCCTCGTAACCGCTCCGCAATGTAAGAATGGGTGTCCTCCGATGCGTCCGCCATACCGAGCATCCGGCCCATCGCCTCGTTGGCAAGCACTACTGTCTTCAAATTATTCAAGACCAACAACGGCACTGGTAGGTATTGCATGGCGGAGAAAGCGAGCTGACCCGGCGTGATGAACGGCATCGATAAACGGAACGGACTCGTCGAGTTGGATCGCTTCCCACTGCCGGCGGCAAGATTGAGGTTCTCGCGGAAAAAGCGACTCCTGGCGCTTGTAGTGCTTGCGACTCCATCGCTTCGGAAGGAACCGACTTCAGGCTGGGATTTGGTGTCGAAGTTGAATCCGCTGTCCATGCTGTCCATGCTATCCCCAGAAGACTGCCGGGAGCCTAACTTGGGAGGTTCTTCGGGCGGAAACGAGGTCTTTGGGGGGACAATCACGGGGCCGTTGCCTCGAGCATGGCCGCCGGCAAGGAGAGGCTCGGGGGGTGGCATTTCGGTGTTGGCTCGCGCATGGGAAGCCGCAGGTCGTGGGTGAACCTTCCAGTCGGCGAAGGACGTTGGCAAGTCTGCAGGTGAAGACAACGAGTCGTTGCGGACGGTGATCGCAAACAGAGGTCGCCGAGGGTGGAGGAGTAACGGAGAAGCTGCGGAGCAGATCGAAGCAGCAAGTGGGTTGGTTGCTAGAGAATCGTGTGGGGAGAGAAGGCGAGGCAGAGCATGGCGCGGCGCCCTGTGTTGTGCGAGAGAGCGTGCGTTCTAGACTACCGGATTCTAGGCCGGCCTCCGGATAGGTCTTTGGTTGGGAATGTGCTCTAATTGATTGCGGTCTAGGCGTAGCGCGCGGTGGAGGGCGAAGATTGTGCGCAAGCGCTGTCTCTTGTGTGTGTGCGAGAGGGTGTCTGTTAGTCGACAAGCCTCCCGATTCCGTGTGGGACTATCAGCTAGCAGGAACAGAGCGACAACGGCGGCTGAGGCTGTCAGGGCTGGTGAAAGCGCAAGCAGATTTCGGCGCTATTCGGCAGAGGCGAGAGGAGGCGGAGGGAGGATTTGGGCGCTGTTTGGGATGAATTCTCGAACAACTCCGGGTCGACTGCAAACGGCGGCGTCGAGGGGCGGCGGCGGAGAGATGAAAGACGGAGTGGGAGGGTGTGCGCTTGTGTGACGACAGAGCAGCGGCAGTCGCAAGAGCAGCAGCGGCAGAGCGGCGGCGGCAACAGCAAGACGTCGGGCTTAGTAAGGAGGGATGTCTGATGTCTCTGTCTCGCGGATGGGAAATCTGAAATCAGCGGATGGCGGGCTGGGGTCCGGAAGTGGTGTGGTGTGGTGAGGTCGTGTTGAGGTCGAGGTTGTGCGAGAGTCGTGGTCCAGTCACGGAGCAGCAGGATACGCAAGACGGAAAGAAAGAAGATGCAGGCGCAGGTGCGATGACGGGCTGGGTAGGGCAGTTACCGCTCATCAGTTCCAGTTCGAGCTCCAGATGTTTAGTCGAGGTGCACAATAGTTCGCAGCAGTCGCGGTATCTGCAGTCTAGCTTGGCGCAATAAGAAAGGGAATAAGTGGCACAAGTGGTGGGACGTAAGATGGGAGAGGGGAAATGGAATCGAAGGGAAGATTGGGTCCAATTGGTAGAACAGAAGAGACACCAACCAAGATCATCAGTAGTAGCAATGAGAGGTGGACTAAGCAGGACGGAGGAAGAAGATGGGCAATGGATGGTGAGGCAGGTACAAACTGACAGGAAGTAGCGCGGTGCAAAGAGGCGGTACAGGAGGACAATTAGGTAGGCAGGTAGGTTCGCTGCATCACCTTACCCTACCAGCTTTACCTGCCCGCCTTAGCATAGGTTGGCATCGACAGTGACAGTTGCAGCAGGCAGTCAGACTGGACGAGGGATGCGGACGAGGACGAGGGATGGGACCGTCATAGTCCAAACTTTGTTTAAGTGGGAGAGCCCCCCCGGTTAGCGGTGGTGAAGCGTCAAGACGCAGGAGAACTGGTCGAGCCCCAGGCCAAAGTCTGGGGGGGGCCTGTCACCGCAGCTTGGGGGTCCTGGACACCCAGGGCAATTCTTGGGAAGGAAACATGGACGGGGGTCCTGGAAGGGGAGGGTGGAACAGTCCAAACAGTGGAACATGGACTCGACTGGAACTTGCGCCGATTGAATTGAATCCATCCAGCAAGTCGCACTTCCGGTGGACTTGGGCTGACGCTGCGCTCGTGGCCCCAGGATGACGGGATGACGACGGGTGGGGAGGGGAGAGGAGAGGACACAGAGGAGGAATGCTGAACACTGTGAACCTACCAACGGAAAGGCAAAGAGAGAGTGAGAGAGAGGTCCTTTCATTGCCGCGTCCAGTCAGTGTTCGTGGTGGTGTAGCGCACAACCTCACCCGCCCGCACAGTCGGTCTCCTCAGGCGGGGGAGGCAAACACTCATCGTCATTTTTCACCCGAGCAGTTTCTGAGGGAGGTCGGAGGGCAACTCGGGGTTCATTGGGGGGAGACACGCCCACAATGTATTCCGTCAGCATGAATACGCGCAGGCGGTACTCGTTCCTGGCTGCTGGGCAGGTCACTTGCGTCCCATTACATAAGGCATTCTTGTAACCGAGGACCGCTAATGCATCTCACCTACAAGAATACGGGTCGAGAGGGGATGGGAAAGTGGGCAAATGTATGCAAAACTCCAGTCCGCCCTGCCATCGGGGGGATCGAATTCACCTCACACGCGCTTTACCACTCACTCACAGAGTCTCCGTACTCTACCTTACCTAGGTAGTGTACGCATGCTTGCCCAAGGTACCGTCCACTGCCCTGCCGTCTCTGCACACCACCACCACAACTGCCACCACCACCCTCCCTCGCATGCAGCCTGCAGAACCAGGGGCCACCCTCCATCCATACGGCGTTACAGCGGTTGACGCCCCACTGCAGACCGCTCTCTTGAGCCCTGCGCGCCCACTCCAACGCCCTGCCCACCACCGTTCAGTGGGTCTGCCGTCCCTGCTCGCTGGAAAGTGTGCCCATCATGGGCTCTCTGGGCTGGGCTGCCTGGGTGAAGTGTCTGTCTGTACACGGGCTGTGCGTGCTGCTGCATCTGTAGACGCTCCTCACCACCTCACCTCCCTCCATGCCGAGCTCGCAACTCTCCCTCTTCCTCCCGTCCGCCCATCCATCATCCACGCCTTCGATCCATCTCTGCCCACCCAGAACCTCAAAATCTTCACCTCTTCGCGGGGTATTCCCTTGCTGTTTCTGTAGCTCAGGGCACCACGCACCATCGCCCGGGCAGGCTTCGCTATCGGTTAGGGGTCCCTCCTGTTCTCCTCACAATGGATCCAAGCTCCAGCGTCCCGTCATTCCCAAGCAGTATTGTCCACGCATGCCAACAGTACCTCATCTTGCTGCCGTCTGTCGCACCCACGCATGTAGTGTACATGTCTTGCGCAGCCCCTAGATGCTCGGCTGCATCCCCATCCGCCTCGTTAGGTTGGCCCTTCCAACACCGGCCGCCCAGTGTAACCGATGTACACCTCGCCTCATGCACTAAACCGCCTCACGCCCAATCGACTCTCAGTGGCCAATCTTTGCTGGCGACCCCTTCTGTGTGCATGGAATCATCTGGGATTCTTTGCCGGGACACGCCCACAAAACTCCACTGCCCGGCTGCAAGAATAAACGACCGGCACCAGAAATCACGAGATATTCAAACCGAACGAACCCAGATGTTGGGATGGTTTGTCTGAGGAAACCCATCACCCCTTCTTCCGCCTTGCCTTGCGTTGAATCCCTTGTCCACTGCAGTATGGATCCTCATCGACACCGCCCGTCATCACGACCCCCGGGAGTCCGTATTACTGCCTATGTTGAGCGGGTACGCGAGCCTTGTGTTGGAAAAGTCCGCAGCCATGACGGCACCGGAGGATCCAGCGGACAACGAGACCCTCGGAAACGGGGCACCTCCGGACGTGAAATTTGAGAAAAATGGGCTGCCACGCCCACCTGCCCGAACCCCGGTAACGAAAGGGTGATGGGCGCTTCTTGCAGCAATAGACCCTGACCAGGCCCAAACCGAGACAGAAACACACCAAAATCAGGTCGATCTGTCCAACAATCGGAACTTTTTGCTTTCCACAGGCGGCACATTCGCTGATCTTCTCTTTGTCTCGAATCCGACGTCCCTGGCTCCGTTCCGTGCTTGTCTTGAATCGGTAACCCCAACCGGTCAAAAGTTTTCATGCCCGTGTTTGTCGTTTGTTTGCTCAGAAGCTTATTCAGTCGGTGAGTATCGTCTTAGGAAGCAAGAGAGGAAGAAAATGCCACTCTTTGTTGGGTGCGTGTACACCAATCCGTCAGAGACAGAAAGCTTAGCCTGCTCCCTTTGCCGCTGGGCCTCGATGGCGATTGTGCCAAGACTGCTGGAGGACTGCCGGAGTTTGATAGAGTCAGACAAGACCGATAGCTGAGTGGATTTCAGAACTGCTCGTATGTACTCCCGGGCACACTAGGCCTTTACCATAAGCCCCGAGTCGGGCTGTGGACAGCCAGAGAGCTTGGTAGCGAGCCTGCAAACTTGGTCTTAGCCCGCCACCCTTGTCACGAACTGCTCTGTCCATACAGAGATTCACGATGGCCGATTCTCAGCGTTGGGCGCCATCAAATCCGCATAGGCGTGGGCAACTGCCGCTACGAATAAGGCCACAATGATGAATGTGCCTCATCATCAACACCAATGTCTTCGCAGCATCGCTTATCCGGGTGATCCCGTCAGCCGGGCGTTTGACCGGCATCGTGGTGGTTGCTCCTTCAGCATCAATGCACTGGGAGTTGTCTGGCATCCTTCAAGGAAACGCAAGCTGTTCGGTTCATCGTGTTTGCTGCAAATTGCATATCTGAGGTGCCCGCGTGACAACGACGGCTGCGACATGATCAGCTCTCGGTGAGTCCTTTTCCAGCTTCACGCACCCACTCAATGCGTTTGTATACCTGCCAGTGCTTGCCTCCTACACTGGATTCGGATAAACGCAAAAGATGGCTCCGACTATCCTCACCCAGCATGGTTTGGTGACAAATTTGCCCTGCGTCTAGACCTCACGGCCTCTCCATCGATCGAAGATCTGCCACCCGAACGGGTCTAGCTTGCAAGCACTCAAGACGCCTAGACCGGGATGGCCACAGACCCGACCAGGGCCCTGATGGTTCTCTCCATATCGGTGCGCCATCAGTGCCACACGAGCTCCACGGAACAACGCAGATCATCTGACCCTGGCAGTCAGTCAGAGCCAATCAAGACAACGGGGAACGACTCCGTTCCGAACAGCTTTGCTGCCCGAGCGTGTCAGCAGCGACGTCATAATGCCATAAGCAGGCATTTGGGTGCACCGGTGTCGCATCAAGCAATCAGGATTGGCCCAGACCACGCCAATCCCTCGACATGTTCTCGAAAGTCGTGCGTGCGAAGCAACGCCAAGTGGCCTGTGCTGGCTTTGTTTGACATGTGCCCGGAGCGTGCCAACCGTGCCATTCTTTCCATGACTCGACTTCACATTTATCTGTCTTGCCAACAAAGCCCTAGCTCCAAGGGAGTGTTTACAACCTCCACAAGCCACCCATTATGTCATTTCGTCCGGAGTTGCGTCGCAATACTCCATTTCTCGCCTCAAACAAACTGAACAACATGATGTAGGCTGCGCGGCTCTATTCAGCCTGCAAGGGTATTATCGACCATGTCGTCATTTGGACCCTGAAGGATTCAGAGGACCCCTTCTCTGCTCTTTGGGGATGTCAGAGTTCGTCTCGGCCTCGCTTCTTCAGACTTCCCCGCTCTTTCAAGCGGAATTATCTTTCATCACTCCACATGTTGAACACGTCCACCACTGTCTTTCCATGGTCGTGCCACACCAGGAACAATCCCAAGTCAGGGGTTTCGCCGGGGCTGATACACCATGGTTGGCAGCAACGCCGACGCTATTGTTTCTCCTTGGCGGGCTGCGTGTAAGATCTATCGTCTCTGGTTGTGATGTTCCACCCGCCGTTAAGGCTACGGATGCCCGGTGACGCTCGCGCTTTTCGGCATTGGGCGTCCACACTTGGCGCTGAGGATCTTGGCCCTTTTCTGTCCCACACGCGTCGCAGCATAGAAAGTTGGCAGGATTATGTAGAGTACAGACCCCGCACGTCCAACCCCGTTGCTGAGCTGGCAGGGGTCGTGGGGCTGCGATCACCGGTGGTCTCGTTTCGGGCCTCGGGACCGGCGGCGGGGGCGGAGGTCTTGATGCCGGCCCGGGGGTCGGAGGCGGCGCGCTGTTGCTTCTCGGTTCGAAGTCTCCCATGACGGACCCACCACCGTTGCCGGTAGGATTTTGAGCACTCGGAGGGACGTAGTAGCCTCCATAACGCTGCTTTTCCTCCTCCTGTACGAGTTCCCAGAGTGCCTGAGCGATTGCTGCTTCATTTGCAGCGTCCTCTTCGGCTTGAGTACGGAAGCCGTTTCGCGTTGCAGTCTCTGAAATTTGCTGAATCTCTCGGTCATTGTGGTTCATGTTCCCACAACCCTGTAAAGTGCTGCTTCTGCGCTCGATGGCACCAACAATCGTTCGCCGAATGTCTGATCCAGGACGAGGCCCCGTGCCACCAAGGCGCTTTCCCGAATTTTTGGTCAAGGTGCGACGTTTCTCGGCAGCCGCCCGGGCAAGGCGGCGAGCTTCTTGCATTGGAATCCGGCCGCCGCCGCCTCCCAAGCGTTGGCCATCGGAGAGAAAACCTTCGCCGGTATATCCTTTCCGTATGAGTGCTTCGTGCTCATCCCGTAGCTGGTTCCACAGGGCATGGAAGTTTCCATCGTGTGGCCCAAAGACAATGTGAGAGAGCTCGTGGAGCATGGTATCGACGACTTGCTCTATGGGGAGAAACAATGACCGATCGCCGGGGTATCGTAGTCGGACTAGAATTCTCTGCCCTCTGTTGACGTTAAGGCCTGCAATAGTGTTGTTGGGGAGAAGGAGCTGCAGGCAAAATCACCTACCAAGCAAATTCGCCTGATCGGGGTAGAACTCTGCAAGCTCCCGCACCTTCCAACCCCTCGCCCGCATGATGGGCTTCACCAGAGAGGCAACTTTCTTGAGGATTTGGAGAGCATCGTTGGCCCGCGGAAAGTCCACCAAATGGGAGTATGAAAGAATGAGAGCATCATGTTCAGGCATGTTGGCTGTAGTCTTTCCCGCTGCCCGGCAAAAAATGTAGTTTGTCTGCAATGCTGTGTAAGCTAGAGATGGAGTGACGTCGGTCTAGGTTTTCAGGGACACCCCAAAGCAGGAGTAAAGGAGGCAAGGAAAGTCAGGAAAGAGAGAACAGCAGGGGTATCGAAAGGAAAGCGATGCACAGCGCCGGGAAGTGAATAGAAACGCCCAGAAAGAGAGTCATTCGCATCGTAAGCAGTGGGCGACACGCACGAAGACGCGTAAGGCTGATGCCTCCCGGTGATAAGGCGTTGGTAGTCAACAGGGCAGTGTAGCTTGGCGGTGAATGTTGGACAGGTGACTCGCGCTGGACGTCCAGCTCAGAACACTGAAGAACTCAGGCGGGGTGGCGGGGTACCTGATGACTCAGCTTCAGCTTCTGCGGCCAGGAACCTTCAGGGCGGGCGGGCAGTAACATGCTCTCCCTCCCGCCTTCCGCCTTCGGGTGTTCGATTCAGCTGTCAAATCTGGAAGAGGCGTTGACCTTGTCACCTTACCCATGAACCAACTTTGTCGACGAACCCTGAATCATTAAAATTCCAGTCACCATTGGCCGGTTGACCGAGCCACGCAGCGGAATGGTGGAAGCCCGGAAAACCTGATGTGGTGCAGCCAGATGTTGGACAAAACAGGGCAGAGATGTCTCGCAAAGATTAACTCGCAGCGATCTGCCGCGCCAAGTGACTACACCATCGGTTCGCGTGCGCTTACTTCAAATCCGACGACCTCCCTTCGACAACGAATTCCTTGAATGCCGACTTGGCATCGGTAAACTGGGCCGGCGCCGGCTCTGATGACCATTTAGTCGAGGACAATATTCCAACTTGTGTCGGGATCTTTCGTACGACAGCTGCCGACTATGTACGAAACCCCGTCGTGCCATCGCACAACCTCACGTCTGCCAACCTTTCAACCTTGGAACTCGCGCAGCTTTTCTTCCAAGACGGAAGAGGGCCAATTCCCAACTGGGCATACCAGCTGAGTGACCAAGTGGTTGTCCAAGTCAGACGAGCTGATGATATTCAGGACGGAGACGCTGTTTCAGTAATGCATGAATCCCGCCCGCATCCCGACCGGTACCCCCGTTGGGCTTTTCGTTGACTGGTCACATTAAACTTTGCTCCAGCGCTGCCAATCCTGACGAGGACAAACCACAACGAAAAACGCCTATTTTTCGTCGCATCTCGCTGGCAACTTCAGATGATGGGTCTCTTCGCTGAAAAAACCGAAACAACCGGTTCACGAAGGTCGGTTACGGAGCCGGAGACGCATGCCCTTTAAGTGAACCCTCCCATGACGCCTCCCGTGACGACTCCGGAACTTCGGCATCACGACTTGGTCAGCTTTGCGGACAGGGGTCGCATGCCCGACTCACAGTGTTTCGGATGCCAAGCATACGGTCACCATACCGGGCCGCCGTCTTCAGAAGACAGTGCCCGCGAGGAATCTATTTGAGATGGCATGCTTGATCGACTGTCGCAGGTTGTCTACGGATGCGCCTCTTCAATGGCGGTCGACCCGGGCTCTTACCAGTAAAACTCGAACCATTTCGTGCCCCTGGTCTCTCGTCTCCGCAGACATGGCGAATTCTTCTTTTCTATTTGCGATTCGTAATCGCTTGGGTTGTGATCTCCCACTTGCGACTACGCAACCGCGCATTTCGAAACGGTCTCCCCGAAGTTGATCTATGCGTGGGCACGATGGGAAATCACACTTGGCAAAAGCTTGTGTGCATATCTTCCCTTGGCTCTCCGCAATCCAAGCCTTGTTGGTTCCATACTTCCTTCTGCTTAGACGACTTCTTCGCTTTTCGCTTGTTTCCCGTACAGAGCTCCGTGAGCCTTAATCGCCGGGCTTCATTCCTTCGCCAGGCCTTCTCTTCTCTAGGTGACCATGCGGTTCGCCAACTCGGCTGCGGTTGCAGCATTCGTACCGTTCTTTGCCCATCTTGCTGATGCGGCTCCTTCAAAGAAGTCAGATATCTCCAGGTTTGAGATTTCCACTCTAGGTGGCGGGGCTTTCCGGATAGAACAGGTCCCCAACCCCGATTTTTACTATGGAAATCGACGAGGACCTATTGCCCTGGCCAGAGCCTATTCCAAGTTCAACCATCCCATTCCGGATGATCTCCTAGGTCTCATTGACCAGATTCTGGGAGAATTAGGTCTGCTGAACGGGTCGAAAGGCAGCCACAAAGGAGGAAAGGGAAAGGGAGGGAATGGGACTGGGAAGGGCGGCAACAACGGCTCTGGAGGCTCAAAGGGTAACGGCACAACCACGACACCAGGAGCTGGAAGCAATGGCACCACAGGGAATGGTCAGCTCGCAACCCCAACCACCTGAACTATGCTGACTATCATCAGGTGGCGAGGTCGCCGCCATCCCGGCTCAGTTCGACAGTCAGTACCTGTGCCCTGTACAAATTGGTACACCTCCTCAGACCCTGAACCTCAACTTCGACACCGGCTCTTCCGACTTGTGGGTGTTCAGTAGTGAGACACCTGCATCCCAAGTGGGAGGGCAGACGATCTACAAGATCAAGGACAGTTCAACTGCCAAGGCTGTGACTGGCGCGACATGGTCGATCTCGTACGGTGACGGCAGCTCGTCCAGTGGCTCCGTCTACACGGACAAGGTGACCATTGGCGGGGTTACAGTCGACAGCCAGGCCATCGAGTCTGCCAACACGGTCTCGGCATCCTTCACCAGCAACCAGAACCAGTCTGGACTAGTTGGGTTGGCCTTCGGGACCATTAACACGGTCACGCCCACCAAACAGAAGACATTCTTTGAGAATGCCTTGAACAACCTCGCCATGCCGCTGTTCACCGCCAACCTCAAGAAAGGCGCAGGTATTTAACACCTCCATCCAGACACCAAATTTGAGAACTAATCCTCCCACCAGCTGGTAACTACAATTTTGGCTACATCGACACGACAGAGTTCACCGGTGACATCGCCTTCGTCCCTGCCAACACAACTCAGGGTTTCTGGCAATTCACCGCCAAAGGCTTCTCCGTCGGCTCAAACGGCAGCGCCGCAACCTCCGCGCCCCACCAAGCCATCGCCGACACGGGGACGACCCTGATGCTCCTCCCAGACAACATCGTTTCGGCGTACTACAAAAACATCGCCAGCGCCCAGTTCGACAACACCAACGGCGGCTACGTCTTCAACTGCAAGGACTCGATCCCGTCCTTCACCGTCGACATGGGCACCTACAAGGGCGTGGTGCCCGGCGAGTTCATCAAGTTCGCTCCCGTGGACGGCCAGACGATTGAGACGTCGACAACGTGCTTCGGCGGGATCCAGAGCGCGGCGACGCTGCCCTTTGCGATCTACGGAGATGTGTTTTTGAAAAGTCAATTCGTTGTCTTTAGTTCAAAAAGCGGAACCAACGAGCTTGGATTTGCGAACAAGCCGTTGTGATAGACCATAGACCATGATGCAGCAGTCGAATAAGGCATCGCGTACAGCTGGATGCCCCGGCATAGATCGTTCTGTTTGGATGGGCTATGCGTTCTCCCCACCACATGTTAACGACATGTTACGACAGCGTTCAGTTTTGAAGATAGATACAGAAATAAACATACATAATGTTGCCTATTTGCTGCTGCCCACCACCTCGCGGTCTCGTCACCGACCAGCAGCACCATTAGTTACGTCGATACCAATCGTGATGCCACAAAGCTCTGCAGCATTCTTTAAACCAACTTCCATGGTGTATCTATGTTAGTGCACTCTGGCAGGAAGTGTGACGATCAGCCGACCAATGTGGTGTATTAGCCGGCTTTTTGTTCAATGGAGAATGGTCACGAGCTCTATTCAAAAGCTAACAAATAGCTATGGCAGAACATTATGATGTCGGGGTCGAGGTCTTGCTCTTGAAATCTATCGTCCGTCAACAAATCAGTCGTATTCTCCCTCAACAAATTCGGAATACCCAACAAGCTCACAATCCCCTCATAGCGAGGCTTGATGCCCAAGAAAGCCTACAATCATCGATGGCTTGATAACGGAACGTAGTCCCATTCCAACTAAATGTTCACCGGAGACTTCCATTTGTTTGTTGAGTATGACTTAGATGACGGTCTTACTTCTTATATAACAGCCTTGAATGCAATGGACGGCAGACGAAGGCCCCCCCTCCAAATGCAAAGCTCAGATTAATCTCATCATACAACTTTCCGATCGGTTTGTTCCGACGGTTCATTGTATGAAAAGCCTATAGGTGTTTTCATCGAGTTTTGCTATCCGGGCGGATAACTACTTATAAGAGGCCTAATAGTCTATATCATTTAAATAATCTTACTGTTATTAATATCGTCCCTGTCGTCCGTGTCGTCTCTGTCTTCCGTATCGTCTCTGTCTTCCGTATCGTCTCTGTCGTCCGTATCGTCCCTGTCTTCCGTATCGTCCCTGCTATCCCTGCTGTCTCTATGTATCTCTCTTACTATCCATATCGTCGTGATCGTCGTCGTCGTCATCCCTATCGTCGTCTGTGCCCACTACCTACCCGGATAGCAAAACTCTCTTCATCCCCTTTCTCACTATTCGAATATCCATGGTGAATACATTTATTTCTCGCGGTAAAGTTGCTCGGGAAGTTCGTTAAACTTCTGTCGACGTCGGGACTTGCATCACACGCCATACATCGTCGACCGACGGCGTCATCGTCGCGAAACATTTAAGAGGATTCAGGTGTCAACCCTCGAGCTTTTCCTCGGTCCTCTTGCCAAAAACTCCGGCCGTTCTCGTCGTGTATATAAGGAATCCATTAGTACACTACATCACGCTTCAAAACAATCATGCGGATTGTCTTATATTTGGAAACTACTGATTTCCATGCGCGTAATCTGCTTCGAGTCGTGTCCGGAGCATCGCCGACCTCGCAGTAGAGTAGACCAGGAATATGAGCACGCTCTCGGGGATTATCTTCCGTTCATCATCCCTCCTCGTATATTCAGCCGGTGGTTTCAAAGACAGAGGCCATACGGGACGGTAGACCGTCATTATAAAGTGACAATAAGCAAGCTCAACGGCAGTCCGACTCGTACAGGTTGTGGGCAGAAGATTTGGCCAGGAGAAGTACCTGACAATTTTTTGGGCCAGCTGGAAACAGCCTACTCATGTTTGATATCGACACATTTGACTCATTCCAATTATAAACAGTTCTGCTAGCCGGGCAGTGTCAGTTGGCTATCCGGGCAGTGTCCCCTATGAATAATCGTAGTATACCTAGTACTTTAACGAGGACGATAAATATAAACGACGACGACGAAGATAACGACGACGATAATAACGACGATAGCGATAACACCGACGACGACGACGATAGCTCACTTTGGTATAGATATACTACTTATGTGGTGGACACTGCCCGGATAGCCAACTAACACTGCCCGGCAAGCAAGACATCTTCCAATCCTGATTTGGCTCATGGTGTCAGTCCCCAATGGCATGCTAACCAACCTAACATCGGCACTCGAAGATACTATTATATTGTCAGCATGTCCCCGAATATATTAATTCTACCAGACGCATAGACTAACTCATCGCCCTCTAGTCGAAATCGTAGGCTTGACTGTTGCACTGAGCGCGCCCGTTGGCAGTGAAGTAGCCGATACACTCAGAGAGGCCGCCGGCGCTGCACTTGACGTCGTCGCCGTACCGCGCGGCGTTCTTGCAGACTTCCTCGCAGCTGTGGGCGTACGTCGAGGTCGTGCAGCAGTGCGACCCGTCCGTGAACTTGCACTGGCAGTAGTCGCAGGCCTGTACCGCTACTGTCATGGCTAGCATGGCGAACACAGATTTGATGAGGCGGACCATCGCGAAATTTCGTTCGAAAATCAGATCTTTGAGGGAGGGAGGATGGGTGTAGGTAGAAATGGGCGGATTGTTGGGAAGAGGTGTATCTGGATCTGTTGTCTACAGGAGCTACAGAAGCTTTTTTCGGCGGCGTTATGCATGGTTCATTATATACTCAGCTAGAAATTCTCGTTTCGTATTCTATACGCCGTTGTTAGCATCACCAAGTGGCATGTCCAGTGTCCTTTGCCATGTTCTCGTTTCGAGTCATGTCGATGCTTGTTCATCTCTCGGGTTTGCCCCAGCTGCTTCAATGTCGGGAAAGAGGCAGTCTTCGGCATGATGTGGGGAAGAAATAGCCCCAAACGAACAGCCACAGGAGCACGTGGGAGAAATGTTGGTCTGTAACGACTAGAGATGAAAGTTGAAGCGCGCAAGTCAATAATTCCAGTAACGTAATGCAGCAATGGTTCATAGGATGTGAACAGCACCGTGGCGACGGGGTCGTTTGACTCAAGCACCTATCCAGACCAAGCACATGCCTTGAAATTGTGAGCGGCGAGAAACCGGAACGTTTTGACCGGCGGCTGTTCATGGAGTATCGTGTGAAGCGCCATTTGTACTCGGCGCGGTAGTGATGACACATTTGAAGAATCTCTTGGAATTGCATATACGAAGCTGCTGGCTCTACTCTTGCAACAGTGAAAGGTGCAGTATATCCCTGCTGGCCCTGACCTCGGCCACCTGCAACACTCCAACCTAGTCTATCATGCTACCACATCTCCCTAAAGCCCAAATCTGTAGTGCGCGCATGTCTTGATGATAGACGCTAGACGAGCCCCCTGCGCCAACCAACGACCGTGCCTGCCTGCCCCCGGTGACCGCTTATTTCGCGCTGTTCAAGAAACTGAGATACGAGTTCCATCCGATGCTGATGACGTTGACGAACAGGACCCGGTGGTGCAGAGGGACCAGCTTGAAGTTGACCATCTGCACAAAGGGCCAGAGCATGTAGTTGGAGGTGAGCGCCGTCGTGTAGCTCTTCTCGAGCTTCTCCTGGGGAGGGACGCCCTCGAGGACGGCCATGGAGGACAGGAAGACGCCGATCATTACCGGGGCGAAGACGCCCTGGTCGACACCGACGCGGGCGAGGATCTCGAGGTTCTTGTTGCGGAGGACGACATTGTTCTGCAGGAACTTAAACCAGGTCGTGGCGGCCGGGCCGAAGATGGCTGCGAAGGTCAGCATGGGCTTGCTCATCCAGAGCTCTCGCTCAGGAGCAGGGCATCAAACTCACTTCCACCGTAGAGGGCCATGCGGCCGGTGCGAGCCCACTCATGCTTCTCGAGGCCGCGCTTCTCGACGAGCTGCTGGGCAGTCAGGTCACCGGTGGCGAAGAGGATGGCGGTGGTGATGCTCTGGGTGAGCAACGGGCGGGCCGCAAGTCGTGCTTGATACCTGTGGGTACAGTCAGTGATGCGATTCAGCGACATCAATATTGAGATGAGGCTCACCAGCCGAGCATTGTGAAGGTTGTCGGAGATTGGTGGAAAAACCGAGCTATTGGGCTGGATTTGCAATTCAATCCAATTGAGAAGCGACGAAGAAAAAAAGACGCTTAATACGATGAGGGAACTTTGATCAGGGCCACAGAAAGAAACAGGTCGTGAGCGAGTGAATTGAGGCTGGGCGATGTGAATTGGTCGGTTGGGGAGGGTGAGAGGTGAGAGGTGCGCTTCAAGATTTGGAGGGTGCTGCCCCAGCAAGGAAGGTGGATGACGATCGGTAGCTTCTGTTTGCTGCACGTGACGGCAAAGCTCTTTCTATCTTGCTTGAATGGAGTGGTGCAATCACAAGGACTAGCAAAAATCAATGAGAATCTAGAACATCTGGAAAAAGAAACGACTTTGATCTGACGGTGAGGCGGGAAGCTCTGGTTTAAGCTCCTGCCCAAGACTCAGGGCATATGGGATTCATTACTTGGGGGCATCGCGATAAGGGACTTTTCCTTGTCTTGCAGCCAGATGCTGGATTGGACACGAGTCGGGATTTCCAAAAACAGATCTCCGTCCCAGCCCCTAATGCAATATTCGGGGGCATGTTCCATCCGGCCAGTCCTCCCCGAAGCCCCACGATGACCATATCCACAATCTGGGGTGCAGGAATGAGGTTTGGCTCAGTGATCATTCTCGAGCTTTTTTATTCTATTCGCAGGGTCAACTTTTTGGGGGTTGCTTTGCCCACGGTTGATGAGGAAGGAGCCAATCGTGAAAATCTACGGATAAGTACACTCAGGTGAGAGAGGGGGAAGATATTTCCCAAAGGCAAACAAACGGCCACCGCCTTTTGACCTCATCGTCGCAGCCAGACGCGTCTCGGGCTCGGGGCCTTGGTGACTTCCGCACGCGCCGCTGGCCAGTACTCAATAAACCATCTCCAATCCCAGAATCGACGTCAACCGCCCAGCGTCTTCTCTCAGATCGCAGACGACGGCGATACCTGGCGTTGTTTCCCCAAGCTCCCACCATGACCTCAGTCAAACGGACTGCGTCTTCTTCATACCGCTGCACAAGGCAACGGACACAATGAAAACGATGGATATATCAAAAATTGCACCCACGATGGCCCCGGAGGGCAATCGAGAGAGGTCGACTCCGCGATGTGCAATGCAGGCCTCCCTCTCTGCCGCCCGGATTTCTTGATCCCCAGACGGCCAGATAAGGTAAGTATGAAGAGAAAAAGGAGAAGAAGTCTGAAAGATGGGAGACTGGCCACGTTTATATAGATTTTCGCGAGTGGCCCGCAATCAGTAGATTGGTACGTACCACGGGTGCCTGAGGTGCAGTGAGGCCTTCCAGGTCACGCCCACCTTCTGCCTGGCAAGCGAAAGGCAGGTGAGAGAAGATGCAAGAAGCTGCATGCCTGCTTTGCCGTGCCAAATGACCCTGATGGCTAGGTCAAAAGGCCGTGAAGTGGCAGGTGCCTTCTTGGAGCCTTCTTGGAGCCAGGAGAAGATTGCAGCCACGCCTCTTGTGATGACTTCTCAGGCTGCTTGGGAAGGACGCAACGGACGGCGCACCTTCCTCAATCACTGACATCAGCGATGGCAGTCCATCTACAATAAGGTCCGAAAGGAGTCGTATTGAGCCAGGATATCTAGGCTCGCTCCCTTGACAGTGAGAAGGGTGAATTAAATCGACTGTAGACAATAGATAGGTATTAGCAGCTTAATGGTCCGGGCACCTCATCGGCGGTCGTCACAATTGCGGCTCATGCATCGGGTGCTGCGAACCCCGCGCCAGTCTCGGTGTGGCCAATGAGCCCCGGTGGTGGGGAAGATGAGGAGAACCTCCGGACGATGGGGAGTTGCAGACTACACACGAATCAGCCGGTTTCATTCTCGGAACGACCAGCCCATCATCGATGACTAGAACCCATGACCACGAAGTGCTACGTCGACAGAATCACAGTTCACACACCGTCGTTAAGCGCAACTTCTCTTATCATCCACTGCCGCAGGAGTCCCCTCGGGTGGGTTCTCACCTTCTCGTAAACTCCACCGTACTGAGGTACCAAGCAAGGCCGGGATCCTTCGGGGGCACCCTTTGAGCCGCTGCAACGTTGCAAGCCGCATCTAGTGTATGAGTATCTGCCCTGCGGCTCTCGACATCTCGGTGATCGCTTTCAGCATACATCTACTTAGCCCAGATTTGAGACCACCTCTTGTGTGACCTTCTAGGATCAAAGCAATATCCAACAATGACAGCCTCAAACCTGCTCGAGCGCCTCAACCGCGATGGCTTCGTGGTTGTTCCCTCGATTGTGCCCGAGGAGCAGCTCGCTAAGCTTCGAGAGGCAACCCAAGCAGCTACGGCGCTGGCCCGGGCCGGCAAATGGCCCAATGTGCGCACACTCCCGAAGCAGTTCCCGCCCTGGCCGCTCGCCGGCCCCGAGCCGCCAGCGGAGGGCATCTGGGGCGTGCAGGGAATGATGCACCCGGACATGCCCAACAACGATGTCTTCATCCGAACCTATTTCTCAGATGCCGTCATTGAGCCAACCAAGCAGCTCTTGCAGTGCACTGACGATGACCTCGTCATGGAGCTCTTCAACTTGCTCATCCGGCCGGACCACGACTTCGAGCTGCGATGGCATCGAGACGATATCCCGGCGACAGCCACTGCCGAAGAGGAGCTTGATCGCCTCAACAAGCCAGCCTACTCGGCACAGTGGAATCTCGCTTTGTACGATGACGCTAGCCTTATCGTTGTGCCTGGGTCACACACCAGAGCCAGGACGGACGTGGAGCGCAACGCGGATCCATACGAGAAGGAGATTCCGAACCAGCTGCTGGTGGAGCTCAAGGCAGGCGACATTGTGTTTTACAACAACAATATTCTACATCGCGGAGCTTACGTTGCTAGCAAGGAGCGAATGACGCTCCATGGAAGCGCCGGTCATGTGAACGGTAGCACTCTGCGGGCGCGTAATGTGTTGCAACATGGACTGAAGGGCTGGGCAGATAAGATTGACCTCGGTGTGCTGGACGAGAAGGAGCGGGCTCGGGCTGAAAACATGCGGAGAATGCTTGTCAAGCTGGGCCAGGAAGCGGGGGAGGTGGGATATTCCCTCGAGGGGTAGGAGAGATAAAGAGATAATGGATCGTCTTACAAGACAATGTGCCGAGTCCATGCAAGTAATGCTGCACTTCCAAGGACGAGAGGCTGGGTTGTGTTGGAGACTGACCAGCGGTGTGTCACAGCTAGCTGGGCGGTGACTTGGAATTGCGCGAGTGTTGGTCATGCACAATCGGCGCTTGTGATCCCGTGACCGTCTAATATGAGCCCATCTCCAATACCGGTAAAAAGAGGACCACGTTCGGTGAGAGGTTCTGGAACAGACACTCGCGTCATTCCTCGAGAATTAACAACTGCTGTTGTCTTTCAGACTGAACGTTGTTTCATCTCAAGCTCAACAGCAATTTACACAGCGCTTAGAAGGGACCGGGAGAAAGGGTGAATATGGTCTGTGCGCATTTGTGATGCCTAAGTAACCAGGTATCTGTGGATGTGAGCTTTTCCCGTTCTGCGGCCAAATCCGGGTTTGCCAACCATCAACCGACTCTGTCGGCATCAGCCTCAAATCTCCTCAACCACCTCCCAAAACACCGTCACCTCCCCCGATCGCTCGATACCCGTACCACTGGCGACAATGTTGCCCTCATCGGTGCGGCGCGTGGTCGCCTCGGCCCCTCAGTCGCCCCTCGTCTCCTCCCTCAGCCCCTCCGCTCCGAGAGCGGCTGCGACCTTCACCCTCCAACAGGTCCAGAGACCCGGTGGCCACCAGAGACGATGGTCCTCTTCGAGTCCCTCGAGTCCGAACAACAACGGCTCCAAGGAGACACCCGCCGGCCAGAACGTCCATGCCTCGGCATCGAGCTCGAACGCCAAGGCCAGCGGCGAGAAGCGGAAACGGAAGAGCAAGGACAGCGCCAACAGAGATGCTGCGCAAAAGCTGCCCAGCGTGCCTAGCACACAACACCTGTCGCAAGAGGGTATGTATTAAGTCCGAGATGGTATCAGTATGGATCACACTGACTGGTTGCTCGCAGCCCTGGGACTGTCGACCTTCTTCTCCCTCCACCGTCCGATATCAGTGACCCACAGCATGCCCAAGAGTGTCACCGAAGAGGCTTTCGCCGCCATCTTCAAGCCTCGAACCCGCGCCAACAAGACTGCCGATGTCATCAACACGCTATCAAGGACGGCCGACGATATTGAGGGTGCCATGGCGAAGATGACCGTCACAAACCAGGAGGTCGATGCGTCAGGCGAGCCTGTCCAGAAGATTGATCTCAAGCACGCCGACGGCAGCGAGTCGAGCGTCTATGTCCAGCTGAACGCCATGGCCGGACAGTTCGTTCCCTTCCGCCCTCCCCCAGCGCCTCAGCAGGAGGGTGTCACCGATGCCCACGCCGAGTCCGCCGTTGAGGACGTTGTTGACGATGCCCCTCACCACCGCATCTACAAGGCCATGTTCACGATCGAGGAGACCACCGACGCCGAAGGACAGATCCAGGTCCTTGCCCACAGCCCCAAGATCATGAACGAGGAGGCCCCGCGCTCGTTCCTCGAGCGCATGGCCCAGCGCCAGATGAGATTCGACGAGGCGCAAGGCAACGACACCATGCACGCCCTTAGTGTTAGACGTCAGCGCAAGCTCAAGATGAAGAAGCACAAGTACAAGAAGCTGATGAGGCGCACGCGCAACCTGCGCCGTAAGCTAGACAGAATATAAGCTGGGGGTGGCTGTATATACAAGCCCACGGTTTTTCTCACTTTTCTTCTTACGCATTTCGGGAAACGGGTCTCTCATAATTGGTGTTCGGCCTAGCATAAACGCTGTCTCCTTTTTCCTTGGTCATCTTTACGACTACATAGAAAGCGAGAGACAGCCTTTGCATCAGATAGCAATGATCAACTGTTGCATCACTCATGACCACGCCGTGTCCCCAAGAGAGACTCAGAGCCTGTTCGACGCGAAAGACATCCTGTAACAACAAGAAATGTATTAGTAGCTACATGAGGGAAGGAAGGAATTCACGGCTTCAAGCTTCTCTTGACTTGCTCCTTATCTTGAGCGATCGTGTGTTATGTCGGCGGTGATCTTACCGGGCGTGGCTGGTCACAGAGTAGCGGGGTGGCCCTAGTGGGAAAACTTGCTGACACCCCACCACCAGTCTCCACCAGCGTGCTGACCGCCCGGCAGAAAATGTTCTCTCCGCCAAATTTTTGGTTTTCTAAAGGTCTGCGACGCCCGTGAGTTTGCGCCTAGTACAGCAAATCCGACCTGTCCCCCTCTGCAACCTCACGCCGTCTGCAAGCTTCTCAAGATGTCGACGCGCAAGGCAGTGTAAGTTGTGAAGCTCCATATGCTTCTGCGATCGAATTGCTCACCCATTACCACAGAGATCAGCGGATTCCCGCTCTCATTCGCAATGGCATCCAGGAGAAGAAGCGAAGCTTCTTCGTGGTTGTCGGTGACCGTTCCAAGGATGTCATAGTTCACCTCCACTACATCATGTCCCAAGCGGATATCAAGCAGAACAAGTCTGTCTTGTGGGCATACAAGAACAAGCTTCTCGGCTTCACCAGGTAGAATTACTCGACGCGCTTACAAGAAAGCCAGCTGACAAAGTCCTTGCCAGTCACCGCAAGAAGCGCGAGACCAAGATCAAGAAAGAAATCAAGCGAGGCATCCGCGAAGCCAACAACGAGGACCCCTTCGAGCTCTTCGTTTCCCTCCATAACATCCGATACGTCTACTACAAGGAGACCGAGAAGGTACTGGGAAACACCTTCGGCATGTGCATTCTGCAAGACTTCGAGGCGATGACGCCCAACATCCTCGCCAGGACGATCGAGACGGTCGAGGGAGGTGGTCTGGTGGTCCTTTTGCTCAAGGGCATGAGCAGCTTGAAGCAGCTGTACACCATGTCCATGGACATCCACTCGAGATACCGTACCGAGGCGCACGACGACGTTGTTGCCCGCTTCAACGAGCGATTCATTCTGTCGCTGGGTAGCTGCGACTCCTGCCTGGTCATTGACGACGAGCTCAATGTCTTGCCCATCTCCGGCGGCAAGAGCGTCAAGGCCCTGCCCCCGGCGGAGAACGACCAGCCCAAGACGGCCACACAGGTGGAGCTGGAGGAGATGAAGGAGTCACTTCAAGATACCCAACCAGTCGGCTCCCTGGTTACCCTAGCGAAGACCGTCGATCAGGCCAAGGCGCTTTTGACTTTTGTGGATGCCATCGCGGAGAAAACTTTAAGGAGTACAGTGACTCTTACGGCCGCCAGAGGTCGTGGAAAGTCTGCTGCCATGGGTGTGGCTGTTGCTGCTGCTGTTGCGCACGGCTACAGCAACATCTTCATCACGTCTCCCTCGCCCGAGAACTTGAAGACGCTGTTCGAGTTCGTATTCAAGGGCTTTGATGCGCTCGGCTACGCGGATCATGCCGACTACTCGATTATCCAGTCCACGAACCCCGATTTCAACAAGGCCATTGTCAGAGTCAACATCCACCGCGCCCACCGTCAGACGATCCAGTACATTAGGCCACAGGATGCGCACGTTCTTGGACAGGCTGAGCTCGTCGTCATCGATGAAGCCGCTGCAATCCCTCTGCCTCTGGTGCGCAAGCTGATGGGCCCCTACCTCGTCTTCATGGCCTCAACTATCAACGGTTACGAAGGAACCGGTCGTTCGCTCTCCCTGAAGCTCATCAAGCAGCTGAGAGAGCAGTCAAGACCCGGGGCCAAGACCAACGGCGAGACGGAGGTTGCAGACCGGTCAACAGGCAAGACCGCGAAGGACCAGGCCTCGAGCCTCCAGGGCAGTCGCACTCTTCGCGAAATCACTCTGTCTGAGCCTATCAGATACGCTCAGGGTGACTCAGTCGAGAAGTGGCTGAACAAGCTTTTGTGTCTGGATGCCACCCTACCCAAGGCCAAGGCTAGTAGCCAGGGATGCCCCGACCCGTCGCAGTGCGAGCTCCTTAAGGTCAACCGCGACACCTTGTTCTCTTTCCACCCCATTCCCGAAAAGTTCTTGCAGCAGATGGTGGCGCTTTACGTTGCCAGCCATTACAAGAACTCACCTGACGATCTTCAACTAATGAGCGACGCCCCCGCCCACGAACTCTATGTGCTCATCGCCCCGACGACAGACGGCAAGCTCCCCGAGCCGCTGTGTGTTATTCAGGTTGCGCTGGAAGGAAAGATCAGCAGGCAAAGCGTCATTAACAGCTTGAGCAGAGGCCAAAGGCCTTCTGGTGACTTGATTCCCTGGCTTGTCAGTCAACAATACCAGGATGACGAGTTCGCCTCTCTTTCCGGTGCCCGTGTCGTCAGGATAGCCACGAACCCCGAGTACGTGTCTATGGGCTACGGTACCAAGGCCCTCCAGCTTCTCACCGACTTCTACGAGCAAAAGTTCACGAACCTCTCGGAGGATGCTGATGTTGGCATGGAGGAGACGTTGACGAGAGTGACCGACGCAGAGTTGGCCAACACTTCTCTGCTCGCGGATGACATCCAGGTCAGAGATATCAAGAAGCTGCCGCCCCTTTTCGCCAGATTCTCCGAGATTAGGCCCGCAGCTTTGGACTATGTCGGTGTCAGCTACGGCTTGACGCAACCCCTTCACAAGTTCTGGAAGCGCGCCAACTTTGCCCCCGTCTACCTCAGACAAACCGCCAACGACTTGACTGGCGAACACACCTGCGTCATGCTCCGGCCTTTGGAGAGCACTGCAGACCAGACATGGCTCGGCGCCTTTGCGAGGGACTTCCAACGTCGTTTCCAATCTCTGCTGTCCTACCAGTTCAGGGAGTTCCAGTCCGTTGTCGCGCTCAGCATTGACGAGTCCGCCAATGCTGGTGCCAAGCTCGATGGCACTGAGCCCACAGCCCTGACAAAGGTCGAGCTCGACAGGCTCTTGACGCCCTTCGACCTGAAGCGTCTCGAGTCGTACGCCAACAACATGCTCGACTACCACGTCATCCTTGACCTTGTACCTACGCTTGCCGGCCTCTACTTCACCGGCAAGCTCAAGGCCAACATCAAGTTGACGGGTGTGCAACAGGCCATCCTGTTGGCCATTGGTCTGCAGCGCAAGGACATGGACGCCATCTCTCAAGAGCTGTCTCTGCCAAATTCCCAGCTGTTGGCCATGTTCATCAAGATCCTTCGCAAGGTCACGTCGCACTTCAGCACACTTGTGTCTGCCGCTGTCGAGGCTGAGCTCCCCAAGAACGCCATTGGCGTCAGCAGGGACAACGCTTCTGGAGCTCATGACGATGAAGTCGTGGACCAGAGGTTCCAGCCTCTTGAGACTTCTCTCGAGGATGAACTCGAGGAGGGAGGCGATGAAGTTCTGCAGAAGCTCCGCAAGAAGCAGCGTGAGCTCATTGACTCCCTTCCCCTTGACCAGTGAGCCTTACATTGTCCATGATCTTACAAAGAAACCTCACACTAACAACCATCCTAGGTACGAAGTTGACGGCGACGCTCCCGCTTGGGCGGAGGCAGAACAGGCGGTCAAGGATGGCAAGTCTGGTGTAGTAAGCGTCAAGACTGGCAAGTCGAAGCGCAAGGCCGGGCCTTCGGCGGCGGACGTCTACGAGGAAGCTTTCGGGGACAAGTCCCACAAGAAGGCGAAGAAGCACAAGAAGGACAGAAGCTGAACGGGTTGTAAAGGATGACTAAAAGTGTAAAAGCATCATCGTTCTCAAAAGGGTTTTGCGGTATTTGTCCTACAAAAAGGGGCCCTGGAGTTCAACTGGCATCTTGTTTATATGAGAGGTTTCTTGATTTGAGTAGAATTTAATGGTATGGCCATTTGAAGAAGCATGTGTTCAATGGGTTTGGTGACTGGTGGCGATGATTTGCTGTCGACGGGGGGTACCAAAAGAGAAGGCACCAGGGCGCCTTCCTCACCTTCCCTCGATTTTCAACACTGAGGTGCCCCTTCCGTTTCGCAATCTGATTTCTCCAGCCCATTCACCTTCCTCTCACTTTCCATCCTCCGACACACCTACCTTATCTGAACGACTCCAAAACACCTGCAAGAATCTCACGATAAAACAGCTTTCACCATCGTCGCCCATCAAATGCAACGGACATTTCCACGCGCGCATCCTACCGTTCAGGCCAAAACAATCCAACACTCCCGCCCCGAACAGAGGAATAATCCACGACACCGCCACCATGTGTACCGAAACCATCGCTTTCTGTGACAAGTGTGGCTTCCACCGCCACATGCACTACCACCTCTGCGCCTCCTGGATCTGGTCCTATCGCGAGATAAAATGGGGCTTCAGAACACCCCTCGACTCCATCCCCAAAGCGCGCGACTGCCCCCATCTCGACGGCGAGGCCAAGACGGAGATCCTGCCCGGCCGCTGTCCCAACGCGCAGTGTCCCGGACACGCCGTCAAGGCGCAGCAGGATATTGAGAACAGCGCCAACGGCACAGCGGACACGAGGACCAAGGTTGAGCAGATCGAGGCGGAGAGAATCAAGCTGGGGTTCAGACGGTTCCGGCCGCAGGCGTTTACGGACCCGTTGGAGGTTGGGCGGCCGCACCAACGGAAGCTGCCTGTCGTGATGCTGAATTTCAAGCCGGAGGAGGGTTCGGGATGGGGACGGGTCCGGGGAAGCGCGGCGGGGAGCGCTGCGGGGAGTGCGGCGGGCAGTGCGTCAGGGAGTGCGCAGGTGGAGGTTCATCCTGGGGCGAGACCCATTCCGAGACCGTCGACGTCGACACACACAAGCGCAGAAGATGTTCGGCCTCCTGTGAGGAGACGGAGGGAGTTTAACGGTCCTATGATGATGCCTCATTGACGCAATCACAAGCGATTGCGCAGAGGACGGACGGTGAGGATCTTGGAGGACCCGACAGGGGCCTGGACATGATACGATCGATAACGAGAAACGGGAGGCGTTGGTTTGATACCCATACTTGCTCAGCACGTCGCGAAGTCAATAGTGCTCCGGACAGCGATTAGTTTAGCCTTTGATTGCTCACAGCTCAATTCACCGCTCTCATGATTTCATCGCATGAATTCGTGAACCTTGACTTAACCAGGTGAAGTCCAAGGGTGGACCGTCGTGTAAGCCATCCAGGCATTGGCCAATCAGACCCTCGACCCATCATTCGATCGCCCATCGAGAATGTTTCGCTGCAGCGCGGCAACTCGGCAAGGATCCTCCCCAAAACACCCAGCTGCCAACGCGAATTAAGCCTGTTTTTCGACGCTCCTCCCCCCTGAAGAGCCAATCTCGGCAGTGGGGTGCGTGTTCTAGGCGTTCCTGGCGTTCCTGACTCCCCCCCTGTCGGCGGGCGACTAGACACCCCACAGCGCCCATCCTGTCCACTGAGGAACCTTTTTGGCCCTTGTAGGATCATGCACGTTGGGGGAGCACGTCCGCCTCCGCGACCTGGGGGTTGACCTGAACTTTTTAAATTTCCCCCGTCTCCCCAAAACAGGCGTCCTAGTAAACATTGGATCGTCCCGTCTTCTCCTCTCTTCCTCACCCTCAACTTCATCCAGCTCCATCAGGGTAGAGAGCTTGAGCCGTCAATCGACCCTGTCCGTCTTCGCTCGGCGCGATACAGTCCTCTCGTTTTGCGATCCACCCACGCTCATTCGTCGCGGTCATTCCCTCGTTGTGTATCTACACACGCCACTGTCGTTGCCAAGCTCTCTTCAACAGCAAAGGAGAAGAAAAGAAAAGCCTACCGCGAACCGCCCTCCCACAGCAAGCAAGATGCAGCCACTCGCCCTCGCCCTCCTCCTCGGCGGCGCCCTCGCCGCCCCGGCTCCGACCCCCGCCGCACCCCTCGCCGCGCGCGCAGACGTCCTCGCTCCCACGGCCGCCTGGATCAGCGTCGCTGGCGACGGTGTGCCTAGCACCGTCACCCCCGTGCCGACAACCATCTCCGGCACCCCGACATACGCCTCCGCGGCGCCCAACGCGCTGACCGGCAGCGTCTTCACCATCACCGACTTCAGGCTTGTCAAGGTCACCACGAGCACCGGCGCTCCGCCCGTGCCCACCGCCGACCACAAGAACGGCCAGGGGGCCTTCGCCCCCTGCAGCAACTCCAACGGCGACTTTGCGCCGTTCTGCGACCCGGCCAAGGGAAGCACGCTGTACACCGACACGACGTACTATGGTATGTGATTGTGACTCCTCCAGGGAGAACGAATGGCTGACCTGTGCAGTGACCTGGGACTCCTCCGTCCTCATCAAGGGCAACCAGACCGACGTCCGCGTCAAAATCAAGGGCAAGGAGGTCAACGGCACCACCGTCGGCGACGTCGTCTTCAACAAGGACACCGAATCCTCCCAGCTTGCGGCCTACGGGTACTACGCCTGGACCGTCAGCAGCGGCCTGATCCCCAAGGGCCAGGACAACGCGACCATCGAGCTGCTCATGACCTACACCATCAACGGCGTCGCGCAGACCGACATCACGGGCCCGCAGGTCCTCGTCTCCAAGCGCGCGACGTACCACCCCGAGGGCGCCAAGATCCCCAAGGGCCAGGAGCTGTACATTGCACTGCCGACGGTGTTCGGGTTCCTCATCATCTGCCTTATCGGGGGCTGCCTCTGGAACCGCAAGACGAGGACGATCGGGCTCGGCAACATCATGAGCCGCTCGAGGCACGGGTACGGCGTCGGCAAGTCGCGCGCGCAGAGGCTGGGCGCGAAGGTCAGGAAGAGCGTGTTCCGCGGCAAGGACCGCGGCATCGCGCTGCGCACGAGGGAGATCAGCCCCGACGGCTACCAGTACCGCGACGAGCCGATGCCGCAGCAGCCGCAGTACCAGCAGCAGCAACACACGGGCACGGGACGACCGAGGAGGGACAGCGACGCGCTGGGCAGCCTGGCGGGCACGCCTACCTCTGACCGATTCGATTTCCACGACACGGGCGCGCAGGGAGGCAATGCCTTCCGCGACGAGATGCGCAGGCAGGAGCGGGAGAGGTATTAGACGCTGCGTTTTCGGACGTGCGTGAAGTATCGTTTATGCCGAAGGATGTCATGAGTTGGGAAACGTTATTTTGAATGATGTCTGGACAAGAGTATAGAATCCACGAGACGACGATTAGAGATCTCTGTGCATGTAATATGTAACAAATAATGAACTCACGATGAGGCGGCCTCTAGCTGCGTATGAGTTATTCCACCACCTCGGTTTGAAAATCTTCAGATTGTGACATGAGTGCTGGTAAAGAATCGGTTGGGTTGTTGCCCCTGGACCTCAGCCATGGCGTTGTCTCCAGGTTGTGTACGGGGGGTAAACATCCAGTGAAGATGTCACGAATTTATTGAAGCCATCGTGGACCCAGCTTACCTTCGCCACTGAGGGTATCGTCGATGAGGCAGGAGCGCACGTCGGCAGAGCAGCTCCCTATTCACGCTCAAGACGAGGAGACCTTTCCTCCTCAGCTTCAATTTGTTTGCAGAAGGAGAAAGAAACAGAAAGTGAATGAATGACAAGACAAAAAAAGACAAAAAAGCTCAGGTTCGACATGGTGCTATAGTCTATAGTCCCCATTCGAACCCTACGAAAAACCAACGGTTTTTACATCTCTGTCCAGTTGGACCAACTCGGCCACAGTTGCGGCAGCATATGGGGGACGTCTCCCCCGACTGCTCGAGGCAGAACTCACCCTCTTGTAGGATACTCGCAGATTCCCTTAGATGTCAGGCAAGCAGGCAGGCAGGCAGGCAGGCAGGCAGGCAGGTTCTGGGCAGGCGCGATACCAGCTGCCACTCAGCCCTTCGACCGGTAACAGTTCCAAGGTCAGGCATGGGAACAGGAATTAGAACTTTGTTTAAGAGTTTTGCTAGCCGGGCAGTGTTAATTAGCTACCCGGGCAGTGTCCCCTACATATAAATAAATCGTAGTATAATACTTTAACGAGGACGATAATAATAACGAATATAGACGACGACGACGACGATAGCGACGACGATAGCGACGATAAAAGTGAGTATAAACGTATTCACTTTAGTATAGATATACTACTTATGTGGTAGATACTGCCCGGATAGCCAACTGACACTGCCCGGCTAGCAAAACTCTTGTTTACATGGAGGCGGCAGTTCACGCATTTTGACGACCTGTATATACCTAAGCACAGCTCCCTTCATCACCATTACTGAAGTCACAAGCCTTTCAGAATCGCCCAGGGTGCTCCTTCCCAGGCAAGTAGTGGTGACAAACCCTTCGTTTGCACCTTTCACGCGCCTGCGATCATTCCCGGCAGAGTCTGCAAGTCCCTCCCAAGTATACTGCAACGTCTCTCGGAGCCACCATCTTCCCCCTCGTATTCCCTTTGGGCTGACACGGCAAGACTTCCGCAGCATGCTTTCCAAACGTCCCTGTCCTGCAACTTGGTCACAGTGACGAATCAAATACCAGGGATCCTGCCACAAAAATAAGAGAACGACTGGTATTATTCGGCTGTCCTTCCAAGCAGATGGATCAGTCTCGGGGTTATGCCTCCCCCTCCGCTTAGGTCCTTTATCCCTGGTCACAAATGTATAGTTGACTGGTTCGTAGAGTGAAGGCCCCTGATTTCAGTCGCTTCACATGCTCTTGGTACTTTCGAGCAAGTCATCGGCCGTGAAGACCTTCCATACCCTCAGTGATACTGAGATATTCCCCTGGCCTGATCTTCTGGTCGTAACTGTTATAAGTAGTCGCGTTGGGGATACTGTGATATTTTTAAAGCGACAATAATGCTGTAGAATCGCCGCGCAATCATTTTTTGAGACCTGCTCCACGCCACTACCGCTCTACATCGACATCTACATGGCCGACAGCTCATCATCTGAACACTAGGCAGATCGCTACAGTCAGCGTCGCCGGAGTATACTTTTCAAAACACTTCCTAAAAATGACGAGCCGAGAAGATCACATCCGCGACGACATGAATGTGAGGAAGTATCCCCGAAGTCTGGACGTTCTCAGCGTGGAAAACAATGTGATCTAAATGAAACCCTTTCGGATTGGAGATGGATTGATTTGTGGTGAGGTCATTGCATGGCCACGAAACAAGCATAATATATCAAAACCACGAGCTCAGGATGTGTGGCCTCCGCCGTCCCCAACTGACAGGGATCAAATGTACGCGAGTGGTTGTCTCGTCGAAGCCATCTGGATTCCCTGCGAGCTATGTTGGCCCATGTGAGGTTATCTTCATCAAGGCAGTTGCGCAAGCAAACAGAGCAGCTGTCTAGCAGTTACGCTAGGACTGAAAAAAAAAAAAAAAAGAGGCCTCCTCAAGGATTGACGTGATCTACAAGAGGAAAGGCGGAAAACACCTTAGAAGGACAAAAAAGAGCAAAAAAAAAAAAAAAAGAAAAGAAAAAAAGAAAAAAAAACACAAAAAAGCTCAGGTCCGACATAGTGCTATAGTCTATAGCCCTGATTCGAACCCTACGAAAAACCAACGGTTTTTACACGGCATATCATGCTTATTCAGTCTGGTCCACTACACTAGTTGTCTGGAGATGCGCATCCCAGGGCTACCTGCCCCGACAACCCGAGGCAGAACTCGCCCGTATGTAGGACACTCGCAGCTTCCATCACCTTCCAGGCAGGTAGATTTCCCAGCCAGACACGTTGAAGGCACTCGACCTAACACTGTCAAAGACAACAGTTCCAATGTCTCAGGGGCCCACTTTGTTGTTGTTTGCATTCACCTTTGTACTATGCACGGCAATGAATACACATAGTACAGGATATGTCAATAACCCAATCACTATATGTTCTGTGCCATTGTTAAGACCAGCTTGGTTTGGACCCCGTTTCTGCTGAGGCATCTCTGTTCACATAGCCTCAACATCAGCTCACTGCTCATAACTGCTATAAAGTATTCAGCTGTCCTGTTGCTGCATAGTGAACCAAATAATATGACTACCAGCAGCCCAAGGATATTTTATTCAGAGATCATGACTGCGCCACGTGTCTGCTCGTAACCACAAATATCACAACATTGAAGTTAGCGAGATAGCTATACCCATAGCTTTGGTGCTTAGCTCCGCTGTCGCTCGTCATGTGTTCTGCAGTAAACTACAAACCGAGGTGACGAAGCTTCATGATATAAGCATTGCGACTTTTATTCTCCGACTCACTTAGCAGATGTATGGTATTGAAGCCTCGTGGCGTCGCGCGGACGTCCTGAACACATCATCAGGTGTTATGGTCTTGGACGGCGTCTCATATTGAACGTCAATATTTGTATCTCTTGTCAAGATCTCTGTTTGCAAATGAGGCGTCACAATCGAAGAGACGGTTGAAATTACAGATCATACGATGCAATAAACGCTGACATGCCTGTATGCCTGATCAAGTAGCTTCCACTAGTTAGTCTTCTTCAACACTAAAGCAAGTCTTCTGACGTCCAGATTCATAGCCACAAGGGTGCGATTATTGTCGGCCCAACCATCAATAGCTGGCGTCATTCGGGGAGACCGCCTATTTTTCCTGTGCTAGAGCGACTATATTTCCTGTATCCCTAATTACCTCTATTGATAGCGATAGTAGCGATAGCAATAGCGACGATGAGGATAGCGAAGACGACGATAACGAACGACGACGACGATAAACGACGACGACGACGATAAACGACGACGACGACGAACAATAACGAACGACGACGACGACAACGAACGATAATAACGATAAACAATAACGATAACAAATAATAACAACGACGAACGACGACGATAACGACGACGACGACGAACGACGATAACGATAGCGATAGCTATAATAATAATAATAATAGCGACGACGACGACGACGACGGTAACTTAGAGTATAAACGCAGGAAAAGTAGTCGCTCTAGCACAGGAAAAATAGGCGGTCTCCATTCGGGCTGCCAGCTCAGTGTTCTTGTCCGGTACGTGAAAGAAGAGACAACAGGAAACTACTGACGGGTATAGTGAGTAGCTGCTTGGGCGTCGTCTTCTTGGAGCATTTCTTTCGACTCACCCAGTGGAAACGAGCAACAGTGACGACCAGACCTGGGGCTTCAATAAGCGTTCGGTTTGCATTCCTCAAACGCAAGTCGAGGATCCAGTTCTAGGAGATGTTCCGCGGTTCTTCAGGCCGATTGCTTCGCGTCGTGTGCCGCTTGTCCTTGCCTCCCTTGGCGTATTCCTCGCAAGACGGATGCGTATGGAGACGCTGAGTTTGTGACCGAATATAGGTAATATCTCCGAAGAGAATAGCTATTACTACGACTCAACTCTCCGTCTTTTAAAACACGTAGACGCACTCGTCTGTCCAGAGCTTTAGACTAACGGTCGAGTATTAGTATACTGGCTGCTGCTCGATACGCTGCCCGTGAAATAACGTCCTTCCAGCTGTGCCTTTGGCGGGGATGATCATGATGTCCTTGCGACATCCACGACGACCATCGCAGCCCCGGTTTCCCATGGGGATCCGAGCCGTTGAGGCCATGCATACCGGCTACTGAAGAGGCAGCTATATTGTTAAAATTACAGGGCATGTGTGAGCTCTCTGCCCTCCCCGTTTTCCTGGACAAAACGAACTCATCAAACCTTTCGACTTCGCGTTTATGTCCCTTCAATTCACGTTCCGTCAGTTGCCAGAAACGGCAAGTCTCCCAGGCCCCACTTGTCGCCGTGATCCGCAGCTTGCCGGAGCTCATGTGGATATCCCGACCAGGGCATGAAATGACTCCGCAACTTGCCCACAGCATCGAAAAATTCAGCAAAAAATGAAATGAGCTAGGTCCAGGCTCCTGTATCTCCTCGACGGGGAATTGAACCCCGGTCCCCGGCGAATCGTGAAATGACAAGCCGATATCCTCACCACTAGACTATCGAGGATTGAGTTGATTGGTTGACAGCTGAGCTCACAATGGGAATTATGAAGGGTTGCCGTCCTGAGATCCACAGCAAGATGTTCGCAAAGCAGTGGAATGGTCCTGCTGTTATGTCTCCATTGATTTTGATGAGTTTATAAGCTTTTTCTTGACCTTGGTTGTGGTTATTTGCCGCTTGGTCAGGTGGTCGAATGTGTGAGTCTTCGTTATGATCATGGACGGCAATCTGATCTCGACTTTCGGCTTCGGCGAAGAGAAAACATTACCCGTTTCTTCATCTATTGAACTCAGAGTGATATTCATTGTGTACCACAGAGGGAAAATTCAACATAGTTGGCTAGATCTTTTAAAGTCTAAGCAACCCACTCATCAGAGTCTTTGTCCCTAAGATTTCCCCATTGATGTCGTTCTCCGGACATTCGACTTAAACATTCCAATGTCGTCCCCGCTTCAATTGAAGTGAGGCGAACTTCAACCAAAGGTTTGAAGAAGTTATCACCCTCAAGATAGTGTCGTTCATACCTTACGCCTCACGAAGCTCCACCAAAGTCGTACAATCGTGAAGCTATGAAGTCATGTCCTGAATCAGTGTTGACAAGTCGATCGCGATTGAGTTGCAAGGAGTCGTATGAAACAGCTGTTCGAGACCACGGTCGAGACTGAAGATCCCATTCCCAGAGCGCGCACCTTCGGGCAAGCGATACTTATGGTTCAGCATGGGCCAGCGCGCGGCGTAATCCATCAAGCATGGAGGTTGTCCGGCAAGCTCACCCTCGACAAATCAAACCGTCTAACGGCTCCCATCGGAAAGTTCAGAGAAGGGATATCCCCTCATGGTTTGGCTGTGCTTCAAAGGCTAAACGACAGGGCGCATTGAATACCCGCCCGTGATGAACCTTGGGGTGGGAAGCTGGCCGTTGTCAACTGTGCATGGCCCGACTCATTCACATCGTCCAAACCAAATTCAGACTGCAGTAAAGTCGATAATTAGTTGACTTGGCAAACATTTCAGGTTTGCCATGATTAAAGGACCTGCCACACCACCCCGGAGCTAGGCTGCGAACACTAGCAGGCCAGTCGCTGCAAGTTTCCCGTCTGCGAACCGCTTTAGAGCGGAGGTATGCCGTCACCTTCATGGAAACTTCAGATGAAACCAAGGCTTCAAGTTGTTCATTGATGGCTGAGCAATAAAACCAAGACGTCTTGGAGTTTGGTGTGCATATGAACAAGTTGCCCCCTCTCACTCCATTAGCAGTTCTGATTCCTTCCCGGTTAGCAAACATTCCCGGTGGTTTTTCGTCGTCTTCAACATGTCGTTGGATAACCTCACCTTCAAGAGCCACACCATCACGATCGCCAAAGACGCGCCGTCGCTGATCTTGTCGCCATGGAGGGTCTTTGACAAGGTTTTCGCCTCGATTGCGGGGTATCCGGCGGGCGAGTTCGAGTACGCATACGGCAGCACGCCGCTTTCGACTTTGACGGAGACGCTGGTTATCATCGCGCTATACCTGGTCATCATCTTTGGCGGACGCGAGGTAATGCGGGAACGCAGGCCTCTCGAACTCAACAGCCTCTTCAAGATCCACAACCTGTTTCTCTCAGTTCTCAGCGCAGCATTGCTTCTTCTGATCGTCGAGCAAATCGTCCCACAACTCTGGCGCGATGGTCTTTACCATAATATCTGCACGTATGCTGGCGCAACACAGCCGTTGGTCACTCTGTACTATGTAAGTCATCAGAACCCAGGTCTTGAGTCCTTTCCCCTAGCTAACATCGAAAACGCAGGTCAATTACCTCGTCAAGTACTACGAACTCATCGACACCGTCTTCCTGATGGCCAAGAAGAAGCCCCTCACCTTTCTTCACTGCTACCATCACCCCGCGACAGTGTTCCTCTGCTTTACTCAGCTTTACGGCAACACGCCCATCTCATGGATCCCTATTTCGTTGAATCTGCTTGTCCATGTCGTGATGTACTGGTACTACTTTCAAGCCGCTCGTGGAGTCAAGGTGTGGTGGAAGAAGTGGATTACGAAGCTGCAAATCATGCAGTTCGTCCTTGATCTTGGTGAGTCGCACGTTCATGACCTACGTAACGCCAATATCTGAGAACTTTGGTGCTGACTGTTTACCCTTCACATACAGGCTTTATCTACTTCGTTTGCTACGACCACTGGGCTGACGTCTACTACCCCTGGCTCCCACACATCGCCCGTTGCGAAGGTGAAATCACTGCGGCTGTTACCGGCTGCGTCGTCATCACCTCATATCTGTTACTTTTCGTGGCGTTCTACATCAACACGTACAGAAATTCCAGCCGCAGCAGGGCTGCAGCCCAAAAGCCCAAGATGGGCACCAGCGAGAAGGCAGCCCTCTCGGCAGCTGCGGCGAGAGACGCGACGACGCCAGTTCAGACCTGAAATGTAAATTCGATGAGCGCATGTATAAACCGGGTGATACCCATGGGAAATCCTGGCTCTGGACCGGATCAGAGCTCGAGGTCGGACGATGTTTCAAACACCAAGGTATAGTTCTGTGGCGGGGAGAAGACGTGGGGGTGGCGGAATGGCCAATGCTGATGGTCAACGGCTTGATGTTAAGGCCAATCCGGACAATAAGCAATCCTGTAATTTTCATATGTTTGACTCACTAATGTCGACTGGCCTTTGATTCTTGTGTAGTTCTATTCAAAAAATCGACAGAGGCTGTCCATATGCAACCAACAACGCTTCCATTGGATTACCTGAAGAGTCCAACGGGTCGAATCATGAATTTTACCGTATGCGGAATGCCAAGCAAGGGCAGGGAACCGTAGTTCGACCTAATCCCAGTTCGGACGACTTCTTCCTTTGCAACTCGTCCCGTCCCCCCTGCCAACTTGAGAGCAAGCTTTCGTTTCTTCCTCATCACCAAGCAAGCAATGGCCAACCCCAGAAAGACGATGTTTTGCAAAACAATCAGCATTCACATGCGAAAACTTAGTAACGTTTGACCAGCGAAGTGAATTAGAACAGCAGGTTCCTGCCTCATATGTCTCAGTAAGCGCTCCGGAGTGGACTCCGGCAGTCGTCCACTGAGCGGATGATCGACAACAGGCATCCCCCCTGCTGTGCGGACGCTTCGCGTTCTTCAACTTCTGGAGAGAGACGCGAGAATCGAGATCCTCACAAGCGCGGCCCGGATAGTCGCGACATTGGGACACCGTGCCGTTCTTCGGAACGGTCACTCCCGCTCTGCGTCCGTGTGTGCTGCGCATATGCAGCCTTGGACTCATCGTATCCTTTTTCGCGAAATGTGCCGAACAGCCACACAGCCTCACTTCTATTTTCTCCAAGCCATATTTCGAAAAGACTTCGGGTGGCACAACGGCTGTGCAGCAGCAGAATAAGATCATAGCATTGGAATCTCGTCCGTTCCCTGCGACGCAAACCGGCTGTTTCCGTCGATCTTGTGCGTGCATACCGTCCGGGAACCCGGTCCGAGTACGCTTCCCCATCGGCCTCCCGCACGGCGCCCTCGGCGAAGTTTTCTTAGGTATTTCGACCTGCATTAGACCCTGAACCGGCGCAAAGTTGAAGTGATTCCAGTGGATCTTCGGCAGAGAGCTATGATTTGTGCTCGAAGCCGGGTTGGCGCGGATCGAGCCGGCGTTCCTGGTGCCTTGCTTGCATTCCTGCAGCTACCTGGCTAGCAGAAATGTTTCGTTTCCCGCCAAAGAGAAAGAAAATGCATGTTTTGTGCTGTAACAAATCTGTTGAACCATCTTCGTTTGAGCCATTCGCAGCGGCTACACCCGTGTGTTTCTTTCAGAGAGATCTGAACCTTCCATTTACTTACACATCTAAGCCTCCAACCCCAGATTCCAACCATGAATCCATTCTTTCCTGTGAACAATCAAGTTTCACCTTCTTCAAACCCCAGAATAGCTCCAACTTTCTCAACAACCCCAAGGCAGCTTCTTGTCCTTCCAATTGGCCTTCCCAAAGTCACCAGCTAGCACCGGTTCGCGCCTCTGTCGCCCAGTCACCCCTCACCATCCCTTAGCTCCCCCGGGAAATTCTTTGTTCGTCCCCTCAACTCAATGACATCAATTAGTCCGTTTTCCTCCCCACTGGTTCTCGACCCTTTCCCGGAAACATCCTCCCCTCCATCCGCGCGCGCCGCTAAACCCAATCCCTCCATCAAATCGCCCACTGGCTTCGTCCGCCCAATCCGATCACTCCGTCAGACTTTGGGGTCTCATCGACAAGCTACGCAGCAAAAAGAGAGAGTCCAAACCAGACCAAAGACCCGCGCCGTCTGCAGGGTCATCCGGCCCCGGCTGACCTGCATGCCGACCTGACTTACACGCAGACCCGACCCGGGCAAGAACCGAGACAAACAAACGACGATCTCGCCCCGCCGCTGCTTATCTCGAAACGCCACCAAAGCGACGACACCAAGTCAAACACCGTCCCGCCCAGCTGAAGACGTTCCCTTGAGTCTCGCATGGCGCCACCGACGATGAGGTCGTCACGATTAGCGTCCGGACGGGCGAGACAAGGTCGATTGCCGAGTGAGATTGTGGAGGGGACGTGTATGTGTGTGCTTGTGTGTGGAGAGGGGGAAGGGCCTCTGTTTCTTTAAGCTGGATGAGGACACCACCACGCCCACAGACCTGTCATATCACCATCTAGCACTGACATCCGTCATCCAAGTCAAAACTCGTCGATTCGCCTCAAGTAGAAGGCTTGTCTCGTCGCAAATTTCCTCTTGCTAGAGTGGCTGAAAGCCTCAAGACTCATCCACAATGGCCCGCGACGACGACAGCAAGTCACCCGACGGCTCTCCACGGCGGCCGTCTCTGGGATCAAGAGATGAGCGTCCGTCCTCGGAATTCCTGGGCGCCGAGCGCTCCCGCATCTCCATCATCGCAGAGGACTCAGACGAGCGTACGGACCGCACTTCAGGCTCATCTCCAGAACTTGACGATGGCGACGAGAAGCCATCCCGGTCATCGTCGTACTCCGACCATGACGACGATGACGATGATGACGAGGAGATTCTTCCCGAGTCCCTCACGGAGGACTGGGAGGAGAAGATGTCCCGCTTCTCCCAAGCAAACACGCTCCAAGACCGACGCCGACGAGAATCAGAAACCGTCGTCGTCCTCCCCGACGAAAGGGCAGACAGGAGGAAGAGCACCGCCAGCGCAACCTCGACCGCGTCCCGCTGCTCACACTGCGGACACCACCGCCGCGCCTCGTCAGTCACGCTGGCGAACGCCCCGGCGATACCGATGCGCAAGTCCTCCCTGCCGCAGCGGCACGGCTCCCTGCGGATAACACCACGCGTGCAGCCCATGTCGCCCAAGGCGGCCGCCGCCTCCGAAGCCGCCGCCGCCGCCGCCGGTTGTTCGGAGCAGCGTGCGTTTCCCCTGGATGTGAAGAGGGTTCCCTCGCATGCCATGTCAGACGTGCAGGTCGCGCGGCACATGCAAACCGACGGTAACAACTTCTCCGAGCCGCGCTCCGAGACGGCATCGATCATCTCGTCAATCTTCGCGCCGTCGCTGCGGCATCTGGCGAGTCATCCTTCTCTGAACGGGTCGGTGGGCACGCCTGTGAGGAGAGGGTCGATCGTCACGCCCGTCGCTGAGCAGAGGCATCCTGGAAAGGCTGGGGCGCGGATCAGTCGCTTCACAAGGCCGTTTGAGCCGGATATCGACGAGGATGACGGGGAAGATTATCTGCGGCAGGTTAGGAGGTTAGAGGCGCTTAGAGCACAGCAGAGAATCTCTCAAGTCCTGGCGGCGGACATATTTTGCGAGAAGGAGGAATGGGTTGAAGGATGGCCGTTGGTGTTCCTTATCATCGGCATTTGCCTTGTGGTGTTTATAATCTCGGTGCACAGGACGATTATCACGACCGTAAGTTGAATGGCTGTATTGGAGTGACGCGATGCTGACACAGGTAGGCCATTCCTCAAATTACCTCGGAGTTCAAGTCCACATCGGATATTGGGTGGTACGGCTCGGCATATCTTCTAACGGCATGCGCTTTTCAACCTCTCTTTGGCAGAATCTTTGTGCTCTTCTCGGTCAAGTGGTCGTATCTCCTGGCAATGTTGATGTTCCTCGGCGGATCTCTCATATGTGCCCTATCTCCAAGTTCCATGGTCCTCATCATAGGCCGTGCCGTGGCTGGATTTGGAAGTGCTGGCATTCTCACGGGCAGCTTCGTTGTGGTTGCGACTGCGATTCCGTCGAGACTGCGACCGGCTTACACGGCTATCGTAGGACTCATGTATGAGACCCCCCCACCCCAAGACCCAATGTTTGCTGACTTCCTGCAGGTTCGGTATCGGAACCACTGTTGGCCCTCTGCTTGGGGGTGTTTTCACTGATCTCGTCGTGAGTGGTCCAATCTGATTCTTTTCCTGACAAGAGACTGACAGACTGTTAGACGTGGCGATGGAACTTCTTCGTAAATCTGCCAGTTGTAGGCGCCAACATGATCATCTTTCTCGTCTTCTTTCACCCCAGACAGCCCCCTCGCGTCAGACCGAGGTTTCTCGACAGAATTCTGGAGCTTGACCTCCTCGGCAACGTCTTTCTTTTGGGCGCGTGCGTGATGCTGTTCATGGCCCTCGAACTGACCAATCGTGGCCAAGCATGGTCGAGCATCAAGATCATCGGCCTCCTATCAGGATCAGGGGCGACCGCTATCGTTTTCGCAGTATGGCAATGGTGGAGGCAGGACGGCGCGTTGATCCCTCCGGGCATCATCACCCATCGAACAGTCGCGGCATCCTGCGTTGCGGCCTTCTCCACGTACGGCGCGCTCATGATCCACACGTATTTCCTGCCGCTGTGGTTCCAGGCCATCCGCGGCGAGGACGCCATAATGTCCGGCGTGGACATGATACCCTACGTGGCGACCATCGGCATCTTCTCCCTGCTCTCAGCGGTCTTCGTATCGGTCGTCGGCTACCCCGTGCCCCCGGCAGTTGTAGGCGGCATGATCGGCACAGCAGGCTGTGGCGTTCTGCGTTTGCTGTCTCCAAGCACACCGATCGCCTATTGGATAGGTTTTGAGATCCTCGTAGCTGCAGGCTTTGGCATGTCGATCCAGCAGGGCTTGACTGCGGTGCAAGCCGTTCTTCCCCCCGATGACATTTCTGTTGGCACCGCTGCTGTCGTCGCTTCTCAGTCTCTGGGAGGCGCCATCTTCGTCTCTGTGGGCAACACGCTGTTCCAGAATTACCTCCTCCGAGCTGCGACTAAGAACCTGGTCCCTGGTGTCAACATCCGCGCGGTTCTTAGAGCTGGTGCTACAGCGTTCCGTACAGCAGTTCCTGCAAGCGCGCTGCCCAGAATGATGACGGTGTATAATGATGCTTTGAGGGTTACTTTCACAGCGGCCATCCCGTTGGCAGGGGTGGCAGCTATTGCGGCATGCTTCATGGAGTGGAAGTCAGTCAAAGTAAAGAAGGCTGCGTAGCTGTAGATAAGTGGAGGATTGAAAAATGAAATGCGATTGCTCGAATGAACATTAGAATTTCCCCCTGGCCCCTTACCCCAGCGATGGCGTTCGGGGGCTGAAAATAAAGTGTGCCTTACCCGCGACATTCTCGGCCGTTGGAGAGACATCGACGGGAGCTTGTAGCAAGCCACGCCACACCTCTGCATCATTTCGTTGGCGAAGTTATTTAAGGCAGAATTACAGGAGCAGATTGAGGTACCCGCCTACCTCAATTCGCCTTGTAGGGACGATTTGAGGGGCGCCGGTGTGCTGCTGAAACCGTCTAGCTGCCACGATCGCGATGTGATTCGTCGTATGAGCCGGCAAGCGATCAGGGATGCGAATCCCACAGCGAGGGACCCCAGTTTGGTATGACCGCAAGTCTTCGAACCAGAGCGTGAGTAACTGGTGTTGTTTGCATTGGCGAAAGGCGGGCAACAGGGGTAATTTCAGCCGCCAAGAAGCTGCAATACAACGCAAAAGCAACGTCGGTGGTTCGTAAAGAGATCTGCGCGGCGCGGTACCTTTGGTATTTATCAGTGTTCGTCCCAGTTTTCACTTATTCTCCCCGGCCCCCCGGCCCCCCTCTCGTCGCCTGAATCTTTCTCCAACTCAACATGAAAATGCATCTGTCGCGCTGGAATCTCGCGGCGCTCTCGTTGGCGTCCTTGGCGGCTGGACAGACACAGACATGCTACTGGCCAAGTGGTTCATCGGCGCCTCTACTGCAGGCCTGTTCGGTTGGCTCAGGCAACGAAGCTGCCGCATGCTGCTTCAATAATCACTATTGCATGACCAACGGCCTCTGCCTGTCGCCTACCGAAGGAACTTGGTACCGGGGCGGATGTACGGACAAAGACTTCCAGCAGACGGGATGTCCGAAATACTGCGACACAACTGATATTGTAGGCGCAAGTAAGTCGATACCCTCAAGGTTCAGTTGCGACAAAGGCGCAAGCCTGGCAGATGAAGGCTGACTCGGTTTGGCAGCACCGAATCGCCATGCAGGAGTGTGGGCATGCGCTTCAAAAGTTTTCGCCTGCACCAGTCTCGATAACTGCTCGAAGCAGAACTTCACTGTTGGAGCATACAGAGCGGTGATGAATGTGGCCCTTTCCACGGACCTCGCCGACAGCGCAACAACGGCAAGATCATCAGCGTCGGCGTCAGCGTTTGCGTCAGCGACCAGCGGAAGCACCGGAGCCTCAGGAACAGCCTCGAGTGATGCGACCGGTTCGACATGTCCGGCCGCAGAGAATGGAATCTCGACAGGCGCCGCGGCCGGCATCGGGGTGGGAGTTGGTCTGCCGTTGGCTATCGCGGTTGGTGCGTTGACCTTCATGCTCATGCGCGAGAAAAAAAGGTCAAGGGCAGCGCAGGCGAATCATCAGCAGCCTGGATACGGCCAACAGCCCGGATTCAATCAGCAGCCCTACACGAGCACGCCGTCGCACTGGGGCAAGCCGGAAGGCCATTATGTCCCCAACGAGGTCTCGGGACACGCAGCGACGCACGAGTTGGCGGACACACAAGGCAGACACGAGCTTGGCCATTGACGAAGGAAGGCCTCAGGGTATTGACGGACGAAGTAACGACGATTCGCTAAACCAGATCTCATCGCGGATATATGGTCAAATCGCCTGAGAGGGTCGGCAGGAGTCGCTGGGAGGGTAACGAACCCCTTGAGGCTGGCAATAAATGCCGTGACCCTGCCGTTACTGGCTGCCTGTTCTCGTCAAGAGAGAGAGACATGAGGACACCAACGCGTGGTCCAGCTCTGACGACCCACGCCGATGCCGACGGTGCGTTGATCGACCTGAAGCCACCGCCAGGTGCTAATGACGGGTGAGGGCCTATAAACCAAGAAGCGGCATGCGCTTGGGTGGCATTCGATATCGGGACAAGATCTGGAAGCCGGGGTTGATCCTTTCGAGGCCGTAGGATTCGGGATGGCGGGAGATGGACATGAGCAAGTCATCAGGATTGCCGAAAGAAGGAAGGGGGACCTCCATCAGACGAACCACTTATGCGGCTCATGCACAAGCCGAGGGCCGTGCCGCTGCATAAATTTTATTCACGCAGTAGAGTACGAATCGACCAATCAAATTTCATCGGAAGCCTGAATTGCTTGTAGCACGTCCCCTAGCCGACACCTCTTCTTTCAACCATCCATCGTACAAACATCAACTTGCATCAGCCTCTTTTTCATCGGCAAAGCAAGGTTACCATCGCCAGCCGTGCCGTGGCTTTTCGCCTCTGTTGATTCCATCATGAACGTACCATATGTTTGACAGCGGCCGTTGAAGTTTCAATAGGTCGGTCAATCGAAAACAATCGGACGAAACGCACGATAGACGGCTTACTTTGTCGGCAGGGTCTCCCAGCAATGGCACAGACACCATCATGACTATCGCGAACCACGTTTCTGGTATCTCCGAACCACAGACTTGGGCATCGTCTCTTTGCTCTGCCTTGACACCACCACGATCCAGCCACTCAAAGCGCTGAAGGTGGCTCATGGCGTCCTTTCCAGGAAACCCCTTACGCTAGCGCCCTCCAGGGCTGACCTCTTCTCCATTTTGGGCCGTACCAAGCTGCATGGACTCGCGCCGGCGCCCCAGATTGCGGCTCACAACGAGCGTTGTGCGCTACAAACAATGCTTCTCTTTGTCAGGCTATAGTCATCGCTGGATCAATCTTGCTCAGTCTCAATTGGGTCTGGGCCCAGGCCAAATTCATGCAGAAGTAAGCACCAACATGGAAGAAGAAAGCTCCATTCAGATTTCCACGGCTTTTGCCGTTTCTCTTTCGGCAGATGCGTGGCGGAGCTTGCTATCCCGCGGCCATGGCATCTCCTGCGGGCGCCAGCCAAGCGGCGTTCTAGCACCTAAATGTAATTTAATTCCGAGATGCTGGGAGGCGTTGGAGCCAGTCTCGTCCCCGGCGACCCCTGTTTAAGACTTATACCCAACCCAGATCTACACCACATCTATCATCTTGGTCACTTCTCTGTTACGTCAATAATCTGAAAAAGTATTTTTTTAGCTTTGCTTGTGCAAGTCAACCCCTTAGCTGGGTGCTCTTGGCTTGAATTCAGCACATTTCGATCCTACCTCGAGCCAGGTTTGCTTCGCGCGCAACAAGATGGACGACCACGAGGCCCAGTATCACCAGCAGCAACTCGAGTGGCATCAGAAGAAGCACGAACAACAGGTGCAACGACAGCGGCAGCTCAGAGGGCCCGACGATGAGGCGCAGACACATTCGCCAACATCGTCCTCGTCGCCGCCGCCACATTCGCCCAAGTCGCTGCAGCAAACATCCCTGACAACCCTCAAGAACGAGGACGAGAAATCCCAGACCAAGCAACAGAGCCTACTCGATGAACAGCCCGGCCTAGAGCCTGCCCCAGTTCGCTGGTCCAACGCCCCGATTCCATACACGCCACACGAGGACGTTCAAACTCCAGCGGGGCAGAGCTCAATTGTGAGCCCGGGAGCATTGAGTCCTGGAGGGCAAACGCTCACTTCAGACGCGAAGTGGCTGGAGAGTCAACTCTACGCCGTGCCAGCTGAGTCAACATCACCACCGCCGCCACCGCCAACCGGCAAGCGCCGAATTCTTGGTCTTTCTGTGCCCGTCTTCTGGGGTCTTGTCATTGCCCTGGTGATTATCCTGGCCGCAGGACTCGCTGGCGGTGTCGCAGGCGGTCTGATAGCCCAGAAGGCCAATGCCTCACCCGAGTAAGCCACCCCGAACCGAACTTGAATCGTCGCCAAACTAACCTTCCAGCAGCCCAACGTCAACCGCCGACTCTGCGTCTTCCAACCCATCGGCAACCACGACAGCCTCAGCCTCCGCAGCAGCAACCGCTCAAGCCTCCGGCAGCGTTCTCCCCGCCCCTACCGACGGCGGCTGCCCCAAGATCAACTCGACGACATTCACCCCGCTCGATGCCGTGGGCGAGGCTATGGGTCTCAGCAACGGGCAGGGCCAGACCTTCCGCCAGCTGTGCGAGGTCAACTACCCGGGCGGAGCGGCCTACGGCAACCCCGGCATCTACGACATCCTCAAGGCGTACGTCGCGACGTTTGATGAGTGCATGACGCTGTGCGCGGCGTATAATCAGGCATACTACCTCAATCTCGGCAACGGGGACGTGGCCAATGGGGGATACTGTCGGTCTGTGGCCATGATCAAGACGCCGGGCGAGTATTGCTACTTGAAGAATGGAACGGGGATATCGGATACTTTTGGACATCCCAAGGACTTTATTAGTGCTGTTGTCTTCTCTGGTCTCGACGTCTAGTGTTGGTTCCTAAAGGGTTCGGAACGTTTCTCATAGGTTAATGCGCGGCGTTGGGGTAAAAGGAATACCATCGTTTAATGTCCTACTACTTATCATAATCTACCGAACCGAAGTCTGTTTCCTCGCATGGATGCGAACCCGCTTTCTACCAAACATGTCACGCCATGTCACGTCAAGGAACTATGGTCATGCGTCAATCGTTTCTCGTTATCATATCTTGCTCATCTAGCTGTCTGCTCCATCATACTTGGCCACCATGCCCTGCTGACCGTGGCACGGGGTCTCCATCTTCTGTTACTAGACCATGAGGTTTCCGGCAGCTAGCTCACTTCTTGCTGGAACCGCTGTATCCGGAAGAAGACTTGTCGCCGCTGGGCGAGGTGTAGGTCGAGCCACCCTGGCCGTCGTTGTAGTAGGTGCTGCCGTTGGGGTTGGAGTAGTAGTACGATCCGTCACTGATGGAATCGATAGACGTCAGCCCGAAACCACCAGCAGTCAAGACAATTGGACCTTACGAGTTGGAGTAGTGGTACGAGTTCGAGTTCGAGGCGCTGCTGCCGTAGTCGCGGGCGCAGTAGTGGTTGCCCTGTGAACCCATCAACGTCAGTCAGCGTGCTCCGTGGTTTCGAGCAAGGTGAGGTCGAGGAGGACGGACCTGGCTGTTGGTGCCGGAGCTCTTGTACGAGTATCCCTGGTTGCTAGGCATCTTGGCAGTTGTTCAGAGATACTTGAGTCTGTGAGTTTAGTGGTGGATGTTGATTTGCTTTTTGGTGAGTGATGCGTTTGATGAGATGCTGAAGAGAGCCCGCCTGGAGAGGCGGGGGAATTAAATAGGAGGTTGATCACAAGCCACGCATCTATCTCACCTTCCACCCCGCATCTTAGATTGCTGAGACAGGGAAGCTTCCTGTTGCTGCAGGGGAAGCTGCAAACAAGGGGGAAGCTACGTCAAACTAAGGGAGCCCGTGCGCCTAACCTTCTTATCTTCAACTCTGAGTGAAAGACACGCCATTTCTTTCACAAGCGAGCAGTTTCCAAAAAGAAAGCATACTGAGGGGTTGAAGCTCCCTTTTCAACAAGCAGCTTGTGGTAAGGGAGCTTTGGCCGCGTGACGTCTGTCAGGACCCCGCCGCGGCAGGGACTTGACGCTATCGTGAGGTTTGCATGGCAGGGCTATCCCAGTACGTCTTGGCAACCTCACCCAACACCGAAGCCGCCGGTCGATAGGTACGTCGAGCTTAGGACAGCAATACACCGACGGAGACTTTGTAAAGTCAAGCTGAGACGCCAGGCCGAGGCTCAACTTAGCATTCCGACTCTTGAGTCGTGGGCGAGGGGGAGGTGAGAAAGTCACAGAGCCAGACAGGCGTGCAAGCCAGCTGACTGAGTCGTAGTCAACCTGGAGAGTGAGGAGTTCCTTACGAGTACCAATGGATGGACAACCTCAGATGCTCTAACGCGGATGAGTTGCCATCCAACACGCAAGTCAAATAAAGCATCCTTTTCAACGAACAGCTCGAAAATCAAACGTAGAAATCATATTTTGCGCCTGGTATATGCGAATAAAGAAAGCAAGCAGGCAACCTTCCCATATTGTACCAAACCAAGGATAAAAAGCAGGCCAGCAAAAGGCCGCACCAGTTGCCCCCCAAACCCCATATGCATCATCGTAACCATCATCTCGTTTTCATTGGACCGTCAAGTCATTTCATACCAACACTTGACAAACCAACAAAGTCAGCATCTCATTCAAACCAAGGCAAGGCGAGGGGGAAAAAAGGAAGAAAGAGTAAAAGAAAACCCCACGGCGGCAAACGGAAATAGCACAACCAACGCCCCCTCCCGCTTCCCACTTCCCCCAATCCAAGGCCGTCCTGATCGGCCCCCCGCCAAAAAAGAAATTCTTCAAGTGACAAGGCTCCGTTAGATAAGATCTCACTTACTTCTTTCCGTATCCGGAGCACGTCCGGTACCCACTGGCCGAGGTGAACGTCGACCCGCCGTTGCCGTCATATTTGCTCCCGTTGTTGGGATTGGTGTAATGGTAAGAGCCGTTTCTGCGCGAATTTTCTGCCCATCAGCCTTCTTCTTTTGCTGCTTCGTCGTTTTCCCCTAGCTGGGACGCGCGGACGCGCGTGGGTTTTGGTCGTGATGAAAAGACACTTGAAGGGGGAAAAGGATGAGAGAGCTTACATGCTGTTGGGATGGTGGTATCCGTCTTGTTTTGAAGAAGAGCCGCCGGCGTCGCGGGGGATGTGTTGGCTGCCCTGCTTTTCTCTGGTTGTAAGCAAAAACAATCTCCCAGCCTCCGAAGCCTCGGCATCGCGAGATTAGAGTTTCCGGGATGAGATTTCTTCTTTACCTGGCTGGTGCTCCCCGAACTCTTGTAAGTGTACCCCTTGTTGCTTGGCATGTTGAAATCGTCGATATGTTTGGCGGGGAGGGCTGGGCGGCGGATCTTGAGCCTTTCTTGACTGCGGCTTCAATTCATCCAAGAATCGGAGAATACAAGTCTTCGATGGAGCTTTCGTCGGGGTTGGCGTTGTTCACGAGACAGGCAGGGGGCGAGTTTGGCGTGTGAGAGAGGGGCAGAATAGGTGAGAAAAAGGGGGATAGTCGGGCACTTTAAAAAGCACCAGAAGCAGCAGCTTTTAGCGGCCGGGTGGAGATGGGAAAGGTGAATTAAATGGTTCTCCAACCACGACAAACTATTCACCGACGAGATACTTTTACTGGCACATGGGCTGATCATGGCGATGCGTGTTTTGAAACGATACGCTTGCCTATTACCCCGCCCTTGGACGAAGACATAGGCACATAGCACGACACGGGCGTACACACACGCGCCCGCACACACACACACCTCTTTCCCCGTACACACACACGGACGACATTCGGGCAGAGCTGCGTATTTTTTTGGATGTCTGGCTGGCTTTCGTCAATGCCTTGGACGGGGGGGTTGGTGGTCCTTTGGGTATGGATACACCAACAATCACAACACCACATCTACGATGGGACGACTGGGGAGGGAGCGGACGCGGGGACCCAGAACGAAGCTAGCTGCCGGCAGCAAGGAACCACATCAGCAGCAGCAGCAAGCAGAAGCAGAAGCAGCCAAGCGGGCTGACGGGGGAAAGTGGGCAGGGCGAAGATGCGCGCCGCCGCCGCCTCGTGGGCCGAGCGAGGCGACAAACAAATGAGAGGCGAATGAGATTCCGTAGAGCCATGCGCTGGCATTGCGTCTGGGCCTGACTTCGGGGGTATTTTTAAGCTCCATGTGGGGGTGCTGGGTGAGAGCTGCTGCTGCTGCTGCTTGCTGCTTGCTGCCCGCTGTTGCTGATGGCAGCTGGTTTTTATGGGACGAAGCGAGCAGAAAGCCGTTCGAGGGGTGGGTAGGCGGCAGGCGAGCAGACAGAAGCAACAGGGACACGCAGTGTTGGTGGTGGTGGTGGTGGTGGCTCTCGGATGTGGGCAAGGTTGGGACGACATGGCACCTTGGATTTTACGGCGACGACGGCGGTCCAGGGGTGCGCATTGGGGGTTGAGGGAGGGAGGGTCAAAGGTGAACGAAGCTTCACTACCACCCCCCTCCTCCTGGTACCTGTCTTGTCGCCGCCGCTGCCGATAATGGGTTCGCTTTGCTCCAATGGACGGCGCCCACATGCAGCGAGAACCGGGAACGCCCCGCCGGCCTTACGTTAAGAAATGTCTCTTGATCAGAGGGTGCGGGTGGTGGGATACGCAGCTTATATCTCCGAGGTCCCGGCTTCGGGGCCTCGGACCTGGCTCCGAGCGGGTAACATCTCATCTCATCAATCTTCGGGAATCTGGATCTTGGGAGGGATCTAGAATGTCACCCCCTTTCTTTTCCAATCTCGGTTACGCGTGAAAATCATAAAAGTCTATTTCTTCTTTTTTTCCCCTCCTATTTGTCTAAAATTGGTCTAAGAGGGCTCTAGTGGGATATGTGCAGAGAGTGGCTCTCAAAGATGATGGTCAAGTCATTGCTTGTTCTCCTTGACGTCGCCGTCCTCGAGCTCGGCGATGAACTTCTCGGCGTCCAGGGCGGCCATGCAGCCGGAGCCTAAAAGCGATATAAACGTCAGCAAATGTCGGGGTTCCACAGCATACGCGGCTTAACAACAGCCAATGGCTTCGTGGGGAAGGTGAAAGGGACGGAAAAGCTCACCTGCACTGGTAATGGCCTGTCTGTATCTCTTGTCCTGGACGTCACCGGCGGCGAAGACACCCTCGACGCTGGTCAGGGGGGTGCCGGGCTTGGTGACGATGTAGCCCTCGTCGTCGGTCTCGAGCTGGCCCTTGACGAGGGTGGTGGCGGGCTCGTGGCCGATGGCGTAGAACAGGCCGTTGGCCTCGATCTCCTCTTCCTTGCCGGTGACGGTGTCCTTGACGACGAGGTGGCTCATGAGGCCGTCGGCGCCGCCCTTGATCTCGGAGCCGACCGAGTTCCAGCGGACGGTGACCTTGGGGTGGGCCAGCAGGCGCTTGGCCATGATCTGGGAGGCGCGGAGGACGTCGCGGCGGACGAGGACGGTGACGTGGCTGGCGTACTTTGTGAGGAACATGGCCTCCTCGGCGGCGGAGTCACCACCGCCGATGACGAAGAGGGGCTTGTTGCGGAAGATGGGGACGGCTCCGTCGCAGACGGCGCAGGCGGAGACACCGTTCTGCCAGTACTTGTCCTCGCCGGGGAGGTTGAGGCGGCGGGCGGAGGCGCCGGTGGCCAGGATGATGGCGTCGGCGGTGTGGGTCTCGTCGGGGGAGAACTCGGTCGAGTACTTGAAGGGGCGGGAGGAGAGGTCGAGCTTGGCGACGGTGTCGGTGATGATCTCGGTGCCGAAGCGGGCGGACTGGGCCTTCATCTTCTCCATGAGCTCGCCGCCCATGACGCCCTCGGGGAAGCCGGGGAAGTTCTCGACGTCGGTGGTGGTGGTGAGCTGGCCGCCGGCGGCGATGCCGTTGGCCATGAAGCCCTCGTAGAGGACGGGCTTGAGCTCGGCGCGCGCCAGGTAGACGGCGGCGGTGTGGGCGGCAGGGCCGGAGCCGATGACTGCGCGGAGGAGGGCATTGTTAGCTCATTGGAGGTCTTGCATTGAGTGCAGCAAGGAAGCAAGGAAGCAGTGAAGCCATCGTGAATCGATGTGAGGGGGAACGAGGAGGGGCCCGGAGAGGTAACGGTAGCAGCGGTAGCAGTGGTGGTGACGACTTACTGACGACCTTGGAATGCATGCTGCGGGCAGTTGTTTTAAAATCAACGGGGTTGGCGGTGTTCTTTTTCAGGGTGGTGGTGGCTGCAGCAAAAGACAGGCCGGTCGCGCTGGAGCGAAGAAGTGTTCGTCTGAGGGTTGAAGAGAACAGTTTGGCGGTGATATGCGCGTTCGGAACACGCACTATCCTCTCCAAAATGGCGGGGTATCTTTAAAAAGGAAAAAAGAGACGCAGTGTGAAGGGGGCGGGTTCGGGGAGTGGAGGGGCAACGTCCTCAAGGTGGAGGGGCAGCACCACGCAACGAAACACCAGGCGGGCTCTGCTTTCTGCTCTCTCTCCCAATCAGCTCCTCGCAAAGCTGCAACTCGTGCTATCGTTGACGATATCTGCTCGCTGCTACGCACTATCTATCAGAGTCAAAGACGGCGTCTGACTGGACGGCGACTGCTTCCAAGTGGGAATCGCAGCGCAAGGCTAGGACGGTTGGAGCTGTGCTGCAGTTGGATTTCTAATGGTTGCCGGGATTTGGCCCTGCCATGGTGGATTCCAGAATTTTTCGGGCGGCGGCGCGACTCAGGCTTCTCTGGCGGACGGCCACCCAAAAATGCGCAATCGGAGCGCCGGCTGCGCTGGATTACTTAAGCGCCGAGTCTCCGGGCGGTCACGCCAAGTACCACCCCACTTACCGAGGCTCGCCCGAGTGACATATCTCCGAGCGGAACGTGTGCTTTTTCGAATTCCGGTCTCGGGGCCGACTTTCCGCAAGGGTTCTCACCACGCGGTTGACGCATTTCCATCTTATCAATCAACGATCTCTATTTGGAATTCTCGTCTTCTGACGTCAATCAAGCCTCGTCAGGTTGATGTTCTGGACTGCCCAAGGCCGCTGTCGGTGGAGCCGGATGATGCGATTCCGTGTGGTGCAACATTTGATGACTCCTCATGATTGTTGAGCAATGCCAACAATTTGGAATTATCGTTGTCACCAAAAGAACTGCATGTTCTCCCTGTTCCATACCGACTTCTTTTCTTATAGAATCGTTATAACTTGAAATTGTCGTCGCCCCCGTTGTCGTTCTTCATCTCCGCACAACTTTGACCTCATTCTTGTGCACAGGAAATGCAGCCAGACAGACACCGGGAAAAAGGCAGTCTCTTACCAGAAGGACAGAACCCTCATGGTGTTGTTTCACGGGTACGATTGGGAGTAAGCCAACTGAGCAGTGGGTGTTGCGCATGGTGTCACCACCTACCTGGGCGGCTTTACCTCGCATCCCACACATCAAATCACAATCCTCGATAGTCTAGTGGTGAGGATATCGGCTTGTCAATCATACGATTCGCCGGGGACCGGGGTTCAATTCCCCGTCGAGGAGTCGTCCAGTCGAATTTGTTCGTCAATGAATAGATTCATTTTTTGCTAATTTCTCTTTTGCATGGTGTGGACGAGTTGCGGAGTCGCCCGCTTCCCGCCCTTGTCTAGATCCACCCATGCAGCATCCGGCAAGGTGCGGTCCACGGCGGCCAGTGGGGATCTTTGGGTCTGCCGTATCCGGTAAGAGTCTTTAAGAATAGACTTGCTAACAATTCAGTGGTCCCAAATGAGGAGCTCTGTATTGGTTTGTTGTATTGTGACTTTAATGTTAGTGTCAGATGGGAAGAGTCAGGAAACAGCTTTCAAGCAATAGAGGGTTTGCTATGATTTCCTGTATTGCGTACGAGCACAGCCTAATTGCGGTCGTCCTGTAGTTGCGCAGGCGCAGCGGCTTCTCAATACCTAGTAGTGTTCAACGTTTTGAACCCTACAGATGTCTTTTGGAAGTACCTAGCTGTGAAGCTCGGAAAATACGTTCTGAAGGTGGGTGGAAACCGGGTTACCTCATCAGAATAAGTATACCAGAGCCGATGTACAATATCCAGCTCCAGTAATCTCTTTGCTTAAATTGTTTTTTGATACAACAGATAGTGGTCCGCCTAATGAGCTGGAAGTGTCCGCCCGGAAAACAAAACTCCAGTAGATACTTCCGAGACCTAAGCATAGTGCATAATGAATAGTTTTGCTCAGTAATTTAGAAGAGACCGCCTATTTTTCCTATGCTAGAGCAACTATATTTCCTATATCCCTAATTACCTCTATCGATGACGATAGTAGCGATAGTAATAGCGACGATAAGGATAGCGAAGACGACGACGACGACGATAACGACGGCGATAGTAATAATAATAATAGCGATAACGACGACGACGACGACGACGACTACGACGATAACTTAGAATATAAACACAGGAAAAGTAGTCGCTCTAGCACAGGAAAAATAGGCGGTCTCATTTAGAAAGCTCAATCCGCGAGAATCAAAAGCCGTTCTTACACTTGGCAGCATGTAGTAGCGGCCTAGAACCCGAGAGGAGTTACGCACACTCTCTCGTGTGCTGTGCACCCAGAAACCATCCTTAGTCCCACACGGTGAAGCAGATCGAACCAGAGGGAAAAGCGTGTTGTGCTGGCTTGTAGAAGAAACCAGATCAGACATACGACATCAATCCAGCCCAGTCATTAAATTGTCGCCACCTGCCTTAGTGATGTGCCCCTGAACAAAGCGAATCTTTTCAGAATATTGATCCATGATTGCAGGTAACAGCCCTTGAGCTCCCTTGGCAGTATCCATCCTCGGAAACGAGACCATAGCCAGTTCGACAGCTTTCCGCATCGTGTCCAGCTGATCTTGGAGTGCTGTGAGGAGAATGTAGATGCACACTGGATTCGCGAGATCATGCACAGCTGCGATGTCAGGCACAGCGGCCGGCATAAACCCGAGCTCTTTCATGCTGGCGTTTGATAGCAGCGCTGGGTTGATTGCACATACACCCGGGTCGCCAGATACTGAGCAATCTGAATCCGATGACCGCTTCTTCAAAGATGGGAACGCCAGCTCGAGTATGTCAACGAAGACCTCCAGGACCATGGTGGCCGGTGACACAACCATCATCAGAGCCGTCTCGTCTGACATGGAGTCTAGCATGGGCTTGCGGAAGGCGAACTTGGCGCCGCCCATCATCAGCCAGGCGTTGAATTTTGTCACCTTCTGGGTGATGTGCAGCATCTCCTGGATGGCGTTGGAGGCATCGATGCCGGGATGCTGGGAGAACACGGGAGCATGCTCTCTCCTCTTTGCGACGAGCTGCTGCTGGAATGACGACAGCTGCTCGAGCCTCTTGAGGACGATGACTTCCGGCTTGGCGGCCTTCTTCAGTTCGTCAAAGTCATGCTGCAGTGGACAGTCTGCGGACGGGAAGCAGACGATGCCCATGTCCACGCCGTCCCATGCTTCCCAGGGGATCGGTGGTTCTTCCAGTGTAGATGGCGGAGCCTGGGAAACTGAGTCGATATGTTGCGATGAAGGGTTTGAGGATGAGGTCGATGGCGGTGTCAAAGTCGACCAAGATTCCGGACGGGTCTCCGCAGGGGGCTTCTTCGGAGGTCTGCCGGTCTTCAGCGCGGGACTGAAGACGCAGGCGACGCCTTCGCGGCTGCATTTCTGACATGGCCCATCGCCCTCTTCCGGACCTCGTAGACAGCGGATCTTCTTAAAGTGGCACGCATCGCAGGCCTGGCGGATCCCCGTGAAAGGTCCTCGACTTGATTTGGTCATCGATGCAGATGCAGGGAGCCGGCGAGCGCAGAGCCGAAGTTGCGATCGTTGAGTTCGGATGACATGTTGAGGGCGTGACCAGGGTCCAAGAAATCGTCTTACTGCGCCGTGTCCAGTCTTAACTCGATTGGTGAACGGTCAGAAACGTGGGAGCAGGCAGACGACGAAGGATCCGGATCCTTGACTTGACGGCTTGGAGGAAATCCCTTTCTTTTCTGACAGCTGGAGCCAGCTGGTTGTGCTTGTCGATTCCGTCCGAGTTGACGCTCTGAAGTTCTGCCTGTCCATCTTACGACATTGCTTTCTTTTTCACTCAAGGCTTCGATGTTAGGTTGTTCTTGGTGCATACAAGAAAGAGTACACTCGCCATGGCAAACTGGTCGTTGGTTTCGATGCAGAAATTCCATGTGATAAGAGCGCTGGCTTGGAACACACGGGAATAGTTGTTGAGCAACCAGCTATCCTCAACGCTTGGCTTTTGAAGAGATGGACCAAGAGCTGAGAAAGCTTTCGCCCAAGTCAAGAAGTTATCGGGCTTTTTATAATTGCTGCTATGTCTCAGACACTACCCGTTCAATATACCCGTAGGAGGCGCGTCACGGCAAACCGAACCCTGCTGCCTGCATCAGAATGTCACTCCACCGACCTGCCGAAACCCGCCGAGATGGTGCAACCCGCCGAGCCGGTAGAAAAGGGATCACTCGTCCCATTTTCTTGACCACCCCTCATATTCAAACAACCTAACAATGAGGTCGAAGACCCAGTCAGGAAATATGATGTCTATTCAAGAACCCTTCCACAAACGCAGGATTCTCCTCGTCTCAACCGTCGGCGGCTTCTCCCACGCAGCCCCGGTTCTCGAGCTCGGCTCCGTCCTTGCCGCACGCGGCCATGAGGTCCATTTCGGCACCAACACAGGTCAAGAACATTGGGCCTCCGCCTACCCATCCATCAGTCGCGTCCACAGCTTCGGCCCCGCCCTCCCGGACGATGAGGCAGAGCAGCATTACACCCGCATGAGGCAATGGCGGCCCAGCGACGGCGTCGGCTCCATCATGCAGTCCAAGTACCTCTTCGATTCGTATTGGCCGGACGCCTACTTCCATCTACGTGAGCTGGTGCTGGATCCGGATACCAGGCCAGACATGATCATCGCCGACTTCTTCGTCGATGCTGCCGCCAAAGACATGATGATTGAGTTTGGCGTGCCCATCGCCATCATGTGGCCGCAGATGCCTTATCTCCTGGCCCCGGTGAGCTATATACCCGGCCAACCCGGGTTTCAAGTCGACTTCACGCCGACGTCGGAGAGAGCATCCATCTGGTCGCGCATCAGAAACGAAATGGTGTTGTTCTGGGCTCTGCCGCATATCATGGCTTGGACGCAGTGGTTCAAGAAGATGAGAATGCGGCACGGCGTTCACCACGCGTTGCCGATGGCCACAAAACCGAATCACCTCGTCTTCATCAACTCGTTCTACGGTCTTGAGCCTCCCAAAGACTTGCCGCCTCTGATGGTTCCGGTCGGCCCGATACTCAGCGATGAGTTTGCTAGGCTCGACGACATGTATCTGGAATTCCTCGAGTCTCACGATAAGACTGTGTACATAGCTCTTGGCACCCACATCGTCCTCCCTGACGAGGACCTGGCCAAGCTGATTCGTGGTCTCGTCATATCATTGGATAGCGGATACATCAACGGCGTGATATGGTCCATGCCAGCAGCTGCTAAGAAACGTGCCGATACGACGACCTGTTTTGAGAGGATGGGTGGGTCAAGTCTGACAGTCGGGGGTATATTTGACGGAAAGCACTCTGAATTTCTCGTCACAAGCTTTGCGCCGCAGCGAGCCATATTGGAGCACACCAATACCAGGGTCTACCTCACCCACGGAGGTGGCTCCAGCGCGAACGAAGCCCTGTTCCATGGGACGCCCGTTCTCGTCATGGGCTTCTTCTTCGACCAGCTCTCCAACAGCGCGCGTTTGGTCGAGGCGGGAGTCGGTCTGGCCATGGACAAGTTCGACTTCACGCCCGAGGGGATAGCCAGCCGGATTTGGTTCATCTTAGTCGACCCCAAAGACCCCAACGGCGAGATTGGCAGAAACGTTGAGCGCATGGAGAGGATTGCGCGCGTCGCTTCGCGGAGGAAGCACTTCGCTGCTGACATGGTGGAGGAGGTCATCCACGACCACGAGCTACGCTTCAGACGCGGGCAAAGGCTCCGGCCCATGCATCTCCAGACCGCGGATATGAGGATGCCAATCTGGAAGGCGAGGAATTGGGACTTGTGGGCTACTTCACTTGTGTTTGCGGCGATGGCTGGTACGGCCTGTTTCCTGGGTGTGGGATACATCAGGCGGCTTGACTCTGCCAGCTTCAAACCGGTTGTGGAGATGTTGCGAAAGCTCAAGGTGAGGTGATAGGACACCTGGACTTGTAGCATCCAATTGATTCCATCAAATCAGCTAGACGCCGTTGGTGAGATGATCCTTCTCCTGCAGAAGGCTCAATTGGCCGTTGATCCTGAGGAATACACGTCTGACGTGTGCAATCTCTGCGTATCACAGGGGTATTTACAAGCCATCGTTGTCTGAAATGGCAGAAGTCCCATTCCGAAGTTGCCAATCATAAGCGCTAAGTATGTAAGCTTGGGATTCAGCCACACGTGTAATCCCACCATCCAGACTGTCGGTATTTGAGCCAGGCAGCTGAAGTCCCTTCATTCCAGACTTTCTTTTTTAATCTCCTCGACAAAATCGAGGGAGATATTCTATCCAAGTCTCAACGACGCTGCGGTCCTGTTGAGGTATCGCATTTGCATCGATTTCTGCTACAGGGTAGACAGAATCTCAGCATGGGTTCGTCTAACAGCAATGTTCTGCTCGAACGGTCTGGTATAGATCTGAAGACTGCGGCCACGGTTTTCGGGTTACTTGCTCTTGTCTACTATGGCATCGAGATCTCAAAGGCAGTATGGGTTGGGCTCACAGGGCCGCTCAGCAAGGTTCCTGGGCCCTGGTTGAACAGATTCACCGCCGTTCCTTGGAAATTGACGGTCATCACCGGCAAATCAGGGAAGATGTGCCTTGACTATCCAAAGAAGTATGGAGAGATTGTCAGAATCGGTATGTAGGACGTCTTCTCTTAGGAAATCTCAAAACACTGACTCTGCCACCAGCCCCCAACGTCGTAATGATTTCCAACAAGGAGGCAGTCCACCAAATCGTCGTCGAAAAAGACCTCCCCAAGAGCGCTGCGTACGAAAAGTTCCGCCTGGATAAAGACATCGCGACGATATTCACGATACGAGACCGCGCACAGTACCGCACCCGGCGACGTCTGCTGTCCCACGGCTTTTCGGTCAGCTATCTCAAGGGTCTCGAGCCGCTGATGTTGAGCTGTATCAAAGATCTGGAGGAGGTAATTGATGAACGTTGTGCCGCCGCCGCGGGCGGGGAGGCAGAAATCGACATCTGGCATCTCTTTGGATGCTTGACCTCTGATGTCATGAGCGAGACTTCGTTTGGGGGCTCGTTCAAATTGGTGAAGAACGGGGAGCACCCCATTCGTTTGAAGATGTCGCAGAACTTCAGACGCAACGCTGTCGTGAGAAGCCCTTTCTAAACCCGACTCATTGAATATAGTCCAACTAACTGAGTCAAGTACCAAACGTTGCCATTTTTACGTTGGATCCCCTTCCTGCCAAAGTCCCAAGACCCCGAGCTCAAAAGACTCGTCGACGAGGTCATTGCGCGAAGGAGAACTTCGCAAGACAAGAAAGCCAAGCCTGATATCCTACAGTTGCTCCTCGACACTCACGACCAGAATCCAGAAGACTTCTCAGACAAGATCGTCATTGCAGAGATGTTTCTTTTCATGCTGGCTGGTGGCGAGACATCGGCTACCACGCTGATCTTCGCGTTCATATTCCTCTTGGACGATCCGGTCTGCTACAAGAGGCTTGTGGATGAAATCCGCGAAGTCTTCCCTGACGCAAGCTCGCCAGTGACGAATGAAAAGACGGTGAATCTGCCGTTCCTCAACGCCGTTCTGAAGGAGACTTTGAGACTTAGAGCACCAGCAGCTTCTGGTGAGGTTCTCGTCCGGTGAAGACTGGCAGTTGCTAACGCCTGTGTAGGATTACAAAGACAAACGGACGAGGATGTAGTTCTGGCTGGGCATCTCTTCCCCGCTGGAGTAAGTTATCTCCCGGCTTAGCCGCTGTTTCTCGGGTATCTAACGTGACCTAGACTGCCATTACTGCCAACACGTTCCCGTTGCACTTGGACGAGAGGGAGTGGCCCGACGCTGACGACTTTGTTCCCGAACGGTGGCTTGCTGATTACAAAGGGGTGCCGGCCGCCGAAAAGATGTCGTTCTACCCATTTTCTGCGGCGTCCAGAAACTGCATTGGCAAACAGTAAGATCTCTCACGCCTTTCAAGTTGGTTGAGAATACTGATGATTGCGGTAGATTTGCAATGAATGAGCTTCGGCTTGCGATGGCTTCTCTCCTTAGGAGATATGACTTTTTCCTCGTGCCTGGCCAGCCTCGAGAGACGGTGGTTCTGTTAACCCTGCAGCTAAAGTCGAACAAGTACCTGATTGGCGTCAGACCGAGAGCTTAGTGCAAGAGACGGCTCTAGGCAGAGATCTTAGATACTTTAGGCAGAGAAGACCAGCTTGAGTTCCTAAGAGAATAAACATGTCAGTGGACAAGCTCGAATATACCAGGGTTAGCTCGTTGTGTGACACTTGATCCTAAGCTTCAGGGTGGTTCAGTGTCGTTGAGAATGACGGGACAGGCAGGCACCCCACCAAGAAAATACCTAGGCACACGCATCCTGCACCCCACTTACGTAATGCGACGCGACCCGGGCCAGATGATTACCTAATCTAGTCCAAGCTCCGAAATTCCATGCTCCGCTGGATTTTTTTTCTTGTCGTCCCCGTTCTTCCGACCATCCAACTCTCCCATCTTTCTTCCACCATGGCCACAGTCAGAGACAGCTTTCTCGACCTCGAAAAGCACCGTCTGCAACTTGAAGACAATATCGCCAAGTTGCAGAAGGCTCTGCAGCACTGGCGACAATGGGACGCGGAGTATGAGTCCTTGAAAGAGGAGATCGAGTCTGCCCCCCAACCCGCCAGCTCTGAGCACCTCGCGCGCATCCGTCGGGACTTTGAGGGCGACGTCGTCGACAAGAAGGAGATCAACGACTTGTTTGGCAGGATTGACCTCAAGCCTGCTGAGCAGATTGTGAATCTCCTGACGCGTCGCATCGACTACGTGTCCAAGAACATCGAGACGCTCGAGAAGCAGCTCGAGTCTGCCGAGCAGAAGCACGCTGCCGCCAGCATCGTCAGCAACCCCGACGTGCGCGATGAAGATGGCCTGCCCATAACAGAAATCATCGAGGAGCTCGATGAGGAAGGCAATATTGTTGCTAGTCGGCTCCAGCGCCCAGGCGACTCCAGTGGGCAGATCAGGGAGATCTTGGAGAAGGCTGGCGTCAAGGACATTCCTGAGGGCAAGACTGAGGGTTCGGAAAAGGTCGAAGCGATCGTCGAGGATGTCACCGACAAGCCTGCTGAGGCTCCACCACCGAAGGAGGAACCTGTTCCTGCCGTCGAGTCGCCCCAGTCTGAGCAAAAGGTTGACGACATCGTCCCGGTCAAGAAGACTGTCTCCTTCTCAGAAGACACCAAGCCGGCTTCAGAGCCTCAGATTTCCAGAAACGCCCAGCGCGTCGAAGAAATCATGAAGACGGCCAAGGATCAGGAGGAGATCAGCCGCCAGCCTCCTGTCCTTCCCGAGGGCGAGACTGAGGAAGACGCACTCCTCCGTCGAGAGATGCTCAAGTACGGCATGGAGGAGGTCGGGGCTGTCGTCGCCGAGTTGACGCTCGAGGAAGGCTCTGGCGATGACGACGATGACTGGGAGTACGACTACTCTGACCTTGACGAGGACGAGGAAGAGGACAAGTACGGACGTTCCACCAGCAGTGTCCTCGACGACGGCTACCATCAGCGGATGCTTGAGCTCGAGAAGCGGCTTGGTGTCAAGTCTCGCTTTACGGAGAAGGCCGAGGAAGAGGCGGATGACTCCGACAACGAGGACAAGCAAGGCATCGGTCGCATCGTTATCAAGCGTGGCGAGCAGGCCAAGGCTTCGGAACCCCCCAAGTCTACGCCTTCTCCGGTCGCTTCCAGCCTGCGAACCTCTTCGCCGACCGAATCTGACAGCAAGAAGAGCGTTCGCTTCGCTCAAAACCTCGACGTCGCTCCCGAGACGACGCCTGTGACATCAAGGCCAGCTGTCACTCCCGAGGCTCCCTCAGAACCCATCGTCGAGCCTCTTAGCGATATCGTTGAGCGCTCTGGCCCTGCGCAGCAGACAGAAGTCAAGTCCACGCGCAAGGCTTCACGCTTCAAGAAGCAAAGAGCGGCCCCGACTGTCGTTGACGACGATGCTGTCCCCAAGGGTCCAATGGATGTACCTGTCCGTTTCCTCGACCAGGACCGACCCACTGCCCCTACCGGCCCAGAAGGCAAGACGCTCGCCGATGCCATCGTGGAGAAGGAAGCCAACCCAATGGATGACGACGCCTTCGGAGATGACTTCATCGACCAAGACGTTGCCGATGAGTACCACCGCAAGCGGAGGAACTTCATCCAGAAACAGGGTGGTTTCTTGCAAGAAGACACCTCTGTGATCCGGCCACTGGACGAGGCCGACGGCGGCCAGCGTATCAGCAAGTTCAAGGCTGCTCGTCTTTCCAAGCAGTAGACGGCCGGATCTCGACCCAACAGGTACGTGGCGATATTTTTCTACACTCAACACCCTTCCCAAATGATGATTTAGACTTCAAAAATACAGTTATCCCTGTCCGAGATACAAAATATGTGTGGATGTAATCTACCTTCTGATTTGGCATTTTTCTTTGCTCATGACTGGACTTCTCTTCAGGAAGACTTGACTGACTTAATTCTCAGATACTCAATGAAGTGAATTACTTACAACATCACACGCCCGTTCCACCCATTATCCCAGGTAAGACGATCTTCTCTTTCGCTTTACCACTCCTCCCAAATGATGAGTTAGACTTCAAAAATACAGTTATCCCTGTCCGAGATACCAAAATACGTGTGGATGTATTCTACTTTCTGATACCACCTTCACTCCTCAATGTTGTTTGCATCAGTCCGTCAGGAACCATCGCTAATCAACATCACAGATGCCCTGTCAAGTGATTCGTGCACAGAGGCAGCTCCCATGCCCTCTCTTCTGCTTGCAGTTCCAACGCCATCCGCCAGGACATGCGAGGGTGGTTAGAGCGGATAGAAATTGGATTCATAGACCCAATGTCGGGTCTCGTGTCGGCGAACCTGTGCTCCAAGGATTCCTGACGTGCTTTTGCTATCAACCTCTTTGCTATCGCCGACTAATCCCTCCAGTTTTGCCTATTCACAGTGCATGGTCATCGTCCTCATCTCGGGACGCGTTGTAGCGACGGACCGCTTATCAATCTGACAATTGATGGGCTGCAGCATCCAATCTGCTTCACCATTACTAGCGGATCCAAGAGCAATGTCACGACGCATGGGCTCTCTGACGCCATAACCGTTTGCTTCTGCTCTCCCATGGTTTCGGCTATTCGTTTCACCCCTGACATTTTTCTCGTCTCGTAAACTAGTTTTCGTAATGAATACACTTTGAATTCACCAACGCCTATGTATCATGTGTGTGCGTGCCTTTGATAAACGTCTTCGTCCTCCCTCGCTTTCACCATAGTGGCGCGTCGCTCCGTCTAGCTGATCTTGGCGTTGCTGAAGTCCATCTCGGGGTGCTCGGCCTGGAACTTCTTGAGGATGTCGAGCTTCTTCTGCTCCTCGGAAGTCGGCAGGCCCATCTCCTTCTGGCGCTGGTCCCACATCATCTTCTCGACCATGCCGCGCGTCTCGCCGTCGAGATCCGAGAGCTTGCTCGTGTCGGGCTGGATCTTGGACACGTCGATCTTGGGCGCGTCCTTGACCACGTGCGGCCACCACTCCATCTTGTTCACCTTGTCCAGGTGGATCTCGACCGTCTTGGTGCCGTCCGAGGCCGAGGCCAGCGTCCAGGTCGAGTCATCGACGATGATTGCGTGGGGGAGGTCGCCCTGCAACCCCCTTCCGTGTCAGTTACTTTGTCCTCTGTAGTGATGATGTGCCCTCCCCGTAAGGTAGTACATACCTTAATGATCGGCTCCTGGCCCTTCACGCCGGCGGAGATGATGTTCTTCTTCAGTTCGATGACGAGGTCCCTGCTCTTGTAGTTGCCGGGCACGCTGAAGGTGACGTCGACGTCGGCGATGGTCTGCTGCCACTTGTACGGCAGCGCGTTCTGCTCCTCGGCCTCCTTGGCGCGGGCGGCGGCCTCCTCGGCGGGGGTGGGTTCTGTGTGATTTTGCGTGTGGTCAGTTTCTGAGTGTACTTCGTGATGTCTTGCGTCGCCTTTCTCCTCCAAGGCGCAAGAGGGGGTTGAAAGTCCTACCAGGTTTGTCAGCCATGGTTGCGGTTTTGCGGTATGCAGAACGATGGCAAAAGGCGAAGAAGACCCTGGAAAGGCTGGCGGAATTCTTGGAGGGGTAGCTTAGCTGCACCGCACCGCACCCAGACACCACCACCCCCATATAACGCCCCCCCAGACCGTGCGTTTTCGATCGGGGAGCTCTGGCCAATTAGCTTCGCTTAATAAACGTTTCCTTTCCCAATCAGCCTCGCCTTCAACTTTACAAGCCACCGCCGATCTGGGCGCATCTCAACCGTGAACTTCGTTCCTTTCAGGCAGGCGCGGTGCTTGATCTTCTCAACCCCAAACCCCATCGCAACCGCGAGATCCCCCCCCCTCGACCCGCGGTTCTTCAACAACACATCTCAATGCCGCCCTGAGCCAACCACGTCCATCGAACTTCCCCCCCAAAAGACTCGAAGACCCCAAACCTACGATCCACGAGTATTCACGTCAAACCAGACCAAACAGCCATGTCCGCCGCCCGCGTCCCCAACGGCGGCGCCGTCCAGACCGACGACTCCGTCTGCCCCGTCTGCAAAACCATGCGCTACCTCAACAAAGACCTCGAGTTCCTCATCAACCCAGAGTGCTACCACCCCATGTGCGCCAACTGCGTCGCCCGCATCTTCTCCGACGGACCCAACCAGTGCCCCTACGCCGGCTGCCACAAGACGCTCCGTAAGAAGGGCTTCAAGTCGGCCTACTTCGGGGACCTCGCCGTCGAGCGCGAGGTCGACATCCGCCGCCGCGTCGCCGCCGTGCTCAACAAGGTCGAGGACGACTTCGAGACGCTCGCCGACTACAACGGGTACCTCGAGTGGGTCGAGACGCTCACCTTCGACCTCATCAGCGGGACCGACGCCGAAAAGAAGGCGGCCGAGGCAAGGCTCATCGAGTGGGAGCAGGCGCACCGCGCCGAGATCGAGCGCAACCGCCGGCTGGCGAAGGAGTCCGAGGCGGACCGCGTGGCGCGCTTCGAGGCCGAGAAGGACGAGGCCCGCCGCCGCCGCGCCGAGGCCATGGAGGAGGACAAGGCCGAGAAGAAGAAGGAGCAGCGCATGCGCGAGGAGATGCTCGACGGCCTGGCCTCCGGCGACGTCGGCGAGGCGAAGCAGACGCTCAACCGCATCCTGCTCAAGAAGCGCGGGCAGGGCAGGATGGCCGCCGCCGTGGGCTCCCTCGCCGACGCCACCGGCAGTTCCGCGCCGGGCCTGTCCATCCGCGGCCTCAAGAAGGAGAAGAAGCGCGTCGTCGAGGAGAACAAGCCCTACGACCCCTTTGGCGGGCTGCGCCTCGACATGGAGCGGTATGCCCTCGGCCCGCTGGACGAGTACCGCAACCCCTGGGTCGACGACGCGCGCAAGAAGGACGAGATCGTGGTGGGTGGGTACAGTGCGGAGGAGTACCTGGGGCGGGCCATGTTCGAGGCGTTCTCGGGCTTGGCTGTGTTTATTGATGACGAGAAGGGGCCGGAGAAGGTCGCTACCGCGGAAGCTGCGGCAGCGGCCTCTACGGGGGTTACAAGTCAGCGGATGGATGTGGATGACGTTTTCTAGTTTTCGCTTGATTATCGCGACACTTTGAGCTGGCATAGCGATGGCGTTTGGTGGGTATTTGGACAGGACTACTAGATGGCGGTGACCCAAAAAAGGTTCGTCACATTCGACGCAGAGATTCAAAAAGAGTCCCGGGGGAGACAGCTCCCCCCTTATGCAAAAATTACTTCTAAAGTCTGCTTACTAGATAATACATTTTTCAAGCTCAGGCTTCGATGATAATGGCCGGTTTCCACCAGTGCTTCATCCGTTGCCGAGCTATGTTTTTTGCAAGCCTTCTAAGCACCCTCCCTCCGTAGTACAAGCAAACCCAGAACAACGCCTCGCTTGAGATGAGAAACTAGAGAAGGAAATTGCCCCGTCGCATGCAATGATGCTCGCGGCGCCATCTTTGAAACAGTCGGTATTATGTCTGCCAGGGGCTTTGCTGAATAGGTCGCGGGAAAACAGGCACAGTATCCAGAGAATCCAGCCCTCCACCCATAGTCTGCTGGTTGTGCTGCCAGCCCATACCTGTCTGGTGGTTCACAAAGGCACCCTGGCGGAAAGGGTTCGTGGTCCCTGTTGGTTGTGGAACGAGCGCACCAGAGCTGGTGGCGGGCCTTTGCTGCTGCATTTGCTGTCCGGTGAAGTTCTTGGCGAACGGGTTGGTGCCAGTCATCATGGGCTGCAACGGTGCTATGGTCGGAAGTTGCGTCGTCGACTGGCTCGGCTGAGAGCCAAATGGAGAGTTATTAGGCGCAGGCGCGGGCGCGAACGGTTGTTGCGCTTGAGGTGAAGATCTGGCAAAAGGGTTGGTAGATTGCCTGTTGAGATTGGGCTGAGGGCTGGCTGGGCTCGAGAACCCGGTATTAGTAGACATGCCCGTTTGCTGGGCCATCAACATAGACGCCCGGAAAGGATTCGTCACCTGCTGAGCCGCGTTGGGACTCAGCATGCCGGTCGCACCGGTAGGGAAGCTAGCCACGGAATCCTGCGGTATCGCACCAAGAGCACCAGGCTGGAACGGCTGTTGCGGTTGAGGGGTGAAGCCGCCGAATCCAGCCCCAGTAAAGGCAGGTTGAAGTGGTTGTGGTGCCTGCTGTTGGGGCTGCTGTTGAGGCTGGCCGAAGGGGTTTGTGCTCTGCTGCTGCTGCTGCTGCTGCTGAGGTTGCTGTTGGTACGGGTTGGTTCCGAATCCTGTCGGCTGAGGTGCGAATCCGTTCTGAGGTTGCTGCGCTCCAAATCCATTCTGTTGGAAGCCTGTAGGTTGCGGTTGAAACTGGCCGTTGGGGGCAAAGCCGGTCTGCATTGGCATCTGCTGCTGTTGCTGATGCTGTTGTTGGTTCGGCGCCATTGTCGTTTGGTTCTGTTCAATCGACTCGAAGAAATCAATAAGATCCGGCGCAGGTCCCTTGGCAGTCTCGGTCTTTGACTGTGAAAATCCGTTGGTACTCGGGAACGGGTTGTTCACTGCTGGAGTAGGTTTGGGATCGAAAACAGCACCCGATGATTTCATGATCGCACTTCCTCCCTTCTTCTTGGCCTGCTGCTCGGCGATGTACTGCCTTCTGTTGACTTCAAAGTCGGGGTCGTGCAGATACTCCTCGAGTTGCCGGCCCAAGTTGACGGGCGCATGCTTCAGCTTAGGAACCTCGACGCGGGTCTGGTGCTCAAATTGCCGTGCAACGCTGAGGTACTGCACTACGAAATCCGTCTGCTTGGTGAAGTTGCGGTAGATGGCCATGGCCCGTTCAGCGTCGACCTTTGACATTTCGAAGAAGTTGCCTGGCCAGTTAGCAAGCATACGAGGTGCGCAATCTACAAGACCTACCTAGAATATTAATCATTCCCTGGTTCAGGGCCTGGAAGAGAGCTAAAAGGTCGAGCACCAGCAGTCTGAAGACGGTGACCGTGATTTCGTTCTCGATTTCGCCTTCGAGTACCTGCCCAGCGTCAACACCCAGATTCAACCATCTCCAACCACAGGGGACTCACATCGCATTTCAGCAGGGCTGTGATTTGGGTTTGGAGAATTTCCGTCTCCCTCAGCAGGCCTTTTTCGACCGTAAGCTTCTCCAACCTCGATTCTTTGGTCCGGACCCAGTCGCATTTCGTTTCGCGGAAGGCCTTTGCTCGGGAGCTGAGATAGCTGGCGTAATGCCGAATGTTCCGACCCTGTGTCTGGGCTATCATGCGTTGTTAGCACCGCATCCACCGTCTTCATCGGCAGCCTCAAGATTTACATACCGTCCGTAAAGCTGCTGATAGCAAGCGTGTTGGGGTGCCTCGCGAGGAACGACAGTGTGACATCGGGTGAGCCTTCACGGATCATCAGGTGAACGGTGATTAAGCTCTTGAAGACGACGGTCCATGTCGAGTCTCGCAGACGGAATTGCAGGGCGCGAAAGACCTCCCCAACGCCAGCCTCGCCGGCATGCGTCGCTACGAGGATGTGTTCGATGTACTTGGTCTTGGGTGGCGCGGCCTAGAGGCAATAAAGTCAGCATCGTCATGATCGGGCGAGGCGCGAAGAGCTAGCGGCGTGGAATGACCGTCGCCGCCTCCCTTAACCAACCTTGATTTTGGTGGCCCCCTTGACCGATTTCTCAAAGGAGCTTGACATTTTGTCGGTCGGATCGAGGTGGTTGTTCGTCGCTGTCGGGGACTCGTGGCAGCCGGTGAGCTTGGCGACGAAGGGAAAGCTGAGTTGAGGGTTGCGATCGGACGAAAGTCGCGGAAAAGGAAAACCGTCGAAAGGGGACGGCCGTCACGGGCCTCGACGGGGTATTTCGAGCGGGCTAATCGCTCCTTTACAGAAAGATGGATTATCGCGAGGTCTGCGCTTCGAGGAGATGCAGATGAGGTCGCGGTCGACGGGCGGGAGAAGTATCGGTGACGGGGCGCGACGGAAGCGGGTTGCAGGCCAGGGAAACCCTCAGCTGGGCGAAATTGGGCCCTGGCAAGCTTCAATGCAGGACGACTGGTTCGGGTTCCGGGGTAGGACCAAGGGCCATGACAGGGCGTTGGGATATCGAAAAGGGAGCGCGGAGATGGTGATTAAAGATACAGATTTGGGATGCAGTTGTCGAGATATGGCGGCGCGCCTGATGGAGCGAAGCGTGAGCGAGGAGCTAACGTTGGGTATTCGGGAAATGAAGGCGGGCAGCGTCAGTATCGACGTTGGCCACGTTTGGTCGGGAAGTGGTGGGTTTGGGTGGAGGAGGACGGGCCACGGTCTTGAATTGGGAAAGACGACGGCCGTCGGTTGGTCGGGCTGCTACGTAACCTGGGAGGCGTGGGACGGGGGGAGGTGCAAGTGCGTGTTCAAGTCCAGAGGTCAGGTCCAGGTCAGGTCCAGGTGCGGTGCGCCTAGCGGCCGCGGCCTCTGATTCCTGGGCAGCCCTTCTGCTTTCCCGTCTGCATCGCTACGCCACGGACACTACTAGGCGGGAGGGAGTCTTGGTCCCGTTGTCACCTTTCCTTTCCCTACCGTAGGTAGGTAAGGTAGTTATCGTCCCCTTACCTTCTTCACTCGAGTTGCCTGAAGATGTAGATGTCCGATTCAACTCGACCCAACACCTCTGTCGTGGCAGCAGCTGTACCACACGATGGACCATAGGCCTTAGGGGTACCTACCATCCGTAGTACAACAAAGCACGTACCCGGTTATGCCGGTAGCAGTGGTAGGGAACCCTGTCCACGAGTGCCTGTTTTGCGGGCTCGTGATGCTGGCAATCGGCACCGTCGCCGTGGCACTCCAGCGACGTGGAGGAGGACTTGCGGTGCATGTATGAAGGTAAGGTAAGGTAAAGTACCTCAGGTACGGTAGGGTCAGGTCAGGTACGCCCTCGGTGGTCCTGGCGTTGCGCGCTGCGCTGCACTGCGACCTCAACTGCGACACACACCAAGCATCTCCCGCCGCTGAAGAGATTCTCTACCAGTGCGGCGTCCTCTTTAGCGCCGCCTGAGTGTGTGAGGTGGGCCTCAGGACGACCCCGAAGTCCCGTCAAGGCGGCCCCCCATCTAATGGTAATACCTTACTGACACGGACGAACACTGGCAGCTCCGACGTGCCGGGGTGTAGGTTGTTTTTGGGGGAAGAAGTATGGATAAGATACCTTTGACGAAAGAGTGTGGGTGGAGATGCCGCTGTTGCTTGCTTGCTTCTGCCGTTCACAGCTGGTTTCTTCTTCCGATCGGTGTGTCTCGCCCTCAGAATGCCCAAGAAAACACGACCCGAACCGTGTTCAATGCCAATCCGAGAATTTGACAGCGCATCAGTCAGCCGCCAACATGAACGCGAACGCTCCCTCGCCAATGAACCAACCACGCTCAAAATAATACAGCAGCCAAGGCAGGTACGGATACATCAGCGAGCCCCTCACGCTCGGCAGTGCAACAACTCCAACGCCATCCAACGGCACCATGGCTGTTGAAACACCATCAAGAAACATGGGGTTCGCTGGCCGCCTCTTCACATGTACCACATCTTACTTCTCCCCAACATCGGTCTTTTTTTTTGTTTGATTCATAAAAGTCTGGGATATTGCTGCTGGCTACCCGCACAGGGCGTCCTCCCCGTCAGTGTGTATGCACCGACGAGGTCAAATTGCTACTGTACACAGAATGCTCGACTCGTATTTCGCTTCCTCGCTGGCTTCCCCAGTCTCGACTTGCCGTCATCCGTGCCTCCCACACCCAAGCCAACCCAGCTCTCCAACAAGAGTAAGCTCCGTCGGCAACCACTGCGAAAGGGAGGAACATCCGATGTGTCGCAAACTGAAGCCAATCGACCATCTCCGGCCGATGTACGGCGGGAAAAACGTAAAAACGCGCCCGACCGCAACTGTGCCATTCACCAGCCAGTCAACACAGACGGGACCTGAGGCGTCACTTGGCGCTGACAGGTCTGCCGGTTGCTGCTGCGTGCGAAAGCCCCCAGAACCCTCATAGAATCTTCCATTTCGATAAAAATCAGAGTTGCCTTCCATCGCGTCCGATGTTGTAACAAGGTCGTGTCGAACGCCTAGATCATGGCACCCACCGCCCTCGACACCTTTGCCCTGAAGCCGCCCGAAGGGAAGAGCTTGGATGCCTCGGACAGCGGGAGCTGCATCATATTAAACACGCGCGGCTTTCATCACCTGCAGAATCGTTGTCAGCAAAGTTTCTCGATGCGGTGTGTGCGGTGCGGTGCGATACCGGGGGGCGGACCAAACATACACTTTTTTGAAATGGAAGAATCATAAAGAGGAAAAGAAGAGATTTTTTGGAGCTCGACGCGAGAATTTTTATACGGGGAGCCTGCCCCGCGCTAATCACTTTTTTTTTGGTGGGGACCTGCCTCCTGCCTGAGGTGCAACACAGCTGAGCTGCCAAGGTGAAGGTGCCCTGCAGCGCGACTGCCCACCCTGTCGCGCATTGGCTGCGAAAATGTCGGCTGGGCGGGTACGGTGGGCTGAGCTGCGATAGCTTCTCATCGATATTCAACGTCACGTTTGACCTGCCAGGGATTTTCACCAGCCATGTTGCGCCATTGAGCTTTTTGAGCACTGTACTACTAGTCGCAAATACATCTCAATCTTGAATTCAGCGTCAGCGACTCTCATTATACTGCTAGACGCCCTCACAACTCTTTGAAATGCTTCGACAGTGTTGTCGCATGAGGGGCCTGGCCAGCCTGCATCCTCGCGTATCGCAGTCGCAGTCGCAGTCTGTTACTCGAGGGCTCACATTGCTCTCAAAGCAACCATGTAGCTCTCATTTTTCCGTCTCTCAACAGACTCGCTTTGGATCAACAGCCAGTCCAAAGGCCGACGATGTTCACACGGCTCTCTCAGAGGAATTCAAGACTTGCTGTAAGCGAGAATGCCAATCTATAAAGAAGTTCCCTGGCTGATACCGAATCATTCAGTTGCTGCTCCTGACATGTCCGAGCCCGAGACGTGGGGTCAAATAGGAGCCAAAATCACCATCAGCGGTTACATCAGTAAACTGCGAAAGGTCAGCAGCAATTTGGCCTTCGCCAGCTTGGAACGCAATGGTCAGCGGATAGGCCAGATCGCCGCAAAAGGCCGGGAGGATGTTAGCAAGTTGAGCAAAATACGCCCTTTAAGTGCAGTCCTTGCTTCGGGCACCGTCACGGAGGCTTCTACGACGTCACACTTCGAGATGGATTTGGAGTCAATTAAACACCTTGGCATCTTCCCGCCTACGATTATCATCGGCCCGGACACACTTTTCCCACCAGAGAAGCGGCACTTGCAATTGCGCTTCCACAAGGACCTGCGCGAAAGACTGCGCTTCCGTGCTCAGCTCAAGTCAACTTTGGCACAAGCCATGGTGGACCGGGACTATATGGACGTGGAAACTCCGGTCTTGTTCAAATCGACTTCTGAAGGTGCCAGGGAATTCATCGTGCCAACGCGGAAGGTCGGTCATGCATATGCTCTGCCACAAAGTCCCCAGCAATATAAGCAGGTCTTGATGGCATCTGGCATGTCTGGCTACTACCAATTTGCCCGATGCTTCCGCGACGAAGACCATCGTGCTGACCGCCAGCCCGAGTTCACCCAGGTTTGTATTCTCCTCCCAAGTCATACAGCTGTGCGGCTGACATGCCATCTAGCTTGACATGGAGAAGTCCTTCGCCACGGGAAAGCACATTATGGAAGACGTCGAATACGTCGTCGGAAGAGCCTGGGAGGCCATGCGAGAGCAGTATGTCATGAATATTGGCAAGAAGAGATTCTCACCAGTCAAAAAGTCATCCCTCCAGGTAGGCAGATCACTTCTCACACGAAAGCCATTCAAAGACTAAGATGGTCAGGATTGGAAGCAGAGCGTCCAAGACAGTGCAGAGGACGACTCTCAAACACCACTTTACCAAGAATACCCTGCCATTTCGACGCCGTTCATGAGGATGAAGTACACAGACTGTATGGATCTCTACGGATCCGACAAGCCAGACTTGCGCATACCGAACAGGGTCAGTCTCAACGCATGCCTGCCTTTCTTTGACTGACACCATTCAGATATGCCGCGTCAATAAGCATCTCGACCGACACTTCATTAGCATGATCAGTGACCTCAAAGACCCCGCTGTCGAAACATGGAAGTTCAGCCCCCGGGACGGCGCCGATAAGTCCGACGTGTCAAAGGTTCTGCTGAAGTTCATGGGCGACCTGCCCGCCAGTCTTTCCAGAAACCCAGACGGTGCGCCGGTGGCCCTGGTGTTCGATAGCAGCAAGCCTCTGAACGGGTTCTCCTCCCTTGGGCCGGCAGGCATCGACAGCATCCTGCCCCACCTACCAGAAGATTCGGGCTTCTCCGACTTGCAAAACGGCGACGTCGTCTTCTTCCAAGCGTGCAAGAAGGCGCCTCGCGGAGGCGGCTCAACCAAGCTCGGCGAGATCAGAATCGCATTCTACCACGAAGCAGTCAGGACGGGGCTCATCGACCGCGACAACTCCTTCAAGTTTCTCTGGGTCACCGACTTCCCAATGTTCACCCTCACGGAGGAGGGTGATGTCGGCGGCCAGGGCGGTGCGGCAGGCTTCTCCGCCACCCATCATCCGTTCACGGCGCCGCACTCGGAAGAGGATTTCGAGCTACTCTTCACCGATCCGATCAAGGCCAAGGCAGACCACTACGACCTCGTGCTCAACGGCGTGGAGCTTGGCGGTGGCAGCAGACGTATCCACGTCGCCCAGATCCAAAAGTTTATCTTTGAAGATATCCTGAAGATGGACAAGAACAAGGTCAAGGAGTTTGGACATCTGCTGAAGGCCCTCGGCTGCGGGTGTCCGCCGCACGCCGGCTTCGCAATCGGGTTTGACCGCTTCGTGGCCGTCTTGAGCGGCGCATCGTCCGTCAGGGATGTCATTGCGTTCCCCAAGAACAACAATGGCGTTGACGAGTTCGCAGGCGGCCCTAGCAAGATGACGAAGGAGCAGTTAGAAACTTACAAGTTGCGCGTTGTGAAGGAATTTCGATGAAGCGTACCTGCTATGGTAGAATTTGCGCCAGTTCCAGGGCATCGTCGTAGTGGAGTGTATCGCGGACGAAGGCTACAGACTTCTCCGGGTCTGCTAAGCTTGTGGACGAAACAGCATCAACGGTTTGTGTGTATCACCAGTTCTTTCCGCATTGTACTATATTCAGACATCAAGGTTTGATACAGCGTTTATCACGCAAAACCATCCGTTACCTCACTCACCAACATACGTCTAGAAACTCAATAGAAAAGAGACATGAATCATTTCATTTGATGGATAGCGCTCCTATTAACACAATCTGATGAATCCTTCACCCAATTTTTCAAGATCAATATATCCCAATAATCGTTCACGACCTCTTCCACTGCCCTGCATCCTCCGCGCCCTTGCCAACGGCATTCAGCGCATTCTGTAGCCCGCCGCCGAGGTTGCCCAGTCCGTCGCCGATGGGCCGCCCCGCGCTGCCGCCCGCGCTCGTAATGGTATCCCCGACGCCCTTGGTCGCGGCGCCCGTGACGTTGCCGACGGTGCGCGTGACGCCGCCGACGGTGTTGCCCAGCGTCGAGGTGACGAACTTGGCGGCGCCCGTGACGCCGTTGTTCTGGTCGTTATTTCCGACAGGCATTCTGAGATGATGATGGTCTGTGGAGTTGTAGTGTGGTGTGTGATGACTCTTTTTAGTCGATGAGGAACCTGTCCAGGAAGACGAGGACGAGGATGAGTTCGAGTTGGATGTGAGTTTGTTGAGAATGGGGACGTTGGAGAGTTTGCCGTCGTTCTTGCTGTTCGTCATTTAATGTGATGGCCCGTTGGGGTCTTTTTATTTATTAGTGTAAGCTGTAGGATGGGCGCTGATTGAGGCAGGGGAGGTATGCATGATGACGGAAGTGGCTTGATGGGTGGATTTATATACTCGTCTGTACTGCGGCGTTTTGGTAATATCTGGGCTGATGGGAACAGTGCGATGGCAGGCGAGAGAGAGGGAGAGCTGTGAGCTTGCCCGCAGCGGTGACGTCACACGTCGAGATGGGAAGACCCCTGTCGTGCGCGCGCGTCCAGTCTGGAGGAGGTGTGGCTGATCGCACCTATCAAAGCCTCATCTGTAGGGTTTCCGAAAGAGGGGGGAAAGGGATCCCTGGGGGGCGGGAGTTTCTTGACATCACTGCGCTGCGCGCATTGCATTGCTGTTTGAAACAGGTGCCTTTCGGCGGGCAGTGAGTGTGGTCTCTGTTGCTTTTTGGGCCTTTGCACCACTCTGTTGAATTTTGGGGCTGACGACATTCCGGCTGCTAGCCTGATGGAGAAGGTTGCCGAAGGCCCGTGGGATTTCGATTTGCTTGGAGCTTCCTGGTGGGATGGGAGGAAGCTCGTGTTTGGATGAGGATGGTTTGGTGCAGAGTTAGGTGTTTGGGCGGTGTTCAGGTCGACACGTGAGGCTGTGTTGGACACCATCTCTGAACAAACCGTGTTGGCGGGAATCGGTTCTTGACGAAAGAATCATGCTGAGGCTGGTTTGGTAGGGTTTGCGGAAGAGAAGCACATCACATCCATGTTGTTGACTGCATCACGTCTCTGCCTGGGCCAGCGATACTCGTGACGACGATACCATGGAAGCCAGCCGAACCTTACCCCTTCCTCGGTTGTTTCGTCACAACGGAGGATGTCTTCTCCTGAGATCGGAGCACCATCAACGCCCGAGATCCTAAACGGCTTCCGAGTGCCTCAAAGCGGCGCTGACTGGGGTCCCTCCCCTGCCTTCCGGCGGCACCAGAACCGCGCGATCCCCGCAACGGGCCCGACCGGGGTCCACTTTTCGGACCCGGGACAAGGATAGCTGGCCCGACACCACGAAAGTAACTGTCCACGTAGAGCTATGGGACTTTTTTGAATCGTGGAAATGAGTGGGAAACCTGAATTATACAGGGTGCTTCTCCGCAAGCGCCGCACGTCGGGAACCAAGCGGGATCCTCAACGGCAGCTAGCTAGCACTGTGACGGCGCCGCCACGGCCCGCCAGAGCCAACGCCGTCGGGACGATCTTTGGCATGTCGCGGCGCCTCCATTGTTTGATTTCACATTTTTGAGTAGTCATTATATATTCCCGGTTATGGATCTACATGGGATATGAAGCTCAGTGTTGTCTCATTTCCGTGTCTCGGCTCCGAAGTACGCCTCTATCAACATGCTGTGCAATTTGCCGGTGGCTGAACCGGTATTTAACAGGCGAATGCTATGGTAAAGGCAACGGCGAGGATTAAAATGATTTGAATCGGTGCAAATCACTCGGCCCAAAAGTTCCAAAACGGTGGTTTTCTCGGTCTTATTCAATTACGACTCTCTCTTGGAGAGTCATTACATGTTGGACTGGGTATATAAGGCTACACAACGCGCAAACGTGTTCTCAAGTCTTCCAACTTTCCCGCCTCTACCCTACAATCAGCTTTCATAGAATACGATTCAAGTCAGTCCTTACCACAAAACAAAACAATGCATTTCCAACTCTTCGCCATCTCCGCTTTCCTAGCTACGGCCCTGGGCCTGCCTTTCCCGCCTGCCGGCGGCCTGATCAACATCTCACCGGCCACCAACCTCGACCTCTCCAACCCCGTCTCGTGCATCGGCATCGCAAACTGCAACGGCGGCCTCGGAAAACCGTCATCTGGGTCATCTGGATCGCCCCTCGGTTAAGGGGGCAGCGTGGCCAGCAACACGTTTGTTCATCGAAGCAGAATCTGGTTGGGGAAAGCCAAGAGGGGTACTGTCTAGAAGAGCAACGCCGTGAAAGTACCGCTTTAAGGATCGACGCTTGTTGAAGAGGCTTTATGTCACTGTCGCTGCCGGTGGTGGCTTGGTATTGTGCGTGAGGACGGGGTGGATTGTGTCGTGGTTCTGTGATTGAAGGAGTCAAAGTGCAGGATATCTCTTCCTCAATTCGAGATTTTCATTTGTATTTAGAGCTATTATACGCCATTCGAAACCAAGTCTTGGAACGAATCCGGTTCGCAATGCTGAAATACATATCTGACAGAGAAAAAGCAGTGCTTAGACGGATGTGCTAATTCTCCTCGTCGTCACGTCACCACCGTCATTGAGACGTTGAGGCCATCGAAAGTTGTAAGGAGGATACCTATGGTAATCAAGTTCTCATTTTTCACCGTTTTCTTTGGATCCCGGCAGCGAATTGTTTGCTCCAGTATGCTTCTCCATTGAGGCTCTCGGTTGCGATACATGATTTAGAGTGCGTGTGATGACCATGATGGGAGCCGCTGGTTTCATGGGTGGCTTCTGCTAGAAAGTGCGCTTTCTGATGGGCCCCCATCACCCAGCATCAACAATGAACCTACCCTCAAGTCTTTGGCCAAGTAAAATTCAAGTCAATTGCACTGAGATAAAGTCACAGATGGCCAAGAAGCGAATGAATCAATGTATATGCGGATTATGATGGCAGGACGGTATCATTCAGCGCTGTTTACGCCACGACCACGAGTCTGCAGACCTTCTGGGACAAGTGAACGTCCTCGTAGAAGACACAATAAAGTTGACTTTCTCAATTTCCTCATCGGATGATTGTTAGTTCATCAGACATACAGCTCTGATGCTGGTCACGCAAGTGTTTGGGGATCAGATGTCGTTAAACAGAAGTCTGATGAATCGTGATACAATGAGAATCTTCGCAATCTTCAAGTATCCTCGGCATGTCTCCCCACTGTGCCGTGTAACAGGAGGGTGGGCTTCCCTCGCTGCCTCGGTCACTTTTGCCAAATGCTCGCTCTACTATCACCCTCTCCCATGGTGTCGTCTATCCCGCCGGCTCTTCTGATAGCATCATCGCTGCATATGGAGAAGTGCATAATATACCGAAGCAGCACCGGCGACGGAAGCTAATGACCAGCAGTGGGATTGGGCATCCGCAAGGTAACGCTGGCTAGATGCCGTCGCGGTCGGGAGGCTCTTGCATACTGACGATGCCCCCTCGTCGCAGTTTCAGCGAAGATTCTCTAGATTCGGCCAATGATAACTTCACGGGTCAAAAGATGTAGTCAGGATAAGCAAGGCCACTTACACATCACCGGGCTTTTCTTCGGTGATCGACAAACCCCATGGGATGGATCGGAGCCGCGCCGCATGCCACTGCATGAACTCCGCAAGACTCCGCACGTAGCTGTACCCCAACACCCAACACGCTGCGGCTGTTGCATGCCGTCATTACCCGCATTCTTCTTAGCTCCCTTGCTTCAGCTGCACGGAACAAAGCTCGCGGTAAATCAAAGCTTCCCCAGAAGCTGTAGCTCCAACCCCGGACACTCCTCTCGCCTCAAACCATCAAACCACCTCCTCTCTAGTCTGTGCGGGGAAAGCTCTAGCTACACCGCAGTCAGGCCGCTCGATGCCACGCCGGTGATATGATATTTTCTCCTCGTAGGACAACTGACAGTTTCTCGTTGGTCATCGCTACTCTCCTCTGCAGCTGCTACGACTCCACGACATAATGGCATTGAACGACTGGCTCAATTGGGGGGATTGGAAGGGTATAAGAGGGGAGGAGATGGCGGCTTTCTGTGCATCGTTGATATGGTGGATCGCGGCACTCGTCGTTCTTTCGCAGTGCATCCGTATGATCAGCTCGCGACAGACGCAACCGATATTGAACGAGAAAGGCGCGACGATAGTGAAAGAGCAGAAGCGCAACATGTTCCTCCGCCTACCTATCATTCTCATGGCTGCGGCAGTTCTCGGGCTCTGCGCGGTCGTCAGAGTGGCGGACGTCGGACACGAATTTGGACGCCAGCTTTCGTCGTACACGGCAACGACCACGACCAGCAGCAACGATGCCCAGTTCACAGTGGCCATGGACTCAGACATCGGTGCTGATCTCATCCCCAACGTTTTCGACCCAGAGGCGGTGGACCCCCAGAGTGTCTGCCCCGGTTACACGGCATCCAATGTCCAAGAGACTTCTCATGGGTTCACGGCAGATCTCGACCTCGCCGGGAAAGCTTGCAATGTCTACGGCAACGAGGTCGAAGCCTTGAAGCTCGTCGTTGAGTACCAGGCGGCAGATCGGCTTCATGTCGAGATACTACCGAGGCATATCGGCAAGGACAACTACACGTGGTTCGTCCTTCCCGAGGGGCTGATTCCGAAACCTGAAAATGATGGGAAGACTCAGTCGGCAGGCTCAGACAGCGACCTGGAGTTCAAGTGGGCGAATGCGCCGACATTTGGTTTCAATGTGACGAGGAAGAGCACTGGAGATGTCCTTTTTACGACCGTGGGGACCAAGCTGGTCTTTGAAGATCAGTTCTTTGAGTTTGCCTCGCCTCTCCCAAAGAACTACAATCTTTATGGACTTGGTGAGGTTATCCACGGCTTTCGATTGAACAGGAATTTGACTAGTAAGATGGCTCCCCCGGATATTGAACTTGTTTGGCTCACAATAATAGGAACTATCTATGCTGCTGACATCGGCGATCCCATCGATGGAAACATTTACGGATCACACCCTATATACCTGGACACCCGATACTACAAAGCTGATGCTGATTCCGATGAGCTCATCTACGTTGCTGAGCCCACGGACAAGACTGCTAATTACAAGTCGTTCACCCATGGCGTCTTTATGAGAAACGCCCATGGCCAAGAAATCCTGCTGCGAGAGTCTAACATTACCTGGAGAGCGCTTGGTGGAACGATTGACCTCTACTTCTACGCTGGTCCCACAGCAGACTCCGTCATTACTTCATACCAAAAGAGCGCCGTCGGACTCCCCGCCATGCAGCAATACTGGACCCTTGGCTTTCATCAATGCAGATGGGGCTACACGAGTTGGGACAACCTGCAGGAGGTCATTGACGACTTTGCAAAGTTTGAGATTCCACTTGAAACGATCTGGGGTGAGTATTGCGTCGCCAAGTTGGAACAGAGCCGTGTGCTAATCTACCATCAGCCGATATCGACTACATGAACCAGTACCGCGACTTTGAAAACGACAAGAACAGTTGGACATACGAAGACGGCGAGAAGTTTCTCGACAAGCTCCATAAGAATGGCCAACACTTCGTTCCGATTGTCGACTCAGCAATTTACTCGCCAAACCCTGAGAAGGAAGATGACGCTTACCCAACCTATGACCGCGGCCTTTCCGCAGACGCCTTTGTCCTCAATCCAGACGGCTCACTTTATGTTGGAGCTGTATGGCCCGGCTACACAGTCTTCCCTGATTGGGTTGGTGCCGTTCTCGGTAAGAGCAAGACGTTTGCTTGGTGGAAGACAGAGCTTGAGACCTGGTTCAAGAAGGTTGCCTTCGATGGCATCTGGATTGACATGTCCGAAGTAGCTTCGTTCTGTGTGGGCAGCTGCGGAAGCAAGAACCTCACCCAGAACCCTGCCCACGTCCCATTCCAGCTTCCAGGAGAACCCGGCAACGAAGACTACTCCTATCCCGAAGGCTTCGAGAAGACCAACGCCACCGAAGCCGCGTCCATCTCTGCGCTCTCATCTTCAGCCGAGGCCGCCAAATCCACCGCCGTCAACGACGCGGAGCCAACCTCCACGACGACCTCTTACCTTCGGACCACTCCCACTCCTGGCGTCCGCAACGTCAACCACCCACCGTACGTAATTGACCACATCCACGGAGACCTCGCCGTGCACGCCGTCTCCCCCAACGCAACGCACCACGGCGGCTCCGAAGAGTACGACTTCCACAACCTCTTCGGCCACCAGATCCTCAACGCCACCTATCACGCCCTGCTTTCCGTCTTCCCCGGCAAGCGCCCCTTCATCATCGGCCGCTCGACCTTTGCCGGGTCGGGTAAGTGGGCCGGGCACTGGGGCGGCGACAACTACTCGCTCTGGGCGTACATGTTCTTCTCGATCCCGCAGGCGCTGAGCTTCAGCATCTTCGGCTTCCCCATGTTCGGCGTCGACACGTGCGGCTTCGCGGGCAACGCAGACATGGAGCTGTGCGCGCGCTGGATGCAGCTGAGCGCCTTCTTCCCGTTCTACAGGAACCACAACGCCATCGCGGGCATCCCGCAGGAGCCGTACCGCTGGAGCGCCGTGGCGGATGCGTCCAAGAGGGCCATGGCCATCCGCTATGCGCTGCTGCCGTACATGTACACTGCGTTTTACAGGGCGCATACCCTGGGTGATACGGTCATGAAGGCGCTTGTGTGGGAGTTTGCGGACGAGCCGTGGCTGGCGGATGCGGATAGGCAGTTCCTCCTTGGGCCGGCTGTGCTTGTTACGCCCTGCCTTGTGCAGGGGGCGACCACGGTCAATGGCGTCTTCCCTGGTGTTGGTAAGGGCACCGTCTGGTATGACTGGTACAACCAATCCGCCATTACTGGAGTCACCTCTGGGCAGAACATCACCATCGATGCGCCGCTTGGGCATATTCCTGTATACCTCCGTGGCGGGTATGTCATCCCGACCCAAGAGCCTGGCAAGACGACGACAGAAAGCAGAGCCAACCCGTGGGGGCTTCTGGTTGCGCTTGACAGCGGAGGCGGTGCGCAGGGTAATCTTTATGTGGATGATGGCGAGAGCTTGGAGCAGGAGGCCACTTTGACTGTGGAGGTACGTTGTTTTAGTTCGTTTTGTTAAACTGGAAGCTAACAGACGTACAGCTCACTGCCTTGAACGGTGTTCTCAAGGCCAGTCCGTCCGGGAAGTACAAGGACGCCAACCCTCTGGGCAATGTCACAATCATGGGGGTGAAGCGGGACGTTTCGGCGGTGACCCTGAACGATCAGGTTCTCGCAAGTGAGAACTGGTCGTTGGACACGGCGTCTCGTGCTCTCAAGATTCACGGACTGCAGTCGTTGACTTCGACGGGGGCGTGGACCTCCGGGTGGACATTGACCTGGGCTTGATAGAATGCTGGAGTACCATGACCTGTGGACGCGACAGCATAAAGACAGTAGCATAGATTCAGATGATCCATTCCATCTCGTTTACACCCATCTCTGTTCATAACTTGTAGCTTTCAAGGACAGAGGAAGCCGCAGAAGTCTGATCTATAACTAACCTTGTAGAGCGTTGAACTCCAGCGTGGAATGGGGTAGCACTGAACCAGTTACTTCGCAGAGCTCCCGGCTGGCTCTCACAGCAAGCACTCTGAATAGTGTATTTGTACAAGGCCGTGCAAGGATCTTGCCACACCCGGAGAATGGTTCAACACTTCCCCAAAGACGTTATGCATTCTTTTTCAGCATAGCAAGGCGCTCCCTACCGAGCCTGCGTTCTCCAACTGCGTTTTGAGGTGAAGCCTGGCTCATGTCGCGATCAGCACCGCTAAGCCCCAACGCCATTCTCAGACTGACTGACACCAGAATCGGCAAAATAAAGTTGAGATATCTCAGAGAGCCTGTGCAGTGATGGAGAGGAATGCATGCGACAACTTGAAAGGAAGGATTTCAGGGGTTCGTCGCATGCTTACAGGCGGGGACCTAGCAAACCCACCCAAGGCTCACAGTACTCAATGAGACTTTTGGCCTTCTCATTCATGGCCTGGGTATGTGGCGCAATGGCTAGCGTGCGGTCTTCCGGTTCTTACACCAAGTTGGCCGTGGTTGCAGGTTCGAGTCCTGTCATACTCGCATTTCTTTTGCTTTTTGCACTTCCTTGGGAGTAGAATGATTGATGATGCTTGCTGTCAAGGATTATTTTGACGTTGTTTGCAAACGTTCAGACAAATTAGGGAGGTTGGGATTTTTTTGGCACATGATGCAACAAGCTCAAGCATAATTGCGCCACGCCTTTCGCGCTTCTGAATCTGCAGTGTAGTAGCATAGACTGTTCAACATATTGCAATTGTAGGGCCTTCCTCTCCAGGCTAATCAACTTTTTCGAAATAACCCCATGATTCATTAACTTTTGGTATCATTGAGCCAAGCGCAGTGGCAAGCCGCACCACGCGGGAAAGCCGTAAAAAACAAGCTCTATAGTACACACCTTCTCCCACGCCCTTCTCCCATCCAATGCCGCGCTCCTCCTTAGTGACCACCACGCCCTCGGAATCTCCTATTTCCGCGATCGCGCCACTTGCCTCCTCCGCGGCCGTGCCTCCGGTCCCCGTGGCCGCGGTCCTCGTGCATATCCCGCATCCGCTGCATCGGCATGGCCTCCCCGTCCTCGCGCTCGCCGTCCTTCTTCTCGTCCTCGCCCTCGACCTTGACGCTCGGCTTCTCCAGATCCGTCCTCCACCGCGGGTGCGCGCCGAACTTGCACCCGGGGCCCTCGGGGCAGAAGCCGACGAGGTAGTAGACGCACAGCTTCCTACGCACGTGTTTCTTGCTGCAGCGCGGGCCCAGCGGGCAGAAGCCCTTGTCGTAGTGCGGGCACGGCGGCAGCTTCGACTGCGGGTCGATGTGCAGGTAGAGGCACTCCTCGCCGTTGGAGCAGTAGCCGTTGCGCATGAAGAAGTTGCACTCGGGCATCTTGCGCAGGTTGTACTCGTGCAGGAACTCGCAGCTCTCGCCCTTCTTGCAGAGGCCGCGCAGCCAGTGCTTGCAGACCAGCGAGGGCCCGCCGCCACCGCCGCCGCCGGAGTTATTGTTGTTGGAGGAGGACGGCGAGGAGGAGTGACGGTCTGGGCAGGAGGCGCCGAGGGGGCAGTGACCCGCGAGGAAGGACTTGCATTGCGGGCGGTCGGAGGAGAGCTCGTGGCGGTAGGTCTGGCGGAGGAAGGGGGTGAAGGAGAAGGTCGTCGCTTGCGGGGCGTGGGCGAGGATTTGCGTTGCCTCGGGGCGGGCTACAGCTGCCATTGTAAGGCAGGTGGAGGGAGCTCCGGGGAGCTGTTGGGTGATGCGGGTGAGATTGTCGCTGGGTTTTGAGATGGGAGATGCGATCGGGTTCGTTTGTTGATGTCGCGTGGTGGTTTCGCGATGGTGGAGGTTCGAGGTCAAGAGAATGAAATTGCGTGAAATGCGTATTTATACAAGTGGGCAATTGTAGTTGGGTGACCTCTTATTCTTTGCCTGTGGTTGGAGTTGCTTGGCTGAGTTAGGTGTGGGAAGGTGAAGCTTGCGATGCGCAAGCGCGCATCTGAGAAGCTTCCGCGAATTACTCCACAAAATTAGTCAGCAAACATTGTGAACCGTCACTCACACTCCGGAGCTCTTGTGGGGTGCGTGAAGTGGCTTGATTAATCTAGCTACGAGCGCTATAAGCGCGCCTACTAAGGGGTGTAGCCGACGCTTTATATAAAGACGGGTTTTAGGCTAGTATTTAGGTTTTAAGCCTAGGTTTAGTTAATTTCTATTTTCTACTCCCTTTTTAGCCTATACTACTAGCTTTCTTATAAAGCTATTCCTATCCTAAAAAAGTAATCTAATTAATTATATAGTAATTTTCTATTATTCTTATTTCTATATATTATTTTTATTATTTTATATTATTTCTATTATCCTATTCTAATTCTAAAACACTTCTTAACCCTTTTTAACTTTTATATAGCTAATTAATATTAAAACTATTACTTAAGTTATTTTTATAAAAAGTAATTAAATAGTTATTTAGTATAATTAGTATTACCCTCTATTTTTAATACTAAGTTAGATCTTTAGATTAGTAACTTAGAAGTTTACTATTTAATTCTTTTTTATAGAGTTAATTTTTAACTTAGATAAGTCTAAAAATTATCTTCTCTAGTTTAATTCTAAATCTTATATTTAAATAGTTCTCTTTTATTAAAAATAATAATCTTTTAGGTTATTAATTAGCTTTATAATACTATTCCTCTAATTTACTAATTATATATAGTTAGGTATTAAATATAATAGTTTTTAATTAATATTACTTTAAAGATTAATCTTCTTATAAGTTTTTATAGCTTAGTTAATTAATCTTTTACTCTTTTAAACTTTAAACTTATATTAATTTTATCTAAATCTAAAGTTAATTAAATTTTACTAGTTAAATTTTATATAGTTATATTATAACTTAGAGAAATACTAACTAAGATATCTAACTTAGTAATAAACTTATAACTTAGTAAAATTAAAGTTTTTAATTATTTTTTAAGTCTTTTATCCTTAAATAACTTCTTATATAGAAAACTTTTATAGTTAGTAATTTAACTATTTAAAAGAGTAAATTAAAGCAATTAAAATAATATAAAGTCTAACTATAAAAATTAATTAGTTAGTAAGATATAAAGGATTGAAGTTATTATATATAAAAGAAATAAATAAATAATAAAAACTTAATTAAAGTTAAGTCTTAAGATCTTATCTTTTAGTTTAAGATTATTATTAGTTATCTATAAATAGGATAAACTTAATATTCTAATAAATTTATAATACTTCTCTACTACTAATAGTTTAGTAAAGCTATTAGTAACTATCTTTTAAGTTAATATATAATTAATCTTAAAATCTCTATTATTAATATTATTAATAATCTAATAGTACTTAATCTTAACGTAGTGTAGTTTAAGTAACTATCTACTTAATAAGTAATTATTAAAGGTATTTATTAAATCTATATATATCTAGAAAGGTAATTAAATAGAGATATTTATCTTTATAAAAAGGTTTATAATATATAGTAGAGCTTTACTTCTAAGTATTAGATTTATCTACTTAGCTTTATAGGTTAATATAGCTATAAATAATTATTAATTATAGTACTAACTTTTAAGTAATTAGTACTCCTCTATATATAACTATATAACTAGTAGTTAACTTATTAAATCTCTTATAGTCTAACTAATTAGTATTATAGTATACTAATAGTTTAAAATTATTAATAGAGAAACCTAAATTACTTAAGTAGAAAGTGAGATCTTTTAAACTATAGAGATATCTTTATATAGATCTTAATAGTTTATTATACTTATTAGAAGTATACTATTAATTTCTAGTAGCTCTATTTATAGTTATAGAGATATTAGGTTTTATACTATTTATAATTTACTATAACTTACTTAGATTATTTTAATATTTATATATCTTAATAAGTGTTTTATATTATTTAGTAATCTCTAGTAGTTAAAGATTACTAAGGGGGTAAGATATTTAGTTATATCTAGTAATACTCTTCTCTACTAGTATAGTTTAAATATATTTAGCTTAAGAGATCTAAAATTACTTTAACTTATAATTATAAATAATCTTAAGCCTAAGAAACTATTATACTTTATCTAAATCTTTAATTTAGAAGAAGTTATATAAATTATTTTTAAAGTTATTAATTTACTTAATATTTAGTATAGTAATAAATATATTATTAATATAAAATAATATTATAACACTATTCTTACTAATAAAAATATAGGGTTTTTTTAGGAGTAGTTAGAACTTTAAGTTTTTAAAGATAGTAATAATTTACTTATATTAGAGAAGAGGTAATTTTCTAAACTTATAGAGAACTCTTTTTAGCTTATAATACTAACTAGATCTATTATTAAACCTATAAAGTTAGGTAATATAGATATCTTAATCTCCTATAAAAATATTTAAAAAAGCTATAACTATATTAACTTAGTAAAGTTTTAAATCTTTAAATATTATAATTAGTAGAAAAACTTATAAAATAATAAAATTAATAACTATAGTATAAACTATTTTATTATCTTTATCTTAAAAGTTACTATAAATAACTTATCTTATTCTAACTCTATTAAGTTATCTATCTACTTTAACTTTCTTATTATATATCTATTTACTAGGGAAGTATTTAAAGCTATTTAATAATTATTCTAATTACTAGTATTCTATCTTTTTTAAGCTATTTATTTAGGTTTTTATAGTATTAAAAATAGCTAATTTTAGAGATCTCTTAATTATTACTTCCTATTTCTTAAAAATTATAAATAAATAAATCTCTAAACTAAAAGTTTATAATAGGTTAAATACTAAGAAAGTAAAAAAGATTAGTTTCTAGTCTATTTTATTATTAATTAGGTTAATCTCTATAGTTTCTATTTTACTAAATTCCTTATTAAACTTCTTAGTATTATATAATATTTAAGTTCTAAAAGTTTAAGTAGTTTAGCTAGATAAAGTTAAAGCTATTTTTAGTAATCTTATAAAAATAGAACTTCTACTATTACTTTTTAGTTTTTCTCTCTATTATTTTTATATTAATCTTAAAGTTTAGTAAGAGATAATAGAAGAGTTCTACTCTTAAAAAGTTTATTACTATAATAAAATAATAGATAGTTATTATTTTTAAATAGGAGTAAAAGGATTTTATTCTTAAAAAGTAGATTAAATATATTAATCTAAAAATATAGAACTAATATTTTATTCTAGAAAAAAGTTTTCTTCTAATATTATTTATATTTATATATTTATAATACTAATATTACATATTAATATATAAGGTTTTAGATTTAAAGTTAGTAGACTACCCCTCTTATTATTAACTTATTCCTAAAGAGGTTTATTTTCTTATTTTTATTTATTATTACTTTCTATTTCTTAAACTTTTTCTAAATATAAATTACTTATTTCCTCCTCTTATTATTCTTATTTAGTAGGGAAATATATCTAGTAGTATTAATAAAGCTGAATTTTAGTTTTATAAGTTATACTTAGTAATTTATTCTTAAACTTATATATCTCTAGCTTAACTTCTTCTCCTAGTTATAGGTTATTAAATTTAACTAAGGGGAGTTTATCTTTATCTTTTTTAAATATTATATCTCTTATTTACTAAATACTATTAGTTTTTTTAATAAGAATATAGAAGATATTACTATAAAAGCTATTATAACTTATAAATCTACTAAGTTTAGTTTTAAGCTTTATCTTCTATCTCTTTATATATAGATAACTATCTAAATAAATATAAATATAGATTTAATAGCTTTAATAGTGAAAGTACTATATATATAGTTTTCTTATAGAGGGAGACGTATTAAGGGTTTCTATTAGCTTTTTATAAAGACTAATATTACTTTTACTATTAGATAGTAGATTACTAACCTTAATAGAGGTCTTTATTACTTAAAGCTAGAGAGACTTAAAAAAGCTAGCTTTAATATATATTATATATACTTTTTATTAAATAGCTTTTTTTAAAGCTTTCTACCCCCCTATTTTACTAGTAATAATTAGATACTACTATTTTAAAGTAGAAGCTTTATTTTAAAGTAAATAGTTTTATTATTTTAAGAAAAGCTATATTATTATCTAGAATAACTTTAGAGAAGTAAATAAGACTATTAGTAATTATAATCTTCTTTAGAAACTAAATATAAAGCTATATAGCTATATCTATTTTTAATTTAAAAGCTTAGAACTATTTATATATTAAAAAGGTTTCTATAATATAGAAGCTATAAATAATACTTCTAAAGCTTTATAGTATTAGTTTTAAGAAGTTAATCTAAAGTTTTTAGAAAGCTTAAATTAGTTATTTTTATTATCTATTACTTAGGTATTAAGTTAATTTTACTAGTAAGTAAATATAGTACTTATAACCTATTAGAAGTATTTTAAAAAGCTTTATATTAGTATCTTTTATAGTAGTAATAGTTATTTCTCTTAATAAATAGTTTAAATAAGTATAAAAGGTTTAGTAGTTTAGCTCTAAAGAGCTGAACCTATTATTTTAAATTAAGAGATAGATCTAAAATTAGGAAACTTATATATCCTATTTAAAAGTAGTAATATTTTTAGATATATTTTTATAAACTAAAGTATTATTTAGACTATTAAAATAGATACCTATCTTCTTAAGAAGATTAGTATTTATAATCTATACTATATTATAAGGTTTATAGAGTATACTATATAGTTAGAAAGTAGTTTTTTAATTATTAGGTTTAGTAGTAATTACTTTAGCTATACTAATAGCTTTATTAATTTAGTTCTTTCTACCTATATAATTTATAATTAATCTTTAAAGAAGATCTTATAAGTCTTTAAAGATAGAGAGATTATTAAAGATATATTTACTAGCACTAGTATCTAGTATAAAGGAGTTTATTCTCCTAATAGAAGCTATAGATATAATATATTAGTTTAGTTACGCTTTTTAACTGTTATTTTCTTCTTTATTAGTATTTCTAAAAATACTATATATAAAGAAACTATTAGTCTCTGTTAACATATAACGTCTTATTATAATAATAATAATAATATAATAATATTCTACTTACTTAAATATTCTATATAAAATAAATAAATAGACTTTTATATATATAACCTTATATAAAAGTGTTTAGTTTATTATAAGCTATAACTTTATAAATGCTTACGTAATCCTTAATATTATGTAATCCTGCTGATGTAATTAAGAGCTTTATAGCTTGTGTTTCAGGTTATCTTTCCCCTCCTTTTTCCCTATCTTAGGATATAACTTACTAACTACATCAACCAGAATCATTACAATACATACCTTCTCTATTAATTATCTATATAAATAAATACCTATAAATACTCAAAATTATTACATTTTATTATAATATATCTCTATCTATAACCCTATACTATATAAGTATATATACTACGCCTCTGAATACTTTTATATTTATACTAACAGTCTCTATTTCTATAGCTTAACTAGTAGAGTTATAAATAGAGAGTTTAGATTTTATTATTAGTTACTCTTTAACTCTCTATATATAGTTATTTTTATATAGATCTTTATAGAGAGTTTAAAAGTTAAAGTATAAACTAAATATTTTAAGATTATCTACTAGAAATAGTAGAAAGGTCTTTTTATAAGCTTAAGCTATTAGAGTATTAATATATACTTTAGATTAATAATTAATATTTATTTTAAAACTTAAGTTTCTAAAGATATTATTTTAAATTTATCTTTCTAAAGTAAATACTAATAAAGATATTTATATTATTACTTATATAGTTATTTATAATATAGTTTAAAACTTAAACTTATTAAACTTAGTAGTATAAGCTTTATAGTATTTAAAAGAATACTTTTTATAAGAAAAAAGGTATAATAAAGCTTTTCTATAGTAATAGGAGTATATCTTATATTTATAAAAGTTCTTTAGATACTTAACGTTATAAGTAATATAGGAATCCTATTATTAAGTCTCTTTACTAGTTATAAACTTAGTTAGTTAAGTTTATTTCTTTATAGTAAACTTCTTCTTATTTAAAAGTACTTTAATACTTTAGGAAGTTTATTTATATTATTCCTTTTTACTTAGGCTTTAGAGTTTATATAAAAGATCTTTATAGTTTTAGATTTCTATAATAAAGTTATTCTCTATAAAGTTAGTTTTAGTATAGTTAAATCTTCTAAATCTCTAGATAAGCCTATAAATAAGAATAGTTTTAAATAGGTTTATACTAGAACTATTTAGTTTATTATAAGTTAAGTAAAGATCCTATATAAAATCTTTAGTATTATTATAGTTAATTTTAGATATTTTATTCTAGTTATTATAAACTTTATCTATAGCTAGTTTATTAAATTTCTAAATATATTCTTTAGCTTTACTAAAGATCTAGAAAGCTAGAACTATAATAGAAAGTTTATTATAGATTATTTCTTCTAAGAGATTATACTAAATCTTCTCTATAAGTAGTTATTTAATAAGTATAAACCTTTTAAGTATAAAATTATTAAGAAAACTTAAATTTTTAATTATAACTTTCTTATTATTTTTAAAAACTATATCTATATTATATCTATCTAATATTCTATTATCTATAAAATAGAATAGTAGTTTTATAACTTTAAAAGTATTTTTAAGGTTTATCTCTTAGAACTAGAAGTTTATTTCTTTAATTAACTTAAGGATAGTATTATAAACTAGAGTTCTTTAATTTAATCTTTTACTAGTTACTTTCTATATAGCTATTTTAGTTATAAAGTTAGTAGAAAAAAAAAAGAAAACTAAGAAGTTTTTACTAAAATAATCCTTTTCTAATAAAACTAAAAGAAGATAGAGTTAGATTACTAGTTAAAAATATATTAATTTATTTAATTAATTAGTTATTTAAAAGGTTTTTAAAATTAAAAGTTTAATAGTAGTTATAAATAATTATTAGATAGTTATTAAGTAGTTATTACTATATAATTATAATAATTATTAAAGAATTATTAACTTATTTAGTTTAAAAGTTAAAGAGATTTTATAAATAAGAAATATATATTATATTTATTATAATCTCTATTTAGAAGTATTATTTCTAGTAGTTTAGAAATCTATTACTTACTTTTTAGTAATTACTAAATAGTAAGATTAAAGTCTTAATAGCTACTTAGGAATAACTTTACTATTTAGTAGATAGATTTAAGTATATAGAGAGTTTATAACTTATATAAAGTAGTTTAATTAATCTAGTTATAAACGCTATAGGTACGCTTACTAAGGGGTATAGCTAACGCCTTATATAAAGACGGGTTTCAGGCCGGCATTCGGGCCTCAGGCCTAGGCCCGGCCGACTTCCGTCTTCCATAGGGGTATACTTAGAAGTTCTCACACACCACCTTCCACGTTCTCACCAGTAGACATGTTCAGAATTGGGACGCTTCGCCCTGCAGATTCAGCGCGCAAGCATAATCATTTCCAAAGTGAAACGAAATTTCCAATTGAACTAGTATGAATTCTCAAACTGGTCGCCCTGATAGTCGAGCGATTCACAATCACCTCGACCTCAAGTTTCGTCTATTGACCTCACCCGTCGCCTTGTTGCAACCAAGTTTCCAACATGATGCATTTAGACCTGGGCTATCAAGCGTCATCCTCTCCTGATGAACCGGCTCCGTCATCCCGCACAGGGGCATCCTTAGGCTTCTGAGCGTACCAGAAGAACATGTTGTAGTAACGATGCTTGCTGAGGTCTTCCATGTCCTTGTTGACGGTAGCGCACCACACTTGGGCCTCTACTTTTGAGATCCCCATGGCTTCGAACGGCTTTCCAGTGAACGCCGGTGCTGCCATTTCGATGGCTTTCTTCGAGTACTGACCAATAACTCGCTGGGTCGGATTCTTCGGCCAAGTGCCAATGGGAATCTTTTTGATTTCACAATGAATATCTTTGAAGCCAGCAGCCTCAAGGTGAGGCCTCAAGTCCCGCGCCTTGTGTAAATCGAGACCAAGATTCTGGAAAGCCTCGACGACAAGCTCGTAGAACTCCTTGAGCTTATCGTCATCCGCCATAGTTCCGTCGTCGGAATGGATCTGGCCGTGCAACTCCTGGAACTCTATCCAACCTCCAGGTTTCATATGACTTCAAAATTGGTCAGCGACATTGTTAATGTTTCTCCTATCAACATCTTACTTGTAAGCATCTGTGAGAACCCTATCGAGCTTCCGAAGAAGGGGAGCCATCGCTCGGAAATGAACAAAGTCGTAATCGTCCCCGTTCAGCCATTCATCCTCGGCATCGTCGACCAAGAACTTCACGTTTGGAGGGGCCCAGGAAGGTTGAATGGGAGACAGATCAATGCCCAGAACAGATGCACCTGGATAGAGGTCGCCGACTGTCAGACGGATTAGTGTGTGAACCTTAAAGATCGATTCGCCAGGAAATACCATCAATTGCCCATTTGCCTATTTTGATTTTGTCAGAGGCCGAGGGGCGGCTAATTTCTGTTAGGAGGAATAGACTCACCGGTTCCGGTACCAATGTCTATAATCTTTTGAGGGTCATCTCCAATAGGAGCGAGAAACAGATCGCCATCCTGGGTGGGGAAACATCAGCTCTAAATACACAAACGCAGCCAAGTATATGCTATATCGTCACTAACAAGAAGCTCGAGAAACATTGTATGCTTCATCTCCTCGCGATCCTGTTCCGTCTCATCATTGGGCAACGGGTAACGACCATGTCGAAATCTGTGATAGCGACGCCCATTCTCGTACTCATGATCGAGGACACTTGAGCTGAGTGAGGCCGAATCAGCGGAAGATCGGTCCCACTCAACAGGATCAAATTCACTCGGGTCAACGGGCTCATCTGCGGCTTCGATGGCCCCAGCGGGGTGCTGAGGAGCCTGGGCGTCAGCAGTAGACATGTTTGCGAGTGCTTTCAAGGTCCTCGGTTCGTTCTCAAAGGGTTGTGTTAGAACCCAAGCGAGGGTATCCCGGTTCTACGGAGGATGAGTTAGCTTGCGACTGCAGCCAATGAGGGGAAACTCACCTGTTGCGAGATTCGTTGACGGGATCGACACGGAACGGAGTGGAACTATGGGAGGATGACTCGAGGTGAATTTCAGACTTGGTTGAAAGGGCAGTCAAAGTTGGGATCCTGTCGCGCCAGAGGTGAGGAGAGATGGTGAGAGGGGAAGGGGGGAAAACATCGTGGGGAACCAAGCCAGTTCGATTGTCCTCCTGCTGTGCCGTCCTGTCCTGTCATCTTTGCGACCGGACCGACAGGCCCATATAACAGCAAGGAGTCTCGGAACAAGAACCAACATCAGGCAATGCTCCAACATGCTGGTCGACACAATTGGTTGCTGGTCAACAACAGGATCAAGCGAGATCAAAGATTGGTCGGTGAATCAAGTGCAGACAGGGGTTGTACTCCGCTTTGGCAGGTCAAGCGACGTTGGACGATTGCCTCGTCAAGTGTGGCATCTGTGTCCGTAGATTACGATTACAGCCTGTTGGTTACATTTGGCGAGAATAAGCAGCAAGCGGTAGAGGAGGCTGGGAGGCAGAGGGAACCCGAAGAGCTGCGTGGCCCGGATAACACGCATATCAAGGGTGGTTTTTGCTTCTTGATGCGGAGAACGCCAATCGTCGATGCCATGTCTCGAAAAGGTCATTTGTGTCTCTCTACAGCTGGGACACACTCGAAATCATCCAACATGCGCCCAGGATGAGCGTGTGATGTTGTGTTTGCTGCTGCAGATGTGCACGGGTCCAGTGCTGGGAGGGAGAAAACTTGACAGGGCCGATCCTCGCCAAGGCAGGATCCCACCACGGGTCGGAGGGGTTGGCCGCGGGAAGTCCCTGAACGACCCCTCCCGTTCTTCGGCCGGGCCGTAGGTAGGTACGTGGGTGACGGGGAGGGGCCATGGACGGCGAGGGACCACGGGCGGGGGAAGTGGGAATGGATGTCGGGTCTGTGAGGACGGGCCGCAGAGTACGCACAACGAACCGACAATACCGTAAGATAGGTACTTGTAATTCACTGTGGTTCTTGAGGAAGATACATTCAATCACTTCAGTAAATCATGACTTGGAAAGCACAGACTGCAATCACTTTCCCAATGGAAAAGTAAGGACCTGCCCGAGGCACCTTACCGTCAGCAAGGTAGGTGCCTCCCCTTCACAGTGCCCAGTTCCTTCCAATTCCTTTTGCCTTTGTCCGAACAGAAGGAGCAGGTAGTCTCATCCACTCCTTCCATCCTTTGCGGGCAAACTGGAGGAAAGAAGCAGCCCTCGCACTTACCTTAGGTACCTACCTCACCTTAAGGTACCTTAGTGTGGCAGGGGACTTGCAGAAAGTGGAAGTTACCTCAGTTGGGCAGGAAAGGACCCACGTTCTTTTGGCATTCCCACCTCAGGGTTCAGTTGACAATGAAATCCAATTGTTAGCGAGCCTGTCCTTGCACCTCTTCCTTCCTACGAACAGCACCTCGAGCTAGCTCGCCAAGGCTGCAGAATGACATGCACTTCCACTTCTTCTTCTTCTTTTCTTTTTCCCTTCCATTGCATCTGGGGCCGCCTTCGGCTTCTTCAACCCACCACCACGCAGCTGCTCCTCCCCTCAGATGCCGTCTCCGCTCCGTCTACGGGTCTTTTCTCTCATACCGTGTCCGACTTTTTTCTCCTCGACTCCAATGACCCCGCACTTCTCGACCGGACTTTGTTTGCTTCATCAAGGCACAAAGCCGACCCAAGTCATCAACGCCCATTGTTCTCCCGCCAATCTCACGCCTGTCCCTTCATCTCTTCTTCGCGCGACGTGGCTGTTCTAGCGCGTTTCTCCCACGTCTCTCGACCTTTCAAGGGCTCCAAAGACAGCCGTCAGCTTGTGCCCGGGAAAAAAGTCAATTCTATTTTCAAGCATCGCGACCCCTCCAAAACGTCGCATCACTCGCTCCGATGCGGACGCCAGAGAAGTCAGGAGGATGCCATGCCATGCGTATCGACCCTGACTGACTAGAGTTTGCTGGGGTTCTTCCACTTAGCCATCACCGGCGCCCAATCATCGGAACCGACTACTGCAAGTTACTTACATACGGAGCACGCCCGCATATCTTCGTACGTACAGCCTACAGAACTGGCAGGGTGCGGCGTGCCCACGCGGGATGGGATGGATGCCCATGGACACACCACCGAGCCATAGAGCCCATCATCGCTCGAGTCCTCTCCCTCGGCTGGACATCGTTGATCGACCTGCCTTAGTCAGTATGGGACACACCCATGGATCTTCTCTCTTTCTCGTGGGCCGATGCGACCGAGACGGCGAGGCGAAAAAAAAAAAGGCCACACCCGCTCTGCCTCCACGTAATCGGAGACAAGAGACGGCCCAACATATCACGGGACAACTCAGCTCCTCAACGAACAATGCACCAACAATGCTACAATGCGCAATCACTGTCACGCCACGCAGACCGACAGCTATTCATCAATACCCAACTCGACGGCCCTCGATCAATGACCTCATGCTCCCAAATCGTCGGATTTCCCAGACCTCAGGGCCGCTTCATGTACATCTATGTGCTGCCAGCGTGGCATGCAGTCACCTGCAACCGTCTCCTCCACTCGACCCTCTGTGTCTGTCGGCTGTTTCCATCGTTTTGGTGGGCCCCCGCGCAGCCAAGCTGCCGCTACATGTCTGCTCACTGGACAGTTCCCTGCCACTGAGTCGCATGGCTATGCTACTGGCCAACCCTACGACTGAGACGGCCGTCTATATCTCGTCCACGTACGGATACCTCGTTTGGACTCGCTCGACATGTTTTGCCCAGCCCGGCTTGTTCTGCGCTTGACTTCACCGCCTGAAGACGCTGCTCCTTGCGTGTCCGTGTGTGATTCATTAGTTTCCCCCAGTTTCCCAGCGCATCAGCTGGGATCTACCCGTCCCAAAGCACCAGATACCGCTGTGCCGCTCAAAGGGTGGACGGATGAGGGTCTCTGTGCATGTCACTCGCCTATCGATCCACAATTTTCACGTCAGTGTGATGAGCACTGTCTGTAACATTCAACTCAAATTGGCTGCAAAGTACAACAGCCGCTTGCTCAACCGACAAGCTACAGCTGATCCCACGAGGTTGGGAATGCAAACGACAACACAACCAACAGCGTTCGAATATCAGACCAAGCCAGCATTCGCCAGCGCAGAGCTGAAGGTTGCTTTAGAGTTTGACAATGCAGTGCAGAATTCCTGCTTCTCGGGCAGTTGTGTGTCGTCCCATCTTAGCCTGGAAAGAACCTCGTGGATTTTCCAGGTACGCTTTCTTTTCCCACGACGCCTAGTGCCGACCATTAGCGACGACTTCAAACCAACTGCTTGAGATCAGACCGCCGCGGCCGCGAATTCTCACCCGGCGGATCTTCTATTCAGCTTCCCCGTCAAGAAGGGGACGTGCTTCTCAACAGCCCAAAGCCACAAGCACCTTTCAGAGAACCATCATTTCCCACCGTCGCTTTGTGGCTGGTTTGATGCATCCCGAGCCTTGTAGGCCTGCATCCCTCGAAAGTGATTCACCTGCTCCTTTCATCCTCGGATCGTCATAATACAGGGAAACATGTCGCTGCGAAAGTCCTCCTGCCAAATATCCGGGAGACCGGTCCGACTCTTTTGACGCACGCATGCTGAAGTTGGTCAATTATCTTGGTCCGAGGTCAGGACAGGACGACCTGCATCGGAGCAAACAGGCCTTTCTGCGCCGGACTTGACTGGCTGACGTCTAATGAACAACAGGCACTGTATGTACTTACCAAGGGTGCCGTTGCAGTACAGACCACGGCGCATCGTCCAGGATAATTCGTCTCTTGCAGCCGCAGACCCAACGGATTCATTTACATTGGTCGGTGAACAACAGACACAAAATGCGGCTGGCAATCACAGTGTCCACGTCTTGAAGCAGCATCACCAGCACATATCGGCACAAGCAAGACCACTGGCCAGAGAATGAATGCCTGCTCCCTGCCTACCTCATTGCGAAGACCTGCATGCACGGCCGGCCAGGCGTGGAGAAATCATTCGGAAGATGCAGAAAAAAAGGTGGACGAACAAAAGAAAAGGAAGAGGAGCGAAAGTAGCGGTGCGGCGTGCAGGGATCATTCCTGTTCCCTGCAACCCTGATCGTCAACTGCCGCCAAGGGTCGGCGGTCGTCGCCGACGGCTGGATTCAGACAGAGAAGTTGAGAACAGACTCGCGCCTATCTAGCTCACGGGCAGCAGAGTCAGGGTGAGCAAGCTAATCAAAACAACGGCACCAGAAGGACGACCACGCCCGACCACGAGGCCTTGCAATCTTGTTGCGGCCCTTCTTCCAGTACTTTGCCCATGCTGCTCTATTTGTAGCCTGTCTGTGTCTCCCCGGTTTCCGAATCTCTCTCTGGTACACGCCGGCTCAGTGGCACAGGCACAGTGGCAGTCTCGTTGCTCGTCCTACGCCTTTCCCGCACATCCTTCTCTTCCTCTCTTCGAGATCTCTCATATATGACTTGACAAAAGTCTCAATACCATCACTCCACCCCTGCAAGCGCAGCGCAACCGCATCTTCTGGAGGCGCACCCCCCATGATTCCTCTTCCCACCCCAGCCCAATTATGTCATGCATCATGGCATCGATGCTATGTATCCTGGACCCTCTTGTAATTTTGATACCCGTCGTCTCCACCGCCTCGGACAAGACCTTAAGTGTATGCTACCCTACCCACGTTCGCTCACCGTCGCATCTTCTTGTCTCTGCTGCACTGTGGTGTCTAGCCAAATATATAGGACAACCTCGATGCTGTTTGGGGCCACAGAGGTTCGCGCTTGCTGCCTGACCGAACAGCTCATTGCTCCAGCATGCAGCTTTGGGTCCAAGTCCTTTCCTTCATATACTGTCCTTACCACCATCCCCTTCTCGCACTTACTCTCTGAGTTGCTTCTCTTCTGTTCCAACTTTTCATATTGTACGCCATCACGCGCCACTTCATGGCAACGAGAGTCAGAATGAGTTCCTCATCGTCGTCGCGCAAGTCGCGCAGAACGACTAGCATCTCCAACGTCATGTACACCAACGCCGTCTACTTCCCCAACGACCGGATCTACCAAGGGGATACGCCTGGCGCGATGAACTACGGGTGTATCAACCACGTGTATTACGCCTTTGCGAACGTGTCGCCGGACGGCGGCGTATTTGTGAGTCTCTCAAAATTCAGCTCCCATCACGACCGGACTGACCAGCGGACTGTAGCTCAGCGACGAGTGGGCCGATGCCCGCGCACCAGTCGATGGCGTGCAAGGCGGTCTGGGATCTCTCATGCACCTAAAGCAGAAACATCCGCACTTGCAGGTTGTCTTATCCATCGGCGGCGGTAGTTCAGCAGCAGTCTTCCCCTCGGTCGCCGCGAATACGTTGTACAGAGACAACTTTGCTCGGTCTGCGAGAGGCTTGGTGGACGCGTCTGGCTTGGACGGCATCGATAGTAAGTTTTGCCTATTTCTGCAGCGTGGAAGGCGAAGCTCACCACTCCTCACCAGTCGTCTGGGAGTATCCTTGCGATCCCCAACAAGGTCACCACTTTCTCGCCTTGATAGCAGCCGTCCGCCTTCATATGCCAGAAAGTCACTACCTCCTCACCGCCGCTTTGCCAGCAGGAAGAGCGGTCCTTCAGTACATCGACTTGCGACGGACGGCCGACTACCTCGACTTCGTCAACCTGATGGCATACGACTTTTCAGGCTCATGGACGCATCGGAGCGGCCACCACGCTCAACTCTACGCACTGAGCAAGGATGAGAGCTCGGGAGCCTCGGCGGTGCAGTATCTCGTCTCTCAGGGGTTCCCCTCGCAGAAGATCCTCCTCGGCATCCCTCTCTACGGACGCAGCTTCCTGCACGCCGCCGGACCGGGACAGAAGTTCAAGGGGGTTGGCGGGGACAACGGCACGTTCGACTACAACCAGCTGCCGCGCCGCGGGACGAAGGAGGTGTTGGACAAGAAGCACATTGCAGCTCAATGCGTGGGGGCCGACGGCGGTTTCGTGACGTACGACAACCCCGACACGGTAAAGATGAAGGCGGCTTTCTGCAAATCAAAGAGCTTGGGGGTAATGTGCCTGACCGTAAACTGCAAAAAAGGTCACAAAGTCGCTGACAGCTTTCGACAGGGGCTCTTTTACTGGAGCGGACCATTAGATGCCAAGGACAGCTCCCGCAGTCTCATCGCGACTGGTTTCAGGGCTCTGCACAGCTCCTGATCGGGGAGACGTTGTCATCTGAGAGTGGCGATCCCACCCTGGATATGACGCCCACGAACGACAGTCTTTTTTTTTTCCCGCTCTGTATTTCATCTGCATCTCTCCAGCAACAGCAACAGTTCAGCCGACAGACATGCGCATCGGCAATCATCGGCCTGGCGGGCCGAAACTTCTACGGACGACGAAATCTGCATTTGCGTGGCATACAATGGGGACCAGCAGCAGCATCTGGCGAAGGCGCGATTTGGCGTTCACTGTTTGGAGGGGCCTTTTTTTTCTTCTGCATCTTTTGACGTTTCCATTATCGTCCAATCACGATTGTGTTTGATCTATCTTATGTTTTGTTTTTCTGGATTCCCCAGCATTTTCCCCGGGTGGCACGATTGATATTTTCTTTTCCCTTTTTTACGAGGGTGCGGAGGCGGGGAGGAAGAGGAAGAGGGGGAGGGGGTACGGGAAAGAAGAGGAGGATACCAAAAAAAGAATTCCGGACGGCTGATGATATCCCGCATGGACGCACGAAGAATGGAACAAGGGGCGGTGTAGCGGAAACATTGTTTTGGGCATGGCATCATTGGACTGATTGACTGACTGCTGTCTGTCTGTCTCTCTGTGTATGTGTGTGTATTTCAAATTGGTTGAAAGCTTGGGGAAACAATTGTCTTTGATCATGACTCACAATATAGAACGGGAGGGGGGATTGGCTGCGGCGGGGGGAGGGGGCGTTATTTCGGTTTGGGTTTTTTTTTTGGTCCCGTTGAGTTGCTTGGGCGCTTTGTAGACCGCCCTTTTCTGAATCTATGTTCCCTCGGAAGAGAGAGAGAGAGGTGGTTTCTCGTCAAAACATTCTATCTTGGGTTCACAATTTAACTGCCTGGCTGTGCCCATGTCTTTTGGTTCCCCATCGTGAGATTTATTTTTTTGTGTGGTGGGTGATTGGGGCGGGAACACAGCACCGCACAGCACTGCACAGTGGATGTGGGGTTCTATTGTCAGTAAGGTAAGGTAAGGTAGGTATGTCCAGTGTGTGTGGTGCGTGCTGCTGGGTAAAGTGAGGTAACCCACGCAGATCCCGCGGGGCAACAGGTAGTGCAGAGGAGGGGCAAGGCGGGCAGGCTGGACATGAGCACAGGGAGAGTTGTAGGGAAGACCTGCTGGTTCTGCCCAGTGGGGTGAACGGCGGGGGGAGGGGGGGGGGGGGGGGGGGGGGGTCATTCGGAGTAAGCTCCGGGATACGGGAGCGGTTCGATTTGGTGGGTGATTTACATACATGCCAATTGAGGGGTGGTGGTGGTGGTTGTGGTTGCTGATGATCATCATTTGGAATCGGGGTTGGGTGGTTGGTATGTAGCCCAGGTATGTACTGCAGGCAGGCCTTGTTTTTGGTGATTGTTCTTGTGTCTGGGCGACCAATGGGATGGAAGATGAGTGGGTAAGGAGTGACGGATTTGGCATTTGCGAATGCGCATATGTCTTTTTTTGGAAGACAGAGACAGAGACACTGTTCAGCATGGGAATGGCGAAAATGTTTGTTCGGGGACAATGCGGTTGTTTTTTCCATGTCACGAGTGGTTGTTGGTGTGTAGATCGGCCTGCGGTTGGGGATGTTAGGGGAGGTGATTCCTTCCAGGTTGTTTTTGGTGCGGGATCTGGTTAGGCAGGCAGGCGTGTGGTACGAATGGATTTACACTGGAGACAGGGCCTTGCATGTTTTGTTTCTTTGGGAAGCGGGTTGGGGGCGGTAAAAACGGTGATGGGCGATGTACAGCTGAACAAGGTATGCCGATGCGCACGCAGGCTGATCTTTTCTTGGGGTGTGGTGTGGTGTGTGTGTGTGCGTGTGTATTGTTCTGGCTTGGTGTGATTCAATTCAGTCGGGATTTTGGAATGGGTGTTGGAGAGGTATTGCATGTCGATCGGGGATGGGGGGGGTTGATTGGGCTGGGATTCGAGGATGGGGGCGTGAGGTTTGTTCCGCTTGCTGGGGTCACATTTTGGGGTCACTATTGCTGATGATGTCCATGCGATTCGATGCGTTTGCGGATGGGATGGGGGTTTGTCGTCCACTTTGTGATTTTGAATGGGTGTGATGGTGGTTGTGACGACGGTGTGTTGGATGGTTGTCACCTCAGGCTAGAGGATGATGATGGTGGGCGGCGCACGTGGGAACATGTCACGAGAGCGATAGTCTGGAAATGGTCGGCTGTCGGTGACGGATTAGGGTGAGTTGATTACATTACCTGAGGTGAGATGAGGTGAGATGATCCGGGGGGTTGCGGTGAAGGACCTTCCGTCTGGGTCGCTGGAGAGTATTCTAGACTCATGCGGGTACGACGATGATGATGATGACGATGCCTGGACCTGGATTGCGAAAGCAAAAGCAAGTAATGAAGCCGGCTAATCTTCCATGTTAGTGCCTTCTTCCGCCTCACATTTCGCCCGGTCCTGCGGGAGGATCAGGGGACGGAGCGGGTTTGAGGCCCCAATATAGAACCCGCTTTGGGGTAGACGACGCGGTGCTATTTTTTGAGGCGGTCGTCTTTTGCTCCTCCGAGGCCATCGAGAGGCGCTAGGGACGCGGTTTGGGCGGCTTACGCCGTTTAGCACGGGGGGCCGGAGGGCAGACAATGACTCGGGTTGCGCGTCGGGCGTGCTCCCACGTGGCGGACGGGCCGCTTGGGCCGTTTCTGGCAGCGATGCATTTGTTCGCGTTTGCGACGGCGTCGCTCGGATTTTGGGGGTTTGTCGGAGGAGGGGAGGTGAAGAATGCGGTGTGTTGGGAGCGGTGGTCGGCCGGCGGCCGATGTTGTCGTGCTCGGGGTGGGGATGCCGATGTGCGGGCTGTTCGAGGTGGAGGTGGAGAGGTGACATGACTCGGCTATCGGATTTTGGAGGGGGGTACGGATACGATGCGATGACACGGAGGGGTAAAATTCTGTCATTGGTGCTTGTTGAAGAATGCTTATTTGGATGTTGATTTGGTGTACGTAAGATGGGTTAAATGGTCAGGCAGGTGCTTGTTGGTGGTTGATAGGTGAAGGAAGGTATTGGACAGGGTACACTACAGGGGGCAGGGGTTGGTGTTGTTGGTGGGTGGGTTTGTCTGTTGAAGAATCAAGGCGGGTGGCGGGGACTGAGGGCGCATGTGCTGTAAGCTCACATGTGAGGATTGACAGGACTTGCGACCGCGGTGCTGACTGTATCCTTACGTTCCCCGCGGGAAGTTGGTGATCGGAGGGCCGGATCGGGGCGATGACGGCCACCGGCGGCGAGAGATTGACGTTTGCAAGGTGAGGATGACTTTGACGGCGAGTGTTTTGTGACGAGTCGTGAAGAGACGGTCAGAAGGCACCTCGAGTAGATAGATGGATGGGCCTGGGCCGGAAACATTGGGTGAGAATGATGCGATGCTGTCGACGGGCTGACGAGTCGTGGATCTAGATGTCTTGTCGTTCGTGTTGCGAGCATCGGCAGTGGTCCGAGTCAACTGGTGGCAGGGTCGGGTAGAGCGTGATGGTGTCCATCTGCCGTCCGATGATGGAGGATTTGGTTGGTTCGTGTTCGTCTGCCACGGCAAGCTTGCAAACTATCGAGCATTATGCGCTGGTCCGGTGTTTGGGATAGTGCTCGAAAGGTCGGGATATCCAAGCGAGACGAGAACTGATGGAAGGTTAGCTTATCTGATGGAATTGATTACTGAGTAAGTTGGGGTGGGAGGGCAAGGTGTTGCGATTCGTGTTGTGTGGTGTCGTCGCCATGTCATGTTGGTCGTTAGTTTGCATGAGGCAGGCTGGCTCGTATGCTGGCGAATTAGGCACTATCGTGCTGTAGTGGAGGATAAATAGTCTGGCCTTAGTTCGATGGTTGTGGTGTCAGCTGCTTGACAAGGTGAAGTTGGAGGTTCGTGGTGAGTTTGAGGGTGAAGTGGCAATGTTGATATGTTTAGCCGACTGCCCTGCTGGTAGTGACTGCAGGATGATGATGGTCTTGCCGTTTCGCTGACGCCTACAGGGTAATCACCTGCCTTCTTGGGATCCTCGTACGTATTCGGAAAGAGACCACCTTGCAGCGACTTCACTGGTACCGTAGCTAAACGGAAGAAGGTGCCAGAACCTGATCACTTTTGATAGTTCAATTGAAACTCGTAAGCGCGATGTTACACGAAGACGTCGCCGGTTGCAATTGATTGGGTCCTGTACCCGGTGTGCCGCGCTTCTGGCAAGTTCATTTCTCAACGCTTTCGGTCAGAATACTGAGATGTGACGAACACCATGTGAGGGGCCACTTAGTGGTGGTCAACTTGATGGTCCTAATTGGATTGTTTTGGGCGGTGCGAACGCGACTGTCGTCCCTCTCTGTATTCTGATAATGGACCGTGTCGCTCTGGAACATGTCCTGCAAAGAAGAATTAAATCCATGTGAGCGTGGCCGACTTGGCCCATGAACAGAAAGTACCGATGACCCTTGAACTGCGACCACAACACAGTCTCGCATCAATTCAACGACGATGCTCATGCATGATGAAGAATTGTTTGCAAGACGTCGTCCTAAGGTTGTTTCGATGAATCCAATCTTCCCCAGACTTTCGAGGTGGGACGATCCGAAAAAAGAAGCACCGGAGCCGGCTTCGAGAAGCTCGTAGGGCGCCCGGCATGACTGCCGATTGGCCAGGCGGGTCCTGTCGCAGAATCCCTGCATCCCGTCTTGACACGTGACGACATCGAGACACGGAGCTCCTGTCACCAACCTGGCTTCAGGGATTCCGTCAGCTGCAACGATCCGCAACCTTCTGAGCGCAAGAACGCCGTGCAAGCCCGCCGACTCTGTTGCTTTTCCTCCTCACCATGAACGGGACTTCAATTGCCGACAGAACATTGCTCGATGCAGGTAAACTCCCCAATTGACTGCCCCTGTCAGACTGCAATCTCACCCTCAAGGCAGCCGACTACGACCCCATCGACCACCTGAACCACATCTTCGCGCACCCCTCGACAGTTACCACCATCGGCCGCGTCTCCGACACGCTTCAAGTCCACAAGAATGATCTCGCCGTCGAAATTTCCGAGCTCGAGGTCGCCCAGGCCTACGGGCCCGACTCCAGCCTCGAACGCATGCAATCCGCCCAGGTCGAACTAGCCCAGCTCTTCCGCAAGATCGAGACGGTGCGATCGCGTGCCATTCAGACCGAGCAGAACATCACCTCCATGACGGCTGACATTAAGCGACTCGACGGCACGAAGCGGAACCTCACCCTGAGCATGACGGCTCTGAAACGGCTTCAGATGCTGACGACCGCATACGAGCAACTACGCGGCCTGGCCAAGACGAGACAATACAGGGAATGCGCGAGTCTTCTGCAGGCTGTGCTGCAGCTTATGAAGCACTTCAATAGCTACAGGAGTATCGAGCAGATTGCCACCCTCAGCAGAGGCGTCTCGGAACTGCAGCGGGAGCTTTTGGAACAGGTCTGCGAGGACTTTGAGATCGCATTCGCCAAGGGGGAGGTCGCTCAGCGGAAAGGTACCCTGGTCGAGGCTTGCTTGGTGATGGACGCCTTGGGCGACATGGCGCGGACGCGGTTGATGAACTGGTATGTCAACACGGAGCTGCGCGAGTACCGCCAGGTGTTCAGGGGCAACGATGAAGCCGGAAACCTCGACAACATCGGTCGGCGATACGCGTGGTTCAAGCGCATGCTGAAGACACACGAAGAGGAGCACGCTGTGATATTCCCGACCCACTGGCGCGCAAACGAAATGCTTGCCATGGCTTTCTGCGACGGAACGAGGGACGACTTCAAGGGGATCCTTGAGAGGAGCATGCGGAGGACAGATGGCCAGAAGATTGACGTCAACCTGCTGCTCAGCTGCCTCCAAGAGACACTAGACTTTGAACAGGGATTGGAGAAGCGCTTTGCCGGCGATCCAAGAGCCAGTATCGATACGCTGAGCTCGGCTGATGACAGGGCGTCGAACTTCCATGGCTCCATCTCTGCTGCCTTCGAACCCTACTTGAGCTTATGGGTCGAATCTCAAGACAAGCAGCTTGCAGTCATGATACCGAAATACCGCAATGTTCCCCTTATTCCCGAAGACGAAGAGTTCTCCCGGCAGGCTGTCATGGCGTCTGCGATTGAACTCTTCCACTTCTACAGGCTAACCCTGTCGCAATGCGCCAAGCTATCAACGAGCGACAGGTTGCTTGACTTGGCCAAGACTCTAGCGAAATACCTGGACGAGTATGCACAGCAAGTTCTTCTACACATTCTGCAAAGGGCTGGTCCTCAGGGGCCACCAATCCAAGATGTCATTCTTGTTCTAAACACCGCCGACTTTTGGTCCACAAACACAATACAGTTGGAGGAGAGCATCAAGAAGCGCATCGACAACAACCTAACCGACAAGGTCGACTTCTCGTCCCAGGCTGACGCCTTCCTTGGCGTTGCCAGCGCTGCCGTCTTGACGCTTGTCCGCAACGTCGAGATTGCTTGCGAGGGCGCCTGGCGCGAGATGAGAAACACCAACTGGAGCACCATGGAGAGTGTGGGCGATCAAAGCTCATATGTTGGTGAGCTGCTGTCATCAGTGAACGGAAAGACTGAGGAAATTCTGGCCATCGTGGAGAAGGGGCAGTACGCGAGAGCGTTCTGTGACAACCTGGTTGACCACCTCGTTACCGCCTATATTAGCAACATTGTCCAATGCCGGCCTGTTTCCGAGGTTGGCGCTGAACAGGTTAGAGCACTGCCTTCGATGCCCCAATTCGTTACTAACACATGCTAGATGCTCCTCGACAAGTACGTCTTGACCAAAGCATTCGAAAACCTTTTGTCGTTCCACAACAAGGACACCGGACCGCACACGGCGCCAGCGGGCTACGTCAAACGCGTCAACCAAACCATGAACCGCATAGATCCGCTCCTCAAGACCCTCCAGGTCCGCCCGTCGCCACCAGAGGGCCTGGTACAAGCGTATCTCATCCACATCGGCGACCGCTCCGACACCAACTTCAAAAAGATCCTCGAGCTCAAGGGCGTGCGCAAGGGAGACCAGGGCCACCTCGTCGAGCTCTTCGTCATGCACCGCGAGGGCAACCTCAGCGAAAAGCTCGTCGCGCAGAGCCCACTGCTCACGCCGCTCATGGCGACGACGGGGCTCGGCAGCACGGGGCTGGGCGTCATCGGCGGCGGCGGGGCGGGCGCGAGCGCGCTGGGGCTGACGAGCGCTGCGGGCAGCAGCGTCATACCCGGGCTGCAGACCAAATTCGACGCGACATCGCTGGGCGAGAAGTTGCTCAGCGCGACGAGGGATCTGGGGCAGGGCGCGGGCGGGCCGGCGACGATGAATGAGAACTTGAAGAACTTTGGCAAGTTCTTTAGGAGGGATATTGGCGGGTTCGGGGCGAGATTTGGGAAGAGGGATGGGAGCGCTGATGATGCGCAACGGTGAGGGACGCATGGGCTTTTTGAATATAGAACGAATAGATGGGTATTCGCGGCGCCTGCTCGTGGTGCATTCGTGAAGATGTTTTTCAGCCTCCATTTGGACTTGCATATAAAATCAACGGTCGATAGCCACTGAACCACGGCTGACAGATTGAAGTCATTTAGTTTCTCCACGGGGATGAGTAAGACGGCCTTGGCTTCGTTTCCTTGCGAGTCCTGCTGCTGGTGGTTCTGCTGGAGTGTCTGCAGGGGAATCCGTCTGGCCTCTATCGTTATCCGGTGTATCGTTGCGAATGAACTGTGGAAAGTGACCGGGGACAGGTATTGATGACTGTAGCTAAGACTTTGCATCTTGGATGGGGTGCTGCGGTGGGTTGCAGCAGGCTGTGGTATGGGCAAACGTTGGTTAAGGAAAGCGGCAAAAGATGAGATTTGCTGTATTGCTTGTTGCTTTGGTGCCGGGAGAGGCTTATATATCATGTAATGGTTGGCTTGGTGCCTGACTATAGGAGGAAGAACTCCGGGAAGGGTAGCATGTCGGGAGTCTTGAGGACGATTTGGGATGGTTGCAGATTGCCACACGGGCGACGCTGTTCGCCCGCGTAATTTTGATGTCAATCAGTAGTATTTAAAGACATCCTTACTGTTTGATGTCGAGTTCTTTACAACAATGATTGCCCCTTCAAACCTTCCACTTGAATACTTCTCAGGGTATCAAGATTTCCCTGCCAGCGACTTTCTGCGCGTTGTTGAACGATGGCCTATATGTTTGCTACGCCAAAGACTTTTCTAGGGAGGTGTCATACTTCATCACGTTGGGGGAGAATACTTCCCCGTCAGAGAAGACGGACGCAGGCAGTTCAAGACGGCTGACCGTTCACGGATGACGACTGATATCTTCGTTGCGAACCATGTGAGTCAGTCTGGGTGCTTCGAGTGACGCCTCGGCTGTGATTGAACCTGAAAAGAAAGCAGGTGAACGCCAGAATTTGTTCGTTGGTGCCAGCTTTGCAAAGTCAGATTCTGAGGTCCAATGTACACAGTCTGTGAAATGTTAGACGCAAAAAAGGACACGGCCGTTTTGGCGCCCTTCGTCTGAGGAGCATTTAGGGCTTATAAACTAGACTGCTTGTCGGAGTTCCTGACTTTTCCAACACCAAATCGCAGCGGTCTCCTTCAATAGTGTGTTCTGACGCGAGACAGATGTCATTGCTCTGATGTCAGAGTTCACCTGTCAGATGTTAATGAGCAGGGCCCGTTTTGTGTTGGTCGTCTCTTTTCGTTGTGGTTGATGACTCCCGTCGCAAATGTATTCGGCCCCAGTCTCGGTGTAAGAGGTTGGTGTCCCTTGGTTGTGTCGGTGATCTAAAACATCAATGTCCGAAAGTGTGCAGAAGGAAACGGTTAGGAAAGATCACGACTCCTTTCCGGTGCTGTTCTTTGGTGAAATCACTGACCGTCTCATAGAAAACGTCGCAAGAAGAGAAATACATTAACACTGTTATATTAACCCTCGTAGGTGCTGGCTTTACTAAGGATTATCTAGACAAGGTTGCCGGCCCTTAGGGAAACCTCTCCTTCATCCACTCGCTCAGACTTATCTTCCATCTCTCGTCTTCTCGCCCAGCCACAACAGCCTCCACATTAGGCGTGTTGGTGTGCTTTCTTCCGTCGAATAGCGCATCAATTTCTTCCAGGGTCTTCCCCAGGACCTCTACCCAGTACCACCAGATGAAGGCGAAGAATAGCACATTCCATCCGGCGTTCATGATATACACCCAGTAACCTACGGCGTCGATGGCAATAGGGTAGGCGAAGTTGCCGGCAATACCGATAGCGCAGATGATGAAGCTGAACATGCTCATGCCCTTGGCCCTGATACGAAAGTACAGCATTTGAGCTGGCAGCAGAAAGAGAATGGGGATCCATCCGAAGGCATACGATATCGAGAACAGAAACACCGCAAACACCGTCGCCCAAATTCCGGGGGTATACGTGGTGTCACCGTAAAACTTGGTCAGGACACCTAGCAGGACCAGGGCAACGGTCACTCCCGCTGTGCTGATGAGTGCGGCAGACTTTGCCCCCTTCTTGTCTGTGTAGTAGCTTCCGAAAATTGACACAACCAGAGATGCGCCGTTCAACCCAACATTCTGCGTTCGTCAGAATCTCCATTCAAGATTTTTTTCGGTTCATGAGCAAGCACCTACCACGAGTAGTTGGGTCCCCTCGTCACTGACGCCCGCGTGGCTCAACATCTTACCGACATTGTACATGAAAACGATGTTGCCGGTCAGCATGGATATCAGCGCGCACGACGCCGTGATGATGAGTCTCTTCCTCGCCCCGCGGTTGCGGACTGCCTCTTTGCAGGTCATGGGATCCCGTTCGTACCCGATCGTTTCGCATATCTGACGGAACTGAAGCCGGACCAGCTCATCCGTCGTGTCTCCTCCAGCGTTCACCTGCGCGAGAACCATTATCGCGTCGTAGGCGCGTCCCTGATCTACCAACCAGCGCGGGCTCTCCGGTAGCCACGGCAGCAAGGATATGCAGAGCAGCCCCCACGCCCCTTGCACCAGACTCGGCAGTCTCCACGCCCAGCTGCTGCTGATCTTGAAAGATCCGTACGTCACGCCTGCGGCTGTGAGAGCGCCGATGTAGAAGCAGTCGTCGAAGAGGGCGAGGCCCCACGAGCGCTGGTCCCATGGGAGGGTCTCGGCGAGGTACGCGGAACCAGATATCACGGACGCGGTGGTCCCGAAGCCGATGATGACTCGGGCAGTGCAAAACATGGCGATGTGCTGTGAGCTTGCTTGCAATATGGCTGCGATGACTGTGATCATGGCGGACCAAAACAGGCCGAACCGTCGGCTGTAGGTATCCGTCACCCATCCCCAGCAAAGACACTCCGCCCAGTTAGCCTTTGTAGTCTTGAGACTCTAAGCCTCATCAAGAGAGCTGGTAAATATGCTCCCATCACAAGTGTTATCTTTGCAGATTGAGGTTCCACTTACAGATAAGCACCCTCCGATGTAATTAGTGGCGATATTCAATGAGCGAGTGGCGGTGGTCAGCTTAAAGTATTCGGAGTACTGCGGCAGGATGTTCATGCCGCCCATCATTGCCCCGTCATAACCTTGCATCTAGTAAACGGTCAGAATATAGCAACAGATAATCATCGTTGTGGTTTCTCCTCACAGCAGCTGTGACCAACACGCAGGCCAGCAGCAGGTATGTCATTCCCGGTTTCGATTTCGGTTGCCATGTCGGCGCCTGGAAAGGGAGAATACTTCCTTTCACGAAAAACTGGCGAAATGGCAGCGGCATGCCTCTGACGGCAACGCACGAGATGATGTTTTATTATGCTGGTAGCCGGGGCATGCTCTTCAGAAGCTTTGCCCATCACAGAGTTGATCGCGTTTATTCCAAAATCACATGGAGGAGATCGAGAAGATGGTGAGAGTGTATCTATAGTTCGGGAAGCAGCATGACTCGTCGCCAGGATTTTGACTTCGTGAGTCCCCTCTCCACGGAACCTTGAGCTTGCGACACCCAAGATGAGATTGAAACAGAAGGGCGCGAACACCCACGGAAGCCCCGACGAAAGTTTGCAGCGGATTTCGCTTTCGTCATAGTCTCAACCAGATTGAGCGGAATATCCGGGAATAGCGGTGGCAATCAGATAACGGAGTAGTACTTCCGCCTACCTGAGTTAGTATCCAGAATGATACACTTTGAGATCCTTGGCAGGTTTTGATTTTAGGTCCAGACTCCGAATAGACGCCAGATAGACTTTTGTTTCCGTCTCCCTCATTGGAGGATGCTGGCAGCGCCCGGGCTGAGTGACAGCTTCAAGAATTCATAAAAGAGGGGAAATCAAGGAGGCCCCAGACTTTGGAGCATGGAAGATGGTAAGGGACGTACACATTGATTCATTCCAGAACGTGGTTCCCGATTTACTGGTGGATGAAGTTACCGGTCTTCTTGAGTCGGGCGAGAGCTAACATGGAGTATGGAAGAACAAGGCAGGCTGTATTTCCATACAATAAATGCGTGGGTTTGAGGGAATTCAAGGGTTTTGAAGACACAATGAGCTCCTGTTTAAACACTTTCGGCTTTGGCTTTAGAAGTCAGGGTTCCTTCCAAAGTTCTTCGCTCTCAGATCACGTCCTCTGAACGCAGTCTTGCTCCCATCCTTTCACTACGTTCTCCAAGGTATACCTCGACATTCAACAGCGGACGATGACTAGAGACGTTAGTTTAATCGAGTTTATGGTCCGTGAATGAGTCTTGTACAACTAGAAATTGGCAAGGCACTTCAGCTCCACTTCAGCTCGACAATATCATGGAGACATCACACCCACTAATGTGTTTCTGTATCTCTCCCATTGGAGAAGTTAGGGTTTACATGGGCTTTTAACATAACCGTCCAGCGAAACGGCATCAAACAAGCCCCAAGCATCTAAACGTGGTGTTCGGATGAATCATCATGGCGTGAAAATCCTTGGGTTGGCTCATAGTCAAGAGTTTCCCGTCATTCCAGCTTTTAGGTACCGGGAAGTTGAGTTTCGAACTGGACATACCTGATGGCCTGTATTTAAATGAGTGACCCCGATTCTATGAAACAGAGGAAACAAACAACAATACATGGGGTAAGCTGGCGTTGATAATTGCTCTGTGGACTTTATGCACTCTGGAATGTTGCAGCAGAAATCCCTTTGGGGGGGTGTCACCGCATCTCAAGTAAGGCGGCAATACCCCTCTTATCTATCCGTCATTTTCTTGGTTGTATACAATGTTTTTAGACGCAATAATACATTATTCTCAACGAGTTGGCTTGGATTTATGTATCTCACTCACTTCTGCCACAACACTATCATCAGCTTGACTATGGCCACTCATCGCGGGAGATGACAGACTCAGAACGCTCCAATTAGATTGTCTGTCGGTAGAGGATTACCAGGGCCGGCTCAGCTGGTACATAACTTTATATAAAGAGATCTCCCGCGACAGTTAGCTCAGAAAAGTAGCACGAGATCGATTGCTTCCGGTCAGTCCATCGTATATCCACCAAGCAGTTGACTTTGCAATTGAAGCATGTCTAATGCAACGGTTGTGCGTTCATGAAAGGTTCCAAACCATGAAGCAGGTGAAACCTAGTGCACACAACATGGGCGCGGAGCTCATGGTTGTACGGCTCGATACAATCAAAAACGACGCGCTCGAAGAGCAACCGTTTGAAAGGAAAGATCTCAAAGTTAGAGTTCGGGAACGTATAAGAATCCATTCCTTCCGAGAAAGTCGTAGTAACCACAAATGAACGTGAAGCCCTCAATTGTCAATCGTCTTCGGGGTCTGCCCGTCTGAAATACCGCAAATGGAATTCTCGGTGATGATGGAAGTTCTGGGGACTTGATCGCGATACACCGCGGCTTACTGCAAGCACTCAGCCGCTGGCTCTCATTTTCTTGGTCGTATACGATGTTTTTGACGTAATAGTGTGGCATTTAGACCTAGTCGTCTAAGAGTTATGGTTCTCACCTCTTCTGGGGGCATCGTGATTGAGACATGACCGTAAACCAAATGATCTCTTAGAGCACTATGCTCGGCTACCCAATTTGCGAGAAGAGGTCATTGCCGCCAAGTTTGTAGGAAACAAGAACGTCCCAATTTATATGTTGAGTGGCCAAAAACATGTGCCGTTGTCGGACAATGGGTGTTGAAGATACATAGACATGTTCAGGGCTCTTCACTCATAAAGTATCAGCCAATTTGTGCGAGGTTGCATCGTTTTTGTCTCTCAACAATTCGGCAATACTTGAGATGCTCTTGTACAGGCTTTCTATGCCATTTTTGCACCTGCTACAGCCATCGACACCGATTCTTGACTTCTTTCCCTGCATTCAGGGAATCATGTCGAATACGTGGGGGACTATGGCGGCACAAGGACGGTGATGTAATAGTCACGTCAACGATACTTTCACCTTGAACGAGTGAGCCTCAAGAAACTATCTGAAAAGAGAAACAACTGGAGATGGTTAGATGATTCCCGCCGCAGACCACTGGCAGATAATAGAATCAGGGGGCTTTAAGAAAGCCCGCTTCTGCCTTTCCAGTTACCATAGATTTGAGCATAAAAGCCAACTACGGCCTCATTGAACAGAAATCCCCGGCCACAGATGAGGGCTGTCAACGCAATGATGTCTACGATTCTCAGCCTGGGTAATCGAGAGCCTTGAGACTTGACTGGCAGATTTCTGTTTAGTGCATCCTTTAAGCCGCGGACATATCCATGGAATTCGTACCTCTCTTCCGGCAAAGTCGTGAACTTATACGTCTTGAATACTCTGCAAATGCCAAAGGCATCCGAACCGTCGGTCGAACCCATATTCTGAGAATGAACAAGAGTAGCATGAAGGATTTGTGAGAACCATAAAGTCTCTTGTGATGTTTTTGGCAGTATGGGACGACACTCCGCACATTCTCGGCAAGTCGCTCCCAAAGGCCGTCCATCGTGTCGTCCGTTTTAAGTGCCGCCCTCATAGAACGCTTACCTCTCTCAACAAGGTAAACGTCCTCAGGCACATCCCACTGAATGGTTTATATACCGTGCTAAGCAGAAGTTGAGGGCCAGAACAGAAATGAATCGATGCCATGGCCTGATGGTTGCACGAAATTACTACTATTTTGCCAAGAGAACTAATCCCTATTACCATTCTGGAGGTCGGGATTACAACACATTCATCTCCATCACCAGCGGTCTCCGCGTATTCCTCCGTACTAGTCCAAGGCTAGCAGGACCCATGGAAATCGGTTTGTTTTCTCTGCGAAAAGGTATGTGCAGCGGACGATCTGAGTCTTGCCTCGACGAGAATAGAATCGAGTGGCGAGCTTTCTTTCCAGCAAGAACCAAGAAACCGGCACGACCCAATGGTTGAATTGTGTGTCTTGTTGCAGTAGTTTCCAAACATTCGGTATCTTCTTATATAGTTGATACCACACCGTTACTTCGAGAGTGTTCCGACGCGCCTGGAGAGTCTCAAACAAGTCTGCTTGTGCCTAGAGTCAAGTCACCGGGGCGACTTTCCAGCTGCTTCTTGTATAAAAAGGATATCCAGTCCGGAAACATGAGGCATTGACGAAAGATGTCAGCTTTGGGGCAAACCTGTTTCGTTACGCGGACCTATAAATGTGGCAACGCCGTTCACACCGAGGCAAAATTGACCGTCGTCATGGTGGCGGCCTAGCAATCTCCTCTTCTCCCTCTCTTCTCGCCTCTTCTCTCGTATTCCAGTGGAGTATTGCTTCAATAGCTGTCAATTGGTAGCGAGTTGTCGACAGCACAGAGGAAACAGATGAACAGCCATACGCCTGAGGACGGTTCGACGCAAAGACAAGAACAGAATAACAAAAGCTTTCCGCCTGAATTTGTGACCTCTGAGCTGGAACAACGCCCAAATTTTGAAATATATATAGTGCGCATTCATCCTTTAACTTCAGCTGAGTCCATCGAGGATCACATGCGCAGAAAAGTATCTCCTGTAGATTCTGACTATTAACCAGGAAGACAATTGATTTGGTAAGTCTCTGATGGTCCTCTTACAAGGCAACGCTGGTCATGTTGGTAATTCGGACCCGTGTTGGCACCGCTCGCTACCTATCACGATGCCCAAAAACCCAACTCTCAGCGAATATCGCCCGTTTCGCATTCAGCGCCAATAATAGCCAAACAACAGGAACGCCGACCTGGAATTCGAGACGGCGAAGATGAGCCATATGAGATCAATCTGACTCCATTTTGGAACATGCTTCTCGGAGGATTAAAATGCTTTCAGTCGCAGGTAATGGACAACTGGATCGCGCTTTTTCCCTTGCCATTTGTTGGGACATGATGATGCCCCTGCACCAATCCATCCTTATATGTAATCACAAAACCATGCATGATCCGGAACAGCCAATATCTGCGTGCAGCTGCACGAAACTCCTTTCAGCCTCTGAAGAAATCCAGATTCTGCAGTCCGCAAGACGTGGCCGTGGCAGACGCGAGACAGCTCACGCCCGTCTCCACTCCATGGCATCATTTTGGTTGGACACGTCATATCAGCATGCGCAAATTCGCCTGAAAAGCACGTTGAATTCTCAACTAGTGATTGATTTCGCGGCTGAAAATAGCGTGCCAGTCACACAACTGGTCCGCAGGAAGCCCCATCGTGGCTAGAATCAGAATTTGTTGCTGAAATCTGAGGGCGCTTACTTCTCGCAGCTCGGATTGGCGACATACCCCACAGTCAGGCGCGGGTCGATGAGTTTACACCGAGATGCCTGTTCACGTCAGGTACACCGAGAAGGTGTGAAAGACACCCAGTTCGCTTCGAGTGATCCCAAAACAGCGCTTGAAGAGGCCGACGCGGAGAGGCCTGTGGAATCCCGAAGCAGGAACTAAGATGTGTACACTTGTTCAAAAGAAATATTTCCGGCCATGTAGACTTCTCCATTCCTATCATGACTATTCTATAATTCCCAAACATCAATCGTGATACTGTTTTCCTTACGAGCGGGGTTCGTTATTCATATCCTTTGTGTGTGCAAAATATACTTTGAGAGGGGCGTTCAGACGCGAACCGGCGAAAGCCATAGGAATGCCGATGTAAACAAAATCCCTCCTCTCACCAGAGAGAAGTTGATGCTAGCATGCCCGCCTAAACAGCCGTGCGCTCCGACTTCCACACGTTGCTCTGCGCGTCCTCGGGCACGGCGATGAAGTCCTGGCTATCGCCGCCGCTGCTGGTATCGCTGCCGTCCAGCGAGCCGTCGTACGAACTCGTCTGCCACGCGGACAGCTCGTCTACGCGGCGGATGCCCATCATCCACGAGACCAGACCGCGGGGCACCCAGCGGCCGACAAAGCCGTAGACATTGGCGCCGAGGCCGACGCGCACGGTGCTGCTGGTGATGGAGCCGTCAATGACGTCGAAGACGGCGTTGTGCAGGTGGCGCAGGTTGCTGCCCTTCAGGCCGCGGATGCGGCCGGCCGAGATGGCGGAGGTGCTCTGGACGACGAAGTTGCGGCCGTAGGCGTGGCGCGCGTTGTCGGGCCACATGAGGGTCTCGGTGGCGTCGGCGTCGATGCCCGGGGCGCCGCCGTCCATGAGGGCCCGCTGGGAGGGGTGGGCGCCCTTGGAGGGCTGGAAGCCGGAGAAGTCGAACGTGCCGAGCTGGACGTGGGTGACGGGGATGCCCAGGGGTCGCAGCTCGGCGGTAAGGACCTCTGTGAAGGCGGAGAGGGCGGAAGAGACGGTGGCCTCGGGGGCGTGGAAGGGCGGGTTGATGGAGGAGATGATGGACGGGGTGAAGACCAGGACTTTGGGCGGGGTCCACTTCTCGCCCGGGGGGCACAGGCGGCTCGTGAGGAGGGGTAGGAAGGCCTGGATCGTGAGGATGGGGTGCAGGAGGTGGGTGTTGAAGAGGTCGGCAAAGCTCGACGGCGGGATGGTCGCGATCGGCGAGGTCTGGTAGTTTAGGGAGGGGATGAGGATGACGGATTTGAGCTGGAGGAAGTTTGCTTTCGTTTTGGGCGCGGGAGAGTGGGGGGAATGCAGGTACTGGGCGAAGCTGTCGATAGCCGCACCGGCTCTGGGAGGCTGCTACCCGTTAGTGCCCGAAGAGAGTCGCAGAGACGAGCAAACTTACATCGGTTGCGTCGATAGTGAGGGGCAGGATATCCGGCCTCTTCAGGTTGTGCACCATGTGCTCGTCCTCCTCGGCATTGCACACAATGTAGACGATAAAGCCTCTGCGCTCGAAATCCAGAGATAACGACCTCGTCAAGGGCAGCGACGGCGAGCCGGCGATAACGACGACCTCTTGCCTGCCTCCATTTCTCGCACGCTTCGCACGTCGTACCTTGCGGTTGTATCTGCTGTTGTATTGCTGGTACGAGACCACACCAATGACGGCGACGAAGGCACCCGTCAAGAGCTTGTGCTTCGATACCCAATCCGTCACCTTTTCAAGTCGTGTGAGGGCTATCACTTCGATCGGGCTGCTGTGGACGGGGGGTTGCGGACGCAGAGCATCGGGGACCCATTCTGCGGTTGCGAGCGTCTCCTTCAAGGCCTCGGCGGCCTTCTCGACCTGAGGGTTGACGATGCTGGCGAACTCATCGGTGTATTTGCGAATGTGGTTGGGCAGCGAGGACAGCTGGAGAGCGAGGATGGCGTCAGTAACGGGGATTTAGATGATGGCTCGTGTGATCACAAGCTCGAGCGGGTTGCTACTCACAACGTCCAGGAACTGCTGGTCGTCCGCCGACATTTTGGGCGGCGTCTGGTCACGATGTACCGGGGGGGCCACTGGAAGCGAGATTTCGGTCGGAGGGGTTGGGTATGAAGGAAGCTTCGTATCTGGCGGTGAAAGTCTTTCTCTTTTTGAGATAGCTGGGGATATGTCGGCGGATGGAGCTTTTTCCTCGCGGGTCGGCAAAAAAATGGTCAAGGGTGTTCGACTGGACTGTTCGTTCCGCGTAGATGGTGGGGAAGCCTCCGCTGCCAAAGGTGGAGTTTCACTGGCCGCCTGCCTCACACTCAGTCTACCTACGGATACCTAGGTAAGGTACTGAGGCCCTCCCGTCAGTGCCCGCTCACCGAGGGGTCCGGGCTTGATCCGGGCGCTAGAGCTGATTGGTCGGCCGAGTCCAGCGCAGAAGCCCCTCCTCGGTGCTATCGAAGGTTTGTTTTGTTTCTCCGAATTCAACGTCACCACCCTTTCCGGCGCATGAACCTCCCATTTCCTAAGCCCATGCTCGACTCCACGGAGCCCCTTTTGAGCCGTCTTCTTGCACGGCTGTCAAGGGCGGCCAGATGACGGGAGGACGGGAAGCCTTGACCAGGTGCCTGACTTTGTATATTCATCAGCAGAAAGCGTCGACTTTGCAGCGGGCATTGTTCAGTTCTGATTGGAGGTAATTTAATGCTTTCCTGCTTTGATAATGTCATATCGCGCAGCATCTTTACAGCGTGACTGAGTAGTCATGTTTCCCCGCTGGAGATGCGATTGTTGGAAAAGACGATGCAGTGGCTTTGCTTTCACGTCATATCCCATCCCAAATGCCGCAAAAGCCAAACGTTTCACAAACCCCCTTCAAATCTCCCCTCGAGTCCCTTGAATACTGGCTGAAACATTGCATATCGAGCTCCTTCTGAAGTGTCAGGTTCGCGAAAAGTCTTTCTTGACTGAATTTCGCCATTCCGGGCCAACAGCAAACTGAGTTCCGCGTCTCGTGCCTGCTTTCTCTCTCCTTGACGATCATCAACCCAGTTTCTCGGGAAAGCTGCCCAATGTAAGCGATGATAGTTTGAGGGGATCGATGGGCTCTGGTTCTTTCGGCCTCCTTTTGGTGACCCAATTCTAGATTTCATTGCCTGTCTGGTGAATACACTTTGTCCATCGATTTCTGGTTACACGAGCCATACCTTCTGAAAGCTCAGAGGTCCTAATCCAGTGGATAATTTCGAGTAGCTGATGCTTCTTGATTCAGCTGGCTCTGGTGTCTGGAATCATGGCACATGTCAACTGAGCATATCCGGATCCAGACACTCCAACTTTTGGACCTGCCTCCGCAACACGCACCGACGAGCAAAGAAAATGCCCTTCACTAGTTCGTGCTCATGAGAAAGAGACCCTTTAGCCACTCTTAGTTGTTTCTACGCAGTCTCAGGGAACCATCGACGTCATCTGCGGCTCCTTCCTTCTTTCAGGTCGTCGCTCTATGAGCCAACCTAAGAAAGCATGTCTTCGGTAGAGAAAAGGACACTCAGAGCAACCAAAGGTCAAAGGTAAGGCAAGCGCTGCTGTCGGTGAGCGATAAAGACCTGGGCTGCTCAGGAGCGTCGATCATGAATGAAGGAACGAAGCAAAAACAGAAGGAGGGAGGGCCTCGAGTTACACATGAAGTTCGCAACAAAGCTCGAGCAAGATTATTGTTCGAGCCACTTCTCCTGATAATTCTAGGTAAGGTCCTTTGAGTCCCACTCGCGCTGGCTGAATTCAATGGGCTGCGTAGAGACCAAAGGTCAGGAGCGCTGGAGGCAGGAGGTTCTCACCTACCTAGGCACCTTCCTCCTCTACCTACCTCTACGACCTGCTGCCTGAGGAAGCCCGCCCGCCCGCACCCTACTTCAACGAAACTGTCACCAGTCCTTTCAATAACAGCCCGTGGTCTAGTGGGGTAACTAGGCGCATCAATTGATGCGAGTTCTCGAACGTCCCACGCCACGGGTAGGCAGGTTCGAATCCCACTCTGGTCAACCATTTGTGGGGTTCTTGCTCTGCCGCCGTTCGAAAAATCCATAGCATCGTTACACCTGAGGCTGGTAAGAGTCTCCTATGGATTTTCATAGGACCCTTCTGGGTCCGAACTTTTTGATTTTTTGTCGATTTTTATTATATGATTGAGTTTGTAATTACGACGCAGCCCCCCCGCAAAAAGACTACGGCAAAATTCACCCTATTCGCGGGCACAATTCTGGAAACACTATATGGGCACTTTGACCTGTGCCCTCTACCAATTAAGGAAAACAATACAGAAACCCTATACGTTCCTGCTGGCAAACAAAGCCTCGCACAAAGACGTACGCGCGCCCTGGCCGAATGGATCGGCCGAACAGTAACGGCGCCGGCCGCGCGGCGCGGGGCCGAACGGCGCAGCGACGCACGTAGCGGTTTATTATATGATTTTTGAGGTGACGATGTGCGCGCGAGCCGTCGGCTGTAGGTGACTCTAGCTGTGTGGCATTATTTTATTTTGCTTCTTCTACTTAAGTATAGCAGTGAGGGTTTAGTTCTAAGATTGCCCTGCATCTTATGAGCAGGATGTTGCTTTTGAAAATGTACGCTTCCTAACCTGCTGTCGCTGGCGATGGCTATGAATGTCACCCATATTATGAAGGCAGAAATTTTCCCGACACAAGTTTTATCGCGACCTTAGATAGCTTTGTCGGTGTGCCCTAAGTTTCGTAATACTCAAACAAGAATGAAGCGGCCAGGGGTCTGATGACGGCGCTTCACAGAGTTCCCTTCCAACCCTCTTACATTCCAGGTAGAACGTCAGCAACTCCTTGTATCCCAGTCTCGGACACTTAAGAGAAGCACCGCCGTCGTCCGCTATCTTGGCAAATGTATGTCCGTACGGATAAACACCCGGTGAGAGTTTAAGCACGCTACACCACTCGTCACGGAGCACAATCTTACTACCTTTGCAGTACCACGAACAAGCTCGGCCTGATAAAGGCGGATAGAGCTGTCGCATTCTCAAAGCACATGTACAGTCTCCATTGTGCTCCCAGAAACAGATCTGTGTCGTATGGGACACCTTTATATAGTCAAAAGTTTTGGCCTGCATGTACGGCGTACTTGACATTCCACGGCGTGATATCGCGACACTCATCTACGCGCCGACAGAGAGTGAGGTGAGGCCGCTATCACCTAGGAGCATGTCGCCACATGCTCTATAAAGCTGCTGATAACCTATGGTACGTCTGCTTTCTGTCAACCCAAATTAGGGTCGGTAGGGTCCATGATAAGGTTCCTCCGCTCTGGCACCGAAATCTCTGGGCTATATGCAACTCTTTCCCCCGAGGATTTGCCAGCCTCAACTCCTAAATAGCGCGTCTCGTCACTTTCCATCATTCTTCTCGTATTATTAGTATGGCAAATCAACACGTATTCAAAATGAGTCTCTCATAATTGTGTTTCGCCGCACAGAGAGAGTATCACAGATTCAGTCTTGTAGAGAGCATGATTGCATCCCTCGGCGAATCGCGTTCGATTTAGCTATGCATGCACAACAATCATTTTTAACCAGCAGAAGAGTAGCCGAAGATTCCCACGCAATTTATAATACATTATTATGATACGGAAGGGCCGTAGAAACTACCTGTGATTCTGCATGTGTCTCGTGGTTCGGACGATGAACGGCGCGAGAAATCATGTGTCTACAAGTAGGAAGAGGCAAGGGTCAAGAAGCAGATTACACGAGGCACGAACAGAAAAGAATTTCACCAGTTGTGCCAACTATGCGTGTTCTGAGAGTCTGAATATACCCTGATTGCAGGAACCAGCCTCGCCTGCGCCTAGAAAGGCAACGAGCTCCACAGGCTGTAGGACCTGACAAACTGAAGGAGATAGCTTAAGATACTCACGCAGTTTATATCCATACTCACCAAATGACGAGGGCCGCAGCAACAACTTGCGCATGTCGAGCGTTGCTCGGACGATGAGAGAACTTCTACCTATAAGTAGGAAAAGGGAAGGACTCCTGCTCTGGGCTCGAGCCAAATGCCGCCAGACACCAGAGGCAGAAACAATGTCTTCGGTGTGCTAGCACAGTTCAACTCCAAAATCAGCCCACAAAAAAAGAAGATATCAACAAATAAGATTGAAGCTCAGAAGGTTGACCACCTCCGCCGTTACCCCTTCTTTGCTTCGTCGTCATTGAAGTATGAGCAGAGAATACAACCAAGCCAGATACGTCGCGCTAGTCTGCCGCAAGTTGGGTCCCGGGACATACATTAATGTGCCTCATCGTCACTCGGCTAAGAGGGAGCAAACGGTATTCTTATGGAAAGGGTTCACTGGCTTCAAAGTCTTCCTCATATGCACTGGTATCGCCCCCTTTTAAGCCACACAAAAGCATCAAGCAAGGCTTCCGGAAACCTCTACCGAAAACCTTTATAACCAAACCGTCTCGCTTCAGATCATGGAGGAGAGACACCGCAGGCGCACAATCAACGGCATCCGTCAATTCTAAGTCAAAGATTGCCTCAAATCCGCAGCGATGATCAGCTGACGGGTCGGGATATTTCTACACACATGCCGCAGGTATCTGCCAGTATTGTCCATAGCAACGATTTATAAACGAGCAAAGACAAAGACGACCAAAGAGCAGGCAAACGCAAGATAAAGGAGTAGTAAAATACGCAAAGCATAGAACGGGAAGCTTAATAGAAAGTTAAGTTAAACCTGTGACGAGGATTATGTCACGTAACCTCCCCAACTACCAGGCTCACTACCTTGGCTATATCAGTCCGTCTTAGCTGATGTCTTTCTTATCACGGACGAGACAGAGGCCTCAGATCCTCAGCTCACCCACAGAGCACTCCTGAAATGGGGGTCAACACATATTCTCCGGATCAGATCAGGGGGAGGGGGCATGGGGATATAAAGCGGTTGACGAGCGTCATTCTTGACATGTTCCCTAAGCAATTGCCAACAGAGGGCCAGTCTGAACCTCAAAGTTTCAATGTACATTCGCCGATGAAATGTCCACCCTCAAGTTCAATGCCAGTCTCGCTCGAGGCTCTGAGAGCCGCCAGCGTCGTCCATAGTCCAGGACATAACGCGGCCACATACTCTAGGAGTGACAGGGACGGGCAGGGAGGAAACTGGATAACGCAGAGAACATTCACCACAATCTCAAAGACAGAGCCTTGGATCGGCCAGCCGCTGGCGGGTTCAAGGCATACATGGTCGAGCGTCATGAGACCCCATTGTAGTCTAGAGAGTTGCCACAATTTACAAGGCCCTTTTAATGCCGTGCTGCCCTCGTTGCGCCCATCCAAACGTATTCGGCACAGCTAGATGGCAGAGCTTCTTAGAGTAAGATAACATCGCACGTAGAACTAAAGACCTTTCCATATAAAAATGGGTTTCGCTTTTGACGGGCCACCAGATGAACTCGGACCAAAGAATTCGACGGGGGTATCAAGTACGGGGAATTGTTTCATAGGTCATTATTGCCATCCGCCATCATACTTGGCTCTTAGGGAAAGAGAGAAGAAACTAACTGCAATGTCAAACCCAATCTTCCGTTCGTCACTCCCATCACTAGGGTATTCAGCCTGAATCCGTATTCAAAGCACGCCGGCAACACAAAATCATCTTCCGCACCGCGTTCGAAATCTCTGGTGTCTCCGGCTGCATCTCCAGAAACTACACCGGACAGGACCGGGCCAATACCCACAACTGCGCAGAACTCCTTGACACACTTGGAATGCCTTGTATTTCTTCCCTTTGCTGTCAGTTGCCGCGGCTCTCGTCAAGATCACCTCACAATACGCCATTGTCGCGAAACACCTGATACAAACCACCGTGGCTCCATTTTAAAGCATTCACGAGGCTTCTACCATCAACTTTCCTTGGGCAGTAGTCACCTCCATGGCAGCTCAAGTCTTCATCCGCGGAAGAAAAAACCCAACGTGAAAGAGCTTGAGTCAAAAGGCTCCGTCTACACAAGCAAGAACCGCACCTCTCAGCGACGGAGGACGCTCTGCAAGGATGCCGGGGTGAAGCAGACAGAGAATGGGCAATTCCATGGACTTGGGAATCCGAAGCCTCATTCCTACCAAAGAGCCTCAACCCCCCCTCCAATCACGAAAACCATGTCAAACGCAACTCCCATCCATCCATCAGCCTCGCCACCCCCGACATCTACCGAAAACCCAGAACATCTTCGCATCAAGATCCAATTCCCCCAAAATCTCGATCCCAAAAACACCGTCATCTCCAACACTAAATCCCAGTTTCTAAGGTGTGCCATCCAAAACCCTCACCAGGACACCCCCTTAAACCCGTACGGCGCAATCCCATCCACGCTCCCTCAAGGAAGACCCCTTTCGTCCTTCATCAAGGTTGGACTGATTTGGGAGGGGGCTATAGCATGAAGACGAATCTCATAAGATCAGACGAACCATCGCCTCTGATCCCGTACATCCCATCTCGGGACGCGTCGACCAAACATCGAACATCCCCGTCCACCTTTTGCCTCCTAAATAACAACGGCGCTTTCCCATTCACCAGACTCGCTTTGACCCCCCATTAAACCAACCAAACCAAACCCACCGCCCCCATCCATCCTCACCGCATAAGCAATCCAAAATGTCCACCTCATCCCACAAAGTGACTCACCGACAAACACATATACCCAACCACCTCCAAACCCACAAAGGGAGCACCAACACACCTCAGAAGAGAATCCAGCCGCAAAGTCCCCCCCCCCCCCCCACTCCCTACATGAACCGCGAATCCTCGCCACGGCCAACGCATCCGCATAACCTTCAATGCATCAATGCCCCCAAATCCCCCAGGCCGGTACGCTCCTCCCGCATCCCCCGGCACCCACCTCATCATCTCCGCCCTCCAGCCCCACGTCTATGCGAACCCATCGTGGGCTCCAACTGCACGAAAAGTCCACACTTCACTTAGGCACACCTCATACCTAAACCCTCAGAACCATCCATCCATCCCTTTCTAAAAAAAAAAACCCATTCGTGATAAGGGAACAATCACCAACCACCAAAAAGCCGCATGAACCAGCACTCTCCCGTCCCTCCCTCCATCCCCCAGCCCAGTCAAGTCCAGCCCCACCAACACACACACACACACATCCATAATCCCAGTCATCCCATACCCCCTAATCCCAATCCCGCCTAGGCTCCCCTCCCCCCACCCTTGCAAACCAACCCCACCATCATCCCATCAAATCCCAGCTTGACCACATCCGCATCCCTCTCACAAGCTCAGACGAAAAACCGCCGTTGTCAAGGATCAATCCCTCCCCTCCCCCGTCCACAATCCCATCTCAAAAAACAAATCCAAGGACGAAAAGATCAAAAACCATCGAGACCAAAAAAACCCATAGCTTGACTGAACCAACCGCGCGTGACAAAACACACAGAAGCGCAGCGCATCAAGAAGACAATCCATCATAATTCCCCAAATCGGTCCCCATCTCCTGCATCCCATCCGGCCCGCGGCAATGCAACCACAGCCTATGATTAGACACCTCACCTCCCCCAGGCCCAGGACCAGGACCCCATGCTCGCGTAACCCACGACCGTCATTTCCCATGTGGACTTTCTGGACCACCAAGACGATCACTTCCCTTGCGCGCGCGCGACACCGACACCGCCAGAAGCCAATGGCCCGCAGACCAAAAGTCATCACGTAAATCACGGTGAAGCAGTGCATCATGTCACGTACGGAACAAGACAAGACAGGTTTGAGTCGGTGCAGAGAATTTTTACTCTTTTTTTGTGCCTTTGTACAACTACCTTACACAGGGAGGGAGTGCAAATGCGGGTATACGAAAGTCTCGAGGGCTCGCACCCCGGCTGGTCCCAGGACGGCGTAATTACTGTCGTCCCAAAGCGTCCCCAATTCATCCAGAAATTCTTCCTTCTGCGATGAGATGGAGAAACTGTCCCAGCCTCTCTCCAGAAAAACAAGTGAACCCAATCCGCCCCTGAAAACTCGTACCCATTGCCGGCCCAATTAGGGGATATCTGGCCGCCAACGGAGTAAAGAGCGCGAGGCAGACCGATCCAACATCTCGGAAATGGTGTTCCCCCAGTCGCGAAAAGTACCGGCCAAGAGGTTCGTGTGTGTATCGTCCCATCTTTGAACCGGGCCATGGGCGTCCTTCTTTCCCATGCGGTCGAAAAGGGTCGCCCAAGGCCTCGCGTTCCGTCGAAAATAAAAACCACCTCACTTTTTTTGCTCCCGTCGAGAAGTTTCTTCCGGTCGAGTCTCTTCCCGAGACCTCTGCAATCTGACCTTCGTTCTCGACCATCCTTTCGCATCATTGAAGGTCGGGTGTCGAATCTCTTGTCTCCCAAGACTACCTCCAACTGCAAACGGAGACTGCTGCTTCCCAATCCTTCACCCTTCCTGGGGTGACCTTCTCGCGAACGTAAAACTCTTCGGGTGTGTTGTAATAAAAAATCCGCTGAATGCTGGAAAAAAAAACTTCTTCGGGGGTTGGGTATGATCCGTATTCCTTTTTTTGGGACACTTCTGCTGAGTGAAAAATGGACTTTGTTGCAAAAAAAGAAAAAAAATTCAAATCGCTCGATGCCATGACGTGCTGATGAAAGAAAAAACCATTCTGAATGCCGCATGCAAACAATCTTTTTTTCCTTTTTCACTTCCTGGACACGCTTAAATGCCCTGCCACGGGTGTAATGAGGGGAAAGCTTCGATTGCCCGTATCGTAGCGTTGGACGCTGGTGGGTATCCGCTTGGGACTGGTGCATGCACAAGTCCCGATCAAACTCGAAATCGGTTTAGGCCATGTTGTGGCCTGTTGTGTTTTGAATAAACGGGGCGTATTGCTGTTGCACTTGTTGTTGAGCAAACGCCGCCGTATTCGGTTGAGGGGTGGGGGTGACCGGACATCTAGGAGGCATCGCGTAGGCATCCTTTTGGACAGCAGCATAAGCGGCACCGTCAGGAGTGATGGGCGGGGTCATGTAGCCGTCGGCGACTCCTTGGACGGCTCCATGGCCTTTGTGCGGGGTGCTGTAGATGCTGGCCTGTTTTGTTGACTCAGAAGGCGGACTCGGAGGGCCAGACTGGGCGCGGGCGATGTTGGCCTGGTGAGCCATGAAGGACGCCAGCTTCTTGGAGACGCCGGACAGGTGAGGCGAGGAGTACTTTCTCGCCAGAGCGACGGAGGGGCTGTGGAGGTGCTGGGACAGAGTCAGGAGGGTGACGTTCTCAACGTGGTCCCACTCTCCGTCGTTGACCTCGGGCTCGCCAAGGATCGCTCTCGCCAGAGCCAGAGAAGAACGAGCCATGATGGAGGGCTTGGTGGACACGAAGTCGCGGTGGTACAGGGCGATCTCGCAGATGTAGGCGGCCATGTGCTCGACCTCAACCTTGTCGTGCTCTTCGGCGACGATGAGCTGGGTGAAGAAGTCGACGGTAGGGTGGCCGATGGTCCACTCGAGAGTGTTGAGGACGTGCATCTCCATCTGGGTGAACATGCCAGCATCGTAGAGGCCGCAGCACATGTTGTTGAGCTCGTGGATCTGGGGCACACGGTCCTTCTTGTCTCCGTACTTGGCAGCGATGAGCAGAGCAGCACATCCAACAAGTTGGTAATGTTGCTTGTACACCACACGCTTGGAGCAGTACCGGTCGAGCAGGTTGACGGTGAGGAAGAGAGTCTCGGGGAGCAGGGCGAAGGCGGCATGGGCCTCGATGAGAAAGTCGATGAGGTAGGGCCTCATGTACCATTGAATCTCACGCTGCATGTCGATGAGGTTGGCGTCAGGCATCGTCTCATCCTGGTCCACCGTCAGCAATAGAACCCATCGAGTCAGTCCCGCCTCATCTTACCTCCATGTGCCTCATGTGCTTCATGATGTCCTCCAAGTACTCGTCACCGGCAATGCGGGAAAGCTCGCTGGCGATAATCTCCTGCCTTTGCCTGGCAATCATCTTGGCAGCATCACGGGTTCCCATCCGTGGCCTTTCAGGTTGCTCGTTGCCCTCTGTAAAGTAGGTGGGATCGGACTGCTGTTGTTGTTGCTGGTAGTACGCCATTATGAATCGAGAGGTGAGTCGAGGGCGGTTGTAAGGGGGTTGGAGGATGACGGGGTCGAAGTTCCGATTTGGGAAAGAGTGACTATTAAGTTCTCCAGGAAGCTTTTTTGGTGGTCGGAGATACGGAAAGAGCAAAAAAAAGAAAAAAACTCAAAAGTCGGCTGCGCAGGGAAAGAGTGTGGAATGGTGCGACCGAAGGATTAGAATATTAGTATTAGAAGGAGCGTGGGTGAAGATGAACAGGGTCCGGCAAAAGAGTGACTGTGGCTGGAAGTGAAGCCGAAATGATGCGAGACCGAGTTCCTGCGTACGGGATGACGGACGGAAAGGTGGCCGGGAGACTGGCCGTTTAAAGAAGAGGTCGACTGGAGGGCTCTAGAAAACAGGCGATTCTTGGTTAGCCTGGTGGTTCCTTTGGATGATTTCAGGCGCTCAAGAGAGCCTAGAGCAGCGGATGTTGTGAGACAGGCAGCTATCGTTGACTGGTGACGGGCGCAGGCCAGGCGGTTGCGGGCTGTTAAATTCGTAGCTGGCGATCCAAAGGGCAGATCTCGGCCAAAAGCCCGCGAGCGCTGATTCGACAATTGGATGGTGGAGACGGGTTGGCACGACGGGAGATGGAGGCGTCAACCAGATTGGCGAGTTTTGTCTGGGGCTAGGCGGGAGAGGATTGAAGGGGAGGAAGGGGGTAGTGAGAGGGCAGGTCGAGGAACTGGGGGGAAACAGGTGCTCAGGGTGATGGCGAGGCTTACCGCCACAGTGGGAAGATGGAGGTTGTCGAGACACGAGGAAATTGAGACAATTCCTGAGGGTTGGACGGGGGGGCTACGAGCTAACGTGTCCCACGAGCGATCCTCTCCTCGGAAGGTTGGTGAATGAATGTGGGGAGGCTTTCTCCGTGGGTCAAAAAATGGGATAGTAGCGGTAAGGGAGAGGGAAAAGGGTGAGTAGAGGTCAGAACCTGTTTGTCCGACTCATCGGAGAAAGGAAAGGGTGCTCGGTGCTGGATGGGAAGAAGCTTGGGCAGGGTTTTGGAGATGGAGACGAGAGTTCATCCCGTCATCAGACCAGGCCGGAGTTGTCGTCGAGTCGTTCATCCAGAGTCCACATTGCATTCATGTCAAATTGCAGCATTCACCAGAACGTACCTTCACTGACGATGTCCAAAGGACAGAAAAGAGAAACGTCTCCTATAATCCTGACGGGATCATGTATGATGACTTTTGTTGACGGTCGACGACTCGTGAGCGACGATTGGGCCAGGTGACGAAGCGAATCGTATCTGGCAGCTTCTGCGGAGCTTTGGGGACCTTCAATTCCTTGATCGCAGGGGATCGGAGATGGAATGAGGGCGAATGGGGAGGCCGGCGGAACGAGAGGGAGCAGTCGTCGGAGGGCCGATGAGAGTCGTGTCGTTGTCGGGACTGAGTCGAGTTCCTCGGGTCGAGAGTGAGGAATTCTTCAGGGGGTGTCTGGTCGCAGCGCAGATGGGCGTGGGACTGGTGTCGAGTGAAGGGCGAGGCGAAGGGGCGGAACGGGAGGGACGTCGGTGGATTGGGTTGCAAAAAAAGAAGTGTAGAAAATACCAGTCAAGGCCTTCTGCACTATTGATTTCTCTTTCTGTCTTTCAATCCGGTCTCTTGCTCTTGCGTTTCGTCTTGCGGACTTCTTTTGCAGAATTGCAGCTCCAAGCGGGATGGTCGTCAAGTGAACCCTTTTGAATGACCGGTGCGGAGGAGAGCGGAGGCGGGATGGGGGGGATTGCGTGTAGGAGAAGCTGGTCGTCCTAACTGCTGGTTGGTTGGGTTGGGGTACTTGTCCTCGTGGGAGAAGAAGCACTCGATTGGTGGTGTTGAAGGGAGAGGTTGATTTGGTGATGTCGAACCTTCTTTTTTGGAGGGAGGACAGGCGCCAGATTAAGTCTCTCCTTCCTTCCTCTTTTTTCCTATTCTCTGGGAGGGGGAGTGAGTTAGAGAATGGAAAGACCCTTTAGTCGTTTTCGGCGAGTAAAGAGGTCAGGAAGAGTTGGCTTCGGAGAGGGAATGAATGGATGGGGAGAGTCGAAGGGGAGGAAGGAAGGGGGGAGGAGAGGGTAGGTAAAGGGTTGGAGAGCGGAGGAGGAGATGAAAAAGGATTGGAAGAGAACGAAGGTGTTTTAACCAAGCACCGCACCACCGACGCTCAGCGAGGAGGAGTAGGTACCTTCTTGCGTGGGTACGGGTGTGTGTGTGTGAGAGAGAGAGCCCACCGGTAAGAGAGAGAGAGAGAGAGTGAGAGGGACGAGTGTGTCCCCCCCAGTCCCAGTTCAGTTCCCAGTCTGCAGTCTCCAGTGTAAGGCAAGGTCCCCCCCTTCCTCGGTTCCAATAAAAAGGTACTTGCAGCTTTGGCCTTTTTGGTCTAGGAGAGAGTGGGAAGGAGAGACCTGGAGAGGTACCTTTTCTGTGACTTGCGTGGGAAAGAGAAGGAGAGAGGGGGGGAAGGGGAGGGGAGGGGGTGTGCCGTATGGTGCTTTCCTGGGCTGGGCTGGCAAGTGCAGGTGCGGGTGCAAGGTGGATGGATGGTGGACAGGAAGGACAGGAAGGACAGGACAGGACAGGCAAGGGCAGGGCAGGGACAAGGGACAAGCTCGAACCAGGCTTGAGCCGGGCGGGCATGGGGGATGGGGCTTGGAGCAATGCTGCTGGGGGACTGGCAGCTGGCAATTGGGCGGGCGGCGACGCGGACGCGACCCAGGGTGAAGGTACGTACCGGATGTGCTGAAGCAGCTGCTAAGGGTGCTGCAGCTTCAGTGAGTGCGCTGAGTGGACGGCCAAGCTGTTGCCGCACTTTACTTGCAGAGCCGGCCCTCTTTTCCTTGCAGATGTGCCCTGCAAGTGCAGCAGGAGCGACAGAAGCAGGCTGAGTGAGGTGAGCAGCGATGTGATGTGAGTGAGATGGACGGGAGATTCGCAGTTTCGCCCTCTTTTTTGCTCCCCTCGAATTGTTCTGCAGTCCTCGGATGCCAGCGAACGAACGAGGCAGACGGGCAGTGAGGAGACAGACAGCCTCAGCGGACAGCAGCAGGCAAGCAAGCACTTCTCAGTACTCACACATGCACACAATTGATTGTCTGCCCTAAGGTAAGGTAGGATAAGGTAGCTAGCGAAATGTCGGTTTCCAGCTGTCGCCGTCCAGTGTCCAGTGTCCAGTGTGCGAGAGAGAGAGCAGCAGCTAAGGTAATGCCTGTCGAGCGCGCGCCGAGAGTGGATGGCCGACTTGCAGGGTGGGACCTTACAGCAGACGTGAGCCGCCCGTCGATTGGTTGCGGCTGCTGAGTGCTACTGCGTAAGTAAGTTAGGAGGTACGGAACCGTTTGGCACCGTGGACCTGACGCCGGAGGCAGACAGGACAAGGCAGGAGCAGGAGCAGGAGCCAGCAGATGCACCCCCCAAGACAAGACGAGAGGGACCTCTTACGACACAATGACCGCTTTTGTGCAGCAGCCCGATGCCGTCAGGCTAATGCCTTGTTCTTGGATAGGAACTGACTGCACTATTCGAATGGATGGCCGTTGTGCCTTGCCTTGTGCCTGATGGAATTGTATCTGTGCCTAGCCTCGATATGCCACGCTGCAGATGATGCCACCCGCGTAGCTACCTACGTTGGCAGGCAACGTAGATTGATAAATGTCTTTGTGTGTATCACTGGCAGTAGCGTGTTCCACCGCAAGGGTCAAAAGGGAAAAAGGAAGACAGGATACGGTACGTAGACCTTCAGAAGTAAGAAAATTAAAATCTCCTGGATGGCGTCCGATTTAGCGGACCACGGAGGCGTCAGACTCTTTGGCTAAACGGCGGGCCGGCTGCGAGAAAGAATGACGAGACACGAGGCGAGACGTCGAACGGGATCACCGGCGTTGGGCGGGGGTGAGGGTGATGTGAGAAAAGAACCGCTGAGAGTGGCCCAACGACCACACCTCCAGTGGACCCGATGCGCCAACAGCCTGCAAAAGTGCTGCTGTCAGAGGAGAGGCGACGGCGGCGACGACGAAGCCTGGAGCCGGTCGTCCTAGATGTGTGAAAGAAAAACGATGGTGGCTGGGCTGAGCGTTTCCTTTCCACACCCCGGCTCTAACTGATGTGCTGCTGCTGATGGCTTGCTTGATTGCCCTTTGTCGCGGATGGTTTTAGCGGTTGCGTCGACGAGACGGTTCGGCGTTCGTTCGTTCTTCTTTCGCCCAGGGGGGGCTCGCTATGCTTCCTTCTGGTTGGTTGGCTGTCAAGACTTGGCCAAGGCAGAGACGCGGCCGGAGAGTCGCACTGGCGAGTAATGATTGGCGGGGTGCCTGTCCGATATATGCTGACTGATCTGATGAACAAAGGCAGGCGGCTTATGCTTGCTTCAGAGAATGCATGTACAGAATATGTAAGATGTTCCCGAGCTGGTGGTAGTGTGCAAAAGGTGCGGATATGCTGTGTGGGTTTTGGAGCGATGGTGGAGATTCTGCGTGAGGGTGGTGGTGGTGAGAGTGGTCAAGGTCCAGGGCGGCCGGTTTTGCGTGTAATGGTCGTGTTTGTGTGCAAGGTTAGAGAAAGGTGTAATAAGAAGCGTGAGCGTGAGCGTGTGCGTGTGGTGGTCGCGGTTTGGGTGGTGTTCGGAGTCTGGAGCAGGGATTGACGGGAAGCCAGGCGCCGGCTGGGATTGGCCACGACGCGGTGCAGGGGGTGATTTCTTGGTGTGTGTGTGTGTGTGCGCCTTGTCCTTCTGGAAGAAGCGTGAGGTTCCTCTGTAGTGGATATCGGGGGACCGTGGACGTGGATCTTGGGGCAGTTTGGCGACATTAAGTGATGGATGACGATGATGCAGATTTGTCTCCGTACGAGGTGCCTCCTCTCCGTGGGCGTGCGTTTAATCGTGGAGAATCTGCAAAAGACACACAGTCATGTAACTGTGGCTTGGATATTGGGGGATGGGGCATGCAGAGAATATCCCAATGAAATGACATAAGCACACGGATATGACGGTGGAGAGTGTACTCAGTATTCAACGGCGAGCGACATTGGATACATTTCCCGTCTCCTTGGCCTGATTCTTCCCACGGCGCCCTCCACCGATTGATATATGCGCAAACCGTCATCGCAATCCACCATTGTCTGATAGCATCGCCATCGAGAAGGGCAGGGCAGGCCAGGCCAGGCCAGGCAGGCGGTCGTGGTCGACGAGGCCCGTATTATTGTTATTTGTTATTCGCAATTTCGAATCTCGCCCATAGATCTTATGTGTGTGTGTTTGTTTGTTGTTATTCCATCCGAGTGAAGGAACCGAACTTCTTGGGGCATAAGAAAGAAAAGGTCGATGCCGTCCGGGCCTCTCCGGGACGGGCCTCCACCCAGGACGCAAATCCGAGAGCTGCAATTGGGCCGACCGTCTGCAGGTGTCGCGTCCCGTCAGCAGCGGCGCACCGACCGTCATCCATTCAGCGGCCGTCCTTCTAGAAGCTCCAGTGTCCCCTGCGCAAGCCACAGGATGAGGTGCTCCTCCGTCCAACACAGAGAGCAAACGGCGGCCACCATCATCACGGTGGGCCCACCCCTTGCGGCCCTCGGGCCACTGAGCGTGCTTCAACGACAGATGCCTCGTCGCCAACCAGACAAGCTGTTGTGCAGCTATCCAATACCTGTGCAAGCTTGTTTCTTGCATGAAAAATGCGAGATGCAGGTCTCCATCGAGGCCGCCCACACAGAGACCACCTAAGGCACCTCGTGGAGCCTGAGGATTGATCAAGCAGCAGCAGCAGCAGCAACCTGAGGATAAGCTTCATCCGTCACTTTCAAATAAAAACAGCCTACAAACGCAAGATGACGGGATCGTCACCCGCGCAGGGGCAAGAGTCAAGAGCCCAACGCCCGTGACCTGGAACCGGCCCCAATCCAAGCCAACCCCCATGCTACTCTAGCTACTTGCGCGCCAATACTGCATGCGTCCATCAAAACTTCCAGAAACTCAACATCACACACGCAAACGCGAAAACCACACGTCCCTCGGACACCTTTACCAAACGAGACCGTCGTAAATGGGGTGGAGGATCATGCGTGTTCTATACACTACCTTACCTACCTAAGGTATTGAGGTAAGGTATGTAAAAATGGTACCTTCCGTGCGCCGCCCACACTTACCGCAGGCGCAGGCCAGGCACAGGGTCGACCGTACCACTACCACCACCACCACACCGGCTCAGCTTCAGATTGAACAGTGAACGGCCATTACGGCTCCTTTTTGAAGTTGCAATTGCTGGAGCCTACCTAGGGGAATCCTGCTTCAGATACTGGCCGATTGGCGCTGCCGCACGCAAAGCTTGGCGGGGCCAAGTGTCCGGTATCATCGCTATGGATCGTCATCTCATCATCAAACAGCCCGACAACCATCAGATCTTTCCGGCAAACGCACGTCCATCTTAACAGAAGTGAGCCGTTCGATTTTCCAGTTTCGGCGACCGCGTTGAGGTCGCGTTGAAACCCAATCGACTCAGACTTAGTCGTAATATTTCGCCTCTTCAATACCATCCCGTACTGTCTGTAACTTCAGCCTCTCCAAGCCGGGCGCATCGGAAAGGGGATTCGTGGTGGCATTGGCATTGGCATTCGAGGATTGGGGATTTTGAGGATTCACAGGGTTGTGTGGAGCCAATTGCCATGCCAGATGCCAGTTGCCAGTTGCCAGTTGCGAGGAACACTCTCAATAGTTTCCATCCGTAAGGCGTTCCGAATATGCCTGAACATTGAAAGGGTAAGCGAACTCTGACTTGCGCAAGTCCTGGCGTGTATCTTTTCCGAACCAGTCTCCAAAAAGTCAATTGGCCCAAGTAAATTGGCCCTGCAAGACCTACGCCAGATCATCGTCCCCTATCGCGCCTCGCGAAACAAGAAAGCACGCAACACCCAGGAACCAACTAAAATTCCCCAAACCTGGCTGGCTCGTTTCCCCTCTCATCGCATGCACAGTACTTGCGTATGCAATGCAAGCAACAAGAAACCATCTCGCATTGGACAAGGAATCTCCAATGCCGCCGCAACTGCTCCTCCCCAAGAACGAAAAAAATGAGGACATGGACCACCAGCCAGCCCAGTCGGCAACCCTATCCCCGGTCCGTACATAAGAATCACAACCGGCTGGGCCGCTTACGTCGGAGTGGATTCCATCGTCCACCGGTCCCCAATTGCAATCGACAATGCCTTTCCAAAGGTACCCATCCAAGTACCTCGCATGACCTCGCAAGGCATGACTTGGGCCAGTGTCCACCCGCGCTAGGTACTTTTCGGGTACCTTCTCCTTTTTTGTGTCTGTCCCCTTTCCCATCGGTGATGAACGGTTCCAGCTTCTCTTGAATTAAAGGCAAGGCAATTAAGATATGCAGAAGCCCAGATCGTGATCCCTTTTTGTTTTCTCATGTCTCCAAAATGAGTTTGTTCAATGCTGGCACGTTAGGGGGGCAGCGGCTCAAGCGAAAACCAATTCCAGCTCGCATATCAAAATAGCACATTCAAATGCCTGCAACTCCATAGGGCAAAGACAATTCTCCCAACCGAAGGAGGGAACCAGAACCCCAGCATGAAAACGCCAAACGGTCGTCAACCATTCCTTTTGGCACATCGCACCTCGCCTTCATCCACAAGTCCACAGTTGAGAAGATCTCTCATCCCATCAAATGACATCCCAGTTAGCCTTCGTTCCCATTGACCCAAATTCAATTCAAACTGCTCATCACCCCCAAAGTTCCAAGAGCCAGCCGGGAACGTGTCGTCAATCTTCCCACCCTTCCCTCGTCCAATCATTGGCCCCCTAATGCCTGAACGCTCAACCTTCTCCGACATCCCGGTCCCGAGCACGAGGGCGACCGAACCGAACCCGGAACGCCGTTTCCCACGGACGCGCGACGGGGACCAATCACAAGACACCAACACGAACTTGACTACGAAGTAACCGCGACGTTCCCACGCAACCTCATTAAAAAAAAGGAAAGGAGGAACCACTCTCACACATACACACGACATTGCCTTTTCGTGTATGTATGCCTCCTTTCTGTTTAACCTCACTTCTTATAAACGCATTCGTATGTAATATTCGCAATACCTCGGAAATCCCGTCATGCAGATCCAATCCAGTCGCCAATTGTGCCTGTCACATTCCCCCCCCTTTCCCCTTAACGTTCAGACCCGGAGACCGGTGCCAGTGCCTGCTTCAAGCGAGATGGAACTGCACTGCAACAGCTCGAGCCAACCCTGGCTGGCCCAGCATCACCGGAAAAAGAAAAAAGTGAAGTGATGCAAAAATGCACATGTAACTGAGGATCCCCTTCCTCGCCGCCCACCCAAGAAAAAAAAAAGAGAGGTGTTCATCCACCAGACAACAACGACGCAATTCAAGTCTCTGAAATTCCCCCGTGTTCCATACGTGCCTCCTTAGCGCCAAGCCGATCGATCCATTCCCCGAGGCAAGCAAGCAAGCAAAAAACCAAGTATTTTCGCACAACTGCAAAAAGCCCACTTGGCCTGCATCGTATCCCAGATCTCCGCGTCAAGATCGCGTGTGTTCCTTACACCACCTGAGGGGGGTTAGCTTACGGGCAACACGATACTACAAGAATCCATGGAAAAGCCTACCTTACCTACCTACTCATTCACCCGCATATGCGTACTTTTACACACAAAACGTCACCTCAACCCATCAAACCCTCCCTCCCTCCTTTTTACCCAAACTCCCAACTGCCCCATCGCCGCCAAGACGCGCAAGTAAAGTGAACCTCTTCATAGCCGCATGGCTCAGCTCAGTCGAACGACGATAGTCCGCCCCGCCCCGGCCCAACCGACAGTAACCCCAACGCCACCTGCCTATGCCGTTTTCAATCACCTGGATATCCGGCACGCAACGCATCGCATCGTCAGGCACACACACACACGCACATTAGTTGCACACGCCCTCGTCGATCCGCCGCCGCGCCACACAAGCGCCAGGAGGAAAAAAGAAGATCGCGATCGGTTGGTTCGCTCCCTCCCCTTTCACGCGCGTGTTTGTTCCCCGTCAAACCCCATTAGCAGGAGGCCAGTTCCGCACGTCAGACGCGCCCAAAACGGTTCCCTTCCCCCCTTCTAGTGTGTACACCCAACGGGCTCGCGCTCCCCCTGAAGCTTGAAGCAAGCCACATCTATCATCGCGAACCAAAAGATCCTCCTCCGCCAAAAATACAACACGCGCACATCATCCGCCAGGAACAGGCAGCGTGGAAAAGCCACCGCAGACTAATCCCATAGCTTCCCGTCCGTTCTTGAAGTCTAGTTCGACTGCTTTAATCAACTAGCACTGATCCGTGTAGCTGCTGCCTTGCACGCCGTGTCCCGCGTGGGGGACGCTGTACAACTGACTCCAATATCCGTCCCTCCCTCCACCCGTTCTGCCACCGCACCCTGCGCCGTGCATCACCACCGTCAAACTTCCTCTGCAGTAGTCGCCATCTTCCCGTAGCCGCGCAAGACACGAGCCGCTCATAGCTCCAAGAGCTTGCAAGACCCAATGAAGAAATAAGAAAAGACATACCCGGCAAACGCACCTGACTACCCAATGGACCTCCCCTGTAATCTTCTTTGCTTTTCCCCCAATGGACCACGCGCGCGGGATTTGCATCGTCGCCTTACGGATACCACCCCCCGGTCACCGCTTCAAGTCTCAGAGCTGAGACCTGCCTGCCTCTATTTTGTTTTTCTGCATCCCGCGCATCGGCAACACGATCCATTCTCGGGGGTGTGTGCGGCGTCCCATCGAGATTCGAAATCTCATCCACAGAAAGGGGAGGGAAAAAAAAAAAGAAAAGAGTTGGTTGCCGCGTATCAAGTATTGAATGTCTCACAAGAGAAAAGTGCAACACTGCAAAACACCACCGTCAAATCATCCGAATTAAACGCCACCGTTCGGCTCCGCGCATGCATATCCCGTCATCCCATCTCACCAAAAAATCCCAATTGACATTCTAAAACATTCGCTGCCGCCTAACCAACGCCGGCGGCGGCTACGGACAAGAGAGACATTGAGATTGATGCAGGCGTCTAAGCAAGCAACCGCATCAAACGCCCTTGCCGCGTTTACGGTCCCTTCCTGAACCTATGCGTAACACGCCGTGCGAATTCGAGGCCTTCTCATTCCCAATTCTTAGCCTCCTATCTCTCTCTCCTGAGAACAGGCCGTCTAAGGAGGAAAGACATGGCGCGGCGCTTGTCAAAACCACTGAAGCATCACTCTCGCACACAATCATGCGATGATCAAAGGTGAAAGAAACCCATCTCCGAGTACGGGTATATACTCCATCCCAGCTAAAAGGAGGCGGCGGTAATAATCGTCTTGCACACCCCAGCGGGACAAAACCACCAGCCTAAAACGGTTACAGACCGTGGAAGGGGGGGCAAAGGGGACGTGCTCCGGGCTGTCTTTTCAAAACCACTGGACCAAAGAAAGAAAATAGATTCAATCCCACCGCAAAACCCCCAGTTGCCAATGCCGCATCAACATCGTCATCAAACAGTCCGAGATTCCCATGCATTGTATCGATGCCATCGGTAATGAATGCAACGGCAACTGTCGTCTACAGATTTTCTTTAGAAAGTGACCCCTGTCCGGAAGGCTCGCCCAAACCAACACGGCAAAACCACACCCCTGACCCGCGGTTCCGTCCCACCGGCGCCGACAAACTGGGCTCAAGAAAGGAAAAGGGGGGCGGGGGCCGCCCGGGGGTGGGAAGTTCATTTGCACATCTGCGCCTCTCCCGACTCAGACCACGTTTATTTCTTTCCAATGTCCCAATCTCAAGTTGCCTGGGTCTCTGCTTCAACGACTCAAGCAACTGCTTAATTAGTCGGGTTGACGTAGTCAATCGGACAAGTCTGAATCAAAGCGTTTCGAGAAACACCAACTTTCTTCCTTCCCGCTTTGTTCTCCCCCCCCAGTGTCTAGCACCCGACTGGTCAAATGAAAGAAAAATCCCACCTGATACATCAGACGAACAAAGGTCAGTGCTCCAGCCCACCTGACCTTCACACAGACAAAAAAAAAAAAAGCCGCTGAAAGGATTGGATTTGCCATTCTTGGTGCCAATAATTGAAAAGAGGCGCTTGCGTTGGAGAATAAGGTAATGCCGTCTTGGCCACTTTACGCGGTCGGTGTCCTTTGTGAACCCCTCAACGCGGTCGCGCCGCACTGAGATCTGCCGTACTAGACAGGCGTTTCTTCTAATTGTCATCAAATGTAGGGAACAGACACAGATGCTACCCGGATTTGCCCCAGCCCCAGCGCAAGCTACTCACTCAGTCCATCTCGCGTGCAAAGGCTCCCCGGAGTCATGTCCGTCCCCAGTCTCCCACAGCCTCAAAATACCTTGTGCCATATCGCCACAGCGGCAAATATTGGAAGGCTTCGCCATCGTTAAGCCTCAACATGACTCCCTCGCCTTTTCCCCGGATCTGGCCCCACCCGGGGCCTCCAAAAACGGTCGCTGCCGTCTGTCCTGGCCTCGGCCCTTTGACCGTGGAGGCTCCAAGCTTGCTTCGGTTGCCCATGGAGCCGTCACACCCACCAAGCTTTCGAAACCCCGTCTCGCTGTAATCCTGCTTTGCTGCCTGCCTTTCTGCCAACGCAGCAGCTGCAGCTGCAGTTACAGTTGCAGGAGCCAAAGAAGGCTCGACACAAACCTTGGTCGGCAGGCCGGCTGGTGGTTGCAGGGAGGTTGGACGAGTAAGAGGCGCGCCTACTCCAAATCCCCAGAGACCTCATCCTTGATGGCTTGCGTGCGTTTAACCACTCGCTCTCACTTACCCCTCACCCCGTTCGCTGTCATACGAAAATCGACATCGTCCACCACCACTAAGTAAACCCTGGCAGATAGCACCACCTCTACGTTAGCAGCGCTACTCAAAGTATGGCCCCTACCCCCGCCTTCAGCTCAGGAACGTCGCGAACCAGCGCCGGCCTCCGTACACCACCATTGCAGACGGCTCAAACTGAAAAAAACGAACCGTCCCAAAAATCAAGGAACATGCAATTATTTCCCCGAACAAGCTGCCAACTGGCAAGGTAGCACCCACCACCGGCCCATGCCCGCGCAACTGATAAGCCCGGAGAAGAGTCAATTGGACCATGAACCTCCATTCTCTCGTAGACCGGATTCTAAGAATCCCACTCGCTTGCGAACCGCGAAAGAAAAACAAGTCAAGATACGCTGGTCCAGCTGGTCCGGCCATGCTCTGCCGTTCCCCCACCCCCCTTCCCCTCACGCAATTCGGTAGCCCGGGAAGGCCCTTGTCCGGGGATTCCAGCGAGCCCGGCTTTTCGTAGATATCAGATAGGGAGTCGTGAGCCCGTCCACCTCGTCGCATGCGGCTAAAGCAAGGCAGGAGGGGATGTGGTGTTGGTTGTGGATTTTGGCGCCAGATGTCGGCATCATCTCGTCCCAGCAGTCTACACTCGACGCCCTTTTCCCGGGGGGTGTGTGCCGGCTCGTTCGAGGTTCTGATGGGTCCTGCATCTCCATCCCCAGATTGGAGAGACCGACGACACGCGCGCGCACGATACGCGACTGGCGACTCTTCAGCGACGCCCCTCTCTCACACGCGACGGGCGACGGGCGGCGATCCTCGGCACGACGAGGGGGGGCCTCTGTCCGGAGCGCCGGGTCCGTGGAACCTCGACCCCTCCCTCCCCCAAGATGGTGACGCTGTCGTGCTGCCAATCATTTATCTGGAGGAACCAATTGGGCAAAGGTAAATCAAGCAATATGCCTCCTGCACGTCTTCAGCTAGATTGAGCCAACTGGCGATGTTCAAATGTGTGTCAAGGCACGCACGCAATCGAACCGCCGGGCGTATCATTATTGATCAGCAGGTGCCATTCATTATCTTTGGTCGAACGGCCGGAGTTGGTCCAAGCCATGATCTGCAGCATGCAAGAGCGCGTTGCGTGTCTCCGAGGACTCGCACCGACATTGGTTTCGAACCGCCGACGTGGCTCGGCGGAATAGACCGTGTTCCCAGCCCCAGAAGGCGAGAGGTTGAAAGAAAAATTCGGCCTCGACCTCGCATAAACCTCTCAACTTGACTCCATTCGCGTCGTCCATTTTTTTTTGTCTTTCGCGTGACCGGGGCGGCTCCTCTCCATTTCTGCATGCAGGATGTAGGTACATGTAGGACCAAAGTGGTTGCATGCGTCTCGTCCTTCGATGGCGGTGACGTTTTTGCGGTTGCCGCGAACCAACGTCCGCCTGTCTATTCGTACTCCACGCCCTCGTGCAACTGTGGAGCGTGTTGGAGATTTCGACGCGTCTGCCACACCAGAGACGCTTGTCCGGGAGCGTTTCCTCTAAAGCTCCCCCCGCAGTGGAGACTGTTCGATATCCATCATGAACTGCAAGTTTTTGAAGCCTCAAACCGGGGCGTTGGACCCGTTTGCAGAGGCCTGGACCCTGAATTTCAGGAAGCCCCCTCAAAGCTTGGGCAATGGTCTCATTGTTGTCTGTTTGAAGCACCAGATGTCTTGTACGCTGTTCGTCCATCCGGGAAAGTAACGTATAGCAGCTGTGGCGTTAAAACTGCGTATTGAACCTTCGACTTCAGCCACACACATCTTGCTGCAAATATAATGACCAGCTTGGAGGACGTGGCATCACTTAATCGTCGGCTCCTAGGCGACAATGCATTCAGAATTTTACTCATGCAGGCCATCGAAGCCATTTGTCGTCGATATTGCCATCACCGCCAGTCGCCCTCCGCCTGCACCTCGTCGGCGACCGCAGAAAGAATCTGATCACGACTCCGTTTTTTCAGCCACCCCTCCAGCCCCTCTCATGAGAGCCGTATGCCGCACGATTTCTCCCTCTCTGACGGGTTGTATCCGCAGGCCTCGGCGATGATCACGACGCCAGCAAGCAGTCCCCGGCCTCCATCAACCAAAGTCAGACGTTGGCCCAGAAGCTGCTGCAAGTAACGGCGCGGGGCTTGGCCAAGATGACTCGTTGGAATGACCTCACGCGAGCGAGCGCGTGCGTCGTGACCCGAAGCTTCGGAGGTGGCCAGAAGGGACCACACAGCTTGCTGCTGCTACTGCAGCTATCTGCACGACGCCAAAAAATGGGAACCACAGCCCGTCCCCTTGTCGGCCCCGCGATTTCGTACCCGGTCTGCCGCTTCGTGACACCATTTAGCTTTTTTCTTGCTCGCCATCTGCTTCGACGTGATTTGTCAATGGCTCTGACGGCCCGCGGCAGCTGCGGCTCAAGTGCATCGTGAAGCTCCAATATCAAAAAAATTTCTTCACTTTTGCTCCTCTTCCTCGACCCATCAGGTAATTCGTCTCAACGGCAACGCGTGCAGAATTTTTGCAGAGCCTCCGCACCAGGTCCCTTGATGCCAAGACTGTGGTTTTTTTTCCTCTTCCCCTCTCTCTTACCGCATCTGCAGTGTTTTGACCGCTGTTGTGACTGCCGTTGGGGGCCCGAGGCTCCTCCGTGAGATCCTCCCCAACCCCCCGGACCCAAATGTTGCCGCAACGTTGTCCACTCAGCCGATGAGCATCAAAAGACTCTGATGGCTGGAACGTAGCGGTCTGTCCGTGGGGACTCGCACCGACAAACTATTGATGCAGCGGTATGCGTGAGGTGGTTTGCCTGTGCACCGCAGGGTATGCGGAGAGAATGGTGGCGATGGTTGGTGTTTGCGAACGTCACTCGGTGTCTGACTAAGGCATGCGGATGTCGCCTGGGTTGAGTCAATGACAGTCGCTGTCTAGGTCGAAGTGCAACCCCATGACGTTTGGCAGGCTGCCATGAGACCCCTGATAGACAGTTGGCTTAGCCAAACCCAGCAGGTGCATCAAATGGTCGACATGTCCCTTGATAAGTGGTTGAATTGGGGCCTTTGGCGTCGTCGCGAGCATTTGACCGCTGTTGTCGCCAGCGGTACCGAGCGGCGGAGCAGAGACACGGCTTGGTTGCCGCAAGGCGAACACTTGGTGGCGGCACGGCTCAGCAGGCCGGAATTGCAGTTTTGCTTCTCCCAACAACCGATTTTCCAGCGGTCAGTCGGCAAGCCTCCATTGGCGCGCAAATTCTCGGCCGGGGGAGTACGGCGGGCTTGCCTAGGTGCTTGCCTTGTCTCAGACCCTGACGGGCCATTCCACCCGAGAGGAAAGGGATCGTTGACATTCTTGAGGGGCGTTGCCAGATGTCGTCGTACACGGCATGGCAGGAAATCAATAGTCTCAACAGACACGGCAAAATTGGAGCTTCGCTTCGCAAATAGACGCGACGGGGTTGGCTCGATGAATTTCTGGCGTGTGTCCTTTTGCTCCGGTCAAGCACCCACAGAGGAGCTCGGAGATGGGGCCCCGGGGACGGCGAGGCGTGCGAAACGAGAATTGGCAGACTCTTGAATGAATGCAGGGGGTTGAGGACCCTCGTGGAGTCGTCTAGAAGGTTTTTGGAAGGCAAGAGAGATGCTTGCAAGTTGCAAGTGGTCGCAGCTGCCAAACGGGACGGCTCCACATGACTGTGATCGGGTGCTCCACCACCGTCCCGACACGGTGCACCTTCAGCCACAGGCCGGCGCCCCGGCACGGAAAGAAGACCCCACCAAGCTGCACAACCAGAACAACCCGCACAAAAGACACGAGGCTGATGGCGCTAAGGAAGGTTGAAAATTCCGATCCCGTCCCCAGTTCCACCCAATCGGCCGAGCCCCCCTTGTCCCGACCGGGATTAGCGCCAGATCTTGTGCACGCCGTGTGCTTGCCATGCGCGATCCTAGCATGTTCCGTCTTAGTAATGCAAACCTTATCCTCTGCATTGGTACAGTGTCTTGTGTGTCTGTTTCGTTGTGAAAAGTGAAGGTGCACCGGAGGAGACATCGTCAGTTGGGAAGCTCCGGTTGAAGAGCTTTCTACGAGCAACAAGCAACAAGCAACAAGCAACTTCCCTACAACTCACTGCAAGCAACTGGCCACCTTCCGGCCCACGGACGTCTGCCTATCTACGCAGTAAAGACGCGGAAACTGCCAGCACGTCGGAACTCGTACGGTGAAATGGGCGCCCTGCGGTTCATCCCAAGACAATGACGGTTTCTGTCGCCTGTTGCCAGTCGCCCCAACCCCTTTGCATTGCTGCAGACCCTGTCCCAGCAAAACGCCTCCTCTTCTGGAGCTCTGACGACGATGTTCTCCCCAGTGGCAGCCAAGCAGCTTTTCCCTCACTTCCGGACCCTTTTTGCAACCCCGTCCGCAACAAATCGGGTTGGCCCGTTATGAAGAGATTTTTGCACCTCAATCTTTCCCCTTGCCGCTGCACCGTCCGTCACAATATCCCGCCCAGCCGTCTCTGCAAGGGTTCACGTCCACGGCCCAGCACATGGCCTGGCCCTGCGGAAAAGAAAGATTTCCCGAGAACAAAACCTCCAGCTCGGGCCCCCAAACTCTTAAGATGGCCGCTATTACTGCCATTACCATCACATCACACCTGCGAATACGCCGCCCAAAGGCAACCCCTGGTGGTTCTCCAAATGCCCCGAATCAGACACGCCGTCAGCCGCTCGGACACCTATCAAAGTAACTTTCCCGACGGGTTAGGCCTGTATCCCCTCGCCTGTCACTAGCCAATCGACCCTAGCAACTTCCATCGCAGCATCCCATCGCCGATGGATGATCAGTCAATGTTGCGACATTCAAATTCGTGATTGCTGACGAACCGCGCAATATCATCTTGGCCACACAGAAACTGCTGCCTTCAAGGTCTCGGAGCCCTGGATCTGACTCCATATCGGGCCGCCGATTTCACAGATTGACTGCGCGGAAACGTTGCCTTTGGCGAGCTGCAGTCTGGCCGCGAAGTTCGTGTCATGACGCGAAGCTGCATACCTTCGCCCCAAGTCTTGCCTAGCTTCCGAAGTTCTGAAGAAGCCCTGCCAAGCGAACCTGAACGGTTCACGCAGCCGGCCGTATACCTATTGGTTTTATTCCAAGGATAGGAATGGCTGTGGAGAACCTGCGGCTTGTCGTCGGGGAGAACAGCTCGGTCGTGGGAACGCCATGCTGACCAGACGCAATTGATGGACCTGCCAACCATGGGATTTCATTGGAGCTTTTTCGGAGCTTCTTGGAGCTATTCTCCAGGATCAGGGTGCATCGAGGCTTTCCCTAGGACAGCTGCGCCTACAGGCTACTGGCTCAGCAGGCGAGGTGCGCTTCCGATTCCTGAACGAACGATGTTCTTAACCGGCGCCGTTGCCCATGTCAGCCGTGGCGTGGCGTTCCATGCTGTAATTCCAGGCCGATGTTGGGAAAGGCCATCTATCGCGGCTTCTCTTCACCACGGAAACGGTAGATGAGGTCTGCACCGTGCTCACGTCGTCCCATCTACGGTTACCGAACGGGCAAACGATCGGCGCCTCGCTCAATTTCAGCCTTGAGCGTCCAGCCACCTCACTTTTTGACGGGCGGATGTCCGCGAGCTTAATAGCTATCATCAATTCTTGACAGTTGGCCGATGCTTTTCTCAATGTCCCGGTCTGGCGACAAACATGCCGTCATTAAAGAATCCAGGCAACGGATCGTCACTGCGAACGCCCGAGCAACAGGCACATGCTGCCGTCCTGGAGATATACGGCAGTGGATTCTTGTGGAACAGAGGAGATTTTGCCAATCTGGCAGAAACATTGAGGACGCTTTAATCGTGGATACGGGCGCCGTCTCGGATTCCAGCACAAGTTCGTCAGCGCCGTGCCACTCGCTACGGGTCAGCGCAGGAAGAAAGAACCCCTATGCTCGTCACCATGACTTACGACTTGAGAAATCTGCCGCCCCGGTCCTTACGCCCCCCACAGAAGCTATCACGAACTGGCCTGAGCACCCACCGAATGCCCTCAGCAACCGGCTTCTCGGGTTTCCTCGGCTTGTGGTATTGTTCTGAGAATCAATTCGAGGCTCATTTGGAACTGCAAAGCTCGCCCGCCCACCGGAAACATGATTGAAGGAGTATTGCGTGTTGGCTCCATGTGTTCATGATTGTTTCCCCAGGGCCCGAATCCTGCAGCAGCGGACGACCCACCGCACCCCGACACATCCCCCACAGACGGGACACCGGATGCGCCGACCGGCCTGCCTATTCCGGGTCCTCGTAGAGGGTGTCAGCCGGGCCTGTAACACCATTGCGCAGTCTTTTGCCGGGGCCAGCGCCTGGGCGAATTTGCCTCGGCGGCTGCAACGGAGCAATCAGCAGGGCAAGTGTGCATTTGCGGCACTTGGGATTGCAGCTGAATGCCTCAAAAGGGCACAAGATGCGCAGGAGTTCGTCGCCTCCAGCCAGGATCGGCTCTAGAGCACGGGTTGCGACGCTGACGCCAGCCAGTAGATCGCGTCTTGGACGCGTTATTTCTAGATGATTGCTGGAATAACGGCGTGTTTCGAAATACAAACATGACGGCGCTGACGAGAGGTCCTATCGTCGTCCCCATCCGTGCCAGGTCAATCACTTCACCCACCAGTCGCTCACCGGACGGCCGATGTCCCAGCGTCTGGAAGCAAGACATTCTGATGCCATGCCGCACAGACATGGATGATGGAACGTGGCTCGGGCATGTTTGCTGAAGCAGGCTGCTCATAGGGGGCTGGTTGGTTGGGGTTCCGCAGGTGTCGTCGAGATTGGTGATATCAGCGCAGCAGCGCCGACCGAGACATGAACATCCCATCAGACGTGTTCATAATAGCTGACCGACATATCGCGTCCTGGACGTGCGTTGCGTCCGTTCGTCCTAACATCAACTTCACGCTGCGTTGCAAACATCGCAACATCAACAACCGAGAGACACACAAGCACATGCTTCTGCTGCAAGCAGGCAGGTTTGATTGTCATGTCTGCCAGTTGTCCAATATTGCCAGGGGTCTCCCCTTGAGATCTCGGATGGAAATTGGAACTAGTTGGACAACCACCACAATACATTCCTCAATTGAGTTGCATGCCAACCCAATCACAGCCACTAAAAGACCGTCTTCGACGAGGGCGAACGAACCATGATACTACCAAAGCACCAACAAGCGTGCAAAGCCAACGAATAACAAAACCACTTTACGCGTTACCTCGTTTCCTCCACGCGACAGACACGGCTGCCCCCCAAACCGGTCAGCACCGGTAGCCTCTGCGGCTGGATTGGGCAGATTCGCACTCTCGCATCTGCAAGCCACAGACGCACGCCCGGTTTCCCCCACCGTAAGCCTGCACCTGCACGCAAAACAAGATTTCGCGCGCGAACAGCTTGCCTCCTCTCGTTGCGAGATACGGCCCATTTCAAGCAGGTTAATGCGAGTCCTCCACCTCTTGTGTCAAGACCTTGGAACCCCCTGGGCCAATTGGCTCCCTGGGGTCCCGTCGCAATCGCGCGTGGCCGTCTCAATCTCCTGCAAACCACGAGGCAGCTCTCCGCCCTAATTCTCCGATTGCGCGATGCCTTACGGCCGTCGAACAAGGGGGAATATCTGTCGCTATTTCGGCGCTGTGCCTGACACCCAAGGCGCATGGGACGGGGGCGGTTGAGATTGAAGCGGAGTGACAGAGTGGATTGAACGTTGAGAACGAGGCCATTGATAGCCTTATCACAAGGGTCGTCTGCTGCAACGACTCAGGAGCAGAACGTGTGATCAAAAGACCGAAACCTTCGTATTCAACTCTCCAGCCAACAGCGGAAGAGCGCAAGTGGGTTTTTTCGCCTCTTTCAACGACTCGGCCGTTTGCTTCCCTTCCCAGCAGATCATGATGGGCATGAAATGGTGCATTAAAGGTCACAGTCGCCATGGCCAGCCGAGGACGCCCCCAGCCCTCTGTTTTTTTGGGCGGTCTCGGCAGCGATTGCATCGGCGGTCGAATCGGGTTTTCATCTCCGCTCCCGCCTACTTCTGAGTCGCTCTAAAATCCCAGGAAAGGCTTCCGCGGGTGCCACGCATCTGGGCGCACGGCGTGCCGGCAACGGGCTGCCTTTGGATTTATTCAAGAAAAAGCAAAGTTTCTTCTCGAATTTTTTATCTTGCGTCGTTGCGAGGTGCAACGTCTATTTTTCTCCCGCCTTCCTATTCCCCCTTACTGAGGCGGGTAATCCGGCACTCTTCCAAGGTCGGGGTTGACGTTTGCACATCATCATTCTACTGTTCACGCTGGGCTGCGAATGATAACGTAAGGGGAACGGGGACCAGGTTTAATATGTCGAGGCCTTTTGAATTTTGTGGTTTTATCTCCTGACATGCATTAGAAGGGGGGGCAAACGGGCTAGAATGCTCTCTGCTCCGGCTGGATTGGGACCGGATTGCAACGCATCGTCGCGATGTCCGACTCGTGTTGTCGTCCCACCGCCTGTGCTTTTGCTCCGGGGCTGGCTGGCTGGCCTTTTTTAAACAATTTCACCACGTCAAATACCATGTCGGTATGGAGGATAGGCGAGATGACGGAATGCCTATTTGGGGCACCCCCCCTGGGAAGGGAAAGGGCGGATGCTGCCGAGATTTGCATGTGCGAGGTCCCAGGGGGTTGGAATGGTCCGGGGCGGTGGGTTGGGTAGGACACATTACGCTTCTTTGAATGTTTGGAGATGCGGTCTGAGGGGTGAGGTTGATGTGTTGGTTTAGGACAAGTACACTGAGAGAGTTGACGAGTTGCGATGTACGAGGTTGGGTGGTGACGTTAAGGTATCAGCGCAACTCCGAGCACCAGCTACCTAGTCAAGCAACAAGAGGTACACGATCATGGCGAGCTGAGCACGATGCCGTCGCATCAATACATCTATGATAATACAGTGACCGAAACGGGGGTATATGGCGAGAGTGGTAAATCTTGCTGTTGGGAAACATGATGATCGCTTCGTGAATTGCTCTTCTCAAAGGGACTCCTCGGGGTTTTCGTCCTTGGGGTTGTCTTCTGCGCTCCTCGAGAGACTGCCTCCGTTCCTCGTTGCCTCCTTGTCATATCTTTCGTGATCTCGTTGTTGGTCATTTTTGTCTCTGCTCGTGTATTTGACCTTTCCACAAGCAATACGGATGACGGGTTGCCAGCGGCACGTTCGCGTAGAAAGCCCCTATTCTAGGTCGTCATTTACGCCCTTCGAGGCGGCTGTCGAGAGGTTATAGATCGAAAATCTTTCAAGATCAACGTATTTTCTTGTTTGTCTCTTTCCCCAAGATCTAGTACGAGATACATTGGTTATATGGTACTGGGAGATACTTGGCAAAGGGGGGTTCTGTGTCTAGTGTGACTTGAGAAGGATTTAAAGCGGCCCACATGAGAGAAGATGATGCTGAGAGGACAATGGTAGCTATGAGGTCGTCGTACTTGCACTTGAATTTGGTTTGTTCATGTGATGATGAAGGATAGGAGCATGTGTCCCATGGTCTGGGATGCTGGCAGAAGAGGGGGATGTGTTTGGTGTCCAAGTATTCTCTGCTCATACGCCAACAACGATGGGGGAGGAAAGGGGCAAAGGGATGATGAGCTATCTTTTCTGTAATCTTTGCGTCGAGTTTTCCGTCCATGTGGGCACCTTGGGCGTAAGAGACTTTGATGTTTTGGAACGCATGGCTGATTTGCTGACCTACATGCAAGGCAACACACATTGAATGGTTAGATGAGTAGGATTCATTGGCTCTTTAAGTACGTCATATCAGCGCCGCGTATGCGCTGTTATGTACCACTTGTAAGAGACTCTGCTCGTTGGACGCAGATGTAGGACGCAAGACCTCCTGATCCTCGCAGCTGTTGATGGGGGAGAAAGACACTCTTAAACTGGAGAGCTTGGCTTCTCAACATGCAAGCGCAGCTGGACCACCTGGTGAGAGTACAAGGAAGTGGCACATGTCGACATGGATAGACGAGCTCTAAGAAGTACACACTTTTCCATTTAAATAAGTCGTCGTTGAATGACGATATGTTTCCACGGCAGAACAATACCAGGCCGTAGCGTTTTCTTCATGATTGTTAGCGATCATAAGTTCTAAGATAGCGAAGTTGAACCTGTCGCGCAACGTACTGTTTTCAGATCATAGATAAGTCTATCTTACCGTCTTGGAACACCGCCGTTGGTGTACGTGCGGTATTCATGAAGAATACTCTGATGAAACCTGTGAACGCTGGCATGCTGTGGGCGCGGCGGTTAACAGACGCTGTGTTTACTTACCACAGTAGGCTGGCTGAAGCTTTTCAGACGCCCCGTGCCACTTGCCAATCTCTACTCCCTGCTCCTCTGGTTGATTGGCTGGCTCCTTTACTTTGTCGACGAACTTGAACAGGCAGGTTCAAATACAGACTGATCGCCCTCCTCCTGTCAGAAAATGCTTGAGTCTTCATTCCCAGGTAGCCTTCTCTGACACACTAGGTAGATTTACGTACAGAGACTTTAGCCACTAATACCGCTTTAAATACCAAAGCTTGTCATCTGAGATTACTTGATACGCAATCAGAAGGTCGACCACGAGCATTTTGCAGCAAGGTCTTGGGAGCTGTGCCTAGTTGGAGTCCAGCAGGCTCTCTCAAGATAAGACGGCGCAGCTACCGTCACAAAGCATATTAATGAGAAAGGAATACGAGGATGAGAGGTAGAAGAGATGACCAGCGATAGGGTCTCACTGTCAGTAGAGGCTTTGGAGCGAAGTATTCCGGACAGTGGTTTCCTATTCCTTTCGCGCCAACCAATCCCTGACCAGAAGATCTGGTTTCAGCTACGGGTTCATCAACCGATTGGCATTGTTTGGGTGGTGGTTAAGAACTACATGATCTATGGAGGGGTTTCCTTAATAGAGGCGTAAATTCCCTTCGTCAGAGAAAGAAAAGGTTGCTGCCAACCTTTGCAGAAACGGCTCTGCGCCAAGTCGGGATAAAGGTCTAGGTCTGAACTTGGCTGGTAGCAGGGGCCCCATGATGGCCTCGCCTTCAGATTACTCGCACCTGCACAGGCACACTTCCTGAATCTATCGTTGTTCAAAAACAGACAAAGTCGTCCTAATAAGATTGAAGCCCGTACCACTGAAAGATTATGGCGCAAGTGGAGTCTTCTATCCATGTCGGTTAATGGAGAAGACTACCAACAACGGTGTTGACTTGCTCTTTGACTGAGTGAGTTATGAGGAGAAAATCTCAAGCGAGCCTCCATCTCGGATCACTATGTCTCCTCATATCTAGGTAAGCACTGGCCGAAGTGCTTGTTGTCCTCATGTTATTCGCTCTGGAAACAACGAAGGTGGTGAGATGATGCTGTTGAGGAATTGCACAAAATCGAGTAGTATAAAAACTTTCTAGTGAACTTTTTCTAGCTTTACTTCTTTGGATAATTAATCCAACTTCGAGCTTGGTAATCTTATTGCCTGAAATGCAGCAAATTTATCTTACGTGACCTTGCATTTATACCATTGAGGTGGGGGTACTACTAATGCAGAAGACTTGCGGAGATTGGCACACATGAATGTAAAACGCCCTTGGCCACAACTGTACTTAAAGCAAAGGAAGCTTTCTTCGATGCAGAGTTACATCCGCGCAAACAAATGTGCTAATCGCATCGTCTTTGCTTCAACAAATGACGCTATCGTTTCTCAGTGCAACTCTCAGGAGTAAGTCTTCAGGCTTGCTAGACTGAGACGGAGACAGCAAGGGAGCGTTTTACTATACCACCCTCACTTGGTTGTTCACTGTCTGCTGTTTATCCTGCGTCAGATCAGCATGTGATTATCAAAGTGGTGAAGGGGGATGGCGACGAGGTATGGGACAAATGAAAGAAACCTAAGGGAGTTAGATAGCCACTGGACCCGAAGATGAGCTTCCTCTGCCAGCCGAGAATCTAGGGACGTAGGGCAATCCACGACAGCATTTGGTTTCTTCATCATGAGATAGTGGCAGCTTCTTTTAAATACATCGTCGGTAGTGACAGTGGTACGCTCTAATAAGGAGCTCATGACCACCTGAGTTATTGCAGACAACTCCCAGGACGAATGATTCGTGGTTTCTTCTCTTGGTGCTTGGGAGACAATGTGACGAGGGGACGTCTAGCCGTACTGCTGATAAATTTCAACGTGTTTGCTTTCTTACGAAAAATTCCATTCTTCTCGCGTAATAGCGGGTTCCTGGCCAAAAGGTTATGCTGATACGTCTATATCTTGGTTATAGAGCGAGAGAAATCTAACTATAGTTCGGGAAACGCAAATCATGAATGATGCAAAACCTAGCATGCCCGTCCGTCAAGGACAACTCCGATGGTGTACACCGTAACGCACAGCAAACATCACATAATCTTACAGTATGGCAACATTGAAACAACCACCTCTACCCGTTCTGATGCGCCGAGCCCATCATGGCGGCGCCCCAATCCCCAACGCCGTCCATCCAAGAAAAGGGGCCCAGATTGTCAAAGGCGCCCGCCATGGGATTCCCGCCACCCCAGCTATCCTCGAAGATGCCCAGATCCCTTTCAGTGCCCACGAATGGCACAGCAGTCTTCTCGACAGCCGCGCCGTCGATGACGCCTTGCATATCATCCTGCCCCACCTCCGCTGCGACACCTTCATAGACCCCCTCTTCTTCCTCCTCCTCCCCGCCCGACTCGTCGTCGTCGTCCTCCTCCTCCGCCACCATCGCCGCCCACTGCTCAATCTTCAACTGCGCGATGCGCAGCTTCGCGGCGGTGAGGGACCAGATGTTGTGGCCTACCCCGGGCGGATCCTCGCTGTGCACCGCGAGCGATGCGGCCGCCTGCTCCATGGCGCTGCCCATCTGGCCGAGGATGCCGGGCACGTCGAGGCTGAGCGCGGGCTGCGTCGCGAGCTGGATCTTGAGCGTGGCGATGGCCTGGGCGAGCTGGCTCTCCGTCGAGGAGGCGGCCGAGGAGAGCGAGGAGGTGCCCGTCAGCGTGGAGCTCGTGGTGCCGGGCGTGGTGGCGGAGTCGAGCGGCGAGGGGTTGTTGTAGTTGCCCGACGGGTCTTGCGGCGGGTCCGGGGCCGGGGCGGATGCGGACGGGCGCGGGCGGCGCAGGTCGCCGATGAGGAGGAGCTTGGCCCAGCGGCCGAGGATGGTGATGGCGTGGATGACGTTGAGGGAGACGGGGAGGGTGATGTAGGGGTAGGAGGGGATGGGCTGGCTGAGCCACTCGTCGAACCAGGCGCGGAGGGCGGCGTTGGATTGGTAGAAGGAGTCGAGCGGGGACGGGGTGCCGGCGGCGATGGAGGATTTGGAGAGGGAGGAGAGGAGGGCGGCGTCGAGTTTGGGTGGCTCGTGGATGCGGATGCGGACGGTGTTTATGGTCAGACGCATGAGTTCTGTTTGTTTCGTTAGAGGAGTTGAGAAAGGGATACTTAGAGGGGATGCTGGAGGAAACGTACTGTCTTCTTGTAGTCTTGGCGGCATGCTCTTGATGAGGTTGTTCAGCTCTGCGTCAAAGGCGGAGGCGTATGCCGCAAAGGGGGCTCTGGGTACGAGTTCCAGCTCCTCCTCGTCCTCGTCGTTGCGTTGGGATAGGCTTATGATCTTGCTGGAGAGGGACTGTATCCTGATGAGGTAGGCTAGGTACGTGTCCGAGTCGAATTCCTGTGCCATCTCGAGCTCGCGGAGACATCGCCGCATGTATGGCGTGAACTTTATAGCTTCAATCTGCCCCATGCCGATGGATATCCTGCAGACAGATCAGCAACACATGACGAAAACGAGCAGAAGACATGGCGGTCGTCGACTCACGTGGAGCTCAGGTACCACACCGCAAGCAGCAACCTCTTCTGCTCGCTCGTCCTCTCCCTCACCTCGCCGAGGTTCTCGACCAGCAGCTTCGTGCGTTCCTGGTACCCGGGGCTGCGCGTTAGTCCCAGCTCGGCGGCCTGCGTGACGGCGAGGGCGACGAGGTTCTGCATCTGGGCGTGGACGAAGCAGTGGTGGTGGTGCCAGCCGAGCATGATGACGAGCCCGGCCAGGAGGTCGAGCGAGCGCTCGGAGCGGAGGATCATGGCGTCGGCGACGTGGGCCTTGAGGCGGTACATCTGGCCCTGCATGGAGCGCAGGCTGCGGAAGGAGGCGACCATGCGGATGCAGGACATGGTGAAGGGCCGGGTCGCGGCGAGGTCGGCGGGGGAGGTGCCGTGGGGGACCACGACGAAGGGGTACGCCGGGGTGAGGGAGTCTTGGTAGATGGAGAGGAGGGTCGCGTCCGAGTCGAGCGGGCCCGGGACCTGGCCGGGCGGCGGGCGGCAGATGCATGTTGAGGGCCCGAAGGAGTTGTAGGAGGGGGGGATGGTGATGTAGGTGCTCCTGGATGGGGTGCTCGCGTATGTTTCCGGGGACCTTCCCGAGGTGGTGGCTTGTGATGATGGCGAGGTCTGTTGTGTGTTAGTGGGATAATGTGGTTGATTGTCGACAAGTGATTTACTTACTTCATCGATGGACAGCCTGTTGGGTGTTGCGGTGATGTCGTTGGACCCCTGCAATGCTCTGATGAGACTGTTCAGACGTTCTTCTAGTTGTGCCGTTTTTCTTGTGACCGATATTAGCCGAGCCATCACATGATGAATATGTTTTGATGCAACTCCAGAGGAGCATCTTAAACATGAAGAAGGTAGATGGGGAAGAGCAAGGGCAAGTACTCACGATGGCTTATTCTCTCTCCTCTTGCGCGGCCCGCGTATCTTCTCGGAGCAATCCTTACCCACCCTTCGACACCTTTGAACCGACATACTGAGCCATGTACACAAAAGCAATGAAGCAGGATGCACAACATGACGTACCTCTCACACTTGGGATCCGTCGAGCCAGCCGGGCGGAGGCACTTTGCTTTGGCTACCGCACACTGGGCACACGCGGCACCCCATTTTGCAGGGGGTTCGGGACGGTGAGGGCGGCTGATGGATGATGGCGGCGGCGGCGGTGGCACGGCGTTTGTAGGCGTTGTCCAAGACAACGACATTGCTATTGTGGTGCGCAAATTGAAAATGAGGGGTTTTTTTTTCGGCTCTCTGTCTTTCTCGAGAATCAAATCAGGTCCTTTCCTCCTGAGCTACCAATCTTGGTTTGCAGTGGATCAGGTTGCTTTGCTTGCTTGCGAACGGCGGGCAGGAGCGGCGTTTACAAAGTTGCCTGTCGATCATGGAAAAGGAAAGGCGGGCCGGCGTTTATATACAGGGCTTTACAAAGGTCCGAGCACGGAGAGAGAGGGCGAGAGCAGCAGTAGCAGCAGTAGCAGCAGTAGCAGCATCAGCAGTCTTCAAACTTACGCCTCAGCATTGTCTTTCATAAAGAAGGGCACGTTTGCCCCCTCCTCGAATATGATGACTCTACTGAAGATCCCTAGACGTTACTGAAACTTTAAAACACAAAAGAGGATAAGTCGTTCATGGGGACTCGTCAGGATATGAGGCATGCTTGAGTTTGAATTCATGGATCTTGGTGTTGGTAAGTAACCAGCCCGCTGCGGGTGAGCGGCTGTCCGGAGTTTACTGTAATTCTCCGCCCCGATCGCTGGCTGTCAGCTGGGGCCCTTGCGGGCGGCACGCTGAGCTGATGCGTGCACTTGGCTGCTGGAACGCGAACACGGCCAAAACGGTATCTGTTGACCAAATTCAATGCTTGAGCATTAGATGGACCCAAAAAAATAAACAAATCAATGCTGTCCGCGCCGGCTTTTACTTCGGTCTGGACTCTGCCTCCTTCAGTAAATCGCCCCTCTGGGTCCGTCGCCTCCGGTGGCCGCCCCACACGATCCCGGCGTTCCTGCCGGCGCTCTTACCGGCTGTCCGGATTGACTGAGGCCTGCCACTACGTCGTTCAGTGTCATTCATCTTTCTCATGACAACAGTTTCGTTTAATGTTGAGAGGCAGAGAAAAATTGAATTCTTTACGATTAGTGATTCGGGTTCTCGATTTTAATGACGAGTTAGAAGCTGAGGGACCTTCTCTCAATGAATTCTACCAACAACCTGCCTTACACTTCTTGAACCAAAGCAGTTGATGAGCATGAACACTGAGAATACAAAACAATCAATGTTACCAATGCCTGTCTAATGATTCAAGAAATGCCTATGCAGAAAATTGTACAACTCTGAAATCGAGTCCGACAACTCAAATTTGAAGCTCCTTCTGAATCGGAACCTGCACCCCCTCCCCGTCAAAAACCTCATCACCAACATCATAAGTCAGCATCTTCTGTCCCATGCCCAACTTGCTCAGCCCGGCCGTGTTATACACCCACAATCCTCCCGACAGAACCATCTCGTTCAGCCTCAACCGCCACGGCTCCTTCTTCTTGCGGATCTGGCCCCGGCTCTCCGTCGTCTTGAGCATCTGCTCCGTCCGCACCTTCCTCTTCTGCTCAAACTGCCGCAGCCCGTCCTCAAGCGACGCACCCGGACAGCTGCCCAGCATCTTGGAAAACAGGAAAATGTCCTCCAGCGCCATGGAGACGCCCTGGCTCGCGTGCGGCGGCATCGCGTGCGCCGCGTCCCCGATGATCAGGCACCGCCCGCGCGACCACGGCCGGCCCGTCGGCACCTTGTAGATCGGGTAGAACTTGACCACCTCCGTCTTCCGGATGATGTCGCGCACCGTCCGCGGCCACTCGGCGTTGGAGTCGCCCAGCAGCCCGAGCAGCGTCGCCTTGAACCCCTCGACCTCCTTCTTGCCGCGCGTCTCCCAGCCGTCGCGCACGTCGCCGAACGAGGGGAGCGCCACCTCGCGCGAGAAGAACCAGTACAGCACGTCGCGCGCGGGCGTCGTGGGTGTGATGGCGAGGAGGCCGTCTGAGGTGAGCGTGGCGTTGAGGTCCGTCATGGAGGCCGCGGCCGGGGAGGAGAGGGAGGCGGTCGGGAGGAGGGAGAAGACGTTGGAGATGCCGGTGTACTCGGGCGTGCACTCCGGGTCGACGTAGAGCTTGCGCACGCTGGAGTGGATGCCGTCGCAGCCGATGAGGAAGTCCGACGTGTCCGAGGTGCCGTCGTCGAACGAGGCCGTCACGCGCTCGTCGTGCTCTTGGATCCCGGTCAGGTACTTGCTGTAGTGGACCTGGATGCCTGCGGCGTCTGCGGCTTTGAGGAACACGTCCATGATGTCGGTCCGGCGGACGCGGAGGTAGCTGAAGCCGGTGCGCTCCTGGCTCCACGAGACCATGTCCATCTTGCCGAGGACGCCGCCTTTGGAGGAGTGCAGGAAGGTGCTGGCGGTCTCGGCGCCCTTTGCTGCCACCTGGTCGTAGAGGCCGAGGCGGTCGAGCAGGCGGAGGCCGTTGGAGGGGATGCCGATTGCACCGCCGAGGGTGCTTGGATGTGGGCGGATTTCGTATACTGTGCATTTGATTTGGTGGTCTCGTTGGAGGAGGAGGGCTGTCGCGAGGCCTGCTGAGCCGGCGCCGATGATGGTAACCTGGATGTTGAGTGATCAGTACATTGAAGCATGGTGTGTGTGGGTTGAGAGATGCCGCGTACCTTTTTGATAGACTCCATCGCAAGGGCTTGTCTGATTGGGGGGTTGAAAAGGATCTTGCTTGACATTTGTCTCTGTTGAGGATGCAACTTGTCTTGAAAGGGAATTTCTTGCTGGAGGCCGCAAGAGCACATCTTATAGCATCACTTTTCGAAACAAGAGGCCTCGTTATGTGTAAAATCGGCCGTCTCAACCGCCGCTTACACGGCGTGTCGGCGTCTCAAAGAGGCAACTTCCACTCCCGTCCAAGCCAGCGTCTCACCGAGCACGTCGGCGGTCCGCGTCGCCGGGGGCAATCGGCACGGCGTCCAACTTGTCACCTATACCGACATCACATCCTCACTCGTCATGGCCACCAACAAGGCCTCCCTCGCATTCGCTGCATGAGGCGGAATGGGCACGGCCAGTGATCGGGCCATTGGACCCACTTCTGCGGCCGGCCGGTCGGAGCTTAGTGGGGGAGGTGGGGCCATCTGGTTCGTGCCGTTTCGCCGTCGGCGATTTCGCTATTCTCCGGCCTCGTCGATCCCCATCCCTCCCTTCAAGACTCTCGCACTTCGACACAATCAGGGGGAGCAATCAAAAATCAAACTTTGCCAAACCACGGCCGCGACTACCGAACGCTAATCACAAAATCTGCAATCTCTCACTAAGGGCCACGATCCACCTCGTCAGCCAGCTTCACCCGCTTCGCCTGCTGACTCGTCAACCCCCTGGGCTCAATAACATGCTTCGTCCGAACCCCGTCCCCGTCCACGACCACGACCTCGCTCTTCCCCTTCCACCCCTTCTCCTCCACATCCACCATGCGCAACATCCCCTCGCCGCCGCCCTCGTGCGCCATCCTCAACAACGCCGGCCGTCCGCCGTCCTCCCCGCCATACACACCCTCCCACAACCCCCTCGGCTGCCCCGGATCGCACACCCGGTTCGACCCCGGCGCCCAGCGCATCTGGCCCGGCATGCGGTGCGCGCCCAGCACGTCGCGCCGGTCCTCGCCCAGCCACAGCGCCCTGAGGCTCGGCGTCGCCTGCACGTAGCAGCACTTGACCGGCAACAAGCCCGACAGCCGCCCGTAGTCCCTGCCCTCGGCCTCGTCGATGATGGCCGTCGCGCTCTGCAGCCACGTCGTCTCGCCGTCGATGGTCACCGCGCACGTGTCCTGCGGGCCCAGCGGCGCGGAGAACTTGGTGCTGCTGCCCGTGCTGGGCGCGGGCTTCACCATGACGGGCACGATGCCGCCGAGCGAGTGCTCCTCGGCCGGCCAGACGGGCGACGTGGCCGAGACGAGCGGCTCGCAGGTCAGCGTGTCCGCGACGGAGACCTGCATCTCGTAGAGCCAGGTGCGGAGAAGGTCCGGGCCGGCGGTCTCGACGCTGATGCAGGACACGGCGGCGTAGGACCTGCGCTCGATGCCGAGGGCGGCGGCGTCGCGGCTGTGGAGCATGGGTAGTGTGGCGCCGGTGTCGAGGAGCATGCGGAAGTGCAGCGTCGCCTCTGTGGGGTCGGGCGTCATGTGCGGGTGCCGCGAGGGCCGGGACCGGCGGAGGGTTGATGGAGGGAGCGGGTTCGGGTTGGGCTTTCGCTTGGGGGGAGGGTTGGTTTTGTCGAGGGGGCTTTCCTCTTCCTCGACGGGGGACCTGGCGACGGGCCATCTCACGTCTTGAGATTGGCTGCGGCGCCGTTTGCGGGAGGGAGGGCCGGGGTGGTAGACGAGGTTGCGCATGCGGCGGAAGGACATTGTCACGCTGTAGTGGCCCATGTCGTATGTGGTGTCCGTCTCGGGGACCCAGGTGCCGCGGCTGGCGGAGAAGAGGGGCGCCGCGGCGCGGGCGAGGGGCGCTTCGAACCAGAGCCAGCCCTCGCCGTGCATGCGCGCGTAGCGGTCGAGGCGCTCGGCGCGGTCGGCGGTGAAGGAGGTGTACGTCGGGGCGAAGTCGACGAGGTGGCCGGCGTAGATGATGGCCCAGTTGGAGGAGTAGGGGATGCGGGAGGTGCGGTAGAGGGAGATTGCCGCGGATATGTTTGCGTGTTCGGGGGGAAAGGTAGACTCTTCCAAGGCGGCTTCGAGGGTTTGGATGCGAGATGCGATGGTGGTCTGTTTGTGGTCTTGGAGGGAGTTGAGAGGGGTTCCTATGTCGTCGGTGACGGAGGACTGGAGGGCGACGAGTTGGGCGCGGGCTTGTGTTAGTGATTTGAGGACGGAGGGGGCGCCCTCGGGCGTGGCCGAGAGGGTTTGGTTGTGGATTGCTTCCCATTGAGTAACCAGGTGTGATGCTGCTTCGATCGCCGTGAGATTCTTGCCCAAGGGCGCGCCAATGACGAGGGATGGCGCATCAGACGGGGTTGAAGTTGATGTCCGGAGGCGTCGGCGCCAGTTGGCCTCGATGTACTGCGTTTCTTGCTCGATGCGAGCTTGTTCTATGAGTTGAAGCTCGTTCTCTTTGGCCGCATCGTAGTCCAGCGTTGGAGAGTTGTCATGGCTGGCAGAACTGTCGTCGTCGTCTTGTGTTCGGTCTGTGACATTGGCTTCCGCTTCTTGACTTGGATTTTGAAGTGAGTCGTGAGGCTCATTGGGATCCTCGACATGGCCACTGCGCTCGCTCTCTGAGCTGGCCACAGGCATCGCTCTGCTGTTGTGGTTTTCGTACGATGCCAATGTTTCTGACGCCTAGGTGGCTAAGATGCATCAGCAAGCCGAACGCCTTGCTTTTGCAGTCATCCTTATCCGTGAATGTATCTGTCTTAAGAGGCCTCGACAGCTTTCATGTGCTGATTCGCGGCACTTGAGAAAGCAAAAGCTCAACCGCAGAGTTGCGACCGCCGTCCATCGCAGATTTCAGCCCCAAAACACCACCCACCACCCACAACAATAAAGCTAAACCGTTGCACTCAATGTAAACGACACAGACAAAGGAACCTGCCGAAATTAGAAGCTCAGAGCTCACAAAGACCATCCCGAAAGCGGCAATCAGCTTGCCCTGCTCTGCCCTGGCAAACACATTGTCCGCATTGGCCGTTTATCCCTTTTCTCAGTCTCTCCCATTGGACCCTTTGTCGCGACCCATGTCGTAAATGCCCGTGACGGTGCTTTCTTCGGATGTGTGTGACACCTCATCATGAATGTCTCAATGAAAAATCCAGTCTTATTCTTTTGGGGCTCCTCTGGGATGGCTATCTTCCTTGGGACTTCTTTCGGCCGCCGTGACGGTTCTTTTCAAAACGGCCATGTCTCGCATCCTCGGAAAGACGATTGTGGGAATTCTCTCCTTCATCTCTGTCTTTCAATCTCATCAGTTCTCTTTTGTGAAAGAAAGGCGTTGCAGTTGCTTTTCTGTGCTCTCTGTGTGTTCCATACCCAGAGAGAGATGATTCTGGTCCTGAGTCACTTGGTCCTCTTATTGATATCCCCTTTCCGCCGCGGCCTGAGCTTCCCCGTTTCCTCCCGGCCCGTCATATCGGACCTGTCACTTGACATCTTTGCTCTTGGAGAGTTGGCAGAGTGCCGCAGCGAGCGCCGCAACACATCGCCGTCATGGCCCAAGAAAGGATGCGTATGTCTTCCCCAAGCACGATCCCCCTCCTGAAACTGAAAACCGAATTTCTGACTTGGCAAAACACCAACAAACAGCCGAGCTGACCGAGCTCATCCGCGGAATCTACCACCGCTTCCCCTCCGAGACGTGGGAGCGCACCCGCACCCTGCTCGACCACCACCCGCCGCACCACCTCTTCGCGCACGTCGAGGACCTCATCGCCACGCGCGCCGTCGACCACGTCCTCCGCTCCGACGCCGCCTTCCGCCGCCTCGCGGCCGACTTTTATGGTCTGCGGCACCCCTGGCTGCGCGACGCGGACCTCGGCCAGGCGCGCTGGGAGGAGTACGGCGAGTTCACCGCGCGCAGCGCCGCGGCCGAGGTGCAGGCGCTGACGCTGACGCAGACGCAGCAGACGCAGCAACGGAGCCCGGCCGCGGCCAAGAGGGCGCTGTTGCTGCGCAAGATCAGAGAGGGCGGCGACGTGGAGCGCTGGCGGCGGGTGCTCGGGCTCGAGGATGCTGTGTTTTCTGAAGCGGAGATCCGCGGGGGGCAGGTTCCTGCTTTCGGGAGGGGCGAGATGAGGGTTGCGAGGGGGGAGGAGATCGGCGCGTGTATTGACGGGCCCGGGGGCGAGTATGGCCCGGAGACGTGGGTGCGCGCGGCCGCGGAGGAGAGGGTTGCGCATGTGGGCGTGCCGAGGGCGCCTGGCGATGGCGGGGAGGCGCCGCGGAACCCGTTCACGACGGAGTGGGTGCCGAGGGAGACGCCGGGCGGGGAGAGGTTCCCGGACACGTTTGATCCGTTGTTTACGAGCAACCAGTTCATCCGGCGGTCGAAGAAGTACGAGCGCCCGAAGTTGCCGGTGCCGGATGAGGATGAGGAGATGGCTGGCGAGGAGGAGGGGCCGGAGGGGATGGCGGGGCAGGCGGGGATCACGACATTGTCGGGGTTGAGGAGGGGGGACTCTTCGACCATGACGGAGACTTTGCCTTTTCTGGTATGTGCAACTCTTTGGTGGTGTTTGTGACGATGCTGACTGGATCTCAGGGGGAGCCTCCACGGAGTGGCACGCAGACTGACACCGGCGACGTGGGTAGCATCCAGCTCGTCGGCGGAAACACCGTGCCGTCGTCGCCAGCGAGGCCACTTATCCCGGGCTTCACCATCAGCACCAGAACAGATAACCCCCAGACGCCACACTCGGTGATGCACCCGTCCATCGTCGTCACCGACACATCCTCCACGACAACCCACACCGTGCCCCTCTTCGGACGCATATCGACCACGACAGAGCAGACCGAGGCCCCTCCAGCACAAACACCGCGCATCCACACGCCCTGGCGCCAGGAACTGCCCCCTCCCCCCATCCCAGACGACGAGCTCCCGTCCCCAGCCGACGACGTCGAGATGGCCGACTCTGACTCTGACGACGCCGTCTCCATCGTCTCCTCCATCGACCCGGCCTCCACAACCTGGCTCGAGGACTTCCTCCGCGCCGAGCCCAGCGTGCCCGCCTCCGACCTCGAGATGATGACGTACCGCGGCTGGCGCATCCACTCGCCGCGCATCCAGCTCATCCGCATCAAAAACTTCCTCGCAGACGAGGACGTCGACCGCACCATCGGCTGGGCCACCAAGTTCGCCGAGGTCGTCCTCTTCCTGCAGCACTGCATGCGCCTCCCCGACGCAGAACACAAGAGCTGGTGGGACGATCTCCAGGAGGCCATCAAGATGGCACACACGCACCAGCTCTTCGAGCAGCACCACTACGGCGCGCAGAGGCTCGTCGTCGATTTCCCCGCGATGAGCGCCGCGAGCACGCGCCTGCCGCAGGTCCACGGCGGCCGCGGCGTCGTCGTCGAAGAGCCCCCGACCGAGCCGGTGCGCCCGCGGTACCTCCTCCATCGCGTGCCCGAGTCGCTGCACGACGTGGACTACCAGATCCCCGCGCCGCTGCTGCGCAACACCTTCCTGGCGTGGTTCCGCGAGGACGGCAACCTGGTGTGGAGGAGCAGCGACAGCGACAGCAACCCCGGATCAGGGGACCGCGGGAAGAAGTTCGGGTACGAGCCCGATTTCAACATGGCGCTGACGGAAGACGCGTGGTTCGGGAGGTGCATCGCCGGCGGCGCCGCGACGACGGCCGCGAGCCTGCGCGGCGAGGCCAACTTCTACATCCTGACCGACGAGCACGTGCCCGGCGACGTCGAGGAGATGACGGTCAACGGCGCGACGCACAAGGTCACGCCGCTGTTCCCCGAGGGCGAGACGCAGCAGCGCTTCGCGCGGTACCGCGGCGCGAAGCGCGCGGCGCTGCAGCTGTGCCTGACGCACTTTGACGGCGTCGAGAACGTGGCGATCCAGGGCCCGTTCCGCAAGCTTGTCATGCCTCTCACGAAGCGGCAGAAAGCAGCGGCGAGGGAGGCGGCGGGCGAGGGGATCGTGTATAAGCCGCTCGCGATCGAGGCGCCGCCTAAGGGGGCCAAGGTCGATCCGCTGGGGCTGACGTTCTGGCACCAGAAGATGCGGGAGAGCCACTACGTCAGGGCGAAGGCGACGCGGGACCGGACGGAGGAGGCGCACCGGCGGTTTCTGCAGCAGATTGGCGCGGGCGGCGGGGATGGGGATGATGATGTTGTGCTCCCGCCGCGGAACTACCTCGGTCCGCTGACGGGGATGAGTTATCTCACCGAGGGCGAGACGGATAAGCTCGAGCGGATGAAGATGCTGAACGGGCTGCGGGATAACCTGCAGCGGGCGTACAACCGGGCGCCGAGGGAGATGCTGCAGGGGGTGCTGAAGAACATCGAGTTCGGGTTTGCCGGGGGCGAGTCGTGGGACGTGAGGGACGAGCTGCGCGAGCACAGGGAGAAGCACGGCAAGTACCTCCCGCTGAACGGCGCGGAGCTGTTCTGGATGGAGTGGATGTGCGAGCCGTCGACGAACGTGAGGGCGCAGAGGGGCGGCGGGCTGCCTGCGCTCGGGAGGGAGTTTGAGGTGTTTGTGGCGAGGATGGAGGGGTTGCTCGGGGACATGGACATGGGGAGTCTGCTTGCGAAGGCGGAGGACAAGGTCAGCGTGGGACGCGTGACGGAGGCGTTGAATGTTGGCTTGAGGGAGGGCGATTACGAGCTGAAGGAGGATGTTGTTGGGAGGTTTTGCAAGGTGCTTTCCGAGCATGGACGTCTTGGGTGAGTTTCCCCCTTGGACATCATCAACGTATCACTAACATCCCGCAGATACGAAGCCGACAACGGAACCATCGCCATCTCCCGGCCAAACTGCGACTGGCACCCGGAACACCGCGTCTACTGGCCCACGGGCTCCGACCCCTGGGACCCGCACACCAACATCTACCACCGGACCAACCTGCCGGACCCCCTCGCGCGGTGGACCTGGCAGACCGCCTTCTCCAACCTCAAGCTCGTCGACGCCACGCGGCGCGTGACCAAGACCATGCTCTGGGCGCTCGCGTACCGCGTGGGCGTCGAGCTCGACGGGCTGACGCGCGACCTCACGCAGGTCCGCGAGCAGCTGCGCGACCCGGCCGCGTGGGACCGCCGCGCGGTCGGGCTGCAGGACGTCGCGGGCCAGTGGCGCAACCACTTTGAGCGGCACGGGCGGGTGGAGGACGACGGGCTGGGGCCGCCGGTGTCGTACGTCAGCGTGGTGCGGGCGGGCGACCCGGCGAAGTGGCAGCCTGGGATGACGGAGCCCGAGGCGTACGAGGTCGTGAGGAGGGGGGTTATTGAGGAGCTGAGTGAGGGGAAGAGCACGCTATGGCCTTCGCGGCCGCGGTTCTCGAAGAAGCGCGAGGGGGGCAGGGAGGTGGAGGTCGCGACGCTGCACCGGGACCGGGTGTGGGACTGGGCGCGGCCGGAGGTTGCGGGGCGGAAGGGGCGGTTCTTCTCGGTGAACCGGTGGCCGGTGCATCTGCAGAGCGAGAAGACGCAGGAGAAGATCAGGAACAGTAAGGAAGAGGCGGAGAGGGCGCGGGAGAAGGAGCGGGAGGCCGTGCAGGAGAGGCTGGCGAGGCTTGAGGAGGAGAGCCGCCCGACGCAGGCGGAGCTGCAGCAGAGGGAGTTTGACAGGATGCTCTCTGTGCCGTACCACGAGGGAGACGACCGCACGGAGTTCTTCCCTTCGGCGGAGTACTGGGGCGGCGACACGCGGTTGCAGAGGAGGGCTGTGGAGGCGCATGTCAGGGGGTTGATTGCCGGTAAGTCTGCTTCGCTATGTTAATGACACGCTTGGATGCTGATGGGTTTCGCAGAAGAGATGGGACCGAATGATGGACGGGCGCCTCCCCGACGAGCCCAGCAAGGCTCGGGTGATGTGTCTTTGAGTAGGATTAGCTTGCCGGAGGTCAACTCGCCAGACGTCCCGCACAGCGTGCCTGGTTTCCTGTCGAGGGGCTGGAATCCATTTGGGAGTAGGGTGCCGCAGGCGCGGAACGAGCCCGCCGCGCAGGATACTGAGCAAATGAGTGATACCTCGTCGCTGGTCTATTCGCACGAGGATGGCGAGCCGGAGGAAGTTCAACGGAGGGTGCATTTCGAGGATGAGGGCTGAGTAGGCAGGGTCAAGGGATATCGGCGTTGGTCTGGACAGGCATTCGTGATTTTTGTGGATTGGTTGCTTTAGACAAGATATGTGTTCGTACCAGTATGGACTTAACGTGTAATAGGGTTTCTGAGTGAATGATCTGGTGTTCTTCTGCAACCTTCGTTGTATGTGGCGTTGAGTTGCAGCATACGAAGGATGCCATCGAACGTGGAACTCCGTTTTGCCCGCTCACTCGAGCTCGTGGGTGGGAAGTTTTGACCCTACCAGCTTCTTCTGACACATGCCATTCTCATCCGCCCTTCACTCGAAGAGCGGGCCGTAATGTGTCAGTACTGGGTGCAAGTAGCCGGCTCGCATTCGAGTCAATCGAAATCCCTAAAATGGATGTCGTCGTACTGAGCCTCTCGTCGGCGGCGTGCCCATCCTGCGTCAGTCATCCTACACATTAGCATCTCAGTACCGCATCACCACGATTCCAAGCCATTGAGTTCCATGCCCATAATATTAACGTGAAAACAACCCGAAAAAAAGACCATCGTCTGCAGTCGAAGTTTTGATCTTTATTTTCAGATCCGAGCTAGCTTGCCCATAAAGCCTTAATGTTCATCATGCCCTGGCCAACCCAACGATGCAGTATAACGGCAACGCGCAACTCCATTGAGAGAGAATTTTCCCAGAAGCCACCACAGGATTTTCGTAACATGATATCCTTTCCCTGCCGGCGCCTCAAATCTGTTTTCTTCTTCCTCCCGCTTTCACCTCATCATTACCAGACCTCTTGAGAGGAGAAATCTAGTAGCGCTTGCCCTCGCGCAGAGTGTCGGCGTACTCCTCGAGCGGGGATCTGATGAGCTTGGTCTCCTTCCACAGGTTGGGGGTGAGGAAGCCGTAGGTGTTGGAGACGGCGACGAAGGTGGCCTTGAGGGTGTTCTCGAGGGTCTTGGTGGAACCGGCGGAGGAGGTGTAGGCGTCCTCGACACCAGCGAGCTGGAGGAGACGCTTGACGGCGGGGGAGGCGACGAGGCCGGTACCGCGGGGGGCGGGGATGAGCTGTGTCTCTTGTGTTAGCCACAACCTTTGGTTTCTCCGTCCCTCAAGTCTCTCTCTCCCAAGAGCCACAATGAAGACGGCGCGGCGAGCGGGATATACATACACGGACGGTGACGGAACCGCACTTGCCAGACTCCTTGGTGGGCAGGGAGTGGGGCAGACCGAGGTTGGTACCCCAGTATCCGCGACGGACGGGGATGACGCTCAACTTGGCGATGATGATGGCGGCACGGATGGCGGTAGCGACTTCCTTGGAGGTCTTGATGCCGAGACCGACGTGGCCCTCGGAGTCACCAATAAGGACGATGGCCTTGAAACGCGTGCGCTGACCGGCACGGGTCTGCTTCTGGACGGGCTTGATCTGCAATTGGGGAAAAAAGAACCACAGGTTAGCATATTGTCCTTCTGGTTTTCCCTTTTCTCAACTCAATTGCAACAAAAAACGACCCCGTCGTATCCGTAGACCTAAGACGAATTGCAACCCCTTCCCCAAGATCTCCAATTGCGCATTGTCGGGCAAAAAGTCGGTTTGCGATAATTTTCGATCTCGAGGGGTGGGAAGTAATTCGTCGTAGGTCTTTCGGCAGTCGGGGATGTTGTTGTAGCAATTTTGTTGTGTTGTGTCTTGTGTAGTGTGTGCGCGCACCTTCATGACCTCGTCCTTGAGCTTGGGCAGGAAGAAGTCGACAATCTGGTACTCCTTGATGGGCAGGGAGTGCAGGTAGATCTCCTCCATGCTGTTGATCTTGCCGGCCTTCACGAGACGGCCGAGCTTGGTGACGGGCTGCCACTCCTTCTCCTCGCTCTTTCCGCCGCGGCGGCCGCGACCACGACCACGTCCACGGCCACGGTCACCACCGCGGGATCCGAAACCACCGCCACGGGGGGCGCTTGCACCACGGTCAGCCATAATTGTCGATGTGAGGTGAGGGAGGGGTTGCAGAGGGAAAGAAGTTGCTGCTGCGGTTAGTGGTGGTTGATGGGGGGGAAGTTATTTCGAGATTCGTTCACCCACGACTTTTTTTGCGGGGGTCTGTGGTGGCTGTCAGGGCCGGACTAGGACATTAATTTTTGCAGTTGTGCACCGGCCTTTTGGAAAGGCGGGCTTTGGCGAGCCCTAACGGACCTGAGGAGGAAAGAGGTGGCCTGAGCTCCGAGGCAGACTTTTCGACGTGCTCGGTGAGCAGAGTGGGGGTCTTAGGCAAGGGGGTTCCGCGGGACAGCTCACCGAGCGCAGACCGAAATCATATCATCCGGCTCCACTATTGGCGCATGGTGCTGGCGAAATTCCCCAAAGTCGCAGACTCAATGCGCTCCAACCACACACTCCACTGATAAACCAGGGTCGGTCAATGCCTTGGGTAAACAAACCCAAATCGAACCCCGCGCATTTGCAATTTCATGTGAGTCACTGTCCGGTTCAAGTTGCAGTCGTCGTCGCTGCGCAAAAGCTCCCAAATGCAATGTCCCAGTGTGTTGTCATCATTATCGTGGGCCGCCTATGTACACCAGCCTTTGTCACCGCCGATTCCCCCCTCCATTGCTTGTGCTCTCTTCCGAACGACGAAAAATTTGGGCTTGCAAACCTCCCCCATGCGCAATGCAAACTCCATGAGCTGTGAGCCGGATATCGTACATGAGAAAAACTAGAAAAACCAGAAGTGGGGTTGGGAGGGTATCGCAACTAGAAGCAACTCGCGCTGCAAAGCCACCAGGTGTGAGTGTGTGTGTGTGTTGGTGTAGAGATATTTGTTTAAAGTGAGATACTCGTATGAAATACTAGTAGATGTGGAGTTGGGGGTTTTGAATATGGGCTCATGAGCAGTGCGGTTCTCTCTGAGTCTTTTACTCGTCCTTCCTGATGAGCGAGTCCGAGGGCTTGACCCGTTGCGCCCATTCGCTGTGCATATGTTAGTTGGTGGGACGGTTTCTCAGATGGTGAATAAACTCACGTCCAGCTTCCGTCGTATACTCTGCGCTTCTCAGCAGAACCCCATCCGGCCTCCTCCAAGGCAGTCTCAATGACACAGGCAGTCACGCCAGTGCCGCAGCTCGAGACGATGGGCTTCTCAGGGTTGACGCCCTTCTCCTTGAAGATCTGCTGCAGCTTCTCGGCCGGGTAGAAGGCCTTGGTCTCGGGGTCGAGGACGGCGTTGAAGGGGATGTTGATGGAGCCAGGCATGTGGCCTGACGACAGTCCCTCTCGCGGCTCGGGGTCCTTTCCGGTGAAACGTCCCGGCGACCGCGCATCGATAACCTGCACGCCCTCGGCGCCCTCCTTGTTGTGGTCCAGGGCGATCTCGCGCACCTCCTCGAACTCGGCGACCCTGGCCTCGTCCATCTTGGGGATCGGGTAGGGACAGCACTCGACGCTGTACAGCTCGCCGGACTCGGTGGGCAGCTCCTGGTCAACCCACAGCTTGAAGTTGTTGAGGAGGTGGACCTTGGGGTGGCCAAAGATCTTGAGGGTCCAGCCAACGCGCGGGGCGCTGAAGATGCCGAGCTCCTTGCTGTCGTAGACGACGACGGTGTCCTCCTTGCGAATGCCGAGCTCGCTCATGGCGGCGGCAAAGTCCTTTGCGGAGGGCAGCATGTGTGGGTAGGGGCTGCGGCGGTCGATGACCTTGTCGAGGTCGAAGAAACGTGCCTTGGGGATGCGCTGCTGGCGGAAGACCTCGATACCGGTGCGGCCGTCGTTGGGGAGGAACCAGGAGGCGCAGAGGGGGATGACGCGGGGCTCCGGGCTAATCTTGGAGGGCGGGTTCTTCTTGAGGGCCTCGTCGAGCTCCTTGGGGGTGACGAGGTAGGAGGAGAAGGAGCGGCGCAGGGCGAAGGCGGCGAGGGGGCGGGCGCATTGCCATTGCGGCAGCTTCGCGGCGGTGCGCGACGACCGAAAGACGGCGACGGTGGCCATAGTGTGTGTGTAGTGTGGTGTTTTTTCTGCTCTTTGGGAGTTCTGAATCACCTGAGTTGGGTGGTGAGCGATGTCAGATGGAGGTCGGTCGGAAGAGGACGGGACGGACGACGACGACGAGGATTGCGGCGACGGACGGGGGGTCGGGTCGTTTATCGGTCGATGACAACGGCAGCAGGGCGGGCAGCCCGGAACGCAGGGCCCTCAGAGGGTGGCAGGAGAGAGGGAAGAAAAATCACGAAGACCAAAGCCGCAGAGGCATTGCATGTGGTTGGTTTGCGTGCGGGGTTCGGAGAGGGGAAGCTACGAATGAGGCTTGACCTTTTTTTTTTAAGGCGGCTGGCAGTAGTGAAAGACGTAGGTGGAGGAGTTTGCTAGTAAGGTGGTGGGTGGTGGTGTTGTTTGGACGGGAGGCCGGTGACGGGTGGTGGGCAAGTTTTTTGGAGAAGGGCGACGGCGGTTGGTGTCGTTATGAACGTCGACCGGGCAGTTGGCAGCAAAACTGGGAGTCGCAATGGAAAGCGGGAGACAGCAACTGTCCGGTAAAATCAAGGTGACTGCACCACCTACCAAGGTCACAGGTAGCGCCAACTGGTTGGTTCCAGTTTCCACCTGCCCTCTGAACCTCTGAAGAGATAAGCGGAAGGCGGTCGGGGTCCGCTTCGGTGACTGGCCGGCGACTTGAGCGTCCGTCGTTGGCTGACAATGGCCACTGCCAGACTGCCCACGCATTTTGCTTGGGCAGTGGAGCACATAATTAGCATAAGGTAATCCACCAGCAATCAGTCGCTGCTGTGTGGTGTTCATGGGCACGCGAACGCTCAATGCGGGGAGCTTGGGCCATGTCGCCATCTTTTTTGGACGTGATTGACTGGCTTGGGGGGGGTGGCCCTGCTGTTGCCCCGCAGACGCTGCTGGAGTGAGTGTCCCGCGTCGCAACTTCAACAAACAAGGCCGGGTTGCATGTCAGCAAGACAGTCTGCTCCGGCTTGACTTACCTAACACCCGCCAATTTGTGTGTCAATGTTGATGCCAACCTCTTGCAAACACAAAGAACAAAAACAACAACCAGAATTCATCTCGCATGAATCACCTGCATCATGAAGGTCAAGATTACCCGCTGGAACACCGTCGCGACGTGGCGGTGGGATATCCCCGAGGACGACGTCTGCGGCATCTGCCAAGTCCACTTTGACGGCACATGTCCAACATGCAAATACCCTGGCGACGACTGCAGTCTTTGTGAGATGCCATTGCCCTGTGGACTTCTTTCCTATTACTGACCACTTTCAGTGTCTGGAAAGTGCGGCCACAACTTCCACATGGTATGCTTCATCTCCATCAGTCATGTCGTCGCCTCCGTCTAATACCACCTACAGCACTGCATCATGGAGTGGATCAAGCAAGACTCAGCCAAGGGCCAATGCCCCATGTGTCGCCAGAGTAAGTCCCTCGCCGACCCCCTTGGACGGTGTGCATCGCTGACATCTCCCAGAATTCGAGTGGGAGAACCAGGTCCCCGAGGTTGGAATTGAGCGATAGTCTCCGTATTGATTTCTTCCTGGAGTTTTGGCGTTTCGTTCCGGTAAAGACTATAGAGATACCCCAGTCTGGCGACAAAGAGGGTCGTTTTGCATCAACACAGAGATGTCGGTATGAAGCAACGCCGTAAAAGAAAACTCTGTCAGGTTTACCTTGGTTCGGTAACCAACGAGTGGCCAAGAACAAAAGCATTGATTAGAGTTGAAACTGACACATAATACTTACCATCCCTCCTGGTTTGTTGGACGTATGGTCTGGTCCATGACCTTTGGGGCCATGATGAGACCAGGGGAATAGTTTGGCTTCATCATGTTGGTCACCACAGTTGCAAGCCAAGACCAGCAAATTCCGACCTTGCAAGGTTGTCAACCACGAGATTTCATGAATTAAATTCTTTTCATCCCCGATATGTCCAACATTATTAATATTTCCTCCCATCTTCAACTCAGGTGTCGTCGTTGGCTGCATCACATGCAAGATCACGACCCCTACTCGCGGTCACGTGATGATAAGCGATAAGAACCGCTACCCCAGATCGACCTCACTCCACCATGCCGCCCTACAGCAGCTCCAACTTCCGTCCCTCCCTGGACCCCATCGCCGAGTCCTGCTCCCTCCACCTCAACAAGGGAAAAGATGCCAACCGGCGCATCGCGCCCCAACCCGACGACGCACCAGACTTCCCCCGCGACTGCCGCTGGCGAAACTATAACAACAACACCACAAACAAGACCAAATCCTACCCGACATCAGCAGACCTGCATCGACTCATGATGGCCGACGTCCCGAGCCCCGAGGTCGCCGACCAACAACACCCTACCACCGCCGCTGCCGGTGCTGCCTCCCTATCATCATCGCAGACCCAAAAGACGACCGAGGCCAAGCATGCGCCTGCCGTAGAAACCGCCGCCGCAGCCGTCGACGCCGACCCGCAGCAGCCCGCAGAAGACCACCAACCCTCCGAAGCCGCCCCCGCGACCCCGAAACTTGACCCGGCCGGCTTCTTCACCCTCGTCTCCAACGCCAGCACGAACACGACGCACCACCCGACCGTGCGGTACATCTTCGCCGACGACGACCCGGACGTGCTCACCTCCGCGCTCGCGGCGCAGCACGATGCGAACCAGGCCTCCTCCTCGTCCTCCTCGGCAGCGGCGGCGGCTGCGGCGCCGAACAACCGCGCGATTCTCCTGGACGTCGTACCCGGCGAGGACGGGCGGTGGACGGTAGCCTCGGCCGCGAGTCTGAGCGCGGATTTCGCGGTGACGCAGGCCAGTATCGAGAGGCAGGAGGGCGAGAAGGAGGGGGGCGGGATGGTGTTGAAGATTGATGGCGTCGAGGGCGAGGGGGCCGTTGGCAGTGCTGGGGATAAGGCGGAGAGTCTGCCGAGTTCGAATAGTGCGGTGGCCAAGTCTGGCGGGGAGGAGTACGGGCCTTTGTTGGAGGATTTCGAGAGGAAGATGACTGTGTTGAGGAAGGTTGTCAAGGCTGGGGAGGGGAGGGCTGAGAAGGCGCGGGAGACGAGGGGTGGCGGCGAGGAGGGCAAGGGGGAGGGGCAGGAGTGAGGGCATTAATCAGGTATTGGGTTTGCGATGTGACATTTATTGGAGGAGCCTCGTTGGGTTGAGGTTTGCGCGGCTTGGAACGAGGTAGGTTGCTCCGTGAGGTGGAAGCTGGATGGTTACTGACAGCCTCGCAGACACGTTCTGCAGGTACCAAATTTGTACATGGCACTGCATCAGAGCCGTTTGTATGAGTAACGAATCACGAATTACGACTGGGGCAAGGCATTATAGACGCTACTACACAGCCGGGCGGATGGCTTGGGGTTATCCTAATCGGTAGAAAGGACTTCGCGGTCCAGTTTTCGGGTCAGGCTGGATGAATAGAACATGCTTTCACAGTACTCCGGTGTCGTCGATGATTGAGTGTTGGCCGGCTTCTCTTCCGAATCGATGTCTTCTCACGGCGCCTCTTGAGTAACCAGAGTATCCCGTGCCTGGTTTGTATATCGTCATCGAGACATAAAATGTATTTAAGAGAGGACATCGTCTATCTACCTAAGTATTGAGAAACCAAAATGTCATCGTATGAAGTGACTTCGGACTTCTCAGGTAAAAGAGAAATCTTTCTTTAGGTCCAGTGGCTGATTATTCTTGCCTTTGAGTTCCCAGTTGCTTTCCATGCCCACTTCGGTGTCGTCCTTCATTACCATCTCCGTAATGATGTGTTGATCTGAAGCAGCATAAACAACGAGCAGAAACCAAAATGTATCAAGTGAAGGACTGTGTGGTAAGTTAACGACTACCTCTTTCTCAGCGCAGCGGCTTTGCAGCTTTCTGAGAGTCGTAATGAAAAGCGATATCATGTGGTGGTTAGAAGAGGTTCCCTTGCAACCGATTGTCTGCGCGAATAGAACTCTGCGTCAAAGGAACTTCCTTTGCTTTAAGTACACCTCAGTTGCAGTACTTTAGGATCCACTAACATTGACGTCTTAGTTTTATAAAAGGCATCATGAGAAAGAAGCAAGAGTCATCACACCACAAGAAATCGTCAATGATTTTGCTCTTTTGGAACAAAGCCAAACACCTGCACTAAGGTAAGGTAGGGTACCCATGCTGCATGGATTTCTTTTTCATGTTATGAAATATCCCCAGTCATCATTCCTATGAGAATATAATGAGGACGGTGGACATGGAAGACGACGTATGGGCATGACAACAGCTGTGATGCCAAGACGGGCAATTCCACTTGGTTTTTCCATCTGCGCAAGCTCACAAAATTATGCATCTGCCTCTGCCATCCTCGTCCATTATTTGCCGTCTGTGGAGAAATAAAACAAAATGGCCAACCTGCGATTTATGTGATTAAGTATGCTTCCGTAGTCGCAGCTGTTCCTACACGGTTATCTGTGCTTGCCCTCTAGACTTGCAGTTCATGAACTCATCGCACGTCTGAACATGGAGGAAGGTAGGCGGGCCAGCTATATATATTCTCTGCTGTTGCCCGGCAGCTGTGAAGGCGGCAATGCGTCGAAGGTGTCACCTTCTGCTGCTGATGTTCAATCTCTAATCAAGAGTATGGGCCTCTTAAATGATCAGAAGGTATCGTCGCAATACTGAGTGGTGGTATGGCCGCTATTTCTGGCGACACCTGCTGTCGTTCGTCTCGTATGTCCCCATGAATACAACTTCTCGTCCTCGCTGCGGAGGGGACTTCTCCCCCGAGATGCGCCGCCGAATTCCCACGGGGAGTAGCTCCTCTCAGAGCATCCCCTAATAATGCGGGATGGACAATCAAGTCCTTTCTCCCATTTTTGATCAGGTCAGCTGAGATAACATTCAAGGCCCTTTATTATAGTAAATCGCTCGTCTATGTGTTGGTTGCAACTGAAATCAGTGAATCTGAGGAAGACACCTCAACTAACGGTCCAAGCATGCTCAACATGCCGAGGTTAGTCTGCGTAAAATAAATTGTCAAGATCAGGCGAGTAGTAAACATGCAACCCAAATCAGCTGCGTTATCGCTAGACAGTTCTAGGTACTCAATGGTACGACGAGGCTGTACGGTTCTCATCAGTTTAAATAAGCCATAAAAAGTCTGGTAACTGCCGTGCTCGCAGCATGTCAAATACCGTCTTGTTAGAGTATTCTTCGTGGATGCGACCAGTACGAGAGAGGTGACTGAGAACAGAAGAAGTATTTATCGTTTCTAAGCTATATTTCATGCTCAGACTCAACTTCATATATATATGTCTGTGTGTGTTAACGCTATTAATCACGCCGAACATAACCTTGCATTCTTCTGCCTGGAGAAAGCTTTATCATTCGGGAATGATAATGATTTATAGGGTCGTCTACTCTAAAGAGCTCATGTGCTCAGGGTGAAGTGCGCTAGCACATTTGTCCAGGTAAATGATGGCTTCGGTCGCACAACCAGGGCCAGCTCCCATTTAAGAACAAGGAAATCTCCGTTATGAATAGTTCCCACAAATGTTGGGATCTGGTTGCAAAGTGCAAATGAAAACTGGCTTATTTGATACGCTGGTACTAACAAAACGAAAGCTACGCTGCAGTGCATTTGAAGGGATATCTGCACCTAGTCTTTCCAGGTATTCCGTCATGAATACATACTTAACGACAGGCTAAAACTAAAAGAGAAAGCAATATGCGGATGATTTTTTTTCACGATAACGACCGAGGCTCTCAAACTGACCACGACGGCGTAAGCAGACTTGAGACCGACGTAACGTATAGCAAATGTGTGTTTTATCGCCCTGAAGACAGCCAACTGCCCTCCGAGGTTATGAGATCGCATAGATTAATGTGAGTATATACCTTGAGCAATGAGCATCGCTAACCGGAGCTTCATATGAGGTCTTGATGTGTAAAGCTAAGCTTCGTCGGTTAGTTTACTCCTCAAATCAGATGGGTCTCGTTCCTGTTTTAATGTCGCGGTTTACGCTACAGGCTCGTTCTGGTGACAAATATTTCCGAACCATCTGAGGGAAGTCGTGTGGGAACTGGAGATTGATGTTATCCATCGTCTCTGTGGGGGGAGGGGGGTAATTCTTCTTCGAACCTGAGGTGGATTACAAGGTAGACTAAGGTAGATGTGAAACACCCCAAACACAAGTGAGTTTGTAGTCTTGAGCTCATAGCGAGGCGTTTTAGAATCCTTTGCGAACTAGTGAGACAGAAAAAGGATTGTTGCGGTGCGAAACTTCTTGCTGCCCATTTCCGTGGATATATGTAGTTTGGACGTGAAAGCGTGATTGTGCAGCACTGGGATTCACAGAGCATGAGGCAGGATATTACTCTGATGGAAGCTCCATTTAGTTGTAAAGCATCCAGTTGTTTCAAACTCCCACAAGTCTCACATATATATCATCAGCTGCTTTGCATCTGCTTCGCATCCTTCCTGAGGAATGAGTCTCAAATATACCCCCATGGTTCATAGTAACCCACTCTCACTACTCATGTATTCTGATTAAACACCAACTTGCTTAGACTCTCCCAAATCAAATCACACGACCACTGCGAGCAATATTTTCTTGGAAAGCTGCTACGTCTCGGACGACCAATTTATATACCTAGCCCTCTGTGTGGCATAAGATCACGGTCAGGAGTTTCTTTCAAAGTCGTAACATTTCCATTAAGCCATTGCACTACCATGACACTCGATCAAGGACATCCTATCATTATCAACCCAACATTTATGCAAGTCTTTGCTACTTGTCGCATTCTAATACAAGCACGAAAACGCTATGCTTCATGCAAGCGAACAATAGGGTATATCAGAGGGTTCGAAAGCCCGAAGCCCTGCTCAGCACTTATCCCCAACATCATTTACAAAGGAAAGACATTGAATTCGCTCACAACCTCAAGATTAGCTTGTACAGGAAAAGAACTTAGGAACTCGGACTTCTCAAGCTAGACATGAATGAAAACCTTCATACTGGTGGCCTGATCTTGCTATATTCCGACCAAATGAACGAAAAGTTCTGGTTATCTTCATCGTCACCAGCGTCCCCGTCATCAAAGTCATCTTCCCAACCTCCAGGGACATTGAAAACAGACTTTGAGGGCTCTGAATCTTCCACCAAATTCCAAAAGTCTGCTGCGTAATCGTTATCATTCGGAGACCACCACAATCTCCATTGCGTGGGCAACGAGCCGTAAGTGATGCCGAGAAGGGAGCAGGTGTAAGGGAGTCGCTTTGTGTTATATTCTCGCGGGTCATCCTCAATTGTTTCTCTTGAAATGTGCCAGCCATGCTCTTGGCAAGTAGCCTTCACCTCGCGACCATATTGTAAGAGGTCGACGTCGCTGTTGTAGAGCATAGTCGCCCAGTGCAAGATTGATGACTGAAGAATCCGGTCAAGGACTTCGGGGGAATGCCAATCTAACCTTTTGAGGAGCCCCCAGAGAAAAGCCTTCAAAGGGCTAACGAGGCTACACCAGTTAAGGTCAGTGTTGTGGCAGAGAAATGTGTTGTTCTCTAATTTCAGCCTGACGATGTCGGTTAACACTAGATAGAAGCTGCAGTTCACTGGCGAAACCGACTCTCTGCTTTGTAGTGTTACGAGATCTCTACCCATTCCCACTGCTGCCGTGACCGCAAGTTCATTTAAATGTGAATAATCGCAGTTTGCGGCCGAACTTTGGGTGAGAATTTCAGCTTCTGGCAATACTCTTTTAACTTCGCACCAAGTCCAATTGTTGCACAACACTCCGCCCACAGCGTGTTTCTGTCTGTCGTGCATATCAAAGGCCAGATAGCAAGGTGCCAATGTCATCTGGATCGCCGTGAAATCCTCAAAAGTTGTATTCGCGGTCAATATAATCCAGAAGAGATCATTTGACTCAACGGTGTCTGGCATGTAGTCTTGGCAAAGCTTGAACATGCTATCAGCCCGGCGCCCTGGTCTTTCATTTACGACGTAAATGATGAGGGGAGGACTGTCAGAGCTATTAGTCAGAGTAGTTTCGACAAAAGCAGCATCGGAATCCAAAGTTCTCTTGTGTACTGGGCTCATCCTACTGAATTTGTCCGGTGCGCCGACTATGAGATCTCATTAGCATAACGACAAGCGAAAGGCACTTCTCTACGCATACTTACTCCTCTGGCCATTCACTGAATGAGCCTGGATGAAGACCACAGCTAAGAAGCCACTTAATAATCTCCATGGACTCATATAACATAGCCCGCTGTCGATGAAATGATTAGTATGCAGTATTCCAGAAGGTGAATAATACTACAGAGATGAATGATACTGACGTGAAGCAAGTTGAAACCCCATATATCATGCACAAGTGGCGTTAAATTGTTTTCGCAAAGATACTGAAGTAAAATACTGATGTCGTCCCCCTGAAGTATATGGTACACTTTATTATGGAACCCATGGACAATGGGATAGACTGAAAGAAAGGATTGCCAGCCTACAATGCTTCTTTGAACCATGGTAGAGTAAACCCTTTCACCGAACCAGTCCGGGGTTCTGATGGAGAAGCTGTAGTTTTGGTCATAGACGCCGAAGCAGAGCCGACCAAGTCTTGAAGGGCCCCCAAAAATGGCGCTGTCCACTGGCCTGGCAGCCTTCATTGTAGCCATCTGGCTCGCAGCATAGCTTGCGGAGTCTCTTGAATCAACATAGGGACTGTGATTTGCTGTGGAGATGGCAGTGGTACTTGATGACTCCGTTAGTCTTTTGTAGATTAACATGTTGTAACGCCTGGCAAAATCGGTCAGCATTCTCATTCTTAGCGAGTCTTGAAATCACCATCTTAACCCGTAAGCAATGACGTGGGCGAACTTGTATAGGTCCAAAGCCCTGTCAAGTTTATGTTCCACCGTTCTGAGATTGTTTCTTTGGATGACAATCTTAGCAGCCACGATCTTCCGCTTGTGTCGTCGCTTGTTGGCGAGTTCCTCTCTGTGTGCATCAATGGTATTTTGGACGTCAGCCTTGGCGTGTCGGGCCCTGTGGATGGCATCCCAAACGAAACTGGGCATAATATCGTCGGCAGCGTCTTTTTCTGCCTCACAAAGAAGCTCATCGAGATACTGAAGATGCTCCGCCTTTTCGAGAAGGGTGACTGGGACATCTTTCACTTCTTCCCAAAGCGACTTGAGCTTGATCGTGAGAGCAATCGTCTTTCCAGTCAGGTCAGCAACAGCTATGACGCTGGCTGCAAGACCTAGACCTTCTGCCATGGCGCTGAAGAGACTAGCTTGATGGTGAAAGAAGGAAGATGGAGGAGAAAGAGAAAGCCTGGATTTTGTTCTCCGTGGGAATGTCGAGGAGAAGGTGCGCAGCCTGATCTCATATTCAACCACATTGGGCGGGGTTGGGTATCAGCACATATGAGATTGGCCGAGGAGCAGGCAATCTGTGGCCATTCAGCACCAGGGGGCGGTGCGGTCCGCCTCACGTCGGCGTCTGCATCAGGCTGGATGCTGGGCTTTCTTCTTCCCTTCTTACATTTTGCAGTCACCGGGCGTTCCGAGGGGCGGTCAAGCTCTTGTGTGAGCCTTGAAGCCAGCTGCAGCAGCTCAATGGTTCTTTAATTTCCTCAGTCGTGGTATCCCCGGTATCATGTGATGTATATACGTCAACGCCGAATCAAGAGCAGCCTGTCATCCAGAACACCATGCCTTGCAAAGCAACCCAGCCTCAAACCCAAGAAATGACAGCTCAAAACATTTGCATCGACGATGCTGCCCAAGCAGGCGTGCGCCCCGTCACCCATGATTTGCTGCCAGAACAGTGTAAACATCTTCTCTGCTCCCCAAGGTTCGTAATAGAGCACTGCGAGCAGACATGCTTCCCACATGCGCCGCAAGCGTTGTCTCCCTCACACCGGTCGATATCCATGCTGTCGGCATCCGCTGACCCAAGCCCGGCACCGCAGTCCTCGCAGCTCGTGGGGCTCAACGCTCTCTGGTGAACCGGCGGGCTGGCCATCCTCGATACGGGAGGTTGCGCGGACTTGATGTTCCAGAAGCTGTGGAGAGACTTTTGCGTATTGCGTGCGACGGCGGCGGGAGGAGGAGCTGGTGATGTTGAGAAGTCGGTTTCCATGTGTTGATCTTGTTGAGCGGAGTAGAGCATCTTTAGTGTTCTTTCTGTGTTGCGAGTGATCGTTAGCGCATTGTCTTCTGGCCGTAGCGTCATTGAGTCTACTCACGGTGAACCTCCTCCTGCGAAGGACGATTATCGCGGAACCGTTTCCTGGTTCGGCTGTCGAGATGTGATGGCGTCGCGAATGCACGAGGGAAGGCAAGACTCGGGGACATTGGGAAGTCGAAGGACTCGACGCTGGAATCGGAGCGGGCGGGGGAGTTAAAGAGCGTGACGAGCTCGGAGGCGGAGCGCTTGCGCTTGAGGGCCATGGTGTCGATTTCGGGTGGATTGGAAGAAGGAGGTGTTCGTGTGATTCTGGCGAAAAAGCTGCGATCGATAAACACTGCGGCGCAAATACTGTGAAGATGGATTGACGATGTTTGTGTCTATCCGCTGTGGGTGTGTTTGGGACGGACAGGGTGGGTGAGATTCACGGCGCTAAGAAATGGAATGCGCATTGGATGGTCTGGTGCGACAGGCCTGCGCGCGGCGCGTCCTGCTTTCGCGTTGCGGTCGCGACGGGACCCGCTGGGTGTTTAATGGGCCCACAGTGGCTTCCTCGACCAGGGCTGAAAGGGCTGAAGTCGCGCTGGAATCTTATGCACATCATCGCGAACGCCACTTTTTTGTGTCTTGCATGTTTCTTGTTTCACACACGATGGAATTTGAGGGGCAATGGTTCAAATCATTGTCATCCTGATCTCTTGTTTCTGACCGCCGGTGTTGACACACCCGCCGGGTCCGGACCCGATGTGTCTCCACTCGCCCGCCGGCCCCGGGGTCGCTCGGACCATGTTCGCCGTCGTGGGTTGTTTTACGCCAGTCCTGCTTGGAAAGAGCATCAACAAATTCGAGAAATTCTCATCACAAATTTGATCCAAGCTCATTGGAATGAAGAATCAACATCTCGCTCGGTCCGGTGACCCTCATCTTTTGCCGGTTGACAAGAGTGACGAAATGCTGTAGCCAGTTGGATCATCGACCGCCGGGACTTGAGCGCACCCAAAGTCCTTGAACAGACTACATAAGTTATTGCGGTTCTTGTGAAATCCAGAAACAAAATGAATTGAATTCTGCCAAGAGCGCGGAGAACCTGATGAGATGAACGGCCCAGAGGGCGGAGGACTTGATTCGCACAACTGGCCGGCGGGATGAACTAGTCCGGCTCTCAGTGCTTGGATTCGCCGTCAAATGGGGCACCTCTGTTGAATGACCCATAGCAATCGCTGGGAACTAATATACGTCAAGGGTTGCACTGCAGGTTCGGACAAATCTTTATGTCCTTCGGCCTTTGACAAATGGATCATCGGCGCCTGGAGTGTAACTCGGCGCCGACTGTAGATGCCGTCTACTATCTCAGACACTTCGAAGGGGTATAAGAGGTGAATACATGAGGCCGCAGACGGAGTTTGGGAGCATCAGAAGCAGGCACACAACCAATAAAAGTTCGCTCTCTGTTCAACGTCACCATGAAATTCATCTCTCTCGCCGCTGCGCCCCTCGTGCTCCTCTGCGGAGGTAGGTATTCTCTATAATCATCCAGAAAGATTGATCTAATAGTCTTAGTTGTCTCGGCATCTCCCCTGGCCCCTCGAAATGAGTCCAAGATCTTCGTTGGGCAGGTCACCGACACCTTCAACGCCTCTGTCGGCACCATTTGGGGAATCTACTCAGCCTTCGGAGCCGCCCAGCTGTACATGAAGAACGTCACCTTCAATGAGCTCACCGGCTTCGGGCCTGGCGCTGTCCGAGACATTACTCTGGCCGGCCAGTTCGCTCGTGAGCGGTTGGACTGGGTCGATGCTGACAAACACTCCCTGGCTTATACGCTCTACGAAGCTCCTGGCTTGCCTGCGGTCAACATCCAGGGAACGATTGAGTTGAACGACATCGGGAACAACAACACTGAGATTGTGTGGACCGCGAGAGCTGATGCAATTACTGCTGGAGCGGAGGATGGTATTAAGGCTAGGGTGCTGGACATCTATACCAGCTCTATCGCGATTGTGAAGGGACTTGTCTAGGTTGTTGGCAGGGCAGTAAAGTAGGGATCAGTCCTGCACTTTAATCAGCAGCCTACCAAGGCCACCTTTCCCGGTGTCGACCTTTACGCACTCTTCCCGGATAGACTCGATGTCAGATAGGTCCACCGTGCGGAAGACTGCTTTCACCTTCCCCGTAGCAATCATCTCACCCGCTCTCTCTAAATCTTCTCTGATCTCCGGATTACCTGACACGAATTCGTGTTGAATGTTCGTGCCTCTAAACTTGAAAGCGTACCACCACTGAACCAAGTCCAACATCCAGGCCAGCCACAGCGGAACCATGCCAGGCCCCATGATCTCCCTTACCAAAGGTGATGGGGGTATCGAGGCAATTGACATGATGACGCCTGTCTTGGGGTTGAGAAGTGGTATTGCGGGGCTCATGCTGTCCCATTGCGTGTTAAACATGAAATCCACGCTGCCCTTGGGCACGGCGTCTGTCAAAGTAGTTGTCTTGTAGTCGATGAGCTGATCCACCATCCCAGGAAGATACTCTTCAACCAGCTTCAGCTTTGGTGTGGAGACAGTCGAAATGATTTTCGCTGCACCGAATACGTTTTTCGCAACCTGGATCCCACTGAAGCCCCCTCCGCTCAAGGCAGCCGGGACGTACACGGTCTTCCCCTCAAGGCTCTCCCAACCGGCTAGTTCAAGACCGCGCTTGATGGTTTGGTACGCCGTGACGGTGTAACCAGGAAGTGCGGCAGCCTCTTCGAAGCTTATTTGCGGCGGCTTTGGGAGTAACAATCTCTCCTGCGTGATTGCGTATTCGGAGCAGAAGCCTGGATCTGGGTTGCTGAAGGCGGGGCGGACGACGCCGTGTCCGTAGACTGCATCGCCAACTTTGAAGCGCTTGACTTCTGAGCCGATCGCGACGACCGTACCAGCGCCCTCACAACCAAGTTTCACGGGGAATCTAGAGAAATGTGAGTAAATATTGATCAAAGCCATTCTCTGTGGGTACATGAGCACCAACGTTTCTTTTCGCGATGCAATGATCCGAGACCCTACAGCCCGTTGGCAATCGCCCTTCATAATCGCACCGGCATGCACCCGCATTATCACTTCCGTGGGGTTGGTTATTGTCGGGAGGGGTACTTCGGCCACCTCGAAGCCGGCGGGGGTGCAGTGCTGAAGCGCCGCCAGGGAGCGCATCGTTTGGGGAAGGTCGCTCATGGTTGTCATGTTACAGGAGATACTGAGACAAGGAGGGAGCAAAACCTAAGTGCAGCCGGGAACTCTGTGGCTTTTAATGCGCAGATCCGGCCCGGCTGTTTGGAAAGTTCGGTCGGCGTTTCGGTGGGGCCCTTCGGCGGTTTCGGTGGCATGGCCCCACTAACGACGCCGAACCCACGGCCGGTTGGACAGACTTACAATCCGCTCCAAGAGCCTGCATTTCCCAAAGGCTCACGTAAACTACGGATTTCAATATTTTTGAAATTCTGCTGCTAAACTGCCAACGCGTCGATCCTGCGGACACCAGCCTCCCGATGAGATGTCGCCCTTTAGTCGGCTTTGGTGGCGGGCTGAGTCAAGGGGCCTTTCTCGCCCTGGGAAACCGAGGAGGGGCACGCTGTTCGGTATAGTCGAGTTGGCAGAGCCGTCGTCTCAGGCCCAGAATCTTGGAAACTGCTAGTTTTAGCTTGTCGAGGGAGAAATATTTCTGCAGCATTTCTTTTCCCAGGCTGCGCCGCCAATGCCAGGACCGCAGGAGAAGATGCAGCCGCGATGGAGGGGTGCTCTTTCCTCTCGGCAAGTGCGGTGGGAGCGCGACTTCCATTTGGTATTTAGAGAAAGAAGGACCGACAGGATAGGAAGGAGGAGCTGGGGAAAGATTCATCATCGAGCCTTCTTTCTTCTTCATTCTTCCTCTGGGCTGCTTTTCTTTTGCGTCACCGAGGGGTCGGTCGCTTCGATTTCTTCACATTTTCGCGATTCGACGCGCATCTCTTCGACAATATTTTGACCCCGGCCGGTCTATGGGATCGTCAGATGCGATCTTCGTCATATTTCTCTGCTAGTTGCTCCCCGGTGCCACGCAAACCGCAGTTCGCAATGCGTTTCCTTCTCTTCCTCACGTTCCTGAGCGGCGTGGTCTCGCGGTGCTCGGGCTTCGATCCGAGTTCCAAGAACAACGTGGTTGTCTACTACGTGAGTTACTTCTTTCCCTGGTCAGTGGATGATTTGGCTGACTCCTACACAGGGCCAAGGACCCAATCAGGGCGACCTCATAGAGCAGTGCCAGCAACCCGAGATCGATGTCATCGTTCTGTCCTTCGTCCATCTCTTCCCGGCGCAAGCAAACGGTTACCCGGGCACGAACTTTGGCAACCGGTGCGGTGGGGAGGTCTACCCAGGTCCTGGATGGAATGGTGTGAACGACCCCTCGAAGGACCAATTGCAGTCCAACTGCCCGACACTGAACGCCCAAATCCCCGTATGCCAGCAGCAGTACGGCAAGAAGATCATCCTCTCTCTGGGAGGTGGTGTCACGAACTATCAACTCACGGGCAGAAATGAGGGCGAAGTCCTGGCGACGTACCTCTGGAAGATGTTCGGTCCCCAGAGCGCTGATTGGACAGGCCCCCGTCCGTTCGACAATGACGGGCAGGCAGTTGAAGTGGATGGCTTCGACATGGACATTGAGTGGCCATCAACCGGTAAGTGTTTCCTCGTTCCGTATCTGTCCCTACAAAGTGTAGGCTGATAGTCGACCCACAGACAACTCGGAGGGCTACATTGCGATGCTCACCCTTTTGCGTTCCTTCTTCGCAACGGCGTCGAAGCCGTACTATCTCACTGGAGCACCTCAATGTATTGTCCCCGATGCCAACATGGGCGACATGATCACAGCCATTCCGTTCGACATGATCTTTGTCCAATTTTACAACACTCCGGCGTGCTCGGCAGCAACTTGGACAGCTAGCAACCCGGCATACACTCCTGGCCAGGCCACTCAACAGGCGGGATTCACCTATGATACTTGGGCTCAGTGGTTGTCGACTACAGCCAGTAGCGCTGCCAAGTTGTACATCACCTTGCCAGCTTCGCCGGATGCTGCCAGTCAGGGCAACTACATTACACACGAGCAGGCTAGAAATCTGATCGATGCGTACTACTGCCGGTCGTCCTTTGGGGGTGTTGCTGTCTGGGAAGCAACTAGAGGCGACGCGAACCCCTACAACGGCAAATCTTTCCAAGCAACTATGAAAGACTGGCTGGTGGAGGCTGCCGTGAACCCGTCATTGACCACTTGCGATGTAAGTTCTCAAGCCATCAAAGAAATGGCCAGTTGATAACTCATAATGCAGACAAACCCGGCACCAACTAATCCAGAGAGTCCAACGCTGCCGAACCCTGGCACGGGAGGATGCGGAGCCGGTATTGGATCCTGCGGCACCGGATATTGTTGTAGCCAGTATGGATACTGCGGGACATCTACGGACCACTGCGGAACGGGATGCCAGTCTGACTTCGGCACATGCGGCACCGTCAGCACTCCTGATCCCGCTCCCGCGCCCTCCCCGGACCCACCTACCACACCGGCACCCGGAGGCGGAGCTTGTGGAGTGAACGTAGGATCATGCGGATCCGGCAACTGCTGCAGCATGTACGGATATTGCGGATCTGGCCTGGATTACTGCGGAACTGGCTGTCAGCAAGAATTCGGCACTTGTGGTACCGGCAATGTCGGCACCGATAGCGTGTCGGGACTGCCCGTATCTACCGATGGTTCTTGCGGTGCGGGAGGATCGACCTGCAGAGGCAATGGCGACTACCAATGCTGCAGCCAATGGGGATTCTGCGGCAATTCGGCGTTGCACTGCGGCACCGGTTGTCAATCTGGCTACGGTATTTGCAGCTGATCATCTTGACTGTAGGCTGATGTACATAGGTATGTGTTTTGAAGCTCGTCGTACGTAATGAGGGAGATAGGCCATACGGCATAATTTGAGGAGTCATCTGTTCGAAGCTAGCATCCGAGGACTTGATGGGATGGAACATGAGCGTCCAAGCCCAACTGAGCTGATGTACACTCCGAAGCACCGCCGAGTGTTCTGGCGGCGGAGAAGAGTTGAAAGTGGCGACGGAACGTCGCGTTTGACGCGACTCCGGTCACGTGACGTTTCTGTCCGCTTTGCTGCAATACCTCATGTTCCTTTGAGCCAATCTCATCTTCTTTCGTGTCATCCAACGACATGGCGCGCATCGACATCTCCATCTGTGTTACAATCTCGGGCACTTTCTCCGGGAATAACGGTTGCGCAGGGAAGACATAACCACACTGCTTTGAGATTTGGCATTGCGCTGCTACTGATCTAGGCACATAGTTCTGGGGCCGGCTGCGGGCAGAATACTCAAAATCACCAGCATGGGTTCCCACGGGATTTGGGTCCGCGCGGTTCGGAACGCACCCCGACAAGCTCTACCAAAGGGACGGCGCAGCAGTCGCCGCATTCGCCGAGGTCTATCAGAGATTTCGAAGCCCTGAAAACCTTGTGGACATCGCGTCCGTCTGATCTAGGTTGCTGAGCTGCTAAACGCCATTTCCTAGGCAGTTTAGTGGTGAGTTCGGGCAAATGACTCGTTCTGTGCAGATGCTGAGAGATGGCCTGCAGTATGCCGACAGCAAGACGCTACAAGCTTTCGAAGCTTCCTCTGGATTGGAAGGTTTGCGAGGAATGTTGGGCAGAAGAAATGTCAACGCCGGCGAGAGGAGGGGGGACAAAGCTCACCACCCTCTCAACCAGCAGACACCGAGGTATCGCCCGATACCCGTCTTCTCCACATCGAAGCTTGATCGGAAGTTGGTCTTGGACACGCTATTATTGCCGCACACGAAAATCCCGGTCTCCTGCACGCTGCACCTATGAGAATTCACCCTCGTCTCGCTGCAACCTCCGCCTGTCTAGGCCTGTCAACGGAAATTTTCTGCTCGCCTCCAATGCGTTCGGACCCGAAGCGCGACGGCACGTCCTGGGCAAAAAGGGCGCGATGTAGAGCTAGCCATCATCGTGAAACCTGGTGCTCGAGGAAGAGTTGCGGGCCGCCCGTACTGGTCAGGGGCAATCTGTTCGCGGTGGCTGCCGGCGAAGCGCCGTTCAAAAGCTTCAACACTCAGCATTCCCATGTTCCTGAGCCGAGGCTTCTTGACGAACTAGCCGCGCTCGATTGCCGCATGGCCAACCGGCCATCGTTGGAATATGCTCGCTCGTTCCGGAAAGTCGATGACTCGAGCGGTTGTTCACATCGTCAAACCGATAGATCTCCAGCTGCAGACTGTGGGATATCGCGGCGCGCGACTCATACGGCCTCAATGACGAAAGCAGCAAGCGGCTCGCTTGCCAAAATGTTGGTGCATAGCTAATTTCACCGAGTATTCTGCACCTCTGGTCAGGGAGAGGTTGTTCCTGGGCTACGTATCTAGATGGAACGCTTCCAGAACACGCTTACGTTACGACGTCGACATGTCGGCAAGAGCTGACTGCCGAGGAAACGCGCGTTTGATCACATATTCGCTAGTGTGCTATCCGTCGGAAAGTGCTGCCCAAAGACCTTGCTGCGGGCAAGAAAAGAAGCGCCATCCGATCTGTCTGTCGCGAGCAAAACTGCATACCCATTACTCGAAGGGATTGACACAAGGAGTCGTCGTCTACTGCGAGCGCACGGATTCCGTGGCCTAGACTCGGGCTGAGCCAGCCACGCATCTCACAGTTGTCCTGAAAATAGGCATTTCCTTACGCACCAATGCTTCGTATGTGAGATGAGGCGCACCACACTGCGGTTTCGCGACGATCTGGCAAGCGATTGATCGCCATCTAGTTCAAGAACGCAGATCTGACAAAGGCGTAGCACACAGTTTGGTTTTCCTCCGCCGGGAATGTCTGTTTTCGGATCGATGAAGATAGACAATTCATCAGGGACGGACCGTCTACCCCATTCTTGGCCGACGTTTCACACGAAGCTTATGGAGACCATGCAATTAAGATCTCGGAATATAGCCGGAAGGACTCCCACTCACCTCCGCCATCCCCAGGCTTCTTCCAAGCAAGCATATCTAGACTCGTGTCTCTGTAAATTACTGTGGCCGGCTCCCACCCTCTTGGATGCACGTGCCACGTGCTCACGAAACTCTGTTGGCTGCGGACTATGTTCCGGGAGGGGCCGGCTTGGGGCGATCCCGGAGTGACTGACTGTTGTCTTCTCGCTTCTTCCAAAAGTGCGATATACCGAGTCGTTGGTAATATTACATGTCGTCTCCGGGGTTAGATGGGGGACAACAACTAAGTTGGTTGCCAAGGTATTCCCTCTCTTCCCTGGCTACGTCGATTGGTGTCATTGGAAGGGGGTAAGTCCCCGAGCGGCGCGATTCTAGTCTGGGATTAGACGCCAAGACTTTCTGCCCAAGACCATCTCCTACGAATCCGAAGTCTTCATGGCCGAAAAGCTTATTGGGGAATTGCCCTAATGCCGCATACGAAAGATTTTTGGCGGGCGTTGACACATTGCCAGCTTGGGCGCTGCGCACATCGCTGTCTCCCGCGGCGCCCTCACCGCTTCCCACCACACGGCCGATCTTGCCGGGGTATGCTGTTATCCTCTCTCCTCGTCTTCCATGTCGTTCAATCTTTGCCTTTTGGATCCCTCAGCGAAAAGAATCGGCAGAGTTCTGCTCCTCCACGTTGTGCACCATCAAGCATGGGCCATCTTGCTATGAATGAAGAAAAGGGGCACCCTGGATTATTTTGGCACCAATTTCTCACATGCCTCGCTTTATTGTCGTTGTTAGGGGAGATACCCTGAGGCTAAAATGGAGAGACGTACTGCGGTATCTTTGTACTCTCCTCTAGGCCAAACGGTCAAACCTTCCTCTCATCTTCATCTCCCGTCGGGCTAGCCGGAGCTACAGGACAAGTACGCATCGTTGGCAGCGCCTAACCCGTCCTGGCCTCGCTGCAGTAAGGATGAAGCCGCCGTTTGCTTCCAATGTGGAGTTGGAACCTGCGGCAGAAGGCTGGAAATTCCTTCTGCGCGAGAAAAGAAACCAGGTTTTCCAAGACTAGCGTTGGCGCTACGCTGCAGCTGCTGGAATGGCGGGCTGGATTAGAGCCACCACCAGCAGAACGGCGAACGCCATCCGCACCGTTCGAATGGTGTGTGTGAGTGCAGCAAGTGTGTGCTGTGTGTGCCCGTGCCATGACTCGTTCTATGAAACGCGACGTTCGAAAGGTCCAACCGCCACAACGCTAATCCTCTCTAGCCAAGAGTCTACCTCAAAAGCACCTGCGAGTCCCAGCTGCGCATCAGGCACTCTGTTACCCCATCCCTTCTCCCGTGCTCACGCTTCCTGCGTTCTCGGATTTCGATTTGTGTGCCCCCCAATCGCATCTTTTTCGTTCTCTTTGCCCAAGAGATCGGAAGACCCGAGGCATTTTGTCCAGGTCGGGTCTGGCAGATGACGTCGTGGACCATGCCACTTGTAAGTAAATGGTCTGGTGCGAGTGTGTTCGCCTCACTCTTTTCTCACTTAACCCCTTTCCACACAACAACAACAAAACAACATAGTCTTTCCTCCGAAGACAATTTCTTTCGTTTTGCTGATAATTCCCGAATTTTGCTAATTTTGATTTGTTGTTCGGAGTGAAGCATCTTCATCTCATGGATTAAGGAAAACCCCCCCTTTCATATACAACTTCAATTGTTGGATGTTTCAGGCACACCTGCTATGATGTCCTGGCTGGTTCATCATGAGCAATCTCCTCTCCCCGCACTTCAGGCTCGAAGAGGTCACCGAAGATGACATGGTCATCGCCTCGCTGGCCTGGGGCTTCACCCTCGGGTTCGGCTGGCTCACGACATGGACGGCGGTCCGGCAGACTACAGCGATGTACAGGCGGCAGGGCGACCGCATCCTGCGCAATCCGTACATTTGGATGATTTGGCTAGAGATCCTGGTGTGCTCGATATTCAGCGTCATCTGCTGGTTGCATCTCAAGGGCATTATTCCACCAAGGTAGGCCGACTTTTTGAACATGCCCGCCGACAACAGATGCTAAACAGGCACGTCTCTAGCTTTGCATTTTACTTCACCATCTTGACAACATGGGCACTGCAAGTCCAGTTCTTACTTCAAATCATCATCAACCGCTGCGCAATCCTCCTCACCAATAGGAAACTGGCATGGCGCGTCAAGGTCGGCGTGGCGGTCCTCATCACCGCGATCAACATCTCCGTCTACAACATCTGGATCCCGGCCCGCCTGCAGGTCTCGGATCGCTATGTCGAGATCAACGACTGGTGGGACCGGTGCGAGAAGGTCATCTATCTCATCGTCGACGGCGCCCTCAACATCTACTTCGTTCGCATCGTGCAGAAGAACTTGGTCATGCACGGCTTGACCAAGTATAAACGGTTGACCAGGTTTAACATGTTCATTATCGGGTTCTCGCTGAGCATGGATGTGCTCATTATCGCCATGATGAGTCTGAACAACACCTTTGTGTAAGTGCATCCAGTCACCGGCCTCTGGCAGCCATTCTTTCGTGCTTTCACAATCCTAACACCACCCAGCTACATGCAATTCCACCCCTTGGCCTACATGGTCAAACTCAAAATCGAAATGTCAATGGCCGAACTCATCGGCAAGGTCGCCCGCAAGCGCGACATGGGCATCCTCTCCGCCGCAGACTGGAACGGCGACCGCAACTCATGGCATCCCTCAGAGTACTCCCTCCAACTACCAAACTACAACCGCAACACACCCGCCGGTCGCCCCGCAAACCCCATCGAACTCAACTCCAATCTAACCCGCGGCACCAACACCGCAGCAGTCAGCACCGCCCCCGGCTCCCGGCGAGAATCCGTTGGAACCGCCGACCTCGAGGGCGGCCAACAGCCCAAGATGGCGATTTACAGGACGCGAGAGGTCGTGGTGGAGATCGAGCGCGTGCCCAATGGCGGCAGCACCGCCAACCCGACCGTCACAGCGGCGACGAGTAGCTCCCAGCAGCCGCCCCCAGACTTGGAGGTCTTCAATTCCCAGATCCTCATAGATGACTCCGACGACGACGAAGACGACGAATCCTCGCAAAAGGGCTTCTCGCATCCCGGCAAACCCCTCGCGTTGCCCGACATCACGGCGCCCTGGGCAGGCGGCTTCAGCACGCGCATCTGGGATGGGACGAATTGCGAACAGGACCCGACCCTGCCGGCGTCGGTAGCGAAGATCGGGTCGGGGTGGCAACAGGACGACGTGTTGCAGGCGAGCGGGTTTCCCGATTTGGGCACCAAGTGAAAGGACAACGGCATTGTCAGCACCGCACGGAGGGACTGACAGGGACAAAAGACATACAAGAACCACGGACTCCGATCGCTGCACGTATAACGTGATGTGTGGATCCTGGATGATTCGAATGACGGCGGTGCGCCGCGCTCGAGCTGATGGACCCCGGCGACGGTCGGACGCGGGGTTGAGGCTTTTCGGATGAGACGACGGGCGGACGTGTCGATGTGCGACGAACGCCACGCCACGCCCACGCGCGCGGAAATTCTCGCTGGGCTTTTTCGGCTTGAGGGTGGCTTGGGAGGAATACGCGGATCTTTTATGACCTGCAACAGGGCTTTGATGAAGCCATTGTCAGCTGCCTCAACCGCCCAGCCGGAAAACGCATGGCTCTTTTACATGTCCGGCTCACCACCCACGAGATCCTACTCCCGAGGACACGGAGTCTCTTCGACATCCAGTGGTATCACCCACGGATATATATCAGCACATTACTACAAACCAAAAAAAGTTTTGATTTTACTTTAGAGCAACGATACACGAAGCAGATCATTGGATACCCTGCTTTCTCAGAAGAGCTTTTGCATGGAGTTAGAGGAGCTTTACTGTTATGTTTTTAAAACAAGTGAGCACGGCGTTCGAGGGCCGGGGAACTGTGTCAAGGTCCATGGGGCTGGATAGCCTTTGGGGTTTGGGTACTGGTTATGAGGTCTTGTGAATATCGGCTCTTAATATTCAGGAAATACCCCGAGCTAGGAAAATGAAACGATATCATCAATCGAGATGGATACTCTGCATCTGCTGATCTTAGCTCCTGAACTTTGTCGCGATTCCAAAGTTGACAATTGTCGCGAGGGCGACCTCAGTCTAGAGTCGTCTCCTCAACAGGGTACAGTACGCACCATCGTGCATAATGCCACGGGAAAATCGCCAACATTTGCTGTCAGAAGCTTCCGCAATAAGAGTCCAATCACAACTAAAGCGCCGTTGAGAAAGCTCTATTCTGTAATACGGATATGATTCGACGAGGGGTGTCAGAGCATAGCGATTGCTGTGCCGCAGCGGTGGAGGTATGCAAGGCAGACAGGGTAAGCTTCTCGACCAACAGGCGTTCTCAAGGCACACCGCGTACAGGCGATCCCAACCAGAACACAGCCACAAACATAAACAGCACAAGATTACTGCCTTCTTTCCCCCTCATTTCGAATATCTCTGCTTCGGTGTCAGCTTAATGCTGTTCTCTGTCACCCCGGGACGCCATTCGTGTTGAACGCGATGTCCGCAAGCTCTTCTGTCATGGCCGAGGCTGTAGGCCTCGCGGCAAGCGTCATCGCCATCGCAGAGATCACCGCCAAGATTGGCATATCGTCCATGAAGCTCAAGAAACTTTGGGAGGACCTTCAAGATGTTCCTGAGCGCCTCAAAGATTTGGTCGAGGAAATAGAGTTCTGGAGGTGCATGATGCGTCAAATCGAGAAGCAGATCCGGACCTCTTCAACTTCAGTTCATCAACAACTTCTTGAAGATCTCAACTTGAGGGCTGCTTGTGGGCGATGTCGCTCTGCGCTAGATTCCCTGGCCGACTTTGTTGATACGCTACAGCAAGATGTTCACCGTTCTACGAGCCACCGGGAAAAGATAAAGTTGATGAAGAAGATCTTCTCAAGCGTAGGGCCTTTGGATGCCCTTGACAAGAGACTACACCGGGCATTTTCAACGCTTCAAGGCCTTTTGAATGTTTACAACTTGTGAGTCAAGAGCCATCATTTTATTTCACCACATTAACACATACAAGCTCGGTGGGGACTGGATCCAAAAGATTCATCGAAAGAGTCCCCGAATCGAACAACGGATTCATTGAGGCCTCGCTTCAGACAGCTAAGCCTGGCATGGCTCGAACCGCGCCGTTTCTAGACGGATCAGCCCGTAGACACAACGAAACGATGAAATCCGAATGTGTCCACAACGAAGACAATCTCCAGAGGGCGCGAACTTCTCAGTCGCGAAAGCAGCCTAAGACGTACGACGTGTATGACTATGATGCCGTCATAACTACCAAGCTGAACGGGTTTATGCACAATTACAAGATCATCAAGACGCAAGGTCAACTCTCTCAAATGAACGAGTTATTGCAGGGCTCCAGCTCTAAGTCCCAACTTTTGCTTTTGAAGGATATTCGTCCAATCCTCGAAGACTACTTGAGTGACATTCGTGTTATTTCGAAAGACTATCGTCCGCCACCACAGCTTCGTCTTTCAGGGGCTCGTCTTTCGTTTCTAACATCAAACGTAGTTTGGCTACTACAGAATGCTCTCGGCGCACACAAACAATATCGCTTTCCAAAGTGGTTGTGGGATGGGAGAATCGAATTCAAAGCTGATGACCAAAGAGAATGCCCGGAGCTGAGTCTCAGATTCAGCTCTTCAGTAGATTGGTGGGATGATGAAATATATCGTGCTGTATCAGATGACGATCTTCAAGCACTTCTGTCTCTTTACTCGGTCAAAGGAATAAGCATTTTGCAGCGAAACGGCTGGTCGTTGCTGCACGTAAGTAGTATATTGCCCCGCAAGAGAAGTTCAAGAAGCTAACTTCGAAAGAAGCTCGCGGCTAGACTGGGAGCTGTTGGGATTTGCCAGCTTTTGATTACCCCCCAAGCAAGAAATTCGGTGAAAGCCATGACCAAGGATATGAGCCGGTATGTAGCAATCGGTGAAAATCTGGAGAGATGTTAATAACAGAATTTGAAGAACTCCATGGGCATTTGCGTGTCTTTGCACGATGGGAGAATCATATACGGATGACTACCTCAAGATACTGAAATCTTTCGCGAGTGCAAGCACAATATATGTGTCTGGAAAAGTCGAAAGTTGTCTCGAGAGGCACGAAACACTCATATTTGTGATCACACGCGCTTGGTCGTCGTTGTTTGTGCAAGGCTTTCGACGCCAATTCGCGCCCGAATACCACTCTCTTGAGCTCTCTAGACGCTTAATGTGCGCTCGGCTAGCAGCTCAGTCGGTCTTCTACAGCTGTTCGGTCGAATTGTTCCTCGACTTGCTACCAGAAGCCGAGATGGCAGAAGACAGCATTTTAGAGGTGTCACGAGAACAGAAGTGCTCGGTCATTCATTCGGTTGCGTTTCGAATCGGCAGGTCTTGGTTGAATCACGGAATTCACTCCGAAGACTCGTCACAAGAATGTTTTTGGCACGAGATATTGAAAAGCGCCGTCCAGATTGACGCAGACAGTCTTCACTTCGTGGAGAACATTGCTCCCTTTCAGTCCGTACCAATGCACCAAACACCATTCATCAGCTTCTTACAGAGTGCATTCGACGCATGCATGGGTAACATATCTGATGAATCAATTCCCAGTCTGCTGAGAAGATGGCTAGAAACGCTAAAGTCTAGCGGTGTCAACCTTCTTCTCTATGGGCGCGAAGAGTATCGTCTGTACCAGGCGAACAACAGTCTTCTCCATCAGAGGTTCATCGCCTGGACTTCACGCAGGCAACTGCACCGCATCAGACTAGTCGGGATTGTCTACGGAGATCTTCCGCAACACTGGTCCTTGATATGGGTGGACGAACCGAACGGGTTTGCGGGGGACTTCTGGAATTTGGTAGAACCACAAGACAGAGCTTGCCATCCTCCTTCAAGCACTGTCCCTGGTGAATGGAAAGACGAACTGGATGACGGCACCGAGGATAGCGACGATGAGGATGACGACGACATCTGGCGTTGGGCAGAGGCGCACGAAAAAAGACGCTTGGTCTGGACTGAGTATCGAAGACGTCGAGACACCACCACGGCAGTCAACGTCTGTCATGGCCGCAAAAGAAGAGCAGAAAAGAACTTCAATGCCATATCGGATATCACTGGCAATTCGGGCAGCCCCCAAATTGCTAGTCAACCAGGAGTCTTGTCAGTGGTCGCGCATTCGGAACCGACAAAGCCGTCAGACGCTGAACTTCGACGCAAGGCAAAGAGTTTCATGAAGTTCTGGAAGCGCCAGAGATGATTCCTTCACGGCGATATAATGGATTAGATGTTAATGCAAGTGTAGTCCATGCAGTGCACACATAGATACCTAAGGTAGCCGGTTATGCTCCACAAAGCCAGCTGAGCTGTGCAACCGCGGAAGCAAGTGACAGCAGGCTTCCCCTTGCAATGCATGATATGTACAGTTGTTTTGCGGCGCAGTCTACAAGCGCATGCATGAGTGCAGGTGACCATGGGAGCGATGCCCCTCATCCAATCCTGCCCATGCTGACACGCAGCCCTGCCCAGCATGGAGGTGTGGCAGATCAGGCTGTGGGCATACTTGGGAAACCGCCTGAAACTTACGGAACCTGGCGATTTCTCCCTCTTCATTCTCTCCGAGTCGATCTAATCCTTAATCACGGCATGCACACTACCAGCATCCGGCCGTCGACATGGCAGAAGCTCTAGGCACCGTGGCCAGCGTCATCGCTGTCGTCGATCTGGCTGGCAAAGCCGTCACCGTATCCTTCAAGCTCAAGTCTCTCTGGGAAGAAGTCAAAGACCTGCCAGATACCCTCTTGGAAAAGGCAGAGGAGCTCCAAGATCTCGACGAATTCCTACGCGACGCTGAGAGCAATGCCTCCAATAACACGTTGCCAAGCTCGGTGTGGAACGGTGAGATTATGCAGAATGCCATTGGCAAAGCGCGCGCCGCGATGGACGACTTTCAAAGGACTCTGGATATGCATATCGACAGTCTCGCGGACAAACGACGACGAAAACAGAAATTGGCGGCCGCAAAGATCGTCTTTCAGAAGGGCAGTCTTGAGGCGATGGAACGGAAACTCGATCGTGCTCTGCGTCTCTTCAGAATGGCACAGAACCAGTATTGCGTGTAGGGCCCCCATTCTATGCACATGTGTGGCCGATAACAAGTATTGATAGCTATTTGGCAGGATGTGCGCCTCGATTGTCGTCGAACGACTTCCCAAGCCTCTTTCGGGTATTGTTGAACGACTTCCTCAGTCCACGGATGAATTCGATACGGAAAGTGCCGAAGCGGACGACTTCGTCGGACCAGAGCACTATCTTCATGAGTTTCTAAGACTCAGAAAATCGCATCTCACAAAGCCATTTCCACCAGATGCCGCGGCAATGTCTAAAGGCACGACTATGCTAGGCAGACTTGGATTTGGCTTCAGCTTTCAAAGCTCCCACATTTCCTTCCGAGCCCCGAGATGGCTAGGTAATTCTGTGTACTCTTTGATGGCCCAAAAGAGCTTGTCAGGTTGGCAGTTGAACTTGTCATCTCATGAAGTGATGGATTCGTTTCCAGAGAGCATATTAGATGCCGTGTGGAGTGACGACATCATCAGCTTGCAGAAGAGTCTTCGTCAAATGAGCTTAACGCCGTATGTGCACAATAGGCATGGGCACAGTTTACTATATGTAAGTCTATCAAAGGTCATTTCATCATTTATCGACATACCATCTGCTGTGGTTAATCTGCTGGCTAATACCCCCCGAAAGGCCGCAGCATATGATGGTGCTGTTGAGGTGTCGCAGTGGCTTTTGAGCATCGGTCTTTACCCCGGATCCTTCGGTGAATATTCACAAAGAAACATTGTCAAGGGACGAACAATAGTTTACTTCAGGTGAACAGCTTATGATCCCCTGCGGCTGTTGAGATGCAAAGGCTGATTAAATGTGAAGAACACCCCTTGAACGGCTACTCGCATCTTGCAGGACCTCAGAACAGAAAATCAACCACATGGTCGACATCTTAAGGGCTTTCGCAACTTATGCAACGGACAGTGTCGAAGACAACGATGACATATGGATTTTAGTCATGCGGAACAGGACCTATGATCATTATCGTAAGATGCAACAAGTCATAGGCCCTGGTTTGCTTCTAGCTCCGTTCAAGAAAAGGCTCTGGCATTGCTTGGCCGGGCTATTGACAGCGCACTGGACTTTTGACGAGACCATGTGTCTCTTACCGGAATTTAGATCATTCAGCGCTGATTCAATCAAATGTTTCTGGTCCATGTCTGGGGAGTTGGACTCTCTGTCACACCTAATCGCATTGGGAGTAAGCTGGGAGCTTCTGAAATCGAACGGCGAGCTACTACAGCCATTGGCGAAAAGAAGTTATTGCAGCGTTCTTGGTGATTTTGCAAGGTTAAGCCCGGATGACCTGGCCCTGTTTTGGCGGGGGGGGAGAAAGACACCGTTGACCATAATGGTTGAGATGATGTTCGTTAGAAGTGAAACACATTGTCCTCGGATCTTCGACAGGGTCTTGCAGTCAGCTATTACATCTTGGGCAAGTATCCTACATATGAACGGGGTCAATCTTTTGGATTACGGATGCCGAGAAAGATTCTCAGAGTTGGGACATCGAGAGGGGAGAATCCCGTTCTGGTCGAATAGCAAAGTGCGCCGATATAACCATTTCAGAGTTCTTGGCATTACTTACGGGGCATTGCCTGAACAGTGGAAGATATGGTGGTCTATCTACGACTACGAATATGTCGGAGAGTTTTGGCGCATGGTTGAAAATTCGGCTTTCAGTATTCCTGGGAGTTGGGAAGACGATGTTGACTATGATGAAGAGGATGACTTCGGAAGAGTTCCCTTGGATGATGATGACAGAGGGGATTGGATTGTTTGGTCTGAATACCGCAAAATCAGGCCTCCATGCTAGGTCATCAATCTGAAATATTCGGAAACCATGGCAAATATCGTTCATTAAAAACATTTCGAAGGCTTGCGCGTCGTACAACAGAGACAGCCTTCATCCACTGGAAGGCATTTCGGCGAGACTGAATGAATACAACCCTGAGATTTTCCACCGCTATACTTTACATTACTTGGTATATCATTCTTCAGTGCTAAATGTCGAATGAAAGTATTTCGAACCATGTTGGTTGGGTCGCGCCCGTGGCCCAGCTCAATACGATGATCAGGACTGGTGACAGACCCCTGCCAAAAGCTGCATCTTTGCCGCCCGCGGGACAGGCCCGTCCCGCCCCCAATACGATGTTATTATGTGGCTATATCGGGGCTGTACGAGGTGAATCGCTGATCTTCGAGACATACGGTCATCGGCGGCCGCAGATGGTTCTCTCATTGATCAGAGCGACGACCTCCCGCCCATCGGGTTTGGATTCCTTCTGTGTGACCATCAACCCTGCACACCCAACTGCGAGCATGTCTCCATGAAATAGTGTGATCAAACTTCCTTAATTGAATTCTTATCAAGTCCAGCATGAAAGCCATCGGCGCCGCAGCAAGCGGCATCGCCCTCGGCCAACTCTGCCTCGGCGTCGTCAAAGCAGTCCGCCTATAGCACGAGATCGAAGAAATCCCGGCCGACCTCCGAGACATAGTCGACCGACTCGAAGCCCTCGGGACCGTCTTCCAGGACCTCCTTCGTCGCTGTGAAGACGATCCAGACATGGACCTCCTCTCGGCACAGCACGCGAGGTCCTGCATCACGTATGCGAAGGAAGCCCATGACGGTCTCGTAGGGCTCATCAAAAACTTCGAAGCTAGTATAGAACAACATGAAAAGACGACAGGTAGTCGTAGGAGTAGAGCGCGTAGGAAGGTAGGGTTGGCGTGGGCTGCGTTGCGGAGTGATGATCTGATAATCTGGAGAAGCTTGAGAGGAGGCTTAACTCGGCGATTAGGATGGTTCTGATGTGCGTTGGGTGTTACGACAGGTAAGTTCCACACCAAACAGACCCAGATACAAGGCTGACACCACGACTTAAGCTAGAAGCTGCAGTGGTCCATTTAGGACCTGGAGTATGCTAGAGACTTCTGAAATATGGCTGAAAAGCTAACGTGTAGTATTCCTGGGAGTTGAATAGACGATTTTGACTCCTTCTACGAAGATGACGACTGAGAAAACGAAAGCCCTCAGGATATGATGAAGGCGAAAGCCCGTATATCGCCTGGTCTGAACATTTCAAAATTAGACCCCCATGCTAGATTCTCAATCTCTCCGCAATATGGTTACTCGGATCTTGGGAAGTATTTTGAAAACTTATGTATCTTACGATAGTTTGTGAGAGGAAATTGCTTTGCCAGCTCTCTGAGAGGTTCGGGAGAGAGAGATTTTTGCCTCAACATCTCGACCCATGAACAGACCCAGCGTGGCAGTGCTTGATATTAGTTATGTTAAGTCGCTGTTGCTGTTGGTTGGGTCACTGATAGAGAACCCGGATTCTTGATTCTTGAATGGCTGAGACCCATGCAACCTTAGCCGCTGAACCCATGCAGCAGGAGAGGAGCGGCCCGCAGCGCCCGCCAAGACTGTGCCGCTGGGCGACGGCAGGGCAGAATCACGTCTCTGTCCTTAGGCAAGAGGAGGTCTCTCGGAATTCAATTGCAGGTTTTGTGGCATGATGCCTTCCGTTCTTCATTACTGCTTCCGATCCCCAAGAGTCGGGTGCTGCATTTTGATGGCTAGCAAACAAGTCCTCACAGCATATTCCCGCGAATCTCAACTTGTGCAGCCTATTTGTCTTGATAGAACTGCAAATCAATCATGGAGATAGCAGCAAGTGGCTTCGCCTTCGCCCAAGTTGGTGTGGGCGCCGGCAAGACAATCATCCAAGCCATCCAGCTGTGGGAGCAAGTCAAACAGCTCCCGCGAGAACTCCAATCACGCATCAACAAGTTGAAGCTATTCAAGCAGATGATCAGCCAGATGGAAGACGAATTTGCGCGCCACCCCAACCTGCGCGCGCGTCCGACGGCCCAGCAATGCCTCGAGCACGTCCGCGATGCTGAGGCAGCGCTCCTTGCACACGTCGAGAAGATGAGCGCTTTAGTCCAGCAGCCGAAAAGCAAGCTGAGGCGTCATGTCAACTCTTTCAAGATCATTTCACTCAAGAAGGAGGAGATGGCAGCGCTCGAAAGCGAGCTTGCCTGGGCGATGGAGTTGATGCAGCTGGCGATTCCCCTGTTCCACCTGTGAGTTTTTGTAGTCTTGTGCGGTAGCGCACATGCTGATATGAGTGCGTAGGGCGAAAGCTGAGTTATCCGAAGAGATCATTGTCAGTCAAACATCGAACCGGGTCAGAGAGTATACAATTGCTTGTCAAGAGGATGTGATACAGAGGACGGCGCAGGCTGTGGTCCAGATGATGAGAGCTGAGTCGCTACCTATGACAGACGCACTGTCCTCTGACACTATGGTTTCTCAGAGAGACGATTCCGGTCAAACGGAGAAGGGGCGAAAATATCGTAACTGGCCGTCGTATTTCGAAACCACCTTATTTGGAAGATATGCATTCCGCCGCTCACGAAATGACAAGGGATGGACCGCGTCCCTGCAGATTCCCTGGTCTCAGCGCGTCACAGAATTGCGCTGGACAGGGTGGCAGTATCGCCTCCATTCTTACAACATCCGGCCTAAGAACGCACCTGTCTTTAAAGCTGCCGAGCGGGGGGACATCCGAGAGTTGACGAAACTCTTCAGAACGGGACAGGCCTCGCCCTTCGATAGGAACGAGGCGGGCCGCTCATTACTATACGTGCGTGCTAAACGTGCTCGACGGGGTTGAAGGCTAACACGTACCCAGCTCGCCGCCAAAGAGGAGAGACTGGAGGTCTGCGAGATGCTCATCAGAAAAGGTGTGCCTGCCGATGATGAGCGCGAGAAACATGGCTAGTGAGTTGTTCGACTCATCAAGTCAGTGGATCTTCTAATTCTCGAGCAAGCAATCCGATAGACGCCATAGTCATCTCCCGCCAGAACTTCACCGGAGCAGACGACGAGAACCATGCATCCCTCGTCGCTCTATTCGAGTCGGCCGCATATACTTCGGATACGCTCACGGTCGAGCGCCTCTTCAACTTCGTGGCGGAATATTCTCAAAGCGACGACTTCCTCCGCGTGTACCAATCCCAGTTCTTGAGGAACTATCAACGTCTGCCGATAAGAGACCGCGCAGAGGCCGTCCGCCTCGGCTCATTCCTCGTCCGCGACGCGATGACGTACAGACGTTTGCTCAACCCCACCACCAAAGCCGTCACGCCCGCGGACACACGCGAGTCTGTGAACGAGAAGCTCTCGTTGGTCCACTCTGCCGCGATAGCTTTGGGCAAGAGGCTCGCGGACGAGCTCCAGTACGACCCGAAGGCTTTCCGCGCGCGGTCGTACACGGATTCCTGGAGCGACGTCGTGACCGAGACGGTCGAGTCCGCGGACATCAAAGACTTGCACGGCGTGGAGACGGTCGTGCCCTGGGACTGGTTCCGGGTGCCGGTCTGGAAAGGTACACCCCTCGTGTCCCTCCTCGGCGGCGCCTTGTGTCGCCTGGCGTCCGAGATCCCGATTTCGAAGTGGGACGGCGTGTTCCAACGGGTTCTTGGACAGTGGCTGCAGGATTTACAAGAAGCGGGCGTGGACTTATTGGAATATGGCAAAGGCGAAGTGGCGGCTCAAAAGCTGTGCCCAGAAATCAGAGGCGCATTCGATAGCGCCGCGATTAACGCTTCTCGAATCACTGTACGCAATGAGTTGCAAGAGCCGAGCAGAGAGTCGTGGATGAACGCGGTCGACGCGGAGTTCGACCGCAGCGACAGGTACTGGATGCCCATTCACATCATCGCACTAGACTATGGCTCTCACGTCAAAGATTGGAGGGTTCGGTGGCTGGTAGAGTGGGAGGCCTTTGCGGGGGAGTTTTGGAGGACTGTGGAGGCGCCGAGAGTTATCATGCCTGGCAGTTGGGTTGATTGAAGTCTTCGGGTTCTTTCGCTCGCTCTCTCAATATCTCTCGTCCCGCCAGAGACTTTCCCGTATCTCCTGAGTTGACGGCTGCAACCCTGGGATTTTAAGCGCTGCGGAGGGGCTGCGTCGGCGCTAAAACCGGGCCATCTCGGGGCAGGCCGGGCGGCTTTACCGGCCCCACTGGGTACCCCGCCATAGGTGGGCAGGAGCTCCCCCCGCGCATTCGTCATAGCCCGCCCTGATATGCTTCAAGCTCCCGCAGTGCGGGGCAGGGGGCAGATCAGGTCACTCAGCTATCTGCCACTTCCCAAGCTCCAGCTGTCTACCAGCTGCACCCTTTTGCCAGCAACATTTCCTGAGCTTCTACAATCAATCTCTCACGCACAGAGAGGTCTACTCCAGGAGCCTCCTCTTCAAAACGCAAACATGGCTTCCGGCAGCACACGTCGGCCTGGAAAACAGGGTGAATGGTACACCGGCGACCCGACCAGGCTGTCCAAGCAGCTCGATGGGTTCTTGTCCGACGTCCCGGACCAGATTGACGGCGACGGCTTGCCTATCCCCGGCGCCAGGGTCATCATCGCGCCGTAAGTCGCTTCCTTTCCCACGCCAACCATTTCATCAAAAACTGCCCAGCCGATTAACCACCATCTCGCCAGTCACGCGGGCTACTCCTACTCCGGCCCGACGGCAGCCTGGGCATACAAAGCCCTCGACCTCTCCAAAGCCAAGCGCGTCTTCCTCCTCGGGCCCTCCCACACGTACTACCTCCGCGGGGTCGCCGTCACGACGTACAAGAACTACGGCACGCCCTGGGGCACCCTCCGCGTCGACGAGGACATCACCGCCGAGATCCGCGCCCGGGACGGCGTCGCCGACATGCCGGTCCGCAACGACGACAAGGAGCACTCGCTCGAGATGCACCTTCCCTACCTCTTCAAACGCCTCCAGCAGACCTTTGGCTCGGAGGAGAACTTCCCCACCCTGGTCCCGATCCTCGTCGGCGACAACAACAAGGCCGAGGAGAAGGAGGTCGGCAGGTGGCTCGCGCCCTACCTCAAGGACCCCGAGAACGCCTTTATTGTCAGCTCAGACTTCTGCCACTGGGGCAGCCACTTCGACTACACGGTGTACTCGCCCGACGGCACGGTCGAGGGCATGAAGCGGCTGCGCGGGTACAGCGCGCCGGCGGGCCCGCCGATCCACGAGACGATCAAGATGGTGGACGACCTCGCGATCGAGGCGATCAAGACGGGGAAGCATAGCAGCTTCTACGACAACCTCAAGCAGACGAAGAACACGGTCTGCGGCCGGCACCCGATCGGGGTGACCATGGCCGCGCTGGAGGAGCTCGGCGAGGGGCACCCGGTGTTCAGGTTTGTGCAGTACCAGCGGAGCAGCATGGTGACGGAGCCGAGCGACTCGAGCGTGAGTTATGTCTCGGCGTATGCGGTGGTATGAGAGCCGGTGCGGCAGGGAGGTATCACGACATGCTGAGTAATAAGGAGTTTTTCTGGGGTTTGGTGTTCAACAGGTCGGGGAAGGGGACAGTTCGGGCGTGTGTGTGGCATGAAGGAGTTTTTTCGAGGTGGCTTAGACACGGGTTTCAAACCGACGATGTGGCAGGGAGAGCATGACACGCGGAGGAGTTGAAGAGACAGACAAGCTTTTTGTCCCTGTGTAATGCGATGGTGGGGTTTGCGCACTTATGCAGCTTCTAGTTCTTTCAGAACAGACAATGAAAGGTTGAGAGGGTTTCTCCGGATTCTTGTTCATCGGTGATATGTCTTCTCATGTTCGACGACTCGGGCCTGCCAGAACTTTACAGCTGAGTTCGTGAGCGCAAGCCAGTTCTGAGAGCGCGATAGCGTGTGTAGCAGGTCAGACCAACGACGCAGCTTCAGCTTCGAAAGACACAGAGATGCCGTACCACTGTGATAGGCACGTGGGCCAACAATCCCACGACCAAAAACCACTGACGACATTTTCATCCCAAAGTCAACACAGAGGTCAAAGACCACAACCGTCGCACACGGCCCAAAAGAGACGGAAGGAAAAAAACCCAGATCTGGGGTGGTATAAGTAAAACGGCCGCCGCCCGGCTCGCATGAACGCGACGGCGCCGCTCGGGTCTGATCTTATTCAAGCCGATATTCCGTACTATGCAGCCGGGGGGAAGGGGGAAGGGCCGTTAGCTGTCCCGTTCGGGATGACGAAGCAACTCAGATTGTTCATAGGTATCAGAAGGGAAGGCCCTGGTGTGAGAATGCAGCACAGCCCTATGGGACTGTCCTCCTTGCCTTTCCTCCCTTGGCGCTAAGGGATGTATGTGGTGTAGTCAGCAGCATTCTTGGGCACTCGATAGGGCTACGCATTACGGGCTTTGTCAAGGTCTTTTTTTCGGGATACTTTGTGGAGAGGTGAAGGGCTATGGAATGCGTGATCAAAAGCTTCATCGAGGAAGATGAGGGGGGAAGGGCAGACTTGCTTCCCCCTCCTCGGAGATACTGGCGTACCCCGCGCGTCGTGGCGATGCCAACGCCGACAGCGAACAAGATTTTTTCTTCTTTTTCCTTTTTTTGTGAAGAGAGTCGAGCATTGACTTTGGCGCAACCACCGTCCAGGTGGGATGTTCCCAGTATGCTGATCAAGAGTAGAGTTCAGAGGTTCTTCGGGCCATGGATCTGGACCGCCGCTTGTGGCCGGACTACTTGTACAGCGGATTCAGTGGTGCATTTTCCCCAAGGGAGCACCCTAGCAGGAAGTGCTTCGTCCCGGCGGAAGGCGCAGGCGGGATTGGTAGCCGGATGGTCGATGTAAATGGGACGGCGTGGAAGGCTGTGTGTCCGTTGGGTGGGAAAAACTCCGTAGGACTTTGTATGTTGATGTTCCTTGGCGAGCTGAGGTTTGTTAACCTGCGCCTCTTGGTGCGGCTGTGGATTTCTGATGGGAAAGCTCCATGGTAAGGTAAGCTGTGTTAGGCACCTGCATTTGCACTTACGGAATTACGGATACACCCCGGAATGGCGGGGATCACCTTCATCGGCGACGGGGCTGAACTGGTCGGGGTGGGCTTTAGCCGTTCACGGGCAAGTTGGAACCCGCCCAGCCTGCTGACGATGGGGAACGATGGGCTTACGGCTTGCAGGAGAGCGAGTCTAAAAGTAGGCGAAGGAAGGTGAGCTTGGCTGGGGTGTTTTTCTGTGGTGTTCCTGACGCCAGGTTGAGAGCTGGCTACATCATTATTGCTCCAGGTGAAAGGAAACATCGAATGACGGATGATGGGGGAAACCCCAGAGAGTTTTCCCGCACCTTTTTCGGAGAAGCTGATGGCCAGCTTTGTGCTTGAGATTCTGGGTGAGGCTAAGCTCAGCCGTACAGACAGACACATGTCCACGGAGACGGACGGAACTTTGGAGAGGGCGCTGCTGAGGGGGTGAGTTTGACGCGAAGGGGGAGGGGAGACAACACATGCAGATGGCAAGCCTCTTTTTTCGTGTAAGGTAGCCTTTAGCTCTTTTGGTGGTTTTCCGAGACCGTAAGCTGAAGAGCGGGGGTGTGAATGGTAGGTGTAGGAAGCTGCAGTCTGCTGCAGCACAGTGGCCGGAAGGATTCTCTTGACTGGATTGTGTTAATTTGGGTTGGTCTTTTTGTTCCGTTCTGGCCCCAGCCTGATTCTTCCTTTTCCTTCTTTGGAGGAGGAGGAGCTGTAGATGAGATGGTGTGTGTGGATGGTTTAAGAGGCGGCGTTCCCATTTTCTGGATTGCTGACGGGACCTGTTTGGTTTTTATTCCTTTTCCCTATTTTTCCCTCAAAGTATTTCTTGAGCTTCCAGTCTCCAGCTCCAGCATCACCACGACCCCCGGTTTCTTGGTGTTGCTTGTTTTCTGGGGCCCGCCCATCGCTCGAAACGCACACAATCACCAGCATTCGACTGTCGTTGGAAAAGAAAACAGGACCCAATCAATCGATTGGAAAAGCAAAAAAAGTCAACGTCTCAGAGATAGGCGAAGGTGGTTGATTCGACTCGCTCACAACGACCGTCGTGGGCATTGATCGACCCGACCCGTCCACACACACACACACACACCACCGCAGGCATTGAAGCCAGGCATCACCACTGCGGGCCAACACGAACACGCAGTGCACCACCAACCACTCGCACGCCAGCGCAGGAAACAAAAAACAAAATCCAGCAGCGAAACGAACCAGTACTGTCGGGCATTTTCATTGGACACCGCGTTTGCGTGCGTGGGTTTCAACGGCACCCTCAGCAGCGGCTTTTCGTTGGCCGGTAAAAAAAGAAGCTGCGACCGAAGCAAGACGCAGAAGGCAGCCAGCCGGGACGCGATTCGATCACGACTTTGGCCGTCGAAGAGATCCCTGCAGCAAGCAGCCAAATTCAAAGTTGCCTCCTCCATTGATACTTCGCCGCCGCAGTGTCGTCACGAGACCGCACGAAGCCCGAAAGTTCAGCAACCTTTGGCAGGCTGTGCATTGGTCAATCAGCACCTCAGCATCGTTAGCCTTCTGGAGTCTCTGGCTTTGCACACTTGGCACGAACGGTCAGTCAGCGAGCGCCTGTCGACAGAAAAGCAACCACCTCAAGGCAAGCATAACGGAGCACCAAAAGCCAAAAGGTGCTCAGGCCTCACCTTGTACAGAACAGAAAAAAAGGAGGGGGAAATTCCAGTCAGCACCCGTCGCCCAACGTCACCAATAGTCGCCATTTGGTTTTTGGCGCATTAACTGATCGGGACCTCGTCCTCGCATCTCCCGCGCGGCGCCTCAAGTTTATTCGCCTCGGGCTTGTTGTAACTTGTTACACCACACCCAAAAAAGAGCAGCGAGTCGAAGTCGCTCGCCCAAGTAGGGGAGTCCAAGCTTCAGGGTCCATTCATCGCCCCGCCCGTCGACCCAATCAGAGGCGCTGCAAGTGCGTTGAGTCGAGACACCCGCCCACTAGGAGTCTGGGACCGTCCTCGCTCTTGGGAGGAGTTCCTGCACGCCGCACGCAGCAAGCATCCGCGCCCCTTTCCCTTGCGTGTGTTGCATTGCCCCTGTCACTGTCACCACTTTGGAAGACCTTAGCAGGTACCTCACTCTTCATCAGTGTGTGCCAAGTATCTCGAACCATCGAAAGTTGCTCGACCACGACCAAGGACACACTTCCATTAGGACAACAGCATACTGCAGCAGTCTTACTCACGACGACGGCCATCAGTCAGAAAAGGACGACGACAAAATACGAACAAAAATAAACCAGCCATCTGCAACGGCTGCCTCTCATAATCAACACGGACCCTCCATCATCTCTCGCTACCTAAACGGCGATCATTCCGTAGCCAGGGCCCCCCCTTCCCACTGCTCACAGACAATTCGAATTTCTGCTACAAAGAAGCGCCTCAAGCCACACCTCCCGCGCACCAGCAGCAAAGACAGCAAAGGCAGCAAGCAACAGCAGCAGTGCAGTCAATCAATTTAACGTGGAATCTAATCCAAAGGTGGCCCGGCCCATTCGCACCTCCTCGCCTCGTCTCGCTTCCTCCCCTGAACAATCCACCCAGAGAGAACCACCCCCGGCCTGGTTCCTCTCTTTTTTATCCACATCCACCACCAAAAGAGACACCAAGACCTTTTCTCGTCTTCCATCGCTGTCGCTGCCGTTACGCTGTCACTCTTGGACACTGCAACATTCCATCTGTCGACAAAATCCGTCTCATCTCCCTCCTTGGAAACAGCCCATTCTGCCCGTACTCAATTGCTTCTACCACCTCATCGATACACTGCCTGCCTGCCTGCCTATCTACCAACCAAAGAAATAAAACAAAAGACAAAAAAGGCTTTGATCGATCCGACTTCTTTCCTCTACGTCGCGCGACCGACGACTCCTCGACTGCGAGAAATCAATCCTCTTTGAAAAATCGCCCCGTCGTCGCGCAAGGAAGAAGCCTACGCGCTTCGCAGAAGCAGCCATGAGTGTCAGTGTTTCACCCCAACCCTCGCACTTCCGGCGTTTCGACCGCCGCCCTGTTCCTGTTCCTGTTCCTGTTCCTGTTCTCTCCCAGTCCCATTGCCCACTCACTGCACCCACTGCCCTGCCCTACCGACGTTGCATTGCGTCGTGCCTTTCTTTGCCATTGGCCTGACTCTCTGTGTGTCGCGCTGTGTCAAACCCCCCAAAGGCACATGGCACATGTTCTGGCCTTTCTCCCCCCCTTCTCGAAGTCGAATGTCCTCCACCCGGTCGCTCCCTTTTCCGCAATCGCAACCCAACCCAAAACCCCCCAAGCACAAACATTTTGACTTTGGATCGATCACCAACCTTCTTCTGCACATCATTCATTCTTGCTTCAGCCTGGTTGCGTTGCATTTGTATGGTGTTGCTTGCTTTTTGACCACTCTACCGCGTTTTTCTCTCGACCTCACCTCCCTACCTCTCCTAATCCAGCCCACCGGTATCCGAAGCCGAAACTAACATCATGGCACAGTACGGGTATGTTTCTCTGTCTTCAGGAGCCGACGGCGCCCACGACGACGAATACGACCTCTCCCGCGGTAGACTAACAGACTCAACTAATGACAGATACGGTGGTCGTCAAAACCCCTTTGACCAGCGCGATGATTCCCCTTCAGGAGGCGGAGGCTACGGCGCTCCCATGAGAGGCCCTCCCCAGCAGTCCTTCGGCGCAGGGCCGTCTCCCTACGGAGGATCCAGATATAACAACGGACCACAAATGGGTAGGGACCAATACGGTATGCTCCTTGGCCGTGACGGTCGTCCTCGCTCGCATCGCTCACACGCGTCACTCGCAGGAGCGAATGTCGAAATGGAATCCCTCGCCCAAAACGCCGGCGGCTTCGGCCAGTCGTCATCCGACCCTAACGCGATCCTCAACGAGTGCCGATCCATCGACCAAGGCATCGACCAGATCGAGCAGAACCTCAACCAGCTCCGCATGCTGCAAGAGCGAACACTCACCGACGCAGACACCTCCGCGAACTCCGCCACCGCCCGCCAACTCGATGCCCTCTCCTCCGAGACGATGACCCAGTACCGCTCCCTCACAGACCGCGTCCGCCAGGTCAAGTCCACCCCCGAAGGCCAGACGCCCAAGAACTCGCCGCAGGTCGGCCGCGTCGACCGCCGCCTGAAGGGCGCCATCCAGCAGTACCAGCAGGTCGAGTCCCAGTTCCGCAAGCGCACCCAGGATCAGATGGCCCGTCAATACCGCATTGTGCGCCCTGACGCCGACGAGCGCGAGGTCCGTGAGGCTGTGGAGGATGCCGGTGCTGGTGCCCAGATTTTCCAGCAGGCCGTCATGCAGTCCGGTCGCCAACAGCAGGCCAATGCCGTGCTGTCTGCCGTCCAGGACCGCCAGGCTGCCCTGCAGAAGATTGAGCAGCAGATGGTCGAGCTCGCCCAGCTCTTCCAGGACATGGACGTCCTCGTTGTCCAGCAGGAGGCCGCCGTTACGCAGATCGAGCAGAAGGGCGAGGAGGTCGTCGAGAACCTCGACAAGGGTAACCAGGAGATTGGCGTGGCCGTTAACACCGCGCGCAAGACCCGCAAGAAGAAGTGGTGGTGCCTGGGTATCTGCGGTAAGTGCTCCAGCGAGGCTATGTTCCAATTTGCCACTAACTCAGCCCAGTCCTCATCATCGCCATCATCGCCGCTGTCGTCGCCATCTACTTCGCCGTCATCAAGCCCGGCCAGACCGCTGCTGCCCCCGCCGCTGGCAAGCGTTCACTCGAGCTCGGATCCCTCCCCGCCTTCTCTAACAGCGTACCCGTCGACGTCAGCTCTGTCCACCCGCAAAAGATTAGCCGTATCATGCGCCGAATCGTCACACCGGGCGCCACGTGGAGCCCCGACGCCGTACAAGACGCCGCTGTCGTCGCCCGCGTTGGTGGAAAGTGGGACATGCCCGCCGTCCGCAACTAGACGTCACACCCTCCCTACCCCTCCGACACTGTACAAAATTTACCTCCATACCACCTTTAACCGGTCGCCCCGCGGGGCCGCCATGTCTCCTTATCCCGTATAACCCGTCCCTCCGACTTGACGTCTGGATCGATTTCTCATAACCGTTTACCACTATAAGAGTTACTCGCCTTTTTATAGACGGACTGGATCAAAGGGAAGGCAAAACTTCTTTTTTACTTCTGCAGCAGTACACACACGCATGGTCTCTCTTCCGGTTTGGGTGGAATAACAAAAACCAAGGAAGGGAAGAGAGCAGATGATGAGGGGGAAAGGATCCCGGGAAACCCAGGCCTTGGGGATTTTGATATTTTCCCTGTGTGAGGAAGCAAAACAAAAGAAGGATTATTTCGTATAGGGTGTTTTTTTGTATACCCGTAACCAGACTTTCTTTTACTGTTTGCCATGTTGGCTTTTTTCTTGCTGTCTGTGAAAGTGCGTCGCGTCTTTTGGATTCAACATGCTTTCCCTTCTATGAATGAGAGGGAACATGGTAGTTGTTTTGGGCGCGAAAATTCTTTGTTTTGTTGCATTCTGGGCGTTGGCATGTTGAGTAAATATAGTCTGGTTCCGAATTGACATTATTAATATGATTGGAGGGTCTTTGCTTTCGATTGACAAGTGAGATGAAGCAGCCTCGAGAGATTCTATTTTGATGTGTATTTACACGAGAGATGTACTGGAAGCGCGGCAAATGTGGACGTGTTTCCTCTCCAGACCAAGCGGAATGTTCTCTTGCATCTGCTTGCTGGTAGGTAGGATTTATATCTCCTGGTCATGGTGGGACAGGCTGGTGCTGTTACATGTGGCACCAACATTGGGTCGGTCTATTGGTGACTGCGCCTGAGGAGGGAGGCCTCTGGTATGGCCTTCCAAGCGTGACATGGCGAGGTACTGGGGGTAGTTTTGGGGTCCTTTTGGATGAGAGATTTCTTGATAAAAGGACGGGGAGTTGTAGGATGTTGGTTCTTTAATCATGCACTTCCCCGAGGCAGTTGGTAATGGGGGTCCTGTGACTATGGCTAAGGGACTTTTGTCGTGTTTTGGCGCGGTGAATGGGATGTGATGGTTCTGGTGTCCGTCACGCAGGTTTGGAGATTTGTGGGTAGGTATTTGGATGGATACGCGCGAGAATGGTGGTTGCTTTTGAGAGGCGGGGGCTTCACTAGAGGTGATAGCAGTGGTTCACAGCACCTGGTATGTTTGAGGATTGCAACTCAGGACGCTTTGGGCTGGCGCATTTGTTCTGTTACCAGAAAAGAAAGACATCCTTCCTGGGTAGGATGATGTTCTCTTATGTTGGTTACTCACTCTGTAGCATGCCTAAGGCTAGCATGAAAGCCCTATTTAAGAAGGGCCATGGGGCTTGAGATTGTGTGACAGCGCAATAAGTGTTGGGGTGCTGTGATCAAATGCCCTTCTTGGGGGTTCTGAGGTGATGGGAACATGTGGGAAGTCTGGATGGGAGTCTGTTTGGTCTCTTGCTTGTGGCTATGAGTGGATAGCTGAGGGTTTTGAAGAGCTGGTGTTTTCTGTCCTGCGCGGTGCTCATCTCTGCGACGTTATTCACTAGGGTTATTCTTTTAGGGCAGTTCTTTAGAAGATATCTTAGCATGGCTGGTGAGCAGATTGCACTTTCAGAGTGAAGATGTTAGAATTATGATATGATTGTGTCTTGGTGTCCGTCATACAGATTTATAGGCTCGCGCGTATTCATACCTCTAGATGCACATGTACGCTGAGCAGCTTTGAGAAGAGAGCAGGTGATGATGATGAAGTTATGATAGCCTCTGGGCATGCTTGAAGTTTCGCATGTGATCGTTGAATACCTTAATCACATTGAAAAGTTTTCCCGTTCAATTTGAAGAGAGAACAGACTCTACGCAGAGCATGTTCTTCTAAAGAGGATAACACTCTACCTCGCAGTGGAGGGACTATTTCAGGAGTAAGGTGGTGTGAAGGATCTATTTAAGGGGGAGCGCGCGGGGGGGGGGGGGGGGGGGGGGGATGGCTCCCTCAAGGCTAGGGAATGCATTATCAGATAATGAGGCGAGCTACTTGAAAGGACTGAAGTCTTCTTAGCAGGGGCTCTGGTGATGAATGAGTGAGAAGCTTGAGAAGGAGAGTCTCCGTTAGTCTCTTATGTGTGTGGCTGTTACTGACGGCTGAAGGCTTCAAAGACCTGACTGATGTGGTACTTCCCATCCCGCGTAGTACTCACCTCAATCGTCGTATTCACCAGGGGCTTGCCCAACATTAGGAATGAATGAGTCCAAAGGCCCTCTAGAAGTAGACCCCCTTCTTGTCTAGACGCAACGGCATTCATCAATGCATCCTGTCAAGTCAGCCAAGTCTATTCCTAGGTCATTATGTGAGGCTTGGCGATGAGTACCCTCCATTTGCTTACCTCTTAACTATAGATAAGATGGATTCCTGTTGTATATCTCCGGGCTTGGCGGAGTTTGGCTCATGGATGAGGGTTGGTTGAAGTCAAGCTACTCCGCTAAGCATGCTGTTTTTGGTATTGATCAGTATTCCGAGAAGACGGTATAGTCTAGAATTTACAAAGTTCATATCATGGACGAAGCCTGCGAGGCATGGGTCTGAACCCATGTGTCCTCATGAGCTGAGAAATATCCGCAAAAAAGTGACCAATGTCGTTGGACAGTAATCGGGCTGGGAGGTTGGTGTCAAGGCACTGAATGGTATATGAGACGGACGAAGGAAGAACGGTCTAGCCGATGGGCTTATGCCGTTATAAGTTTCTGGCTATATTGGTAGCGGGATTGAACTGGGAGCAGTGTAAAACCAAACGGTAGGGCTTCGTTTGATTCAATCTGGTTGGCATAGCTCTCAGCTGCCATCTAAGCAACCCACCACTTCGACCACCCGGCCGCCGGAAATCCATATTAACGCAAGGGTTGGCGAATTATAGATTGAGAAGTCAACTTCTAGAACTTTGTCTCCTACGACCAGGCTCATACGCTGCATTCTTTCATGCAACGATGAGTAAGCGAGCATTTGACGGGTCGTTTGCCGCCAATGATCTGGGTTGTCGGCAGGACGGTGCCTTTCATTGTGATTTTAGCCCACCTCAAGGGAATGAAACATTCCGCCTGTTCGCAGGACTGGGGTCGTTCTCCCCGGCATTCCTCCCCGACATGCTCCGATACTTATTTTTCACTGCGATTTTAACCCACCCCAAGGGAGCGAAGTTCGGGGGCTGAGAACCTGAAATCTCACCACTGTCGCGGTAATGCGCGTCCATGCCCCTTCGTCGATTGGTCGAAGTAACACGGATGTAGAGGGCAGGCACGGCACGAGGGCAGGCTCGGGCAGAAAGGAGGGCACGGGGCAAGGGAAATGGACCACCGAACAAGGGCGGCGGCAGTAGCAGCGGCCTTCGAGTCCGGCTTTCGCTCCGGTAATTTCACTGAACGCCGGCTTCAGCGTCCACAGTGTATGGTATCCAAATCGTGAGTTCGCGGAAGGTTGATACGGGAAGACTTCTTGGAGACTTCTTTGCGACACGGTCAGCAAATGGATGCGGACAATATCAACCTAATTTTCGTTGGTGATGTGTGTGGAACTACATGTTTCAAGGAATCTATCAATCAGGCATGCTTTCTGACATGAGAGGAACATGGCCTCTGCCAAGAACGCAGCCTCCTGCCAAGTGAAGCAGAGAGCAGATGAACGCATAAGCAGGCTGGCATTCGCATTCTCGGACTGAACCGACTCCCACGTCAGCAGGCATCAGATATGCAGCCTGGTTTTTCGGTGCAGGATAACTATAAAAGCATCCACAAGGAGGAACTCCCTCCGTAGAAGCCATTTCTTGGTCATCAGTCAATGCACATGATCGATAACTGCGCCCGACCAATATTGGTGACGACAAGTTGCTCGTTCTATGCATATCCGTTGATCCGCGGAGAATGTAATTGCAAAGGGGCGTAGGAGAAGAGTACTTCCCGAGTTCCAAGTCAAATTGATATAAATGCCCTGAAGATCGTGCCTTGATTGCATTCTGGAACGACCCCATCATGACTGTGTCTAACAAACAACTTGACCACAATTGAACCATGCGCCGAGTCCTCGTCCTCTCTTACCTGGCGCTTCTCGCCAAAGCGCAAAAGGTGGGCGACCTCCAGCAAGAGGTCCATCCCAAGCTCTCCTGGAAGCAATGTACCAGCTCCACCTGCGACACAGTCCAAGGTGAGATCACCATCGACGCAGAGTACCGCTGGATCCACGTCGTCGACGACTGGCACAGCTGCTTCGAGCGCCAGGAGTGGCAGACGGACTACTGCAACTCGACGCAATCATGCACCGAGCGCTGTGCCGTCGACGGCGCCTACTACCCCGGCTACGGCATCGCCACCAACGGCGATTCGCTCTCCCAGCAGTACGAGACGCCGATCGACTTCAGCAAGAGCTGGAACTCCAGGGTGTTCCTTATGGAGGAGGGCGGGGATAAGTATCAGACGTTCTCGCTGCTTGGGAACGAGCTGGCCTTCGATGTTGACTTGGGGACGGTGCCGTGTGGGTTGAATGGGGCGTTGACGTTTTTGGCCATGGAAGCTGACGGGGGGTTGGAGAGGTATGATGGGAATGAGGCGGGAGCGAGGTATGGGACGGGGTACTGTGATGCGTCGTGTACAAGATCGTTGAGGTTTGTCGGTGGTGAGGTGAGTCATCCCGGTCTTTGCGCTTGAAATGTTATACACTGACGTTGATATGATCCGAGGCCAACTTTGACGGTTGGCATCCTTCCGCTTGGGATCCCCTCCGAGGCGAGGGCGCCCGCGGCGCATGCTGTCCTGAGTTTGATGTCTGGTGAGAGCCCTCTATTCGTAGTATGTGTGGCATGGCTCATCGTCATAGGAACTCCAACTCCAGAGCTTTCCAGACATCTTCCAAGATATGCAGCCGCTTTAACTCCTATTCCGTTTGCGAAAACGAAGCCTGTGGCGGGGACCGCCTGCGGCAGTGCGACAGTGACGGATGCGACTATAACCCGTACAGGCTTGGTGTCACGGACTTTTACGGGATCGGAGGGGACATGAATACGTCGAAGAAGTTCACGTATGAACTCTTTGTGCCCTTCTCTCACTGAGAAATATGTCTAAGCTGATGTTTCTTCAGAGTCGTCACTCAATTCGCGGAGAACAAGATCACCAAGTTCTTCATCCAGGACGGCAAGCGAATCGATGCTCCATCCCCGGCTCTGCCTAACTTTCCCGAAGTCAATGGGTTGAGTAAGGACTATTGCCGGACCAAGACATTGGAGTTCAGTGAGCCGGATACTTTTGAGGAACTTGGAGGCATGGCCCGCCAAAATGACATCCTCCGCCGGCCTATGGTGATGGCCCTGTCTATACAAGATGATGTACGAACCCGTTCGTCTTTCAAAATATATGTCTTGGAAGCAAACTGATGCGAAATCGGCCAGTACTATGCTTGGAACCTTTGGCTTGATTCCACCTACCCTGTCGACAGCGGAAACCAGCCTGGTGCGACGAGAGGGCCTTGTCCATGGCAGGAGAATGACCCGAATGACTTGGACACGCAGTGGGGTTGGTCCAAAGCGTAAGGATTGTTTCGTGTAGGTACAGGAACTTGGCTAATCCTGGCGCAGCAAGATCGCGTGGTCCAATATCCGCTTCGGGCCTATTGGATCTACTGTCAATATTTGACGATGTATGATGGAATGGGAACCTTTTTCATGACGATGCTATCAGTAGAACGAGACGTGGGTATGACAAACGCTAGTGTGGTCGATTTCACAGGCATTTTAACACAGTCATCATCTCGAACAACCATCATTTAGACCCAGACAGTCTCTACCTCAACTCCTTCGCATCAACCCAGTTCCCATGAAGCCCCGCCCTCAGCCTCATAGGCACCTTAACCACCGCCGCCGCCTCCGTGAACTTCCGTGTATCAATAACGTGCAACTCACTAGACATAGTCTTGTAATTGTTGACCAGCACCACCAGAAACCCATCCCCCTCAGCCGCATCCTCCCCTCTCGGCACAAACACCGGCTCCTGAACCATGTGCGTAGATCCAGGATAATACACCTCCAGCTTCCCCGTCTCGTGATCCAAATGCCCCAACGCGTTGTACAGCGGGTGCCCGCCGCCCAGCACGGGCATGATGGCCGCAAAGTCGGTGCCCAGCGACGGGTCCATCATGTCGAACCAGCTGTGCCGGTGCGCCTTGGTGGCGAAGCGGTCGTCGATGCGCGGGAACTCCATGTCGTGCTTGAGAATCACCGTTGGCTTCGGCAGGTCGAGCGAGTGCTCCGTGGCCGTGGGGTCGAACTCGAAGCGGACGTACTCGGCGTGGATGTCGTGCGGGTCCGGGGCGTTGCCCTCGGCGTCGGGCCACCAGAAGAAGACGTTCTTGTCGGTGAGCGGGAGGTCGAAGACGATTTTGCCAGCGGGGGTTTCGTAGGCGTTTGTGGTGTGGCCTGGGAAGGCGTTTGGTGCGCGGAACCACTGGATGGCCATCAGTCAGACTGTTGAGTGGCAGGAATAGGCGTGGTTTGTATTTACCTTAACATCGCTGCCTTTGGCTCCGCGTCGGGGTAGGACGCCGATGTAGATGGGGACATTCGAGTCCCATTGCCAGTGCTCACCTCCAGCTTTTAGTCTCTCGATGTCGCATATCTGGGGGATGATAGGAAAGAGGACCTGCAAAGATTAGTAAAACATATCCCAACGTGGCAGGATTACGGGCTTCAACATACCCAGTTATCCGTCACTGCGAAATCATGAATCATCCCAACCACCGGCGCCACCAGCCACACCGTCTGGTTGAACTTCCCGTCTGCGTCGATACTGAAGTAACACACGTCGGGCGTCCCGTCACCCTTGGCCTCGTACCCAAAGCACACGAGCTCGCCCGTGACGGGGTCCAGCTTGGGGTGTGCAGTGAAGGTCAGGCTGGGCAGCTGGCCGTCAAAGTCGCACAGGCCCTTGGTCTCGAGGGTGATCGGGTCCATGAGGTAGGGTGCAGCATCCTCTTTGATGGCGAGGAGGGACTTGTTGAAGTAGTAGACATTGGTGTTTGCCGTTGTGCGGACTTTGAACTCTACCGCGTCGGTGTATTTGTTGCGGTATTTTCCTAGTGAGCAGTATGTATTAGTGATGTCCAGTTCATATTCCATAACAGTGAAAATATAAGTAGATGAGGAATTCGTCATTACCTGCCAACGCTCGATTTGCTTCTCGTTCGCGAACGAATTTCTCCGTTTTGACATATTTTTGCTGGAAATCAACGTTGCCATTGTGGAAGCGGAACGCCGACACATTTCCGTCACCATTGAACCACTACGCAAACACGCAACAAGTCAGCAATAGTATCGCCAAATTAAAACAAAGAAACGCCATTCAATAAAACTTACAGGATCATTTTCAATAAAAGGAGGAAACTGCGGATCCGGCATGACGCGGTAAAAAGTGCCGTCCAGCTCGGTCGGCACAGCACCGGTAATTTCGAGGTTGCGGACCTCGCCCTCGAACCGGCACGGCTTCATGAAGCCCGAGAACTGGGGCCGGTCGGGGAAGGATTTGGAGGGTGGGGCCGTGGCAGCGGCCAACGAAGCACGGAAGTGGCCGGCCATTTTTTTTTCTCCTTGTGTGAGCGGAAATCGGTGGTGCAGCAATACGAAATTGGCAGCTATCGCAACGGCAACGTAACGAGAGCGAGAGCGGAAAAGCGACGAGGTGTGGGTGGGAAAGACTGGAAGGTGTCCAAAGCTCCTTATCAACGTCCCGGGGGGTGGTCGGTTGTGTTGGCTTTGCCTTTGTCTTGAGGGAGGGTCTTTTTAGGTTTGATTCCGTGGAGGAGAGAAAGTCTAGCTTTTTAAAGTATTCGCCTCCAGCTTGAGTCGTCGTTCTCAAAGTCCGGGGGCGGGCAGTTTTTTTGGTGAAGGCACCGCCGCGGGTACTCCCCGCGTTGCATGTTGTGGTGGATATGCCGGGACCCCACACTCCCCGCGGGCGGCGGCTAGCCCCGCGAAGAAACTTGGTGCCAAGCTACATCGGTCAGGACTTTGCGATTTTCCTGCCCGAGTATGACGGCTCTCACGCAGTATTGGATTATGGATGACGGGGTTAGGCAGAGTCTAACGGCAACTCGGCTTGTTTTCTTCCCTTTGCATATGCTTTTTTGTTTTTGCCGTCTTCTTGCATTGAGTGATCCGCGTTGCTGAGACCACCGGATCGTCCCATGATTCAAGCCGTCGGGGACTGACACCAACCCGAGCCAACTACGAGGGACTCGGCTGTGCTGAGAATGGAGCTACAGAAGTGAGGTCGGCGGTGATGTCCAGACTAGCTTGACCATTAAGTGAGACGCCATTGGTTCATCTGCGAGTACCGTGACCGGGGCCGATTCCTAACTCCCCGGCCCGGCCGTGTAAAGTCCGCGGGACCCACATCTGTCAGCGGCCCGGCGGACATCCACGGCCGTTCAAGGCCGATGGCAGTGATACAAAAGCCGGGACCAAGCACCGGGTTATACTGATTTCGTCCTTCTCATTTCAAAGCTGAATCATTTGCGAATTCTTGACGGCGGCAACTTTGCATCAGTACTCAGGAGCACATCATGGTTTGTATGTGTCGCATGCTCAGCAGGCAGCAAGTGAGAGATGAGTGGCGAAAATTGTCACCATCATCGACGGGGTGCCTCGAAGACTTAGAGCGCATGGCACTGAGCTATTCTTATGCGGCATTTGAGATGACGCTGTGATACATGACACGCTGCGTCAAACGCGTAAACGCATTTCCTGTCATGACCCGCTCAAGGCAATGACACAGAATTTCTCTCGATTCACTCAATGTTGAGAAAGTTCAGAAGCAACTGACGATGTTTAATACCGGGCCTAGAAGCATCATTCAAGGAACACAATATGAGTCTGACAACATTCTGACGCAGTAATTGAGGAAGACTAAAATATTTCATATGAATTATTCACAGTCACAATTCGGAGACATGAAATACGGCGGCGAATCCATATGCCAAAATGGTCTTCTGCAGAATTAGTATTCCAAACGATCCTGGGTCCTGGTACTGCATGATTGAGTCAATTCAGAGACATCAATTATATGTACGCGTCCGTTTGATTTGCAATGCTGCTTACACCATGTAAATTCAAGTAGATATCTCTACAAGAAATAGAACATCCTTCAACCTACACAACCACAAGGCCAATACTTCGCTGAAAATACCCACACAAAGATGACGAACACCATCGTCTCTATTCGTACGATGAGAGTCCACCTGTGGAGGTCCCCAAAGACAGAGAAACTCTCACATCCACACCCACCCACTCCTTTCTTCTGCCCATCCTCATCAACCCTAACCCCCAGCCGAGGAACGCCAAAACGCCAGACATTCAGCACTCGCAAAAGCCCCATAGAAAGCTTAACCCGACAAGCTTCAATATGTGCCGGCTTACGCCGCCTCTGTGTTAACGCCGCCAACCACGTAACCACATCCAGCATATCCTCATTTCCCTTCCCCCCCCGGGCCAGGCTTCGTATTTGGGATAGGCTGGACGGGGGGCAGGAGAATACAACCTTACACTTTTTTACTAAGACTTAGTCTAGTTTCTGGTCTCGGGTACCTGATTGCACCATCAACCGAACGATCTAACATCGGACCAACCCCATTCTCACTACGTATCCCAGCACAAACACGTCTGCCTACCTACCCGTGCCTCCGCCGAGAGAGACAGAGAGAACACGCGCGGGCGCGCGCGCGTATGAACCCACATCACGATCACTACCCCGGCCCCTTCATTTTACTGTACCACACTCTTGGGTTTTGGTTTGCCAAAAACGCCACGGATAGACAAGCTGCACACACAAGCCACATTGGAAAACCCACGCTCCCTTTTAGCCCACTAGCGCATCTCCCGTTCGGCAAACCACGAGTCCACGACTGGAAATCTCCACCCCGAGGGAAGGGGGACAAAAAAAAAAAGGTCCCCTGTATCCCCCACATTCCGACCCAGTTCCTCGTCATCCTCCCTTTCCCGATTGAGTATTCCCGTCTGCTCAGTGGCTCCCTTTCCTTTTTTTTCTTTAATATCGAGGAATGGGTAGATAACATATGATCGACACAGAAACCGCGTGGCATTTTTATTTTTTTCTTCGGACAAGTTCGCGAACCCGAGGTCCAGAATTATCCCGACTGGGGCGGCTCTCCTCTGCAATTAAGTTTCGGATCCGAATGTAACACGTGACGCAAATCGAGATATCCGCGCGGGAATTCAATACCATCGGCGCCTGTGTTCCTTGCCCTGTGAATTTGCCGCTTGCCGTCGTAAAAATCATTATCGTGACTTCCACCGCGAACTTCACGCTTGGCCATTCATCTCCCAAATCATGCCAATAAAGCCACTCACCACTAGCCCAATACTTTAAACCAAACCTTCTCAAGGTGATAGTAACCGCACAGTAAGAAAACACCACCTCCTGTGAAATCTATCCGAACCATAACCTCAGACACATAACTTCCCCCCTCAATACCCCCCACACACTCTCTCCTACATAGCAGCAGCAGCATATATGTGCATATGCAGCTTTTGCACTGCCGGATTGCCAAGCCGCCATCCGGCGCCGACTTTCCATCGAATCTTTGTCGCATTTTGGCAGTCCTTCCACCTACCTCCCGTCCTCCGCCGGCGAACGGCGGCGGCGGCAGCAGTCCTGCGCCGCCCAGGCACACCCAGCGCCCTACCCAGGTTGCCAGCTGCTGACTACATCCTGACCGAAGAAACACTCGACTGCTCTCCCCCCCAATTCCTGCCTTTCATCTCCTAGCCCTGCGACCATCGAAACCTCCCTCCCTCCCACAACACGTGCCTCCGCCAAGAAACAGTCTGCTCACCATGTGAAATGATGCTCACCAAGCTTGCGCAATCCCATCAATTAACCTGCCCCCAAATTTCAAGGCCAAGGCCTCAACCTAGTCTCCTGTCTATCACCGCTGTGCATCTCCCCCCTCCCCTGCTCTGCGCATCTCCCATCGTAACACGTAGGGCCGTCACAGCCAAGAACCCTCCCCTCTGCCCGGCCAAGCCCGGCCGTTCCTCACTTTCCTGCACGGCACGCAGCAAAACCCAGCTAAACCGTCGCAGCTATTTGAGAACCAGAAGATCCCTAAACCAGGGGAGGAGGGGAGGGGAGGCCGGGGGGCCCGCCGCGCCAAGCGAGCCAACAGCAGCAGACGGCCAAGACGTCCTAATCCCAAGAATAAACGGGCAAAAGGGCCACGGAGCCCCAAACATTGGATGGAAAACAAGAATTAACCGGGGCGCCCTACCTATCCGTTGACCGTTCGCCTTCTAGGCTTCAAAACCCGTCTTGGCTTGTTTTGCACGCTGACTAACGAAACGTGGAATCCACACTCGCCCCCCCTCCCTGACGGAGCAAAGCTGCACTCACGGAGCGGAGATCGTCAGCACGTCAAGCGGGTTGCTCACCGACAGATTGACTCAATCATCACCAGATAGTGCGGTACAATGATGTAACAGTTGAAAACGTTGGGTTGATTTTTGATTTTGCTTCTAATCCTGCGGACATGGCTTGTTCAAGCTCGCGGTCCGAAGCCTCCCATCTGCTCGCCCGTCTCAACGGAGCAGGCGGAGAATACAAAGAATCTTTTGAAAACTTCTTCGACTCATCAACTCCATCCGGCCAGATACAAAGTCCATCTGGTGCCCGTCGTCGCTCATGCAAAAGATTTGAAGATGCAAGACAAGCCAGCACACGTGTAGCTCCCTGAACGCCCCCAGGAGGAGCTCGGCGTCGTTGTTTGGGCGAGCCAGTACTGTCCACGGCTCCAACCCCCGACCGCCGGCTCTCTCGCCTTCCCTCTGACCCCGTGACGCGCGGGGTTGGTTGTATATAAAAATGACCAGGCAAGCCCTGCCTTTCCCATGGTTGCGCCTTGTGCCGCCAGCTTCCAGCGAACATCCAAGTGGATTTTTGAACAAATGAAAAAAAAGAAGTGAAAACAAGTAAATGATGTGGTAGTAGATACAGTCCGTACTCCGAACCCGAGAGACCCAGGGGGTATCAATAGGTTGACAGTGACAGTGGAGGTTCGACGGAGGCGTTGTGGTTTGGTACGTAGGCACGGAGCGCCGGTCTATAATGCGTTTTTTTCGATGTATCGAATTTAGGTAGATTAGACATAGAAAATATTATCATTGTCCTGATTGTTGGTAATGCACAATCGTGCAACACGCCGCTCACCGTCGGGGGTGAACGGCGGACGACCATGAGGCCGAGAGGTGAAGGACCCGGCACCCGCTGGGTATCTTGAAAAAAGTAGCGGATATTGCCAGGTCGCAGAAGAATTGGCCTCAGGTCGGCGAGACGTTGGTCGGGTTCAGTCGCCAGTAGATCAAGTGGTGTTCGCAGACAATAGTGCTGACACTTCAGTGGCGTTGGTTCGGGTTGTGCGGGGGGAACTGGTTATTCCTCGCTCGGGCTTGGGCCTCAAGGTACTCAGCGGATCCCGTCGTCTGGCGACCAGGTTGCTCAGCGGGAAGCTTGGTGTCCTCGCGCCTCTGCTGAGGCTGCGCGACAGGGGCGTTGGTCGAAGGGCTGGGCATACCCGGAACGAGGTCGGTGACGGCCTGGGCGATGGACTTGATGACGTATCCACGAAGCTCGCGATCTTCCCTGCTGTCCTCCTTCTCGAGTCTGAATCGCTCATCCTTGCCCATGTTCTGGCGGCGGATATTCCTGATCTCTTGCAGGATGTAAAGGAGAACCTCCTCAGGGCACCTGTTCCTCTCTGAGGCATGTTCGGTCTTGCGGACGTAGCGTCTGGTGACATCGGTGGCACCATCGATTGAAAAGGCGACGCAGTAGGACATCTTCTTGCCCCATCCATCAGTGTATAGTCTCGGGTTGTCCCAGGCTTCCTCGCAGGCATCGACGTGTACCCATCGCTTCTGGTGCTCCGAGTAGACCTCGGTCCAGACGTGATCCTCGGCGTTCCATACCCAACGGACTCGGCCTCCGACGGCACGGCAAAGCATGCTGAAGCAGTTGGCCCACTCGCCGACGCGGCCGCGGCGGGTCTGCAATAACCTCCACACATCACCGTACCTCGGGAAGCGTTCGTAAGCACCGCATTCGCCAGCAGAGCAGCGGTAGAGTTCGACTCGGAGTGCGCCGCAGGCACTCTCATCGGGGGTCGGTGCAGTCATGCCTTGGGCGATTGTAGGCGACATGCAGACAGGGCAAGGGGGGTTGTTGACCCATGTGAAGAATGATCGCTTGAACCATCTGGCGAGGAATTAGAACAGGACAGATGGATCCACGTGAATCGACTTACCTCAGAAGTGCCCGAATAACACAGTCTTGGTAACCCCAGGTAGCCTTGCGTCCATCACCCATACTCATGGCCTCGGCCTGCATAACTTGGCACTCCTCCTCGGCTTCACCGTATATCCGATCAAGCGGTATGCACTGCAGTGCTTCATCCAACAAACCAGGGTTCTCGTACTTGGTAGGGGTTAGAGAGAGGCTGACGAGAAGGTTGCGGAACTTTTGGGACTCGCGGTCGCCAGCGGCGGGGGGAGTAGGGACGATAGGGAGATGGCGGATGGAAGAGTAAGCAGGTGGTGTTGGTGTCATGGATCCATTGTTGCTGTGGGAGGTTGAGGGTCTGCCGGGAGAAGCGAGGCCTCGCAGGTTGGCGCTGCTTGCGGATTCTCTGGGCTGGGGAGTGCCTTGACGAGACGAGCGGAAGTCGTTCAGTCGCTTGTCGCGAAGCAGAGACTCGAACTTTACCCTCAAATCCCGAGCCCACTCCTCGCCGTAGTCCTCGCCATTGCCGTTAGGCGGGCCAGGCGGGTATCCGTTTCCAGCCATTTTGAAGTTGTTGTCGGTAGTAGGTAAAAGTAAATGTCGAGAGTGTCGAAGGGAGGATTGGATGGAGGAGAGTCTTCGACAGAACTCTCCCAAAAGGTCGTCAAAGACAATTTGTGTGGTGTCAGATCAGGGCGGCGGGTGAGTTGGCTAAAAGAGTGGATGTGGTGGGAATCGCCGGCGAAGAGACCACGGTCGTCGTCGTCAGCGCAGGTTGTCGTGTGAATGATTCGTAACGTCGTCGGTGTCGAGTGCCAGTGTCAAGCTGGAGCTGTCCCCTATTGCTGTGGTGTTTGGTTTCCCTCCTTCTTGAGTCCGAGTGTGGTGCTAGTTCGTTGCGTCCCGGCTCGGCAGCGTTCGAGAGTAGTCCTAGCCCAGAATTTGGCGACTTTTGATCGGTCGATCGGAGAGGCGATGGCCGTCTTTTGTCTGGTTGGCGGACACCGAAGTCGAAGTCGAAGCGATCGTGACCGGTCTCGCGAGAGTGATCTCGAAGAACAGGATCGAGTGCTTGTCGTTCGGTAGAAATCGAAATCGGGTTTTCGTAGGGCGACGAAGTGCGGTGTTGAGAGGAAGGGATGAGATGGGGGGGATGGGGGTGTTGAAAGGGTTGGTAGCGGGCGGAGAGGAGGGTGCAATTGGGGGGAGTGAGAGTGGATAACGGGCCAGGGCCCAGGGGGGACTGAATAAAGAGCGTACGCAGCAGTTGACGGGAGACTCTAATTGGTACTGCCACAGCGTGACTGCGCTGCGTGCTGCGTATGCGTAAGTGCGAGCAAAAAGTGAGCGAGAGGGGGGGCGGACGGAGTCGTGGTCGTGGACATGGGGGAAGGACGACGACGAAAGCCTCAGAGAGATGGTGGACGGGGACGGGGGAGGGGGGGTGGGAGGGCAAGCGGGAGGAGTGCGAAGCGTAAGGTCGCATACGCACGCTGCTCTCTGGCTGGCTCCTCATGGGCGGTTTACGCGTAAGCTGTGTGACACCGGCCAATGGCAGGCGCCAGACTGGAGGTGAGTGGGGTCCGCTCAATCCGCCCCGGCACGTACCACGACCCGAGTGCCCCCCCAAGTAGAGGCAAGCGTGCCGGGGAAGGAGGTATCTGCGTACAGGTACTTGCCCCCAGTACCCGTGCCTTCCCTGCAACTTTTGGAGGAGGAGGAGCGCCTTCCATTCTGACTGAGGATACGGATACTGCCTGCCAACTGGACAGCGGGCAACAACGAACCACCTCACGGAGGGACAGAGAGTCAGAGTCAGGCACATGCAGCGGAAAGAAAGCCCACGATCTGCCTCCCGAGGTGGTCACTGGTGAATGTCCAGACAGAAGACAGCCAACTCGAAATTGGACAGGGCCTTGAAGAGCAGCAGCAATCCACAGTCGACAATCCACCGTCCACCACAGCCCGCAGTCCACTTCTCGCAGGGCTGGCTGGCTGGTGATGCCCGGGCATCAGTTCGCAGGCATGTATTCCATCCCATCCCATCCCATCCCACCCCGAGCAAACCAACCGACGGACGGCTTACGGATGCGCCAAGTGACGAATGCTCTTATCGATAAATCCCGTCGCCTCCCACTTACCAGACGCGCCAGGCCGAGAAGAGACGTTTGGAGGGGCCCCAGGTAATGAGGCAGTCCTTTTTTCTTGCGCAGCCGCCCACAGGAGCAACGCAATCTTGGCAGAGCCCAGGCAACGGCAACGCAATCCTCCCGGTGACGAGGCCGGGACGGACACTACCTTACGGATACTCTGTACACTCTGAGCTGTTTCTGCTCCAGTGCTCCTGCTGAGCTGAGCTGAGTGTCGCCGACTCGCCGCCGCCGGTTGAGATCCGCGCAACGCAGACGCAAGACGCAGGCAGCATGTACGTACGGATGCTGAATCGAAATGAGATTGCGACTCTGTCTTCCCCATACAAGACGAATCACTTGCGAGACCGAACGAGGCTGAGAATGGCGACGACGATGGCAATATCGAGTCTTGTCTTGGCATCGTGTCTTTGTCGTGATGGATCATCACCTGCTCTGTTCCAGGAACGGGTTGTGGGCGATTTGATCAGGACGCATTCTCGTCATGAGCAGCAGCAACAAACATCACCATCACCAACAATACCAGCACCACCACCAAACATCTTCAACACTGTATCTACCTACTGTGTGTTCAGCGCACCCGCGACACATGGAGCTGGCAGCATGTACCGGTACCTCGGCCATGTACCTAATTAAAGGCGCTGTCACTGGCCAGAGCAAGATCCCCCCCTCCTCCCCTCACACACTTTTCCCGCTGGAGTCGCCGTGTGTATGGAAAATAAGGGCGATGACGAGGCGTGGCTGAGGCCTATTTCGTCTATTTCCAGCGGCGGCCAGCGGCAGCCCGCGGCAGCCCAGGCCACCTGCAGCGGTTTTAGCCTTTTGGATTGGCTCCATCCGTCCCAGATCTGTGGCTCAGCTGGCCCCGGCGCCTCACCTCAGCCCTCACCTCCCGCTGCCTCCCTGCTCCAGTCTCCCTGCTCCAGTCACAGTCGTCCCGTACGAACTGAGCGCGGGAGACGGTGCTGGGTGTCTTGCTGGGCGTGCTGGGTGTGCTGGGGGAGCTTCCCATCCATTCTGTAACTGGGTCGAGAACCTTGGGGAGGGAAGAGGCCTACGGATGAGCCCAGCTCCGGCACCAGGCGCCTGCCGGCCGTGACCGATTACGACAGCACCGGCTGCCACTGTCCGTTTTGCTGTGCAGCAGTTGTCATGCAGCATGGGCATGCTCCTTCCTGCTGCTGTTGCTGTTGCTGTTGCTGCTGCACCTCTTGGCATTGCACTTGCTCTTGCTCCTGCTCTGGCTGTCTTTGTTTCGCAGCTGCCCTTTCCCATCTTGCATTTGTGGCAACATCAAGCGAGGCAGCTTCGCAGTGCAGCAGGCAGGCAGAAACAGAAACAGCAGCGACTGACACCTGACACTAACAAAGCAGCATCCATTGGATACCTACCGTAGGTAAGGTAGAGGTAGAGGTAGAGGTAGACAGACGATGGGTTTCTTCCACTTCCACACTAGCCTCCTGAGGCTCAGGCTCTTTCGCCGCTGCACATCATTGCCGTTTATCCCAGCATTCCCGTCCGCAATCTCGCAAACACGCAACCACATCCATCCCAACCACGGCACCTTTGTCCGCTTCGCCAACGAGCCCCATCAGATCAAGCCACAGCTGGCTGTCCCTCCCTGCCCTCTGGGCCTCTTGCGCACCCTCACGGACCACACGGCCTCTCGAGATCGTCGAGTGTCAGCAGCTACGGCGACGGTACGGTACCTATCGCTAGAACGGATGCTGGTGGCCAGCACGACATCTCAAGCGCAAGCGCCCACGAGGATCGCCATGTGAGACTAACCGCTCATCAAACCAGCAGCCACTCCAGATCCCGTCCAAAAACGGTCCAAAATGCTTCTCTTAGCATTCCGTGATAAGGGACGTTTTGCTCCTTCCGCCCTCTTAGTGGCTGTCGCTGCGACTGTCACTGCACTGCACCTCTTCGATACCATTAGAAAGTACTACCACACCATCTCGCTTCTTTCGCGTCTCGTCGGCCTTTGGACCCCTAAAACTCTGTCCCTGGTCCAACTCCTGCGCAATCTTGGGACTTTCTGCTGCCCTGCATTCGCCTGTGGCTAGTGTCCTCCGGAAACCGCTAAGCCGCCAGCTCCGGCCACCGCGTCCAGAGGACATCCAAGGAGAGACACGACGACGACGACTCAATCCAGTCCCTCCCCCCAAAACTTACGTGACCACATCCCATTGTACAAAAAAAGCTTACACGTAGTGCGACACCTCTATTTCACACTCTCTTTTCCTTGCGCCATCTCCCATTGGCCATCCGTTCTCATCGGCAAAGGCGCGGCAGGGGCTTGACGGCCATCTGCACTCAACTTCAGTCAGGTACACACTCAAAAACGAGTCAAAGTACTCAGGTACTCCTGGTCTTCGAAACCCCCCGGACTCAAGGTTCCTGCCTCTTTCGCCTCCCACTCAGCCTCGTTTTCCCCTTCCCGGTCCTGGTCTCTTCCGGTCCGCGGACGCTCTTTCAACAGTTCCATTTTAGCTGCACTCGTTTCCCCGATCCCCGCATCGCCCATCGCGATAATCACCAGATACCCTTGGCCACTCGACTGCCAGTTCGTCAAGTCGTGGCTGACGAGGCACCGTTCGCGAAACTTGGCCCAGCTGGCAGCTTGGTAGCCTCATCCGCCAAAGCTTGACTGTCCCTGGCCCATCCATGGGACAAACTGGCACTCAGTAATAATGTTCGAATACAACACACTCCGACAAGCACCTCTGGAGCTTCTTCTGCGGGCCATTTCTTCCCGAAATCTTCTAGCGGTCGCCCTGAACCATGAGTGATAAGCTCTCCAATCCAAAGAGATCCTCACCCGATCGAGGTCTGATCGCACGTCAAGCCTTGTGTTACGTTACGTGGACTTGCGTCAACGGTGGGCTCGTCAAATCGTTCTCGCAAAGTCAAATGCCCGTCGCGTCTGCCCCTACTTACACTGCTGCGATGCCTGAGTCTGCGCACTTTCAACCTCAGGCTCGCGGCTGTACGGCAGTCGGAGTGATTGGGTTTGATGAGATGAACCGAGCAGTTGGTTTTTCTCAGACGGTCTCTGACGAGGGCAATAATCCTCCGGCACCATGATGACGAGTCAGCGGCCGAAAACCAAAGCACGAGTCCAAGTCGGCTCAAGAGGGCCTGGCCGCGCGCCGTAGCCACTGGCGCTATCAACCGCCATTCTAACACACAATCTGGCCGCCGTCAACCCATCACCAGTTCTTGGCAATTTTGCAACTCGACATGTTGAATCCATCACGAACGACAAGGGTCTCTCTTGCAGGCCGGTTCCTGGCGATTTGAAATCTCAACACAGTTCCTGGGACTCTTCTCCAGAGACTCCCCACAGCCTGGAACAGAGGCCCTGATCGGCGACCACGATGCTTTTCGCGGGCGACCCAAATTGGGTGCAGGCTTGATGTGTCAACACCCCTGGTGTGGGCCTTAGCGGCTCAGTGACGCGTCATCCACCATGTCTCACGTCGCTTCTCCAATGGTGGCTTGCGTGGTGTTCCAAACCCGTTGCCACCCCACTTCAGACCGCACTCCTTCTCGTCTCGAACTGCCACAAAGGCGTAGCGAGCGACTTGTCGAATCCCCATTCTCGCCTTATTCACGAATTAGAGAGCAAAGGTGTTGCTTGATTGGCCAAGGGCCAGAAATGCCCAAGCTTCCCGCTGCTCAGAAACCTCTCATTCCATCAGTCCACGTCGGCTGTCGGCAGGCTTGCCAAGGGGCCCTGCATCGAACCGGCCAATAGTGCCTCTCCCACCTCCCGTCTGCAGAGGGCGGCATCTTCGACTTCCAATTGTATTGAAAGGAACAATAGCAGGATGCATTTGGTGACGAGGGCTGTATGGTGGAAACGAAACAGCAGAGTGGTGGGAACCACAAGTGAGGGTTGGTGTTGGGCGGTCTGAAGGTGGCCCACGATGGGACGAACGACCCAAAACCACCTCACTCCCGTGGACCATGGTCCCCCAACCCTACGAGATGCAGGCATTGCATGGAAAGACGCCTAGTCCGTCCAGGTCGGCATAGCCCGATAAATCTAGGTACAGATTGCGCTCTCTTTCAGTGCCCTGGGAATCACGAGCCGGACTCCGAGTTACGCGAACTTCTAAATGAGCAGGACGTCAACTTCTTTCCCTTGCCTGGATGCAGTCTTGTCGCGAGTGCCAAGACGCCGACTCATGTCCATTAAGACGTGTCGTCTATCCAGAACCTCAGGACGTCAGCCAGATTGAACTCCGCCCCGGGCTGCGTATTCCCACGATCTCTTGGCCCCCATTTCGCCCCTTCTTCTCACCCCGTGAAACCGGGAGGTCACGATTCAAACATCGAGATGACGAACGCTCATCCCAACTTCTCCTTCCGTTCTTTGTTTTCACGATGCTGTCACAAACCGCCCACAAAGGAGTACCCGCCCCCAAGTTTCCGGGCTCGCTTTGGTGTTGGATGGTACGGTCACCGTGCTGGCGTCTCACAGCCTTTCGGTCTGCCCCCAGTCACGGGATCATGTCTAGCGACATTGCCCATTCTACCTACCGAGGGGAAAAGGAAACGGCGAAACCTTGCGGCCGTCGATCTCGTTGTCCTCGGCCCCAGCCTATCGGGCCTGGCTTGCGTGGTCTGACCCGGCCGGTTCGTTTGTCGTCGGTTTGTGTGCGAAGGAGGACGGAAGGGAGGGGGGTGCTCCAGAGAAAGCTCGAGGCGGGACGCGCGTACCCTAGACCCTTCCCTTCCTATCCATCCTTGCAGATCAGACATTGGACCACAGCGAGAGAGACACAACAGTCTGCTAGTCGTCGACTACCTTGCTCTATTCGTATTAGCCTCGTCGATACCCGCTCCCGGCGGTCTTTTCTTCGCTTCGCTCGTTGGCGAGAATATTAAGGTATCGGTTCACAAGGGAAGATGGACTTTCGTGGACAAGCCAGCAGGGCAACATGGGCAAAAGACTTGACTCCCTGCCCTTGTCCCTGGTCCCCCTTCGTCTGGTTCTTCAGATATCTGGTCTATCCAAAGTGTGACTAAGCTGGTCATCTTCTTTGAACAGATACATCCCGGTGGGAGGATGCGGCGGTGCCGGTGCCTCGGACTCGCTACGTACTAAGTACAGGCAGACGTACGGGTTGAGTACGACCCCCACACTGGCCGCGACGCCAAGCGGATATTTGATCCCGTTTTCTGAGTACGCTCGTCCGTGTAGTAGAAGACTGATCGTCGGATTATGAATTTCACCGCGTAGACGGCAGCATGGGCACCTGACTCTATGCCCACCTGTCGTCTGTATCCGACGGTGTGAACTTTTTGAGATGACGGATGACGCAGCAGCAGAGGCCGGAATCGTGGGGGAGGGGGGAAGCGGATTTTGTTTCTTCGCTACGGACGGCAATGACGATGTTCAGACCAATGTATCGAGATCCCGGCACGACACGGGGTTCCCGGTCGTTGCAAGCCTTGTTTAACTCAAGCTGTCAGAGTGTCGAAGGTGGATGACAAGGTGCCGGGAAGAGGGAGCTTGTCAACATCGACAAGGACGCGGCGTCAAGGTTGGAGAAAGGCGAGGTTGAAGCTTAAACTCGTAAGCTCCCCTCGATAGTCGGTTTGGATTGCGCCGCCTCCGGGGCCCATGGCCTACGTGTTGGTTCTTGGCCGGAGCTAGACATGGGATGATCACTTGTCGACTGCCCACGCTCATCACGGTGAACGCGAGTTCCGCCATCTACGGCGGGATTTCGTGCCGACTTTAGCGGGATGGACACACCGAGGCAGGCGCCGTACGCGCGAACAGCTTGTCAGCCTGGCTCTTTTCCCGCGGCCAATGCCTGGAGACGACTTGTCATCGGGCTACGCCCGGGGGAGATGGGAGCAAGCCCGGGTGATGGGGGTTTACGCAGGGCTTGGCCTCCTCCCCCTCTGTCCCATCTACTGCGTGTCAACTGTGGACGCCGGGACGGCGAGACAAGCTTTTGCTCTTGTTGCGTTCGCCGCGGGGCGGTCAGGCTTAGGCGAGCGTCACTGTGTCTTTACGGAAGGGCTTGTGTAGTAGGTTTGTGGCCAACGTTGGATTCCGAATAAGACATCTCTCCCACTTGTTTTGTCGTCGTCCGTCCGTCTGCGCCCATCTTCCGGACGGGAAACGGCACACATGTCATGAGAACTTCGCACTCGGTCTCAGCGGCCTGAGCACGAGGTGGCAGACAATCTTGTTGAGAATGTTTCAAAATAAGGGAACTTTTCTCTAATGCCATTACCCTCATATCTATGAGAACTAACAAAACGCAGATGAGATCATACGGGGGGGTTGGTTGGCCACCTACAGCAAGCAGGCAGGCTGATGGAGCCAAGCACACAAACGCTTTTGGCCCTCCCCCCCTTTCACCGCCAAGACCGCAAGACTACGCGGCCTCCTTCTAGGATTTCCCTCTCCTTGTACCTTTTTCTCTTACATCTCCCACTCTTTTTCTTTTCTTGCATATTTACTCCCAAAAGTGAGAAAACCCCTTGTCCACGATGACTAACCAAATTTGACGACATTTGTAGCTGTGTGAGTGTCTCTCGGTCTACAGAAGGATATTGGTAGACTACCGTATGATACAGCAACGAGACAGACTAGATACGTAAAAGTAAACGAAGAAACATGAATAATTGTAACGGTGATCCTTTTTCTCTCCCTCCTATTTTCCTTTGCCCTTTTCCTTTCCTTTCTTTTTCCCACTTCGCCCATTGGCGGTGAGGAGAGAAGGACAGCCCAGCCCGTCGAGGCGGGTGTGTGAGAGATAGACAAACACGCACCAAAGGAGGAGAGGAAGGGGTAGCGCCGAAGTTGACCGAGATTTGGTGTGGGCTTCGATCTGGCCATTCATGCTGCACGACTGACTGACCTGACCCGACCTGCCTTGCTGCGTCCACGGCCTTGGTGGCTCGTACTCGCTCGCTCGGCAACCCGAACTAAGCCCCCCTCTCTCTGCCTCCTCTTCCTCCTCCTCCTCCTCCTCCTAGGTCCTGTCTTCCCAGCTGTGCCTATGACGCTTGTCCGGGAAATGAGCGCCCCGCTGAGATGCGTGCCCACGAAGGGGGGTTGGTTGGTTCGCCAGAAGGGTAGGGCAGAGAGTGTTGGACACACACTCTCTCACCTCTCCCATTCGTCGGCGCCAAGGTACCTCTCGGGCAGGTCCACCTCCCACAGCGGCCGCTCGACGAGGACGGCCTCGAGCGACGCGGCGCCGGTGCCGGAGAGCGGCGCTATGCCCAGGATCGGACGGTACTTGTACGTGTGCCACCAGCGGGTCTTGCCGGCGCCCGCGCCGTCCTCGGCCTGGGTCTCTGGCTCCTCCTGGCGGCCGCGGAGCGTGGCGAGGCCGGACTCGGGCTCTTCCGAGTCGGAACCCGCGGCGGCGGCGTCGTCGGCGGAGTCTGCGTCGGAGTCGATGTCCATCGCGTCGGCGGGGGCGCGGGATTCAATGTCGTCTTGCCACTCCTTGGTGCCCTTGGCCGCGACGAAGCGGTCGACCTGCGCGGGGACGATGGCGCCGATGGACATTTTGGAGCCGGCGCCGGAGTCGGGGCCCTTGCGCTTGCGCTTGGTCCCCGCTGCGGCTGAGTGGACGACGACGGCGGTTTGCGGGTCGGCGACGGTTGGGGACGGGGCGGAGAGGTCTTGGGAGAGGTCGAGCATGAAGAGGAAGTTGATGCCGTAGATCCAGACGCGCGGGCCCTGCCAGAGGGCGCCCTTGGCGAGGTCGCGGGTCTCGCGGATGGTCGGGGGCAGGCGGGAGACGGGGTTGCGGCGGGACCAGGCGTTGAGGGAGCCGGCGGCTGGGTTGAAGATGAGGATGTGCCAGGCGGTTGTGACGGCGGCGAGGGTGTACTCTGGGGTGTTGTTGCCGGTGGTTGCGAGGTCTGGGGAGAAGGAGAGGACGACCGGGGTGGCGGGGAGTTTGGGGAGGAGGGAGGCGGTTGGGTTGCGGATCCAGCGCTCTGTGGCGGCGTCGGCGGAAGCTTCGTCAGAGTCAGAGTCGGAGTCGGAGGCGGAGTCCTCCTCGTCGTCTTCGGCGCGGGGGGACGGAGTGCCGAAGACCCAGGTGTCGATGTAGCCGGCCAGGTCGGCGGCGGCGAGCATGCGGCTGTCGGGGGAGAAGGCGAGGTGCGCGACGGTCCTCTCGTAGCTGCCGAGGCCGCCGTGGGACTGGTGCTTCGGGATGTTGCGACGGAGGCGGGCGATGGCGCGGGGCTTCTCGATGGTCACGGTGTTGTTGTCGCTGTCGCGGGTGATTCGCGCGACGAGGACCTTGGAGCCGTCCTGCACCGCCGCGAGCCAGGCGCCGTCCGGGGAGAGGATGACCTTGCTGGCGCCGTTGGAGGCGAAGGACGCGGGGACGGGGATGGTCGAGACGGCCACGTCGGAGGGCTTGGTAGGGTTGCCGTCGTGGCGGAGGTGGAAGGCCTTGAGGGCGGTCGGGGTGGCGACGGCGCAGAGGGAGCCGTCGGGGGTGATGGAGGCAGAGGAGATGGATGAGTCGCCGTTGACAAGGATGGTCTTGAGGAGCTTGCGGTTGGCGTCGAGGTCCTTCTCCTTGTCGGCGGGGGCGACGCCGTCGCCGAAGAGGCCGTCGAAGGAGTTTTGCAGCTTCCAGACCTCGACCTGGTTGTCCCACCAGTTGATGAGCAGACGGGCGTCAGGCGCGCTGGCGAGGGGGGGAGTCTGGGGGAGGTGGGGGAGGGTTCTGTGGTTCTCGCGGCCGAGTTCCTTGAGCGGGAGGACGACGGGAGAGGCGTCGGGGCCTTTTGACGTTTGATTAGTGACTTGTGTTTGCGTGACGAGAATGCGAAAAGCTTACCTCCTGTGACGACGATGCTCACGCTCCTGCTCTCGAACGAGGCCATGGCCTTGACATCGTGCTCGTGGTATTTCCTGCTCCAGACCTTGCCCCATCTGGCGCCGTTGCCGGAGGTCTTTTTGTAGAGGACGGTGCGGCGGTCCATGCCGCCGCTCATGATGGCGGTGCCGTCGGCGCTGGTGGCCAGGCTGAGGGCGTCCTGGCGGTGGCCCTGGATGCGCTGCGCCTGGGTGTACGTCTTGCCGTCCCAGATGATGACCTGGCCCGCCGAGTCGGCGGACACGATGTCGCCCGAGGGCAGGGTCTTGACGCTCCAGACGATGATGTCGGCGCGCTCCCTGGCGCCGGCGTCCTTGCGGTCCTTCTCGGGGCCGATGGTCATCTTGCTGAGGCAGGAGCCGCGCTTGATGTCGTAGACGCGCAGGGTGGAGTCGGAGCAGCCGACGACGAAGGTGTGGCGCGACTGGAAGGCGATGCTGACCATCTGGACCTTCTTGGTCGGGGACTTTACGAGGATGCGCTGGAAGCGCAGCTCGCCGTCCTCGACGGAGTAGAGGGCGAGGACGCCGTCGATGGTGCCGGCGACGAGGCGGGTGACGGGGTCGGAGGGGGAGGCCGGGGGCTGGGCGGCGAGGCACCAGATGTCGCCGTGCTGGCCGGAGGCGTGGCGCAGGGGGCGGCCTGTCTCGAGGTTCCATTCGGTGACGGCGGAGGTGTAGCCGATGCTGAAGAGGCGGGCGCGGCCTGGGATGGTGGTGCCGCCCGGGGCAGAGGAGGTGGTGTTGTCATCGGGGTCGGTGACCCAGACGAGGCCGTCGACGGAGCGGTCTGCGCCGGAGAGGAGGACGGTCTCCTGGAGCCAGGCGCCGTTGAGGGGGTTCCAGATCTCGATGTCGCCGTTCGCGCGGCCGACGGCGAGGCGGGAGAGGGCGGAGTGTTGCTTCGTGCGGGCGGAGGGGTGGGAGAAGGCGAGGGCGTTGATGGCGGAGGGAGGGTAGGCGATGAAGCGGCAGCGGTGGAGGTCCATTGTGGTTTGTGGTTTGGCCTCCTGGCCGGGGCGACGAGAAGCTGAAGGGGGTATCAATTGAGCTCGATCGAGGGTATGGAATGCCCGTAGAGAGTGAGGCAGCGGTTCGTCGTCGTCGTGGGGGGTGCGAGGCTGGCGATGTTGAGTTTGGTCTTTTCGCAGTTTTGCCTCGTCGCTGGTCTGGGGAAAAAAAAATAAAAAAAATTACGGCTGCCAAAATTTTGTCGGCGTTCGGAGCGATGAAAAATAATTAAGGTGTGGTCTGTGCCTAGTGTGCCCCTCCACCCCGCCGGCGGGAGGCCATCTGAGAGGATGAGGCCGTGAGAGGGCCAAGCAACGGCCAAACAGGGACTTGGCTGATTCTTTCTGTACCTTGGTGATTGTGTGCATTGCTGCGGCTGTCTTCGTTCAAACGGACGCTGTTTTAGTGGTTGGCTCCATCTGATGTTTTCGCTTGTTGGTTCGGGTTTCTTATCAGCCAACGGGATTGAAGTTGGCATCAGCCGGTGCATAGTGTTCTCTCTCATTGCAAACACGAGAGGTGACAGTGCCGCGCGTCATTGGGCTTCCACCGGTTGACGGTTGCCAATTGGACCCCTTCTGCATCGGCCAACACCTTCGTCTATTATGTAAGTTGCCTTGGTTCTGAATGCGAGCTGCGGGCTGACTGTGTCAACTGGAATGTAGAGGTGGAAAGCGCCGAACATGTTGCTCAAAGCGGCCATCTCCGTGACTTGAATGGTCAGTTGTCAGAATGCAAATGTACCTTGTTGTTTTATCTCTCTTCACAGACTTGCCTCAACGAAACTGTAGACTCTCAGGGTAGGTAGTAAGAAAGGAAAAACTTTCTGAAAACATTCAAAACAATGAGCTTCCGAATTACATCAGCGTGTCTCCATATCACTCTCAAAACCAACCACAGAAAAAAAGGCGATTCATGCCCCCCTCCGCCCCTCATTCCGCTGTCTGAATCTCAACTGCGACACCTAAAAGTCGCATTGAAACTTCACAACCCCTGCCAACCCGCCCGCCGCCTTATCAATCAGCAAGCTTAGCTAGGGATAACTGCCTTGGCTAGCTTCTCTCGCGGTTGCAGCTTTCCCAGCTCAGGCTTGCCGAGTCCCGCCGATTCGTCATCCTCCCGCCAAACCAAGCACTGAACCGCAGCGTGTGGTGCTACCCCTCCCCCTCCTCACCACCCCTCCACCCTCCACCCTCCACCCCCTCCGAGCTTTGTCACGATCGCGCGCCGCTCGTCACACCCGGAATCCGACCTCGCCCGCAGATTCTTCTCCGATTGCACAGCGCGCAAACTCCAACTTTTGAGCTCGTCGCATCCCCTTGGCGACGAATTGACCAACGAACTTTCTGCACGCCAAACCTGCGCCACGTCTGTAAACTATCAGCGACCATGGATTTCAACAGCTCCTCGCCGTTCCCCGAGGGCGTCATATCCTTCCTGGATACCGACCTGTACAAGCTGACGATGCAATGCGCCGTCTTCAAGTACTTTAGAGACGTCCCCGTCACCTACGCCTTCACAAACCGCACACCCGAGAAGAAGCTGTCGAGAGCCGCCTTCAACTGGCTGCAGGAGCAAATCCGAAGTGAGTAACCCCCCTTGCCCCTCCATGAACCTGCCGTCACGTCGCGGGAACATTTGACTCACCACACGCGCAACAACAGAACTCGGCAACATCTCCCTCTCGGACGAAGAGTACCGCTTCCTCAAGACCCACTGCACCTACCTGACCGACGAGTACGTCAACTTCCTCAAGGAGTTCCGCCTGCACCCGAGCAAGCAGGCCATCGCGACCTTCCACCCCGTCGGCGAAGACACCGGCGCCGACTCCGACATTGGCGACCTGCACGTCGAGATCAAGGGCGCGTGGCTCGAGACGATCCTCTACGAGATCCCCCTGCTGGCCCTCACCTCCGAGGCCTACTTCCGCTTCATGGACACCGACTGGAGCTACGAGGGCCAGGAGGAGCAGGCCTTTGATAAGGGCATGCGCCTGCTCGAGGCCGGTTGCACCTTTTCCGAGTTCGGCACCCGCCGCCGCCGCGACTACCACACCCAGGCCCTCGTCTTCCGCGGCCTCGTCAAGGCGAGCAAGGAGGGCGAGAAGAAAGGCCTGCTGGGCAAGCTGACGGGCACGAGCAACGTTCACCTGGCTATGCGCTTCGGGATCCCGCCCGTCGGCACCGTCGCGCACGAGTGGTTCATGGGCATCGCCGCCATTCACGACGACTACCCCGCCGCGACGGAGCTGGCGCTGCGCTACTGGGTCGGCTGCTTCGGGGGCAAGCTCGGCATCGCGCTGACGGACACGTTCGGCACGCAGGAGTTCCTGCGGTCCTTCAGCCAGCCGGTGCACGCGCTGGAAGGAGAGGACGTTAGCCAGTTTAAGAAGGCGGACGGCACGCTGCAGACGTATGCGGAGCTGTTCCAGGGCGTCAGGCAGGACTCGGGCGACCCGGCGGACTACGTCAAGATGCTAAGACAGTACTACGACAGCCAGGGCATCACGGAGAAGAAGACAATGGTGTTCTCCGACTCGTTGGACATTGACAAGTGTCTGCAGTACAAGGCCATTTCCGAGGCGGCGGGCTTCACGCCGACGTTTGGCGTGGGCACGTTCCTCACTAATGACTTTAAGCACCTCAAGACGGGCACCAAGTCTGTGCCGTTGAATATTGTGATCAAGCTGAGCTCGGCAAACGGGAAGCCGGCCATCAAGATTAGGTGAGTGCCTACCCCAGAGAGTAGGGGTGAGTGTTGCGGCTGATGCTGATGGGTCTCGCAGTGACAACATCGGAAAGAACACCGGTGACAAGGACACCGTGCAAAAGGTCAAGAGCCAAATCGGATACGTTGAGAAGGACTGGCAGGGCGGCGACGAGACGCAGAGATGGGGCAAGGAAGAGAAGGCATAGACGTCACGGAAGGTGCTGTTTTTCTTTTCGGGGGGTAGAGCGCGTCTGGCGACAGATCTGGGGAAGCCGACACAGAGACCAGAAGACGAGAGAGAGAAAGACTGCGCTGGAGAGACTTTATCAAGACTATGGGAGGCATCCAATGTTGGCATTGGCGAAGCATCGATATTAACGACAGTATGGATAGACCGTGAGAATTCTACGAAACTTTTGGAAAGGCGTCGGTCGAGTAAGAATCATTATTCATTGAGAGTCGATGATCGTGTTGCTTGAAAGATAGGGGTGGTTTGGATCCAGTGAGTGCTTTCTCCTTTGCAGGGCCGGCTGAGGAGACATAGGAGAGCTGATGCTACCAGACGGCTGAACGGCATCACACAGTGTTAGCCTTCATCCCGGCGACTAGAGTCAATGAATAGGGCAACATTGAACGAGTCACCACTGTTTCTAAACATGCAAAGAATGGGAAGTGTGCGGAGGAGTTACTTCCCTGGGAGCCATCTAGATGACATCAAGCAGGTGCAAATGCAGGCTTGCCTACCTCCTCGGCTTCATGGCAATAGGTACAGCCTCCATCTCCTTCCCTTGGTCGCAATACCTCCTTCCTTCACCCATCCCTGGAAAGAGAGCAGCGCCCCCCTTCCCATCGTGTCATGGACAGCTCCCCTGACCTCTATAGTGCTTTCCTGAAATCGTTCTTACCTCCCCAGATGGGAAACTACCAGGCGCGGTCACGTCAGAGTATATCACCCGTCTGCCTCTTCATCCCCCAACGTATCCTCTTCTTCTCCCATCAACATCACCACACGACCTCCTCACATCCCACTCTCGCTACAATTTTGGCTCGTTTTCTTGGAACCCGGTTTTGGAACCTTCATTCCCACTGGCAGTCCTCATCAGAACAAATCTCGTCATTTCACTCATTCCATTCGTGCTTTGATAGCCCCAATCGCCCACCATGTGGCCCACCTGTCCTTCGGGACCAACACCTCGACAGAGGCAGACGACAGTCGTCATCAGTCTGATCATCCTGGCTCTCCTCACAGCCTTTGCCGTTACCCAGGCAGTCCAGCCAATTCTGCAGGAAGACCGCTCCAACCTCGTCGCCAAAAGCGATCTAGATGTTGAACGCAGACAATTCTTCGGCGTCGACTCACTTCCTGGTAACGTCTTTCGTCAACTTGCTCAAGCTCCCGACGAAGACCAGCCAGCCATCACCACTCCTCTTCCTGCAGCTCCAGTCAGCGGCAACAATCAACCGCAAGGCCTTATTGGCGCTGTTGGTGGCGCTGTCGGCGGCGCTCTGAGCCATATCACAAGCCATGCTGGTGGGATCGTCGCAACCCTGACTTCTAGACGCGCGGGAGGCGCTGCCGCTCCCGCAGCTTCAACAGTCAATCTTGGCAATGTTGTTGGCACCCTCATCGATGGGACACCGGTCCAGAGTCTGGTGAACGCAGCTGCCAGCATCGGCGGCAGTGTAGCTCCAATCGTTCCGTCAATTCTGTCCGGCATTACAGGAGCACCCAATCCTGCCGCATCCTCGGCTGGTGGTCAACTGTCGGTCCCCGTTCCTGGCGTGACCGAGGCTCCTCTTGATGCCAATCTTCCCATCATCACGGACACGCTTGCGCAACCCGTCGGCGCTGCAACATCTCTCCTGAACAACCCATCTACCTCACTGCCATCGGCTGTCGCTGATGTTACAGAGTCTGGAAATATCATGACTTCTATGGTCCCTATCGGCAGCTCCGATCCCCTCAGCAACCCCGTCATCCCGGATTTGAGCAGCAACTTAGGTGCGGCCACAGTCATCCTACCTGAGTCTCCGACACTTCCTACGGATCTCGGTGGGCTCAACGCGCCACAGCTGCCTGACGACCCCAACTCCGCGTTATCAAGTGTCTTAGCTTCAGAGGTCATAGCTTCCGTCTCTGAAGCTGTCAGCGAGGCCACCACTGTCATCCCTATAGTGGGAGATGCTCCAAGTCCGGTCACTACTCTGGGAAATGCAACTGAGTCTGAGCTGTGCACTGTCGTCAACATCGCCAAGGGTATTCCAACATTTCTTGCCGTACCTTGCTCTGCTGTTCCTTCGAGATCATCAAGAGTTCCTGCGTCCGATGCGATGCCGGCAAGTGGAAGTGCTCTTGGTTCAGTCACACCAGTCCCGTCTGCTCCATCTGCATCTCAACCGGCGAATGGAAACACAGGCAGCGGTTCTCCATCATCTCCAGCTGCCGGAGCTACCTCTCAAGGTCCCTCAATGACAGCAAGCGCTGCTGGCGGACAACAATCGTCCGCTGCCCCGTCCGCTGCTCAGTCTGCTGCTCCGTCTGCTGCACCGCCTTCTGGTGGCCAGTCATCACCCATCTCTCCGTCAGCTGGCAATGGCCAGTCATTGCCTGCTTCTCCGTCCGCTGGCAATGGCCAGTCATCGCCGGCTTCGCCGTCCTCTGCCGGAGGTGGAAGTCCTGCACCCACGGCATCAGCACCCCGCCCTGAGACTTCAAGCCCCAGCAATGGCCAGCCTCAGAACACCGACCGAGGAGGCCAAGCACCCGCATCATCGGGCAGTCCTACGACACCGCCTGCACCTGGTAAGTCGCCGTCGCGCGGAGATGATTGACAAAGCTGACATGATTTCCTAGCCAATTCTGCTTCTGCGAACCCTGGCCAGTCGGATGGAGATGCTCCCGCTCCTGCCCCTGCGTCTCCTTCAGCACCTGCAGCGAGCCCTTCAATCACCGTCGCCGCCGAGACTTCACCGGCCGCTTCACAAGCCCCTTCGCAAGCTCCTGCTGCGACTCCAGGTGGAGGCAACAACCCTGGAGCATCTCCAACGAGTCAATCCGGTGGCATCTTTTCTGTTGAAGAACCAGAAGCCCCCGCACCATCGGCAAACGTTCCGCCGTCTACTCCCGTCATACCCATTTCCGACTGTCCCGCAGTGGTTCAATGTCCAGCATGCCCAGCGTCTCCCTCCAAGCCACTCTCTGGTTCTTGTCCTTGTCCCGGGAGGGGATACTCATGCTCGGAATGCCTCGACGGCTGGTTCTGCCCCCCTCAGGAGACCCCAATGGTACCTGCTCCATGTGGTATGGGCTGGCCTTGCTATCACTGCAAAGGCGGCTGGTACTGTGCCCCTTCGGACGCAGGTGTGGGATCCGGAGGCGCCAACGGACCGTCCAATGTGGTCATCGCCACGGTGACTGCTTTCGTTCTCCCTGGACCTACCGCAGCTCCCGGAGATGGCGGCAACGGTTCTGGCAATGGTTCTAACAATGGCAACGGCAACGGCAACGGAAATGGCAATGGCAATGGGAACGGCAATGGGAACGGCAATGGCGACGGTTCTGGAAACGGTGCCGGTGACGGCTTCAATGGAGATGGGGCTTCGTCGACTCCCTGCTCTACGGCAAAAGATTCTCAGCCCACAGACGCCTCTGGAAATGGAGATGGCAACAGTAGCCCAGCAAGCAATCCCAATGATGGCTCTGCTAACGGCAATGGAACCCCCAATAATGGCGACCCAGACAACGGGAAGCCTCCCGGCGACGGTTCAGGCAACGGCAATGGTGCTGCATCGACACCCTGCTCTACGGCAAACGGAGGTCAGCCAACGGGCAATGCATCTGCAAATGGCGCAGGTACGGGCAACCCACCAGCCAGCGATCCCAACAATGGTTCTGGCAACGGCTCGGGTGACAACAGTGGAGGCTCTGGTAACGGTGATCCCGCTGTTACGCCCGCGAATGCCGGTCCTGCCAACGCCGCAACTACACCGTGCACAACTTCCAATGGTGGCCAACCTACCGGTGGTGGTGTTGCTGGGGCACCTCCGAGCAGCACATCTCCTACTGATCCCAACTACGGCTCCGGCGCAGGCAATGGCTCAGGAAATGGCTCGGACAACGGCTCGCCTGACACGTCTGGTACTTCTGGGCCAGCCAGCTCTCCTGATGGGAATGGAGCGTCTCCTGCACAGTCTCCTTCCAATCCCAATCCCAGCTCTGGGAGCAACACTGGCAATGGTGGTTCTTCTGCAGACGGTTCCGGCAACGGCAACGGCAAAGGAGACTCTGGTGCCGGAAAACCTCTGTCTGATTACGGGGCCTCGCCAGCAAACCCTGCCAACGATGATCCCAACAATGGAGCGGGCGCAGGTGCTGGCTCAGGAGCACCGACTGGCAACGGAGCACCAGCCAACACGGGTACTCCTTCACCGGCATCAACTGGCAACGGAGGTGCGGGTGCGGGTGCTGGAGATCCCAACGCAGGTTCGCGCAACGCCGCTCCCAACAATGCTGCACCCAAGGCTGCCTCGGACTGCTCTGGTTGGAAGCTTCTTGGCTGTTTCAAGGATTCCAATATCCGAACACTCGACGGGGACCCATCAGACTACTTTGCTGGTAGTATGTCAAACGAGAAGTGCATTGCGCACTGCGCTTCCATGGGCTTCAAGCTTGCTGGTACAGAGTATGGGACGGAATGCTGGTGCGGCAACATGTTCCAAATCGCAAAGCGTCTTCCGAGAGAGCAGTGCAACAAGCCTTGCGATGGTCTGTCTACAGACATTTGCGGAGGTGACTGGGCCGCCACTGTGTACAGTGCCGATGGTCAAGCTCTGAGCATGCCATCTGATGACGATGCTGGCGACGGCTCCGGCGGCAATGGCGGTTCTGGAGGCAATGGTGGCGCTGGCGACCCGAATGCCGGGAACGCTTCATCTCCACCTCAAGGCAATCCTCCCGCGGGGACTCCTGCAAATATACCGGCACCCGCGAGCACCCCCGCGCCTGCGAACACTCCCGTGCCTGCAGTCCAATCTCCTCCTCAGAGTCAACCAGCACCAGCTCCCTCAGGAAACCCGCCAGCCACAGTGACACCTCCACCAACGCCCGGTCTCCCTGGACTATCACAGGCAGAGTTGGAAGCTCTTCTTCAGAGCATCATCAACTCCTTGCCAAAAGGAAGCCCCGATGGCGGATACGGCAGCGGTCTGGGAGCAAGGGACTCTGGGGCTGGTGGCAACAACGCGCCCGCAGGAACTGACAACGGCTACGGCGATGGCGGTCTTCCCGATCTTGGACCGCTGATGGGGCCTGGCCCAGTCGTTCCTCCTGAGGCACTCACTGGATATGGCTCCTCGAAGAAGAGCATGACCAGCCGGAACATGAAGCGCAGCAGGATCATAGGACGCCGTATGGTCGCAGAGTATGGTGCTGATTGTGGTGATGAGGTCAATGAACGTAGCGGAGGCCGTGTTGGTACGAAGGCCTAGAGTCTTATGTTATCACGACGTTACTGAAATGTATGAATTATGGACATTGACGGGGTGGTTTTGGGCAAGAGAGCAGTACAGAGTTTATGGGATCAGGACGAAACATATCATACCGCTTGAACTCAGATAATGTAATTGATTGTTGCTTCGGTCTCATTCATAGCTGTCTCATCATAGCTGTCCCATGGCCATCAGCTGCATGCTTCTCTGATGTCCTGAGCCTGATGGCGATGATCTTCCTCTGGCTCATTTGACAGAGTCTGTCGACTCGCTCCTGCCTTTTCCAGATGTTGGTCGAGTAAACCATCCTGGAGATAGTGATTGTAAAACACAGTAACTTCATTCGTCGCGTCCCTGAGGCCCGGACCAATATTCTCGAATGCAACCTCACGACTGCAGGCGACACATTTTTGGGCGGTGTAACCCGAGTTGTCTACTTCGGCAAATAGCTCCTGTTGCGGTAGCCATTTGATGGAGAGATAACTGCCATAGCGGCTCTCATCGGCCCTTCTCATCGGCATGGCGATACCGTCCTGAGTTAGCGCCGGCTCCCAAGACGCGACCTCAACGTCGTCATCGTCGTCCACCTTAAACCTGTTGATCGCTAGGATCATCCGCGAATAGTAACTGTCCATGAAGCGCTCAGGCAGGAACCAAGAGACGAGCTCAGCCCTATCAGCTATAGCCAGACGACTCTGCAACTCCCGCTCATAGTGGGCGACGCACGCGTTGGCGCGTTCTTCGTTTGATGCGGTCTCTGGCATGGGAAACGTGACGACTTCGATACGGTCTGGGGCGTCGGGCCCCTTGTCGCCGCGGCGGGACATCTCCGTGCGTTCATGTAAGGCGCGCGCGAGCCTCTCACTGCGGGATGGGCGGGCGGTGGGGGTTGTGTCGTAGACGACGCAGCCGAAGGCGGGACGGAGGGGGCGGAGGGAGGGTTCTTTTTCGGGGGTTGTTTTTGGGACTCGGTAGGCGGCGAAGGCTGGGGTGTTGTTGGAGTGGCTGGGCGCGGGTTGGACGATGGTTTTCGGGATGTGGCATCCTCGTTGCGGGGAATCCTCCTCCTCCTCATTGTCTTCTTGGCTTAGTGGTGGCGGTTTCCAACCGTCGTTGCGGCGAATGTTGCGGTTGCAGATTAGGCACATGGTTGGATATGAGGTGTAAGTGTGAGATGTTGGGGCTTTGTTTCTGCTTGTTGGTGTTGTTGGATGGTGGTGAAGTTGTCTTTTTTCTTCGTTGGTTGGTGGTGTCAATTTGTAGGTAGAGAGGAAAGGTGTTGACGGAGTGATGGGTCCTCGTCACTTTACATTGCTATGCGCGGGGACGAACGGCCTGATCCACTTCCACGTAGTATGTTGTTGCCTAGAGGCTGGAGAAAATATCTGAACAGGCTTGAAGTCTGTGGTGAACCGTGAAGTCTTGAGTAGTTTCACAACGTTGAAATTTGTAGATGGCAGGTAACACCACTAGACAATCTGGACTGCAAGATTGAGATACGTTTAGGCGTTTAGCACCTTGGACCTTGCAAAGATGCCTGCCTCACCCTTCTCACCCCGAATCGCGAGACCATAGGGCGGCGGGCGATCTGAACGCACCTGAACGAGAGAATCTTAAGTGGGTAAGATAACGCTGCATTTTGGGGTGATGATTGATGAATGGTGAGTGAGAAGCACTGGGGTAGCTCACATGTGTTCCCTGGATTATGTGAGTCAGACCAAACCATGACCGTGTTTGGAAACATGCGATCCTACTATAGGCAAACATCTCTGTCTCTGTCAGATTGAAGTGAAGGTTAGAAAGATGACAATGTATTTTACAGTGATAGAGATAGATAGATATACGTTTTGGTTTTGCTTTTACAAGGTGTTAAGCCTCCGCTCCGTTGAGTGGTTGTTAGTACGTCTTCAATCGTTTGATGCTTCTCGTTCCATAAGCTTACACATTCACTTAATATCTAGCTTTATATACTTTCTTTTATTTCTTAAATTTGATTTGATTTATTTCTCTCTGTTCGATAAGCCTAGTGTTACAACCCGTTTGCAAGGGTAACAGCTGAACGACCTACTTAGGCGTTGGACGGCTGTGACAGGATATTTGTACTGCAGGATCACAGGAACAATAGGGACTTACTTAGAAATAGAAGAACTATAGTATAAAGTTATATAATAATAAGATAGGAGATTAGATCTATATACTAAGAATATAGAAGCTATCCTTAGTATATATAGGTTCTATATAATTAAGGAATAGGTTTTATTAGGATTAATAATAATAGCTAGATAAAAGGTACTATTTAGACTTATATATAGTATAACCTAAGCTTAGCTTATAGTTAGATTTCTATAGCTTTTTAGTAATTAACTTTATATTTATTCTTAGGATATTTTTAGCTTATTTTTACTATAAATATTTATTAAGTTTAAGACTAATTACTTTAGTTTCTAACTATTAATCTATAATATAGTATATAATTTATAAACTAAACTTATAATATAATAATACTATTTATTAGTATTAATCTCTAATTTCTATTAGTAAACTTTACTATTAGATAGCTAACTATAATATTTTAATTATTTCTATTTAATAAGTTAACTATTAATACTATTAATTAGTAATATTAGTATAATATCCTCTTATAACTCTACTAAATCTCTTATTTTTAGGTTTTTAAGTTCTTTATACTAATAACTTTAGAATTTAGCTTAAGAACTTATCTATATTAAAAACTTTAATATATTAGATTTTTATTATAATTTTAATAGAGAAGGATTTTTTATTAAAAAAGGATATAATAAATTTAAGAGGATTATCTAAAAATATAAAAATAAAACTAAAGGTATATAGGAGATTATTAATAAAAACTAATAGGTTATATAGAACTTTAATAAATAACTTTAGAATATTATAGCTGCTTATTAAAAGCTTAAAAAAGATATTAAGAGAGATATTAACTTTAAGAAAATCTAAGAACTCTAGAATAAACTTAATACCCTTTAAACTGCTACTAATATTATAATAACTCCTACTAGAGGATAATAGAAGTTTAAGCTTAGTATATTTATTACCTATAATAGTATCTTTAGAACTTTTAAAGGATTTTTAATTTAGGTTAAGAACTATTAGAATTTTTATTATAAAGATTTTACTAATAAAACTAAAAAAGTAATATATATAGCTACTTATTTTTAAAAAAAAGCTTTTAAGTAGTTTAAATTAATCTAAGAAGAATACTTTAAATATAAAACTTTTAATAAATATACTATAAAGATCTATAATATCTACGCTAGTTTCTAAGGATTTAAAGATATATTTTAGTTACTTTTTTAGGATCTTAATAAGAAATAATAAACTAAATATAATTTTATATAACTTAAATAAACTAAATTTACTAAAGATTACTCTACTAACTTTAAATAACTTAGCATTTAACTTAACTTTATTAAAGAAATTAAGATCTTTATATTCTACTAAGGATTTAAAAATAAAGTTAAAAATAAAATTATTAAGATTAACTAATTAGAAAACTTCCTCTAATATACTAAACTTACTATTAAAATTAATAACTAACTTTTTAAATAATAAAAAGAGTAAAGTGAGAAATAATAAAATCTAAACTTAAAATATAAATATTAGTAGTAACTTCAATAGAAGTTTAATAACTAATAGAATAATAATAAACCCTATAATAACTAGAGTAATACTAAGTAAAGCACTTCCTATAAATAATATAGTAAACCTATAGATCTTAATATAGCTACTAAAAATAATAATAAGAAACTATAAAACCCTAAATATTATAACTATAAAAAAATAGGATATATTACTAAAAACTATAGATAATCTAAAAAGCTTAACTAGAAGTTAGTATCTAAGCAAACTAAGTAAATTAGTATAGTAATTAAAACTCCCTATATATTCTTATTATAAATAGGATGCTATAATAATAAATATCTAATATATTTTAGTAATAAAGAGATAATAGGATATTAGCTAACTACTAAAACCTTAGTAATAGCTTCCTAAGCTAATAGTAAGCTAGTTAGAAAAGCTACTAAGTAATTTAATAAGATGCTTAGAGTATAATAACTTAAGCCTGCTAACTTATTATTACTATAAATTACTAATATATAAGGATAAATCTCCTATAATACTTTAAACTATTCTATAAGAGAATAAGAACTAGAAGCTGATAATAAATAGAAGCTTATATACCTCTAGAAAGCTAAAACTATATACTTAGTATAAATCTAATAGGAACTTTATAACTCTCTATAGTAATAATAACTTAGCGCTATAATATTATATATAAAATAATATAAATATATATATAAAAACCCTACTAAGATTGAATAAATTAATTAAGAAACTGAAGAATAGGTTAAAAAAGAATTTAATAAGGAACCTAAATATTAATATAACTTCCTAGAAGAATAGTAACTATTTAATATAACTAGTAATTAGAATTTCAGTAAATTAAAATTTAGTTTTAATTTAAATAGGATCTCTTATAATTCTAACTTTTATGCTGATATTACTAACTAAAATGTATAATATTATAATAAACTGATTCTAGGAATAAATAACACTAGCTCTAAAGAAGAATTAGATAATAAAGAAGAAACTTAATAACTTATTTATTATTAGGAAATTAATATAAGCTATAATAACTAATAATACTACTTCTATAGTATATTAGTAAACTAGAGAGATAAGGATTATATTCTAAAGCTCTATATAGAAGACTATTTTATACTTAAGTATAACTACTATAACTACTAAAATCTCTTCTAGCTTTAGTATTTCTTTAATAAATATAAAGAACACCTTAGTAATAAATATAAATATTAGTTTTACTTTAGAAGATATAATAAGAACTCTATTTAGAATATTTATATTATATCTATTATAGTTAGATAGACCTTAACTATTTTTAATAATAATATAGTAACTTTCAGCTTAAATATATAGTATTTTATAAAGTACTAATATAATAATACTATAAGGTGGGAGGAATACTGAATAGATAAATACTTTATATATATAACTTAGAAGGCTAAAGCTTATAGATTCCTATAAGAAGGACTGAGCTCTTTAAGGCTTTAATTTTAGGAAAACTGCTTTATAAAGATATAATAAAAAAGAAAATATATTACCTATTTAGGATAACTAGAACAGTTAAAAAACTAAACTTACCTACTAATAAAGGATTAAGATAAGTAATAATAATAAAGTCTATCTATCTAGCTTCTCTAAACTAGAAAGTATATTTATAACTTATAGTAACTATTAATAATAATATTGCTATTACTATAATTAATAGTAGAATAGAAATAAATTTTATATTACTATAAGTAGTGAACTAACTATAACTACTATAGCAAAGAAAGAAGTATATATACTAACTTAGTAATATAGAAGGAGAATAAGTTTAGTATAAAAGAGGAACTATTAAAAATGAGACTATACCTCTTAAGATAAGTTATTTAGATTGAAATAAATAACTCTAATTTAATATTACTAATCTTAATATATATAATATTATATTAAAAATACTATAGCTTAAGAAGAATAACTTATAGATAGATTAAAGAATAGGCTAACTCTATTAAGATAACAACAATTTAGTTTCTAAGTAGCTCTATAGAATTTAAGCTTTAAATAGATCTACTTACTAAGAAGTAATAAAACAATATATTTACTATCTTAAGGTAAAAAAAGCTATATTATAACTATTAAAATAAGTAGATCTTAAATAAAAAAACAATCTCCTTCTATTTATTTCAAAAGAATATAGAGTTTATAAAAAACTTTTTGCAGCTAAACTAGAAACTAAACTGCTTAAATATATAAATTTTAATTATAAAATTCTTATTAAGGAGGAGAAGAAACCTAAATTTAATAAAATCTATAGACTTAACTTAATAGAGATAGAAGCTTTTAATAAATATCTTAATAAAAACCTTAAGAAAAGTTATATTAGAGAATTAATATTACTAATAGGAAGCTTAATCTTATTTATACTAAAAAAGAATAGTAAACTTTAACTTTATATTAACTACTGAATGCTTAATAAGATAATAATTAAGAACTGATATCTACTATTATTAATTAACAAACTATAATAATTCCTCTATAGAGCTAACTATTTCACAATATTAAACCTTAAAAGTGCTTATAACTTTATTAGAATAAAATAAAGAGAAGAATAGAAGACTGCTTTTAGAATATATAGAGGATATTTTAAATATTTTGTTATACTTTTTAGTCTTATTAATACTTTAGCTATATTTTAGAATATAATTAACTAAGTTCTCTAGAAATATATAGATATCTTTATAGTTATCTACTTTAATAATATCCTTATCTTCTTTTTAATAATAGAATAATATAAGGAATATATATACTTTATACTCTAAGCCCTCTAAGATACTAAACTTCTAATTAAACCTAAGAAAAGTATATTTTATATTTAAGAAGTAGAATACCTTAGATTTATTATTACTCCTAGATATATTAGTATATCTAAAAAGAAAGTTTAAGTTATTAGAGAATAGTTAATACTAATAAACCTTAAGGAAATTTAAGAATTCCTTAGATTTATTAATTTCTACTGAAAATTTATTAAACTCTATAGAAAAATTAATATACCCCTTACAGACCTTAATAAGAAGAACTAACTATTTAAGTAAAAGGAAAAATAAGAAACTACTTTTCAAATAATTAAAGACTATATTATTAGTAAACTAGTTTTAATAATCTCTAACCTATTAGAGCAGTTTGAAGTTAAAATAGATGCTTCAAACTTTACACTTAGAGCATAACTCTTCTAATAAAACTTAAAAGGATGCTTATACCTCTACGCCTTCTTTTTATATAAACTCTGTAGATTAAAACTTAACTATTAAATCTATAATAAAGAGCTTATAGCAATTATTAAAATATTTAAGGAATAGTAATTTTAACTTTTAGGGACTATTTACTAAGTATTTATATATATAGACTATAAGAATTTAATATACTTTACTACTTTAAAAGAACTTAATAAATAATAAATTAGATAGTTAGAATTTCTCTTAGAATTTAATTTCTAAATTATCTATTAGAAAGGATTAGAGAATAGTAAAGCTGACGCCTTCAGCTAATAACTAAACTATAATATCTTAGTACTAAAAGAAACTTAAGTAATTCTTAAATATAATAATAATAGAGATTTAATACCTACTATAAAGACTTTTATAATAACTAAACGATTTATAGCTAGCTTGCTTAGTAAACTAGATAATAAAGTAATTATAAAGTTTTACAGCTTATTAGTATATAGTTATTAAGGAATTATAAAAACTTAGAAATAACTATAGTAATAATATAGAGAAAAGGTTACTAGAGAATATATTATAATAGTAATTAAAAATTATAAAGTTTACTTAAAAAGTAAACCAGCCTAATACTAACTTTATAGATTATTATAACTTTTGCTTATACTCTAAATAGCTTAGTACTTTATATTGCTTAACTTTATTATTAAACTACTAAAGTCTTAAAAACCTCTTATAGGAGTTTATTTTAATAGCATTCTTATTATTATTAACAGACTTATAAAATATACCTATTTTATTTTATATAAGGAAGTAAATAATACTAAAGAATTCACTTATACAATCCTTAAGTATATTATTACTAACTATAGCATACCTAAGGAAATTATATTAAATAGAAATAAGATCTTTATTTCTAAGTTTTAAAAGTTACTTACTATATAACTTAGTATTAATTAGAAAATATCTACTATATTTCACTTACAGACTGATAGATAAATAGAACAAATTAACTAAATCTTTAAAACTTACTTTTATACTTATATTAACTATAACTAAGATAATTAAGTAGTATTACTATTAATAACCTAATTTACTTATAATAGTACAGTAGGAGAAAATATTAAGGAATCTCCTTTTTATTTTAACTATAGATTTAAACTAACTATATATAGAGAACTACAATTAGGTATATATACAGTAATTAAAGCTGTTACTATAGCTAGCTAAATTAAGGAAATCTAAGATAATATATAAAAAGAACTTAAATTTATATAATAATAAATAATATACTTTAGTAATAAGTAAAAGATTAAGAGATTAATTTTAAAAGAGGGAGATAGTATCTATTTTATATAGTGAAATATTAAAATAAAATGACTAAACGATAAGTTAGACTTTAAGAAATTTAGACCTTTTAAAATCCTCTAAAAAGTTTTACTAGTTAACTATAAACTTAACCTATCTGATATAATAAAGTGTTTTTCTACTTTCTATATATTACTTTTTAAATTAGTATTATAAGGATTATAAATAAATAACTTTATTATTATAGAAGATAATAAACTAAAGTATAAAGTTAAACAAATTATTAATTACTTTAAAGAACTAGAAGGATATTAATACCTTATTAAATAGAAAGAGTATAGATATAAAGATAATATATAAGAACTAGCAGAAAATATTATAAACATATAAAATAAACTTATATAATACTAATAATAATACTAAGAATAAGAAATAATACTAATAGTATTAATAATATTACTTCTAATAAATACTATTAGTTACTAATATATTAAATAACTATATAGATATATCAGACTACTAATAGAAGTAGATAGATTATAATAAGGAAAACTATTTATTTACTTAAGGATATTTAAAAATAACTAAGAACCTCTAGAAGATACTAACTGTAAGTCTCCTAATAAAGGACTAAAATCTATAAACTTCTTATTAATATTAAAACTTATTTAATTTAGATTATTTTTAATATTTTAAAACTAAAGATTACTAATAATATTACTCTTATAAATATTTAATATAGGAAGGATGTTATCTTCTTCTAACTCCTATATCCCTTGAGAAAATATCTCTATATGCTGCTCCTTTACCTTCTTTTAAATTGCGTGAATTTATAATAAACAACTAGCTACTTTAGCTACTTTAGCTTAAATATATACTAACTTTATATAAAGGTTTAGTAATATATTACTAGTTTGCTCCTCTTTCTCTTTCTATTCTTAATACTAATTATTTAGCTTTTTCACTATAAATTAATTAGTATATATATATTTATAAATATAATGAAAACTTATAACTTAATGCTACTATAAGACTGTTATAAGGATACTTTAAGCTTTTATAACTTTAATAGACTTTTATACTTTTTGTTATTCAGTATATATGCTTTGCGTAAAAATATTAAGTATAAAGTATAATGTTGTTAGACTTAAAGCGATAGAAAATATCCTTATAAGCAGAATGAAGTGCTGACTTAGATTCTTTTGATTTTGATTTTTAAATGCAACTTAATATAGTGTTAGTATTATAGGTAAATTAGAAAGTATAATTAATAGATCTCTAATTTAGGACTAATAACTTATTTATAATAGGTTTTAAAGATAAAACTTTTAGAGAGGGGATCTGATATTATAACCTATTTATAAGGGTAATAGCTAAATAACCTATTTAGGCGTTAGATAGCTGTAATAAGATATTTATACTGTAGGATTATAGGAATAATAGGGATTTACTTAGAAATAGAAGAACTATAGTATAAAGTTATATAACGATAAGATAGGAGATTAGATCTATATACTAAGAATATAGAGGCTGTCTTTAGTATATATAGGTTCTATATAATTAAGGAATAGGCTCTGTTAGGATTAATAATGGTAGCTAGATAAAAGGTACTATTTGGACTTATATATAGTATAACCTAGGCCTAGCTTATAGTTAGATTTCTATAGCTTTTTAGTAATTAACTTTATATTTATCCTTAGGATATTTTTAGCTTACCTTTACTGTAAATATTTATTAAGTCTAAAACTGATTACTTTAGCTTCTAATTACTGATCTATAATACAGTATATAACTTATAAACTAGACTTATAATATAATGATACTGTTTACTAGCGTTAATCTCTAACTTCTATTAGTAGACTTTACTGTTGGATAGCTGACTGTAACACCTAGATATATAACTGCTAGGCGCCCTTTGCTCTAAGTAAGAGGGATGCACTGGCGTAAAATACTATAAATATATATATATACTAGCCTTCCTTTTATTTTATCCTAGGTAGATTTTAGTTTCCTTGTACGCTTAATGATATTAATTGATGAGTGCTCTGACGATGTGGCTACCTTAGAGCTGTGGGCATATAATGGGCCTGAATATGCGTTATTTAACCTGTCGGAATAATGCTACCTTTACTGCTCAGCAGAGGTGCAGCAGAATCTAGCTAATCAGAGGGCAGAGATCTCTCTAGTACTTAACATTATATCACTACCTTTACTATTATATTATTAACTTTAATATATTATATATTTTCACTTATTTATTAATACTACCTATCTTAGTTAACTAAGTATATTACTATTACTTATATTAATACTAATTAGTAGTTAATTTCTATAAGTTACTATAATACTATAGATTAGTAAGAAATTAGAAAAAATAGCTTCTTAAGACTACTCTACTATTATAAGAATATAATAACTAATTTTTTTATAGAAGTAGTACTAAAAGAGGAAGGATAATAAACCCTTATACTTTATTAAATAAGATAACCTATAAAAACTAATTATATTTATTCTAAATCTCTAGTTAAGAATATATTAGCTATAGCCTTACTATAAAAGTATTTATTATATATTAAAAACCCTAAATATTTAAACTATTTAGCTTATAACTAAGAGACTAATTATTATAAGATTAACTAAGAAAGCTATAATTATACTACTTCTAACTATCTTATTTATATCTCTTACTTCTTATAAGGTATTTAGTAAGTAACTAGTTACTTTTATACTATTAACTACCCTACTTAGTTTTATAATAATTTAAGCTACTTTATAAGCTACTTCTAAGTATAAAACCTTTCCCTTAAATAATATTAATATCTTAAATATATAAAATACTCTAATTATTAGAAATCTACTAAAAATAGCAAATTATTTCTTTTATATATTATTATAAAAAGACCTCAGTAAAAAATAAGTATAAAGAAGATTAGCTATATAAAAGTAAGTATAGCTTTACTACTCTCTTATAAAGTAGTTAAAAGTACTTCTTAATATCTCTTAAGATATATTTAATTAGTATATAGTAAAGAAGATACTAAATAACGCCTAAAATAAGGTTATAGCACTATATTAGTATATAATAAAGCTATTAAGAACTACTATAACTACTACTATTAAAGTAAAGTATATTACTTTATAATTATTACTAGTAATACTAATTAGTTATTATTAATAATTAGTAGAATATTTACTTTAAGGAATGAAAAGGGTAGTAACTAAGAGCTCTTTTATAGCTAAGTAATTATACTAAAAGAGCACCCTAAGAGAAAGAACTATTACTAAGATTACTACTTAAAAATATAGAAAAGTATTTATTTTTACCTTCCTAGTACTTATTATTACTATTACTATAGTATTATTAAGGAATAAGATAAAAAAAGCTATATAATAATAATAATAATAATAATATATTATAGCTACCTCTATAACTTCTATAGCACCTCTAGCTATTTATAACTATATTAACACCCTACTAAAATAGGTAAATCTTTTCTAATTATTATTAGTCTATAGAAAATTAGTATAATTACTATATAATTAAATAGTAGCTAAAATTTAATTACTAAGAAGCTAAATAATAGTAAGAAGAATAGTAATTTATATCTATTATAACTCTATATAGTATAACTAAAAGTATAAAGCTAATACCTAGGGTAGAACAGTATAAGAGAATATTATTAACTTAATATTATTAAAAACCTTCCTTACTAGTAATTATAATAGTCTACTAAAGACTTAACTAAGAAGAACAGTATCTAACTCTTAGAATAAGCTAACTAGAAGATAAAGCTAAAAATATATTAAATAACCCTAAAAACTATAGAATTTTAACCCTTTAGTATTTATTACTACTATCCTATAAATATTAGCACTATATATACTAAAAGAGACTATAAATATAACCTTATTACTATCCTTCTATAGCTTTTTAAACCTCTTCTATAAGAACTCTAAAGGGGACTAATAACCCTACTTACTTAACACTAAGAGTGCTATTAAGATTTCTTACTATAAGAAGAAAATTATTATTATAGCTGAGGAATAGAAAGAAATACTAGTAAGGCTACCTTTTTATAACTATCTTAAGGTACCTAACCCCCTCTAGTATTTACTATATATAATTAGAATCTTAAAGTATATTAAATAGGATTTTAACTACTTTAATATCTATTACTACTACTATTATATTATTCTTTATAAATATAGCTAAGAATAAAAGCTTATTAAGTAATAACCTTTCTACTTAATAGCTATAACTATATATAAAGAGTATAACTTAAGCTAAAGTTATATTTAGAGTAGTAAGAAGGCTATATCTTAGAAGAATTATTAAAAATAGAAAGCTACTCTATTATACTAAGAAAAGGGTAAGAAGAAGAACTTCTTACTTATTTTATACTTTACTAAATACTACTCTAAATAAAAAGAAGTAATAATTACTACTTAGTATATAATATTATACTACCTTCTTACCTCTCACTATCCCTAGGTATATATTAACTCTAAATAATAGACTAATAGGTAAATAACTATAATTTATAACCTAGTAAGAATACTAGAAATACCTTAAATACTATAATAAGCACTTTAGTAACTAGAACTAGAACTAAAGCTAAAGTTAATTAGTAGGAAAGAATAAATCTTAAAATATTAAATTTAGTTTATTAAAAACTTATTAGTAAGCTCTAACTATTAGAAGGGGGCAGGGTTTTAAAATTTCTAGCATTTTAACTTCAAAGTAATAGATTATATAAATAGTTTCTTAGGCGTTAGGCGTTATCTTAAAGGGAAATAGCTTATATAAATAGATAGAGGTCTAATTAGCCTTTAACGAAAAGGACTAAGTAATTAAGTAAGAAACACGCTTATTTTTATAAAATTCTTATTTTTCTTAATAACTTTAGTAATTAGTTCTCTAAAGGAGCTACTAAAACCCTTCTACCTAACTTATAATAAAAATCTATTAAGACTTACTTTTTAAAAAATTAAGTAAAAATAGGCGTTTTTAAGCTTTTCTAGCTTTAGTTAGTCTTACTTTTTATCCTTTTTCTTAATCTTTATTATACCTCTTAGGTTATTTAAAGCTAAGATAGAGCAGAATACTATAAGGATAATACTACTAAACTTCTTCTTAGTAGCTTATTTTCTCTAAAAAAGTTATATAACCTATAAGATAAAAAGGATAGAAGTTATAGATAAAGTATAATTTAGTTAGGCTTATATTTATATATTTATCTTTATATCTTTTATAGTTAGCTAGAAAATTAATATATAAGTATTTAGGTGTCTTTAGGGGTATTTCCCCCTAAAGTAGAGTACTTAGCATAATTAATAAGTTTTCTTTCTTACTTTATTATAAAATTAGTAACTAGTATAAGGGGGTAAGCAAAACTACTAAAAAAAAATCCTCTCTATAGTTATTTTATACTACTCTGCTAAATTAGAGCAGAAAAAAGCTTAAAAGAAGAGGTAATTTAAGTAATACTATATTAAAAGAAATTTAGTTAATATATTTTTAATTTTTATTTTCCTAAAGTAAAAAAGGATTATTTAGAGATTTAAAATCTAAAATTAATTAAGTTTATAAAAGTCTAAAAAACTCTGAGAAAAAGAGTACTTAGTTTAGTAGAAAAGAGTAAGTAGGATTCTAATAAGTCTAAATAATCCCCTTTATTAACTTATTATCTACTTATTTAAAAATTATTATATATTATATCTTTACTAGTTTTTATAATAATAATCTAAAGTTAACTAAGATAAGTTAACTATCCCCCTCACTCTTCTAAAAGCTAAAAATATAAAAATAACTAAATTTATCTTACCTACTTTATAAACCTTAAAAAAAAAAAGAGTAAAACTAATTAATCTATCCTAAGAAACTTCCCCTCAGCTAAACTTATTAGAAGGTTTTTAATAATATATTAACTAGTAAAGAGAAAGCTAAAAAAGCTTAAAAACTTAAAATTTAAGTTATACTTATATATAGAAATATTAAAAATTAAGTTCTTTAAATTAAAAGCTGCTATAAGTATAAAAATATAAAAAGCTAAAAAAGAAAAATATTATAACTACATTAGCCCTTTAAAAGAGAAATAAGAGGAATATTTTATAAGCTTAACTAAGAATATTTCTCTCTTTTAAGAATAATTCTATACTAACTCTATAAAAAAGAAAATATATATATCTCCTCTATTACCTCCCTTCCTCACCTACTTATATAGTAAATAAATAGCTAATATAAAATATATCTCTTAAAATCTATAGTTAATATTAAAATTTAATTAAGTTTTCTATTAAATCTTAAGCTTAACTTATAAAAGAGGAGTATTATAAAGTGAAGTTATAGAAGATATTACTAATAATAGCTAGTTTTCCTATAAGAAGAGAGGAAAAAGAAATCTAAAGTATAAAGTAACTATACTATTAGGATAGTAAAAAAGAAGAAAGATAATAAATATAAATATATCTACTAGATAAGAGAGAAAAATAAAAGTAGAAATAATAGTAGAATCCTCTCTTTCCTTTTTTATCTCTATCCTCACTTTCTATTACCTTTCTAAGCTTATATTATAAAAATTTTTCTTTTATTCTTTCTATTAATAAATTATCTACTTTACTTAAGTTTTATTCTATCTTTTTATAAAATACTTCTTCAGAAAAGCTTTCTTTTATTACTTCTTCTATTAATTTAGTAATATTTCCTTTAGAATAATATTATTAGAATCTAAAGTTTTAAAAACTTTAATTTAAGCTTGAAATAAGAGTTTTAGATATAAATTAATAGATAATAAGCTTAACTTAAGCCTTAGTAATATATTAGTAAGTCCTTTTATAGGTTTTTTATTTTATTAACCTTAATAAGAAAAGCCTCTTCTAATTTTTAATTCTAACTAAAGCTTAGAAGTAATTACTAAAACTAAAATCTTTAAAGCTATAGCTTCTAAGAGTAATGCTATAAGTATAAATAAGATATTTAGAGAGGATTCCTCTAAAATAAGAGTAATATAAAGCTATCTAGAGCCTACTAAATCATATTAGAGAATATTAAGACCTTATAAATATAAGCTCTAAAAATTTAAAATACTAAAGTTTAGCATAGCTAAAGTATTATTCTTCTCTAGAAATAATATTTTAAACTTTATTAAAAGCTATAAAGCTATTACTAAGGTAGTAAATATTACTAACGCTTTTAAAATATTAAATATTATATTCTATATAAATATCTCTTTTTAAGCTAATAACTAAGCTTAACTTTCTAATAAAACTTAATAATAAATAAAAAAATACTTAATTTAGTAATATAGAGCTATAAATAAAGACTATTAAAACCTTCTAGATAACTAAATTAGCTAGATTATTTCTTTAATACTAATAATTAATAATCTTAACTATAAAACTACTATAAAATTCCTTTAATAAATTAATAATATTTAAACTAAAGCTATAAAACATAACCTTAATATTATAAGCAACTTCTAAATAATCTAAATAACTATATTAAGATTTAATTAATTAGCTTTAAATAGAACTACTTTATTAATAAAGTTAAATATCTATAAATTATTTAAAAAAAGAAACTTTAATAAGTTTAAAATAAACCTAATAAATTAGTTTAGCTCTAAAACTACTTAAAAGTAAACTCTTTATATTATAGCTCCTACTTATATCTTATTTCCTCTACTCCTAAAAGTCCTATAAAGAGATACTCCCCCCCCTCTATAAGTAAAAGAGAGCAAACTTAAGCCTAATTAAAGTATAAAAAGTATTTAAAATTAACTTTTAAATTAGTAACTTTCTAACTTAGTGAAAATAATAGATAACTAGAAAATATCTTCTAGAAAAGTTACTTAAGCTTCACTAGCTATAGAAAATAACTAACTATTTTTAATCTATTCTATAAAAGTTAATAAAAAAAACTCTAAGCTATTCCTTTATAAACTATATAATTAGTATTAATATATAAGCTATATAAATTATAACTTTAAAAAAAGCTGCTATTTATAAAAAATAGCTAATAAGTAAAATAGCTTAATTTAGTATTTCTAAAAGTAATACTTTTATAACTTTTAAAATAATAAATTCTTTATCTCTTAGATAATTATTATTTTATTAAAATAAAAAGGTAAACTTAATTAAAAAGCTATTATTATATACTTAAAAAATTAAAATAGCTATAAAGCTATAAAAGCTTAAGCTACTAAAATCCTTAAATAGAATATTAGTAGACCTTAGTTTATATTTATAGGAGTTTCTTAAGATTAAAATAACTTTAACTTAATTAAGATATCTTATAAGTTTATAAAAAAAAGAAGTATAATATCTAATAAGGAAGTAAGTAGTTAGGCTTCTATATTTTAGGTTTTAGTAGTTAATAAAAATAAATAAAAAAAACGCTTATATAACTTAGTATAACTTAATAATATAATAAAAGAAGATATATTTAATTTCACAGTTTCTAAGCTTATAATTACTTAATTAAAGATATATAGAGTTAATTCTTTCCTTTAGAAGAAGCTAAAGCTTTTAGATTTAGGAAAGATTAAAAAGAAAGTTCTAAAATCCCTTTCTAAAAAAGTCTATTTTACTATTTAGAATATTAAGAATACTCCTACTATTTTAAAAAAGCTCTAAGCTATAAAAACTCACTTTAAGAAGCCTCTAATCTTATTAAAAAAAACTAGAGAAAATAAAAAAGTTTTTTATAACTTAAAAAAGTAAAAAAGAGATTTAGATATTAAGATAGAGGAAGAGTTACTTTCTAATTAAGCTTCTACTCCTTTTAATACTTTAAAACTAGAAAAAATAGATAATCTAGAAGGAGAAGTAATAACTAATAATATAATTAAAGTTTCTCCCCTAAAACCTATTCTAAAAATATCTTACTTAAAAAATAACTTCTAACTAGCTATATTTCTTAATAGCTAAAACAGAAAAACTATTAAAAATAAAGAACTAATTAATAAACTTATCTTATATAAGCTTTATAGCTTAATTAATCTTCTAGTTAAAAAAATATATAAGATCTAGCCTAAGTATAGAGAAAAGTTTATTAGAAGAATATATACTTTTATAGATAATCTTAAAAGTATTATTTATATACCTATTTCTACTAACTTTACTAACTTTACTAAAACCTCTAAGGAAAAAGCCTAATAAATAGACTAGATAACTAAATATAATAATACAGTTTAAATATAAAACTATCTAAAGATCTTTATAGTTAAAGCTGTTATCCCTATAACTATAAACTAAATAGTATTTATAATTATTATACTGTAGCTTATCTTAAAGGTTATTATTAGTAGGAAGTATTTTAATAACTACTCTCTAGTATAAAATATTATTAATACTAATATTAAGTTTAGTCTTATTAGTTATAAATATATTTTAAACTATAATATCTCTATTTTTATAACTACTCTAACTATAAAAATAATAGCTAAAAGTAACCTAAAGCTGCACTTTATTAGAGCTTGTTATATACTTATTTAGATTAATAACTATAAGATTATAATAACTATAATAGTTATTAACTTTAAAATAGTTAATTATAACCTGCTTTTTAAGCTTCCTTTTGCTATCTCTATTAAGCTTACTTTTAGATATTCTAAACACTTTATTACTATTATAATAAAAGCTAAGGAATATAAAAGTAAGAGGCTTAAAAGAATTAGCATTTTAGTTAGTTTTATATAGTTAGATTTTTTATACTAAATTTAGTATTATTTTTTAGAATAAGAAAACTATATATAAAATATTTATAACACTTCTAAATCTATTTATAACTATAGTAAAACTAACTAAAATATAAATAATATATATAATAAAGTTTAAACTTATTATGCTAATATTATAATAGACTATAAAAAAGAGTATTTCTTTATTTAAAAAAGAAAAGAAAACCTTTTTAAATAGGAAATAAAAACTCTTTAAAGTAGCTAATATTATACTCTAATTTTACTCTTAGCAGCATTTAATATTCTTAATATAATTATAAAAGCAGTAGTTACTCTAGTAATAGAAACTATTAAAGCTTACTTTCTTAAGAAGACTAAAAGCTAATAGTATCTTAATAGTATTCTAAAAAATTAAAAGCTTTTTAACTTCTATTATAAAGATTCTAAAGCTAACTAAAGCTTTATAAAGGTCTATATGTTATATAAGTAGAAGGATAAAAAAGTATATCTAGTTAATAATTCACTTTTAAATAGCTTAGTTCTAAATAATTAGAAAGACTAAAAGAAGATCTTAACCTAAGAAGTTAAAGATTATTTTTAGCTATTTAACTTCTCTTTTACTAGCTATATATATTTATAATTTATAAAATTTAACTAAAATATTTAGCTTATACTAGAGAGGTTTTTAAAACTTAAAGTTGCTTAGTTATACTTTTTATTAAGAGAGATTAAAATACTAGAATATATTATTATAAATAGAAAAAGAATGCTTATATAGGATTTCACTAAATATAGCTATATTAATCCTTAAGTAGCTCTGCTATAGAAGATTAAAACTATTTAATATATTACTTAGCAAGAGAAAGGAATTCCTATTCTAAAAGCTTTATAAAGTAAGGTTATTAATATATTTAGATTATAAATTATATAGAGAGTATTTAAAAAATCTTATAAGTTATATAGAAATACTTAATTCCTTATTATTAAGAAAGATAGTAATATAAAGCTAATTAACTTAGATATAAAGCTTAATAAGATTAGTATTAGAGATATTTTTATTTCCTCTAAAGCTAATAAATTCTCTAAAAACTTTACTAACTATAAGATTATAAGTCTTTTAAACTTATTTTCTAGATATAACTAAGTTTCCCTTAATAAAAAAAACTAAAACCTAACTATATTTACTACTCCCCTTAAGTTATTTAAGATATATACCTTACTATAAAGTATAATAAATTTAGTTACTTAGTTTATAAAAGTTATTATAAGAATCCTTTATAACTTTATCCTAAATATTTATTAGCTCTTTCTTAATAATATCTCTATTAGAAAGCTAAAAATAGTATATAATAATAACTACTTTATTAAGCTCTTAGAGATATATTTATATATCTTTAAGCACTTTATAAACCTTAATATAGTATTTTAGAATCTTAAACTTATTAATATTACTATTTCCCCTAAGAAATCTTAGATTTATTAACTTATTATTAACCTTTTTAGATATATAGTAAGCAGTAGAAGATATAAGCCTAACTAAAATAAAGTTATTAAAATCTTTAAATAGAAAAGATATAATAATATTATAATTATTAAAAGTTTATTTAGAATTATTAGGTTTTACTATGTATAAATTAAAAATTATAGTATTATTTTAGGCTTATTAATAAGGCTTCTCTAAAAAGATATACCTTTTAAATAGGGCTTTAAGCAGTAATTAGCTATAGAAACCTTTAAGCTTTACTTAGTTAGCTCTCTGTTACTCTAGCTTATTAATTATAATAAAAAAGTAGATAAGATCTATTTTTCTACTAATATAAGCTTTAAAAGATAAAATACTATTTTTAAGTAATATTATTAAAGTAAAAAATATATTACTAAATATAAAAATAAAATTTAAATAAATATAACTCTTAACTATAATATAAATAAGCTTAAACTTTAGTTAGTTTTACTTACTCTTAAAAAACTTTAAAATTATCTTTATAAAATATAATTTACCTTAGAGATAGATATAAAAATCCTTATAGACTAAATTAATAATACTACTTTAGATTTACTAAGCACTATCCTTATATAATAAATTACTTAGATTAAAATATTTAATTTTAATATTTAATATATACTTAATATAAAAAATAATACTATAAATAGTTTTTTATAAAAACTAGCTAAAGAATCTAATATTTATAAAGTAAAATAAGAAAAAAATTTAAATAAGATAATTAATAACTCTATTTATACTATAAAGCTAGATAAGGATTTATACCTAAAGAGAAGAGACTTATTAAGCTCTAAATAAGCTTAATTTTAAAGATCTTAGTAGATTACTAAATATCTAGTTTCTTTAAGCTAACTAAGGATAGTAGCTTAATATAACTTCAGTAAGTTTAAGCAGTATGCAGCAAGATATATCCTTTAAGATAGCTTCCTTTTTTAGAAAGATATAAAAATAAATTCTATACTAAGAAGAGTAGTAAATAATAAAAATAAGTAAAAGAAACTTATTTAGTATATATATACTAAAAGAAGCTACTATAAAAGAGATATTATATATATAAAGCTTAGGAAATAATATACTTAAGAAAATATATATTAAATAATAAATAACTAGATAAAAAGCTGCTTCTTATATACCTAAGCCTAACTATATTAATTTAAAAACTCCTACACCTTTACTATACCCCTAAGTATTCTTTTTTAATATATCTATATAAATATCTAGAAGATTAGTAACTACTCCTTAGCTGAAGCCTATAATATATTAACTAGCTATATTAAAGCCTATTAACTACTAAAAAATATTAACTCTAGAATAATAGCTAAGTTTATTTAGAAAGATATTATCTATTAGTATAAGATCTATAAGCTTCTTATTATTAATAAAAGCTCTAAAAATAAGAGGTTTATTAAAAAGCTTAATTAAATCTATAGGGAATAACACCTTATTATTTTAGTATATAATTTAAAAGTAAACAGACTTATTAAAAAGGATTATTAACCTCTTATCTACGCTTTAATAACCTAGTTAGACTTTAGCACTAAAAACTAAACCTCAGTCCTTTATATAGCTCTTTTTGCTAATTAAATATTAATTAGGTCTTTTACTAACTACTCTCCTTTTTACCTTATCTATAGATATAATCTAATCACTCTAATTAAAATAAAAAATATCACTTAGTAAGTATTAAACTAGTTAAAAGCTATAAATATAAAGACTAAGCTTCTTTTATATATATAAATATTTAAATAACTTAATTCTAATTACTATATTACACTTAAATATATTATAAAGCAACACTAATAAGTAATGCAACAAGGCAAGAGAGAAAACTTATTAATTATATTAAAGCGCTCTACTTTAAGAGGAAACACCTCTAAAAACACCTAAACACTTATATATCAATTTTCTAGCTAACTACAAAAGATATAAAAATAAATACATAAATATAAACCTAACTAAATTATACTTTATCTATAGCTTCTATCCTTTTTATCCTATAAGTTATACAACTTTTTTAGAAAAAATAAGCTGCTAAGAAGAAGTTTAGTAATATTATCCCCACAGTATTCCACCCTATCTTAGCTTTAAATAACCTAAGAAGCATAATAAAGATTAAGAAAAAAGATAAAAAGCAAGACTAACTAAAGCTAGAAAAGCCTAAAAACGCCTATTTTTACTTAGTTTTTCAAAAGATAAATCTTAGTAGATTTTTACTATAAATTAAATAAAAGGGTTTTAGTAGCTCCTTTAGAGAACTAATCACTAAAGTTATTAAAAAAAATAAAAATTTTATAAAAATAAATATATTTCTTATTTAATTATTTAGTCCTTTTTATTAAAAACTAACTAGATTTCTATCTACTTATATAAGCTATTTCCCTTTAAGATAACACCTAACACTTAAGAAACTATTTATATAATTTATTACCTTAAAATTAAAATACTAGAAATTTTAAAACCCTATCCCTTTCTATATATTCCCTAAATCTTTCTTTAAGTAAAAAAAAAAAAACTTAATTAGCTCTACTTTAAGTACTTAATATTATACTTAGCTCTAAACTTATATCTTCTGCCTTCTTAGTTAGCTAGTTTAACTACTAACTCCCTTTTAACTTAAGTATTATTATAATCTTTTTCTTAGATTTCTTTAGTGCAATATATACTAAGTACTAGCTACCTTTCTAGTATAGGTAGAGTTAAAAAGAGGTTCTAAAGCTTTATAGCTTATATTATATTCTTAATTAGGTTATTTTAAGTAATAAAAAACTACTTTAAAGTTAACTTACTTAATCTACTAACTTTCAGTAAGTTAAGTCTTTTAACTTTTCTCTTTACTTTAGTACAGCAGAGTGCTCTATAGTTATTTTCTATCCTAATTTATAAATCTTTAATCTCTTTTAAGCTTTACCTAAAATATTAGTTTCTAGTTATCCTATTAATAAAAATAAAAAGGTTTAAGTTATTATTATAAAATATATCTTTAAAGTTATAAGTTACTTATTAAGGTTTTTACTCTCTTTCTTTAACTCTAATTAATTTTTAAGTAACTAGAGTTTAGTCAGACTAAATAAGCTCTATATCTTATTAATTTCCTGTATTATTTTATAGTTTAGTAGTTATTTTAAACTTTAGCTAATATCTTAAGCTCTCTTTTAGTTTCAGCTTTAAGCTTTTAATTAAATAGCTAAAAGGTTTAAATTCCTTAACTAAAAGCCTAGCTTAATAATTAAAAAAGTTCTTATAAAAGTTTAAATTAGCTTACTAGTTATTAGCAGCAGCTTTTAAATAAGATATCTTAATATTAAAAACTCCCTCTTAAAAAATATATCTAATAAAGTTTACAGTATACAGGCTAAACTTCTATATATCCTCCTTTAATTAGATTTAAAGTTAAAGAATAATAAAGGAAATATAATTAATAAGATTCTAAATTTCTAGTAAAGCTTTATAAATTCTATACTAATTACAAACTATCTTAATTATAACTTTAAAAGAAGTCTTAAACTTACCACTCTATTCTTTATTAGTAATATCTTATATACTATCTGAGTAGAAATATAAGCTATTTTATTAATTAATAATTAGGCTTATATAATACTTTTTCTTATTCTTTCTTATAAAGATAATAAAATAATATAATATAAGCTTATTTATTAGAACCTTAAAATATTATATAATTAGATTCTTATAGAAGAGCACTAAAATAATAAACACTACTGCTTAGTATTCCTTAAAAATATCTCTAGTAACTAAGTTATAAGCTGCTTTAATATACTCTTTTAAAAGAGTATCACCCTTCTATAAGAACCCTAATATATTATAAAGGTCTAAAAAACACCTTAACTATATACTTTGCTCCTAAAATCCCTAGTTTAGCTTTCTATCTTTATTATATAAGAAACTAAATTCCTAGTACTTAATTAGAGTTATATTAATAAGATTTTTATAGCTATATATCTATTTAGATACTAAGAAATTTCTATCTTACTTTAGCTTAAGTATATTATTAAGCTTATAAAGCTTAATAAAGTATTAAAGTAACTTAATTATCTTAAAAATAATTTCTAGAAGTTAATTACTAAACTAGATAGGCAAAATAAATTTAGTTTTGCTTAGCTCTTAATTAGAAGAACTAAGATAATTAAAGTAAGCATTAAGTAGCAGGTAATATTATCCTATAAGAAGAACTAAAACTAATATATTAATTATCTAAGTAGTTATACTATAGCAAACTAAACAGTCCTTATAAAAGTATAAAATATAAATTAAAAGCTTCTTTTTAATCTTATTAAGTTAGTTAACATCCTAAATAGTCTAGTAAGCCTTCTAAGACTTTAAGTTATACTCTTTAGAAAAAAGAGACTAGAGGGATATAAGTATAGCTTAGCTTAATATTATATAGAAGTTTTTCTTTTTAATAAAGTAAAAAAAGAACTATTAGAAAAGAAAAAAAGTTAATTAGATAGGCTTATAGTTTATTTATTATATAGTAATTAATAGTTATAAAAGAGAAAGCAGTTTAAAGAGAGAAGTTTATAGTAAAGAGAAGTATTAGCAGTTAAAAAACTAGTGATTTTTATTATAGCTTAGTAGAGAGAAGTTAAAAAAAAAATATAATTTATAAGTTACCTAAGTAGTAGTTAAGCTTAATTAAAGTGTTAAAGTGAAATATAAAAGCAGTTATTATAAAAGAAAAGTTATTATAAATAAAGTGATTAGTTATAAGTTATTTAAGTTAAAATACCTCTTTTTATAGATAAAAATAAAGAGAGCTTTTAATATTAATAGTTAATATACCTTCTAATTTTATACTTTTTAAGTATAAAAAGAGCTAGCTAAGCTTATAATAATACATTTAGAAGAAGAAAGCTAATATTTATAGCAGCAGATTACTTAAAATAAAGTAAACTTTTGAGGACTAATTACAAAATATTTAGAGTAATAAGCCTCCTTTTTATAAGTAATAATACTTTTTAGATAGCACCTTCCTTATTACTCTTACTACTTAAACTTAAATAAATATATTCTTTTTAGCTTAGTTAACTTTAAATTAATAGTAAATAGTTCTTTAAGTTATTAGTTTTTATCCTATTAATAAATTACTATAATAAATATACCTTTTAATTATTACAGCTGCTATTTATTATTATTAACCACCCCTCCTTTCAGATATAAAAGAGTATATCTCTTCTACTTAGCTATATCTTTTCTTTCTTCTATATAATATATCTATTTTTATAAGTTTTAGCTTAACTAACCCTTTATAATAACAATTAAACCTCCTTAAACAATATAATATAGATATTAAAATTAACTCTAGTTATCTTTATAATACTACTCTAAACCCTATATATAAGCCCTTCCCCTTTTCTCTTATTCTAAGTTTAGCTAATTATAAAAATAAAAAAAAAACTCTTTATTTATATAAGCTTATTACCTTACTATCTCTTATAATAAGTCTTCTTTTTAAGCCTGTTTAACTAATTATTAATTTATATATAAGCTTCTCTTTTTCTCTCTTAAACTCCTATTAAAGGTCCTATTAGTTAAATTTAATATAAAATAAGCTTTATTTATAAGCTTTTAGTTAATAAGAAAGCTAAAGAAGTTATATTAAGGTTTTAATATTTACTTATAAAGTTCTTAATTATATATACAAAGCTAATTAACTAAGAAAAAATACTAAAAAGATAGCTATTTTTTATAAGAGAGATCTATATTATAGAGGGTTATACTAAACCTTAAAGCTAGTTATACTAGAAGTTAGATAGGTCTAAAGCTATTAAAGCTTTATTAATTTATATATATAATACTTACAACCTCTAGCCTTATAATAGCTACTTTAAGTACTAAGTAAAAATATCTTTTAAAACAGCTTAAAATAATAAATAAGTTATAATATTAGTTTCTTTCTAGGAGTATATTTTCTATTAAACAGAGTAAGAAGAAGCTTATTTTAATTATATTTACTATAAGAAAAGCTTTTCTTACTTATATAAGCTTAATTATAACTAGAAAAAGACTAAATACGTAGGCTATATTAAGAAAGGTAATAAGAAAAAAGATATCTCTAATAGCATTCTTTATAAAGAGAGTAGAAGTATTATAATAATACTTAATATTAAATATAAATTCTCTAAAAGTAAAACTTTCTCTAAATAGTATAAATTATTAATTAACTAATTTACTGCTTTAGCTTTAAAATATAGCTACTAATTATAAAAATATTCTCTTAGAATTTCTTATAAGATTCTTAATAAAAAAGTAAATAAATAAGTTAGCTTTATAGTAGTAAAGTTAAAAGAGAAAGCTAATATAAGAAGTAATAAATAGGGTATTTAGAAAAGTATTTAGTTAGGTTTAGATTTAAATTTTTTAAAAATTAATATTAATTTCTTTTAGTTTTTTAGTTATTTTTAGTCACTTTATATATAATTAGTTTTTATTATTTTCATATCCCCCCTTCTTTTATAATAAATATATCTTAAACAAAAAAAGTAATATAAGCAGTATATTATTATAAAAATAAAATAAGAATAACTAGTAATAAATATATTATATATAGAGTTACTTACTTAAAACAGATAAAAACTTATAAATATATAAACTTAGCTATCCCTTAGCTCCTCTATATCCCTATATTAATTATTAAATTTTTTATTCTTTATAAAGATACTTATTACTAATTTATTCTTTTTCTGCTACTTATTAATTTTAGTTTATAAGGTTTTATTTTATTCTTAAAATTACTTAATTTACACTTTTATAGCTTTAATATTATCTATCTCTGCTTTTTCTAATATAAAAAGTTTATTAGAATTAAGAATTTCTGCTAAGCTTAGTATATTAAGGTTTAGTTAATTTGCAATAAAAAAGACCTTAGCTATATCTTTATTAAGGTTTAATTAGACTTCTATTTTAAAAATATTATCTAAATAGCTATCCTTATTTACTATAAATTTCTTTAAATAGTTACTAATAATAGTTCTCTTAATAAGCAGTCTAGTAAGTATTTCTAAGAGATAAAAAGAACTACAAAAAGAAATCTTCTAAATATAAAAGAGGCTAAGCTAATAAGCACTAAACTTACTAGAAAAGCTTTTATTAATAAATAGCTTTATATTATATATAAGAATAATATCTCCTACTTATAGCTCTTAGTATTATATTCTATATTTATTTTTTTAATTATAATCTTTAGCTACTTAATAGTACTACTTTATAATATACTTAAGTATAGTATAGCAATTAGAATTAAGTTATTTAAATATTTATATATATAAAAGAAGCTTAATCTCTATATCTATAGCTTTTAACTAGTTTAATACTTACTAAGTAATACTTTTTATTTTAATTAAAGTAATTAAATTATATTTATAGATAAAATAAAAAAGAGAATAGCTAGTAGAAAACCTAACTAATATTTAATTAGTAAAAAGAGCTATATAAAGAACTAAAGTTTAGTTTTTATTACTAAAGTCTAACTAAGTTATTAAAGTGTAAATAAGAAGTTAATAACTCTTTTTAATAAGTCTATTTGCTTTTAAGTTATATATTAAAATAATAAAGTGTTATCCCTTATAGATTTAATTAAGCTTTTTAATAAACTTCTTATTTTTAGAGCTTTTATTAACAGTAAGAAGCTTATAAATCCTATATTAATAAATAATATCTTTTTAGATAAACTTAGCTATTATTCTAAAGTTAACATTCTTTAGCAGCTAATAAGCTTTAATATAGCTAGTTAATATATTATAAGCTTTAGCTAAGGAGTAGTTACTAATTTTCTAGATATCTATATAGATATATTAGAAAGAAATACTTAGAAGTGTAGTAAAAATATAGAGGTCTTTAAATTAATATAGTTAGGCTTAAGTATATAAGAAGTAGCTTTTTATCTAGTTACTTATTATTTAATATATATTTTCCTAAGCGTACTATTCCCTAAGCTTTATATATATAGTATCTCTTCTACAGTAGCCTCTTTTAATATATATATACTAAATAAGTTTCTTTTGCTTATCTTTATTATCTACTACTCTTCTTAGTATAAGATCTATCTTTATACCCTTCTAAAAAAGAAAGCTATCTTAAAAAATATATCTTATTATATACTGCTTAAACTTACTAAAATTATACTAAGCTACTATCCTTAGTTAGCTTAAAAAAGCTAAATATTTAGTAATTTACTAAGATCTTTAAAACTAAGCCTGTTTAAAGCTTAATAAGTCTCTTCCCCTTAGGTATAGATCCTTATCTAGCTCTATAGTATAAATAAAGTTATTAATTATCTTATTTAAATCTTTCTCTTATTCTGCTTTATAAATATTAAATTCCCTAGCTAGTTTTTACAAAAAACTATCTGCAGCATTATTCTTTATACTAAGTATATATTAAATATTAAAGTTAAATATTTTAATTTAAGTAATCTATTATATAAAAATAGCACTTAATAAATCTAAAGCAATACTACTAATCTAATTTATAAGGACTTTTATATCTATCTCTAAAGTAAACTATACTCTATAAAAATAATTTTAAAATCTTTTAAAAGCAAATAAAACTAACTAAAGCTTAAGCTTACTTATATTATAGTTAAGAGCTATACCTATTTAAATTCTACTCTTATACCTAGTAATATATCTTTTGCCTTAATAATATTACCTAAAGATAGCACTCTATCCCTTAAAGCTTATATTAATAGAAAGATAGATCTTACTTACTTTTTTATTATAATTAATAAGCTAGAGTAATAGAAAGCTAACTAAGTAAAGCTTAAAGGTTTCTATAGCTAATTACTGCTTAAAGCCTTATTTAAAAGGTATATCTTTTTAGAGAAGCTTTATTAGCAAGCTTAAAATAATATTATAATCTTTAATCTATATATAATAAAACCTAATAATTCTAAGTAAGCTTTTAATAGCTATAATATTATTATATCTTTCCTATTTAAAGATTTTAATAACCTTATTTTAGTTAGACTTATATCTCCTACTGCTTACTATATATCTAAGAAGGTTAATAGTAAGTTAATAAATCTAAGATTTCTTAGGGGAAATAGTAATACTAGTAAGTTTAAGATTTTATAATATTATATTAAGGTTTATAAAGTACTTAAAGATATATAAATATATCTCTAGGAGTTTAATAAAGTAGTTATTATTATATACTATTTTTAGCTTTTTCATAGAGATATTATTAAGAAAGAGCTAATAAACGTTTAAGATAAAGTTATAAAGGATTTTTATAATAACCCTTATAAACTAAGTAATTAAATTTATTACACCTTATAATAAGATATATATTTTAAATAACTTAAAAGGAGTAGCAAATATAGTTAGGTTTTAGCTTTCTTTATTAAGAGAAACTTAGTTATATCTAAAAAATAAATCTAAAAGATTTATAATCTTATAGTTAATAAAGTTTTTAGAGAATTTATCAGCTCTAAGAGGAATAAAAACATTCCTAATACTAATCTTATTAAGCTTTATATATAAATTAATTAGCCTTATATTACTATCTTTCTTAGTAATAAGAAACTAAGTATTTCTATATAACCTATAAAATTCTTTAAATACTCCCTATATAACTTACAATCTAAGTATATTAATAACCTTACCTTATAAAGCTTTTAGGATAGAAATCCTCTTCTCTTACTAGGTAATATATTAAATAGTTCTAATCTTCTATAGTAAAGCTACTTATAAATTAATATAGCTATATTTAGTAAAATCCTATATAAGCACTCTCTCTCTATTTATAAAGATATATTCTAATATCTTAATCTCTCTTAGCAAAAAGTATAGCTAAATAACTTTAAGCTTTAAAAACCTCTCTAGTATAAGCTAAATACCTCAGTTAAACTTTACAAATTATAAATATATATAGCTAATAAAGGGGGAGTTAAATAGCTGAAAATAATCCTTAACCTCTTAGGTTAAAATCTTCTTCTAATCTTTCTAACTATTTAAAACTAAGCTATCTAAAAGTAAATTATTAACTAGATATACTTTCTTATTCTTCTGCTTATATAATATATAAACCTTTATAAAGTTTTAATTAGCTTTAGAATCTTTATAGCAGAAGTTAAAAAGCTTCTAATTTTTTAGAATACTATTAAAATACTATTAGCTTTTAGTCTTCCTAAAAAGGCAAGCTTTAATAGTTTTTATTACTAAAGTAACTGCTACTTTTATAATTATATTAAAAACGTTAAGTACTACTAAAAGTGAGATTAGAATATAGCACTAGCTACTCTGAGGAGTTTCTATTTCCTATTTAAAAAGGTTTTTCTTCCTTTCTTAAGTAAAGAGACGCTCTTTTTTATAGTTTATTATAATATTAGTATAATAAATTTAAACTTTATTATATATATTATTTATATCTTAATTAGTCTTATTATAGTTATAAATAAATTTAGAAGTATTATGAACGTCTTATATATAGTCTTTCTATTCTAAAAAATAGCGTTAAATTTAGTATAAAGAATCTAACTATATAAAACTAACTAGAATATTAATTCTTTTAAGCTTCTTACTTTTATATTTCTTAGCTTTTATTATAGTAATAATAAAGCGTTTAGAATACTTAAAAGTAAGCTTAGTAGAAATAGCAAAAAGAAACTTAAAAAGCAGGTTATAATTAACTATTTTAGAGTTAATAACTATTATAATTATTATAATCTTATAGTTATTAATCTAAATAAGTATATAATAAGCTTTAATAAAGCATAGCTTTAGGTTATCCTTAGCTATTATTCTTATAGTTAGAGTGGTTATAGAAATAGGGATATTATAGTTTAAAACATATTTATAACTAATAAGATTAAATTTAGTATTAGTGTTAATAATACCTTATACTAAAGAGTAGTTATTAAAGTGCTCCCTGCTAACAGCAACCTTTAAGATAAGCTGCAGTATGATAATTATAAGCGCTATTTAATTTATAATTATAAGAATAACAGCTTTAACTATAAAGATCTTTAGATAGTTTTATATTTAAACTATATTATTATACTTAGTTATTTAGTCTGTTTATTAAGCCTTTTTCTTAGAGGTTTTAGTAAAATTAGTAAAGTTAATAGGAATAAATATATAAATAATACCTTTAAGATTATCTATAAAAGTATATATTTTTCTAATAAACTCTTTTTTATATTTAAACTAGATTTTATATACTTTTTTAACTAGAAAACTAACTAAGCTATAAAGCTTATATAAGATAAGTTTATTAATTAGTTCTTTATTTTTAATAGTTTTTCTATTTTAGCTGTTAAAAAATATAACTAGCTAGAAGTTATTTTTTAGGTAAAATGTTTTTAGAATAGGTTTTAGAAGAGAAACTTTAATTATATTATTAGTTATTACTTCTCCTTCTAGATTATCTATTCTTTTTAGTTTTAAAATATTAAAAGGAGTAAGAGCTTAATTAGAAAGTAACTCTTTCTCTATCTTAATATCTAAGTTTCCTTTTTATCTTTCTAAGTTATAAGAAACTTTTTTATTTTCTCTAGCTCTTTTTAATAAGATTAGAAGCTTCTTAGAGTGAGTTTTTACAGCTTAAAGCCTTTTTAAAATAGTAGGAGTATTCTTAATATCTTAAATAGTAAAGTAAACTTTCTTAAAAAGGGATTTTAGAGCTTTCTTTTTAATCTTTCCTAAATCTAAAAGCTTTAACTTTTTCTAAGAGAAAAGATTAACTTTATATATCTTTAATTAAGTAATTATAAGCTTAGAAGCTGTGAAATTAAGTATATCTTTTTTTATTATACTGTTAAGTTATACTAAATTATATAAGTATTTTTCCTATTTATCTTTATTAACTACTAAAACCTAAAATACAGAAGCCTAACCACTTACTTCCTTATTAGATATTACACTTCCTTCTTCTATAAACCTATAAAATACTTTAATTAAGTTAAAGTTATCTTAATCTCAGAAAACTTCTATAAGTATAGACTAAAGTCTGCTAATATTCTATTTAAGGATTTCAGTAGCTTAAGCCTTTATAGCTTTATAGCTATCTTAATTCTTTAGGTATATAATAATAGCTTCTTAGTTAAGCTTACCTTCTTATTTTAACAAAGTAATAATTATTTAAGGAATAAAGAATTTATTATTCTGAGAGCTATAAAAATATTACTTTTAGAAATACTAAATTAAGCTACTTTGCTTATTAGCTATCTTTTACAGATAATAGCCTTCTTTAAAGTTATAATCTATACAGCTTATATATTAATACTAACTATATAGTCTATAAGAGAATAGCTTAAAGTTTTTTTTATTAACTTTTATAAAATAAACTGAAAATAGTTAGTTATCTTCTGCAGCTAGTAAAGCTTAAATAACTCTTTTAGAGGATATTTTCTAGTTATCTATTATTTTTATTAAGTTAGAAAGTTATTAGTTTAAAAATTAACTTTAAATACTCTTTACGCCTTAATTAAGCTTAAGTTTACTTCTTTTTGCTTATAGAGAGGGGGAAATATCTTTTTATAGGACTTTTAGGGGTAGAGGAAATAAAGTATAAATAAGAGCTATAATATAAAAAGTTTACCTCTAAATAGCCTTAGAGCTAAGCTAATTTATTAGGTTTACCTTAAACTTATTAAAATCTTCTTTTTTAAATAATTTATAAATATTTAACCTTATTAATAAAGCAGTTCTATCTAAAGCTAACTAATTAAATTTTAATACAGTTATATAGATTATCTAAAAGCTGCTTATTATATTAAGGTTATATTTTATAGCTTTAATTTAAATATTATTAATTTATTAAAGAAATTTTATAGTAGCTTTATAATTAAGATTATTAATTATTAGTATTAAGGAAATAATCTAGCTAATCTAGTTATTTAGGAGGTTTTAATAGTCTTTATTTATAGCTTTATAGTATTAGATTAAGTAGTTTTTTATCTATTACTAAGTTTTATTAGAAAGTTAAGCTTAGTTATCAGCCTAAAAAGAGATATCTATATAAAACATAATATTTAGTACTTTAGAAGCATTAATAATACTTACTACCTCTGCAGCAGCTTTATAGCTTTTAATAAAGTCTAAAATATTATTTCTAGAAAAGAATAACACTCTAGCTATACTAAGCCTTAGTATCTTAAATCCTTAAAGCTTATACTTATAAGGTCTTAATATCTTCTAATATAATTTAGTAAGCTCTAAACAGCTTTATATTACCCTTACTTTAAAGGAATCCTCTCTAAGTATCTTATTTATACCTATAATGCTACCTTTAGAAGCTATAGCTTTAAAGATTTTAGCTTTAATAATTATTTCTAAGTTTTAATTAGAATTAAAAATTAAAAGAGGCTTTTCTTATTAGGGTTAATAAAATAAAAAACCTATAAAAAAACTTACTAATATATTACTAAAGCTTAAGTTAAGCTTACTATCTGTTAATTTATATCTAAAACCTTTATTTTAAGTTTAAATTAAAGTTTTTAAAACTTTAGATTCTAGTAATACTATTTTAAAGTAGATATTACTAAATTAATAGAAAAAGTAATAGAAGAAAGCTTTTCTAAAGAAGTGCTTTATAAAAAGATAGAATAAAACTTAAGTAAAGAGGATAATTTATTAATAAAAGGAATAAAAGAAGAATTTTTATAATATAAGCCTAGAAAAGTAATAAAAAGTAATAATAGAGATAAAAAAGGAAAGAGAGAACTTTACTGTTATTTCTACTTTTATCTATCTCTTTTATCTAGTAAGTATATTTATATTTATTATCTTTCCTCTTTTCTACTATCCTAATAGTATAATTACTTTATATTTTAAACTTCTTTTTCCTCTTCCCTTATAGAGAGACTAGCTATTATTAATAATATTCTCTATAACTTCACTCTATAATACTCCTCTTTTATAGGTTAAGCTTAAGATTTAACAAAAAACTTAATTAAACTTTAGTATTAACTATAAACCTTAAGAGATATACTTTATACTAGCTGCTTATTTACTATATAAACAAGTAAGGAGGGGAGGTAATAGAAGAGATATATATATCTTCCTTTCTATAGAGTTAATATAAAATTATTTTTAGAAGAGAGAAATATTCTTAGTTAGGCTTATAAAATATTCCCCTTATTCCTCCTTTAAAAGGCTAGTATAGTTATAATATTTTTCCTTTTTAGCTCTTTATACTTTTACGCTTACAGCAGCTTCTAATTTAAAAAACCTAGTTTTTAATATTTCTATATATAAATATAACTTAAATCCTAAGTTTTTAAGCTTTTTTAGCTTCCCCCTCACTAGTTAATATATTATTAAAAACCTTCTAATAAGTTTAGCTGAGAGGAAGTTTCTTAAAATAAATTAATTAGTTTCACCCTTTTTAAGGTTTATAAAATAAGCAAGATAAATTTAGTCACCCTTATATCTTTAGCTTTTAGAAAAGTAAGGAGGATAATTAACTTATCTTAATTAACTTTAAATTATTATCATAAAAGCTAACAAAGATATAATATATAATAATTTTTAAATAAGCAGATAGCAAGTTAATAAGGGGAATTATTTAGACTTATTAGAACCCTATTTACTCTTTTCTGCTAAACTAAGCACTCTTTTTCTCAAAATCTTTTAAACTCCTATAAGCTTAATTAATCTTAGATTCTAAGTCTCTAAGTAGTTCCTCTTTACTTTAGGAAAATAGAAGTTAAAAATATATTAGCTAAATTTTTTCTAATATAGTATTACTTAAATTACCTCTTCTTCTAAGCTTTTTCCTGCTCTAATTTAGCAGAGCAGTATAAAATAACTATAAAGGGAATTCTTTTTTAGTAGTCTTACTTACCCCCCTATACTAGTTACTAATTTTATAACAGAATAAGAGAGAAAACTTATTAATTATACTAAAGCGCTCTACTTCAGGGGGAAACACTCCTAAAAACATCTAAACACTTATATATCAATTTTCTAGCTAACTATAAAAGATATAAAAATAAATATATAAATATAAGCCTAACTAAATTATACTTTATCTATAGCTTCTATCCTTTTTATCTTATAGGTTATATAACTTTTTTAGAGAAAATAAGCTGCTGAGAAGAAATTTAATAATATTATCCCCACAGTATTCCGCTCTATCTTAGCTTCAAATAACCTAAGAGGCATAATAAGAATTAAGAAAAAAGACAAAAAACAAAACTAACTAAAGCTAGAAAAGCCTAAAAACGCCTATTTTTACTTAGTTTTTCAAAAAGTAAATCTTAATAGATTTTTACTATAAGTTAAGCAGAAAGGTTTTAATAGCTCCCTTAGAAAACTAATCACTAAAGTTATTAAGAAAAACAAGAATTTTATAAAAATAAGTATATTTCTTACTTAATTACTTAATCCTTTTTATTAAAAGCTAACCAGACCTCTATCTACTTATACAAGCTATTTCCCTTTAAGATAACACCTAATACCTAAGAAACTATTCATATAATCTATTACCTTAAAGTTAAAATACCAGAAATTTCAAAACCCTACCCCTTTATAATAGCTAAGAATTATAATTAAAGAAATAAATACAAAATATAATACTAAAGGCTATAAATTAGAGATATTATTCTTATATATAATATAAAACTATTTATTAATAAAAATTCCTCTAGTAAGCTTAGCACTTACTAGCTTAGCTCCTTTTATATTCAAAAGATTTCTCTTTATACTTCTTCTTACCTTTTAGAAACTCTTACTAGTTTACTTATTAAGAAAACTATTACTAATAACCACTTAAAGAAATTTATAGTAAATAAGAACAGCTATCTAGATAATATCTCTAAAATAGAAGTCTAACTAGACCTTAATAAAAATATAGCTAAAGTTTTCTCTATTATAAATTAACTAAACCTTAATATACCTAGCTTAGCAGAAATTTCTAACCCTAATAAACTCTCTATACTAAAAGAAGTAGAGATAGATAATATTAAAGCTATAAAAGCATAAATTAAACAACTTTAAGAATAAAATAAAACCCTATAAACTAAAATTAATAAATAGTAGAAAAAGAATAAGTTAATAATAGGCATCTCTATAAAAAATAAAGAATTTAATAACTAATATAAGAATATAAAGGAACTAAAGAATAGCTAAGTCTATATATTTATAAGTTTTTATCTATTTTAAATAAATAACCTTATATTTAATATATTTATTATTAGTTATTCTTATATTATTTTAGTAATAATATACTATTTATATTACTTCTTTTGCTTATTATATACTTATTATAAAAAAAGAGGAGATATAAAAATAATAAAAACTAACTATATATAAAAACTAAAAACTACTAAAAAACTAAAAGAAATTAATACTAATCCCTAAAAAATTTAAATTAAAAACAAACTAAACACCTCTTTAAATAACTCTACTATTAAAACTGCTATTATAACTATATATACTTCTTATCCTACCTTTTATATTCTACTAACTCCTTCTTTAAGTAACTTATCTATCTAGAAATAACTAAAGTTAAAATAGAGTGAAATATAACTAAAATATCTCTAAGAATATTATACTTATATTAAGCTATTAAGTTATAAAGATAATTAAAAAGAGAACTACGTTTTTAAATATAAAGCTTACTTTTAGAGAACCTCTTATTACTATTAAGAAATAAAATAACTTTACTACTATCTACTTAAAATATACTATTAGAGATACCCTTCTTCTTATTACTTTTCTTAATACAGCCTACTTACCTAGTCTCCTCCTAGTTATAATTAAGCTTATATAAATAAAATAATTCCTTTTTATAGTAAATATAATTTAAATAAGATCTATCTTATTTAGTTTAATAAAAAATATACTTCTAGAATAGAGAAGTAATAGCAACAGCTTTTCTTTTAGAAGACTTCTTAAATAATATCTTTCTCTATTACTTAAAGCAGCTATTATAAAACTAGAAGTTATAAATATTATATATATAGATTAATAAAGCCTTAATAGCTTTAAACCTATTAAACTTCTAGTATATCTAACTAAAAAGACTAGTATAGCTATTAGTAATATATACCTCTTAAATAAAGAATAGCTAGTTAAAAAATACTTTTTTATCCTTAGTTAGGTCTGTATATATTAAGGTAAACTTTATAAGCAAATACTAAAACTATATAATAACTCCTTTTTTATATTTATCTAACTTCAGCTTATCTATAAAGTTAACTTTATACTAAACTATATTAATAGAACCTAAAATAGATATCTACTTAAAAAAAAGAGAAGCTTATTTATAAGTTAATAAAAAATCTAGTTAAAACTAAAAAAGAATATACTATAACTAAAGCAGTTATAATAGCTTAATATTAATAATATTTCCTATTCTTATCTTTATAAAAAGCAGAAGTTAAAACAAATAAAAAAGAAAAGGGTTTAAATAAGTTATTTAGAGTAGTTTTATAAAAGTTACTAAAGTTAATCTTAATATCTATATTATAATAATTAGAAGAGTGAAGTTATTACTATGAAAAGTTAGTTAGGCTAAAATTTATAAAGATAGATATATTATATAGAAGAAAGAAAAGATATAGCTAAATAGAAGAGAAGCACCCTTTTATATCTAAAAGGAGGAGTAGTTAATAATAATAAATAGCAGTTATAATAATTAAAAAGCATATTTACTATATTAATTTATTAATAAGATAAAAACTAATAACTAAAAGAAGTTTTTACTGCTAACTTAAGGTTAACTAAGCTAAAAAGGATATATTTATTTAAATATAAACAGTAAGAGTAATAAGGAATATATTATCTGAAAAGCACTACTACTTATAAAAAAGAAGCCTACTACTCTAAATATCTTATAATTAGTTCTTAAAAGTTTACCTCACTCTAAATAATCTACTACTATAAATATTAGCTTTCTCCTCTTAAATATATTATTATAAGCCTAACTATATTCTCTTTAACTTAAAAAATCACTTTAGTAAATAAAACTAACTATTATAATTAATAACTAAAATATCCCTCCTCTTTTTACTTCTTACTAACCTAACCTTATTTAAAAACCCTACTAATATCTATAATTAAACTAATAACTATAAACTAACTTCACCTTTAGCAAACCACTTTATAAACTTAACTAGCTCTTTCTACACCTAAAAAGCATAAAATCAGAAAGCATATTAACTACTAGCACTAAAAGTCCTCCTCACTACTATCTATAAAAAAAAATATCTTAACCTAAATAACCTATAATAAACTACTTTATATATAATAACTTTCCTTCTATAATAACTATTTTCACATTTCACTTTAATATCTTAACTAAGCTTAACTACTATTTTACCTACCTATTTTTTCTTTTTTAACCCTTAAAATATCTCTACTAATTATATTAGTAATCCTTTTACTATAATAACTTATTACTAAATTACTTTATATCTTAACCCTAGCTCTAATATCTTCTCTACCTGCTGTAGAATATTTCCTACTTACCTAATTATATATAAACCTAACTAAATATTACTATATTTAATAAAGCTTTTTTCTTATCCTCAGTAATAACTTCACTATATCCTACTAATCTTCTCTAATTCCTCCTTCCCCTTAATCCCCTCTTTAATATAACTTCTAGAATAACTTATAAAATATTAAAAAAATTAAAGCTATATATAAAGATCTTCAGACTTATATTCTATATCTATATAAAAAGCAGTTAGTTAAGCTTTAAATAACTAAATAAACTTAAGAACTTATAAAAAAACCTATAAAAAGCTAAGAATATCCTACTTTAGATATTAATTTAAACTAAAAAGGAAAACTTAATAAATAGTTAGAAAAATCTTATTATCTCCTTCTTATTATTAATAATAGCTACTTTTCTAGTATTTAGTTTAGTATAATAGAACTAATTAAAGTGCTAATTAACTTTTATAGCTTAAGAGATACCTCTAAGCTAGAAACTCCTAGAAAGCTTATTACGCCTCAGTAGATATAGAAAACTTATAATATAATAAATATAAAGCTAATTAAGTAATAAAGTAAAGGTTTTTATTACTTTAATAAGACTTAATACTAAAGCTACTAGAATTAAGCTATATAAGAACAGATACTTCTAAACCTTTATAACTTATTAGGATGCTTTTAGAGAAGTAAAAAGCTAATAGCAGATTATATTAAGTTAGTATATAAACTTATAATAAGAGATATTAAAAATAATAGATATATTAAAATCTTTATTATATAAACCCCTTAATTCAGCAATAACTTAGTTTTCCCTTATAAAAAAATAATAATTTCTTTATAAACTAAGACTTTATTATCTTTATTAGATACCCTGAAGAAGGTAATTAAGCTATAGCTATAGTTATTAACCAGAAAAACAGCCTTTACCTCTATTTAGATAGCACTTAAGATAAGTATATATAAGCTTCTAAAAGAGGATACTCTAAAGAGATTTTTTAAAATATAGTAAAAATAATTAGAAACTAATATAAAGTCTATAGAGTACTAATAGAAACTTAAGATCTTATTAATTATACTTTATTTATTATCTCTTAATTTTAACTTAAAGAAGAACTTAGGGAAACCTATAACTTATAGAAATACAGCTTCTATACTATTAACTTTATCTACTATATTTTTTAAGAGGGAATTTCTAATATTAAGAAGTCTTAGTTAAAATAAACCTCAGATAATAAGATTACTAATCTAAACTACTATAAACTACTTTATAACTACTAAGTTAAGCTTATAATTAATAAATTCAGCCCCTATAACAGCACTATTAAGAGATTTTAAACTAAGCTTAATATATTCCTAAAAGACTTCTTAGAAGCTAAAAATACTATAGTAAGAAACTTAAAGTCTTATAAAACTTAAGTAGTATAAAAGTAATAAGAAAAAAGACTATTTCTAGTATAGCTTAGTTAGTCTTTAGTTATAGAAGAATTAGTATTAATTACAGAAGAAGATATAAAACTAAGCCTAAATATTTATAACTCTAATATCTATCTATAACTAAGAGATTTAGTATATTTAACTTTTACTAATATTATTATATAAGAAGATTACTTCTTTAAATACTAAAAATAGAAAGCAGATTAACTAGTATATATAAAAAATATTTAATAAAGGCTTTATTATACTAAGCTTAAGTAATATACTTAGAGACTTAATCTTCCTTTAAAATAGAAACCTAATAAGTACACTTTAAAAGAATTTCTTATCTACTAAGATAACTCTATAGAAGATATTATATAGGTAATATAAGCTTAAAACCCTTATCTATCTCTAACTATACCTAAAGGATAGCTTAAACTTAGTATATAACATACTAAAGAGGTATAAGAAAAAGATATAAATAATACCTAGGTTAAATAGGAAACTGCTAAAAAGCTTATAAAAGGTAAAGCCTCTAACAGCAAGGCTTTTAAAATACAGAAGAATATTATATATATAAAGTAGAGCTAATTAAGTTTTCCTCCTTTTACCTAAAGAAAGACTTAGAGGATATATAGAAGGGGGTAGGGTTTTAAAATTTCTAGTATTTTAATTTTAAAGTAATAAATTATATAAATAGTTTCTTAGGTATTAAGTATTATTTTAAAGGGAAATAGTTTATATAAATAAATAGAGATCTAGTTAGCCTTTAATAAAAAGGACTAAATAATTAAATAAGAAATATATTTATTTTTATAAAATTTTTATTTTTCTTAATAACTTTAGTGATTAGTTCTCTAAGAGAGCTACTAAAACCTTTCTACTTAACTTATAGCAAAAATCTACTAAGACTTACTTTTTAAAAAATTAAGTGAAAATAAGTATTTTTAGGCTTTTCTAGCTTTAGTTAGTTTTGCTTTTTATCCTTTTTCTTAATCCTTATTATACTTCTTAGGTTATTTAAAACTAAGATAGGGTAGAATACTATAAGGATAACACTACTAAACTTCTTCTTAGTAGCCTATTTTCTCTAAAAAAGTTATATAACTTATAGAATAAAAAGGATAGAAGTTATAAATAAAATATAATTTAGTTAGGCTTATATTTATATATTTATCTTTATATCTTTTATAGTTAGCTAGAAAATTAATGCATAAGTGTTTAGGTATCTTCAGGGGTGTTTCCCCCTAAAGTGGAGCGCCCAGCATGATTAATAAGTTTTCTCCCTTGCCCCGTTACACTATTTTTATATATAAATTTATAATCTTAACTTTAGCTAGATCTATAACCTTAGCTTTAGTAATACTTATAACTTTAAAAATAACTAGATTTAGACTTTATAAAGTAGTAACTCTAATTAAATAGTATAAGGTATCTAGTAATAAGTTAGCTAATAGATATATATACTCTAGTAGCTTTAGCTTTTAGGAAATACTATATAACTAAGTGTAATTAATTTAAACGCTAAGTTAATAAGATTAAAGTTAATATAATATTAAGTTAGAATATAACAGTAGTAGAGGTAATAGATAATACTATACCTATCTAAGCAGTAGCTAAATTAATAAGAATAGAAAGCTAAGTATAAATAAGTTTAGAAAGTAAGCCTTAGATTACCTCTTTATTAAAGAGAGCTAATTTATTAATAATATTAACTCTAATACCTAAAACTAAAGTAGCTAAACCTTTTATAGCTTTAATAACTATAACTCTATAAAATAAGGTATTTAAAAGCAAACTAATAACTATTACTTCTGAAGAAGTAAATAGATAGATAAGCTACTATATTAATAAGTATTCTAACTAAGACCTCTTTAGTAGAAACCTTTAGTTAAAATTTATATTAAACTTTAGTAACTAGATAGAATAAGCTTTTATAGTAGTAAGAAGATGCTTATATATAAAACTTTATAACTTTCTATATAGAAGAGGTGTTCTTATCTATATAGGAAGATATTTTATCCCTAAAGAACTTATAGAGATAGCTTATAGTAATACCTTTCTATTTTAGCTAGTAACTTTCTTTTAGAAGGAAGTAAATAGCTATACTAAACTGAGAAAGAAGATTAAGAAATATAAATAGCTTATAAAAGACTTAACTAAAGAGAGTACTAAAATTAAAAACTACTTTAAGAGTTTCTAGAGTAATAATTATATACTACCTCTATAGAACGAATAGTAATATAAAGTAATAAATTACTAAACGCCTCTAACTTATAAAAAATAACACTAAGTATTAGTAATAAATAAAAAACGCTTTTAAGAGATTAAGGAAGAAAAGTATATCTATATAAGAACTACTCTACTATTCAGACCTTAAATATAAGTATTTATATTCTATAGTTTATTTTAACTATAGCTTATATAAGCCCTCACTTCTAGATACTTAATAGACCTTATTAAGATCCTCTTAAAGGAAGGATAGTATAGTAGAGAGAAGTATAAAGTGCTTAATAATAAGATTGCTATCTTCTATAAAACCTATACCTCAGTAGGGATTAATAAAAGCTATATTAGTAATACCTTCTACTTTATACTAAAGAGTATAATAAGTATGTTTTATTATACTAAACTAGATAATAAGCTATTAAGCTTTAATAAAAAGGTTAACTACTTTAAATATTACTTTAAAATACTAGAGACTATTTAAACCTATATTATAGAATAGTAAAACATTATATTAGTAAAGATTATCTGAGAAAGTAATAGTAAAGATACTCTTAAATGCTTTAATAAACTAATAGTAAAGCTTAATAAAATCTAACCTACTTTACTATCTAAATTCTAATTAAATATTATTATAACTTTTAACTTAATTAATACCTACTAAGATATTAAGGAATATAAAGTAGTATTTATAATCCTAGTAAATTTATATAAAAAGTTAAGAAACTCTCTATAATCTACTATTACTACTAAGCTTAAATCTAGAGGGAAATTATAATATCTTACTAAAGTATACTTAACAGAATATAAATACTATAGTAATAGTAAAGAGAAATAATACCTAAGTATAATAATAAAGATATAAGGGGGTTTCTAAAATAGCAGATATAGAGACTTTAAGAAGAGAACCTAAAAGAGATATAAAAGCTTCCCTAATAAGAAGTGTTAAGTATACTTAATACCTAGATATTAGTCCTTTAACTACCTAACTAAAGACTATATAAAAGTATTTAATATATTTAAAAAGAGGACTTAGCTAGGTAGATATAGCAGCTATAGCTAATTTCTCACTAATTTTAAAAGATATAATAATAAACTTAAAGGGATAATAGCAGTAGATAATACTAAAAGCAGCTACTACTTCTAAGGCTTAGCTAGAAGTAATAATAATAATAATATTAACTATAATAGTAATAATAATCTATTAGAAGAACTAAGTATACTAACTATAAACTTTACTATAGTAGTACCTAAAAAGATTAAATTTAATAAACAAAAGATATATTAATAACTAATTAACTAAGCAATATATTATATTAAAAGAGAATAAAACCCTAAGATAATAGAGATCTATATAAAAACCCCCTAAATATTCTTATTTAGCTTGGTTTATATAACTAATAAGCTCTATAGCATTATACTAAATACTAGTATAGCAAAATACTTAATAGGTAGTAAGAAATAATTTAAAGCCTTCTAGAGATAATACCCTATTAAACTTAATAAGTTAAAGGCTAGTAAGGTAGAAATATATTTTAAAGTAGGAAAGAAGATTAAATCTATTAGCATAATAGTTATTATAACCCCTCTAGGTAATATAATATTCTATATTATACTTATAGATATACTATTTCTATTCTACCTATAAGATATAACTAAGATAAGTATAATATATAATAATTTATAAAACTATATCACTAAAGGTAATATTAGCATACCTATTATCTATAAATAGGGATACCTATAGATAATATTTAACTAAAAAGAGATATTAGTAGATAGTTAGCTTATAAAACTAGAAGTATAGCGCTTATATAAATATTTTAGATATCTAACTATAGAGTGCTTATAAAACCTTTTTAATAAGTTAAAATATAATATTAACTAAGAGATTATTAAAAAGATTATAATTTACTATAAATATTACTAAAAGAACAGCTTAAGCCTACTTAGGTTTAAGCTGAACTTTAAAAATAATATTAACTTTAACTATACTATTATTATTAACACTATATAAATAGATAGGTTACTAGTCCTATATATTATTAATAAAGCTATATCTTTTAATATAGCATAATTCTTACTAACCTAAAAATTAGAGGATATATAGAATATACTATAAAACTGTTAGATTAATATATATATTAGACCTCTAAATATTATTATAATAGATACTAATATAAACTATATCTTAGATAAGTTTAACTAGAATATAGATATAATAGGGATTATAGTTAAAGCTATACTTATAGAAGCATATAATAGTATAAATAAAGTTAAAAAATACTATATACCCCTCTGAAAGGTATATAATATTATCTAAAAAGACTTCCTATTAATAGACTGTATAAATATCTTTTAAATAGTAGTAAAAGCTATTAATAATATTATTAGCTCTAATAGCTTTATACTAACCCTCTTTATCTTTAGTATATATTTAAAAATAGTAAAGGAATTACTACTTATATTAATAATTATAGAGAGAGTATAAATAATTTATAAAGTAATAAAGGAAGTATAAAAAATTAAAGCTAAGAGATAAATTATAGCTAGACTTATAATATATAATAGCTTAGATATAATAAAAATAATAAACCTTCCTCTAGGTTTAAAAGTATTAGTTTACTATAAGAGAAGAAGCTAATAAAGCTTATATTAACTTATTTCTTTAGAAAGAGAAGAATATATTATTAAGATAGATATTAAAATATTAACCTTCTACTTAATATATATTAAACTATTCTATAAGAATCTAAATACCTTTTAGGATAAGCCTAATAAGGAAAATATTATATCTAGTAGTAAAGATAATAAGAATATAGAGAAGCTAATAGAAGACTGTATTATTATTAACCTAAACCCTTTATAAAAAGAACTCTCCGTAAGATGCCTAAAACCCTATGAATAGGCTCTAATAATCTTCTACTAAGATATAATACTACTAGAAACTAAATTAGACCTTTAGGAAATATTCTTTAAAACTATATCTAATAATAAAAATAGTAGCCTTATAGTAAGCTAGTTTATTATAGCTAAAGAAAATACAGCTTTAGTATAAATAATTCAGCTATATAAAGATAGTATTATTATAACCTAAAGTAAACCTTTTAAAGAAGTGTTAGTAATAAAGATTAACAGCCTTATTAATAGAGATATCCTCTACTTTATAAAGTATAAATTAAGTATATATAGCAGTATATAACTATTTAATATATATATTATCTAAGAAGTAAAGGAAAAAGATAGATAACTATATAAAAAAGTATAACTTATAGTATAAGGGTATAGCAACTCTAGTTAGAAGTTTATTCTAATATAAAGTTTAATAATATAATACTTAAGTTAATAACTTCTCTTTATTCTTATATTTATATTTCTATAGCTTAGATTTATTACTTAAGTAAGAGATATTACTTAAACTTATATCTAGTTAGTAAGTACCTTTAATAGATCTATCTTTACTTACTTATCTATCTAACTCTATAATAAATATCCTAAAAGTATTATTATAGAGATTATTAAGCTATTATATAGCCTTACTAAATTAGAAATATACTAGTAGGAGATATATAGTAAACACTACTTTAATAAGTTTATAATATAAACTTTTATATATAATTCTTACTTACTAATTACTTTAGTAGAAAACTCTTTTTTTAAGCTTATTAGTATATAAATAGATAACACTTTTAGTATCTTTAATATAATTTTTAATTAAAAAGAAGAGGAAGAGCTTTAGTAAGTAGGATTTATTATTAAACTAAAAGAATATTTAATAGAAGAACACTCTATTATATTTAATAGAGGTATTATAGCTTTTAAAAAGGATAGTAGTATTTAATTATACTAAAAAGAGTAAGCTTAGAAACTTTACTTTATTAATATAAATACTAATAAATAAAGCGTTAAGAAGTAATATATTAAGTAGTATACTTAAAATGCTTATATAGTTTTAATATATTAACTAGAAGCTTATTTTAATTTATTAATAGCAGCTTAACGCTAAGATTTTATAGCTAATAATATAAAGATACTAAATAAGTAGATTAAGTAGTAGATAGTAAATACTAATAGAAAGCTTTAATATATTCTTCTTAATTTATTAGAAGCTAAGTTATTTATATTTATTAATAGTTCCTTTATTAATAATAAGGATTTATCTTTCTAACTAGGATTTATTATTATTTTTATAAATGAAATGTAAAATAATAATACTTTTAAGATAACTAGGAATATAGTTTACTATAGTTTAACTAAAAGTAAATAGATTATAAGAAGTATATTAGTATTAGAGACCTATATTATATCTTAAAGTAATAATATAGTGTATACTATAACTATAACTTTAAAGATTATTACTAATAAGCTTAATTAACTTTTAATTATAATTATTATTTATACTAACTTCTATTTATTATATAAATACTTTATTAAGCTTAATATAATAAATAAGAAACGCTTAATAGTTAATATTATAGTAATCTAATAATTATATAAATAATATAAGCTAATAGAAATATACTAAATTAATAGTAATAATAATATTACTAATACCTTTACTAAAAAAATTTTAAATAAAGTATTAGAAAACTTTATTAATACTAATAAAGTATATATATAAATAGAGAGATAGATTAATTAAGAGTAATATATAAGAAAGAGATAATATTAGTAATAGAAAGCTAACCCTAAAGATCTAGCTATTATATAAGAATATTAGCTAGTAGTATATAGAATAGAAAAGAAATATAGTAAGTTATATACTTTATATAAAAAGTATAGTAATTATATTATTATAGTATATATAGCATTTCTAGGTGTTTTATATAGTATATAGTATATAGTAAAAAGAAAAAACTATTAGTATTAGAATAATATTATTTTTATTACTTAGTAGAGGTATAATAGAATCTAGCTAATTAGAGGGTAGAGATCTCTTTAGTATTTAATATTATATTACTACTTTTACTACTATATTATTAACTTTAATATATTATATATTTTCACCTATTTATTAATACTACCTATCTTAGTTAACTAAGTGCATCACTGTTACCTATACTAACATAACCCACTCCTGCCTTAATAACGAGTCTTTTTAGTGATGAAGTGAAATCATGTCATTTTCTCCCAGTTTGCCGCTGATTGACTCAGCAAACACCCGATAAAGCGGTCTCTGACAGAACTCGCTCTGCCGGCCTACTAACATCCCCCTTTGCCTTCACAAAGCTGGTCACCTCAACAACCTCACGAGGTCTTTGTAACGAAGCCAGCATTTCACAATTCCTCTTCATTCTTCCCAGCCCACATGTCGGTGATGATGACGTTGGTGTGTCCGTTATCCATCGGGATCGGTCTCATGGAGAGAGTAAACACCGTGCTATAGACACAAAAAACAAAACACGTCAGTCAACTCGCATCATGGCCGGTAAGGTTGCTTGCGCCCTGTCTCCAAAGGCAGGAACAAGTGGTGAAGAGAAGGGAAACAAGAGAGAATCACTTACTCAATCGCGGATGTCGTCGTCGACGCCTTGCCCGGCGCAATGGCAGAAGCGGTGATGCCCGAGCCGGACCCATCCCGGGAACTTCCCGGGTTCGAGATGCAGACCACCTTGCCGGCGTAGCGCCTCACGTTCTGGCAATATCTCCCCAGGTCCGCATTCCAGGAAACGATCTGGACCCACGTGGCCTTGGCGATGTTGGCGATGGTGGTGCAGGTGTCGCCGCTCTTCACGACGTACGGATCGCATGTGACCGCCGAGGGGATGCAGAGCGCGGTGCCGGCGGCGGTGGGGAAGTTGTAGCATCCGGCTATGAGGTTGTTCGCCATGAGGAGCTGGGCGGTGTTGATGCGCTGCGTCTGTGCGACGGACTGGCACGTGTCTCCGTCCTGGAGGATGTACGTCTTGCCGGCACACGCAGGCGTCGCGGTCGAGGTTGCGATGGGCGCCGTGCCGAGGGCGATCCAGGGAGGGCTCGCAGCCGGGGGTGGGGTGACGGCTACGGTCGTCTTGCAGGACGACGCGATTGAGCTGAGGGCGCTGGAGATGTCGGCGTTGGACCGGAGAGGCATCTCGACCTGGGTCTTGACAACGGACAGGGCACAATCGTTGCACATAAGATTCGGGTCACCCGCGGCTGTCGGCTGTTGGTTCTCGGGGTCGATGCCGGCCAGATTGCCCAGGAGTAGGTTGCAGTTTTCACCGGCACTGTTTTGTTTGTCAGTATCAGTCGCAGCTTCGAGGAGCAGAGGCGTACGAGTTGGACGTGCAGAGTATGTTGAACCTCTCCCACACCAGCTGGGCGTTGTAGCCGGCGTGATAGCTGAAGCCATCGGGGCCAGTATAACGGCTTGTCTCACAGGCGGACTTCACCTGTTCCATGTATCCATCGAGAGACGCCCTGCAGTCGGACGTGCAGAGCAAGTCAATGGTAGCCTTGCTGTAAAAGTTGTTGGTTTCAGTCGCCCAGTTCAGAGAAGCGTCACAGTTGAGCGCTTGGTTGAGAACCCTGATGCAAGTATCGGTGAGACCCTCCGCGCCTTGAGGGACATTCGGGAGGCGGACATCAGCCAGAACCTGGCGGGAGCCAACGACCGCCCAGACGGCGGCCGAAAGGGAGACGCGGATGGACTTCATCTTTTCTGTTTTGTCACCTATTGCGAGAAAATGATTTCGATTCCGATGCTTGGAGGTTGAAGAACGCGAGTGAAGGAGGATACAGGTGGATCAATCGTGAGTTGAAGAAACACACTCTCCGTAGGCAGCAGGCCCCGCCCTCGCCATTTGCGCATCTAAGCGCTTTTAACGAGGAATACGAGGTCAGGCCACAGTCTCTCCCTTTACATGGGGCCCTTGGGAATCAAAGTGTGATATTGTTGGCGCTAAGCTTGTGACTGTAAGTAGACATGAAAGACGATGGGGTCAGTTCAAGGGACTGTTGGCGCTAAACTTTTGATAGTGGGACTGTCATTAACCCTCGCTGCCGTCGGGCAGGGGTGGAATCATTTTGGTCCCGTCAAGGAACATGTTCCAAGACGTTGGCATCGTAACGTTCAAAATGCTTAGCTCAACCACCATCAACGACTTTCAGCTACGCCTCGACTTGAAGTACTATAAATTTTCTTGCTCCTACTCTCGGTCTCTCCCTCGTCTTGCTATGTAGAGTATACCCACAGTTGCTATTGAGAACAGTCCAGACTTGAACCCCAGACGTACCCGCTTCGTAAGTTCGCAACCCCTGCAACAGGGTCTCAAAATTCGACGTTCGGCTGCGGGGCCGGGAGATGGGATGCTGGATAAGGTAAGCGGCTCAGGCAAGGCAAAAGAACGCGGCCGTTCGATTATCCATAATACAAAATAAACTGCTTGGTTCCCACGGTCGTCTCGCGCTTTAGGCGGATAAAAATGACCGAGTCCTGCGTAGAAATAGCCCTTCCCGAGCAACTGCAAGGGTTTCTTCACTCTTCACGAGTCAGAAGCTGTTGCTTGTCGGCCCTTTGAATGACCCGCAACGATGTCTGGCTGCCTGGAATCTATTGGATTGTTGCTTTGCATGGCTGTTGAAGATTGGCCCTGGTGCCTAGATACCTTAAGTTAGTCGGAATGTAACCTCGTTCCAACAGCCTTGATGTTTTGTGATATCCACCTAAGATGCAGACGAGCTGTACCGGTCTTGATGAGTATTTGCATATGCTCAGGAGACTTGTTTGTGCAACCTAGTGATCAGTGATATATCACCAGCTGACTTGGATCCCTCTTCCTCATTCACACTCTCCTTCCTCTCCCTTTCTTCTCTCTATACTTCCCTGGCTCTCTTGCCTTATTCAGTCCTTCATTCTCACCTGCGCTGACACTGATTGTGCGGGATGTCACTCTTTTGATTTTCATTATCCTCATATCACTTACACTCATTTGCTGGGCCATCTCAGCACTAGCACATGATGCTTTTCCTTACAACACTCATCCTGGCGGCACTTCTTGCTGTCAGGAGCGTCGAGAGCAAGTCAGTCTTTGCCCACTTCATGGTTGGCAACACAGAAACGTTTGACATTACCAAGTGGCAAGACAACATCGCTCTCGCGCAGCAAGCGCACATTGATGCCTTTGCTCTGAACATTGCGCACGGCTGGAAATATAACGACGAGCAAATCGCTAACGCCTTCGCCGCCGCCAGCGCCAAGGGCTTCCAGCTCTTCTTTTCTTTCGACTATGCCGGTGGCGATGTCCCTTGGCCGATGGCCGAGGTCAAGGCCCTCATCCAGAAGTACAGCTCTAGCCCCGCTCATTTTCAGTACAACGGGAAGCCCTTCGTGTCGACATTCGAGGGCCCCGACAACGCCGATGACTGGCACAGTATCAAGGCGGACACGGGCTGTTTCTTCATACCGGACTGGTCCTCGTTGGGTGCGGGTCCGGCGTTGAGGGCCGCTGATGGTGTGGCCGACGGCCTTTTCAACTGGGCCGCTTGGCCCTACGGGCAGCGCAACATGACCACCTATATCGATGCCTCGTACAACCAGCTCTTAGGGGGCAAACCGTATATGATGCCCGTCTCCCCTTGGTTCTTCACCAACTTGCCGGGCTACAGCAAGAACTGGCTTTGGAAGAGCGGCGATCTGTGGTATGAGCGGTGGAAGCAGGTGGTATCCATGGACTTTGAGCCCGAGTTCCTGGAGATCATCAGCTGGAACGATTACGGCGAGTCTCACTACATCGGACCTCTTGATGACACCCAATATGAGGCGTTTGACGTCGGAGACGCCCCGTACAACTATGTCAAGAGCATGCCGCACGATGGCTGGCGAGACCACTTGCCCTACCTGATCGATCTATACAAGACCGGGACGGCTTCATTCACGAAGGAGAGCATGGTCACCTGGTTCCGGACGTCACTGAGCGACACTTGCGCGGACGGGGGCACCACCGGAAACACGGCCTCCCAGCTCCAGCTCGAGTACAGGGCACGCGACCTGACGCCGGACCGCATCTACTTCTCTGTCCTCCTGGCTAGCCCCGCCGAGCTCAGGGTCTCTTTCGGCGGCAGGGACTACTCCATCAAGGACTGGGACTACACGCCCGATGGCGGCGTGGGCATTTACCACACGAGTATCCCCGTTTTCGGGACTGGCGGTGCATGGCACGCCCAAATCGTCAGGGGCGGCAACACCGTCATCGACTACTCGGTCCCGCAGGGTATCTCGGGAGACTGTCCGTCCGGCGTCACCAACTGGAACCCGTGGGTTGGCTCGGCCTCCGGCGGCGGGTCTGTCTCCGGAAAGCCCCCTCGCGACTTGTCTGACCAAGTCTGCATCGCAGGCTGGGGCGAGGGCAACTTCAACGATCTTTGCAAGTTCACTTGCAAGTACGGCTACTGCCCTTCGAGCGCCTGTATCTGTACCAACATGGGAAAGGCTATTGAGCAGCCAAAGTCAACAGGAGTATTGGGCTACCCCGGAAATGGCGACGCCAACTACGGTGGCCTCTGTACCTTTGCCTGCAATCTGGGCTACTGCCCGTCAACAGCCTGTTCCACGGAAAAGCAACGCGACTACGTGCCGGCCACATCGCCCTTCAACCCAAACACGTGCGTAACTGGCGGCGGACACGGCAGCTTTTCTCGCATCTGCAACTGGGCATGCCACTATGGCTTCTGTCCCATCCTCTCCTGCTTCTGCACCATGGAGGGACCCCTCAACCTGCCGCCCCCCGTGGTCAAGGTCAGCGGCGTAAAGTCCAACCTGGGAAATGACAACGGCCTCTGTGCCTTCACCTGTTCGCACGGCTACTGCCCGTCTCCCGAGTGCAGCTCCGAGGACGACGACGAGTCTGAAGGCGGCAGCTCCAGCGGGATGGACTTGATAGTCGGATACTTCCAGGCCGACAGCATCTCCCGACGTGGCTGTGCGCAGCGGTCGGCGAGCTTTGTGCAGACGGACTCGGTTAGTCACGTCAACGTTGCGTTTGCCTGGATCGAGCCCGGCACGTTCGTCCTCGTTCCTGACGCCAGCACCGGGGACGACCAGATGAGGCAGCTGACGGCGCTCAAGGGAGAGGCGACCGGGCTGCACGTCTGGTTGACACTTGGGGGCTTTGACTTCTCAACCGGGTCGCGAAGGGCGTCGGATACTCAGGGCATCTTCCGCGACGTGGTCAGCACCCATGAGAACCGCCGCAAGTTTCTGGACAACCTCGTATCTTTTCTCCGGAACTTTGGGTTCGATGGTGTCGACATTGACTGGCAGTGGCCGCAGTCCTCTGACGAGGCGACCAACTTTGCCATGCTGCTGAGCGAGATGCGAGAGTACTTCGACACGCAGTCCACGGGCTCTTCTTCGTGGGGAATCTCGTTCACGCTGCCTGTTGATACGGCCATTCTCCGGCGCTTCGATCTCGCCTCAATGGCCGCTTCGGCAAGCTGGATCAACCTCGCGGCCTACGATCTAGAGAGTACTGACAAGAGCACCACTCGGACAGTGTCGGACAAGAGCTCCATTGAGGCGGCGTTGAGCTTTCTGGCCAACGCAGGAGTCCCGAGCAACCAGATAAATCTTGGTATCGGCTTCTTTGGCCGCACCTATTCGCTCGCCGACAAGGCCTGCTCCGCCATCGGCTGTACCGCTTCCGGCTTTGGTGTGGCCGGGCAATGCACCGGACGGCCCGGATTCATGTCTTACGACGAGATCCAAAAGAACATTGCCATTGACAACGGCAAGTTTGACGACAAGACCGGCGTCAACTACCTCAGGTATGTCCCGCCATCAATCTCGTGAATTTTCTTCCGCCGTGACATTCTAACATTGAGACTCCAGCTACGGCGACGGTCAGTGGGCTTCTTACGAAGACCGCAAGTCCATCATCGAAAAGGTCAAGTACGCCAAGAGCAAGGGTCTTCTCGGTCTCGCCTTATGGTCCATCGATCTGGACGACAACGACCACCGGCTTCTCAACGCCACCTTGTACCCAGGAGGTCTCGGAAGCCTCTCCTTGACGACCGGTACAAACCATGACGACTCGTCCAACTATACTAATGTGGACATCAGCCAGTGCTCCTGGTCCGACTGTCAGACTGCTAGTGTTCCGAGCTGCCCCGCCGGGAAGCAGGTTCTTAACATCAACCGCTGTAACGTCAACTCAAAGACGGGGGAAAAGATGTTCAAGTCGCTGTGCTGCCCTCTTGGCCAGACGCCAGACTCCGACACCTGCGGCTGGAATCAGCTGGATGGAGGCTCTTGCAACCCTGGGTGCAAAACCGGCCAGGTTGCCATCGCTTCCGACAAGTGGTTCATCAACTCAAAGGCGGTGGAGAATTACTGCTTCTTTGGCATGGCTACCTTCTGCTGTGACGCCGTAGAAGCGGGCGAATCCGTGTGCGCCTGGGAGGACAAATGTGTCAGCATCGTCTCCAACGGCGTTCCCACGTCGTCCAAGACATGCTCGCAAGGGCGCAAGTTCGTAACGTACGCAAAGAGCGCTCCGGGCCAGGGCACATGCCAGGGAGACGCCAGCGTCAACTCCTGGAAACCTTACTGCTGCGACCAGGACGTTGAAACATCGTCCTTCCAGTGGTCTGGTGTCGGTGGCACCGTGGACGGCGGCAAGAAGGCATGCGAGCCGGCAAGGACATGTCCCCTGGGGAAGACTGCCATCGCCTCGTCCTACCTCGGCGGAGGCGCCGACTGCACCGCTGTTGAATTGACCGGCGGATTGGGCATCAGTCAGGCCGTTCTCGTCACGGAACAACGCACGCTTTGCGCAGACCCCAACGTGCTCAGGCGGCAGATCAAGACCCTCCCGGTCCCGCTGGAGAATCTGTTTCCCAAGCCAGGTCCGTCGACGGACAAGCAGAAGTGGGATGTCAAGATAGACCCAACCATGGGCGGGGCTGATCCGACGCCTGAAGAAAGCACCAACACCGACAAGAACTCGTTCGGCTGGTATATCATGTCTGGCCCTGAAGACGAGCTCACGTCTTTCAACAAGCGAGACGGATCTCACTGGGAGCTTTTCGACTGCGAGGCAGGGGCTCTGCATGAGAAACGACAGACTGTCAGGGCAGTGTGCACCGACAACTCGGACGAAAGCAACTGCGGCCTCATCCACAAGGGCCGGGGAGTGGCCGAGACGGTGGTGGAGATGCCGGAGGGATGCGGTCCCGGGAGGTATGCCATGGCTGTCTCTCTGACACGGTCTGATAACCAAACGCTGCCCCACCGCCTGGTCAAGAGAAATCCAGAGCTGATAAACACCCACGTCTACGACTTTGTCTTTGACTACGACTTTTCTCCTCTACGGAAACGTGCCCAGGGATCAAACGTGCTGTTACGCATCGACTACAGCGATGACCCGGGATATTGGAGCGAGATCGTCGCCGCGGCGCCGACCAAGCTGAAGCGATCCAGGCGTCAGATAGAGGAAGAGGTTCACCGTGATCACGATGGCTCGTACAAGAAGTACATGTACCACCTGTGGTCGATTGACAAGCGGTCTACGCCACAAGACGAGCTACATGACCTCCACGCGCGCTGGTTCTCCAAGTCGGGGGCGATCAAGGACTGGATGGACCGGCTCCGCAACGTCGACAAGGAGTACGAGCTGGTCAGACACCGAGTCAACGAGTTGATTCGCTGGGACCTCTACGACGAGTCGATAGCTTGCAATATCAAGGGCGTCGACACGGTGGGCTACTTCAAAGCGTGGGCCGACTTGAACGTCAACATCGAGACGTCGGCTCTCGTGACCCTGATCGGAAACATGGGCGACCTCAGCACTTTCGAAGAGTCACACGTGCTGTTCCGTAACAGCGGCTCCGTCAAGGTTTCGTTCAACCTCGAGGCGCTGGTGACGATGCATTTCCTCACGGGCCAGGTCGAGCTTTTCGGCCTGCAGAACTTCGGAGCCACCTTCAGCGTTCCTGGCATCGTGACGATTGGTCCCAACTTCCGAGTCCTCGGCCAGCTCCAGGGCACTGCCACGATGCACGGCCAGGCCCGCGTCGACCTCACACTCGCCGAGTGGGACTTTACCCAGCAGTTCCCCGATGCGAACGGCGCGGCGGACGATGTCCTCACGACAGATGCCAGCCCCAATTCAGCCAGAGTGGTGTCAGCGGACCCTGTTCAGACGTTGCAGGCACCCAAGTTCTACTACGACGTCTCTGCCAGCGGCGAGCTTGGTCTGATGGTGACGCCCAAAGTTACGCTTGGCATCGTCTTCAATGATAACTCCATTGCGGACGCGTCCGTGAGTGGCCGAATCTACTGCTGATAGCACATTCGAGGATTTTGCTGACCATGTCATTAGATCGACTTTGGAGTCAACGGTGCTGTTACCTTGTACGGCTCAGCTGGCTCGAATTCGAACACAGCTTGGGAATACTGTTATGGTGTTAACGCTCAAGCCGAGGTCTTTGCAGAAGTGTCAGCCCCGTAAGTAGTTCCGTGGTCCTCAGGCTGCCAATTCATACTAAACTTTGGTTTTCAGGTCCCTGTTTGGAGTTAACCTCAACCGATATTACAGTGTTTGGAGTACTGGAACGGTATGTTGCTTCATCTCTTTCAGGGAATCTGCTACCCAGGAGGTTTTATCTCTGTGGTACTCACCATCTTCATCCATGTCATTCCCGTCGTCATCCCTGTTATTGTGCTTGTTGTTCATCATGTCTGGTTGTCAACTGCAGTCATCGTCTCTGGCGCTTGCTCTCAGATTTCATCCTCGTCTTGGTCCCCGTCATCACCTTCCTAAGTCCTGCCAGGGTGTCGTGACTAGTGGTGGTCTCTGATCGCCATCTTTGTTATTGCTTCAAAGCCTTATCCTCCTTTGTTATGGTGTTCTGTACAGCTCTTTGACAACAAACCTAATACTTTCGATAGTTTCCTGTCGTTGAGAAGACATGCGCTGCCGCGTCCTCGCTCACAGAAACACAGCCAAGCAAGCGGTCTGCTAAGCTGGTGAAGAGAGACAACTTGATTGGATCTCTGATTTGCCCAGCAGAGTCCACGGCAGACGCTCCCAATATCGGTACCTGCCCAGCATGTGGCATGAGCGGTGGCGATTCTCGAGTCAGAAAAAGGTATGGTTACATCCTCCAGGAGAGGGCCGATGCATGCCCGCTTCCGAGTACCGAAATCTGCTCGCACGGCACCGTCTCTGCGCGCTCAACGACGAACAACGAGACCAGCCCGTTTTTGGTTGGGCGGCAGAATAAGAAGATTGGTAACGTCAAGTTCGGCCCCAACTACAGTCCCATCACAATATCCTTTGGGATATATTCGTACTGCTCGAACGCCATAAACAGCAACTTCATCCTCAGGAACCTCGTCATCATCACTCCCGATGCGGTTTGCAACCCTACCATTACGTTGCAGGACGACGCCATGGTGACGGCCCTATACTCGCAAATCGGCTTTGAAACGGAACATGTCTATGAGGCGCAGATGTTGGTCGACTTTTACGAGTGGCTAGGACGTGGCGCGGGCACAACGGTTGGCACCTATTCGATGGCCGAGCCGGAATGGGTGGCCGAGGTGATACTCGGGAGGCTCATTTCGGGCAGCGGCACTGGCCAAATTTACGACCACTTCGACGTGACGGCACTTGGGATCACTAGTAATCCTAGGTATGATACGGTGCACGAAATTATAGCGCAAGGATTCGGGCGGTCAGAAGTTAAGAAAGGCAGGTTCAGCCAAGACCGCAGCGAGACCCTTCTCACGTTGACGCAATGGGAGGCGAACCAAGAGAAGGGAACATGGATGGGTGGCAATTCACCCATCTACGATCCGGGCGTGAGACCCACTACCGAAGTGAACGACCGGCTTAAGCTCCGCAACATCGTAGCCACCTTCACATACCTCAACTTCGTGCCACCCGGCGCACTGACAGGCCAGAAGTACACAAAGGTCGAGGCCATTTGGAACAAATGGATGCGCGTCTCCAACTGGATTGACTTTGTGTTCTACCATTTCGACCTGCAGTTCACTGCCGCAGGAGGTTGGGCTATGTGGCCCGGCTCGCCAGTCAACAATGGGGGCGGCAACCCTTCGATACGCGCCTTGTACGCGCGCTTCATTGAAGACAGACTGACGGCCATTGAGGCAAAAGTGGCGGCCTTCCTTCCGAAGGCTGAGAGTGACTACCTTGCTGCTTGGTCTTCCATTAACTCTCAAGGCCAGCGCGTTTGGGCGGATGCTGTTACCGGTGAAGCATGGTACGATACGGCCTTCAACCCGCGCCGCAACGGCTGGGCTACGGCTGCGAAGGTTAGATTTCCGAGGGTTGCGTCAACGCCCGGATGGTCTATTTACGGCGCCACGGGCCATTCAGGGATGATGGTGGATGGACAAGGGAACTTCGTGACTAATATTCCGGCCCCTGATCGCATATAATTTCTTTACTGCTCCTCTATCCTTTTACAAATGAGGTTCTCTGTATGAATAGGAGTCCCCGTAGCATTTATTTTGTCCTCACCAATCTCGTCGTCGATGTCGTTACTCTTGTCCACATTGTCACTACTGTCTCCCAATCTTGCTTATCGAATGAGTGAATAACCGACCGAGGAGCAGACAGGCTCTGAGATGTGAATTAGTCATGTATTGGAAGCACCATAATCAATATCGTCTAGCCTTCTCTAGCTGTAGGTCGAGTACGCCATCAGGTACAAAGTGGTTGTAGAAGACGTCAACCGCAGACACTAACTCCATACAGATATTCCCCAAAGACTCAAACCCATAGCAGTAGATCCTCATCCCTTCATCCATATCCGGGTTATAATCTCGACCATTGTATAAATTCCATAGCTCCTTACGGGGCTGCCAGTCGATGCCAACAAAACTGCCAGAGCGGCTCGCCTGGGGATTCTTGCGAGCTGCATACTCGATAGCGAATTCTTCGTTGCTAATCGGCTCCTCCCAAGACGCTACCTCGACTTCGTCATCACCATCATTCTCTTCTAAGCGGTTGATAGCAATGATCCTCCGCGCGTAGCTGCCATTCATAATTTGCTCCGGCAGGAACCAGGACACCGCCTCGGCCTCGTGAGGGATTAACGTACGGCTCCGGATCTCCTCCTCATGGTGGCGGATACAAGCCTCCGCGCGCTCAGCGTCCGTGGACGACTGAGGCAGGGGCAGCGTGACGACCTCGAGCCGGTCCGGTCTGTGGTAACGTTTCCTGCGATACCGGTAAGTGCGGTCAAACACAGCGCGTGCGAGCCGGGCACTGCGAGCAGGGCGAGCGGTGTGCGTCGTGTCGTAGACGACGATACCGAACGGGGGACGCAGAGGTCGGACTGCAGCTTCAAAGTCTTCTGGTTTCAAGTCTTCTGGGGTATCTTCGAAGATTTCGTATGCGGCGAAGGTCGGGGCGCCGTCATGGCTGGGCGCAGGCTGGACGATGGTCTTTGGGGGAATTGGTACGTGATAATATCCCGCTTCCGCTAGCTCTTCCTCCAGCTCCTCGTCGTACATTTGCTTCAGGACCTCCGGCCGTCTGGCCGGAGGAATGCCGGGCCAAGGTTGACGGGGACAAATTCTGCACATCGTAATGCTGGTTCCTGATGGGTGAAGAGCTTGGATCAAGGTGCCATTTTTGAGTTCCTGTTGATGTCTGTGGGGAGTTTTCACAGAGACGAAATGGTGGGTGTGGTAACAGTGGATGTGTTTCCACTTTTGCAACAGTGGATCGGTGCGGGTAAGGCGGCACGTGCAAGGATATTCCAAGAACAGGAAGAGCTGAGAGGGCCTCGACCGTTGCCAGGGCAGTCGACGGCCGTCTTGGCAGCAAACAACCCGGCATCCGAATCCTGAGGAGCAACCAACCTAATCGCCGGATGAACCGATCATGGCTGTGAATCTGCCTGGAAGAGCGCCCAGTGAGAAGGACTAGGGGGAGACATCGCGACTTCTTTATCACCTTTTTTACGGATTCAGTCAGATCTTGTTTATGTTTTGAAACGGTCCAAGTTGAGCTTCAACTAATTTCCATCTGGCCGAGACGCAGGTAAGAGCAGACGATTTGGCCTGTTGTACTGGCTGGGGCGAGCGATTCCAATGGCTCTGAACATGAGCACCTCAATTAGAAGAGCTTGAGGGTTTGGCCATTGCAACCTTCTGAAATTTTGTTGGATATCCAAATGAATGACAAAGAAAGTCAACTCCTCACGAACTAGCCGAGTGAAGCATGTTGCCCAAGACGCCGGTCGTAGGTTGTAGTCCGCCTCAAAAAGCGCCTATGGTCATTGATACTTGCACTTTACCTATAGGGGCTGAAATTTGAACATTTGACTACGAAAATGAGAATAAGACGAATCGTGGATGATACATATAGCTGCTTTGGGCTCCCACCTCAGATATCCATGGATCTTTTCTCTACCTGATCTATGAAATTTGACGATGTTAATGCTGTTGGTTCTCCTCTCACCGCTAGATTGCACCGATTTCAAGAGGCCAAGAAAAACAACGGAGCCTTCTGATCATAATAATGGGATGGATGGCCGTGATCGCCATTAATTGGACAATTTGGGTTACGTACTGTAATTCGTGGCTATGCGTCTTACTTGCAGCTGTACCTAGGTTCTGATTGGGTTGTTTGATGAAACGCCTAGTAAATGCCTGGACTCAGTGGCTGAAACATATCCAATAACTGCTGTGCAGTACTTTGGTTGGTTGAATCTGAATGAGTATGGTATTTTTGACCTGGACTCACAAAATCCACGGACATATGAACAATTAGTCTCCTGGTGGAAGTTTTATCTGAAATGACTGGAAAGACTGAAATGTGTACTCGTAGGAGATTCATCATTTGAGACAAATGATCTTGAAGAACTCACAAAACGGGAACCTTGTGGCAGGCGTACGTGAGCCAACGCGGCGCAGACCTAAGACATAGTCATTGTAGCCAAAGCCTCACCTTTTATTCATTGGCTCACAACGGCTCATCGACGCAATCTTTTCAGCCTCCAGCCTGCACGTCTTATAGGCTCGTATGTCCTCGTATGATCCTAGCTCTGATGGTTGCCACCTACTCCTCTGGCCAAATTGAGTGATTAAGACTTTGCGTTTCGCATTCGACTTTTGAAATCCGTTCTTCGGTTTATCGGCATCGTCATGGATCCCTTGAATGCAGTCAGCCTGGCGGCTAGCATCCTTCAATTTGTTGAATTTATAACGAAGCTAGTGAACGACGGTCGACAGATTTATCATTCCGTGCAAGGTGCTACACTCGAGAACTGCGACCTCGAGGCTGTTACCCAGAGCCTTGTCGTGCTTACTCAAGGATTATCTCGGTATCACACTCGATATGACTCGATGGGCCGCGTACAAAAAGCTGCCTTCGATATTAACGCACCGACTGAACGGAACATCAACAACCTCGGTACATCTTGCCGGGACATCGCCGAAGAGCTACTCGATGCGCTGGAACAGCTCAAGGCGCCCAACAACAGTAATAGATGGGAAAGCATTGTTGAAGCCTTGAAGACTGTTTGGGCAAGAAGCAAGATCCAGGAGCTTCGTCATCGTCTCGACCAGTACCGTACTGCACTCCATACCGCACTCCTTGTTTCGATCAGGTAAGCTTTCTGTCATTTGCCCTTGTTTGAGTAATTGCTGATCAGCGTCCAATGACAGGATAAACATGTCGAATATTTCGGCCGACATCAAAAAGCTGCGTCGCGAAGATGAGATGGCAAGATTGAAGGCCGACGTGCTTGAAGCAATCCGGAGATGCAGGACGGAGTCTATTCCAGTAAATTACGGCGGATATGCACAGATCATGAGAAGTCTGGAGAAAATGACCGCCAAAGAGAAAGATCTGTCGATGCAAGCGCGTATGCTTCAACAGCTTTCTTTCCAGGACCAACCCGAGCGCGAACACAGAATCGTCAAAGCGCATGCAGAAACCTTTCGATGCATCTGGACCGACCCTACAGGCCAACCGAATAAGCCATGGTCCCATTTCCCTGCTTGGCTAGAAGGAAACGACGATAAGATTTACTGGATGACCGGTAGAGCTGGCTCTGGGAAATCAACGCTGATGAAATATGTCGTCCATCAAGAACGGTGTGATGAATCACTCAGAAGATGATCCGGACAAATGCCTCTCATTGTGACAAGATTTTACTTGTGGAACTCGGGATCAGAACACCAGATGTCACAGGAGGGGTTGATTCGCGCCATTCTCCACGATGCTCTCAGTCAACACCCTGAGCTTATCCCCAAGGTTCTATCGAAAAGATGGCAGCGCTGTCAACTTTTCGGGTCTGACGTCCATGTATGGAACACTAGCGAACTCGAAGAGTCCTTCGAAGCGTTAGCCAAAAGGCAGAAGGGAGCTTCAAGCTTTGTCTCTTTGTCGACAGACTTGACGAGTTCGATGGTGATCACGATCTACTGATCCGTCTCTTGCGAATGGCAATTTCGTTTCCAAACGTCAAAGCATGTCTATCAAGCCGCCCGTGGCCTATCTTCGAAGAAGCATTCGAACAGGAACCAAGCTTAAGGCTGGAAGATATTACATACCCGGACATTATTGAATATATCACCTATCACCTCACAGCGAATACCGGCTACGCGGCTCTGAGGCTAAAGGAGCCTGGATTCTCTTCTACTCTGATCGAAAACATCGCCAAAAAGTCATCTGGTGTATTCTTGTGGGTTACACTGGTAGTCAAGTCCTTACTGGCTGGTTTGACGAACAGAGATGGTGTTTCCGACCTTCAGCACAGACTGGATGAGCTTCCAGGAGACTTGGAAGACTTTTACCAGAAGATATTCGACAGTATTGAGCCGCGGTACATCAATCGTGCAAGCCAAGTATTTCGTCTGGTCGAAATTTCAAAGGGAGAATTGACTGCCTTGGGCTTCTCTTTCGTAGACGAAAATGATTCAACGATAGTCCGACTTGCGACCGAAGCCGATACATCACCTTTGAACCACCAGGAGGGATTTGAGCGGTACGAAGATACTCGAAGGCAACTCGACGGCCGTTGCAAAGGGTTATTGGAAATTCCAAACACCGAGTACGGCGAGATGAACCGTGCACAAGATGTCCAATCTTATGATGAACGCCGACGCAGAACACGCAGAAGGACATCATCCACTTCCTCCTCATCGTCACATCGAAATCCAAGGGATGAAAGTCACAACAAAGATCAGGACATTGTAACGGAAGACGTCGAGAATCCTCCACCAGAACTTCGACGGGTGACCTATCTTCACCGCACGTCCAGGGATTTCTTACAGAGCCCACACATCAGACAAGCCATTTTGAAAGGATCTGCCGACTTTGATCCAAATGTATCACTTCTTTGCGTAAATCTCATGATGGTGAAGACATGGAAACTGTCATACCAACGTTGGAGCCAACTGCAAACACTTGGGACAAAAAGCTTGTTTCATGCGGCGGCCGCGAAGATTCCACCTAACATGAAGGCTGCTGCCCTGGACGAACTCGACAAATCAATGCAGTATCATCAGCGGAATGACGCCAAACACATCTTGGGGGCCATATACCGTGAAAATGGGAACTGGGCTGCAGCATGTGGTTCTGATGTAGACTCCAACCCGTGTCAAACGTTCTTGGAGCTAGCTGCCACGCACAGTCTTCACGACTTTATCAAACAGAAGATATTGTGTCACGCGAATATTTTCGCAGACCATTCTGAGATTCCTTTATTATATCGGGTCGTTTCTCAATTTTGCAAATACTCGTCTTTCCAAGAACCCTCCTTTTCGGCAGCATGGGAAGCAGTCCCAGATGTAACTCTCTTTCAAGAATTGCTTCGACGTGGAACGGACCCCAATTTCCAAGTAGATCACCAGACCATATGGGGACACGCACTTCAGAAGTGCGTCGAACTTTCTCGCAAGCAACATGAATGGGCCGGGGAACATGTGGAGAAAGAGCTGAAGCCGCGATTGCAATATTGGGTCCAAATCGTGGAAGCCTTTGTTGATTTCGGAGCCGATCCACGGATGAACCGCAACTCACAACACGGAACATGTATCAGAGAGGCTTTCGGAAGTCTAGTCCACCATGAAGCTCGTCGATTAGAGAAGAAGATGGCAAAAGCCAAACATCAGTGGTCTGCTGCTGGGAAGTTCTTACTTCCACCACAAGCACGAGTAAACCAGTCTGTTCACTTGGTACATCCACTTCCAATTCTGAACAGTCAGCGGAAGGTATCAGACCCGGGGCTCACTTGGTCGGAAAGATGGATAAGGTGTTTCGGAAGAAACGATAGCATTTTGATAAATGGTCAAATTTTGAGACCAACCCCCGAAGATTTCTCGTCGGAAGTCCAGAGAGGTCGTGTTTCCAGATACAATTACCACGGACCTCCAGTTTCGCCGGACATATCGGAGGCCCCGAATTACTGGTCGGAATGGCCGAGAGGGAAAGATCAGGGTTTCAGAAGAAATAATAACCCACTTCCAGTTTCGTGGGAGGTATCAGTGCCGGCAGGTCCCTCGTCGGAAGAGCGGCGAGAACAGAGTCTCGGAAGTGACGACAACCCTGCCACCACATCAGCATATCCGGAATTCCAATGGGAACCGGGCAATTGCAGAAAGCGTGATGGTCCGGATATGGCAAGAAGGATGGATGAAGGTTGTTGAGTAAAATAATGGATAGCTTCGATTTTTACTTTATAGAGAACTCGATGATTTAAAGCATCAAGACTTTTCATGATTATCGCAAGTCTTCTTGGTTTTCGGCAATTACCAAACCAAAGGTCCTTTGTTAGATAAGGTACCTGAATGAGCGTAGGTATGTCCAACAGGTCCCCTCAATAAGGTAACCTGATACTAGATCTGTCCCTTATAGAACAACGGCGCTGACTTAAAATAGTAGCCAAGCAGTCTTTCACGTGACAGACAGCGTTTTGGGACTGATGGACCAGAGCGACCTTTCTTTGCAGTGGCATTTCTAAGAAATCACACACATAAGAGCGTTGCCTCTCAGGATCCCAGCGGGCCATTCAGATTAACACTCGTTGGATATACCTAAAGCTTGATACCCTTTTCTCACAGGCCATGCATGCTGATTTCTCCATTCCTCCAAAACCCCCAGCAATGCTGTCCTTTCCCATGGGTCGTTGAAGTAGTCGCCGTAAAGCATGATACCCATTCCCGCTGTAGTCAAGTTAGGCGGGGCTCTGAGATGATGCAGGGCGAGGCCACAAAGTTCGAGGATCATGGCGCGGACTTGGTGTTCCGCATCCCTCTGCGCGCGTCGATTGGACACTTGACCGCTGCGTCGCCGGGCATGTTAGCTCTCGACAAACAAGCAGTAAAGAGTTTTCAAAACCGACTTTTGGGAGGCTTCATACTGTAAATTAGGGTCCTCCGCCACAAGAATCATCCTTGCCAAGATGAAGTGTTGCAGAGCAGTGACCTCGATGTCTGACCCGTACCATACCAATGGAAAGATCTCACCTCGGGACCTGTCCGCAGATCGCTGCACAATGGGGATGAATTGATGAGCGGCCTCGACGATCAAAACCTCCTCCTCGTTTCTTAGCCTCTCTGCAAGCGTGGACGTTAGAGCTGTGATTCGCTCGTGAAGGGTTTCCTCCCATTTGAAGAACAGTCACCGGAGACTTACCCCACTCAGCCCCTGTTCTTTCTCCCATCTTCCACTTCGCAACTTCAGACATGAACCAAATGAGCTTATTTGCGAAGCAAGTATCTCTGTCCAAGTCTGGCGGTTGCGCGCTAATCTGCGGAGACCGTTCTAGCGTCAGGGCGAAGTAGATCTCTTGCCTGACGGCTACCCAGTACACCGCGCTCAGCAGCCCCGACCACCTCGACGGCGCAGCTCGCAAGATCGCCTTCGTGATATCAAGAAAGTTGACATTGCCAATACCATTCCCAAAATCAGAGCTCGTCGCGCTCTGCGCCTCTTCAGGATCCATCTCCTCAAACTGGCGCAGAATGAGCGCCGCCGCGGCCAGGTTCTCCCTATACTCCTCGTCCTGTGTCCGCGAGACCTCGTGCAGGGCAGGTATGCACCTCAGCATGTACTCGATCGCGCTCTGCGGCGTCAAATCCGGCAGGAGCTGGTTCTGGTACACGACAACGCCACCGGGCTCCGTGCGGAACCGGGGGTGCCGGCAGAGGTGCCGCGCGGCGACGGCGAGGACGGCGTCGCGGAGGGGCTGGCATGCGCGTGCGCGTCGGGTGACTATGAGCTGGAAGTGCCTCTCTTCGTCGCAGAGATCGAACTACACCAGACGGTTAATATGTTGGACTTCCCACGGTACAAGCGTCTCTGAAAGCACGTAACCCATTGAGAGAGCTCCTCCGTGAAGTAGCGCAGGAGACAGGCTTCTTGGATGCCGTCGCTCGGCGGGCGGTGGGTGTGCAGGCTGCCGACGGGGTCGTGTTCGCTGGGTTGGTGGAAGCTGTCTGCTGAAGGGGAGAACTGATCAATGGTGACAGAAGGGCCGGTGGCGTGTGGACTTGGAACATGGGGTTCCTCGTTCAGACGGACTCTGCCGGTGGGCAGAGCTGTCGTCGACCATGGAGATGCACCCGATGTGCCGGAGCCTGAAGGCGATGCTGGGAGGAATTGGCCTCCGTCATGGGGAACAGTCTCGGTTCTTCGTCTCTTGGTGGGAGTCGGTAGGCGTTGGGATTGGACATCTTCGAGTCTCCTTTCGTGACTCAACACTTCGGGTGTCTCTGAGAGGTTGCGGACGGCTTCGTGGAGGGCGGTGTTTACAGCTATACGATCGGGGAGAGATGCAGTGTTACTGATGGGAGACTCATTGTTCGTATCTTGGGGCTGTGGACCGCCGCCAGTCTTGTTGTTGCGACTATCAAAACGGACTATGTGAGAGAGTTAGCTAACCCATGGGCGAAGAGAGACCACTTTCGAGCAGAGGAAATGGCTTACATGCTTTCGGTTTGCTGTTCACCCAGCGTTGCTCCCGAGAGAAGGCACCGTCATAGTTGGCCGTCGAGCCCTGCCGGAAAGAAGGCCTTCGCTGGGGGCGAACACACTCAACACCACGCTTCTCACATCGACTACAGCGGGGCTGCTGGTCGTCGCCTGCATGTTGAACGAATCAAGGTCAGAATTGGAAACCTGCAGAAGCTCAATGGCATCGGACAAATGCCAAGAATCTTCAGCCGGAGTCAAGGCCGAGAACCCTGTCGGCATTCGGTCGGTCTTCATCCGGGGACAGCGTCCTCGATCCCAAGGAAACGGGCCACAAACTCACACTTCTCATGTCTCTCTGCACATCTTTGACGTCAGACTAGTGGAACCTGTCAAATGGTCACGCGTGACCAGGCCAAACCCAAGCGCGAGAAAAGGGACGCACGTACCTTTGCATCTTGCGCAAGGCTTCGTACCGCTTGGCATCTCCTGTGGGGTGAGCGGGATCCGTGGCCCTCACGCTGCTGTTGTTGCGGCTGCTGCTGACGCGGTATGCTGGCGACGGCGACGGCGACGTGAGCAGCAGGATTCCTCCGTCGAACTCGCTTTGGAAAGTCTCGCCTACGCCGTCGTCGCTGGCCCGTGTTCGGCGTGGTGGAGGTCGATAAGGGTGGCGGAAGCTGGGATAGGCGGACGAGCGAGGAGGAGGAGAGGAAGCGGAGCAGCCTCATCGGCGAAGATTGCTCAAAGAGGGAATTCCTAAAAGAAGAGGAAAGCAAGGGCTAATATGTGGGGAGGAGGGTTCGCTGTTCCCCGATGGTTCCGCGTCCCCGTTGAAACGTGGCCGGGCGAAGCTCAGATTGTGAAAACGTGCATTAAGCGCCCAGGAGGAGAAGAAAACAACCGGTTGTAACGCTTCACAGAATAGGACCAACCCGTCTTATGTGTCCAATTTACCCCGCACTCCAAAGCTGTCTTTCCCCCGCAAAACCAACCGCCGGCCTTACTGAATATGAATAGTATGGTCAATCAAATCTGGGGCAGCTGATGGGAATTACTGCATCCGGTAGGTGGCGCCGATAGCAGATCCCGAGCTTGTTGTTTCGAAAGCGGTTTGGCCAGCTTTGCGAAACTCCAGACCGCCGAAAGACAAGATGGCATTCGGCATCTATGGGTGACGGAGTTCAGACCGGCTTGATCTTGTGGCCTGCAGCTGTTTTCAAGCTCCCAAAAGATACCGGGAAGGGAAGGAGCCGCCGGTGTTAAAAGAGACCCTTCATCGCCTTGGTCTTTGAGTTGGAGGAGCTCTGTACTGCGCTGTCCTTCTCCTACATCATCATAGACGTCTCTTCGCCATTCTGAAGCTTCTACAATATTAATTGAACTCCGAGATAGTCAATCTCTTCTAGAAATCTTTCGGTACTCCTCCAAGTCACAAAATCACACAAACAATGTCCGGAGAGAAGCTCAACGTTGCCGTCGCCGGCCTTGGTCGCATGGGTATGTCTCGCCCCGCATTCCCCCGAGCCCGTGAGCTCAAGGGAGCTCCCACAGCTTCGGCGAAGCGGAAGCTCATGGGCTCAGATCGAGCCGATGTGAGCTGTCATCGCTAACACTGGTCAACAGGATTGCGACACGCTAGACACTTTGCGACCCTGACACCCAAGGCGAATCTCATTGCCGTCAGCTCACCGGTGCAAGCCGAGCTGGATGCCGCCGTCGCAGAGTTCGGTCCTTTGAGGACGTACATTGACTACGATGAGATGCTTCGCAAGGAGTCGACGCTGCAGGCTGTGATTGTTGCGAGCGCGACCACGGTGCATGCTGAGCAGGCCATCAAGGCCATTGAGAAGGGCCTGCACGTTCTGTGCGAGAAGCCCCTGAGCACAAACGTCGATATCGTATGTTCACCTTCCCATCCATCATTGTAAACCATGCAATATGAGCTCCGCGTTGCTGACCATCAATGGAACAGTCGCAATCCGTCGTTGACGCCTACGAGAAGTCGCTGGTCAAGAACCCCAACCAGAAGGTCATTTGCGGATTCTCCCGCAGATTCGATGCCTCTTACCGCGACGCCTACCAGAGAGTTGCCCGCGGTGATGTAGGCACACCCTCCGTCTTCCGCTCCCAGACCTGCGACAAGCTCGACCCCTCAGGCTTCTTCGTTGACTACGCCGAGTTCAGCGGTGGTATCTTCGTCGACTGCTCCATCCACGATATTGATCTGGCCCTGTGGTTCTTTGGCGAAGACAGCGTCGTCAAGAGCGTTTCCGCCATTGGCATCACTGCCGTGCAGGAAGGTCTGAGGAAGCACAACGACAGAGACAACGCCGTTGCAGTCGTCGAGTGCTACGTAAGCAAACCCACCCCACACAATTCTCTACACTCGTAGGTCACCAACTAACAAAATGCGAAAACAAACAGGGCGGCAAGATTGCACAGCTCTTCTGCTCCCGCATGATGGCCGCCGGCCAGGAGGACACGACCGAGATCTTTGGCACGAGCGGCAAGATCGCCGTCAACACGCAGCCGCAGCTTAACCTCGTCAACCTGTACGAGCCCACGGGCATCCGCCGCGAGATCCCGCCCGACTACTACGGCCGCTTCCGCGAGGCCTTCATCACCGAGGCCAACGAGTTCACCGCGTGCTGCCTGAACAACACCGCGCCGCCGATGAAGCTCGTCGGCGCCGTCAACGCCGTCAAGATCGGCTGCGCGCTGCAGGAGAGTCTGATTACGGGCAAGAAGATTGATTTTGACGAGTCGGGCAAGCGCATCGAGAGTGCGCGCTTGTAGGCGGTGTTATACGGCGTATATATATGCATGCAGGCAGGGGCAGGCGCGCGGATGACAAGTCATGAAATGGGGAAAGTGTTTACGATGATGAAATTTTAGAGATCACCCTGGTTCTTTTAGACGCGTGGGGGTTTTCCGATGTAGTCACGAGGATCTTTGTAGACACGTTAGAATAGAATAGCAACGTGTTTCGTCGTCATAATCTGCCCCTGTCATGATGGCCCGGACAATTTCCGATTGCACATAGCACATGTTTGATCCAAACGTGCGCCCGGTTGTTCATTTTCTTTCTTCTTCGCTGCTGTTCCTCCGCGTTCTATTCGCAGCGCTGCAATCTTATCGCAGCTGGATCCGCAAGTTAATGACGTAGGCGCAAGGTCCCCGGTCGAATTGACTGCGGTGACACGGGTCAAGACGGGTCACTCAAAGATGAGGCTTAGATGGGTCGGCGCAAATGATCCCTTCGCCGACGCGAGCCCTGGCCAGTTGCGACGCCGACGTTGTGGCCCCATCATTCAACAGATCACTCAACCAATTGTGTGTATCATGTAAGTCAGACGATGTTATTTTTTGGTTCTCTTGCTGACTGTTCATAAGACCCCACCCCCAACAACGAAAAACCCCCCACAACGCAAACGCGTCAAAACGCGCCACTTGTATGCTACACGACATGCATCATCCTTGCGCTAAACGCCATAACGCGCCACTACGTTTGAAATAAAATCTTTAAAAATATATATTGTGTTTTTTATACTTAATTATACTAAAAAACACGTTACTATAGCAATTATAGTAGTATGCGCAGGTTAGCGTATATCTAACGCGGCGTGAGAATAGGGTATATTATACTACACTCTCTATTAATGCTTTTATAGTGCTACTTTAAAGAGGGAGTTAAAAAAAGCTTTCTAATATATTAGCCTGAGGTAGAAGTTAGTGCTAACTACGTAGATACTTATATAAAGCTTATTAGGCTTTATATTTAGTTACTATTAAGTTAGAAGCTTTATTACCTAGATCCTATACGCTAGCAGTAATATTTAACCCCTTAGTAAGAAGTAAATAGAGGGCTTCCTAATATGTAACTTAGCTATAAAGATGCTAAAAGTATAGAAGATTAATTCTAAATATGTGAAAGACGTTATAATTAAAGATATAAAGGAGTTCTTTATAATATTTCACCTTCTAGAGGTCTAAAAGATCTCTATATCCTTCTAATAAAATATAAATAAAATAGGAATTATAGAGGGTATATAATAAGATAATTTAGTATTAGGATATTCTAGTAAGCCTTCTATTTTCGTTTAAAGCTTAGAAGAGCATATTTAGACGTCTATTATTAAGTATATCTTAGCAGATAGTTAATATCTCTACTTCTTTATTATTTTTAAAGGGAAAACTATTTAGTAGTAATAGTTCTCCTAGAATATTAATAACTTTGAGGGATAGTATTTCACAGCTTTAAAGAATAGTTAGATATTAAATAGTATTAGTATTAAGTAGCTAGAGAAGGTATTTATACTAGGAATAGCTGTAGAAGTGAAGAGATTATATTCTAAGTGTTTTCTTATTATAGATAGCTATAGTAGCTATATTTTAGATAATTTTATATAGAAGTGCTATATAAATAATATTTATTTAGCTTACTTACCTATGTATTTATCCTACTTTATATAGCTTCTAGATATGTTAGTTTTTTTACTTCTGAAGGGGTCTTACTAGTAATAGCTGAAGGAATGTAACTACCTCCTTAATTTAGTATTTATTAGTAAATAAAACTTTTTATAATACTATTTATATATACAGAAAGATACCTTTAAGTTAGATATTATAAAATCTAAGTAGAAAGTAATAGAGATATAGTTAGTTAATATAATAAAGCTTCTGTTAAGTAAGTTTATTATTATATTATTTATAATAATAGAGAAGGTAGCTTTATGGTATAAAAAGGATCTAATTACTATAGAAATGCTTAATAGTATTATTATATAAATATTAAAGACCTCTAGTAATTTATAGTAGTATTAATAGCTTTTTTATATTAGGTTGAGGTTGTTAGCGTAAGTTAATAATAATCTTAATAATATACAGTATATACTCTTCTTTAAGAAGCTTAGTAAGCGCCTTAACCTTAATAATATAACTATAATAGATAACTAGTAAGTTATTTAATTACTTAAAGCCTAAGTTAATAAATATAAGCTAAAAAAACAAGTAAAAGTTAAGCTGAAGCTAAACAAATAGTTTATAATTATTAAGGATATTTAGAAGAAGTAATAGGAAGTGTAGAACTATCTAATTAAGCTAGAAGTAGTATTAATTAATAGCGATTTGTCAGATAATGAAGAGAGTGTAAAATTGTGTATTGAAGTTGCAGATTCATAGAGAAATCGCGGTTTATAACAATATATAATCATTAGTTATGGCTGCATAATGCATGCGAAAACGTATTTGCGTTGTGGGGGGTTTTTCGTTGTTGGGGGTGGGGTCTTAAGCCCCCCCTGTTCCGCAAAGGGTAAATCGGGAAATTACCTATTCGGGAGGGCGGTTTACGCGGACGGGATCGGAGGAGGGATTGTCCTTGGCTGGGGACTCGTGCCTGGATCTGTGGAATTCCCTGATTAGCTTGCGCATTGCGATGGGGACTTGCAATTGGGAAAAATACTCCTAGCAAAACTGCATATCACGTCTCCAGCTGGTCGCGTCTGAAGTTGACCGCGGATGACCTCTTTTGCTGCCTGTTGTCAATGGGATTTTCCTTCCTTTTGTGTAAAGGGAGTACATTGAAGATGCCTGTCGTCGGACCTTGAATCTCGCGGGTTATGCCAATCAATGCCTAGATCGGGAGACTGCGCACTAGCGAATCCCGAGGGTTATAAGCTTGGCCTTGGGGGTTCTGCTGCGCTGTTCACACAATTGAACATCCGGAATCTCCACGCCGGCACGAGACTCCATCCCAATTCACCCCGGCCCCAGACAATGGTCAAGAATAACGCCTATGGGGCCCATGTCGTCATAGCAGATTCATAAAGATACAACAACCGTCAGCCCCAGAAACCAGATTTCCCCAGGCTTTTTCGGGGCGCGATTGATTCAACAACCACTGCGCGGGCTATCTTTGATCCTCCCCTTGTTCCGCCGAGTCAACGCTGCGCCCAGAGCATCCCCAAGGCCAGCCAACCACATGCCCTTGTCCGGGTCCTCGGCGTCTCAGAAGTTCAGTAGGAAAATGGCTAAGAATGGCCGCTAGTGTGACAACGGACCGGGGTAGAGGCAGAAAAGCGCAGGCCTTCGCCGATGGGTTCCCAAAGAGGAATCACGTCGGCTACAAGTCCGCTGTCATGACGCCCAGCCGCAGCTAAACTCGCCGGTGGGCAGCCCAGCCAAACCAACCAACCAGACACCCCTACCAATGCTCGCTTTACGCAGTAGCCCTCTCTGCTCACCACCTTCAGACCGAAGAGTCGTGGCTCTCCTCTTGTTCCCTTTCCCGTGGTAATGTCTCTTTCGCCGATGGTTGGCGAAGGTTTTGGTTGGTCTCCACACTTTGGTCTCTTCCCCGTGGGGGAGGATGCAGTCGACAAGGACCGTGTTCCACTCTGCCGGTGGGGAGGGTTAATGCTAGGCCCATCCGTCCATACGTAGTGTACTCTTCGCCGGGGAAATGACAGAAGCATGGCAAGAACTGCCTTCGCGCCCTCACTTGCGTTGCCCCCCTAGTCTGTAAACGGATGGGTCCCGTCTATAGCCCAGAAATCCTGTTCTTCGTATGCCCCTCTTGGTTGTTCATTTGACTACTCAACACCAAGTCTTGACTAGAACTATATATAAGAGCCGCTCTTCTTCGTCTCACCTGACATTTGGGTTTCGTCTCATTCTAAGCACGCTCCCTCTCCCCCATTCATTCCTTCAGCCTGAGCACAACCCTCTGTGGTGTAACCCTATCGAGACCATCCCATCCTGATCAATCACCACACACACACCCCCTAAAGTGCCACGACATCGACGACGATCATGTCGACCAGCCCAGACTCACAGACCCTTAAAAAGGTCAAGAGCGTCGACAACGCCCACGGCGAGCACGTCGAGGACTTCATCGACACCGTCGAGATCAGCCTCACCCCCGCCGAGGATGTCTCATACGGCCGGGGCGGCGTCCGCGGCCTCTTCGACTCCCCCTTCGTCGGCGGCGCCGCCCTGCTGGCCTCTCTCGGAGGCTTCAGCTTCGGCTACGACCAGGGCGTTATCTCCATCATCAACGTGATGGAGCAGTTTCACGCAGTCTTCCCCGACGCCGCCACGCCCTTTGGGAAGGGCTTCATGACCGGCATGCTCGAGTTCGGCGCCTTCCTCGGATGTCTCTTCATGCCCACCCTCGCCGATAAGATCTCCCGTAAGAGGGCGTTGACTGTCGTCGTGGCTATCTTCAACATCGGAGCCATCATGCAGACCGCGGCCCCATCATATGGTGTCTTGGTCGCCGGCCGAACGATCGGTGGCATCGGTGTCGGAACTCTGGCTATGGTGAGTTAAGCCCCTTGAATCAAACCACCAAATCCACTCATCGTGAGATTCAACAACACACAAGGCTAACACTTCACTCAACAGGGCTCACCAATCTACATCTCCGAAATCGCCCCACCAAATCTGCGAGGCACCCTCCTCGTCCTCGAGTCCATCTCCATCGTCGCCGGCGTCGTCATCAGCTTCTTCATCACCTACGGCACCCGCCACATGGCCGGTGAAGTGTCCTTCCGCCTGCCCCTGGGTCTGCAGATGGTCTGCTCCACCCTCCTCGGCATCGGCATCCACTTCTACCCCTACTCTCCGCGTTGGCTCGCTCTCGTAAACCGACCTCAGGAGGCTCTGACGTCCCTCACACGTCTCCGCCGCCTCCCTGCCGACGACCACCGCGTCCAGGCCGAGCACCGTGGCATCATCTCCGAAGTCGAGGTCCAGAAGATCATGCAGGAGCGCAACCACCCAGGCAAGAGCTTCATCGCGCTCGAGTTTGCTGGTTGGTGCGATCTCTTCAGCAAGAAATTATGGCGCCGCACTGCCGTTGCCGTCGGTATCGCCTTCTTCCAGCAGTTTAGGTACGTAAAATGGACATCAAGATCCATTCCCCGTTACTAACATGCATTTTTAGCGGTATCAACGCCTTCATCTACTACGCGCCCACGCTCTTCCAGTCGCTGGGCCAGTCCGAGGAGATGGCCCTCGTCATGTCCGGCGTCTTCAACATCCTCCAGCTCGTCGCCGTCGCCGCGTGCTTCTTCATCATCGACAAGGTCGGCCGCCGCCCGCTCGCCATCTTCGGCGGCATCGGCGGCGGCACCGCCTGGGCCATCATGGCCATCCTCACGGGCGTCTACTCCAAGGACTGGGCCGCCAACCCGGCCGCCGGCTGGGGCGCCGTCGCCATGGCCTTCCTCTTCGTCCTGCTCTACGGCATCTCCTACTCGCCGCTCGGCTGGATCCTCGCCGCGGAGGTGTACCCCAACTCGCACCGCTCCAAGGGCGTCGCGCTCGGCACCGCGACCGTCTGGCTGTGCAACTTCATCGTCGGCGTCGCGACCCCGCCCATGATCGACCAGCTCGGCTTCGGCACGTACGTCTTCTTCGGCGCGTGGTGCTTCCTCGCGTCCGTGTGGGCTTTCTACCTGGTCCCGGAGACCAAGGGCAAGACCCTCGAGCAGATGGACGAGGTGTTCCACGACACCTCCGCGCAGGAGGAGAAGGAGATCATCAGGCAGCAGATTGCGGCGCAGCACGGGCAGACGCTGGGCACGGGAGGCATGGAGAGCACCAAGCTCTCTGTTTGAGTCATTTAGAGCGATTTACAATGTCAGGGCATGTAGGTGGGATGGATATTTTCAGGGGTTGGGCGTTGGTGTTTGATCACAGAGTACGGCTTGTACCAATAGCGATGGCATGATTACGTGACATGAATCAAAGATACCACTTTTTCAAAAGGAACATTGCTCTTTGAGGTTGTGAATGTCGGTGATACCACGTGTGCTTGGCTCGATGCAGGTCATTTGGGATGAACTTGATTGCATGCTCGCATCTCGCATCCCCGGACGTACGGATATTCATTGCTACTCGGCCTCCGGAAGCGGCCAGGCGTAGTACCTTGCGGAAAGATTACTTATCCATCCGTATGCAAGCCCAGCTGTCAAATTTAGACGAGTCTCCTACGTAGATGCCGATATAATGGAAAAGGAGGGGGGCTGAAAGAACCCGAGTCAGTTCATTGCAGACTATGGAAGGCCCTCCATGTGCCGTGTCCTGCGGCCCGTAGCAAGGGCTTAAGCCAACACGGGCGTAGCCAACAAGACTCAAGAGAATTACTGCGGTACCAGGCCAAAATAAAACCACCCTGTTAGGTCTTTGCGGGCCAGGCAAACCAGGGCCGGTACATCGCTCACACAGCCATTCAGCAGTTAATCCAGAGCCTGAAGTGGGCCGCCAGTCCCCGCGATACCAGCTCCACCAGTTTTACTTACCCATCATACCATAGTACAACGCCGAGGGCTAAACATACGCAGTGGCCCCAGTACAGCACTCCCCAGGCGCCGCTTACAACGCGCCAGTCGTCATTGGTAAAAACTGAAACGCTACAGCTGAGGCGACTTCGGATCCAGCATGTAGCCTGTTAGCTGAATTGCCTCTTTGGGTAGGTGTCGCCGATGGCGGGGGCTGCGGATCGACGCGCCCGCCCGCTCCCCATCTTCCCCTCATCTCCTCCACACGACAACTATCCATCAATGCAATATCAACGCGGGGCGAATGCGGGCGCGCCGAGTAATGGCCGAAAAGGCCCTAAGGACTTACACGCGTATGCCCCCTGATTCCCCAGATAACCCGCAAAATCTTGTCAGATGTGCCATTCGTTACGGCCCAAGCATGGGGGGTGGGAGACAAGATGACATTTTTGCGGGGATAGACTTTGCAGATTGTCTTTACTCGCTTGTGGGAGGGAGGCATTCGACTAGCGGAACATGTTGCGTTGCTTGGTTCGCAGGCCAGCCGCTCCCCTCCAGAGTCACCTGAGCAAAATGCAGAAGAAAGACCCTTCCATCGAACATGATGCTTCTCGGACTTGCCGTAGCAGGCCTATATTTCAGAGTCAGACCTGATGAGACTCCATTCTGCCGAATCTATGAATGAAACCAGCGGTATTACACATAACCCGCAATGTTCATGGTCTCTCCTATCCACATCCTACGAACACAAGGCTCTAGATGACCTGAGTATTGAACAACATCAATGTCGACCATATTCAGATCGTTGAGGCCATCAATGCTGGAAAGGATTTCTTCCGCGAGAAGCCATTCAACAGCAGCACATCGGAGGTGAGCCAAAACCACAGACGCCTGCGCCTCCGATGGTTTTATGATTGTGAAAGGCTAACCTTGGGTGCTTTCGTACTTCGCCATAGTTGTCGAAGCCACAAACGCTCCCACCGCAATTCAAAGTGATGGCCGATTTGTTCCACGGCGACTCGACAACCAAAATCTTCCGAAGGCCACCGGCAGCCCCTTCACCGCGGGCGAATAGTATTGTGCTGGCAAACAAGCCGGGCATTCGGAATACTTCACAGTCGGAGAGCTGATAGCGGCTCGAGGATATGTCTTCGCTTGAGGCAGATAAACTTGCTCATCGAGAGGAGCGTCAGGGTCATGCAGGGCTCTGCACGATGCGCTGTTGATAAGAGGCTCGGCTGTTGACCAAGCCGGGACAACAGATTCGAATTTTACCAGATTGCCGATGCAGGAGGGAACTGAGCTATTGGCATTGCAGTTGGCTTAATCACCAATCAGGCGCAAAGGCGCAGGAGGGGTGGGTCTGGGAGTAGGAGACACGGCGCTGTGCCGCATCCGTGCCGACAGCGGCCCCACCCTTCCGGCCCCGGCCGAGGATGGATCCCACCCTCCCGAAAGCCGGTACCTGCGTCTGGCCAGCCGATCCGGCAACAGCCGGGACCGCTTCCCGATTCTGTCGGTGCAAGAGCCGTGTACCGAGGACACGCGGAAAGCAGACCCGGCACCGGTTTGCCGCTCCACACGGCATGAACGGCAGACTCCACCAAATCCCCAAAGACTTTTACCGACCGGGGGCCAAAGCAGGATTGGATGTCATGCAACGGCAAAAGCAAGTTTTTTCGGGGTTACCCGACCAACCCCGTCATCAGAGATGCAGAAAGCCTTTCTCGCCCTGCATGCATGCACACGCGCACGCGGTGCTCTGTACTCGCATCCCGTCGGTAGTCAGCCGGCTTTCGCTCACTGCACTGCCCGACACCGCCGCTGGGAGCCGGTCAGGCAGCTGAATCCCAAGCCAAGGGAGAAAAAAAGTCTCAGATGACAGGCCGTCTGTCCTTTTTCCTAGGGGATAGAGCCTGGTGATTGGCGGGTGGTGTCTCTTGGCCTCCATACTCGACACGAGCCGGCGCAGTCCACGGGGACCGAAATGGCTGATCAAATGGAAGACAAAGACCTGGCAAGCGGTGGGATAGACATGGCCCTTCTTCTATTCGTACCAAGAGACTAGAAAAGCCGGTGGTGGCACGGCGACGTACCCCGGTTGCCGGGCAGCCGTGGCTGTGTCAACTCACCACCACCAAAAAAACGACGCGGTGGCACCGTTGGCAGGCCTCTCTGGACGCGGCGTCCCCACAACACGCCATTACGGGGGATCGACTGACACGCTAATCCCCCGAATGTCCCAATCACCACCACCGATATTAATAGGCAAAGGAGGGAAAACCGGGGCTGCGGAACGGCTTGAGGCTTGAAGGCTTGAGGGGCTTGCCGGGGAAGCGGCTTTCACACGTCAGACTGGAGCCAGCAGGATCCAACAGGAGCTCGACTGGCTCTTCGTGTTGATCAAAATAATGGAGAACTAAATAAGGGGAGGAGCTATGCGAACGGACTCGCCTGACCAGGGCGAAACTTGGTAAGAAGAAACGAAGAAGAAAAGGAAGAGTCCTTTCAATCAAAACCTCCGTCATCCCCTCTGTGTCGTCCGCACTGATCTCCTCCTCTCACCACCCACTCACTCATAATCCACAGTCGCTATCCAGCTTCACGGCAGATCACGCATCGCCTCAACACCACAACCTCACCATCACCAATCTAATCATCTAATCAAAAACAAAACAAACCGCCCAAAATGTCCACCTCCGCCGTCGCAACCGCCACCTCCTCCGGCGCCGCCGCGACTTCCACCGCGATCTGCTCCTCCAACCTCTACGACACCCCCATCCAGGACTCCAACTGCGCGATGCCCTACGGCGGCAACCACACCGACATCATGAAGGCCTGCTGCAAGGACGCCGACGTCGTGAGCTACTACGACAACTGCGGCATCTACTGCCTGGCCATCGACCAGACCGTCGCCGACCTCACAAAGTGCCTCTTTGACAACGGCGCCGCCGACAACGCCGTCTTCTGCCGCGGCAACGTGAGCTCCTCCGCCACCGCCACCGGCAACTCGAACCCCCCGGCCTCCGCCGGCGCCAGCATCGTCGCGAGCGGCGGCGGTAGCAGGGCGAGCGGCAGCGCCAGTGGCAGCGGCTCCAGCAGCAGCTCCAGCAGCTCCGCGAACGCTGCGCCTGGCGCCTATGCCCCTGCTGGTGTTAGCACCCTGGGCATGACCATCGGCGCCCTGCTGCTCTCTGCCGCTACCTTCGGCGCTCTGCAGATCTAAGTTTTGTCTTGGGAGATATTGGTGAGGTGTGTTTGGGACAATGATCTACAGGCACAGGACAGGGGTGCACGCATGGTAATGCACACACGGCCGATTTAATGAAACAATCACGACGCTCCTTTCATCACGGCATCGGTCGAACGCGAACAATACTTGAGAATTAGGACTTTGGCTGGGAAAAAGCATGCGATATCCATTCTGCGTTTGATACGGATTAGGACTTGTATATATCAATTAGGACTAGCATAATGGAAACAACAACCAACACAGCAACAAGCCCTTGAAGTCTGTGTCGGAATTCACTCAGCATCATGTACAGTTCTCACCAGCCCCTTTATAAAGCCGTCTATCACGGTAGTGACTGGTCTTTTCGGAGGGTTATCAAAGCCTTGTCGTCCATTTCGTCTCTCAGTTCTGCGATCCTCTGGCTCATGCTCTGGCTGTTACAGCACGCGACACAGAAAACCAGAATCTTGGCGCCACTCGTCCTTTGAGAGGACATCAACCTTGTGAGCATCAGCCGCATGAAGCAGCTTCCTTGCACACGATCGACTCGGTCCAATACGACGTTTACCACGTCAAAGTTCTCCAGAACCTCGGTCAGAATACCGAGGGCCTTATCCAATTCTTCATGCCCGGTCCCTTTAAGCTCACCAAGTCTCTTCCGAAGTTTTTGATACTTGGCCTGGTCCCGCAGGATGGACAGGTCTGACCCGAGGAGCTGTAGCAGCATATTGAAGACCAGGCTGATTGGCTTAGGCTGGTCAGAGTCAGACATGAAGGACGTCTTTTGGCAGTAGAGTTCGACCACTGCGTTCCGTGTGGAAGCGTCGTCGCCAGCCTCCTTTTTAAGTCGGGCTGAGATGTCGATGGCTGCTGGAGAGAGCCAGCAACAAGACGTCATATCGGCAATGGTCTTTCCAGTGAGTAGTAGCATACAGTCAGCCGGGCTTCCTCTCCATCTAACGTAGGCTTCCTCGCTTCGTAAGTTGTCCACCGAAAACCGCGGCAGGCCGGGTGGCCGGTCAAACGATTCCGAGAGGAGGTTGAAGTACGTCTCTACAGTCTTGTCGGGTGTGAGCACGTGGTGGGACAGGTCGGTCCGTAGAACCTCCAGACGTTTCTTCTCACTATTGCAGTGAATGTCTATCGTAATCAGTCCCCGCCGTCAAAGAGTGGAACGGGGTTGGAAAATCTCTCTCTTACCGCTAACGTCCACTTGAAGCTGGGAAACGTCTTTTCGCATCTCACTGAAGTCTCGACATAGCAGAACGTCTTTTTCTCTGTCCATCTGATTCATCGCTGCATGGATCTCTTGCACTTTCCTCTTGACCTTGAAATGGGGCTTTCTAATGGAATCCCACAAACGTTCTACAAGATTTCTTCTGTCAGCTTTCACCACCCTCAGCGCACCGCAAGTATTGATACTCATACTCCAAGTGGGCCTAGAATAATGGATTATGGCTTCTTCCAAGAATTCAATGCCAAGTCTATACAAAGCGGTGATGTATGCACTCATTTCCGGTGTGTGGTAAATCTCGGAAAGCAGGACCGTTCGGGAGTACTCTGCTTTCAAGCTGACGATAACTCCATCAATCAGATCGTCCTTTCGCTTGGTGTTGACAGCTACCTAATACGAAGACATCAATTATTGCAGGGATGGGGAAACAACTTCTCGATGACTTACTGATAAGAATACTGAGAGTGCCGAGTATGCCGCCCCTCCGTAGGCTTGGTCGGCTGCTTTCATTACCTCGACGACACCCGAGAACTCGCCAACAAACTCGGCAATATCGTTCAGAAGACATATCGCACGGTTTCCTGACGCGCTCCTGACAGACCATATCCTTTGCTGGTCTTGCACGCGCTCAAGCCGTGCATCAATCTTGCATTGCAAGTCCTCCAGGGTCATCTGCTCAATATCGCCTTCAAAAGTAGTCCCTGCTTCTACGCCAAGGTTGCCGTAAACTATTGCTCTAGCCCTCTCCCGAGCATCATTTGCCTCTTCTGTAACCTTCCTGCTCGATGAGAGATGAATAGTGAGCAAGTGGCCTCAAGCCATATGGCTGTAGTAAATATGTCTATTTGGCAGAACCTACCTGCGCTGGTCGTCGGTACACTTTGACTCCATATTCCCCCAGAAGGAGGAAGCAAGGGCTGCCTGCATGTTCGATTTTGACTGACAGCGCATCCGAGCCTCCTCGGAGGCAACAGGTGGCGGCGCATCAATCCGCTGCTGTTTCAGGCTTGCTCTCGAGAGAGTTGACCCCATCAGTGTTGCGAACTTGCGATTAGAGTGGTCCACGAAAATTGGAGATGCAAGGAGGATGGCTTGCCTTTTCTTTTGCCTCATGAATATCCCCAGAGATCACATGTCACGGTCTTATGCTCCTTATCCGACCCTCCCAAATAATTTTACAAGGCTACAAGAAGACCACCACAGCATGACACGTGGAATGCAAAAAGCCCATCATCCCACTTGCTGCATATACGAGGCATTCGTAATGTGGTGCAACTACAATCCAACTTCGGTGAGCAAAAGGCTGCTTACATTGCCAAGTCATTGCATAGTCATGCTGCGGATTCTGCGTGTTATCATAGGTCAATCGTCACATCGCCTGTAGATTTGGGTCTCAAATGTGCAGATTGGGGCTGACGCTGCACTTGGTTGGGTGCCTCGTCATGCAGAAAGACACCCTCAATGTCGGAGATGTGATCACCTCTAATATCTTGGCACCTTCAGCCGCACCTCAGCCTGCGTCTCAGTCTGGTTCCGGGTTCAGGAAGTTTCCTCTACTCCCATAGGTATTGCAATGGATTTATAAGTCTCTCACAACGTCTCAATGCTCGAAAGTTGCCTCGGGGTAGAGAATTCTGCTATGCCAAGATGGCTGAACCTCACGCCAACCTGGGCGTGGCCCAGTATGTCGGAAAGCTCCTAAACCCCCTTTGGGTTCTCTTCTTTCTACAACTTGCTTGTATCTCAGTCATCGGCCTTTTTTGGAGCCGCAAAGTGGCACCTGTCACTGCATCAGGCAGTCAGCCTTCAAGCGATATGCGGGCGACGGAGAAGCCGCTTGAAGCCAACTCAGTCAAGTACACGGAGCTGCTCGAGAAGTTCGCGGGCTTACAGGCGCAGCTTCTTCGGCACACAACCGAGGTGATTTGCAACTAAAAGACAAGGTTGGACTTGTGATCTTACCTAGATGCTGACAGACGTTAAGGACGAAAATAGCAAGCGTACAGAGGATGCTCCAGTTCCTGCTCAGGCAAGGGATGCAGAGACACAGGCCGATCTTACCGAAGATGCAAAGAAGGAGACCAAGGAGTCGGTCAACAAGAGAAGAATCATCTACCGGAAGAAGGTGACGTCCGAAAATGGTCCACAGGGCGAGGAGCCCTACGAACCAGACGACAAACTCGAATCTCCACAGGAAAACGTTCCAGCGACCGTGATTTTGCACTTCAATTTCCCCCAAAACGTTCACTTCAGCACGGAAATCAAGATTGGGAGTGAAGCTGCCAGAAAGATTTTGCAAGAAAATCTGAAGCACTATCCGGGTTATCACTGGGACAATTCTAATCTCAGCGTCTTTTCACCATTTGAGCCGTTCATACATAACTTGGATGTTCTTGAAGAGGCCTCGAAAGCTGACAGCGACGGCGCGCGCGACCTTGCAGAGATTCTTGACGCTGCTAAAAAGGTCTACGAGGTCAACGCCTACCTTAAGACCCGAAATGCAACCATCGAGGAGGAGATAAGGCAGGGTGAACAGGAAAAGGTCAAGGAGAAGCTCATTTCTTTTGACATACTCTGGTCGATTTTCAAGCCTGGCGAGTTCATCTTGATGCCCAACTCGTTCATCAAACAGAGGCAAGTTTTCATACTTCACCGAGTTATGTCATACATGAGCAACGCCAAGGATAGCAAGATCTCGATCTTGGTCACCGGCTGGATGTATGACTGGAATGGGTCCTCGAGAACATTCGACCGCGTTTGCGTTGGGGTTCTAATCGAACCGTTCAAAAATCAACGGCCTATCACCACTTTGCCTTGCTATCCCTTAAGTTACTTCACGGGGGATGCAAACGACCTGAGAACAAAGCTCATCGAACGAGGGAAAAAGTTTAGACAACTCTGTATAAGCCCCCCGGGAAAGCAGATGTTCGATTACGAAGGCATGGCACATGTTCGTGCCGTTGGATTCCGACATCTTGACGGCATCAACCAGTCCGATGATTCAGTGAGTCAAATACACGTTCCTGGCTCCCTGGTTCATAAGCTTACGTTTCCATGCAGTACAATGTATCAATCTCCAACTTCACACCTCCTGTTGATCACACCTCTTCGTCCGACCGTTTGGGTGTAAAAGATAGACCATTACCTGTAAGAAGCTCTCACCAAGTTCTAAACCGGTAGTCCCAATTCAAAGTCTGGCTGCTGACCGTTCGCAGATGACAGGAAAGGTGATGGTGGATTTTGACTCATACGCTCGTTACGGGCCAGATGAGCCCACTTCCATGGGAGACTTGACTATCATAGAAGATCAGAAGGACCACGAGTGTCGATGTCCAAAATGTGTGGATGACAATGGCCCAGGCACCAACCAACGGTATGATTGGGACGAAGTCAAAGAAAGTGACGCTTTCGATGACGATCAGTTCCTCATCTGCCCTCCAAGAGTACTAGGCTATCATTTGGCGGAGAAGAAGTGGGTTGAACTGCTTGTTGATCATGTGAAAGACATCAATGACAACCAGACCGAGGATGCTTTTGCCAAGTTACAGTTGGTGGATCGGCAGAAAAGCTTGATTCGCGACCTGGTGCAAAGCCATGCCGCTGAAAAGAACAAGGATTTCGAGTCACCTCGAGGCTTTATGAGCGACTTGATGAAAGGTAAAGGGGAAGGCCTAGTTATTTTGCTACACGGTAAGTCAGGTTGGACATTTGGCTATATGGCGCATCTTTGTGTTGACTAATCCGGACTGCCAGGACCACCAGGAGTTGGAAAGACCTTAACAGCTGGTGAGCATTAAAACTTATTTACATGAGACCGGTTCACTGATACGTTTACAGAGAGTGTCGCTCAATGTACCAGCAAGCCGCTATTTCTCATGGGAGTTGCAGACATCACTACTGACCCATCTGTGGTCGAAAGGCGGCTAGAACAGCTTTTTGAGCTTGCCGCATCTTGGCAGGCGGTAATGCTTTTGTGAGTCAAGGCTCATTTTTCATTCGATAAGCTATAAATATTGATTGTGTTTGTTTAGTGACGAAGCAGATGTTTTCCTCGAGAGCCGAGCTGCGAGTACGGATGTAGCTCGAATGGGCTTAGTGTCTGGTATTCCAATACGCAAAGTCCTTATGCGTGAAGTGGTCCTAACCTTTGCACTAGTTCTACTTCGGGTTCTTGAATATTATCGCGGCATTCTAATCCTCACCACTAATCGTATCCGCTCTTTCGATATTGCTGTACAGTCCCGCATCAATCTCGCGATCCAGTTTGAGAACCTGAAAGAGAAGCAAAAGATTGCCATTTTTGACAATCTCATCGACCGAATTCCCGAAAAATACGTCGAGAGTAAAAGTAGCCTTCGCCGATATTTACAGGACAATGACGAGGCTGCGAGCAAGTTTGACGACCTCAATGGACGTCAGGTTCGAAATGTTGTCTTCTCCGCTGCTTCTCTGGCTGGCAACCGGCCACAAGGGGAGAATTTCTTGAGGAAGTCGGATGTGGAACGAATGCTGAATGAGACATGGAATTTTCACCGTCACCTGCATGAACTCACGAAGGCCGCAAGAGAGAAGAATGAGTAAGTTGCGGTCTTTGGGAGATTTCACAACCCACCTTTCCGGGGTTGAGCCTTCCTAACTGTATTTGTTTTCCACCTATTTCCGGGCTGGTGCTCTTGTTACCAAAGCAACAGAATGAATCAATTCTTTTTCTTCATTATGATCTAACAAATTGGGCCCCATGATGGTGGAAGGCGTCGCGTATTCGTGCCCTCGGCATCACCCAGCTTCAACGTCAGCAGCCACGAGATCTGCAGTGAGCATTGGCCATGCAAAATTTCCCAGCCTGCATCCGCAAGGAGCAACATGCTGCGTAAAACTTGCTCTTGGCTTATTTACAAAGCACATGATCGGATTCCTGACACTGTTAAGATAATGAGTGATATTGAAGCGAAAGTTCGACCGTGCTGATCTTGGAGGGTGATCAATGTTGATGAGTCCACTAACACTGACATTAAATAAGAAGGGACATCAACTGGCGTAGAGCGCTGGCTCACAAGAGCTTCCAAAAACATTATTTGCATAATTGAAATTTGAGATTCATGGATTATTGTGACAAAGGAGCGGAAGGCAGAGCCCCGATTCCTTGAACTTTTAGGCCAGAGCATCGTCCTGCAATTAAAGCGGAGGTGCGTTGGGATCCTCCATACACTGATCGATCCGCATAATCTGCTTACCAGTAGCCTTGGCCTGCTTGATGAACTCGGGGAAGTATTCCACCGTCGAGTTATACGAAAAGTGCATGACCACCAAGTTGCCCCCCTTTGCAACATCGGAGTTGAACGCGTCTACCTGCTTCTCAGGCGTGCTCGTCTCAGCCCACAGCCAATCCTGGACATCAACGCTCCAATTAATGAGATAGGCGGGCTTCTCTGATCCCGAAGCAGCTGCCCAGCGCTGACGCATACGCGCGCCTTCAACACCGTAAGGTGGACGGAAGTAGTTGGACTTCTCCCCGAAGATGTTGTTCATTACTCTGTAGTCCTCATTGTACTCCCAGTCAATTGCAGCGTTGCTCGGAAGCTCTTCCATCCTCGGGTGCGTGTAGGAGTGAAGCGCAATCTGGTGGCCCTCGCTTTTCAGTTGCTTGTAGAGGGTGGCCATGCCAGTGGAGTCGTCTTCGAGCACCGCCCCGAGAGCGAAAAAGGTCACCTTGATGCCCGCGTCGCGAATGATCTGCGCCAGCCTGGCAGAGTACCTCGGATTCCCGTCATCGATGCCGAATGCAAACGAGTTGGGCCTTGTGCAGGAAAAGACGAGTGTGCCCGAGGGAAGTTTTGAAGGTATGCTCACACCGGAGGGGATAGAAGGGACAATCTCGATCTTTGTGAGGACAAAGGACTCGGTGCTGTACACGCTTCTGATGGCAATGCTGCTGACACGCTGCAGGTTGATGTTGAAGTGCGAAATGGGAATGTAAATATCGCTACCAGTCGCGTACCGACCAGCTTCGAGGCTGTCCCTCGTCTCGGGATATGGTGCCACACCTGAGTTGCATTGAGAGTTGTGCTGCTGCAGCGCGACTGAGAATTTCGTGTGGCCAGAGTACGCAATGTGCAGGTAAGAGCCACTGTAGCCGCGCAAGTCTCGACAACCGTTGCTAAGTAGTGACGTGAAGGCGTAATCGGAGGCCGGGGCACTGATGGTGAGGCGGCTGGAACCCCAAGAAAGATTCATGTCTTCGCCACCGTGCCAGAAACCAAGTGAGTTTGTGCTGGAGCTGCTGAAGGTGTCGATGACAAGCGAAGAGGCGGTCGCGGTTGGTGCCGGGACAGTTGACGTTGGTCCTGCTGGGCTAGTGGCCGTGGGAACGACCCAACCACTTGGGGTACTCCCGCAATAGAGTGATAGCGGGCCCAGGGTGATCGCGCTGCTGGGCGCCGAGAGTACGATCGATCTCAGCTTGCTCAAGTTAAGTCCGCTGAACTTTGACCAGGGGAAACTGTAAAGCTTCTCTGTTCCGTCAAAGGTCCAACCCAATTGGGCTGTCGTTTGAATTGATGTTGCTGTAATTGCACCGTCGCAAGTCGTCTTGGAAGTCAACTCGATTTTGAATGTTGTCCCAGCGGAAGCTTTGATCCAGACCGATACACCGCCGTAGGTTGTAGCATCTACACATCCCACCTGGGAAAAGAAGTAGGCGTCGGTGGACTTTGGTGTCAGAGTGATGTGGTTGTTGCTGACGACTCTGGATTGCATGGTATCATCGTCTCCTGTCGGCAGCAGGAGGGCGTTGTAACCCAGGAAGTCAAGGCGGGACTGCGATGCCCAATCATCCACCAGAAGCGGCGAGCATGACGCGGTCGAAATAGCTGTGGATCGAGTAGAGGTAGAGGTGACTTGGGCAGGCGGAGAGGCTACGACACATGGTTAACATCAGAAACACGAGAGCTAAGCCGACTCGCACTCACTAGTTAAGGTTGTTGGCGTCTGGCCGCAAACGAACGAAACCTTATCAAGTTGCCATTGCTCCGTGGACGAGAACGATTCGATGACAATAGAGACAGCCGCGTTGAGGTTAGCCCCAGTAAAGCTGCTCAATGGGATGCGAAGCGTTTGCCAGCCGCCAGTAAGACTAGTAACACGATACGATGTCTTCGTGTTAGTTGTTGCCGAGCAGCTAGTAGCCGTCGAGAGCTGGACTGTGAACGCCGCGCCCGCAACGGGTGCCTTGATCTCAAGCTGTGCATGAGAGTACGAGTCGGTCTGCAACGCCTCGCAAGGGAACGTTTCGTAGTAGTAGGCTCCGCTCTTGGGAGTGAAGCTGAGGATACCGCCAGACGCGGAGATGCTGGCCATGCTGCCGTCGTCTACTGGAGTCAGAGAATTGCAAGGTCCGAAAAATAGTTCGCGTACTCACCTGACGTCCACGAGCCGAGATTGTTTCGGTTTGTTGAGAATGAGTTGGACAAATCATCCACCAAGAGGTCAGCAGTACACGCAGCAGCGGCTGCCATTGCGCCGCATGCCGCCGCCAACAGACATTGCGCCTTGAAGTGCACCATATTTTCCAAGTTGAGGCTCTGATTGTGAGGGTGGATGACCTGAAGAGCCCCAAATTCACGCCGACCGGCGGGAATCGTCCATCCTATATGTGAGTGAGATCACGACATGTTTACCTGGAAAATGGAGATTTGCGCCAGACTCTTGGCAATGGAACGACGTGGGCGTCGCTAATGCAGTCCCCTCGGAGCCGCTAGAAAACGTCGACATACAATACTGGGGCCGCTGCAACGGCAATTGGTCTCCTGGCTGCTTCCGCACTTGGCGTTCGTCAAAGGTTGCCTTTGGGTCGATTCAGCTCAAGCCAAGATCTCGTGTTCAGTCCGATGTCACCTTAGGGCAAAGGGGCGAGCATGCTGACATCAGCCACAATGCTGCACGTATAAGACGAGAAGTAATCCGAGTGGCATTTCCCCGCGATATTTCAATAGTTCCTGCAGGCCAAGCATGTGCTAGCTGAGCAGGAATGGAACATTGGGTCCTTTGTTGTAAGCATGCCACGTTTCTGGCCTTTCATTGTTTACTTGACTACGAGCCTCTTAGATCTCCACGATGCGACGCGTGGGCTTTTGTCGCGAAAAGAATACCGCAAGTATCGCTTGGCAATTGCGCATTTGTTCCACGACAGATGTAGTCCCTCCAAACACTACATGTATGTCTAAGTCAAGCCATAAGTTGCTTAACCTCCATGAAACGCCCAAGGCGGAAGTTGCTCGCCATTTGAGACGGAAGCTTGTATGGATGAGCTTTGATTATCGCTGTCGCACCGTGATTAAGACGCAATGATAAATTTAGAACTGCCCAACAGCAATTGGGTCTCATCATGACCAGCCATGTCTTTCATGGTGCAGCGCACAGGAGCCCAAAGGCTGTCAAAGGCCGATGGCTGAGCCTGAATTACTGTAAGATCCTCTATTGAGACGTTATCGGTCACGCTGGGTCAGATATTATGCTGTAATCAAGACCTCCATTGTAAATCGTGAGGTTCATGCCAACTAGAGTCATGACTGGAAGTTTACACGATTATTCAGCCTGATTTTGTTTGTCAGAAGATATGAAGCGGAAAATGACGCAAAGAACAGCGCTGTAGACTAGACGTTCGTCGAATGACGCTTTGATTCACCGGTTCAGTACCGAGCCTTCCGAAACAGCTGAAATAACACTTTCCAAAATGCGCGCAACGTGCTTCAGCCATACTTTGCTCTCAACTCACAACTGATATCAGAGAAAACGGGACAAAAGAATAATAAATAAAAAATGGTGAACCTCGGGTATCGTATCCGTGACAGTTGACCAAGCTTATGTAAGAAGGAAAGTTTTCGTCTTCATGTTTCCAACGAACAGTAGAAGCAATGAGTTTAGGCTGGACCGACGTTTCCGCCGTCATCTCGCTTAACGGCTGTGCCGCAGGTTGGGCAAGAGGGGGCTTTTCTTAAATTTTAGTTGACTTCAATTTCCAGAGAGGTCTCATCAATAGGCAGCATTTCATTGTTCAAAATGTAGTTTAGTGCTGATAGTGCGCCGGAAACCTGGTCTCTTACGTCGAATCGACACGAATATTAACGAGGCGCAAAAAGCTTCGAAACTGCTGAGCCACCGAAGGCATTCGTACTGAGCTGGCAATCCGAATCGCAGTTGGTTGGTTCATGCGTCACGAGGCATTTAGAACCAACACAGCCCTGTGTTTTTGGCATGTTTGGTGCGGCACAGCGGCTAGCGGCCCGACTAAACAAGGGTCTACGCCCGGGATGCGTCTCTTTTTTCCTCTCGGGCGAGGGCACGATCATATGAGCTGGACTCCGCGATAAGATTGGCTTGATCGTTGCCAAGCTTTTGGTTGCCGCGAGTCCGCTTCGTTCTTTAATTTTCAAGCTTAAATCTACAGCTTAAAAAGACACTGTCCTGCGTCTCACTTGAGACTCCGTTCTCCGCTCTTCTCGACATCTCGGTGTTCATTCCAACACTCACAGAAACTCAGAGAGTACGGACGATTCCACGCCCAAGTCGCCCAGCATGCCATCCGCTACCTCGACACAGCTTTCTCAATATGTGTTCAGCAATGTTGGACCCATGACCACTGTTTGGACCCCGCCAGCATCATGTGCCACACCGTCGCCCTATCTTTACATCGCATACAACGACTCTGGCACTGTATTTCCCCAATGGGCTCAAAAATGCGAAACCGGCGACTATGGAGACTGCTACCCTTCCGGCAAGGCCATTGATTCCGCATGGTCTTCGGCCTCCAGTGCCAACGACTTCGTCAATGCAGGGACCATCTACTACTTTTCGCCAGCAAACGCTTGCCCGCAGGGTTACAAGACCGCCGGCGTGGCCGCCAAGAACGGTGCTGGAGATGTTAGCTCCTCTGGTGCGTTTGTACCTCCGGTCGTCACCGACCCTGCGGTCCAGGATAGGTACATATCATGGAATCCGCCAAACAATGTCTTGATGGAGGCCCTCGAGGATGGGGAAACGGCTGTTGTATGTTGTCCCGAGTAAGTACTGTCCTCCCCATGATTAGGAGAGCTATCTTGAATATCTAACATCGAGCCAAGGGGATACGAAGCAGATGTAGCAGGCGGGCTTAACTGCTACTCGGAAGTGCCTTCGTCACTCTTCGGAGATCCGATGACGGGGTGCGGTTACATTCAGACGGCCACCGGAGACAAGTATTACACAATGGCGAACGCCACGTTCACTTACAACAACACGGTTGTTACCGCCGAGGTTGTTACTTATACTGGAACACATCCGCCGGAGGCTAGTTACTCTACTACCACAACGACTATCGACGGTGACCAGGCGGACATGTACATTCCAATCGCAGCAAGAGAAGGTGTTACGTTGGTATATAGAGAGTCTGATGTCACGGGCGCTACGACAGGCAGTGGTGCGGCTGGTCCCACGGAGACAGGCTCGAGCAGTGCCGCTGGATTCAGAGTTACGACTTCTGGTGGAAGAGTGGGAATGTTTGCCGCTGCTTGGGCATTCGCCGCCATGGTGGGCGTGACGTTAGGCATGCCTTAGTGAGGTGCTAGTAGATCTTTGATGTGGCACGTGTGGAGATACCCCCGATGGTTTACGACAGTCAAGCAGCAACTATGTATAAATATCATATCGCGTCTCTTCATTTCATACAATACTATTACGCTGTTTCCATGACATCTACAAGCCAAGAAGCTCATTAAGGTCAACAACGCTAATGCTGACCTGGTTGGTGCTGCTAGGAGGCAGTCTTCCGCCACCAATGATCGCAAGCTGGCTGCCATCTCCAAGGATCTCAAGAGCACGCGAGTAGGCGTTGGGCTGGGGAACAGCATACTCAACCCAGGCACTCGCGTCGCCAAGCTTTTGGTTGACAAAGATGTTGGACTGGCTACCGGCGCTGAGGATGATGGTGCCGTTCTCGCCACCGAGAGGGGTCCAGACGACGTAGGGAGAGCTGACGGGGCGGGTACCGGCGCTGGAGACCAGGGAGATACCCGGGGCCGCCAGAATGTTGAGGGGGTCCTTGGTCAAGCGGTAGTGCACGCGGCAGCCGTCGGTGCCGCAGACCTCGTAGGCGAAGATGAAGTCGTCGTTGGGGAGCTTGGTGATGACGGGCATGCCCGGGCGCGCCTCGTAGGTATTCGGGTCGTTGACATCGTCGACGGGGTCGCTCCACGACTTGAGGTCCGAGGTAACCTGGTGGGAAAGCTTCTGGCCGTACTTGGGGTCGCGCTGGTCGGCGTAGTAGATGATGAGCTCGCCATTGTGAAGCCTGTATAAGAAGCGTTGTTAGCAAATGCTGCCACTGTAGGACGTCAATGGCTTATTGCTTACAGGAAATGAGGCTCCCAGACAGGAGTCAGGCCGTTGTTGGGGAGGGCCTCGCCACCACTGGCAACACTGCTCAGGAACTCCCAGTTGGCGCCACCATCGGTGCTGACGTAGACATCGATCTTGGTCAAGCTGAGATCAGTCGGGATGCTGTTACCAGCAAGCAGAATCGTGCCAGCAGGGTAACCAGCAAAGGCCTCGGGGAGCTCGTAGAGGAAGGGCTGGTAGCGAAGACCCCAGCCATTGACGGTGTCCTGAACACGTCCGATTTCCGACCAGCTGTTACCGCCGTCGGAAGAGCGCCAGATGGGGAAGTAGACGATCGGAGGCTCCGGGGAGTAGTTCTCCCAAGTGGCGATCAGGTCACCCGAGTTCAGCTGGATGGTGCGAGCGTACAAAACTCGAGGGTCAACCCAGCCGGCGTCGGTCGGTGGGGAGAAGATGACCTTGTTCGAGACGGTACCGGTGGCTTGGCGAGCCTCGACAGGAGTAGGAAGGGGGCTCGCTGCGACTTGAAGGGACAGGAGACTGGCGATGCCAGCGACGGCGGCACCGAAGAACCTCATTCTGTCAGAACGGAGAGGATTGACCGGGCTGTATTAGAGAAAATGGGAGGACCGACAGGTAGGAGTCAAGTGCCTTGCAAGGGGACGAGCGCTGGTAGCTTCCGCACCGCGGGGTAGCTTATATATCTCGCCATTGAAGCTTGAGAGGGGTCAATTTCCATCGTCACGCCAAGGAAGCATCAATCAAGAACATCATCACCAGCTCAGCTTGCGTGGAAGCAAGCTTGGTTCGTGACTCGTAAACATCTGATTAGAATCCACCCCCAAGCCGGTAGAGTGGCCCTGTTGGGGATAGCTGGCGGCATGTGCAGGTACGACACCGTGATCATTGGCGCGTCTGGGGTACTTTGTTTTCGCGCAACTGACAATGTGACCTCATACTGCGTGGAAGAAAAGCCGTTGGGTCGGGGATAGCTCGACCGAGAGCAATGTTACCCTCCCCGCGTTTACGGCTAAGTGCCGTCGAGATCTGGGGTTGAGGTGGGGATCAACCTAGTCAAGGTTGCCAAAATCAAGGATGCGCACCAATGAGGGTTTGTGAATCTCTCGGAGCGAACCGGGGATCATCGAACCCAAATTGTTCACGTGCTCTTCGACAGGTTGAAATACGGGTTCGATGAGTTTACAACATGGAGCTTATTGCCAAGAAACATGGACCCAGCTTGGCTATTTGAAATTGACGATGGGTCTGTCAATGACACAATTGTTCTCCGCCTCGGTGGAAAGTCTTTGCGCCCTAGGCGCGTAAGTCTGAGTGTGATTCGTGGGCCGAGGTTCGAATTAGAGGGCGAGGAATCAAATGATTCCGATTCGGGCCGAGACGACCAAGTTGCTGATCGTCGGGCAACAACGTGGATCGGTGGCATTGATCTGGGTGATCTACGCATTTTGCAAGTACAATGCTGATTGATTGCGACAGCAGTAATGATATTTACTCAGGAAAATCCGAAAACATATGTACAGGAAGTTGAAAGGGATTGGCTGCGCTCTTGAAGCCCGGATAACTTGCTCGCTACGCTGCGCTGGTGAACGATACAACTCGAACAGAGCCTCCCAAAGCCTTCGTAGCATAGTTGAAGATTCCATACCGGTAACCCATGAAGAATTGCCAGTCGTTGTGAAGAGAGAACGACGTTCCTAGAGTCGTGAAGGTCTGGCCGTCAGTGCTGTAGCTGAAAACGGCATTGCCAGCTGCGCCAGGCCGAATATCTGCCTTCATTCTCAGATAGACTTCCTTGGAGCTGCTGAGCGTAATGCTTTGCCGCTGCACCACCGTGCCGGTGGAAGACGTCGTCCAATCCGAGTTCATGTTGATACCGCCCATGAGAATGATGTTATACGCGGTTCCGGAACGCTCAACCCCAATCAGCGAAGACTGATCGCGCAGGGCTGCGAGGCCACTGCGGTCGCCATCAGCCATGTTGGCGACATTAAGACGGACTGTACCAGTTCCGATGGGGCCCCGAATGCGATGGCTGAGAGTGTTGCGGGCTTGGTACAGATCGGACGTGACGGTAACAGTTCTGAGAGTTAGTCCGTTGTTTACCGTGAAGCCGTTTGTGTCAGGGTTGTGGTTCCATTCCCATTCAGGACGAAGGGTCGTTCCAGTGAAAGAATCCGTACCAAGGGAGCTTTGGACATCGACCTTTGCGAGCGGGTAAGGGTAGTTTCCCCACTGTCCGTTCACTAGTGTCAAAGACGGGAACCCATCGCTTCCCCAGGTAATCGGGGCAAGAACTGGGAAACGACCTCCTGGATATCCATCGATGAAGCCCATGTAGTACCAGTTTCCGTTGGGTGTATCGACTAGGCTGCCTTGGTGAGGTGAGCCAGCACTAGGCACAGCCGTAAGGCGAAGCTTGTCAGCGAGCACCTTGATCGTGTACGGACCCCACGGGCTGGATGACTTGAGCACATATTGTCCATCGGCTGGCCGAGTTAGGAAAATGTAGTAGTTGCCGTTTCGCTTGTACATGCGCGAGCCTTCCAAGGTACCAATGTTGCTGGGAGTATTGTATACAACCTGCGAACGGACCTCAGAAAGACCGTTGGCTGAGAGTTGGGCGACCGAAATAGCAGTGTTTCCGTAAGCCACGTAAGGAGTGTCGTTGTCATCGAACATGAGACCAACATCGTAGTAGCATTTGTCGATTGTGCCTGCTCTTGTCCAGGGGCCGGCGGGGTTCGAAGCCGTGTAGATGTAAGTCTTGGAGAACTCGATGCAAGCAACAAAGTACCAAAGACCGTTGCTGGCGCGATGACGAAGGGAAGATGCCCAGATGCCTTTGATGTAAGCTCTCTGACCATCGAGTAGGTTGTATTTAGTGCCCCAGTCGAGGGTAGGCACCGAGTGGCTGAAGTACTCCCAGTTGACCAAGTCTTTGGATCGCAAGACAGGAGCACCTGGCGAGTAGTGCATAGTCGAGGCCGTCATATAGAAAGTATCGCCAACTCGATGGACCTCGTTGTCTGCGAGATCCTCCCAGAGTACCGGATTGGTGAAAGTCTGCGCCAAAGCACAGAGTGCCATCGCAAACACCGACAAAAGCTTGCAAGACCTCATCTTGGGGTGGTGGAGGGGGACGATGCTCAAAGACAAGCCAGTGCGATGGAGTCAGAATCCAAGTACCATTGTTGTGAGCTGGGACATGGTCTCTTTTTATGTAGTCATTCTTGGGTATATTCGGCTTGTCATCTTCTTCGGGTTCTTTGCGTTCTATGCGAGGCTGTCGGACTCTGCACCGGCATCATTGGGCCGTGAGGTCGGCAATTCAGGTGCCGTCAACGGACAATCAATTAACCTGAAGAACGCCATAAAAGGAGAGACGGGGCTGCATCCCGTGAATTCTCCAATACAAATCCCACCAATTGAGAATGCTGCAATCCGACACCAGTGGGTGATGTCTCGTAATTGTTCTTTCCAATTCAACCCATAAGAGGGGGTCTTGCGACTCATCTCGTGACAATGATCGACATAGGAAAAAGCGCTTCAATCATACCCTAGCGGTTCAAAAAGGGGCGCTCTCTCTAGTCCCATGCTACACATTTACCCGCCAACAGAGTAGCATCGGCAACGCCTCAGCTGTTTTCCATGGGAGCCCTCTCCACTTTCAAAATACAGTCAGACATTTTCAAAATTGGCCAACTGCCATGAAGTGTGTCATAGCCTAAAAGGGAAGGGCCTGGTATATGTACAGTCTATGGCGGTTTGTGATGGGATAGTAGGGACCCCATTGGAAATGTCGGTAATACCAGCCACTAGATGTAACCTTCTGTAGCTCATAGTTACAGGATGACTGGCATACTGGCCTATCGTTACGGCGATGATTTTGTGGACTCAACGTTACAGATCACGTATTGTGTGATCAGGTGTGATTTTGAACTACATTTGAAGTAAGATTGACCTCACCTTAAGCGAGTTCCGTACGTGTTACGATCCCACATAGTGTGACCGAGCGGATTGAGTGAGTATTGGGCATTTCGTGTGGTCTGGCTGGATCACACGCATCCATGGATGCATGGAATCAGTGAAATCAGGACCGATCATCAACATTTGTGCAGTTTCGAATGCTAAATATGAGACTTCCTCACTCTAGTCGCATTTACTACACTAAACATTGTATTTTACTCAGCTCCGCCGCGGGATGAACTACCGATGATTCTGGAATGATGGAGATTATTTCAAAGACCTCGGCCGATCTGTTGACTGGTATCCTGCTGATGACCAGCGTTACCGTCGGCCATCCCGAGAAACTCGGCTACCACCCGTAATGTCACAGCCTAGATATAACGGTAACAGTCTCACTCTGTACCGTAACAAAGACTTTACGATGGTCATGGGACCAAAGGACAAGCGTCACAAAGTTTGACATGGTCTGAACGTATTCTTGCCAAGTGCGAACACGAATGAATATTTAAGAGTCAAACACCTCGCCTGTCATCACCGCTCTTCCCACACTTGACAGACTAGACATCTATACTACGCTTCGTGCCAAACGGCCTCAAGTCCCGATCTCAAAATGAAGCACATCGGGATTCTCATGGTACTTTGTGCTATTGGTTCCGCTGCACCAGCAAAAGAGCAACGCCAAGCTTTCACGTTCTACAAAATTGACGACTTCTATGCTGGGTCAGGGCCTAAATCTGCATTTACAAGCTACAGCTTCAAAATCGGCATTATTACTGAAAGCGGCACCATGATAGGTCAAAAGACCTGTGTGGGCAGCAGTGGGATGAATAGCCATAGCCCCTCGATTGCGGCCACTTGGGAAGCCATCGGCTGCACTTACACTGGTGGCTACTACAACTGGACTTTTGCCGGGGCAAAAGAAAACAACTCGAAAGGGTACCATCTCAACGTTACGGACTCACTCGGAGGGCGCGGGACTCAGTTCTATCCGCAGTCGCTGGTCTATCCCGTGCAGAACTGGGCGGACCCCAACCACCCCGACCCGTTCCCTAACTATGCGCTCAGCGCTACAAATACGACTTACACCCCACGTTGCATGCACTTTTCTGCGTCTCCTTAGGATGTCAAATTGCGAGGCGATCTGCTACGGTAAACTCTCAGGCTTTGGAGTGCTTCTTCCTTTCTTGTTCCCTTTTGTCCTTTTGTCTTTTGTCTTTTGTCTTTTGTCTTTTGTCTTTTGTCTTTTTGTCCTTTTGTCTTTTTGTCCTTTTGTCCTTTTGTCCTTTTGTCCTTTTGTCCTTTTGTCCTTTTGTCCTTTTGTCCTTTTGTCTTTTGTCCTTTTGTCTTTTGTCCTTTTGTCTTTTGTCGAGAGGTCGCCATGGGAGCTGGAAGATATGACTCTGGGGAACAGTATGTGCTGTCTTGAATCTGGCTGCATCAGATATGCCTGTGATCTACATGTATTCTGTCTATGAGATGCAATCACACCACTGCTGGGAGGCGCGGCATGCACTGCTGAATACTTCCGGCAGGGATTAGCTCAAGGCAAACTCAATCTGCATTTCGTCTTAGCCTCACAAAGGGAGAGTTGAAGTTTTCAGGTCTGTTGCAAAGCGTAATTAGTCCAAAGAGTCACTTGGCCAAAACTTTCTTTTCGCGTAGCCGACACAAATCAAGATAACCAGATCTTACAAATTACTATCTACTCTTTAGAAGGCCATATGTACAGAGATTGTCAATATGATACATGGCATTTCACACCCCAATTCGGTCGTGTCTATATCCACCTTGACTATGACCCATGAATGTCCTTGGCTTCATGTGCTTGAGAATACTTAAGCGTCTGTCAGGACGACGTAGAAGCCGAGGGGGCAGCCGTCGTTGCTCTGTTGGAAAGAGAAGACAGTGTCAGGAGAGCAAAGGCTGCCGGAGACAGTGACAGTGCCGGGAATGTCGGCGGGAATGCCGCACGGGGCGCTGTTGACGATCTGGGATCTTCATGTTAGCTCATAGATCATGTTGAGAGGCATAGTAGAACTTACGTAGCTGTGGCCGGGGGTCATGGTGGGGGGCGGGTTGGGAGGGCTCGGGCCAGGCGCAGGCTGCTTGTTGTAGGAAGTGACTCCGGCCACGGCACCGGCGCCGATGGCGTAACCAGTGAACTGGAATGTACCAGGGCCGTGGAAGAGGTACTTTCCGAGAGCCTGTTGATCGTACGAGGGGAAGTCGAAGACGAGGTTGCAGACCTTGCCCTGGGTCTGCGCAACAGGCAGGTCGAGGTTGAAGACGGTGCAGACGTCGTTGGGGGTCACAATGGCCCACTTGGTGGCGGGGAAGGCAACGCTGGGCAGGTTCTTGGAGATGGGTACCAGCAGGCTGGTGTTCATATAGGACTTGCCAAGGGTGCCATCGGGCTGGGCGGTGTTGGTAGGGCAAGTCTTGCCTCTCTTGCCTCCGTAGCTGTCAGCGCCGGGAGCAGCAGCTGCAGAGAGGGCGAGGGCCAGGACGGTGGTGATGGTGAAAGTCTTCATGTTGAAGTCGGAGTTGAGCTGCCGGGCTGGAATAAAAGCCTTGAGACCTGAGGCTGATGTATGAAAGTGCAAGATTGGAGAAGAGAAGTTGAAGAAGTGTGTTGCTGGAGACAATCTGGAGATGGGCGGGAGGTTTCTTTCTCTTTATATACAGTTGTTGGTATGAGGTTTTGTCGTAGTCTAGATTTGTAGCTCAGATGCGGCCTCGGATTATAGCTACTGCAGCTTACTGCCGAACAGGATGGCGGATTCTTTTGCGGCTGAGAGAGTTGCGTGTTGAGCTTTCTCCGGAGGACGCATCGCTTTGAATAAAAATGTTCCCAACCCCACGGTAACGGTTGCTGTGTCCCAGCGTTGACGCAGCAGATGACTTCGTTCTAGAGCGAAGGAGCAGCGCTCCGACTACGCAAACTGGTTAAGCGAAGAGTGTTAGTCCATGCACGTTGGTTGTAGTTGCCGCGCTCCGGCAATTTCGGGGAAGTCTTCGCTCAATGCGGTCAGATTTTAGACCTGGGGTCGCGGTTCTTCGCCCTAGCCCGCAAAATCAAGCGTCTGCCGGCATATTCAGCTTGATGTCAGCTCAACGACCAAGTGCGAAAAACGTGGCGCACAACGGTGCCAATAGTCAGGCACCAGACCAGAAGCAAAAAAGAAAAATGGCGCGGAGATCCTCGTATGCCAACGCTGTGACTCGGAGCCGATTTCCGGTTCGTTTTGGTCCTCTTTCGGCTTAAAGACTTGCAAACTCAACCTATGGTGATAGTGCGAGGGCTGTTGGAGCCTGGTGAGAATACAACAGCCGCAACGGACTACCCCAACTCTTGGTTGCATATATTGATTCAAGGATGAGGTTGAGACCAATTCGTACCCTTGCTGCATTTTCTTGACTTTGACGAATCCCATCATGTGTTCCTGCGTCCGCGGCGCGGGGTTCCAGAGGTTGTGTAGCATCAACGCGCCGCGATTGTAGGTAAGCGGCAGCTTATGTGAGCTGCAGGCTACCTACCTAAAGAAATACGAGGCGTCTCTCATCTCCACTAAAATGGCTTGCGGTTGATCGCGGGGAGTCAGATGCGGGAAACCGTTGTGAACCGCTACATGTTTCTGTTTGGTTGGTTGGCAGTCCAAATATTGGCGCCGATCAACTGCACTGCTGATCGCAATTCAGGGATTTAGACATTCATAGATGCCTTTGACGTCCGGCACTATGCTCTCTAGCGCCGCTCATCACTCAGGGGTCGCGAATCGCAATGGACCAGGCGGACTACAAAGAAACCGATTATCACGGCCAATCGGATCACCAATTCTCACTACGCTAACTTTCACTTTAGCTGCCCTGGGAGGATGACTTGGATCATATCGAATTATGACGGACGGTGTCGTAGGTGCACGCTATATGCAGTGACGCCGCCTTATCGCCAATTCTCTCACTGGCACTGGAAAAGTTGATTGAAGTATCTCCAGCAAACGCGCCTGCAATGGCATATATTTACTTCAAATTGGCCTTTGATACATACCTACATCTGCGGATCATTTGAGCGCCATGGGTGCTTCGAACAAGATACGACTTCAATTGACTGATGCCGACCGCCCGGTCCGTCAAATCCGTGCCGGCCACCGGCTTCTGGGAAGGGTCGAGAGCCCAGGTACTACGGCGGAGAATGTCTCGACAAATTCCATGGCTCTGGATCACACCGACTAGAAAGATTTGGAACTCGACATACTGCGAAATATGCATTTCAAATCAGGTCCCAGAGCAAGTAATCTTTTCGCAAGGCAGCCCTCCAAACATTGCTGCCTATCGTCACAGGCCTTTAAGCATCAAGCTGAGGTCTGCACCACACTCAATCTTCTCAGCACTGGCTTTGAGCTCCTTCACATCCCAATTGGCAAAAACAAACTTTCCATTCAGGAAAGCCGCTTCTTGGCTGGCGACCCAGACGAGAAAGTCTGCGGGAAGAGAGACTACAATGTGTCAGCGAGGGGAAGGTCTTTCAAGTTGGTCGGCACGTACTGTCGTCATACGGAAATTTGAGTCCCGCTTTCTCAAGCTTTTCGGCCATCGGAGTCTGGATGAGACCTGGGTGCACCGAAATGACTCGTAACTTGTCCTTGTTCTCCGCAGCCACGTACTCTGCTAGCTTCAAGGTGGACATCTTGCTTGCCACATACCCGCCCATGCCAGGTAGCGGAGGCATGATGCTTCCAGCAGTGTTGAGAACGATAAGGACCGGTTGAGATGGCCCCTCTTGCTCCGAGGTGGTAATAGCCAACATAGCCTGAGCCAAGGTCAGGAAGCCTTTGATGTTGACTTCGAATGCCCTCCAGAGGTCGTCCAGTGGCACTGTTGCTAGGGGGCCCAGGGGCGGGAGGGCTCCAGCTGCGTGTATGACGATGTCGATCCGTCCGAACTTAGAAACAGCTTGGTCCATCGTAGACTTCACAACCTTTTCGTCGCAAACATCAACAGCATAACAGGCTGTTTCGGTGGTGAGGCCTTCTTCATGAATTGACTTTGAAACCTGCTCAAGTAAATCCACTCGGCGACCGAGGAGAATCAAGGCTTTTGCTCCGGCCTTAGCGAAGGAGAATGAAGCAGCATTTCCAATTCCGGATCCCGCTCCAGTTATGAGGACAACTTTGCCAGCGGCGGAGATCGAGGGGTTCTTAGCAGAAATTGCCTCGTAACTTGTGTTGTGGGTAGTCGGAGTATAAGACATTTTGAATTCTGGGACTGATTGATGATGGCAAATGTGATTTGATGTGGTTAGAATAACTCTTTCACCTTCTTAGGAGACGGTGGAAGGGTCTTTATAGGAACACAGGTATCCCGACAAGTTTCTAGTTTGCACGCAAAGCCATCATTTTCGCGAATTCGAGTTTCAGCTCACCATGTGGAGTGAAAGTGCCCCCACGCCAGATGGAGCTTGATTGTGATCATAACCGCGCGGGAAGGAATTGATATTCTCTGTATTTGTAATCGTTTTCCGCTGTTCATACAGTTGGGCAATGACGGCGATTTGCAATCGTCGAAGGTTCACGGACTTAGCATTTCCTAATATGGAATTTCCTGAAAGGGTAGAATTACGTCCGTCTCTATTGAGTGGGTCACTGCATCGATCCGCTGCCGAAAACGCCGAATATTCCCAGTTATATGTAATCTGCATTGAGGTACTTCCCCAAACCTTGTTTTTCTGATTGCCGATAGTAGAAAAAAAAAAACAGTTTACATCTTTTCTATGGTTCGAAAAGTGCACCGAGATGGCCCGAGGGAAATGGAGAGAGTAAAGAAATATGAAGCACGGGCTTCTATGTTTCCCCTGAACGTGTTAACATGAACATAGAGGAATCGATGCCATTGAGTGCGGAGGAGAACAGCAACTTACTTGGGGCATAGAAATTGAGCATTGAAGAATCAGTTTTACTCCCAAAGAACTCTTGATGCAAAGTTTTCGAAAGTTTGCAACCAAGTAATACTAAGCCGTGACCAAGCAGATTGAGATTTGCGACCTGTCTGGTGTGCCAAGACCAGAGGACTCCACAGGGCTGGCAGCCATGAATGTTACGACCCCCTAGACATCACCCACCAGCGACCTAGAACCAATTCTGGGAGGCGGACCCGAGCTCTACGATCCCAGATGTCAAGCCTCTATCAACGGGTGAAACAACTTGAGATACTGTATTAGAACTTGAAGGAGTGGGTTCTGAGCGGGTGCTGTTAAACAATGTTCCCAAGTATATTGATGACAAAGCCATGGGCCCCCCTAGAGAATGAAATCAACTGCGAGCAGCGCAAGGAAAGAATGAGTCTCTGGTTTTGCGAATCAATCAAGAAAGATGCGTGACTTCCCCCTGCTGTGATAGCGTGTAATGGGCGAGATCATCAAGCATGTCCAAAACGCGGCTAGGCAGGCATAAGCCAAGCAGAGCTGTGTGGTCATTGCGAATTATATAGAGCTTAACAATCTCAAGATACGTATCCGATCTCAATGAAAGCAGGAAAGGACATCAGACATGGGATGTGGCCAGATATGGTGGCGTTAGCCAAGGGAGAACTGAATTCAGCCTACCAGCAGTGGCTGGGAATGGCGGTGTTGATGCCAGTCAAGCGGGACACATGATTCACAAATGGCCTTTGACTTCTAACATGTCCCGGACGTAGTGTTCGCAGGGCAGTAGATTTGAAAGTGGACTGATGATGCCTAAAAGCTCTACCCCACCTACTCTTGTCAAGTTTAGCGGTGCAAGCTCCCCGCTCGCTGTCTCGACACCCCATGCTTGCTCTCGCTGACACGCCTTTCCAAGCCCCATTCCTCCTCACGAGAACCTTCAGGAAGCCCAGGCTTGCCTCCTAAGCTCGCTAACACCATCTTGTTCGTCGCTGTGAAATCATCCAAAATCTGCAACTCTTTCTGAGTGAACCATCTCGGCACCAACACAACTCTCATGGGGATGAGCAGAATGATCAGAACTGGGAAGCCTATTGCCCCAAGGGTGTGCGAGATGGCTACACACGCCGCAACATCCACGAACTGCAGGATGATGTAAAGCCAAATTTTGCGACGGCGCACTTGTAGTAGCGGCTCGTCGCGCTGAATGAACCGTTTCTCGGAGTGGAGAAAGACGAATTTCTGCAGGATGGAGTTCGACTCGATTGATCCCCACTGATGCTCGTTAGTTATCAGTGCATTCAAGGAACCGAACCGTCACCATGAACTTACCCCGACCACGAAGAATACACCAGCGAATACCGCGGCCGGCATTGTGTGAAGAACGACAAGAAGAGGCCCGGTCATCGTTCCAATCAAGGCAAGTCCCATCAGAAGGTGCGATAGACGCTGCTCAACGACATGTGTTGCGCTGACAATTGGACGGCGGATCTCAGTGTCCTCCCCCTCTGATGTCGGGATGATCTTCAGACTTGTCTTGTAGACTGTCAATGAGTCTGTGTGAACCGGGGCCTGGGGAACAAGGCCATTTGGCATCGGCAGCCCAAGGATACCGGCAACGAAAGTAGTGCAGCCGAGAAGGAAGAAGTCCCAATGAAACCCTCCAGGTTTCTGGAGTGGGAATTGGCGAGCCTGTGCCGTAATACTGCTGACGTTCTATGAAGCTGTTAGCAAAGTTCCCCAATACTTCGGATTGATAGCAACTTGCGTGGTCGTAGTAAAACAGCAGCATGATCAGGAAACCGAAAGGCATGGCAACAAACACCCATTTGGCATCGAGATTCCAAAAGTCAATCAGCCAGTCTCGGGGCTGTGTGGGATGAAACGCTGTCTCTATGGGAACTCTCATAATGTGTGCGTCCTTCAAAGGCCCTGGTATATGGGAGAAGCCGACCCAAAAAACCGTAGCAAACTATAGGAATGGGCGTTAGACAATTGTCCAATTGCGGATAGAAACCAGAAACCAGCTTACGACATAGGCATAGTCTGCAAGAATGCCTCGGAAGCCCGCTCTCCAGAGAGTGCTAGAGCCAAGCTTTTCTAGCGCGTAGACCGTTCCGAAATACAGTATGGCAATCAAGCAGGCCAAGTACCCGGCAGCACTGCCCTCAGTGTTAAACTCGTTGACTAGTTCCTCGACCCCTTTGACTATACTGTTGTTACTACAAGCTGCCACGTATGTAATGATGATGACTTACTGATGTAGATGATTCCGACGTACAAGCCAAAGGACTCGCTAGAAAAGTCTGTCACGTAGCGCATGTAGTCGCACCCGTTGAGAACTGCAACTAGCCAGTGGAAGATAGCTGCCCAAATTCCTGTCCAAGCCATGAATTGTGGGTAGATTGAAACGTCGTAAATCTTGATGATGTCGTAGATTGTGAAGTTAAAGAGAGAGATTAGACCAGTGACGCCAACTATCGTCAGAGGTTGGGCGCTGAGTGTGCTGAAGACGACGGCAGCAAGTGCCGAAGAGAAGAGCGCTTCATTGACACCAAAGAATTCGCCAGTTCTTCGATACATGTCGAGAGTGTATGCAATCGCTGGAAGCAGACTGAACAGGTTAGTTGTTTCGATCGAGGAAAGGTTGGATAGGGTCATCTTACTTGACAAAATACATGCGGATTGTACTTGCGACTGTGCGATATGTCCACGCGTCGGTGATATCGCTCCAGTAGTATGGCAACCTTCGCTTGATATCATGGTATATGCCTCGTCCAGGTCGAAGCACCCTCCATCGTCGCCATCCCTTCTCGTCATCGTAGGAGTAGGACATCTTGGTCTCAATTGGCTGCAGCTGCGTGTCACTGGAGCTTGTGGACTCTGGGTCTGTTGCCATGATGAACTGTGTTGCTGAGTAGAGAGATTAATGGAATAATGCAATAGCGCCAAGCACTGGGGATGTAAGACAGAAAATAGGTAAGGGACGCGGCTGCGTGATTGAACAGTACTGGGTGGCAGGAACTTAGACAGCCATCCTTTTTGTATGAGAAAGACCACTTGTATTATACAGCAAGGAAGGGAAGAGCCATGCCCATGTAAGAAAACTTCCCGAAGAAAACACCACCACAGAGGCAAAGGTACACCGCCGCATTGGGTGGGAGCGGTGCTGGAACCTGTGCCTGGCGTGACGTCACAGTATCAAGGATTTCGGCTCCGATTGCAGCATTCAGCAAAGAGTTATCGTCGCCTCTGTGTGGTAAGTCCGCGACCTCGACAAGAGACCTCACGAAATATGGGAATGATGATACGACAGAAACAGCCGTCCATCTTTGAGAATTATCTCCATGGTCTATCTACACAGTTCCCCTTGAGGCTCTTCGCATCTCTGCGATCACCCTGTTCATCCATGTCGCTATTCTTCTTTGCTGTCGATGGAATCCGGAAATCCCCGTTTCCTTTCAGATCACGTATCATTTGACACACTCTGCCAAGGGGCGACCGTGCCAAGAATCAACAGGTCGCTTGGCAGGCAAAACCCAGGCACGTATTTGCGGCACTAGCGCGGGACTAATCTTCAGTTTTCTGCCCGGGCAGCATAGACTTAAACAAACCGCAGTAGCACTGTGGCAGGTCCAGCCATCCCCTAGCCCTCCGTGCCCCCAAGCCCACTCACGTAACGTTGAGCACATCGCTTCAGGGACTTTTCCATTACGCTTGAGACGGATGATACGACGGGCATTACGGATATGGGACTATCATTCTTCATTTGGCCGCAAGTTGGAACACCTTTGCCGGCAGGGCTGTCTCCTGGCCGTTGCCAGTCAAGAAACAAGAGGTCAATCAATATCTGTTGGGTCGCTGATACTGGAGCTCTCAAGGGGAGTGGACGTGTTGCAAGAGTTCAGCAGCTATGGCACGCTATTCCCAACGAACCTAAGAACATTCTCTTTCGTCAACACTCTAGGCGATCAGGCGATTGCGATTAATGTTACATTCCCCTCCTGCCCCAACTCAACATAAATATCTCGGCACAGTACCTTGATTCAAGACTTACCTTGCCGAACGCTTGGCTTCCGCACCTGGCGTAGGGCTTTATTCTACTTGCGTATCTCACAACTCTCATTCAGTAGCGCGGAGATGAAAGTTGATCTGTGCGTTAAGTTTCCACCTGGCCGAGCCTGGTTCCACCCCGGCGAAGAGGTGGAGGGAATGATCGATATTCATGTGCAAGACTCAGTGGCTATCACCTCTGTCATGGTCTCACTCCAAGGTATGAAGTGATATAATTCTTGCCTGTAGCTCCAGCTGCTAATGGGGATGGCTCTAGGCAGGCTAGACATCAGATGCGCCGCTGTTCTCACATCAGATTCTTCCGCCAACATGCCACAGTCCAACACGACACAACAATCGCGCAAGGCAAGTACTCTGAAGCACACAGCGCATGGGCTTGCCGCCTGACAATGGGTGGGAGCAGATTTTCAAGAGGTCGTCAGAGATCGCCCAGGCCGTGGGAACTTTCAAGGAGGGGAAGCATTGCTTCCCCCTGTCACTTTGTTTCCCGCATGCCATGGCTGACCCCCACTGCGAGACTACCTGCCTCCCACCATCCACAAGGATCAACACTGCTGGCCTGAAGGTTACCGTTGCCTACGTATTGAAAGTGAAAATTCACCGACAAGGGATTCTTCGTTTCAACAATGTCAAGGAGAAAGAACTACTCTTCCGGCCCCTCCCTCAATTCCGAGTTATCTCGCCGACTGTCGGCGATTGCTCGTGCACTTCTTCCATCGCAGCCGAAGAGCTGGAAAATTCACAGCCGCTGGCGCCAGCCCGGAGTACCCTGCCGGCTTACAGCCCTTCCCTGCAGCTGAAGATGACCATTCCGGCGCCGCCGGTCCTGAACCCCCATAAGCCTCTAGCGTTGGCTCTAGAGGTTTTGGTCCAACGTGATTTGATGCAGAGGCTGGAGCCAATCTCGTTGCGAAATCTCGTGCTGCGCCTTCGCACTACTACAACAGTACGCGTGGGCCAAGGCTCACGAGAGGACGTTAGGTATGATCCCATTTGCGGCATTATGGGCGACATCCCAATCGCCCCGGCGGAAGGGCAAAATGGATTTGCTCTCGACCCTGGTATTTGGAAAAGCCACGTTGTCCCGCTCGTTCCACCAACCTTTGGATCTTCAGGACTTTCAATCAGGCATGCCCTAGAGGCTATCTGTGGGTTTTCCACTGGTATACACAAAGGGACCCAGGTATGCTATCAACTCGAAACAGACATAGATACGGACTGACCATGAAGGCAAAAGTGCTTGCGAACGGGCATTGAGGTAATCATAGCGGATGCAGAGTTCAGCGATCCTCCGCCGGCTTATGCTGTGATCAACAGTGCTGAGGAAGCAGCCTGCTCTTCTAGTGACGACTTGTTGAATTGAATTTGTAGTTGAGTTTAGTGTTTACCTAAATTATCACCAAAAGTCATTCTTCATGTCCGTCAAAGTTTACATCTTCCTAACGAGATTATACGCGAACCCTGAGTGAGGAATACTCGACGAAGAGTAACGTTCTAGTCTACAGTGATCAACTTTCAAATCTTCCTCCAGTCAATCATCGAGGCACCCAATATCCACCATGAAATCTCAGGGGCTTTTGACAGCTCTCTTGCGCCAAAAGTCTGCAACCTCGTAGTCGAGCTCTCTCTGCGTAGGCCCAGCAGCCCAACCACTTGTCCTCAACTCGGCGACCCGCAGCCAGGGCACCATCGCCTTCTCACGATCTCCGACCCCTGCAAAATGGACAAGAAAATCTCCGGGTCTTGCATGGTACGACTCCAATTCGACCTCCTCATCTGCTGTGAAGTCTCTCTGCGGACCAGGGTATGCGTTGAACCACCACTGAGGTACCCACGTCACATTGTGTCGAAACTTTTCTTCTTGAAGAAGGAGCTCCATAGCGCTTTGCTCCGTAAACCTGAGCTCCACATCCGGCTTGTAATGTCGGTAAGACAAAATCGAGTCGAAGAGGTCAACACTCCACCTGTTGACCCTCAGTAGGAAAACCCCGTTGTTCAACCCGTTCCAATCCGTCGTTGCGAGGAGGTGCACGTTGCCCTTGGGGAACTTGTCTCGCTTGGTGATGTATGCCGGGTCGGGTCCGTTCGCGGCCCATCCGGGAGCAGGGGGCAAGAAACTTGCTGGAGACCGGCAGTTGTCCAGCACAATGGTGTCGCGGTCGACCCACATCAACCATTCCAGCCTCTCTTCTTTGGGTTTCGCGAGCTCGTCGAGAAGAATCGAAAGAATGAAAGCAGGTTTGTTCCATAGATCGTCGACGATGTTTTTGCAAAGGACATGGACATCGGTGCCGTGGATTATGCCGTGAACCAGATGGGTCCGCAACGCTCGTTGATAGTGGTGCTGGGGCTCGCCGAATTGAGCGGTGACTGTTGCAATTCGTGGATTCTTACGATTCATCTCGGCAGAGTTGTTCTTACAGTATTGAATGCTTGCTGACACATCTTCAGATAGAGAATCGTGGATGAATGGGAAACACTCGTCGTCTCCATGGCAGTGTAAGTGGGAATGTGAACTCTTTGTCCTATGGAGAGGCAATCGGGTCAAGTAAGGGTAATACATGCAAAACAACTGTATTGTTGCAACCAGTTGCAATATAATGAACAAAGCTTTGGTGGACGGGAAGGATGTTAGGAAATTCATGATTCGGATATTGAAGATTGGGAGCCTTGAGGTTGAACGAGTGTTGGCGCAGACTTCAGCAAAGTTTCTGGGAAGCAATCTTACTTTATCCAAATATTCCACGGCTCTTGCCTGAGTGCAATTGGGTATGTTATGACAAGGTTTCAAGACGTCACTTGGCAAGTCTGCATCAAGGTCGTCCTGCTACTGCTCTTGGCCCTTGGCATTGCATTGCGGCGCAGGAATACGACCAGCTGATCCCACACCGGCGGGACATCACAGCGGCTCATTCCGGGGCTGAGCAGCCGATTTAATTCTGCCCTGGCAGTGATTCTGTGCTTGGCCCTTGTCTCTTGGGTGCCTAGTGGTGCCTTCCCTGTAGAGAATGGCGACATTGGGAGAGAATACAACAGCATAGGCCCGCGTATTGCTCAAGGGACTGGTTGAATGACCAAGGGTCTGCTTGTCCAAAATACTTACATTCGACTTCGGGTCAAAGTAAGCTGCACAGCCACGTTTAACAGCACGAATCAACGACCACGCCTTCTCTGCATACTTACTCATGGGCGTTGCTTCAGTGTAGGTGATAATTTCATTGAGTTATCTTCGCTTTCCCAATTGCCATCAGGAATTTCACCAATAAGCCCCATCGACAAGTGTGCATTTACTGCCTTACTTCTAAAGTCTGGTAAGGGCGAGAATGTCAGCTGGGGGTTGACAGAGTGCATACGGAATAGCCGAATATGACCGCTCTTTTGCACGTGCTATGGCATAGAAGACTTCAAATGATAAACCTGCAAGCTTGCCTACCTTAGCACTTGGTGAAGGTGGCACGTCAACAACAGCGCGAGCATCGGACACTCAGTACACAGCAAGGTGGGCCCAACAATGACAGATCCACCAATTGACAGGTTGTTCTCTTTGTTTTTTTTTTAACCTCTTAACACCTATCAAAAGGTCCTCAGGGTCAAACTGGGTTGTCCGAGTCTTTTCCAAGACAGGTCTTGTCGAACCTCAAGATTGATTTTCACAGCGAGCTTTCCAGCTAGTGTAATCCTTGGCAGTTGCACCGCTATTCTGGACTCGATCACAGCATTTGGCGGACGCCAGAAAACACAGAGACATCACACAGAGACAACGCACCGAGATCACGCAGTAGAATGTGTGTGACGTTTCTCCCTTATAAGGCAGTGTCAGGTTTCCTCCAATGACGCCGGTGATTCTAAGACACAGGGCATTTCGATAGGCAGCCTGACGGAGCCAAGGGTTACTTCGAGCGTAAGCAGAGACAACTTGCTCGCCAAGTATTTTTCAGCCGCTACCCTATGACTCATATTTCTTCGAACAGACCTCCCATTTCCGAGTGACGAGGTTGCGTATCAATGTGCCATCCACCAAGCCCCTCAAAATTTGGCATAGGTCTTTTCACATACACTCATACCCATTTAGCACCCGTTTACCGACCGCCACATCCCATCTATCGTTCTCTTGTCTCTGTATCTGATGCCTTTTTCACGCAACATCCGGTTGTACTTCTCAATGTTACCCTTTCCCTGCATAAGGCGAGGCATGTCAATTGGCCACGGCTTGCCTCAAATGCCTAGCGGATGGCGAAAATCAGCACTTGTCAACATCCTCCTGATGTTGGTTTCGATGGCCATACTTGTTGTCTTCCTAGCTGTGGCAATCTCGAAGACTGGCGAACTTAAGCAGGCCTGGAAGTTTTACGAAAGCGATTGTAGGCGCCACAGTACGAAGAGCATGAATACCTTGCTGCATTTGCTCATCAATGCGCTCTCGACTACTGTGCTTGCGTCTTCGAACTTCTTCATGCAGGTCTTAAATGCCCCTACAAGACAAGAAATTGATAAGATTCACGCTCGTGGGAAATGGCTTGACATCGGCATTCCCTCGTGGCGGAATGCCTTCTACCTATCTCGTTTCAAGCTAGCTGCATGGATCGGCTTGTGCTTCACGTCGATCCCCATTCATATGCTATTCAACAGCTCAGTCTTTCAGATAAACAGTCTTTTGGGGGACTTTCACCTCTCTATCGTCAGCGAGTCGTTTTTGAAAGGGGAGCCGTACTTCTTTCCAGGCGCCAGCCTGATGATTAAGGATGGCCTATATTTCGAGGATCTCGACAACGGTATGACTTCAGTCCAAAGAAGTAATCTCTCGTTCACGGCAGCCAATGCATTGAATTGGGAGCGAATGGACATTACTCAGTGCCAAAGTATGTACCGCCCCGGACTTTGCACGGGATTGAAAAGTTACCGCAACCTCGTATTGGTAATCGATAGTCCTGGGTGGAGACGGGACGACCTCTGGAATCTGTCGGCCGATGACAATCGCCTGTGGGAACCGATTGTCCCACGATACGAAAGGAATTCTCTGCTCCTAGATGATCATTGCAACATGGAAGGCGACATTGCAAGCGGAGCACGGACATGCACTTCGGACTGTTACGTGTTGTGGGAGCGAGAGCAATACGGCAAATCCAGTTATGCATACAAAGGGAACCTTACGGAACCAAATATCCCATGGTTCATTTACCTTGAAAGCCTGCGTGGTCCCTGGAACGGAACACGATACCTAGGTCCCTACGAAAAGTCCAAACGCAGTTTGGGAGCCTTGTTCAACTTGACGTCATTCGAAGTATCGTATTGTATGGCAGAGCCGTCGGGTCCCACTTGCTCAGTGGCCCTCTCGAAACCGCTACTTTTGGCTGTCATACTTTCAATCTTCTTGAAAGTAGTCATTTGTATCATTGTTGTTCGGGTTCTTGGTCACCAACAACCACTTGTCACTCCTGGGGATGCTATTGCATCGTTTATATCTGATAAGGATGGGAGTTCTGTCTCTGGGATATTGACACAAAATATGATTCGTCGAAGACCAAGGAACGCCACTGATAAGGAAGCAGGCTACCGAAGGATCGGACCTCAGCGCTGGGTTGGAAAAAGACAAATCAGAGCCATGGCTGTTCCGCGAGGAGTGTGGATCAGAACCTGTGGCACATTGCTGATTGGCATAATTGCGACAATAGTTTGTCTCTGGCAACAGATCTCGACTGGAATATCTCTGTAAGCAAAAGGTATCCGCTCAGCTCTGGACTTTACTAACTTCCCCAAGGCGAGGTATCACGCTGGACGCAGATGAGACGAGCAGTGTTCTCTATCCCGTGACCTCACTGTCTCCTTTTACCTCTTCAGTGATCATTGCCAACATTCCACAGCTTTCTCTCTCCTTTTGGTATCTTGCGTATAACTCCTTGATTACTCGACTTGAGATGAGCCACGAATGGGCCCTCTTTTCGGTGGCACATGAACCTCTACGAGTAACCCATCCCATGTACGTCGTTCTATTCAGCTCTTGTTCACGGTTCAGCCAATCGCTTGTTCGGATCATGATTATGAGACTGATTTTGAATTCCAAGTGGCCTCCAAACCTCGACATATCGTCTCCAACTGCGATACAAATACAGCATTCCATTGATTTTACTCAGCATAATTGGCCACTGGCTACTATCAAACGCGCTGTTTATAATTGTGTCTCAAGGCTGTAAGTAAACCGACAATAAGACTTCTCAAAACGAAAATAACCATTACCCAATAATAGCTTACTTTAGAGACCGTTCTGGGTTCGGTTACGCAAGTGACGTAACCAGTTTGCCTACAGATGCCGTGGTATCTATCGGCACAGCGTCACTACCTGTTCTGATTCTAGCCATACTTGGCCTAAGCGCACTACTGGTACTGGTAATGATTTCAAGAAGGATTCTACCAGGTTATATGCCTGTCGTTGGGTCAAACTCTCTGGCAATATCAGCAGCTTGCCGGGTCTCGCCACTGGCAGCAGTTCCCAAAGGTCAAGGCAACGAAGTCGACGCCAAGAGCGGGAACGAACAGATGACAGAGCTTGAAGACCTCATACCCTTAGCGAATGGGCCTTCGGACGATATAGGGAGCCCTGATACAGCAAAGTCTATGGTTCTTTATCCATTGAAATGGGGTGAAGTAAAGATGCCGGAAGACTGGCATTCTCAGGTCGAACAAGGGTCAGATGCTGTGGGACATCTCAGTTTCGGAACAGTCCTTGATGATCCTCAACCCCCCGAAGACGGTCGTTGGTATAGTTGACTGAACGTAGAGGCTCTAACGCGGCGACAGAAGATTAGAGCAAAGCTTTGCGCCGCCGTATCCCCAATTGGAGGCTCCATGGCAGAATACTGATAAGCCTGAGAATCTGGATCAATTCGCATAGTACCCACGAGGAATCACAGTATGGTTATTAGTCCGAAGAAGGTTGAAAGTTTGTGTTTACCTCAACATGGACACGTGTTCCGGTAGCTTTCTCCAATAGCATTCAATAGACTGAGTATGTTGAGCAATTGCCATCCAACGGCTCCCTGGATACACCTCATCTTCAAGTCCGAACGCACTGCCAAGTATCATACTCCACTGGTTTTCATCAGTCGTCAATGGAAAATATAGATGTTTGGCGTTCGGTACGCGGCAGAAAAGGGACCCAATTGAAAGGTTCATTGCTAAGAGACATCAATAATGCACCTCATACTCAGAAGGAGATCGGATCTGGGAGTCGCGAGCTTACTGGATTGAATTTCGCGGGAAGCTCATCCGGTTGTCGGCTGGGGCCTACCGTGCCGTAACATTAACTAGGATTAATTCAGCAGGTCAACTCAGGTTCATCCAGTTTGCGGGGTATCAGGGAGATGCCTACGAATACTGTATCGTTGCCAAGACGCATCAACCCCATATGCCAAGAGTCCCACTGATACGATATCGGAGCGCAACAGTTTACCATGAGCGACGCAGCGTGCGGATTTAAATCCCATGCTGTATTCGTTGATAATTTCTGGAGCATGCCTCGTCTTTTTGCTGGAAAGGAGGCATTGGTAACTTGGCTATCGCGAAGATGCAGTCTTTACTGAAATCCACAATCGCCTTTCTGGCGTCAAGCACTCTACTGCACACATCAGTCAGTTGCCAAGAGCTGGCGAACCAAGTCTTTGACGCCATTGACTCCCGAAACGATGGTCTTAGAACACTCAACACAGAGGTAAAGTCTTTTTCCGTTTAGTTGACAGCGATTCCAAACACAATCATGTGGGCCGTGTTTCCTAACAGCATAATAAAGATTTGGGAGAACCCGGAGATCGGGTACCAAGAGGTCCATGCACATCAGGTTCTCACCGACTACCTCGAAGAGCAGAAATTCAAAGTCACTCGCAGCGCCTACGACCTCAGTACCGCCTTTCGAGCTGAGTACTCCAATGGTGAAGGGCGTGCCGTTTCGTTCAACTCTGAGTTCGACGCTCTTCCGGGTTTGGGACACGCTTGCGGGCATAACCTCATCGCCACCGTCGGTGTTGCTGCGGCTATCGGTGTAAAGTATGCACTGGAGAGCGGGGACGTGAAAGGTTCGGTAGTGTAAGTTCACTCCCCCTCCACTCGGAACCGTGAATTGACAGTGATATTACAGTCTTCTAGGTACACCGGCAGAGGAAGGAGGTGGCGGTAAGGTGAAGATGCTTGAGGCTGGCGCATACGACGGCCTTGATTGCAGCTTGATGGCTCATCCAGGAAACTCCGACTATGCTGCTTGGGGTAGAACTCTGGCTTCTTGGCGAGGCAACGTCTCTTGGACTGGAGGCAAGTTAACGCAACAATAATCTCTTCTTGGTCACTTTCGCTTACCGTGGGTGGATGATAGTTGCCGCACATGCCGCTGCAGCCCCGTGGGCTGGTCAAAATGCTCTGGACGGCTTCGTTGCTGCTTACCAGATGGCTGGGCTGTTCCGTCAACAACTTCAGCCTTCTGACAGAATTCATCATGTCGTCACAAAGGGATGGTCCGTGGCAAACATCATTCCGGACTACATTGAGAGTCAGTGGGGCGTGAGGGGAAACACTAGGTAGGTTCACCACCACCTTGCTATGCCTTCGGAACTTGCGATTGACTGAGTGTCAGACCGCGACGTGATGTTGTCCTCGATCAGGTTCAGTCTATCCTGTACGCGTCCGGCAACGGAACCAACACTACTGTGGAGATTACTTCCTTCCAGGACTACTGGGATCAGAATCCTAGTTTCCAACTAGCGAGCACCTTCTACCAATACCAGATGAAGTATCTTGACCCGGCCAATGACCCGAAAACGGCCAACTTCACCGTGTCCTCCCCTGAAGAGTCAAGGCGAGATGGAGGCGCCTCCGCGTCTTCTGACCAGGTAGGTAAATACAGTATGTTCTCAAAAGTCAACACGTTCTGAATATCAGTGTACAGGGTAACGTGTCTTGGTTCCTCCCGGCTATTCAAGTAGGCTTCCCCGTTGGCGGGGGTGCACCCGTACATAACGCTGGTTTCCGAGAGCTCGCTGGAACGGTAAGTCTATGTTCGTATGGAAGAATACGGCAAGGGCGAGATGGCTGATCATTATTCAGGACTTTGCCCACGAATCGGCCATTCAGACTGCCAAAATTCTAGCGTTGACCGGTCTCGAAGTTTTACAAAATGAGACATACGCGGAAATAATGTGGGCAGAGTGGAAGGAAATGATCGAAGAAGTATCCACCGCTATATAAGGAATAGCAATATAAAAGTTGTTTTCTATATCGGGGGCACTTTCATGGTTTGTGCACAACCCTGGTCAATGAGTGAGTGATAATGAAGAAGGAGGGGGGACTGAGTACGGGTCCTTTTTTAGACCAGATTTATTAGACAGGGCCACAGGTCATAGCTTCTTTTCGGTCCTACATACCATACCCCAGTCCTGTTCATGCTTGGGAAAGAATATCGGCCGTCATTTCGCGACCGACATACCTCCACCAAAGGTACATAGAAAACAGAACACCAAAAGAATCAACCCCTGACACCAGACTGAATATCTGCTTGACATCGATTTGCACATGTAGCTTACACCATCTGGGCATGGCGTGTACATTTTGGCTCGCGAGCAGGTGGGTGGGTAGGGGATCGGTCATGTCACTGCCAATGCTGAGGCGTCTGTGAACTTGATGACGTCGATGTGGCTGGCTTTTGGGCATGTGGAATGGTCACAAATCCCTTCATCGGAAGTTCCGACTCTCCCACCATAGTCATAGGAACTTCCGATCAAGATACCTTTTTCCGCAATAAATCGTAAGCTGACCGTCAGAATACTCATTTCAAGATGCAGACCTAAGCTATGTGGTGTCTCCAACCTCCAAGCCCATTTGCTCATAGCCAGACCGATTGGGCCTGGAGCCTTCGCCTGGAAAAGCATCGTTAAGTGGTGTTTTAAGCTCGACCCTGGGCGAAGTCCCATTTTGAGGTTCTTTTGTGTGATCACAAGTTGAGCCCTACGGGGCTGGAACCTCCGCCGGTTCAATATGACCCGAGGGTCTTAAGGTTTGAGCTAGTTTTAGAAGGGCACTACTTCTCGTCAAAACCTGCCATAGAAGAAATTGAACTTGGCTAAATATAGAGTTCCTGAGAGGTGACTGACTTAGATCTTATGGTCCTCAGCATTCTTTAACGAGCCCAGACCACTCAGAGCCTATTCAATCGATGGCTGTGACCATCTACCGTGCAGGAGGCTGGCTGAGAGTCGTTACAAGCCGTTTTCAGCCACGTCAATCTTCAGTGGCTCAGGTTCAAGTAGTCTGGAATGCGTACGGCGTGGTTATTTGTCACGTCTTGCTATGAAAATGGGGTGCACGTAATTTCGGCCCGTTTCTGTATCAACTCGGGTTATACCAAGACAACTCAACGCCACTTTTCCAGTGGGCGTATAATTCGATGTCTTCCGAATGCAAGGAGAATGCAGCTATCGTGTCAGAATTGCCACCTCAGAATCGTTTGAGAATAGAGACCTATCTGCGCGGATTTCGTTGTGAAAGATTGGCGACTCAGACTGCGCAGCCATCAATTTGTCAAGGATGATGAAGAACAAGAAGAAATAAGGAGAAGAAAAGGGTCTACTGCTCGAAGTTATGAATAGAAATATGATCCAAACTGACATAGATGAGGGGAATAGTTATCTAGGAATGATTTTATGACTCTGCATGGGATTCTCGCCTGCAGCCAGTGTTCCGAATCAGACTGCTTGAGACATTGAAAGAAGGGAAAGAGTGGCGCCTACCTTCGCCTGACGCCCGGAATTTCGTTTGTGACATCAGCAGACGTGCACTCACTGGTCTCACATATCAATCATGTCAACCATGAAAGTCTTCTGTGCCTGGTCCCCCTCAAGAACCTCGCACTTTCAACCTCAGCTTCAGCCCGGGAAGATCGCGAGGGAGATCACTTGTCTCTCAGCTCTTGTCTGCATCAACATCGTCCCTGCCTCACCTTCAAGTGATGATTCATCATTTTATGGGAATGATATCAGGAATTTCATTTCTCGGAAAAGTCATCTCTGATTCACCTGAAGCAACTGAGGATGGCAGGAGACATTGAACATGCTAGCGCGAAAGATGGCACCAATGCTTTCGGAGTCGGATGTCGTGCAGAGGCGAGGCGGCGAAAGCTATTCAAGAACATGGGCACACAGGAAACCAAGTGTAGATCATGGTCGATTTCCTGTTGTTTGTGGCGTAGCTGCTGCGCCGGATCGTACGATGGAATCGTAGAATCTACGTATATCACACAGAAGTGGACGAAAGCAGGATGATGGCAATTTAAAGATTTGGTGAGGCATCAGCCCTTGATGAGCATCAGTTGTAATTGGGTACGTACGAAGCAGCTGAAATCCCATCCCATCGTTCGATCTCTACTTGTCCTTGGTGAGGTACCTCAGTAGTATTTGTCCAATCTTGTGGCATGCCTGAAAACCGTCCAGCGAATAGCATCATCTCTCATAGGCACTCTAACTCGCGACCTTGAAACCTATCCCTACACTTCATATCATTATAAAAGGCGCTGTTTCCACGGCATTTTCAGGGGATTCTAAGCACACACAACCACATCCTCTTCTCATCGAAGCATTACTCTTTCTCCTGTACGCAATCGTCCCCTCCTGAAGAGAACAATTACAACATGTCGACTACCTACACAATCATCGTGCAGAATGACCACAATCAGGATGGCAGATATTCAGTCTTCAGTGAACCCCCAACAACGGCTGGGGCTGGTACCACCAGCCAAGTGTACACCAATGCCTGGATTGAGAAATGTTGTAAACTAACTGTAACGTATATATAGTATCTGTGTGAATAAAACGGCTTGTATTCCTCTAAATCAGAGTCCGACGTGAAGGGTTTTTTATAGAATAAAGACTAACGCGCTGGAATATTATTAGTTTAGAAAAGTAGGTTAGAGAGTAGGTTATATTACACCTTCTTCTAAATATAAAGCTGCCTTAGATACTTAAGAGTATTATAATATACCCCCTCTAAGCTTAAAAGAGCTTATAAACCTTAATCCTATATAACTAATACTATATTATTTTTATATATAAGCTTAGGTTATATAAATAAATATAAAGGGAAGTAATTAATAAAAGAAACTAATAAAAAAAATTACTTTACAGCTTTATTTTTAAATTATAAAAAAAAGTAAATACCTCTCCTTATATATTTTCTATTATAGTTAAGATTATAGATACTGAGGTAGTAATTAATACTACTATTTTGCTTAATATAAATAGAAGCCTCTTATTAGCTTAGAATAAAAGGTTAAGGTAGTTATTAAAGCAGTAAAGCAGTAATAATAATAATATCTCTTATATTATTTCTACTTCTTAATTTTCTTTTCCTATTTATAATATTATAAATATATATATTACTTACTTTATACCTATATATATATATATAGTTATATAATAATTATAATACTTATTCTTTATATATAATAATATTTTTAATACTAACTATATTATTTTTAGATAGCTAAATCTAAGGCTAAGTATATAGCTATAATAGCTAAAATAAGAGCTGCTCTTATTAAAAAGAAGTAGAAAGAGAGAGAGAAAGAGGAGGAAAAGGGTAGTAGCACTTCTCTAGCTCCCCTAAAGCTTAAAAGTCTTATATCTAAGAATAAATTATCTTATCTCTATTTTATTATTTTAAAATTCCCTTATTATTATAAACTTTTTGCTTTATTTTGCTATTTTTATAATTAAATTATTAACTTAAGTTATTTTATAGAGAAGAAGACTAATAAACCTAATAAAAGTAAGAAGCTTATAAAAAGTAGAGAGGCTAAAGAGAGGTATAATTTAGAGTTTATTACTTTTACACCTCTATTCTCTTATAAGCTGCAGCTTAGCTATAAATAATATATATCTCTAATTCTTATTACCTATTAAATCTTTATATTATTTATTAACTTTAAAATAGAAATAGAAGCTTTAAAAGCTTAAAGCTAAAAAGAGGAGCAGCTACTGCTGCTAAGTAATATTATATACCTGCTATACTTATATAATACTATTTTAGGTATATTACTTAATATATATATACTTAGTTTAGTATAAAGAAATAAATATACTCCTTATAAAGAGAAGAGAAAGCTATATATCCTTATATTAATCTCTATATTTAAACTAAAGCTTTAATTTCTAAGAGGTATATAAGAAAATCTTATAGAGAATATATATTTACTATATAACTTTTATCTTATTAGTTACTTACTAACCTATATACTATAGGTTTTTACTTATTAGAAAACCACACTCTGTGAGGCTTTTAATACTTATAATAAGGCCTAAAAGAAGGCTAAAATTAAAAGTAAGAGTAGTAATAAAGTAGCTGCAAAGTTTATAGCTCCTCTTTTTATACTAGCTATTACCCTATTAGTTAAGGTTACTACAGGGGAAACGCTAATCTCTAGTAGTTTATATACTAGCTTATCCTCTAAGGTAACTCTCTCTGTTTTTAAAATAGCTAGTATTTATATTACTATTAATAGCTTTATTAGTAAATATCTTCCTAAGAAGATAAAGCTTATATATAATATTCTTATAGATAATTATATATCTGCTCTTTAGGGATATAAATAGAAAGCATAATATTATATTACTAGGTGCTCTGCAGGGTATAAGTAATTTAAGCTCTTAAGAGAGCTATATACTTTCTAGCTATTAAAGCTATTTTTAATTAAATACTTAGCTTATAAGCTTTACTTACTACTTAATTTTTCCCTTTTAATTTATACTACTATTTATAATATATCCTAAAGGTTTAGAAATATTTTAAACTATTTAAACTTTACTTAAAAGAGAGGTTTTATAAAGCTATTAATTAGTATTTTATCAGTTAGAAGATAAATAACTTAGAATAATCTTTTAGTATATTCCTAGTAAAGCTATATATTCTAAATATCTATATATTAAAAATAAATTAAAATATACTTTTTTTTACTTATTATAAGTTAAATTATCTACTAATTATTATAATAGATCCTCTATATATCTCTAAAGCTAAGTTTAAAGTTAGCAAAAAGTTATTTAAAAGCTATTATCTCCTTTACAATATATTCTAAGCTAAGAAGCTTAGCTTCTATTATTAATATAGTTATTATGCTCTAATATATAGCTTTCTATTAGATTAAACCTCTAAAAAGAGATATTATAAAGCTTTAAAATAACCTTTATATTTCTTTATTATTAGCAAAAAATATATTACTTATAATCAGTAATACCTATATAATCCTACCCCCTAAAATACTAAAGCATATTATAAAGTATTATATATAATATAGATATTAAATAACTTAGTTTACAGCTTAGTAGTGCTTTAGAGATAGGTTTATTAAGAATTATAATAACAAGGTATAAGCAAACGCTACATCTAGTTATATTATAATTAAAATATAGAAAATTAATCTAATCTTCTCTTAATATAAGAGAACTTCTTAGGAGGATACTTCTCTATTAGACTTCTTAAGCAAAATAAATAGAAGAAGCATTATTAATACTCTAGAGTTAATAAAGTTAAACTTCTTTATAACTTATTTAATATACTAATTATAAGAGAAGTAGATCTTTTAAGTTACTTAGTTATAAGTAATTCTAATTTCCAGGTATTATTCAGCTAATCTTTAGTCTTTCAGTTTATACTTCGCTTTAATACTATTTATAACTCTTTTTATATCCTTTATATAGTCTTTATAGTATAGGATAAGAATATTATTAATATAGAAGAAGATAAGTACCTTCTTATTATAGAATTAGAAGAGATATAAGTTTTCACTTATTAAGTAAAGTTTAAGGCAAAGAAGAATACTTAAAAACTCTTTATACTAAAGTAAAAGCATATTATAAAAGCTATATAATATATATTAAAGTTTTATAACCTTCCTATCTTTTTTAAAGCTATCTAGTAAATAATAAGTAATAGGGAGGTTATTTAGTCTATATATAGTATTTAGAAATATATTAATAATATTAAATTAATAAATTTTAAAGTTAAATTATACTATAAAAGCTATTATAACCTTAAAAGTTTTCACAGTAAAGATTACAATATATATCTATTCTAAGAGATATTTCTCTTAGAAGTTACCTTATATATATATTCTAGCTTTATAGCAGTTAAGATATCTATATTAATTAAGCTTATAAATAAATACTTACTTAAGGGGAATTAGCTTATTTTTAATATTTAATTAGTTTATAACTTCTTAGATACTTATTTGCTTAAATTTATTAATCTTAATATTATATATTTTAATAAAGTGAGAGCAAAGTAGTTTTAGTATATATTAGATATCTCTTTAGGTTTTAAGCAGCTTAATAAGCTGATTAATATAAATTTTTCTACTTAATACTACAAAAACTTATTCCAGCTTTACCTAATAAATAGAAGTAAAAACAAAACAGTAGAAAAAGTAATAACTTTAATCTACTTCTTTAAATGCTTTTTACTGCTCTAATATATATATTTTAAAGAAGATATCTCAGTTTTATTCTATTTAGAGGAATATAAAGTATATTCTAAAGCGAGGGGATTATTTTAGCTTTATATTTTTAGGTTAGCTTAAGTTAGTATAGTTATATACCTATTTTAGCTCCTCTTTTATAACACTCTCTTCTTTAGTACCTAAGTATAGCTATACTAGCTAAGTAAGAGAGATGCTTTATAAGAGTAGTTATATATTATTTTCCTCTATATTTAGATCTTATAGAAGAGAGATATTAGTTTAAATATAGATCTTATTTAAGATTATATCTTTAGTAGGGCTTATAATACAGCTAATATCTTAAGTTTCTTTTATTATTTTATTAATTTAAATAAAAGTTAATAGCATTATCTTATTTAAAATCCTATATATCTTAATAAGATTTATATTTAACTTAGAAGTAAATATCCACCTCCTTTAACTATTTTTAACTAGTTATAATTCTCTTAATAGTAAAGAGTGTAATAGCAATACTTTATTATTAGTTATTAATATAACATTAGCTTTATTTTAAACTTCTAGAAGTTACAGTTTAAGAGGTATAAGAGAGGCTAGTTCTTAGATTTTATTAGCAACTAAGTAAACTTCTTTACCTTAGATTACTATTTTTATATTATCCTTTAAATAAAATATCTTCTTATTAAATATTATATTTTATATAATAATAACTTCTTAAAATAAAAGTATTTAGATCTTATAAAGATTATATAAGTTTACTATATATCTTATAAAGTATTTAATATACCCTTATATTATAACTTTAAAGTTATATTTATTCTTATTTACCTTATATTCTTTTTTAAGAGAGTATACTTTATAGCTATATATATATACTCCTCCCTATTAAGAGCATAAGTTAACTAGGAGATTTACCTTATAAGCAGGTTTACAGCGCTTAATATAGTTTCTTATCTAATTCTCTTCAACTTAGATTAATAAAAGCTAGCTGCAGTATTAATAAGAGTTTATATTATAAAAGAATACAGCAGCTTATACTGCTTTAACTTAAAGTATAAATAGAAGTCTTATAGCTTAAAGTATTATAATAGCCTTTATAATTAGCTTCTAACCTACTCTCTCTATGCTTCTGTTTAGTTCCTTTATATATAAAGAAGCCTACTTAATCTTAATTCCTAAATCTAACGCTTAGATCTAGAATTCTAAGAACCTATTTATTATAATTACAGTATATTTACTATTTTATTTTATCTTATATAAGGTAAAGCTATATTATCTCTATACTTAATATTTAAACGTTTAGATTATTATAAAAACTAAGTATTAAGATTTATCTATATATAAAAAGATAAAAAGTTAACTTATATACTTATCTTTAATAATAAGTATCTACTTATTTATATTAAAACTTATTAAGTAATTAAATAGGTCTTATAAGATTCTATAGAAGGAGCATATTGCTTTTTATTCTAAGGTATATTATAAGATAACTTGCTTTATATATATTATTATATAGTATTAGTAATTAAGGTATATAATACCTTATATTTTCACTCCCTAAGTATTAAGAATAAGTTTCTCTAATACTTTTAGTTTTAGATATCTAGAGTAAAGGTACTATATTTTTATAATATTAATATAAGTAGATTATTATTCTTTAGAACGTTACTTTATATAAGTTATTATAAAGGTAAATAGGTTTAATATTAAAGTATTACTAGAGAGAATATATCTAGAGTAGAAGTAAAAAAAATAAAGTTAGTAATCTATAAAAGTAATATTACTCTTTTTTAAGAGCTTCTTCACTTCTATACTATCTTTATAATCTCTAATACAAAAAGTGCTGTTAAAACCTAAATATTAGATATTTATCTTTTACAGTAAATATTCTAAAATAATATTAATATAAAAGTTATTTATAAGTATAACGTTTTATAGTATAATATTCTAAAGCTTATTTGCTCTATTAAGGATATTATAAAAGATCTTTATACTTTATACTATAATAGAGTATAAAGTAACGCCTACTTTAATTTATCTCTTTACCTTATAAATAATAAAGCTTTCTTTAAAGAGAGAGATATTATTAATAAAGTATAAAGTGCTATAGTTATCTAATATTATACTGCTAGAGAGAACTTTTAAGCTTTAAGTATAAGTTATATAGATATTATTAAGTTTAGGTTCTAATATAGGGGTCTCTACTTCTTCTATAATAATTAAAGTAATAATATCTTTAGTAATTATATAGGTAACTATATTAGCTAGAAGGTTTATTTTAGAAGTAGAGGTGTTAGTTAACTTCTTTACCTTATTAGAGTTGCTCTTAGAAAGCCCCCTTTTATTTTAAGTATTACTATTATTAAGGTAGAGAGAACTAAAGTTTCTTATAATAAGCTATTCTTTATATACTATTTTAGTATAAAGCTTAAAATAGTTTAGTTTATTAATTCTAGAGCAGACTTACTTTACTTTATCTAAGTGTATATAAAACCTTTTACTTATAAGTATAAACTTAAATTAGTTATAAATAGAAGGTGTTTACTTATAGTCTCTTCTATATATATAGTAAGTAGCTAACTTACCTTATAAAAGCTTTTTTAAAGCAGGGTTCCTAGAGATTATATTATCTAATTATTTAGCTAGTATTATAAAAACTCTATTTATATAACCTTTTAATTAGATTCCTATTATATCTTTATAAAGAAGGTCTTTAAATATATTAGCATACTAACTTATACTTAAAATCTTAGCACTTAAGTGCTTTTACTTAATAATATTAATAAGCTTTAGGTTTACTTAGGATAGAGTAAAGCAATATTAGATTACTTAGAAAAAGGTTTTTAACATAAAAGTTCCTTAGATTTCTAGTAACTTATACTAGAAAGCCCTAAGAAATATACTTTAGAAGTCTCTAATCTAGGTGTTCAGGTTAATAATAGAAGCTACTTAATCTAGTATTAAGATATATTCTTTATAAATTATAATAAAGTTACTTAACTTATTTAGAGTATAATATTACTTTAAAATATAAATTAAAGCATAAAAAATATAATCTTCTTTCTTAAGAAGCTCTACTTAGATAGAAGTGAGGATTTCTTTAGAAATAATATCTTTAACCTATTTATTAAGAGCTTTATATACTTACTCCTTCTAAATATACTTTACTTTATATATAATATATATAATGAGGTATAAAATATAAAACTTAAAAATGCTTATAGATCTCTTAGTGAGAAGAATAGAAGTAATTAGTATAAATAGTAATAGGTTATTAATAACTTCTTTAAACTTCTCTTCTCTAGAGTTTTCACCTTCTACTTTTTTACTTTTAATAGGTACTTCTTATATATTTAATATAGCAAGAGTATATAAAGTAATTACTTTATTATAAGCTTCCTACTTAGCTTTATAGTATTTATATTACTTCTTATTTTCTTTTTAAATCTAATTATTAATTAAAGAGGTATTTTTAACTTTACTTAGATCAGAAGAAGTATTAGAGGTATTATTTAGGTTAATATATTTCTAGATATCCTTTACTTTTATTTTTATCTAAAAAATAATATACTAAACAGAGAAATTATAATAAGAAGTAAGCTTATATAAAGTCCTGAGGTTAGTAGTTACTATTATATTAGAAATATATTATAAGTTAAAAGGAATTTTGAGGAATATAGCTCAAAGTTAAAATAGAATATAATAAATATAAAATAAATTAAATAAAGTTATAGTTTATTTTATAGATAGTAGTTTAGAGGTATAATATAAGCTAGTCTTATAACTATTATAAACTAACTATAACGTATATATAGCATCTGTGTGAATAAAACGGCTTATATTCCTCTAAATCAGAGTCCGATACGAAGGGTTTTTTATAGAACAAAGACTAACGCGCTGGAATATTATCAGTCTGGAAAAGTAGGTCAGAGAGTAGGTCGCGTCGCACCTTCCTCTGAGTGCGAGGCTGCCTCGGATGCTTGAGGGCATCACGACAAGAAAGAAATTCCTGATGGTGGGAATGCGACTATTAAAACCAGCACTGACATCTATGCTTGTATGTGCCCGCACTCCAAGCAGGCAACTCATGAATCCTTGCTGACATTTTATCCAGGGACTGGCACTGTGCCTTCTATGCCGGCTCCTGGAGTGGTCATAGAGACTGGGTCCTCTGGGCTTGCTAATCTTGGAAATGGTGGCGCCAATGGCTGTGAGATATTCTCCATTCTTATGTGACGTCCAGCACCTGACAGCACATATATGCAGCTTCCTATCCCATGTCAGTCATCCTCGGGACACCCACCTTAGGCAAGGAGACGCGTACCGCCAAAGCCGGTGCATTCGAGATCACCACTGACGAAAGCTTTACAATACCCAATAAGAAATACCTGATTGGAATGGGGAAGGTCGACAACCATGGGATTGTCAGCCCGGTTGCATCTGTGAGTTGAGTGATTCAGCCTTCATGTGTTCCTCTGCTTAAAGTTGGAAAGGTTTTGGCAGACAACAATGCCTCTGTCACCATGACGCCCATTACTAAATTCTACGTCGCAGTGTCAAGCTTTGAGGAGCCAGAGGGTCAGATTATTGACTTCCAGACAGCGACCGCCAATTGTGGCGTCGCTGACTTCAGCCAGGATCCCGGCCTTGGAAGCCGTCTGGCTGTTGTGCATCACAATAAGAATGGAGGATTCACCACGAATTATTTTTCCGCCGCCGAAGCAAATGAAGTATTGTGGGCAGTGCGAGAGAACAGACTGGGAGAATATCTGTCCGGCCATTCCACGTCTGATGACAAGAAGCTTCGTACGCTTCAGAGCATGCTGTAAATATACATTCTGCTCTCATTGGGGGTCTGTTGGGCGTGACAACAATCTTGCTGACATGATAGCCTGAAGGGGACAGTTGTCGGAGTTGCTGAACACGATGGATCTCGGCGATGCAGAGCCTGCTGCCATCAATCGGTGGATCGGAACAGTGAAGTGGCCGCGAGGTGTCGTCCCCGCAGTCGGCATCGCCAGCATTGTTGGATACTTGGTTCACAAGGGCTACAAGGTCGACTATAACTCGACCTCATCCAACCCCAAGGGACAAACCACGGTTAAATTCACCCTTACTCCCCCCGGAAATTTGGGAAGAGACTTTGGAACAGTTAAGGTCGACTGGGATAATGCCGTTGCCGCCGATACCCAGCCCGATGGCCACATTAACGAAGGAGTCCACCAAGCTCCTCAAGAGTTCGATCGCTCCCAAAACTCTCAGAAGCGCACGTCATTGATGCAAATCAGAGATGTCCTTACAAGTGGACTGGAAGATGATCTGAGCAACGGTCACCATAACGGACACTCGAATGGCCACAAGAATGGGCAAAGCAATGGCCATCATCATGGGCACGCCCACAGCCAGAATAACTGGTCAAGCAACAAATTGGGTAATGGCCTTGTGAAGCACTCTTCCAACGGTGTCAGCGTTGGAAACTAGGTATTGAAGCTGTCCGCGGAAATTGACATGGGTGTTGGGCTGAAGCATACGGACAGCCATCGCTGTTGTCATTTGTTCTCGCTGGTAACAACGTTGTGGCGGCGCGAACGTAGGGAGGGGGAACAAGGGCAAAGAATGTCACAATGACCTTGTTGGAGAGTTGGGTTGATTTCTGATTTTGATCTTGTCTTCTATTCTGGGCCTAGTGGAATATTCCCACTCCTAGCTCGCTCGGCCAAAAGCCATTTAATCGCTCTTTCCATAGTACCCAAAAATACAACAGGCTTTAAGCACCCAATTCAAGTCTAAGCAAAGTGATGCGATGCTGTATTGCTGTTGACGTAAATCACTGGGTCCCTATGCACCCAACTCCCCAGCTAGATGATAACGCCTCGAACTTCACTGAAGTTCCTTGGTAACCGACTCAGATAATTGAGCTCATGCAAAACGCATTCCATATTGAGGAAGTTTCGGGCCCAACCAGTGGGGCTTTTCACGGTAGGGAAAACCAGTAGCTTCACAGTAAACGGACCCAGGGCCAAAACGCATTCCATACGTGACATGAAAATTATTATTTTTCAAAAGCCCGACTAAGTACATAGTAGTGTGCAAGCGGTCCCCTAAATGGAGTACTTAATGAACAAAACCCAGGCAATGATGATCAGAGAGCAGACCAAAGCAATACCCACGGCTGTGAACGATCTCGCAGGCCTTCTGCCGACAAGATCTCCGAGCTTGCCCTCCTTTGCGATGTCCATGCGCTTCTTGTTGCTAATGCTGAGAATGCCAGCCAGGTATTTGCGGTCAAGGATGCCATAGAAAAGTCCTAGGCAAAACTCCAGGCCCTTCACGGCAACAAAGAAGGCAATGACACGCTCGTACGTTCCTCCAGGCGTGATATCTTGTAAGCGCCCAGCAATCATATCAACAATGACGCTTCCACTGTTGTTGAAAACCTTCCAAATACCAAACACAAGCCCAAGCTCGAGTTGGTTTGGCACAATCAGTGGGATAGATGCCAAGAACGGCAGCGCGTTCATGGTTGATGCCACGGAAGCGATCACCATCGCCCCAAGGGCGTTGGTCTGAGTGAATCCGATGAGGCAGTAAACCAGGATCCAGATGGCTGATGTAAGACTGACAAACATCATTCGATAGCCGACATAATCGAAGAAAGACCCGATCAGAGGTGCGCACACAACGGGGATCACCTGCTGGACGGCGGAAGTGTAGCCGGCAAGCTGAGCGGTGGAGCCCCGAGTTTGGGTGATGATGTCGGCGTTAAGGCCGCTGAACCCACCAACAACACCGGCTTGGAGAATCTGGGTGCATGCAACCAGCCAGAAGAAGCGGGGAACGCGAAGGAGAGCTCCCCAGTTGGGGAGGGCACTCAGGGTACGGGCTGTTGCTCGGGTCCTGAACGTGGCAACCTCGTTGTTCTGCGCGCGCTGTGCGCGCTCGCGGGCTCTGATCTCCATGGCGAGCTTTTGGCCGGTGGGCATCTGAGTCCACTCGGGCCGGCTTCGGGCCCACCAGACGTAGAAGATGTTTTGAATGAGGTTGGCGAAACAGACGATGGCGGGAATCCACAGGGCCCACCCCCAGAAAGATGACGCATCTCGCATGGGAACCGCGGTGGCCTTGGCGATGAGAACGATGAGCTTTCCTGAAACCGACGTTGTCAATATTTGATCTGATTATTATGTGAGATAAAGATTCAGTATACTTACCGATAGACAGGTCCAAACCATATACAAGGCCGAGTCCTTTGTGCTGGAACCAATGGGCCAAGATCTTTGGTACGGTTGTTAGTCATACGCAAACAGTCTGATCTGATTCTTCAGTCAACTCACCTTTGACGTGCAAGTCTCGATGACAGTGCTTCCGAAGCCCATGATGACTCGGCCGGTCACAACCAGGGTAAAGGAATCGTTATTCGAACCGGCTGCCGACACCACAGCACCGATGAAAATTGCGACGGAACAAGCCAGCGAACCCCTGTGCAATGCAAAGTGTCAGTGCCTGTTCTTACAGCGGAATTCAGTGAGGAAGGGTATTGCTTACCATTCGACGCCATAATGATCCAGCCCATAACCGCCGAGGATCGGAAGAATCGTGTTGACGAGTGACGTGGCCGAAGAGATGGCACCATACTACAGCGTGTTAATTATCACTCATGCAATTGCCTACGAGAGTAGTATCCATGGCTGCATGAAGACTGACCTGTGAGTTGGTGATGTCAAGCTGCTTGATGAGCGTGCTCTTGAGGGGTCCGAGAGTATTCTCGGAGAACGACGAGCCCCAGGACAGCGCAACACCGCATATGAGGGCGGTCAGCTTCCAAGTCCAGGGAAAGTCCCTGATCTCGACAGGATCTCCGGAGGGGGTGCTGCTGACATCCGCAATGCGCTTCTCGTCGGCATCGGAGTCGAAGCGCACCGGCGTGGCGACGTCGGCGTCTTCGGGTGCGGGGACCGGACGATCGGCAGGTTTCTCGGAGGCCATATCGACGGTTCGCGATCGCCGTCAGAGATCAGAAAATTCAAAGCAAGACAAGCGAGGGTGATTTGGACGAGAGTATCAAAGCTGGAAGACGTCGCGACGGCGGCCTTTAATCAATCTTGTCTTGTCTGATCATCAGATAAATCTTCCAAGCCTGTGCCCGACGCCGAAGTGCTCCACACACCCCCGATGCAACACGTCTTGGCGGTGTTTTTTTTATTCGCAGGATGCGAATCCGATTTCGGTGGGCCTGAGCTGCCAACTAGGGTCATCCAGCTTCTCGGGACGCAGTAAGCCATGCTATCGAATGGCTGTTTTGGAAATAGTCGTCCGACATTGAGGATGGGGAGAAGTTGAGGTGGATTCGGAAAGTACTAGAGATGGAGAGTTTTTGTGCTTGATCACTAAACATAAGTATGCATGGGCAACGAGCCCTCGATGAGCCTGACAGTCGGTACCATGGTCCATGGATTAGGTGACTGTGGCAACAACAACCTATGGGCATTAACAAGAGAATGCTTCGACGAAGAGATGAGGCTTATCTACCATGATTAACTCTTTAATTTGAGATTCCACCGTAACGTAGATCAGGAATGTATCTCTCAAATCGGTTTGGTTGTATGAAGCTTGTCTTTGGCCATTTCATTGGCAAACGTGGTCCGCAACCGGGGCGAGACGCCATATACACGCTCATTTCGAAGTTCTGTCTTCACAGTGAGCAATTCTGACGCGCTAGAAACCCTGCCACAGAGGGGCGTGAGTGGGAAATGTGCTCACTGTGAGAGACAGGCGCATACCAAGATCCCTGCTAGCGCCGAAATGACCGGTTGAGCTGTCCTCGAGATTTTTCTGATGTGGACCCTAAGGGATGACTGCCATCAGCTGCCATTTATCTTATCAATCAGATCACATGCCCCATCTAATCAATCTAGGTAAGTACACCTACTGCTCGCCCCTTGTGTGGACATCGCTTCGTTGCATCAGATGGCAGCCTGCTCAAGAAGAACACTATGCAGTTTTTCAAAACCCCCACCACAAAGCAAGGCGCAAATGAGAAAGCCATCAAGATCTACCTCTCTTTCCTTTGCTGCCTCATAGCTGTCGTCATTGCGACAACTTGGCTGCGTGAAGCGTGTCACAATACCAAGAAAGTGCGCTCAAAAGCGTCCTCAAGAAGATTATTCACTGCGCGTCACAGCCTTCTCCTCGCATTCCAGTAGGTTTTGGAAATAAGCTTGCGATAAGACGAACTCTGGCTAATAGGCTTCATGCAGAAAGTTAGACAGACGCGTGAACCTTGGCTGGTTCGGACGCCCTTCTCTCGGATATGTCCTAATCATCGGGAGCTTCATCGCCGCCAACGCCATTTTGTGTTCCAATATTCTCGCCCTCAGGCACCTGCTCAATCATTGGGCGTCCCGATTCGGATGGTAAATGTTCACATCAGTCTAATTTTAGCAATGGCAGCTAAAGTCTTGAAGGATGAGCGCCGTCAATATGGCGGTATGTGTCTTCTTTGGACTCAAAAACACGCCGTTGAGCCGTTTCGCGCCCATCTCCCACGCTGAGCTGAACTACTTCCACCGACTTGCGGGATATGTAGCTGTGCTTCTCTTGGCCCTTCACACCATCGTTTACACCATTCACTTCGGCCGCCAGGGTCGTCTGGTCCAACTATTGAAGAAGGAAGACCTCGAGGGCATCGGCGCCGGTGTTGCAATGCTTGTTTTGCTCATGGGAATCGCGAGACATCGCCGCTATGAGCTATTTTACATCAGCCACATCGTGGCGTTTGTTGCAGCTGTTATTCTGACCGGTCTTCACAGACCCAACTGGGCAAAGAGGATCCCAGTTGTGATGATGTTCACTGCGGGCATGTGGGTAGTCGACCGCATGATACGAGGGGCGCGAATGGTCCGAAATCTCATCAACAACTCGGCGACATTCTATCCACTCCCGGATGGTGGTACTAGGGTGGTCTTAAGGAAGCCAGGGGCGCGGAAGATGCTGCCTGGAACCCACTGCTTCCTCTGGATACCGCGAATCCATCCTTACGAGAACCACCCGTTCACAGTTGTGAACAATGACTCCGCAGGTCTAGAGCTCGTCATGAAGTCGCATCAAGGCTTCACCAGACGCGTCGACGAGTTTTCCAGGAGTCACTCTAACCGGACTGCATGGGCTTCGGTGGATGGTCCATATGGATCGCTGCCAGATACAGAGTCCTACGACAAGATGGTCTTGGTTGCTGGAGGCAGTGGAGCAGCCTTCACATTCGGTCTGATGAACCGCATGATGAGCCGCTACGACCGAGTCAAAGCTCAGTCTGTTGATTTCATCTGGACAGTGAGACAAACAGGTTGGTTCATCAAGCTCATATTCGAATCGCGAGACCTGATTCTCTAACTTCATATTAGAACATCTAAGCTGGTTTCAAGAACACCTTCACAAAATTTCGAGATCCGGATCGAGCATCGACGTCAAGCTTTATGTTACTGGAGATTCGCCCAGAGAAGAAACGTCCACCGACAGGCCCGACAATCCATGCACGAATGAAGGCGTCGTCAACTATGGGTCCATATCGCATGATACGGAGGGACTCTTGACAAGCACTGCCAGCAATGAGATCGAAGACGCCTTCAACATTAGGTTTGAAAAAGTCAACATAGAGCATGAAATCGGCGTGGCTTTAGAAGGCGTTGCGACTGAGCAGAGGGTTCTGGTGGCCACCTGCGGGCCGGAATCGCTCATGGATGATGTGAGGGATTCGGCGGATAGATGGCGAAACAGCCGTGGGCTAAGGATAGACATCCATTTTGAGAACTTTTGATCATAGATGAGGCTGAGAATATTTAGACATAGACATGCATGGGACAACATTCCGTCAGCTCACGTCATCACAGGTTTTGCGCAGAAGTTGACACTCAAAAATGTGGCCGCGTGGGGAGCAAAAGCATCATTCACAGCTTCGAGAACAAAATCTCAAGTCATTTGGTGGAGCTACCCATGCCACGTCACCTCAAAGAGGACTAGTTCGGGAGCATGGGGCGATTGATAAGTGAGGCAACCAAGCCAACCCCGGTATGGTCTGGCGGAGAGAAAAAAAGGAGCGCGGGTCGGGGATCTCGCATTTCCGAGTTAAGCGCCGAGAACGGGCGGTGGAGACCATGTTTTGCAAAAGAAGGAATTTATTCCTCTCACAGTGAGGGACCTTCACTATCGCGTGCAGAAGTCTAAACCCCACGCTTGCTGCCAGCCACCACGGCAACGATGGAGGCGGTATGCTTGTGCAGCTCAGTCCGACTTCTATCGAACCAATATGATGAGAGCCAAGCTAGAAATCTGATCCCTGCCCTTAACCGACACCTGGAGGATCTGCGCCGGCTCCTGGCGCAATCCAAGTCGCTCTCCCGCGATGTGCAGTTCCACGTCACCCCCCGCAACCAGCGCACGAGCAAGGCGCTGGCCGTCGACTCGCTTGACCTCACGCCCGTCAACCAAGTCCGCGAACAGTTCAGGGAAAACATTGACGGGTTCTGGGCCGTGTCTGATAACAGGGTACCTGCAGAATTGCGCCGGCGACTCGCATGCGTGGTGATATTTCTCAGATCGAAGCTGGATGCGCAAGTACTGGTACCGCCTCAAGTTGCCGAAATATTCCCAGGGCAGAACAACTATAGCGACATTCGCAACTCGGGCAGGAAGTATATTCAGATTGCCCGCAAACTCGGCGGTCTTGGGGCAATTCTTTGGCTTCCACTAGACGTTCCGCCATCAACGTGAGAATTCCGTGGTGCATTGGGTTGAACAGCCACTTACATGTCACAGGTATGAGAGGTATCTAAACATAGACGACGAGGAAGTCTTTAGCCACTTGCTCAATCTGTCACCGAGGTATGAAGACTATACAGCATTTGTGCAGCGTCTTATCTTGAGTCAACTCCGAGGTCGGTCGCACCACACTTTCAATGACTCTCCCTAATACTGATCTTGTGCCCATTCACAGACCCCGCATTGCCCTCCTCGTACTACAATCTATTCTACGACTACGCCGATGTACTTCCAGCAACAGATCAACTGCTGTTACTACTTTATGCTTTTGGCGGCTCTGACGTCCCCGAGCCCCTCCTGAAAGGCGTCCGGTTGCCGCAACGGCGGTGGAACAACGATGGCGAGATGGAAACGGTCTCGGCTGACAAGTTCGGCCTGCCCACCGACCTCACCAACCTGCTCTCAGACGACATAGAGTGTTCTCGAGCAACAGAAAGCCCGTACATTGAGAAGCATGCCCTGGAAGACAGGACCTCCGTCTGGTCTCTATGCTCCGAACTTGCAATGTTCTTCGCCAGAGTACTAACCCCCAAAACGATGGACGAACTCGGCAATGTCGCGCTCAAACTGCTGTGCTTCGTCGTCCCGCCGTGTTACGAAGGAAACACAGATTGGTTCGTCGCTGCACCTGTCTAGTGCACCGTCCTCTACTGACAGCCAAGGTCCGCTAGGTCGCCAACCCTCAAAGCCGCCGTTTGGGCGGTGATGGACAAGGCCACGACAACCTTCAAAGTCCCAACACCGCTCAAGGCGGAGGTCATCGACGCGCTGCTCTACTTCTCCGAGAGGGACCACATACCCATGCGCCGCGCCGCCGTCGACAGGGCAAAGTCGTTCCTGCGCAAGCCCATGCCGTATTACTTCCACGCGTCGGTGGTGCTCTCCCGGAGCAACCTGCTGCGGCTCGACGGCGAGTTTGCAAAGTCGGAAGCGCACATCCGCGACTTCATCTGGCGGGGGCCGCAGCCTTCCACTCGCAAGGACCACGCGCTACTAGGACGCCTGCACATTTCGCAAATCGAGAACAAGATCAAGTGTTACGACAATGATGTGTCGTCGTTCATCTACAATTGGCAAGCGGAACAGCCGTTGTCGACTCTCGATATTGAGGTCACCTTCCGATTGCAGAGCACGGCAGCGCGTTTCTTCCAATCCATCGGAGACTTTGGCGCTGCTAGGGCTTCGATAGAGCATTTGATGTCTCTGGACATGACGAAGCCGATTCGTCCCAACACGCGACGCCTCTTGTGTGGCAGGCTTGCCGATATATACTGCAACATGCAGGAGTGGTCGATGGCCGCCGATATACTCCAAACAGAGCTCGGCACGACGGAAGACGCCGAGCGCTGTCGGCGCGGGCCAAGAAGGCTGCTCCTAGCATCAGCAGAGGTTGACATCGGACTTCAACGATTAGATGCTGCTGAAACAACACTCAAAGAGCTGGAGGGCTACGAGCCTGCCGAACTAGACAACCTCCACGACCAACAACTGCACATGCGGCTGTTCATAGGCCATGCGCGAATAGCCAGCTTCAGGCCGGATCGCCAGGCAGCTGTGCTGCGGTGGAAGTTCGCCCTCGAGGAAGCTCAGAAGATGTATACCCTCGGGCCAGGAGGCGGTTTCACGACGGCGATAACCCATCTATCCCTGGCCCACGCTCTGCTGGCCATGGGCGATAGAGATGGTGCGCGAGAATCTTGGGCTGCCGGGGTAGAGATTTTGAGGACGGAGATATGCGAGTTTTGGCTCCCGATCGTGCCGACGTTGTGGCTGCAGATGGTTGCCAGAGACGTTCACGAGTCGCAAGGTTGGTCTTTACGCATGATGTTGCCTGGAGGAAGGCAGGAAGTTACATACCCCTGATGAATGCATTTATGATTTGGAGAGTCTGCGTCGATGATTGCACGCTGCAAGAAGACATTTCAGTATGTGAGTGCCAGAAGTTCCTGACGGTATTGAGTGAGTGGAGGGCCTCTTGGCAGCTACTTCTTCGTGTTGTCAAGATGTTCTCTTCACAATGATACATAATGGCTCCCAGGAACCGAGATTCAATTGCAGACCTGAAGAAATGACATCGATATCGCTCAGCTCAATTCCAGCACAGCAGGATGTATTCCCTCGCGATCCTGCGTATCACGTCATAGCAAACACGACCGTATCTTTCACAAAAGTCCCTTCTGGCAAGCTGATCATTCGGCAAGCGAGCCGAACCAGACCCCTGAGGCCCCAAACCGATTCAGGCAGGTCAAGGCCAATGAGGAAATATTGCTGACCTCAGTTACAGCGTAAGCGACACTCTGCTGCGACGCCTTCCAGGGGCTGCTGCTGCTGTGCCGCAGAATCCTGCGCCATTCGTAACGCGGCGGTTTCTGTTCGCCCGAGTCGCGTGGCGTCAGCACCTCGACGTCCGTCATCTTACGTGGTTGAAGCAATTTGCAATCGACGTCGTCTACGCTTCATTAACCACTCAATTGCACGCCGGTCGCGATTGATGTGTTCCATCGCGGTATAGACACATCTTTTGGTACCTCTACGACCTGCGCGATGAGTCTGTGGCCAGCGCCGCGGGTCCCGTTCGGGGCCGCCGTGTGCTCCGACGACAGTCTTAGCCGCCTCGTTCTCGGACCGCATCGAGGCTGCTTGCGAGCTCCGTATTTCGACTATCAGTTTGAAGTTTTCGGGTCAATCGTGCCCTGTGCCATTGCTATCATCTGGGGTGTACATCGTGTATGGCAGCTCTGGAACAGACCAGTCGTAAACCAAGGGTCATGGGTGGCTTATCTCAAGCTTGTAGGCCCAACCCTCGACAAATATCGCGAGTTTCACGGCTAACACTATGATCAAGGTTCTCTGGCACGCACTCGCGGCGATCCAAATCTTGACCTTGGGCGTGGCCGTCCTCCGGGGCGGAGAAGTCGCCGCAGACGCTGGCATCATCATTGCGTCAGGTTCTCTGGCCATCGCATCCAGCATCCTCTTCATCTTCGTCTCTAGACTCGAACATCGGAGAGCTCGTGCTCCCTCCGCCGTGCTGCAGACGTTCCTGTTGACCACAATCATACTAGACGCAGCCCGTCTTCCCAGAGAATTGACCAACGCTTACAACGGCGGCTTTGCCATTGCCAATCTCCTGACCATCCAACTCGTTACAAAGGCCTTTCTCCTTGCGGCGGAGTCAGCAGCGAAGCCCGCCTTCATCACCATTCCAGCCACCAAGACTACCCGAGAGGAGCTCTCTGGCATCTTTGGCCGGAGTCTTTCGCTCTGGCTCAACCCCCTGTTCAAGTTGGGCTGGAAGAAGGACCTGGTGACTGAGGACCTTGAACCGGTTGATGAGGCGTTATCTGGCGAAAAGCTCCTGGAGAGACTGTCTACAGCCTGGAAGAATGGTACTACCAAGCCCCAATTTGACCTCCTTAAGAACTGGGTACTAACCTCACCCCACGTCCAGTCGACCAAACCCGAACCCACGCACTCTCACTCGCTCTCCTGAAGGCCTTTTCCCCAGAGCTCCTCTACACCCACTTCCCCCGCTTCATCAAAGTCGCCTTCGGCCTCGCCCAGCCGATCCTGGTCCAGATCACCCTCGAGTACATCCAGAACCACGAAACAACGCCCGTGGAAGAGGGCTACTGGCTCATTGCCCAATTCGCAATCGTCTTCATCGGGAACGCTGTAACCATAATCGCCCACCTCTTTTGTACTTCTGACTCGTCGCTGATTCGTCACAACAGGTATCCTCCCTCTGGACGAGCCAGCTTTCCTACCGCCTCATCACCAGCATCAGAGGCGCCCTCGTCGCCATAATCTACCAAAACATGCTCTCCCTGCGCGCCGAGAGCGGTACCTCAGAGGCCGCGGTCGCCCTCATGGGCACCGAGGTCGAGTGGATCACCGTCGCGGCCGAGTGGTGTCTCGCTGTCGTCCCGAACCTGGTCCAGGTTGCGCTGGCGATGTGGATTCTCGGCAACCAGCTTGGTGCTGCGTGTATCACGCCCGTCCTGATTGCAATTGGTAAGGTCTTCACCGCAAATTCTTTCACCCAACCTCGAGGGTTCATGCATAGGAGGATCATTATTCTGAGTGAACCATGCTGACGACTTTTCAACAGTCAGTGTGCTGATAGCAGCGCGACTGGGCAAGCTGATCCCGCCCCGCCAGCGCCGCTGGCGCGAAGCCATCCAGAAGCGCGTCGGCGTCACTACCCAGGTCATGGGCTCCGTCAAGGGCGTCAAGATGAGCGGCCTCAGCGGCACGGTGCAGGACCAGATCCAGGGGCTGCGGGACTTTGAGCTCGAGGAGTCCAAGGAGTTTAGGAAGATCCAGATCTCAAACGTCCTCGTCGGTAAGTGACCCTTCGTCTCCGTAATACCGGCTATGTGGCCTGGCTCACAATCGTTTTTTGCAGGCCAGCTTCCCTCCATCATGACTCCCTCAATCACTCTCGCCGCATTCGCCATCGCCCAGCGCCTCGCCGGCGGGCAGCCCCTCAACGTCGTGCAGGCCTTCACGTCGCTCTCCCTGCTGGGCATCCTCATCAACCCCGTCTCCGAGCTCGTCATGGTCCCGCGACACCTCGCCATGACGATCGGCTGCCTCGATAAGATCCAGGAGTTCCTGGCGAAGGAGAAGAGGGAGGATTACCGCAACGTGAAATCGAGGAGGCAGGGACAGCCCAACGGAGTCGTGCAGGAGCCAACGCTGGATCAGCCGCTGATCAAGGTCTCAGAGGGCTCGTTTGGCTGGAGCAGCGACAAGGCGATCTTGCACGACCTGGATCTCGAGATTAACCCGGCGACGATGACTATGGTCGTTGGCCCGGTCGGTTCTGGTAAGTCGACGCTGCTGAAGTCGCTCGTCGGCGAGACGTATCGCATCGCGGGAGACGTGGAGTATGCTGCGAGTCCGGAGGTCGCGTACTGTGACCAGGACCCCTGGATCCTGAACCAAAGCATCAGGGAGAACATCACCGGCGCCGCAGGCTATGACGCGGTGCTGTATGACAAGGTGATTGCGGCGTGTCAGCTGGAGGAGGACATCCGTCTGCTCCCAGACGCGGATGGCACCGTCGTAGGAAGCTCTGGGGCTGCCTTGAGCGGCGGGCAGAAGCATCGCATCGTAAGCCCCTTTCTATGCAGTACTTCATTCAGAACTGACGAAGTCTAGGCGCTCGCTCGAGCCGTCTACAGCGGGAAGCAAGTCATCATCATGGACGACACCCTCAAGGGCCTCGACTCGAACACGGCCTCGAAATGCTTCAACGCGCTGTTCGGGGCTCAGGGGCTCTTGCGAAGCGTACAAGCTGACCAGAAGAGATCGGTCATTTTTGCAACTCACAACGGTAAGCCCCCCCCCCTCTCTTTTCTGGTTCCGCTGAGATATACCCCTGGGAAACACGACCTAACCTCATGAATGCAGCTCAATGGCTCCGCTTCGCCGATCAAATCCTCTCCCTCGACGCCGACGGCAAGATCTCCGAGCGAGGTTCCTTCGAGGAGCTCAGCAAGTCCGGGGGTTATGTTAGCAAGCTACGGGTCACGCAGCTGAGTGATTCGGACGAGGACACGCCCGAGAACAGCGACGAAGAAGCGAAAGACGACGTTGAAGTGCCGAAGAAAGCCAAGCCTGTCGCCGCCGGGGTGAAAACCACTGGTGGTGAGAAGCTGAAAGCGAGCCGGGGCGCGGCGAATACGAGCTCGTTGCTGTATTACATCAAGTCCATGGGCGGGTCGGCGTTTTTGCTGTTTGCGACGATGGTGCTGTTCCAGATGGGATGTCGGACGATGCAGCGTAAGACCACCCACCCCCGTTGATCATAGTCGATAGTGTGATGGGTTCTGACGGGTTTTATCACAGGTCTCTGGGTCAAGTTCTGGGTCGCCGCCAACGAAGACCACTCTGATCCGAATCTGGGTATGTGGGTGGGAGTGTACGTCCTCTGGGGCGTCTTGACGGAAGTTGCTGTTGCCATCGAGACGTAGTAAGTTTTCCCGCTGGGCTGTTAACTCATCAGCATTCCTGACACATTTCAGCTACTTCCTAGTCATCATCGTCCCGCACTCCGCCAAGGGCCTTCACTTTGGAGTCCTCAAGGCCGCACTCGCGTAAGTCACATGCTCCCGCCGTCTCAACTGCAACTGACGCACATCACAGCGCCCCAATGTCCTTCTTCGTCAAGACCGACACCGGCGCAATCATCAACCGGTACCCCCCTCTCCCCTCCACACTCAACCCCACAATCTAACATACCACACAGATTCAGCCAAGACATGAACCTAATCGACCTCCCCCTCCCCCTCGCCTTCATGCTCACCTTCGACTGTACCTCCCCCCCCTCCTCCTACTCACTTACCAAATCACTAACCCACAATCCAGACTTCACCCTCGCCATCGCCGAAATAGTCCTCACAACCCTCGCCACGCCCCACCTAACCCTCCTCATCCCCCTCCTCTTCCTCGCCCTCTACCTCATCCAGCGCGTCTACCTCCAGACCTCCCGCCAAATCCGCCTCCTCGACCTCGAAGCCAAGTCCCCGCTCTTCTCGCACTTCCTCGCCTCCGCGGCCGGACTAGTCACCATCCGCGCGCTCGCCGCCACCGCCGCCGCGGAAGCCGAGAACCTCGCGCGGCTGGACATGTCGCAGCGCGCGTTCTACATCATGGGGAGTCTGCAGAAGTGGCTCCTCCTCGTGCTCAACCTCGTCGTTGCGGCGCTGGCGGTGTTGCTGGTGACGCTGGCGGTGGTGTTGCGCGACAGTGTTGACCCCGGGTTGCTTGGTGTGGCGCTGGTTAGTATGATGGGGTTCGGGTATTTGTTGATGCTGCTGCTGAAGTACTGGGCTGATTTGGAGACGAGTTTAGGGGCTGTGGCGAGGATTAGGGAGTTTCAGACGGAGACGCCTGCGGAGGTTGATGGGGATGCGGAGGTGGAGAGCGTGTGGCCTGATCTGGGGCGGGTGAAGATTAGTGATGTGTCTGCTGCGTATGATGAACACCAAGTCCTGCGGGGGATCAACTTGGATATCCAACCCGGTGAGAAGGTGGCGATATGTGGGCGGACGGGGAGCGGTAAGTCGACTCTCCTCGCGCTGCTGCTCCGCCTGCATGACCCTTCGTCTGGAACCATTGAGGTTGATGGAGTGGATATCTCCACGATTCCAATTTCACGGCTGCGAGAGAGTATCGTCGCGCTCCCTCAAGACGCACTCTTCCTCCCTGACTCCGTCCGCCGGAACCTCGACCCGCTAGACAAGTCCCACGACGCAGCGGTGTGGGAAGCGCTAGAGAAGACGCGCCTGAAAAGCCTATTCGAGGACAAGGGCGGGCTGGATGTGGACTTTGAGACGGAGTGGTTGAGCGCTGGGCAGAAGCAGCTCTTCTGCATGGCGCGGGCGATGTTAAGGGAGAGTCGGGTGTTGTTGCTGGACGAGGCGACGAGCAGGTATGTCTTTGAGTCTTGTTGCCCGGGTTGTTATTGGGGTGTTGACTGACGTATTGGCAGCTTGGACCAGGCGACGGAACAGGTGGTGCAAGACCTCATTAGGAACGAGTTTGAGGGGTGGACCGTCATTGTGATTGCGCATCGTCTGCAGGCCGTTGTTGACTTTGACAAGGTTGTGGCGCTGCAGGATGGGGAGGTTGTCGAGTTTGATCATCCGAAGACGCTGCTTGAGCGTGGGGGTGTGTTTGCTTCGATGTGGAAGCTTCAGGAAGGGTGATTCCTGTACACTTGGACACGTGGTATGATGTTATCTCCAGGTCTTGCGTTAGAGTGATAGAACGCTTTTCCTTGTCTATTATCCTCATTAATCTCATATCATTTTCGTAGTCTCATCCACGCCCCTTCAATGCCTCACTTCTTCATAATCCCAACCGCCTGCGCCGCCAACCCCTTCACCTCCTCATCAGCAACCTCACCCTGCGCCGTCGTAAACGCCTCCGTCCACACGCCCCACCTCTCCTGGTTGAACCCCCTCCACTCCTTGTCGCCAAACTTGCCGCCGGCCTTGCCCGACTTGGCCTCGAGCTTTGCGTCGCGGGCGGCGAGCTTCTGCAGCGTCTCACCCGAGTACTTGATCCACAGCGACGCCTGCCTCAGCGCGGCGGTCTTGTCGGCGCCGGCGGGGAGCTCCTCCTCAAAGGCGGTGCGTAGGGCCCACAGGCCGTAGGTGGAGTAGTCGAGGGGGTCGGGGGTGCCCTCGGCGAAGGAGGCGCGGGAGGTGAGTTGCGCGAGGAAGGCGGCGAGGTTGTCCCAGGATGTCTTGTCCTCTTTTGAAGCGGATGCGTCGGTGACGTCTGCGTTGTTGTTAGTAATTTGCAAAATATTCAGAGATTAAAGGCCTCAATTTGAGCGTTTCCCGATTAGGCAGGTTGATATCACAGCACTGATATCGGCAGGTGAAGAAACGTGGAGTTTTGGGAGATTGTGAAACGCACCGAAATTCCAGAGATCGCGAGCAACCCATCCAAAGGTGGGCAGATCCTTCCAGACGACGCCGTCGCTGAGGTGCAGCGGCTGGCCGTCGGAGCCGGTGACGGTGGTCTCGCTCAGGCGCTGGACGAAGTCGACGAGGGGCGCCTGCTTTTCCGGGGGCGTCTGCTTGGCGGTCGCGAAGATGGCGTTGTACGTGTCCCAGAGGAAGTCTTCGAGGGACGACTCGGCGGCCTTGGCGAGGTCGTTGTATTTCTGGACGGTGTCGTCGAGGGCCTTTTTGTCGCCGCCGGTGGTGAGGTAGGCGTCGAGGGCCTTGTAGGCGGGGAGCCCCGCAATGGCACTATTCACGCTCATGGTCCTTTTCGAGTTTGGGAGAATCTGTGGTTGGTGAGTTGTGGAATTGCTGCGAGGAGAGGTTGAAGTATGGAGAGACGATGAAGACGGTGACGTGTTGTTAACGGGCGTGTGGACGATGGACGTAAAGCTTGGAAGAGGCGGAAGGCAGCCCACGTGGAGGCGTATTGGCCTCACTGACGTCGATCTCCAAGCACCGTGTCTTCCCAGCAGACACTGTGTGCAACGGCCCCGCATCTACCTCATTTCGGCCCAGCTTGCCACGTTGCCAATCAAATGCTGAACACTGTGAATGGAGTCACACTGGGCACTTCAATGGAAGGTCCGGCGCGCTCCGGGCTCCGCGTCAGGCACCGTGGCACCGCAGGATAAGGCGAGGCGGGATGCAACGGCACGGCACAGGTCGTGGCACAGGGGCGACGCGCAAGCCCTAAGATCGCAAGTGTGGCTTTGGTTTGCTGACACAGACACAGAAACCAAACAACGTCTTGTCTCTGTGTGCATCGAGTTGTTTGTGTGTTTTGCATTGGGCGGTTCGGCTGCTCGGCCCCTTCCGCAAAAGAATCGAGAGGGGGCGGTAATTAAAGTGGGGCACTGCGTCCGGGCGGCCTCTCCTCAAGATTAAGCTTATGTTTTTGCAAGATTTCAGGTGCTTTGATTGGCGCAGACGACGCCACACGTGATGTTGGCTTTAGGTTCCTCACTCAGCGCAGCTCGTCAGGGAGCCTCTGACACAATTTCGGGAGGGAGCCAGCGCATGTCAGGCACCCGAGGGGCCCGTCTCGCCGTCTTTGGGGCACCTTCCAAGCGTCTGAAGGGACCAAGACAGCTCAACGAGACGCCATCGACGGTCGGCAACTCACTTGGCGGCCGGGAACCTTGCGCCGGCCAAGCTCTAGGCGACCCTCTCGGCGCCATCTGTTGTTTTCTTTGCTGGCTTCTATTCTCGGGGTTTTTTTTTTTCTTGGACAACATTTCCATCTGTCGAAACCCATTCTGGTAGAAAGTCGAGACCATCCGCCGGACAGTTTTATTAATCGCGGGCCGGCCCTTCCCTTTCACCCATCCATCCTCACTGCGCGTCTCAAATCCGTTACAGCAACAAACGCTCCACCCCGCGAGCCTCACTCTTTCCTTTCAACTACCTCGACTCATTAAATCTCACTCAACTCACCTCCGCAACCGTTGCATCGACTACAACTCATCCCACTCACTCCACCAACCATGGTCAGCCTCAAATCCACCCTCGCCCTGGCCCTCTGCGCCTCCCTCGCCGCCGCCAACCCCATCGCCCTCGAAAAGCGCCAGGGCACCACCGGCCTCGGCTCCATCCGCTGCGGCGACGCCAAATACTCCCGCAAGCAAGTCGACGAGGCCATCGCCGAGGGCTGCCGCCTCTACGCCAACAACCAGCAAATCGGCTCCAGCGAGTACCCCCACCGCTTCAACAACCGCGAGGGCCTCACCTTCGACACCTCCGGCCCCTACCAAGAGTTCCCCATCATCTCGTCTGGAAACTACACTGGCAGTAAGTTGCATCACCCCGCATCCCTTGACTCGCAAACACCACCTCTTGGCATTCGATGTGTTGGGACTAACGTGCATCCCGCAGGGGCACCCGGCCCCGACCGCGTGGTGTTCGACCCCGATTACCGGGGCAGCTGCGTCTTTGTCGGCGCAATGACCCACACCGGCGCCGTCCAGCGGAATGGCTTTGTGGCGTGCAATGAGAGCTCTTCAGGTAGCGGCAGTGGTAGCTCGGCGGCTTCGAGTATCACCACCTCAGGCTCATTCGGGGTGCTCCTGCCTGTGCTGTCTTTGCTTGCTCTTACCGCTTAATGAAACCAAAAAATAAACAGACTTCCGGCTTAATGGACTAGAGGGAAATAATAGTGGCGGGGCACATGTTGGGCCTGAGAGTTACCGAGGCCACTGACCTGGAATTTGCCGGTGCTCGGGTTCTAGGCCGAGATGGACCGTTGGAAGGTTTGGGAAGTCTGAGCTAGATCCACTATAATAAAGCTGCGTTCACGCTTTTCAACTTCTCCTGGTGTTTGTTCTATTACAGAGGTGTGTGTGCACACTGCACACGAATGGGATATTGATATAGAATAGTTAAGAAGGAAGGAATCGGGAACCATAAAAGCAATTTCTCCTAGTGGCTATTTTCTGTGATTGACCACTTACCCTTAGTCGAAATAGGGTAGACTGCGAAATAGTTGCTCACACTTTTGTGGTTCTCGATTCCTTCCTAACTACTCTATATCAATATTCCATTTGTATGCAGTATACACATACACCTCTGTATCAGAATAAATTTTAGAAAGGCGCAAAGTCTCTCTATAAATGTCCTAAGAATGATGTTGCTCACACGTGTCGCTGTCAACGACAGTCCAAGTCTACAACTGTTAACGAACCTAAGTATTTATCACGAATAATAAAGCTGCGTTCACAAGTCCTTTTTCTATTTATTATGAAAGCTTTTTCCTTTCCATAAATATTAACCTCAGTTGAAACTGGGTAACAGTCCTTTCGTATGCATGTTAACAAATGAATTTAGCTATTCAGGTGGATACTTCCGGCTAACCAGGCGGATAGGGCAAGAGGATAATACGTATTAACAGTAGTTCTCAAGATAAATAGGTACCTACACAATAATGAAGATGAATACGAAGAGAACAAAACAACAATAATAATAGTTGTATAGCAACTACGTAGGTGAAATCTGCGGGTAATGTTCTGGCCAGTTAGCCAGATATATCAGCCCGGATAGCAAAATTGTGTCTATCTCTTTTTACCTCTGGGTGGTCGTGCAGTTGGGTTCCAATCCAAGACCGGCGGAGGGATGTCCACCCCGTCGTTCATGACTTGAAGATCCCGAGATTGACATATTTATGAACCACATTAAAACTTAATTTGGTGTGGCCTGCAGATCACGCAACATATGTGACTATGCAAGACGATATTTACTGTTCCCATTCCTGCAGCAACACCTCAATTGCCACCTGTGGGCTTTAAGGTCGTGCTTCACTCAAGGCATGCAGAAAATGGCGAGGATACCCCGACCCTTTTTATTGCCATCGAGGCTTCGTCTTGTGTCCATACCTTATTCAACGCGACGAAATGTGCTGCATCTTAGGTTCCAGTGTTTAGCCTTTCGAAGCTTCGAAGTGCGAAATGTAAGTACAGGGAGAAACAACAAAACACCGGGACGATCAGACCTAATCTGTATCTTATATTGAGGAGATTGCTAATTTAAACGCGCCGCAAACCGTGGAACGTTAGCCATACTTGAGCCAGGGGAGGTATCGAGCTTTGGAGATGAAAGCGCAGTTTTTCTCGGGCCTCACTCAACCCGGGGCTTTCGTAGAACCCCCATCCGAGCTGCACTCTAAAAATACATGTCACACAAAAAGTGAATGCCCGAAACGCCCTGTTTCTGCGATTGGATGAGGATACAAGCCTGCATCCCGGCGGCTGACTTTTGTGGCGTCGATAATTAGCACAAATCAGGTTCGCCCCGATATCACATTGGTGCACCTCGAAGCTACAAATCCACGATCTGCAGAGTACTTTGCATTTGACTCCAACGACTGAAACTGCACGTATCAAAGGAATTCGCTAATATCGTAAGGGTGGGTGGGGACGGCATTTTGTTGGCTGACCCGCGTCCGACATGCACCAACCCGCAGGTGAGCATGTCTGCCTTCGGCAGCATTGAAGCTGAGAGATATCTGGGATAAATGAGCCATTCCCCGCAATAGAAAGAGCTGAAGTTTGAGAATCCTTCATGAAGCTGTCTACTAAGAAATATTCCCAGAACAACTCATTCATCCATTGGCATCCTTCTATGTAAACACGTTACTTTGCGAGCCACATCTGTTTGGACAATGACGAACGCAAGCGATGGAACTGATGAAGAGGGACGTACCGGTGGGTGCAACACTGAAGTCGGCGAAAAGGCTGAAACCATTCACGCGGATGGCATTGTCGGGGACGATATGCACGACAGTCCTGCGCATTCACTCATGTCATTTACCGACGAAATTGGGGACAGAATCCGGCAATCTTTTGAACTTTCTATTCCAGACGAGCGATTCTTCCTACCGTACGACAAGCTACGCCAGATCATCACCCCCGAGGTAGTTTCCGGCCTGCTTCGGGACGTCCTACCCAACCACGATGATTTGTACATCGCACACCTGACAACTCAAATCCTGGGCCGAGATTATAGTCAGAGAGGTCGAAGAAATCCTCCAAGGCAAAGGATCTTTGGTATACTCATCATAATGGAGAGAATAGATCTTATCCAAGATTTCGTCAAAGGCGATATTACAGACGACGATTTACCACTGAAACTCAAGCGAGCCATAGACAACAGTCCTACTCCCCAACTTTGCAAGCAAAGGCGAGGACAACATCATGGCAGCTTCCACTCTGATGAGGACTCAGAACCTCTTATGTCCCTTGCATCCTGGTCGTACAGAAACATAGATTATTTTGCAACCATGCAGAATGCCTTTTGCGTTCCTGTTTTTCAATTATCGTGCGAAGAAAATCAGTTCTACGACCTGGGAAACCGGCCTATACTTCCCTTTGTGGAAGTCAGTCAGCCGTTATCTGGGGGCTATGGAACCGTGAAGAAAGTCAGAATCCATCGGGCCCATTACAGCCATAGTGACAGCTGCAAGGTATGAAATCCTCGTCTTCATTAGTCCGGTATTCAAGCTAATAGAGTTCGCTAGGTCAAAGACAATCCAGATGCATATTTCGCAGTCAAGGAATTCTACAGCACTACGGAGGCGGCATATGTTGAAGAGATGAACTTTTTCAAACATGTGGAAGCACGAAAGAATGGTCGAGGTTCTGATCACCTGGTGAAGCTTCAGTTCAGTTACCTCTATGGTGACAGATATTTCCTTGTTTTCCCCTGGGCAGATGGGAACCTTCGGGAATTTTGGCGGACGAACCGCAGCTTCAGAACTGGAGAGAGAGACGATGTGCTTTGGTTCTTAAATCAATGCAGAGGGGTTGTAGGCGGCGTACAGAACATTCATTCCCCGGCCGACCATTCAAATGCCCCCAAACCGCGCGCAAAACCGCGCGCACGGGTACGCCACGGAGGCATCAAGCCCGAGAACATTCTATGGTTCAAGGATTACGAAGGAGTGAAGGATTACCTGGTGGTATCTGATTTTGGTCTTACCAAATTCAATACAGCGCAATCCAGGTCCGGGATAAACCCTGACGTTATTGCAGTGTTTTCGGGCACATACCGACCCCCAGAAATTGATCTTAAAGACCCAATATCACGGCAATACGATATCTGGTCTCTGGGATGTGTGTTTCTTGAGTTTGTTTCGTGGTTCATTCTGGGAGACACTGAAACGCAGGAATCCTTCACCACTTTGCGTCTTGAGGATGAAAAAGGAGATAGAGTGCAGGAAGATAAGTTTTTCATACTTGAGCCATCGTCGAACCATGCTCTCCCTAGTCAGGCTAGACTGAAGCCTTCAGTAGCTAGTGTACGTCGCTCATACCCTACTAATAAATGGTCACGAGAAGCTCACAGCATCACAGTGGATCGTCAGACTTCAGGAGCACGAAGATTGCACGGAGACGCTGCGTGAATTCCTACGCATTATCGAACATGAGATGCTTAACCCCGCACCTGAGGAGCGGGCGGATTGTGAGCGTATCATGACAGAGATGACAATCCTACTGAATATGTGTCGTTCAGGGCCAGTCTATGATCCGCGAGGTCAAGACGGCGCCCACAGCCCAGTCAAATCGGACAGCGGGTCTGACACGTCCTATGCAGCCTCAGTCTGGAGTAATTTGTCTGCACTCACTTCATCATCCTCTGTCGTTCCGGATCTGGATATCAGCGAGCAGTTTGCACGGGTTCTGCTCCGAGACGACCACGTACGAAGCTCCTTCGGAAAGGCTTTGCAGGCTTATGACGACAATACGTTTGTCCAAAAGACCAATCGAATCCTCATGAAGTTTCTGGTGGACATGCGACGCGGCACTAGTTCCGATTTGTATTTGCGAATACTCCGTACCCTCGCAAAGCTGGAGAGGCGAAGAGAAGTCACAAACTCAATTGTGAGAATGGTAAACCCGGCCAAGAGGAGGGACTCTCAAGTACTACAATTCCAAGGCAGTGAGCAAAGAATTGAGAGACTTCAAGAAGAATTGAGAAAAGCAGACGCCCGGTTGTCTGAACATAAAACCCCCAAAGAGGACGTCACCGAAGACCAACAGCCTCTGTTGGATGTCTCTGACGAGTCAGACAATAGTCAAGACAGTCACTCAGAAGTCTTGGAATCAACTGAGAAAAATGCCGCATCCATCGAACAGGTAGAAGACTATCTTTGCAGCGGACAGCCATTTCAGACCTTGAAGGCTCGCTTAGAGTATCTTGCGAACTCGCCAAAGAGTATTGCAGAAGCGTTGAGTGCCGAAAGCTCCGGCGTACTTGCTGTTTTATTGGAAAGAAGATTTCTGCAGACCGCCATTGGGGACTATGAATGGCTTGTTGACCTCAAAGAAATGGGTTACACGTATGTCGAAATGGCCAACCTACTGTATCAGGCGTCCCACGATTCTCCTTGGATATACTTCGAGCCGGAGCACCTTCTAACATCAAGGCTAGCCCCTTCGATGCCCAAAGAAGGTCACCATCTTGAGGGGTGCATACATAACCTCCTTACCGGCGACGGAGCCATACGGCCTGACTCAGATATTTCCCCATTTCTCATTGACGAAAGCGATATCAAGCGACGGATTGAGGAGCTTTGTGGGCTGTGTGGAATCACGCCCGCATCCCGCAACGAGACAGAGTGGAATGGCTCGGTTAAATTTCATATGGATCAGGAGCCTCCATCGGTGACCATCTCTTACGCAGTTGCCCAGGATGGCGTCGACGATTTTCAAGGCCCTGCACTCCGAATTCTTCGTATCTTGAAAAACCTACAGGCTGCTGCCGCCCTGATGCAAGATGCAAGCTTTTGCTGTCAGTCATTCACGATTTTGACAACGACAGAAGCTGATATGAAGAGCAACGCCCCGAAAGTCAGTCTGCGGCGTTTTGAGTTTTCCGTTCTCGAACAACTCACCGAAGGTGTTAAAAAGCTGCAACAATCTCTCGACAATGAGATAGACCGCATGGCGGATCTTGAAAAAGTCTCCTGGGACCTGACTATCATGTCGAAGCACATTCTCGGCGGTTTATTCAGGCCGCCAGAAGTCTCTAAACCCGAAACGAAAAGCGAGGCCCTCCATGGGACGATTCAATTGATAGCTTTGTCTGTACAAGTCCTAGGCCTTGGACTTCTGATGTACTTCCAAGCTCACACGGGCGAATTGCAACCCTTCTTTCTCGATACACCGTTGAGAGAGATACGCCTTGTGGGTATGAATAGTCCTTCGCCTAAGCCCAGAGGCTTCAATTCCGGCATCAAGGTCTATCCGACACGACTCACATGTTTACATGATATGGTGGGTGACACGGTCATGGCCTTCTATCCCTCTTCAACAAAGCCGCATGCAGAAGCTAGGCTTGACATGAGTGGGCAGATAGAAGATATCCTCGACACTTGGGGTCCCGGCCAGATCATCTTTCAGAAGAGTGACAGAAGTCTTCCAGTGGCAGTCAGAATAGGCGGCGGATTCATCACCCGTTGTATCAAGGAGGTTGCTGGAAGAACTTATCACTGGGAACACAAATTGAACCTACCGGACAATCCTCTGACACTGGACCTACGCCATGCAGTTGTCATTGGCGCACTTATCGCAAATATTGCCTCGTGCACAAACAATGAGGGCCTATGCTGGCAAAGATCGTCCGATTTGGGCCAAATGTGTATCATTGGCACTCATGATCCGCATATGGCAACGTCTTCGCATGAATTCGGGATGCAACTGGGATATGAAGGAGCGTTGGTGACTTACACCTGTGTCAGACAGAAGCAACCTGGTGTTACTGCCAAGGAAAAGCTCTTTGGATCTGGGCCTCTGAGATCAAACTCCCTCCTAGGTATTCTCGATCATCACTGGGCCGTCCGTATGAGCTACTGCACAGGTGTTGCCCAGCGAATCTGCCTGAGGCACATGATAGGCGATCTTTTTCCAGTCTTTGCGGAGACATGCAACACGTTGGAAGATCGTAAGATTTGGAGCTCTCTGAAAGGTCATGTCGTGGAGAGGTTCAGTGGATCGACTGCAGACCGTCAGTCACTCAAAGGCTGGTTGCAAAGCTTGGACAAGAATTCGCACAACTTTGTCTTGTGGATCTCGAACATGATCCTGAACCATGTGATGGGTACCGGAATCACACCCGACAGGAAGTGCTTTCAAGTTGCCTGGCCACACGACGACAGGCTACATCTTGGCATACAAGTTCCCATCAACAACGAATTTACAAAATGGGTACCGATACTAGCAGAATCAAAAGACTGCGCAACTTTCGCATACGTAACAAACGTGTGCTTGACGACAGACAAGATTTCATGCAGAGGTTTGCATCCTGAATTGATGCAGAAGCTTCTGTTGCTTGAGACCACTGTCATGAGCCACCATGCAGCCAAGATTCCCCTCCAGTGGGCATTATGCCACCGGAAAGACTACTACTTTCTAGTAGACAAATCTCCTTGCTGGGTGACGGTAGAAAAGGATACAAGCAAGATAACTACACCTGCAACACTCATTCGCCGGCGCAGACTCGAAACACTAGGACCTAGTTTAAAGTCTAGGGTGATGGAAACCATGAATGAAGCAGAGCAAAGGATCAGAGAGGCAAATCTACCAACCTCCCAAGCGGAAACTGTACACATTGTATCGAGAAAGATCAAATGAGACTACATGTAAATTGGTTGGAAAGTTGCTAACAGGTTCAAAACCCCATCAAACCTTCATCCTTTTCTCCATCCTTTTCGTTGGTGTCCACACGACAGAGTAAGTATCGACAGTATTAGTGGGTGTGACATGTCAGCAGAGCTTTACTTCAGAGAAAGGAACGGCTCAATTTGGTTTGTCCAGACGCTCAATATTAAGAGCAGACACAAATGCGTCTGGGTCAACTAGAACCTGAGTTACGCATATCGATCTAGTACGTTTGCGGACGAGGGTGGTCAGCAAGTCAGGCTTCCTGCATACTTAGCGTGGCTGTGGTTGCTGGAGCCCATCACATTCATTTAATTAGTACGGTGAATGGCATTGATACCATGCGCGTTGTCTACCCCACTTTCTGTCACTTGCACCGCACGTTTTTGCTATAAAGGCTATGACGCCCCAAGCCATGTCAGCCAAGGGTTTTTGGTTTGGGATCTATCCGCCTCGTTCCTATCTCCTCACATTTGTTGAAAATATTGTTTTCCAGTGTTGAAGTATTTTTAGGGCCACTGAATCCATTTTTTACCGTGTACACCAGCCGTCGAGATGGTTTCGACGCAAAGTTCGGACCAAGTCGCCAAGATCGAGGGAAGCAACAACAACAACAACAACAACAACGCGGAGGACACCGTCGTTTATGAGATTCATTCTAACCTCGTCAACTCAGCTCAGCTTCTGAGAATTCTCGACGATCGTATTCCGACCGACAGTTTCACCATAGAAATGAGACAAAGTCTATACATTATCAGGGTTAAGAAATTATATAGAGTGGATGGACAAGTGCTTTTAAAACAATTTTCAAGTGGTGCGTCACATGACAGTTTCAATCTATCAAGCTAGATGCTTTTGACATTGAATCAATTCTAATTCACAGCTAAAGCTTGAGAGGAACATTTCGCATGCCCTCAACGCTTTCGTATTCCATCCAGTCATTAGAGTGACGCTACACACTCTCTCATATAACAGCGATTAATTAGAAAGGATGGTTTTAGTGTTCAAGGTCACTCATGCTAGGAGGACCACGATCACGGGAAAACAGACTTTTTTTTGGAAGACCTGCATGATAAAGATATCTCATCCGGGTACTGGTTGGTGAACCTAGCTGGGCTACAAATAAATCATCTAGCATTACCATCTGGCTCTTATCGTGAGATGATTTGAAAGAACTGATTGGGCGGAACGAGCAAAATGCTCCGTACTCGTGGAAGCGCGAACTAAAGGAGACGACTCAGCAACGATACAGTAAACGCCTCCCATGCTTTCCTCGCTCCTAGTCTGCATTTGACTCATTGTGGCTCGTTCGTAATATGGTGTTACGACTCTCAAATAATACCGTTGTCAACAGCTAGGTTTACAACAATACTATTGTCTTCTTAGGTTCCGAGACGAACAGTGACAGCGAGTGACTGTTTCGGTTTTCGAAGCCGAATCTGGTCAGAATACCTAGGAATAAGAGCCTACATGTTACAAATTCTGCTTGATATAAACCCGCACTTTGATATAACCCCGCCGTTACCGAAGCCGACGGCGATGTGTAAATTCAAGCAGAATTATCATTCGTGAGTATGTTCTCAACACAATCAGCATTAGACAGTGTATACAAGGGGCTTGGTGGAGCTTATCACTGAAGGGTTTGGATTGTAATCATGAAAGGGCAATATCCGTATCTCATCGACTGCTGCATGACGCCAGTACATCAAGTACCCAGAATTTCTCCAACTCTGGTCTTATTGAATTTTCTGATTCGCTCAAAAAATGTGTCGATCAATCGGAACAATACTTGATCAGCTTTACCCCGTACGCGTATGTACTGGCGTCATGCAGCAGTCGATGGAAAAGCCAGAAATCGTTCTCGAGACATGGATCACCAGCGCTGAAGACTTAGGAAAGATGGTAGGATAACTTAGGTTTGCACCATTAGAGCGATGGAGAAATGTGCGATTTTGATTCCGGAAATTCGCAAGAACCTTTTCAAACTCTGAGAATCATTCTCAACATCGAATTTCCGTTGGGCTTGACTGCAATAAGCTGTATTCCAGCACGCCTATAGTAGAGACCTCAGATTCTGAGTGACATCATTAGCCGTGTAATCTATTCTTACTTTTGGGGTGGCTCCAGCTACACATACTTGCAAGCTGTTTATGCTGTCATCAAACTCGCTGCCATCGTGTGGTGACAGCAATAAGCTGGACAGCTGCTTCTTTTTCTCCTGTGTTTTCATCACTTGCTGGACGATATGAGATTTCGTTTTAAGGGAATAACAATAAGGAGCTGCTCACCTCCTCAAAGGAGTCTCGCATGTACAGACGCACTGTTGTAACCTCACGAGTCTGGCCTATGCGATGAACCCGCGCAAGCGCCTGTTCCTCTAGATTCGGATTCCTATACCTTGTCAACTTGGAGCTTTGGGCCGAAGGATGTGGCTAACCAATGCGGTTCCATGAGATACACACGTGTTGCAACCGTCAAATTTAATCTGTGTATTGTCAGCCGACTATACCATTGACCAAACTGGGAGGGCTTTCGAACCCAACAGCTCCGCACGAAAGTGTTAGGAGCATGACTTCTACTGTGGGATCGTTTCTGAACTTTTGAATTGCGGCTTGCCTATCCTTAAGAGAGACATGACCATCAAATCGCACGGTGCCTTTACACGCTACCTTCAACGCTTGTTCGACCACGTCAAGAGTCATTCGCCACGTAGAGAATACAATACTAGAAATCATCAGTAATTTGATTGCACCAATCGGAGCCGCGTGAGCTACCTTTTGACGTCAGGGGGCTGAGACCCCAGATCAGACATTAGCACTTTGACCTTCGACGGCAATGCAGATTCGGAAATTTCGGTGGCGGGATTGGAGGCCGTCGAGTCTTGATACCTGTAGTGCGTAGATACCGAGGCAACTGGACACGGCGGTTGGTGATTACATGCCAAGGCTCTGCCAGCTCGACTTGCCCTTTTCACACACTCACCACAGATGAACTGAAAGCAACGACTGTACTGAGAGCTCGTCTCCGAGCCTTCGGTATGGTCTGTGAGAGCCTCGTTAGGATCAAGGATGCATGAACATCCTAGGCACACCATCGGACCCTTGGCCCATTGTAAGTTGAATAGTCGTTGCGCCTCTTGTTGCCAGTCTTGTTGTACTGCCGGAGGATCATCTGCAAATTTTCCATGCCTGTCATAGTACCCAAGTCCCAGATCGCAAAACAGACGAAGCGACTCAATCCGATGCAATGCGTTGTGGTACATGCGAACGTTTGAGGACTCAGGTCTAGCATTGTGTGAAAGGGCTTCCTCAACACTCGTTATTGTACTTTGTCGAATCTTTTCATACGCAGCTCTTTCCTTCGGACTGAAGTCCACAGGGCAAAGTTTATCGTGCTTTGGGGGAAGGGTAATAGTGCCTTTTGCTCTGCGTAGAATAATGCTCGCTGACAGATGTTGAAGACGTAGAGTAGCCTTTTCTTCATGACCAGACTTCCAGAGTTGTGTAATATCAGCATCAAACTCTCTGGTATCGGTGTAAGGATAAGCTCGAATGAACTTGACCAGCGTTGCGAGGTCACTGAGGCGATTCTGGATAGGGGTGCCGGTGACGGCCCAGCGTGAGACCGCATTCAATTCGCAGATTGCGCGAGCTATTTTGGAATTCTTATTCTGGATATAGTGAGCTATTATAATTGTTAATACTGTAACACTTAAATTAAAAGGTTTATTATGGGAATATCTTACCCTTGTTAAGGATTATCCTTCTCTAACGAATACTGAACAGAGAGAACGCTTTATTACTCTGTATAGTGATTATAGTTAGCTATCTAATAGTAGGGTCTGCTAATAGAAGTTAGGGATTAATGCTAGTAAATAGTATTATTATATTATAAATCTAGTTTATAAGTTATTAGCTATATTATAGATTAGTAGTTAGAGGTTAAAGTAATTAGTTTTAGATTTTAATAAGTATTTATAATAAAAATAAACTAAAAGTATTCTAAGGATAAATATAAAATTAATTACTAAAGAGCTATAGAAGTCTAATTATAAATTAAACTTTAGGTTATATTATATATAAGTTCTAAATAATATTTTTTATTTATTATAAATAATTATTTAGGTATATAAAGTAATTATAATTAGTTAGTAGAACTAACTAATTACTAAACGCTTTTTATTATACTCTATTAATTACTTTTCATTTTATTATTATATAACTTATATTATAGTTCTTTTATTTCTAAGTAGGTTCTTATTATTTTTATAGTTTTATAATATAAATATCTTATTATAGCTATTTAATACTTAAATAGGTTATTTAGTTATTATTCTTATTTATAAGTTATAATATTAAGTTTTCTCTCTAAAAGTTTTATTTTTAAAGCTTAATATAAATAAGTTATTAGTTTTAAATTAGAGATCTATTAATTATACTTTTTAGTTTATTTATAATATTAATATTATATTAAGTTATATTTAAAAATTAAAATTAAATTTTATTTTTATTTTTTATTATTATAATTATATACTTTATATTACTAAATTTAGCTTTATTATTAATATATTTTATTCTTATTATTATTTATTAAAGAAGTATTATAAACTGCTTTTTAGTAATAAGGTTTATAATAAGTATATTTATTTAAAGTAGTTTTATAATATAGTAGTAGATATAATATATATTTATAAGTTTTTTAAGTTTATAATATCTATATATATTTACTAATTTATTATAGTTAATTATTTATTAAATAAAACTATTTATTTAGAAGATATAAAAGTAGCTAAAGAGGAGGTATTAAAAAAGAAAGTAGCTACTTTATATACTATATAAGCTAAGTTAGATAAGTTTATAGTATAGTTAGATTATTTATATAAATAGAAGAGAATAATATTTTAAAAAAGTTATAAAATTACTAAAGAAAAGCTAGTAATATCTCTTATATTAGAGGTTTAATTTATAAATAGTTTTAAAGTACTAAATTTAGATTTAGTTTTTAGAACGTAGAATCCTAGTATTCTGAATTTCTTATTTAAAGAATCTTAGTTATCTTCTAGTATTCCTAAGTAAATAAATAGTTTTCTTTATTATAATCTATTTACTTTTATTAGTAATTTAATATATCTATATAGATATCTAATATATAAGTAGTTTATAGTATTTATTAGGAGTAGGTTTACTAGGATTACTAGTATTATTTCTTATTCTTAATATTACTATTAATAAGTTATAAGTTTATTTTATATATTTATAATATTTCTTATTAGTTTCTAAGTATTATTTTTATATTTATATTTTCTCTACTTAATAAAGTATTAATACCTTTCTAGCTTTTTAAAGTAATTAATAATTTATTTAATTTTATATTTTAGTTTATTATTTTCTATAATAATAAAGTTATTTATTTATAATCTTTATAATATTAGTTTAAAAAGTAATATATACAAAGTTAAGAAATATTTTATTATATTAAGTAAATTAAGTTTATAATTAACTAGTAAAGTTTTTTAGAAGATTTTAAAAAGTTTAAGTTTCTTAAAATTAAGTTTATTATTTAGTTATTTAGTTTTAATATTTTGCTATATAAGAGAGGTACTATCTCCCTCTTTTAGGGTTAATCCTTTAATCCTTTATTTATTACTAAAGTATATTATTTTTTATTATATAAATTTAAGTTCTGTTTATATATTATCTTAAATTTTCTTAATTTAGTTAGCTATAGTAATAGCTTTAATTATTATAGATATACCTAATTATAGTTCTCTATATATAATTAGTTTAAATCTATAGTTAAAGTAAAAAAGGGATTTTTTTATACTTTCTCTTATTATACTATTATAAGTAAATTAAGCTATTAGTAATAATACTACCTAATTATTTTAGTTATAATTAATATAAGTATAGAAATAACTTTTAAAGATTTAATTAATTTATTCTATTTATTTATTAATTTATAAGTGAAATATAATAAATATTTTCTAATTAATATTAAGTTATATAGTAAGTAATTTCTAAAACTTAGAGGTAAAAATCTTATCTCTATTTAATATAATTTCTTTAGGTATACTATAGTTAATAATAATATATTTAAGTATTATATAAGTAAATTCTTTAGTATTACTTACTTCTTTATATAAGATAAAGTAAGTATACTTTATAAGTTTATTAATAATAATAAGAATACTATTAAAATAGACTTCTATAAGAGGTTTTTAAGATTTTAGTAGCTTAATAATAAAGTTAAGTAATATAAAATACTAAGCTATTTAAGGTATAAGTAAAAGTTATAATAATTTATAAAATTAATATTAAGCTAGTTTACTTTTTAGGTAAACCTTATAATCTTTAATTATTATTATAATATATTCTCTAATAACCTTTTTTCTATATTATTATTATAGTTTTTTCTAGGTTTTTATAATTCCTTAATAACTATATATTAATAAGCTATAAAACTTTATAATTATTTTAGTATTTAGTTTATTAGATAAGCTAATATTAGATTATCTAGCTATTATTAGAAGTTTTATAGTAGGTATAAGGTTTTTATTATTATTATATTTAAGAATTACTTAGGTTTCTTTTAATATTAGGGTATTATAATTTAGTTATTAGCTAAAAATATTAGCTTTATTATTTTTTAATTCTTTTTAGTAGATAATTTAGAAGTTAAATTCTAATAGGAATTTTAACTATTTAATTTATTATTTATTAAGTTTCTTTAAAGTAGTAAAATATACTAAGTTCTTATAGTTTATATATATAAGTACTTTATAAATAGTTTTTAAAAGTTCTAATCTCTACTTTTTAAAAGCTTTAATAATCATTATAAGTTCTTTATCATAGATCTAATAGTTAAGTTTAAGTTTATAGAGCTTATATAAGAAGAAAGCATAAGAGTATAAATATTTTTTTATATTTTACTAGGATAGTTATACTTTAAGAGTAAAGTTTAAAGCGTTTATTTTAAGTTTAAACTATTCTTATAAATTAGAGATTATTAAGACTAATTTACTAAAGATATAGTTTTTAATCTTCTAAAAAGCTGTTTTTTAAGCTTTTTTTTATTTAAATAGTTAGTTTTTATAGCTAAGATTTATAAGAGATATATTAATTTTACTATAATACTTAATAAACTTTTAGTAGAAATTAACTAATCTGAAGAAGCTTTATATTTCTTTAAGATTTATTAGTATAGGTTATTCCTTAATAGCTTATACTTTTTTTTCTAATATACTAATATATCTAAGAGTAATAGTAAATTTAAAGTATTCTACTTTTTATATATAGAAAGTATTTTTCTCTAGTTTTATTAAAAGTTTAACGTTTTAAAGTATTTATAATATAAAATAAATATATTTCTTCTCACGAGCTATAATATAGGGGCGAGTGCAGGCATTAGTTAATAACTGGTTTGCTAGAAACGAGGAATGCGCAGGTGTGCAGAGGTAATATCTCTAGGTATGCTTACGTAAGCTATGAGGCTACTAGCAAGGCTAGGTCTAGGCGCTAGAATATTGTAACACACCCCCTAGATATAAATATAGCTATGCTAAGCTATTTCTAGCGCTTCTAAAGGCGTTTTATATATATAAAAATAAATAAATAAATAAAATACTGCTATATAAAGCATAATATAAGTTTAGAATAAAAAAAATCCTCTTTATACATTACTTTATAAGTATTATTATTAATAATAGCTTATTTTTAGCTAGTATCTAGTAGTTTAAAAAGCAGCTAAGGAAAAATTTTCTTACTTAAAGGTAGTTAGTTTAAGCGCTATAGGTTAACTTAGTAAATATTTAAGCTAGGCACCTCAGTTTAATATTTTTCCTCTCTAAACTACTTTTTATAGATTTTTATATATATTATTACTACTATTTATAATACTATTATTATAACTAACTATATATCTTTAGATATTATAACTTATAAAGATAGCTAAGAAGAATAACTTTACTACTGCTAAGTATAAGAAGTATGCTACTGCTGCTACTATAAAATATAAGGTAACTATTACTAAGAAGAAGGCTACTGCTACTGCTAACTGTAATAAGCTTGCTTCTAAGGTTAAGGAGGAGGAGGAAGAGGTTAAAGAGGAGGAGGAGGATAAGGATACCTCTCTTAAGCTAGCTAAGTATTATAAGAATAAATTTATTATTATTTAACTTATTTTACCTAATTAATTTTAATTTTATTTATAGCTTATAAATCTCTTATAGTTAAGGATTTTAATAAGGAGGAGGAGGATAAGTTTCCTTCTAAGAAGAAGGACTACTCTGCTAAGAAGTTAACACCTAAAAAGGTTATTAAGAAGTTTAATCCTAATAATAAGAGTGCTGTTTATTATAGCTATAACTATATTATATATATTTATTCTTTTATCTCAGGTAAAATTAAGGGAAAGTATGCTTATAGCTGTAATAGTGCTTACTACTGTTATTATTATAATAGTAATAAGAGCTGCTAGCTTTAGCTTGCTGTAATAGCTATAGAGTATAAGGCGTTTTAGTATATTAAGCTGTCTGCTACTCCTAATAAAACTATAAATATATTACTTTTTGCTTTTTTAATATTTATTTGACTTATTATTATAAGATTAGAGATATTATTAAAAATATTTTAAGTATAAGCTAGCTTAGTATAATAGCTATATAGTGTCTAAGTTTAGTAGCTTTTTTAGTAATAATAATAATAATAATAATATTAAGCTTATTAATATTATTATTAAGAATAAGGAGGATACTTCTGCTAGTTGCTATTTTTTTAGTTCTAGTAATATTAGCTATCTCTATAGCTTTGTGCTTATTTCTATGCTTCCTAGCTATTTCACCTTTCCTAGTACTCTTCTTATCTCTAGCTCTACTCCTACTAGTAATAACCTTACCTTTTAGGCTAATTTCTAGGCTTAGTATATTATTAACTAGGGTTTTACTTAGTATAACTATACTACTAAGCGTAAGCTTACTATAGCTAAGTATACTGCTGCTAAGCAGGCTAAAGCTGAGTATATTATAGCTATAGCTAGTTTTTAAGACTTTTTTATTACTAATATTTCTTTTACTCTACTTAGTTATATTTCTGCTATAACTTCTGCTCTCTTTTGCCTTAGTGGTCTTTCTATCTCTAGTTTTAGTAGCTTTTATAGCATTACTCCTAGCTTTAGTAGCTCTTATATTCTATTTAGTGCTCCTCTGAATAAGGTTAAGGAGATCTAAGCTTTAATCCTCTAGGTTATTACTATTTAGTCTAGTAACTTTATAGCTTGTTTTATTTATACTCTTTTTTAGGAGTTTGAGGATACTATTTGTAGCTTTATTAACTGCTTTAATTAAGAAGTAAGTCTTTTTTCTTTATTATATAGTTTTTATCTTTTTACTTATAGGTAGGTTTAGGAAGTATAGTATTTTAGGGGAGGATTTTATTAGTATTAAGTAGGGCTTTAGCTTAGGATTAGTTATAACTATTTTTTAGCCTTTTAATATATTAAAGTTTCCCTCTTATATTACTAATTATTGTTTATATGTCTTTATTATTAACTAAGTGTTCTATAAATTCAGAAGTACTCTGAAATATTTAAACTTTACGTGTAAGAGGTTCTTTATAAGCTTATTTATAGGTATTTAGTCTGTAGGGAGGTATATAACCTTAAAGCTTCTTTTTATATACTCTTATTAAAGCTATATATTTTATATATTAATATGGTGTAAGTATGTTAAGATGCGTTTGCTCTCTCTTATTATAAGTTAAATTATTTGTTAATTATTATAATATACTCTTTATACTTTTTTAACTTTAAGGTTAAGATTGTAGAAGAATCTCTTAAGTGTTATTACTTCTTTAGCAGTATATTCTAGTAATAGAAGTTCTGCTTTAGTTATTAATATTATAACTATATTTTGCTAAGCTGCTTTTTATTATATTATACCTCTGAATAGTATTATTATATATTTTTATAATAATTTATAAGTTTTTTTATTATCTATAAAGGATATGTTGCTAGCTATAAAGAGTATAAATAGTTCTTTACTCCCTAAGCTACTAAAGTAGATTATAAGGAAGCAGGTTATATAGAGGTAGTAAATATAATAGTTTACAGCTGCTATATATATTTTGTTTAGGTTTGTGAGAAAACGAGAGAGCTAAGTAGTAGTAAAGGCTATATTTAAGCGTATTATAATTACTATATATAGGATATAACTAATCTTTATTTAGTATTCTTTAATTTCTGTACGTGTTACCTCTTTATTATTCCTCTTAAAGTTTAGTATTAGTAATAGAGTACTTAGATATATATTATTAATAAAGTTAAAGCGCTTAGTAATGCTTTTAATATATATATTATAAACTAAGTAAATCTTCTTAGTAGTATAGTTATATATAATATGCATCCTAAGGTAGTTTTTAATAGAGCTAAGTTTCTTTATCTTATATACCTTTTTTATCTCTTTAATTATACTTTATACTATTTATTGCAACAGGGTAAGAGAGAAAACTTATTAATTATACTAGGCGCTCTACTTCAGGGGGAAATACTTCTAAAGATACCTAAACACTTATATATTGATTTTCTAGCTAACTATAAAAGATATAAAGATAAATATATAAATATAAGCCTAACTAAATTATACTTTATCTATAACTTCTATCCTTTTTATTCTATAGGTTATATAACTTTTTCGGAGAAAATAGGCTACTAAGAAGAAGTTTAGTAGCGTTATCTCTATAGTATTTTACCCTATCTTAGCTTTAAATAACTTAAGAGGTATAGTAAAGATTAAGAAAAAGGATGAAAAGTAAGACTAACTAAGGCTAGAAGAGCTTAAAAACGTTTATTTTCACTTAGTTTTTCGAAAAGTAAGTCTTAGTAGATTTTTACTATAAGTTAAGTAAAAGGATTTCAGTAGCTTCCTTAGAGAACTAATTACTAAAGTTATTAAGAAGAATGAGAATTTTATAAAAATAAGTATATTTCTTATTTAATTACTTAGTCCTTTTTATTAAAAGCTAACTAGACCTCTATCTACTTATATAAGCTATTTCCCTTTAAGATAACACCTAACGCCTAAGAAACTATTCATATAATCCATTACCTTAAAGTTAAAATGCTAGAAATTTCAAAACCCTGCCCCCTTCTACTATTTATTATTTAGATAGTATATTATAAGGATATTATCTATATAGAAAAGTATAAGAACTTTATATCTCTTATTATAGAGAGGTATAGCTTTTTTTTACTAAGTATAAGTTTTAGCTTTTATAAAGTTAAGGAGAACTTTTTATACTATAGGATAAGTATATTATATAGTTTATAGAGGGCTTTATCTAGCTCTAGGAGTTTACTAGTATTTTTAAATCTATTTAGTAAGTAATAAGTAATACGTTCTCTATTAGGATCTCTAGAAGTATTAAAGAATACGTTAGTAATATTAAACTGTAGGATATTAAGGTTAAACTAAGCTGCTAGTAATATTACTATATATAAACTATATAAGGTGAGTATTGTAGTATATATAGATATAATATTTTTAGTTTTTTATAGATCTCTATATATACAGAGTTACGCTTTATAATATTTAAGTTAACCTAATAAGTTAAATTTATATATAAAAACCTATTTTAGAAGAATTAGTTTAAAGTATACTTAATCTCTATTAATCTCTCTAAGAGCTTCTATTTTAATAATATAATATATCTCTTTATAGGTAATGCTTATAAATATCTGTTATAGCTTAGGTAGAAGCTTATTTATTTCTACTTAGTTTTTTAGAGGTCTTATTAGGTTTTTTATATAATATATTATTTATTCTTTTATGTTTAGTTAGGGTATTAAAGTTATTTATATAGCTTTTAAAATAGTAGAAAAGAAGGTTCTAAGCTTAATATTAATATTATTATACTTATACTGCTGATTAGATAAGTATATAGTGATAAAATTATTCTAGCTATACTTAAGGATGCCCTCTAATATATTTTTAAAGAATGCTAATATTAAGTATAATATAAGCTTTATGCTTCTCTAGGTTAGAGGCTTCTAAGTCTTCTTAATATATTTATACTTAGGTAGCTTTTAAAGATTTATTATTTCTATAGAGGGGCTAGTTTTAGATATCTCCTGAGTAGTAGCTACACCTCTAGATATTATAGTTATATTACTTATAGGTCCTTCTTATTTAACTAATACTAAGGGTGCTAGGGGCTAGAAGATAATAATCTCTTCTTTTATATATTCTAGAGAACTTATACTTTTGTTATCTCTAGCTGTATTAAAGCTATCCTCTAAGGAATTATTTTATATATTTAGTTCTTCTTTTTATATTTTACTAGGGATTTTTTATAGCTGTAGAGTTTATTTAGGGGTAAGTAGTTCTCTCTATATATTAGTTGTAGCGCTTATAGGTGTAGTAATAGTAGTTCTAAGTATCTCTAAGGGTTAGAATACTTCTAGGGTAGAGGACTTTATCTCTCTAAGGTTATTATTATTACTTTGCTAGTAGCTTATGTTAATATTATTAAGTATTCCTAGTGCTTATAAAGTAGAAATAGTTATTTAAACTAGTTCTTAGATATTAATGATAAGCTTCCTTATTTTAGAGATTTATAGTTTATATTTCTTACTTTTTAGAGAGTAGAAGTATGTCTTATTAAAGTGTATATTATGTATAGTGATAACCTAGTTAAGTATTAGTATTTATATCTTATAGAGGTTATATAATTCTAGTATATAACTTATAAGATAACTAATATACTCTCTAGGGTTAATTTTAAAGTGATACTTCTTAATATCTCTTTTATACTTTTAATTAAGTAGGTATACTTTATATCTATATATATAGATATTACTTTAATATAGGTAGAGGTCTTATTTAATCATAACTTAATACTCTAGTACCTACTATCTGAAGTACTGCTAATATTATAATATTTTAAACTTATTTAGACTTTTCTAACTATTAGCTTTATAGGAGTATATATTATATAGAAAGATAGCTACTAGCTCTATCTCTAACTATAAGTAAGTAGAAAGATTAGCTGCTAAGTATATCTTTATTGCTTTTATAATTACTTTTTATTTAGTATATTCTATACCTCTATTAGGTTCCTTTATATATATAGGAGTGAGTTCTAAATCTATACTATTTTAAGTAGCTTATCTCTTATACTTAGTATAGCTATTAATACTAATAACTAAGTATTTATTATCTTATTAGATCTTATAGATAGATAATCTATGCTATTTCTTAACCTATTTCTTAAATATTCTAAGTATAGAAAATACTTTATTAGTTTATTTCTTTATAAGTAGGAAGCTAAAGAGTTTGCTGCTATATTTATTCTTAATAAGAAGTATTTAGTTATATAGCCCTCTTAAGTTAGTATAGTTAAATAAGTCTTAGAAGATCTTATAGTAAGGTTAATAAGTATAGTCCTCTAATCTACTATGTAAGATTACTTACTTAGTATAAGTTTAGGTATAGTCTTTATATTAGATATGTAATTACGCTTTTATTCTCACCCCCTAAGCGTTATAGATTAATCTCTATAATGTAATAGGTTTAAGGTGTTCTACTTAAAGATGCTATAGGTAAGTGTTAAAGTCTCTCTTACTACTTTAAAGTAGTAGAAGTTTCTTCTGTTTAATATATTCTAATAGGATTGTTATTATTATAATATTAGTAGCGCTTATAAGGAGTTTAGTAATAAGGTAGTAGGATATAGGTTTATATTTAAAAAAGGTAAGGTTATCTTAAATATATAGCTTATATAGAACTATACTTTGCTTATTATTTCTAATATATAGGGTATTATTATAGCTATATACTTAGGCTCTGCTGGCCTTTTAGAGTGTAATCTAAGAGATAATATTAATATAGAAATCTCTTATAAGCGCTATATGCGTAAGCTTTAGTTCTCTAGAGAGCTTACTATTTTTTCTAAGTATATAGTTCTTAATAACTTTAGTATTATATCCCTCTATAGGAAGGGATATACTCCTAATTAAGATTTTACTAAGTGTAGTAGTAGATTTAAAAGATCTATTTATATATTAATCTAGATAGTTAATAATATAATAAATACTATAATTATTTAGAATAATACTCTTAAAGTAAGCGTAGGGAGTTATAGATATTATAAAGAGCTTTATTAGTAATATTTTATTCTGGTTTACTTAAAATATTATAATAAGGTTTTTAGGTAGAGTAGATCTTCTAAATTTAGAGTTCTTTAGTTTTAGGTTTGTTATTAGTATAGAATGTTACTCTAAGTTTCCTTAATATCCCCTACACCCTCTTTTATATCTTCCTCTATATATACTTAGTAACCTATATTTTTCTTTATCTTTTATAATCTAGCTATTATTCTTATATAAGGGTTTTAGATATACCTATAATTTTGATATTGTAATTTTGTAGATATACTATACCTCTTCCCTTAGAATTTTTTATTCTCTACTTCTAAGCTTAGTAAAGCTTTTAAAAGTAATCTCTATATATCTATACTTTATAAGTAGCTATCTATAAGTTATTCTATATAAGTAAGCTATTAGAATATTTATTAAGGTAATAGTAACTAAACTAGATTTTTAGTTATAGGTATTTTAAGAGTTTTAAAGGTTTAAATTAGACCTTTTAGTAAGTATTACAAATTAGCTAAAACTTTTACTTTTACCCTTATAAAAAGTAGGTTTACTATAGATCTTAGTAATAAGAACTATTTTAAGTTCTTTTAAGCTTAGTATCTGCTATTAAAGCTGCTTTACTTCTAAAAGCCTATTAAGCTAAGTATTAGCTTATATTAGAGTAATTTAAAAGTATACTATATTAAGAAATTTATATTTCTTATAGCTTCTAGATACTTTTAGAAGTTAGTAGTTTAAAGTAAACTAGAAGATATAATACTACTTTTTATACTACTTATATAGAGCTAAAGTAGTTTTTACTACTTTTATAATATTAAGATAATCCTCTCTGATATATTTAATTATGCTTTCTTTAGACTAAATAAGCTGTTTTTTTAAGTAGTATATAAAATTCTAGAGAGAGATATTATTCTCTTTTTATATCTTATAAGAAGCACTCTCTATATAAATAGTATTTACTATCTTTTAGACCTATATATAATAAGTTTAATATATATTAAAGTATATATTATATATAATACCCTTAGTAATATAGAGTTTAATAGTATTATTTTACTCTTCTTAGATATTTTTATACTAAGTAAAAGTAAGAGAGAGAGGCTTAAGTAGAGCTTACTCTACTATTACTAAGTAACTATTCTCTTAAGGTGTAGTTATATTTATAAAGTCTTCTCTTACTAGTATTATATTAATTTTATTATTTAAGTCCTTATAATTAGTATTTTAAGTACTTAGGAAAGGGAGTTTTATTACTTCTTTAATAGTTTATTAAATTACTAATGCTTTGCTTTTACTATTATTATTTATAGCTAGTATTATTATTTAAGCGTTTTACTATTATTAGAGATCTTAAGTATATTTTATAAAGTTTATTTTATTATACTTAGTTATATAGTTTTTAATAGATAGAATTAAATTACTATAGTTTATAAGCTTCTAAGCATTAGGTCTATTTAAGTTAATAAGATCTTAAATTAAGTTATTAAGGGTCTAGTTTTTAAGTACTAAGAACTATTATAGCTAGTTATTAAGAGAGCGTAGTTAAATATCTATAGATAAGAAAGTAAATATAGATATAGTAGAGGAAAGTGTTATTAGTTTAGGATAGATTTTAAAAGTTATAAGAGATAAGTAAGAGTAGTGCTTTATTTAACTATAAAATGCTTAGATTAAGTTAAGTATTTATATATTAACTACTTATAGAGCTTAAAGGTATAGAAATTAGAGCTAGTCTTATAACTCTTATAAGCTATAACGTAGGGGTAAGTATAAGTATTAGTTAATAACTAGTTTACTAGAAATAAGGAATACGCGGGTACGCGGAGGTAATATCTCTGGGTATACTTATATAAGCTATGAGGCTACTAGTAAGGCTAGGTCTGAGCGCTAGAATATCGCAATATTTCTTATATTATTTTATTATTAATAAGAAGATAAGAATATTATTAAAGTAAATAATTATAAAGATATTTATAAACTTTTAGAGAATTTAGTTAATTATATTCTAGAAAGTAGCTAGAGTATTAGTAAAGCTAAAAGGTATAATAAGATATTTAAAATATCTTCTATATATTCTAAAAGTAGTTTTTTATTCTTTTTTTTATTTTATTTAGATAAGGTTATAGATATCTTTAAAGTTTAGTATTATAAAGTAGTTAGCTTTATAGAGGAGTTACTATAGTTTATTAATTAGTAGTAGTAGATATTAGTTTTTAATTATTATTTTATTAAGTATTTAGTAGTTAATATAAAGTTAAAGTTTACTATTTTGCTTTAGTATAAATAAGATTAAGCTTTTTACTAGTAATATTAATTCTCTAATATAGCTTTTCTTAAAGTTTTTATTAAAATATTTATTAAAAGCTTTTATTCCTATTAGGTTAAGTTTATAGATTTTATTAAATTTAGGTTTTTTTCCCTCTTTAATAGGGATTTTATAATTAAAATTTATATATTTAAGTAGTTTAGTTTCTAGTTTAGCTATAAAGAGTTTCTTATAAATTCTATATTCTTCTAGGATAAATAGAAGGGGATTATTTTTTTATTTAAGATCTACTTATTTTAGTAGTTATAATATAGCTTTTTTTATTTTAAAGTAGTAGATATACTATTTTATTACTCCTTACTAAATAGATCTATTTAAAACTTAGGTTTTATAAAGCTATTTAGGAATTAAATTATTATTATCCTAATAGAGTTAGCTTATTCTTTAATCTATTCATAAGTTATTTTTTTTAAGTTATAGTATTTTTAATATAATATTATAGTTTTCTAAGTTAGTAATATTAAATTAGAGTTATTTATTTTAATTTAAATAACTTATTTTAAGAGGTATAGTTTTATTTTTAATAGTATCTCCTTTATACTAAACTTATTCTCTTTTTATATTACTAAGTTAGTATATATATTTCTTCTTCTATTATAGTAGTTATAGTTTATTTACTACTTATAGTAATATAAAATTTATTTCTACTTTACTATTAATTATAGTAATAGTAGTATTATTATTAATAGTTATTATAAGTTATAGATATATTTTTTAGTTTAGGGATACTAGATATATAGACTTTATTATTATTACTTATCTTAGTTTTTTATTAGTAAGTGAGTTTAGTTTTTTAATAGCTTTAGTTATCCTAGGTAGGTAATATATTTTCCTTTTTATTATACTTTTATAAAGTAGTTCTTCTAGAATTAGAGCTTTAGGGGGCTTAATCTTTTTTATAGGAGTTTATAAGCCTTAGCTTTCTAGGTTATATATATAAGATATTTATCTATTTAGTATTTTTTTTATTTTATAGTATTATTATATTAATATTTTATAGGGTATTATATATTTAAGCTAAATACTATTAAGTTATTATTAAAGGTAGTTAAAATCTATCTAATTATAATAGATATAATATAAATATTCTGAATAGAGTTTTTATTATATTGTTTAGAGTAGAACTAGTATTTATACTTATTACTAAAGTGTTTTTTATATTTATTAAAGAAGTATTAAAGCTAAAAGAGATTTTAATAGTTATAGTAGTTATACTTAAGTATAGAATAGTTTTTTATATAGAGCTTTGAAGTGTAGTTTTTATTTCTCTAGTTTATTAAGATATTATAAAAGTATTATTATTAGTTATTATAGTTTATATTAATTTTTTAGTATTAGATAAGTTATTAAGTTTCTTTCTTATAGTTAGATTTTTTTTTAGAGTTAGTATTATTTACTCTTAGGATTAGTTTACTATAATATTATATATTCTATATTTAGGGTTTTATAGTTTCTTATTATTATTCTTTATAGTTAAGCTGAGGTTTATAAGTTTACTATATTATTTATAAGAAGTACTTTATTAGGTATTATTTTAGTTATTATAGGGTTTATTATTATTCTATTAGTTATTAAATTTATACTAAAGTTACTATTAGTATTTTTATTTTAAGTTTAGGTTTTATTATTTTTTATTTTATTTTTTTTATTATTTATAGAAGTAGTTATTAATTTTAATAGTATATTTAATATAAGTGAGGAAACTAAGAAGTATTTCTAGTTTAGCTATTTTATTTTTAATTTTATTTTTAAGTTCTTAGTAAAAAGTAAAGATTTTATTTTTATTAGTTATATAAAGTTTAGTAGCTAGTTTTCTAAATTCTATTATATAGAGTATAATAAATTTAATTTATTATAAGTAAGATAGGTTTTATTTAGTTTATTTTTATTTATTAAAATTAAAGAAAAGAGATTTTAAAGTTTTAATATAATTTATAAAACTAAAAAAAATATTTTTTATTTTTTTATTATATTTTTTAACTAAGTTATTAAGCTATTTCTATTATAGAAGCTTAAATTAAGCTAAAGTTTATCTTTTAAAAAAAGTAGCTATATATATAATATATTTAGTATTATTTTAAAAAGTATTTATATAAAAGGTTTAGTAAGTTTTAAAAGTTAGAATTATAGGAGATTTTATTTAAATTAAAACTAGATTCTAGTTTACTGAAATTCTAACTATTAGTTATATTAAATAGTTATTATTCTTCAAGGATATTATATTAGTGTTTAGGTTTTTTATTAAATTCTTTTTTAATTTATTTTTTAAGTTTTTAATTAATCTATTTAATTTTAGTAAGGTTTTCTTATATATTCTTTTGTTATTTAAGGTATACTATTAAAGTATTAACCTATTATTACTATATAATATTATTTAGTTCTTTTTAAGCTTATTATAACTAAAGTGTTTATATTATTTTAAAGTATAAGATATTCTACTTATTATTACTTATAATTTATTATATTACTTTATATTAGTAGATTTAGTTTATTTCTTATTAGATTTAAGTTTTAGAGTTTTAGATTATTTATTAGGTTTCTATATTATAACTTATAGGGTTTAAGTTAATTATTTTAAGTTATTAGATATAGAGTATTTTATTTAACTATTTAGTAGTTTTTTTAGTTAGCTTATTATTAATTTAGGATATTATTATAAAGGTTTTATTAATATGTTAGTATTTTATTACTTTTTTATTACTAAGATATATAGAGTACTTATTATTATAATATTCTATTTATAATAGGGATATATAAAGTGTTTTAGTTATTATATTAATCTATTTAGTATATTTAGGTATTAGTTTTTAGTTAAGCTTCTTAGGTTATTTATAATTTTTAGTAATATATTTTATTTTCTTATAGTTATAATATTTAGGGTTTTATAGTTTCTTATTATTATTTTTTATAGCTAAACTAAGGTTTATAAATCTACTATATTATCTATAAGAAATACTTTATTAAGTATTATTTTAGTTATTATAAGGTTTATTATTATTCTATTAGTTATTAAACTCATATTAAAATTATTATTAGTATTTTTATCTTAAGTTTAGGTTTTATTATTTTTTATTTTACTCTTTTTATTATTTATAGAAGTAGTTATTAATTTTAATAATATATTTAATATAAGTAAAGAAACTAAGAAGTATTTTTAGTTTAGCTATTTTATTCTTAACTTTATTTTTAAGTTTTTAGTAGAAAGTAAAAACTTTATTTTTATTAGTTATATAAAGTTTAGTAGCTAGCTTTTTAAATTCTACTATATAAAGTATAATAAATTTAGTTTATTATAAGTAAGATAGGTTTTATTTAGTTTATTTTTATTTATTAAAGTTAAAAAAAAGAGATTTTAAAGCTTTAATATAACTTATAAAACTAAAAAAAATATTTTATATTTTTTTATTATATTTTTTAACTAAGTTATTAAGTTATTCTTATTATAAAAGCTTAAACTAAACTAAAACTTATTTTCTAAAAAAGGTAGCTATATATATAATATATTTAGTATTATTCTAAAAAATATTTATATAGAAAGTTTAATAAGTTTAAATTTATACTAAATATTTTTTAAATTATTTAGAAGTTCTATTAAAAATAGAAGAAGTATTAAGTTTAAAGTGTTTTTATTTTTTAACTAGAATAGAAATAATATTAATAATAGCTTAGAAAATATTAACTTTTTTTTTAAGTTTTTAAGTTTTATAAACTTATTCTTAAAGTTTTTTAAAAGTAGTAATATTTTAGTTAAATATATTATATATTTCTTTAAAATCCTTAGTAGTTTTATTAAACTATTTTTTAAGTTTTTTAGTATTATCTTTATTATTTAATTTATCTTTTATTTTTTAGTTTTTAATTTCTTAAACTAAACTTTAAAAAGTTTCTTTTCTAGAAATTAATAAAGATTTAAAAATAAGAGATTTAATAAAAATATAAGAAGATATTTTATACTATTTAGTAAGTATTAATAGTTAACTTATTAAATAGGAGTAATTAAAATATTATAGTTAGCTATCTAATAGTAAAGTTTATGAATAAAAATTAAGAATTAATATTAATAAATAGTATTATTATATTATAAGTTTAATTTATAAATTATTAATTATATTATAGATTAGTAATTAGAAACTAAAATAATTAGTTTTAAACTTTAATAAATATTTATAATAAAAATAAACTAAAAATATCTTAAAAATAAATATAAAATTAATTACTAAAAAACTATAAAAGTTTAACTATAAACTAAGTTTTAAGTTATATTATATATAAATCCTAAATAGTACTTTTTATTTATTATAAGTAATTACTTAGGTATATAAAATAATTATAATTAGTTAATAAAACTAACTAATTACTAAGTACTTCTTATTATACTCTACTAATTACTTTTTATTTTATTATTATATAATTTATACTATAGTTCTTCTATTTCTAAGTGAGTTCTTATTATTCCTATAGTCCTATAGTATAAATATCCTATTATAGCTACCTAACGCCTAAGTAGGTTGTTTAGCTATTATCCTTGTTTACGGGTCGTAACATCCCGGTCGTTCATCACTTTTGTTCTTCGGATTACACCTCGTCTGGCACTTACGAACAGATTCTCCGGTCATTGCTGTTTCAATTGGCAAGCCGTAGTGCTGACATTATTACATATGTCTATCACAAGTACGTCAATATTGAAGGGAGGGTCTCGCTAAAGCTCTCGGTACTCGAAAAGATGATGCGTGACTTGTTCGAAGTCTTCGCACAAGAGCCAGGGAAGGCAGATTATGTCTGGATTGTCATAGACGGCCTGGACGAGGTTCCAGCCGACAGGCAAGAACGATTGACGGCTCTTTTATATCAGATCACGTCAAAGTTTTCGTCATCCAACGGCGCAAAATGCAAAGCATTGATATCATGCCAGTCTTCCACGTTGGTGTCCAAAACGCGCAAAAGGGAAGACACAATCTTTCTCGCAGATGAGAAGAGTAGTCTTTACGGTGCGATTCGTCTATACACATCTCAGAGACTCGCGCCATTACTGGGAAGATTTTCCCAAATTGGTCTTTCTCGAAACCAAATTGAAAGCATCGAAGCTGAAATAGCTGCTAAATCAGACGGTAGGTATCGCAGCATGATCTCTTTGACGCGAGCTTTTGCTGACAACACAGGCATGTTCCTCTACGCCCATTTAGTTCTCGACTACTTGGCAGCGAACATATTCTACACCAGCGAGGAGATTGTTCTATCCGTAAACCAACTTCCTGAAAAGCTCGCGGGGTTGTAAGTTACTATACCTCAACTAAACTGGTTAATTAAGGAGGCTGATGTTATTATGACTAGGTACCAGAGAATGCTTAATCAGATCACCAAAAATCTCGATGATCGATCCATTAGTCGTGTTAAGTGCATGCTTGGATGGGTGGCGTTTCAGAAACGTCCCCTCAAGAGACTGGAAATTTTGTCGGCCATTACGTTTAGCGCAGGTAATCCAAACGTGGAATCCCTGGCTCCCGAGTATATCTTAGATATTTGCGGCCCCCTACTCACCCAAAAGCAAGATACCACCGTCACCTTTGTTCATTCATCCGTCAAGTTGTGAGTGATACATCCGTTTTCCTGGCCAGGGAACGTTCCATGAAACTGACGTATATAGATTCCTTTGTGGTCTTTCCAGCAATATGGCTGTAGTAAAAGACGAGACGCTCTTAGAACACGGAATAGCGTCTGTAACTTGCCTCCTGTCAGGTCTCGATGTTTTCAACCGCACTTTTGACATAGAGCAGCGACAATTCCGTGTTCTCAAGGGCCTCCATGCGTTTCATGTCTATGCTACCGAATATTGGACCGACTACCTACCTTCAGAGGCGGATCTCGAAAATAGTTCCGACAGACATCTGCACCTCATTGGTCTCGCATGCGAACTCGCTGCAAGGTTACATGAAGGAGGGCCAGAAGCGCATTCGTTCGAGCATCAACGAAGCAGTAGCGAGAGGTGTGCGAAGGCGGCATGTTGGGAGAGGCAGGTTGCAAGCTTCTTAACTTCCAGATCACTTAAAACGATGGAATCCCAATGCCCCGCAGCAAAAGGCAAGCTTTCATCCCCACATTTGGTATTGAGGGTGTTAATTGACAGCCGAAGTCGACTCTTTATCAACCGAATCAGAACGCATGAAGACGGGTGACGCGACATTAGACACTCTCTCATCCATTCTTGTAGTATATCAAGACACTCTTCGATATCTTCTCACGCGATATGAGTTCCCGGGGGTATCAGCAGATGCCATGAAGCTTTTCAAGTCTCAATTAGGCAACTCTGCGTTCACCTGTCGGCTCAAGGGCTGTCCCAGGGCCACGTTGGGGTTTTCATCTGAGAGGCTCTTATCTGATCACGAATCTTCCCATCTCCGACTTTTTACATGCCCCGACATTGGTTGCCAGAATCTGCCGTCCATGTCATTGCGGGCATTGAAACAACACAAGAAATCACACGAGACTCAGGTGTCGACCCCGAGACTGAGACGCACACCTCGGTTGCAGAAGTTGCAGCAGACTCAACATATCCAATACCAAATACCCAACCAGCAAGTCATTCAACAAAACGGGCCAGATGTTAGTCTAACAATTCCGCCTGATATTGCACAGGAGCCCAACAAGACTGTATACCCTACAGTGTCTGATCCCCCAAAACAGTCGCCATCAAACTTATCGCCTGCGGATCAGGCGACAATCGTGGAGTTGGCAACGAGGATGATGAAATCATGCCCGGAAGTCCAAAAGACCCACTACCGTCAGATTGTGATCAATCGGTTTGCGCAAAGAGCTCAGGAGTACCAACAAGCGGGGAAAGACCCTGTCTTGATATGGTTTCAACATCAAGCCTTTCAGGACTTAACAAAACAAGGTCGCATCCAACAGGTGTAGCGAAACGGCAATACTGAGTTTGATCCAACGGGATACATAGGTGAACATTTCATTGATGGTGAGGTAATTCTGAACAGATTCAAATGCTTGAAGATGTTGTCTGCGAGGCCATTAGTTTAGAATCAAGACGTAATGGTAGTAAATTTCTTCACTTCAAGATATGAGAAGTATTGATTAGTCACTCCCTGTTTTCTGTTCATCGGATAGATACCGTTTGTATCCGGATGAAACGAGTAATGGATCTCTTCAGTCCTTTTGGACACGATGTTTTCGATAGAGCGACTATCTAAGTCTGAGAGCCAACCGGAGGCAGTGGACTCGAGGGTTTACTTCATAGGTATGATTGGCTTTGAAGTTTGGATTGCTCAGGTAAGGTAATGAGCAATTGATGAATAATTTGGGGATGAATCCGAGCTACCTTCGAACAAGCGCATCCCCTGACAACATTTAAATATCTGCGATCTAAAGCGAAGCATCGTAGGCAACACACACAAGACGCCGCCGCCAGATTGATCAGAGCATCGTCGTGAGAAATCGAAAGTCCGCCCTCCTTTGTTAAGATACTTGCGGAGCATTCGTTACTATGTGTCGCTGTTCCTTAGCTGGTCATATGCTTTCGGTTGGTTGGTTTGTGATTCGCAGATGTCGAGCAATTCCTCTCGAGTGTTCCACAACGCATAGCACTCAAAAGGTGGCTATCCTCAGTTGAAATTAAAGTCGCGTAAGTGGCAAGAAATTTAAGCTTTCTAATAGCTAGAGTTGCCCGAATCTTTCTTCTTGGGAACGTTGGTCTTTTCCAAAACATCATCTTCGCTCTAAGACATTCTGCATCAACCACAACTGTCTAGACACCATGCCTTCCCAAAAGCTCCTCCTGACCGGCGTGACAAGCTACATGTGGGTTCCTCCACCCAAAATTCTCTTGTCACCGTCCGCTAATATGGCTCAAGTGGCGGCATTGTGCTATCCCAGTTGCTGAATTCGACGGTTCCGGAGACAAAGTCCTCTCTTTCAGCGTCCTCGTTATGTCCGTATCAAAGTCAAGCCAATGTCCTCCCTGAGAAGGATAAGGTATCCACCCAATCTGTTCAATGGTCTGGATGACATTGGTGTCGGGTCATTCAACAGGCAGCAGCCGACCGCGACGTTACCATCCATATCGCCAACAGCTTTCACAAAGCTTCAGAAGAGGCTATCAATTGATGCTTTAAGTGTTGCGAAGTACGTACTTAAGTCAAAATTGCAGTACAGCAATTGTGGATCCACTTTTGTGCCTCATGGTATTGTCACATCAAGGGTCTACGTGACAGAAAGGTCAAGACGGGAAGAAGTGGCATCTTCATCTATGTGAGAAACAATGCATAATCACTCATTTGATCGATGAAAGTGCGAAAACTAACATGATTAGACCTCTGGAACTAGCCACGTTGCTGGCTTCCCAATCCATCACGAACAATTGCTATGGAACTCGAGTTTTCTCCGACAAAGACGGCATCTTATGCTACGAGAAATCTCTTGACCTCTAAGAACCATATCCAAATCGGTCAGTCAACATCGTTGTCGCCCAACCGGGCAAGCTATTGGGAGTAGTCACGTGCTCCATCTGGCCGCCTATCGTTTTCGGCATCGGGGCTGGCTTCTTTAGGGCACTCTACAATGGCGAGTTGCCCATGCTTATGTGCTTGGCCCTGGCCAATGGCAAATCTCAGTATGTCGGTTAAGGTGCCGGGCGATGGGGTCATGTTCATGTGGAAGATCTGGCGCTGCCCTGTGAGGCTGTCGTTGCCAAAGCAAATGCTGAAGATTGTCTCAAGGATATGCCGTCTTCTTTGCCGAGATTGGGATCTATAGCTCCGTCGAAATGGGTCTCGGCATCGATAGAACCGGATTGAAGTTGGGAGTCCTCAAAACTGCCGAGACTTTGTCAATGTCATTAGAAAGAATTGCCTATGACCAGTTTCAGGGAGGTATGAACTGGACTGAGATGGTCTTCGCCTCAGAATCGTTGACTTCTGCAGATCTTTCAAGAGAAATTAGCTGGAAGCCGAGGAAGACGGAAACGGGCTGGGACACAACATTCATCGATGAGTTTAGGATGGTGGTGAAGAAAGCCAAGGGAGTCAGCCAAGGGGTGCTAAAGTACCAGAAGGACATTCAACTTGCATTACCCCACCACTTCAAGGCTTCGAGTCGCGGAAATTTTCCAATACAACTTAAACCTGTTTGAGTCCAGAAGCTGTTATAGGTAGTTGTCATTTCAAGGCCTGCAGACATAATCGAATGACTTAATAGTATTGGATACTGCAGAGGGGGATAAGAAGTGTACGCGTCCAAATCCATTTTACATGTCGCCCTTCGCTCTCATGTAACTATCAGTGTCTACCGCCCTAGGAAGATAGGACGGCAGAATGACTACGATTTCGTCGAAGTTGGCTTGGGATATGTCAAAGAACCACACTCTCCAAAATCGGGTGGGCTGGCTGCGGGATACGTCACTTGAGGAACCCTGCAGAATGAGAACATCGGAAAGAAAGGTAGTCAAGGGACTCACCATTCCACACCACAATCCGAGGGCTGTGATTCGCAAAGCCCATCCTCGTCCAAGGTCGGGTCGTAGTCAGGGAGATCCCTCCAGCAGGTGTCCGGGTTTTCAATCGACGAAGTCGGGGTCGTTGTGCCCACGGTGGGTGTTGAGCTACATGTCCTCTGAATTGTTGAGTTCACCAACGGTCACCATGATAGAAGATACCCTGGGGTTCATGAAAGGCGACTGTGAGAATGGGTGCCAAGTCTGGTTTCGGAGGTATGGCTCAAGACTGCTTGCGTGGCGTTTACTCGCCATGATGTGGACAGTGAAGTCAAGAAGACAACCGAGACACCAGAACAGGCGGCGGGCTTTGGAGAGAGACCCTTAGAGGCTGGTGAGCAACACAGAGCGCGTTTGAAGTGGGAAGTTGTGCGTCTCCTTCGGAACTCGACATGATGGTCACGCAAGTAAAGATTGAGTTTGTCTGGTCGCAGAGTTGGGATTGCTTTGTCGCTATGTCGCAGATCAAGCCACGGGTAGTGATATGTTCCTTGGAGATTTTGCTAAATGCGAAGAAAAGAAGTACGACGCAGAGACTGAGGTCTGTGCCGGGGTTAAATAACTACAAAAAGATAAAACTAAGTAGATACTAAAACATAAGTATCAATGCAGAACAACACAATATAGCTATAGCCCCCAGTCAAATGATTTTCTAAGTCTTCAGAACCGTCGGCCTCAGCCGGTGGCGATTTGTCTGGCTTGTTCAGCTTCCACCCCTTAGTAGTTCACCCGACCCAGATGGGCGCCTGTAAACTCTGCAAAGTAAATGGCGTCTGGTTGCTGGTTGTTGAGATCACACGGGGCACTGAGGCTAGTAGGAGTGACATACTCCACGAGCTGCTGAGTCTCGGGGTCGTACTGTGCAACGCGGTTTCCAAGGAAGACCAGGTTACCCTCTACAAAGTAGACCTTGCCATCGTTACCGACACGGATCGGACCAGGCAACGCCAGTGCCCCGGAGGAACCAATGCTAACAAGACCATTCTCAACCACGGTGGAGTTGCCCGCAGCACGGATGTCGGCGATGAACATCTCAGTCACCTCGCCCGTTGTAACGTCGATGGTTCCAAAGTTTCCACCGCCCGTTCCCGTCCACCAGATGAGGCCATTCTTGTCCGTCGCGACACCCTGAACCAGGGACAGCGGTGTTGGGATTTCGTACTCCTTGATCTCCTTGGTGTTCACATCAATGGTGCCGACCCTGTTGCCGAGGATTTCCGAGAAGACCATGGTGTCGCCCGGGCCAGCTTGGATGATGAGAGGGGCCGATAGCGGGTTCGGTAGCGTGTACAAATCGTACTCGTGGGTGTCAATGTCAAACCGGCCAATGGCGTTGAGGCCGACAGACGTGAACCACGCTCCACGGTCGCGGCCGCCGGCGACGTCGATGGTGACGCGGATACCGGCAGGAAGGTTGTCGAGGACAGAGATATTGGTCCAAGGGAAGGGGTATTCGGTCATGCTGCCATCCTTGGGGTCCAACTTCACCATGCTGTTGCCGACTACTTCGGAAAACCACAGGTTACCGTCCGCCAGGAACTCCATGCCGCTGGGAAGTCCCACAGGGTTGTTCAGTGGGAATCGTGTTTGCTCGCCGCTCGTGAGATTCACCCGTAGGATTGTGTTTGACGCAATGAGTTCGACCCAAGCGATGTCGAGCTGGTCGGGGTGGAACTCAGTTTCGCAGGCGGTGTCGAGTAAGGTGACAGCGGCATATTCCTCCAGTCCTTTCTCCCGTCTAGGCCGGTTATGTCCCTGGCTTGCACTGGCGACAGATGAGGAGCCGAGAAGAAGGCTAGCGAAAGTTGAGGTTTTCATTTTTGGAAAATATCAAGTGGAAAATGAGCGACGATTGAGATGAACAATAAGGCGGGAAGGACTGACGATACCAGATGTTGCGAATTGATGCTACTCACTTACAGCGGGATATCACTAGAAGTATATAAACACGCAAGATTCCCGCCAGGGGGATATTCAACTGCAGCATATGCTTTAGGCAGAGCGAAATTTGACCTGACAAATCCAGTGCAGTACCCCTATGGCGGTGAGGACAAATTCGTCTAGTTGGCACGTGGCTCGGGGAATTTCTGGTGGTTGAAAGCTGACTCGGTTCCTCGTTGTCGGCACGTTTCTGACGTCCACTGTCATGGAGTCTGGAAGATGATGACTGGGACCCATGGCCAGGTAATGAGATGGAAAGCGTGCCATCGAGGGCGGATCCTCCTATCGTTCCTTCTCTTCCTCTTAGGGATGCCTCTCCCGAGTGTGGCCACCAGCCCTAGAAAGGTTGCCCCGTTCTGAATCTCGGTTCGGCACAAGCTGGGTCCCCCCAGGCTGTCAGACAAGGTTTCTTACGTCGCGGGCCGTCGTCAGCTATCCTCAATTTGTCTAGCAGCAAACGCGTTTCGTCGACTTCATCCTGTCTCATTACTCCTGAACTGCAAATCCCACCGTCGCCAGGAAATTTCCCCATCCCACGGACACAGCCCAAGTGCCAGAACTATTGGGGACAGCAATCGAAGGCGGTTCTGTGGGAACCCCCGATCACGCGACGCTGGTCAGAAAGTCCTCGCCACCATCATGGGCCCAAGTGACTGGGCCGCAGGGCTCGTTACCTCAAATGGCACAGCAAGTACCACCAGTGGTCAATGGCCTCTCTCTGAAGGTCATCAGGAGGCAAGATGGTCGTCTACGGGGCGACGGGCATTCCAATGGTCTAGACTGAGCACCCGAATGTGCTCTGAAGGCATTGCGGATAGCTGGATACTTGGCAACCTGACTGATTGATTGGCAATGATTCCGACATCAAATTGAACGCTTCCTGCCGCGGGGATCCATTCCGAAGTGAGTTTCGATTTCTTGATACCACAACATACTTTGACGGAAGAATCCGTCCTGGGATTAAATTACAAGCGTGTTCAAACGGACGATTCTAGGGGCTCAACAAAAATTGGATGCCGATCAAAAGTCAACCCTCTCATGAGCGAAAATCATGGTCCTCCACTAGAAGCTCAGTTCCCTGATGACACTGACTCGAGCTTTCTTCCAACCTCGTCAGGGAAATCAGAAAACGCACATTTCGCATGTCCGTCTAGACTCTTTTGGCCCCCAAAGGCTGGGCCCGAGCACCATGCAGAATCCACTGGGTCCATAGCAACTCCCGGGCACCCTTGACGAACTTAACATGGCGAGAGCTGTTTATCCACAGTAGCTCACAGACCCCCTTCACCAGCTCCCAGTTGCTCATCTTGAGTGGGTAGGAAATTCAACCATGGCCCCTCATTAATGTATCGAGCAAAACCACTCGCCTTCATGCTATCACTGACCCAAGGGGAGACACGACGGAGGGCATTAAGCCACCATGTGTCCATAGCCTCATAGCGAGTGATGTAGCCAGAAGCATTCACGATGAGGTCGGCATGCGGCCTCTGTTTCTTCTCGTACTCGTCAAACGTGGCTGCCAGTTCGACGGTGGTCGGTTTTCGCATGCCATCCTCCTCGCATCTGCGCAGGAGGGGAACGAGCTCGTTCATCAGGTGCACAACGCCCTCCACTGCGAGATTGCCCCCTAGTCCCGGGTTGACTGTCGCTTTGTGCACTGCGTCCCCCAATAGGACAACCCTGCCTCCAGAATTCCATTTTGTCTGAAGCACTCCCTCTTCGAGCGCCACCATGTTCGCTTTGACTCGGGTGTCCCACAGGTCCTTGAAGGTGTATCCAGGGCCGAGGTTGCGGTCTCCATATCGCTCGATTGTGGCCAGTGTTTGCTCGTCGGTGAAGCGCGGGGTGTTCGGGGTCTTGGTGACTTTGTCACTTTTGACGAATAGAAACCAAAACACGAGATCGCGAACGCCGGCAGCAGAAACGCCAGAGAAGCCGGGGTAGTAGACGTTGTGTACCATGCGCTCCGGAAGAAACAGTTCTCCCTTTGCGTTGATGTTCCTTGAGGTAGCAAAGATGGCGTGGTAGGTGCTGACGTAGCACTCCCGCATCTTTTGTGCGGCAGCGGCATCAGTGCTGTCGAGCTTGTCTGCTAGGAGACTTCGGACATGGCTATGGACGCCGTCGGCGCCCAGCAAGATGTCTCCCTTCAGTATCTCGCCGGTCTCCGTCGTCACTTCTACGCCTTCTGCGGACTCGACGAACGAGGCCACTCCGGAGTTGGTGCAAATGCGAGACTTGTCCTTGATGGTGTTGTAGAGACAGCTAAGCCAGAACTTACGTTCCATAAATGCTGTACACCGGTTGTGACACCTGGTGTTGGTCTGCTTCAGCCAATTATCCTATACAGCACCTGGGTTTGACTTACAGCTTAGATATCTCCTGCAATATCGAAGAGTCCTCAAACATGACACCGTTCTGATCATAGTGTTGCCTGTTCTCAAGGGGTAGTACGCCTGCCCTGATTTCAGGCCATACCCCCAACTGCTCCATCACCCGCTGGGTATGCGGGTGAATGGAGATGGATGCTCCTAAATGCGGAGCGATTTCACGCTTCTCCAATAGGACGTAAGAGATCCCGGCCTTCTCCAAAGCCAGTGCAGTGGTCAGGCCCACCAAGCTACCACCAGCGATGATAACCTGGAACCTTTGTGCCGAGTCTGCCATATCGTTGGTAAGCATTCTGTCAGAGAAATTCACGGTGTTGTCTTGAGCTATTGTCCAACGACTTGGCTACAAGACCCCTCACACTTATATGCACTGCTGCAGGGAGTAAGCCCTAGAAAGGAGGTACGTACTCAGGCGGTACACACCGCCGGAACAACGGTTGTGGATCTTCTCTATCTCCTTTGGGTCCGGAGTCTAATTACCACGTTGGGATGGAGCACATCAAGACAGGGGAGAGATTTCGTACGACCTGTGCGTTGTAAGGGGCGGCCGCACAGTTCAAAATGTCCGACGTAGAATTCGCAGTGGCGCCATCCTAGACCATTCCAGAAAATCCTGATGCAACGCCGAATGGATCCCCATTAGGCCCCGTCACGCACATCGGCGCGGCCGCTAAATTGGTACGGATTTCAGGATTGATCGTCGCGGTAGCCGTTGGCAAGTTCACTGCTGCCAAGTCAGGTCATGCCGGAAGGCGTGTGGGCGTTTCCGGGAACATGATCATCTCGTACTCGAAGTCAAAAAAGTAGAGACAAATGTGGAACCCCTGTGCCGTGTGTTGGTAGCCAGCCAACCCAACCAGACACTTCTGGGCACCGAAGAGGCGAGTCAGGTTTGGTAGCGATAGCGAGCGACCCGTCAGTCTGCAGGGCTGTATCAATGAATCCATCTCCCCGTGGCCGATCACTCGCTTACTACCTAGACTACCTAGTACAGCAGCAACAAGGGTCCATTCTCCATGTTCGGCATTTGCAGACATACCCTGGAGCCCCTGACGAATTCGTAAGTCCTAGCAAACATCTTGGCCAACTCATATATAGTCAGAGTCAACTGGAGTTATGCAGGCTTCGTGTTTTCAACCTCCTCTTGGCACGTGTTGCTTTGTCACTGAACACACTTCCCTCAGCCGACCTATCGCGGGCATCGATTCCCGTACCAGACCTTCGAGATGTCAGACACTGGAAGTTCGGAGCTTGGCGCTGATGAGAGGTATGAGATCGCTGTCTCGTATGGGACCATCATATCTACGGGTGTTTTAGCAATCTTGGTTTGCAGTACGAGGGTATGTATTTGAAAGTCTGTAAATCATGAAAACTGCTAACAGTTGGTGTCCTGGAAGCTGTACGTTCGCAAGTACGTGATCAATGCCTTTGGAGTTGATGATTGGGCTTGCCTCGTTGGCTTGGTGAGTTATCTTGTCAAAGCTACCGTCCCTCAAGACCGCAAGTACTCATTCCGGGGCTAGATCTCTGTAACCATGTTCAATGGCGTTGGGCTGGCTATCGTGCACTACGGCGTTGGGAAACACATTCAACATGTTTCACAAGAGCATTTGGCGATGTGGTTCTTGGTATTCACTCCCCTTCCTGGCTTATCAACTGGAGCTGCTTCTAAGACGACATTCATCAGTTATACTACATCTGCATCTGCATATACTTGTCTGTTTCTCTAGCCGTCAAGTCCAGCATTCTTTTGATGCTGCGGCGAGTGTTTCCAACACGTAAGTTCTATGCTCTATTGGCATCTCCTTTCCCGTTTCCTGCTGATCTGATACTCTCTTTTAGCCTATATTCAATACACGACGCTCGGTCTGATGATATTCCTTGTGCTCTTTACGATCTCGGGCTCACTCGTTGGAGCGCTTCAGTGCACTCCACCCAAGTATGCGTATCAACTGGAGTTCCTCATGTCGCCTGACAGGGCAAAATACTGCTTCTCCTCGGATGTCACCTATGGAATCTTCATGTACCAGGCCGCCACACTTTTTGCCTGTGACATCATCATATTCCTCCTTCCGTTCCCTGCATTATTGAAACTCCACCTAGGCTCTGCCAAGAAGACGGCTCTCTTGTTGGTCTTCGGAAGCGGCTTAGTAGCCTGCATTGCGCCCGCCATCAGGTTCGAAAGCATACAGTTCTATAAGTCTGGATCCGCAGACACAACTTGTAAGTTCGAAGACGTTTGGCTTTCGCTACATGTGGACTTCAATGAGTTGCTAATGATTTTATTCAATAGACGCGGGGGCAAGCTCCTTGTATTGGATGGCCATTGAGTATAACCTTGGCCTGGTGGCCGGGTCGTTAGCGGGACTGCGACCTCTGGTTTCCAAAGTCGTCACTGCGCTGCGGTCAAGCAGAGGAAATTCGGCCTACAAGAGCAATCCATTCACGCCATCTTATCAGCTCGACAATTGCGACAACAAACACTGGAACTCTGCCGAGCGCAGTGGGACCAAGAACAGTCGATTCCAAGGAGACAGCGTCCTCGAACAAACGGTCGTGGGCGACCGCAGTTCCGATGACAGCGGCCGCCAGCACATACTGAAAACCCAGTCTGTGAGCATTATTACGGAGGAATCGGGGGAGTTTTCGCTCGGGAATACACGTCAGCCCTGGCAAGGCTTTGACCAGAAGAAGTAGTCACATTAATGTTAATGAGTTGTCAAGCGGCGTTTAGGGGGGTTTCCAAAAGTGACAATCGCTTCCCTGCTCGATACACGTCCCTGCTCGATACACTTCCCTCGGCATCTGGAAGGTTAGCGCGGTTCTTGCGGGGCCACATCCTCAAATTTCTTCCCTACTCGTTTCCGGTACTCAGATATTTCGACCGAAAAGATGATCCAGAACAAGAGTAGCCCAGTCACTGACAAGATGATGGCCTCAACTAGTAGACCCCGAAGAGTCTCTGCCCTGCGGCAAAGTCGCCACCCATGGAGAAGATGGCAGAGACCACAGAGAAAAGGACAGCCACTTTTGCCAACTTTGTTAGTCGCCCTGCACTTTGAGGATGTCGATTGTTGGCGAAGAAGCGTCACATATCGGCTTCCTTCGCAAAGTTGTCTCTGAATGTCCCGCATGTAACCTTAACCTCTCGTGGCAGTCGTCGATTCTTTTTCAGCGCTTTTCTTCCAGGGCTATCTTCCCTTGGGTCCGGTTGTTCTCTAAGCCATGCGCCGACGCGACAAGGTCGTAGTCGGTCCCGCACAGGTCGAGGTCTGGTGCGAAGAAGGAATTTTTCACGTGCCGAATGACACGCCGCTCTTCACGGAGTTGCGCCCTCGCCAATGATCTTCTGGTAAGCTTCGCCATCGATGTCGGAGGTGTCCAATGCTCGCTGGGCCTGCCGATCTTAGTACCCTGCATCCAGCTAACGGCCCCTTTCATAGCAGCCAGTGTGATCAGCAAATGGGTGCGAAGCAGACCATATATGCTCGTTGTATCTGAAGGCTTGTGAAGTTGCCCTCGCTAGCCACTCACTTTGGGGCTCACTGTAGCCTTACAGATACTTTTGTGAAGCCCCCTGCGCAACCATCGTATGTCTGTACTCGCTGTCCAATAAAATGTATAGTTTTTCAACAGGAGACTCTAACCATCAATTGACTGGCGACACATGATTTCAGAGGCTGTTTTTCACGTGAAAGTGTTGTGAGTGATTTATCTTCCCTGAGTTCGAGTTGAGAGAACTTGAGAAGATGTCATCTCATACTTGAGTATTCGCGTCGCTCATCTATCCCTGTCCAGCGTCAGTGTTTCTGGGCGCAAATCCTTAGACCCACTTTAAGCTCCCTTCGGACCACATTTCCTCAACCACGGCGCGCCCTTCATGTCAATTGGCTGGAAGACCTTAGAATGAAACAGAACACCAATCCAAATTTCATGATATTCATAAGTCGAGCGCAACACTCATCGCTTTTTGACCTATAGACCATCACTCTTTCATTCAGAGCAATTTCCGTGCACCACACCAGTCACAATGGCCGCAGCCGCCCGCACCTACCTGGCCTTCCAGCACAACGCCAAACTCCACACCCTCAAGACAATCGTCACCGCAATCCGCCCCTACTCTGACCTCGAAGAGTCCAACCGCCAGCTCTTCAAAGATGGCAGTGACCAAGACCACGTCGTCGTGACGGAGCAGACCATCTTCCACCCCCAAGGCGGCGGCCAGCCCTCCGATGTCGGCTCCATGACGACATCCTCCGGCGCGTCATTTTCCGTCAACTTAGTGCGCATGGACGGCGTGCGCGACGGCCAGGTGCTGCACTTCGGGCGCTTCAGCGGCGCGAATACGATGTTCAAGGAGGGCGACGAGGTGGAGCAGGCGATTGACGTCGAGAAGAGGCTGCTGTACTCGCGGTACCACACTGCTGGCCACGTGCTCGGCGCGGCGGTGCGGCATCTGCTGGAGAAGGAGGTTGAGGGGTTCGACGAGCTGAAGGCGTCGCATGTCCCGGAGTCGGCGAACTGTGAGTTCCAGGGGTTGATTGATGGGAAGCATAAGGACTCGATTCAGAAGAAGGTTAATGAGTTTTTGGACGCGAAGATGCCGGTCAAGATTGACTTTTGGGATGAGGAGGACTTCAAGAAGCGGGGACTGGAGAGGCTTATCCCGGATAGGAGTCTGGCGCCGCCTGGGGAGAAGTTCAGGGTTGTTGAGATTGTGGGAGCGGAGGTGTATCCTTGCGGAGGAACGCATGTTGATACGACGGATCTGTGTGGTGACACGACGGTGAGGAAGATCTCTAGGAGTAAGGGCAAGTCAAAGGTCAGCTACGCGGTGGCTGCGGAGGCACCAGCGCAATCATAGATGAGAGACGCATAGACACGATAGACTCATGATAGAAATGAAGCTTTCAGCAATTGATGTGTTATTAGTCTAATTAGGTCGATGAATCGCGACGCACGCGTCTCAACCATTTCTAGTCTAAAGAGTCTCAAGGTATTATGCAATCAAGTCGCTAGTCATCCATTTATCTATCCCGATGCCCATTCTTAAACGCCGCAATGCATTCATGTCAACCCAAAGTCTAGTCGCGAAGGAGCGCTATGCCAGAAATGGCCCGGTCCTCATCGTAGAAGAGCTTCTTCTTCTCCGTCCCGTCAAAGTTGCTGCGGTAGATGCTTCCACCCAGATCACCAAAGTAGACGTGGCCATTCTCTTTGTCAAGCTTCACGCCGATAGCCTCGTTGAGATGCCTGACCAGAATCTCGAACCTCTCGGAACCAGATGCCGACAACAGACCCGTCTTGGGATCAATGTGGGCCCTATTGAGGGTGTTGCCCTTGGGGATCTCACCGCGGTCGGTCCAGAAGATGGTGTTCGTGTCCTCGTCGACCTCAATGTCAATGCACTCGGGCAGCTTGTCCAGGAAGCACTCGATGTCGTCTCTCGTCTCGGCAGTCTTGCCCTCGGGCATCTGGATATTGGCGCAGAAGATGCGGCCCTGGCCAGACTTGGGCGCACCCTTTTGAGTCCAGTAAAACTTGCCCAGCTTAGGAGCGACGGAGATGCCGACGCACCACGACTTGACGTCCTCAGGATCATTACCCGAAGCAACCAAGGTCTCGAGCTCGCTGCCGTCGAGGTTGGATCGGTACACCCTCATACCCTCACGATCGCTGAAGTAAATCTTCCTTGACTCGGGTTCCACGACGAGCTGCTTGGGCGTGTTGATGACACCAGGAACAAACAAGGATTGAACATCACTTCCGTCGAGGTTCGCAGAGTAGACAGCCCCGTCCTGCTCGCCGGGTGTGCCCATGCAAGTCCAGAACATGCGCTTGGTCTCTTCGTCAATGTCGATGCCGTCGGGAACGTGCTGACGGTCGACGAGCACTTTCTCGAGCTTGCCCTTCGACGAGAGCTGGATCACTTGGCCGGAAGTTGCTTGGTTGTTGGAGCGGCCCAGGCCGAGGTCGAGGGCGACGACCTTGGGGAGGTGAGGGTAGAGGCCGCCCTTGGTTGACTTGGTGCCGAGTCTGCCCTTGGAGAGGTACTCGCGCTCGAGGAAGTCGACGGTGTTTTCGGGGGAGAGACCGCGCTCTTTGACGTAGTGCTTTTCGATAAAGGCGACGGTGTCGAGGCCAACCTCTGAAGCAGTATTAGTACTTGATACGAGAGATCAAGGCAGAATCGAATGAGCTTACCATCCATCATCACGCAAGGTCCCACGCCACGCTTGCCAAGCTCAACGAACAGAGCATCAATCTCCTCGGGGCTCGAGACCCCCTCGGCCAAAATCGACAGAGTCTCGCGCTTGATCGCAGCCCACAGACGGTTGAAGATGAACCCAGTCGACTCCTTCCTCGCAGTAAACGGCCTCGTGCCGACCTCCTTCTGCCTTTCCGTCATGAACGGGAAAATATCGGGGTTGGTGTGTCCGCAGGTCATCAGCTCAACGACCATATTCGCGGGCGGCATGTAGTAATGCGTGTTCATGATGCGCGTCTTCGTCTCATCCTTGACCTTGTCGAGCATCTCCGATGAACGGTACGAGGACGAGTTGCTTGCCAGGATGGCGTCTGCGGGTGCCTTGGCCTCGAGCTCAGCAAACGTGTCGATCTTGATCTCGATCCTCTCGGGTACGGCCTCGATCACGAGCCAGGCGTTCTGCACGGCGGTCTCGAGATCTTGGAAACATTGGACGGTGCCGGGGCGTTTCGTGCCTGATGCAGGGTAGCTGTCGACGTTCTGCTTGACGTATTCCAGGCAGGGCTGGTGTTGCTTGACGTCGGGTTCGCGGACTTGGACGTTGTAGCCGCCGGACGCCCAGGTGGTAGCAATGCGGCGACCAAGGACACCTCCGCCGAGCACCGCGACCGGGCGCTCGCCGTAATTTGATGGTAAGGAAGACATTGATGTGAGTGTGATTATGGTTGGTTGAGAAGAGCAAAGGGTATCACTTGTTTCCAGGTGCGTTAATGTTTCTCGATATTGAAGTGCTCCATGAAACGAGACAGCCAAGAGTCGGGAGATATTTATACGCATGCCTTGGAACTCGACTAGAACCCTCCGTCGAACTTTTCGGCGGGCCAAGTTCGTCATCTCTCCGACGGTGCCGGGCCAGCCGGGGGTCGGCGTCCCGTTATCTTGGATGCCGTGGGTCGCGCGGACGCAGGGTCAAAGACAGCCCCCATGGGAACCGCGGTTGGTGGCGTGTCGTGAGTCGAGAACGCAGTTCAGACGGATGACGCAGTTGTTTGGGAAATTGGGACTTGGGCCCATTGTCGGGATTTTGGTGCCGATCACCGGGGTCGGCATCGCCGTCTAGCGGCCCACCTAAATTCTTCAATTCCGCGTGAGGTTGAAGAACTGTAATCATCGCATTGGTTCGCAGAGCACAAGACCAAATACTTTACGTTCAATGATGCATCTCAGTAAATTTTCTATCATTCTTCAGCTTGAGAAGCGTTTCGTTACAAGTCTTGAAGCGTTTCTCATGTTTCATGTCTCATAACCAGGTCGATACTCTGAGCGGAATTCGACCGCTCTAGGCAAAGCTGCAATTCCGCGTTAAGTCCGCATCCTCGGCATCTGGTGGGGCGGGCCCGTTCCTGTGGATCCGGCCTCGGCATCCGCGAGCTTATGCGGTGGAGCCCCCACTCCCGGCCTCGGCATAGAGGAATGCGTTGGCCAAGCCCGTATCCCGCTCATCTTGTCGCCAGGGCGAGGCCGTTCTTTCACGGAGATGATAAGGCGCGAGGATCGCTCTACACCCAGGCCACCTTGACGGAGGTAGAATCTGCCGAATCCCGTCGATTCTTCGAAATACTCGGGCAGCCCAGCATGATTGTGAGGGTCGGCCCTGATGATCTGTCCTGCAGGCGCATTCCCGCCGCCACAGCCCTGAGTAATGTTGATCATTCACGATACCCTTGCACTTCGCGCAATGAGCAAGAACTTCAACGACATAAGACATCATCGTCATAAGCTAAAGGTCACCTTTCAGACACCTAACACCAAAATGTGCATGTTAAATCGCAGTATCTCGGATTGAATATTCTTAATGATTTCTGCGTGAAATGCATTAAGTCGAAGTGTCTTGCTACTGGACAATAGTCTATGTGAAAATATCCCCACTATCGATTCCCCATCCCATCTATTATCATTAAACGTTATCATCATCCTTCCCATCCGTCCCCTTGGTAACGGACCCTGCCTCTGCCTCCTGCGCGTGCAAAACTCTCCGCTGATCCTCTTTGTGCGTCAGGAAGGTGAGTCCGGTGGTCCAGACGATCAGAGCAATGGAGCTGGCGATCATGGCCCACATGCCCCTCTGCAACTCGCGTGTTAGCTTCAACTCATGACATGTGACTTTTGACACCTGCGGGAGGGAAATTGACTTACGGTGAACCACGGCGCCATCGACGCGCCGTAGAAAACGATGCTCCACCACGCGTTGATTGCGTTGCTGCCCAGGTTCATACCGGCGAGCACCACGCCGCGGAAGACGCCTTCCTCGTACCTCATCGCGTCGTTGCACCACGCGAAGAAGGTCGCTTGGCAGGCGTACACGGCACCGGCCCAGTAGTAGGCACCGAAGACTACGGAGGTGGAGTGTGCGCTGGTGGGGTCCTTGGCGGCGACGAGGATCATGATGGAAGTCACGATGCCCGTGAGGCCGATGAAGTAAGCGACGAGGTATCGCTTTCCGCCCAGGAAATCGGTGAGGGTTGCCCAGAAGAGGGTTGACACGATACCGACAGCCGGCACACCCGTGGGGTAGTTGTTGAGCTGAGGGATGGTGTACTTGTTCGTCGGGTGGCTCTTCATGTACAATCCCAGAAGGGAGTTGGTGCTGAAGGACTCAGTCTCTCCGGCAATAATCCAGAGCATGACGAAGCCCCACCAGTACCACGAGGTCAGCACCTTCTTGGCGAAGCGGAAGGTGAGCGGCGACTTCTCCTGGATCTCGGGCACGCGGGACGCGGCCAGCTTGCGCTCCTCCTCGGTGAGATAGAACGCCTTGGTCGTGTGCGGCGTGTCGGGGAAGAAGATGAAGCCGTAGATGGCGACGGGGATGGTCATCAGGCCGTCGATGATGAAGAGCCAGCGCCATCCGCTCAATCCGTGGAGGCCGTTCATGCTGCTGTGGATGCCGGTCTGGATGAAGCCGCCGAAGAAGGTTCCCGCGAGACCGGACGCGGTGAAGATGCCGCTTCGCTTGCCGAGCTCGCGCTCCGTGTACCATGCGCCAAGGATGTAGTGAGTGCCGACGAAGGTGGATGCCTCGGCGACTCCCTGGAAGAATCTGATGGCCATGATGGCCTTGGGGCTGTGGACACTGGCGGTGCACATGGTCAGGCCGCCCCAGATGATCATCATGAGCGGGAACCAGAATCGTGGTTTCACATAGTGAAGAGAGAGGTTGGAAGGAATTTGACCAATGACATAGCTGTGCGGACATTGTCAGTCCCAGAATTGAGTGATGAGGCGGTGTTGATAGCTTACCCTACTGTGAAGCAGGTGTTGATCTGGTTGAGCTGGTCGCCAACGAACCCGAGCTCTTCTTTCATACCAGAGACGTAGGCATTGTTCAAGTTTGTTCGGTCAAGCTGCGCCGTTGTGAGACTCTAATTCCTCAAGTTGTAGATGCGTGGGACTTACGTAGTTGACCAGATAGCTCAAACAGCAGAATGTGAGAATGAAGAAATCAATCTACAAATCCAATCAGCGGGCATGTTACGGTCTGTAATAAACACCAGAGCGCACCTTCTGGATGAGCTTGCGCTCGCCGGGCTGGTACTCGACATGCAAATACTGGCGAATCTTATTGAGGGCCATTCTGACGACTTTCCAGTGTCTCTGACCTCAGAGACCAATTACGAAGAAGGACGGAGTCGGAGAACCAGGCATTCCTTTCACTCAAGAGGTTGCAGCAATACGGCGAAGAAACAGTCTTGGCTTCTTATGAGCTCACCGAGTCACGTCGCCTCTCCCACTATCAGAGCTCCCTTGACCGGGCCCTGGACTTATCGTTGTCGCGATGATAGGGTCAAGATAAGGCAGCGAAGCCAAGCGATAGGGGGGCCAGGGTCTTGCTGTGGTGGCCCAACAACAATTAACCAGCCAGGTACAGCTTTCGCTGGATTCGTAACGAGTGCCCCGGCAGTATCGGCGAGAGCAATACCGTTTAGACGACTGTCGGCGGCCTTTTTTGCGTCGTTCACGGCGTCTTATCGCATGTCCGCGTCGGAGGTTATTCTGATTGCCGACCGTGTCGGCTCCGTCGCAAAGCGTTGTGATTCGGCGAATCTGCGGCACTGTGAAGGCTTTCCAAGACTCGTTATCACTGTGTGATCCCATCAGGGTGCGATCGTCTCAACACCAACCAGAAAGGAGCGATAAGCTTACCTCCCGGCTTTCGGGGTCCCTGTCCGAAGCGGCGCCTTGAAGCTGTTGCGCCCTCTCTATGTGTGAAGCTCAATCACGCCGGATACGCGGTGCAACCAACCCCCAAATTGCTCAGCCCTGTGACCAGTTTGACGCGCGTGGTTGAGGGGCAATTGAGTGAGGCTGGCGATTATTTCAGGACAGAGTTTGGAGTCATCGGCGCTCGGCGATATCAATCGTGAATTGGGTTGAGAGAATTAGGGCTAGTCGGGATCGCTAGACGCGTCCCACTTGGCGCTCGATACAGCGCTTCTTTGCTAGTGCTTCGTACGTTGAAGAGACGAGATACGCTCAACCGTCTCGTCTGTCGTGAGAAAATCATCTTGACTACGTTCTTTTTAAGACATCACAAGATGCGGGGATACTTGCTGGACGATCCCTTGTCGGCTCGGGCTATTCTTCCGGTGCACCAGGGTTGGAAATTAGTCTAGTCTAGTCTAGTATGGGCTATACTAATACTAGGCTAGTCTAGTATGGGGGTCTACTAATACTAGACTAGTATAGTATAGCTTATACTAGTACTATACTAGCCTAGTACTAGTATACTAATTAGTAATTAAATAAAAAAATTCTTTTTTAATTAAATAAGCTATATATATTAAAAAGGATTTAATTTATATATTAATAGTATTTTATTATATATATTAATAATATAAAACTAATATTTATTTATATATTATTAATAAAAGTATAAAAAGGTATAGCTTTATTATAAATAATAAGTTAAAGCTAAAAAAAAATATTAAACTATTATTAACTAACTAATAATTATATTAATTAATATAACGATTCAGGGGTACTTATTATTCCTTGCTTCTGATTGGCTGAACGATTCGGGGGTACTTAAAAGTTAGTTTTTACTTAGAGGTTTAACTATAAACGCTTATGCGTTAACGCTTAACGCTATATATTAAAGCAAGTAAAATAAGTTAATTAATAGTAAACTAAGTAATCCTAGCTTCTGATTAGCTGGATTATTCAGGGGTACTTAGGTTAAACTTAGAGGTATTAATAATATTAAGGATAATATAATTAATTAAAAAGTATTCTTAAAAATTCTAGAAAAAATATAAAAATATTATTTAAAAATACTATATATAAAATATATAAATATTAAAGCTTTAAAAAACTCTATTAAGTATAATATAACTAAAAACTATATATATATATATATATATATATATATATATAGTTAATATTCCTACTCTTCTTCTTCTTCTTCTTCTCCTATATTTTCTGCTTCTATAATATTATATACTTCTTCTAATTCTTTTAAAGAATCTATTTTCCAATACTTTAAAAGAATAAGTCTTTTTACAGTAGAAGGATGTAGTTTATTTCTATTTCTAGTAATAATATTACTAGAAACAGAAAATACTCTTTCTACTGGAGCAGAAGTAGAAGGAATTCCTAAGTATTTTCTAGCTATAATAGCTAATATAGGAAAAATAGTAGAATTATTTTTCTAATATACTAAAGGATCTATCTATAGTAATAATTAGTATAATATTAATAAATAGTATATATAATTAAAAAAAAACTTATATTTGGATTAGTATTAGGCTCTTGAAAATAAGTAATATATTCTAGTTCTATATTTTCTGTTCTAATATAGAACTTGTTTTTAGAATGTGAATCATTAGTAATATTATTATCTAATATTTCTTTATTAGATTTAACTTCTTCTTTTTCTTTTTTAACTCTAAATATAATTAGTATATATTTAATAAATAAAAATAAAGATAAGTATATATACTTATAATTTAAATTCTTCTTTTAATATATTAATAATATCAGCCTCTATATTATGATAATAATATAATAAACCATTATATTTAAAATGTAATAGTTTAATTCTAGGGTTTAAAATTATCTCTAGTATATGAGGCTTATACTTATTAATATTAGAAGCAGTTAGCTTCTTATTAAAATAAGTAGATAATTTAACTACTCTTGTAGTTAAACTTTCTAATAAAATAGTATAATAAGCAGCTTATAAAAATATTAGTATATATATATATAGAAATAAATATAAAATACTTACTAGCTCAGGTAGTCTGTTTCTTATTTCTCTAAACTTTAATATTAACTTATTAAGTTTTTTATATATTTTATAAATATATAAAAAGCTTTTATTTAAGTTAATATAAAGCTGAGATTATAAGCGAATAGAAGGCTTTAAAAAGATTTTAAAAATAGATTTTAAATCTTCTAAAGCTTTAAATTTACTTTTAGTAAAAAAGAGTTTTTTAAACTTTTTATTACTAGTATAAGTAAAAATATACTCTAAAGACTCTCTTAGCTCTAGAGTAGTATTAATTATATTATAGGTAGAATTCCACCTAGTAGAATTATCTATAATATTATTAGTATATATAAGTAATTATATATATATATATATATATATATATATATATATAAATATATTATAGAATATTACTTACCTATAGGTATAACTATTTTTTATAGTTAGAAAGTAAAGAGCTTAATCTTTTAGCTCTATCTATACCTTCTAAAAATAATCTTTTAATTTTGCTAGTATATTTAACTATAACGCAAATTTTGCGTATATAATTAATAAGACCTATAAAAGTATTAGTAAATATATATATAAGTAAATATTGTTAACATATAACGTCTTATTATAATAATAATAATAATATAATAATATTCTACTTACTTAAATATTCTATATAAAATAAACAAATAGACTTTTATATATATAACCTTATATAAAAGTGTTCAGTTTATTATAAGATATAACTTTATAAATACTTATGTAATCCTTAATATTATGTAATCCTACTTATGTAATTAAGAGCTTTATAGCTTATGTTTCAGGTTATCTTTCCTCTCTTTTTTCTCTACTTTAGGATACAACCTGCTAACTATATCAACTAGAATTATTATAATATATATCTTCTCTATTAATTATCTATATAAATAAATACTTATAAATACTTAAAATTATTACATTTTATTATAATATATCTCTATCTATAACTTTATACTATATAGGCGTATATACTACGCCCCTGAATACTTTTATACCTATACTAATAGGTTATAAGTTTAGCTTAGAAATAACTTCAGTTCTTTTTACTTCTTTATTTATACCCTTCCTCCCTCTTAAGCTTTATCTATATATAAAGGCTATATATACTAAAAAATACTCTTTTAAACGATTTTCTATCTATACTACCTTTATAGAATCAGATATACTAGCTAGACTAGTAGTTTAGTTCTATAAGATATACTTTCTTTAAATCTATATAACAAATCCTATATAAATTAACTATACCTCTATTAATCTTTCCCTAAGCAGATAGTCTCTTACTTCTGCTTTATTTAACTTATATCCCTTAGATTATCTATTTAAACTATCCTCTAGTTTACTTTTAATCTGGTTTAAACCTATATTTATAACCTAACAGACTTCTTCTTAACTGATTTATTATATAGGATACTTATCTCCTTAGTTAGACTCTGGTCTAACTGAAGAAGATATTGATTAAAGAGAAGGAAAAAACTACTCTTTTTAATAGTTAAACCTTAGACCTCTAGGTTTATAGCTATTATATAACGTTACTGTATAAACTACTATACTATATATTTAATAGTTTCTTTAGTTATATAACCTTACTGTTGTTTAACTCTTATAAGGCTTATAACTACGCACTGCTTCCTATAAGGTAATAATAGCTAACCTTAAGGTTGATATACTTAAGCTTCTAGGCTTTGAGAATTATAAGGTATAGGCTATACATATTAAAGCTTTCTTTATAAATAAAGATATAACTATTAATTTAATTAAACTTGAATCTGAAAATAATACAGATAAAGGTAATAAGGTTTTAAGCTATATATAATTACTCTGTAAAGATAGTCTTTTAAGAGTAATTAAGGATGATAAAAGTGCTTTTAAAGCTTAGGATCACCTTAAAAAGCTATATAAGCCTATAGGTTTTATAAACGAGTTTTTAACTTGTAAAGAGTTCTTTAATACTTCTTTAGATAACTTTAATTCTATAGAAGAATATATTAATAAAATTAAAGAATTAACGGATAATTTGGCTTATAACCGGCTAAAACTACCTGATTAAGTAGTTATAGCTTATATACTTAATAGTTTAAACGAGACTTATAAGTCTTTTATAACCTTTATAACTTAGTTTCTAAGGGCTAACCTTACTGCTTATAACTTTAACTCTTTATATTTTAGTTTACTAGATAAATATAAGAGAAAAGGAAGTAAAGAAGTAGTTAATAATACTACTACTAAGGGTATTAAGTATAATAAAAAATAAAATAAAAACTAGGAAAATAATAAAAATAAGAATAAAAAGAAGGATAAGGATACTAAAATATCTAAAAAACTCTAGAAAAAACAGAAAGGTTTATACTGCAAAAATTGCAAGAAAACTAACTATTCTGAAGAAAATTGCGCTTTCTTATATCCTGAAAAAGCACCTAGTTAGTGGAAAAAACTTATTAATAGTGCTATAAAGGAAAAAGAGAAAGAAGTAGTTAATATAACTACTGCTAGTAATATTACTTCTTATATATTTTTGAATAATTTAGATTCTATGGAATTAATAGATTTATCTTCTGATAAAGAAGAAGAAGATATTATTTTTGGAAACGTAGGTTATACTACTATACCTCCTTATATAAATAAAAATACTAATAATAATCCTTCTTTAGGTTATTTAATTAACTAATCTGTTATTAAGGAATAAGGAAAAGTTAGGAGTTTTAACTAAATTGAAAAAACAGTTAATTTTTATATTAATACTGCAGCTACTATATATATAGTTAAAAACCACACTCTTTTAGTTAACTAAAAAATAATAAAAAAACCTATTAAATAGGGAGAAGCAAAAAGTCTTACATCTATACTAAAAGGTGATTTAATTATATATCCTAATAATAATAAAATTATATTAAAAAATGTTTATTATATATCTAAATTAGGTATTAATCTACTTAGTTAATCTAAATTAGATTTATTAGGTATTGCTTTTATTATATAGAAATAACTTATTTTATATAATATTAAGAAAGATTATATTATTGCTATAGGAGTAAAATGAAATAATTTATATTTCTTCTAATTTCCTACTAATAATAATAATAACTATATATATAATATTATAACTAATAAAAATATAAATAATAATAATAATAATAGCCTCTAAGTATAGCACTAACGTCTTAGTTATATATATATTTAAAGTCTTTTAAAAATAAAAGATAATACTATTTCAGATATAAATATAAATAATAATAATATAAATAATAATAAATTACTACCTTATAAAGCCTGTTTTGAAGGCAAATTTATAACTAAAGTGAGTAAATTACAGGTTTATAATAAAAATCTAAATTATCTAGATTATATAGCTTTAGATTTATATAGGCTTATAATACTTACTACTTATAATAAATATAATTTATTTATTATCTTTATAGATAAATATACTTAATTTATTTGGGGAAAATTATTTAAAGATAAATCTAAAGAAATTATAAGTAATGCTTTTCTTGAATTTTAAGCAGAAGTAAATAATAATAATAATAATAAAAGAATAAAAGAAATCTCTATTAATAGAGGTAAAGAATTTTCTAATAAATGTATTAAGACTATATATCTTAATAGTAGGATTATCTATAATATAAGACCTCTTTATATATATAAACCTAACAGACTTATAAAGCGTATTATATATACTATAATAAATAAAATAAGAATAATATTATATAACTTAGGTTTACTATATTACTTATAGGGTGAAGTTTTTTATACTACTCTTTATATATATAATAGGACTTTATATTCCTCTATTAATTATATAACGCCTTATAAATTAAAAAATAAAATAAAACTTAATATAAATAATATTAAGGTGTGGGGTAGCTTATGCTACTATAAGAATAAAAATCCTAAAATTAAGAAATTAGATATAAGAGTATGTTAAGGTTTTATAATTAATTATAGATCTAATAGGTATAAAATCTGAGATATGTAACTAAAGAGAGCTTTATAGTCTTATGATGTTGAAATCTTAGAGAATACTTTTATTTCTTATTATAAAGAGCTTTTTATAAGTATAAATACCTGCTTTAAGGATATTAATAGTAATATTATGCTTAATAATAATAGATAGAGTATTACTTAATATAATCTATAAAGAGATATATCTAGTTAATCTATTTCTTATAGTAATAAAAATATTGCTTTAAATAGTAATAATATTACTAAAGATTCTGCTCTTAAGAATCTAAGTGATGAGATTAGTATTAATATTAATAAAAATAATAATAATAATATTAATAATAATAATATTAATATTAGTAATAATAATTATAGTATTATATCCTATAATGATAGTTATAGTATTAATACTAATATGAGTATGACGAATAATGATAGTAAGAAAACTATTAGTATTAATAATGGAGAAATAAATATTAATAAATCTAAGTTTTTTATAGAAATCCCCTCTATAATAGATGAAGCTAAAAAAGACTACTAATGGGTTAATAATATAGTTAAAAATGATATTTTTAACGAAAGTGTATTATTATTTGTCCTAGAAGACTGCTCTGTCTTAAAGGATTATAAAATAAATAATAATAATATTATAACTGATAATAATAAAGCTTTATATATATTATTAGTTATTATATTAGATGAGCTCTCTAATATTAAGTAAGCTTTAAATTCTCCTTATAAAGATAATTAGATTCAGGCTATGTAATTAGAGATAAGTTAAATAGAAGATATTAATACTTAGAAAATTATATAAATATTTAATAATATTTATCTATTAGGTGGTAGATAGGTATATATTATGAAATTAAAAGATAAAATAAATAATACTTATAAATATAAAGTAAGATGGGTAGCTTAAGGTTTTAATTAATATATTGGTATTGATTATTTAGAAACTTTTTTTATTACTTGTAGACTTGAGAGCTATAGATTTATAGTAATTTTTGCTATAAAAGAAAGCTGGATTTTACTCTAATATGATGTAACTATAGCTTTTATTTATGCAGATATAGATATAGATATTTATACTGCTATATCTGCTGGTTTTATTTATAATAAAACTACTAATAAATTAGAATTTAATTCTAATTATAATTATAAATCTAAAAATAATAAATATTGCTGTAAGCTTATTAAAGCTTTATATGGTTTAAAATAAAGTTTTAGATTATGGTATAACTATTTAAAAGGAATATTATTAAAATTGGGATTTATTGTTTCACCTTATGATGAAGTAGTATATATATTAAATAAAAATAACTATAAAGCTATAATATGTTGCTATGTAGATAATATATTACTAGCAGCTAATAATACTGCTATTAGTGACTATATATATAATAATTTAAGGTGATATATTAAAATTTAATTATTAGGGGAGCTTAATATATTTTTAGGTTGTGAGTTTGATATAGATAGGTAAAATAAGTTTATTTTTATGTATTAAATGAAATATATAAATAAAATATTAAATAAATATAATAAAACTGATATAAACTTATTAATAACACCTATGAGAGATAATATAAAAATGTATATAAATAAAGGTTATGCAACTAAGGAAGAAATATTATAATTTTAACAGCAAATTGGAGCTTTGCTATATCTAGCTTTAAAAACTAGATTTGATATAGCTCTTGCAGTTAATATTTTATCTAGATATATTATAAACTCTTCTAAAGAGTATTTTTCTGCTTTAGATTATCTATAGGGTTATTTAAATAAATATCCTAATAAAGGAATTTATTATAACTGTAATAATAATATAATTTGGGATTTAATAGGTTATTTAGACTCTAATTGGGCTGCAGACCTAGATGATAGAAAATCTACTTCAGCTTATATATTTTGTTGGGGCTTATATAATATTATATCTTATGGCTTTATAAAATAAAAAACAGTAGCTTTATCTATTTGTGAAGCTGAATATATGGCTTTAACTGAATCTGTTAAAGAAGCTATTTATCTATATAATACCTATAATTTTAATCTTAAAAATTTAGGATTTAAATTAATAAATAAACTAAAAATATTTATAGATAATATTGCAGCTAAAAAACTAGCTGAAAATCCTGAATTTTATAAGAAATCTAAGCATATTGATATAAGATATCACTTTGCTAGAGACTCTTTAATAGATAAAAAGATAATGTTATTTTATATTAATACTAAATCTAATATTGCTGATATTTTAACTAAGCTCTTAGGTAAAGTTATATTTTTTGTATTATTAAGTATTATTTATAGTAATAATAATAAAGATAATAATAATAATAATAATAATAATAATAATAATAATATTATTACTGAAATAATATATTAGTTTTTCTCTTAATATTTTTACTTATAAGGTTATTTTATAAGAGTTTTTTTAAACTAGTTATATATATATTATATAATATAGGAATATTTTTCTTATTTTTCCTACTGGGTTTTTAAGTTTTTATACTTATAACGTATATATATGTTAAGTGAGTAAGCTATATACCTTTTAATCAACTGTATATACCTTAAGGGGGGATGTTAATATATAACGTCTTATTATAATAATTATAATAATATAATAATATTTTATTTACTTAAATATTCTATATAAAATAAATAAATAGACTTTTATATATATAACCTTATATAAAAGTGTTCAGTTTATTATAAGATATAACTTTATAAATGCTTATGTAATCCTTAATATTATGTAATCCTGCTTATGTAATTAAGAGCTTTACAGCTTGTGTTTTAGGTTATCTTTCCCCTCTTTTTTCCCTACCTTAGGATGTAACCTGCTAACTACATCAACCAGAATTATCACAATACATACCTTCTCTATCAATTATCTATATAAATAAGTGCCTATAAATGCTCAAAATTATCACATTTTATCATAACATATCTCTATCTATAACTTTATACTATATAGGCGTATATACTACGCCCCTGAATACTCTTATACCTGTGCTAACAAATATATATATATATATATATATATATATATATATATTATAATATAATACTTACTACTTAAAAGATTATCTGTTTCAGAGAGAATATTATCCTCTACTGCTAAATTATTATTAATTATACTAATATTTCTATTAGTATAATCTAATAATTTTTCTTTTATAGTAGTATTAGATATAAAATCTTTTAATATATCTTGTACTACTATATTAATAATGTGGGCAATATATCTAATATCGTTTTTAAACTCTTTATTTAAAGATAATTTATAATTATTTTTAAAAGAATCTAAAAACGTAGTATTATTAGATGTATTATCTCTAGTAATACTATATTATAATTAGTATATATTCTTTTAATAAGTATAATATATACTTACCTAAAGATAGAATCTAACTTTAGATTACTATACTTATTAAGAGAATCTAAAACCTCTTTATATAAATAAAGACTAGTGTGGGCTTCTTTAAGGTCTTTAAATACTATATATATATATTAGTATTATATATATATTTATATATATAAAGGGTATTTACTTACCTATAAGCTTATATATAAGCTTAAAGTCGCTATTAATATAGGTAAGTATTATGCCTAAATAGGTATCTTGAGGCTTAGAAGTCTATATATCTAAAGTTAAGAAACATTTTCCTAAACTTTTAATATTTTCTAGGATTTCTTTATCTATAATAGATAAAACTCTACTATAGGTAATATTAAGTAAATCCTTAATTTTATACCTATTTAAAATAGGATTAGACCTATAGATATATTAGTATATATATAAATATATATAAATATAAAGAATTTACTTACTTATTATAATAATTTAATAAGTTTTTAAAAGATTTAAAATCTAATATAGAAAAAGATAAATTATTTTCTACTATTAGATTTAAAATCTTTAAAGAAGCCTCTTCTTCTGTAAATTCTATAATAGTACTAGTGCGAGGTCTTTTTCTACTTTCTATAATAGAAAAAGGATTCTCTCTTAGTACTATATCTGATTCTATAATATAAAGTTAGTATATATAATAATAATATTTATAAATAAATATTTACTTTTTTTAAGATTTTTTTCTGATTTTTTGTTATAAGCAATAGTAGGGTGGGAGGTTTTATAGTGTTTAGTAAAGTTAGAAGTTTGAAAACCTTCTATCTTTATATTCTAGCTTTTATTACACCTATAATTATATTAGTATTAATATAAATAAATAATATAAATATATTTACTTATATAGTAATAACTTATATAAAACTAAGTTATTATTATATAAATATATATATAATAAAATATTTACTTATATAGTATAAGTTATTTTTATTTCTCTTTTCTTATTATAATTAATAGGTAAAAAAGACCTAATAAATAACTTGTTTTTAAAGATATAAGCCTTACTAGCTTTTAATTTATAGTCTTCTTTATTATATAAAGAGTTTTTAAATTTATTACTAATAAGATTAGTATTACTACTAATATTAGTAGTAGACTGAGAGAGGGGGTGATATATATGCAACGTAGTGAAGGCGATAATCACTTTTAACGCCCTAAGCGCCTTCAGTACCTTCACCGCCTTTAGCGCCTTAGGCGCCTTAACTATGCTAACTAACGTTAACGTAGCTAACGTATTAAATATAACTAAAGCCTCAAACATATAGAACGTAGCTAAAGCTATTAATATAGTTAACCTTCTTAATATATATATTATTATAACTATATTTACCCTATATAATGTTTATTAATTAGTAGTATAACTTTAATAGTTACTATCTCCTTTAAATTAAAGAAGATAGTTAATTCTATATTAATAGCTAACCCTATTAAATTTAAAAAATAAGTTCTAGCGTGTAGCTAACTCTATAAAACTTAAATAATAATAATATCGTATTAAACTCTTCTTTTAACTAGGAATATTCTAAAAAGATATAAAACCTTATTATTATATTTTAAAAGATATTAACTTATTTTAAAATAGAAGAAGATCTTAAAGCTAAATTACTTAAGCTTATTAACTATATAATAATTACTAACTTTTAAGCTATTTATAAAAACTATTTAGAGAAGTTCTATAGATATTTTATTCTAACTAAATATTTATTACTTAACTTTAGCGTTTAAGCTATAATTTTAATTATAGTATAAAAAGGATTTAAACGTTATATAATTAACTACTATAAATAAATTTAAACTACTAATCTGAAAAGAAAAGCTTATATTAATACTATAAAACTTAAAAATTAAGTATTAAAAACTTAGAGAGATAATCCTAATACGTTTACTAATTCTATTAAGTAATAGTATTATTTTAATATATTATATTGTATAAAATATATTAAGATTAAAAAAGTTTTAGGATAAGAACTTAACCTCACCTTACTCTTTAGTAATAATAGAAAGATAAGAAGCTATAAAACCCTAAATACTAGCTATATAGAGAAACTAGATAACTTAGAACTTTAATTCTAAGTTAATATTCTATCCTAAGATTAAGATTTATCAGTAATATTTTTAACTTTAGAGGAATATCTTAACTTTAGATAAAGATTTTTAAATAGTTTAATATCCTTATTTCTAAAGCTTAAAATACTAAGTAATTAACTATTAACACCTAACTTAACTACTAAGACTTTAATTGTATTATTAGAATAATTATCTATTATAATAGTAGATATAGTCTATTATATAACTAAACTTCTTTCTAACTAAGGCTAAAGTAGTATACTAGAGTTTAGTAATACTTAAAGTTATTATAGCTAAAGATAGTTTTAGTTTATTTATTCTAAATCTCACCTTACTTCGTTAAATATACCTAAAGGAAAGAAACCTATATTTAATAATAATATTAAAAATTAAACTAAAGATATTAAATAGGTTTCTGCTCTATAAAGAGACCTTAGTAATAATAATAATAGAAGTAATCCTAATAATAAGAAGGACTATAAAAATAAAGATTATAGTAATAGAGGAAGTAATAGTAATCTACTTAACTACTAATCTTTTAATACTTAATAAAGACCTATTAAACTAAAGTAGTTTAATAATAGAATATTAATTAACTATAATTTTCTATTCTTACTTATCGCTTCTAATAGAGATTATATTATCTACTTACTATTTAGATCTCTAGCTAGTAATATAAAACGTTCTCCTCTATATTTTAAAATAGATATAATTAAATTATTTAATCTACCCTTATATAATAATAAAGTTAATAATATCTAAATTAATAGAAGTTTAAAAATAGTTTATTAAAATATATATTATTTTATTAACACTATTAATAGCTATATTAAATCTAATAATAGTAATCTTATTATAGCTACTTTAAACCTCTATTAAACCTTATTTTATTATATATTAGACTAGTATTATACTAATTTAATTAATAAAGAGAAGTTAGCTTTTAAAGACCTATAAATTAGAGTTATATAATAAAAAGAGATATTACTTAAAAGATTTCATCTCCTATATAAGCTTACTAAATTATAACTAACTAAAAGATAATACACCTTAGGTGATATTTATAATTAATATAATATTTATTATTAGATAACTAAAGTAGCTTAGCTTTACTATAATACTAAAGAGTTTAAGTTGAAAATATTATTAATAATATATAATAAGATAGATATTAAACTTATTATAAGTATTTTAAAGCTTAATAGACGTACTAACTATAATAAATTTATAGTTAGTTTGTAGAGAATAGTACTAAAATAGTATAGAATAGTGATTAAAAGATTATAGCGTATACTTTTACTATTAATAACTAGAAGTAAGTATATAGGGATAACTTCTATATATTTAACGTTAGAAATAACCATTAAGCTTTCTTTTTCTTTAACTTATTATCCTTTCTATATAAAGCTAAAAGATTCTAAGCTTTTAAGCTTAGTATCTGCTAAGAATACTAAAATAGTAGTAAATATATCTATTAAATTATTATTAGCTTATAATAAGTTAATAATATTTAAAAAGCTATAAATATATTTTAAATATAAATGTTAACTTAATTATTATAATTAATGTAATTAATATCTAAAAGCGCTAAGTTATCTATTAATATATACTATATTAGAACTTAAACTTTAAGGTGATAATCCTAATATTAATAAATCTTCTAATAATAATAACTATAATTATATCTAATATAATAAAGCTACTAATACTTCTGAAGCTTATAATAAAGACTTAGTTATTAGAACTAATAATAAAGATAAAAACAAATAGCTATAAGAGGAGATAGATTATATTAATATTTTATTATAATTAGTAAAGAAGTATATATTAAAAACCTTAGGATATCTTCTTTATTATAAAGATAAATACCCTCTATTTAATACTACTTCCTTTTTAAACTTTATATTAAGTAATTTTAAAATCTATTCCTATAATATTTATTTATATAATTTAAAACTATATCTAGATTTTAATAGTATCTTTATTTACTAAACTCTTCCTTTACTATAGCTAAATACTACTATTATTAGTTTAGTTAAGCTTTAATATTATAATAATACTTATTCTTATAAATATACCTATACTAAGATTATTATTTAAAGCTTCTAAGATAGACCTCTAGTTATAATTTATGTTAATACTAGTATAAACTGCTTTATTATTAGTAAAACCTGTTTTTACTAATTTTATATTATTACTAAATAACTTAAGGTGTTTAAGTTATAAAAAGTAAGAAGTATAAAGATAATTACTTAGGTTAGGCTGCTAGCTTAGTATTATGAGATTTAACTAGTATTAGCTGTAAAAGCTAAGCTAATTCTCCCACCTACTACTAATAACCTTTAGGTTATGTAACTTTCAGACTTAAACTTCTTCTTCACCTCTACGCTTTTCTGTCAGACTTCAACTATTATAATAAGCTAAGTTAACTGCCTTCCTCTAGCTGCTTCTATTTTTATTAGTCTCCTAAAGCTCCTCTAAGCTGCACCTACCCTTCACGTTATATTTAAAGTCTCCTCTGCTGTTCAGAAGTCTGTATTGCTCTGCTAGGTATAGAAGCTTTAAAGCCTCTATGCTGTTATGCTGTTTAGATAATATCTTCTGTCCTGCTGTATAGTCTTAATAAAAAGCCCTACTGCTATTAGCTATATTCTTAATATATTTACCTTTCCTAACTTACTAACCTCTTAAACTGCTTTAGCTATCTTAAAGAAGTATATAAAGTAATTATAAACGTTAGGATTATTATTAATAGCCTTAACTAGAGCTATATTAATCTTAAAACTATATAACTCTATATTATTTATAATTTTAAATAAGTATTTCTAAGTGAATTTAAGAAGAGTTTTCTTATTAGTATAGATAAAATTACTATACTTATTGTTTTTAATTTTCTTAATTTTAGTCTCCTAAATTAAGTTATCTAGCTTAGCTTTACTTAGCTTATACGTAGATATAATAAAAGAGAAATGTATTATAAAGTATTATTACGTTTAGGAGGATATAAAGAATAAGTTTAAAGCTTTAAAGCTTTATTTGAAGTAGTAGTTAAGTTTTTATACTTATAGCTATAATAACCTTTTTAGCTATAATAACCCTTCTAGTTATAGTAGTAAAAAGTTATACTATTAAGTTTATACTTTTAAGTATAGGTTTAAGTTATTACTAAGTAGCTAATAATAGTGTTATAGATGATGTTCTTATAAGTATGTTTTACTACTTACCTACTTACTCTCTTTTATATAGCTAGGGCTAGAGATAAGTTAAGCTAAGCGTTAATAACCAGTCGTAATATAAGATTTTATTTATTTACTTTATTAAGATTAAGTATAAGTTAAAATACTGCTATTAGGTTTAAAATATTATAATATACTATATAGGGTAAACTATAATACCTACTTATATAGGTTAAGCACTTTATAATATATAATTACTTAGGTTATTTTTTTAATACTTATTTAAGGTTAATTACTAAGTAGATATATAGTAATTATAGAACTTTAAATAAGTACTTAGTTAGTATTTTACTTTAATATTAGTTTACTTATAGAGTAAGACTTTAATATTCTAAATAAAATTAATATTCTTAACTTTAAATCTTATATTTATATTTAGTTATATAGGAATCTTTATATACTTTTATAGATTTACTCTAAAGTTCTAATAAAAACTTTTATTATATATATTATAACTAACGTAGTAATTCTACTATATAATTAAGTAACTTTTTAGATTATTAAACTTTTAGAGTTAAAATAGAATCTTTTCTATTTAGTTTAAAATAAGAGGAGTATATATTTATATATATAGGTAACTTACTATTTGTTCTAATTATTAATAACGCTTCTTACCTATTAAAGATTAAATATAAAACAAAACTCAGAACGCTATCTCCTTTTAAATCTAATAGTTATATCGAACTATAAATATATAATTATTTTTAAACTGCAATATTAATATTATTATGTAAATATCTAATATATTATTTAATATTCTATCTTTTAGATTAAAAACTTATAATTTTAGTTTAGCTATTTAAAGAATTAGCTACTAACTAGGCTTAGTTTTCAGACCTTAATACTAATAAATCTCTTATTTCTTAAAAAGCTACTAAAAATAATCCTATACTAAAATAGGGAGATATCTATAAAAGAACTATTAATATAAATAGTAAAATAGGTATTACTAAGCTAAAAAGCTTACTTACTATTATTACTAAAAAAAGCGTTTATATCTATAATCGTAGTAAAGAGGCTGTTTAATATCTTAAGGAAGTAATCTCTTGTTATCCTAAGGTTTAGGTTAATTAAAGACTAATTAACTTTCTAGAAGACTAATATTTATGTATTAAACTTATTAATAGCTAGTAAAAGATAAACGTAGGATAATATCTATATCTAGCTAGTAAAGAAAATAAGAAGTTAATTAATACTATCTTTAATAAATTACATGCTTAAGACTAAATAGAATAGGGAAAATCTAAACTAATACTATTTAGAGTTTTTATATTTATAATATAGCGTATTGTTAATAGTAAATATAAAAGTTAAATAGTTATTAATCTATATACTCTAAATAAAGCTATAGTTCTAGATATATATCTTATACCTCTCTAGTAAGATGTTATTAAGTATCTAAAAGGAAAAGCTTAGATTACTATTATTAATACTTAATTATTTTTTTACTAATTCCTTATTAAAAAGGAATATAGAGAATATTTTATAATAGTTAGTTATTAAAGCTAAAAGTAGTTAAAAGTAGCTCTAATAGGTTTTTATAACTCTCTTATATATACTTAATACGTAGCTAATAAGTTACTATAACCTTATAAGAACTTTATTTATATTTTTATTAATAATATTATTATAGTATTTATAAACCTTAAAAGTTATTTAAAATACCTTAATACTGTTTTTAAACTATTTACTAATATTAGTTTATTACTTTTAGCTTAAAAGTCTTTTATTAGATATTTATCTATTAAATTATTAGGATTTATTATTAACACCTTTAGTTTATCTAATATATAGGATTATGTTAATGCTATTATAAAAATAAAATACCTTTATAACCTATATTAGCTTAAATATTAGATTAAAGCTATAGGATTTCTTTAATATATTATTCCCTAATATAGCAATTATATTTAACTACTATAACTATAAAAAATATTATTACTTATATAAGCCTACGCGTAGAGTAAAGATAAAAATATAACTAGAAAAGCGTTCTATAGAAATATATATTTCATTCTAATTAATAAAGAGATTATTAGTTTTAATAATATTAAGAACGCTTTAATAGATAATAACGCTCTGTTTCACTATAATCCTAATAAATAACTTTTTATTTAACTAGATTTATTAAAAGAGTATAGGTATTTAGTATTAATTTTCTAACTAAGAGATAGTATTATCTAGAAACCTAGAAACTCTATTAAACGAATAGATATACTACTTATTATATATATAAATAAAGTACTTAATATAGCTAAATAAAAATATTAGCTAATAGAACTTAAAGTAGTTTATCTTATATAAGCAGTTAAGAAAAGTAGACTATTAATAAGATTATCTTATAATAAACCTACTATTATTCTCACTAATTATTTAGTAACTTATAATATTATTAAGTAAACGTTGTTATAAACTAAAAATAAAATAAGATTAAATCTTTATCTTACTTTATTATCTAAATACCTCAGCTAATTCCTACTAGTATACTACTATATCCTAAGAATATCTAATATTATAGTAGATACTTTTTTATACTTACTAACTACTAAAGTACTAATAGAAGACGTTAGTAAACTTAATAAAGTATAGGATAATATACTAATAGAAGTTGATTTTATAATAGAAACCTTATTAGATAATAATTTCAAAGTTAAACTTATCTAAATATACGAAAAGTTAAAGTTATAAAAGAAAATATATAATATATTAAGTAACTAATAAGATAATATTAAACTTAACTTTATTATATATAATAGCCTTCTTTATCACGTTAATTACTATAGTTTTAAATAATAACTTTATATATCTAAAGAAATAGTAACTCTATTAATTAAAAAGGTATATAATAACTATTATTATTTCAGTAAGTAATAGACGTAGAAAGTATTAAATAATAATTTTTATATTTAAAAATTATATTATTAAATAAAAGTATATATTTAAAATTATCCCTATTATAAAATACTTAGTATAGATTATTAACCCTTATTAGGAACTATATAACTAATTTTAACACTACTTATTCTATTTTATATTATTATAATAGATTTTATTATTAATCTTCCTAAAATATTATTAAGATATTTTAGCTATAAATAAGAAAACTTTCTACTATTTAATACTATTCTTATAGTTAATAATCAATTCTCAAAAGTAATATTACTTATCTTAGGATATTTAATATATACTACTAAGATCTAAAGATATTTACTTTTATAAAAACTCTAATATAGAAACTAAGGAATTCCTAAAGTAATTATTTTAGACTGTAATTACAAGTTCTTATTAAAGTTTTAGATATCACTTTAGACTAAACTTAATACTAAGCTAAAGTTTTTAACTATATATTATCTATAAATCAATAGAATATTAGAAAAAAAAAACTAAACTATTAAACTAGCTATTCAGTATTTCTTAAATATTATAGATAATAATTAAAGTAAGCTACTTCTTAATCTCTAATATAATCTAAATAATACTTACTCTTAAGTAATTAGCTACTCTCTAAATTAAATCCTTTATAGTATAAATATAAATAATACCTTAAATATCTTAAGAGACTTAAATCTAGAACTTAACTATAAATTATTCTAAGAAAAAGTAAAAATTTTAATTACTATAGCCTAGCTTTATATAAAAGAATACTATAATAAAAAACGCTATTCTATTATATTTAAACTAAAAAATTAAGTATACCTCAAAATAGGATCAAAATATTTTCTACTAGAACGTTTAATATTAAAGTATAGCTATTAATATATTCTTTTCAAAGTTATTAACTAAATAAGTAAACTAGCTTACTATTTAGATATTCTACTAAATATAAATATATATCTAGAAATATTAGTAACTTAACTTATAGTAATACTAGCGCTTAGTACTAACCCCTTTAATTAGTAAGATAATTACTATAGCTTAATTAATATATAAGAAGATAAGGATATATATTAGCTTAAGTTATATAAATATTTTAAGGTTAAAAGTATTCTTAAAAAGTAAATAACTATTTAAGAAAAAGTCTAATACTTAATTAAATAGAAAGAATATCTACTTATTTATACTATCTAGATAGATAAAAACGTAATAAATATAGATAAACTTATTTCTACTTTTAAAAAACGTAAGTATAAAATAGAATAACTATACTAATAAGCCTAAGCTTAAAAACTAATAGCTAGTCTAGAAGAATAAACCCTTAAACCTAGAGAAAAGCCTAAACAACTAGCGTATAAAAAAGAACGACTAAAAAAGGATTTAACTTAAATACTTAATTAATAAAGCACTAATTTAAAATAAAACGCGTAACGCTTAAAGTATATTATTTAGTCTTTATAACTATAAGACATAGCATAGATCGTCTATTATTAATATATAATAGGGTTATTTATACTTACTTTATAGCTATATATAACTTTATATATTTACCCTTACTATAATAAGTATAAATAAGAACTTTTATAACTTTAACTACTATTCTCACTTAAAAGTTATTCTCTACTTTAAACTATTAGCTAATAGTAAAAATTAGAACGACTAGTTACCTATATAAAAGAAATAAATATATTACTAGGTAACTACTACGCTTATTACTACTATCTCGCTTAACGTGGTATTAGTGTTCTTCTCTCCTATATATATATATATAACACTTTTATATTCTATATTTATATTACGTAGTTCCTAGCTATTAATACTATTATTATCTTCATTTTATTTATTATAATTATTATTATTAGCATTTCTTAATACCTTTAGTATAAGCTATATAGCTAATACCTCTATCTTATTTAAAGTATATTATTATTATAGTATATTTATACCTAAGGTTTAGTATTAGCTAAATAATTATTATATAAAGAATAACTAGCCTCATATTCTTTATACTATTAATCTTATATATTACTACGCCCCTAATATTAAAAAGGAAGATTATATTAAGCCTGCTTATTATATCTATAACTTTATTACTTTCTAATATACTATTAACTTTAAATAGAAGTATTATAGTAGTAATAAAAACATCTTAAAACGCTTATTTATTATCTATATAGGTATTAACGTAGTAAATATTAATCGCCTTAAGTCTACTAAGCTTTATAAGTTTCGCTAAAGATTCCCTTTAACTATCTCCTTTTATAATTAACGTACTATTAACCCTACTTCTTAAAACTCTTAATACTATCTATCTTCTAAGGAGTTTATTAATATTAATAACTATAGTAATATTACTAATAGTAATAACTCTAACTTTAAGTCTAATATTACTTAGGAGACTATTAATATTAATGGTATAGTTAAGCCTAAGCTAAACGTTCCTACTATTAATATAGTAACTACTAAGTATACCTCTCCTATAGTTAATACTATTCTTAGTATAGCTATTTATACTAAGTATATTAGTATTATTACTAATCTCTTTAAAAGCTTCTAAAACGCTTATAATAAGCTTGTAGCTACTATTACTAATAATAATAGTAATACTATTAAGAAGATTAGTACTAATATTATTACGTTTATTACTACGATTAGTAAAGAGAATAATATAATTAAAGCTATAATTTTTAAAGCTATTACTACTAATATATCTAGCTACTTTAGTTTTAAGAAGTATTTTAACTATAAACGTAATACTTTATCTACTAATATTAATAATATTAATATAACCTTATCTAAAAAAATAGCTACTACCTCTAATATGTTTAACTCTAGTATTTTAATTATTACTTACACTACTAACTTATTTACTAACATAGTTATTACTAATACTACTATAAATAACTATACTAATAGCTTTTATTACTTTACTAAAGCGTATAACGTTACAATCTACTCTTAAATATCCTTTAAGTATTATTACTACTATATTATAATCATCCCTATTAATAACATATTAACTAGCTATATATTTAAGATAAACGCGCTTATCTATAATATATATATTATCTATAGTCTATATATATACTTAAAGGCAATTAAGGTCTTTATTAAGAACTATATTTATCCTAGTAATAAGTTTAGTATAGTTACACCTTAATTTATAATAAAAACTATACTTAATATACCCTTCTCTAGTGTTTATACTAAAGATAATAAGTATATTACTACTAATACGATAGAAGTATATAAAAAGGGTAACACTAACGCCTTAAACTACCTCTTTAACGTTAAAACTAATAAAGCTAAAACTATTTTAGCTATCTAGTCTACTAATATTAATAACGTTTATAGCGTTTATAATAAGATAGTTAACCTTATTTACTCTATTATATTAGTTAAAGACTTCTTTATTAAAGCGTTTACTAAAGTAACTAACGCTAATAAAGAGAAGTATATTAAGTACTACTAAGATATTTACTAGCTTACTAAAGCTTACTACGTTTTACTTAGTAAGATCTCTTAGTATATTATTAACGTTAATAATAATAAAGAAAAGTATATTAACGTTATAGTAGTAAACTAGTATAGCTTTACCTAATTAATATATATACTATTCTCATAATATTTATAATACCTACGTTTAGATATTTTATAGAGAGAGACTATAAGTTATATTAGTAATAATATAAATATAGAATAGGATAAAAAGGAATAGCGTTAGGAATATATTTAGATAGTATATTAGCTACAATAAAGTATAAATTAAACTTATACCTATTATTATAGATAATATCTTTTTCTTTTCTTAGTAGTAATTAATATATATATAACGTAGTGAAAACGATAATTACTTTTAGCGTTCTAAACGTTTTCAATACTTTTACTGTTTTCAGCGCTTTAGATACCTTAACTACGCTAACTAACGTTAACGTAGCTAGCATATTAAACATAACTAAAGCCTCAAACGCATAGAACGTAGCTAAAGCTATTAACGTAGTCAACCTTCTTAATATATATATTACTATAACTATATTTACCCTATGTGACGTTTATTAGAGGGGGGCTAGAAGCCCTACTAAGTGAATCTATAGTAAAAGAATCTATTATAAAAGAATATTTCTTTTATAAGAATATAAATAGTATTTTAAAGAGGTTATAATAAAGGGTGTTAATAGTATAGTTATACTTATTAGTATAAAAAGAGAAAGAAAAGAAAGAGAATTTAAGGAGGGGGGAGGCTTAGTTTTATAGTTAGCTAGAGATTCTATTACTTTCTATTAGTTTCTAAAGTATTATTAATACTTAACTAGTATTAATAATATATAATTAAGTATTATTAATAGCTAAATAAGTATTATTAATAGCTAAATAAGTATTATTAATATTAATAATATAATGTTACTAAGTAGAAGTTTCTAGAAATAGAAAGAAACTTAAAGAAACTACTAGAATTTCTATTAATAATATAATATTATTAATATATTATTAATATATTACTAATATATACTACTTATATAGCTTTATTATAAGTATAAGTATAGTTACTATTAATAGTATATTATAGAAACTTCTAGAAATATATAGAAAGTAATAGTAACTTAAAGAAACCTAAAGAAACTACTAGAATTTCTATTAATAATATAATATTATTAATATATTACTAATATATTACTAATATATACTACTTATATAGCTTTATTATAAGTATAAGTATAGTTACTATTAATAGTATATTATAGAAACTTCTAGAAACTTCTAGAAATATATAGAAAGTAATAGTAACTTAAAGAATACTAAAGAAAGTAATAAAATTAATATTATAAATATTAATTTATAGTCTATATACTACTATAAATAATTTAATAATTTTTTTTTAATTTTTTCTAGAATTAATGGATTAATATAACTATATATTCTATTTATAGTAAAAAAGTTACTATAAATAGTATATTTTATACTAATTAGTATACTAATAGTATACTAATACTAGGCTAGTATTTTACTAGTAATACTAATACTAGACTAGTATAAACTTTACCCTACTAGTACTAGACTTACTAGTACTAGACTAGACTAATACTAATTACTAGTAGTATTTTTTCCAACCCTGCGGTGCACTAGCGACGCCTAAATCTTTCCCGCCCGTGGTGTCTGTTTGTCTCTTCCCTGTACCGCCAAGGTACGTCATTGACTCAGCTAATCGCGGCAAGAAAGCCAACGAACGCCGCCGTCCGTCTTTGGCGCGCTTCCGCAACGAAATCGTCTTTGACGGGATCTTTGACGGTTGCAAACCGGCCGAGGAACGGCTTGGGACTCAGCTTTAGCGCGACCGCCTCCGCAGTCTCTTTGCGCCCAGACACCTGTATCGGCATGCATTTGCCCACGGGGTTTCATGCATCATACGAGTCTCCGCATCTCCATCGTTCCTGTGATCGATAAATATGCAGCTTTATCACTGCCGGGACTGGATAACGATACCCCGGCAGCTTGGTAGCAACAGACATGACAGGACGGATGGCCCAGAGCTGAGTTTCCCAGGCCGCCGTCTTATCTTGCCGAGACAACCCACCCTCAGCGATTGTCCCCAAATCGTGGAAATGGGTCCCTTTAACCCCCCTCACAGTCTCCGCGGCGCCGTCCTAGCACTGTTAGCTCGCCCTCTAAGTCCCCACCCCAAGTAACCAATTCCCCCCACAACCGATAACGCGACGCGACGCGACTTTTGCATATTACAACTCATAGATCATCCTAATTAATCCCTTTTTTTTTCTATTATAATAACAGAAATAAATTCTTTTAAAAATACTATAAGGTTTTTTATACTCACTTATACCCTAGAACACCTTACTAGCACTATTATAGCTATATAAGCTAGTTAGCTTATCTATATAGCTATAAAGTAATAAGAGGTGCTATATATAACTTTATATAAACGCTTCTAAAATGCTATATTAATCTAAAAAGTAAAAAAAAGCTAGTAATACCTTAATATTAAGTAAGAAGTATTTCTAACGTTATAAATACTTATATAGAGTAACCTTAGCTTTACCCCTAGCTATTAATATATATAAATCTTTACTAAATAAATCCTCTATACTAGAAATAATATTAAACCTTTTAAAAAGAAATAGATAGAAGGTTTTCTATACTATAACTTTATAATAAAAACCTTTAAAATATAAAAAATTAATACCTACTATTAAGATATTTTAATTAATAATATAAAAAGGTTCTTTAATATTTTAGCTTTCCTAGAAGTTAAGAAGATCTCTATAAACTTCTAATAGAATATAAATAAAATAGAAATTATAGAGAGAGTATAAAAAGATAATTTAATACTAAGATATTCTAAAAAGCTTTTAATCTTTATTTAAAGCTTAAATAAATATACTTAGATATTTATTATTAAATATATTTCTATAAATAATAAGTATTTAGCCCCCTTTATTATTTTTAAAAAGAAAACTATCTAGTAGTAATAATTCTCTAAAAAACTTAATAATTTTAAAAGATAATACTTTATATTATCTTAAAATAGCTAGATATTAAATTCTATAAATATTAAATAACTAGAGAAAGTATTTATCCTATTAACTATAGAAAAAGCTAAAAAATATTATTCTAAATATCTTCTTATTATAAATAGCTATAAAAGCTATATATCTAATAATTTTATATAAAAATACTTTATTAATAATATTTACTTAGTTTATTTACTTATATATTTATTATACTTTATATAACTTCTTAATATATTAATCTTCTTACCTCTAAAGAAAACTTATAGATATTACTTTAAAAAATAAAACTATATACTTAATTTTATACTAATTAAGAAGTAAAACTTCCTCTAATATTATTTATATATAAAAGATAATATTATATATTTATATATTATTAGAATAAATTAGAAAGTAATAAGGATATAACTTATTAATATAGTAAAGCTATTAATAAATTAGTTCTTTTATATACCTACTCCTATAGACGTTCTATACACCTCTCTATAGTATAATAAGTCTATAAATAATAAAGTATTTATAGAACTATATATATTAAAAAACCTAAAGTTTTCTACTAATTTATACTAAAATTAATAGATTTTTAATAGTAAAATAAAGTTAGAATTTTAAAACGTTAATCCTATTATTTATATACTATTCTTTATAAAAATTAATAAGTAATTAAACCTTAATAATATAGCTATAGTAAATAACTAAAATATTATTAAATCCCTTAAAGTATAAGTTAAAAAATATAAACTAAAAAAATATATAAAAATTAAACTAAACCTAAATAAAAGGTTTATAATAATTAAATAGATTTATATAAAGAAATAGGAGGTCTAGAACTATCTAATTAAAGTAGAAATAATATTAATTAATAGTAAATATTCAGATAATAAAGAGAGTATAAAATCATATATTAAAGTTATAAGTTTATAGAGATATTTAGCAAAACATCAATATATAATTATTAAGTTGAGGGTGTAGATACATATGAAATAGCGTTATCGGTTGTGGGGGGAATCGGTTACTTGGGGTGGGGACTTAGTCGTTTCCCCTCGCAAGATGCACGATCTCGGACGATGCGTCCCGAGTCCCATCACCGATGACCGGTGCCGTATTGCGCCATGAGGAGGATCCTTATGCCCCCAGTAGCCGCGCGTGCTTGTATTTAACAACTTTGACGTGTCGTGTCTCGGTGCGCGCGCTGAAGAATCTCTCTTATCGTGAACTGTCTTACACACTCGACTTAACGCGCCGCGACACGGAAAATCGTTACCGACTTTGAACACGACAGAATGGGCAGTCTTAAGACGGAAGGTTCCGCTCCTTGGGAGTTGGCCGGCGCCAAGAAGCGCGAGGCCCTCGCATCGTCTATCCCCTCACAATGGCGCATCCCGCAGGACCTGCTCCCTCCAGCGTCCCAGGAGGACGTCACGGGGTGGCCGGAGACGTCGGGCTGGTTTACCCCAAAGGAGCTGGCCATCACCGAACTCAACGCCGCCGAGCTGCTTCCCAAGCTTGCGTCTGGAGAACTCAAGTCTATCGACGTCACCAAAGCCTTTTGCAAACGCGCTGCGGCGGCGCATCAACTTGTAAGCTTGAGTGTGATCGCATGGGGAAGTAAAATCAACTGGTGCTGACATTCGCGTGCAAAAGACCAACTGCCTCTCTGAAACATGCTTTGACCGCGCCTTCGCAAAGGCGCAAGCTCTCGACGAACACCTTGAGCGCACCGGCAAGCCTGTCGGACCTTTCCATGGATTGCCGATCTCGCTCAAGGACAACTTCAACCTAAAGGGCTTGGACGCCACAGTCGGAATCGCCTCGCACGTGGGCAACCCGGCCGAGTACGATGCTGCGCTGGCGACACTCTTGGAAGAGGCCGGTGCCGTGTTCTACGTCAAGACCAACGTCCCTACCGCGATGATGATTGCCGAGTCGGTAAACAACGTGTTTGGACGAACAGTCAACCCGAGAAACAGGAATCTCACCAGTGGCGGAAGTTCGGGTGGAGAGTCTGCTCTGATTGTGATGAAGGGCAGCCCTTGGGGCATCGGCACAGATATCGGTACGTCTGCACGAATGAGTTCGCAATACTCGTCTTCGTAGCTAATCAGTGGGTTGCAGGTGGCTCCCTGCGCATTCCGGCCGCGTGCACCGGCATCTTCACCCTCCGCCCCTCATTCGGGCGCTTCCCCACTCTCGGCTGCCGATCCGGCATGGGCGGCCAAGAAGCAGTCCAGTCCGTCAACGGCCCGATGACCCGAACCATCACCGACCTCGAGCTCTACAGCAAGACCGTCGTCAACCGCCAAACCTGGCAATATGACCCCCGCTGTGTCCCCATCGCGTGGAGAGAAGTCGAGCTCCCCAGCAAGCTGAAGATTGCTGTCATGTGGAACGACGGCATGGTCAGGCCAACTCCTCCCATCGCACGCGCCCTCCGCGAGACCGTGGAGAAGCTCAAGGCAGCAGGCCACGAGGTGATTGAGTGGGACCCGAAGGACCAGAAGGAGGGCCTGAGTCTGCTTGACCGCATGTTCGTCGCGGACGGTGGTATTTCCATCAAGAAAGAGTTGGACAAGACGGAAGAGCCGTGGAGACCCGAGATGGCGGCCTACTCCAAAGCAAAGGAGCTCGGCACCTATGACATGTGGCAGCTTCACCTGCAGAGGACGGCGTTCCAGAAGAGGTACCTTGACCGCTGGGTTGCGGCGGGTATTGACGCTATCTTGTGTCCTACAACGCCATTTACAAGTGTCAAGAACGGCACTTTCAAGCATGGTGAGTTGTGCACCTTGAGTAAAAGCGAACAAGCATGCTAATAGTGATGCAGTGGGATATACTGGAGTTTACAACGTCCTCGACTACTCTTGCGTGTCGTTCCCCACTGGCTTGTCTGCGGACAAGAGTGTGGACGCACCTAGCTCGGGAGAGACGCCGCTGAGTCCAGTTTGTGAAGCAGTTCATGCCGAATGTGAGTATCATAACAGAAGAACCTCATTTACCATTGCTAATTATTGTTTCAGACGACCCGAATGATGTTCATGGAATGCCGATTAGCTTGCAACTTGTTGCTAGACGCCTAGAGGAAGAGAAGGCAATCGCCATGGTTAAACAAGTACTAGAGGTCATTTGAAGTGAGCCGATAGACAAATAGAATAATATGCTTCGATTATTGTCAAGCTTGAGATGGCTTTGCAGCATTGAGACACTGATTTACGACTATGAGACAGGCGTGGGAACATTCCAATAATGAAAACACCATGCACTGGAAATCGCCACATAAAGTTTAGAGCAAGGTATGTTAGCGCACTGGATTCGGCTCCAACAATGGGCAACTAAGATTGCGACTACTCTTTTAAGAGAATGTTGTAGGGACTGGAAGCAAGCTATTGTCACACTTGGCACTCCATGAAATAAGCACTCTGGAACTAATTGCCATGTCATCTCCAGCTGAAGACGTCAGGAGAAGACCTATTATAGCAAGAGAGACCAGCTCATTCTAGTCTCGACGTCCTCGACCAGCAAATAATGATTGTAAGGTTCAGAAACAAAATCAGCATTCCCGTCAATTCTTGTACACAGGTGTAATAAAACATGGGCCCATGTTAGCAAAGGGTGGAGGCTGTGAGCCTTCATGTACTACTAAGCAGGTGGTGTATGCCGTGTCGCCTGGTGAATGACGATTGTAAACTTGTCTTTTTTTTTTTTTTTTTAAACGCCTGCTCACCGGCTTCCAGCACAAAACGTGTCATGCATGTAGCTTGAAGTCAACTTGGAGAATCCTCTCGATTTCGATTAGAGGCCTAAGACGAAAGCAGATGTAGATCCTCTGTGAGAAACTTGGCACTAATTTGCTCAACCAAGAGCCGACGTTCGCAATCTCTGAGAAACGCATCTCAATCGCTTCAAATTGATGTAGAGAGATTGATTCCAGCCTTGATATTCAACAATCTGTCTGCGGTCGCAAAATTTTGTTGAGCCGTCCACGACCGTGGTGATGCAACCCAAAGCAAGACAGACTGGAAATAGCCCTTGACAGCTATTCGTCATTTTAAATCCTGTTTTCTGTGCTCCTTCTCTCGCAAATGATCCAGCGAACCGGGGGTCATGCGGCCAAGACAGTTGATGCATCTGGCCAAGACCCTTGGCGATCACATCCCGCCAGCCAAGAACCTTGGCCGCTCTTGGCTGGACTGCCATCTTCAACCCACAATACAGGATGCGGACCTAAATTGAACGTCGTTTGAATGTTTCTCTTCTCTGCCCAATACACATCGTGACTTTTTAGCCCTGGGACAAATGAAGATGGCATTTCTGAGTCGCTGGCGCCAAGCGTGATGGTCGGCCGATCAACAAGACTGGACTAGCAGCTGGAAAATGGTGGGGAAGTTCGCTATTTGGTGCAATCAGTGCTGTGATGGACGATCTTCCTGAGTCGGTGACGGCGAAGCGCCGACATAGCATGATCCTCAGGCCCTCGCTTCTATCCCATCTCAGTTTCTTCTCCGGTAAGATCGGCCGTTCCCGAAGTGCTAAAAACATCTGTGAAGTGGACCTACGCCGGCTGTGTTTTCACTTCTGGCTTGTCCCCTCATTTGACTAGGATCATCAATGGCCGAGGTTCATCCCATTTCACCGCTCGCCAATTGTAGCCCATTTTGTTGACACGTTCAACATTCAATCCACCTGCCCAAATTGCAAGTGACTGTTCTGTTCAATGCATTCTTTGCCCGCGAATACAAGTAAAAGACAAGACTTCATGCTGAGACATCAACACAGACTACAACATCCACACAAACGGGGCACATCCGAACAGTTCTTTGCCTCGGCATCTCGTCGCTATTCCCGGCTCCGCGCCGGGAGCTACCGCAATTAACCTTACGTACCATTTGACGGGAACGCTGAAAAAAATAACCTTGATTCAAGTGCACTGATAACGGACATCGCCGCAGAACCCCAATACTGCGCCTGTTTGTGTATATCTTATATGCAATCCATGCTAATGATTCGACCGCTGGTCCCTGGCTCCCTGCCCCTGGATATTACCCCATGCCACCTACCATTTTTGCGATGAACCGCCGCAATGAGCCTTCCTAACTTGCTTAGCGGAAAGCGTGGAACCACAACATAAACACCCAATTACTCCTCTTCCCGTGCTCCCGTCTCTTCCCCCCCGCCCACATGCCGACATCACAAGATCCATCGCTACCCACCCCGTTGATTTGCTTGATTGACTGTCCCATGCATGCTACCCACCGTGCGTCCGCACCTCCTCGTCCTGGCTGGACGTTCCGAAGCTTTTCTTGAATAAACTCATGCTTGGCCCATATGTCTTGCATGAGGGTACCCTTGATTCGCCTCCTTCCAAAACAAGCTAAGATTGCATCGGCCCTACGATTCTCAACGGCTGAGAAGCTGCACCATGATGATTTTCAACGTGGATTCACCTCCTTGACGTGGCAATGCCTCCGGTATGGCTTATCTGCGCCCATGTTCGTGAACGGCTGTTCAGAATGCCAAGAATGGGGAACATCGAGTATATATAGCGAAGAAGTGTTCGCTCAACATCGTGTTTCTTTCTTGTCTCTCCAGCCACTGCTCGACACTCCAGTCCATCGATCAACATGGTTGCCAAAGCCCTCTCCGTCGCTCTCCTGGCTGGTGCCGCCTCGGCCACCTGCCCCCTCTCGGTCCAGATCTCCAACTCTGATGCCCACGTTGTCAGCGTCGCTGTCACCAACACCGGCTCCGAGACTCTCCAGGTCTTCAAGGGCAACACGGTCTTCAGCGACCATGCCACCAAGGATCTCCTTGTGACCGATGCCGGTATGTCCACAACATAATTCAGCGATTGGCAGATCATGACGTCTAGGACATGAGCTAACTTGACACAGAGGGCAACGCTCTCCCCTTCCAGGGCATCTACGTCAACTACAAACGCCAGGGTCTTGACGCAAGCGCGTTCCAGAAGATCGATGCTGGCGAGACCGTCACCGTCTCCGTCAACGCCGCCAAGAGCTACAAGCTCGAGGGTATCGACGAGGCCAAGATCACCGCCATCCAGGGCTTCCGCTACTCCACTGGCGCCGAGGCTCCTGCCGACTTCAAGAGCCTCACCTCTTGCGACGATGTCACCTCCGGTGAGGTCGCGGTCACCCCTGACCAGGCCGTCGTTGCCGAGCAGCACATCTCTCGCCGCAACAGCCCCACCCGCTCCCGCGTGGAGAAGCGCTCCATCACCTACTCCTCCTGCTCCGCCTCTCAGACTTCCGCTCTGAAGACCAGCGTCAACAACGCCATCTCCATGGCCAAGGCCGCCTCCACCGCCGCCGGCACCTCCTCCTACTACTACACCACCTGGTTCAAGTCCACCTCCGTCGTCTCCAAGGTTCAGACCATCTACAACGACGTTGCCGGCGTCCAGACCACCTCCCCCAAGATCTCCTGCACGGACACCTACAGCGACTGCACCGACGGCTCCGCCCTGCTGTACACCGTCCCCGACGACAACGTCATCGTGCCCTGCCCCAACAACGGCTTCTGGGGCTTCCCCGAGCTTGCCTCTCAGTGCTCCGGCGACGACTACGACCGCGCCGGCAGCATCCTCCACGAGATGACCCACTTGTACGGCACCGGCGACTACGGCTACGGCTACGTCGCTGCCCAGGCTCTGTCTGCTACCAGGGCTGCCGCCAACGCCGACACCTACGAGATGTACGCTGAGAGCGTCCGCCTCGGTGGCTGCACCGTCGGCTAAGTCTTTGCGACTTACGAAGTTTACGAGATCGGAAGAAGTGTTGTGGATGGATGGGAAGCGCGAGGTTGACGGTACTTGTGTGCCTCGTTAAAGGGCCCATCTGAGGGGATTCATGTAGTTAATTTGTTCTCGCCTTTAGTTACATATTTTGAGAAGCAATGGAGCATTTGATGACAAAATCTCTGATTCCTATAAAGACTCTTTGTTGAGCTTTTACCCATCGAATTGTAGCAAAAGTGACATGGTTTACTGGAGTGCTGTTGTCCCATTAAATAACACATAACGCCAAAAAGATACGTCTTAGAATCGACCTACTTTTACTTTAAATAGAGGGGATAGAACCTTTTAAATTAACTGAAAATAAATAGTTAGCGTCTTTTAATATTTATTAATTAGCTCTACTCTGTACGGGGGCTTCTGGCGTTGTGTGGGTATTTGATAGGATAGTTCGCGTATATGCTGAGCCGAAAAGCAGGCTGCCTGCTCAGGCGTCCTCTGACATGATTATGTGGCCAGGTATACACCAACAGTTTTGATTCGCTGATCCCGCCCACTTTGCGTCATCATTGATGCCTGCTTGGCAGTGAGCCTTGTCGTCAGGCGATATTCTCTCGACTGTCGTCCACAATTAGCATTTTGAACCCTCGTCAACGCATTCGGATAAGATGGCCACTGAAGCCATGCTTTGTGAGTACTGCTCACATGTTGACTTCAGCCGCTTGCGACACCCCAGTCTCGCCGAGATTCAGTCTCTGAATTCGGGTGACAAGCCTGTGGGAGATCGGTTTCCCCTCAAAGATAGCGGGTCCTCGAATGAGGACCCATATTGGTCTTTGGGGCTCGTAAGTCGAATACGGTCTTCAAAAGCTCACTGCGTCTTCTGTAAAGCTGTTGCAACTATTATGGATCAGCAGTCGCATGTTCTTAGCGACTTAGCCGATGCAGGATTAGATGACCCTTTGTGCTATGCTCTTTCTCGCCCGACGGGGGTCATTCAGCCCGCGATGGGCAAGATATGGAGAGGAATCCGGGCCGAAGATGCAATACCAGAATACTCGATGAGGAGACTAGAACTAGCGTTTGTCTCTACTGATGACAACAACGGATTGAATCCGGGGGTCGTGAGTATACAAAGACTCAGTCGGAGACGCCAAGTCGACTGTCTTCAAGTGTACGATGGCCAAAGACCATGGACTCCTGCCGATGCCGAGGATATCTTCAAACACCCTCAGGATCCGCAGGCAATTCTCTTTTCTGGAAGAAAACGACCAGCCATGTTGGATTTGAGGCTTCCTATTCAATGGCTCACACACTGCCAGCACAATCACGACACATCTTGTGGTTCGACCCACGGAAGCAATGCGTCTGGAAGCTCGCTGTATGGACCTTCATTATTTCAATCTATGGCCATGATAACTGACAGCACGCTGACGTGAACGACCAAGCAGTATGGATGTCTTCCGTCTCATTGACGTGCACACCCGAGCTATTGTAGACTTCAAAAGTATAGATCTTGGAGATCTAGAATACACGACGCTGAGTTATGTCTGGGGCACCACTCCACAGAAGATAACCCTGCTCGACTCAAACTACGATTTACTTCACCAAGTCGGATCACTAGGTGGTCTGGTGTCTCAGACCATTGAAGACGCCTTCCATTTCACCGGGTCTATCGGGGTTCGATATATCTGGGTGGATGCACTATGTATCATCCAGAACAGCAACGACGACAAAAAGATGCAAATTGCGAAAATGGCAGATGTGTACGCCAAAGCTGTTCTCACCATCATCGCAGCTGGCGGTGAAGATGCTCAAGCTGGGCTGCATGGTATATCAAAGCCTCGAACCGGCCAACAAGAAGTGTTCACTGTTAAGGTACCTAGCTCACTAGAGACAATGTCGTTTTTGACTATGTTGAAGCCCGGATCGGAGTCTTATGAACATCCTGCTTCTGACACAGTATGGGCCAGGCGGGGGTGGACATTACAAGAGAGAGCTGTCACTCCCAGGAGTGTCACATTTCTTGCAGAGCAGGTCATATGGGCTTGCTGTCAGTCACACTGGACGGAGGAGACATGGTCTGAAGCATCTCCTGCGATTGCATCATGGTTCAGCTTGGCCGGCGCTGAGTACTATCTCAACTCGGGGCACAAGAATCGATTTGCGTCCGAGGTTGAGAATGATCAAATGTGGTACAAGCTTCGTCTTCTGGTCGTCGATTATTGCAAAAGAAGCCTCACTGCCCAAGGTGATGCCCACGATGCCTTCTCAGCAATACTGCAACAGGCGCAGAGCATGTCTGGAGAACAGTTCCTCTGGGGCATACCCATCTCAAGGTTCGAGCTTGGGCTATGCTGGGATCCATATCACCGAGGGTTGGATAGGCGAGATGAGCTAACAACGCTGCCGTCAACATCCCTCGATAGACGGGTTCCATTCCCAAGCTGGTCATGGATCGGCTGGAGAGGGGTGTTAAACCTCACTATTGAAGACCGCCTTATCGAAGCTGGGTATGTAAGCCCGAATGGATCAGATGTTGCTGTAATAATCCAGTTTACTGATACTGCAAAGCCTTGAACCCACGATACTATGCTACGTCTTGAGAAACAATCCTTTACGACTTCCACAAGTCCGGCGACTTTTCATGGATAATCCAAGGAGGCAATCGCAGCCACCTATGCCGGTGGCACGAGGAAGCCTTGCGGTCTCACTTCGCGACATCAAGCAAAACTATAGTCACCTGACAGCAGAAAAGCTTGCAGACATCCCTGATGATCAGCTTTTGTTCTTCTGGGCGGAATCGGCACGATTTATGGTGGCGGACCCAGAAGAGGCGAAGAATTGGAGCCGGGAATGGAATCAGTTTCTTATAGATAGATACGCCAACTACGTTCAGAAGATCAGTGACTATGATGGAAAGCAAGTAGGCGAGACCGGCCGATGCAAAGAAACCGTCGATGCAGGTGCCAGCAAGGGCGGGGAATATGAGTTCATCGTCATTGCGGTGAGGAAAGCACCACCAGACTATGAGGAGACAAGAATCGCGCTTCAGATTGGACGCAGAGCAGACGGAATTGCATATCGGATCAACATCGCAGAGATCAGTCAGGCCGGTTGGGAACAAACCAACGTAACCTTTGGGCTCGTCGCGCTGGGAAGTAAGACAGGAATCTTTCAAGAATGAACGAGCTAACGTTACTGCTCGAAGAAATCTTGCATGGAAGTAGCATCAAATGAGTTGACCGGCTAGGATTTCGGTTTAATGGTCGGGGTAAAGCCGATGCTAGTCATGTACCCGGAAAATATCTGTTAATTCATGTTGTGGTCCTTGGAGTGGATTCAGAGTAATGCTTATTAGTACTTATGAGTTCAGAACTTGCGACCTAACTATTGCCATGTTCTAGTCAATATTTGATTTGAAGTCCCATTCTACTTTGATCGGGCAATCATGAGCTCGTCTGGTGCGCTACTTAAGGCTGTTCCAGCGGGAGCATGGGACACGCATCACCACGTTTTTGAGCCAGCGCGCTTTCCATTCGCATCTGGAAGACACTTCACGCCATCGGTCGCATCTTTGGAGCAGCTCAAGGCTTTCGAGGAATCCATCGGCGTCTCACATGTGTGCATCGCACATGGCTTGTCGTACGGGTCTGACTGCTCCTCTTTACTTTACTACTTAGAGCAATTCAATGGGACGGCACGTGGCGTTTGCGTTCTCGACCTGGATGTAGTAACGAACGAGCTGCTGGACCAGTATCACGCAGCCGGCATTCGAAGCGTCAGGTTGGACTTTTTCAAAGCCCAGGCAATGAACGACGTCGACAAGCAAGTCAACCTCATCGAATCCACCGCCAACAGGCTTCTTCGATGGCACCCGACTGGCAACGGCTGGAGTATTCAAATCCAACAGCCAAACGTATCTTACTGGGCCAAGCTGGGACCTGTAATTCAACGATCAAAGCTGCCTGTGGTTCTGGATCACATTGGCCTTGTTAAAGCTTCCAGCATGGCACCGGTTGGATCTGTGCCTGTTATGGAGCAATCGGGATGGCAGGATCTGTTGAATACACTGAGGGGAGGAAAGCTGTGGATCAAGATCTCGGCCCCCTATCGATGCTCTCGAGCTGATCCTCATTTCGAAGATCTCAAGGACATTGTGCAAGAGCTCGTCAGGACAAACTCGAAGAGACTAGTCTGGGGCAGTGACTGGCCTCATACCCAGCGACATGAAGACAGGCATCTGAGGAGCAAGGATGAGCAAGAGCCTTTCCTGAAGATTGACAACCCGGCGTGGATTCACTCGTTGAGCACATGGTTGAATGGAGAGGAGTGGCAGGACTTGTGGGTTAACAACCCTTCAACTCTGCATGATTATCCAGCCAAATCGTGAGGAAGGCAGTCATTTTCTGTCGCGTCGTGGCATCACGAACGTCCAGTCCCGTCTTAATTTGAGAACGCAATTAAGCGAACAATGATTCTAATGATTGACAATGTTGAACGTGTCATCAGGATGCAAGTCGTCAAAATGACATTTTGTTTCAATTACCACTTTCCAAACTCAAGTGAGCGAATCTTCGTTATTCTACACAAATCTACTGGGAGTTTGGCCCGATCGGTTCAATTACACGATCGCGTCGTGAAGGGCACTTACATGGCCGGGGTCAAGCCGAGTGGGTCCTAGCAAGTTCGTCATGTCCATCCCACGCCGTGAATGGCTTTCAGATCAGACATATGAACAGACGGCTTAGACAAGAAGAAACTGCAAACTCAAATCACCGACAAATTACAAAGGACAGTCGCAGACATGGCATCTTTCCCCCAGAACAACAGGACATACCAGATCCTCGAGGGGGCAAGGACAGGTGGATACGCTGTCGGCGCGTACAACTGGTGAGAGTTACATTATTTGCAGGCCTTCCATGAAGCTCATTTGAAGATAGCTATAACGATGACGGCGTTATCGCAGTTATTAGAGCAGCTGAGGCATGCAAATCGCCCGCCATCATCCAAATCTTCCCATGGACGATGCGATTTCAAGGCCCCGAGTTCGTCAAGTACGTAATTAGCGCCGCGCATGCCGCGAAAGTTCCGATCGCGGTTCATCTCGACCACTGCATTGAAACGGAAGACGTCAAAGCGGCGCTTGAGCTTCCCTTCGACTCCATTATGGTCGATGCCTCAATCCACGACGAAGCTGAGAATGCCCGGCAGTGTAAAGAGATTATCGAGATCGCGAACGCCAGAGGCATCGCGATTGAGGCTGAGATGGGCCGGCTCGAAGGCGGCGAGGATGGACTACCCACAGTCGATCTCGAGACGATCTTTACACGACCCGAGCTTGGTAGAGATTTCGTGAAAGAGACAGGGGTGCAATTCCTCGCCCCGTCCTTCGGGAATATACACGGAAACTACGGCCCCGGAGGACCGGAGAAGTATTGGAGATTGCCTCTGTAAGTACTCCAGCAGTTATAAGTACAGCGTGTTACTAACGGGGATCTTATCGCAGGCTCAACGACATTCACAATGCCATCCCCGACATCCCTCTCGTCTTGCATGGAACCCATGGTGTATCCGACGAGCAATTCAGGACTGCCAGAAAGCACGGCATTGTCAAAATCAACCTGAACAGAACCGTCCGCGACGAGTACACAGACTTTATTGCAGAGAATGCGGGCAAGTTGGAGCTGACTGTTCTGAAGATGAAGGGCGCGGAGGTTTACGCCAAATCTATTGAGCGAGTGATGAGGGATGTGCTGTACTCAGCTGGCAAGGCATGAGACATGTCGACAAATAGAGATTCAAACACAAATACGTGTTGCCATGGCAAAGAGAAATATCATTATCTCGACACTTTAAATTAGGTTCCCGATTAGAGCTGAGCTCGTGCCGTGGGAACTTCGACCGATCGCCTCTGATGCAGCCCCTTCAATCATGACACTGATGATCCATCAATGGGAAGATTCATATTCTAAGTGAGCGAACCATTGTGATTTCTCAAGTCCTCTATGCAACTAATCTTTATGTGTCGAGAATTCTATGGGGAGCTTCCATTTGCAGTGTCGGCCTAATCCCGAAAGTACACGTGCAGCAGGACGGCTTTTCCCCGAAACAAAACAAACTACCCTGCGAGGCCGGCTTTGCTTAGAACCCCGCGTTGGACCTATCCGACAATCAGATCGTTCTGATAATAGAGACGTCATTGCATTTCAATTTGAATTCGATAAGAAAACCCAGCTCAAGAGGTCGAGTGTGGTTACGTGCTATCGTGTCGACGTTCCGTTTCAATTGCACAATTTATCGACTTTCACAATGACGTCAACATCCGATATCGTGGAGCGTCTCTCCAAATGGTCAAGCTGTGATGTGAGTGGAGCGACTTTTGACCTTTTTTTTTTCTTATCCAACCACTCGGATCACTAAGAATACTAGATATCAGATGGCCTCTCCAAGCTAGGCCGCGCTGACGGCGGCTTCTTGGAGGGACTCGTTCTTTACTCACCAGAGTACCAAGCTGGGAAGACCAAGATCGTTGGACCAGTCTTCACTGTCAAATTTGCTCCCAAGAGCGACTCATCCGCACCGAAAGTCAAGGGCAACTATGTGAGTATCCTTAACGAGCCGATTTGAACTGGTTCAATATGAGATGCTAATCACCGTTTCCACTTGCAGATCGACCAGATCCCCAAGGATTCCGTAGTGTTCATTTCACAGCCGGCTCCGCATGTGAATGCCTGTTATGGTGGTCTCATGTCGTTGAGAGCACAGATCCTTGGGGCCAAGGGCGTCGTCATTGACGGACATCTTCGCGATCTTCAAGAGCACAGAGACCTAGGATTCCCGGTCAGAGATATTGAACATACAACTAGTACTTGTGCATCATTGGCTAACGAATATCCTTCCAGTTATTTGCGAGAGGCACCGGTACTACGGCCGGCGGTGCTGTCTGCTTCCCATCGGAGATCAACGTCGATGTCAAACTTCAGTCTTCCAAGCAAGATGCTACGGTTAGCCCGGGAGGATACATAATTGCCGATCTTGACGGTGTCGTGTTCTTGCCCGGTGAACTGGCGGAGCAGATCCTTGAGAAGATCCCAGCGCTCGCTGCGGCAGACGACAGGTGTGCTGAGGCTATCCGTGGTGGCATGTCTGTGCAGGAGGCGTTCGCGACTTTCAGGGGTAAATAGGCTGATATTGATTCGCAATAGAGATTAGTATGCAAGGGAGATATTTTGAACATTCTCAAGTGGGACGATGATAGGCCAATTTTAGACGAGGAGATAGGCGTAGTCATCACCATAACCGACTCACGTTTGTACAAATGCACTTACCATCGTGAAAATATCGCAAACACCACGACTTTGGCTAAACAAAATTAACAGTCCTTGAGAAAGATAGGTTAGATCTGCGGAAGAATGAAAACAACGAATCTTCTTCTCACGGATGATGAACACGCTGTTTGAACTACTTTTGCGAATTTCATTCAAAATCTACCCATGTACATAACGTCATTTCATATTTTAGTTGTTTTCTTAATGCCAATTTCAAGCCAGAGGCGTCGTAGACAGCTGAAGCCCTGGTACATCATATTTGGATGCCAAGTCCTCAAACATCTTCTTCTCAGCATCAGCAAACGGCAGGCCCTGCACCTTGCGCTCTTCGGACAGACGGTACTCAGGCTCGCCTGGGAAGAGGACCTCCTTGAAGCCATCAGCGGGCGTGACTCCGTGCACGCGCTGGACAAGAGTATCCATCCTGGCGCGGAACTGCTCAGAGGACATGAAGATGTCGGGCTTGATGGCGATGAAGCAGTGTCCAACATTCTGAGGACGAGCCTCCTTGTACTGGTCACCAACCTCGCCACCGAAAGCGGCACCGGACAGAACTCCGGACATGATGTCCATCAAAATAGCAATTCCAGATCCCTTGGGGCCGCCAATGGGAGCCATAGAGCCGTTCAAAGCCTCGTTCGCGTCCTCGGTAGGCTTCCCGTCCTTGTCATACGCCCATCCAAGGGGGATCTTCTCGCCTCTACGGGCGGCCTTGCGGATCTTGCCCTTTGCAACAACGGAGGGAGCCATGTCGAGGATGTAAGGGACCTCGTTCTGGCTGGGAGCTCCCGCGGCAAAAGGAGAGATACCGAGTAGAGTCTCCTTACCACCGAACGGAGGCATCTGCTTGGCGGAGTTTGTGAAGACGAGAGAGATCATGCCAGCGTCAAGAGCCTGAAGGACGTAGGTGGCACCCATACCGAAGTGGTTGGAGTGTTCCGCGGTGACAATTCCTATGCCGTAAGTCTCCGCACGACGGATTGCATCCTTCATGGCCTTGGAGGCAACGATAAAGCCGAAACCATTGTCTCCATCGGCATGCGCAGCGACTGGTGTCTTCTCGGTGATTTGGATGTTGGCCTTGGCGTTCACGAGGCCGCTCTGAACTCTCTCAATGTACTGCTGAAGTCTTGCCAGTCCGTGGGTGTCCTGTTAGGATCGTAAATTAGTTTCTACGTCTCGAACCATGTCTGGCAAACGAATTGGACTTATACTTACCACACCGCGAGTATCAGCCTGCACTAGGCATTCGGCCATGAGAGTGGCATCATCCTCAGGAAGACCGGACTTCATCAGAAGGGTCTTGGCAAAGGTAATGGCCTCGCTGGGCTTAGCGTAGTAGCGTGCTGGGGTAGACATTCTGAATTGCTGATTGATGACTTATCTCCACAAGAGATTCGGATGGTCGTGCTTCTCAATGGAAATTGAAGACACTGAGCGCCGAAAATTCCAATCAAAAAGCACGATCATAATATCTGCCATCACGGATGGTACCGGTCAAGCTCATCGTCATTTTCGAGATACACCTCCCGCTTAGACCCTCATTGGTCGGGTTAACCCGATGAAATGACCCCTCCAAAGCCTGAGCACCGGCCAAAAGCCGAGGACTGCTCCGCCCCCGCATGCGGAATGCTCTTGTTCATCAATTGACGATTCTGATCAAGCTACAGGGATTCCCCGCCAAGAAAGGAGTCCAAGCAGTTCTTCAACCACATTCTCGGGTTTCTCCCGTTTCCTCTCTGCACCAGTTTCGATGCTTCATGCCACGAGAATCACACACAAGAATCCCCGATTAGCCCGACCTCTTACTTGTGCAAAAGCCCTCTCCACAGAATCAGTCGATGGACGCAGATGCTGCCGGATCATTTGGTTGGTCCGAAGAACCCATCTCCCCCGTGTCGACTCGGCAACGGCCCAGGGCGTCGTCGATGACTGGGCCGGGCCGCAAGAAAGGCACGGCATGCGCCCGCTGCCGCAGTCAAAAGATCCGTTGTGACGATGAGAGGCCATCATGTACCAACTGTGCACGTTCGGGGCACCCATGCGTCAGGGCAAATCTTGCGAATAATCCCGACGCGGTCAAGTAAGCATCCAGATCGAAGGAATTACCCGTTTTGGACAGCAGAATAAGGTAACAAACTAACTTTGAACACCGCAGCCATGTCACCAAGTTGGAGGCTCGATTACGGTCTCTTGAGGACTCACTTCGTCGGGTAGCTCCCGAAGAACTTGACAGGGCCCCGGAAGTGGAATCGCGGTCGGCGATAGCGCCATCTATCACGGTCTCTACCGCTCCCATGTACGAGACGAGTCCTAGTATGGAGCCAGCGCAGCAATGGCCCATGCAACAACCCTTACCCACGCCGATCGACCAGTCAAGCCACAACGAGCAAGATATCTATGATGACCAAGAGCTCATCGTGGACACTGAGGACCTTCCTCAATTAGACACTATCGAAGCAGACCCAGGCATTGAAGAAGCTGTTCACGAGGATGGGATAGTCCCAGTCCACAACCACCCAACTGCTCAGTCTTCGGCGACTGAGAACACCACATCGCTCAGTCCAACTGCCTCCACGGAGATTGGTCCAAGTGAGCCTCTTGCCCACGAGGTTGGCATGCTATCATTGGCCAACTCTAAAGAGCCCAAATATCTCGGCCCTTCTTCGGGCGTACCGTTTGCTCGCCTCATCTTCTCAGCCATACCTCAATCTCAGGGCTTGTCGGTGAGCTGGTCAGCCCCAGAAGGAGGGACAGTGGCACGGAAACCTTCGCCTGCCCATCATCCCTTTCCACCTCATTGGACGTCTGAAGTCGATTTGCAGCATTTTGCAGACGCATACTTCCAAACTCTCCATCCCCTGTACCCATTCCTTGATGAGGATTGTGTCTCTGACAACCTAGACTGTCTTTATACGACTCAAAAGGCGGGCTCTATGCGGATGCCCCCTCTGGCAGAGGTAGAGGCCTCGTTATCTCCATTCCATTCAGTTCAAGTATTCCTTGTTCTCGCATTGGGTGCTCGAATACTAGAGTCTCGGCTCTCTGTAGAGTTCTCATCTGAGAGGTATCTCGCCACAGCTATGCAACGGATTGGCACCTTGGCTTTGCATGACAGCATAGGAGGACTACAGATCATGCTGTTGCTAGCCTTAACGAGCTTTTACTTCGAAGAAGGGCCAAACGCATGGTTCCTTGTAATGAATATCATTGCGAGCTGCTTGGACTTGGGCTTTCAAAGACGCATGGTTGACATGCGCCGCCCCTCCCCTTTAGCAAAGCCCAGCACTGCTCATATCCGTCTGAACCTGCGGAGAGGCATCTTCTGGTCTGCTTACTCACTGGAGAGAACACTATCAGTCGTTCTTGGACGCCCATTAACTCTCAGAGATGAGGCTATTGATATAGAGTTTCCTGGCCACGTAGGTCGCCCTGGAGATCACGCAGGAGAATCTGTAGGTAGCAGCGCATTGACACCAGAGAGTGCTCGCTCTCCACATCACTCAACAAAACGGGCAAGAGTCATGGTCAACCCATATGCAGCTGCACAATACTCTTTCAAATTTGACCAAATCACAGCTGAAATCAAGCTGATGATACACCGTGTCGTCAACCTGCCAAACAGGTTTCCATGGCCTACAGACTTGGACACCTGGCAGCCCGATGTTCGCAAACGCTGCGACGCACTGCTCGAAGGGCTCAGAGCCGAGTTTCGTCGGGGCTTTCGGCGAAGTACGTCGGATGGTGTCGTACAAAGCCTCGAGCTGAAGTACCACCACTGCATCATGCTTCTCTACCGCCCGTCGCCAGCCATTACCAGGCCGAGTTTCGACTGCTGGAAGATTTGCTACGAGAGCGCCGTCGCCACAATCCTCATCAACTCCGAGCTGCATCGGTTTTCAAAGCTCTCGAACAGCTGGTTGACAGCGCATACGGTCTTCGTAAGCGGTATCACCTTTCTATACTGCTTATGGGTCGTTCCGAAAATCAAGCAAGAGACCTCGCTGGTGGCTTTCAAGAGCAACGCAGATGCGTGCAGCAACCTCTTGAAGTATCTCGGCAAGACTTGGAGTGTGGCTGGTGATGCTGTGTTGAAATATGAGAGACTTGTTCACCTGACGACAGAGTCGTGGAAAGCTGCCGCGAACCGACCACCAAGTGCGGAAGTTGCGGCTGGCCAGTCTCTCGTGTCAATGGCACAGGGACAGGAGACGGAAGCCAGCGAGATCACGGTTGCCCCCCTCATGGACCCAAGCCTGTACACAATGGATGCAAACATGGGCATGGGAGGAGAGTTTGAGGCTGACTCGTTTTTCAATGAGCTGGGTGATATGAGCTCATGGTTCGACCTCAATTGGCTTTTGGACGCTAGTGCTGGGTTTAGTTCTACGGATGATCCAGCAGGTCCAGCGTTGTTTTGATTTAGTAACAAGATACCTCCGTCTCTGTCATCTAGACCCTCCTCGCTTTGAATTATTCTTCGACAATTTCCAGTCACATGCTTATTACTTTGCCAACTCTACCTTCCTAAGCCAAGGCATTCTGGGGGCGACCACAACCGTTTGGGATTTTCTCGCACTGACTCATCGGTGTTCTTCATGTCAGAAGGAATAAGGAGATAAATGTTGTCTAGACTTTGATGTTCATTTCCAGGTGTCTCTCCGAGGTATGAAACGACGATACTTAAAATCAGAATGTCTTCCCACCTTCTACCTGGCGTCAGCGCGGCAAAGACCGGCGCAACCGAAAAGTGGACTCGGGGTTTGCCCGGTCGCAATGACGCCACATTCGGGATAACCCCGATGGTAGCAGCGCTCAATACCCGAAATCGCAGTTCTTCTTCCGACTAAGCTTGGATTCAGTGCGCTGGAAAGGCGTTGGACGATAGAGTTCATCCAGCATTGCATACAGCGATCCTTAAAATGGCGACCATGCATCGATTTGCGCATGGAGTGAGAAGGGCGACTTGGTCGTCGCCCACGCTTTCTGCTCTGCTCCGCACTCAATGTCGAGCCGCACCGCGTCATTTTCAAGCGTTCAGTTCTGCAGCTCGTTGTCAACAAAAGCCCCAAGTAGCAGTTCTTTACCAGGAGATCGACCCCCCCGTGATCGCTGGAAATATCAAACCGAAGAAGCCCGGTGGTAGGCAGCCATAAACTTGAGACATGATGAAATTTCTGAGAGCTAACAGCTAATTCTAGGTTACAAAGACTCCGGTGCCGACATCGCATACAACCTAAGCCTCTCCAATGAGGTCCAAGTTTTAAGCCCAAACTCGCAACCAGACCCTCTCCAAGATGCCGATTGGTGTTTCCCCGACAACGAAGACGGTATTCTGAGCGCGATTGATAAAGGTGTGACGCATCTGTGGGCGAACACGATTCTCTTCGCCAGCCACCCTCTCCAGACCTCAACGCGCATCGGGAAATATGAGAAGAAAATTAGAGTCGTTGGACAAGGCCCTCTAATTGTTGAGAAGTACGATGACAAAGATTTCGTCAACAGCCTCCTGCGGCAGCAAGGGGGCTTCACCATGCCATGGGCCTGCACCATCCACGCTAATAAGGACACGTCGGAGTTTGAGTCATATCCGTACCCTGTGGTTGCAAAACCTGCTCGGGGTCGCGGGAGCCACGGCGTGAAGATATGTCAGGATGAGAGCGAATTAACTTCCCACATCAAGCTCTTGAAGTCCGAAGGAACCAATGCGATCATCGTGGAAGAGTTCCTCGCAGGCGAAGAGGCCACGGTCACAGTCATGCCTCCGACATCTGACAAGGGATACTGGTCCCTGCCGGTTGTCACCCGATTCAACCATCAAAATGGCATCGCCCCCTATAATGGCACAGTTGCTGTCACTGCAAACTCTAAAGCCGTCGTTGGCTCTGAAGACCCGGCCTATGAGGAAGTTGCCAAGGAATGTGAGAAAGTCGGAGAGTTTCTTGGTACTACTGCGCCTATCCGCATCGACGTTCGACGGTTCAAAGCAGGCTCCAAATTTGCCTTATTCGATGTGAACATGAAGCCGGTAAGTTTATAAGACCAGAACTGCTCCCTTTATATCATAGGAGCTGACAAACCCTTTTTACGCAGAACATGACAGGGCCAGGCAGACCGGGTCGAGATGAGCAGGCAAGCTTGACACTACTCGCAGCAGCAGCTCTTGGCTGGGACTATAAGGAACTACTTCGTCAGATTCTGGGCACCTCATGTACCCTTGAAGCTCTTAGAAAGCTTACACCTCGTAGCTAACATGAATAGATGGGAACGAAACGATTTCGTATGAAAACTTTGTAGAATTTAAGTCGCGGTTTGATAGTACGGTCATTCAGTCGCTTCATTGTACAATGTCTTCAGCACCAAGATGAACTGTTTCAAACCAATGGCACATGTATAGTTGTGATATTTCCCCTTCCGAAGATTGATAAGCAAATGGCTTCTGTTACAAATATATCTGGGATGCCATGCTGCCACCTCTGCCTCACGTTTCAGCGAGTGATCCCGTCGGCCAAGATACAAATCATATCACTCTTTCGTGTTGGTCATTCTAAACTTGGCTCTTGTCATTGGTCTGTCCCAATATTGCGTGCCGGCTATGAGTCTGGTGGCTGATCATGATAGGCGAGATCCATTTTCTTGACAATCTTGGAATCCGGCCATATGCCGGTGGGGGCCGGCGTCAATGCCGGGGCGTGGACGTTCCCATAATGCAGCCCCTGGTGGACCAAGCCAGGGGTTCAAAATGCTGGACAGGGCCTGTTTGATATCAAATCGAAGACTGAGTTATCCTATCTGTCTGGATTCTATCTTTTGACTTTTATAATCAAAGCAAGCGTTTGTTTTACAAAAAGCCCTTGTACTGTATAATCTTTCACTTTCGTTTCTGGCTACCAAGATGACTCTCATCCACATGGGTAGGTAAGTTATCATACTCCTGATGGTGTCTCAAGTTCGCTGACAAGTTGTCAAGTGTTATTCAAATTTCGACCGGAGGTTACGAAGGAACACAAGGAGACGTTCGTCAGAGAGCTCAAGAAGTTGAAGAACCTATCATGCGTCAAGGATAACCGCTTGATCGTTGGAGGACCGTCGGTGACTGATCCAATTGAGCGAAGCAAGGGTTTCGAGTTTGCCCTTCTAAGCTACCATGAAAACCGCGCGGCATTGGACGAATACCAAGCAAGCAAAGAGCACCACTGGTAAAACATCGTCTGCTTATCCAGGATACATCAGAACTAACGCCGCCGTAGGGTCACGCAAACTTACATGTTTCCTTTCAAGGAGGACCTATGTCGGTTCGATTTCGAGGTTGACGAGGCAGACGAGTACATGTGCGACTTCATCAAGCTGGCGTCAAAGCTGACTGGTGGACTGTCCACGCCCGAGGAACAGTCGCTGTGATGAGGAAAGCTGAAAGATACATATAATAGAGCTTTGTTTGATCCATTCTACTCATTGCGACGGAATTCTTCCAACCCTAGTAGTCTTGAAATCAGGCATGATCCCTTGCACCCAAACAATGGGCTGGTTACTTGACATTAGCCTGCTTCAACCGCGCCTCGTTCTCCTAACCTTTACCGAGAGGATGGGGATATGTGCCAGATAACGTGATCAAGTACAACAACTGACGATCCCCAGGACCAGATTTGATCTGTGGATGTTTCTTTTAGTTAAAAGCCGGCCCTTGTGGTTGAATTCGCCTAGTCGTCCACCACAAGGCCGGGGTGAGACCGCAGATCGGAAGCATCCGAGAGGATCCCGGTTTTCGGGCCGTGATCACATCGCATAGCCGGTGCAGCGGGCATAAAATGCCTTCTTTTGGTCAATTTGGACTGATATTCCAGATATTCTTTTGCATAGCAGCTTTGTCACCATCCTCAGGTTATATCCGTCTTCGACCCAACTTCTTATCTTCATATCAAATATATCGCAAGATCTTCAACATGCGCATCGGAGTTCTTAAAGGCAATGGCATTGGCCCCGAGATCATGCGTGCCTCGCAGCGTATTATGGAGGCCACTGGAATCCCCATCGAATGGCAAGACATCCCGATTGCTGATGAGGCTATTGCAAAATACGGGCATCCCATACCACCCGAGACAGTTGCTCAGCTCAGGTCTGTCGGCGTGACTCTCAAAGCGCCGATCATTACCCACAAGCTCGTGGGGCGCATTACCTGTCTTCAGCCTGACGGAACTCCGGCGACCTACCCATCGCTGAACAATGCGATTAGACGGGAGCTGGGTCTCTTTGTCAATCCGCGACCGGTGAAAGGGTATGCAGGCGTCTCTGGCCGTTACGAGGATCTCGACTGCATCATCATGAGAGAGGTCACCGAGGATCTCTGCTCTGGTATTGAGCACAAGATTGGGGACGACATCGCTGCAGAGGCAGTCAAGCTCACCACACGTGCGGCAGCCGCGCGGGTTGCGCGGTACTCATTCGAGTATGCCCGCAAGTACGGTCGAAAGAGGGTGACTTGCCTGCACAAGGCTAATGTCCTCAATTACACCGATAGCCTCTTTGTGCGTTGCTTCCGGGAAGTCAGCAATGACTATGAGGATATTGAAACCGAGGAGCTCATGATCGATGCTGCCTGCTACCTCATCGTCAAGGACCCGAAGAGGTTTGACATTGTTCTCGCGCCCAACCAATACGGTGACATCTTTTCTGACTTGGCTGCGGGGCTCGTCGGTTCTTTGGGATTGGCGCCGGGCATGAATGTCAACGACAACCTCGCTGTCTTCGAAGCGTCCCATGGTGCAGCTCCTGACATTGCTGGCAGGGGTGTTGCTAATCCGTTGGCCTTGGTTTTGAGTGGCGCCCTACTTCTGGAGTCTGTGGACCGTTGGAAGGAGGCAAATGCGGTTCGAGAGGCTGTGCGCATTGTGGTCGAAGGAAAGAAGGATCTAACTCCTGATCTTGGAGGTTCGGGAACGACGAACTCCTTGACTGATGCGGTGGTGTTGGAGGTCAAGAGAATCATGACATGCGCATGAAAAGCTAATTAGGTATTATCCAATACCTAGATGAAGGACGATAAGTCCCCACCCCAAGTAACGAAACCCCCCCACAACGGATAATCCATATCGTATGCTTTTTAACCCCTAACCTAATAATTATATATTAACGTTTTACTAAATATCTCTATAAACTTATAACTTTAATATATAATTTTATAAATTCTTTATAATCTAAAGATTTACTATTAATTAATATTACTTCTATTTTAATTAGATAGTTTTATACCTCCTATTTCTTTATATAAATCTATTTAACTATTATAAACCTCTTATTTAGGTTTAGTTTAACTTTAGTTTATTTTTTAAATTTATATTTTTTAATTTAAGTTTTAAGAAATTTAATAATATCTTAGTTATTTACTATAACTATATTATTAAAGTCTAATTATTTACTAATCTTTTTAAGAAATAGTATTTAGATAATAAGATTAATATTATAAAACCCTAACTTTATTTTAATACTAGAAATCTATTAATTTCAATATAAATCTATAGAGGATTTTAAAGTTTTTAATATATATAGTTCTATAAATACTTTATTATCTATAAATTTATTATACTATAGAGAGGTATATAAAATATCTATAAGAGTAAGTATATAAAAAAACTAACTTATTAATAGCTTTATTATATTAATAAGCTATATCTTTATTATTTTTTAGCCTACCTTAATAATATATAAATATATAGTATTATTTCTTATATATAAATAGTATTAAAAAAAGTTCTATTTTTTAATTAGTATAAAATTAAGTATATAGTTTTATTTTTTAAGGTAATATTTATAAACCTTCTTTAGAAGTAAAAAAACTAATATATTAAAAAGTTATATAAAATATAATAAATATATAAATAAATAGGCTAAATAAATATTATTAATAAAGTATTTCTATATAAAATTATTAGATATATAGTTTCTATAGCTATTTATAATAAGAAAATATTTAGAATAATATTTCTTAGTTTCTTCTATAGTTAATAAGATAAATACTTTTTCTAACTACTTAATATTTATAGAATTTAATATCTAGCTATTCTAAGATAATATAAAATACTATCTCTTAAAATTATTAAGTTTTTTAGGGAACTATTACTACTAGATAGTTTTCTCTTTAAAGATAATAAAGGGGGTTAGATATTTACTATCTATAGAGATATACTTAATAATAGATATCTAAGTATACTTATCTAAGTTTTAAATAAAGATTAAAAACTTTTTAGAATATTTTAATACTAAATTATCCTTCTAAACTTCTTTTATAATTTCTATTTTATTTATATTCTATTAGAAGTTTATAAAGATAGTTTTAACTTTAAAGAAAACTAAGATATTAAAGAACTTCTTTATATTATTAATTATAATATCCTAATAGTAAGTATTAATTTTCTATATTTTAAGGGTTTTTACTACTAAGTTATAATATAAAAAGCTTTTTATCTACTTCTTCTTAAAAAGTTTAATATTACTTCTAGTATAGAAGACTTATTTAGTAAAGATTTATATATATTAGTAGCTAGAAGTAAAGCTAAAGTAGCTCTATATAAATACCTATATAGCTAAAGATACCTCCTACTTAGTACTAAAGTATTATTAGGTCTCTTTTACTTTATTTCTTAATATAATATTATTAAGATATTAATATAGAGTTATATATAGTACCTCTTATTACTTTATAACTACTAACGTAATCTAACTAGTATATATAGCTATAATAGCGCTAGTAAAGTATTCTAAGGTATAAGAGGGTATAAAAAATACTATAATATTTTTAAAAGAATTTATTTCTATTATTATAGTAGAAAAAAAGTATGATTAACTAGGATAATCTATGAGTTATAACATCTAAGTACGCGTTGCGTTGTGTTATCTGTTGTGGGGGGGTTTTGTTACTTGGGGTGGGGACTTACATGTAATTATGATTGCAACCCTGCATGAACCTTTCTTTTTGTCTTGTATCGGACCGCCTGGGCCTAGCCTGGTCTTTGATAATTGGTCCAAATTATTGCGATTCGAGTATGTGACGAATAATGAGCAGAGAACTAAATCATAACTTAGATGCCCAGTGACCAAACTCAAGCTTGACTATGAGTGGGAGATTTAATGAGTGAAAGTAATGTGAGATTCCGTATAAAGGTGGGAAGGAAAGGCCAAACTCGACAGTGAGAAACAGGATCTCAAAGTCGGCGTATCGTTGCATGTCGACATGCTGCCAACCGATATCATACGTACCGTCAAGACTTGAAGTGGTGACGTATGAGTATCAAGCGGACTTGGGCTCTGAGTCTTCCATGTTCGCCATGTTGTGTTTGCCACTCACGGACGACCCCGAGGTTGACATGACATTTGGGCTCATGGGCAGCAATCACGCGAATCTTGATCACAGTGCAATGGCGATGGCGTCCTATGTTGATCCTGACATAATAGCAGGAAGTCAAGGGCTGGCAGAGGCGGATGAAGTAGAGCCGACTGATGTGCAGCAGGCGGCGTTATCCTCTTTCTTTTGACCGGGGCGTCTACCGTTGGGTGCAGCAAGAAGTGGAGTGTACAGAGGCGGGACTAGGAGTCACGAATAATTATACGCGTATTCTGAGGGATCCTCGTATGACCCCTCGTTGCCGTCATCCAGCGATTTCCAACGGGACCAGTCTACTCCATTCACCTCCAGCTACCTGATTGGATTTCAATTACATTTCAAGCCTAGTCTCTTTAATCGGACCGAATATCAGCATGTTCAGACAGCTTTCTTACCCCATCATAGAGTCTAACCCAATGCAAGATGCATGTCGACCCTCTCCTCCACAACTCCTTATGATACCACCGGATACCCCACGGGGACAATAACGCGGGGTATGCATCAAGCTTACAACGCTAACTGTTGATCTACCGGGGTATTTCCGCGAAAACCTTTACAGTGGCTAATGACCTCGGCTCTTGCCTTCCAACAGGGATCACTACCCAGGACGAACGACAGAAATGGGGACGAGTATCAGCCGATGTACCGCCGCAGACAGCTCTCGGGTTGGTCAGTTGAGTTGGGAATGAGCAGCAAAATCTCGGCTGTTGGTAACAATACGCCCTACCCACAGCAAAGGTTGGCGATAGTACACGGCATCGGTTGTTGATTACCCGAATGACGCAGCGGGACGTGGTCAAGAATCTGCATTAGGGCAGCTACCTCTCGTATAGCTACCAGTATAAATGGCCGCGCAGATTTGACATTCTTCCAGTTGTGTGCGACTTTCAGGTATTGGGTTCTCATCTCACATTAGACTAACTGCAAGCATCAGCGGTGGTCGCTGAAAGAAAGACTAGACATGATGCCAACAATCAATCCTACTTCAACAGTTGTTCTTCTTCTTTTGTAAGTAATACATAGAGTTCTAAGCTCATGGGATAATACTAACGATTGCCAAGGGCAAATCCTTCTCTGATCACTGCGCAAAGCGATTATCAATGGCCAGAATATCGACCTTTGGAGTACGCCACCCCGGTGCCGAAACCCACGATAACTTCGACCTTCGCGCCGCCCTATTCTCAGCTTTCGGGTCTGATAGACCCGCGCTCAACAACAACTTGGGATTCTCCTGGCTCAACTCCCACGGATGACGGCATCGAGTACGGCAACGCAGCTTTGTCGTCTTTGTGGGCGCCCATTCCCGTCTCATCCCCTCCGTTCACAACCACAGTCTCGCCAACGCCAATTCCAAGCAGTGAGCTAATCAAGCCACCGCCTTTACCCATCGCACCTACTTTATCATCAAATGACAGCCTCAAGTTTCCAACTGATTTCCAATGGGGCTTCGCTGGTGCCGCCCTCCAAATTGAAGGGGCAACCAAGAATGAGGGCCGTGGACCCAGTGCATGGGAGAACCGCTTGCGAGGCAACTTCTCTTCCTCTGGAGAGAACTCAGGACCACCAGATATCGCAACTATGAACTACTACCTCTACAAGCAGGACATCGCTCGTCTCGCAGCTGTCGGCGTGCAATCATACAGCTTCAGCATCTCGTGGTCGCGTATCGTTCCTTTCGGTATAGCCGGATCTCCGATCAACAAAGAGGCTATTGATCATTATAACGACCTCATAGATACAGTGATCAGCTATGGGATGAAACCCGTGGTGACATTGTATCACTTCGACACCCCCGCGACATTGCAGTCTAATACTTCGTTCTTTTCATATGATCACCCTGACTTCATTGACAGCTTCGTCTACTACGCTCAGACTGTTTTGGTCCACTATTCTGACCGCGTCGGCACGTGGTACACCTTCAATGAGCCGACCATTGAACCCAGCATTTCTGGCTCTTGGGTCACCAGCAGATATGTCCTAGAAGCACACGCAAAAGTCGTGCGTTGGTACCGAGATGTCGTCAAAGGCGATGCGCTCTGGAGCATGAAGTTCGATCTCACCGACACCGGCTTTGCGCTTCCGCTAGACCCAACGAATGCTTACGATGTGGCTGCTGCGGTTCGCCGTAACGAGTTCACGGTCGGGTACTTCGCCCGCCCCCTGTTCTTGGGCGAGAATCCACCGCAATCGATGATTGATACTGTCGGCGAAAAGGTTCCGACGTACACGGACGAAGAGCTTGAGTTCTTCAATGGAACTGCCGATTTCTTTGCTTTTGACATTTACACTGCAACATATCATTCTGAGCCAGAAGGGGGCTTCGCTGCATGTGCTGCAGACCCAGAGCACACGTTGTATCCGCAGTGCACAGTCCCATCCAGATCTAGAGGCTTATGGGAGGCGAACTTCCAGGGAAACCCCGACCGCATTGCCGTAAGTCGCACTGTCATAAAAACAAGATGAAACTTCTGCTTACCAGAAGAAACGCAGGTGCCCGCCGAGCATGTTCGCGCCATCCTCGGTTTCTGGCAGGCAACCTATCCCACCAAGGGGGGGATTACTATTGCTGAGTTCGGTCTACCTGCATACAAGGCGGCTGATATGACAACAGAGCATATCCAGAATGACCTCGCTCAGTCCAACTTCTACGTACCAATCCTTGCAGAGGTTTTGAAGGCCATTAACCTTGACGGAATTCACATTAAGGGGCTATATGGATGGTCGTTCCTCGACAACTGGGAATGGGGCCAGTACAATGACAAATACGGTGTCCAGGGATTCAACGCTACCACTCAAGAACGGTTCTACAAGAGGGCAATCTTTGACTACGCCGGATTCATTCAGGATCACATGGAGTAACATAGAAGTCTGATTTGCACGCACACGTTCCGTCTTGACTTCAATAGATCTAGCTATTGTTCAAGTAGCACTACCTCATTGTTACTACCTTGTCAGTAATTCTATAGACTCTGTCCTGTCTAATGCTTGTCGGCCGCAAGGACAGATGACCATGGCTTAACATGCAGGCACTCAGCAGGGCATCCAATTTGAATGAGTCTCAACCCGACTTCACCCTCATCTTCGTGCTAGCATTGGATGAATGTTGTAATCGGCGGTAGAGATTTAACATTACTTCTATTCACGTTGGCTATTGCAATTCCACGTTGTGCCTTAGGCAAGATACTTCAAGATGAATGGGACAGTCTCAACAACGTCCCAGTCCTCATCCTTTGTCTCATCACCGAAGATCTTCAAAGCACGGGCGATGAACTTGTAAGTGCCCTCGGGAACAATGGTGCGGTCGACCAAGAAACCTCCAAAGTTCCAAGTGTATCCAAAGCGGTGAGCATATTCGACAGGGGAGTTGGGGACGGGGCCCAGAGTCGGGTATCCCTGGTGATCGGTCACCTTGAGGGTGGAGTTGGTGACTCCTACAGCAACGAGCTCAACGTGCAGCTGCGCGGTGCCGACGGTGGGGGCGACGACCATCTTGGGGTAGATGGCGCTGCCAGTAGATCCGGGGCGAGGGATGGTGAAGGTACGGTTAGCGACGACGGGGATGAGGAAGTGGTTGTCGGTTGAAGACAGGTAGACGCCGTTGAGTCCAAGGCCAGGAGCCAGGACGGGGGTATCGTGCATGCTGCCACCAACACCGAGGTAAGGCACAGACAGGGTCTCCCCGTTGCTGCCCTCGAGAGTGATGTAGCCGCTGTACACGGGCAGGAGAGTAGCATTCAGTCCGGCGGGAGGAGTAGCTTTGAAAGAAACGTCGGCGCTGCCTCCCGCGGGAACTGTGAGAGTGTCGGCGGCGAACTTGATGTCGGCCCACGCATCGACTGTGGGAGGAGGGGCTCTGGCAACGACCAACTGAGCCTCGCCGGGGGTGAAGGTGTAGACGGTCGCAGACTTAGCGTGGCCGAGCTTGTAAGTAACTGCCTCAGAAGCAGTGTTCTTGACGCTGAAAGTGTGCTCTCCAACGAAGTGGTCGGTGTCATTGAAGGAGATACCCGTAGACCCAAGAATCGTTGTGGCATGAGCAGCATCCCAGGCTTGGACTAGACCAGCACCCTGCTGAGCGACAGGAGCCGAAAGATCCTCATGAACGGTAGTTCCGTCGTTCCATGCCTTGGGCTCAGCAGTGGCGGAAATGACGCTGCGAAGTGTCTCCTGGTCCAGAGTGCCACGAACTTGACCAACAAGCGCATACACGGCCGCAACAAACGGGGTGCTCATACTGGTTCCCGGATTAACCATGTATTGCGACTGATCCGAAATCCATGTTGAAAGAATTCCGCCTCCCGGTGCGGTGAATTGAGGCTTGATTTGAAGATCCCAGGTTGGGCCGTAGCTGGAGAAGGGGCTGGTGTATCCGGCCGTGACGCCGTTGCTGATCGGCTCAGCAAATAAGGCGGAGGTGCTGGGAGGGCCAAAAGAGACGGTGACATTCTCAGAGTTGTTGATCCACTCCCTGGCTTGTCTGGGCATGATCAATCCAGCGCCCAGGATTCCGTCGGTATAAACATATGGGGGGTAAATTCTGCTGACCTCGTGTTAGCCCATGACAAGTAAGTGGGGTTTCAGATTGACGCACGATTCGCTTGAGGGAAAGAAGAAAATGTACTTTGCTCCTCTGTCAAGGACATTTTGACCCTGAATGTCGGAGGCACAAGCGTCCATGTTCAGGATCGGAATGGCATCAGTCAAGTCGATGTCCTCGGCAAGAGGCTCGCACGCGGAGTTGTTGACAGCGCCAGTCCACACTCTCAAAGTGACGTTCGCAGTGACTGCGGGTGCGCCGGCAGACCAACCGAAAGCATACTCGCCGGTCTCGTTCTTGAAAGTGCCGCGAGTCATCAAGTTGGGCAGGACGGTGTTATCAACGGAGCCAATACCGGCAACAGCCTGGCCAGAGGCAGGGGAAGCCACAGCCCAGACACCCAAGTTGCCAGAGTTGCCGGCAGCAACAACAACAGGAACACCAGCCTCGGCGATACGGGAGACAGCCACAGCAGCGGCGTCAATGGACCATCCAGAGTCATCACCAGCAGAGCAGGAGATAACGTCGCTGCCGTCCTCGTAAGCCTTGTAGAAGGCGGAAACCAGGATCTCACTGGTGGTGTAGCCGGCGCAACCGCTGACCTTATAGGCACCGAGGGTAACATCCGGGGCAGCACCAGTGAAGCCGAGCTCGTTCTCCTGGGCCATGATGATGCCTGCAACGTGGGTTCCGTGGCCTTGGCAGGTATCAAGGGGGTCAGCGTCAGGCTGAGGCGCTTCGGAGCTCTCGTAATAGTCGTCGCCCGTCAAATCCCAGCCATAGCCCACTGGAAAACCCTCGCCGAAGCCACCTCCAAGAGCCGGATGTCTGTAATCAACGCCGGTGTCGACAATGCCGACTTTGATTCCCTTGCCGGTAAAACCAGCCTCCCGGAGTTTGTCGACCTGCGTCATGACATGGGTGCTGTAGGTGTCCTGGGCAGCCTCCTCGCGCCGGTATTTGATAGAGCGAAGGAGTGCCTCGCCGGTTGCGGTGCCGTTGCGGCCGACGGAGCTCGGGTTTGGCTTCGGCATCTGAATCTTGCGTACCGGCCAGACGCCCTTGACGCTGAGTTTGCCTGCGATCTTGCTGGCGGTGACATGGGGCTCTTCGTCGTTCTCAACGCGGATAGATGCGCCGTTGAAGAGGCGGTACTTCAGATCCAGGCGTGGCACAACAGAGAGACCATCGGATCGGAGCTCATCCAAGAGTCCCGCAGAGTCGGTCTCGCCATCAAATTCGACGATATACGCGCCCTTAACGAAAGCATCCTCGTCGATTTGAGGAGCTGCGGGCTCGGCGTCAGCTGCTGCGACGCATGCCGTGGAAGCCAACAGGCCGAGTGCCAGGGAGGCGACGTTGGAGGAGAACCTCATGGCGATGGTTGACGCTGGATTTCAAACGAGTGACCGGCGGTGACCAAACACCAGACATGATTGATCGAACGCATCATGAGCGGATATATACAAATCGACTCATTCCCAGCGTCAATCGCGCACATAGTAAATGCAGTGATGGGATTTTTCGCATGAGTTGAACACGAGAAATTGGGACCTTCCCGTTTGGTACCCGAAATTACCGGTGCTGGGGGCGACTGGCGATCTTCGGCTTGGCTGCTACGACTCTGCTGTTCTTGACCATCGCCAAGGCGGCAAACCGCTTCGCATTCGGTCCTGTCGTTCCTGTTTGTTAAATCGGCCGAGATATTCCGGAGTCACGTCTCATTGTTCCTGCAGCCATCCAGAGTTGACATGATAGAAAATACTGGCCCTTAGTTTTGCCTTGAAAGGCGCGTTTTGGCGCTTGCATCGGTCGAGAGCCGAAGTTAAGGTCGTGGGGCCGCGGTCGTATTCGAAGATCAGGGGTGGGCCGGTACGAGCTTAGGGCACGTCATGCGCAGTGTGAAAGCACCAAATCATCTAAATCCCGGTCCTGTTGATATGCTTAAAGAGCTTCACGAGGGGCGCCATCGCCGATGAGGCAGGAGGTTGTCGAATTAAGCAGAGGTGTGGGGGATGGTGTGAGGGCCGATCATGACCAATCGTGCTCGAAGTTGATAACAAGCAGCAATGATTAGAGCCGAGCTGTCAGCAGTCTACAGCCGGAACTTTTCTTAATTCCGGCTTTGCGAAAACGACGACTCTTCAACAATTCCGTGACGATAACCGTTCGGAGCAAAAACGTCTCGATTCAAAAATATCTGAGATAGCACAACCTGGTTTCGATCCAGGGACCTCTGGGTTATGAGCCCAGCGCTCTACCCCTGAGCTATTGTGCTTGGGTAATTGGGTGAATGTGGATATGGTTCCACACCGTCGCCGCGGATTATCGGGCTTCATGATGTGGTGCGATTAGAGCAAAACCCACATATCAGTTAAGGCGTGAACAACAAGCCTTCATTGCTACAAATCAAGCGACAATTACGTGACGAGCACGCGACGGGCACACGACGAATTTGAACGCAATGATACTGTGTGTGACATTGATAGCTCTAGTTCTGACCCTCAATGTTCGCATCTGCCAGCCCTATTGGCGGAACGTCATTCATGAATTCACAACATTTCGTGGTCTTAGTCGTCTGAGACCATTGTTACCAGTTGAAAATGCAAGATCCTAACGGTCGCAGAAATCGTGATTAAATTTGAAGAGTTCAAAATGCTTCACATGAGGACTTATACCTTAGCCTTACGGGGCTCCTCATTAAGGGAACCCGGTCATTTCGGTTTATTCGGCTTCACCCGGTCTAAACCTCCGCAATATTCGGATCGCTTACCGTGAGCGTCATGGACTTCCTTGCCGAAGTTCGATCTTCGAAACCGGCCGTCATCACCTACCTTGTCGGCACCCCGATTTGGTAGCGGACCAAACCAGGTGGTTCAAGATCAAATGGGATGAGTGACGCCAAACCTGCCGATCACCACATAAGTTGACACAATGACACAAGTCTGGTCGGAAAAGGAATCGCAGTTCTCGCGCGAATGTTGTAAGTCTCATCCAGGCACCGGCCTCAATTTGTCTTCTATGTTTCTGTTCAATCCATTGCAATTAACCATAGACGCCATGAAAAGTGGCGTTTTTCTCACTGATATAATCGACCGGCTTTCAGTCTCACATTTACTCATACGTTGAAGATAAGTGAAAACCATTCAAGCTGTCCATTCTGGGCGTGGTAAAGTCGACTGACTCGTGTGCTGCCATTAGAAGCGCGATACGAATCCGGGAAAATACACGGAAACACTTCCGTCAATTTCACCGGAGTCCTCGACTTCCTTCCGATTCGAAGACTACTCCTGACAACCTTTAGTCGTGATAATCGAGAAAAGCACGCCCAATAGGTTCACTGCATGGATCTTTGTGTTCGTGCACAATAACCAGAGGTCGAGTAAGCTTCCTAGGAGGCATTCCCCCGAATGTTCCAGGGAGCATCGACGGTGTTTCTGTGCCTACCGAGATCTTCTGTTGGAATTATATGCATGCCAGATACGTTCTGTATTACTTGTTAACGACAGACCTCCCCGCGGCATTGCTTTGCGGATGACTTAATGCTCTATGTAGCTGTCGGTCACTAGTGACTTATAATAACAAGCCTGGCTCTCTAGGACGCATGCTCAACGGCCGAGCTGTAAATGCAACCTAGCCTCAATATCATCGTGTGTCCGGGGCATGCCATCGATATTATACCGCCCGACTGGCATAACACCTCAAGCCAAGTCCAACGACTAGATGAACCATCCAAAGAGAAAACAATTCATTGCTGTACTCTTACATCGTTCACATCGCGATCTACCCGGCGGTGTCTCCAGGTGCAGTTCCCTTGTTATGCCATCTTTTTTGGTGTGGCATGATCGGTGGGCAACCTCCGGAGCTGGTGTGGTCGACTTGATCACTTATGTTCCCGTGCGAGACTCCGTCGGCGGCTTCCTGTAGCATCCGTGGATGCCGGAAACCATAAAGTCGGGCCATCTTGTGTTCTTCGTGGCTCATTCATACGAAAACTGCTTTTGCCTTTCGGCTGGGCCCAGGTACCGAACTGAAGTAGAGGTAGCGTCGTTTCGAAGCCGCCTCGACATCACTGCTGGAAGAAATATATTTCAGATATGAGTGCTGAGCTTAGCCAGAGAATCGTTCGAGAAGCCTGCACCCCGCACTGAAGTTGACACACGAAACGGGCGGGGATAGAGGGGGAAACATGATCTACCAGAGGTCTAGACCGGGTGTTCGCGAGCGACATCTTTCAAAGTTGGCAGTGACAAGACCGCCAGCGGATGCTACAATGCGGAAATGAACCAGGTTCAGGCACTTGCAAGCTTTTTCCCTCTGTGGTTCTCAAACCTGTTTGCTGGTTTCGCAGGCTGCATGTTGCAGTTTGCATAAAGCTCATTGACCTCCAGATCGTCCCAAGGAGTTCAGATGCCAAGACCATAGTTGGAGATACGTCCACTTCCACGAATTTGACCCCAAGTCGCCAAATTTCATGCACTGATTACATGACTGCTTCCGTTTTCAACTCAATTCAGACGACCTCTCTTTCTGCTTGGTGACGGACACGCTGATGGATGATATATGCACGCGAACAGACATGGCAATGATGAATCCCGTCTTGATGGAAAGGAGGCTGAGTGCTGACGTGAGTCTGCTTGTGCAACCAAGCCAAGCTGCGCGCGGACGATGCACACGTCGCAAACTCTCGATTTTGACTCGACGCTAGAAAGCACGTTCATCGCGACAAGTTCCGAATCTAGCCTACGGAGGACGCGCTGCACTCGCGACTTGGCATGCTCGATTGCTCGTTTCTCGTGTAGTTTGTAGGATGCGTGCCCACCCAGTCATGAGTCCATGGGTTCGTGTCTTGCAAGAGCAGACAGCTTGGCGCAACATTGGTGTCTCAAGATGAACACCTTTACTGAAGAATGCAATTCAACCTGCAGGCCTCGAGTCATCAGCTCGAGGTAATTGAGTTGCTGTGGGGATTGAATGAAACACTTCCACTTCTGCCAAGGCTGCAGAAACAACGACAAGACTTTTAAAACTTGAAAAGCCGTGCTGACTTATACCTCCAGCCTCTATGGCATATGAAATCCTGCAAGACATTGCGTAAGGGACGATATCACATTCTTCAGCAGCCCACTCTCAAAATGCGCATTTCGCCAATACGGCTGTGCAGCTGAGCCGAGTCGAAGCAGACGGGCATGCGAGGCGGATGCGAGATGGGAAAATGCAGAGTTCGTCCAACTTGTTGAGTCCGGCAGCACGAAGGTTCACCCCCGAAGAGGAACCAGTCCGACTGCTCGTTGACCCGGACGCGGGAACGGAGCACGAAGAGACCTAGGCACTTGCAAATTCAACTCCGTGGAACCACCGCAACTTGGCCCCGGCCTCCGGATAACAAGCCCCCGAAACCATGAAGCTCTCATAACTCGTGGGAATGGAGAATTCGGATCAGGATGCCATTAAGTTCTTCCGCCATCGATAACGGGCACCAAGCCCGAAGGGTATGGATGCAGCAGATAGTCTGCTGATTTAGACTCGCCGTCCTCTTTGATGCTAGCGTCCCGTTGGGCAGAGAGGAGCTGCCGGGTTGGATTCATTCCGGGCGGAAGGCTATTCTGCTTGGGACATGATGCGACCATTCCGAATAGAACTCCTTGTAAGATCTATGGGGATCCTTCTCCTATGGGAACTGAAGTAACCAGACTTCGGTTCTGAGAGGACGCGATCCATCTGCAGTTAATGACATGATAGACAGAGAGTACTTGAGCATACACTGAAGGCAGCACGGCCATCTGAAAATTGACTGCAAGTCATTGAACCCTTCCTCGCTGGTTCATTTACACGAACCTCTGACGTTTGCGCACGGGCATCGTGATCATGGTGTCGTGGACGGTGAGGGCGGCTTGGCGGAGTTCGGCAACGCAAGGGTGAGGCGCTCGCGAACGGGCGTCGCGCATTTGTGGAGAATCACCAAAGCGGCAGCGCAAAGACCTTTTCCTGCTGCAGGAACGTGAGCCTCTTTGAGGCAGTTTGGCAGTCTGGCAGTTTGGCATGCTGGGGCAGTCTGCGGGCGTACTGAGGCCGTTGGAGTTGCATCTGGGGGCTGCTACGAGATCCCTTGATACCAGGTTGTCTTCCGTCGATCATCTTCCTGTTCCTGATGAGAGTGCTGCGGCTGCAGGTGCAGGAAAAAACGCTGCTGATTCAGATGCTGACGCTTACATCGATAGACAGATCGGGCACACGTGGGGAGAAGCCGATAGAGCGCGCCATTGCTCCCACTAGCAGTAAAAAGGAAAAGGCCGGCCCTGGCTCCAGCTTTAGTTCAAGGCACGACCCGAGCTTCAGTAGATAGCGACTCCGGTCTGAAGTAGACACGTTCTCGCGTTTGAGTAGGATTTACGGAGTGTTCGGCAACTGCGACTTGATTCCTCAATACGGCGCCCGCGAGAGAAATGATTCGGAGACGGGCGGTTCTGACGTGCGGAGTCTTTTCCGAGGGCGAGTCGCCAGGATGAGCAGCTTCTAGTCCGGCACGTGTCAGGTTCATTCAATCAGGCCGAAGACATGACATACTTTCTTTGGTCAGAAGATGTTCTTTTCCCCGGGGGAGACAACATGACAAGGCAGTTGACGCCGGTCCAGAACCCCGTTGGGTCTACGGAGCTTATCCCTGCCCATCGGTTACTCTAAATGACTGGGTACAGCGGAATTGGAGACGCTGGGGGCAGAAGAACCGTGGCCGCGGGAGAGAAAACAGAAGAGTCGTTCCAGGGACGTCATTCCGCTCGCCTGTAACATGCCAGTTTTGAGCGAGGCGGCGCAACTTCCTCCCGAAAACAGCCCTACCAGGTAGTCCGGTTCTGTCGGCTCAGCATCGTTTCGTACCGCTTGGGTGCACAAATCTGACTGAGGCACCTCATTGTGATCGATGTGCGTGTGTGCGGCCCCTCTTTAGGTGTGAATGGATGTGTAAGTGGGAGAGAAAAGATGGTGTGCTAGGCCGATGCATGTTAGTTGCAGTCCACGTGCGCCAAGCCAGAAACAGGTTTCAAGATTATGTATCGAAACAAACTCCTCGAGAGTATAATAGTTCGTCCCGGACGCACGCCAGGACATCTTTTGGCTCCTCGGAATTATGCCTTGCTGACCCGTTTCGTTCTACATTGTTAATAACCGTTTTCTTCCCAGCCTTTCGTGGGCTTTGATTTTGCAGATCGCCTCTTCTCAGAACAAATATTGGAGGACTGTAGCAATACGCAATGCATCTAGCATCGTCAGTCGCGGCCGCCGCGATGCTGCTTGCCGGCATCTCGGCAGCGGCCCCACTCGAACGCCGGGCCTTCACTGCCGAGCTACCGACCAGCCCCGAACAGATTCGCGTTGTCGAGCAAGAAGCCCGCGGGTCTCTACCCAACTCTGCGCCGCCACCGAAGTTGGAGCCAAGCAGTTTGACAGCTTTCCAGCTCATTCAATTCAACGAGCAGTTCGAGGTCGCCTTTTTCTCGTCCATGTTGGAGAACGTCACTCAGGGAGGACCTGGCTGGGAAACAACGGAGAAGGACAAGCTTATGGATGCGCTCAAAGTTGTTGTTGCTGTAAGTTCTTCACTTGATCTGAAATTGCGCATGTTTACTAACACATTCGGCAGCAAGAGAAGCTTCATGCACTTGACGCGAAGGGTGTATTGGACCATTTCAAAGCATTTTCACCTGCACCTTGCCAGTATCAATTCCCTACCAACAATCTCAAGGAAGCCGTCGCTTTGGCTGAGACATTTACTTCGGTGGTGCTGGGTACCCTCCAAGATGCGACACAGCTTCTCGCAAAGAATGGCGACTCGGGCCCAGTCCGTGCCGTGACATCCGTCATCGGCCAGGAAGGCGAACAGAACGGTTTCTATCGCAGCATCCTAGCCCGTGCGCCCTCCTCGCAACCCTTCCTTACGACCTCGATCGCCCCGTTCGCCTTCTCCGCTCTTCAGTCTTTCGTTGTCAAGGATTCTTGCCCGTTCAAGATGTCCTCGATTGAAATCCCAACCTTCGCGCCCCTGAACGTAATGCAAATGGCGAATGGGGGCGAGATTGAGGCGAAGGACCAAATGCTCTCCATGAAAGTTGATCTGCGAGAGGTTGTGACTGCCGGACGCTTCCTTGGCAAGGACCCCGGTGGTCTCTTCGTCACCTACCTCAGTGGACAGAACGTACCTCTCAGTGTTCCGGTCAAGAACGGACAGTGGACCGGTTCCAGCATCGAGTTCCAAGCCGACTTTCCCTTCGAGAAGAACAGTATGTGGGGATTGACCATCGCGGCCCTGACATTTGAAGGCAACTTCAAGAATGCGGATGATGTTGCAAAGGCTACGCTTGCGGGTCCAGGTCTGATCCAGGTCAACAAATGAGAATGGTGAGGAGGGTATTTGCGTTTTTATTTTATTCGAGGCATACTACGGGAAAGCGATGTGTCGTAGATTTGGAAGATATCCCAAGCTTGGGAGTTTTTGGCGTTCTCAACAGCATAGACTAGCCTTCACTTCTCGCAAATAATTCTCGTCAACATACTGCGCGCTTCCATCCCAAGTTCACAGTGACAGTAATGGAGAGACGGGCCATTGGCTCAATCGCGGACGTCTCAGAGCTGATCCGACCATTCAGGCCCTCTACCTACACGGCGGTTTAAACCGGCTAATCGGCCACTCAATACAGCACCCGTAGCGCCAGCTGGGATTGGCTGTGCGGTGTTGGTGTCCATCTCCGTTGCCGACTGTGTGTTCTCCGTTGTCCTACTCACTATTACAAACAGACTCTTCGCTGCGCGATGACGCTACTGTGAATGTGTTCGAAAAGATGAGATGATGAGCCCCTTTCCATCCACGGATGCCCCTTCCGACACATTTCGACTCAACAAAGGACCCGAATAGGAAATGCTTGGTCCTTCCCGGTTCGTCCGCTCGCGCCGCCGAATACGACAACTAGCTCATATGATTACGTCGTCCGACCATTTTTCCTGCGCCTGCTTCTGCACATGCAAAGTTGTCAGATTCTGCTCTCATTCCTCAGCGCTTTTCCGAGTCGCCCGGTGAATGTCAAGTGGCATAGGGTCTAGAACCTTTCCGAGGGTATGTCACATCCTGATAATCATCAACTTGGCGATCTCTTATCATGGCCACTAAGATCGACGGCTTGGCGCAACCGTCAGAAAAGACAACAAGAACGCGAAAGCGATTCCCTGCTCAGAAAACAGCACAGGTCTTAGTGCACGGAGTGGGCCTGTCACATACTTCGTCTCAGATGGTACCAAAACTTCGGATTCAAGGGTGTCTTTGATAGTTCGGACGTTTCTCAAAGCGCACTTGACGGAGCTATCAAACAGGATAGCCTTGCACAATTTCACAATCAAGGCCATCCTTCGCTTCTCCGAGGGATGTTCGGTATGCCGTATTCCCGAATGGGCCAAGCCAGGAACCGATACCCTAGCTTCCCCAGAAGCTAGATCTGTGGCGAAAAAGCTTGATTCTTTAATCGAAATAATGACCTCAGATCTTCGATAGATGAACTTTATAGTTTGACAATCGTTCACCTACTCCCGCGGATTCTCCCCCGTTCCCGCGCGGGATTGAGAGACATGATCCGGTGGTGGGAGCACGAGGATGAAGCCGACGAAAAATGATAAAATATCAGGCGATTTATCATCCTCGAGATGAGGGGAAGAGGCGAAATGATCGCCAAAACTTCCGAGTGGGTGTGGAATCTCATCATACCTCGGATCTCAGACGACGTCGGGAGCATGTGTCGAGACGAGTTAGTTGCCGAGAAGGCACCTACGAACGGTTATCTCTCGAATCAGGGGCATGCCGAATCCGATTTGGGCAACTGAGGGGTCTTGGAAGGTTGTCAAGACGGCGCATCCCCCACGGAAGCTTCCTCGATGGTCGCTTCCAGCGAGATACGATTCGTGACCAGGGATTGAGTCATTTTCGGTCAGTGGTTTGGCGGGAAACGTTGGTCTGTGTCCATTGCACTTGGCAGTGAGCTTATTAAGAACTCAATTCTGGCGTCGGGGTCCAGACCGGCACATCACTCCTTGTTTCCGGTAAGTCAGGGGTGAGACAACAAAGAGTGGTCCCTTTTGTCCTGACCTCCCACTGGTGGCCGAATCGTGAAAGTCAGTTTGGATCTCGAATGAAATCACACATTTTGAACAAGCAGGTTGAGGTATGTGCATGCAAAACATGACTTCCACATCAATGAGGAATTGCAAATTGCGAGTCAAGCTTGTACACCTCCATGATAATAACAACAGTATGGAAAGATCGTGCAGCTTAGTACTTGAGATTCTTCATCGTCACATGACCTCCTGCGTCTGCGCAATCACAGTATATTGCACTTTGAAGGTTCAAGAAATATGATGCCAAAAGTAATAAGAACAGGAGAAAAATTGAATACACTTCTTAGTTGCCCATGCAGTCAATCGGTAGCCTCGTACTTAGACTTCAAGTCACCAGACCATCCACAATATTAAGGACGGGCAATGCCTGTCCTCAGAACTACCCCTTACCCCCCGGGAGAATGACAATAAAAGCGATGATTGTAGAACTTTGAATTCACAGTCCATCTCTGTTTCGAAAAGGAGAGCTTCTTAGGTGTTCTCGCGAGGAGTAAAGCCTTCCAGATGGCGTTCTATCGGGGAAATTGGGAGCTCCTAAACCAATGGCAATAGAGAGACAAACTACCTATTTAACCAACGGAGTCATTCTCAAATCAGATACGTAACAACGATGGAAAAGAACATAAGTCTCACAAGTCACAAAAAAGGTATGATCTCTTGTGGGAATTCTTGTGTGGAGAGAACTCGATGTCACTTATTCGGAGACGTGCCTTCGTTACATGCACTAACAAGCATCAATACTCAAATAGTTCAAATAATTCTTCAGGTGTTAAAAAGTCTTAGAGCACCATCCGCTTTCAACACCTAGAAAGACGTCCAGAAATGAGTTCAGGTGGAGAGCCTATATCATGAACCGACTGACTGTCCATGTGAAAACTTAAATTTGAGAAACAATCAAATGCCTTTGTGAATGAGAAGGCGTCCTTGTCACGTAAGACTCTTGTCCCACTTGGTTCTCGCGACGCATACCGGTGCAAGTACCGGCCCGCGAAAACCCCCGGTTCGGCCGGCTCCGGGTTCCCCGACATCGTGCCGGGGTAATAACCTTAAATGGCCTACACGGCAGCGATCAGCCCTCAACCATGTTCAAGAACGGCCACGGGCCCGTCTTGGGATCCGCTGAAAGCTGGCTTGACATATCGTAAGCTTGAGTTTCCCCGCGATACTACTTCTTGGCTTGATCATGTTCGGCCTTGGTAGTCATGCCACTCTGATCGCATAGCCTGACCGACTACCGCTCGAATGAACAGATCGTGAACTGCACCTTTGCGGGGTGCCCCTGAGTTCCCCGCGCTGGCAGCCCGGCAACAGCGCCGAATGCGACTCCAGCCACTGCATTCACCTCGACTTAAGCGCTCGGGTGGTGCTGCACCGAACTTCTTCAAGGCCGCCTAATCCACTTGCAGCAGGCGTACCGTCACTGTTATTGCATGACGGACGTCATGTGTGGTCTTGCAGGTATTGCCAAGAAATCACCAACTCCTAGGTTGAAATGTTGAAATGGTACAAATACATCATGAAGGACCGATGCTATTTTGCAGCGCGCTTTTGTTGGATGTCGCTGCGTGGCTCGGTCCTCTCGGAGTGAAGTTTCCTCACAGCTCAATTGAGTCAACATGCGTTCGTTCGGTTTTGCCCTCGCCACAGCCTTGTCTGTAGGCACCGCGAATGCTGCCCTTAGCATCGTCCCCGGAGCTACGTGGACGGCTGTAAGTTATCCATGGATGCGCTTGCAGATGGCATCAAAGTTGACCATTTGCAGACCAACACCGGAGAGCATGTTCAAGCCCACGGTAATGGAATCATGTAAGCTGATACTTCGCAACTCATTGACATTCTTACTTACACATTGTAGTGAGGAGAATGGTGTCTACTACATGATTGGCGAAGAAAAGACCGACGGATCGGCTTTCCAAGCCGTCAACTGCTACTCGTCCACGAACCTCGTTGAGTGGAGCTTTGAGGGACGACTCATCTCCCGCACCGAAGAAGCAGGTGATCTAGGACCCAACCGCATTATCGAGCGTCCTAAGGTCATTAAGAACGATAGCACGGGGAAGTACGTTTTGTATCTTCATATCGACTCCTCAGACTACAAGGATGCGCGTGTGGGCGTCGGAATCGGTGACTCTGTGTGTGGAGAGTATGAGTATCTCCGAAGTTTCCGCCCCCTGGGCTTCCAGAGCCGCGACATCGGAGTTTACAAGGATGATGACGGCAAGGCTTATCTCCTGAGTGAGGATGTACGAAAACTCCAATCTCCCCGAAGGAAGACGAAGTTGTACTGACGTATGGGCAGCGCGAGTATGGAACCCGCATCATCAAGCTCACTGATGATTACCTTGACGTCGAAGAGGTTACTTTCGGCTGGGAGTACTTTGCTGAGTCGCCAGCGCTGGTCAAGAGGAATGGAATCTACTACATCTTCGGATCCCATCTGACCGGCTGGAACCCCAACGATAATGTAAGCTGCCGACCTCATAGAGAACACATGAGTGGTAGTTGACTCTCTCATTAGGTCTACAGCTATGCTGAGTCTCTTTCTGGCCCATGGTCCAACTGGACGGAGTTTGCACCCGTAGGATCCAACACGTTCAGCAGCCAGGTCAGCTATGTCTTACCATTGGGCAACGACAAGGCTGTTTACATGGGAGACCGATGGCACTCGACCAACTTGGCAGCAAGCACCTACATCTGGTTGCCCTTGAACTTCGACGGAACCACAGTCACTCTTGACTGGCATGATTCCTGGACTTTGGATGTCGCCGCTGGCACCTGGTCTGAGGCGAAGCCTACCATTGAGCTAGAGGGCGAAGCCGCCGAGTTGTCTAATGGCGCTCGTGTGGTCGATTGTTCGCAGTGCAGTGGCTCTTCAGCCGCTGGATACCTTGGCGGAGACGATGATGGCACGGCTGTCTTCAACTTTGACTCGGCTGCCGCGGATCGCGTGACTTTCGTGGTCAAGCACAAGAACGGGGACACCAGTTCTCGCCATGCTGCCGTCTCGGTGAACGGCGAGGAGCAGAGCGTGGCCTTCCTGGCTACCAATCAACACCCTGATAGAGCTGGCAGCAGCGTCGTTCATGCTGATCTGAAGGAGGGGGCGAACACGGTCACCTTCTCTAGGTCGGAGGGTTGGGGCCCCGACGTTGATCAGTTGATTGTTCCTCGGTTGTGAGAGGGATAGTACCTTAGTACTCACTCCGCTATGAATGAGAATTTGAGTCATTTGAAATTGTTCTACGCTCTCATGGTACTATACTGATACTCCTTGGGCCCTATCTATTGCGGGCGCCGTCGTTCCTTCTTTGGAGTAGCAGACGACTGGCGGACTTGAAGTGCTATCCTCTTAGTGTTTGTCAATTCACATAGGCTCTCTTGGACTTGGTGAAAATTGGATAAAAGGTACCTTAGGTAAGTAATGGGGGGAAATCGCAAAACCTCCCGAAGTAGCCAGTGCGATGGGGTTTTCCAGCGGTGGGAGCGTGAACGTCGACATTTGGCTTTAGACTACCCCAGCAATACTACCTCCTGAATGACTTCACTGATTGTGCTTTCCTTCCGCGCTTACATTTTACATTCTACTATTCTGCCTACCATGCTTAACAATAATCATCACAGTGTCTCTGTCGGGAAGATAACCAAAGTCGGAAAGTAGAGAAGCATCACAGCTTGCTTCTGGGGGGATTCGGCCAAGGCTCGACTTGGCATCATCCCATGTCGCCAACGAGATCCTGAGGTGCATCCGCGGAAGATGCCTTGCATTACGCATTAGTTCTGCAACAAGACGCAACTGGAAATTTCCCTGCAGGCGTCCCGACCCGTTTCGTATGAACCAGTTCTATGAAGTCCCTCCATTCCCTTAAACATGATTCCGAATCCAATGGTATAGGCTCATTCTCCTGACAGGAGTTAGTGTTCTCCTCAAACTTCCATTGCCGTTATTAATAGAGCCACGCCGTGATGGGCTCAAAGCCACCCAGCCAACTTTCCAGCACAGCCTGCCTTGCTCGAGACATACACTCCTGTAATTGCCTCTCGCGTAGCGGAAGTTGCATCTTTTCCGAGCGCTCTGATCATTATTCGGCGGGTGTCCGCAAACACCCTTGTGATACATTGTCCAGCTCCGCCTTTTGAATGCTAAGTTGTCAGAATAATGCCACCTTCACCGCCTAGCAGAGGTACAGCAGAATCCAGCTAATCAGAGAGTAGAGATCTTTCTAGTACTTAACACTATATTACTACCCTCACTATTATATTATTAACTTAAATATACTATATATTTTTATTTATTTATTAATACTACTTATCTTAGTTAATTAAATATATTACTATTACTTATATTAATACTAATTAGTAGTTAATTTCTATAAATTATTATAATATTATAAATTAGTAAAAAACTAGAAAAGATAGTTTTTTAAGACTACTCTACTATTATAAGATTATAATAACTAATTCTTTTAAAGAAATAATACTAAAAAAAGAAGGATAATAAACTCTTATATTTTATTAAGTAAGATAACCTATAAGAACTAATTATACTTATTTTAAATCTCTAGTTAATAATATATTAGCTATAGCTTTATTATAAAAATATCTATTATATATTAAGAACCCTAAATATTTAAACTATTTAGTTTATAATTAAGAAACTAATTATTATAAGATTAATTAAAGAAGCTATAATTATATTATTTCTAATTATTTTATTTATATCTCTTACTTTTTATAAAATATTTGCTAAGTAATTAGCTATTTTTATACTATTAACTACTCTACTTAGTTTTATAATAACTTAAGTTACTTTATAAGCTATTTCTAGATATAAAACCTTTCCCTTAAATAGTATTAATATCTTAAGTATATAAAATACTTTATTTAATAGAAATCTACTAAGAATAATAAATTACTTCTTCTATATATCATTATAAAAAGACCTTAATAAAAAGTAAATATAAAGAAGATTAGCTATATAAAAGCAGGTATAATCTTACTATTCCTTTATAAAGTAATTAAAAATACTTCTTAATATCTCTTAGAGTATATTTAATTAGTATATAATAAAGAAGATACTAAATAATACCTAAAATAAAGCTATAGTACTATATTAGTATATAATAAAGCTATTAAGAACTATTATAACTACTACTACTAAAGTAAAGTATACTACTTTATAATTATTACTAATAATACTAATTAGTTATTATTAATAACTAGTAGAATATTTATTCTAAAGAATAGTAAAAGTAGTAGCTAAAGAGGCTTTTTTATAGCTAAGTAACTATACTAAGAAAGTACTCTAAGAGAAGAAATTATTACTAAGATTACTACTTAAAAGTATAAAAAAACACTTATTTTTACTTTCCTAGTACTTATTACTACTATTACTATAGTATTACTAAGAAATAAAATAAAGAAGGCTATATAATAAAAATAATAATATACTATAGCTACCTCTATAACTTCTATAGCACCTCTAGCTACTTATAACTATATTAACACCCTACTAAAATAGGTAAATCTTCTCTAATTATTACTAATCTATAGAAAACTAGTATAATTACTATATAATTAAACAGCAGCTAAAGTTTAATTACTAAGAAGCTAAATAATAGTAAAAAGAATAGTAATTTATACCTATTACAACTCCACGTAGTATAACTAAAAGTATAAAGCTAGCACCTAGGGTAGAATAGTATAAGAGAATACTATTAACTTAATATTATTAAGAACCTTCCCTACTAGTAATTATAATAGTCTACTAAAAACCTAACTAAAAAGAATAGTATCTAACTCTTAAAATAAACTAACTAGAAAATAAAGCTAAAAGTATATTAAATAACCCTAAAAACCACAGAATTTTAACCCTTTAGCACCTATCACTACTATCCTATAGATATTAGAAGGGGGCAGGGTTTTGAAATTTCTAGCATTTTGACTTCAAAGTAATAGATTATATAGATGGTTTCTTAGGCGTTAGGCGTTATCTCAAAGGGAAATAGCTTATATAAGTAGACAGAGGTCTAGTTAGCTTTTAATAGAAAAGACTAAGTAATTAAATAAGAAATATACTTATTTTTATAAAATTCTTGTTTTTCTTAATAATTTTAGTAATTAGTTCTCTAAAGGAGCTACTAAAACCCTTCTACCTAACCTATAATAAAAATCCACTAAAACTTACTTTTTAAAAAACTAAGTAAAAATAGGCGTTTTTAGGCTCTTCTAGCTTTAGTTAGTCTTACTTTTTATCCTTTTTCTTAATCCTTACTATGCTTCTTAGGTTATTTAAAGCTAAAATAGGGTAGAATATTATAGGAATAATACTATTAAACTTCTTCTTAACAGCTTATTTTCTCTAAAAAAGTTATATAACCTATAGGATAAAAAAGATAGAAATTATAAATAAAATATAATTTAGTTAGGCTTATATTTATATATTTATTTTTATATCTTTTATAGTTAGCTAGAAAATTAATATATAAGTATTTAGATATTTTTAAGGATATTTCCCTTTAAAATAGAGCGCCTAATATAATTAATAAGTTTTCTCTCTTACCCTATTATAAAATTAGTAACTAATATAGGGGGGTAAGTAAAACTATTAAAGAAGAATTCCCTCTATAGTTATTTTATACTACTTTATTAAATCAGAATAGAAAAAAACTTAGAAAAAGAGGTAATTTAAATAATATTATATTAGAAGAAATTTAGCTAATATATTTTTAACTTCTGTTTTCTCTTAATAAAGAGGAACTGCTTAGAAACTTAGAATTTAAGATTAACTAAGCTTATAGAAGTCTAAAAAACTTTAAGAAAAAGAGTATTTAGTTTAGTAAAAGAGAGTAAGTAGGGTTTTAATAAATCTAGATAATCCTCCTTATTAACCTACTATCTACTTATTTAAAAATTATTATATATTATATTTTTACTAGCTTCTATAATAATAATCTAAAGTTAACTAAGATAAGTTAATTATCCCCTTTACTCTTCTAAAACTAAAAATATAAAAGTAATTAAATTTATCTTACCTACTTTATAAACCTTAAAAAGAGTGAAACTAATTAATTTATTTCAAAAAACTTCCCTTCAGCTAAACTTATTAGAAAGTTTCTAATAATATATTAATTAGTAAAAAAGAAACTAAAAAAGCTTAAAAACTTAGGATTTAAGTTATACTTATATACAGAAATATTAAGAACTAAGTTCTTTAAATCAGAAGCTACTATAAATATAAAAGTATAAAAAGCTAAAAAAAAAAAATATTATAACTATATTAGCTTTTTAAAAAAGAAATAAAGAAAACGTTTTATAAGCCTAACTAAAAATATTTCTCTCTTCTAAAAATAATTCCACACTAACTTTATAAAAAAGAAAATATATATATCTCCTCTATTACCTCTCCTCCTTACCTACTTATATAGTAAATAAGTAGCTAATATAAAGTATATCTCTTAAGGTCTATAGTTAATACTAAAATTTAATTAAGTTTTCTATTAAATCTTAAGCTTAACCTATAAAAGAGAAGTACTATAAAATAAAATTATAAAGAATATTACTAATAATAGCTAGTCTTCCTATAAAGAGAGAGAAAAAAGAAGTTTAAAATATAAAGTAACTATACTATTAAGATAATAGAAAAGAAGAAAGATAATAAATATAGATATACTTACTAAATAAGAGAAAAAGATAAAAATAGAAATAACAGTAAAGTCCTCTCTTTTCTTCTTTATTTCTATTCTTACTTTTTATTACCTTTCTAAGCCTATACTATAAAAATTCTTCTTATATTCCTTCTATTAATACATTATCTACTTTACTTAAGTCTTATTCTATCTTTTTATAAAACACTTCTTTAGAAAAGCTTTCTTCTATTACTTCTTCTATTAATTTAATAATATCTCTTTTAGAATAGTATTACTAAAATCTAAAATTCTAAAAACTTTAACTTAAGCTTAAAATAAAAGTCTTAGATATAAATTAATAGATAATAAGCCTAACTTAAACCCTAGTAATATATTAGTAAATCCTTTTATAAGTTTTTTATTCTATTAACCCTAATAAGAAAAACCTCTCTTAATTTCTAATTCTAACTAAAGCTTAGAAGTAATTACTAAAACTAAAATCTTTAAAACTATAGCTTCTAAAAGTAATATTATAAATATAAATAAAACACTTAGAGAGGATTCCTCTAAAATAAAAGTAATATAAAGCTATTTAGAGCCTACTAAATCATATTAGAGGATATTAAAACCTTATAAGTATAAGCTCTAAAGATTTAAAATACTAAAGCCTAGTATAGCTAAAGTATTATTCTTTTCTAGCAATAATATTTTAAACTTTATTAAAAGCTATAAAGCTACTATAAAAGCAGTAAATATTACTAACACTTTTAAAATATTAAGTATTATATTCTATATAGATATCTTTTTCTAAGCTAATAACTAAGTCTAACTTTCTAATAAAACCTAATAATAAATAAAAAACTACTTAATCTAATACTATAAAGCTATAAATAAAGACTATTAAAACCTCCTAAATAACTAGATTAGCTAGATTATTTCCTTAACGCTAATAATTAACAATCTTAACTATAAAGCTGCTATAAAGTTTCTTTAACAGATTAATAATATTTAAACTAAAGCTATAAAATATAACTTTAATATAATAAATAGCCTCTAAATAATCTATATAACTATATTAAGATTTAATTAGTTAGCTTTAAATAGAATTACTTTATTAATAAAGTTAAATATCTATAAATTATTTAAGAAAAAAAACTTTAATAAGTTTAAGGTAAACCTAATAAATTAGCTTAGCTTTAAAGCTATTTAAAAGTAAACTTTTTATATTATAGCTCCTATTTATACCCTATTTCCTCTACTTCTAAAAATCCTATAAAGGGATACTCCCCCCCCTCTATAAGTAAAAAAAAGCAAACCTAAGCTTAATTAAAGTATAAAGAGTATTTAAAGTTAACTTTTAAACTAATAACTTTTTAACTTAGTGAAAATAATAAATAACTAGAAAATATCTTCTAAAAGAGTTACTTAAGCTTTACTAGCTATAGAAGATAACTAACTATTTTTAGTTTATTCTATAAAAGTTAATAAAGAAAACCTTAAGCTATTTCCTTATAAACTATATAGCTAATATTAATATATAGACTATATAGATTATAACTTTAAAAAAAGCTACTATCTATAAAAAATAGCTAATAAATAAAGTAGCTTAATCTAATATTTCTAAAAGTAATACTTTTATAGCTTTTAGAATAATAAATTCTTTATCCCTTAGATAATTATTATTTTATTAAGATAAAAAAGTAAGCTTAACTAAGAGGCTATTATTATACACCTAAAGAATTAAAACAGCTATAAAGCTATAAAAGCTTAAACTACTAATATCCTTAAATAGAATATTAATAGATTTTAGTTTATACTTATAAGAGTTCCCTAAAATTAAAATAACTTTAACTTAATTAAAATATCTTATAAGTTTATAAAAAAAAGAAGTATAGTATCTAATAAGAAAGTAAGTAGTTAAGCTTTTATATTTTAGGTTTTAGTAGTTAATAAAAATAAATAGAAAAAACACCTATATAACCTAATATAACCTAATAGTATAATAAAAAAAGATATACTTAATTTTACAACTTCTAAGTTTATAATTACTTAATTAAAAATATATAAAATTAATCTTTTTTCTTAAAAAAAGCTAAAGCTTTTAGATTTAAAAAAAATTAAAAAGAAAGCTCTAAAATCCCTTTTTAAGAAGATCTACTTTACTATTTAGGATATTAAGGATACTCTTACTATTTTAAGAAAGCTTTAGGCTATAAAAACTCACTCTAAGAAACCTCTAATTTTACTAAAAAGAGCTAAAAAAAATAAAAGAGTTTTTTATAACTTAAAAAGGTAAAAAGAAGACTTAAATATTAAGATAAGAGAAGAGTTACTTTTTAATTAAGCTTCTACTCTTTTTAATACTCTAGAACTAGAAAAAATAGATAATCTAAAAGGAGAAATAATAACTAATAATATAATTAAAATTTCTCTCCTAAAACCTATTCTAAAAATATTTTACTTAAAAGATAACTTCTAGCTAGCTATATTCTTTAATAGCTAAAATAGAAAAACTATTAAAAATAAGGAACTAATTAATAAACTTATTTTATATAAGCTTTATAGTTTAGTTAGTTTTCTAGTTAAAAAAGTATATAAAATCTAGCCTAAATATAGAAAAGAATTTATTAGAAAAATATATATTTTTATAGATAATCTTAAAAGTATTATTTATATACCTATTCCTACTAATTTTACTAACTTCACTAAAACCTCTAAGGAAAAAGCTTAATAAATAGATTAAATAACTAAATATAATAATATAGTTTAAATATAAAACTATCTAAAAACCTTTATAGTTAAAGCTATTATTCTTATAACTATAAATTAAATAGTACCTATAATTATTATATTATAGCTTATTTTAAAGGTTATTATTAGTAGGAAGCGCTCTAATAACTACTTTCTAATATAGAGCGTTATTAATACTAACGCTAAGTTTAGTTTTATTAATTATAAATATATTTTAAATTATAATATCTCTATTTTTATAACTACTCTAACTATAAAAATAATAGCTAAGGGTGACCTAAAGCTACGCTTTATTAAAGCTTATTATATACCTATTTAGATTAATAACTATAAAATTATAATAACTATAATAGTTATTCACTTTAAAATAGTTAATTATAACCTACTTCTTAAGCTTCTTTTTATTATCTCTGCTAAGCTTATTTTTAGATATTTTAAATGCTTTATTACTACTATAATAAAAGCTAAAGAATATAAGAGTAAGAAGTTTAAAAGAATTAGTATTCTAGTTAGTTTTATACAGTTAGATTTCTTATACTAAATTTAGTGCTATTTTTTAGAATAAAAAGATTATATATAAGATATTTATAATACTTCTAAATCTATTTATAACAATAATAAGACTAATTAAGATATAAATAATATATATAATAAAGTTTAAACTTATTATACTAATATTATAATAAATTATAAAAAAGAATACTTTCTTATTTAAGAAAGAAAAGAAAACCTTTTTAAATAGGAAATAAAAACTCCTCAGAGTAGCTAGTACTACACTTTAATCTCACTTTTAGTAGTACTTAATATTCTTAATATAATTATAAAAGTAGTAATTACTTTAGTAATAAAAACTATTAAAGCTTACTTTCTTAGGAAAACTAAAAACTAATAGTATTTTAATAGTATTCTAAAAGATTAGAAGCTTTTTAACTTCTACTATAAAGGTTTTAAAGCTAATTAAAGCTTTATAAAGGTTTATATATTATATAAGCAGAAGGATAAAAAAGTATATTTAGTTAATAATTTACCCTTAGATAGCTTAGTTTTAGATAGTTAGAAAAACTAAAAGAAAATCTTAACCTAAGAGGTTAAGAACTATTTTTAGCTATCTAACTCCCCCTTTACTAGCTATATATACCTATAATTTATAAAGTTTAACTAAAGTATTTAGCTTATACTAGAGAGGTTTTTAAAGCTTAAAGTTATTTAGCTATACTTTTTACTAAGAGAGATTAAAATACTAAAATATATCTTTATAAATAGAGAGGGAGCGCTTATATAAGATTTTACTAAATATAGCTATATTAATCTATAAATAGCTCTACTATAGAAGATTAGGACTGTTTAATATATTATCTAGTAAGAGAAGGGGATTTCTATTCTAAAAGCTTTATAAAGTAAAGTTATTAATATATTTAGATCATAAGTTATATAGGAAGTACTTAAAGAATCCTATAGGTTATATAGAAATACTTAGTTTTTTATTACTAAAAAAGATAGTAATATAAGGCTAATTAACTTATATATAAAGCTTAATAAGATTAATATTAGGGATACTTTTATTCCCCCTAAAGCTAATAAAGTTTCTAAAAACTTTACTAACTATAAGATTATAAGTCTTTTAGACTTATTTTCTAGATATAACTAAGTTTCCCTTAATAAAAAAAGCTAAAACTTAACTATATTTACTACTCCTCTTAGGTTATTTAAGATATATATCTTATTATAAAGTATAATAAATTTAGTTACTTAGTTTATAAGAGTTATTATAAGAATCCTTTATAACTTTATCCTAAATATTTATTAGCTTTTTTTTAATAATATTCCTATTAGAAAGCTAAAAATAGTATATAATAATAACTACTTTATTAAGCTCCTAGGGATATATTTATATATCTTTAAGCACTTTATAAACCTTAATATAGTACTTTAGAATTTTAAACTTATTAGTACTACTATTTCCTCTAAGAAATCTTAGATTTACTAACCTATTATTAACTTTCTTAGATATATAGTAGGTAATAAGAGATATAAACTTAACTAAAATAAAGTTATTAAGATCTTTAAATAGGAAAGATATAATAATATTATAGCTATTAAAAACTTACTTAGAATTATTAGGTTTTACTATATATAGATTAAAGATTATAATACTATTTTAAGCCTATTAGTAAGGCTTCTCTAAAAAGATATACCTTTTAAATAAAGCTTTAAGTAGTAATTAGCTATAAAAACCCTTAAGCTTTATTTAGTTAGCTCTCTATTACTCTAGCCTATTAATTATAATAAAGAAGTAAATAAGATCTATCTTTTTACTAATATAAGCTTCAAAGGATAGAGTATTATCCTTAAGTAATACTCTTAAAGTAAAAGATATATTACTAGGTATAAAAGTAGAATTTAAATAGATATAGCTTTTAATTATAATATAAGTAAACTTAAGCTTTAGTTAGTCTTATTTACTTTTAAAAAACTTTAAAATGATTTTTATAAAGTATAATTTTCTTTAGAGATAAATATAAAAGTCCTTATAAACTAGATTAATAATACTACTTTAGATTTACTAAGTGCTATTTTTATATAATAGATTACTTAGATTAAAATATTTAACTTGAATATTTAATATATATTTAGTATAAAAAATAGTGCTATAAATAGTCTTTTATAAAAACTAGCTAGAAAATCTAATATTTATAAAGTAGAATAAAAGAAAGATTTAAATAAGATAATTAATAACTCTATTTATACTATAAAGCTAAATAAGGATCTACACCTAAGGAGAAGAGACTTATTAAGCTCTAAATAAGCTTAATTTTAAAAATTTCAGTAGATTACTAAATATTTAGCCTCTTTAAGCTAATTAAGGATAATAGCTTAATATAACTTCAATAAGTTTAAGTAGTATATAATAAGATATATCCTTTAAGATAGCTTTCTTTTTCAGAAGGATATAAAGATAAATCTTATACTAAAAAGAGTAATAGATAATAAAAATAAGCAAAAGAAACTTATCTAGTATATATATATTAAAGGAGGCTACTATAGAAAAGACGCTATATATATAAAGCTTAAGGAACAGTACGCTTAGAAAAATATATATTAAATAATAAATAACTAAATAAAAAGCTGCCTCCTATATACTTAAGCCTAACTATATTAATTTAAAGACCTCTATACTTTTATTACACCTCTAAGTATTCCTTTTTAATATATCTATATAAATATCTAGAAGATTAATAACTACTCTTTAGCTAAAGCTTATAATATATTAACTAGCTATATTAAAGCCTATTAACTACTAAAAAACATTAAGTTTAGGATAATAGCTAAATTTATTTAGGAAGATATTATTTACTAATATAGAATCTATAGGTTTCTTACTATTAATAGAAGCTCTAAAAATAAGAGGTTTATTAAAAAGCTTGATTAAATCTATAAGAGATAATACCTTATTATTTTAATATATAACTTAAAGGTAAATAGACTTATTAAAAAGAGTTATTAACTTTTTATTTACACCTTAATAACTTAATTAGACTTTAGTACTAAAAACTAAACTTCAGTCCTTTATATAGCTCTTTTTGCTAATTAAATATTAATTAGGTTCTCTACTAGCTACTCTCTTTTTTACTTTATCTATAGATATAATCTAATTACTTTAATTAAGATAAAAAGTATTACTTAGTAAATATTAAACTAATTAAAAGCTATAAATATAAAAACTAAGCTTCTTTTATATATATAAATATTTAAATAACTTAATTCTAATTACTATATTACACTTAAGTATATTATAAAGCAATACTAATAAGTAGTTAAAAACTATAATTAAAGAAATAAATATAAGATATAATACTAAGGGCTATAAGTTAGAGATATTATTCTTATATATAATATAAAGCTATCTATTAATAAAAGTTCCTCTAGTAAGCTTAGTACTTATTAGTTTAGCTTCTTTTATATTTAAAGAATTTCCCCTTATACTTTCTCTTATCTCCTAGAAATATTTACTAAGTTACCTATTAAGAGAACTATTACTAATAACTACTTAAAGAAATTTATAGTAAATAAGGATAGCTATTTAGATAATATCTCTAACATAGAAGTCTAATTAGACTTTAATAAAGATATAGCTAAGGTTTTTCTTACTATAAATTAACTAAACCTTAATATACCTAGCTTAATAGAAATTCCTAACTTTAATAAACTTTTTATACTAAAAGAAATAGAAATAGATAATATTAAAGCTATAAAAGTATAAATTAAGTAATTTTAAAAATAAAATAAAACCTTATAAACTAAAATTAATAAGTAGTAAAAAAAAAATAGGTTAGTAATAAGTATCTCTATAAAAAATAAAGAATTTAATAACTAATATAAAGATATAGAGAAACTAAAGGATAGCTAAGTCTATATATTTATAAGTTTTTATCTATTTTAAGTAAATAACTTTATATTTAATATATTTATTATTAGTTATTCTTATATTATTTTAATAGTAATATGCTGTTTATATTACTTCTTTTACTTATAATATACTTATTATAAAAAAAAGGGGGATATCAAAATAATAAAAACTAATAATATATAAAGACTAAAAACTACTAAAAAACCAAAAGAAACTAATATTAATTCCTGAAAAGTTTAAACTAAAAATAGACTAAATACCTCTTTAAATAACTCTACTATTAAAATTGCTACTATAACTATATATACTTCTTATTCTACTTCTTATATTCTACTAACTTCTTCTTTAAGTAACTTATCTATTTAAAAATAACTAAAGTTAAGATAGGGTAAGATATAGCTAGAGTGTTTCTAAAGATATTATATTTATATTAAGCTATTAAGTTATAAAAATAATTAAAAAAAGGATTATACTTTTAGGTATAAAGCTTACTTTTAAAGAACCTCTTATTATTATTAAGAAATAAAATAACTTTATTACTATCTACTTAAAGTATGCTGTTAAAGATACTCTTCTTCTTATTACTTTTTTTAATATAGCTTATTTACTTAGTTTCTTTCTAGTTATAGTTAAGCTTATATAAATAAAATAATCCTTTTTTATAATAGATATAGTTTAAATAAGACCTATTCTATTTAGTTTAATAAGAAATATACTTTTAGAATAGAGGGGTAGTAGTAATAGCTTTTCTTTTAGAAGACTTCTTAAATAATATCTTTCTCTATTACTTAAAGCAGCTGTTATAAAGCTAGAGGTTATAAATACTATATATATAGATTAATAAAGCTTTAATAGCTTTAGATTTGTTAAACTTCTAGTATATCTAACTAAAAAGACTAATATAACTATTAGTAATATATATTTCTTAAGTAAAGAATAGCTAGTTAGAAAATACTTCTTTATTTCTAGTTAGGTCTATATATATTAAGGTGAATTTTATAAATAAATACTAAAACTATATAGTAACTCCTTTTTTATATTTATCTAGCTTTAGCTTATCTATAAAGTTAATTTTATACTAAACTATATTAATAGGACCTAAAATAGGTATCTACTTAAGAGAAAGAAAAGCTTACCTATAAGTTAGTAAGAGACTTAGTTAGAGCTAAAAAGGAATATATTATAACTAAAGCAGTTATAATAATTAAAGAGCATATTCACTATATTAATTTATTAATAAAATAAAAACTAATAACTAAAAGAACTTTTTACTACTAACCTAAGGTTAATTAAACTAAAAAGGATATATTTACTTAAGTATAAATAGTAAGAGTAATAGGGAATATATTATCTAAAGAATACTACTACTTATAAAAAGGAGGCTTATTACTCTAAGTATCTTATAATTAGTTCTTAAAAGTTCACCTCACTTTAAACAGTTTACTACTATAAATATTAGTTTTTTCCTCCTAAATATATTATTATAAACCTAATTATATCTTCTTTAACCTAAAAAATCACTTTTGTAAGTAAAACTAACTATTATAATTAATAACTAAAGTATCCCTCTTCTTTTTACCCTTTATTAACTTAACTTTACTTAAAAACCCTATTAGTATCTATAATTAAATTAATAACTGTAAACTAACTTCACTTTTAGTAAACTACTTTATAAGCTTAACTAGCTCCTTTTATACCTAAAAAGTATAAAATTAGAAAGTATATTAACTGCTAGTATTAAAAGCCTCCCTTACTACTATCTATAAAAGGAGGTATTTCAACCTAAATAACCTATAATAAACCACTTTATATATAATAACTTTCTTTCTATAATAACTACTTTTATATTTCACTTTAATACTTTAACTAAGTCTAACTACTACTTTACCTACTTAATTTTTCTTTTTTAACCTTTAAAATATCTCTACTAATTATATTAGCAATCTTTCTATTAAAATAACTTATTATTAAGTTATTTTATATTTTAACTTTAACCCTAATATCTTCTCTACTTATTATAGGGTGTTTCCTACTTACTTAATAATATATAAGCCTAACTAAGTATTACTATATTTAATAAAGCTTTTTCTTTATCTTCAGTAATAACTTTACTATATCCTACTAATTTTCTCTAGTCTCTCTTTCTCTTTAATCCCCTCTTTAATATAACTTCTAGAATAACTTATAGAACGTTAAAAAGATTAAAGCTATATATAATAATCTTCAGACCTATATCTTATATCTATATAAAAAGTAGTTAGTTAAGCTTTAAATAACTAAATAAACTTAAGAATTTATAGAAGAACTTATAGAAGGGTAAGAATATCCTACTCTAGATACTAATTTAGACCTAAAGGGAGAACTTAATAAGTAGATAGAAAAGTCTTATTATCTCCTTCCTAATATTAATAATAGCTATTTTCTTAATATTTAGTTTAGTATAATAAAAGTAATTAAAATATTAATTAACTCTTATAACTTAGGAGATACTCTTAAGCTAAAGACTCCTAAAAAGCTTACTATATCTTAGTAGATATAGAGAACTTATAATATAATAAATATAAAGCTAATTAATAATAAGCTAATAGTTTCTATTACTTTAATAAGACTTAGTACTAGAGCTACTAGAATTAAGCTATATAGAAATAGATGCTTCTAAACCTTTATAACTTATTAGGATACTTTTAGAGAAATAAAAAGCTAATAGTAGATTATATTAAGTTAGTATATAAACTTATAATAAGGGATATTAAAAGTAATAGATATACTAAAATCTTTATTATATAAACCTCTTAATTTAGTAATAACTTAGTATTCTCTTATAGGAAAAATAATAATTTTCTTATAAGTTAAGATTTTATTATCTTTATTAAATATTTTGAGGAAGGTAGTTAAGCTATAGCTATAGTTATTAACTAGAAAAATAGCTTCTACCTCTATTTAGATAGCATTTAGGATAAGCGTATATAACCCTCTAAAAGAGGATACTTTAAAGGGATTTTTTAAAATATAGTAAAGATAATTAGAAACTAATATAAAATCTATAAAGTATTAGTAGAAACTTAAGATCTTATTAATTATATTTTATTTATTATTCTTTAACTTTAACTTAAAGGGGAACTTAGGGAGACTTATAACTTATAGAAGTGCAGCCTCTATATTATTAACTTTATTTACTGTATTTTTTAAGAAGGAATTTCTAATATTAAGAAGTTTTAGTTAAAATAAGCCTTAGATAATAAAATTACTAATCTAAATTATTATAAACTGCTTTATAACTATTAGGTTAGGCTTATAATTAATAAATTTAGCCTCTATAACAGTGCAATTAACAGACTTTAAGCTAAGCTTAATATATCCCTAAAGGAATTCTTAGAAGCTAAAGATATTATAATAAGAAACTTAAGGTTTTATAAAATTTAAGCAGTATAAGGGTAATAGGAAAAAGGACTACTTTTAGTATAGTTTAGTTAGTCTTTAGTTATAAAGAGATTAGTATTAATTATAGAAGAAAATATAAAATTAAGCCTAAATATTTATCCCTTTAATATTTATTTATAATTAGAAGATTTAATATATTTAACTTTTGCTAATAATATTATATAGGAAGATTACTTTTTTAAATATTAAAGATAAGAGGTAGACTAGCTAGTATATATAGAAAATATATAATAAAGGTTTTATTATACTAAGCTTAAGTAATATACTTAGAGATTTAATTTTCTTCTAAAGTAGAGGCTTAGTAAATATATTTTAGAAGAATTTCTTATCTATTAAGATAACTTTATAGAAGATATTATATAGATAATATAAGCTTAAAACCTTTATTTACTTCTAACTATATCTAAAGGATAGCTTAAACCTAATATATAATATACTAAAGAGGTATAAGAAAAAGATATAGATAACGCTTAGGTTAAATAGGAAACTACTGAGAAGCTTATAAGGGGTAAACCTTCTAATAGTAGAGCTTTTAGAGTATAGAAGAATATTATATATATAAAGTAAAGCTAATTAAGTTTTCCTCTTTTTACCTAAAAAAAGACTTAAAGGATATATAGAAGGGGGTAGGGTTTTAAAATTTCTAGTATTTTAACTTTAAAGTAATAAATTATATAAATAGTTTTTTAAGCATTAGGCGTTATTTTAAAGGGAAATAGCTTATATAAGTAAATAGAGGTTTAGTTAGCTTTTAATAAAAAGAACTAAGTAATTAAATAAGAAATATATTTATTTTTATAAAATTCTTATTTTTCTTAATAACTTTAGTAATTAGTTCTCTAAAAGAGCTACTAAAACCCTTCTACTTAACCTATAATAAAAATCTATTAAAACTTATATTTTAAAAAACTAAGTAAAAATAGGCGTTTTTAAGCTTTTCTAGCTTTAGTTAGTTTTACTTTTTATCCTTTTTTTTAATCCTTATCATACTTCTTAGGTTATTTAAAGCTAAAATAGAGTAGAATACTATAGAGATAATACTACTAAACTTCTTTTTAGTAGTTTATTTTCTCTAAAAAAGTTATATAACTTATAGAATAAAAAGAATAGAAGTTATAGATAAAGTATAATTTAGTTAGGCTTATATTTATATATTTATCTTTATATTTTTTATAGTTAGCTAGAAAATTAATATATAAGTATTTAAATATCTTTAGAAGTATTTCCCTTTAAAGTAGAGTACTTAGCATAATTAATAAGTTTTCTCTTTTACTTTATTATAAAATTAGTAACTAATATAGGGGGGTAAGTAAGACTACTAAAGAAGAATCCCCTCTATAATTATTTTATACTACTCTACTAAATTAGGGTAGGAAAAAGCTTAGAAGAAGAGGTAATTTAAGTAATACTATATTAGAAGAAATTTAGCTAATATATTTTTAACCTTTATTTTTTCTTAGTGAAGAGGGACTACTTAGAGACTTAAAATTTAAGATTAACTAAGCTTATAGGAGTTTAAAAAACCTTAAAAAAAAGAGTATCTAGTTTAGTAGAAGAGAATAAGTAAGGTTTTAATAAGTCTAGATAATCCTTTTTATTAACTTACTATCTATTTATTTAAAACTTATTATATATTATATCTTTACTAGCTTCTATAATAATAATCTAAGGTTAACTAAAATAAGTTAACTATCTCCCTTACTTTTTTAAAGCTAAAAATATAAGGGTAACTAAATTTATTTTATTTACTTTATAACCCTTAAAAAGGGTGAAACTAATTAATTTATTCTAAAAAACTTCTCCTTAGCTAAATTTATTAGAAGGTTTTTAATAATATATTAACTAGTAAGAGGAAAGCTGAAAAAGCTTAAAAACTTAGGATTTAAGTTATGCCTATATATAGAAATATTAAGAACTAAGTTTTTTAAATTAAAAGCTACTATAAGTATAAAAGTATAAAAAGCTAAAAAAAAAAAAATATTATAACTATATTAGCTTTTTAAAGGAGAAATAAGAGGAATATTTTATAAGCTTAACTGAAAATATTTCTCTCTTCTAAGAATAATTCTATACTAACTTTATAGAAAGGAAGATATATATATCTCCTCTATTACCTCCTCTCCTTACCTGCTTATATAGCAAATAAGTAGCTAGTATAAAGTATATCTTTTAAAATCTATAGTTAATACTAAAGTTTAATTAAGCTTTCTATTAAATCTTAAGCTTAACTTATAAAAGAGGAGTATTATAGAGTAAAGTTATAGAGAATACTACTAATAACAGCTAGTTTTCTTATAAGGAGAGAGGAAAAAGAAGTCTAAGGTATAAAGTAATTATACTATTAAAATACTAGAAAAGAGAAAGGATAATAAATATAGATATACTTATTAGATAAGAGAGAAGAATAAAAGCAGAAATAATAGTAGAGTCTTCTCTTTCCTTTTTTATTTCTATTCTCACCTTTTATTACCCTTCTAAGCTTATACTATAAAAATTCTTTCTTTATTCCTTCTATTAATAAATTATCTACTTTACTTAAGTTTTATTCTATTTTTTATAAAATATTTCTTTAGAAAAGCTTTTTTTTATTACTTTTTTTATTAATTTAGTAATATCTCCTTTAGAATAGTGTTACTAAAATCTAAAGTTCTAAAGATTTTAATTTAAGCTTAAGATAAGGGTTTTAGATATAAATTAATAGATAGTAAGCCTACCCTAAGCCTTAGTAATATATTAGTAAATCCTTTTATAAGTCCTTTATTTTATTAACTCTAATAAAAAAGGCCTCTTTTAATTTCTAATTCTAATTAAAGCTTAGAAGTAATTACTGAAGCTAAAATCTTTAAAGTTATAGTTTCTAAGGGTAGTATTATAGGTATAAATAAGACGCCTAAAGAGAATTCCTCTAAAGTAAGGGTAATATAAAGCTGTCTAAAGCTTGCTAAATTATATTAGAGGATATTAAGACTTTATAGGTATAAGCTCTAAGGATTTAAGATATTAAGGCTTAGTATAACTAGAGTGCTATTTTTTTCTAGAAATAATATTTTAGACTTTATTAAAAGCTATAAAGCTGCTATAGAGGTAGTAAGTATTATTAATACTTTTAAAGTATTAAGTATTATATTCTATATAGATATCTCTTTTTAAGCTGATAATTAAGCTTAATTTTCTAGTAAAACCTAGTAATAAATAAAAAACTATTTAATTTGATACTATAAAGCTATAAATAAAACTATTAAAACCTCTTAGATAAGTAGATCAGCTAGATTATTTCCTTAATACTAATAATTAATAATCTTAATTATAAAGCTATTATAAAATTTCTTTAATAGATTAATAATATTTAAACTAAAGTTATAAAATATAACCTTAATATAATAAGTAGGCTTTAGATAATCTATATAACTGTATTAAGATTTAATTAGTTAGCTTTAAATAGAACTATTTTATTAATAAAGTTAAATATCTATAAGTTATTTAAGAAAAGAGATTTTAATAAGTTTAAAGTAAACCTAATAAATTAGTTTAGTTCTAAAGCTACTTAGAAGTAGACTTTTTATATTATAGCTCTTATTTATACTTTATTTCTTTTACTCCTAAAAGTCTTATAAGGAGATACTTCCCCCCCTCTATAAATAAAAGGGAGTAAACCTAAGCTTAATTAAAACGTAAAGAGCGTTTAGAGTTAACTTTTAAACTAATAACTTTCTAATTTAGTAAAAATAATAGATAACTAAAAAATATCTTCTAAAAAAGTTACCTAAGCTTTACTAGCTATAGAAAATAACTAACTATTTTCAGTTTATTCTATAAAAGTTAATAAAGAAAACCTTAAGCTATTCCTTTATAGACTATATAGCTAATATTAATATATAAGCTATATAGATTATAACTTTAAAGAAAGCTGCTATCTATAAAAGATAGCTAATAAGTAAAATAGCTTAATCTAGTATTTCTAAAGGTAGTATTTTTATAGCTTTTAGAATAATAAATTCTTTATCTCTTAGATAATTATTACTTTATTAAGATAAAAAAGTAAGCTTAACTGAAAAGCTATTATTATATACCTAAAGAATTAAAATAGCTATAAAACTATAAAAGCTTAAGCTACTAAAATCTTTAAACAGAATATTAATAAACCTTAGTTTATATTTATAGGAGTTCCCTAAAATTAAAATAACTTTAACTTAATTAAGGTATTTTATAGGTTTATAGAAGAAAGAAGTATAGTATCTAATAAAGAAGTAAATAGTTATGCTTCTATATTTTAAGTTTTAGTAGTTAATAAAGATAAACAGGAAAAACACCTATATAACCTAGTATAACCTAATAGTATAATAAAAGAAGATATACTTTATTTTATAGCTTCTAGGCTTATAATTACTTAATTAAAGATATATAGAGTTAATCTTTTCTTTTAGAAAAAGCTAAAGCTTTTAGATTTAAAAAAGATTAAAAAGAAAGCTCTAAAATCCCTTTCTAAGAAGGTCTACTTTACTATTTAGAATATTAAAAATACTTCTGCTATTTTAAGAAGGCTCTAAGCTATAAAAACTTACCCTAAGAAGCCTCTAATCTTATTAAAAAAAGCTAAAGAAAATAAAAAAGTTTCTTATAACTTAGAAAAGTAAGAAGAAGACTTAAATATTAAGATAGGAGAAGAGTTACTTCCTAATTAAGCTTCTACTCCTTTTAATACTTTAGAACTAAAAAGAATAAATAATCTAAAAAGAGAAGTAATAACTAATAATATAATTAAAATTTCTCCCCTAAAACCTATTCTAAAAATATTTTACTTAAAAGATAACTTCTAGCTAGCTATATTTCTTAATAGCTAAAATAGAAAAACTATTAAAAATAAAGAACTAATTAATAAACTTATTTTATATAAGCTTTATAGCTTAGTTAATCTTCTAGTTAAAAAAATATATAAGATCTAGCCTAAATATAGAGAAGAGTTTATTAAAAAAATATATACTTTTATAGATAATCTTAAAGATATTATTTATATACCTATCTCTACTAACTTTACTAACTTTACTAAAACTTCTAAAGAAAAAGCCTAATAAACAGACTAAGTAACTAAGTATAATAATATAGTTTAAACGTAAAACTATCTAAAGATTTTTATAGTTAAAGCTATTATCTCTATAACTATAAACTAAATAGTACTTATAATTATTATACTATAGCTTATCTTAAAGGTTACTATTAGTAAGGAGCGCTCTAATAACTACTCTCTAGTATAAAGTGTTATTAACACTAATACTAAGTTTAGTCTTATTAGTTATAAATATATTTTAAACTATAATATCTCTATTTCTATAACTACTCTAACTATAAAAATAATAGCTAAAAGTAACCTAAAACTGCACTTTATTAAAGCTTATTATATACCTATTTAGATTAATAACTATAAAATTATAATAACTATAATAGTTATTAACTTTAAAATAGTTAATTATAACCTACTCCTTAGGCTTCTTTTTACTATCTCTATTAAGCTTACTTTTAGGTATTTTAAACGCTTTATTACTATTATAATAAAAGCTAAAGAATATAAGAGTAAGAAGTTTAAAAGAATTAGTATTCTAGTTAGTTTTATATAATTAGATTCCTTATACTAAATTTAGTGCTATTTTCCAGAATAGAAAGACTATATATAAGATATTTATAACACTTCTAAGTCTATTTATAACTATAATAAAACTAACTAAGATATAAATAATATATATAATAAAGTCTAAACTTATTATACTAATATTATAATAGACTATAAAAAAAAACACCTCTTTACCTAAGAAAGAAAAGAAAACCTTTTTAAATAGAAAATAAAGACTCCTCAAAATAGCTAGTATTATACTTTAATCTCACTTTTAGTAGCACTTAATATTCTTAGTATAATTATAAAAGCAGTAATTACCTTAGTAATAGAAACTATTAAAGCTTACTTTCTTAAAAAGACTAAAAGCTAATAATATCTTAATAGTATTTTAAAAAACTAAAAGCTTTTTAACTTCTACTATAAAGATTTTAAAGCTAACTAAAGCTTTATAAAAGTCTATATATTATATAAGTAGAAGGATAAAAAAGTATATTTAGTTAATAATTTACTCTTAGATAGCTTAATCCTAAATAGTTAAAAAGACTAAAAGAAAATCTTAACTTAAGAAGTTAAGAATTATTTTTAGCTATCTAACTCCCCTTTTACTAGCTATATATACTTATAATTTATAAAATTTAACTGAGGTATTTAGCTTATACTAGAGAGGCTTTTAAAGCTTAAAGTTACTTAGCTATATTTTTTACTAAGAGAGATTAAAATACTAAAATATATCCTTATAAATAGAGAGGGAGCACTTATATAGGATTTTACTAAATATAGCTATATTAATTTATAAATAGTTTTATTATAAAAAATTAAAACTATCTAATATATTACTTAGTAAGAGAAGGGGATTTCTATTCTAAAAGCTTTATAAAGTAAGGTTATTAATATACTTAGATTATAAATTATATAGGGAATACTTAAAGAATCCTATAGGTTATATAGAAATACTTAGTTCCTTATTACTAAGAAAGATAGTAATATAAAGCTGATTAACTTATATATAAAGCTTAATAAGATTAATATTAAGGATACTTTTATTTCCCTTAAAGCTAATAAATTCTCTAAAGATTTTGCTAACTATAAGATTATAAGTCTTTTAGATTTATTTTCTAGATATAACTAAGTTTTCCTTAATAAAGAAAGCTAAGATTTAACTATATTTATTACTTCTCTTAAGCTATTCAGAATATATACTTTACTATAAGGAGTAATAAATTTAATTACTTAGTTTATAAGGGTTATTATAAGAATCCTTTATAACCTTATTTTAAACGTTTATTAGCCTTTTTTTAATAATATCTCTATTAGAAAGCTAAAAATAGTATATAATAATAACTACTTTATTAAGCTTCTAGAGATATATTTATATATTTTTAAGCATTTTATAAACTTTAATATAATACTTTAGAATTTTAAACTTATTAGTACTACTATTTCCTCTAAAAAATCTTAGATTTACTAGCTTACTATTAACCTTTTTAGATATATAGTAAGCAGTAGGAGATATAAACTTAACTAAAATAAGGTTATTAAGATTTTTAAATAGAAAAGATATAATAATATTATAGCTATTAAAAGCTTACTTAGAATTATTAGATTCTACTGTATATAAATTAAAAACTATAGTATTATTTTAGGCTTACTAGTAAAGCTTCTCTAGAAAGATATACCTTTTAAATAAAGCTTTAAGTAGTAATTAGTTATAGAAACCTTTAAGCTTTATTTAGTTAGCTCTCTATTACTTTAGCCTATTAATTATAATAAAGAAGTAAGTAAAATCTATCTTTCTATTAATATAAGTTCTAAAAGATAGAGTGTTATTTTTAGGTAATATTATTAAGGAAAAAGATATATTACTAGATATAAGAGTAGAATCTAAATAGATATAGCTTTTAACTATAATATAGGTAAGCTAGAGCTTTAGTTAGTCTTATTTACTCTTAAAAGATTTTAAAACTATTTCTATAGAGTATAGTTTACTTTAGAGATAGATATAAAAATCTTTATAAACCAGATTAGTAATACTGCTTTAGATTTACTAGATACTATTTTTATATAATAGATCACTTAGATTAAGATATTTAATTTTAATATTTAATATATACTTAGTATAAAGAATAATACTATAGATAGCTTTTTATAGAAACTAGCTAAGAAATCTAATATTTATAAAGCAGAATAAGAAGAAGATTTAGATAAGATAATTAATAACTCTATTTATACTATAAAGCTAGATAAGGATCTATACCTAAGGGGAAGAGATTTATTAAGCTCTAAATAGGTTTAGTTTTAAAGATCTTAGTAGATTACTAAATATCTAGCCTCTTTAAACTAACTAAAGATAGTAGCTTAGTATAACTTTAGTAAGTTTAAGTAGTATATAATAAGATATATCTTTTAAAATAGCTTCTTTTTTCAGAAGGATATAAAGATAAATCCTATACTAAGAAGAGTAGTAAATAATAAAGATAAATAAAAGAAACTTATCTAATATATATATACTAAAAGAGGCTACTATAGAAGAAACGCTATATATATAAAGCTTAAAAAGCAGTATATCTAGGAAAATATATACTAAATAATAAGCAACTAAATAAAAAGCTACCTCTTATATACTTAAACCTAACTATATTAATTTAAAGATCTCTATACTTTTATTATACCCCTAAGTATTCCTTTTTAATATATTTATATAGATATCTAGAAGATTAGTAATTACTCTTTAGCTAAAGCTTATAATATATTAACTAGCTATATTAAAGCTTATCAGCTACTAAAAAATATTAACTCTAAGATAATAGCTAAGTTTATCTAGAAAGATATTATCTACTAGTATAAGATCTATAAGCTTCTTACTATTAATAGAAACCTTAAAAATAAAAGGTTTATTAAAAAGCTTAATTAAATCTATAAAGAATAATACCTTATTATTTTAGTATATAACTTAAAAATAAATAAACTTATTAAAAAGAGTTATTAACCCCTTATTTACACTTTAATAATCTAATTAGACTTTAGTACTAAGAACTAAACTTCAGTCTTTTATATAGCTCTTTTTACTAATTAAATATTAGTTAGATCTTCTACTAGCTATTCTTCTTTTTATTTTATCTATAAATATAATTTAGTTACCTTAATTAAGATAAAAAATATTACTTAGTAAGTATTAAACTAATTAAAAGCTATAGATATAGAAACTAAGCTTCTTTTATATATATAAATATTTAAATAACTTAATTCTAATTACTATATTATACTTAAGTATATTATAAAATAATACTAATAAGTAGCTAAGGATTATAATTAAAGAAATAAATATAAGATATAATACTAAAGGCTATAAGTTAGAGATATTATTCTTATATATAATATAAAACTATCTATTAATAAAAGTTTTTCTAGTAAGCTTAATATTTATTAGCTTAGCCCCTTTTATATTTAAAGAATTTCCCCTCACACTTCCTCTTATCTCCTAGAAATACTTATTAAATTACTTATTAAAAGAACTATTACTAACAACTACTTAAAGAAATTTATAATAAATAAGAATAGCTATCTAGATAATATCTCTAAAGTAGAAGTCTAACTAGACCTTAATAAAGATATAGCTAAAGTTTTCTCTACTATAAATTAACTAAACCTTAATACACCTAGCTTAGTAGAAATTTCTAACTCTAATAAACTCTTTGTACTAAAAAAAGTAGAAATAGATAATATTAAAGCTATAAAAACGTAAATTAAATAATTTTAAAAATAAAATAAAACCCTATAAACTAAGATTAATAAGTAGTAAAAAAAAATAAGTTAGTAGTAGATATCTTTATAAAGAATAAAGAATTTAATAACTAATATAAGGATATAGAGGAACTAAAAGATAGCTAAGTCTATATATTTATAAGTTTTTATTTATTTTAAGTAAATAACTTTATATTTAATATATTTATTATTAGTTATTTTTATATTATTTTAGTAGTAATATACTATTTATATTACTTCTTTTACTTATAATATATTTATTATAAAAGAAAGGGGGATATAAAAATAATAAAAACTAACTATATATAAAAACTAAAAATTACTAAAAAACTAAAAGAAATTAATACTAATCCCTAAAAAATTTAAACTAAAAATAGACTAAATACCTCTTTAAATAACTTTACTATTAAGACTACTGCTGTAACTATATATACTTCTTATCTTATTTCTTATGTTCTACTAACTCTTTTTTTAAGTAACTTATCTATTTAGAAATAACTAAAGTTAAAATAGAGTGAGATATAGCTAAAATATCTCTAAAGATATTATATTTATATTAAGCTATTAAGTTATAAAGATAATTAAAAAGAGAACTATACTTTTAGGTATAAAGCTTACTTTTAGAGAACCTCTTATTACTATTAAGAAATAAAATAACTTTATTACTATCTACTTAAAATATACTATTAAGGATATCTTTTTTCTTATTACTTTTCTTAATATAGCTTACCTATTTAGTTTCTTTTTAGTTATAATTAAGCCTATATAAGTAAAATAATCTCTTTTTATAATAGATATAGTTTAAATAAGACCTATCCTATTTAGTTTAATAAGAAATATACTTTTAAAATAGAGGAGTAATAGTAATAGCTTTTCTTTTAGAGGATTTTTTAAATAATATCTTTCTCTATTACTTAAAATAGCTATTATAAAACTAGAGGTTATAAGTATTATATATATAGATTAATAAAGTTTTAATAGCTTTAGATCTATTAAACTTCTAATATATCTAACTAAAAGGATTAATATAGCTATTAGTAATATATACCTCTTAAGTAAAAAATAGCTAATTAGGAAATACTTCTTTATCTTTAGTTAGGTTTATATATATTAAAGTGAACTTTATAAATAAATATTAAAATTATATAGTAATTTCTTTTTTATATTTATTTAGCTTTAGCCTATCTATAAAGTTAATTTTATATTAAACTATATTAATAGAACTTAAGATAGGTATCTATTTAAGCGAAAGAGAAGCTTATTTATAGGTTAATAAGAGACTTAGTTAGAGCTAAAAAGAAATATATTATAACTAAAGTAGTTATAATAGCTTAATATTAATAATACTTTCTATTCTTATTTTTATAGAAGGTAGAAGTTAAAATAGGTAAGAAAGGAAAGAGTTTAAATAAGTTATTTAGAGTAGTTTTATAGAAGTTATTAGAGTTAATTTTAATATTTATATTATAATAATTAGAAGAGTAAAGTTATTATTATAAAAAGTTAGTTAAGCTAGGATTTATAAAGATAGATATATTATATAGAAGAAAGAAAAGATATAGCTAAGCAGAAGAGAGGTACCTTTTTATATCTAAAAAGAAGGATAGTTAATAATAATAAATAGCAGTTATAATAATTAAAGAGTATATTCACTATATTAATTTATTAATAAAATAAAAACTAATAACTAAAAGAACTTTTTATTATTAACTTAAAGTTAATTAAGCTAAAAAGGATATATTTATTTAAGTATAAACAGTAAAAGTAATAAGAAACGTATTATCTAAAGAATACTACTGCTTATAAAAAGGAGGCTTATTACTCTAAGCATCTTATAATTAGTTCTTAAAAGTTTATTTCACTCTAAGTAGTTTATTATTATAAATATCAGCTTTCTCCTCCTAAATATATTATTATAAGCCTAACTATATCCTTTTTAACCTAAAAAATCACTTTAGTAAATAAAACTAACTATTATAATTAATAATTAAAATATCCTTCTTCTTCTTACTTCTTATTAACCTAATTTTACTTAAAAACCCTATTAGTATTTATAATTAAATTAATAACTATAAACTAACTTCACTTTTAGTAAACTACTTTATAAGTTTAACTAGCTTTTTTTATACTTAAAAAGTATAAAATCAGAAAGCATATTAACTGCTAATACTAAAAACCCCCCTTATTACTATTTATAAAATAAAGTATCTTAACCTAAATAACCTATAATAAACTACTTTATATATAATAACTTTCCTTTTATAATAACTGCTTTTATATTTTATTTTAATACTTTAACTAAGCTTAATTATTACTTTATTTACTTAATTTTTCTTTTTTAACTCTTAAAATATTTTTACTAATTATATTAGTAATTCTTCTACTATAATAACTTATTACTAAGTTACTTTATATCTTAACTCTAACTTTAATATCTTTTCTACTTATTATAGGGTGTTTCCTATTTACCTAATAATATATAAGCCTAACTAAATATTACTATATTTAATAAAGCTTTTTCTTTATCCTTAATAATAACTTTATTATATTTTATTAATCTTCTCTAATCTCTCTTTCCTTTTAATCTCCTCTTTAATATAATTTTTAGAATAACTTATAGAATATTAAAAAGATTAAAGTTATATATAAGAATCTTTAGATTTACGTTCTATATCTATATAAAGAGTAGTTAGTTAAGCTTTAAATAACTAAATAAACTTAAAAACTTATAGAAGAACTTATAAAAAGCTAAAAATATTTTACTTTAGATATTAATTTAAACTAAGAGAGAGAACTTAATAAGTAGTTAGAAAAGTTTTATTATCTCCTTCTTATTATTAATAATAGCTACTTTCTTAGTATTTAGTTTAGTATAATAGAACTAATTAAAGTACTAATTAACTTTTATAGCTTAGGAGATATTTTTAAGCTAGGAACTTTTAGAAAGCTTATTATACTTTAGTAGATATAGAGAATTTATAATATAATAAATATACAGCTAATTAAGTAATAGGGTAAGGGTTTTTATTACTCTGATAAGACTTAGTATTAAAGCTACTAGAATTAAGCTATATAGGAATAAGTACTTTTAGACCTTTATAACTTATTAGGATATTTTTAGAGAAGTAAAAAGCTAATAGTAAATTATATTAAGTTAGTATATAAACTTATAATAAGGGATATTAAAAGTAACAGATATATTAAGATCTTTATTATATAAACCCTTTAGTTTAGTAATAACTTAGTTTTCCTTTATAGAAAAGATAATAATTTCTTTATAAGCTGAGATTTTATTATTTTTATTAGATACTTTAAGGAAAGTAGTTAGGTTATAGCTATAGTTATTAACTAAAAAAACAGCCTCTATTTCTATTTAGATAGTACTTAGGATAAATATATATAAGCTTCTAAAAGAGGATACTTTAAAAGGATTTTTTAAGATATAGTAAAGATAATTAGAAACTAGTATAGAGTCTATAGAGCACTAATAGAGACTTAAGATCTTATTAATTATACTTTATTTATTATCTTTTAATTTTAACTTAAAGGAGAACTTAGGGAAACTTATAATTTATAGAAGTATAGCTTCTATACTATTAATTTTATCTGCTATATTCTTTAAGAGGGAATTTTTAATATTAAGAAGTTTTAGTTAAAGTAAGCCTTAGATAATAAGATTACTAATTTAAACTACTATAAACTGCTTTATAACTACTAAGTTAGGCTTATAATTAATAAATTTAGCCCTTATAACAGCATAGTTAAGGGACTTTAAGCTAAACCTAATATATCTCTAAAGGAATTCTTAGAAGCTAAAGATATTATAATAAGGAACTTAAAGTTTTATAAAACTTAAGTAGTATAAAGGTAATAAAAAGAAGGATTACTTCTAGTATAGCCTAATTAGTTTTTAGTTATAAAAAGATTAATATTAATTGCAAAAGAGGATATAAGACTAGGTTTAAATATTTATAACTTTAATATCTATTTATAACTAGAAGATTTAGTATATTTAACCTTTATTAATATTATTATATAGGAAAATTGCTCTTTTAAATACTAAAGATAAGAGGTAGATTAGCTAGTATATATAGAAAATATATAATAAGGGTTTTACTATACTAAGCTTAAGTAATATATTTAAAGACTTAATCTTCTTCTAAAGTAGAAGCTTAGTAAGTATACTTTAGAAAGATTTTTTATCTACTAAGATAACTTTATAGAAAATATTATATAAGTAATATAAGCTTAAGACTTTTATTTACCTCTAACTATACCTAAAGGATAGCTTAAACTTAGTATATAATATACTAAAGAGGTATAAGAAAAAGATATGGATAATATTTAAGTTAAATAAGAAACTACTAAGAGGTTTATAAGAAATAAACCTTTTAATAGTAAAGCTTTTAAAGTGTAGAAGAATATTATATATATAAAATAAAGCTAATTAAGTTTTCTTCTTTTTACCTAAAGAAAAACTTAGGAGATATATAGAAGGGGGTAGGGTTTTAAAATTTCTAGTATTTTAACTTTAAAGTAATAAATTATATAAATAGTTTCTTAAGTATTAAGTATTATCTTAAAGAGAAATAGCTTATATAAATAGATAAAGGTTTAATTAGCTTTTAATAGAAAAAACTAAGTAATTAAGTAAGAAATATGCTTATTTTTATAAAATTCTTATTTTTCTTAATAACTTTAGTAATTAGTTCTCTAAGAGAGCTACTAAAACCTTTCTACTTAACTTATAGCAAAAATCTACTAAAACTTACCTTTTAAAAAACTAAATAAAAATAAGCGTTTTTAAGCTCTTCTAGCTTTAGTTAGTCTTACTTTTTATTTTTTTTCTTAATCCTTATTATACCTCTTAGGTTATTTAAAGCTAAAATAGAGTGGAATACTATAGGGATAATACTACTAAACTTCTTCTTAGTAGCCTATTTTCTCTAAAAAAGTTATATAACCTATAGGATAAAAAGGATAGAAGTTATAGATAAAGTATAATTTAGTTAGGTTTATATTTATATATTTATCTTTATATCTTTTATAGTTAGCTAGAAAATCGATATATAAGTATTTAGGTGTCTTTAGGGGTGTTTCCCCCTGAAGTAGAGCGCCTAGTATGATTAATAAGTTTTCTCCCTTGCCCTGTTACAATAGCTTATAGTAATACCTTCCTATTTTAGCTAATAACTCTCTTTTAGAAGGAAGTAAATAGCTATACTAAATTAAGAAGAAAGATTAAGAAATATAAATAACTTATAAAAGACTTAACTAAAAAGAGTACTAAAGTTAAAGACTACTTTAAGAGTCTTTAGAGTAATAATTATATACTACTTCTATAGAATAAATAGTAATATAAAGTAATAAATTACTAAATACCTCTAACTTATAAAGAATAATACTAAGTATTAGTAATAAATAAAAAATACTTTTAAGAGATTAAAGAGAAAAGGTATACTTATATAAGAACTACCCTACTATTTAGACTTTAAATATAAATATCTATATTTTATAGTTTATTTTAACTATAACTTATATAAGCTCTTACTTCTAAATACTTAATAGACCTTATTAAGATCCTCTTAAAGGAAGGATAATATAATAAAGAGAAGTATAAAATACTTAATAATAAGATTACTATCTTCTATAAAACTTATGCCTTAGTAGGGATTAATAAGAGCTATATTAGTAATACCTTCTACTTTATACTAAAGAGTATAATAAATATATTTTACTATACTAAACTAGATAATAAGCTATTAAGCTTTAATAAAAAGGTTAACTATCTTAAATACTATTTTAAAGTACTAGAGACTATTTAAACCTATATTATAGAATAATAAAACACTATATTAATAAGAATTATTTAAGAAAGTAATAGTAAAAATACTCTTAAATACTTTAATAAACTAATAGTAAAGCTTAATAAAGTCTAACCTACTTTACTATTAGAGTTTTAATTAGATATTATTATAACTTTTAACTTAATTAATACCTACTAGGGTATTAAGGAATATAAAGTAGCGCTTATAGTTCTAGTAAATTTATATAAAAGGTTAAAAAGCTTTTTATAATCTACTATTACTACTAAGTTTAGATCTAGAAGAAAGTTATAATATCCTACTGAAGTATACTTAATAGAATATAAATATTATAATAATAATAAAGAAAAATAATACCTAAGTATAATAAAAATAAAAAGAAGCTTCTAAAATAATAGATATAAAAACTTTAAGAAAAGAACCTAAAAAAGATATAAAAGCTTCCTTAATAAGAAGTATTAGGTATACTTAATACTAAGATATTAGTCCTTTAACTACCTAGCTAAAAATTATATAAAAGTATTTAATATATTTAAGAAGAGGATCTAGCTAGGTAGATATAATAGCTATAGCTAATTCCTTGCTGATTTTAAAAGATATAATAATAAACTTAAAGGAATAACAGCAGTAAATAATACTAAAAGCAGCTACTATTTCTAAAGCTTAGCTAAAAGTAATAATAATAATAATATTAACTATAATAGTAATAATAATCTGTTAGAAAAACTAAGTATACTAACTATAAACTTTACTATAATAATGCTTAAAAAGATTAAATTTAATAAATAAAAGATATATTAATAACTAGTTAACTAAGCAACACGTTATATTAAAGGAGAATAAAACCTTAAAATAATAGAGATTTATATAAAAACCCTCTAAATATTCTTATTTAGTTTAGTTTATATAGCTAATAAGTTCTATAGTATTATACTAGATACTAGTATAGTAAAGTACTTAATAGGTAGTAAGAAATAATTTAAAACCCTCTAGAGGTAATACCCTGTTAAACTTAATAAGTTAAGAGCTAGTGAGGTAGAAATACACTTTAAAGCAGGAAAAAAGATTAAATCTATTAATATAACGGTTATTATAACCTCTCTAAGTAATATAACGTTTTATATTATGCTTATAGATATACTATTCCTATTCTACTTATAAGATATAACCAGGATAGGCGTGATATATAATAACTTATAAAACTATATCACTAAAGGTAACATTAGTATACCTATTATCTATAAATAAAGGTACCTATAGATAATATTTAATTAAAAAGAGATGCTAGTAAATAGTTAGCTTATAAAACTAAAAGTATAACGCTTATATAAACGCTTTAAATATCTAACTATAAGGCGTCTATAAAACCTTTTTAATAAGTTAAAATATAATATTAACTAAGGAATTATTAAAAAAATTATAACTTATTATAAATATTACTAAAAAAACAGTTTAAACCTACTTAGGTTTAAGCTAAACTTCAAAAACAATATTAACTTCAACTATACTATTATTATTAATACTATATAGATAGATAGATCGCTAGTTTTATATATTATTAATAAAGCTATATCCTTTAACGTAGTATAATTCTTATTAATTTAAAAGTTAGAAAATATATAGAATATACTATAAAACTACTAAATCAATATATATATTAAACCCCTAAATATTATTATAATAAATACTAATATAAACTATATCTTAGATAAGTTTAACTAGAATATAGATATAATAGAGATTATAGTTAAAGCTATACTTATAGAAACATATAATAGTATAAGTAAAGTTAAAAGATACTATATACCCCTCTGAAGGGTATATAACGTTATCTAAAAAAACTTCTTATTAATAGACTATATAAATATCTTATAAATAGTAGTAAAAACTATTAATAATACTACTAGCTCTAATAGTTTTATACTAACTCTCTTTATCTTTAGTATATACCTAAAGATAATAAAAGAATTACTACTTATATTAATAATTATAGAGAAGGTATAAATAATTTATAAAGTAATAAAAGAAGTATAAAAAATTAAAGCTAAGAGATAGATTATAGCTAAACTTATAATATATAATAGCTTAGAAATAATAAAAATAATAAACCTTCCCCTAAGCTTAAAAATATTAGTTTACTATAAGAAAAAAAGCTAATAAAGCTTATATTAACTTATTTCTTTAGAAAGAAAAGAATATATTATGAAGATAAATACTAAGATATTAACTTTCTATTTAATATAAATTAAACTATTTTATAAAGACCTAAATACCTCTTAGAATAAACTTAATAAGAAAGATATTATATCTAGTAGTAAAGATAATAAGAATATAGAAAAGCTAGTAAAAAATTATATTATTATTAATTTAAACCTCTTATAGGATAAACCTCTTATAAAACGCTTAAAAGACTAACTATTTTATAAATAAGCTTTAATAATCTTCTATTAAGATATAATACTACTAGAAATAAAATCAGACCTCTAAGAGATATTCTTTAAAACTATATCTAATAATAAAGATAATAGCTTAATAGTAAGCTAGTTTGCTATAGCTAAAGAAAACGTAGCTTCAGTATAAGTAATCTACTTATATAAAGATAGTATTATTATAACCTAAAATAAACTATTTAAAGAAGTATTAGTAATAGAGATTAATAGCTTTATTAAGAGAGGTATCTTTTACTTTATAAAGTATAAATTAAATACTTATAGTAGTATATAACTATTTAATATATATATTATTTAAAAAGTAAAAAAAAAAATAGATAACTATATAAAAAAGTATAACTTATAGTATAAAGGTATAGTAACTTTAGTAAGAGATTTATTCTAATATAAAGCTTAATAATATAATATTTAAGTTAATAACTTCTCTTTATTTTTATATTTATATTTCTATAGCTTAGATTTATTATTTAAGTAAGAGATATTACTTAAGCTTATATTTAGTTAGTAAATACTTTTAATAAACCTATTTTTATTTATCTATTTATCTATTTATCTAGTTCTATAATAAATATTTTAAAAGTATTATTATAGAGATTATTAAACTACTATATAGCTTTACTAAATTAGAAATATACTAGTAGAAGATATATAGTAAATATTACTTTAATAAGCTTATAATATAAACTTCTATATATAATTCTTATTTACTAATTATTTTAGTAGAAAACCTTTTTTTTAGGCTTATTAGTATATAAATAGATAATACTTTTAGTATCTCTAATATAATTTTTAACTAAAAAGAAGAAGAAGAGTTTTAGTAAATAGGATTTATTATTAAACTAAAGGAATATTTAATAGAAAAATACTTTATTATATTTAATAGAGGTATTATAGCTTTTAAAAAAGATAGTAGTATTAAGCTATACTAGAAAAGGTAAGCTTAGAAATTTTATTTTATTAATATAAATACTAATAAATAAAGTATTAAAAAATAATATATTAAGTAATATATTTAAAGCATTTATATAGCTTTAATATACTAACTAAAAACCTATTTTAATCTATTAGTAGTAGCCTAATACTAAGATCTTATAGCTAATAATATAAAGATATTAAATAAGTAGATTAAGTAGTAAATAGTAAATACTAATAGAAAGCTTTAATATATCCTTTTTAATCTATTAGAAACTAAGTTATTTATATTTATTAATAGTTCTTTTACTAATAATAAGAACTTATCTTTTTAACTAAGATTTATTATTATTTTTATAAATAAAATATAAGATAATAATATTTTTAAGATAACTAAAAATATAATTTACTATAGTTTAACTAAAAGTAAATAGATTATAAGAAGCATATTAGTATTAAAAACCTATATTATATCCTAAAATAATAATATAGTATATATTATAACTATAATTTTAAAAATTATTACTAATAAGCTTAATTAACTCTTAATTATAACTATTATTTATATTAACTCTTATTTATTATATAAATCCTTTATTAAGCTTAGTATAATAAATAAGAAGTACTTAATAATTAATATTATAGTAATCTAATAATTATATAAATAATATAAACTAATAGAAATATACTAAATTAATAGTAATAATAATATTATTAATACTTTTACTAAAAGAGCTTTAAATAAAGTATTAGAGAACTTTATTAATATTAATAAAGTATATATATAAATAGAGGGATAGGTTAATTAAAAGTAATATATAAAAAAGAGATAATACTAATAATAGAAAGCTAGTATTAGAAACCTAGCTATTATATAAGAATATTAGTTAGTAATATATAGAATAGAAGAGAAATATAATAAGTTATATACTTTATATAAAAAGTATAGTAATTATATTATTATAATATATATAATATTTCTAAATATTTTATATAATATATAATATATAATAAAAAGAAAAGATTATTAATATTAGAATAATACTATTTTTACTACTTAGTAGAAGTATAGTAGAATCTAGCTAATTAGAAAATAGAGATCTCTCTAGTACTTAATACTATATTACTACCCTTACTACTATATTATTAATTTAAATATACTATATATTTTCACCTATTTATTAATACTACTTATCTTAGTTAACTAAGTGTATCACCGTTACCTATACTAATATAAGTCGTAGGTGGGTCTTTAATTGGGAATAATGGAGGGACACCGCTCCGGAACCTCAGTGCCGGGGACTTACCGCGAAGCTTATCTCCCCAGCCTAACACCCCGATCCTATGTCCCCGACCTAAATGCAACGACCTTTCTCACTCTTCACTGAACACACGCGTTGCCATAATTCACATTAAGAGACGCTTGCGTACTGCTATGGACTGTGGCATGTTGGCGCGATTCCAAGCCTCTTTGTTTGACTTTCATGATTCTGGGCCTGACATTCTACCTCGTCATCCCCACTTCAACAACGCGGTCACTCGACTACTAGACGCATGATCTACTCCGTTTATTTTATCGAAGTTGTTCGTTTGCGGGAGAAATGAGGTTAGGATGACATAGATGGCTATTCGCAAGCAGGCGATTCATCAACACGACATAGTGTCGAGTCTTACCTCGTCACGTACCGCTAGTACTCGATACTCACGAGTCCATGTGATTCATTCGAAGCTTGCGGTATTCTTCCGAATTACCTACGATCGACATCGAATTTCCTGCAAGACAGCTCGCTTGTGTAAGAGCCCCAGCCAGTGGGCATTCCCCGGTGCGCCATTGCCAGGTCCCACCTGCCGTGCTACCGTCCTGGTTGGCGCTGCAGCGGAAGTCAGGGGCTGAAGGATACATGACACGCGTCGCGATCTGCCGGCCAAGGCAAAAAAGGCGAAAATTTAGACTTATTGCTTGAGATAAAGTCTGCTTTTACTGGGCGGTTCTCGGTTTCGGTTTCCGGGGGTCGAAAACACGGAACTCAAACAAAAACGAGCAACAGTTGCCAGCGTGATTGGCACAGGTCAATGTGAAGCTTAACTTGGATCAATCCACTGCGCAAGAAGCTCTCTAAGCCGTCAGATATGGCGATCGTTACGCGTGATCATACATGTTTATTGCACTTTATACGGCATGAGGACCAAAGGATTGAAGACAATTCTCATACTATGTACATTGAAGAGGATAGAAACCGCGCCCGACTTTTCCAAACTCGTCCGAGTTACCCAAAATCTGTAGCGCGAACGGCTCCAAGGCCTCTAGTTGACATACTCAGCGCAGATAACATCACCCCTGATATCCATGATATCCGCAATGGTGACGTTAGGAACCAGGTTCTGGATGAAGAGGATGTGTTCGAGCGTTGTGACATTGCCATTATCACCATTGTAGTCAGTGAGCTCACTGCCGGGGGCAGAAAGACCAGCCATGTCTAGAATCGACTGATCGGGAATATTCTGGCCACTGATGTCTCTCAAACGCGCGGTCAAGTTGGCCTCCTGCCACTGCCACCACACGCGGTCCAAGTAAGCGTGGTGGAGGTAGAAGAGCGGGTCTCCGTTGCTCTCGATAGGGTCGCTCATCTGTTGAGCGCAAAGTAACGCGTCAGCAACTTTACCCGAAGTTCTATTTCGACGGCACCTGAGCAAGGGTGCAGGGTTTGTCTTACCAGTCCACCAACTGCGCCGTGTCCGGCACCGTGAGGAGAGCCATTATAGCATTGCCATGCCTCATCGTACGATGTTTTGTTGAAACATTCAACAAGGTTGTCGCTGTTGGCTGTGTCCAGGTCGTCCTGGTTGAGCTTTCGTTGAAGGCAGTAGGTATTGTTGCTGCCGGCGGTTTTCATGTGCAGGGTGAGGTTCGCGAAGGGTCCATCGGCTATGCAGCCGTCATCTAAGTTACAATTAGAGCCAATCAAGATCAAAAGTGCACTTGGCCGAATCTTACCTCCTTCACCATCGCCGCCAAATCCGTATACAGGGTCGAAAATGGACGACTGGTTGAGCGGGGCGGTCCCCAGATCAGTAAGCTCATCCCAGTATGGGTGGGCACCGGTGTAGTTGCACTCGCTTTGCAACAGTATCTCATGGGCACGGACGAAATACCGATGCCAGGGCAGGAAATGGCCCACGTAATGGATATAGTTGCCCTGATAGATGTGGGTGTAGTGCAGTTCGTCCCAAAGGTTTTGGGCCCCTGCAACTCCCGCACGTGGGGGGCGATTCATGAGACAGAGCTCCGCCTCGAGGTAAGCTGACAAACAATTTGTCAATGGCTGGTCATGAACAGAGTCTGCCTAGTAGACTTACAGGTCTTCTCATCGTTGGTGAGAGCGTTCCTTCAAAAGGTTTCAGCATGACCTGAGTTCTGTAGAAGGTCAAAATGTGACTCACCATGACTTTCTTTGGTTCTGGGTACACGTCCCGTTGCGTTTTGTCGGGGGCCCAGCTGCAGCCGACGAGACTGCAAGGAGACCAAAGATAGCGGATTGGGCCAGGAAAATCTTCATGGCTTTTGATAACGCGTGCGGAGATTAGAGAATGAGCGATTGACAGTGGTTCAATGTGCAGAATTCACAGTAGTAGAGGGTAACGATCGGATGATGATTGCAAAGCTTGGGACGATGACGACCTTCTAAACTACTATATAGCAACTTTTCTTCCACGAGGACTTACCCCTTTTCCATGACAGAACTTTTCAATATGCCAGCTTGTGACAGGCAAGGGTTGAATGAAAGCAGTTGTCAAGAGTGGCAACGTTACGGCGAGCCTCACCGGAACGTAATGGAGCTCCCTACTGCGGAGACAACTTACGCAACCTCGCCAGGGGATCGGTGTTCCACAAGGCTAACTTTCTCAGCTTAGATTAGCCTTAGAGGATGATCAATGCGGCTTTCAGTTGAGCGTACGAATATGAACAACATGTTGGTCGGAAAATTTGCCAGTGTCGGAAAACTTACCTATTCGGCTAAAGCTGCTACACTTACTTCTCTCAGCACTCCATGTTGATTCTTTCACAACAAATATCTACAAAAGAGCATTCTAGTCCTTTGATGTTAATGGAACGTTTTGAGAGTGTAGAGAGCTCACAAAAATAATGCAGGCAAAAAGGGTGTGCCAAGGGGCTGCCAGGGAAACTCGGCAGACGTGCAGTAAGGGCTACGCAGTTCGCAACCGGCAATGTGGACACCCAAGGAGCAAGGATCAATGCTCCTAGCAAAGTGGTCGTCATGGCGGCCATCTCAAGGCTCATTGGACGATCACATCTACCAGGGGTGCTCATAGCCAAGAAGGTCCCTCCGCACTTGACAAGGCTATTCATAATCTGCCAGTACAACTTAGTCATTGAATCTCCTGAGGACTAACGCGCGTTCTATATCCATACGAATGCAAGAAATCTTTGCTCCTACACAGACCGCCCTATATGGAATACCACTCCATAGCTACCTCACTGGTGCCTCTAGTTCACCGTGCTACCTTAAGGTCACAGTTCCACTGGCGGGGATGAGAGTCAGGAGAAAGGTGATTTGAACATCACAAGTCCTTGAGATATGCATAATTGGCTCTATTTACGGACGCAACACAATGTTTGCGGGGAGGGGACAGTGACTACCGGCCCATATTCTTTACGACGTCGATTATCTGGGCATGGTCAGGGTGTACAGCCCGACGGCTGAGTGAAGTCATAGTAACGGGAATAAGTTTCCTGTGGAAGCTGAGCGAGCATGGAGTACGCAATCTGTTTCATGCTGCGAATCTCTCGCTGCGGTATCACATAGTATCGTGATACTGGCGGCAAGGCGATGTCTTGATGGAGTACGTCAACTATTGTCAGGAGGCTCCGGTCAACTGCATAGTCACATCGACGGTGGTGCAAGGCGCGGTCTCGCCTTTGCCGATATGGCGCGTCTGTGAGGGACAGTATACGTAGGCTCAACTATTTCCGGACTGCCCGAAGCTGTGGAGGCATTCAGAATGGATCATGGGGGATCAGCCACTTGAAGGGTTGCCGCATTACTCTAGGCTGTGATGTGAATCTTCTTGGGGATTTACAAGTATAAAAAGACGTAAACCAGACGTTTGATCGAAATTCTGTTCAGCACCATCATCGCATCATCATTACCATTCACTCGTTCTCAACCACAACACCCGCCTTTGAGTCAATCGTTTAGCACTCCTCAACATGAAGTTCATCGTTGCCTTTTCATCTCTGCTGGCTCTTGCCAACAGTCTGGCCATCAAACGCCAGTCTTGCTCTAACCCGGCCACTCGTGTTGAATGGCGTGGTCTTTCCGACGACCAGAAGTCCTCCTACATTGAGGCTGTCAAGTGTCTTAAAGACACCCCGTCCCGTCTGTCCTCGGACTCGGGCTCAACCAGTCTGTACGATGACTTTGCAAACGTTCATAGACAATTGGACTCTGAGAGTGAGTTGCGGATTTTGTGTATGAGAATAGGCGCTAATAGTCTGAGCAGTCCACTTTGTTTCTGGATTCCTTCCCTGGCACAGATGGTTCCTTTGGCTCTACGAGCAAGCTCTGCAAAACGACTGCAACTACGACAGCACCGTCCCATACTGGGACTGGACTCTGGACTACGCCGACGGCGCTTCCTCCCCCGTCTTCGATGCCGATACCGGATTCGGTGGTGATGGAGACGAGTCGACCCTATGCATTACATCTGGACCGTTCGTGGACTTCAATGTCTCGACCCCTGGAAATATATATACTAATTTAGTAATATAAAAGGAAAATAAGTCTAATATAAAAGAGGTACTATTAAAAATAAAACTATACCCCTTAAGATAAATTACTTAGATTAAAATAAATAACTCTAATTTAATATTATTAACCTCAGAAACTATAATATTATATTAAAAATATTATAGCTTAAGAAGAATAACCTATAAATAGATTAAAAAATAAGCTAACTCTATTAGGAAAATAATAATTTAGTTTCTAAGTAGCTTTATAAAACTTAAGCTTTATATAAACCTACTTACTAAGGAGTAATAAAATAATATATCTACTACTTTAAAGTAAAAGAAGCTATATTATAACTACTAAAATAAATAGATCTTAAATAAAGAGATAATTCCCTTCTATTTATTCTAGAAGAATATAAAGTTTATAAAAAACTCTTTATAGTTAAACTAGAAACTAAATTGCTTAAATATACTAATTTTAATTATAAAATCCTTATTAAGGAGGGAAAGGAACCTAAGTTTAATAAAATCTATAGACTTAACCTAATAGAAATAAAAGCTCTTAATAAATACCTTAATAAAAACCTTAAAAAGAGCTATATTAGAGAATTAATATCACTAATAAAAAGCTTAATTCTATTTATACTAAAAAAAAACAGTAAACTCTAACTTTATATTAACTACTAAATACTTAATAAAATAATAATTAAAAACTAATATCTACTACTACTAATTAATAAACTATAGTAACTCCTCTATAAAGCTAACTACTTTATAATATTAAACTTTAAAAATATTTATAACTTTATCTAAATAAAATAAGAAAAAGAATAGAAAACTACTTTTAGAATATATAGAAGATATTTTAAATACCTTATTATACTTTTTAGCTTTATTAATACTTTAGTTACTTTCTAAAATATAATTAATTAAGTTCTCTAAAAGTTTATAAATATCTTTATAGTTATCTACCTTAATAATATCCTTATCTTCTCACTAATAATAAAGTAATATAAGGAATATATTGATTTTATATTATAAACACTTTAAAATACTAAACTTCTAGTAAAACTAGAGAAAAGTATTTTCTATATATAGAAAATAGAATATCTTAGATTTACTATTACTTATAAATATATTAATATATTAGAAAAGAAAGTATAAGCTATTAAGAAATAGTTTATACTAATAAATCTTAAAGAAGTATAAAGCTTTTTCAGACTAATTAACTTCTATTAAAAGTTTATTAAATATTATAATAAGATTAATATACTTCTTATAGACTTTAGCTATAAAAACTAACTATTTAAATAGAAAGAGGCTTAAAAGATAGCTTTTTAGAAAATTAAAAACTATATCTCTAATAAGTTAGTTTTAATAATCTCTAACTTATAAGAGTAGTTTAAATTTAAAATAAATACCTTAAACTTTACCCTTAGAGTATAACTATCTTAATAAGATTTAAAAAGATATTTATACTTTAATACTTTCTTCTTATATAAGCTTTATAAACTAAAACTTAACTATTAGATTTATAATAAAAAACTTATAATAATTATTAAAGCTTTTAAAGAATAAAAACTAAAACTTTTAAAAACTATCTATAAAGTACTTATATATACTAACTATAAGAACTTAATATACTTCACTATATTAAAAATACTTAATAAATAATAAATCTAATAGTTAGAATTCCTATTAGAATTTAACTTCTAAATTATCTACTAAAAAGGATTAAAAAACAGTAGAGTAAACGCTCTCAGCTAATAACTAAACTATAACGCCTTAATACTAGAAGAAACCTAAGTAATCCTTAAATAAAATAATAATAAAAACCTTATACCTATTATAAAACTTCTTATAATAGCTAGATAATTTATAGCTAGTTTAACTAGTAAATTAAATACTAAAGTAATTATAAAGTTTTATAGCTTACTAATATATAGTTACTAAGGAATTATAAAAACCTAGAAATAACTATAATAATAATATAGAAAAAAGGTTACTAGAGAATATATTATAATAGTAATTAAAGATTATAAGGTTTACTTAAAAAGCAAACCAGCCTAATACTAATGTTATAGATTATTATAACCTTTACTTATACTTTAAATAACTTAGTACTCTATATTACTTAACTTTATTATTAAACTACTAAAGTTTTAAGAACCTCTTATAGAAGTCTACTTTAATAGTGTTTTTATTATTATTAATAAACTTATAAAATATACTTATTTTATCTTATATAAAAAAGCAAGTAATACTAAAAAATTCACTTATATAATACTTAAGTATATTATTACTAACTATAATATACCTAAGGAAATTATATTAAATAGAAATAAAATTTTCACCTCTAAGTTTTAGAAATTATTTACTATATAACTTAATATTAATTAGAAAATATTTACTATATTTTACTTATAAACTAATAGATAAACAGAATAAATTAACTAAATCTTTAAAACCTACTTCTATACTTATATTAACTATAACTAAAATAATTAAATAGTATTACTACTAATAGCTTAATTTACCTATAATAGCGTAGTAGGAGAAAATATAAAGGAATCTCCTTTTTACTTTAACTATAGATTTAAGCTAACTATATATAGAGAACTATAATTAGATATATCTACAGCAATTAAAGCTATTATTATAGCTAACTAAATTAAGGAAATCTAAGATAATATATAAAAAGAACTTAAATTTATATAATAATAAATAATATACTTTAGTAATAAATAAAAGATTAAAGGATTAACTTTAAAAAAAGGAGATAGTATCTATTTTATATAGCAAAATATTAAAACTAAATAACTAAGTAATAAACTTAACTTTAAGAAACTTAAACCTTTTAAAATCCTCTAAAAAGTTTCACTAATTAATTATAAATTTAACCTACCTAATATAATAAAGTGTTTTCTAACCTTCTATATATTACTTCTTAAACTAATACTATAAGGATTATAAATAAATAATATTATTATTATAGAAGATAATAAACTAAAGTATAAAGTTAAATAAATTATTAATTACTTTAAAGAATTAAAAAGATACTAATACCTTATTAAGTAGAAAAAATATAAATATAAAGATAATATATAAGAACTAATAAAAAACATTATAAATATATAAAATAAACTTATATAGTACTAATAATAATAATAGAACTATAAAGCTATATTTATATTAGTTATAAACTAAATACTAATAAATACTACTAAATATTAATATATTAGATAACTATATAGATATATTAAACTATTAATAGAAGTAGATAGATTATAATAAAGGAAACTATTTATCTACCTAGGAATACTAGAGAATAATTAAAAACTCCTAGAAGATACTAACTATAAGTCCTCTAGTAGAAGACTAAGATCTATAAACTTCTTACTAATATTAAAACTTATTTAATTTAAATTATTCTCTACCTCGTAAAATTAAAGATTACTAATTATACTACTTTTATAAGTATTTAATATAAGAAGAATATTATTTTTCTCTAACTTTTATATTTTATAAATAAATATCTCTATATAATATTCTTTTACCTTCTTTTAGATTACTTAAATCTATAATAAGTAATTAGCTACTTTAGCTATTTCAGCTTAAACTTATATTAACTTTTTATAAAGGTTTAGTAGTATATTACTAGCTTACTTTTCCTTCTCTTTTTATTTTTAATACTAATTACTTAGCTTCTTTATTATAACTAATCAGTATATAAATAACTATCTAAAAAACGCTAAAAAACCTTATAACTTAATATTATTATAAAACTATTATAAAAATACTTTAGGTTTTTATAACTTTAATAAACTTTTATACTTTCTACTATTTAGTATATATACTTTATATAGAAATATTAAATATAAAGTATAATATTATTAGATCTAAAGTAATAAAAAATATCTTTATAAGTAGAATAAAGTACTAACTTAGATTTTTTTAATTTTAATTTTTAAATATAACTTAATATAGTATTAATGTTATAAATAAATTAAAAAGTATAATTAATAAATCCCTAATTTAAGACTAATAACCTATTTATATTAGGTCTTAAGAATAAAACTTTTAGAGAGGAAACCTAATATTATAACTTATAAATAAGGATAATAGCTAAATAACCTACTTAAGTATTAAGTAGCTATAATAAGATATTTATACTATAAAACTATAAAAATAATAAAAACTTACTTAGAAATAAAAAAATTATAATATAAGTTATATAATAATAAGATAAAAAATTAGATTTATATACTAAGAATATAAAGGCTATTCTTAGCATATATAGGTTTTATATAATTAAAAAGGAAGCTTAATTAGAAATAAGAATAATAATTAAATAAAAGATACTATTTAGACTTATATATAGTATAACCTAAGCTTAACTTAAAGTTAGATTTCTATAGCTCTTTAGTAATTAACTTATAAATATTTCTAAGATACTTTTAGCTTACCTTTACTATAAATAACTTATTAAATCTAAAACTAATTACTTTAGCTTCTAACTACTAATTTATAATACAGCTTATAACTTATAACTAAACTTATAATATAACTATACTGTTTACTAGCGTTAATCCCCAGCTTCTATTAGCAGATCTTACTATTAGATAGCTAACTATAACATCTAAAACTGATTACCTTAGCTTCTAACTACTAATCTACAACACAGCCTACAACCTATAACCAGACTTATAATATAACTATATTATTTACTAGCGTTAATCTCCAGCTTCTATTAGCAAACCCTACTATTAGATAGCTAACTATAACATTTAATAGTATATCTAATATACTAATACCTCTTATTTATATATTTTAATTAGTTAAAATATAGTTATAATAAAGTATAGAAGTATTTTAAGAAAGTTAAAGTAAAATTTAATATAAATAAACTAATAATACTAATTAAGTATATATAAATTAAATATATTACAACCTATAAATAAGAATAACAGCTAAACAACCTACTTAGGCATCAGGTAGCTGTAATAAGATATTTATACTATAGGACTATAGGAATAATAAAGACTTACTTAGAAACAGAAAAACTATAATATAAGTTATATAATAATAAAATAAGAGATTAAATCTATATACTAAGAATATAGAAACTATCTTTAGTATATATAAGTTCTATATAATTAAAAAATAAGCTTTATTAAAAATAAGAATAGTAACTAAATAAAAAATACTATTCAGACTTATATATAGTATAACCTAAGCTTAGCTTAAGGTTAGACTTCTATAGCTCTTTAGTAATTAACTTATAAATATCTCTGAGATACTTTCAGCTTACCTTCACTATAAATAACTTATTAAGTCTAAAACTAATTACCTTAGCTTCTAACTATTAATTTATAATATAACCTATAACTTATAACTAAACTTATAATATAACTATACTATTTACTAATATTAATCTCTAGCTTCTATTAGTAGACTTTACTATTAAATAGCTAACTATAATACTTTAATTACTTCTATTTAATAAGTTAACTATTAATACTACTAATTAGTAATACTAATATAATATCCTCTTATAACTCTACTAAGTTACCTACTCTTAGATCCTCTAGTTCTTTATACTAATAACTTTAAAACCTAGCTTAGGAACTTACCTATATTAAGGATTTTAATATATTAAACCTCTACTATAACTCTAATAGGGAAGAATTCTTCACTAAAAAAAGATATAATAAACTTAAGAGGATTATTTAAAAATAAGAAAATAAAACTAAAAGTATATAGAAAATTATTAATAAAAACTAATAAGTTATATAAAACCTTAATAAGTAACTCTAAAATACTATAGTAGCCTATTAAAAGCTTAAGAAAAATATTAAGAGAGATATTAACTTTAAGAAAATCTAAAAACTCTAGAATAAACTTAATACCTTCTAAGCTACTACTAATATTATAATAACCCCTATTAGAGGATAATAAAAGCTTAAGCTTAATATACTTATTACTTATAATAATACCTCTAGAACCCTTAAAAGATTTTTAATCTAAGTTAAAAACTACTAAAACTTCTACTATAGAGACTTTACTAATAAAACAGAAAAAGTAATATATATAGCTACTTATTAGAAGGGGGCAGGGTTTTGAAATTTCTAGCATTTTTGACTTTAAGGTAATAGATTATATAAATAGTTTCTTAAACGTTAGGTATTATCTTGAAGGGAAATAGCTTATATAAGTAGATAGAGGTTTAGTTAGCCTTTAATAAAAAGGATTAAGTAATTAAGTAAGAAATATATTAATTTTTATAAAATTCTTATTTTTCTTAATAACTTTAGTAATTAGTTTTCTAAAGGAGCTATTAAAACCTTTCTATCTAACCTATAATAAAAATCTATTAAGACTTACTTTTTAAAAAACTAAGTGAAAATAGGCGTTTTTAGGCTTTTCTAGCCTTAGTTAGTTTTACTTTTTATCCTTTTTCTTAATTCTTATTATACCTCTTAGGTTATTTAAAGCTAAAATAGAGCAGAATACTATAGGGATAATACTACTAAACTTCTTCTTAGTAGCCTATTTTCTCTGAAAAAGTTATATAACCTATAGGATAAAAAGGATAGAAGTTATAAATAAAATATAATTTAGTTAAGCTTATATTTATATATTTATCTTTATATTTTTTATAGTTAGCTAGAAAATTAATATATAAGTGTTTAGGTGTTTTTAAAAGTGTTTCTCCCTAAAATAGAGCGCTTAGTATAATTAATAAGTTTTCTCTCTTACTTTATTATAAAATTAGTAATTAGTATAAGAGAATAAGTAAAACTACTAAAGAAAGATCCCCTCTATAGTTATTTTATATTACTCTACTGAATTAAGATAGGAAAAAGTTTAAAAGAAGAGGTAATTTAAGTAATATTATATTAAAAGAAATTTAACTAATATATTTTTAACCTCTATTTTCCCTTAGTAAAAAAAAACTATTTAAAAACTTAGAATCTAAGATTAATTAAGTTTATAGGAGTTTAAAAAACTTTAAGAAAAAGAGTACTTAATTTAGTAGAAGAGAGTAGGTAAAGTTCTAATAAGTTTAAATAATCCCCTTTATTAACCTACTATCTATTTATTTAAAAATTATTATATATTATATCTTTATTAGCTTCTATAATAATAATTTAAAGTTAACTAAGATAAGTTAACTATCCTCCTCACTTTTTTAAAGCTGAAAATATAAAAATAACTAAATTTATTTTATTTACTTTATAAACCTTAAAAAAGGTGAAACTAATTAATCTATTTTAAGAAACTTCTCTTTAGCTAAACTTATTAGAAAGTTTTTAATAATATATTAACTAATAAGGGGGAAGCTAAAAAAGTCTAAAAACTTAGGATTTAAGTTATATCTATATATAGAAATATTAAGAACTAAGTTCTTTAAATTAGAAGCTACTATAAATATAAAAATATAAAAAGCTAAAAAGGAAAAATATTATAATTATATTAGCTCTTTAAAAGAGGAATAAAGGGAACGTTTTATAAACTTAATTAAGAATATTTCTCTCTTCTAAGAATAATTCTATACTAACTCTATAGAAAGAAAGATATATATATCTCCTCTATTACTTCTCTTCTTCACCTATTTATATAGTAAATAAACAGCTAGTATAAAGTATATCTCTTAAGGTTTATAGTTAATACTAAAGTTTAATTAAGTTTTCTATTAAATCTTAAGCTTAACTTATAAAAGAGGAGTATTATAGAGTAAAGTTATAGAGGATACTATTAATAATAGCTAGTCTCCCTATAAAAAGAGAAGAAAAAGAAATTTAAAGTATAAAGTAACTATACTATTAGAATAGTAGAAAAGAGGAAAAATAATAAATATAGATATACTTACTAGATAAGAGAGAAGGATAAAAGTAGAAATAATAGTAAAGTTCTCTCTTTTCTTCTTTATCTCTATCTTCACTTTCTATTACTTTTCTAGGTTTATATTATAAAACTTCTTTTTTTATTCCTTCTATTAATAAATTATTTATTTTACTTAGGTTTTATTCTATCTTTTTATGAAATATTTCTTTAGAAAAGCTTTCTTCTATTACTTCTTCTATTAATTTAGTAATATCTCCTTTAGAATAGTATTACTAAAATCTAAAGTTCTAAAGATTTTAATTTAAACTTAAGATAAAAGTCTTAGATATAAATTAATAAATAGTAAGCTTAACCTAAGTTCTAGTAATATATTAATAAGTCCTTTTATAGGTTTTTTATTTTATTAACTCTAATAAGAAAAACCTCTGCTAATTTCTAATTCCAACTAAAACTTAGAAGTAATTACTAAAGCTAAAATCTTTAAAACTATAGCTTTTAAAAGTAGTATTATAAGTATAAATAAGATATTTAGAAAGGATTTCTTTAAAATAAAGGTAATATAAAGCTATTTAGAGCTTACTAAATTATATTAGAGGATATTAAAACCTTATAAGTATAAGCTCTAAAGATTTAAAATATTAAAGCTTAGTATAGCTAAAATACTATTATTTTTTAGAAATAATATTTTAGACTTTATTAAAAACTATAAAACTACTATAGAGGTAATAAGTATTACTAATATTTCTAAAGTATTAAGTATTATATTCTATATAGATACCTCTTTTTAGGCTAATAACTAAGTTTAACTTTCTAGTAAGATTTAATAATAGATAAAAAACTATTTAATTTAATATTATAGAGTTATAAATAAAAACTATTAAAACCTTTTAAATAACTAAATTAGTTAGATTATTTTTTTAATACTAATAATTAATAATTTTAATTATAAAGCTATTATAAAGTTTCTTTAATAGATTAATAATATTTAAACTAAAGCTATAAAATATAATCTTAATATAATAAGTAGCTCTTAGATAATCTATATAACTATATTAAGATTTAATTAGTTAGCTTTAAATAGAACTATTTTATTAATAAGGTTAAATATTTATAAATTATTTAAAAAAGGAGATTTTAATAAGTTTAAAGTAAACTTAATAAATTAGTTTAGTTTTAAGGCTACTTAGAAGTAGACTTTTTATATTATAACCTTTATTTATACTCTATTTTCTCTATTTTTAAAAGTTTTGTAAGGGGATACTTCTCTTTTTTTATAAGTAAAAGGGAGTAAATTTAAGCTTAATTAAAGTGTAAAAAGTATTTAGAGTTAACTTTTAAATTAGTAACTTTTTAACTTAGTGAAAATAATAGATAACTAGAAAATATCTTCTAGAAAAGTTACTTAAGCTTTACTAGCTATAGAAAATAACTAACTATTTTTAGTTTATTCTATAAAAATTAATAAAAAAAACCTTAAGCTATTTTTTTATAAATTATGTAGTTAGTATTAATATATAAGCTATATAGATTATAACTTTAAAGAAGGCTGCTATTTATAAAAAATAGCTAATAAGTAAAATAGTTTAATCTAATATTTCTAAAAGTAATACTCTTATAGTTTTTAGAATAATAAATTCTTTATCTCTTAGATAATTATTATTTTATTAAGATAAGAAGGTAAGCTTAACTGAGAAGTTATTATTATATACTTAAAAAATTAAAACAGCTATAAAGTTATAAAAGCTTAAGCTATTAAAATCCTTAAATAGAATATTAGTAGACTTTAGTTTATACTTATAGGAGTTCCTTAAGATTAAAATAATTTTAATTTAATTAAAATATCTTATAGGTTTATAGAAGAAAGAAATATAATATTTAATAAGGAAGTAAATAGTTAGGCTTTTATATTTTAAGTTTTAGTAGTTAATAAAAATAAATAGAAAAAACGCCTATATAACTTAGTATAACCTAATAGTATAATAAAAGAAGATATACTTAATTTTATAGCTTCTAAGCTTATAATTACTTAATTAAAGATATATAGAGTTAATCTTTTCTTTTAGAAGAAGCTGAAGCTTTTAGATTTAAGAAAGATTAAAAAGAAAGTTTTAAAATCCCTTTTTAAGAAGGTTTACTTTACTATTTAGAATATTAAAGATATTCTTATTATTTTAAGAAAGCTTTAAGCTATAAAAATTCACTCTAAGAAGCTTTTAATCTTACTAAAAAGAGCTAAAAAAAATAAAAGAGTTTTTTATAATTTAGAAAGGTAAAAAGGAGACTTAGATATTAAGATAGGAGAAGAGTTACTTTTTAATTAGGCTTCTACTTTTTCTAATACTTTAGAACTAAAAAGAATAGATAATCTAAAAAGAGAAGTAATAACTAATAATATAATTAAAGTTTCTCTTTTAAAACCTATTCTGAAAATATCTTACCTAAAAGATAACTTCTAGTTAGCTAAATTTCTTAATAGTTAAAACAGAAAAATTATTAAAAATAAGGAACTAATTAATAAACTTATCTTATATAAGCTTTATAGCTTAGTTAGTCTTTTAGTTAAAAAAGTATATAAGATCTAGCTTAAGTATAGAGAAGAGTTTATTAGAAGAATATATATTTTTATAGATAATCTTAAAGGTATTATTTATATACTTATTTCTATTAATTTTACTAACTTTATTAAAACCTCTAAAAAAAGGGCTTAATAAACTGATTAAGTAACTAAGTATAATAATATAGTTTAAATATAAGACTATTTAAAGATCTTTATAGTTAAAGCTATTATTTTTATAACTATAAACTAAATAGCATTTATAATTATTATACTATAGCTTATCTTAAAGGTTACTATTAGTAGAGAGCACCTTAATAACTACTCTTTAGTATAAGGTGTTATTAATATTAGTATTAAGTTTAATCTTATTAGTTATAAATATATTTTAAACTATAATATCTCTATTTCTATAACTACTTTCACTATAAGAATAATAGCTAAAAGTAACTTAAAGCTATACTTTATTAGAACTTATTATATACCTATTTAGATTAATAACTATAAAATTATAATAATTATAATAGTTATTAACTTTAAAATAGTTAATTATAATTTACTCTTTAGGCTTCCTTTTATTATCTTTATTAAGCTTATTTTTAAGTATTCTAAATACTTTATTACTGCTATAATAAAAGCTAAGGAATATAAGAGTAAGAGGCTTAAAAGAATTAGTATTCTAGTTAGTTTTATATAGTTAAATTCCTTATACTAAATTTAGTGCTATTTTTTAGAATAAAAAGACTATATATAAGACATTTATAATATTTTTAAGTCTATTTATAACTATAATAAGACTAACTAAGATATAAATAATATATATAATAAAGTTTAAACTTATTATACTAATATTATAATAGGCTATAAAAAAGAGCGCTTTCTTACCTAAAAAAGGAAAGAAAACCTTTTTAAATAGGAAATAGAGACTTTTTAGAGTAGCTAATATTATATTTTAATCTTACTTTTAGTAGTACTTAACGTTTTTAGTATAATTATAAAAGTAGTAATTACTTTAATAATAGAAACTATTAAAGCCTACCTTCTTAAAAAGACTAAAAGCTAATAGTATCTTAATAGTATTTTAAAAGATTAGAAGCTTTTTAACTTCTATTATAAAGATTTTAAAGCTAACTAAAGCTTTATAAAGGTTTATATATTATATAAGTAGAAGGATAAAAAAATATATTTAGTTAATAATTTGCTTTTAAATAGCTTAGTTTTAAATAGTTAGAAAGATTAAAAAAAGATTTTAACTTAAGAGGTTAAGAACTATTTTTAGCTATCTAACTTCCCCTTTATTAGCTATATATATTTATAATTTATAAAGTTTAATTAAAGTATTTAGCTTATATTAGAGAGGTTTTTAAAGCTTAAAGTTACTTAGCTATACTTTTTATTAAGAGAGATTAAAATACTAAAATATATCTTTATAAATAGAGAGGAAGTGCTTATATAGGATTTCACTAAATATAGCTATATTAATCTATAAATAGCTTTATTATAGAAGATTAGAACTATTTAATATATTACTTAGTAAGAGAAAGGGATTCTTATCCTAAAAACTTTATAAAATAAAGTTATTAATATATTTAGATTATAAGTTATATAGGGAGTATTTAAAGAATCTTATAAGTTATATAGAAATGCTTAGTTCTTTATTACTAAAAAAGATAGTAATATAAGGTTAATTAACTTATATATAAAACTTAATAAGATTAATATTAAAGATGCTTTTATTTCCCTTAAAGCTAATAAATTCTCTAAAGATTTTACTAACTATAAGATTATAAGTCTTTTAGATTTATTTTCTAGATATAACTAAGTTTCTCTTAATAAAGAAAGCTAAAACTTAACTATATTTATTACTCCCTTTAGGTTATTTAGGATATATACCTTACTATAAGGTATAATAAATTTAGTTATTTAGTTTATAAGGGTTATTATAAGAATCCTTTATAACTTTATTCTAAACGTTTATTAGCTTTTTTTTAATAATATTTCTATTAGAAGGCTAAAAATAATATATAATAATAACTACTTTATTAAGTTTTTAGGGATATATTTATATATTTTTAAATATCTTATAAACCTTAATATAGTATTTTAGAATCTTAAACTTATTAGTATTACTATTTCTCTTAAGAAGTCTTAGATTTACTAACTTATTATTAATTTTCTTAGATATATAGTAGGTAGTAGGGGATATAAGTTTAATTAAAATAAGGTTATTAAGATTTTTAAATAGAAAAGATATAATAATATTATAGCTATTAAAAGCTTACTTAGAATTATTAGGTTTTATTATATATAAATTAAAGATTATAGTATTATTTTAGGTTTGCTAGTGAGGTTTCTCTAAAAAGATATACTTTTTAAATAGGGCTTTAAGTAGTAATTAGCTATAAAAACTCTTAAGCTTTATTTAGTTAGCTCTTTATTACTTTAGCTTATTAATTATAATAAAAAAGTAAGTAAGATCTATTTTTCTATTAATATAAGCTTTAAGGGATAGAATACTATCCTTAGGTAATACTATTAGGGTAAAAGATATATTACTAAGTATAAGAGTAGAATTTAGATAGGTATAGCTTTTAACTATAATATAAGTAAGTTTAAGCTTTAGTTAGTTTTATTTACTCTTAAAAGATTTTAAAATTATCTCTATAGAGTATAGTTTATCTTAGAGATAGATATAAAAGTTTTTATAGATTAGATTAGTAGTACTGCTTTAGATTTATTAGGTACTATCCTTATATAATAAATTACTTAGATTAAAATATTTAACTTTAATATTTAATATATACTTAGTATAAAGAATAATACTATAAATAGTTTTTTATAAAAACTAGCTAGGGAATCTAATATCTATAAGGTAGAATAAGAAAAAGATTTAGATAAAATAATTAATAACTCTATTTATATTATAAAGCTAGATAAAGATCTATACCTAAGGGGAAGAGATTTATTAAGCTTTAAATAGGCTTAGTTTTAAAGATCTTAGTAGATTACTAAATATCTAGTTTCTTTAAACTAACTAAAGATAGTACCTTAGTATAACTTTAATAAGTTTAAGTAGTATATAGTAAGATATATCTTTTGAAATAGCTTTCTTTTTCAGAAGGGTATAAAGATAAATTCTATACTAAGAAGAGTAGTAGATAATAAAGATAAGTAAAAAAAACTTATTTAGTATATATATATTAAAGGAGGCTACTGCAGAAGAGATGCTATATATATAAAGCTTAAGGAATAGTATACTTAGGAAAATATATATTAAATAATAAGTAACTAAATAAAAAGCTACTTTTTATATGCTTAAGCCTAACTATATTAATTTAAAAACCTCTATACTTTTATTATACCTCTAGGTATTCTTTTTTAATATATCTATATAGACGTCTAAAAGATTAGTAACTACTTTTTAGCTAAAGCTTATAATATATTAACTAGCTATATTAAAGCTTATTAGCTACTAAAGAATATTAACTTTAGGATAATAGCTAAGTTTATTTAGGAAGATGTTATCTATTAGTATAAGATCTATAAGCTTTTTATTATTAATAGAAGCTCTAAAAATAAAGGGTTTATTAAAAAGCTTATATAAATTTATAGGAGATAATATTTTATTATTTTGGTATATAACTTAAAGGTAAATAGACTTATTAAAAAGGGTTATTAACCTTTTATTTATGCCTTAATAACCTAGTTAGACTTTAGCACTAAGAACTAGACTTTAGTCCTTTATATAGCTCTTTTTACTAATTAAATATTAGTTAGGTTTTCTGCTAGCTACTCTCCTTTTTATTTTATTTATAGATATAATTTAGTTACCCTAATTAAGATAAAAAGTATTACTTAGTAAGTGCTAAACTAGTTAAAAGCTATAAATATAGAGATTAAGCTTCTTTTATATATATAAATATTTAAATAATTTAATTCTAATTACTATATTATACTTAAGTATATTATAAAGTGATACTAATAAGTAGCTAAGGATTATAATTAAAGAAATAAATATAAAATATAATATTAAGAGCTATAAATTAGGGATATTATTTTTATATATAATATAAAGCTATTTATTAATAAAAATTCCTCTAGTAAGCTTAGCGCTTACTAGCTTAGCTCTTTTTATATTTAAAGAATTTCCTCTTATACTTCTTTTTATCTCTTAGAAATACTTACTAAGTTATTTATTAAGAGAACTATTACTAATAACTATTTAAAGAAATTTATAATAAATAAGAATAGCTATTTAGATAATATCTTTAAAATAGAAGTCTAATTAGACCTTAATAAAGATATAGCTAAGGTTTTCTCTACTATAAATTAATTAGACTCTAATATACTTAGCTTAATAGAAATTTCTAACTTTAATAAACTCTCTATATTAGAAGAAGTAGAAATAGATAATATTAAAGCTATAAAAATATAAATTAAATAACTTTGAGAATAAAATAAAACTCTATAAACTAAAATTAATAAGTAATAGAAAAAGAATAAATTAATAGTAAGTATTTCTATAAAGAATAAAGAATTTAATAACTAATATAAAGATATAGAGAAACTAAGGAATAGCTAAATCTATATATTTATAAGTTTTTATCTATTTTAAGTAAATAACTTTATATTTAATATATTTATTATTAGTTATTCTTATATTATTTTAGTAGTAATATACTATTTATATTACTTTTTTTACTTATAATATATTTATTATAAAAGAAGGGGAGATATAAAAATAATAAAAACTAACTATATATAAAAATTAAAAACTACTAAAAAACTAAAAGAAATTAATATTAATCTTTAAAAAATTTAAACTAAAGATAGACTAAATACCTTTTTAAATAACCTTACTATTAAGACTACTACTATAACTATATATACTCTTTATTCTATTTTTTATATTCTACTAACTCTTTCTTTAAATAACTTACTTATTTAGAGATAACTAAAGTTAAAATAGAATAAGATATAGCTAAAGCGTCTCTAAGGATATTATATTTATATTAAGCTATTAAGTTATAAAAATAATTAAGAAAAAGATTATACTTTTAAGTATAAAGCTTATTTTTAAAAAAACCTCTTATTACTATTAAGAAATAAAATAACTCTATTACTATCTACTTAAAATATACTATTAAGAATACCCTTCTTCCTATTACTTTTCTTAATATAGCCTATCTATTTAGTCTTTTTTTAGTTATAGTTAAGTTTATATAAATAAGATAATCTCTTCTTATAATAGATATAGTTTAAATAAAACCTATTCTATTTAGTTTAATAAGAAATACACTTTTAGAATAGAGAGGTAGTAGTAATAGCTTTTCTTTTAAAGGACTTCTTAAATAATATCTTTCTCTATTATTTAAAGTAGCTATTATAAAGCTAGAGGTTATAAGCACTATATATATAGATTAATAAAGCTTTAATAGCTTTAGATCTATTAAACTTCTAATATATTTAACTAAAAAGATTAATATAGCTATTAGTAATATATATCTCTTAAATAAAGAATAGCTAGTTAGGAAATACTTCTTTATCTTTAGTTAGGTTTATATATATTAAGGTAAACTTTATAAATAAATATTAGAACTATATAATAACTTCTTCTTTATATTTATTTAGCTTTAGTTTATTTATAAAGTTAACTTTATATTAGACTATATTAATAAGACCTAAGATAGATATCTACTTAAGAGAAAGAGAAGTTTATTTATAGGTTAGTAAGAGATTTAGTTAGAGCTAAGAAAGAATATACTATAACTAAAATAGTTATAATAGCTTAGTACTAATAATACTTTTTATTCTTATTTTTATAGAAAGTAGAGGTTAGAATAGGTAAGAAAGGGAAGAGTTTAAATAAGTTATTTAGGGTAGTTTTATAGAAATTACTAAAGTTAATCTTAATATCTATATTATAATAATTAGAAGAGTGAAGTTATTATTATAAAGGGTTAGTTAGGCTAGGATTTATAAAGATAGATATATTATATAGAAAAAAGAAAAGATATAGCTAAATAAAAAAGAGGTGCTCTTTTATATCTGAAAAGAGGGGTAGTTAATAATAATAAACAGTAGTTATAATAATTAAAAAGTATATTTACTATATTAATTTATTAATAAAATAAAAACTAATAACTAAAAGAACTTTTTACTACTAACTTAAGGTTAATTAAGCTAAAAAAGATATATTTATTTAAGTATAAATAGTAAGAGCGATAGGGAATATATTATCTAAAAAATACTGCTATTTATAAAAAGAAGGCTTATTACTCTAAGTATTTTATAATTAGTCCTCAAAAGTTCACCTCATCTTAAGTAGTCTACTACTGTAAATATTAGCTTTCTCTTCTTAAATATATTATTATAAGCTTAACTATATCCTCTTTAACTTAAAAAATCACTTTAGTAAGTAAGACTAACTATTATAATTAATAACTAAAGTATTTCTCTTCTTTTTGCCTTCTACTAACTTAACCTTATTTAAAAACCCTACTAGTATTTATAATTAAATTAATAACTATAAACTAACTTTACTTTTAGTAAACCACTTTATAAGCTTAACTAGCTTTTTTTACACCTAAAAAGTATAAAATTAAAAAGTATATTAACTATTAGCACTAAAAGCCTCTCTCACTACTATTTATAAAAGGAGGTATCTTAACCTAAATAACCTATAATAAACTACTTTATATATAATAACTTTCCTTCTATAATAACTACTTTTATATTTCACTTTAACATTTTAACTAAGCTTAATTACTATTTTATCTATTTAATTTTTCTTTTTTAACCTTTAAAATATCTCTACTAATTATATTAGTAATCCTTTTATTATAATAACTTATTACTAAGTTACTTTATATCTTAATTTTAACTTTAATATTTTCTCTGTTTATTATAAAGCATTTCCTATTTACTTAATAATATATAAGCTTAACTAAGTATTACTATATTTAATAAAGCTCTTTTTTTATTTTTAGTAATAACTTTATTATATCCTATTAATTTTCTCTAATCCCTCTTTCCCTTTAATTTCCTCTTTAGTATAACTTCTAGAATAATTTATAAAATATTAAAAAGATTAAAGCTATATATAATAATCTTTAGATTTATATCTTATATCTATATAAAGAGTAGTTAGTTAAGTTTTAAATAACTAAATAGACTTAAAAACTTATAGAAAAACTTATAGAAGGGTAAGAGTATTCTACTTTAGATATTAATTTAGATTTAGAGGGAGAACTTAATAAGTAGATAGAAAAGTCTTATTATTTCCTTTTTAATATTAATAATAGCTACCTTTCTAATATTTAGTTTAGTATAATAGAAGTAATTAAAGTGCTAATTAACCTTTATAGCCTAGGAGATACTTTTAAGCTAGGGACTCTTAGAAAGCTTACTATATCTTAGTAGATATAGAGAATTTATAATATAATAAATATAAAGCTGATTAAGTAATAGGCTAATAGTTTTTATTACCTTAATAAGACTTAGTATTAAAGCTACTAGAATTAAGTTATATAGGAATAAGTATTTCTAGACTTTTATAATTTATTAAGATGCTTTTAGAGAAGTAAAGAGCTAATAGTAGATTATATTAAGTTAGTATATAAACTTATAATAAGAGATATTAAAAGTAATAGATATACTAAGATCTTTATTATATAAACCCCTTAGTTTAGTAATAATTTAGTTTTTTTTTATAGAAAAAATAATAATTTCTTTATAAGCTGAGACTTTATTATCTTTATTAGATACCTTAAGAAAGATAGTTAAGCTATAGCTATAGTTATTAATTAGAAAAATAGTTTCTACTTCTATTTAGATAGTACTTAAGATAAATATATATAAGCTTCTAAAAGAGGATATTTTAAAAGGATTTTTTTAAGATATAGTGAAAATAATTAGAAATTAATATAAAGTTTATAAGGTACTAGCAGAGACTTAAGATTTTATTAATTATATTTTATTTATTATCCTTTAATTTTAACTTAAAGGGGAATTTAAGGAGACTTATAATTTATAGAAGTATAGCTTTTATATTATTAACTTTATTTACTATATTCTTTAAAAGGGAATTTCTAATATTAAGAGGTTTTAGTTAAAATAAGCTTTAAATAATAAGATTACTAATCTAAATTATTATAAACTGCTTTATAACTACTAAGTTAAGCTTATAATTAATAAGTTTAGCTTTTATAATAGTATAGTTAAGGGATTTTAAGCTAAGTTTAATATATCTCTAAAGGAATTCTTAGAAGCTGAAGATACTATAATAAAAAACTTAAGGTTTTATAGAATTTAAGCAGTATAAAGGTAATAAGAAGAAAGATTACTTCTAGTACAGCTTAGTTAGTTTTTAGTTATAGAAGGATTAGTATTAATTATAGAAGAAGATATAAGATTAAGCTTAAACACTTATAACCTTAATATCTATTTATAACTAGGAGATCTAGTATATTTAACTTTTATTAATATTATTATATAGAAAGATTACTTTTTTAAATACTAAAAATAAGAGGTAGACTAGCTAGTATATATAGAAAATATATAATAAGAGCTTTATTATACTAAGCTTAAGTAATATATTTAGAGATTTAATCTTCTTTTAAAATAGAGGCTTAATAAGTATATCTTAGAAGAATTTCTTATTTATTAAGATAACTTTATAGAAGATATTATATAGGTAATATAAGCTTAAGACCTTTATTTACCCCTAATTATACTTAAAGGATAGCTTAAACTTAGTATATAATATACTAAAGAGGTATAAGAAAAGGATATAAATAACGCTTAAGTTAAATAGGAAACTACTAAGAAGTTTATAAGAGGTAAACCCTCTAATAGCAGAGCTCTTAGAGTGTAGAAGAATATTATATATATAAAATAAAGCTAATTAAATCTTCTTCTTTTTACTTAAAGAAAGACTTAGGGGATATATAAAAAGGGATAGGGTTTTAAAATTTCTAGTATTTTTAACTTTAAAGTAATAAATTATATAAATAGTTTCTTAAGTATTAGGTATTATCTTAAAAGGAAATAGCTTATATAAATAGATAGAGGTCTAATTAGCTTTTAATAGAAAGGATTAAATAATTAAATAAGAAATATATTTATTTTTATAAAATTCTTATTTTTTTTAATAACTTTAGTAATTAGTTCTCTAAGGGAGCTACTAAAACCTTTCTACTTAACTTATAGTAAAAATCTACTAAGATTTACTTTTTAAAAAACTAAGTGAAAATAGGTATTTTTAGGCTTTTTTAGCCTTAATTAGTCTTACTTTTCATCCTTTTTCTTAATTCTTATTATATTTTTTAGGTTATTTAAAACTAAAATAGAGTAGAATATTATAGGGATAATATTACTAAACTTCTTTTTAGTAGCTTATTTTCTCTGAAAAAGTTATATAACCTATAGAATAAAAAAGATAGAAGTTATAGATAAAGTATAATTTAGTTAGGCTTATATTTATATATTTATTTTCATATCTTTTATAGTTAGCTAGAAAATTAATATATAAGTGTTTGGGTGTCTTTAGGGGTGTTTCCCCATGAAGTGGAGCGCCTAGCACGATTAATAAGTTTTCTCCCTTGCCCTGTTATATTATCTTTAAAGAAAAGCTCTTAAATAGTTTAAACTAATCTAAGAAAAATATTTAAAATATAAAACTCTTAATAAATACTTTATAAAAACCTATAATATCTATATTAACTTCTAAAGATTTAAAGATATATTTAGGTTACTCTTTTAGAACTTTAATAAAAAATAATAAACTAAATATAACTTTACTTAGTTCTAATAAACTAAATCTACTAAAAACTACTCTACTAACTTTAGATAACTTAATATCTAATTTAACTTAACTAAAGAAACTAAAATCTTTATATTCTACTAAGAATTTAAAAATAAAGTTAAAAATAAAATTATTAAGATTAACTAATCTAAAGATTTCCTCTAATATACTAAACTTATTATTAAGATTAATAACTACCTTTATAAATAATAAAAAGAGTGAAGCAAAAAATAATAAAACTTAAACTTAGGATAAAAGTACTAATAGTAACCTTAGTATAAGTTTAATAACTAGCAGAATAATAATAAACCTTATAATAACTAAAGTAATACTAAGTAAAGCACTTCTTATAAATAATATAATAAACCTATAAACCTCAGTATAGCTACTAAAAATAATAATAAGAAACTATAAAACTCTAAATATTATAACTATAAAAAGATAGAATATATTACTAAAAACTATAAATAACCTAAAAAGCTTAAGTAGAAACTAATACTTAAGCAAACTAAGTAGATTAATATAATAACTAAAACTCCTTATATATCCTTATTATAAATAGGATACTATAATAATAAATATCTAATATATCTTAGTAATAAAGATATAATAAAATACTAACTAACTACTAAAACCTTAATAATAGCCTCTTAAGCTAATAATAAGCTAGCTAGGAAAACTATTAAGTAATTTAATAAAATGCTTAAGATATAATAACTTAAACCTACTAACTTACTATTATTATAAATCACTAATATATAAAAATCAATCTCCTATAATACCTTAAACTATTCTATAAGAGAATAAAAACTAGAGGCTAATAATAAATAGAAGCTTATATACTTTTAGAAAGCTAAAACTATATACCTAATATAGATCTAATAAGAACTTTATAACCTCTTATAGTAATAATAACTTAGTATTATAATATTATATATAGAATAATATAAATATATATATAGAAATTCTACTAAAATTAAATAAATTAATTAAGAAACTAAAGAATAAGTTAAGAAAGAATCTAATAAAGAACCTAAATACTAATATAACCTTTTAGAAGAATAATAACTATTTAATATAACTAATAATTAGAATTTCAGTAAACTAAAATCTAGTTTTAACTTAGATAGGATCTCCTATAATTCTAACTCTTATACTGATATTACTAACTAAAATATATAATATTATAATAAACTAATCCTAGAAATAGATAATATTAGCTCTAAAGAGAAATTAGATAATAAAGAAGAAACTTAATAACTTATCTATTATTAAGAAATTAATATAAGCTATAATAGCTAATAATACTACTTTTATAGTATATTAGTAAACTAGAGAGATAAAGACTATATTTTAAAGCTTTATATAGAAAACTATTTTATACTTAAGTATAACTACTATAACTACTAAAATCTCTTCTAGCTTTAGTATTTCTTTAATAAATATAAAGAATATCTTAGTAATAAATATAAATACTAGTTCTACTCTAAAAGATATAATAAGAATTTTATTTAGAATATTTATATTATATCTATTATAATTAGATAGACTTTAACTACTTTTAATAATAATATAGTAGTATTTAGTTTAAATATATAATACTTTATAAAGTATTAATATAATAATACTATAAAATAGGAGAAATACTAAATAGATAAATACTTTATATATATAACCTAAAAAGCTAAAATATATAGACTTCTATAAGAAGGACTAAGCCTCTTAAAGCTCTAATTTTAGGAGAACTACTTTATAAAAGTATAATAAGAAGGAAAATATATCACCTATCTAAAATAGCTAGAGTAGTTAAAAACTAAACTTATTTATTAATAAAGAACTAAAATAAGTAATAATAATAAGATCTATCTATCTAGTATTACTAAACTAAAAAATATACCTATAACTTATAGTTATAATTAATAATAAAACTACTATTACTATAATTAATAGCAGAGTAGAAATAAATTTTATATTATTATAAATAGTAAATAAACTATAACTACTATAGTAGAAGAAAAAATATATATACTAACTTAGTAATATAGAAGGAGAATAAGTTTAGTATAAAGGAGGTATTATTAAAAATAAGACTGTACCCCTTAAGATAAGTTATTTAGATTAGAATAAATAACTTTAATTTAATATTATTAACCTTAGAGATTATAATATTATATTAGAAATATTATAGCTTAAAAAGAATAACTTATAAATAGATTAGAGAATAAGCTAACTTTATTAAGAGAATAACAGTTTAGCTCCTAAGTAGCTTTATAGAACCTAAGCTTTATATAAACCTACTTACTAAGAAGTAGTAAAATAATATATCTACTACCTTAAAGTAAAAGAAGCTATATTATAACTATTAAAATAAGTAAATTTTAAATAAAGAGATAATTTCTTTCTATTTATTCTAAAAGAATATAGGGTTTATAAGAAACTCTTTATAGCTAAACTAGAGATTAAACTACTTAAATATATTAATTTTAATTATAAAATCCCTATTAAAGAGGGAAAGGAACTTAAATTTAATAAAATCTATAGACTTAACTTAATAGAAATAGAAGCTTTTAATAAATACCTTAATAAAAAACCTTAAAAAAAGCTATATTAGAGAATTAATATTACTAGTAGAAAGCTTAATTCTATTTATACTAAAGAAAAATAGTAAACTCTAACTTTATATTAACTATTAAATACTTAATAAAATAATAATTAAAAACTAATATCTACTACTACTAATTAATAAACTATAATAACTCCTCTATAAAACTAACTACTTTATAGTATTAAACCTTAAAAGTGCTTATAACTTTATTTAAATAAAATAAAAAGAAAAATAAAAAACTACTTTTAAAATATATAGAGAATATTTTAAATACTTTATTATATCCTTTAGCTTTACTAATACTCTAGCTACTTTTTAGAATATAATTAACTAAGTTCTCTAAAAGTTTATAAATATCTTTATAGTTATCTACTTTGATAATATTCTTATTTTCTTACTAATAATAAAGTAATATAAAAAATATATTTATCTTATATTATAAATATTCTAAGATATTAAACTCTTAGTAAAACTAGAGAAAAATACTTTCTATATATAGAAAATAGAATACCTTAGATTTATTATTACCCCTAGATATATTAATATATTAGAAAAGAAAGTATAAGCTATTAAGAAATAGTTTATATTAATAAATCTTAAGAAAGTATAAAGTTTTCTTAAACTAATTAACTTTTACTAAAGGTTTATTAAGTATTATAATAAAATTAATATATCTCTTATAGACCTTAGCTATAAAGACTAACTATTTAAATAGAAAGAAGCTTAAGAAATAGCTTTCTAGAAAATTAAAGATTATATCTCTAGTAAGCTAGTTCTAATAATTTCTAACTTATAAGAGTAGTTTAAACTTAAAATAGATATTTTAAACTTTACTCTTAAAGTATAACTATCTTAGTAAGATTTAAAAAGATATTTATACTTTTATACTTTCTTTTTATATAAGCTTTATAGACTAGAACTTAACTATTAGATCTATAATAAAGAACTTATAGTAATTATTAAAGCTTTTAAAGAATAGAGATTAGAACTCTTAGGAATTATCTATAAAATATTTATATATACTAACTATAAAAACTTAGTATACTTTATTATATTAAAAATAGTTAATAAATAATAAATCTAATAGTTAGAATTCCTATTAGAATTTAACTTTTAAATTATCTATTAAAAAAGATTAGAAAATAATAAAGTAAATACTCTTAGCTAATAACTAAACTATAATACCTTAATACTAAAAGAAACCTAAATAATCCTTAAACAAAATAATAATAAAAACTTTATACCTACTATAAAACTTCTTATAATAGCTAAATAATTTATAACTAGCTTAACTAGTAAATTAGATATTAAAGTAATTATAAAATTCTATAGCCTATTAGTATATAATTACTAAGAAATTATAAAAACTTAGAAATAACTATAATAATAATATAAAGAAAAGGTTATTAGAGAATATATTGTAATAGTAATTAAAAATTATGAGATTTACTTAAAAAGCAAACTAGCTTAATATTAACTTTATAAATTATTATAACCTTTACTTATATCTTAAATAGCTTAGTATTTTATATTATTTAACTTTATTATTAAACTACTAAAATCTTAAGAACCTTTTATGGGAGTCTATTTTAATAGTATTCTTATTATTATTAATAAACTTATAAAATATATCTACTTTATCCTATATAAAAAAGTAAGTAATACTAAAGAATTTACTTATATAATACTTAAGTATATTATTATTAATTATAGTATATCTAAGGAAATTATATTAAATAGAGATAAGATCTTTACTTCTAAGTTTTAAAAATTACTTATTATATAACTTAGTATTAATTAGAAAATATCTATTATATTTTACTTATAAACTAATAAATAAATAGAATAAATTAATTAGATCCTTAAAACTTACCTCTATACTTATATTAACTATAACTAAAATAATTAAGTAGTATTACTACTAATAGCTTAATTTGCCTATAATAGCGTAATAAGAGAAAGTATAAAAAAATCCCCCTTTTATTTTAACTATAGATTTAAGCTAACTATATATAGAGAACTATAATTAAGTATATCTATAGTAATTAAAGCTATTATTATAGCTAACTAAATGAAAAAAATCTAAAATAATATATAAAAAAAACTTAAATTTATATAATAATAAATAATATACTTTAATAATAAATAAAGGATTAAAGAACTAACTTTAAAAGAGGGAAATAGTATCTATCTTATATAGCAAAATATTAAAACTAAATAACTAAGTAATAAACTTAACTTTAAGAAATTTAAACTTTTTAAAATCCTCTAAAAAGTTTTATTAGTTAATTATAAACTTAACTTACTTAATATAATAAGATGTTTTCTAACTTTTTATATATTACTTCTTAAACTAATATTATAAAGATTATAAATAAATAACTTTATTATTATAGAAGATAATAAACTAAAGTATAAAACTAAATAAATTATTAATTACTTTAAAGAACTAAAAGGATATTAATATCTTATTAAGTAAAAAAAGTATAAATATAAAGATAATATATAGAAATTAGTAAAAAATATTATAAATATATAAAATAAACTTATATAGTACTAATAATAATAATAAAACTATAAAGCTATACTTATACTAGTTATAAACTAAATATTAATAAATACTACTAAGTATTAATATATTAAATAACTATATAAATATATTAAATTACTAATAGAAGTAAATAGATTATAATAAAGGAAACTATTTATCTACTTAAGAATATTAAAAAATAATTAAAAGTTTCTAGAAGATACTAACTATAAGTCTCTTAGTAGAGGACTAAGATCTATAAACTTCTTATTAATATTAAAATTTATTTAATTTAGATTATTTTTTATTCTTTAGAATTAAAAATTATTAATTATATTACTCTTATAAATATCTAATATAAGAAAAATATTATCTTTCTTTAATTTCTATATCTTATAAGAAAATATCTCTATATAATATTTCTTTACCTTTTTTTAGATTACCTAAATTTATAATAAATAACTAGCTATTTTAGCTACTTTAGCTTAAACTTATACTAACTTTTTATAAAAGTCTAAAAATATATTACTAGTTTACTTCTCTTTCTCTTTCTATTCTTAATACTAATTACTTAGCTTCTTTACTATAACTAATTAGTATATAAATAACTATTTAAAAAACGCTAAGAAAACTTATAACTTAATATTACTATAAAACTATTATAAAGATATTTTAGGTTTTTATAACTTTAATAAACTTTTACACCCTCTACTATTTAGTATATATACTTTATATAGAAATATTAAATATAAAATATAATATTATTAGATCTAAAATAATAAAAAATATTTTTATAAGTAGAATAAAATACTAACTTAGATTTTTTTAATTTCAATTTTTAAATATAACTTAATATAGTATTAGTATTATAAATAAATTAGAAAGTATAATTAATAAATCTCTAACTTAAGACTAATAACTTATTTATATTAGGTCTTAAAAATAAGATTTTTAAAGAGGAGACTTAATATTATAACTTATAAATAGAGATAATAGCTAAATAACCTACTTAAGTATTAAGTAGCTATAATAAGATATTTATATTATAAAACTATAAGAATAATAGAGATTTACTTAGAAATAGAAAAACTATAATATAAATTATATAATAATAAAATAAGAGATTAGATCTATATACTAAGAATATAGAGGCTATCTTTAGTATATATAAGTTCTATATAATTAAGAAATAAACTCTATTAGAAATAAGAATAATAACTAAATAAAAAATATTATTTAAACTTATATATAGTATAACTTAAGCTTAGCTTAAAGTTAGATTTTTATAGCTTTTTAGTAATTAACTTATAAATATTTCTAAAATACTTTTAACTTACTTTTACTATAAATAACTTATTAAGTCTAAGACTAATCACTTTAGCCTCTAACTACTAATTTATAACATCGCCTATAACCTATAACTAGACTTATAATATAACTATACTATTTACTAGCATCAATCCCCAGCTTCTATTAGCAGACCCTACTATCAGATAGCTGACTGTAACAAAAATGTTAGACCGTAGGAATTAACAGTTCAGCCACATTGCGCGATAACAAGCTTAACATTGCTTTTTCCCAATTCCGGAACATTATTGGTCTCTGTCCGCGACCCGGGGGTCAAGCCCCGCTGATAGTGTGTGGAGAAAGTCACGTTAATCACTACCCCGCCCAAATCTGCCCGGTGCGAACCTCATTTCATACCTCCGGCAGTCTGTTTCGTGGTCAAGCGTTCCTGTGGCCGCGAGAGAGTCCTGACAATATCACACAATGCCTCCAGTTGGACTGAAGAGTGTCTACCAGCAGTATAAAAGAGACACCAACATTGTCGCGTCATGGCTGGCAACAACCGCAAAAACATGTGGGTATCCTGCGGACCTGCTATCTGAGGTTGCCGCTGGGGACGATGCCTCAGCCTCCGCCCAGACCAGCTCAACCAGCCAGTCGAAGAGCAAAGGCGGCAAGCATTCCAAGAGCAAGAAGAAGCCGAAGAAGTCCGGAAAAGCCGCCGGCAGTGGTGAACAAAGTGGCCCGAAGAAATACACCGTTGCCGTTGCGGAGTACATTCCGCTGGCCCAATTCATATCCACCTCGAAGAATGAGAAGGCTAAGGTGCCTGGAGTGTTCTCGATTGCCATCAACAGAGTCATCAGGTTGCGGAAGGAGTTCAGTTCGAAGCTGGCTGGCATCAAGAATAAACGAAACCCGGAGTCCGACATGAGCCACAATTATTTTATCGGCATTCTCGAGCAGGTCCGCGACGTTCTTCGACCGCTCATGACCCCCGAGGCCAAGTCTGTTGAGACAAATCTTTCCAACAAATTCGAAGGGTTGTCTGTCGATGAGCCCTCTCAAGACTTCCTTGACGCTCCCGACATTGAAAGGCCAAAGGTTGTCTACGAGGCAGAAGATACTATGTCTGACACGGACGCCTTGTTCATCTTGGACCTCTTATGGAAGGATCTGATCGAAGTTCGGAACGCAATTAAAGCCATGTGGATGAACTATACCGATGGGTCCGGTGCGGACTTGACGGCTGTGGCCATTGCTTCCAACACCGGGTTCGACTTGGCACGTCATATGATTGACGATGTTTTTCCAGTGCTCGAGTCGCAGAAGAATGGTTTCTACGGCGCGCTGAAGAACAAACATTACATGCTTTGCGATCTTATCGTATCCTGGTCTCTGACGCCTGGAAACACCGACGCACCAGAGCTCGGTCTTAGGATTGACGACAGCATGGACGACTTGTTCTACATTGGCGGCAGGGAGAGCTTCTTGAACACCCTCAGCATCCTCAGCGAGATACTACCGGGATTGGCATCTCATAAGAAACCCATTGGGCCTGTTGACCTCGGCAATATGAAGGAGGTCATGGCTCGGAAGGGGGTCCCGAAGTTCGACCGCGACCGCGACATCCTCAAGCACGTGTTTGAGGATCTTGCCTTCATTGATGATCATGTCGGAAAGAGGGACCCTTCCGGGTCGAAAGAATGGCCTCATGTCATCGAAGACAACCTATTGCGCGGTCTGAGGGAAGCTCGACAAACTGGGAAGATACCCTTCTACCTGACCTTTGCGTCACAGGTGCTGCTTGATATTCACCACTATCTTGGAAAAAAGATCTCCAAGCCAAAAGACGAGATGCTGGATATCATGCAGAAGCTGTGCGATCAGTTCAGCGAGTATTACCGGATACTAAGTCATCTGGACGTGTTCGACGATTTCGACGAGTATGATCATGAAATGAGAGAAGTGGCCACAGGCTGTCTCGAACTACAAGAGGATCCCATCTACAAGGCCAAACTGGCCTTGCTGAAGAAGAAAAAGCTTGAAAGCGGGGCTAAACCAGAGAAACATGGCTTCTGGAAGAGACATCCCATTGCATGCGGCCTGCTTCTGTACTCATACCGGTTCACGATGTACCGCACAGGCATTCATTCCGCGAACGTCTCGCGATCGATCCTCTGCGCTATGCATTTGTATAACGCCGTACAGGCCGAAGGGCAACTCCAGCAGCCTTGGCCTGATCTAGAAGCAGCAATGGCTCTACTGGGACCATCTGAGTTCTTCATTGGGGGTAAAGTCCCGAGAGAGATGAAAGAGTATGCCAAGAGTCTCATGATGCAGCTCGGCATGTCGGCCACAAGCTTCATGGACCCTTCCAAGAGACGAGGCAACACCCGGAGTAAGGTGTTTCAAGATGTCTACCACCGATTAATTCAACTAAACACCCCGACATGGATGGCGTTCTATGACAGATACGTCACCGACTTCGGACGAACGGGACCGGGTGCTTGGAGACTGGAGGACGTCTATGAGATTATTCCCGAGCTCTTCCACTTCCCTATGGACGAGGACTCCAAGACTCCAGAGAAGCCGAAGAAATCCAAGGCCAACGGCAAAGCGGCCAGGAAGCCGGTACACTCCGAGGCCATGGACCCAGCCAGCGTGATTATCGACCTTTCTAACGCACTGGAATATGAGGCCTACCGAGTGTCCTTCCCTTTCTTTGTCCTTCATGCTCAGGCATTCTTGGTGTTGCACAATCTCAGAGAAGAAATCAGGCCGTTCGTCGAAGATGTCATCGGAGCACTCCCCAACAAGCTTGGCAAGCCCGCCATGCCCTGTCACGTTGTAGAAATCTTGCAGGCGTGCAAAAACCACCCGGATCCGGCGCGAGCTCTGTTCATGTTGAGGCTTTCCGCGGACCAGCTTGAGCGCGTGCTGACTACGGGATTAGGGCCGGGCCAGTTTTGGGGTCCTCCCATCCCGGGTGTGACGTGGCGGCAGAAAGGCGCGACCTGTACGAGAGGCGAGGCAGCCCTCATGCATTTCCAAAGGCTTGGGCATGCTCTTCCCTGGGGGCCAGAATTTCTTTCTACAGAGGTGGATGAAGAGGACTGGGACTTGGATTAATCATTCGCGCGATACAAGAAAGATACGAAGCTCTTTTTTTCTGACTGATAATATGAAGCAAGCTATATCCCCACGAAAATTGCCATATCGGGATTGAGTACTGACTTGGCTACAAAGGATGAAAAAAGCATATGTTCAAGCTACATGTAGCTAGACTTGTGAAAAGTGTATCATCCAGAACCAACCTCCTCAGCGATCGAATTGGTCCCCGGCAAAGTGACTCCAGCGCTTGCGTTTGAAGGAACCTCAATGTCCACGTGAAAACCATTCTTTTCACCAATATCCCACTTCACCCGCACTTCACCGGAAGCGCTGACGAATCTCGAGCTGGCGCTTGTGATGTTTCCCCCGGGCACCGGGGTAATCCGAATCTTTCGCTATCCTGGTTCATCAAGGGCCACACCCCGAATATTCTCATATATCCAGTTAGATACGGATCCAAAGGCGTAGTGATTTAAACTTGTCATTGCTCCAGGGTTGCCTGGTCCGTCGGCTAGCATACTATCCCATCGCTCCCATGCCGTCGTCCCGTTCATGACGACTTGATAAACTAAGAAGGCCAGTCTCCGAATTGGTACGGCCCACCCAGTACGGAGTTTCACAATAAGAGAAAAAGCAGTAAAAGCACCTCGGTTAGTGCCCAGTCCAGTAGCTTCGCAGTATACGTACCTAGGAGTCCGGAATGACCGCCCGCGCCAACCCCGACTGTACTTCATTTCCGTATTACATCAGCTGTTCTGTCATTAGGGGCCGAGAAACTTAGTCCGTGATCAATCTCGGGAATCTATGGTATTTATTAAGACGTCAAGGGAATCTTATCTTGTAAAGATCCAATCGCCCGCTATATGCCAAGGCTCTTGCTCAACCAATGTGAGAACCTCACTGACTTCTGGTCTACCAGACGCCAGTGGACATCCCCTAGCCAAAAACACAACACCATTGTGAGAACAAAAAGTGAGCCCCACGAAACAATCAGGCTATACCCAGCTTCCACCAACTCGAGTTTAAGGCCGTAAGTGAGGAAGTTCTTGCCACAGCCCCAATGAACCAAATAGAGGCTGTAACTGATTTCTCCCAGGTATAATACCAGTCGGGTATTCAGCAGACGCTGTAAAACAGGCAGGTTTTCCAACACTAACACCAGACCCACAGCACATGTGCCTTGGAAGAAGGTTTGTGGTCCAAAGCCATATGTGTCAAACTCCATGAACCACGAGTATCCAGGGGCCGCGAAGGCGTCACCATGCATCGGCCAGCAACCTAAGAAGAAAATAGGCATAAGCAACAGCCAAGATGTGATTGTGGTGATCTTGCGTGCCATTGTCGGTAAGCCTGGCATCTTTGCCCGCATATGTCGGAAATCGGCAATGAGCATTCCTGCGAGAAACAGGCAGGAATATGAGTTTCGTAGGTTGAAGAAATAGATGATGAGTAGGGAGGTGAATGACATTCGCACTATGGGCGACATTTTGATAAAGGCCAAACAGGATAGAAACACGAGTAATGACCCTTGGTACTCAGCGGCCAAAGTCCAGCCTTGAGGCATGACTGTATTGGCTGAACCGGAGGTGATGATGGTTATTAGTGTCCACCATATGTAGTACATGTGGCCCCAGAAACCGAGGGCGACAGGCTCCATAGGCTCGGTGCTGTTGAGAGCGTAGAATGCGTTGAGAGGAATCAAGGCGGTCGAGACCGCGATGATAGGTAGGGCAGGGAGGAAGAGCCTAAATGGTCGGCGAAATATGCTAGACGGGAAAGAACTGATAGCAGTGGCACCTTGTCCTGCATGGGACTTTTTCAGGGGCCCGTATGTGAGAGCAAATCCGCTGATGACGAAGAAGACCGATACCATGAATACTCCGCTATGTATGAGGCGGACGAATGGTAGTTGGATAAAGTAGCGATTTTCATCATCTTCACCCCAGGCGTGATGGACGATTGAGTACTGGTTAACGCCATTGTAAGTCAACTTTCCGAAAATCAGAGTTTTACACCCATAGGCGATCGTCATTGCTTGGTCCAATAAAAGCAAAGGCACTCATGGTCACTTACGTCTCCATCTATGGTATGCTGGAGTACAACGATGAGCGATGCGATGCCACGAAGACCATTCAGATACGATGTGCTGTTCGGGACCGGGATGGTGGAGTCTGTCGTGCCGCGGCCGAATGCGCGGGCGACATACGATGGCACCATCAACCAAAACAGGCGCTGTGGGTTGACAGGGCGCCATCCGATTGAGAGCCTCGAGGGGGGCGGTGATCTGTCCGTTTCGTCGAGCGGCAGTTCCGTCCGTGAATACATGTCGTTGCCTTCGAGTAAGCTGTACTGCGAGTCGAAAGACCAGGCCCCGGAAAGCCATCCGCGTATCCTGTCGAGCGGCTCTTTGAAAGGGACGTGGACCGCCCCCGTGTCTTCAAGCTTTTCCATCGTCATGAGGTGAGGCAGTGTGTTGACCAAAGTAGCGATCGTCTGGAATTCTTTGCGGACGAATTCTTAAATGTGTCCAGCACTGAAACGTTGGAGAAGAACTCAAGATGAAATGTGAGGCGAGACTTGAAGTATAACAACCCACGAATTCTTTTCACATATTCAACATAGGTACCTGAATTTAAACTTTCCGCCGGCGACATTCTGAGGGAGAAACGGATGACAGCGGTTGCTGAAACCCCCACCTTGGGCGTTATGAGGCCTGTGAGCAGTTTCGCATCCTGAACACGGCACAATACCAAGCAATCGGGTTGGTGATGATTGAACTATCTGAGAACTCTAAATCTACGTTGTATCATCAGCTGCGCCCATAACATTGTTGTATTTTTCGAACATTATTTCCAACGTCTCAAAGTCGAGCCCCTTTGTAGACCATTAAGACCTCTACGCAGTGGTTCTCTTTTATCTAATGCGCCGACTGCTCATGCTAACGAAGACGATCATTATGTGCTACGACAACATGCTAGTTAAGACTGTAAAACACTGGATGATGGGGAAGCTAAGGTCATGCCCTGCCCGAAACCCTAGGAAATAGAAGCCATCAACGAGTACTACCCAATCAGTAAAACTGTACTGAATAATGTACTCCTACATGTAATCATAAGAACGACAAAATAATCGCGGATAGTACACATTGAGTCCCAGGAACAGTTCAATCCCACCGGTTCATCCTAGGATTCAGTGCAGGGAGCAACTCGCTATTTCTGGGATCAACGAAGGATAATGTCCCGGGTTGCGCAGCCTCAGAGCGGTAGGTGATCCGGCCGCACCTGAACAAGAGATTGACACTACATAGTCAGAGTCGTTATCGCCTACAGATGCAGAATTCTCTCTAATTATAATATCAGCATTCGTCGTTTGGTACAATTGAAAACAACCTTTACCAGATTTAACAACAACACAACGACGAAATAGAATCCCCTCCATTATTCCACGGGCGTATTTGGAACGGCTGAATATATGAACAATCCACCCACCGTCTTCTACTTGCTTTTGCTTCCCTTTACATGGTAAGTGTTGGTGTCGCCCCAGTGGTGTCTTCTAATATTTCATTGCCTCTAAGTGTGTTCTGCACATCATCATGGCTACTACTGGTTTAATTACAACGTGGAATTGTCGAGTGGTGATCCTGGGCGAGCACTGACCCAATCTAACAACAGACGAACAGACGTTCCGAAGTACTCCGCGTCGAATCGCCGCACACTAGGACAACTGAGATGTGACTTGAACGTTACCATTCATGGCAATGATTTGAATCTACACAGACATAGGTGCCAACTGGAACTTGGACTAGATCTGTTTCTTAAGACCTTAGTGCGGTAGCTACTGAAGTTTCTTGTGATGACGTCGCCGAGTGCCGAGTGACTTCTGAGTGCTTTGCATGCAAAACATTCATCAGGCTTCATCAGGCTTTTGGGGCTGAATGCAATGATTTAATTTCTAGCGGCAAATACATCGTGTATGCATCACAGGAGGAGAAAATAACCACTTCAAGTCCGTAGCCGAAATGTATTGCCATCAGCCGTGACGTTCGAAGACGTCTTCCAGGCCACTGAAGGCCACACTTTGCGTCCAGTCGTCATCTCTATTCTACCAGCCAAAGCATACCAATACGTTTCCAGGAAACACCTGGATCTTGTCTGTGTTACCATGACAATATTCGAGAAACGCGATAGCCTCATGCTCAAATGACGAAGTCTCCTCACCGACGGAATGTTCCATCATGTGGCGCGCTGGTTTCACCAATCTAGCGCACCTTCCAATACCAGTTCGTCCATGTCTTGCAGAAATTTGCCGTCAAGCCTCCCCGTTTGATGTCTGAGATGCGGTCAATCAAGATTCGTATCCCCTCTCTTGGCAACTTCCAAGCCCCTTCCGCGACGGCAGCCCGCATAAGCTGGTGTAACACCGAGTCAGTCGTCTCTGTTCCCTCCCGTCAAACATTATCGCGCACACGCGCTGTGCTAAGCTTATTTCCCAACCTTACGAATGAAGATCCGGAACGCCGCGTTGATCGCAAACAAGGTTGCAGGGTAGTTGCTTGAGATAGCAAAAGTTCCGACCGGCCGAAAAACCGCATCACGTCGTAAACTGCGACACCGTGTCTCTGAGGAGTCTATCTATCAGCTCGTCCAAGTAATTCCGTCGTGGTTTCAGTGCAAGCATTAACCCTCTATTGGCCACATGTGAAATGCACATGATCCTCGTCGTTCCAGCGAAACTCCGAAATAGGGAGGCGCTTTCCAACCCCCACAGCAGATGAGAAAATCGCAATAACGGTTGCCCAGAATACTGGAGCAATCAGGGCACACAGGATCCCGGCAGGCGAGCGAGCCTCTCTCCGAAACCCCACCAGCAGATAGACCATCATGCTTTCTTTCCGTCCCCTCAGAACGACTGGTTTTTGCCAATAAGCAACGTTGGTTGGCCAGACGAAGAAGTGAGACGTGTTGATCGCATATCGGGTCAACTCCTTGGCGGCGTCTCCAGCGTGGCGAATCAGCTGCGTCAAAACCCCTGAAACGAGCCATTCTTGGATCTCATGGATGCCATCCCATATCCGGATTGGTTCGTCCCAGCGTGGGCGACCCGCTGGCTCATGCTTAATTCTGAATGGATATACCGTCATTGAGTGTTCCCCATTGGGCGGTTTGCCTGCACGATGAAGGGGTTTGAGACTGAGCTCTGCTGGGCAAAGGCGCAGCAGCGGCAGCTCTGTTGGCTGTCAACGAGCGAGCCAAACATTGTTGCCTCCAGCCTCCATTCGCTCTCGATTGTCCGTTCTCCTTTCTCTCAACATTTGATTGCGGTGCCCTGATCCGCAAAAAAGCACTGCCGTGTCAAGGAGGTGGCAGCCCGAAGACCCCCGGGCGGTGATCGACATGGAAGCGGAGCCCTCCAACCCTCTTTTCACCCACCACAACACATCACTTTCAACGGGGCCAACGCAACAATGCATGGATCCCGCCCAGCGGCAGCGCAAGCAAGCAGCAGTTGGCAGCCCGTCGAACGGGTGGCTGTCTCGACTTGAGGCTCTCTCGGCGGCCGTGGTTGGTCCCCGGTAGTTCTGGCCTTGGTTTCCTTTAATTCAAACATCGGCTCCAACAGCGGGGCCCGCGGTATAATCCATGACCCCATCTCCGTCCAACAGGAGACGCGGAGCCGCGAGCCGTCAGCGAAATCTTGATCTGCCCACCTGCCAGACTTGGACAAACAGCGGGTTTGATGATGGACCAGAAGGGGAACCGTGGGAATCCACGACACACTAAGAAAAGAACTGGCTCCGGGACGCTCTGATGTTCGCTTGGCTAGATGCATGATCATGCAGGAGTATAAGACTCTGACGGTCTGCCGCATGTTGAGGACGATGATGGAACCACCCAGGCTTCGACACCCATCGAACCACAAAGGCCAAACTTCCATCCAGCGCACATCTCACATTCTTTTTCAACAGACACCTTTCCGCTCTCTACGATCTTGATCTGAAATCTCATTCCTTTCCCTCTCTCTTCCACTCTTTATCCCAAAGTCCCTCTTTTGCTTTTTCCGTTCGTGTGTGCTGTGTGGGTTTTGACTAAGCGCCAAGATGCACTTCCCAACGCTCCTCGCCCTCCTCCCCCTGACGGCCCTCGCGGCCCCGTCCGCCCGCCGCGCCCAGCCCGCGCCCCTCATCAAGCCCCGAGGCATGAACGTCAAGCTCGTTGCCGACAAGTACATTGTCCGCCTCAAGCCCGAGGCCGAGACCGGTGCACTGGCGACCGCCATGTCGGCCTTCGCCGCCGAGGCCGACCATGTGTACAACTTCGCCAACAACCTCCGCGGATTCGCGTCTACGCTGAACGCGTCTGAGATTGAGACGCTGCAGAACGACCCCAGCATCGACTTCATTGAGCAAGATGCCATCATGACGATCAGCGCCACTCAGACCAACGCCCCGTGGGGACTGGCCAGACTCTCGAGCTCTTCGCCTGGAGGAACGACGTACAGCTACGACGACAGCGCTGGTGAGGGTACTTGCGCTTACATTATCGACACCGGTATCGATGTCGAGCACCCCGTACGTTCTCAGCTCGAACTTATGACATGTTGTTGAATGTTGAGCTAACAAAGCAAACCAGGAGTTCGAGGGCCGCGCCACCTTCCTCGCAAACTACGCCGACAACGACGACTCCGATGGCCAGGGCCACGGCACCCACGTCGCCGGCACCATCGGCTCCCGCAGCTACGGCGTCGCCAAGAAGACCAAGCTCTTCGCCGTCAAGGTCCTCGACCAGAACGGCGAGGGCACCAACTCCGCCGTCATCGCCGGCATGGACTTCGTCGCCGCCGACGCCGCTGGCCAGCAGGGCTGCGAGAAGGGCGTCGTCGTGAACATGTCCCTCGGCGGACAGTCCTCCAACGCCGTCAACCAGGCGGCCGCCGCCATCGTCAAGGCCGGCCACTTCCTCGCCGCCGCCGCCGGCAACGAGGCCGCCGACGCGAGCACCTCGTCCCCCGGCTCCGAGGAGAGCGTCTGCACCGTTGGCGCGACCACCGAGACCGACACCCTCGCCGAGTACTCCAACTTTGGCGCCTCCGTCGACATCCTCGCGCCCGGTACCGACATCCTGAGCACCTGGCCCAACGGCCGCACCAGGACCATCTCCGGCACGTCGATGGCGAGCCCCCACATTGCCGGTCTTGCGGCGTACTTCCTTGGCCTCGGCTCCGCACCCACGAACCCCGTCGAGCTGTGCAGCTACATCGCCGAGACCGCGCTCGATGGTGCTATCGGACAGGTCCCCCGCACGACTGTGAACAAGCTCGCGAACAACGGGTTTGCTAGCAATGGCACGGCCAAGGCTGTGAACGGCAGCAGGGTGATTGCGAGGCAGGTGAACAAGAAGTTCAACCTCCGCCACGCGCTGTCCAAGACTACTCTTCTGTAGATGAAGTGTGGTGGTGTATCTGGGATGTAGAAGAAGCCTTTCACTTGTGGCGCTGGAGTAATTTCCTGGTCAGGGGCGGGAGCGTCTGGTGCTGGATGAGGCGGTAGCTGGCTGGAGGTCTCGGGAAGGGTCCGGCCTGCGATTATTTTTCAACTATTTCTATGTACATTAGATTTCAATATTGTGTTTGAGAAACGTACAGATGAGTGTGAACATACCATAAGAGATAAGCTCATTTAAGCCATTAGGCCTACCCAAAAAATTGATGAGGTCGCCGTGGGTGTTGCGTTGGAAGTGATTGCGCTCTTGTCATAAAAAGCATGTACACTTTGATTCTAAGCACATATCCTAATTCACGAGCTCAATGCCGACTTGGCCGCCTGTTGGCCTGCTATCCTTCCATAAACCACGCACTCTAGCAGCGATGAGCCTCCGAGTCTGTTGTCGCCGTGGATGCCACCAGTGATCTCGCCGGCCGCCCAGAGACCTTCGATGGCAGTCTTGTCCTCCCTTAGAACTTGGGCCTTCTCGTTGAATGAGGCACCGCCCATGGTGAAGTGGGTAATCGGCGTGACCCGGCCGACGCAAACTTCCTCTTCGCGGTTGCCCTCCCCGGCTTGCAGCCTCCACCGACCAAACGTCCGCCTGCCGAATGCCGTGTCTGTTCCGGACGCTACCAGGGCCGAGTACTCGTCAACGGCCTTGATGACTTCCGGGCTGAGATCCTTGACCTTCTTCTTTTCCATCAAGCCCTTCCAGAGGTAGAAACCCAGATGTCCCTCAGCTACATCAATCGCACCAGGATCCATAAGTAGAGTTACGTCCCACTGCCTGGTCTCGCTCTGCTCCTTTGGTGGCCCCGCCATGATGGCCTTGCTGACGTGCTCTCTCGTCTCCATCTCGTTGACGAATCTCTCGCCCTTGTTTGACAGAAGAATGCCTCCTTCTCCACGGAGGACTTCGGCTGCGAGGAACTTGTACTGCGCCTCAGGGTCCTTGGGGTCGACGAAACCGGTGGGGTGTATTTGGACGCTATCCATGTCGACAAACTCTGCGCCGACGGCTTCGAGGATGCCGTGCGAAGCAGGCCGGGCTTCATTTGTTGATGGGATACCCGCAAGGTCTGGACGGTACTTGGCTAAGAGACCGTTTGCGTCACCCGCGAAACCTCCGACGGCGAAGACGACCGCTCCATCGAGATCATGCTGCTCTCCTTCCTGAGTATACTGGACGCCCTTGACGATTCCGTCCACAACCTTCAGCGATGTAACCTCTGCAGCGTTCTTCAGTTGAAATTCGGGGTGCTCGCCAAGCTTCTTCAACAGAGTCGTTACAATAGCCGCTCCAGGAGGCGTCTTGCCCGCTCCTCTGTGCGTTCTTGCCAGGGAGTGGCCCCCAAGGGGCGCAACAACGCTGAAGTCGACTCCAATCTCGTCAACAAGCCAGTTCACTGCGTCCTCGGAGCTCTTTGTCAATAACTCAACAACCTTCGGCCGATCAACGGCTCCTTTGGCCTCTTTGAATCGCGCCCCGCCAGACTTGATGGTGTCGTCATAGAACAGGTCATCCTTCTCCACGCCAGCCGCCTTCTGGAACCGTGTCCCGGCGCCGTTGATGCCGGAAGATGCTTTCATGCTGTTGCCGCCTGGCTTGGGCGCGCGGTCGAGCATCTGCACGAAGGCGCCGGCCTTGAGAGCCTCCTGGGCGGCAGACAGACCGGCTAGGCCGGAGCCGACGACGATGACGGGCTTGTGAGATGCCATTCTGAATGTGGATGAAAAGCGCGATGTTTGATGTGTGAGGATGTTTATTGCGTTCGTCAGTGGGCGGTGGTATAGCATGCCCAGTATGGCTGCGATGATGCCGAAGATGAGGGTGAGGACGAAGCGCCGGATGGGTCGGATGAACATTGCCGCTGGAGAGCGTCAGGTTTGGGATGGCGACTGAGTTTGGCGTGAGATATATAGTGAGATGTCATGGCCATGAACTCCGGGGTACGGTGGATATTTCGGGGGTTGGTCAGGCGATTCTGCGAGTCGTACGATGGGCCGATGGGAGCGGGAGACGTGTCGAGGTGGCACGATTCCATTCCCAGGTGGGGCTCGGTGAATTGGAATGCTGACCTTGGGGGCTCGATGAACGCCGGTGAGTACCGGTGAACACCCGGAGCTGTTTTAACGGAAGGAACGCCTCTCCTGGAAGCGCTTGCCTCAACGGGTAGAAGGTGGTCGCACGGTCATTCATTCCTGGAAAGTAAAGCTACCTACTAACTTCAACATCAATCTCCTTCGATTTCCACCCCCGCCATCAACCATCAACTGTCAACCGTCACAGCCTGCCGGCTCCATTCCTCCATCTCGACGTCTACGAGGTCCTCTTCCACTGCCGCATCATCGCAGCAAGGGCCCCAAGAAACCTGAGTATTCTCGATCGCCTGCAGAGGCCATACCAACAGTCCGTGGTAGGCCTTCCCGATGCTGTTCATGACCGTTCTGATGATCATCTCAGGCCACCCGCGAAGCCACCACGCACGCTCTAGATCGATGCCTTTCAAGCAGACAGCCCAATGGGCCATCAACACCAAAGCCAGAGGGTCTTTCGCTGTCACGAGCTCGATATATGTGGATGGTACCATGCCCAGCCACATACACGCGACGTTGTACGACCCTCGCGCGGCAGCTACCCTTCGCAGTGCCACCTGCAACTTCTCCCCGGCCTCCAACAGTACGTCACATCTTGCGTGCTCTCCGCCGCCTCTACTGCGGACAATTTCCAGGACATTTTCGACTGATTCCTCTGCTTCGACCCACGGTAACTCGTTGATGAGGGATATGAACACCGTCTTTCGAATTTGCAGCGCTGGGCTACCTTCTCCGACGCGAAGGCCTCTACAGCCCATCCGAAAGAGAGCAACCGCACCTTGAAAAAGACTGGCGATCCGTGACAGAGCTTCAACTTGATCCTCCACCCCAAGAAACCCGTTGTCCATCATCGGCAGTGCAAACTCGCAGGCCACTAGCAGGCCTGCCGCCGCCATCCCGGACTCGCAGCTCGACGGCGTCAGGGACGAAGCAAGAGCAGGCCGAAAAAGCTCCAGAGTAGACGCCTTATACTTCAAAGCTGTCACCATATGTGGAGTCGAGCCATTTCCGAACACCGGCGAGTACACGGATGCGAGATGGGTCGCGGCGAAGGCTAGTACAACCTGATTCACGTACGCCTCAGTCAGTACGTGTCGGGTCACGGCTTGGCGAAATGCTGGCACGATGTCCCACTTGTCGACCGAGCCAAACGACAAGGACGCCAGATGCCCAAAGTAGTGGTGGAGCAAAAGCTGCTCGGTCGGATCTGAGCTGGGTAACCCCGTGGCCCCGAACCTCGGAGGCGACCGGTGGATGCCGATAATTTCGGTCTCGGAGGTGTTCTGCCGCTCTCCCTCGGCCGACGACGAGCTCCCGGCTCGGACTATGAGATGCGCATCGCCGGCTGGCCGCCGCTCAGATGCATCATACGGGGCGAGCAAATGGCGGTACGTGCATGTCCGACCTTTCTTGCGGCAACGTCCACAAGATGGCTGACCTTCGTCACACTGTAGGCCCCGTCAGCTATGCCCAATCGAATGTTCAGGGCAATTACCTTTACTCTGCCTGTCTTGCACTGGATGCAGCCGTGGTGGGAGTTGGAGTGCCCTCGTCTGGAAGGCATGATGGTCCGAAATATCGCCTTCGGGTCAACATGTCAAATCCGCATTTCTGCTATGAATGATCAACATCAAGATTGTCGTGAAAACATGCATACGCCACTGTCGCCAAACAAAGGGGCTGAATCCTTCTGGAACACCTTATCGACGCCACCTCTTTGACAGGGCGACCGATTCCTTCGGACATAGGCGATGTGGCTTCCTTTGCAGCATTTGGCCATTCCAACGTTCTGTTTCGACATAACGACTCGGTGGGCGTAGCAACACCGACTTTGTGACCGGTTCGAATCTGGGACTCCAAGCCAGAAGAGTTGAATACGGGATCACAAACCTTAGGCGAGGTGCTTGCGATATTTGTGCACCTGAAGAGATGCAGCGTGGTACTTGGGACAACCAATCGCGCTTTCCGGCATCCACTACTAGTCAAGGTGCCAGAGTGGTTAATGGGCTGCCCTGCTATCGGTTCTTCTGATGTCAGCTTAGGCAGTGGCTTCGGTCGCGCAGGTTCGAATCCTGTCCTTGACGCATCTCTTTTTTCTTTACCCAACACCTACCTACTAATGAAAGACATCGTCCGGTCGCAGATGTCAGCTTCTTTTTGCGCAGCGGCCGATTTTGTTCCCCCCTTGCTCTTCGTTTCCTCTGCGTCTGGGACAGCCCGTCCTGTTCGGTTCGTCCGGAAGGAACAAGATTCGGAGTCAAGTGGCCAATATCCGGAATACGGCCAACTCGGGAGAATAGCTGGCGAAGCAACTGACTGTCTCGCCCAATTGAGGCCTACTTCCACTCCCACTGGACATATTGGAAGCGGTCGAAAACTGATGCAGATGGTACAGCAGAAATCATACAGCTCCAGGGTTCAAGAGACGCAACTTAAATGAAGCACACCGGGATCCAAAAGTTCTTACAGCGGCATGACAGGCTATCTTCATCTAATGTCGAAGACGGCCATAGGCCCTGTAAGGATGGCAGTCCGGGCCTGGTTCACCGCACAGCGCGTGCGTCGAATTCAAGTGGAAATAACGCTAGTAAATTGGCTGTCAGAAGGCCAGCCGTGAGGGGCGCATCAGCGCTACGAAGGATTGCAAGCTCACCCCGGGGAACCAAATTTTGCCTACAAACCGTCTGCAAACCACCGTATATTGTCGCAACGCCGCCAGCCTGCAGGACGCCCATGGATATTTCAAACTCTGGCCGATGCCGAGTTATCCGGTGGTGATCGTTGCGCCTCCCTTCTTGGCATCGACTCCCGCCCCTAGGCCTGCAGCCAGCAACGGATAAATAGGCCTGCTGGAAAAGAGTCCAGGATTCCAGAAGGCGTCTGCTCACTGGACAGATGTGAAGTGGTAGGGGGGTAAGGAAACGGAACGTATGCCCGGACAAGGCATCCCGGAGCAAGTACACAATCGGGCGACAGACAGCTGTGCATCTCTTCTTACAGAGTACAAGCTCTTGTCTCGCTACCAGGCGGCAACGGCATCGAGCCTTGATGGTCCCCTAAGAGCAAGCTCGTCTGCCTCGGTAACCTTCAGGTTGTTGCAGAAAAGGAGCCCTGCCCGGAACAACGCCAGCAACGGCTCCTCAACAGCAACGAAAGGTTGAGATTCCGCCCTCAACGATCTATGCTCAAGTGGAACGATTCTTAACCCAAGAGAGAGCTGTTCGGAGAAATGGAAGTTGCTTGGTTGCTTGGCTTTCCTCTCAATGGTGTCCTGCAGGGCCCTGCAGCCAGCGGTGCCGCCCTAATACGCCACGAAACGGGCGGCTGCTATGGGCGACCCGCTGCACAACGTGCTCCCGAGCCCTGTAGCCCTTGGCAATACGACGCCAGAGTGTGTGCCTCCAGGGGACCTTCGCGGTATTCTGCTGGCCAGTTCAGGGTATGTCCGCTGCGATTGCGGCCTTGGCTCATCGGAAGGGCGTGGGAGAGCGACCACGTTAGGCTCTTGGCATCTCGGACTGCTGACCTGCGCCGTTTTCTCTCTGGAGACTTCGGCTCTCGCTCGAGCCTCAATCATTGGCATCGCGGGCCAAGGGACTAGGCATCGATGATCTATCCGTCAAAACCAGTGTCACCACGGCTTGTTCGGCTAGAGGAGTGAAGAAGAGCCGGACAAAGAGGGGAGGGCACGATTTTCTCCCATCGATCAAGCTCAAACCGCCGTTCGTCCAACGATGGCGATACGGGGTCGAGACATTTGGTGGTCAAAGGCAGGCAATCATTCAAAACGCTCCTTTTTCAGCACATGGTTGGTCTCAGGGGCAACTTCGAAGTGATGCTCAGCGTTTAGTTGCATACGCATCATGCTGGCCTGCCCCGCTGTCACTGCCAGCTCAATCTGTATGCCATTTGGAATTGAGACACATTACTTTTTACAGGTTCAGTCATGTTCGCTGGCGCTGGCGCTGGCTGGCGGCCTTGCCGCCTTCCTTTCCGCCGTCGCCGAGTACGGCATCTGCTAAGACGCGCAGTCCGTCTCATGCTAAGTCGCTAGCGACAGCTGCCCGCCAACTCAAGATCAAATAGCCAGTCCGCCAGATTTGCCAGCCGGTCGTAGCGCCGGCAACAATAATTCGCTGCTGTTCAAAGCGGCCACCTGTGCAGGTGATGTTGCTCGGTGGGCTGATCATCCCACGGTGTCGGCGGAAAGGGGCAGTGATGGGCGGTCTGGCGTGATGTCAGCGCTTCCCAAATTGGAAGAGCATCCCACCTCGGTGGTGCGTGATAACAGTCAATCTGGCGCGGCTTTCGTCAGAACAGGAGACTCCCAGAAAACCGAAGCAGCGACCTGATCTGAAGCAATCGCAAATCTGGCATCGGTCCTACGCAGTGATGTCGCGCCAGAAACCGCCTGCTGCGCAATTTTCATCGCAGAATTGGCCAGCCGAATTTCAGGTGGCTGTTGAAGTCTGGGGACCAGAGCTAGCTGTGGACACAGCACACATTGATCAGTGATCACCAACGTGAGTGATGGACAATGGCAGCATTGGCCAGGCTGCCACGCTACGGACCAAAGGGAACGGAGATTCGAGCGTGGAACCAGGCTACATCGTCGCCGGCTTTCAACACCGTGACGCTGGCGCAGTCTGGGGAAATAAACTTGACTGTGACCACGAGATCCGGGGAAAGGCAGACAAACCCACACGCAGCGCTAGACATCCATGACATGGAACACCACAAGCCAGGTTCTAGAGCGAGCTGAGAGCTCATTCTGAAATTCGTCCCGCCTGGCGCCATCATCGGACCACAAGCCGGACAGTGAGAGCCGCCTCGTTAGTTGCATAGATCGCAGCAGCCAGGCGCGTTGCAGCCATTGAAGCTTTCCCCGCATCCGACCGCCATGTGGTGTCTGGTTCGCACGTCTTGAAGAGGTCGATATCGGGCTTGATCATCGCGGCAACACATGGTTGGCAGTGTCATAATGACGCTTTGGTGGCCCTTGGCCTTTCAGCGATGGCGTCAAATCTACGGAATGCGTGGAAAAATGGGATAATTGCAAGCCTTTCAAACGCGTTCTTGAATAATGTCGAAAGGCTGGCATTCGCCCCAACTGACAGCAATCGACCTCATAGATCGAATTGGAGCACACCTAACGACATGAACCTCACCTTCCGATAAGCCGAAACAGCATACGTTCTTGGCCTCGCAGAGTGTTTGGGATACTGCTAGTCGACCCCAGATTCCCCGCAGCTTCCGCGCAATGACACGGGTCGACATTTGAACAGCTACCGCCAGCATGACCAGATGACAGATGTATCGTGACAAAGCCTACCCCAGGCTAGCTGGCGGATCTCTTCCAGAGGGCTGGAAACGTTGAAACGTGGGATGTAATGCGGGATCGAGACAGTGGTGATGCGTTCCCACCGTATACACTCATTTGGAGTGGGAACCTCTGCATGTAAACCGATTGCGGGCCAACCATAACATGACTACTCGTTAGGTCAACGCTTCATATATCTACGATGCCTCCAAAAACGGTTCTTCACAAGGGTTTTACAAGCTTGTTCCGTCGTCAAAGTCGCATTACGCAACGTATACCGACCATCGACTACAAGCAACCGACCCTGATCCACAGCCAAGACGGGGAAGAGCCGTGGCCACCGTTTTGCGCACCGCCATGGAGAGAGGTACCTTGCTTCGTTTGAACTCGACAGCAAGAATATTTCCGTGACACACAGTAATATCAATCCCAGGATCGAATGCGACCTCGACTACCAGCCAGGGTCCAATGAGGAGCTTGAGTGTGAAAGAGAAACGATTTGAACGGAATTGATGGGAGACCGGGCGTCAAAGGAGGAAAAGGCACCTTACTGAAAGCATCTTGGCGGCACAGACAGCATCGACTCAATTCCGCTGTGGTAGCATTGCTCAGCATCCACCCACTCATCCGGTCGCGCAGCAATTTGCTATCAACACCCCTCCCTCATTTGGGGGGCCTGAAGCTTGGGGCTCACTGCCACGCATTGCAATCTTCCACGGGTAAAATGCCCAGAACATGCGGGCGAAAGTGAGGGAGACTTGACGTGCAAGAGACGCGCTTCATTGCGCCCACTTCAAGTTATATGTTGCAGCAAGCAGCAATGAAATTTCCGATAGTCTTCACAGAAGTCCGTCGACCTCTACATGCACTCGGCGATAGCGGATATGCAATAATGATTTGCATCGATCACCCCGATATGTGCTAGTTGCAGGCGGCGAGCGAGGAGAGCGACGCCTGAGCGAAAATTGGAGAAGTCTGCTGTTGACGGAAAAGGTGGGAATGACATCAGCTCGTGGACTGATTTTCCCCAAGGACCCGAGGCAGTGTTTCTCTTGGCTGGCTTCCCGTCATCCAGCTTTTGAAGAACCCTTCGTCCAGGCCGCTGGAATTCGCGCTCTTGGTTGCCCGAAGCCTCCGCAAGAACGACAATTGCTTGGTGTTTTTGTCTCGGATGCCGACAATGGGTCTCGGTCCAAGTCTTCAACAAATTGAACCAAACGAGGTCCAGCTCAACCAGCATGGGTCGGCCCCTCACTACAAGCAATTGGGGCTAGGATGCTGCGAAAAATACATGCCGAAATGGCTAATGGGATGGGAGCCTCTTTTCTCCTCACGGAGGCTGCACATCACTACCCTCTCGGTAGTTTGGCCTCCGTTTCGTCTGAAAGACGGGATATTTGGTTGGCACACGTTTTCAATAGCGTACCTGCTTTGCTTCGTCCCATGCTCTGACGAACAGCACCGTAATCAATGGGATGAGGAGGAGGCGGAGGAAGACAGAGGCAAAAGACACTGAGGAAACCGGATCCCACTTCGCACCACTGCGGGCTTTTCGATGTCATTTGCAATGGGCTTCCCAGACCAGGGCCAAGGCGGTCTCCGACGAGGAGTCTGTGGTCACTCCACCATGCACCCATCCAATTCACCACCACCACCCGACATTGCACCCAAAATAATGAATCTAAAATGGAGCCTCCGTTTAACCCATTCCCAATTCGACCCCCGGTTCGGCCGTCTCTGGGCTTTAAAGATCGGCCCTTGACCAGACGGCTCGCCTTAGTCTGCATCACAACCTCCAACACCTTTACTCGACCCACTCCCTCTTCATCCTGCATACGCAGACGCACGCCTCCTCCCTCCGCAACCTCGACCGCGACTTCGACCTCCTCATCCCCGGCTTCAAGCCTCCAACAGCTCCAGTTCTCCGCGTCGGACGGTCCACGTATCTGTACATACCCCAGACGTTCACACCTTCGCGACGCTACCGACGCATCAGCTATCTCGCTTTTGCGCTGACCCTCGACCCCGACCTCCATTTCTCCTCGTTTTGGCTATTCTCCCAACTCTTTTCCCCATTACTTAAACCCTTCTCCCCACCCCTTCCCCGGAGTCTAAGGAGTCTGTTTCTCCATCATCTGTGTGCCTTCTTCCGTGGAGTTTGACTGCTCTTACTGCAAGATACCCCTATACTCGTTTATTATCTCTTGGTTTAATCGTTCCCTCTTGTCTTATACGCCCGGAAGAGCACACAATGGCCACGCACGAGACTCACCACAATGCCGTCCCTCCAACGGACCTGGAGAAGGACGTGCATACCTCTGGTGCTGACCATCACAACGGCCTCAATGGTGCCCAAGTAGGCCACAACACTCAACGAAACGCCGGGCCCTTTACCCGCGTTGCCGACTATCGGAACATGACTGAAGGAGATGCGCAGGCATTCGGAGGCTCTCTCCAGCCCGGACTGTGGAAGCCCTACGAGCACAGAAAGTTCGCCAACCCGGCACCGCTGGGTCTTTCTGCTTTCGCCCTCACGACCTTCGTCCTTTCTTGCGTCAACCTCCACGCTCGCGGCGTCACTGCGCCCAACATCGCCGTCCCTCTCGCCTTCGGATACGGAGGTCTCGTCCAGCTCCTTGCCGGCATGTGGTACGTTCAGTTCTTCCCATGTTCATCTTTTCTTTTTCCTCCTACCGGGGTCCCCAAAGTTCCCCAACATCTCATCTCATCCGTCTCCACGATACCCCCCGCAAGCGGAAGCTCCGGTGTGATGAGGTGGAGCAGCTCGCGCTCCTTCGCACCGGAGTGGATCTCGCCTGGCGCACATCTGTGGAAGGTCGGTAAGACGGAGGCTGCACCAGGCAGGGAGTCTGTGGAGAAGAAACGCAATACGAACCGCACTCGCTGTCATTTTTCATACGCGCCAATGCTGACCATTGGATTACAGGGAGATGGCCGTTGGCAACACCTTTGGTGCTACTGCTCTGTCCTCGTATGGAGGTTTCTGGATCTCCTACGCCATCCTGCTCACCCCCAACTGGAACATCATCGGAACGGATGGCCCGTACGCTGCCAACTACTCTGACCACTACTCTGCTGTCGGCTTCTTCCTGACGGGCTGGTTCATCTTCACGACGCTGCTCTTGCTGTGCACCCTGCGCTCGACCGTCGTCTTCTTCCTGCTCTTCTTCACCCTCGATCTCGCCTTCCTCTTCCTCGCCTGCGAGAACTATGCCGCCAACAACGGCGCCCTGACTGCCATGCGCAACCTCCAGATCTGCGGTGGTACCTTTGGAATGCTAGCAGCATTCTTGGCATGGTATTGCGCTCTGGCTGGTATCCAAGATGACAGGTGAGCTTTTCCCTTCTTCCTTCTGGCCGGGCGTTGGGGTCTGGTCTTAGACCCAGACTAAAGCCGGGACGGTCGCTGCCCCTCCCGCGAACCGTCAACGCGATGTCATTGAGGCGCGCCATGTGGATTCCATTTGCTAATCATCCTTTTGTTTGCAGCAACTCCTTCTTCCAGGTTCCCGTCTTCCACCTCCCGTGGTCCGACAAGGGCCGCGAGATCCGCAAGGCCAAGAGCCGCTCGTCCGCCTAAGCGATGGCGAGGCCCACGAAGAATGTTTTTGTGATGTGTATTCTACGTTTTATGCGCGACGTTGCGGCGACGACTTTGTGCTGAGATGCATCCGGCGTCGAGGCGAACGGGACGAAAGATGTGGATTTGTTTTTTGCAGCGGATTGAAGTAGAAAAAGGATACCCGCCCAGCACCCCCGGGGACACAGGGTGCTTTTCGCTCCCTCGGGACAGGGAACACCGAACGGCGAAAATGCTTTCGCCGGCAGGGTTGCCGTGGCTCCGCCCGGGGTGTGTTGAACATATTCCCCAGGACTTGTTTCTCATTTGAGCTATCGGGAAAAACGTGCTTTTGCGAAAGGGATGTGAGCTTAAGAAAAGCTTGTCCTGCTAGAGCCCCTTTATTTAATGAATGCGATAATTTTTTACGAACCTTACAATCTATCTATTGCTGCAATGTCATTTTTCGCCATCGACCCCTTGCCATGCCCTTGCTTCTTTGATGCGATGCACGCGCGAGATTCCTCCACCGACGCGCTTCCGAGAGTGCGAAAGGCTCGGTCGCACCGCGCACGATGAGGGATGAATAGTGGTTTTGAAGTGATGTCGATGAATCGACGTCTGCCAATGCGGTAGTTGGCGAGCATCCGGCCTTGGCAATGGCACTCAAGGCCCGGCTAGCTTGTGAAGCGGCTGCACTCCTCCATGGATGTGTTCTCTTTTTGAATTTATCCTTTTTTGACGCAATTACGGGAGATGCGCGCCGCTGCTGGCTTGTTTTCTCTCGGCGGGAGGGAGGGTTGGGGGCGTTTGGGGGCTTGGCGTAGGTCATTTTTGGGGGTGCGGAGGAGTGAGGGGATCCTTGGGGGGTGGTGATGACGGGACTAATGCTCCTATTTCATGTCGAATCAGCGAGCCTTTTAGTTCACGAATGAAATTTGTTCATTAAGAGTTTAATCAACTTTATTGATTTTACCCTATTGAAGCTCACTCAAAGAGCTATAAATTCTTCCACTAATTACAGTGCTGAGTTCAGCTACCTTTCTCCAGTCTTCATGGGTGGCTCTGATAAACTACGACGCGCTTCTGAGCCTAGCTCGGTAGGCTCCTCCTAGTAGATATGAAGTTTCAGGAGCCAGACTCATAATAAGTGTAGACGCTGTCAAAAGATAAATACGCTGGTGATAGGTATAAACGCTTGCAATAAAGATATGCGCTTGCAATAAGTATATACGCTGGTATTGAGTGTAGACTCTGGCAACGAAGAAACGCTGATGAGTCTATCCGGAGATATACCAGCGACGATGAATATATATCTGGTTCGTCGGCGAAAACGTGCCGTCAATTCTACTTAGCGCCCTGTTTGAGGTCAATGAGTCCTTGTGTCGGACTAATGTCGTATCGTTCCTATACCGAAATGAGACATTGACAATGTTTAACCACATTTTAATGATTGAGTCATAGTACTAGCATAGCTTTGGGTTGTGAGTTGAAAGGTTTCTAGGGGCATTTTGTATTAACCTGACTGTTTAAAGCCGACGAACACTCGTACCAATAACCGTTGTTCGTTGAGGCAAGCTTGGGTAACGATGGTGATAATGCACTGATGTGTTAGGAATGGCTTGGATGATGGTATTGCTGCAGGGAATCAAGTCTGCGCAACGTCATATCTTAGATCTGGTATCTATGATGCAACTTTGATCATACCTCTGGTATACGGGGGTCTTTCGTCGGTATTTCATCCATGCATGGTCTGGCCTCCGTAGGTAGTTGGGTCTGGTGTCACTGGCATTTCCTTGCGTCAATGAGTTGAGACTGGGCGGGGACCTTTGAGAGTAGATTGAGATCTGATAACTCTGTCTCTCTGTCAGACAATGAAAGTACATTGATTGTCCCCAGCAAAATGACAATTCATCAAACTTGTGTTTCGGCACTACCATCTTCTGCTTCTCTCGGTGGATAGAGAACGCTCCCTAACTTCCCTAACAGACGAACCCGCATCATCTTTATTAGCTGTCCCAAGCCCAATCCATCTTGGCGAATATGCGCTATGCCGAATGATGCGGGAAGTCGGCCGTTTAGCAGTAGGCCCGGGTTCGCACAGCTCAAGTTCAACAGATGCTATTGATTCTAGTACCGGATCGATTTCACATAGCTTCGGGACACAAATAAAGGTGACGCCACGATATGTCTCGAGTATTTCAAGAAAGTGTGTTGAATGACAGATAATTAGAGGGGTTACACACGAAATGGGATCATCTATTGATGAATCTGTGAGGAACCCACCTCGAATTTCGTCACATTTCTTGTTTTCGTGTGATCGCTTTGTCACCAGTGGCGCAAAGTTTTGTAAGCACAAATATGCGCCAATCTGTTGAGCTTGCCTGAACATTGGTGGGAATACGCTTATGTACTCATACCAATCATCGATCACGTCCAAGAGATCAAGGCATACAAGCGGACATTTGGCATTTTCGGCAACCTCTGTGTTTGGCAATTCGTTAATTCCGGATGCTTGTGGTGTAAGTGAATATGCGATGGGACTGACCTTGTACCGCAGGCGGCATGAATGATTCGTTCGTCCGCAAAACAACTATCGTTCGAATCAAATAGTGAGGTATATGATCTTGCTTCATGCCGGAGAGGTTGGCCTCAATACTAAGGCTGTCCCGGCTCTCCCGGCTCTCCTGCCACTCGACTGGCCTCAAGTAGTCAACGGATACAGATACCCATGAAAACTCGGGCAATGTTCTCACAAACATGCAACCCGAGCATATCAACAGCATATCGTCGTCGTTCGAGTCATGACCGGGGCCAAATGGGTACAACGCTGTAGTCGCCAATGGAGCAATGGGATACGGGGAAAGATTGTTAATCATGACCCTCTGGGAAATCTATTACGAACAGTTAAACGACAAATGCTGGTTAGACTGAGGTACGCAATGTGTTGGACAAGGTCCACAATGAGATTACTCACGGTGCTAGTCCAGTTCGTCCAATAACACTGCTTGTGGAAAGACCGTTCTTCCTTCGCCGAGGAAATCGCTTCGAAATGACCGCGTGCACCACATCCCGGTCCGTCATGCTGGAAATATTGAACACTGATTTGGGACAGCTCAACGACCCTCTTTGCACGAGAAATCATTCTGGCCTTAATGGACTTCGATTCTTCGCCCCCGAGACCTTTCAACGGAACAACTCCAAACGCATCGAGCGTTATGTCACGTTTGCCGTCGTACGCATAGACGAGGACACGACCTGACGCCAGATACCAACCAGCACCTGCCGAACCGAAACACCATGTGACTCCACTGATGAGGAGCGCTCTACGGCAGTCTTGTACGGTGGGATGAACCGACGTAATCATCCAACATTGCTCGTAGTGGGTTTGGTCAATATGCGTTGGGTCTGACGTGTACACGATCTCTCCCGGGAGGAAGATTTTGTGTAGTTCCGAGAATTCCACACCCTCGGTTTTGAGAAGTAATGCTTCTTGAATAGCTACAACCTCTGAAAAAGACGGTCTCACACGGGGTCCCTCAGAATAGCCCATACACGTAAGAAGCCGGTGTTCAAGGGCATCTTTGACGTCTTCGGGCGTTTCGGTGCCTCGCAGAATGGTCCCCAATTCAGATCGCACCAGAAGGGTCGCCACACCTTCGTCTAGTCCGTCTACTTCGTTGATGAATTGTTCACTGCCGCGAGGTCCTGCACTAATGTAGAACTTCGCAAACAACTTTTCAAGAACCGTCTGCGCATCTGACAGGACCGCTCGGTTGTGATAAACCCGACTCGGTGGAGACCCCCATCGTGCAGGGGTCTCGTGCTTCCTTGCACGACGAACATCGGTCTGGCCAGTACTGCGCCGAGTGTGATTTTTGGACTTGAATCCATCCAGTTGATGGTCAGTCGTACCGGCACCGTTGCCGTCGTGTTCTGAGGACCCAGCTTCGCCTGTGCAATGATCAGCCCCCTTGACACCATTGTCGTCTGGTTTTGGGGCCTTGAGAAGGTTGTAGAAATCTTCATAAAGCTGCTTGGTGGCCATGGTTGACTCAAGTTTATCAATGAAGGTAGACTGCTACGATTGCAAATTATCGGTCCATTGTCTCACCGGGATAAGAAGTTTATGAGAGGTCGGGGCCGGCCCTGGACTCCTGATTGCCCCCCGCAATAAGGCTGCAAGGGGTGGAACGATTACGATTGGTGAGCTCGACTAGGCAGCAATGCATTTGAGGTATTTTCTTCTTCGTGAGGGGTATGCATAATCAGGCGTCAGGCTGAGTAACGTTCATATTTGCAGGTTAACTGAACGTCGTCACTGGCATACTCAGTTGGAGGATGTCGCATTATTGATCAGCCTAACGGGGCCTTACAAAAAGTAGACTACGTTATATCCTCACTCACAACCGCCAGAACGAATTTCAGTTGATTCTGTCACTTTTGAATCCTTCCATTTACGTTGCATCTTAACAATTACGATGTCGATACCAACCAATGTCAACAACGAACCACATGAACCTACGGATCACATGGCAGGGACTCACCCTGATCGTATTATGCGATACTGCTTAGGGAAGCCTGCGGCAGCAAGTGGGACGAAGGAAACTGCGTACAAAAGCGAAGACAAATCTATCGCCAGTGCCGCTGTGCCACCCTTTGGCCGTGTTGGAAAATGGATTATGGACGACAAGCGGCATGAGACCCTTTGGGCATTCGACATCAAAAGGCTCAAGCGCGCTGCGGAGACATCAGACATCAAACATTTCCAGCCGGTTATAGAAGAGCACGACGGAATGAGATTCTGGCACACAAGCGACAAGAATTTTGAACGGTTGAGCAAGGTCGCTGATCAAATTCTCGTTGCCCTGCGGGTATTCAGCTATGAAGATGCAGTCTTACTAAAGGAGTATGATTCTCGGTTGGCAGACTTGCAACGAGAACAAAATTTGTTCTGGAGCTTCGAAAGATTCTCGACGAATGCTCCGGATATACCGGGTAGGACCGACATAGAGATGATACCAGAAAGAGAAGACAACGCCCGTTCTAGGAAGCCGACCCTAAGGGATTTGAATGTCACCGAAAGAGACCAGTATTGCTACATCGTGGACGAAGCAACTTCAATTCTAGCGCATGTCGCCTGGAACAGTACGGGCAGTTCCCATTGGAAGATGGTTGTTCTTGCTTGCCTGACGAAGATCTCTACCAAGATAAAGGTTCTAGCAACGCGTCTTCCACAGGCCATCGCCAGGTCTACGAATACAAAGAGTCGTTCCCAGTCGCGCGGCAGGTCCGATAGCAGGAGACGCTCGCGATCACGCAAAAGGCCCAATTTGGATGCGTCTAGGCTACCGATTGTGACGAACTACTGTAAAGAATACAGTCAGGTGTCGACTTGGCTGATAGAATGCATCGAGCATGTGCTCCGAAACCTTGGAGCCCAACGACCACTGTATGAGGACCGGAACCGTCTGGACCTCTGTACCCTAGTATTTGAAGCAGGGACAAGAGGAGTTCACACACAAATTTACCAGGACAGATGGGCCAGTATTAGTGGCTCAATGGATCGACATGTCATTAGTTGGTCTCTGAAATGCTTAGACGTGGCCTCAGAACTGTTACAGACACTTCCTCCGCCTTCTCAAGGTTTATCAATTTTCCAGCGGAGAATGCCGACGACGCAATCCACAACCAGTAACGCAACGTCTTCAAACATTTTGAACGGGGCTTATGAGAAGGAGAAAACAATGATTCAGGCCACTGCCAATGTCAACGACAACCCTCAGGTCAAAGACATACGAAGCATCATGGAATTTGTCATCATCATGACTCCTCTATCTCTGGCCTCTCCTCTTTTAGGCAAGGGTTTCGCCGAAAACCTTCGAGCTATGAGCTCTCGAGTCGAAATAAACTGGGGAATACCTCAGAAGATCGAATTGCATGATGCCTTTTTGAGCATGCAACGAGTTGAAGGGCAATGCACCGACAGCCTTCCACCTGGACTCTCGACCAACATGTCCCCGACGGAAAAACAAATCGAGACAACTTCACTGGCTCGGTCTTGGCTAGCGGACCACCGATATCGTCCACTTTGGAGGAGACCGTCATTGGCCAGTTCATCATTACAACGGCTGAAATCTGACCAACTCAAAGCCACACCCAATCCCGCACAGGACGATCGAGAGCGCTTGAAGAAAATCACAGACGACTGGGTGATTCAAGAATCTTCAATAGTGATCAAGTATCCGACTTATGTTAATACCGTATTCGGTCTGACTGTGGTTCTAGTGGTAGGGGGGATTTTGTGCGGCTTGCTAGTAGGAAGCAGAGTTGACGGAGTTGACCCCTTCAACTTCGCTATATTCTCGTGGATTCTCGCAGGGTTCATCTTACTGGTTGCAAAGATCGTACGAGTTTCAGACTGGACATGGCGAGACTTCTTCCTGCGGCAGGTCACTTGTCGCAGTGTTTCCGAAGTGGCCAATGTGACGGACCTAAGTCAGCAGGAAGTTCTTGCTTACTTGCTCTCGTCCCAAAACCACCATATCCTGAAAACCTGCGGCCCGTTCCGGCATGTCTTCGCGGGATATCCTGAAAATGGGCTCTCGATTGATGTCAGTCCCGATATTCAGACATTGTTGGCCTCGGGGATTGTTCCGGTTAAGGTTCTCACGATAGACGGGGAGGCACTAGTATTGCTTCGTCTAATTTCTGGCTATAAACGTGTAGAGCACATTTCTGTTTCTGGGAGCTCGGGTAATTATGGGGACCTCGAACAGACGCTTGTGTGTGTTGCTCTACCGCAATCAAGCGAGGACTCCGAGGACTTGGTTTTCCGCCCTCAGCATGTACGTTGGACAAAGGTTCTTGGCATATACAATGGAGTTGAGAGGCGCATAAGATAAGTGTGAGCAAGCGCCTGGATGTCTTGGAATTGCTGGAACCGAAAGACAACGGTGAAGATTAGCTAAGCTAACTATTATGCTAGCTGGGATAGGAATGTCTCCTGTTCTTTTGTAGGTATTAAACCACCAATGAATGCTAGTTACATCAATGATACCTATAGCACACAAGTTCAGAAGGATTCACATGGGCTTGATAGCTGCTTTGGATAGCCCAGATTGCAGAATAGTTTAAGGAACCCATCGAGGCCTTTGACAACAATGGACCAACGAAATCTTGCGTTCATTGCTCAGATCAATCTTTCCTTTTGAGTAAATAATTAACATCAATCACGAAGCTTGCTAATCTCTAACCTGATTATTGTGGTGGTCGAGGTTTTCTCGCTTTTCACAAGGACTTTCAGTAGGATAACTAAGCTTGGATCTACGAGGGACCACCATAAGGGGACCGAAAATGAGAGATTTGCGTCGTGACAAATTACCCAGCCAGGAATAATTGGGTATGTGATATTCCTGTCTTCTAAACCGTGCGTGCGCAACAACATCTTGAGCTTCATACAGCCATCCCCAGGACTGGAAGATCGTACCTTATTGAGGCCCAAACCCCGCCTTTTCCATCAAATTCTGTTGTTTGAAGAAGGGACGCTGGCATACACTAAACTTCTGATGCGTTGGAGTCAGACAAACTGAGACTACCGAATGCCAACATCAAATCAACTAGAAGTGGCTATCAGAGTTAACCATGTGTATGTAAGTCTGCGCCGTCAGATTTCGGCCTGAAGAATTATCCTACCTCAGCAGCGAATGCAATTTGCCAGGACTTCTTGAGCTGAACCTGGAGAGGTAGTCTGTGATATCTTGAGAGCATCTAAGCAGTTAGCCTTTTAATCTCTCAGCGAAGAATGAATCGGATGGTAGACTTGGAAACTTACAGACGAGACCAGGCTTGGCCATGGTCGGGATCGTCTCCCCAGAATGGGCGCGAGTGATCACGGTTGAGAATTTCCCACTCCCGCCTGTTCTCTTCCATGACCCTCTCCAACGTTGCTTTATGCGCATTGCGTCCAATGAGGTACAGCCAGTCAAGTTTCTGCGCTACTCGCAGAGCTGAAGCGTCCCAGGATTGGACGCGGGCTTCCATCAGTGAGTAATCGATTGACGCTTCAGAGACGGAATCGTTGACAGACACTTCAGAGAGGGGATAACCGATGACTATTGCCGAACAAAGAGCTTCTTTAGAGGAGAAACAGCCCATTTTCGGTATTGGGCGGATGCGCCGAGAGCGAAGAAATGGGAGCGTCTCGATTTGGCTCAAGAGAGGGAGACTGATTCACTTATATAAACCACATGATCTTTGTGAGTTTGTCGATAGCAATAATGTGGGAGGATACCCTTTCTTTCAATCCGTTTTCTTTGTAAACTTGAAAGAAAGTTCTAGGATGAAGAAAACTCCCTCGTTGATAACAATACTCGAATGCCTTTTGGAGCTAGACTGTTGATGACTATTTCAATGAGCCGTTGAGGAACAAGATCCAAAGACAAACTCAAATGAGCGTGGGCGTTAGCGCTAAAGACGCCTCCAGGGACTCTTCTCAGTCGCCTAGAACTTCAGAACCTGCGGTTGCTGTGTACTTTCGAGTTTTTCAAGATCATTACAATTACCGTGGTATTCGCCATTAGCGAATGGACAGATGAAACCAAACAACGATATGACAGCCCGAGCCATTGTAAGTGTATGTTTATGTTAGCTAGCCCCTTACAGCTTGGGGCTTTTGAAGATATTGAACGAGATTTTGAATCCGGGCGGGAACCTCTAACTCTGTATCCAGGCGGGTAATAGTTGTTCTAGATGACACGGGGGTCACCGGCTTGCAACCGAACTCCTCATACTGGCCGCATGAATGCCAGGCTGACTCATGAACCCAAGAGCGACAGTGCTTTCATTCGGTCACAATAGCAATGCAACAGCTACATAATTGTCCGCTCTGCTTGAAATTCAGAATATTGAAAGTTGGGAATCTCACAGCAAGTGTTATTCATCTGAGCAGTATGGTCTGAGAGAGAAACCCATTACAACCCATCATAGTCAGGGTAAGTACCACCAGCTTCATCTCTAATAATGTTAGGGCCCAGAATGCTGTCAAAGATCCCATCTTTATCGTTCCTGATGCTCATGTAGTATTCATGCACGACTGGGTGTTTCTCTGCCCAGCTTTTGGTGAATACCTACGATACGGTTAGTTTAGTTAAATGCCGGGGAGATTTTGCCTCAACGTACATATTGGTAGCCTCTGGCAAGACCTGAAACCACGAAAAGGTCGGCCAAGGTTAGTGTGTCACCAACAAGATACTTCTTGCCGTTTATCTCCTTCTCAATGGCACGAATAGTCAATTCGCAACCTTCCTCCCGCTCCTTCAGAATCTCCGGGCTTGATGGTGCTCGGCCGATGATGGGCGAGATCCATGCCATGATTGGCGGCAGAAGCTCATAGTTGGTGAAAGAAGCCCATCGGATGACCGTCGTTTCCTCCCTCAGATTCGACCCACATAGTTTTGTGTTGGGATCTTGCTTCGCGACTATTGAACTGTCAGTGCTATGTTGGGTTTACAAAACGCGAAGGCACTCACGAAACCAAGCAACAGCGTTGCTCTCGTAGACTTCGAAGCCATCGGATGTTTCGAGCGCTGGAACTTTGCCAGTGTGGAACTTTGACAGATATACCTCGCCGACACCCCCCTTCTCCGGATACACTTTGATGGGGAACGCATTGCAGATTTCAACGTCGAGTTTGTTGTACTTGGCAACGAAGAGCACCATGGTGGAGCGCGGCGCCTTCGGGTATGTGTACAGCTTGCCGAAAGACATGTTGGGGGTGAGACTGAATAGATATTTCGTGATGACTGATTTGATTGATGAGACGAAAGATGATGAGTGAAAGATTTCAATAGTGACTTGAAGATCGTCAGTGAGAACCTCGTTTGTTTTCAAGCCTGTTTTCTACATTTTCCTCGGCCGGTGGAGGTCTTCCTTGAGGACGACGTTTCGATGGACCGGATGCTTACCCCCGATCGCCCCGAGAGGAGCACCGCGGCTAGACAGTTGCATGGGGGGAGGAGCTCCACCTTGGCGGAGACTACTCCGTCTACTCTCACAGCAACTGCACGTCCGAACCAAGCCAAGCGAGAATTGATGAATCATATGCTACGTATGCAATTCAAGGAGAAAGGCATCCGGCAGATCTCTCTCTCAATGTCAGATTACGTGTGATAGTCGTACTTTGCTTGACACAGTGACGACCTTTATGTTGTGAGGAGCTCCGCCTGGGATCGCTGCGCGGTGTGGAGTCCCGGTAGTGGTTCACGAACCGACCAGCTGCGATAAGGCAGCCAAACCCTTGGATAAAATGATGCAGTTGTTCTACGGCGGTCCTCGACACTCGCGGTTGAAGTAAATTTGGTTTTGTTTCTCATTTACAGACCTGATCGCGGGCTTGACTTAGTTAGCATTGATAAAACGCGACGAGACATTATCGACCCAACACGAACTGAAAAGAATGGATTTCAAGTTAGTGATCAAATGAGAGTCCGAAAGCGCCAAAACGGCAGTTGTTGACAGAATTGAAAGCTACATTCTAGTGACGGGTGCAACTGGACTTGTCGGATCCCATGTTGTAGATAACCTATTGAAGAAGGGGTACAAAGTCAGAGCGGTGGCAAGATCGAAACAAAAGGCAGATGCCTTTCTATCGGCAAGAGTCCAGCACGCGTCTAAGTTGGATTTCTTCTTCATTAAGGACCTTACCAACCCAGGCGCCTTCAATGAAGCTGTTAAAGACACTGACGGCATCATCCATATTACCAGTGTAAGTAGAGATTCTGAGTCTAAATTTTCATGCGTTATTATTAGTATAGGTAATAGTAATACACTTAGTTAACTAAGATAGGTAGTATTAATAAATAGGTGAAAATATATAGTATATTAAAGTTAACGATATAGTAGTAAGGGTAGTAATATAGTATTAAGTATTAGAGAGATCTCTACTTTTTAATTAGCTAGATTTTATTATACTTCTACTAAGTAGTAAAAGTAATATTATTTTAATATTAATAATTTTTTCTTTTTACTATATACTATATATTATATAAAATACTTAGAAATACTATATATACTATAATATTAATTATTAAATATTTCTTATTTATTATACTAAGCTTAATAAAGTATTTATATAATAAATAAAAGTTAATATAAATAATAGTTATAATTAAAAGTTAATTAAGCTTATTAATAATAATTTTTAGACTTATAGTTATAATATATACTATATTATTACTTTAGGATATAATATAAGTTTTTAATACTAATATACTTTTTATAATCTATTTACTTTTAGTTAAACTATAATAAACTATATTTCTAGTTATCTTAAAAGTATTATTATTTTATATTTTATTTATAAAGATAATAATAAATCTTAGTTAAGATGATAAGTTCTTATTATTAGTAAAAGAACTATTAATAAATATAAATAATTTAGCTTCTAATAAGTTAAAAAGGATATATTAAAGCTTTTTATTAGTATTTACTATTTATTACTTAATTTACTTATTTAATATCTTTATATTATTAGTTATAAAATCTTAATATTAAGCTATTACTAATAAATTAAAATAAGCTTCTAGTTAGTATATTAAAGCTATATAAACGCTTTAAGTATATTACTTAATATATTACTTTTTAATACTTTATTTATTAGTATTTATATTAATAAAGTAAAGTTTCTAAGCTTACTCTTTCTAGTATAACTTAATATTACTATCTTTTTTAAAAGCTATAATACTTCTATTAAATATAATAAAATATTTTTCTATTAAATATTTCTTTAGTTTAGTAGTAAATCCTACTTACTAAAGCTTTTCCTCTTTTTTTTAGTTAAAAATTATATTAGAAATATTAAAAGTATTATCTATTTATATACTAATAAGCTTAAAAAAAGAGTTTTCTACTAAAATAATTAGTAAGTAAAGATTATATATAGAAGTTTATATTATAAGTTTATTAAAATAATATTTATTATATATCTTTTATTAATATATCTCTAATTTAGTAAAGCTATATAGTAGCTTAATAATCTCTATAATAATACTTTTAGGATATTTATTATAGAGTTAGATAAATAAGTAAGTAAAAATAAGTTTATTAAAGATACTTACTAACTAGATATAAACTTAAGTAATATCTCTTATTTAAATAATAAATCTAAACTATAGAAATATAAGTATAAGAATAAAAAGAAGTTATTAATTTAAATATTATATTATTAAGCTTTATATTAAAATAAATCTCTTACTAGAGTTACTATACCTTTATACTATAAATTATACTTTCTTATATAGTTATTTATTTTTTTCTTTTATTTCTTAAATAATATATATATTAAATAATTATATATTACTATAAGTATTTAATTTATATTTTATAAAATAGAAGATACCTCTCTTAATAAGGCTATTAATCTCTATTACTAATACTTCTTTAAATAGTTTATTTTAGGTTATAATAATACTATCTTTATATAGCTAGATTACTTATATTAAAGCTATATTTTCTTTAGCTATAATAAATTAGTTTACTATAAAGCTATTATTTTTATTATTAGATATAATCTTAAAAAATATCTCTTAGAGGTCTAATTCTATTTCTAGTAGTATTATATTTTAATAAAAGATTATTAAAGCTTATTTATAAGATAGATATTCTCTTAAATATCTTATAAGATATTTTTTTTATAAAAAGTTTAATTTAATAATAATATAATCTTCTACTAGCTTTTTTATATTCTTATTATTTTTACTACTAGATATAGTATCTTCTTTATTAAACTTATTCTAAAAAGTATTTAAGTTTTTATAAAATAATTTAATATATATTAAGAAAAAAGTTAATATCTTAATACTTATCTTAATAATATATTTTTCTCTTTTTAAAAAAATAAATTAATATAAGCTTTACTAGCTTCTTTTCTTATAGTAAACTAATACTTTTAAGCTTAAGGGGAAATTTATTATTTTTATTATATCTAAGCTATTATATATTATAAGTCTAGCTATAATCTATCTCTTAGCTTTAATTTTTTATACTTCTTTTATTACTTTATAGATTATTTATACCCTCTCTATAATTATTAATATAAATAGTAATTCCTTTACTATCTTTAGGTATATACTAAAGATAAAGAGGGTTAATATAAAGCTATTAAGGCTAGTAATATTATTAATAGCTTTTATTACTATTTATAAGACGTTTATATAGTCTATTAATAGGAAGTCTTTTTAGATAATATTATATATTTTTTAGAGGGATATATAATATTTTTTAACTTTATTTATATTATTATATACTTCTATAAGTATAGCTTTAACTATAATTCTTATTATATTTATATTCTAGTTAAACTTATTTAAGATATAGTTTATACTAGTATTTATTATAATAATATTTAGAAGCTTAATATATATATTAATCTAGCAGTTTTATAGTATATTCTATATATCTTCTAACTTTTAAGCTAATAAGAATTATACTATATTAAAGGATATAGCTTTATTAATAATATATAGAACTAATAACCTATCTATCTATATAGTATTAATAATAATAATATAATTAAAGTTAATATTATTTTTAAAGTTTAGCTTAAACCTAAATAAGCTTAAACTATTCTTTTAATAATATTTATAATAAGTTATAATCTTTTTAATAATCTCTTAGTTAATATTATATTTTAACTTATTAAGAAGGTTTTATAAGTATCTTATAGTTAAATATCTAAAGTATTTATATAGGTATTACACTTTTAGTTCTATAAGCTAACTATCTACTAGTATCTCTTTTTAGTTAAATATTATCTATAAATACCTTTATTTATAGATAATAAGTATACTAATATTACCTTTAGTAATATAATCTTATAAGTTATTATATATTATACCTATCCTAGTTATATCTTATAAGTAGAATAAAAATAATATATCTATAAGTATAATATAAAACGTTATATTACTTAGAGAAGTTATAATAACTATTATATTAATAGATTTAATCTTCTTTCCTACTTTAAAATATATTTCTACTTTACTAGCTCTTAACTTATTAAGTTTAATAGAGTATTATTTCTAGAAAACTTTAAATTATTTCTTATTACTTATTAAGTATTTTACTACGTTAATATCTAGTATAATACTATAAAACTTATTAGCTATATAAACTAAGCTAAATAAGAATATTTATAGGGTTTTTATATAGATCTCTATTATTTTAAGGTTTTATTCTCTTTTAATATAATATATAGTTTAGTTAACTAGTTATTAATATATCTTTTATTTATTAAATTTAATCTTTTTAAGTATTACTATAGTAAAGTTTATAGTTAGTATAGTTAGTTCTTCTAATAGATTATTATTACTATTATAGTTAATATTATTATTATTATTATTTCTAATTAAGTTTTAGAAATAATAGCTACTTTTAGTATTATCTATTATTATTATCTCTTTAAGTCTATTATTATATCTTTTAAAATTAATAAGAAATTAACTATAATTAATATATCTACCTAGCTAAGTCTTCTTTTTAAATATATTAAATACTTTTATATAGTTTTTAGCTAAGTAATTAAGAAACTAGTATCTTAGTATTAAGTATACCTAATATTTCCTATTAAGGAAACCTTTATATCTTTTTAAAATTTCTTTCTTAAAATTCTTATATCTACTATTTTAGAAGCTTCTTTATATCTTTATTATACTTAGATATTATTTTTCCTTATTATTATTATAATATTTATATTCTATTAAATATATTTTAATAAAATACTATAATTTTCCTCTAAATCTAAGCTTAATAGTAATAGTAAATTATAAAAAGCTTTTTAACTCTTTATATAAATTTACTAAAACTATAAATACTATTTTATATTTCTTAATATCTTTATAGATATTAATTAGATTAAAAGTTATAATAGTATCTAATTAGAACTCTAATAATAAAATAAGTTAAACTTTATTAAGCTTTATTATTAGTTTATTAAAATATTTAAAAGTATTTTTATTATTACTTTCTTAGATAATTCTTACTAATATAGTATTTTACTATTCTATAATATAAGTTTAAATAGTCTCTAATACTTTAAAGTAGTATTTAAAGTAATTAACTTTCTTATTAAAGCTTAATAGCTTATTATCTAGTTTAATATAATAAAATATACTTATTACGCTCTTTAGTATAAAATAGAAAGTATTACTAATATAGCTCTTATTAATCTTTACTAAAATATAGGTTTTTTAGAAAATAGTAATCTTATTATTAAGTATTTTATACTTCTCTCTACTATATTATTCTTCTTTTAAAAAGATCTTAATAAAGTTTATTAAATATCTAAAAGTAAAAACTTATATAAATAGTAGTTAAAATAAGCTATAAGATATAAATACTTATATTTAAGGTCTAAATAGTAGAGTAGTTTTTATATAGGTATATCTTTTCTCTTTAGTCTTTTAAAAGTATTTTTTACTTATTATTAATACTTAGTATTATTCTTTATAAATTAGAAATATTTAGTAATTTATTACTTTATATTACTATTTATTCCTTAGAAGTAATATATAATTATTACTCTAGAAACTCTTAAAATAGTTTTTAACTTTAATATTCTCTTTAGTTTAATCCTTTATTAACTATTTATATTTCTTAATCTTTCTCCTCAGTTTAGTATAGCTATTTACTTCCTTTTAAAAGAAAGTTACTAATTAAAGTAGAAAAGTATTACTATAAACTATCTCTATAAATTCTCTAAGAACAAAATATCTTCCTATATAGATAAAAATATCTCTTCTATATAAAAGATTATAAAGTTTTATATATAAATATCTTCTTACTACTATAAAAGCTTATTCTATTTAGTTATTAAAGTTTAATATAAATTCTAACTAAAAATCTCTACTAAAGAGGTTTTAATTAGAGTACTTATTAATATAATAGCCTATTTATCTATTTACTTCTTTAGAAATAATAGTTATTAATTTACTTTTAAGTATTTTACCCTATAAAGTTATAGTTATTAAAGCTGTAAAAGGTTTAGCTACTTTAGTCTTAAGTATTAGAGTTAATATTATTAATAAATTAGCTTTTTCTAATAAAGAGGTAATCTAAAGCTTACTTTCTAAATTTATTTATATTTAGCTTTTTATTCTTATTAACTTAGCTACTACTTAGATAGGTATAATATTATTTATTACTTCTATTATTACTATATTCTAACTTAATATTATATTAACTCTAATCTTATTAACTTAGTATTTAAACTAATTATACTTAGTTATATAGTATTTCTTAAGAACTAAAGCTATTAAAGTATATATATCTATTAACTAACTTATTACTAAATACTTTATACTATTTAATTAGAATTACTACTTTATAAAGTTTAAATCTAGTTACTTTTAAAGTTATAAATATTATTAGAGCTAAGGTTATAGATCTATTTAAAGTTAAAATTATAAATTTATATATAAAAATAGTTAAAGCTTATTAATAAGTTTTTAGTAAACTAAATCTAATATTTTAGGATTTATCCTTTTCTACTAATTAACTTTAGTTTTAGTTCTAGTTCTAGTTACTAAAATATTTATAGTAATACTTAAGATATTTCTAATATTCTTACTCAGTTATAAATTATAGCTACTTATTTATTAGCTTATTATTTAAAGTTAATATATACTTAAAAGTAATAAAAAATAAAGAGGTTATATAATATTATATATTAAGTAATAGTTATTACTTCTTTTCTACTTAGAGTAGTATCTAGTAAAATATAAAATAGAGAGAGAGTTTCTCTTCTTACTTTTCTCTTAGTATAATAGAGTAGTTTTCTATTTCTAATAATTCTTCTAAAATATAGCTTTTTTACTATTCTAGGTATAACTCTAGCTTAAGTTATATTTTTTATATATAATTATAGCTATTAAGTAGAAAGGTTACTACTTAGTAAGCTTTTATTTTAGGCTATATTTATAAGGAATAATATAGTAGTAATAGTAATAAATATTAAAGTAGTTAAAATCCTATTTAATATACTTTAAGATTTTAATTATATATAGTAAGTACTAGAAGGAGTTAGATACTTTAAAATAGTTATAAAAAAGCAGCTTTATTAGTACTTCTTTCTATTCCTTAGCTATAATAATAATCTCTCTCTTATAGTAAGAAATCTTAATAACACCTTTAATATTAAATAAATAAAATTATTAATTCTCTTTAAAATTCTTATAGAAGAGGTCTAAAAAGCTATAGTTAGATAGTAATAAAGTTATATTTATAATCTCTTTTAGTATATATAGTACTAATACCTATAAAATAGTAGTAATAAATACTAAAGAGTTAAAATCTTATAGTTTTAAGATTATTTAATATATCTTTAGTTTTATCTTCTAATTAGCTTATCTTATAAATAAGATACTATTCTTCTTAATTAGATCTTTAGTAGTATTAACATAATTACTAGTAAGGAAAGTTCTTAATAATATAAAGTAGTAATATTCTTTTATAGTTCTCTACTTTTAATATTAGTTTTATACCTTTAGTTATACTATATAAAGTTATAATAGATATAAATTATTATTCTTCTTATAATTATTTAGCTCTTTAGTAATTATATTTTAGCTATTATTTAATTATATAGTAATTATACTAGTCTTCTATAAACCTTTAATATAAAAAGACTCTTATTAACCTTAGTAGAGTACTTAAATAGCTAAAAATACTATAGAAGTTATAAAAGTAGTTATAATATATTATTATTATTATTATAAAACTTTCCTCACTTTATTCTTTAGTAATACTATAATAATAGTAGTAATAAGTATTAAAAAGGTAAAAATAAATATTTTTCTATACTTTTAGGTAATAATCTTAATAATAGTTCCTTCTCTTAGAGTACTTTTTTAGTATAGTTACTTAGCTATAAAAAAGCTTTTAGCTACTACTTTTTCTATTTTTTAGAGTAAATATTCTACTAATTATTAATTATAACTAATTAGTATTATTAGTAATAATTATAAAATAGTATACTTTACCTTAGTAGTAGTAATTATAATAATTCTTAATAGCTTTATTATATACTAATATAATACTATAATATTATTTTTAAGTATTATTTAGTATCTTTTTTACTATATACTAGTTAAATATACCTTAAAAAGTATTAAGAAGTACTTTTAACTATTTTATAAAAGAGTAGTAAAGTTATACTTACTTTTATATAGCTAATCTTCTTTACACTTATTTTTTACTAAAGTCTTCTTATAATAATATATAAAAGAAATAATTTACTATTTTTAGCTATTTAGCTATTAAATAAAACCTTTTTATATATTTAAAATATTAGTACTATTTAAGAAGAAAATCTTATCCTTAGATATAGTTTATAAAGTAGCTTAAGTTATTATAAAACTAAGTAGAATAATTAATAATATAAAAATAGCTAGTTATTTACTAAATACTTTATAAGACATAAGAGATATAAATAAAATAGTTAGAAGTAGTATAATTATAGTTTCTTTAATTAATCTTATAATAGTTAGTTTTTTAGTTATAAACTAAATAGTTTAAATATTTAGAGTTCTTAATATATAATAGATACTTTTATAGTGAAGTTATAGTTAATATAATATTAACTAGAGATTTAAAATAAGTATAATTAATTCTTATAAGTTATCTTACTTAATAAAGTATAAAGATTTATTATTTCTTTTTCTTTAATACTATTTCTTTAAAAAGATTAGTTATTATAATTTTATAATAATAAAATAGTTTTAAAAAGCTATCTCTTTTAGTTCTTTACTAATCTATAATATTATAATAATTTATAAAAGTTAACTACTAATTAGTATTAATATAAGTAATAGTAATATACTTAGTTAACTAAAATAAGTAGTATTAATAAATAAGTAAAAATATATAGTATATTAAAGTTAATAATATAGTAATAAAGGTAGTAATATAGTATTAAGTACTAGAGAGATCTCTGCTTTCTAATTAGCTGGATTCTACTACACCTCTGCTAAGCGGTGAAGGTAGTATTATTCTAACAGTCATCATCTATGATCTAAGATTCTTATGTATATCCAGCCTCTCAAGTACGACATAAAGGACAACGAAAATGATCTCGTTATCCCCGCACTGAAGGGAGTAAGGTCAATCTTGGATGCATCGGCCAAGTCATCAGTCAAGCGCATTGTCTTGACCTCGTCGTTTGGCGCAGTCCTCGATATGGCTCGGGAAGAATCGACTCCTTGGACATACACCGCCAACGACTGGAACCCAATCAGTTACGATGAGGCAGTGTCTCCCGATGCGACGCCACAGGACGCGTATCGTGGCTCCAAAACGTTGGCAGAGCAGGAAGCTTGGAGGTTTATCGCAGAGAATAAGCCTCATTTTGATTTAGTCACGTTATGTCCTTCCATGATATTCGGACCGTTGGCCACACCTCCTCGATCAAAGGACGATTTGAACGAGTCTAACATGATGCTGTGGCGAGTGGCAACGGGCGGGCCGTCTGCATCTCTTCCTCCCTGCCGGTTCAACTTCTGGATTGATGTCAGGGACCTGGCTGAGATCCATGTCATGGCCTTGACGACTCCGCAAGCTGGCGGCAAAAGGTATATCCCGGTGGCTCCGGAGCCATTCACATATCAGAAGGCTTCGGAGACCATTCGGAGCACATATCCAGATCTGACAAAGAAGATTGCGACTGGCATACAAGAAGTCAAAACGCATGTTGTCGTAGATCCTGAACCGATGATGACGGATTTTCAGGGGTTGAGATACACCTCATTTGAGCAGACAGTCACGGACTTCATGAACCAGGTCAAGAATCTTCTATAGCGTGTGAGTAAGAATAATTGTGAATTCAAGTTTCACATTTCCTTCCGGACCAGGCCCAGTTAAGCGCAGTCCCTCAATCATTGAAAACCGCAACGATCCATTTACCTAGGGGCCAAAACCTTTGATTTGCGAAGTTTGCCTCTACCCATGTCAAATATCTCGCCTCAGGCGTCTCGGAAGTATTGATTGGATTATCGTCAGAGTTTATGGCTGCCAAAATGCCGCCTAGAAGAACTTGTGCTGTCACGGCATAGATGCTAGGGACTCGGGCGCCTGGGATGTTGACGTTACTCTGAGCCACCGTCAATGACATTAGTCGGACTAGGCGCCAACCCATCAAACAGGCTTTGAAGCCCACCATGGTCATGAACGGATCTTCGATAATTGGGCGTGTTGCAAACTCGTTTGACATGGCCTCGGAGGCAGAATTCCTTGAGGACCGAGACATGAGCATCAAGATGTTCTCCATGTTGCTGGCGATCCGTGTGACTATCAGCCGTACAGAAAGTCAGCAAAGCTCGCTTAAAACAGTGCCCTCTGAAAGCTTACCATCTCTATCGTCGTACACATCTCGGTGCTGTTTTGACCGAGGCTTGTTCAGTTCCCAGCATGTCGAGATTGCGTTTGGCAAGCTGTACTCGACGATGCCACTGGTTAGAAGGGCTTCTTGATGAGTGAGGCTCAATGCCGCGTAATGCCACATAGTCCAAACGCGGTCCCAGCTGGCCGATCTCGTGGGAGAGCTTCCAAATTCGTGGCTCGGCTTGCGCATTAGATCCGCTAGGGAGTCCAGGGCTTGCATTATCGGTGCTCGATTGACTTCCGAGATGATCGATAAGTTGTTCTTGCTTTCTCCCGGTCGAATGTTGTGGTACAAGAAAGACCCAGCCAGTGTCAGATCACGCGTCATCATCAATATCTGGATTATGAGCACCAAGCATGTGAACGACGAATGCCAGAGTAGGCCTGGTGGACGACCCCTAGCGGAGGGATCGGGGTTCATCAAACGTGTCAGACATCCGTAGAGATCTCCATGAGCAGGCCGGGGCTCAGCGTTAGCATCGTCATCCTCTTCTTCGTTGAAAGAACCATCCTGTGCGAAGACTAAAGCCTGCCAATCCTCGGCTGTTGTTCCCTCCCATATGTCATCTCGACAAGGAAGTTCGTACTTAATCTCGAGAGCTGCCAGAAGTGGTCGCATGTTGCAGCATATTGCCAACTGGGCATCCAAATAGTACAAACAGTATGCGATCCTTCATCTGGTCAGCTTACTATACAGGTATGGAAACCAGGAGCCCAAGAACAGTACTCACCGTTTTCTCGACTCATTCTGGATTGCGGTGTGCCAAGCCGACTCTGTGGAGTACGCTGACATATTATCAATGCTTGTGGGACTGTTGAAACTCTCGTCCAGTCCAAGAGTAAACCTGTCCTGCAGTAGTTGGTATTGACGTGATGCATCGACAACCTTTCGGTGGATCTTGAGTGCAATCGAGAAGCGGCCGTCATCACAGCAATGAATAGCGTAGTATTCGAATAGCAAGTAGGCTTGCATGACCCAAACCTCTTGAAATCTAGAGCATCGCCGCTCCCTAACCTGATTGATATTAGGTCAATTGAGTGCAGCCAGTAGAGATCTGGTTAGATGAAGCTTACATATGCATCCAATGCGTTCAGTCCAGAGTCAAACAAGGCCGCACTACACTCGTGCTTTTGGTCTGGAGATTGATATACCGCACCAATACAGGCAATTGCTTGCAGCAGCGGTTCTTTAGCAGAGCTAAGATTGAAAGTAGGCGCGTGTATCAGCGGAAATATTGGTTGGAAATTCTCGAAATAGGCCGAAATGAACTGGGGAAGCTTGAACATCCATGAGATGCCTTGATCACATAGTAATTGCGATATCGAAGAAGACTTCACAAATGAGTCAGTGCATCGTTGAAAAACAGTCGAGGATCTTGTCTTCTTACGCGGGTGCTGCTGCTCTCGCGGCGAGTCGGCCCATGACCGTTCGCAGAATTTGGAAGTGTCTCGACTGGCGGCGCGGAAGGCGGAAGCTGTTCGGCACCGCTGTCTGACCCCGGGTGATACTTTCGGACATGGCGCTTTCTTAGATCACTGAAAGAGGTCAATAACCAGAGGGCCGAGTCCGCGCATGGCTGAGCGGGATGGGGGAATGACGGTTATGAGGGATCCACATACCTCCTAGAGAAGCTCACTTCACAGTGGGGGCATGGGAATGGCCTCAAATTTGACTTTTGATGAACTTCGGAGATTCAGCCAAACGAACGAAAATAACACGCGATATGTACGACTTACCGGAACTGGTATGGCGACTCAAGTTCTCCTACGATGAATCAGCATCATGTCTATCGCCTTTCACAATGGCAATGCGGATTGGAGTTACTTGTCGGGTGAAGCGACTAGGACACGCTGGGCATTGGAAGGGTCTTTCGCCCTTGTTCATCTTGTTCATCTTTTCGGCAGGCATCACGTCTCTTTCGATCAAAAGGCTTGTCAAATTCAATCCCCAAGATGGTAGATGGTGTTGTCATCGTCTTTCGATCACATTTCACGACATGGTGTTCGGGGACGAAGGCGATAACGATAACCCCGTGGCTTAACGCGATGGCAATGATGCCGCTAGTGCCTGGCAAAGATAAGAGATTCCGCGCAACAGCAATCTACCGTCATCTCGTAGGTTGCCTCAAAGCGAGCCGGGGTTCGAAGGGAAACGCGGAGAGGATTGCTTCCCCGCACCCGGAAGGGGGGCCGGGAGAATGACACCGCGATGCTGCCCCTGGCATCCTTGCCGAGTTTGATCCAAGCCACTCAGGGCGCCTGGATTAGAGCGCACCGGAACTGGAACGTCGATTGAAGCGGGCGTATTTCCAGGTCCACATCTTGCTTATCGTTGGCCCCATAAAAGGGAGTGAGCCAGGAGGAGCTCCTCCCAAGCGTAACCTTGGCAAGGTTCATTGTCCAATCCGGTCCGGCGAAGCAATTGGGAGACAATTATGGGCTCCTCCCAACGGTGTGTTTGGGAGGAGTAGTGGGAGGAGTGACGAGTGTGTTGGTTGACAGGAGGAGCGCCTTGCTTTCGTATTCGCCAGACATGATCATACTAGAATGGCGGCGAGTTGCAGATGCAACTTCCCCAGATGCGGAGGAGCACCAGATGAGCAACGAGATGGACGCATCATGCAAGTGCCAGTGGCGGCCTGTGACTTTTATGCCGAATACCATCCTTAGGGTTTGATGAAGGACGGATATATCAGAAGCTGGCAGTCGTCATGGAGATAAGGGGCTTGTGCTGTGAGGACAGTGAACCGATTCACAACACTGCCAACGACACTCGAAGGAATCGACTGAAGACTTGAGAAAAGATGTCTCTCCCTCCTTACACTCCAGCCTCTCCCTCGAAGGAGAACCGTAAGTGCCATACTTCGTTCAACCCATTTGCTTTGTCAAGGCGCATCGCTAATTCTGGTAGTTGACTATGTCAAGCTTGTGAATCTCGATCTTGCCAAATTCGACGACCCAGTTGGCCGCCAACAACTAGCGAAAGACCTGTACGAGGCCGCGACAGGATATGGCTTCCTGACTCTTACGAACCATGGCATATCCGATGAAGTGTATGCTCGGCAAATGCAGATTGCGAACGCGATGATGACTCTGCCGCCAGGCGAGAAGGCGCCGTATGAAGGTGGGTGACGTCCGTGGCCACGGTAAACTTTCTGTCCATCGCTGACAGACTCTTCCACCAGTCACATCCGAGGAAGACGCTCGTGGCTTGTACGTTGGTTACAAGCCGGCTGGACCACTTGGGCACAAAGGCGGCTTCCCCAAGCAGCTGGACCACTACAACATCCTCGTCCACGACCCGAAGAACCGCCCGCACCCAGAGATTATGAGACCCTACCTCAAAGAGACTCAGGAGGTGATGCAATTTATCCGCACGAATATCCTCAAAAAGCTGTTGACATTGGTCAGCATGATCTTGGAGGTTCCCGATGAAGCAGTGCAGGCGACCCATGCATCTGGTGGCTCCAAGACAGAGTATATCAGGTACATGATGTGCGAGCCTCGTCCTCAGGAAGAGAGTGAGAAGTACCGCGACATCTTCCTCTCTGGACACACTGACTGGGGCTCTTGGACGTTCTTGTTCTCACAGCCCATCGCTGCACTCCAAGTTCTGGACCACAATGACGGTAAGTATCGCTGGGTCGAGCACCAGCCGAAGGGTCTCGTCATCAACTTTGGAGAGGCTATGGAGCGTTTGACAGGAGGCCTGTTCAAGGCAACCATTCATCGTGTGGTGCAGCCGCCTGTGGACCAGCGACACCTGCGTCGTATTGGGGTCATCTACTTTGCCCGCCCTGCAGATGATCGCGAGTTGAAGCCTCTGGAGAACTCCCCGTTGCTGCAACGCCTTGGCCGCGATAAGCCCATGGACGATCGGGTGTTTTGCATGGCTGGTAAGCAAACAAACTTGTCAGCTCATTGGACCTCGGCTAACAGTCAATAGACTACCTGGATGCACGAAAGCACGGCTGGAAACGGTATGAGTACGATATTGACCGGCCTATGGACAATGGCAAGCACGCCGACTTCTTCGCTGGAGAGTATCCAGACCCTGAAGGACATAAGAGCCTGGGAAAATTTGACAACGTTGCTAGGGAGGTGTATGTGCCCGTGTTGAAGGCGCAGTGAACAATCGCAACAAGCGGACTAGTCCATCTTGGCATTGAGGTGACCCGATGAGGCATAGAAGATCGGTGACCCCCTGAAGCTATTTATCGAGCAACAATAAACGATCTCTGATGTAGCCTTGCTTGAATACGTACGATTATTATTTGATTCAGCTTGAACTTCTTGCCACTTAGTCTTAACACCATTGTACTGAGGCAACCACAGCCCGTGAAACAGGCAGTAGCGTTCTCGTCAGATGCAGCTGGAATCTTGGCATATTGATACTGGAGATAACGGGGCCGCCGCTTTTGGACAACCAAGAACTATATTTGACACAACCTCGGACAGAACACCGCTATGACCTCTATCATGCCTCATGCTTTGAACACTGATCTCATTTACCCCACGAACTCCCAGGGATCCGTCCTTTGATTCGGCATGGTTATCGGTGCGACTGTCAACATGGATGGGTTGGTGGGAGGAGCTCCTCTCGGTGAAGCCCCACTTCATATACTTCTCCCTCACTTTATTGACGTGATTGGGTGATCATCAACTCCCAAGCTTATCATTGACCACGCACACGCACGCTAGTCAACACCAAGGTGATGCCAAACTGCCAACAATATGATTGCGCCTCAGTATCGTATTTATGTCAGTACCCCGGATTTTGTTCGGTCTCGACGAGTGACAGACATGCCGAGTATCTTCGACGGCGGGGCACCAAGGAACATCGGAGTCCTCGGCTGATTGCCTTTTTGAGTGCCATGACAATCTCCTGCTTCTCATGAGACCAGCCAAGAAGATAAGTCTACCACCGACAGACCGTGCGGTCTTGGTGTGATAACGCAGGAAGCTCTGTATCTCGAGATAGGAGACCTACTTAAGACCTCGGACTCAGCTGAATTCGAGGAGTGTCCATCTCATTCACCCAGCCTGAACGACAAACATCACTCATTCAGTGAAGAGCAGCCCAAAAAGGGCGTCACGTTCGCCCATCATGTCGCCGTTCTCAGATTTGCGACAACACTTCAAGGGTGCATCTTCACCCCAGGAGAAACGGCTTGTCCTGAAGTTGGACTTCTTCATTCTAACCTTCTGCTGCTTGGCCTACTTTATGTGAGTGATCACTTGCCACAGGATGATGAGTCAAACACCAATATTCGATGAAAAAGGAACTACCTGGACAGAGCCAGTATTACACAGGCCTATGTATCTGGAATGAGGGAAGATTTGGGATTCAAAGGTGCCCAGCTCACGGAAGTTACAACACTTTATGCGACCGCATACCTCATGTCAGTTGTCTGAAGTTCTCGGACCGGGTTTTCATGGGATGCATGCTGATTGGCTGTCTGATACAGTGGCATCGTACCAAACAATTTGCTCTTGACTTACTTCAAGCCCAAGAGGTTCTTTCCTTTCATGATCACGACATGGGCGGTTATCACTATGCTGAATGCGGTTGCGAAAACCCCTCAGCATATGATGGTGATTCGCTTCTTTCAAGGGTAGTGTTGACCATGCAACCGCTACTGTAGAATTGCGTACTGATATTAGATCGTTGTAGGTATTTTGAGTCGTGCATCTTTGCCGGCACACAGTACATTCTCGGATCATGGTATACGAAGAAGGAATTAGGACAAAGAACTGGCCTTTTTACTGCAAGTGGTTTGGCTGGGGGCATGTTTGGCGGTTTTCTCCAGACGGCTATCTATTCCTCCATGAATGGCCTCCACGGAATGCCGGGATGGAAGTGGCTGTTCATCGTCAGTGCATCTATCTCCAAAGGACGAAAGCGATACTGACAGAAATTCATCAGATTTCCGGAATTATCACTCTACCTGTTGCCATCTACGGCTATTTCTTCTTCCCAGACACGCCGAGTACCACGACAGCCTTTTACCTCAGCGAAGATGAGATCAAGCTTGCTCGAGAACGAGTTCCTATTCGTGAGGAGGGAGAGAAGATTCTTACATGGTCTTTCATCTCCCGCATTCTGCACTCGTGGTATTTCTACGGTTTCTGCTTCTTGTGGATCCTCGGAAACACCTCCGAATCCCAGTCAAACCAGTCCCTCCTCAACCTCTACATGCAATCACACCCCACGGAACATTACACTGTTTTTCAACGCAACAATTATCCAACTGGAGTGCAAGCAGTCGGTGTTGTCAGTACTCTGCTTTGGGCGACTAGTACCGATGTCTGGGGCCGGAGATGGCTGTCTGGCTACTACGTCGCTTTCACGGCCATAGCGAACGCTGCTATCATCCTGGCGCCGACGTCCACTGCAGCCAAGTTCGGGGCCTACTACTGGGCAGGGTCTATTTACTGCATTCAAGCGACGTTCTTCGCGTGGGCCAATGACTCCATGCGCAATGAGTCCCCTGCTCTTAGGGCATGCGTGATTGCCTGCATGAATGCGGCGGGTAACTGTTTTCAGGCATGGTGGCCGCTCATCTTCTTCCGAGCAGATGATGCACCCGAGTTTAGGGTGAGTAGTCAGAAGCATGAATGTGTCTCATCAAGAATTCTCAACTGACATTTTGGACAGAAAGGAATGATTGCGATGATTGCCGTTGGCGCTACAATGATGATTTGGGTCACCGTCCTCATTTTCATGGATAGACGGCTTTCCAAGACGCAGATCCAGGTTATTGAGGCCGTAGACGCCGACGGCCATGCAGAGGCGGGGCTTAGCGCGGTCAAGAACGTTGACAGCAGAGATAAGGGCTCGACAGACAAGTAGAAGTGGGCGGCTTGAGACCAATGGGATATCCTCCGTGTACTGTATCAAGTTTGTAGTCCTGGGTCTTTTCAGCCCATTACCACCAACACTCTGTTTTCATTCGCTCCAAGCTAAACGCGCTGCTTGCCAAACACTCGCTAGGGCATTGTGTTGCTGGTGTATCCGTATGCCCCAGCCTTTTAGGCAGAAATCGTAAGCTGACCGGCCATAGCTGCTCTTCATCGTCCCTAGTCGCATCCACTCGATAGTAACCGACGTTCAATCATTGGCCTGTTCGGTTGGGTTTCCCGGAAGAGCTGCTAATGATACCATACGTCTCCACCAGCAATTCATCAGCTACCTACTTCGTACACGGGCACCGACGAGGCACTTTGACTGGAGGATATTTGAACGCACGAGTATGCTCATTCTTTGTGAGAAAGATTTGTGAAGAATTCGCCTAAATCTCCTCTTGTTTGCCCTACGTCAACAGACTGCGCGTTCCTATGTGTGTTCTTGCCGTGAGTCTTTCTGTTTCGGTTACCAAGTAAACCCAATCATCATAGTCCAAGAGGTTAACTCATCGCAGTCCCGTTATCGGATCGAAACACGCAGCCTTTGAAGCTGCTCAGAGATTAGAAATTTCCGCACCGGCATAGACAGGTCTATGCTAGTTCTGAGATCTATGGTATGTACAACGGATGTTTTCAATTATCTGCACAACCTCACACATCCGCAATCATACATCGTGCTTCTCTAATGTGATGGGTAACCATGCTCCACGACTTCAAGCTGACAACGGTTATCGCAGAATTGTGAAATCCCCTCTCTTTGATCCGTGTTGAAACTGTGCGTAGACAGCTTTTTGGTTTCCTTCAAGCTTCAACTAGCAAAATTTGAAGATGCCGTTCAAAGACGTGGCCGCTTTCTACGCCAGCTCATTCCAACCCCCGAGTACATGGGTCGCAGTTTTGGGTGTCTCAGCCCTGGTAAGTCGCGACAAACCTGTTTGTGCCACTTGAGATGACTTAAAAATCACAGACTGTGGCATATTTTGCGTCTTTGTGCATTTACAATCTCTTCTTTCACCCTCTTTCCAACTATCCTGGCCCTCGCCTCGCTGCTGCAACCCCTTTGTGGCTCGTATCGGCTATCATTGGAGGCAGACAGCCCTTCGATACCCTCAAGCTGCACGAAAAGTACGGCCCGGTCGTCCGAACTTCTCCGAATGGTCTGTCATATAGCGACACTCCTCAATGGAAGGAGATCTACGCACCCAAGGCGGGGCAGCTCGAGTTCGCGAAGGACCAGAGATTTTTCGCTGGATTCCGGGGCCGGCACCTTATTCTCAACGCCGACAGACGTTACCATCCGTTCATCCGGAAATTGCTTGCACCCGGGTTTTCTGAGAAGGCAATGAGGGAGCAAGAGGCAGTGCTCAAAGAATTCGTTGACCTCATGTTTAGGAGAGTGCAGGAAGACGGTCAAAATGGCACCCAGCCAGTAGACATCCTGAAGTGGTTCAACGTGAGTGCTCTTGCCGGTCTTCGAGCCGTACGCTGTGCTGAATAAAACTTAGTTCTTGACCTTTGACTTCATCGGGTTTCTCAGTGAGTCTTCTTCTAGCTAAACCGTTTTCGCCCCTCAGTATCTGACTCGGCTTCATCAGCCTTTGGACAGTCGTTTGACTGTCTCACAACATCCACTCTCCATGTCTGGGTCAAGATGTTCCTGTCTTTGGCCAAGTTCTTTGCTTACTACCAAGCGATCTCTTATTTGCCATTCCTGCTTCGGTTCCCCGTAGGGCTCTGGTTGTTTCCACTGAAGGTCCTCTCGGACGCGAAGACCCTGACACGGCTTCAAGAGGTATGTGTTCTGTAAGCACCGCGGGATGGGTGCAAGCGGCTAATGACAGTCCAACAGGAAATGGTCAATCATCGTCTTGAAATACAACCGACAGTGCCGGACTTTATGGACAAAATGATTGCGGCCTATAAGTCAGGCAAGATGTCTTATGACCAACTGGAGGGAAATTCGCAGCTTTTGATTGCCGGTGGAAGCGAGACAACCTCCACTCATTTGGCAGGTGAGTTGTGCGCTGCTGGTTGGCTTACGACCAGCATGTCTCAAAACCCTGGACTGATGTGAATGGAATCATAGGTCTCGTTTGGCTCCTCATGACAAATACCCGGGTCTTGGAGAAATTGTCCACTGAGATCCGCTCAGCCTTCACACACGAGGATGAAATCACCTTCGCTGGGGTCAATGACTGCAAATATCTATTTGCCTGTATCGAGGAAGGCCTTCGAGTCTACCCGCCATCACCTCAAGCGCATAATCGCATTGTACCTCCTGGGGGTGCTACAATCAACGGCGAATTTATCCCGGAGGGCGTGTCTGTCGGTGTACATATATATGCTGCAAACAGAAGTCCTGCCAATTGGACCCGTCCGGACGAATTCATCCCTGAGCGCTGGCTGGGAGAAGATCCTGAGTTTCACGATGATAAGCGGGACGTTTCTCAGCCTTTCCTGATGGGGCCGCGTATGTGTATTGGAAGAAACTTGGCCTACGCTGAAATCAAGGTTATTATTGCTAGGCTCGTCTGCCAGTTCGACATCGAAAATGTGATGAAGGAAAACTGGATGGACCAGAAAGTGTTCATGGCTTGGGAGAAGATGCCGCTGTGGATCAAGTTGCATCCAGCTAGGAGGTAAAGAAATCACCTCGAGACTTTTTAAGGGTACCTTGGGCTGCCTTATGCATTCATCATGGGTACATGGCATATACAGACTCGGACACACCCACGAACGAGAAACTTGCACTTATCTGTGGGACGTCTTTCTTGGATTCGTTTCTATCTATTTGTTATCCAAGCGTAGGTACAATTTGATCACATTGCCATTCTCAATGCCAGCATCTTGCCAATATCGGGCGTGCCGAGACCCGTGACAGCATCCCAGCCCGGAGCAGTGGGCCATGACGCGTTTGGCACGAGTTTGGCCCCAAATTGAGGTGGGAACTGCTGACTTCCAAACGCCGTTGTTCCCGTACATCCAACGGAAGCGCCAACCTTCACGTCATTAATCGCTTGGAGGCCAGCGCCATACAGCCATGGGTTGATGAATCCCATCGGGGGCTTCCCGGCTTGAATGAGAGCGGCATTCACCATACCAACCGTGCCGGCCCAGATCGGTGCCGCTGCACTAGTTCCTTGGAAGCCGCCGAGCTGACCGCCGGTGAAGAACGTCGCGTTGAAGCTTTGGGCGCTCACGTCTGGGAAGCCTCTACCTGACGCATTGAAGAGGCCCTGGAAGTTGTTGCCAACTGTCTTGAGGTATGGAGGAACAGCTTGGTCTTGGTAGGCTGGCCTGGCGAACTTGTCCGAAAATCCACCGCTCGAGAAGGGGAATGCTTGCTCAGGAGCCACATTCTTGGTTCCGCCAACGCCGGTGACGAAGGGGCATACCGCGGGGAAGACTGGATTGAACCGTGTACTGGCGGTGCCGTCGTTAGTGACGCACGTGTTTCCTGGACCAGAGTCTCCCGAGGCCGCGAACATGGTGACGCCTCTGGCACCAAGGGCACCAAACTGGTTGCAAATCTGTTGAATATAGCCGTCAGGCAGAGACTGTTCGTTTTCGCCGAAACTTGTCGTGATAGTATGAGGTAGCTGGTCGTCAGGAAGCTTCAGCATGGCATCCAGCCAAATAAGCCATGGCTCCGTGGTATCCCCAGGTTGACCTCCCAACTCCAGCTTGATGGGACCATCACCGGCGACGGCAGTGACAATGTTCGGTACGGGGTTCGAAAGAGAAGCAGTGTATTGCATGTCAAAGTTTAATTCGGCGTTTGACAATTGATTTTGGTCTTGGCTCGTGACGCCGCCGTTGATGCTTAAGAAGGAGAAGTTGACCCCGGTGGACGGCGGGTCGATGTTCTTCGCGAAGAGGGCGAAGTCTGCAAATTTAGGGACCTGACTTTGCGAGGCGTATACGCCGAGACCACGGGCTTTGCTGACAGGAACATTCGCAGGGACATTGTAGAGTGCTCTGACGCAGCTGGGTGTGACGGTTCGGTTGCACGTCGCGTCAACTTGGGCTCGGGACAATGATGGTGGAGGATCGACGGCTGCGGCTGATCTCCACAGGGGTTAGTTTGTCACCCCAGAGAAGGCTCTCTTGTGCTTGCGAAGCTCTTCGGACGATAACGCGTTGTCGGTGCTCGGAGTTGGAGGTCCTTGATGCATCATCGGATGCGAACAAAACCGCGTCGTCGGGGATATCAACGAAATCTTGGCCTTCAATTCCAACGGCAACGAATACTTCAGGGTTCTCAAGACCTCTTTCCCACTATCGGCATGTCGAAACCAAGAAAAGTCGGCGTCCAGCAGCCTGTTGGCTTTCTTTACCGTAGTGGTCACCCGAATCCAGTGGCCGTCGCTAACAACCGCGGATTGATCGAGACTTCCCTGGTTCAATAGCCAGTTGACCACCATGTCCCGAGATCCATCGTCAGGCATGAGAAGGGCCTGCGCCTCCTCCCTCGAAAGATGCTTCCCATACAATTCATGGCCCGGTGTTGAGACGCTGTACAGTGCTTTGTGTACGTGATCGGTTCGGTCAACGGCTATAGACAGTTGGAACTGATGTTGAGGATCGGCCAGTCTGAATCGCGTCCATCCTAGCGGCAACTCTTTGATGTATTCGACTTGCACTTGTCTTGATGGAAGTGCCTTAATGAGAGTGGCGTAAAGCAAAATAATCACCGATGAGACCAGCATCTTGAAGGATCGGGTCGTGCCCGGCACAATAACCCGAGACGAATTAGAGAGCGTGCAAAGAGGAGGAGCGAGCACAAAGATGCCGCCGGCCGGTGGGATGAACAAGCCGAAGAACAAATATTTTAACGGCATATATCGAAATAAAAGAGAGATCGGAAAATTCTCCCGTGCCATGCCACGCGGAGCCCGCGCCGCGCGCATGTTTCGCGGCTCGCACGTCTCGGACTCGACACCAAAATTCCGGGAAAACTTAATTTCGCCCAAGCCAACGATCTCGAAAGTCGCCGGCGGGACGAGGAGAAACGTACTCCAAGCTCCCCACAACAACCCTGGCGGGCGCGGTTGTGGGCTCATCTGACATTGCAAGTCTCAGGACACCAGCGCCGATTGCTTGACAAGGGGTTTGCACGTCCATCGGATGGACGGTTCATGCGCGGTACCTGTCATGGGCAGGCTTGCAGGCCAGCATTACTGTGAATAGTACTCGGACCTCCCAATGGTATTGCATCGTGCCTGGCGCTAGGCCCCGGAGTTTAAGGATGTTCCCGCTCCCAGCATGTTCGAGACAGTGGCGCGGCAAACATTATTTCTCCTCAGATTCAAGCCCTTCAAATGGACCTAAGCTTGGTTTACCGGGCTCAAAGAAGCCTCATCGGCTGCCAATTGAAGACTAAGCAGAGTAAAAGTCATCCAATCATTCGGGATCAATGTAGAGCAGACTTCTTTTCCCGCGGATCCCACGGGCTCATTGAGCTACACATTCACGCATTTGTACTAAGGCTGAAGGTTGTGCCTTTCCTCGAGGCGTGATTTAGTCTGCGCTAACTACCATAATACCGAGAATGTCCTCAGTCTTGAATGAGAAGGTCAACATATCAGCGTTCCGCAACATTGTTGACATGCACGCAACTCGTGCAGCAACATACTGTTGATGTGTTGATCTGTCATCGCAACACGGCGTAAATCGGAGAATAGTGGTGCTGACTAGTTGTTTGGAATAATTAAGCTTCCACTATGTCTGAACTACTGCTGTACGAACAGTTCCAGCATACTTAGTACGCGTAATATTTGTAGTATTTTCGCTTAAAACTACACTTCGACAGGCTTGCGACGAGGAAGGCCCCTGTTCTCAGCCAACTCTAAACCTAGCCATGGTTCGAGGATGGGTGGCCCTGATAGATGTCGGCGGTGCAACCTTCGGGTTATTTGATAAAAGAGGCTTCTTCCGAAGTCGTCGCGTTTCGCTTGGCGGCCATAAGCATTTCGCCGATCGCTGACCTGTTGGCCCGCACATCAACCCGAATACGGTACCCAAACAAGTGTTTCCCAACTCAAATCATTCAATTGTTTACTATGTAAGGCGTACAAACCTGTAGGCCTATTTTATGGTCTAGCTCAAGTCCCAGGGATTATGTTGGGTGCGTGCCGACCTTGTTGCGATTCACCTCAGGAATTCGATACTCGCTGCCCCTCTCCCTCCTGACGGTTGCCCAGAAGTCATACCCTCGGTCTCGCAACCTTGTCTTCCGCTCCTCTCTCTCCCGATTGTCGATTCGTTGCCGACGGCGTTCCCTTCTTTTCTCGGGAACAACCTTCTTAACGCCCGACCACGCGAAAACGACGACCTTCTTGCCGCCCTTGTATCCACTCCGCACGACCTCCTGGACACGCGAGCTAAAGGCGCCGACAAGAGCCGCCACGATAAGGAAGGTAGATACCGGCAACGAGATTGCCCCGATATCCCGGAGAGACGGTAGCGTGCCTTTGGTATCATCCCAGTCCGTGGTGTTCATGCCAAAGAGGCCGGTGAAGAATGAAAGCGGCAGAAAGATCACGGTGAACGTCGTGAAGATCATGACCGACAGGTTTTGTGAGGATGCAAGTTCGGTCTGTAGACGGGACCAGCGGACCTCGTCCACTTGAGCCTGACGCTGGACCATTTCGAGAAGTTTCTCGTACTGCAATACGTACCTTATGTGAGCAAGCGCGTAGGTACCCTGAAGCATGTAGAACATTACTTACATCGTTACGTGTCGTGTCTACACGTTTCAACATCTCAGCCGTCTGACTTCGGTATTCGTCCAACTTGCCGAGAGCCTCATCAAGGTACATCCTCCCATTCCGAGTCTGCATCTTCAGCTCTTCGCTCTCAAATATGCTCTTCATATTTTTGACCGCTGCATCCTGCGCTTCAAAGAGTCTTTCAAGCGACTTCAACTCGTCCTCCAAGTCTCGGAGTTCCATGAGAGCAGACGTGTTTTCGCGGTTCTCGCGCTCGGCCTCTTGAAGCTCTCTTTTATGGCGTTTCTTGATGGACTCGGGTCGATTGCTTTCCGAGTCAGAATCGGCGCCTACATCTTTGAAAGTCTGCATGCGAAAGCGCTTCAGCGAAGAGGTCATGCGTTCGGTCTATGCAGGTCAGCGAGGGCTAGAGGCCGAATATGAGAGAAAGCGGCACTCACAAGCATGCTTATTGCCTCCTCAAAGATTCTAAATACCTCCAAGTCGGGATGGGAAGCTCGATCAAGTAGGACCGTGACAGCATGTAAGACTACGAATGCCGCCAGGTCCAGTGCATTTTCGCAACGACCTGTCAGGTCGCCGTTAAGTTCGTTGTAGACACTGTTTCTCAAGTCTGCTTGACCGAACAAAGGGCCCTCCTTTGACTTAGACTCCCTCTTTGAAAAGAACGTCGTCAAGGTTTCTATTGATCCGTTAAAATCACCTTCCGTGAATGCGTCATTCTCGTAGAAACTCACTTTTGTCAATGGCCCACAGCCATAGCTGATCGACCATGAGAACTTTTCCATCTTTGATAACCTCTTCCAGATCCTCAGTCTCATCATCGCTGTCATTATCCTCTTCCAACAGTCCAGTGCTTGAAGGCGACAACCTGTCAAATGGACTCCCGGTGGATCCAATAGTCTGCCTCCTCGTCAAAGTCATCACTTCCCGGTTAACACCACCAGAAGCCCGGTCTTTCGTCAGCTTGTAGAGCATCTGGTCATCGTCTCGTGCCCATGTATCTCTTAGCGACGGGTATGCGAACTGGTCCAGCGTGCGGCGGTAGTTCAGTGGAGGGTCGTAGCCGATGTACTCCCAAATCATCCTCAACTCTGGGGACTCCAGGTCGGCTATTTCGCGGGGGACGGGACGTGCCCGACCATGTTGCATGCGGCGCAAGATAAACTTCCTCCTTTGAAGGACGTCTACGTAGGTGTCAAAATGAAGATAAGGCATATACAAGTACAGGTAGGAGGACGACGGTCCAGGTGAAGGGCTGACGCGACCAGAGAGATTAGGCGATGGGTGTGGGGAAGGAGCTGGAGATTGGGTCAGTTTGGATGGTCACTCATCTTCGCAGTTGTCGGGTTATTACCTGAACCAGCGGGTATATAGCTGCAGCTCGGTTTCACGAAGGATGCTTGTGATTGAGAGTGCCTTCCGATGACATGCTTTGCCGTCCAATTATCCTTGTTGAAGACCTTTGCGAAACTCGGATCATGGGGATTCGCAAGAACCCGGAAAACATCCTGAAACAACATGTACAGTTAGAGAGAGCCCCAAACACGATTTATGTGGACGCACTTTAACCCAAGAGGGATTCGTATAAGGGGTATGGATCCACATGAACTTCCTTGCTAAAGGATCGGGCCTTGAGAACCCAGCAGCTGCTGTCAGATCCTCCATGGCCGAAACTCGAGACTGCCTATCTTGACGCCTAGACAAAGGCTCTGAGTGGCTCTTTTCGACGCCAATCTCCATAGCAGGTCCTAGTCCTGGCCCAAGCTCTGGAGTCTTGGGAGACAATTCCAATTCTGTCGGATCGGATCTCGTACTCTCAGCGTTACTACTTCGGCTCGAAGGGCGGTTGAATCCTGGCGGTGAAAGTGGTGGGACAGTAAGGGAACCCATCCGCTTCATCGTATCAACTGGCAAAGAGTTGGAGCCTCCGGCCATAGGAGGTCTAGTGACAACTATTGGCGGCGACCCTTGGCTCTCCGACTCAGAAGTTCTCGGTCGGCTCCCGGCGTTCGAGGATGACCTGAACAGCCTGTTGCCCAACTCTTGCAGCCCTGGCAGAATACCAAGACCACTACTGCTTTGCTGTGAATCTTCCTGAATTTGCGAGTGAGAGACAGAATCTGGTCGTGGCCGAAGCGTGGTTCTCCTCAGACGCTCCTCCAAACACCTCTCCGGACCTTTTTCCAGAAATTCCTCAAGATGAAGCTTCGTAAAGTAAAGTCGGATATCAGACTCCAGTTGCGCATCAGGATCATCGTAAAAGCCAATGATCTCGACCTTCACATGCCTTTTGAGGCTGAGAGGTGTATGGATGTACTCAGAGCTGAGATCAGTAGCCTTCCTGACCGCGGCAGCAAGTTCTGTCAAGTAGCTGTCCATGATTTCTGTGTTTCCTTGTCCAAATGATGCGCAGTTGGTGTGTTCGCTGTCAAGGGCAAACACGCGCTCCTGGCGAACACCGACGAGTGACGACTTGATAGAGACGATAGGAGCACCAAATCGGACTTCCTTAATAGTTCCATGATTTTTCGATCCCGAGCCGGATAGTTGGGAGTCAATGGTCTCATAAAATGTCCAAATCCTCAACTCGCTTGCTATAGTTGCAAACTCCTCATGCATTCGTAAGAGTGGTTTGTGGCCCAGTCTCAATTCGTCTGAGATGGAATGTGGCAATGGATGTTGCAGACGTAGCAGGCGTTGGATGCTGTCTTTGAGATTGTTCATGGAAAGATAACTTGATCCGCGATGTGGAGTGGCTGGCGAAAGATGATCAATATGCCGAGTCATGCGAGTGGTTGAAGATACTCACCAAAAAATGTAGCACCGTGGCAGTTGTACATGAAAGGCTTATAGTGTGGATTCTTCGTGGCTCTCAGAAGCGCCAACTCAACCACCAAACCTCCAACACTGTGGGCTACGAAGAATAAGGGACGAGATCGTTGCTAAAAACCAATTAGTTTCATCCAAGCCCGCATGCCAGGTTCGCGATACACACATTTCCGTACCTGACATTCCAAACCTGCTCGATCAAGTCGTCCGCCAATTCTTCCAATGTCACTCCTTCGACCAGCTCTCGATGCCGATAAAGCAGCACCCTGGCCTCGCTGACTTCTTTCCTAATACCCTGCCGCACCCAAAGATGCGCTGCCTTTGGAAGATGTCTATTGATCGTCGGAGATAGTATGCTTGCCCCGGCAAGCTGCTTCACGGCAGTCGGCGGCACATCCTCACCGGGCCGCCCGAAGTATCCCTCCGGAAGTGGGTCGCGGGCCCAAGTCTCCACGGGATCTGCGCCGGGACACGGTACGCAGACAATGTCAACCAAAGTCTCATTGTAACCGCGTCCATTCACATCGCCGTCAATATGGGCGAATCCAGGATGCGGGTCCCAATGTGATGATCCGCTGTGCGGCCGTGGTGTTTCTGGCTGTCCGTAATGTGTCTCCTCTGACGTCTGGTGTAGGGCAGAGTCGCCCGGTCGGACGCGATCAGGGCTGTCGTCTACAGCGGATGCGACTTCATCGAGGGTCGCGACTTCAGTCTCATGTGTCCAATCTTTTGACGGCTCCATGATGCTTCGTAGTCTTCAGGACATCTGGCGATTCACAATCTTTCGCACAAGAGAATGAGCAAGAAAATGAAGAGGCTGAAGCCTGCCACGAAATTGCGCCTGTCGCGGGTATGGCCGGCGCAAAATATGCCCCAGAGCTGGTCAACACCCTGGTCCATTTTGGTCATCGGTCGCGTAGGCATCAGCCAGCCGCCTGTTGCTTATGCACCTCCATCAACCAACAACGCGAACCACCCCGGCAGCTTAGCCTGCAGGTTTACCACCAGTTAGGCGTTTTTAGTGAGATGCGTGCCTGTCAAGTCTCGGCAAAAGTGCCGATCAACGCTTGAGTGGGTGAGACGGAAAACCTCCAGCTTCCTCAACGGGAGAACAGCGACTGAGACTTTATGGAACCTCGCGTTCAATTGAATACTGCTGTCTCACGTTCGCGTCGTACGACTGTGGACAATAGAAACGCCTCACCCGCCCTTTCAGTTGGTGCTGATTGAGGCTGACGGGAGACAACCATCTTAGCCACAGCCGCCGTCGCATTTTGGGTGGCTCTATTGACCAGGTGACGGGCCGAAGCTGACCAAGAGGATCTAGCGTTGCAGATCCGCCTGCAAGTCACCTCGTGTCACACGCAATGTGGATGGGTGACTTGCTGCAGGTGTCAGGCTGAGCTGCAAGTTGCGACTCGTTCCGCTATCCGATTTAATCTGTTGTTCCTCCCGTTGGAATTACTGAAGTTGCGATTCGTTGGTTTCCCCCTTGAACAGAAAACCCCAGGCACAGTAGACTACCAATTCACAACGAAGCATTCCTAGGCGAGGTGCTTCAAGCCGATACCAATTTAAAAGACGGAGCTCTTGTGCAGTGCTAGGGAGCGCACATAACAGTTGAGCGAAAGTGAGCGAAAGCTAAGAGGCGTCAACTCAAAAAGGTCCGTGTATGCAATAATTGGCAGTTTGAACAGTTAAGTCGGGCCGGTAATGGAAAATTGTGATCATTCAAGTCACGTTCCAACGCACACCTTGGCCAGCATCGCAGCAGTTCAACAATAACTTTGGTGGTTGAGTGCAACGATACTGCATATCTCATTTGTATCAAGCGAAAAAGATCTCTTAGCAATATCAGGTGTCCTCAACTTTGATTCATATTCTTTACGTCTGAAATTTACCCCGTATTTACGGGCAAGATATGCGCTAGAACCGCAGTTCATCTCGTTCAATCGACTACGTTGCCACCTTATCTCAGCGGTTTCGTCCAATCTTTCTCGGCTCTCTACCGAGTCAATGAGCGCTTGGTAAGTGAAAGTGATGAGCTTCATGACTTGCAAGTAGCTATTGAGTGCTTCCCGCATTGACAAAACCAAGACCTCGGCAAAATCCTCCGGGCCAAGTTTGCCGTATGAGAAAGTAGGAGCCATCGCATCTTCGGCCGTTGATGTATCTGTGCGCAGCTGCAGCCAAGCGGGTTCTCTCCGTTGACCAGAGACGTACGTAGGCGAAGAGCGTCGGAAGGCCGTTCATTCGGTCTGTGTATGGGGTTCAACCACTCGACAGCGCGTCACAGCGCCAATTTTAGAATGACAGTATTTCGCCCGCACCCCATGTCCCTTCCGAAAGTTGCACCGTCTGTCTCTTCTGTTTCCCTCTTCGACTTGACAACATCGTTTAATCTTACCGGCCTCTGAAGAGGTGATATTTCGGGCATCGTACAAAATCTTATTAACCAGACGCACACGGATTCAGATGAAAGTCTGCGAAGAGTTCATTTAAATCATCTTCGATTTCTCGAATCCGTTCTGAATCTCCGTACAAATGTCGGCCGCGGACCTAGACTCGAACGCGTGGTACATCGTCTCTTCACAACGCTACGTAAACGTCTCCCAGCCCATCGACTCGTGTCTGCAACTTACAAGAGATGGCCCACGAGTATCTTCATGCGATGAGAAGCGGTTCATGGCCTGGCAGTTCGAGCCGGTCGAGTCTAAGAAAGGGCGGTATGTGATGAGGATGAATGGAACCAGCGTGCGAGAGCAGCTCTCCGTCTGTTGGGATTCCGATGAAACGGACGATGGCAAGACAGTTGGATGCATGCGAAGGACGAACGCGGAAGACCCTCAGCTATGGGATATTGTTGATAAGGGGGATGGCACGTACGACTTTCTCAACGCTGCAAACGGGACTGGGCGTGTCCTCGATGTCCACCAGGGATCGAACTTATTTATGGCAAGCAAGGTTGAGGGGACCGGCGACAACAACGGGTCTAGTTCTGCTCAACGATGGATCATGACGAGCGACAGGCCTGTCAATAACCGCGTTTACTCGACAGTTTACCAGTCGGAGGTCAGTTGTGAACATTTACCCAGCCCACATCCTAGGTCCAATAGCACTTCGCTAATTCCTGCAGCCAACTTTCTTTCCGCCGATACCTGGATTTCCCAGCGGCCCTAACGGCCCCACCGGCCCCAATGGAGATTTCTCGCGAGCCGGTCTCTCGTCAAGCGCTGCAGCAGGGATCGGTATCGGAGCTGCTATCGGCGGCATCGCCCTGGCGGGGACTGCGGCTTTGTTGTGGAGAAAGAGGAGATCCCCCAAGACCGTCATCACAGATCAAGAACCGCAGTACCAAGAAGTCGAGCGCGAGCGCGCTTACAGCCCAAAGCCACCGAACTACATGGAGAGCCAGCGGGCGGCTGAAGCAGAAGCGAACCAAGTATTCGAGGCGCCGTACGAGGATCCGGTTCACGAAGTGCCCACAGACGACCTTGCCAACCGGCACGAGCTGCCCTGAGACTATGAGTGGAGGCGTCGCTGGGCAACCCCACAAGGGCATCAGAAGGAGGTGGACATTAATCAGAAATTGTTCTTTTAAAGGCGTCGAGTCGCCATCACATATTACCACTGTAATCTAGTAAATAATCCAGACAGGAACTGGCGAGGTACGGTAATTCAGTCTTCTTCAAAGAGCGACTACATCCCTTAATCAGCCATCAGTTTCGCTGCTTTCTAGTCACAACCGTGTTCATCCACTGTAGCTTGGACCGTTCGGCGTGCTCCCCCGGAACTCCGAACGTGATCGGCGAGAATGCCGATGAGGCGGGAGAGTGTAATTCAGGACAAAAGAGATCATCACGGCTTCAAGTCACGGTGATTAAATGGTTTATATGCGAATGAAATGTCCAGATCGCAATTTCACGAAAGAATATCCAGTGTGTGCAGAAACTCTTCGGGTGTCTTCGTATCGAGGAGTCGGTGAAATGGAAGGCTGGGATTGCGAGGCACGACCTCGATGCGAGAGAGGTACGTATCTTTCACCCCACCATGACGGGGTCGGCCTGAAAGCCGGACGCGGGGTCCTTCGAGACGCGGGGCAGCTCGCCCACGAAGAGCTCACCGATGACAAAAGCTTGAACATAAGAGGCTTATATTCCCATGCTCAAGATAGAACTCAAAGTATCGTAGCATTGCAGCAAAACACTCAATCCACCAATTACCTTGAAAATGTCTTCCTGGTCAGAGAAAAAGTCACAAAACCGCACCCTGCAGATTCTCGACGCTGCTACCAAGGGGCAATATGGCGTTCTCGGTGTCGTCATGTAAGCTCCCCGGAGTTGTCTAATGAGAGCTGGAAAAGGTCTAACCATAGCTCAGCTACAACATCGAGCAGCTTACTGCTGTAGTTAAAGCGGCCGAGGCAAAGAAATCGCCCATCCTGATTCTGCTCTTCCCCTCAGCTGTGACACAGCTCCCTACTCTTGCTTGGGCTGTAGCAGCAGCCATCAAATCATCCAGCGTACCAATCGCATTGCACCTCGACCACGCCCAGGATGAGAACCAGATTAGAGAAATTGCCGGCAACTTGCCATTCGACTCTATCATGGTGGACATGAGCCACTACGACCACGAAGAGAACTTGGCCAAGACCAAGGTTCTCACGCGCGTCTGCCACGACCACGGCATCGCCGTTGAGGCCGAGAGTGGACGGATCAACGGCGGCGAGGATGGTATCGCGGACACCGGCGACCTGGAAGGTAAGACGCACGATTCTGTAAAATTCGAAAGAAAAACCTAGCTGACTGGGTCTTGTAGCTCTTTTCACCAGTCCCGAGGAGGTGGAGGACTTCATCAATGCCGAGATCGACCTTTTGGCCCCCAGCATCGGCAACATCCACGGCGACTACGGCCCCAAGGGTCCCCAGCTTGATTACGACAGACTTGCCAAGGTCAATAAGCAAATCGACAACCGAGTGTTGATGGCGCTGCACGGGACGAACGACTTCTCTCCTGAAATCATGAAGCGCTGCATAGAGAACGGCGCGATCAAGCTCAACGTGAACAAGCTCCTACTAGAGGCATGGAATGTCCATCTTAAGCAGAATGTGAACAAGCCGTTTACACAACTGATTGAGGACGGCATAGAGATATTGCAAAAGGAGACCGAAAAGTGGATCGATATTTGCGGCAGTGGAGGCAAGGCGTAGTGCTGCCGGGAGCATTCAAGAAGGCTAGAAGATAGGAGGGAAGAGAGAAGTATCACATGCCTACTACTATTACCCAGCTATATATAGCCATGTATGATTGAGACGGCGAGGACATTACAGAGGAAGGCTTTGATAGATAGAGAGAGGTGTTAAACAAACAGCGAAAAGGCAAAAAGAATACCATGCGGCCAGTGTGGATTGAACACACGACCTTCAGATTAAGTGAATGAAGTTAACTTCAGTCTGACGCTCTCCCAACTGAGCTATGTCCGCCGCTGGTTGTTGTTAAAGATTCAGGTCGTAATTGAGAATATGGATCATTCTAGGGTTGGAAGCCCTACGAGGCGTTGGGCCCACTTCTTGCGTCCGGATGGTCTCCATGGCCGACCAAGCAGCGTGGATGCAACCTCTGTTACAGATTATGTCGGGCCCTTTCTCTCTTTGTGATAGATCGAAAACGTCTAACTTCGCGGTCTTTCCCGGCAGTATGATCAAATTGCTGATTTGGAAGAAAACTGGTTGACAGCGCGTTTCGTGGACGAAGCCTCCACAATCCGTTCCTCCCACCGCGTCTAGCAGTATCGATGAGTCCATTCATGTTAAGTATTCACTGTCACTCAGAGGCACTATCAATGCAGTAACTATTGACGTCTGTCTCAATTCTTTATTATTTCTATAGTTAGTTTATCCCAACTGTCCGATGAGGCCTCATCCATTACGCACGCTGGCTCAAAACGTACCCAAACGCCTCGTCCAATATCCTCAGTCCCTCGTCAATGTCCTCGGGCGCAACAGTCACAGGCGGCGCCAAACGAAAAACGCCGCCCATACCAGGCAAATTAACAATGTTGCAAGACAGACCCAGCTCCATGGCTCTGTCAGAGACAGCCTGCCCCAACTCTGACCCAGGAGCCTTCGTCTTCGCGTCTGAAATGATCTCGATACCCTGCAAGAGACCGCGACCGCGGACATCGCCAATGCACCAGTACTTCTCCTGAAGCTTCAGCAGGCCCGCGCGCAGCTGGGCACCGCGCTCAGTGGCCTTCTGGCAGATGTTGTCGCGCACGACGATCTCAAGAACCTTGTTACCGACGGCAGCTGTCAGGGGATCGTTGAGATGCGTAGTGAGCCACAGGAAATTTGCGTTCTTGCACCCTTGCGCGACTTCCGCCGTGGTGCTGACGGAGGCGAGAGGAAGACCGCATCCGAGGGTCTTGGACAAGCAGAGAATGTCAGGGACTGCGTCGTCGTGCTCGAAGGCAAACATCTGGCCCGTACGTCCTACGCCGGTCTGCGCCTCGTCAAGGATGAAAAGCATGCCGCGCTTGTGGCACTCGTCGCGCAGGCGCCTCAGGTAGCCCTTGGGGAGATCGAGGATGCCGCCGGTGGAGAGAATCGGCTCCATGATGAACGCCGCCAACGATCCGACGCTTTGCCTGTCAATCATTGACCAGCCAAAGTCCATTTCTGTCTCCCAGTCGTAAGACACGTCTGGCTTGCGGAAGATCGAGCGGTAGGCGTAGGGGGCGGGGAAGGCGAGTTGGCCGGGCATGGCGGGGCCGCCGTTCTTGCGGCCGGCGGAGTAGGTTGCGGAGCCGGAGCCGGATGTGAGGCCGTGGTAGCTGGCGGACATGGCGACGATTTCGAACTTGCCGGTGTGGAGCTTGGCCATCTTGATTGCGGCCTCCGTTGTCTCTGATCCGGTGTTGAGGAAAAAGGACTTGGGCCTGAGTTAGCTACTTTCAAACGTATGAAGGATGAAGCAAGCGCACCTTCTCAAGGGGCGCAGGGAGAAGCTTGCCGAGTCTCTCAGCGAGATCAGCGACTGGCTGTGTGATCATGTTGCTGAGCAGGTGGTCCAGCTCAGCGACGTACTTCTGTACGACCTCAACGATTTCAGGATGAGAATGGCCCAAAAGCGAGCTCATTTGGCCGGACGTGAAGTCCAAAATCTGGCGACCGTCCGCATCGTACAACTTCGTTCCCTTGGCCTTGGTGATGATAATAGGCGAGTACGGGACGCCCGTGGACATCAAGTACTTGTCGGTCTTGGCCCAGAAGGCCGCGGTGCTTTCGGAAGCCATGACGAAGGCAATATTATCGATATTATTGTGTTTACTGAGAGCGGCCGGAGTGTCTCATTGAGTTGCACAGGACAAATGAAGCCTTCTTCGACCTTGAGTATTTATTCTCGTGATAAGAGGCCAAAGGCTTGATAGGTTTACCGCGGAAAGCGGGGCCATGAGGGGCCGGGGACCAGTTGCCCGTGGTAAACCACCTTCCACCCCGCGGACAAGATTGCCTTTGGCCCACACGCCTAGGTAAAGTTCCTCTACATCCCAAAGAAATCGAGTAAATTACAATAGTAGATCGACAGAAAACCATCGTTGGCGTCTAGCTGTCCGGCGATGATCCCCCCACACAGTGGCAACCATACATCAGGATAAGCAGGACTTGACAAACTAGGAGAAATTGGCGGCAAGCATTAGGCGCTCCAGATAGCATCCTGACAATTGAATCCGACAATAACAGGAGCAATATTATTGTCTGTGATCTTGATGACGAGTTGCTGTTTGTTCCCTTTCTGTATGCATGTTTTTCTTTTCAATTTGCTCTGACATCCCAAGTCAAACTAGAAGTCAGGCCGTCCAAATCTGCATAGATTGAGGACCTTTCCAACTTGATATGGTTTGGTCACTCAGGTTTCCTCATGCGCTGAGAACCTTGAGTGTGGCAGCATCGACGACAGGGCCCGCGGAGGCGCACGCTCCTAAATGGTCCCCTGGGAAACAAGAACCGCACAGTAGTGGAAAGCAACTGACACATATAGGCTGATTTCTTACTCATCATTCTATACGCTGTGCTGTAGTGCCTAGGACAATCAATGACATTGCTGCCATTGGCGCGAGTGGAAGACTTGCTGCAGGAGGCCGACCATTTGCCCCGCATTCAATCCATCCTGTGTGCCATGGTTTCATTGTGTCGTGAGCCGGACATAAAATGATAGCAGTGTGTAAGTTTTTGCTTCAATTTCTCCCCGAATATTTTAAGTCTATCTCTACTGGCAAACTTCCATGGCTTGTTAGACCATCATGCGATTCGCAGCCACCCACCGGCTTGATCCCGACGGCGATGTCGAGCTCATCCTGCGAAACCCGGACGCGCCGTTTGCAGTTTGGGATGATTCTGAGGATGCAGCTGTGCAGACCATGAGCGCATGGTACGTTATGAAATATTCGGATGCTACATGTAGGGGAAATTCATCCGCTGATAACATCGCAGCAAGCCCGAATTCCTCGTTTCGATCGAATCAATGTCTCCGCCTGAACTGGAGCCTCCGGCTCAAGAAAAGCCCACAGAGGGGTACCTCTCCTATCTTAGGTGGGCAAGCCGTAGCAATGATCAGTTCCAGGAGGCCCCCTTCCCGAAGGATCTCCTCGATATCGACAACCCTTTCGAGGTAGACGGTTTCGGCGAAGGATTGCCGCACAAGTTCCTTCTTTCGTCACGACACCTCATGTTGGCTTCTCCCGTCTCCAAGAAGAAACTCTCCGGACCGTGGAAAGAGTCTCTGAACGACCAAAACAGCAATCTCCGGTACGTCGAGACGACTGATTGGGATGCCCAAGCCCTACTCATTCTGCTTGCAATACTCCATGGCCGCACTTACCGGGTACCCCAAGATTTGGACCTCGAAATGCTGGCGAAGGTAGCAACCTTGGTTGATTATTACGATTGCCGTGAAGCCGTCCAAACGTATGGGGATATTTGGACTGGAGATCTCGAAGGAAGCATACCTGAAAGTTGCAACCGTGATTTGGTCCTAAGCATTCTTGTGTCCTGGGTTTTCTCAAATGAGACAATTTTCAATCAGACTACAAGGACAGCCACCATCGAGAGCAAAGGCCCTATGCCCACACTGGAACTGCCCATCCCCCAAAGAATCGTCGGTAAGTCTGCGTTACTATTCAGAACGTTGGGCAGTCAGTATTAAGATAGTTCCAGAGGAGATTGAGAGCCGGCGACGGAAGGCAATGGATATGATGTGCACTCAGCTCCAAGAGGTTCTCTTCGCTCTCCGCAACGGCTTAATGGGGTGCGACTTCACATGCTGTTCCACGTTACTCGGCGCGTTGACGAAGCAAATGCATGAATGCAATCTATTGGAACTTTCACCAGAGTCGGCCTGTCTTGGATATGGGATAGCGGACACGGCAGCTGCGTTGCGTGCTTTCCGATCACCAGTATGGCACGATAGATATCGGCGTTTACATGGTTGTAAGCTTACCGAGAAGATCTTTGACGGTAATTGTTCCAATTTTGGCGAGGTTGAAGAAGGGATGTGTTTGGATGACCTTAGATAGGCCGCATCTTGAGGGCTCGACAACGGCCTTGCCGAGATATAGTACTTTAGAAGTTTGGGTGGGGCACGGTTTGTACACAATGACTGGTCACACTTTAACTTCTCCAATAATTAGCTTCCCATGCCATAGGAGCTACTGCTGCCACAGGGTCATGAAATCATTTAGTCTATGACAAGATATAATGTTTAAGCTGGTTTTGCTGATTTCAATTCGCATAAAAGAGGCTTCTTTTGCCACAATGTGTACACCTTCATATTATTCCAGTCGAAAGATTCATCCATCAGTCGGACGTCGAAATTTAGGAAGAGGGATGCTAGAAGCTAACACGAGTTAGCATGTCATGTTGAGACAATTGACTCTTTACAAAGTAGTCTGTTGAAGTCTCAAATATACTGCTTACCAGCCGAAGTTCATGCATAGCAAGATCCTTGAAAATGACATTAGCCCAGGGTACTTAATAAAGGATCCGAAGTCCACACCTTTCCGATACAATTAAATGGTCCCATGAGGAACGGCTTAGCCATATCCAACCGGTCGTTCTCGAACTCTGGGTCGCGGAGCCATCGTTCAGGATGGAACTCGAGAGGATTCCTGAAATACTGTTCCTGGGTATGCGTAGATAGAAAGTGAATGCCCACAGTGGTGCCCCCAGGAATCCATTCTCCGCAGATTTGAGAACCTCCTTTTGGAATTACTCGGGGTAACATGATTGGTAGCGGTGGATGCAGACGAAGCTGTGGCGAGGTTAACGAGATCTTCCTTCAACATAAAAGTAATCATCACAGAAGCATGAACTTACACCTTCTAGTATTGCTGCTTGCAAGTACGGCAGACTTGCCAATGCCTCAAGTGACATATCTTCGGATGTTGAAAACCTCGAACGAACCTCACTGGTCACCTTATTCAGATGTTGTGAATTCCGAAGAAGGTAAAAGGTGATTGCGGAAAGCGCTGACGCGATGGTTTCTGTTCCTGCTGTCATGAATAGGAACCCATTGGCGTATTGTTCTTCCATCGTCAAGCTTTCGGATTCTTTTTCCATTCCGAGGATCCTAGACCACAAGTCCGGATGTTTAGGCTCGCGCTTTAGTCGTCTTTCGACGCGCTCAGCGCAATACATCCAGTTCTCAATCTGTTTCTTCTGCACAGTCGGATTGTACTTGAGGAACGCGTCTGCTAGTAACCTCGCAGCTCGACTATGGGTCTTGACCCCGAAAAGGAAAGTGGCAGCTTTCACGGAGCCAAAGATGGACTCGACCCATGGAGAACACTCCCCTTCTTCAAGCATATTGAGGTCCTCGTTGAAAGTCAAGTCACCCATGATGTCAAATGTCGTGCAGTTGAAGTATTTCACCATGTCGATGGTATTTCCAGCGACAGCCTTTCCGGCCAACTTGTCGACAAACTTCTCAGCCCACCGGTGGAAGATGGGTTGCTGATCTATGAGCGCTGTATTACTGAAGGATCGTGCAAGCACCTTTCGTTGCCGGGCATGTATCGAATGATCCCTGGCCGTGATGAGATTGCTGACATCTGTGAAGGCGAAAATCTTTGAGTAGAATATTGGCTCCTTGATGATGCCGCCTTCTCTTGCGACGTTGAAGCCATGGATGTCCTTCCATACTCCATCTCCGCCTGCAAACGAAAGTACGTTTGGTGCTACTCTGACGATTGGTCCATACTTTCTGTGGAGCGCTGGCCGGTCGATGTTATCTGTACCATTGACAATTGACCATATTTCGAATATGTTGGAAAATGCACGGTACTTCGGCCCGGGAAATTTGCTCAAGGGACCTGAAAAGGCACTGTAAACGACGGTGATAGTTTTGTATATAATGAAAACAATCACGAAAGCGAGAGTCACGTTCGACAACTCAGAGCGAATCATAGCTACAGCAAAAGAAGAGTTAGGCATCGTTACCTCTACGACAAGGTCTGACAACACTGGAATATCTTTGACGTTTCTCGTGTCTTATGTCCACATGTTCGTTAATTGCACTATAATAGACGAACACCCAGGGTTCCTTGTAGAACTGGTAGGAACAGAGATTCCGATACGCAGCGGCTAGATTGCCTAAAAAAGGATAGTTTACCCCAGGGGCTAAACTCCAGATTAGGTAATTGATTATAGTTTGAGAAGTACCGATAGAATCGGACGTTCGATTATAGTTTGGTAAAGCCCGATGAAATGGAAACGCGATTCCTCGGTAAGTTCCATCTCATACGCAATAGTTGCGACTTGACTGGACCCCCTTTGACGCGAATCATTCGTATTCTCAGACGGTCAATTTCCTAAAATGCCTTGCCCGGTGATCTTCACGTGCATCCTATGAGACAGGTTGCCTGGGGGACGGTCAGAACGCCCCGAGTTATCTGAATTGCACATTCAGACGAAAGCTTGGTCACTTGGGGAGTAATGTAAACATTGAATGTAGACGATTTTCTTTGCGTCAACTACTGCAGGGTGATATGCAGGAAAGCCGCTCCAGTTCACCTTAATGAAACACTGTTGCTGGGTTTCAGTTCAGCAGCCAGCCTGGGAATTCCTGAATGGCTGGCAGGCAGATAAACCAAATTTGAAAATACCCAATCTATGGACTAAACCTGACTTCAATGATCGCACAGTCTCCCTTTTTGTCGCCCTGTGCTTTCCATACTTTCGTGATCCCCAATCTCTTGTCGGCGTCTTTGATCAAGGCTTCCCATTGCCCAAGAGTTCGCTCTTTCGCATTATGCATCATCATCATGACGATGTCTGCGTGGTTAATGAACCATTCGCTATCCTCGCCATGAAGATCTGGGGCAATCATATCTTCGATCAAGATGCGAGAATTTTGGTCCATCGCCTCACATATCATCTTAAGAATATTGGCACCAATGGAATCCGAGTGATCGTGTAACACACGCCGCATGAAGTACACGTCAGCTCCCTTGACGGGCTGCGGATGGAATGCGTTGTGTATCTGCCACTGGATGGAGAGTCCAGAGTCTTTGTAGATTGACCTGCCTAGCAGGATGGGTCCTTCGAGATCTTGCACAATGAACTTAATGTGGCGGTTTGCTTTGGCGATTTCACTGGAGACGTGCCCGCTCCCCCCGCCTACATCAACAACAAGAGCTCCGGGTTGAAGGTCTTGAAATGGATACAATGCAAGACTTGATGCGTATGATCCTGTGAAAGGGGTCATTCCAAGGGAGAATCGACGGCCTCGATCTGGGTCCTGCTGGTAATAGTAATCGAATGATTCTAGATCAGCTGGGGCACAGTTAGTCTCCAGAGGGTCGCCAGAGATCCGTTTCTGCAGACTTACTTTGAAAGGCTCTTGAAAAGGCGCTCTTTCCATTGTCCACTTGAAAATCATTCTCTTTCATCGTAGTAGACAAGGCTGACCCCGCGCGGAAAATGTCATCGGAGCTGAATTGTATAAGAGATTTGTGACACCTATTGGACTGCAAGGAGGATCTTACCATAATCCCATTAGAGCTTCAACCCCAGGTTGCTTCAAGATGATCGAATTTGCGTTTTGAAGAAAAACGCCCGGTGAGACCTCTCGGAACACATATCGTTGAGTCAAATATCGGAGTAGACGACCTGAGGAATATGTCAACTCGGATCTCCGAAGGCGAGAAACTTGCATACTGATCAGTTCTTGGGAACCTCCACTGTTCTTTGCCAGATCATTCAAGGTACTTGGGCTTTGGGCATCTGCGGATACCAGTTGATGCAACTTGAGCTCGAGTGCGATGTTCAGAACAGCAGGAAAAACGTGTCCTCCAGCTGACTGCATCATCCACTGTATAACATTAGACGTGTGATAGGAGATACGTTGGGGAACCAGGACTTACACCCATAGGTCCCTGGACCAATGCTGTCAACTTCTCACAGGCTCTGGCAATGGATCGCCCGGCATTCTCAGCGACCGGCGGTGCCAAAAGAACTTCTGGATTCAGTTCATCCAAGGAAGGTGGCTTTCGCGCGTCATTTTCGAGCTCACAAAGTAGTTCGTCGATGTTTTGGTGAAGTATCTGTCGCAACTCCTTCAGGTCCTGGGTTTTCGAGATCGTAGAAGTCATTGCGATGGAGCTGCGCATAAAGTCTGGCGCAGAGAAATCTGGTGCTCACTTGTGCTGGCGAGATCGATATGTAGGCACTGTGCGTTCGTGGAGGAGGAGATCATTCCGATATCGCCTTTCTTAAGGAACAGTCATAAAACTTTCCTGACATAGAGTTTGATGTATCCATGGATGACTACTATGAAACATTACGCTTCCGTAAATGGCACCGCCTCTCCGGAACCCACAACGTGAACTAGCAATAGGAATCATTTACCGACATACTCTCTCACGATAAAAAGGATTCTTGAATCTCTCGAAGTGTCACGCTCAAATATTGGGATCTTTAGTCATCATGTCCCTCACGATACCCATGAAGTCCCCACAGTAGCTCTTTTCAGCTTTCATGTATCTTTTCCCGCCTTTAACAAACCCCCAGCCAATGGTAATCCACTCTTGCGGATCATAGTCCGGTGCATGCTGAATGAACTTTGCCAATCTAACATCTAGTACAGGAAGACTTGCTCGTGACAGTTTCGTGGCATAGAATGCTGCCCTTTCAATCTCACCCGTCTCGAAAGCCAATGTGAGAGCGAAAGCAAAGCTGCCGTCCTTTGCTCTTGACAGTTCACTGATCACCGCAATTTCATCGTCTTCTAATGGTTGACATCCCGGTAATCCAAGGAGTTCATCAGCTTGCTGTTTGCTGAGAGGTCCTGGAACACGCCAGTAAATGTTGATCGTGTGAGAATGCCAATCGACAGCAATGGTCCTCACTCGGTCCAGTCCGTAGTCCCTGAAAGTACCAAGGTGACGGCGGATCCGTTGTGGAACGAAATCAACATCAATAACGTCTTCCATATGACGCGTCTGACCTAAAAACAACCACGTCTTCATGAGCCCCTTTGAAGTGTCAAAGTCGCACCATTGTTGTACCTCGCCGTCGAAAAGCAAACTCCAAGCCTGTACCAAATCCGTCAGGGGACTGTGTTTGATGAAGCCTGCTTCAATGGCGGTAGCAACTACATCAGTTGATGTAGCTTGGAAAAAGCGATAGTTCAGCGCGGAGTCCTTCGAGGTGACTCGCCATCCCACAGGAGCGTTGTGAAAATGGGTTTGATATGCCTTCAGGACCGCCGTCGTAGTTGACGCTGAAAAAGGTGCATCGAGAATGTGACAAAACCATTCGGCGTCTTTCAGAAACCGAGGAAACGAAAAGTCGATTGCATCCTTCGTGTTCGGTTGTCTGCAACTGTGCTTGTCATGGTCATGGTAGTTCGTTAAGGTGGTGTGGTGTACTGAGTTCATTATGTTCCTTTGTTGGGTGATGTCTAGTAGATGCAGGGCGAGGAGCCAACGAAGGCCAGAGGAGGCAGTTGAAAGAGGGAGCCAAACTTCGGCATGAAGATAATTGGGTCGGTATGTAATTACTGGGGAATCGAGGCCTTGCTTTACAAGAATTCCAACATATGACCGAATTTAGTACGGCGTGATGATGGTCTAGCATATCTCCGAAGAAAAGTGGTCTCATGAGAAAGTGCTGCTCCGAACCCAACCATTCTGAGTAGCTGCCATGAATATGCTTGGCCGGCTTTACCTTGTACTTGCAGTTCCTATCCATCAGCCAAACGGGCGTGTCCGACTGACAGTCCCCGCACCAGGTTCCATTGTTGAGATTCATAAAACGCAAAGTTCGGATGAATTCACCCCGCGCTACGCCCATTTTGCGATGCCGTACGGTAACGCCGACGGAAGTCCGGCATCTTCAGATTCATCGTAGCTTAAGTTACAGCAAAAGGTTTCGCTATTTCCCGAGCATATGCTTATTCAGGCGCCCACTCCTGGTTGCGCCTTGCAAATAATGCCGGCAACCGAAAGCGACGGTCCATGGCTTGTTAAAACTAAATTCTCCCTGTCGTGGTTCGCCAGCCTTACGGTGATTTCGTAAGTAGAATGCCTATCAATGCCGCCTCCCTCGTCCTAGACCAAGTTCCAGGGCATCCAAAAGCTGACGCTGGAGGGAGACTGAATCTTTTCCCACGGGGAATTTTCCCCCGCAAAAGTCTCAGAGGATGACCTTCTTGCGCCAGCCAGCCAAAAGCATGACTGCGAACAAAGTGCTGTGAATGATTAGATGCCCGGGCGGACCACCTGCCATGCTTTCTTCCGGTCTGTAATTGCCCCTGCGCTTCTTGATCCTGGTCCAGGCTCTTCTTATGGGGAATAGGTGATAGATCGCCATCGATCGTGTAATCATGACGCTCGTATCGTCAAATGTCTTGCCATCCCTTTGGATGAGTGACAGGAGACACAAGACATTCGTAGCCAGAAGCATGCCAGCGTAGTTATGGCATACCAAAACCGCCTCTTCGCCAGCGTCCGGATCTTGTAGTTGCTTGTGTGGCTGGAAGAAGAAGGATGCGGATGCCACTGACTCGAAGATTAGGTGTCCAAATATGGCAACTTTTGCAATGCGCATTTTTCTTTCAATCAAATAATAAAAGTGACTGGGGAGTAACGTTTTTTGGTCGCAGGCCGCTTGAATCAATGCAGCCAAAGACGCCGGTGGATCACTGATTTCGGTGGCATTTTGCAACAATGTGACAATGAGATAAGCCTCTGCAACTTTATACTCTGGCACCTAAGAGGTCGGGTCACTGCGATACATTTCAAGGATGAAGGTATTCGATCTGAGGGTCTTGGACGCTTCCACGGTTCCTGTTCATGACTCGAATCCCTGTTGGCCACGTTCCCAGACCACAAGTCCCCTGTTGCGGAGGAAGATTTCCTTCTGGGGACAGGTACCCGCCAATGATGAATCATTCTTTCGGTAGTACACCATTCCTATCGACTCAGGTGTCACCGGGTCGAGGCACACTTTCAATTAACTACAGTTTAGGGAGCTCACAGTTCCTCATTTCGCGAGAAACTCGTAAAGTCGGGAGAAACATTTAGCTCCCCCAATTTTCTCCAGCTATGAAACAAATGACTGTAAGTTATAACTATTTAGACTAGAGAAACCTCCGAAATACCCTATTTGGCTCTGGGCCGATAGCAAGCAGAATACTCTCATCAAGTTTTGTTTTAGGTGCCAGAGCGGCGTTTTGGAGTAGCTTGCAACGTTGTCTTACACCAGCTATACCGTCACCGAGAGAGGAAATCATCGGCTCAAGACTGCGCCCATCTGTGCTGCTGGTCATGATTACTCAACCAAGACGGCTAGTCATACCTTCAGGTACCAATACATTCTACCTCCGAGTCTGGATTGCGCAAGGGCGCCTCTTTAGTCCTCATCTTCAATTGGGCATGTTAAGGTCTGTGTAGCAGGCTGTAACATGCATATTGTATACGTGAGAAACAGAAACATTTTTCCTCCAAAGGCGTCTCCGTCGAAGCACGACCGGTTTACGTATCATTCCAACAGCGTTCCAAGGCAGTTGAATATGGGAAGCCTCGCCGATGAGATGGAGAATTCAAATTCCGACATTAAAGTAAAAGAACTACATCCTTACTTTGGTGCCGAAATCTCGGGGGTAAACCTGTCAACAGCTATATCAGACGACGTCTTTGACAAGATTGTTGCACTGTCCGCAAAGGTGAGACCATGAATCTGACTAGAACAATTCCAATGCAGAACGATGCGAGGTGCAGTTGAATCTACCGCGTATTTGGTGACTAACCAGACAAAGTACGGCGTGATCGTTTTTCGTGGCACTGATCTTGACGACACCAGCCATGTCGAGCTCGCGCGCCGCTTTGGACCCCTCTTTAGCATGAAAAAGGTGCTTGGAGATACCAAAACACGACTCAAAACCCATGAGCTGGCTGATTTGAGCAACATCGACCCGATCACAGGAGAGCCTGTCCCAGCCAACGGACCTAAGGCGCAAATTGGTAAACTCGCGTCCTTTTTCCATCCGGATCTTGCATACAGTCAACAGCGAGCCTCATGGAGTCTTCTCAGAGCACATGAAATCCCGCCACCAGGATACGGAGGCGACACTGTCTTTTCTGATACTAGGACTGCCTTCGACGAGTTGGACAATGTCGAATCAGGCCTCAAGCAAAAACTGTTATCTGGGAATTATTTTGGTGTTCACTCGTGGCAGCATGCACAGAAAATCAGTAACCCCGACGTATTCAGCGATTTGGACCCCTCAGCGTATCCTATGGTCAGGCACCAGCTTGTAGAGTTGCACCAACCATCTAACAGGATGAACCTCTACGTTGGGCTATACATGCACCATATTGAATGCGCCTCGGAGGAGAAGGAAGAGATGGCAGAACTCCAACGCAAGCTGCTGAAACACGCCACCCAATCCAAATACCAGTTACATGTGGAATGGCATGATCCGGGTGACTTGGTCATATGGGACAATATGTGAGTAGAAAATACTTGCCAGGAACAATGCTCATCTTGGCCAATGCCCTGACATGTATTCATTGGCAGGACTGTATTGCACAAAGCCGGGCCGGGAAGCTATGCTGGACGATTCAAAAGGGACTTGAGACGCGCAACTGTGCTGGAAGCCTAACATCTTTAACATGTTTAAAGCGGTAGCCTGAATAATGATTGTGGTCGGGGAGCCTCAGAACATGAGACAAGTCGTGATTACAGACGCTGCAGATGACCTTGGATGAGATCTGGGGTATTTCAGTAGCCGCGTCAAATAGTGAAGCATGCATATAGTCACTCCATTCGTCAGCCGCATTGGGAATGCATCTAACAATCCAAGAGATCTAGATCAAAAAATGCCGCATATTAAAAGAGCTTACTATATAGTCTCAACCTAAAGGATACAGGCCATGAATGACAAGTATAGATGAGAATGATCTAGACTAGCTACTAAATACGAGTATCAGTGTTCTTGTAACCTCTTACTAAATCCTCTCTCACAAACAAATAGGAAACCTCCACCAAAGTTCCGCCCCGTCCGGCAACACAGAAGTCTAGCACTATTACCTTTGCGGCGTCCGACACTGGACGGGCTAGGGCAATGTATCTATTGTCTGGTAGTGTACCTAAGTAATGAACCGAAACCTCCTTCACGACTTTCACTGATCGATTGCACAGCGTCTCAGAAAAGCCATCTCACTGGCTAGACCAGGCCCAAAACTGACTGCCACCACGTGCTCGCTCCCTACACCCATATTCCTAAGCAAATCAAGTACGCAGATGGCTGTGGGGCTCCCGGTATTCCCCCTTGTTCTATAGATGTGTCGAGTTGCCCTGATCTGATAGTCATTCAAAGCCATGCTGTCTTTGACATTGTTGATGACCGCTTCTCCTCCGGGATGAAGGGCCCAGTCGAAGTCGGAGATTTCGAGTTCAGGACTACCGACTTTCTCCCGATATGACGGAAGAAGCTTATCCCAAAGAGGACGGACTGACTGCTTCGCAATATCCGGGACTTGTTTGGAGATAATGCTGGTGAAACCAGTCGTCTTCACCATGGCGCCCATATGGTGTATCGTTTCTGGTACAGTCATACGCTCCCACTCAAGTAGCTGAAACTTGGCCTGAGTAGGGTCGTCCAATCCATCATCGTTACACAGCACGAATGCGGACGCCGCATCGCCGAAGATGGCTCCCGCGATGTCCATGTTTTCAATGTCGGTAGCTACCTCCGCCTCTGCGTATTGGTGTCTCAGATACATGGTGCAGACTTCTGACGCAAAGCAGAGGATTCGAGCTGGTCTCTTGCGAGCGGTCGCAGCCATGGCAATATTGGCAGCTACACGCATCAGTGCGACGCTGCCAGCACAGCCGACACCGTTCAGGAACATGTTCTCAACATGATAGCCCAAACCCAGCCTGCGGGCCACTAGATAGTCGTAGCCGGGCAGGCTCAGAGAGCCCACGGTGACTCCTATAACATGCGTGATCTCTTCTGGATCACCACCCCAGTCCCGCAAAGCCTTTCGGCAGGCCTGCACTGTTAGATCAACTCCGACCTTGCGGAACCGCGCATCCAGTTCCTCAATGGTTGGGACCTCAGGCTGACAGCCGAACCCGGTTTCGAAGTCCATTGTCGATGCTCGTGTTTCAATTCCGCTGCTCATTGTGAGCTTCAGAAGTCTAGCGAGCCTGTTTTAGCACCCCAACCGTTAGCCCCGATGATTCAAAATGGCAAAAACGGGTGTGTTTACACCGGTGTTTGGATATCATGGAACTTCTTTGCCCATTTCACGAATGTCTCGGGTGGGATCAAGTATGGAGGATACTGCGAGCCGATGCCAGTGATCCAAAGACCCGCAACCGGTGAATGAGACAATTCCTTGCCATGCACGGGGTTTTGCGCGTAGCCATTCTGCGTCTGGTTGTTTAAAGTGATTCTAGTCATGATAACCTAAGTGGTAAGCAATAGTTGCACCGGAAACCACTCAACAGAAGACAAGGCGATTTGTTGACTCTAAGACGACTGAACAAACAGGTCTTGACTAGTGCAGAGCTGAAATATGCAAATAAGCGCATATGTGGTCGAGTACGGAACGCAAAGTGTAATTCGGTTGGCCAAACAATGACGCGGGAAGCATGAGTAATCTAAAAAGACGAGAAATCAATGAACTCGCTCCACGACCAATTACTGACATTTTTTCCAAAAGTCGGCTCTTGTCAAAACCTCCGAGTTTCACGCCCCTTTGAAAGCTCCGAGGATGCTAATATGACGGTTGAGCAGGGGTGATATTTTGCAGGTTCCGGGCCCCGGCACGGCGACGGGATGGTCGGGATATGGAAAGTACTGTCCCGTAAATGGAAGAAATGTGAAACACTAGGTCAAAAGTATTTGAGCCGACGTGAGCGAGTGCTTCGCTCCTGGATTACCTATCCCGTCGGCTCCGTCCACCCACGTTTCGTATCAATTTCCCGAGAACAGAGTCAGCGCCGTCAGCAATGTCATCGTGGTAAGACGGAGCGCTCCACTTCACCCTTGGAAATTGGGGTGCCTATTACTGCGATCGTCTAACAGATAATCCATCACGCCCAAGTGTCACCGAATAGAGTCATAGATATTGTTCTGCAAATCGAAACATTCAACAACAACAGCTTAATCAGCAACAATGTTGTCAAATTTGTCAATGTATTACGGCGAAGAGTCAGTTCCAGGTCGCAGCGGCAGCCGCGACAGTGGTGTTGCTGTCAATGGTGTGGATGGCTACGATGCAACAGACAGCGGTTGCAGCACTCATGCTGTTCCTCCTGGAGATAGCAACACGGCCGCTTTTGAGCCGGTGGCGATTTGCGGTATGGGAATGAGGCTCCCTGGAGGTGTGAACGACCCAGACGCCTTTTGGGATATGCTAGTGAACAAGCGCGACGGGCGATGTCCAGTGCCCAAGGACCGCTATAATGCTGAGACTTGGCATGCGCCAGGCAAGAAGAGGCATGTGCCCAGTGAACATGGCTACTTTCTGGATAGCAGCATCGATATCAAGAACGCCGATGCTTCCTTCTGGTCAATGACCAAGAAGGAGCTGGAGATATTGGATCCTCAGCAACGTTTGAGTCTGGAAGTTGTTTACGAAACTCTTCAGAGAGCAGGCCAAAAGCCTTCGGAGCTCCGAGGAAAAAGGATTGGTGTTTGGGTTGGCAGTTTTGGCGGCGACCGGGCTGAGCTGGATGCCGCCGACCCACAAACAGTTCATCCCTACAACCTACTCAACGGCTTCGACTTCATGCCGGCAGATCGAATTCACTACGAGTTCGGCTTCATGGGCCCAAGTGTTACCGTTCGAACAGCTTGCAGCTCGTCACTGTTGGGTTTGCACCAAGCATGCTATGCTCTGATTCATGGCGACTGCGAAGCAGCGGTTGTCGCTGGCACCAGCATCATATACTCCCCCACCCTTACAGCCACGATGAACGATCATAACGTTCTGTCTCCTTCAGGGACTTGCAAGACATTCGATGCCGAGGCAGACGGTTTTGTACGTGGAGAGGCCGTTGTCGCTGTTTACGTCAAGAGGCTCAGTGACGCGGTTCGAGACGGGGACCCAATCTGTTCAGTGGTCCTTTCAACAGCCAGTAACTCTAGTGGCAAGTCTTCCACTATGACAGCGCCCAATCCAGATGCTCAGGAAGACTTGATTCGGAGGGCACACGAGGTCGCCGGCATCAAGGACTACTCCCGGACGGCGATGATGGAGTGCCATGGGACAGGGACGCCAGTTGGGGATCCCCTCGAATGCGAAGCCGTGGGACGCGTCTTCGGAGATCATGGTGGCATCTATATTGGCTCCGTCAAGACCAATATTGGACATGTTGAAGGTGCCGCTGGGCTTGCCAGTGTCTTGAAGATGACGCTTGCTCTTCAAAACGACATGATTCCCCCCAATGCCAACTTCAAATCTCCTAATCCAAGGATTCCTTTCGATCGCTACCAGCTCAAAGTTCCCACCCAAGCCATTCCGTGGCCAAAAGGGAAAGACAAAGTCGTCGGTGTCGGTTCGTATGGTGTCGGCGGGTCCAACGCTTACGCCCTTCTGGCCTCAGTTGACCACGTCCGCATTAAAGATGAAAGAAGAAAGACGAACATAACGAAGACCGTTACTGCAGTGGTACCAATCGGCTTAGAGTCTCCTCGGCTTCTACTATTCTCTGCCAAGCATCCCCAGGCGCTCGAGAAGATGGTGAAGCGCCATCAGGCTTACAACTTAGCCCACCCAGACCGACTGAGCGACGTAGCATATACCTTAGCGATGAGACGGGAGTTGCTAAGCTTCCGCGCTTGCTGCTTGTCGAATGGTATTGATGACTTCCCAGTACTCAGGCCGACTCGACATGGTATTTACGACCCTGCCAAATTGGTCTTCGTGTTCACCGGACAGGGCGCGCAGTGGGCGCAAATGGGAAAGTCTCTAGTGGAGAATATTCCATCATTCAAGCTTTCATTAGTTGCGATGGACCATGTGTTAGAACAGTTACCAGACAGCCCGACATGGAATTTGATAGGTATGTCGAAACCTCAACCTTATAGTCGAAACCCCCGATGTGGACCTAGTCATTCACCAAGCTGACTGACATCTTCTGAGAACATAGACGAAATACTGGCACCAAAAAAGACTTCCAGGATCAACAATGGGCAAATCTCCCAGGTTTGCTGCGCGGCTCTTCAGCTATCTCTTGTCGACCTCTTGCAGACATACAACATCAAGCCAGCAGCGGTACTAGGTCACTCATCAGGAGAGATCGCGGCTGCATACGCTTGCGGGGCAATTACTCGGCGCGAAGCCATCATCATTGCCTACTACCGTGGCAAGGTATTGGGGGCCGTAGAAGACTCAGCTGGTGGTATGGCAGCCATCGGGATGGGGAAAGCGCAGGTAACGCCGTATCTTCGGCCTGGCGTGTTAGTCGGATGCGAAAACAGCCCAAACAGCATCACACTAACCGGAGACAAGACGTCGCTCGATCTGGTGGTGGCCGAGATAAAGAAGGCACATCCGGATGTACTTGCGAGAGCCCTGCAGGTGGATAGGGCATATCACTCCCATCACATGCAAGCTGTCGCTTCACAATATGTCGACCTTCTCCGGCCACACGTGCAGCCTCGTGACCCAAAGACGCCATTTTTCTCCAGTGTCACCAATCAGCTCATATGCAAGGGGTATGAACTTGGTCCCGCCTACTGGGTCCAGAACTTGGTATCGCCTGTTCTTTTCAATGGGGCTGTGTTCAAAGCATTACACACCCTTGATTCCGAGAAGATTTTCCTCGAAATCGGTCCTCATTCTGCTCTTGCAGGTCCTATTCGACAGATTTTGGTGGCTGAGAAAGTCAACGCCGAATATATCGGCACTCTCATACGCGGTCAAGACTCTCACCAGGAACTCCTCCGTGCTGTGGGCGAGTTGTGGCTACGTAATCATCCAGTGGCCTTGAATCGCTTGTTCGAGGAAGGAGAAATTCTTACAGACCTCCCGCCCTATCCTTGGTACTATGAAGGGCCGCTATGGCATGAGTCCAGACTTTCCGAAGAGTATCGTCTACGCAAGTTTCGGCATCATGAACTCCTTGGCAGTAGGGTCTTACAAAGCACAAACACAAGTCCTGCTTGGCGAAATCTGCTACGTCTAGAGGATGTGCCCTGGATTGCGGAGCATGAAGTTGAAGGAGCTATCATCCTTCCTGGCGTCTCCTATTTGTGTATGGCTGGTGAGGCTGCTCGACAGCTCACGGGAAACCCCAATTTCACATGCAAACAAGTTCACTTCAGTGCGGCCCTGACAATGACGTACGAGAGCCAGACGGAAATCATTACTCAACTCAACCAAATACGTTTGACAGACTCAATCGACTCAGATTGGTACGACTTCACAATTTCCAGCTACCAAGACGGAAGCTGGGTGAAGCACGCGTATGGAAAGGTCCGAGGTAACAGCGAGTCGTCAGATAGTACCCTTGAAAAGTGCGGTGCCCAAGATTTCAGCACCGTCTTCTCAAGGGTGTGCTCCTCCGCCTCCTGGTATCGCAAGTTCAGATCCCTGGGCCTGGAGTATGGTCCGCGCTTCAGCGGCATGGACATAGCCGCCGATCCCACGACACCGCAGATTGCGGGTACTTTGAAGCTTGGCCTACTACCGGGAGAGGAAACGTACTATTCCGTGCACCCAGGGGCTTTGGACCGTCTGGTTCAAAGCTTATATGTGGCCGCCGCCCATGGTCTGACCAGAAATTGCAAGTCGCTAGCACTCGTGGCTTACGTCGATGAATTTGCTTTTACAATGCCGCGAGAAGGAGTCAAGGAGCTGGCATTCTCGGCCAAAGTCACGGAGCAGAGGCCTGGGGCGTTTCTGGGCAGCGTTGACGCAACTATCGACGGCGGTAGCGTAGTCGTAAGCTCCAAAGGGTGGCAGCTATCCAGAATCAGTGGTTCCAACGACGCGAATGAAAATTCCAACCCACATGGAGCTGCGCAGCTTGAGTGGAGGGAAGACATCGAGTTCCTTGACCCATCTTCTCTGATCCGACCCGCGATAGACGCCTCAAAGGCTGAGTTGTATCGACTGCTCGACCGTTTCAACATACTTTCTCTAACCCGGACACTCGACAGCATACGACACATCGCTCATCCTACCCGTGAACACATGGCAAAGTACCGGAAATGGCTTGAAGACACCGTGGCTGGTTTTGCTTCCGGCTCTCTCACATGCCCCGGAGTGCCTGACGCTGATCATCTTGTCGGTTTGACGACGAAAGAGCGAGATATGATGCTTGCAGCACTTTTTAAAGACTTGGAAAAGAGTGAGATCCATGCTCCCGCAGCCGCTATTCATCGTGTCAGCTCTTCCTGCGCAGGAATATTCAATGGCGATGTCAGCGAGCTTGAGCTTCTTCTAGCGGATGGCGTACTCCAAGATGTCTACAATTGTCTGCTGTTGGACACAGACTCATCGAGTCTTTTATCCCTAATTGGACACAAGAAGCCGAACCTCCGGGTGCTGGAGATCGGGGCCGGAACCGGAGGCGCGACAGCTAGCACCCTCCGGAGCTTGACATCGACTCACGGGCAGAGGATGTATCATTCCTACACGTATACTGATATATCTAGCGGCTTTTTTGCAGATGCAAAGAAGAGGTTTGAAGACTATGGGGGAATTGAATTTTCCCTGCTTGACATCAGCAAAGATCCCCTGGAGCAAGGATTCGAGGCCGAGTCATACGACCTCGTCATTGCGTGGAACGTTATACATGCCACACCAAACCTCCACGAGTCTCTGAGCAACATCAGGAAATTGATACATCCTCAGGGCTGGTTTGTATTGCAAGAGATCTTTCCGATCACACCCTGGATCAATCACTGTTTCGGCGTCATCCCAGGCTGGTGGCTTGGCGAGGCCGACGGTCGCGTCTCCACGCCCCATGTCAGCTTTGAGCGCTGGAAAAAGGAGCTTTCGGATTCCGGATTTGGCAACATATCGAACAGCTTCGACGGTTACACAAACAACAACATCGTTTGCCGGCCATCACAGCCTCCGCCTTCTCCAAGACGAGTTACACTTTTGAAGCACGGGGGCCAAGATACTGTGCAAATCTTGGAGAGTCTACAGCTGGCATCATTCGAAGTCGAAGAATACATCTTGGATGATCCGGAAGCGGGTCTAGCTCCAGACCAAGACGTCATATCGATACTGGATATGTCTTCTCCGTTCTTCATCGGTCTGACAGAGGAAAGATTTGCACACTTTCAGCGATTCATCAAGAACACTCATGACAGCGATTGTGGTATTTTGTGGCTTACTGGCCAATGCCAGGTTGGCGAGAACATTCAATCCGAGTACGCTCCGCTGTTTGGCTTAGCTCGCGTTCTACGGACAGAGCTAGGGCTTGATTTTGCCACTCTTGAGCTGGAAAGCCCCTCCCTAGCGGTTGTCGCTCATGTTGTCCCGAAGGTATACAGCCAGTTCGGAAAGCGAGTCAAGAATGACCCGGACAGCAACCCCGAGTATGAGTGGGCATACATGAACGAGAAGATTCTTATCAGCCGTTATCACCATATCAAACTTGCAGCAGAATCCTACATCCCGCCAGCAACCATGAGTGTGCGCAAGCTGGCACAGCGAAAGCCGGGACTCACTGACACGCTGTACTGGCAGCCGATGATGAGTCCCACACTCAATAAGGACGAAGTCAAGATCGAAGTGAAGGCCGTCGGCATGAACTACAAGGACGTTCTCATTGCTCAAAGTATTATCACCGACACAGCGGCCATTCAAGATGGTCTTGGTCTAGAATGTTCCGGCATTGTCTTGGAAGTCGGCCCAGATGTGGACAGGGTTAAGGTGGGCGATCACGTCGTGGCCATATCTAGCGGGTCATTCACAAACACCAAAGTGGTGTCCCAGCAGCTATGCTGCAAGATACCGGACCAAATGGGGTTCGAAGATGCTGCTGTCATTCCTGTTGCATACTGCACTGCTTTCCACGCGCTGTTCACCCAAGGTAAAGCAATCAAAGGAATGGTACGTGAGCCCCCTTGAATTCATCCAACCCTTCCTCTTGGCTATCGCTGACGGTGTCTGTGTTCACAGAGCATCTTGATCCACTCGGCTACGGGAGGGGTGGGCATGGCGGCAGTCCAGCTCGCCCAGATGCTAGAGGCTGACGTGAGTTAAATGTCTCGTACGAGTCTTCACTGTTTGAAGCATAACTGACAAGTATCCCAAAAGATTTACTGTACTGTCGGCAGTCAAAGCAAGAGAGACTTTCTCATCGAGAAACTCAAAATTCCTCCCAGCAAAATCTTCAACTCCCGCGACTCATCATTCCTGCCGGGTATCATGGTAGCCACAAAGGGACTGGGGGTTGACCTGGTCCTTAACCAACTATCAGGAGAGCTTCTCCACGCTTCCTGGGAGTGTGTGGCCGAGTTCGGTACCTTCGTCGAACTTGGCCGACGGGACTTTCTCGGACATGCGAAGCTGGCCATGGACCAGTTTGAATCTAACCGAACGTTCTGTGGTGTGGATCTGGCACATCTCTGGGCCAGGAAGCCGCAATTTGTTGGGGATATGCTGGAGCGAGTCATAGATATATGGACGCAGGGCCACATTGAACCTTACATCGCCTCTACTTTCTCGGCCGCAGAAATATCCCAGCCCTTCCGACAGATGCAACAGAGTCAGCACATAGGCAAGATTGTCGTCACGTTGCCACAAGACGCCGATTGCAAGCTACTTCCCACCGAGCCCATCCACAAGACGCTCAAACTACGGCATGATCGGTCATATCTGTTTACTGGTGGCCTGGGCTCCTTGGGCACCGTTATTTCTTCGTGGCTTGTGGAAAAGGGGGCCAAGGAAATTATTTTCCTGTCTCGTTCTGCAGGCTGTCTACCGAAACACGCGTCTTTGGCCAAAGAGCTGGCATGTCTGGGCTGCAATGTCACATTTGTTTCCGGAAACGTCGCCAAGTACGATGACGTGGTTCGAGCAATCAAAACCGCCAAAATGCCAATCGGAGGCATTCTTCACGCTGCCATGGCCCTTCAGGATGCTAGCTTTCTCAGTATGAGTTGGTCCGATTGGCTTGCGGCAACCCGGCCCAAAATTGATGGAACTAGGAATATCCATGATGTTTTACTGAAGCAGCAACCTGATGTTCCGCTTGACTTCTTCTTCTTGTTCAGCTCCACAGCAGCTACAGGTGGGTGGTGGGGACAGGCCAACTACCATGCTGGGAATTCTTACATGGAGTCTTTCGCCGGCTACAGGCGAAATTTGGGATTGGCCGCAAGTGTGCTGAACGTGGGCTTCATCAGCGATGTCGGCTACGTTGCTGACCGACCTGAGGCGGCTGACTTGGCCAAGGCAACGGGTCAATGGTTCAACACCGAGGTGGAGCTCCTGGACTGCATTGAGCGGATGCTGACAGAACCCCAGACGGGATGCGACACCTCAGCTCCCTCGTGTCACGTACAGGCATCTCTACTGGCCATGGGAATGCGGTCCACTACGCCGCTTACATCAAAAGCATGCCGTGTCCCATGGAAGAGAGATCGACGAATGCTTGCTTTGCGTAACCTAGACTCGGATGACACCAATATGGCTTCCGGATCAGACAGTATGACGAACGACGAGCTCAGCCACGCTATTCGAGATTTGAGGTCCAACATAGTCTCGCTCCAGTCAGATGAGACCACAACATTTCTAGCAACACATATTGGGAAAACGCTGTGCAAATTCCAGCTTAGACCAGACACCGACCTCGACTTTCAAGCTCCGTTGACGGACCTTGGCCTAGATTCTCTAGTAGGAATAGAGGTGAGAGCCTGGATTAGGCAATGGATGGGCGTAGATCTGGCAACGCTTGAGATTACTGGCTCCAAAAATCTAGAGCAGCTTGCTACTGCGGTGCAGAAAAGGATGATTCAGAGATACAACTCTAAGACATGAGGGGCAAACACCCGCACGGGATAGAATATGAATACTTTGCTTCTCGTGCGTAAATAGACATGGCTCGAGGATCAACTTGGTCTAAAAGCTGAGGCCCTTTGTGCGGTTGTGAGGAAGCCTAACCGCTGCTACTATGCTAGGCATGCTGTGTAACCAGCGGGGAGCTCACGGAAGTCAGGGGTAACGACATCCGCCAAGAAAGTACCTGGCATAGGCTGAGCAGCAGGCTGAACGGGCTTGATAAATGCCGGGCAAAGTCTTACACACATATCCATTGGTCAATTGGAGTTAGTTGATTGCCGATCGTTCAGGGCCTGAACCAGCCGCGACAGGGGTCTAGTGAAGTAGTACCGGAGGCGGCCGCAGGGCTGTCCAGGGGTCCTCAGCTAGTTTACCAAAGTTCCGCAGATCATCGAAATTGCCGCCGGCAGAAGGTTAGTCACGGAGATTAGAGAGCATGTCAAGGAATGGCCAACGATTTGACAGCCTAATCGGGCGAAAGAGACGGAATCAGTTGCGGTGTTTCGATCATCTGACTTGCATACTTCTGGGGAAAATACCGTGAGCACTTGGTGGGCTTCAACTCTGCACTCTGCAGATGGAAGGCAATTTTCCTATTTGTGCAGTATCTTGCAAGTGCAAGGCCTCCCGAATATTATCTCTCGGCTTATGTTCAGCACTACACCAGAGATCCGGTGAGCAATAAAAAACCTATTCAGGATTGCAAGCGTAGAACAATGGAAACAGCCTCTGTTCAGAATAGACGGAGATCAAGACCAATGTAGCTTCGCGTGAGTGATCTGGTAAGGTGGGAACTCTACCAAGGTTCCTTTTGTGTCTGTACTAGGTATGCCCACGATAGTTACAACTTTCGGCAACTCTGGCTTCAGTATCCACATGGCAGCCCGCCCGCCCCACCTCGGCCTACTTAACCCTGATGGCTTCTAGCCTTGTCAGCGTTGCATCCTTCATAGCCTCATGGCGGCCACTGATATGCCTGTTTTCGGGGACGTGACATGGTTCATCTCACTCACTCACCAATTGTAACGACAAAGCCACCTATTACTAGCGGTGAACACTAGGTATCCCATGGAAAGACAGTCATCACTGGTGTAGCATTGCCTTCTGAAGGATGACCTTTTGTCTCATCTGCCTGGATGGTACTTAGTGGTTGTACCAAACTGGCCGGCCAAGGGCATTGTTTGAGACAATCAATCTCGGGAGACAAGCCAGAGATCCTATCGGAACTATGAGTCCGTAACTATGTTGTGATTCTTCAGGAAGATGGCAACACAGTCGGGTCGCCAACTATATAAGCCTTCTGATCTTCCGCGTCTTTATGTCTTCGCCCAGCCTCCAACAACATCGGTATCTCACCTCATCACATCTTTCAACCTCTACACAGCAATATTTCTCAAGCTTCTTGACCTACAGTCTCCTCACTTTCCCCCACCAAAATGAAGTCTTTCACAGTCATTGCCGCTGCCCTTCTGGGTTTCGCCAACGCTGTCAGCATTCGTATTTGCAAGGACCAGACCATCACCAACTGTGTGGCCATGGATGTCAACGGTTGCAGTAAGTTTCCAACTGGTATCCCGATGTTACGTGAGTTCTAATGAAGCGTAGCCAACTTCCCTGGAAGTATGAATGATGTTGTCAGCTCCGTTGACACCGGCGGTGCCACCTGCACCTTCTACCAGTAAGTCATCACAGTCGGTTCTTCCAACAGGAAGTTGCAGATTGCTTCCGCTACAGCCAACTCCGTGTGCCAATAGAGAGCTAATACGGTCTACGTTATTTCAGGGACGGCAGCTGCACTGGCGGCTCCTGGACCACCAGTGGACTGCAGAACACTGTGCCTACCAACTTTAACGACAACCTCAGCTCTGTTAGCTGTTAAATGGCTTAGCGACACACAGAGCGACATATATCGCTTACTACAGCAACTCAACGACGCTATTTACGTTCTCCTTTGGCTTTTGAATCTTTGAGAAGGGCCCATTTACTTTGGTCGCCTGCAGATAGTACATCTTGGATCCTGGTGCAAACTGGATATGTGATATGATTCAGCTTATTTCCGGGTCTGGGATCACTTTGGGGGGCATTTTCTTTGTTAGAAAAATTCCAAATATACTCATTGGATGCATACATTCACTCTCATTGCGTGAACCCCATTCAATCTACGTGGTGATATCTGATTTGATCCTTAAAGCTGATGCACCAATGGAGTTTAAGAGAGCAAGACGGTTTCTCGCTCGTACGTTGGTGCATCTGCTGGAGGCCGACAATTACCCCGCACGCATCTGCGTCCCATTGAAACTGTAGGCAGGTTATAAAATTCCACTCGTTTGCTGTGCACATATTGAAAATTAATTTTTAGTTTGATACCTGTTTAAGTGTTAACCAAATTTCTTTCAGTTCCGCATCGCATCATACGTCTTCCAACATGACCGAAGGAGTCTTTCCACAAGCTTGATCCTAATGGAGATGTTTTGCTCACTCTTTACCCCCCTACTTCCCCATTTGCCCCCTGGGACAGAATAGCATCAGCAGCGGTTCTAGGAGAACGTCTCAGGTATGGAGTCATACATGTTCAAAGAGCGACCCTACAAAGGCTGATTTCCAATCTGAAGATGCAGCACAGCCGAGGCTTCTGATGAGCGCATCACCAACGGGGATCGCCTCGTTTCCAGTGCACGAGCATGGACACTTGACCCGGGCGAAGAACCGGAAGAAGTTCTTCCTCTTTCTCCTATTCCTCCTCCAGCTTCTCCTCCTCCAGCTTCTCCTCCTTCAGCTCCTCTGTCAGAGCCAGGCTTAATTTCCCCAGGAGACAGCAAGCCAGCGACAAAAGTCACGTCGAAGGCCCGTTGCATCAAATTTCTGCTGTCATCTCGACATCTTGCCCTCGCTTCCCGGTACTTCGAGATGATGCTGAAATGGCCTGTGCAAGAGGCTACGAGCAAAAGCATGGATGGTCTGCGTCACGTAGATGCATCCGGGTGGGATTCAGAAGCAGTTCTCTTGGTGATGAAGGTAATACATGGGAAGTTCAGAGGCATTCCTCGGTGCGTTGATCTGAAGATGCTCGCCAAGATCGCCGCGATCGTTGATTACTACGACTGCCACGAGAGCTTGGAACTTTTCTCGACGTCATGGATCAAAGATGTGTCAAGAACAGCACTTCCTTCGCAGTGTAACCGCGACTTGCAGTTGTGGCTTCTCGTATCTTTCGTTTTTCGGGAGGAGAAGATTTTCAAAGAAGTCACCGGGACAGCCATCCAGAGCAGCAAAGGACTGCTCCCGATGCTTGATCAACTTCCCGTTCGGCCCTCCATTGTAGGTGAGTTCAGCAACTATTAATATGGTCCCTCTGGAGGTGCTGAGACTGACCCTCAACGATCTAGACGCAATTGACAAGCGTCGCGCAGACGTCATCGAGTACATCCTAGACGCTCTCGACAATTTGATTGCTCAGTTTCGAGATGGCACGGCCGGATGCGATTTCCGTTGTTCGGCGAGCCTTCTAGGAACGTTACTCAAGAGCATGATTCAACATAGATTGAGCCATCCAGCGTCGTGTCGACCCTACATAGGGCTCAGCGTGCTGGGGCTGGAGGAATCATTCAAAGCTTTCACCGGCTTAGGACATCACTGCAGACTGGAGACATTCATTTCACCTAGACTGGATGATAGGTACAAGGAATTGAAGGCCGGGTTGGAGTTGGCAGAGTTTCTCAATGACGGCACCAGGGGGGATTAAAACCGATCAAAGCATCAATGGCGCGCCGTTGGGCTCTCTATGATAGTTGGATACATGGGTCTCAAGGAAGTCAACTTGAATACTAGTTTCATAGCACGAGCCTTAGGCACGTGAGTAATACGTAAATGAACACGACTGGGCTGGGGATGGTATGTATTTGCAAGAGAGTGAGTTCTTCTGGCACATCTAAAGGACAGGGCTCCCCGAAGCCATCCACGCATAGTGACTCCTAATCTCCAAGCGAGCGACAGTTATTGCAGCGAGAGTCATACGCTCGGGTCGTCTAAGCCTTGATGGCAGAGCTCTGCAAATTCAAGCGACGGAAACCGCCGCGGCAGGCAACATCGCTCTGAAGCTCAACCATTCTCTTCTGGTCTCCAGCAGGGTCCTCCGAGTCAGCGTCAAGACCCCATCCTAGGAACTCGTTGGTGTAGTTGGGCTGGAAGCTCTCGTCCAAGACACCAAGCCTCTTTCCGTACTTGGTAACCTTAGTCCAGTCACGCTGGACGTTCTTCAAGTCGTGCGAGAAGTACGCGAAGCTGCGCTCGAAGATTTTACGGTTGAGGTCCGAGCCCATGACAGGCTTGAAGTCAACGTACTCCTTCCAGGCCTCCTCAGGCTTCTCGAGGACATAGTCGGTGGCCCGCTTGACAGCCTTCATGAACTTGCGAACCTTATCAGGGTTCTCGGCAATGAAGGACTCGTTGCCGATATAGAGGATGGTGCAGAAGCAGCAGCATCCAAGCTCGGCGAGCTCGTCGATGCGGAGCATCTGGACGTCGGTCTTGGGGCGGCCCTGGGCGGCGAGCCACTCCTCAAGTTCGACCATCTGGACATTCTCCAGGCCGATGCCGGCGTCGATGGTGCCCTCGATGATGGCCTTGGAGACGTTCATGCCGCAGCGCACGGCTGTGTAGTCATCGGGGGTCATGCCGTAGTGCGAGGTCAGCTCGTCAATCTGAATCTTGCCGAACTCGCCGACGTAGCCGATGCGCTTGCCCTTGAGGGTGCGGAAGTCGGTGGTGATGCCGGAGTCCTTCAAGTAGACAACACCGGTGAAGGGCTCGTCGAGAAGACTGCCGATGGAGAGAACCGGGAAGTTGCGGGCCTTGGCCTGTCGAGGGTTTAGTCAACGGCAGAGCCAAAAAAGGGGTCTTGTGCGGCACCTACAGCGAGGGTGTGAATCATGGCCTTGAAGCCAAGGTCGACCTTGCCAGTGCCAATGATCTCGGTTACATCCTGGATGGCAGTTAGTAAGGACCCAGAAGGAAGACCACATCGACAACGTACGCTAGGGTCATTGGGCTCAAGCAGAGCGACCTTGATGCCTTCATCCTTGAAGTATCCCTTGGCCTGGGCCAGGTACAGGGGGGCGTGGTACGGGGTGGCGTGCCTGACCCAATGTCAACTTACATTCACAGCATACACGCGGGCAATCCTACCAGTTGGTGAGGAAGGTGATCTTATCAGTCGACATTTTGACAGATCAAGCGTGATGCTGCACGGGTTAGTTCACTCCCATTCTCTCAAGTGCAGGGCGGCAGGGAAGCCAAAGAAGCAAGTCCTTTCGCTGGTATTATCCAGATCAAGTTCGCCGGTATTTCTCAGATTAACTCCCTGTCGTGCCCTTCCAGGTCGGCGCTCCTTACGATCGAGTCAAGATATCGAGGGAGACCGGTGTGGAAGTATGTGGCACGGCAGATGAGTCAAACACCCGGATGCGTTCTTCTCCTACTTTACCTCGATCTGTAGATGTTTCCATTGCGATAGATGCCATGGCTCTCTGACGCGGACGCGAGCGTCGTACCGGGTCAAGTGTAATTGGTGTTGTTTTTTGCAGTTGCGTTTATTTGCAGCAATGTGTATGATGGCAAAGGAAAAGGAACATTGGCGAGGGAGTGGCAGTTCATATATGCCGCGTTGGAGGGGTAGCTTCCTCAACAATTGAAGCTGCGCCTGTTTCCCCTCATTTGGTCGAAGTTAATCATGCATTTCGGCCAGAGTTCCGGTTTACCGACCGAAGACGTTCGTCATTGACGGAGCCGTACAATGCACAGGAATAGCTCTCCTTCCAGTCGCCCATTGGCTGTAGAATGGGCTCGCAGGGATCATTAGAGTGTTCTGACATCAATTATGTCCATTCTCTGCGTCAATTGATGAGCACTTAAGCCACCGATCGACATGAGATTGTATCACAAAAGTGGCTCGCCTGCCCTCTAGCGCTGAATTCCAGCGAAGGTTAAAACATATGAGATCAGAGGGCTTCCGATTCGCCGAGCCAAATGAATTGATTGCTAAAAAGCCTCAAACAGAGTCTTGGGTCCCACCTTAGACCGGCATGATCTGACTGTTTCCCACCGGAAAGATCGGGGCGGACCGGGCTGCTCCACGACTGACCTCCGGGATCGGAAGGTGACAGCCGACCGGACCCACTCGGAGCCGGCTTGTGCCGATGGTGGCCGCTCATCGGCGGCATTGTCAATTGGAGTTACTCCGCCATCTTCAAGGCGCGATCTGGTCTGCAAGAAGCTGCAAGTCGTTAATTGATTCTGTAATGATTCGCTAAAACCACGCTGAAATTCCACTGCTTGTTCTGTTATTCCTCTTCTTCCTCATTTCACCGGCGTTGATTCCCGACTTGTGTGTTGAGCGTTCATCTCGATCATCCCAGCCTCATTCCGAGCGTGGAACGCTTGCGACTCCATATGAAGGTCGTAGATTCCTGCGTCTTTCGATATCAATGTATCTCTGTAGATCCATAGAGTACCAGACTTGGGTCCCTCTGTGGACAGCCCCTTCTCACGGGCTTCCTCGTTCGCTTTTCTATCCTGGATCGCCATGGACCTCATGACCTGCGCCATTTCAACAGCACCGCCGTCAGGAACCACGACCCTATTGGCCACTAAAGCCGCTGCGAGACCTAATGCCAGCTGTAATACAGCTGTCAGGAGCAAAATCAAGTGGATCAGGTTCCAGTGAGATACATTGAGCTTCGTGCCCTTCATCGGCATGGTACCCTCCAAGGTAAGCTCAGGATTGTTCAGGGCAGCAATAGCCACGACGCCGATGGTGAATCGAGCCAAGATCATTTGCATCACCTGGTTGGTCCCGTTCATGGGTGTTCCAAAGATGGACTCGGCAGGATATGACTGGTACTGGAAATTTGTGTCGTTTGCGAGCGACGAGGCAGCATATCCCTGTAGCGCGATGGCGGCCGACGCCAGATCCGTGAGGTTAGTCCCGACTTGATGCTCCGCTCGCGTGGCGTTGGCGACCTCGCCGACTGAGACGTTGCAGCTGTAGTACCATGGTGAAGTATCCGATGCTTCAAAGACCGAGACGATGCTGCATCCTGCGCCGCAGTCAAATTGGGAGTTTGTCATGAATGTGGACTGATCGGTACCACCGGGAACAGGGATGTACAGGTCATAGGTATTGCCGTTCTCGAGGGCAACAGTGACATTCGTGGTGTTACCGTTGCCGCCGCTGATAACTGGCCAAGATGCACAGGTCGCTGTCGTATTGATGCTTCGGTTCGTGCAGACAGTCATGGGGTTTGTGTCGTCGTCCTTGATTGATGAGGTAGAGGTTTCGTGGAAAACGTATTTACAGAGATTCTCGTCGCAGAACATGAGAGGATCGCTTTCGACGTAGATCGCCCTTGCCGACGGGACCTTCTCCATCGATGCCGAGTCGTACGCCAGGGAGATCGTGCCATAGCTGAGTGGATGAATTAGCTCGCCGGCTTAGTGTAGACTTCTGGGAACGAACCTGTTGGCGGTGTATTGTAAGGCACCGAGGCCCTGCCTGTTTGCCTTGACAACTTTGTCGGTCCCAATTGTCGTCATGTCTGGAATAGTCACGTTGCCAGGAACAAGCAACGCCTGTTTGTCTGCTGTATCAGTCGAGTAGCAGAGACCAATTGCTGCGAGGCCGATTTGGGATCCCTAGACGAGTCAATGAGAGACACTGAAAATATGCCAATCGGGGTTCATACAATGGACAGAATAAGCCAGCCGGTGGCCGCCAAGTGAATCGACCAACGCTTCGACCGAACCGCCAGCATAATGGTGTGCTTCAAGTTATCCGCTGCGAGAATACGCTCGACCTATCACACCGTGTCAGCAATCTGTGTCCTCATCATCTCTCATCTTTCCAGCACGCAGACTAGACCTACCTTGCTCTTGGAACGGTAACGTCGACTCAAGATCCACCACCTCAACTCTGCTACCATATGATTCAAACTACTGGCCACAGCAATACCCAGCGCAATCGACAGACCGGTAATGAGGGCATTATATTGTCGCTTCGTTGTCTGGTTCATGACGGGTTTACTCGAGTAGACCCAGATCACGACGTATATCGAGACGATCACCGCCATTGTGATCCCCCATCGGGACAGCACCTTCCCTAAAACTTTCCATCTTGTTTGTCGAGTCGCTGGCAGGCCGACAAACGGCCCTTCATCTGTCGTCTTTCGGAGAATCGCCGCGTCCTCGCTGTAATTGTAATCTTGGGAGGGAGAGGAGACCTCGGCTGGCCAAATGTTAGCGTCGTCATTCACATCAATCTCATGTTGGACTAGCCGCATACTCTTGACCCTTCTTAGGGAGTTAGGCATCTTGCCGTACGAGGCTCGGCTTGCGAGCCAGATTCACGTCCAGTGGTTTAGTGAGCGAGGTCGGACAGGTACCGTCCTACCTCATGAGGGGCAACGTGAGACGGTATTAAAACGAAGGGAAGAAGACCTTAAAGACTGGAGACCACAAGGTTGTCATCTTGAACGAAGGGTCCGTCGAGACTAATAACCTTTTAAAGCCCCATAGCCACTTCGGCGAAGGGTGGATACAAACCCCAGGATGGAACCTCAGCCCTCGATTCGGCGCAGTGGTGAATCGCATATCAACAGGCCTCCCGGTTGACCCGATGGGGCCAGTGATTCAAAGAGCCGTCGCCGCCCCCACCGGACACGCTGTTGCTGGCATTCTTCCAAGACTTCCAAGAAGACTCCAAGAGACCACAGGCATTCTGGGCAGAAATGCAGACGCGCAATCCAAGACAGCTACCTGGCCATCAGGCACCGATTCTCGAGGCCTCCAAGACAATCATCAACCAACAAAGATGCATCAAGAGCAAGAGCATTTGGCTGGACAAACAGTCAGGAGTAACAATCTCCTCCCGAGAAAACACCCAAGCGCTCGGGACGCCCCGTGCAAGTCAAGGTGCCCTGGGTCACGACTCATGCACGTCAGGGGGCGGTTCAGGGCTGATGGTCGCTGATTCTCGCTGACATAACCCTGTAGGGCTCGAAAACGGCCAGCCCGAAATGACATCTTGGGGGATTTAGGGGCGAGCTGCAGGCGGAGCTCTGTGATGTCTAGGTGCCATGGTGGAAATACTGCCCAATAGAGGCATGATACCCCGTCCCAGTCTCCATTTGGATAGATTCACCGATGAGTCTAAGTTTTACAGATTTCACTTAGATGGTGGCCGGATGTCTTGGCTTTCCATGCTAAAGCCGGCTCATCAGCACGCGATCGCCTCAAAAGTGGCGGAGGTGTCAGTATCTCATTCTCTAGCATCTTCAACAAAAAGCCCAACATCAAGCGACATTCCTTCTTATCATTAAGCTTGAAAGTCAACATTCCGCCCTGAGGGGCGTCAACGTGCCTGGGGCTTGAAAATATGAGACAGGCAATAGGCCTAGCTGGACCGCCGGTGTTAAGAATCAGTGGTCAGCCGCAAAACTGTGAGCCCCCTGTAACTGCCGTGGGCCCCCAAGCAAGCAACGTTTAAAAACAGGTCTAAGACAGGGGATCTTGTCACGGCACGGTTTGCCGTCCCACCATTTCCACCGTTCGGATGAGCAAGTGTGGGAACCAGGAGGCCGGGGCGCGAAGCTCGCGAAGCTCGATGCGGACGCATGCGCTACCCGCGCGTCCCGTTGGCAGGGTTGGGCATAAATAGAGTTAGCCTTACGGGGCCGGCAATTGGAACGCACAACAGGTGGAAAGGGGTTCGATGATGCCACACTGAACAGTTCTTTGAGCCGCGCGAAATCTTTCTGAGCTTAATCGCAGTGGCATATTCTGTCGCCAGGATCTAGTGACGACGGTAGATGGCAGGTAACCCATCCCATGGGGGCTCAGGCAATGCTATAGCCTATCCATGAGCAGCCTTCATCCGAGAATGTTGGCCACAGAAACTCATGAAACTCACGGCTGGTCACTTGGATGGTATCAAGAGAAGAATGGAATCACAATGCGAGAGGAAGCGTACATGGGAAGTTGTTATGTTCAAGAAAAAGACCACATTCCTGATACTGTGACTACCGGGGAACCCGCGATGTTGGCCCTAAGCATCGTTTCCTCGAGTGTCAAGTCTGCGGAAGAGTGGACCGCAACGGGCCTCCGGAGTGTTTTGCGGATGCTCCCATGGAATGGATACCCAAATTCTCCGTGAACATATTAAGCAACAACAGCGTATCATCAATGATTATTCTTGGATTACTCGCTGTTTGGTTCTCTCCCTTCTGATCGGTTGGCATCCGGTGGCCCCACGTTCGGCAAACCGGCCGATCCAGCACCTTGGCGGTGCCCGAGCTGAATGACACTTTGCCTGCCAACAAGACAAAAATATTCGCCACAAGGCCTTGGGCTTTCCACGCGCAGACGACTCGTTCTCAGGATTCTTCTTTCTTGCAATGCAGACAAGGCGGAGCGTGGAACAAGTGGCCGCGTCTCTTCCGGACATATGAGGCATACAGCCCGCCAGCGGCGTAGATCGCTCCGACGCTCATGAGGATAGGCCACTGGAACTGGTCAGGCCGAGAGAACACAACCGTGGCTGCATATGACAGGAGCTCAAAAACGCTCTGCATGGAGGCCTCGACGGTAGAGAAAGCGCCGCGATGTTCCTCGTCGACGTCCTGATTCAAAGTCAGCGTTGTTTCATGCGGGCAGGAGGAGTGGTTATGTTTACCCCCTGGATGATGGTCTGGGCAGACAAATCATAGCCCCAAAGTCCCACTCTGCTCAGAATGACACCACCAACGAGTCCACTGACGGCTTCGATGCTGCTCGTCCTGTTCTGAGACTTGTCCGCGAAGAACCAGCTGACTCCGGCAGCAAGCCAGATCATCTGCCACGAGAGACTCCAGATGCCGGCGCGGATGGGACCGATCTTATCCATCAACTTGGGCGCGGCCCACGTTGCGCTGAGCTCGAAGACTGTGCTGATAGTGCGAGCGATACCGATGTGGAAGGAGTTGTAACCGACGGAGAGCAAGAAGGTGATCATCTGTCCGGAGAAGGAGAGTACGGTAAAGTAGAGCAGTGCGAGGGACAGCGAGGGTCGGAGGGCTGGGTGCGAGAAGTAGAATGGGATTGCTGAGACGGGGAACACTGTCTGGATCTTGGACTTCAGCCAACTGGTAGCTTGATGCCTGCGTGGTACGTCCTCATCCTCAAGCCCGTCAGAATCCGAGTCGGCTGGCGTCGCTGCCTGGGATCGGGACCGAAGCTGGGCCAGGGCTGGCACGAGTTGATAAACCTGCATCCAAGATGAGCATTTCGACTTTAAAGCTACATAATTCAACGGACTTACTCTGGCGATGCACAGATACTCGGTTACAACAGACAGAAGAGTCATCGAAAGAGTTACCCAGATGGCGATTGTCGTTGATGCACCATCAATCAGAGAGATTGCGAGGGGGCCTATCAGCTTGCAGAACAAGTCAATACGTCGAATTCGGGCATTCAATTCTGTTCTTCATGTGAGTCGTTGCAAGCATCATTCTTCTGGGCCCGGGACTCACCTTGACGAGCCTTCTCATTGCCTTCAGTAATGACCACCACCTATCACCAATGAGCCGACGCATGCAGGCGGGGACGGTAGGCCAATTGACTTACCCAGTCACGTTCGACAGATACCAAGTTCATCACAGAACACAGCTTTTCAACACAAGCCAGACCGACTACCATGGCAAAAAGGCTGTTCTGGAGATCGCTTTGCAGGTCGCGCAGCCTCTCAAGCACAAGGAAGATACCACAGGACATGGCGACCGAGAGCCTCTGCCCGACAATGGAGATGCGGACCACCGACAGTCGGTTGCCGCGATCAATCCATGATCCAATAGACGGGGACAAAATGACGGCAAAGACCCCTCGGACGAGCGCGTAGATGGACATGGGCATCAGCGTCCCGGGGTAAATCGACGCGAGAAACAGGACCGCGCCGAATTCGAACAGGCGGGAGTTCCACGTCGATAGAAAATGCGAAACATACAGGCGGAAGACGACCGGTTTCGAGATCGAAGGAGCCGCTGGTGTCGGGTCGTGCTGCGGCGCCATCATCATCGCCTCCTCGTCGCGGTAGCCCTCCGGGCGTGGCTGGTCGGAGATCGGCTCATCGTGGTAGGAGCCTTCCGAAGTGGACGATCTCGGGGAGTCTTCGTAGTCGGTCTCGTAGCCGTCATTGTCCGCCGCCAGCGCGGCCGTCTCTGCGTCCATTGCGGTCGCGATTGATTAACGCTCGACGCTCAAATGGCTGGAGATCCGAGGGCGCAATCGACGGTCGGAGCGACATTTTAATGATTCAGTGACCGCTCCGGCCTCAAAATCGGACCACTCGGACGTAACGTTTGCCGGAGATAAATGCAGGGGTACACTCAAATGCCGGGAGGCTGGGCCTGAGCAGATCGGTTCCTCTTCAATTGCATGTTTTGTCGCGGAAAACATGAAGAATGCATTTCTCCCCTAGACACTTCAGGGATGGGTAAGCTTCACGTACTGTACAATTGCGTCTAAGAAATCGATGAAAATTGGAGCATTGACAACGCGTGATTGCTCGAATGACTACAGACGGCCCCGGCCAAATGGGGAGCACTTCGGAGGAAGATGGCTAACGGCACTCATTTTAAGCAGGTTTATGTAAACCTTACTTGCCGGCGGTGTACAAGATCAGAGAGATTCAGGTCAGTCTCCGACGTCCTGTTGCAAACACAGCAACGCTGTGACTACCTTCCAGTTGCGATCAGGGCGGAATGGCAATCAGAATACCAGCCTAATCGAAGGCCTGCGGACGTTTTCTCATAATTGCATTCAATGATAAATCTTTTGTCGCTTCAATCCTTCTTCGCTGTGATCATGTCCATCCATCATACATGAACACGCATCGATAACCGGCCAACAAAAGCTAAACAAAGGAACCCATGATCGTGCTCACCAGCTAAATGCCCCGCAATCGGAGCTGCCCCGGCCGGTAAAACTCCTGCTGCATCACGATAGAACCGCTTCAAGGTCCGCTTTTCCTTCGGAGACCGAGCCGCATCATCGTCCGGATCCGGATGAACGCGTCTGACAGGAAGGACGCAGGAATGTTTTTCAATGTTACACGGCGCCGGATGGACGCGGACGCCACGGCACGTGAATGGCGTCGGGTTCTCCTAGGGATGACAGCGTCAGCTCGCACGTTGCGTCGATTCATGCTTCATGCAATCACTCCATCCCAGTACACATAGCCAAGGTGCCACTAAAGACCTGCGATCATATTCCGCTGCCGATTCTTATTCATCAACAACTTTAATCATAAACCACAATGTCGGCGCCGACTCCGATCGTCGCACTTGGCGGGAACGCTGTCATCACTGCTGTCTTCGGCGGCGCGCTTGGGTACGCGTTTGGGCGAAGACGCGTCCTCACCATCCTAGCCAATTTCTACGGTGCCATCTTCGTCGCCTTCGGTATCAACGCCATCGCCAGACCAGAGTCCGCCTTGTCTTTCTTCGAATGGAAGTATCCAGTGGACCCGTACTCTCGCGAGCTCCTTGGTCGCGTCATGGTCATCTACGGGGCGCGCGACATTTTCATGGGTCTAGCGCTCTTAGCCGCCACACTCTTCGGTACTAGGAGGTCTTTGGGTGCGACCTTGATCGCGGCGAGTGCGATGCCGGTTGTGGATGGTCTGGTGTGCAGGATGAGCGAAGGAGGCGAATGGGGGCATTGGGGGTATGTGCCGACATTGACTATCGTTGGTGCACTCCTGATGCGATGAGGCAAGCTCGCAAGGTCTTACCATGGGTACCAGCAACCTCCGGGGGTATTGTGCTGATTCAAACGCACGCATTGCAGCACATTAGGATAAGTTTGCAAGAGTCTTATTCATAATCCATACGCCCATTCTATCTTCTCCCCATGATCTCATGATGAACCCAATGCCTTGTTCTTCAATGCCGCCGAAGCCGTTTCCGCTAACTGGAACAAAGATCCTGACGCCATAATTTCGAGAACGCTCACCTGCAAGCCCAGCAACTGTCTAAACCATCTCCTGAGCTCGGTCGCCATGAGCGAATCAAGACCAATCTGCGCCAGACTCAAGCTGGTGTCAACATCTTCGCCAGGCTTGAGCATGAAGTCGTACACCTTTGCACCAATCTCCTGGGCCAGAAACTCGATGTTGGCCTTGTCTGAAAGGAGACCCGGGTTCTCTGAAGCTTGGTTCAAGAACGTCTTGAGGGCACTGGAGTCCCCGCCAGACTCGTCGGCCTGCTTGTTGCGGATGTTGTGATAGGCACCCATGCGGCGGTCGCGTCGCCAGTTGCAGCGGTTGTTGGGATCCTCCAGGTGAAGTTCGGACCGGAGGCCCATCACAACCTGGCTCTCGTTCTTCCATGCCTTGGGTGGACGGCTCGATGGTGTTGCCTCGTAGGCAGAGAGGTTGCCCTTGGCGGCAAGGATGGAGTGTTCTATGTAGTCGAGGTACTCCCTCTCGCCGAGGAAGTAGATGCCCTGGGCTTTGGTGTTCCGCTGAGCAACGGCACTCTCGGCAACGAAGCCGACACCCTTGATGGGGCAGATGTTGAGAATCGCAGTCGGAAGGCCGAGCCCGAGGCGGTATTGAGTAAAAGCCTCGAGGTATGTGCTTGCAGCGCTGTAGTTGCCTTGGCCCGGCTGGTCGACGACGGTGACGACGGAGCTGGCAAGCCAGAAGAAGTCCAATGGCTGGTTCTCGAGCGCATGGTGGAGGTTCCACGCGCCAGTGACCTTTGGCTTTGCTACTTGGTCCCACTGTTCCCAAGTCATGTCGATCATTGGACTGTCTCTCAACACCATTGCCAGATGGAACACGCCCTTGACAGGCTTAGATGATGCGCTGACAGCAGCCTTGACATCCTCAATGTTCTCAACTCCACCCGCGACCGTCACGACATTGGCCCCGAGAGACTCAATCTCCTTGATCGCAGCCTTGCTCTCGTCGCTGACACCCGCGCTCCGAGAGATGACCGTCAAGTGGCGGGCGCCATGCTCAACCAACCATGTTGACATGGACTTGCCCAGACCTCCGAGACCTCCCGCCAAGAGATATGTAGCTTCCGAGTCGAACTTGATCGACTTCGCAAGCGGCTTGGCGTCAACCTGGGCCGAGAGATCGTCCATAGAAACGATGACTTTGCCAATGTGGCTGCCATGTTGCAAGTGGCGGAATGCATTGACAATGTCACTCGCATGGAAGTGAGTCTGCTCCGGAATGGGGCGGATGTGTCCTTGCTCCCAATACCCGAGGAACTGTTCCAACAACTGGCGGAAGTACCTAGGTCTCTTCCTGGCAAACTGCACGCCGTCAAAGCCAACGTACTGCCGACTGCCAATGAAGGGGTTGAGATCCAACTTGCCGTAACCCAGGAGATCACGCTTTCCAATCTCGACCATCATGCCGAACTCTGCGACGCACTTCCAAGAAACGTGAAGCAGTGGTCCCGTCAGAGAGTTGAGCACGAGGTCGACGCCACGACCGCCAGTCTCTTTCATTACGCCATCCAAGAAGGACTCGTCACGAGAGTTGAAGATACGGCTGCGCGGAATATTGTAAGTGCTCATGAGGTAGTCGACCTTGTCGGGGCTTCCAACTGTGACGAAGATCTCCGCTCCGATCATGCGGCAGATCTGGATAGCGGACAGACCGACACCACCACAGCCAGCGTGAATGAGAACCGACTGGTCTTTTTGGAGGTGGCCGATGTTGATGAGGCCATGGATCACAGTCGCGAAGACAACCGGAACACCTGCCGCGTCTTGGAAGCTGAGGTTGTCGGGAAGCTTGGCGGCATGGTAGCGTTGGAGAACGGCCTTGGTGGCCAGACATCCCTCGGGAGCGAAGGCGAAGACGCGATCGCCGACCTTGAACTCGTCGACGTCTGAGCCGACACGGGTAACGACTCCGCCGAGTTCAATGCCGAGCTCCATCTGGACACTGCCGACAGGGTTGATGACACCCACTAAGAGACACAAAGTTAGCAAATGGTGACGAGAAACATGGTGAAGATGCACGTACTAGCTGTGAGAACGTCTTTCAAGTTGAGGCCGATGGACTTGGGCTCAACTTCGATGGTGTCGGCAGGGATGTCCGAAGGCAACGCTTGCTCGGCCCAATACAGAGACTCAATGCTACCAATCTTGCCGATCTGCAAAGACTGAATAGTCTCCTGGCCAGTGATGCTCCGCTGCGACAACTCCTCTTGCAGCGAGAACGGATGGTACCTGCCGATGCAGATAGTGCCGTTGTCGACGACGAATTCCTTATCGGAAACCAGGTTATCGTCATCCTCCTCCCGACGAATCTTACCAAAAACCTTGAGGACGAGATCATTGAAGTCAGGCTCGTCTTTGCTGATCTCAAGAGTGTGGAAGGGAACAGCCAGCTCTGTGCGAATGGTTCTGGCAGCACCAATGGTTTGCGCTGAACGGGGATCCTTGCACTTGACCTGGACGGGGTTCGTCAGCCAGAGAAGATTCTGGTTGACGCCTTGTCCGCGGATGAGTTCTCGGAAGGCGTAAAAGTCGGCTTGGTTGATGTTTTCGAAGAGGTTCTTTTCGATGTCAACGCAGGAGATGATGTCTTGGTTCTTGGGGAGGGGGTCACCAAGGCCGATAGGAGTGACTGAGAACCCGGCGTCCGTCAAGGAACCAGAAAGCGACCTGGCGACGTCGCCTTCAGCGTCGCTAGTAACCAGAGTCACTGATGCTCCTCGTGGAGGCAAATCTCGGCATCTCCTTGACATGATGGTGGTGCAGCACATGTACGGCGCGTCTTCGTCATAAACGGCCGTCTCAACACCCGTGAAGCCAGAAGCGAGAAGCTCACTGTGCCAACGCGAAGGGTGGACGTAAGGAGCATAGAGACGACCGTCGTTCTCACCAAGCCACCATCCGACGAAGTTGCCAAAGATGTACGTCGGAGATCGGAGCTCGGTGCAGATCTCAGTCAGAACAAGAGCTCCGCCCGGCTTGAGGACCTTGTTCAGGTTGCTCAAAGTGTCCTTCAGCGATGGCGTTGCGTGAACGACATTGGCCGCAAAGATGACATCGTAGGAGGACTCGACAAAGTCCTGCTCGAGGGGATCTTTGGAGATGTCGAACACCTTGTACTCCATGTTCGCGGCATACGCAAAGCGCTCCTTGGCTTGCGGGAAGAACCCGGCGGAAACGTCCGTGAAGGTGTAGCTCGAATACCGTGGGAGACCGCCCTCGTGCATGAGATCACGCAGGATGAGCTCTGTCGTACCACCAGTACCGGCACCGACTTCCAAGATGCGGAGCTTAGGCTTGGTGCTGGACATCAGTTTGACGAAGTCGCTGTACCCAAAACTGACCGCGTTATACAGCTCGGCCAGAATGCCGCCCTCCATCAAGATGTCAATGGTCTCGGCTTCGCCCTTGAAGATGCGCTCGGAGTTGTCGACGACGCGCTTGAGACCCTCCACAAGACCGGACTTGTTGCCGTTCAGGAGTCTCTTGTGAAGATCTTCCAACTTGGCCCGGCGCGCCTCACGAGTAAGCTTGAGGTACTTCGCAGAGTCTGGGACCAACGCGTTCCCTCCCTCTCTCGCCCCGTGAACTTCCCTGTCGATCCAGTCTCTCAGCTTCGCGAAGTGAGGTTGGGCGGGGCTCAGTCCGCGAAGTCTCTCGCAACTCTCAATGATACAGAGCAGAGTCAATTCCTCGATCATCCGGGCCTCTTCGCGGTCGGAAGGTGGTGGCTTGAACAGAGGGGCAACGTCAACGAAGTCAAAGTCCGGAAGCCATTCAAGTCTTGCGGCCGCGTACTCGTCGTCGTCAGCGTCATTGCTCTCCTCAAGAGCAGTGAGCTTGAAGCCGTTGAAACGCAGTGCTGTCTTTCCGTTGGAAACGCACTCAACTCCTTCCGCTTTAGTGATAGAAGATCCCCAAGCCCTGGCGGTCAATGAGCCATCGCCACGACGGATATCCAAACTTTCGATGAGGGTCGGGACCGACAGTTGCGTGACGTTGCGTCCGAGACCCTTGGCGTAAGAGAGAATCAGGAGTTGGAAACAAGCATCGATGGCCACCGGATGCATTACATATGGCTTGCTCATCTCTTCACCGGGTAGAGTGATGTCCGCTGAAGCAAGGGACTCGGTGGTTGATGACGTGACATTTTCCAGACGGCGGAACTCTGGACCAAAGTTGATGCCGACATCTCCCATGTAATCGTAGAAGCGGGATGAGACCACCTTGCGGGGGTAATCCTCGCGAACGAGGGTGCTGGGGAGTTCATCATCAAGAGCCTTAACCTGTCCTTCGCAGTGCTTTGTCCAGGTGGCCCCATTGTATGATGCAATGGTGAACTCGAACCAATCCGAGTGATCGGAGTCCGTCAAAGGATGTCGGCGCAAAGTCGTCATCAACTCAGCTGCTTTCTCGTGGTTCAGGACCAGAGCCGAGTGAGCTACTGTATGTCTGATGCTGTAGCCCGCATTGATGCCAGTCATCTGGCGGACTGCTTCACCGGCGATCGCAACGTAGCCGGCAAAGGGGTAGACGATGTCTTGCTTGACCTTGTGGTCGACGATCCACGGCTCATCCTCCAGAGATAGAATGTTGCGCCACTGAGGCGCAGTGTCGGGCGACTCCGGAACACGGGCGCCCAGGAGGGCATGGTGAGGATACTTCCGCTGTCGCCAGGCCTGAGAAACTCTGCTCTCGTACCATAACGATAGACCGTGATCGAACGCGTAGGTTGGTAGATCGTTGAGAGTCTTGCCACCAGAGTAGAGGGCGCCGAGGTTGAGTTGGCATCCCTCCTGGAACAGCCTGCCGAAGCAAGAGAGCAACGTCTTGACGCTGTCATCACCTCTGATCAGGCAAGAAGCATAGTTGCATGGACGAGAGTCTTGGGAACAAATCTGTCGCAGTGGCCCGGCAAGCGCTGAGTGGGGGCCAATTTCCAAGAAGAAACCATCACCTTGGGCTTTGATGAGGCGGGAGACGGCCGTGGAAAACCGGACGGGAGAAACCAAGTTGGTCCGCCAATAGTCAGAGCCAAAAGAGAAGCTCTTGTCTAGCAGCTCGCCTGTCACACTCGAGAAGAACAATGACGTGGTATTGCTGGACCAGGCACCAATTTTGTGTAGTTCGCTCTCTAAAAGTGCGGTATAGGTCTTTCCCAGGGAAGCCATGTGATCTGGAAACTTTTAGTATGTATCGAGTGCCGTCAGCGTTGCAGAAGACTTACGAGAGTGGTATGCCATGTCAACCTTCAAGGGACGAGCCAGCACATCAGCCATCTCAGCCTTGATACGTGCGATGACCTCCATAACCTTCTCCTTGTCACCAGAGATAGTGCTGCTTTGAGGACTGTTCTCGCATGCCACCACAACGCCATCGACGAGGAATTTGGAGACAGCCTGACGACCCAGTCCAACAGCAGCCATGGCGCCTGCCAGCGTCTGTTGCTTCGTGACGTAACCGCGGTAGTATGCGCAGATAATGGCTGCTTCGAAGCTGATGGCACCTGCGGCGTATGCAGCTGCGATCTCTCCGCTGGAGTGGCCGACAACCGCCGCGGGCTTGACACCCGCTGCCCGAAGCCTGTTGACGAGCGCAAGTTGAATGGCAGTGCACAGAGGTTGAGACAGCTCCGCTGTGCCGATGCGACTTGTGGTAGCAGGTTTGAGAAGCTCATCTGGAAACAAGTGAGTATTATGTCCTTCAACGTCAGCGGCTACTACTCACCAATGATGGACCATTTCGGCCTATGGGCAAGGCCTTTGAGAATACCATCCATCCTCTTCAGATCGGCCTCAAACAGAGGATCACTAGCGACGAGCTGCTTGGCCATCTCGGGCCACTGGGCACCTTGTCCACTGAAGATGAAGTAAACGTCGGGGGCTTTGCTGGGTGCCTTCACAGGAGCTGATGTTTCGATAATGTTGTCGTCATGGACGATGGTGAAGGCTCTATGAGGCAGGGCCTCTCGTTTCGTAGCAAGGGTGTAGGCGATATCGTGTTTGTTGACCTCCGGATGCAAAACGACAAATTCCTGGTATCGATCTACCTGGTCCTTCAGTGAAGTAGCGGTGTTCGCGGACACGAGCAACAGTTCGGGGCGGGATGTGCCGTGTCCGTTGGTGATGGGCCTCGATTTACCGTACGACTCGAGGATAACCTGAGAGTGGTAAGCTTCATAGAAACCAAGCAGTAGAGGCATCGTCTTACATGAGCATTTGTACCGCCAATGCCAAAAGAGTTAATGCTGATCCGCTCAGCCCGATCGGCTGGCCAAGGCGTTGGCAGAGTAGGAACGGTAAGTTTCTTCTCGACGAATGGTACTGGATGGAAAGTTAATTCTAGGTCTGAGAAATCATGAAACTGTCAAGTGATATACTCTTGGGATTGGGTTCGTTGAACTTGATGTTTGGGGGGATGGTCTTGTGTTCCAGGGCAAGGATCGCCTTGATCAAGCTGTTCAACCCCGAAGCACCTTCAGAATGGCCGACATTCGGCTTGACGGAACCGATGTAAACGCCCTTTTCACCAAAGACCTCGCCTACCGCCGATGTCTCAATGGGGTCACCGGTCGCGGTTCCGGTTCCGTGGCACTACACCTGGGGTCAGTAATGACTTTCGGGGAGCGCGCGAGGTAGGCGATTGTACCTCGACGTATGCGGTCTGAGATGGGTCCAAGCCGGCATCCCGGTAGACCTTGCGCATAAGGGCCTCTTGGGCAACCTGATTGGGTGTGAAGAGTCCCTGGCTGTGGCCGTCGCTGTTTGCGCCCGTGGCTCTAATCACAGCTCGGATGGCGTTGCCGTCACGAATAGCGGCTGAAAGAGGCTTGATGTAGATGGCGTTGATTGCTTCTGCACGAGCGAAGCCGTCAGCCTTCGCATCAAATGACTTACATGAACCATCAGGGGATAAGATGCCCTCAGACGTAAAGGCAGCGGTGGTGGTTGGGGTCATGATCAAGCTGGTTCCCCCGATAATGGCGCCCGTTGCGTCGCCATCTTGAATAGACCGGAATGCTTCATGGAGCGCAGCGAGAGATGCGGAACATCCAGTCTTGATGGTCATACTGCAATCGTCAGCGAGTGGTGGGTGGGTCTGGGGCAATGTTACATACCTAGGGCCCCTGAGATCGTACTCGTACGAAACACGGTTCGAAAGCATGAGGTCGCCATTTCCAGTGGCAACATAGCCCAGTCCTCCTTGATGTTGAGTCTCTTTACCAGCAATCTGCGCCCAGTCGTCACCAAAAGTGCCAACGTAGCAGCCGATGCGCTCCCCGCGGTAATTGGTTTCGCCGGCATCTTCGAGAGCCTCTCTGGCAACCTCGAGTAGAAGTCGTTGCTGAGGGTCACACCTCTCAACCTCTTTGCGAGACATTGAGAAAAGCGAGGTATCGATACGGGTGAGATCATCGGTGAGGAAGTATCCGAACCTGGTCTTGATAGTGTTCTTCCCACCGAGGGCGTCGTTGAAGCCGTCAATGTTGTAACGGGTGTCGGGAATCGGTCCCCGCGCGTCCCTCCCATTCACGAGGAGGTCCCAGTATTCGGTGGCATTCCGAATGCCACCAGGAGCACGAAGTCCAAGGCCGCACACAGCGACGAGGAATGGCTCTGAGGACGACTGGATGTATTCTCCCATGATGCTTGCGGTTGTGACTCGTGATGATGAAGAGTCCAGAAAGATAGGTTTAGTATTTTGACGGTTGAGCGTCCGTTCGTGTGAGGATTACTATTGAATTAGATGTAACAAGATAGTTTGCATAAGAAAAACAATAATTGAGGCGGCAGTGATGTTTATTTAACCCCTACCTTAATGATAATGGCTCCCTTCATCACTACTTCACGATGTAAACCAGTCGAATCTGGTTCAAGCCTCCCCGTCCATCGCGCGGCCGGGCCCGAGAACTGCTGCGATGAGGCCGAGTCATGGAATCGTCTGTCGAAGCTCAAAATTCTCCATCATTTCTAAACTCTAGACTTCTGGACTCCGTCTCAGCTGTGGACTTTTCACGATGTCTGGAAGATGTCAGCCCACGCCAAGCGTGACACGAACGCAGTCCATGGTAGGAAGTCGCACTCGATCTGTAAGCCCATGGAACTGAGAGAAGAGAAATCTTGTGGTGGACTGCGGTAAGGATACCATTTTACGACTAGCTCGCATATTCTTTAGTCGTGGTAGAGCGCCTAGCTCGTTTACCGAACTACTCAAATTCACCGAATAAAGTTGCATCGGTGGATTGCCTCCACAAAAGCCTTAGGCGAGCATCGACCGAAATCTACTGATCCATTGCCATGGTAATCGGGATCTCGCTGAAGCGTGGCGCCATCTAAGAGTAATGAGTAACAGCGCGATTCATGTTGCTAGATGTTTCAAGTCGTTCCCAGTAACCATCGTACCAGAATCGTGATTGAATGCCAGACTGCATCTTGTCGTAGAGGTTATTCGGTTCTTGGTCGAGCCTTCGTTCGCTTAGTTGTTAGTGTACGAAGGGATCATGGGTTGCGCGACTCAGTTAGCTCCAGTCGGTTCCATCGTGTAGATTCAATCGGACCAGAAGTTGACTGATTGGAAATTTTCGGGAGCCCATTCGTGGGTCAACCGCTCTAAGCCCTGTGCAACGCCTCACTTTGACCCACCGATGGGCCGTTCCGTGGAAAGTGCCGGGCGATGTAGTCACCACAAAGAGAGCCGTTGCAACGTCAAGGGTTGAGAGGAACCCGACAGAGTGGACATCTGTGCACGTTGTTCGTCGGATGTTGAGCGATTGTTTCTATTGGAGCGACAGTAATTCTGATACCGATACCGAGTGGTAATAGGTACCAACAGGTACTGGACGTTGGTCTTATGATCATGATGGTAAAAACAGTGGCACGGTGTGGGAAGGAAACATTGCATAATAGCGCACAGCAGAGAGTTTAAATTTCGGGATTGATCATGGTAGCTGTGCAGACCTTCCAGCACTCAACAGTGCCCTCTCGATGTTTATCCTCGAGTCCCCGAGAGAGGAACTTCAGTAATCATGTCGTCCTCGCCCCTTCCCTCGTTACCGAATATCTGGGATCGTTTTCGTTTCCTACCGCCTGTAACATCCGCTGCTTTTGCGTTACTCACGGTAGCAATTCTGTATTTGTCTTTGTCGTCGCGACGGGGAAATCTCAAACACCTACCGCTTCTGAATCCCAGCAAAGGCTTCTCTGTGTTTAACATTGGATCCAAAGTAAGCTATCTTATGTCAACGGGCCCGTTAGCAACTGATAAACTGATCTTGCATTTCATTTCCAGCGCGATTTCGTGTTCAACAGCAAAAGGCTCCTGGCGAAGGGACGCAAGCTGTTTCCGACAAGCCCTTACCGCATGATCACCGACCTCGGCGAGATCGTGTTCTTGCCCGTCGAGCAGACTGACGAAATCCGTAACGATCCGAGACTCAGCTTCGGGTCAGCCTTTGGTGAAGTATGTTATGGCTAAAGGATGAAAGCGGACTTGACATTGATGCTTGTACCTCAGGACTTTCACGGACATCTACCCGGGTTTCAGGGCGCTGCGGTAGACAGCTATGATGATGCAATTCTACAGACCTTGGTGCGAAAGCAGCTTACCAAGTGCATTGGTACGCTTGCCGACTGCACTCTGTACAAAGGTTTCTGGTCGCTGATGAGTAGTAGCTCAGGTGATTGAGCCAGTCTCAGCTGAAGCCGCTCAAGCTTTATCCGACAAATTTGGAGACTCTCAAGGTACGTGAGCCCCGGTGATCAAGAAGCTGTAACCTGCTGACCCTTGTGAAATAGAATGGCGAGAGATTGAAGTAAAGTCTGTCGTCCTTGATACGGTCGCTCGGCTTTCAGCGCGCGTGTTCTTAGGCGAGGAATTGTGCCGCAATGAGGACTGGCTGCGAGCGACGAAAGAGTACACAGTGAACTTTTTCGTCGCCGGAACACATCTTCGTATGATCCCACGTCCTCTACGCCCAATTCTTCATTGGTTCGTGCCGAAGTGTCGAGAACTACGGGCGAGTTTCGACGAGTCACGCCGTATCATTATGCCCTACATCGAGAAACGTCGTGCAGCACGAGCGGCCGCTCTGGCATCCGACAAGAAGATTCCGGAGTTCCATGATGCGATTGATTGGGCAGACCAGGAGGCCGCCACGAGGGGCGTGAGCTATGATCCCGCCATCATGCAGGTATGTCTTTTGATCGACGTAAGTCATCTTGGTTGCTTAATCATGACTGACAACTTCAATCAAGCTTATGTTAGCAGTTGCCGCAATTCATACGACGGCTGATTTGGTCACGGAAATTGTATTACAGTTGGCTCTGCACCCCGAGTATGTTGCTCCCCTCAGGGAGGAAGTCATTCACATCTTGCGTTCCGAAGGCTTGAAGAAGTCATCTCTTCACAACATGAAGCTCTTGGACAGCGCTTTGAAGGAAGCGCAACGTCACAAGCCGCCTGGAGTTGGTCAGTGAATTCTTGAAGAGAACTATAGTACCGCCCGGCGGAACTGACACAGATACAGCATCACTACGAAGACGAGTTGAGAAACCTTTCACGTTGTCGAATGGACTACACCTCAGAGTAGGAGATAGGATCGCGATCGACACATACCGCATGGGAGATCCGGAGCTGCACCAAGACCCTGAGAAGTGGGATCCTTACAGGTTCATCAAGATGGCTGAGCAGCCTGGCAAGGCCAACTACGCACAACTGGTCGTGACGAGCCCTGACCACCTTGCCTTCGGACACGGGGATCACGCATGTCCCGGACGGTTCTTTGCGGCTTACGAGATCAAGATCATCATGTGCCATCTTTTGCTGAAGTACGATTGGGAGGCGCTGCCGACTACCGATGCATCACCAATGGTTTTGGGGTTCACCAATGCCAGCAATCCTACGGCGAGAGTAAGGGTCCGTCGACGCAAGGAAATCGAGCTGGATATTGATTGCCTGTGAAAATACTACATGTACCAATAACGGTTGTCGTTACAAATCCCAGGCTTACAGTGCGTCTGGGAACTTGATCGATGCTGAGTTCAATGATTCTGGCAGGCCAACGCAAAGTCTGACCGTGGCAGTTGAATGGGACGCCGATAGCGGGTCCGCGAGGTCTGTCCTTGTTGTCGAGGTCCAGTCTTCGATAATTTCAATTTGATTTCTAGCCTACTGTGTCTTTCACATGTATTCTGCGCATAATTGTCATTCCTCATCGTATTTAGCCTAACACTCCCTACGTCTTCCATGTGGCGGGCTAGTGACCATCGCGACTTCATGGTCGTCTTCAAGTGCGATGGCTTGCCCTCGGCTTGTGGGGGTAATCCGTCGCGGCCTCCAATTTTCCCAGGTGCCAAGTCCGCGGAAAACATAGCCTTGACACCATAAAAAGACTCAATCGTCATCTCATTAACACCCCGCACTCTTAGCAACCTGGAGAAACAGAGTTAAGCTGGGGAAACATGGGGATAATTGCTTTCCCGGATTCTTGGCTTCGCTGTGTTCGCTGCAGCGATCAACCGACTAGTGGATCTTCTGCGGATTTTGGGGTCTGACCGCCGGGTATCAGGGACTGTTCGTCGAGGAACCGGGAAGGCCTTGCTTCTGATCCATGCGGGGAAGATTTTGCTCGCTTTGTTTCTCCCGTTGTGGGCGGCACTGGGAGGTTCAGAAAAAACATTTTTACGGTTGAAGTCAACCTTTGGAAAACTTTGATATGGTGTGAGTGCCAGCTATCGCCCGAAGCTTTCCAATGTGTCTTTTCAATTTCCCCCAACAATGCCTTCATATGAGCGGCCAATTGTTCACATCGCCCTTCTACTCATGAACATGGTACCACTGGTCGAGTATTTCAACTCTCATTCGGTGTATTGCGGATTTGACAAACGGATATCCGTCAAAATACCAGAGTGAACTCCATCGCGGACAGGGATTGAGAGCGCCCAACTCTCAAGGAACGGGTGCATGCACAGGGAACCCCTGCCCCAACCACGCATCCCGTCATTTGAAGACTAAAGTCTCCGGTGCAACCGGTGCACTAAACGGCCTAGAAGGAGGAAATGATTGGCGCTGGCGGGGGCAACTTGATGAACTGCCCCGCGTAAGCAGCAGGAACCCTTCGGCAATGACACGCCCTAGCCCGGCTGCCTTGATATAAAATACCGTGGAAATCAGCGACACCGAACCTTTGGTTCTTCACGACCACCTTCCCGCTCTTCTCACATCCGCAAGGCATCCGATCGTACAATGCGTCGTCCTTCGGCTTGGCTTGCCGCCCTCTGCGGCCTGGCGACTCTCGCATCGTGCGAAACCCGTCGATACTCGACATGGATGCTGGACAGCATCAAGACCCGGAACCAGGGAATTGAGTCATCCGGGGCTTCAAGCAGCACCCTGGAAAGCGGTATTTTGGCCATTGCGATGGAGGCAGCGATTAAGCAGTATCCCGATTTGCAGAGCAAGTACGCGTCTTACCTCGAGAACGTGCTCAATGTTGCTTCGCCGGCACTCACCAACGCGACGTATGACTCGACGCGTCCCCTCGATCGTTTCTCCGTTGCAACCGCCATCAACCATGCCTCCACCGCCGGTATCGTCACCATTTCAGCCACGGCAGCCTCAGCCTTCGAAGCATTGAACAGTTCGCTTCCCCTTCAGATCCGCAACCCCGTCGGCGGATTCTGGTACTACGTCTATCCCCAATGGAGCTACCTCGACGGCATCTTCTCGGTTCTGCCCTTTATGGCGGCACAGCCCCACCCCAACTACACCGACATCAGCCTGCAGGTGTCTCTGCTCTACGAGCACACTTTCCAGAAGAACACATCGCTGGTCGCTCATGGATACGACTATTCGCGCACTGCAGTCTGGGCGAATGAGGAGACCGGCTCGAGCTCGTATGTCTGGGGCCGATCCGTGGGATGGTTTGTCGCTGGCCTGGTCCAGACGTGGGAGGCCCTCGACTGCGCGGCTGGCAAAGATGAAGCTGCAACAGTTTGCAAGCAACTCAGCGATGTTACAACACAGCTCTCAACCGCCTTGCTCAAGTACGCCGACCCCAAGACGGGTGTATGGTGGCAGCTCACCACGTTCCCGGGACGCAGCGGCAACTACCTTGAGAGCTCTAGCACGGCGCTCTTCATGTTCTCCATGCTCAAGGGCGCTAGATTGGGCATCTACTCAAAGTCTCCCGCTCGGTTTGAGAGGGCCGCCCTTCGCGCATACAACTACACGGTCAACCACTTTGTGACCGACCCGGGAAACGGAACCATTGGCTACGACAAGACGGTGGCGGTGTGCAGTCTCAACTCCACTGCCACCTACGAGTACTACACGAACCAGCCGCTATCGCCTAACAGCTTGCTGGGCGAGTCTGCCTTTGTGCTCGCTTCTCTGGAAGTGGAGAGAAAGTAGTGCAGTTGATATCCAGACTAAGCCAAAGTAGACAACAATAATACCTATTGCAACAATTTGACCGTGATTCTTTCTGTACGCATGATGCACAATCGCAATTGAGTTGCAACGATATGAGTTCATTCAGTAAAGCCGGCCTATGACTGAAATCTAAACTGACCTTTAAGTGAGAAATTTCTGGCTCAACCCAAGTTCGTGGGAAGTGGGTCGTGTGAGACTTCAGCTTCAGGCACATATTCTTGATACTAGGCAAATACTCTTGGTAAGGCAAATACTTCCAGCTTCAGGCTCATACTTTTATCTACCCCAACAACATCATTGCCGTTGGAGTAATTACTCCATTTTGTTCTCTCTGATTTCAAATCAACTGGTTACGGAGTTTCCACGATATTAATAATTGCGATGCAAGTGAGTTTAGTCAAGTCCACGGAGCACTGAAGATGCAGTGGAGCAGATTTGCACTCAATAGGTGCATGTCTTTCTGAATGTTCGTCACTACCTTAGGTTATGAATAGAAGACAAGATCTCGTCGGGAGGTTCATGCTTAAAGCAACTTAATATAGTTGGAGTAGTCGACAAAGCGATTTTATGTTCAGGAACATGATGGGCGATTTCGCTAATATGCGACGCTGGTTGACTGTTACATGGCTGACGCAGATTGTGGTTAGCGCATCCAGGCGCTCAAGCGAGATCAAACTCAGTCAAGGATAAAATTCATGTTCATTGAACGTCGTTCCATAAAAGCGTCTTTTTTCATCGGATGAACACAAGAATTCGGGCCGGGGCGAGTATGTAATGATACCCTTCGAATAAAAGTGTCACCAGCTGCGCTATCTGGAGTGCACGAGGATGTGACAGCATGATGCCACTGACACAGTGAGAGTCGCCAGCCACGCCAATGATCCGTGGTACCCATCGATGCTCGGAACCCGGGTACCCGACAGCGCTGACATGGCCCCGAGAATTTAGGGAGCATGAGGCACACACCATCGCATGAGGTGATGAGAGCCACAATGTGTCCGAATGTCTCGGATCCCCATGGGACCTGGTATTGCCTATCCCAGAATTGCTGGGTGCATGAAACCAAAAGAGCAAACTTCAGTTGTCAAGAGTACTTGAGATGACATGCATCCTCAGGCGTGGTAACCAATAAGCCAGTGTGACGAGAATGCCCTCAACCCGTTTACTCCCGTGTACCCAAAGACCAACACGCCCAAGAAACAGCTTGGTATGCGCGATTGAACAAAGAAAATCCTCTCGCAGGTAAGTGGTGATTAGACCCTTTTCGCCGGGTGAGATCGATAGATCGGAATCGCGGGCGTCGTCGATGGCCTACGAAGCACAGGCTAAGCCGCAAAGTGATGAGGTCAGTGTGACGCCATTGACTCCGGGCTGGCGTGGTCACCGAGCACCGAGCCCAGAGCTTCAAATACACCTGGCTTCAAGGGTCTTACGGTCTTGGCCATCAGGGTCTGAACTATCATTCGAAAAGGGAATACAATTGTGCTTTTCAGTGCAAAAATCATGGACTCACAAAAACCGCCGATCTTATTCATCCACGGCCTGTGGGTTACCGCTGCATACTGGGAACACTGGGTACCGTTCTTCGAAGACTTGGGGTACGAAGTACACGCCCCCGAGTGGCCGGGAATCAACGGCCGCACCCCCGAAGAGGTCCGGGCCGATCCACAGCCATTGGCCAACAGACACATTGAAGAAATCGTCGGATATTATGAGGCATTCATCCACAAACTGCTAGCACCCCCAATTATCATCGGCCATTCTTTCGGCGGCCTGTTCGCGCAGATCCTGTTATCAAGAGGGCTCGGCGTCGCTGGTGTCGCGATATGTCCCGCGCAGCCAGCCGGAATCATCACCCTCCCGCAAACCACATTCAAGGCCGCACTTCCAATCATCAAGAACCCATTCAATGCGCATACTACCGTCTCTATTTCAGAAGAGCACTTTCACTGGGCTTTTGTCAATAACACCACATCCGACAAGAGCAAAGAATACTACGAGCGATACTGCATTCCTGGTGTCGCGAAGGTCCTCTGGCAGCTGACGACCAACGTTGCAGGCGGGCTGTCTGCTCCGACGTACGTCGACTTTGACAGAGTCGACCGGGCCCCATTATTATTACTCTCAGCCTCGAAAGATCACATCGTGCCTCCAAGTACGGTGATGAAGAACTTCAAGGCGTATACGGGGCCTTCACTCGTGGAATACAAGATGTTCCCCGGCCGCACGCATGGGATGATATTCCAGCCTGGGTGGGAGCAAGTTGCCGACTACGTGTTGGATTTCATTGAGGAAGTTGTCCAATGAGGAGTCATGATCTACTGTTTTCGTCCGTCTTCTGTTCTTCACCACCCATCCTCAGCCGTCATGGTTACTGTTCTTTCAATTGGGGCGTTTTGCATTGGGGGTGCATGTTTTCACCAATTCAATTGTTCATTCTACGAAGCAGGCATAGCAAGTTGAGGAGTATTTAGGGAGCGTGGTTGTTGTGTGGGATCATCAGCATTACTAGATTGGCAGGTTCCGAATATGTACTGGTACCGCGTTGGGTTTAGAGATTTGCGACGCTTAGAATGAGATAGACAAAGTGGCACACGCCAATCCTATGCCCTGTTCATCTTCAAACCTAAGACACAAGAAAGATATGATTTTAGCGGTTAACAAGGTCTTCTGGAATATGCAATTTCCATAGCGTAGAACTGCTCCCAGTCACACACGATCAGGCTGCCAAAGTGGACCAAACCTGGAAATCTGGATGCTGAGCAACGTAGGATTTCTAAGCAATTCTTCAATGTGCCCAGTTGTCTCCAATGGACTGTGACTCCAATCACTGGAGGCTTGGAGTCCGAGGTCGGAATGTTATTGGACAGCGACCGTTTCAAGACTCCAACGCCTTTAACGCAATTTGTCGACGGCCCCGACTTGTCGATTCTCAACCCCTGGTCCCAGGGCCTTACGCCAAGGGTCTTCGCGTGTTACCATCCAAACACCACCTGTTCTCCATACCGAGTGAACCCACCGAGGGGCAGCAGTGAGAAATGCCGGTGCCTATTTATCTAGCAGATCTCCCTCTTGAAGCCGTCAGACGATAAAGGCCAACCCACCTCATCTCACCTCGCTGTCGTCTCGTCTGTAATCTAGGTCAAATCTTCCACGGCTGTCACCATGTCGTCCAAACTTTTCCAGCCTCTGAAGGTCGGCCAGGCCCAGCTCTCTCACCGCGTGGTGATGGCGCCCCTCACTAGATTCCGCTTCGACGCCGATCACATCCCTCTTGACATCGCACTCGAGTACTACGTGCAGCGCGCCGCCGTGCCGGGCACTCTCATCATCGCTGAAGCCGTCCTTATTTCCGAGGCCCACGGCGGCTTTCCCAATGCCCCGGGCATCTGGACGGAGCGCCACATCGCCGGCTGGAAGAAGATCACCGACGCTGTCCACGAGAAGGGCAGCAGCATCTACTGCCAGCTTATCGCGCCTGGTCGCGCCGCCGTCGTGCCCGTCCTGGAGAAGGAGGGCGGGCACCCGCTGCTGAGCTCCAGTGCCGTGCCGATTAGCGATGACTCGCCCGTTCCGCGCGAGATGACCGCCGAGGAGATTGCGCAAGGTGTCAAGGACTTTGCCCAGGCTGGCAAGAACGCTATCGCTGCCGGGTTCGACGGTATCGAGGTCCACGGCGCCAACGGCTATCTCGTCGACCAGTTCCTCCAGGACAACTGCAACAAGCGCACGGATCAGTGGGGCGGAAGCGTCGAGAACCGAGCCAGATTCCCTGTCGATGTTGCCGCGGCACTGGTTGAGGCCATCGGCGCCGATAAGGTGGGCTTCCGCATCAGCCCGTGGAGCAACTTCCAGGCGATGAGAATGAAGGACCCCGTCCCGCAGTTCTCCTACCTCGCGCAGAAGTTGAAGGAGCTGAAGCTGGCTTACCTGCACATCATCGAATCCCGCGTCAATAACTGGCAGGATGTCGAAAAGGTCGAGGGCATCGAGTTTCTCTTGGAGATCTGGGACAACACCTCGCCTGTCCTCGTCGCCGGCGGCTTCACTCCGGAATTGGCGATGCGCGCCGCGGATGAGGAGTATGCCAAGTGGGACGTTGCCGTTGTGTTTGGCCGACACTTTTTGGCGAACCCCGACCTGCCTTTCCGTATCAAGCACGGCTTGCCGCTGAACAAGTACGACCGGGAGACCTTTTACACCCCCTCGATCCCTCAGGGATACACCGATTACCCCTTCCATCCTTCTTTTAAGCCGGGTACTCCGCTGGCATAGACGGCCGGTCGAGGTGTAGATAGATATAGATTTGACGATATTGATGACAAATAAAGTAGATGATATATTTTCCAATGCGGTGCCTTGTTCTAAAGATTTGTTGCAGTTCGATGAAGATAATGGCAAATCAAGCGCCCTGCGCAGGGTATTCAAAGGCAAACATTAAGCACCCTCCCACCATGGCCGGCCATGCAACAACGCAATGCATCAGCGAAAATCCTTTGGCCTCAACAGATAGCAGTAATGGAAGACATCTGGATCATGCGGCTTCAGCTTCGGCGTCGGAATCTTCGCAATCACCTCAACGTCGAAAGGCAGTCCCTCCACATCAAACCGGCAAAACGAGTAGCTCAATGAGATCCAGAACCCGTCATCCGTCAGGTGCCGTCTCACGCCCTCGGCCATCCGCAAAAACGGCTCAATACCACCGCAGGACACCGCATCGACCGTGCTCTTGTCGACGATCAAATCATACTTGTCCGGCAGCTGGAGCTGTGTGACGTCCGCGACGAGATAGCGCATCTTCACGTCACCAAATACTTGCTTCTCCAACATGCGGCCGCGGTCGATGGCACGTGGCTCAAAGTCCACGTTAGTGACATTGTGAAACCCGCGTTGCCGGAAATGGTTCTGCAGGTCGCTCGTTCCGAAGCCTAGCTGCAGGATGGGCGCTGCGTCGTCGAGTTTGGCGAGGTATGGATCCACGATCGACATGAAGGTCGCAGATTGGGTCAGCCATTCAAAGGTGACCTCGGATGCGAAGCGTTCGCCCCAGTAGCTTTGCTTGTCGAAATCGGCTGGCATTTCTTTCTTATCTAGGAATTGGGTGGCGAATTTTCGGTGAAGGGTGCGGGAGGTTGGGTGACGACTTTCGGTGAGATTGAAGGTATTTAGAGGTACTGGGTTTGCTGTTTATCATCTTATCGAGAGGCCCGCTCAAAACTTTTCATTGCCCACATTTACGTTACGTGGGGACGCTTTGTGACATCATAAGCATGGAAACTCAATGCCAAGTTCCCTCATCCTATTCAATAACGTGCCCACTGCTTTACAGGGACATTATTCATGACAAACATGGTGCGACTTGGTGTCAACAGTTGGTGGGTAGCCAATCACAAAAAGCCGTACATAACTGAAGACAAACAACAACTAGATCGGTCAAAACTGCGGTCGCAGTCAATCTGCTAATACTAATCATGCAGAAAGATGTTTCGGTTGGCATCTCGTAATTTAATAGTATTAAAGACTAAAGCATTACGCTTGTCTATTCTATGAGTATTGATGAATTCTATGGAAGCTGACGAGTAGTTCCCCCGAAGCAATTGCTTACTTCGTTTCCTTTCGCACAAGGCCTTCGCTCATAGTCCTCTCATAAATCCTCGCTTACGAATCGGCGGATTCGTACCTTCTGGTTTCCTCATTTCTCTTTCAGTTCCATCCGCGGTTTCAACAACGTAGCGATCCTTGTCTCTCTCCGCCTTGCGCTTATCATGTTCCGTTTTCCAGCGCATGAAATAGCAGCAGAACGGGAACACCACCGTGTTCACCGCAGCCCACGCAAACAGAACCCCAAAGTTGAGACCGATCCTTGAGTGCAAATCGAACATCAACTGACGACTTGCCTCAACTACGTGGTGCAGTGGCAAAGCATAGCCCCAGCTGTAGAATCCGGGAGACAGGTCGATGGCATAGAAGGACGTTGACACGTTGGTGATGACCCAAAAGATGAGCCAAAGTGCAGTCCATGGTTGCCCCACGATCATGGCGACATTCTCGCATGCAAGACCAAGCGCCGTCATGCCGGCGAAGTTGAGCATCCAATACACTGGAAATGTGCCGCGTCCGTAGGCAGTCGCGCCTGATTCTGGTGGCGGCTCGGTTGGCGAGTACGGGGGAGCCCCGAAGGGAAGCTGGAAAGCCAGGGAAATGAGACTGTAAGCCAGAGAAATCAAGAAGTAGGCGAATACTGTGGCAATCCAACGCCATACGATGAGTTGCCAGAACTTCAGAGGCGGATGGCCCTGAGGCTGGATGTATTTCTAATTGGAGGGTTAGTAGGTTCTTTCAATAGCTGTTTAGTACTGAACATGTGCATACCATATGAATCGGCAGAAAAAATGAGAATGAGAAGAAGGCCATGATAATCAGATAGATGAGTCCAATGCTGACTGCAGGTGTTGCAGTGGCCGGTCTGAAAGGTCGTATGTCGATCGTCAATGGCGCAACTCCGGGATTGACAGCAGCAGGCGCTCTGGCCAAGTTCTCCCGGCTCAGGGAGTCATTGGACATGACGGTTTGCCCCCATAGCTTTCCAAATGCTTGACTAAACTGCTCTGTGAACTGCGTGATGTATGGCTGTATATCGCTTTGGTATGTCGTTGAGTCTCGCGCAGTCTGGGTGATAATTTGCAATGAGCCCGCTGGATCATAGTTCGCGTCCCCTGTCGCCGCGGCCTCCTGCAGCGCTGCAGTCGCATTCGCGTGGACGATCACGGCCGCCCAGCTTTTGAAGTCATATACACCCATCCGCACGGCCATAGGATCATTGCTGAAGTCCGATGGTTGCAGAATGGTCCATCCGAGTGACGGACCCGAACTCTCCAATGCTTTCTGAACGGTCTGGATGACGGTAGGACCGACGATCGGTTGGACAGACTCGTATGGCGCGACCTGGCTGTCAAAGTTGACAACGTGCACGACAATTGACCTTAAGTTCGCTTCAGTGCGGAAGAGAACGGCCCAGTAAAGCGAGAGGACGGCGAGGATAAAAGCGAAGAGGATTGCAATCGTCTGAAGCCAGAGTCGAATGACGTGGGCGCGGACTTTCCTCATCGAAGGGTCCCAAAATCCGACGGCATGATGAGGCTTCTCATGATGTTTCGCGACACCGTTTTCCACGTTGCGGCTGTTTTCGTTTTCTTTTGCGTGGTCGACTTCCATTTGGCTCGACGGCGAGCGTTGCTGATCTTCCGTAGACCCTGCCATTATTGGTTTGCCAAGAGAGGAATTGGCTTTGCCTGCTCAACGCCTGTCGCGTGGATGTTCCAATGCCAGCCGAAATGGTTGAAACAAGCTCAATTGCGTTCCAGAACAGCTGCATGGATTTGCGCCTCTCCCGCGCCTGGCGTCTTGGTTTTATGACGACCGAGACACCTTAATGATTTGGCATCAATTTGACTGAATGGCGCTACTGATCAATCTATGATGCGTTATCAAATGGTGCTTTCTGGATGAGGAGGTAGCTGCTAACAATTATGCTGGATTGACCACGCAGAGGCATGCTTTAATTGGTCAAGACTCAAGTAGCTCAACCTAGGTACAACCATATTTCCGGGGAGCATGACATCACGGTTCCTGCCCGGGCTAGGTCCAAATAACGCCTCGATGATTACTAGTCCTCTGTTTGATGATCCCGGGCTGTTCGGATGCTCTGGCCATTCCGTGCATATTTGTTGTAAAAGACTAGTAGGTTTGGTCCGTTAGCCATTCGACCTAGCAATCTGTTCATGGCCGATTCTCCTTGCACTATTAGATCTGCGCCAATCCTCTCAGAACAATCGGCTTCTTAGCCGGAAGTAATTGGTGTCTGGGTCATTGCCTCCTTCAGGGATGTCATATAGCGAAACTGCGCATCTCGTACACTCGTGAACGTGCCCATAGCCTGACAAAAGAAACTTAAACTTCGTTGGAACGTAAGCCGTCGGCATTTGCTTTGCCCTGGAAAGACAAGTCAAAGACCTTTCCAAGGCGCGCCCATTTTGTTGAAAGTCGAACTTCAATCTTCAAGTCATAAACCTCGGATTCCCAAGCCAGCTCCTTTGACAACATAGTGTCGCTGAAGAAAGAGACACCTGGTGATACCGGGTGCAAGACGTCTGCCGGATCGTTGTCTATAAAGGTCCTGACTGGTCCCACGCTGGCTACCGCGAAGAAGATACAGAAATATTTGGTTTGATTCCGATTGTTGAATAGAAGGCAAGCCTCTGGAAGGAAGTCCGCGGAGAGAACGACGGAATGTCCACCATCGTGCTCTACCCAACTGTCGGCAGGGAAGGCTTTTGCGACCGAGTAGGGTATTCGATCAGGCTTCTGATCGTCTGCATGCGGTTTATGCCAGTTGAGTATCACATGGTGCGATGATTCTGACTTTCTCCAAAGCGAGTCCGCATATGCTGGATTATTAGAGCCAACAAGGACGCTCTCAAAAGTTGACCTGGCAACAAGTGTGTCGGGAATTGAGACAAACCCTACCTGATGATCAGAACGGTAGAATATGCCCTTATCATCTTTTTTCTCCATGTAAATGCCCAATCTCGATCCTTGGGCGGTTTTGCAATTGAGGACCGCAATTGTGCCTGCTGGTGAGAAAGAAAACCTAACGCCTCCTGCGGATAGTATTTCACCTTCGTCAGAAGGCAGGAACGGGAGTGGAAAGGCTGGGGGCCCCGAAGAAAGTAGTTGCAGGCTTATGGAGATACCCTGGTTGGTAACAGAATACGGAGGCTGAGGCTCATCTGGCTGATACGTCGTGACGCTTCCTGAGTTGGCAAAGCAGGACGGGGAGGTCGCCAAAAATCCCGTTTGTCGGCCCGCTACCCGATCGAACCATGCAAAAATGGATTGATCGCTTGTCCGTCTCATGATTTCTTCCTGGAGGCGGATAAAGGCCACCTCTCCTTCCCCGTACAGCAGTGGCATGTTGACCCCAAAAAGACCCAGTAGGCAGTAGGCCTGGTCCTCGATACGAGTTGTGACTCTGTTTGCAGCCCATGACATCTTCTGCCCGATGCTGTATCGGCTGAGAACCCCGTGAGCGAAGAAATGGTGGTCGATGCCGGTGATCTTGCCTATGAGATCCCGCTTGGCTTCCCTGCTGCCGATTTCAGCCCATTTGTTGCTGAAAAAGATCACACTTGATGGGGCAATGAGTTCCTGCAAAGTCCAACCGCGAGTGAACCACCGGCTTCTGGTAAATTCATTGTGATTCTTGGTAAACGTTTTGTATCCTTGCCCCAAATGTGCAGAATCGGCACTAACGTCTGAAAGGTAGGCGTAACAGACTTGCGAATCTCGATACCATGTCCACATGGAATTGATAGCCTCGGTGAGTTCGGAGGAACTCGATTTATCAATACAGCAAGTGTCAATCCACTGGGACGATATATCAGTCCCCACTATAGCTCACTGGAAAATGTAAAACAAATGGAAAAAATGACTGGATGTTCTCACGATATAATGGAACCCATCTGAAAGGGCCTTTTCACAGGCCCCTACGAGTTTCCCGTATCCGAGAAGCTCGGAACCCTTCCCGGACATCAGGTCCTCGTATAAAACCTCTTCGGCACCCCAGGTATGAGATAAAATAGCGTAAGGAATCCGATGATGGTTGAAGACGTGGAGCTCTTTGGTTTTGGTGTTGAGAAGCCGCATTTCAGCTGTTGCTGCTGCTCATGGGGTGTGTTGCAGTGAAGGTAAGACGTTGCTGACCAGACAACACTCGCGTGGCATGTTGAGTGTGCGGGGTCATCTGCAGCATCGGGGCTGACAGCTTACCCCCGCAGGATTGGACGAGAATGAATGGCGTGGAAACTTCTTGCAGTAGTCTGGCGGCTATGTTCACGTGGTTGAACAGAATCACATCCATAACACGAAGTGTCTTGTGTGTCATATCATTTCAAGCATTCAGCCGTTCCAAACTGTAGTCTTCCTATATCTTCATCATGGCATGTACCGGAATGAAGGATGTCGGTATCCGAGCTGGACCTGCTCCTTTTCACCTCGACCGTCGAGTCTGTGGTCCCTCTTACCAGCAGCTCTCATTCTGTTTTCGTAAAGGCAATAAAGGATGCCGAACACGGCAAGTAGCACTGCCAAGCTCTGTCCGACCAAGTTGATCGTGTGTCCGACAAAATACTTCGGTGCATCCTTGAACGTGTATGTCCACCTACGTTAAGTCAGTATTCGGCGTCACATTCCTCTAGTACCCTCAATCGCTTACGTTGCAACAATGCCTCCAATTGTGCCAATCGTCACAACATAGGCACTTGTAACCGCTCGAACTGATGGTCCTGCGGAATCTATTGAAGTAGTGATTAGACTCAAACTCAACTGCTGCGAGGTTACCGACTGCTTACTGTTCATAGCCCAGCTCAAAAAGCCGGGCCCGCCAGGGAATGCGCCCGCGGTGACAAAGAAAACAGCCATGTATCGAATATTTGCGTCTGTTTCGAACCGCAAGATCGCGAACCCAATGACAGCGATGAGCGAAAATAGCGCAAGAAATATACCGCGCTGTCGTGTCTTGTCACTGATGTACGCCACTGTCACAGCCGACGCGCAGGCAACGACGTATGGCGGAACAGACATCAACTGCGCCTTTGTTGCTGTCCAGCCCAAATCGTTCAATATCGTCGGCATGAATACCGAGATTCCTTGCACAGTGATGTTGATGAGGAAGAAACCGAAAGCGCACGTATAGTTGTGAATACAGAAGACAGCCCTCTTCACATGGTCGAGGCTGACTGGTTCGTTCGCGTCAGACTTGTGTTCTCGTTGAAGACGCTCGACGGCGATGGCTCGTTCTCGATCGGTGAGAAAGTAGGCCGTGGCTGGGTTGGTCGGCATCCACAACGGCGCGAACAGCCCGACCAAGATCGTCACGAATCCCTCGAAGAAGAAGATATTGCGCCAGGTGTGTATCGGCATGCCGTCGAAGCCCCATTCCGGCACTCGAGATAGGCCTGTCGCAAGAAGACCACCAAACGCGCCCGAGAGAGATGCCGATGATATCAGGATTCCGATCCGGAGCAACAACTCCTCTCTTCGATAGAAGCTGCTGAGGAAAAATGAGAATCCTGGCATAGCGCCTCCTTCAAAGACTCCTAAGAATGCCCGTGCTGCTGCCAATCCTTCATAAGTTTTGACGAAGGCTGTACATAATGAGACGACGCCGAATCCCACAACAAGAAACGGGAGGTAGAATCGAGGCCCTACCCGCTTGAGTACGATGTTACTCGGAACCTCAACAAAGAGGTAGACAATGTAGAATATTGATAAAACCCAGTTGAATCGGAATCCCTCCAGGTTGATGTCCTTGGCCATGCCCTGAATCCTCGCATTTCCGATGTTCGAACGATCGAGAAACTGCGCGTGTCAGCTTTTCGAAAGCAGAGAAAATACGGATTCTCTAAATCAAGGACATACGCAAAGCAGGTAGAGTACTGTCGTCAACGGGACAGTGTGCCAGTCGATCTTCCGCCTGATTGCCTTCTCCTCTGCTTCGCTCCATTCTAGTATTGATGGAGCCTCTTCGTATCCGATAGAATCCGACTTGATATCAATAGTCGTTCTATCAGAGTAGTCGACTGGAAGTATGCTGTCAATATTTTAGTTATAACCCTTAGGTCCGCGCCACTTACGCTTCTTTTCCGGCTCTATAGCAATCTCGTCAATTGTAGACAGCACCATCGTGACTAATTGTCAATCGTAACAGAGTGCGACGAGTGTTCAAACAAAGAGGACTAGGGGTGCCAACGGGGTATTTGAGCTGCTATCGCAGACACTTGAACTCATCATAAACTGCTCAATGATGCGACGTTGCGCTGACAAGTCTTGGCCAAAGAGGGGAAGGTGGTGGCCGGCCATTAGTTTTATCAAGAACGGCCACTAATGTGCGGGAGCCAACTACTCAAGCTGGCACAGACGACAGAAGACCCGTCAAACTTTGTTCGGCAGATGTCTCTCGCATTGGACATGGAGACAGCCCTGTTCATGTGCTGCCCTCGTCCAATGATCTGGGACAAAGTAGCCCAGGATGGCACGTTCGTGCTAGATTGCGGGGTACGGGGGGAAGCACACTCTAATGCTATACCAAGATTGAGTCGCATTAAGACTGTGGTTGGTGAACATGGATGGCAAGGGTCGTATCCCGCCGGGGTTGGAGGAGGACGGTTTCGCCATTCGCGGTACCAACGCACAGCCAAGGCCGTCCGTCTCAACTTTGATGTGGCCGGAACGCCTGGGGTGCGAACCCAAGGCATCCCCACGTCGCAAGCCGAAAAGGAAACCAGTTACCCTTTGCGAAGAGGCTTCCCCATTGCAGCCGACGTGTTCGCCGATTCCGCCACCTTTCGTCCGGACGCCTCGGGATACACGTGCTTGAGCGTTTTCCAAGTCGCGGTAGCTTGACGTCAATTACGCCTCAGGTTTGCGCTCGGCTGACTGGACATATGTAGAGCAAACGCTGTGCATCTACAGCTGCTGACTGATCTACATTGAGACAGTCAGATAATATACTGAGACAGTGAGAGATCCTGCACGAGGGACTTTCGTGAATGGATGGCACGCTGACAAGCAACGCGAGATTTCAATTGTCCCTCATCCATTGGTTACACCGGTGTAACCTTTGTGTTACTCAACGTGCCAACATTCACTCTCAAATTCACTCCATGTCAACCATAAGTGGGATAACGGAATCCACCTACCTTGGCCTTGGGCTGACGCCAAGGCGAACGAGAACTCCTCCTCATGGTGAGGGGTGGTCGTCGGATATCCCGCACGGGCAACGTTGGCCCGGGTTGGAGACTTCGAGTGAAACAGTTCCGAAAGAGCCAATCGCCTTAGGCGTGGAAAAATCGGCGACAGCCCTACACCGGGTAGAATAGCATATTTTGCATCTAAGCGTGAGTTTTGAAGCTTAGCCCTGCGGCATGAGAACCGGTCAGTGTGCTAAGGGGTCTTCTCGGTCACGGATCTCGTTCATGCGGAGGACGGTTGCCAAGTCTACGCACCGACTCAGAGAGACTTATGAGCAGTAGTTCGGTTTGATTTGGCGTCGTTCTGATGAGTGAGAGGAGTTCGGTATTTCCAAAGAGTTCAATTCATTGCCAAGCACGAGTTACTCGACATTGAGGGCCATGGCAGGGGATGAAAGTTGATTTTACTTTATATACATGCACACAAACCCTTCGTCCAGTGGGCATGAACATCCTGATTTTGAAATTGAAAAGTTCAGCAGTCCCGTTTAGAAAATCCAATATGATTGTCATGTTGATCAAATACAACATTTCGAAAGGCGAGCAATATCCGGACAGAAGCGGCCGAACCGTGGGGCGTCCGTAGAATCTCATTCCAAACCCTTTCACAGCTGGCAGTAAACGGTACGCAAACACGCTCTGCAATGACGTGGTGTCCTTGGCGCACGGAGAGCAGCCGCCTGGGATGATGCATTCCAAAACGCGGGTAACGCCGGCGGGAAAATCGAGCATGGTTCAGAAGTAGACCGTGCGGATGCAGCTTTTGATGACTGGCCTGCGGACACTGTCTAACGGCCGAAAGTGAATGATGACTGAGTTCAAGAAAAGATTGAAAGCGGGTGCCGTCGCGTGAATCTGAGCAGTCGGGGAATCAGTCACACACATGACGTCGCCGGCTTCCGGCCGAGATTGGAGCCTTGGTTGCAGCATCTTATTGCAACAAGTAATTTCTTCTTTTGAGTATGACGGTCAAACTTGTAAGTACCGATCAATGGCCCATTGAAATTCCTTCTGTAGTTGTATTCGAAAGTGAAGTGAATGTGGTCTGTTCGTGAGTGTATTGAAGTGTCTACGAGTTTTTTTCTAATCTTTGGAAGCATCGTACACTCATACATATTCATACTAAATCCTTTGCTGGCCCCATTATTCAAAAGGAGGTATAAGGTACACATCAATAAGTTCGTTACACACAAGACATAGACACAGGTCGAATGTCAATGCTTGCACCAAATCCAGAAGCTCTTCCCGCCCTAATAATCTTGACTCGGGTTCGTTAACTTACTGCAAGGAGCCCACATATTAGACGTCGGGGGCGCTTCCGCAACTCTAAAGTAGCCCGTCGACAGTCACCTAAGCATCCGTCGGAAGCTTGCGCGGATACCTGGAAGCTAACTGAAGTTTGAACTGAGCGTGGGCGGCCAAGGGAGGAAAGGCTCCCATGCTCTGCAAGAGGCCTTACTAGGGCGTGGTGCACGGCACTGGCCTTCGGCTTTGTCGGGTTCTCTGCTATATAGGGGTCATGATTGGTCGCACCAAGAAGGGTTTCAATCGGAGCGGCCGGTTAGAACATCGCCGGCTCCGAAGTCTTCAATATTGGTGCGCTTACAATCCTCAGGAACCTGCGACGAGCTATTGCGCCATGCTCGAGGCTGCTGACACCATTTTCTGCGGAATGGTCGATATGCAGGATTTGTATAGAGAAATGATAAGATGACAATGGGTTGATGCCAATGCGTGGGAGCCAATTCTCGCCAAACGTCGACAAACTACATGCTGCACACATCTAATATACCCCAACTCGGGTCATATCCTCGGGGTTAAGAGGCGACCGAGCCTGTTTCCGACCCTTGCGCGGCCAGAACTCAACAAGCCCATCCTCAACACTAAACACGGTTCCTCCACGCATTACAAACTTCATATGACCACTTTGCTCCCATAGCTTAGCGATGCTGTCAACTCCTCGTGGGTATATGACAATGTCTGCTAGCTTTCCCACCTCGATAGACCCAATAGAAGACTGAAGACCAAGTGATATGGCGTTGCCGATAGTGGCGGACCGCAAAACGCTGTAAGGAGTCTGGCCTCCCAGGGCCATCATTTTCATCTCTGAATGAAACAAGTGGCCGATCGGCTGCTCTCCGTGGGCACCGATATTAGTCCGTACGCCTCGCTCAGCAAGCTTCGCAGTTGATCGAGTCGTGTTGAAGAATAGATACGAACTGTTCGGCGCCTGTTTCACTTCCGTCAGACTTTCCAGTATGTCATGTTTTACGTACTTCCTAAGCTTTGCGTCGTTAGGAATATCCTCATTCTGGTGTATCCAATGTTGACCGAAGATCCCACCGTAGTTCATGACTGCCAGTGGGGTATAAGAGCTCCCGCTGGCCTCAACAAGTGAAAGAACGTCGTCATATAGCTCAGGTACTGGGAGGGGGTGCTCCTGAGAGGTGTAGCCATCGATGAAGTAGGTCAGGCCCCAGTCGAATGACCACCCTCCTTCCGGTACGACCAGCATGTCAAGCTTCGTGGCTTCAAGCAAAAGCCTCTGCCTGGCCGATCTAGGGACAAGCTGGTAGTTCTTTACCGTAAAGGAGGCATCGCCGCCTTCCTCTTTGATCCGCAGAAGTGCGTCTCTACCATCAGCAAGAGAGTTGATCTCAGTGTAAACCGATGGCTGGGTTGAGCCGTAGAGTACGTCGCCTGTATGATACACCCTGGGTCCGTACATTCTTCCCTTGTCAATAAGCACACGTTCAATGTGACCAGCTACATTGTTGGACGCAGGGTTGTGGATGGTCGTGACGCCGTATCCTAGAAACGTTTCCATTTCCCATGACTGGGTTGGGAAGGGCGAGAAGAATCCACCCCAGTGACCGTGAATATCGATGAACCCAGGTAGAACCGCACCTCCTTCAGCATTGAGAATTTCAGAATGTGTAGGTAACTTGACGTCGGAGTCTGAGCCCACCGCAACGATCTGACCATTTTCCACCAGGACCGTAGCTTCACGCATGAGTACCGGCTTCGTGGGATCCATGCTGATCAGAGATGCATTGGTGATAGCGAATGGCTTTCTGCCAGCAACCTGTGCCCGGTGATGGTTTGCCGCCTCGTACGTTGCGTTGATTCTCTGAGAAGAGACGAATTTACGAGCGCAGCCGCCGGAGTCCTTCGATTTGAGCGATGCTCGTTCGCAACCCTTTGAAACAGTTTTGAGATGAATCATTTTAAGTTCAGGCCCTAAAAGCCAAAAGCCCCTTTCTCCGTCCCAACTGAGGGCAAAATCATGACCACCAATGTCTGAGAGACGGATGAGGTCAATCGGCCTTTGAGGATGACCTGGCTTGCTCGATATAAAGTCTTGTCCGTACTGGTGGTTAACGGAGAGCCAGATGTGCTGAAAGTCCCGAAACCCGACGATGTGCGGGTCTTTGACAGTAGATCGCATCTCAACAGATGTTCTGCTAGCCGCGATCTTGCGCGTTTTACCGCTATTCATGTCATACTCGACGATCGAGTCCGGATTTTGGATCAAGATAACAGTCGAGCCATCGCGGAACCCTATCTCAAGCTTGGATTCGGCGCTGTAATTTTGGATGGGAAGTCTCCGCAAACCATGTAGCCACGATGTTGTCGAATTTATCGCGGGCAGATTCATGTCGCCAACCCAAACACCTTCTCCAAATGTCTCATCAATGTCTCCAAACATGTAGTCCTTGCCAGTGCGGATGTATGAAATAATCCTCCCATCAGTGGCTGGAGAGACATATCTTCCTCGAGGGAGTCCTTGTATTTCCGTGATAGTGTTGTCCTTTCGATTGAAGAGGTGAAAGCTGGTGTAGTTGACGTCGTTCCAACATGCTTCGAGCACATATTGGGTGTCACCCACGAATGATGGGGAGTAACATGATGTAACGGCATCCGGTGCCTTGACCTTCTGAGTATAACCAGACGAGACGTCCATCATGTAATTATCCCCAGCATCTTCAAACACCACCGCATCTCCTTTGGTGTCACTCCGAAGGTGTCGAAAAGACGTTTTTCGACCATGAGTTGCAAGTTGATGGTCTGTGATATTGGTTGTCGAGTATCTCGTTGTTCCAAGGGCAATGTCTACTGCAGCCCTGAACCGGAGCTGCTTCGGATCGCCGCCCGCAACTCGCTCACCTAAGTCGTTTATACGCAATGATACATTCCAAATCTGGCCTTGAGACCAGATTACAATTGTGCTATCATTCTGAGACCAACCATAGTTCGGGTAAGCCCCCATGAACGCGGGGATAGTGCTCAAATCGTAGGAGAGGCCGTCCCAGACGTAATGTAAAGTACCGGAACGCATATCCTTGAGGACAAGCACTTCCTTATCGTTCAGCCGTCTTATAAATGCTAGGGTTCTTCCATCGCTAGATAGTCGTGGCATATTCGCACCGCCTGGGCTTGCAGGCTTGTTAGGCTTGCTGGGAGTAGCCGACACCAGGGTCTTTGTCTCATTGGTGGTAGTATTCAAGAGAAAGACAGCGTGGATCCCGGAATGGACGTCTTTATTATACGAGAACTTTCCCTCCTCGTCATCTCCAACGTTACGAGAGAATAGAATGCCATCGCCAGAGGGTGTATACCGAGCTTGCTCCGAGCCCAACTGACTTTCGAAATATTTCTCCATGGACCAGGACGCAGGAAGCTTTCGACAGATCAGTCTTCTGCCTCCCCTTTCGGGCAATTGATCATCTTTGGAAGTCATTACGGGTAACTCCCAAATCTCACCAGCTCCATTTGGCCGGCCTGTAAGGAACCATTTCGTGGCTATGATTTTCGGCTCTGTCGGGTGGAAGGCTGGGCTTGAAAAGAAACGGAAAGTTGAGTTGGTCTGTTGGACCGCACTTTGTCGGATCTGTTGTTGCGGCATACGTGCCATGTTCTCGCAAGTAGTGTATGGCATGGTCCAGATGTTGTCGACGCCGAAGCCTGCGTCCGATATAAAGACGAGCTCAGAGCCGTCGCGAGAGAATTCCGCTTCCTTTTCATATGGAACTCCCGTTAGTATGGGGTGTGCAACCTCGGTGGAACCATCTTGGCCGCGCGTGGACATGCAATACAGGTCTCCTAGCATGTCAAACACAATCTCTTCCTTTGATGGATGGGTAGCTACTCGGAGCCAGGTCCCCTCAGAAACAGTTTTGGACACTCGTCTTGGGTAAGAGTATGACGTTGCGATATCCCATGGTTCCTCTGCAGTTCGTAGAGGATAGTCGGTGTCTGGAAATATGTCTTCTTCCTGAGGGTATATGACGTCTTGAGCAGTCCGACCTGCGAGCCTGAACCATGGCGGCAACTTAGAAGCCAAATGGGCAATGCCAATGGCGGCAAGTCCGTAGAGCATGGCTGTACCAAGTCTGCGTCTCCACACTTGGTGACAGTCAGCCGGCTGCGAGTACGTTGCCTGACGTTTAGACGAGCCATGCTTAGCCTCCATGACGGCAGAAATAGTGGTGAAAGAAATTGGTGAATTTTTGGTTTTCAAATCAACGGTAATGTGCTGAGGTTCTGCACATAATCACGCTGCGCAGAGCTTGGCGAAATCTAAGACCTTCATGATCAAGACTACCAACAACAGACCGAACAGCGGGCTGCTAGCATACGGCCCGAAGCCGAAGTCAAAGCCACGGAAGCGAATGTCGCAGAAACAACGTTATCAGTAAAGCGATCAAAATTTTGGTTTGTGGGCCTATCATCTACCTTAGTGTAGATACGAAAGTAGGCAACGGGATTATGTTCCGGGTACTTGTACCCGATGGGTAGGGCGACGTTACCACTGACCGCACGCCTCCCGGCCGTACCAAAGCAATCTCGGTGTTGAATCGTTCAAAATGTTTCCCGGCATTGAGTGGGCGAATATGAATGCGAAAAGTGTCAATATCTTCGAGTCTCATCCTGCGCAAGGACGGTTTGGATACATCGCTTCTCAAAACACAATGAGGTCTATTCCAACTGATTCCAAGCGCGCTCATTCGCGTGAGAGTAACCTCTCCCAATTCGAGTTCATAACCCTTGAAGGCCTTCAACATGATATCGACAGGCCTATATCTTCGGGCGCAAAAACCCAATACAGCCCGATAAGTACATTGGAGGAATTGAAGTCGACCATCTACCCCCCCAACCCTTCATACGACATCTCCGAAAAGCCATGGCTGCCCGGACCTCAAACACCATACCTCCTCATTAACGCCAATCTCGTTGACCCAAGAGCTGGGGTTATTCACAAGGGAATCAGCCTACACTTGGCTGGTGGCAAGATTATCAGAGTGGCTCCTACCACTGCTCACGATTTGACCGCCGAGTTTCTTTGTGCCGGGCAGAAGGCGCAAAAGATTGATGCCAGCAAATACTTCGTTTGTCCGGGACTTATCGACTGTCATGTGCATCTCATGGCCGTACATGGCAGCTCGACGTTACATGGAGCCTTCACCTTTCCGCACGAAACAGCCATCTTCAGGTCCGCTGGTACTCTTCGTGGCATCATGTCCAACGGCTTCACATCGGTTCGTGACACTGGTGGCGCAACCATTGCTCACGTGCAGGCCACCGAAGAGTTCCTTATTCCCGGGCCCCGTGTCTTCCAAGGTGGACGTATGCTCTCACAGACAGGAGGGCACGGAGACGACACAGAAGTATGGAACGACTCGCACTGCTGCAGTGGCAACGGCATCGCCAACTCTGCCCTCGGGAGACTCTGCGACGGTGTGCCCGAGTGTCTACAGGCTGCGCGAGACAACATGCGCAAAGGCGCCCAACACCTCAAAGTGTGTACTTCGGGTGGCATTGCATCCGCCACGGATAAGCTTGAGTCGTTGCAGTTCACCGTAGAGGAGCTTCAGGCTATCACGACAGTCAATAAGAACATGGGCGGTACACTAGTAACGGCTCATTGCTACACAGCCGAGGGTGTTCGCCACGCTATTGCGGGTGGAGTCCGCGGGATTGAGCATGGCAACATGATCGATCCTGAGACTGCACAACTCATGGTCGAGAAGGGGGTCTTCTTGACGCCAACGCTAGCCCTTCACACATTTGTCACCATGCCGCCGTACGACAAGTTTGAGACACCGGAAGGGTTGCGCAAGAATGCAATCGTTGGGGATGCCGGAATACGGGGCATTCGCTACGCCGAGGATGCCGGCGTGACTGTGTGTTTCGGAACAGACACGACAGGGCCTACCTTGGTGATGCAGACGTACGAATTCGTCGTGCGATCTAAGATATTACCAAGCCCTGTAGTATTGCGGCAGGCAACCATCAACGGCGCTAAGCAACTCGGTATGGAGGGCAAGCTAGGGGAGCTTGTCGAGGGTTCCTTTGCCGATCTGCTATTTCTGAATGAGAATCCGTTGGAGGATGTCTCTAGCCTGGACAGAATCAACGAGAACTTGATGCTGGTGATGAAAGATGGTCGCATCGTCAAGAGCCAGATTAGCCATCTGCGTCCGGAGCGGAACTGCGAGTGGAATTGAAGGTCTCCATAGCATAATTAAATTGCCCAAGGTTAATTGGATTCTCACAGTGGCAAAACTCCTAACTGGTGACAATTAAATGATCGCTTTAGGGGTTCGGCAACATTTAACTATGATAGAGAGCTCTTCAATGAAATCACTTCAAGGCATGATCAAACCATGAAAAAGAGAAAAATATGATTGCCACACTATACGATCTATCTCTATGACATAAAAGCAACGCATCGATCATTTCGCGCCACGATGAAGTTTGGACTCCTCCATAATCCTATGGCGAAACATCATGAGCATGCTACGCACTGATATCCGCCATCTTGACCTCTTTCCCATCTACATCCTTCCCCTCAGTAACGGGCCTCATCGATATGTTGTCTTTATCATCCGATACCAGCACAGGATGGGCAGAATCGTAAAAGGCCGCATCAGGGTGTTGTTTGGCAGTCCGTCGGTCAAGCCAAAGTACAACCCACAGCATGCTGAATAACAGGGCAATTATGACAATCATGCTGATATAGCCATCGCGCCAGTACGGTACTTTGTCAGCAGGATATAAGACAATGCCCCACCAGGTGTACAGGATCTGGGCGAATGCGTTCATGCTTGTGAGAATGACACTGCGACGGGCATCGTCGCCACCACGTTGGGAGATGATGTTAGCCCAGCCAAATAGCAGTGGGTTGACGATGTACGACGAGCCAGCCAGGTAGAAAGCGAACATGATGGCCACCTTTCCTGAAGTCGGTACCAGAAGAATGATAGCCGAGACAAGCTGCAATGCGCATGCGAGAATGCCCATGGGGACACGGCGCCCAGTTGCGTCGATGTATACAGCTGCGAGCATGTTGGAAACGATTCCCATAGCCTGTATACCCAATGGATACGTGGTGACCTGTGACTGCGTGAACAATCCTTGTGCCGAGTAGTGTTTCAGCCATAGTAGATACAGGTTCTGAACGCAGAATGCTTCCAAAGCGGAACAGACCATGGAGAAGGCGCATAAGATATAGAAGGTTGGAGATCCAAACACACGCTTTGCCAGTGACCAGGGGTTGATGTTGTGTCCATCCTCGCGCTTGGGTGGGAGACGATCCAGGGCGATGCGCTTCTCGGACTCGCTGATCCAAGGTGCTTTTGTCTGCTCGGGGGTATCCGGGAAGTAAAGAAAACCGACTATGGAAATGGGCAAGGTGATGATGCCGTCGATGAGAAACACCCATTGCCAGCCATCCAGCCCTGAGTAGCCGTCCATGCCCTGGTTGATCGCCGTCATCATTACTCCTGCAAACATGGAACCTGCCTGGCCAGACGCCGTGAAGATCGCAGTTCTCTTGGCTATTTCGCGAGGTTTGTACCAGGATCCGATGCAGTAGATAGTACCGCAGTACGTGGATGCTTCAATCAGCCCCATCAGAAACCTCACAACACAAAGCTGGGCATAGGTCTTGCATCCCGCGCTGGCCATAGTGAGGCCTGCCCAAATGATGACCATTGATGGAAACCAAATGCGTGGTGGGATCTTCTGGATGGCGATGCCGTGGGGAATCTGTCCGATAACATAGCCGGCAGTGGTCATCGAAAGCAGAACATTGTACTGGCTACCACTGAGGTCTAGGGCTTCTTTCAGACCAGAAACCTGTGGCTGTTAACGAGTGACCCAAAGCTTGTTAAGGGACAAGTACTCACGTATGCGTTGGCAAAGGCAGCACGATCGAGGTAGTTGAAGAAGAAGCTCACACAGCAATATGTGAGGATGAAAAAGTCTAGTATCAAGGTCGTCAGCTACTTGTTCACTCGCTACGCCAAACTGAGTGACTCACCCAGTTTCTGAACCAGCCATCGCTCTTCCTTGCTGGACGACTCCTCGCCAAGAACCAGGACTATGATGGTTAGCTAATGAACCTCCGCCCAATGAGGGAAGTTCAATATACGCACCCTTGATCCGGTGCGCGACCGACGTTCGTTGTTTCTGCTCATCCATTATTTGAAGTAAGATGGGTGTTTGTGACTAATGTGGAGGCAACAACGATGCGGAATTGCGAAACCTACGCATTTTGTTACCTATGGGATGCCGTCTTGTTGTTTTCTACTGCTCTTCATTCATTGGCGCCTCTTGCCCACAATCCGACATTGGGGTAATATCCCTGTTGCCGAACGACGAATCCTTTCCCGATTGGCTGTGGAAATCAAGATGGGTATCTCAGATCCTCTATCTGCGTGGTAGATAAGCCCATTTCATATCTCGCGATAAGGTGAGTCTCACTGCTTCCGCATGATAGGAAAGGAACCCTTCTTGGCCCATAATGCTATTGTCGTTGACAATGCCCTTCGGGCCGTGTCCCATCATGATAACCGAACGGAATTGACTAAGGGGAGATGCTGCACGATTAAACGATGCAGTTGATAGATAACGTTCATTAGCTCGTGTGAAGAGCGCATCTAGTAACTGTTGTTGACAACCCAATCACTCCAAACCTCCCTAGGCTGTCGGTCGAAAACCACATGATGGCGGATAACGAGAGTACGCCTTTACTGCAAAATGGTTCAAAGCCATCAAAGACGAGAGCTTTGCTCTCCTCGGCCAACAGGGTACTATTGGCTGGTTTCCTCATATCTGTTGCCCTGAGCTTTACTCAAGTGCCGTAAGTAAGGAGGACAGCAAACCCAGCGACTGTGACTGCTAACGATTTCAGTATTCTGTATGTTTTCCGTCTTATGGAATGTGAAGAATTCTACGGACACCATGACGATGGCGCCTTGCTAGGCGACCGTTGCAGCCGCAGCGAGATCGACGCAGGTACTGCGACGCAAGTCTCTATTCTCGGCCTTTCGACGATGTTCTGTAGCGTGTTCAACCTTTTCTACGCTGGTTGGCAGATTAAGAACTGGGGGCCCAAAGTTGCCCTTGTCCTGCAGACCGCGTTTCCTGCTTTGCGAGTTGGAATTCAAGTCGTCGGGGTGTCAGTTGGCGCCAGGAATGGAATTATCATCGTTCAGTGCAGCCAGCTGATCAGCCTGGTTGGGGGGATGTCCGGGTATCTGCTCGTACTCAACACAATTGCAGGCGAGATTACTCCTCCATCTGAACGGACCGCTATGTTCGGCATGCTCCAGGGTAGTGTCATGTTAGGAACATCAATCGGATATCTCCTGGGCGGCATTGTTGGCGACCATTGGGGTATCATACAACCCTTTCAAATCGCAACCGTCTTATTCGCATCATCAAGCTTGTACTCGGCCATGTTCATCCCATATATCGACCCCAGAACACCCGGTATTGCTGGCGGCACAAGTACCAAGCGACAAGGGTGGAGCAGATGGCTTGGAGCTTTGAGGATTCTCGCACCCAGAGATATTCTACTGGAGGATGGAAGGCCTATCAAACACTACGGCATAGCGTTCCTGGCCTTGGGCGTCTTCCTGGGTGTCTTGGCAACTGGCTATGCGCCGATTCTGATCCAGCTGTACTCTACCGCTGCTTTCAACTTCCTGCCCACAGAAAACAGCTATCTGATGGCTTCCAACTCCCTCATCCGTGGTGTTTTTCTTATCTTCATATTCCCGAGAATTATCGATTCAGGTCGAAAGTGGTACACCGAGCGCTCCCAAAAAGAACCCTCGAATGGAGTCTCTAGAGCACAAGTGCCAGCGGAGGCCGAAGCAGGTGTCGCAACGAACATGCACCCCAAACCAAGCGTTTTGAGTCAAGAAGCTGTCTTAAAAAGCATTCCTGGGCATGAGTTTGATATCTCTTTTTTGCGATGGAGCTTAGTTGCGGATGGGCTGCTCACAGCCTCGACTGCGTTCGCAACCAAAGGATGGCACATCTACCTTGGTAAGAGATATAGGTCGAATTTGGGTTCAAGGTCATTAACCAGAAGTCCCAGCCGGTGTATTATTTCCCCTTGCGTCGGGATCCGCGCCAGCCAGCAAAGGCGTCATCACGGAGATGTGTGCGCCGTCGGAACGCGCGGATGCCCTGCAAGCTATGACCCTTGTCGAAAACATCGCCATGCTGTCAACTCTGGGCTTATTCGGGTCCATATTCTCCAGCTTTGCTAGCATTGAGAAGGCGTATTTGACTTTCTTCTGTAACGCGGTACGTTCCTATTGCTTCCACCCGGTGATGTGCTTCGAACGCTGACAACAACACAGGGGGTTGCAATGGCAGCGGTGGCTGTTTTACTGTTGTCTAGTTTCCCTCCTCCAAATTGGCTGCCGGATCATTAGACTACTGAAGATGAATAGAAGATGAGCTGCTTATGCGCCCACTTGATATCTTTGTTCCAAGCAACATCATCCAGTGCCTTGCTATTCGGGCGAATACCTTCAGCTTACCATGCCGAAACCTTACACATTATGTTCTTAATCATCTTGGTTACTCCTTTTTGAAATGAATAAAAACCCAGTGTATCCCACTATTCTTTCGTTGCTCCTGTCGTCGTCGCTTCTGCTACATAATCGCTATCCGCACCCGTGACCCAAATACCCGCCCAGATAACAAACCTCAAACCGTCAGACACTAGATAACATCTGTCCAGGTCCTGAAGTGATCATTAGCTTACAAACCATGGATCATTATTGTAAATAGTGGTTAGGGCTATCTTATCGACCTGCGCGGAGTTATGATTGAAGCAAGAGCTATCTGATTGTTCTGAATTCCGTAATCCGACTGGGTGAGGATACTGGCACCAGCAAGTTGGCGATGACTTGCAGCGGGGCGGCGGCCAGGCGTCTTCAGCTGCGGGGTCATGTTCAAGGTTGTGCGGGGATCGGGTACATGCACCCGAGATAGGGGTTGATAAGGATCGCAGTGGGAGACTTCGAATAACTATCATAAAACAGTATCCGATGCTCTTTCCGAAAGGTCCAGAAACTAGGGCACAAAACATATCCGACATTGACATGCCTACTGAACCGGAGACCCCGCCCGCTGAGACAACCGGCCGACGGAAGAGGCCTCGGGTACCGGATGACCAAAGGAAGAGGGTCAAGATTGCGTATGCCCAAGACAAACCCGGCATTTCGAGTCCATTCGCAAGCTAATGATATCGATTGAATCAGTTGTAAGCTTTATCGCCGAAATAAGCTCCGTTGTAATGGGCAAGCCCCCTGTGACAGATGTCAAGGCGCCCAAAAGCAATGTCAGTACTCTAGCAGTGATGCGCTTGTAGATTCACCTAGGCGATCGTGCTCCAACCCGACATCGGATGTAGAACGCAAACATGATGGTGAGGAGGAGCTTCAACTTTTGCAGGAGATTTTCTCAAGAGAGCATCCCGATGTTCCAATTGAGGCCAAAGCTTTGGAACGTTTTCGTTCGCACTTGGTCGCCCAAACCTCCGATGATACTGCTGGTAACTCGCCGTCAACTGAGGCAGTGGGCCAATCAGGAAATGTGACTTTGGATCAAACCACAAGTCAGGATGTAATCTACTGCGATGCGGTATCAACACACGCTGCCTCTGTGACCGTTGTCAACCAAGGCAAAACCCGTGAGCATATTTCCTCGCGAGTGGGATAAATGATAAGAGGTTGAACTAACAGCGACCCTTTCTAAACAGACTTCGAGGGCACGTCTTCTTTGTGGTCATTCTTCACCTCCGTGCAACAGGTTTTCGCCGGTGACGTAGAGGAAGAAAACGAGAATGGAGATGCGGTAGGTCATTGCTCTGTCTGTCCCAGCACAGACAATACTCAACCCCGTCAGAAACAGCTCGCTAAGGTTTCTTTAGGACTGTCGAGACATCAGTCTGCACCAGATCTCTGACCTGAGCTTTGGAACCGACTGGAGGACTTCAGTCAATGCAGCTCTCCCGCCTCAGCAAGTTGTGAACTATTTGACCACATCATTCTTCGAGCACGGCCAGGCAAATTATTTCTGCGTCCACCCGGAGATATTCTCTCGCAAGCTCACGGCGTTTTACGGCGGCACGCACGAGTTTGAGGCAAGTGATTCTCGGAACTCTCGACGTTCAATTGAATTTATTTCCATCTTGTTCATGGTTCTCGCCATCGGCAGTCAATTTGCGGACACCGGCGTCTCCCCAAGGTTGGAGACGTCTAGTGAAGCAAATCGACTCCTAGTACAAGAGGGTCTTCATTCTCTACAAGACATTTCCCGCATCAAAGTTCCCGTCCCAGCTCCAAACCTTGGGTGGCGCTTCTACGAGGCTTCACGCAAGCTCCTTCCAGATATCATCTGCTCGTCGTCCATGGCCAGCGTTCAGGTCTGCGCTCTCCAAGGCATCTACTTGCCGAGCACCGGAAGTCGTGACGCAAGTTATAACGTGCTTGGGCTGGCTTTGAGGATGGCTATCAACATGGGTCTTCACACAAGCTTTGCGGCTGCCTCTCTACATGCGCATGTCCGTGAGTTGCGGAACAGATTATGGTGGACAGTATATGTTGCAGAAAGGCTGTACAGTGTTGAGATGGGACGGCCGCTGTCTTTGAGCGACACCGAGATTGACGCCCCGTATCCAATCGAGACTCTTGGTTGGAAACGCTGTGATGGCTTGATAGCAATGGCACAGATCTGTCACTTGCTCGGTAGGATCGTCGGCGCTGTCTATGACAGAACGGCCGCGGAGAAGGGTACGGTCATCCGGCCCAAGGTTATCCACCAACTCAAACACGATTTAGAGCAGTGGAGGCGAGACCTCCCGAAGCATGTCAATCTCGAGAGCTTTACAACGAGATCCGAGGCGCATCTAGCTTTGACGTTTGAGCAAGCTACCATATTACTGACACGATCATGCCTCAACTACAACGCAGTAACCAGGAAATCCGATAAGCCTCTGGCCCCCAATGCGACGAAGTTTCTGGAACAGCAAGCTCAGCAATGTGTTGACTCAGCCGTCACATGTATTCGAATCATGTCCAAGCTGAAGTCGCTGTCCCTTCTGTGCGCTCCGTCTTTCCACGATTCTCTCCACTGCAGCTCAGCCCTTCACGTGCTGTTGCTGGCCAGGGTTAGATTGGCAGGTACGATCGCTGCACCGATGAAGATAATTTCTCAAGGTATTCTTATCCTAGCGGAACTGGCGATGGGGAGCGAAGCCGCAGCTTCGAGCCTGAGAGGAATCGTTCGTGCTATGGCGAATGTTTCCACAAATACAGACCGACTGCATCACGAACGCAACCATACGTCCCTGTCATTACGAAGAGATCACACACAGCAGCAGGGGAGGGATGCTTGGAAGAATTGGATCATGTCTCAATCCATGCCTAGATCACAAACAGGCACCATAGTCGAGACTCACTTGGAGACGGACTTCGACCGTAATCGGCATTACGATGTGCGCCAAGAAGGCAGTGCATCAGCGATTTGGTCACCGCTAGGCTTTCCGTCCAGCTACAGTCAAGAGGGAGCAAATCCAGGGGATGGAACAAGCATAGCTTCCGATTTGTCTGATATCACATATCCCTGGGTAGCGGAGCACTTGGAGTTTGACGTTCTGAGCAGAGATCTCGGAGGCGTTCCGGAGTTCGATTTACTGTGCTGACCCTTGCTACTTAATTCTCAATATCCATCAGGCTAAATGACCAATTCGTCAACCCGCGTCGTAAACGCCTCTACTGTCACGATCCCCCTAGACGTACAATCTGTTTCTCCGAAGTCGACTTCCCTTCGTTGACGGCACGAACGCAATCTTCCCAACACCATCCTGTGGACTTACGTCCAATACTCCTACCTGCAAAGCTCTGAGCCGTTTTGAGGTTTCTTCTCCGCTTTCTGTAGTATTTCCAAACGGCTTTGCATCAGAAAAGTACGGGGAGTCCCTGACCAGACTGCCCACGTAGCCAAGAAGTTGAGGTCCGATACTTGCGTAACGAAAAAGTAAACTCGTTATGGCAGCCGCAAGCATAACAATCGCCGAAGTAAAGTACAAAACAATCCAAATTTTGTTGAGTTTGTAGATGGGTGGGAGGGGGGCAGTGAGTATTGAGGTAGCGTTAAGACCCGTGATTGTACCACTAGACCCCAATATACCCGGAGTGTCCCTTGTAGAATCCACGTAAGTATTGAGAAGCAAGTTGAACCGGGCTTCAAACAACTTCATCGGGATCGTACACCAGGTGACTCCCGATAGCTCAGTCTGACTAATTGAGGCAGGGTCTTGGATAAACCTTTCGGTAAAGGTTGAGTATCTGTCGCCAACTTCCTTGCCCATCAAAGGGAAACGGGTCACCAATTTCGTCAAGACAAGGCTGTCCCAGTTGAAAATTGTGCTGCTTGACGGGAGTGGGGAGATAGGCATCTGCCGGATTTGATGAACCCTGCATTGCGGCTTCGTGGTGATGCCGCTTGAGCTACAGACAATCCGTGAATTGACGTGGATGGTTCGAACGGAGCATGATGTCATGCACTGCCCGCAAGCGGAGTACCCGTTTCCGAGCGTCCCGATAAAAACAGTTGAGTCAGGATATGTTGAGATAGGATGGCCAAGGTCTTTGAAGACAAATGTGCTAGTAGCGTCCATAGCGAAGCTTAGGTGCTCGATTCCGAGATCACGCCGGCATCCGTATCTCGGGTATAGCTCGTTCAAAAAAAAGCTCCACGAGGCATTGTTGTAGGGCCTTGCATTCAGCGTTTTATTATACTTGTGGTGGAAGCGTTTGTAGTTGGTCCCGAACCAGTTTTGCATGGCCTGAGAACCGATCAGCGCCGTCTCAAGTAAACGAAAGAGGATATGAGGCAACCTCAGTATTGTTGTGTCTTCCGACTTGACACAGCCACTGCGAGCACTGTTGAGACAATTAGCGATTCAATCTGAACAAAGACACGTTCAAAGTGCTAACTCACATTAAACACTTCCGTATAGCTGGTGTCCATAGTGAATGTCACATTTCCCTGGAAGTCCGAACTTAAGCCGGAGAATCGGCGCCCGACCAGGCTATTCTTGTACACTCTCGTTCCAACGCACAGTTAGCCACTTTTCCGGGTTCGAGGCGTCGTAACCTGGTATATGCTTTAGACTAGGGATCCGCGGATTACCCTGTAGATCCATAGCGACCTGTGCAGCTACTGCTTGTCTTCCACCAAGACGATTGACGAGTTCGTCAAAGCCACTGCAAGACCCATTGCAATACTGCGTTGCAGACGTTGCTGTTGCCAGCATGCTAGAGTATGCGATCTTCACCGCAGGCTCATGCTGCATCCACTGCGACATGATAACGTCAAACTCTCCAGCCCAGCGCGGAACCGACTGATTCAAGTATGCTACTGATCCTTCCTGAATCACTGACCGGTCGTGCAGTTGGATGCTTCTCAGAGAAGACTGTGAACCAAGAGGGTTGAATGCCCAAATCAGCAGCAGGAATACTGTGCACATATTGAACAGGGAAAGGGTGTAGGACGAAGTAACTGTATTACCCATGGTCAAAGAGGCTAGGAGCTGCTCGAGATACTATGCGCGTGAGAGCGTGAGAGACAAGATCAAATAATCCCGGATAGTCAATGAATTGCGAACATACAATCAACGGAATGCCTCTCTCCAGACGCCAACTGGCATAAGCTTTCAGTGTGTTGCCTATGATACTGGAGAATATGACGGGCCAAAAGGATGGCGCCAGCTCGGTCGCTTGGACTACCAGGATAGACCAAGCCGACTCTTCTTTCCCGTGAAGAGAAACAATGCAGACACCCAGAACTCGCAATAACGCTGTTAGTTTCGTATCAAAGGAGAGGACGGCCGATAGCAAACTGACTCATAAAAAGAATTGATAACATAATTCCCGCAACATCACCAAGAAGTCGATACCATGGCAAGCCTTCCCATTTTACCACCACTGGCGAATCGGCAATCTCCGTCCCCCCAACAGGCTCAGTCGGAGACTCTGGTCGGCATAGCTGGGATTCATCTCGTGACTGCGCACCAACTGAATCGCTGATGCTTGTCGATGGGCCACGGATAGAGATTCCATTCCCACAGCCAACGCCAAAGATTTGTTTTGCGCCAGTGTTGTTGTTTGACTCTTCTAGCTCCGATTGCCACCTGGATGGGTTGTTAGGTGGGCTTAGATCGCCAGTTTCTTCCGCAGGCCATGATTGACCCAGCGGCGCTGAGTGACTAAGAAGTTCGTACGTTTCCTCTGACTTAGACTCCATGATGGGTCAAGAGAAAATGATCACGAGGGTTTAGGATTCCAGGAAACAAAGTAGGATGGGACAAGACAGATCTTTATCGCTATTAGCCAGATCAGGCTTTGTGTCCATCCACCCGTCGTCTTTCTTTCTCTTGAGCAGGCTCGGACACTACAAATGCAACTTTGCTTACTTACATGACTTTCTGGTGTTTTGTGTGGCAGCACAGCATGTGCACGAATCTACGAACGGATATTAGAGCGACAATCATGATCTAGAACTGTTCATTTTACCCATTGAATTCAACACTGAAACTGTCTCGTCGTCTCTTTGGGACACTTACCGAGAGTTTCTCGAACAGCTAGCACAATGATTGACTTCCATTCGCGACACGTGTTGCTGATTAGAATCTGCATATGTGCATATTATAGGGCAGCCAGAATCTCACTCTTGGCAGCGGTTTTTGTATTTCCGCCACACCCGTTGATAGAGTGAGGTAACTGCTTCGTTCTTTCTTATTCTTACTACAATCATGTACCAGAGGTGATAATCATCTGGCTGACACAATGAGCTAGGCTTTGAAAAAGCCTGAACATACCAACAAATATCCGCTTGCGATCGCAACCGCGATCTCATAAAGGGAAACTGAGCATAAGTAGGTACATCAAGCGGTCCTCAGTGCCCAGACTAGATGTTTAATTCTTTGGTGAGGGTATCGAATATGGGTAGCCTTGCTGACGCCCCCAACTCTTGCTCGACATTCCTGAAATGACTTTACCTGCATAACATTGCCATAAGCCATGCCGCCTTGAACAAATTGGGCAAACCACCTAAGCCTGAAATCATCTTTTTGGGTTTGCCTACATATCAGGCCCAAGGCTTACTTACATGCTGCTTGTGCAACACCACATCTACAGGCGATATGTCGATCTTCATCCTGTTTAGGGGGATCAATCGACAAATACCACAAATTCGGCCATATCACATGTGAAGGGTCCCACACTGCTTAGAGACAAATGCACGTTTATTACATTCTCTTGATTAAACAGCTACGCCGTGATCAACGTATTGCCTTTTCCCATAGTACCTCCATCGGCTGAAATAGGCTACAGAGGTGTTGGCTGTTGTCACCTCGCCATTCGTAGTCCCGTAGACGCCAACTACGGTCCCGGTGTAACCGCCACTCACAAGGCTTGCCAAAGAATGCCCCACGACCGTCATCTTGGTATCTTCGCTCTGGGTTCTGCTGACCTGCCCCGCAAGAAAGATGTAGTGCGTGGTATTTTCAGCCTTGACTTCTAAACGCACAGCAGCGTCTACTTCGTGATCCCCTGGCAGTGGCACTATGACGTCTTGCGGCAAAGTCACATTTTCGTTATTGCTAAACGACCGAAGACGTAAGCGTGTGCCGTCCATCGCATCATTATCTGCAATGATTGCGAAATCTATGTGTCGTTTTTCGTCTAGATAAACCGAGACTCCGGCTTCATCTGCTCGGCTTTTTGGGTGAAATTTCAGGTCAACGCTGAATTCAAATAGGGTATCGGTTTGTCTGCGACCCAAAAAGGTAATAGTGTTGGGTATCGTACTGTTGCTCGTAACCACCGAGGACAGGTTTCCTGCCGATAGTCCGAGTTGCAATTCTTTTGTGTGTCCAGGAGGGGAAATCACATATGCTGCTTCCTCTGGATAACGAATGTGTAGCCAATGTGTTGGCAATTCCGAAGAAACGTCGAAGTCAACGACATCAGGCTCATCTTCTGTACCAGGTATGCCGCTTGAATTGCCACATTGACCAGGTAGTGATGCGCCCATCTGGCCCCTAACAGGTTCTAGCAGGCTTGGCCACCCTCCAGCTTCACCCGGCCATGAAACAGGAAACAACACAGTCTCTCTGCCCATCGGATAAAACATAAAGTCTGGCCCTGATCGCATTGCAAGAGCTACTCCCCACCAAAGCCCAGTATTTTCATCTTGGAAAAGATCGGCATGTCCAACGGTTTGGAAGTACGAAGAATTGAGGCTCTCAGCGATGACAATTGGGTTTGCGGGGTCGCTCTCGTAGGGACCACCGACGGCGAGGGATCTCGCAATTGACCCGCGGTGCTTTTCTTTGGTTCCCCCTTCGGCGAGGATATAATACCAGCCCTCTTTCTTGTATAAATGCGGCCCCTCGGCGGTGCCTAGACCAGTCCCATTCCACGGGTAGCTAATGGGTCCAAGGGAACCGCTGTCCACATCGATAGTGGCCAAAGCGATTGCAGTTCCCGTCGCGAGCGCGGCAGCTCCGGTGAAGTAGACCGTCCCGTCGTCATCGAACAGTAACGATGGGTCGTAGCCGATGAAGTCGACGTTGGTCGGAATGCTCCACGAGGAAGCGTTGTATGGGTCGTTTGTTGAGAAGATCAGGTTTTCCATGACAAAGTCTTTGTAGGATGCAATAGAGACGTAGGTGGTCGTGACATAGAATTTGCCATTATTGTGGCGTATCGTTGATGCGAAAAGACCGTCTTGTCCAGTTGGGGCACCCGCGAATTGTGGTAGTTGTTCTCGCCGGTTAAGCACACTGCTTACGAGCTTCCAGCGGCGAAGGTCCTTGCTGGCGTAGACGGGAACACCAGGAAACCAGGTGAAAGTGGATGTCACGCAAAAGAATGTACCGTCAACAAAAATGCAGCTTGGATCCGGATGGAAGCCTGGAAGGATGGGATTCAAGTAGGTGGCCGTCACTCCCACAACCAAAAGCCAGAGAAAAGCAAAACTGTTCATCTTCGACGAGTGCAGGGAGGGATGCGTTTGTTTTCCACTTTTGCCAATTTTGTGTCGTCCAAGGAATGATATATACTCCAGCAGAATTGCGAATAACCAAACATATGTGCCATCCGTTTTCCGCTCGGATACGAAATACGACAAAGGTATACGAAAATGATTTAGGAGTACGAAAAGATGCGGGTTAAAGTTAGCCGAGCCCTTCCCTTGATATTAAGGTACTGAATTGAATAATGCAACCATGGCCTGCCACGCAAAATTGATGTCATTTCTTCCATTCAGAAGTCCTTGTTCATCAGCGATCCAATCATCTCACCACCCTCCAAATTCTGACGCTCATTTCTGAGCCTGAGGTAACGTAGGTCCGTCGTGGTCATCGGCCTCCCTCCATCGGGATACTCGGCTTTGCTCTTTCGAATTTTCCATTCGGCGCAAGTAATTCCTGCGGGAATTACGCCAGCATCAGAGACCATTCCGTTTTGAAGGATTCTGCGTCGGGAAATCATAGGACCGCATCTAAAGGTCGATGCTAGAGTCTACCATATGGGGCGTAGTCGTCGAGATGCGCGAGATAAAGTTTCTCAACAATTGTGTCTGATTTGGCCCAAATGTGACAATAGCATCCAAGTATCGTTTGACGTTCTTCTCTTGAACCCCCACCCAAGTCTGTGAGCGACAACAGAAAGTTCGAGAAGTTCAAATGAAAGGCACCTCAACCTAGGAAGCAACTAGTAAGATGATTCATTCATTCCAGAGAAAATTTGAGCTGGAAAGTTTTGTGCTCAGAGCCCACACGCCTCTCTCGAGGGGCCGTCCCCATACGTCCCGCCCACATTCCGCCGAGTGCTGATCACAACCCCTTCAACGTCGACTCAGATGGACACCATAAAATAGCTCTATCTACAGTTTGAAGTCATCCGGAAATCCTGCCTCTGACCAGTCTTTGAACTTGATCCCGCCGGCGGCCTTGGGCATCCTGACCACGAGCGGAACCTCGGCCGCCTCGTCCTTCCCACGCGCCTCGGCAGAGTGGACAATACTCACATGAGTGAGCCTCTCGAACCCCACGTTCGCGTACAGTGAGAACCCTGTATCCGAAGCTTCTGTGTAGATCGGCAGTTGCAACTGATCCGCAACGTCGGCCCCCCACTGCATGAGTACGCGGCCGATACCTTGTCTCTGGCGGTTGGGGTCCACAGCTATCGTCGAGAGGTCTTTACAGACATATCAGCCGCTGGCACTCAACGGAATAGCCGTGATGATGATGGGAAAACTTACAGATATACCTGCGCTTGCCAAAGAGCTTGACACGCATGTCCCACATGGGCATCAATATCGCGTCGCATCGCTTCTTGTCGTCGCCCGTGAGCCACGGAATCCCCTCCGGTTTTTGGAATGCGTGCTCCTCGCCAGGTCGCCAGAAAATGTCCCACACCGCCATGCCGACGATTTCGCCTGTCTCGGCGTCGACGCACTTGACTGGGTGGCCGATCTGGTCTTGCTTCCACCACTCCACCGTCCCTTCTGTGTGAAGTTTCCGGTCGACGCCATTGGGGTAGAGGAATCTCATTATGGGCTCATCTTTGAAAGCCGCGAACTGGATGTCGTAGATCCGTTCGATGTCTTCGACGAGAGCTGGTAGTACCAGGAAGGGCATTTTGAAGATTGTTTGAGTGGAGGCGGAAAAGGGTTATAGTAGAAAAAAGGAACTTACGGAGTGTGGTTTTTCGGCAAATGACACGATGACTCCCTGAAAAGCAGTTGAAGAGAACTCGCTTGACGTGTGGATTGATTTATTTCCGAGCTGTATCGGATTACCCGAGGCCTGCATTCGCCCACCTTACAACAAGGAATCTCGGAATTGGCATCCGTGAGCACGATCGCTTTGCTACCCAGAACATTGGTTCCCAAGCACTTGGTGCCACCTTCAACTTACGCCATACCGATTTGTTGGCAGAATATTCGCATGCTTTGCCATAGGCTATCCAAGCTATCGTAAGCTATCGGAGAATGTCACGCAACCGCGAACACCAATGAAATCGATATCTGCCACGATGGTAGCCCTATATTTGTGGAGAAAGCATGGCAAACGCTTGGCAGACCCTTGGCAAGACCCAGTGCCCATATCAGTGGTTCGGTCCAACTTAACCTTCAACGGACACTACTGCGAGGTAACAACCCCTGAAATGGAGGCATACGAGACGAACTAACTGTTTCTGTACATATCACTCTGCCTTCTAGTACTTATCTTCCATGACAAGCCCTCATCACGTCATTGATCTCCTGATCTGGATGCCCCGCGCCGAGGCTCGGGTAATGCTATTGTCTGACTTTTTCCCAAGGCATCAGTGAGGTACATCTCATACCAAAATCAACTTCCAACTTGTCGTTCCAATCATGAGACCCGATGGAGACTCAACCGTAATTCTGGCAAAGCCCCGCTCCACTCTTGCTCTGCTCAGCAACGACACCAAGATCGCAAGTCAGAGACCTATTTGGTGCCCCGCAACCATCCTGAAGGCCCAATAAGTTAGTGACCCGCTGCGAGGACTTTGATGGATAGAATCATACCTGTTCTGGGTGCCATTGATCCCTCACGCGCTTCGGTCTTAGCATTCCCAGACCGCTTGGGAACTTTGGAAGTGTCCGTGCTAGTTTTCGGGTTGGTGATTCTTGTAGTACTAGTCTCTGTAGTGCCCGCAAAGCGAATAGGGCCACCTTGAAAGGTAGTCACAGCAGGGTTGACTTGTCGTCCATGCGGAACGCCACGTGGCTCCCCACCAGGAACCCTCGGAGTAGCTCGAAGGCGGGGTGCTGGGGTGTTTCGTGCGAGATTCTGGCGCCTGTTCGATGACAGCGACGGAGGCGATGGCGGCGGGCTGAGGTATTGAGATCCCTCGTTGGCACGTCTCGGCCGCCGGGCCAATTTCTTGTCTTGGACGTCTTCATCGCTGTCTGACGAAAGTTCGATTATTTCCGGACCATTTTTGCGTTCGTTTGCGGGGCTAGGAGAGTCCCGAATGTTCATGAAGAGATCCCATGAGAACAGCAGTGTGTCGGGACCAAAAGAGGGGTTTGCTGGCATCTTGGGGAGACTGTTTTCACGCTTGTTGAGCATGGAAGGAGGAAGTACTAAGCTTGATTAGAGGGGGCGAAGAGTGTTCAGGCTGGCCCTTATATTGAACATGATCACTGGAGCTGAGGATGTCATTTTTCCTGTTTCTGTTTGAACTGGATGGGCTGTGTGCTGCAACTCGTGGATGCCTGCGTCGCTGTCTCATACCGCGACGTCATCAACGTTTAACTTCATGCATATGTCTCAAAAGCTACAGGACTAACACCTCAAACGATATCAAGCTGAAGGGATCTAGACAGAAACCAAACACAGCGGGTTCAAAGACGTTGCTCTATGTGGCTGACACACATCCCAGGGCCGGAAGTTTGTCCAATTCCAGCTCACATCGACATCCCACTCACGTCGAGTCTTCTTCCCAGCATGCTGCCCTCTGTATTCATGCCAAAGTTGATGATGTGCGGTTAGCCTTAGTCTCGGGTGTAGGCCGTCGCCAGCGCGGTCCGGAAGCTAGGTGACATGGAATCGTAACTGGTTGGAAACGGCCGGCCACGGTTGATCGCATGGCTTGTTGCATTAGCGTCCAACCGCCGATGAATGCAGCCAATTAATTACAGATGGACTTTGGTACGATACCCTGTACTGTGGGACCGAAGAAAAGTCCCAACAGATTTGCTACTGGCTGTAGCCTGTGACAAGGTGTGCCTGGACGTTTGAGAGTTCTCTGTAGCCAGTTCTTATTTCTTTGCCGTCAGTCTTTGACAATTTCATATGATCCTCTCCTTGATAGACGCTTCCCCGGTATCAAGTCGTTTTGGGTAATTTTGGTTCCAAATAACCGGTCGATTGGAGGGGCTTACGTTCATCCGAAGAAGGTTCAGAGACACAGACGGGAACCTGCATATACGGAACAACTTGCACCCACCACCTTCGCCTGCCAGAATGATGCCTAGAAGATACTAAAATTATCTTTATGGAAGAGTTCCATCGCCACCCATCCCTGGTTCATCTTGTTGCTTCCCTCTATGTTGGCCTTCTGAAGGGAGAATGCCTCATTCAACTGCCCAATCATTACCGAAACTGGCCTGCTATTAAAATATATCTTGTCAAACTGCAACAGAACCTCTGGGTAGGGTTCCAGACATTCTCTTGCCTTCCAGAAGAAGTGCTCGGCCCGGGCGGGCTCAGCAATATGCTCGAACATCTTCGCCATCAGCTCTCCGTGGCGCTTCCGGTTTTCTTCGTCGACTTTCTGGTGCAACCATAAGATTAGTCGAATTCTTGATTCCCAGGCATGCATTCCTGTCCGTAGGTGGCGTCGCATGAAGGAAATGTGTTACCTTCAAGTCAAAAGTGAGGTTGACTGTTGGTTCGATGACGCCTCCACCGAAGTCAACGTCCGGAAACAAGTCTCGGAACTCCTTGCTGCGCTTCATGGAGTCCTCCATTGACTTCTCTCGGGTATCACTCAGTGGAGCCATCCCCGGGGGCATGTCGCCCGACTTTGCAGAGTTGATGCCACGTTCGTTTTTCATTCTTGTTGTATTGGAAGCTGATCAGTCGCACTCAACTGAGTCTTTCCGGTTCGCAAGGCGGTGCTCTTGTACTGGAAAAGACATTTCAAAGATGGAGGAGGATATGCAGAAACTTTCCCAATCCAGGGGCGTGTATTGTGCTGACGGGGTGAGACCTACATAACTGCTATCATCTGCGCCACAACCTCGCATCCCGTACGGCGGTAAACGGAGCCATTCGTAGCACCCATGTACGAGTTCCAACGAGGGGGAAAAAGAAAGGTCCAACACAAAATATACTTGTACCAACACCGAACTATCACTCCGAATGACGATTCAGCCTGCCAAGGACAACCTTCAGGGGCAGGGCAGACAAGTATAGAAGGCAGATGATCACCCATGACATTAGGCAGCCGCTGTTGGCATTACCGTATTAAACTGTCCCTAGCTGGACGAGTGCATACCTAATAGCAACTTATATTCATCACGCAAACTGATGACAACCCCTCGTCATCTTGCCCACGGGCTGCAAGCTTGACTCGCCATACCCCTCCTGCCCGCACAGCTCGCGCAAATTTAAGTCGGAGATTGATTCTTCTTATTCATATTGCTGACATTTGCCTCTATCTCCCTCTCCCCGACAAACTCAAACGCTTCCCACTCCATGTCCTCCCCGTCTCCGCCCACAAGCTCCTCAAACGCCCTGATAACTTCCTCCCCCGGCCTCCAGTCCTCGCTGACCTGCTATGTCACCTTTCCTTTCCCATCTCCATCAAGCATATCGTATCTCACACCCCATCGGAACATAACTGTCTAGTCCTCATCCTCCGAAGGAGGCACCTCGTCGCTCCCTTTATACTCTTCAGCCCAATTCTTAGAAGGCCGCCACTGAAGCCACGTAAACATCTCAGCGTCTTGAAGGGAGGGCGTGTCTTATCGCCATAGAGACGAGACAAACGCCAGGAGCAGAGGATCTATACGCTCCGCGATAGGAAGTATGCGGAACATATCTAGCCAGCGTTCGAGGCACATCTCGTCGTCGCCCTCGAACTCATCCTCCTCGCGAGAGATCAGGGCGTGCGTCTCCTCAACGTCTTCCAAGCCGGGCAGGTAGTGCTCTTCTCTCGTAACAGCATAGCCCGTGGGGTAGGGATCTTCGCCTCTAGGACCAGAGAAGTACCACTTTCCATCAGGCGCGCAAAGGTGGAACTCCACTCTAAGGTGCCGCATATGCAGCCAAGACGAGGAACGGAAAAGGTCGGGGGTGATAAGGGCGCAGATGTTCAGTTCCGCCAGGCAACTGCCCAGGTCCCGCAGGCCGAGAGACACGGGGTCCATACCTTCAAACTCTGAGGGCGACAATAGCGGGGCACCAACCAGGTCAGGCATATGGACTGCTTGATCTGCATCGCCGCCGTAGGGGTTAAGCCTCCAGAACCAGAGACAGGCTTTGATGAGGGAAGATAGCAGCAAGGGCATAAGTTTGCGCACCCCGCGGCCGAACTCGACATGGGCATCCCGCCAAGGACCCTCCCAGGGACGGGAGAATATACGCAGCGCCTGAGAAGAGAAGGCAAGGGGGAGACGCTCCCACAGCCAGGGGCAGTCGAGCTCGCGAAGATGGGGGAGGCGGGCGGCAAGCCCGAGGGGAACTCGCGCGGAGACGGGGCGTATATGGACGAAGTGCATGTCCGGCTCGCTGGAGCTGCTGGGGGCGGGCAAGACGCAGAGCCAGGTAACATAATTGAGGAGGGGCAGGGTGTCTGGATCCTAGACAGTGAGGCGGCGGGTGTGGAATATGCAGTGCCAGCAGTCGGGGTAGATATCGTAGGACTGGTTGACGATGCGGATGGCGGCGTGTAGGCCGCCGTCTTCAGGTTTCCGGATGAGGTCCGTCTCGTCGGGGGATTGCTCGTCTGCCATGTTCTCTAGAGTGTGCAGGGCGTTGAAGAAGGCGTGCACTTGGGCCGAAAAGTGGGCGTTGACGGCCTCGAAGTCGTCGGACGGCTCCATACATGCGACGGGTGCGCCAGCCCGGTTGAGAAGAAGAGGCATTTCCGCCTCGAGATCGCAATCGCGCAGGCCGACGTAGACGTCGTTGCGGCGGCCGATGGCAAGGAGACGATCGAGCATTGCATCCTGGGAGGGCGGCGTGGCTTGGATGCGTGGGAACGCCATCGTGAAAACAGGTGTTGTGTGTGGTGTTGATGGAGTCAAGTTGGGCAGTTGAGAGGAAGAACCAATTCCCTTGACCATTACAAGTAGGATTGCTGCCTGAGGTATCGGCATATAACATGATGATAAGAAAGTGATTGGCTCCCGATTGTATGAATGTAATGCTGTTGGTGCAATGTAAGCGGCCTGAATTCACCCGTCTAGGTTGTGATCCACGCAATCCGTCCCGATGCGTGTCCAGAAAGAAGAGTTTGTCTGTCATAAGATACAGACCAAACACTTCGAGGGCCATTTTAGGGGAATATTAGTTGGCAAGAGAGCGTCAGATGTTCTCTCTTTACTCATCTTGTCCCAACTCCACAGGTTGAGTTGCCACTAGCAGGAACTTTGCGATGGAATCCATAACCACATCGAGTCTTTTCTAAGCATCTGGACTTCCCAATGCGTCAATGAGAGCCTACATGAATGTGGACAATTAGCTATCTTTGTACCCTTCTCTGCAATTTTGACCTGAAAGCTTCGAGCAAAATATCTGTTTTCTGTCTCTCATATTTCCTACTGGGAATTACGAGCGCTTGCTCAATAACATACCTACTTACCTTTAGGTAATCGCAACTTAGGAGCAAATTGTTGCTGGTTTGGTCGTTGCGAATTAGAGAGATGCTTGCAATGGAACTTTAGACGCAGATATTTTCGCGCGGGTTAACTGGCTTCTCACGGAATCATTTTGAAAAATAATTATGTTGTCCTGTTGAACACGGTTGAGGTTGCTCCTAGAGCTGTGTTCATGATATGTATTTTTTTTATTTTCCTCTGTAGCTAGTTCTTCAGTTTAGTTTAATTAGAATGAGGGTTCCAAGGCTCATAATTGCACTCTTTGAATGCCTAAAGCAAGCACATCAGTCGATCATCGCGATCGCTGGTGGCTCAAGCGAGCCTCACATATTCCAGGTACGTACTGAGCTTGCTGCCTGGGCGCTAACAGCCACATACCGGGGGTCCCCAGCCGGCTTGCATCTTCCTTTTAGTCTCCTGGTTCTCGCGACTTTTCACGCGTCCGCCTTCTGGAATCGAGAAACAGGGCACATTCACCTCAGCAGTCGTGCAAGTCTCGTTCAATTGCTGCCTAAGCGCTCGTGGGCTATCATCCGCGGTAGATATGGTGATCATCCCTAGTTCAGCAACATGAGTCAAGAGAACGCCGACGATTTGTACTTTAGGGGCGTGCTGTCCGCTGACCGTCTGATCTAAACTGTCAAATTCATGCAATCGCTGTATGCTGCGCGACTTAATCTACTAATTATATCAACGAAGTTTCTCCTATCTTTTTCTTTTTGCACCCTTTCATCATGTCCAACGACCCAGGTGCTTCCTGTGCCTCATGTGGCGCGGCGAAACCAGCTGCACCCCCTGTCTTTCCCAACGACCCTCTGCACCAAGCGGCTTTTGGCGGTGACATCGAAAGCCTGCAAAGACTCATATCTGCAGGGGCTGATGTATCTGCCGTTGCGACCGCAAGAGGCTGGACAGCACTTCATCTCGCGGTCCAATCGGGGGGTGAAGCGACTGTAACGGCCCTTCTGCAAGCCGGCGCCAATCCATCTGCGGCAACGGGTGATGGAGTAACACCTTTGCACAACGCTGCTGCTGGCGGAAGAGTAGCAGCAACCAAGTTGCTTCTGGACGCCGGAGCCGACGTTGGTGCACGCAACATTGATGACGAGACACCCCTACATGTGGTGGCTTTGTTTGGAAATACGCAAATAGCCAAGCTCCTCGTGGACTCGGGCGCAGACGTATCAGCGAAAGACTGTTATGGAAACACACCCCTTCATATCGCTGCTTCGCATGAGCTTCTGGACATGATTCAGGTCCTTCTGGATGCTGGCGCTGACATGAACGCGGTCAACAACAACGGAAACCCTGTATTGCACCATGCTCTATGCGATTCCCCAGTTGCGACAAAATTCCTCATTGAGGCGGGAGCGAACACGTCTCTTCGTGGCCAGTTCGGCACAACACTTTTGCATCTCCCAAAAAGTTCCGAAGGGCTGTTCCACTATCTTCTCGGCTGCGGTGGTGACCTAGAGGCGGTAAACGACGATGGAGCAACTCCACTACATGAGACCGCGGCATACGGCACTGCACAACACTTGCAAAGGCTCATTACTTCTGGTGCCAATGTGAACGCCACGACCAGAAAGGGAGAAACAGCGCTACATTTAACTGCGGGGGACCCAGATGCCCCATATTTCGGCGAGGATGGAGAATCAGAGGCGAAGGCAAGATTGCTGGTGGCTGCTGGGGTTGATGTGAACGCGAGGACAACCTCGGGGGAGACAGCATTAGATCGCACATTGACTTGCAATCGCGATGCGGTTGCAGGCTTCATCCGTGAGGCGATGTCCCATGGGCGTGAAGGGGAGTGAGTCGCCCCATCGACAAGCATACTTGGTTTACGGGATACAAGGTTGGAATAAATAAGTCAAATTTGAAGCATCATAGGCTTTGGAGTTATATATATGTAATGTTCCCCTTCCCATACACCATTCTCTAAAACTCCAACTCCGTATTGGAATCCTTATGGTCGTCAAATACATGTGAACGACTTCATGGGGTTGGTGTGTAGGTAGGGTCAGCTGGCAGGCTGGAAGGGGCAATCTCTGGGCCGTCTTCAATGAGATCATCATCACCGCCATCACTTGTTGAAGGAGTTGGTGGGTTTGTGGTGGTAGGATCGCTGGCGGGCTCTGTTGGGGTCGAAGGAGTTGAGGGGGTCGCCTCAGGGGGAGACGACGGGGCAGGGTCCTCAGGCTGGGTGGCGGGCGTCGTCGGCGTCGCGGTATTCGGGTCGCAGTTGTCGGCCTCGGCCACAAGGTTGGTGTAGAAGTTTGCGTTGAAAGCAGCGTCCAGGGATGCTTGGATGTTGTTGTCGTTGAAAGGGTTGCGGGCATGTTCGTACTGAATGCCATTAAGCTGCTCAATGGCGGCCTGAGACAGCTTCTTCCAGCTGATCATTGGGGGGGTGAGGGCGTACTGGGCGCCGTCTGTGGAGGGAAACACGTTCATCTGACCGTCATATCCGACGATGGCGTGGGTGTTGCCAGGACCGGAACCGCTGTCTCCAGAGCTGTAAAGCGTCTGACCACTAACTGACGTGTCGAAGGTTTCCTTGCCGGTAGAGTAGCTGACTCCCACGACGCGGTAGTCGTCCGCAACCGGGTCACATTTGTCCGAGTGCACCCAGACGACGGTGTTCAAGTAATAATGCTTGTGCTTTTCGGCGTTCTGGACCTTTGGCAGATACCACGAATAAAAGATGCCAGTCCGGCCGTTGGAAGTTCCAACTCTGACGTAAATCTGACCCTTGGCGGCATCACGGCAATCGCCGCCGCTCTTTCCCGTCGGCTTCAGTCCCTCGCTAGATTGGCGGAGAAGTTAGTCACAACATCGTTCGCAGTGTGTTGACAGAATAGTTCATTGCACACATACCCGTGGTAACCGTCCTTGTCGACAGCGGCGTACGGGAAGCAACCACTCCCGTCGTTCAGTCCTGGCTTGAAACGCACCTCGAGCTCGCCCTCGAGGCCGTCTGCAGCTTGTTGTTGAAAGGCAGTGACCTGATCGTGAGGTTTCCACTTGCCCCCAACGGCAACGTCTTCACCACGGGCAAAAATAACGCTCCCGGAAGCTAGGGAGGTCAGTCCCAGTAAAATGAGTGACGAGAATGAGTGACGCAACATTGTGACCGAAATAATAAAGAATGACTAGAAGGAAGGCAATGAACGACAAAACCGAGAAGCTTGGGATGCAATGAGAGAGAGTCCGAATTTTTGGGGCCGCAGCGAAAGATCATATATACATATCATGCAAAGAAATCGGGCATGCCGGCCCCTGTAATCGTATCACTTAGACACTTTAAAGTTATAAACAGCTAAATTTCGTCATATTGTCTGCAGGGCTTCATCCTGCTCATCCCGCCTTTTCCGCAAGGCTGATCCATCATTAGTGCTCTCGGCCTTCGTTGACACTATCTTAAGAAACCTGGTGTTTGATCGACAACAGGTTAGATTGAGTTGAACACTCTGAGTACGCTCGGTTCATCCGAATCACAAAGCTAAACAGATTAGATTCTTTATCCCACTATGCAGACCCACACCGTCCCTAAAAGTTTTGGTGCAGATGGGGTTGCGAGTCAGTTGCATAAAGTGGCTTAGTCCCTGATCACACGGGTGCCCCGTGGGTCGGCCAAGGCTGCACAACTAATTGCATGAACTTACATGAGTCGGCGACGCCGTGTCCTAAGCGAACTCTCGCAATCGCAAAGACAATGTATAATAAAGTCAAGTTGATCATTGCTGTTGCCGGCATCACGCACAATAATTTACAACCAATTTACTCTCTTTTAGTTTATTGCAATTGGACTGGGCTGCCTTGCTGTGTTTGTTTGAACACTTCCATTCCTTTGATTTTTTCAACACATTCAATCGCTTTTTAAAGATGATTTCCCACCGTTTTTCTGCCGTTCTGTTTCTTCTGGGTTCTTTGGTCAGCCTTGTAAGTCGTCAGAACCTCGAAACCTCAAACGTTGAGGTGCTGTTTTTGGTGTGAATGATCCTCTGACATCTGTGGATAGCTATCTGCGCAGCCTGTTCGACCTTTTGCTGTAAGTTTGCCAGACATCCGTTGCATTTTGAGTTGAATTCAGGCGGCTAACATCCTTGCAGGGAAACCCCGCATACGCGGTCGACGCTGAAGAGAACGAAGAAGAACAGAGATGGGGGTTCAGTGTGTACGCAGATGGTTACACGGCGAAGGATGAAAAGGGCAGGGTGTTGCCCGTTGATACCCTCATGGTCAACAAAGCGACGAAGCGCTTGACTGTCATGAAGGCAATGAACGCACTGGATACGACGAAGGATCGCCTTAAAATGCGTCAGGTTCTCAAGACATGCTGGGAGATGACTGGCCTCAAGCCGTCCGAACTGAAGACTGTGATGGGCTGGCAGATCCAGAACAGCAACATGCAAGAAGCTCTTGCTTCTTGCCGCACAACTTTGAAGCTCAAGACGACGGACTCCTTCACGGTCACTAGCACTGAGACCGATCCTGACCGCCAGGCGTGCTGGGAGACTGTCGGCAAGACTATCTTCTCGTCTGCTATCAAAGGTGCCATTAAGGATTTTGATATCAACAAGGAGCTTCTTGAGCTTGAGGTGGACAACGGAGGCCAATGGGATCACCTCTATTACCGGTTCTCGACGCCAGAGGCCTAGAGTGAGGGACATTGAGATTATTTGTTTACTTTCCGTGTATATGAGCAACACTAAAACACGGACGTTCTTCAGCCATTCGTTCCATGACAATGACCATGTGAAGATTTAAGTCCACGATGTCCAGCGACTCATTATACCTCCTAGCTTGCTCGATCGGCAGCTTGAGACGCGAGGCCTCCAGTAACCTTGTTCGCAGACCATGCTGCCTTAGCATACTCCGCCAGGGACGCGAGGTGGCTGTCCATGAAATCGGGCGTCGTCGCATGCAGTCATCAAAGGCGACCTGCAATGTTTTTCCAGCGCACTAAAACTGCGGGATTGCATCCAATGAGAATGTTCAGCCCACGTAAGCGACCTCCGTTGCGTACATCAATGGTCAAATATTAAAATGCATTCGTGCGGCACAGATTCAGCCCTCGTCTTTGATTGTCTGCTTATTACTGCTTCCAGACATCAACCCCAAACCTGACTACTGTCTATTGCAACAACAACCCTCGCCGTCAGCGGAGTAAACGCTTGCCCGTCTAATTCCTGCATGCTTGCACAGTGACATGGATAGCATCTCTTTCAGCTTTGCATATCCTACCCCAAACCGGGAAGCGTCAACGCTCTCGCAGGCTTGGCAATGGAAGCTGACTGGAAAGACCACGTACCGTAAACATATGTTCAGAGCATGAAGGAGCCTTAGCTTCATGTGTTCAATGAAGCCAAGTATGCGATAATCAGCGGGCAGAACAAGGCAAGGCCGAGTTTGCCTTGGGGCACAGTTTTGGTTTCGAGACGTGAAAGCCGTGGCTCAAGTAATCCATCTGCATGGGATAGAATATGACTTCTGCCAGCCACAAAATATATCTGTAATGTTTTCGCAAGTCTCACTACCTCACACTTGCTACTCTATGTGCCATTGCTGAAGTCACGCGGCCTTCTCCGTATGGGCTGCCGCCATCATTCAGACCGGGTGTGATACGGATGCCGACATCGCGTTGAATGTGATAAGTGGATCCCACCGTAGGGAACCAGGACGTATTGCAGTCGTAAGTCGCATTTCTAATGCAAGTAGAAGGCACAGAGGTTTGCTAAAAGCAAATATGGAAGTCTGGCCCAACGAGCTGAAACTCATCGCGTAGGGTGGGGGTGGTAGAGCCGGGGGATGTTCTACGTTGACCATAAATTCGAAGCTGGCCGGTTTGTTACACCTCCCAAAATTTTGAAAGATTACTCTCCATCGTCAAATCAGTTTCAACACACATATTTTGCACAGCTTAGACACTCTGCACAGTGGACGAGACCTCGTGTCCTCTCATCATGTCTCCTCTTGTTGCCCCTTCTCACAACGCCTTGATCGTTCGCCCGCACATCACAATCACCCCCGAAGAGCGTGAGGAAGTCTTACGCTCCGTCGAATACAATGTCTTTGCCTTCCCCGCAGCCCTCCTCACTTGCGACTATCTCTCTGACTCGGGCACCTCGGCCATGACTGATGTTCAGTGGGCAGCGATGCTCAGGGGTGACGAGAGTTATGGCCGCAACTCAGGTTACTATTGCCTGCTTGAGGCCTTCCGCGATGTCTTCGAGCGCGGCGAAGATCGTCGATGTGCATTCAAGGATGTGCTTGCTGGTACAGCTGACAGCACGTTCTACCGCGAAGTCTTCCTGAGAGAGGTCTGCGGAGGATTCGTGAACGGTGGCCCTCTCCAACTCATCCGTCCGAATTGCTTCATCTTGCCCCAGGGACGATGTGCCGAAGCCTTACTCTTCTCTACACTGAGCGACATGCTGCGTAATATCGATACCGTCCCCGACAAGGTCAGTAACCCGCCAGCTCTAATCAGCAATGGGTTCTTCGACACCACGGGTGCCAACGCTGCTGCGGCTGGCTTCCAGTTGCACACATTCACACAGCCCGGGCTCACCGACCCTTTCCCGGCCGAGCAGGTCGGCGTTGCGAATCCGTTCAAAGGCAATCTCGACGTTGAGAAGGTGTCGGCATTCCTTGGTGCTGATGGGAATGCTGGCCGCGTGGCCATGCTCTTACTCACAATCACCAACAACTGGGCCGGAGCCCAGCCAGTTTCCATGGCCAACATCAAAGCTGCAGCTGACTTGGCGAAGCATCATAAGATTCCCATCTTCTTCGACGCCTGTCGATTTGCTGAGAATGCCAAGTTCATCCAGGACTTTGAGGCTGGATATCAGGACAGAAGCATCCCGCAGATTACCCAGGAGATGTTTGCGTACGCAGACGGCTTCACCATTTCCCTCAAGAAGGATGGCCTCGCGAATATGGGTGGCGCACTATGCTTCCGAGACCAGGGCATCTTTCCGACAAAATTTGGTGCAGACATCGGGATTCGCCTGAAGGAGAGACAGATCATGTGCTACGGCAATGACTCCTACGGGGGCATGAGCGGTCGCGATGTCATGGCTGCAGCTGTCGGACTCTACGAAGTCACCAAGGAGACGTACCTAGCTGACCGAATTGGCCAAGTCAGGAGATTCGCCGAGGGCCTGATCGCCGAAGGTATACCCGTTTTGCTGCCACCGGGCGGCCATGCCATCTATCTCGACATGGATGGCTTCTTTGCTGACTGTGGGAGGTCTTACGGCGAGTTCGCCTCCGTCGGTTTCACCTTGGAGCTGCTTAAAGACTATGGCATCCGGGCATGTGAGGCCGGTCCTTTCGGCTGGGAATGGGACAAGAAAGGAACCATTGCACAAGACAGAGACAACATTCCTAACCTGGTCCGATTCGCTGTCCCGCGGTACGTGATGTCGGATAGACACATAGAATACACCGTCGCCGCCATATCGCAGCTTTATCAGAGACGCCATAGCATCCCTGGAGTGAGGATCACCCGAGGCAAAGAGTTAAGGATGAGGGTGTTCCAGAGCGGGTTGGAGCCCGTCCCTGTTCTCTCTGGTTTGAGCTCCGCGACCGACCTCAGAACTTTAAAGGGCGAAGCCTGGCAGGACATCCAAAAGCTTTGTGGTGCTCTAGACTTGGATGATCAGGCCTTGGAAATGTTCCAGCATGCTCTCGATGTTTCTATGCAGGGCTGGGGTCATCTGAAAGCATCTGAGCAATCTACTGGGTGGAAGTCGGATGCAAGCCTCAATCTTTGTCCGTTCGAATACTCTGTGGCCATCGAGAAGGCGACCGGGAAGACGCAGCTACGCTTTCTCATAGAGAACCAAGCAGAGGAGGCAACCCTGGAGGCTCATCAACGAAGCGCGTTACACCTGACCGATAAGATCCAGAGTATGTACCCGTATGCAGTCTCTCTGGATCGTTTCAGCCGCGTCAAAGATCTCTTCTTTCCCCCGGCGCCAGAAGCACAAGGAACCTTTGCAGGGTGGCACAGCTTTGTTGCCGAAGATGACTCTCGTCCGGCATGGAAGATCTACCTGAACGCCAATGCTCAGGGAGAATCCCGGGCCTCGGCAGTTGTCCACGAAACCCTCAACAGACTCCGGATGCCACAAGCGTGGACTCTTCTTGAGAAGATCTTACTGCCGGGCAACAAGCCTGTGTATCTTTCATTGGATCTGTGCCCTGGCTCCAGGGCCCGGGTCAAGATCTACGTCCAGCACTGTGGCGCGACTGCCATGGACTTATCGCGGGCGGCTTCCATCGGTGCACCTGACATTGCTGATGCATCTGATTCCAAAATACTCCATTTCTGTACCGTTCTGAGTGGTGATTCCGAGGGGCCATACGAGGGCAAGGGCCCGATGACTTGCTTCAGCTTCACTGCGGATGGTGAGGGTGTGAAGTCAGAGGTGGCAGTGTATTTCCCTGTTCATGACTACGCCTCTGATGATGCTGAGATCCGCAGGCGGATAGAAACCTACTTGGGGAGTGATGTTGACAAGGCTCTGAAGACATATCAGAGGGCAGTTGATGCCGTCGCTCGTCGGCCATTGCAGAATGGTCGGGGGATTCATGCATGGGTCGGCTTGAAAATGACGAGAAGCCGGGGGTCTGTAGTGACCTTCTACTTGGCCTCTGAGATGTTCGGCGTGTTGCCAAAGAGGGATTGAACGTGCGTGTTTTGATTGCGGCGTCATGGCGACCATGGGGGATTCTAGTAGCCACGGAATGCTACTCAGTACCATTTAAGGCCTAGCGAGCTTGAAACAGGTGGTGGTCAATAACGGTTCGATAAACATTGTCACATTGTCGCAGTCGTTTTCATCCAATGTCGGGTTTGCCACCTCCATCTGTCGGCGCGTTCCCTCATTGTTCGGTGTGAGACATTGCCGATTCGAGTTGAAGTGCTCTTTCATATTTCGTTGTCATAAAGTACCTTTGCTGCAGCTCTGCGTGTATCTCATTCGCGCAGCTTCCAGGGTCTTATCCTTGAACGTCCTTAAGAACAGGCATACTGGAACTTGTATCTATATCACTTGCTCAAGGTCGCTCTGTAATCTCTAGTCTCGCCCATTTCCGTTGCCCATCAATAAGCTAGAGTACAACTTGGAGCTTCTCACATACCAACTGACATGGCCGACATGCCCGCGCGATCCAACTCAGGACACGTGCGCAGCGAGGCGGCAGCCACGACTACGTCCTCGACAGCCCAGCTTGGCCACATGCTTCGACTCCCTCGAGAGATACGCGACATGATATATGGGAGCGGACTGCTGCCACAGTATTCCACAGTTGTGCTTTCATGCGAGGCCCACCAGAAGCATCAAGTTGGGTCCAGCCTCTTCTGGACATGTCGACAGCTCCGAGCAGAAGCCACTGACTTCGTCTGCGACCGGAACTACTTTGTCGTGGCGTTTGATACGCCGCCAAGCCTTTCAACACACCCCAGGTTGAACAACATAGCCTACTGGGACGCATTCATCAATGACCCGATATGTCTTCCCTTTCTCGAGAATGTCAGATTTCTTCGGTTGCAAATTCATCAGATGTTGATTATGGACCATGGATCCGATCTCGCGCAGAATCTTGTCCAACACGCGGCCCGCCTGGAACGATTGGTAATTGAAATGCGCGCCGCAGAAGACACGCGCTTTAACTCCATGCGTATCCTTTTCGACTGCCGCTCGGGCGGTCGGTTTCTTGGTCAACTTCTTCAACTGCCATCCCTCAAAATTCTGCAAGTCTCCCAATCGGACCAAACTGATGATTGGATCACCAGCGGTCTTAAGTCTGAGGCGAATGGTCGGGTGGAGTTCATTTGCAACGGCCACACCTTGCCGCTCAACACGAAAGGTCCACAGCTTGCGTTTGAATGGATGTCCACAAGACGGAGAGCCGAGCCTCTGAACTGTAAGGCTTTGCCTCGGTCTTCTGAAGAGCACTTTGTGCATTTCAGCGATGGCGACGTACGTCTTCAACCTGTCCCGTCACAATACGATTGCACTGTGCTGGGATGCAAGGGACTTGTCATTGAACATATCGACCACCCACACATGAGCCTTGCATTTGAAGATGGTCGGGAGGCGTACAGGAAGTTCCCGGAGATGCGCAGCTTTCGGTGTTTGGGTCCCAATCGCAATTTCGGACTAGACTGGTGGTGGATGCGAGGGACGAAGCATGACTAGAGACATTTTGAATGAGACTTTGCGGAATCAAGTGTATCTGATGTGTAAGGTAGGAAGATGATTCGGCGAGTCAAGCGCATGTCGCATCGTTGAATTGAAGAGAAACAGCATTCCGTGTGACCGCACTTAGCAACACCTCTTGATGCTGGCAGCCGAGTCTCAACTAAGGCAACGGGTTCCTGCCTCTTTACAACAACTCTTCCCATGTTCCGCAGAGCTAGCCTTCCTATCCTGGAGTTGTCCCCGCCCTCAGCATCCACCGGGATCCACGACATGGATCACATCGGCCCTATGGCGCAACGGTAGCGCGTTCGACTCCAGCGGATCAACCGCGATCGAAAGGTTATCCGTTCAAATCGGGTTGGGGTCATCTCTTTTTGCCCCTGGAGCCTTCGTGTCTCTTTATTTCGCTGCTGTGATGCATGGTTGTGGTGTTGAGCGACGTTGGCAATGCCGGGTTACGTACCTTCGCTCCACGTGATGGAGGAGCGGTGAAACAGCTCAGTTAGAAAAACTCAATTGGAATATGGTTGTTCGGCAATTATCTTTAACTTCATGTGCGATATGTTAAGTCCCGGTGTGTGTGGGTTTGTCGGATGGAGCCGTAAGATGAGCTAGCTGAGGGTTCGCGTGTCAGACCGAGCTCACCGCACATGCACACCAAGAAGGCCCGCGGACCCAATTCCCCCTTGGAGAGTGATCAAGAAAGGCAGCTGCCTGTTTCGGAGCCTTGAAACATCATCTCATAAGGTCCCTGGTCCAGATTTTGTGCATCTTGTCAGAGTTATGGAGGTATCCGGAAGCCTGGGATGCCCAAGGAAAAGAAGCACGCAATGCCAAGGGCATTGACGGAGTAACCCCGAAAGCCGGTGAGCATATGGTCCGAGCTTTCGGGTATCACCCGATGCCTCCGCATTCACAGGCTTTGGAGACGCTTCCGGACACCTCCGGCATCGCGACATTGTAAGACTTGCACCACATTTAGTAGCCGTACTGGGCAATTCGAAGACAAGGTTTTTAACTCATATCAAAACCTCACACGCGTGCTTCATCTTCTCATATTGATAATCCTCCCGATCCTGCAATGTCTGCTCGAGCCCTTGAAGCCCTCCGCAAGTTCACAGCATGTGACGTAAGTATCAACGCCGCCTGGCTCGACCCGACCAGCGGTCACATCTGTTACCCAGGCAGCCTCGCTGGCGATATGATTTGTTTCTGACAAAGGCAAAGATTGGAGATGCCCTGGTGAAGCTCAAGTACCCTCAGGGTGGCTTCCTCGATGGAATCCGGATGTTTTCCCCCGGCTCCGGCACACGCATTTTCGGCCCCGCGGTAACGGTGCAGATGGTCGAGACCAGCGACACTTCGGCGCCGAAGCTGGACAAGCACTTTGTCGACCACAATGAAGAAGGTGGCGTCATGTACATCCAGCAACCCAAGGGACTCCCGTCGGCTTGCTGGGGCGGTTTGATGTCAACTCGGGCCAAGTACCTGGGTGCACAGGGCGTTGTCATTGACGGGCGAATGAGGGATGTCGAGGAGCACAATGAGATGGGATTCCCGGTAAGTTTTAGCGAGCCCGAAGAGCTTGTTCTCGTCCGGCTTAATCCCATGATTTCGTAGTCCAAACTATACTAACGTGGTAACGACATCGGCAGGTGTTTGCCCAAGGCACATCAATCCTGGGCTCGAACACATTCACGCGGGCGTCGAGAGTTAACGTGCCTCTTCAATTCAAGGGTGACCTCTGGATCAACCCTGGCGATATTTTGATTGGGGATGCTGATGGTGTTGTGGTGACGCCACCTTCATTGGTCGAAAAGGTTGCCGCTTTGTGCCAGGAGCGAGCCGAGGTCGACGAGAAGATGTTTGTTGAGTTGCGAAAGGGTGCGGCGATGGGTGACCTGATCAAGAACGTGCGTAAGGACAAATAATTAGCCGGCCATATGTGCACATATGCGGGCGGGAGTATAGTACGTATGAATTAGGATACGCGATGTTTCATGAATGAAACCTAAGATGGTTGAAGAGAATTCTTTTACTCTCGGTAAAATTGCTGTGTTAGTGTCTCGAGTTAAGTAAGAGCCCGGCAAAGTTGTCGGGCTTGGCGGAGAATAGTTGTAAGGGGTGTTTTCCAGGGGTTGCCACATGTCGCATCTGCCCGGCGGTATGATTTCTGTAGATGAGCTAAGTAGATGCGGGGGTAATGCGAGGTGCGAAATACTACGGCAAAGAAGTAATCATCGTTAATCTAAGTTCTATGCTCTACACTACGCTCTATCATCCAAACAATTCATTCGGATTTCGCATCATCAACAAATCCCATTCCTCGTCCGAAAGCCATGACTTGAGACTCTTCAACCAGGATGCATCGTCGACTACTAGATACGGCGTCTCTTTCATTGCGGCCTCGTGTGTTCTCACCTTCATCCGCGGCGTGTGGGGCCAGTCACTACCCCAGAGAACATGGTGCTTGTTAGCGTCCACAAATGCGCGGACTAAGAACTTGACCTCGCAGTAGTCCGGTTTGTCCTCGCTGATTCGGTATGGCGCGCTCAGCTTCACCCAGAGGTGGCCGTCTCTGACCAGCCTCATAACGGCGTCGAAGCCGGGCTGCGTCGTTGGCCGATCACGATACTCCTTTGAGAGCAGACTTGGGGCCTTTAAGAGCGCGAAGTGATCTGTAACGAGCTTGACTCCATGTTTTGCAAGATTCTCCCTGACAAATGGTTCCAACTCCTCCCAAAAGTCGGTCCGAGTTGTAGTCATCGTCAGGCTCCAGGGCAACGCAAGCGTAGTGGTTCTCCGGAGATGGGCTCGAAGAGCTACCTTTTGTAGTTCAACATCTTCCATGGCCTTATAACAGTAAAGATTGACACGAAGCCCCCGAACGCCGGCTTCGTGCATTGCTCTCAATTCATCGTCGGTCGTCGTCTCTGGGTCTATGACACCGATTGCACGCGTCTTTTGTGTTCCCAGCCGAGGCACAAAGGCCTTCAGAGAGGTGCAATCATCGCCATAGGATAGGCCATGAGTAAGAACAGATCTGGTGATTCCCAAGCTTTTCTTGAAGTTGTCAAAGGCGGCGATGGTCGCAGGAGGCGGTGTCAAGTGCCTGTTTGGACTGTAGGGGAAAGACTCGGCTATGACGACGGGTATCTTTTAGTCTAAAGTTCTCGTGTGTGCACCTTATCGCAGCTTGTTCATCATGATCCCCAAGTGAATTAGACTTACGTTCAAAAATATGGTGGTGAGTGTCCCATCCCCCGTGAGGAAACAAATCTCTCTCAGTTCCTTCGGTCACTGCAGCTGAAGGGGCCATTGTGGATGTTGTCTGCAGCTCTGTGGTGTACTCTCTTCCAAGCTACGCTCAAAACGACAGCACTGAGAGCCACCGATCCAACGATGATTCGCTTGTTATACACATTCTTGCTGCGGTTTTCGATTCGATATCAGAAGAACTACCCCTGGCAACCGGCAGTATCCCGCTGGCATATTTTGGCAACTTGCAAATGCTTCCTTCCAGCTTACGCGCCGTAATGGTGACGCCAGTTTGTTAGTGGAGATGATGATGATGATCCTAGAAGGAGTAGTCCGTCGTGTTAACGGATGGCTCCGATATGTCTCGGACTACTCCCTGACAGGCGGACTGCTCCGGGGAGGCGGATAGCTCCCAGCTTCGGGACACCTGCGCCACACCAACCTCCGTGGAACGCGTGGAATCCGTGCGATGTGCGGATTCCTCCATCCCATGTTCCCGCCCTAGCGCCGCCACGAGGATACTTCGAACCATGGACAATCTTAGTTCTTTTTTGACTACGCAGATATCGTCTAGTCGTGTGCGTAGTGGGTGTAAGTCACTTCCGTCATGTTCCCGGCAGATTACGAACACACCGAGTGTCACAAATGTCGAAAGGAGACGGACGGAGCTCCACGTCTCACGGGTTCATGATGAGTGCCGACGCCCACGGATCGCTCCTGTATGGGGTTACCAGGGCTCACTCGTGGGGACTTTCGGTGCAGTCCAACAATGTGCACTGCTGGACTGGACTATGTAAGACTGCCCAGAGACGCACGCCTGCGAAGAACAGTTCACTGCCTGTATGATAGACCTCTTGGCTTGATTGAATAGGTATTGGCAGATATCAAAGATGAGTCGCAGTAACACCTCTCCAACGCCCTTGCAATCTGTGGTTGCTGGTGCGGCTGCTGGGGGCGTAGAGTCTCTAGTCACGGTATGTAAACTCGGTCTCGCTTTTCTAGTGATTGCAAACAAATTACAAAGTCTCTACTATGTTAACCCGAGTCAAGTATCCTACAGAGTACATCAAAACACGAAAGCAATTGCTGAGTTCGTCCGAATCTCCACTACGAATTCTCGTCTCAGCCGTACGGACCTCTGGACCTGGCGTGTTGTACACAGGGGCCAGTGCGTTTTGCGTCTCAAATGCGTCAAAGTCAGGCGTGCGGTTTTTTACATTCGATGCCATCAGAAAGACACTCCCCAAAGATGCCCAAACAGGGAAGCCAACCAAGGTTGCTAATATGCTTGCTGGTGTCGCGGCCGGCGTGGCAGAGAGCGTGACAGTGGTGACCCCTGGCGAGAACATCAAAACCAAGATTGTAGAAGACAGGGCTGGCGCCAGGCGATTCAAATCGACAAGCCATGCGATCAGAAGTATCGTAGCCATGGAGGGCCTCGTTGGGCTTTTCCGTGGCATCCTTCCGGTGACTCTGAAGCAGGGCTCGAACGCGCTGGTTCGCTTCACCAGCTACAATGCTCTTCTCGATGTGATCAGCCCGCGCATGGAGCTCCACGGCAAGGGGTCTCTAGCTCCGGTGTTTGCAGGCGCTACAGCGGGCATCGTAACGGTCTACGCTACGATGCCTTTTGACGTCGTGAAGACCAAGATGCAAGCTCTTAACGGCGCCCATGTCCATCGTGGAACTTGGCAATGCGCATCCGCTCTTGTTCAAAATTCCGGTGTATCAGGGCTGTGGAAAGGCACAACACCTCGTTTGGCGCGACTAAGTGTAAGTTCATTCTTGATGAGGTTGATACCGCTTCGGTCCCCTCTTTGCGACCGGCAAAACAGCACGAAGGCGTCGCTGTCAGTGACTCGCTGACAGCCACTTACCACGTGCACTTACTGACGTGGAGTAGATATCTGGCGCATTGAGCTTCACTATCTACGAAAACATTGTAAGGTTGATGCAACAGGGCGGCAAGGATGAGAGACGAAGATTGGAAGCCAAGTTGTGAAGAGCGATGGCTTGCCTATGTTCAAGACCTACTTCTGAACACGCCATCAGGGGAACCATCAAACAGCAGCCCTAAAAGCAGGGTACGGAGCTCCGCACTCAACCCAAGATGCATCTGATCTCGTTAGTGTCAACGTGAACGTGGGTATCGGATCAGATTGCCTGTCAAACCACAATAAGAATACGATACCGAGGCCGAAGGAAACTGTCAGTGGTATGTAATAGTCAGTCTGCAGCCGTAGCCTGGATCGTGACTGGCTTCAGGAGAATAGACTCAGGAAAGTCCCCGGTGCCAAACTATGGAGACCGGATTTGACGCTACCATTGGTGTTTATACGGTAGATCTCCACAAACTACCGAGGTGGAAGGGCTCATTTGGGGCACATAGCGTTGCTTTCTCGCCTACTGAGACCAAAATATATTACGGGCAGTGGGCACTGGCCTAACAAAAGGTTTTGGATCCGTACTGGCAAAAGACCAGACGGTCTCTACTCGCGTATGCTTTAGTGTGTGCATGGCTACATCCTGTAGAATACCTAGGAGCAGTGGGTTGCCTGCCACGACATCCGTCGTCGCTAGCTCTGTACTATGCAGTACCGATGCTGCTGGCAACCCTGGTACATAGGTAGAAGAAGAAGAGCCTTTGCCATCGCTCCAGTTCACCCGAAACCGCTGTCACGTTAGCAAGGCCCCTAATTATTTCCGGTTTTGCGGAAACAAATTCCCATTTTGCTTGCCCACACTGCTTACTTTTTCACTTGTACCTTACGTCGACCAGTGCGTCCGTCTCGCGCTGCCGCTGGTCCGTCGTAGCTGTACCCCCCTCATCAGAATCAAGCCACATTCCGTCTAGAACAAGATGTGACAAGCCCCGTTCCCTACCTTGTTCCAGTCCGTCTTTCTGGATACCTAGCGAACAGGGACTACAGCGGTTGACTTTCGGGGGTGCCACCGGCGCCGATTCATTCTCTCGTTGCTCACCTTGATCTGCCGGCCATGCCCCCAACAACTTTGTATCAATCACACGAACAACAGAAGACAAGAAACAATCGCAACATTCATCGAATCTCACGGGAGATGTCATCGCGGATGAATCCGCCAAAGAAAGTGCGTCTGGCGTGTCGACGCTGTCGCACCAGACGGATCAAGGTGAAACCTTTTTTCTCCTCTCTCACTTTGGCCCAGCTTCCGTCCCCTGGCGTTCTGTCTAATCTGCTGGGACCGCGTTACTCCGGCCCAATGACTTTTATGTGTCTGGATACTCACTACTTATCAGTGCGACGGAGAAGTCCCTGCGTGTACAAACTGCGCAAAAGCCGGCGAAACTTGCCTCGATGTCGACAGTCAGAATTCCGGTTTGCTGGTTCCTCGCAAGTAAGTCGAGCCCGCGTTCTCGCAAACCTATACGAGCCATCCCACCGGCTCGGGTCTCATAGTCCAGGCCCCTTGTTTGCTGCAAGGCAAAGAAGATTATATGTTCCGCGCTGACGGCCCGATTCGGATGATAGCTTCGCAAGTGCCGCCCGGGAAAGGATTCAATGGCTCGAAGACATCATCAAATCGCGCCTACCCGACGTTGACCTATCTGCTGGCCCGCATATCGATGCGTTCCCGGATCCGAAGGGCTCGGCGGCGCCCGGCGGTGGTGGGGACCTTGAAGACGACAACGTCTCAACGCCGTCGCCTAGGTCCGGCCGGGCGGGCAGTCAGCCTACGGGCCGAACCGTGAGTCTGGGGTCCCAACGGCAGAATCTCAAGCGTCCCGCGGAGGCCGCGGGTTCCTACGATCATGACGAGCAGTTCCCGGACCGCGCACACTCAGTTGCTATGAACCTGGGAATGTTGTCACTCAACTCCGACTCAAGCCAGAAACACTATTTGGGCTCGAGTTCCGGTGTCCTGTTCACGAACCTCATTGGGGCTTCTCCTTCGAGTGCTGGCTCAACTCCGGCGGCGTTGTTAGAAGATGTGCAGGCTCAAGGGCCTTCGTCGGAGTGGTACGACACTTCAGTACCGACTGATATCTCGAAACAGTATAACCGCTCTCTACACATCCTTTTGCGCCAGGTTAGTCTTATAGCTTCTGCTGGACTTTCGACCGTGGGATTCGAATACTAATCCAAAGAAAAACAGGAATTACCAAGGAAAGAAGACGCGATCAAGCTGGTACATACATATGTCCGTTGGATGCATCCCGATTATCCAGTCCTAGAACCGACTTCTCTTTTGAGCGCGCTCGATGCCCTGTACTCGACGTTTAGCTGTTCACTGGACGACGACCCCTTCCCACACGGCTGGCCTTCTACGATGCAAGCTTTCAGGTGGAATGGCAGACAGAGATTACCCAGTGATCAGGGCGTTCATTCCGTTCCTATGCCAGTTGTGGCCTTTATACTATTTATGGTCTTCAACATCGCGGCCATTATCAAGGTTAGGGGACGCGTATACGAATTCCCACCGGAAAGATTCTACCGCGCAGCTCTTCACTTCTCAAAAGATTGCTTCTCGCAAATTTCTCTTTCGTCAATCCAAGCATTGGTTGTTCTCATCGTACACAGCATGCTCACACCAGCGGAGGTCAACCTCTGGACTCTGATCCATATTGCCCTTGCTCATTGTGTCGAACTGGGCATACATAGAGAGCCGTTAAACGCAATTGAGCCCGCTGATTTCGAGAATCAACAGATCAGGCGTCTAACATTTTTTACCATATACTCTCTCGACAGGTGAGTCGCTTGAGACACTCTTTGCGGTCATGTCATCTGTTCTAAACCAATCTCAGATCTGTATCTTCCATACAGGGGCGACCACTTGGTTTCCGTGACGAAACGTTCGATATCAAGTTGCCCGAGTCTCCTCCTGAACTACTCGGTTCGGCGAGCAGCACGATCCCATTGTCTTTCTCTGCAGCCGTATTGCGGTTCGCAATATACCAGTTTGAGCTAGATCGCATGGTCTCCGACATCAAACTCCAATTATACCATCTTCCATGCGATTCTGCATGGTTTCCTCTGCCGCAAAATCCGCCAGCTCAGCAAGCGAGAATTAAAGAAGAACTTACGGACTGGTGGGATCGGGTTTCTAGCGAGACGTTTGACTTTCCGGGAATCGACAACAGACAACGGCGGATGTGGCAGATCAAATTGAAGGTCAAGTACCACACGACTATGGTCATGCTATTCCAACCTTCGCAAGCGATCCGCAGTCCCCCTCCAGAGTCACTGCAGGTCTGCTTCAACAACGCCGCATCGATACTGCACGATTATCAGGCACTACACGACCTGCAAGGCTTACACCACGGATGGGCCACGGTACAGAACATTTTCGCTGCTGGAGCTACCCTCATATACTCATTCTGGACGTGTGCCACGGTCCGTCAAAACGCATCGACGGCGGACCTATCGAAGAGCCTTCGCACCTGCTCAAGCCTACTTACAGTAGGCGGCGAGTGGTGGCCATCCGTCAAAAAGGGACAACGAAGCTTCGGCGCAATTGTTGACCTTACTATTCGAAAGCTCTACACCGGAAACATGCCCTCGAAGAACCCTCGGTTGTACATGCCACTTGGTGAAGACCGGCTTGAGGATGGCCAAAATGCCCTGGACCACGCCGACGGAGGGCATTCCGTCTATGACGCAACGTCCCAGCAGGCAGACCTCACCCACATCCCGCTCAACGGAGCCGATTGGCACCAGATGCCGGGGTCGTCCGCTGTGGCCATGGCGCATTCCCAAGATGCAGTGCACTGGCAAGGAGTCTACCCCGAACCACCACCCTACCATGCGGGATCCAACGATTACGTTCCGGAAATCGAGACTTTCCTGGCCGACTTTGACAAGTCGGAATTCAGCTGGAGCTTTCCATTAGCCGGCATCGGCGACCCGTATGAGATGGGCAACTTTCCTAACCCAAGCTACTGATGATTATGCCGTTCCCCGTCAGCATTTTGCCGAAGTGATCCAGCCATTCAGGAAATTCCTATTTTAGTGGAATCAGCAGTCTCAGTTGCTGTCGCTCTAGAGCGTGGAAGCGGACTACTCCGGCTAGACTATTGTTTTTGGTGGTGGACGGAGTAGCCCGCCGGTAGATCCCTGCACAACACCTGGACTACTCCGTCTCTTGCCCAAAACGGCCTTGAAGACGGAGCTGTCCAGCATCTGGCGACCGAGGGAACATAGCTCTGCGAGAATTGGCGTCGCGAAACATGAAGATTTGAACATCTTTGCGCACCACATCACAAGTGAAAAGGATGGCAGTGTTCCTCCGCTCTTGGCGGGTTGATTTGTTGGTGCAGATGTTGCAATCATGTCGTTCACGCTGTTGAGGGAGACCCGATCGAAAGCATGCTCGTCACTCCGACAGGGGTCTCGCGCTGTGCGGACAAGACGGTTCGCAACTCCGTCAGGGCAAATAGCGATGAGTCCTCTAGAGCCGGTAAGTTGATCTTGACTGCTTGAAACCATTGGAAGGTTCCCTGACTTTTTTCCAGTACAACACTCTAGACTACGGCCTTCGATTACAAGCCCTGCGAGACGTTCAGAAATCCAACAAACGACCCCTGACACTGTCTGAAAAGGTTCTCTACAGCCATCTGATACCCGGCGAAGAAGGATGGGTCCTCGACGAGATAAAGAGAGGCAAGACGATACTGCGTTTGCGCCCAGATCGCGTTGCGTGTCATGACGCGACGGCGACCATGGCTTTGCTCCAATTCATCAGCGCTGGCCTGCCGCGAGTCAGAGTCCCAACTTCGGTTCACAGCGACCATTTGATTGTGGCCGAAAAAGGAGACAAGGAGGATTTGACAAGAGCTGCCAGTGACCACCGGGAGGTGTATGCCTTTCTGAGCTCCGCAACGATGAAATACGGGATAGGATATTGGAAACCGGGCGCAGGTATCATCCACACAACCATCTTTGAGAACTACGCTTTCCCTGGCGGCCTGATGATTGGTACGGATTCACATACACCGAACGCGGGTGGCATGGGTATGCTGGGAATTGGTGTTGGCGGCGCCGACGCGGTTGACGCAATGTCCGGCATGCCTTGGGAACTCGCGTGTCCGCAGGTGGTCGGCGTGCGTCTGACGGGCAAGCTACAGGGATGGAGCTCTTCGAAAGACATCATCTGTAAGCTTGCGGGTATCCTCACCGTTTCTGGGGGTAAAGGGAAGGTCATCGAGTTCTTTGGCCCCGGCACCGAAACCCTCGGAGCGACTGCGATGGCTACAGTCTGTAACATGTCCGCAGAAATCGGATCGACATCTTGCATATTCCCCTATTCGGAAGCCATGGCGCGATATCTTTCGGCCACAAAACGTGAGGGCACCGCCAAGTACGCCGACTCCTTCAAGCAAGAGCTTCTTATTGCCGACGAAGGCAGCGACCGATACTACGACGACATAATCGAAATCGACCTGTCGACCCTCGAACCCCACATCAACGGCCCCTTCACTCCCGACCTCGCCCACCCCCTCTCTCAGTTCAAAGACCATGTTAGCGAAAGCTCTTGGCCTACGAACCTGAGCTGCAGCCTCGTGGGAAGCTGTACCAACAGCTCGTACGAGGATCTCGAAAAGGTCCGCGACCTTGTGATACAGGCGAAGACGGCTGGGCTGGATCGTCCAAAGACACCGTTCCTGGTCAGCCCAGGGAGCGAACAGATCCGAGCGACAGCTGAAGAGGAGGGTATTCTTGAGACGCTACGACAAGCTGGCGCAACCGTCTTGAGCAACTCTTGCGGGCCTTGTGTTGGGCAGTGGGATAGAAAAGATGTCGATGTCAAGGGGGCTGAAAAGAACTCCGTCATCTCCAGCTTCAACAGAAATTTCACCGGCCGTCACGATAGCAACCCTGCAACCCACTCCTTTGTCACATCTCCAGAACTCGCAACAGCATTCGCTTTCGCAGGCAACTTGACCTTCAATCCCATTACAGACGCTATTCCTGTGCCCGGCGCTACGACACCTTTCAGATTCACACCTCCGAAAGCGGAAGAGCTTCCCGTTGCCTTCTCCCCTGGCGCCGATCGCTTCCAACCGCCAGTGATGTCTGACACCTCGGACTTGACCGTCAACATCGATCCTAATAGCGACCGACTACAACTCCTAACACCGTTTGAGCCGTGGCAACCAGGAAACGCAACTAACCTGACTGTCCTCATCAAGGTCCGCGGCAAGTGCACAACAGACCACATCTCCCCCGCAGGTCCCTGGTACAACTACCGCGGCCACCTCGAGAACATCAGCAACAACCTCCTCCTCGGGGCCACCAACGACTTCCTGCCAGACGCAAGTACCCTGAAGATGATCGGCAAGGCCAAGGATCCCGTTGACGGCGACAAGATCAAGCCCGTTCCCCAGGCAGCGCGGAGTTTGAAGAAAGCGGGTATCAGGTGGTGTATCATTGGAGATAACAACTACGGCGAAGGCAGCTCTCGCGAGCACGCTGCGCTCGAGCCCCGATACCTGGGTGGCGTTGCTGTTATCACCAGGGGCTTTGCCAGAATTCACGAGACGAATTTGAAGAAGCAAGGAATGCTTCCTCTGACGTTCGCTGAACCTGCCGACTACGACAAGATCAGGGATGGCGATAAGATCACACTGTTGGATGTCGAGGAGGGCGAGTTGCAACCCGGGAAGCAGGTCACAATGGAGGTCGTTACGAAGGAAGGCCCGAGGTGGACGGCAAAGCTGAATCACTCTTATGAGTTGAATCAGATCGAGTGGCTGCGGGCTGGCAGTGCACTTAACTACATCAAGCGAGTTGCCCTTGGACAGAGCGCATGATGCTGTAGTGGTAGAGCTTTTGTAAACATCATCTTGAGGCGGCGTTTTGGGCATGATATATCAACTGTATATTTTGGTAGAGAATCAACATAAGCGCTTTTGCATCAGACAGAACCTGAATCCTCAATCGTGGTGTGTGCCTTTCCTCGAGCTACGTTCTCATCACATCCTTCTTTAAGCCTGTTTGTCCTGCTAAGCAGCTTATCAAGTTTCCGGTCGTTTATCTCTTAGCGACCCTTGCTACAGTCTCCAACTTCTTTGAACATCTCAAGTCAACACAATCTTCCACAGTGGAAAGCTATCGTCAATGAAGTTGCGTTATCTACAAATCAGGACCTCCGGAATCGTAATCATTCCAAGCACATCCTATCCCCGCAATCATCCGTCCCCATGCCCCACAACCCCAGAGCGAGCAGATCGTATGACGAATTTGGGTATATTCAAGAATTACTATTGGTGACTGGAAGCAGCCGGATCACCGAGGAACACAACGGAGTTGGTCATCCAAACCACGTGGGCATGCCCCCCGACATCACGAGTGCCTCACATTTCCTAGGGTAGCCTCACGGAACTATCCTTCCTCCCGTTGACGGACTACTCCTGTCCACGGTCTTCTCCTCTGACTCGCGGGTGGCTCCGGGAACGCTTGAATCCTGGCCTTGGCTTGAGTCCCACGCGTCCAGATGGTGACTTTGAGTGGCCGGGCTGGCCCGAAAGACGGAATTGTCCATCGCGCTTGTCCGGTACAGCAGGACTGCTCCGTCATCCAAGAAAGTGATGGCTAATTCATCTTTCGATTACGGGTCTGGGGAAGAGGAGACGAACGCAATAAGCTTACAGCTGCCATATTCCACAGCCAGAGACCTGGGTGTTTGTGGGACACGCCAAAATCTGGGGTCGTTTTCGGGGTATGCGGGGTAAGAAGTTGGGGTGAGCGTCCTGTTGTTTGGCTTCTGCCAGGTCGTCATGGGCTGGGCCCAAGTCCGGGCAACAAAAAACATCAGATTGAGGGTGACTGGTGTCTCTTTTCGACGTGGAGTTTAAAAGAGAAGAGACGACGGCTGGTCTTCAAACTTGTTTTCCCAGGGCCTGGAGACTTTCTCTTCATCAACTTCACAGACCATACTGCTGAACGTGAAGTCGTTGGCTGTTCTGATTATCGAGCCTTTTATAGCTTCATAGAAGAGGACGAAAGCCTGGCTAGCGACTCAACAAACCTTCCATCGAAAACCAGGAAACCAAGACTGATGGCCGTCCGCGAAGCCGAAGCAAAGCAAGAAGCCATGAAGGCCACTTCAGACCACATCGACAACACGCTTCCGGTCGGCGAAAAGGACTTCGTGTCCGAAAAGGAGGTCAATGGCGATGATCTAGGGATGTCTGAGGAAGAGTACGCCGCCATTGAGAAGAGTCTCACGAGGAAGCTTGACTTCACGTTGGTTCCGGTTGTCTGGATTTTATATCTCTTCAACTATCTCGACAGAAACAACATTGCGTAAGTGCTAGGTAGCCAGTCAGAAATTGTCATCCTCATGGTTCATTATACTGATCATCACTTCGTTTTAGTCAAGCGCGACTCAGCACGTTTGAGAAAGACCTTGGACTCACTGGCAACCAGTTCAATGTTGCTGTATCCATCTTGAATATTGGCTATATGCTCATGCAGCTACCTAGGTAGCCTTCTATGTAAACTCTCAATCATGACCAATGCTAACATTGTTAAAGTAACATGCTCCTTACTCGCACCCGGCCGTCTCTCTACATCCCCGCATGGACAGCTCTCTGGTCAGTTGTCTCTGCCGCTACAGCAGGGGCAGGGAACTATACACATCTTCTCGTTATTCGATTCTTTTTGGGAATTGCAGAGGCTCCTTTCTTTCCGGTTGGTCCTGGCACCTGCTTTCTCTTAGGTTACCGCTGACGTATTGGTTCAGGGTGCGATGTACCTTCTGAGTTGTTGGTATCCCCGAAGGGAGCTTGCATTCCGCACTGCTATTCTATATTCAGGCGTTCTCCTTGCAACGGCATTTTCAGGACTCATCGCAGCCGGCGTCCTCTCTGGTCTCGAGGGGGCTCGGGGTATCGCCGGATGGCAATGGCTCTTCATCATTGAGGGTGCAGGCAGTTTCGCTGCGGCTATCCTTGGGGCTATGCTTCTCCCGGATTTCCCGGGCCAGAAGTCGGGCGTTGCGAAGTGGCTGCTCACTGATAAGGAACAACAGGTTGCGGTTGAGCGTATCCGAAGGGACAGAGTCTCGCTGCCGGAAGCAGATTCCAGCGTGTGGAACGGACTCAAGCTTGCTGTCAAGGATGCTCGGACATGGGTCTTCGTAAGTTGCTACCTATCTGTGCTCGTTGTGGTAGAAAACTTGACATTAACATTTGGGTGGCAGGTGGTCATGCTTACGGCCAATCACAGCGCATACGGATTCAACAACTTCTTTCCTACGATTGTGAAGGGTTTTAAGCTTGGCAACAACACCCTGACCCTGATCTTGACCGCGCCGCCCTATCTTCTCGCGACGGTCGTTGCTTTCCTAACGGCGTTCTCTTCAGATCGTCGCAAAGAGCGGGGCTTCCATATCTCGGTGCCTCAGGGGGTTGCATGCATCGGCTTCATCATTTCAGTATCGACCATCAACAACGCCGCTCGCTATGTTGCTGCTTTCCTGTACATCTGCGGTTGCTTCTCGAGTAACGCAATGGTGTTCAGCTGGGCTAGCTCCACCCTGAACCAGACTCCCGAGAAGAGGGCGTGTGCGACAGCCATTATCAACCTGCTCAGTCAGCTTGGCAACATCTGGAGCCCCTACTTCTTTCCGTCCACAGATAGTCCGAGATACGTCATGGCAAACCTACTGATGATGGCGTCGTCCGCGCTGAGTATTGTTACTTGCGCTGTCATGAAGGTGATGCTGACTAGAGCGAACACGAAACTGAAGGCTGAGGGAAGGGACACAAATTTGTTTACGCTTTAAAAGCCTTCACTGGCGGTAGCTGGATGAACGAAATCTTGAACGCTGTATGCAGAATGTATACGCTAGTGACAATGGCAAGATATCCTCCATAGTTGGTATATTTAGTCGACCATTTGAATCACACTTACGGTGTCTTGACTTCTTGATGTTACCTGCGTATCAAATATAATCCCTCACTTTGTCACCCTCGTGTCGGAGTTTCCGTGATTACCCCGATGTCCGGTCCCGACGCGGGGAATCATGGCACGTACTTCATCTCATGTTGATTCAAAGTTCCTACGTCACCGGCGGAAGACGGAGATTAAGTCCGACGTTAGAGCTTGGACACCTAAATATGATAAAGCTTACAAGAGCTCCTATCCTGGTGAAGACACACTGTCTTGTGATTGGGCGTTGAGTTACATGCTAGATGATATGGCTCGGACTATTCGCGACGCGAGCTTGGCCGAGCCGCATTTTAACGTCCGAAAGCCTGCATATTAGCAGTAAGAAGACTTAGCCAAACTTCAATTTGGCGGGTATGGATGTGAATGATTCTGAACAAGACCAACGATTGTTCAAGTTATTCTGGCAGACGGAGTGGCGAGCTCGTCTTCCCCGCGGTGGGTGTACAGGAGTTGCATGACGGAAACTCAACCTTATGTACCGATTAGTTATTACGCTTAATGTCACATCCGGAAGAACCTTATCATCAGACAAAATAAATACCCAACAAGATGACAACGATGAATTTCCCCTCTTTTCGTTGCACAGCACTCAGCTGCACGCCCTGTTCCTTCATAGTACCAGATCACCATGGCTCCGATCAAGAAAGACTTCGAAATCGCCATCATCGGCGGCGGAATCGCCGGGGTCGCTCTGGCCATTTCGCTCGTCAAGCGCAACGTTCCGTGCACCATATATGAAAAGGCGCATGCCTTCGGCGAGATTGGTGCAGGATTGGGCATCACTCCGAATGCCATCAGAGCCATGAAGGCTTGCGACCCTGTCATATACGAAGTTTTTGACAGGGTCGCACAGCCAGACATTCTTTGGACTTTCTTCGATGGTTCAGATGAGATGAAAGACGATGAGCCCATTTTCACCCTCGGAGACGCTGAGGCTGGTATCAGGGGCTGTCACAGGGCTCACTTCCTGGACGGAATGATCCAACACCTTCCAAAAGACATGGCCAAGTTCAACAAACAGTTGGACCGTGTCGAAGAGCCGCATGGTCCTTCCGGAAGACTCAGAATGGTGTTCCAGGATGGTTCCACTGCTGAAGCAGACGCCATCGTCGGATGCGACGGAATCAAGTCTCGTACTCGCGAAATTGTCGTGGGAAGCGACCATCCGTCTGCGACGTGCGGGTTTACGCACAAGCATTGCTATCGTGGCTTAATCCCAATGAATGAGGCCCTAGAGGTGATTGGAAAAGAGCGAGCAATGGGTTCAAACCTATGGGTAAGTGATCCTGGAGCTCACTATGGTATGGATTTCCTGACCGAAAAGCCAGTCTGCCAATAAGCGGCACATAGTTACTTACCCGGTAGCTAACGGCACTATTCTGAATATTGTTATGCATTGCACAAGCGATGGAGACTGGCCTAGCAGCACGAACTTTGTTCTACCAGTCGGAGAGGAAGGCTGTTTCGCGGATTCCGAGGGCCTATCCCCCAGACTACGACGATTGGTCAAGAGGATGAAATCTGTTGACAGGGTAAGTGCATTCAATCTTACATGAGCTCTCAAAGACGTTGGAAGGCACGAAAGCTAACATAAACTAGTGGGGATTGTTCGACCTCGGGGACCACCCTGTCCCGACCTTTTCCAGAGGTCGTATTTGTCTCGTCGGCGATGCCGCGCACGCGAGCACACCTCACCAGGGCGCCGGAGCTGGGCTTTGCATCGAGGATGCCGCTACTCTGGCGGCTTTGCTGGCTGACGGCCGAGTCGAAGGTCGGGATGATATCTCCGCAGCATTTGCAGCATATGATCAGTGTCGTCGAGACAGAGGTCATCGACTTGTGCAGGGAAGCCGGCGGGTTGGGGAGCTATACGAGGGTATGACCGAGGTTGGAAAAGACTTCAAAGCTATAGAAAACGAAGTCCGGATAAAGGCAAAGGATATATGGGAGTTCGACATCAATGACAGCATCCATCACAGCCTGGACGATTTAGAGAGACGTCTGGCGGTCAAGACGGAGGCGAAGAACTACAGGCAGGAGAACTTCCGTGCGGGTTTGTAGAACTCGACATAAGTTATTTTCATTCCATTCATTATAGTCTCATCTCAGCATGATATAGTGTGGGAATCAAACATGAGGTTTTGGTGGTGTTCGAAATTCATGTAAGACGCTAAGGCGGATGTGGATGCTCACAATGTCAACTGTCTCTGGGTATTCTTGTAAAGGAAAGTCATGAACCTAGCTACTAGCGACAGTGCCTCCTCCGCTCAAAGTTGTCACCATCGCTAACGCTCGTGATGACGTATTGAAGCGGTTGAAATATTCTGACTGTACGAATTTGAGTCTTTCAAATCGATTATTGTCTGTCATGCTGATAACAGCTATGGTAGATCTGTTTCATAAGTCTCTGGTCGCTGGACTTGATGATCTCAGCTCCAGCGGACTCGGGCACGGCAGCGGAAGTTCCAGGTCGATACGGTCTCACACATGCGACCTTGGCAGGGTCTCAGAATTGCCGTCACCCCAGCTCGTTGGAATTTCCAAGTTCTGTTAGATATCCAAAAGAAGAACAACATCGTATTCCAGGGCATTGCCATACAAGAGCGGCTTCTAGAGGGTGAGTGGCAAACTTGTCGGAACTTGGACGTGGCTATGTATGTCACCGCAAGGCACTTGTAGACGCATTCATAGCAAAACGACGTAGCAAACGTCATATGAGGCTGAACGAGATTATGTGATCTTCAAGGCTACAGCTGCGCCAGCGTCGGCAAGGCATAAGGAAGCGCTGCCGGCTGAGATGACGTTGATTGTGTTTCAATACACGGATTACAGGAACCCCAAGTAGCTTGGCAAGGCTCACTTCACCAGATACTAACACAATAGAATAGCAGAACCGCTTGGCTTTACCCCTTGAGACCGACTATAAAAGTCCGCTGTTTCCCCTAAACAGTGATCCAAAAACCAACCTCAGCTAAAAGTTTCCACATTTAAATTCTATCACATCAATCACAAGCATCCTCAATTCACCATGAGATGTCAGGCAGTCTTTATTACATCCATCTGTGGATTCGCAACACTCTCCCATGCCACGCCAGTATCACCCAACTTGACCGGGCCTTCCGATCTTACACTCGACTTCAACAACACCGAAGCGGCTGAGAACCATCTGTTGCCGCGTAGCAACTTTTGCTCCCCCACAGGCCCTAAGCACTGCAACTTCTGGCTCAATTCATGGATCCCACCCCTCTCGACCGGATGGTTGCGTGAGTGGAAGGTCTTCGATTCCAACTGCAAAGAGATAGGTGGCGAGAAGTCGCTTCCTGTTGATGGCCCTTACGTTTTGAGGAACCACCAACTTCCACATCCAATTGATTTGGATATCCAGGGTGGATTCGAGCCTGCTGGTTATCTTCGGTACGATGGGCACGAGGTCAAGTTGAAGCCTGGGTGGTATTGTGAGAGCTGCAGTGGCTTGTCCGCGGCTAGATGTTGCAGGACCGCCTTCCAGTGCCGCTGAAGGGATTTACTATGAGTAACTCATGGTCAGGTGTAGACGTCACACATCGTTGATCTTGAGAATTAACACTTAACATCATGGAGTATTTTGTTAGACCTATCTCATACTGAATGAATTCTTTTCACATCTGGAGCCGCAAAGCTTCCATCATCAAAGTCGTGAATGGTATTTCCCGCTCTCGTTACGATTGGAAAGAGAGACCACACTTGGTTAAATAGATTGTGATTTTGAGAGAAAAGTGCACAGTTATCGAGGTCCACGAGGCCTTTTGATCGACTGATCTACTCAATGTCAGGGTTTACCATGCTTAGTCTTTCCTCCCTGAAACCAGGCCATGCAGGATAGCTAGAAGTGTTGCACGATGTTACTATGCAGCGTTCCCGTCCATCAATTCATCAGATACATGGAGCTGTGGAGAGCAAACTGGAAGAGTTGCCTGGAGATATACGTAGCTCGGCCGAGTGGCTAGTGAGACGGTGTCTCGGATTCTATGGTGAACGTGCTGTAAGACCAATTTCTGAAAGAGGCTACTCCAGAACGCGTCTCTCGACGCCACTTATTCTGGTGGCAGTTGCCTGGTCCTCCCTTAAGTCAGCACTAGAACCGTTGAGCGCATGATCGTCATTCATAAATCTACCTTTTCGAACTTCAACAACGCTCCGAGCAATATCGATACCGACCATCACTCATCGCCCGTCACCCCAACGATCACCATGGCACCCGGAATCTTCATTGTGCCCGGTTTATATGAGGGCGTCGCCACCTTCGGGCCGCTTGTTGACGAACTCAAGAAAGCCGGGTACCCCTCAATCCACGTGGGGACCATCATCAGCGGTGGTACCTCTTCGAAACGGGAGCCTCGCGGACTCACTATTGCCGACGACACGCAGGGCATCCGAAGCGATTTGGAGCCCTTTGTGGACAGATGCGGAAGTGATGGCGTTATTTTGGTCCTACATTCCGCCGGCGGGTTCATCGGCGCCGGCGCCATGAAGGGCCTGACACAGTCAGCATACGAAGATGAAGCAAAGAGAGGCGGGATTCGACAAATCGTCGGTTTCACGGCCGCCTTTCTGCCGGTTGGGTTTGAGCATCAGCCGTTGCCGTTCATGAAGATCGATGTGAGATGACTTCCCGAGTTGTTTGGTGGCAGCGACTGACTCCTGTAAAGGAAAAGAACGGGACACAGGGCCCTGTTGATGACATGGCGTTCTTCAACGACATGTCCGTTGAGGCTGCCAAGCCGTGGATTGATGAGTTTTTGCATCATCCGGCGCATGGATGGGGCACGAAGATTGAATACGCCGGGTGGCACGACGTGCCTGTAGACTACATCATTTGCGAACGAGACCAGATCATTCCCATGCCGATGCAAGAGACCGTTGCGGCCGGTGCGGAAGCGAAGGTTCATCGACTCGATGCAGGACACATGGCTCAGTTGTCCCGTACCAAAGAGCTTGCGAACCTGATCGTGGAGGCCATTCGTCGAATGAGTTAACTGGGCTTGCCGGTTCATGTATGAGGGCGGTCAACAGCCACGCCTCGAATAGAGTTTCCGTAAACTGGGAACGGCCGATTTCAATTCAGGACTACACAGCCGGAGTGATGCTTGATTTTGGAACAGCCGCTTTTGAAATGATTTAACTATTCCCAAAAGATAATGGAAATATAAGCTGGAAATATGATGAATGAATGGTCCAGAGCTATTGTTTCTCACGACCTCAATTCATGTGAACGGTCTCTGCCAACGTCCGGTTCCAGGCGTGGAATTTGATATCTTTAGAGCAGTCCCTGTATTTCTGCCACCACAAAGTGTTTGTCTTTTGCGGGAAGAGGTGCCAGTTGACCATGGACATTTCCTCGTCTTCGCTCAACTGCAGCCTCGCAAACGCCACGGCACGGAAGCTTTCTTCATCGTCGTTTCTTTTGATACGAATGTCATGGCTGATTTGGTACCGGTCCGCTCCGAATTCATAGACAGTGGCCACCGTTGCAGCGATCATTACCACTACCGTAGGTAGCTGGCATATGAGAGACGACATGCCCAGTACGACGATATGGACTCCAAATGCAGCCCAGCCAGCGATTCGAGCTGCCTTGTAAAGACGGGGGTTCGGAGGCCGAGGATCAGTGAGAAGACAGTCCAGCACGATGCCCCGGGTTGTGATGACAGTGACGGCTCTACCATCTGGTAGGGTAACAAAGCTCCGGATCAGTTCCGAAGAAGTATTTCTGGCACCCCTCGCCGAAATGTCCAGCGCTTGATGATTTTGCTGCATCACCAACAGACGCACCAGTACCGAAGCAGTCATGACGAAACCGTTCACCACTGCCCACCAGTCCACAATCAGTATCCCAAGGACCAATGGCACCAGTCCCAGCGTCCCAAAAGCTATACCAGCAAATCTCTTCGAGGGCGCCGCAGAGCGCTTCTCCCTCTGTATATGCAAGGTCGTACCGGAGAACTGTACGCCCTCGCAAGAAAGCCAGCGTGTAAACCAACCGGCTAGGTCGGTCGCTTTGATGCCGCCATTGATGTTGTGAAGGGCAAAGCCGATGCGCGGGCTGATTACAGAGTTACTGGCGATGATTTGCCCGCCCAAGAGAGGTAAATATTGCGTGACCGCATTGCAGATCATCTGCCCCAAAACTGTGTCAAGCGCCTCACTACCGAGAAGAGTGATTAGGCCGAGGGCATCGATTGAAAACGGGGACCAGTCCCGGAGATGTTGCAAGGAAGGCTGCATATTGGAGTTAGGCCAGCCCCGAGAATGACAGCACGCCTATAGAGATGGTGAGGCAGCTCATTAGCACGCCCTTCCGGGTGGGTAGTTCTCGGAACGCCCTTGATATCTGCCCTTGCCGTCAAACAAATAGAGGCCCAAGGGCCTTCGAAAGCGTACCTCGGCAGCAGGTGTAGACGTGCTGAAGGCAGAAAAACGAAGACAAGAAAGTCAACTCAGAATCAGCTAAAGGCTTTGGCAGGACAGCTGTGGGTGCCTGATGGTAGATAAGGAGCTCATTCCAACGTCATAAGGATGATACGGTACTTGTTTAACGGTCGCAGTGCAAGCTGACTGCAGCTGTGCCGTCCTGCAGTCCTGCTGCACATCACCACTGATCGTCCACTGGGATCTTGCCACGTCACATTCCGCACTTCGACTGCCGACTTTGCAGGCCAGTGGCCGCCGCCATCCTCCGGGGGTACCATACTTGGACATGAAACGGCTTCAGATAATAAGCCCTAATGTGGAAATGACGTGATCTTTTGAGCCGAGTGGCTCTTGTACTAGTCAACATTTCTGGCAACACAAAACGAAGAAGAACCCGCTTCAACCTCCGCGGAAAGAGGAGGGCCCCTTACATGCTTATAAACTTATCTACGATCTTTGAGTCGTAATTATCAACCTATTGTCCATGGATCACTGGCCGATTCCGGCCAGACCAGTACGACCGCGAACCAAGGTTTATGTGCCCCGCGACGGGGACTACACATGGCCATTGGGTGAGGTCGACTTCCATACATATCCTGAAAGCCAAGGATGGTGGAAAGCCAAAGGCGGTGATGAAGATTTCATGACTCCCGACGATCGTCCTCTGCAAAATCCTTCATACGCCGAGAAACCTGGAGCGAACCAGTTTCTCATGAAGTGGGCGTACGTTGGCCTGGTGTCTGAAGTGATGCAGGTGCCCGCGTACATGGGGAACAGAGAACCACCAGCGAAAGGCCCCTGGGAGAACCCCTGGAGTTGGCTCAAGTCTTTTGCATTTACGCCATCGAAGAATCCCCTACTGAAGGTAGATTCCTCGGGTGTACCGACCACCCTCCAGGACTTCATACGCAAGACGCGACGGAAGACGCAAGCTGAACATCGTGTCAACACCGAAGGCGAAGCGCGCGCGTGGGCATGCATTCAGACTACCACCTCGTGGTTGAGTAGAATGCGAGAGTACGAGACACCGGCATTCGATCCCGATCTGATCATAGCGGTCGAGGCCCAAATCGATGACCTCGTACGCACAATCCATCTCGCGTACGAGGTGACCATCTCATCGGCACCGGGCGAGGCCAGGCTTTACTCCCATCAACGGCACCCTGCAGCTCCTCTGGTACGCGAGCCCATGAGCTGTGACCTTCTCCGAAGCCGTATGCTTGCAGATGGTTGGTGCCCGAGCAATTTGAAAAGAATCTTCAATAAGGCAACCAGCTTGTCGTCGCAGTTCTTTCTTAGCATGCTTGACAGGCCCCGGCCGCATCTCCGGCACGACGAGGACTGCGATGAGGATTACTGCCGCCATTGGAAGGTGGACATGGGAACATATACCACCGCACACGTTTGCGACGGAGGCGACTGTCGCTGGGTGAATGTGCCCTTGGAACGTCTAGAAGAAATCCTCGGGTCGGGTGAAGATACAGTTCCCGTCATTGTGCCGGGTCTCTCGGATACCGCAGACGACGGCCGCATTGTTGTCAGGCTGGAAGCGGGCTCCAAAGAAACCGAATTTGTCGCCATATCACATGTATGGTCAGACGGCCTTGGGAATACAACTGCCAACGAGATACCTATCTGTCAATTTCAGAGACTGTCAGAAATAGTACAGGGTGCGTGGGGCGACTCCAAGATTTGTTTTTGGCTCGACACTCTGTGTTTTCCTTACCCAACAAGCCCGGACAAGGAGGCCTACCAGCAAGCTTTGGAGAAGATGCGCGTGACATACGAGCAAGCAGAGCTTGTGCTTGTGCTTGATTCGTACCTTCTAAGTACACAATACGACTGTTCGGTGACGGACGACCACGAGCTCGCACTGCGCGTGTTGTGTTCGGAGTGGAGCGCTCGATTGTGGACCTACCAAGAAGGTCGTCTGGCGAAGCGCCTCAAGTTCGTCTTTGGCAACACAGCTGTTGAAATCCCGTTTGCTATCCTGGACAATCCAATCACAGCGAATGACGACATTTGGAGCCCTTTTGACTCAAGTCGAGTCGTCCGACCGGCGTCTTTGATAGTCGGGTATTCGCGGGAGAAGATGGCCGATCTTCGCAAAGTGTATGCAGAGTTGAGCTACCGCGCGACAAGTGTGGCCGAAGACGAGGGTCTCTGCCTCGCCAATCTCATGGGCATAGATCCGCGGCTCGTTACTAGAGTCCCGTCCAGCGAAAGGATGGAAATTGTCTGGCGGCACGCCGATCCGGTTGATGCGTTCAGAACAATCTTTTGGCCTTGTCAGCGGTTGAAAGTGAATGGCCTGGGCTGGGCCCCTAGTTCACTTCTCACGAGGGAATTCTCACTGTTCTCCAGCTTCATACCTTCCGGAAGCGAAATAACCACGTTGTCGGTAACAGCCACGGGCGGCATCAGAAGTGTCCAGCGGTCTACACTCCGGGCGAAGCTGGATCCAAGAGGCCTCATGTTCAAGTGCTCTTACGCGATTTTAACCGGCATACAACGGCCACTTTGCAGAACCTTTGTGTTCGGTGGCCACGGCATGGATTGGTACACCGTAGATCTTTTTTACGATTTCGAAGGCCGCTCGGCAACATTTGCGGAGAGGGGGTGTCCGTTATCTTTGCCACAGCCACACGGCCAGTTGAGATCTACTGATCCTTGGTTCCTTCTCTTCCCTCAGGTACAAGACAACTCATCGCGCCAAAAGCTTCCGCCATCGAACATGGCTGTTCTGTGCTATGGTAGGCCTCAGGGGCTGGCGCCCTCGGAAGACGGCTGGCAGGATCACCGTCTGGTCGAGGTGCAATCTGTCGGCATAGTCAGAGTCAGCCTATACTCACGCTTCGACAAGGAAAAGCAGATGACCGTCTATAACCCTGTGGAGGGGCCTAATGGAATCTTGAATTACCTTTGGGAGCAGATTCAAGAAAAGAATGGACAGCTCCAGTACCGTGCTTGGTGGCGGGCAAAAGGCGGCCTTAACGCTTCCCCCGAAGAACAAGCTCGAATTCGTGCGAGCATACCGACGAGTTATGATCCCAAAGATATGCCGCCACAGCGGCTCTTATTCGGCCAACCGGCGACAATGGACATAGTATTCCTTATGCGCTAGTTAGCATCGCAACGCAGAGCTAGCCGGCAGATAGCTAATTTATCGCCTGAAGAATCTTGGATCCGCAGGCAGCTTGATAACTTCGAGACACACAGTTTCTCTCTAACGGGAAGGAGCAACAAATAAAGATAGACAGTAGGTTGTGCTTGAAGCCATTTTGTGCTGATTCCTTCGGTGAGACGTCATGCACCGTAGCCTCGATCCTTCTATGTCGTGTAACCCCATCCTCCAGGGTTTACCTTCCCATATTAGCAAAGATTGTCTCCATCGCAGATGGCCAAGCCTATATTTCCTTGTCAACCCCGCGTGAGAATCGTGTATTGCCCCGAAAACTCGGCGCTGCTTTGGTAAAATGACCGCGGTTGCGCCGACTCCTATTCAACCCCGTGTGGAAGCAAGAAGGATATGAGAATCGGCTATCCTGTCACTGGAAGCCAAAGGGGAAAGCTTTCATAGGTGTTGTCAAATATCTCAAGAATGAACACGATGCCTCAAAGCCGTCAAGCCATAATTTACCTCGCCTTGCTCGTTGTACAGACATTCTCTACCTCTGCATCACAAGATGGAAACGCCCATTGCCAGCTCCTCGAATCCGAAATACCCAACCGCGTAGCATACTCACACACGCCAACATACAACGAATCGATCTCGTCATACTACTCCGGCCAGGAACGCGACATCCGGCCGGGATGCATCTTCCAGCCCGAGAACGCCGACGAGGTTTCTCAGTTCATCAAGCTCATCACCGGAAAAGACGCATCATGTTCCCATGCACCCCCTCAATTTGCCATCAGGAGCGGGGGACACATGATCTGGCCGGGCTCGGCAAACATTGATCAAGGTATCACCGTTGACCTACGCAAGCTGAACACATTCGCCTTGAACGAGGACAAGACGGTAGCGTCGTTGGGGGTCGGTGGTATCTGGAGCGACATCTACCCACGACTCGTCCCTTACAATCTGACGGTGATGGGCGGGAGAGTAACCGGCATTGGCGTTGGAGGTCTTGCTACGGGTGGTAAGCTACACTACTGTGACGATCATTTCGATGGGTGAACAGGCGCTGAGCTTCCTTCTTACCTAGGTGGTATACACTACCTCGCCCGCCGTCACGGCTGGGTCTGCGACAATATCCACACCTACCAAGTCGTCCTCGCAAGTGGCGCCATCGTCGAAGCCACGGCGTCCTCCCACGAGGACCTGTGGCTGGCGCTGAAAGGTGGCTCTAACAACTTTGGCATCGTCACACGCATCGATGTCCCAACCTTCCCGATGGGCGATATGTGGGGAGGCAGTGTGGCCTTTGAATACACGCAAGAGGTCCTTGATGCGCACGCTCAGGCGTTCAGTGGCTTCATGAGCGCTGAGAACTTTGACGATGCCGCTGATATGGGCATGTCCTTGCTCTTCGACCAGGGCAACTACGCAGTCGGCGACGCGCTGTATTATGTCAAGCCCGTCGAGAACCCGCCAGTGTATCAGCCGTTCACGGCGATTCAACCGCAAATTGCAAGTTCGCTGCGGATCGGGAATGCCAGTTCCATGACATCGGAGGCAAACGGCCTTCTCCCACCGAATACCACGCGGTAAGCCTGACATCGATCACCACGTCGCGTGGCTTGAGCTTACGTGGGCAGGGCAATCGACATCGTTTACTCCTTCAAGAACGGCGACTCCAGTATTTACTCGGAGATGTTCAGAACCTGGGAAGAAGGGACCAAGCTTTTGGCACATGTAGAGGGGCTCCAGCTCGTCCTTCTCATCCAGCCTCACCCAGTCACCAACGGGACCAACTCGCTGGGGCTAACGCCGGGGGCGAAGGACGAGGTCATGTCGGTTTTGACAGCAGCTTACACTAACCGGAAAGACGATGAGGTGGTGCAGGCAGGGATGCAGAGCATCGTTGACGCCCACAAGGACATGCTGCAACAGCGCGGACTGCTGATCCCTTTCCAATATCTCAATTACGCGGACATCACGCAAGATCCGATCGGAAGTTACGGGCCAGAGGTTAAAGCGAGGCTGCAGGCTGTCAGCCAGAAGTATGATCCTGGAGGCTTGTTCCAAACGGGCGTTCCAGGCGGGTTCAAGGTGTTCTAGAGTGAAGCCGGACAGATTAACAAATGGAAGTTCTTTTGGTAAGATTACATTACGCTTAGGGTTATGTTACAAGGGTGCTCGAGGAAGGCTCGACGACTGATGCATAATGCGGCCTCTCACTTGGCCTCCTCCTTGGCCTTGTTGGCGATCTCTTCCGCCTTCTTCCCCTTCGCCTCAAGGACCTTCTTGACCTCCTCCAGAGTCTCCTTGAACAACTTCTCGCCTTCTTCCTTGTGCTTGTCCGCGACCTCCCTCAATTGCTTCAGCTTGGGAATAATCTGGTCGCCGTCGGGGATCATCTTGAAGTACTGATCCAGGCCGCCGAAGCTTCCGCCCAATTGTGAACCCTTAGACTTGGCCTTGTCCACGGCGTCGCCAACGTACTTCTCCAAGCCCCCAAGGTCGCCAGAATCGACAGCAGACTTGGCCTTCTCGAATACCTCCTTCGCATTGCCCTGCTTCAGTGTATCGGCGTTCTTCTCCAGAAGCTCCTTGACCTTGGGATTCTTATCGAGGTAGGGCTTCGCCTCCTCAAGTGCCTTCTTCCAAGCCTCGTCCCCGAGCTTCTTGACCTGCTGGATCTTCTCCTCAATCACCTTGCGGGCCTTCTCGAAGTTGCTGGCGGTAAGGCCTCCTGCGAGGACATCCTTGATTTGCTTCCACGTCTCGTCGACCTGCTTCTTCGCCTCAGGGCCGTATTGATCGCCCAGCTGCTTAAGTTGGTCAATGTTGCCGCCAAGCTTCTCCTTCAGCTGAGGGTGGTTGTCCACAATGTCGGAGATGGCGTCGCCGGAAAGGCTGGCAATCTTCTTGGAAAGGTCGGCGAGAACCTCGTATGCCTTGTGGACGGCCTCCAGGCTCAGGCCGGCCTTGGCGACCTCCTGAAATTGCTTGTAAGCATCGTTGATGATCTCGTCGGCCTCCTCCTTGTGGTTCTTGCGGACAGTCTCGAAGTCATCAAACGCAGAGTCGACGTAGGAGCGACCGCCGGGGATCCAGCCGACGTAGGAGTAGGCGAACTGCTTGATGGAGTCGATCGCTTGGTCGGGCGAGGGCGTGTTCTCCTGCAGCTTCTTCGCGGCAACCTGGTACTTCTTCTCCGCCTCCTTGGCGGCCTTGTTGACCTTGGATGCGGTGCGTCCGGCGGGGGTGAAGGAGTAGATTGCGTAAAAGAGACTGGCGCCTGCGAGACCCCCGGCAACGCCAGCTCCAAAGTGTGAGCTGCCTCCGCTTGTACTCGCTGATGACGAGGTGGTGGTCGACTGGAAGCGAAGTTGCTGGCGGGGGGCTCGAAGGGCACGAGTAGCTCTGGGGAGTGTCGAGCGAGCGAGGGGTCTTGCGGACAGCATCCTGGCGTTTGGCAAATGACGGGCAGACAGGTAGGTGTTCAGTTACAGGACAGCTTTCGGACGTCGTGAAGATTGGAAGTGATGCTGAAGAGGGTACCGAAAAGTTCGTAGCTGATGAGAATGACCAGAGGAAGCAGGGAGAGAGCTGGTTTTGAGGGATGGGCAAAGAGCTTGTCCCTTGCCCCTGGTGGCTACCCTCGGGACTGTTAGCGGCAGGCAAAACAAGGAAGATCAGGGCTTGTCCCACGTGTCTTGGAGACGCAATTGAAGTCAAAATGACGAGCGGAAGCAGCTGAAGGGACAGGGGGCCAGCTGCTGGTGTGCGTACGTCAGGGGTAAACGCGAGCTAGAAATCGACTGGGCTGGAGGGAAAGCTCCGGACTAGCGACGTCGATGACGCATCAGTGAGAGAGAGAAGCTCCTTGCCCTGTTGGGGTAGCTACCCCGCATCGTCGTATTGTAGCGGGACGAACTACCCCTGAAACCCTCCGAATAAGGCCCCTGAGGGCTGCTGTCACCGGGAGATCGGCGATCAGCTGCTGCGGGGGAAGCTTTGATTCGCAGGGGATGCCCTCGTCATCGTGATGCAGCTGCAACATTGATGAGCCCCGGTTGCATGGGGCATCCGTCAAAGAGACTCACGGGAAATACAAGGGAAGTCAGGTGTTCAAGAAAGCTTAGGAACAGAAATCACAATACATCATGTTCGTGTCTGTTCGGCGGTATGTTCTGTGCAACGACCTACTCCTATTGAGGACGATACTGACGGGATAAACATGTGGCGGTAATAGTAGGTAGAAAATTAATGAAAAAGGCGACGACCACGACGATAGCACTCCAAATCATGTGAAAACAGGAGAAGTCGTCGCTGTAACATAGGAAAAGCAGGCCATCAGACAGAAGTAAAAAAAGGTTGAAGATTGCTTGGAATCCTACACTTACGCCAACAATCCAAGTCTAAATATCACCTGCCTCTACCCGAGAAAAGCAAAGCCCCTCCATCATCGTCAGAGTCTTCGGCCTCTTGGTCCGCGTGAGCTGCAACGCTCCACGAATCATCATCGTCAATTGCCGTCCTCTCCAAGCGGCGCGATGGTCCTCCAGCAGCAATTGACAAGCGACCCATCACAGAAGCTAGGTCATTGCCGCGAACAGACGCACTAGTCAGAGACTGGAACGTCTGCTGATATGAAAAGGTGTTCGAGTCCCATCTCTTGTGGTCAGTGACCTTCTCCTCCAGAGCCGAAAGGGCGTCCCGCCGGACACCTTCCAACACCCTATCAATGAGCCTGTCCTTCTCCTGCGCCCACTCTGGGCTTTCATCTGTAACGTTGGGCACTATCCAGTTCAGGTAGACATTCTTGTGTCCCCTACGAACTTGGATGCCGCTCCTGTGAGCAGCAAAGTAGTACTCACAGAGACGGCAAGTAGGCTTACTACAGCCGATATACCGAAAGTCCCGGAAAAAAGGGATAGAGGCAATTCCTGATGAATACTGTCCACACAGCCAATCAAGAACGAGCATTTCGCAATGAACAATAGGGTGAAAAGAGACGTTTGCGCACTCCTTGGAGATCAAGTCATCAAGGCCACAGCGCTGGAGCTCCTCGGCGTATCCCTGGTACTTGGCTAATTGTGCAGGTTCCCAAACCATGCGCTTGATAATCTCCCTGGCTGTTCGAAGACTTTGTCGCTTTGCCGGTGTCATATTTGGATGTTGAAGAGACGAGATTGGATTCGGCAGAGGTGTGCTAGAAGGCAGGAAGTTGATGTTGAAATTCTCGAACAGCTCTGGAATACGCCTGCGAGCGATAATGATTGCGCGTACCATTCCTAGATACGAAGCAAGACGCCCGACAAAATGTGAGAGATCGCTCCAGCGCTTGGACTCATCCATTCTGCCTGCCTTAGTTCTCTCAATGATAGTATCATACACTGGCGAAGCCCGTAGAGTGGCTGCAGCGTGGACAAGATTCTCATTTTCTGTCATTTCGGAAAAGGGAGGTTAGTATCCTCTCGATGTGGAAAAGGTGAGAATGGGGTTACCAGAGCATTCATCGCCGTCTCGGTCTCTATGAGCAGTCAAAGTGTCCTTCAGATTGCGTAAAGCAGTTTCAAGCGAGAGACCTAGTGCACCACAGGGCATAAGAGATCAAGTGTGCAGCAAGACCGACAATGAATGCTTACTTTCGTCAGAATCATTGGCATCGCAGTCCACAATGCAGGCCGATACACATTTCAGCAGTTTATCACGATATGCTCGAACTCGCTTGTCGTGGAACTCCAGAATCTGTCGAAGCGTCCTTTGAAACAATGGGCCGCGAGGATCGTCTCTGACTTGATCCAAGGAAGCGCTGCCCATATCGTCAAGAAGTCGGCGAACAAAGTCTCTGGCCTTATTGGCGCCTTCAGCAGTCTGCCTGTTAGACGCAAAGGTATAAAGCAAGCCGTCGTAATTGTGAACAGTAATCGCCAAAGAAGTAACAGTGTCCCCAAACGGCACGTTGTCGCAGACCTGCGCTAGCTTGTTGATGAAGCACTCGAGGACGATGTTTGGGTTATCGCTCGGCTCGTATCCTTCATTGTGAGCCCTGGTCTGGCCATTCACCTTGCAGGCTTCGATAAGACTCGAAAGAAACACAAGCGCGTCATAAAATCGCCTTAGGCGGCTGCGAAGGTGGGTGCTGATCGCGCCAAGTCCATCAACCTCTTTCATGACTAGTTATTGAGCGTGAACGTTAGCCGGGTTTTCAAGCCGTTAAATCTCTTCGTGATAATCATACTTGGTTGCCTATCCTCCTTGCGGGGACTTGTGGACTTTACTCGAGGTCTGGCCATTGCAAGATCGTACTGAAGCTCACCTCTAGGGTCTACAACGAAGAAGTGACGGTGCTGGGGTGATGAATCTGAGAGGATGGCGGACGGAATTCAGGGACACTTACGTGGTGTCGGGGGACTGCTCCATGACCTCTTCTATCGTACGTCTAATTGTTATTTGGGTCGCTCGTCAGGCCTCAAAGAACGGATTCACAGTCTGCGTATTCACCGAGGAGTCCGTGTTCCTCGCAATTGCGCACTCCGCCAAAGCGTGTTGTTGGTCGGGTCAAGTGTCCAGGTCGGTTCATTATCCAGGCCAATGAGCAATCATCCCGGTCGCGAATTGGGCCATTGGGCATGCAGCTGCGCCCCTCCACAAGCAGGAGGCCCGGAGCCACACCCTACGATTGAGGGTGACCTGCATCGAGAAGCAATTGGTTGAGGATACGGGCATGGTGGGGTTGGTGTTGGAGGTCCTTGCATGTAACAATTGGCAAACCATCGTGCTGACCCTTCATCCAAATTCGTGATGAGGCATCTGCACGGTACCAACCACCATCGTAGGTTTTGGGCCGGAGGCCGACAAGGCGTGCTTGATTCAAGCATGAGAAAGCCTCGTTTTCAGGATTTCCAAATGAGCTCGCTGATAGTTTTTGTATATTGGGCTTGGACGATGACTTTTTCCAGATTCGTGCTCCTATCACTTGGCTGGATTTCACCGACGCTCAAAACTTGGCAGGCGGCCGTTGGATCCACTCGCGATGTAAGTGGTGTTGGTCAGGCCTGGCCGCGGCCTCAACTTTCAAACATACCGGATGAGAATTCATCGGTTTGACGGGTGCTATTGGCCTGATCAACGATTAGTGTTGTCGGCCTCCAAGGACCGCGCAGAACAGAATCGAAGCAAGAAAAGAAGCCAACGTAGAACAACATTACTGAACCATTGAGTATTATAAATTGGGCAGTTTCCTCCAAGGAGTCGGACCATCATCTTCACAGCCATCCTCATCAGAAGCTTCACAGACTATTGCACACCCACAACAAGCAACATTGCCCACCCTCATCGCCGCCGTGAGGTAGCAAACAAAGCCTTCGACAGATGTAAGTGGCACCTGACTGAACCAAAGTTGATACCATCCCATGTTTGGGAGGGTATGACAAGGATTTCGTGTGACTAATGCCGGAGGCCGATGCTGAAGAATCATTCTTCATCAAATTTGCCCCTCAATATCCACTTGGCAGCCAAACCACCCGGTTGAAGTTGCCCACAGGTAAGTAGAATGAATCAACTACTGTTTTGAGGGGCCAGATTGACCTAAGAACCATGCACAGAACACCCCATTCGAATTGACCACTTGGGCCAACTGCATCTCGCCTATACCCAACCTGCCTGATGTACAACATGTATCAGGGGTCCTCATCCTACCAGCAAACTCCGGCAACCTACAGTTACGCTAGTCCAGACGACCCAGGGGGTTCCGAAGGACAGCAACAATCCGACTATAACTATAACTACAATTACGACTATTCTTACGATCCTGGTGATTTCTCCGGATACTCAACCACGAGCTACCAGTACACGAACGACACCGCCTACTACACTGAAGCCGCACCGCTGGAACATTAGGATTCCGGGGGTGGATCGTCGCATGGGACCAGTTCCCATCATAACCAAGGACAATCGCAGGTTTCGGCCACGTGGGATGACCACACAGAGGCAGAGATGTACGCCCAAGAAGTAATGAGGGAGGAAAATATCGGGGATGTTCCTCAATATGACCCCAAGCGGCCCTACGCTTGCGGAGTGGAGGGTTGCGGAGAGAGGTTCGAGCAAGGAAATCAGCTGAAGTAAGCCCACGCAGCCTTTTGGATTTCCGGTTGCCGTTTGACTAACACGGAACTGCAGTCGACACATGAAGAAGCATACACTGCCTTACAGATGTCAAATCTGCCCGGAAGGCGCTGGCGACAGCGCTGGTGAAACGCCCAGGTTCAAGACGGCATTTTCGGACAACAAGGACTTGAAGCGACACATACGCGTGCATCATCCAAACGAAGCCGAAGCTCTCGGCGTGCCTGACGAGAGCGTTGAGTGTCCTGACTGTGGCGAGTGGTATACCCGGCAAGACAACTACAGGCGCCATAAGGAGGATGGACGTTGCAGACCACACTGATGGCTGGCGGTAGAGATGACACTTGCCGCGCCTTACGCGCTTGGTCAGCCGGTTCAGTTCCTTGATGCTATTACATCCGGTGTTTTGTTCTCATGAATTGGTCGTTCTTGTATTGCCTCGCTGGCTACTGTCTCTTCTTCTCATTGTTAGTTGATGGAAGCATACGTTGGTCATATTTCTTATTTATCTTCCTCTCAGGTCCTGTCTATTGAACTAGCAAAGCTAGCCTTGGTTTGAATGTAATCTTGCAGTGACTTGCTTTCACGTATCCTACAATCGGCCCGTCCCAATGGCGCGAGGACCATCTGTCCGTGATCGATACACTTTGACCGGATGGATGTTTTCGCCACGTCCACATATCAGCGCAATGTCGCGATCAACAGGGTCGGATACCACGGCAACGAAACAAAACTGTTGCCAAGAACGCCGCAAACATATCATGGTGTCTGACATTTCTCTTGCCACATCCGAAGGAGGTATTGGGGTCGACTTCGCGTGGAAGGATGGTGTCTCATGCAGCCGCGACCCTATTGGTGGGAGAAGAATGATGGCAAACATCGTTCAAACGGACGCCAAGATCTCCAAATAACATGGGCCGGAAACGGATGTGTTTTGTAAACACAATCGCGATTTGGGGAAGCATGTGCATCGTTATGCGCTGAAATGAGATAATCTCAACAAAATACGATTTTGGTAAACAAGAGAGTATCACCATGTTAAAAGCTGGTGATGCGTCTACTAAGAACGGCTGAGCTTTCCACAGCCTTCTCCCGTCTCAATCACACATCATCTCTGCCCGCCACAGTTCAAGCGCTCTCAAGATGAAGTGGATCGCATCTCTCACACTCACACTCGCCGCACTGCGGCAAGTGGCCGCCACGAACTCGACGTCATGCACGCCGAGGCTGATGAGCTACTGGATCAACGCCAACGCCTCCCTCGGCGAGGTTACTTCCGTCGACGAAGGAGGTGCCTTCGAGGAGACCAGTGACGTCGCGTACCCTGTCAACGTGACCAACCTGCCGAGTCTCTGCGCCGTGACCTTCGTCGCCAAGACGGGTGACGGAAACGCGACGTACAAGTTCGGTCTTTTCCTACCGGACGACTGGAACAGCGACATCTTGACCGTCGGCAACGAAGGCTTCGACGGCGGCGTCAACTGGCCTGCCATGGCGGCTGGCGTCAAGTACGGCTTCGTGACCGTCTCGACTGACGGAGGACACAACTCGACCGCAAGCAACCTGACGTGGGCCCTGAATGATGAGGACAGGCAGCTGGACTTCGGCTTCCGAGCTCTCCACGGCTCGTACCAACTGGCCCTGAGAGTCATTGAGAGGTATTACACACTCCCCCCTGGAAAGTCATACTTCGCCGGCGCTGGCCAGGGCGGTCGCCAGGGATTGAAAGCCGCGCAGCTCTACCCGAGGGACTTCAATGCCATCCTCGTCGGCGCACCGGCGTGGTGGCAGACTGCTCTGCAGAGCTGGAGGATCGATCGCGGCTCCAAGAACGGCGGCAACGATACCAAGATTCTCACCTCGGAGAGCCTCAAGGTCCTTGGCGACAACGTAAGAAAGCAGTGTGATGCTGCGGACGGAGTTGAGGATGGCATCATCAGCGACCTCTCCACTTGCTACTTCGACTTTGACCTCTTCACTTGCGGCAAGGATGGTGTCGATGCGTCGGCTTGCTTGACTGAAGAGCAAGTCGACCTCGCCAAGGTCCTGTACGACAACTACGAGGTCGACGACGAGCAGGTCTTCACCGGTCTGAGCCCGTCGTCCGAGTACGAGTGGACTTCTGTTGTCGGCGACAACGACACCGACGTCAACGAGGAGGCCCTGGGATACTTCCAGAACTTCCTCTACAGCGACCCTGAGTGGGATGTGTCAAGCTACAACGACACCGTCCCTGCGTACGCCAATGAGACCAACCCCGGCGACCTAGACGTCAACGACTTCAACCTGACTGCGTTCGCAGCCCTTGGCCACAAGATCATCATGTACCACGGACTGGCTGACGGCGTCAACCCCCTCAACGCCTCCATCTACTTCTACGAGAGCGTAGTCAACGCCACGGGCGGCGACATCGAGGCCACGCGCAGCTGGTTCCGCCTGTTCCTCGTCCCGGGTTTGGGATCCAAGAACACCAGCGTCGACGCGCCGTGGTACATCGGCGGTCCTGGCCAGTGGGAGCAGCTTGTCGATGGGGAGACTGCGACGATTGCTGGCTTCAACAACGCGTCGACGGATGCTCTTGCGGCGCTTGTCGCATGGACGGCTGCGGACACTGTTCCGGAGTCGATCATCGCGACGACGTGGACCAACTCAACGGACCCTTCAACCGATGTGCTGAGGCAACGTCCGATCTGCCCGTGGCCTGCGACACAAAAATACAACGGCGAAGGCGACCAGGCTCAGCCCGAGAGCTTTTCATGCTAGAGCTTAACGAAGCTCGATTGAGCAGAGGAATTTCAAGAGATGAGAGCCAAGATGTTGGTGTTTGTTTACTGCCAGAAGCGGAAACGGGGATCCGGGTCCAAAACGGCGTGTGGTATAGATGCATAATGTTTAATGAAGTGACATGCCTCAATGCAATACTGTTTAAGACAATCACTGCTGTCACGTGGGCTCGTGTGTATTTGCTGACATGAGCGACGCGTCGATGACTTTAGGCGGGGCATTCTCTCTCTCGCTCGTGACACTGATCCTTGTTGCCTCCAGGCCTTCCCATCCTCAACGCATCGATCTCTACAGGCCTCGAACAGCAAACGAAGATATGCAATTCTTACTCCGGTCTAGGGTCTCTGTTCGCATCTTCCGGTCGGCTTTTTCGGATCAATCACGATGACGACACCACTACCACCAGATTCGCCGCTCGCTGAGCAGTCCGAGGAGGCACTGCTGGAGAACGCCGCTCTGCTAGAAGATGCCAAGGCCATTTCGGAGCATGGAACGCTGAAATATTCACTACTGGGCCCTTCACTGACGAAGGCCGGGCAAGACTCGGTGGACCAGTCCAAGGTTCGTGGTGCACATGGTCATCATCGGCTCTGAAACGTACGCTGACCGTGCTTTGTGCCAGGTTTCCGAGATCATCTACAATGCCTCGAAGGGATCCAAATTCTTCAACCGGGAAGAGGAACGAGACAAAGTCCTTACCAAAAAGATCGAACAAATCCTCGAGAAGAAGCGCCGCCTGGAGAAGCTTGACCTCAGCAGAGAACTGCGCCTCGCCGACCAGCTTATCACCCAACTCGAACTCTCGCGCGACCTCTCCCAATACATTGTCCATGTCGACTGCGATGCCTTCTACGCTGCCGTCGAACTTCTCGAGCGACCTGAGCTGAAGGATGTACCGTTCTCCGTGGGTGCCGGCGTCTTAACAACCTGTAATTACGTTGCACGGAAATACGGCTGCCGGAGTGGCATGGCCGGCTTTGTGGCCAAGAAACTTTGCCCGAGCTTGGTGATGCTCAAGCCCAATTTTGAGAAATACAATGCCAAGGCACACGAGGTTCGGGAGGTCTTGGTGGAATACGACCCGCGGTTCGAGAGCGCCAGTATCGACGAAGCGTACCTCAACATCACCGAATATTGCACGGAGAAAGACATTAGTCCCTCAGATGCAGTCGAGCAGATGCGTCGTGAGGTACACGAAAGGACAAACATTACAGTATCGGCTGGCATTGCTGCCAATGCGAAGCTTGCGAAGATCTGCTCTAACATGAACAAGCCTAACGGGCAGTTCGTGTTGCCCAACGACCGGACTGAGATAATGAACTTCATGGCGAAGCTTCCACCACGGAAGGTCAACGGGATTGGACGCGTTCTGGAGCGACAGCTGGCTGAGATTGGCATCAAGACCTGTGCCGAGATCTACCCATACCGACAATTTCTTAGGCAACTTTTCGGAGACAAAGCGTACGAGTTCCTCATCAATGTCTACCTCGGGCTCGGGCGCACACGGATACAGCCAGCAGAAGAATACGAGAGAAAGAGCGTCGGCACAGAGAGCACATTTCGGGACATGTCGGATCCTCAGCAGCTGAGGGAGAAATTGAGATGGACGGCTGATGAGCTGGAAAAGGACATGAAGAGGGCGGAATGTAAAGGCCGGACGTTGGTGCTTAAGGTCAAGTTGCACACATACGAAGTCTTCACACGGCAAGTCGTGTTGCCAAGAGCTATTTGTCTGGCCGATGACCTCTATCATTTCGCCCTGCCTATACTTGGCAAGCTCGAAGAGGAGATGCCAGAGATGAAGCTGCGACTCATGGGCTTGCGGTGCACGCACCTCGTGAGCACCAAGAAGCCTGATACCATGGCATTCTTTGGTTTCCGGTCCCGCAAATCTGAGTCGGCCGGATCTCCAGAGAAGCAGGGCACTATTGGGAACCCAGGAAGACCTGTTAGGCTGGATGAAGATGGATGGGAAATGTGGCCGGAGGAGGAACTATTGCGGCTCGACGACGATCTCGCCTTGCCGGGAGAAGGCCCCGAGGAATCGGACGCGCGAGTAACGGACGACGAGTCGACCCCCGTGCGTAGACATGGCAAAGAGATTGCGCCAAATCCCATTAAGGAAGACGCGCCGGTCGAGGAGGACTTGTGGGGTTGCCCGATTTGCAACCGTCCACAAGCACCGGACGAGAGACAGTTCAACGAACACATCGACCTGTGTTTATCGAGGCAGACGATCCTTGAAGCGGTGCAAGAGGATGCTCCTCCAGCAACAGGGTCGAGGTCGGTGACACCAGACTTGAAGAAGACTAAACCCAGTGGAGAGAAGAAGCGTGGTCGGCCGCCCACGAGGCTCTCGAGCAACGATCCTCGACAAAAGAAGCTTTGCTTCGGATAATGAACTTCCATGAGACTAAACAAAATGATACCCATATTCAATGTCCCTGAAGCAATAACGTCCATGTGCGTGGTGGAGACTTTCAACGCTTGCTGGATGTGAGTCGGGCTCCTCATGTCAGAGGCTTGCACCTGACAGAGCCCCAGAGCCTTTGTCGTTATCGGCGACTGCAAGGGATACGGTCAGACCGTCTTTAACCCCGCAAATGTCAACGCCGAACGATGCTTTTCACTAGACATCGCAACGTCGAGGTGGCAACATGCACGACGTTTCGCTTCAGAATCCTGCGGCCCATGACTCCCTGACGGGTTAGTGTGCGATGGGCCACATGTGGCGCTCCTAGTTCATGGTGCTCAAGCTCTTCGTGGCCCAATGAAATGAGCGGCACCGAGTCATCCCGAAAGAACTTTTACAGGCCAACGGCTGGGATTTCAGTGATCGACAGGAGTTTCCTAGATCTTGCGGCACATGGCCAGCCGTTGTGAAGCCATGAAGGCCAGATTGGTGAGATCTCAGACTTCAAAATCTGTGCGTTTATCGAGCCTACTGGTTTTCATTGTCTTCGAGAGTTGAGTTCACCCGGAGGCGCCCCGTTGCAATTTACGTCAGCCAGGCTGTCGTCCGGTTTTCAGTCCTTCTTCCACCTACAGACTGAGGATGACGATGATTCAAGCCGACATTACCGCGCGACGTCGCCGCCACGACTCTGACGACCGTTAGGTCAAACTCACTGTCTCAGGGACCCCGATTTTCAGCTGTCAATTGAGGCTTTCTTCGATACCATGTGGACGATGACAACACCCCATTTACGAATTCAGACGCTATGGGCGGTTCTTGGGTTGTTCAAACAGTCACATTTCCATCTCCCTTGCGTCGCTGGTCAAGCCGGAAAAGATAGAAGCTCGGTTTCTGCCAATGGCATACCATCATTCACCTGCCACCATCTTTGTCTCCCTGCGCTCGCTCCTTCATGCGCACCGAGGCGAGCCAAAGCCAAAGCTCTTGCAGCTGGTCCGAGTTTCCCATCACGAACCATCTCTGGCTTCCGCTGTCTGTGGCACACTATCGCAGCCTCATACATGGAAGGCTCTGCGCTTTAACGGTTGTGAGCGGTCAGGTCAATTCCGCCGATTGGACCGACTCTCCCGTTCAGCAACTCGCAACAAGCCTCCAGCGTAAGGGCTCCCCTAGAGATCTGCAATCACGGCTTTACTCGTGGGCATCCCCTTGGCAAGCTGACTGGCTGAATCGCCAATTGCTAGCCAAAGGCACGATGCTTTCGTGCGCCAGCTAGACCCAGCGACCGGCTCTAGTTAGCGCCCGGAAGACACTTCACCCATTGACGCTAAGCACCACCGACATTCCCATGCAGGAAAAGCCTATGCGACCAGAGGTCCACACGCTGGACCGTCGATGTAGTCCGTCTAAAGACTCTGCAGGCTCGCCTTCGGAGGCAAGGGACGCAGCGCCGCCGAAGGGATGAAGCCGCTGCCCTGCATACAGGTTTCACTCAAATGGCCCCCAGCGCGGGCCACAGGGTCTAGCCACGACTTTCAGGCCAGGAACCAACTGTCGGACTGTCGCCAGCATTCGCCCTGCATCTGAAGTGTATGTGAGATGCGATCGGCAATCCTAATAACATCGCTATTGTTGTCGTCAGCAGGGATCTACAGGACGGTGTGCCGGTGTCGTCTCCGCCTTTGGTTACCGCGCAAAGGCATGATGACATACTCCAATAGCCCCCGAAAGAGATTTTGCGCTGTGAATCATGGGCGACTGGAATTTACATTCCACCGAAAGGTTGTTTTCTCAACCCTGCTTGCATTCCAACATATAAGTCTATCCTCAAGCCTTACCTTGGCATGGTCTCGGAATTTCTTCATCACGCTCCTTTCGACTCTAATGTGACGGACAAGAAACCTCCTCGGCCTTACATGGTGCAATTCGTCAACATCGAACAACAGAAACCATGGATAATGGAGTCGCAGCCACGATCACACCCTCTCCCACATCGGCAGTTGTATCAGCGGCACCAACTCTCAACGCTGAACCAGCTGCCCTCTTCTGGCTCGCTTGGGGAGGTCTATGGACAGTCTTGGTGCTCAGCGGAATGGCATTTCTCTTTGTCAACCGCAAAATGCCGTTTTTGAGGATCCGCGGCCTGGCTTTGTCGTTTGGGGCAGTTACCATGCTCCACCTCTATTGGATCTCAGTACAGATCGGCCTCGCTATTGGTTCCTATGTGCCTGATGGCGCCGAGTTCTGGGTAATGGGCCTCTATCTTCCTTTCGGCATCGCGCTCTTTCACGCCTCGAATAGCCGCTTCCTCCACGTCGCCAAGGCGCAGAGGAGATATGCCGGCACACCGGGAGTTCTGTCCCAGCCCGAAAAGCAGCCGTGCGACGGCAAGGACAAGACGCTCGTGGGACGGTTCCAAAAGCTAGACTACACCACCAAGATGCTCGCCGTCGTGTGCACGGGCATGCTGCTCCAGGTACGTAACGGAACAAGCAGTGGACCGTGCCTTGTCAGATTTGGAAAACACATGGCTGACATGAGTTTTTCGTCAGCTGCTTCTCACTGTCGTGATGTGGCTCGTTTCCCGCAAATACCACCCTTGGTTTGGCATCCCCGGTACCGAGGCCAAGGGCACCGAGGCAGAGCAGAAGGTCGAGAAGGGGAGAGGCTGGGAATGGTGGCCTTCGGTCTTTTGGCAGTTCCTCTGGGCCTGGATCGTCGCGCCCTTCATCCTCTGGAGATCACGTGGTATCAACGACACCCAGGGGTGGCGACTCCAGACCATTGGATGCTGTACCGCCAGGTGAGTGAAAATCACGACTAGCGCTTTTCACGGCTCTCCTCCCTCCGGCTTGCGCTAACAACCTCAGCCTGCACGCTACCCCTATGTGGCTTATCGCCTTGTATGTTCCAGCCATGGCACCTGTCAATAGATACTTCATCCCCCCTCAGTGGTATGTATATGAAGCATCACCCGTGCGCTCTATCCCACGATATTCACACTGCATTCAACCAGGATCTGCCTGTCAATTACTTTCATCGAAATCTTTACCATCTTCGTTCCTTGTTGGCAAGTCATCAAACACAAGGCTCTTCGCCAAGAGACTCTCGAGTCCATCGCCATCTGGGAAGCCAAGAACCAACAACGCGACAGGAGAAACTCTGCTGTAACAGACTCTACCAAGGTCGGCTCACACCTATCGACCGGTTCCACCTGGAAGTCCCTTGCACAACTTGAGAAGGACACAAGTCAGTCCGAAAGCGTCTACACAATGGGTGCCCTTGAATACGTTCTTGACAAGAACCCCGAGCCCCTCCGGAAGTTCTCCGCCCTCAGGGATTTCTCAGGCGAGAACATCGCCTTCCTATCCGCCGTCGGAGAATGGAAGTCTTCCATTCCCACAACGCCCGGTTCGAACAAGCAACGCTCCATGGAGCTCACTCGTGAACGCTTCAACCGCGCATTGCGCATCTACACCGAGTTCATCAGTCCTCGACACGCCGAATTCCAGATCAACATCGCGTCACAAGACCTCAAGAACCTCGAGGATATCTTTGAGGACGCCGCCCGCATTCTATACGGCCACCAAACAGAACGCTTCAGCGACCCAGTCGTGCCTTTTGAAGACCCCAACTGGGCCAGGCCAACTTCATCATCCATTGGCTCCGAAACATACAGCATGTCGGACGTCGCATCTCAGACACCAATTGCAGACCGCGCACAGTACTTCGGTGCGATTCCTGAGAAGTTCACGGCCGGTGTGTTTGATGATGCCGAGACGAGCATCAAGTATCTTGTGTTGACCAACACTTGGCCAAAGTTCGTCAAGGAGAGGAGATATTCATTGGACTCGGAGGACTCGCGGGAGTCGAGGGACACCGTGGAGACATTCAACTCACAGTCAACACTTCACAGGGTGGTGAGGTACTTCAGGGCCATGAGAGTGTAGCATGGGCGCACCCGCGCAAAGCATTTGTTATTTCGATTACGCTTCACGATGATATCCCGGCTTTGCTTTTGTCTTTCATACCACTTTGTAATTCATTATCAGAATCAAGACAGTAAAATCTCATGATACCAACGTTCTCATCCCCATCAATCTCCACCATCGTCATGTCTCATTCTGCGACGTGCCTTGTGATGATCATTTACCCTGCAGAGCTTTCCAGACTGTGGCTCTGCAAGCCACGACTTCTTTGTCATGCAACTGCCGCTCCCTCTCAAGTCATCAAGTCGCGTGGCGAACGTTCAGAATTACGATTGTCACGCCCCCGGGCGCCTCGAGTACAAAGGCCGTTTTGCGGGCAGAGTCAGGGACGAGGTGGCTGGTGTGAGGGGGAGTTGGAGCCCAAGTGAGCGTTGAATGACGCAAACGGACTACTGATGTCTGCTTTGGGATGCTGTTGCGAGAATTGCCCCGCCACATAGCCAATGGCTTCAGGCGTTCGAAGTCGATGCTGAAGACATTGTGGGGTGAGGCGTTTACTGTAATCAGGGTGCGGGAGGTTCCGGGCGGTGGGTGGTGAGGTGGAGTTTTGAGGTTATCTCTAAGATTCTCGGCAGTGTCGAAAAAAGGCAACACCGGGAATGGAATGGTTGTTGGTTTGAGAGTGAGAACCCGAGAGTCTAGATCTCGATGGAGCTTGTTTGAAGTTTGCAGTTTGGAATTTCTTCAAGGCTGAAAGGGGTCCCCCCTCCCGGAATGGGGATGGACGACGACGGATTGATGGACACGTTCCTGAATTCTGTGAGACAAGGCCAAGAGATTTCGGCCGTTATGTTTGATAAGCTTTTGCGGGTAACACAGAACCCGGCCCCTAAAAGTATTTGTAAATACCCATCTTCCCAGCTCCCCGGTGTCCCCGTAGGTCTCCATTCGCACGCAAGATGGACGTAAGCCACGTGACTGACAATGGGAGGTCTGCGTCCGCATTTGGACGGGGGGACTGATATCACCATGTCCATTTCCGGACAACGATCGAAGAGACTCGGACATCTGGAAAAGTTCTGACTCTGTCATTCTTACTAAGGATGCCGTTGGCACGTTGCAGCTGTTTGCTATCTCCCCCGCATTTCGCCGCACTTATTGATCCGGGGTAGAAAACGCGGGGGAGAGGACGCAATCCCCCACATTCCGCCTGGACCCCTGGTTCATGGTAGGGCGACGTGATAGGGCGTCGTTGGGGGATATACCGAAGGGATGGAAGGGTGATGTAGATCCTTCAGGTGGGTGTTGGTGGCACGGGACCTGGAATCTGGGGAAAGGGGCATAGATCCGGGGAAGTGTGCCTTGATTCGTTGACGGGGATGGCAGTGACAGATGTGGGATACCGGGGTAGGGGGTTCGTGTGTCGTTGATCTAGAGTTGAGTTCGTCCCAAGGTAACCCGAGATGAGGTGTTGATCGGGCTGGGATGTAAGCTTGGTAAGCTTAGAAAGAGAGTCTGGTCATCCCTGTCTCGTTGAGCTTTTGATATCGCGGGCAGAATTCACCCGAGGGAGATCGACGGCGGATGATATATCATAGATGAGGATCTAGAGCTTGAATTGCCCAGATCAAGCAATCTATCAGGACACGCCTGCAAGTCATCACACCATTATCTTGGGGTATTATAACCCCCTCCCACCTCTCAACATGATGTTCCTCTCGACTTCTGCGCTGCTTTCTCTGCCTTTGCTGGCCTCTCACGTCCTAGCCGGTCATGAAGGCCAGGTCTCGGAGCCGTCCGCGTATCAGAGAGCCCGGTTCCGATGGTGGTGGCCCGGAGGCTGGATCGAGCCAGACCAAGTCGCGGCCGAAGTCACCAGCATTGCGGATGCAGGCTTCGGCGGTGGTGAGATCGGCGATGTCAGAGACAGTGTGAAGGGGGCCATGGACCCCGCCGTGTACGGATGGGGCGAGGAGAGGTGGAACGATGGCGTGTTGACTGCTTACGAGCAAGCTGCTGAGTGGGTTTGAAGTCGCCAAAGTTGAGTCGCCAGACGGGAAGCTTACACGCGCGTGCACAGACTCGGCGTTCATGTCGACATGACATTGGGGCCCCACTGGCCGACCGGCTTTCCGGGATATACCCCGGATTCCCCTGAGACGATGAAGGAACTCGTCCATGGACAGGTCTTTGTTCAAGCAGGAGAAACATTCTCGGGGGCCCTGCCTTTACCTGTTGCTGCGCCATCCGGAAACCAGACTGGCAATCTGGTGACCGCTACGCCGAAGCTCGTTGCGTTGTTGGCGGCCAAGACGACATCCACCAATGAGAGTGCTTCATTTGTTGAATTTGAACCAGAGACTCTAACTGTGATTACGGATTCTGTTGATAATGGGACTTTGACATGGACAGCCCCATCGGACGGGATGTATGTTGTGGTTGCCGCTTATGCTCGTGGCACTGGGCAGATTCAGAACATGTACGATGGTAAGCACAGTCGAATGGGCATGTTACTAGCCTCAATCTGACATTCAACAGGACAAACCGATGGGCCGAAGATTTACTCGACTCCTGGATACATCGTCGATCACTTCAGCGAGGCTGGCGTGCAAGCCGGGGTCAAGTACTGGGAAGAGCACATTCTCACACCAGAGCTCACTGCCCTCCTTCGCGAGTTCGTCTCATCAGTCCGTCGGCTGCAGCTGAAATTTACTAAGCTCTTGCATACAGAAGCAACGGATCCATATTTGAAGACTCGCTCGAGCTCAAGTACAAGCAACTGTGGACCCTCAACTTCACCCAAGAGTTCCAGGCCCGACGCGGATACGATATCTCGCCCTTCCTCTTGTACCTCCTCAAAGACACAACCACATTCGTCGGAGACAGCTCCACAGCAACGAAAATCACCAACGACTTTTACAAGACAATCACCGACCTCTACGTGGACTACAGCCTGAAAGGCGTCACCACCTGGACCAACAGCCTCGGCCTGAAGTTCCGCGTCCAGCCCTACACCCTCAACTTCGACAGCGCCTACATCGCAAGCCTCCTGGACATCCCCGAAGGCGAGTCGCTCGGCTTCGACGGCGCGCCCGACTCCTTCCGCGTCCTCGCCACCGGCCGCGACATCGGCGGCCGCACGACCATCCTCTCCAACGAGATCGGCGCCTACTTCGGCAAAGCGTACGGCGTGACCTGGAAATTCCTCCTCGGCACGGCAAATCTCGATTCAGCCCTCGGCGTCAGCCAGAACGTAATCCACGGGTTTCCGTACGAGGACTCGCCGAGTAGCCTGTGGCCCGGCTTCGCGCCCTTCACGCCCCTGGGTTCTTCGTCGAACGGGTTCGCTGATGCGTGGGGTCCAAGACAGCCGCAGTGGATGTTTGCGAAGGCTGCGAGCAGGTATCTGGCGTTCTCGCAGAAGCTGCTGCAGGAGAGCGGTCCGTCGATTGACGTCGCGATTTTGAGCCAGGATTGGGGCGTCACGGCGGCTTGGGAGGATAGTAGTCTCAACGATGCGGGGTACTCGTACCAGTTTCCGACGCCGTATCTGCTGGAGAAGCACGGTGTGGCAGTTCGGGATGGAGTCTTGGCGGCGGACGGGCCGGGATACCGTGCGCTGATTATCAACAACCAGACGACGATGGACATTAACACAGCTGAGCTGGTGCTCTCGTATGGTAAGGCCGGGCTACCTGTCGTTGTTTCTGGTAACTTGCCTAGCACGACCTTTTCATATTACACCGAACAAAATGCTGCTGACGAGGAGCTGGCTTCGATATTCTCTGAAATCCTGGATCTGTCAACAACGCGCGTCGTTTCTGGACCCGAAGCTGCCCCAGAGGCTCTGTCAGAGTTGGAGGTTTCCTCGTCTGTTGAATACCCACAAGGTCCGGGGAACAATAGCGTCATAACATACAGACGTACAGTTGGGGACGGCTATCTCTACTGGATCTACAACAACGGCGACGAGCAGCTCCAGATGCCGGTCACACTTGCAGGAGCCGGGGCACCGTACGATATCAACCTGTGGACCGGTGATGTGAAGCCTTTCGCTGCCTTCAGGGCCGAGAACGGCTATGTGTCTTTGAATGTTACGCTGGCACCCGAGGCGGTGGCTACCATTTTGTAAGAGCCTACTCCTTATCCAAAAACATCACTAACAGAAATATAGCGTTGGATCGTCAAACCCTTTCTCAGTACAACCTCTGTCAATGTCTCTCGCCTCTACTGATTGTCGGGCCGTTGTCGTTAACGGCACGGTGCAAATATCTTCCAACACAACATGCAGCGCAACAACGTCGACGAACCAGACGGTCACATTCCACCCCACCGATATCCCAGAGTCTCTCACGCCCTCGGCATGGACGTTGCGAGTACAGGATTGGTCACCGCAATACCCCAACGCAACCGGTAACGCCTCAGTAGCCACATCAAAGACTTGGCTTGCGCCCATCCAGCTAACCTCGCCACTTGTGCCATGGACGAACATTACCGGCCTCGAAAACGCATCTGGGGTGGGGGTCTACAATACAACTGTCGATTTGGATGTCGGCAGCGGCGCGGATCTGCGAGTGCTACTTCATATGCCTCGGGTTGAAGGATCATGGGGACTCGCGATCAACGGACGAGAGGTGGAAGGTGTGGATTGGTTCGCCAGCGAGCCGATTGATGTCACGGACTATGTGGCATTTGGCGCTGCGAGTGGTTCGTATCCTCCTGGACACAATTATTTCTGGTGGTGCTAACGATGCGTGTAGCCATTGAGATTACGGTTGCCACGAGCCTTTGGAATAAGTTGATCAGTGTCTGGCCGGCGGTGTATGGATCAGAGGTGCCGGTGGCGAACGGACTGGCAGGATCGGTGGTCCTGACTATGGAAAAGATTCTGGTTGTATCGTAGGACTCAATCAATCTACTAGTCAAGTCCAGCGCTCGTTGCAGTCCAAGGTTGTTATCAATTCACGCACGAACCAAATGAGAACTTGAGACCAAAATGTCTTTTCATCTTTTAGGTGATGACGCTAACCTCCCATCTCTAAAGAACAACCTCGGATATTATCCTTCCCATACAAAGTCCTGCTCAACCCCTGGAATCAACGGCCGAAGCGCCATGCCATAGTCACCGGCATTAGGCGTTCGGAGTAGCGTGTGGATATGGAACTTGGCCGGCTCCTTGTTCGTCAGGAAAACTCCAGAGTGGTGGTCAAATTCCACAAGGATGACTGGGCTCTGAACTCGGTAATAGAATGGGTCTTGGTCGCCATAACCGCCGATCCAGCTGAAGTACGTCTCCTTGAAGAAGGACTTTGCGTGGCTGATGCGAATGTCCCGGGCCTTCTTCGGCAGGTAGAGAAGATACTGCTCGAGGATGCCAACCACCAGCTCCTGCTGCTCACCCGTCATGTCCGCCACCAGAATACCCTCGTACGGCACGATCCGGTTGTCCCGGTAGGCGCCACACAGGTGCCTCTGGTCGTCGTGGTTCCACCTCCCCTTCGGCATCGCTGGATCCTTCAACAAATTGTACGTCTGCGCCTTCTGTTGGAGACTGGCCGGGAGAGACTGCATCAGCTGCAGCCCAAGCCTCTCCTCCGTCTCCAGGATTCTCGTCCCCTTGTACGGGCCGTCGTCGATGAGGTTCGGCTCCGCGCCGGTGAACCACGGCGACGCGACGATCTGGCCCTTGTAGAGGAATATATTGAGACACAGGTGGTGGCCGTAGAAGGAGTACCCCCACGGCCGCGTCGCCGAGGGCTCGCCGAAGAGCACGAAGTTGTACGAGTACTCGTTGCAGATGCTGGGCGCCTGGACGAGCTCGCCCAGGAAGCCGTTGATGCGCATGGCGCCCAGGGCCTTGGCGTAGCCTTCGGGCGACAGGGTCGCCTCCAGGACCTTGAGGATGCTGTCGCGGAGCGGCGGCGTCAGCTCGTCGAGGCGGAGGCCCTTGTCGCTGAGGAGGAACTCGGGGTTCGACCAGGAGCGCCACTCTGGCGAGTCGACGTGGTAGGAGAGGGTGTCCTTCTGTTTGGCGTCTAATTGGGAGAGGACGGCGTTGGTGGCGTCTACGATGTCCTGGATTGGGATGCCTTCGTCGGCTAGTTGGAAGAGATCTTTTTTTACGGTGCCTGTGGGTGTGTTAGCTCTCATCGAGTTTCAGTGTTTCATTTGGAGCTTCAAGATCTACTTACCATCTGTCGTGATCCCAGTGTATGGCTCTTTGAACAGGTTGCGCCAGTGCAGGTACAGGGCGTGCAGCCATGGCGGGTTTCCACCCTCTTTGAATTCTTTTGCGTAGACGTGCGCATCCTGTTTCTGCATCGTCGTGAAGCGAGGTATGCTCAGGTCTGGCAAGTGTTGGCGATACTCGCCGCCATGGAGGCTCTGCTCTCCTCCACCGGCCATCTTGTCGGTCTTGAGGTGTGACAACAACACGCCAAGTCGTTGAGTCGGTGTTGCTTGGTGCTTCGGATTGGGTGAAGACGCTGTTGCTGATTTCATTCACCACAATCTCCAATTGATGATTTGAATAACAGAAAGATGGATCAGTCAGTATGTTGACAGGCTCTATGTGTCCAAAGCTGCGAAGTCGGCAGATTAATCTTCGGCCACTCTCTCTCTCAATTCATCACGACCCCATCAGCCCACATCAAGCAAAACCGTATCAACTGCCGCGGGTATGTCACGAAGCTGACGTCGGCGACCATCGGCCCATGTGCCCCCGACATCTCAGCTGTAATTACCCCTCACTTTCCGGCCCCTCATCCCACTTCGTTACCTTCGTTACACCCTTCATCCTCGCATCCCCCCCACCCGACCCCAGAGCTGCGCCCCTGGCCGCGCCCGGCTTTTCCGCATGCCATCAACTCTGTGGCAGATGCATGCAACGTTCTGGCTTAGCGTAAGGTAGCGCTACAGCGATTTGCGCAGAAAAAAACACAGTTCAGAGTTGCTGTGGCTTATTGGTGTGACACTTCCCGGACCTCCGAGCCGGTGCGAAATGCCCCCAAACCGCCCATCGGCACTTGGTGCGGGGAGCCCCAGTCGGATTCCACGATTCGGAGACGCTGCCTCCACGCCCACCACCAACCCCTCGCCCCTCCACTCCGTAACCGCCATCCGAACTTGCATTTGAAGAAGAGCTTTGGAGCTGGGAACGTCTTACGATATCTCGCCAAAAAGCCTGGATCTCAATTGGGAGCATTTGCACGCACATACACTCACACACACTCACACTTCAACATGTCTTCGTCATCAACCTTCTCCCGTAAGCCATCCCCTTCCTCTCATCCGGCAGAACCCCTCCCCCTCATGAGCTCGCTTGCTAATCAACCCCAGGCCTCGTGCGGTTCATCCCCCGCGATGCTCCCACCAAGGTGCTGATCGGAGAACCGGAATCAGACTCAGTCGACGTCGGCCTGGCTGTCCGGGACGGCAAGGAGGTCAAGGTCGCTGTGTGGTCCGGCTCTAGCGTGCTCGCCCCCGGCAGCAAGACCGACCAGGTGGCCGTCATCGACCGCGTCCTTTCGCCCGTGTCGGCTGAGGAGGTCGGCACCATCCGTTGCATCGGGCTGAACGTGAGTGATCTCTCTCATCACATGAGGCGTTCACGTAATGCTGACTCGAGGTTGTAGTACGTCCAGCACGCAAAGGAAGTCGGCGTCGCCCTGCCGGACGTCCCTACCGTGTTTCTGTAAGTCGACATGGCGGAAAATCTCGCGAGAAAGTGCGCCCCGTCGCTGATATCAGTCGCAGGAAGCCCAGCACGGCGCTGGGTAATCCCTGGCCGGAGCCGACTGTCCTGCCGCACTTGACCCAGGCCGACGACTGCGGCGACTACGAATCCGAGCTGGCTATCGTGCTCGGCAAGGCGTGCAAGAATGTGTCCGAGGCGGACGCTATGGACTACGTCCTGGGCTACACTGCCTGCAACGACGTCTCCAGCAGGACGTACCAGCTGAACCAGTCGCAGTGGTGCTTCGCAAAGGGCTTTGACGGTTCCTGTCCCTTGGGTGAGACTGCATTCCCAAGACGTTCCCAATTTGTGTGAGGGCAGAGGTGCTGACGAGATGATTCAACGTTAGGTCCTACCCTGGTCTCAAAGTCCCTCATCCCGGACCCCACCAAGCTTCAGATGCGCGGCTTGAGGAACGGCGAGGTTCTCCAGGAGAGCGGCATCGAGTAAGTCCAGCCTCCAATTCCTCTGAAAATTTCATTCAACTGACGTGGGATGTCACCCCAGCGATCTCATCTTCAGCGTCCCCAAAATCATCAGCTTCCTGTCCCAGAGCACGACGCTGCCCGCAGGCACCGTCATCATCACCGGCACCCCTGCGGGCGTCGGTCTCGGGCGCAAGCCCAAGGTCACCCTGAAGGACGGCGACGAGTTCAAGGTTGAGATTCTGCCCCACATTGGCACTCTGGTCAATGTCTTTGAGAACGAGAAGTAAGGTAGTCGGGTGGGCAAGGCGTGTGGTGCAGAGATGCATGTAACTCTAGACTATGCGAGACTAGGTTGATTAGAGTAAGAGAGTGGTGTAATGAGACGAAATAAAGAATAGAGCTTCCCATTGGATGAAATCTGAGGTGTTTGTAGTGTGACAGGCTGAGGGACTCGAACTAACATGAGACGTGTAGCACTGATGGGCTTACATGTAGGCTTAAAGACTGGCTGGCTGTTCGATTAAATATCCACTAGCTGGAAACGATCAAGACAAGAGAGGACTTATGATTTAAGAGACGAGGTCTCGCGTGATTACGAACGAATTTCGGTTGAATCATCCCGTGAAGCCAGTATGCAGCCATATTTATCTCAATCCCAGTGTTCACAATGTAATCAGGATATGTCATGTTAAGGCTGATTTGATCTTTTGTATTTCATCTACGAAGGCACCAGTATGCGACTTTTTACTGGTCAATCAACGGGGGAACGACCTCAAGAAGGTGCTCAACAATAGCATCAGGGCCCCTCTCAACCTGCAGTCCATGCGGAATAGCGTGCGTCTTGATGTCCGGCTTGATCGACCTCGCCGTAGACAGGATCTGGTTGGCCTCTTCCGCAGTCCACATTGAAGCACAGAACTTTGCTATGGTCAGATGAAAATTCTCTCATGGGAGAGAGGGGGGATATCAAACTCACCAGGACATCAGGCATGTGCTCCTTCACCTTGCCCTCAACCTCATCTATCCCTGCGAAAAACCGTCAGCTATCAACACAAACTGTCACGCCGCAGAAAATCACTTACTCTCGCAGTTTGCAACATACTCGATCGTGTAGCGGTCCTTGAGAGCCTCAATCATGCGGCCGACGAGGCGCTTCGCGCGCTCCGGGGCCGTGTTGACCGTCACCAGCTTGTAAGGACCCTTGGGCGCCATTGTGCGGGGTTAGAGGTGGTGGTGGTAAGACAGGTATGGTCTTTTGAGACGACACGACAAGAGTAGCTTCTCGGCCGGGTGCAGAGTTGCCAAAAACAGCAGTTGCTTCTAAAAAAGAGAGTTGTCAAAGAGTCTTGAAACTTGGTTGTTGCTCGTAGTGACAATCAGGGAGAGCGTCGTAGTTTGAAAGCAGCTGTGGTTTTTGTCGTGGGATGACATGCCGAGCCCCGAAGCCGCTGACAACAGCGGCCAATATAATCGGCAGATGACTGCGCCGAGGTCGCTCGCGCGCATTCTTCGCACATACGAAAAGCCGCCGAAACACACCCATCACACGTACTTACAGGCTACAACAGCTGGCTGGGCCACTATGTTCCAACAACCCCCAGGAACTCTCCACGCAGCAGAAACCCGGTGCCGGCTTTGCCGATTTCGCCTCCGTTACGAGCCTCCCGTATATCCACTTCCCCATCCTTCCATTCGGCTTGATTCCAGTGGAACTTCGTAACCAGCCGTGAACAATGACAGACGGCTGGGAGACACGGCGGCGACATGGCGGAAAACCCGAGACCCCGGATTTCCCGCCAGCGCGTCCAGCGCCGTCCACCACGCAATTTCCACTACGAAGTACTGCGTCCACCCTGAACTAATGCCCCCGCGGGAAGCTCCCGCGCCTCCGGCTCGCAGTGTGGGGGATCTCCGGGGAAGCCTACAGCATGGGGCGGAGGCGGTTTAGGCAGAGAAGGGGGACTTGCCGAAGGGGGAATTCCCAACAAAGATTTGAAAGAAGAACATGGGTTGAACACTTGGATCGAGCTGTTTCTCCAATCCGATCCGTGTTCTTGGTGGTGCTTTCTTTTTGAGTGGTAAGGGAGTCCTGCCATCGCGACCTAACCCAAACTCTCTTTTCTACGTCTACCTTACCCGTCTCAAGTTCTTATTGAAGCTGCCGAGCCCGAACGACGACAACCATGTTCCGGTGGCTGAACTCGTTGATTTTCCCAGGAGCGTCAGCATCGCCGGCTGAGAAAACTGACAAGAACATGGCGGTGAGTGGTGCTTGTTCTCGATTGCCTCAAAGCGTGGTTATGGCGTGTCACGGTCGCTAACACGATGAACCAGGTCACTGCTCACACCAGATCACCAGTACAGCTGGAAATCATAGTCGTCGGCGCCGGTCTAAGCGGCCTCGCAACAGCAGTAGCGGCAGCTCTCTCAGGGCACAAAGTCACAGTCTTTGAATCCGCAAAGGAGCTCCTCGAGGTGAGATCTCACAACATCTCATCATGAGATTCTTCATGAGATATTGACAGACACTCCCCTCCCCCAGGTCGGAGCAGGCCTGCAAGTGACGCCAAACTCCACCCGCATCCTGCAGAAATGGGGCCTCCCAGATCGCCTCTGGAAATCCGCCTCGGAGCCCAACACGCTCGTCGTCCACCGGTACTCGGGCAGCATCCTCGCCAAGGAGGACAACTTCAACACCAACATCCGCGCAAAGTACCAGGCCCCCTTCATCGACCTGCACCGCGTCGACCTGCAGCTGTCCCTCTACGAGCGCGCCAAGGAGCTCGGCGTGCGCTTCGCGCTCGGCGAGAAGGTCGACAGCATCGACTTCGACCTGCCCGAGCTCACGACGCAGTCCGGCGTCAAGGCGCGGGCGGACCTCATCGTCGCCGCCGACGGGCTGTGGTCGCGCTCGCGCGCGTGTTTCCTCAAGGCGGACGACCCGCCGCTGGCGACCGGCGATCTGGCGTACCGCGTCGTGCTGCACGTCGACCAGATCAGCGACCCGGAGCTGCGGCGCTGGGTCGAGAATCCGCAGGTGCACTTCTGGGTCGGGCCCGGCACGCACTGCGTGGGATACTCGATGAGGGCGGAGAAGATGTATAATCTGGTGGTGCTGGCGCCGGATGACTTGCCGACGGGGGTGAGCAGGCAGGCTGGCGATGTCGATGAGCTGAGGCAGCGGTTTGAGGGGTGGGATCCGATTCTGCGCAAGTTCCTTGATGCTGTTGACAGTGTCGAGAAGTGGAAGCTGATGCACAGTAAGTTGTGCGTGAAATGATTACTGCGAATGGCCATGCTGATGCTGCTTCTAGGAGAGGAGATGCCTTCGTGGGTGAGCGACAAGTCCAACTTTGTGTTCGTGTAAGTTATTGCCCCATCTCCGTCTCACTCACAACCCAGCACTGAATGTTCGCTAACGACTGGAAATTCAGCGGGGATGCATGCCACCCCATGCTTCCGTATCTCGCCCAGGGCGCCAACTCGGCGGTGGAAGACGGCGCCGTTCTTGGTCTCTTGCTGGGCCATCTCACGACCAAGTCTCAATTGCCCACTGCGCTGAGATTGTACGAGAAGCTCCGCAAAGCCCGCGGCGAGGCGATTGTGAGAGAGACGTTCAAGCAGGTGAGTGCAGCGAATTAATCCGGGATTACACCAATGTGGCATTCACTGCTCAATAGCTAACCCATCACCACAGCGCCATGATTTCCACATGCCCGATGGCCCGGAGCAAGAGGCCAGAGACGAGATCTTCCTGTCCCAGCTGGGCAAAGAGCTCAAGGGCGCCTTCCCGAGCAGATGGACGTGTCCCGAGGTCCAGCCGTGGCTGTACGGATACGATGCGTACAAGGAGGTCGAGGAGGTGATGAAGAGCGACCCGTTCAGCAGGGCGAATCTTTAGGGGACCTGATGTTTTTGTGTTCTCCCCCAGGCAGTATTTCCAGTGGGCTGCAGGGAGCGGCGACTCATCTTTGTGTTAGCGACGGGATTTTTTCATGTACGGGGTAATACCAGCTCTGGAAGGGTGCCGTGAGATCGGCAATGCATATTGTGTACACTTCAAATTATTAGCGATATCAGACAACATCATTCTGCTTGCACCCGTCGACCGCCCGCGATCTGAAAGGCGACCGAAGGAAGGGGGACCAGAGCCGTCATCCCGGCCGCTGGACCGCCGAAGAACACGGAGCTCCCGATGTCTCCACCACGATGCGATGCGATGCCCCGGCACACTGATCCCGCAGAGGACACACACATTCTCGGGCTGAAAACAACCGTTTGCAAAATGCCGAAAGGAGGAAATGACAGTATTACGCCTACCCTGCAAATCTGCAGTCAGCAATCCCAAAGAACGCCCGGGCGAAACGACAGCTGCTCCCCTCCAACCAGAAGCCCAATCTGCGTCATATCCTGGCAAAGTGGCTGCCGAAGGGCTGAGACACCAACGCTAAACTCCTTAGAGGAAATGGATGTGTCTCTGTACAACCGCTCGCCCTGCGCGATAATTATGATATGGATAGAGGATTTAGGCACGATGTGGCACAGCACGTGTGAAGAGCAATCTTGTAAGATTCTTGGCCTTCGAAACTTGTCCAATGGCTGCCCCTGATGAGCCATATCCGACGAGCGAGTGAACACGGTCCGCCGACCTGGTAAGATGTCATTAAGGCTGTTCCCCTCCCCAGAAACGGCTTGCTGCTGCCAGCTTGCGGTAGTGTTGAGCGTTTGCTGCGTGCCCCCCGTCGAATAACCTAATTGGGAATACGACACGGCGGCGGTGCGATTGTGATTGAATGCCCGGCTTGTTGGGCGGCGCGGTCACACAGGCAGGGTCCCTTACTTTTGAGGTCTGCTTATTCTTTCAAAAGGATGTTTGATGCCGCTGCGTTCGTTGGCTTGGTATCTCCTGGAATTTCCTCCGAAGCTTGCGTTGAAACACTGCATAAAGATCAGCCATTTCCCTTGGCCGCTTCATCAAGAGCAGCTCTCTTCAGCTCGACGACTTTTACCAAAGTCTTCGGACATCGCTCTTCGACAGCTTGGTTTCACCACATTGTTGATATTCGGTTGAAGCTTGCTACGGTACTAATTAATTACAAGAGCCTCCCAGCAACATTCACGAGCATCGACACCTGCTGAACCGCCCGTCAACCGCCGCAATGGCGGCCCCAAGATCCGCCCTGCTGCGCCAGATTGGCATCTTGACAATCAAAAACTACATCATCCTCATATCCCGTCACACCGGATCAACCATCTACACAGCTCTGCTCCTTCCCATCATCCTCACAATCTACCTGGGCATCGGTCGAAACCTCAACGGGCCCCAAAACGACTACGGCATCGCCGACCCGCGCGCCATCCGGTCCCTGCAAGACGGTCTCTCCGCCGCCGACGGCTCCCGCAACACCGTCGTGTTCGTCAACAACGGAAACACAGGCGGGGACATCGAGCGCGTGATTGCATCCCTCTCAGACGAGGTCGCCGCCGCGGCCGGCAAGAACGCCACCACCATCGCCAACGTCGACGACTTGAGTCTCATCTGCCAAACGGCCACGAGGGGCACGACGCCGTGCTATGGCGCTGTCGTCTTCCACTCTTCCCCCAGCGAGGGCGACGGCGGCTTCTGGAATTACACCATTCGAGGAGACCCCGCCCTGGGGCAGAAGTTCCAGGTGGGCGAGAGCGACAACGATGCGCAGGTCTACACCCTCCCTCTCCAGCGCGCCGTGGACTCTGCCATTGTGCGGCTGAACTCCACAGCAGGAGGCTCAGATCCGCTCGCCAACTTGCAAGAATGGGGCTTCACCGACGAGACCGAAGACGAGCGCGAAGCCTCCGTCAGGCGGAGGTACCAGCAGACCTTCATCGACTACCTCGCCGTCTCCTTCGTCCTCGCCCTCATCGGCGTCAGCTACCACCTGCCGGGCCACGTCGCCACCGAGCGGGAGAAGGGTCTCTCCCAGCTCATCGACGCCATGATGTCGACCAGGTACGAGTGGGAGCCCCAGGTCGCCCGGATGGTCGCCAACTTCTACTCCTTCGCCACCATCTACTTCCCCGGCTGGCTTGTCGCCTCCATCATCGCACGCACCATGATATGGAAGGAAACCAACATCGGCATCATCATAATCTTGTTCATCCTCGGCGGCCTCGCCCTAACGTCGCAAGCCATCCTCGGCGCCACGTTCTTCAAGAAGGCACAGCTCTCCGGCGTCGTCAACTCCCTCGTCTACGTCCTGCTCGGCGTCCTCGCCCAGGCCATCCCCGACCCGCCCACGGCCGCCGTCGCTGTCCTGAGTCTGCTCTTCACCCCCTGCGCCTTCGTCTTCTTCATCAAGTCGATCGCCCGCTTCGAGGCCGAGGGGCGCCCCATGAACCTCATCAAGGGGCCCCCGACCGGCGCTTCAAATCTCCCCGGCATCGTCCTCTGGATCTTCCTCATCATCCAGTTCCTCGTCTACCCCCTGATAGCAGCCTTTTTCGAGCGCCAAATCCACGGCGTCGGGTCCGAGAGTCGCAAGATCTACAGGGGCGTGGGCCCTCAACCGCAGGAAGCAGTCTACATCGACGGGCTCACGAAGGTCTACAAGCCAAGTCTCTTCCGCCGCATCTTCTCCTTCGTCTCGAAACCCCGCGAACCGACTCTTGCCGTCAACAACCTCAATCTCACGGCAAAGAGGGGCCAGATCCTCGCGTTGCTGGGTGCCAACGGCAGCGGAAAGAGCACGACCCTCGACGCGATCGCTGGCATCAGCCGCTTCGACCAGGGCAGCGTGTCCATAGACGCGTCCGGCGGCATCGGGATCGCCCCGCAGAAGAACGTGCTCTGGGACGAGTTGACCGTCACCGAGCACCTTCGCATCTTCAACCAGCTCAAGTCCACGGGGCACGCGAGCGGTAGTGGTGGCGACGACATGACACAGCTGATTGACGCCATCGGCCTCGGCTCCAAGAAGAGTGCCCAGTCCAAGACCCTGTCCGGCGGCCAGAAGCGCAAGCTGCAGCTCGGCATGATGTTGACCGGCGGAAGCGCCGTGTGCTGCGTCGACGAGGTGTCCTCCGGCATCGACGCCCTCTCGCGCAGGAAGATCTGGGATATCCTGCTGGCTGAGAGGGGACGGCGGACCATCATTATGACGACGCACTTCCTCGACGAAGCTGACCTCCTCGCGGACAACATCGCCATTCTCTCCAAGGGCAAGCTCAGAGCGGAAGGGTCTTCGGTTGCGCTCAAGGATTCGCTTGGTGCCGGCTACCGCATCCACGTCCTGAACGCAAAGAACGTCAGAGTGGCCCCTGAAGTCCGCGGCGTCGAGATGAAGGCCTCATCGAACACGATCGTCTACACTGCGCCGTCGTCCACCCTCGCAGCAGAGGTCATCCGCGCCCTCGAGGCAGCGCGTCTTCCGTACAAAATCAACAGCCCCAACATCGAAGACGTATTCCTCAACGTCGCTGAAGAGGTCCAGGGGGAAGATCTCCAGTCTCGCCCTGCGCCCGGGGCCAGGTTCTCGGACGATTCCGGGCAGATTACCGAGAAGGGGATGGCGGACGGCGGCCGCAACTCGCTCGGTCTCCAGTCGGGTCGTCAGACGGGCTTCGTGAAGCAGATGACGGTGTTGGTGTACAAGCGCGTCACGCTGTTCAAGACCAACTGGATTCCGTTTGTGGCTGCTTTCCTCATCCCCGTCATTGCCGCGGCCATCATGCAGATACTTATCAATGACAAGCCCGCGTCAAGCTGCACCCCCACGGACGGGAACGGGAGGGCAACCAGCGGGATGTACGATAGTGTCATTGAGAACATGCGCGTCGCTGGTGGACCGGCTGCAGCCGTGGACGGAACTACATTCACTTCCCTCGTCGATGCCTTGGCCCCGGGATCGGACAACTTCACGCTGAACAGCATCTCGTCCGAGGCTGACCTGCGGGATTACGTGGACAACGAGAGGAAGAACCTCATGCCTGGAGGCTTCTGGGCTTCCAACGATAACGGACCCCCGACTGTGGCGTGGCGAGCAGACACGGAAGACTTCAAGGCAATCCCCGCCGCCGTCGTCTCTCAAAACCTTCTCACCGTCGCCTTGACGAACACCAACATCGTCACAAGGTACATCTCGTTCGACAGCGCCTTCGGCGCCGCGAACATCGACACGATCCAACTCGCCATCTTCTTCACTATCGTCCTCTCCATCGTCCCGGCCTTCTTCGGGCTCTACCCCAACGTCGAGCGGCGTTCCAACGTCCGCGGCCTGCAATACTCCAGCGGCGTACGATCGCTACCCCTGTGGACGGCGCACGTCGTCTTCGACTACGGCATCTTTGTCGTTGCCCTCATCATCGCGGCCGTCATCTTCGTAGCGACATCGGATATATGGTACGCCCCCGGCTACCTCTTCCCGGTATTCGTCCTCTATGGACTCACCTCGATACTGCTCTCTTACGTGTTTTCCCTCTTCATGAAGAGCCAGGTCGCGACCTTTGCCGCCATCATGGCCTACAACAGCGTGGGCTTTGCCATCTATCTGATCGCGTTCCTCTACATCTTGACCTTCTCCCCGGCTACGGTCAGCGACCGCAACATTTTGATCGGGCACTACACCGTTGCGGCCTTCTTCCCCGTCGCCAACGTCTGCCGCGCCATGATCATCGGCCTGAACACGTTCAACTTGGCCTGCGACAGCACCGATTTCTACAGCTATCCGGGCACCCTCAACGCCTACGGAGGCCCGATCCTCTACCTGTCTCTGCAAGCCGGGCTTCTCTTCTGCATCTTGCTGTGGCACGACAGCGGAAACAAACTTCCCGCCATTCTCAAGCGCAAGAAGACACAACACCTCGAGGCCGAACAAACCTACGCCGACCAAGAAGTCGCCAACGAACTCGCCCGCGTCGAGACAACCGGCTCAGACGACGGCCTCCAAGTAAAGCACCTCACCAAGAAATTCGGCAAATTCACCGCCGTCGACAACGTCACCTTCGGCGTCCGCCACGGCGAGGTCTTCGCCCTGCTCGGCCCCAACGGCGCCGGCAAGTCAACCACCATCTCCCTCATCCGCGGCGACATCCAGCCCAGCAACAACGGCGGCGACGTCCTCGTCGAGCGCGTCTCCGTCACCGCCCACCGCGCCCTCGCCCGCTCCAACCTCGGCGTGTGCCCGCAATTCGACGCCGTCGACTCCATGACCGTCCTCGAGCACCTGCGCCACTACGCGCGTCTCAGAGGCATCGCGGACGTCGAGTACCAAGTCCAAGCCGTCGTCCGCGCCGTCGGCCTGGACGCCCACACCGACACCATGGCACAGCACCTCTCGGGCGGCAACAAACGCAAGCTCTCGCTGGGCATCGCCCTCACGGGCAACCCGTCCGTGATCCTCCTCGACGAGCCCTCCTCCGGCCTCGACGCCGCCGCGAAGCGCATCATGTGGCGCACCCTCAGCACCATCGTCCCGGGCCGCGCGATCCTGCTGACCACGCACAGCATGGAAGAGGCCGACGCGCTCGCGCACCGCGCCGGCATCGTCGCGCAGCGGATGCTCGCCGTCGGGGAAGTCGAGACGCTGCAGGCGCGCTTCGGCGACTCCTTATACGTCCACCTCGTCAGCCGCAGCGCGCCGCACTCGACGCCGGAGGAGATGGACCGCATGCGCGAGTGGGTGCAGATGATGTTCCCCGGCGCGGGCATCGAGGCGGCGACGTACCACGGGCAGATGCGCTTCTCCGTCTCGGCGGCCGATGTGCTTGCGCGCGCGCAGCAGGTCCGGGAGACGAGACGGCGCGGGCAGGGCAAGAGTGAGACGGGTGGGCGGGCGGAGAGTGTGAGTCCCATTGGTCAGTTGATTCTGATGCTTGAGGAGAACAAGGAGGCGTTGGGGATTGAGCACCACAGCGTCAGTCCCACGACGTTGAATGATGTGTTTTTGGCCATCGTGGGGCGGCACGATGTCCAAGAGGAGGGGTATGGGGCGTCGGCGGCGGGTGCGGAGAAGAAGAAGATTCCTTGGAGGAAGATTCTTCTCGGTTTCTGAGGCGGCTGGTTTTGGTTTGTTTGGTGTGACGATTAAGAGTGTATGAGTGAGTGTCTTGAATGGGTTACTTTGGAACAGCGTGTGATTCCCCTTCTGTATTGTATTTATTATACCAAGGTACCTCAGTTATGGAGTGTCCATTCACGGTCAGTTAGAAGATGTTGATAGACTGCACATACGCCGTCTTTTCTGCTTCCTTTCAACACTGCGTGCTCTCAATATCCACGGCGGTCCACGGAAGTCCACGGTGCTTCAGTCGGGACAACTATGCTCGTTTTCGGACGCTAAACATGGAGACACGAGTGTTGCTGCCTTGGTGTCAGCTTATCAATCACCGCACCTCCGGCAGTTCGGCCGAATCGCCAATCTCGACGATCCCGCGCACGACACAATTCCCGCCGCTAGACCCGAGCCGTACGGGGCCGCATTTTCACCCGCAATTTCATCCGCTGCAGGTTCCCGGCCAGTGCCATGTGGCTTCTCTCAGATCCGAAACCGAGGGGCTTTCGTCAAACCAACTCCCGTGTACCCTGACGCTTCATGGTCTCACTGATTGCTCAGCTCTCGTTCATGTTCGGAGCCCGACCACGGATAAGCTGCCTAGAGTTATGATCTCACACTCGGAGTCACCAGCTTCTAAGCCGCGCCCGTTGTGACCCGGTGCCAAGCCGCGTTATGATCTTGCGCCTTGAATGTGTTGCGGGCCTAACAGAAGTCACACGTTTGGATGCTGGTGTGATTCGAATACTACCCAGAGCTTACATGGCCAACAGTTCAGTGTCATGGTCGCATGGCGTAGTCGTATGGATGACTTTGTTACCAGTGGTGCGGAGGGATGAAGCCCCGGCTTGGTAACTTCGAGCATCTAACGTTGATCTGACGATCATAAGCTTGGTGGGTTTCTAGATGTCAAGAGAAGAACATATTACTCACCGAAGGTTGAACGGCGCCAGTCTCAGCTATCTCGACATGTATAAAAGGAGTCGCCAGGTTTGGGTTTACTGAGACTATCTCCCAACACCATTCAACTCACTCTTCTTCCACCAAGTCCTACACTCAATATCAAACTCAACTTCTTCATCCACAAGCTACCATCAAACATGTCTGCCCCAATCAACACCGCAGAGCCTTGGTCCCTCGCCGGCAAGACCGCCGTCGTCACCGGCGCCTCCCGCGGCATCGGCAAAGCCATCGCCATCCACCTCGCCCGCAAGGGCCTCGCCAACATCGCAATCACCTACGCCTCCAACCAATCCGCCGCAGACGACACCATCGAAAAGTGCCGCGCCCTCGGCGTCAAGAACGCCGTCGTCATCAAGGCCAACGCGCTCAACCCGGACATCTGGCCCGACGTGATCAAGCAGGCCCTCACCGCCCTCAGCGTCGACACCATCGACATCCTCGTCAACAACGCCATCCTCGGCAGCATCGACGGCTACAAGGCCACCTCTGAGCTCAACGCCGACAACTTCTCCGCCGTCATGCTCGCCAACGTGTACGCCCCCGTGGCCACCACGATCGCCTACATGGACCACGCGGCGCCCAAGGCTGGCGGGCGCGTGATCAATATCTCCAGCATCGCGAGCCGCGTCGGAAATGGGAATCCTATGATCACGTACGGCGCGAGCAAGGCTGCGCTCGACAGTTTCACGCGCTCCTTCGCCGACCAGTTTTCGTCCGAGAAGGGGATCACGTTCAACAGTGTTATCGTCGGGCCGACGCTCACGGACGCGTTTGCGGAGGTCGCGAAGGTTATGCCGACTGAGCTTAAGGAGAAATACATCGCGGAGACGTCCGTTGCTCCGAGATTCGGAGAGCCGGAGGATATTGCTTATATTGTCGGGTTCCTTGCTAGTGAAGAAGGCCGATGGGTGAATGGGGCTGCTGTCAGTGCCAACGGCGGGTTCAGGAGCGTGCTTGCGGCCCTTGGTTAAGTCTGGCAGAGCTCAACATGGTGGCAGATCATCGAGTCCTACTTGGGACTGATCTTGTATAATTGTGTATCTTAGAAGTGTGATGCTTTCGCTCTACTCATACTTGTCTTGAATCAGTCGCTCTTTTCAGTCAGATTTCCATACATGTGTATGAGTGCTTGGCCAAGTTTCACTCGATGTCGGATACGCCCGTGTGTCTGGTTAATGCTCGCATGGTTGTTGGCCAGATGGGTTAAGGTAGCTAAATGAAGCTTATGGCGGGAATCCGAAACCCTTTGACCAATGATCCCCCCGTTAATAGACATGCATGTGAATGCACTACGGCTGCTGTAAATATTTGTCAAAATCGCATCAAACCCTCAATTTCGAAATCCACCCTGCCCATGATGACAAGGTTCCGGTTGGTCCGCCTTGGGAAGCTGTCTCATGTGGTTGAAAGAACCTATCAAATCCCATAATCACATTAGGAGTGGAGTCTGGATCTCAAAGAATCGGTATGGCACTGGAAGGTGGAGAATCGTGAGATCTCATGTTGAAGCATGGATGCCGAGATGGCTGGAAGTAGGGCGTTGATCGTCAACGACATGCCGTTCAGCTTGAGAGAGTCCTAGAGTTCGCTCGAAGTCTGTTATGCCGACAATGTTCTACTCATTTGAATTCTTCTCCTTCAATTCGTCGGTGTTTCTCGAGGGACCAACATCACGTAGTGGGCCAACACAAACAGAAGTCATGCAGGTTGCCGCTTACCTCCCATTCCAGTCCGGTCGACGTTGGGAGTTTGCCTTCCCGTCAACGGATTGAAAATTTCTGAAATCTCCCCCTTTTCATACCGAAATCATCCATGTGACTGCCTCTTGTTACGTCGACCTTTCATTACGCCACGGTATGATTTACCGAATTCCCACAGAACTCATGCCAATTTGACTAATACCGACACATCTGCAGACAATTCTTCGACAAGACGAATAAAAAGCAAACGCTCGACCCGCCAACGTCTAACCTCGCTAAGGTTCGACAACTCGACGATGGATTACAGCGAGCTGTCGTCGTCCTACAAGCAGTACAAGCTCAAGACCAACCAAGCCCTCGACTGGCTCATCCGTGAAGCCAAAGCTCTCCGTGTCACGGCAAACGCTCCCCGCCAGTTAAAGGTATGGGAGCTGGTTGATCTAGCCAAGGCGTGTGCAAACGCCGGGCGGGCCATGCCAAAGGGAATCAGGAGGGCGCTGGAGGAATCACTTTGTCTGCGCCGGCGATGTGCGGAGTGGTTTCTTGAACACGGTTCAGAGGCGGCGAACACAGCCCATAAGTACTTCAACGACAGCCTCCAGCAGATTCTCAACACGCTTGCTCCGTCCAAGGCGGAAACTGGCGACACGGCTCGACCAATGGCTTCCCGGGCCACGAGCAAGCCCTCCTCAGCCACCTCTCCAGCCCAGGAAACATCCCACGTCAACTACTTCGCCGTCCTGGGGGATGATAGCAACATGCACGACTCTTCCTCCGACGAAGATGTCGCCGCCGGCTTTTCCACAGGCAATGATGTTGCCAAGCCCGCTAGAGCTGCGAGTCGCAAGACGCGACGACCGCGACGTCGTGCCCAAGAAGACGAACAGAGTGGCTGGGCGGCCTTTGACGACGACCAATTGATGGAACTGGCTTGTCTTCTCACTGACTGCCGCGATATTCGTCTATACCTGCAGCGGCTGTGGGAAGGGTATACGGACTCTAAAGTCGACCTCATCACTGCGTCGCTTGTGACTCAGGCAGCGTTCCAACACCTCGTCGACCTCGAGACTGTCTTCACCCAGAAGCATCCCCACCTCGACAACCTGGAGTCAATGACGAACGCCATATACTCTTACTTCGCGCTTGGAGAGAACGTCTTTCGGGCGGAAAACGCGACAGAAGACGCAGGTCTCAAGGAAGAAGAGGCTTCCCGGAGACTCGATAGAGATCAGTGGCTATTCAGTCGCAACATGAAGGAGTGGCTACTTTGTGACGTATCATTTGTGCTGGAGTATCTGACCAGCGACCAGGCAAGGTCTAGGTACGACGACCAAAACGCATGCTTCCCGGGTATTGCGACTTTCGGATTGAGCCCTGTCGAGTTCACCGCGATCTTTCTCCTTCGCGAAGAAGCTTTGATAGCCGCGGACGGAGTGGCCTATCTGGATCTTCTCACGAAACGCCTGTCTGAGGAGCCGGAACAACCACCAATTCTTCCCCTCCGCCTCAGCACAGCCGCCATGGCCAGGGTCTATCTCGACATCCTCGGCGTATCAGGCGTCAGGTCGCGTCTCAACACGGACTTGCGGAGATACCTGGACCACAGACCGTTAAAGGCTCTGAGGAAGAAGGCGGAAGAGGGAATGCAGACTGGCAACCCAGTCGGACGCCACATGTGTCTTCGATTCTCTCTGCTGAATGGACCGAGTGGAGAGCCGTGCCTCCAGAACCCTATGCTTCTGGGTAGTGTTCTCTGTAGCTTAGCTCTTCCCGCGCATTTGGGACAGATCTACCGGGTCAACGAGTCCGGAGTTCTGATGGCTGTCGCTCATCAGTACAACGCCCTCCGCGTCATGAGACCGATCACCGTCCCTCGGTGGCAAGATCTCGAAGTCTTAATTGAATTGCAGAAGCAAGCCATCTTCTCCCCGGAGCCCCCTCAGAAATTCGATCAGTGTGTCATCCGATTTTGGCGCTCCCAGGGGCTCAGGTTGGCCGAGATCAAGCAAAAGACCACCACAGCCGCCCGCCTCCGTCTAGCCGCGCAGAGAGTCATCCCCCTGTCTCGTCATCATCGGGAAATTGAGAAGACAGAGATCAGTCGCGAGGAGGTTCTTCGAATACTCAACTTCCAAATCAAGTGCGAATCACAGCGGAACACTGCCGGATTCCGCAGAGAGCTACGCAGCGCGGCGTTGCTGGAGCATCTCTTTTGCGAACAGGACGTCAAGCCCCACTGGAAGTTGTCGCTCAGTGACAAGATGGTGAGGGATGCTGTGGACGCTGATTTGAGGAGCCTCTGGGGCCAGCGCCCCGGGAAGCGTCCCCCCAGCGCCGTGGACCTTCCGGCAGTTGTCTGGTTAGGGCAGTTGCAGAAGATGTTTCAGCGGGAGACGGTTGATTTGTGGTTTGATTACAAGCAATTGGAGATGGATGTGATTGATCTGCTGGGCGAAGATCGTGCGTCTTCGCGGCATGTCGCAGAGTTCTTTGAGAAACCTAATGGAGGTCTTTCTCAATGGATGAACTGCATGTCTGACAAGTCCAGGCTCACGGTAGTCTCCGATCATTGGAAGTCCTGGTGCAAGTAAGTCAATATCATCTACCTAACCTTTCCATCTCGATTAACCCGGCGTCATTAGGCAACTGGGAATGGTGCTCCCTCCTAATGTTCAGTGAGGCGGAGGGGCGGTTCTCATACATGTTGGCATCCACGCCCAGGCCTGACATGCTTCTGTCGTTTTGTTTCGTTTTGGTTTTGGTCAGTTCAGTAATGAATCATTCAATTTAAACACAAAATTTGCTTGAAGATATTACCGAGCATCATACCATGCCATTTTATCTTGATTGTAAGAAACACCGAAGCGATCGCCCTCCAAGGATGATGTCCACCACCGCCACAAGCTGTCCGCACCCTCATCATCTGGATGGACACCAACATCGTTCTACTTTCCCATGGTGATGCTAGACTCTGATTCATGCCTTTCGGACCGCAAATCGACTAGGGCATTGAGGCTTCATCATGGACGTCGCCTATTCTCGTTGTGAGGCAATATTTTGCCATGTCATCCCTGCTCCAGCAAATGCACTCTTGAACAAATGACAGAAAGTCATATGCATCTTGTCTTCAACATTCTGAAGCAGGTTGCAAACGGCAATGCTTTAGGTGAAAGACATTACCTCATTTTTCTCATCCGAAGCCACTCCTTATGTCGCCCTTGTTCTGTTGGGATTATAAAGATGCAAGACAGTCGCTCAACGCGGTACCGCAGCTTGTTAAATAAGTAACCTAGTACTTTACATTTCGACATGCACATCACAAAGCCAGCATTGATGCCATTCCAGATTCATGAAAGTCACTCAAGTGGGTACCCTAAGAATGATCTCAATCCTACATGTGAAAGCTCCCGCAAAGTCAAAGACTCAAGTTGATCCTTTCAGCAAGCATCCAAACGCTTCTACAGAGGCAGCATCGTCACTAGGGCGCACCTCTTCCTTAAATGAAAAGCGTTATTGGTATCTCTACCGGAATGATTTCAAACTTACTTCTACATTCATCAGCGACTGTTCTGCTTGCCCATATCCAGTGATGGCGAAGTCAACAAAGTCCAAGCAGCGGCGGCTAGCCAACGACCAACGGAGGGCAGCACAGCCTCGATTGCAGCCGCACAAGTCAAAATCGAAGCTGCAAAAACCTCCAGCTGCCTCTAATCCAGCATGTCATCTTCTTCGACTTCCGCGAGAACTCCGTGATGCCATCTTCGACCTCGGAGACCTTTTACCTAAGCGGCGCATGATCCAAGTCTTCAGAGATCGACACTTTGTCCGGGATGAAGACGATGTGTCCGAGGACTCTGATGATTCCGACCGGGATCCTGAGATCGAGGCGATGAAAGAGGCCATGCGAAGACTACCTCGGCAAAAAAGCCCCGAGGTGAAGATTGACCTTTTCCAGGTCTGTCGTCAGCTCAGAGCGGGAACCTTGGAGTTCCTCTGCGACAACAATGCCTTCAATTTCCAGTTCTGCCCGGGAGCTGGCAAGAAGGCGCAGCGAGACGGATTCCACAAGCCCCACGACGCCATGGTTCTCCTTCAGCCGCACTTCATCGAGTTCCTGGAGCTGATTCGGTATATGCGCATTGACATTTGCCAGGAGGGCGTTGACTTTTGCGGAACTCGGTTGACGACACATCTGGCGCGCCACGCTCACCGATTGGAGAAACTCACCATCTGGTCCTGCGAATTCGATGTGGACGGCTTCAAAGATGGGCGACCCGCGATTCTATTCCTCAAGCACCTGGCCGACATCAAATCGCTCAAAGTCGTACGGATTTCCCAGACTTACCAGGATCCCGTCGAGATGGAGTTCATCGCTCGGAAGTTCGCTGCCCATGTCGGATGTCGAGTGGAGTATGTCTGTGATGGAATGGGCCATAGGGAGGGTGAATGTCGCGATCTGCCCGAGTCTCGAAAGGAAAACTTCTCATGTGTAGGTGGACCACCGCATGTCGATAAGACGACGAAAGAGGAGCAAGATGGCTACCAGGTGATGGCTTGTGAATTGAAGCCGACTTATCTCTATCTATTGTATCATGTCATTCTCGCGTTTGATGCGGGAGTGGAAGTTGGTGGGCAGGACACTGAAGGCCAGGCCAGTGAAAGGGACATTTGAGTTTTATGGGCCATGACCGTCGTAGTGGTGTAGTGTCTGCGGTCTACTCACCTGGCTATTCTTACCATCGCAGTTTGAGGCTTTGATAACTGCTTGCGAATTCATTGAATTATTCATGCTTTCGCAAAAACGATCTTTCCCATAAAACCCTATCTCATTGGTAACATTGAAGTTCCTCTTCCCATCTAACGTTTTTCATACTTTCGTATGGCGCCTGCGAACACACATTATTGACTTGCTACCGTATGACTCTGAAGCGTATGGTGCAGACGTGAGACATTCCTTTGGTTGCTTTCACTCAGACTCTGGAGAATCTTCGGGGTCACAGCTTGAAGGGCGCACAAGCGCTTGTCATGCTATCAAATCACACAAAGAGATGAATGAACCGAACAGAATGATCCTTCTGGAATGGTCTTTAAGTACCAACTTCAGCTACAGATAAGGCAACTTGGTAGTATTTGTAGAAAGCCCTCCCGTCTCTCCGGTTGATGCAGTCGATGTTTTCTCTCAACCACTTGCTTTCCTTCAACATCCGGAATTGCCAGGTCACCAAAGCTGCAAAGCAAAATGGCGAAAAGACGTCATCACAAGAATCCCGGCAAAAAGCCTTCATCGGTTAAGCAGAAGACCAGAGCCGGCAAGCAGGGACAGACCAGAACCTTGAAGAAAGCTCAGTTGCGACCAGCGAGCCGATTCCTGCAACTTCCCCCAGAGCTTCGTGATCTTATTTACGACTTTACTGGCTCCCTTCCCAGAAACAAGACATTGGTGGCCAGTGGAAACATTACAATCACCGTCCGTCACACTGCCACCGGCCCTTACAGATTCACCGACCGTCACTTCATGTTTCCGCAGACTACTCTGAAGCGTCCCTTGCTCCAGATCTGTCGACAAATCCAATCAGAAGCACTGGACTACATCGGTCGACACAATCGTTTCGTCATTGATGCCCCGATGCTGTCGCACAAGCCCAGCTCCTGGAGATCGTCATTCCTACTTCCCATCTTACGCTCGATTCGGCGCCTTCGACTGAATGTCAAAGACCTTGCACTAGGAGACGACGGACCCAGACTGATTGAGAACTTCTCAAACCATGCAGTCAATCTTCGGACCTTGGATATCGCTTCGTTTGGTCATCTTGGTACCATTCCCAGAGCCTTGGCGCTCTCCAGGATTCTGCAACTGGTTGAGGCAACTCCATCACTCAAAACGATCACCTTGGACGGTGAAGAAATGGGCACAGAAATACTTGCATACGCGTTCGAGTGGGAACTTTTGCTTCGTACACGTCTTTACATAGATATTGATGGCATTTATTTTCCGGGACACGTATATTGATGGAGGAAGTCCCGGCCCATGCTACCGGCAACGAGATCATGGCAGCGATCCCTTTCGTACGAGGTCTCGGTCGGATGAGATGCTGGCCTGTGCTAGGCAGCTGCCGTCCGAGGTAGATGACTGGTACTTTTTAAAGGGGTTGGTAGCTCTTTAATGTGGTTGATAGTAGGCCTTTCTTAGGCTTCTGTCAATTGGGAAGGTCAAATACTTGCATGTTCTATGGCTAGCCAAAACTGATACTCTAAAGTACTGATAACCAATGTGTTCAACTTTGATTGCAGTGTTGCGACCTCAAATTCTCTTTCAATCACACACGCCATACACATCGACAATATACTGAGAATGCCACGGAATGAGTACCCTTCCAGTCTCTATTGCTTTTGGCATCCAACATGGAAATTTAATTACATGTAGCCATACCTAATGTACACCACCCCAGATCAACTGAAGAAGTTTCTTTTCTTGGACTTGCTTGCATGCTTCCTTCCTGCCGTCGTATTAGGTTGAGCTGCGGGTGAAGCGGGGATTGGAGCAGCGGCCGGTGGTGCCGCAGCAGGAGCCCCCGGAGGAGCCGGCCCAGCGGGAGCGGAGGCGCCAGCAGGTGCAGACGGGGGAGCCATCGCGGGTGGACCAGAAGGGCCCGGCGGCATCAACGGCAGCTGCAAAGGAGGAGCGCTCAACGACGCAATTCCCATTCCAATAGACCCTGCAGCTCCACCAAACGCCATCATGGCTCCTGATAGACCCTCAGCTGGCAGTTTCGAAAGAACGACTTGGCCGAGAGCTCCCGAGAGCATGTTCTGATTCTTGAAAGACTGAATAAGTCCGGCTGTGGATCCAGTCTGATCGAGCATCGTTCGCTGTAGCATCGTGGACATGACCATAATCTTCACACTCTTGGCCAGCGTCTCGGCCGTCTGCTGGAGAGCGATTCCATCGGTGATCGAGATCGGCTGGGTGGTGGAGATATCGGTGCGTGCTTGAGCCAGAGCATTTTCCACTCCCTGCATTGCCGGTCCGAGGGCTTGCGTGCTAACCGGATCACCCGATACACTCTGATATTTGTTAGTGTGTGTTCATGTTCAATGAATGGCCTTCAACACCTACCCGGACTGCAGCGTCCAAATTCGACGCTGCCACAGAGATGAGGACGAACGAACTTTGGATGGTTCGAACGTCCTGTCCGTTTTGAGCGACGGCTACCCCCAACTTGAGCATGAAAATGCTCCATGTGAGAATAGAAACCCTCATCCTCACTTCGATCGCTAACCAGAGCGAAGAAAAGCAGAATTAGACAGAGAAGACCGAAAATCAAAATCGAGAAAGAGAACCAAAGATAATTATCTATTCAACTGCGAACCTTGCCCAACTCCCTGGATGTCAGGGTTGAGTTGAGGCTCTCACAAGCTTATAATAAGAGCCCAGCAGATGCGACCCCAGTTTTCCTCTGACCCGCATCCAAGTGACATTCTTGGAAGAGCTTGCTCCAGACGCCTCAGACCTTGGGACGCCGAAGCTTCCGTTGCCGTTGGCTCTAATCGTGAGAGACTGCGGACACAGCCGGGGCCAAGATCTCTGGTCCAACAGCGCAAGGGAGTGGCATGCTCGGACCCGAATCCGACCTGGGGCCAATCCCATTGAGGGTGTTACGGAGCTCCGATGGGCGTCGTAGATGAGATGAAACTGTTTCCCAAGGTGCCGTTCGCTTGGACACCTGCCACTTTTGGGAACTGACAGGAGACTTTTCACATTGTGAGTTTGCAGAGCCGGTCTGTGCCCTCGCAGTATCGTTCCAGTAGGATGGATTCATACACACAAAAGAGGTTAGGTGCCAGTTCATGCATTCCCAGAATCTTGGGTCGATCTCCTCGCATAGTGCATGTTTTTTCCGAACTTTTCGTCTGCATGCAAGAAATGAGGCGTTGTGCCGCGGTCTAGATCTGCCAGATGATGTCAACGCCGTGAATTGCCCAATATCGGCAGTGTCCCGTCGTATCGCGGGGAGGTGTCCCGAAGAAATGACACGAGCCCGAGAGAGCGGAATCACTTGCAGCAATTTTCATGTGGCGGGGTGAATGTGGTGGCTGCATTTGTTTAAACTTCTTCTTCTCTTCTTAAGCCTCAGCTGCCAAAGCCGTTCGGTCGTTCAAGTCAAATGAGTTTACCTAACAATCTTTCTCAAGCTGTCACGTTCGCATAGAGTTAAGTGACAAGCGTAACATGATTAAACTACGTGGCCACTCTCTTCGAGTCGCAATCTTCTCTTGAGATTCAATCACAATTCCAAACCGCAGATCATGTCACTGGGCAGTCTTCCAGCCACATTGGAGGGTGACACATAATGAGGTGCAAAATGCGAACCCGACGCACGTGGGCTTGTGCACTCATCTTCGTGTTTGGTGTTGTATTACTTCCCATTTAGGACCCTGAAGCCCAATCTCCACTCTTTACGGATCTTCAAACACGTTAGGATCCCTCGACTAATGTAGCAACATGATCACTCGGCTACCCTTGTCAGTTTTCAGCCGCCTTGGCGATTGACATTCGTTCTGGCCATTCACGTGTTCTGCTCAGCCCGGATAATTTCCTCTCGGGGAGTGTTTGCCTGTTTCTCCCTGTCTCCGAACCGGCCCAGATGCCTGCCAGGATGCCAGACGCAGAAGACGGCGATGGCAACAACCATGGTGATCCCTTCAAATACCCAGAACATCCATTCGTGCCCCATGGTGTAGCCCTCTGGGCCCTCGGCAAATTCTATCATCCGGTATATGCACCGAATCTGCGGCTCCGTTCAGAAATGGCTCGAAATGCGATGGTCAAGATACAATTTGTAGGGTCCACATACCAGAATAAGAAAACTTGAGATGTATACCGCTTTGAGAACGTCGAACCATCCAGCCGGAGCCTCGGGTACAGCCATCATGCGAGACAACTTGTGATAACGCAAAAGAATACATATGTATGTCGAAAATACCAAAACCTGAAGCGCAAGCCCGGCAAGCAGAATCTTCATAGCGATGTCGCTCAATGGGCCAACCCAGCTGTTGGCGCTGGCCATGGAAGATCCCGAGGACTGAACACAGAGACATATGATGTCGAATGTCACATATATTCGCGTAAGTAGCCTTGCTGGGACATTAAAAATTCTGTGCCTCGAAGGCGGTAGCACAGCGCGGATGAGTTGGCCGATTAGGAGGTAGTTGCCAGCGGCGACGAAAAGGGGGGCGAGAACGATCAGAGAAGTGCTTGTCGCGAACACACCCTGCATAGGAAATCTGTCAGTTTCAGTTCCCGTCATGAGATAACGTCGAGCCGCAAAGAGTCCCAAGGCCAACTAACAATATTCTGGTGATCTTGCGTTGAGTAGCATCTCATCGCATAGCCGACCACTTCTAAACAGGCACCGATCGGGACACAGATAAAATACCAAGACCGGTATTTGAATGCCGTGAGGTACGTGATCCAAGCAAAGACAGCTATGTAGAGAATCGTTCCCACAATGGCCAGCGGAAGCGACGGCTCATACAGCCACACGCTCCAGTCTTCCACAGCGTCCGCCATATTCAGAGAAGTTCCTGGGCTGTTCAGAAAAGGAGTCCCGACGTAACCACTGATTCTGAATAAAATCCGAGGTATGGTTTAATGGCGCGCGATGAAAATGAAGATGAAAGCAGGATTTGTCTTTCGAGAATTACCATCAATACTAGTGCAGGAATGCTATTTGGGGGCTTTAGTAGTACACATTCACCCAGCTATCTACTTCCTTCGGTACGAGGGAGTACGCGTCCTAGTCTTGGCTGTCATTCTTCCACATGTGCGATCTCCAGTTGCCAAGGCATCAGGCACTCCCAAAGTACAACACTTGTGCGGCGCAAAAGTACACATACTCGAGCTCAGCAATGTCAGGTCCGTCAGTTCATTGCCGAACTAAACGAACCCTCAGCCTGCAGTGAATGCCCTCAAATTCTCCAAGTCAACTCACTTGACCGATTCAAGATTCACAGATCTCGGTTCGCATCGTGAGCCCTTTAGAGCTGTCCATGCGAATTACGCAGGTGAACCTATGCTGAATACGACGAGCACAAAGTTCTTCCTTATGTGCGATTTGAGTCTGTTAAGTTCTCACGCGATGTGGTGTCTTCCCCAAAATTCCAGAAGCGCTTTCCGGCGCCCGAGTTGCTTGATGACAATGCAATAGAGCGGCGCGGGCGGTCGTCGCTGCCAATGAGACATCCAAACATTTGCAGCTGTCAGTGGATCTTGCCATTCCCTGCTGCGCCTCGTTCTTGACCATGGCCAGCTGCTTAAGCGAATGCGATGAAAACGAAATCTCGATTTCATTGTTGCACCCTGATGTCTTCTGGGCACCATTCAGGCTTCGTACCACTGATCAATCACGTGGACCATACTCATGCCCAGCCATGGTTGCGCCTGGTACACGAAGCGACCTCCAGGTTGCTGTGCAATCTTCAGTGAGCCGCATCCATCATACAAGCTCTCTTGCACTCAGTAAAGGGCCTGTTTTCGTGAGGCTGTCCGATTCATTCAAAAGTGGAACAACCTTGGTATCCTCGACGGCGTACCGGCTCACCTGGATCATCATGCGGATACCAGCCACTGGCTGAACTGCGCCACCGCCATGTTGGAATCGGATGGTTCCATCACCCCTGGTGCTGGTACTTGGGACTCGTCTCATCTGACATTCAGCAATTTGATACGGCAAATCACTATCAAGTACTGATAGTTCGATGCACTCTTCAGCTTCCAGTTGTGCGCACATCGATTCGTGACCTCTTCAAGGGTACTTGGGCTGGAAAGATGAAATTTCGTTGTCCGTCAATTGGGATGGGTTCTTGTTCCTCAATATTGGGCCATACCCAGATCACCATTTCCAATAGCCAGCCAGCCACATGAACTTTAAAGTCGCCTATTTTGCTCCAGCCATACATAGTACATGCAACCCTTCGTATCGGAAATGTGCCTGATTGTCATTATATAGGTACCCATTGACCATTTGATGAGATCCAGAATTCCTTCTCCTTACCAATCTCATTGGGGGCTTTTTCAACAGACGTTCACACCACACCGCACCCATCCACTGAACCCACTCATCGACATTGCTTCTCGTGGTTTGCGCTCAAGTTTAAGAAAAGCTGAAAACAAATTATTTGAAATGGCATGGACCATCAAAGTTCTCAAGGAGAAGGTATCACGATTGGAGGAAGAGGACATCGCCCAACGAAACGTCGACAGAGAACAAAAACCAGCAAAGAGGCCCAGCGATCTTGAATACGATGCACAGAAAGGAGAGAGAGCAGCGAAGCGTGTCAAAGTGTCCAACATCCAGGATCAGAGTGACGACGAGACCTGCTGGAGAGACAGGCCAGAAACGATGGTTCTGGACAGCCGTATCAGTGGAGATTCTTCAGAGTACCTCATGGCCGCATGCCGACGCTGGCATACCGGATATCAACTATCGAAGGGACGCGAAATTAGAATGGTAGATCCCACATCGACGCATCTGACAGCACCCATCGGATTATGCAGGTGTGGTGCTTCGCTCGGGACCAAGCCGACGGCCCAACGGAAACCAAATCACAACGTGGTGAGCATCCCGCAGGTAAGAATCTGGTCACACATTGTTTTTCGTTCAATTAACTAACGACGTGTTCAGAGGCATGTTTCTGTCCTTCAGTAAGATACAGTACTCTTACTTCAGACTGCAAGAAGAACGAAAATCGGATCCTGAGGCTACGATGTCAGTTCGCCCAACGTGTGCGTTGAAGACATCATTATCAGGTCCAGTTATAACACCGGCTATACGCGCTTCGAATCTTAAGGCGCTTCGATCAACACATGCGACCATGCGACAGCGCCGTCGTGGGGGAGACGGTACCTGACATTGGGGGCTGTTTGGCGATGAGCGCGGCCATGTTCGTCACCCCCTATGGTCATCTTCCTGCTTCTTAACGGGAAGGCCATCGGGCTTATGCTCATGTGCCTAGTTTTACAAGCTGAAAGATTACGGTCCCTTGGCCGTCTTCATTGTGAGTACACTCCCGCATCTCTGCTTATCACCTACCTATCTTCTTGCGTTTCAGTCGATGATGAAAGAGTAATCTAACACACGCGATGGTGTCGTGTAGCCGATAGAGAGTCAGACGTTGGTATTTATTGGCGAGTAACTTGGCTCGATGCTCTTATTAGAATCTGCATATCGCGTGCCCTTAGTCGGATCGTGAAGCCAAGATCTGTGACTCGGCGTGACAACCGAACCCTACATCTACAGGCAGCAGAGGTTGGTGTTTTTTCAAGATCAGAGACCTCTGCCAAGGCACTTGAATCGCAGGCTATTTGAGGTGTCCGCGATGAGACGCGTTAGACAATTTTGACCACAGCATTACGTCACGGCACAGTGCCTCTTGGGGGAGACCTATGGTGTTACGGTCAGCGTAACGATATAGTATGGAACAGGGTGTGCGAGATTTATCATTACCGAAGCTTGTGCTTTGTGCCACAATTTGTCTCCCTGGCCCGCTCGTAACACCTATGTATTTTGACATCCTCTCACAAGTTACGCCTGGGCAATAATGCCTCGGATAAGGCTGGACACAACGCTCCCTGTCAGCCAAATACATTCAGTTTCATCTAGATGAACTCCCACCGGGCTTGTTGCTGCTCGCACCGGACTGGTTGCTACCCCCACCGGACTAATTGCTGCTCTTACCGGACCTGTTACTGCAACTGATTCAAGCACTCTTATATTTTGACGGCAATACCGCCGCAAGGTTAAGGTCTCAGATTACTTTATAAAAAACAGCCCTCTGGGAAAGCAACGCTAGGAACTTCTATTATCTTCATCAAAACTGTCGTTCACACAAGACGCCGGCCGTCGATCTGTTGTTCACCGTAACCTTCGCTCTGTTTCACACCAAGGCGTCGAATTCCATTTCAAGGTACGTTCATTTACAGTGATCAAATTGTTGCTGATGAGTTATCGCAGCGAGCGCGCATTTCTTTCCTACAAAGCTCAGAATGAAGTTCGGCAGCTCTATCAGTGTCCTAATAGTATTTCAAGCTGCAAGCCTAGTCACTGGTCTCTGCACTTGTCGTGCTTTTATGGCAGATGGCCCGGGGAATGATGTTGAGGGTAGTAAGAAGTGCTGCAAAGGAGCGGGGGAGAAGTTGTCCGGTAATCTTTGTGATACTTCGAATTTCGAAGCCTTCCAGAGCTGTTGTTTAAGCCAGAAAGCTTCTGAGGAGTTCACACCCACAGGTTTTGACTGTACCTTGTGATGAGCGATTATATCCCAACGGATGGCAGTGGACTACAGGACAGTAACTTTCACTTAGTTGGCATTGAAGAATAGCTAGAACTTGGCAACATGAGCTGGTTGATGTATCGTCTATTTAGAGTGAACTCACGAAAGGTTCTAGCTTCATCCTAGAAATTGTAGTATCTCAAAGTCACATGTAAAATGCTTCAAACAGCTCTGCTTACAATATCCCGACTCGTTGCCCTCCTCAACCTCCAATCAAACTCTTTCACAGGCAGGTATTGCTAGTTTTTAATATTCTGTCAAGTAGTCAGGGACTTGGCCAGACGGGCCATTCCACAGTAGTGAAAGCGTGCAGATTTGTGCTCTCATAATGACTTGCAGGTTACTAGAAAACTAAAGCTTTTATCACTCCTTTCTGGCCCCAGTCCTCGCATATGAAAATTCAGATCTTTCGAGACATCATTGAAACATGTCTCGACGTTTCAATGTCTTACTATGCCGCCCTTCAAATCCTCAGTCTCGAAAAGAGTCCCAACCCAACCCCCTGGTCAGTAGCCGCCGTGATGTCAAGCTCAAATTAATCACTCGACTCCGGCATCACGCAGTCACTCGCTCGCTTTCATTGGGCAACCTCGGGTCCCACAGGCATGTTCATGGGCCCCTTACCTATGCCTCGGCCGCTGATGATAGAGTGTGTGATTGCCCATTCTTTTCTCTTATTTCCGCGCACACGCAGATGGCTTTCAGGTCTTTACTCGCCCCGGCATTAATGCATTCATGCGCCGCAGCGCGCTGGTCTCCCTCTCATCGAGGCCGTGGCGGGCTGTCGGGAGGGGGTGGATTCTAATGGAAAGGGCCTGCTCCTTACCCATCCACAAAAGCAGCAACACGCGTTTTCCGCCGGTGATCAGGCCACGGGTACTACGCCCGATAACCCCAGCCTACGTTGCGCGCGCTAATTAGGTCGGACCATGGGCTGGGTGTGTTGTCGCCCGTGGCAGTCCCGAAGGAAGAGTCGTCTCGAATGCCGTTTGCGCGAACTGCCTTACAGGCGACCTGTAGCCTCCGATGGATTTCCCTTTCCTCTGAGAAGCCCATAGGTTCATGCCGGCCCGGCCCGGCCCAGCCAATCCGACGTCGTAGCAGGCCCATATTGTAAGGAACGATCTGCACCAACCAAAGTTCAGGTCCAGCCGCACGCCCTCCAGGTCCATGGTCTCTCTCGCGATGTGCGCCTTCATTTCAGTGTTTCTCTATTTACAGCGACGTGGCTCCAATTGGGACTTGAGGAGACAAAATGATCTGTGTGATGGGCAGATCAGCAGGCGCAATGTAGTGAGATGCGTTGATTGTGAAATGGTCCCTAGTTTCTCGCATGCACTCCTGCCCAAAAGAAGAACACCACCTACCTACCTCGGTATTCAATGCGAAAAGTAGTGGGGCCTGCACGTCGACGACTTCGTGCTGTGTATTACTGGATTCGATATTGAAAATCAGGAGCTGACCGACGGTGGGCCCAATAGTTCGACGCTGTGTCACTTTCTTATCATTTGGTTGGCGATTAGCAATCGCAGCTCGTTGCGTCAAGGTAGGCTTTAATATGCCACGCCAAGCGCAACAAATGTGACTGCGTAAAAAATGAAAAATGACCTGCCGGCAAATATTACTGAGACAAGATTGATGTGAAGGAAAGCGAGTGTTGAGCAGCTTGAGTCTAGGTAGGTTAACCCCAGGCTCCCCAGCCTCACTTCCTTTTCTATGACACTGCTCGGTCGACGATCGGTTCCGAAGTAGCTTCAACCACAAATAATTCCGACAGTTCGACGTCACTATACGAGCATCCGCCACGAGCAGAACCCCAGAAAGTCAAGATCATGACCGACACAAACACCAATCCGGTCAGTTCCGCGCCGGCGAATCCCGTCGTCCTCAACGATGCCGATGCGAGCCCGGAAGCAGCAAAACCTACGGTCAATGATGATAGCCACATCGTGTCAGTTTTGCGCCAAATTCTTGAAGGGCTGGACAAGGCTGAGGAGGGTGTATACGATGCAAATATGCTTCACGCATCGATCTCTGAACGGATGGCCGAGGGCACTCAGGAGGGCCTCAACATGAAAGCTGATGATGGCCGTACACTGCTTCACATTGCAGCTCAACGGGGGTTCTTAGAACCAGTGGAGAGACTCGCCAATATTGAAGCAATGCTGAATGCCCGGGACGACGAGGGAAACACCCCTCTGATCGCAGCGTGCTGGGGAAAACACTTGGACATCGTCGAGCTTCTTCTGGCCAAGGGGGCCGACTGCAACATCCTCGATAACGACGACTGGTCACCCCTCTTCGTAGCGGCTAGACAAGGACACAGTCGTATGTTCGAAAGGCTCTGGAAGACCCGCGAGTGGGATCTCAACTTCTCTGACAAGTTAGCCCGCATGACTATTCTACACGCTGCCGCTTGTGGAGGGGACAGGGAAATCGTGCAATTCCTTCGAGACAAGGGAGCAAAGCTTGACGTTCGTGATAAAGACGGCTGGACGCCACTCATGACATCAATTATGACTGAAGAACGACATGCGATGGATGAAATTCTCAAGCAGAAGGATGACGAAGACGTACAGCTCGAGACTCTAGATGATGAGGGGTGGACACCCATCATGAGAGCGGCCGAGAGGAAATTTTGGTATGGGGTCCGTGCCTTGGTCAAAGCAGGTGCGAAGTGTGACAGGTCAGAGACTTCTAAGACAGCGGTCCCAAATTCAACATCGGCCGTGGCGCCAGGTAAGTCGCAACGAAAAGACATCTGCCGAAAGCGATGATGAATTGACAGCCTACCTACAGAAGAAACCACTGCCTTGCACTTTGCCGTCCGGGAAAAGAATCTCGAAATGATTCGCTTCCTTCTTAAGAATGGCGCCAACGTGAATGCTCGAGATCACGAGGGGCATCAACCATTGCATCTCGCCTGCATAACCAGAGACCAGGATAGTCGCGAAAATAGTATATCTGACTCGGAGATAAATACTCCGACCGATCAGGAAACAGAAGAACCCAACATTGGCGCCGATTCCGTGGGACCCATTAATGTAATACGCCTCCTGCTAGAGAATCAGGCAGAAATAAAGGCGGAGACGGACAACGGTAAAACGGCAATGGAGCTTGCATTTGATTGTGGTCATGATGATAGAGGGGAAGTAATCTTCGATGCTTTTGCTAAAGCTCATGCGGAGGGTCTTGACACTGTCATATGGGCAGCTGGAAAAGCAGAAAGACATTGGATTGCGACATCCCTCTTCAAAACACAGTTCAAGGAGTCTTCGGAGGGCTGGTCTGTCAAGACGTCAGAAGGCTGGACTGCGATCGAGTGGGCAGCGTACGCCAGGGAGCCCAGAGTACTCTGGCTTCTAATCGCCAGTTCTCCGCAGAGCGGGGAAATTAAGAGAGCTCTCAAGTCTGCAAAGGCTATCGCTTTGGGGTCCAAGAATCAGCCAGAAATTTCATCTCTGTACCCAGAGAATCAAGAAAATAACCAGGCAAGTGGCACAAAGAAGGGTAACAAGGGTAATAGCGGGCAAGAGATACAAGATATCATCAATAACCCACCCACCGGGCTGATATGCAGGGACAGCTCAACTTACAGTCGGCTGAGGTGTGAAGACAAAGTTTCTTCGGACAACTATAACGCTACAATTGTTCAATTTTACAAGACGCAAGGGAAATTCGATAGCATCATCAGGCCTCAAACTATCAGGGAGACCGTTTACGGCCATGGGCCAGCAGAGATTATGAAGAGGGTGGTGGAGCAATTGAAAAAGTTGGCGAGTCCACATTTGGAAGAGTTGAAGGAAAACGGCACCGTTTCAAGACAAAATCCAATATTCATGGACCGGGCGGTGAAACCCAAGTTCACTTGGATTCATCTGCCTGCGACTAACGTAAGTTCCTACTCTGCAACATCAATATCATGAATGATGCAAATAACTGTGTATAGATGGTCTGGATGGATGTAGGTTTTCTCTGGCCTTGCATTCGCATCACATAGCAAACAGGTACTTACTAGATTCAAGCACTTACTACAGAGAATCATGAAAGACGAAGGCGAACCTGTAAGTCACTTCAATCAAGCCAAGTCATTTTTCAAAGACAGCTGGATCGAAGTGCCGGACAAAGTTTCTGCGTCGAGGATGATGAGGCCTCGCTTCGTCTCACACGACACCATCATGCCCGACACTCTATCTTCAGTAGGAATTGGTACTCAGACTGAAGACGCAGAAAGCCTTCCCAAAAGACAATCCGATGATGACACAGACCAAGAGAGAGGCGCAGGTGAAGATGTGAATAGTGGAGATGATATGGACGTAGGGGAGTCAGCAAAGCAAGAACAGAAAAGTAAGGATGAAGAAGCTACATCAGCGCCCTCTGGAGCCGCAACAGCTATCTATGTGAGTGGTTCCTCTCTTTCGCATTTCTTATTCAATCTCACGGATTGAAAGATGCCATTTCTGTCATACTCCTTCCAATGTGCGGAAGAGGCTATCGAGCCTTCTCAGCCCCAGAAACAAGAGGGGGAGGGTCCGCCGAGACCCGCCGAAACAACGACAAAAGCCAACCCTGCACCAGTAGGTCAGGGAGACAGAAAGATGGGACACAAAAGGAGGATCAATTACATGAACAAGGTCGAGCAAGATGAGGATCCAGAGCACCAGGTGATGTCAGAGCAAGCGACGAAACTCGTATACGCGAAGAAGCTCCTCGAAACGCGAAAGAAGTATGAAGGATTGCTGGATGAGTATAAGAAAAGGATTGTCCATGGATCTTCAACTCTCGATGAGTCGTATTACCACTTTGGAGAAGACTCGGAATCTGCCAAAGACAGGAACAGACGCAACATGTCTCAAGTGGCAACTGGAAGTTGGCTAAAAGAGCAGGAGCAAAAGAAGAAAGCTGTAGAGCGAAGCATGAAAGATAACGAACAAGATGCAGCACAACAGGAAGATGAGAAGTTGGTGCAAACCCAAGGACAAGATGACGAAGCGCAAATGAAGCAAAAGCTAGGGCCATACTGGCTCTTGATACGAGTCAATCAGATATGGATCTGGACACTGAACGACAGTATGTCATTGATACAGGTTGAAAGATCCCGCTAACGTGAATACACTTAGAATGGTTGATATCTGCATCTTCACATCCAATCGACGATGGTGAAGACGAGCTTCTGAATGGCATACTCGACCGTCTCGAGAAGCAGAGAGAGGCTGGTGGAAGCGACTCGCAACCAGGATCGACTGCTGAGATGAGCCAACTAATTGTCGACTACTGTGTTGATGCCTACGAGAGGAAGCCCAAGGCGCATGGTGACGACCGGCCAGAAGGTTGCAGATTATCCAATTTTCCATCCATCCGCCAGGTGTTTTCGAAGTCTATCAATTTTATTGTTTGTGATAATGAGGTATTCTCGGAAACAGTCATGTGAGCTAACATTCCATCAGGCAAGAGATGAAGCAACTCTGTCCGTACAGTTCAGTAATGTGACAAAGGAATTGAGGGACAGGCTGTATGGAAACTCTAAAGAGCTCAAAAAAGCTGTCATGGATAAGAAGCTCGCTAAGGCCACTGCTGAAGCTAAAGAGCTTTCAAGTAGTGTGAAAGACATTCTAGATGAACTCAGCATGCTTGAGGCAATAGTTGAGTATCAGCAGGATGTTCAGAAGGCCATGAAGAGGCATTTTGCACCGAAGGCAAACGGGACGCAGAACATTCTGGAGACGGAGTACACTGCGACTTACGTCATCAATGACATCAAGAGATTGTATAGTGTCGCGGCAAGAGTACACACAGCGGTAAGTCTTCTCATCGTTCTGAAGGCATATTCGTAACATCAATTGTTACAGGTCAACACCACAGTCTCACTTCATCAAAGCGAAACTGCAAACATACAGGCAGAACTTTCGATCCAACAGGGCAGAGTACTTATGGTGTTTACCGTGGTAACCATCTTGTTTGTGAGTCATCCTCAACTCCTTTTGTTAAGCGCTCCCGTCGCCCTGGCTAATTCAATGTAGTTGCCACTTTCCTTTCTGACATCACTCTTTGCTCTCGATGTCGCCTCTTTTCAGCAAGCACCTCCTTGGGCATTGGGTGTTATATGTATGTACATCATCAACATCAAGCTGGCATCTACTAACGAATCGGGGTTTAGTCTCAGTATCTACAGCATTTTTCATCCCGACGGTCATCGCTGCTTTTTCATGGGAGCGGAGCAAAGCATTTCTCCGCAAACTGCTCTCGAATCCAACTCAGGATGAACGTAGTAGATCCAGCTCAGACCCAGGACAATCCATAGCTTCTGTTCAGGGAGTGCCTCAAAGACCTACCATCCCTGTCATTTCTCTACTAGCCAGAAGGCAAGCACAACGACCGGACGTAGAGAAGGCAGAGGTCAAAGACGGTGGCCCGGCCCTGAATGAAACAAAACGCAGCTAGATACCATGACGGAGTATCTAACCTGGGAATGGTCCAAAGAACAAGTATTTACGCATCAAGTTGAACAATTATTCATGAAGTTTCGGGCTATGTATAAGATCAAGTTAAAACTCGCAGGGTCTGAAATAATGGCAGTCTATCTGACGGCAAGGATGATTTTTCTTGCAATTGGAGCTCCGGCTGGCCTCGAGCTCAGGTTCTGCAGTGATTTTACCAGTTGGTCCGTCACAAAGTTTTATCTTTTCAGTTGTGTTTGGATGTCCAATACTCGTACTGTTCTGCTCATGACTGCATTTGGACTGAGCTCGCGCGAATCCACCTGGGCTTACCTTAATCAAACATGCCCTTGTCACGGACACTCACTCTGTTCACTGGCGACATTTCAGGCTGATTAAATCGTAGTAATCCAGAGCTTTCGCGTCCTGACTGCTGGCGGCAGTAATGACGAGTTTAGATGCTTGGACATCAGACCTCATACTGACTCACCAGTACTTATGCAAGATCTCGAACGTACAATTTGGAAGAGTAGTCTCAAGAATATCATTAGCATGGTCCAGTTCAAGACAGTGGGTAATTTTCATAGAGGCAGTTGGGTGATTTCTCGGTGGCATAGGTGATCACAAGATCCAATGCGGAGTATTCAAAGAGCCCTGCTATCAACACCCCGACTCCTAGCCCTCCTCAACCTCCAATCCTCCTCTTCATCCTCCAACAACCTCTGCCCAGGCAACCTCACAGCCCGATCCAACGCAACAGGCAGCCCCCTGTGCCGCCCCCTCAACATAACAAGGCACAGCACAAGCTTGCTCCCCGCATGCCATCCACCCGCGAAACTCATCGCGTCATTCGGCAACCCAACCGAAATACCCACACACCCATACGCCGAGACAACCTCAAACACCACATTGAACACAGAAAAGTGCACCGGGTCCTCCAAAAAGTGCGACGTCTCCATAATCACAATCAGAAGCACCGCAAGCGTCAGCAGCCAGAGGTCGTGCGCCAACTGCCCGCGGATCTGCTGACTGACGAAGCTCGTCCGGGACTCATACCCGTTAGGGCCGCTGGCGGGTCTGGCGGCGCCGACGCCGGCGAAGCTGAGGTTTCCTCGGAAGAAGTCCGCGATGATGTTGCCGCCGGTGGTGTGGTGCTTCTTTTCGGATGGTTGGAAGGGGTTGAGGTGTTGCTCCTCGTCGTCGGCGTAGATTCCTAGGGAGCGCTCCTCGTAGACGTTGGAGTGGCGCATGGTTATTACGACGGGGTAGACGGAGATGTACATCATGATGACATACAGAACCTGGAGACCGGGGTAGGCGGAGGAGATTGGGATGAGGTAGAAGCCGCCGGAGCGAACAGCTGAGAAAGATTAGTCTAGATTTGGATACGTTCATGATGGAGATAGCTTACCAAGTGCCTGGAACAAGCCATCCAAAACCCTCGCGCCCACAGGAATGGCCTCAATAACTGGGTTGCCAATGTTCAGCACCTCGAACGCAACCCAATCGATGCCGTTGATCAGCACAACCATGAAGAAAAGCCACCACGTCGGCCGTGACGGGAAGAGGTTGGTGTACACCCTCCTCGGGTACTTCAATATGAACTCCAGTGTACTCTTCAACTCCACACAAGTCCCCTCTGCCGTAGTAAGTCTCAGCACCTTCAACACCGACCAGAAAATCAGCCTCAAAAACAGGGGATACGCCGTGTTTCCCGCTAAGATGAGCAGACCCATCGTGATGAGCACAAAGTACGCCTGCTGGAACGGCACAACATTCGCATCAAGCAGCGACATGCCCGAGTTGTTGAACGCCGAGATGGCGAAGAAAATGCCCGCCCACCACGGATTCGCGCCGTTCGACGTCGCCGTCGTCGGCATGTTGTTCGCGATCCACGCGCCCAGGGCCACACCTCCGAGGACCTGCCAGAGGATCGAGTAGAGCGGGACGACCACCGAAAGCAGCCGGAGCGCGCGGTACTCGTGGCCGCCCAGGCGGGATCGCTCAGCGGCTGTGAGGGAGTGGAACTGCGCGTTGCGACCTTCTTTCGACGCGCTCAAGATGGAGAGCCAGGGGCGTGTGGGCTTCGTTTTGCTGGAGACAGAAGCCGTCGAGCGGCGAGTGATGTTCTCAGCCTCCCAGGTGACATGGGAGCTCTCCACGGCCCGAATACGCGTCGACACCCCGTCACCCACCACACCGGCACCACTCGCCTCCGCCGCCTTCTTCCCGGGACCATGGGAGATGGGCAAACATCCTTCTCCCTCCCTCATCTGGTCCCTCTCCCTCTCAGCCTCGACAATCTCCCGGAACCGCTTCTCAAAGACGTGCTTGCGCGCGAGCACAGTCCAGATGGACACCCAAATCGTGCTGCCGACGATGATGAGCAGCCACAGCATGACCTGCTGCCAGACGGTCATCTGGCTGAGGTTGACCGTGTTCAGACCGGCCTCCGTGATGGCGGAGACAACGAGAAACAGCGAGTCGACATAGCTGATGCTCCCGCGCGGGTTCGAAGAGGCGTAGAAGACGGCCGAGGCGAGGAGGGACGTGCCGATGAAGTAGGCGTAGTGGAGCGTGATGAAGTTCAGCGGCGGGAGGAAGGATCGGATCCCGCTCCTTGGTGAGCTTCGAGGTGCGGGGACATCATGAACTTGGTCTGAGATGCCGTTCTCGTCGCCATGTGGATGTCTCGACGGATTCGTCATCGCGAGAGTGAGAGTGAGACCCCCGGTCCAGCCCTACATCCGCCCAGCCGGCAGCAATTTAGACTTTTGACGCCGCCAAGCGCGTTGCGATCTAGCCAAGAACAAAAAAGATCTCGCAGATCTGCACGTCAAGTTTCTCTCGTTCCTGGTCCCTACCGCGAAAATGAAAAAAAGGCAAACAACCGCTATCCGCTACGACAGGTGCATCCCGTCCTCTGCTTTTGTTTTTTTTTACCCTTTTTCCATCCCACATAACGCTTTAACCTCACAAATTGTCGGTGAGAGACAAAGCCTTTTTTCAGGGGTGGCCAGGGTGCCACAATAGACCCCCCTCCCGAGTCATTCGTCCAAACAAATTACACGTGCGGGAGCAGCGCACTAAGACGCGGACGCCGTCTGTTGAATTCATCTCGCTTGGCGGCGCGCCCCGCTGAAAGTTTGTTTATTGTCTTCACCGATCGCGCGGGTGGGTGGTTGACCGAGCCTCACCGACGACCAACTCAACTTCAGTCCTGTTGTTGATGTTGGATGTTGCTTCTGCGCAACTCAAAACACTGATAGATACGATTGAAATTTTCCTCTTGTCGCCTACCAAATCTGATTGAAGACTTCAACCGCGCCGTTTATCCGGAAAACCCCCCAGTCGGGCGGTTCTGATGCTGACTTGAAACAGACCAACCCCTGAGCCGACGAAGCGAACCGCGACGACTCCCAGTCAGTCATTCTCACTATCAAGCAATGGATTCACTCATGTCACTTCCCAGGCACATTCATCAAAAAAAAAGACTTGGAAAAGATTCCGGGGCAAACCAATTGATTCAAACACCCTACTCAAGAACACCCAGCTACCCGTCGCCAAAAGACACCCAAAGCCCAGCCCAAGAAAGGATGAACCAAGCTCCTTCGTCCTTGCCTTTTTCTCGTCTCGCCAGATCAGATAAATTGATACAGTCCATGCCATGCTCCAGGAGTCATTCATAAAACACCATGGGAATAATAGAAACAATAGGAAAACAAAGAAACCACCGCCCCTTTAAAAGAGAGAGAACCCTGAGAGATTCCCATCTTTCGTTTGCAACATCGTAAGACATATCAAGCTGCCGCTTAGAAGCCGAGGAGACCATTGAAGGTGGTCGCAACAGCCTCGCTCTTGTCGCCGGAAGCGAGGATCTGGGCCTTGGCGTCGAGGCACTGCTGGTGGGCGGCGTCGTTGGCACCGCAGACGTTGATGAGCTGGTCGCAGATTCGGTTGGTGATGATGTTGGGGTTGAGGGCGTCCTGCTGGCCCTGGGCGACGAGGGGGTCGGTGGGCAGGAAGGTGCCCTCGGTCGCCTTGCGGCCGGCACGGCCGAGCTGGAAGTCCATGGTGGGCGTGCACTTGCCGAAGTCGGCTCCTCCGGTGGCGGCTCCTCCGGTGTTGGCGTTGCCGGTGTTGCCGGTGTTGCCAGTGTTTGCGTTGTTGTTGTTGTTGTTGTTGTTGTTGTTTCCGGTGTTGGCATCCGCGGTGTTGTTGCTGGCGTTGCCGGTGTTGGCAGTGTTACCAGTGTTGGCGTTGTCTGTGTTTCCGCAGTCAACGTTGTCGTTGGTGTTGCCAGTGTTGGCGTTGTTGTTTCCAGTGTTGGCGTTGTTGTTTCCAGTGTTGGCGTTGTTGTTGTTGTTGTTGTTGTTGTTGTTGTTGGCATTGCCGGTGTTGGCGTTGTTGTTGCCAGCGTTGGCGTTACCACCAGCAGCAGCTCCCGCAGTCGTAAAGTTGGAGAAACCCTGCGCCTTCATGACGTCGGCGACAGACAAACCCGTAGCATCGAACGGCGTGGTCTTGGAGGTGGCCGAGTTGGCGTTCTCGGTGTCGGAGCCGGTGACGGCCGGGTCGACGAGGGGCACGATGCCGCGCAGGGCCTCAGTAGCAGGCAAAGAAGCGTCGCCGCAGATGTTGGGCACGCTCACGACGAAGGGGTTGAAGTTCTGCTCGGCGGCGACGAGGCCCTTGGCGGCGTCGAGGACCTCGGCGCTGTCGCCGAGCTGGGTGACGATCTTGTCGGCGAGGGTGAGCTTGTCGCAGGGGTTGGCGGCGGCGAGGAGGACGCCGGGGATGCCGCCGGCGAGGGTGGCGGCCTCGCCCGGGTTGCCGACGTTCTGGAGGGAGGAGACGGCGGAGACGGGGATCTGTTCCTGGCCGAAGCGGGCTTCGGCGATCGCCAGGAGGGCGGAGATGAGGAGGGTCTTGCTGGAGTAAGACATTTTTGATGAGTTTTGTTTGTGTTGGTTGGTTGAGTGTTTAGACAACGGAAGACCGGATGATCGAAAGAATCGAAAGATAGCTTTAGAAGTTACTTTTTAGAGTAAAAAAGATTGGAAAGGACCGGCTAGCGGTTTGTAGTTGGATTGTCAGACAAGAAAGAGTGTCGAGAACGTAAAACAAAAGTTCACAGAACTGAAAGATTGGAAGAGGAGAGTAGGGCGAATGCTTGGTTTGCAGGATGAGGAGGGAAAGAAGAAACGACTGACAGAGGGGATGGGCAGATGGATTATATAGATGGGAAGGTGTGGACGATGTCAGACGAGATTGTTTCCCGTGATGGACAACACACAGACTGAACCGCAGGCGGCATGGGACTGACTGGAGCTGGAGCTGGGGCTGGGGCTTCGAGAAGGGGGTCGCAGACGAGACATCGAGGAGGTCTGTGACGATGACACTCCCTTGACGGGCAACCCCCCCTCGTCCACGATCCATCCCATGGATGAGATGCTCCAGTCCAGCGAGTCGCATGCGCTGGGCCCATTCAGTAAACGCTCATGGGATGATGTGAACAAGGGTTGTCAGAGACTTTCCATGGGTGAGGAGCCGTGGCACGGAAGAGCCCCCAAGCACGGTGAAGAGAGAGGAAGCCAACCCAGACGGCGATCATACTGCAGCATTGGACGGACGACATGGTGCGGCGGCATGAACGTCACGGACCAGCAGCACCAGGCGCGGCGGCTCATGGCCAGGCTCAGGCTCAGGCTCAGGTCGCGACATGCCCCAAGTGTCCGTCCCAACTGGCCTCACACGCAGAGTTTGTCTCATGTCGGCTGGACTCGAGGATTGGCCCAGGGACCAAGGGGGTTCGGATGAGTGGCGGTGGTGGTGGTGGTGGCCGTCCCATTGCTTCTCAGATTCTGCGCAGGCAGGCTTCCACTGCAGAACTTTCTTGCAAAGAGCGTGTAGTAATCGGGAGTCGAGCCGAAAAGAGGGCATGGAGGAGCCTTGCAGATTGCCTCCTTCTCACTACTCATGCTTGCTTCATGATACGCCTCGCTCAGACCGGGGGGGAGGCCGAGCAACCGAGAGCTGCGATAGAGACCATGTCTGTTGTCTAAGGTAGTCTCCATCTACCTAGTCAGTTTACCAATAGCGCCCCTCACCCAACCCCGGGATGCGAGATGACGAAAGAGGGAGACGAGATGAGTTGAGGATGTGGAAGAGCGAGAACCCGACAACGTGGGCGGGATGCGTGGTGGAAAGAGTGCAGAGAGCTGGAGGCGAAGGGGGCGCATTTGCGGTGCAGCAACGTCCCAGGCCGCCGCGAAGGGCATAGCGCGGCCCCTCCCCCTCCGCCCCCGCCCGTTGGCCGCCCGTCCCCTTCAGTGCAAGGGCCCACCACCGCTTACCTACACGAGGAACAGCTCCAGCACTCTAAAACCCCCCCGGCACGCTCTAAAACAGCATCGCGGTGGAATATTTCCACAAGCAGACGGGTGAATCCAGCACGACGGGGCCATCCACCTGCAGAGGGCATGAAGCGGAAGATGCCTCCTGAGGCAGTTTCTTGCGGTGAAAGGGGGCAGAGGGGAGCGAGTGCGGGATGATGCTGCGACTCTTCAGAGACTGCGCGTGTGTCTGGTGCAAACATTGTGAAGCCATCTGGTGGTCTTCTGAGCTGATTCATGTTCGTTCGTCTAGAAGGATGCCATCTGATGCTGTGCAGCTGTCACTCTGCAATAGAGTCTGCCTGGTGTCAAAGCGGAAGACAGCCTGCGAGTCGTGCCATTAAGCTCACCAGCATATTGATCCCGTGGGAACGGTGCGACCGGGAGAAAGTGAGGCTGAGATAACCTGCGCCGTTAGCGTCCGGTGTCACGCATGTTTGGGCGCTGAATTAATTAAATTAATCTATCGCCAATGCTTGTTCAGTGGGTGTCACGGCACCGCAGCGGCCCAGAACCAGAACCAGCTGGTCGCCGCCCCTGGGGCACCACCCCCTTCCCTTCGGTCTTCACTTTTTTAATCTATCGTCCCTGAGATCTGGGTGGCTAACTGCCCGTCTTTCCCCAGATGATCCAGCAGTTAATTAGATTGATTGAAGCTTGTTTTTGTCTGCCTTTCAATTAGACATCTCCGCGGGTCTGTGACTGACATCCAGTGAAGAAACAAACATTTCGTTTAGAGATCAACACAGGAACTCTGATTTCGATGACTAAACCGCCTCGTAAATCTGGACAATCCGTCTCGTTTGTGCTTGCCCGCAAACTCTGTCCTCCTTGCCGTCGATCCAGATTGACTTTGGGAGCGGTCGGCTGCCATCTGGCTCTTGCATCGTTAACAGTTGCTCTATTGCCCGGGCCCTCTCTGTGCTTCCTCCCTCTCTGTGTGCTTCCTCTCTGCATCTACCGTCTCATTTTTCTCCCCTTTCACCCCCGTGTCCTTGCTCCTCTTCACAGCGGCACGACGCTTGGGGCAAAAGATCTTCCTGCGAGGGTGACATTCTGTTGAATACGACTCGAGCTCAGGGGGCGATGTACCTATCCCCATGATCCGGAACAACTTCGCTTCGGAACCGAGAACCGCGCCAACTTCATTTCGCCCAACAAATCCTCCCATCGACTCGCGCCCGGCAACAGACATGCCGTGCCCTGTCATCATTTCCTTCTCTCCAGTAAATACCACTCACCTTAATCCCAAAGCTACCGAAAAGAGGCAATTGATGGTTGCGCGAACTGCAACGCCAGCAAAGTCCAAGGGTGCCCCAAGCCACCCCTGTCAGCGAGATCGCATTGCGATCAAACAGCCTCATCAGGGGGGGTAACAGGTTTCCTGAGACGACTTCTCAAACCGACCGGGTCTCGGTCTCAACCCGCACACACAACACACAAACCACCCACTCACGAGTTTTTCCTTCGGCAAAAGCTTTCCCAATCGGGAAAGATAGACGGCCCCGGTTGTGTGTTTGACCGACATCTCTTCCCGTCCATCTCATACACAGGAGCTGGTCGCATCTGACATCATCCCTGGCTTTGCGCGCGTATCCGTGAGCTGTGAATTAATCACTGTTGGTTTTTTTTTTTTTTTTAATCGCTGTCTGTAAGCGTCGGTTGACAGGCCCGCAACCCGCAGGCAGGGCGAAAGGCACATTTTCAGCTTTCGCGATTGCCAAGAGGTCGTGTTTGATCTGTGCATTGGTGTACCTGATTTCCCCCCAATTCAGTGCTTTTGGGCAGTTTTTATGAACTGCCGCTTGTTTTCACGTTGACTCCTGTCAAGTGGGATAAGGAGCAGGCCGTCTTGGCAGGAGTGAGAATCGCAGCAAGTTCAGAAATAGTGTCTTCTCAACTCGTCAGCATCTATTTCAAGTTCATCAAGCCTCGTTTTCGATTTCTTGGCCACCATTTCATTCCTCATATCAAAGAGAGTCCCACTCGTCAATCATGAATGCAACTTCCCCCTCCTCCGATCAGAGGACCATCAAGGCCTCGGTCTCCCCCGACCTCTCAACCCAACACCGGCAGCAAGCGGTAGCGAAAATCCTTAATTCACTCCTCATCCAACCCGTCTCGACCTTCCCGCGACTCAGTCCCATCCCCATATCTCCAGTCTCAAAAGCTCAACCCAGCGCTCATCGCATAACACAGATCTCCTCCAAGCCTCCCCAGCCTCGCCGAATTCCCGAAGAACCTGACTCACATCAGTCGACGGCGCGTCGTCTGAAGTCCAGATGACAGCCCACCACCCACTTCCTCACTCCCCCCTTCATCCCTCTCATTAATGCCGTAGATCATATCCTCTTCGTCCGGTCTGGTCCCAAGCCGCAGTGCCTGCACAGACCCAGTCCCTTCTGAAGAGCCACGGAAAGGAAAAAAGGGCAAGTGTTCGTCAGCGCATTGTGCGTCCACCCGCGCGCCATTTCGGCCTGACTTCCATCCGATCTCTCGTTTGATGTGCGCGCGCAGCCCGCGGGCCCCTCATGCCTGTGCCTGCAATGCACCCTGATACTATCGTACGCAAGCTTGTATTATGCCGATCGTTGCGCCGAGCGGGCTTTTCCCGAGCTTTTTTGCGGGCGGGTTAGGCGGTTGGTGTTGGTCTGGATGTCTTTGGGGAAGTTGGAGCTTTGCTTCGAGATACATGAATGCGCGGTCCGCATGTGAGAGGCGAGTTGCGTGTGCTCCTTTCCATCGCATCCTTCTCTTCATCGCACTGCTGCGAAAAGCTTCTGCAGATTCGTTTTTTTGCTGTGATCGAATCTCACGCGTTTTCAACGTGATATGCCCCGTATCAAGATGAGCCTTGCTATCCTGTGGAAGAACTACCTACATTAGGTCTACCAGTTTACTTCACTTTGATGATTGTACCATCCCCGTCGTCCTTGTCGACCCTGTCTCTATCCCTCTCCCTGCCCTGGAATTATTGTCGTTGGTGTCCTCCCTATCGTCGCCTATGCTCACTAGCCGCCCGGATAGCAAAACTCATCAAGATATCCAACTCCGCTTCCGCAGGTCTGTTCTATGAGACTCGTTAGAGAGAGCGCCATTCACATTCTAGTGTTATGTTATCAAAAGTCATCTGCTTTTCCAGCTAGGCCTGTGTTTCTGCTGAGTGTAGGTAGAACCAGGACCGAGACAAGGGACCGCATCAAAGGGATGAGTACTGTGCCTTATTCGGAGACAACATGAAGGGACCACATGAGATTTCCAGCTTTCTTGATGGGTTATGCTAGCTGGGCAGTGTGGGTTGGCTGTGCGGTCAGTGTCTCCCATGACTTCGATCGTAGCGTACCTAACACTTCGATAAGGAAGACAGTAGTGGAGGAAACGATAGGGGTAGCAATGATGATCATTGATGACGACGAAAGACGACGACGACAAAGACGACGACGACAAAGACGACGACGACAAAGACGACGACGACAGAGACGACGATAACAACAACGATAACAACCTACTGGACAACGATAACAACAACGAAAGCAAGCACAAAGGAATATAGTCGCTTTAATGGCACAGGAAAAATAAGGGGTCTCAGCAGAATATGTGTGAAAGAACCATCGAATTGACACTTGCAGCTCCTTCCTTCAATGCACCACACGCTTGCCTGTCTCATCCTGCCAATGGAAAACACACCTGTATCTGTGAGCCTCCCTTTGTGTAGGCCTCCACTCCGCTCCTGCCCACCCTCTTGTGCCCCTGTCGTGCAGCCAGTCTATGATACAGCCCAGATCATTAAAGTGGCACCCAAGAACAACCATCGTGTGCCACTCCCACTCATTCCACAACTTTTTCTTTGTGAAGGGGAACTTGTAGTCAAGGTCGGGGTTTGCCTTTTCGATGCCAGGGCATGCGCAAACAAGCTCCGCTGTGACAAGGGCAGTGTCGAGAAGTGACTGACCAAGCTGCTCGTCGAATCCCTTCCCAAGCACGACGTGCCGCAGAGTTTTGATGCTGTCCAGAAGCTCATAGAACTCTCCAAGCCACGCATACTTGTTGTTGCGCTTGGGCATGTTGAGAAAGAGTTCGTCGAGGTTGGGCATGTGCCGGAGGGTAGACATGATGGCGTCAAGACGCGGTCCCTTGTCGCGGGGTAGGTTGATGCTGATGAAGTGGGCGTGGTCGAGGGCCCGGGCCCAGAGCGAGCGCAGCTCGGGGTGGGAGCGGTACTCAATACCGGGATCGTCGTGGATTCGAGCCAGCTTGATCCAGCAGTCGTCGTCGAAATGGATCATGTTCATCGAGAAGACGTAGTTCAATATCTCATCTCGGATCTGGCGGCAAACCAGGAGCAGGCCGGGTCGGTTACACTGGCAGGTCTGGCAGGCTTCCTTGCAGCGCTGGCATATCTTGGATTTCTGTCGGGTCCCGTTGGTCGTGAAGGGCTTGACGAGAAGCAACTTCTGGCGGGGGAAGTCGTTGGTGTAGTCGTATATCATGTTTCGAAGCTCGCGAGGCAGGCGAAGGATGGTGGGAGTTGTGGGATCCATGACGGTAGAGAGTACTGACCACGTAAAGGTCAAGGCTGAAGCCAGAGAGAGTAGCGATGGTGGACGTTAGAGAGGACGACGAAGGTGAAGGCGGACGACGAAGGTGGACGACGAAGGTAGGAGAGGGTGTGAAGAGGTTAAAGTTGACTCAGGTACCTAGGTAGGTAGGTGTGAAGAAGAAGAGTTTTCGCCCTGTTATTGGGTGGGTAGGAAGGAGCACTTCGAAAGCTTTTGTTTCGGAAGGTACGAACAAGCTACCAGCACCTTCCTCCAGAAGCCCGAGAAATGATGCTCTCAATTGGCACCGGCGCAAGTAAGTAAGGTAGATAAGTTATGCTTTCTCCATCTTTCATCGCTACTGTGGCTTCGGCCTTGCCCTTCTTTCTTTGTATAGTCAGTCCTTTGCCGTCATGGATCCATCATTTACATATCGTCATCGCCCCTTTCCAGCTTGGCAGTTGTGCGGCTGTCCTATGCCTCGTGCAATCGCCGCGAGGCTTCCGTACAATACAACGTCGACAGGCGCACACGATGCAATCCATCTCTATATCCTTCCGCCATAATAACTGTAGAAGACCCGCCTCGGACATGCCACCAAATTTCCAGTTGGTCACGTTTTATGGGCGATGATGTGAAATAACAACCGAGAACCACACTCGTTAGACAAGAATCACTAGGCACCGTAACAGATGTCTCGTCTGAACGTCCACCCTTATCATCAAGGCGGCAATTACACATTAACTGCACCGGACAGCTAACCTTCTTCGAAACCGCCTCGACGTCTTCCTTCTGGAATCCATACGAAAGGTGTACCTCGCACAGACTCTCAATCTTGTTCAGCTCTGCGCAGTACGCGTCGATAACAGGCTCCAGATCCGACTGCTGTCTGTCGATGATCCCGAGACTGACGAAGCGCAGCCGAGGAGCGTGCTTGATCGCCGACGAGAACCATTCCGGCTTCGTATCGGAGTCCTGGCGGATTCTGATGTGGATACGGCGCAGACGAGAGAGGGCGTCTTTCCACAACGACTGCATCTGTCTCGGTGGCCTGACCTCGGGCATGATTGCTCTCTTGCCGACGATTCTGGACAGGAGATGCCACGAGCTTTCTTGATAGTGCTTGTGGGATTCCGATGCAACTCCATCGTTGAAATGGATCGTGTTCCGGGTGAAAAATAGATCGAGGACTTCATGCCGCATCTGTCTGCAGACGCGAAGCAAAGATGGTCTATTCCAGACGTAAGGTAAGGGAACCGCCCCTAAGTTGGGGTGAGGCTCATAGACGAGCTTCGCTCTCATCAGAAGTCTGGCTTCTAGGTATATGCCCAGTGGTAATATGTCTGTGTACTCATAGATGAGGTCCCGGAGTTCTCTGGGAAGGCGGAAGATAGGGAAGGCAGAAGGCGCAACGGGGTCTGGGTAGATGTCGTTAGTCAAAGAAGCATCAAGAGTGACAACAGCCGAGCCAGCAGTAACAAAAGATTCAGATGCTTGACCAGAGGCGACATCGCTGACCGAGGCAGACTTGGAATTGGCAGTGCTGCTCATAGTTCGTGGTGCGCGGTAAGGCGCTGGGCGCTTCTTGATCGACTTGGCTTTCCTAGGCATTTTCGTTGGATTTGGTGTACGAATGATTATGACGAGGTAGCTTTCGAGATCTCAGATCGAAAAATCTTTCCCAGAAGAGGATAAATAGTAGGACACCATGGTGCAATGCACTGGGGGAAGACGAAAAGGTGCACGAGTGGACCATCCGCACTTATTAAGGTCAAGCCCAAAAGAGTCTATTGTCAGTTTTGAGTTTCTAGTGAAGAGCCCGTGATAAGTTGCTGACGGTCACATGTAGATACCTTGAGGAGGGCTCTCTAGTATCCCATTGGCTGCATTATGACAGTTGTTTTAATCCATAGATTCCTGCATTACAACGGAAGTCAAGTATTATTTAGTTTCTCAGGAGAAATTGTGCTTCGAATCATCATGCGTAGTTACCTAGTGAGGAGCGTTGGTACATAGTTGCAGTACTTGATCCCGCTCAAGGCATGTTGTGCCTTCCATTGGTAATTATGTCAGTTCCTGTGAGTTGAGCAATGGCATAGGTCCATTTGGCTTGCAAGTAATTGTAGACCTTGAAATAAACTCGTTTAACACTAAAAACACAAGATTACCACCGAAAAGTGTCGGAACCGACAAGGCTGGCTCAAGCCCCCCAAAAAAGCCTTGGCCCCGATGCCGTGAACCGACACGAGATACCCTTTTAGGCAATCTCACCACCCACGGAGAACCACCGTCCGAACCACGGAATCGCCGCCCAAGCTCGGCTCTGATCCGCATCGCATCTTGCATGTACACGCCCAATAGGCGGAAGGATCAGCTGCCCGCAATCCTTGGGATCCTATTTAAAATCCTCCGGGACGCGACGCTGCCAGATTGACGAATGGAACCGGATGGCGACTTGCAAGCGGTGGGAAACGGGATGGGATTGCTTGCGTCAGATCTGTCGTGCGACTTTGGACACTTGGATCGGTTATGCGCTAGGCAGGGGATGGGTGAGGTTATGTTGACGACGTTTTGTTGCTTGTTTTGACTGCATCTATTCTGATAAACAATGCATTTCAGTGTATGTTGTTCAGACTCGACAAAAATCACTGACCTCAACACAAACCCTTTTCTGGCGAATAAAGTATATAACATTCATGCTTAGCTCTGTAAAAACCAGTTTTACGCACTTTGAAGGCTACTGAGAACCTCTGCGTGCCGAAAGCCGTGCCTGGACATTGGTTGTTCATCGTGACGCGCCATGTCCACGAAAACACCAACGACAAAAATCGCGACAAACACCGCCCGATAATGGCTGACTGAGCACCAAAGGGGGTTTCAAGCCTCTTAAACGTTTCAAAAAATTATTCTCATGCTGCCAGCATCACAATTGGCTCACAAACACTCGTCGTCGACTACATATCCAGCCTCAATGTCACGATGCAGGTCCTCCTCGGCCATTCATTTCGCCGTCGCCGCCTCCCTCGCCACAGCCCACACCGGCCGCCGGGCCAAGAACCTCTCTTCTGCGGGCCGTGCGGCAACTTATTCAGCTCCTCGATGCTGGCTGAGCCCAGCCCTGTTGAGCTGAACGACCCAGCTTGGGGTCTGCCTCTCCAAAGCTGGAATGCGAATCTTGACTCGCCCTTCTGGGACACCACACTATTTTTGTTATTCTGCACCGCCGCACCCGTGACGCGGATCTACGGTTCTTCAAAAACACACACGAGTCCAAGCTAGGAAGAAAAAAACACAAGGGCCCCCGTCGCAGGAATGTTCTAGGGTTGATCATTTTTTTTTTCCAACGGGAGACCGCGGCTCCCAGCTATCTATCTTTGGTAGAGGCCTCTGGAATGCCGTCCCGCCGATGGGAGCGAGACAATGTCTGGTTACGCGTTGAGACCTCATGACGCCGTGATTCAATCGAAACCGAGGGCGATGATGGGAGCGGGTGGGAACGAACATCTCTCTGCTGCGGTGTGCTGTCTTGTCTTGTCTTGGGCCCCTGTCCCGACCGGAGCTTTTTGCCTTCTCTCCCTTTCTTCCCAGGAAAGCGGGCGAAAAGGAAAAACACAACAATAATAACAAGCACAACTATCCGGAACTCTCTTGTCGATGTCTCTCTCTCTCCACCCCAATCAAAGTGGACTTTCCGCAGAGATGCCGATGTGGTGGGTTGTCCCGTGTAGCTTCGCGGCAAGTCAGTTGCCGCGCAGGACAGGCACCACCTTGCAGCAGTCAAGCGCGCCGTTCCAACGGCTGTCAACAGCCCAGCCCGTCAAGAGAGTTTTTGCTGCCCGCTGGCCGCTCATTCCGAGATGCTGAACCCTTCCCACTCTCCCGCCCGTGTTCAACGCGGCCTGGGCTCAACCCTGGAACGTGGGCACTCACTCTGTCTGACGTCGTTGTGTGGGGGGCAGGTCTGAGAGGAGGAGGACCACCTGTATGTTTTCCAGCAGAGCCCAGGCCTCTCTCTCTCTTCTGACAGCATTTCTCTTTGGTTCGTCCAGTTGCCAGCTGGGCGTTGCCCGACTGTGTGCCCCTCTCCAAGAAGATTCGCGGGCGCCGAGTCAAAAAGGCCAGGTGGCCCCTGGTTCGCCGTGCGTCTGTACCTGCGTCTGCCCAGGCATTGGACCGCTTGGCCGCCTGTCGAACCCCGGTCTGGACCCAGCCAGCTGCAGTCAGCAGTGGCCATGTTCCCCGTCTGGTTCTGAAGGATTCTCTCAGCGTGCTGGATTGAGGGGCGCAGGGGGTACGGATAAGTTTAAGGGGGCGCGCGAGCGTCTCTCTGGGCAGAGGAGCAGAAAAGGCTTGTCAGTGGAGGGGCTGCAGCAGTTCACACTTCCTGTCGGCTTATTTTCTGCTGCCGAGGACGAAATACATAAGGTAATTCGCCTAGAACAGGAAACAAGGCACAAGGTAAATCCACAACAGGAGAGCCTCGGCGTTGAGTTGCTTGGCTTGGCCCTTGTTTATTTTTTGTGCTTCGCTTGCGGCTTGCAGCTGTCAGAGTGGATGCTGTGCCAGGTTGATAAAATCACCGCGAGTTCCGGGCACGGCATTCTGCATTGTCATCATCAATTGGTGCGGTGGGACATTCATGTCGCCAAGCGAAATACGATAAATGCCATGGTCGCGCGTCACATGATTTTCTAATCTCATTTTTTCGATTCCGATTTGTGTTTATGTTTGATGATTGCGCCAATACAACCGTTTCACTAACCCAACAAGCCAACAAGACGCGTTCAATCTTGAACGTGAAGAATAAGTATGCATATACATATATACAATGGTAAAAATGTTTCATTATTCCGGGTTCCCAATCATTAGTCTAGATTTCTTTGAATTGATATCAAAAATGCTCGCTGTGTGTAATTTGTGCGTTAAGAAAGAGGAAACACAGCAAAAAAAAGGGCCTCGACCGGATATTTCCCATGTCTCAAAAATGTACACATTACTGGTGGTATCGGTCTTATTCACCTCTTCTTCTTTTCGCGTTTTTCTCTTTACGAGGATGCAATGTCTATTGACAGCGTCGGCACGCGGAAGGTGACGACCTTGGTCGCGGACAGCGCTTCGGAGCCCAGACCCATGTAGCCGAGGTAGGTCGCCGTGGTGGGGAACTTGACGTCGGTCGCGAGCGCGGTGACGGAGGCCGGCAGGCTGGTCAGGGTCGTCACGAGCTCCGAGAGGTCGCCGACGAAGTGCTCGGTCGTGGGCGCGACCCAGGTCAAGACGTACTGCTTCAGACTGTTCTGGCCGCCGTAGAGGGTGCTGCAGAGTAGCCCGCGTTAGCCACACTTCCTCCTTGCTATACTGTATCGCGACACAACTTACAATGTAGTTCCGTTAATAGCCTTGGTCGTGAGAGCGCCGGTGCCCGACTTGTAACCAATGGGCTGCGTCGCGGAGCCAAAGGTGGCGAGCCACACCATCACTTCGTACGCGGCGAGCGTGGAGTTCTGCGCCGAGGTCTTGTCGTCGTCCAGGAACATATCGATGGCGACGTTGGTGTTGGTGTCGTTGTCCGTCAGCGCCGTCTCGTCCGTCGTCGTCGCCGAGTCGCCGTCGGTGGTGTAGTTGCCGACCGCGTACGACCACTCGACGTCGACCGCGATCTTGGAGATCTTGGAGATCTCGAGCGGGAGGACGGTGCCGTCGACCTTGATGTTGGGGAAAGCGTGGACGGGCTGCGTCTCGGGGCCGCGGGGGTAGCGCCAGGTGACGTAGAACTCGGGCGCCGAGAAGTCGGTGTCGTATGTCTGGTTGTTGAAAGTCGTGACCTAATGGCGGCCGGGGTTAGCTGCGATGGCCTGCGGTTGTGGTCGCCGGCGACGACGGCATCATGATGGGCGTGCCGAGTAAGGCGGCGGTGATGCGCAGAACAAAGTTACACCTTGACGACATCATGACCCCGCCCAATCGGCCAAGGTGCGATAACCGGAGAAGGATTTGGGGGGGGATGGAGGGGTTCTTGAAGACGTACATTCATGCACAAAGCGCCATCTGTACCCTCTGTCCAACCCCACTGGTTGGGGTTCACTGTGTAAAACATAAATCGTCAGCGAAATTGTCATGATGAAATGAGGATAATTTGAACACATGTCTGGCCAACTTGACGGCGGGCGCGGCGGCAAGGTTGGCCGCACCCAGACAGGTTTCGAACTCAAGGGAGCAAAAGTCAAAACAGTCTCTTTTTGCCCAGTGCAGAGTAAACATGACACAGGAAACTCGCTCCGGATTCGCTGCGCGAAGGAGCAAACAAAACACGGGAGCCCGTGTTGCCGTCGAGCATTGAGGGACGGCAGCGAAAGTTGAGATGACAGCGTGCCGGCGGGAATGAGGCTCGACTGTGCATCGTGTGTTTCGGTCCGTGCCGCTCATGTCGAGCAGGTCATCCGAAGGGACCGTGGAAAATGAGGCGCATGAGACGCACATCATGAAGATGTTGCTGGGCTGGACATGAGAAAATGAGTGCAACTTACGTGTGTACTCCTGGCCCTTTGACAACGGGTGAAGACCCATCGCCTTGTCGCAGGATACCATCGCCGTGATGCCATTGTTGTTGGGCGTGCTGCCAGGCACGGTGGGATCTCCCGTGAATAGAGGAGCCCCTCCGGATGCTTGCCTCGAGGCATCGAGGCCGAGCAGGATACCGAGTGTCACTCCGATAGGGAGGGCCAGCAGGCCAAAGTTGACGAGCCAGCGGAAGCCCAGAAAGCCCATGGCGAGAGTAAAAAACGAATGTAGTAAGAAATGAAAGGAAAGAAAACGAGTGTAACTTGAGCCTGTCCCGGAGCCTCTGCTGCTGTTCGAGCTGCTCTCTCACTCTCTGTCTTCGTCTGCACTCTCAATCCTCAGCTATGCTGCGTGCTGGTGTCGTCCGAGAAGATGGCGAGGAATATTGGTGTGTATGCAGGGCCTCGCGCAGGCGGAAAAACCGAACGAATTCGTCTACTTCTATTCGCAGCAACAGCAGCAGCACCGGCGGCACATGCAGAGTGAAGCGAGAGTGGTCGTCGGTGACGGTGACGGTCGTCGCGTTCTTCTTCGGGTATGGAGGGTTAAACGTTGGTTACCTAAGGGTAAGGCGGGCGTCAGGCCAAGGTAAGGTCGACGAGGTTCGTCCGTTCCCGAGGAGCAAGGCGTCAAGTGTGTGTGCGTGCGTGCTGAACCAAGCAGGCCAGGTTGGTGCAGAGCAAGGCAAGGTCAGGTCAGGTAAAGGAAGGGTATGTTAGGGATCGCGGAGCGGACTTGACTCGACTCGCGCAGGGCCGGTTCGGTACGACAGGGGGAAAAGGGGTGGAGGGAAAGGAATGGGGGGTAAGGGAGGGAGGGGGGTGGGGATGAAGACTGAAGGGGGCGTGGGTGTGTGGGTGGACTATCCGAAGAAAGGCATCGCCGTTGGCCAAGCCTGTGAACCGGTCGAGGAGAACTGGTCAATAGTAATCCGAACGTAAGGCCTGAACAGGTGAGGCGATGCGGCGAGGTGCGGCGGACCAGGTCGAGAACGGGTAAGGGTGGCAGAGTAAAGAGCAGAAAAGAGGAACAGAGGGAAAAGAATGCCAGCAACACTCACAAGTCGGGCAACGCAGCGTGCAAGAAAAGCAGGAGATGATGCCTCCCACCCCTATTTCTCAACAGCGGCGCAGCACGCCACCCTGGCGGGCAACGTCTTGTTTTTCTTTCTTTCTGTGCTTCCTGGCTTGTGTGTTGGTCCTCTCGTAATTCCTCTTCTGTGCAGGACTGCAGCATGAATAAGATCAGTCGGTCTTGGCAGGCGTTTAATGACGGCTACTCTGTGTGTGAACTATGTGTACTATCATCTGGTCTGGCCGAGAGTCTCGACAACAGGATAATCCCCAAATCTCTGGCCGCCTCTGAATCCCCAATCCTAAACAAACCGAGCCGACGCGATGGGCAAAAAACGAAACGAAAGGACCGGTCCCTGGGGCAAGTCAGAATTACGTCTTGATCCTGACTGGATCCATGCTTCTTCCTGGCGTCCGTCGTCTTCTCCCGCAATCCCCAAATCACAAATTCCATGCCTGCAGGCTATAGCCAGCGCCGGCGTGTCCCAGCAAGTCCGGGCATCTGAGATCAATAAAATCGACGATTGCAGGTCCTCCTGCTTCTAAATCGGACCGGCCCCTGGACTAGCGCGTCAATGTGCCGGTGCCCTTCTCTCTCTCCTCTGGAGTCATGGTGGTTCACCGTGGTTGGTGGTGGTGGTGGTGGTGGATGGTGTGGTGACGACCCTTCGGCCGCCCATCCCACCCAACCATGACACCCCAAATCCTGGTTTGCGCTGCTGCTGCTGCTGCTGTACGGGTACCCGCATTTCTAGAACACGAGAAAAAAAGCAGGGATAAAGTGAAGATAACGGCCCTGGAAGTGGATGTGGTCCGGACTGCTGCCATCGGCGGACCTTGGAGCAGGGTCCTGGGATCCTCCCGGGAGCTCGTCATTGGCGAGCGCATCGTTCCCGGCTTTGCAAAGTCCACTTTGCAAAACGGGTCCTCTTTCTCCTCGAAAAAGAAAAACACACTGTGGGAAAAAGGGTTGGCCAAGCACAGCTGAGGAGGCGTTGAACCGTGAGGGCGCACTCGCAGGCGCGAAGGGGGCGAACGGAGCCAAGGACAGTGCTTGAATCGCCCTCCGCCGTCAACTCTGACTGAGTTTTTCTGTGTTATTTTTTGACTTGACTCCCCTTTTTTTGCTTTCCATTTCCCTTCTTCCTTTCCCCAACCCAACCGCCTTGGTGGAGTTCGTTAGCCCCTGGTTGGATGTTCATCAATTGACCGAAACATCCAATCCTTTAGTACGAATTTGCGAGCGGGCGATTGAGAAACGGCGAATGAAAGCAATACACAGACAATGCCAGGCGAAAAGAAAAAAAAAACAATTCAAACCAACGGCGGCCAAACCAACCAGGCATCGGGGCTTGCCATGGCTTGGTGGCTTGCCTGGCAAGACAAGCTAACCGGCTCCCCTGGTGCCCGCGCGCCCATCTACACCCCCCTGTCATTCACAACCACACACCCCTCGAGTAAGTCAACAAGCAAAGTTGGCAAGCAGGCAAGCGCTTGGCCTCTTCTCTCTGTGTGATATGTGCCCATGTCGTGTTAGTCTCTCGCCAGTCTCTCCTCTCTCGGGACTATCACAGCGTCTTGTCTCGCTCTGCCACCCCCCTCATACTCGAGAGTATCTGTATGACGGCCAGCAGCCGCCAACTCCGACACAGACACACAGGCACAGGCAGCCAGACAGATGGGACAGACATCGGTCACAACACCAGTCAGGTTGCACAGACCTTGATGTAGCTTCAAGGCGCAGGCACAAAAAAAAAACCTGTGAATGTGATATGGGTCCAGCGATACACATCCTCGCGCCAGGACTGGGCAAGCCGACGATGTGGGCTCCATCAACCCGGCCCCAACCTGGACCTCCCAATTTTAATCACGTCAGGCCTTCTGGTCGGATCGTAATCATGGCAGTGAGGCTTAGCGGAGTCCGAGTGGGTTCCCGTCAAGTCATGTCCCCCAAGAGACTTGCCTCGATGTAGGTCCGCAGGTCCCCCAAAAGCCTCCTGGCCCAAATGTCTTGCTTGTCGTAGCCCGGATTTGCCCTCTTTCCCCCCAGACTTCCCTTCCCGTCAAATCTCCAAGCCTGTGCTGCTGCTTGCTCCTCGAGGTCTTCTTGTACTCCTTCTCTCTCTTCCCCCCCAAGACCCAGACGGCACTTCCTCCTGTCACAAGTCAAGGCCAGGCTTCTTGGGAAAGCAAGTTCGAGAGTCAGTACTCTTCTGCAACCTGCAACCCTCCCTGCACTAGCTCCAGCTCGTGTTCGATGACATACTAGTCCAACCGATGCTCTTCAGCTAGCGGGTCCCCCATCTTCTTCTTCCCTCTTAATTCTTCTTGTGTCTTTTTTAGACCATACGCATTCGTTTAACACGCATTCAAACCTTCCAAAGGCTCGGCAGGAGAAGAGAAAGGGAGAGCGAGAGACGCGCGCGGGGAGACAACCACAATCGCTTTGCCTTGTTTTACACACCTGGATCAGCCTCTTACACACGCTCCCGGCTCACACATACACGCACACACACAAGACGCGCCCGCCATACCAACAAGGCACGCACCGCACAAACGTTTCCGCCCTTAGAGACACTATTCACTCGTTCATTCCAGCCGTCGGTTGGGCAACACCGCAATCATGATGAGGGGACAAGGAGGACAGCAGCAGGGGCATGATTACCCCGAGGGGGAAATGGTGGAAATCGACGTTCTTCAAGGCCATCACCACCCTCACCAGCAACAATATCAACAACCGTACCAGCAGAACAACGCCTCCTCTCCGAACCAGAACCAGAACCAGCAGTACTACCAGGACCAGCAGTACCAGCAGAACCAGTACCAGGAGTACAACCAGAACCCGTACGGAGGCTCGTACGCCAGCACTCTCAACGAGTCCCAGCCCGACTTCCCCTTTGCCCGCGCCCTCACGAGCAACGCTCCGTCGCCGCAGCCCCAGCAGCAGCATTTCCAGACGCCGCCGCCGCAGTTCGCGCAACCTCCCGCCATCGCAGGCGGCGACGAGTACGGTCCTCCAGGCTGGGCAAACCGTCACTCCATCGGCATGTCGGGCGCACCGTCCATCGGGCCCTCCATCTCGGGGATGGACACTCCCGTCGATTCTCGCGCGGCCACGCCCACGCTGAAGAGCGGCCAGCAGACGCCATTCGACTACCTCCCCGCCCCGAGGCATCCGTGGTCAACTGATTCTGCGCCGAACAGCCCAATGGTATGAGAACGAATGAGAATTGTAGACTATCATAATTGTGTTGGCTGACATTGTGAACAGAACCAGAGCCATCAGAGTCTGCAGACTCTGCTCCCTGGACAGGCGTCTCCGGTTCTCAACAAGGAATGGGTGGAGGGCAGCGACCAGATCGCCAGGCTTCACAAGCGCGACGACTCCGAGATCTGGGGCGGCTGGAAGCGCAAGCTCTTCAAGCTGGTCCCCATTCTGATCCTCTTCGCTACCGCCATGTACCTCGCCTACCTCGCCCTGCGCATCTACTGCGTCATCTCCGCGCAGCAGATCGCCAAGGAAATCTACTCGCAGGCCTGGGTGTTCATCGCCGTCGAGATCGCCGTCGCCATCCCCTCGCTCATGCACAACATCTGGACCATGTGGTCGATGAAGAAGCGCCACCGCCCCAAGCTCCGCCTCATGGGTGACGAGGTCCCCACGGTCGATGCCCTGGTCACCTGCTGCGGCGAGGAGGACGACCTGGTCCTCGACACCGTCCGCGCCGCCTGCGACATTGACTACCCCCGCGACCGGTTCCGTGTCATCGTGTGCGACGACGGCAAGTCGGCGGGCTTGGAGGCCGGCATCGCCGCCTTGGCCATGACCTACCCGAACGTCTACTACCTCGCCCGCCCCAAGTACCCCGGAGTTCCTCACCACTTCAAGGCCGGTAACCTCAACCATGCTCTCGACTATGTCCACACCATGCCCGGAGGTGCCGGCCAGTTCATGGCTGCCCTCGACGCCGACATGGTACGTGTTCATCTGATCTGATCTCATCTCACGCTCACTCTCACTCTCATCACCCCTTCGTCCCCTCATCCGTGCAACAAGCTTTTCCCACGTTCACCCCAACTAATAAACTTCGTGCCTGCAGATCCCCGAGCGCGACTGGCTCCGTGCCATTCTGCCTCACATGCTCATCGACCCGAAGGTGGCTCTCGCCTGCCCCCCGCAGCTCTTCTACAACACCCCGCCCTCCGACCCGCTGGCCCAGAGTTTGGACTTCTTCGTTCACGTCATCGAGCCCGTCAAGGACGCCCTCGGCGTCGCCTGGTGCACCGGTTCCGGCTACGTCGTCCGCCGCGAGGCCCTCGATGAGATCGGCAACTTCCCCCTCGGCTCCCTGGCCGAGGACGTCGCAACCTCGACCCTGATGCTTGGCAAGGGCTGGAAGACGGCCTACATCCACGAGCCCCTCCAGTTCGGCACCGTCCCCGAGGACTATGGCGGCCATCTGAAGCAGCGCACCCGCTGGGCCATCGGAACCGTCGACACCTCGTTCAAGCTCAACTTCTGCCTGTGGGGCGACAAGGTCAAGAACATGACGGCCGCCCAGCGCTTCTCCGGCTTCCTGTACGCGACGCTCAGCTTGTACACCATCCTCCTGACCATCTCCATGTTCGCCATCCCCATCATCCTGGTCATGGGCAAGCCCCTCGTCGCGTACGCCAACTACGAGCAGCTCCGCTGGCTCATCCGCGCCTGCTTCGCCGCTACCATCTCCAACCGTCTCTGCGAGTTCGCCCTCTTCATCCCAGCCGGATACCACACCGGCCAGCGCGGCTCCCGCTACCAGCTCTGGATGTCGCCCTACATCGCCCTCTGCATCATCCGCTCCTTCATCCTGCCCACCTGGCTCGGCGGCCAGACCCAGGCCTTCAAGCCCACCGGCTCCCTCGGCTCCGCCCTCAACGAGCGCGACCCCAAGACGCGCAAGAACATGTTCCGCCGCCTCTGGGGCGTCCTCATCAACTACATGGCCATCTTCCACCTGTCCTTCGTCTACCTCACCCTCGTCGGCGTCGTCCTCACCTCGTACAAGTCCTTCTACCTCAACAGCGACCTGCGCGACCTGCTCATCAGCCTCATCACCCACGCCTTCTGGCCGCCTCTGACCTTCATCTTCATCTGCAGCTCCCTGTGGACGCCCATCGCCTACGCCATCGACCCCCCCGACATGCCCGACCGCGAGGCGCTCCTCGACCGCGACCCCAAGACCTTTGTCGCGCACCCGTCCCCGGGCAGCAAGAAGATCGCCTTTGGTGGCCAGGCCGCCTGGTTCGAGACCGAGCTGACCATCACGACGGCCTACACCATCCTCATCTTTGTCTGCTCTTTCTTCTTCTAGATTGGATTCTTCCTTCGTTACTGCCGCAAAAAAACCTTTTTACCGGTCGCAATTCTTTTTTTCAAAACAACACATACGCATTTTTTGTTTTATCAAATTACACACAAATGGGCGCAGGCAGCGAAATGTTGCTCCAAACTGGGAATTTGGGGATGGGGCGGGCTACAAATGACGCATTTACACAAAGCATGCATGCACACACACACAAACGCGCAAACGCACACATCACACACAATGCGGCATACACAAACGTACAAACCCACAGGATGACTGTCACGATAATGTAATGCCTGTAAACTACTGCACATAGATCAGTATAGAATTTACGCAAACCACATGGGGCGGATCGGGTGGGCGCTGATGAAGGGTCTTTCTTCCAACACAACCCTGCTGGAAGGGATGAGAGAGAGAGAGGACGAAACATCATCATTCATAAATATCTTTTTGTTCAAAACAGAGAATATAACTCATAAAAACATCATAAAAATCGTCACTTGTCTCGGAAAATCTCTTGATCACTTGTCGTTTTTGCTGTCCCAAAAAATGTGACCACTTTAGAATGCTCTTGGCAAAGTCCGTTCAATAGTTCCAGTGGCCTTATCGATCTCGTCGTTGCCCCGAGAAATGCTCCTCATTACTACTGGCTTCCTCAATGGTTTCAAATGGTAGAAATAGATTCTGCGACCGGTGCGATTTCCTGGTGCAGCTGCCTGTCGGTCGTGGCTTGCGGGAGGCTGGGTCCAAGACAAGGTGTCACTAGCTGCACAGGTGCCTATCCATCCCACTCGTCACCGGCATCAGTTCGTTCGCTCCAACATGTGTGTGCTAAAACGTCCGCGCCTCACAGTTCATCCGTGTTTCTCATTTTGCAGATACGCCCCTAGCTAACAGCATAAGCTAAGCTACCACCTGTGTTCGTACTTTGGGATAAGTACGAATAAGACGAAGAGGATTTGCGTCCGGACAAAACGCCGATCCGGCTGGCTTGACGGAACGGCGAGATCTGCGCCCCCCAATGGTGCCGCAAGCCATCTCTTCCTTCTTTTCCGCCCGCCCATTCTTCTCTCTCTTCTGTCTCTGCTTTTCCTTTGTCTCCCATGTGCCGGTCCGTCGCTCGACCGTTGCCAGCAGCAGCAGCAGCGCCGCCGCCCTGAACGGCCGCCGGTATCAGTGGTTGCTGGGGGTCTCATAGATAGGGGCTTCGGTCGAACTGCCTGTGTTCACCGTACGACGCAGCAAGCAAGCAAGAAAGCAGCCAACCGCGGCCGTCTCCCGGCCGCCGCCCGCAGTGCAGCCGCAGAGAGAAAGCGAGGATGTGACCGGACGGGTCACGTCGGATTCCCAGGGGGGACTGCCTCGATCGAACCCTTGGCATGGATGATGGGATAATGGGAGAGGGCCGGCCGCCTGCCTTCCATTCGCCTTCTCCTCCCTCCCTTGCCATCGGCTTTGCCGCGTCGCCGCGGTGGGGGTGTTGCGCGCACATTGCAACCTACCACACACCCCATCATCCATCATCCCCGTGCGCAGCTCCGTCCGCGGCATGAACTCTGGGACATTGGATGAAATAAACAACACTGTGTCATACTGTCAGTGTCATTTAACTGAAATTCGTTTGCTCCTCTTCCCTCGTGGGCGATACCCGTTCGCAAGGACAAGACGTCCGCGTCCCGTGTGTCAAAAAACCGCCCAGCCGTGTCCTTTCATCATCATCCTTCTTCGTCTGTTGATCCCCATCCTCCTTCTTGACCGCCCCAAGATCTTCTGCCAAGACCGCAATGCCAAGCATCTTCAGACGAACCGCGGCCACAAGGCAAATTGAGTTTTGGTAGTCTGAGTGTTGCTCGTCAACGACGGCGCCAAGTGCGGCGCCCCCCTGAGTCGTTAAGGTTTGTCAGGGGGCAGGGAACCTGTTTTTTCCCCTCTCAGTGAGTGACTGGATGGTGAGGTGAGGTTGCCTCTTGGCCCTGTCTTTCGTGTGTTGCGCACACAATTGCCACAGTGCAGTGCCATCAGGCTGTCTCTGAGTCTGAAGATCTGATTACTACTACATACGACGACGGTGTGGTGTACGCGGTGCATTCGTTTTTTCCTTTTCTTCTCCAATTAACTGCGTCTCGCAAGTGGCCTCGGGACTTTTATTACGACTCGTTGCGACGTAGGAGAAAAAAAGACCACCAAGTTCCAACACGACGCAGCGTGTTTTCTATTTTTAGGTAATCTTACAGATGAGCTTATGTCGCGCCACGCGGTCACACAACACCACACTTCTGCCGTAGCTGCTGCTACCCGGATCAACGGCGGCGGCAGCAGCAAATCTGGGTTGATAAGGAAGGCCCCAACTGATTGTCGATCACATGCGGACCGCTTCAAGGCCAAGCTGCCACACGAGATTGCTTCTTCTCCAGATGCTGCCTCATGTAGAGTGGGCGACCATCAGCGGTCAGCCTCAACTGCCCATCCCACTCGAAGAAACACGATTCTTTGACGAAGTGGTTGCCGAATTCTACGCGTCTTGGGAGAGGGGGAAAAAAGCAAAGGGTAGGCATCCCACCGCCTCCAACGGCTTCCGCGCGTTCGATACGGCAGGGCCACCACCCAACCGTCCGTCGCGCGCCCCTCTGTCGATCCGGGCGGGCGACTGCGGACCCCGGCAAGCCCGGGCAACAACTTCAACCCGACTGCAACGATGATGATCTCTCTCTTGGTGATGATGTAATCACGACAGGGTGGGGACTCGGAGGCAGGCAGGCAAGCCCACGTCGCAATCCGCACCCGGTTTGTGGGGGTGATATACCATAGTACACAGACCTGCTCAGTGCTCCCATAACCCCGCCTTCAGCTCGAGTCTGTTGATATTGACACGGATGGATGAGGGGGGCGGTTGGGATGACGAGTAATAGCGGGCATTGAAGCGTTGCAGTCTGTGCCGCAGAGAAAGTTTTGCGCCGCGTTGCTTATCTGTGAAGGCGACCTGTCAGCGCGCTCGGCAGTTTCCTTGGCCAAACGCGTGTTGTGTTTGTGTGGACGTGACCCCGTGGGGAAGTTGTATTCATGTTGATGCTCATTAATTCCAGTCTGGTTTTGTGGACTGACTTCCAAGGAAGGGAGACGTGTTTAAGAAGAGTAGGTCACGTGGAACTGCTCGCAACGTATCTAAGAGTAGGATACAGCTTCCGTAATATGAGAATCAAGCTCAAGTCAACTGTCACAACATTCGCTGCGCCCAATAACAGGTGAGAGGCAAAATGGACCAAGGCTAGCACACGAATAACAAGCCTATCATTCAGAAATATGCCAAACTACGCGTACAACATGCGACCTCTAGGCTCATGAATGGCCTCACAATCCATCGGGACCAAAGTCGAGCAAGCCACCGAAGTGAAGGCGGATCAAGACGTCGACGTGTCAGCTACATAATGACAAACTTGACGCGATGGTTCTCCGTTAGACTCGGCTGAGTGACGAAGTGAATCCCCATCATGCTGAAGCATCTCTCGCGCCAAGGCCAATGGCGTGATAGAAAATCCCCCTCTCGGAAGCCGAAGCGCTCAAGCTGACATCGCACAGGTCCTGGCGCAGGTCGTGGCTCAGGTTTATCGGGTCGCAAGCAGGCCACCTCGATCCGGCACGTTGACTCCTTGCTCTTAGCCCACTCAAAGTCGCCCTCTTCGACAACGCTAAACGTATCAAAGAAGATGAGCTTATTCAAGCTGGGGCTCGTCAAGACCTGCAGTACAAAGAACGCAAAGTCTCCATCGAGATGCGTCGTCTCCTCCGTCGGGTAGATCGTCAACTCCTGGAGTTGAGGCATCGACTGAGCTAGCAATAAGCCTGCGTTCACAGTCGTGTCCTTCCAGAACGGCCTGTCGCTTCCCTCGTGGTGCAACGCGAAGCGCTTGACTCGTCCCAGGAAGGCCATGAACATGTGTCGTCTAGCGACGACCTTTGCCCCTCTGCGGATGTCCGGCAGCTTGGCGGAGAAGTCTGAAGCGTACAGCGACATTCTGACGATGTTCAGACCGAGAAAGCGACTCAGAAGCTCGTCCTTGAAATCACGGCAGACTTCAAGTAGGCACCGAAGTCGAGAACTTTTCCAACGCGAGTGTCGTGTGTTGGCGAGTTGCAGGTCGATGAACTCTTGTTGAGGCATGTCCAGCAGAACGAAATCGTATATCATGTCCCTGACCTCTTTGGGCATGCGAAAGAGGGGCAAGTTGCGGTTCCAGCGCGTTTGCAACTGGTTGATGCGGGATTCCAGCTCTGCTTTGTCCCGCGCCCGGATGACGAAGGTTTGGACTCGCCGCTCTCTTTCTTCCTGCGCCGGATCGATGTAGTCTGTTACATCGCTATTACCCCTGTTAGCTGCGTGTTCACGGGTTGGTTGCTGGAGGCACACTGACACCAGAGGGATACATCTAAACGCCTGTGGTGTATCGTTCGTTGCGTGCGCGATTCTGCGGATTGTGTAGTCAGGCCAGAGTGACTCTTCCCAAAGCTGGTCCAACCGGGACACGGGAGCCACGGGAGGTGGAGATAGCAAGTCTTCCCAAAGCTGAACAAATCGAGACGCTGAAGTCATGGTAAGTCGGATAATGGGTCGATTTTGCTTGACGACTCGAGGGTGTTGCTTTTTGCAAGCTTCGTCGATACGGCGATGAAAGTAGAAGTTGAAGTTCTAGATTACCGAGACTTGTCGCCTTAAATCAGTCACTCGTCTCTTTCTGACTACGAGAAACCGACTCTGGTCGATTCTAGTCGTAAGGTACAAAAACCGCCTGTATGCAATTCGATGAGAGTCTACTACCTTGGATCTTATTTCGCAAGTCTTGGTCAAAGACTACCTCTTTGAGATGACCTATCAATGATTGTAAGAATTCTTGAATAAAGATGGCTTCCAGTTCAGGACATGAATATCATTCAAGACATGCCGCAAAGTGGGCAACATGGCAAACCTCACCATTGGATGCCCAAGTTCCGCGACCTCAACGTGAGCTTAGGGCATGTAGAGAAACCACCTTTGACGCTCATCCATGCCAATGATTTCGTCGATAAGCCAACTGATCCGAACAAAAAAAGCTCATTCTGCATGGAACGAAGAGCTATCGACGAGACCGAGTGCTCTCAAAGAGCTTGTCATGATTAGATACAGCCGATATTCAGGGAAAGTGGTGATAATGAAATCTCGATGTCAAGTGTGATGTGGTACCATTCAATTATCATTAGTAAACAACGAACAACCTAACTTCAATACTCTCTCGCGGCTCTTTCGGGGCCGGTCCTGGCTGTGTAAATGATGTATGAGCCACCACTTGAGCACCCTCAGAATCGTGCTGCAGAAATAGCAAAACCTCCTCAGGCGTTTGATCCGCCATGTACCACCAGCTGTGCTTCCGGTCTGCATCCTGTGGTCTTTGAAGCCAGAATCCCTCAACACCAGGCCCAACCTCTGGCTGCGGAACAGTCAAGTAGTCCTCCCATGCCATCGAAGCCGTATCAGCGACAGTTACGGGGTTCTTGCGCACCGTCTTCAGCGGCCGCCATGCGTTGACCATTTGCCAATGCTTCCCGTTGGCATGCACATCCGCATGCATGTCTGGGCAGTCCCAGCTCATCAGGATCGGCGCGAACTTGTCGGTGACGTCGACGTGAGGTCTTCGGGCTGGACAGCGGTGCTTTCGGGTGTAGGCCATTCCATCCTCATAGGTTACGTTGCGCACCACGTGATGAAATGCTTTTACTTCAGAAGCGCCAAGCCTGTCATGTCAAGTACAACTCGTCAGCATCTCAACATCATGGGCCAACGTCGTGCCTGGCCGTGAGAAAACATCCAGAGCATACTGTTTCTTCAGCAACTTCTCAAGCTCCGGGAAGTATATCTCCTTGACTTGCTCCTCGTCCAGGTAGTCGATTTGAGGCGGTTCATCCAGTCGCGCATACTGGAAACCGTTGCTTCGTATCGAAAACTCTCGATCGGTCGTCCGGGCATTGTAAACTTCTGCTGGCTGAACATCGAGAAACTCCGCATCGTGGGAGAACATTTGCGCGTGATTCGGGATATTGCCGTCATCGTTCCGCTTGACATAGGGTATGTCCACTGTGATTGAAGCGTGGGTAGCCATGCTGCTGTTGCTGCTGAAGGTTGGCAGTTGAGTTACTCCTGGTCCGTGATTTGTGTTCCTTCATCACGTTCTAGACCTTCCTGTCCTTATCTCTACGCGAGTCAGAATCCTCAAATCGGTCTAACCCCGGAAATCTGCTCTCTACAATTTTCTCCGAAAGAAGCTTGATCTCAATTTGTGTTTTAATTAAGATGATATGGAAAGTGCTACCGCTGAACATGATTGGTCGCGCTCCACACGTGGGGTCTCCGGTATTGAACTACACCCGACGGGATGCGAAGGTCTCGTGAGTTGAGTGGTCAGCGGTGTGAATTCTATGGGGTTGATCCGACTGCCGTTTTCCGAGCGGGGTCCTGCGCCCGTTGTGCGCCCTAGGGATGATCTGTGAGAGATGTGCTCGTGATTGGACGCAAGCACTCCATGAGTTTCAACAATGTGTTCTATGGAAGTCTCTCTCATGTAATGTTCTAGTTCGAGACTGAATGCTTCAGACCATCTATTTCGCAACAAACTTGCCGATAGTCATCTAGGACGAGCCGCATGTCGCCGGGTGTCTGGAAGCAAGCAGAGAGGGTTGCCTGTGAGTTGGATAGGGCTGTGAGGTTGCCTAGGTAGGCCGCGGACAACTACGCCTTTAGTGCTGGCAATCAACAGGGCATTTCATCGCATCAGGTGTCCAGAGTAGAAAACGAGTGAACAAATCAAGAAGCTACCTAATGAAATTCGCAATTTGTTAACGCTACAAATTGCCTTCTCAGTCTTCAATTGATATCACCCTGCTCAGCGTCGGAGGGAGAAATCTCTGGCATATCAAAAAACAAAGTGCCCAGCTCGTCAGTCCCTTGGAATATTTCGGGGTAAGCCTCCATGGAGAATCCATTCAGTGACTCCATAGGGAGGCTGTCAAAATCTTGAAACCCAGCCAGCCATATTTCGCCACTGCCCGGAGGGGTTTCTGGCTTGTTCAAGGAGGGCAATACGTCGTTGGAAGAGTGTGGCCGAGACTCTTCTGATGCACTTTTCGATGCTGTGAACAGCTGAGGATGGGTCAGATTCTGGTCGGAAAGATTGCCTGACGATAATCCACTATCACCGAGAGACGTAGCAGGTGTTTGAAGGGCTGCGATGTGCTGGGGCGCCACGGCACCCAAGAAATGAACTCGGCTCCATTGGCCACACAACTCATCGAGGCCCTCAACGAGAGCCGTTCGAGCGAGCTGTTTCCGCCTGTCATCAGATATTGAAGGATCTGCAATTCCACTATTAAGAAGGTTCTCAATGATGCCCTCCTCATGCCCTCGACAGTATTCACGGAAAGCTGAAATCTCAGTCTCTAAACCTGGATCAGGGTGAGGCGAGCTTGGACGTTCTAACCCCGGAAAAACAATGTCCCATATCGTAAACCATTGTTGCTGTTCAGAAAGCTCCTTCTTGGACTTTTTGGAAAGAAGCTTGCTCTGATCGGAGGTAATTCCTTGGAGCCGAGTCCCCGGGGGTGCAATCTGGCAGTGAAACCCTTGCGGCCGAGACACATGCTGCGTAAGGCTCGTATCGTTGGAAAATGTGGCGAAGCAACGTCTGCAGTACGCCGTGGGAGTATGCTTTCGTAACAGGTGTTGCTTTACACGCGATATCCCATTCAGGGTATATTTGGCGCACGGCGAGTGCTTGCTTGGACTCATTTTATGAAATGGGCAAGAGAATGGTTTGGAGGTCCCAAGTTTAGTTCTCTTGTTAGGCGGTGGCCGATTACTGTCCTCGTCGGAATCGGGTCCTTCACTTTGTAGCCGTTTCCCCGTAGGTTTCTTCGTCGCATTTGTGAAGATTGTGGCGTTCTGGCACTGATATAATGATGTTGAGCTCTGGTTGTTGCTACTGGTGAAGTCTCCACTAGTACAGGAACGATATCCTGCTACAAGACGTGAAGCCAAGGTGTTAATAAAAGGCCACAGTGGGTCATGCTCATCCAGAAGATCAATTTCTCCTGATGAGTCTGACATTGAAAGCAAGTCGGATTCTAGCGAAGAACTCGAGCACTCAGGTTCATAGCCGTTGTCGAATTGTTCTGTAAAGCTTGTACACGTCACTTTTGGGGAAGGCGACAGCTCGGTTGTTTCCTGTTCCGATTCGCAAAAAGACCCTTGCAATGGGTCGCAGAATTGGGGAAGAATGCGAGTTTCCTGGGGATTAGAGCTTCTGGCGCTACAATAGCTAGCTGGACGCAAGTTAGATTACAACCTGGCTTCGAGCAGGTGGTATACACAACGTGTAAAAAGCTTACCTTTGCTTCCTGACTCGCCAGCCGTGCAGTAGTCGATGATATGGCGGAACTCCTTAAGGTTGGAGAGGCCGCAAGGAATGTTTCGATGAACACCCGTATTCATATAACATTCGCAGGGACCACGAGTAAGAGTAGTTCTATGCCAAATCAAGGTATCGCCCCCATGCTTGACGAGAGTGAGTGTTATCTGGCTACCTCGAATCCATGTTCGGCTGTCATGAGTGGTAATGTAACAGGCTCTTACTAATTCCCACAAACGTTCGCCAGGAATCTCAAGACCGGGAGAATCAACTGTCCGTCGACGTATGGGAAATCCATGTATGACTGATTGGCTGCTCCCTAAGATTCCCTCAGGGGAATTTTCGCCCCGAAAATCTGGAGCACCAGCCTCATGGGCGTCTAATTCGAACGATACTGCGTGGGCTCTCATTTCACTCAGGAACCCTTTAGAGCCGGGTGCCTCCCCGAGGCGCTCAACGACTATTGGTGTGACCCGTCTTGAGGCTTCTGTATTTGTAGAACGGATCGCTGCCACCATCCAAGCAAGCTGCTGACCACACTCTGCAACTGCGTGTGCCAGCCCAGTGACAGTGACGACCCAGTTCATGTTGCCCCAGGTAACTGAGATACCAGTCTGATCAGGCAAAACGATGCTAAATCGCTGACGAAGTTCTGGAACAATCGGGAAGTAGCCAGGGATCAGAGCCTTGTCGTAGCTGCGATCGATCAGGACTTGGAATAGCTCAGCAATCGCAGGCCCAGTTGTGGGCCATGTTTGAGAGACGTATGATTGGATCGAGATAGCCTGGGCTTTGTTACCACAGTCTATGACAACAATGGAATTCATCCAGGAATTTTCCTCGTTCTCATCTGGCTTGATATCGTGGAGAGTTTGTTTTCGAGAAATCCAGAACTTGGCGACATGTACACGAGGTCCTTGCCGGCTGCTTATTCTCCCTGTTGGTAGCTTTCGTAAAATAGCCTGTTGAACATCCTCGCCAGCATAGCTGGCCTCTGGGTGGTCTTCCCATTCTAGAGCCGAGATGTTTTTGAGTCCCGAGACAAGTCTTTGGTAAGCTACACTTTGAAGAACAATGTCTTCGTACGTTTGCTGGCCAATCTGGATGCCCGTATTTTTCTCGCCATGCGTCAACCTAGTGGGCTGGGCCTCGTGTTCCGAGTCTTCATAGATGTCTCCCGAGGTTTCAGAATTGTCTTCTGAGACTCCGGAATTGTCCTCGTTTTCATTTCCAAGGTGAAAGCCTTCTCCGAGTTCTATCTGGCTGGAGTCTGTTTCGTTTTGTGGGGTAAGTCCGGAGACTGTGTTGAGTATACTTTCTTCCTGCTGGCATGGGCTTTGTCCAACCTGCATGCTCCACCTGTAAAACTTTTCATCAAGAGGCATGACCTCATGGCTAGGTCTGAAAAGCGGTGGGAGATCGGGCTTGCATAGTTCTAGGAATTCAACTTTTATTCGACCGACAATCTTTCTGAGATTTTTGAGTCAGCTCGGAATGGTTAAACAATTGAAGAAAAAGCCGAAGACGTACTTGTGATGTTGATGAATAAACCGCATGATATATCTGTTCTCCCGTGTTGAAGCCTCTTGACCGATTTGCATTGCAAATGCTTTCAAAAGTCTAGGTAGAACCTTCAAAACAGACGGCCAGCTCTTCGCATCTACATGTTTGCTGATCTTGTGGGATAGGCTGTCTGAAAGGCTGGACACATAATGTTGAACAGAGTTTGGGCTAACACCGGTTAGAATGGAGTAGGATGTTCGGGCATCTAGGTTGCTATGTTCTCCAATGCTTTCGGGGGCATGTGAGACGTTGGTTTCAGGCTCTTCTCTCTGAGCGTCTGTGTCGCGTGAGGCATAGCCTTCATCGGTATTTCCATCCAGCGTGGGAGCCGGCTTTTTCATGACGACGTTGTCTCCTGGATCCACAAAATTCAGTGGACTGCAAATATGGGCATGAAACATAACTCACCGGTGGACAGTTGTCGTTGATCACATACCCCGACAAAATGACGGCCAGATTCCATGATCTTCAGGTGAAGATCATGACTCTCAGACCGATCAGAAGCGCATGTACAGACACCATCGAAAAGACAGGTTTCATGCCAGACATAGGAGTTTTCGACACATTCAACGAGGGTCAAAGATTTTCTCGATCCGCGCAAAACAACCTGCTTCTCCGAATCGACCACTGCGACCGTTGCCCCAACACTGTCGAAAAGCAATGGCCAAGTGAGTTCAAGTTGGCCCACAGACACTGGCGATCGTCGAATCATTGGGTAGCCATAGGCAACAGCAAATCCACTTCGCAGCATTCTGGACCAAAGCTGCCGTTTTTCCGTCGTTGATGATGGGAAACCTGCCTTCTCTAAGGTGATATCTAAGCACACACTGGTAAGACATCGATTCAAGTCGAGATGGCGCAGATCGTCGGCGAAGTTGTGGTCAACTGCGCATGCATTAGCGATCATGGGAGCATACTCCACTGGAGCATCGCCGTCGTTTTGCGCGGTCTTTGACACCGTATAAAGCCAGGCGAGCTGGTCACCACAGTCCACAACTGTATCTGAAGGCCCGCAGACCCGGAAGGTTATGTTTGCACCCTCTCTTGACATGAAAATACCCGTGCCATCAGGTAAGTTGGCTGTCGAATATCAAATGAGCATAACATACGAATAGTGTATTCGTTGGTGCAATGAATAGAGGAATGAGAACCTTACCGACAAGAATCTCTTCCTTCACTTTTGTCGACAGGACACAGTTCCCGAGTTGCGAGAATAATGATCTTGCCCAACTGTGCCATATCTGCGAGATATAGTCATCTAGTAACGCTGCTTGAGCCTCATATCCGGAGGATGTCACTAATAGCGAAGGGAAAAGCCTGTTCGAGTAGGAATGTGGACTGCCATCGTCCTGAAGCGACCACTTTTTGAAACGAAAAAGGACCTCATGGATTTTCGGATGCGTGGTTTCCTTCAGCCATTCGGCTGGAAGTCTTTTAAGTATGGCCTCACGAAACTGTTCACTTGTCGACCCCCACAGACTCAGGCCTTTGTCGATGTTCTGATCTAACACAATGTTATCAACTAACCACTCGAATGACGCGCTTTCAACAATGACGTTATGATAGGTCGCCAAATCGGGCATCGAAGCTTTTGAGGGAAGAGCCATGCTGCGGTTGACTTCGGAATCGGAAAGGTTAAAGGCGGGCAGGTCCTCCTGAGATTTAATGCCCCATAGTCTCAGTTTCCTTTGGAAAGACAAATCTTTGCCGTAACTCTTTTCATACTGCTTTGAATTGTTTTCGTGGAAATGGAGAACATCACAGAGGGTGTTAAAATAGTCCGAGATAACCCTATTACCGGAGTCAGCCTACTGAAGAGAAATTGCCGGTAGGCGGTGAACAGTGGGCATTAGAAGCTTACATGGCGTTATGGTAGATAAAATTCGATATATCCTGATCGGAAGACTCGAGACCGATTTTGATGGCGAAGCTTGGTAGACTTTCCCGAAAATCGAAATTGCGCATCTTCCGTATCATGTCCATGAGGCTCAGTTGATTGTAAATGATGAGGCAAAGTTCAGATACATAGTCTGAGGTTTTCGCTGCTGCGCTGGCATTTGCCTGCGGATATAACCGTGTGGGAAGGAATTCTCCTGACGATGAGCTCTTTCTGCGGATATCGCCTGCGCTCAAGAGCTTGGAGTCTTCTGATACTATCGGTCCTTGCTTTGGTTGATCGTGACATGGGCCCTCGGTTTGTTTTCGAGGGAGATTCATATGTGGATCCTGTTGTGTGGGAGAGATTTGTGGCTCGAGGTCTAGGTGTTCAGCAGGTCCAACATCTGTGCGCGAACTGGATCCGTTCTGAAGAATGAGTGCCGCAGTTGACACTTCAGGTGATAAAGGTGATAAAGCTTGTGGCGTCGAACTGGCTGTGGCCGAGTGAGAGTTGGCGTATGCTGGTGACTCGAGGTTGACGTTCGCATCGCTGTACCCCCTTCCCAAAGAGTCATCTTCTTGTCCATCATTTTCTGGGCCGACGGATTTGGGATAATCTACCCAGAACTCGCTAAATGGATCGAGTAAAGGTATTTCGAGGGGACAGGGTGGGTCGTCGTAAGGCATTCCGAACATAATGGGATTTCGTTTGAGGTGCTCTTCAGCCTTCAAAGAATACTATGTAGATAGCAAGAGGCCGTCCTTTCGTGGGTCAAGTCGAGGTGAAGCACAGGAACATTAGGCTTCGCTTTAGCTAATGTGGCATGCACGAACGGCCAACTCCTGTCACAATTAGGGGATTTCAACACAACCGTCTACATTCCGGAGAATTATACTTACTCCATCAGCAACACTAACCAGGCGCCTACTCGTGTGAAACAGCCAAAATTCAGGTTGGGAGAGCTGGGAATCCTATCGGCGCGAGGGGGTTACGAAATAGATATATGCTCAGAAGGGGTGCGTGAAAAGGTCAGCGTGGTCGTTGGTGTCGAATTTGATCATCAGAAAACTAGTTGTTTGGGAATCAGGCTGGGAAGTCCTCCTTGGGAACAAATCTGGGCATTGCCTGCCGAGCCTTTGCTAATCGCACCGATGTGCTTTTGCACCTTATTTGTGCGGAGGTCTCCGATGCACGCGAGGGACATTTCTAACCAATGAGACCACACATCTCGATAACCCCGGTGTGGGAATGCGCATGCAGACTACTCTTCTTATTTCCAGCTCATATGAAGCAGCTGACAGTCGGAATTGGCGCCTGCAGACAGTGCCCTGTCTTGGTACGAATTACATTCACCGCCCGAGTAAACAACTTCAAGATCCCAGTAACTTCGAAATGTTCGAAGAGACTATCCATATAATCGCATGTTTTAGACCTTTTAGGAGCTACCGAGGCTACGGAATCATAAAGTGTCGTAAGCGTCGCAAAAAGTTGGGAGGCCAGTAATAAAAGAGGTAAATGTTGTACCTTATCGCGGCCTAATGTCAGACCAACGGGCCTCTTTGTACCTTCATTCGAAAACGCTGCGTACTCATTAGAAAGTGACCAATAGGTGCTAACCTTTTACTAAGGGCGGTTTGCCAATGGTCATCATGGGCGAGCTGTGGGCTGTCTACTGCTCGCATACTGGAGTAAGCCTTACCTGAGAGGAATGAGAAAGACTTCAACCATCAGGGAGCAGGTGGAGAAAACAGTAAGAAAGACAGTTCTTTGACAATAACTGAGTTCCCCATCTGGAAGGGCAGCTTTGAAGCTTCGGGTCATTCAACATGACCTAACTTCATCTCATACGGCCGCGCCTTAGGCTCATGCGCGTATTACAAGGCCATTAAATTGTGTCTCGAGTGCCGTGAGACATTGAGAGATCATCAATGAAAGGGGTACCAAAAGGATGTTATAGTGAGTAGTTGCGATATAGGGCCAATAGACCTTCAAGTTTCCCTAGGAATCGCCGTACATCAGGTTGAAGCACCAGGAGGAAGAAGCCACATTCTATGGCCTGCGAAGAGTAGCTCAATGTCAGCCTATAAGGAACATGAAAGCTCAAGCTGCACTTCATGCTGATGGAGCAGTCTTATACCGTTTTCGTTTGCAATCTATGAGACTTCCCGGAATTTCCTAAGCTCTCGCTGCATGAAGCGTTTTGCGATGGTCCTCATTGGAGCAAGCCGCCTTTTCGTACCAATACGGTTGCCGACGGACGTTAGCCATGCATGTACGTTTGGTCTGAAGATTACTTGCCGATCATTGAACCAAGGGCTCGTGCTCTGATCGCACGGAATCACATCTGATAGATGACTTCAAATATCGGGAATGAGGCGGGAAGAGAACACAAAATCAACTACTGTAATCATATAGATCGTCCATCTCTGGGTTTCACTGACTTTTACTTGCCGAATTAAGGTTAAAAGCCACATTATTAAGCCATTTCAGCAGCTTCTAGCCCCATTTTCCAATGATCTGCGGCTCGCTGTACTCGAGACTGAAGAAATGCTTGCGGGCCATGATGCTAAAACAGTTTGCCACCACACAATCGCAATTACCGGGCTCCCGTAGCGTCGCATGTTGAGGCTTGTGATATTCTGGCCTAGATCTATTTGCCACGAGGCAGCGCTTAGCTACTTGCTGGCGTTCATATGCCAAGAGCCTAGACGTTGCCGAGACCAAAGCGACGACGGAAGCAGAGTTGCACGATGGGGCTTAGCACGGCTAATGCTCCCAGCAAAAGACTCAAACATCTTGAACCGAGCAGAGATAGTCTCGTCAAACAAAGGAAACTGTCAAAGAATGGATTTCAACAATGATCTGCTTGGCTTGGAAATAAGGTATTATGGGCCCGTTGAGTTGGTAGTCCTTCTCGATTCAGTAAACATCGGCAGTCTTATGAGCGCCTATGCAAGCCACTTTTGCCACTTAAACTCCCATTATTGGCATCAATTTCTAGATTTGCAGCCATCTTATAAGCTGCCTGTCGAATTTCCCTGATCGAGAAACTGATCAATCAACCCGGTCAATATACTCTCGCTGCGACACTCGCTGTCCACGCACACTTACAATGCATTTCACAATCTTGACAGTGCTTCTCTTCAATTTTCTTGTTGACGCTGCGAGCATATCGACAGACGCTCGGTGCGGGAAATCCTTTGGAACAACATGTCTGAACAGCAAGTTCGGCTCATGTTGCTCACAGTATGGATGGTGGTAAGTTAGATGTGCTTATGTCCCCCCGTTCGACGCTGACCCAAGACCACTAGTGGAACCACGAATGACCACTGCAGCACTGGCTGTCAACTTCAATATGGAACTTGCAATGGGAGACCCTCCTCGTCTTCCATCTCGTCTTCAACTGCTCGCACTTCCCCGACTTCCTCGCTCTCATCCTCGACTTCCTCCACGTCCTCGCTGAGTTCTACTCGCACATCTGCGAGTTCCTCTCGTTCTCCGACGCCCTCCGCCGCCGTACAAATGGCCTCCCAAAATACTCGGTGTGGTGCCAGCTTTGGGGGCCAGACGTGTTTAGGAAGCATATGGGGAGAATGCTGCAGTCAATATAACTATGTAAGTCCTCCCATGAGGATTCAACACGATGGCCGTTTTCTAACGTGGCCTTTGAATAGTGTGGCAAAACAGTTGATCATTGCCGCCCTGCTTCGTGCCAAGCGAAGTACGGTCGGTGTGATACAGTCTCCTCCAGTCAATCCAGCATCCAATCCTCCATATCAACAAGCAAACTGTCATCATCCTCATCATCATCAAGCCAGATCTCGACAACTCTTTCTACAACGACACCGACCCCATCTGCGACCCAGTCTTCTAGTCAGAGCTCGTCTTCTGCTTCATCATCTACATCACCCACCACATCAACAACGTCGACACCTACCCCAAGCCCTACCTCAGGTGGCGTAAATCCCAGCTTCGAGAACGGGCTGTCTCCATGGCGACTTCAGGGCTCTAGCGGTATAGATACCGACGCGAGTGGCGTCAAAGAGGGGGAAAGTCGTACAGGAACACACTCTTTCCACGCCGTTGGAGTCGAGCCAGGGTGGTTCATCGACATATCACAGAAATTTGATGTCACCCCCAACACAGCGTATCAGATAGAGCTGTGGTCCAAATCAGTAACGCCTGGTTGCTATGTTACTATGTGGTTTTTGAACCAGTATGCAAGCTACGACACAACGACGACATATACCAAGCTTTCACTTTCTATTGCCAGAGAAGATGTCACGCCAGAGGCAATTGCGTCGGAATCTATGATGTTGATTGAGTTTCTTTGCGACGGTGTTGGCGGTTATGGGCCAGATTATGCCATGTTCATAGACGATATCACGGTGACGGTAGTGCAGTAATCAGACGGCCTTGCGGGACGAGTCGGCTCGTTCTCCGGTGTGACTAAGGTCAAACCAAATAGAGAAGAAAGCAAATGTTTCATTCCATTGCTTGAGGTTTATTCATTCTTTCGAGGGCGCTGAAAGATCTATGCTCTATGTCTTCTCTAATCTTTGCCACCCAGATTTGACCTGGTGCACCTGTACTCTTGTTCGGACGTCGCTAAAAGCAACGAGGAAAGGTCAGTTTCCATCAGCACATCATCTTTCTATCCCTTCACGGCGTACGTTCTACGGTACGCCTCATCAATTTCCTTCAGATAGTATGTGCCCGGGGCCATGTTCTCAATGCTGCCAGTGGGCTCAAAGCTCTTGGCGCCATAGGCATTCAATCTGAGGACGCAAGCCTGGTAGTGTGTGATTAGCAAAAGCTTAAAATCATAATGTTCGACCTGGCTGATTACCTCTTCGTATTCTTCAGGAGTTGAAATCTTGCGTTGACTCAATCGATCCATGAGGTCAATCTTTTGGACCAGTTCGGTAAGATCCCCTGTGACCTTGAGCGCAAACAGAGTACTGGCGATTCCGCTGCCGTACTGGTAGGGAGGACAATTAGTACAAAATAGCTTCTGAGAGCGCAAGGATCGAATGAGCACTCACGCTGAACATGCCAATCGTCTTCCCCACTGAACCCTTCAGGTCGATGTTACTGATCAAGCTGATGAGGGAGCAGTAAAGACTGCCCGTGTACATGTTGCCGCATTGCGTGGGAGCGGCAATGCAAGGCTCGACTCGTGACTTGAAACGGTCCTTGGAAAGGGTGACAAAAAGCTTCTCCAGCTCCTTGCTCTTCAGGGAGTCCTCGTAGCTTAGCTCGCGGAGCTCGGTAGGGACCTTACCCCAGGTTTCCTGGTCACCGCCCTGCTTGTAGTCGTTGTACAGCAGACGTCCGTAAGACTTGCTGACAAGTTTACAGTTAGGGGTGTGGAAGGCCATGTAGTCAAAAATGTCCAACAGGCTGCGCGTATCAGTCTTGGGGCCGTGACCATTCGCCTTCACGTTGGCCTCCTCGATTCTCTCGCGAAGACGGTTGTAGCAACCATCCAGTGCGGAGGTGTAGCATCGGAGAGACTCATGTCCGTTAACTACGGGGAACTCTGCCTTGAGGTCGGGCTTGTAGAAGTCGTAGGCATGGGTCATGAAGGTGCCCTTGAGCGCTGGATCTAGGGAGAGCACCGCGTCGGGGCCCACGAGCATTGCGACACAGCCGGCGCCGCCGGTTGGCCGGGAAGAAGCTTCCTTGTAAAGAGCAATATCCGAGGCCACCACGATCGCGTCGCGACCGTCCCATGAGCGAGACTCGACCCAGTTGACGGCATTGAAAAGAGCACTCGTGCCTCCGTAGCACGCGTTGATGGTGTCAATACCCTCCAGGCTCGTGTTGCCAGCAGGCTCAAAGAGCTGCGTCAGCACAGTCTTGATGGATTTGGCCTTGTCAATCAGGGACTCCGTGCCGACCTCTAGGCGACCAATGGACTTGGGGTCGATGTTGTACTTCTTCAGGAGAGAGGAGACTGCCGTGAGAGCAAGGGAAGTCGCATCTTAGGCCATTATGTCAGTAGGTGACAGGCATGCGGAGGGCCACTCCAGAACCGCACTTCCAACAGAAACAGCGGCATCATGCGCACTCACCTTCACGGTCATTGCAGAAGTTCATGTACTTAAGACCCAGGCCGATGGTGTATTTTCCGGCTGAAACGCCCTGATGTTGTTCGAAAAGCGACTGGTCCAAGGCCTGAGAATATGAATCAGTTGCTGGATCAGAGCGAGGATAACGCCGCGGAGAGTCGCAATGAAGTCACGAACCTGGCCGGGGACATAAATCTCCATGGCCTTGATGCCAACATTGTTAGGGTACGCCATCGCGAATTTTAGAACTGAAAATTGAATCGAGTAACGACGTGAGTGTCTGATGGCCAGCAATGAGAATTCCAAAGGGAGGACCGAATAAAAGGCAGTGCTTTCCAGTAATGCTAATGTGGGCAAGAATGCTATCAAAAAGAAGATATACCTGAGAAACACTTGTGAGGCTGTGCAAGAATGTCGGTCCCGAACGGGATTGCTGCCAACCCCGCGCGATCCCTGACAAGCTGAGGGCCAAACCAGGCACCAGGGTCCTCTTGCTTACACCCCTGTCAAAAGGTAATCCAGAAGCTCGCACCAGGGGATAAGCATCAGAAGTCCCTTGCGTATCCGTTGTATGTGCATCGCGAGTGGGACTTGTTTGCTTCTGAAGCGAAAGGAAGCGGCACAGCGAATATCTTTTGGGAATCGTCGGTCCTAGTGCCCGACGGGGTCAGCCGGCACGCCATTCCGAGGAGGTCCTCACAGTTCACTATCTGTAAGACAGTATCTGCCATTTGCATGCCGTGAAACGGGTCAGCAATTTATGTTATTAGCCCATGGTAAACTCAAAACGGTTACAATAAATTGGGTCGGCGACTTGATAACAGAGGGAAAGGCTCGCATCCCTTTCGCCTTGGGTTGATTATCGCGTTATCATAGCTAGAGCGGCCAGAATGATATGCCGGGACCCTTGCTGGGGATTTAAAAGCCTTCTGAGCCGATAAATGAATCTTATCTGTATTTATAAGAATAATTCGCGTTCAGAACCATCGATCATGGTTTTCATGTCTTGGGCAACTTAATGGTCTCTCCATCCTATTGACGGAGAAAACCTTGTCCTGTAATGGAGGAATGCAAATTACCGCGTGGTAGAAGGGGCTTCAAAATCCCCGCAATCTACTCCGGTCTCTTCTAGCATACGATCAAGGATGGAACTCAAGTCCTCAGGCTCGTCCCATGTATCGATTGGGCCGAGTTGGAGCAGCAAATCATCTTGTCCTATCTCATATGGAGCCCCTTCTCCTTCCTGAATGCAGCTCTCTTGTGTCTCCGCGTAGTGCTCAGCGATGGCTAGTTCACCACTACTGGCGGGACCTGGTACAGGCGTGATTCCCATAGACGTGTGTTCATCGAAGGATGAAGGCTCAATTACTGCTTGCGCATGGGCCAGTGTCGTGAGACCTTGATACTGCCGCGGTGCGTTCAGCGTGGGCTGATGCTGAGATTCGCTTTGGCGGTCAGATGCTGTGTACGATGCCATGAGGGCGACTCCACTATCTGCAGATAAAGCAGAAGGGGTTTCTGCGTATGATAGATCTTGGGTAAGGCTTCGGGGCTTTGGAATGTGAGTTTGCTGCGAGGTCCCTGGTGTTACACCCGAAAACAGGCGTACACATGATTCTTCGATCATTAGCTGGACAGCCTGGCCCATGGCTTCTCGGAGTAATTCACTTTGCCCGTTGGTACAAAGTTGCTGGAGTGCCCCGTTTCGTTCAAGCTCTTGTAGTATGATCGACGGTCCATTTGCTCCCACGTAATCGCACAATGACTTGACTTGCTTAGAAAGTGCGGGGTCTAAATACGGGGATCTCGGGTGCGGATATCCAGGAAAGAGAATGTCCCACATAACAAACCATCTCCCTGCCTGCCCTAGGCTTTTATTTGACTTTCTGGATAATTCCAGGGCCTTCGATTCTGAGTAACCTTCTAGGGGCGAGATCTCCTGGTTTGGCGGTGCTTGCTGGCAGCTATACGTGTTTCGAGGTGTGTGATCCTGTAGGCTCTTCTTGGTCGGGAAGAGGGCTAGGCAGATTCTGCATGAAAATGGCCGCTTATGCGCCCTGCTCAAATGCTGCTTGACATCTCCAATTCTTCTGAGTGTCAAGGACAAGCAGGATTCGTATCTTTCGGGGGCAATTTTGAAGAATGGGCAGGCAAAACAGCTTGATCGAGGCGATTCCGGACTCGCCTTATGAACTGGTCGTTTCATGGATCTCTCATCGTCGGAGCCTGAATTGTCGTTCGAACCGCGTTTTCGTTTTAGATCCCTTTGTGATGAAGATGTGGTTGCTGGTAAATTTGAAGATACCGTCAGCCGGCTCGTATTGTTACCACATGGACTCGTGAATTCTTGACCTCCGGCGGCAGACTGGAAATCTGAAAGAAGATGAGAAATTGCGACGGGGAGAACACCTCGTATGGGACTGTCATCAAAACGAGGCTGAAGTGTTGCTGAATCAATAGATGGTGGAAGCCAGTCGGGGTCAAACGAGGAATCCGTCAATTCTCCCGGACTTGTAGTTGTAAAAGTTTGTTCGCGCTGATCAGGTGCAGGCGAGCACCCTGTCGAGTGTTGGATGTCTTCGATAGTTATGTCAGAATATCTGTCATCCATATGGCGCCCATCTATCTGGCTGCCTATAGATGCAAAGAGGTTGTACTCGACAGAGAAGCCACGTTGGGAGCTTTCGAAGACAGATTGAAGCTCCCAAGACGGAATTCCCACTTGCCCTACTTTGAACTCTGGTCAGTATACATTTCAGGTTTGGATATTAAAATTGGAATCATCACCGACCTTGATCATTGCATAGTCCTATGAAATGACGGCTAGACAAGAGCATCTTCAAATCGTCAAATGATCTTGAGTCACTCTGGTCTCGGTCGTCTTCTGGCCTGCAAGGGCAAATCTGGTGAGGCTTTCTGTTTTCGTGCCAAAGGTAGACGCCCGTCTTATGTTGAACTGAGACGAGCCCTCCCCACAACTTTAGCACATATTCAGGAGGTACCTCAATCCCATGACATGCCGCGGAGCGCCGCAATATGGGATAGCCTTGAACCATCACATGTCGGCCTGGGAAGGCCGAAATCAATTTGGATTGGTCCGTTGATATTAGAGCCTGATCAGAAGCACCGACGTTTATGTCGAAACATGCGTAGTGCTCATCTCTTGGAGGCGGTTGCATCAATTCCAAAACTCGGTCCGTTGGATCATTAGGCACCTTATGGGGTTCGCTAACGATGGGGCCATGTTGCGAGATGCAATCGGAGTAACCACGAGGGAAGCGCAGTGCAGCCAAGATCCAAGCAAGTTGCTCGATGCATTCAGCTATTGTATGGGCAGGTCCTGAAATACCCAGAACCAGGTCGCTTTGCTCTGCAGACACTACTAGTTGCGTTCTGTCTGGCAGGGCAACTGTGGAAAATTTGGTGAGTGAATGTGCATTCAAGTATTCTGGGCATACTTACCGACGAAGGCATTGGCGCCGTTATCATCGCTGGGGTACTGCAAGAGACTCATGATTTGATAATATGTCGATGGCCACGTCTGCTTCAAATACTGCTTGATCGAAAGCATCTGTGGATTGCCGCCACAACACACCACAGCCATGGAGTCGAATGTTCTTGAAACAGAGTAGTCAGAATTAGGCCTACCTGCTTCATCGTGTCTGATCGTTGGCCAGTTGCATAGCCTCACCATGACTTTGTGGATAACAGGCGACCGAGATTTGCTGATCCTCCCGGTGGCAAGGTGATGAAGAATCTTCTTCCGGATGCCAACCCGGGAGTCATGACCCCTGATACTGTCGCAATCTTCTTGTAGAGACATCTCAGTTCTGAGACTTCTCACCAGCCAACGGAACGCGCTACTCTCTAGAACAGTTTTGTTGTGGGATGAAGCTTCGATATTTTCAATGCATTCGTCGTCGTTATCCTCACCACTGGCACTGCCTTCGTCGTCCCCCCTAAGGGAAAGGTCTTCACTGTCTCTGCAGCGATCCTCATCGATCTGACCAGTTGAGCAGCGAGCTTCGTCCCACCATAAGCTCAGCTTGTCTTCTAGAGGCATGCTCTCCCTGTCATCCCTCCTATTTTCAGTCTCCAAATCATCGCACAGAAGCTGTTTGGAAATTTTCCTTCAATAGATTGACGGTTAGAGTCGACCCAAAACATTCATGCATTCTCAGTTTCTGCCGGGTTGACTTACTCTCCGTATTTGTGGAAGAACCACATTACTCTCAAGTTTGATTGATCAGCAGATTCCAGGCCGATCTTGATAGCGAAGGCTTTAAGAAGCTCGAGAAGACTTTCTGACAGAAGGGTCCAGCTTTCAGGATCGGCATCATATCCTAGATTATCACGAATGCTTTGACATGCTTCGAGGATGTACTGTTGCTCCTGGGAGACCTCTAGAATGTTATCTGAGGAGTAGGTTGTTCTGGCATCGTCGTCGATGGTGGCGTCTTTCCTCGCACCTGTATCTCTCTGTGGACTGCGTTGTGCTGAGTGGCCATATTGCGATACCATGGGTTTAGATGTTGATGCGTATCCAGAATCGGTAAAAGGCGCATTTGGCTTTTGATTTGTGTATTGCTGCTGGTACTGATAATTGAACCAATACTCTTGCTCTAGTCCTTCATCCCGAGTGAGGTCGCCCAAAAGATTCAATTCATGTTCAGGGCTGTTGGTTGTTGAGTTAAGTCTTCCGCCCGGATTCAAGTCTTCTATTGAACCAGGCAGGTCCAAACCAGAAAATGTGAAGTCTTGACAGTCTCCATAGATCTTTTCGAAAACGTTCCCGATTTCTTCTTTGAGATCTGCGTGGTAATCCAAGGCATCCGGTGGGTCTGCATTCCTGTCGCGACAGTGTCCGACGGAATCCAAATTGGAGTCTGGAACCCCCTTTCTTTCTTCCCTTCTAACTTTTTTTCTTCGCAGTTTGCCGCCTGGAGGCGCAGCTTGTTGACTGCCGTATGAGAAGTCCGGAACATTACTGTCCCAAAGAGCTGATTCTGGGCGTTGAGTGTCCGGGAATAAGACGTCCCATATTGCAAACCATTTTTCCTCCGCACTAACCCCCCGTTTACTCCTCGCCCTTATCCTCTTTTCTTGTTGGTCGGTCATTCCATCTACTGGCCTTGACGAACTTAGTTCGCAAATGACATTGACATTCCGCCGGAGATGCTTGTTCAAATTTTCTTCCGAGGTGAATACTTCACAACACCGTTTGCAACGGGGTGGAGTCCTGTGTCTCCGATATAGATGCTCTTTAAGACGATGTACCTGGGAATAGGATATCCCCGAGCATTTAGGATATTTTTGCGGATGATGTTTCCAGAAATGGCAGGCAAGTAGTGGCTGGGGTGGCTGAGGCGGCTGAGGCAGCTGCATTTGAACTCGTTTTGGGGTTGAAAATGTGTAGTCAGGATGGTAAAGGTCGTCTGTCTCTACGATGCGCCCTTCGTCTGGCTCGCGTTCGTGGACGTTCTCATCTCCCAAGACAAGGCTCAAGAAACCTGGGGCTCCATTGCCCGACATGTCAAAAGACTGCCACAGTTAGCAAGACGCGAAAGGAATAACATGGGAGGAATTTAACCGTACCGACACTCAGAAATTCTGTTCTGAGTATATTGCTGCTCTCGAAGTCCAAAACGCTTCGTGAAATGGGTCGGTGAAGCACTTTGCAAAGCTAGAAAGAGGGGAACGCTGACAGCATCGGCGCTTATCAGGCAACGAACGAAGCTGCCCACGGGGCCTTCGCCTCATTTTCCTGACTGCTCCAATGAGAGACTGCATCGGCAACAACCAATCAAATCGAAAAACACAGCTGTGTTTTCCACCTTGACTACTGCTGGCTGTGTGCTACGCCACTCCGTGTTCATTGGCATCTGCACGAGTAGTGGTGTTGTCGACCAGGCCGTGTCGTCCAAAGTATGTGTCGCTGGCATAACACAGCTGGAGATGGCCTCACTTGTGTTCAATTTCATCTTTTGCCAAAATAATTAAAATGAGCAGCCGCAAGATTATTTGGGGGAAATGTTGTTTTGTTTCCTATTGTTCCACAGCTTTGGCTTCACCAGATTGAGAAGTAATAATTCCAAACGCAATCATATACATTACCCATTTGCGTTTATCGCCTACTTATTGCCTGCTCACGAAATCCACCACTCTGAAAAACAATGCCATCTCATTCAAACGCTTCTGCAGCCACTACCAGTAGCGCCAGGTCAGTTGAACTCACCCTCACATGGCCTTGGGCTTTCACTGACCAATGAGACAGTGGCAGCAACAAGACACCTGCCGTGATGCTCCACGAATACCTCGCTAGCGCTCCAACCGTCACCGAAAACATTGCCCGCGGCAAAACAACAAAGAATAGGAAGAAGAAGGTACATCGCGGCCTTGAGAAGTGGCAGAGGGATTGGGACACCATGGGAGCTGCACAGAATGGAAGATGAGATCATGACCCGGGGATCGGGGGCCGGGAAAGTCTACGTGCATCGTTTAGTACTGTGGCATGTCTGTTCTGTGCTCCACTGGGTTAAGAGGATGGGGAAATAGAACTATCCAAAAGACTTTGCGTATTTTAACGAAGCCATATAATGATGGGCTTAAGAACTGCACCACCTCACACCTACATAACAGCTTCTGAACCCGTTCGACGTCAACTTCTGGTCACAATTGCACCACGTGCCATAGAGTTTTAAGGTTGCTCGAATTGGCAACTAAAATCAATTAAGCGTTGGTGGGCGCTCAGGTCCCCAGTTCATCTGATTCGCCGGCCGTTTATGGAGAAGATCGGATCGATGATGGCTCGATGACCAGTCCGAGCACTCCCGCCAGGGGCAGGCCATCTCATTAGTCCTGTCAAAAGCTGAAGATGACCTCGAAATGATATGGATGACCTCGAAATAATATGAAGAATTACACAAAATAATAGGCTTCTTAATATAAGTTAAGCTATTCTAGCCCATCTAGCCAGTCGTTATAACCCATCGTCCTCCCATTCCATGAACATCCTGACAACCCCAAGTCCGGAGGCTCAAGCCACACGCCCACCAACCTCGTCCGTGCATCCATCGGACAAAACTCCCTTTGACACTCATCTGTGGCATTGCTTTTTCTAGATCGAAAATAACGGCATCATAGACATTTTTGACCCAAACCGAGCAGAACCCCTAAAAGTGATGTCATCACTCCCGCGTCACTGCCTCCGTCTATCAACAACATTCCTTTCCTCAAAAACGACCACAACATCTCACCGATTCAAACTCTCAATCACATTTCGAACCTCAAAAAACACCAAACCACCAATCCCCGTCACTATCACCCATCGCCACCACTCCAACTCCAAAATGGGCTCCAACTCCTTCGACGAAGACTGGAAAAAAGCAGCCCCCTACCTCCCCTCCTCCAAAGCCACCGTAAACGGCGAGCCCTTCGAGAAGAAGACCCGCGGCGAGTGCCACTGCGGCCAGGTCTCCTACTGGCTGTGCCGCGACCGCCCGCTCGCCTCCAAGTTCTGCCACTGCCGCGACTGCCAAAAGATGCACGGCGCGCCCTTCCAGTGGGCCGCCATCTTCCACAAGCACGACCTCGCCTTCGACCGCGGCGTCGACGGCTTGGCGTTCTACAACTCGGGATCCAAGAAGGACACGCACGATCTGCCGTGTAAAGTGTCGTGCGGCCACTGTGGGAGTCGGATCATGGATGAGGGGCGGAATATGGTGTTGTTGTTCCCGGGGTTGTTGCATTTTGATGAGGAGGAGAAGAGGGATATGTTTGATGTTCAGTGAGTGTCTTCTTCCTTTCCCACTGCTTGAAATGTTGAGCCAGATGCGACGATTATGGATGTGGATATGCTAACATCATGCAGGATGCACATCTTCTATAAGCAGAGGGTGGTTGATATAGTTGACGGCAGACCAAAGTGGGCTGAACTGGACGAGAAGAGCGATCTGATGGATGAAGTGCGAGATGAGCAGAAGAGTGATAAGATAGATGTGGCTAAGGCAGCGCGTGAGAGAGCTTCAGAATCGGCGAAAAGGAAACGAACAGCGTGATTTGGGAAATGTATCAACAACAGTTGTTCATACCTGGAAATTAGATCCAGTCTAAGCTACCCCGTTTGATGAGCAAGGATCCTTTCTGACTCACTACGCTTGTTCCCCCGTGGTGAATCCGTTCGAAGCTTGTGATGCCTTCTACTTCCCGAGCCATGTTGCAGTAAATCACAGCCGAGTCGCCAGCTAACCTAGGCGACACTTCACGATAAAAGGATCGTGAAGCATCATCTTCCACTGCTACCCGATTACCTACGTCCTTTCAGCCTCCATTACTTCACTTTTTTGCCACAGCAATGGCTTACTCCGAATCTCAGTCTTCGACGACCAAGCACGCTGCTGCCGCTCAGCTTTCCTTCACCAAGGAGCCAAACACCTGCGGCTTCATCGAGTCCCCTACTTCCGCACCCACGTAGGCCATATCTTGTCCTTTCGAGTCCTAGCTACGCGTACTTATCGCTCCACAGGATCTCCCCAAAGGACCAAGCATGGACGTGTCCCGGGCCGTGCATATCATCGAACTCGTTTCTAGGCTGCCGCTCCCCCGTACCTACAAAATGTCTCGGGTCAACCGTGGACTCGGTAGCGGGCGGCTGCAAAGAGGGCGAGCTGTGCTGGTGAGCAGGCGGACATTGACTATCTTTTGGGGTCACAATGCTAACCTCACAAACAGCAAATACAGACCCGATACCGCATGCTACACCTGGCTCTCAACTGAGGATGCATCGACGTTTACCCTTTACGAGTGCAGTTCAACAAGCGGCACGGGGAACCTCTTGGCGTCCCCGACGGCCCTGCCCGGCCCCATTTTGACCACCATACTTGGCTCCACGTCCAGCAACATTCTCACGGGATCCGAGACGTCATCAGAAGCAACCGCGAGTCCGCTCCCGACATCGACGCAAGAACCGCAGCAAGAAGCCTCAAAGGGCGCCATAGCAGCCAGCGTCGCAGGTGCCCTCGCGTTCCTCGGCCTCCTCGCTGGCGGGGTCGTGTACTTGTACATATGGAACAAGAAGAAAAAGAAGCGGGAGGGGTTTACGGGGCTGAATCGGAGGGGGAGCATGGCGATCTCGGGGCCGTACTTGGTCAGCGGGTTACTGCCCAAGTTCCCGCCGCCGCCGCCTGCCCCACCGCGTCCCCCGATGAGCCCGGGAGTGTATGACATGGAAGTCTTTGATCAGGGGAGAGGTACTTCCTCGATGTATAGTACTGGAAATTTCGTTGAAAGGGGCTCCGAGGGGTTCGTGCCGCCGCCGTTGAATGCTCCTGTGAGACCGAGGAGGGATGGGGAGGCTGTCAGTGGCGGGTGGGTTTGAGAGGGACATGCTGTAAATTCATTGTATTGAAAAGTGGCAGTTGCGGCATTTGGGTCGGTAGTGACTCATGCACGAAATTTTCTATCAATCATACCGATTTTTTGTGCGCTGTTTGGATGGAATATGTTGATGGCTTGTGGTTGAGAATGGGACGAACATCGGAGGTGCGGCGGTTCCGACTCGGCGGGTGGTGGTGATGTGTCAACGGGAGCGCGGGAGGGAAGGTCCTTGAACCGCCGGCGGGGGAGAGCGGGCACCGCTGAAGTCGCAGTGGCTCTTCAAGGGTGCGCCCTGCTCGGTTGCTGCTGCCGGGAGTGGACTGAGGGGGCATTTGATGGATCGCCGCTGCTTTACTCAGAGAGTGGTACTGAATGGATTTCATGCAGGATGCATGAGGAGATGGAATTGAACAGTGAGAAATCCGTTAGGCGCGAGAAGAATGCCCTGGTGAGTTCCGTGATGGCGGGTGACTTTAGGCGTCGGGTTTCCCGCCTGATAGCCGTGTTCCCGAAAGCTTAGCGGGTGGTCCCGCGTATCACGGGCCTTTGCTTTCAGAGGGCATTATCGGACGTTTGAGCGCAGTAGCCGGCGCTGATTACAAAAACTATTTTCTGTGAGAGTGTTTGAGTGCATATTTACTGAAAGTTAGGTAAGTCTCGGAAACGGCGGCGCCCAAAAGCAGCGGCCGGCGGGATGCATGCGTGGGATTCTGCCAGTGAGACAACACGCTGCGTGGCCAGCGTCAGGTGGGTTAATAGCCGCCCTTTTTAAGGCAAAGCCCCCTCCTCTTTCGCCCAGCCAAGGCACCCGTCCCCGTTGGCTGCCTGTCCTCCTCCACGAGTGTCATGCACCAGCAACACACGCTACAGCAGCATCTACAAGTATTGTAAGGGGTGACCCGGCATAGCGGGGTGCGGTCACGGGCTGGTGCCGATGCCGGTGGATTATCGCGATAACCTAAGCCAGTGGACTGTGGAGACGCTTAATCAGATGATCTGATAAGATCCTAAATTTCACCACTTTCCCACCCCCGAATCCTTCACTAACATTTTCCCTCAACCCCTCGGAGCACCGAGCTGTCACTCCCCGAGGCAGCCTCACCTCGCCTTTTCTTTCCCACTTGCCGTGAGCCGCCCAGTCTTTGCGCCTCCGTCTGTCGTCCCCTTGCAACTCGCACCAGACATTTCCAACCAACCCCTCCAAAGGCATTTCGCATCATCGCCGTAGCCCAGCAGCAGCTCGCATATCACAGCAAACATACCCCCGCCAACGGCCCGAGCGAGACTAGATGCGAAGCTCCCGACCGTGATGCGCGCACCGTGGTCATCGCCGTCCTCGGCGACAGCACGAGGACGAGGGCCAGGACCAGGACGAGGCAATCTCTCCGTCGTCGCCGCGACTGCGCTCCTCTTCGCCACCTCCGTCGCCGCCTCCACCGTGTCCGTCGGCGGCCTCTGCTACGACGCCTGCGTCAACACCATCCGCCAGCCGCACTTCAACGACACCGCCCCGGCCAAGTCGAAGCTCATCCAGTCGTGCGAGAGTCTGCTGCACATCAAGTCGCTGTACCTCTGCACGCACCTGCACTGCGACGCGCCGCACCGGGATGCTGGGCTGGGCACGCAGAACGCGACGTGTCAGCAGTACATGAATGTCTCGCTGCCGCCGTTGGAGATCATCGGAGGGTATTCGGAGGAGGAGATCAAGGGCCTGAGGAGGCTGACGAAGGAGGAGGGCACGGCGGAGACTGTCTTGAACGAGGTTGTGCTGCCCGCGGAGCCGTTTTACCAGATTTGGTATGATTCGTTGGAATCGGTCGAGTATACTTACAGTCGGCATTATCGATATGGGTATGTGCATCACCTTGAGTCGACGAGGCATGGCTGACGGCGAGACAGATTCTATGTTATTGTCTTTTGGGTTATCGTGTGCGCCATAGGTCTGGCGACCCGTCTCGTCGGTGCCATCGCCAGTCTCCAGCGCCAGGAATGGGACTCGGAGAAGAAGCCCAACGTGCTGCACTGGGTTGCGCTTTGGCTCAAGCGGTACATCACCATCCCGGCAACCTTTGGCTACCGCTGCTCGCAGAACCTGGGATGGTGCACGATACCGCCGCGCATCCAGAGCATCACCATCTTCGCCTTCATCGCCGTCAACACGTGGTACTGTTGTTACGGCTACTCCGTCCTCCCGGGACACATGTAGTAGGTTGACTCCCTTCATCCATATCAGCAGCGTACTGATCCGAGAAGCTGGCCGGTGGTATCGAAACAGATTGGCCGCTACGTCGCCGACCGAACCGGCATCATCTCGTTTGCCAACTTCCCCATCATCTGGCTGTTTGGCATGAGGAACAACCTCCTGATGTGGGTGACTGGCTGGGATTTTGGCACGTACAACAACTTTCACCGCTGGGTTGCTCGCGTTGCGACAGTCCAGGCCGTCATCCACACCGCTGCCTATGTTGGCCTCATTCTAAGTGAGGGCGGCTGGACATACTTCCTCTGGTGGTTTTCGCAAATGTTCTGGTGGGCCGGCTGGTTTGTGAGTACTTCCCCGCATCATCAACTCGGCCATCACTAACCCCCACAGGCAACCTTCGGCATGGTCTTCCTCCTCGTCGCCTCCGTCTTCTGGATGCGCCGCAAGCAATACGAGCTCTTCCTCGTCCTCCACATCCTCCTCTCCATCCTCACCCTCGTCACCATGCTCGGCCACGTCTCCATCTTCAACCACCAGTTCGACATGCTCTTCTGGATCCCCGTCTACATCTGGATCGCCGACCGCCTCCTCCGCATGTCCCGCACCCTCGCCTTCAACCTCAAGTTCTGGAACACCTTCGCCCTCGCAACCTACGACGCAACCTCCAACATCGTCCGCCTCAGCATCCCCTACCCCACCAGCTTCTACGAGCCCAAGCCCGGCACCTACTACTACCTCCACGTCCTCTCTGACAAGCGCGCCTGGGAAAGCCACCCCTTCACCATGGCCTGCACCACCCTCAACACCCACCACACCCGCAAGTTCTCCAGCGAACAGACCCCGCTCCTCGTCGCCTCCGACGACAACCCCGTCGAGCCCATGTCCGAGGTCGACCTCCACCCCCGCAACGGCACCCCCTCCATGACCTTCCTCATCCGCCCCTACGACAGCTTCACCGGCCGCCTCCGCGAAGCCGCCGCCGCCCCCTGGCCGCGCCCCGCCCGCCTCCGCGTCTTCGTCGAGGGCCCCTACGGCCACACCCAGCCCTTCTCCCAGTTCGACGACCTCCTCTTCATCGTCGGCGGCAGCGGCGTCGTCGTCCCCCTCGCGCACCTCCAGCACCTCTGCCGCGCCGCCTCCCGCGCCCGCTCCGTCAAGATCGTCTGGGCCGTCCGCGAGCTGAGCTTCGCCGCCGACGTCCTCCGCCAGGACTTCGAGGACGCGCTCGACAGCGGGAATCTGTCCGTCGACATCTACGTCACGCAGACGAGCCTGGCGACAAACGCCGTGCGGCCCGATGACTGGCCTGAGCATGTCAGGCTGATGTACGGACGCCCGGATGTGCGGGAGGAGGTGCAGGACGCCGCGACCGCCGCGGAGAAGAGCCGGCTTGCTGTTGTCGCGTGCGGACCGAACGTCATGGCTGACGACGCGAGGAAGAGCGTTGTGGAGATGCTTGGACGGGGGTATTCTAGGATCGAGTACTTCCAGGAGAGCTTCAACTGGTAGAGAGATGGAATTAGATGATTAGACGGATAGCCAAGTGTTTTGGATCAGCGATGTTTTTTCAGCATAACCCTGGCGTTGGGCGGTTTGGGTTTGGATACCATGATATTTATACACAATTCTAAAGCTAGATATGAATCATCTTCAGCATTTATGATCATGATCCTCCTGAGAGACTTCTCCCCTTGTCGTAGTTCATGATAACTATCCAGTCAGGGAACCACAACTATCCCCCGAATAGCTAAACCTCTAAACTTGCCGGCGAAGCGATTAGCCCACCCCTGGATCTCCTATACCAACACTGATTCAAGAACGACAACCCACCCCACGCAGACACACTCTCGTCAAAAGCTCTACACATCGTCACCAATTCCTCCTGTTCGTCGAATTCGCACAGCCTTTATCCTGGCACCATTCAGCACGCCGCCACACCTCTGCCTGCTGGTAGGTCAGCGGATCCAGCATCCCCAGCCAGCTACTAGAAACCCTCCCCTTGTCCGCCCAGTCGGCGGCTCCCATCCGGTACAGAGTTCCGCGCAGGTAGATTCTCCTGCCATCCGTCGTCCACTCATAGAGGTACAAGCACTGACGACACGACGTGTAGTGGCGCGTCATGCTCGCATAACCCGGCGATATCGGAAAATCTGCCCACGCGCCGCCGCCGCCTTTCGTTGGCAGTGTCCTTTTGGGCTGCACAGCAACCGCACGACCGTCCGTCTTCTCTCGTCGCTCCTGTGGTGGTACTCCCGCGCCATCGCCGACGGCTGCCTGAAGCAGACGCACCGGTGCCAGTAAAAACACGGCCATGGGCTTTTCCAAATCGAATGAGACGTGTGTGCACAGCAATTCCCGAATGCCGTTGATCAAACCGCTTGAGGGCTCTGCGGATGAGCTCCTTGGTGATCACCTCCCCGCTCGATAAGGTGTGGACAGGTAGGTGCCTTCCACTCAAGCCTCAACTCGCCTGCGGCAGCACCCGCTATCCGTGGGGGATTGTAGGTGACTTCGGGAGCCTGGCTGTATCGCCCGAAAGCATCGGCGCACTGGTGGCAACACAAGACGGACCTTTTTCCGCTGCACTCTGTAGCAATCCAGCAAAGTCGCAGCATGCCTTCCCATCCGATGCAGATGGGCTACCAACGCTGTCGCTGAGCGGACGAGAACCAGCTTGGATGATGAGGACACTTGCACGCGGAGCATGTGACGTACCAGCTGTAGAGCGGGTAGATACCGGTACTGGCCTTTTCTTCCTGCCACCAGCCAAACATGGCGAACAAAACGTCCTCCTTCGCAAAGCAAACCGGATCCTGGATCGATCCTCCACCCGCAGCGCGTCCAAGGTTGAACTCGACCCCCGGATGAAATGCGGAACGGGGGCCGCCATCTTGCCCCTAAACTTCCGATACGCGCGGAGAAGCCGGTGCACCCTCGGCTCCGCCCTCGTAGGATCGACCTGGGCTCGGTGGTTTGTCGGTGGTGGTTACTTTGCGAACGCGGCATAGCGAAAGAGCGCCGCGAAGAGGTGGGATACCTGCCGTGCCACGTAGAGGTCCGGAGGCGGGGGGCGCTCCCTCGTTGGGAAGTCGGAGCAAGCGGTTAGACGAGTGGTTTTCAAGCCCCCCGGCCTGCCACGATATGGTCGCAAACGTGAAAGCACGAACGGTTTAGGGGCAAATGGCCGATAGGGGCTGAGAATCTCTGTTGACAATGGCAAAGTGTCACATGGCTGAACAACCCGTTGGCATCCAGATAAGCGGCTCTGTTGGTAAAATCTATTCGTATAGGAGTCAACGGGAATAACACCATGTTTTTGTTGTCGATGATGTTGTATCTATCATCGCGGTAATGGTCACCGTCGTTACTGTCTCTCTCGACGTTCCATCGCTTTGGGGCAGACGTGGAACCTAACATGTCAACAATCAGACAAGGGACCTGCAGTGGTTCATCTCAGAGCCTCATATCAGATGGGCCAATAAGCTCTTCTTCGAATATATTATACTTGAATTCTCATAGGTAAGTGCGTGCCTCAACGACTCCACTCAGTCGCGTGTGGTTGCCCCAATCCATCGGGTATCCCATTTCCTTAAACCATGTCCATGAACAAAAAGAAAGTCAAGCAGCACCATCCCTCGCTACCAACTGTCCGGACCCCTTCATTTTATCGTACATGTCCCTGTCCCGCTTAGTTGTGCGGCTGCTGCGGCGGCATGTGCATGCCCTCCTTCTGCGGCTGGTACCCCTGGACGATGGGCCCCGTGGACAGGCGCGCCTTGACTTCGTTGTCCTGCTGGATGAGCGCGCAGCAGCAGCACCAGTAGCTCACGCAGCAGTCGCTCGCGCCAGAGCCCTTGATGCCGAAGCGCTCACGGATCTCGCCGCGCTTCATGAGGGCGTAGATCCACCCGCAGCCGGTGAAACACTGAATTGCACCGTACAGCAGGCAGTCCGTGTTGATGGCCTCGTATGTCTGCATCGTGGGGTCGCGCATGCGCTCTGAGGTCTTGCCGATGACTGCGGGGTGGTGTTAGTCATGATGGATTCGAGATGACTATCAGAGGGGAGAGTGAGGGAGGGAGAGACGTACGGATGCATGGTAGCCAGTAGGCCAAGCAGCAGCTGTCAATGGGCGAGCAGTCGCACAGGCTGGCCTGCCATTCCTGGTTCTGGACGGCGGCGCCCTGGGTGTACTCCTGTTGGATGGGCTGCTGCTGCGGCTGGCCCTCGTATGGGTTCGGCTGCATTTGCTGCTGCTGCTGGTACTGCTGCTGCTGCTGCTGTTGTTGCTGGTAATCCATGATGGCGTTGGTCCGAGAGCGTTGGGATCTGTAACGGCGAAGACCTGGGCAGCGAGCAGGAATGGCAAATGAGGTGGTATGATGATGCAGACGGCAGGGAAACGAAGTCGTTCAGACGGTTTGGGAGCGAGGTGCAAGGGGGGGACACGTTGATATATGAATCGGCCCCCAAGCTACCTTACGTTTGAAAACGGGAAGGAGCTAATTAAGTAAATCAGCCAAGGAGGAAGGAACTGAGACAATCATGTGGGAAAGACCAACCAGACGGATGCAGAAGGGGGAGGGGAAATAAAAAGTCGGGCAAACGCCTGCGTGAAGCTCGAGAAATGGACCGGAAGCGGTTTAACGTCACACCAAGCTTCTCACCCTGGCCAGCAGCTGAGCCGGAGGCTTAATGAAAAGATTCAGCCAACCTTTTTACCTCAACACCAAAGGTCCGCACTAAACCGTTAGATGGCGCCCCAATCGGCGTCTGGAGAGACGAGGCTCGTGGGCCCTGGGGATAAGGTGATGGCATGTTTGCCGGCCGCTTCGTCTCGTCTCATACCATATGTCGATGCCTGAATCCTTCCTGTCGGACCCATATGGCGCTCTCGTGGTGCGGAACCAGATCGGCGGAGGGGAAAGCTGCGATCAGACCCTTCACTGTTCACACAGCTGGGAAGATGGAGTCTGCCTGACAAGCCCGCCCCTGTGGCTTTCTACCTAGTTTGCTGTGATGATAGGCGACATGGGTCGAAGACGTGGGAGGCAGCAGCCGGAGGGGGGCCGCTAGGAAGCGATGGCGTCCTAAGGCTGAGCTTGGCGGGCTGTGTAGCTGGGGACGCTGATGCAGGGGTGAAAGTGACAGTCCTTCCCTTTCTTTTTCTTCATTTGCAGATTTTCAGCAAGTCAGCCCAAAAATGGCGTTGAGCAATTATGTGGGAGTGGTTGCTGGCATGTGGTGAGATTTGATTCTTGTGTAACATGATGCAGAGCATCGACCCCTTGTGGGAGCTGGGAATCGGCTGCCGTTTGACCTTGTCTTGAAGGGAAGAAACACCCTTAACTCGACGGCACCAAGTCTTCAAGGGAATAAACTCTCGGTAGGCAGGATTCCCGAAGTTCGTCACCTTACCTTACTCCAAGTGGACGCTTCCCTCGACAGCGCTTACTGTGATCGTCGCCGCCAGAGCAAGTCGGGTCCTGCCAAGTGGGCATGAGGTGGAATGAAGGAATGTTCAGCCGTGGAAGCGAGAGGTGAGGTACTTTTTAGGCTCAGCTTCCCTGCCGCCGCCCACGGCATGTCCACCTGCAGGGCGGGCAAAGCAAGTAAAAGCCCACTATTAATTGCCCGCTGCGTGGCACTTGGGACTTGGCCTCCTCGAGCTTATTCTCGACCCATGCAGTAGTTGTGTGTGTTCCTTCTCAGCCTCAGTCGGCCAGATGTAACCTCAACCCACCATGATTGCCCCAAATCAACGAGCGAATCTGCAGGACCAGACTAGTTTGTCTATCGATTTCCGAATTCGAATATTCGCTGTATCTTGGTATCTTGTAAACTCCTCTTGACCAGGTGAAGAATATGCGTCATGAATCATTCCTCTTGGACTTCTTCACCCCATCAACCTCGGCCTCCCCACCATCTCTCGAGTCAATCTGTTCGCCCTCGCGGGGGTGAATCTTTCGGCTCATAATCACATAGTCCGGCACAAACACCTTGCCGAACCGCAACTTCCTCTCGACCGGCGACGTCGCGTCCCTCTCGAACCCCATCTTCTCGTAGAACCCCCGCGCCGCAGCATTAGCCACGAAGCACGTCAGCATCACTTTTTCCACGATGGGGATGCTCTCCGCGACGGCTACAAGATAGCCCATCAGCCTGCGGCCCATCCCCGTCCTGCAAAAGCCGTCAGCGAAGTCCCAAGCATCGTCGAGTTCGTCACGAGCCGACCACCATCCTCCCAGATTAAGCAGAACTTACCCCCGCAGCTCCTCCAACAAGTGAATCTCATAGCAATACACCACCGGCTCGCCCTCCTCAAACGTCGGCATCAGACTCGTGAACCCACACAAGCTCTCACCATCACCTTCAGCCTCAAGGGCCTTGACGAGGACGTACCGCAGCTCCGGGCTCCGCATCTCCTTGATCTTCGCCGCGGGCTTCCACCCCCACGACGAGGCGCGGTAGTCCGCGCCGCTCGTGTGCTCCACCAGGTCGAAGCACGCCTGCATCTCATCGACAGACATCTTGGCCGGCGACTTGAGCGCGAGGGTGTACGCCTTTTTGGTCGCGGGGTGCGTCCATGATGTCCAGTCTGCGCTGTTTACATGTTCGTAAGTGTGTTGTCTATGAACTGTGATGATGGCGTGCCGCACGAACCTGGGTTGCTGCAGGTGGTCTCTGACGAAGTCCTCGTCCGTCTTGCGGTTCGCGGATTCGATGGGGTTTGTAGGCGCCCTCCGCCGCTTGACGGGCATCTTGAGCTTCTGGACGCCAACCAAACAAAACTGGTAGGGCGATGAGGAAAAAGACAAATTCATAAGAAACTCGAATTCCTGAACAATAATTCCCTGTCAAAGGCAAAGAATCCGTGACCTTACTCAGGTCCTCCCCTTTCGCATCGTTGTAAATCCCACAATCCCAACTAGCTGAACGCGCCCCGACGCGTCCACTAAAGCATGCACCACCACCACCACCCCCCAGGCCGCGGGGCACTCCATCTCCCCTGGGGCGCACACTCCCGAAGTTTCCCCGTCCTGACCTCATCCACCCAAAAAGTTTCCACATCCGCCCACTCACCTTGAGAGGGCCAAGCCAGAGGCTCACTTTGAGACCATCATCGAACCACAAGGGAAAGGCTTCAGATGTAGTCGCCCTTTCACAGCGGCACAAATGCCCCCCTTCACCCCCCTGTGGTCCGCTATCCGCACCTACTCCAATGGCCCAGCCAAGTCGCGCCTCGGGAAGACGTTGAGTCTGGATCATGTATGTTGCCTTCATATCTCACATACCCTTGCAATACTCAATCCACACGGCGCAAAGAATGAGAAGATGGACATGGACTTTTTTTTGACAGGATATACAGTTCCTCCAGCGCTCCCGCGTCCTATCCCTCTACCGCGAAATCCTCCGCGGCACAAGACGCATCGAAGACCCGACCACCCGCGCCGAATCCCGCCGCTACGCTCGTGATGAGTTTGAGCGTCACAGAGACGTGACGGACATTGTACGCCCACCTTGATCTCTGTCTCCCTCTGTCTCTGTCTCTCTTCGTCTCTGTCTCTATCTCTATCTCTCTCCGTCTCTGTCTCTATCTCTGCCTCTCTCTCTGTCTCTGTCCCTATCTGTGTGTCTCTCTCTGTCTCTGTCCTTCTCTCTCCCCCCTTTGACCGTCTCTCAGTTTTGGTAACCGAACCTTCCAATACTAATCAACCCCCCAGAACCACATCCGCTACCTCACCTCAACCGGCAAGACGGAGTTCCAAGGCATGGAGCGGTACATTGACGGGATGTAGAGTTTAGTTGTTGTGTTTTTTTGTTTTGGTAATATCCCGATCTGTATAATACAACAGGCCCTTCGCCTTGGATGCGTCTATTCCCCCGTGACGGTCGTTTTGGGCTTTCGTCTTCTTCCTCTCATCGCAAGACCCTAAACTCATGAAGTCAAGAGGCTACGTCGGAGCCTCGTCTATGCAGCAACACGTCCTCGAACCAATCTGCCTCCGTAGTGTACACACAATCATCCTCAACCATCCCCCTCGTTGGACTACGACTGGCGCTGCTTGTGTCTCGGGTTCGCCTTGCAGATGACGTAGAGGTATCCGTTGTGTCGCTTGCCGGCCTTGCGACGGACAATCTGTGAAGAAACGTCTCGTTAGCCCATATTCAAACCTTTTTCTCTAGAAACTGGTCCTTCTTCCGCCTCCATCATGGCCCCAAGGCCCTCCTTCCCAATACTTCCCATGCGAATCATCCACTCCCTCACTCCAGGCTCCCATCTCCTCCCAGAACCAGAAAAATATAAAAAAAAAGAGAAGGCTCACCTTGCAGTGCTCACACCTCTTCTTCACCGAAGAATGCACTTTCATCCCCCTCGTCTGCTGCACAACCGCACCCGCAACAGCAGCACCAACACTCTTCTTCGCAAACAGCGCCTCCGTCTTGGCCATCGGCTGCCTCGTCATAATCACCGTCGACATGTTCGCGCGCGCGGGGCCGGTAGCGATCTTCGCGGCGGCGCAGCATTGCGGGCGGATGGCGGCGCGGGCGGTCGTGAGGGACAGCGCCCTGAAGGAGGCGGCGAGGGAGGAGGCCATTCTTATTGTTTCGGATCGCGTGCGACCTCGTGATAGATATGGGTTCGTAGGCGACGGCAGACGGAAGGGCGGCGAGAATCGTGGTCGGTTGAGAGGCTCCGCTGGCGACGATGTTGCATGACCTGGATGGTCGACATCGCGGGAGCTTTTTTGGGTGTGTCACGTGGGTGGGTGTCTGTGCGCTTATCGTGGGGTGGTTCTTATCGCGGTTTGCGACATCGGATGAAAAAGTTGGATTGCGACGGACAGCAGATGATGAGTTCACGTTGGATTTTGGCATTGCGCCATGGTTTGGTTGTAAACAAACACGAATTCCTGAAACTTGATTCTTCTCACGTGTAGGTTGACTTTGGAATCATTTTGTGTGAGGATCTATGGTCTGATCATTCGGAAAACGACATGCAGCACTGTCGAGACTGGTGGGGCATCCACCATCGTCGAATTCAGTGTATTTAGAGAGATCAATAGGACTCAATCAATATTCGCAAAAATAGTAGCACACTTTTCTCTATAATGATGCTCCTCCTTTTGTCCAATGTCTACCTTTTTTGGACCCCCAACTCACCTGAATTAGAAAACTCCTGACGCCGAACCAGATCATGTACCAGAAGCAAATGTCTATGAACAGAATAATTCGGAGATTTCTTCCCCCCCTCAGCTTCGGAGGAAAGTCTTGAAAACACCCGACTGGCTGCAATCCTCCCACGGGTATCCAATCTCGGTCAGGAACGTCTCGAGATCCGCGACTTCGTCGTCCGGGCAGACGATGCCCGCGAGCACCTTGGCCACGTCGCCGCCGTAGTTTCTGTAGTTGAACAGGCTGATGTTGAACTTGGGGCGCAGCGTGCGCAGGAACTTCTCGAGCGCGCCGGGGCGCTCGGGGAAGTTGAACATGTAGAGCCGCTCGTGCGGCACGTTGGAGCGCCCGCCGACGAGGTAGCGGATGTGGCTCTTGGCGAGCTCGTCGCCCGAGAGGTCCGTCACGGCCATGTCGCTCGCGCGCAGGCGCTCGAGGAGGGTCTGCAGCTCCTGCGTGCGCTGCGACGCCGGCGCCGTGAGGGAGATGCCGATGAGCACGTTGGCGACCTCCTCGGTCGCGTAGCGGTACGAGAACTCGGTGACGGAGTGCGGCAGGATGGTGTTGATGAGGTTGGCGAAGGCGCCGGGCCGCTCGGGGATGCTGACGGCGAGGAGGGCCTCCTTGCCCTCGCCGAGCGTCGCGCGCTCCGCGACGAAGCGCAGGCGGTCGAAGTTCATGTTGGCGCCCGAGGTGACGGCGACCATGGTGCGCTTGCGGTCGCTCGGGTTCTGCGCGGTGTACTTCTTGAGGCCGGCGATGGAGAGCGCGCCGGCGGGCTCGAGGCCGGCGCGGGTGTCGTCGTACATGTCCTTGATGGCGGCGCAGACCTCGTCGGTGGTGACCTGGACGACCTCGTCGACAACGTCCTTGCAGAGGCGGAACGTCTCCTCGCCGAGGGTCTTGACGGCGGCGCCGTCGGCGAAGAGGCCGACGTTGTCGAGGACGACGCGCTCGCCCTTGGCGAGGGACTGCGCGAGCGCGTTGGCGTCGTAGGTCTCGACGGCGATGATCTTGACGTGGGGCGCCATGCGCTTGACGTAGACGCCGATGCCGGAGATGAGGCCGCCGCCGCCGACGCAGCAGAAGATGGCGTCGAGCTTGGACATGTTGATCTGGCTGAAGAGCTCCATGCCGATGGTGCCCTGGCCGGCGATGACGTAGGGGTCGTCGAAGGGGGGGATGTTGATGAGGCCGTCCTGGGCGGCGCGGCGGGCGCACTCCTCCTTGGCGGCGTCGAAGTCGGCGCCGTGCAGGACGACGTGGCCGCCGAGCCGGGCGACGTTGAGGTGCTTGATGCTCGGGGTGGCCTCGGGCATGACGATGGTGGCCGGGATCTTGAGCTTGCGGGCCGAGTAGGCGACGCCCTGGGCGTGGTTGCCGGCGGAGCAGCAGACGACGCCCTTCCAGCTGACGGCGGGGTCGAGGTGGGCCATCTTGTTGTAGGCGCCGCGCAGCTTGAAGCTGAAGACGGGCTGTTGGTCCTCGCGCTTGAGGAGGACGTTGCACTCGAGGCGGTTCGAGAGGTTGACGGCGGGTTGGAGGGGGGTGACTTTGCAGGCTTCGTAGACGCGGGAGGTTGCGGCGGCGATGAGACGGAGGTACTGCGATGGGATCGTGTCAGCGTTTTTTTCCTGTCAGCCATTGAGGGCCTCAATGAGGTTTCTCACGTCTGGGTTGCCATCAGGGAGGAGGTAGTCCTCCGGGACAACGGTCTTGATGCGGTTGCGCTTCTCCTCCGGCGGCGTTGACGGGTTGGCGCTGTACTCGGTCAGGGACATGCCGCTGGGCTGCGGGGTGCGAGGCCGGGGCGCATGATCGCCATTGACGCCGTTGAGGGTGCCGTTGGTCATGACGGCGACGACGGGGGGTTCGGTCGACTCGGACATGGTGGTGAGGAGGATTGTTGCAGGATGAACGAGAGGACGGGACTGAGTCGGCGACGACAACAATCGGAGGACGGCCGGGAGGCTTCAACTAAAAGAATGGCCTGGGCGAAGAGTCACCGACACTGACAGCGATGGGCTGGATTAAACTGGAAATTTGTTCATAGTGGGGCACACATCGGAGCTCAATTCGGTGTCGCGGGGTAGAAATCGGACGGTTTTTGCGGTGAGATGCGCTATTGGCGGCGCTGGGATTGGCTGGAGGACCCCTGGTCCTGCTGCGGTGCCAGCAGGCCGGCTGCCGTTCCCCTGCGTTTGGCTGGGTCTCTGGGCGACATCGGTTGGTTGGGGGTCTCCAAATTGAGTTTGTCCAACCTCTTGGATTGTGACTCAGGAGGAATTGGTAGTTGTTACTAAGTAAACCCTTAGTAACTTGTGCTGCATGTGTTCAAGAGAATGCAATTGAGTTGATTGCTGCAGTGACACTGAGCAATTGGTCATGGAGACGGATCGTGGAATCCACTATCAGACTCACTGGCTGAATTTCGATGATTGAGTTCCACTGTGACCTCAACTCTGGGTGCTTGGTCCGTGCAGCAGTTACCATTCGTGTTGCCTGAGGTTTCATCGCAGATGTCTCAATCAATGGAAGAGGTGAGAGGCACAACGGCTTGGTTACCTAAGCCGTCTTAAGTGCCGGGATTTGCCGCAAATGTGCTCAAGGGTCGAGCTCCCGGCGGCGCGTCCAGCCAGCTGCCCGCCAGACCCCGAAAACCAAAGGGCCCGAGAGTCCATTTCATCATCGAAGTTCGCCGACCACTGCAAATCGCATGACTGCGCCGCCGACCCTACGACCTCAAATAGCCAACCACCACCACCCCGACACACCGAGTTGAACACCCAATCGCACCCTCGCAAACATGCCCGGCGACGACAGACTCCCAGTCATGGACAGGCAAATGCCCTCGTCCTTTGACGAGAACAAGTAAGCTGCACGCGAGCAGGGACCACAGCTCAGACCCAAGTCTTGCTAACCGCCGACCCCGCCAACAGCGACTTCTACGATGAGCGCATCATGCACAAGGTCTTCCGCAAGCTGAAGGAAGAGCCCCTCATTCCTCTCGGTGCGTCCACTTCTCTCTGCTTCCTTCGATCGCAATCTAACAACCACCAGGTTGCGGTATGACCGTCTACGCCTTCTACGCCGCCTGGCGCGCAACCCGTCGCGGCGATGCCGTCCAAGCCAACAAGATGTTCCGCGCCCGTGTCGCCGCCCAGGGCTTCACCGTCCTCGCCATGATCGCCGGCAGCATGTACTACAACAAGGACCGCGAGCGCACCGCCGAGCTGCGCAAGATCAAGGAGGCCAAGGACGCCGAGGAGAAGAAGCAGCGCTGGATCCGCGAGCTCGAGGCCCGTGACGACGAGGAGAAGGCTCTCAAGAGCCTGATGCAGCAGCGCCGTGCCAAGGCGGAGGCTAAGAATGCCGGTAGTCCTGTTGCGGAAGAGACGGAAAAGAAGGCGAGCGGCGGCGGTGTTCTGGGTGCCATTGGCCTGTCGGGCTGGAGCAAGTCTGCCGAGGGTGCGGCGCCGGAGGCACCGGCCGCCGCCCAGGAGCAGAAGGACAAGAAGGAGAACCCCAAGAGCTCACTCGGCGTTATTGGCGAGCTCTACGGAAGGAAGCCGTCGGATGGATCTTCAGATGAGCCCAAGAAATGAGGAAAGACACGATTTGTGGTGTATCGACTTACGGTTGCGTTGTATAGTATTGGCATGGCATTGGCATCGAGGACGGACCTTGACGTCTCATTGAAGACTCCCCTCCGTCGTACATAAAAGCACTGGGCAATAATAGGCGGCGCATTTGGTTTGAATAGATCATCTGATTTGGATGAAGCCGGTGATGCGGTGCAGATTTGTATGGAGAGGCTTGGCCGCAGAGTCACTTGACAGAAGCTCTGGGGCTCTAATTATCTAACGGATTCCAACTTGGTCATCGGTTTACAGTTGTGACTAACAACAACGTCTTGTTACCCTGCAAAGCTCTGAGTGGTCTGAGGTCTAGATGATTTTATGCGTGAACACGCTCTGGGCGGGAGATCATCACATGTGGAGGGGCAGGGGAGCTCGGGCCAGTGACGTTGCGGGGCGCTTCGTCCACTCGCCGCAGTGGCTTGACCCCCTGGACTCCAGACTGTCACCCCCAAGACATGACGCGCTGGGCGCCTGGGGGATGGAAGGGGGGACCTGATCTGACACCTGTAGCTGAGCTCTGGGCGCTGGGATTCCCATTATGCAATCGTCCGCTGCTCATGCACCCCAGGCTCCCACCCTTCACCTACTTACCTACCTTCATCTTCCCCAGAACATGGCCATGGACGTCGGTGACTGCTACACGGCCTGCCACACTACCGCAACTACATTCACCGATGCTTATTGATACCCCAATACGAGCACATCATGGGTCAAGCATTGTCGGACGAGAACCCGCGGCAGCTGTCGCACGAGGAGCTGACCCGTGAACTGGTAAGTCGCCGTCCCTGTGCCCCTCCAACCCACCTTGAAGCATCGTAGAGACGGTTTTGCTGACGACCACCACCAACAGGCTAGCCGCTTCGCCGAGAAATGCTTCACCAACCTCGAGCTCTACTCCTTCAAGGACGTCTTCAAGAGCCTAGCAGACACCCAGAGCGACATCCACTACCTAAAGGAAGACACCATTGCCCGCTTCCTCGAGATTCCCGACATCCTCCATGTCTCGCCCGTCATATTTCAGATGGTGTCCTATATAGGTGCCTTCCCCTTCCTCCAGGACGCCCCCGCCGTCCTCGGCCTCGAGCAAATGATCATGGTGGTCGTCATCATGACGGCAAGATACAAGAAGGTTCTAGCGAAGGGTGCCCAAGACCGGGCGAAGCTTCTGTTCAAGAGTCTTGCCGTATACGACCGAAAAGCCTCGACCGCTGGTATCGACGACTCAAAAGAGGAAGTCAATGACACTGGAGATAAGGAGAGGGACGAACCGGCCAAGAACCATGTGACTGGGTTCGCCGTCGACGAGCCAGTGGAAGAAGAAGAGGACGAAGATGACGACCTCGAGATTGCTGCTTTCGAACTGCTCGATATCAACGACGCCGTCCGACAGGGCGATGCCCCAACGGTCCATGGAGCCATGATACCAGCTGATAACTTCCGCAAGCTCCTCATGCTACTCATTCTCATAGCTCCTCTCAGTCCCCAAGAGAGACTCTCCATGTTCGCGACCCGTGTCGTTGGCGATGAGCTCGAAAGCCTCCGCTCAACCGCAGAGAATATCCTTGCCGCGTTTTTGAACGTCGAAAAAGCACCTGGAATCAAGTTTAGCCAGTTCAACCGCGTGATACCCGTTTGCTTCCCGTATCTCTTCAATGGCTTCAACCCCTTATTCGAGCACTTCCTCTTCTCCAAGAACCTTGACTTTTCAAAACACAAGGGCGACGACCCTGCGGCAGAGAAACAGCCCGAAGAGGTCGTACAGCCATTGCTCCAGGACAGCTCAGATATCATGAACCTGAACGTCCTTTCGCAACTGTCCTTTTTCATCCCGGGATCGGATCTCTTCCGCCGACTGAGGCTTCTGTACTCCGGAAACGACGCAGGCTTCTCCATGGGCAGCTTCGAAACCAAGGTGTTCAATTGGAGAGCACCCACGATCCTTCTCGTTCGTGGCAGCCGCATCAACGACGAACCCAAGGGTGGCCAGGAAGCAACGTTTGCGGCGTCAATACCCCCGCGCCGCTTCCCTCACGGCAGCAAAGGAGAGCGCCTCACCTTTGGCGTGTATCTCAGCACACCTTGGAAGCACACTTCGAAGGAGTGTTTCGGCGAGAGAGACACGGTGCTGTTCCAGCTAGAACCTATCCACGACGTCTTCCCAGCGTCGAAATACAACTCAGACTACGTCTCCTTCACGAAGCAGCCAGCCAATCGGCCCATGCTGGGAGTCGGTTGTCCCCACCCAAGATCGACGCAGGCGCACCGACGAAATACAATGATGTCCCTCGGCTCGGTGTCCCTTTTGCTGGACGACTCTTTCGAGTACGGCGTGTTCACGCATGACTGGACGGCAGGCGGCGGTGCGTTCCAGACCAGCGTGACCCGCAAATTTGACTTCCAGGACAGATTCGAGATCGAGAGCCTCGAGGTCTGGGGATGTGGTGGGGACGAGGAGGCCAAGATGCAGGCCGAAAGATGGGCGTGGGAGGCTCGGGAAGCAGAGGCGCGGAGGAAGATCAATCTTGGATCGGGTGACATCGCCGCTGATCGCGCCTTATTGGAAATGGCTGGACTCGTTGGGCAAAACCGCAGCGGCGGCTCTACGTAGTAAGTCGACACCCATGTGAACTACAGCTTACGCGAACGGTGCGAGTCGGTATTAGTATTGCATTGAGTCACATCACTGGGTACGACATTTTGGGACAGGGCGTCATTAAACTCACGGGACTAGGATACATGAATAGACATTTTATCACCACATCTGCTAGCGCCGAGTACACTAAAACAATCACCCCGAGTACGCCAAAACAAGCCAGGCGAGCCGAATTTCGGTCTCTGTTACAACGGGGCGAACCATAGACACTATCCTCTCCAATATGGCCGAAGGCTCACGTGCTTTCGACTTCCTAAGCCCGTCTCCTTTCCTCCATCTGAGAGAAGCCGGTGGGGCAAATTCAAGGGTTGCGCTCGAAGGCCTCGGCCGTTCGCCAAAGCTGGTCGTGCATATCGCTGAAACCGCTGCGGATCAGGTACTCCATGGCACGGGGACTGGTGATCTTGTGGATGATCGACTCGCCTGCGATGTCCATGGAGTTGCCCAGGTTTCTGAGGACGCGGGCGATGCGGACGTTGGCGTACGTCTGGTACTTTGAGACGGGTGCCTTCTCCTCGAGCAGGCGGAGGAGGGGGCCGAAGCCGAAGAGGACCCACTTGTTCGGGAGGGGGCGGTCGACGGCCTCCGCCTCACTGTCACGGGGGAGGATGGTGGGTGTCGGGAAGGGGATGGGGACTGGGAGGTTGGTTTGAGGAACGGGGGCAGGGCGGGGATTTTTGGTCGGGAGGGGGCGGGGAGCGACAACTGGTCCGGGACCCAGGGGCGGGACGGTGGTCAGTTGGATGCGGGAGCCGGCGAACTAGGGGGAGTTTGTCAGCTTTCACGAAAGGGAGTGCGGGGGCGAGGTGGTCTTACGAGGGTGTGGCAGAATGCAATTTTGAGCTGCTCGTCCGCGGTGAAGGAGGAGGCGTACTCAAGAGAGCGGCCGAGCTGCCAGAAGGCCCACTCGATCTCGCGGAGGCCGTCAAGGACGTACTAACCAGACTTTTAGCATTGGACATCAAGACGAAGAGGATGCGTGTGATTTTACGATGTAAGGGCCCTTATTCTCGACCAGCCACGGCACGTACTCGGGCGAGAACTGCTCCACGGGCCTGCGGAGCTCTTGGACCTTCCACGCCGCGCCCTTGAGGTACTTGCAGACGCCGTCCGCGCTGAGGCCGACGTGGAAGTCCGGGATCTTGGAGCCTCCGTCCGCGGGCTGTTTGGACGCTCGGTACTTTTCGATGGCTTCGGCGATCTTCGGAAAGGCTGTCGATAATTTTTGAAGCCAGGACTTGAGACTCTCACGAAACTTTTCGTTCTGGGCGAGTTTGCTGGGTTCCGAGGTCTTGTTCTCGACATGGGCGCCGGTCCATTTGAGCGTGGCCGGGTAGGTGTCGGCGTCCTCGGCGGTGAGGTCGGTGTTGGCGATGAGGGCGGCGCGGAGGTCGGCGTGGACGGCGGCCCAGGCGGCGGCGCCCTCGGTGTTGAGGTCGACGGAGGCGAGGTGGGCGGCGTCCTCGCCGTCGAGGTAGGTGGCGCTTTGGGAGTAGGACATTTCGTTGTCCTCGTCTTCATCGTCGTTGGCCTCGTACACGCGGTCCTCAGGGGTGAAGGGGGCGTCGCTGAACTCGGGGACGAGGACAGCGACCTGGTCCTGGGACTGCTCAGCGAGGGGCACGGCGGCGGACAGGGCCGCGCCGGCGAGGGCCGCGACGGGGAGGATGAAGGATGGCTTCATCGTGATAGGTGGGGATCAGGGGTTGTAGAGGCAGAAAGGAGTGTGGATGGATTGACGAGAGGAGATTGATGTCTCTGGGCAGTCTACGGTTGGTTTATATGTTCTCCATCAAGAATGGTGCGCAGGACAAGACGAAGACGGTTGCCGGCGTGGAATGGCATGTGAATGTTGTGATGGCACCTGGAGGGACGATTTCAGGGGAGGCGCTGGGTTGAGTGTTGTTGAGGATGTGATGGCGCTCTCAACGGCATGCGCGGAGGCTCTTCGCTTTTCGATACAATGCAGCATAGAGTTCTCATGAATCCCCATATACAGGCTGTGGCGGTTGAATTGGGGTTTCTCGTTACGAAATACCAATCCAATGAAAGGTGCGCGAGTTCGGGCCGTCCCGGGCGGTGCTAGCTCTCATCGACTTCCCGTCAACCTTCAGATCGATTAAGGTATCCGATGAGGCTAATTGGGTCCATATTCAACGCCACATGCTGAACTCTTCTCGCAAATATTGCTATGTTCCCATCTTCCACCATCACATGCCACTGGTTTTGACTTCCCGGCTTCAAGCAGAGATGAACGGATACACAGACGGCAGGACATACACACTTGAGAAGCCTGGCACGAGATCTGATGATGAGGGATTTTTATGCAGCTGTAAGGTGTGAAGCTCGGCCCAGATATAGCCAGACGAATCAAAACGCACGTCAGATTACTTGGACTGTCTGAATAGCCTCGTTTTTTAAGTCTGATTGCTTGATTTGCTTGATTAAATTTGATTCATATGCAGCGCTGCAAGGAGACGGCAATCCTTATGCTTCAGATAGAAACCCACTGTGCAAAGACGACTGGAACGTATTTCTGGTGTTGTCGTGAGAAGAATGCTTCGTAGCCATTCCGCCTTTTCTGAGACTACGTATTGCACCTTTCTTTTGCGATTCCAATCGTCCTCGTCGTTGCCACCATCGTCGTTTCTACTACAACCATGGTTATCATTGTCATTCTCAACATATAAGCGTCCTTGATAGAAGGAAAGCCTTTGATAAATGGGTAGCAAGTACTATATACAAAGAATACAGTCGCGTAGCCAAAGGAGGGTCAGGCAGTTTCCGTATTTTTACATCCTCCCAATAAGTATTCGGCAGAGCTTTCGCGCCGCAGACAAGGCTTCATATCGATCACAGATGAGAGAGAGAGAGGGGTCATATGGGAGTCTGATCCAATGCTGTCTGTTTTTTGCGACGTTGACTTGACTACTCAGTAGCATATGAAAGCAGAGCTTTTTCGTTTTTATTTTTTTTTGGCCGGGGCATAAGAAAGAAAACCAGTTCTTGCGTTCATAGACAATTCGCCCCCGAGTTCCAATGGGACGAATTCCAAACAGGCACCATCTTTCCCGACACCAAGAACAAAGCACAACACAAAAGTTCCCCCACGATGATACCCTCAAAGATTAGGCCATTCCACGTGCGAATCGCCATTCCTCAATAAGCTTCGATGTCCGACAACGGGTGGGGGGACCCTCTTCCAGTTTCTCCCGCTAGCCAAAGGCTTGGGCCTTAACATAGGCTTGCGCGGATTTCTATCGGGATCATTCTCATTAGCAAACTGTTCTTTTTCCTTCGAACCAGCCGTCGACTGGGGGGCAAGAAAGCGGTTTTCTTTTGCGATTTAGGGGCGGGGTTCTCTTACGCAGCATCCTGCGGGATTTAGGCCTCGAACGCAACCGCCTGGCCCTGCTGCTCAGCTGGGATCGACGCCACGGACTGATCGTCGTTGGCCCAGTTGTTCTCGTCCAGAAGGCCCTCAGTGGCACTCAGATCGAGCATCGCGTCGATGTTGCCCTCGGGGCGGGGGGCATAGTTCCTGCGGCATCCTCCAGCGACGGCGGAGTGGACGAGGGCCATGGCGACGACCATGAGGGAGAGGCTGAGGACACGCATTGTATCGAAGTTTGGTTTTGTTGTTGTTGTTGTTGTTTGCGAGGGAAGCTGTTGCTTGCGAGGTATTGAAGCTGTTGGAAAGAAGTGCTGCGGGTGCTGTTTCTGAAAGACTTTGGATAATTTGGGCGAGAGCATCTGTATTTGTAGCTGTGAGTGTGTGTATGAAATGAGTGCTTGAAGCCGAATATCTGGCCGTACACCTCTGGCCGCCATAAACAGGCTTGCTATCTGGAACCCGGCCGGAAGTGGCTATGCATAGTCTTTCCCGGTATCACGGTCAGCGAAGCAGATTCCGGCATTTGATTTGAAGCTTAAACCAGATCTGATTTGCCGAAATCCACTTGTCAAGATTGGCGTTGGCACCATGGACCATGATCTAGGCCGACAAATCGACCGAAAATGGTCCGAGTGCATACGATTGTGCATCACGACTCAACTCCATCTTGGTAATTTCCATCTCTTGGCTGCATCTGCCCATCTATTCTGATAAGTGACGATCTTGAAGCAGCAAATATCGCTTCCCAAATTGCGTTGGGAGCAAGAAAGCGGTGGGTACATGTGAATATTGCGGCGTTAAGATATGAGGATGCATCATCTTCTCGTGTGGATGTGGAAACTATTGGAAAGTAGTTGAACTCTTGAAGTGGAATGAATGTCACAAGGAAATCCTCAACCACCCAACAATTGAAGAATTGCCCAATCTGAAAAGATCTGAAAACGGAGAATGTTGATGGAGCGTTCTGGATTTCTCACCACCTGGGCCCATCGGTGACCACCCCATGCACTCCATAGCCATGTCTCTTTCGAAGTACTGATGTAGTCAGTGATTCATCGACAGCAGCTCATTCGCAAGGCCCTTGTGGCCGGGAGCAACCAGGGTCGGGATCTGGAGCCGTCGGAGGGGTCTCCTCGCATTCGCAGTAGCTGAGAGAGAGGGTGTTTTCGTCAGTACGTGAACACCGTAACTGTACGCTTGCAAGGATCTGGAAGAACTTACTACTCTTTACCAGCAGCAGTCTTATGCTCCTTGCAGATTCCTCGCTCGGTTTCCCTGCAGTTCTTGTAGCCAGCGCATGAGTTGACCGCCTGATCAAGATTGCACTCCATAGGCGCTGGAGTTTGATGTCAGCTTCACATGTCCTGAAATCTGGCAACGAACGATCGTGTAGTACTTACCCGGAGATGTTGCAGTCGGGGCTCTGACTGTCGTTGACTGAGGCTTGGGCGGAACCGTGGTTGTTTTCGAGACCGGTGTGGTGATGGGCTTGGGATCGGTGCACTTGCATTGCCTACGACATGCCATGAGTGCGTGCAAAATCATAATTTCTCCCGAATGTCTTACCGGATAGCGAATGCACCCATAGGAATGGTCGTCACGCAGGACTTCTTCTTAGAAGCATCGCAGGTCAGGGCGTTGCAGTCTTCGTCGACAGTACAAACGGCGGGAACCTTGTCCTCCTCCTTCGTATCAACGCATTCGCACTGTCTGTCCACTATTGTCAGTGATGGTGATAGAAACGTGTGGGAGAGCCGTCGGTGTCGTACTTGATTGGGATAGGCCCGGCTACCACGGACTTTGCCTTGCACTTCTTGGTTTCCGTTGACTTGCAGGTCAGGCCGTCACAGTCGTTGTCTTGCACGCATGTAGTCGGTGCAGGAGCAGCGGTAGATGTCGATGTCTTGCTTGCCAAAGGCGTTGAAGATGTGATGAATGTTGATGCTGGCCCCGTCGGCTGAGCTAGGCTTGGTGGATGACACACATCGATGACTGGCTCGGTGCCCGAATCGCGTTTGACCTTCTTCATGGGCTTGCAACTCTGTTTCAACCGATCGCGAAGCCTTTCTCTCTCTTTCTGGTCATCTGGCTTAGAAGGCCCACTGCGTTTATCGTCAGACACCAGGTTGCTTGATAGCCCATCTTGGGGAGCCACTCACACATCATGTTTGTCGCCGTTGATCAGATTGTAGGCAACTCTTACGTGCTCCGGCATAGGATGATCAGGGGCCAGATTTGGAGAGCGCAGCTCGTTGGACGGGCGCCGCTGAAAAGAAGCGTATACCTGAAGGAAGTTCTTCATGCGAATGCCGACAGAGCGATAATCCGATGAGGTGCCGGGGTTGTGTGTGAAATACTGGCTGTAATGAGGATGTCCGAGGAAGTAGGCGACTAAGCCAGCCTTTGTTGAGTTAGCCTAGTACCGATATGAAAGAATGAATTCTTAGTAAGGCTTAAGTGACTACTCACCACTGCAGGCGAGGCAAAACTTGTCCCGTCCTGATCGATTGTTCCTGCCTTGTCACCGGGGTCGCCGTTGCAAACGGTCACGCCGGAGCTCTGCGCATATACGGTCACGCTTCCGACCGCGCCGGCATTCGTACCTTGACCATTACCGGTTGCCGACTTGCCTTCAGGCTCAGAGTTGAACCACAAGGTCCCGTCCGCGTTGACCCCTCCCACGGTGATGAGATGGTTCTCCTTCGTCCCCAAAAGTTGAGGGAGATGGTCACCAAGCCTAGTCCCCATGCTGGCACTATTTCCAGCTGCCATGACAAAGACAACGCCGTTCATCTCCATGGCCTTCTGAAAAGAATCAAAGTCCGCTTGGTATTCCGCAAAGCCCTCTTGGCCGGCGGTTCTCGGGTCCAGACCTGAGGCGGAGGTCAGTCAGTGCGCTATAGACAGGAGGCAAAACGGGGAGACGTCTGGATGGACCTACCAAAAGAGAAGTTCACCACCGACTTCCCCTGCAATCTCCTCTCCAGGACCTTGACGTTGATGTGATCGAGCGCGGCTTTCAGGGATGCCCGAGTTGCTCCAGTGCTAGAAACCCTGCCGCTGGCCTGTCTGGCCGCCCCCTTGTACTTGACCAAGTACAGGTTTGCGTTGGACGCGACTCCAAGAGATCTTCCTCCTGCCGCACAAGCCACTCCACTACCATGTCCGCGTCGAACGGGTCCATCGTGATGATAGTCTTCGGTATCGTCTGGAACTAGCTGGTCTGCTTTGTAATACCGGTTTCCTTTCAAGACTATATCGTTCCCGACGTACCACGCTTCGACATTTCGAGATCCTTTGGCGAGTTCCTGCGAAAAGGTTAGTCAAAATCGCATTATGTAGAGTTCGGAAGATATTGCCTGGTGTCCTGTGTTGTACCCAGAGTCTACGATGAAAATTGTCGTTCCCTGTCCCAGGGTTGGGTCATATCGATAATCCTTGTCGACATCGCCCGATAGGATGTTGAGATGAGATGGACTCTTCAGGCGAACACCCACATCTCGCTTTTCGAGTACGGTGGAATACCTCCCCTTGTCAGACCCAATGAAAAGTCCGGCCTCCCTCCTGCGACGAATAGCGCCTTCACTCTCGTACTCTGTTGGGTCACACCAATGATTCTCGGTCACTGATCGGACCCAGGGAATGCTCTTGATGGCCTCTTCTTGGACGACAGTGAGGTTTGTCAGATACGAGGGCCAAGCCTGTTCGGTAGGGATAATGTCGTCTGCTCCGATGATGTCCCCCTGGTTACCATCAAGCCACTTCGTGAACTGCTTAAAGACCTTTGGACTAACTGCGCCGAACTTGCAGGTGATAAGTCGCAGGGAAGATGGCCCTGTCGGTATGGGGATCAGGTGGCCTTTCCCTCTTCCTTTTCCATTGTCTCCGGGTACCGTGATTGCAACGCTGGAAGTAGATGCCGTAGCTATTGTTGAGGAGGCCGACGAGGCTGCGACAGGTCTAGTGGTGCTCGACGGCGTCTGGCCTCCAGCCACAGGTGCCACGACGTTGTCCCAGTCGATGTTATTCAAAATGGCGTAGATGTTGTATGCTTCCACCATGAAGCCAGTGCTAGCGACGCCCTTGATGAACAGCTCCCCGAATTTCTGTGTAACCATCCCTTGGACATCTGCTGGCAGGTTCGGCAGGTTTTGCAGCATCTGCGCTGCCGACTTCAGTAAGTTCGTTGCTGCTCTTGCTTTGGGATACGCCGAGAAGACCTGGCTGTTGATGGGTCTGAAGAGGTCTGCTTGATTCCCCTGGTTCACACGGGCTGTCTCCAACTGGTTTTGAAACTTGGACGCTTGCTCGGCAAGATTAATCGCGTCCTGGGTGAGATCCCTCAGTTCAATTGCTTCGCCAAAGTTTGTTCCAGACAGCGGGCCACCAGGGCCATTGAGAGCAACGCGTACAGCCTTAGCACCAAACCCTGACACGGAACCGGCCAGAGTCCCGGCGGACGATGAGAGACCAGCGAAAATGCCTTTCATGACGTCGAAGGACGCGGCAGCGGCACCGCCTGCTGCACCGCCTTCTCCCCCTGAGGTGGAACCGAAAGACCTCCGGGCAAATTGAACGCCGTCGATGGTCTGCGGGTTCTCGGGAGCCTTGTCTGGAATATTGATGCTTTTGCCACCGATCTTGAGGGTCTTGTAGGCAAGGACAGCGGTCGATCCATCCTTGAAAAAGATTTCGATGGGGTCTTCATGCTCGGTTGGAGGGTAGTATTCAGTCCCTTCAACTTTGACTACAACAGGCGAGGGAACCCAATTATGGTCAAAAGGGGAGTCGGTCTTCTCGGTGGCGGATGGAATAGCAGGGGACGTGGAGGTAGTGCCCGTTGTCATTGTTGGCTCGGAATACTCCTGAGTCACAGGGTCGGTGGTTTTGGCTGGCTGCTCCATTGTAGTGACAATCTTTTGAGTGGTGGTCAGGCCGTCGAAAGTGATTGGGATTCCGTTAGCGGTCAACGTTGTTGGCTGTGTTGGAACAGCAATAGTCGTGGATCCAAGTGCCACGGATCCTGAGGAGATAGTGATGGGAGAGCCCCCTCGGGGAGCGTAGGTGATCACGGGCCGGTCAAGCAGGAGGGGCGATCCGTTGAGATTGATAGCCGTGACTGTGCTGGTGACCGTTACAGATGTAAGAGTAACTGGAGGAGTACTCTCTATAGTGATGCCGGAGCTTGGTGCAACGGTAGGTGAAGAGCTGTTGGAGTAGTGGGCGAGGCTGGTTCCAGCCAAGGACGTTGGGAGCGACTTTGGCGGAGGAAGAGAAGTTGCGGCGGACGCCAAGCTGGTGGGCTTGGTGGAGGTAGAAGCAGAGGTGGATGTATTGTGAGTCGAAACCGTGGATGATGGCTGGGATGTGGATGTTCCAGTGCCACTTGGAGGGCCCGTCGCAAGCTTGACGAATCTGACTGGATGTCTTGGATATGGCTCTGCCGTCCGAGGCTCTTTCCCAGGCGCTGCAAGAGTCAGTAATGGTCCATTTCAGAAACAGTTTCTAGGAACTTACTGAGATAAGGCAAGCTGTACGGAAGTAGAGCTGACACTTCAAATATCATCAGCAGAGTGATCACGAAACAAGTCCGCGGTAAACGCATGGTGAAGGAGAAAGCGTAAGGAGTAGAATAAGCAGAATATCAAGATGCTGGCTGGCTTGAAGATTGAGAGACACAACTGACCAACTACCTGGTTTTATAGAATTCAATTCGGAGTCTCACTCAAATCTTTTAGTTCAATGGGAACATAATTGCCGTTGGTGCAAACCAGGTACTCATTCTACCTCCAAACGTGAGAATGCCCTTTCACACCATCTGGCGTCATTGGCAATGTTCCAACACAATGTGCCATCAAAATGTGAATTTCAAACCAAGTCCGAGGGAAGAGGTGCTATCCAGATGCAGTTGGGTGAAGATTACCGACGTCTTGTCGGGGGCGACGTCGGAGATGAAAACTTCGGGGGCTGAAAGATCAGGTTTTGTCTATCAAATACGATGACACGGGAACATTGGCGGTTAAGTTCATGCAGCCTTTCACCCGGCCCAACCAACTTCTCACCCTTCAGTGGTGACGATCCTGAGTGGGGGTTTGGGGGCTTGCTTCCAACAGAGTGTCATGGTACCCAGTTGGTGTTGTTGGTGCAAGAAAAAAGAATATGACCAACGGCCTGCATGTACCTGCAGGAACCAACAAAGCCGTTGGTTCAACAACACGTGATGAACCACGAAACGATCCAATGGCATCAAGCGGCCCCCTATGGCCAAGACTGGCTAGCCTCCAACATCAACTTTACCTTCCGTCTATCACAGCTCAACTTGCTGGCTGGGCCAAGGTCTGTCCCCGTTGTCGCGCCGAGTTATCTTGTCCATGCATAACACAGTGGCGAATCGGGGCGTTCCGCATGTTTCCGAGGCTTTATTTTGCATTTGCAAAACCATACGCCCATTTCAGTGCTTGCCAACGACGTCTTCCGTGACTTCACAAAGCCTCCTGATGGGGGCGTGTAAGGGGGGCTAAGAAGATGAGATGAGACCTGCTGTCCGGGCGGTATTCCACTTTAGAGTCAACTACTTGCCCGTGTAAGCGTTTCCCGCGCGGTGGGCCTAAACTGCGGGCAACCTTTTGGAACCAACTGGGTGCTAATAACGACTATGCGCAACTGATGATTGCAGTTTAGTGTATTGCGAATAAAAACTGCACATAGCGCCTGCGCACTATTGACTCAGCGGAGCTTCGCGGAGTTGGCACGAATGCAATCACGGCTGTTGTTCTGATTGGGTGATCGAAGTGGGATACCGCCCGGTGACATATCCAAACTCATGAACATTGCCCTTGGCCATATACACCTCACGCCTTCATCAGCGCAGCGTAGCTTTGGGGGCGACCACAACTGCTATGTTTAGACGGTGGTCTGGTTGATCTGCGCGGCGGGAAAACTGTCGCTTTAATTATCTCCTCAAACGGATCATTACAGGTAATGACCACAGTTGTCTTGTGGCTTAGGCATTGGATGCCAAGATGTGGCAACTGACTAGAAAGCAAAATCGTCGGCGAAGGCGTATCCGTTGTCACTATCTCCTGTTGTGCCGCATACAGTTACGCCTAACTCCCCGGGTTGTGACTCCTACTCTGGTGTTGACAACGCCATCGGAAGCTGTGCTAAAACCGTCAAAGCTTAGACGGGGGTCGTGTCGGAGTTGATCTCCGCACACCTGTTAATAGTTATAGGGGAAAGGTTGTTAACCTTAATGTAGACGAGTCGTGCCCCTTGCTTTCCCCATGGTGTCCATATCTGGGGATTGATCTGCTTCCCGAAATGAGAATGTTAGGGCTATTCTGCCGGCAGCACCTTCAGCTAGGCCGACAGAAAACAACTCATGCTTAATCTAGACATGAAATGGACGGTAGTTGCTGAAATGAGTTGCTGGTACCCCAATCGGCTACCCCGAACAACAATTGAGGGGTTTGGGAATCCTTGCCTGCCATGATCAACACCTACACGTAATTCATCCAGAGCCAACATTGAACGAGCATGTTGAGGAAGTTTCGAGCCCAGCCAGTAGGGGTTTTCACGGTAGGGGAAAAAGCAGTAAAAGCACCTCGGTCAGTGTCCAGTCCAGTAGCTTCGCAGTATACGTACCCAGGGATTGAACGAGCATAAAAGCACTTCCAGCCCGGTTGATCCCAAAATTTATCACTGGCAGTATACTGTGACCTCCCTCATCTTTGACTGGTGCCGGCCTTTGGGCTGCTGTTACACGTCGTCATGCGTTTTCGCTCAGTCCTTTCCCTTCTCAGCCTCTGCGCTCTGTACTCTGTCTCCTCTGCAGCCGCTACACCACCACCCCCAGTCCAGGCTTACTTCAATCTCGACGGTGCCACTCATTCTGCCAAGGCCCAGGCTCTCAAGGGCTTAGGCTACCGCATAATTTCTCTCAGCTCTTACGGAACTCCCCCCGACAACAAGTATGCTGCAGTTTGGGTAAAACGGGAGGGCAGCGACCAAGTAACGATTTCTGGCACGGATGTAGATGGCTACCGGACTTGGATGGACTCTTGGAAATCCAAAGGCTATGTTCCAACGCATGTCTCCGCTTCGGGGCCGGTTTCTGGTGCCGTCTTCGCTGCCGTCATGGAAAGGGCAAACGTTGGGAAATGGAGTCAACAATGCGGTATTACGAAACCAGGAAATTTTCACTCCGCGACCAATATAAGCGGCGTCGTTAAGGATTACAGCACCTACGGCACCCCTAATGATCGTCGCTACTGCCTAATTGTCCACGAGAACATTGGCAACGCGATGGAAACGATATTCTACGACACCTCTGGGCCCAATGAGTTCGCTGCAATATACGACTCGGAACTCAGCAAGACCTTTTGGCGACCGAAACATCTCTTCGTCGCTGATGATCAACGTATCACGCCCCAATTTGCGAGCGACTGGGTTGGTGAGTGGGAGTCAAAGACTGACCTCACCGTCGATCAACTGGACGCCGAACTGAAGGCAAAGCTGAGCCAAAATCGTCTCTATCCGATTCACATCGACGGTGCCGGTACTGGCCAGGACACTCGGTTTTCTGTCATCTTTGCCGAGACCGACGTCCCTGAGGCCCGAAAGTGGACGGTGACCGGAAAAGCGGACGACCCAGACATGACTGCGAAACTCGATTCCATTATGGAGACATGGATGAAGAAGAACGGCGTGCGCCAGGCCCAGGTCGCGGGCGCCGAAGAGGGTCACATCCTCTTTGAGCGCGGCTATACGTGGGCGGAGAGCAACCGAGCTCCTGTTCAACCGGACGACGTTTTCCTTCTGGCTAGTCTGAGTAAGATGTTTGTCCATGCTGCCATTGACAACCTGATTCAGGCTGGAAAGCTGAAGCTTTCCACACGGGTGTACGACCTCCTTGGCTACAAGCAAGCTAAGGATCCACGGGCTCTCACTACCACAATCGACCATCTCCTTACGCACAAGACGGGATTTGATCGTTCAAAATCGGGTGATCCTGGATTCGAGTTTCGGAAGGCCTCTCAATTATTTTACAACAACGCGCGTCCCGCGAATCTGCGCGACATGATCGAGTATCAGCTCACAAAACCTCTCGATTCTAAACCTGGTTCGAAGTATGTCTACGCAAACTACGGCTCAATGCTCCTGGGCTACGTCGTGAGCAACATTACTCAACAGCCATATTTTGAATTCTTGAAGGAGAACATCCTTGAAGGTCTGGATGTTCGTGTCTTTCAGACAGCTGCTAGCAAGCACACCGTTGATCGCATCATCCAGGACACCCGCCTTACTGGCCTCGACGGCTCGCAGCCGGAGTCCATCGCGAATGTGTCCATGGTTTTCGGAGGCGACGGGGCTATCAAAGAGGAGTGCGATGCCGCATTCTCGCTCGCCGCTAGCGCGAGCACCATTGCAAAGTTCATCAGCAAGCACGCCGTCTGGGATACTGGTAAGCGCACTGTAGGCAAGCGACAGGGCACGCTCGCGGGAGCACGATCATTTGCCGCATCTGAGAAGTCGGGCCTCGACTGGGTCATCACCATCAACACGCGCGACTTCATCAATCCTGAAGAGGTGAACAACTTGAGATTCAAACTCTTGGAGCCTCTTTTCGTGGAGCCGAATTCATGCTTTTCTTGGTTAAAAAGGCTTTGCGCAAGTGGTTGAGCTTCCGCAACTGTCTGTTCTTGTTTGTGTACATAGATAGCCCACAATAGATACCCCAATACTTTTTGCCATGATCAACCTTTTTACATTATGTTCACTGATGCTTTTATGCCCTTGTTGGAGGAACCCATGTGGCACCATAAACTAAAATCCTGGTTAATTTGGCTTGGCCACAGGCTAGATGTATATGTGAATTAGATATTCCTTGCTGGTCTGAATGTCCGCATTTAGTATTCGGTTCCAGCAAGAGATCCACTTTGTCAAAACGCGACTTGAGCGAGAGAGCTTTTCAGTAGGCAAGCCTCAGTGAGGCTCGATACCACTATGTTATGTCGGCATAGCTGAACCGATGATCTGAACGCAAACTTCTCAGATTGGTAGATGGTGGATGTTTGCACCGAGTCTTCCAGGAACCTTTGCGCTGGAAGCATACTTATTGCGATACGAGTACCTTGATGGCCTTGCGTCAGATCAGCCAAGCAGTCCGCCTTCGAAGGACCAGGCATCTTAAACCAAGCTCAAATCATCATTCATTACCTGTCTTGGCATGTTCATTGACAATCAGTAGAATCTGGCGATGGAGTTTCGGAGTCCGCCCTCAAGGAAGACTGAATGCCAAGACAAGTCGTTCTATCGGAGAGGCGTTGAGTAGTGAAGTTGATGACTTACCGGTGGGATGGATGGCGAAGTCGAAGCCTTACCGATGGGATGAACCATTAGTGCTGGAACGCAACCTTTATCATTGGTTTAGACGAACCCAAACCCCCAATCGTCCAATGTTCCCCCTTAAAAACAACGCTGCCAAGCCCATCCTTATTCAAACCTTATCCGCAACCCCTGCCAAGAAGAGCACACAAGCAGACCGGCAGTCCGCTGCAGCGATTGACTTTACACGTGCGACCAGCAATTACCAATTCAATGGAAAGAGTGATCTAATTATCCAGCCAGTTAGATTAATAGGTGGGAAAATCTGCCGGGGTTCAAGGGTCATCCCGACCCCGCACGGAAAACGAGCTCATCGGAGCAGGCACAGTCGCATTTCCGACATGTGTACCTTGAATTCTTAAAGAGGCGTGATTCCCAGTGTTCAAAACTGCAATTGAGCAGCTCTCTCGGGTTCATTGGTTCTTCTCCAGTTACCAGTCATGTTGTCCAAACTCACCTCTGCCTGGCTCTTGGCCGTCATGTCCGTCAAGCCGGTTTCGTCGACTCTTCTCTACGCCGCCTCCCACGCGGGAACCGTCACGACTCTCAACCTTCAAACGTCCGAGTCCGGGGCAACGTTGGATGCAATCTCGACAACGACGGAATGCGCCGCCAACCCCTCCTGGCTCACCCTCGACCAGTCAAAGTCTCTGCTCTACTGTGCGGACAGAGGCCTCACCAATCCCAACGGCACGCTCGTCTCTTTCTCAAAGTCTGAGAATGGAACCCTCTCGCCGCTTGGCAAACTGGAGACCATCAAGGGTGCCGTTAGCTCTGTGGTCTACGGCAAGGATGGCGGTGGAATTGCGCTGGCGTCTTAGTAAGTACATCGCCCACGTGCTGCGCTAGCAGTGAAACCCCTGTCATGATTCCATCTGGGGGGTCTGAATGTGAAATGGGAATGTTGGAAAACGATATGAATACTAGAACTAACAAATTGATGTTTAGCCCTGCATCATCTTTCGAGGTCTTCTCCGTAGCTGACCCGAGTGACATCAAGAGGTTGCAGTCTTGGACGTACTCGCTGAGCCAACCAGGCCCGAAGCCCGCTCAAAATGCCCCGCATCCCCACGAGGCCATCCTTGACCCCACGGGGGAGTTCGTGTTGGTCCCAGATCTGGGAGCCGACCTGGTGCGGGTTTTCAACATCAACCAGGAGACGTACGAATTGACGCCAAGCACCCCTCTCAACGCGGCATCCGGAAGCGGCCCAAGACACGCCAGATTCCTGGTCGTCGGCAAGAAGACCTTCTTTTTCCTTTTGGCTGAGCTCGGCAACACCATCACGTCTTACGAGGTCACCTACAACCAGGACAAGACTCTGGAGTTCAAGGAGGTCTTCGTCGTTGGCACTCACGGCCCGGACAACGTTGTTCCTGCCGGAGCTGCAGCAGCTGAGGTCCACGTCTCTGTGAGCACTACTACCACGCTTCAAATGGTGAATTTCGGCGACTAACCACATTGACAGCCCGACTCTCAGTACTTGGTCGTTTCCTCGCGCAACGTCAGTACCTTCAGCATTCCCAACTTCGACAAGACCAACAGCACCGAAATCGTGTCCGACGCGCTGGCTACATTCGCCATTAACCAAGAGACGGGCCACTTGAACTTCACTCAGCTCTACCCCGCTGGTGGCAGGTTCCCCCGCCAGTTCTCAATCAACAAGGCTGGAGACCAGGTCGCCGTCGGGCTTCAGTCAGACGGACGTGTGGTGGTCATCAGCAGAGATGTCAAGACCGGTCTTCTCAAGGATTTTATCGCGAACATCGATATCGCTGGCGAGGTTGTGTGCGTCATTTATGACGAGTAGAGCGGCTAGTTGAAGCGGTAGAGACTTTTGACGCGACGGTAACCGGGAAGCAAAAGTTCTGTGAGAGCATTTGACAGATTCGAGAATTTGATGTAGACGGTCAAAGACCACGATTTCTTTCTGGAGAATAAAATCGAAGTTGGCATTGTTGCGTGATATTCGTTTGCTGCGTAATGGTTCGGGAGTCACGCTAGATTGTTGGAAACTGTTCTAATTATCATAAACAGCATCACGATGCTTAGGAGGCATCTATCAAAGTAAGAACAAAATTTGCCATATTGTGGTCCAAACCTCCACAAATCTGGCCCTCGCATATTTCCCCGTCAGAGTCATACGGCAGGCAGTGCAGTCAAAAAAGTGCGCACACAGGCGGAAAACTGTGAATAGAAGTTAGAAGGGAAGACGCGATGATGGATGTCGCTGGGCTCAAAACGTAGAAGATAGTCGAAAAATGTATGTCATCCTGAAAACGAACGGGAACTTTGGTCTTGAGTAATCCCCGGAGGCAATCTTTCAACGTCCCTATGTGGCCTTGACGAGGAGATTGAGTAGTAATTAGATGTGAACCCATGGAAAGGTTGTCTTATCAAGAAGCTTAGTCAATGTAAGATTTGAGAATATATTTTTCCATATGAACTTGGCCAAACTCAAGCGACAGACCAACTTGTTAAGGAAGGACTGAACTAGTGTAAGCTTGGATGAACGTTGATGCTTGGATTCCGCCTAGATAAGCTCCAACTGACGGCCAGTTTAGGTTTCCGGGGGTAACGGCTATCACGGCACTTCCACCAATGCACATTCCAATCCTGGCCATGGCGTCAATCGGCAGTCAGTAGAACTGGAGAAGCTCGTCACATCTCCCCCGGACATTGCGGGACTCTTTGTGTTGCACGGTGGCTACCCAACCCCTTGTATGGCGGCGGGCTGATCGCCGAGCCAAGTTCTTGCGGAGCCGTCTTCTCGGTGCTATGCGAAAGACAAGCTTTCTTTGCATCCGATCTATCTTGGCAAATAGCATGCCCAAGTTCGTCCCATGAAATTCGAGCTTGTTTTAGGCGCATGTTCGATTTGATGAATGAACGAGTCAAGACCATTCTTTCCAAGCATTGTGAGCTGTTTTCCTCTGACGGTGACAAGGTTTTATTGCGGCCCATATAGGGGTTAGGATTATATTAATGCTGCTGAGCTTCAGCCAAGTAAGCAAAAGTTCGCACCGTTCGGTCGGCTCGGGAGCTTGTTCAGAACATAGTTCGGGTCGATGTTCGCTGCCGGATGGGTCGTTTTCACAATTCCCCGCCAATTGGAGACTATCTCCTCAAAGTGCACGACAAACCTGAATGTTTCAAACTAAGATAATTTGCTTTTCTCCCTAATGAACGATTGATTGAGCGATATCAACCAACTTCATCAGTTGGCCACAACTGCGTTCATCGTTCGCAATCGCAATGGCACCCCGGCCAAGCCGGTGCGGCCGAGTTAATTGTAGGGTACACTGCAGCTGCGCTACTCTAATTATTAACTTTCTCACATCTTAGAGTAGCACCAAGTGATGATCCATTCCACATTCAATCGATGTTGCAATTCGATGCAATGCCTCAGGGGGAAACGACCACGCCAAATACAACTGCCTATTTATCGGTCCTCGCGCCAAGTTTCTGCCAAGATGGGCGTTTGGTTTCCTTAGCGTCAACATTCGCCATTTTCACTCGTTTCACTCTAGATAACCATGGCCCCCGCGCTTTCTCTCCGCGCCCTTCTGCTGGCGGTGCTGCCATGCACCGTCTTGGCCCACTGGCGCGTTGATGGCCACAACCCCGTCAAGGCGCTGGCGGAGGAAAGACGTGGCCCGAATCGTCGCAACATCCAGAAGCGCGATGTCAGCGGTGACCACCAATATTTGACCGATAAGACTCAGAGTAAGATTCTCATGGGCGTGTCATGTTTCCCAGAAAGCAAGCTAACGATGTCTCAGAGTATCTCGTCAACGGCACTGACATTCCGTTCGTCGACTGGGACCTCGGCGAGTCTTACGCCGGCCTGATGCCCATTTCCAAGAAGTCGAATGAGACGCGCGAGCTTTTCTTCTGGTACTTCCCCAGCACCAACAAGGATGCTTCCAATGAAGTCACTATCTGGTAGGAACTCCCTACGACACATCGCACTCATCATCACTAACACCTATCAGGCTCAACGGTGGCCCAGGCTGCAGTTCCTTCATCGGACTCATCCAAGAAAACGGCCCCTTCACCTGGTTCCCCTCCGCCTACCGCCCCGTCTACAACATCTACTCCTGGTCCCAGCTCTCCAACATGCTCTACGTCGACCAGCCCGCCGGTACCGGCTTCTCTGTCGGCTCCCCGAACGCTACCACCGAGGAAGAGATTGCCCAGCAGTTCCTCGGCTTCTACCATAACTGGATGGAAACCTTCAACACGACCGGCCGCAAGACCCACCTCACCGGCGAGAGCTACGCGGGCCACTACATCCCTTACATCGGCGACGCCATGATCAAGTCCAACCAGTCCGCCGACTACAACCTCTCCGGCGCCATGATGTTCAGCCCTTACATCCGCAGTGTCCCCAACGACTTCCAACAGCACATCATCACCAAGCCCTTCGTCGAGGAGTACAACAACGTCATGGGCCTGTACCCCGGCGTCGGCGACTACTGGGACCGCATCGACGCCGCAGACGAGGCCTGCGGCTACAGAGAGATGCGCGAGAAGTACTTCACCTTCCCGCCCCCAGGCCCCTTCCCTCCCGGAAACATGAGCGACGAGTGCCAGATCTCCTCCATCGTCTACGACGGCTTGGCTGAAGTCAGCCCGTGCTCCAATATCTACCACATCTCCCAGGGCTGCCCGAACCCGTCCGACCCCCTGCTCTGGGCCTCGGCGGGTGACAACGCCAGCGTGCCGATCAGTTTCGACAAGAAGGACTGGCACGGATACCTCAACATCCCCCAGATGCGCGAGGCCATCCACATCCCCAAGGGACAGAAGGACTGGCAGGAATGCACCGACGCGGACCCCTTCGGACCCGACGGCGACCAGAGCGAGGACCCCTTCACCTCGGGCGCCCTGACGAGAGTCATCGAGCACACCAACAACTTCATCATCGCCAGCGGCAACCTCGACTGTATGTTCTCACCATCTTCTACCCCATGGCTCTTTTACAAACTTACATGATGACATGCAGACCGTGTACCTACGAACGGCACGCTTTATGTGCTGCAGAACATGACCTGGAACGGAAAGCAGGGCTTCGACGAGTTCCCCAGCAAGACCTTTTTCCTCCCCACCGCGTACAGCGACCTGTCTTCGCAGAGCGCCGCGGGCAAGATCGGCGACTGGGTCGAGCAGAGAGGCCTGAACTTTGCCAGAGTGTTCACCGCCGGACATGGTGAGTTTTCTAGACATTCTGGGATTGTCTTTGATGGTGGCTAATATGTTGTGGTAGAACTTCCGGAGTACGCCCAGGGTGCCGGCTACCGTCTGCTCGAGAAGCTGCTAGGCCGCGTGTCTGATCTGGCCTCCGACGTCATGTTCACTGCCCTTCCTGGCAACTTTACGACTCTCAAGAACGTGACGACAGCCAGCGAGAAGCTTTAACTTTCCGTTACCTACTTCAGAAAAGTGTAGCGTTCCTGGGTAGACACAGTTTTGACGCAAGATATATAATTATGTTGGATCAGGTGTTCCTAGGCCCTTATCGTGAATAGTACCCCTTTAATTAAGAGACCGCCTATTTTTCCTGTGCTAGAGAAACTACTTTTCCTATGTTTATACTCTAAGTTACTGTCGTCGTTGTCGTCGTCGCTGCTATTATTATTATTATTATCGCTATTACTATTATTGTTGTTATTATCGTCGTCGTCGTCGTTATTCGTTGTCGTCGTTATTCGTTGTCGTCGTTATTCGTCGTCGTCGTTATTTATTATTATCGTTATTTACTATCTTTATTATCACTATCACTATCGCTACTATCGCTATTAATAGAGGTAATTAGGGACATAGGAAATATAGTCGCTCTAGCACAGGAAAAATAGGCGGTCTCTTAATTAATGGCTCCAGCAGTTCATACTTGGCATGTTCGCTCGCGTAGCGCTAAAGCCTCCAGGCCTCAGAATAGTCATGACTGAGGCGACGATTATACACTGCGAAAACATTGGACCAGGTTCATGCAGTTGAAAAGTCTCCCGTGTTGCCTTTGTACGTTTCTAAATAGATATACATGAATCAAGTCCGGTTCCCCATGGCATGTCCAGCCTAAGGAGGACAGCACCAGTAGCCAACGGCCTAAGGGTTCTCATTAATCAACGAGCTCATTTACACGTGGCGACAGACATGACTTACCGCATCAACAGACTCGCAAGGAGGGAAGGGAGGCCATTCAGCTTCAGAGACACCGCACTGTGTATCGATAGTCAGCTACATGATCGCAGGAAGCAGGACCGTGGCATTATCACCTTGTACTCGACCAGCGCAGAGTTGAAGCAGCTGTTGCCGGACTTGCTGCACCCAGGGTGAGACCAGCCCATGACGGCCATCGGGGCAATGGCGAGGAGGAGAGCGGAAAACTGCATATTGAAGATTATTGGCTGGGTGCTGCAAAAAGATTGACTTGGTCTGTCACTGCTTGTAACCCGATCTGTTAAAGAACAGTTCTGGCCTTTTTATATCGTCAATACAGCGTCTTCGGGTTGAGCGCGGATCGGCGGCCGTCTGTTTTCTCCGTTCCCCAGAACGGCGAAACATCGCTGGCCGAGTCAGTTCCTCACTGATATCGAACTGGTGAGCTGTGGAGACGGTTGGACGATCTCGTCTGAACTCATTTATTCGCTGCCAGGCACGGTTTGCCCCGGGGACTTGGCTCTGGTGTGGGATATAATTAAAGATGTGGCTGTGTTACAAGTGCCAGCGGGTCGTTCACACTCTGGAATCGAGCCCATCTAGGTAGTATTTGGACAGAGGCATAACAAGAGGCTTCCAACTCCCATCGGTTGCCAAAGCTTCACATTGAGAAAATCCTCGAACGAAGTGCCGCTGCTGATGACCCAAAACACTCACATTCAACGTCCTCGAGGCGTTGATCGTGCCCACGGCGTAAGCCGCTGCCAGCGAGTCATTTCAGGGCGCGCTGTAGATTTCGGGTGGGAATATGCAAGCATGACGGGCTTGGCGTTAAGCTTAATCGTCCCGCGACGTCCGTAACCACGGGATTCTGCCAGCATTGCCCGCGGACGCTAGAGGACTTTGACGAAGTGCCCCAAAGTTGACTGGGCTACGCGACTCCGACTTGTCGGGGCAATAGGGTAGGGAAGGGGACTGGCTCGGGAGTTTCCTGACGTATACGGGCGATTCTGGCCGAAGAGGCACCCCTCGGACCGTTGTATGTCTGCGGCGCGGTGTCGTGTAGATAGGCGCCGGTTCACAATTCTTCATGCGCTGCTGGCATCAGGACTCGGGTTCGTCTCGTGTAAGGCGTCTTTGCGTAGGATAGACGCTCCGCAAAACCTGCCATTGCGAAGAATACCTAGGTGTCAGCGTCGTGGTGGGCTTGAATGCTGAGAAGGTTCCATCTCCTACATGGAAAGGACAAAAAAAGGACAGCAAGATAAGCACGGAAAGAGCCTTTGGCTGGAGCTTGAGTGAGGTATCAGGCCCTGCTGATCTTCCCAATTTCTTTTGGGAAAGGGCAAAACAGCACACCAAAAACTACAGGGCGGTGGGGGATGTGTCGACGGTTTAATGTTTCTAAACGCCGCGTCCTATCTTCTCATGAACCGCCCTATTAACCTGTGCAGGGCAAACTTTCGGCGGACTCTCGGCGGCTTCCACGGAGCAAAGCGGGCCTCGACCGGCGTCCGCGCCGCGGGATGCGGGGCCGACGCCCGGATTTGGGATGGGCAAGCACGTCTTACTTACACCGGGACGTTGCACATCATCAGCAACGTCAAATTCCACTGGCAGAAACAGTCCGATCTACAAACTCGTCCGTACGGTGTCCGAGCTCAGTGTTGGCTGGCTTTGAGATGCGGCCGTCCTTGACAATCAGCTCTATCAACATGGGACGGAGGAAACCCGAACACCAAACAAACCACATCTCGACGACGCCATCAACCCCTCTCTCAATACAGGGGACCAGGCCATCTGATCTTCATCATTGAGTTCGTCCGGCTCGGTGGACTACTTCACAGATCCTCCAACACATAAATGACGAAGTCTTCCCCAAGCAAACCAACATCACCAAGCTCACCATCTCCAAAACCCTATCCATCAACACCACCACCACCACCACCAAAATGCCCCCCTCAAAGCTCGACAACACCCACATCCTAATCTTCGGCGGCTCCTCCGGCCTAGGCCACACAACCGCCTCCCAAATCCTCTCCACCTCCACCCCCTCCACCCTAACCCTCGTCTCCTCCAACCCCACCAAACTCGCCGCCGCCGCCTCCCGCCTCGCCCCCCTCTCCTCCCCCTCCACAACCATCGCCACCCTCACAATAGACCTCTCCGACCTGCCCCAACTCCGCCAAAACCTCCTCACCCTCCTCGACACCGCAACCTCCAACTCCACCAACAAAATCACCCACCTAATCTACACCGCAGACGGCGCGTCCCCCCTCCCGCCCTTCCCAGAGACCCATGTCGCAGACATCACAGCCCAGCTCTCCCTGCGCGCCTACGCCCCGCTCATCCTCGCCTCCATCCTCCGCAGCCACGCACACATCGCCCCCAGCGCAGACACCTCCATCACCTTCACAAACGGCTCCTCCTCCCACCGCCCCATGCCCGGCTGGGCCGTCGCCGACGCCGCGTCCGGCGCGATGGAGGGCATGGTCCGCGGCCTGGCGGTCGACTTCGCGCCTGTGAGGGTGAACCTCGTCTCCTCCGGCCCCGTGAGCACCGAGCTGTTCCGCACGCTGCCGCAGGAGACGGTCGAGCTGTTCAGGAGCAAGTGTCTCACGGGAAGGATCGGGAGGCCGGAGGATGTCGCGGAGGCGTATTTGTATCTGATGAAGGATGGGAACGTGACAGGCACGACTTTGTTCACGGAGGGAGGGAGAATTCTGGCTCCTTGAATGCTCTCGTGGTCGTGTCAGATTCCGGCTTTGGAAATGTGACGTCAGAACAGTATCACTGCTTCACAATAAACGCGAATAATCCAGTCATAGGCATATTTACCATTATCGCTGATGTCCGCCCACGCCTATCCATGCGCAGAACCATGGATCTCCATTTTGAACGGCTAAAATACAAGGGCTCTCCAGCCCCTTTTCCATCTCGACTCCTCCTCCCACGGTCAATCACCACAACATTTCCATAGGGGAAGACCTCCCACTCGTCCAATCCAAGCCAAGAAGTTCCGCCTCCTTGGGGTTCAACTAGCTCATTGAATCGGAAACCTCGCTGTCTTCTTCGACGGTGGTGAAGGTGAGGTCGTCGTCATCTGTATCCATCTCGGATCCCAAGATGCAGTCGGGAAAAACCTCGATTATCCTGTCCGGGACAGGGTCGTCTTGTCCGTTCTAGGGGATGCAGAAGTCGACCCAGCTGCCCAGGTAGTCGAGCCTGTTGCCGGCGTTCTCCTGGCTCTTGTAAATGTCCTCAAACTCCTCGAAGCTGAGCTTGCCCCAGCCGCCGCGGTCGGCGGCCTCCTTCTCTGCAATGTCGAGGCGCTTCCACTCCATAAGCTTGGAATGCAAGATCCCTTCCTTTTCCTTGGCGGCACGGTCACGCTTGCCCTCGCGATCCTTGTTTGAAGCTGCCCTGGGGTCCCTCGTTTTCGTCTTAACTGATTCGGCCGAAGACGATGGTGTAAGCGATGGGATGGGGGGCTCGATAGAGGCGTCGCTGTTGGGACGGAACTGGGGCATCGTGGGGTCGCGGTACTCGACTTCTTCAACAGCCGGAACCTCCTCTTCCCGTTCTTCCTCCACCTCCTCAACACCCTCGTCATCCGTTTCGTCAATCTCCTCAATCACCCTCTCAACTTCCACCGCAGGATGAATATCCTCACCTTCCCCGGTTTCCTCAACTCTGTAGCCGCTAGTCAAGAGCAGCTCTTCGAGGGATCGCTCGGCAACCGGCTTGCTCTCATCCAACGCTTTCCGTGGCTGCCGCGGTTCAGTCGCCTTCGACTTCGGCTCTTCGACGGGAAGGTTCTCAAACAGAGCTCTGTGCATCTCTCTGTTAGATCTGGACGCGGCCGCCGCAATGGCCAGGTCCTCCTTGTCCTTGAAGATGGCGTCGAGGAGCTCGTTGAATGCTTGCTGGGTGACCTGGTAGAGAATCTCCTTGCCCGCGTCTCGCTCCTCGTCTGGAATCTCCATACCACCCCAGCGTTCGGGCACGCTCCTAGAAGATGCTGATGCGTTGGATCTGATTTCGTAGTCGTCCATGTCTTCTGCAAAGCGAACCTTTGAAGACGATCTCGAGCGTGGGGACAGAAGCGGTTGCTGCGCTGCCTTGGAGCTCTCAGCGACGCCGTTGAGGTTGTTGACGAGCACGTCCTCATCAGACTGCCACCCGTCCGGAGCAAGGCCGCCTTCTTCTTCGTCGAGGTAAAACTGTCTCCTCTTCCACCTGTCGTGTAGTTGCTTCCTTGCGGCCTGCCGCCTTCTTCTTTCAATATCCGGTGCCAGCTGCCTCCTATGGTTGATGACTTGCGCCCGGAGTTGGCTTTCGGTAGGCATAGTGCTAGTAAACTGTTCTGAATCGACTCTTCTAGTTCTGTTATTCGACTCATTCGGTTGGCCAACAACAGCACCGGTCGAGCTTCTGTTTTCCGCGTCCGAGTTGTTGTTTCCATCCTCTTCCCCGTCTGAGCTGCCGAGTTCAAGTTCAAAGTCAAAGTCCATTTCGTTACGTTCGCGACGTTGTCCACTCAGCAGGTCCGGCAGATCATCAATACTCGTGGGCGGGTTCAGCAAAGCATCCCAGTAAGGCGTGTCCGGTTCACTGTCGGGAGACCGCATCTGAACGGTCCACGGGCTGCCGATGTAGGGTGCAAAAAGTCGGGTTAAAACGTCTTCTCTCGCCGATGTATCGCCCTTGTCCTCGCTCACAGCGCCTTGTCTGCCAGGTTCCAGTTCGACGTCGCCATTGGGGTGGAAGATCTTGCCCTCGCTGCGGTTGTTCCCATCAGCACGCGGCACTCTTCCTTCCCGACCAAAGAGACTGCTGAGAGGTTGCCTACTGGCCACCAGCTGCATTGCCTCAGTGCTGCCCATGAGCTGGTCGTCCAGTCCGTCGAGGATATCGCGGTGCATCTGTTTGTAGAGAACATAGTACGCGCGGAACATGCGCAAAAAGTCGCGGCGGTTGACGAAGCCGTCTCCGTCAATGTCATAGCCCTCGAAGATCTTGCGCAGCTTGTCCTTCCGCTTTCGGTATGCCAGCCCGTGCAGAAACTCAGTAAAGCCAATGAGGTCGTCGTTGTTGGTATCGTAGAAGGAAAACATCCGGTCGTGGATCAAGTTCGGCGTCGCATGTCGAGAGCCACCAGAGGGCACCAAGCACCGCTCGAACGTCTTCTTGTCCATAGCAAGCTGCAAATCGTCCGGATCCTCGCGCCACTCCGTGTTGGCCATGAACGAGAACTGCTCCCAAAAGGCCTCAATCTCGGGCCTCTCAAACCCAGTCTCCTTGCTCAGCTTGGCCATCAGCGACCGCGGCAGGTTCCTGATGCACGCCTCCGGGTCGCCGGTGTACCACACGGGCTGCATCTGCCTGGGACCGAACGGCGGGGCGGGGACCTTGATCTTGTAGAAGATGTGCGTCTTGATGTGGACGCCCTGCGACTCGCACGTCTCGCAGAGGTCGAAGTCGGCGCAGTTGGCACAGCGGTAGCGGACGCCGCGAATGGGCACCATGCCGCAGGCATTACACGCGCAGCCCCTATGGACGCAGGCATTCCGTCTCGCATTGTCCTCCGAGACTCTAAACAGCAGGCTGACGATGTTGTGCCCCGCGCGGGCCTGGGGCTGCATGCCGTTGGGGTCGTTCCACCACTCGTCGGCGGTGCCGCCGTCGACTATTGTGTCGCCGTCATTCAGTGGCCGGATCGCGTCGAGGTCTGCGGCGTTCTCGTCCGGGACGTGGTCGCCGTCGCCGCCGTCGGACGAGGAGAGGGAGTTGGCGCGGCGGGTGCGACGGTGGGTGCGGCGGACGGCGTTGCTGCGATGGAGGCCTGGACCGGGGATGCCATCATCGTAGGCGTCCTGGGTCGCTTGGTAGGCGTAGTAGCTTACTGAGAGGGCGGCGATGGCTGAGACGACGGCGACTGCGATGCGTGGCCGGGTGAGGCTGTCTGTTGATGGCACCGAGAGCCACATGATGGAGCGTAGGTGTACCTATGCGTGTAGCATGTTGAGGACGGTAGTTGATGTTCACATGCACGTGTAATCTGCTGCTGATCAATTCCTAAAGCCGGTAGGTATGTGGTGTCGCAGCACGAAATAATATTGTTTGCTTGATGTGACGAGCTGAGCTGTTCGATGACCAAACGAAACAGGGTCAGACTTGCGCCAGCTGCTGATTCTGCCTTGAGGAGGGGAAAAGAAGGCAGGCGGTGAGCTGCCTGGCGGAGGCCGTTAGGTCAGCACATGGCCCAAGCTCTCAGGTGTTGCCAAGCAATTCTGAGGCAGGTACGTACCGCGGACGGGGTTCCGTCATCACTATCAGAAGCATTGGACATTTCAATGGTTGAATGTGGCCGTTCTGCCATCAACAATAAGCTCAAAGGCCCTCTCGTGAAAGACTAGATGAGTAACACCAAGTTTAGCAGAACCTTCAAAATTCCGCGCCATCCGATGTATTTCAACTCTCGACTGACCCCAGGCACACGGGAGCCAGAGTCCCGCGCAACGTCCCTTGAGCTGAGAGCTTCCACGCGGCGACTGAAGCTCCCCGGGGCCGAGGCATTGTTCGTGTGGGACTAGGGGTCACAGGAAAGCCGCGCCGCCGCTGGACGCTGCTATCAATGTACTCCCGGCCAACATCCATTTCGGATACCGACGAAATGTATCCTGATAACTGACACCGACACTCATCAACGTCACCGCCGTCCTCTCTGAAGCATCTCTGGTCGAGCTAACTTGGGCAATCCTATCCCATGATCGCGTTTACGGACGCCGCCTTCTGCAGCACTGTTGTAAATTAAAGTCCTGTTTCCGATATAACCGCCTCCAAATCGCCAAAAACCCGCAGGTCTGGTTCGGGTCAAGGTAGCGAATACGCTTGCTTCTTTTCGTCGCATATTCTCAATCAAGGAGGGTGGGTTCGAGCTCAAGGATCAAGCTCCCCGGCTCTCAATCTCTCTCTCTGTCTCTATCCTCTGTGTGTCTCTCAGACAAGAGCAGCTCACAGCCTCAATCAAAACTCATCTGTAACACCCTCCTCCTGCCCCCATCGCCACCCTCGAGCTTTTATTTCCCTCTTTGCTCAAAACCCACACTCTCTCTCGCGATCTACATATCGTACATATATGCTCGTAATCCAACGATTCTAAATCCAGCCGCAGGTGCAACCTCACAAAAGATCTGCACTGCAACCTCACAAAAGGGTTCCTGGGGGAAAAGAGACAACCCGCAATCATGGCTACCAAGTAAGCGCTGCTGCACATCATGTAAACCCAACCCCGGGTATAGCTTCATGCTGACCACAAACGTGCGCCGCCCAAAGGGTCCCCGTCTTCCCAACGGCGGAAGCCACAATGAACCACCCCTCCTATCCCTCAACGATATGGAACCTCGAGCCCGACCGCTCAGGAAAGTGTCCCGTCGCCAAAGACCGCGACGGGCCCTTCAACATTTCCTGGGAAATCCACGGCCACGGCCCCTCCAAGATCATCGTACTTCCCTCCTTTGCCTCCCTCTGCCTCTCTCATGATAACCACTGACAACCCCCCAAAAGTTCATCATGGGCCTCGCAGGCGTAAAAACCTCCTGGCAGCGCCAAACCAAATTCTTCGGCCACGACAACGCCGCCCGCTACTCCGTCCTCATCCTCGACAACCGCGGCATGGGCGGCTCCGACGTCCCCTACGCCCGCTACACCACCTCCGCCATGGCCCTCGACGCCCTCGACGTCCTCACCCACGTCGGCTGGGCCTCCACCCCGCGCAGCGTCCACCTCTTCGGCATCTCCATGGGCGGCATGATCTCCCAGGAACTCGCCTTCGCCGCCCCGGACCTCTTCGCCTCCGTCACCTTCCTCTGCACCGCCCCCTGGATCGAAAACACAAAGCCCCTCCTCACGAACCTCGCAGACCGCGCCGCCATGCTCGTCCCCAAGTCCATGGACCGCAGCATCCAGGACACCGCCCTCAAGCTCTTCCCCGCCGACTGGCTCGTCCAGCCCGACGAGGCCGCCGAGCTCCCCGGTGAGGACACGCCCAAGTGCGGCCCCGCGGACGGCGGCAAGGGGTACGGCCGGTTTGACAGCAACTTCCAGCGCTTCCAGGCCCAGGAGCTCGTGAAGCGCTGCACGCCCGGCCTGTTCAGCATCCGCGGCTTCATCTTGCAGCTCGTCAGCGCCGGGTGGCATCACAAGTCGCCCGAGCAGCTGAGGCAGCTGGCGGACGCGGTCGGCAGGGAGAGGATCGCGGTCATCCACGGCAATGCGGATGTCATGATCGATGCGCACCACGGGCGGTTGCTGGCGAAGCACCTGGAGCCTGGCGTGGTGGAGTTCATTGACGGCATGGGACACGCGCCCATCATGGATAGAGTAGCGTGGATGAATAAGTGGTACGTGGACAGGATGGACGCGGTCGAGAAGCAGTTTCCCTTGCCATGAGGGGATGGGAAGAACCGCTGGGCGGTGATGTGGGCACGCAAATAGAGACAGGATACACGATAGTGTGCAGGTCGTGAGAGCTTTTATTCATGTACTATGATACCTCCGCATCCATCCAACGCCGTATGCATGCAGTCATACCGTTTCTCCCGGTGCCGTGCTCGCCCTTTTGCGAATCCTCATTTACAACATCACCAAGCCAATGCCGCTCAGGTTCTCCTCGTCCAGCTTGTTGCGCCTGTCGACGCCTCCGGCAATTGGGGCCGCGAGGTAGTTGAAGAGGTAGTAGTGCAGCTGGCCGTCGCCGGGTCCGAACTTTTGCTGCTCCAGGAAGAGACCGTTATCGAGGAGGGACAGACCGTTGAAGACGTCGAACCTGTGCTTCTTAGCCAGGATGAGAGCGTCGCCAATGAGCGAGTTCAGGCGCGGCTTGAGGGCCTCCTTATTGAGGGGCGAGACGGTGCCAATTTCGGAGGCATAGTACCAGAGGTAGGCGGCGCGGATGACCTGGTGCTTGGTGCTGTTGATGATGGTAGACTCGAGGCAGTAGAAGGAGAAGAAGTCGGTAATCTTGCCGTTGTTCTGTTCTTGGTCAGCCATGCCGTTGACAAAGGGTGCAGTTCAACAAACCTCAACAACATAGGTCCAGATGACCTGCTCGCCGCCCTTCTCCTTGTCGTGCAGGAACCAGTGCTTGAATTCCTCCTTGGAGAACTGGGGTGCCATATCGAAACGGGCGAGATACTTGTCCAGCAGGGCACTCGCCTGCTCGATGTCCTTCTCCTGCAGCTCGCGCAGGCCCTTGGTCGACGTGTTGTCGGACAGCGCATACTTGCGGATCTGGAACTGGGGCTTGCTGTTGGCAGGCAGCGGGCTGAAGCCGACCTCGTACAGCTTCTGCCAGTTGATGGCGCGGTGGAAATAGCGACAGGTGCTGACGGGCTTGGGCAGAACGACACCACCAGTGTACAGGCCCTGCCAGATCTCGCGCAGGTTGCTGCGGCGGGTAATCTCCTTAATCAGGACGGGCGCCAGACGCTTGCCGCGGAGCTTCTTATGGACAACCATGAAGTTGACCTCGGAGCAGGTGATGACGTTCTTGCGCACGCGCAGGTTAACAGGGATGGCTGAGATAAAGGCGACGAGCTTGCGGGACTGAGAAGCGCGCACACCGACGTGCCACTCCTTGCGCCAGCCAGGAGCCATCAGGGCCCTGCAAAAGTCAGCTTCAACTTTCTTACTAAAGGAAAAAAGACTTTTCCCTACCATTGCAGCATCGCAGGAGAGTAGTTGAAGCGGAACATGGCCTCGTCGTCCTCGACGTAGTGTCCGTTCAGCAGCTCGTACACCTCCTTCATCTCGCCCTCGTCCTCGAGGTTCATTGTAACCCACTCAAAGCCGCTGACCATTGGCGACGGCTCCTTGGGGACGTCCTCGACCTTCTGGACGCGAATCGGGCCCTCCTCGACCTTCTTGTCGCCCTCGCCGAACTTGGGCACAGGCTGCGTGGCCCAGAACTTGTAGCTCGCCATGTCCTTCGCGTTCTTGCCAGCCGAGGCCAGGCCGGTCATGATGTCCTGCAGGTTAAGCTGCTTGAGCGCGTTGGCCGTCTGCTCCGCCGACTGGTTGCCAGAGCCACTGGCGCCAATCTCGTTCGCGAGGGCGGGGTTCAGCGCCAGGAGCTCGGTGAGCTGCTGGGGCGTGAGCCCGCCGATCGCATCCCGGATCTGCTGCTCAGGGTCGCTGGGCTTGCCGGTCAGAGCGTCCTTGACCTTCTTTCTCTTGGACTTCTTCTTCTTCTTCTTGGCGCCGCCGGAGGCAGCAGCGCCGGGCTCCTCGGGCGCATCGTCCTCCTCCTCCTCCGACTCGACCTCGGGCTCCTTGCCCTTGCCCTTGTTCTCCGCCTCGGCGACGGCGTCCTCGGCCTGCTTGACAGCAGGGTCGAGGGGCTTGGACTCCTCGGCAGGCATATTTGCTGCTTGTTCGATTCGTTCGCGCGGGTTCGTGGGGTGTTGTTTGCGGCAATCAGAAGCGGGGTGGTGGCGGTGGTGTCGTGGTTCGAGCTTTTGGAGCTCTGCACAAGCTTGAAAGGTGGGAATGGCGGGGGAAGAAGTTTTGGCGGGCGAGAGGACAGTTTCATGTGGCCGGGCGGTTTCCAGCTGTGACTGCATCATGGCGGGGTTAGCTGCTGGGGTGCTGTGTGCGGGCACTGCGGGGCAGCCATCCCCCCTGGCGCTAGGGCGTCTTAGCGATCGCGTGGTCTCCAGTTAGGGGTCCGAAGCCGCTGTCGCTGCCTGCCGATGTGCGTTTGATCAGCCACGTATCTCACCTTAACTCAATGTTGGCATTCTGGTTTGGATTGATGTGTCCTTCCAATGGTATATTTTTCTATTCTAAGCATCGTGCGAAACTCTACTTTGTGCCTCGGGTGGGCTCGGTAGGCGGTTTAGAAAAAGGTCCATGCGTCTGCCTGCGAGACTTCGCGCTGGATTCATCTGGTTCATCACCAAACCCTCAGTCCCTGTCGCCCGAAAGAACAAGGAAAGTGCGATTTCTCTGGCTCAAACTGGTTGATCATTACTAGGTCTATAGCATCGCGCCAGACATCTAAGCTACTAAAGTCTATCACAAGCACCTCCAAAGTCTAGTACAACTCCCTACTCTGAAGCTTTGAAAAGGAAGGCGCATATTCACAATGTTCGGCTGCTGGTATCAGAGCCAGCAGCATCATACGCAGTGCCTGCAAGATCAAAAGACCGCATGACTGCGAGAATCACGGGCGCGTATCCCATGATGTCGTTGTGTCCTAGTCTTGTCAGCCACTGCCCGCCCAAAGACCATTTTATGTCATTCGCTTACCTCCGTATGGGAACATTTCTTGCCGAATGATGATGTTGTGGTCCGCATGCCAGGTCGTGACGAATGCATTCTTGCCCTTGTGAATCGTCCGTACCTCCTTCCAAGACTCGAATGCATGGTCGCTGAGCCCGCCATCAACGGTGGCATTGGCCGCAGCCCGAAACAGCTTGCTGCTCTCCTCACAGGGAATGTCAGAGTCGTCCTTGGCGGATATCAGAGTCAGGCGCAACCTCCGCTTGGTCAACTTCACCAAGCTCTCAAGTCTGTCGGCGGACGGCCACTTGTCGTAGATGAAGGTTTCCATGTACCCCAAGAAACCGGGCCAGACCTTCAGAGGGCCTAAGACGGGGAAGAGCCCGCCGATCTTGTAGCCACTGAGCATCTTAGGCAAGTTGCTGAAGCCGGCGACGAGAATGACTCCACCAAATTCGATGCCCTGGGAGGCGTACAGCTCTGCGACGCCGCTGGTCACGGCGGTACCCAAGCTCTGGCCGAGGAGAACGATACGGTCTGAGGAGACGCCGGCGACATTGATGACCCAGTCAATCAGAGTTGCCGCGTCCTGAATAAGGCCGTCTTCGGAGGGAGTGCCGGTGGAGTGACCGAAACCACGGTAATCGATGGCCAACACGTGGTAGGAAGAGGTGTCGGTGATGACATGGTAACTATCAGGACGGTGGTTTTGTGCGATGTCTCCGGCGTTCTGTTCTCGTTAGTAATGTCAAATGGCGCTACAATTAGATGCACCTTACACCATGAACTGCGGAATATCAGCATGAGTGAGCCTCAGAGAAGACGGCGTGGCTTACATGATAGAACGACGCGAGCTTCAGGGTCCTCCTTAAGCGCCTTGAAAGACTCGGTCTGGGTGAAGTCCTCACAAAAGCCGGGCCTCTGTGCTGAGAACCTCTCTTCCTGTTTGAGATAGGCTGGCAAGGGCATGACATGCCAAGCATACAAGTTCACTCCATCTGGGGTGTTGAGGGAGAAGGGTGTGACTTGGCCCTCTATGCAAGACATGGGTCAGCTAATTGCGCGTCTCCAGTGGCGGTGATGGTACGTGGACTGACTAGCAAAGCCAAACCGCTCAGGTTCATTGACGCCGCGCCACCATAGTGTGTTTATCTTGTGGGCATACAGAAAGCTGCGGGAGAGCGTCAGGTAGAGTTCTGGGAAGCAAATAGACTGGTAAGACCTCACTGTCGTTGGAAAAATGGTGTTGCGCCGAGAGCCAAAAATGTGAAGTAGAGACCCAGAGGAGCTGCGACCACCCAGATGGCGGATCGCAGGATCGGAGACAGCGGAACTGTCATGGTGTAGGCTTTGGGACAGTCTCTTCAGGTGAAGAGAGAGAACCGCTTTGGGGGAGGGCGTCGTGATGGTTCCGGGCTATATACAGGTGACGGGAGGCGATGTCGTGGCGACCCTCGGCGATGCCTAACGGAGCTGGTTGCTTGGTTGAGGTTGGAATTGTCTGCGGCCCGCAGGGATGGTGACACCGGGTGCTTTATCGTTCGGTACTTGCTGCTTGGTCTCATTGCACCATTTGACATGAGTACCTAGCGCTAGGGGCAGGAGGTCCCCAAGATGCGGCGACCTTCCACATTTGCGGTATCAGCCGCACTCTGACGACAACAGACGGGCCTCGGTATAAACTGAAATCTATGTGCTATCTAGGGTCAGTCAATCGACTGACGGCTTAGCCAACCGTTTTATCGGGGGAATCGCAGTTTCCGGTTCAATGATTTCGGCATTGCTGGATGTCAGGACTCCATTTGGTGCTGCCCAGGGATTGGTTGCAGCGGTGGTAGGCAATTTACTGGTGCAGAAGGCGTGTTGCGAAATGCGAGAGGAATCTGCCCAGATCACAGGTTGCCACTGCCCCCAAGCTTTCACAGCCACACCGCTCTACCCACCTGCATTTGCCTTCCCGCTCCTCGCTGGACTGATGCTGACGCCAGAGCTGGTCGGCAGCAATGAGACCCGGGACGAGCCAGATTGGCAATTGATGGGAGAAAGCGTGCAGGGTGAGCGTGAGGCGTGAGCAACGAGAGAGGGACCAACTGGGGTGGGAAGGTCATGGAAAACGGCACGCATTCCTGCCTTAGGTAATCACATAATGTGGAGTAAGGGTGGGCACGCAGCTGCAAGGGTGCCGCGGTACAAAGGTACATCCCGTCCAAAAGACGGATTTTGGCGCGATTTAAGTGGCAGGCGGAGCTGAGCCAAGCCCTTCGTCCAGTCAGGGCACGGCAAGTGCCCAGTTTTTCCCCCTCTTCCCGGCCAATCAGACGACCAGATCCTTGTTAAACTTGCAGCCCGCCTTTCTTTCGTCGGCTACGACTGGACGGCGCCGGGGAGCACTGCAATGGAAGGAGGTCCAGACTGACTGCACCCCGTGTCAGCGAGCGAGCCAGCCACGGGCAGACAGAGAGGCTCCGGGCAGTGGACGTCCAGCGCAGCAGCAGCGTGTACCCCCTGAGGTTTGGTAAGGCGTGTTCCCGTCCACCTCAGGTCCCCAGCCAGTCAGGCAAAGCAACGGCAACAACGACGGAGACTTGGGAGCCTCAGGTACATGCTCCATGTATCTTTTCACTCCTCCGAACCATTCAGCTGCCGCACCACGCCTCAAAGGTACAACCGTCCTGCGCGGGCTCAGTACCGCGCCCATGTATCTGCCCTGTACCTTTCTCCGATCCATACAGAGACAGAGCTCCCATAATACTATATCCCATCCACCCCAATTCAATTCCCACGAACCTGTCCGTCCCCGAGTCTCCAAATCTCTTCCTCCACCCCATCCCCAGCCTGCTCCCGCGACGACACCCGAAATCGAAACCCGTAACCCACCGACTCGCTCTTCCGCCCTCTCACGCACGCCGCCGTCGACTGTCCCTGTCCCTCTCATCTCGAGACCGAATCCGACGAGCACGCGCGCAGTCGAGGGCTGTGTATTCCCTCGCTTATGATGACCATTCCGACACGCTCGGCAATCCACCCGTGATACCCTGAACTTCTCGCGACAGGGAGACGGAAAAAGCGAAGACGTACACAGTCATGGAGAGGAAGAGGAAACTGCCCGCGAGGGCTGCCGCGCGCGTCGAGCACATTGCGAAGAAGCGCACCGTCACCCCTCCCGAGCATCGATCCGTCACCCCAGTTGCGGCTCCCGTCGAGGAGCCCCCGCCGCCGACGCTGCCCAAATCGATCCAGCCCGGAAAGCCTTTGCCCACCGTCGAGGACCCCCAACCTGATGATCTCCCAAACAAGGATTACCAGTCGTTTCAGGAGAGGTATGTCGTCAGTCTCCGCAGGTCGACTTCTTGTACTAACAGATGCCACAGTGGTGTTATGGCCGAGTCCCTTGCACGGTCGCGGCACAGATGGATGGCCGAGGGCATGTTCGAAAAGTACTGGACCAAGCCGTTGAGGAGGAAGGGCGCGACCGAGGATCCCAAGAACCCGGCCAAAGACACCATGAGCAAGATTGGTCAGGTGCAAATTACCATTGAGCCGCACGTCTTTGAGGCCACCATGTGGGCTATCAAGGACCCGAAGCCGCCTGCGCCCACCACCCAGGCAACCTTCCGACCAATTCTGCAGTATGGGCCCCCCAATGGTGCCATGCCGCCTCCTCCCAATCCAGCGCCAACGAATGCAAACCCTCCTATTGCGCCAGCCGAGTCGAAGCCAACCCCTCCAGCCCCGACACCAGCTCCTCCCTCGCCTGCACTCCAGCAAGCGCCATCGAGGGCACCGTCTGCGCCGGCAACTGAACCCCCCAAGCCAATTCCTTCACCACGAACTTTGGACGCTACACGACCTGCCGTCGCGACACCACCTCCTCCCAGGCCAATGGCTCCCGGAGCACCAGTTACAGCGCCTGGGCAAGGACCAGTGCCTGCGCCCGGCACTCCGTCACACCTTCCCGGTCAGCCTGGCCCGGCACATTCTGTTCCAAATTCACGACCAGCAAGCGCAACTCCGACGCCAGTAGCAGGAGCTGCAAAACCCGCGGCTCCCAAAGCTCAAGGCACCGATCCAATCATCATGACTTTGGCTGAAAAGGCGTCCGAGGATCCTATGCTCCGCGATCTCATGAAGCGTGTTGCAGCAGGAGAAGCAAAGCCTGATGAGCTTACTAATTTCCAAAAGATTATTGACCAAATTACGGTTGAGTACAAGAGAAAAGGAGGTCAGCAGGGACCTTCAGCAGACAGATTGCTTGTCGATGGGAGGACAGTCAAGTACTTTGCTGACGAGGTGCGCACCATTCTGGATATCGTGCTTTCAACGAATCCGCGCCAGAAGTCAAGTGAGTTGCTTCCACCTCGGGGCAGTGATCCTTTGGTAGTCGCGTTGGTGAGATCGGCCTTGGACGACAACAAGGTACGCACGATGATCCGACGGATAGCCGAAGGCCAGCCGGGTTTCACCGACGCGACGGACCTGAAGGCAGTGCTCGACAAACTACACAAGGAACTCAAGGGCGGTCAAACCCCTCAACCTCAGCCATCAACCCCGCAGACTCCAGTGAATGGCGTCCCCAACGGGCATCCTCCAAAACCGGCCACGGCCGCCCCTGTGCCTTCGCCGAAGCCAGTGCCAGCGGCATCGCCCGCACCTCAATTGCAACACCCTCCCCAGCAGGCCTTGCGTTCTAAGGGTCCTCCGCAGCCGGTGCGACCTGAGATCTCGGGCGTCTGTCTGGACTTCACCGGCGGGAACGGCGATCGGTACCTATTCCCAAAGTATAGCATCCTAGAGTATCTGCCAGGTGGACAGCAGGTGGTTGCCTCATTTCTGATTGTCCGTAAAGGCAGTCAACTGGAGTACGGAGGAGACGCCAAGCTCGACTACTACCAGCCTGTCACCATCAGAATATTTTCCCCCTCTGGACGAAACCTCGACTATCTTCAGAGGGTCGTTGCACCCCCTGACGAGGTCAGACGGTACATGGATGATGTGATGGACAACATGACGCGGGCAGAGTACGTGCTCTTGGCCATGCGTCTGCCCCGAGGCGAGCGCGAGCCTGAGAAGGACGATAATGGCAAGGAAATCGCCGCCCCACCATCGAGACCCGAGTCCACGGCTCCCGAAGTTCCTGCCCCCAAGCAACAGTCGGTGATGTGGGGCCCCATCACGTCCAAGTTTGTTCAAAAATTCAACAAAAAGTGGTTCGAAGAGTGGAGGAAGAGAGAGAAACAGCCGGCCGGCACGACAAAGTCGGACGAAATCTTCAGGGAAGCCTGTCTGGCGGTTGGCCGCGATCCTCTGGACAAGGATATAGAGTACGAGAAGATGGTTGAGCTCTTGGCCGCAAAGGACTCGGAGTCATCGTCTTGAACGCAACATTCCAGCAAGCTAGAAGAGAAAGCACACCGTTTTGAGTGCTGTGGCACTTGTGTAACCTAGAAATCATTCCGAAAGGGGGCACCGGCGAGCGGGTGGGTTGGGTAGCACGTGTTGTATGCATAGGGTCAGCTGTTGTTGCATTCTTGGGCCCCTTCATTATGGTTTTACCTCATTTTTTACTTCTTGACCAGGCCTAGAAGAGAGGACGGGGGGGGGGGGGGGGGGGGGGCAAAAGGAAACCGGAGTGGGTTTGTCGGGGTGCTTCTTTTCCCTTGTTCTTTTGCTCATTTTCTCCTTTTTTTTCTGGTCTTCTTTTTAACAATTGGTGTTCAGAGAGTATGTAACTTTTCCTCGGGCAATGAGGATACAAAGGGGTGGTGGCTCGATTCCAGCAGATTTTTATTCCCACAAAGAGTTGTGTGCTTTTGGAGACAAGGAAGGGAGGGGGCGGTTGGCAACCCGACAGACCGGACAGAGAATTCAGAAGAAATATTCCTACTGCTTTGCTGGTGACTTTCTAGTATCCTGTGATATGGACAGGTTGATCTATGATCCTATCCACCTCTACCTGGGAGCTAAAAATGACCACCTTGGGAATGCGTAAATGGGTGAATATCGTCTTAGATGGGTTGTTGGTTAGGGAGTTGAGCAGCAGGTCACGGCCAAAGGCCCAATCTCACGTCGTTCAACATGCGCTGTCAAACTAGAAACCTTATTAAGACGTCTCGCGGACGCGAGAAAAGACAGAACCCATCCCTCAGGCAATTTCCCGACGTTATGGTGCTATTGTTGGTTGGCAAAATCCACCTTGATAGTAATGGCGCGTCTGGGACCTCGAGCGTGAGCCCTCGTTTTGGCGTACTCTCCATCATGGATGAAGAGTCCTCGAAGCTCAAAGACCCAACACTGTGAAGGTTAGTTTCTTCTTTGCGGCCAGCAATGTCAGGGCTGGGCGTAATTATATGTCCGATTGCTATAGTTACAGGTTAGCCATTTCCAAAGTCATGAGTTTCGTGCCATTCCTTGACGAGTTCTTTTACCATGATCAAGTTCAGGACGATATTTGGACTGAAACGTCAAGTCGAACCTCTTGATTTGACTTGTTTCATTGGTTGGCAGCGCTGAAGCCTCCATGTTGGGCGCCATTTCGTCTATGTTGCTCAAAAATGCAGGAACACTTCGATGTTTTCAGAGTCGTAGCTGAGGACTAAAGCTTTGTGGTTGATGTGACACTAACTAGTCAAGCGTACATGCGTAGTAGGAGGCCGCGCTGGTTCCGCCAACCGCCGAGTATGACAAACCTGCGAGCTGTATACTCATTCTGAAGATATTTGAAACTAGTTGAATCGCATCGAGGTCACTTCAGGGTAATGTGGGGATTTGAAGGGCTACTGTGACTGTATTGCTATCACATCTTACTTGCACTGGCTTACACTTGTTGCCGTTGAACATGGATGTTTATGGCTCTCTTGTTCCTTGTCTCTTCACTTGCTCAGGCATTGGCTGGCTTTTGCAAGTGGACCATTAGCCAATGTCGTTCGAGCCAGAACCTTTTGGTCCGGGATGGCATCTTTACTTGTGGCAGAGTAGATACCAATTTCAAATCACAAGAGCTCACATACAGTGACCAGCCATTCAACGCGTCGCCTGATCATCTTGGACATCAAGAGATGCCCGCTCGACTAGCAGGTCTGACCCATTCAACCTCCTCTAATCTTTTATTCTACCAATACTCCAACCTTACTTATCCTTCCTTGCATGTTCATCTCCCAAAGCCTCAAGGCAGTTATGACAACCATGAGTGCCCAACGATGTCCCATGGACGGGGCGCTGCCCTGGAATCGCAGGAAAAACGGGTGAGTCATCTTGGACAGGCCCGAGGACCACGATAGTAGTGCAAGAGACTCGTGGTTCTCAGCTGCCGCTCCAGAAGACGAAGGCCCCCCGCCGACACATTCAGAAGCAACTTCAGAGCTCCTGCCGTGCCTTTTAGAGACCTGCACGAGTCTAAAGCCACCCGACTTTGCCTCATTGTCTTCCCCTTTCTTCAACTTCCTCCACTCAAACCGTTCGCGTTCCTGCTTCTCACCAACCTCAATGGAAAACAGAAACGCCACCTTTCCTCCTGACACCGAGGCACGCATAGTCTCGGTGTCCATGTCGTGGAGGCTTGCGCGGGGCTCCAGTGGCGGCAGGAAGATGTTGGTGGTGGAGTTGAAGGCGTAGGCTCTAGCGGCAAATTGGGACTCGTCGCCCGCAGCTGCGATGATGGGATCCTTGGAGTTGGTCCCATTGCGCAGCAATATTCCGGGTCGAGAACCAAGGGGCGGTTTTCTGCTGAAGCCTGTGTGCATCTCAACGATGAACAAGCGGTCATCGCGGGAGGCACCACACAAGTAGAACGTCTTGATTCCCGTCTTATAGTAATATCCGTTCATTATTGGGGGAAAGGACAAAGAGGTGCGCGTGGGCACTGCTTCTTGGTATGATGGCGGAGCTTGGACATCCTGAGGCGGAGGGTCTTGGGGGTCCTGGCTATAGCTTGGAGGTTTTGGATGTCCCTCTTCCATCTTTGGGGGCTGGTGGACTTGGATCACTCTTTGAAATGATGGCTGATGGATGCGAGATACCATTAAGTGACGGAGGGGACAAAGGAGTGATGGATGACAGAAAGCGTTTTGCTTCTATCTTGATTTGCAGAAAATACATCCACTGGTTCTCCGCGATAAAATTCGAGCAATGGCCTGATACAGAAGACTGTCGACGTGTACTGAGCCATTTATCGGGAAGTTGCGGAAACCGCGCCAACGAGTCTTTTGAGCTTCTCGTGTTGGAACATGGCCGTGAACCCCTCGACGTGTGGATAGATATAGTGGAGATCTAACTGGATGGCTGTGTGTTCTAACCGGCAAGATCGGCACGCATAAGCCATCGCATCTTTTACCTCATAGTCAAGAGAGTCAGGGCGTCGAGATTGACAGCTCCTTCCAGGTTGGCGGTGGTGAGTACTGTCTCCCTACAGCAACGTCCAACGATGGCAAAACAAAACGACTAACTTGTGCTTAATTGCCCGGGTTGACAACGCCCCTCCCGCTTGCTTGGATCTTTTTAACATTATCGGAGGCCCTTGCAATCTCATCTCCGTCCGCTCTACCCCCCTGTGGCTGGGCCTGCATCCAGTGGGCTAGTCTGTCTGATGATGAGATGGCCAAAATCAAAGGCTAGATTTACTCTGCTCTCAATGCTGATTACAGACCTCTTATTTTTGGCACTTTCTCACTCTCTGGACGTTTTGGAAAAGGTGTCAGGGTTGAGACTTAGTTAAGCTTCCTCCAGATAGAATACTAATATTATTTCAGTTTAGGTCGGAAAATCAAAACCAAATTCGGAATCTCAAGTACAGGCTATGTCGAGTAAACTTGACAGCATACTCATTAGTAAAGTTCACTGCAGGATGAACTCGGTGACAATAATTAGCTGGCGCTCTATCAAGTGAGGAGATTTAGAAATATACCTTAGTCTAGTTTGAACGCTTAAAATGCTGCTTGAATAAGGCAGTCACCGAGTTACAGTAGGGTTTAACGTCGATTCAAAGGTCATATTCTCACGCAAGGTCGACGTTTAAGTACAAGCATTCGCGTTGTCATCAAGACATTAAAGAACCAAATCACAACTAGCATCAGCGCCAAGCAAGTAGACCACACCTTGAACGCCTTCGAATCAAGTAGCTTGCCGAGTTGTATCGCCGCGTTTGTGTAAACTCCCTGTCATGTGAGAATTCGTTAGCATAAACTCGCCATCTTTGCATTAACTGACTTCTCACCCAGGGAAACACCAATGCCCAAGCGGCCAACGTATACGGCATCGGTCTTGGCCGAAAACCCTCAAACAACGCGTGCAAAACACCCAGGATCGCGAATAGCCACCAGAACGTGCCCAAACCCCAGGCCGCAAGTCCGGCGAGAATGCTGCTGTATCCGACGGGCGCCGCTGCGTCTGCGGTCAGGAACACGCCGCTCGTGTACGACGCAAAGCTTCCCTTGAGAACCGATCTACCCAGCATCTGCAGCGCGAAGCTGGACTGTCCCCACGGCCCGCAGAGGATCATGTCCTGGAACGCCTTCTTTTTCGGCGGCTGGTAGTTGCCCAGTAACCTCGCCCAGAAGAGCACGTCCAGAGCAAATGTCAGGGGCAAGGCCATGCCAATTAGTAAGTACGACACGATAATGACGGGGACCTGCTGTTCACTGGCGAGTGTGACTGAGTTGCACATCGCTCCGCCGGCGGCGGCAGCGGTCAGGGCTGCGGTGAGCGGGAGCTGCGTCGCGGGAGAGAGGCGGGAGACACCTGCAGGATAGATCTTGACTGTGATGAACGGGAGGACGATGCTGATGACCACGGCAAAGCTAAAGGCGATCCACCACAGAATGTAGATGGTCTTGCTCCACCGCTCGCCCCAGGCTGGGACGAGAGCAAGGGAGGCCATTTGGATGATGGACGTGAAGGCGATGGAGACGCTCGAGAGCCCCACGAGCTCGGACTCGTCATGTTTGAGCGCTTGTACGACTTTCCGTGTGTACAAGACGATGCGGAGCAGGTAGATGCTGACCATGCACAGAAGAAGGACCATAGCCGTCACTAGAAAGACGTAGGAGATGGTTGTGAGGCCGTTAAAGCGGTAATCGAGCTGCTGCAAGACCGCGGCAAGGATAGCGGTTCCCTGCGGTATGAGGAACCATTGTGAAGTGAAATTGCGGATGCTCGTGCTAATGCATGATCTTTCGTGGTTTGAGCTGGGTGGAGGGAGACCTTGGGACTTTGAAGCCATTGGCATGATTGCATTCCGGTGTAAGATGGCATGCAGCCTCAGCAGTAGCAGTTATCTGTTGTATCGTAGAGGTTGAATTTTTGTCACCAGCAAGAGCTTTACAAATACGGTAATTGTTTTCTTGGCAACGATCTGGACTCTTGGGCTGAAGAGAGAAGAGACAACGCGCCGGGGAAGCGGGGCGTGCTGATCTCATCGCTCCGGATCGCATCTCCGAGGAGATCCAAGATCTGTCGCCGGCCCGGATCGGCCCTGGGCCGCGTTGTAAGTTTAAACTGCCATGCCGCTATGTTTTGTCACTCGGACCTTGTCTTTTTCAAACAAGCGGTTTCTTCATTTAGTGCATGTTTTGTGAGTGGCTTTGTCAGGCTTAGTCGCATTGTCATGGCTGTCATGGCGTAATCATGACGTCCGAGAATCAAGAAGTCATAGGTACAGGGGGGCCTGGGGCTAGCACCATTCAAAAGGTCAGCCTGGCTATGCCGGCATAACCTTTGGGGTTTCCAGAGAAAAGACGAGTGGACATTTTCCGAGGAAGCCATCTCCAAGCTGTCCTCTTCAATCTGGTGGTTTTTAACTTTTGGTTGCCGCGGTCCGCGGTGGTGAGATACGACCAGCGCGGAGATGGGACTACCAGCTATGCGACCACTGCTGCTAGCAGGGGGCAAATTGACTCGGATGGGCACACCAACACACCTCCTCCGCATGCCCGACGGAACACCCCTGTATCAACGTCAGCTACAGCTCCTCCGCGCCATCTTCCCGGAGCCGCAGACGATTTACATCTCTCTGGCGCCCGAGTCTGAGACGGACGAATACCTGGATAGCTTACTCTCGGCCGAATCCGACGAGACCTCTGAAAATGGGGACTCGCCCAAGGAGCCGAGAGTGAAGATCTTGCGCGACGAACCGCCAGCGGAGAAGCCCCGATATGCTGCCGGACCGGCCGCCGGCCTCCTTTCGGCCTACCGCTACGATCCGTGGGCTAACTGGGTCGTGGTCACCTGCGAATACCCCCTCCTTCCGCCCGACGCGATCTATCATCTCATGTACAAGCGCGATTCTGTACCGGTCACCTGCTACCAGTCGATCGATGGAAGTTGCGAGCCGCTGCTGGCGATCTGGGCGCCGGCAGCGATGTCGCGGCTGGCGGAGAGGGTGGCTCGGGGGCACCCATGTCCATCTGAGGCGGCGAGGGAGTTCGATGCCTTGATGCTGGAACCGCCAATTGGTAGCGAATGGTGGCTGACAAACGTCGATTCTATGGAGGAATTGTTGACGAGCGTGCGGGAGATGAAGCTTGGGTCTCCTGAACTTGTCCCCATCCAGGCGCCGAGGGAGAAAGCGTAATGTCTTCAGGCATCAAACATTCAAATTAACGGCCACAGCGAGCGTGTGGTATGAGATCATATTTTGTATAAAGTATCTTTCCCTCTACTTGGACTTTGTCCGATTTGAGAGTAGCCTTGCTCTCCCGGCTTTAGAGTCCCTATAGTCCGGGCTGACTGCACGTGTTCATTGTCCGGACGGATAAGCGTGCTCAGAACTTGTAGAAAAGCATTAAAAGCGGAACAACTCCTCTTATCCTTATGAAAGCTGGTTTGGTACATGCGGTATCGATATCCCAGTCAGTATGTTTCTCTTTCATGAGTGGGCAAGGCAGCATTCTTCTTGTACATAAGCTTGGTGAAGCGAGAAGGACTTATGTACAAGATTTGGCAAAATACCATATCCGGTTATGAGAATGAACGCGACAAGACTGAAAACCAGACACAGAATCAGAACCTTGTATCCAAGCGCATTCTGGCAGAGACGAGCTGGTTGAATGAGGTGGCCGGCGGACGAGGCTTTACCTGTGTAACCCAAGGAAACGAGACCCTGGCCGCTTTTTCCCATGCTTAATACTTATACACATGGATAACATGTGGGCTGGGCCAATGATAAGATAGGCTCACTGCCGTCACAAGTGCAACCCCGGCTCCAATGAAGGATTTGGTGGAGGTGGCGCAAGCCGCAGCCTGATTCTTATTTCGGCAACCCGCTCGCTGCTCTCCCGATCATTGATCAAGCCTGACTGCCCCAGCTTTACCAGTAGGTTCTACTCTATTCTTGTGGAGCCAAAGATTGTGGCAGGAATCGTAGCCTTATGTAGAGAAATGGAAAATCGAGTTGAAAGAGTGACGATAAGGCAGAAACCTTGCGGTTATGAGCCTGTATGAGAGGCATACTGCCCAGCTATATCGCTTGCAACTTAAAATTCGAATTTTTGGCGAGCCTTAAGTCGGCCCTTTTCCAAAATGCTTAAGGAGACACCAGGCTTCAGATTCCCATCTTTCGCCCGGGGCTAATATGTAAAGTTGGTGTGCATAGGCAGGCTGGCGGATAGTTGGTCTTGGCTGCATGAAACGGAATGTCCTGATTGCTCAACTTGGCCTGAATAAAGTGCCATCCAAGCCATAAGCAGAGAATACGAGTTGGAGCTTCAGATTGCCAGTTGGCAGAGGTTGTCAGGGCTGCGTGACAAGCTTAGATTACCCCTGGCCGTGGGATTGGTGTCAGTATGACTCGGCAACATTATATGTAGCCGTGAGGGAAATGCTGCAACTACCTTATTCCTGTCCATCAGAACTTCAAGACTGGTTCCCCAAACCCTTATTTTCTCTGCCACAATGGCTCACAACAACTCGATCGGCAAAGGAAACGATATTTATCACTTGGTCTCTCCTGCCACCCAAGAATCGGATATTAGTACTAGCAACTTATCATCGGTCGCGCCCCCCTCCGCCCCAAGAAGTCGATATTGGACGCGAACAATCATTGGCCTGCTTGTGCCCCTCACCGTTACGGGTTACTACTACTGGATATGGCGGTACCTCCTGTCCCGATCGCATGATGACGCAATCAAGTTTGGGTCAGCAACCGAAATTTGGGTGTACTATTCCTGGTTCATCATCGGTGTTTTTGCCCTAGAATGGTCTAAGCATGGCCTCGTCGGGGTTGAAGTTGCCATGCTAGAGACGAAGACATTTGGGGCGCCTCACCTGGTCGCACTGTTAAGCCACAGCGAGGGGACCTGGAGCGGACCTGGTGGCTGGTTCAAATGCATCACCAAAGCCTTCAGGAAGAATCAAAGCGGGTCTGATGCCAGTCTGGGAGATTCTCTGAAGACCTACAAACTCTGGTACATCCTCGCCTTTATCAGCCTGTCTTTGTACGTCGGAATGCCTCTCTCTGGTCTGACTATGGAACTATCCGATGGATATGTTCGTTTGGAAGAAGCTCCGATGGTAGTCGGCCGAAATTCGACTACTTTCCACGGGAGAACTGAGATACCCGGCCAAATCAACAAAGCGGCGGCTGCGTGGAAAATAGGATCCCCCGCTACTCTACCTGGGATTGGAATCATATACACTCCAGACTACTTCAATCGCGAAGGTCACGAAGCCCTGAGCAATAGTCCGAATCTCCTCCCAACTGAGCAAGGGATTCCTGAGATGTTCATCGTTCCACAGGCGCTAGTTCCGATGTCTGGCAGGCCGTGGGGTCTCCGAATTGGGTACAATTGCTCAATTGTCGAGGACGTTTCTAAGTTCACTGTTCTAGGCCACTACACTGAGCTGTGCGACGCCTTGGGGTCCTCACTATCAAACTCGACAAGAACCTGTGCCAAAGCCAGTGTTTCGAGCCTGGTTACCAACACATGGTCGTACTCGGAGGTCGGAACCAGGCTGAACGTGGAAGAACGACAGAAGTCCGATGGCACTGCTGGCGAGACACAAGTTGATGTTTTTGAGTGGGCTATCTGGCAGGTACGTGCCAAGGCACCCTACATTGAAATCGAAAACTTCAACACAACCGTCGGGCCTGTCGTCCAAGGTATTGGCTCCCCTTTCATGCAAGCTAGTAACGGATCATGGGTCATGAATACGACATTATTCGAACAAAAGAAATACGTGAGCTCCAACACAACGCAGAAAATTCGGGTCAAGTTGCACGATTCGGATCAAGCTGCCATAGATGTAGCTGCTGCCATTGGAGTCCGCTGTGTGGTAAGATCCGCATTCGGCTCAGCAATGGTAGATGCAAGAACATCCAGCTTTTCCGATTTCAGAACCGAAAGTCCGACGTTCCATCCAGAAGTTAATGGGGAACCGATGAGTCGCCTGGGCACCAAAGTAGCTTCTATGACAGAACAGGCCACTTTGGAGGATATTTTCACGTCAATCAACACCGGATCCATGAGCACTATTTTGTCCAACTCGGCTCACATAATCCGGTTTCTCACCTCAAGGGATTTATGGAACTCTGTCTACTTGGCATGGGGCCAAGAAGTTCTCAGTCAAATGTACGACAACCACTACGGGTTCGAAGATACTTGGCCCTACACAAACTTGACTTCGTCCAAGAAAGGTAAAGTCTTGACGAAGGGGGAGGTTCCACCGTTAGTGGCGGTGATTCCTTTTGGCATCTGGGCTCTTGGGTCATGTGCACTTGGGATCTTGTTTGGATTCAGACGCAGGTTGGCGGATTCGTTGAATGGGTTCAGCTTCTTCCGCTTCGGAGTGTACTCCGCAGACAAACTGAAGACTGAGGGAATACTGAATGCTAAGGAAGCTGAAGACGTCGCTACGTTGTGGCATCTGCCAGGCACACTGGAGAAAAGACCCACAGACAGAAGCTGAGCTGAAGCCTGGTCATTGTAGCTAGTTTTGTGGTGGGTCGAACCCGGACTTGTGACAGGGTTGCCGCCGGAGCTCGTCCGTCATTCGGGCGGACGAATTTGGTCCGGGGGTTGGACCAGACATAGTGCTTGATTAATTTAGTAAAGTAGAACGCCATGAGGTTCTCTCGAAACTTTTTAATTGAAAACCCCCCGGTATTTCAAGTATGAGCTTGTGCTCACAAGTATCTCCCCCAGCGCATTGTGACTGACCACAATTTCTCCATACCTAGGTACGGAGCCGTGTTCGGCACATTCGGTCTGCCCCGCATCGGTGCCGACGACGAGTGGCCAATCCCGTCGCGTAAGCACCCGGAAGCGGGTCAACCGCAGCATCCGACACTTTCGGACGGAACTTGCGGCACCAACCAGGCAGCAACATCTTTGAAGCAGGCTGCCATATTCAAGCAGATAGAAAAAGGGCCATCGAAGAGCCAAATTTCCTAAGCGGCAAGTATTGGTCGTCCCAACTATTGATCAACCAATCAAGCGTGAGTTCAGCTACTACCCGCCCCTTTGCTTCCATGTATGAAGCGAGTCTGACATCTTTCAGTGGCATCAAAATGAATTCTCCAACCAACCAAGAAAGCTCAAAGCTATTCGAACTACCCTGGGAAATCAGGGAACGCATCTACGAGTACTACCTCTCATTCGACCATGACGACTTCGGGGACACCCTCCGGCCTCTGCATCTTTACATCGAGCAGGGAGGTTACTCAAAACCAATCCCTCCGCTGATGCTCACATCCAAACGCGCATACCGAGAGCTCCATCAACGAGTCCATTCGGATGCTGTCATGCGGGTGCACACAGCGGGCTGGGGCGACCGGCGCATCGGCTTCGCCGTGCATGGGAAGCTCCGCTTCGAACGCCTGCGCCGGCTGTATGTGCTCGTCGCCATGGAGTACCCCAACTGGAACCGTTGGCTGGGCATGCTTGGCGAAGTTGCGCGGCGGGCAACGAATTTGAACGAGTTGGTTGTCGATTGGGAGCCGAGGCCGAGCAGTGGTAACGCCAAGGTGTGGGAGGCGAAGCTAACGGAGAGGAAACACGACGAATTCTTCAAAATTCTTTCAGACATAAAGAATCTTCAAGTGGTTAGATTTCATGGCGAGATTCCAGTAGGATGGAGGGAGCGCTTTGAGAGGGAAACCTCGGCTAGGTTGGTTTTATACAAGTCGAAATGGTGGAAGGAGCCGGGAATGGAATAGGGTGGGCTTCAATGGGAAGCATTAATAACATTTTTGAGGAGAGTTTCAACATGAAGTTTACTCGTCTATATTCAAAAGTCGCCTGTTTAAGTTGTGTTGGGGCCGTCGTAAGTCTGTTCATCCGTTTCTTGTTATGCAGTGGGGTAGATATGCCCTTTCAGACGGCAACCTGAGTCTCTCCTCCCGGAATCAGACCTATGAGATTATCTGGTGTTGCTAGTTGATTACCGGCAAGGAATGCTGATACCAAAGGACCTTTCTCGCAGTAGTGGTGTCAGCTTGCAGGAATGTATTGCTTTCTCCACAAAGGCATATCTTACGTCAGTCTCCTAATCGGACCTAACGCGTCTCATGATTGGACATGCCGTACCGGGCTTTAAGCCGTCAAACCCGCATGGCCCTAGTGCTGATCGCCCTCTTCCTACCAGGCTGATTTCGGGGTCTGAATTAGGCTGGCGGGATTACTTCATCATGAACTTTGAACCATCATAAATGCCGTGACCCGTAGCCTCTTCTTCTCCATACCTCCTTGTTTCCCTCACATCACCGTACTCCGAAGAGAAATCCCCGAGAACCCCCACCCCATCATCGTATCATCCCTGAGAAGATGGCGACGAACCAAACACTCCTCGTCATCGGAGCTGGCCCACTGATCGGACGTTCTGTGGCCACTCTGTTCGCTTCAAAGCGCTACAGCAATGTTGCCCTCATCGCGAGACGTGAAGAGCAGCTGCAGATTGAGAAAAAGGCTGTAGAGGAAGCTGCTCCGAGCGCGACTGTCAAGACCTACACCAGGGACATTACCGACCCAGAGGCCTTCACCAAAGTGCTCGACCAAGCGGATGCAGATCTGGGCAAACCCTCGTGCGTTTTTTTCAACGCTGCCAGGGTGCAGATGTCGGAGATGCTGGTTCATGACGTGAAGGAAATGGAGTATGATTTCAAGGTAATTCAAGAATTCTCGTCATTTCCGCTGGATTGAAGTTACGTTAGACGATCGGTAGACTAACGACCCATCCAGATCAACGTCTCTGCATTGTATGCCGTGGCTCAGCGATACATCCCTCATCTCATCGAACTCGGCAAGTCCAATCCAGAGTCGACGCCGGCCTTGATCATCACTAGCTCCCTTCTCCCGTACAGCCCGCACCCTGCCTTCTTTGCGCTTTCTCTGGTGAAGGCCGCCCAGCGGAACTTGGCACAGACTCTCCGCATGTCTTATGAGTCTGAGGGAGTTCACATCGGGCTGATCAATGTTGGAGGTCAGGTCTTCCCTGACCATGAGACCTTGAACCCGCCGAATATCGCCCAGAAGGCTTGGGAGTGGTTTTCCCAGATTAAGGAGAATCCATCATTTGAGGTCAAGATTTAAGTCGGTGTTAGATATCATGACAGGTGAAAAGAACAGACACACTCGTACTCTATCTTCGTCAATTCATATGTGCCTTGTGATCATTAAAATGATCTTTGACAGGCCGATTTGAACGCCAGCTCTGCTGAGTTTCAATGTTTTCTCGTAGAGCTACTCCAAGTTTTATGGTACTAATAAGACTCGCTTAACTTATTCTAAAGTGAATACTCCTCAGGCTTGTATACTCTTTCACCTCAACCTCCTGCATGGGATGCAAAGCCCCACCCACCACCTTCACCTACCCTTCTCACCCACCTTTGCTCCTGCCTTTTCACCATTTGTTTTGGTCTCTCACCTGAAATTTCGTCTCTGAGCTCGGACCACAACCTGGGCACAAGGGATTTTTGTTCCATTTTCAAAAAACGAAAATAACCTCACCACCCACCAACAAAACCTCACGACATCGTCTCAACAACAACGCTACCAAATCGCTTCTTCACGGGAATTTTGGCTTTGTGGGCTTGGTTGCTTATGTTTTCACGCTCTTGCGTTTCTTCATTCATTCTTTCAAAAATTCTTTCACCTTTATACTTTGCGACGTCCTTGTCCCAAGATTTGCTTCTTTCGCAATGGCTTCCATCACCCACAACCAAGCCGCAGGCACTGATGTCAACCTTGAGAAGGGCTGCATGGCGATCAACGATGAGAAGGGCTGCATGGCGATCAACGATGAGAAGGCTGACATTCAGAGCGGTGTTCCTTCTGATGATTTAATTGTCATCGATGACCAGACTGCCTCTCTCGCCCGTAAGTGCTACCGCAGCATCAATCGGGTGATTGACCTCCCCAGACTTCGGTACGCTGTCATGGAGGGCCTCAAGACTGGATTGAAGGCTACCCCTGCTCTCTTCGCCGCCTACGTCGTCGCCATGTCTTACGTTCTGTTCCTGATGCCCGACCCCGCTGCCGCTCACGGAGCCCTTGGCTTGACTGGCGAGATCGCTGCTCGTCAGGAGTACTCCATCAACAACACCATGAACCTCGCCCACTGCATCCCCAAGCTTCAGCAGCGTGGAATCCTCGATCAGGCTGTTGCTCGCCGCATCGCCAAGTATAACGAGCACTCTCAGCTCATCCGACGCAACGTCGATAACGTCCTCAACACCAACCATGAGATCACTGATGGCAGCATCACCATGGATTCGACTGATGCTGAGGTCTTTGCTACCCGCGACGACGGCTGCGTTCTGAGCATCGAAACCACCGAGGGTCCTTTCTGTAAGTGCCCCGTCCTCAGAAGTTCCAAGCGACCCATGCTGACTCCACGGTGACAGACGTCGAGGGAGAGTTTGTCCGCTGGGCCCTCTGGGACGACGAGTTCGGCATCCCCATGTACCTCGACCTCCAGATCATCGACACCGAGACCTGCGAGCCTGCCCCCAACGTCTGGGTTGAAGTCTGGCGTAAGCCCTCCCCCTATCTCTCCATTTACAGAAATGTCCCACTAACATTATCCAGACGCGAACGCCACCGGCGTCTACTCCGGCGTCGTCACCAACGCCAACGGCGCCGGCGACTCCGACCCCGACAACGCCTTCAAGACCTTCCACCGCGGCCTCCAGAAGACCAACGCCGACGGCGCCGTCTGGTTCGGCACCAACTTCCCGGGCCACTACGCCGGCCGCACCCCGCACGTCCACATCATGACCCACGCCGCCGGCACCGAGGCCCTCGCCAACGACACCGTCCAGAACAACGTCGCCACCCACGCCGGCCAGATGTTCTTCGACCAGAAGCTCGTCGAGAAGATGCGCAAGCACGAGCGCTACGGCAAGAACAAGCAGCACTTCATCGAGAACAAGGACGATGCCTACTTCCGCCAGGAGGCCGAGTTCACCGACCCCGTCATGAGCTACGTCCTCCTCGACCAGGAGAACAAGGACATTGTCGAGGGGATCATGGCGTGGAAGCTCGTCGGAGTGAACATGACCAACGTCCGCGAGCTGTATGTTGCTGACACTTTCCTCGGTCAGTGACCGCGACGATGGCTTTGGGGGGAGAAACGAAGGGGGAAGAGCAATGCTTTAGGCTTCACGTCTGATAGAGTATTCAATTGAGTAGCAGTAGCACTTCAGCTTAGCTGAGAAGTAAGGACATTGCAATACAGATTGAGAAGTAGCTCTCAATATTTCCAAAATTCGTTCCATGTACATTGCGTCAGTAATTATTCCATACAAGGTCTTACAAAAGTGTGTCTATGAGAGATCCATAGCACCGCTTGTTTGCTCCATCTTCTTGTCCTCGTCAAACCCCAGTGCCTTCAAAAACCGTATTAAATCGTCCATGCCAGCAGGCGAGTTGAACCAATGTCCTCCATCCTGATACTCTCTCCATTCCACCTGACTTCCAAACCCTCTCAGCGTGTTCCGCAGAACGCGACCATTCTTGATGAGTACCAAAGGATCATCCACGCAATGCTCAAGTAACACTGGTGTGTTACGCAGTAGCCGGTCATCTTCCGGGACGTTTTCCAATCCCAAAATCGCACGGGTGTCGGCGAGGTTTCTCCCAGGGAACGGCATGCGACAAGAAAATCCCAGAAACGCGCCCAATCTTTCCTGGCCCTCTGGCAACTTCAGGTTGAGGAGCGTATGTACACTCGTCGCGGCACCCTGGCTGATCCCTGCGAGGATAATGCGGTCGTACCTTCCACCCACCAACTCCGCCTCTTGGTTGATGATCTCTCGGATCCTGGACACGCTCCCTCTCAGACCCTCAGCCTGCAGCTCCTCCCGCTCCGAGAAGTCGGACACGTTCCAAATGTCGAACCACTGCGACACTTTGTCTCTCGGGAAGGCGATGGGGATGCTCAGCTCGGCTTGGGGAAAGACCCAGCGGAATGACGGGAACGTGTCTGCCAGAGTGCGATTTCGAGAGTCTGTGAAGTATTGTAGAGATTGCGAAAAGGTTTGCGCGTTGTCGCCGCGGCCGTGTAGGAAGACGATGGTGTGTATGTGGGCTGCCGACGGCGGGATAATCACGGAAGACAGCGGCATCTTAGTAGGTGATTTGAGAGTTTGCAATGGTATTTGGGAAGCTTCCCGTTGATTTTCAGGTTCCATGTAGAGTATGACAGTATTTCTTTGCGTGACTGATGCAGGTGCAGCCAGCTTGGCGGCAGCGTCGGCTCCAGGCAGCCACACGTTGTTGCCTATTGAAGGTGGCAGTGTTGCTCAGATTACCCCAAGCTACATACTTATCTTACCATCAACCACGCGCACTCATCCAAAAGTCCTGCAGTTGGTTTTCATCGCTCGCACGGCTGCAATATTACGATGCTAAGCTACCTGCATCTTCATGCAAAATGTCCAGGTTCTGTCAGGACAATCGATAGCAAGCATACCCAATGCAACATCCCACCACAAGCATCTCTCGAATGGGAAGTTATGTGGAATGTTGGGTAATTAATTCACGAAGGCGGGGGGGACAGAGTAGTATGATTTTGTCGAGTTTATTGTTTTGCTACCTACATCCGTTCCGACTGCGCCTGCCTGATCTCCGCAAACAACCAGCACCACTGGATTTCGCCTAATAACCACTGCCTCCACCGCCACAACTCCGGGATATTGAATCGATCAAGAAGCCAAGTGTCGTATACCAATCATAATATTCGGGGAATCTCGGTGTTTATTTGCAATTTGTTGTAAACCCCATTTCCTCTGATATTAACTACACCTACCCCTCTCTTTCTTAGTATGCCGGCCGGTTCATCCACTCTTTCAACATGCCCCTGATGCGGCTTTGTTGGTGGTTTGAACCGGTACTGCTCGAGCTCTCGCGGCGGCTGACAACGTTGGTCAGCTCGGATCCCCCGGACGGGGTCCTCGTCGCCATGGGTCTATTCTTGTAGCCTGCGAAGGTTTGAATTAGTCTCGCGATCTTTTCTCCTAGCTGACGATGAGTGTGTTACATGTGGTATCATATCTCTTCGGGTCTTCGATAATAGCAAAGAACTTTGCCTTAGCCTTGTCACCGGGCGCCATGTTGAATGCAGTTCCTCGGTTCTTGGTATCTTAGATGAAATTGTACGTCTTTCTTGATGTCAATCAATGCGGTCTTTGAGCAAGCGATGTACAGAAATGATATGCACGACACGGCAAGCATTTGAAAGAGGGGTAGGCTGTTCTTATATATTATCCAGCCCAATACACCAGCAAGGACCTCGTGATTCCGCCGCTGCCATAACCCGGGGTAAGGTTTGCCTCCAACCATTCCTATTCGTTCATCCCGTCCAGAGTGTTTCAACCATCTTCATTAGGATTCGGGGAAACGAAGTGGCCATCACCTTTGCAAATGAGGGGTAGCCGCCATCCTCACACCAACACGCCGATTTCACCGACTCACGTCGCAGCATGATTGAACCTTCTTTAACAATACCGGACCTCCGGTTGGTCATCAAGTCTCCTGCTTATGCTATGCAGTAGGCATTGGGCTCGGTATGAGCTGGACAGAGTCTTGACGCGGAGCGAGCCGGGGGCTTCGGACCGCGAGCGGTCGGACGCGGTGCTCTCCCTGGCACCATCTCCGGTCGGGGCTTTCTGGATTATAAATCCGGACCGCGAAATGTCCATCCCAAGTAAAATGCCGCCGGACTTATGAGCTTGTCACCGACAAAGTATAACTCAACGTTTCTAAGTTGTGAGGTTGGAACTATATGTTTTCGATGAGTCCTGCCCCCAGCAACTACCATTTTCCCAGTCCGATAGGGCCGGTGCAACTCCAGTGCTTATACGCCAGTTTGTTGTTTTCAACCTCATCGACGATAGCAACGGCCATATCCTCGTTGTAAATCCCGCCGTCCGCTGCCTCAACCGCAGGATCCTCGGGACTGTCCACATACACCTTGTACTCTCCCGTCCGCACTCCTGGAAAAATACGTCAACAAACATTTCTCAGCATTTCTCAGAGCACTTACCCTTGTCACGCAACAGACCGGGCGGCGATAAGAACGACCATGACTTCTCCTTGACACCATTCCACATAGTAAAGGCGATCCGGCTACCGGTGATCAACCCCAAGGTGTGCTTGTTTGTCAAAGCGCCCTTCAACCAAGCCCGCGCCCAATAGACGAAGGGGCTCAGAATCCATGAATAGACTTGAGATTGGAACAACTTGTCAGATCTCGCCCAAATATGGCCGCGTGCGACTAGGAGGGACGGGGCTTACATCTCGGCCGTTGAATGTGGGCCCTGCTCCATTTCATGAGCGTGGCGATCAAGCTGATGAACCGGCTTCCGTGATCCAGCCCACGCACTCTCATGTAGTCGAGATGCTCATCGGGCCAATTCCACCTGTAAACCTGGTAAGCAAAACCGCTGCCGGAATGAACAAGGCGAGGTTCCTTACCACCAACTGAACGCAAATTCGTCCTGGTCGGTAAGCTGAAGGCGATTGGATACGTGAATCGAGCCTGCGCCACCTATCCATCATTTTTAGAACAGGTCCTGTACTCTCAAGACAAGAAGTCATTCTCACCAACAATGATGAATGGGCCATCATGTGATGAAGCCAGCAAGGCCGTCTTGATCCGTCCATGACCCTCAACAGCCTCCCAGTAAATGTCCGATACGACTTTGAGACTCGGTCCATAGCAAGAGACGATAGCGTCGAAGCCAGACGAGAATATTTCACTTAGTTTCGTATGGTCTTTGAATATGTCCACCGAAACTGACGACCAAGTGCCCTTGCCGGGGTTGGGCCACTGCTTGGGAGGACTCCGCGAGATGCCGACGACAGAGTGGCCTCGCCCCAGGAGCTCATCGACCACGCAGCTTCCCGCCTGCCCCTTGGGACCGATGACGCCGACTTTCAACGTTCTAGACATTGCTATGTGCAAAGAGCAACTGAGTTGACAAGTGGGGCTCGCAAGAAACTAAGTATCGATCAAAAGAGTGAATGATTTGAGTTTGAGGTGCTGCGAACTGCAATCGTAAACCAATAATCAGTTAAATACAAGCTTCTGCATTCCAAAGAAGGGAACTTCTTAATTCGACATCATCCACCACGTCTGGAATCCAGCGCCTCATAAACGACGAAGATCCGGGATATCGGACATTTCGAAACCCCGGACCGCCGCTGACAACTCCAGTTCCCACCGCACCAATACCGAGTAGATCAACCACAATGACATGCCGAGATCGTTCCCTTGCCGATCTTTACGGGGCTCTTCCGAGACGCCCTGCAACATTGTTTCATGCCGGATCCTGTGCCATGACGGGAGTTCCCGTGAATCGTGGGGTTCTGAGAAGCATGGTTCGTATTCTGTTCCCCTCAACAACACGGGGGCCTTCATTTTACCTCGGCGCGAGGTTGTCGTATTTCTCGTATTGGTAGTTGCAGGTCTCATGAGGACAAGTTACATGAATGGCTTGTCGGGCCGGGGAATTACCATTGACTATTGACTTTGGCCAAGCTCCGATTAAATGATTCGCTCTATGGCTGGCACCAGAAACGAAGCTGACATGTCCAGGCATGTATGTCTTATACTCTTAGTTGACCGGAGTGCTACGTCTCCCATTTCTTCTCCACCAGTCCTTTTCACTTCGGTTTTATCATCACTTGAGGCTTCTTCTTACACATGGCATACGTCCTCTAGACACAACACGAGAGCTATGATCACACTACTTTAAAAGCGTTCTTGCAAGCGTCTTCAGCCGCTGAGCCCTCCCGAGGCCCTCCACGGAAACCGTGGTTAAACGGTTCACGCGAAGAACTTTAGTCGAACGGCCTGCCATGTTGTTTTGAGACTCAAGTACGAACCTGAGCCTTTTCTTTTCTGTTCTCTCATTCCACCCCCCTTTGTCTTACAGTCTCCGTTCCATCACGAAATTTATAAATTTACCAATTATCTGAGGTGAACATCACAGGATGTATTTGGAGTCCGACTCTCGCAAGAAACAGGGATACTCTCTGAAGGAATCTATGTTCTAAATATATACCAGGGCCTCTCTTTATTTACGACTGCCCCAGGAGCAATTAACGATTGCCTGGAATATCCGAGCCTAGATCAGTTGTGTGCACACCTGCTTAAACCGAGATGCATAGCCAGCCAATCGCTTGATATCACTTGTTATGGTAATGAGCGGGTTAAGTATCTCGGAGGAAACAAATCAAGAGAGCGTGGCCCCGCGAAGTGGCTGAATAACACAAGCAACTTTCTCCCGAGCTGAAGGAAGCTTAACGAATTAAACCTAAAGCCATGTTCTGCCGACGCAGAAAATCTGTCGAAGGAAAATATACAAAATTGAGGCTTCCGTCCCGGTGTAATCCTGACAGATGAACCTAAAGAAATCCAAGCAGGGGGCTTTCCCATACGTAAACAAGCGATGTCACGAACACGATGGGTACTTGATTAATTCTTTCGCACCTAGATCATGTACTAACAGATGCAAGCCCATCCAGTCCATCGTCCCCTTCCACAGCCGAATGCTCAAAAAAGAGGAGCATCTTGATGCTCTTTTGCCTGCCTCGTATTTTGCCAAACACGCAGCATTTCGAGACGCGCTGCAAAAAGACATCATATCGCCGCCCAAACTAGACGAGGAGGAATTTCTTGTGCAAAGCTGGGCCAGGGCAGGCTCCACGAACTCGTCGACAGGCTCTGGATCGCGGGAAAGCCCGCGCCGCCCAACGCGCTGCACTTTCAACGCGTACTAGACCGAGATGTCGTCGTCGTCGAATCGATGGACCTCACATCTCGTCTGCTCCCACACGCAATTCTACGCCAAGCTGATCCCGCTCTTCTTGTTGGAGCCTGCCTTTTTGGACTCGGCATCTATCTTGCAGGGACGGCTGTGATTGCTCCGACAACCTCTCAAAGTCGTGTTTGCGTCGGAAGCTCTGGAAGTCTGCACTGGGCTTCCTGTATTCCTACCGCGCTCTAATACGGCATGAAAGCGACTTCCGCCTCGCGCAGGACAACTTCTTGCTGCCAGGCCAGATCGAATGGGCAGATTGGAAACGCTTCGTCGCAGAACTCAACACAAAACATACGGATGGCCAAATCCACGAGAGGTTCATTTACGGCGAACTCCGGCGAAGCCGACTGAATACATTTCTGTTTATTCGGTCGAGTTTCAGGGAAAGCACGTATGTCCCGCGATGGTATCGACAGGGAGAGTTTTTCCGCGACAACTTTGCCTGGCTGGCATCTGCGGCGGCGCAATTACATCGCGATCGTCTTGACGGCTATGCAGCTGGGCCTGGCTACCAAAGCCCTTGCGGAAAACGCCTTCTTCCACTCTGCCTCATACAATTTCACTGTCTTCTCCATTGTCGCGCCCTTGGCCGCGGCCGGTCTGATTATCGTGCGTTACGTGGGTTGCAGAGCGTTGCCCATCATCAGCGCCGATAGAGCCTATCGAAAAATCCTAAGAGATGGAGAGAAGGGTTCCTACAGTTGTTTCGCATCCTAAGATCCCATCCTTCTCAGGTTCAAGGCATGGTGCGGCGCCCTGGTTTCGGAGGTCTCCTAGACAGTGGTGCAGCTGGTTGGCTTCCGTAGCTCATGGTGTGTGAGCAGATGGAAGATATATGAGAGAGTATCATCCTTCGTAAGGGTAAAGTCACCCCGTATAGAGGAGATTCTGGCAAATCCCGGCAATCATCGAAGTTCCCTTTAGACGCGTACACTATGGGATGGTTGCGAGGAAAGCGGAAATGGCAAGAGCTTTGGTGACGTCCCTTCCCCGTCCGGCGTCGCTTCCCAGTTCCTTCCCTCTCGAACGACAGACTACTGCCTGATCAGGCTACCATGAAAGCTCCCCCCAAGCTCTATGAGAGCAAGTTCTGGCAGCAGTCGTCGGGGGGGAAACCCCTCACCCACGCGGCCGCGTGGTCGAACGGTCCATAATGACCATCCAGACAGGTCCATAAAGACCACCGAAATCATCAGTCCAGGTCCACAATGACCACACATTCAAATTGTAAAAACCGTCGGTTTTTCGTAGGGTTCCAAAACGAACCCGAGCTTTTTTGTGTTTTATTCTTCTTTTTCTCTTAGCTGTCCGCCCTCTTCTTCTGTTTATAATCAGGTTCCACCTAACTTCTCCTACTACCACTATACTAGCTGGCATCACCTCAGAAGTTGCTTGACGTGTCTAGCGGGCTGATATCTGCGCCCGCGGGAGGTGCGAACGAGCTGGAGGCGACAGAGCTCCTACCGATATAGCGAGCCGGAGCGGAGCAGATTCTCTATGCTGGATGAGAGGCAGAAATTAGGGCACGCGCAGGAAACCCTCGTTTCTTCTCCGTACCCCCTGCCCCCTATTTGAAACACCTCTGGGCGGTGATTCCCAAGTATCCTCATTCCAGTCGTCGAAGGATATCCAGTTAGGCTTATAGACTATGAGAAATAGCCTCAGGCTTCTTTATTATGTACATGTTAGATGTCATACGCGCAGATGGCTATGCCACTATTAGAAAAGCGAAGCACGCTCTGAATCGTCACCCAAACAACAGGCCGAGATCAATTTCGAACTGAGAGGCATCTGGGATGGTGGAATCGACCTTGTGAAGAGCGCAAGTGCGATCGATGCTGGGCATCTCGAGCATCTCAGGCATCACATGCCCGTGTGTAGTGGCCGTATGGTATTGAAGGGTTATTACACAGCAGTACATGAAAAAAGAACACCCAGCAGCGGGTGCTCGTCAACGTTGAATATAATAATAGGCTAAAAACACGGAGGGGATCGGTTATCTAAAGCTCAACAGGAAAACACTACACCTACGCCTACGCCTTCTCGGGCTTGGGAACGTTTGGCGCATCCTCCGCCACGTCCGCCGCTGCGGCGTGCTCATGCTTCTTGCCCTTCTTCTTCTCCTTCTTGACGGCCGCCTCCGCGACGAGCTGCTCGAATACGAGGTAGTCGCCTTCCTCCTCGGGTGTGCGCTGCGCCTTGGAGAAGATCTCGGCGATCAGCACCATGGCCTCGGCACGCTCCAGACGCTTAGCCAGCGGCACCTTCTTGTCGTTGAGGACGGCGTCGCACACCTCGCGCAGCACGCTCTGGATCTCGAACTTGCTGCCGCGCCACGCCGCCGTCAGGATCTTGCCCGTGACCCGCCTCTCGTACTCGGCCTTGGCCTCCTCGGACCAGTCGGCGCCGCCCTTCTCCTCCATGCGTGCCATCTCCTCGATGGTCTGCTGAGCGTCGATTGCACTGCTAATGGTGTTCCACGTCTCCTTCACGATAGTGCCCTTGTCCTTGACGCGGCTGAAGAAGCCGCCGATGCCCAAGAACTTCTGGCTCCGGAGCAACGCAGTGGCCTTGGCCAGATAGGTCTGGCCGATGGCGTGCAGGATATCAAGGCCGAACGACTCCATCTTCATGTTCTCCACCTCAAGTCGCGTCTTTTCCTGGAACGACTTGGTGACGTCGGGGCCCTTGTCGGTCTCGGTCCATACGCTGAGGCGGTCGAGGAGCTTGCGTGCGAGAGTGTCGACACGCTCTTGGCGGACCCGGGCTCGCTCCTTGTCGTAGGCGGCGAGCTGCTCGCGCTGTTCCTTAGTCAGGCCCTTCTTCTTCTCCTTCTTGCGCAGCGACTCCTCGGTCTCGACACCGCCGACCTCGTCCGACGGGCGATCCATCAGAGCGGGGCGGAGGGGGATCTGTGTGCGTTTCGGGCCAGAGGTGCCGGAGGGGCTGGGCGAGGGTTCCCTCTGGTAGGGATGGGGAGGAGCGTCGGTAGCAGTGCCGGAGGATGCGGCGGCGGCCTCGGCGGCGTCGCGCGCCTTGAGCTTTTCCTTCTCGTCCTCGACGACGACGGCAGGGGGCGGTGCGGCGGCGGTGCCGCTAGCGGTGGGCTTCTCTGCGTCCTTCTTCTCGCCATCGGTGGCAGCCTTCATGCTCTCCTTCTTGGCCTCCTCGGTGCCGGGGAACTCGCCCTCGGCGCCCTCGGCTCCCTCAGCACCCTCGGCACCCTCCTCGCCTTCTTGCATCGTGATGTCCATCGTTGCGGTCAGGTCCTTCATCAAGCTGATCTCGCCGATCCAGTCGACGAAGGCATCGCCGCCAAAGATTGAGGTGAAGAACTCGGCCGGGTCGGCGAAGCCCTCCTGCGGCTTGGCATGGTCCTTTCCATACTTGTCGTAGGCTGCTCTGAGGTCCTTGTCGGACAGGACTTGGTATGCTTCTCCGATCTCTTGGAACTTTTCGTGGGCGGTGGGGTCGTTGGGGTTCTTGTCTGTTATGCTTGGCGTCAGTGATGCGCGCCCACGAAAAGACCTGCGATGCTCGTGGAGGGGTGCTTACCGGGATGGTGAACAATAGCCAGCTTCCTGTACGCCTTCTTGATTTCGATATCGGTGGCGGCGGGCTTCACGCCCAGCGTGTCGTAGTAGGCCGTGTCGACGACCATGTTCGAGGTAATTTTAGGAGGGGTAAAGTTTGGAGGGGGGGTATCAAGGTATAGCGATGACAGCTAGAGATCTAACCAAGTAAGAGTCGCACCGGGAAAAGGGGAAGAAAAAGAGAAAAATGCGGTCGGCGCGGCAGAGATCAGAGATCGCGGGGTGGTGGCGGGTAGGGATACCAGCGATTATGATTCAAGCGGTGGACAAGGTAGGTTGGCGATGAGGTAAGGTTGCTGAGGCAGGTAGGTCAGGTACGCAATATCCTCGTAGAAAATCACAAGGAAAACTAGGCGACGCACGCACACACACACTGCACTGGTATCGGTGACGGTGACAGCAGGTGCACCCGACCGGACGGGAAGCCGCAACTCAGCAACGCTGCCCGCCCGCTGGGCTAAATTTTAGGTGGATTTTCGTTTTTGCGGTGGTGCCCCGCCAAATTACGTCGTTGGCGGCTGGCCATGGCAGATGAGGTGCACTCCCAAGTCCCAACTTCAGGCCTTGGTGGGCTGAGGCAACGTCCACCGGTGCCCAGCCCGCTGACGGCCCGCCACTTCCCCAGCGAGGTGGCATCTGTTGGGCTGACTGTTCAGTGCTGCCAGTCATACTTCAGGCGATGGTAGCTGGCGAAGTCCACTGCGGCCTTGGAGATTACGCGGACAGGGTCCTGCTGACAGGGATGACGTTGCACGGCACCAAGATCATGTTGCGACCGTCCTGCATCGCGACTGTAGAGTTCCAACTTGCCATGCAAACATGGTTGCTGCTGCTACAATCAGCCGATCGCAGCAAGCTTGCCGGAGTGATGCAGCACCTATAAACGGCAAGCCACCATCTACACGTGGATGTTGCGATGGAGTTCTCCCGACAGATTCGACGGTCAACACCGTACCGACCCAAATAAAGCTGCTCAACGCCGCGAGTCATCCAGCTTCCAGAACAATGCCAGATCTTCGGCATAGCTTCCGCCAGCTTCTATTGCATACGCTACCGGTGGGACCAGCCAATGCCGGCACATTGCTCATCGCAACGGCCATTCCGACTCAAGATGTACTCTCACTCTGCACAGAGAGCTCTGCGCTGACATTTGCCCGATTGCTCTGGATTCATGCTATGCTACTGCCATTTTGGCTTGAACTATATCATCCCATTTCAAAGTCCATATCCCCCTGTCAATTTTTTCCGCGTCATGATTCCTTCCAAAGCAAACAGCTCCCGATACGCCAATTCCAAATCTATTTCATTTAAACAACACCGTTGGCCTTCATGCGCTGGAAGCACGCCCTGTAGGCGTCGTGAACCTCGGGCACTGTGTAGCCGTACTCCTTGAGCTTCTTCTCCAGCTTGGTGGTGTCGAGCTTGCAGTTGCTGCGACCGGCCTTGATGACCTTGGCCTGCTCCTCGAGGGAGAAGTTCTTCCACGTGTAGTCGGGGCGGACAATCTCCTTGAACAGGGCGAGCACCTCGTTGTGGGAGATGGCGCCGGGGTTTGTGAAGTTGTAGATGCCGGTATCCTTGTGCTCGGCCATGAGGATGGAGGCGGGGAGCAGGTCGGTGAGGAGGGTGTTGCTGTTGGGGATGTCGACGACGCGGTCGTACTTGGCAATCTTGGTAACGAAGTTACGGGGGTGCAGGTCGTCGCTGACAGGCATGCGGAGACGGAGGATGAGGCAGTTCTTGTAGTGCTTCATGATCTGTGATAGGGTTAGCTTTGCCGTCGCACGCACAGAGAATTGATGACCTACCTCCTCAACGTGGCCCTTGGTGTCGGAATAGAAGCTGCCCTTGAAGTTGGCAGGGTCGGTCTCGAGGTAGCCGGGGCCGCCAATGGGGTGGGCATCATCGTATTGGTAGATGCAGCCGGTGGCGAAGACGGTGCAGTGGATGCCCTTGAGGAAGCAGGCGTCGGTGAGGTTCAGGGTGCCGATAACGTTGGATCGCATCGTGGCCTCCTTGTTGTCCTCGCACCAGTCGACGTTGGGGCGGCCAGTGCAGCCGGCGCAGTTGAGGACGTGGGTAGGCTTGACCTTCTCCAGCTCGGCGATGACGCCCTCGCGGTTCTCCATGCGGACGGTGGTGGTGTAGACCTCCTTGCCATCCTTCTCGAGGAGGACCTTGAGGTGGTTGGCAACCCAACCCTCACCTCCCCAGATGAGGAAGCGGTTCGCGGAGTGTCCGTTGGTGGCCATTGTGATGATGTTGATGAACGTGTCGTTATCGGGGGCGTTCGTCGGGGACGGTAAGTTTCGAATTGGGTTTGTATCGGCTCGCTGGGATGGTGTAAGTTGGCAAGCGGCGGTATGTAGCTGGTGGCGGTCTTATATGTCGTTCGCTGGCAAGGGATGGAGTCGTGGGGTGGGATGGGAAGGGGATGGGAAAAGGACAAATTGAGTAATTTGTAAGACAAGATAGCAACATCAGCAGAGAAAAGGGAAGGCGTGAGACGGGATTATTTATCTGGGGTAAGCATGGCAGCGCAGGTGTGACCCAAGGGAGAGAAGGCGGAAACTTTCAGTTCAGGTACGAGTCGTATCTGCATTTCAGCCCATGGTCGAGACTCCATGTCCCATTGTCCCATTTGGACCGTTCACAGCAAGCAGCTGCCACCGGCACTGGACAGCAGGTGTTCAATGTCGTTCCCACCCCCACCTCCGGGAACTGCACTGGTCCTTGACACTCTGGACGTGGGCGGGCTTGCACACGGTGCGGTGGTGCTGGCAGAGGAATGAAAGCGTGGAGGTACCGCCTTCACCGCGCGACCCTGTAGCGCAACTTACGTACCTCGAGTACGAAGCTTGCCAGGAGCTACGTTCCATGTTGATGGGCGCGTGTTATCAGACGGGCCTATCGTGCCTATTTTCAGTCAATAGTCGGCGGAGCTTTGGCAAGGCTATGGATATGTAAGCAGCGCCACGGAAGCCCAAGACAGCAACGGACGACAAAGTATTGTTAGTGGGAGACTTGAAAGGCAAGTAGCTACTTGCTACCGCCGTCGTTGGGAGCCTCAACGACATGTATCGCGGCTACGTGGGCCTATGATGAAGGGGGGCTAGATGTGCTCAGTATGCTCCCTTGGAGATGCAACGAGTGAGACATGCGCCGACGAGGTGCACACCGCATCGTGCTCCCTTGAGTCGGGTGGCGGTGGAGGGGAAGACGGTCGAGACGTGAGACTTGGAGAAGAAGCTCTCCGTTTCTGTCTCTGTTCTTGTTCCAGCGTCATGCCATTCGCAAGGAATGGTGGAGAAACAGAGCCTCACGGATGGTATAAAAGCCAAGGATCTCTGTCGAGTTGCGTGGTGAGCGATGGGCTGGAAACTTGAGATAATATCCCAAGGACCAGACGATTGCGCATGCGTGCTAAGGTTCGGATAGTCGGGTCGCGAGGGGGAGGCTGAGCTGCTGCGTTTATTGGGAGGTGAATTGCATGCGTGAAATAAGTCGACTGCTCTCCCCACCCACACCTCATCTGGCGTGTCAACAGGTGAAGGAAGGGACGCAGGCCCCGTACTTATAGACCATCAGTCTCGGCCTCTTGGGTGCCGCCAAGACGCCCGAGGAGCGAACGACGCTTGATGCGAGCTGAACCCACGGAGAAAGAGAGGGCGAAGGAAGAGTTGGAAGCGAGAACCAACTCAACGACGCAGTTGCGGATGGAAGACCCTGAAATATGGGCAATACCTTCCTTCTCAGGCAGTACCAACAGGGTCGTGATCCGTGCCCCGCTTGGATGCAAAAAAAGGGACCTGCATCGCTGACAGTCAGCACATTCCACCAGCCAATCACGCCGCGCCGTCCGTCTCATTGGCCCGCTTGGGTTTAGCCGAACCGGTGCTCCAGTTGGTCCCGTCGCCTGCCAAATGGGAGCTACGAGTGCGATGCAGTTGGTGGCCTTTGGAGCCTTCCCCAATAGGGCCTTCGACTGCGAGCTTCCACTGCGCTGTGGGAGCGTGGCAGGCTCGCAGACTGGCAAGGCACGCCGTGTGTCACTGTAGCATGGCGCCGCTCGCCGCCCATCCGCGCCGGTCCACCGCCCACAGCAGCCAACCACCGCGTGAGCTGTCAACTGGAAAGGCGGGCAACCACAGCGCCGTCAGTGGCACAGCGCGTGCACTCACTGGACGGGCACCACACCACCGCCGGAGCTTGGCAGATCGTTGCATTTTGGCAAATTTGGGGAGGAGCTGCCCAGTTCCTTCACCTTACCCGGCGCATGGGATTGGCTCACGCTGATGACAGCGGAGAAATCTTTCCTCCTATTCCAGTTCCCCGTCAACTGCTTCGCTCCCGTCGTGTGTTGTTGATCTCCGGTTCCCGTCGTCACCGGTCATCCAGATCGCTTGCTGCAATCTGCAATTTGCAATCCCGTTCCTTGAGCATAAGAAGCGTCCGTGTCCCTCGCGAACTGATCTGATCCAACCCCTCGGTACCTGGAGAAAATTGCAACTGCGACTGCAACGACACCCGCAACCGTCTGCTTCACTGCGCGAACTTGCGGCCACCGAAGCAACTGGCGATTCTGGAACTCACGTCACCACCGCCGCGACGACAGTCTGACCTGGCCCTCTCCTCCTCGTCTTCACCGCCCGTCGCCGCACCTTCTGGCTGACCTTGCCTTGTCGTCTCCTCTGCAAGCCTTGCCTTTGCCCACCGTCCGTCGCGACGACCGCTTGCCATCATGGGCGCCCTCTACTATGTCCTCCACCCGAACCAGCTTCGCTCCATCATTCAATGGTACCGTCTCCCTCTCCTTTGCCGATGCGCGCATTGCATGCGCTCAATATACAATCCGTATGCTAATAAGCCTCCAGGAAGGTCTGGCACGAGCCTGTCCACCGCCGCGACCCCTCCAAGGAAGACCCGACCCTGAGATCATGCTTCGAATTCCTGAACAAGACCAGCCGTTCCTTCTCCGCCGTCATCCAGGAGCTCAACCCCGAGCTGCTCGTCCCCGTTGCTCTATTCTACCTCGTCCTGCGCGGACTTGACACCATCGAAGATGATATGACGATCGACATCAAGGAGAAGGAGCCTCTGCTGCGCAAGTTTGACACCCTGATGGAGACGGATGGATGGACGTTCACCGGTAACGGCCCCAACGAGAAGGATCGCGAGCTTCTGGTGCACTTTGACGACATCATCGTCGAGCTGAAGAAGCTCAAGAAGCCCTACTACGACATCATCAAGGATATCACAATCAAGATGGGCAACGGCATGGCCGACTACGCCCTCGACACCGAGCTCAACGCGAACGGTACCAACACCATCAAGGAATATGAGCTGTACTGCCACTACGTGGCCGGTCTGGTCGGTGACGGTCTGACCCGCCTGTTCGTTGAGGGCGACCTGGCCAACCCGAAGCTCCTCGAGCGCCCCGAGCTCACCGAGTCCATGGGCCAGTTCCTGCAAAAGACAAACATCATCCGTGACATCCACGAGGACTACCTCGACAAGCGCGCGTGGTGGCCCAAGGAGATCTGGAGCAAGCACGTAGACAAGTGGGAGGACCTGTTCAAGCCCGAGTACCAGCGCCAAGCCCTCGAGTGCAGCTCAGAGATGGTTCTCAACGCGCTCAAGCACGCCGAGGAGTGCATCTTCTACATGGCCGGCATCCGCGATCAGAGTGTCTTCAACTTCGTCGCCATCCCCCAAAGTATGGCCATTGCCACCCTCGAGCTCGTCTTCCGCAACCCCGCCATCTTCAACAGCCACATCAAGATCACCAAGGGCGACGCATGCCAGCTCATGTCCGAGTCAACACAAAACCTGATGGTAGTCTGCGACGTCTTCAGGAGATATGTCCGCCGGATACACAAGAAGAACGACCCGCGCGACCCCAACTACGTGCAGATCAGCGTGCAGTGCGCCAAGGTACGCGACGACGGCTTTGTCCCGCGCCTTTGTCTGTGTCAAGAAAAGCCAATTGCTAACACAATGCACAGATTGAGCAATTCATCGACTCATTGTTCCCGAGACAGGACCCCAAGAAGCTCGGAGATGCGGCGAAACAAAAACAGCGGGGCGAGCCGGGCATGGACCCAGGCGAAGCCTTCATATTGGGCGGCATGGTCCTGCTGACCCTCTTTTTTGTCTCTGCTCTTATGGTCAGTCCAAAATTTTCTCCTCGCCTGTTTTCTCTTCCTTCACCAACCTCTTCTCAATCCTCAACCTCAACACCGCGACTGACACGACCCAGATCGGCACGGCGTGGTTCTTTGGTGCGCGCTTCGACACGCTCTGGAAGTCGGACAGCGTCTACTGGCCCGGCATGGAGCCCAACGCGGCCAAGCCGTTGGAGCACAAGGAGCTGTAACACCAGACAGACGAGAACAAAAGTTGTTCTTACGCTTCATCTGACTTGTTGACGGTACATATTGATGAGGAGTTTTTCGGTTGCTCTGCCGGTTCCGGTCACGAAATATTGAGCCCATACTAATCTTGCTAATACACACCATCCACGATGGTTTTTGTGCGCCAAGCCTGCTGTTCGTCGCCTTTTTGAACCCACGCCATTGAGATGACTTTCTTCCCAACAAACCCAAGCACGGATGTCAAATTGCAATTCAGTCCCACCGCTCGGTGGTCATGACTGTGGTTGTGCCGAAGAAGTGCTGATATCAAACCCACCGGCAAAGACCTCGTCCACAGCGGCGAGTACGGGGCGGGCGTGTCTTCCACTGTTCCAGGGATGCGCTCTTTTGCTTCGGCTTGCAAACATACCTTGAAATGTCTCCTCCATTATATGTTCGGCGCCGATAGTTCGGATTCCCAAATCTCGCGACTGCCCATCGTCGTCACCGTCGTCGTCGTCTGATCCACGGGCATCCTCCCATCGGGTGACAAGACTGCCACCGGCGCAGCAAATATGAAGCAACGCGGGAAGGAATAAACAAGCCTCCCATATCTATATCTCCTTCGGTTCCCCGGCCGCCAGGGAAGGCGCGAATCCAAAAATGAATCCAAATCCCAAATCCCCTTGAGCAGGGGAAGCATGCGGATATGTTCCTGTCATAAGAGTTGTAGACCATGCAATGTCGTAGGGCAGACTTAGCTAAGACGAGTTAAGGTAATGCGCGCGGTGTCCGCCCTCGCGACACTTGGCTCTTGTTTTTGCATATCGGATGAAGGGCTTCTGTCTCGCACTCGTCCCTTTTCCACCGGTGTTTAGCCCTGGGCTGGCCGGACCGAAAGGCTCTACCTTTGACCGTCCCGTCTTTCCCGCGCCGCGAGCTGCGAAGCGAAAGGAAGGAGGGGGGGGGGGGGGGGGAGGAGAAACTGGGGGAGGCAGGGCAGGCCACGCTAGATGCGGCTCTTGGAAGGCTTCTCGGCGTTCATGCGTCGGCTGGGAACCTGCCATTGCCTGTGCGGCAACGCAGCTGACACCAGTTTTTGTTGCACGCTGCTTTCTTTCTCTGCTCGTCTGTATCAAGGTCTTTAATTTTTAGCGGGTGGATTTGTTGTAGGCTGCGATCTTCTTCGTTAGATGTCGTCGTTGTCTTGCTCTTCTGCCCATTTTGCTTCTTCGCTGAGGTCTTCGAAGCCGAGTCATTTTTGGCCGAATACCCCCGTGACAGCACATCGAAGACCACAACAACACATGGGAAGGAAATAAGGTACAATCACAAATAAAGAGCACTCGCATTGTCCAGGAAATCCCCTGTTCCAAGGCATACATACCTACTTGTTCAGCTGGTTTCCGCTCCTCAGCCTTTTTCCCGGCCTCCGTTCCAGCTGAAGGCGGTTCGTTACAGAAACCCCCGTGAAGCCCATGACGCCAAGAACTCGGTTCTCCGTACTTTTGCAACATCCCCCCCTCGCCCCTGGGATCATAACAGGCGGGATTGGATGGCCCAGCAGGTATCGGGGGTCTGCGTCAGCGTTGTTTTGTTGTTTGGGGCAGGCCTTTTGCTGGGTTTTCCTCTTTCTCTCTCTCTGACAGGTCTACACATGTAATAACATGGCTTCCATTATTATGGAGAAAGCAATCCATCAACTCGTCTTCGGTTTTCTCACAACCGCCGTGGAGGAAGATCACTGTCGCAAGAAAGAAAGACAATACCCCAGAAGCTTTCCTATTTCGGGTTCGGGGTCCCGAGACGGGGAAGTAGGTACCTTAGGTTTGTTGACTCGTGCTCATAGCTGATCCATACTGACACAAGCTTGTCTCTCTCTAACCCTCACTCTCACTCTCAGCCTGGCCTTACATAGTAAAAAGAAACTTTCGGGAACAAGTCAGCGAAAGGGCGAAGGAGTGAGGTGAGGGAGGCCTGGCCTCGGAAGCTGTCTTCCGTTCTATTGGGGGAAGTCCACTCCCGTCCCCGTCCCCGTCCCGTCCGTTCGTTGCGCTCGCTACATCATAGAGAGCAGAAAAAGAGAGAGAGAGAGAGTTTACACTACCCTCTCGGGCAATTCTTAAGCAACTTTAGCTTTTCTCCTTTCACCTCATCTTTTTTCCATCTCTTCTCCAATGTAGCAGACAACATGTTGTCGAAGAAATTCCGAGCCTCATCCACGAAGACTAGGCGGTTTTTGGAAACCCTTTGGCGCCGTCTGTACTTTACACACCCGAATGCGGTGATGGTGGCCTACTGCTTCGGCCGGAGAAACTCCCCGCGTTCCAAAGGACACCAGAGAGAAAGACACAGCCGAGCAAGCGGCGCTAAGTTCATCCCATCCCGTCGTTGAAGGTGGCCGTGAAACCTTGTTTCGCGTGTGAGAGCGAGAGTGAGCCGAATGAGCGAAGGTCTGTCTGGCCTGCTGTTTTGGCTCTGCTCTGACCGCTGGACCTCCCTCCCCGAAAGCTGGGGGTGGGTGCGCGTGCGTTGAGTAAGTGTAGTGTCGTCATGGCGTCATTTTCCTAACGAGACTCGGGATGGAATAAGAGAGGGAAGGCTGGATGCGAACGGTTCAACGGGGTTGTCCAAGTTCGCGATACCACCCCCCGGCCGGCCTCGCATCGTATCGGTAAAGATCCAAATGCGAGGGAGGATCTGAAGGACTCGTGCAGATTGGGTTTTCCGTCTCCGTGTGCGCGCGTGCGTGACGTTCTTTCGCCTCCCATCTCATCTCGTTCCAACGGTCCGGTGAGAAGGGTGGGGTTACTTGGTGATCGTCGTTTCGCAGAGTGAGATATGTGTATTGGAAGGTCGTGATCAAGGCGAAGGAGACATGTCACACGGTGGGTAGGCAAGAGGTGAAGTTAACGTCTTGTAGCTGTCTGCTGTCATTACCTATGTCTTCCCATCTCTCCTCCGTTGCAAGTAAATACAGGTTTTTGGCTTATAAATGAAAAATGATTCAAGAAAATTCGTTTGACTAGACAGAGGGGAAAGGTTGTTAACCCAAGACAGTGAAGAGTTACGAGGAAACCAGCCCCGTCGAGGGTTTTTGTTCTTTTTCTTTGCGTCTTGTCTGTGGAAAGTGTCTTGAAATGCGGTATGGTGTTTGTGTGATGACCTCTTCTTGCTTAAAAGTGTCTTTTTACATACAAGTTATCCCCCTCTCGGTGATCGAGAGACGGGACAGGTTTTGCAGTCGAAAAGGCCCGCGCGCCATGCTATGACTGGGTATCCTCTAATAAAATGCCGTGAATATTTTTACTCTCTTCTTTGCGTTTCGTCTCCTCCTCGAACCAAAAAAATGAAGTACACAAGTGTCGCGGATATTAAACCAAGGGAATCGAGGTTAAAGAAAAGACGCCATGTGTGGTTTCATGCTTCGAGCTCTCGTAAAATGGTAATCGGACCAATGAAATATGTCGCTTAGAGCTGGCCGTTGTTGGCGATGCGGTTGGTCGTGCCGGCAGTGTTCTGCTGGACAGTGGCGCCAGAGGCATCGGAGAGGGCGAGGATGCGGTCGGTGACAGCCTTGACGGTGTTCAGGCCCTCAAGGCCCATGAGGTAGGCGGCGAGACCAGCAACGTGGGGAGAGGCCATGGAGGTACCAGAGAGGGTGTTGGTGGCAGTGTTGGAGGTGATGCCGACGGACAGAATGTTGACACCGGGGGCGAAGACGTCGACGGACTGGCCGAAGTTGGAGAAGGAGGCCTTGCGGTCGTTGCGGGCGTCAATGGCACCGACGGTGATGGCGTTAGGAGCGGAGGCGGGAGAGGTGTTGCCGGCGTCCTGGTTCTCGTTACCGGCAGCGACGACGGGGACGACACCGGCGTTGTTGAGAGCCTGGATGGCGCGGTTGACGGCCTGGGAAGCGGAGCCACCGAGGGACATGTTCATGACAGCCTTGCCGGTGAGGTTCTTCTTCTGGACGTCGTCGATAACAAACTGCATGCCCTCGAGGACACCAGAGTTGGAGCCAGCACCATCGCCATCGAGGACCTTGACACCGATCAGGTCAACGTTCTTGGCAACACCGAAGGTGCGGCCGCCAATGGTGCCAGCAACGTGAGAGCCGTGGCCGTTCTCGTCAGTGTCCTATCTCGTGTCAGTTTCCAAGGCTGAAGAGGTGTAAGCTGGGAGTACATACGACGCTGTTGATGAAGTTGGCGCCAAAGGTGGCACGGGTCTCGAACTCGGAGTGAGTGGTCATGATGCCGGTGTCGACAATGTAGGCGGTGATGCCCTGGCCACCCGTCTGGTCAAAGACGTAGCCGGTCTCGCCAGCAGTGGCGTGAGACAGACGAACGAGGCCGGGAGGGGCGTTGGTCTGGGAAACGGTGGCGGACAGCTTGACCTTGGCATCCTGCTCGACGTAGGCGACCTCGTCGGCGCTCATGACGGACATGATGAAGGTGTCGTCGGCCTCCATCGTCATGGCACGCCAGCCGTTCATCTTGAAGCTCTTGGTGGAGGTGGACAGCTCGCGGCCGTCGAGGGCGCGCTTTCCAATGTTGCGCTTCTTGATGGAGGAGATGAAAGACTGCTGCTTCATGTCGATGGCATCGTCGTCGAAGGTGTTGTTGTAGACGACAATGTACTTGTTGGGGATCAGGTCCAGGGCGTCGAGGTTGGAGATGGGGACACCCATAAAGGAGCCGGATGTGTTGGTAGAGCTGGAGCTGCCTCCGAGACCGAAGGGGGCGGCAAGGCCGAGAGCGGGCAGCAGAGCCGCGACGAAGGTGGAAACGGCGCGAACCATGTTGGGCGAGATGTGTATGTAAATACGGGTTGTTGATTTTTAAGCAAGGAAGGTTTGTACGGGAGAGAGCTAGCTCGTCGTCGTGTTTGGTGAGTTTATGAAGAAGCGAAAATATGAGACCGCTGGTCTATGAGCAAAAAAAAGTCGACGGCTGGAAAGAGGTCGTCGAGGTGTGCGTGGGAGTGAGTGAGTCGTGGTCGAGCGACGGAAGGAGTGCGATGTTGAGAGAAGATGCAATAAAGGATCCGGATACCAGTCACGACACAAAGCCTTTGTTACGCTCTTGATCTCAAGTCAAAAAAGCCCGAACCGGAGTAAAACAAATATGATAAAAGAATAGGCGAAGAAGTGGACGGAGGTTGTTGGAGAGAGGAGGTATAGCTATCCGGCCGCACGGGAGACGTGGGAGCTGACTGATGGATATACTAAAATGGAGAGAGGATTGGAGGGAAGGAAGATGGAAGACAACAAGAGAGAGAGAGACGGAGCAAGAAGATAAAAGACGCAAGGCCAAGCACAGCTGGGTCTGGATGGAGGTTGAGAGAAGTAACTTAAGTATAACGACGGGCCACGAGGAAAAGAAGGGGGGACGAAGTGGACGACAGGACTAGGGGACGGGAGCGAGCCGGGGGGGTCAGCGGTACATCAGGTACCTGCATCTGTGGTCTGCGCTGGAGCAGCTGGGCCATGCCTTGCCTTGCCTTGCCCTGTATGGGAATGGGAAGGGGTGGACATGGACTGGGACCTGACCCGGGGTGGGAATCAGAGGACTGGGGCCCTTGGGAGCAGGGGTGGATGAAGTGTGGATGGGGGCAGGGCTTGTGCTCGTGCAAGAAGACGGACAGGCCAGGCCAGGGTTAGGAGCAACGAACGATGGACTACGACGAGAGGTAGAGAGGGTGAGTGGGAACAAGGGACAGACAGACGAGAGAGAGAAAGAGGGGACAGTGCTCTTTGCACAAATTGAACAAGGCCTTGGACCCATGGACTCCAAGAAGACAAGGAGTGAGAGCCGAGAAAGAGACGAGAAAGACAAGAGAGGGGAGAGCGAAAGAGAAGTCACTCACTCAGACCAAAGCAAAGCAAAGCAAGAGGCAGAGAAAGACCAGACCAGACAAGAGATGCAGATGCAGATGCAAATGCAGCAGGAGGTACAGAGTACGTACCGGTCTTGCTGTGTCTGCTTGTCATGGCTTGGGCTTGGCTTTGGGTCGACTGCATCCGAGACTTGGCAGGCAGGCTGTTGCATAGATTTCCATAGCAGAAGCAGGAGGCAGAGGGAGGCAGTGGCAGTGACAGCATGCAATCACAGCCGTAGTACGGCTTGGTGCTGCTTGACTGATTACCCTCGGGGAAGGGAACAGACACCACCAGAGAGCCAAGTCCCAAGCGCCTTAGCCAAGTACCCTTCCACGCACGCGCAGTCTCAAAGTGAGATCAACAGAGCAGCAGAGAGTCTTAGCTCCCCTCGCCTGGCCTCGCGGGTCCCTGCACAATTTTCCCTCATTATTTCCTTGTTGTTGTAGCGCCGATTTGTTGCCTCTTGTCTTTACTCGGGCGGGTGTAGTGTCTCTCGGGAGCAGGCCGCTGACACTAGGCTAAAATGTGAGGTGCTGGTGAGGTGCATGTATTGTCGGGCTGCGAGCGACTCGGCTTGCGTGCCAGGCCAGTCGAGTCGAATCCGGTCCAGGGCGCCAAAATCAAAATCAACCACCACGAGGAGGTGGCATTGGCAGGGTGCCAGGGTCGTTGATTGCCGGGGCGCCACACACACTGCACGCTTTTTTAGTGCGTCGTGGTGCTGGGGGACACACACCAACGCAGGCCAACCATCCCTGGCACGCTGTCGGTGACGTGCGGCGAAAAAGAATGGGATGGATGGACTGGTTGGTGTTGACGAGATGGATTTGACGATGAGATCTCGGTGACTGTCCACCCGTTGTCTGGCCCAGTCATCCTTGACAGCTGAGAAATGCAAATAGCGAACCCTTCAAGACGTCTGCAATACTTCGGACCAGCAGCACGCACGCAGTGTTGATTGAGGGTGAGGCAAGGTCTTCAGTTGGGAGGAAACAGAAACAAGCCTGGGGGGAAAAGAGGCGCATCGAGCAGAAACATGCCGTCGCAAACCGCCGCCTCCTTGGCCTGTACCACGCAGCTCGCAGCAAATGAGTGCCGCAGCCACACGCGCCTAAGTCTGAGAGAAGCAAACATGCAGTTTCCAGATGCCGTTGGCCACAGCCGCCGAGAGGGAGCAGGAGCAGCGAGACGACGACGCCGTTTCGATGTGCAGCAACGAGACGCCCGTCGTCCGTCGCCCTTCCTTGGGGTATTCTTTTTCCAGAATCCAGCGTTGCTTCCGTCTCAAGCCCGGACATGGACCTGCCTAAACCTGGGCTGGGTCTGGACCTGAACCGTTCCTTCCCTCATTGCAGTTTCTTACGGTTGCCTCCGTCACTCCCTCCTTCCGCGAGGCAGGAGGTGAGGTCCTTCCTCTTCCCGACTGCAGTCGCCGTTGGCCGTTGCTCTTGCTGTTGTTGCTGGCGCTGCTGCTGTTGCTGCTCCTCCCCTTTTGCCCCTGACAAAATCTGGCAGGAGGGTCCCTTCCTCGTTACGGACAGTAGCGCCTGCCCTTCTGCAGGGGCAAGTACGTATCTGACGGAGGCTAGTCCTGAGACGGCAAGGCGTCGAGCGTAGCGGTTCCCTTTTTGGGCGCTGCGGCAGCCAAGCGCGCTTGTGAGTGGCCGTGCCAAGTCAAACAAGCCCAACGCCTGGAGACGCTGGTCGTCGATCCTCCCCACTGGGGCCTGTTTCGACCCTGTCATTTCCATAAATCTGTAACGTCCACCTCGCCTCCATTCTCAGCGCTTTCCATTTCGCTGGCGCTGTGCGTGTCCCACCCAAAGTGCACTCAATCAACACGACGACGGAATCTTACCGTCAACTGAATCACTGACTTGCTGACTGACTGAGGTGCACCACAACTGCACCTGACTCCCAGGAGACGCGGTGCACCGGAGCTGATGCTGGTGCTGACACTCATGACACTCATGACACTGACTGCCCGCGAGACTGTGCAACTGTCAAACCCAGCCTTACGTACACCCATGCCTCCCTCAACACCCGACATCGCCAATACCATGCAAGCGCACACCACAACGTTAGGTACTGCTTCTTGGCTCGGCTTGGAGGTTGCGAATCGCACGCGTCGTCGATACCCTCACCAGTCGCAACCTCGCAACATGCCTCCTCTTGGCTCGTTTCCGTCAGCATCACCAATATGTCTTGACTCTGCGCTATTCCTCTGGGCTTGCGTCTCCTCCTCCTTCCCCTCCTGCCTCATGCAAAACCCTCTCCTCCGGCGTATAGCAACACATCCCAAGACCACACGTTGTGTCTCAACCGGCACCGCAGCCATCTCGCAGATACGCTTTGCATCTGCAGCCTTCACTCGACCCGTCATCCATTCCCCATCCCCATCTCCGCATCCCAATGCTTCTCTCCGATTTCCCCATGTAGTGCACACCTTCGTCGGTCATCAACAACTCCTTCCACACCCCCCATCTCGGTCCCGTCGTTCCACTGGCCCAGACGGACTCCGCCATCCCGGCAACGAAGCTTTTCTTCATTTCATCATGACGGTCCTCTACATATCGCTAAAGCCCATATCCCGTCCAACCCGTAATGACGATGCATGCAAGCATACATACATACTCTCGTCCCCCCTCGTGCGGTCCCGTCGACTGGACTGGCTGCCGTCTGCCGAATCCCGTCGTCTCCTCTCTTGGCATCCCTGATGAAGCCATGTGTGCCCGCCCATCCCCGCCGCGAGGTCCACGAGTTCCTTGCCCGGCACCGAGACACCATACCCACGGCCTCTCCGCTCCTTTCTTCCCTCACGTCACTCACACCACACTGACCGACTGATCGATCCCGCTGTGTAAGCAACTCTAAAAAAGGACCCCCCTCCTCGAATGCTTCCTCCGAGGCACGTCCGGCCCCCCCCCCCCCCCCCTGGCTCGTGGATGATGAACCGACTAACGTGCGGCTCGGCGTGCAAGCCAACGGCGCAAGCCACACGCCGTCGCCGCAGCCTGGCTTCTCGGTGCTTGAGCCGCCTCGCGCAATTTTAAAGGGGAAGAAGATATCAAAAGCAACTCAGTGCAACATCAAGCATCCAATGGCTTGTCTAGTCTTCCACATCCAGGCCTCTGTGTAATACCACGCTCTCAATGCAAGTCCGCATGGCACATCATGCAAAACGCACCATCAACCCAGACTGAACCAAACTGAGGGAGAGTAAAAAAAACATCTCAACACCTCGGCCGCTCGTGTTCTCAGGCCCGCATCCGTCCCATGGCCCATAGCGGGAACAGCACACATACAGCAGCATCTCTCTCAGCAATACGACCTTCGAGGAGCTTCTTTCGAAACCGTTGAAACCCGTGAACCTCCCTTTCTCGCGTCCGAACCCTGCCCTTCTGTCACCGTCCCCCCTTCCCCCTTCGCACCCTTAAACTCCGGGGCGACGCTCGGGGGTGCTGCAGCAGCAGCAGGAGGAAAGGGGGGGTCACGTCAACCGTCAAAACAGGTTAAACCACAGACGCTCCGCCCGTCAATCTCCCGCGACAATCCCCAAGCACACCCTCGTCGGTAGGATCGAAGCGGTCGATGCGGAGAACAGACCATAGCCAAAGGGAAGCCGAAGACGGCGGCGGCGGCTGTATCTGTACCTACAACGGCCGTGGGCAACAAAGGCCATCAACCAAAATACAAAGTAACCTACCTAGTACCTACCTGGCTTCCCCCAAATCCAATGAACCGTAAATGTGCTCCGACTGGGGGAGGAGGAGGAGGGCCGAAAGCAGCCCCCTGCGCAATAAGCTCTCCAAAAAAGCATTCCTGTCAGATTCCTCAAGACAGAGTGTGTGGTGAGCATGTTCTTCAACATGCGGGTTGCATTCGTGGTGGGAAATCGGGGGAGCGACGATCTCTCGTCGCAAAAGAAACCCGGGGGGAGGCGACCAAAAAAAGAATTCGCGGCAAGGCGACGCTGCCAAGACACCCTTGTGCCATATCCCGTCCCGTAGTTTTGGCGTGCAGCGAACAAGGAAAGCCAAGGCCCAGACCGTCCTGTCTCTGCTGCATGTCTCTCTTGTCTTCCCCAGACCTGGGTAAGCGTAATCGTAAGGTAAGGTAGTTTAGGTAGTCTAACATCTGGGTACAAGCGAAACCCGTTCATCGCAGGTATCTGTTATCCGGTTTGCAATACATTGCACCTTCGCTAAGCTAACGCCACGGAATGAAAAGTGCGTTGGTCGCAGGCAAAAGACAGACGGCAAAAAAAAATGCTATATCTGCGATTGCAATATATCGCACACCGGCATCTCAACGATCCAGCTCCTGAAAGAACAAAAAGGGCTGAACCTTCTTCGTTCAGCCCCGGGGGTTTGTCGTGCAAGGTTCAACCGGGGGTCCCGAACGGCGGACGGCGGCCAGCAATAGGTAGGTAGGTAAGGTAGGCCATTTACTCCGCCGTACCCTATATTTCGACGTTCATGCGCCGAGCCCGGGACCAAGAGGCTCAGACGTCGTGTTCGCGGTGGCGGTCGTCGTCGTTCGGCCGGTTGCTCTATATAAATTAAAGCAGGCCGTCGGGAACGTTGAAAAAGGTTCAATCTAAACGAGCCGCAAGATGATCGTCGTCGCGGGCGGGGAACACCATAGCCCAGCTTTAACTTTGAATTTTATCAATTCGTGCGAACTGCGCGTATTACAAAGTTAAAGCTGAGGGGCGGCGCCGCGGGAGATGATCTTTTCTGCTTTGCTCCGAAATTGCAGCACCGCAATTTGGACGACAGAGAGCACAAAAAAGAGAGTACACACGCACGATCCGCAGGACGGCTTCAACTCTAATTAACTACTGCGCCGTTCGGATTGCGTTATTGGTGATGCTGTTGCGTGAGCGAGCCCCCAAAAATTTTAATCTGGCGCCGGAGGTTTAACGGGAAACTCTCGTTACCTTAATCGACGGGTTGCCGTAATGAAGGTGTGTCTCTTTTTTGTGGTCCTGAACAGCAGGTTCGCTTTATCAACATTGGTTGGTGAACGGCAGCTAGATCAAGACATTTGGTCCCCTGGAAGACAAAACACAACGTACAAACACCGCTGTACTGCATATCGTTGGAAATTTCCCGCAGGACCAGGCTACCGAATGCATTCCGTACGGATTCAAGAAAGAATCACACATGGGCCCTTGCCAATCATCGGAGCTAACGTCGCACGAAGGTGGGAATCGCAACGCGCACGTTCCGTCCTTTTTTTTTTTTTTTTTTTTTGGCCTTTGCTTTGCTCTAATCTCGGGAGCGCTCCCCATCTCGGAATGGAGCGATCTCTCTTTCTGGCGAACCGTGGCATGGTTTGATGCCAGGTACCTCGAGGTACCTCAAAGCTTGGATTTGTGCAAACTGATGTTCCTGCTGTTGCTGCTGTTGCACAAGAACGGTGGCCGCAGCAATGACATCCCACACTCGTCGTCATCCCTAAAACCCAACCCAACCACAGCAGACGACAGCAGTGGGGGGGCACGTTCGGCGGCCGTTTTGAGACATGGACGCGGCATTCTCGGGATGCGGGAGGACGAACCGCAGACGTCCCGAAGGACGGGCTTGATATGGTTTTTTTTGCTTCTTTTTTTAATAGGTGCTTACGACGGCGTGCTTCATAATGGACTTTCTATCGTGAGAATGAATCGCCGAGTGCGCTGTTTGGGGAACGCCAAACGTCGTTGGAATAGGGGCCCATGACTTGTCAGCCGACGATGTCTGATGCAAGACGCAGAGTCGCCACGTGAAGTAAGCTCATTGTCGTCGTCGTCGACGACGCAATCTGCACTATCGCTACGGGCGTTCAATCTCCTGGGGAGGTCCACCGGCTCCGTTGAAGAGGCCTCGCGGAGGCGCGGCGGCGGAGGAGGCAGACATGGCCGGAGATATCGCGGGTGGGCTGACGATGGGCGAAATCTCCGGCAGCAGAGGATGCCAATGAGAATCTCTGCAATTATTGAACCCAATACCCAGCCTCTGGATAGTTATTCGTCCGGCTGGGCTGTCAAAAGCCGGACAAGCAACGACCATGCAGCGGACGTCGCAAGCGAGCAAGGCTTGGTTCATCTTCTTTTTTCATGGAAGACGACCGAGCCTCCAGATTCAGAATCCAGGCTTCGCAGGGGGGACGCGGAATTTCCAGCGGTGAGGAGCGCTATGAAGGGGATAGATTAATAGCGGCCGAGATTTATGCCATGGGGCCCGTTCAAAAGTCGTGCAAGGCGATTGCTGGGTGCCCCTCGTCCACTTTTTTGAGCGCGGCTGAAGGGGACGACGTTCCCCACTGAAGGACAAGATCCATGGTGAAGCAGCACAGCAGGCGACGCCAGACTGAAAAAAGACCAGACGACAGTTGGACAGGTTCCTGTGCTGTTGGCCAGGGGGTTGAGTGACGGGGGAGGGGGGAGGACTCGACCGAGGGAGAAGCAAAAGAAGAAAGAGGCGCCAGCACCCAATCGGCTACGGTGAAACAGGCGTGGCGCGGCGGGTCTGGGTGCAGGTGATTGGTTGTGACGGATTGGACATGACAACGGATGAAACATCGACGGGCCTGACAAGTCGTGCAGGCCGCGAGACAGGGCTAGGCGCAGGCAGGGGGCTCATTCATCATTGTGCTTTATTGCCCATTGATGCAGCAAGTGGTGAGTGAGAGTGTGCATTGGACATTTGGAGGCGCCGGTTCCCTGGCGGAGCAGCGAACGGTTCGAGGTGACGACGCCAGTCTCAGAGAGCCGCCCACGCCATCCCATCTGCGCCGCTGGGTTGTGTATTGTTTGTGGTTATGTGTGATATCCCAGATTGGGGATGGCTGACATTTGGGGTACAGGCATTTTGCGTGTTTGTGTGGCTCGGATTCTGGTGCATACTAGTAACGACTGAGACACTGGCAACCGTACAGATAGTCCAGCGGTACTCCGTACAGAAACTGGGACGATGAACTACCTACAATTTACGGCGCATACGGAGCATAGGTACAGAGGACCTGACTAACCGACATTCGACGAACCATTCATTGGCCCGGGTGGTTATGGACGACAAGCCATAACGCATCGTCAGTCCACCGCCGCCCTGGAGAGAGATGAAGGAGGGGCACCGTCACCCCCGTCCACGATGCGACGCTGCACGCATGCAAACATCGCCGCGCCCTCGCTTACAAGCAATAAATCATTTTATCGTAAAGAGCACATCGGCTACAACACGTACGCAATATCCCAAATGCCTAGGGACTGGTATGCGTTCGTACCGCCGCAATACCAATACATCGTAATCCCGGGGACCCGAAATAAAGGGTAATCTACTCTGTAGAAGTCTTGCGTTTCTCGTGTAAGACTCCACGACGGTCCAGAACCACGACCTAGTTACGCGAGGATATGCGGCAGTCTCGCGCCTTGGCCTGCAGCCTCGGAACGGGATTCTTCCACATCTAGTCCCGTATCTCCAATCTGATCGGCGCCCGGCACGATCTCGCGCATTCCTGTTGCAAAGGATAGATTGGGGGGGGGCCCTCTGATTTCCTCCATTCCCAGTTCCGGCCCGGGCGGTGGTTCTTCTCAACGGCCCGCCGATTCGGTCTCTCCATCTCCGGAGCTTCAACATCAAACCCCGGCTTCTCTCCAATCCGCACTTCATCGGCGGCCCTTCTAAATGGAACGCAAAAGAATTCCCACGAGTGGACGACCACCGTTCGCGGTTCGAAATCTGAACGGCTCCGTCTCTCCTCGCCCCAAACGATCCGAACCCTTTCGTAGCAAGACCGTACCTGTCACAGATAGGGTGAACCCACGCAGCCGTGACCATTCCGCGGCGCGAGTGTCAGTCGCCCGTCTCTATCCGCAACGCAAGCAACGAAGATAGCGCCGCTGTCGTCGTCGTCGTCAGACACCTGCCAAATTCTCGATTTCAGACGAGTTTCTCTTCCCGGTTCGAACATTCAACCAACTTGCGTTCGTCATCCATCTCCAACACGAACGAACTCCTGTATGTTTTGGAAACCCACCCCCACCGCTTGCCTGCCGTTAGAAGGTGTAGAAGAAGGGAAAAAAGCCCACGCGTCTTCGAACATTGCCAAGACCTCTCCTTCCCGGGAAAAATGCTTGTTTTTTTTCCCTTGGTCAAAGGCGAAAGGCGAAGGCTTGGAAACCCGCGATCCCTCGCCCACTTTTCGGTAACCGTTGGTAGGTCTTGGCAGCATTTCTGAATCACGACGAATTGCGCGTCTGCGCACCGCGCTTGTGTGACTGGTGAAAATAGCAGAGAGAGACCCCCCCAGCAGCATCAACCCAACCACACACAGCTCGGAAGTTCCGACGTTTGACGCCGCAAAAGAGCTGAGTGTGCTGGGCCCCGAAGAAACCCCCCCCTCCTGGGTGCAACCCCCCACAACCGATTGAGCTTGTTCCAAAAGACTGGAGACACAAAGTTGGAGTGAGTAGCAGCCAACAACCGTAACCGTACCTTGCTTGTGTGTCTTTTTTGCTGTGTGGTCGCCCGCATACCGAACAAGCATATGTTTTGGCAGTGGTGAATCTTTCGTCGATCATGTTTTGTGGTCTGATTTGCGCCTGGGTGCGTGGTCTCGAGGTTTCGGGGAGGAGGGTCGTCTGGTGATATTCGTATCCTCTGCCCGACGTGTAACCTTGTTTGTCGGTCATCTTGCCCATGAGAAATGGTCACAGCCAGTCTTCGGTGACAAATCGCGGGAGCGGACGAAGAGTGCGCCGCCGATCGGAGGGAGAACAAGCGCAAAGGCAAAGACAAACTCTCCCCAGTCCTCTCCGTTGATCCCTGGGACGCCTTCTCGGCCAACGCCGTGCGTCGACCGGCCCCGGTCATGTTTTTTGGTCTCTGATGGGTTATATCAAAGCTATTCTAAGGCATCCGCGTGCGACGCCAACGCCAGAATCCCTCCCCCAGGCCCACCGCCCGCCTTGTCGGATGGTAGGATCCGAGGCGCCGATCCCTCGAGTTCGCTTTGATATCATATCAGATTGTCGGGTTTGGTGGTATTGCACGTTAGTGATTGGCGATGGCGCGTCCGGTGTTGTGACTTGTTGTTGTTTCAATATTTGAAAGAAGAAGAAGACTTCTGAGGCTCGCTTGTTTGTTGCTTAGCATTGTAGGATTGGTGACATATAGTCTCGCCTGCCCATTTTTTGCCAAGATGATCTTCGTCGAGATTTGTTTTTGATGTGTGTTGGCTGGATGGATCTTGGTATTGCTGATCTGGTGAAGAACGAGATGTGCAGTTGCCAAGTGTGACATCTCCGCGCTTTGGTGATCCTGCCCTTGGCTTGCAGGATGGGCCAATGTTAGATGATTTGAAATGTTTGGTTTTTGGTGTCGATGGCACCTCTGGGCGGCGGGGTGGACTTCCTGAGCTTGGTATTGTCCTGCTTGCGGGGCGTTCGCGAGGACATTGCCATGTGTTATGGATGGCTTTGCTGTTCAGCACCGGTGAGGCTTCTTGGTTTTCTCTCCGTTATGTGACACTGCGACGAGACATTACCGGGCTCTTTCGATCAAAAGTGTTGCCCCTTCGAGAGCCGGTCCAGAGGGCCCGTCTTCCTCATGTGGACATCACCGTTTGCCATCATTGCCTGAATATCATCAAGAACGATTCCGACGGCAGTAGTGAGCACGAGGAAACCGGGTACACAATCTAGTTCTTCACTGCGACAAGTTACTGTTGATCGAGTAGCGAGGCTGAACGCCGCCCGTTGTCGTAGACAGGACACCAGTTGTTTCTATTTCTTGTCAGGTCATCACGGTCTTGTGCGTATTTCGCAAGACATTTACTGAGAACCTCTTTGCTGATGTGATTTACACAGACTCCTATGTCTTCGTGCTATGAATCGTCTGCCAACCTTTCGAGGCCCCGCTGGCGAGATGCCTGACAAGAACACGGTCTCTGGCCCAAATATCGAGCCCGGCGGCCATCTCGATGTCGTCCTTGATGAGGCTAACGAACTCCTCGACCTCCATCACAATGTCCCCCGTATGGCCATGAGAAAGGCGTCGTATCCACCTCCCTTTGAAGTCAACAACACGTAGAAGGCACGTTGTAATGGAACCGGCATAAAACTGCTCGGTCGTCTGCATGAAATCATACGTGATACTGAGCACTGGAAAGACGGACCTGCTGGGTGTCAGAAAATGCCTGCCCCAGGGACGCCACTGTTGCGGGCTAGACGGGAGAGGTGGTGGTACTGTCAAAGTCTAGCGGAACAAGCCATCCGAGAAGGTGATGGAGAAAGTGCTGCGGACGTAGGCTTGGTAAGTTCGGAAAGCTGACTTGAGGCAGTCCTCCCATCCGCATGAGGCGTCGAGGGATGGGGGAGTAGAGACGAGAGCAGCGAAGAGTTCCGCACGTGATGGAAAACCTCGTTCTTCGACGCCGATGCTTCAGTCGATCGGGTTAGAAAGGAGCATAACACAGTACCTTGACGTGGGGAGTGGCGAATGAGAACGATGCTGATGAAGGCTAGCAGCCATATGCGATATGTCTTCGCAGCGACTTCGTTGAGCACTGAGTTGCCGTATCTCAGGCATAGCTTTTGAGGGCACTCGCCGTGATGAACCTGACTTTCGGATACCATTTAATTCTCAACGTAAGCTAATTACCCTGAGTCCCATAGTTAAGGATTCCATCATGTTGATGGAAGCCAATCTTTCAATGACAGTTTAGACGTGTTCCTGAGGCAAGCTCAACGGAACATGTGATAGACTGGCAATTCCCAAGCATACTACATCTGAATTGCGTATGGTAACAAAACGTCCCATAGACCGGCGTTCCTGCTCTCACTCTCATGACCTCTTGATACACGTCTAGACACTGCGCACAACGGGTGTACTGTTCTGGCTCTCGTGTTGAGCTTGGCGACACGCAGTTGGGGCTCAGGCTAAACGAACAGTCTCATAAATGATGATTGGAACTGTCTAAAGCTGACGGTTATTGGCCCAGGGAATTGGGTTTTGGTAGTCTCATCCAAGCGCATTAACATAATTACAGCTTTACGCGATATCACTATGTCTATGGATGGTGTATCTGTGTTGAGATACTAGGCCAAATGTAGGCATACAGAGGCCGACGGAGGCCACGTCTCAGACGTCCAAGATCTACGACATAACGGCTACGACTGGAATATCAGTATCCCAGCCGACGCGAGGAAAAATATGTCGTTTATTTTCATCACATCCTTCCATCATGGAAAGGCAGCATGTTTTCCCCGCTCTAAGAGATGCGTCCAGGCATCATGCAACGAAACGAATAGCCTCACACGTAACAAGTGATCGATCAAGGTATAATGCAAGACTCACCTCACGGAGTTCTGAACGAAGCTAGTGTGGATGCGCTGTCTGCGGACATGCCGACGTCGTCAGCCGTATCCAAGGCAGTATGCCCTCACAAGTCATGCTTGGTATCACCATTTTCGGTCGCTTCCAGAGTCATGAGCTCCTTGACGTCGCGGATTACTGTTAAAACGAGGCTCTTGCTTTTCAGCCGGGTGGGACGATCCCATGATAACCTTCCAGACCGGTCCAAAATGCTATTGACCGGGGCAGGTTCCAGAGTACTGGGACCCGATAACGAGAGCGCGCGCGGGGACCGACTCAGTTGGAAACAAGCGCCTGGTTGTCGATCAATCAAGCGTGGAAATGCAAGCTGGCGTGATTCACGATATTCGACTCAGTAAAGCGTGAACTCTGCGCTTGGCAATGCGCCAGACGATTCTTAACCCCGACAACTTGGCCGTCGCCGCCAAGCCAACCCGAGCAGTATCGGCGCCGAGAATGCGTTGATAAAGAGGGTTGTCCGCCCTCCCCGTTGCCCCCCCCAAGAAATTGGCATCCGTTGCCGAAACGTTGGCATTCCAGCGAGGCATTCTCAGCGGCGGTCGCTCTGGGCGAATCCCGATGTCGTCCACCGGCTTTGGTGAGTTTGATGAATCATGTTAATTTGAGCAAAATAACATTTCTGCAGTCGCTCCCGCCCGCTCGCGGAATGCCTTCGCCGGAGGGACGGTGTCGTCGGGTCAGCACGTTGCCCGGTGCTCTTGCTCCGCATATGGCAACGCTGTCATGACATTGGGTCAGAGTTTGAACTCTCGCGACACGTTACAGCTGACTAAAGCAGGGCGCGTGATCGGTTCCCCCGTGGGCGAAGGTTGACGGCAGCAGCTGCCATGCCTGCCGTAGAACAAGTTGAAACGTGGGCGTGGAAGGTTGGCAAAGGCTATTTTGGCAACTCAATTGGGGTGTGTCTCGTCATTTCTGGTTGGCGAAGGACGAGTTGTCATCCCTTTGTCATTCGCTCCGAACTCTGATGGGGCAGAGGTAGGGCAGGCAGGGCTGGTTGTTTGTCGATCAGCCGTTGTCCTGTGCCCTGCTGAAGAAGAAGCATGTGGCATGTTGATGACATTCCAGGTTGGTTGTTGGTGTTCTGCCGGAAGATTTCCGGGAATTCGCAAGGTTGGACCAACACGTGCGAGTCCTCATTGGCGGCCGGGCGTGGGAGACAATGGACCCCTTCGGAAGAAAATTCGGGACAAGGAAGAAGAAAAAGAATAGGGGAGTGACGTGATGGAGTAAAAGTTGGTCGGATTCATGCATCGAGCAGAAAAGGTGGGATGACTTGCGGCTTAAACTCATGCGTTGGTGTTGTTGGCTGTTGCCTCTTCGGAACTCCCGCAGATTGGCGTCGTTCGGTTCGCTACGGTCGGCAGACTGCGGATGAGGTAAGCAGACAATGACGCCGCAACACTGGGAAATGGGGTTCGATAAGGCCATCGATGCCTTCCTTATCAGCGATAAGGAGCGCAGTGGGCAAGGTAGGGTACGTACCTGTTTGGATAAGGCAGGTGGAGTCCCTCCAGGAGTGGCGCCGTGGTCGGCAAATGAGCGGCGGTGTTGACCGGTGGTGGCCACTGGGCAGTGGTGAGTGTGGTTGTGAATGCTGGGACCGTCGCTGGACGCATCGACTTGGAGCTGGCCCGTGTCGAGGGTCCGGGCCGTCATCAGTGGCTGAAATGGACGTCCAGATGGGCAAGTCCCCGGCGGCCCTCACTAACACGACACACTCAGTGTGGCCACTACAGCAGGCTAAGGCAGCGCTGCAACGGCCAACCACGCACGGCTCGGGCTGGACGGCGCGGACGGACTGATTATGTTTTTGCTGACTCTGACTCTCGGAGCTCGTCGCGGAAGACGGCTGTGCACGTCTCATCGGGCCTGTTGAAGATGGTTTGCTGGTAGTGGTGGTGCTGTTGATGCCCAGTGTTATTGTTGTTCCCGTCCTGATGGATGTTAGTGGTTGGTTGGTTGGTGAAGCCTGAGGTGACTGACTGCCCGGCGCATGTTGATTTTCCACTTCAGTTGGAAGGCAGGAGGTATGGCATGATGGCGATGGCGTTGGTTGCACCTGCCTGCCGTGTCCTGCATCGCCATTGCCTTGCCATCGCTGCTGCAGTTGCCCCCAGTGGCTCTTGCTCTGTCCCGAGTGTGTTGCTCTTGCCTTCCATCCATCAAAAGTGTTTGCGACTTGGGCGCACCTGCCTGACCAAAAAGTAACCTTCCTTCCAGGTTTGCGTGGTGTTTCTGTCTTTCCCCTCATGTGCCTTCCCCCAAGGCCCTGAAGGTACCTAACAAGGCACTTCCAATTACCTCACTACACCAACATCTCACCTTCCAACTGCAACCCTCCACGCAGCCCCCGAAAATAAGTTACCGACTGCCGTTCCGTCTGTCTCCTCTTCGGCTCCGTCATATCTCTCCTGCTTGACTCCATTTTCCCGGTTTGCCTTTTTTTTCTTTTTTTCTTCTTCTGCATCGTCTTCTTCTTATTCATTTCTCTTCTTTTTTGACTGTTGGTTGCCCCCCTCTTCTCGGTCGACTCTTGCCTCTTCCCGGCTTTCATCTCGTCACCGAAATCAAAACCAGACCATACCGTCATCATCAAATCTCCGTCCTCCCGTTCTGGACGCAACCCTGGCCGGTGTTATCTTACCTTATCCCTTGGTACCACCTTCACCACCCACTCTCTGCGACTGCGACTGCGACTGCGACTGCGACTGCGGGAACCCCAACTCGACCACGCCACCCCCCGTCGACTGACCGCCTGCCTGCCTCGTCCTCGCGTCGCATTGCCTACCTGTGCAGCCAGCGACCGTCAACCCTCCACTCCTCACCTAATCTTCCTGCCGCACCGCAACACGCCGCTCCCGCACCCGCGCCCGCCGCACCGCCGCCCTGTGCCTCGCTCCTCGCTGCGTTGCCCTGCGTGCTTGCGACCCTGCGACTTTGCGACCTGCTTGCTTCACCTAAAGCAACCAACTCAGCCTTTTTGCGCTCCCGCCCGCCCAAACACTTTGTCAAGTGTCCGGCGCCCGTTTCATCCATACACGACACGCCAGCATTGAGTCTCGGTGTCTTTTGGTCTCTCACTCTCTGCTTGGTCTGCTCTATTCCATCGTCTCTTCACCCAAAGACCCCCTGCGGCTGCATCTGCGACTGCGCCTGAACCATCCACCTTCTGGGAATCTCTCGGTCCGCAACTGTCAACAGCAGTCTGCAGTCTGTCACTGTGTTTTATTTTATTTTTCCGACTGCCGCCATTCGCTCGGCCACCCATCGATCGACACCACCCATTCTTAACTGCGTCCTCTCGACAACTCCTCCCTTTCACTGCCCCATTGGACCATTTTCTGCCGCTGCGCACGCGACCGACCGCGTAAAGTGGCTTGGTCAAGCGAAGCGACCCCAGCGCAGCGCTACCGCCACGACTAGACTGGACTGGACCACTCCCTCCCAGTCCCAGACTCTCAGCGAACTGACTGGATCGCTGGGCCGCTACACCTGGACCTGGCCCTGCCTGCCCTGACGAATACGGCGGCCTGCCTACCAAAACAGCTGCTCAGCATTGTTGACCCCCCCGGTCTTGGTATCAAGGGTCTCTGAATTATTGGGACTTCATTTCCCCCACCATCGTCAAAGCAGCCCAGGCCAATCTCCCTTCACCTTCCAGTTTTACCTCCCGCCTGACAACCAATTCCCGCCAACCCCGACGACGTTCGACGCTTTTCGATTCCAACCTGCCATGACCCTGGAATCGCCGACTTCACCACGAAAAACTTAGCTGTTCGATCTCACATCAACCATCCAGGCGACCATGTCCGTTTGCGTCGAGCAGTCCCTGCACACAAACGACGACGACCACCCCGACGTCACGAACAACGTCTCCCGAGACCGAGACCCCTCCGGTATCGATCGGCGACCGTCGCGAGACGACTACAATGGTAACGCCAACGCTACAGAAGAGTTGACCTCGATCATGACTGCCTCAATCATCACAACAATCCTCAACACCGCTTCCAACCCCGTATCTCCCGGACCCTCCAGTCCTCCCCTCGAACAGGCCAAGAGCAATGACTTTGTGCCCCCGACCCGCCCCAGCAGCACTCCCTTCCTTCACCCCGATCAACGGAACTCGGATTGCTGCTGTCCCATGGCTGAGGACACCGAGGCCTACGGAGGCCCGGGTATCACCACCCATCCCTACTCCCTCGAGACCCCGGAGGCCTCGCCCTCACTGAACCTGAACGATCTTCCCGCCGAGATTCACGAGTGCATCCTTGATCATTTGTTCGGATACCGCGTATCCACAACGTCCAAGAGTTCGGTGGGCATGCCGAGCGTGACCAAGAGCTGGGGAACGGCGCTGCGACACTCCCGGCGCAGGGAGTTATCAGAATTGGCCCTGGTGAGCCCGGTATGGAGAATCCTGATTCAAGAGCGCTTGTATCGCCATATCAAGATCAAGGCGACGGTGGAATCCCTCGAGATGGCCATGGTTTACTTCAGCGAGCACGACCACCTTCGTCGCTACGTGAAACACATTGAGATTTGGTTCCCGGTGTTCCAGCCCAAGTACGGACCGCTGGCGCTAAGCACTACCCTCGCCCTTCCAACAGTCACCATGGACGGATTGACGAATGCGACCTACACCCTTCCCGCCAACAACTGCAGCCTCGAGGAAGCCTTCTCTTTCGTCTCCCAGGCGCTGCCTGACGTCTGCGTAATGACGATTGAAGGTGGTGAGAGAAAGAAGGCACCGAAGGTGCAGCACAGCTGGCGTAGGCGACCGGCTGGCTGGCATCTTCCTACCCTCGAATCAGTTCGCACCTTGGTGACAAAGGGCCAGTGGAATCTCATGCGCAGCGACTCCGATTTCGCAGCCATCTTGGGTTCCCTTCCTAATCTGAACGAGTGGCACGGTTCCTACAGCAAGCCCAAGTCCAAGAGCTACCTAAGCATGGCCAGCATTCTTCCCAAACTGCCGACAAACTTGACGTACCTCAACCTGTGCCTGGAGAGCGACTACAGACGGGAATTGACGTGCCCTCCATTCTACATGAAGGTGTCAAACCAAGTGCACTTCTGTACTCGGCTGGCGGATGCGACACCGGCGCTTGAGCACCTGGCATACACCGGCCGTGTTTGCAAGGCCTTTTTCAACATGGCGGCCATAAGATCCGACCCGAGAACAACCCGGCTTAAGACGATTGACTTGACAGTCAAAAACTGTTGCCGCCCGGTGCCCCAGTTCCACGACTCGGGAAGTGGAATTCAAGATATGAACTTTATCCATGCGTTTGAGATGCTTGTCCTTGCAGGCATCCACTCCATGTCAACTCTGAAGGCGCTCGACTACCTGCGGATTCGGTTTGTGGACTTGGGTATGTACTACATCCAACACCCTGCACTGGCCTTGTACTGACTGATTGATAGATTCTCCCGTTCCACCATTGAACCCATACTTTGTCCTCCGCGACGGCTGGTGCTCAGGCGTATGGAGCGACAACATCCTAGCAGAGTTGAACCGAGTGCGGCCAAATGCGAAGTTTGAGCAGTTGAGCGAATCCTTTGGCGAGGTCGGATTTAACAAGGACGGCCGCATGATCATTAGTCCTGACTACCCGCGCTCGAGAGTCCTCTCACTGAAGCTGGCCAACTATGCCCTGCTGGCTGGTAGCGTCGCCGCACTGCCATAGAGAGCCACACATCCGCGTACAAACGACGAAGCAAGCAAAGTGCGAATGACACCATACGCTTCCTTTTTCTGCTTTTCTTTATATCACGACAACAATGAACTTGCACAGCAACAAGGGGTACCGGAAGGGGCGTTAATTCGAGGTTTCTGCGCCATAGAAGCATCATACCCCTAATCTGATTTGGGAAAACCTGGGTCCATGACTTTTCTTATCTCGACGGAGTTGGGGGCATGACACATGGAACGATGGGTTAATATGGAGTCTGGACGGAAGGGGGGCAAGAATCGGCAAGTTCGTTTTGAGGCATCTTTGTCTTTTGGCTCTGCATTTGGAGGAAGCTATTCCTCCTTCTCTTGTCCACCAATCGTATATGGTCAACAAAAATGGTTTCTCTTTCTGCTATTGCATTTCCTGGCCCGTTGATGTGTGATGACGAAGAGGGCTGATACCCTCAGAAAGTGGATGTGCAGACTCGACAGCTTTGATCATGAGTTGTGAGTATTTTTGCAACCTGAAGCTGATTTTGTGTATGCTTCAGCGAGAGTTCGTGGCGGGGGGACGGTATGAGTTTTATAAACAGCTCGGCGGTGTCTCTCTTGAGGTCTCGGTTCCGGGCAAGACGCGGACCAGGATACGACATGCTTCAAATCTGATAAATCCACGCTAGAAATCCCATGGACTCATCGCGGAGTGGCAGTAGCTGCCCCAGAGTCTCAAATACGGAGAGGGCTGGGTTCTAGGTCAGCACAGGGTGTAACATGCCCACTGCCGAAGAGACAATAATGCAACCACCGATGCAGTCATGCGGCTCAGCGGTCCAGCCCGTGTCCCAGGCTGCACGGTAAACTTGTCCTTCGGAAGTTCGCGGTGGCGTTGCGCTGGGGAAAAGGGTGAGAGATGGTTTGGAGCAGGTCCTGCTTACCTCTTTTTAGTACATGCAGCGGTAGCGGTGGTCTGCGAGATGACGCGAGTTGGAATTACCACAGTCGCATCAAAGGATCTGGCTAAACGGAGGACGGCCAGGGAAGTTAGATTGTAAATGTAACGCCGTAGTAAATAGTTTGTCTGCATGTCAGCCTGCTGCCTTGCCTGTTGGTGTTCTCAGGGGAACATAAGATCCTTTCTTACGAAGACCTGGAAGTGGTAGACGGCGGTACTTATAAAAACGCTGAGCCCAATGTTCGACTTGAGAAGCTTCTTGGATTCCTTGAACAATATCTATATTATCGAGTCACGACTAACACAAAATCTTGATAATCCAGGCCCTGTGAAGGCTCGTTGATGAAAACATCCCCCTCAAAATGCGCACCTCAACAATTATCACTACCGCCGCGGCCCTGTTGGGTGGCGTGACCCAGGGATATCTCCAGACAATCGGCCTCCCGCAGACAATCAAGCCCGGCGACGTGTGGGAAGCGCCGGTCACGACGTCCATCATGCAGCCCAGGCAGGACCTCATGATCTGGGGCATCGGCGACACTGCTTCCGTCTACGCGGGAAGCATTGGCCTCGAGTTCCACAGAACCAATCTTTTTCGTACGTGATTTCCTGCAGCTGTTCCTGTCGCTCATATGCGGCGTGCTGACCTTTTGCCGATGAAGAGGAACTTTCAGGCGGGTACAATGACACGATCCCGAACCTCTCGATCCCGGAGTCCCTGAACCTCGCGCCTGGGGAATACGGCATCCAGGCTGTGATCTTGGAATGGGCCGGTGCTGCGAACACTCCGTCGCTGGAGACTTGGTTCTGGAACGTCACGATTGGAGACGTGACGAGCGAGGAGCGGGTGTGGCAGAGCGCTCACGGGGCGAACTCGAAGCGTTGTAATCTTGTGTAGAAATGAGAGACGCCTAAGTTACATATATCAATGGCTAAATACTATTTTCTGGTGCAACGTATCCAGGAAATAGCCATGGATATTGATCATATAGTTCTTGTCGCCACCGCTGCCGTTCACGCTGCCGCTCGCGCCGCTGCTCGTCAATGTCGTCAACAACGTGCTTGACGCCCTCGCAGCAGCATAGCTTGAACTCCTTGAAAATGTCCGATGGCCAAGGATAATGTGTCGTTGACAGGCCCCGATAGGAATAGCAGTGTGTAGACTGGAAGTACTGCCTCAAAATGCTGTCGGCGTGTAAGTTGGAGTCGGTTTTGGCGCATCCTTCGCTGTCACACCACAACACGTTTTTCGACAAGCTGCTGTCTATTTCGTACGAGCCCGGGTCCAACAAGTGAACTTTGCGGATTCGACTGCCGCTATCCTGGACATTATTACTACAGAGTAACCGGCGCCCTTGAACGAACGTCTCTGTCCCCCCTTCCTCTGTCGAAAATGAATATTCGAATTCGCAGTGGTAGCACGTGAAGCTTCTCCAATACTTTTCGTTGTGAGATTCAGTTCGAACTTTTGTCCAATTTACATGCGGACAGAGGAGCTGGTCGTAGCCGTGTTGCTCAGGAGCCTCGTCATCGACCGCAGAGAGCGGAACTGTCCAGCTCATTTCAATCTCACAATTGACCCTCCCATGGTCACCTGGGGACTTCTCAGAATACCCAACCTTTGGGGATTTGGCGCCATGAAGTCCAACAAGACACTGTCTGCACTCGAGAAAGGCGAAGCCGTCGGGCCTGGTACTGCGTCTGCTTTCGACCCAGTGCCTGACATGGCCCCATGTGAAAGAAACATGGGAGCACAGCCGCACGCGCCCTTCCCAGAGGATACAACGCCTCTTCTTCCGTCTGTGAAGCTTGAAGAGTTGCTCTCTCGAGAACCACAGCCTTTGGTGCTCCCCTCTGCAGCCAGAGCACCACAGCTTCTCCTCAAAGCGAGCCAGATGGAGCTCTAATTCCGTTCTGTCTGGGATACGCTGCTGGCATGGCTGGCAGAGATTTGCATGGCTCGCTTTGAAAAGAAACTGCGGTGCTCTAGATGTAGATAGGAGCACCAAAAGTTGCAGCTTATGCTGTACTTCTTTCTGGCAGGTGCAATCCTGGTGGTCTGAAAAGTGGAACTGGTCCGGTTCCCATCTGTCTCTGAACCTCCAGAAGCGCTTCTCTCTAAAGAGTCTGAAGAACAGATGGGACACGTGTCGCATAAAATAAAGGTCGGCTTCTCGCATTCTGTACATTACCTCCACGATTACTTCCTCGGGAAGAGCACAGAGGCGGCTCTGTACTCTATTTTGGTGCTCTCGATCGAGCACCGCCGTTGTGAGGCTCGGTTCCTCCATGCTGGTAGTAGGCATTTGCGCGGTGGATATGGTAAGAATGAATGTTCGATGTGAATGGATGAAGAGGGCCGTTTACTGATGCTTTAGTACTTGTGCCACTGGTTTTCAATGACTCAAATCGGTGACTCGAATGGCGTCCGAGGACGAAGAGGTTGTCAATTTTCCGTACACGCTATGGGCGGCGTGGAGAAGCTTTTGTCAGCCTGCGAATTTACCTGCGAACTCTGTTTCCTTGCTCTTCTCGACTTCGTTTTCTCGCTCTTGTTCACCCTGACGACCTGTGTCTTCAGCTCTGGTGAGAAATCAAAGATGCAGACACCTGACGAGGCGCCAAGGAGCATAGGCTAAGTCCCGGATCCGCAGCCCGTGATTAGTCTCCAGAAGCCAGTTGCCCTGGCTATTCCGGCCAGGCCGTTAGTAGGGCTCCGATGGGTACTGGTAGAAGTTTTCAGAATACTGGTAATCGGGAGGAAAATGACAAAAAGCAAACGTTTTAGCTAGTACTTTGCCCTATCCAGCGTATCTCAGCTACCGTCATGTAGGCGTTTCGTAGGATTCTAACATCCTGTAAGTGGAAAGAGTCGTCTACAAAAGCGGTACTGAGATAGCTGAATCATCCGGAAGCTGGATTCTGGGAACTGGTAAACGAGCTGCGGATTTGGGTCCAAGGTGTGCACTTAGAAGGGTCATCAGTGAGAAAGAGGGATCCGAGGTTGAGGATGTCCCTTCGATGGCTTGACATGTTCATCAGGGCCGCCTTGACTGTAGGTCATTAGCCGCCGTGTTGCCGAACAACTGTTATTTCCTTTCTATTGTTACCGTAATTGAGGTTTTCTGATTCTGCTTTCCATCGTCAAGCACATAGATCAAACTTCACTTCTCAACGAGCGATGTGCTTCCAGCTCTAGTAAGTTCAAAAACTTCTTCCCTAGTTGAAGAGAAGATTCCCATGTTTAGCAAGGTCGAGTTCCTGATACCTGCCTTGACACTGTCGTATAGCCCTGGCGTCTTCAGGCTCAAGGCCTATTTGGAACCAAGTCCGTTAGGTTCTAAGCGTAAGAACTCTCCAAACCACATAGTATATTCTCATGAGCTGCCATGATATTCGACAGATCGTACAGCATACAAACACTCAAATCTCCCTGTGATCCTACTGTGCATGCTTTCTTAGAATGATATGAATAGAGCAAAAGCTTGAGGAAACTCGCAGTCTCCTAGGAAATGCCAACTTTGAACTCCAACTCTTGTCAGTCAAATTTGCGTGCTTTCGCCTGATTACCACTGTGCCCAAGGAGCAGCATATGTCATCGCCTCGTCGATAACCTCAATTTTCCTTTTGTTTGACTCTGGACATTCAAAATGAGGAGGTCCAATAGCGCAGCTGCAAAGTTCGTTCGTTGACCCGTCACATCTTCGTAAAGTTCTTCGTAGTTCGTCACACAAGTATGTGTTAGAAGAATCGCATCTCCTACAACGAGACATGGAAGTTAGCCAATGTTCAAAACCCAAAGGAGGGGACGACCAAACGTACTCGGGCTCTAAAGGACGATAAACGAATTTTTTGTAGGATTGGTTGTTAGACAGGATGTTCCTGAAGTCACCCTGAGCGTTGTAACATCCTTTGGTGTCGCACCAGAGGACATGCTTTGAGAAGTCTTTGTGTATTTGGTATGACTCTGGTTCTAGTGAGAGCGATTTAGAAGCAATTTCGAGATCAGAGTAAATTTTTTCCGGGATTCTGTGCGATCTCCAAAGCATTCGACATCCTTGGATAAACGTCTCTTCTCCCGACACTGCTGTGGTCCATGAATACTGGAAGCTGCAGAAAGAGCACTCCAATAATCCCGGAACTTGACTTGGTACGATATGCTTCAGGATCTCTGTCCAGTTGACATGCGGGCAAAGCATGCTCTTGTATGTGTGTTGTCTGGAAGAGCAGCTCTCGATAACGGAAACGGGGAGTCTCCAACTCATTTCAATCTTGTCACGCCTTTTCTTCCTGCCACTTTTCGTCTCAGACTCCTCGGCAAAGACCCTTACCGCCGGGTTTTGTGCACCACTGACCCCAACGAGGCACTGGTGGCATTCGAGGAAGCTCCCGCCATTGGGGGGATTGCCTCTGCGGTGTTTACAGTCGTTGATATCATTCCATCTAAAAGAGAGATGGGAACATAGTCGGACACGTCCTTCCCAAAGAATACACCGCCTTGAGAGCCCGGGCTGTCCATGTAGCTGCTTATACGAAAACCACATCGCCTCATGCCTTGTCCTACAAGCAGAGCACCAGACATCTTTTGTGTGGCGAGTTATCTGCTCAGCCAACTCATTCTCGTCCGGGATGTGCTGCGAGCATAGCTGGCAGAGAGCTTGACGCCGCAGAGTGAACGCAACTTTCTCGCTGCAATTACACCATATTGAAAACATGTCGTACCAAAGGTCGAGCGGGCTGTTGACGAGAGGGGGGTGGATCCTCCTGGCGTGGTCTGGCTGAAATCGACTCGCTAAATATCTGTTATCACGCCAATGATAACATCTGTTGTCATAATTGCTCCAGGAATCAGTCTCTTTAGAAAAGCCGAGTTCCCGAAAACGAATTGTCCCAGAGAGCCGGAAAAAGAGATGGGACACTTGGCGGGTGAGATAGAGCTCGGCAAGTCGCATGTGGAACATGATTTCTAGGACAAGTTCCTCGGGAAGGGCGCAGAGGCGGCTCTGTACTCTGTTTTGGTGTTCGCGATTAAATACAGTCATTATTAGACCGTCGGTGGGCGCCGATTGATGATTCTTGGCGAGCGGTTGCTCCATGTTGATAGTCGTCAATTCTGCGGTGAATGATTGTGAGAAGAAAGTTGGGTGCACATTCTACCCAAGAAGAGCGCCGTTCTTTTATGTGTTCATGCACGACGGTTTTTTTCAGTGACTCATATTCAAGCCGAATCTTGACATTTCGGGGCGCTCGAGGACGAAAAGGTTGTTCATTCTCCCCAGACGCTAATAGCAACATCGAGAAATTTTGTCAGTAATTAAAGTGTTCTCTGTCACTGAGACTATGAACTCCCTGGCAAGCCCCTCCTCATCGCTCTTATGAACCTCATTTCCTCGCTGTGATGGACAAGGACCACGTCTGTCTGTCCCGTTGATACATGTAAGAACTTCAAACCTGCAGATGTTTGACGAAGCTATAAGAAGCTCACAAAATGCTAAGCTTTGCGTTCAGGAGGGTAGAAAGAGGGAACTAAGACGTCGAATACCCCTTCGCTGACCTTGCATGGCCATCAGGGTCGCCTCGGCTACAGTGGAGAACAGCCGCCGTGTAGCCGAGTTGATAATGCCAAGAGTTTTGCTACTGGGCGGATATTCCTAGCTATCCGGGCGGGTAGTAGACCTACCTAGACGACAATAGGGGCAGCGACGACGACGATAACGAGGACAGGGGTAGGGATAGGGATTAAGTATAAGGATAGAAGTAGGGACGACAGGGACGAGGGTAATAGGAATAATAGAATTACTAGCTGCCGTATTTTGCGGAGCAGTCTTGCGCATAACAAGAGACATAACAATGACCCAACTGGGCAGGAGGTTCATTTACATGCGTGAGAGCCGTGGGAAGAGTGTTAACAAGTGTCTGCTGAGAATCTCTCCATGCGATCCCAGCAGCTCTTTTGCCTTCTGCCGCATCTAAACAGCTGTGGCTGGCTGACGGCGGGAACAGGTACGCCCAACGCTGTGGCTGAAGCTGACGAGAAACACCCCCTCATTTTCCCCATCAGCTTTCAAGGTCTGATATCCTAGAATTCGACCCGTCGAGGCCATATTAAGATTGAAGATGGGCACTGCCGTTACCGAAAACATTTGGGGGCTTGCCTCATTTACGCCAGTCCCATTTCGCCACTGCAAACGTTAGGAACGTACGGCTCCATCGCGTGTACGGTGTGAGACATCTAGCAGCTTGGCACAAAAGCCCTCCGATTCGTCAATGAGCATGGAGGCTTCGAGGGACCTCCCGGACGTTGGTACCCGTGATCCTCAGTCCCTAATTGGTATTTCTCTCCGTCCCGCGTGTGCGATTAAGCATCTGGCATGTGCTCTGCGACATCTTTTTCGAGGGTGAGAGCGCCATTCGAAAGACGTTAGCAGGTTAGCACCAGTGTCATGAAGGATACCTATGTATGAAGAGAAGAAAATAATCAAAAGTCATTCAAAGGAAACACTCAATGGACGAACCCTCGATCATCCTGTCGATCTTCGGCGATTCATGCCCATCCGGTTTCCTGGGTCGACCCCAAGACACGGCAGATCATGCATGGAAGATTCCACAGGAATCAGCATTCCCATGTTGGAGGCCAGAAAAATGCTGGTCCCGCAATTCGGTGGCGGTTCGGCCGGTCTTCTCAACGCGGAAGTGAGACAACCATTTCTCTGGCTTCTCCCTGCAAGCAATCTTGGGCTAAGATGCGAGAACGGCGCCCGTCGGCTAGAACCGCCATGATAGCTTCATTCTTAGACCCATTTTGAACTATACCTTCTGATTGGTAGGGGACTGCGAAGTGAATGCGGATCAATGTCCACTGTCTGAGTATTGCTGCAGCTGAGGTCTACCGAGACAGGAAGCATCGACTGATGTTGTCCAGCGGATCGAAAAGCTAGACATATTTTCGGGTTGCGCCGTGCTGAAATACCTCACGAGGAAAATTGTGGCTTACAATTGGCATCGATTCTTCACAAAACTGGTTCATTTCTTGCCGGATGAGGAAACTTCGCACTTCAGCTCCGGTAACTTCAGCTACACGATGTGCTGATACCGAATCAAACTCGATAGGATACGCAACGTTTAGAGGCAAGAAATGAGAAACACGCTCTCATCTCATGTGATCAGCTTCTCTTGGCAAACGCAAGTGTGGAAAGCTGAACGAAAGCTTATGCTGCGAACGAGTTTCTGTCAATGAACGCCACAACCCTGCAGTATAAGATCGGAAACTGGTAAACTGGTTGAACGGAGTGTCATAAGAAAACACACACTGCGATCAATTCCCACATATAAAATGCTCATCGACTTCGCGTTCAAGATAATCTCTATCCCATTCATCCCCTTCAAAATACTCACAAATCATATTCCACATCCCTACTTACCTCCTTCTGAACCGCACAACGGCCAGGGCCCAAAGAACCCTTCCGCTTCGACCCCCAATCCCACCAAGATGTACGTCTATCTGGGCAAGCTCAACTGGAAAGGTGCCGCGGTGGTCGAGGACGAGACCTTCATCGTCATCCTGCCCAACGGAGCTGTTCGCACCGGTGACACTGCCTATGTCTTCTTCCAGTGGACGCGGGATGAATACGGAGTGCCGAAAGCCAACTGGTTTCAGACCATCTCTATCGACAAGGTTTCCAAGACCGACAAGGGAGATGATATCTTCACCCTCAAGCACCCAAAATTCTCGTGGAAGATCACCAGCCAGCAAGCCTACGAGAATATCAAGGTTACCATGTCAGATTGCGCAAGCTACGAGATCTCATCGACTCTTAAGCGCGTTTGGGGTACCCACTCCCACGGCGGTAAGGCCAATGACACTGTACGAGTCTGGACGGGAAAGATCAACTGGTCCACCTTCGCCAAGAACGAGATGGCTTCCTTCATTGCTCCTGAGGGCTTCGGCCAAGGCAGGCCCATTGTATCTCTTTGGCAATGGACGAAAAGCTATGCTGGCAAAGCCAAGGATCCGTCTCTCCATTGCGAATACCAGAAGATTCAAACTGAAAACGATGACGTTGTCAGGTTTACTTACACTTCTTACTACGACTTGGACTGCACATTCAATCGGCAAACCGGCAAGCTTTCCGTCCGCATGAAGTCACCTCAGGAAAACTCCGCTAAAGATCTTGGCGACTTCACCCTCGCTGCTTTGATCGATCGCCACTCTCAGTGAGTTCCACCATCTCTCATTAACGCACGTGCAAAACTGACCTATTTAACTCAGCGACTTCAACCCGCCTGAATCGACCCCGAACAAGGCGGAAACCGAATTCAGGCTTCCTCAGCCTCAGCCTTCGCTTACTCGCATTCTTTCACCAATGCCCTTCCCTCGGACATTGGTCGAGACCTTGACTCACGCGGCTGCATTCATCGATCAGGCCGGATACCAGGCCAAATATGCTGAGCAGGTATGCCTTCGGGAATATCCAAGTGCTGTGGAAAATGAAGTCTCTAACAATTGCTTAGCAATTCAAAACACTAGACTCCAAGCTTCACGACAGTGAACACCAACTTGATACTGCTAGGAAGCAGATCGGGGACCACGAAGCGAAAGTCAGAACCTTGAAAGCCGAAGTTGCTGAGAGTAACGGCAAAATCACTGCTCTGCACAAGAGCCTAGAGGACGCAAAGAAGCAGGCAGCGGCCAAAGAAGACGAGCTGAGTCGATTGATCGATAAACTTTCGGCACACGACATTACAGATCACGAGAAGATCAAACAGCTCTCTGAAGATCTGGATAAACTCAAGGCTCAGATCGTCCGCCTCCAGGAAGACCTGGTTACCGCTAATGTCAAGCTCAACGCGGCAGATTCCCAACTTCAAGAGGAAAAACAGCAGAAAGCCCGTCTCGAAGAGGAATTGCGTGCGCTCAGGGACAAAAATACCATTCTAGAGAAAGATAACAAGAGACTGACAGCGGAGAATGCTGAGCTGAAGTCGAAGAACGAAGATTTGGAGAAGCAACAGAAGATACTCCATGGGCAGCTCCATGACGCCACGACTAAGCTCAAGACTACTCAGTGTGAACTCACCTCGAAGTCTGGCGCCCTCAAGAAAGCCGAAAATGAAAGGGATCAAGCTCGATCTGAGCTTGAAGCTAAGGCTCTGGTCGTCAAGAAGGCTGAAGAGAAGGCGACAAAGGCCAGAGAAGATCTGGATGCCATGGCCGGCGCCCTCAAGAGGGTCGAGGATGAGATCGCCGATATGAAGAAGAAACAAGTGGAGCATGACAAGCTCGACGATACGCTGCGGGAGGCGGAAAGGAAGCACCGCGAAGCGGACGATGTGCACCGCGAGAAAGATGATGCGCATCACGCAAAGGATGAGGAGAAACTCGCGGCATATGCGAAGCATCTTGAGGATGACAAGAAGCACCGCGAGGACGATGAAAACTTGAGGAAGGCAAACGCAGGGCTCAATTCAAAGGAAGAAAAATTATTGAAGAAGATGGACAAGTTGAACAAGAAGAGAGGGGAGCTAAATTCGGCTTGAGGGCGGGGACTTTTCTGTCCTAGGACGTTCGTGGCGCTGGTGTTCACAATTTGTTTCCTCCACCAAGCACACTCTTTTGCCCCCTTTTCTCCATGGTGTTGTTCGAAGATTTTCTCGGGAAACTTTGTCCCCCTCATATTTCACCAAGAATGATTTATGCGCAACCTAATTTAACTATCTTCGTGCCCGTTGCCATCTCGAGAACATTTGACCTATGTCATGTGATCGCAACAGACTTGTGCCTTGTTGCTGAGTCTAAAATATCGTTACTTAAGAGAAAGAATTGAAATTCTGTTCTCATGAGCTTGAGTGTGAAGTTTATTTTGCGTTGTCAAATGTGTAGGCGCCCAATCTTGGCATTCTTTAATCATCTCCGACTGTCATTCAACATCATCAGTATGGCAGTATGTATATAAGTAACCCACTGGGTAAGCTAGAGCTGATCTCAGTCTTTCAGAAGAATATATCAATTCCCCTAAATGAGATATGTGACCCACGATTCATATTCCATGCATGCCGTAACTCCGTGTGTTGAATGTCATACTATCTTAGTTGCATGGTGTTCTGTGATTATCCCGTTTTGTTTTCTCATTTTGCTATTTTGCTGTAAGGTACTCAGACTTCCAGGGACTGGTCACATGCATGGATACCAGAGTTGACCTCCTGATTCTCAGGGACAACAATGCTTGTTTAAATCTCACATGAAGACATATTGATGGCATTCTGAGGTTATCTTGGGCACCACATCTGGATTCCAACTTCACAAACTGGCCCATGTGTTTGCAATTCGGATGGCCGTCAAGGCCAAATCAATTTATCTAAGAGAAAGGTACGTCAAGTACTCGCTAGATATACAAAGAAACTTTTGAAAACATGTTGACGGCAGGTAATTCCCTCGCCCGTTTAGCAGCTGTTCTTGATACCGCTGGCGTACATGGCAAACGAATCCGCGTTGTTGAGCGACTGAGACGCGTTGATGGTGTCGACGCAGCCCTCGTATCCGTAGCAAACATCGTCAGTGGCGCCGATTTCAGACAAGTGAGTAGCCTCGTGGATCATGAGGTAAGGCAGGTCCATTCCGCGGCAGCCAGCGCCAGAAACGGGGACCGTGAAAGAGTCCTCGCAAAGTACGATGTAGCCGTCGAGGCCGGGCTGAGAAGGCGTGTTAGTGTTCGTGTAATCGAAGAAGAGAAGGTGAAGGTGACTTGCCTGAGCGTAAGCAGCAGCGTTGGCGCAGAAGTTGCCAACGTCGGTGCAGTACATCTTGGCATCTGCGGTCGAGCTGCCGAGGTAGCTGGCGACCTTGCCAAGGACCTCAGCAACCTTGGTGCCCGAAGACTTCGAACGGAAGTACTGGTCTACGCGGGTACCGGCCTTGGCAGCCGACTGCGCAGCGGCGGCAAGCTTCTTGCCCTCGGCAAGACCCTTGATAACGGCCGTCTTCTTGCTTCCGGTGCAGTCGTTCTGGACGTTGGCACGCTTAGCAGCCAGGCTCTGATGGAACGCGGCATGGACCTCAGCAGCCTTGACTCCATCGACCTTAGTGGTGAGGACGCCCGAATCGTATACGATTTGGCCGGCAATGTCGTTGCTTCCCTCCTTAGCGTAGCGGAGAGATCCGACACTCGAAACATTAAACTCGCCGCCGGTGCTAAGGTCGTGTACTTTGGCGGGATCCCACTGGACCTCAACCTTCTCGCCAGCACCAATTGTCTTGAAGGCAGAGTCGGGGAGGTTCGTGTCGCGGACATAGACGCGGATACCATTAAACGCAACTCTGTTGACTATTGGATTCTATCAGACAGGACCATTCTAAAAACCAACTTATAAAAAAGAGTCATAGTGAACTCTACTTACCACCGTCAGTAGAGGCGGTCGTGAATTGAGCCCTCTCAATGGGAGTGTCGTCGAGAATAGAACCAGACTTGAGAACTCGCAGCGGGCTGCTACCGGTGTTGGTGATAGTAGCCTTCAGTTCGCTGTTGCCGACCTGCCTAATCTTGACATCAAGAGGGCTCGCGTCTCGGCGGGCAAGGTTGATAGCAGCACCATTAGCAATGGCTGCAAGGCAGGAAACAACAGTGGCGGCCTTCATCTTGGCTAAGGGTTATGGAAGAAACGAATGTAAGAACGAATGAATAAATGAATGAATGGTCGGATGGAAGAATTATCTTCCAGATTTGGTCGGTATCAGCTCAGCTGTTGGATTGCGAATGGAATATTCTTCCTTCGTCAGCGGAAGAGAACGACTTTATTACTTCACATCCTCGTGAAGGAGCTGCCCGTCGGCCCCGCTTTGGGATGCTGCATTCAACCTGGACCGAAACATGAGTCGTATCGTGGAGAATGAAATCTCACAGAGGAAGATGCTTTTTTCCGCCACTGAAAACAAGCAATTTGGAGATGGGGCTTGAAGACAGCAACTTTTCCGACAGGCTCGCCGGGGCAAACTGAGGCTGATGGACAGTGACCCGGGAACAGGGGTCGGATCACAGTCGTCTGTGCCTTCACATTCCAGAGAGACGGCACTCTGGCCAACACTGACTAGTAAGCATATTAGAGGATGGAAAGGAATTGTCACTAGTTGTTCCCGGCCCCTCTCCACGGAAGATTATGGTTGTTCTGAATTGTCGATCATAACGACTTGTGGTGGGGAGTTGCCAGGTTTGTAATAAGTTATTGAAGCCGTGTGTTGATTTAAATCCTGTCTTCTAATTCGCTGTTTGTTTTCACAGCCGTGCACCACCAATCAGATAGTGTCTTGGTTTTCTTGGCCGACTTGGCACAAGTGACGAGTTAATTCAAGGGGTTAGGTACTCACTATTTAGCGAAACATGGCAAGGCGAAAGATTCTAGACTGGTCTCTTTGAAATGAACTGGCCTCATTAATAGTTAACACAAGCTTGCCCCGCACGTGTCACAGGTTTTAATACTCTGTAAACGTCGCTTAAACCTGCCACTTGCCCAGTTGCCTCAAGTTGCGCCTCTCATATATGAAATTCTCGTATTCCCAATCCTGTTAGTTGCTCAACAACGAACCATTAACACATCATTGCGGAGTTGCAGCCCCTTGAAGACTCGCAAGGAGAGAGTGAAGAACACGACAGCCTTCTTACAACGGCAACTTTTCCCGCCTTCAATGGCAACATTTCCTTCTTAGTCTAACAACGGCAAGTTTTCCTTCTCACAGTCGCAACTTCTCTTTCTTATCTACCTGCATATATCCAAGTCTAAGAGTTGACGGGGCCCCCTAAAAGTCCGTCAACACTCCCTTTCGCTCGAGTCACTCAATATTCAACCGCCAAAGGGGCATTCACATCATACCAGTGATCGATCTATTGCCAGCCAGGCACGGACAGAGCCATCACACATGATCGCCCAACAGCGCAGCCGAGGACGTCTATCGCTCCCAACCGCCTTAGCTATAGGCGCTTTCATTATCATTTTCCTCTACTTCCTATCGTCTCAACCAACGCCCACGATGATCGAGTCCGGGTCGTCGTCCTTTCCCGATCTGCAATTAAGCCTCTCCCAGACCGCCGCCTCCAAAACCCCCAGTGTCTCGGTGTCGGTCAAGAACACCAGCCCTGACACTCCCTTGACGATCCTGAAGTGGAATTCTCCCCTTGACGAGGCCGCTCTCGGGTTGGGCCTAGTGTTAATCACGCCCGCCGGGGCGTCGGAGCCCGTCCGCATCGACGCCGTCAAGCTTACCCGCAAGATGCCACCCAGTGCCGACTCCCTAGTAACGCTGCTTCCCGGTGAGAGCGTAAGCAATGTTATCGAGTTGCGCCAGCCGAGGGTCCCAGAAGATGTGTTGAAGGCAGGCGAGGCGAAGGTAATGATGAAAGGGAGGTGGATGGCTATTTGGCCCGGACTAACCACGAAAGATTTGTTGCAGCAGCCGGAGAAGCTGCAGTCTGTCGGCGCTGGTGCTGGTGGTTCGTTGACAGGGGATTGGAAGACTGAGACGGTGGGGGTTGGTCAGTAGCGAACTCGATATCTGAACTGCAGCTCATTCAATAAACGCAACCAACATGATTTGACTTCTCTTCTCTAATGGGACAACCGTTTCTTTGAGAGAATGACCTACTACATCACCCCCAATTGCAATTTGACGTTTCTTTGGCATAGATTTATGCCTGTCGAGACTCGAGAGTTCAAGCCCTGTTTTAAACAGTTGTGTCAAATTCCAGTTCGGTTGGACAAAACTCCTCTCTTAGAAGACCTTTCCTATTTCGCCCTGGCGGAACCGGTGTTGTTCATGAACTTCCAGAGCCCATTCAGTATGGGCGATTCAGTAGGTAGCGCTTAGCGTGTTACTTTAACTAGGAGAAGACTGATGAAGAACGCTAAACCTTTAACAAAGTAGATCTTAGTCTCTCTATTTGAGTAACGCGTTGCCTTATGTGCTACTCCCTAGTGTTTTAATGTTTATGCTGCTCATGCCGAGCCTTCCGGTGTTGATGATCCTTATCCGCAAAGTAACAGCGTGCTATAAGACTCTCGAAGAAGCTAGGAGGGAAGACTAAATACAGTTATCAGAGAGTATCTTTAAGGGGTGTTGGTTGAATAAAGTGTGGACTGTAGTTGTATGAGTACTGATATATGTAATTTACTTTCTCGCACTTGATTTGAATGTTCAGGTAGCTTCACACAGAGACGCATCAGAAGGAGCGGGAACTACATGTGAGACTGATTAATAAACCTGATTGGATCTATTACTTTTCTCTCTAATGTTAAGCTTACTGAAACAAATTCAGCTCTACCACCTTACGAAGCTCGGCATCGGTCGCTATGACATAAAAGTTCCGGGCCACTTAGATAATCGTGCAACCGATTTGTTATGTAGAGCGCAGTTTGCAAATTTCAAATGTAATCACCACACAGGCTTTCAGAATTAGATTAAGTGTTAGCTGAAGTATATAGCCCGCGTGTCTATTAATTACACCAGAAAGTACAAAAGGGTACATCAAAATCTTTCTTACAGCTCCATTCCATTAATTCACATCACTAACAACGACTCATATCACTGAAAACTACCCATACTACTTAAAACTACTCATCACTTAAAACTACTCACACTTGGATATTTCAATGCCTGCCACCGAGCTTACGGACGTTTCGGCAGTTGAAAACGCCCTCGGTTCAATCGACCCCAACAAGCCGGTTTACATGCTCAACATCCTGAAATTTCGCCCCGTCGCCGTTTACGATTCTTCTGCTCCCGCCGAAATCCTCTCCCTCCCAGCCTGCAGCGGCCAAGATGCGTGGCAACAACGCTACGTGCCTGCGTTTTTTGCCCTCCCGACGATGAAAGGCACTCGCGTGCCGTTCTCAGGCAAAATAGTTAGTAAGGTGCTCGGACTAGAGGATGACAATTGGGATGAAGTGGCTCTTGTGGAGTATGAGAACATTGGGGTTTTCAGAGATACAATCGCGAGCGAGGAGTACAAGCGATTGGTAGTGCCGCACCGGGTTGCCGCTCTAGCTGATGCGCGATTGTTCGCCTTGGAGTTTTCGGGTTCTATTTAAGTAGCGCTCAAAATCGGAAGAGCAGGACCAAAAGGTTATTTACATTAAGTCGACGCAGTGAAACCAATGTAAGTCGTTATACTTGAAAATTAACATGAATATCTCTGAGACTGAATACATAGATATCTAGGAAGACACTGAGAACCTTGTTTCATTCTTTCGGACAAGCTCAATGTGTATGAAACAGCATGACGGGTCACAGAGCTCGAAGCTCGAAGCTCAAAGCTCGAAGCTCAAAGCTTTCAAGCTAGCTCCAAGCGGGAACTTGTGGAAGAGTCTGGCTATTAGACCACCAGCTCCTCTTATCCTAAAGGCGTATGAGACATAATGTAAAAGAAAAGAATTGTAAAGGGTTTCATGGTTTGTTCCCCAGAAATGAAGGTTCATCGTTGCCTACTCCACTTCCAGCTTCAACTCACTGACAGCTTCAACCCACACGGCCCCACACCCCTGCGTGACCCTCCTTAGTCCCTAACTCCGCCAGCCGTCTCCAACGCCTTGTTGGCTAAGTGGTATAGCGCGTCACTAGTAATGACGAGATCGGGTGTTCGATTCACCCACGAGGCAACAACTCCTGACTATGCAGTCGACTATGCTTTTTTGCATTTTCTCACTCACGCACCTCTTTTTGCATGGCCATCGCCAAATACACAACCATCCACAAAATAAAGCTGTGCCTCTTCCTGCATAAAATGTCCCCCGGCCCAGCCCCGTCCACAGCCTCCCTCGCCCGTCACCTCCGTCTCCGAGCCGAAGCCACGCTCCCCCGGTCCGCCTCCTGTCTCAACCCCAGCCAACACACGCTCCCTCCCGGGACACATCGCAATCACCCACTCCAAAAAAGGAGGCAGACTCACAAGGGTGAACTGACTTAACTCCCGGCGCATTGTCTCTGCACCTCCCGTAGATACCCCTACCCCGTAAATTAAGACCGTTGAGCGAGACAAATCACACCGTCCGAAAGAAGCAATACCTCGGTCCCCTTCTCGTCATTCATCCCTTCCGCGCCCATGTGGAACCTGATATTTCCTTCTTCCACCCCGATCGAGACAAGAGTCCTGGTCCAGAACCCTCAGCCTCATCGCCGCCCAGCCCTCGGAACTCCCCGCCAGGGACCCGGATGGACCCCTGATCTTCACATCTGACATCACTCACCGCCAGAGGCAAGAAGCATAGACTTGAAATCATCACCAGATCTTTAACTGGTCTTATTTGACTCGGATCGATATTATACACATCGGCTCGTCATCATCTGCATGTTCCCCTTTTTCGTCTCCTCCGTCTTTCCGTCTTGATTCTTGGTCTTCTTCTCGCGTCCCCTGCTGATGAGCAGAGAGTTCGCAAGGGTCAAAACTTCCTCCCCAAACCAAGCGCAGGCGAAAAAAAATCAGTTGTGGGCGCCTTCTTTTTGGACTTCAAATCCCACTCGGCCCGCCCTTGTATGTTCCGTTCTTTATATGTAAAGTTGCTTTGGGGTATCTGTTGGTACACAAAAACGTGTGACAAAGGAAAACCGGTTTGTTTGCAGAAAATGAGCAGTCGCAGTGTTTCTACCCCCCCTTCTCGGGAGGAAAGATGATGCTTCGCCGATGATGTCGTTCCTTTCGTTGGAATGCCGAAAGGCCGAGTAGACACAAATGAGAAAATAGAAAACGCCTGGTTCCGACTAATCCTGTCTCCCGATGCAATGTTTGGTGATTTTGTGAAAGGAAAATGTTCCGTGAGTGGTGATGTTGTGTTGTGCGATGCCGCCGCAACGTCCAGGCCGCGACGGGAGACCCGGTCTGCTTAAAAGATTATGTTGTGTAGTTGGTATTGAAGGCGCTGCTATGAGCCCTCCGCGGGCAGCTCGATACCGCTATCGCGGTCCTGCGGCTCCTTGCTCCAGTTTGGCGTGAGACTCCTCGGGGATTCTACTGGACTGCCCGGCGCTGATGCTCCATCCTTGCGCTCCTCCTCATCCTCGTTGTCTCGCAGGTAAGATGGCTGGAGCACACGTGGTGGTAGCTTCACATCGCTCGGTTGGACCTTGTACTCGAGAGCCTTCTTGCCCTCCTTGATGAGCTCCTCCGTCCAGTTCAGGCACTTCTTGATGCTCTGATTGATCTTCTGGCTGTCAACAAGCAACTCTCTGTGCTTGGTGAGGTCCAGCTGAAGTCGCTTTTCGTCTCGTTTCCTCCTACGAGTGTCGCGCTCGGGGTCCGACTTGGCAGAGTCCGTTTCGTCAAGCTCTGATGACTCGAACATGGAATCCTCGAGGTCTTCTAAATCGCCCTCGCCCTCGGCCCCACCTTCACCTCCGGCTGCAACCTCTTCCTCCTCACTAAGGTCCGAAAGATCCAAAACACCTTCGATACCAAGGCCGGTGGTCGGCTCAGACGGCACCTCTGCTGGTGGCGCCGTGGGAGCCGAGGACAGACGGCCAGAGCGGGACAGTCTCTTGTACCTCCTCAATTCAGCCGTCTGTTTCCTGAGCTGCCTCTCGAGCGATCTGTTAATGGCCTCCAGGGAAGCGTTTGTAATCTCCAGATCCTGCACCTTGCGTTCCCTCCTAGCGTGCTTCACCATGTCGTTCAGAGGGTCGCCGTGGTTCGACCTGGTCGGGCTGTGGAGTTCATCCAAATCTCTGGAATCGTCGTCGTCATCGTCATCCTCCTCCTCCTCCCCCTCAGATTCGCTCAGCTCATCTGCTGCCTGCAATATCGACGCTATCGTGATCGGCTGGTTAGGGAAGAAGCTGGCCATTGTCGGAGACGACACTCCGGAGGGAGTCGGCGACTGAGAAGCCATAAACTGTGACATTATCATGGCATCGGTTGGTGCAGCGTCTGAGCCGACGTGGCTCGCCGGCCGGCTGTTGACATGGCTGGCTACCTGAGAGACGGCGTCCATGCTGATTTTGCGCTTGTGCATCGAAGGCGCCAGGGGTGGCGGGCTGGTCATCTGGGTCCGAGTCTGCGGTTGGCTATTGCTCTTAACCAATGGCGGAGCAGTTGGAGCTTGTATCGGCTTGTTGGGCGACATTGGTCGAGACACAAGCGACAAACCGCTTGCCGAGCCAGCTGAGTTCCTAGCCTTCTTTCTCGACTCTGCGATGGTCGGCCCCGTGCCTGAAGCTGCAGACGACGGCCTGAAGCCCGGAGCCAGATTTGGAGCTCCATTTGCATAAAAGAACTTGCTCTGCGGCGGCTCCGGCGTGGGCGCAAGTGTCGGTGATAATGACGGTGCAAGCGAGGGAGCGAGCATCGGCGTGAAGCCCACGCCAGCGGACGTGGGCCGATTCTTGTCTACGGCGCTGCCATTGGCGTACATGAAGGTGGAAGCTCGCTGTGGGGCTACAGGAGCAGCAGCAGGTTGCTTGGGCTGGGGAGGTGGCGCGGAGGGTTTGGCGTCGCTCGCATAGAAAAATTTGGAGTCGGCATCGTGGCGGTTGCCGACGGTGGAAGGGACAGGGCTGAAGGTGACGACCTGTCTCCTTACCGGCTCAGCCTGGAAAGTGGGCTGGTGATCCCAATCGTTGGTCCGGTCGGGGTTCGGTGTGCCGTTGGGGGTACTGTTATTGCTGTCGACGCGGGTCTGGCGATGACCAGATCGCGGAGTGATATTATTGCCCAGGAAGGGCGCAGGACTCGTCAGGTCGTCCTTGGGTCCTCCCCCAGTAGCGGCATGTAGAGTCGGGTGTTGGGTGTTGTTATTCGTATTATCGTTGCGGCGGCGGCCCAAGGGGGTTACGACGGAGGCTGGCTTCGCAGCAACTTTCGGGGTGAGGGGGGCTCGGTTCATTCCCTTTGCGGTGAGGGAGGGCATTCCCGGCTGGCGGGTAGTCGTGCTGCCCCCTTTGTCGTAGGGGGGCATTGTGGTGGGCGTGGGAGAGGCGGATGCAGAGGCGGATGCGGATGCGGGTGCGGAGGATGAGGTGGGTGATGGTGTTGGCGACGGCTTCGCTCGCGCAGCGTTGGCAGGACGAGAAGAGGGGTTCAGGACATTTTGGTCTCTGTTGCGGAGAGGAGAGCGCAAGCTGGAGGACAGTGCAGGTTGCTGTCGTCGGGCGGAGGCAGAACCCTGAGGGGAAGTAGCAGTAGTGTCCGCAGTGGTAGCCGCGTCGTTGTCGTCGGTGGTTGAGGTTGTGGTGGTGGTGGTGGTGGTATTATTGGAGGCGGTCGCAGGTGGTGATTGCGAAGAGGATGTTGTGTTTGGGTTTGGGTTTGGATTGGCAGTAGCACCAGCGGCGGCGGTTGGGTTGGCGGCTGTAGTGGTGGTGGAGTGGGAGTTTGATGTTTTGGTGGTGCCTGCGCCAATCGTGGTTACGGTCACAGTGCTTCTAGTGGTGGTAGCTGTGATGCGTGGCCGGGGCCCCGTTGCGGTTGGTGGGCCAGTGGCAGCAGTGCGAGTCGCAGTCGCAGCGCTAGTTCCAGCGGCAGCGGCAATCTTTGGTCTGCTGGTTGGAGTGTTGGTGGTGGTGTTGCCAGTGCCAATGCCAATGCCAGAGCCAGAGACAGACCTTCGCGTGGGCGTGCTAGCGGGATTATTTGTGGTTCGGGCTCGAATCTGGGCGACCGTGGGTTTGCGACCCGCGGTTGCTGGTGCTGGTGAGACGGGCCGCAAGGGCGTGGATGTTGGCGAGAGCAGCGCAGGTGAAGATGCCCTGGACGATGCTGTTGTTGATGTTGCTGAGGATAGGGCGGGGTTGCGGGTGGCGGGTGAGAGCGACGATGGCCTGATGTTTCTGTGAAGTCGGGATGGGTCGGGCTTCTTGGGCTTGTTCTTGGTGAGGTCTTCAGAAGCAGTCGACAGATTGTTGCAGCCGGCCGGCGTGTTGGCCGAGTTGAGCGAGCGCATTTTGGGCAGCGGTGGTGGACAGGTACTCCTGGGGTTCCTCCTCCGTCCTCGGCTTCTCACTGGCTACCATGGCCGGGAAACGGAAAACCACATTGGACGAACACGGGCGGTCCCTGCCTCTTCTTTCGTAGTCCTGCACTCCTTTCCCAGGTTTGGGTATCCCGGGAACGAGGCTGGAAAATGAAAACCTGCAAAAGATGTGCAATGAAAAATAGAAGGGAGCAGGGATGGGCGCGGTGGTCGACTGTCCAAGTGCCCAGTTTACCGGTGACGGTGGGCTTCGTGGAAAGTGGTTCGCAGGGCCTGCAATTCCGCTTGAGGCAGTCGACGACGATGCCGGTTCTCTCGTGTGTGCGGTGCGGTGCGGTGCGGTGCTTGTGTGTGTGACTGTGCCCGTCGTACTGGTGGCACAAGTGCTTGCTTGCTGCAGGTCGGGGGTGTGAGAGGGGGGTAGGGGAGGGGAGGGGTTCGTCGTCGGTGAGGCAAAAGGCGGTGATGGACCACTTCGCCGCTTCACCTATTCCAGCTTGGGGTCCCGTCTGGATAGGAGGTAAGAAAAAAAGGAGGCAATGTGCTTTGCAGCCCAAAGACCAAGCCCGAGGAAGGAAGCAAAAAAGGTTGTTGGTTTGTTGTCTCGCGCTTGTCTCTCTCAAACAGCGTTGACTCGACACGAAACGGTCCCCGATTGAAACATGCAGGTAGGTAGATGATCAACGGCGTAGCGGTGACACAGAGCAGGTACGGATAAGGTAGCAGCAGCAACCAACCGCGAACAGACGCGTCCAAGGTGTGCCGGAATAGGGAAACTCGGGAGGAGCAAAAAATCGAGACAGAGCACGAGTGATGAGAGGGTGACTGAGAGATTGGAATGGGCAGCAGCGGCGGCGGCGAGGGGGGGACGCAAGTTGAAGAATGTCATTCACGATTCCACGAAACGGGGGCGTCCAGTAGCAGCCCAGTTAGCCGCAAGCCTCAAAGTTGCATATTCGACTCCTCTCTCACGCTTGAACTTCACCGAGGATCCGTAAAAAAAGAGGAGAGCAGCAGGTAAACCTGGGAACGGGCATGGCAGATAATGCAATATGACATCCATTGGGCCATGTTATTCCTGGCGTGTTGTCATTCTTCGAAACCGCCCGTTGGATCCCCCTCATCTCGATTGGCATTTGTTTATTCATGCGTCGCAACCTGCACAAACCCACTCCACACGACACAAGACAACCAATCCGGGATATCTCAGAGGTCGGCCGTCGTGACATTTCGTCTTGTGTGCTGTGTGATTTGGTTCGAGAGGTGCAGTGTGCAGTGCTAGTCTCGAACTCTTGCCCGCCTTACGGATACCTACCCTTGGCCGTCACAAAACACCTTGGACAGGTATATCTGATATGAATGCAGCTTAGCGGAGACTCACAAGAAAATAAAAAAGGAAAAAAAAGGAAAAGAATATCGCCAAAGAGCGGGACAGGGGCGGCAGGGCGGAAACGATTCACATTCGGGAGGCATCGAAGGAGAGACGAAATGTCACCGCCGTCCTCCCCCCTTCGGACCCTTCCCAGTCTGCTTTATTTTTGTTTTGGGCCCTTGACAGCGTCCATCTCGTTTATTTTCCTCCTTCCCCCCCTTCCTCCCGTGATCCCGGGTTGTTGCCCGGCCGGGCCAAATTGAACGTGGGCACGCTAGCAGAACGTCGCGGTACGTACCTGTTTTCCCTTTCTTCGCGCCTTCCAAATCTCGTAGCGCGTCATTCCGCCCTCCGAGGCAACACTGAACCCCACCAAAAGGGGACCCCTGTCGCTTAGCAGCCGCCCATTATGGGAAAGCAACCTCTCCAGCTTCAATTGCAGGCCCCGCCTCCAGACAGCTGACCACTCACCGTGACCGTTGAACCCGCTGACAAAGACTGAAGACGCTCGCAGCGCAACGTTCGCCAAATCCCACCACGACGTCAACCTCAAACTACCTACCTGTCCAGACACTCAATCTACAAACGACGACCCATCCCAATTCTGTCGCGGCCCCTCACGGCCTCTGCCAACGCGACACCAACAAGGACAAGAAAAAATGGGCTACATCGGCGTCTCCCTCATCATCGCCTCCGTCGTCTGGGTCATCGTAGCCCCTCCGCCATGGATACACCCCTTCATGCCGCCCTTCCTCCTAAACTGGCGTCCCTCCCCATCCCTCCCGCCGCCGCCGCGCTCAAAGTCCCCGCCGAACGATGACAAGAACCCAAGAAACGGCACCGCCGCCCCCGATGAGCAAAAGCGCACCGCAGCCGCACCTGCCCCGCCATCCATCAACTTCCCCGAAGACCCCGACCCGGCACCGGCACCGACACCGAAGAACGACGCCCTCGCCATGCCCCCTCCTCCCACGATCATCCGCCGTCCGAACGCAGCAGCGGCCCCGGCCCCGACGCCGGCGATATCTGAGCCAGAGGAGGAACAAACAACACCCAAAGCCAACCCCTCCACCCCCGCCGGCCCAGCCGTCCCCTCCTTCTCCCTCAACGAGCCCTCCTCCACCGGCCTGACCACAACCGCGAACCCGACCCCGACGCTCGGCCTAGGAAGCATGCCGCCCCCTCCGGCACCCGGGCGCGGCAGCATGCCTCCTCCCCCGCCCCTCTTCAACACCCCCTCGACGACCTCCCTCCCAGGCCGCGGCAGCATGCCACCACCACCACCATCCTCCTCTACCTCCCGAGGTCCCGTCCCACCCCGCCTCGCCGCCTTCCCAGCCGCAAACTCCCCCCAACGCGCCCGCGGCCCCGTCCCCAACCGCGGCCCGGCCCCCTCGTCATCTTCATCCCTCGCTCCTCCACCAACACACTCCGCCAAACCCTCCAAACCAACCCGCAAAGTCATCCTCACCCCAGGCCACTCCCCGCTCGACTGGGCACGCATATCCGGCCCCAACTCCGACCTGCGCAACCTGCCCCCCTCCACGCCCTACCTCAAAGTCACACCCTCCATGCTCAAGAAGATGACCGGCCGCAAGGGCAAGGACGCCTGGATGGCCCTCGGCGGCCGCGTCTACAACATCACGCCCTACCTGCCGTACCACCCCGCCGGCGAGCCCGAGCTGCTCCGCGGCGCCGGACGAGACGGCACCAAGCTGTTCGGGGAGATCCATCCTTGGGTCAACTACGAGACTATGCTTGCGGCGTGTTTGGTTGGGCTGTTGGTGGACGAGGAAGAGGGCGCAAAGCCGAGCGCCATGGACGAGATGGATTAAACCCCTTCTTTTGCACATTTTAGAAGAGAGAGACAGGCACATACGGTTACTACGCTGTGTATTAACAGGTCGATCCTGCATACAGATACTGATAGAGTGATACCCCCATAATAGACGCACCGCTCATAGCGACCGCAATCATACAAACATCGCTAGTTGGCCTCCTCAACGTCGTTGTCAGCGTCGTTGTCCACGTTGTTGTCCACGTCGTTCTCGCTGGCCTTGTAGTCAACCATCTCAGCGTCGCCATCTGCGTCATTCTCGCCGGCCTTGCTACCCTCGCCGGCCCCGCTGGTGCGGCTTCTTGAACGCCTTCGCATTATGATTCCCTTTGAAACGTTGTTCCACTTGAACGACAGGCCGTCAGGATCAGCTTTGGGGCTATCTCAGCGTCTCCTAAACTTAAACTTCAGCCCGTCGTCGTCACTGTCGTCGCTGTCAGCCACCTCCCGAGGTTTCCTCGCCGCTCGAGTCTTCTTCGCAGGCGGTTCGTTGGCCGGAGCCTCAGGCGGCGCTGCTCTCTTCCCGCGCGTCGTTCTTTGACTTTGGCTAGTAGCCTGAGACTGTGTCGTCGTGGCGCGGGAGCTTCTCGATCGTGTTGGGGCGGGTTCTGGCTCGGGCTCGGCTGCAGACGACTCATCCTCTTCGTCACTGCTGACAATGCTAATTGTGCCGCGATCTTGAAGTGACACACGTCGCGAGGCGGCAGACTGGCCAGTACTCGTGCCACTCTTCTGACTAGTATTCCTGCCGCTTTTCTGGGTGTCGTTGCCTTTCTTCTTCTGACTGTCGTCCTCAAGCCAGTACTCATCGCCAATGCCATAATCCTTCTTCTTGACCTCTTTTAAAGGTACGATGACTTTCTGGCGCGGCCGTCCCGTGAGCTCGCCACGTGGTACGAAGCCTTTGAAGTTTTTGCGTCCATTCCAGGCAGGATTCCATCTGCCGCTCGCTACATCTTCCTCGTGAGTCCTGGTCGCCGGCCGTTGACGTACAGGCATGGCCACCGTGACGTGGTTCCGACCAATCTCTGCCAAGTCAAGGTCGGCTGGCAAATTGCGAAGGTCATCCTTTTCGGCCTTGGCGGCAGCCTCCAGTTCTTCACGTCGTTTGCGAGCGACTTCGAGATAATCAATCTCTTGCTTCACCTTCTTTGGCTTAGTGGCAGGCTTCGGCTCTGGAGCCTTTGAAGGTTCAGGCTCCTTTGGTCGAGGGTCTGGATCTTCTCCAGCCTCAATGCGCCGTCGCTTGGCTGCAGCTGCATTTGGGATAATATCATCCATGATGCTATCATCCTCTGCTGGAGGCCGCTTTCTCTGCGACCTCCTGGTTCTCGTTTCCCGTGACGATTCTGGGATTTCATCAAGTGCGGCCGCTTCTTGCGACACAAATAACCCCCCCTCGGTCTCCGGTTCAGCGTTGACAGGAGCGCTCTCTGGTTCTTTGGGGACCACAGGATCGTCGTCGTCGTCGTTATCGAATCCAGCAAAACGTCTGGTGGCTGCCCTTCGAACACGAGCTGGTCTCATTGGTGGAACAGACGGTGCAGATTCTTGGGGGGTATGTTGTGAAGCGGCGGGCTGGTCAACATCCATCGAGTCACTACTTGAAGCCTGCTGCGGTGTTGTGCGCGGAGGCTCCTGAGTAGGATCAATCTCTAGAGGCCGACGCAGAATACTGGCGTCTTTGACGAGAATCGCCTCAAGGAACTCGTTCTGCTCAATGGGCCTATGGTCCAGTCGGAGCGAGACTTGAGTGAAGAAGTCTGCATACCAGGCCATCGCATCACCTTTGCTGGGTGTGTAGCGGACAACGACAACACCTCGTCCCTCGCTGCCGTCTTCAAAACATCCAAGCCCTTTCTCGCCTGCTTCTGTTTTGACATACAGAATGAACTCGTCGACAGTAGTCGCGTTGGGAGTTACCTTTGTGTAAAGCGCCTTGCCCTTGCCGTTGATGATGGGGGCGCGAAGATTCTCAAATTGGCCCTTTTCGTAGAAAATGAATGTGTAACCCTCAAAGATATCGCGGCGGCCTTCGTCGGGGGCATATGCATCGTTGGGACGCTCAACAGGTTCGCCTCCACGTGGAGGCAAGTGACTCAAGGGGTCAGGCCAGGAGCTGTCGAAATTATCCTCCAGCGCACATATAGCTGTTGGCTCCGAGGTCGCGGCTGTAACAATCGCATCGACAAATGAGTCCGTCACGATGTATTTCCCGTTGACGAGAGCTTGAAGCCCCTTTGACGTATTACGCTTTTTTACCACCACGTGAGTCGTATGCTCAACATCGTATTCGGACGTAAGCTTGATATCCAGCTGCTCGATATCGGCTCGCAGTCGGGAGAAGGGGTCGGCTTGCATTTCGCGACTAGAGAAACTGAAGGTCAGCACCACCGGGTGCCACGTCAGCCTAGAAAATAGTCAGCAGCAGTTCAACACTTTGCGACAGAGTGCTGCCGTACCGGAAGACTTCTGTGCAACCGCCAATCTTAATCTCTGCCGTCGCTTCGGTCACCACGTGTTTCTCGCCCTTGAACTTGTGTCCATCGACCGTTGTGCCCGCCTTCGTGTTCAAGTCTTCGATCGTTATCGTCGACCGACTAGACAAAGCTTGCTGCGAATGCTATCAGCACAGTTAAATTATATATACGCGACCAGAACCCACGCTGTCGCCTTCGGGAACCTTGTCGACTTGTATCGTGATGTGCTTGCGCGAGATGGTCTTGTGGGCGATCGCGAGGGTTCCGGCTGCAGTCGTCAGCAACGTGAGTCATTCGGGAGTCAGAGGAAATAATCGCATACGCTCGACATTCGCGGATGTTCGGCCAAAGAGATACAGTTTTCCGGGGCGCAGCCAGATGCGCCGGCCTGTGATCAATCGCGTTAGCTTGTGTCGCAGGCAGCTCTCAGCAGGAAGCTCGATACGAACCCTCGAGCGCATTTCCCTCGTTGTCCAGCAGCCACATTGCGAAAGTAAGTATCTGATCCACGGGATAAAATGTTTGCAGATCGTTGCGCAATGGGAGGACTTTGTGGCGCGGGGATGAAGTTGGATGCTTGGCCTGCAAGGTGCTGGTGGGGAGAAGTTGCGCGACTGGTTGGATCGCGTTTGGACGTGCTCCTGCGGGAAGGTGACGCCTAATCACGTGGCCACTTTCCAGGCAACAGCACCTTTGAACCTGGCTCAATTGCACCTGAAAGGTTCCATCAAGGCTTTGTCTTTGCCACAGACGGCCATTGGACTTTCTCAAGTTCAGCTGTTGGAAGACTTGCGTTTGGTAGCCTACACGGCATTGTGGTTGAATCGACCGATTCGCTCCAGCCAACGGTGAGGTGAGAGCCACACTCTAATTACATCTAGTTTTATTCAAAATAAATAGAACACTATCGCCTATGTACTGCTATATCAACTCTTGGCATTGATGGCTTTGACAGTGCTCGCTGCCTCGGCTCCATCCCCAATGATGACACCTAGGATCCAGCAGTTGACCAAGAAAAACCCCACCGAGGAGGCAAAGAGGCCTGGGAAGAATGTACTGTATCCCAAAAACTCGAGTTGGAATCCCTGCTGCAGCCATGCAGCCTGAGAAACGACCCATAGGCCCAGCGCAGTCACTCCCAGCTTCGGGCTCTTCAGAAATGCCGAGTTGGGGAGGTAGAGCGGGAGGAAGACCATGTACCAGAGGAAGTATTGACTGGTGCAGACTTTGTTGAAGGTAACAAATGCAAAAGTTTGCGCCATCATTGAAGTTGCAAGATCCTTCTTGGCCACAACGAGAGGAATGAGGATAGTCGAGAGCAGAATCTGAGGGAAAAACGCCACAGACTCAATCTTGATCGTAGCTGTGGATGGCAGTGCCGAGTTGAGGTAGAGGAGAATGTTGTACGGGCTGAAGTTATGCCTGTGGTCTATCCTGGTGACGTGATGAAAGTAGGTATGCACCAAGAATGGGGTGCCGTAGCTGGAGCGTCTTAGCATGGCAGTCAAAGAGAGGTTAATCCAGAACTCACATTTCGAACATGGCAATGTTGAGACCCATGAATGTTGCAAGACTGACAACAGCCAGCTTGATCCTCTCCGGATTCAAGAAGTTGACGACGGCTTGGGGCAGAGACTTCACACCCTCGGCGCTCTTTCGTCCGAGGGTCTCGTCATCCATCCACCAGACGATCGCCGGTGCGTAGATGAACGGGTAGATCTTGAAATGCACCCCGAAGCCGAGTAGCAGACCGGCCAATGCCGTCCGTTTCTCCAGAACGGCCCATAGGAGTGCCATCACCATCACGCCGAGCAGACCCTCGGAGCTTCCCCTCGTGCTGATTGTCGCAACCATGGGGTTGAGAAGCCAGATGCTTGCAAACTTCAGAGCCCTTCCTTCATCGACGCCGCGGCTCTTCAGAATGCGCACAATCAGCCATCCCGCCAAAAGATCCGCCACAGCAAAGACCGCTTTCCCGAATGAGAACCATCCATCCCAGGCGGTCGGAACGAGCATCCAGGCTAAGAGAGGCGTGTATCGGTAGGTCTCGCGGTCGTAAGGCGAGCGTCCCTGCGCGGTGAAGCGAGCGGCATCGGTGAAAACCAGATAATCGATATCGGTGTACTTGACTGCCGAGTTGGCGTCTTGCCAGAGACCGTAAAAGAGCATGCCGACGCGGAGAAGCGCGGCGGCGCCGAAGAGCGGCACGGGCCGGAAGAGCGCATTGAGGCCGGCCATGGTTGGTTGGGCTTGGTGTTTCAATCCTCCCAGTAGTTGCGAGAAGATGTAACACTTTTACTCTGCCATTGAAAACCGTGCAATATTCGATCCCAGCGGCCGGGTTCCGATTTGTTGATGTCTCGTGGTTATTGAAGCTCCAAGTCGTAGCTTCACAGTGTTCCCCTTCCCAACTGGGGAAATTTGAGTGACGTGGGCACAACTGGCAAGCCCCTGGCTGTCGCAGAGGCTCGCACCCGCCGCTATGGACCCACACCCGGGGGTTTTGCTCCAATCAACCCCACCATCAATTCTGACCCTGTGCATCAACCATCAAACTGCATCACCGACTTCATCGCGGGGCACTCTATCAACTGGATCTCATCCATCGCTGCAACAAACTCACGATGTCTAAGCGCGATCGTGACGGAAACATGCGGTCCAATGAGGCCAAGCAGAAGCCCGCGGCACCTGTGACGCAGTTCACACCCATGTTCACCAAATTCCGCGATGAGCTGGACGAGCACCACGACCGGAGAGAGCGCATCATCAAGGCCTCCAGAGACGTCACTGCTTTGAGCAAAAAGATGTAAGTTTTCATTCTGTCTTACTCTAAAGTATACGGAATGGAATGGCTAACAATCAAGTAGAATTTTCACCTGCCAAAGGTATGCCTCGCCCCTGCACATCCAACCCCAACAGTGCATCACTGACACGACACAGGGTCAACAAGCTCGGTGAACTCCCAAACTTCGCACAGAAGGAGCTCAACACCCGCATGGAAGAGATCAAGACCCACCTCACCTCAATCGAGGGCGACATTCAGGGCATCAACCGCTACCGCTACGCCTACTCCCTTCGCTGCCTCGAGGAACTTGTCGAGGCCCTCTCCTTCACCCACTACCTGCGCACCCAGACCCTCATCAGCCCAGATGACACAGCAGCCGCGGTCCCTGCAAACGTGCCTCTGACAGAGAACGACTACATGTACGGCCTCTTCGACCTGTTTGGCGAGATGATGCGCTTCGCCACCGTCACGACGGCCCAAACGGGACAACTTGCCGGCGTCGAGGGCCGCAATATTCTGCAGGATATCCACGAGCTGAGCAGCTGCTTCGAAATCCTGCCCGAGATTCCGACCAGGGACTTCAGAGGAAAGATGGAGGTTATGAGGCAGTCGGTGCGCAAGGTGGAGAAGCTGGGCTACGGTCTGGCGATTCGCGGTACGGAAAGGCCAAAGGGCTGGGTTCCTGATATGAAGGAGGACTTTGACCCTTCGTCTCTGGAGTGAGGCAGATGACGCTTCCATTGGACCTTGTCACATTGATGTTCGACATGCATGACGACGTTAGAAGGGGATCATTTGCAGCCATTAGCCTTGGAGGCAGAGAGGATGTGTCCAAATTCCGAGATGAAAACCGACCCATCATGCTTTACATTCACAGCTTACCTTCCCAATGTTGCATGCCATCCAACTTATGGGATTTTCACGAAACTATGGTGAGATCCAGTCTGCGCCGCCTCATTTGATCAACCTCGCCACCGGCTCGGCGGCTCCTCGACATATCCACGACGTGAACGCTACTAATGAGATGACTGAGCCCTGCAATTACTTGATTTGCCGACTTAAACTTACGCTATGCCAATTCTAAGGTCCACATATCATTGAGTGTCAAAACGGGAAGAATTTGGAGCGTTCTTCTGGTTTTCTAATGCATTATTGCGCTATGTGAAGAATTGATTATAACAACATGATCGTACCATCTCAGTCATTTGTTCCATTCTCATATCCCAACCAAGCTCAGATGAAGTAAGTCGCTTAGTTGCACGTGGGGTTGTACGGCGTGTTAGGGTCGTAAGACACGCAGCGGCTGTTGCCGCAGATGGGAATGTAGTTGCAAATGACTGGCTTGGGGCCACAGCAATCGCTGTCCGCACTGCATCTGGCATAGAGTGCCTCGCATCGCTCTGCACATCATCGGGTCAATAACGAACTAAAGAGTGGTTGCGCGAATCCCTGCGGGGACGTCTTGACTTACTTTCAACTGCAAAAAGCGCACCCTCGTCATTGTTGGTAGAGGATGGCACCGCGGCCACGAGAGCGGCGAAAGCAAGAAGAGCAATCTTCAGAGTAGAAGGCATTTTAACAGCGTTGGGGGATGGTTGAATGATTGTATGTTGGATGTTGAAGAAGTGCGTCAGTGAAATGGTGCAAAGGGGCTCTTGTACAGCAACATATTTATAGAGGGATATGTGGTTGACTAGGATTGACGTAACTGCAGTGCTCCATGACTCTCAAGCAACCGCCAAGTCCTATTATCAGGGGAAGTGGGTTGTCGAGCGACCCAAGCCAAGGCCTCCTAGGCCAGCTTTGACTCCGACGCTGTCGTACTCCTCGGTTCAAGCCGAAACTGGTGGTCTGAAAACCTCTTATATTAAAGCGGTTCATTCTATCTCTCCGAGCCCACTACTTAAGCTTCCGAGGACAATCTCACACGGGACGACCGGGAATCCGTTCCTCAGCTCGGCGCCGACTTCGATTCCGTCGGCAATAAGTGAATGTTGCCATGCTCTCTCAATGCATTTGAAGAATACATTATGCTTTTGGAGAGGCATTGGTCCGTTGAAGGGGTCGCATCACTTTTGCAGACGAGAAAATTCACTTAATTCTTGGGCATATCGCAAGTCGTAACAGGCAGCGAGTCAGAGGCACCGTGGCACAGCACCGAGCTCACGAGTGCCGAAAGCCTCAGAACTGTGGGTCCAATCGAGTGCACAATCGGTCACTCATATAGTATATGTAAAGCATGTCCTGCCATTTAGCCCCCAAAGTCTCTTATTATTAGAAAGCATGATCTTATGGTGGGCTTCCCCGTACGAGTGGAAGACTCCGGATAAAACGGGTCCTCACAACAAACACGGCTGACATCTTGTGTATTCAACAGACGCTAGCCCACTCTCCATGTGAACTTCACGCGTCCGCGGACAGCGAGATTCAGCCCGCGGAGACTCCATTTCCCTTCTTTGGTGGAAGCCAGGCATGTTCTGACGTCTACCATGACTGAAGACTCATCCATCGAACGACAACGTTTGTTCATCGGCCTTTACACACAGGAACTTCAAAATGCACGAGTTTCTGCCTTTGGGGAGTGTTCGCCAACTCAGGTTCTAAAATTAACTCCTAACGTCACCAGTTTCTCAAGAAGAGGAATAGTGCAAGATCCTGCCGTGTCTGACGCACGCATGATGTGGCGGCGCAGTAGAAAAATCAATAGTCCGCTCCAACGCGGGACAGAGCCTGATCTGGAATGCAGGCAGACTGCTCCCAACAGATAGCTGATAACCCCCTTTGCCAGCCTGATCAAGCCCCTCGACCCCGCTTCCTTCCACGTCAGCTCTCCCTGGTATTTCAAATGGGCAGTATCTATCAAGGCAGATGGCCATGGCTTCTCCCTCGAAAGCTCATGAATCTCATACGCGACAATGGAAGTAATAGGCGGCGTCACCGCCGTGCTCCAGCTCGTTGTCGCTCTCTCGAAGACAGTGCAAGTTGCCAGCAGCGCGTATCATGATATTCGACGCATCGACGACAAGATTGAAGACTTTGAGTCGCAGCTCGAGGCTACGAGGTTTCATCTTAAGCTGCTGGAGAACTGCATCTCCAGCGGAACTTTTGGCGAGCACATCTGTCGGTACGCAGAGCTCGTCCCGGTAATTAAATCATGCGATCGGGCGTACACGCGGCTTTCCAACATCTTCGTCAAGATACACCGCGATAGATCATGGGCGACGTCCGTGAGGACGTACGCACGTTTTCAGCGTTATGATGATCAAATCCATGCCCTCAGGGGGCAGATCACAACTTGCATAGGGGCACTCCAACTTCCGGTCATAGTACATTCAGGGTAGGTCGTTTGTCTATCTCAATGGAAGTTTTAGACTGGGCAGCCTTCATCATTAACAAGGCGGCTTCATTCAGGTACAACGCAGCTGCGAGCAATAATCCGCTTGCGACAGCGAAGATTCCCATGTTGGTTGAAGATCTCGCCAAACGAATGCAGGAATTGGAGACGGCAACAACAGAACATCAGCAGGAATTGATGGCCCAAGAGCTACACATCCAGCAGACGAAATCCAAAAAGACTGAATACAATGATGCCAATGATTTCGGCAGCCATGAGGCACTGGCAGAGCCGAAAAAAGGATCACAAACTTCTTTCAGCACTCGGCAAGCTTCTATGGCTACTATGACATCTTCAGCAAATGCTACCGACCGCCTATCCCGCGTCAGCAGCACTCTGGTCGGACTCCAGCTAGAAGAGCTCCACGATACCAATGTGCAAGAGTCAGCTTCGAGAAAGACAAGTTATTCAGACCTGCAAATTGACATGGAGATGCTCGAAGAAACCCGCTCGATGATAATGGCAACCCAAGGACTGTGCGGGAGCATCAAAGACGCAGCCACAACCCTTGACTCCAAATCAATGTTGTCCGGCCCGTTGAACCCTCTTTCCCGCAATACGACGGTCCGCACTAGGCGAGGTCCTTATTCTGTTGCCCCCATAGAGGTAGACTTTGGCGAAATGCTGAGTGCCGGCCTGGCTTTCGGTCCATACATACACGGGGATAGGCACAGGCAAATCTCAGACTGGGCAATCGATGTCAACGGCGACGATGCCAGATCTCTATCCGACACCGCATCAACCCGAGCCGGAAGCATATCTACTGCGCCAATCTCAGAGGCTACTTCATTGACATCGAGAGCGACGGGCTTCAGCAGCCAAAGCCTTGCCGATGAACTCAACCAGCGACGGATCAAACACGCCGAGCAAATGATAGCGAGTGACCAATTCTCCAAGGCTATTCCGCATCTTGTTAGAGTTCTTGATGGCCAGCCTGGCTCTGAAAAGGAGCCTCGTCTGATCCGCATGCTTGCTAAAGCTCTGGGCGAAACGGATCCCAACAGCAAAGACGCCGACATTCTTTGCAAGAGGTATCCTAGTCTTGTTCTCCATCTCGACGCTCAACGCCTTGTGCAAGCGGAAATCCTCCTCGCGGAACCGAACCTTGGAGGGGTGGTTCGCTTACTTCAATCTTATGGGACGACGCAAGCTGAGGGTTTTGCGTACGACGAGGTCAACATCAACATCCGGCTTATCTTATCCACTGCCTTGGTTCAGCTTAGCCAGGCGGACGAAGCTCTCCTCATCTTGAATTCCCTTTTACAGAGGGAAGAGCTTGATCCAGCGCAAACGAGCGACGTCCACCGTTTGCTCGCCGAGACGTATGCCCTCAAGTCGGACCTGGACCATGCCAAATCTCATTGTATGCAAGCTATCGAACTCAACATGGAGGTTCGCGGCCGCGACGACGAGAGAACCCTCGCCTGTTTGTCGCTCATGGTAGACGTCTGTCGAAAAACCATGGACCCCGACGAAGATATTTGGAAGGATATGTTACCGGAGGGTCCCGAGCGAACTGTGAGAGCTTCAGCGTCCATTGGTGAAATTTCGGTGAGCTCTTCCAACCCGGCTCAGAGGCTTCACGCGTTATACCGGGATATGCTCGAGATGGCCACCACGGACGTGGGAGCGGCGGCTGACCTGGGCACCGATTTTCTGCGGAAGAACTATTACGTCGATGCCCTTTCTGCAAAATGGTATCCCAATCAGCCCAAACAAGCTTGTCAAGTCTGTTTCGACTGTATTCGACGGAACGTCATTGAGATGGTCAACATGAAAGCGTTGCCACTGACGCCTCAGACCCCGGATATGCTCTGCACATTCCACCAGAAACCTGCCGATACCTGGACCGAGTTCAAAGTATCAGGTGGCTCTTACTTGCCTTGCTATTCACTGTTGTCCTTCTTCTCCATAGCAGATCCGATACCCAGTCAATGGCCAGGGAGGAACGAGGCTTGCGGTTGCGTGAGAGAGATCGAATTCCTGCTGACGCTCGGAAGCCCTAATGATAGAATGCTCGGCGCTCTGGTCAATACGCCCGAGCAGTTCTTTGTGCCGCAGAGGAATGCGGACCAATCTGATCAGGCCAAACGTATTGTGCGAACACCACTGTGGATGGCTGCAACCTTTGGTCAGAAGGCGGTTGTTGAGTTTCTCCTATCCCTTGATGTCACGGACCAGAATCAGCTGTCGTGCGACGGGTTGCTTGCGTTCCCACAGTGCAATCCTCAGGGCCGGGAGATCGTCTCCAAGATCAACACATCCATGATCACTCTCATAAACAAGGTTTCGCAGAAACAGGCTCTGCAATTGTTGAGGGCGGCACATGGCATGTGGAGGTACGGCAGATTGCCAGTATACGAAGCCCTTCTTGAAAAGGGGGGCCCTGGGGCAGCCGACCAGCCCATGCAAATTCCAAACAACAAACGGTCGAGTACATCGTTGTTTGGTGTTTTTCGGGGATCCAAATCGCACGATTCTGATGAGCTGCTGCTGCCACCGGCGTGCGGTGTCGTACGAACCTGGGTTGACGGATCCGTCTCGAGATTCGACCCCTTGGCAGTGCTCCAGCTTCTCAAGAAGCATGGTGCCGACTTCAGAGCTACGGACGAAAAAGGGCGTACGGCATTCGACTTTGCACTCCGAGAGGCCAAGAAGTGTTTGAAAGAAAATGTCGTGTCAGGTTTGAAATATCTCGATGATAACCCGCCGCTCTTAAAGGCGTCTGGCATGAGTTCGGTGGCCTTAAGTCATATCAAAGTGGTGCAATATCTTCGTTCTGTACTATAGATTCCTTTACAGCCACTTTAGAGTAAGAGCAAGCTTGATGGGTGCAAAGTTACTGGTGGACACTCCATAGATCTGTTCCTTTGTAGATACAAATACATGTTTACAGCTTTGACCATTGGTTAATCACGTTTGCTTACTTTAATGCCGCATTTTCATACGTCTTCGGGCGCAAATTCTCGTGAACGCCTACCGATTATCCTGTGATCTCATCAATTTAATCGATTTCAGGACATGTTCCTCTTCGCTCCAGCGGCTTCCTACGGGAACAACAAGATGTACTTTCCGGAAATGTTGCGCAAATTTAGGTTTCTACCTTGACTCCGACCGGAAACAGTTTCCGTAGGACAGGAACAACACTACATCGCCATGCGGAGGCTCCGTAAAAGTTGCATCTAGGCAGCAAAAGCCTTGATGTCGACCTTCTGCACAACACGCTTGTAGAATTCCTTCGCAAAGTCTCGACTCCCTATCAACTCATCCCAATCGCCATCCAAGCACGCCACCACTGCTTCTTGATACGATGCTCCCATTCGATGCGCCAACCTCTCCCTCGCATCTTGTAGGAAAGCTTCTTTGATCTCCTGCGGCTTTAGGGGACCCAGTGCATCTCCCCGCTCGTACTTGATAACGTCGTCATAAATTTGCCTTGCTGTCTGCCACAGGCCAATTTCGAGGAGAACCACACCTAGCGAGTAGATGTCGTGCATCTTGCTGAAGCTGGTCCCTGGTAACCCATGCCGGTCTGGGTGGCGATACACGTCATAGTCGAGGTCGATAGCCTGCGGCGCCAGGCGCGTGATCCCAGCCAAGGGCCGCGAGAACTCAAAGTCTGTTAGGTAAGGGTTTGCAAAATCGCACCTATTCCCATCCGTAAGGAAGAAGAACTTGACCGCGTGCGCCCTGATGCTCTTGTGCAACCAGCCATCTGAATGAAAGGCACCGATGGCACCAGCCATGGTCTGCGCAACTAAAAATCGCTGCCTGAGCTCCAATTTGTATTTAGGCTGGAATTCACTGGTTGATATAAAATCATTGAGGCTTTTGGGCACACGGTTCGCTGTGTTGAGGGGATAATCAAAGAGAAACATGTACTGGGCCTTCTCGGCGTCCCAAGCGTATGAGTTGAACGGTAATGTACGGAATGAATGCTCGCCGGCAGTGCGAAGAAGCCGGGCGAGCTGCGGTCCATACAACTCCTTCATAGGCTGGATGGTGTTCTTGCTAGCATCAGTCTCAGGCTGTGTGGCGATTTGTTTGTACTCGACAAGGATTCTAGCCTCGGTAGCCTTGGCTTTTGCATCCTCGTATGGGATTTGGATAGTATTATCTTCGTCCGATGTTAGTCTTCATTGAAAACGACGTGCGAGGAAGCTTTCGAATGCTCCTACCGACGCAACTCTCACTGTGCTGCAGTTTATTACTCAGGTCATCGTTGGCGAGCTTGTTAAGCTCGACGTGGCCTTGAAAGATGTTGACCTGTACATCTTGATCACCATCGGCGCGAAGCCTATCCCGGAGGTTCTTGTGTTTGTCGTAGAAACCAAAGCCTTCCAGGAGAGGAGGAATCATATACTCAAGATTCTGATTCCACTTTTCAAACGCTTGCAGCGTTTCCTCTAGCTTGCTCCTCCTGAACACCCACCGCACACCTAGCGGAAGACTTTGGAAAGAAATCAGCTTCTTTGATGGCGGGGTTGTCTTCGTACCCCCCTTTGGGGAGCCTCTAAATGGCCACCATCTTGACTTGGCCAGAGCCTGTTCACCAGCCTCATCGTCGACGCTGGGCGCTATCTCAATTGCTTCATTCTCTCCATGGGAGTCATCGATCTCGAAAGAGTTGCCATATTTGAATTGAGGGCTTGAAGGCGAAAAGCGACGGTAGTCATCGTCAAGCAAGGCAGCGTGCTGGGTGTACTCGGCGAGGACCTTTTGAAGCTGCATCAACAGCTCTTTCACGGTGTTGAGATATTCCTAGAGCTGTTCAGTGACGTGCAGGAGATCTGAAAATTGCGATGACGAACATCAGGGACTGTCTTGAGCAGTTTCATATCCACTAAATTGTCATCGGCAGCGCGAAACAGTCGTGACAGATTCTTCAGGCGATAGATCTGGACGTTGTAGCGTGTCACAAGTTGAGACTGCTCCGCTTCATAACCTTTGATGGATTGGATCGTGTTCCTGATAAACTTCACCGTCAAATACGCATCCTTGAAGACGCTGACGACGCCAAGGGCTACACTGAAAGGCTCCATTTTCTGTGTTGAGGCAAGTTGAAATCTGGAGAGAAGTAAAATTTCGTGCCGCTTCCAGATACCCCTCATCTTGCTGCAGCCTGATTATCCAGTGGTCACACGTTGAGTGAAACATTGTTGCATGTATTGGTGCCTGATCTCCGAGGAATGATAATGTCTCGGCGTATATGCAGCTTGATTACATGTAGTCAAATTTGACAATGCAGCCGGATCAACTTTTCGTCTCCCTTCACCCACAAGCCATTCGTTTTCCACCGACCCAGAAGCCTTCAAGAGGATACCTGCCCAGATTCACATCGTCCATCTTTTTGACGCCGAAATGGACTGGAATGGCGCATCGGAAGAACCGCTCCTCAAAAGCTGCCGGGGCGGTCGCCGTCCCATTACCTTCAACCGAACCGGAAGGCGCGGGAGATTGAACGCTCTCATGGCCGACTCCTCAACTCTAGTTGGATCCTCCCTAGATTTCAGCACACGACATACGCAGGTTCTGCGGGAGGTCGGAGGTGAACCTATAGCTGTTCTCAATCGCCTCCTGAACACTTTACAAGAGAGCGGTATCCCTGGGCCGCAGCTCTTTCGCCTCCAGAGCGAATTCTCTGAGCCGCTTGGCGAAGGTAGCCAAGGAAACGTCCGCGGGCTCAATGCCGACGCCGCAGAGCGATACCAAGGTGCAGACAAGTCGATTCGAAAGAGCTGGCCGGCGGACCGCATCGCCATCAAGCAGCACCTGGAAAGAAAGGACGATCATGTCTACAAGAGCCCCCTCGATAAGGATCGCTTTGACAGGAACAATCTATCATCACGGTTTCGGGCTGCTGAGTGCGAGGTTTTAGCGCTAGCTCCTGGATTATTCCAAAACTCCCCTAATATTGTCAAACTTGTCGGCTGGGGCTTATGTCTCGATACCGCTGAGGATCCTACAAGCTCATGCTGCGGCGGGTTGCAGCTACCACTTCTAGTTTTTGAGCGTGCGGAGATGAACCTGGCCCAGTTCCTGAAGGAAGTATTCGCCACGTCCCGGGATGGACAAAGTGACGAGGCATGCCTGGAGGAAGGCCTCGGAGCAGCGAGTCAAACACGCCGCCCGCTGTCCTTGGCCGGACGCACCTGGAACTCTTTTCGTTCTTGGGTCCGCGCTAAGCAAGATGTCTATGGTGATGTCTATGGTCTTGTGCGGCTATTGTGCATCGATATTGGACAGGGTCTGAAAAGCCTCCATGGGAATAATTTCACGCATGGCGACTTAAAGCCTGACAACATTCTCGTTTTCAGGGAGGGGAGTGGGTGGAGAGCAAAGCTCTGTGACTTTGGATGCGCCATGGGACACGGCAACGATGTGTCCTCAACGCCGGACGACGCCGACAGGAACACAGATGCAGACCCGAAACTGAAGCGCAGACAACGCAGAACAATGTATTTGGGAACTCCTGGCTGGCTGCCATCCGATCGAGAAATCGCAGGTATTCGGGGGTTCGATGAACTGCGGCAGTGCGACCTGTACGTCTATGGCTTAATCGTCTGGAGCTCCTTCTGTCGACAAGGACAACCTCATCATGGCGATCCTAGACTGCAGGACATGCTGGAAGAAGTACGACAACTCACAGTCCCCACAAAACATCGGCTCTCATCTACCGTGTGCAAGCAGTGGATTGCATCCCAGGTAGAACAGGTACTGGAGGACACAATGAAGAAGCCCAAGCAACGGACCCTTGAACCATGGGCGCTTCTTCGTCCTCAAGCTTGGTGGAGACGAGAACAAGCAATTAATGTTGTCCACAATTCCAGAAAAGCTATTGATACAAAGGCACAAGGTTCACGTGGCAAGAAATTCCAATTGAGCCTCGAGATGAAAGAAAAGTATCATAAACTAGCTTGGTGGCTAGGCCATGATCAAGCTCTGAAGCAGGCAAGCCGCCACTCCGGCAATAATGCCGATGGCGACGATAGCAATACCAACACCGGACCGGCCTCATCCGTTACACTCGATCCGGATGACAACTGCCTCAGTACGAGATTGTTTCAAACCAAGAGACGGCGGGATGATTCGGAAAATCTTCATACTCGCATGATATTGGCGGTCCACAAACTGGGTATCGACCGCAAGAACCAATCTTATCGCCAAAATCTGTACGAACTTGCCCGGTTCCGTAGTCGCGTTCCCATGGAATGGTGGTGGGGTCCCGCGGTGTCGCCGGCGAGCAGAATCAACATCCTGGAGGACGTTTTGCAGTCAGTTTCGTCCATCGATATGCACACTCTGGCGTGGCTTTGTGCCGGTCCGATCGGAAGAGATGAAGTGAAGAGGCTAAACACACGACGCCTTACATGGTCAAGCATGTTGGAGTCGCATGTCTTGGACGAGTCTGAGAGACTAGACCGATTCCTCCTCCTGTTGCAGTTTGGTGCTCCGGTAGCATCCCATGCATCACGAGAAAGCCGCTTTCAAGAAGCTTCCTTCCAAGACGCACACCTTGATACCATATTTGTGCAGTTTATAAAGTCCTGCAGGCCAGCTGTCATGGTTGTTGTGTTAGGACAGATTTTCCAGCGGCTCAGAAGGGCGGGAAAGGAAGGCTTGGTCCCCGACGAGATATTGTACTATTTCGACCGGATGCTCCGCGGCAATCAACTGCAAGAAATCGTACATGATAGTCTAGCAGGTGCCACATCAGAAGCAGCGATGAAAGGAGTGCAGGGAATTTCCAAAGCCACGGAGCCATTGGTGCCGAAAACCTCAAGCGACTTACCGCCCGGGTGGACGGCGATGGAAGCCAAAGAGGATCGTAGTAAGTGCTACAAGGATGTATTTACACAATCAGTTACCCTTACAGAGCCGAGGATCAGCCCCCTCCGGCAGCGCCAGCTGACCGTCGGATTCCTTCACGAGCGTCGCCGGTTCTTTCAGCTGAGAAGGCCACACGACGAGGACGGCACATCCTGTCATGTGGATCTTCTTGCGTGTACGCGCGCTGGCTCCAGTCCGAAAGAGGACAGCGAATTGGCGCAAGATCTCGGGCAGCGCTTCCCGTACTACGATGAAGCTTGGTACGTGGCTGAATGGAGCACGGATCCTATGGGGGTCGACGTTTTGAAAACATTGAAAGATGATTGGGGAATTCGGACATTCACTTCCGGGCTGAGAGCACCCCGGATCAATGTTGGAAAGACTATCAGAGCTTTAGCACCCCGAATCGATGCTGGAAAGACTATCAAAGCTTTAGGAGTCATCATCATGGGAACACTATTGATTGTGTTCACCCTTGTTTTCAACTATAATATTGTCTTGATACTCCTCGTTGGAGGTCTCCTTATCATTTGGATAGGCATCATGAGCCGGGTTTGAGACACAGAAGACACGGCAGGAACATAGCAAGTGGCTGCCAACACGTCATAAACTTCAACAATTCATAGTTACAATCTTTTGCAAAGCTTTACCGTGCTAATGGGGTACCTTGAAGCAAGCAAACTCAGGCTTGGTGTTACAATTATTACCAGAAGTAGATGAAAGGATCGAGGAATGAGTCTCAACTTAGGGCTGCGAGTGCTTATCTAAAATGACCGCATATTGAACTTCCAGCAGCACCGTCAGCGAGCATAATATCCATGAGTATGCGCGATACACAGCTCACCTAGCCGGTGATTCCTACTCGCGCTCGGAGGACTACGGGCGAAGAGGGACGCGCGGCGTTCGATTTTGCATTCCGAAGGGCGAGGAAATATTCTAAAGTGTCGTATGAAGTTTGAACTATCTCGATGATAACCCACCACTCACGAAGGCGCTTGGTATGGGCTCGATAGTGCTTCTAAGTTGTATGAAAGTGGTGGGATATGTTCGTGCAATGATTTAGAGTGCTTTGCAGCAGTTTTAGAATGGGTTCTCTGTGTACAAATTGATATTGATGAATACCCAAGACATTTCTTTCATCTGTTTGGAATGGATATACGTAAGTACATATGGTTTGGATAATGCCTTACCTTTTCTTACCTTCTCATCGACTGCCACAAGACGCTAGAAAACCCTTAACCAAATTTTATGCCTAGTTTAGAGAATATGAGTGTTTTGATTGGGAAAAGAGTTCCTTAGCGTCGCTCATTGTATGCTAATTGGCTTTTTCGCAGTGGGGGGTTCCGACGTCTTACGGCAGTCGAAGGGATAACGCCGCGTTTTCACACGTTCTAAACGTCATTTTCTCGTGAACGCCCACCCTTTACCTAGGTGTTCACCACATGGATAGACCCTTCTTCTACAACAGATCCAGCCGATTCGTTGGCCATCCCCTTGACTGTACAATATCCTCTAGCTCGGTCTTTGGCTGGATGTATGGCTTGATTGCAGTTCGTGCTTGAGTCCTTTGCTCGAAAGCATATGCTATGCTTATCAACTTCTCCTCGCTGAACGCTGCTCCAGCAAAACCAATACCAAACGGCAAGTTCGGTGCTAAGACATCAAGATTGCCGAGGTCGTCCTTCACAATCGGTGTGTCATCCGGATGCCGTCCGAAAGGAACAGTTATGACCGGCGTGCCCAGAAGCGCCGCGGGAGCCAGGATATATCTCGTTGGAAGCACCAGAGCATCGAGTGAATGGTTCTTCAAGGCCCCAGCGTATCCCAGTGGACCAGCAAGATACTGTCTCTCGGTGTAAAGCTCCCAGAAGAGGGGATCTGTGTTTCGAACGCCTCTGACAAGTTCTCTATCCCAGACTTCGGTGTTATGCTCCGGATAGCCTTCGCGTGGGTCGCCTTGGGTCCAGTTTCGAAGTTCGGCGACTGTGGTAATGTTGTAGGGGTTGTAGGTGAGCTTTGCAAAGTATTCTTCGAGGTTGACGAGAAAGTCTGCACCCATGACCTGGCTAGACAGGTTGAGTAGACGCGTAACATGGTCACCCGCGGGAAGCCATATGTCGTCGACGATTTCAGCTCCAGCAGATCTCAAAGTGTCTACCGCAGAGTCAAAGACCGAGATAGAGTAGTTGGTATTTGGCCAAGGTGTGTCTTTGAACAGATGTCTCGGGATACCAATTCGTTTCCCCTGGAGACCTGTGTCGACACATGCCGCAGCGTAGTCTGGCGTCTTGGTAAACGGTATGGCCGAAGTGTAGTTGTCTTGGGGATCCGGTCCTGTGATGGCTGCTAGTAAATACGCGGCATCCTTCACGGTACGTGCCATTGGACCGACCACGTCCTGGTGCTCAGTAATGGGTATGACGAGGTGCCGTGAGACGAGACCGAGAGTGGGTTTGATCCCCACGAGATTGGAGACGTCGCAAGGCATAGTAATCGACCCCAGAGTCTCCGTTCCAAGTGAAGCCCACGCGAGACCGATGGAAGATGCGATACCACTTCCTGAGGAGGACTCCAATGGATCTTGGTTTGGATAGTACGCCCCGATCGGCTGGCCCCCCCGAGCAGACCATCCAGCGCTGGAGTTAGTACCCCGGCAAGTCGCCCATTGGGCCATGGTGGCCTTGCCAAGAATGACGGCACCGGCTCTGCGGAGCTTGGCCGCTACAGTACTGTCTTCGCCGACTTTTGCGCCAACGAGCGCGAAAGAGCCAGCAGTGTTGTTCATCTTGTCGTTGGTCGCGATGTTGTCCTTCAGAAGGACTGGGATGCCGTGTAGAGGCCCAAGCAGCGGCTCGCCTTGCGCCCGAGCTTGGTCCAGAGAAGCAGCGATAGAGACTGCATCGGGGTTGATCTCAGCGACGGCACGAAGGTCATCGTTCACCTCCTCAATGCGAGCGACGTAGGCATTCACCAAGTCAACGCTAGTGAAGAGGCCGCTGTCGAGCCCTTGGCGTAGGTCATCTAGAGTTGCGTCCAGAAGGGGCGGGAAATTGGCAGTCGAGGGTTCGCGGCAGAACGAAGCTGCATACACCGAACATAAAAGACGTAAGACGGCCTTGGCAAGCCAAGATGATGCCATGTTGTTGGTGTTATTCAAGCGCAACTGATGTGAGATTTGATCTCACGAACCACTAACGCATTCCGATGTCAGAGAATGCCTCGTGGCGCAGATGTAGCCGTGATATTCATGGACGCGTTCTTCAGGGCTGACACCAGCCTCAAATAGGTTCGGAGGATTGCAACCCCGGTCAGCAATCTCGTGTCATTCAACAAGGGGATTCGTGCGATTAGTGGGGTATTTGTCTCACTTGCATATGAATGTAGCTGCATTATCTAGCTAGAACGTTCAACAGCTGAGTCTTGATAAGTTGCTTGAGATCAAAATACAACCCTGAGAGCCGCCGATGGGCACTCGGTATGCATGTTCGGAGGAAACTCCGGAATCAGTGGGGCTCTTCTCGGACCGGCTCCGGATTTGGGGTAATAGTCTAAGCACTCGGATCGGCAGCAACCCGGCTTGCCCGTCACTCACCACTTCACCGGATGATATTGAGACTGCTGCAATACCATGGTTTTACGAGCATCCTTTTTACAAGCGATATGCGCCCCGCTGACCAAGAAGAGTCAGCGGTCAGCTCCACAGTGTATTCGCTGGCAATTGCTGAGCGGCTGGATGCGCTCGCTTACGCCTTTCCTGGGGTGGTAAGCAAGCCCGACAGCGCGTTCTTGAGAACCTCGTGTCGTCCTCCATTTAAATATCATGAGATCCAATTTCAGATGCGTTTTTCAAAGCAAGATTCCGCCACCGTACGGACTGGTTTGAGACGTGTGGTACAAAGCGCTCACTAAGCTCGAGCGCTTCCCGCCCCTGAAGCGTGGGGAAGTCCGGCATTCCGATACTAGCGCCCGTTGAGAGTTCGCAACCGGACAGGATGTTGAACCAGATTTACAACTTCTTCTTGAAAGAAGACGTCGAAACAGAGATCAAACGAACGCTCGTTCAACTGAACCTGTCTCCACTCATGGCGGAACACACTCCTGCGGAGCCCACCGGTCTCCCTCCTCGCAAGGGTATGCTTCTAGATCTCGTCTCCAATTTGGTTCTCTCGGTCTAACATCTCCCAGTTGACACATTCACCGGAGACGTGATCCATCATGACACATACCCAGGAATCAACCCACTCACTTCATCAGACTGCACCGGCAAAGCGGTTCTCATCACTGGTGCCAGCAAGGGACTGGGCAGAGCCATTGCGATCGGCTACGCCGAAGCCGGCGCATCTCACATTGCAGTAGCTGCTCGATCAGACGTCTCTTCCACTGTCACTGCTGTCCGTGAAGCGGCAAAGAACGCTGGGCGAGATGAGCCTACGGTTTTTGCGCTCGAGATGGACGTCAGTGACATGACCAGCGTAAGAGCGGCAGCGGAGAGGCTAACAACCGAATGGAGGCGGCTGGACATCTTGGTCAACAACGCCGGCTACATGGCCCCATTCAACCTGCTGCTGGACACGGATGATGACGAGTACATGAAAGCCTGGGATGTTAATTATTGGGGCACGTACAGAGTCACAAAAGCGTTCTTGCCTTTGATGCTCAAGGGCGGCGATAAGACAATCGTCAACATGTCTTCGGTCGCAGCGCACTTCATGGGGGCCGGCGGTGGTGCATACCATGTCTCAAAGTTCGCCCTCATCCGGTTTACCGAGTTTGTTCAGGATGAGTATGGTGATCAGGTACGTCTCATACATACCAATTCTCTATGTAATACGGCCGAAACTAACGATACTACAACCCGTAGGGTGTTCTCGCGTTCTCCATCCACCCTGGTGGTATTCCGACTGATCTGTCATCAAACCTACCCGAGAAGCTGCAATGTAAGAAGCTCGATTCTCCATATCTTAACGGAATCCGCTGACGTCAGAGTAGTCAGGATGACCGATACTCCGGAGCTAGCCGCCCATTCCATCCCCTATCTTACTAGTAAGAAGAGGGAGTGGCTCGGTGGAAGATGGCTAAGCTGCATGTGGGATATGCCAAAGCTGATGACTATGGAGAAAGAAGTCGTGGAGAATAATCTGTTGAAGTTCAAGTGCATGGGCTTGTAAGATGTGGCTAAGTCAAGTAGGGTGTTGGTATTTGAGGGGCGCAAGAAATAACTAGAAGCTTTGACGATTTCGGAACGTAAATGAGATGATACCAGTCCTCCATTTTAATGTCTCGAGCTTGGATTTGGATTAATCACCGATTCTACGATGAGTGGTACTCGTAGCACACTCCACTGCAGTTCACATCCAACACTCGGACTTAGTTCCAGGGCTAGTGGCTTGTAGATTCGCGACTTCGCGGGGCTACGAGGTCCGATTCTCTTGAGGACCGAATCCCAAGTACTACTGGCTTGTGAGATCGGATTTCAGATGGCCGCATTTTTGAAATTATTAAGCCTGCTCAGAAGGCCCAATAGTTGGGCATGTCAGCATTGTCTCGCTTGGCTGCATGTCATATTAGACAGCCGAGCCGCAGTGCCGTCTGGGCCTTGGCGAGGCATTCAAAAACAACATCAGGCTGCGTGCGGCTCTTCACACACCAGCCGCTCACGAGCATCAACAAGTAAACGTTGCTAAGGTTTGGTATCCCGAATGTTGAAAACTTCCCATCGCTTATTTTCAGCTAGAACTCGGCATGTTCAGATCAAAAGGCCGGACTCACGATGTGCAGGGCTCTCGGCGTGAGCGAGGGATCTTCACCCTCCCAGCCGGCCCACGGTGGCAGCGAGATGCACGATTGCTTGGTATGTTCCCCCTTTCAGGTACTTCATATCCGCCCGGAACCAAGACTAATTGTATGGCCGTTAAAGGGAATGCAACTACCAGCGAGTCCCAGCACGCGGCAGGGCCTGCGGGACAACCGGAAGAAGAACAACCTGTCATAGCGGAGCGATTTTGGGTTCGATGGCTAAGAATGGTCTATATGACTTTCGTTTATAAGCCGATCAAATCGTTGTTATGGATCATGAAACCTCTCGTGGTCTATGTTCTTGAACTGCTCGAAAGTTTCAGCTCAGTTGCAGCGGCACCGCTAGCTATTTTCATGATGGCATGGGTCTTTATCGGGCTTCCTTGGCTGATTAGCACAGGCGTGCTTTAGAATGATAGAGTGTTTTGAATGATAATGAGGCTACATAGGTAGTAGAAAGTCTCAACCCTTCGGAACGTCACGTTTCCTTAGCTTTGGTCAGTGCTAAATTCATACTTGCTCATTCAAGTCTCGTCGACTTCCGATGCAGTCAAAGAAATCCACGTATGAGACTGGGCCTCCAACTAAGTCTTCTAGTCGTGAGCTGCCAACTTAATCAACCTTCGGTGTTTCACAGAGTTCGAATGGGACAGCTCTCTTGCCAATTCAAACTGCATACCGAGTCCAAATTGCCACATCACACTAAGTGTAAAGTCAACGTCTTTAAAGCCAGTTCCATGCTGTCTCTGGGAGCGGTTCAAAATAGGACATGAATGATTCAATCGGATTTCCAATGCTTGGAGAGAATCGCTATTAGGTAGCTTTTGGGCATAATCATAACTTGGACACAAAAACCACCCTTATCAATAGACCCCCTCGTTCCGATCTCCACGTCAAGGCCTCTAATGTGTCTACGGGTGCTGAGTCCTACGCTGGGTGCAAGTAGCGTGCTAGAGAATTGAATGGAACACGACCTGAAGCCTGTATGTCCTACAGGAATACCAACCTGAAATTAGAAAGTGCAGCCTAACAACACAGCCTGACCATTATGTTTCAGTCGCAACGATCCTCCTGTCGTTCTGGCAAAATGTCCCGCTGCATCTTTCGTCCAGAGGCACTCATCCACACACATATGTGCTAGGGCTGTAAGAATGTGCGCTGTGAGTGGTTCAACCGGGTCCAGACGAGCATATTTACAGGGGCCAAATACCGAAGCGAGTCTTGGCGGCTGCCTTGCACACCCCTACATTTTGCTGGTTACATTCAACGACAGGCGCGCTGTTTGATTCGACGCCTGCTTGCTTCTCAAAGGATCCTTCCGCTGCTTATGTAGATCATCGTCTGGTGTGATGGAGCACGAAATCAGCAGAACGCAAGCTAAAAGCCTCAGCACCTCCTCGCCAAGTCGAGGCTGGAGTTTCTCAATGTCGACACCGACTTGGGCATAGTGCTGTGAGTTGAAGGTATTCGAAATGGCGTTCAACCTTCGTCCGAGTTCGAGGGACCCCTCACCGCAATCTCAAATGAGAGACCAGCAGTACAGCGTCTCACCGGTCTCGCCAAATCTGTCCCGGCGCACATCGGAGACGCGACTGGGGCTAACTGATGCGGAGAGGCCGTCATCGGAAAGCCGCGTCAAGCGCGCCGGCGGCGCTGAGGCCCAAGTTGCTGAAGTCAACGACCCGCTAGTGTCTGTTGATGGGCAGAATCAGACAAGATCGTACAAGCCCGTTGCCACGGATGACCAGGCCAACTGCAACATCTCAGGCCGCAAAAACTACAATGCGACGGCGCCTACCATCTTTGCCGACTTCGCCGTCGTTGTCTTGCCGTTGGCCGTCATCGTCTTCATCGTGCTAGTATGGCGCCTCGACGGCTCGCAAGTTGGAGACGACCTCTCAGCCTGGGAAAACGCAATCACCGTGGTATGTAGAGTCGGCGCCACGATTACCAAAGAAGAATCAACTCCCGGGACGCTCATGCTGACAATTTCTAACATAGCTTGCCACGGCATTCCCTATTCTATTTGCGTCGATTATTGGCCGTTTGATGTCAGAGGCTGCGAGGTGGAAGCTTGAGAAGGGAGGAACCATGGGGTTCCTTGAACAGCTCATGGGCAGCAGAACCGTTGGCTCAACTGTGATCACTCTCTTCCAACTCCGGACGTTGAATTACGTCGCTATTGGACTGTTCCTCGTCTGGGCGTGTTCACCCCTAGGAGCACAAGCCTTTCTGCGCATGATGGATACGAGTCTTGTACCCGATCCGAGTCCCGTGGATATAGCCTATTTCGACACGCAAGCGCCGCTTGCCGATGGGGTATCGTCAGGACAGGGTAGCAGTGTCGTCGACAGTCTTAACAGACCGAAGCTTGCGAGTCTGGCAACATTGTACACGATCCTCGTAGGAACACCGAAAGCGAACAAAATCGACGCCATGGACCTGTGGGGGAACGTGCGAATCCCTTACTTGAGTGCGGATGCAGACAGCACGTGGAGAAACATCTCGAACAACCCTGAAGAGGTCGAATACTCGTCTTTGGCCGGCGTTCCAGTTCACTATGCTGGAACTGGAAACGCAACTTTCTCTCTGGAGTCGAGCTACATCCGGCTCGTGTGCCCAAACGCCACCAAATTCCCCGCCTCGGATATTGCCAAGGGAACTGCAAACAGGACGGCCAAGGCCAACGTGACGACCGACTATATGACAAAGGAATACCCTAATGGAACATGGCGAGGATATGACTACCAGCGAGGATCCGGGGGCTACATCTCAACTCAATGGGGAATCGCCATTGACAGGTTTGTTGACCTGTACTGGATAACCCATGGAAAGGAGGGGCAGGGATGGGACTGGATGCCAGCGTATGCAGATACCGGAAGTCTGGCTATGTTTTCCAACGAGACCGGAATCATCGTAGGTCCGACGAGATTTCTGCTCCGAATGGCTCTAGCCCAATCTCAAATCACCAAGAAGAACCGCGACAACCTGGAGATTAGTTGCGACATCACGCAGAAGTACGTCGAGTCTCGCGTCAGCTGCTCATTTCTCGCCGGGCAGCGATCTTGCCGAGTAATCGAGCAGCGATTGTCACAAAAGACCCATGCGCCGGAGGAAATCACCCAGCTATCCTTTCCTCGATCTTTCGACTTCTTCGCCGGCGAGATGCCCGTCGCCACGGGCCGAGACATGACCGGCTTCATCGATCCGACTTTGTACTATCTCAAAGACCCGACCTACGAGAATATCTCGTCTGGCACGGCAGTCTTGATGGACGAGCTCGACACCTCGAAAGTTGGCGCACGCTTTGGACAGCTGCTTAACACGTATCTGACCCTTAGCCAAGTTTCCAGCACCATCGCCAACACCAGCGCCGAAGCAGATGCCGTTTTCCAGCCCAATGTCACCTTCACCGGGGAGTCATCGACTCTGATGGAGACATATGTCATCTCTAAGCTATGGATATCACTCTGCTTGTTGTCCGCGGTCGTTCTTCTGGCTGGAGGTATTCTCAGCGTTGTGTTCATCCACTTGACCCACGGCCCTGAGATTCTCGGCTATGTCTCCATGACGATCCGGAACTCCAAGTACATTGATCTGCCGTCAAGTGCAACTTGGCTGGATGGCTCGGAGCTGACTAACGAGCTGAAGAAGTTAAGGATACGGTACGGCTTCATTCGTGACGAATCGAGGCAGCCGATTATGGCCGTCGGCCATGAAGAGGAAACCGCTCGGATCAAAGATGTTCTAGCTAGGAAGTAGATGATGACGGAATGAGATGATTAGGGTAACTGCGATGAACTTGGATTCCTTTCTAGTGCATGTGACCCGTGATTCAACAGCTGTCTGGCTCCTGCGTTCCGGCTTTGGGCCTTGATGTGGGAAGGCGGTGCCGGCTTCACAAGTCGGAATCGGGGAAAGAACCACTGTCAACTCGCAGGACAGCACCTTTCCCGAACGCACGACTGCTACTTGTCCATTTTCAATGTCATGATTACTCTCCCCCGAGCGTCAACAAGTCTTCCACGAACATCGACAAGTCTTTCACGAACATTTACAAGTCTAATTAACACTGCGTCACCACATTATCTCCCCTAACAGTCTCCATTCCCCATCAGCATCATCTCGTCTGGTTAGCACAAGAACATCTCAAAATGCCTCCTGGCGCCTCCAACTCCGAACAGGGTGGCACGAACAGGCCACCTGGTTCTCCTCGGCCACGTCAACTTACCTCGCCCTCCGACTTAGATTCGCCAGCTCCATTTGATGCTCAAGCATCAACTTCCCAGCAGACAGGCGCAAGTAGACCTCTAGCTTCACCACAGTCACTTCGCTCGTCATACGCGTCAACCATCGGGGACCAGCCCGGCTCTCCTACTCTACGATCATTTCCCGAACTACCGCACAGTAGACCTACTGGTTCGCCTGGACCAGCTGTTGCTCAACCATCAACTCCCCAGCAGACGGGCGCGAGTGGAACTCTCGCTGCACCGCGGCCACTTCGACCGTCATACGCTTCAATCCTCAGGGATCGGCGTGCCTCGTCTTCTCCTTCCCCAAGACCAACTCGCGAACTACCACACAGTGGACTTACTGCTTCGCCTGGACCAGATATTCCGTCCTCGCCACCGATAGTTCAGGGTCGATTGCCTCGCCTCGGATGGTTTTCGAGGCCATCTCCACTTCTGAACGGCATGAATAGATCTCCCGGGTTAGGCGATCGATCACCTATGCTTCCTCCTCTGAACGGCATGAACAGATCTCCCGGCTTGGGCGGTCGATCACCTATGCTTCCTCCTCCTCAGAGATCAACCCCTGATCCAGCTGGTCTCAGACCTCCTGGCTCTCCCCGGCCGGAACGTCTGACGTCTCCGTCGAGCTTCAGCAGTGAAGCAGCCTTCTTTCACCCTCTTCCAACGTCAGCCCTCGAGGAGTCGCTCCATCCGGCACGCCCTTCGTCTCGACGAGACTCCTACGAGCTACCGCCCTTGATTCGTCCTCACACATCGACGCATGCCACCACCAATGACAATGTACCGATCGCCTCCGCCCGGAACCATGCAGCACAGGGCATACCTGCGTCGAACCCGCAGGGAGCTTCACAGGATGCTATGGACTGGAGGTCTGACTTTGACGTTACAGTCGACGACATCAACCGCTCGGGAACAGGAGATACACAACAGCAGACCCAAACTCAACAACGCCAGGACGATTCACACATGTCTTCGAGGTCTCCACCACCTCGTCCCGTTTCAAGATCTCCTTCTCCACCCGCGAGCAACCAGACCGGTTCCCGGAGCTGCGAGAACAGTGCACAGTATGTCGTACTTCCAAGTTTGCGGTCACATTGACTAACATCACCTAGGAACAGCGGTGCTCCCCAAGGGGGACCTTCCATTCAACCAGCTCAGGGTGATATCCCGCCACGCAGGATTCCTGAGGCTAGTTCAACAGCATCCACAGTTCAGACACATGCCTCCTCGAGGAAAGACTCTACAGTAACATCAGCTCTGCCTCAACCCAGATCATAGACTACCTGGACAGACGAACTTGACGGTGACCCCATGGGGATATACCTTCCGCTACATACCTCAAGTGACGGTATTTCAAGTAGCCCCTCGTTGCCGGAGCTAACCCATGAAATGATTGGGCGGACAGTGCATTTTGTTGACTCTCTTGGGTGAGTCGTGTCGTGAAACTGAAGTAGTCTAGAACTACTAATGGCGCGCCGCACCAGGACGACTTCTTCAACCCTAACTCACGATCGAACGACCCTGATTACTTGGAGCGGATAACACAGCGTATGTCGCCTGAAGGATATCAAACCTTTTCTCTGCCTTGCGAACCACTACAGACAGTCTTCGATAGCCCAGCCCCAAACGGATACGGGGCTTTTCGAAGATCTCTTCGATCGTAACTTTGGGCCCGAGTCACCCGGTTACGACTAGACTCAGACGCAGTCGCGTGGTCTTGTTTGAATAAGTCATGGCTTGATGAGCGGACACACTGTACACATACTTTAGAGCGTGGTTGATTACGAATGATGGAACGTTGAACCATTAGCGCACTATCACATGCACAAATAGATGTTTACTTGCGATGGAGACTGCTCAATGCCTTCTGCCGTGATCTGAAGACTATTGTTGTTTACCGGAAAGTGCCTTGATACTCAGAATAAGCACTGGTAGACGCCTTGACATTTTAATCGCAGCCATCAGAACGTACTGGTCACCTGGGAGTTTCTTTGCGCACCGGTCTGACCACGGACCCGCGCCGACCAACTGGGAAACCGACCACCATCTCTGAGCTTCATCGTTGATCTGACGATCATTCTGAATGATAGCATCGTCGAGTCCTGTAGAATGCGAGCCAATCATCTCCCAAATCGAGGCTTGAGCGTCGTCGTTTGTATTGATGAAGCAGGCCAGGCGGTCTTCCCCCCGAACTTCCTTGACGGCAACGGTGGCCTTGCTGTTGTGAAAATGAGGGGACTCGCAATGCACGACCGAACATTGCAGGACGACTTGGCGCGCATGCGACTCGGGGAGTCTGAAAAAGTCGATCCCGTCATCCTCTGGTTCCAGCCTCGGGAAAGTGCCTGATGGAATTGTTGATCTGCAAATTCTAATCCGCAGCGGATCGTTGTCTTCCAGTGAGACGGTGAACATGTCCAGTCCTCTGAGATCTTCGTTCACTTGTTGGTGCGACATCGTCAGGTACATCGGAACCGCGTCCTCAAAGCCCATTTCGGCTCGTGGGATGTAGTAGATGTAAGGTGAGCTCAGCCTGGACACTGACACAGTGGTGTCAGGGGCGCCACTCTGCAGCTCAATACAGAGAAATCCATTGAGCGATCCTCGGGCGCCATCGAGCCTTTCGATAATCATACACTTTGGCCACAGCAAGCGCCTACGTCCTCCGTCAACCAGGACTCTGGGCAGTTGGACATGTAAACCGCGGCTGGTAATGGTGGGGGGCGTATTTGGGTGCATATATGTGCTGAAGTCCATCGACCAAGGCCGCAACATGATCACGTATTTCCACCTCCAAGTCACTAGAGAGCCAACTCTGTGGCCCTGGAGATCGACCATTTTGATTTGTCGGAAGAAACTGGGTGCCGGTGCGAGAATGCCACATGTGACTGACTGTCGCGTAAGGCCGCCCGTCCACAGCAAGATGCTTAGGTCTTCTGACGTGCGGAGAATCTCCTGTTGAAGGCGGATGAACGCCTGCGGGCCTTCTCCGTAGATCAGAGGCATATGTATGCCAAAGATGCCCAGGAGACAGTAAGCAAGGTCCTCCTGCCGGGTGGTTTCCCTGTTTGAAGCCCAGGACATCCGTTCTCCAGCGGAAACGGCGGTATGGGCAGTTGATCCGTCTAATATGTCGCCCCGAATACCCGTCTTGTCGCGTAGCAAGTCGAGCAGAGACGCCTTGGTGCCGACTTCTTCCCAGTTCTGATCGTAAAATTCAATAGCCCTGGGAGCTATAAGCTCTTGAAGAGTCCATCCTCGGGTAAACCACTTCACATTATCGAATTGGCGGCGGTCGACATCCCCTGGGTATTGAGAGGGTAAATCACTCAGGTAGACGTAGCAGACCCTGGCCTGCCGATACCACCGAAACATGGAGTTGATGGCCTCGGAGAGCTCGGCGCTCGATGTCTTGTCGATGCAGCACGTGTCTAGCCAAGCCCAGTCATAACCGTCGCGACGTGCCTGTGCACAGCATGCCTCAATCTTCTTGAACCCTTTTTTGGACCGCCCAGCAGTGGTGGACAAGTCCTGGAGACTAACTTCGTCATTTTCCCAGGTGTGAGAGAGGATGGCGTATGGAGGGATGTCATCGACGAACTCGCAGAGATCGAGCGTCGTGGTGTGAAGAAGCCTCATGTTGTCTCACTCTCAAGGACAGGCTCATCGGTTATGCGCCCACTTGGCTGTGGATGTTGAATGCCGAAAATCAGGCCGGCGGTCGGGACGAGTGGAAAAGCAAAGCACCCCCATTGGTAGCCAAGACAAACGGATTTGGGGTACTGCGCGCATCTTGCTACGTCTATCATTGGCCACGGGCAACTGTATCGTCAGCAGCGGTTCAGATAGAGCTTGGTGACGGCCTGACGGATTGTCAGCAGCAGCCTGTCCATCAAATTGTCCGTAAGCACATCAGCTTTTCCTGGATCGCTGCATCACAAAAGTAAAGCAAAACACAGTTGAAGCATAGTTCATCATGGTCTACCTCCAAGAATCAACGTGGCGGACTCTTGGGCTTTCTGTCGCAGCAAGCTACGCGACGCTCGGGGCATTGGACATCTTCCTCCCGTACCGGGCGGGGTATGAGTTCTTCGGGCTTCCGCCGTCGGACGCGGTAGCGCAACTGGTGCCGCTCCTCGGGGTACGGGACCTAGCAATCGCAGCAGCGCTGTTCGCACTCGCACGGCAGGGCAAGGGTCGGGAGATGGGAACGGTGATCCTCGCGGGAACGATGCTCTGCGTCTGGGACGCCGTAGCCATTTGGCAAGCAAAAGGGCCGAAGTTGTGAGTAGCTTGGCTAGCGAAATGAGACCAGGCTCGCTGACATGATGACACTCGCAGAGGCGGAACCATCGCGGCCGGGGTGGTGTTCGTGACGGGCGTCGGCGCCGGACTGCTGTGGTCATGAGACGAGGTATCCAGGGGATGGGTAGCGCAGCGCAAAGTGAAGGGGCAACTCGGTCCCCATGATCCCCCATCACCGAGGCTGCGCTTCGTCGGTTTCTCCCAGGGTCCTGCAGCTAGGTTGAGGCGAGTTTGGTGGCATGACGGGTGGAGGAACGAGATTGGCGTGGGCGGGCTAGGTTCCTGAGGCGTGTGTGGCTTTGGGGGTCTCCCGTGCGCCAGACGTCATCCGTCGTCACAGTCATCAGGGGACGTGCGGGCCGAGAGCTTTGGCAGCTGTCGCATTGGATGTTTCTGAGCTTTCTATGCAGCGGCATCAACGGTCGTTTAAATCGATAAAGGCATTTACCAGACGGTATCAAAGCAGCCGACGTCTCCGAGGTGATGGAGCTGCAACATCAGATGCAAATGGCAAACAAATACTGACATCCCATGAATAAAAATTCAGCAAATGGGAGCTTGCCATGGCAGCTTCCCCCAATCATGGAGCTAGGGATCCTCAGGCACAAAGTGCAGCTTCGGGCAGGGACTGGCTTGCCGTGTGGTGATGCAATAGGGAGGGGCAACACCTGCTTGCACGGGTGCGCTTTCCCCAGGCTCAAGGGTCACGGGCGGGGTAAATCAGGTCTTATGCAGCAGCTGCGGCCAAACAGCTTCCCTTCTCTGCGCGAAAGTGTGTCTCGACCCCCAGTGAAGTGAGTGACAGACCACATTCTCGACCTGCTGGACTCGCTCCTACCTATTGAAGCTCTCCATCCCATGTGCTGGTGCCTGAGCCAGCAAGCGCCCATTGCCGTACCAACCTACCTGCTTTACTTGCTGGCTTGACTGTTGCTTTCCAGACTTGAAGCGAGGTGGCTGACATCCGAACGAGTACAAAACACCACCACCTCCCATTCAGCCCCTCTTTCCTCCCGCCTCCAACAACAACATCGACACTACAACCCATACCCATCGCGAACCAACTTGCACTTGCGACCAACCGGATATCCTGAATCATACAGCTTGTCCAGTCCACGAAAGCAAGGCGGAAGAAGCTTCTGCACATCTCAATACCACTGAAAAACAAGGCAAGACATCCCTCAACCAAGAGACAGTTCGCCCCATTCGACCGCAGATACGAACCCAGAACCAAAGGTTCAAACAACCAAGAACCATCAAACAACCCCGGCAAACTACCAATCCACCATGGCCGACGACAGCACCAACAACACGCAGCAACCCGCCGTCGACGAGACCCCCATCTCCCCCTCTCGCGGCGACCGCAAGAATTCCCTTGAGGCACACCTCCAACACCGTCCCGACCGGGCGGAACTCGTCGAGAGTAAGTCTCGCCCGTCACCCAATCCCTTCCAATTCGCCTCCTTTGCCTCACGGCTTCACTTCCCTGTTTTCCCCTTTTTTTTGAACTGCCACCGGACCCCTGCAACCGCTCTTCCCTCCAAACCCCACCACCCGTCTGCCCGCCTCACCCGCCGATCCCAACCACTAAACCCAGAGCATCCACCCGCCGGCGCATCATGAACATCACCCCATGATTTCCCTTTCTGCAACCCGTGAGCATCGTGACCACAGATAGACTGACCACAACCCGCCTCGCAGAGAACATCCTTCCCGCATCCAACGCCGCGCCGTCTTTGATCGCCCACCAAAAGGAGCTTGAGATGCACATGCGCGCAGACTCCCTCAACGACAAGCTCTCCCACCGTCCCGACCCCCAGGCGCTCGTCAAGGAGGGCGTGCTCAAGGAGGACCCGCGCACCGCTGACGACAAGTACGCCGAGGCCATCGAGGACGAGTACGCCAAGCGTGAGGGTGGTGCTTAAAGACGAGTCCTGTTTACAGCCTCATCATGGTCCCCCATGAATTGGGGCGGACGGGATTGATGTGGGGAAGTGAACCCAGCACTCTTGCGATTGCGATGCGACGTCAACGAGCCGCTGCGGATGACTTGCAATACGATGTAGGATCAATCGCACTTCGCAGTCTACTTGTGGAGGCGGACGGGTCCCTTGTTTTACTTGATGAGATATGAATAAATAAACATCCAAACCGAATCACACCCAAAAACAAGTCGAATTGATGCTGGAACCAGGCAATGCGGGACGTGTTTTTCCTTGCAGATGGGTATCCTTAGCTAGCTGATCTACTTGTTTCCCAAAATATCACAAAAAACAATAATCACTGCACTCAATCACGAACAAACATGCTCGCGCCATCGTCCCCATCAGCCCTATCGTAAATGCTACCATGATGCACACAATCAAGATGCGATGACATTTCAGGGTCCCCATCCCATCCCGTACCCATCCCCATCCGTCTATTCTTGGAACACTCCCGTCCGGTCGAGGGTCGTTTACATGTGAACGAGCCCCTGTCGGATTTTTGCATGACCTCATCGCCTTGCTCCAGCCAAATTCCAGAGTCAGTCACTCGTCCAAAGGCGTCGGAGCTGTTGTCCCCTCCATACCTGTCAGACCTGACTGGCCTCGGCCTGGGCCTGGTGCTGTCTCTCTCCTAAAAGTGCTGCCAGCCAGCTAGCTGCCCTTGCATGACTGGAAGTACCGTACTGCGGGTAGGTAGGTAATGCAGGGCCAGGTTAAGGCCCGTAGCGAATCACCGGCCACGCCAACCGTCCAGCGTCGCAGCGCCCGTAACCCGGCTCTTCGGGGCCATTTTTCTTGTTTACTTGCTTCCATTGCCTCTCTCTCTCAGGAGTCAGGGGACCAACCGACCAACCACTGAGTGAGACCCAAAGGGTCCACGGGGGAAGGGGGATGTTTTGCAGCAGCCGGATTCTGCACGTCAAACAGGACGGGACGAGAAAAAAGAACGAAGCAGGTCATTCATGACAGACAGGCATTATTCCAAAATAGAAATGCAAAACATACTGGGGTATTCATGGACACCCACCAAAAGGGGAAGGAGGTTTCTTCAATTGAAGCATAGGTAGAGAGAGAAAAAACAATGATTTGTTTGAAACCAGCTTGGTTGAAGAAGACGCCGTTGGCTGCCAATGCATGGCCCGCGAACCCCAATCTAATCTAAACAGGCACATATACACACTGCTATGCTATGATGGTACAACAATCTGCAAGTTAATCAATTCCGTGCCTCCCTCATGCCCTATGGCCCCGTCGTCCTGGGTCCCTTCTGCCTCATGCATTTCGCATTATCATCCTTGCCCGTCAAAAATCTCCAAATATTTCTCCGATATCCCATATGCCCGTGTTAAAGTGATACAAGTATGCCGTACAGATGTTGTCGCTGCCGCCGATGCCCCATATATGCCCTAGTCCCTTAACGCCAATGTATGCAAAACAAAAAGTTGATGATGATGGAAGGTGGTATTGGTATCGATGTCGATGGCTCAGGATCGACGGAAGGTGCCGCCATAGTTTGGCGACGGGGCGCCGTGCTCGTAGCCGGACTGGTTGCGGTTGACCACCGTGACTCTCTTGGAGGAGACCTTGCTCGAGGACGTGTGGTTCTCGGCGCCGTAGACGCGGTGGTAAACGGGGTCGGCTGGTGAGAGGGAGCGAGGGGTGTAAGAGCCGTTGGAGGATGGGTAGGAGCCCGAGGATGCGGTGTAGGCACTGCTGATGGAGGGAGCGGCCTGGTGGATGATGACTGGTCTGGAAGACATTTTGTGTGATGTGAGGATTTGTTTGTAAAGTGGTGTTGAGTTTGGTAGGGCGGCGACTTGGTCGAGGTGAGAGAGGCTGAAGACTTGCTGAAGACGATGGACTTGCGTAGACAGATGCTTGTTTGCTTGATGAGAGACAAGAACAGGAAAAGCGGAAGAGGACGAGGGCAGGAGAGATATATACTTGAAGGACTGCTTGCAAACATACTCGATCTGGGATGGGATGCCTCTATCAAGTACACTGGTACGGGGGGCATAGCCATCAGCACTTGCCGGAGCCAGGGTCAAGCTGGTCGTGGGTACAGCAGACGGGACCCATCTGGGCTGCTTGCCTGGCCATGCCATGCATCCGGACCATGCCAGGCCAGGCCGGGAGAAAGGCAGCCCTGGGGAAAGTCTTGCAGCCGTGTGCGCGGCTGAGCAACAAGTGGAAAAGTGGCCAGGAGACAGGATGTGGTGGTCGCTGGCGCTGGGCGACGGACGGGTGAAGGTGGACAGGCAGTGGGGGCGGCGGTAGCATCATGGAGCCCCCTTGGACCTCGGACCATGAACCTTGGAACCTGGGGCTGACCGTGAGAAAGAAGGGTGTCACCTTGCCTCAGTGAGTCCTTGGGCAGCTTTGTCATATCCCGGGCCACTGGATGCAGGGACCGTTGGGCACAGGATGAGGGCAAAGATGGTTAGTCTGTTTGTTAAAGTCCTGGGATCACCAAGGAAGCAGGGAAGAGCGTTGTTGTTTGATGTTGCAGATGCAGCAGAAAGGGTGGTGTTGCATGGTGGACCCGCCAGCATGGAAAGGAAACTCTTGTTGGAAAAGTCCTGCCGATGCCTCAGTAACTTTGTCAACTTCGACCCGGACCAATATCCCGGCGAATGATACAGCTTCTGCTGCGCGGGTGCAGTGCCCCGGTGGCGAACAGTACGGAATGATTGGGCCTGACGACAACTGCAGGGCGCATACGCCAGGGCGATGATTGACGGACTGCCGCCCTCTTTCGCCCTGCTACTGATGCCTCTAGGTGTATGTACTTTGTTGCGTCCGTGGTGAACCCTTTGCTTCATGACACCGGCATTTAACGCCTCTCGGTTTAAGCGCCGTTGATATTGTCATCTTGCTTCGTCATTCGCGCAACGGGAAGCAAGTGCAAATCGTGCCAGAAACCCGGAGTGCATGCCAGCCTGCTCTCATTACGAAGCAGCAACGCGCGTTTATGCAGCCTTGAGCTTGTGGCTGCTCGGCGCCCAGTCTTCTTCAGCTTTGGGGGCTGTTTTGCAGTGAAATGGAAAAAGCTGACAGTCCAGGAGGCCCTCCTCGTCTGTCTGAGGTCTGTCACTGTCTGAACTTGATCAGGCTGCGGCATAATCAGACAGCCTGGGCTGGAGGGAGCATGGGCATGGTTGGCTGCTGCAAGCGCTGTGCAGCAAAAGCTTCTAGGAAAGGCCCCGAATGGTCCGACGTGGGTTGTACGTGTGCCGTGGCCTCGAAATCCGAGGAAAGTCTTCTTTGGAGTGTAAGAGGCCGAATCTGGCATTCCACAAAGTCGAAAAAATTTTTTCCTTCTTTTGCTGTCGACGTAGGCTGGCTTAGACCCTGGCGAAGCGACGCCATCGCTGCCCAACCTCCCAACCCATGGCCTGATGGTCGATGTCCCTCGGTCGTCATTGCAATTTTGCTTTTCTGCCCTCTCATCTCAGAGTTCCCACTCAAACGGGACCGCCCGCAGGAGACAAGCAAAAGTGTCTGTGTTTTTTGTCGAAGCGGCCCAGTCGGGCTCTCCAACGGGTCAGAGTTCGGATCGTGCCTGATGTTTTGAAGATTGCTGGGGGGGAAACCCTGTCATGCGGGCTGCGACAGCGACCCAACCGGCCGCCATCCAGCCCTTTCGATCGGGTCTCCAGCGGGTGAGTATGCATGTGGCAGCGATCGCTCCAGTAGCGCAGGTTGTCTGCAGCGTGTTATGCAGTGAATGCACGAAATGGGCAACGGATCGCGGATAGCAGTCTGCTGCCAGTGCTCTATTTGTCGTGTGGAGTGGTTCATGCTTCTGGCGTGCAGACAGAGACGGGCAAGTAGGGCGGGCTGCATGGTTTGATCTGCGACTGGAGGTCGACGACAGATGGGCAGACGGGCTCTGGCAGAAGAGACGACGGAGCTAATGCTGATGAGACTCGAAACGGCAAACCCTCAAAAGTGTAAAGCACGGGCGTGCTAGAGTGCGTGTGTCCGTAAGCCTTCTCTAAGTCGCCGTTCTGTCGTTTGTCACTATCATATCGCGATGCCGGACGGATAGGCAAGGAACCATTTTGCGCCAACCCTCTACGAAGAGAGGTCGGTCGCCTGATTCGTCTCTCTTGCTGCAGTAGTCTCCGTGAAGCTGGCAATCGACTGGTGCTCGGGCATGTCTGACAGGCACGCGACAGCGCCGACTCGCCGGAGGTGGGTAGCACCTCAACAGCACCTCAACCGCAGGCCGTGATGGTCGCGATGACTGTCCCTTGGGTTGTGATTGGCGTCGAGGTCGGGCTAATGAGACGCGACTGCGTGGTCCCTGTCTGCCTCAACAGCTCGTGTTGTTCCGCCTCGGCCGAAATGACATTTGGGCACGCTGCACAGCCCAGACACCGATGACTCCATCGCAGCCACGTCGAGATCACAAGCGGTGGCTTGGAAAAAGAAAACACCGAAGTGTAGAAACCTGGAACCAAAGCGACGACCGGTCCAGACACATGAGGCAAGACATGCTGCGGCTCATGGATTCCTGGGCGAACTGGGGTTGAGTCAAATGACTCGGAAGAAAGCCGATCGCGAGTCCAAGGCGGTCGATAGCCTCATGTGCGGTTGACAGACCCCCACTGCTATCACCAATAATCCTCGTGAAAAGGAAGGGATGGGAGAGTTGCTCGGGTATGTCGCTGCTGTGCTTGACGTCACACACAGAGTCCGGAGCTATCAGCTGGAGCTCAGCTGGGGCAGGTCCCTGGCGATAAGCCACCCTCGTCACATGCAGGTGCCTGCTTGTTATCGATAACGAATATGGGTCCGCGTCTCCGGATTATCCCTCCCAGCACGCTATGGATGAGCCAATCGGAAAATAGCAATGATGGAGAGGCGGCGTGGCTTCAACCCACCACAGCTGCCGGCGGTGGCCCCTCGTTGCAGCTGTCTTCCTTGTTGCCCGCCAGTTGTTCGTCTCCAATTCGACCAATTGACCGCTCAATCACAACATCTCGACCTTCTTCACCATAGTCTACCGCCTCACCGTCCCAATTCAGCCATAATGCAGGGTCTCCTCCTCTCTCTCAGCCTCCTGGCCTCCAGCGCCGTCAGCGTCGCCGCCGCCGAGCTCCAGATCGACGTTACCCAGGCCGTCGAGTGCGAGCGCAAGACCAAGAATGGCGACAAGGTCAACATGCACTACCGCGGCACTCTCCAGTCCAACGGACAGAAGTTTGATGCCAGTAAGATGCTGCGCCGCTTGCCAGTCGCATGAATGATACTGACGTCTCGTTTCTCAAGGCTACGACCGCGGAACCCCTTTCAGCTTCAAGCTCGGTAGCGGCCAGGTCATTAAGGGGTTAGTCCAATCACTCGGCCAACAAGCAACGAACGAAGCAAAATGACTGACACTGTTGCAGCTGGGACCAGGGTCTTCTTGACATGTGCATTGGCGAGAAGAGGTAAGATGAGCGACAACCAAACGTTCGAGACCAACCGATCCTGACGCCTTACAGAACCTTGACCATCCCCCCTGAGCTGGGCTATGGCAACCGCGGCATGGGACCTATTCCTGCCGGCTCAACCCTTGGTATGTACAACCGACAACCAAATCACTGAACTGTTCTGGCTAATCGTTATCTTCCGCAGTCTTCGAGACCGAGCTCATTGGCATCGACGGTGTCCCCAAGCCTGAGAAGATCGTCATCAAGGCCACCGAGAAGGCCAGCGAGGCCGCCGAGGCTGCCAAGGAGGGCGTTGCTCAAAAGGTCGCCAGCAAGGTTGCCGAGGCAGCGGATGTTGTCAAGACTATTGTCGCCGACTCCGACGCCGACGGCCAGGAGCACAACGAGCTCTAAACGGGCGCATCCATACAGGGCGTTAGACATGCTTTGGCTAGAAAAAAAGGGAAGGCCCGCTTTAGGCTTACTGCCTTTCCCAAAAGAAACACGGGTCTGCATCATAGCATGGACCGGCGAATACGGGTTGACATGAGAAATACTTGACGTGCAACGAAGTTGTTATGATTCTAGGCGAGCAATAATGCCAGTCAATTTACGCGAAAACTCACCTGACCATACATAGTACGTTCATTTGTGTTGGCAGAATGTTCCATGTGGTCACTTTGTGGTTGTTCGATATTGTGTCATGATATCATTAAGATTGATTTGATTGCTAAGGGTCTCGGTAGATAATCGACGAAACCTTGCTAAGCGCCGTAACTGCCATCGGCCATTACTCTGATCCTGATCCGACGGCTGGGCTTCCACATTGCCTTGTTCATTGGTCCTTAACCAGCCTGATACACAGCCAGGGCAGCAACATGCGGGTTGATCATGGTCAAGTTGTAAGGCGTGACATACAAGTCGGTGTCTGTCAGCGACAAGAACATGGTCGAGTTGATCGCCGGGTCAAACTCCCAAGTCGACACGTTCGGCTGGATGGTGTATGCAGTACGGTCCTCCAAACTAACATTCTGCAGGGCAGAGTACGTAACGTTCAGTTGCGAAACCCACGCGGCGAACTTGGGCTCCTTGACGTTCGTCGAGGTGATGTAGCTGTTGTTCGGGCCAACCGACTGACCCGGGGCATCCCACTGCAAAAACACCTGGCGACCAGCATACGACAGCGGCATCGTGCGGTTTTGCGATATGGCCGGGTTGCAGTCCTGCGCGGGGTCCGTGGCATTCACGCAGGACTCTGCGTCGGTGATGTTCCCCGTCGCCGCCGTGTTGGCCCACCCGCCGGTCGTCTCGTTCCAGGCACTCGCCCCGTCGATGCGGTACGGGTTCGGCTGGTTGAGGACGTGCAGCGCCGGGAAGTTCTGCCAGATCAGCCGCGTCTGGTTCCACGGGCAGCTGGAGATGTACGGCGCCAGCAGCGTCCACGCCCAGCTCTGCGGGATGCCGACGGTGTGCCACTCGGGCATCGGGAACAGGCCCTCGAACTGCCGGAAGATCATCTGCTGGCGCGCTTCGGTGGTGATGCTCTGCAGCAGCAGCTGCGCGGCGGGGCCGGAGTTCAGGTGTGGGAGGAAGCCGTAGACGCCGGCCTCGCCCCAGCGGGTGAGCTTCTGGTTGAAGTCGATGTACTCGCGGAGGTTCGAGACGGGGTAGTTGTATGTGCACTGCTGCGGCGCCTCGGCGCCGAGCATGTTCGTGATGACGGTCGCGTGGCCGATCTCCTGCTCGGCCATGAACTGCAGCAAGTACCGATCTTCGGCGTTCAGGCCGAGTTCCTCGAAGTCTTCGACGGGGAAGGTGGCCAGGCCCCAGTGGAAGAGGTCCAGCTCGATGTACTCCTGGTACAGCGCCAGAGCCAGTGATTGGTAGTCGAAGTCGCTTTGGACGCGGTATACTGGCGCGGAGCCGTTGGTGCCGAGACCGCCGGCAGGAGTGTACGGCGCGGGCTGGTCGCCGTGGAGAGCGCCGTCTGCTGGGTAGTCGTAAGCATCGTCTGGAGGCGGAAGCTGCGGCACCTCTGAGGCGAGAATGCTGGTTGAGATGGCGCCCGTCGTTGTTGGCGATGGGCCTGTGTAAGGGCCATGAGAAGTCACATTCCTTACGGGAACTTGGGAGGCGGTGGTTGTTGGCTCGGAGGTGACTGTTGTCTGAGGCTCAGGGACGAACGGAACTGCTTGGATTGTCGTGGCCAAGGCGAGAAGCCCAGCATGTTGGAGGATGCCTCGGGGCGCCATTATTCTAGTCATCTCGTTCTCTGATGAAGATGCGCTGGAAAATTCAGTGTTTTCTGAATCGATGAACAGTCGTGTCTTCTTATACAAGACGTATTGTGATTACATAGCTACGCAGAGCATCGGAACTACGACTCCATTACAACCGTCATCACAGAATCACCTCCCGATCTCGGCTCGCCATTTTCCCAGCGACCTACGCGGTACCAGCGACAGATGAGTTCATAGACTCGGGATGAACGGCTCATTAGAAAATCTCTGATCTCAAAAGGAAGAATTGACGAGGAGAATTGCAACGTCTTACCCATACGCTACAGAGTCTTTGGGTGTAATTGTGCCGTCATCCGCCAAATCGAGCCTAACGGACCAGCTTACAAACGGCTTTTTGGTGTTTCTTCCTCGGCATACGAGGCGAGAAGAAGAAAGTATCGAATTTCCGATGGTCCAGGGGAAGAACCGCAATTATTTCCACAGCCTTCCCAACAGAAAGACGTCAGTAGTACCTCACGGAGTCAAGTCCGGTGTGGGACGAACCGGGCCAAGGGGGCGCGCCGGTGGATCTGCTCCGCCGGGCCGTGACTGGTCGGCCCCGGTGTTAATGACGCTTACATCGGACGGGCGAGGCACTTTTTGGAAGCAAAGATGGAAGAACCCCTTGCTTCAGAATGTGGAATGGCGTCGGGAAGGATGTTGGGTTAGATGAACTTATGGAGTAACGACTGCGTGATGATGTTCAAGGTGGGAAACGGCATTATTCTACGTGCCGGCCTGGATCGGTCTCCGGATGTTTAGGTCCGGAGCATGGTCGGAATGTCATCTTTTCCATCCTGTGTACCGGCCTAGGCGACCTCCTCATACAGGCGCAGCAAATTCTGATCAAAATACATGTCACACAGACAACGTGGGGTACACTACAGGATCGAGATTCATTAGCAAGTATATCTCAAGTTGAACCAACCTCATCTAACCAACGCCGGCGACGGTCCAAGGCTCTAGCCTTCGATGCAAGATCTAGCCGCGCGGAGTCTATTACTCTAGCCTCTCAACCACCGCCCCCCATCTCCGGCGCCGTTCCAAGATGCGGCCACGCCCCTTCAAACCCCTCCAGCTCTGCTTCCGCATTTTATCTAGAGCATCAAGTCCACATCATCTCGGCACGAGTCGCCGACGTGCTTCAATACCCGGGCCAACATTTAGTTACCGTCCAACACCCACTTCTTCTTGTCGTAGCTCGCGGGCCACACTCCGTTCTTGCCAGGCGCGATGATGCCGTTGGGGTCGAGCGCGTTCTTGATCGCCTCGTTGAGCTGCATCTGCGCGTTGTCGTTCCAGTTGAAGGCGTCGGCGACGGGGTCCATGAGGGCCGTGTGCGCGCGGAACTGGCCCCAGCCGTGGGCGGTTGTCTCCTTGATCAGCTCGTGGGCCAGCTTGCGGATGCGCGTCACGTCGTCTGGGACGTCGAGACGGTACGGGATGCCGATAACGTGGTCTTGGAAGGTCATCAGCACCACGCTTCGTGGCTGAAATGCATACGCTGGGGTTGTGACTTACGAAGTTCTCGCATGCCGACTGCGAATGCACCGAGGTAGTCGAATCCATACTTTGTGATGAGATTCTTGGCTACGTCGTGCTGCTTCTTGGCGTCTTCGCCCGAGACCTTGGAGATGGGAGCCCACAGGAGTTGGCCGCCGTTGGGAAGCCAGCTACAGATCATGTTAGCTCAAGTCTCTGATGATGCGATGACAAGCAACAACTTACTTCAGACATCTCAACTCCTCCACGGTCGGGATACCCTGCATCAACAACTCACGGGCTCGCAAGGGGCTCTCCCGGGCGCGGTCCTCGGGGAGGAAGAACCGCGAACCCGGAATGGCGAGGAACTCGTGCTTGATGACACCCAGGAGGACGTCGCGGACGGGCTTGGGCCCGTAGACAGCACCAATGAGCTGCCACCGTCCGAAGTCGAGCTTCTTCGCAATGGCATTGACTTCGTCTTCGGACAGCGGGCCCTCCTTGCTGGTGTACTTGGTCTTGGGCCCGCAGTGCGCGGCATTGAGCAGCGTGTGCCGGAGAAACGGGACGTTCTGGAGGACCATCTGAAGGCGGAGCGGCCGGATTATGTCGACGACCTTGGGCAAGTCCGAGTCGTTCTCAAAGGTGATCTCGTACGGCTGGTACCCGCCGGGGTTGGGCATCAGCCACATCCCAATCTTGGTCACGATGCCGAGGTTGCTCTGGGAGAAGAGCCCGTCGTTGTACGGGCCGTAGCCGGTGTTGAACAGCTGCCACGTCTCGCAGCCAGGCTGCTCATCGGGTCGGAGACTTTTGTCGGCATTGGGGTTCGGCACGCCGCCCATCCCCGTGCGCACCAGCTTGCCATTCGGCAGCACGACCTCCATGCCGCAGTGCATACCCCAATGATCACCATACGGCGTCGCGCCAACGCCTCTCTCGACGGCATTGCCGAGCACGGAGCCCTGGCCGACAGGCACGGAAAGCCACAGGTGCTCGCGCAGGTTGTGCTTCTCCAGGTAGTCGTGCAGATCACGGAAGCTGACGCCAGGCTCGAGGAGGGCGTAGGCGCCCTCGACGTTGACCTCGAGGATGCGGTTCATGTGGTGGCCCAGATCCATGACCACGGAGCCCGGGACGCGGGGGGAGGCGCCGCCGTAGCCGAAGTTGCGCCCGAGGGAGATGGGCCAGACGGGCATGACGAGGTCGTTGCACAGGGCGACGAGGGCCTGGACGTCCGGGACATGGCGCGGGGTGACGACGGCCGAGGCGACGAATTTTGTCTTTTCGTAGAGGGGGAAGTGGTCGTGTGACTTTGGCTGGTTCAGGTACGAGTCGCCCTCGAGGGGCTTGTCTTTGGGGATTACGCGGACATTCTCGGTGCCGCAGATCTCTTGGGCGCGGACGATGAACTCTTGGAACTTTTCGGGTGTGAAGTTTGGAGGGAGAGTTATAGGTTCTGGGATTGGCGCCATTGTGGATGATCGGATGGTTGGCTGCGTGGAAAGGGGGTTGGTTCTCTGGATGTAGTATATCCAGCAGAATATCAAAGTAGAGTGGATGGTTCTAATGCTTCTTCATACTGTTACTCGGGATATTGAAGTCTTTTTAACATCGCTCTTGGCCGTCGGTCTCGCATCAATCGCAATGCAGCTCCAGCATGACGGTGGATCCTCGAGACAAGTCAACCTCGCGGACCGGACCACGATCAAGCAATTCATCGTACGGAGGCGACGTCGTGGGGCAGTTTTCCTTGCCTGTTTTAGATCCGCAAAGATCACCTTCGGGCAGAGCGTATGCAGATACGGGGACAGCCGGCAAAGAGCCAACTAAGCCATGCTACCCGGGCAAGTCCCAGAGACCGAGGCTCTATGCCGACAGAGTCGGGTCCGTCCGAAGTTGATAATGAGATACGCGGCTCTTTCTACTTATTAAGGGTGGGCTTGCCGAAGTCGCTTTGGGTCAATGGACCGACCACCTGTTCGACGTCGACAGCTGCCTAATACGAACAACACCAAGCAGACGCTTACTCGTTTCGAGACTGACAGATGCTTCCGACATGTGGCTTGAGAGAAGTCCGGTGTGGCCAGGATGCCGGCCCCATGTAAGTGGTAACTTCCGTCCGTGGCGCAAGCTGGCCTTGGTTATGGTTTTCTGTCGCAGCCGGGCTGAGTTCGATAAGGTACGAAAGACACCCGCGTGTCAGGAAACTCTGTTCCACCTGACGTGACGGGTGTCGTGGAGCAGTTTTGGGTTGCAGACTGAAGAGGCATCGTATGCGAGTGAGGGCAAAACAAAACAAAAAGTAGTCTCTTGTCCGCTGGCGCCTCCTGACGATGGGCGGCCTTGCAGGAGAAACGAGTGGCGGAAGCTGCGGACCTGAGTCGACGGGACAGAAACTTGACATGAAACGTTATTTGACGGGAACCTTGGACACACAGACAGCCGTTCCCGCTGTGAGATGCTGCATGCTGCAAGATGCAGTCTTGACAGACGGCGTCTTACCGTCGCAGCGGGAGACGCTAATGAAACGAAACAAGTTGAGTTGGTCCCGTCCACCATGTCCGTGGGGTAAACCAGCCCATCGGCTCGTTCGGCCGGCGTTGTCCGAGATGGACGGGCGGCAGATCATTACAGAGTTGGGCGTACGGTTGCACACCATCTTCGACATCTGTCTCTCATACACACACACACACAGCCACACACTCACATCGACACCGGCACTTTACGCTTATTTCTTTCTCGTTTTCTCTTGCGCCCGTCCCATCTCGATTTAGGGTTGCTTGCGTTCTCTTTCAAACCTGCCACACACCCAATGGCGTGCTTGACGTTGTAAAGCCGCAGCCCTAAGACAGGCGGGCGGGCGGACTGAACCGGGGTGCGGCCAGTTCCGGAGGAGCCATTGGAGAAGTCTCGCATCGGCCATCCTCTGTCGGCGCGGAGCGGACTGCGCGGTGTTTCTAGAACGTTTCCTGCTTTGGGGTTCGTCGGCTGTTCGGCCCAGCAGAACGAAAGGGGAGCTTGGGACACCATGGGAGCCCAAGAGCCCAAGCCCAAGCCCAAGCTCAATACCAATCCCAATATCACACATGCCCTCGGTCACCGGGTATCGTTGCGATTGCGACATGTTGCGGAGTGCGAGCGTTGAGCTTATTTCCCCCCCGTGGTGGCAGAAGGCAGAGCCGGACATTGGCGAACCCCCTTCCCCCCCATGAAGCTTTGATCGGGGGTTCCCACGACTGCGAACTGCGTTGGGCAAAAAGGAGGGCGGGATATGACACGCCGACGGCCTTTACGACACTCGTGAGCCACATCCCGAAGTGCGGTGCCAGATTGTCGGGCGAACCTGAACACCGTTTATGCTGAGCGGGAGAACGTCATCAGCCAAGATCCCCTTTCCCTTCAGACAGCCACACACCCATCACACCCATCACACACACACACCTTGGACTGAGACTAAACTTCTGGGTTGGAACCAATCCCTTGATCCAGTCGCGTCTTGTTCGCTCTCGTTGAGCTGTAGGTATTTAAGATTAGGGTTGTGTCCACATCAGCTCTAGAGGGGGACGCGTGATTACCACATACACTACATCAGAAAAGGATCCGGACGTCTCCAGCAGCTAGCTGTCTAGGCTTAGCAGCAACTATAAATCAACTTCAAGTCATCTGCCCATTACTTCCGTTTAGCTTTATTGCAAAAGGAACAAGTCGTGACGAAAGAAAAGGTCCTGCCGTCGAAAAGCAAAGTCAAGCACATACACTACGACGACGCAGCTTTGTAGTGATGGATCCTGCCGCTGCCCAGCTTGCCAACGCCGTCACCGAGCGTGTAATCATTCCCGTCAAGGGTGGCATTGACGACTGGAAAGAGCAGTTGAAGTCCATGCTTCAAGTCCTCCAAAACCAGCCCGGATATCTCCGCACTCGATGGGGCCCATGGAGCGAAGATCCGCAGAAGCTGGAGCTCCTCGCTGGTACGTGAATAACCTCCTTATGCCCGGGGAGGAAGAGGAGGACGGACTGAGCCGGGGGGGAGGGAGGATAAAAGCCGTTGCGCGCGAGCCCTGCCGATCAATGACCGGGGAAAGTTGCCGCAGTAGGGCAAGAGACCGGAAAGACGCCGAGCTAATGTGACTGTGCTTCCGCGATTAGGTTGGATCAACGCTGAGGCAAGCGAGGCCTGGAAGAGGACGAAGGACTATGCCGATGCCATGGCCAAGCTGGCGCCCGTGCTGAGCGGACAACCCACGAGCTACCTCCTGCAGTTCAAGCCCTTCGCGCCGCAGGCCGTCATCAACTCTCCCATTGTCGAGACGCTGAGCTTTGAGGGCTGCCGAGAGCCAGAAGAGAGGATGCGCGAGATCGTCGAGAGGGCGAAGGCGATGCCCGGATGCAACGGCGTAGCGAGCGGGTTCTCGCTATGTAGGAACAGCTCCGGAGGAGGTCCAAGCAGCAGCGGCGGCAACACCAGCAGCAGCAGCAGCATGGCGAGCGGGAGTGCGAGCATCGTCGGTGGCGGCAACGGCGGCAGGACCTTCGTCGCGGTCATCGGGTGGACGGGGGTCGAGGCAAGCCGGAGGGCGAACAAGGCGGCGTACACGGGCGGTATGAAAACCGAGAGTCACCACGTCAACTTTGCATTTCCCGTCAAAGGATTTGGAGGATTATAGAGACTTGTGCGCATGTCCCGGGTGCATGATGTGGTTCAGCGGGTTTTAGAAGGGGATATTTGATGAGCAGGGCGTTCATGTGTTGAGAGGGTTTGGGGTTTGGGACTTGGTTTGGCTATCTTTGCCCGTTTTCCGTTAGCATCCCGCACCTTTCATGTCAGTAGTTTTTGATGCTAGTTGCTTGGAGGGGTCTTGCGCACGGTTTTTTTCGTTGAACGTGTGTTGTCTTCTGGGTCGAACATTCTCTTTAGCTTCTAGTCGGGCGAAGTGGCGAACTGCGGAATTGCGAAAAGAAAACACCATCATACAAACATCGTCTTGGGTCCCTCTCGCGTCCGTGATTACTCGTGACCGCACTAGAAAGCTGTCAGCCCGGAGATGAAGCATAGCTGTAAAGCTATCGACGTCTGCACCCTGGGATCCCCTGCCGGAGAGAGTGCGCCGGCTGTCAGCTCGCTTACACAACGCAGACGAGAGCAAGATGATGACTGGCCATAGTAGCAAAGGTCTACTCATAGCCCAAGAGTTCCAGACTCTCCCCCATATTCGCACTAGACGCAATCGCAGGGGCATACCCAGGGTCACGAGACTCGCACTAGTTCGTCCTGTGTGCTTTGATCGGTTTGTGACAAGCTGCAACCTTTTTCCTATATGCCGATTGACTTTCCGAACGCGGAACTTGAGTTGCTGCAGAACGCGGATCTTTGCGTTTGGAACGTGGTTCTGCAGGGGGGGGGGGTTCTTCACCCTTTCACCGTCACTGCAGTGCAGATCGAGAACAAGCCACGGACGACGGGGACGAAGTGGGAATAGTGCCGGATGCTCAAGCGACTGACGCCACGCCCGGTGCCAGTGTCGGAAGAGGGACAGCCTCTTGGATGCTGGGAAGTGTTGCAGTGTCCCAGTGTTATCGGCGCGCCGCCCCTCTTTCTACCGCCACCTTATGTCGCTAGACCTCGGGTACGAGCCGCTCTATCCTTTCTTCGGGACGATGTTGCTTAGTTGACAGATGAATGGACGAGGAAGGGCGAGAAAAGAGATGAAGCGTCGAAGTTCCATGTCATTAGCGCGCAACATCCCCGCATTTCATGATGCGCGTCGTCGTCTACGGTCGGTCCACTGCTGAAGAAAGTGGAAACTGGTGCAGAAAATGATGGTGAGGAAAAAGGAGATCTGTGGCAGCCTTCTTCTCGCTCGCTTCTCGGCCCCCGGCATCTTAATCTTGGCGGGTTCAAATTTCCATTGGGGGCCGCACAGAGAATGCGACCCAATGGCGATGGTGAAAGGCGGATGGCCAATTGCTACCTCACTCCTCGGATGGAGAACGGTCGTCCTCGCACTCTGATTGACGGTTATCTCGGCTCTCGTGTCCTGATTGATACTAGGTCGAAGCTTTCACCCACGTGGAAAATATCTCCGGGAGGGAACAATGCGGCCCTGTGGCCCAGCAGAACGACCGGGACGCCTGAGATATCACGTTTCAGAACGCACGAGGGTGAAGACGTCCCATGCGCATGAACGGCTGTTCGGGGTATCTTGCAGGATGTGGTTCGTTGGCGTGTTTGGCTGGTGTCTTCGCCAGGAGAGCCGGGTGTTTTGAGTCTTTTTTTCACGCTTCATGCTGGTGCTACTGTAGGTAGGATGATGAAGAAACATTGCATCTGGAGATGCTGGAGACCGCCTCGCCGGGAGATGCTGTCTTCTTCATTGCAGTCTGGATCTCTCTCCGTAATCCATAGACCATTGTACGTCAGAAGTTGAGCCTCTGTCCGCCCACTCTAGAAGGCAGATGTGCCAGATGGCATGATGCGACCTTGATCACTTGTCAACTCGTTGGCGTGAAGAACAGAGCAGCGCACGGCCTCAGCTGCATCCATCAAGACATGGAACCCGTGCCGATCTCTGCTGATCTAGAACACATTTTTCGCACCCGTCTCCAGCAAGACACCGGAATCCCGTGCTGTGACTCGCTGGCTCGTTTACTGTGAAGAAGTTATCGACACTGTTGACCCATCGTCTCCTTTTAATATTCCCCGCCTTTTTCGCGACATTCTTGTTAGCGGGACCCAGAGAGACCCATGCCCGCCACGCTGCGCGTATGACAAGATTGAACCCCCGGAAAGGGGATGCCTGTATTTCCGGACCCCAAGTTGCATTCCAGGAGGACCTCTGGAAACGGGCCCCCCCGTCCTTCTGTTGCGTGACTTGATCTTTTCCAAGATCTGCGCCTGGGTTTCTTCAACAAACCTTCCTCCGGCAGTTGGACGATAGGGATGACGGCACATCGAAAGACAAGACATGGCTGCCGTGCCTGATGATCCTTTGTCTTCGGGCCAATGGCTGTGATATCTGCAGGTTTCTGAAGCTGCATTGCTACCGTCCTCAGGCTAACCCTTGGCGGCCGAGGACTTCCATCGGCCTCTACCTTAATTGGTTTTTCTGCCCGCCAGAATACGTGCCATGCACGCAGGAACGGCGAGATTCCAAGGAAGGGCGTGTCGATTGCAGGTCCTGTCGTCTCATATCCCTCCACCACCCTGTCCATAATAGTACGCAAGCCTTTCCTCTCTGCCACTACGGCGTCGTAGTGAAGGGCTCCTCCGACGTTACGGCGCGTGGCGTCGGGCTAAGGATGACACTACCAATTGTCACCATGTGGGTTCCATCTGGGTCTATGTAGCTAGTCCACCGAGGCACACCAGCGTCGGCTAAGGGTTTTGCTCCCGCGGCCCAGCCTGCCCGGGGCCGTTTGGGCTTCTTCTCCAGCGTACCCAAAACAAAAGCTTGCCATGTTATTGCCACAGGCACACACTGAGGTGTAGTCAGAGAGACTCATGCAGTAAATACTCCGGAAAAGAGTGGGACATGGAAACTGGGCGAGGACGATCCGCAGCCCACTGCTGTTTAGAGAAGCATGAAGCCTTAAGAGTGGCCTCTCCCACTCGACATGGACTCTGGGGGCCCTTCTTTTAGAGTTTAAAGTCTTTACGACATCCCACCGGTCTCGCCCTGCGGACCTTACCCTTCTCGCATACCGGGCGTATCCACGAAGCTTCGAGACGACCGGGCAGGACTTTGGCGAGCTCGAAACATCGACCGTACACTTATTCGGCTTCAGACGACGACGACAACGACGACGACGGCTCCGGCTAACGGCGGTTCACGATGGCGTCCAAGGTCGATTACCAGATCGCCTCGTTGGCGGCCGGCTTCACCATCGGCTTCGGATTCTTGACAGTATGGGAGGCTATGAAGCAGACGAGGAGGAACCGCAACCCGCTTCGAAGTTCATACATCTACATGATGTGGGGTGAGATTCTGGCGAACCTCGTCATCACAGTCATCGGCTGGTTGTTCTTGGATGGGATCTTAGGACCAACGTAAGTCTACAGGGGAGGATACCTGTTAAGAAAGTCCATACTGACTCGGGTTGGCTAGGGTGCCGGTGTTATTCTTCATCCTCTTCTGTTGGGTTTTCGAGGTCCAACTGTTGATGCAAATCATCATCAACCGAATCGCAGTCATTGCGGAAAGCCAGAAGACAATCATGAGGTTGAAATGGGGAACCGCAGTGCTCATCACTGTTATCAACATCGCCGTCTTCATCATCTGGATTCCGTCCCATCTTTCCCCTCCTGTCAACGACACGTAAGTTGATCTAACCACAAGATAAGCCCTTCAACGTTGCTGACCTCATGCCCGCAGTTTCGTTCTTATCAACCACTACTGGGACCGCACCTCCAAGGTCCTCATCCTGATTGTCGATGCCGGCCTCAACTGGTACTTCTTGCGCATCGTCAAGACAAGACTCCTGAGCCAGCATGGTCTGGTAAAATACAAGCCCCTTGTCGGCTTCAACGCCAAGCTCATGATTCTTTCTATTGCCATGGACGGCATGCTCATCGGACTCATGTCGCTGCCCAACCAAGTCGTCTTCATCCAGTTCCACCCCGTCGCCTACATGGTCAAGCTTAACATTGAGATGTCCATGGCTTCCCTCATCACCCGGCTCGCCAAGGACCAAGACAGCGGCTTCCGATTCAACTCCCTTTCCTACTCTCAAGGCCACTCCCGCGGCCACCGCACGACACAGCACGAGGCCAACCGCGGCGAGCACGACGCAGGACTCAAGAGCTACCACCGAGCCAGCGTCGGAGCCGTTCCCGCCGAGTTACAGTTGGACAACATCCCGAAGAGCGCGAACGGAATCCACCGAAGAGTCGACGTTGAAATCAGAGTCGACCAGACGCCTGAGCACTCCAATACTCCTTCATTCGGTGGAAGATCGAGACACGACGACACCGGCAGCGGTAGCACTTTCTACAAGATCGACGACGAAGACTCGCTCACTGGCAACCCCGGCCACCCTCGCTCTCGCTCGCTTGAGAAGAGTAACTGATCACTACCGAATTTTTCAACATACTAACTTTATGGTATTATCGAACACGACTGGAGGACTGGGTGGCATGCACTGGTTAAAATGCTGTTTTACACGTATACCCCATTAATGTACTTTCAAATGCACCAATGTTTTCCTTTGTACAATGTCACCGTGTGGTAAAGACAGGACTCGCGGTGGGCAGATCAATATGATTAGAAACTACCTCAACGCTGACGCCCAATGTCTTGAGTGACTTTTGATAATAATGTGCGAAGAAGAAAAGAAGCTACTCCAAAACTTATGCGGACTCGAAGACTTCGAAACCGACCAAGTCGGGAGCCCAATCGCTGCCGACGTTCTTAAACTCCACGGTGTTGGAGCTATCACCCTTGAAACCCTCAACCTCGACCAGCAAGCGGCCAGTGTCAAACCAATTGCCTCCAGAGATGGGGAACGCCCATCTCTTAGCAGTACCGCCGTTGACAGAGACAGTCATGTTGCGAACGTTGGCGCCATATCCCCAGGCAGTGTCGAGGGCGACATCATAGTTGATGAAGTCAACGCCAAGCAGCTTTTTGCCTTCGCTCTTGGCCTCGACGCCTTCGAACTTGACCGCAGCCCCTGACCCGATGTTGCCCACCTTCGACCCGCTGGGCAGACACCCACCACTGCCGCAAGCCACCGCGGCCGCTGATCCGGACAGCGTACCGTTCGTTGTGGCCGTGTAATACCCGGTGGAGCTGTGGACCTGCTCCGCCCTGGAGAGGTCTGAGAGCACCAGCAGCCTGAGCTCGTGGCCCACGAGGGTCGTCTCGTAAGTCCCCGAGATGGAGCCGATGTCACTCGCAGCCCAGACGTCGCGGGCGTTGGCCGAGGCCAGGCCCAGGACGTCGGCGACGTCGAAGCTGACGGCCTGGGAGTCGTTCTTCCAGTTCGCGATGCCGACGACGAGACGGTCGCCAGAGAGCTCGCCGGCCCAGACGTCCCACTCCTCCTCGGTGAAGCGGCGGACAAGCTGGGCCTGCTTGGCGAGCGGATCCTGGTTGATTGCAATTACTTCCTTGTTGGCGACGATGGACAGGGTGTGCTCCGGCACGAGGGCGGGGATGGCCGGAGCGCCCAGAGTGAGGGGCGACTTGTTAATACTCCACATCCCCATGTGAAACCTTTCCTCTTCAACAGACAAGGCGTTGAGGCCGACGCTGCAGTGCTACAGTCAGTTTCCGCGGTGATGTCAGGTAGACTATCATCAGACCACTCACATCAACATGTCCATGTCGGGGAAGGCACCAGGGCCGGTGTACTTATAGAAGGGGACGACTTGGTTCGTGATGCGCCAGATGCTGCGCCAGCTGTTGTAGATGTCGTTGCTGATTCTCCAGCTGTTTCCAATCTTGGGGACCCTGCATGCGAGATTAGCTTCCGTCAATGTCAGCAGACAAATGCGGGTAAGGGACGACTTACCAAACACCCAGGTCGGTTCCCGTTCCCCATTGGCAGACCTGGTAGACCATGTCTCGGTCGGTGGTGTTCATTGCCTCGGCCATCGTCACGAAACGGTCCGGGGAGATGGCCTCCTCGGAGACGTAGTCGACCATCACCGTAGGGTCAATGGGATAGCAGTTGTCGTATCTTTGAGTTTGTGAGAACCGTCCTTGAGTCTGAGAGAAGAAACTTACTTCAGGATATCCGCGCCCCAAGCAGCAAATGATTTCGCATCGGTGAGCTCATGGTCTGGAAAACGTCAGCTCAACTCAATCACTGGTAGTAGTAGTGATTCTCATACCCAGCGAGGCAGGCTGATCAGTGGATCCGCATTGGAAGTATCCGCCGCCGGAGTAGACGCCGAACTTGAGGCCGAGGTTGTGGAGGTAGTCGCCGAGCTCCTTAGCGCCTCCGGACGGGAAGAGAGCCGGGTTCCACACAAGCTCTCCATTGGCGTCACGATCCTTTGCCGGCCATCCGCAGTCCGTCGTGACGGTCGAGTACCCGGCCTCCGCGAGACCGGTGTCCACGACGGCGTGAGCGTTCTCCTTGATGATCGTCTCGTTCGGGTAGCAGTTGTAGTAGTTGTAACTGTTCCAACCCATCTGAGGCGTCGGCGTCTTGACGGTCTTGGCCGAAGCTCGGCTGGCAAGCGCCGTTAGAAGAGTGAACGCGACGGAGGCCATGGCTGCACTGGAGCTGCGCTGTTTGGCGATGGATGGTCGAATCGAGACGATTAGAGAGTCTCAATCATCGCATCTTGCGAAACAGTATTTAAGCATAATTCGTCGGACGACTCGTGTTCATCTTATAGCTTGATGCCAAGAGCGAAATGCTACCATCCTCCCCGCACGGCCCCGTGTTCCCCGGCATGGATAGCTTGAGTCGAACAAAGGTGAGGTCATCGCAACTGTTACGCGCACCATTGAAATATCGTTCCGATGTAGGCTATCCACCGAGCTCCGCGCCGAGGATGCGCGTCACAAGACGAACGGACGGATGCGCGTCACAAGACGAACGGACGGATGCGCGTGGAAAAACAACGCGGGGGAATCAGCCGAAAGCGAACACCGGGGGAAGGTTGCATTTAAGAAGAGCGCGCGATTCCGAGTCGGGCGCTTATAAAATGTGTGATGCGACCCCGCGATCTGGCCATGTTTTCTCCACACGAACCGGAGCAGAAACCACGTTGGATTTTAAACTTGGCAACCAATTTCCCCGCATCGGAGTAGCAATATTGTTGGGGTTGCCATGAGGAGACTGAGAGAAATAGGAAACACAGGCGGGATACGACAGGCCTGCGATGACCAGGGTCACGGGTGACACCGACGTTTTCGTGCGGTTACGACTCATGCGCAGATTCCGGGGGTGGGCCGGCTTCATCTTCACATGTCCGCGGGTTGCGTTTTCAAAGTCGCATTGAAAGAGTCACTCACGTCTCACTGTTGATTGTGTTCCTACACCAGTGTTAGAACGCATCGTTCCCAAGTCTTGAGCCATCTCAGCCTAGGCTCCTGCAACTTTGCGAACCCAACTCTCTCGTATGTTTCCTGAGATTCATCACTCGTTCTTCGAAGTATCAGACAAAACGCAGCCGATCGCGACCACTCAGTCTCATCATCCTCTGCTACATCGTCGTCGGTATAAACAAGCATCAAAAAATACTCATCCTCCCGAAAGTAATGAAAGTCGACTTCCCAATCAGCATCGTCACCTGGGCGAGTGATGATGCTGAATATGTAATCTCCACCTTCTGTTTTCATGCGGAAAAAGCTCGCCCAGCCTATTGGAACCGAGTCTTCAGGACCAGCTGGCTGATCAAAATTGGCAGTTCCAATCGAGTTCTGGTCTAGAATTGTCTCAACCACTTGACCGCTCCGCACGAATGGTTTCGTCAAGGCCTCCACCACCAACTTTGCTGAGAGGATCTCGCCGTATGGGTTGTCAGGGACCGTAGGGTTGATGCAGTATTCCAGAAGTTGGGCACTTGATGGCGTTGATTTCAGTACCATCTGTTCCTCAACCGCCTGTGGACCTTCGAAAAGCACCAGGTCATCAGTCACGGCCCATGACCATGATGGTGCTCGATAAGGCTCGTTGACGTGCTGACAAAATTTCATCTCTGCTGTCCAGAGCAGGCCTTGTCTGAAATTGGCTGTCCAGATTCCAGCCAAGTATTCACCCCCTATGGCTGGATGGAGTCGTTGGGCCAAACCTGAAAACGCAGGCAACTTGTCTGAGCCGTATGTCAATCGACGTTGCGAATACGCGTTTACAAGCTCTGAATAGTCTCTGAAGACCGCATTGATATCAAGTGGTTCTGTTTCGGGCTGCCGTAATATATCGGAGCAGATGACTCTGGAAACATCCTTGTAGACCGTCTGTGGTGATTTGTTGCCTGCCGGCAAGTCGTCGGACGATTTGAAACCGCGGGGACATCTCCAGTAAATCATATCTTGGCCATATAGAAGGTGCCTCGGAGACAGTATGTACTCCTGAAGAGTCCATCCGCGCTCCGCTAGGGCGCTCTGCCTATCTAGAGATATGAGGCTCTCTTCGTGTAAATTCTTGCGTCGGACGGTGACCTTAGAAGTATTGTCGTTGCCTCCAAAGACGTCCAAAGTGGTGGAGCCACCGGAGCTCTGTGCCGATTGGCTGGTCTTCAGGATCCCTGACTTGCTGCTCCCCGAGACCATTGCTGAGATCGTCACTGTCGAGTTTCGATATACCAGCCCCATTTTCTTAGACTCAATCTCCCAATCTGACTTCGAATCCTGCTGTATGCACAGAGAGTCTATCCATAGATAGCGAATATCAAGATGACGTGTTATTGTGATAGCGTCACGAAAGTTAGCCGGTAATACTTCTATGTCGATGTTCTGTTGGAAGAGCGCAGTAGATTCAGTCGTTAAAAGAGGCGATATTGCCCCACCCCAGCAGTGGCTCAAGGCGACATATTCAGCCTTCAAGCCATGCGAGAGAAACAGACGAATAGACCCTTCATTGAGTGATCTGCCGACATCGATGACTCTACTCGGAAGTTCATGCATCTGATGCGAGAGACACGATTCATGATGGTGACAGCACTCTGTAAGCCATTCCTTGGCCAGTTGATGATTTGTCAAGGACCCAAGATCTGGATCAACTTCGAACCTCCCAATACGGAATCTTTCCACATGAACCGCCTCGTCTGTTATAGAGATGTGAGCTCGCAGTCATGACCTTCTGATGGACCCGATTGCTTTCAACCAACCTTTAGGAGTACTCAGTCTCAACACTAGCTGGGGAAATGACCATATGCCATAGTTCTCATCCGTCTCAATATGCAAGGTTCCAACTTGGACAATGATTTCATCAAAGACCTGTACATCTCTCAATCCTTGTGCATCGTAGAGATGCGATGTGTTGATGCAAAGCTTTACGTCCGAGACGTCGAGTCCCTTCGCAACTGAGTACATCGTATGGGAATACACGTCCAAGGATGCATTGGTCGTCTCATTCCACTCTTGTGGCCACTCCAGAGGTTGCTCTTCCTCGCAAGGTGTCTGCTGAAAGCATTGGAGTATAACCTGACAGAGATCGCAGCCAATGTATGCTGACTGCTCGAGAGCGCTGAATGAGTCGTGGTGCTGGTAATAGGCATCCTGTGGAAATCTCTGCGCTTCGAAGCTGATTTTGGCGAGCTCGACCAGTGCCTGAATTGATAGCTTGGTGCAGTAGATGCATCGCTTGTTCATTTTGGGTTGCGAGTTACCGCCTGCTGGATATGCGGCAAAGAGAGCAAGAGAGGAGGACTATTGAACGAGCGTTCAACGAGCGGGGTTTTGGGAGGTGCGATGATGAATGAAACGTCAAGAGCATTGCAGTGGAAGGATTCAGTGGGGTTATTCTCTTGCATGGGTAGTGGACCAATCCCGTCAGGTATCGTCCTCGTCGAGTCAAGAATGAGAGGAGTAAAAGATGGCGAATCTCTAAATAGAGGACTGGAGGACCTAAGACAAGCCAGGGAAAGACTCCGATGGCGACCTGATTTTTGCTGTCTGCAACTAACGAGGCGCATTTTCCAATGCTTGGGGATATCAAAGAAGATGTATGGGCAAGTAGAGATGCTGCACTTGAATCAAAAATCAGAATAAGGTACCCAACATCAACTTCTGGTGCATAGCCTAAGCAAAATAAGAAGTGCAAAAGGAAAATCTAGCACGACCTGGTTTCGATCCAGGGACCTCTGGGTTATGAGCCCAGCGCTCTACCCCTGAGCTACCGTGCTGATGGGACATGTTTGATGAGCGGTGCTCAAGCATGAGTTTCTTAAGAAGTTATGGGAAAATGAGTCACGAGTATGGGTCTGGATGAAAAATTGTGTCAACTCAAATCCGACCAGTGGCAACAGCACCAAGTGGTTCCACAGATCCACAATAGGCCCGCTGAATCATTTGGCTTGCAGTATAACCGAATCTTTCTTCCCTTCTAACTTTTCTTCTTCGTAGTTTACCGCCTAGAGGCGTACCTTATTAACTACTATATAACTCTTACGGGGAAATATTTAAAAGCTAAGATAGTTTAAGTTATAAAAATACTTCTATAACTACTTATAGAAGTATATAAAAAGAATATAAATTATTAAAAAGTAAACTTCTCTTTTTTTATATTACTTTAATTAATTACTTTTTTAATATTAAGATATTATTACTATACTATATTAATACTATTAATAACTACTTTAAAAATAATAGTTTTTTTAAAATTACCTAAAATAAAGAGCGTTTTATATATAGTTTTTTATATATATAGTAAGTTTTCTAAGTAAAAAGCTTAAAAGAATATTAAATATATTAATACCTCCCCTTTATTTACTTTAATATATTAAAATATAGCTAAACTAAAATATAGTAATATTTCTAGTAAATTAAGAGAAATATTAACTTAAATAAGCTACTTAATTATTCATAAATTAAATATCTCTAATTACTAAATTACTAAAATATATAGCTCTATTAAAAGAACTTAATAATATATATATAATCGCTATAACTTAGTTATAGTTAATAGAAGTAGTTAGATATATAGGGGGTAGTTAGATATTACGGTCAGCTATCCAACAGTAGGGTCTACTAACAGAAGTTAGGGATTAACGCTAGTAAACAGTATCGCAGTATCATAGGTCTAGTTCGTAGGTCATAAGCTATATCGTAAATCGATAGTCAGAAGCTAAAGTGATCAGTCTTAAACTTAACAAGTTATTCGTAGTAAAAATAAACTAAAAATATCCTAAAGATAAATACAAAGTTAATTACTAAAAAGCTATAGAAGTCTAACTATAAACTAAGCTCAGGTCATACTATATACAAGTTCTAAACAGTACCCTTTATCTAACTATAGGTGATCACCTAAGTACATAAAGTGATCGTGATTAGTAAGCAAAGCTAACTAATCACTAAGCGCTTCCTAATATACTCTACTAATCGCTTCTTATCTTATCATCATATAACTTATACCATAGTTCTTCTATTTCCAAGTGAGTCCCTATTATTCCCGTGATCCTGCAGTACAAATGTCCTATCACAGCCGCCCGACGCCCAAGTAGGTCGTTCAGCTGTTATCCTTGTTTACAGGTCGTAACATTAGAGTAAAAAGGGTCCTCTTATATATCCTTAGTTATATAAATCTATATAATGCAGTTCTTCACAAAATAGCAGCATAACTGAAAATAGCTGCCTATTAATGATTAAAGAAGGTGATACGAGAGTGCTTTGTTGAATAGTCACTTCAAGTCGTTAAAGGTTTAATACTGAGCATCAAAGATTGTCTCACGTGGCAGATGTTGGACAGTCTGGATCCCTGCTATATGGTGCTATCAGAGGCCTAGAGTGAGATCAGTCTTTTGTTTTACTTTCTGGAAGCAGTTGGATACCATAAAGATGTTTTCACTTGATATACCCAAAGCACCCAGTGCCTTCTAAGATTGAAGCTGAGAAGAGCATTGGACTTAGCAACCATCATGGTTTCGGACTTCAAAAAGGTGTAAAGGGGCATCGGGGTCTAGTGTCTCGCTAAAGAACGCCATTTTTGGGGTTCTCCCTTGTCAGAGGGTGCGATCAACTTCCGAAAAAGGTATCTTAGACGTCTGAGGTCTCTTTTTCGTTAAGGTAAACGGTCTGTGACGCCCTCAGACATAATAGTGAGAGCCAAGTATCGCACACGTGTTTTGAATATGAATCTGTTCAATGTTCAAATTCAAAACGAGTTGATGAGACAAAAAAGACCTGCTTGATTAAACAGATCCCACTGCCTCCACTAATCGCTCGACTTGTCTGAGCTTCTACAGGATCTTTTCTTACGCTTGGAGGTCAGAGCCTCGCCCTTACAGGTGCATACCTCGTCTCCCCGTCACAATCATGGGTCTTAAAAACCTCGTCGTTGTTTTCGTTCTCTCCATCTTTGCATCTACGACCATAGCCAGAAAATGCCCGATCGAGTCTGACTGTATCCAGAATCTGTGCAAGGACATCACATACGACATTGGTGGGCCAGACTATGAGACGCCCCTTGTCTTAACTGCCCGTTGCAAGAATGATGCCGGTAATGAAGTCCTCACATGGATTGATCTTCGATGGTGTATCGGTAACTTTGACGGGTTCCTCAAATGGGCTGATGCGTTGAGTTCCCCTTTTCTTGCCCCAAGCACGCTTTTTTCGGCCTTTCTCCCCAAGACCCTAAGAGGGCTCACTACTTGTTGAAATCCCATCCCATTTTCCCGGCTTCAAACGCAGCTAATACCTTTCTTCCTTAGCGGAGGCCACAAATGCAAGGGCTGTAGATTGGAGCAGGACCCCAAAGAAGAAGGCAGCACCTTGTACTTGTACTGCTCGAATTGTCCGCGAAAAAATTGGTTCTGGAGAGGCAATAATTGGTCATGGCTTGATATTTGTGAGTATTTCTTGAAATGTCCATGGTCAGTTGGCTGACATCATACGATTGATTGTCTAGCCTACGGTATCTGGGTGAAAAATGGAGTCATTGGCTGTTATGATCACTACGGCTCAAAGACTGATAGCTTGAAAACTCTGGCGAGAGTATGAATGCTCATTGCATTCTTCTATTACCAAGTTCAGTAATATCTTGTACAAAACATCAGCACACTGGAAGGTTTACGAGCCCAAGATTCTCCCTTCGACATGTTAAAAAAGCCCCAAGATTCGTTGGAAAGCAAAAACATGAGTATCTACGCCACCGAGGAAGTGTTTCTGGAAAGCCTATAACAATTCTATGGGCTTTGTCCTGGGTACAGAATTATGTTTGCCCGAATAGATGATGATTCAGGTCAGCCTAGGTTCCACGGTCACCGAGCCATTGTTTGACAACGTCATGCTTCCGTCATACAACACACAAAACGGCTGGTATTGTTCTAAATGTTCATTTAGCCGCAAGGCCATGCAAATATAGGCGGCAGGTGAGCATTGACATTTGTAATTTTCAAGACGACACATAATATTAGTAGAACCATAGTGCCCATTGTTACACACTGCTGTGAACCACCGTTGATTCAAGCCTTGATGACTGACAAACAGAAAACTCATTATAATCAAACACAAGGAATTTAGAGAGCCGGGATTGATCTCAGCTTAGGACAGTTTCAATGAATGTTCAACCCCCTCAAGAAGAACGCAGTACATCTTGCTATGAGATTTCAATATAGTTGATTCGCAGAACTCCATCATACATTAGGGAAAGAAATTGTAGGGTAATTACGGCATATCGACAGGCAACGGGTCATCATCGATAGCCGCTCTCAGTGAAAGTTAGAAACATTATGGGCACTAACGTTTGTCGTATTCTCCCCACGAAGTATGCGCGAATTCGATGGCTAGACGAATGCATTCCAAGTCCAATGGTTGGGAGCCTTCGGTCGAAGCAGCTTGTGCAATGCTGACAATATTCTTGATGTGACGTCCATTTAACTCCAAGCCGGAAAGTTCGACAAGATCTGCTTCTTCGACTGCGATCTTTACTTCTGTGGTCTCTTCAACCTTTCTGAAGAAAGCTTGCCATATAGACTTCCGAGCATCTGCAGTGAGATCTTCGTACTTAAAACAGAAATGGATGCGGCTCTGGAAAGCCCCATCGCAGCTTTCGATACGATTTGTGGTTAGGAGTAGAATACCTTGGTAGTACTCCAGTTGCTGAAGGAAAATCGATGTGATGGCGTTTTGAGTGAGGTTTTGATCACTTCGTTCAGTGAGAAACACATCAGCTTCATCAAGAAGCACCACCGCCCGCCATGTCTCAGCAAGCTCAAACACCTTTGTGAGCTTTTGATGTACTGAACCCGAGGTTTCACCCAGCTCTCCAGCACTAACGGTGTAGAGAGGTCGATGCGCAATTTCTGCGACAGCTTCTGCTGTCATAGTCTTCCCAACACCCGGTGGTCCTGCAAGAAGACCTACCAAGCCCCTGCCTTTGTCGCGCACAAAGTCATCAAAACCACCATCGTCCGACTTATTGCAATGATTCCGTATGAGCGCGCGGATGAACTTCTTCTTCCTTTCGTTGAGGACAAGAGATTCTATGACATCGTCATTCCATGTTACTTCGTTCAGTCTGGACACTGCAAAAGCGCCTGGGAGAGTGTCAGCGTCCTCATTGAAGTAATTGATAGTATCACACCACAAACCCCATGTCTTGTCTCCGAGACTGAAACCATTTATCCGAGAGCTCAAGAGGATCTTTTGCTCTGAGGTAAGCTGGTTGATTGGCAGAGAACTAAGTATCGCCGGATGCATTGAGCTTTGCGGGTGTGTTCGGTGGAAGGTGGTAGGATCAATGATCACACGCCCATGTGACTAGATGATTGATCAGACAGGAATCCATTGACCTTTACTTAAAAACCAATAAGAAACTAGGTTCAGAGAAGGATGGGAACGATTGGAGTCGTTAGAGTCAATACTGACGTTGAACCTCTTGTTGTTTTCCTCTAGGGCGTGACCTTTGTACTCCAGAAGAGGCCGTCCACCCATGCCCAACAATCTCTCTCCTCGGCTCTCAAGAGTCGCTAGAATACGTGGGTATGAGGGGTTCAGATGAAGTGGGATGATTTGCAGGTCATGGATTGGTATGCACCCGAAGAACTGGGGTATTGAACGTTCTTGAGGCCTGACATATCCCACCCGCTCCCCAAGAACATCCACATAGTCGACCTCCACTATGAAACTCACCGTCTTATCCCGAACGTTCTCATGATATTGCGAATTTCTTACTCGGAAGACCTGTGTTTCTCCCAATCCATCCAGTGTGTAAGCAAGACTGAAAGGTGGAAATAGGCTCCACATGAAGGAGAAGTCAGTTTGATGGTGTGGTAGCTCTCTGCATGCAGTAATTGTCCCCTCAAAATGCTCATTGGTGAACTCTACAACTGCTTCAAGCTCGAAAATCTTGTCTTGGTCGGGAACGCCAGAGTCCTTCTCATCTTTGAGCATCTTTGTCAGACGTGGCAGGGCGTGATAAAGCAGTTTAAGCTTTTCCGTGCGCTGAATTTGTTGCAATCACAGCAATTAGTTTCTCTGATATTCGCAACAGAGTGCGTATCGTCACCTACCAAAGTGATGACCCTCGATGACTTAGAAAAGTTCAGATTCTCTGCACGATTGAAAACATCCGACAGGGCCTCTGCAATATGTTGTCCGCGTAGCTCAACGATGTATTGGCCATCGAATGTTCGTTGTGTGCTGAGACGACGAATCACGGTGACGGCATACCGCCCGAACTTCCGGTCGGTGCTTTTTGGCGTAGAGGTCTTGACGTATACAAACTTGGACGACTTCCTAATGTGAAACAGTGTGAAATCTTTTGTTGGGGAATGTCGCGATAAGCTCTGGGAAAATATCAGACGGGGTAACTTACTTGTGCCAGCTGTGTTTTCATCGTCAGCCATTATGTTTCTTGGGATGAAGGAATCATTTTGACATGGAGTTCTGCGCAACTCACACTTTGTCAGCCCGCATGATTTTCTCCCGCGGCTTTTTGGGAGCGCCTGTGTCTTCCTGTGTAGTAGCAGGCATCTTGTCCTTCACGTTACTGGCGCTGCCTTCTGTCATCTCTCCAATAGTAACGATGCTTGTGGGCAGACAAGCTTGCCCAAAATTTCCGGGCGTCCAGTCTTGTGAAAAGATATCGATATCAGCCAATTTCTAATGAATCAAATAATGAAACACTGGTTAATTGTTGTAGTGCATGTTCGGCGAAGAAATCCTTTTTGTAAAACCCTGAAGGTCGGGAGAAGACCGCCAATGATGACGGTTGCGAATGGCACAGATTCAATGAACGACGCGATCACACCACTTGGCAGGCGGAAATTCGAAATTGAGCCACTTGTTACCTATACCGAACCTGATGCTTGAGCATTGACACCATCATGCAATGACCTGCAGGAAGTGCAGTTACACCGCATACTGAAGCCAATCAGATTCCACACAGCCTCATCTTCTCAGAGCCTGCTTATGATATTAGTCTCCTCATTCGACCGATAACGCGGAGAAATGTGCAGCACACCCAGCCGGGGTAAAATGCAATATTGATAGCTCCAGCTTATCATCATGGTCCTCTTAGTGATCACTTGCCATTTGATCTCTATCCGGATTGGTGCCCACATCGAGTGAGTGTGCATTCTTGTCTGGGCATCGTAAGATTCTGACTCCCCCATGGAAGACATTTCCAAGTCAGGAATACCGAAGGCATAAAGTGAGGCTGTCGAATGCAAGCTTATCTCTTTCCGTTGTAGTTGCAGGATATGGTGCCCTCGCTGGGCTGATTACGGGGCGCGGTTAGGTTGATTGTCCCCGCGACCTCTGTTGTAGGTAAGTATCAAGGGACGTCACATTGAATTTTTCAACCACTAGCCAGAAATGTCAAACTGGCAAGTTTGATTGATAAATCATGTACTCGAAGATTGTTTCCTTCAAGTTCCATATGTTTTCTTGGATATTCAATCGCCAATCCGCCTGACCATCAATTATTTCATGGACCAGAAAGTGCCGCCTGAGGTAGGTTGGTCGTCTGGAAAGATTCATGAACCGAGAAACCTAAGACAGACTACAGGTGAACAAACTTCACATGGCGGACCAATTAGGCCTGTCAAACCGCGGGACGAGGAACATCGAACTGCCTGGGTCGCAAGAGTCCTGGACGTCGTCACTCTACAACCCCTCAACTACGCCGAAACCCAACGAGTTGCTCCCAGCGGCCAACAGAAACATGGATAGATCCAATCCTTCTGGATCATTTGCCAACATGGACAGCGACGTCCGGTCGGCGGGATCCACTGTCGAGGTTTACACGATCGCGTGGATCTGCGCATTGCAAGAAGAGTTCCAGGCAGCGTGTCAGATGCTGGACAGCGAAGAGTTGGAGCCACCTGATACCATGATCAATGACGACAACGCCTATGCTTTTGGCAGAATCCAGGAACACCATGTCGTTATTGGATGCTTGCCCATGGGGTGTTCAGGAACTGTGAGCTCCGCTTCTGTTGCCAAGGATATGGCGAATTCTTTCCCCAATCTCAAGTTTGCACTCCTTGTTGGCATAGGAGGAGGAGCTCCAAACAAAAAAAAAGATATTCGCCTTGGGGACGTTGTTGTGAGCATCCCTAATGGGACTCAGTCGGGCGTAGTTCAGCTGGACTTTGGGAAAAGACTTCCCAATGGCCTTTTCGAACGCAGAGGACATCTCAACGCCCCACCAAAAGCACTACTTGCAGCCGTGAATAGTGTTGAGCGCTTTCAGGAGGATCCCAAAAAACCAGACGGCATCGCAGACCATGTCTCACGAATGGCGGAGATGAACGGATATCAACGTCCGCTGATCGACAAACTTTACCGCTCCAACTATCTACATCATTGTGAAGGAGTCGGTAATGAGAATGATGACAGTGAAAGTGAAGTCGAGGATCATTGTCTGCAATGTGGCACGGACGCACTGGTCAAACGCCGAGAACGAAAAAGTCACCGTCTGGTCATTGCTCATTTCGGCACCATCGCGTCCGACAACGTGGTTATGGCGGATGCGGAGGTACGAGACAAACATTCCTCAGACAAGGATCTCAATGTCCTTTGTTTTGAGATGGAGGCAGCAGGTCTGATGAACAACCTTCAGTGTCTTGTTATTCGTGGAATCTGCGACTACGCAGATTCTCACAAGAATGATAGTTGGCAGAAGTACGCGTCTGTTGTTGCAGCTGCATATGCAAGGGAATTGTTGATAAGGTTGAGACCACAGAGCGTGGCAGTCATGCCTTCGTGGATCGTTGCAGTGGACCGCCGTAAGTGACGCTCTTCCGGGGATACATGAAGGTCTCTTGCGTCCATATTCTGACAGACGAGTGTCCACTTATAGTAGGATCCAAAGTTGATGCAATTAGAGAGAGTCAAGAGAGTGAGATATTTCACCGAGCTATAATTTGAATTTAATTGTGTATTGGATACTGACGTGGACGTCAATACCACTCAATTTCTGGCCGCCCTGGGCATTAGAATCTGATGCTGACTCTATCGCAGAAGAAATTCAGAAAACCGAAGATGAGCGTACGACTAGACAGAGGCTGGAGACTCGTAGGCCAATTCTATTTGTGGATTGTAAGTCCGAACTAATAAGAGTCTAGGTACCACATTGGAGGGTCTCCGAGACCGCCTCATAGCTACGCAACTGGACCATGCGAGTAGCGAGGTGTACGAGAACGCACATGAGAGGCGGCATCAAGGAAGCTGCAAATGGATTTTTGACCGCCAGGAATTTCGCGAATGGACAGCTCCAAGTACCTCCTCTCCCGTTTTTTGGTTAAAAGGCACGCATGGGGCAGGGAAAACCTGCCTCTGTGCAGCCGCCAGCGATCATATATCCGCCCAGCAACCGTCGCATATCTCCATAACCCGACAATTTCTTTCCGCAGATATCCAAGTATCTCGAAGCGAGTTTCTACGAGACATGGCTAGCCAATTACTTTCGGCCTTTGTCAAGATGTCTTTTCAGTCTGTCCCTGAACTCCTTCAGCCGTTCTTGGATATTGACAAAAGACATGCCGAGGCATTGGAGAAGCTCATTCGAGCAGTCGTTGAATGCCTACCAGGCGTTTACATCTTCATCGATGGCGTCGATGAGGTGGTGCTTGAAGAAACGAACATCATTTCCAAGTACGTTGAATTCTTGCTGCAGATAACACTGGAAAATCGGAGCAAAGTCCGACTTTGGTGCAGCAGCCAACCGTTGCCTCACATTACCAATTACATGGACAAACTTCAATGGCGTCATATTATTCGGCATATGGAACTTACGATAATGGACACAATTCCGGATATGACAAGGTTTCTCATTGATGCGATTCCCGATATTCCAGGAGAGCAAGATGGCATTGCCGCGAAACGCCTGCTCGCAAAGGCAATGGCTCCTGAAGTAGAGGGAAGCTTCCTTTGGGCTAGCACTATGATACAAGACTTCAAGGAAGTGGCGGAAGACCGTGAGGATTTTCTGGAGCTACTCTCAAGCAATCTCCCAACGAAGTTGAGCGAGATCTACGAAAAGAAGCTCAAGCGAATCCGGCTAAATAAGTCACTAAAGAATCCACCTATTTGGAAGTAAGTTCTCAAGCCGACATAGTTCTACTCATCTTAGCCAAGTATACTAATCATTCTCGAAGGCTGGTCCTTTCACTTCTCGTGTTTGCCAAGCGCCCACTTCGGATGAACGAGGTGATTGAAGCAATCGCAATCTATCGTATACCGACAGGGCACGACTTGCACAGCAATGTCGTTGTGACCAGAGACAAAATTCTCGAAAGCTGCTTATCTCTAGTAAGATATAGACCAAGACCAAATGACCCAGATAAAGATACTGGTATCATCCGTTTGTCGCACTCAGCAGTTCGGACATACTTGCTGGAGAACTCCAACACAACTACAGCCCGCAGTGAGAAATTCGAGGAGCTAGTGACGAACTCCGTCATACGTCAGTGCTGCCTCCGTTATCTCTTCCAGCCGCGATACGCACAACTTTTGCAGAAGCAGAATGACAACTCTTACACTACACATTGCGGACTGCGTCTCTCAGCCCATCGTTTTCTTCTGTACGCAGCTAAATACTGGTACCAATACTTCGACACAGCAAACCTAATGCCGATCTCCGCTGAGGACGAAAAGGCTTGGGAGGAGCAGCGTCGCGATGTCTTGGCATTTCTGCGCTCGCCGCAGTTCATTACTTGCATTCAAGTTCAAAGCCTCTTTGTAGTTGGCCACTTCCTTCAGAGATTCGACCCTTTGACCGACGAAGGCGCGCAAGCTAGAAGAACTTTGCCAAACTGGATATCGAGAGACGAAACCCGAATCAATCAACAGTATCTGTATTTCCAAGGGGAATGGTGCCGGGTCCTTCAGTCGCGGAAATTTTCTGCTTTCAGTGGAGAAGTTGATCGCTGCCTATGGGCGGCGCTGGGCGCTGATAACTTTCTCTCCCACAACAAGTCCCGATACAAGAGCTTCGAGGTCAGTGATGGAGGTCTTCGGCTGCGAGATGGAGACAGTTGTCAAGTGCACCATGTTTCTCCAGACGGAAAGCGTGTTTGGATTGGATGGGTTTCCGAAAAGAAGTGAGTGCCAATATCTGGACGTTCTGGGAGTAAAGTAAAGAGACTGACAAATTTCTGCAGTGAATCGCCGATGGCTCGTCTACGCTTGGAATCCTGGTTGCTAGATGAACATGAAGGTCCCCAGAAGCAGGAAGAATGCGACCTACAGTTCTCTTCCAACAGCAACCATTTGTCTCGCTACGCACTCCCATGCTCCAAATTCTTCCACTCAATGCCATTCATCCCTCAAATTGAGTCTATGGCGCCACCAATAGCTATATCCATTCACATGAACGGTTTCGCGGCCAGAATCGGGTCAACGTTGAATCTCATCGCGCCATCTCGGGATGCCGATGCCATCTCAATCCAAGAAGCGAATAAACAATTCGGCCCAGGCTGGGAGGACATTTGCACTCGAGGGCGATTGCTTGTGCTCAGTCGTCGACGGGTTTATCGAGATGTGGATGGTGGCAATCAACGAAGTGGACAAGGCCGCAATAGTTTTGTGCAGAAACGATGGCGTCTCGAAAGACAAAACGCTACATCAGATCGTATCGTACGCAGATCATTTGAACACCGTCGGTGGTTTCATTACAAGCGCCCGGGCAATTCTAAGGGCCGCCGTGGAAGCTTTCGAGTCAACACAGACTCATCATCCGGCATCTTTAGCAATGAGGAATCGAACTCGTCATCGGAAGTCAGAATCAGATTGAAGTCGGAATCATCTTCATTATCTAGTTCGTTGGAGCTTCGAGATCTGTCATCGGCCTCGGAATCGTGGAGTGAAAGATCAACAAATGCGGTAGAAACACCGGAAACGACGAGTAGAATACTTTCTGCCCTCAGTCATTCCAGAAGATCTTCCTCATCTCAATCCATTGGTAGCTATTCAAAAGTCTTTGGAAGCTCTTCAGAGTCAAGCGAATCAGCTTTGGAAAGCGAGGCTCTCGAAGGTGATATTTTGCGGGCGGGCACGGCCGTGTTGAACCCACAACCTGCCAGTGAAATTGTCATTGACACTTCGGCCTTGTCTGTACAGTGCTCTTTGTGCAAAACTTCCTTGAAGACCAACTGGTACCGATGTGTTAGGTGCAAGGACGGCAAATTTTCTATTTGCTTTCGATGCAAAAGCGACCGCCAGTGGTGTTTCGATGATACACATCACTTGTTTCGCATCCACCACGGGCATGCCACTGGCATGATATCCGTAAAAGAGCTGCAACCTTTCAAGACCAGACAAGAGCTAGTGGTATGCGATACTGCAGCATCTAGCGACCGGAAAATTATCTTTCATTACCGAAGGAAGCATCACCGAATGATCCACGACTCGGCTCCAATCATTCATCCCAAATACCCCTTAGTGGTATGGCCTGTGACTGGGTCAGCTCTCCTCTTTTGTGATATCGACAGAAACAAATGGTTTGAACAAGGCATTAAACTGCGAGGACATGCTGTCTGTGCAAGCATTTCGTTCTCACCATGCGGCAAATTCCTTCGCGTCGCTATCATCAACGCTCTGCCTGAGTATCCGAAGTCCGATTCGAAAAAGACTGCGACAGATGCAACTGACAAGCCCAAAACCTTCAGGCCCCGACTTTGTCTTCATCTTCACATGGTATTTTTGCAACTTTCTGAGTCAAAGCCAACTAGAAGCCATCCCCGTCAATTCGCTGTGGGAACTTGTCGGCTAGGCTGTTCCTGTGCAAGGTCAATCACTCCGACGCTGCCTTTCGCTTTCACTTGGGAGGCCGATACTTTATATCTGACTATCAGCGATACCTTTTTGAACGTATGCAAAGTGTCGTTCCCTGATCTGGAGCCATACCACGGCGCATCCGCACCGATCGATAGGGTCTTCTCGTTCTCGAAGCCAAACGACCCTGTGCTACTACCACGATCAGCTTATGGGAGATCGGTTCAGTTTTTCTCGGCTAATGTTACAGGATCGCAGGCAACAGTGTTAATTGGGCCAAAGTATGGACGCCATCCCAAACCACCGATCGTAATGTATCTGGCCGAGCAGAGTCTCGGGGGTTGGTCCCAGTTCGCAGCTGCAGATGACGACGACGATAAATATGAGAAGCCAACCCAACAGCTGAAACTTCGAGGCCACCTCGAAGAGCCTTTTGATACAGCAGAAGACTGTATTATTGTGCCTTTCGACGGATATTGATGGGCCGGACGTACCTCTGCGGTATCGCGAGATAAAGGATTGATTCTTGTTGGCGTTGTTGGCATGTGTAATTCGCTTCATAATATTTGCCTTGTTCATGGCCGGTGACCGCCATTTTTTGGCGAGGAGATTATTATTCAACGCAGAATTATTCGTCTGGTAGTCTCCTCCAATCCTTTCCGTCATGTTGCAATAGTGAAGCGCTGCCACGACTGGCTGGCACTTTCAATACACAGGACGTGATTCCATGTTGACCTCACGATGTCACAAAGGCATCTATTTTCTTCTGACTTTTGAAATTTCATATGAGACATGTCCAAGACTTTTTAGTTTGAAAATGATTCCATGGCCGAGTCACCAAGAAAGTTCAAATGAACTTTTTGATGCCATGGTACTTTCTGACTCCAGCGCCCTCGGCCCGGAGAACGACACCCAGTCTCAAAAACTGCCCATTAATCGGCCGTAGCCTTTGCATATTGCTCGCCGAAAGCAGCATACCAGCGGTCAATGACCTCACCGGCCATGCCAGGGCCGATGGTCTCATCACCATTTTCCAACTTCTTTGCGACCTCCTCCATGAACTCATCCACACTCAGAGCGTTAGGGTTGTTTTCTTTCTTGTTATCATTTGGATCCGATCGTTCCCGATGGAGATCAGTAGCTACCGTCGGCGGTGCGATTTCCACCACCCTGACCTTGGAACCACCATTCTTGAGCTGGGTGCGGAGGTTCATGCTCCAGAAGTGCAGCCAAGCTTTTGTGCCGTTGTAGACTGGGTTGATGATGGAGAATGGAATGAAGCCCAGGAAACTCGACACATTGATAATTAGAGCTGATTCCTTCTTCTGCAGGTGTGGCAGCAGGCCCAAAGCCAGGTGCATGGGGCCGCGGATGTTGATGTTGATTTCTTGATCGGCTTTTGAAAGGAAGTCATCATCCTTGAGTACCTCGAGAGGTCGTTGGACCCCTGCATTGTTGACGAGGCAGTCCAACTCCGGATGATCGGTGGTGATCTTCTTGACAAAGCCTGGGATAGAGTCGACATCGCCGGTGTCTAGGACATAATAGCCTGCAGCCCCGATTTCCTTTGTCGTTTCCTGAAGTTTTGACTCGGTGCGGCCAGCGAGGAAAATCTTCTTGCCCTTTGAGATGAAGTGTTGGGCCATGGCCTTTCCGATACCTCCAGCGCCACCGGTAATGACGGCGCACTGGAAACCGAGAGTGTCTTTAGTAGGTGCCATATTCGTTGCGGAAAGCGGTTTGCAGTAGAGATAACGGAAACAATGCGTTTTTGCTGAGATGTAAAATTTTTAAAGCCACAATTGCCCGTGATGTGAAAATCGCTTGAAAGAATTAGTCACTCAATTCTTTCTTGGGGGATGAGTCTCAACATCGTCACCTTTTCAATTCCATGTGTCGGGTGGTGACGCTGGGGCTTGTGTCGGCGACGTCATTCATCGCGCTAAGCACATGGTGGGCACTGCGGTTTTGCAAATACTTCAACAAAACACCTATATCGGCTCATAATTGGTAAATCATTGTGATTGGCTTCTAGAGATCACTCAAAGAATGCTAGTCGCGTAGCTTCTAATAGCCTACACGTAGAATGGAGAAGGGCCCTAGACACAGTGAACTGCCCACCAGGACGGGCCTGAGGTTGAGATCGGCTACATGGTATGCAGGCTAACTAGTTTGAGGTTCCATTGAAAACATCTGGACTTTGTAGGTGGGACCATACAACCGAGCGAACCTCTCAAAATGGATCGATCGGATAATATCGTATGGTCAGCAAAAATCTGATGAGGCTCCTCAACTGAGCAACCGCTTGGTTTCGAGGGAATCACAAGTCATCTCGGCTGTATGGTGATGTTGCATTCTCAAAGCAATATTATCAGAATAATGTTTTAAGCTCACAGTACTCCAATCAGTATTCCGATGCTGATAATCCCTCTGTTGCTAGAGCTGATCCGGTGCGTGGTTTTGCCCAGGCTAAGCAACAATGAAAGCTTTCATGCGTTAGTGAACTTAGCTACGCTCGAAACCAGCTTCTGAAAACTGTAGAAAACCCTCTCGAGATCATACTCCAGTCAACACTTGTCTTCCCGAGGCTCTCAGACATACACTCTCTTCTTTGAATGACTACTTTCAAGTTGCCGATCGGCCACTCGGACTGCTAATTGCATCTGAGATTGGCTCTGGCGAGTTTCACACGCTGACATTCATAAATCTATCATTCCTAGTAACTATAATAAACCTGATGCAAGGTTTCATTAATGCTAACGCCAATTACTTCTAGTCACATTGAATGAGATGACGTGTAGAGACTGGCATTCTCCCGCTCACAGGAATCTTTCTTAAAATACACTCCATCACTAACTTTCAGCATAATCGTTTCTTTCTAGCACTGTTCTCGCGAGGTAGTGGGGTTTCATACACCCTTCTGCAGTTTACATCTTGATGCGGGACTATCAACATCCCCAATCAAGACCCAAACCCCACCAGGGTTTAGCCATTCCCACAACCCCATCGACCCGCCCTCAAATCTTAGTGTCTCTTTCCGGCACCGCTCTCAACAATTCAAACGGTTTCGTGGTGTAGTTGGTTATCACGCCAGTCTAACACACTGAAGGTCTCCGGTTCAAGTCCGGGCGAAATCATCTTGGGCGAATGGTTTAGTGGTATAATACTCGCTTAGCATGTGAGTGGTCCAGGGTTCGATTCCCTGTTCGTCCATTCTTTTGCCTCGTCGCGTTGCGGGTTGCTTTTTATATCGGTTGGGAATGTGGACGGATGTGTAGATGACCCTGAAGTGTTGGTTGGACATGGACGTTGCGGATATATATACCTACGCACCGCCTGTAAGCCTAAGTTAAACACTGGTAAGACTGTGCACAGAGGCCAAATGTACATCATAGACATTACTCTTGGTTCTATTTTGCTGTTCTATAGTGTTTGTGCTCTATAGGGGTACCCCAAACAGAAACTCTGATTTACAGAATATCATCGGGCTTAACAATGACCCAGTTCTTGTCGGCAGTAACGGGAAGACCCAACTTCGTCTGCTCAGCCGTGTACTCCTCGATCATGCCGTTCATCTCCTCCATAGCACTGTCCTTGCGGTTGATCCAAAGGTGGATGCCGCCCTTGGAGACGTCGACGCCCTGGAAGATCATGGGACCGTCGCTGGCAGGGGTATCACCACCGGCAAGAATGGGCTTCTTCCACTCGTCAATGTAAGTGAGAATGGCAGCCCACTTGCCCGTCATCCATGTCGCAGGAGTCCACAGGTAGGGGGTCATGACGAGACCAAGGTTTGCCTCCTGATCGTAGGTGCCCTCGGTGATTTGCTTGCGGGAAGTCGTGAGCTCGCCAGAGGTCAGGTTCTTCATGACGAGAGTGACGCCGATAACGTTCTCGGGCTTGACGTTGTAGCCGTACTTGGGGTCGGAGGCGACCATGCGGACGAGCTCCTCACCGGAGGCGGTGATGACGTAGACGTCAATGCCGTTGTTCATCAGCTTGTTGTAGAGCTCGACCTGGCCGGTAAAGATCTTGGGAGGAGACACCTCGGTGGGGGTGATGACATCGCCCTCGTAGTAGGTGGTCGAGATGGTGGTGTTGAGCGCCATGAGCTCGTCCACGTAGCCCTTGAGCTCGCTGAGAGGAATGCCGCTGAAGATCTGGGCGGCAAAGGGGTAGCACAACATGTCGTCAATGTCGCACAGGCGGAGGTAGTAGCTGTACATCGTCTCGGTGTAGTTGGCCGTGTCCTTGAAGGGGACCAGCTTCAGCGAGGGATCCATGGCCTCGCGAGTGATGACGCCCTTGCTCTCGAGGAACGGCAGCAGCGACTCCTCGAGATCGAAGCGCCAACTGGTGTTGTCCATGTCGAACACGGCATAGTTGCTCTGGTTGGCGTTGGCAGCAATCATCGCGTTGAGGGACTTCGCCGCCTCGGCGGGCCAGGTCTTCAGCTCAGGGCCGACAGTGTGGTTGCTGGCGTAGACCGAAGGAACAGCGGCGACGCCACGGGCGAGGGCCAGCCCGAGGGAGGCAACGACGGGGTTGACGGAGGCCTTCATCTTTGCTTGCGGTGATGGCGTTGTCGAGCTAGTGTTCTTGGGAGTAGCTGCGGCTTGCCAAAACTTCGAGACCAGTCTGAGAGAACGATGCCGGCAGAGGTGAAGAACGGAACGGAAGGGGACGGGAGGGAGCGGGAGAAACCCCCATTTTCAACGGCGGCCGGGCCGTTGGCACGTTAGCAAAATGCAGGCGTCGATTGGACGAAGGCGACCCCGAATTTCGGCTTCACTCAATTCAGGGAATCATGGTCCCTCCTGTTCGCTTACCGCGCTGAGTCTAGTAGATACTGGGGTCGCCAAGGTACCGGACTCGAATGCGAGTGTTGGCGTTCGTTGGCGATGGTGTCGCGACGTCGCGTAACATCCACTTTGTGGGGTTCCCAATTTCCCCGGCTTGTCTTGGTCACATTTGTGACGTCGAGCGGGATTAATGAAATGAGAAGCTGATAAGTTTTTCGTAAGCCAGTGGAGTGCTCATGGTCACGCCGATAAGAAACGAGCGCGAGTCAAGCCTCATCGCGGCTCGAAGCTTTCGAAGTCTTCAGCTGTGTTGCATCGGATGAACCGTTCTTCAGCCCTATGCCGCAGCGTGGGGATGATGCACGAAGTGCCAAGGCCAGATATGTGCATCAGGGGAACCGGACTTGCCAACCCGAAGCAGAAGGGTTCAACCAGGGTCCTGGGAGCGCGGTTATCACTCGGACGGCTTCACGTCTGAAGCCGATCAGGTGATTCAAAAGATAAGACTCGGGAAGCTTGTGGTTGGATCGGGAAACTGGTCGCGTGCTCGGGAAACACTTGGTACCTTGGTAGCCATGCGGCGTCTTACACTTTGGCCTGGCTCTCTGCGAAAGCCAAGCTCCGCATCTGGACATGTTTCCGGATATTCGGCTTGGCTGCATGCGTTCCAAGTTGTGGCTGACTCGTAGTATCTCCTACAAAACAATTGTTGTTGATGGCATATTTGAGGAACGCCAATATTGGAAAAGGTCTTCATGTTGGGAAAACCAGCTGCAGATTGAAGCATTGGTCGCGTCACGGTAGAGCTATCGTGGGTGGCATCCATAAACCTACTCAATACAGGACCCGAGAAAACAATAACAGACCTATAAGGAATAGGTTTTCTGTCAATCTGGGTGTCGCATGAGATGCCCTTATCGTGGTTGTGCAGACGATTGCTTGTCCGAGAACCGCGCATGTCGATGGCCAAGGATCGTCAACATGTCGCTTGAAGCTCGGGGCACCTAATTTTTATCTGAACAGAGAAGAAGTTGATTCAAGGTTATACAGAGGTCGCTCTCATCCAATGATCTCTGTACAGTGATACATCTAATCACTTCAAGCGAGTGAGAAAAGAATTGAGCAGCGCTCTTCTAGATGTCGACATCGGGCATCGGGGGATCGCTCGGGCGATCAACCCCGCAGAGCCGACACAACACCACCCGATTCCCGCTCCAGTAAGATGTTTTGCCCGATGTTTCCACCGAGAAATCAGACAAACGGCGTCGTTCCAGAAGAAAGAAGGTTTCGTTTGGCATCTTGCCCCGAAGTACAGGCCGAGGAATCCGTCCATTGCCAACTCTTCCCGCAACAACATTACGGTCAGCCTTGGCCCGCTGCACGACACCCTCGACTTAAAAGGCTAGCTCAGGATCTCGCGATCTCGCATCAAGACACCTGTCGTAAGTGAACAGTTTATTTGGAAAAAGTGGTTTTCCGCCAAACCCACATCACCAGACAACATGGCCCCCGGTACCATCATCGACCAGATCCCTGCAGACCGCCTGTCGTCGAGCAAGGGCGCTGCTTACGCCGAGTCTGATAGTACCACGGAACTCAATGCTGATAGCGACACTAGCGTATCTGAGACCGGAGGCCGGACCGCTTCTAGAACCAAGATGTCTAGGGCCAAGTCAACCAAAGAACAGCTGAATGGCCTGTTCGAAGAAAACATCACAGCCAAGATCTTCAAGACGGCAGCAGAATCTCTGGTCAACAATGTAAGCATCACGAAGTCAAGAGATGTTGATACATTGCTGATGATATCTAGAATCCCCCGACAGCATATCCCGAGTATGTACTCCAGACTGGCCCCGAAGCGGGTAAATACCACCTGCGAGAGGCTTCCTTCTGGACGTGTGGTTTCTTCCCAGGAAGCATCTACTCCCTCATTGAGAGGCTAGTCAAGTTCCCTCAAACGATGCCAGGTGGCGCCGAGAAGTCCGCGTTGCTCTCAGAACTTTGGTCCCTTGGAGCAGCATGGTCAGAACCACTCCACGAGACGGCAAAGCGAACAGACACCCACGACATGTCTTTCATGATTCAGCCATCAATGAGAGTCAGATGGGAGGTTGCACAAGACAAGCAAGCTTTGAACTCCATCATCACTGCAGCGAAAGCTCTTTACACCCGGTACAACGACACCGTTGGAGCGATGCGGTCGTGGGACGCTCTGACTCAACATGGTGTCACCATCACAAGTTTGACAGATGACTTTCTCGTTATCATTGACTCAATGTGTAATCTCGACCTGTTGTACTACGCAGCATCTCACACAGGTGAAACCTATCTGTGGGACGCGGCGACCAGGCATGCGAAGACACTGATCAAATCAAACCTGCGAACGGAAAAGGATCCCAGAGGCCTTGTTACTGGCCCTTTCTACAGTACCATTCATGTCCTTAACTTCGATCCCAAGAACGGCGAGATTAAGGAGAGACGCACCGGCCAAGGATACAAGGCCGAATCCACCTGGGCGAGAGGGCAGGCCTGGGCCATCTTGGGCTACGCCCAGACTTTCCTGTGGACTGGCGACAAGGAATTCTTGGACGTTGCTCTTGGATTGGCTGAGTACTTCATCTTCCGTCTTGAGACTTCGCCAAAGTCGGTCGAGTTTCCCGTTGAGGGAGAAAACCGCACAAAGGGCCGCTACGTCCCTCTCTGGGACTTCGATGCACCCATTGAAGATGAGGCCAATCCCTTGAGAGATTCTTCGGCCGGTGTGATTGCTGCCAACGGCATGCTTGTTCTCTCTCAAGCTCTGGCAGGCCAGGGCCTCAACGAAGAGAGTGTGAAATGGCGAGACATGGCTATTCTCATTGTTAAGGATACTCTCGACTTCTCGCTGGCCGCTGAAAAGGCGAAGTTTGTTTTCGAGAATGGCAAGATCACGACTATTGACACGGAAGAGGGCAAGACCTTTGAGGCCATACTGAAGAATGCGACGGCGAACCACAATGCACGGGACCACAAGCGATACTGGGACCACGGGTTGGTGTATGGCGATTACTATCTTATTGAGTTTGGCAACAGATTGCTGAAGATGGGACTGGTTTAACTATGCATTTATAGACAGGGCAAACTAGGGTATCTCAAATAGACTTCCTACCACCGTCATTACTTCCCACCATAGAATATATCACTCCAATCGCGAGTTATCTACTTGATTCCACCCACTCACTGACATACCGGACTGCCCAGGGTTCGCAGTTTGCGCGGTAAACATCATGTCGTCGAAACTGATGATTCTGTCCATCTCCATGAACCTCTGATCCATCAGCATATGCGAGATGGCGGAAAGTTCATCGGGCGCATCCGAGTCACGAGGAGTGAATCCAGTGATGGTAAGTGGGGAGCCCATCGGCCCAATCATGGAGCCCTGGCGAAGCTGGCTTGATGACTGCTGTGCCGGAAAGATTGGGGGCGGTCTTGGCTGCGATGGGGCGGATGTTTGGTGAGGTGCGAGAGGGCTCGACGAAGGGGCCTGAGCCGCCTTGGATGGCTGTGAGAAGAGCGCATTTCCCTGATGATGGCTGAATCCTGGCGTCTGGGCAGATGGACTGCAACCTTGGCCGCTGATACCGCTGGAGTAGCCTAGAACATCTACTGCGAACTGGGAGTCTGTCTCGCACTTGCGGTGGAGATCCCGTAGTTGAGCAGCATACTTGCCAGCAAGACACAAGGCATGCTTCTCTCGAAGAATTGGACCGACCCAACGCTTGGCCATTTCCTCCAGTCCTTCCACGAGAAGCCAGAATTCTGGGACAAGATCCGCATCATAATAACGCCAATGTACTACATCTTGTTAGACAGTGAATCATGAATGCTCTCTTCCCGACCATAAACTTACCCAGTAGGACCCTTGCACTGATAAAAACGCAGAACGCGAACTGACTGGTTGCCGGGCTGTTCTCAGGTGTGTATTTGAGATACTTTTGGGTGATGGTTGCAGTCTCAACTGCAGCGATCTGGCAAGTTTCTGCACTGCAAAAGCTGGGAAGCTTCACAATATTTGACCAACGAGACTCCGGATACGCTATGCGCTGGTGAAGTAGGATCATTGACGTGTTGTGGGTGACGTGCGCCAAGGTCAAGTTAGGATCCATGTTAATAAGGGCTGGTTGTCTAGAGATGTTGGAGTCTTTCCATTTCTGAGGCAGAAACATCTTCCAACTGTTGAATGTCAGCATGATCATCTGCGCGTTACAAGTAGTGAAACTCACTGAACTAGACGAAGGTCCAACTCCTTGAACCGTGTGAGCCAGCTGCTAACTTCTTGACGGTCCTGAAAGTTGATCTTTTGCTGGAGGAAGTAGGTCGTCACTCGGCTCAACGACTCGGTCGCCTCAATACAGTAGGCAAAGGCGCCAACAGTAGTCATATCGACCGTGTTGGGCCCTTTGTTAGGGTTTGCAGACACCGGCGTTTGCGGCGGCGCATCGGCTGTCTGCTCCGGGCTGGGATAGTGTGCTGGCAAGAAAGCGATGGAGTTGCCAATCTTTGCAGCCGACCGATCCCAAATGCCAAAATACGGGGTAATCACCGACTCTTCCTTGTGCCACAGGCCTCCGTCTGCAGGCAGCCTTCGGTGGACATCGTCGGAGGTCAAGCTCGTGTTCCACCTGGAAGACTGTTAGATATCCAAGACTGCCGTCAGGATTTGAGTTCTTACCCTGTGGTGACTGAACAAAATCTAGGCTAGTCAGTCTCTAACATTGGAGGCCTCAGGAAGCAGAATACTCACCTATCCAAGTTGAAGATATTCCAAAAGACTCTGCGTCTTTCCTCCTCTTCGGTCCAATTTTGTGGCGGTTCTATCGATGGCAATGGCTTCAACAGAGGCTCTTTTTCGCGATGGTCCGACTCGATGCTCAGTTGGAGGTACTCGACTGTTCTTGTTAAGGACCCCACGATTGACCATGCCTTGGATGCATCGCCGTTACCGATCTGATCCTGAACGTTAACAAAGGTCCACTTGCTCCTTGCGAGAAAACTCACATCACAGAAAGCTATTATGATAAGTGCCTGAAGATTCTCGACTGAAAGATGGTCCATTGCGTTGAGTACCACGATGCTCCTGGACCTTGAAGTGCGGCGCTCGACTTCTTGCGCAGAGAGGCGGGTCTCGGGGTTGTCAACAAAACGGAGAGCACCAACCACCATCGCGTGCAGGACGACGACCAATCGGGGAAGCTGTTCTGGGTCGTGAACTCGTCGGCGAAATTGAGTCTCATGCAGTATTGGAATCCATGGCTGAATGATATTGAAGTGAATGTTGATTATATCTTCCAGGAGCTCTGGTGACGGCAAACTCGTGGTAATGTTCTCGAGATCTTCGAGAGGAAACGCGAGATCGATATTGGGATTGCCGCAGCTGTCAACGCGTCTTCTTTTTCGAGGCTGGTTATGAGGGTGAGACACTATCTCCAGCCCATCGACCGTGTATCTTCGGGACGAGCTGGAAGTTGTGGGGGACAGGACTGCATGGTCGCCGATAGCATCGGGACTGCCTGCTTGAGAGCCTACTTTAGTCTTGGAATTGAGCTTATGCAACTCACGAGCCAGCAAAGACAATATGCCGACAACATTCTGAGACTCCGTAGGACCGCTGCTCGACTCTCCACTTCCGCTCGAGGTCGGAAACTGCAATCCCTGCTCTGATTTGCTCAACAGAGCATTCTCCAATACCTCTGATCAGTCGTCAGTTCATCTACGTGTTTGGTACGTGGCATCATCGGATGATAGTTTAGCTACGCACCTACTCTTCGGTTCAAACTCTCAACCGCTCCAGGCTTAATTCCAGGCTTGTTCTTCTTCAGGTCATAAACACAAGGTGAATCTAGCCAATCAGCATCTCAAGTCCGCAGGTGAGACATCGGCGGAGCCCTCCGGCCGAGTGAGTCCGACGTACCCAATCGCTTGCAGTGAGAACATGTCGGCTGGTCGCGCGAGCAGCGGAGCTTCCGGCGCCGACAACCCTGGCAAGATGGGATGTCGTTCTCGGAGGACCCATCGTTGTTGGGCTGCTGCGTTGCGGATGCCGACGTGGCTAGGTCCATGGCCTCGAAGAGGATCGCCGGGCAGCGGGTTGGCAAACGGCAGTGGCCGGCGGCACGGGCGGCCGGGCTGGGGGTCGCGAGTGATGATCGGCCGTAACGAGAAGCACAAGCGAGAGCGGGCGCACACCGGGCGCAAGTGCAGCGCGTCTGTGTCTTCCCGTCGGTTTTGCGTGAGAATCGTCGGCCAGGGAATCGTGCGACGCGACGATGCAGGATGTGGGCAAAGAGGGTTTTCCGTGCTTATGAGGTGGGAATTTGGGGGCGTTTGTGGGGGAACCGGGGGCCCTTCGTCGTTCGGTTGCAAATGGCCGAGGGACCACGAACGCCGAGGGGGCAAGCTACTCGAAGTGATCGTCTTGTGCTTTTCTCACTCTTCTCCCCTCAGACGGAGAGCAAAGACAAGAACGGAGCTTTCCCCGCATTCTCGGCTTCGTAGGACCGGGGTGAGAGCAAGGAGTGGGCAGTTTCGTGGGACGAGGTTGGTGCGGAGAAACTGGAGAGACAACAGGGGTCATGTCGAATAAGCACCCCGGGGAGCTTTTGCCCGATGCCCGGCGCCACACGAACTGCTCTCTGCCGCCCGACTGAAGTTCGTGTGGGAGGAGAAATGTGGCTTTGGCTGGGGTAGCGCAGATCAGATGAACGTCGTATCGATGGCTCGTTCACATAAAAAGATGTGAGAACGGCGTGGAGTTGCATCTCCAGTTTTTTGACGTCGGCTCCAGGACCACGGCCTCGGATCTTCTGAGTCCTCCGCAGAGAATTCTCCTTGTTTGCGGATACATCAGGCGAAGTTGACGATGGCCACAACAACATCAACCACAGTCTCGGAAGAGACTCCTCAACATCAACATGTGACAACGGAACATCATGTGGCCAAGGATGCAGCGGCGCCAGCCGTTGCTGCGTCGACACTGATGGAGGAGGCCGGCGAGACTGAAAATCAAGCACCGAAGCGTTCCCTCTGGATCGCATGGCTTTACATGTTCGACTGGTATCCTTCACATCTTTCGAAACAGGAGAAGAAGTTTCTGCGGAAACTTGATGCTTTCCTGCTCACGTTCACATCACTAGCCTTCTTCTTGAAGTGGCTGGATTCTTCCAACATCAACTCTGCCTATGTTTCCGGCATGAAAGAGGAGTTGAAGCTTTTTGGAAATGAGTGAGATAATGACTGAACGGGCAACTGACGTGGCCACGACTAACCAATTGTCTGCAGATACTCCATGTTCCAAACATTCTACAATATTGGCTACATCATCTGCCAAGTCCCAGCAATGCTCCTGCTTTCCCGACCCAAATACTCCCGATACTTTCTGCCAACTATGGAGGTCCTGTGGAGCGTGTTGACATTCGCTCAATGCAAACTTCAAAGCGCTCCTCAGATCTACGGCACCAGGTTTCTACTCGGCGTACTCGAGACCCCAGTTGCATCAGGTTCTCTGTTTATCTTATCCTCGTGGTACAAGCCCGAGGAGCTCTTCAAGCGCGCAGGCTTGTGGTATGTGTACGTGAACAAGAATAGGTAGACATTCCCTTATCTTTCGGCTTCTTACTGACACTTATCAGATCAAATAACATTGGCGTGATGTTTGGTGGATATCTCCAAGCGGCAGCTTACAAGAACCTCAACGGGGTCCACGGTATGGCAGGATGGCGCTGGCTTTTCATCATAGACGGCTGTATCAGTCTTCCCATCGGAATCGCTGGCTACTTCATTTTCCCCGGCATGCCCACTAGCGGCAAGCCATGGTGGCTTACTCAGGAAGAACACGAAATCGGCCAAAGAAGAATGAGAGAGGAAGGCATTGAAGAGCCCAAAAAGATCAGCATGCAGATGCTCAAGCGAGTCTTCTGTCACTGGCACTGGTACATTGGCGTGCTGGCCTATGTGTTATTCCTGTCAGGGGCGTATCCTCACGGTGCGTGTTCTCATTTCCCGACTCGTCGCCCTTTCTCAAGAGGCATTTACTGACGCACAATACAGGCCAGATGGCTTTATGGCTTAAAGATCAAGCAGACAAATGGGGCACTTACACGGTACCACAAATCAACACCATACCCACAGGAGCGCAGGGGGTTTCAGTTGTGGCAGCTGTGCTGGCTACATCTCTGTGCATGGTATATCCCACGTGGATCATCTTCCAGATCATCATGGCTATTTTCATGTTTGCAAACATCGTCCAGATGGTCTGGTTTGTGCCGCATGGCCTACACTTTGTATCTTACTATCTCTTCGGCGTCAGCGCAGCCGTCACACCGATCTTGGTCCCAACCGTGAACTACTGGCTCAAGGACTCGGCTGAGGCACGTGCATTCTGTACAGGAAGCATGCTGGTGAGTGGATTGTGGTTTCAGAGTTTTGCAAAAGCTAATGAGACCTATCAGACGCTCGGTTTCGCAATATCGAGCTTTTACCCCCTCGTCGTCTTTCCAGTGGTAGAGGCTCCTCGGTGGAAAAAGGGATACATTGTCAACTTCTTCTTTATACTAGGATGCTGGGCTTCGCTCACTACTGGCTTCTTCTTATATCGCAAGCAGGAAAAGAGGCAAAGACAACTGGATCTTCTGGATGAAGAGAATTTGAAGGGCGCGGATGTCAAGCATGTGGCTTAGCTACATTACCAGAAGCAGTCATCCGCGCAAACAAATGACAAGGGAACGTTCAGTTTGACTTATTATTAGATTCCATGCGTGCCCCGCATATCATGACACTACTGTTGTATGCCGGCAACCAACATGAGAAATAGGCGTCCGGCAGATCACACAAACACCGGAGAATCACCCGGCCATTCGCCCGACGCCCGGGTTGATATGTGGAACCCGTCTCCTCGGCCAGGACGAAATAAGACCCAGGCCGTTGCAACCTACAGTTGCGGCTCTTTTCGCCATCCCAAACGATTCATGCTATTCCAAACTCGTCCAAAATGCCACCCCTGCCAGGCTTCTCAGACAACCCTTTCAGGACCCGATCGGACCTAATCCGTGCCACACTTGCTCTACTTCGACCGCTGATACCCCGCTTCTCTCCGTCCAAAGCCCGCATCCGGCTCCCGGTCTCAACGGCGACGCACTTTGACGAGACAGCGGCCCAACTTGAAGGCTTCGCCAGACCACTGTGGGCGGTCGGAGCTCTTCTTCTTGGGGTTCAATCAACATCGGATCCAGAGTTGGCAAAGTCGATCAATGAAGTGGTCCAACCGTGGATCGACGGCTTCGTTGCCGGGACTGATCCAGAACATCCAGAATACTGGGGGAAGATCAACGATATGGACCAGCGTATGGTTGAGGCCGAGATTGTATCGTTTGCTTTGCTCTCAGCCCCCGAGAGAATCTTCGCCCCGCTAAGCGATCAAGCCAAACAGAATGTCACGAACTGGCTTCGTACTCTCAACGGGATGGAGATGCCCAAGAATAACTGGCGCTGGTTCCGAGTCTTTGCTAACCTAGCACTAAACAAAGTCTGTGGTGTGCCATTCGAGGACGTCCGAGACGAGTTAAACTCAGACCTGGAGCTTTTGGATACCTTTTATCGCATGGATGGCTGGTCTGCCGATGGGCCTTGGCAGACCGCCGAACAGGCCCACGCTGAGTTTGAGCAGTACGAAAAGACGGGGAGACGTGACGCCATTGGAATTGGACGTCAGGCGGACTACTACTCTGGTAGTTTTGCCATCCAGTTCAGCCAACTGCTTTACTCGCGTTTCGCTGCAGACATAGATCCTAAGCGAAGTGCGGTCTATCGCCAGCGTGCTAGAGATTTCGGAGCTACATTTTGGAGATATTTCGGTGCTGATGGTTAGTATTGCATATTCCACGTCCAGAAGAATAACAGGTTGAGTCTAACTGTCTGAAGGTGCCGCCATCCCCTTCGGCCGATCTCTGACTTACAGGTTTGCCTGCGGGGGCTACTTCGCAGCCGTGGCTCTGGCCCAAGTAGAGGATCTGCCAGCGCCTCTGAACGCACCCGGTGCCGTGAAGGGGTTCTTGATGAGACATCTTCGATGGTGGGCCAAAAACTCCGACGATATTTTCTATCCCGACGGTACTTTGAACATTGGGTGGCTGTACCCGTAAGATCTCATCCGTTTTCTTCCACCTTAGGGCTTGTTCATTCCCTGACGTGTCCATGATGATGAGCGTTGACATTGGCATCAAATGTCCTTCAGTCGTGGATGTACGGATGTGTCCGGAGCAGGTGCTGACATCAGAGTCAGGAACATGTTCATGTGTGAGGATTACAACTCACCACAGTCACCCTACTGGTGCCTGAAGACTCTCATTGCAATTGGGCTCGCCGAAAACGACCCATTCTGGACTGTAGAAGAATCTTCATATCCTGAATCAGCGCCGTCAGACTCAGTGACTGTCGTTCGGGCTCCGCAACAGATTCTCTGCAACCATCCCAGTAGCAACCACCACTTTCTCCTCTCGCCGGGCCAATTCGTCGCATGGCCGATGAAAGCAACCCAGGCAAAGTATTGCAAATTCGCTTACTCCTCGGCTTTCGCCTTCTCTGTGCCGACAGGGCCCCTCATCCAACAAATTGCGCCTGACAATGTTTTAGCCCTCAGCAGGGATGGGGGCGAGACCTGGGCAGTCAAGTGGAAGTCTGATGAAGTGAGGTTTTCAACAGCTCATTTGAAAAGTTCGTCACCCTCAGAAAAGGTACAAGTGGCGAGCGCTGTCTGGTATCCTTGGGGCGATCGTGCTGTCGCCGTTGACACGACACTGATTCCGCCGACAACTCGTTGGCCAGACTGGCATGTGCGCATCCACCGGATCAAAGCCAATGAGAAATTCAAAACATTGCATACGGTCGAGGGTGGATTTGCCATCTTCAGTCGTAAAAGGGCCGATGGCATGCCGCTTCCTGTCACTGATACCATCCCGGATGACGCTACACTGGGCGCCACTGAGGCCATCATTCACAAGAAGAGTTCGGTGCTGATACTGTCCTCCGCTGGTGCAAGTGGAGTGGCCACGAAAGGCCTCGTTGGCGATAGAAGAACATCGGACTGTTTGCCCCTTAAACCAGATTCCAACACAAACTTGGCCTCACAGCGAACAATGATCCCAGTTACATCTCACAGCATTGTCGGGGGCATCGAGGCTGGATCTGAGTTTGTTCTGGTCGAGTCAATATTTGCCATTTCCGCAGAAGCGAATGGTGGACGCGGACTGACTGGGAAAGGATTGGTACAGCGTTGGCTAGATGTACCTGTTGTCTGTGTTGGGACTGACTCTGTGCCCAGTGGAGATGAGGTTATCATGGTTGATTCTTGAAGTTCAAAGTCCAGGACCACAATATTTCAGGAACGGGAGCACTGATTTCATTGTGTGAGGGGGACATGGATTATTATTCAGCTTTAACATTATCATGCCTCCTGACACCTCTCACACCCACAATCAAATCCCCAATTCTTCCTCAGGATCGCCATCCTTGCATCCCTTGACATATCCTTCTCTTCGCCGCCCAAATAGGTGATATTCATCTCCTCTCCATTCGCAATGTCTTTTGCGGCCCTGAACTCCCATACCCTGTCTTCCCTCCTTTTCACAATGTTTGGGCCGCAAGAGTGATTGAAGTAACTAGCCGATGGCCAGCAACCGTAGCCAAAGAACTCAGACCCCTCATCTTCCAATGAGCGGATACCGAATGAGTTGTGGCTGTCGTGCGAAATGAGTAGGTGGAAAGTCTCCGGAGTGGCGAGGGGAAGAAGTCGGAGAGGAAGAATGGCGAGCAGATGCAGATAAGTGCGAGTGAACGCTTTCAAGTTGTCTGCATTGCTGTACGGCGTTGAATCCACAGCGAGCGACAATACGTGCTCCCACTTGTCTGGGTGGTTGTACCGAGCGACGAGACCGCTGACGCAAAAGCTCATGACGTCCGGCTGAATTGGTTGCTGGAGCGCCTTTTGGACAGCTTTGCGATGTTGTTTTGTGATATTCACGCCCTCGCCACCCAACTCCGCCATTCTTGACGCCCGGACAAGTTCCGCCTGTGCCTTGGTCTCCTCCCAGGCCTCTGCAATATCATTTGCTTGTGGCCGGGGCAAACCAATGTCAACCATGTCATTATCCTCTTTACTCCTCTTCTTGACCAGCTTCTCGACTTCAGTCCATGCCTGGACGCCAAGCGCACCAGTCTCCTGGTGCCACTTCTTCTGGCACTCCTCCGAGCAGAAGGCGAAGCCCACGACCTGATCGCGGATGCGCAGGTCTCGGCCGTAGTCGTACGCGAAGCACTGTCCGCAGACCTCGCGCTTATACTCGCGGAGGAGTGCGAAGACCGTGAGGTCTTCCGCACGCCAGAGGAGGGCGTTGGCTTCGATATCTTGAGTGGCGAAGACGGCACGACCAGCGGTGGGGGTGTCGCGTACTTCGAAGAGGGGCGAGATGGGTGCTCCCGGGAGGTGTGCTTTTGAGAGATCGTCGGAGGGAGCTGAGGAGGCGGAGGAGGGTCTCGAGGCGCTCGATGCTGGATAGCTCGTCAGTGAGGCGGCGGTATCGCTTTCGAGGAGGTCGATGATGGGGTTAGTTGTCGATTGAGACATGTCGTCGCTGTCGGTAGCGTTCATTGTGAGTGATTGTAGGTTAGCCGTGAGTGAAGCAGCCATGTTGAATTTGGTGATGTCCACAGTGAATGAATGCACGTTAGTCGCGGGTGAATGTACTGATATCAATGCACACGATCTGAGCAATGTGGTGACCCGTGGGGTCAACAGGCGTCTGCAACCAGGGAAATCGAGTCTCTATGGTCAATCTTGGTAGCACTGATAATGCAAGATAGCAATGCAGAGCGAACGAACTGTGTTCAACTCCTAGAGGCACGTATACTGCTGCTGGAAATAAGAAATTGAAAGAATGCCATGCTGCAGAAGCGGTGATTTGAGGTATGGGCAATTTGTACTGGAGGGGTAAAGGGAACGGAGAAAGCGATGAAGTAGGTGGCGGTGGGTTTTTAAGTCTCGTGGGTGGACCCGGACCCTGAGATTGAAAAAGCTGACTCTGGACTAGCGTGAAGCAATTCCGATAAGCGAGCTGGGTGCTGCTTGCGGATTGGAAAAAAATCTGTCGTGTTTCGGGCTTAACGACTTGTTCAACGGTCCAGACTCTCCGGGGGCAAGGTCTCAACAAGCGGTGAAGGAGATAGATAGCCGCCCACGCATGGTGCCGTAAAACGTTGAACACGACATTGAGTGTCTAGTTCTTGACTGGGGCTGGAGGCAACAAATACGAGAACAGCAGAGACATGAAGGTTAAACATTTAAGCTTCGGATGAACTACGGTTTGCATCGGTATGGTTTCAGCCTTAAGCTGTCAAGGTGGAAGACAGTGCCAGGCAACGACTAACACAGAAAATTTTGTTGCAATGGAGAGTCCTTTAATTGATCAATGCCAAAGACAGAGACAGACTCGAATCTAGGATGCGGTCCTCGGGAATTTGGTGGTAAAGAGTCCATGACAAAAGGCTTCGCACAATTGGTCAGGGAACCCCTGGCCAATCACATGCTTGCGACCGATCACATGTTCATAGATCCAGTCCACGAATATCCTACATAGTTGCTACTCTGGTCATCGCCATTTTCTCCATCCCTTCAGAGCTTGAAAATGAACATCAGTTGAGGAAACAATTCATTTAATCGCAAAACTTTACGTGTTGTTCAACGGAGGAAGCTTCTGGCAGTGTACAAAGATGTCGTGAAGTAATTGAAGTAATACACGAAGTTCTGCACCAGTAACCTGCACTAGTTCATTATCTGATATTTGAGCTGCTGGCAGGATTGCGACTTTCGTGGGGATAGCGCTGTATTTCGTTTCTTCTGAGCACCACTCGTTGCCTTCCGCGATTACAAATGGGGATAGCGGAGTTTTTGGGTAGCGGAGTTTCACCAAACATGAGTCTTACCGTCTTACAAATCAGGAAGGCAGATCGTGGAGGTGGATCGAGCGAGAATGAGCTTACTCCTACGTGCCGTCACTCCGACTTCGCGTGTCCGATCTCACCCTATCATGACATTCAACCAATGCTGACAGCAGTCAATAACCTTTACCCCATGTTATTCCCGGTTTCGCCAAACGTTCACCACAAAGACTATCTGATATATCATGCGGCGGAGATTGGTCACCTCTTGCGTGGTGGTACAGTACCCGCAACCCGATGAGATCATATAAGACTCCCGCATTCTCAATCTCGTGAAATTAGACTTTCCATTCATTCCATTATACAACAGCATCTGCTCTTCTAAGAACACCAGTCATCACTGTCTTCCTCATCCCAACATGGCTTATCCAGAGACCTATCAGTCCTTCAGGCGAACTCTCGGCGACTTACCCCAAAGTGTTGAAGCCGCTAGCGAGACACTGCCAAAGAACCTTGGCTCCAACGACGTTGTCATCAAGATCCACGCGGTTTCTTTGAACTTCCGCGACGTCGGCATACTCTATGGACGTTATCCCGCCAAGTCCATAGACGGAGGTATCATCGCATCTGACTGTGCAGCCGAGGTCGTGGCAGTTGGAAGCACTGTTAAGGACTTCAAGCTGGGGGATCACGTTGTTCCTATATTTTTCCCTAATGACATCGATGATTACATTGATGGTGATGTTACAGCACTTGGAGGAGATGCCCAAGGTGTTCTTCGAGAGTATGCTGTCTTTGAGGCCAAACAGCTCGTTCACCTGCCCAAGTACTTATCTTGGGAGGAGGTGCGTTGTTTCTGTGGAGGTTTATCTTCACTGGGAGTAGTTGCTGATTCAGTCTATTTTCTTCAGGCATCTACCCTCGCCTGCGCCGGAGTCACTGCCTGGAACGTGTTGGATCTCCCCAGCGATGCATCCGAAAAGAACATGAGCGTTCTGTTGCAAGGTATGCGACTTTGAGCCACACCCGCGTCGACCTGAGTTGAGACTAAAACACTTGTGAACAAGGGACTGGTGGTGTGAGCATGTTCTCCCTCCTCTTGTGCATTGCTGCCGGGGTTCAGCCAATCATTACATCGTCTTCCGACCAAAAGATTGCTGCTATCAAGAAGCTTCATCCTTCGGTCCAAGGAATAAACTACAAGACAACACCCAATGTCGCAGCTGAAGTCCGGCGCATTACCAACGGCAGAGGCGTTGACGTCGTCGTCAACAACACTGGTCCAGCATCCATCATAGACGATCTGGATGCTCTGCGCCAGAAGAACGGCCATGTTTCCCTCGTTGGATTCTTGGACGGATTCAAGGCCGAATGGGACCAGAGCGCGATTCTGGGCTTCATGAACAAGAGAGCTAGTCTGAGGTGAGTTCGGAAAGACGAAAGACTATAGGCTCTGCTAATATCCCCTCGACACTGTAGGGGCATCAGAGTTGGGTCCAAGAAGGACTACATTCAGCTCTTCGACTTCCTCGAGAAGCACCAAATTGCGCTCACTCCTCTACTTGACCGTGTGTTCCCCTTCTCCGAGTCGCGAGAGGCTTGTGACTACCTGTACTCCGGAAAACATGTGGGAAAGGTGGTGATCAAAATCTGAGGCATGCTGTGTTACCATATCCAAGGATGGTTTGGCATTGTGCTAAGTATCCCCTATTATACTGGTTGAGTGCTCTGTCACATTGAGAGTGTTATAGTTTCTGATGATGCGGATGCAATACGATATTTTTTATTATACAATTGACTCTGGGACTATTGACTGCACATGATAATTGAGTCATTGACTGGCCCACCTACTTTTGCAACGTAGCTGGATTGCGCTAGCTATCAAAAATAGCCATAGTCAGTGAAGGCTGGTCTGTTGTCCGAAGAAAAGAGGCGGTGGGCTGACGTGACGATGCTCGATATGCGCGAATCAAGGACAGTCAGCACCAATATACCTTCTGACATTCAGGAAAGATCAATGGGACGGCCGTTGGTCCAGGGGTCGGTCATACCTATTATTGCGCAACCCACAACATTGTACCAAAGATCTCGGGTATTCTGGCATTCCACTAGAGCTAGCGAAGCAGTCATTGGCATGTATATGGGGGTGGAGGAAATCCTGTTATGAGCAATATGCAGCAGCAGCGTTCAACTTCGCTATTCATGCACCTCGCGAGTCAGCAGTCCATGGCCCTCCCAATGATGCCCATGTTCGAAAGATGGGATTCGCGAGTGCATGCCAGCATAAACTGCACCAACAAAACAAGATTCCCAGATGTAGCCGACGCAGCCGATGTTGGAACCGATGGAGGCTTCTAACTCTACAGGGGTATCGAGCAAGGTATTCACCAGCTCACCGCCCTCGCTCTCCATGGCGTATCAATGGTGTGATGAATGCAGTTAAAAAACATCCAAAATCCAATTTGCTGGTTGTCAATCAATTCAACCAGTGAGGCCACGAACATCTTAGATTCAATGCAATAGCAAGCATAGATCTGCAGTGTCACGGTAATATTCTTGGTTGGTAAACCTGCCCTAGATGCCCCATCGCACCCTTTTGCTGCCAGGGTCTCCAAGGAACCCACTCTATCGTCTGATTTTCGCGGTCTGTAGGCGTGGCACTTCTTTCCACCTTGCATGCACGCCAGGGGATGCGGGGTTGGGTTACGAATGGTACGCCGGTATTCAGCCTATCCAAATTCATTGGTAAGGGTGTCTATTGTGGCCGGGCGATGGTTACCATACTACGCAGTATTTCATCAGGGGTCGTACGGAGGGAATCCCATCTGGTGAACATCTACAAAACCACAAGCCACGCCAACGTGACTATGGGAATCAACCATTATCGGCATTGATGGAATCAAACACTGTTTAAGCCTATTGTCTTGATCCGTATTGTGTGTTGATACTGCCGACAGTTATGTGTTCCACTACATCACGAACCCGAAAGCCTCAAACATGCCCAGGACCTGTCGGCGGGGACCAGCTACATACCTCTATCTGCAAGGGTCTCCTGCGGCCCCCAGTACTGGGACCAACAACCAGCAACACACTGGACTGAAATCTTTCTAACCCCTCCCGGTTGCAGAATTCTGCAGCGGGGATGAGAACATCCCGATGACGTGTCACGGGAACCACATCATTGATACTCGGAGGCTGCTCCGAGGTTTGTTGGCTCCAGAGGATGAGGGGTTTGGTACCATTTTCTACCGAATGTTCCTGAAATCATAGTACCGTCCAGATCGACATCATGTATGGAACGCTCTCTTTTGACAAGAACGAAGACAATTCCTCGACAGAGTTTTACGCATTTTCATCCATTCGCGGGAGGCGGCAGAGACAGCCAGCGTGCGACGAATGTCGAAGAGCACGCGTCAAATGTCGAGAGAAGTTCAGCAAGGACAAATGTGCACGGTGTCACAGCACGAGAAGAGCATGCACGTACAGCTCAAATCAACACACATCTCGGCAATCAAACCAGGCTGTAAAGGATGGACCATCTGTATTGACTCGACCAGCCAAAGTCATCGAGGAGAAAAGGGTCCAGGATGGGGCCAGCCACAGAGCGATAAATCCAACACCGCCAGGAGCGCTCAGCCCAACACCAAGCGAACAGGACGACTTTGTTGGCAGAGAAAACATATTTGATTTCCAATTGGACAATTTCGATCTATTTGGCAGCCTAAGTGCAAGTCCAAGTACAGCAGCAACATCTCGAGAAATAGCAACTCGACAAGTGGAAGTTGGTCTTGACCACATGGGCAATCTTTTTGGTTCCATAAACAACGCTTTTGTGACACGACATATTCCAGACACGATTTCAACTTCGACTTATGTTGATGAGAGCTCCATCGACAACTCCAGTCTTTCAGACCGAACTTTAGCAGCAGCATCCTCCTCGTCGGCACCCAGAACAAGCCGCAGTACGCCATATGGACAAGATGGACGAGCCAAAACTTTGGAACCCCCTCTGGAAATACATCAGGCGGAATCCCCCCAAGATCAGCTACCCGATCGTCTATCACCTCTGACTGGGTTCCGCGATGTTATAGACGTCATGAGACTTTCTCAGAGCCCTTCCCAATCCGACTCGGAAGCCTGTTTTTCGAACTTATGCACATGTCTGCAAGACCTGACCGCAGGTTTGTTCAGTCTCCAGACATCTGGCGAGAACATTCGTGTGGACCGTTTACTGCTTCTCTTCAAGCGTTGCATATGCAAATGGAAGGGTGTCGACTCCTGCGCTTCGGCATGTTCTACTTCCCCGAGCCTCGCGCTTCTTTTGTTAATGAATGTGCAACAATTGGTCTCGCTGCTATTGAGAGCTTCATCTTCGGCAAGAACCGCAGACGTTGCAAAAGAGCCAGGACTGTTAGGTTCTGCTCTGAATATCAACATGGGATCATTCGCTGTGGAGGATAGGGCTGATCGGCGGTTTATCACTCAGCACCTTATAACTTCGAGAATGAAGGAACTGTCTTCTTTCATTTCAAAGACGAGTCTGAAGGTGAATGCTTCTGGTCTGGACATCGTATATGAAGAGTACCAGCGACAGATGGAAAGGCTTAGGCAAGCGTTTACTTAGAAGTTGGTAGGAGATCTAGAAGCGCCTGAAAATTTTCAATTAGACGGCAATGGTTGCCCAAAACATCAATTTTACATATGTCCTAAATGACAGAAATTCGTACCCTTGTCAGTGCATGGGGGAACATGCGCCTGCGCCGGTTGGTCGTGAGATGAGTGCCGATCCCTATCGATCTGACATCAAATTCCCTCTGACGTTTGGCAACAACAGTCCACTATCTTGAAATGGAATGAGTGATTGTACAAATCCCGGGATTGAATGGTTCGCAGTCATTTTGACAAGATAGCACGGCTTGCGATTGGGCCCAATGCGGTGCGAAGCAAAGCAAAGCGATTCCGCGGATGTCTCCTCATGAAAATGTGGGACTTGTGTTACACGAGCGCATGAAGAGCATTCAGGCAAACAGTAGCAAACATCCGAAGACAGGTATTCTTCCGCAGAGCCTGCTTGAGCCACACGTTCGAATGAGTATCTGTCGGTGTCAACTGCATGTTTCGGTGGGACCATTTCGGGGACATTGAGTATGATTGGGGGAGAAGTGCAGATTCAGACTCATCTCCCGTCTTACACATTCCGCAAAGGGTTATTGCTCTCAATTGGCACATAATACCCCGGCACCAATTTTCGCTCGGCCTTCAGGTTATTTTCCTGCCGCCGGGTGATTTATCCGCATTCAAGCTTCAGCCTGCTCAAGATGCTCCAAATCACATTTTATATAAATAAGAGATAGATCTCATACCGCCCATCTCACTTCGCAACGTGGCCCAAACTTTTGAGATGATGTATTCGTTCTTGCATTGATATCTGGAGAATTCGCCACATGTCGGAGACAATGTTTGCCTTCTTGACTAATCCTTGGAGAACGCCGCGGCCTCAGCGTGTCCCGAATGATGAAGTTGTTCCTGTGGGATATTTTGATGATACCATCATCTTCAGAAACTTTGTCTTCTACGCTCTTTTCGACTTTGACAGCGTCCTTGCGCCTGAAAAGTTGCATGACTCCCTGAGAGACCTGTTGAGTCAGTCGGGTTGGAATAAGTTCGGAGCCAGATTGAGAAGAAACGTAAGAATTGGTGCTCTGATCATCCGAAAAAAACACGTCTTGTTACACAATGAACGAAGATCTGACTTAGAATGGCCGTATAGGACCGTGGAGATCTTGAACACCACATCCCAAAAGCCTTTTCCGCAGAACGCCCAGCTGTCGGCTTTGAACATGTTGACCTAAGTTATTTGGCCGCCGAGGACCATCCCACTGCATCCAAAATACCCCGCCCACCGAGCAGCGGTCAGCCTACCATTGTCGGTGATCCCAGCCATCTATCAGACCTATACCTCGGCCCCGATATCCCGAGAGGATTGAATGACTACCTCTTCACGGATCGGCCACAGCTTGGACTGCGTATTGTTTCATTCAAGAACTCGACAGTCATAGTCCTTCATTGGCTGCATTTGTCGGCTGATGCCGTATCTATTGGGTCTCTTCTCAACGCTTGGTCGCTGAAATTTCAAGGGCGGGAAGATGAGATACCCAGGCCACTGACAGGTGCCTATGCTCTGGAAAATCTGGGCAAGAATCCGACAAAGCCACATGTTCTTGCTGATCAGCATATGTCCATGGTCAGTCTAGGCAAATGGCTCTTTTGGAACTTCTACAATCTGGTCCTCAGGCCCAAGGAGAATCGCGTTGTCTGCATTCCTGCTGAGTATCTCAAGAGGCTCAAGGAAAAGGCCATGGCTGAGCTTGAGGCCCAGCCAAGTATCGACGGCAAGGAACAACCGAAGTTTGTGAGTGAAGGAGATGTGATTCTAGCATGGGTTGCACGCCTCTCATTCTCAAGTCTTCCTGGAAACTCTGAGTGCACGGTATGTAACCATGCAAGACAATCAAAGGCTAGTGCAGCATACTGACACAATAATTCTCCTAGATGGCGCTACAACAGGTTTATGAGTGGCGGCGGGCTTTGACAGACCTCATCCCCAACGACAGGCCAATTCTGAGCAATTGTGTCGGTTTCGTTGTCACTCTCATACCCGCGAAAGATCTTCTGCTAAAGCCGCTGAGCTACGTGGCTTCCCAAGTCCGTCGTACGCTCATTGAGCAAGGCTCGCGAGAGCAGATTGAAGCCTACACAGCACTCATCCGACAGGACCCTATCAACAAAGCTCCTCCTATGTTTGGCGACACCTCCATGAGGCTGCTGATGTTCACAAACTGGCAGAGGGCTAGACTGTATGAGACTGATTTCTCAGCTGCATCTGTCACCAAACTTGATGGCCCCTTGTTTCCGTCGTACATTCAAGCAGTACCAGGTCCTTATGAGTTTAATGATGGACTCCTTCTTTTCGGCAAGGACTCCGATGGAAACTACTGGTTTGGAGGACGACGGGCGCAGGGACAATGGGGTATGATGGAGCGCAAGATAGAAGAAGGTATGGAGGAAGTCTGAGTTGAAAACATATGTGTTTACGTAGAACGTCTATGCCATCTAACATACAATTCCGGTTTCCACCACAGTACATGTACTCTACTCTGCTCTATGAATTTTATTTCCTTGTTCACAAGCTCCATGTCATACAACCACACAAGCTTCGACAAAACGAGGTTCAACTCCATCCATGCAAAGCTGAACGCAGACGCAAACCTGTCAGACTTATCAAATGTTTGAGAGACGAGAGCTGGCTGTGACTTACTTTCTTCCTAGGCAGTCTCGGGGGCCAAGCAGAAACGGACGACTGGCATCCTTGACATCTGTGCAGTGAGGGTCCAACCATCGCTCTGGTTTGAATTGCCAGGGATCGGAGAAGTACTCTGGATTGTGAACGGTGGACCAGGGACTGACGCTGATGTCGGTCTGTGCATTCATCGTGAGTTGTTAACAGTTTGTAAAAAATGTAACGCTGGCTCGGATTCATGCAACTCACGCCCTCAGGAATATATCGACCGTGCAGCTCAAAGCCAGAAGAGAGCCTAGTCGCGCCCCCAGAAGCGGGAGGGAAAAGTCTAAGACCTTCATTAATGACAGCTTGCAAGTATGGTAGCTGCTGGGCCTTCGATCCGGTTATTTCGTCGTAAGCTTTGAAAGCTGTACGAATCTCCTGGCTGAGAAGCCCCAGCTTCTCCGGATTCTGACCGAGAAAGCATGTCAAGGCTGATAGAGTAGTTGCCACGGTCTCTCCACCAGCAATTCTGCGGGTTCGCATTAGATGACTGCTCCTCCGAACTTTCATGAAAGTAAATTTGAGGGAATTTTCATTCGACATACGCGATTGTCGAGACGTGAGCCGTCATATCCTCCTTGGAGACTTCCCCCGCACGAACCTTGTCGACGAGCGGACTAACGAAATCGCTTCGAGCCGTTTTGATTTGAAGACGACTAACAAGAGGTGTTTGTTAGTTCGTGAGTTCACTGATAACCATTGGTTGGCTTTTGTCTTACTTCTCAACCTGTTGGCGGCTGTAGTTCGAATGCTGGTTGTTTGTGACAATCCATGTGGGAATGAGTAGTCTCGCAAGTTTGGACACCCAGCCAATGCGCCGTAAGTTGTCAATTAGAGTGACAATATAGAGATGCTCGAGGGCAGTATCTGCCCAAGAGTTCAGGATATCTGGTCTTGGAGTCAGTGGAGCTGCCATCTACCAAAGCATTGAATCTAACACAACCCAGAGATGAGTCAACTCACCAATGTCAAGACTGCGGAAGCTCTCTCCGAAAGCCATCTCGCCGAGAATCTCAAACGAATTCATGTTGTAACATTTGGTCATGTTCAAACCTTTTGTTTCAGGGCCCCCTTTTTCTCCCATATTCGTGACAAACCTGTCCACAATTTCTGAAATAATATCCTCTTGTTCAACCAACACGCGTTGGGAAAAGGACGGGCTCAACATCTTGCGCATAACGGAGTGTTTTTGAGGATCACGCTCGCTTCCGATGCATCTGCTGCTGAAGCCGGCGGCCAGGACGTCGTAGAAAGGTCCTTTTCGCGCAATCTGCCTGCCGCCTACGGGGTGGCCGTAGATGGCTTTCCAGCTCTCTGCACTGGCAAAAGAGAGTTCATTTGGCGAGATGCGGACTATGTTGCCTGGTAAAATATGTCAAAAACAACGTCGCATGCGATAGAAGCAACGAAGGTTCGAAACACACCATATTTGCTGTGGGCTTGTTCAACTGCAATATGAATTCTGCCCCGAGAGCTGTGGAAGAACCGGTATAGCTAAGTCGTAATCGTGGCGTTAAAATCATAATTCATGCAATACCTGCTTTTCTACCTACCAGGGAACATCGGCCTAAGGTTGGTCCTGGAAATTTTGCCAGAGGATGAAACCATAAGTTGTAGCTCCATACAGCAATGCATCGACAGAGAATCTTATTTTCAGCAGTCAGTGATCTTGCTTTTCGAACGCCTCAGAGGTTTAAGTGAACATTACAATCGTAATTATCCATGTGGCCGCTGCTTTCCATTCCCACTCCTGCGGCGCATCGTGGACTCTTTTGGCAAGCTGGGATCCTATAGACCAGCGAGACCTGGTATCACAGGTCTCATTTATGATGACATTATCGTACATCATGGTGAGTTGCAGTTTTCGGATATCGTGGCGTCCCACTGCGAATTCCAAAGGGATGAAGAATCTGCCTCCACATATACTGTTGGTGCGCCCCTTCTCAGGGTACCACAACCAACCAAACGTGGCCGGCAAGTTCCAAATAGGAACTGACCGATCGCTGAATCCCGAAATGGAACTCCTAGATGCTCGTTTTGGAAAGAACACCCCGAAAGATTCCTGGGCTTTTACATCGGGGTTTGCTCGCTGACTATGTAACATCAAGTCTCTTATGAAGGCTTTTCTTCGCCCGATCATCGCTTGAATACTAAAACTGGAGCAATTTCTGGCCGCATCAAAGCAAACGTCACCCAGTTACCAAGAGAATTCTTTAGCAGCGTTTCAATAGCTTAAAGGAATTGTATGTGGCATGATGGATAAAGTGCGCATGAGCAACTTGTGATAGGAGATACTTACAATGATGTTGACCTTCACTGAAACAGATATCATCCACAGTCACTGCTGGTCCATATGAAAACAACGCGTTGTGCGAAAAGTCCTATATTTCCCAATGTGTCGCTTACTTCGGGGTTTGTCGAGAATTTATGCTACGAGAAATAGTAACGCAATCATCCCCGCGCCAATCTTTATATCGATCTATGATATCCTCCATTCCAATGCACTTCGATTGGCTCAGTAGTAATAATCGAGAGTCCTTCTATGCGGGCGGGAGATGCATGATGCCTGTTTCGTGGACAACATGGCCCTCGAGGCCTAAATAACGACCCGTTTTGAAGCTGTTGATCTTGTTAGCCATCTTCGTCTGAATGCTCATGATGTGACAATTGAAACTGTAGATCAACTTGCCTCCAGTACAGATTCCCTTGTGCCAACGCCCTGCAAACTTCCACAAATCTCATAGCTTCGCGGTCAATCTTCTCTCCATAGGACGGCAGCTCTGCCAGGGCAAGGTACCATCTTCGGTAGCATTGGTTTACCATATTACCAATCTCGTCCATCGCCTGCTGGATACTAAGACCATCCTTCTCCATGAGCAGCGAAATCAGGTTGTGGTCTACGCCTAGCGCCAGATCTTTGCGGTAAGACAAGACGTCGTTCACCCTAAACAAGCGTACGATGTCAGCTCGAAGGCTTGAATACAACGTTCTGTGCAGTCTCAATTCTTACAATACCACCAGGTCGGCCGAGACAGTCATGCATTCTTGCAGGCTCGGATGCTCGTACACATGCTGCGGTAACTTGATGTTTGAGCCGTACTCGGTCAGATTGATGGCAGGATACACGCCGATTGTGCCTCTGCGCATATTCATGTACTCATCCACGTCACGTGTGAAGTTTTGGCCGCTGACTTGCTGATCGACCTGCACAAGGAGTTGTGCAAAGTAGCGCTTGTGTTGATCGATCCACCGGTTTTGCATCTCTACATTCGAAAGTCAGTACTCTGTGAACTTGTCTCTTTAAGCGTACACAAAACCTAGCTAGGCATCCGCTCTGAGACGAGAGTGGACAATGAGAGAAGGAGTTGTAGTCGATTTCAAGGGCAAGGTAGAACGAACCTGTACTAGATACTTCACTGATCGCGTCCCAGCATCTCTGAAACACGTATCGAATGGGATTGGAATCGGCAGTGTAGTGAGGCGCATCGCCGCCCATGATGGCTATGTTTTGACTGATCTCCTCCGCAGCAGCGACTGGGTCCTCTCTGAGATGTCCTTCATCAAACTCTTTTATGACAATGCATCATTAGTAACTTGGTGGGACAAGCTCGAAATTGGAGAGCCACGTACGATCGTCGAAGAGAAACACCTGTTGAGGCAACCATTGGTTAGTATTTGGGAGCATTTGAGTTGGCATGGTGAAAGAACGAACCCAGTGATGCCAGTCCAACATGATTTTCAGGCGGTCTTCCGAGGCAATTGGTGACCAAATTGATGCCAGGAAGCACAGATCAACTTTGGAGTTCTTCGCTGCTTCCGCTTCGTCGTACTTCATGACACTACCAAGCAAAACTCGGTGCGTTAGTTTCCGGCTGAAAACGATTTCACGTCGCGGGACTTAGTCTAGAACCGGGTTGGACAATATCTACATACCTTGCAATCCATTGGTCCCCGATAGCCTTTGCCTCAAAGTAGTTGGGATTGACAACAAGCTTTGTGGACATGATGGAACCGAAAAGCTCCGGGATGCGAACGAAAGGTGGACGTTCTGCAGTCTGTTTTCTGTCTGTTTTTGATTGCATCGGGGACGTCATACTGACGGTTTCGTAGCCAGAGTCTGAGCTGTTGCTACTGGAATTGTCACAGGCCGAACTCATCTCAACGTCCTGTGGCTGGCATAAGGGTGCTGCCATATTGAAGGTACTATCTCCTGTTGATGGGCGTTCAGAGTTCATCGAATAATTCTTGACGAGACTTGGATCTTTTGGACTGAGCGAAACTACCAGATATTGATCATCGATCACATGTACGGGCCGTCCCTCTCGTCCTTATGTATGACGCCTCACCGTCATACGCAATACGAAAACGCGCGCTAGCAGAGGGAAATCTGGTATAGGCATGAAAGCATACCTGGAATCTAACAACAGGGGGGAAGGGGGGCCATCTGAAAACAAGAACCACTGTATTACACTCGGAGAGCGTCTGATACGGCCAAACGGCAATTGCCAAAAAGAGTAAATGCCGACAGAACATGAGCTCCAGACCATAGCTTTCGTCAAACTTGGGCTGGAGGCTGGTCTTATTCAACACAATTTGAGTAGGTCAATCTCAATCTGGAAATATCAATTTAGCAATTCTCATTTTGGCAATATCCTCTTTTCCCAGCATAAAATCGGGATTTGCCAGGAGAGTAAACAGTGGGATCCCGGTTCTCTGGCGTTGCTGTGTGTGGGCCTACTAAGAATTGATGTTTTTTCGTAGCGAAGTCCCTGTGGCACGGTGCAGTTCGGACGCGTTTACAGCGCATACTCCAGAATTACAGCAACAATGAAGGGATGAAATTTTGACCTCAACTCTGGCGGAGCCAAAGTCTTCCCAAGGATAAATGAGATTTGACCAGCCAGGTTTCGGTCGCGGATGGGTAGCATGATTGATGCACGCGCCTCCAGCCGAACGACAACGATATTGTGTTTGATGTGGTATGAAAGAAGATGAGGAAATGCATCGATCCGTCGCCAATTACCCCCCTTGCCCTTCTTCATCTCGCTACCGACCAACATCACTCATGCCTTTCCGGCTGATCCGCATATCTCCATCCACTCCATCGTCTGTCGCTTCACATGATACGTCCCCTCCTCGATTAAGGTGGTGTGCGGTACCCGCGCAACTTGATGTCTGAGGTGCATGTAATACTCGTCTAGGACCAGCTTGTTCACGTTGATCTTGGTCGCACCTGCAGCGATGCATTGCCGCATGAGTTCAGGCGGGAATCCATTGGTGCCGTGAAGAGCAACCCGTACTCTCCCGCCAATCTGTTTTTGTATGTTGTCGAACCTGATTCGCAATTAGATGTTGTACCAAAGATTATCGTGTAGTGGCATACCTTTCGAAGTCCAAGTGCGGGCCTTGCTTTCCATATTCGCCGTGGACATTGCCAAAAGCCGGAGCAAGAGCATCAACGCCTGTAGCGATGAACTGGTCAACCTCTTCAGGTGTGGTCTTGCTCGCTTCCAGCCCGGCCGTGTCCATCACGCCGTCTTCAGCGCCCTCGATCCTCCCCGGTTCTGCTTCCGTGGCAATACCACGCTCGTGACAGTACTTGACCCATGTTGCGGTCTTCGCCAAATTCTCCTCCTTCTCATAGTGCGACATATCGACCATGATGCTGTCGAAGGGGAGGTTGTCGGCCGCATGCTTGATGATTTTCTCATCTTGCGCGTGGTCCAGATGTATTGATATCGGCACACTTGCTCGGCTGATGGCTTCCTTGGCAGTCCTGACGAGCAGGCCGTCGGCGTAGGTCACTGCCCATGGGAAGAATTGGAGGATGAGGGGCGACTGGGCTTGTTCCGCAGCGGCAACAAGACCATAGATTTGCTCGAGGTTGTACGCAATGGCTGCGATCACGCCATATCGTCCCTTTTCAGCATTCCGTAGGATTTGGAGATGTCGATTGTTGTCTTTCCAATTGGTCGGCACGGCCATGATGTGTGTTCAAGCCTTCGAACTAGGATGATGCTGATATTGATGTGTTCGTCAAGTGGCACTGGTTGGAAACCCCAAGTATTGGGTATTTGACTTATTTCTGTGCATGATCCGATATCGATAGTGGCGAATTTACGTCAACCACATGACGGATGGGTCTGGGGTGATGTGTTGGCTTCCGTGTCGAGGAAATCGATTGGCAGTGGGTCTGGGTCGTCACGAGGGACGTCACGATCACCAAACAACGGCGCGAACTGTTGTTCCATGTTGACCTTTGGTGCGTCTCATCCCCGCTTCATGAAAATTGGGAAATTACATGGTGAAACCTGGGCCAAAGACGCTTCGCGGCTTAGGTTTTGTATGATGCAGCTCAAGATCGTGCACCGATGACCGGTCTTGGAAGTCTGGGCTCTGCTCATGAAGTTTCTATCACTTTTTTTGCCGAGTGAATTGACCTCGTCGCCAAATTTATTTATTCTCCTTCCCCTATTTCTCAACTACTCTCCGGCATTTCCCATCTTGCTGTCAGTTCCTCCCCTAATGGCTTGACTGGCCAGCCGGATCTTTCGCGGCAAGCCTCCAATAGACCAATAACACAATTACGTTCTCTCTTACTTTCGAGAGGGATCCCAGCTGAGAACGTTAGCATGTGGTCCACTTCAGGGGGCGGCAGCGACGATGACATACCTATGTAAAGACACTGAGAACACATCACACTCGATGGGTAGTCAGACAGTGTCAAGGCAATCCCGCACACTTTCTTCACGCACTCCATTAGACGCTTCCGTTGCTGCGTGTACTGTTCTAGACCTCCTAGCACAGGCACATTTAACAGCAACAGTATGTGAGCGCAGTAGTAGACTTGGAATGCGATCGCTTGGAAATGCGTCAGTAATGATCTTGGTCCCTTGGAAAGGTGCTCAAAGCGTCACGGCTTACCGCATGCTGGAGGGTGAATCCAGATTGGATCAAATACGTCGTCTACAGAACCGGCGTAGGGCAGTGGTTGAAATTCTGCCGTTAGATGCCTCCTCCAGTTTTCTAATTGATCTTTCAATGCATCAGCCGCCGCAACCCTTGCAATTGGGTCATCCTTTGCTGCTTCTGTGTCTTCTTTGGAACAGAATGCTACGACTTGGGCAAAGAAGTACACCGAACGAGCCGCAAGTTGATAAGGATCCATCTCGTCCAAGGTCTTGACCGGCCTCCAGAATGTGAAGGGGCGACGCTTTTCACGAAATGCAGCCCAAACATCTTGGCAAAGCCACGTCCACCATACTGCTTGCTTCAACCCCCCAGAATCACCATGTATGGTCTGAGAGCGCTGTATCCAGTGAACGCCTTTAAGATGTCTTTCCCAGTCTTGACGTGAGCCGTCCAACATCTCATATGCAGATATGATGGATGAAGTAGCAAGCAGCTCAAGACTTGTCTTGTATGTATCGTACTGCATTGCCTCTTGAATGTAGTGCAGAGTCTTGTAGTAGTATTTCAAGGCCTCATTCAGGTCTTGATGATCTTTCCCTCCAGACTTTGAGCTCAGAGAAAGGTGGCGAGCCGAAAGCGCTAAGACCGCGTTCATAAGACCTACATTGTGCATCTATGTCAAGGCGTGGCTGCTCAGTAACAAACCCTGGCGAGGAAATATTTGTGAGAGACATACCGCTAGTTGAGGAACTTGTGTGCCGAAAGGCCTCCTAGGGTCGAAGAAGTCCATCTACTCAAGGTTTAGAACGACCAAAAGCCGGGAGGAAACATGTCTACGCACCCACATGCTGATGTGCCTCACAAAGTTCTGAAAGATCACGTGCTCATGGGCGGATATGTGCAACGGGCTTGTCGAATACCAGTTCTGCTTCTCGAACTGCTGGTATTCGCCTAGCCTTGGTGTCCTCTCCATCAAGTAAGAGTTGGAAGTGCATGGGGTCGGCGATAGTCCATCTGAGGAAACCCTCGGTTGAGCTTTTCTTACTGCCGGGGACTGCACAACGGAACTTCCGAAAATGTCGACACTTTCTTGATCGACATTGAAGCTTGTAAAGTCAAACTCCTGCATAGCAGCATCTTGAAGAAGTAAGTCGACCCATACTGCCGTTGCGTTCTCCAAATTGGCACCGTAAGAACTGCTTGTTGTAGCTGAGTTGTGAGGCGTAATACCCGTGCATCTTGGCTCTGTAAGATGCTCCGGACATCCCGCCTGAACATTGGATGTTTCGTCAATCTGAAAAGCTGGTGATGTCTCATTCTGCGCTCCAACACTAACGCCGGCGCCCGGCGACGTATTGGGTATATTCAGCTGAGGCTCCTCATCCCATGATACTTCGGGTACGGAAATGGGCCCTTCATCGTTGACTGCTGGAGGTGTTCCTTGGAGCGCTGGGGATTGCTGCTCGGGGCTGATCGATCGCGGAGGCAAAGAAGACTCTTGTTGTGCTGCATCGCTCTCATGTTGAGTATGAGCCACATCTCCGGGGCTGCCTGTGCGTTTTCTGTTTGGTGGCCGTCGTGGCGCATAAGTACAGATGTGTTTGGTTCTTTCACAACCTCCGCATGTGGGTTTTTTCTCATCGCACTTGACGTGGCGACGACGACAGGTTGCGCTATGTGGTACGTATTCAGCCAATGAAATAGGAGAACATGCGTTCGATGGAGAGAGAAGAAATAGGTTTCTTACCATCCAGTTGTGTTTCTCAAGCCCCGGCCTCTGGTCAGTCGACCTCTAGTGAAGTATCGTTTAGTTCCCTCCTCCTCGGTCACCATGTTGTAAACTTCTGTGGATACTTTTCGCCGTGCCAGAGATCGGAATGATAACTCTGCCCGAAGTCACGGACAGCAGATGTCAAGGCTGTAGTGATACCTAGTCGCATCATTCGTGGGGTCATTGAGAGCAACTTTGGGAGATTCAGAGCAGCGTCGACACCGTGGAGAAAGCCACATGGAGATCCTGCAGCCGGTGCGGGGTAATCTGGGGCAACGGTCCACAATTTGGAGACCCGAGCTCGGGTCCCGGATGTCCCGTAACAGCCCGGCGGGCGGCCGGCCCTGGCGCCGATGATGTCTGGTGTGCGAATGGAATGTAGCACAGCCCTTAGAGGCTATCCTTCGAACGAGAAACAAAATTCAAAGGCCTCTGGCGGCTTGGATGAGACGAGGTGAAGTCTGTCTTGCTGTTGATCTGCAACACCCACAACTTGGCTCTTAAGCATCGGGTTTCCCTCGAGACGAGGGTGTGGGACCTTTAATGGCACGTTGATCATGCGGGGTAGACTATTACATCGTGGGTTCACAGGGCAACTCGCCTCACTGGTTCGATTCAAGTAGTCTGCTCTTCCATCGGCTTTGAGTCTCAATATTGTCGATGACACGAGGAACTATTCAACCCGTTATCATCAATTGGTCTCACGATGGTTCTGTCTAGTTGCCGTTTGCTGAGAGGCAAGACTGCTGCCATTACAGGAGGCACAACTGGCATCGGTCGTGCAATTACTTTGGAATACTTGAGACAAGGTGCCAACGTGGCTGTAAACCACCTGGGCCTACCCCAAGACGAGAAACACCGACACAGCCTATTGGAGGAGGCCGAAAGCATCGCAAGAGCCAGCACCAAAGCTCAACCAACTGGCCAGCTGATAGAACTACCTGGAGACGTCACCGACCCTGAGACAGGAAAAGCGCTTGTCAGTGCAGCAGTCAAGAAATGGGGTGAGCTTGATGTTTTTGTTGCCAATGCAGGCATTTTCAAAGCTGCGGAGTTTCTCACGTACGTCGGCCCTCTTCTTTTTCCATCGTCCTCAGCTTGGAAGTCACTGACTTTGTCCGAACTCAGCCTTGAGAAAGATGTCTTCGACAAAAGCATGCAAGTCAACGTCAACGGTGCATTCTACTCCTGTCAGGCGGCGGCCAACCAGATGGTGAAGCAAGGGCGCGGCGGGTCGATCATTGGAATATCATCAATCTCGGCCCTCGTCGGTGGCGGCCTGCAAACACATTATACACCCACAAAAGCCGCTGTATTGTCCATGATACAATCAATGGCAATCGCGTTGGCGAAGGACAGGATTCGGTGCAATGCGTTATTGCCAGGCACAATTCATACACAGCTGGCGGAGCCTGATATGCAGAATGAGGAAAAGCGCAAGTATCTCCAGCAGCGCATACCCATGGGTGTTGGGAAGCCCCAAGACCTGGCGGGGCCAGCAGTCTTCTTGGCCTGCCCGGAGCTGAGCGGGTTCATGACGGGATCTCAGGTGCTCGTTGACGGCGGAATGTTTGTGAATTTGCAGTAATCAAATCTCCCGGCCACTGAGCTGGAGGTTCTTTAAGTGAGATATCACGATAATGACTACTTGTTCAGTGAAGTGAAGGCATCATCTGATCTAAATTTGGAAGTGCTCGATGGCTTACTCTTTCCAGCGGCCCGCTGTCCCTAAGAGAGGTAAGTTGTGGGGAAGTGCCTGGACAAGCATCCCGGGTTGCCTGCGGCATCCTACACAGCCGTAAATAGAGTCGGGAGGATCAACTGCTCGTTGTGGTCGTATCGCACCCATATCAGCCCGACTGAATACTCCTAGATCTCTGCTCGTTATTGTGGGCCCGCATTCCTTGTGTTGTCTCCATGGTTGTGCATGTTAACTGTCATCGCCGGACCAGCTGCGTGGAATTCCGGCTCGCAGGATTGACCTGCGGGATGCGGCGCTCCCGCTGTCCAGGGAAAGTTGGAGGACCACGTGCGGCGAATGGCTCTACGTAGCCGTCATTCGCGCGCGGGTTCATCTTCGTGAGACTTCGATTTGTCGTGTTTTGTCAAGGCCAGCGGCATCTATGTCATAGGTTGGCTTACGGAAGCCGCTGCGATAACAAGTTCGCCAAGACCTAAAATCCCGCAATCCTACGTCAAACCAAGAGATCCAGTCCCATCGGCGATGCCCTGCAGATGACATCGGTGGTGCTCCACTTAGCCGTTGCTTACCTACCCGGCGCGCCAGACTGCTTGTCTGACCGACCCCCATTCTCAAGACTTAGTCATGGCTCATGAAAGCAGAAACACCATTCTATCCATAGATCGCTGTGTGCATCGTGAGCGTAGTTTATGGCGAGGATGCTTAGCAAGTCTTTCGTGCTGGTTCCAGAAGTGAAATACACCCCAGGCAGCACGCTCTAATCAGTAGGAATTGAGTAAGCAATAACGTGAAGCCGGGGTCATGGGACACAATGATTGTGAAGAGGTTAGAAAGAATTGCTTTCTCGGAGGCAGCGACAAATCCGTTTCTTGCGAGGTGGATGAAGACGACTTTCACGCGCGGGAAGGTTTGGCAATGACAGGGGGGCCACGAGTAGCGAGGCGCAAGTAGGAACATCCTTGGACTAATTTTTGCCCCGAGTCCTCGCCCACGATGTCGGTCACTGAGTAACTAAATTAAGTGCTCAATCATTGATGATCCTTTATCCAGCTTCCGTGATGATCCGGTGCTCACAAAGACGAAGACATTTTGCAATGTTTCTTAGTAAACAGTGGAAGAGCACTGCCATCTGAAGTCATGGTCGACGAGAAGCAACCACCAGGCCAACTCACTGGAAACTCCCAACTTAGCCTCGTCGAACGGAGAACATATAAAGACTATCAGGCTTTTCCGATGAATTTCTTCTCGGCAACAGACTTGAATCCATTCTTCGATCTTCGACAACCAAGAAACAAAACCCTCTAACGAGTCAACGACAATGTCGACCTTGAACAGCAAGAACGGGACTCAAAGCCGCAGGGCTTCAACTTCGGGCGGTGAAGCAGCAGAAGCTGCAGCTCTGGAGGAGTTTACACCAGAAGAGCAGAAGAGAATTATGAGACGGGTTGACATTCGTGTCGTAGCCACCGTCGGGCTTTTGTATTGCTTTTCTGTCATAGACCGATCGAACCTACCCTCCGCTGCCGTTGCTGGCATGACAGAAGATTTGGCCCTCATCGGAAACCGTTATGTAAGTCATCATTGACCATTATTTTGACTTCCTTAGAATTTCCTTTCCGGACAAAAGCCCGGTGTGTATTGGGGGTGTCAACGCTAACGTTATTTTCAACAAAGTCGATCATCAGCCTGGTTTTCTTCACGACCTATACTACCTTTCAGCCAATCTCAATCATCCTTGCTCGAACCATTGGCCCAAGAGCCTACTTCACCGGTGTCACAATGGTTTGCGGATTTATAGTCATCGGCATGGCCTTCCTCAAACATTGGGGCCAGATGGTTGCTCTGAGAGTCGTTCTTGGGGCGCTTGACTCGGGTTTCTTCCCAACTTGTGTTTACCTACTTAGTACTTGGTACACCCGCTGTGAGTTTACATCACTTGAACACAAACGACTTGCGATATTGATTTTTCATAGACGAAGTTGGCAAGCGATACTCAGCCTTCTACATCGTAGTGTGTCTCGCCACAGCGTTCTCCGGAATTCTGGCATTTGGGGTATGGTGTTCCCAGACAGGATCAACCTCGGGGTTGAAATTGCAAACTAATCGGTGGAATAGTTCACCAAACTTGAAGGAAAGGCGGGACTCCGCGGGTGGTCATGGATTTTCCTCATGGAAGGCATCATCACATGTTGTCTCGGAATCCTTTGCTATTTCGTGTTAGTTGGTTTCCCCGACACCAACAAGCGAACCTGGGGATTTCTGTCTCAGCGAGAGATTGCATGGGTTGTCTCTCGTGTTCAGGAAGATCGCGGGGATGCAAAGCTTCCCTCTCTCAGTGTCAAAGGGTTTCTGCGAGGCGGGGCCGATGTCAAGGTGTGGGCATTTGCATTGATTTACTTCAATCAGGCACTTGTCAACTTTGGTGCGTTGTTGAACTTTCGAGCATTAATGGCTTGAACTAACACCTTCGTTCTGCAGCTTTGTCGTTCTTTCTCCCCATCATCTTGAAGGAGAACATGGGCTTCAGCACAGGTAAAGCACAAATCATGATCGCCCCACCGTACATGCTTGGTGCGATTCTCATGTGGACTTCTGGGTGGTTGGGGGATCGCTTCATGGTACGCGGTCCCATCATCATAGGGGATATGGTTGTCGCCATTGTCGGAACCGCTCTAGTCGGGTTCCACGACGACGTGGCCGTACGGTACACCGGAGTCTTCCTCCTTACTGCCGGCTCTTTCTCTTCTATTCCTGTCGTCATGGCCTATCAGGCAAACAACATACGAGGACAGTGGAAGCGGGCATTCTCTAGCGGCTTGGTCGTTGCGTTCGGCGGTGTTGGCGGCATCGCCGGTTCTCTCATCTTCAGGTAATTAAGTCGTCTTCACCTCAGAAGTCTACGCCTTCAGCAACCGTTGCAAACTGGTCAAGCCCATAAATGCTAATCAAATTGCAGAAGCCAAGATAAGCCCAGGTATCTCCCAGGCTTAAGTACTTGCATGGGATGTGCCGTCTTGAATATCATCATTATTCTCGGCCTGAGCATTTACTTCCATTACTGGAACGCTAAAGCTGAGCGCGGTGAGGTTGAGCTGGAAGCTTCAGAGGTGAGTGTCATTCACCTAAGTTTGACACACAATGCGGATCTAACATTTGCTCCTTTTTTCTTGTCAGGAAACCGATGCTTCCGACTTCCGGTACACCTACTGAGGTTTTCAAAAAGAAACATCAATAAGATCCTCTAGCTGAATCATAGACTGTTTTGAAGTTTCGTTTTGCTTGATCAAAACTATTGACAGCTCCGACTGGCCTTCGACTGCTATACTTTCACAACTCATTTTTCGCAAATTATGTACCTTTCATTAAACTCAGTCGTTACCGAGAATACAGACTTTTCAGCGCGTGGCTCTCTGTTGTCGTCTCATCAAGAAGGCCTTGCGATGCGGCTCTTCGATCCCAAACTCAGTGACATTCGTTTCCACCGTTTGGAGAAGCTGGAAATCCAGCTTCTCATACATCGGCTGCGCGGCCATAGTAGCCATAACCCATACCTTCATTCCAACAGCATCCGCTTGCTCTAGGCCCTTTTTGACAAGGGCCGACGCAACGCCCTTCCGTCTGTGTTCCGGATGTACTGTCAGATAGTCGAGGACTTTTCAAGTTAGTATTAGCTCATTTCCGTGTAAGAATGCTCGATTATTGAGGTGGCTCAATCAAATGGGGCCAACATACCCAGAAATGGCCCTTCCTGAGATTTCATGAGTTCGATCTCAGCATTCTCAAGTGGGAGACCAAGAGCCTCTTGCAGACGCCAATCCATCCCCGGAATTATTCCATTCTCGGTATTGGCTTGGAAGTCGGCATTGAATCTTTCTGATTCCTCGTGAGTTGGTTCTCGAACAAGCGCCTCTGGCCATTTCAATATGTCGTTTGCATCCGGCAGGATCCACCGAGCGTAGCCAACAATTTCACCAGTTTCATCGTCGGTAGCTTTCAAATGGCGTTTACCTTCGCGACCGGACGCGAGGCCATGCGGCATACGGGCCGCAGCACCTCTAATGATCTCTTCTAGTGTAGTCGACTTCCAAAGGGCTCGCCAGTGCGCATCGGTGTGGTAGAATGCCGTCATGTTGCTCTTGGAAACCCCTTGAGCGTCATCATAGTCGACGGCGGATATGGTGAAAGTCATCTTATTCTAGATAAGATAATTACTTGGGAAGTCTCAACAAAGCCGGCACTCGAAGTTGAAGCAAGGACAAAGACGCTGGTGTCTGGCACAGACCTTGAAGTCAAATGGCATGTATTGAAATTGGCCATCTGGGTCTTACTCTATCTTTAATACCTCACCTTATTTCTTTTCAACAACGCTTGCACATAATCTCGCCATGAACAAGTATACGTGTTCTCTAAGCAGATCATGTGAGTCTGAGGGTCAGGGGGGGCGAGCTTGGTGTTATCGCATCGTCAGCTGGACCCCTGTCAGTAATTGGACTGTATGTGGCCTGTTGTAAGCCGGCTACATGTGGCAGCTCAACACCTCCAAGCCCAGTTCTCACATCATCGTCACAGTTGTTCACATGGTGGGCGATAAGCACGGGGTGAATGAAAAACATGGACGGGAATTTTGATTGTCTCTATTCACCGACCAATTGACGAGTCACTCTGATATAGATGAAGTAACTTTGTATATCATCCAACGTGCATCTCAGCTGTCCACAAGAGTCAAGAGGGGCCCTGGTGAGAGTGAATAGAGTGACACCCAGTGATAAGATCCATGCACGAATACGAAATCCTCGCTAAGAAGCCGTCTGACCCGACAGATCATGCCTACCGGCGCTGACTCATCCTGCCCGGGTGGTAAAACTGCTGCCTCGGAGTCGTCGATTTCTCCTTTGTCTAGACCCCACTCGTTCCACACCACCGTCAAGTACCACCGGACTGAGTTATGCCTCCACGCAGACGGCCATCTTATCAATCAAAATTCCTGCCGATTTTATTTTCTCCTATTAAGCACTGTGACGATTACAATGTCCTGGTGCCTGCAGCCTATCAAAGCTCTTTTGCCATCGCATTTGGCAGCCAAAAGCGAAGCATGTGCCGAGACGCAGAAAACACCACCATGCGACTTTTGCAAAAGATTCATCTCGGCGATGAAAACGAAACCGACCGACCACGTGGCTCTTGACCTCAAGCCTTTCAATCAAATTGTGTCCTCGGCATGCACGCGCCATCGGCCGTTATTGGAGAAAATCACGGGCTGGTTAGACTTGCAAGAAGGAGCTACAGAACCACTGCACCTTTTCAGAAACTACTTCGATTATTCAGTCACATTTACGCTGAAAGACAATTATGGTCAATCGTCGCCTTCGTTGGATGTATTGCAAAGTCCTAACGGAAAGCAATTTGTTGGATATGGGATACAGCTTGATTCATCCTGGATCGACAACAAGACTCTTGCTCGGTGGTATGACGCATGCACGTCTGATCACGGAGACAGGTGCAGCAAACCCGAGTATCTTGGGTATCTTCCCAAACCTGAGTTGAGAATTCTGATTGACGTCGCGGGAAACCGTTTGACTCCAGCTCCAGAAGATGCTTCTTACATGGCGCTCAGTTACGTCTGGGGCAAAGTAGACATGCCAAAAACGTTCACAGCAAACCTATCTCAACTACAAAAGCAAGGGGCTTTGAACAACACTACTCTTCCGAAAACCATCCGGCATGCTATGTATTTGACAAGATTGCTTGGCGAACGTTATCTATGGGTGGATAGCCTCTGTATTGTGCAGGACGATGAGGAATTTCTCAACGGTCATCTAGGCCGAATGGCATCCATCTTCGCCCATGCTCAAGCTGTCATCATTCCCATTGACGGAGAGAATGCTGAAAGTGGGATTCCTGGGTTGAAAGAGGCGCCTGCGCCGCAACCCAGGCACCTTGAGCAGGAGACTATCCCATTTGGGGAGAGGACGCTTCTCGTTCGCAACAAGCTGGGGATGCGTGGAGCAGATGAATCATCATCCAAAAAAGCTGACTACTTCGATCGTGGATGGACGTTTCAAGAATACCTGTTTGCACGGAGACGCATATGCTTCGAGAATGATAGCGCATGGTTTCAGTGCTGTCATTCTACGCAGTTCGAAGACCACAGCCATCCGGGCCTTCCCGACCGCAATCGCGACTTCTTGTTGGATGTCGGGTACCCTTCGCTCACTGTCTTCTCCCGCCTAGTGGAAGATTTCAACCAAAGACAACTCAGCTACCCCCAAGACTGTCTCGCTGCCATAGCGGGTATGCTTCCGTGCTACTCGAGGGCATTCAAAGGGGGGTTTCTTTGCGGGCTCCCTGAGATGTTTTTCGACGCAGCTTTACTTTGGCAGCCTGGAGATGATCTCGTACGTCGCGTGTCAGTAGACACAGGCACAAACCACGGCGGCATCAGTAGCGGGAGCCTGCCGAGCTGGTCCTGGGTAGGATGGCAAGGCCGTCTCGATTTTGCCGGTTGGGCAACGGGGAATGATTTCGTGGCCGCATGCAGTGGCTGGATTTCCTCTTCGCGGCAGCAAATAATCCCGACTACCAAATGGTCCACCAGCTCTGATATTTCTGGCAGGACCGGAAAGAGACCGGTGGAAGTTGAGTGGGCGCTATGGAGAGATCGCCACAAGGACCAAAAGTGCCACCTCCCTCCAGGATGGACACGAAGACGGCGGCGAAAAGGCGAGAGCTTGACCGTAGAGGAGTTCCCTGACGGTTTTGGCGAGTATTTGTACAAGCATGAGTCTTGCGGAGCACTGTTTTGGTACCCTATACCCCTCTCTGATCCAGACTACCCGCACCAGCAAAAGATTCCCAACTTTTCTGAGGCGACGTACCTCTTCGGCTCTGTGCAAACAGCACATCTTTCAGCTTCAGGAGCGGTATGGATGCACGAAGATAGTATTAGCATCGGGTCAGTCAATCCGCCGACTGCTCATGTGACCATACGCACTTCACAGAACGAATGGGCCGGAGCGCTCCGACTACACAGCCGGAATCACTTCGAAAAACAAGGATTGGACCCGGCGAAGAGTCATGTTGAGCTGCAACTGATTGCGATATCTCGGGGGTTCATCGCAAATGGTCTTGAGGATTATGTTGCTAGAGAAATTCCAGAGTATGTTTCGGAAGAGCGACCAAGGGCTAGCGAGAAGTATGAGTTTTACAATGTCATGTGGATCAGCTGGAGGAATGGGATTGCTTATCGAGAAGGCCTTGGTCGAGTGCACAAAGACACATGGGATTCTCTTCAGGTTTCAAATATTGATATTGTACTTGGGTAATTTAAATTTTGACGACAGTGTTGTCAGCCTGCTCTAATAGTCTACACATAGCGTTGCCCAAGAGCGTTTCAAGAAACACTTTTAGTTGCATCTCCGGACGAAGCCTCCCTATACCGTCTGTTTAAGCCGGCCAAGCATGAATCCGTCAAGGTACTCCAGACTTGACTTCAAATCGGATTTAAGAAGAGACTTTGCCGCCGTCATGGGCAGTCTCTCGGGAGCGGGATATGCGAGGTACGGCAGGGAACGAGTCCTGTGAGCGGCCCGAAACACCTGTTTGATGTCAATATCAGTCGTCTTTCCGATGAGACATTTGGTGGCAAACTTACTCTAAGGCGCTTGAAAACATCCTCCATCTCTTCGGCGATCCGCACATGGAGCTTGTTTTCGGAAGACAGCTGGTCTCTAAAAGAATGCTTCCGGAAGGCTTTGCCTAGTGCACGTTGTCTTAAAGGCACACTACGCTCCAGGTCTTCCTCTGACAGGTAAGGTTCGAGACCAAGGAAGGCATCCAACGCCTGGAAAAGCAAGACTTGGTTTCCGCTCAAGCCGTTGAATCGAACGTCGGGCTGCTCTTTGTTGCCGGCACTCCAAGCGAAAAAGCTCTGTACTCTCGACAGCCACACCGATCGAGGGATGCGAGCTTCATGCATACGGTCGTAGTAGCTCCTCAGTACTGTCCTCAACTGTATTCCCACAGCCGCCACATGACGCGCACACTCTGCCATGTCGCCTCTTTTCCAAGTGATAGTGGCAAGAAGCATTTCGTAGTAAACGGTCACGGCCCGGATTTCGGTTTCGCGAAAGATACGTGCGAACGCCTCTTCGGCCGCAACAATAGGTGGCGTCATACCAGTGTTAGCTCGAAAGACGTATTCGCCATCGACATCGAAGTTCAATATCAGATTGCTGGTATTGTTGCCGGCGTCAGATGCGCAATCAAAATGTCGTTGCATGTACTTCCATGGAAGAACGAGCTCCTCAGGCAAGTCGATCTGCGTCTCGAGCTGGGCCACCTTTACAACCGGAATGGTAGCCCATCGATACGCATGTCTGCAGGAAGCGATGCAACAATAAAATGCGTTGTATACATCTTGAGGCATCTTGTTCCACTGACCGGCCTCTGTGCTTCTCAGAAGACCTTCCACCTGGGACAGGTCAACTTCTTCCCGCAGGAGTGTTCGGAATTTAGAGCGGAACTCGTTGATGCGGGCGAGATTGACGTTGTCGTCCAGAGAAGGATTGGCTTGTGGAATTTGGGGGGCCAGCTCCATGTAAATGTTCCGGTACGGCCGCAGAGCTTCGGGCCAATCTTCGAGCGCATGATTCGCTCGGGGTGGCCATGACCCGGCTCCATCTTTCTTGACAAGATCGGACAGCACAACAGCTATCTCGTGACGGCCAACGAGTCTTTTGATATTCTCGATGTTTCGGTCTCTCAATTCTTCGTCGGTTTCCTCGGAGGCTGGTTTCTCATTGAAGACTTTGGGTTGTTTGTGGGACCGGAGAAGCTTCCATACCCGGGACGCAACACAAGCAGCCCCGAGGCAAATGAAGTATGTGATGAAGATTTCCGTTTTCATTGTGGAGATCTCTAACAGCCGAAAGGTCGATTTTGAGGGACGATGCAGGCGATCCCAGAAGATGCTAAGCAGATAGAAAGAGGTGACTGGAGAGAAGCAGTGTGTCACGTCAAATGTAGAGGGAATGATGGCAGTATAAATAGTCGGATCCGGATCACCAAAGCTATCTCTAGAATGCAGCTGCCTCATCTTGATATCATTTGCGACACCGAAACTGCGGGTACATGTGTGACTACCTAGCTGTGCCTCCTGTCACCAGCACCAACAAGTGACTGTGCCCCATCCACGCGCCTTTCTTCACCCGGCATCGGTGCCCGAAAGAGGTTCATCAAGCGCAATTTCCAGTGTAATTCCGAGCAGTTACGCCCGAACTCGAAATTGAGGACTTTTCCACAGCCAATCATGCTTGGAATATCGCAACTCAAAGTTGGGGGCGTTTGAACCTCAAAAGTCTAGATTCTGATACGGGCGTAGAAGGCGACCCACCCACATACAAGATTCAATTCCGACAAGATGGGAGCCTAGAACTCGTTGTGGCCTCAATCCCAACTAAGAATAGAGTATGCTTAGCATCGGTATGACAAAGACTGCATTTCAGCCATCCTGCTTCCCAAATTCCGTAAATGGCAGAATGTTTCGAAAACGAAAGTATAGTCAGCCTAACTGAACTAGACAACAACATTTTGCTTTGGAATCAGCAGCATCAGCAGTAAGATTCTGTGAAGACCAAAGTACTCGAAAATGGAGCTATGAGATGGTGTTTTCGAATGTCAAAAAAGTTAGCATCATTGTCAACATGACATTGTGCCATCTGTGTGTTCACAAAGTTGGGACTAGGCTACTAGAGAACCTTCTCGTGATAATTCCGGTGTTGTGACGACACAATTACAACATTTGCAGCGGTCAGGCGAGCCGCGTAACGAAAGAACTGGGGATAGACCTGCATACTTTCTGTCAAATTGGATATAAGAGGGATCAATTATCAAGGTTACAATTTTTGCTCCAATTAATGGTTGTCAAGGAGATGGGCAAAGGATTACATTCATTCAGCAAGTACTGTATTCTGATGCACGTCTCGGTAAATCTTGGGATGGGAGGCTTTCCGAGAACCCCTGTCTCGCTGTTTTTGTATGGCACAACAATGGATATGTCCAATTAGTTCTGTAGTAAGATATACCTGTCTTCTGACTACCTTGGTCCCTAATCTCTTCAATAAACTAGACAAATCAGTTACTGAATCGTAGTAACTATCAATTTCCCTTCGATTACTAAAATGATTTTGTTTGATTGTACCTGCAGATACGTTACCCAAGGCTGTCAAAGGAGCTGGCAGCTTCTGAAACTGAATTACTAGACCGCGGCAACAAGGTTATCCTATGTCCCAACTCCATCCGAAAGTATTGGATACCAACCTCAAGCTCAGCCACGAATGGTGAAACTTAGATCGGACAGCCTAGTTGAACGAGTAGCATAGTACGTCATGCTAATGAAGGTGGTTATTCTAGTCAGCAACGCCCATTATGCTCGCTTTGGGGTTCCGTCGATGTTTTGCTAGAGTTTCTTCTCACATCCACATAAGGTACATAGACGTGCATGGAGACAGCCATCCGCGAGCCAAGGTTGCACTTCTTAGATCTGATTCGTCAGTTTCCTAGGATTGCATCTTGCTGATGACATGAGAGAAGATGCAATCCAGTACCACAGCAGTGGAACGGCCGTACCACGTGTGCATCCTCGCAGATGCTTGTAGTTCCACAATAGAAGCCCTGATATTGCACACTAGGTACGATTAAGACGCATGCAGCAGGGCGGTCTCCTGATGAACTCATGCATATTTAAACCAGAGCATACTTGATCGGATGAATCGAAGCACACATGAATCATTTTCGGAACAGACCTGACAGACGTCGGAATTACTGACGGCCACAACTGACCTAGCGGGACAAGGGGTAGGCGCGGCCTAGTTCCATCTGCAGCCAGAAAGCGCCTTATCCGCTCAATCACCCAATGGATCCATGAACCTCAAGCCATGCGTTCGCTGTCCAATGGCTAGAGGAAGCAGAAAGTCCACGCCTTCCTGCAGTGCGATCAAATCCGGAGTCACGATGCTGTGCTGGTTGCAGAGCGCGTAACAGACACTGAACTCTCCATCGACTCACCGATCTAGCTTGCATCGCAACACGGAATATTGGTGCTCAACAACAGGTCATGTGGGAGGCGATCAGGCAGGACAAAAGGCCGTGGTATCGCTACCGCTTTTGGCCAGCCTGAAAGCCATGCTTCCCGCAAATGCTCGACTGCATGCCCAGAACTCGGCTTTCTTCCGCAACTACCCGACAGCGCCCTACCCCTCTATTTCATGTTGGTGCTTTTATCAGTGTCGTCGGACTGTTTTTGCCGTGGCAAATGATCAACTGCCGTTAGTTAGACGTCGTTCGATAGCGCACGTACAGGGGCGCGGATCCCTCTCAACCCCATGCACCCCGCAGGCCCGGTCTGGCAGGTCATCCGTTATGCTGTGTTCTTGGCCGTGCGGGGTGATACGGATATGTGTATGGGACGATCACAGAACTTCTGTTAGACAGCTTGATAGCGCAACGTTGAACCGAAGGAATGCAACGTTGTTGGGGGTTTGGTGAGGAGATGGAGGAGATAGCGGTGTTTCCCCTTGTCGAACGACCTATCTCGCCCGACAGCTGGGCCGAGACCCCGACTCCCCCGCCTCTGCATCCGCCACCAACTCTAAGTCGGCAGACGGGTTTTCCGACATATATTGTCGGAGCTGTCCCCGCGTTCCGCATCATGTTGTTGAATTGTCAGTCCGGCGTTCACTAAGATCTTCCTCTGAGTTGTCTTGTCAATTCACTTTCACCGGGGCCCGGACGGCACCACCGCGTGGAGTTCTGAAGCCAAAATGTCCGGAAAAGCGGAGATCACCGCCGACCAGCCGTCCCCGGCCGCGGACGATATCGAAAAGATCCCGGCCAAAGTTGACACCAATGAGCGAATCGGTGACCAGATCTCCCATGAGAAGCTGGAGGAATTGGCACCAAACGGCGAGCATGAGTACGTCCTGGAGAAGATCAATGGCATGACAGAGGAAGAGGCCGTCGAGATCATCGAAGAGAGCGTGGAGTTTTTCAAGGACGACTGGAACTTTCCCTCTGATATGCGAGAGCGGATGAAAAGACTCCTCGAGGGACCCAAAGCGTATGGCGAGTTTTACGACCGCGATCTGAGGATCGATGCGGTCATGATCCGCTACTCGTCTCCTTACCCAGGCGTTCGCGCCGTTGCCGAGATTTTGGACGACCAAACCGTCCCGATCGAAACCATCCGGGCTTACTTCCTAGGCATTGGATGGGCTGTCATCGGCACCTTCATCTCGACGTTTTTCAACTCTAGGTTCCCCGCCATTTGTGAGTCTCCTGGAATTTCTACAAGTCATGCTCGAGCTAGTTTCGACTCTCTAGTCTCTCGCTAACTTCTTGGACGTGCAGCTCTGAGCGGACAGGTCATCCAGATTCTGTTGTTCCCATGCGCAAAAGTTCTGGAATTCATCCTGCCTGACTGGGGTTTCACAGCTTTCGGTGTCCGCCACTCATTGAACCCGGGTCCATGGACTCTCAAGGAGCAAATGTTCGCGACCATCACTTACAACATCGCCATCTACACCACCAACAGTTATGGAATGATCCTCGTCCAAAAGTCGCCCGTCTACTACGGCCTTGATTTCGTCAATTTCGGCTACCAGATCATGCTGACGCTTTTCGTACAACTCATGGGTATGGGTTTCGCGGGCTACCTTCGCCGATTCAGCGTCTATCCCGTCAAGGCACTGTGGCCGACGATTCTGCCGACGATTGCTATGAACCGGGCGCTTACTCGGCCGGAACCCAGGGAGAACATCAATGGATGGACAATCTCTCGGTACAAGTTCTTCTACGTCTGTACCGTTTGCATGTTCTTTTACTACTGGATCCCTGGATACCTGTTTACTGCTTTGGCGACCTTCAACTGGATGACCTGGATTTCGCCCCAAAATGTTACACTCGCAATCATCACCGGTTCTTCGCTCGGACTGGGCCTATTCAACCCCATCACCACGTTCGATTGGAATATTGCCACGTCCTCGTATGCAGCGTTGTCGATGCCATTCTTCGCTACGTGCACCCGTATGTTGCCTCGAAACATCCCAGTAGGTGTAGTCGGCTGACGTTGAGACCAGAATACTGCGGCGCCATTCTCGGCGGAGTCATCATTCTTGGAATTTACTATACCAATATGTACAACACGGCATATCTTCCCATCAACTCCTCCTCGCCGTTTGCCAACGACGGCACGCCATATGTGGTTCAAAACGTAGTGGTTGACAATAAGCTGAACGAGACACTCTATCAAGACTACTCCCCTCCGTTCTACTCAGCCGGTTATCTAATCACGGTCGGAGGCAACTATTGCTTCTATCCGATTTACTTCTTGTACATCATGGGTATGTCAAATTGGCTGGTCCTCATTCGATAGTGCTGCAGCTGAGCTAACATGATGCAGGCAACCAATGGAAGACGATTTCTGCAGCCTACGTCGATTTCTACAAGGGTCTTCGTTACAAGAAGGGCAACTACGACGGAGCGATGGACGTCCACAGCAGGCTCATGGCCAAGTACAAGGAGGTCCCCGACTGGTGGTTTCTCCTGATTCTCGTAGCCGCCATCGTCGTCTCCTGCATATTCCTCAGCATCTACCCGCTGGACACGCCCATCTGGATCACGTTCCTCATGATCGCCATCAACTTGGTCTTCGCAGTCCCCCTCTCATTCCTTTCGGCGACGACGGGAACCAACCTGGGTCTCGGCGCGTTGATCCAGGTCATCACCGGCTACATGCTCCCCGGCAACACCAACGCTTTCCTCTTCTCGCAGACTTTGGGCTCTTGGGCACTCGCCGGTTACGGTGACAACTACGTGCAGGATCAGAAGATGGCCCACTACACGAAGATCGCGCCGCGCGCGGTGTTTAGAAGTCAGATCGGGACCATCATCATCACCTGCTTCGTGGCTGTGGCGACTCAAAACTTCATTTTGGAGAATGTCAAGGGGCTTTGCACTCCTACTCAGCCCAGCCGCTTCACCTGTGCAAATGACGGTGCACCGCTCTACACCAACTCTCTGGTTCGTTCAACGAACACACTTACAATATGAACAAGAATACTGACAATCGCCTAGATGTGGGGTCTTTTGGGATCAGAACGTATGTTCGTCTCGTTCTATCCAATCCTCAAGTGTAAGTGCTTTTCCACCCATCATTGGAGATCCGGCTGACACCAAGTTTGCAGGGTGCTTCCTCATCGGCACGCTCATCGCGATCGTCTTCCTTGTTGGCCAAGGATACGGCCCCAAGTACCTGCCCGGCGTACGCGAGAAGCTGCGCGCCAAGCTCAGCCCCAAGACGTTTGCCCTCCTCGACCGGACCTTGTTCCCCTTCGTCGCCTCTCTCCTCTGGCTCAACCCCGTTCTCGTCATCCAGGGCATCCAGCACTGGGCGCCGTCCAATCTTTCGTACAAGACGCCCGGAATGATTCTGGGTTTCATCTTCATGTACTGGTTGCCCCGGCACAGGCTGGCTTGGTGGGAAAAGTACAACTACGTCCTGTCGGCCGCTTTGACTGCCGGTGTGGCGGTCTCGGCGCTCGTCATGTTCTTCGCTGTCGGCTACAATCCGATAGCTCTGAAATGGTGGGGGAACACGGTGAGTGGTGCAGGAGTAGACGGCAGTCAGGTCGGAATCCTGCCAATCCCAGAAAGGGGCTATTTTGGACCGGAAAAGGGAGCCTTTTAGACGTCTTGAGACGAGATGTAATGGGACATCAAAGAAGTTTAATAATGTGAGAATGGTTATCGTATCCGGCATTTTGTCGGGTTCTCCGGACTTTGACGGGGACGCAACCCCCGTGGGGGCCGGGGGAGGTGGAGTCGTCACGGGATCTTGGCTCAATGCGGGCTCCTGACGCCGCCGTTTGACATTAAGAGTTAAGCCCCTTAATCCAAAAATATCAAACATGACTCCTTAAGCATTCGGGCTTTCTCGATGCAATACACGGTGAACCGCAGCAGTTATGAAGAAGTGTAAGTACTTTTGTGGAATGTAAGTATCTAGGTAGAAAAGTATGGACAAGAAGATGGCCCTCAAAACTGAGCCGACATATGCTAACCCCAAACCCAATGTGAACGCCGTTCTAACTGCAGCAGGGCTGCATGCAATGAAACGTAATCTGACAAGTCATGAGTGCGGTGCTGTGCGTGTGCACAACACGGTCTACTGCTGGTTGAACAGGAACACGTTCTGCTCAAGCTGGCGGGTGTTGAGCTGCAACATGTTAACATTAACTCGGCAACGACAAACAATGATAGGACTTACGAAGCTCATGCTGATGTTGTGGAGGTTGGTAGCGCCCATCTGGGCACCGTCACGGACAATCTCGGTCTTCATGATGTTGATGGCCTTGGTGACACCCTCAAGACCGTAGCAGTTGGCGTACATGAAACTTTGACCAGTTAGGGGACAGGGATCTGGATATAGATTAGATGGGAGTGACTTACGGGCGACCCATGCCAACAGCCTTGACACCGAGAGCAAGAAGCTTCAGGACATCGTTGCCGTAGCGAACACCAGAGTCAGCGATGACGTCAACCTTCTGGAAGACCTCGGGGGCGTTGCGGTAGATCTCGTAGGCGATCTCGAGGGGTCCGGGGGTGTGGTCGAGCTGGCGGCCGCCGTGGTTGGAGATGTAGATGGCCTTGGCACCCTTCTCGACGGCGAGCAGAGCCTCGTCGGCGGTGGTGATACCCTTCAGAATGATGGGCAGGCTGGTCTGGTTCTTCATCTGGTCGTAGATGTCCCAGGTGAGAGCGGAGGAGACGGAGTTGGCGTTGGTGGTGTCGTAGCGGGCGGCACGGTGGCGGACAGAGTCGCCGGGGGCATCGATGGTCCAGACAATGGCCTTGGCGCCGGTGCGCTCGGCGCGGCGGATGTTCTCCCAGGTGACGGACAGGTTGCCGTTGGTGTAGATCTGCTGGAAGATGACCTGGGGGCCGTTGAGGGTGTTGTTGCTCTTGCCGGTGGCGATCTCCTCGATGGACTTGGAGGCGTACATGGAGGGCTATCGCCGCGTTAGCTAGTGATGTCTAACGATTTACTCTTTGAGGCCATGACTTACGACGTAGAGAATGTTCTCGTTGCCAGCGGCGCGGACGAGGTTCAGCTCCGCAGCCTCATCTCCGTAGGCGGCGCGCGCAGCAGGCGCGATGAAGATGGGGGCGCTGAAGTTGTAGCCCAGGATGGTGACGCTGTTGGAATGTGTTAGTCAAAAGGATGCTTGTACTGTGTATTGTCGTCGTAACATACGGAAGGGTCTCGTTGAGCTTGGTGACATCGCTCAAGTGCTTAGAGCGAAGCTGGACCTTCTGCCAGACGTCGAGGTTGTGGCGGTAGCTGAACTCGCCAGCAGTACCGGTGCGGTAGAAGGAGTACTTCTGGTTGTCGAGCTTCTGGCGGGCGGCCCAGTCGAAGTCGGGGATGGCGCGGATGTCCTTGAGAAGGGGCAGGCTGCCCTTGGTGTAGTTGGTGCCATCGAGGTATGTCTGGAAGCCGGTGTCGACCTCGTTCTCCCAAGGCTCAGCCGCGAAAGCGGCAGCGACGAACTGCGCGGCAACGAAGAGAGAGGAACGCATCGTGAACTGTGCTGTAAAGATCGATGAAAGGAGTGAATAGGTAAGAATGTGTGTAGATCTTTGCCAAGCACAGCTGGTGACGCCTTTCTTCATAAGTAGATACAGCGACTCATGCCAGACTTATATGCTCCTCTCCGAACGAGCTAGACCCCTTCCATCCCACGATGATCTCCATCCAGAGCACCCACGACCATGTCGGTGCATTTTACCCCCGGCGGCCTCAGGGTTATGCCGCATGTTCTTCAGTTGGATCAGGTACTGGTTCATCTCAAGTCCTTCCCAAAGAGCAAACATGTTACATCAGGCCTTGGCCGAGTCACTTGCCAAGTTGGGAGCTGGGAGGCCCCCTGCCGCGCGAGTCGAAAGGAGGTGAAGAGAACCCGCCGACTGGCCAGTCACGATCTAATCTAATCAATCCGAGATACCCGAATGCCTGGACTCCTTGGCTGAAGCAGTTGGGCCTCCGTGGGGTGGTCTGTTCAGTCATCCTTAGTAATGGCGCAGAGAGTCCACTCGTTTCTTTTGGAAGTTGTTTTTGAAGGCATCGACTTGCCTAAACCGGAGAATTTTGGGCCTTCACATGTGGCTGAGGCAAGGGTATCCTGTCACCGTGGTCGGATCTCCAGGGCATTGGTTAGTATATTAAAGAGAAGAAAACCCACAATGAGGTAAATCCTGCCCAAGATTTGGTAACGACCGTCCGAGTACGGCGAAGCAGCCGGGTCGTTACCGACTTCTTGGCCAGAATGGAAGATGAGAATTCCTCAATGATAACCAAGATTGCGAAAATGCCCAGACCTGCCAGAGACAGCAGGTTGGGATTCCTGACTTCCTGAGCAGGAGGCTTGGCTCCGGCCCAAGACTGCGGTAACAGGATGTCGCTTGTCGGCAGTGTTGCTGCTTTGGCACTGGCTCTGTTTATGCGCGCTTTCCATCGTTCAAGATGCAACATCAACTCCGCTTGTGGAGAAGAGTTGGGAACGACTTTGGACGAACGAGAGCCGCGAGAAGAGATGAAATTAAGTTCTCGTTTCTAGGAGGGAGTGGAGTCGCCTAACAAGACTAAAGCGATGGATCTGCTGTCTACAGAAAGCTTGGCGCGGATGTAAAATGCTTCCCTGTCGATGTCATGACAGACCCTCTCAGTCAGCCGTGCCCGTTATACAAGGTCCGTCTGTCTTTAACGGGTTGAGTTATAATTCTCCATGGGGTCCGCCCACACTCGTGTGTGGCAGTGTGCGGACTCTGCGGAGAGCTCGCAGTTAAACTCATCTCACGGTTGGGGCTCCAGGCTTTCTTTGACGGAGCTTGTCCAGGGACCTGTGGACTTCTCCGGTTCTCCGATAGCCCGAGATGGGTCCTCGCGCGCGGTTGTCATTGAGAAGGCAGAAAGAAAAAACCTAACCGACATCACTGACCCTCCCTAGGAAAGACTTTTTTGTTTCTTTGGAATCAATGGCCCACGCACACGGGTTGGCGAGGGCGATTGGCAGCAGCATTGTCATTATCCGTGGGGCTTGGTTCGGACAACAATTCCGAGAACGGGAGCTGCCAAGAGATAGCAGGGAATTCTCAAGGGATATTGTCACGCAATACGGAGGACTTTTGGCGCAGATTCAGATGTTGGCGGTGTTTTTTTCAACAAGTCCTTATTCCCGTGAAGAATCCAGGGAGTAAAATGCAACACATGGAACAACGAACATGGCTGATTGCCTTGTTCCATCTTTCTCATGTTGCTTTTCCTGCGGCCGCCGCGGCTTGAAGCTTCATGAATGACACGCTTAGCAGCCCTCGTTAGCTACTCCTCATAGGCTGGTAATCAAGATGAGGCTCCCTCGGTTTCCCTCGATTTGAATGGCACAGTCGCAATACAACGGAGCCAGGTTCGCCAATGATGTTGCGAGCCGATATGAGCGTTGCACCTCCTCGATTAAGACGGACCCCCCACGCTCCGATCGCCAAAGTCCGTGATCGCACAGCCGGTTTTTCGGGCCCTACAAGGCAGCCCTTGGACAAGTTTGGAAGCCATCATCTCGGCTGCAGTTTCTGATCACTTTGAGGCTCTCAGGCACGGACTGAGTGTGGGCAGCAGGAACGATGTTAAATCTCATGATGCGCGGGCGGCGCGGGCCCCGGTGTGGTTTTGGTCGTTGGGAGCTGCTTCTCTCCTCTGTCTCTTTGTCCATCTACACACATACACACACATACACACACATACCCTCTCTCCGTCTTGCTTAATTCTGCTCAAATACTCGTTTTCGTTTTCTATGCTCCGATACCAGGGTGTTTTCACTTCTAGTGGGTTCGGTGCTCGGCGCAACAACACAGCGTGCTACGCCTGCAAGCCAGGGGGCGGCACAGCCAAAACCCGCAGCCCCTGACTCGAATCAACGCTGAACAGCCAAATTCGCACAACACCATGATTCAAGACAGAGGCAGGATCGTCGAAAATCTTTTGATTTGATATCCACCGCAACGTACATCACCACACCGCTTGAAGAAGCGACACCATCCAGGTGGTTTCTATTTGTTCTCCTCCATTGGTGGACTGTGTGACACATTTTGAGTCTATTTCCTACTAAAAAGACATTGCTTTGCTTAATTTTTGTAATTTTTTCCCCTCATCGGCCACACTCAGCAGACTAGAAAGAACTCGTTAGACAACTCTCAATCATCATCATACGATGGAATCAACTCACTTCCAATAACGCCGTTGACGGGAATGTCTATCGACGTGGTGTAGCTCGCGGCGTCGCTCAGGAGGTAGACGTACGCACCACCGAGCTCCTGGACCTCCGCCAGCCTCGGGATGCCTCCGTAGTACTTCAGCTGCTGCTCCCAGTCCGGCTGTTGCGGGACCCAGTAGGTCATCGCGGTGCGGACGAGACCGGGAGAGACGCTGTTGACGCGGATGCCGTACTTTGCCCACTCCATCGCCAGCGTGTGGGCCATGTTGCGGATGCCGGCCTTAGAGGCGCCGTAAGGCGCCGAGGGCACGCGCTGGATACAATGTCAGTCGTGCTCGATGCAATGCTTCCTTTCGAATTTGAGAGGACCAACCTTGTTGGGGCGGTAAGATGCCATAGACGCCGTGAATACTACGGATCCCTTGATGCCAAGCTTGATAAACGCCCTCGCCGCGGCTCTGGCTGTGTAAAAGGCTCCAAACAGCTACACATCATTAACAATAGCTCCGGGATTCCACGCCGCATCAAAACTCACGTTAACACCAAACAGCGTCTCGATCTCCTCCTTGGTAAAGTCCAGCGCCGCCTTGTGGTTCGTGCGGCCGGCGTTGGCGACGACGCCGTGGATGGCGCCGGCTTCCTCGACAATCTTGTCGATGGCGGCGGTGATGCTCTCCTCCTCGGTGACGTTTGCTTGCACGTTGAACAGGCGGCCGGGGAACTGCTTGGAGGCCGCCGCGAACTCTTCGCCGGGCTCCGCGAGGTCGATCGAGTAGACCTTGTCGGCGCCGTTGAGGAGACAGCACTCTGCGACTCCGAGACCGATGCCGCGGTTGCCGCCGGTGACTTTGTGTTCGTCGTGTTAGTGGAGGGGGGCTGTGTGTGTGTACCTCACTCGATGGTGTGTTGTGACGTACCCGCGATGACCTTTCCCTTTAGTGTGAGAATCGGCTGGACGTCGACGGCTGCCGTCGCCGCTGGCATTCCGGTTGATGAAGACATGATGTCTGGTGTGTGTGTGTGATATAAGATACCTCGGAATAGGGAGGTTTGCCGTGTAAGTTTGAAGGGGCTTTGATCGGTTGATGTTGAATTTTATTGGTAATTCAGGGGAAGAGAATATAAAGCCATGGCATCTTCACGTTATAAGTGCATTCAGACCCCAAACATGAAGCGCAACCCCGATCCACAACTTCGTAACAAACCGGATCATCTCGAGCTTCAAACGCATCATCACACATTCCCTCGAGACGAGCAGAGCTCTGAGTTGGGCGCGGGCCAGTCAGCGCTGGCGGCCGCATGCTCCACAATCGCGGGGTGAACGCGGGGTTAACAGCACACACTATGAATGATTCCCTCGAGACGACGATGCGGGGTGATCTCCACCAAAACACCTACACGACAGCAGCGCCTCTCAATCCGGTCCGGCGGGCATCGGGTTGTGACAGTTGACGGTGTTTGGCTGCAGCGTGAGATCTCTGGCTGAAACACCATTGGCGAAGTTGGAGAGGCGAGCCGTAGGTTTGGCGCAGCATGGATGTCGCACCGCGTCTGTTCATCCGGAGAGACCTGCTGATCATCTTGAGGTTTTGCGTAGGTGAGAATTGGGGTAGCGGACGGAGGTTCCTGGGCCAGAAGCCGGTGGGAGGAGGGACAGTCTTGGTGTCTTCATGCAGTGTAGCACTTTCTTGTGAATGCAAAATGCGATATAAAGCCAACGTCTGATACGATTATTGTACTGCTGTTCCTCTATCGTACCAGAGTTGCTGGATTGTACCATATAATACCCGTCATTCCCCTCAAAACTCACCATCAGTATGGGTTTCTTCAGATCCAGTTCGGCTCAGGTCCTTAGGCGGCGCAGCTTGGCCCCAAGGCAACAACTCAGAAGTCTCACCACTCACGAGCTCAACACCGGCGCAAAGATACCCGCCATCGGCTTCGGGACCTTCCAAGATGCAGACGCCCAGGAGGGCGCCGTCAAGACGGCGCTGCAGTGTGGCTATCGCCACATCGATACCGCCAGAGTGTAAGCCAAACCCCTCGCGTCGGCCGGCTTGCCTGCCATCTATCGGCGCGCCAGACTGACATGCGACGTGCCAGGTACGACACGGAGGTTCAGGTAGGAAAGGGCATCAAGGCCAGCGGCGTCCCCCGCAAAGACGTCTTCCTCACAACCAAGCTGTGGTGCAACTCGTACCACCCGGACGACGTGGAGCCCGCGCTCGACGCCTCCCTGAAGGACCTCGACACGCCCTACGTGGACCTGTTCCTCATGCACTACCCCTGCACCTTTGCGCGCGGCGAGGACCGCTTCCCGAAGGACGCGTCGGGCAAGATGGTCATGGGCAAGACGACGTTTCTCGACACCTGGAAGGCGATGGAGGCGCTGCTGAAGACGGGCAAGACCAAGGCGATCGGGGTGTCCAACTTTAGCAAGGACGAGGTGCAGACGCTCCTTGACAAGGGGTCGGTGGTAAGTCCCTCAAGGGCCGACGGATGGAAGTTTGATGGAGGCTGAAGCTGATTCACTGCCTTTCGTCAAAACAGGCGCCCGCGGTTCACCAGATGGAACTCCATCCCTACCTCCAGCAACGCGAGTTCGTAGAGTGGCAGCGCGCGAACGGCATCCACGTGATCCACTTCAGCCCGCTGGGGAATGAGAACTCGTTCTACAGGGAGGTGTCGTGGAGCAAGAAGGAGTCGCACATGCATCGCCTCATCGAACATCCAGTCCTCGCCGAGGTGGCGAAGAAGCACGGCAAGACGCCGGTGCAGGTGGCTCTTGCGTGGGGCGTCAACAGCGGCAGGTCCGTCATTCCCAAGAGCGTGATTACATGGCAGATTAAGGAGAATCTCGAGTCGGACTTTGTGCTCGATGGCGAGGACATGGATAAGATCGCCACGATGGACTTGAAGGCCCGTTTTAACGTTCCGTCTGAAGAGTATCGCTGGCCGTTGTACAAGGGACTAGATGGAGTGTGAGAAACCAAATTAACATAGATCTGGGTTCCTGGACTCAAGTTGATTAATCGTATTGCCGCCACGTTTCTTCCGTGTAGTGATAATGTGGCATGTAAACGTACTGACCGACAGTCCATTTGCAAGCGCTTGCAGGCGGCAGACCTTGGCTCTTTCGCGTAGTCTCTTGAGGCTCACATTGAAGCATACCACGTAACACGGAGGTCACGATAGGATGGGTCTTGAGATATGAGTCGAGATGAGGCTGCGCCCGAGTGGTGTGATTCTTGAGTCTAACGTGCGGAATATGGTATTTTAATGTCAAAATCGTCGTCAATGTCATGCTTTTTCTGTCGCCCGCAACAAGCTCTTCAGCACCCCTTGAACAACACCCATGACGCACTGTGGCCGCTTCCACCACAGGTACACAGCTCCCACAACGAAGGGGCTGCAAACGAGAGCCTCAAACGACTTCATCAGGACGTGTCCCTGGTGGTCGCTCTTGGCCACTACCTCGGAGTACCGTTCGTTTCCGAAGCTAACGCGGGAGTATTTCGTCTGCCATCCAAGGCCAGGCAGGTACACAGACATGGCTTCTTCCAACCACTTGCGGAGGCGGTAGCGAGGAGACAGGACCGAGGCCCGCATTTCGACGTAATTCTGCAGCGCGAGGTCGTTGATGGAGTGAGCGTCCGGGACTCGGTTGGCCGTGTACTCAGCAAAAGCCACCGTTCTGTGGTACGCTATGGTTGAAGCGTCGCTTCCTTCTCCCGACGGGTTGTTGTTCTCATCCAGGACCCTGTGTTTGTCAAGGACAGAGAAGAGAACGCGGACGTCTTCAAGGCCTGCGTTCATGCCTTGGCCGTAGAAGGGAACCATGGCGTGAGCAGCGTCGCCAACCAGGACAGCCGACGACTGGAAGTGGTGAGGGCTGCACTTGATGCTGATCAGAGGCAGATGGGGATTCCTCTTGAATGACTCGATCAAGTCGTTGGCGGGAATCAGGTTTGTGACGCCGGGGAAGTGCTTGTCGAAAAAGGCTGGCAGGCTGTCGGGGTTGCTTTCCAGAGCTGCGGTCTGCTCATTGGGGAGGAATAGCGTGCAGGTGAAGGATCCATCCTATAATTGTCAGTCACTATTACTTGGCGATTTGTCTAGCTTCGGCAACTTACATCGCTGGGAATGGCGATAAACATGAAGTCCTTTCCGGGCCAGATGTGCAGATGGTTTGGCGATATTCTAAAATGAGGGCCAGCACTGTCCTTGGAAGGAGGCTCCGCCGGCTTAATCTGGAACTCGCACCAGAGGGTGTCGATATACTCCTGCGTATAGTCCATGTGAGCAAACTTCATCATGTGGTACCTGACGGCGGAGTGGGCTCCGTCGGCGCCAATCATGAAATCGAAGTCAATCTCAATCTCGCGCGCGCGACCAGTGGCCGACTCGGAGGTCATCACCTCGAACCAGGCCTTGCACTTCTTGAAGTCGGCGCCAGTAAGCTTGTGACTAAAGAAGAACTTGACGTTGGGCATCTCCTCGAGAATGTCGAGCATGCGCTTATTCAAGCCGGCGCGATCCACGGCGTATATTGCCTAAGCAGTCAGCATCTGGGTTAGGAGCTCTGAAAACCTGTCGACTCACCCTTCCGTGAACATCGTAGTCCTGAGAGGCCTCGTACAGTTCACCTTTCGGGGTTCTGCCATGAATCATGCGACCGCGCATGGGGATGGTGGCACCAAAGACATGTTCCAGTAACTTTGGCTGGCCAGCATTGCGCATAGCGTTGATACCGCGCTCCGAAAGTGCCAGGTTGATGGAGCGGGTGAAGTTCAACAACTCGGTGGTCGGATCTCGCAGGTCTACATTGCGAGTGTCAGTGGTATTCAATTGAGTTTGTGAGTGACCAGGTTTATCGTCAATGAAGTCGATGCGGCCCCAGTTCAGAGATATGCAACGGCCAAAAGCAAGCAATCTTATCAATCTCATCCACATCACCGCCTCGGCGCAGCTGGTGGTGGGGCTTGGAGGATCCCCCGCGACTCTGCAACGGCGGCCGAGCCGAAAGAGGGCTGAACGGGAATAGCAACACGCGACCGAGACCGAGAGAGAGAGACTTACCAGGACGCAACTCGTAAATCTCGACATCGTGACCGCGTTGCGCGGCATAAAGCGCAGCCAATGAACCAACCGGGCCAGCGCCCACAACTACAACTTTCTGCTTGCCGGCCATTGCTGGTTGGGCGCCGAAACAAAGAGGTTCTCCAATTCCAACGGGATGGAAAGCTGGAAAAAGGAAAACAGTCTACGGCCGGTGGCGTGAAGAGACTCGCATGATGATTTCGCACATTGGCGGGTCGAGTCGGCCGGGGGGAGAAGCAAAGTGGGCGGCCGGGGACAGAGGGACAGAGGCAGACAGCGTCAATGACTTGCCGCAACGCCGCAGAGCGCACCTTTCTTTCACCTGCATTTGAAAGCTTTTTTGTACCAAGAGTCCAGGTTCAGGTCCAGGTGGTGCCCGTTACCGTCTCGGAGACGTCGGCTATTTCCCGGAAGCCCCGACAAGGGAAGCTCCGCGGTGCCATTTGCTTCGGTCTTTTGCCGCACACGCTGACTATTGGTATTGCTATCGATAATAGCCTTATCGGATAAGATAACACACAATCGATAAGACACCTCAGACCGTTGGAGCAAGCGCCCGCCAGCCCACCAAAAATTGTCGCTATTGGTGGCGGGGAAACAACCTGGGACACTGGACGTGGAAGCGCCCGAGCTGCGCCAACGTACCTATCACAGCCTCGGAGTCTTGGCCTCCACTGGAAATAATTCTTCGTCAGGTCACTTTTCAGTCGTACCGTAAGGTAGTTATTAGCTGTACTGTTAGCTGCCGCGCCGCATTCTCCATCCGAACCCTGTCTTTTTCAGGGTCCCTTTTGCGTCAACTTCCATTGTCTGTTTTCAAGTCTGTTCAAACACCATCGTCATCTCGTGAACACACACCACTGCCCTTCCTCTTGCGACACAGACCGACGACCGCCCACCATGACGGAACCCCCCGCGAAGAAGAAGTGCTTGGGAGTCGACTGCCCCAACGATGCTGGCTCCCTCCAGTGCCCGACATGCTTGAAGCTGGGAATCAAGGACAGCTACTTCTGCTCGCAGGACTGCTTCAAGAAGAACTGGGTTAGCACTGCAGAACCATGCCCGCGACGACAACGGCGACGGCTGCTAACTGCGCGCAGGGCAACCACAAGGCCATGCACAAGACCGAGACAAGTATACTCCACCACGTCCTCCCGCCAAAGGTCGTCTCTAAACCAGATCCAGAGACAGGTGTCTTCAACCCTTTCCCGACTTACCCCTTCAGCGGCCCCCTCCGACCCGTCTACCCTCTTTCTGCCCGCCGCGAGGTTCCCAAGTCGATCCCCCACCCCGACTGGTGGCAAGATGGCCAGCCCAAGTACCCGAGGTCCATTCTGAACAGGAACAAGGTTGATATCTTGGATGCCAAGGGAATTGAGGGCATGCGCAAGGTCTGCCGCCTGGCAAGAGAGGTCTTGGATATTGCTGCCGCTGCCATCAAGCCCGGCATGACGACGGACGCCATTGACGAGATTGTCCACAAAGCTTGCATAGAGCGAAACGTGAGTGCTATGCGCTGGAACCAGCGCGCGTAGGCAGAAGAGCTGATTAGGTGCCCAACAGTCCTACCCCTCTCCTCTCAACTACAACCACTTCCCCAAGTCCGTATGCACCTCCCTCAACGAGGTCATCTGTCACGGCATTCCCGACCAGCGCGTCCTGCTCGACGGTGATATCCTGAACATTGACGTTACGCTGTACCACGAGGGCTACCACGGCGATCTCAACGAGACGTACTACGTTGGCGAGCGGGCAAAGGCCGACCCGGACTCCGTCAGGGTGGTGGAGGCTGCTCGCGACTGTCTGGACGCTGCCATTGCTGCGGTCAAGCCCGGCACCCTGATCCGCGACTTTGGCAACATCATTGAGAAGATCGCCAAGGAGAGGAACTGCAGTGTCATCCGCACGTACTGCGGCCACGGCATCAACAAGCTGTTCCACTGCCCTCCCAACGTTCCTCACTACGCCAAGAACAAGCAGGTTGGCGAGTGCAAGCCTGGCATGACTTTTACCATTGAGCCCATGATTGCTCTTGGAAAGTACCGGGACATCACTTGGCCCGACAACTGGACCAGCACAACGATCGACGGCAAGAGGACTGCGCAGTTTGGTGAGTGATATCTGGTGGAAAACAGCAGGCATGGATAGATTGCTAATGATGCTATAGAGCACACGCTCCTTGTCACCGAGGATGGCGTAGAGGTCCTCACTGCCAGGAAAGCCGACTCCCCTGGTGGAAAGATCCCGATGCCCGGCGCTAACGGCGATGCCAATGGAACGACCGCATAAACAAGCATTAGCATACACATATGCATAAACAAGCAGCAGGAGGCGTTGTGGTGAGGTGGGAAAACAAGAAGAAACATGGTTTGGTGCAGTATTTACGTGTTGGAGACTGGCAGCACCTAGGTATCCAGCTCATGCAGGGTGTTGAGCCGGCAAGACGGACGATGTTGCTAGCGTTGGGCATGATACCTTGGAGAATCATGACTTGAAGAAAAGCGAAAGAATTGATGCTGGAAGCACGGGCACGTGAGATCGGATCCAAGCGTGACGTCTGGGGCGGTCCCCTGTCCCATGTGGTGGACGGAAAAGACAGCTGTCAATCGAGGGGCATTTATGCCAGGGACATCCCAAGTTTGGGACATGGACATGTGCTTCTTGTGTTCAAGCTTCCGGTCCAGGCTGCGACTCGGACTCGTAATACAATAGCACGCGTCGTAGGCGGCAATCCGGGCCAAGACCGGCAGAGAGTCGGTCGAACCCCCAGCCTTCGCTCCCAGCCACCCGGCAGGCACAGAATGGACGTTTGACGATGATGCGAAATGCCCCTCTCCCCACCAGGCACAGCCATTGCTGGACCGTCGACAGCTGGATGAGGGGCGGGAGCAGCAACTGGCAGCTGGGACGAAGGAGGGGTCCTGTTCGCTGCGATGGGGACCCCTGGGGATTTTCTGGGATTTTCTGTGTTTCCCCTCACGCTTGTGCCGTCAACTGCTCAGTGTGGTGTGGCTCAACTGGCGGGTCTGGAAGTCGTGGCCACGCATCGATGGGATTCGCTGGGGTCGCCGGTCGGAGCGTGAGGAAAACGCTGCCGGAGTATTTTCTAGCGGTACGTATCCCCTGTATTGCCTGGTGCATCGAGTGGTGCACCTGTGAGGTGCAGGCTGGCGGGGCGCAATCCCGGGGCGCTGACTGGCTGTTGGTCGGGTGTTGGCCGCCCACCTAATACTTGCTGCGCTGCTGGAACGTACAGTTGAAGGGCACCTCACGCTGCTGCTGCTACTGCTGGTTGAGGTGTGGGTGGTGTGCTGGAGCAAGGCATCGACACTGGAGCCTCTTTCATCATCAGAAGGGAAAACCTAGCCCCGTAGCTTTTGCCCGCGCGCACCACACCACACCCACCCTCCCGATTTTCCACGGCCCAACCCAACCTCAGTCAACGGCACACTATCTGCGTAGCTTCTGTGCTTGTGTGGTGTCCTCGACCCAGTTCGGCTCGCTTCCTACCTTACCTTAGGTACCTAACCTTGCCTCTGGCTTCGCCTCGCCTCGCCTTGCCTCAACTCGCCTGCCAAAGAGTCGAGTCTCCTCCGTCTCCGTCCCCGTCTGCCTTCTCCCACCAAAAAGCCAACAAGATCCAACCACGACTCGACTTCGCCATCGACCCCTTGGATACCCACACGTGTCGTCTGGCTCTATCTGTCCATCTCCCTCGCACTTTTCTGCAGCTTCCGCAGCATCCCCCCGACTGCAATTCCTGACTGCAACGGTTGCCTCGGCGCAGAGCTTCCCTCGTACATCACCCCAGTGACGTCGAAGCATTCCACCCGCCCGCATCGCACACAGCTCCAAACCAACCCTTTTGAGCGCAGGAAAAAAGAGACGAGAGCTTCCCCTCCTATCTCCAACAACAGCACCTCCCATCAGTGCTGTCTGTATCTCTGCCAACTAAACACCTCACCTTCTCTATCTCGATCAAGCGCAGCTCGCTGCCAAACCCGTCAACATGTCTGGCGAAGCGTGGTTATACCTCCTCGCCGTCCTCATAAATGCCGTCAACCTGTTCCTCCAAGTCTTCTTCACCATCATGTACAGCGATCTGGAATGGTACGTTGACCTCCTCCTGCCCTCGAGTCGACGCGCGCCCACCGTGCATCTCCGCTGGCCGTTGCTCTGCGAGCTTAGACAAGCTGCAGCTGCTGCAGACGGCTGCAAGAGCGCGCTCGTGCTCTTGATCACTTCAAAGATGGGACAATTGTCAGCTAACCCTCACCTCCTACAGCGACTACATCAACCCCATTGACCTCTGCAACCGCCTCAACACCTACATCATCCCCGAAGCCGCTGTCCACGGATTCCTGACGTTCCTGTTCCTGATTAACGGCTACTGGGTGCCGCTGATCCTGAACCTGCCGCTGCTTGCCTACAACATCAAGAAGTACGTCACATGCTAGAGACCACTGCGGAGAAGGGATGAAAGCTGACTCTGGCCTAGGATTGTCGACAACACCCACTTGCTGGATGCCACCGAGATCTTCCGCAAGCTCAACGTCCATAAGAAGGTAAGCAAGCACCACTCCAGCAAAGACCAATGCATGCACAGATCTAATGCCGTTGCAGGAGTCCTTCGTGAAGCTCGGCTTCCACCTCGTCATGTTCTTCTTCTACCTCTACAGCATGATCGTCGCCCTCATCCGCGACGAGGCCCACTAGGGCTGAGTCGCTTCCTGCGAACGACAACGGGACGGATTCCAGTACATACATTACCATGCCGTGTGGACGAGAGTGAGCACACCGAAACGCAGACGCTGCGCCTCTTCGCGGACGGACGCTACGAGGTGGCTCATTACGAAGGCATAAAGCAGGCAACTGCTAGACATGGGGTCATGATACCAGGATGCGGTGGTGGGGGTCTGGGGCGGAGAAAACGGCGCGGTTGCCCGCGCCTTGGTCTCCCGGAGTTTACGGGCAGAGGTTTGGTTTTTGATCGCCTCCGTTTGGGATTCTGATGATGATGAACGGGAAAGGAACGTGACAAAGGGGTGGAGGGAACGGTTGTGAAGGTTTATGATGCGAAAGACAAATACCTAGCTGTTTACTTTATGTTGCTGCCAGGCCGGCTGGTCCTGGGAGCGGCGGGTTGCGATAATTGAGTAATGACAGATGTTTTATTGCGCCTTCTATGCCTCTACTGCTGCTCCCATCACCATCAAATAAGCCTCAAAGCTTGCCAGCAGCTTTTCCAGGGTTCGACTAGTAAGTGTCCTGTGCTCGTTGGCTGCAGCTGTCCAAGCTTTGCTGCACCCAAGGAGCTTGCATCGCCGCAAAAGCTCAGGCCTGACATCAGAGTCACGTGACACCAACTTTTGCAGATGCGACCAGGACCTTGACAATCGCGACCAAATCATCCAACCGCGACGCAACCGCCTTTCAACCCCAAAATCTTCCGCGACCAGACGACAATACCCAAGATGTCGGGCTTTGGAGAGTACACGCCAAACATGGCTCCCCAGGACGCCCTGATTGTGCGTCAGGAAGCAGAGCCCGACCACGCCGTCGTCCCCTACACCGGCGAGGACCTCGCCCGCCCGAAGCTGGGGCCCGCGAACCCGTTCAAAGACGAGACAAACACCACCCTGAAGCGCAAAAACGTCCTCACGGGAACAGCGGAAGAGACTTTCCTCTCAGAACACACCTTCCGCAGCAAGCACCGCGCGATCGAGCGGAAAGGAGGACCGGAGCGCGAGTACCAGACGGGCGAGGCGGTCAAAGAGGAGGCGGCGAGGATACGTTCCGGGCGCGAGAAGAAGGGTGACGCGTCCATTGCGGAGGGCGACGGCGCATACGTGGGGCCCTGGGCGCGGTACCGTCGCGAGGAGTACGAGGTCGTCCGCGAGGGGGAGGAGCTCGCGAGCGACGAGGAATACGAAGAGGTCACGGACGACGATGATGTGGTGGAGAGCGGCACCGTCGTGCGCGCGCCCGAGGCCGCCCTGACTCGGAGGAAGGAGGTCGAGGAGATGGGCGAGGAGACGACGACGTTCCACGGCGCCGCGGAGAGGGACTACCAGGGCCGGACATACATGCACGTCCCGCAGGACCTGGACGTCGACCTGCGCAAGGAGATCGGCAGCATCACGAACTACATCCCCAAGAAGCAGATCCACACGTGGCGCGACCACAGCAAGGCCGTCACGGCGCTGCGCTTCTTCCCGGGCTCGGGCCACCTGCTGCTCTCGGCCTCGGCGGACTCGACGGTCAAGATCTGGGACGTCTACCACGAGCGCGAGCTGCTGCGGACGTACTCGGGCCACTCGAAGGCGGTGGCGGACGCGACGTTCAACTACGACGGCACGCGGTTCCTGTCGGCGAGCTTCGACCGGCAGATCAAGCTGTGGGACACGGAGACGGGCAGCTGTCTGGGCAAGTTCTCCACGGGCAAGACGCCGCACGTCGTGCGCTTCAACCCGTCTGTGGAGCATGCGCATGAGTTTGTGGCGGGCATGTCGGATAAGAAGATTATCCAATGGGATACCCGCGCCGGCAACGAGATTGTGCAAGAATACGGTATGTTTTCCTCATCCCCTCCCCTTTTCACGCTATATGCTAATATGCACGTGTAGACCACCATCTGGCCGCAATCAACACAATCACCTTCGTCGACGAGGGTCGCCGCTTCATGACGACCTCAGACGACAAGTCGCTGCGCGCGTGGGACTACAACATCCCCGTGCCGATCAAGTACATCGCGGAGCCGTACATGTACCCGATGACGCGGGCGGCGCCGCACCCGAGCGGCAAGTACGTCGCGTTCCAGTCGTCGGACAACCAGATCGTCGTGTACGGGGCCAACGACAAGTTCCGGCAGAACCGCAAGAAGTCATACCGCGGGCACAACAACGCGGGCACCGCCATCGACGTGGACGTGTCGCCGGACGGGCAGTTCCTCGCCAGCGGCGACACGCAGGGCTACGTCTGCTTCTGGGACTGGAAGACGTGCAAGATGTACCACAAGCTGAAGGCGGGCGACCAGGCCGTCACGTGCGTCGCGTGGCACCCGCAGGAGACGAGCAAGTTTGTCTCGGCGGGCGCGGAGGGAGATATCCGGTACTGGGACTAGAGGGGGGAAGGCTCTCAGGGGCTGGCTGTATGCAGAGAAGCATGCGGGCTGGCTTTCTTGTATTTTTGTAGGCATTGCTTGGCGTTGGGAGAAAAGGGGACTGCCAAAAAATTGGACTTGCGCGTGTGTTGCGCAGTACGCTACTTGTATGGCTTTGGTGCAGTATCTCTCAACCAGTTACAACTAAGAGATGGGCCGCATGGTCTAGTTGGTAAAGCATCTCTAACAAGTTAAAACCAATACCACCCGAAGAGTTTCTGGTTACTCCGTTGAGGGTAGGGGCGCTCAGTTCGAATCTCGCAAAAAAAAAAGTGAGGAGGGCCTAACGGATGACCGTTGCGTTGTCTTTTGTCATTCTGGTCTGATTTATTTTTTGATGTAGAAGCTGTCCATCTTGAAAAAAGGTGTATTGCTGCCAATTCTTTTTGGTGAGGCTTGTGATGGGCAGTTCGCGCCTTCCTTGATGGTGTTCTAAGGTGAGGTTGAAGATATCCGCCCCCCCTCAGCCTCCTTCCCGCTTAGCACGCTACGCCTCGGAACTAGAACTATGTATAAATTCCAGCAAATGCAACAGAACAGCTTTGGATTGTTAGTGGGTGAAAAAATAGAACAGCCTTAGATCTAGTTCGTCTGGCGGCTACCTCCTCGGGCACGCGAAGCGCGCCGGTGCAGATGGCTGAAGTAATCCGGCGCCTCCTTTCCCGCAAATCAGGTGGTGCAGTCATCGACGGGCCATTCTTGGCTTGAGCTACCCCAAATGCATGTCTCATCTTTTCGTCCCGCGCATTGGATACACCTCGACCTCTTTTTTTTCTCTCTTTCCCATCCTCGCTCGTATCGTAGATGTTGCCATCTCACAATCACGGGAAAGAGGTTGGTCAATCACATGTTCGTCTGATCTTCTCCTTACCTGCCATCACGGAAGGCCGTGGCTTCGTTGACCTCCGATATTCTTGCCTCTTTCCCCCTTTTTTCCGGGCTGGCAAGATTACTCCGAATAGCATTGGCGCAGAAATGGACTCAATGTACTGGGATGTCTTCCCTGCGGACGACTCAGAATCCAGCAGCGACGAGGAAGATAACGAGTGCGCGCCGTCTTTGGAGGTCCCGTGTGCGAAGTGCAAGGACAGGAAGCAATTTTGCAAACGATGCAGACAGCGCCAACAACTTTCGAGCGCTGGGGCGAGGAAGTCGTCGCTGGAGAGGGCCTGCTTCCCTCCTCCCCGTGCAACGGCCCCAAGCAGCTCCGACACAGCCGCCCCCGTGCCCGAGGTGCTTCTCCCGTCACCGGACGACGAGGCTCCCACGCCGAGAAACGGTGCAATGGCCCCGGTGTACGCGGCCATGTACACCGCCTCGCCGTCCTGGATGTCGACTTACACGTCGAGCACGTGCGCCACGACGTACACCGCGGCGCATGAGCGGTCGCAGCGCGAAAGGGCGCCGCTTCTGGAGGTTGCGGGCCAGCAGAGGAGGAGGATGATGCAGCCCCGCCGGCCGCGGATGGCGGAGAGGCGGCGGTCTTCTGGGTGGCAGACGAGCGAGGTCGAGGGGTGGGACGAGAGGGAGATTGAAGGGGGCGGCAGTTATTGGGATGTCGAAGGGGCGCGGTGGGAGGAGCAGAGGATACGCACGCCGGAGCGGAGGGCGCAGAAGAGAGGCTGGCAGAATGAGAGGGTGCAGAGGACGCCGGTGGTGAAGGGGGTTGGGAGGAGGCGGAGGTGGGATGAGCAGAAGGGGGACCTGAGATGGAGGTCGCGGCCACTGGTTGAGCCGTTGACGCCGAGGTATCTTTATGATGTCCTGATGGTGCAGCGGGCGAGGTTGCTGGGGTTGGCGTTCATCTCTGGGAAGGGCCATTCGAGGGTTGTGTTTGGCATGGCGTATGCCAGGGGAACTGGGCACGCGAGAGGTCTTCTGTGTTTGCCTGCTCCGAAAGATGAGCCTTCTGGTGATGGGTCTGGGGTTACGTGGAGGGAAGGTATATGGAAAGGTTTGGTTCGGTGGTTATGGGGGACTGAAAGAGGTCATGCTGTCGATTTTAGGGACGTAGACTAATAGTTCCGCATCTAGGGCACGATTAACTATGAGTGTCGTAGATGGACTGAAAAAGAGCCTTGTCATTACTTCAATGGGTCTAAGGGACTAGAAAATACAACTCAACTCTTTTCCACCACCCTTTCGTATCCTTCATTCCTCTTCCTCTCCGGCGACTGAGTCATCGCTTGTGCTGCTTGGATTCTGCCTCTCTTCTTGTTGTGGCTCCTCATCTTCTTTGTCCTCTACTTCTTCGCTCTCTCCGTCGCGCTGAATGTCGTTCTGTCCCCCCTGCCCTTCTTGTGAGTCAGCTTGGTTGCCCACATCATCATCCTCCACTCCTTCATCCTCCCTTGCGTCTTGATCAATGTCGTTTATTCTCCCTTGGGCCTCTTCCTCACCGGCAACTGAATCGTCGCTTGTGTTGCTTGTGTTCTGATCCTCCTCTTGCTGCGGATCTTCATCCTCCTCTTGCTGCGGTTCTTCATCCTCCTCTTGCTGCGGTTCTTCATCCTCCTCTTGCTGTGGTTCTCCATCCTCCTCTTGCTGTGGTTCTTCGTCCTCTACTTCCTCATCTTCCTCGTCCTCTCCTTCGTCCTCCACTTCGTCTTCCACCTCGTCCTCTACTTCTTCCATGCCTTCGTCCTGCTGTTGCGCTGTTTCCGCAGCCCTCGCAGCATCTCTCTTCCTTTTCGCAGCTACTCTCTTATCGTGCGCCTCTTGTTGTCGCGCCGCGTCCGCAGCTCGCTTGGCTTCCTCCCTCCTCTCCCTGTCCTCCCGCATCCGGTTGAGGTTCCTGAGTCCATAACGAGGATGAGTGTGCCGGGGAGGTTGAGCGGGAGGTTGAGTCGGAGCTGGGGCTGGAGCTGGAGCTGGAGCTGGAGCTGGAGCTGGAGCTGGAGCTGGAGCCGGAGCCGGGGCGGGAGCCTTGGTCTTAGAGGCCGCCTTACTGCCCTTGGCTTTGCGCTTTGTAGTAGGCCTCGCGGGCTTTGCCATGGCAGAAACCGCCGGGCACTTGATGGAGATGATAACCCCGCTTTCCATCACCTCCGTGTCGCTATCGCAAGAATCATCGCCGGGAGTGGAAATGACAGATCTGGTTCCAGCTGAGGGCGACGGCTTGCGGCGCTTGGGGCGCGGTACCGCATCGTCCTCATCTTCTTCCTCGTCAGCCCGCGAATGCTTGTGCTTGACGCAGCTCCCCTTCGCGCCCGGCGGGAGACCGACGCACGCTTTCTTTGCCAGCCCCGTAGGACGATCCCCGCGCTTCGGCCTGCAGAATGCGGGATGATCGCTGGTCCAGGTCCCGCAAAACCCGTTGCGCAGCGCGTCCTGGATGTCTTCGAGGTCCTTCCGGATGCTGCTGATGCGCATGGAGTCGACGTCCTGACGCTCCGAAATCATGTCCATGCGGTCGTCCAGCGATTCCTGCATGGCTTCAGAGCCGGATTGGCGGCTCTCAATGCGATCCTGCCGCTCAGATAGGATTTTCATACGCATATCGGTGTTGACTTCCCATGTGCGGCGCTGGGTAGGCGAGGAGACGAGGTGGTTGGAGTCTGAGCCTTGGGATGGGGTCCGGCGGAAGCCGAAACCTCCCACGAAGTCGTATTCAGGCTCTCTGTAGTCTGGGAGGCTGCTAGTGTCGTGGGCACGAGTGGGTGTAGAAGAGGGCGAGCCTCGCACGTATTGAGGAACGGGGGCGTTGACGTTGAGATGGGAGTCGAGGTCAAAGGACATGGCGACATCTTGGGGGCTGTCGGGGGAGGTGTCCATGTCGGAATCGTTCGAGTAATTGGACCTCAGACCCATTTTCGAATGATTCGAAGTTGTACTTGGTATGAGGCAATTTGATTCTGGAATCGATTGTGATACGGTGTCGAATGGCAGTTATACTTAGGAAATACTATTGTGGGACGGCGAGTACGAGTTGTGAGCTGAGTTGAGATCTACATTTGAGCTGGCTGGAACCCGTGATATATGGCCATCGAAACCTAAGGTAGTGAAAGAACAATGCTTTGGTAAGTTACAATGGGCTTTGTCAGCGGCGATTCGCCTGCCAACTGCACAAGGATCTCGAGTTGCCTTTGTCTAGGTGAAGAATTATGTTGAGGAAGGTCAAAGTGACCGAACTTTGATACTTGAACAGTCGCGGTGTAAGAGGTATGGTTTCATTGTCTTCTGATATATCTTGTCCATAAATTCAGATAGCAAAGCCTCAAGGCCCTATCTGTGATGCGACTTTGAACAAAGGCGCCTGTGCATGTTGCCTCGACAAGCAGGTCCCTTATTGTCTTTCATTTTGGGTGAGCACTGATTTTTCCTTTAAATCTCATAGATCTGCGGTATGGTCTTCCATGGATATGGCTGGTATTCATTGGCTGGCTTCCCGGTCGGCCTTTGACTTCACAGGAGTTGTGACCATGAGGTCGATGAGGGAATAGGCGACCTCGGCCGCGGCCAGGACTGTTGTTTCGCCGGCGTTGTCGTAAACAGGTGCCACCTCAACCACATCAGCGCCCACAACAGAAAGGCCTTCTAGACCCTCGAGAATAGTGAGAAGCTCTCGGGTTGACCAGCCTCCAGGTTCAGCCGTCCCAGTGGCTGATATGCGTTAGCATACATATCGCGAAGCGCCAATGGGTCAGCTAATATACCTGGGGCGTAAGCCGGATCAAGGACATCGATGTCGACACTGATGTAAACCTTGGACTCACCAACGCGGTCCTTAATCTTGGAGACAACGCCTTGTGCGCCGAGCTTGTCGAGGTCCCGCGCCGTTACTATTTCAAAGCCGCACCGAACATCGTTTCTCAGATCACCCTTTCGTCTGATAAGAGGGGCTCGAATTCCGGCATGGATAGAAGTGTTCAAAATGAGGTGCTTGCGGAGTCAGTTATGGTCTAATGCAATTTGCTCCAGATTTGGTTACTTCTTCATGGGCAATATGTAGGAAGGTACCGTGGTTGAGGCCACTGGCAGCAAGTTAGTCACAATGGCATGGAGGTTCACAAAGAGGGACTTTTCAACTCACGCATAATCTGATATGCCTCCACCTGAAAAACTCATGCATAAGCATCGACACAGATTTCGAGGAGACGCACTTACCGAGAACAGAAGGGTCCCACGTATCTGAAGTCCAGTGTCAGCAACTAATGCCATGCCAGTGGTCGTTGAGACAAACCAATATGACTGTCAAAGTGAATGACAGAGACAGGTCCCCATTTCTCATACGTCGACCGAAGAGCCGACAATGTTGTCGTGTGGTCGCCGCCCAAGGCGAGAATTCTTGGTGTGACAGACACGGCCGAGTTTGCTGCTGGTCGGCCAGAGATGCCCTTGTCTTCATCAGCAACTTGTTCCTGGATTTGGAGCCAAAGACCTGTCACCTTATGCGCCTTGTCAAGTCGCTTCAGAGAGACGGTGTTGTCCAACCACGTGAGACGTGCATCACCGCAGTCAACAACTCTAGCCCAACTCTGCAAGGGGTTACGGCCTATGAGAACGGTTAGCTAGAGAACCAACTTGTGCGGCAGCCTGGGGGAAATGCCGACCGGTGTAAATGTCCCATTGCCCAGGCCCTTTTCTCTGGCTGCCCATGCGAATTGCCGGCGGGCCAAACCGAGCTCCCGGGCGACCAGTAGTCGTCTGTTGCGTGCATAAAGTCAGATGCATACGCTGATTGACGTTGGATTCGGGGTGGACGGACTGTATCGTGAGGGGCGCCGAAGATGGCAATGTCATATAATTGACCTTCGGCATCCCCGCCAGAGAAACAATCCACAAACGGCAGGTTGGCAAAGGTCTTCAGTCCAGCGATGGTATCGGCACCGAAGATGTCGATATCGTCGTCATTGGTTTGAAAGCTCAACGGCATTTGGCCGTGAGGGGCATTGGCCAGGACCCGGTGGGGGAGCTGCCACGCAGCTGTGCCTTGAAGGCCGAAAAGAGCAACGAAGAGGGTATGCATCATCAATGACAAGCTCTGCAACCAGATGATTGCCAGTTCCAATATCCTCGGTCGCCAATTGCTTAAGAAAAAAGTGTAAATTCTCTTTTAAACAAGCACTGGTAGCGCGCCGAGCGCTGTGAAGCCGAATTGCTCCTATCGGGGGGGAACAGCCAGCCGAACATTACCTAAGGAGGTTCCTTCTCCCTCTCTCCCTGCTTCGTCCCTTATCGTCATGCATATCCAACCTGCACCACTGCAACTGCAACGCATCCATGCATAAGGGAAAGAACGACCTTCGCCAGGCAGTTGCCGCGACCGAGGAAGGGACGAGGTTTCCTTCCGCGGGAACTCCCAGCGCACGATGTTTGCCCGCTGCTCGATGGCTCGGGTGTCGTCGCAACTTCATCCAGTGGATAACAATCTTTCCGCGCTGCCATCTCCAAGCCATCAACATCACATCACTCACCTAACATGATGGCAGCAGCCGCTTGACCCACCTATTATCCTACACGAACTGCATCTTTAGCAATCCTTCCTCTGCTCTTTCCATCTTCGAATCAGGAATTACTCTCTCCCCCCTCGTCCACCACACCATGAATCTCCGGTTCGGCAGATTGACAGACGAAGATATCCGCTTGACCCAGATTGACCACGATGGCGCAGTTGACGACGACGATGCGAATGAAGGTCCTCCAAGACCTCTCCCGAAGAGCAACTGGAGGTCCATTTCGAAGTAGTGGATCGACGAATACCTCCTCGTCGCAGTCTGCATCATCGGCGCGATTGCCTTGGGAATCATTTTCAAGAGATTCGATGAAGATTTGGTACCAGTGCTGCCCTTACGTGTCGACTTCGACGTCATCATAGTCGCCATGTTCACATGTGTTCGCGTTGCAATGAGCGGCATTGTCGAATCCTGCATCAGCCAGGCCGCTTGGATTTGGGTCTCTGACGCCCGCCAAAGTCGTACACACGACATGCGTGCAAGACTGGAAGACTTCAAGATATACGACGAGGCCTCGCGCGGCCTCTGGGGAAGCATCTGCCTCATTTGGCGTCTAAGGGCAAGGTAGAGTGGATGCAGCCCCCGACACTCTTGATCAATGATTAACTCTACAAAACAGGCATCTGGCATGCATCGGAGCCTTGATTGTCATCTTGGTCCATGGACTCGAGGCATCCTCTCAACAGCTGTATCAATACGAGCCCCGACCATGGACAAACAAAACAGCAGGCCTAGTCAAGCCTCCCCCGAGAAGTGATTTGTAGGACTTCACGGTAAAGCGGGCACTTGACACACGTAAGTACATGCCCTCTCGTCGTTTCACTTTTCCTGACGAAACGCAGGGCTCGACCTAAATGTATCCACGAAAGCCGCCATTTACAGCGGCATTCTTTCGCTCGACGTCAAGGAGATTGGAGCCGAGTGCAAACCTGACAATCATACATGTATATGGGAAGTCGTTCCCACACTGGCGGTTTGCGGCGAGTGCAACAAACTGAGTGTCGAGACTGCCTGCAGCGATAAGTCACAGACTTGCCTGTACAAGACGCCATCTGGCACTTCATTCGATGTAGCCAATTCACCGAACACGGAGAAGTTCAAGGTGACAAATTCGCCTAACGGTTTCTTCCATCACATCAACTCAACTTCACAAACCTACATCAACGTATTTGATGTCCTTTGGGTGTCGAGAACAAGGCGGAAGACCAGGATCCTTGCACACGAATGCGCCCTGTGGTTCTGCATGAAGACTTACACGATCGAGGTTGGTGACGGTGGTTTGAATCAGACAGTTCCGGAAAAAAGAAAGTGGCACACGACACGCTTTAAGAAGGACAACAGTGCGCATCCCGGCGAGTACGTTTTCATTGACATACCGGACGAAATGAACGTTACGATGCCATCTCGATACAGCGTCACCAAGCAGGCACTAGCGGCACTGCAGAGGTTCACAGATCCCCTGCTTGAGGGAACGTACGAAAGTCAGTACACGATCATCAACTTCTCCTCGGAATGGGTCGAGGGTCTCTACAACGCCCAATGGAACCTCAAAAAATGGATCAATCGCTTCAGCACCAGTCTCACGAATGAGGTAAGACTTCACGGGCAGATTCGAAACGAGCAGATAGACCGGCTGCGGTACGGCTGCCCGGCAGTCATGGAGAGGCAGATGATTATCGTCGCATGGTGGTGGCTCGTCTTCCCAACAGCCCTGATTGTCATCAGCATTTTCTATCTCTTCCACACCATTATCCGGGGAGCCCGTGATAACATATCTGTGTGGAAAAGCGACTCGCTGCCAATGCTGTTCTGCCGGATCGATCCCTCGATACTCCTGAAAGTCGGCGATGGCATGGACCTGCCCAACGGCTTGGACAAGCGCGTCGGAGACGAGAAAGTGTGCTTGTTGAGGGAGGAAGATGGTGATTGGGTGTTCAAGCCGATCGAGAGCGAAGAATCATCGTCAGATTCCGATTCTGAGTGAGGGACCTCATGGTGATCCTGGCATTGGATCGACATCAGAGTGCATTGATACATCAGATCGAACCTAAAACAAAACGGCAGTGCGGGTGAGGCAGTTGAATATGACGGAATGGACCTGTCAGTTCCGTGTTTGGTGTGCCACATCGTCCCTGGAGGTGGGTTGCGTGCGGAAATGTTCCGAGATTCGGGGTTCGGAGAGACACTAATGACTCGACCTGCATGGTCAGTTGGAGAGAGTTACATCGCTGGTGATTGGCTTTCGGCGCCGAGCTCGTGTGGAGAAGTTCTGGGATGTCTGCCTTCGAGACTCGGCTGGTGTCATCGGCAAACGATTTCCTGACTCTCATTTGCTCTGTCAATTCCCATCCCTCCACTTCCAGCCTCGGCCTTCTTCTTCGAGATCGAGCCTCCAGTTCGTGATGTTGGATAGCGTTTTGCCAAGGGACATGGATATACGAGTCAGCAAATGAAAGCCTCCAGTTCCGATCAATCCGATTTCACAAACCATGCCGCCGGAGCAACGGACAGGGACGGGGAATAGCTTCCCCTGGTCATAATTTCCGGCCGCGAGCTGCATGCCCCCCAAGCTCCGTGTCCACCTCTACCGCTATTGATATCCCCAGACGTGTAGCGTCAAAGGATCGTCGACGGCTCCAGACCCCCAGACTTTGTCTCCAGAATTCCATGCAGTCTCCCCTCTTCCCCACACCCCGCAAACTGCTTTCCGTGTCCCCATCCTCCGTCTTCGGTCCATCCTGATCTGGGAAGTTGAACTTTTCCCGACATCCTCGTGTGTTTTCTCGACCCGTAGTCACTGCCGATAGACGAGCTTCACCTCGGTCAGCTGCTCTCTCCACGGATACCAAGCAAGCATATACAGTGTCCCGGCCGAACCCACATACATCATGGCGACTGAAGCAGCAGCTGCGGAGTCTTCCAAACCCAAATCACAGAGCAAGATTCGGAAGCGCGCTCCCAAGGCGTGTCTGTCGTGTCGCGCTCGCAAAGTGAGGTGCGATGTCTCACAGCGTGGCCGTCCGTGTATGAATTGCTATCTCGACAGCGAGACATGTGTTGTGACAGGGAGAGCTTCGAGGTTGTAAGTGGAATCGCGTCTCCTGGCGTTACTTGTACTGTTGCTGACCGCCCACAGTCGACGAGCTCAGCAGAGAGATGAGGCCGCGAACGCAGACAACGCAGAGGCGTCCTACCCGCCGTATGGCGCTGAGTCTGGGGAGCATACTCACGATGTCGACCCCATTGCGACAACAGGCAGCGACGGCAAGACAATACCATTGACTGAGCCCAATGGCCCGCATCACGGTCACGACCACTCTCACAGTGACGAATCATCGCCATTAGCTGCGGACAATGACCGACAACAGAGCCCGACAGCGCACAAGAACACTTGTCGGCATGAACACAGCGGCCATGGACACCCCGTCAAGCCCGCGACCGTAACAGGAGCGAGTTTTGAGTCTCTCCCGGCCGGTTCATTGCCTCTTAATGGCGCTCCTGGAGGACAGCTATCTGCTGACCAAAGGCACCTCAACCTGGACGTCACCTTCTCATTCTACCCGTTTCTGGCTCTGGGCAACCTTCACAACATCCCCCCTCAAGATGTCAACTTCCTCGAGCTCCAGGGCTGTCTAAGGATACCGACGCGCGCGATCCTCGACGAGTTTGTTCAGCAGTACTTTCTCCATGTACATCCCCTCCTCCCAATGCTCAACGAGGGTGACTTTTGGGACGTGTATTGTGTGAACCCAAACAACATGCCAAGCGACCGACTGTCACTACTTTTGTTCCAGGCGATGCTCTTCGCTTCGTGCAATGTAAGTCCAACTGACTGACGGCTATTTAACTACCTCACTGACCTCACTCCAGTTCGTGTCCCGCCAAACAATAAAGACTCTGGGCTTTGCCACAATACGCGCCGCCCGCGCCGCGTTCTACAGACGGGCAAAGCTCCTCTACGACCTCGAATCCGAGTCCTCGCCCCTCGCCATCTCCCAAGCCGCCCTCCTCCTCTCCTTCTGGTCCCCTCCATCATCGCCCGCCTTGCGGAAACAGAACACAGCCTGGCTCACCATCGCGATCCAGAACGCGAAGACCGTCGAGGCGCACCACTACGCGACCCGCACCGCGCCGCCGAAGAAGCGCAACCTCCTCAAGAGGCTGTGGTGGTGCTGCATCATCCGCGACCGCATCGTCGGCCTCGGCATGCGCCGCGGCGTGCAGATCACCCGGAGCCACTTCGACTTCGACTCCAACGGCATCCTGGGGTACTCGGATTTCGCGGACGAGATTGAGCGGAGCAGGGTGTACAACCCCGGCACGAAGCGGTGTCTCGCCGAGATCCTGGAGCAGCTTGTCGAGCTGTGCGTCGTGCTGACGGATATCCTCATCTTGGTGTTCCCGCTGGACGACAGTCCCGGCTGGGGCCGGGAGATGCGCGCGGAGGAGCAGGACCGGGTCCGCGGGTGTAAGATGGCGCTGCGGAGGTGGTACAAGGGCGCGACACTCAGATTCCCCATGTTCGGGGGCGGGTCCGTCGCGAGGATGAAGTCGCCGGGGAATGAGTTCCAGCATGATTCGGTGATCTTGTACACCAACCTGATGTACATGTACTATCAGTAAGTTGCCTGCCCTTCTCACATCTTCAAGCACCGTCGCTGACATCCGCAGCTCTTCACGCGTGGTTCTCAGCCATCACGAAGTCCTCCACCTCGCGATCACGGCCGCCGCCCCTTCATTCAGCGCCATACCCACGTCAGACCTTGTCATCATCGGAGAGAATCGACACGAGCTCCAAGACGCAGCGTCCGGCGTCACGGAGTGTCTGAAAGAACTCATTCATCTAAGGCTAGCCCGCTGGCTACCCATCAGCGCCGTCGCATGCACCGCCCTTCCCCTGGTCCTACACATCCTCGACGTGAAACTCTCCGCCTCGTCGCGATCATTCGATCCGAACACGCAGTCGGCGCTGAAGCAGCACCGCCTCAACATCCTCATCGAGGCAATGAAGACGTACCAGCCGCAATACGACGGCGTCGACTGGGTCAGCGAGACGATACGGCACATCGTCAACCTAGCGCAGATAGACGCGGCAACTGGGGAGGCTCCTGCAAGCGCGAACGAAGGCGGCGCCGTGATTGCGGATTGGACAGACATCCTCGCGTCTCAGCCCAGCTCATACCTCCGGCTGGCACTGACGATGGACCTCTCGCTGAGCAAGGGACGACTCCCCGAGGACGGCGACTTCCCGGTCAGCCTCCGCGGCCTGTTCACGGGCGGCTTCAACCCGCTGAAGGCACTCCTCGAAAGGAAACGGAACGAGAGCAGGGCAGGTCTCGGCAGTCTCGGCGGCTTGGGCTCTACGGCTTCGATGATGGACTTTGAAACAGGCACCCTGCGGCCGGGTCTCTTCCGCATGGAACAGGGCACGGTGACGGTCATCCCCTCCGACGAAGACAGCAACTCGCCCACGTCCCAGAGCCAAGACAGCGCGACGGACGAGACCTCCCCACGCGGGAACGGCGCCGAGTACCGGACGACAGGAGGCGACGTTAGCATGGCGGACCGGCCGCCATCGGAGGGGATCGACGGGCTGGCCGCGGAGGTACTGGCGGCGTTCCCGCTGGACGACCAGTCCGTCAGCGTGGAGGGCGACTTTGACGGCATGTATTTTGACGGGATGCCCGGGCACGACGGGCCCAACGGGTGGATCGAGACGGCGTGGGGGGAGCTCACGCACAGCGGGGAGGACAGGACGGATCGGGATACGGCGCGGGTGTTGCTTGAGGCGCTGCGGGAGGGGGACTTGGCTGAGTGTGCTGCGTGATGCGGGATGTCTATAGAGGTTATGATTAGAATGATGACGAACACTGCATAATGCCAGACTTTACAATGATACGTAAGGGCAACTCTTGCCATGTGAGTGAAGATGCGCGGCCAACCAAAGTGAGCGCAAGAAAGGGTCCATTACATGCACGTCTTGCGGCCGGCATTCAGTGGCCAATGGAAATTCCTCAGGAGTGATTATCCGGCACATCAGTTTCCTTATCTCATGCACCACTTCCCCGTGAGACGGAAACATACGAGATCTGCGCCGTGCAGGGCGGAAATGCCCGGGGAACCGCGTTGGGAGCGCAGTCTGGGAAAGCAGACCCGTCCCCCGCAAAGTGAGGTCCTCCAACCCCGGATCACCCATCCCCCACAGACTGACCTTCCCCGGAGCTAACCCCGCGATATCAGGGGCGGGGAATAGGCCGGGAAGATGTCCAGCTCAGGTGACACGACTGTGCTCTGGCAAGATCCGACGGTGATGAGTACATATACCGCGAGCATGAATGATACACTAGACCCTGTGATACCTTTCGGGCAGTTCTTGGGCCATTGACAGTCACCTGAGAGCCTGGGTACACTCCCCTTATCCCCTCACGATGGACGTTGAAAAGGCCGGCTCCATCGCTCACGAGTCCATGAAGGAGGATGTATCCCAAGAGCAGAAAGATGGCGTCCAGCATCCCATGCCGGAGATCCTGAGGTCTCTATCCACGGAGGAGTACAGGAAGACGGGCAGGAGAGCGACGTTCAAGATGGACATCATCATCATGCCAACGCTGATGATCACCTTCATATTGAACTTCCTCGACCGCAACAACATCGCCGCGGCAAAATTGGCCGGGATCACGGAGGACCTGCACCTGTCGGAGACGCAGTATCAGACCTGCGTTTCGGTTCTGTTTGTGGGATATAGTAAGTCATGACCGCATATCTCACAGAAACAAGGGGGAGCTAGCTGGCTGATGCGCAGTACCAGTCATCATGCAGATCCCGTCAAACATGATCATCGGCAAGATCAAGCTCCCGGGCGTGTATATCTGTTGCGCCATGTCGCTCTGGGGCATTGTCACGGCGGCGCAGACGGTGGTCAAGAGCTTCGCCAGCCTGGCGGTCGCGCGGTTCGCCGTCGGCTTTGTTGAGGCCGTCTTCTTCTCGGGTGGTCTTTTCTACCTCTCACTCTTTTTCAACCGACGGCAATACGCTCTCCGCGCAGCTCTGTTCTACTCGGGGTCCCAGCTGGGCAACGCGTTTGGCGGTCTGCTCGCTATCGCCATTCTAAAGCTGGACGGCAAATACGGGCTAGAAGGTTGGCGTTGGGTATGTAGCATACCTCCCTCTCTCTCCCGTCTCTTCTCTAATGCCAGGTGACTAACACCAATAGCTATTCCTCGTAGAAGGCGTCGTCACAGTCGGCCTCGCGCTCCTCTTCGCCTTCATCCTCCCCAACTCGCCGGACGGCATCAAGTCCCTCTCAGAGACGGAACGGGCGTGGGTCAAGTTCAACTACGAAAAGGACCAGGGCCAGAGCGACGACCGGTCCGAGGTGTCGGCGCGACAGGGCTTCATGCTGGCGGTCCGCGACCCCAAGACGTGGCTCATGCTCGCGACGCTGTACTGCATCTTCACGTCGGCGGGGGTGACCAACTTCTTCCCGCCGGTGGTGGCGACGCTGGGGTACTCGCGGACGGTCACGTACGCGCTGACGGCGCCGCCGTTCATCCTCTGCTGCGCGACGATGCTCGCCAACGGGTTCCACTCGGACCGCGCGGGCGAGCGGTACTGGCACGTGGTGGCGCCGCTGGGGGTGACGCTCGCGGCCAATGTAATCGCGGTGTCGACGCTCAACGTCGGGGCGCGGTACACGGCCATGATGCTGATGCCGGCGTCCTTCTACGCGGGGTCGACGGTGCTGCTATCGTGGATCGCGGGGACCATCAACCAGCCGGTGACGAAGCGGGCGGCGGCGATTGCGCTGATTGTGTCGGCGTGCAACACGCCGAATGTGTGGACGCCGTACCTGTACAACGGGGCGCCGAGGTATTTCGCCGCGTTTACGGTGAACCTGGTGGCGGCCGGGGCGGCGATTGTGACGGCGACGGTGACGCGGATGTATCTGCGGAGGGAGAACCGGAAGATGGACGACGGGAGGGAGCTGGGCGTGAGCGGGCCAACGGCGGCGCAGCGGGCCAGTGGGTTTAGGTATATGTTGTAGATGGCGGCTGGTAGGAGGTGAGCATTAAATAAGGACGGTTGAAGGGGGTTGAATACCGAGTATGTGTTGCGAAGAAACAACCGACTAACACGACGATATGGCAATTGTGATGTGATGTGGTGGTCACGGTTGAAAACGGAGAAAGACAGCCACACAGCCGATGAAGTGAAGCCCGGGCAGTGCGTAGGGCTCCGGACATGCCCCTCTCCGCACTGGCTGTAGCGCCCGGGCCCTTCTGACCCCTCTGCCACTGCAGTAAGAAACAGCCCGCTTCTTGAGTGCTTCTCCTCGGCTGCCCGTTTGCAGATGATGCCTGCCAACTACACATATTCCAGACGGCCTTTTCTGAAAAGCGAGTAAGTGCTTGTCAATGCTCGAATCGTGCCAATTGAATACAGATGGATCGCGCTGCTTCTACCCGAGCACCGCCGCTGAAGATCGTCCCGTACCAGACACCAGGACAAACCGGCCAGAAACGCAAACGGAGAGGCACTCGTGTTGACGGCCACAATCGGCCATCTTTGAAGATCAGAAATGCCTGCATGACCTGCAGAGAGTGAGTTGGATTATTCCGCAGAACAGATTCCACTGCTCACACTCTTTCAAGAAAGAAGACTCGCTGTTCCGGTCACTTACCATGCATCCGCTGCCAGCAGCACGACCAGCCATGTCAGTACATGCCGACGACAGCATCACCAGGTCCGCCAGAAAGACGCCCAAGGGCAACACTCTCGGCACCATCGCCAATCGCAACGGTGACGACAATCTCTTTTGATCAACAGCCCCCACATGATGCCCAGCTGAGCAGTCTTCGCAACTTCTCACCAATCCAGTCGTCACCACCCGCGAACGGGGCCTCCAGCGAGACTCCTGACGGGCCGCTTCAGGAGGATCAGTACGGCCACTTCCACGGCGGCGCCTCCGACTTTGCCTTCCTTCACATGGCCAAGCAGAAACTCGCCCGTCTACCGTCAATGTCGATTCACTTTTCCGACTACCCGCTCGCCGCCTCTGGCAATCTACCGCCGATTCTTCCTCCGAAACCCATCGCCGACAGGCTGATGCGGACCTTCTTCGACTTTGGCCTGACCACTTCGCGCTTCGTGCATGAGCCGACGCTGATGGACTCCTTTGAGAAGCTCTACAGCGACGGCCAGGGCGACAGTCTCAACAACGACATCTTGGCTCTGCTTTACATGGTGCTGACGCTTGGCTCCCATTACTCGAGAGTCAACAACATGTATTGCGGTTACTCTTCCAGGTACGTCATGGGCGGCCATACCTTCCAGTTCTGGCTGACCCTCACCGGCGAAGCGTCCGATTCTACCACATGGCCGACCGTCAGCTCCAGAGAGAATCCAGCAAGATCACATTCGCATCTCTTCAGGCGCGACTGCTCGCGACACACTACCTGCTGAACCACTCGCGCATGCATGAAGCCTGGTCCTCGTTCGGCATCGTCGTCCGCCACGCCCAAGCCCTCGGCCTTCATCGCCGTTCCGTGGGCCCGTTGAGCAATTACATCACCCACGAGTATCGAAAACGACTGTTCTGGGCCATCTACGTCAACGACCGAATCATCAGCAGCATATTCGGTCGTCCATGCGCTATACACGACGATGACATTGACCAGGACGAATGCGCCTTGGCCAACGACAACAACATCACCGCAGATGGTTGCCGAGTAGCCCCCAACGGAGAGTTCTGCTCTGCCGCGGCACTCATTCACTATGCTCGCCTCTCCAGGATTTTAGGCAAGATCCTCAGAAAGTTCTACAGCCCTGCCGCCCGGAACAACAGCATTACCCAGCTACACCAATTTGCGGCCGAGTTCGAGAAGAGCCTGCTGGACTGGCAGGACAACCTCCCAGCGTACCTCAACTACGTCGCCCTGCCCCCGTCGGCCCTATCCACAATGACCCAACGCCAGACGTGCACGCTGAAACTCATGTTCGCGCATGCCAGTCTCCTCCTGTACCGACCGTTCATCCTCTACTCCATGGACCCTGCCACCGGAGCCGTGTCAAGGCTCGAGCAGTGGGTCAAGAGGTGTCACGACAAGTCCATCGAAGCGGCCAAGGTGGTCGTCAACGAGTGCCGCTACCTCTGCCAGAGAGGACTCTTCTCGAGGGCGTTCTGGCTGGTCAACTACATGCAGTTCGCCGCGCTGGGCACTCTGTACATGTACTCGCACCTGTGGCCCGAGGCGACGCACGTCAGGGAAACGGCAGAGGAGGCCATGGCCGAGTTCCCAGTCGGCGTGCAAGGCGACTTGGTCGGGCAGCGGTACGTTGAGATACTGAGCGAGCTGCGAGAGGTGACGGCGAGAACAACGTCGGCGGGGATGGACCTGCTAGCGAGTGCGTGTACCGTTGACGAGATGCCAGCGTTTGAGGCGTCCTTGATGGACTTTGGTGGGCCTTGGTCGAACCTCTTCTTTGACACTTCGGCTATGGATGAGTATGTGGATGCCGAAGCCAGGTAGTCGACTGCATGGATAACCACCGTCGGCATTTACTACTCTTGTCCCAACTGGAGTTACAGGCCAAAGCGGTTCCTTCAGTGCTTTTCCCGGAATACCAGCCCGTATTGACATCATGAGACCCCAACTTTGAAATCCTGAAGAGTCTGCACCGCACTCACGGCTTCTCCGGGGAACGGTGTCAAAATTACCGGATTAGGCAATCTGCTTCCCCGGGCGTCGACCCCGCCCCCGCCTCCGGGCGATGATTCGGGGAACACTGCTCATTACTGTATTCGGCAATCACCCATGGAACCGTTTCCCCCGGCTGACCTTTCGAATCAACAGCATTCGAGGACATAAAGACGGAAGATGCACGTAGGACTTCAAGATGGATATACTTCAACTCAGACACACAAAGGCGGTGCCTCCATAAGCAACAGTTTCACATTTGCCATTAATACTTGTGTTGATCTACATTAGACAAGTCGTCCACATCTCCAACATGACTGAAGTCCTCGGTTACAGCGCCCCTGACATCCACTCAAAACCTGTCTTCTCGCAGGAAAAGTCTGTGGTCCAGGAAGATGAGAAGCTCTCGCTGCACGGTAACGGCGGTGTCCTCGACGATGTCAGGCTACTCCAACCCGTGCACCCAAACACTCCCATCGAGGAGATCCAGAAGAGATACTGGCAAGACGGTGTCGTCTGGGTACGCCCCTTCCTCCGCTGATCCTCACACCTTCTCACTAACACACGCCGCCACAGGTCAAGGGCCTCCTCAACCCGGACATGGTCAACAAAATGCGCTCAGACTACCTCACCTTCGTCAACAACGGCACCGGCATGCTGAAGCCCGGCACCGACCCCGCAGACGGCATCTTCTCCGGCCTCGACTGGCGCGAGTTCCTCCTCCCGGGCGCCGTCCGCGTCGCCTGCGGCCTCAAGGATGAGGGCCCCTTCGTCGACAACGCCATCGCCAGCCACAGCGCGGACTTCTACCAGGACTTCAAGGATGCGGTCGGCCGCGAGCTCGAGCCCTTCGTCGGCAGGCTCGCCGGCTTCGAGGAGAGCTGGTGTCTCCCGCGGTCCCTCCTGCGGTGCGCCGTGCCGGGGGGCGAGACGACGCCCGTGCATTACGACCAAATCTTCCTGCGCGCGGGGCCCGCGACGAGCGTGACTGCGTGGGTGCCCATCGGCGACGTGGAGCTGGAGGGCGGCGGGCTGATCTATCTGGATCGCTCGGCTGAGATCGGGAAGAAGTATGAGCAGGACTTTTCGAGGGTTAATGCGGAGCTGCCCGACGCGGACAGGATCTCGGCGTTCAACAGGAACATGGAGAAGGGCGGCTGGCTGGATAGGAATGCGAAGAAGTTCGGGGAGCACTGGTCTCGCGGCTGGCTTGTGGTGAGTTCAGCCTGACTTCAACATATTGGAGAATTACTGACGACATTTGTTGCAGGGAGCGTACGAGGCTGGTGACGTGGTGTTTCATACCCCGTACGCAGTCCATGCCGGGGCGATGAACCAGTCACCAAAGGGCCGCATTCGCGTGTCAACAGATTTGCGGTTCGTGGACAAGACGAAGCCGTATGATGAGCGATGGACGTACATTGCGTACTCCGAGAACGACCCCAACGTTGCGAGCAGGCAGCCAAAGAAGTCTGAATAAATTATCCACACTAATTGAAGGATATGCACATTTCGTTACCAAACGCATGTCAGCAGATTGACAGTTTTCATTCCTCTTGGCTCTCAGGCTTCTGTCCATAAACGACATAACTTTCAACATCGTCAGCCAGAAATCAAATCGCAGTGGACGGGTAACTTACTAGTTCAGATAACCATGAATGTTACCAGCCTTGAGCTCTTTGCGGACCCCCGCAAGAAACACGAGCACCTCCTCTGGTTTCCATCCACGAACGCCGCAAAAGAGCTTCATCGTGAACCCTTCAAGCCCGTCCAACGTCTGTACCAGATTACACATGCCCACATCCCTCAAGTGCGGATCCTTCGGCCACGGACCGAGGGGCACTCTGAAATCCTGGCGGCGCACGTTCCGGAACCCGGTCGACCTGACCCAGTCCTCCAGCTTCGGGCCGGGGGCCGCCTCGCGGTTGAGCATCTTGCAGGTGTCCATCATCAGGTCGTTCCAGCGCCAGACCTCTGTCCCCTCCAGCGTGCCGTCGTCGCATTCCAGCATCAAGTTGTAGTCCTGGAACTCGGCCCAACCGCCGGGCTTGACGTTTCTGGAGCATGTCATGTTAGTAACGCTGAAGGAAGAACATCGGGGCAAAAAAGGGGTTGAACGTACTCGTAAATGTTTCTTACGTATTTTGGCCAGTCGGCGAGCGATGCGGCCATGTATCGGCTGAAGATGAAGTCGTAGGGTTGGTGGCCGACCCACGTATCTTCGAGGTCGTCAAGCTCAAATCTCACGTTCGGTGGCACCCTGTGCTATATGTCAGTCGTCACATCCCTTCCGAGGATGGGATCCGGGGAGTGTACCATGCCGGTTGGATCGCACTCAAATCGTTTCCAAAAATCTTTTTTTTTGACGGGCCGCTTGATCAGCTTGCATACAACAATGCCTTGCTCGGAGTTCATACCTCGGCGTTGGGAAAGAAGTCTGCCATCTCAATGGCCCCTGGAAGTCTGAGCAACGAACTGAGTATGGGAGCGCTCGTGTCTTACAGATTCCGGTCCCAGTGCCACAGTCAAGAATACGTTGGATTTCAGGCTTGAGAGGGGCCAGGTAAAGTTCATAGCCGATTGCCTTGACCTCCATGCTATGGGTCAAGTCAAGGCGATCCCTCTCGCTCTGGAACGAGATGTGAGATTTAGTGTCAACGGTCTGGGCAAATGGGCGAGTACCTCGTCATTGGGGAAGTTGTATGCTGTGTCCATCTCAGTAATATGTTCATCGCCAGCAATGTTCACCAGGAACTTACCTCCCGCTCGGAATGCATGATAGCGCCGCCCATACTCGGTCGGGTAGTCGATCACAGATGAAGTCAACGACGCCGTGTAAGAGGAGCTGGTCAGCTGATCAGTAACATCACCGTGAGTTGTCCATAATCATACGAGCTTACATTTGTTCGTCAATCGAGCGGCCATCAACCTGCCTCAAGTGTCAGATCCAAGTACGACGTAGATTTCACATCGATAGATGACGAACGCTAGGCGTATCGTCCACATCCAGTGGAGCAGGCGCCGGGGCGTCGCCGGCTGCCGAAGTTCGGGATTCAGGAGACTGCGGGGACCGAGGAGATTTGGTCGGCGACCGGCTCTTCGGAGGAGACTCCGGCACCCGGGCTCCGGGGCTTGCCGTCGCATTCTCAGCCTCTGCATCCGCCATCTTGCTGCGGATTCCAATGTTTTGAAACAGAGAAACGAGGAAATTGGGTTGGAAAGTTTCCCGAGATGAAGGAGGGGCAAAGGGTTTTGTTACCTGGAATTGGCAGCTTGACTCGTTCTCTACAGTGGAGGGCTCCTCTGCGGTTCTGCGGCGTCTTGCAGAACGAGCAAGGGTTGTTTCCTCTTTCTGATCGAACCCCTGGCTTTTGGAGCGGGGCATTGCATGTTCATTATCGTGTTGTCATATCTTTTCAAAAATGACATGTCAAATCGGGGCATGTCCGCCGTGGAAGTGCGCCGGCGGATTGGTTCTCCCCGAAAGCGACTGCATACGGTTCACATCACACGGTTGGAGGAGAGTCTAGACCTAGAAGAAGAAATCCAATCGCTTTTCATGCGCGCCGCATCATCCTAGAAGCTAATAATGCGCCAAAATCAGAATCAACGCAGCCCGCTCCGCAATGTCTATCTGATCCTCTCTGCCCAAGTTGCTCCCGCTCAAATATCGTACAAACGCCCAAACACACCTAAAAGTTCCACCTGCTGTGGTCGAAACCGCCGCAGTAGCCGCAGCCGCAATTAAATCCGAACTTGTAGTACAAAACAGAGGGGTCCTTGCCGTAGGTGATGGTCAACTCGTCGCCCTCCTCAATGACCCATGCGCGGACGTGGAATACTAGAACCTCCTCCTCCGCATCGTATTTGTACTCCACCTTGGGCCTGCAGGAGTGATTGAAACGAGCAGCGATGGGGAAGAGGCCGGCAACGTCTCTACATGCCCCCGAACCCTTCTTACGGGTCGAGACGGTGCCTTTGGGTAGCTTGGATGCGAACCTGAGTGAATGGTCAGCAGGAGATTGAGAAGATAATGAAAAAGACATACGCATTGGTGTTCCAAACAGCCTGCGCCTTAGTCTCTCCATCACGACCAAAGTAAGCGTGCAAGTCATCGGCGACCTTCCGCTCGTCCTCGCGTAGGCTCAGGACAGACGATTCGACATCCTCGTAAGTTGCATGATAGAGAGCCTTCTCGACGAGGATTCGGTCTCCCTTGGCCAACTTCTTCGTGGCAAACGCGCCCCAGCCGGCCATAGGGGAGCGCCGGACCTGAAAGAAATCGTTCTCGAAGATGATGGGTCTCTCCTCCTCGGAACTGTCGCCTCCCCTCGCCGCTCTCAGAAGCGGAAGCCCGACGGGTTTGAGGGTCTCAAGGTCGTGACCGAATCCGGTACTGGTGATGTTAGACCGATCCTTCTTGTCATTGCCATCCGACTTACCTTATCAAGTCCACCGACTCATCATCTTCCCCGCTAGTCACGTCGGTATCGCTAAGGTCGTTCGTGTCAAAGGGCGAGAGGATGTACTCGCTGTAGCAATCATATCCGTCGTCCTCATCATCGTCGTTGTTATCGTCGTTGTTATCGTCGTTGTTATCGTCGTTGTTATCGTCGTTGTTATCGTCGTTGTTATCGTCGTTGTTATCGTCGTTGTTATCGTCGTTGTCGTCGCTGTCGTCGTCATCGTCGGGTTCGCCCCCAATAACAATGTTACGGACGAAGGGAATCGTTCTCCAAGTCACATGTTTGCTATCCATTGGCTTGAGCTTCGATCCTACGGCCTCCGAGAACACCATGAAGTCTTCCCTTAGGTTCTGTAGTTATAGTCAGTGTAAGGGGTCTGAACGAGTGTGCGCGCGTGACTAACTTTGAGTCCGATCTGCAGGTGAAGGGAAAGGAGCTCGTTGACTCTTCTTGAGTTGCAATCTGAGGGGAGTATTGCGTCCAAGTTCATGGACTGAATCTTCCCGCCTGTGCGGCTCTCTCTATCCTGTGGTCTGGGAAGGTCGTGGGCCAGCGGGTCGCCCATTGCAAGCGGCGGCAGCATCTTTGCGGGCTGAGCACCAGATCGTGCCTTTCTAGACGAGTAGAAATGTTTTTGAATAGGTATATCTATGGGAGAGCGGACGGGATATTTGAATCCGAACGAATGTAGATGTTGTGGTGTTGAAATGAATGCAGTAATAGCTCGGCTGGGTCCTAAAAGAATTAAAGAAATTGATGGCCTAGCTGTTAGCAAGCGCGATAATATGCTTCTTTCCTGGAGGGAATGAGCGTCGAGCTTTAGAAGGTAGCACTCCGGGTTTGTGCTGTTGCCTCTGTGACAGAGGCGATCGGAAACGAAGGAAGTTGCTGGAGAGTTTCAATTGTCGTCCCTGTCGTCCCTGCCACCCTATGGATGTCGACCGGGCAGTGATAGAGCTCTTATCAAGGCTTATCAGTATCACCCAACTTTCTGATAGCGCCTTCTGTTGTATGATGTTGGTTCGAGTTTTGCGGTTGTGGTTGCCGTCGTCGTTGTGAAGCCGGTATTATTTGACCCCGGTGATGGCACAAGGCTTGCTCTTGGGCAGGTTGTCGACGGTAAACTGAAGCCGCAATGCTAAGCCGCGAGGAAAGTCCAAGTCTTGTTGTGAATGCAGGAGGTTCAAAAGCTGACGAAGAATGAGCGAGGTGTCTGTTAAGTTGGAGAGAAAGAGAGGGTCTTAAGATGAAGAGTCAACAGCGTGTGTAGAAGGAAGTAAACACGCGAGGCGCGAGTGATCTTGCCGCGGCTTCTGGTATGCCCGAGCAGTTGCTACTGCATGGACGTTTGTTTCGAGAACTCGAGGCGACCGGTAAATTTGTTGTGTCTGTTTGGCGTTGAGGCGAGGTTGATTGGGTTTGTTATGTGGGTTGCCGATGTTGTTGGGTTTTCTCCTGGAGGAGAAAACACGGGAAGCTGCTACTGGGTTCTCACAACTTCCCCGTGAGCAGAGTTAAATGCAACCGCTGGAGCGGAGGAAGGAAGCCAAATGCCTTCTGAGATTTTGCCGTAAGCTAAAAATGGGCTCGCTGGTCTTCCTTGCTCGCTGCGAGGCCGAATGTTGGCAGCATGGTGAGATGTTGTTGCTGTTGTTGCTTGCAAAAGTTGATCCACCACTGCTTTGGCGCCAGTGTGCCTCCAATTGCTCTGGAGTCGCGTGATGTCCTTCGAATCTCTTGTTCTTTGAGTATGCATAGTGCAAATACTCCACCAGAGAATTCCGAAAGCGAGATGACTACTATGAAAAGAAAGAAGATTGCAATACAACCCTTGTTTGTTTGTATCCCCCTCTACCTGAATCGCTTCGTCATTTCTAAGACACAGAATCAATTAACAGTCTCTTAACGAGGTACCACGCTTATAAACTTGTAAGGGGTCGATTGTATGTTGATGTGGAAGGAAGTGCTGTCGGGGATGTGGCCTATCCCGTCTCTCTGTTGATGGGGAGAAAGAGACAACAGAATGACAAAAGCACAGCAAGCTGGAAGCCAGCATTTGATATTCCCCATGGCGCAAATGGCATTGACGGTTGCAGACTTTTGAAGCGCATGAAGCAGTGGGTTTGATGTGAAAACAGGTCAATTGAGGAGAGTATGGACCCTCGTCATGTTTGGGGTCACCCTCACCTACGGCAGAAGGGCGACGTAAGCCGTCTGGCAGCGGCAGATGCCAGTTCCATACGGCTTGTTCACAATGAATTGGCCGTTCGGTTGACAGAACAAGCTTTTGATAGAGATTCATCCGACTGCCAAACACTCAAACTTCTGCAGAGCCATGTGCTCAGGCCCACCGCAGCTTGGCTTAGGGAGACGTTTGCAATCCATGAAATCTTGGGAGGTATTGCATGTACCCTAGTATTCAAACAAAAGTCCATTTTCTTTACGTGGATCTTGCTGTGTGCTGCCATGAATGCAGGCCCATTACTTTGTACCCAAGTAAACGAAACTTCAGTCCTCATGTGGTTCTTTTCCGCTCAGGAAACAGAGTCAAGCTTCATCTGCATGGCAAACCTGAAAGAATCGTGGCAAAATTCCAGACCCCTACTCAGTATGAACCATATATTATCCATCAGACTCTGGAATTTGATGCCCTCCTGCCGATCAAGTGCCCCTGCTCCTCCCAACCACAGGAGGCAAGTCTCAGAAAGAACGCCCCAGATTGGCCCCCAACGGAGTCTATCATAGCCTTCAGTGCCATTCTGGGGGCGACTTAGTCGTCAAGAATGCACCCCGCTTTAAGTCTCTGAAATTTGAACTGCCTGTGGCTGAATAGAAGGAACGAAGGGAGGTCGAAGGTGGCACAATCGGTACGTGGCTTGAGTATGTCGGGTCAGGTTCCTGGGCGCAACGTCCCTTGAAGAGACGAGACAGGTACAAAGCCATAGTCGTTTGAGTCAAAAAAGTACTCAAGTAATACCGGTACTTCTAAATCGCATGGCGTAAATCTATGGTTATAATAGGGCAGCTAGCTGGGCAGTGTCCCCTATGAATGAATCGTAGTATAATACTTTAACGAGAACGATAGTAGTAGAGGACGATAATAATGCCGAATATAGACGACGAAGACGACGACGAAGACGACGACGAAGACGACGACGAATATAGACGACGAAGACGACGAAGACGACGACGAATATAGACGACGAAGAATATAGACGACGACGAAGAATATAGACGACGACGAAGAATATAGACGACGACGAAGAATATAGACGACGACGACGACGACGACAATAAAAGTGAGGTCACCTTGCGAAAGATATACATTCGAATAGGGTAATGGATTGAGTTAAAGCTTCTTCTCTAGGATACTGGATTGAATCAAAGCATCTTCTCGAGGTCATCAGACGCATCCTCGCAGACGGGCTCTGCGACTATGATCTCGCCCCGCCATATCTCCAACAAGCTGACTATCGGGAACAGCAAGACCAGGATAGACAGAAACTGACCAAATTCCCACCTATTCTCGCTGTCGTCGGCGAGCTTGTAGCCCTGGGGTCCAAATCCAAAAGCGGACGAAGCCATGAAGGATCGCACCGCGGCGCCTATCGCCGACGCCGTCATAAGGATCAAGCCACCCATGATCATTGGCCTGGCAAAGCGCTTCCGCCGCGAATGGATGTACCAGCTAGCGCCAAGGAAGACGAGGGCATTGGCGACGATGACGGCGATCGTCCCTGCGTAGTCGATGGCGGAGCCCCCGCCGGAGGTCCCGTTGACTGAGGTCCATACACAGCCGACGGGCAGCTTGGTATCCTTCATGCCCTTGCCCAGGCTCTTCAGGATGATAGCGCCGTATGTGCAGTTGAGGGCGAGGTTGACGGTTATGAGACTCTGTCGAAGAGTGCGGAGGAGCCAGTCTTGACGGAGGAGCCGGCCGTATATCAGCAAGGTGGCATTGTGGACGGCCACGCTCATGTTGGATAGGCACCAGATGATGAAGAAGTGGTAGGGGACGATTCGGTTTGTGGTGGCGAGCCCGAGGATGGAGATTGCGATGCCCTGGAGTATTTGTGCATCGGAGTATCCGTTGAGGAGCTTGCGGCGGATGCTTGACGGGCGCTCCATCCGCTCGAACAAGAAGATAGACCAACTGAGAAGAAGGGCGATGGTGGCAGCGATGGTAAAGGAGAGCAAGACGGCCGCTCCAGCGATACCGGCATTACCAGCGACGGAGATGGTAGCCGTGTTAACCGAGCAATCCGGGGGGCTAAAGAAGGACATTTTGTCGAACTATAGGTACGATACTTGCGTTTAAGGAGATACTGCCCTGCTTCGCGTGCCACCAGGGAGCGAAGTGGTGTTAAATGATATGATGGAAGAGAAAGCGTTCGTGCGTGAGGCGCGATGCATTAGACGCATTAATGTAGGGTGTACACAAGGTAAGGAAGGTCCATCTGCGAGCCAGTCATCCAGTGGCTTCAGGGACCTTCCTCAGCGGGCGGCCGTTTCAGACGAAAGGACTGCAGCGCTTACTGGTACGTCATACCCGCTGAACCTCGCGGGCAGGTCCAGGTCCAGTCAGAAAAGGGAGGGCCCACCCCTCACCATAAGGTACCCGCTCTCCAGCGGCCTCTCAGCGGCCGTGTCTGCGTTGCCGCTGGTGGCTGTGCCCCACTCAAGCCACCCGCTTCCCTTGTCTTGGTGGTTGCAGATCCCCTCGCATCCTCCGCCTCGCCCTCTCACCATCCGAATCCATCCCGGCTGCCTCAAGGACCCCTTGTCGTAGGCCACAATGCGATCCAGCGGCACTTTGCCTGGTGCCTGGACCCTTTCCTCCACCTCCAAAAGGGTCTTTCGTATTTTTTTTTTTTGTATTATTTCCGGATGATTCGACCGAACCTGCTGCGTCGGATCTTTTGGCAGGGAATCAAGACAATGAAGCCACGCGAACAGAGGCATACAACTCTTCCATTGCTGAAATTGTCCGACGACACTATCGCAGGCCGGCCGGGGTATCGTCGATCCGGGGAGAGTGGACTGTCACGGACATTGAAGATCGTCATCAACCTCGTCGTTGCTTCTTCCGCTAGCCACGAGTCGAGCCTTGCTACTTCTGTTCTGCTGGTCGCCTAAAGAAAATCAGCATTCGTCGCGAAGAGCGAAAGAGAAGATTGGCGTCGTCGGAAGGGCCACCAAACTCACCTTCTGTGCTGCTCGGGTCGTCGACCACCTGACTTTGGGCAACTTGCGACATACAAACAAGCCTCAGTTTGTTCGACGAGTTCGCAGCGATGGACATCGACGATGCGCTTGCCGTCGCTGGCTATGGTCCAGCTTGAGGAGCACCTTGGCGACATCCGTCTTCATCTTGACGAGCTCTTTCCGCTTCTCAGGTGTCGCTTCGTATGTCGTATTAATACTGCAGAGAATTTGTTAGCCACGTCCATGCGAAAGCATCCGACTCCCTCTATTTTTTCTGGGACACCTACAAATTAGATACCGCCACACTGATATTCAGCATGATCTTTTGCGTCGCAAGCTGCTCTCTCACGTCGGTGAATTCTTTGGCTTGCAGCGTCAGCATCGTCCTCTTCCACAGGCCCAGCTTGCCCCCGGAACGGCCCTCGGTCGCCTTTTCCAACTTCTCCTCTAGCAGACACAGGCTTTTGGCGTATTTCTTGAGGACCGTATCCAAGTCCCGAGCCGTGGACGGATGCAGGACTCCTTTGGCCGTTTCGTCGTTGCTGAGGTAGTAAAGCAATGTCTCGAGGATCGACAGTACTTCTTGCAGATCAGCCGAGAGGGTCGTGAGCACTCGCGGCGCGTCCGAGATGGCGTCAATTTGCCGGCTCACCGCAGCGCTGAGCTGCACGGCAGCCTCCAGATGGCCCGCGGTACCGCTAACGTCGACTGCGTCCGCCATCCTCCCACGCACATGTCTGTCGAGGCTTCTTCGATTGTGGGAACGATTACAGACGACAACAACCTCACTGCGTTCGTCTTTCCGAAGACGACGAGGACCACACCAACCCTTAAGTAGCGAAGGCGCCGGGCGAAGCGGGTCCACGGCGCAGGAGGCACAGAAGAGCTTCATGCCGGAATTCGTCCCCTGAAATGGCTCGAAATGGGTCGCTAACTCGGTGTTTTACAGGGAAGAGCAAGGGTAACAGCGGACACCACAGCTAAATCGCTTTAGTCTTCCTGGGGTCCCATCTGCTCGCAGACGCATCCAATGGCTTCCTTGCGCTCGAACTGAATGTGACGTACAGAATGGTACTTTTACCAAGGAAATGGGGACGAGTGGCCGTCATATGGTAAGCTGCATATCGCGCCTTGATTATACTTGCGAAAGGTCTACTTTATTCATCTTCTTTCTAGGACAACAGAGTCTCTCTTTCTCTCTAAGCGTGGATGGTATCGAAACAAATCAGGAAGTCGCTCGTTCAGGTGTTGTTACAAACAAAGGACAACAAAGGAAAAATCATGGAACATTTAGTGTTGGGTGGGCGCACTGCTTTCGCCACCGTCCTCCGGGACCTTGCCCTCGGGCGGCGGCAGTCTGACAATGAGCAACAACGTTAGCGCGACCAAGCAGAAGGCTGCGACACCCAAGTAGGGCAAGCCGATCCAGAGCCCTCCCATCTTCATGCCCAGGCTGAACAGGCCTGCGAGCAACGGCTGCGCGTACGTCTGTCCTGCAGTCTCAACCAACGAGATGATGGAAAACAGCCGGGTGCGATGCGCTGCGTCGACGTAGACATTGCTGACGCTCTTCACGTAGCTGCCCCAGCCGGTACCCAACGACAGGATGGCGAGACCGCCGATGAAGGACCCAACCGTCGGCGACGCGGACATGCTCAGGGAACCGATCAACAGCGCCACAGAGGACAGGCGGGCCAGGAAGAGGTCGCGTTGGTGGTCGTCCGACAGGCGCAGCGACTTGGGCATCTTGGTGGATGCGAGGAGCCTCGAGAAGGCCGGCAGGATGAGTACGATCGAAAGCAAGACGCCCGTGCCGTACAGGGACGATAGGTAGCCTGTCTGCGACAGCGAGACGTGGTATCGCTTCGAGGCGAAGATGGACATGAATTGCAGCGTCGACAGCATGACGGGGTAAGATGTGAGCATCGCTACAAGCAGAATTAGGAGGGACGGCGACTTGAAGAGCGCCAGAGACTCCTTCAGTCGGAGAATCGTATGCTGAATAGCCCCAAGCGCGGGAGATTCAACCTCGGGCTCGTCCTCAATCGGGTCGTCAGACACCTGTGCAGCTGGCTTGGTCTCGGGGATGAGGTGGATGGTGAATATCAAGGTCGAAAAGAGGCCAAATGCCAGCCCCATGACGGGCCAAGGGCCGGTCTTTTCCATCATCCAGCCGGCGATGGCGGGGGCGCACAGGTTCCCAATCATCGACACCAGGTGAACGTGCATGAAGCTCTTTGCCCTGGTACAAAAGTCAGCATCTCTCGGCAGTCGACGAAACAAGACTCGGAGACAAACCTGTTCTCGGAAGTTGTCACGTCGGCGAGCATCGAAAGCACGATAGCGCTCAGAACCGCATTTCCACCGCCAATCATCAGCATCGAAGGGCCAAACCATAGAGCCTCCAAGGGAATCACCCGGGGAAACGCGCAGACCGTGGCAAACCAGGCTTGGTCCAGTGCCATACCGAAGATGGTCAGGGAGAAGACCATCTTGCGTCCGAGGCGATCAGCAACGATACCCCAGGGGAACGCACAGATGGCGCCGATGGAGGCCTGGAGGGCGCTGTACACCGCAAAGATATATGCGACCTTGGACTGGATGGCGTCCTCCTTGCAGAGGCTCTCGTCAATGTTTTCGTTGCTCAGAACGTCATAGTAGTGGCGGCAGACGATGTCCTCGACCTTGCGGGTGGTAGGAATAACCCACAGTCCGCCGGCGGCAGAGCCGAGGAGGATGATGGCGCAGAAGATGCCGACGATGACGTTGGGGTCGTGGACCTTGGGGACGTGGATGGTGTTGGCGGCGCGGATGAGGGAGTCGGTGCGGCCACGGCCGGCGCCGGGACGGCGTGGGCTGCTGTCGGCGGCGATGAGGGGCGTCGACTCGGTGGGCTCCTCGTCTACGGAGTACCTAGACGGCGCGGTGGGTTCGTGGTCCCCGTTGAAGTCGTCGGATTGCTCGGCGCGGCGATGCATCTTGGCTGCGGTGTAACGGTTCCGTGGGCTTGGCTGTGGCGCTCCGATGCTCTCTCAAGAATGGGGTGTAGTACAAAACAGATACGAGTCAGTCCCTTGATCCAAGAGGGACACTCAAAAGGAACGAAGGGGAGGGAAGACAGCTCAAGAAATATGAATGAGATGGCATCGCCGGGGCAGGGCAGGCAATGATGATGGTGTGGTGACAAGACGCAGAGTGCAATCTTATCCCTTTCCTGACGTGATGGGACCCCAACGTTCAGACACGCGGTCTGAAACTGAAAATAAGGCACTCCCTGCGGCAACGAAGTGCTTCTCACTCTGCCGCCGGAGCTACTGCTGCAACCTCGACGTATCTGCGACTCGCGAGCCGTATGCGTTTGCCGGGGAGCCGTGTGTGCGTACCTGGGCTTGCGCAGTCGTGGCAGCTTATTCTTCCTCAGATCTGGCGTGGCGCGATAAGAAAGGGACACACGACACACGATGTATGGCTGCAGCCAAGGGCAAGGTCCTGCCCGAAAAAAGCAGGTTGAACGAGCGGTCGAGGATGTAATATTCCTCCGTCTTACTATGAGATGGGCTCGCGCTCAGGTTGAGACCCTGCCGGCGGACCTTTGCTCCAAAGTAGGAAAAGACAGCAGACGGGGCAGACGTAAGTGCCCTGTCGTCATCAAATGCATCAAAAACCAAGCAAGAGAGGGAAAAAGGAAGAAGGAATCTGGCGGAGGTCGGGCTCCGGCTATTGCAAGACGATTTGCGAAGAGATCCTACGAATGAGCGGCCAAGAGAATGTTCCAAAGACGGCAATGCAATGAGTGAGCTGCGAGAGGCGCTCTATATCGCCGCCACCCGCTTCAAAACAGCAACTGAAGCTACGCAATCGAGAGGTAATAGGGCTGCATGAATTTTGGGGGCGCGTCAAAAGTCCCGACCGGCTGGGCGGCGGTAGCAGCTCCTTGATGACACTTGACACACTGCCTGCCGCTGCTGCTCTGCTGCTGTAGCTCGCTCTCTCTCTCTTCCTCTCACACACGCAAGTCACAGTTCAGACACGCAGTGGAACGGGCGGGAGAGCTGCTTTCGACGACGAGCTCTTCCCTGAGTCGCCAGGCCCAGCAACCTATCAAATGGGGGCGGCAGCGTTCCCAATTTCCAGGTTAGGCATGGTGCGACTTCAGGGATGGACGAAGGAAGAGTAAGACTGATCACTGAGGAGGAGCAAGAAAGCTCCCCCTCGGGATTGGGTTGGAGCTCGGGGCGCCCAATGAGCATGTTCGGACGCCGGCCGCCTCCCGATTGGGGATGTCAGACTCGGGACCTTGCTGTCTGTGTGTGTGTTATGCGTGTGTTGTGTGTTCCAGCAGCGTGTTCGGCAGGTATTCGGAGTGTGAGCGAGTACGTATTTCTCATCACGACACATCACGATACCGAAGCAGACAGCGAGAGAGACAGAGACAGAGCACTGACGTGGTCCCGCTTGCGTGGCAGCTTTCGACTGAGAGAGTATCCCGCTGCCCATTCTCATTGATTGCTCAAGTCCATCGTCATTGTCGTCGTCGTCTTAGTCTACCGTCGCGTGGTGACTCAAGAGATACGCCAACGCAGGTCCCAGGTCCTAGGGCAATGGCACTTTTGCACCGAGGCAAACATATGCCCAAAGCTGTTCCCCTCTTTTCCCTCCCCCATCTTCCCAATGACAGACAACAAGCATCGGAGTGGCAGAATCGTTGGGTAATGGGTAAGCTTAATCCGCCATTCGCAGTTCTGGACTCTCTTCTGTTTGCCGCCCAATCTGCAAAGGGCAATGTACGCGCGTTGGGACGACAAAGACCGCGTTTCCCTTCGCATCGCGATCTTCTGCGCATGCTACCAGGCTGGGACCAGCACCTGGGTGAAGGTCCGCTGCGAGGAAGAGAACAAAAGAGTTCAGGAACTGGGTGTTTGCAATTCGGGGGACTGCCCTGCTACCCATCTGTTGGAACGGGGGGAGATTGGGACCCTTCGCCCCGGTTCCTCCCCTTCGCCTTTTGGGCGGTTCACGGCGGCCGCGTATCGGGTATCATCCAATATCCTTCCTCTCTCTCTTCTCAGTTCTCTCTCTCGTCCCAGGTTCTTCCTGACGGCCGGAACGATCCGCGGGTGCTGGGCCCCTCGACCAAGCGGCGAAACGGCGATTTGATTGCGGACCAAGAAACCTGACGGGACAAAGCACCAACGGTCCCAAAACACGTGCAAGACACGTCCGAGGCGCAGACGCCCAAACGGCGTCTCCCTCGTCCTCAGTCTCCTCTGGGCCCCTCCCTTCTCGCTTAACTCTGTTCGGAACAGATCAGTCTGGCCCGGCGCTCGGTGCAGGAGATGACCAGTCCACCTCCCGTACGACTCCGCCCAGCAGGCCCCTGGTCCACGATGGGATGCTCGCGGAAGAGAGATATGCTTCCCGCCAGGCACCTCCCGCCCTCGAGTGGGGGATCAGGAAAGCAGACGCCAACCTTTTATCCACGGGGTTGTCCATCCAGAGGGGAAGAACTCAGAGCAAGGTGGTGGTGGTGGTGGTGAGCTATAGACCAAAAGGCTATTGGGAGCGGGGGAAGAAGATGGAAAATGCATTGACTCCCAGCTTTGGAATGGGCATTTGGGCAAAAGGGTCTGGTCTGGTCTGGCGTGATGCGCGCTTGAGTTTGCGCGCTCTCTCACACGTTGTCGTCCCTTATCCCGACTGCATTACAGTTATGAACGCTGAGTAACTGTCAATGCAAACCGAATCCAAATCCATCCAGTCGCCGCTGCACGCCGCGCATGAGGCAGAAATTTCAGTTGTGGTGCAGGCAGGTGGGTGCAGGTATTCCCGAACTCTCGGGTTTTTCTCATTTCTCCTTCGTCGCTCCTCATATCCCACACGCACCCGGCCTGGCTGCGACGGTTTTCCTCTTGTGATTGCTAATGCTACGGTAGATGTTCCCTGCGAGGAGAAACCAACTGCCCGGACATGGCCACCGTCTTGTTGCCCGCCCGCTCCCAAGGCTGGCATGGCATGGCTGTCCCCCCATCCCTCCCCTCCATCTATCTCTCCATCGTCTTTCCCAAAACCGTCTTCCGAGCCATTTCACTCGTCACCGGCATGCTTCCCCGATCTCCCGGACCCAATTCGGCCCAAAGTGAGCTGCAACAACAACCGTCAGTACCCAGGGCCCCGGGCTTCTCCTCTTCGCGCTGGCTGCTGCTGCTTGCTTCCCTGTCCATCTACCAACAGCATAAACATTCGTCCGGGGACTGGGACTCTCGCTACCTCCAATACGAACACGCACATCCCTGACGATAATGTAAATGAGATGGTGGTCGGCTGTTCTTGGAAGAAGAGCCGTAACCGTCATCCGTTTTCCTCTCATTCTCAGCGAGCAAAATAACGCCCACCCCCTCCCCGCGAGCACCTCCCTCCATGAAGAGGTGATGAACCCAGGATTGCCCGCATCTCGCCCTATCGACCGGTACTCCACGACGAGTGCTACTATGGCGCAGACTTACCTGGATACTGTCTCCTCCCCGCTGAGCGGGTTTGACGTTGGAGATCATCACTGGCCCTGCGGGGGGCTTCGTCGTGTTGGCGCCCATCACCCTTCGAGGTCGAACGGATGGCCAGGCCGGAAGAGCAACCTGGTCGATTCCCCAGCCAGCTGAGAAAGTCTCATGCTCCTTCTACTCCTCCTACTGCTCCTTCTGAAGTCTGAAGGAGCGATTTCCTAGTCATACTTTGATTTGACCACAACGTCCGAACAAATTGGATGTGGCTGGGCTGAGAAGGTGTAAGACGTCCACACGCTCGACAGGTGAGCATGTCCGTTAGGCATCTTCGCATCAACCCCCTCGCACCGTTTTGCTCGTCTGTTGGGCCAGAGATGGGCAGACCCGCACCGCTGGCGAGGATCTGGGCGCTTGATAAACCTGCTGCTGGTGGTCTCGTTCAATATGTCGACGAGATCCGGTTGGTCACAATCTTACCAACAAGCGATGCCCCCCCTGCAGCCTCTTCGTGAGGACGCACGCCTTTTGTGTCTGGCCAATCCGCGTTTGCCTCTATCAGGGATAGGTTGGGAAGTAACCGCCGCGCTGCCGCCTTCTTCCACTTCATGTGCTTTCTGCAGAGTTGCAGGAGTCCGAGGAGGCCTGGGTTCATGCTGCGCCAGGCCTGGCGCAACATGAACCAGGTTGCCGTTTCTGTGGATACGTTTTGACATTGGGGAGCCTCAAGGAGCCACCACCGCGAGATGTGGCGTTTGACATGACGGTACGCATACCACCGTGCCATTCAACGTCTACGGGGACCGGTGAACCACGGGCCGGGGGCATGATTTGGCAGCTTGTCCTGTTCATCCCGCCGGCAGGCATGGGAAGCGGAGCGTGGCATACGTATGGCTGGTCCGTCCAGCTTGTCCACGGGGTAGAAAGTGTTGTAAAGCTAGGACTCATTGCAACTGTAAAGCCAAGACTTATTGGAAAGCTGGGACTCACGAATTGCTGTATGTTTATGGCATGCCAAAACACGTCTGCAGCACGGGAATGAGAGATCGTCTACTGGATGTGACCTGAGAGACTGTGGTATTGTGGCATTATTACCACTCTTCGGGATTCACTGGCTCTCCGCCCAAGCCCAAACCCAAACCCAACGCAATGTCAGACTCCATAGTTCGAAGCTCCACTTCAAAGTAGGGTCGAGACTCGACTTTATGCTGCTCGGGCGAGGTTCGCAATCTATTCGCCATCTGAGAATATCGCTGATCCCTGGCTGCTCTCTCATCCAGGAGGCTCCGCCGATTTTTTGAGTTCTTACACTTGTCGTACCAACCAAGATCGACGAGGACTGCGAGACTCGGCCGAGTGACAGCACCACACTTTCCCTGCTGTCGAACCCATGTCTGTAGTTACGTTCGTCTTGTTAGTGCGAACGTATGCCCGGGCCTTCTCCCCGATACCCGGAAGAGCGAGAAGGAGGCTAATGAGAGACGAAAGGACCTCGCATTGTGTGTGTCCACTGGTGCTATGTTCATGTCCTAATATCGGAAGACAGGTGGAAAAACAACATGGCGTACCCCTCATCAGAGAGAATCACGCCCCCGGGTGTGTCTTGAGGGCCTTTTTTAGCACTGGTATTCCCAACGCCCGTTGACATGACGAGGGTCGCAATGAATGGGGGCTGTGACGTTGTGTATGTCCCCGCAGCATGAAGCTATTCCCGGTTCCAGCTCCTCTTAGTACCGTTCAACGTCAACATGAACCAGTCGAGTGGCCGGGGTTTTTCACCGGATTGAGCGCATGCGAGTCCCCTGACAACCTCTCGAGGGCGGTTTGATGTTCAATTCGCGGCTTTATCATGGTTGACAAAGACCAGCAGAGCAGCAGCCAGTCAGGCAGGCTAAACGAAAGTGAGTGGTGGCTACTTCTTTCCCCCATGCAACTCGTGATTGGTGTACCGGAGTTGACGCTGTTGGAGTTGGTTTCATTGGCTGCTCTCAGCATCTGGGTTTCCGTTACAGTTGCGCACGGGAACCGTGTATAACCCCAGGTGAATATGTGGTCAGAGATTCGTGGTACGGGGGTTTGGAGCAAACTGCATACGCCTGGGCGCTTAGAAGAGGCAACTCTTTCGACGTGAGCACGGATTATCGCCAACGTCGGTCCAGTTCATGTGGCCAAACCCCCCGGCGTAGCCCCCCTCCCCTTCGACAGCCTCTCCAAGGAGCGGTCGAGATTCATCATGCACGTTACTTCCATCATGGAACATTCCAACTGAATTGCGTTCCTAGGCGAGCCCCTTGGACAGCGTATCTTCATCTGGCTCCGACGCAAGAAAGCGGTTTGAGAACAATGTTTGCGTCTTGATGGACAGCGCCCGCAGAACCCAAGACGGCTGAGATCGGCTGAGAGTGAGTTCTTGGCTCCTTTGATTCGCTCTCGATCTTCGCTCCTGAAAGACGATGTTGCCATCGCTTGCTGCTTCCAGGGAAGATCGAGCAGGAACCGAAGGCCAAGGACTCTCTCTCCGTGCCCGCCTCCGTGTCCGTCCCCATATGACAGCTCCCAAGCCCAGGATCCTCAGTTCGCTATTCGTCAGGCCTCCATACGACATGTGCAGTCGGGAATCTCCTGTCTCCAACGTCAGGTTTGCTACACCAAGGCTGCAGGACGTCGTTGTTGCCAACGTCAGCTTGCTACACGAAGGCTGCATGCGAGCCACAGCCGTTGTTGGAACCATGTCGATCCACCAGACCATTCCTGCTGGCCGGGCGGTTTGCTGATAGCATCAGTATCATACCAGATCTTCTGACTTCTAACATGCTTCTATGCTATCATTTAGACGTGATCATGATGGAGTCGCGATGGAGAATTCCAAATTCCAGCGGCACGATTCAACCGCTCTTCGGTCCTTTTCTTCGGCTGTCTTCAAAGCAGCGGCACAGCATCTTCACTTTGCCCAAATGAGTGGACATCGCCGACCTAAACCAGTCTGCTGGGTCGCCTCCTGAAATCTGCGAAGGATGACGAGCGCTGAGGTGCCTGCCATGATGCTGTATTGCCACTCACCGTCTCCCTGAACGCTTCCATCATATGTGACCGCCATTCAGCTGGCCAGTTTCAGGCCTCAATGCTGACTTCAAACTCCATTCAGGTCTGGCTTGATATCTGACGAGTCTTCAGCCGCCCAGAGCACTTCCCCTCAAGCTTCCTCGCCGCATCTGACGAGTCATCCCGCAGTGGCACTGCGGCGGCGTTGGTGTCACCGCCAATCGTCCCCCCCTTTTGGCCCTCGCCCCCTTTACGGCGCCGCAATGAGCGGCTCGCCTGAAAACATCGACAGCGTGAATGCGTGTCCAGTGTTGATTCTGTGTGACTCGCGTACTCGGATAGATCGATTTCTGTCCCACCCAGGATCGGATGTATCTCTTTGTGGGCGCCCAGAGGGGAGCTCCGTCGAACTCGGCGACCGAGCATGATGCCACACAGCTGGTGGCACCAATCAGACAAGAACGATCGGAGAATTACTTGTCACCATCATGTGGCTTGATCAGGTAATGCCCGACGCTGTGAAACGATCAACTGAATGAATGATGGTATGAAATGGAAGGCCGTTGTTTGCTGTGCACGTCCTTCTCAACTGACCACTGACATATTATCCACGTGGCAATGAGCCTGAGGAGAGGACTTCACTTCAGACGTGTCGCGGACTGGTGGGGGCTGAAGTCACCATGCTCTCCTCGTAGGCCCTACATCTGACAAGGCGACTACGGTCAGTCTGTGCCGGCTTGGGCTGTTCTCTTTCGCCACTGTTCTCTCCTCTCCGGTGCCCCCTTGTACCCCCCTCCTCACATTGCTGGCGTACAACTTAGTGCATCTTGGTTCACAAGGGAATTAGAGGCGGAGACCAGATCGAGCCGCGTTGGCCCCGAACACCGAACATGCCTGCAAGCCCGCACACCATGGCGGGGACCCTGGTCAGCCGGTGTGCCAGCTTGCTAGCTTGCCAGTGTGCCAGTGTGTCAACGTGCCAGGTATTTACGTCTTTACGTCCCGGGGCCCGGGTTGGACAGGTCCGTCCGGGACCCTGGAGCAACGGAACGTTTCTCAAGGTAGACTTTGAAGCAAGAGGGACGTGATTTCAAGAGACGCAGCGGATTAGACCTCGTACAGTGTCCAATGAAAGGATGAGTTACCGCGCTTATCCCGGCAACTGCGCCAACGTCTTTGCGCCACCAACCGCAAGTATTCTCCATATCAACCTGATGCAGGACGCGCCCGTTGGGTGACAGAAGGGGAAGCAAACATGGACTGCACGGCGGCCGACCGCAGGGGACTGATCATGCTATTAGGATGTAGGCCGGACCAGGTCGTGGATGTCATGTACCCGCCAAGTGCTGTACCAGCAGGGGTATTTTGAAAAAGAGGAGGGGGGGGCATGAAGAGGAGGGAGCAGGAGGGTGAACGCTACCGTCCTTTGGCTTCCCCAGATTGGGTTCCCAGCTTCTCGGGGGGTGGTTCGCAACGATGAAAAGAGGGATTTCAAGCTCCAACAACCGTAGACGAAGCTGATCGCTCCACGGACGGACCGCAGCGAGCCATCGGGACCGGTCTCGTCCTCCGATCACCGTGGAACCGGTACCCATTCAGAGCCCGAGCTAGAGACCGGGAATAACAGGCGGGGGTTCCGGCGCTCTCCATTTCGTGTCAATGATCGAGGGCGTCTCCAGTCCCGGATGCAAGCCTACGTCTTCCGAGCGTCGAACGGCCCACTAGATTGAGAGCAATGCTCAGATCAATCCCTGATATTGTCATTGTTGGCACTAAGGACCGTTGATGAATTTGCTTACACCCCTGTCCGGTGATGTTTCTCAGACCTCACAACCCCGGTCCGGTGGTCATCGAAACTCCAACACGATTGACAAGGGTGATGAAGAGCCAATCATGTAGCAGGCCAGCCTCGACATGACCGCACCAACAGAGGTTGAGCACCTTGAACGAGTCTTGAAATGTGTGAGATGGTGGTATTGGACCCGACGGGACGGGTCGACATGCACACTAAATTACTATCACACATTTTATCACATTTGCTATACTACGTAATTTCCCTTTTCCCGTTCACCAGTACATACGGCGTATGCGACCTGCAGTTTGCTTTCTGACTAGCAGGCTGGGCGCAGTCTGGCGATTCGAGCGCCTGAGCAATTTTTTGATAGCCCTTGTGGATCTACTCTCTCTTCTTCGTGTGCGCCTACTTCATGGATTCATTGCGACCTCGCAGTCTACGAATGGGAGAGACAAGCTGTGACCGGGGATCAGGAGGGTGACTTCAGAAGCAAGGTTGTTGAATCCCTGCCAACGGTGCTGCAGATGGCTAACGAGAACCAATGCACATTTGACCATCTTGCGTAGTTTAAAGGCTAGCAGCATACATAATCCCTTTGTCGTTTCGATGCCCGTGGAGAACGATGCTGGGATACACAATTCTGCCCAGAAGACAGAGGCAGGGGTTGTTGGCTCCCGTACGCACAGGCTGTGTTGTGTTCATGGTCGTCCACATTATCCAATCATGCAAGTTTTCTCATTTCTCTCCGGCCACGAGACCAGAGACGCTTTCGAGGTTGTGCCCAAATGATTTTTCTGAAAAGAAAAGTGACAGCTCCGTCCTCAAATATCAGAACGATGATGGCGGACGGATAGATGAGGTCCATCGGTCCGAGAGGTCGGAATATGAGGCGGCGACGGTGTTACGTTGTGCAACTTCTGGGACACGACTTGCAGACCAACTTCATTCTGAACCTGGAACCCGGGTTGTTTTACCGGATATCTGGACTTTGCAGGAGGACCAGAGTCTGTGTCGACCTGGAGGGTATCCATCGCCCCTCCTGTCCCCCCTTCCACCCTCCCCTCCAGGACTGGCGGCTCCTACCACCGGGGTCTAGATATTGATCGATCGTTTCTTTTCCCTGTACCATGTTCGCCAAGATTCCCCCACTCGCAGCCTTTTTTTGGACAGTCGCCGACGACAGGGACTGGCGGGCAGACGCCCTCGAGTTGTCGAGACCTCCAACAGAGTTCAAGAACCTGGTCACCCGTTGGCCCACATCGACAAGCGTTGCGTGTAGCGAGAGGCAGAGAGAAAAAAAACTGCTGGCGTAGCCGTACATACACCGCCAACAACAGCGTTGCATTGGTCCTCAACTGGTAGGGCGTGCTCTGCGCCAGTACTCTTTCTCTGCTGGCGCCGTTGGTCCTCCCGAAGATCCATGCCGGTGTGGTCCTAGCCGACAGTGATGCATCAGCACCTTACGAAACCCATGAATGCTTGCATGGTGGTATCTCGGACTTGAGCTGTAGGGCTTTGTGGGCTTACGATACCGTCGCTATAATGGATGGAAGGTTCTAAAATGGAAAGCTCCTCGTGGTCGGATATGGTATCCGTTCGATGTTGGCGTCTTTTCCCTTCCGTTGACAGTTTCTACCTTACCCCACCCCTTGTCACGTTATCGTTGTTGATATGCGGGTAGACATCCATCGCTTGTCAGGGTGCATGCCGCCTTCCTTTTACCTTGAGCTTGATTTCTCTTTTCTCCCGGTCTGTGGTAGCGCTCCTGTCTCAAAGCCCACCCTCTTTTGTCCAACGTCCCTGGTACCTGGACTCTGCTAGCATATAAGAGCCAGTGCGGAGAACTTACCTCGTTCCTACCCTCTTTTCTTCTTCATCAGCCTCCTCATACGACGAACACACTGTACCTCTCTTCCATCTCATCCTTTGCAAGTTCGTCTCTTTGTCTTCGCTCGTGTCGCCGTCGTCTGACTCCATCTAGGGACATTCCACACTGAAACCTTCAGACTCTCTAGACGTTTGAGAGCCTCTCAAGATGGCCATCAGCGTCCAGGAAAGACGTGCTTCCCAGCAAGCAGCGCAGCGCCCGACCCAGCAACAACCTCGAGGCTGCCACCAAACAAAGCGAGACCCGAACCTCTACGACATGGAGACCTTTGGGGGCCAACAGAATCTGTACTCCCCTGCGGAAACCTGGGAGCCCAATCCTCAAAGCCCCGCAATGCCCTTTCGCCGAGCCGGACATCCTCGTCAGCCTTCAGTTGACGCCCACCGTTTATTCACTCCGATCAAGCGGCGTCTTCCGCATCCAACCAAGACTGAAAACTCATCATCCACAGCACCGATGGCCAAGAAAGCCCGCACACCAAGCCAAGAACCCGAGGGCTCAGAATACAGACCGAGACTTCTCTCCGTCGAAACCCTTCTTCAGCAGCCCACGGCGCTATCTCCTCCTCACCACCGATACGTCCAACAGCCCGCACAGCACCCTGCCCAACATCAAACCCACTCTTTTGTTCCTTCGCCATCCAACTCACCGATCCCGTCTTTGCTCGTCGCTTCCCAAGCTTTTCCACCACCTCTCCACGCACCGTCCATGTACCCCCATATGCAGGGTCGCAGATGTTCTGCGTCTCCTCAATCCAGACTCATCAGCCGCGAGGGGAGTTCATCACCCATAATTCCCGTCCCGTCGGCCATTGTACACGGCAATCATCAGCCCGGACAATACGCCAACACCGGTTCCAGTACATCATACGGGGGACAGTCCAACAGACAGGCCAACAGGAGCTCAATAGCAAGCTCAGCAAGCAACGCCGGCGCAGGGTCGATGGATCGTCAGCCGGAGGAGAGGCTGGACCAAGGGCCTTCGGTCGACACCCTGTTGCAAAGGCTGCAGAGCATGACCCCCGAAATGATAGAGGAAAAGTTTGGTCAATTGGACGCGGCAAGGCTTAAGGCTCTCTTCGACGCGAGCGAGTGGTGCAAAGATCAGATCGACAAGTCCGGAAACGCAAGAGAGACACTGCTGGCGGCCATCATAGAGCGCGAACGAAGTGAGCCCAGCGGAAGCAATCGCGACGCCTGTTACTACTGCTACGATATTTACGGGAAAGAGAGATTCTGCAAGGAAAAAACACCCCACGCCGTCCTTAAAGCCAACGGAAATTACAGACCTTTCAACAAGAGGCGTAAATACCCCGAATCGACCAACATTGAAAACTTGCGGCGGTTCTGTATGGAATGCGGCGTCCGTCTCCACTTTTACCGGCGCTACCGGCGCTTCTGCACCGATTCATCGTCCGGCCCGGATTGGTGGGCCTGCCGCTGCCGGGTGCTACGCCCCGTTGTGGATGAGGAGGAGCCTTGCCCGGATTGCAACTGCGTTAGCCCGCTCAGGAACCCTGACGAAGACGATGATACCTTTGAGACGGACGAGTCGGATGGGTCGGACGCTTGATCGACGGATGGCAAGCTTGTCTAGAGTCGCAGTCAGCTTGCGACGGCGGTGCATGAGGGGAAGGAGACGGCGTTTCGGAGCACTATGCTCCTGTCTACTGTATCATCAGCTTTTCTTTGTATCTTGGATTCGGTCGCTTCTGGCGAAGTTTGTTTTGGCGCAGTCGTCGAAATTTGGAGGGTGCATCTGATATCCACGGAGGACAACAGCACTCCGGCAGAGTTACACGGAAAAATTCGATTGGTGGGAGGCAAGTTGTCAGAGGACGGTGAGATATTTTGAAATTGGACCGGAAGGCTTGTTTGCTTTGTTTATGCGAATAGATTTAATGCATGATTTTTGGATTGCCCAAGTGTCTTTTCTATGACTGCATCTGAAAGAAATTTCTATAAACGCCGAACCCATTCTAATGTCTCTCTATTCATATCGCTTCGGCCTGATCAACAGGCGTCGAGGCCGGCTCAGTTGTAGCCTGACCTCCCCTTGGTCGACACACCGTGCTCCCGAGTGCGGTTGTAGCCGCTGCGGCCTTGAGGGACCTCTCGTCGTCGTTCGCTTTCCGCCATCTTGACGTACTGAGAACCTTCGCGAAGTCTTCCGCTGGCGTCTCTTTGCCTAGGGCTTGATCTTGATGTCTGGCGACTCGAGCTGCGGGAACTCTGGTAGTCCATGGCTAGCTAGTAATGATGCGAGTGACTTGGTAGCGGTGTGAGCAGGGTCTTCTCACCAATGGTCGCCAGGAGTACTCACCTTGTGAAATTTAAAGCAATGTGCCGGATCGACTGGTTGACACTAGTTGACTTGAGGTGAATGCTGGATTCAATAGGTTTGTTGATGAAAACACGTGCAACTTGACAAGAGCGACAATGAGGTAGATGTCATTCTCGACAGGACTTTATATAGAAAGAAAAGGCCCGTATGAATGATGGAAGCATTTGACAGTCACAGCTACTGGTGGCGATGCGGCAGGGACTTCCATGGCTTGTATATTCCTCCGACAACTGCGCCTTGAGCAAAGTTCACAAGGCGAGAGTATACCTGCGACTCTTGGAGCAGCCCGCCCTTGCATTGAGACGCGCAAGGCCGAAGGAAGGAAGTTGATAGGTGCAGATTAACTCCATGTTGCATGGAAATAGCCCACTTGACATGTGCCTTTGGCTTAATTATTACTCGGCCGAGGGGGCGCAAGCTCCGTCTGACCTAGGATTCCGTAGCACGGGTCCAGGCGAGACTCGCCCTTCGACGCATCGCAGCGTTCGATGTTCGGACATGGAATGCCAGTAAGAAGATGACCAAAAAGTTTCCCGACCTAGGAAGCCTGTGATTCTTCCAGAAACCGGACGGAAGGGAACGCAGTCTCGTGCAGCGAAAAGGGCTAAACCGGCCGGTGGGCAGACAGCCAAGTTTGCTGCAAGGAGCTTGCCATGAGACCCGGAACCCTTCCTAGAGGACCAAGGTGACGGAGAGTTTGGACGTTTCTCACTCAGAAGGCGAGGTTTGAGATCTTGGACATGCGAACCATGTACACGGACGGGCCACGGCAGACTGTGCCGAAAAAGCTTGTGGCTCTCCCTGTCCTGGGCGCGGACAACGTCCGTCGATGGAATCCTACCGGCGTTCTCCTGTCCGTGGGCAAAGTATCGGTGCCGGGAACTTTCCAACAAGTCAGATATTGAAGCAAAGGCCGCGAAGAAGCGTCTCAGGTCTGGGAAGCTAGGGCATGGAAGATGCGCGCCTCGAAAAGAGTCTGAAAAGTGGGTGGTGGTCAATTCGCAGACGAGGCGTCGAAGGATTCCCACCGGTCGCGTGGCAGTGACAGAGCTTCTTTTCCTGGCGTGGCTAATCCCCCTGGCTCGGCTGCATCCTGCGAATCCTTTCATGGATGACCCCAGAGGAAGACCTCTCTCAAGAACCAGCCCTACCGGGAAGGCTTACGCTGACAGCTCGGGTTCAATCAATCAAGGACTGCCGTCTCTGAGAGCTTTTTCCACGACAAGCTTTACCGGATCTCCAATACGCGTCATTCGCATACCGAAGCGCAGACCGCATGGAAGCCTGGAAAGGATATCCACAGCTTATAGTGAAACCATGTTGCTTCTCTCGGGAGGCTTGCCGGTATCGCATCTTTTTTATTCTTGAGATGAGGAACGGTGACTCATCAACCCAGGACCAACCGTTGCTGCAAACATGAGCGCTGCCGAAAACAACAATCCAGACAGACCCGCGGGCGGCTAAGTTCGCTTGATGGTGCTAGTTCTCACGGATGCGGCCGGCAAGCTCTTCTGACGTCAAGCACCCGTCAGAAACGTTCTTTGCTTCCACGAGGCTTAGCGGGATGGAATCGGCCATCTTCGCTCGGACTCAGATACATACAGTATTCACAGGACGGCCCGTCGCTGCGTTTTGTTTGAAACGGAACCGGCACCCGATTCGAAGACGCAGGAAATCTGAAGCGGGCATCCGAGCTTTCTCCCCCATCGAGACCCGAGACTTGCGACCTTTTCGGCCCGCTGCATATACTGGCGCATCGATATCAATCAAGACGCTAACTAGCATCTTCGAAAAAAAAATTCTAGATCGCTGCCGTCCTGGAAGATAAGCAGGTACACATGCACTTCAAGCAAAAAGAAAGTGCGACAAAAAGGCGATGCGCAGAAGCAGCCGGCCTATACTACCTACACAGACAAAAGGCAGTCGGAATAAGACTGGTTAGAACTCAGACTTCAGAAAGGCGAAAACTTACAGTCAAAAATTGAGTCCTCAATCCACCCCCCTTTTCCCTTCTCTAAAACGCAGAAAAGAGAAGGGAAGAGGCGTAGAAACCGACAAGTCTTTCTCCTAGATACCAAGCATGTATACCTGTGTATCACTGTTTTTGTGTCACCCCTTGCCAGATTATCAACATAATCCTAAAGTTTGCCTGGATGGGCCGAACATGGAGTTAAGCCGCCGCGAAAGGAATCAAAACACTGTTTCGGAGATGGCTTTGGATCGCGAACACGTTGAGATTGGACGTTGTTATCGAACGGACGGACATTCTTGCGGATGGTCATATGTAATCAGCAGCGAGCCCCGCGCCGTCGTTGAAAGCCGTTTTCAAACAACTTAAAGTATCGACCAACCCCCTCGGCGACCGAAACATGGTACTTTTGGTTCCCGCCAGTCACAGTCGGTAGGGAAATGCCCTTAACATTCTCACTAGACAGCCACATTCCGTCAAGGCACTGAAGGGATCTTGGTAGGGATGCCGAGAGCAGAAGAGGCCGGAAGCGTAAGGTGGCTGCGAGCGTAACGAAGAAGATCGCGAATGTCAAGCCTCTACCTCTTCGCGCCATACGACGGCGAAGACGTTGTATGTAGAAGGTAGCGTGCTGTAACTCTCATGTCTCGGTCGGTGGAGATGGAATGGCCACCGACCGAGACCATTATCAGCTGTACGTGAAGTATTAAACGAGCAGGGCGCTCGCCGTTTATTCCACGTCTAACCTTCTCCACTATCCTAGTCCTTGGCCTTCATACATTTCGATAGTCTATAGTCTAGTCCAGCAAAGACCATTGACTCGGCATCACCATCACGATGCAGACTCCGATTTCCAACGTCACCGCCAACAGGAGGTACCTGTCGATCTTCTTCGCCGGTGCCACCGTCCTCCTCCTCCTTGCCACGGTTCACGTCTCTCGTGAGGGTGTCCCGGAGGCTATCAAGCAAACAACAGGATGGAATAGGTGTGTCCTCCCGCCCAAGAGCCTCTCATCATGTGCAATGAAAGGCCTATGACATTGACATTTCAATCGCAGCGCCCCCAGCAATGGTCACACTTACACCCCAGGACATGTGACTACGTACGGCGGCAAGCACGACAAGCGGCCTACGTTCGCCGACCTGGCCAAGGACTCGGGCACGGATAAGGTGACGGACCACAACTTCGCCGTTCTGTACGACAAGTACCTCCCGGCCTTCCGTGACAGTCACGTCAAGATGCTCGAGATCGGTCTCGGCTGCGGCATGGTAAGTCTGGCCCCTGCATCGCCTCCTCCCCGATCGCAAGCTTACGCCGTAGTAGTCTTACGGCCCTGGTGCGTCGTTCTCGACTTGGATCCAGTACTTCCCCCAGTTGGAGATCAACATCATCGAGTACAACGAGGCTTGTGGCAAGGCATGGGCCGCCGAGCACCCTCAGGCGGCTGTCCACTATGGTGATCAGGCCAACCCGGCGTTCCTCCATGCAGCGGGCGCCGCCGCCACGGCCGATGGTCTCCTCGACATCCTCATCGACGACGGTGGCCACAGCATGCGGCAGCAGGAAGTCAGTCTAATAGAGCTGTGGCAATACGTCCGCCCCGGCGGTGTCTACATCATCGAGGACCTGCACACCAGCTACTTGACCTCGTGGCAGGGCGACCCATCCAGGACAGACGCCACGAAGCGCACCTTCATGCGCTTTCTCTACGAGATTATGGACGACATTATGAGCTTGCCTGCGTACGAGGCTCACATCGAACCCGTCGGCGCCACCAAGTACCCCTTCTCGCATGAGATTCAGAGCATCGACTGTATGGAGGCGATGTGTGTGTTGGTTAAGAAGGAGATTGGAGCGCGATAAGCCGCTTTTTCCAAGGGGTACGAAGAGGAGTAGCGGGTGGGATGGGAAAGGAGTCCGGTTGTTTCCCCCCTTGTCTGGATACTGGTATGCATCGATTAAGGTACTTCTCAAGCCAGAGCCAGCAAAATGCTTAAACATATTTTACGATTGCATCTCCCACAGTGGCGTCCAGCCAGCCCAAGAAGACTATTAGGCATGTGGAAGCTTGTTGCCTTCGGCTGAGTGAGTGCGACAAAGGATGGCGTTGGGGATAGTTTAGCCTAGGGAGGTGGCGTTTATATTGGCAGATATGCAGAAGAGTTCGTCAAGTTTTCTGGATGGGCAGAAATGTACGGCACGCGCTGAAGCTCCCTTGAATTATCGTGCAAATCTTTGGAATGGGGACGGACCCTGGTGCACCCTTGTGTTGGCCTAGCATGTCGGGTCTCATCATCCCTTGCCTCCCGCCGAGAAGCCTCTATTCTCGATTGCAATCCATACCATATGTCCCTTGAATGTTTAGGAAGGAGGATGGAAGTCGCCCCTTCTCTCCTGAAATGTAATATACTTCTCCTTTTAAGCAGGTACTAGATCGAGACTTCCGTGTACACCACGGGAAGCCACGCTTACAAACATTCAAGGGCTGTGTAGTGCACATTCTGGCGACTCCCCTCCTCCTTCCTACTTAATCTAACTGGGCCACCAGCAGCACTTCAATTGTCCTCTCTTTATCCTCCGCCTTTGAAGAAAGCAGTCGGCCTTCCTCTTGGATCTGTAATCGAAGCATAATCACACCTTGACTCTCGATTCAAAGATCAACCTCCACCATGGGTTTGCCCGCCAGCAACCGCCGCGTCGTCCAGATGCTCTGGCTGGCTGCCGGATTGCTCTTCGTGGTCGCCATCCTGTCTGTCATGGGCGGCTCCTCACCCCAGGCCAAGGAGTGGGCGGCAAACAAGGTCGGCTCCATCGCCCAGTTCGGATCCGGCCGTCCCTCGCTGCGTGAGGCCATGGCGAGATCCGAGGCCATCTGGAAGAAGACGGTCCGACAGCGTCACGAGATGATCGCTGCCGATTACGGTGATGCTTCCAAGATGCCCATGTATGAACCCCTTTCCAGTTATCCTGCACTGATAAACCAGGAAATTCAGATGGCTGACTATCCATCTTCGCATCCATCAGGTTCCCTGCCAGCGACCAGGAAGCGTACAAGACGAACCCGTACTCGATCTGGGACTTCGCCCCAGCTTCATGGAGCTGCCCTCACGAGGTGGAACGCGTCGGCCGCATGGGAGACGGTGGTAAATGGGTATGCGGCATGTCGCAATACGTCAACTACCCCAAGAACAAGCAGTGCGTCATCTACTCGTTTGGTGTTCGTGACGAGTCTAGCTTCGGTAAGTTGCCCGCCATAGCTGTGAGTATCGGGAATGCCGTTTCCTGACAAAGTTCACCCATCAGAGAACGAAATGCTGAGCCGCACGCCTTGCTATATCTGGGCCTACGACTTCTCTGTTGTCGACTTTGGCGAGCAGCTGGAGGCTTCCAACCGCCCTCGTGCCACGTTCCTTCAGGCCGGTATTGCCGGAAAGACGAACCTGGACGCGAACCCTCCATTCTACAGCATTGCCGACTTGGTGGAAATGAACGGCCATCAGTACATGTACGCATACCTCCCCACCTACCGACTTCCGCACTGAATATAAATACTGATGTGGCGATCTCACAGTGACATTCTCAAGATGGACATTGAGACGGCCGAGTTCGAGGCCATGGACTGGTTCATGGCCGACTTTGCCAGCGGAGAGTTCCCTATCGGCCAGCTCATGATTGAAATCCACTTCTTCCATCAGAGGGACTCCAAGGTGTTCCTCGACTGGTGGGAGCGCATGGAGGCGCGTGGCCTGCGTCCTACTTGGACCGAGCCCAACCTGCTCGGTGTCACAATGGGTGAGGCCCTCCCTCTTCTCGCCGAGTACACGTTAGTCAACGTCGAGGATCGCAACAACATCCTCTTCCGCGGCAGGTAAACTCACTGAGCATACGGTGTTTGGTATCATGTATGGTGTTACTGCATGGCTTCAAGGGTGTTGCCGGTACATGCGAATGGCAAATAACTTGTGTGGATATGGATGTCCTATTAGTTCAGTTAATGTGTGAATTATGGACTCGTCTTCCCCAACGTTCGCCTATGATTTACAGTCACAGACTTTGACGACGGTCTGCCGCACAGCCCAAGACGGAGCGGCCCGTTAGTCGGCGATATCACGGGCCATAACCCGGAGTTGTAATTCTATGATCCTTGAAAGAGACGCAGCTGAGATGGGACTAAAGGCAGACGAAAATTCAATCATTCGGTCAAACCTCGGTACCTTCCAGAGTTGGACCATGGTTCTGCAAATGGCGGTCGAGAAGTTTAAATACTGCTCAATTCCAGGGATCGTTCGTGGGCAAAGGGCACAAAACCAAAAAAGGTTTATTTTCTGCTACGAAAGCGCTGCATGTCAGCTTGTCAGTCCCGTGCGCTAAACCTCTTCTTTCCCCAACCCTCTCCCCGCCCTCCCTGGTTTCCCCTGGCATACCTCGATCCCTCATTTGCCGTGGTCAATAGTCTGGCCTATCGTTGCCCTGGCTTCCCCTGGCCGTAATGCGGTCAGCCAGTCCGAGGAGGGTCGCGTCCGTCCCCGATGTCTGCGCGCGGCGACAAAGCTTATTTGGACCCTGCTCCGTCCAAGTTTTGACTACGCAGCTGTAGACCGGATGGCGTCCGAGTGTCAAGGCGGGCGTAGGCGGAGTTTCTTGATTGTGGCAGATCGGTTCACGTACTGATGGGATGGTTTGTGTGCAAAGTAGTTGGTAAGTGTCTCATTACGATGATTTTTTTTGTCATGATTTTACAGGATTAGACGTGCAGGGGCTCTTTTTTTCATTGCACCACACACTTGCTGGGCAGTCCACACGGTCCAGACTTGACGTCCTTGTCGTCAAGTTCCTTCGGCGCCCGGCTCTCCGTCGCGGGCGGGTCCTTCTTGACCGGGGCCGGCTTGTCCGCTCCGTTTGTACCGTTGGTTGTGCCGTTTTCCACCTTGGCACCGTCCTTGCTGCCATGCAGTCAACCGACGTGCTTGGCAACAGTCTCGTAGAAGGACTGGCCCTGGATGCGGGCGATCTCAAGCTCCTTCTCGGAGGGCTGGCGAGAGCCGTCGGCACCGGCGAAGGTGCCGGCGCCCCAGGGACCGCCGCCATGGACCTCGCTGAGGTCGGCCATCAAGGGGAAGGCCTTGGCGTAGCCGAAGGGGACGTAGATGATGCCGTGGTGAGCGAGGGTGGACATGGCGGCGATGGCGGTGGATTCCTGGCCACCACCGAGGGAGGCGGTGGAGATGAAGAGGCCGGCGAGCTTGCCCCAGTAGCCACCGGAGCTCCATTGCTTGCCGGTCTTGTCCCAGAAGGTCTTCCACTGGGCGGGGAAGGTGCCGTATCTGGTGGGGATGCCGAGGAGGAAGGCGTCGTAGGACTCGAGGGTAGTGGGGTCCTCGAGGACGGGGATGTCGCTGGGCTTGGGGGGAGCGCCCATCTTGGTGAGGACCTCCGCGGGGAGGGTCTCAGCGATCCTGTTGAATGCACAATGGTTAGGCGGGTTGCAAGCGACTTGGGGGGGAGTCGTTGTTGTTAGTGAAAGACGTACTGGAAGAGGTCGGCGGTGCCGCCGGCCTTCTCGATACCGGCCTTCTCGGCCTCGGCCAGGGTACGGATGTGGCCGTACATGGAGTACTGTTGTGAGGGCGCACGGGATTAGCATGGCGGTCTTAAGGGCAGGGTTGGAGTTGAGTTGGCGATCGCGGCGGGGTTCAGGGCGCCGAGGTGCGGGCAACGCGTATCGAGGCGTCATGATTGTATGCGGGAGTCGTCATGTCGTCTGCAGAACGAGGCCTTCGGATGCAGCCAGAGGCATCGAAGGGGACCGACTGTACACAAGGCATGCGGTATACATGGAAAGGGAGACAGAAGTTGCCAAGCCACCGTTGAGGTTGGGTGAGGTAGTAAGGTGGTAAGGTAGGTAGCAGCGGGTGGGGGGAGGGGCAGAGAACAGGACAGAAGAAATTGCCCGATTAGGAAAGAAGAGCTGCTGGCTGGCGGTAGGTACTCACGTAGACGATAGCGATCTTGGGAGCCATTGTGATGGATGTGTGTCTCTGTAAGACGAATTGATAGGAAAGGGAGGGTATCGATTGCAGTGAAGAGAGAAAATCAGTGCTCAACAAAGAGGAACTGGAGAGGGAAGGGAACGAGGGATGTTGTCTGGTGGGAAAGAGCACATCTTCTTATATCAATTTACCCTGCCTACCTTACCAAGGTAAGGAAGGTAGTAGGTACGGATACGTTACCACGCAAGGCCGGCAGCTTGGCCAGGCACGGAAACGTCTAGAGAGGGGCTGGATGGGTTTGGGGTTTGGATACGGTGGTGGTGGTGCATCATCAAAGGCACGCTAGACTCGGGCAGGCCAGGCCAGGCCAGCCAGACGGGCGTCAAGGTAGGTAGGTAGGTAAGTAGGTACTTCCAAGTCCCCTTTGGATCTGGACGATGAGGTGCGGTTTCATCCGGGCAGCTTCAACGGCCAAGAGCTGGGCTGCTGCTCAGCTAAGGTGCTGTAAGCAGGCGCGCGACAATTGACAAACAGCCAGGAAGGAAAGCAGCTGCCCTGCCCCTGCCCTGCCCGGCATGGGGAGCTACGGCTGCTGCCCCTCCAAGCTGGTCCATGCTCCGCTGCGGGGCTGGCCTGCTTGCTACCTTACCCGACCTCAGGTACCTTGGGCAAGCTAGGTACAGATACCTTGGATTCGTGATCTCAACATACCTTACTATCCGTACCTAGTTGAGTACTTATCCGCCATACTGTTTTTGTGCAATGAAAGTCTCACAAAAAACTGATCACAGGAAACAGACACAATCCGAATCGGAGCCGCGGGCGAGGATGGATTGCGATAGGCACGTCAGGTCGCGACGCAACATCCAATTCAGCCATGATGCAAGCTACCCGGAGAACACCACCATCTTACCCATCGAACCCATGTCCAAAACCACCCGTGCCGACCTGCTCCAGTAGCTGCCCTGCAACAGATGGCAGTGATCCGTGGCCCAGCAGCGGGGGGGCTGAAAGAGACGAGGGTGCTGAATAAGTGCTTAACAACGCCATCAGCTATCATAAGCCTTACGAATACACAGGCAATCCCTCTCCTCGACCACCTTGTCGGTCGTGGGGTAAGGGCGGCACTTCCATTGACACCTTAGTCTCGCCAACCTGGCAGCCAACGGTGGGGGGGCTCTTCTTGTGCCCTTCTCTGGAGGAGCGCAAACACTTTCGGATCGCGGGTGTATCACGGATTGGCCTCTAGCCGTCGCCTCGAATTGGCATGACGAACCGCGAGACGAACCTAACATCACGAGCGTTCCTCACTTAGAGTTGAGGCCCTCGAGGGTCAAAGCTCACCCAGGCGGCGGATGGGATCAGGTACCAAAGTCTGTTCTCCCTCCATCGTTGCCAGGTACCGGAGCCGAAGGCATCCTTTGCGAGCGACGTCCGGAGTAGCGCCAGCCAAGGGGAACGAAGCAACGCCGTTGGCGGTGACGATCGATGGTGGACGAGGAGATTAGTCTTGACTGACAAATGGCAGCCCATCTCCTTCTACGGAGCTCGGAACACGATGAGCCAATGAACGCTGGGCATTCCAGTGTCTGGGACTGCACGGAGCATCTTTTCTTCATGACTTTCCATAGTACACGTGGGACTACTACTCCCTCTGACCGACCACCGACGGTTGCGCCCATCGAAATCGTCGTCTGATATCCATAGGCCCATCAGATCACAAAGCAGATGGTCGCAGGTGCCGTCAAACGCCGTCAGCGTTCAGTGGAGACATGGACTGGACCCGACACTGACCAGCTGCGGCACACACCCCACAAATTGTCACTGTCATCCCTCGCGCGCGGGTCTGAGTTAAGCAGTTGCTAAGCTGCACCAGCGCCATGATCCAAGGATGAATCAGCAACACACAGCGCTAGACCCTCACCTGCCGCCGTAATAGGGCGCCCTCGCCGCCGCTGGTGCGGATCCGCACATGGCCTGCAGTACCTTACCTTCATGGGTACAGTGTAGGACGCTCATGAATCGCTGGGTAGTACCTTAGCCTTCGTTTTCGACATCTGGTTTGATTTTGTCCGTTATCGAGATCTCTTACAAGGTGGCTCCTGAGGTCCAGGTCTCGGTAGAAAGACTTGGCTTCGCTGACGGAGTCACGGAGCAGCCAATACCCATATCGAGCCTTATCCGCACCACGAAAATGAAGCGCATCTCTGCTTCCGATGCATCGACGGACTCTCACCGCCAACCTCGCCACACTCTCAATTTGCAACTTTCGATTCAGTGACGCAGATGGTAGGTAAACGAGTTCCACTCCGTGTGCCAAAGTTGGCAAGCGCCCGCCGACCTTGGTGGGGTCCGGACCGTCACGCTGGATATATCAACATGCTCGTTCTCGGTGAGCCGGGTCGGTGAACTGAGGTGTGCGCTCTCACCTGGCACTAGCCTCCCACGCCCGTATTTAGCTGGCAACGGCTTCACACATTTCAGGTTGTCAATTGCTTCGCTATCCCAAGCACTCTGCCTTATGCATCTCTGATTGGCATCCTGACCATGTCAAGTGAGATGGGTGACTAGTGACTTGTAATTCCCCAAAACGGAAGCGGTCTTTCGCTGCACCCTTGGCCACCTCACAGTGAAGTGTCAGCATTGGCATCAGCATGGGAAACTCGTAAGTGTCAATCATTCATATTATCTGATTACAGTAGCCCCATCTCTCGCATTCTGTCTCGGGTCCAAAATCTTTGAGCAACGCATCTTAAGCCTCATAATGGGCCAAGAAGCCTCCAAGCCGAAGCCCGGGACCAAGCTCCAGGTCATCGGAGCCGGCCTCCCCCGAACTGGCACGGCCTCCTTCAGCAAAGCCCTCGAGATCCTCCTAAACGGCCCCATCCATCACGGCGGTACCCAAGTCACCAGGGGCCCGGAATCCGAAATCCGTTCCTGGATCACCGCTCTCGAGCACACCCCGATCAAATCAGCCGAGGACGACAAAGTCGTCCGGGAGACGCTGAGGAACCACCTGGACGACGGCTTTGCCGCCGTGCTCGATGTGCCCGGCATGCTCTTCCTCGAGGAGCTGCTGGAGATGCACCCCGGCGTCAAGGTCATCTGCACCGTCCGCGACCCGGACGCGTGGGTCCGGAGCATCCAAAAGACGGGCAACGCATCTCTACAGGCCTTTCTGTCCTTTGCACTATTCCTAGTCCCGACCATGCGCTGGTTCCCGCGGTACATTGCCGCGATCCCCAAGGGCCGCTGGGGCGAGCTGTTCCCCCACGAAGCTCCTGTCCCGGACCGCGGCGTGTGGGACACCCATCAGGCGTGGCTGAGAAGGGTGGTTCCCGCGGATCAGCTGGTGTTCTACCACGTCAAGGACGGATGGGGGCCTTTGTGCAAGGCTCTCGAAAAGCCGATCCCGGATGTGCCGTTTCCGAAAATCAACGACGGGGACGCGATGGATGCTTTTGCGAAAGAGCAAATCATGCGCGGGCTGGCCCGTTGGGCGATTGTGTTTGGCGGCGCCGCGGTAATGGCTTGCGGTTGGTGGTGGATGCGTTGACTCTCTTCAAGTGCGTCTTGATGGTCGTGATCGACGTGAAACAGCTTCCTCTGAATATACACGATTGCAATACATTATTACTGGCCACTAATTCAGGCCTTTAGAGACCGCTCCTGCTTCAGCTGGAAGATCTTGGCCAAAGTGAAGCAGAAACAACCCACCGTCAGAGCCGCCGCTCCGTACCCGATCATGGCCTGCCACTCGACCTCGCTGTACCCTCCTAGGATCGCGCCGGCAATAGGCGTGCCGATGAGGATCGAGATGCCCGAGGTGAAGTTCATCATGCCCATGCGCGTGCCCACACGGCCCAGATCCGGCGACAGACTCACGATAACACTTGGCGTGATGCTGACCATACCTCCCGAAAAACAACCGTAAATAAGGGCGAACACGATCAGGCCCGCCATGTTGTTAATCCCCAGCCACGCAAACATCATAATGGCCGCCCCCGCAGCAAGCGACGTCTGCACGTACACCGCGCTGATCTTGTCCGCGAGGTAGTTCGGGACCACGCGTCCGGGGATGCTCCCCGCGCTCAGCAGCGTCACGAAGTACGACGAGAAGGACGCCGGGCCGATGCCGCGGCTGACGGCGAACAGCTGGATGTAGAAGAAGGCAATGTACATGGACAGGAACGCGAAGAAGGAGCCGACCATGACCAGCATGAAGGCAGGATCGCGCAGCGCCGTCCGGTCGATCAGGCTCCGCTTGTGGCCCGACGGCGGCAGGCGGGTGTGCATCCACACGGCCGGGATGACGGACAGCCCGAGCAGGATGAAGCCCATGATGCGCGTCGCCCACCCGAAGCCGATGACGGGCTGCAGCCGCCCGAAGATGATGGGGAACACCATGCCCGCGATCGGGGAGCCCGTCGCCGCGATGCCGATGACGAAGGAGCGCCGCTTGAGGAAGTACTGGCTGAGGATCGCCGTCGAGGGGAGGAAGGTCAGCCCGCAGCCGAGCCCGATGCACACGCCCTGCGCGAGCAGGACCTGCCAGTAGGTGGTGCACAGCGAGGTCATGAACTGGCCGAGGAGGATGAGGAAGAGCCCCGCCCAGAGGAGCTCGCGGAAGTAGCCCGCGTCGTAGAGCGGGCCGGAGATGGGCCCGACGAGCATCAGCAGCGCGCCCTGCAGCGATCCGATCCAGGAGATGGCGGAGGGCGTCGCGGCGAGGGTCGTCTCGTAGTAGGTCTGGTACACGCCGAAGGTGTTGACGAGGCCCCACGTGGCGGCGAGGACGACCCAGGACCCAAGGACCTGGAGCCAGGCCTCGAGCCCGCCATCCGGGACGGCGCCGGGGTCGGATGTCGTGGGTGCCGCCGCCGTGGATGGTTGGGTTTCGGGGTCGTTGTCCGAGTTCGAGCCGGGCGTGAGAGTCGTTTCGGAGGGGTGGTTTGATGAGCGGAGGCCCGGAGGCGGCGGCGCGGAGCCGTGCTTCTCATCGGCTTCGGCGGCCGGGTCTCGGGCCGAAGACATGCTCTGGTGTTTTTTTAGAGTTGGGAACTTTGCTCGTCGTTTCGTGGTGATGTTGTCCCGAGGGGGGGATCGTTGGTTCATGCAAGCCTCCTTGGCGGATGAACCTTGCTCGTTGCGACGTTGCGTGGGCGATCCTTTCGAAGATCTAGTCGGGAAATCTACCCGGCGGCTCAAGTCGATGTTATAAGTGAGAAGAAGGAGCGATTAAACATTAAATAGTTGTTCTCCCCAACGAGAGTGGTCTTATCCTGATCTGACGCCGAGCAAAAGGAAACGAAAGGTCGGAAGATGTATTAGAAATCGGGAAGTGGAAGCGGCAAAGGACCAGTGGCGGCGGCAGCAGACGGACGGACATTTTTAAAAAAGGGATGGGAAACAATGGAACTGTTATTGCACCATTTGCAAGGGTCCACTGTTCCCTATCTTTGGGGGCTATTCAAAAGAGAAAAAAAATCTTTGTTGATGGATTTGAGATGCGCATCCGCCACCTCGTCCCGGCAGTGCGGACGCCAGGGCATGGGAGGGTTGCGATCGGGAGGCTTCTCCCGAGAAAGTCATGCCTTGGATGTCCAGCTAATACACCTTGGTACTAGTAGTAAACATGCCCAAAGGATGGGTGAAGATGTAAGTGATTCCCCTCGTAGCCAGTCCCCGACAACTGAGAGCCGCAACTGGTCTTTTCCAGCAACAAGCACCCCCGTCTCCAGGCGAGGCCAAACATGTTGGCAGGGTGAAGGCAACAAAAGAATCAGAAGCCTGCCTGAAAGATTGCCGACGTCAACTCCCGTCCTTTGCTCGTCTCCGCTATATTCCCACCGGCTAGGCCGAGTCTAGCTTAGGCTTCCCGGTGCACTGACGACTGGACCCTTGGGAACTCGAATGATTCCCACATTTTGACGACGACGACAATAACGGAGGGCCCACGGGCGAGGATGTTCTCGGCGGTATGCGGCCGCCGAGGCCGGCGCGGATGGGCCCCATGCCGGAGGCCATTTGCATCCGAGACTTTCGGTCTCGTTGGAAGTTGATGGGAGTGAGGCTCGCTCATACGATGATGAAGTAAGTCAAAGCTGGCGAGCAAACCTTGGGCCAGCGGTTGAGCGGTGCTCTGGGGCTTCAGCTCTGACGTGGTAGGTGAGCGAAAGCTTGCTGTACTCACAAAGCGAACTATCCTAGATGATGTGAAGTCAACTGCAGAACGCAAAAGTCAAAGAAAATTCAGGGCCCAGCAAATGGACGGGAGCTGTTCTTCGGATGAAGCTGGCTTGCGCCTGCGCGAGGTCTCCACACGCTGCACGCTAGGGTACTCGGGCAATAAAACAGCATCGGAGATCATCGGGCAACTTGGCCGAGCGGTCTAAGGCGCCAGACTCAAGCGACGAGCTTGTCCTTTCAAAGGATAGTATTCTGGTATCGAAAGATGCGTGAGTTCGAATCTCACAGTTGTCATTTTTGCCTTTTCATTCTCGTCGGACTGATGCGAAAGAATGTTATTTTTGATTCTGGATACTTACTTACTTAGTGCATTCAAGCAGTATGGTGCGAACTGTCAATCATCAGCTACTATTAGCTAGTATGCTGATTCCTCACGGGAACGAAGCCAGCTGCCCAGTGAGGATTATGCTTAACCCGTTAGGCTTTGAACTTGGCTTTGGCAGCCTGCAAGTGCGAATGTTGGCGCAAATCTTGTGGGCGCATGGGTAAAGTATCTCATTCACCACCGACCTCACTCAATCCATCCCAATCTTTGCGACCGAATTTCGGATTTCTACCATCGCAAGTATTATTCAGGGAAAAGAGAATACACGCACATTGGGAACACAACAGGCCACTCACTCCAACGTCCTTTCGCCCAGGGTACAGACGCACGGGTCACCATTTCCTGCCGCTCCGCCGTTCTCAGACACGAAGTGTCGGATCTCCTTCAGATCATCGACCGGCCAGCAACGCCACGCACCGCCGTTGGGAGGGACATCAGCCCAGAGGGTGTTTCACGTTGGCCGGATAATAGGGAGACATGATGTCGCGTCCTCGGCCGGCAGCTCAGAAGTCTGGGCCTTGGATTTTCTACCATTCAATGATCGATTGAAGCTCTCCATAGTTCGAGCTGCATCTTGTTCCTCGAGAGAAGACAAAACACACTTCGGTTTTGTTACCCAGTCTTGTTTTAGTGTTTTAGAAAGAGATTTTCTTTTACTATTAAGCTTCAAGGCGTTGACAGATATCCATTTGGCCTCGTCTCTCAAGGTCGCAGAGAACCCTGAGGGAAAGGATCAGCGTGGCCATAAGTAGCCAAAACACACACAACCATCATCGTCGGTATTCACTCATCAGGAACTCCTTCTCTTTCTCTATCCTACGACAGCCGAGACCATGGAACACGGCAGCGCGCCTTACTCAGACACCCGCCGCGGTGTCTCGCCTCACAATGACTCCATGACAGACATCAGCGTGTCGCTGCTCAGTGAGGACGACAAGCCATGGAAGCAAGCAGACATCGAAGACGGTGGTGGTCGCGCAACAAGACGAAGCCGGTGCGCCAAGAAATGCGAGGTCTTTAGGCGCTGGCGCTGGGTCTTCGACACGGCTCTGATACTTGTCGTCGTCGGCCTCCTCGTCGAGAGGCGATACCTCCAGTCACCCGCCCGCGACAAGCGCCTCGAACCCGTCGGCGACCTCACAGGCTTCGCGCCAGAATGTTCGTCTCTTCCCATCCCAGTTGAATCTCCTCCTGGCTAATACGAGAACCCTATAGTCACCCAGCAAATAACGACCTTCCACCCGACAACAGACTTCGTCCCCGACGACCCAAAGTCGCTCTTCACCAACGCCTCCCTCCAGGAAAACTGGCTCAAAATGGTGCCCCGCGGCCTTGGCTACCTCTGGGTCAAGAACCCGCGCGCCCACAGCAACCTCCCCGTGCCGCTGCCCGAGTTCGCCCCGCGCACCGTCTTCACCACCTCCATGACGCACCAGCTGCACTGCCTGTACGCCATCCTGGAGAGCTACGCCGGCCTCACCGTCAACGGCAGCGCCGCCGTCGACATGCACTCCCACATACCCCAGGGCACCGAGGGCGCCGACGGGCCCTGGCACCTCCAGCACTGCTTCGAGTACCTGCGCCAGGCCATCCTGTGTTCGGGCGACGTCGCGCTTGAGGGCACCCAGACGACATTTCCCCCCGGGTTCACGGGCAGCGACGGGTGGGACGCGAAGCACGTGTGCAAGGACCCCAAGCAGGTGTATGAGTACCTCGACAAGAACCGCGCATTGGATGATCACTGGATTTGATGATATCTTGGGATGAAAATTGGAGTTTTGGGGAACGGAAGTTTTTGGGTTATCGGCGTTCTGGGACGGGGGGGTGCTCACTTTGCGGCCATGGCTTCGCAAAGCATGGATGATTTGAATGAAATACTATATATAAATATAGGTCGGCCGAAGTCTTGAAAGGCACATTTACTTAGCGAATCAAGCCATCTTTTTTCCACGATCGCCAGTCTACAATGAGTCGTTGTGTAGCTATGTTGAGTGAGAAACGGTACATGTAGCACACGCAGGGCATACACACGATGACAATCAAAAGGAACCAGTCGTGGGAAACGGCAAAAGGTAATGGACGTTTAGGGGATTGAACCCTAGACCTTCCGCAGATGCGAGTATGCAAAGCGGACGCGCTACCACTGCGCCAAACGCCCACCAACGCGTTATGTGAATAACTTCGGATACTGTCATTCGCTCCCAGACCAGTACATGTACGACGAGCACAAATGTTGCATATCCACTCCGCATAGTAAATCCCGCTACAGCTTTGCATTTGCTAATCTTCAAGCGCTTTTGAACAGTCCCTCTGCGCGTCTCTTGCTTTTCATCTATTACAATAAGCGTTGTGCAGAGGATGGAACATCTTGATGTACAAGACCTCAGGTGACTAGGAACACCGCCAAACACATGTAGTCCGTGTTGGGGCTTGCTGTACGAGACAGAAAGATCAGTTCGTTTGAGACGGGCGGCGAGAAGTGATCGTAAAATGAACCGAGGGTTTCCGGGATCTGGAAAGACTCATTGATAATACTCTACCTTTTCCGGCTGTCGTCTGATGGGTCCCTGTCTCTCTCTGGACGCGTTGGATATCTTCAATTCTGATTGTACCTGCTAAGGCAAATGCATATAACGCATGGCTTTTCCGCGAGTCTTTTTCACGGATAGTCCAGTCTCCCGTTTTGCTTGTCTTTGACTCTGTGCAGGGCGGAAGGCAAATTCAAGCATTGGGCCAAGATGCTTGGCATGTGCAAACGGGTCAGGACCCAAAATCAAGACTAGGCCAAGCAACAGGAATTGAACGTCGACTTGGCCCCAGCAACTTGGCCATGTCATAAGAGCAAGGGTTACTTCCGTACAATGCAGATCATAAAGCATACCTTCCGTGCACTCGGACAGCACTCGGCAGAGCATAACGTCAAGAGCAGTAGAATCAATGAGCACAGAGAGTCATTTTCAAAGTGAAAGCTTGAAATGATTGCTTCGAAATATGATGGTGCCTCGGGCGCGCAGGCCGCAGAGGTGGTAAACCTCCTGAACACGCTTTGGTATCCTTTATAACTCCCTGTCCAGGCCGAGATTCGCCCAACGCCGATATCCAGTTTACTGGTAAGGTACTATACAATGATTCTGGAGAGCATGTCTCGTCCTGACAGCACTCGCTCAGTGTGTATGTGATTTGCCGATTCCGGCCATATGTATCAAAAAAGATCGCCACCAAATTTTATTCCCTTGCAAAGGAGGCTCATTAAATCCAGCCGTCATTCATCCGGTTTTCTTTCTTCTCTCCTAACCAGTGCCGGCCGTCACCTCTCGTCGTCACGAGGTCTGGCGCTGGATGGCTCAATCACGATCTGTGGTAATTGCTGTAGTCGAAGGCTTGGTAATTGTGGTATCTTCCTCTGCTGGCTTTGTTGGCTTTGCTGCCCAGATTGGCCAGTCGTATGCTCCTCCGCGGCCAAGTCGGCCATATTTGAGGCAAGATTTTCTGCGCGTTGTTGAGTGGGTCCAGGATAAGTCGGAGGGGGTTCGACGTTTGGCTGAGGGGTGTTGCTTCTGGAGTGTTCGTCATCGAGGGAAACTTCGTCGTATCCGGGAGGAGAGTAGATGGGGATGCCAGCCTCTCCTACATCGGCCTCGATAATCTCAGGGCTCGAACCGGCTCTCGTATCTAGACGGGGCGTATCTGGTCGCGAGTTTGCCCGAGATCTCGGCAGTCCAGGGGAGGGGAGGTCGCTGTCTATACTCATGACGGAGCTCCCTCTCCTGTGGCCCGACTCGGCAACAGACCTGGTTGATGTGGCGGCGATACTAGCGGCGTCCGACAACAAGCCCATCCTCTCACTTTCCTGACTGTTGGCTCGGATTCGGGTGCCATCGTGACGTGCAACTCCAAGATCGGCGTAGGATACGCTGGAGACATTCCTTTGGCGTTCGGCCTTGATACGTTCATGCTCTTCGCGAAGGACACCAACGGCGCTGTTGCTGCTGGCGTTGCGGGCTTGTGTGCGAATGTTCTCCAGGGCAACGTGATCGCCACGGTCTCGTGCTTCGCGACGCTCTCTCCTCCTTTCCTCGCGTTCGGCAAGCTCTTGTCGTCGAGCCAGGCGAATCTGGTACAGTGCTTCCATCTCTTGATCACGCAGTTCCTCCTCATTCTCCTCCGTCGGGTACTCAATGACAACATCCACACCGCCACGCTCGCCCTCGCGACCCAAAACCTGTTCGTTGTCGTTGGCATCGGCCCTGTAGGCTGGCAGGGTCATAACGGAGCGAATAGAGGTGTTGCGGTTCACAGCGCTGTTGGGGGAGCGGCTGTCGGCTTGAGATTGGTTGGCGGAGGCATCGAAGCGCAGGGAAGTCGGGCGAGTACGGGAGCTGCGGGTGGCTAGCTGTTCGGTGGAGTTCGATTCTTCATCCTGAGCCTGTTGGTACCTGCTTCGGCCAGCGCCCGTGTTCCATATTTTGAGGAAGCCTCCGCGGGAGGAGTTTTTCGAGGGCTTGCGATTGCGTCGAGAGGCGCGGAAGGAGAAGATTACAAAGGCGACGAAGATGATGAGGACTAGGGCGGCGAGGATTGCCTGTATTGGCGATAGGTGTTAGTGGTGTTGTTGACTGACACGAGCGGCCCGGGGCCATGGCATGATGGTGTACTTACAATGATGGTGACTTTCCTTGGATCGCTATCGCCGTCACGGCGACGCAAGGCCCTGGAGGAGTGCTCTCGAGCCGCTCCCAGCAACTGCAGAGGTATTCGCATATTGAGATACATGTTGGTAAAGAAACGAGTGACAAAGGATGGAGGGCGCAGAGCGGAAGAGGCGGCGGTTAAGAGGGCGGAGGTGACTAAGGTAAGGCGTAAGGCGAATTACGGCGGGGCGTCCCAGCTGCGCAGGGCAAAAAATAAGCGTCAGAGCTGGGACATTGAAAACCGACAATGGATAACAGCAGATGGAGAAGCGGAATATGGAGGAATTCGCGACGCGCGAAATGTAATCGAAGTCGGCAGCGAGAAGGGTTTTCTTCCGTCGGGTTGAAAACGCGGGACGAGACAGGAAAGAGGCAAGCAGCGACGGGAAGCGCAGACTGCTGGCTGGTAGGTGTGTGCGTGAGTGTGTGTGAGAGAGAGGTGCGGATGAGGTGAGCGAGGTGAGGCAAGGTAAGGTCAGGAAGGAATGGAACAACAGGTGCAGGACAGAGGTGCCGGTCCCAGTTTGCAGGCAAGGTCCCGGGGGGCAACCCAAAGGCCAGGTCCAGGTCCAGGTTCAGGACCAGGACCAGGTGCGTTTGGTGTACGAGGATACCAGGTGGGACACGGGATGGGGATTGGAGAGGGTGCCAGTGGGTGCTCAGCCAGGAGGTGTAAGAGATGGAAATGGACACTGCAAAGTGCCTTTTGGGATATTTAGGGACCAACCTCGCCTTATTATTAGCAGGAGCTGAAGGTGGAGGAGAGGGGGTTTGAAGGAGAGAAAGAGAGAAGAGCAGTGAAGGGTTTAAGGATAGGTACCTAGGTAGGTAGGTAAGGATGGTTATGAATTAGGTATGGAAATGGATATGGAGATGGATTCCAGATTATGGATTATGGGAAGGAGGGACGTGGAGGCAGCAGCGTCTAGTCACGGTCACAGGTTGACCGTCAGCCCGGGCAGGCAGGAGGAGGTCAGGTCCCGTCAGCACCACCGTTCATTCCCGTCCCTTCCCCATTTGCAGTTCCAGCCAAGCCTTTTCCTTTTTTTTTTCTTCTTTTTTTCTTCCGTCCGTCTCTGTCTCTCGTGCCTGCCGTCTCGTTCTCCTTTTGAGCATCTGCAGCTCCGGATGCAATGCAATGCTCGGTGCACCCAGTGCATCAATCACTCATTTCGCAGACAACTCCCAAAAACTGCAATCATCCAGTGTCATCGCCCACCACCAACAACTGGACAGTAGTTCACCTACCCAATGCTGTGCAAAGGCCGTCCCTCCGCCGACAACCCTGGGCCTCCAAAAACACGACCTCGACGGAAACACTAACGTCCCACCCCGGGTTCGTGTATGCTCCTTAGTGGGCGCCGGCGGCGGGAACAGCCAGACCCTGGGCCAATCAGCCGTCCCCTCTGCTACGACGATGCGAGTCGTCGCGTCCTCTGCAAAGGACCCCGCGGATACAGCACACAGCAAGCTCGATGATATCAGACCAAGAGACACCGCCCGTCCCTGATGGCTGGTTCTGCGCCCGAAGGGACCGAACCGCCACGGAAGACACGGACACCCAAGAGGCTATGCCCGTTGACACACGACAACGTCCACACTGGATGAGGCTCTCCGGATGGCAGGGGAAGCAATCAATGCAAATTTTGAGTTTGCAGAAGATGGCACCTGTCCAACTGGTGTTCGTCGAATGAACAACCCCTCGACTTTTGATCTATTGCACCCGGCAACATACGCGACGGGAAACACGAACGGGCGAAACAATGCGGAGGGAAGAGCCCTGTCGTGTCGAGCAAACGGACCAAGCCGAATCTCGGGAACCGACCTCTCCATCAATGCGTCTCCCGCTTCCCTCGATTAGATTCAAGCAATTGGTATTCCCTCGGCCTTCACCGACGAACCACTTCACGCGCCCATCTCCAGCTGAATCGGAAGCCATCTCTCGAGCCCATCTCCGCTGCGTATGCCGTCAGACCCTAACATTCCCAGTTCAACATCAGCCATCAAGCCACCAAGCCATCGCCGCCTCGTTACCAGTCAGCCCAACCCCGACCTCCAGTCTCGGGGCTTGAGGCGGTGCGCCAGGCGGTGCTGCCGCCAAACCTGTTGGTCAATCGTCAGTGGTCACCACCACCCAGCCCTGCCCACTTCTCCGGCCCCTCGGTCCATGGCTGTCCTGGCTGCTGCAACGCTACAACGCTCACCACAAAGTATTGAGATCCAAAACTTTTGGACCACCACAGCGTCACTTCTCCATCGCTACCCCCATCTCGTCCTTGACACGGGGTCCACGCGTGACATCAGACGAAACACTGTCTTCCTCCTGGCGATGATGCAGTTTCCGTTTTCGAGAGCGACGGAGACCAGCTTTGTCCTGGACACTGATTTAGCTTCTGTCACTTCCCGCGTAGCGACTCGAGCAGCAACGAGGCGCTTCAGGAGTGACGAGGTCGCCATGCCGCTGGCCGCCTTGGTTTCCTCGGTCTTGTTACCCACATGAGGAAGGACACCAGCGTGCTCGAGCGCTCAGGGTCGTCTCCAGTTTTGCCCGTGCTACTATTTCAAGCAACATCATGACCCAAAGCACAACAAGCATCATCGCCCAGTGACGACCCATCAACGAAATGTCCCACTTTCAAGAGACTTCCAACACAGAAGTTTTTCGCTGATGCCTTGGGCGCATTGCTCTCCAGCCACCGCCCTCTCAACATGTTCTCATGACTGATATTCGAGAATGCGCTCTGCCACAGCCCACAGACGTTGCAGGGTTCCCCAGCCCGATCAAAGTGCAAAAACTGATCCCGTCGCCGCCAACCACACCAGGTGGCAGAGCCTGGGAGACTTCTGGACGACAGCAAGGATGCCCCGCCATGAGGCGCACCGCCTCATCCCCCAATCGCACTGTGGCTTTTGCGCTGTCTCATCGCAACCAACGGCAGGATGAACAGAGCCCTGTTTGATAGCCAACCCCCGATATCTCGCGCAACTACAAAGCTATCCTTGCGAATTGATGCCTGTTGCCAGCCATGCGCTGATGTCTGCAGACGATTGCGAATTCCATCCTGGCTCCAAATGCCCAAACCTGCAAGTTCTCCAAGCTGTGCCCTACTCAGGGACGGATGGCTGGTCTCAATGCAAGTCTCAGACAAGACGCAATTGTCTTAGACCTGCCTGCATGTCGTCTTAAATTGCCCAATCGCCTGGCTGTGCCCTCTCATTCGCAGCTCCTCGCGAGTAGCGCTGACAGAGGCGGAACCGGTTGGCATCCCACTTTCGTCCATACTGGAGGAGTATGGCAGTCAATCGATCCCATCATAGGGCAGTCGGCCGTGCCTCGGGTCGAACGAGACTTTTGGTTGACTGTGGCGGCCTCTGGTGCGCCGTCCCCAACGCTTCACACACAACACCACGGAATCCGTCCCGCATTGGACCAGGCGCAACGCAACGTTAAATCGGCCTGTCGTCGTGCCACAATCTTCAATTATACGAGCAGCGGGTTTACCCCAACTGCCCCTCATTCCAATCGTCCAAGAGCCAACGCAAACTCGCAGTGCAGGCTTGCCACTCCCACGTTCCGTCTCAGCTCAGCTGGGATGAGCTTCAAGAAGCTCGCCCGCGAAGCACTCTCTGAACCCGGGAGCAACGAAACACACGAATCTCATTGGACGCGGGATGGACGCTGTCGTCCCACGGTGTACATTCTCAGTCGGATGCAGAGTGCTTTTGAAGGATGATCACCACCACACACCGCAGTCTGCAGTTCGAATCCTTTGAGCCCGCCTCCACACAAGCACCAAACACCACCGCAGCGACCAACACCGCGCCCCAACGGCGATCTGCCGAAGCAAGAAAAAAACATGCAGCCTTCCTCACTGCGCCACGGGTCCTTGACGTCCGGCCCCCAAAGTCGCGAATCCTACCAGGCCACCACGTTGTTGCTGACACCCGTGCATGACGTATAATGCGGTCCGTTTGTCCAAAGGGAAGCGATCAATCATTGCGTGCCGCCTAAATAATTTGAGTAATGTTTCCAGGTGCAGACAACGAGACCGATATTCAGCCTTGTCGCGGACGCATATTCTGAAGTATTATGCGAAATCTCGGTCATGATGATTTGGAATGCACCGATCATGATCATATGATGCCCATCATCCCTGACTGAACTCAATTACTCTGGTAAGCACCGATTCCAGACTTCATATCCGCCCAAGAAACATGGAAAGACGGACGTTTGTGATTGGGTAGGTGCATAGCATCATGATGACAATCAGCACGCCTGGTCGAACGTAAACCGTGAGCAGATTCATTGCGATCAAACAAACCCGTTGCGCAGAATTCAAATCCAAAGAACCTCAATTATCAGATTATCTCGTGAGAAAAAGCCTGTCTTAATAATCCACCACTCAAGAAACCATCTGCGCCTTCCATCAAGGAAACAACAACAAGAACATCCTCACCCAAACTTCTTCTCAAACTTCCTCAACATGCCCGTGACGCCCCTCTCGAGCCGCCCAGCGTTCGCCTCCAGCTTCCCCGCCGGCTCCTGCTTGACCATGTACCCCTTGTACCGGGCCGCCTCCTGCTCCGTCGGCCGGTAGAGCTGCTGGTGCACCGAGTAATCCACCGCCGCCGGCGACTGCGGCTGCGTCGTGTACGAGTACTGCGAGAATCCTCCCAGCGGCGTGGCTCCGGGGCTCGTGACCGGGGGCGTGCCCGTTGCGCCTGGCGTCTGAGGAGGAGGAGGCGTCGGCTGCTGAGTTTGTTGCTGTTGGGGCGCTTGCTGAGGCTGGGCCGGCGCTGTCTGCGGCGGGGGAGGAGGAGGAGGGGGCTGCAGGCCCGGGGTGCCGGGAAAGTTGCTGCCGTAAGGGCTGGTCAATCCGGGTGAGGCCAGGCCGCCGTGGACGGCTTGTACGGGCATGGTCACGGCGCGTTGAAGCCCGGGTTGCGGAGGCGCGCCGAACTGCGGCGGCGGGGGTGGGGGAGGGAGGCCGGTAGCCCCGACCTGGGCGGATTGGAAACCCGGGGGCGGGACGAAGCCGGGGGAGAAGGGGGCCTGGGCGTCGTATGCTACTGCGGCCGCCAGGGGGTCCACCCCGCCGTCATCTGGGGGAGGAGTCTTTTCTCGGTGTCTGATTGCCTCGGGCGCAGCGGGTGCGGCGGGGTTATATGCCATCGGCACAAAGCTTGCTGGAGGTTCTTGCTGCGCCGGGACGGCGGACGTCGGGGGTCCGGCGAAACTGACGGGCGCGCCGGCTGCTTGTTGAGATTTATGGGGGCTGCCGTAGTGAGGATCCGAGATCGCGGCGTGCTCGAGCTGTTGCACGACGGCGCTCACGGGATCGGCTTGGTGAAGGTTGTGGTGGTGTGATGGCGCCGCCGGCTCGTCAAGGATCTCGACCTGCGCCGGCGGGAGGACTCTGCGGATGCCATTGACGAATTGTAGAGCGTCCTCCTGCTTCCAGAAGTAGATGTCGAGCGAGTGGAGCTTGTAGTGATACTTGTTCTGGTTCTGGGGGTCGTATGTCGGGAGATGCCACTCCATCTGATCCGTCGTTTCGCCGACGGTGAGGGTTACCATGCATTGGTGATTATAGGTGTACTGTACGTGCGTTTGATCGAGGACTAGACGCCACCATTGTCAGCTCTCTGGCTACGGCAGCGCATGGCGCAACATACACCCGTCAAACGCATCTTGATTTTCCGTGCCTGGGTGATTCGCAATCTCAATGCGCGCGCGGCGGTCGTTTGCGTTTTCGAACAGATAGACGTAGGAACCCTTATCAAAGCGATGATGAGGGGGGTTATTCGTCGGCGGGCCGTAGAAGTAATGTACGTCTCCGAAGCTGTGAAGCGTCACAGGCCAGTCAGCCATGATTGTTCTCTCTTCCTTCAAGCCAAGTAGCACTGCTACTCTTGTTTTTCTTGCGTCTGAGGAGATGGAGCAGACTCACAGAGTAGCTACGTTCTCCTCGCCCGGCCGGGTCGCCATCCTGGTTTTGTTGGAAACCCGTGTTTCCAGGAATAGATTTTCTGGTCGTTGGGAAAAGGCAATCGGCCGAGCAATCAATCTAAGCCCCTCCCTCCCACTCGCGAGGGTGAGAAGCACAGAAGCGGCGCAAGCTGTGGAATTACCCCGCCTCGGTCAAAGGCCAAGGGCGGCAGCAGGACGACAATAGAAACAGACTGCCGTTGGAAGGTGTGTGTGTGGTTTGGTGTGGCACGTTTATTGCGGATATTTTGCAAGGAATAACACAAACATACTCTGTACGGAAGGAGGACAAGAGTGTCGGGGGAGAGAAGGGGGAGGAGGGTTTGAGAGGGCTAGATAATTAAGGTAGGCCTCCTTCGAACCGGCCCATCCTCTTTCCCTCTTCCATCTGCCCTGCCAGTCAGCTTTTTGTACCACTCGGTACTCGGTCGCAAGAGAAGAAGAAAAGACCCAAGCAGAGAGACTTGCGACCATCCCACTGTCCCGCCCAGAGCTCCAATGTGCCGGCGTCTAAATGCATGCTGGTCGACTGGAGGAGCCTGCAGGTGGTCGCATCGAGTGGTCAACTGGGCGCTTACAGGAGGTTGAAAGAGCCAATGACACGCGACGGCCGGGGGTGAAAGTGAGAAGAAGCACTTGCAGTCGGCCGCGGTCCCCACGTTCCTCCAAGTGGAGCTTTCTGAGCCGATGGGCACGGACCATAACCCATCGACCAACTTTCTTAGTCATCATTCGACGACCGGCCGGGGCTGCGTCCCAAAAATTTGGCGATAGCTTCCAAATCGCCGGTTTGGTCAGGTGACGGCCTTGAATTCGCAATAATTGGAGCCACTCCACGCGCAGCACGCTCCTTTCAAAGGTCAAGGGTGACATATCAACCAGTCAATTAGCCCCAATCGAGCCTCACGCCGTAAGAACATCCCGCCCATGTCCCGAAAACTTGACCGAGTCTAACTTGTCCCCCTCCTAGAACCGAGCAGCCTCCAACACCCTCTCACACCCCCCGACGCGACCCTTCCCACGATACCCGAGCCCCGGTGCTCAACCAAAGCAATCCCTCAAAATGGGTATCACAAACTTGATCCACGCGTGCTCGCACCTCCAGAATGCCTCCCGCGCCCGCCTCGGCATGACCTCCATCGTAAACACGAAGCACAACCTCAACCTCGCTCTCGCCCTGCAGCGCGCAGGCTTCATCTCCTCCCTCTACCGCGGCGGCCCCAGGCCCCCCTCCCCGCAGGAAATGTCCGAGCCCCCGGAACCCATCACCACCGCCAACGTGGCCACCCGCCGCCTCTGGGTCGGCCTCAAGTACTGGAACAACGAGCCCGTCCTCAAGGGCATCAGCTTGGTCACCAAGCCCAAGAGACCCGTTAACATCTCCATCAAGGACCTCGAGCTCGTCGTCAGAGGGTTCCAGAGCAAGGACGGCCTGGTCAAGGGCATGACGCTGGGCGAGTGCATGTTCATCTCCACCGACAGGGGCGTCTTGGAGGCGAGGGAGGCTCTGGCCAGGAAAGTGGGAGGAATGATCCTGTGCCGTGCAAGGTAAGAAAGAAAAGAGAGAAAAGAAGACCAAGGACGGATGGGGTATTGGACGAAGACGAGGATTTGGTCCGCAAACGGATAGACGAATGGCCTCAAAAAATGGAGTCTTGGGGAAAAGGCACCAAAAAGGGACAAATGGGCGGCTGATTTGTAGACGCCCGGCAGGAGACATGTCCTCCACGTACTGTACAAAATCTGTATTTTGTAGAAAACATGAACACACCATTTCACGCTTCACATTGGCCCGGCCCTGCTACAACGCTTGCTATGTACAAATGCATCAAGGAGGATCACCACAAGAGGAACCAAGGAGCTTGAATCGCCGAAGTGAAAATGCTTGCGAGTGGTATTCATTCTCTATAACTAATCTTAATCCTCGGGCTCCAGACACCAACTTATTGCTCCGGAACCCCTAAAAAAAACTCTCACGAACGAAGAAATTTACGCCTTTTTGTCGGTCAGGTATCATGGTACACCCCAATCGTCTAAACTATACACTTGCCTTCACCACTATTCAACACGCTACACGCTTCTTTATGCTGTCTCAGTCTTGACTTCTGTGGTCGCCGCGCTGGAAGCAGGAGCCTCGTTGTGGTCCTCGACATTCTCCTTTCCATCAGCAAGGAGCTCCTCAAACTCATCCGGGCTCTTAAGCTCGTGGTTGTCTCCCTCATCGATGGACAGTCTCGCCGCCTGTTGTGTGAGCTCGTCGAACTCGGGAGACTCGGGACGATCCTCGTTGACGCCGTCGGATCCAGAAGTGACGGCGGCACTGGGCTCGGGATCAGAGGTCTTGTCCGAAGAAGACTCCTCAAGAATGGGCTCTGGTGTGACCGGCGCCTTGGCTGGCTCGGGCTCGGGCTTGACCTCGACGGGGGCCTCAGCCTTGTCGGCAACCTCAACGGCCTTCTCAACTGTCTCAACCTGAGCAGTCTCGGGTGCCACCTCCTCAATCGAGGTCTCCTTCTTGGTGAAGGGACTTCCTGTACGAACGGACTCGGGAGAGCGCTTAATGGTCCTTCTCGGGCTCCTCGAGACGGAAGAAGCCTTACCGCTGCCTTGCGTGGAGCTGCGGTGTCTGGGAGGTGTGACGGGGGCCTTCTCGGTGGCCTTGGAGCTCGAGCTCTGGGTCGGACGCATCATACGCGCCAGGAAGTTCTCGTCAACCTCCTTCTCCTTCTTAGTGATAGGGTGATCCTGAAGGGGCTTCTTCGGCGGAGGTCCAATGCTGGGCCTGGGACGATTGATGACCGAATTCTGGCGCTTTAGAGTCTTGTGAGGTCCGGCGCCGGCGGCGCTCGCTCTGCTAGCCGGGCGGCCCTGGTTGCCGGAGGAGCGAGAGAGGGTCTCGCGGGGAGCTTCTCCCTTGACCTTGGAGACAGACGCGGCAGTCGGAGCCATGAGGGACGCCGGAAGTCTAACGGGCCTTGTGGGAGACTTGACCTTGGGCTTAACAAAGCCGGTGCCGCTCGGCGGGGTAACATTGACCGGGGCAGGCTTCTTGTTCGATCCCGCCGTCTTCGCGCCCGTCTTTGGCGTGCTAGTAGCCGGCTTCTCGGGGGTTTTCTTGGCTGGATCATGGGCTGGCTTTGGGGCGCTCAACTTGGAGCCGGATTGAGGCAGCGCGGGTGCCTTGGTGGTGGTTGGAGACCTCGTGGGCGTCTTCGATCTCGCCTTGATTGCAGCAGGGGGCGCGAGGCTCTTCGGGGCAGGCTTTGCGGTGCTTTTGGCCTTGGCGGCTGGCTTCGCCGTGTCGACGGCAGCTGCAGCTGTGCCGTTGGTAGGTGCGGAGGGGGTCTTCTCGGTCGGGTCTCCGGGGAGAAGCTCGGGCGTGGGCGTCTCGATGTCGACGTGTTTGTCGGGATTGTGGCTTGGCTTGTCGGTCACTGCTCCGAGGCTTCGTGTGGCAGCTTGGGGAGAGCCCTTGGTCGCGTCAGGGCGGCGAGGAGACTCGGGAATGGTCTCGCCGACAACACTCGTCTTGAAGCCACCGGAAGTCTCCTCGGTGGCCATGGTCTTATCGGATTGGCCAGAGACAGAAGCCTCTCCCTCGGTGTGGCTGCTCAGGCGCCGCTGAGACAAGCTCGACTCGTTGCTGGGGTCTCGGCGAAGTCCGACTCTGCCGTCCTTTTCGACGGCTACAAAGCTGGTGCGAATCTTGGAGAGGGGTCGGGCTGAAGGCGGAGGGGTTTCGGTGCCGTCTGAGAAGGTTATGCTGTTAGCAAAGCTTCAGAACAGGACGCGATTACAAGAGGACATTGGGGGTGCGATTCGTAGAAATTGGTGCTGGGAGAGGCGAATTGCAAGCTGGAGCATCGCAGTGCAGCTATGCAGGGCAAACGAGAGACGAGGACTGGCAGCACTTACTGGAAGAAAGTCCGGGCGACCTGCCTCGATCTGGCGGGCTCGTCGCGTCCTGTTTCTGCTCGAACATTGCCCGCAAGTTCTTGACTGCGGACATGGCGACGGTGTCGGGTCGCTGCCTTGCGACGAGGTACTCTGCTAAACTTTCGGTGGAAGCTGTAAGGGAGGTTGGAGTTGCGACGACGATCTCGTTGGGCGATATGTTGGGCGAAGAAAGCGCGGCGCAAGAAGCTCAAGGGCTATAAGGAGGAACTCGGCGCTGGAGTGTTTCCAGCACGCAGGCGCATGCCGAGTCAGGTTCGTATCTGCGGAGAAGGCGGAAGCAGGCTTCGAAGTCGGGCAGCAGTCACGACGTGTGAGCTTTCGAAGTCGTGGGTTGGTTTGGGGGTTGAGCGGGAGGGAGATAGGGCAGGATTGGATTCGGGGGCGGTGTCAGTGCAGCGAGGCAGGCAGGCAGACAGACAGACGATGGATGATCAGCAGCGTTGTGGGTATTTCGAGCTGGGTTTGTGTGGAGTTGTAGGCGGGTGAGAGACGGGAGAGCAGCGAGGTGCTATGCTAAATGCATGATCTGTAGAAGAGGAAGATTGCGAAAGCTGTCTTGTCTCGATGTCTGGGGGGGACTGCTGTGGTGTTGTGTTCTGAAGGTGGTGCGTGTGTGGTTGGGTTGTCTCAGTCAGAGTCTCTCTCGTCTGGTGTTTGGTGTCCAGTAGTTCCAGTCCCGTCTCCCCTCGGTGGGCGCGTTTGTCCGTCCACTTGGTTCAGGTCCCGTCGGGTCTGTGGTCTCCTAGGTTCAGTGCGAACAGAGGAGAAAATGGAACGGTCACGGTCAGGGTGTGTGAGGTACGGTGCGGTGCGGGACGGATACTCGTGGGTGCTTGCTGGTGCGGGTGGTTCAAGAAGGGGACAGGTGAGGTTGCTTGTTCATCAGGGCTAGCATTTAAATTACGGCCACCCCATAATCCCATAATCATAATCAGAAGGGACTGGATCGATCAAAAAAGCCCACCACGGGGGAGGCCACTATTTGCCAATTCGAACGCACCAGACCACCGCGGTCTGCTCGTGTAGGGCCTGCTCGATCCTCGGCGTCTTGTACTATGTGCTTAACTTTGGGATAGATGCCTCATCATCAAGAGCGAGAGTTGTACATGCACCATTACAGAGTAGGGATACACTCTACTGCGCAGTACCTTAGCATTAGGGGGGAGGGGGGCGGCGTTGTGAGGGGTGTGTGCGAGTATTCAGGGGTTCCCATACATGCACATGCTCATTCGCTGCTACACTGCCAAACCGACCCGACGCCAGCTCACTGTCACAGACTTAGCTCGTCTTCAACATGAGGCGGTGGGTGGTGGGTTGGCGACGCGTTTATGTAAGGACTGGTGGCATATGCAGTTTATGCCTGTATGCATCATGTACACTGCCTACCTATCCACCTTACACAGCTACTCCGTACAGCTACACAGCTGACACAACCAGGCGAATGGTTCGCGATCACTGCAACACCGCGGTGCGCGTCCCCAGCCTCCCACGAAAGAACATGCAGGAGCTCCAACGGCGGGCATCCACTGGCCATTCCGGCTGCTCTCGCTTGTCGAAATACCTGCAGGGCCTCAAATGGGAGATCCATTGGCCCAGGGTTGTCGAACATGGTTCTGGAAGCTGTTCATTAACGGCCAGTGCCTCTTGGTCAGCGAGGGTCTCTCCCAGGCCTCCCTTTTGGAAGAATTGTCATTTGGGCACATGAAAAACACAGAGGGGTGGGTGGTGATAGGGCCCAGGATGCCAACAATATGAGGTACTCATTACCTTACGCGGGTACTTTTGAAGACACATCACAAGTCAATCACGACCTCACAGCTCAGTGTTGGCAGCCGGACCCCCTTTTCCATCCATTCATCCCTCCAAACTCCCCTCTATCCCTTGGCTTGGTGCAGCGCTTGCCCTGGTAGGAAAATGCCCCTCCTACCTCTCTCCCCGACTCTGCTCTCACCTCTCACCTGAACTGGAGCGTTCGGGGAGTCAGTCTTCTGCTGTCCAAGCCCGTGCGATGCCGCCGTCGCCGCGGTTTAGTGTGCAGCTGCAGCTTCTTCTGCAGCTAGTGCCTGACTGTTGGGCGCGGCAGGATCGACAAAAAGGGGAAATTCGGTAGGAGTGACAGTTTGGCAGCCGTCGGATGCCGCCAACCGGGCGCAATGACGAGACGGCGCTGACAACTTACAGCAGTAGCTCTTGTAGCTTATCAAAAGTGAAGCACGCCTACAAACGGTCTCTGAGGTGATGGACATGAACTTCCCTCCCTCAGTTCCATTTCTTTAATTTTTTTTCTTTCTTAACCTAGTGGGAAAGCTAGGTACAGCTCCAATGCACGGTCTCCTGTTTCAGACCACCTCTGCCAGTCTCTCTTTTTCCCATCCGCTGTGCATTAGTGCGTCTGCTGGACTGCGAGCTTACCGCCTCTTGCCGCTTAACCCGTTTATCAGAATATGCATTATTCAGAAAAGGGGCAACGGCAGGAGCGACGCGAAACACGGCTCAACGGAGGGAGGGAGGAAGGGGGAAAAAAGTTCGTTCTTGTTTACTCAAGCAGCTTTCTTTATCCCTAGCTCATCCGGCTGCTCCAGCAACTGAGCCCTCCACCGTTTGACTATGAGAGACAAAGACCAAAGAAAATGACAATCCAGCATCCATGGAATCACGCAAAAAAAAGAAGATCGAAAGAAAGTCATGTATCTGGAACGCGACTCCGGTCTGCAGCACGGCCCCCTTTTTGCCTTCCATTTCCCACATCGGGAGGGAAGAGCTTCCCCTCTTGCAATGCTCTGGAAGCTCTCTGGAAGCTCTTCAATCCCGGCACGCCCGCGCTGTTCCCTCTGTTCTCCAACGCGCTAGAAGCGAAGAATGTGGGGAGTCTCTCAGGGGTCGTCACATCACCTCGGCCGCCAACCGGCGACAACCTTGCCCATGTAATTTCCGTCTGTGAGCACTGAGGACCCAAGTTTGCTGTGCTCCTTCCCTTGATTGACTTGCTGCTGCTCGCTGCCTGATAGATCATAGGGCCGGCTATGGTGAAGACTGTGGCCCGAGTACCCGGCGTGTGCCGCGGGGATGGGTAGCATCTCAGGACCGAGATACTCTCTCATGCTCGCTTTCTCGTGGTGCAGAGGGCGAACAGCGCATCAACGGTCGACACGCGGCGTCCACTAGACACGCTGTCCAAAATGAGATGCGAAAGCGAACCATGCGCTTCGTTGCAGCGGCCAAGACCAGGGAAAAAAAAAAAAAAAAAGGTTCACATTGAAAGAACTGGACTTGACGCAATGGCGCGGAAGTAGCCGCGGTTTGAAAGCTCCGATGTGTTGGACCCTGCCCAAGAATAACGGCCGCCCGTTGGTCGCTCGCCGAACGGCCCTCGGTGTGGCTGGCCCGACCTCCGATATCGACCGTCCATGCAGGTAACTTTTTTTGCGTCTCGGCTGTGAATGAGTCGGGCTTTGTATCCTTCAACCAGAAGACAATCCACCCTCTGGCCGCCAATTGAAGCCCATCATGTCTGTTAGAACCCTCAGAATCGGTGAGTATTCTTTGGCAAAATTCAATTGGCCAATTCCGCATTTACTAAACATTTCCCAGGCCTGATCCCCGGTGACGGCATCGGCAAGGAGGTCATCCCCGCCGGCCGCCGCATTCTCGAGGCACTCCCCGCTTCCCTCGGCCTCAAGTTCGAGTTCACCGACCTCAAGGCCGGTTTCGAGACCTTCGAGCAGACGGGCGCCGCCCTCCCCGACAAGACCGTCGAGATCCTCAAGAACGAGTGCGATGGCGCCCTCTTCGGAGCCGTCTCCTCCCCCACTACCCCGCGCAAGGGCTACTCCTCCCCCATCGTCGGCCTGCGCAAGAAGCTCGACCTCTACGCCAACGTCCGCCCCGTCAAGTCCGTCTCCACCGACCGCAAGCTGATCGACATGGTCATCGTCCGCGAGAACACCGAGGACCTGTACGTCAAGGAAGAGAAGACCTACGACGGCCCAAACGGCAAGATCGCCGAGGCCATCAAGCGCATCAGCGAGAACGCTTCCCACCGCATCGCCGCCATGGCCGGTGAGATTGCCCTCCGCCGCCAGAACGTCCGCGCCACCGGTGCCCCCAGCATCCACCAGAGCCCCCTCGTCACCATCACCCACAAGTCCAATGTCCTATCCCAGACCGACGGCCTCTTCCGCCAGACCGCCAAGCAGGCCCTCGCCAACCCCAAGTTCTCCAGCGTCAAGGTCGAGGAGCAGATTGTCGACTCCATGGTCTACAAGCTCTTCCGCCAGCCTGAGGACTACGACGTCATCGTCGCCCCCAACCTGTACGGCGACATCCTCTCTGACGGCGCCGCCGCCCTCGTCGGTTCCCTCGGTCTCGTCCCCAGCGCCAACGTCGGCGAGGGTTTCGCCATGGGCGAGCCCTGCCACGGCTCTGCCCCTGACATCCAGGGCATGGACATTGCCAACCCCATTGCCACCCTTCGCAGCGCTGCCGTGATGCTCGAGTTCCTGAACGAGGAGGCTGCCGCCGCCAAGATCTACGCCGCTGTCGACGCCAACCTGGAGGAGGGCAAGCTCCTCACCCCTGATCTCGGTGGCTCTGCCAAGACCAGCGAGGTCGTCGCTGACGTTCTCCGTAGGATGTAAGGTATCGTGTCGAGATAAATTTGGAATGAGGCAACTTCCGTGACTGGATATGGCAGTCGGCGCAGGCAGCTGCGTCTTTGATACCTACCATATTACTAAAAGTACTTGTTTGACCTAGCAACTCTGGGTATTCATCGCTCTTTCCTGCCGTGCAATGAGTGAAGTCTCCCTTCTGTGGCCCTTGCATGCGCAAGCTCCTGCTTAAACACGCTGTCCAAAAGGTCTTCGCCCAAAATTTCCTCCCAGCAACCCTGCAAATGCTAGCCTCGCCACTAAGATGAGCTTCGTGGCTTCTTACGCTTCCATCATCCCTATCCCTCCCTCGTCCCAGCGCCAGAGCCGCAGCTCTCTGGCGTTAGACACCAACAACGGCGAAAATGCCAAGACTCACCACCGGCTGCCCGACTGGCTCAAGCAAAAAGCCCGGCGACTGAAGCACGCCCGACATCAGCAAGCTCTGCAAGAGTCGACCTCGACAGCCGAGCCAGAGAATATCGAAGCAATTCTACCACCAACATACCCGGCACCTGAAAAGGTAGCCAAGAAAGCAGACAACTGCATCGGGTTGTGTTGCTTTGGTCCAAGTATCAAGCGCGATCGACGTCCAACACCCTACGGATACACATGGCAAACAACGGAGGCAAACAGCATGCGTCCAAGCAGCCCGAGCAAGAGGATGATTGAGCAAAATGTTTGAGCGTGGCTTGGAGTTCAGCATTCCCGCCGAGGATGCTGGGGATCGTTCGCTGAAGTATGTCATGGCAGCTGCTAGGTCTGGAAGGACAACAGCCGGAAGCTCTGAAACCGAAGCTTAATACCAACAACAATCAGCCCTATCAAATTTTCTTCACGCAGACACCGGTGGTTTCGGTGTCTTTCTCGGAGTGTCGCCACCTTGCATTTCCATTTAGCTGCAGAAGACTTCCTCCAAGAGAATTTTTTTCATGAGTCCTCCTCGTTACCGTTCCTACAGAGTCGCCATACTGCTGAACTTGATAAAAGCAGAAGACGAAGACGGATGCATTACAGGGACTGTTGCAAAGTAAGGCACGTTGGGAGAGACGAGGTCTGTATTTCTTCAAAGTCTAGTTTCTATCATGAATCACGTACCCCCGCAAGCCTCTCTATTCAAGGCTCTAGGGTGATTTTCGTCCAGGCTCTACATCCTGGGGTATGACATTAGATAGATATACATGTATGTACGCCGCTCAAATAGGCGACATACGACCGGCCCTTCTCGGCGAGCTCATGACGCCGAGCGGCAGTCCGCTGTTGATACACGGCGTGATGCCACAAATGGGCCACGGATTTGATACAAGACCCCAGTAGGGGTAGCCAATGTGGCTTACTTGGTACGCTTGGCAGCCAACTCCTTCTGGTAGTTGGCGATGAGCTCCTTCCTGCGGTGGGTGTTAGCATGCATGATACACAAAACATCAGTCAGGTGAGGAGACGTACTGGAGGTGGGGAGGGGCAGCGGCGTAGTGGCTGAACTCCATGGAGAACTCGCCCTTGCCCTGGGTGGCGGCACGGAGCTGAGAGCTGAAGCCGAACATGGCGTTGAGACTGCAGTCGGCGATGAGGGTGAAGTCCTCGGTGCCGACCTCGGTGTCGTGGATGGTGGCGTTGCGCTTGTTCATGAGCATGATGATGTTACCCTGGAACTCGTTGGGGGCGGTGATGGTGGTCTTCATCAGGGGCTCGAGGACCTGGCCGCCGGCCTCGTCGAAGGCCTTGCGGAAAGCCATCTGGGTGGCCAGGCTGAAGGCGTGATCGGAGGAATCGGTAACGTGGGTGGAACCGTCGTTGACAATCATCTTGGTACCGATGACCCTGTGGCCGAGGAGAGGACCCCTCTCGGTGACCTCCTCGAAGCCCTTGCCGCAAGCGGAAAGGAACTTGTCGGGAATGGTGCCACCGACAACCTGGGTCTCGAAGAAGTTCTTCTCGGGGTCCTCAAAGGGCTCGATCCAACCAGCGACACGGGCGTAGTCTCCAGGGCCACCAGACTGTCTCTTGAAGAGGAAGTCGTAGTCGGTCCTGCGGGAGATGGTCTCGCGGTAGGAGACGCGGGGCTTGCCGGTCTCGCAGTCGACCTTGTATTCGCGGCGGAGACGCTCGACGTAAATCTCGAGATGCAGTTCGCCCATGCCGGAGATGATGGTCTCCTCAGACTCCTCGTCGACGTGCAGACGGAAGGTGGGGTCCTCGCGCTGGAAGCGGTTCATGGCCTTGGAGAAGTTGTCGGCGTCGCTGGTGCGCTTGGGCTTGATGGACAGCGACATGACGGCGTCGGGGACGAACATGGAGGACATGGTGTAGGGCAGGTTTCCGTCGGTGAAGGTGTCGCCGGAGGCGCAGTCGACGCCGAAGACGGCGCAGATCTCGCCGGCGCCGATCTCGTTGACGTCCTCCATCTCATTGGAGTGCATGCGGACGATGCGGGGGATGCGGACCTTCTTGTCGGTGCGGGAGTTGAACAGGTAGGATCCCTTGCGGAGCTTGCCCTGGTAGACGCGGATGTAGGTGAGCTGGCCGTAGTTGTTCTCCTCGAGCTTGAAGGCGAGACCGACGAAGGGGAGCGAGTTGTAGGGCACCAGCTTGACCTCGGTCTCGTCGCGCTTCCTGTCCAGAGCCTTGTTCTCGACCTCGGCGGGGTTGGGCAGGTAGTCACAGACGGCGTCGAGGACGGTTTGGATACCCTTGTCGGCAAGGGCGGAACCCATCATGACGGGGGAGAACTTCAGGGCGATGGTAGAACGGCGGATGGCGGCCTTGATCTGGGGAATGGTCGGGGTCTGCTCCTCGAGGAAGATCTCGGCAATCTCGTCGTCGACGTCGGCAAGCTTCTCGATGAGTTCCTGGCGCTTCTCCTCGACAATGTCCGCGTAGCCGTTGGGGACCTCGGCGACCTTGACCTGGGTGCCACGGGGGCCCTCGAAGTAGTAAGCCTTCTTCTCGATGATGTCAATGACGCCCTGGAACTCGTTCTCGGCACCGATGGGGACCTGGATCGCGGCGGCGGGAATCTTGAGCTTCTTGTTGATCTGCTCGACGGCCTTCCAGGGGTTGGCACCCATGCGGTCCATCTTGTTCACAAAGCTGATGCGGGGGACGTTGTAGCGCTTCATCTGACGGTCGACGGTGATGGTCTGGGACTGGACACCGCTGACGGCGCAGAGAATCATGACGGCACCGTCGAGAACACGCAGGGCGCGCTCGACCTCGATGGTGAAGTCAATGTGACCGGGGGTATCGATGATGTTGATGTGGTATTTTTCCTCTTTTCCGTTTTCCGTTTTAGTCCAGTCGGCGAAGGTGGCCGCAGACTGGATGGTGATGCCTTTTTCTCTCTCGAGATCCATGGAGTCCATCTTGGCGCCGACGGAGTCCTTGCCGCGGACCTCGTGGATAGCCTTGATCTTGCCAGAGTAGAAGAGGACTCGCTCGGTACATGTCGTCTTTCCGGAGTCGATGTGGGCGGCGATACCGATGTTGCGCACGCGGGAGAGACGCTGGGCCTCCTCGGGGCTCATCTTGGCGGCGACGACCTCGGGGGTCAGGGCGGCGGCGTTCTCCTGGGCCAGCTTCAGGGCCTCATCGGCGGCGGACCGGACGCGGGAGGTCGTGGAGAACGCACGCCTCGCGAGCTTCCATGGTGCCGGGGTCGCTTGGGTGGTGGTGGCGGCAGCAGCAGCCTTTACGTTGACGGCGATGCTGAAGGGCCGACTCGAAGGCTTTGCGCCTGTAAAGAGGCCGCCATTCGGCACTCTGACGGCCCTGGGAGCCCTCATCGTGACCAAAAGCGTATGCGGCGTATACAGAAGGGCAAGTATGGAGTAGGTAGAACTACGAAAAGAGGGAGATGGGACCCATTGGAGACAGGATGGTCTGATAGCGCACTTTTTTTTGCACTCCCACACAATGCATGCGAAACTTTTTTTGCAGGGGTCCGAATTCGCGCCGGCCGCGACGGCACGTGTTTACGTGGAGAAGTGGGGCATTTCCGGAGCTGGACGAATGGCTGCTGCGGGATTACGCCGGCCGATTCAACGGTGACGGGTCGGGCATTTGTTGCATTCACAATTGGCATTCCTTTCTTTCAATGATTGCCTTTTAAATTTCGACGTTTCCCGGTTACGAAAGATTGGCCTCGACGTACTTCTCGAACTTCTCTAGGGCTTCCTTGAGTACCTCCGTGTGGCACACATAGCCAATCCGGACGTAGCCTGGGAAGTCCTTTCCGTCTCCGAAGCATTTCGAACCAGGTACGAAGAACACCTTCGTTTTGTTGAGAACGTCCAAGCAAAACTTTACATCATCTACCGGCTTTCCAACATTGGAGAATTGGACGAATGCCGTGGTTCCCGCCTTTGGCTTGACCCAAGAGCAGACGTTCTTGTGCTTTTCGATGAAGGCTTCTAGCAACGCCTTGTTCGTGTTAGCGAGCGCAACGTTACGCTTTAGCAATGGCTTCCAGACTGGCTGCGAAAGGGCGTAGGATGCGACCTGATCATCTATCTGGGAGACGCTGATGGTGGTGTAGTCTCTTGCTGAAGCGATTGCCTGGATGATGCCCTTGTCTTTTGATGCGATCCAGCCGATCCGGATGCCAGCCAACGCATAAGACTTGGACATGGAACCTGTGACGATAACCTTTTCGTAGCCAAAGGTGGTGACAGGAGGCGGTACTTCGGAGCCATCCTCGAAGAAGTTGTGAAACAGCGGGCGGTAAACCTCGTCTGAAAAGAGGATGAGGTTGTGAGCTTTGGCGAAGGCGATGATGTCCTTGAGCGCTGTTGTGGGGATCGGTGCTCCAGTGGGGTTATTTGGGTTGTTGATGATGATCATCTGCAATACTGTTAGTCAACACAATCGCATAGAGGACGAGAGGGAGGAATGCCTTTGTGTTCGACTTGACGAGACTTTCAAGTTCTTTGACATCGGGGACAAAGCCATTCTCCTTCTTCAGTCTCCATAGTGAGACATCCGCGCCCAGACTCTCGGGAACGCCATAGAGCTGTTGATACGTAGGATAAACGCAGATGACGTGGTCGCCGGGGTTGACGAGAGTGTAGAGCAACAGGAAATTGGCCCCGATAGCGCCTTGAGTGATGAGAACATCGTCCTGTTCAAGAATGCTTCTTGCGCCCGAACCGTCACTGCCGCACAGTTCGGCAACTCGTTGACGGAGGGGATCAGAGCCGCGGATGGGTCCGTAGACGAGCTTGGTGGAGAAGTCGATCGGGCCTGGAGCGCTCTTGTCCTCGGAGAGTCCCATCAACTCATCCACTGAGACGGAGGCGGCACATGTTTCGGCGATGTTGAGGCATCCCGGGGTAGTCTCATACTCGTCCATCCATTGCTCCACCTCGAAAGCCGCAATTCGGACCATGTTGGAGGATTCCGCTGTAGGGACCAAGTGACGACTCGATGGGCAGTGTTGAAGAAGGGTTCGGTAGACGGGCTTACGGCGCAGAATTGAATCGACACAATGCCAAGGCCTTACGGCGAACGAATTCGAGGTCTCAAACAGTTGCTGGCGGTAACTTTGAAGACCGCTTCGACCTTTTAATGTGGGAGTACCTACGTACCGGGTGTTGCGTGTGAATTCCGAGAGCACGGGCGACATGTCAGACACCAGCGCCCTCCCGTAGTCTAATGCATGACAACGACCCGTCAACAGGGCGCCAGGTGCGCATCGGAACCGGCAGCACTAAGAAACCAGCCGGAGGGTCCAGGGGCAGAGAAACAGACGGATCGGTTCCCTTAGGAGAGTTTGGAAATGGGTTTTTAGATCCGAGCCAGGGTTGCATTGGTGCAGCAGCTTGAGCAAGATCAGACTGCGTGGGCTTGGAGCTCTGACCTGCCGGAGTCACTTTCCGGCAGACGTCCAAGCGACTCAAAAGAAAAGTATGGAACGTCGATGGCCGACTTGGATAGATTTTATATTGCCAACCCTTTGTTGAAAGCGGACTACAGACCGCAACTAGGCCTGTAAGCCTCTTTAAAAGCGCCTATGAGTTTGACTGACGTGGAATGCTTGAACGCATGTTTAGAAGCCCACTAGAAACAGCAAACCGGGGAATTCGATTGCCTCGGCTGTGGCTTAGTTAGGCTGTCGCTCACGAGACCAATCCTTTGGCTGTAATGTCGAGTCGTGGCTGAACCAAAAACTGTTTGGTTCGAGAGGGCGGGGGTCCTGGGTGTTGACTATTGTATTCGTTCCAGGGGAGGAGTTGGCTGTGTCGCAGCCAAGACACGCTGTTCTTTTCCACGAGGTACGAATCGTTGACATTGGGGGACAGATGGCCTGCGCAGGACATGTGTGGGCTGAAGATTAGCATGTCAGATGGACTGCGTAATGTCCTGTGCTTGTCTTGTCAACATGTGGCTTACTTTGCGCTTAGGACCGGATTCGCATTGTGAGGTGTCGTTTCAATGGGTAATTCGCCGCCAGATGAGCGGGTAGATGTTAGCAAAAGTGTAATGCTCATGGATCTGGCTCCTGGCGTGTTCCCTGTTCCTAGCTCGCTCTCTCAAAGATACCTTAGGTACCTTACCTTGCAGACAGACGGATTGTTGGGGTTATTCTTAGCGTCAGTCTGCCCGCCGTCCCGTCCAGTGGTTGCCTGAGCTGGCAGCGGAAAACAACGCAACCAAGATCAGGCACCCGAACTCTGTTGCGTTGTGTCGGTTCTTCCATGTGGGAGCACCTGTTGGAGACTTGGAGTCCAGCCACCCCACGGGACGCTGGTGCGTGTTTCCGACAGGCGCAGTGGGGTAGACGTGTCCACTGTGACGCCACCGTACAGTTGTCCAGGTCGCTGTAACTGAGGTCCAGTGTGCGGCGCGTTGCTGGGCGGCGGGACGTGGGACGTCCAGTGGGACGTGGGAGCCAAGCGGGCACGCGGGTTATTATCGGCCGCGTGCACCTCATCCGGTTGTACGTACTCACCTACAACACCCACGACCTAACACCTTCTTGGGAACTTACCCCAGCTTCCTCCTTCAGCAAGGTACCGGCTCCGTCACTCGGCCAGCTTGGACTGCGGTGCCACAAGGTCACAGGTACGTCGACTATCTGCCCATCTACCTACCTGCCGCCTACCTATCTCCCGCTCTCTTCTTCCTGCCACCATAGCCAACCCGAGCCAGAGCTTCTTCTCCATCCGTCGCTCTACTGCTATTCATCCATCACTCCGTTTGCTTACCTCCATGTTTCCTTTTCTCTTCTGACATCGTCTGTTTCCTTTAGTCGCCTTCACCATCGACGATTATCCCAAGCACGCTCTTTCGTCCGCTTATCGGTGCGGCGTCGTCTCTCCGTCGAATCGCCCATCATGGCTCCTCCAAGCCTGAGGAGCCTCCTCATCGGGGCCCTGGCGTGTCTTCCAACACTCGCCGTGGCCCAGCGCAACTATTCCACCGCCGATATGCTGCGAGCTCAGCTGACGCTGCTCGACGATCGTCCAGACAACTGCCCTCCCTGGTGAGTTTCAATCTCGCCTTTTGCGACCTCGTTGAACCCGCTATTGGCACCCCGAACCGCTGTCATGATTGCGACCATGACCCCAAGGCTGACAACATTGCGCGCAGCTTCAACTGTCTCCTCCCCGCCCACAAGTGCACCCAGTTCGCCGGCTGCAATGATTATACAGGCAAATGCAACTGCCCTGAAGGCTTTGGCGGCGATGACTGCCTCGAACCACGTACGCCGCCCACTTGTGAACCGCTTTGTCGCAGAAGCGAGGCGCATCACTGACACCCCCGATAGTTTGCGGTTCCCTCTCCCGTGGCGACAATACCGACAGGCCGCGACGGTCTGGCGACCTTTGCGAATGTGACGACGGCTGGACCGGCATCAACTGCAACGTCTGCACGAGCAACCAGGCGTGTAACGCTCTGATGCCTTCTCAAGAGGGCGGCGTGTGCTACCAGAATGGCGAGGTCATCAACCACAACTACCAGATCTGTGATGTCACCAACAAGAAGATTACCGACCTTCTGGGCGACAAGCGACCTCAGGTTACCTTCACTTGCAAGAAAGAGGAGGGTAACTGTGACTTCCAGTGTAAGTCCGAGCCGAGTCCATGCCCTCCAAGCTCCGAGTTGACAACTGTTGCTAACCATCCTCAGTCTGGGTTGATGAGCGCGAGTCCTTCTACTGCCATTTGACCGAGTGCTCGTCCAAGGCCGACATCAACGAGAGCCAGAACAGCACCGATTACAAGTGCAACAAGATCGAATGCAACTGCATCTCCGAGCGAATGCTTTGTGGAGAGAATGGTTCTGTCGACATTAGCGACTTCCTCGTCGAGGAGATCAAGGGCCCCGCAGAGTTTGAGTGTCTTCAAAAGAATGGAGGGATCAACAACTGCGCGTTTAAAGAGCCCGCGATGGACGATCTCATCCTTCAGCTGATCGGCGACAGCAGCATCCAGCTCACCTGCCGTTCCGGCGAGTGTCTGTATCATACTGAGGTCCCTGGCTACGAGCGCCCCGTCAAGAAGATCAACACTCCACTTATCGCCAGCATCATCGCGGCATGCTCCTTGTTTGTCGTTGCCATCATTCTTCTCACCTGGTATCTGTCTAGAAGGCAGTTCGCTTATGGAGCTATCGCCTTGGATGACTCGGACGACGAGAGCTTGAAGCTCATGACCAACCACAAGCCCGCCTCTTTGTACTTCGAAAATGTTGCCTACGAGCTCAACGGCAAGAGGATTTTGAACAACATCCAAGGCATGGCCCATCCCGGAGAGGTCACCGCCATCATGGGTGCGTCGGGTGCTGGAAAGACTACGTTCCTTGATATCCTAGCTCGGAAGAACAAGCGCGGTAACGTTTCTGGCGACTTCTTCGTCAACGGCGAGAAGGTCAACGACACGGATTACAAGAATGTCATTGGATTCGTCGACCAGGAAGACACGATGCTGCCGACCCTCACGGTGCATGAGACTATCCTGAACAGCGCGCTTCTTCGCCTGCCTCGCAATATGGGCCGAACCGCCAAGGAACAACGCGTCTTTGAAGTCGAGAAGCAACTTGGAATCTACCACATCCGGGATTCGCTGATTGGTTCTGAAGAAGGCAAGGGCCGAGGTATCTCCGGCGGAGAGAAGCGCAGAGTTGGTATCGCCTGTGAACTTGTCACCAGCCCCTCTATTCTGTTCTTGGATGAGCCTACTAGCGGTCTCGATGCCTACAACGCCTTCAACGTCATCGAGTGCCTGGTCACCTTGGCCAAGAACTATAAGCGAACCGTTGTCTTCACGATTCATCAGCCGCGATCCAACATCGTAGCGCTGTTCGACAGATTAATCTTGTTGGCGCGCGGAGGCGCAGTCTACTCTGGCCCCTTTTCGCAGTGCCAGGGTTACTTCGACCGTATCGGATACTCATGCCCTCCTGGTTTCAACATCGCAGACTATCTTGTTGACCTCACGATGCACGCCGGATCTACTACGTCAGAGGATGATGGTACCCTCAACGCGGAAGTAGCCAGCCTGGGACCCAGCAGCACTACTGCCGTCAAGTCTATTGCGAGCATCCCCGGAAGCATTGCCGAAGATAGTGGTGTCGAATCCTCCACTTCGCGCCCCAAGAACAGCCGCCGCGACTCGGTCAAGATTCGCCAGGAGCGGGAGCTCTACACTCGTCGCAAGAACACTGTCGACACTGCGGCGTCCTCCGATGCTGGCGGCGAGGATGTTGGATCTTATAAGCTACAGAACCAACCCGCTGGCTTTGTTCCCACGATCAACATTGAGGATCCCCATGATCTCCCCCCTGCTGCCTACATCGGTACCGATCTCGACATGTTGATCAGATCCTTTACAGAGTCGGATATTGCTGGTTCCACACACGATGAGATCCAGCAGTCGATTTCAGCTGCCCGAGGTGCCAACGGACAGAATGCCAACGGATACAACCCAGAGGGCCCCAACATCAACATCAGTGCCATCGGCAAGGGCTATGCTCGTGTCGGCCTTGGTCGCCAATTCATCATTCTCTCCAACAGAACGTGGAAGAACCTCTACAGAAACCCAATTCTGATGCTGACGCACTACGCCATCGCCATCCTTCTCGCGGTTCTCTCGGGATACCTATTTTACGGCTTGACGGACGACATCCCCGGATTCCAAAACCGCTTGGGACTCTTCTTCTTCCTCTTGGCTCTGTTCGGCTTCAGCACACTCACGAGCTTGAACGTCTTTGCCACCGAGAGACTCTTGTTCGTGCGCGAGCGAGCCAACGGCTACTACCATCCCATCACATACTTTGCGGCCAAGCTTCTGTTCGACATCGTCCCATTGAGAATTATCCCTCCCCTTCTCATGGGTGCCATCATTTACCCAATGACTGGCTTGGTTCCTGAAGCCGGTCATTTCTTCAAGTTCATTCTGGTCCTGGTTCTCTTCAACCTGGCTGCTGCCGCAATCTGCCTGTTCATTGGCATCATCTGCAAGGATGGCGGAGTGGCTAACTTAATTGGCAGCTTGGTTATGCTGTTCAGCTTGCTTTTTGCTGGCCTGCTGCTCAACCACAACGCTATTCCCAAGGCCGCTATCTGGCTCCAGACTCTCTCGATTTTCCACTACGGCTTCGAGTCTCTCATAGTTAACGAAGTCCTCCAACTCACCTTGGTGGACAAGAAATACGGACTAGACATCACTGTCCCTGGAGCAGCTATTCTCAGCTCCTTCGGATTCAACAACGATGCTCTCTGGACCGATGTTATTAGCCTCGGTGTTTTCGGAGTCGTCTTCATCATCCTTGCGTATGCTGCCATGCACATCCTTCTCGTGGAGAAGAGGTAATGAGCCATGCCTGCTGGCGGCAAAGGCACCTTGAGTATACGAGTGTACGATTATGGAGCACCAAGGCCGCCAGCATCAAGAACGTGGCGGCTCCCGTCATTTTCATAGAGATCCCGCAGACACATACAACAGTTTCTTTTTCGACTGGCAAAATCCTGCCAATGTGCATATGGGGTTCTTCGGCGTTGGAGGACATGTACGTCGTGTTAGTTTGATATCGATGGCCTTTTTATAATGCTACAAAGAATCTATGGTAGTACAAGTTGAAAGCACCCGAGATGACTTTGCACCCAGGCGTGACATGACGATGCTGTCCGTTCCAAGCCACCACAATTGAAGATGTGAGATTTTGCAGGGCTAAGACGTAATTTGTGTACCATCGGTCAGCTGTGGCTCCTTCTTAAAAGAGCCCTTGTCCAATCTTGCCTCCGGTCAACTCCTCGGCGACTATCTTCTGTCTCGTGACGGTTCTGCCCCCTTGAGTCTGCTGTGAGTCGATGGCGTTCGACTCTTTCTGGAGCATTTCGTCCAACATGGTCTGCACCGTTGGGGGCGCTCCCCAGACGTCCCAAGCATTCTCCTGGTCCATGACCATAGACTGGCCCTGGCGCTTCCAGAAATCCTCGGCGAACAGCCTGTCCAGCTCATCGTTCAATTCCTCTTCGGTCACGATGAAGTCAGAGGAGTTAATGTACAACTCCATGAGCGCGTCCCGTTTCGCATCGGTCTTCTGCTGGGCGAGGGCGGCGGTGTTGGCCTTGCTCTGCTCGGCGCGCTCGTAACGGTGAGGATCAAGCTCCACAGACATTGTAGCCTTGAGAGATGACAGAACTGAGCTACGGGTGAGACGGTCATCCTCACGCTCGGGGGCCTTGGCTGCGCGCGTGTTGTTAAGTCGACGCTGCCTCGAAGTGGCGGCTATGGCGTCGGCAGTGGTCTTCTTGCGCTGGTAGAGTCCCTTCAGGGCGGTTTGAAGATTCTCGCGACGGCTGTCGGCCATGAGTCGGCGGTGCTCTCGGCGAGAGCCTGGCTCAACAGGCCTCTGGGAGGCTTCGTTCGAGGGTTTTGGGGCCGTTTGTGTGAGGTATTCGGGCTTGACCTTGCGGTCCCCCTCCTTGCGCGGGAAAGGGTCGCGGGGCACGGGGAGGGTTCCCCTCACGACCTTGAGCTTCTGTTCAGAGGACTGAGATTGAGGCGGTACCGGGACCTGGATCCATTCGGGGGATTCGGGAGGCACTTTGAGGTTCGCAGTCGTGGTCGAGAAGGGTCGTGTGAGGTTCATGCTGGATTTGGCGGCGACGGGGAGCCGTGCCAGGCGCGCGCAGGTGCATCGTGATGACATTTTGGCCTAGTCGGCTTCGACCAACTTAATGGCACCGACTATGAGGAGATTGACGTCGCTGGGAATGGAGTCGACTCGCGGCTTAGGGTAAACTGCTGTGGTGGTAGGATCATGGACCTGAGAAATTCTCGATTGTCCCGGGTTTGATAGAGACACACCGGTGACTCGAATGGTGGTGCAGATGGGTGGTCGCTCTGCGTCTGTCAGCAGGTGGGAAGCACCGACAGCAAATCACACCCAGGTGTGAATGTGCCATTCTCAGAGGGGAGAGCTGAGCTGGAGTTTTGATTGGCTTGTCGGGGTACGGCGTGTGCTCGACCCGAAGTCTCCAAAAATTTCAGCAACTCCACTAAAAAAATCCCAGGACCCCACCAGTGCGCAGAGAACTTCTTCTTTTGCGCGAGCTCCAACCTCCCTCTCTCAATTTTCCTTTACAACTCACCGACTTCAACTTCTGCCCAGTCTTCCTCCCTCTTCTCTTTCAATTTTACGACTGGGCGAGTTCGCGGTCACAAGAAGATGGGAACCGGCAAGAAGGAGGCGAACCGAAAGGTTCGCCAGGGCAAGACCGGCGATGGCATGGGCAATGTCAAGACCAAGGGCGAAAATTTCTATCGGTAAGCCTGCCCGCCTTCCTGCTTCAGGAACATGGATTCTTGCCCCATTGGACGCGTCCCTAACATTTCTTTGCAGCTCTGCCAAGAGGGTGCGTCAATTGAATATCCTCAAGGATGGCAAGGCCCAGCGCAATGCCGACGGTGAGATCACCAAGGCCGCGTCGTTCCAGAGCCGCGAAGTTCCCAACGCCCGGATCGAGCCCAACCGCAAGTGGTTCAACAACACCCGCGTCATCTCTCAAGAGAGCTTGACAGCGTTTCGCAGTGCCATGGCGGAGAAGGCTGCCGACCCTTATTCGGTCCTCCTGAAGAGCAACAAGCTTCCCATGTCTCTCATCAAGGAGGGCGAGACCAACGGCCTCAAGAAGCACCAGGCCAAGATGACGATCGAGACTTCGTCTTTCGGCAGCACCTTTGGCCCCAAAGCGCAGAGGAAGCGTGTCAAGATCAGCTCGGGCACCATCACGGACTTGATGGACGACGCGGACAAGAGCTTGGACACCTACAACGAGCGCCTCGAGCAGGCCAAGCTGCTCAGTGGAAACTCGGGACCTTCGGCGGACGGCGAGGACGAGAGTCACGTTACCATGTCGATCGAGCCCATTTTCAACAAGGGACAGAGCAAGCGTATCTGGAACGAGTTGTACCGCGTATTAGATTCTTCCGACGTCGTCATCCACGTCCTCGACGCTCGCGACCCCCTGGGCACGCGCTGCAAGAGTGTCGAGAAATACCTTTCAGAGGAGGCTCCTCACAAGCACCTCATCTTCGTCTTGAATAAGACTGACTTGGTGCCTACCAGCGTAGCTGTAAGTTTGCACATTTCTCTTCTCATATCTTTCCTTCAGACCCCAGTCGTTTTGTCAGGAATCCTTCCGCACTTCGGTGCCCTCAATGGAAGGTTCTCCGTTACACGCTGGGAATATCAAGGGTCGTCTCGCTGTCCTGGTCCTTGGATCAGGGCTGATGGGGTCCGTTTTGGATTTCCCATCATGAGACGAAATTGCATCACTTTGAGTTGAACTCTGCTAGTGCTCTTCCGAGCCTCGATATGGCGGTTTTCTTAGTAGCGAAGCATACATATCACACATGACTGTGTCGTTTGTTTGTTTTCTGAAGCAGAAGCTAACTGGACACAGGCTCGTTGGGTGCGATATTTCTCCAAGATCAGGCCAACGCTCGCCATGCACTCTAGCATCACCAACCCCTTCGGCAAGGGAAGCTTGATTGAGCTGCTCAGACAGTACGCTAAGCTCCACAGCGAGCGCAAGCAGATCTCTGTCGGACTCATCGGCTACCCCAACGTCGGCAAGAGCAGTATTGTCAACACCTTGAGGAAGAAGAAGGTCGCCACTGTTGCGCCAATCCCTGGAGAGACTAAGGTCTGGCAGTACATCACTCTCACCAAGAAGATCTGTAAGTCACCTTCACCTTTTCCGATGTCAACGTATACGAGCTAACACACTCAGACCTCATTGACTGTCCTGGTATTGTCCCGCCTTCTCAGACGGACACGCCTCAGGACCTGCTCCTGCGTGGTGTTGTGCGTGTCGAGAACGTTGAGCACCCAGAACAGTACATCCCAGCCGTCCTCGCCAAGGTGAAGACTCACCACATGGAGAGGACGTACGAACTAAAGGGCTGGAAGAATCACATCGAGTTCCTGGAGATGATCGCCCGAAAGAGCGGTCGTCTTCTTCGTAAGGGAGAGCCCGACGTGGACGGTGTTGCCAAGATGATCCTAAACGATTTCATGCGCGGCAAGATTCCCTGGTTTACTCCCGCGCCGGTGGATGAGGATGCCGAGACGGGTGAGGCCGTGGAGGGTCGCGGCGGCAGACTCGGAGAGATGCCCCTGAAGCGCAAGCGGGATGACGCTGAGAGCATGCCTGATACCTCAATGGGCCCTTCCACCGTCGCTGGTGACAGTGATGAGGAGGAAGAGGATGATGAGTTTGAGGGTTTCGGATCCGAAGACGGTAAGGCCGAGGGCGACAAGTCCTTAGCCGAGGCGTCTGAAGACGCCAGTGAAGCCTCGGACGATATGATCCCGCTGGATGCTGACTCTAATGACGACTCCGCAAGTGACAGTGAGGGTGGTGACGGAGCTGCCTCGGACACGAGCTACAACACCTCGGTCCGTGCGATCTCGGATCGCGCCAGTACTAGGAGTACCAGGAGCAGCACCGCTGCCAAGAGGAGAAAGACATGAGGCTGTCTGAAAAGCTAGATGATGTTGATCCGTCGCGACGCCGAAGTTTCGGCAACGTCGCCAGCTCGGGTAGGGAAACAGTCCAATCATCGTCGATCGGGCCGACTCAGGGACTTCAGATCCTAAAGTTCAGCGCCCGCCAGCGTGCGGTCACCGCACTGTTTGGTATGAGATCACAGGGCAACGGCAGCCGTTACAAACCTGATTGCGGCCTAAACATGTCCCCCGTTTCGATGTTGGGCGACCCGAATGCGGCTCTTCCGGAGAACCGCAAAACCCCTACTTCCCTGTTCCTCCCACCAGCCTGGCACGGGCTTTCAGCCGCAAGGTGTTTGTTCCGAGGCTCCGCACGCACGCGTCTGGGGAAGAGCTGAGCTTTGAAGTGTGTTTAACCGTATGATACCCATGTCTTGTCGCAATCGAAACGCAAACGAGGTTTTGCCCGTGGAACAAGGTCCCATTTTGTGATTCGAGGAAACGAAACCTCGCCTGCCCTCGTACCTGCACCGCGGGAGACGACTCAGTGTCTCGCAAGGGAAGAAAAACAAAGATGTCAAGAGTTAGAGAAAGATACACACACACATACACAATGACTCTCGTTCATCAGTCAAGAGAATAGAAACGATTCGTTCGATGCAAACTTTGTTTCTCTCCGGTTCCCTCCCCATGTTTCTTGTTTTGACCTTGGCCGTTCGCTTCACCGCCGCATCTTGCCGCGTAGTCCCTGGAAAGATCGGGCGACGGAGAAGCGAAGATGAGGGGATGGAAAGAAGAGGGGTGATTCGAATGGCAAGGTTTTGAGTTCTTGTCAGGACTAAGCAAGAGAGTTTTTCCTTCTTCCTTTTAATCCTCCGAGTTTTATTCCTTGGCCCAATCGAACCAAGTCGTCGGAAAAGTCACCGCCTTTGGTGGTTGTTTCTGCGTGGTTCGCCAGTTCGTGATTCTAACTTCTCGCACCCCCTTTTTTCCAGCCGAGATGTCATCTCGATCTGGCTCCATCTGAAGTTCCTAAGCTTGATCTTTTATGATCTCCCTCGCTTCTAAGAGGCGGCAGAAAAAAAGACAGGAAGGGCCAATTGCCTTTGAGTCTCCACGTGGATGCCGTATCCGATGTTTGTACGAATGCCGTATGTGGTTCATGAAATCATGTTTACCCAGGCCTCCTTCAGGCCTCCTCCTCAGGCCCCCTGTTGGTTGTTCTCTCTGCCCACCCACACCCACACCACACACACCCCTCTTTGTTGAATGACTCTCTCATGATGTTGACATCGTCGTCGGACATCATCAGACCCCCGCCAACCCCTCCCCCTCACGACCCCCTCGTCCCCTTTTCCGCTCCGGCCAGACTTTTTCTGCTCTCGCCCGGCTAGTCAGTTGACGGCCGCCTCACGCTGTGATTCGCGTTTCCCCTCTCTCCGATGTCGTTTCCCAAGCTTTCGAGGTGGTTCGAAGAGAAAAGCCTAAAAAAGATAAGAAGACTTCGACCGTCGTCCATCGACGTAGTGCTTGTCGTCGCCCCCTTTCCCCTTTCTCCACGACAGCATTCGCTTTTTTTCGTGTTGAGAAGACAAGAAATTCTTCCTCACCTTACCCATCCCGACAGTAAACTCCTTTCCCCCAAGGGCGTACTCCCCTGACGGGCCGTGTGACGTTCGTTTGTCACCCATTTTCTAATTTGTATTATACCACTCAAAAGTTGTACATCCTTCGAGAGAGGACAGGAAGATGCGTCTGTCGGTAATCACTGTCGTTTCCCTGGCTACGAGCTCCCTCGCTGTCTCCCTCGGTAGCAGAGACGACCCCAATGCCTTGGCTGCCGAACATGGCCGCGGCCGTGGAGAAGGCTGCCGCGCTGGCGAACGCCCAGGCGGCGGCGGTAGTGGTGGGATGAAGAGGGACAATGCGAACCCTCAGATCGACAACCACTTCCCGGGAGGTGGTCATGGCGGTGGTAAGGGCCCCAAGGACTGCGACAAGCCGAAGCCGATGCCACCGGGCCCGGACAAGCCTGGAGCTAGCGACGCGCCCATGCCGATGCCGATGCCTATGCCTATGCCGCCGCCGGGAGGAGGTGACAAGCCTAAGCCGATGCCCCCGGGTGGTGAAAACCCCCCGAAAACGCCACCCGGACCTGACAAGCCTGGATCAAGCGACAAGCCTATGCCGATGCCCCCGGGTGGTGAAAACCCCCCGAAGACGCCACCTGGACCTGACAAGCCCGGAGCCAGCGACAAGCCTAAGCCGATGCCACCGCCAGGCGGACCTGACAAGCCAGGACCTGATAAGCCAGGAGCCAGCGACAAGCCTAAACCGCCCCCTGGCCCAGGAGGCGGCGGTGGTGGAGGCGGAAAGGGGGGTGACGATTGCAAGGGCGGGCGTCTGAGAGATTGCAAGTCGTTCAAGTTCATGGCGAAGGGTTCCGTTTCCGGCTCTATCGGCCAGTTGGACAGCGGACAGCTCAGGATCGGGCTTGAACCGGCGACCATGCATATGGAAAAGGGGGAGGTCAACGATGACAAGAAGCGAGGCTGCTGGTGGACTCGTAAGTGATTCAGATTGCTGCGACTTGGAACTATGATAACTGACTGTGATGGCTTAGCTCCTACCGAGACTCTGCAGTGCGACGTTGGCCAGAAGCCCGACTCTGGGTTTTCGGTTGGCTGCGACGGACAGATCACGTTCAAGAACCAGACCAAGTTCTTCCAGTGTGAGGCCGAGCAGCAGCAGTACAATGTGTACAAGAAGGCTGACCAGGGTGCGAAATGCGCTGAGGTTATGCTATTTGCGGATGGTTGCCGTGAAGGAGGCGGTGGTGGTGGAGGAGGAGGAGAAGGTGGAGGAAAGGGCGGTGATAAGCCCGGTGAAGGAGGCGGAAAGGGCGGTGACAAGCCCGGCGAAGGAGGAGGGAAGGGTGGTGATAAGCCTGGCGAAGGCGGCGGCAAGGGTGGTGACAAGCCGGGCGGCGGCAAAGGAAATCCTTCTCCTCCGAACAACGGCACGGGTATGCCGGGCAACGGAAATCCGCCCTCAATGCCGCCTGCGAAGCCTCCCAAGTCTAGATTCAGGTTTTTGCGGCGTCTGTGAGAGTTCACATGCAGACGGGATCTGTGGTGACGCCCTTTCGGGTGATCGCAGGTTGCCTGCCGCGAGGGATTCGGGATGGCTTCGGGACTGGATGCTGAAGCCTTGGACGGGTGCTCCCTTCGGTCATGGATGCAGGATATCTATGTGTCTTGTCTGGACTGTGCGAGGGTTCCAGGTCGAGTAATGTAAGAGATGTAAATGAAGCCTCAAGAAACGCAAGAGGCAACCACAAATTAAGTATTGAATATATAAGATTAGATATCGCAGTTCCACTTGATTTGCACCGTTAGGTGGCGGTTTTGCTTGTGCACTTGGGGTACTGCAGGTAGAGAGAGGTAAAGGGCAGTGTCAACAGAGAAACGAACCTGGTCTGATTCGAGGTTTCTTGATCAGGTCGTCGACAGGCTGTGTGGAAAGAACATGCTCATCACCTCAAAGGAAGCAACGACGAAGAGCACCTTCCCAAGACTGCCTGCCTTTCAGACCCACACCAAGGTTGTAAACAAACGTCTTGTTCACCACGTGCCCGAGACTAGCAACCGCAAAACGTGCGACTCGACAGTATCCTTTTGTGTCGAGGCACCCTTTTCTGGAGCTTCCCACCCTCGACTTCCACCACCCTCGTTTTTCTCCATAACGACACTTCTGTGTACATATCACGACCGACGTTGATAGTCTCGTTCGGTTCGATCTTCATTACACCACCTTGGTTATTCGGCTCGCGACATTCCACTGGGCAGTATTCGGGCACTATTCTATCCGCCTTGAGTCGTTTTCTAAGCAGTCGTACGCATGGCCCCGACTAAGGCAGCTGAAGAAGGAATACGGAATCTTGTCGAACGTGTCTCATCACGAACCTCGACATCGCCCCGCCCTGCCGAACCTCAAATGCAGCGCCGCGCCGACCAAGTCCACAACCGCCTGACGATGTCGAACTCCCGCGCCGAAAACGCCATGCAGCAACGTGCTTCCGATATTCGAGACAACATGGAGCTTCCTCGTCTGAAGCGTTCCTACGATCAAATGAGCGATTCGAGCCCCCATCCCGTCTCCCCAGGTCCTGCCTTCCCGAGCGACCCCCTTGATCTGAACTTGGACGGCGCGTCTATGGCTTCCTACATGTCCCAGATGGAATATTCTCGTTAGTCTCATATCAAATACTCGTCCGGGTATTTACTAACAATTGAAAGCCAACGTGTCGCACTTCAGCCCCTCTGGTCGTCCGACGCAGAATCCGATGGTGGCCGCCCTCTCGTCCGGAAACATGCCCCGCATGCAACTTCGTAAGAACACAACCTTGCGCCCCGAAGGTCACCAAGATTCTTTCTAACCTGTTCATGTAGACACCGATGGGAACAACCGAGCCAGCCTTGTTCCATCCAGCAGTCCGCCGGGATACCGTCATTCAAGTAGCATACCGTCGACACCTCGCCGCCCTTCGTCCCTCCGAAAGGTCGCATTCCCGACCTCTGATGGCACCTCTAACACGATGTCTAGCAACAGATCTAGCAGCACAATCACTCCTTCCCCAAGCCGATACGCTCCTGGCGCTGTGATGAGCAGCAGCCCAATTCGAGAGATGAAGCTGGCTGATCCCTTCAGGCCCACCAAGGAGTCCGACGCTCAACTGCAGATGATGATGTTGCACCCCCAGCCCATTAGCGAGCATCAGAGCATGGTTAGTCGCCAGGTCGAGAAAGCGCGCGAGCTAGCAAAGAACGGTCACAAGGGCCCCTTCCAGGTCGGCCGTCACTTCTGCCTGATCGATCCTTACAATGGCGAGCCCATCCAGATTGCCGTCATGAAAGCTGACGGCACGGGCAATGTCATCTACAAGGACAAGTTCGGACGGGAAGTCTCCAAGATCTCGCCTTCAGGCAACGGAGAGCCGATGCCGGGTAAGAGAGGAGAGTTCCTTGGCTTCAAAGAAGACTTTGGCGCCTCACACCTCTTCGGCCCCGCATAGGACACGGCCATGCCGAAGCAGGCGGAGGAAGAGATCAGCCCCTGGAGCAAAACTGGGAAAGACGCGTGGATGGGAGTTAAGACGGCTGAGTTTGAAGACAAGGTTGAAGAGGAGTTGCTCCAACACCAGCCGCTCCCCACCCAGTTGGGACCGACCCCGGCTTGGCTGAGGGAAGCAAACGAGATTCTGGGCATCGAGGAGGATGGAGATCCCTTTTCGACTCTATACGACGAACATCCCGGCATCCAGATCTAAGGTTTCTGCGGTTTACCACTTTCTTCGAGCGAACCTTGGGTGCGGACTTGGGCAGTTGATTGTTGGTTTAGACCTATCCAGCTTTGGTAATACCCCGACGGCATTTGGGCGTTGTGTTGGCTTGTACTCGCGATTTGGACTCGGGCGATTTTATCTGATGCCTTGGAGTTTTGGCAGACGGATTTGGGGACATTGCCAGTTTTCAGAGCTAATGAGGGTGTGTATGAGATGTATAAAAGGGTAGAAAAGACTATGTGCTTTATTACTATCGCTCTGTTCATCTGGCTCATCTACGGCCGGCAGAGGTTTTCAGCAACCTCTCAACCTCGGAAGTGATGTCAACCAATGGGAAGCTCGTTCTGTTTCCTGCGGTTGAGCCGGAGACAGGAGGGTCTGCGAAGAACTCCTCCACCATGAAGAGGTTGTCCCCAATCTGTACCGGAGCCGTGACGATTCCGCCCTGGGCTGCTGTGGAGTTGTTGGGAACAGTGCCCAAATGCTCAGCTGATTTCCAGGACCCATCTTTAGACCGCAGCACGGTGATGCCCTTGAGGTTCTCTGCAATGAGTAGGACCTTGCCGTCATATCTCGGCGGCAGGTATATCGCATCCGTGCTGTCGAGGCTGACCTCGGGCGTTCTCGGGACCAGCTCGGGCTTTCCCTTGTCGTCCTTCATATTGAAGCGGTAAATCTGGCGGTCCTCGTTGTTGTTCGCCAAGAGGATATCCCCGGTCGCCGCGAGCCCGGAAAAGCCCATCTTGGTGTGGTTGATCTGCTGCGGGAGGAACCAGGGGTCGACGGCGGACCCCTGGGGGTCGACTTTCATGATGGTCCCGGGGAACGAGCCGACGACGTACGTGTTCCCGCGCGGGTCATGCTCGATGTCCTGGAAGCCGCCGTACTGGCCCTTTGTCACGGCGGTGATGTTCTTGTTCCAGAGGACCTGCTTCTTGGCGGGGTCGTACTTGATGATGAAGTTGTCGCCCGAGATGTCCTGGCCGGCGATGTTGAAGGCGGCGGCCGCGTCGACGACCACGGAGACGAGCTTGGTACGCTGGTCGACTTGGACGCCGCCGATGTGGAGGGCCGGGTTGTGCGTGATGCCGTCGAAGGTGAGAATGTCCACCACCGAGTCCTTGTACGGGTCGTACACGGCTACGCTGGCGTTGAACAAGGACCTGGGACGGCTTTAGTGCGTGAGGTGTGTAAGAGGGGTCAGGCTCGCGTACCCAAAGTAGACGATGCAGTTGTTAACGTCCCAGTCCGCATTTTCGGGGTATAACTGGTACTGCTGGATTGTAAAGCTGCCTTTGGTGAACGGGGGACAGGCCTTGGAAGGGTTCGGGGCCGCTTCTACGAGGACGATGGAGGAAATCAAGGCTAGGAGGAGGTAACCGCACGGGTGATGCTGAATGGAAAACATCACGACGGAACAAACAATCAACAGATTGAAAGAACGAAAACGGCCGAACGAACTCGCTGGAGACTGTCGAGATGTGACCTCAGGAAGGGGGGTCGTCCACCTATGTATATACCCCATTTGCAAAGATGAACTCAGCGTCTCACATTAAGGAAGGCGCCAGGATTCAAGCTGGACGTCCAGCCGGATGCCTGTACAACAAATGCTGCCGTTCCTACGGTTTCCTCGGGACCCATGTAATGTGCCTGAAAACAAAAAGTGGCAAGATCAGCAATCCTCGAGGATTCCATGACCGGTAAGGTGGTGCTCGGGATGGGATTCCGAATGGACGGGGAAGCCATGGCCAACGCAGGGAGATTACCTGGGCATGGTCCCCGGGCAATAGAACCGGCAGTTAATAAATGGGGTGTCCGGGCTCTGGAATGACAGGTTTGCGTGAGATGTTCCGTGTTCGTGGGGTATTGGATGAGAGACACGGTCGGCGCTTGGGGCAGGGGATTGCTTGTTGCGTGGGTTGTGGTGGACAGGCTCGTCGGCGATGTTTTTGTGGGTATTATTTATAGACGATGATAGTCACCTTTCGAAAGGAGAGGACATGCCGAAAAGAGGAATTCTTCTAGAGAAGGAAAGATGACGATATCATGTCATCTTTTGTCAGTAGCTTGCTGAACCGTGTGCCTCTGTTGCCAAGTGTGTAAGCGTCACCAAGTTCCCCTAACCCATCAAAAGTTCCCGAGGCTGCCAGGCTGAAGTACGGCAGAAGATTGTCGTGGGATCTCGACAGACAGCAGAAGCCTGAAGGTTTGCCATACGGCAGGGATCCCGTGCTGGCGAAGGTTCAACGGCAGGTTCCAAGCCAATGGCACGACTGCCGAGTTGTCGTCGCAACGTGGAAACAGGGGCCTAGTGGCCCGAAAGTGCTTGCTTACGCTGTTTTCAGCGGCTTGGCAGCAAATGACTTGCATGTCCACTGGTGTTTGACAGGGAGATATGAAGCTGTGAATTTTTGTTTCGCGAAGTTGGAGATGGATGAGTGGAGGGTGAGTGAGGTGTGCTGTGTTCCTCGTCGAAATGGAACGTTGAAAAGAAGGGCCCCACTTGGCGCTTCTGTTAAGCTTTTGTTCATCTTCGCTAAACTGACCGAAAGAGGGAGGACGAGGGCGCTATTGGCGCTAAGATACCGGGCCGCGGGGTTAGTTACAGTGCTGAGTCCTCCATCCTTCCATCCCCCGACCCAACTCGACCCTTTCGATCCTCACGTCAGACCATCTCATCCAACCTCGTCTATTTAATTCATCTATTAACCCTTTCTCCCCAACATCGTTCTGTCCCAACCCAAGATCGCCATAACCCGCGAACCATCGTGATGACTCAAACCCCGGTCAGCGAGAAAAACTCTACTCACCAACAGTATCTCCTGTCTCCCCCAATAGGCTAGCTCAGCTCCCGTCCTTCGGGTGGCCGTTACGTTTAGCACTCGACATCGCTCACTAATATCTCACCAAGACGTTTGGTTCAGCCCTTCGAGGCCTGGTGCTTCAGATGAGGTATGCATGCCTTCCGAATGCGAGAATGTCGTATCGGCCCAAAAGTCCCTTGTGGCCTTTCTGATCTAGACTCTGACTGTGGTCCACAACACCGAGAATGGCAGTGTTTCATTGCGAACCTTGGCTGCATGGCTGGTGCTCTTCCACCTCGGACTCTCGAACACCAACATAGCTCTCCCATTGCAGCACAGGCCGCGGCGCGCCTCAGCCGGCATCTTTTCTTCACTCGAAAACGTGGTTATCGGGCACATCAGCAAACAAACCGTCTTGGCGTTTACATTCTTTGCTACACTCAACCAGTGTTCCTTCGGTTCGCTTGCCGGCTTTCGAGCATTGACTGATTCTGTAGCACATGCCACTCAGACATGGGAAAGCTTACATGGCCGGTTGGAATCCTTCCGCACGCACCGGCAAACATCATTTGTCAAAAATGCGTCCCCCTTACACCACAGACCTTGAGCTATCCTGCCGTCCTGAATGGTCCATCAGCCAGGCACAGATTGGACGGCCCGTCCCACGCAAGATGTGGCGCACATTTGAAGCGAAATGCCACAGTCTAAATCCTCCACACACCGAGGCAGAGAAACTGTTCGTCCTGTTCGTATCACGCAGTCCGATAACGCGCTACTGATGTACGATTTTGCCTCTTGTCTTATCTTGGCTTTACGAGTCCGACGTACAGCAGCATAGCATGGGCTTATGCGGGCTGACTGGCTGAAAAAGAAGAATATGCAACGTCAATCTTAGCACCGCGCCATCGCACAGTCTGCGTCTTGGCCACTAGGGATGAAGTGTCTGATATCTTCATCCCAAGACATGGCGCTACACGATGCTACGTTGGCATTGCTCAAGCAGATAGCCCGTTGCTTCAAATAATACATATTCCGTCTGTTCTTCCTCTTTTCTCGCGTCCCGTGCGGGCTGCCACACTGGGGTTTCCGGCTTGCCATATCTGCTGTAACCCTTGATTGTCCACACCCCGTCTTCCCTCCTTAAGTGTGTGCATCGTGGCGGCTCACACACCGCTTCGCAGACGACTCGAGTTAACCGCACCAGATCCGCTTGGAAGCGCATCTACGTGAGAAATTTTACAACGATGCGAGAAGAAGTACGAAACAGAATCGAGGAGCCAGGGACCTCCGACGACGAAACCGTCGTCGTCATCCAAGATGGCGTCGCCCTGAACGCTGCAGGCCACAGGGACCAGCTATCGCGCCAGTACAGCCTTCTGGGACTTGCCAGCATGGCCCTTACCGTGGACAACGCCTGGGTCGCATTGGGCTCGTCGATTTCGGTCTCTATTCGTGAGTCCACGCTCAGTCTCGCAGGTTAAATGTCCGTAACGAACCGGGATTGGTCTAGTCAACGGTGGCCCACCCGGCATCATTTACGGCCTCCTTGTCGCCGTCATCTACTACTCCCTCATCGGATTGAGTCTGTCAGAGGTTTGTATTTGCCACTATTATCCCTTGTTTTGAACACATCGTGAGCTGCAACTGATGCAACGTCAAGCTTGCCTCTTCGGTCCCGACCGCCGGCGGCGTCTACCACTGGGCCACCATCGCAGGAGGCACTCGATGGGGACGAATATTAGGTTTCTTCACCGGATGTACGTCGGTCTGCTGCATCGCATCACGCGAAGCAAGCAATAATCACTTACATGTAACCAGGGATCAACTTCTACGGCTGGATATTCGCCCTGGCGTCGCTCATGCAGATCTCGAGCAACGTCGCCGTGAGCATGTACGCGGTCTACCACCTCGACACCTACGTCAGCCAGCCATACCACGTCTTCATCGGGTACCTCCTGATCCTATGGGGCTCCGCGTTCTTCATCGTCTTCGTCAACAAGTACGCGCCGCATATCCAGCATGTGGGCACCTTCTTCGTTATCGTCGGCGGCATTGTGACCATCATCGTCCTGGCGGCAATGCCGAAGCGACACGCGACCAACCACTTTGTGTGGTCCTCTTTCAACGAGAATAACGCCACCGGCTGGTCGGGCGGGGTCGCGTTTCTCCTGGGCGTCCTCAACGGCGCCTTTACGATCGGGACTCCTGACTCGGTTACGCATATGGCGGAGGAGATGGGCCATCCCAGGAAGGACCTGCCCAAAGCAATCATGTTGCAGATCACTCTGGGGTTCGTCTGTAAGTCTTTACCCTCATCACATCAGAAGACAAGTGTTGGTTGACTTGTTTGACAGATGCCTTTTGTTTCGCCGTTGCCCTGTCGTACGCCATTACAGACATCACCGCCCTCCAGGGTGGCTTCAACACCTTTCCGTTGACCAACATCTACGTACAAGCAACGGCCGGGGACAACGGCGTGCGCAACCCGGGCGCAGCTTTCGGGCTTCTGTTCATCATGCTCATCTGCACCTTGACCTGTTGCGTGGGTCTGACGTTGACTGTAAGCAAAAAGTGCCGGTTTACCTTTGACTGGGGCAAACAACTCGCCGTCTGAGTCGCGCCAACGACTAATCAACTCACAAAGGTTTCGAGAACCTACTGGGCACTGGCCAGAGATAACGCGGTGCCGCTGTCAGCTCTGTTCGGCCGAGTAAACGAGCGTCTCAGCTGTCCCGTCTGGTCAACCCTGTTCGTCTGTAAGTCAGGTCCAAGTCTTACACCGTCCCGGTGCTCATTTTTGATTAACGTCCAATCCAGGCGTGCTTGCTACCGGGATAGGTGCCATTCCTCTTGGCAGTTCGACAGCTTTTCTCGCCATAGCTGGATCGTTTGTCGTTCTGACGACCATATCCTACGCCATCCCCTTCGCAGCAAACATGCTGTCGGGGCGGAAGTATTTCCCCAAGGGGCCGTTTCACCTAGGACGAGCGGGGTACGCAGTCAACGGCCTGGCCGTTCTATTCATCGTGTTGTTTGATGTTCTTTTCTGCTTTCGTAAGTCTGCGTCCGTGATGTTTCCGTGGGGTTTCCCGGGCAATCAGGCTGACCTACTGCCGGCAGCCTTTGTGTTGCCAGTGAGCGAGGCGTCTATGAATTGGAGCAGTGTGATCTTGGTAGGGACGGTGGCGATTACCGGGCTGTGGTGGGCGGTGCACGCCGTCAAACATTACCCCGGCCCAAAGGTGATGGACTTGTACATCGAGACCAACGGAGTGCCGCCCGTGACCGGTGAGAAGCCTTCGGCGTTGGCGATGGCAACGGAGGTCAAGCAGAAAGAAGCAGAAAGCCTACAGAGCTGAGAGATGATTGTACGTCCTACAGCAGCTTTTGGATTGACTTGACGAAATATAAACAAACAGACAAAAGAGAAGAGTTTTGCTAGCCGGGCAGTGTCAGTTGGCTATCCGGGCAGTATCCACCACGTAAGTAGTATATCCGTGCTAAAGTGAATACGCGTATACTCACCTTTATCGTCGCTATCGTTATCGTTATTATCGTCGTCGTCGTCGCTGTCGTCGTCGTCGTCGCTATTGTTGTCGTCGTCGTCGCTGTTGTCGTCGTCGTCGTCGCTATTATTATCGTCGTCGTCGCTGTTATCGTCGTCGTCGTCGCTGTTATCGTCGTCGTTATCGCTATTATCGTCGTCGTCGTCGCTATTATCGTCGTCGTCGTCGCTGTTATCGTCGTCGTCGTCGTCGTCGTCGTCGTTTATATTCATCGTCCTCGTATAAGTATTAGGTGGGGACACTGCCCGGATAGCCAACTGACACTGCCCGGCTAGCAGAACTCAAAGAGAATATGGCTGTCCTTGCAAATGGACTTTGTGCCACCCCAGAAATTATTGACAGGAATTGTGGTCCGACATCTCCAGCTGCCGCACCCACGTCCGGATCGCGCTGCCGGAGTGGCGAGGGGCGCGGACCGGTGGTGTTCGGGACAGCCCGCCATTTGCATCGCGTACATCCCGCAAGCTGCGGATGACTAACTGGAATCAAATCCAGGAACCTGACGGCCCGCATTGTCAGCTCGTTTTCGCTTTTGTGCGTGTACAGCTGTAAAAGCGTGCTAGCTTTGTGGCCGGTTTGCCGTTGACGCGGGGTCGAGGGCGCGATGTTCGAATGCGGAATTCGGGGGACCATGGTCCGCCGTTGCAGCCCCATACGTCGAGGCGGACATTATGTCCAAGAAGGGCCGCTGGGTCTCTGATTTGACTTGCGATTTGACTCACCACTTATCTCATCACGAACTTTGTTCATGACAATGAATTGGGCAGTTTGTGGAGAGTTGGTTGGGGCTGTATTCTGCTGGATTAAAACTGTGGACGGCTGGATGGTGAGCAGATCGGTGGAAGCGAGAATGAGGATCTTGGTTCTGCCGACCCAGAGGAGTTCCAATTGAAGAGCAGTGTTCCGCCCTGGATATGCAATGTAACGCAGAAACGGCGCAGGTATGTCATATCGGGCCACCCATCCTCAGACCTGAAGTGGGTGTAAACCAGGTGCTTTTTCGCATCCGCCCCGGTATTTTCGGATGCGTTCCCCTCGATTGCGGAGTGCCTAACTGCATCGTTCGAGATCAGGGTCCAGCCGTCCGCCGTGGCTTGACACAGGACGAGTCCTCGGGACGCCATTGATGGAATTTCGCAGTCACATGGCAAGAAGCTTTCGAGGGGGAAGGAGGACGACGATCCGTCGAGGCTGATGTTGCCGATCAGGACAATGTGGACGATGCACGTCGAGACTACAAAACGACGGCATCCCACCGGCACCTTCTGGACTGCTTTTGAAGAGTAGTTTGCAGGAAACAACACCGCAGTCTCCCATCATGAAGTCAGTCGTTGCCGGAGTGCTCTCTCTCGCCGCTGCTGCCTCGGCGCAGCAAGCTCTGTACGGCCAATGCGGTGGACAGGGCTGGACGGGACCGACGACCTGCGTGGCCGGCGCCGTATGCCAGTATTCCAACGCCTGGTACTCGCAGTGCGTTCCCGGTAAGTCATCACAATGGCGTTCTTGGTGAAGAACAAAGAGCTGATTATTCATCCACAGGCACTGCCGCGCCGACGACCACCTCCCGAGCCAGCACCCTCGCCACCTCCACCGTCCGCACCTCCAGCTCCTCCTCGGTCCGCACCTCCTCCACCTCCGCGCCGCCCGCGACCAGCACCGGCTTCGCCAAGGCCGTCGGCACCAAGTTCAACATTGACGGGGTGACCAAGTACTACGCCGGCACGAACTCGTACTGGATCTCCATGCTGAGCTCCTCGCAAAACGCCGACGTCGACCTCGTCATGGGCCACCTCAAGAGCTCGGGCCTCAAGATCCTGCGCATCTGGGGCTTCAACGACGTCAACTCGATCCCGTCCAACGACGTGTACTTCCAGTACCTCAGCGCGTCAGGCTCAACCATCAACACGGGCGCAAACGGCTTGCAGCGCCTCGACGCCGTCGTGGCGTCGGCGGAGAAGAACGGCATCAAGCTCATCATCAACTTCGTCAACAACTGGAACGACTACGGCGGCATCAACGCGTACGTCAACGCCTTCGGCGGCGACCACAACGGCTGGTACACCAACACGGCCGCGCAGACGCAGTACAAGAAGTACATCGAGGCCGTCGTCAGCCGGTTCAAGTCGAGCACCGCTATCCTCGCGTGGGAGCTCGCCAACGAGCCCCGCTGCCAGGGCTGCAGCACCAGCGTCATCTACAACTGGGCCAAGACGACGTCGCAGTACGTCAAGAGCCTCGACCCCAACCACATGGTGACGCTCGGCGACGAGGGCATGGGACTGCCCGGCGATACCTCGTACCCGTACCAGTACTCTGAGGGAACCGACTGGGTTGCCCTCTTGAACATTACCACGCTCGACTTTGCGACCTTCCACTTCTACCCCAACTCATGTAAGTTCCGAGGGGAGATGCTCGCTCGAGGGGGTGGTTGGCTGACATGAAGATAGGGGGTCTCGGGTACGATGCGGGCAGCAAGTGGGTGACGGACCACGCCGTTCAGTGCGTCGCGGCAAACAAGCCTTGCTTCTTTGAGGAGTGTAAGTGAATGATGGGCGATGACGCCCGTGGCCTCACTCGAGGCGGCGATGGAAGAAACTTTTGCTGACACGGAGGACTCAGACGGCACCCCCGAGCGGCACTGCGAGCTGGAGAGGCCGTGGCAGATCACGTCCGCGACGACGGCCGGCATGGCTGGCGATGCTTTCTGGCAACTCGGCGATACCATCAGCACCGGTCAGACTCACAACGACGGCAACACCATCTACTACGGCACCGACGAGTGGACCTGCTTGGTCACGAACCACGTCGCGGAGATTAGCTGAGCGGGATGTTGATGTTGATGACGATGTGTGAGAGTCCGGAAAGAGGCGGTGGAAGCAATGCGACCGGTTAAATCTCGCCAAATACCGTAAATAAGCTTCTTCTTCGTTGTACATATTCTATATGGAACTTTGTGTGTGTTGATTGAAAAGCTGGAGAAAAGATCAGCAACCCCAGACATGGAAAAGTGACCACTGTAATTGTAACCAATCAGAGCCCAAGGGAATCGTCTGACGTGCGGCGGCCCCCCAGGAATCATGGAGGCGTCATCGGCGGCGGCCCCTGTAAAGCTGCTTATCGATAAGCTACTGCCCGCGAAATAATCTCAAGCTTCCCCCGGTCGCTCCCAATGCTTCCTCTCAATTTCCACCTCGCACGAATACTGGCTCACACCGACGACCAATTGACACAGCACGACGCAATGGGCGCATCATCGTCAAAGGCAGCACAAGGCGCGGCGCGCAAGTTTCCGACCCGCGCGCCCGGCGCCGTGCCGCCCGCGTCAGCCAGCAGAGCAGCTCCGGCTCCCCCTCCTCAATCGCAGCCCAGGACACACGCAAAGGCACAACCTGCTGCTACGTCCAAGACAGATGGTAAGCTATCCTTCCCAGCATTCCCCGCTGAGAAGCTTCGCTGACACGCTGTTCCTCGCAGATATCCTCACGGACTCCATCAACCCCGAAGTCAGCGAAGAGTTCTCCTCCCGCCTGCGCCAGATGGGCGTTGTGCAGCCCAACCCGACATATTCTGCCACTTCGACGGCGTCGCTGCCACCTCACGCGGCTGCCATCTCAAATCCGGGCCCCTTGTTCCCTCCCACGTCACGAAACGCGACACTGGCTACTCTCGAGGCGAGGCGCGCCCTGCAGCAGCGAGCTGAAGAAGAGTTTGAGAATATGGGCAGGAGCGGGAACGAGGGCAGGACGTTACTGGACCTGAACACCATTGTGCAGATGCATCTTATGCGCGACAAGGGTCACTCAGCAGCTCAAATCGAGGAGAGGCTCGGTCTGAAGAAGGGCATCGTGGAGAAACTGGGTCGTCCGGGCATCACGAGTCCCGCCTGAGAAAGACCACCAAACAAAAACTAATATAAAATGTGAGATTGTATTATATGTGTAAAAAAAGATGATACGCTAGACTCCTGATATCGATGTATTTCGACCAATCGACCCTTAAAAAAAGACACTTTTCTCCCTTCTCTAAACCATGCAACAGTCTACCAGGCGCAGTGGCCTCCGTCAATGCGCAGGTCGCTGCCCGTCATGAAGGTGCTGGCATCGCTGAGCAGGAAAACGGCGGCACCGCGGTACTCGCCAGGGCTGCTGAGTCTGCCCAGCATGTTGTGCTTGGGCCACTCCTCCTTGCGCTCCGGGTAGGTCTCGAAGAGCGCCTCAACCATGGCGGTCACGATGTAGCCGGGCGAGATGGTGTTGACGCGGATGTTGTGCACGCCCCATTCTGCCGCGAGGTTGCGTCCGAGTTGCAGAACTGCAGCCTTGGAGGCGTTGTATGCACTGCAAGCCGCGTGTTACGTCAGTCTTGTGTCACCACAAAAGAAGAACTTTGTGAGGAGTGAGAACTTACGGGCAGATCAATCCCCTGTTGGCGACTGTGCCGCTCATGCTGGCGATCAGAACAATGCTGCCGGGCGTGTTGAGTCTGATCATCTGACGAGCGACGGCCTGCGCGGTCATGAAGCAGCCGGTGACGTTGACGCCCATCATCCTGTCGACGTCCTCAGCCTTGTACTCGAGAGCGGGCGTCTCCTGCTGGATACCAGCGGCGGCGATGAGGCCATCGAGGCGGCCGTGCTTGTCAGCGATGCCCGCGACAATCTCGTTGAGGGAGGCGACGTCGCGCACGTCAACCTGGTGGTAGGTGAGGGTGGTGGCGAGCTCCGTCTCGGCTCTGAGGGCGACCTTCTCAAAGTCGGGATCGGGCTTGGGGAGGCGGTCGATGGCGTGGACTGTGAAAGCGTGTGTTTTAGTGCTGTGTGCCTACTAGAGTGTGCATGTGTGTGTAAGTTGGTTTCGAGTGTGTTCTTACCAGTTGCGCCGGCCTCGAGAAGAGCCTCGGCTTGTGTGAGACCAAGACCTCTGGCACCACCGGAGACGACGATGACCTTGCCGTGGAGGCTGAACTCGGGGAGGACGCGGGTCATGGTGGGCGATGTGAGGGGGACGGCAGCCTTGGGAGTGGTGTTGAAGCTCCTGACCGGGTTCACGACCGGGTTCACGACGGTTTGGGCGAGGAGAGGCTCAGCGGCCAGAGGAGCGACGGGGAAAGGTTGGGTTGCGAGCCTGGAATGCGCCTTGTTGAGCTGGGCGCCGAGAGCGAATGGCCTCAGACGGGTTACGTACCGAGACATCTTGTCGAATTGACAGTTTAGATATGTGTAAGTCCAAGAAGGATGGAAGGTTTGGCCTGGGAATCAATGGCAAGCGGTGATCCGTTGGTTTTGGAAGCCGGTTGCTGTCTCTGGGAGGGAAACTGGAGGAGATGGAGGAGCGATGTCGCACGGTCGAGGTGTGAGAGTGTCAGTGTTAGTGTGAGTGAGCTTGAGATGAAAGCGGCGGCGGCGTCTAAGACGGGAGGGCGGAAACTTTATCGACGAAGAGGAGGAGGAGGAGGAGGAGCGTTTGGTTGCTTGTTGTATGAGAGTGATGAGTTGATGAGTGTGTAGAGTGACGAGCTGTTCCTCAAATGCTGAGAGAGGTTCGTCTTCTCTCGTCTTTATACCTTTTGGAACGACTAATATCGTCAACTTTGGCATGCCGGGCTGGGTTTCCCGTTCCCCCGCACAGCCATTACCTGAGGAGGTATGGACGTCTTCACCCCTCACCCTTCCTTCACCCACGCCACGCCCATCTAGGATCCTTTTCCTCCCGTCATGCCAATCCAGTTCTCAGATCAGCATCCCCGAAAGCTCAATGGCACGGCACCGAACCGCACGCGCGACAGTTGCACCAACAGAACATCTGCTAGCGCCGAAGCAGGCATGGCATCGACAAGGTCTGGTCCGGATGGATTGGATTGGATTGGATTGGTGCGCCCCAGGGGGGGTTGTGTTGTTGGTCACTAACTGCCTTACCTTACCTCAAGACATGTCCCTGGCTGGTCCGGTCCGGAAGCGGACTGGCGACTGCGACAAGCCTCGTGTCGTCTGGCCGGACGTCCCGCCCTCATTCGCCTCAACCGTGTTTTCTTTTCTCTTGCCCTATTCTTTTCTTAGTATCGTCGGATGTCAAGTGAGCAGCAAAAAAGTGGAAGTGGCCCACCGTCGCGGCCGCGGGCTCCGTGCCGCCCCGTTGTTCTAGGTCCATGTATGTGTGTGTGTGTGTGTGTCTGTCCGTCCCAACTTTGAACTGCGCGTCGCGGCCGCATGAGCTCTTGCAGGTCTCTTCCAGGTAGGGGGGAAGGCTAGAACATCCAAACGAGAGGGTCCGCCATTTTCCGAGACAGGTCATGCGGTGGTTGTCAGATATCAGATTCAAGATCCCCGCCCATGTTCCTGTAAGCTCTTTAGCTACGGGGAGGGGAGGGGAGGGGAGGGGAGGATAGGAGGGGAAAGGAAGCGATGGCGAAGGACGAGGGACGAGCTACCAAAAGAAGCTCAGAAACAGCAATTGGAGGCGCCCACCACCACGAGACCATGAGCTTGGAGCCCAGGAAAGCAAGCAAGCAAGCAAGCAGGCAGGGATCCTGGAAGCGGGCACAGGACCCTGGGCCCCGCGGCGGAAACACACCGGCGGGATCCGTTGGTTCACGGTTCACACGAAACAGAGACATGATTCGTCGGAACATCGGGAGACAGACTGGCCTGGTACAAAGCTCTCAAGGCTTGCCTCAAGTGTCAAGGATGCGAATGGCATGGAACATTCTTAGTGAGTGAATGAAAGTATTGCTGTGCTGGGTCTGCTGGGTCCGGCTGGAATCCCGGGTCAAACACTATTGGGATACTACATCGAGAGTAGCAGCACTGGGCTGCAGATATGGGTCCATCGTGAACCCTTTTTCTGTCTTCGTGACCACGACGCAGGGAAGTTGGACCCCGTTGTCTGCCGCGAAATAGAAGTCCAGACTGTCACGTCGAGCAATGCGACTCCACGCCCCCCAGTCCAGGCCATCCGGGAGTGGATCCAGTCTGGGGGAATGCGGAGTGCAGTCAGGGACCCCCCACCGGATTGCCCAAAAGGGGAATCCGAGGGTGAATCCCTTTCGGGGTGAAAGGGGCCCCCAATGTTGTTTCTTTCTTCCCTTTGCCTCCATCGTGATTGATTCATCGATCCCTCCCCCGTTGACGCCGGCCACAAGTCCGTTCGGCCAAACGACCCAGAGACGAGCTCATCAAACATCCCCGACTCCTGCGCCACCAACAAACTCGGTCAGACCAGTCAAATTTTGATGCCATCGTGACGCATGACTCTGTTCGAACACGCAATGCAACAACCAAACACGACCCGATGCAAAGCCAGAGCCTGACCCTCCCTTCTCTTCTGTTGGGCTCTCACCAATGTCAAAGCTTCTTTCTCTCTGTCAGTGTCCCGGCTCTATCGCAAGCTCCATCTCCGGCTGCGGCTTCTGCTTCCGCCCGCCGTTTTCCTTTCCCACTCCTCCCACTCCTCCTTCTCCTCCTCCTCCTCCCATTGCCACCGTCGCAGTCATTTCCTTTCCCGTTCCCAGCCCGAGCGACCACTTGTCCTCGAGCCGCTGCACACCTGCATCGCCCTCCTTGGCGATCCACTGCTGGACCGTCCAGAACGATTTCAGATACGATATCCCGAGCACAAAGTCCTCAAACCCGATCGACAGCCCGGTCACGGCCATTTTCCTCCGGACGAACCTGCCCTTGGCATCCGCTCCCGCGTTGGGTGCCGCCACCAACATGATCCACAGGAATATCCCCGGAATTCTCTTCCAGGTCATCAGACTCACCCGTCTCATTGCAATGTACGCGTCTTCCAGCACCTCCTGATCGTCAAACTTTGAAATTTGGCGGAGAGACCTCACCGCCCAACTGTAGATCAGCCCCGCGAGCCTGACTGTCTCAAGCACCCAGTCTGCCTCTGAGCTGGCTTCTGTGGGCCGCCGCCGTGACGCTCCCAAATTTCCCAGCTTATCGTACAGCCACGATGCCGTGCTTCGGATCTTCGGGGTTCCTCCTGTCGGCAACCCTGTAGCCGCCGAGGTCACCGACATCGTGAGAAAACGCACGTCGTCGAGCACTCGGGCTGCTTCCACGCACAACCCAAGCGTCTCGGCAACACTCTCGAAGCTTGTCGGTGAAGCCAGCAGTGGGCTGTCGTACCGGTCGGGCCACGTCGTTGGAACTGGTATTTCTTCCTCCCTCACTGGGTCGTTCTCTTGCCAGTAGAGGTCTGTCTCGAAGCAGCATGCAATCTCATAATCGGTCCTGTTCATCAATCGTGAGTATCATTGCGGCGGCACAGCGACGATGCTGAAGGCGGTCTTACAGAATCATGATGGACTCGCCTACAATGTCTTTGAGCCCCCTCATTCCGTTGCGCAGCTTGATCATGCGTTTGATGCCTCTCATGTGAGCAAACATGCTCTCGTCAGCGCCCCAGAACCACTGCAGGGCAATTAGTCATGTCCTTCGTGGAGTTCGTCCTTCTTTATCCGACTCAAAGGAGCAAAAGTGCGTGTCTCCTGAGAACTTACCTCCATGACCACCAGATTCACAACGCTTCGGACCATCTCCACAGCGATCGCGTCGAATGGGCGCTCCATGTACTCAGCGATGATTGACAAAACATGAGCTTTCAGGGCGAGTGATTCTGGGTTTTTGGTGATCTCCAGGCCATGTTCCAACGATTGAGTTGTCGACGACATGAGAATGCCAATGTTAGGAAACAGTGGCGACTGAAGCATCCAAGGAAGAACCTCTGCTAGGAACACAGGAGGCTGACTTTGCCCATCGATTGACACCATGTTGGGAGCGACGACTTGAATGTCTACACAGTCCTATTAGCCAGGATGCGAGTCATTAGTGCAGCTCATCGACTAACAGAAGTGAAGAAGCTCCGTGGTTCTGGGACCCTGAGGGAGTGGCATTCCATTGAGCGTTGTCACCTCGGTGAGAATGCCTCCAATGGACTTGGGACTGTTGTAAAAGAAGGCCATCGGGTCGCCGTTGCCGTCGAGGAAGAGGTTGGCTTTGGCGCGGACCCGAGCTATGATGGCTTCATTCTCTTGTCGCTTCTCTTCAGAGGATCGCCTGGAATCCGTCCAGGAAGAACCACCACGGACACCAGACTTCTTGCACACTTCCTTCGCTTGCGTCTGCAGAGCCACGGTTCCTGGGGCCTTCAGGCGCGCAGACGTGTGATTCGCAAACGAGTCCTCGGGTCGTTTGCCGGACCCCGCCGAGAAGGACGACAGCTCAAAGGTGAGGACCTGATCCTCATAGGCGGGCTTCGGGATCGACTCGACCTGCGTGATGGTACACTCCACCGGAGGGAAGCGCCTCGAGCAGTTCACGCAGGGGGCATCTGGCCGTCGGATTATGCACTGCAACCCCTTGTTCTCAACACCGATTCAGAGGTCAAGGTAGATGGATGCAAAGGTGGATCGGAGTCCGGGCCGAGCCGGATTGACTTCAAAAAGACGGCGATCACTCACCTTCTGCTTGCGTTTTTGACACTCGGTGCAGGACTTCTGCACTCTCATGCGCCGCTTCGGCGGGGGTTTCGATGCTTCCGCCATGGTGACTGAGGAAACTTGACGTGATGAGAGGTGAGACGTCGCATTTTGGTCGCACCGAGCAGCTGAAATCTAAGCCGGCTGAAAGAAGATGAAAGGAGGTCGTCGGGCCACTAACATGCTGTTGATTCAGCCACGGCTGAGCGAACGTGAAGGGAGCGTCTGGATTAGAAGATATTGAGGCGCAAGGGAGGTGGTGTTGCAGTTAGGCGGTTAGCTGCATGATGCTGTTGCATGGGTGAGTGGATTGATGCATACCCAGTATGTGCGTCTGCGCCCATCGCCAAAGGCGGCTGTCCTGAAATTCCCCTCACCCTGCTGTGTCTCCAACTGTGATGCGAGCGACAGAAGCCGTCGGTGCTTGACTCAAGGATGCGAATTAGATTCAGGCTTCCTCCACTTTTCTTGATTATATGTAGCTTCACATCTCCCAGTCGTTTATATGAAAGCGTTCTGTCCCTCTCAAGTTTCCAAGTCTGTCGCTCCGGCGGACCGACAATAGCGGATGAGCCGTTGAACCGCAATCGCCAACAGCAGCCCTACCGCAGTATCGACACGAATAAGCAACCAAGACAACCCACCGAACCCAAAATTTATCATTGGCTAGATTGAATGGTTCGGCATCGTTACTCTGAATGAATCAGCCAGGGGCGATAAGTTCACCAGCCGTCGTCCACCACACCGTTTTCGATTGCCAACCGCAAGCAGTCTCCTCTCGTCCAAGTCGATTCGCTGTCTCGGTCAATGTTCGGCCCAGGTCAAGCCAGGGGTTTCACTTAATGGCCGTCCTAAAGGAAGGGAACCAAGAAGCCTCTGGCGTTATCTTGGGGTGGGGGCAAGCGTCTTGTCGCGGCTCGTCAATGCCATTCACAACAGTCGGCGCTAGACTTGGAGTAGGTTGCCACTGGATCGCAAACGAATGAAAAAGGAGGAGCATGAAGAGCACCAAGATCGTCGCGGCCAACCGCGAAAGGAAACCCGAGCCCAACAACACGCGACATCTCGCCATCACAAGTCGTCAACCCCTCAATCGGCGATTAATCATCTGGCTGATCAGCGGCCCTGGATGACGACAGAAGGATTACAGCTACGATTTCATGAAGTGCGACTCGGACATGGATCAGTCGACGCCGCATGGAAGTCACAGGCAGGCAAGCAGTCGTCTCGGTAACTTGTTTGCCGGAAGTGCCATGTAAGTCAGAAGGCGCGCAAGCCATCGGGAAGGATCCTGCAGCGCGCTGTAGCATGTAATCGAGGTTGCCGTCGAGCGACCGGAAGGATCACAGCCCAGGCTTGCTGAAGGCTTGGTATGAAGTCATACCGTGCCAGGCGATTGAAAGATTTTGCAAACTTTTCATCGAGAAGGCGAGGCTTCCGGCGGCTCGAAAACTCGAAGCAGGGGACAATGTCCGGCTCCTGGTGCTTTAATCCTGCGGGTGTGACGAGTGCCGCGCCGCGCGCCGAGACCGTGTCCAGGGGGTCTACCGATTTTCTACCTCTCGTACGGCCGCTCACTGCGTCCTCAAAGTCGGAGGCCCCGCCGCCGAGCACGAGGTCCGCTTGGCGGTGCCGCTGATCATCACCCGACTGCCACCAACGTCGCCTTGGCGGCCCGTCTTGGAGGCTGACCGGCCGTGAGACATTGTCGACGTCTGCTTCTCGACGCGGCTGGCTAGCATCTGCTTTGGCTACTATGATCAGGATTGACCGTGGTCGCCCGTCTCGTGCGTTTAGTAGAAAGTGTCAATGTTGGAGCAGCTAAAGACCCGGATGTGTTCGTTGGCAGTGTGCAAGTGAACTTCTATGGCAACAGGGCTGCTCAATATCGAGAGTTTGGAATACCAAATGCTGGAAGACGTCATCTCGACTTTGAAATGCAAGAAGTGTAGCAACGCGTGTAGAATATGCCGGGTGCAACTTCACTTGCCGTCTCACTGAATGGGCGAAAGACCCACCCCATCTCCCCTCCTGGTGGTCAACCAGCACGATGTGTTACACGGTGTTACCGCCGTCGAGGTCGTCGATGTGCAGGAGGCAACGCCTTGCTCCACTAAACACTGCTTGGCTTCGACAGAGCTCCCGCGCATATTCGAGCAAGCGGTGGTCAGATGGCCCCGTATGCAGCCTCGACTTGACCGCCGACTCCCCAGACTCCAGTCTTGGACGTTCCACTCATCCATCTTCGTTGAACGCAGAGATTGGTGCCCGGCCGTGTATGCCATCATGAACCAAGAAAGACCCCTCAATCTTGGAGCGCCGGGGGCCCACATGGAACGTCTTGTCGATACCAAGAGGAGGGTAATGCCCATGGAGTTGGATGTCTATAAACACCTCTCATCCCTCCTCTTCCCCATACTCCCCTCTTTTCTGCTCCTCCATGATCATTGTTGCTTCCCAAGACTTGACCCACCAGAAAGACTTGCATTTCTGCAACATCATTGCTTGGTACATAGTCCTCTGATCTGTCGCAATGCCTTCCTCCAAGGTAGACACGGAGTCTCCTCCGGCGGACGACCTCCACACCGGAACTCGTACGTCAGGGAGCGATGGCCCTCCAGACAAAGCCGCGCGAACTTCCACCGCCGCCCTCCTCCGGAACCCCTTGGTGGGGTTGAGTCACGACGAGCTGATCAAAGATGTCGACACATTCACTGACAAGTACGGCTTGACTGAATACAAGGAAGAATTCCGGAAGGGCGCTCTGGTTGCCCAAGCCAGCAATCGGCCCGATGGCTTCGAGACTGTCACGGCTCTCAACGAGGAAGAGAAGGCAGTGCTCCGGAGGGAGGTCAACCACCGATGGGACCAGCCGTTCATGCTGTACTTCCTCTGCTCCCTGTGCGCCGGATCAGCCATCGTGCAGGGGATGGACCAGACGGCAGTCAACGGAGCCCAGGAGTTTTACTACACGACTTTCGACATCCAAGACCCATTGATGCAGGGGCTGATCAACGGCGGTATGTGTTCACCCGAACCAGACTGAGCAACACATGTTCTGACAAACCCTCATAGCTCCATATCTTTGCAGTGCTCTTTTCGGGTGCTGGACAAGTCCTTATCTCAACAAGTGGACTGGCCGCCGTGGGACTATTTTCATCTCATGCTTCTTTTCCGTCGTGACGGGATTCTGGATGGCTGCCGCCGACACGTGAGGTCCCTTCCAAGCTTGGAAATATTAGTAGCCACTGACACAAGTGATAGATGGTACAATCTCTTCATCGCTCGACTTGGTCTTGGTCTTGCAGTTGGCGCAAAAAGCAGCACGACCCCTGTATACAGCGCTGAAAGTACACCCAAAACTATTCGTGGTGCTTTGACCATGATGTGGCAGATGTGGACAGGTACATATATCACCGCAGCCTCTCAAAACATGGTTGACTAACACGTTGAAGCTTTCGGAATTGCCCTTGGGTTGATCGTCTCGGTCGCATTTCGAGATCTCGACTTCCTCGGAAGTGACACGCAGTGGCGCTGGATGCTTGGAAGCACATCAGTCCCCCCATTGCTAGTCATGTGCCAGGTAAATCTACCGCCGCCCCCTATATAACTCTACTCTTTCTGACCCTTTATCAACAGGTCTACTTCTGTCCCGAGAGCCCGCGTTGGTACATGGAGAAGGGCAAGTACGATAAGGCCTTCAGGTCTGTACGCCGGTTACGCAAGCACGTCATCCAGGCAACCCGAGACATGTACTATGCGCACAAACTCCTCGAGGTTGAGACCCAGGCTCGTAGCGGCCGCAACTGGAAGGAGTTCTTCACCGTCCGGAGAAACAGACGCGCTGCGACGTTTTCCTACTTTGTCATGTTCATGCAACAGGTATGTGAGGAAGCGGAAAGGAAGAATGCTCACGCTAACGAAATATTTGATAGTTCTGTGGTATCAATGTTGTGTTAGTATTTTCCCATACTTTCTGAGAATGTTGAGCCTGGCCGGCGATGTGACCGACCCACCCGGCACCGGTAGTGGGACAGAGGCCGTGGCTTTGGTCCGAGAACCCCCGTCTGCCCGTCCCGGCAACCTGCGCCAGGGACAGTCTATTTGCCTGCGCTCAAGGTTCGATCATATGAAATAACAGATCATACAGCTAACATATCCACAGTATGTACTACAGCACGGCCATTTTTCAGGATGGAGGCTTCAGCAGGCCTGAGGCGTTGCTCACCAGCATGGGAATGGGCCTCATCAACTGGCTCTTCGCCCTCCCAGCCTTCTATACCATCGACACGTTCGGAAGAAGAAACGTACGTCTATTCCCAGCGCAGGCAGACATCGTGCTAACATTCTGGCAGCTTCTGCTGGTCACCTTCCCCTTGATGTCCCTCTCCCTCATCTTCACCGGCTTCAGCTTCTACATCCCCGAGGGAACCGCAAAGCTCGCCTGCATCGCGACAGGAATCTACATCTTCGCCGCCGTGTACTCCCCCGGAGCCGGGCCCGTCCCGTTCACGTACTGCGCCGAGGCCTTCCCGCTGCACATCCGCGACATCGGCATGAGCAGCGCCACGGCCGTGACCTGGGGCTTCAACTTCATCATCAGTTTCTCCTGGCCGTCCATGTCGAAGGCCTTCACTCCGACGGGGGCGTTCCTGTGGTACGCCTGCTGGAACCTCTTCGGCTTCGTCGTGGCGTACTTCTTCCTCCCTGAGACGAAGAACCTGACGCTGGAGGAGCTTGATAGCGTGTTCTCGGTTCGGAACAGGGACCATGCAAAGTACTACATCTCCAAGGCGCCTTGGTACGTGAACAAGTACTTGCTGCGACGGGATGTGCCTCCTTTCCCGGCGCTTTACGAGGTTGATGATCACCACGAGCACCATGACGCGCAACCCAAGGCCACTGTTCAGCATAGCGAGAGTGGATTGATCTCAGGGACCAACGGCGAGAAGTGAAAGGCTTTCAGCTGATATTTGTAAAGAGATTTGTCGGTCAAAATGTGTAAATTACTAGCTTTTCAAGAGAGGTATGGATGGAAACCTTTCATGTCCGTGTACCGCAATGGAACCAACCACTGGGTAAGTTGGTGTTTTCAACAAGATTTTCAGCCTTCTTCTCACTGTAGCAACCTTATGATGACTAGAACATAATCGAATGATGGTCAAGGAATATTTACACCGTATGCACACTTCATATGACTGGTCGTCTTCTACGCCTGTCCTTTCTCTTCCACCAATTGATCTGGCAACTTCTGTTCCCCTCGTCCGCGTTGTGAGTTTGATCAACTATCTCAGAGAATCTTTTATCCTGCGTCGGAGGATAACTTGCTAGTGAACTTGATAATGTTGCCCGCCTCTTCGTCGAGTAACATTTCGAGCTAGGACAGAGTCTATGGTTTGGGGGACATTGCATACTTAAGTCGTATTAGGACATTGCATACCTAAGTCGTACTAGGAGTTCATAGATGGGTGCGACAAGTGCGAGACCGACAAAGAAAATGTCCAAAATATGCAGTATGACACAAAAGCGTTGATGATACAGGGGTACCTCGAGGTAGACGGAATGACGTTAGTGACACCGCCAGAACAGCAATCATATCTTGAGACAAAATCCCGAGTCCTTGGATCCGGAGCCAGCCATCAAAAACACATGACATAGATCAGATACCTCTGCACCCATTTCTCCTCCACCCCCGGCCGGAGACAAGGAACCACCATGTTCACCCCGCAAAAGATCGAGGCCTGTCAAAGAAGAACCACTGCACGATCCACTGCACTCCGCGCGTCGGCAGCAAGATCCAGCACACTGCCTGACACATGCATCTATGTGTGGCACCTGTCAAGAGTCATCAGAAACCAAAGCCGGCCCCAGGTCCACGGATATTGGTCTCCCCTTCCGCCGGCGCCAAGCGGCCGAAGTTAGTGCCTGCATCGAGACTACCGCACCCCACACGCGCCCGTCAACCCCACGTTTCGGGGGAACGGATGTTAGATGCCAAGAGTTAAGCATAACTCACAGACGTGACAGGCATGACGCCGTCGAGGACACTAGCAAACGAGGCCAAGCTCTGTTTTGCAAGGCGTCACCAGGTAGCACCACAAGTAGGGGCTGTGGCTCAGCCACTGGCGCGCGCTGTATTAACCTCATGTGACTAGCATGCTTTGATGGCTAGAAAGAGATCGAGGAGGCTAAGTGGGCCAAGAAAGCCCCTCTTCACCGCACTAAGTAGGACATTCACCTGCTCGATGAGGAGGATTCATGATGGTTCTGCGACAGTAAGAGACAACCTGTAAGAGACAACCTTGTTGTGCCACTGGAAAGGAATGGGTTCGTCAATTGCCTTTCAGTAGTCAACCCTCCGCTTGCCATCAAGTTGACTGAGGCTTTGCTAATGACACAGTGAATGTAGAATCCCGGTGGTACATGGAGACGACGATTTATCTCAGAAGATTACAAACGTGATGTCGAAGGTGGACAGAGGTCCCATTGACGCAAGCAAGGACTCATGTTCATCAAGAACTCATTCGGCATGGATATTCCTCTATCTCCTGTGATGCAATTCTATAGAGCCACCGAGGGTACCCGATTGTCTTTCATTTTCACTCATGACCCTTCCTTCCCTCACAAGGCATGTAGACTGCCGTCGCATCCTTCATATCTCCATTGAAGAGTAGATGAAAATCCAACCAACTTGCAAAGCAAATACCCGCTAAATCGAAACAACAAACACTGCCTCCCTAAACGGTGTAACGGAAGAAGGTGGCGTTGTCACCCTTGGTGCGCTCGGCAGCCTTCTCCTCGGCGGTGTACTGACTCGGGTCCTTGTACTCGCGGTCTCGGCGGGCGTTCTCGCGGCGCAGGTAGATGGTCATGAACGTGGAGAGAATCATGGACATCGCCATGGTTGAGAGGAGGGTGCCATGTCCCGGGTAGTAGTGAGGCTTGTCCTTGGCCTGGTACAGGAAACCAGCAATGGCACCACCGAGGTTGCCGAAGCCCACGTGCATGGCGATACCGACACCTCGCTTGACAGAGCCACCGATGTTGTTGCCGTTCCAGGCAACACCCTGGGGCACGTTGGGGTAAATGCCAGAGGCAGCAAAGAAGCATCCGGCGTATTTGACACCGTTACTCTGAGACGCAAGAAGCATAATGAAGCCGATGATGCTGACAATGTTAGAATTTGGTGCGTGATACTGGAGGACTGAGGCGTAACTTACCCAATAGCGCAGAAGAAGATCATGTAGATACCTCTCTGTCGGTGACGATCAGCCAACCAGCCTCCGCTGATACAGCAGACGCACGCCACGACGTAAGGAGGGACGGTCTAAAGATGGTAAGCATGAGTCAACTGTATCGCTGAAGGGCTTCAATTACCATGAGTTGAGCAGTGTTGTTGGTGTAACCCAATCCCTGAACAATAGTCGGGAGGAAGAGAGAGTAGGAGTACAAGGGAGTGTAAATTCCGATGGTGATAAGCTGGCGAGGAGCCCATTGGTTAGCCACGCGATCTAGAAGGATCGGAACTTCTGCGACAACTGTCACTCACCATGTGAACCCAGATCTTCCAGTCCTTGAGCGCATCCCAGAAGTAAGCCATGTCAAACTCGTCGGCGAGAGCGGAGCGGTCCTGCTCGAGGCGGCGGGTGACTTCCTCCTTCTCGGCGGTGGTGAGAAACTTGGCGGTAGCGGGGTAGTCGTTCATGATGAAGAATGCAGCAATGGCTGAAAAGGAGCAACTTCGTTAGTCTTGGAGCAGCCGAGAGGACAGAAAATCAGGGTGCTTACCAACGGCCAGAGTGATGATACCCTCGAGAATGAAGATCCAGGCCCAGCCAGGCTTGCCGCCGACGCCTTTCATTTCGACGATGCCGCGAGCGAGAAGACCTCCAAAGGCGCCGGCCGCGGTAGCAGCGGAAAAGAAGATGGCCATACGGAAACCGCACTCGTGACGACGGTACCACATCGTGATGCTGGGAAACGGTTCGTCAGATGAATTTGGGGGATTCTGTCAGGCTTTCAGACTTACTAGTAAGTAATGCCGGGAAATAGACCACCCTCGGCGAGACCAAGAGCCATGCGGGCAGCCAGAAGACCGGCGTAGTTGTGGACGAGACCCATTAGGGTGCAGCAGATACCCCAGGCAATCATGATGGAGGGAATCCAGATGGAGGGGCGGAAACGCTTCATGGCCAAGTTGGAGGGGATCTCAGCAGCAACGTACCAGGGGAAGAAGACGGACAGGGCAACATTGTAGTCGAGGCCCTTCATTCCCAAGTCTGTCTCGATTCCGGCAAGACGAGCGTTTCCGATGTTGGTACGGTCCAGGAAAGACAGCAAATACAGCAGAGCGAGGAAGGGGATGAGAGCCCAATCCATCTTGCGCAACAACCTCTTGGTGGCGGCTTGGTCAAAGCCGCTCCTCTCGGGATCGCTGACATACTCGACCTCGATCGAAGGGTCGATGACGCCCTGGGTTTTGATGTCCTTCTCAGAAGTTGACGACATTTTGAGAGTTGTTCAAAGGCGGGACGTTTTGAAAGATGATGTTTGCGACAAGCGAGACGTCAGAAAGTCGGGGGAGCGCCGGATGATAAGCGGCCGACACTTGAGGCGGGAAGGATTCAAGTGCGTGTAAGTGCTTTGACGAAGCGTGAGACAGCTCACACGAAAGTCGCTGGGTGTCTCGGAAAAGAGAAGCAGGTGAAGCTCGGAAGCCAATCAAAGTGAGCGCCTCTTCAGGTGACGAGAATGCAGCTGAGTAGGGCTGCTGCAGTTATCCGGGATTCTAGAGCGATGCAAGCTGTCGGCTTACAATACAATACTGGCACTCTGGCGAAGTGAGACGAGGCGTCGGTATTGTTGAGAAGGGCGGTCGAGACAAGGGATGGCGGAGGGGACAGGATGAAGCCCGAGACTTATCGCTGGTCTTCTTTCCGCCTCGCTTGACCTTGATTGCGAGAGAAAAAAAGAAGGGCGATCAGTTGCAAGAGCAGATGCGACAGCAGGTGCAGGTGCAGGTGCAAGAGCGGCGGAGATCGAGCATGAGAAAAGAAGAAGAAAGGCAGGAGAGACCCGAGAGAGAAAGATAGGAGGACCCCGGACGAAGGTCTCCTCTTTAAATGAATCCGATGACAGGCGGAGATGGGCCTGCCAACCCCCATCCATATATCCATATTGTCTAATGTCTTGGCAAACTGCTCAAAATTCATGGTTGTGGGAAAGAAAAAAAGTAAAGAGGACAACCAAAAAAGGTCCGGATGTCTCGCCGGGCTGGTTACAAGCGACCCCTACCTTCTTCCTACCTTCTGTAAGGCGTGGTACCTTTGCAAGTATGTACATGCACCGTTCGCTACCTCATCCCCGAGACTGCGAGCTAGAGCGTTGCTACTCTGCCGCTTCTCAGGATTCGGATCCTGTCAGCTTATCCCGTTTTGGCTCTTGAGCTGCCGCGTCCAGGCCAGCCATAGGCTGCCCGGCGCCGCACACCACCCGCGCGCCACGCCTATCTCGCCTTAGTGCAGCTGAGACAGTCCCGCCGTCGAGGCCATGTATCCCTACCTTGCCTACTATGCAGTAGGTACGGATACTCTACTATGCAGTACCCTGCCCTACCACCTGTGCGCAAGATACCTTACGGCGCGACGACGTTGATGACCACCGAGGCATGCGGTGGGTGCGCAGCAGTAGCGTGCGTTCAAGATAATCATAGATTTGCCCAAGATATCTGGACAATCACCGGCGGACACGACCGTCTGCTCACGATCCATCAACCAGAATAGCGCCTTCAGCTGTGTCACACATCCACGTCCAAAGCAAAGCCAACATCCGCATCGTTGCCACCCGTCCCATGTCTACCCCGTTCACAAAGTCCCTGGGTTGGCAGTCCCAGCTTCCCCAAACAATCTATGGGGGCTTGCTCCGCATTCAATCTTTCCCCCGCATACCAATCTGATTTCTTCCGCCTGGCCTCAACCTCTCTACCCCGTGAAAGTGCAGCCGCCAAGAGGGCCAAGCTGGGATCTCCCAACCCCAACCATGCCTCCAGCTCGGGTGAGTGGATATGGACCTCGAGGACTCTCGTTTTTGTGAAATGAGGTTTTGGGGCAAGACTGTCGCTAGCCCCCTTTGCAAAAAGTAGTGCTGGCCTAAGCGTTTTCAAGGAACACAAGCAGAACACTTCTCCCTTGCCCACATCCCATCATCCCATGCTCCACAAAGCATATGTCAGGGCCCAAGCAGCTGGCGTGCTATCCAATGCCCATGATACTATGGGACTGCTCCTTCTTCCTTCGGCCATGAACGCGGTTCTGCATTTACGGTACCGTATATGCAGCTGGATTTTCCACAAACGACAGAAGGACTTCGCAGGCTTCGGAATGCGGCTATCCAGCCCGGAGGGTAACATTGACCTGTGGACTCATCAAGTTCGTCAGGGCTAGAAAAGCGGTATTTCGCGAACCATACTGCTGGTTGAGACAGCACAAGCTCCAAAAATGTTGAATGCAAGACAACGCAGGCATGCGAGAGAGAGACACGGGCCTGGACGGTGCTACGAGAGACGCGAGCATCCGAACTCTCCGCTCCGTGAGCCAAGGCTGCAGTGCCACTCAGCTTGGCCTTTACAACTCCATCCATCGCGAAGTTCTCTGCGGTAACAATCACTTCGTCAGGTGTGGGTGTGTGACGGCATAGACTCTCGGTATCCGGATATTGGGGATGCTTCTAAGCTCAAGCTTCGAGGACACGGTTCCTGATTCCACAGCACGGGATGCCGCAGCCAAGAGGGTCTATGCCATGGTGCCTTTCCACCGAGACGACAAACATGTTCCCTCTCGTGCTGGCAGCCCCCAAGACACCAAGAGTCACACAGACGACGGGTAGTATTCCGTCGCGATGAGAGGCATGCTAGACAGTTCTTGGCTGAACCTACAGCCACGTGTACCGGAGTGTTGGAGAGAATTAGCGCCGGTCAAATGGAATGTTATCCTCAATCAGAAAGCCATCAACACTCGATGATACATGGACAAGAGATCTGGGGGCGCACGAGGGCAGGGAGATGGGCGGGTAAGGGAAGAGGCTTGTAGCGAGGGGAGGGGAGACGCCACGAGGACTAAAGCTGGTGAATGCAGTCAAGACGGGAGAGACATGAGGCACCTTGCTGGGCGCAGACGGGACGGGATGGAGGCGGCGATGGGAGGGAGAGAGAGGGATGGCTGCGAGGTAAGGCGGTGGAAGATGTCGTGGACATGGATGGGAAAAGATGAGGACAGGACAGGATGGAGGACGTGGTCGTTGATGTTGTCTAAAAGTCTTGGCTGGCAGGACCCCGGATGAAGCGAGCCAAATCAGGCAGCACGACCGAGTTTCCGACAGCTTGGCACAGACTAGTCTGCTCCGCCACCGTTCCCCGCCAACTGTTGCGCAGGCAAAGCAGGCACATGTTTTGACAGGACACGTCCTTTTTCCTGGGGATTCGGGGCCAGTGGAGGAGGTCTGGAGTTGGAAAAGACGGGGGAGGGGCCGTTGCCCGGTGCTGGTTTGGACTCACTACACGTACCTACAGGCTACGGTAGGCAGATACCTTAGCTTAGCATGTACCACGTATTCGAAGTTGTAGCTGACTGATCAGCGGTAAGACAGAACGGCATTGGATACGAATAGAGGGAGCGGGAAATGTGGCTGATGGAAGAGCTTCAGCTGGCTGTTGCAGCGGATACGGGAGAAGAAACGTAAATCAGGTTAAACACACACACACTCATTGCTGCATGCTAGGTACCCGAGTCAAAGAGAGGCTCCCTCGGCCCTAGCGGCCGCCACATTTTCTGGTGATAGAACTGTGGTGTAACTGAGAATGTCGACGGAAGCAAGAACGGAACCTGGAAGCTCACAGACGTGAGAGACGGGGCTTGATGGTGTATGACGGTACGCAGTAAGATAAGGCGTAATACCTGGGAACCTACTGTAGATGGGTAAGTAAAGGTACGTATCCTTACCCCATGATTTTGACTGGTGCAGCCCCGCCAGATTAGGTTTAAGTTTAGGCACGTTGGGTCGAGAACGCCCACCTGCCCTCGTTTTTTGGGGGGAGCTCCATTTCTCGAGAGCGCTGACTGAGATAACCATGAGCTCTGAATGGCCAGTGTTGCGAAGCTGGTGCGCAGTCAGCTCCACCACATGGACCCATATGGGACCGGTTCGTCCAGTCAAACTCTCAGGAACTGAGATTATGTACGGCGGTAAGGTCCAGTGAAGTGAAGGAAGGAGCGTGGGAGCCAACCTCAGAAACTCACATGGAAGGTGGGAGGAGTGCTCCTTCCTGCTCGTCTTGCGGCAGCTCGCACGGCTGAATTGCGGATGGATGGCCCCTTCCTTCCTCGAGGCAGCAAAGCGGTGCAGCTCTTGAGGCTTTCCCTATTCCAACTCCAGTTGCAAACATGGAATATACTTTGCTTTCACCATCTGCGTCTTTTCAGGCTGCTTCGCTGGCTCTGCACCTTGCCGCTCTCGCTCACCTCATCAACTTGGTGCAGATGCAGGACTGCAACTCCAAAGTACCCAACCTCAGGTCGCTGCCATGTCCGAACCGAGGACTGGTCCCAGATGCATGGCTGCGCTTCCTGGCTGTGATTGGATACTTGGTTACGGCACCAGCGTTGACTGGCTCGGGATCTGGCTGGTCGCTTGGTTGCTGACGAAACACAGATCAGAAAGTGATTGATACGACGCTGACGGAGAGCCCTCACTCTCTCGTTCGCTTTTGCATCCGGTGCCCTGTACATACAGATACAGAGTACCATATCTGCATCCAACCCGACCTCGACCATGGATGTGCTTTCCTACCCTGCACGAGACCAGGATATCCACAGGGACGCGTCTGTCCCGACCGGGGGGCTCATGGGGTAGCCCGGGACAACATGGGTCAGCCCCCTTTTTAGGCCAAAGCCTTCCAGACTTCCAGACCGAATCTGCGAACCAACGTCGACTTTCCAAACTCAACAACATGAAATGGCCTTGGCGATTCTTGGCGACAGAACGCCATCTCCCCTCCCCCAGTCTTCTGAGCACTCTTGAGTCTCGCTGTTGCTGCAGCCTTCTTCGCCTCCCTCCCAATTCTTTGCGCATGTCCACACCCACCAGCTCCATCGTTTTGGACTCTTCTCCCGTTTCGCGTCCGGCAGTCTTCTGTCGTCAACAACCCCTCAACGTTCGAAGAGCCCAAACTGAACTGGGACGAACCCGCCGCTAATGTCTATCACTACGGCACTGATCCTACTTCCCCGCGAGCCAAGATCACAGCCGACTTGGCCCACTGCTGTTTCTTGCCTGTCTTCCAGTGCGCAACGGGGGGATGTTTTGGGAGGCAAAAGACAGCATCTTTTACAGCACCAGGCTTTTATGCCTATCGTTCGTTGCTTTTCCCGTACGCCAGGCCCCAAAATTGTTCATTAACGGCGAGATTGCAGGCTCGTCTGGCGCACGCTGCTTGTTCACTCCCATTCGCCATAGCAATGGTTCTCCCAGGGTCTATTTCGGCCAGGAAACCCTGACTCGTTCCCAAGTCCGACAGTGTAGCGTTGTGCATCAGTCCCAACAGGCCGTCGCCGTTGGCTTTCGTTTCCAATTAGCGCGAGGTTCAACCCTAGACACATTGCCCCAAGCGGGGATGAAGTGCTCGATCAGCGAGCAATCTGAACGGCTTGGCAGCTTGACAGGGCCTTGGAATCTCCATCTTGCATCGACACCTTCATTTTTCGATCCATTGCATCCGTCGGACGAAGGGCTGTCTCGGCGCCCAGACAGCCTCAAAAGCCACACCGTCCACTGCGCGGGGGAGATAATAACGACGAAACTTTGGAGGGAAGATAGTTCCCGTCATTGATACTAGCCGATGATGGTCGTGTGCTAGTCGCTGCCATCATGGGGGTTGTGCCCCTCCCCTGCACGAATCCCTCGCCCCAGGCGCCCTGAGACGTGGCAGCAGAAAATGATGGCTGTCTTCTTATCGAAGGGTGCCGATCTTCTCTCGGCGCGAAAAATCGTTGGCAGTAACGGTAGTGGTGGACTCCGTGAGCGCCCAAACTGATGATCCCAAGAATTCTGCAAGACAAATCCAGGCACTACTCCGGCCGAGGGTTCCATTGTAATACACAGACACCGAAGTTGCAGAGCTCCCAGTGAGAGGCAAGACAACATCCGCAATCCGCCTGCCTCGGAGAATGTGCTTTGACGAGATGAATACATTCCCCGCCGACAATGGCCATGCCAGCTTGTGCTTGTAGACTCTGGCAAACGGTCCAGACCTCGTATCTCGGGCTAAACAAATATGGTCCCAAAGTGGCCACTTTGGACTGCGGACAGATCTGCTTCTGGTATACGTCCCTGGCGGGAGACATCTCGAGAAGCCTAGGGGTTTGTCAACGCTGCTAGATCATCTAGTGTACGGCGCATGCGACAGCCCATGTACCATTGAAATTGCACCAATGGGTTAGACTGCTTGGGAATCGATACCGGTGGTGTGGGGGATTCGGAGTCCGTCCCCCGGCTCCCTTTCTCCCCCGTTCCGTGCACCCCAGTCTCCCGCCTCACCGAGTTCACCGACGCCACTCGACCTGTCGCACCAGACCAAAAGTTCCGGCTCATGTCAAGCAATAGTGTGACCCCTGTATTCTAAGTCGTTGGACATTTTGCCTCTGGTGGAGGACCTATTTTGTGCGCCGCAAGCCTGGCGTGCTGCCATGTAGCAACCCGGACCGGGCAGTCCGCGAACTTTCACCACGCCGCCGGCTAATTCCAACCTCGCAGACAGCCTCGGTCACATCAACATTTGAAGCCCAACGCCTCCCAGGGGCGCCCCTCTGCACCAGCCGCCGCGTCTTCGTCCCGGTTGGTTGGAGAAATAGGTAGCATTTTCCGGAAAGGATCCGTTTTCGGGTGCGATATGCGAAGGTCCTGCAGAGTCCCCTTTTGTTAATCCAGGGGTGAAACGTTTTCAGCTCGCTCCTTATCACGGTACACAGCATACGCCCATGGCTACTTTGTTGTAGGTTATCGTAAAGCCAAACTCATCAGCCTCACGGCTAAAAGGTCTTCGTCTCGTCTAGTCAATGCCAGATTCGTGTTCTTTCCCACGACCAACTTGTGTGACATCGAACTTTCATCGACTCACTCCTTGGCACGCATTCTTCCCTTCTGACAATGTTGTCTGACAAGGGTAACGAATAGCGCTCCGGAACACCTACAGGCTTAGACCAACCGATCCCTACTTATTCATCGCCATTGCAGGATCATGAGGTTCATCTAAGTTATCGGACGCGCTTCCGAGTGTAAGTCGAACTTGGAAACAAACCATGTTTTGCAAAGACCAGAATGCCCAGCAACGTTACGAGCAACACGCCTCTACCTGTACATGTGAATTCCTGTATGACCATCCTTCGACCATGTCAAACTCCTCGACGCCAAACCCCTTCGACATTATCATAATAACAGGTAGCCATCATTGGCCACGATATAGCTTCGCACCGACATTTTCACTCCCGAAGAAACAAACAGACTTAAAGAGCCTCCACGGCTCTCAGAAGCACCTCAACACCCCTCTTTCCGATCTCATCGCCGCCATTAAGCAGTGACGCCACGTCGCTGAGCACACCAAGAGGGATGTAGCAACCCGACTTGGCTTTTTCCAGGCTCTCTTTAAGCCTGCTAGTGTGCTCCCATTCTTTGGCTGCCACTTCAGCTCGCTCGATTACGCGGTTGGAGATGCCGCACATCGCTGCGCAGTGCATTCCAAAACTGCCCTCCGCAACACCTTCCTCCAACTTGTAGAGGAAAGTAACACGCCGCTCTTCCTCGTCAACGTGAATCTGCATACGACGAGGCACAATCTCTGGGTGGTTTTCAAACTCAGTGGCGAGAGAGTGATAATGAGTCGCGAAGAAGCCAACGCAGCCTACGTGGGTTGCAACATGATGCAAGACGGCCTGCGCAACGGCGACACCGTCGTAGGAGCTGGTACCGCGTCCGAGCTCATCCAGAATGACCAGAGACCGTGGTGTAGCTTCCGACAAGATCTTCTTGGTCTCTGAAAGTTCGACAAAGAATGTTGATTGAGATGCAAAGATGTTGTCATTAGCACCAAGTCGTGACATGATTCGATCAACGGGGGTAAGTCGTGCAGACACAGCGGGCACGTAGCATCCGATCTGCGCCATGATGACGGCAACACAAGACTGTCATGAAGTTAGCATCTAGTCTCGGGACATATACCACAGGATTCCTACCATTCGCAAAACTGTCGATTTGCCAGCAGCGTTGGCACCGGTCAGCAGGTTGATCTTGGCAGAATCGCCTCCCAATTTGACATCGTTGGGGATGAAGTCAGACACTGTGTTAAGCATACAGGGGTGGCGAAGTTCGTCGAACTCGACGACGCTCCTGTCTTCGTCGACAAACTCCGGGCGGCAACTGGGCTCACCCAGGGATGACGACGCCTTGGAAAGACTGACGAGGCAGTCGAGCTGAGCAATGATTCTGATCGACTGCGACCACGTCTCGTAATCAGCGTCGAAGCGCTGGAAGAAGCGCGTAGCAACTTCCTTGACGATCTGAGAGTGTGTCTCCTCTGCTTCCTGAAGCTCACGGACCAAGTCCGTCAATTCTTCGAAATAGTAGCGCTTGACGCTTGCAGTCGCCGACATTTGACGCCAATTGTTTGGTACCTTGACAGCCTTGGGGGCTTCGATCTGATAGATCTCCTTGCCGATATCCGTGAACTTGATTGTCTTGCACTTCAATTCCGACTTCTTTCTTCCAAGAAGCGATTGCAATTCCTGCTTGATCTCTTCGATGCGATCTTGGCTGTTGTCAAAGTCCTCCTCAATGCCACGCTCCGGAATGAGAAGCTTCTCGTCTCTGGCCTTCTTCCGATCGAAAGCAGTCTTCCAGTACGACAGTGGCTCGTTGAGATTAGGCATGGATGCGAGAAGGCGATCGATAAGGCCGTTGCCGCCGCCAAAGGCACCCAGCAATCCCATAGTGTACTCAATCTGCTCGAAACCCTCCAAGACACGGACGAAATCTTCGGGCTTGCAGAGCGTTGCGTGAATTCGGGAAATGAGACGTTCCAAGTCCGGCATCTTCGTCATCTGGGACGAGAACTGTTCTCGGACGCTTCGATCAGAGTTGAGCATGTCGACTGCATCGAGGCGCTCATTGATGCGTTTGATATCGCAAAGCGGGTGGCAAACCCACTGGCGGAAGAGCCGTTTGCCGAACGGAGTGACACACCGGTTCAGCAGAGTGAAGAGCGTACCTTCTGGGCCGCCGTTCACAGTGTTCGCAAAGATCTCCAAATTGATCAGGGTTTGACCGTCCAGGATGAGAGTGCCGTTGCGGCGGATGGGAGTGTACCACTCGAAGTTGCCTTGCGACAGCAGGCTACCCTCAATCTTCAGAAATTTGAGATAGTGGATAAGACCACCCAAAGAGGACATCAGCAGGTCTTTGTCTTTGGCCTGGGCCAACGTATCAGGCCAAGTCTCCTCTCCGTCCTCGTTGGCAAAGTAGCCACCACTGGATATTTCCCGGCGGCTCATGTCGGCGTCCAGGAACTCGGTGGCCGGCTTCAAGTAATTCCAGATGGTCATTGGGGAAGTGTTGTTCTTGAGAATGCGAAGAGCCTTGGTCGAAATCCTCGATTTCTCCAGAATGAGCTCTCTGGGGCTGGTCTGCGCAACGAAAGTCTCAAACTTTGTCAAGTCGGCATCGTCCTCGAACTCCGAGATGAAGAACTGGCCAGTCGCGCAGTCCACAAACGTGATGCCAAATGCGGGGCTGCCGTCAATGACACACTCCTTGATACACGCGCAAAAGGTCGCCAGGTCGTCCTGCAGCATGCTACCATCCACCAGAGTACCGCCAGTCAAGACGCAGGCTAGTTCTCGACGAATGATCTTGTCCGCCTTCTTCGCCTTGGCAGATGTATCGCCTCTTTCTCTCATCTCCTTGCCAAGGGCGGATTCCATCTGATCAACCCGAGCAACCTTGTAACCTTTGGCGACGAACTGGTTGACCCACATGTCGAGGGAGCTCTCAGGAACACCGACCATGCGCATGTTGACACGGTCTGTAAGCTTCAAGTCGAAGAGCTGGTGACCGATAGTGGCATCGTTCTCGTACAGCTCGTAGAACTTGCCCTTCTTGAAGAAGACAACGGTATCCCACAGTTTCTGCTTGATCTCCCAGTACTGCTTCTCAAAGGGAGAGAACTTGTTCCACGCTCCTGGAGGAATGTAGACAGAGGACGGATCGTACTCAGGATCGCCAGGGGAGTTCTTGTTAATGTCTTGGATGTTGGCCAGCCAAGGATATCGGGCTTCGGGCTCCGTGGCGTGTGCCTTCTCCTTCCGCTTAGAAGCTGCCGGTCGACGAACCGTCGGACCCTGGGCAGAACGAGGAGCAGAGGAGCCAACGCTGTTCGGATCGTAGCGCCATTGCTGGGCGGTAGAGGTCGAAGGCAGCTCCTCCATGATCTCGTCCTCGTCTGCGGTCTCTTCCTCCTTGATTGGCGAAGAGACTGTTGTCTTCTTCCTCGATTGTGTTTTCTTTGTGGTCTCGGGGCGCTTGCGCTTCTTAGAGCGTGAGGGAGCATCCGACTCGTCGGATACGACAAAGTCGTCCATTTCTACACCGCATTAGGAACATGAAGAGTTTATGCAGCGAACTTCGTCCTTACCTTCGTCCTCGTCGGGTCCGTCATGACTGGCGGCATCCTCATAGTCGTCGCCATCATCAGCTGGAACAGCGGGTGTCTTAGTACGACGGCGCGTGCCTGCGGCTCTAATGCGGTCAAACGGATCATCATCTTCGTCATCGGACTGCTCAGCGTAGTTGACGGCCTTTCTGCCCTGTAGAGACGCCGAGTCAGCATGCCGTCTTGGAGAAATGGCGTCGTGGCAAACATACCTTTCGTGTAGGGCTGGAAGAAGGCAGAACAGGTCTGCTACGAGACACCTGCGGGGTCACAGTCTCAGCGGGAGTAGACGGTGATGGCAAGAAGTCCTGAGCTACCTTGAGTCCTGTGCCGTCCATATTCTCCTGGGAGCTCGAGGGCTCGATGGCGTCACTGCTGGGGACGGGGGTCATGTTGGGAGGTTGCTTGACCTTGGGGAGCTCGTTCGTTCGGGTAGACTCTCTGAGGCATGGCGATGAGTCGGGGCCCTTGGCCGCGGGCTTGGGGGTCGGCTTGGAGGCGGACTTGGAAAAGAACTGTACTATAGTCTTCTGAGTTCCCGAAGACGACGACGGCTGGCGCTTCAGCGAGGGAGTTTTGGCCGGCGTGCGAGCCGCTGGTGATGACTTGGGCGCCATGACGGCGATTGATTCGGTGAGAGTGTGATTGTAGGTCGAAACGAAGGTAGTTAATCGTGTAGGAAGAAGAATCGGATCTCGTTGTGTTCCCAGTCTAGTTGGGATAAAGGAAGGTCGGGCGAAAGTAATTAGTGGAAAGAAGAGTGGTCAATTGGCAAACTCAAGAGCTCTTGAGTCGACTTGGTAACGCGGCGTTCAACGGTAGCTCTGAGAGACGAGCGAGAAGGCAGGAGGTGTGAAGTGTGGGTGGGTGTGTACCTTTTTGGGACTGCAGCAATTGCCGTGCCCCGGCAGTGCTGGGAATCGCGTCGGGAAAGATCGTGGAGTCGCGTAACCGCGTCCTTGCCGCGTCTGGCTCAGAGCTGTGTTTAATTGAACGACCGGGGGGCAAGGAACTCCTCTGACGTTCCACGCAGGGGCCAGGAGCAGGCACTCGCTTAACATTTTCGGGAGTGGAGAAGGCATAAGCACGGACTACCTTACCTAACAGCATATGCACCACTGTGCATATGTGCATAATTAGGTACCTTATGACACATACTATCCGTATCGTGACCTATTCATCCCGTGTGTCAGATCCACCCGGTCCCGATTTAGTGGGGGTGCGGTCCCGGTCGAAGCCCGGCTGGGTTCCGGTGTAGGCTAGCGCTTGCGAAGGACGAGAAACACACTCGAAAGACTCGTCCACAAATTGTTTGACTATTTCCCATGTTTCTTTCTGTGTTCCCACGTCTTGTGAGTTGCCTACTTAAAGAGTGTGCTCCTTACCCATCCAGGCCAGCATTTCCCCGGTTCCTATGTACAAAACTGAAGCTTGTCATGCGATTTGCCTAAGAGAGTGTAGGGGCCGTCCAGCTAGCGTAATCCTGCAGATTAACATTGACTGTACTACGCTCAGTGATGGACGGCTTCGTTGCCGAGTTGAGGAGGAAGTAGTTGATGTATTGCGTGAGCTCCGAGTTTTGGCTGCTCGGGAACTGGCAATGATTGTGCCCACCAACCAGAGAGAAACCCATGTTCTCAGGCACGCCAAGGGCCTGGTAGATCTGTCTTCCGGCCTTCATGCAGCCTGTGGTAGACACAGGGCCAAGCCAGTCAATGTCGTTCTCCGCGACATACAGACCTCGCGGCGCCACCAATCCTGCCAGCAAGTGGTGGTCTTCTGGCATCTGAGACGTCCTCGAGGTCCAAGTGTTGAAGTTAGGAGAGAACCAAACATTCTCCCCAATGATCTGGCCCGCGGTCTGGATGTTTTTGCCTTTGCTTTTCTCGCTGTCCGAGATGCGCCAGCAGGCTGCGCCTCCGGAGCCGGACTCCTGAGGGATAGTCAAGGTGATACGCTTCTCCAATGCACCGACGACAAAGGCACCCTTGCCGTTACGCGAGCAGCCGGTGACTCCAAGGCGCTTGGTATCAATGCCCGTTGCCGCAGTACCGAGTTGTTCGAGGCCATCGATGATACGACCAACGCCCCAGGCCCAGGCAGTCAACGCCCCGGCACTGTGTCCGCTTCCAAACAGGTTGTAGAAAAGCCCCTGGCCACGACTAGACTGTCCGTTTTGAGCAGCGAACTGGTCGTTGTTGAAAGTGATCTGGGCGACAGTGCCAGGAATGGGGATGCTTGCGCCTCCAATGCCAATGATGGCGGGGAACGGGCCGCTTCCAGAGGGCTTCTGGATCGAGGCACTCATGCTAATAGTAGAGCTGCCTTGGGTGACTCTGAGATTGAGCGTGTTGCCAGACATCGAGGCTTCGACCTTGCTCGGGGGTCCTGGGAAATCTCCGAGTTCGTATTGCTTGAAGGCATTCTGAATCTCGGTCTGCCGGCAGGCCCAGTCGGTCTTGGTAGTGACCTTGGAGCCGTCTGCAAACGTGAAAGGATCTGGAAGCTTTGCGTCGTTGACTGCTGGGACATTTGTCTTCGCCTTGCTGCAGTCAGCTTGGCGTTCGAACAAGTCCCTGGCAGGCAATGCCAGAGCAGAGCTTGCAAGCAGAGTGATCACGAGACGCAGGGCCATATTGTGTTGTCAAGAGATAGAGGTATCTTGTCTGTAATTGACGAAAAGCGCTGTTTTCTGATGGGTTGGTGAGACAATCATCACGTACTAATGCTCTTGAAGGGCCATTTTATCTTTCAGCATCTGACATGGGCCGGAGAAATGGATGCACCTGAGCGGGGAAAGTAGCGTGAGGTTCTTGTAAACGCATGGTTCTGTAGTAATCCTATAAGCTACTCAATACTTAGCTCTGAATGCCGGCGGCTATACTTACAGCCTCAAGAGGTTGAGGGAAGATTCAACCACTGGGCAAGCTCCTCAATGCCAAGTCATGTCGACTGCCGTCAACTTCCCCGCCGGCAGCTGGAAAACGACATGCCTTCTAATATATATACCGCCGCCGATAACCCCGATTTGGACATATCGGAAGGAAGGTTGCCTTTTCAGGGTCGGCTAAGTTATCAAACAATATGTCGAGTGCTGATCTGCGCCGGCTGAATCCAGCAGCCATGTAACGCTGCAGTAAGGTTATTTGAAGTGCGACTTACGGAACGAAATGTTTTCATACGCAATTACATTCAGCCTCGGGCGGAAAATCCAAGTTCCATGACCCTTGTCTGATGTTTCTCGAGCACGACGGTTGGGGACCGAGGCAAGGCAAGATTACGTCGGCCCATCCGTGCAGAAACCCGTGTGGGTTACGATATGGCATCAACATCGGTTGAGTTCGACGCGCATGGTATCCACTGGAATTTCTGCAGCAATACACGAAGGAAATAGCAACGGAGAGGCGAAATAAGCGAAATTTTGTTTTGGAGTGACTTCCTAGCATAAGGTAGGTAGCATAGTCTTTTCTCGAGATCGCAGCGGTTGAAAACCCCAGCTTGAGTCCGGTACGTACCGCAGACGCACTCAAGTGATCTCATCGTTCTGAAGACGGGACCCATAGAACGCACAGGTCGTGAGGATTTAACGTGGCGACTGACTTGGGCTGCAAACCAATCAGCAGAACTCGTCCGATTTCAATCCCAGTCTCTCGTGCGACACGTGCCTGAAAGCACACCAGGCCCAGCGGAACAAGCGAATCCCAACAAATCACATGCCCGTCAACATCGGGCTCGAAAACGCCAATTCGGATTCAAGGATGATAAAACTCCAATAAGTTGGCATGTTTTTGCAGTTCTCTCGGCGCCGTGTCACTGTGCTCGGTTGCTTCTTACCATCATTGCCGTTTGTCATCGCGTCGACACCTTTATTCTCAGTTTGATTGCAAACGACGCAATATCAAGCCAAGATGCTCGGACGCACGCTGCACGAACTCATCTTCATTCGCATATGCATAGTCGTGCTGCAATACCCCATCATTATATACGCATCCGCTCTCGCCATCTGCCTCCTCGGCCCCAAGCTCGGCTCACCGGACCCGCGATGGACGGCTGCTGCCTTATGGGTTGTCGGCTTCATGTTTGTTGAGCTGGCGTATGCCCTGTTCATTTGGACGCCGTATAAGACCCGGCTGGGGGAGGCGGCGAAGCATCCGGCCCCGTCATCGCCGGCTGCAAGACGAGCCCTTTTTAACCGATGCATGGCCACGGTTCCGAACCCGGAGTCATACGTCCGTGGATGGTTCCTGGGGTCAGAGCTCAACAACATTCGCCGTGACAATGTTCGAGAATTTCTCCTGTGGGCTTTCTTTGACGAAGGCGCCGAGGATATTTCCACTTCAAGTGAGGTTGACGAGGAAGTGAGCCGATACATCAGCCGGATTGAACAACTGCTGGGTAAATCATTCGAGGGCGGCCGTGGCCCTGCGCAAAGTCTACGGCTCACATTTGACGAAATCGAGACCAAGTATCGCAGCTTTTGGTGGTACGCCATCATGGCTCTCGTGGACGCCCTCACCCATCTTCTCCTTGTGTTCAATGGCTTTGAGTACTATGCTCAAAGCAGAGATGAAACCCTCGCCGTCTTCCCACCGCGAATTCAACAACTTGCTGCCCAGCGTCGCTCCTCGTCTGGGTTGAGCTATTGGCATCGCCCACATCGACAATCTGACCAACTGCCTATTGTCTTCTTCCACGGCATAGGCATAGGACTTTGGGTGTACATTCGTTTTCTCGTTGAAATCAGCGCCAGTAAAGCCAGAGGAGAGGGCCAGGTTGGGGTTATAGCTCTCGAGATTCTGCCGATATCCTTTCGGTTGACGAAGCCTCCTCTGGGCAAGGACGCTTTTCTCACACAGTTCACCGAGATTCTCGACCGCCATTCGTGGGACAAATTTATTCTTGTTTCTCACTCATATGGGTCTGTTTTAACAACGCATGTCTTGCGCTGTCCGGAGTTGCAGGCAAGAATCCCACGAGCGGTGCTCATCGACCCCGTGAGCATACTGCTCCATCTCCCCGACGTGGCATTCAACTTCACACGACGTCAGCCAAAGCGCGCCAATGAGTGGCAGCTGTGGTACTTTGCAAGTACAGATCCAGGGGTTGCCCATTGCCTCGGCAGATACTTCTTCTGGAGGGAGAATGTCATCTGGGCCGAGGAGCTCGCAGGACACCATCCTGAATTGGAACAAGCGGTTCATACTGAGGGATCAACGAGTGATGGGCGAACCGCAACAAGGAAGATCACCGTCTGCTTATCGGGGCAGGATTTGATAGTTGACAGCCATGCTGTCGCCAAATATTTGGCTGATGGGAAGTCAAGCGACCCCGCATGTGCGCAGAGCGAAGAGAAGCAGGGTCGGCGCAATGCTGCCGAAGTGGCTGGTTCGGGAAGCGAGCATCGACATTCAGCTGGGTCGGGCATAGATGTGCTTTGGTTCCCCCACAGAGACCACGCGCAGGTGTTTTACTCAGTGCGGGACAGAGGGCGTATCGTCGATGTCGTACGAGAATACTGCGAGAAATGACAGACGAGCGGCCCGACAAAGACAACCGTGGAGAAAATGAACTTGCGCGCGGGAAAGAGAAAGTCGCTTCCCGGTGGTGACTCCTAGACTCGGAGTGTTGTACCATGTGACACCACAGGAAGCCAGCTGTCAAGGCAGCCCAACTTCATTCACAAACGGCGTCATTTGGCTCGGTCACCACCCCAGTCTGTTAGGCCTACTACCATCGGGTGCGAGCCACTGCGGGTGATGACCCACGCATTCTCTTGATCTGTTTCGTTGAGCAGCTGGTGTTCCGTCCAAGCCGGAACGAATGCGAAGTCTCCGGCTTCCATATCATGTCGCTTGACCTCTTGCGCGGCGCCCGGGCTGACAAGTAGAACTCCGGTGCCGGAGGTTGTGTAAATAATGGTATCTTGGCACATATTAGAAACCCATCACAAGGGGGCGGGAGGGCAGGGCAGTGACGGGTTGGGGGCGTGAAAGAGGGGATAAAACGGGGGCACGATTCTGACCTTGCTCGCCGTGATGACGCACAGAGGATGTAGTATGCGGTTGGAGAGTCAAAACTGCTTAAAACAGTTACACAGGGAGCGCCATCAGTGAAGAAGTATGTTGCGTGCAGCCAGCCGGGTGTAACATACCAGAAGCACAGAGCTTATCGCTTTTGCTGACAATGGCATCGGCCTCTTTGGCGGGGCCTGGTTCTGGAGTTGTATCGGGCGCGCGTAGCGTTGTTGCTTTTGTGATGTGAACCGAGGAGGATGAGATGATCATGGGAAGCAAGTCGCTGATGAGAGGGATCAAGGACGACATGGTTTCCTGCAGGATGCTGGTCAGGCGGGATTCCGAGGTTCCGGTGGCCCTCCAAGGTCGGAACTGCAGGAAGCGGTCTGGAAGTTCAGGCGTGTCGTCTTGACGCGCTCCGGAGACACGAAGAGGTCGGGTCGGGGTTGGTAGGGCAGCCCTCCAGTGGTGGACGGAAGCTATCACCAAGTAGGAAGGAGACGTTGGGCGGTCTTGGAGGTGAAGTGGGCACTCCGGCAACGGCTACAGCGAATGGCCGGGATCCAAGACACCGAGCGACTATATTGCTGGCTAAATGGCTTATGGTAGCCCCGAGAAAATCGTATTGCGAGTGTCACACGCGTTGATGCGAGACGAGACGATGTGACAAGGCGCTTGAGCAAGCTGAGATGTTGGAGCAAGGCGCGTCCGCCGTGAAGGTGGTGCTGGGGTGGGGAGAGGCAGCGGCGAGGCCGACTGCACGGCAACGTTGACAGCGGATGAAGACTGCCAGAAAGTAGTCGATTCTGACGTTGGATGGTGGTTCAGATATGGTTGCCAAGTGAGGAGCGTTGTATGGATGTTTTTGAAGCGAGGCCAGGGAAAATGATGTGATTCCCAGGACGAAGGATAAGCGTAATTAAGCCTGGTCACAAGAGTCCAAGGGCCGGTAGGAGGCGACGCTTCAAATGGTAGGCAAGGCAAGGTTGAGGTCAGGTAGCCTTGGGTTGAGGTGAAAGTGGTCAGGGTCTGAGGGTCGAGATTCGCTGGGTCTGAGGGGATTGGAATGGAGTGAGCCGTAGCGTAGCGGACGACGTAGTGGTAAGAGGAAGGAGACGTGGATGGGAGCCCCGCCATGTCTTGGGTGCCTACCCAATTGGGCAGGCTGGTGAACATTCTCCCTGACTTGCATTCACGCTTTTAGATGCATGTGTGTACATAAGAGGCTGCTCTCTTATGCGTCAATAAGGTACGTCAGTAGTTGCATCTCAGATGGACCAACAAGAGCAACTGGGCCAGTTTCGACATGGACCAATGGGTGTTTCTCGCTCCCATTCTGCAAAGGTTCCTCTCCAGATTCCACTCGCAAAGGTTCCCCTAAGCCAGGCTTGGCCAGGGCCTTTTGACGATGCATTGGTTGCACGACAAGAGAACCGCCGGCTTGGCCACGCCGAGGTTGTGGATCGAGTGACTGGCTGCAGCTGCATGAGTGCCAGATGGAACGGGATCCAGGCTGGAGATAAGGACAAGATGCCTTTTCAGTCTGCTGGATACCAGGAGCAAGTCTCCAAATGGCAGCCTGAAGGGCGGCAACAGGCACCGCAGGCGTTCCTCCAAGCAGCTGTAAGGTATGCACCGCAAGAGGACCACAGGACCAAGGCTTATCGATGGCGTTATCGCTGGGCCAGGCGCAGTTGCATCTATCGGGCATAACGTCCGATAAGCGAGAGCTCACAAGGTACCTTGGGTAGGTAGGTACCTACCCAAGCAATGAGCTGAGTTTGAGGTTGGAGCGCGTAAAGGGGGCAAGGGGCCTGTTTCTTTTGTAAGGGGCAACTCAACGCCCGGCTGCAAGCTTCAAGCTTCAGGCACCTCAATTGGAGGCCGGCAGACTCCTGTATGCCTACCGGCAATAGCATCAGCTAGGTATTCGCAGGTAGGGTACTAGGTAGGTAACCATGTGCGTACGGCCAAAGGCTCCCCCCGCAATCTGCTTCCGGCTCCCGGTGCCCCGTGCGCTGTGACCCAACCCGGTGAGGTGCTGACGGGAACGTATCCTCCTGGGCTGGTTTCCAGTGAGTGAGAGGTGCAGCAGCAGCAGCAGCAGCAGCAGCAGCAGCAGCACCGGCATGCATATCCTCTACCCCAGCTAGCACCGCTGCATCTCATGCAACGCCCCGAGCAGCCTTCCTCTTCCGAGAACCAGATCCCATCCGCCGGACACTGCATTAGTCGTGCCCCGACAACGGCTGTACACCTTACCAGGCTCCTGGCATGCCGTAACCGGGAGTTCACAGCTGCTGCAACAGCAACCACCACCAATCGCAAGACCAAGGGAACCTCTGGCCCGACCGCGACGAGGACGACCACCATCACACCCTCACCCCGGCTCGTCGGAGACGCAGACGGAGACGTGGAGACACAAAGTCTGGAGTCATGACCCCAACACTGACAACTCCACGCCTCCCACGCATCATTGTTGCCCGACCACGTCCTCCATGACTTGATAAGCCACCCGTCCTCGAACCATTGCCCGACCGATCGATCGAACCGACGACCTACTACCATCCAACCTCGACAACCTGCCATCAAAGCCAACGAACCCCCAGCACCCCCTTTTGGCTGGTCTCGCCTTCCAGGTCGTCCCAATAAACCTGTGCCTATGCTATCCGGAAAGGATAGCCACAACACCTACTTGGCCAACCTCCTTCTTGCCCTGGACATTGCACGACGCTCTTCGCCCTGATCGGCAACGGTTGCCGACTGTGGCGCACGACACCTTGCCTTGTTTTGTCCCTGTAATACAGACATGGACACACCCGACAAGATGGCTTCCACTCCTCCCGCCTCCAGCTCCGCCTCCGACGACGCTGCCCCAGCACCTGATACCGCTTCGAATTCGAGTAGCAATTACGGTGGCATCGACCCGGAAGTTGAGGAGAACCTCTACATTCTACCATACGTATCTGACGAAGGTTTGCGGAGCGATGCTACGGACCGCCGGAAAACAATAGGATCACCTCAAACGGACTACTACCCTCTTCCAACTGGACTCAATACCGTGACGCCTGCTGGTACGCTGTCCTCCACACTAGCCTCCTTGTCTGGCCGCCATCTGACCTGCAATTCATTTGCTAGAAGTTCTTTCTTCGCCTGCTGACGGCTGCCGACTCCTCTCACTGCCCTCTGAACTCATAGATTCAATCCTCGCATACCTATCGCCGTGCGATTTAGCCATTGTCTCCGAGACTTGTCGTAGCCTCCATGCCCACGCCGCATCCGACGTCCATTGGTATCAAAGGGTGCAAACGAACGTCCCGGGCACAAAGCTTGACACACCTTACCCGTGTAAAACATACCGCGAGCTGTACACAGCCCATGATCCAAGATGGTTCCTGCCCAAATACAAGATCTGGTTCTGCGACCGCGACCTCATGGGTAAGATGATTGTCGTGAGGTACGACCAGCGGAGAGGATGTATCGAAGGATACCAGCTGCTGGCCATCAGCAATCGCACTACATACCAGCACTGGCCTGCCGATACAACCGTCATGATCCATGCGTTCGAGCCGAAAGTCAAGCTCCATTTAGACAAACCGGTACTCCAGTTTCATGCGAATGACCGAGAGCAGTCGCCCAACTTTTATGAAGCGATGAAAAATCGCTTTGCTGCTGAAGTACCCATGGTAATTGACGACCGGTCCGATGCCATGTTCAGTAATTTCCTGATGGCTCGGCCGCTCGATGCAGCCACGGCCACTTCTAGAATGGGAACGCTCTTCCCATACGGCAATGTTTGGCCTGCTCCAGCAATTCCGGCTCGCCATCGTGTAGCAGGTGTTGTCTCAGGGCTGCATGGTGACGACCTCACGCCAACAGATCTGCCGACTCGAAGAGCCGAGGCTTCTGACCAAGCCTTCCGCATCCGGCACTGGATGGAGATGGCCGGTGCCCCAGCAGCGGGGCTGTTTGTCGGCGCGGGCCCTGCTGGCCTGATACGGGCAATTCATGCCAACCTTTCGGCTCGAGGCCTACCGGGAGTGCATATTGGCGAGGAGGTTGTCACTTATTCGACACTGGATCCCGTCGTCTACACACCGACACCGCTCAAGCCATGGCGCGGCATTTGGGTAGGCGACTACAGCGGTCACGGCTGCGAGTTCTTGTTGATCAACCAACCGGACGACGAAGAAGTGTCTGACGAGGAACTTGGTCTGGTGCGCTCTGCTGATGAGTCGGACGATGAGTGGACACGCCGACGTACGGATGCGAGAGTACACCGAGGCCGTTTGGAAGCAATAAAGCTCACCGGGGACCCTAACGTGCCACGGGGAGAGTATACCTTTGTTGCAGACGACCTTGGCGAGGCAGGTTTTGTAGGGCTAGCCCAGGAACCACCCTTCCAGGGCACGCGAGTTGTGAAGAGCAAGGGACATGTGGCTGGAACTGGTTTCATGGAAGGTTGGTGCCAGAGTCCTCGCCCCGTCGATGAATATATGCTGACGACTCTTTGCTTCTCAGACAGATACATTGAGTCCCAGCTCATGCTTATTTCCCATGACAGACTTGCGCAATACTGGGTCACATTTGGTCACATTAGTTTCTTCGAACGGGTCAATATCGACGAGTTCATTACACCATGAGCCTCAGGCGGAGGACTTTTGATCGTTATGGCACCGAAGAAGACGTGGAGATATGGCATCCGTGTGATTGAGTTGGCGGGCTTCGCTGCTTGTGCGAACGTACATTACACTCTTGCATGTCTTAGTCCAGAGATGAGGAATGAATAACTCAGCAACGCCTCCGAAATACGGAATGCATGCCATCTCTCACGCCTCAAACAGAGGTCGTTTGTACAGAGCTTGCTAGGATTAGTGTCGATATTTGTCGTTGTAAACTGAGCTGAATATTGACGTCGACCCCGCTACCCCGCTAAACACACGTTCAGTGAGATTAGCGCTGTGCGAGTATTTGTTTCCTGCTGATTTTCTTCGCTTGTTTGCTCCCGCTTTTATCCGACGTCATGACGAAAGCTTTACAATCTTTACCAGCTTCAATGGCATTCACAACGCCACCCCTCGTTGTTTCACATGCAATTTATTCCGGTTGGATGAGGTAAGGCAGGAACCAGCGAGACGCTCCATCTCTCTACCGGTACGCGAAGTGGCAGTTCCTTAGTCTCTCATCTCAACGTCATTGCGGCTGGCTTTCCCCCCCATTTTTTAAGCCTTACCAAACTTGGCGCATCCTTCCGCCTTAAAAAAGTGGTGGTGGTGAGCAAGGATTCAGGTGCTGCTTGACTTTCAACCCTGAACCACCCAGCTGTACTGCGTAAACCTGCCTCAGAACTCTGTCAGCCGCCAAAGTTCCGCACCTTCGGACGACATCTATTTTACTTTTTCAACCTCACCCCAATTTCAACTTCATTCACGGTAACATCACGCGGCTATTTCAGTCCACCGTTGCTGCTGACTTGCTCATCGAGGACACGGACCTAGACAGCAAATATTAGGCTTGCTGGTTGAAATCCTGAAACATTGCAGCACAGTCCCCGGAATCAAACGTTTTGTCTTGTAACGACATCCCCGTCCGGACTGAGATTGCATTCACTCTCATCATCGTGAGAGCAGGACCAACCCATTACCCGAAAATAGAACCCCTCTCCTTCACCCACCATGTCAGACAAATACATCCTGAGGGTGACGGCCGGCCCGAATTACGACGCAGACTCACAAACCGAAGTCCCAGTCAACACCCCGAAGCCCATCAAGATCAGCACGCCTCTCGCCGACATTGAGCTTAATGTCCGTATACAGAACTACGCCGGCCTCCCCCGCAAATCACCAACGACCTCGTCCTACTTTTCCACGGAGCCTCACTCCAGCAATAATGACCAGTACAGCATCTCCTTCCGCTTCACACCCAAAAAGCCGGAGGGCTCCTCGGAGCAGGGCATCTCCGCTGCCGATCTCCAGTTCGGCAACGACTTTGACCACCCCATCAGGGACCGTCTGCCGCCGGGCTTCAACACGGCCATGAACATCGTCAAGTGGTGGATCGATCCCGGCCTGGAGGGCGACGCCTACGCAGACACTCCTTATCTCTATGGGCCTGCCCTGAGCTCCTTCAACGTCATCCATGCGGGTGCGGGCACCTGTGACGAGGAGAAGGGAGGTCTCTGGTTTGAGGAGGGAGGCGATGAGGACGGATTGGAGATGCGGGAGACCGTCGGGGCACCCGCAACGTCCAAGGAACGCATGAAGTGGGCGCTGAGGAAAGACAGCAAGGAGCAGTGGGTGTTTAAGTACGGCAAGACGTACGGCATGGACTTTTTTAACCCGTACCTCGACTTCTCCAACTTGGCTCTTCGCTTGCCCGGTTTTCAGCTCGCTATCATGAAGTATTGGGACGGACAGGGACTGAGGTGAGTCGATGCCCCCTTTTCTCTTCCAGGCTTGGCCGTTCTTGTGTGTTTTACCTGCGAGTTTGTCTCCCATTTTATTCTTTCATCGTACTCAGTCCTTTCCCCTGGTTGTGACTTTGGACTTGGAAGTGGGATCGGATTTCAGCGACACTACGCACGCCACGTCATTCCTAGAAATGGGAAACCCTTTCTTATGTTCACTTCTCATGTCGTTCTTACTCTTTGCAGGGAAGGAGGGCCTAAGCGCTCACACCAGCTTAGATATGTTCTCCGGAACCGTTCCACTGGCGACGTCTACCTCGTAGTCCTCTTCACCATCCACTACAAGACCGACGTAAATGAGGACGGGACGCTCAAGGAGGATGCTGATGGCCCCAAGGCCGGGGACTTGCCGCCGCCTGACAAAGAGCAACACGACGCCCATGACGAGACCAAAGCTCTCGACGAGGCCAAGAAACATTTGGGTCCGGTTCCGCAAGAGGCGGATACGAGTGCTGATGATGTGGACTGAGCGATCCGTGGACATGGGTTGGAGAAGAATGCATGGGATTTAGGCGCTCTTAGAGTATACACAAATGGGCAATGGATTCAAATAATTTCAGACACCTGTCTGGTCTTCGCATAGAAGTTTGGAATTACCGAAATCTATGTGTCTATCTTGTGCTCGCATCTAGTCTGCAATAAGGGGGGACCCAGTTGCATGAAGATGATTCAAGATGCGACAGAACTTTTACATCCACAAACATGCAAGATATGCAGTATGAAATTGTTGTAAATGATGATGTCGCAGAAAATGCGTTGCCGTGCAGATGATTGAGATGGTTTGAGATCTCGTCTTGGGTATCTTCATTTGCTTTGATGCAAAATCACATTGTCAAATCGACGACATACCTGTATGGCGCCGATTATGACCAACATGTCGTTATTATTCTCGAAGTAGACAGTCACACCATTCACCTTTGAGGTTCGAGATTCTTGTCACTCGGAGTTAGCTTCACACATTCCAAAAGCAGAAGGGCCAGGAAAACTTACCATGGCGAACTTGCTCTTGGCCCGGATCTTCTCACCGAAAAACACAAGCGCCCAAGGAATAAGGGTCAGGCCCGTCGCGATGCCGCCGAGCAATGCTCCAGCACGAGCCTCGCCGAGATTTCGGAATAATGCGCCGGTCACAAGAGGGAATATTCCGCCCAGAATATTGCGGCAGCAGGACTGTGCCGCCAGTGCAGAGGAGGCGAACTTATGGTAAATGTCGGCGAAATAGTTGAATGTCGCCAGGTAGACCGAATAGATACCCCACGTAGCGAAGGCAATACCAATTGCAGGAGCAATCCAATGAAAGTCGTGGCGCGCAGTAAATCCGAAGAGGAAGAGGCCGATGGGTAGCAGGGTGGCTGTGATACAGGTGAAGTAAAGACGCGACTCGGGTGCCTCGGCGGGTAAGCGTCGTCGCATGAAGAGCCAGAATGAAGACAAATTGTCGGGGGCAACATCGGCACGCCACTGAGGCAACTTCAGGAGCTCGTCCTGCAGGACTCCAACGATGGTGGCTACCACGGAGCCAACGATCATAGCGCTGAAGAAGTACCCAGAGTGCTCAATGTCCCAATTCCTCGTTCGCGAGAATGCCAGTGGGATACTGCCAAATGTGCAGTATAAAACAGCCCAGGCGAAAGCACACCAGAGGGAGAAGAAAAAGACGACGGGTTCCGTAAAAAGGAGGAGAAATGGTCTGGATACGGAGACGGAAATCATCGTGACGACAGAAGCCCTCTCCTCATCCTCCTTTACGAGCCAGCGAAGTCTTTGTGGTGACAGCTGCGTTGAGCATCGTGGACTTGAATTACATGTTGTGGATGATTTTTCTTGTCCGGAGCATGAGCCTCCTTGGGTATCGGTATCCGAAGTCGAATCCGTCGTGGTGGTGGTGGTGTTGTTGTTGTTGTTTGTGGTATCTTCTAACCACACGCCGTAGTGGCCAGCCGTCTCGAGTTGCTCGTACCAGTGGTTGATGAACCTAGCTTTCCTGGAGAGAATGACCGAGCCTCGACTTTCTTTGAAGAGAACAGCAAGAGCAATGACGAGAACGGCGTCGATGATGACTTGATGCCAGAAGATCCATTTCTAGATTGGGATTGGTTAGCATGTGTGAGATATAACAGAAACAGCCCGGAGACAAACCCATGCCATGGTCGGATCAGTGGCCCCCATACGCTTGGTCATGATGGCAGCAACCAATGGTCCTGCTCCTGTCCCGGCCAAGACTGCGCCGCTGAAGATGGCCTGGGGTGTTGTTAATTATCAATATGGACCTTGGGCACGGGAAATCGGCAAATACCATCGGCGTATTCCTCTGCTCCTTTGCCCAAAGATCTGCAATGACGCCGCCAATGACAGAACTGAAGACTGAGCCTCCCACGCCCACCATAAAACGGGCAATGAGCATGGCGGCAAGATTTGGTGCCACGGAGCAGACGGCTTGGAATATGACATAGATGACACCAGATATGATGAAGACGGGATATCTACCCCAGAGTTCTGACAGGGGGGCCAAAACCATGGGTGAGAGGGCGAAACCTATGCAGAATGTGGTGATGCCGGTAAGCATTGCCAGACGAGTTGTGTCCAGGTCTGCAGCCATGATGGAGGCCGGGGGCGAGTAAGACCCAGCAGTGTAGGCCGTCAAGAAGGTGGCGATACATGAGAGGGCCAACATTAGGTATTTGCGTCCGTGAGGCCATTGCAGAGGATTGGAGAAGCGGTTGAGATCCGGGGCCGGTGGTAGCGGTTGAGATTCTGGTGACCCGAGAAAGGCTGGCTCAGGAATGGCCGATTCGAAGGTGAGGTATTGGTAGGTGATGGGGCTGTTCTCATCAAGAGGAGGGGCTTCCGAGCCAGGTTGGAGAGAGGCTTGGAGGAGTGAGGATGGCTGCGCCGTTGCCCCAGAGCCCTGGGGCGCCTTTTCGATATCGTGGCTTAAGCTCGTCATTGTCGCCGAGGTGTAAGGGGAAGTTTGAAGACGACGAGCAGTATCGAAGACGGCGGCGGCCTGATCAGAAACCTAAGTATCTGCGGGCAAGTTGCTGACAATTCCAGAATCCATGACCGACCTCCACACGGTGCACAGATGGGATCCAAAAAAGAGGGTGCAAGAAAGCCGAGAGAATTAGGCAAGTGACGTTCCTGGAGTTTGCATCGAGGGCGCGGCAGGATGTTATATTATAGGACCGGATATGCGGCCAGGTGAGCGGGAATAAGAGAAGATGGACCCGGCTGCATGGCTGTGCCCTACCCTGGCAAGCCCGGCCTGGTCAATCTGCACACGACTGGTTCCTGCCCCCCCTGCCCTGGCAGCATCGCACCGCTGGCACCTATCCGTAGGCGGTCAGGGTCCCGGATGTGGATTGGAGACTGCAGATTGGAGAACGAGGATGCCAGATGCCGGATGGCAGATGGATGGATGGGAGATGCGATTGTTGGCAGCTCAGCTCGAGGCGGGAGGAAGGCCGGTCTCCGACCTCGTCCGCCGTCTGCGTGCGACAGGCCAACGCAAACCGTATCCTGGTCCGCTGTGCCTCGGACGCGCAGTTGTGGCTGGTACCCCGCGAATGCCGGTAATATGTATCAAGGTCAGCGAAACAGATCTCGACATGATGTGCTGTGCTGACCCGGCCGTGTTTGCCGTTTGCCGGAGCGAAAGGAAGGGGAGGGAAGGGAAGCGACGCGGGGAGGATCAGCCCGCGTGCAGCGACTCGCCAAGTTGTACCCTTTCCCTTGTACTGGCATATCGATATTGGAGACAGACTGCTGCTGCTGCTGCTTCTCTCATGATGCTGGCAAGGGCCAGACCGAAACCAAACCACGGGCATGGAAACCCGCGCGGGTTTAGTGACGGGGTCGTCTCGTTGCCAAGAGTCGACCCCGGGGGTCATCTGGGGTGGTCGCATGGCCGTGAGCAAGCGAGCTGCTTTGACAAGTGCCTGAATCGTCCGTCCGTCCGTTTGTCCCCGCCATCTCTAACCAATCTGGGAATGAACCGGCATCTACGTCTCGACTCTTTCTCGTTCCCATCCTATTCCCGGAGGGCCCAGGCGAGTGCCCAAGACTCAAGTAGCCGCAGAGACGGTGTCATCTTGAGACGGAGCGGTGGATCGGTTACCGGCTATTCCTGACCTTTCAATGATGGAGTTGTGATGAAGCTAAGCTGTCTGGTCCGGTCTGGTCTGGGGAGCTTACCGTCGGAGAGCCGATTGACGCAGACACGGACACGGTGTGAGATTGAGTGTGAGATTTAGACGGCAAAATGTCGGCAGAGAGCCAAAATCAAAGTCACATCTACGTTGGATGTGCCAAGTCTGCGTGGAGTCAGACGCGATTAATGACCTTTTTAAACCCTGTTATTCCCGATGCTCCACGGCATCGGTGAGATCCCTTGATCCTTGTTGGCTACTAAGGTACAGTGCCCCGGCCAATCCTCTCTTCTCAACTAAACCTCAAAAACCATTGCCCTTCAATCTGATCATCCCCTTTTCCCCCCATTACTTGCAATGCTTGGTAACAAAACCTCTCGTGCGCGCGTCCGTGCTCTTTTGTGATAAATCCAACAATTTTGTACCGAGGGCTCCTGGTAACCTCGGTCGAATCCAACAGCTCATCACCCTTTCTTCGTCAACTTTCCTATGCCGGTAGTTCGCTGGTGAATGAGCGAAGAGTGCCGGCCTTTCTGCGAACCATCTTCTCAGTTTTGGTTGGCATTCTGGATGTAAGTGCCAGCAAGCTGGGTCTGGCTGGAGATGTCCATGGAAGATGTCTCGTACGAGGGTCCTGTCGTAGAAGTAGCCTGGATGTATGTTGCCGTTGAAGGAGAACTCTGGACAGATGGCCCAGCAGTAGTCGGACTCTGAATGTAGCTGTCACCGGGCAGTTCGGCCGGCTGAAGCTGGATCTGGTGCTGCGGGTGGGGTTGGTAGGCCATATAGCTGCGCTGGGAACCCACGGTACTCTGAGGATAGTGAAGCGAACCACGATCCTGATAGGGTGGAAAGATTTCCGTCTGTGTTCCGCCGCCGTACTGAGTCGGAGTCAGGTCCTGGAGCTGATACTCATCCTGACTCTGTTGAACGCTTCCGTTCTGCATACCCTCTGGACGAGGAAGTGGGCAAGGAGCGCGATGACCAAAAGGGAAGGCATCTTCGTCAGCGGAGGGCGAGTGCGCGGTTTGCCCATATGTAGGGTCCCATCGACGAAGCGCTCCATTGGCAAGGCGAGCGTCGCCATCTTCGACCGCTTCCTGGCTACGACTCCAGGCCCTGAAGATGGCACAGGCGATGATCAAAAGGATGAATCCACCAACGACACTTGGGATGATAATGATCAACTGCGGGTTGGACTTGCTGTCATCATTGGCCTCGGGAGCTGGCGTGCTAGAGATCGTGGGGGTTGCAAGCACGCTGGTCGCCGTCTGAGAAGCAGAAGCCGAAGTCGTGGCGGAGATAGCAGATTCGGTGAACCATATGGTTGAACCACCAGTGGACTTAGTCGTTGTCACTCGAGTAAGAGTCTTCAGAGTAGAAGCAACCTCGGCGGACTTCGTGGACTTTGCGGTAGCAGTGCGTGTACCATCTGAAGCCTTCGTAGTAGCAGGCTTGGTCGTGGCCGTGGCTGATATCTCATGTAAGTAGCTTACTTCAAGAAGTCCAATTACAATGAAGCTCAACTTACTCATTTTCTTCCGTCCGCGGGTTGCAACTGCGCCTCCCGAATTCCAAGCCGAGTCACTGGCAGCGGATGGGGGAGGCTGACGGCCAGGCTTGGGAGTCTCCGTCACCATAGCAATGTACCCCATGGTCTTGACGTTGGCAAGACCGCCAGAACTCAGCATGTCCATCTTGAACTGGCTTAGGGATGAAGGCTTCTCTGCGTTTTCCTGAAGTCAGATTAAGTTGAGAGAAATGGGGGTGAAGGGCAGGACCCACGATCTGGGCTGGTGGCGGTAAAGTGAAGGACGAGTCCGTGAGAAATTGGAACTTCCCCGTGTTTTTGTGAGCACAAAATTGTTGAAAAGATGACAACTCGACAGGATATTCGCAAGCTCACAGTGAGAGCTAGCTGCTCTTGATAGCGAGTGTAGCGACGCGGAGGAGAGAAGAAGTGATTGGGGAAGTGCGCGTAGTAAAGCGAGTGAGGATGGGTTGGAAGGAAGAAAAGTCTGCTTCTCAGGCAGGCTCGGTGAATATTGGTCAACCCAGGCGTTCTGCCGCGTGCCGTCTCTCGCTTCAACAGCTTGGGATGAAAAGTCGCGGCGGCCAGGGGCGCGTCTTCAGTCCTTTAGGAAGCTGCTCAAGCGGTGACTACCTTGCTCTTTCCTTCTTCAAGTGGCGGAAGAGGAAGGAAAATATCTTCTGGGGCCTCCTTGAGCGTGGGGGATGGGTGGTTGAAGGACATGCCAGTGGCCGATGAGGGCGAGGACTGAGGTGGGCGACTCATCACGATGTACGAGGCTAGACTGAGTTGGATTATGTGCGGCTGTGAACTGGATGCGACAAAGGGGGTAGTGCTTTGCGGACGCAGGTTCTCTGAGTACATCAGAAGATGGGGGTGTGTGGGAGGAAAGCTTCCAGAGACACACTTTGGCAAGGAAACATACTGGACGGGAGTGGTATTGACTACCTATTAACTGTAAATAGGTGCACACAAGTTGCAAGTTGCAAAAGACTCTGGGCTCTATCTAAAGGTCTTCCTCGGTGAGTCTGGGAAACACACTACCGCTGAGCTGCAGCTCATCGTATCCGCCCTCCTCGAACACTTGACCCTCTTCCATAACAATGATGCGATCGGCCATGCGCATCGTCTCTCTGTTATGTGTGACAATGACGACACTCGTACCGCCGTTTCCCTGGTCCTCCAACACTCTTCCAATAGTCTGTCTGATGAAATCCGCAGTATTTCCATCCAGTGCACTGGTGGGCTCGTCCATGATCAACAAACGTGGTCTTCTGGCGATGGCTCTGGCAATACAGATACGTTGAGCCTGACCTCCAGATAAGGTTTGTCCGCCATCACCGATCATCGTATTGTAACCCTGAGGGAGTGAGACGATGAAGTCATGGATGCCCGCGGCCTGGGCAGCTTTTTGCAAGTTGTTGGGATGACGCAGGTCTGATGCGTCTGCAAGTCCATAGGCAATGTTCTCCGCTACCGAGGTTGGGAAGAGGAACGGTGTCTGCGGTACGAAAGAGACAAGAGAGCAAAGTTGAGATTTGCTGATTCGGTTGAACTCAACTCCTGCGTAGGTCAAAAGAGCCACTTGGCTTTGGCCGGCAGAGTTCGGTCGAGATGGCTGATAAATTCCCAGGAGCAGGGAAAGAATGGTGCTCTTGCCGCATCCCGAAGGCCCGACTATGGCAACGCAGGTTCCTTGGTCAAGTTGCAGAGAAATGTTGTGCAAAACTCGGTGCTCGGGGCGCGATGGGTACGAGAACTCGAGGTTGTGCATATTGATTGGAAACAGAGTACTGAGAACTCGGGGATCGCTAACCTCGGAGTTCTCGAATGACAAGGTAGCAAGACGGATCATGCGCGATGCGGCGGATTGCGAGACTGAGAGTTGCGGAATGTAGCTGACCATAGAGCCTGCCTGGCCGACGCAGAAAAGGAGCAGATTGACGACTTGCTGAAGGCTGGCAGGCGACAATTCGGTCTGGTCAGCGGAGAGATAGATGCCGTAGTAAAAGACGAGAGCAATGACGAAGTAGTTCATTGATTGATTGAGACCAAAGAGCGCGCCTACTCGCCATCCTCTTTCACTTCCGAAGTCGTAAGTCGCCTTGATACACTTGGCGTGCCGCTGAGTGAAGTGCTTCTCCAAGGTAAAAGCTCGCGTGACGCGGATATTGACGAGGACGTCTCTTACGAAAGACGCGGTTTTGTTCGTGGCTTCATCGCAAGTCAAGTCCCAATTGGCACTGGTGAAGGCAAGGATCTTCACAGTTGCCAGGATGATTGGCGTCGTGGCGATGGCTACAAGCGTCAGCTTCCAAGAGATTGTCAGAGCCCAGAGTGTCGAGATCACGACCATCACAGCCACCATCAGAACAATTGGTACATAGCGAGAAAGCAAGTTTCTCATCTCTTCTGCATCGTGGTCTAAAGACTCACTGATGCGCCGTGCGGAGTTCGTGTCCCGGTCGAACCATGCCTTTGGCTGCTGAAGGATGCGCTTCAGTCCTTCGAGGCGAAGAGAGCTGACCCAGGCCTGGCCAATAGCCTCCATGGCATATCGCTCAAGGTACATCGAAGCACTACTGGTTACTGCAATGATAATCATGTAGATGACCCAATCCTTGCTGGCAGCCAGTCTATTCCCATCCTCCCAGAAAGTGGCGAGGAGTCGAGCGAAGCAGTAGGAAAAGGCAGGATTACATCCGGCGGCGACGACACACGAAAAGAGACCAACCATGAGTCTGAACCTGTCTCTGCCTGACAGGTTCGGCCAAACGCTGCGAAGGACAGCACTGAGGGGCATGACACTGGTGCAGGAAGGCTTGGGTACTTCCACGTTTGTCTCCTGGCTAGGGTCTTGGGTGCCATGACCTTTTCCATCGCCAGAGGTGACGAACCGATTTGCACTTGGCTGGCGATGTACCCGAGTTGAGTTTGCGCGAGAGGTCCGTGTAGCGTCGCCTGCGATCTGAACAACGGCTATGCTTGACCGGTCCGGGGCTTGAACAGACTCGCGATGGGAGGGGGCTTGGTCGTAGAATGAACCTCTGATACTCTCCCATTCGGTCAAAACATCAGCGCTCTCCGAAAGAGGTAGAGCCCTACTGAACCCAGTCAACGAGTTTGGACGTGCTGTATTCATGCCCCATCTGCTGGTGTAGGCGGAGGTGAGCTCCATGGAGTTGCGCCAAGTAGATCTCTTGGTAGCGCGCGCCTGGCGAGAGTCTCTGAAAGAGTGCAGTCCTTCAATTCCAACGGGGATTTGCTGAATCTGGGACTCTGTCATCTCATCGTTGACCTCATTCATTGACATATTGGCTTGCTCTGGACTCATTTCCATGCAAGCTTCGTTTGGTCCTGAATCCATTCGTGCAAATAGGCCGTCCCGGGCCCTTGACAATGTCTTCCGAGTGCCTTGCTGGATAACCTCTCTGTTCTCCAAGACGTATACGAAGTCGTTGTCCGCAATCTGAGACAAGTCGTGGGTGATGATGATTGTAGTCTTGTCTTTCCGCCAGCTGCGAACCGCCTCAATAACAAGTTGCTTGGTGGTTTGATCCAGTCCACTGGTAGCCTCGTCAAGAATGAGAACCGGGGGATCTCTGACCCTGGCTCGCGCAATAGCGAGACGCTGCTTCTGGCCACCGCTGAGACCGCTGCCGGCGGAGTCAACCAACGTGTCTAGACCTTGGTCCAAGGTTGCTATCGTAGACTGCAGAAGTGCCATGTCACAGGCTTGCTTAACTTCCTCCATGGAGACGAAGTTGGGTGCAGGATGACCGAGGGTAACATTGTCGCAAAGGGTTCCTTGAAAGACGACACTCGACTGCTGAACCAGGGTGACATTCCTGCGGAGCCATTCTTTATCCAGTGTGTCAATGTTTCGGCCGTCGACAAGAATATCTCCGTACCAGGTGTCATAGAAGTTAACTAGAAGGCTGCCGAGAGTGCTCTTTCCTGAGCCACTCTTCCCGACGACGAAGCATGTCTGTCCAGCGGGAAAATGAAGCGAAATTTTGCTGAAGATCATGTGCTGAGGATTCGATGAGTATGCAAACGTCACCTGAAGATGTTACTTAAATGCCGATGATAAGGTTTTGAGGGAACTTCGTCTTTACCTCCTTGACTTTGATATCTCCAAGACAAGTCTCCGGGGTGACCAAGACCTGGCCCGCTCTCTGTGGCCGTCTATCGGGAGAGACTCCTGTCGTCTGCTTGAGATGCTGGCCGGCGGACATACCCTTCACGAGGATGAGCCATTGTGGGATGACATTCGCTATTCCTTGAAAAGCCGTCAAAGTAGCGTAGAAAGTCGTAAGAATCTGTCCTGCGTTCGCGCCGAGCGTCACTAGCCAAAGACCGACCCAGAAGCCACCCACGAAGAGAAAAGAGATCCAACATTGCATGTAGGAAATTTGAATGGCATTGCAATGAGCCTGAATCATGTGTTGGTCCTTCGAGGCCTTGATGGTGTTGTGATACTGCCACACCTCTTGGTTGAAGCCGTTATAAATCTTGACCAGGTCGATACCGCTGACTGAGGCGTTGACTTGCTTGGAAGCGTCATCGAGATGCTGCCTCTGCTTTTCGATCGCGGGACCCAGCTTGCGGTTGACAAGATAAAGGACGGCCGCGGACATTGGCGCCGTCATAATCAAGAAAAGAGTTAGCTTCGCAGAGAGTGCGAAAGCCACAGTGATGCAGGCAATGGATGATAATATGTCTGTGAGCAAGAGACCGAAGACTTGAGACGTTGCCATCTGCAGATCGCGAATTTGTCTGGGTGATGTCAGCATGGAGCAGGAGCTTCCCGGGATGACGACTCACGATTCTACTCGAACAAGAAGACTAGGCGTTCCATCGGCCTGGCAATCATACCATGACATTCTCTGATGTAGAAGATCCTGGAATATGTTCTGCCGAGCCCGCCTAGCCTGGAGCTCACTGAAGAGGATCCAACCCGACATGAGCGAGGCGTTGGCACCTAGTGCTCCAAATCCGACACAGCAAAGGATAACGCACCATCTTGACGTCTGGGATAAAGCGTCCGCTTCGTCCAAGTTGCCACTGCCGTAGTCTGCGATGACCTGGAAAATTTGACCGAGGATGAGCGCGTACCCTGTCTTCACCGCAGCACAAATGCAGGCAGCTACCACAGCTAGAGTCAGAATTGACAAGTGCTTCCAGTCCGTAAAAGCGAACAGATGCTTCCAAGTAGCCGTTCTCCGGGGCTGTGGATCGGGTTCCTCATCCATGGCGATAGTATTGACCTGGGGCCCAGGGAAACGCAGGACTTTGGGGGTGCCAGAGATGATGGAAGAGAGGAATCTCTCGATAGAGCTAGGAAGGAAAGAGTCAATGGAAGAAAAAGCAGAAAAGACCTAGGCGGGTCTTGAGGAGCATGGCAAATCGGGGGTACCCTTGAGGGTAGAGATTCTCGATGTGGGTTGCTGGAGGGAGAAGACGCGCATATGGTGCCTTTTACTTCCTTTGTGGCTGGACGATATCTGCATCGTGGGCTCTAGCTAGGTGTGACTGTGCGCCAATGTGCAAGCTTATCCTCTTGAGAGAGCACTGCCATTGTGAATCATGGGCGATAAGCTCCATTGTAGGCGTTGCTTGTTGAGAAAGTCCGAGTCCATAACAAGGGCAATGAAAGTAGGATTCGGGAATGAAGGAGGAAACGAATCAAAGGAACTCTCCGTGATCAGTAGCAATGGCTCTAGCCCATTTACAGAGAGCTGGGGTCTTGTTCAATGTTCTTGAAAGCTAGGGAGATAGTTCCGAGGTTCAAAAATCTTTGAATCAAAGACATAGCCGTGAATGAGGACGTTTCCAGAAGTTTCTCGGGCTCGCATCGGCCTTGCAGAGGTTTCTTTGATGCACAGGCTTCCCAAGCCGTGTCTTGTACGTAAGTGGCATCCCCCGTCGTGAAAGAGCGCCGAAAACACAATGCGTTGTGTCGTCACAATAGCAAAGAGCAGCATCGAATATGATATAACTTTTTGTTGATATTCGCTTGACGTAAACTTGACCGGGGAGGTCGAGAGTGAGAAACGAGACCTGCGCGGGATGGGTCTCATCCGCCGTACGCTATATATGAGCGAAACTCCAAATCATGGCAGCGATCCAGAGCCGAGTGCGATGGTATGCTCTCAGCTACCGGCTCGCAGCTCTTCCCTCATGATTCGTTTCTAAGAGACCAGGAAACGCCGCGTGATAACCGTCTGAGACGACTGACAAGGTCGCCTTCGCCCGTAGTGCGTTGGCCACAAAGGTGGCCCGGCATTTTGACGGCTCGCTGACGCGGATGCTTGCAATAGCCGGACACATTGATATTGTTCTGAACGCACTCTATGCCTTGCCTGCCTGGGCCTTCTCGTAGATCCAGTCGTTCAGACCCTTGCGGTTTCTGATATAAAATGTTAGTCTTGGCATTGACAGACAGGATGAAATAGGTTGGCTCAACCTACCTGGCAATCTCAATGGCGTAGAACTGCATGCGGGGCACTGAATTTCAAGTCAGTTGACGCCCTCCAGCACTCAGACAGCGTCTGCAGAAGACCTACCGAAAATGACGTCGTGCTGACCGTACTCGACGTCGGGCTTGGAGCGAACCATTGTGCCAAAGTTGTAGTCGTCAACCCTCTTCTCGTAGGCCATCATGAACTTCCTCCAGCGCTCCTTGCCGTCCTTGCTCTTCATCTCATCCTCGTTGATAGTCGCGGCGGGGTCGAACTCGGGGAAGTCCGTCTGGAGGTGCTCGTAGATCTCGTCGTCGATCTTGGTCAGGCGCAGCGAAGAGCCCTTGACCTTCTCAAGGATGTTCCAGTATGTTTCCATGTGCTGGACGACTGCGGACAGGAGCGAATTAGCTTTGTTCTTTCTCGCTCGGGTTTCATTTAGAATGAGGGTTTACGTGCCCTTGACCGCGAACTGCTTCTCGATCTGACCGTGGCAGGAGAGGAGTCAGCGCATTGTTTCTTTGATCTGGGAAATGAATGTCCATGAATTGGGGGCTTACATCCTCGAGGTTGTCAGCCTCCTCGGCCTTGAAGTTTGTGGGAACTTGTTGCATAGACATCTTGATATGTTTTGCGACGGTTTTGTGTCTGATTTTACGGCTTGTACGCGGGTCGAATCAATCGGGCGCAAGGAAAGGTTCGTGGGCGGTAGTATGTTTGGCAAAGCTTTGAAGATTGATGGTGGGGTACTCGCAGCCCGATAAGATCAAAGCACCACACAACCGCGGGGTTTCCCTGCTTTAGGTGCCTTATGTACGTTCCCCAATTTTCTTTCTCTTCCCGTTTATTTATTCTAATGAAGAGATGGTCTGTCCTCACTCTGCAAGTCACTGGCCAAGAAATCTAGAATCTTCTTATTTTTGCAAAGTTGTCAGATGTCCACGGATGAGCTCCCACGGATTTGCTATAACTTGCTCTCTAAAGGTCACTGAGGGTTTTCCAAGCTAGTCTTTTTTTTCTTCTTCGCGCGCAAGGTGCACTGACGTCAATACACTGTGCTGCAAGGTATCCTACACGTAATCGGGTATCCACATCCCCTTCACCTTTTCTTCACCGAAGGATCACCAAGGTGAGACTGATTCCTAATCGTCAAAACTCCAACCTTGTCACGACCTCCAACCCAAACCTCCCTTCTCAATTCTCCTTGTTGGATGCTGTTTCTCTCGGTAGTCACCTACGTTTCACATTAGTACGTCTGGGTCCTGCTGGCCATACTGGAGGCTCGCTCGCTCCTTGGTCTTTGAACCGTGATGTTCGTGCCATCACCACCCATGTAGACCTGTCCGACGGGGCTGCGTCTGTAGCCTTCGGAGCACGCAGACCTCGCCTCGAATGGCGTGCTCTCGAATGACTCTCGATCAAGCAGGTGTCGTTCCAGCGAGGATCTTGCCTCAGTCCCACGGCTTGATCGGGACATGCTCCGTAGCTTGTTCATGACCCCCTGCACTCTCCGCTCCAGGCTACCGGCATCAGAAGGAGTCGAACAGCTCTTAATACTCTTTCCAGAAGTGGTCATTCTGGTCTCGGGTCGGTCGTACAAGTCGTAATCACCAGATGGTTCTTCGATGTATTCACTGGGAGGACGCATCGACATGTGGCCGGTGACTGGATCAAAGTAGGGTGGTGGCAGCTGGATTGCTCCCTCGGGAGAGTAGAGGCCGCGCAGATACTCTGTCGAATGGTCGTCGAGGTTCAACTTTCCACGTCCTGCGTCGATCCAAGAAGACTGTCCAGGTATCCGCGGCCACACTGACGATGGCGCGACTCTGTAAGAATGGTGCTTGAGGCAGTCTGCATCGTCGGGGATCGGAAATATTCGACGTATCAGAGAGTGCGTGTACTTATTGCTGAAGCCAGCCAGACGCATCGAGTCGATCATCCATTCCATTCGCACCAGCGGCTCACAAACCTTGAGCTCCTCGTCCGGGCAGTAGTACACGCCCTCGTTCACCTTCTGCACCGCCAGAGAACCCTCTGGCTCGTCTACCTCGATCAGGTCGTCTGGCGTCGAGTTGGCAGCACCCAGCGGAGCGCAAATTTTTGGTCGCTGGCCGTAAAACCTTCGACAGAGAAGTACGAGGCTTTTGAGCGATGAGGAGCGCTTCAGCTGTGTCTCGACGAATAACTTGATTAGGGTGTCAAGTTTGATCGTTCCTGCACGAAGCTTGTAAGCCTGCTTGCCAGGGCCGAAGCCAAACCGCGTCATGTCGAGCTCGAGAATGATGTCTTGCATGAAAGCACCATATCTGTTGTACCACAGCGTAGCCAAGGGGTCGAAGTACGCGTTGACGAACGGCGAGTACGTAATGTGAAATCTCTCGGTCATCAAGAAGGAAACCATCATGTCGGCGCGGAGGGCAAAGGAGACTTGCAGGTACGGTTGCAAAGGCTCCATGGCGCTAGCGAGAGAGATGAACTCGTCGTCCTTCCAGACTTCTCTTGTCGAGCGGCTGTTGGTGAGAGAGATCGGGAGCTCCGAGCTGTGGCTTATGATCACATCTTGACAGATCTTAAGGCGGGCTATAGCTGGCAGTCTGGAGAATTGCGATATAGGGTTCATGTCAGGGGCTCGACCGCGCTCAACGTAGAACATGGCGACGGACTGATCGAAGGCGAAATCTTCCACGTTGGGTCTCTTTCCGCGACGGTACTTGTGGTAGACGATGTCAACGACTCGGTCCCAGGGAGGTAAGTTCTTGCGTGGTGCATCTGGCCATCCTGATTTCGGGGGTTCCATCAACCTGCGAGCCGCCTTGGGAGGCAGGGCGGCGGGGAAAGGATGAGGAAGAGGCGTCGAGATGTGGCTCATTTGAGGCAGTGATCTCTTCTTCTTCAGCATCGGTTCATCCACTGCCATCGAGTCAGCAACGTTATGAGAGATGCTGAGGTGCTGAGAATTTTCTCCTGGAAGAGGTGTATGTGAGGCATACTTGTGGTGTGTTGAGGCAGAAACTCTCGTGAGATTCCTAGGCGAGACTCTCGTCGCTTCGTTGACCGGTTTCTTTTTTTTTTCTCGGTGTCTCTGAGTTGTCGGATTCCCTTTTCTGGCCGAATTGAAGATTGTTTGAGTGGTGAAACCAAGAAGAGCGGCTTTGTGGAAGCGTTTTATGTCCTGGTCAACAAGGCAGGTAGGTACCTCAAGCGAGGATTGTTTGTGGTAGCGTCGATCAAAATCCTGCCATTGGCGGGAGGCCGAGTGAGGTGAAAGAAAGCGACTTGTTTCCTTTGCGGCCGGCCTGGTGAATTTTGAGAAATGCTACATATGCTTAGACTGGATCGCACCTTCTTGATGTGGTTGCCGTCACAGCTGTCGACGCCGCCTCTTTCATCTGAAGGTCAGCGTTCTACTCATTTAGGTAAACTTTTCGCTATCCTCCAGGCTTCATCTAACCTCATTTTCCGCTTCACTCCCTTGGAAAATTGCCTACCATGTAGTATAACTCTCTGATCCTGAAAATAGGCTACCCTCGTACTGGAGTTGGTCTTGCTGGCTGTGTACCCCGAGACAAGATAATGAGAAATTTGCAACGTCCTTTCATCCTGTTGTTCTGGAGCCATTGTTATTCTCACAGCGCTACCTCCCATTGACCGTTACTGCAGAATACATTGTTTATCCGCTAATAGGGCCTTGATTAGACAAAACGTGGGATGTCGTTGTGTGAGGAATGAGTGGTCCCGCAAAGCCCCCTACGCAGGGGTCTGTGGCTTCTGACTCTGCGAAGACGACACGATAGTCTGCTTGGTCTTTTACAGGATACTAGCGCGGTAGGCCCCTGTGGATGATCTCTTGAACGATTCTGGCTTTTTCGCAAATCGATGGGGTCCATTATCAAGTGAAGACGAGAATGAGGACGATGAAGACGACGGAGACAATGAAGGAGCAACAGAATGATAGGGACAGCTTATCACCCGTCCTCCTGGCCATGACTGAATACTAAACTGTCTTCGATCCTCTGATTGAAAGAAATGACTTGGTTTCTTGATCTGGGCCATTGTTCGCGAAGTTTCCGGTCGCGGTATTGACACATGGATCTCGTTGTTCTCCGGCGATAAGTGGACCATCGGCCCCGATGCACGGAGCCGACCCCATTCGCCCTTTTTGGCAGCAGGTGATTGCAAGACACGATAGCCCTCCTCATGTGCCCTTACCCATGTCTTGCAGAACCGAGAGTCTAAGTGGCATTTCTTTACTCTCCAGAGTAATGCCATACTCAGATTACATACGTCTAGATCCAAACGCTCTTGCTGCTGTGCCCATTCTCGTATGAGGGAGCATTCACATCTGCAGGGGTTCAATCCCTTGCTGAGAAGCAATGATTCGGGTCAACGGCTTTAGCGAAATGACCGGAGATAGCAGGCTTTCAAATACTCGCTCTCATTCGTTGCCGCACCAGCTCCGTCTTATACGTTACATCGCAGGTAGGGTGGATGGTAGGAAGTGCGAGCCGACCACGAGACAGGGCGGGAGAGATCTCACCAAGAAAATCGGGCGCCGAGACGCAACAACTTGCAAGGGCGCAGAATCGGCCGACTCACACCGATATCTAGGCGGCAGTCAGCTCTTTGCGGCAACAAGATTGGCTCGTTGCCTCGCGTAAAACCCATGCAGAAGTTCCAATTACTCCAAACCAACGGACCAGGCTCAATCGCACGGGTTTCGGGGCGGATTTAGCAGTTGTAGCTGCCGTATTCTGCGCTAGACCCCAGACTCCCCTTTCCCCCCTCTTCTCCCCGCCGATCTAGTCGGGGAAGCCGACTAGGTCAATGGTACGGTGCTCAGTCGGTGGTGTGATCAGGTTCCGGTGGACAATATGACACTCATCAATCCCATCTCAACGGTTCGCGCAGATGGGACGGGGGCCGCATGATGGGACCGAGGACCCGAGAAAGGCTTGGATCGGTCCCCTTAAAGAGCGGGATAGGTGCTGCATGACTCTCCGCTCCATCGACTGTCTTTCTTCCGGTTTGCTTTGCGTTCTGTTCATTGTTGTCCGGCGATTGCCCCTGGCCTGAGCTTGACAGGCCACTTTATTTTCGTTCATTGCTCGATACCCATAAGTCTCATTAAACTTGACTCATCGATAGCTTGACTGCCCGTCGTTCGACCTCAAGAGCCTCTTTTGGCTTTCACCATCACTACATATCTTGCGTGTCATATCCGAGCTTGGCGGTGACACATGATCAGCTACTCCACATTTGCTACAAACCTGAATACTGGGCTTCGTTCATTTTGTAAGTTGATCCATCCGCAATGACTTCAGACTTTCTTTCTGCGTATGCGAGCCCGTCGTATAAGTCCCGAGCAGGTGATGGTCAGGAAACCAAGCGCGTATGGACAGCGTAACGAGTTGCCAAGGCTCAGGACATATCGCATAGCATGCACACACAAGCATTCTCTATCTCGTTCGATACACATCTAGAAGTCCTCAAACCACCGTCGGGAAGGCTTTCAAACCACATACATCAGTATCAATACTCACTATCAGCTCGGTAGACCACCTGAGATATGCCTTCAGATACGTCAGAAAAGGAGACTGGCCACACAACAGATGAACGCGCGTCAAGTCGAGAGACGAAACGTGGCAATGAGGACCCTGGATCACCTCACTTACTGAAACGTGAGCCCACAAGGGAAGAGAAGACGGCAGAGGCCTATGCAGAAGGTCACGACGCCGATATCCCCTCTAGTCTGGGATATGTACTCGATGAGCGCGGCGAACAGCAAAGAAGACGATCCCTAGCACGACAGAGACGGGCATCAAACGCGCGGAAATCAACTACGAGCAACCATGGACATGACGATGTTGAGAAGGGCCATCCTCAAACAAACGAACCGGACGGTGGAGAAAGTTCAGAGGATGAGAATGTGGTTTGGTGGGATGGCGACGACGATCCTCAAAACCCATACAACTGGCCAACCTGGAGGAAAGTTATGACCTGCACATTGATCAGTGCCATGACATTCGTCACCCCCCTTGCTTCATGTATGATTCTTCTCTAACCTTGTCTCAAGCGAAAACTAATTCTTCTGCCATAGCGATCTTCGCCCCAGGTGTCCCAGAACTCATGAAAGAGTTTAAAAATGATAGCCCCTACCTGGCCTCCTTTGTTGTCTCCGGTCAGTGAACCCCCCTCGCTCATAAGCAGAGATCAGGCTAACAGGAAGTCCCAGTCTACGTTCTCGGCTTCGCAGCAGGACCCCTCCTCTGCGCTCCTCTCAGCGAGATCTACGGCCGCACGATCATCTACCATGTCTGCAACTTCTGCTTCATTTGCTTCAACATCGGCGCCGCCTTCGCCCCGACCCTAAACGCTCTCATCGTCTTCCGTTTATTCGCAGGTATCTTCGGCTCATGCCCCATCACTAACGGGGGTGGCTCCATCGCCGACATGATCCGTCAGGAGAAGCGAGGTGTCGCCATGTACGTCTTCAGTATCGGACCTCTCCTCGGCCCAATCGTAGGCCCGGTTGCTGGTGGGTTTCTGAGTGAAAGCGCGGGGTGGCGCTGGACGTTTCGGTTACTCTCGATCGTATCAGGCGTCATTAGCATCGTCATGGTTATCTTCCTCAAGGAGACGTATGCGGCCGTCATTCTGGACAAGAAGGTTCGTCGGCTCCAGAAGGAGACGGGGAACAAGATGCTGCGATCGAAGCTTGACATTGGTCTTTCATCGGCCGATTACTTCAAGCGCGGTATCGTTAGACCTCTCAAAATGATCGCCTTCTCGCCAATCACTCAGATATTGTAGGCTGATCCATAACCCCCCCCCCCCCCCCCCCCCCCCCCCCCTCCCCCACTTGTTATTTGGCTGACCCTTCGTGTCAGTGGCTTCTACATCGCCGTCGTATACGGATATCTATACCTGATGTTCACCTCCATTACGTCCGTCTTCATGCTGCAGTATCAATTCAGCGCTGGTACGGCCGGTCTCGCCTTCCTCGGTTTAGGTGTTGGCTCCATGATCGGCGTGATATTCTTCAGCATCACTTCAGACAAGTATGTGAAAAAGAAAGCGGCCGAGGCCGATGCAGCCGCAGATGAAGCTGGAACAGCTCGCGAGGGAATGAAGCCCGAGTACCGGCTGGTTTCGCTTCCGGCCGGCGCCTTTTTCCTTCCCGCAGGCCTCTTCATCTATGGCTGGACAGCGGAGTACGGGGTACACTGGATCGTACCAATCCTCGGCACCTCCATCATTGGCATTGGCAACCTCATCATCTTCATGGCCTTGCAGCTTTATCTGGTTGACTCGTTTACCATCTATGCGGCTTCCGCGCTAGCAGCGAATGCAGTCGTTCGGTCCGTGGCTGGCGCCGTTCTGCCCCTTGCTGGTTTGAAGATGTATGAGGATTTGGGCGTGGGTTGGGGGAACAGTGTGCTTGGCTTCATTGCGGCAGCTTTAGTGCCCGTGCCGTTCTTGATCATAAAGTATGGCGAACATCTTCGGAAGAACTTCGAGGTGAAGAACTTGTAGATTTGAGGAAATGGTATATGGCTTCGAGAGATGTAAATTGTATGTGAAGTTACAAGGGTCAGAAGCTGTTCTTCACTAGTCTCCGCATCCATACATCAGAATCCGGACAGAGCACCCATGTGAGTTCGTCCCTTCTTCACTTCTCGGACCACTCCACAATTCAATAAAAACTGGATGCTAATAGTTGGGATTAAGATGTGAATACAGGTCGAACGATTGGAAGGTGATATCTGCTTTATTCATTTGTGTAATTCATACTCGCGTCAAAGGGCGTCGTGGCCCACCATCGTCTATCATGGTTTAACTAGGTACTTTGATTCCTCCCATACGCCAACATCATTTTCTATTTCCCTCGCATGCAATTTAGTTCAACATACCAAGACCCAGGTGCTCAGGGTCGGCCTTGACAATACGGATGGTGTTAGTGTTGCCCATGCCGCCCTTCCAGCCCTGGACAACGACAACGGTGTCGCCCTTGCTGACAATGTTGAGCTCCAGAGCGTTCTCGACAGCCCACTTGATGCGGCGGTCGACATCCTCCTGCCAGTTGACCTTGCTGAAGTCAGGCTTGGCCTCGGGGAACAGGAAGGGGTAGACGCCACGGTACAAGTGAGCGTAGCGGGAAGCAGAGGGGTTTCTTGTGACCATGAAGATGGGGCAGACGGGGCGGTACTTGGAGAGAAGGCGAGCGGAGTCACCAGAGGTGGACAGGACGATGATACCACCGGCGTTCAGGTCGAGAGAAGTCCTGACAGCAGCCATGGCGCAAGACTCGACGACGCTGACGGGACGCTTGACCAGAGTGCACATCTCCTCGAAGTGAGAAACGTAGGGGATTGTGTTCTCCGCCTTGAGGCAGGCCTCGTGCATCTCGGAAACGGCTTCGTTGGGGTAGCTACCCTTGGCGGTCTCGCCAGACAACATGACGCAGTCGGCACCGTCAGTGATGGCGTTGCCAACGTCGCTAATCTCGGCACGGGTAGGGCGAGGGTTCTTGATCATGGACTCGAGCATCTGGGTGGCGCAGATGACGGGCTTGCCGGCCCTGTTGCACAGAGCAATCATCTTCTTCTGGGCGGCGAAGACCTCGGCGGCGGGGATCTCGATACCGAGATCGCCACGGGCGACCATGACACCGTCGGTTTCCTGGAGGATCTCCTCGAAGTTGTTGAGACCCTGACGGTTCTCGATCTTGGCAATGATCTGGATGTGCTTGCCCTCCTCGCCAAGGACGTCACGAATGTCCGTGATGTCCTGGCCGCGGCGGATAAATGAGGCGAAGACCATGTCGACGTTGTTCTTGACACCAAACCTCAGGTCGTTCTTGTCCTTCTCGGAGAGAGCGGGAAGATCGACATCGGTGTTGGGCAGGTTGACACCCTTCTTGGAGGAGATGAAGCCGTTGTTGCGGGCGCGGACCTGGACAGTCTTGTCATCGACGACCTTGATGACATCAAAAGCCAGGACACCGTCGTCAACGTAGATGATACGGCCGGGCTCGATGACCTTGGTGATGTTCTTGTAGTCGACGTACCTGCGCAGAAGTGTTAGCGGCCAAGAGAAATTTCATGAGGCAGGGATGTTACGTACATGTTCTCGGTATCGCAAGCGGTGGCGTATTGGTCGTCGGTGGTGAAGTTCATGATCTTGCCGGCGGAGATGGGGATATCAGCGTCGTCCTTGGTGTTACCGGTGCGGATCTCGGGGCCCTTGGTGTCGAGGGCGATGGCGACCTGACGGCCAGGCTGAGCCTTCTCGGCGGCGCGTGCATTGTCGATGACGGACTGGTGGTACTCGTAGCTGCCGTGCTGTTGGTGGACCACGTGTTAGCTGATTGCTGTCAAACAGGGAGAGGCAGCGGGGTGGCTCACGGAGAAGTTCATGCGCACGACGTTCAGACCGGACTTGCGCAGAGCGTTGATGGCCTCAACGGAGTTGGTCTTGGGGCCGATAGTGCAGATGATGGAAGAGCGGCGGTAGTTCTTCTCGGGCTGGTAGGCAGTGTCGAGGCTGGACAGCCAGGCGATCTTGCCGCCGACATCAAGGTGGGCCTGAGCAGTGGCAGCCATTGTGAAGATTTGGCGGCGGGGTATCGATTTCGAAGGGAGAGGTGGTTGAGCTGGCGTCAGGACAATCTCTAGTCTGCGGCAGCTATTAGATCCTGCTTGGTCGACAGGCAGTGGAGGGTTGGAGGAGGAGGAAAGATGATGTGAGGAGAGTGGGAGTGGGAGGACAGTGAGAGATATAGAAAAAAAAAAAAAAATTCGAGATGGCTGATGGATGGGTGAGACCCTAAAGTGCAAGATTTATGCAGACAGGGAGCCTCAACCAAGATGGGTATTTGTTGAAGGACGGGGGGGAAGACAGAGCAGAGACAACAGACGTCAGGACAGGGCAGGCAGACAAGACACACGAGGTGGGAACAAGAGAAATAATTTGCTGCTTGGCCCAGACCGAGTGAAGAAGCTGCTTGCTGTCCGTCTGAAGATTGCTGCTGCTGTGGTGGTGGTGGTGGTCGGCGTCGGCGCTTTCGCGGTAGCGCTGGCTGGCACCCGACCTACTGCATACCTAGGTAGTAGGTGCGGTGCTGCTGCCCCTCGTGGGTTTCCATTGACTTTTTGGGGTCGGGTGGGAAAACTGCCCCTCAATTCAACGCAGTGGCAGCAATCAACCAACGTTGCCGACAGAACCCAGCAGCTTTGGCAGCGCCGGGCAGCCAGCACCACCGGGGAGCCCCACCAATATGAGGTGCTGTGACAGCACCCTCGTCCCTTCCTCACCTCACCTTTCCCTGACGGGGACCCTGTTCATGCCCATCTTCTGGTATGTGCACTTGCCCTTTTCCCGCCTCGCCTCACCTTTTCTTCTTCTCTGGTCTTCCCACTGCTCGGCACGCACGTCCTGTGTACAATGCACACCGGCGCAAACCCGGCAGTACACGTAAATAGAATGCCCAGCCGGAACAGGGTGACGCGAGACCCAAGGTGAGGAGGTAAGGTGAGGTCAGGCCAGTGATAGTGCCAGGCGGGACTGGGAGAGAAAACAGAAACAGCACCAGATGCAGAAACAAGAATGGCAGGGGTGTAGACGTGGGATGCTGTGCTCGTACTGGTGTTGATGCGACTCGTTCCACTTACCTGAGCCAAGCTATTTATTCTCTCGTCGACGCTCGAGCGTGATGCTGTCCAACGTGAAGTGATTCGGGAGCGGTGCGGAGGAAAATAAAAATAAAAGATGAAGAGAAGTCTGCAAGAGAGGGAACCCCGCGAACAGTAATAATGGGAGGAGGGAGGTAGTAGAAGACACCGGCGGGGATGGCGGAACGGGGAACATGGACAGGATAGGATGTGAGGGATTTCAATGGCATTGTTAGTTTCGGCCTTTCTTTCGTGTTTTTTTTTTTTTTCCCACCTTCCCTTCCTAAGTTTCCCTTCGACACTCCCATCCCTCGCTCGCCTCCGGCCATTTGGTCTGGGTCGCGTCCTCTCTATCTCTTCGCGAGTCCTTGAGCTCCTAGCAGTGTCCAATCTCTGGTGCCCATTCTCCCACTCTGCGACGGAGCTCCGTTTCCTTGGGCGATCTTGGCTGGGCGCTGGGCCATAAAGCCTCAAACACTCAACAAACCAGAGCTCATGCTTTTGACACACAGCTATTTCCAACGGGTGCGGCAGCGCCAGTCCGACCCCTCCAAGCCCCTCCATTGCTGGGTACCTTGGCTCTCCAGCAGGGCTCCCCACCAGCTATAAAAAGGGAAAGCGTCGCAGTGGAGAGGTCCCCTGGTCCACTTGGGGTGCTTCCTGGCCTGTCCGTGGAGTGTCCAATGCCCTCGTCAAAAAAGATAATTGGTAGCTCCGGCCCTCCAAAAATTGACGGGGATTGAATCTGAACCGCGGAGGAGGAAAAGTCCTCCAAAGACACAAGGTCCAAGGTCCAAGGTCCGCACCGAATCGCCCAATCCCATTCTTCATCGTGACGCGAATCAAACTGTCCCGATAACGGTACGGTGCCCCGAGTCGCGTCCTGCGCCGCCGCTTATCGGCCATCCAGGCAGGGGAGCGCCTACGGGCAGACCGTTGAGGGAGCCAAAGAGGGAAAAACCGTCGAAAAGACTCGAAGCGAGAGATATGCAACAAACGCAGTTCGTCTGGTATCCGATTAGAGCAAACCGACCCCACTTGGAATATAGAGCCACGTGACCTTCGCAAGCTTCCATGGTTCCACTGAAACGCGAGCTCCGTCTCCAGGTACGTACCCCAGGGTAAGGTACTTGGGTGTCTCAGAGAGGTACTTCTCCCAAAGTCGCGCGCTCCTTATCGCCGCAGACACCTCGCTGGACGGTGCCACGATGAACATGTACGGCCCACACCCGCACCCGGCGGCGGCCCGGCAGCCTGAGGCCTGTAAGGTACTTAGGTAGGCGGACGCAGTAGCGCACAGTCCACGCGAGCTCTGCACCGCTCACCGACCACCTCAGGCCAGGCACAGCACTCGCTGCGCCAGTCGCCGCCAGCCCAGCCTCCTCCCGTGGGGTCCTCTCTCAGGTGCGAAAAGTGTCCACCCTGGTGGTGTGCCAGACGAGCCTTGTCCCATGACAACACCCTTTGTCTCCAAAACCCAAGCGACGATACCGCCTCTTCGACACCAACAAAACCCAAAACGCAAAGGAGACCAGAAACACGCAAACTCCTCAACCCACGACGCCAAAAAAAAGAAACAGAAACAACAAACCTGAATCTTCAAGATGGTTGGTGCTACCTCCTTCCCCGTTCCCGGCCGCGCGGCGAGTCCTCCTCGTGCGTGCTCGCTCGCTGCCTCGTCTTCGACTTGCTTGCGCAGTCTTAACCTCCAAATAGCTCCTCAACTTGCTGACTCTGGGGCTGTGGTCAAAGTTTGGGCGTCTTACTCACTACGCATTCGATGCGGTTCTCAGTTGGTTGCCCCCTCTCTCTTACCGCCCCGATCCGTCGGACGACAGCCGGCTGACTGGCTTTCCTCACAGTTTCCGCCTTCCTCGCTGGCATGAAGCGCTCGACGGGCCTTACGTGAGTATCGATCCGATTCGGACAGGACAAGACTGTCACCCGCAGATGCAAGTCTGCATCAAGAGAATGCGTGGCAGCTGACAAGTGCCCATTCTGGGAATCGTCAGACCCAGTTTCAAGACTGACAGAGCCGCGGGCGAGAACAAGGACATGTCGAAGTGGATTGACAAGTATCTCGGTGTCGGCGAGTGGGTGATGGACCAGTCGGTTGCGATCGCCGGCTCCAGCGGATGGTTTGAGCGTACGCGGTAGATGGACGACGATGACTGCTCCTACTTCTTCCCCCTTTCACGAATTTCGACGGCGCGACGACTATTCCAACGAACATTCCAATTTTCTCGTCTATTCGGCCATTTTTCTTGCAAATATCGGCGCGGCAATGCTCGGCGGCTGCGTGGGGGATTCGGCACCGGGGTGAACGCTCGGCGAGGGTCGGGTGGTCGAGGCGTGGCGCCTCGGCGGCCACTCGGTCGGTGTTTTCGATTTCGGACAAAACTCTGCTCCCCGAAGATGATGTGCGATGCTGGAATCGTGCTGCGGGAGCTATCAAATGTCGTTGGGCGTGGTGGACGAGACGGCGTTCTCGTCGCCGAGCTTTTCTTTATAAAGGCCTCTGGCGCAGGCTCCCCCGTGTATCCTTACCACCGGACCTTTAGACCCCACTTTCGGGATCGTCCTCGTCGCAAAACACAGATATAGCCGAGGTTACCAACCAATCCTGTGCGCCACAGTTGCAGCTCACTTGTACGTACCCGCGACTTTACCTAAATTGCCTCGTGAGCACATGGGGACGGACGAACTGTGGGCTTTGATGCAAATCGAATCCTAGGCATTCCGATAAACGCCGTTTAAACTGACTATTCGTGGGGTATCCTGTCCTACCTGCCCTGTCCCATCCAATGCCGTTTGCCATAATGTAAGTAATCCAATGCAGTCGTAGCTAGGGATCCTCCCCGCAGCTCATCATCCATGTTGTGTGCTCTCGACCAGTCACCGCAAGTCCCTCGATTGTGATCCATCAGCGCTCCCTCAACCCGGTCAAGAAGACATGCTACAGACTATGTTCAGCCAAGAATTCCGGCGGCACCTCGTTGTCGCTGTCTCGTCTCAAGGAAGCTCCAATGGACTTGGCCTGTGGTTGTGCGTCGTCATGCTCTTCAAGGTGCGATACGAGCAAATCAGGCGGTACTTCGTTGTCACTCTCGTCGTGGTGGCTACCAACGGAATTCGTGTCGACGGCATCGGCATCCTTCTCGTTGTGTTCTTGTTGGTCTTCACCATTTGGCCAGGGTTCCTCGACATCACCAACCTCTGCCCTGGGTTGCGCGAGGCTGCTACGAAGCAAGCGCTCAGCTTCTCTAAACGCCTCGAGCTCAGCGCCAATGGCGCATATCAGGAGGTTCCAGCTGTTCTTCTCCGCAGTCCGCATATGTTCCTCGAGCTCCAGGATCACCTTGCCCATCCTAGGTAGCATCGACTCAACGGCCTCTTCCTGCATCCGCGGGGTCTGTTTACCCTTCCCATTCACGCCGCTGCTTAGTGATTTTCGCAGGTCGGCCTCGAACGTGGTGATAAGGTTGACGGTTTCCTGCCACAATGCCGTGCCCTGGTCGAGTGCCTCACGATCCTTGTCAACCTGGGCCTTCCGCCGCTCCAAAAAGTCGACCTCACTTTCCCACCAGTCTTTCGCCATGCTAAGCGTACGCCGAGCGGGTATCATACGGAAGAAATCAGCGCCCCCGGGCAAATCGTTCGCTCCGTAAGGAGATCCAGGGTCAGTACGTGATACAGCCTCGACTACGTCGGGATCGAGAGGCTCAATGGGGGGCCGGTGGAGTAACGACGCAACCTCGCCCTCGACTTCCTTCAGCGCACCTCTGTACCCGCTCAAGCCTGCCTCTCGGCGATTGCGGACATCCGCCATTTTACGTTCGAGCCATCGATGTCTGTTTCTCATGCCAACGAGCTTCTCCTCTAACTCACGAATCTCCTGGCCCAAGGATTCATGCTGTTCGCCTAGGTCTCGAAGCTCTTTGCCTAGCGGCTCTTCCTCATTATCTGCAAGGCTACGAAGCTCTGCAGAGATGCCTTCTTTACGACTGCAAAGATTGTCCAAATGAGAGAGTGCCTTCTTCCTCTGTGACAGCGCGGATTCGATGTAGGAGTTCTCTTCGGACTTCAAGTCAGTCAAGTACGTCAAAGCACGTCGCAGACCTTTGCGTGCGGTTTGGAGGCCTTGGGGCCCTGAAGTCTTCGGTTGCCGGACAGGTATGATGTCGCCACGGGCGGTCGCGCGCACTGGTGGATCGAGCGATGCCATCATCCGCGACTTTGATGATGCTGTAGAATAAAATGTCCCCGTGGGCGTACTACTCCCTGAATCACTCCAGGTGTCCTGTCCACCTGCTGTAGAGGTGTCTGTCGACTCATTGCTAGGCACCAGCCCCGTGGCCTGCATGTCGAGCAATTGCTGCACCTCTTTCTGCAACGCTCGCTCTCGATGTTGTAGGCTGCGCCATGTGGAATCGCCTCTGGACGAAGAGCTTGAACCGCGCGAACTCTGATCAAACAGAATGCTCCCGAAGCTGACTCGGCTCGGCGCCATGCCCCCAGCCGCATGACTACTGCGACCGGCTTTGGAACCTTCTCTAGAACTTCTTCTGCCCTGCGGTGGATTTTGAACCAGAATCGAGGCAGCGATCGGCGGTGGAGGGCCGGCGAACAAGGCCTTAGCCTTAGGCTTCAGTTTGGAGATTGACCCAGCGGGACTGAGGGGGTCTTCGCCCAAAACATCATTATCCCACGGGTCCACAGGAGACGGAGAGCGGCGTCTTGACATCGTTATCGGTGTTCGAGGCGACTCTGGAAGCAGAGCGTCGTGCGGTCGTGGGGACAGTTCGTCAAGATCGTAATCGTTTGCGCGTCTTTCGGTAGAGATATGCAGCGGCAGGATAGGTGATTTGTTCCGGTTCAGCGAGAGCCGATCAAAGAATCTTGGGGAGTTCGGGGCCATCAAGACACATGGGCGATGCCGACAGGACTGTCGGGCTGTCTGGGCGGGAAATCGGCAGAAATGGGGTGGAATGGCGTAACACTGTGAATAATGCCAGCTAAGATGTACGAGTAAGCAAGCTGTCGGGCGCGGAAGCGAAGTTGATGATTTGGGGGGGGGGAGTCTATGAGGCGGCGCGGCTTGAGAATTCACGGGCTGTTATGGGTTGAGGCAAGGATTTTGTCGCGGAAACCAGCAAGTGAAGGTAAATGGACAGAGCTCACGAGCTCCGAACATGTGCCACGGTTCGGCACGAGGCAACTCTTCCTGTTCCAGCTTGCAGACGTCACTGGACTGAGCTTCTTATCGCTATCCGTAGGCCTATCTGGAAGAGACATCCCTTGGGAAAAAATCCGATAAGGTTATAAAGGTGACTTGCATGTAAGCAGCAACGAATGTTAGTGGAGTAGTAACTTAGGTAAGGCCCGTCATGACCTTCCTTACCTTGAGGTACTCAGAGGCGAGAGCCCAATGTATTACACTGTGCAGTGTATCACTGCTCAGCTTGGTCCAACCCAACACAGCGGTGCAGAGAATGTCTGGTCTCCAGTCTTCTATTTCCCACAAACTTCCATTCCACTGGGTCTACCTAGTTGGGGATGGGCCCTCAATGTGACGTTTTGAAGGCACCTCTTCCTTGTTTCCCATGTGTTTTATGCTTTGTTTTACGGGTTGGGCACCGGTCGGAAGGAGTCTCGCCCAGCCTCACGGTCTGGCCCAAGAGGGAGAGTCATTCAGGTAGCTGGCGCGCAGATTTTCCAATACACCAGCAAGGAAGAGGTGTTGTTGTGGTTCAAGCAAGGCCCGGCAGGTGGGTGAGGAGCGGAAGGTCAGGCAAGGCAAGGTATTGTGCGCACACATCTTGGCAAGACAAGGTCAGGCAAGTTAAAGCCAGGGACGGACCAGGTGAGGCCATGTGGAATTGGCAGCATTGTTGGCATTGGACCGTTAGTTCCATGGTGGGAGCGAGCCATCAGGGGAGAAGGGAAAGCTTCACGCAATGAGTGTTGCGCGAGACATTGGAGAGTACATACGCGGCATCCCAAACGACTCGCAACAACGCGCATCCCTATCTCATCTCCCCCCCGTCCCGTCCAAGGCCCCCGTCGCCGTGTCCAGCGCCAGCAAGTCAACTGGGAGGCCGTTTTATTAGTCAGAAGTGATGCCGTAGAAGAGCGATTTTTTCTGCAGTGACGACGCGGAGCGCGCGGACGAGGGCCAAGACAAAGGTTGTGTGTTCCGAAGCGTCCAGACATCACCACTGCTCGTCGTCAGTCTTGTCCATGGTCTGTCTCGTTGCTCTCTTGCTCTTCTTGATCCAGAGTACTTTGGCCCTTTATAGCGAAGCACGTAACATCAGGGCCCTCGTGTCTTGTGCGCCGAGTTGAGGCACGGTACCTTGACTGACTTACTCGAACACAGGCATCGGCTGGTGTTGCTCTGGTCTGTCCCTCGCCGCGTGCCGTGTCATTCCGGGTGTTTTTTGTTCTGCTCTCGTCCGTTTTGCCCTGTGCTGGGCTCCACGCAACCTGCATACCTTTTACCTTGCCTTACTCTACATACATCACGGCCACTTACCCTGGACCAGCAAGTATGCATTTCCTAGGCCATCGCCGGTCGGCGTCGCAGCAGAGCGTCGGCGACAAGGAGAAGCAGGAGGAACAACAACAGCAGCAGCACAAGCGTCATTCCCATCGGCTCAGCGCAACTTCGGCGCTCTGGCAAGCGGCCCAGGCCTTGGGCTCCATTGGGGCCCCTGCCAGCAGCACTGCTGCGGCCAACGCCGTCAGCCAGAGCCATAGCCGCAGCCACAGCCAGGCCAGTGTCGGCGCCAGCATGGACGTGGACGACGCTACGGCGGCCACCGATTCCCTCCTCCATTCGCTGCCCAATCCGGTACCCTCGCCCTCTGGTTCTGGTGCCTTGTCATCCCACTCTCAGCAGCAGCAGTCGCCGCGGTTGCAGTACCAGCTGCAGCCCGAATACCAGCACCGCCAGCACAACCAGCACCAGCAACATCAGCACCAGCGGCATCTGTCGCCCAACCGCGACCCCAATCATCCTCCTTCCATAACCCTTTCTCCTTCTCCAACTTCATCTCCTCAATTCGCCTCAGGAGCCGCGACTGCGACCGGGCCCCTTGCGCCCAAGAAACACGCCGTCGCCAACTTCTACTACGAAGACGACGCCGAACACCTCAATCACCACGACCGCGGCCTCAACATCGCCAACGCCGCTGCCGCCCCTCCTTCTCCCCTCGCCGCTGCCGCTGCCGCTTCCGACTCCGCTTCCTCCCGTCCACTCCAGCCTCGCCATTCCCACTCCTACTCGCACTCTTCTGACTTCTCGCATTCGCCCACTCAATCCGATTCCTATTCCTACTCCCACTCCCCTTCCTATCACTCCCGTTCTCAATCATATTCCCACCACCACCAGCAGCAGCAACAACAGCAGCAGCAGCGTGCTTCCATTCCCGCCGCGCTGCATCCGGTCCATGGCCACCAGCTGCACCACCATCATCACCACGATTCGACCTATTCGCTGCCTGCCCACCCCACTGCGACTGAGACATCAGGGCCGCCGGGCCTTTCCCCCTCCGTCACTCATCTCTCCTCGTCCTCCCACGCGCCGTCCTTCTCCGTCGCGGCCATGAACCAGCAACAACAACCGACACCTCAGCAGCAGCAACAGCCGCCGCAGCAGCAACAACAGTTTTCCTCCGCCACCCCGCGTCGAACCAACACATACGGCTCCCAGCACGACGAATTGCACATGCCCGCTGGCATGATGCAGCACGGCCAGCTATCGCCCCGCGAATACTCGTCCTCCTCCGCCGCCCCCGCCGCTCCCCAGATCAAGCTGGACCAGGCCTCTCCGAACGCACCCCAGTTCCAGAGCACATCGTCGGTGCCCAACGTACTGCAACCCGGCGGTGCAGGTGGCCGTTCCCCCGCCATCACTGCAACCACCGCCCCGGCCATGGCCACAATGCCTCAGCAGTCGCAAGACTACCAGACCCCTTCCAAACCCAGCTTGAGTCTCTCTCACAGTTACTCGCGCTCATCCCCCGCCGCCAACTACGAAGGCGCCGCAACATTTGCGCCCTACACCCCCACGACCCCCAGCGGATCCGGTTCTCAATTCATGTCGCCGCCAGATCAGAAATACAATGCTCCCGGCTCTCAGCGGAACATTTCAAACACCCCGCTAGGCCTGGCTGATATTCGACCCCGTGCCGACTCTGGTATGTCGGATGGCGTGCCTGGCAGCACCGCCTTTGACCTCACCAATGTCCAGCCCGGCACGAGCAACTATCTTGCTCCTTGGGCACTCTATGCCTTTGACTGGTGCAAGTGGCCGCCTCAGGGCAATGGAGCCGGGAAGCTCGCCGTCGGTAGCTATCTGGAGGACGGACACAATTTTGTATGACCCGGCTTTCCCCCATTCTGCCAGCCTAGAACTACACTGACCTTTTCCATAGATTCAAATCCTCGATACGCAAATGGTGCCGACTCCCAACGACGTCTACCAGCCCGGAACTCCCAAGTTCAACCTCGAATTCTCAAAGGTTGCCGAAGCCACACATTCATACCCCGTGACACGTCTCCTATGGGAACCGCCCTCTTCGCAGAAGCAATCCACCGATCTCCTTGCGACGTCCGGCGATCACCTCCGACTGTGGTCTCTGCCTTCGGAAAGCCCTGTGTCCCAAAGCAACTCGATCAACCGACAAGGCAGGGATCCTGGTGTCACAAAGCTCACCCCTTTAGCCCTTCTATCCAACTCCAAAACTCCGGATCACACTGCGCCGCTGACCTCATTGGACTGGAATACGGTTTCCCCAAGCTTGATCATCACTTCGAGCATAGACACGACCTGCACGATCTGGGATATCCCCTCATTGACGGCGAAGACGCAATTGATCGCTCATGACAAGGAGGTATATGACGTGCGCTTCTGTGCCAATAGTGTGGATGTGTTCGTGAGCTGTGGACAGGACGGCAGTGTCCGCATGTTCGACCTGCGCAGTCTTGAGCATAGCACAATTATCTACGAGCCCACGGGCAAGGATGACCGAGGTACGTTGCGTGGTTTCAAGAGTCACCTCGCGCTCTTGCTAACCTGATTTCACAGATGCCAATGGCGGTCGGATCAGTCCTACCCTTGCCCAGCAGACCATGTCGAACCCTCCTCCTTTGCTGAGACTGGCGACGTCGCCTCATGACACTCACCTGCTGGCTACGTTTGCGCAGGACTCTAACGTCATTCGCATTCTGGACGTGCGCCATCCTGGACAGGCATTGTTGGAACTTCGCGGCCACGGTGGTGCCCTCAACAGCATCGAATGGTCGCCCCTGAAGCGAGGCGTCCTGGCTTCTGGAGGAGACGACTGCCAAGTTTTGCTCTGGGATGTTTACAACAACAACCACTCCCTCGGCGGCGGTCCCGCTGCCAATGGCGCCGGCCAGCCCGATAGCACACGAAGCCCATTCGCTAGCTGGCAGTGCGATTACGAAGTCGGAAACCTTGCGTGGGTACCGCATCTCTCCAGTGAACAGGGAGAGTGGTTGGGAGTGAGCGCAGGCAGGGGTCTTTGGGGTGTCAAGACATGCGGACGGTCTGGTGTCTGAAGAGCGGGATGACGAAGAGTGGCAGTCATTTGACCGTCTTGCTGCCCTGTTCATAGATGTGGCTGGTCAATTGTGGTATATGCATCGCGAAGCCTGGCGTTTGGGAATGGGCCCTGAGCCTCATGTAGGAGGAATGCTACCGTGGTTGGAGCTTCGTACCTTACGGTTCCTCATAGAGCGGACGAAGAATCTTGCTCTCCGGTTCAGCACGGCTCCTCGGTTGGTGGTCAGAAACAAAATCTTGGAATGGCGGATGGCTATATACCGGCGGGCATAGGGGGAAAGGAGGAGGTGGATTTGAAATGTTATAATCATTGTGCGGTGTCCTTCCCGCACAAAAAATGTCGCAAAGCATTTCCAGATTTCAAAGCTTTGCCAGTGACGAACCACCAAGCGGCTCATCCATTATGACGACGGCCTTACCCCAAATCTTCCGATCCACCATGTCTCTCAGCGCCCTAGGTACACTATCGAGCCCGTGATAATCAGTGTCGTAAACCACGGGTTGTATACTTCCGCTTTCCATCAACGGCCGAAGCCCATTCCAGGTGGCCTCTTGCTCCTGAGGATACCGACGAGAACTTTCGCCAAACCGCTGCGTGCCTCGATCAGTAAACGAGTGATGCCTGAGTGAAAGGAGAAACCCACATAGCCAATGAGTGAGACTTGCTTCAGAAGAACGCGATTCATAGCTACTCGTTCCATATTGTCTTGTATACCTGCAAAACCAACAACCAACACTTTCCCTCGATGAGCAATGCATTTCAAGCTAGGGTCAACGAGGCCGACGGGATCAAAAATAATATCAGCTCCCTTGCCATCAGTCAATTCTAGTACTTGCTCCCACCACGCCGTGTGCTCAAGGTAGTTCACGCAAGCATGAGCTCCGAGCCGCGTGGCCACGGCGCATTTGCCTTGGGACCCAGCTGTACCAATTACACGGCAGCCCAGAGCGGCAGCAATTTGGACAGCCATGGTGCCCAGACCGCCCGCTGCAGCGTGTACGAGAACTGTTTGGCCAGCCTTGATGCCGGCTTGCATAAGTGCGGTATAAGAGACTGGTAGCGTCGCTGCCAACCCAGCAGCCTGTGGAAAGGTCCATTTTGCTGGCATGTGATGCATAGAATCTGAACGAGGAAGACATATGAATTCGCTGTATGAGCCAGTGTGCCCCCCAAAGACTCTGTCGCCAGGAAGGAAGCCCGAATCCGATGGTGCCGAGACAATTACTCCCGAGAACTCAAGGCCCAAGATGAATGGTGGCCGGACCAAAGATCGGTTATTTTGATGTTTCCCTTTCGCCTGCGCGCGTCCCCCGTTAGCCTACGGGTACAGTCTTCAACTTGCGTTCGGGGAGCACATGCATAGAGCGTGTCCACATAATTGACACCGGCAGCCTTCACTTGGACGAGCACCTCATTCGACGTGGGAATAGGTTTGTCGACCTCAGCGACCGTAATCTCGTCAAAGTCCTGGACTTGGTCAGTCAGGACTGTAAACTGTAAACAGTGTGGGTGACCCACTGACCTGGACAAAGTCGTTGATTACTACTGCTTTCATGTTTGAACTTGGCGACACGTCAGGCTTGCCACAAAAACTAGGATCCGGGGAGCAATAGCACACTGATTTGCTAAACGAAAACCAGGAGTGAACATCAAGATGCAATTAGTGATTGAAGCCTCGAGACTGGGGATTTTTACGCAGCATCCTCGTGTAGATGTCGCTTAGTTCTGTTTCAATTGTTCCCACTGCTGCCGGATACCTATGAAAGAGGCCGAGGCTTGGGCCGGCTCAACCTCTTTAAGACTGACTGTCTCCCCTACCTTACCTAGTATCCCTTGCTCTGGTCGCGGCGCATGTTTGGCTGGGCTTACTTAAGACCGCTTACCTAAGACAGCACGTACTCTTCCCACAAAGGTGGGGCCCCTGATTGCCTGCAGCACGCTGCACAGGCGAACCAGACGTGAACCAGCCTGCCTCAGGTGTCCTTTGACGCTAAGCCGTATTCAGACGGAACCTGGGCCTCCTTCGCGCGAAGGTAACATGGCTGAGCTTTCCATCCTCGACTCGTCCTACAATTTATTCTCAATCCTTTGCCTTCCCAATCCAGCCGTCGACTGCATGGTGGCTCTTTCCCCTCGATTGTCCTTTCTTACGTGCGAATACTTAATACAAACGAACCCCTTGGAAGACTGCCAGCCTCGAAGTGGCCTTCTCTTCTCTGCAACTCTGCGCCAGCAGAGTCAAACGAAACCTGTCTTCGCCTGACGTCGCCATCAAAACTTGAAGTCAACGACGTTCGCTTCTTCTAATTGCCTTCAAGATGGCTTCGAACGACCACAGTCGATACGATGACTCGGACGACGAGGATGACTTCAACCCTGCGCCTGCCGATCTCTCTGACGACGAACCTAACCACAACTCAGGTCAGCGACATGCAGGTAGCGACGCGCGAGAGAGCAGCCCTGCTGCTGACGATGATGACGCCACCGCTGCCCCAAAATCTCGACGAGTAGACGACGATGAGGATGACGAGCAAGATGATGAGGAGGGTGGCCAAAACGACGATGACGAAGAGGACGACGAGGATGAGGAAGACGAGGATGATGTCCAGCAGGTAAGCCTTCCGCTTGCGCCGTTCGGTTTCCATTGCTTTTTGAACAGGGGGAGACATCAGGCTCCGTGCACCAGGCCGACTTGTTCTGCGTGTCTTCCGCCGGTTGATACACTGCTAACGGTTTCTTTACTCTACAGGGACATCGTCGCAAGCGTCGCAGGGATCGTCGCGCTGTCTTCTTCGATATCGAGGCCGAGGTCGAGGACGAAGAGGATGGCGAGGATGAGGAGAAAGACGGTGAAGAGATAGAGGACTTCATCGACAACGCTCATCCTGACGACATTGCCGAAAGTGGAGGCCTCGACGATGACCGAAGGCACCGCGAGTTGGATCGCCGACGCGAGATGGAGTCTAGCATGGATGCTGAGAAGCAGGCCGAAATCCTTCGACAGCGCTACGGTAACCGTCGCCCCAACAAGGGCTTCGGTGATTCGACTGTTGTCCCCAAGCGCCTCCTCATGCCTAGTGTGGAGGATCCTACGATCTGGGCTGTTAGGTGTAAGGAGGGTAAGGAACGAGAAGTCGTCTACTCTATCATGAAGCGTATCGATGAGCGAATGGGCACCAAGGATGAGTTGGCTATCATTTCGGCTTTCGAACGTGGCGGCCCAACCTCCGTCATGAAAGGCTACATCTACGTCGAAGCCAATCGTTCAACGGATATTATGGTTGCGCTAGATGGTATGTTCAACGTCTACCCTCGGTCAAAGATGATTCTGGTCGACATCAAGGACATGCCCGACTTGCTCCGTGTGACCAAGACGCCCACTCTCGAGCCCGGTGCCTGGGTCCGGCTTCGCAAGCCAGCCAAGCACGCCAGTGACCTGGCGCAGGTCATTGACGTTACCGAAAACGGTCTTGAAGCCCGAGTCCGCTTTATCCCGCGTCTTGACTACGGCATGAGAGATGATGCCCTTGCCGCCCTGACCTCTGATGGCAAACGAAAGCGCCCCGTTGGCGTGCCTGGACCACGACCGCCACAGCGTTTGTTCAATGAGACGGAGGCCCGAAAACGTCACCCCAGGCATATCCAAGGAAACCCGACGACCAAGGTTTGGACATACATGGGTGACGAGTTTGAGAACGGCTTCCAGGTGAAGGATATCAAGATCCAGCAGCTAGTTGTCACGGACGTCAACCCCACTTTAGAGGAAGTCACTAGGTTCGCTTCCGGCGCTGAGGATGGTACCGAAAACCTCGATCTCAAAGCCCTTGCTGCCAGCCTCAAGGACAGCAACATCAACGTCACTTACCTTCCCGGCGATGTCATCGAGGTCTACGATGGTGAGCAGAAAGGTGTCGTTGGAAAAGCAACAAACGTCCAGGGCGACATTGTCACGATGCAGGTTACAGAGGGAGACCTCGTAGGTCAGGTCATTGAGGTCCCTACCAAAGGCTTGAGAAAGAGATTCAAGATCGGAGATCACGTCAAGGTTACCAGCGGCAGCCGATTCCGCGATGAAGTCGGTATGGTTGTCAAGATTTCCGAAGATCGAGTTACCTTTTTAACCGACCAAACCAACACGGAGGTCACGGTCTTCAGCAAAGACCTGCGTGAAGCCAGCGATATTGGTGGCCAAGGTGCGTTGGGTCAGTACGAGCTATTTGACCTCGTTCAGCTGGACCCGACTACTGTGGGCTGCATCGTTAAGGTCGATCGCGAGTCGGTAGTTGTGCTTGATCAAAACGGAGACACCAGACAGGTCATGCCATCCCAAATTGCAAACAAACTCCCGAAGAGAAAGGTTGCTGTGGCTGCCGATAGAAACGGCTCCGAGATCCGACTCGATGATGTTGTCAGGGAGTACGGCGCCCAACAACGCCAGGGAAAGATCATTCACATCCACCGCGCATACGTATTCTTGCACAGCAACAACAATAACGAGAATGCCGGCGTGTTCGTTACCAAGGCTAGCAATGTCACAACTATTGCTGCCAAGGGTGGACGTGTGCTTTCAGCTGGTCCCAACTTGGATCAGATGAACCCGGCAATGAAGCGCAACCCTGGCGGCGCAGAGAGCAAGATGGCACCTCCCAAGACCTTCGGCCGTGATCGTTCTATCAACCAGACTGTCATTATTCGGAAGGGTGGTTACAAGGGTCTTTTGGGCATCGTCAAAGATGCCACGGAAACTCACGCCCGCGTTGAATTGCACACCAAGAGCAAGACCATCACAGTACCCAAGGACCATCTCAGTTTCAAGGACAAGAACACCGGTGCCAAGATCGACATCAATGGACGGGGCCCAAGACCGGGTCAGGGCGGTGCTCCTGGAGGCGGGCGTGGCGGAGACTGGCAAGGAGGACGCACGCCAGTCGCCTCCAGCGGCGCAGAGAGGACGCCCGCGTGGGGTTCACGAAGTGAGTCAATGCCCAACGAGAGATGCCATGATTACTTTGCTAATATGAATCAAGCTCCTGCACCGACTGGTGGCAGAACACCTGCTTGGAAGTCTAGCAGCCAAGACTACGGATCCGGCTCTCGCACTCCCGCCTGGGCCGACGGCTCAAGGACTGCTTATGGCGATGGTAACAGAACAGCGTATGGCGGGGGTTCAAGGACTCCGGCATGGCAGTCGGGCGCAAAAACACCTGCACACGACGCTTTTGGATTGGGATCGAAGACGCCGGCATACGGCGGCAGCGATGCCTGGGGTTCAGGCTCGAAGACACCTGCTTATGGAGGCTCTGCCCCCACTCCTGGCGCCAGCGGCAGTGATTCATGGGGATACACCCCAGGCAACTCTGGCTACGATGCGCCGACGCCGGGTGGAAATCTCCTCGGTGCACCCACACCCGGTGCTCTTAATGCTCCCACACCGGGCGCCTACTCGGCACCCACCCCAGCGGCTGCTAGTGCTCCAACTCCTGGTGGTGGATGGCAAGGAGGCTGGGCTGCTGATTCGGCCCCTACACCAGCGGCCGGCGCTCCCACCCCGGCGGCCAGTGGTTTCGCCTCCTCATCTGGTTATTACGGTGCCCCCACCCCTGCTGCGTATGGTGCACCCGAGACGCCCGCGGCCAGCGGGCCCAGATACACCGACGATGACTGAGCAAACAGCGACACAAAATATGTGACGAGTTGGGGTGGCCAGTCCTACATAGCCAGATTGGCTTTATATTAGCAAACAGGAGGGGCACAAGACTTGTATATTATCCGGCGTTCTCGTAGAAAGGGCATGCGCAAGAAAGAAGCGCGAATTTCAAAACAGTTTGCATCACACTTGGGTGTCAGGCGTCTGTTACTTTGCAAACCAAATGCCGTTTACACGAAAACCAGTTCAATAAATCCCATGCCTCCATGCATCTTGCCTGCAACCTTCAGTCAGACATTGGTCACATAGAATGTCACTGCCGGCTGGATCAATTTGTCCTGACACTTTGAATGATATTGCAGGTCGATGTTGACTGGATGAGGGAGTTTACCCGCCGGCTGTCATATCGCCGGTAGCATCACAACCATGGTTCGTGTGCTCTAGGCCTGGTCATTTGACATGTAGATGCCGTGCTTTCTTTGTTGTGCTCAGGACCTGGATTGTAACTCTTCACAGGTATAAGTTCAGCATCTCGTGACTGATTTGAGTGAAACTCCTGCGCGTATTGATGCATAGTATCTTCCATCTTCCCCCGTTCCTCCTTCCAAGACATCAATAGAAGCCCCTAAACGTAAATATGAAGGCCTTATCGGTTGTTATGGCGTTGGCCAGCCTTGCCTCTGCTCACTGTACGACATTCCTATCATCTTCGGCGCACCTTGTGCTATTTACTGACGCTCTCAGATATATTTCCATCCGTCACTTACAATGGCAAGACCACAGAAGACTGGGCAGTCGTCCGCAAGACGACAAACTACCAGTCTAACGGGCCGGTCACGGACGTGACCTCACAGCAGATGACATGCTACCAGCTGGCCCCAGGTAACGAGGGTGCCACGGTGCTGGATGTTACCGCAGGATCCACGATTGGTTTGTTCAAGTTGGCATCACGATCAAGGGCAAGCTCGCTGACAATCAACTCATCGAAGGCTACAACGCCAAGGCGTCCGTCTCCCATCCCGGACCGGTCAATTTCTACATGGCCAAGGCGCCCTCTGGCTCCATCACAAACTTCGATGGCTCCGGAAAAGTGTGGTTCAAGATCTACAACGACGGCCCGACGGTCACCTCCAATGGACTGACTTGGCCCACCACAGGCAAGCACCTTCATCTATTCTGTCTCTCTCGCGCTTGTTGACATTTATGGTCTAGGGAAAACGACGCTTGACGTCCAGATTCCCAGGTGCCTCGCAGACGGCGAGTACTTCCTCCGCGTCGAGCACATTGCTCTACACAGCGCTAGCAGCGTTGGCGGCGCCCAGTTATATATCTCGTGCGCCCAGCTCCGTGTAAGCGGCGGCACAGGCACGTACAAGCCCAACTTGATGTCGTTCCCTGGCGCATACAGCCCCAACGACCCGGGTCTCGTCGTGAACATCTATTACCCGGTTCCGCAAAACTACAAATCCCCGGGAGGCGATCCACTTGTGTGTTAGGCTGCGGTGCGAGCACCATGTGGTGGGAAAAGCCTTCAGATCTTCCTAGAGGGATCCAGAATCTCGGCTGGTGTGGCCAAGGGCATATTTATGTACTCAAATAGTCCGATAGCACTGAGAATTCAGAGACAGTGTAATGAGCAATAATAGGTAGCAAGGACACCATAGTTGGATGACACTCGCTTCACGTCCAAGACCCGAACTCTGCTGTGATAATTGTTGTGCTCTCGATACCTGTAAGCCTTTGAGCCATGGCGAGACCAGGTGCAATTTTGAGAAATCAGACCCCGCCCGGTGTCAGCTTCCTTAATAGAATCTGGGCGCTACACTCAGCAGAATATGGAACTCACTCTTATCCGTTTCAAACAACGTCGAAGGGGGGCTAGAACACCAGTCACCTACTTGGCTTTTCACAGCCAGGTGCGGATAGGTTAAGAGCTTCTATCCTTCCATTTTCGGCTGATCCCCGTGGCAATGGCCACGATGTAACCCACTACAGTAGCTTGATTGCTTACGTCGACGGGTTAAGGTGCGGGGAAAGCTCGTGGCCTTGCGCCCCTCGCGGCCCTCGTGGCAGACATCGTGAACCCTGACCCCTCGGCAAAACGGCATGTGGTAAAAGCTCCAATAGGGGGTGTCGGAGCCCAGATGCTCGTAAGACGTGTTGTTCGAGTCAAGTTCAATCTTTCTGTAATGAGGGGGACGGACCGGCAGGAGGCCAGCGCTTATGCAAGGGCTATCGGCTGACAGGCACGTCAAGTATTGAGCTTGTCATGAAAAGACCTCATTAATGTGGTGGAAAAATTAAAGCTTGATGATGGGCAGATCCTTTGTAGCATGGCTTATCTGCATGCCGACTGGCGAGATCAGAGCAGTAGCATAAGTAGCTCCGACGGCCCCGAAGACATTGGTTGTAACGCCGGACATACGATCGCGCATTCATCGCTGGAACTCGCTCAGTCGTTTCGCGCCCATCAGCTCCCCAACCATGTTGTCTGGTCCCTCGCTCGCTTTTCTGGCGTCAACGGCGCAACTCGTTGCGGCGGCTAGTTTCACTGTACCCAGTAAGGTGAACACCGGCGGCCTCTCTTATGCGCCTCTCGAAGCAGCACCCGTCGGAATCTCGTCAGTCCCCTTGAGTTCTACACCATGCTTGTTTGCTGATATCCGTCCAGATTCGAGTTCTTTGCTTTCCCCTCATACTTCCAGAACGTCACTGCAACTAACCAATGTCTGACCAACCTCAAGACGTTGAGCGGTGCCTGGCCACCCATCCGGATCGGCGGTACAACCCAAGACCGAGCCTCCTATGATGCCTCTTCTTCAGCGTATGTTGTATACACTGTTGCGAGCCCGAACGATGCGCCCGCAGCTCTGACTTTCGGGCCGAATTTCATGAAGCTGGCCGCGACATACGGTGGCGACGTGACTCTGGGACTGAACAGAGGCAAGAACAACATCGACAACACCATTGCAGCAGCCAAGGTCGCCGTCGCAGAGATGAAAAACCTCTATGCGATTGAACTCGGAAATGAGCCTGAATGTGAGTTCGGAATTCGGGATCCATACTTAATCAAACTGACAAAGTTTATCTCAGATTGGTCGGGAGTCCAGCCGATTGCTTCTGGAACGTGGAACCCTGCCGTGGACGCCGCGTCGCAGAATAATTGGGATATCATCGTCGGAAATGCCATTGGCAAGAAGAATATCATCCAAGCCGGAAACTCAAACTCCCTTCCTCCCACGTGGGGGGCTGAAGAGTTGATTGCCAGCGGAAACGCCACGGTGAGGGAGTATGTGAAGACGTATGCCCACCACAACTACCCCGGCGGTACCGTATCCAGCTTGATGGCTCACGCGAACATTGCAACCAACGTCCACTTGTAAGTTTCTGTGCCCAACTGTGTCGGGCTCTTTATGCTGAACGGTGTTAGATTCGACCGCGATATCGCCAGTGCCTTGGCGGTGAACAAGCCATATGTCTTTGGGGAGACCAACTCAGGTAAGATGTCGCCCTTGATTGAACCACTGAACATTCTAACCTCTGAATAGTCGCTGGAGGAGGTGCGGCAAACGTGTCCCCGACGTTTGGGGCTGCCTTGTGGGTGATGGACTATGCGGTGCGCCTAGCCACCTCAAACGTCTCCCGCGTATACTTCCATCACGGAACCATTGGCAACAACCCCTACAGCTTCTTCGGAAGATACTCCATGGGCAACCCCTATGTCGGCGCATACACGGCGGCAGCTTTCCTGGCTGGGGCCAAGCACGTTGCCGCCTTGGATGATGGCAAGTCTGCCTTTGCAGCGTATGCCACCTATGACGCCGCGGGAGCACCACTTCGAGTTCTTCTGTACAACTCCAACTATTACAGCGGTTCCGGCACGCGAGCTGTCGAATCTTTCGTTCTCAGTGGGCTGTCAGCGACCAGTGTCCGGTCTAAAAGGGTTACTGCGGCCAGCGCCGAGGCAAGACAGGATCGAGGCGGGAACGCGTCGATCGGCGGCCAATTCTTCAACAACGGCACTTGCACTACCGGCGGCACGGAGACTTTCGAGACAGCGCCGGTCTCGGGGGCCAAAGTTACCCTCAGCGTTGGGGCCAGTGAGGCTCTCTTGGTGTATCTCCAGTAACCTCGATGATTCTGGGGCATCTCAGAGGAACTGTGCAGGTGATGGGTGGAGTGCGGGCTTCATGCTATGATGCCGGCTTCGATGACGGCGGCCCTGAGTTTCGTGAGGCGTTCAACAATGGAGTCTGAGCGGTCTTTCAACATATCGCACTGCAAAGACAGTACCTGACACTCTCTGCCGGCCCTTCCATCTAACGAGGCTTGAAGCTTGGGAACGCAGCGGGCCAAGGAGGATTGAAGATCAACCAGGATCGCGGACATGACAGAAGGCGAGGATCCAGGGGAAAGAGTGAAGGAGCCGATGCGAAGTTCGGGAATGTCGAATTGATGATTTTCAACGTCGTCTTGTTCTGCGGAGGCGGCAGATATTTTGAAGCATACTTGAGCGTGCGAGAATATTAGTTCTGTAATGTCGTGAAGGCGGTAGTGACATGAGATTAGCTGGTTAAGCAAGGTGAAGTCGACACTTGATGGGCGGTCGGCCGCCTCAAATGGGTCTTGTCCAAAATCAGCAAGACACTCGAAGGCATGGACACAGTTGGGAAGTATGCATTCAGGGGCTGCATCGTGCGCGAGGGCCAAGCGAATAGCCTCGGGATATAATTCGATTAACTGTTGGGTTTGGCCGAGCATCAACTCAAGTGAGCGGCGTAGGCCGTACGACTCGTTGACTTGGGTAAAGAACAAGTTCAAGTCGGAAGCGGCAACATGTAGCTTCGAGACTGGAGGCAGGCCATTGAAAGCTTCGTTCAGCTTGAGCATCATGGCGGATAGGTTTTCGAAGCATCGGGCTCTCGGATCAAGTTGGGCTTCGCGAGTGTTTTCGGTGAAAGGGATGATGGGTTGGGATGATGGCTGAGAGGTCAGGAGCTGATCAAAAGAGAAGGGTTCCCAGTCCAAAGTTGAGGTCTCAGCGACGAGAGGGGCTTCCAGGACGGCGAAATCTTGAGTCGTCGGACGTGGACCAGCGGGGCTGTAGACACACGCAACGCTGGCCTTGGAGCAACGGGCACAGACGGCAGAGCCGGCCTGCTTCGGACATCGTAGCTTTTGGCTGTGGCATCTGTCACAGGCCTGACGATTGCGCGGAGGAAAAGGCATGACGGTATGTGATATCTTTGGGGACAGGATGGAACGTGGAGAGAAGTGCTGACGGGAACATGCTAAGGTAAAGGTCCTACCTTGGCTACCCGCGACACGGGGCTTGCCAGCTGGCATTACTCGACCTAAGGTAGGTTAGGTACGGTACCTTGCCAGTGTACCTACGGCGTCGGCGCCGGCGGATCGACATCAGTGGGGCCTCTCTACTTTAGCGTGCCGTAGCGCCCGCCAGACTGGCCAAAATCAATGGATTTCATGGATCATGGTTTCTCCCTACATACCTAGGTAGGTAGGATGGATACGGAGTAAGGTACTTTGCCCTTGCAAAACACGACCAGACTTATTTTCACTGCTGATTCTATTGTTCGAAGGTTGGCGTGTGTTTTCCACGTGTGGTGGTTGTCTTTCAATCCAAGGAGCACGGATGCCACCATCATCGACCGCACCGACCTCGTGGGCCATCCGAACTTCTGCAAGCACTATTTTTTGACACATGTTTGTCCCAACTCCCTCGTAAATGACACGAAACGCCGAGACACCTGCGACTGCGACTTCGACTCCTTGCATCCAGGAGCGCAGAAAACGTCCAGCCACATGCCTACCTTTGTGAACCACAACCCTGGAATCCTTCCGTCCTTCAGCCGCCTTGCGTCCGCCCCCTTCCCGTCTCCTGCTTCCGTCTTCGTCCCAGGGCACACACCATCCTCCATCAGGCATCGTCTGCCCGCTGCATCACCATTATCGTCATCGCCATCATCGCCAGCAATAGGAATCGGAGATGGTGGTGTCCATGGACACATGACTCTCGCCAACAGCCGACTGCAACGCTTGTCCTTGTCCCTGCTCGCTCCCACGTCCCAACGCCATTTGCCATGCATCATGTCATGTCGGCTACCCGCCCCCCAACTTCCCGTGCGCCCGTTTGGCGTTTGCTCATCACGTTGGCGCCCACCAACCAACGCCACACTTTCCCTCCAGTCGACCTGTCTTTGCCCACCAAAATGCCCTTTGTCTTCTCTCCAGCCCCAGCCCCAGCTCCCAAGCCGGCTTCCCCATTGCTACCCAGGTGCTAGGCCGCCTAGCTGCTGTCGATCAGCCAGCCGGGACTTGACCTCGCATCCGCCTCAAAGCCAATTCTTCTCACACAACCAAGACACAATTCGCTTCTGACCCCATCATCCAAAAGCTTGCCTTGAGTCGTGGACGCCTCTTCCCCTCTCCGGGAGATAAGCACTTTGTTTGCTCCCTCTGCGCATGGCAGCCGCACACCAGTGACCAGACCAGCCCTCCTCAGCTCGACCCCAATTTTCAGCTTATATTGCATGTTTGCCTGCTGTGCCACTTTCTGCTCTCTCTCCAACATTCCTCCCGGCCTAGCCCGCGCTTCCATTTCTCTCCTACCCTCAAGGACTCTTCTCCTTTTCGAACCCATCATCTTTGTGTCGCACTCTGCTGTGTCAGCTTTTGTTGTCTTACACAGCTGCAATAACCTTCCCAATCGTCAAGCCTCCATCATGCTGTCAAGGTGACCACCGAAATGGAACCCACCACAGTCATCGGATGCGTGTCTGCTTTGACCGACCTCTTCGCAGAGGGCGCGCAACACTACACGCTGTGGAAAAGAAAACGATCCCGGCAAAACCATTACCGGAGGACGGGTCCCGCCGGGCAGAAAGGCGTCGTTACCTGCGCCTTGACTACATCTCTTGACGCTGCCGAGACACAGATCAAAGAGACGTTTGATATTGCCTTCTCCATTGTAGGGCCCGATTTCTCCAAAGGAGATGGTGTGTCTCGTCCTCAAGACTACAAACAGGGACTTCTCTAATGTCAGGTTTCCACAGTTACTTGTACGGATCTTCTTTGCAACCAGTTGTTCAACCTCAGAAGTCGCGTTTCCCATCTGCGCCGGGCCGTTGACGCCACCTGCTTGACAGCTACGCTGAACATCGCCGATATTCTTCAGACATCTGAGGCTATTCGCATTGCCTCAGTCAAGGCACTAACGGACCTTTACTGTCGCATGGCCGTGGGTCGCTCTGTCCCTCGAGACCTGCCCGTCCCAAAGCCTCGGTCCCGCCAAACTAGTTTGTTGTCCCAACGCTCCGGAAGCTTTATCGATTCCAACAACGATGAGGAAGACAATATAACCATCTGTACCGATCAGCCCCGTCTCCAATCGGAGCCGCCGTCACCTCCGCCGACTCCGCCAGACTCCAAGCTTACTGCCAGCGACGCGGCATCCATCTTTGCTCCGTCAACGCTGGCGCCCTCAGAAGCTGGTGGTTGTGGTGATGCATCGGCAGTCCTCCGTCCCAAAGTCAGCGTTTTCAGTATGTTCTGCCCCGAGGCAATGGTGCTTCAGGTCGACTTGTCGAAGCCCATTCCAGAGGATAAGAATTGTACGTGCGGTTACCGTTGGAAGCCGGCCCTGCCGGAGAAAAAAGACTTTATCGTGCTGAAGGAGGGGTTCTGCATGTCGAACCGATTTCTTGCCAAGTCGCACTCTGACAGGGACGTCTATGGGTGTATTCTTTGTGTTTCAAGCGGAAAGACGGAGACGTACGATTCGTCGCAGTCGTTGGCGGCGCACATCAACGCTTCTCATACCAAGTGGCAGATTCTCCACGAAAGAGACATTGCTTAGAATTGGCCCTTTCATAAGTAAGACGCTGATTTACTATTCATTTTGATTTAGGGCGCAGAGGGTGTTGGGAGTAGGTCCGGAGCATTGAATGGCAATACCCCTGAACGCCATGGTTTAAACTGTGTTGATACCCCGAAGAATACTAGACAGGTGCTAAGGATATATTAAATGATTCAAAACCCTATACCTTGGTTGTGACTGAATAAATCGCTTTGAGCAGCCGGTACAATCATCCCCCTTTGAAGCCGGGCACCTTTCCTAGTGTCTTCTGGCTTCCCAGCGCAGGCTGCTAATGCAGGGGCCCAACCACCTTACAAGATAACTCTGGCACATGACAACTTGATATTTCCACCCAGGTTTAGACTATCACATCATCAGGTGGACAGCCCAAGATCGTGAAATCGCCACGAAACTTACCATAAGCAGATACTGCCCGGATAAAGACCCTCAAAACTGCCCGTACCAGACGCAAGTCCGTACGATGCATGTGTAGTGATTGGTAATGACGGGCTTGTGTATGACGCCAGGACAGCTGTCGATGCCATCACACGGCTCCAGGAGCTCGGTGATCTTGTGGCCGCACCGATGATGAATGAAGACTTTGCGAAGACACATTAATCTTGCGCGGGCAGGGCACGGGAGTTGTGGTTTTATATTCATGAGAGATCCTGAGTCTCGCTGTCTTATGTTGTACGCTTTCTTTGGCAGAGAGGCGATGCGTTTGAATGTTGCCACAACCACATATATATGTTAGGGGCGGTGAAGGTATTTGCCGTCGGGACGTGATGCGACAAGTCAGCTGGCTTAACAACTCAACCCAGAGCAGCTTCGATTGTGGTGGGCTAAAAAGAGTAAAGCGTCCATGGTCCGAGACCCAAAAGGACCTGTCGTTCGTTCATCCTACCCTACGAAAGTCATAAGCCTTGGGCACGGGATAGGTCGCCGGCAATGTGCTGCCCTTCGACGTCGTAAACGACAAACGGCCAAAAGTACCTTCTCGTACGATGCGGCCGTTGCCGTCGAACAGGTGGAGTCTTAGAAGCTCTCATAACGACATGGGGGTCAAAGGCGGGGAGACATGTGCCGTGCACCGTAAAGCCGGCCCGTCCATACACCCCACGGCCGGAAAAAGCGCCTTTAAGAGACCAATTGGGAATCTTTCTCGGTAATTCGTTCAATTTTTGAAGCCTCTCTAACGCCATACCGAATTGAACTCATAATGAATCACCGCCGTGCTGGCCAGACTACTCGAAGATAGATAACGGGCAACTCTAGCAAGGAAAGGAAGGTCATGGCTCATTCCGCCATGGCCTAACCTGCTGTTACCCATGGATACGCCCCTGTTAGTGATCAACATAATTGTTATCAAATGTGTTGTTTCGCTGAAGCCCCCCCGTTTGGTTGACGCTTGTCACCGTGCTACGAGATCGCAAACAGATATCGGCTATTGAACCATTCGAGATGTGCGCGCTGATGTTGAGTGGAACATGCACCAGCATACACTGTAAGCTTCTGAATGCTGGACTCATTGCCTCGGCCACCAGACACCGATAAACGCATAAACGCGGATATTCTATGGCAACAGGTGGTCGTCGTGAACGCCCCACGAGCGGCTGCCTGTTGTGCACAAAGCATTCCAGTGGCCGGCAGCCCACAGGATGACGAGATGTATGGCCGCAAGGAGCACGGTACCGCGTACACCCCAAGCCCACGGCAGCCCATTGTGTATTCTGAAATCTTGCCGGTATCTCGACTCCCGCGACGTATCCGTGTTAGCGAGACCGAGATCAAGCGCAGCAATTACGACCAGAAATGCCCCGACACTCGGGTCCACCATGTAAGGCCAACACGGACGTGTAAGACTGTAAAGTTTACTGAGGAAGAGACCAAGACGAGTGACCACCAGCAGAGGGCTAGCATTGTGATGGATGAGATGACCTGCTCGGAGGCATCCGACCATTAGCCTGTGTTGAAAGGCGGCAAATTTTGTGCCGGGAGGGGGTGGCATCAGCAACGGTGGAGAACCCAGTGGCTCATCTTTGACAGACTCGGCGCTTCCTTCGGACACAGCAATTTCCGGAGACAGACGAGGAAAGCTGTCCTGGCTGCGCGAGGCCACCATCATTTGGGCCTGGGGACGATGCCGCGGTGAGCTAGGATCCGAGAGCCTTTGCATACCTGTCTGTAGGCTTGGACGGGGAGAGCCATTTTCTGCAGCCCTGCTGGGAATGTTATAGCCTTCCTGCGAGGATGAGAATCTGGACTGCTTTTGAGGATCTGTGACAAAGTCAGTTCGATAGAAAGCGTGATCACTATGATACCATGAATGACGAACCTGGGACAGGGGTGCTAGGAGGTACCGGAGAATCGAGATTCTGAATGCGGCGGTTATGAAGACCCACTGGCGGACTTGAACTTCTGCCTCGAGGGACGCTATCAACGGTGGATTCGGTCTTCATTGCCGCCAACACTTCGTTGGCGCTTGGGCGTTGAGCAGGATCCAGTGCGACGAGCCTTTTGAGCAGTTGGTACAGCTTGGAGGGAAGGTCAGGACGCTCTCTGCGCTCATCTTGGAAGCCCTGCCAATCCGTAATCTCAGCGCGCAGGGCGTCAATGTCTTCTAATTCCTCGTTGATAGTGTTGGCGCTACGGTAGGGTAGCCGGCCAAAACACATGAAGTAGAGAATCATTCCCAGAGAGAATATGTCGGATTTTGTGGTAAAGTTGCCGTAGCGTCCCACAGAGTCCCTCCTCAAGACCTCCGGCGCACAGTAGGAGATGGTTCCCGTTGAGCCGGTAGACTTGCGAACCATGTGTTCGGATTGAACCTCGCCAAAGTCACTGATGAGGCAGATCATGCCACTCCCCTCACGGTGCAGCAGGCAGTTACTTGGCTTGAGATCCCGGTGTATATAGTTGGCTGCATGAAGGTAGGCCAGTCCAGATGTGATGTCTTTGAAAAGCGAGAAGATTTCTTCGAAAGCAAGGAGTCGTTGAGAGGCGAATTGATCGCGTGGGATTTCGAGTTGACCTTTGGATTTCCTGCGCATTTGAGCCTTGAGTTGCTCTTTTGTAGTCTCCTTTGGCTGCTCGCCGATGATGTATTGGAGCAGATCTCCGCCATTACAATACTGTTGGAGAATAAAGGCGCATGCCACGCTGGGGCCGAATCTCGTCAACGTAACGTCCTCGAGCCAAACGTGGCGGTAAGAAACCAGATTTGGGTGGGACAGTTTGGCAAGCAGCTCAACCTCGATGAGCACCTTTTCGAGCCAGGCGTGATCGTCTCCGACTGGCACACGCTTACATGCGAAGTGGCCTAAGAGCAGTTAGACTCTCATGTTTGACTCTCCGCAAGCAATACATCGTACCTAGTTGACAGCCATCAATCTCATGACGAACGAGCAGGACAACTCCTTTTCCACCTCGGCCAAGCTCTTTCTCTTCGACGAAGAAGGTTTTGAAGTAATTGGGACTGAAGGCTTCGCGGCGGATGCGACTTCCTTCCTGAACGGCGGGTGTGCTTGATATAAACTCAACATCTTGAGTGTCCTCGAAAACGGCGGGTTGGGGAGTCGCGAGAATAGGCTGCACGAATCTGCGGATAGGGCTGGAAGGCGGATGGTCGGCTCGAACACTGTGGTGACCTGCTCGCAGCATGCGGAAGTAGTTGGGGTCAACGAAGGAATCGTGGTGGCGAGCATTGTCAAATTGCCGATCGGGGGAGGAGGAGCGCAAGGGTTGTCGGCACGTTGGACATTCGGAGAGACCTCGAATCTCGAGTCGCTGGGAAGAGGGGTCGCGAACTACAATCGCATTGCGGTGACGGCTAAACACGGACGTCAGCAAAGACATACCTCCAAGGCGGGAGAGAGACTTGCAGGACGATTTCGCGGCCCTCGCGCGGGTGGTATGGTATAAGCGACATTATGACTCGGTCGAGTTGGTTGTCATACTAGGTCGTCAGACCAGCAAATAGGCGTCAACCATGGCCGACTGGGGGAGGGAGGCGCAAGGTTGAAGTATTCGAAGCGTTCAGGTGCGGAGGAGAGCTTGAAGGCGTCGCGGTCGGTATCTGGTCGGTGCGCTGGTGTCAGGGACGCGAACAGGGGCACGGCGACAATGGTGGAGATGTGAAGGATGCGTAGGTATTGTGTGTGGTTGTGTGTGGAAGCACAAGTCAAGTATTGTTGTCGTCGTCGTCGTCGTCGTCGTCGGGGCGAGGTGTCACGAATACAGTGCCAAAACACCAGGCAGGGCGAGGCAAGGTGAGGTAAGGTGAGCATGGCATGGATGGCATGGTGAAGCCAAAGGAAGGCGAAGGCATCCATGCAATGCTTGTTGACTAAGGTATGACCTCACACTGTCTGTGCAGCATCTAATTACCCCACGTGCCCGCATACAGTGGGCCACCGGGCAGAGAGCTCCGGGGAGCTGGTCCAGCAACCTGCACTGTGCCTGCCCAAGGGAATGGAAGTGCATCTATGCCCGGGGCGTAATGCAGCTGCACAGTACAAACTCTATCACGGCAAGGAGCTGGGGGTCCTCCCTACAGCCCGGAGAGATGTCTCCTATTTGCTGATAGCTTCCTTCATTCTACTTCACTTCAATTCTTTTCGTCTCGAAGCTCCCGCGGCTGTGTACCCATGCACATGCTGTTTTGGTCGCTCCAGATACGAGGAAAGCACAATGGAAAAGCCCAGAAGACGTGACACCGGCTCGTATTGCACCGTTGGTGCATGCGCCGCGCCATTTATACTCCAATCATCTCAATAGACAATGTGCATCCCTTGTTGTGGTTTGACTTGGGTTTTGCGAGATTCGGTCAGGAGACACGCAATCCAATGCCACGATCTGCACAAGTAACAGCAATAATCGATGGCTTTGCGGCGCCGAAGACCCGGGCCCCGGAGCCCGGCCACCTCCGGATATCCTCACCCGGTGCCTTTGCCCACCCCGCAGCCCATCCGGATCACAAATCCACCGATGCGTTTTTGTCTCAGCCCAGGAATCCGACCTCAGTTCAGCTGCCGTGAAGCTGATTGGTGCAGTCTCATTGCTCCAAACAACCCGTAAGGATGTCTGGAGGGAGGGGAGCAAGCAACCGGGTGTGAGCACCCGTCAAGGCGTCAGTGCTCGTAAGACATCTTGGTCTCGGACGCGCCTCTTTTCAGCAATGAAGTCCTTTCAGCAGAGCAATCATCCTTGGAAATGGCGTCTCTTCTCCGCGGCACCGCTTTCATCACTGGTGCTGCTTCCGGTGAGCCAAACCCATCATCGTATCCAGAAAGCGAACCACTTCATACTGATAAGCATCGTAGGTATCGGCCAGCATACAGCACTGGCCTTTGCAAAGCACGGCATCAATCGCCTGGCCCTCGCGGACATGAACCAGGCGACTCTCAGCGTCACCACTGATCTCCTTCGCCGCCGCTATCCTGCTGTCCAGCTTCTCCCTTTATCCCTCAACGTTCAAAATGCCGTTGAGATTAGGTCTGGCATTGCCGAAACCGTTTCCGCCTTCGGCCGCATAGACGTTGCTGTCAATAATGCCGGCATTGGAGGCAGTGGGCGCGCTACTCATGAGATCCACGAGGCCGAGTTTATCAAAGTTCTCGATGTCGACCTCCATGGCGTGTGGCGTTGCCAGCAAGAAGAGATCAATGTCATGTTAAACCAAGAGTAAGTCTTACACATAAGATATACCAATGATAATGCTAAATTTGCGGTGTTTGTCGCAGAGATCTGGGATCTCGTCGAGGTCGTGGTACCATCATCAACGTAGCATCCATGTTTGGCATCATATCGCCGTCTCGATTCATGTCGCATACAGCATACACAACTGCAAAGCATGGTGAGCCGCGCTCTTTCCCGTGCCATATCTCAAATTTACTAATGCAGCGTGCTCTCAGGGGTGCTTGGTCTAACCAAAGCTGACGCCAACACATACGGTCCAAAAGCAATCCGCATCAATGCAATTTGCCCAGGGTGAAAAGGCCCATGACGAGTCGTCTGGTGGATCAGGCGCTAATGATGTTCAATAGCTACGTCGAAACACCGCTTGTCCTTGAAACCATGGCCCAGGACGCCGAATCACCTCTTGCCCGAGATATCAGCCGAACACCTTTGGGCCGCATGGCGAAATCCGAGGAAATAGCAGACTGCATCACATTTCTTGCTTCTGATATGAGCAGCTTCATGCAAGGCGCCGGCTTGGTGGTCGACGGAGGGTTTACGGTCCAATAGCTCTCGGCCAACTCAGATCACGTCTCTCATGGAGTAAGAAAACACGTTTCTTGCATATGTTTCGAATCCCTGGAAAGCTCCTCGATACGCCGGACCTTTCAAAACCCCCCTACCCTTTTAAAAACAGGTGAAATGACGAGCCAAAAGTAGCCTGCGAGACACAACTCGTAGTTATCTTACACAGACATCGCCAGGATCGCTAGCGTACACGAGCCCACCGCATCAAAAACTGAAGAAGTCTAGCTCGTGGTTTCTGTTGGACGCAGAAGACTCGCCTTCTCCTTTATCAGGCATTGCGCTCTGCACCAATCCACTCAAGCTAACTGGACTCAGCGCGTTCAGTCCACCCTCGCTGCCCATCCAATCCATGCTTCCAGAATCAACTGAGTTGAGAGGTTGAGACTTGTCAGCCTCGTCTCCTATACTTGCAGAGGAATTTTGATTCAACTTTTCGCTCAAGAGCCCCCGCGGAACAGCTGCGCCGCCTTCTTTTTCCCCGCCATCTCCCCGCCCGTTATCTCGTGCAGCCGATGAGACGGCATGTGAACCGCCGAGTGCGGAGCTTGCGTTCGGTCTAGTCGTGCCTGAAGCCCATTCGCCCAGACCTGTCGCGTCATGCGCAGCTTCGCCATGTTGGGCCGTATTCTCTGCGTTCAACCCGCCGAGTGTCCATCCATCTGATTGAGAAGCAACGAGCACGAAGTCTTCAGATGGTCTCAACATGCCATCCGAGGCATCATCTAGATCAGGCTCAATCGCCGAGCCGTTCAGGAAATCCAAATTGAAGCTTTGCATGTCACTGCTACCCAAGGAGTACATTGCTGGGTCGATTGGGGGATGCTGACCGGCCGACCGATGGCTTTGCGAAGCTCGCGATGTTGTTGTATTTGACTGGGTCAGGAAGAAGGGCGGCGGTGGACGGGTGAACTCCGAGGCCCTGCGGCTGGTTGTGGATGGACGGCGCCTTTTGTGAGACTGGCTGCTACCAGCGTCCGCTTCACGCCTTGCTGGCAAGATAGAGTAAATTGTATCCATATTTCCTCTCCACCCTGAACTGGATAGCAGGCTCTTATCGCTACCCGACAAGGTAATTGGCGGTTGGATCCCGTCGTTGTAATCGTTAATGTCAGCTCGAAGTTGGACCAAAACAGCCTTGAGAAGGTCGTCCATGCGGGATGCCGGTTGGTACGTATGGCTCATATCGCTGACGGCACTCGAAAGAATTTCGACATATCCAAGGTAAGTGCGCCTATCAGATTCGCTGTGGTTGTAAGCTAGCGCAGCTATCAAGGCGATCGCAGCTGTACCGGCGTGTTGAATCCCGGTGACGAAGATCTTGCGGCCGTCGAACCGTTGGCGATGCTGCCAAAAAATGCGTGCCACACGAATCGCCTGCTGCGTGCAGATGCTGCGTGACAGCGCTGTTCTACTGTCATCCACCATAGCATGAGGATCCGCCATCCCCGGGGAGTTGATGGGCAGAGAAAAGGGGTGCTGATCGAGGACATCTTTGGGTTCGGAAGCGGACGCGGGGCTCGGATGCGACCCTGTGCTTGTGCCGTCGCCAGCAATGGCTCCGTATTTGGCCCAAGGGCGATGCAGTAGGATCATGGAGACGTGATACTGTTGATGTAATAGGAAATAGCTGAAAGGTGCGCTCTTGATAGCTGATGGTTTCCATTGCAGGTGCTCAGGAAGCCGCCTATACCAATTCTGAAGTTGTCGGTCGAGATTTATAGCGTGCAAGTATGCGTTGTCTTCGCCTTCGTTGGTGTTGAATACATTGTCTGTGCCATCTCCCCGCTGCTTGTTTCGTACTTCTCGAGTCTCAACGATCCGCCCCGCAAGCTCCATCAGCTCTATCAGCTGGTCGTACACCTCAGCAGCGATGTTCTTCTTGTGAGCAGCGCCAGTCCCACTCATCAATGATGTCAATTGAGAAAAGCGGCGTGAAAGCAAGTCCATTCCGATATCCTGGTTTTTGATACTAGTTGGTCGACCCAGGAACAACGCCCAGTATCTGTCGTAAATGACACAGGCTCTCATGACCATGTGACGAATGTCAACTTCCTGCTCATTGATCCCAGTGTTGCGACAGTCAAGGTGAAGGCCGATGTCGAATGCTAAACGATTCGCCATACCTTGATAGTACGTTAGTCCATGGTGCTGGTAAGATGCATCGCGTTTGACTCACCAGCATACATCCAGCCGGTGTTGTCCCTGCCGACACCGCATTCCAGATCGCCGAGGAGCAGGAGGGCTTGCACGCTGGGGATGCCGCCAGGACGTTCAAGCTCGATGTCGAGCATGTATTTGGCCTCCCGATGCAGCGTACTCTCTCGACCGCCCAACGCAATTCTTTTCATGTCATCCCTGTCGGCGTCTGCGAATCGAAACGCCATGGCAAGGATGCAAATGTGAAGAAACGATGAGTAGAACTTTGGGTTCTGCGACTCCCTGTCGGCATCGAAAGCCTCCTGGTGTATGACTTTAAGCACCGAATTATAATGAGTCCAGAAATTGTCCATGAGATAGTCGTGAGTCTCTGCCGTGATGGATCTGATCACGCGCTCGGCTCGTCGGACTTGCTCTGGAGGTTCGCGAAAATCAAACCGATCTGAAGACTCTGCGTATACGTGTGAGTTTGCAGTGGGCCCGAAGAAGCGTAGCCGACCAGACAGTTGATCGAATGAGAGGTTTCCTTTTGTGGAGAGAAGGCGATGGACAATGTCTTCTTGTTTTGGGTCCAGCATCCGGAATGGAGACTGCTCCTTGGGCAGCGGTTGGAAGATCTGGCTTGCAGAAACTGCTCCATCGGCGTGAGCGCTATCTGCGCGGTCACTGTCTTGCATCGTGTAGTCCTCATTACCAGAGTCTGGCGGGGAGGGTACTTCTGCTCGAGGTGATGTTTCGGATGACTCACGAGCCTTCTGCGGTGTGCCATGATGCTTTCGTTCCTCCTCGGAGGTCTTGGGCTGGGCGTCGTGTCTCGTCTTGGGGGGATGGGCGGCAGGAGGAGGTGCGACTCCTTTTTCCAGCAACATTCCCTCCAGCATAGAGATACGGTCCGACAGGGAAGACATGTAGGCTTTGGATATGGGCCTAGTGGGCACAGGTTAGTTTCAAGAATATTCGGGCAATGGTCATACATGGTTGAGCGCACCTTCTTCTTTCATCGTCATTCTTGATTATACACTCATTCCCTGCTTTCTTGCACTGCACACACTCGGATTCGCCCTTGGGAACGACGCATCTAATCCTCCTATCGCGGCAAGATGCACAGGCAACAGATGCCCGATGCCTCACCTGTTGCTTGTTTGCCTGACGGGACGACTGCGTGCGGTGTGACACGTTCTCTTGCGCAGCAACGCCAGCGTCTTCTGTGGAGGTTTTCCCTTCTCCCTTTGGACTTGTCATGGTCACGCAGCTTGATGTCGGCGAGGACTTGAGCCTACTCGCGGGCGGCAAGAAGAATATACGTATAGGTTCAGTAACTGTTTTGAATGAGAGATGTGGAGGTGGAATTGAAGGGCCAACAAAAGGAGCAGAGGAGTTGCTCGGGTCCAGCATAAGAATGTTTGGGCGTGGCGGGTTTCCCCCGCTGTGACGGCGAAGATGCGGTACACTACCTTAGCTGTGGAAACGTCACGTATGCGGCCCCTCCTCACACTTCCTCGCCCATGGCCCGCTCCACTTGTTTATTCCAAGAGAGGGCTGCCGGCGTAGGAGAGCAGTCGGAAAGTCTGGGGACCCCGAACTAGCTAAGATGCGGTGGGATGGGGCTGGTGCAGAGGTAGTTGCATAAGGTAACCAGGAAAGACTATGAGACATGGTGCTCCTCCAGACGGGCTGGGCTACCTGTTTCTTGGTTTGTAGTTCTTGGAGACAGGGTACCGGAGAGGCTCCGACTTCCGGGCCCTATGCCAGGCCGACTACTAACGCAATGAGACTCGGGTTTCGGAGCAGACCTGACTGACTACGCACGTATTGTTGGTTCTGTCAAGTCTCTCTCTGGAGTGGGGTTTGAAGGATTGAGGCTGGGACGCGACTAACGGAAACAACCCTTGCTGTTACCCCGGATTTCAACGAGGAGTAACTTGCAAGGCCAGTTTGACATGGTCCCCATTGCGGATGGTCTGGGGATGAGTGGATCATGAGGGCGCTATGATACTGGACCGGTCGTACGGGGGATAGAAACGAGATGAGGAAGAGGTGGATGTGAGGAGGAAAGGTCTGGAAGGGGAGGAGGGCACGTTGAATGCGGGGAAGTGGTGGCTCGATCCACCTGTTTCTCCAGAACTAGAGAAGTGCAGGTGTTGAACGGCATCGTGGAAAGGGAAAGGACGAATGAGACGTGGAGGATTGCCGATAGACGGCCGCGGTAGTGAGGTTTTGCCCCGGCTCTTTTCTCTAAGCAACGGGGAGGAGAGGGGGGCGGGCAGCCGTCACCTGAGTGGGCCTCAAAGCCGGTCCCTGTCAGTCCCGTCAGACCTGTGTTACCACATACGTACCTTACCCTCGATGAAGGCTGTGGCGTGCGAGTCGAAGAAGAGTTGTTGTGTGGGAGCTGAGAGCGAACGAGCGAAGGTGCTGAGGTCGAAAAAGGCAACCTTCTTCGTTACCTAAGGTACCTTACCTACGTAGGTAAGGTAAGGTCACAGTCTGTAGTGTAGGTCGTGGGGTGGGGTTCCACGTCGTCCTGAGACGTCGGGGCCAATCAGGCACGTGGCCCACCCGGCGCAAACCCGTTCTATCTCCTCGAGTCCTTACTGCGTACACAGCTCAGTGCACCTCAGTGCTCGTGCTCAAGACGGATAGTTGAATCAGGAGGGTTTTGAGCCAATCAGAACGTCACGTGTTATGAGGCACTCGTCCCCGCCCACGCTCACCGGTCCACTGTGCTGTGACCTCCACGTCGCGTCGCGGTTTATGTCCCGTCCATCCATCATGCAACCAACTCTTGAGTCTCCGACGCTGCTGCCTCGCAGCCACTGCTCATTTGTTGTCCTCTTTTACGCCCGATGATATGCCGGTAGTTGAGGGGTCCGGCCTTCAAACGTAGCCGGCCAACAGGCTTTCTGAAGCAGCGGCCTTCGTATCCGTCTCTCGCATTACAACATATGTGCTGTCACCCACTCACTACCTACCTCACCCGCCTGCCTAGTGTGTGTACCGACCTACCCAGGTGAGTTTGCTCCATCAGAGCCAAGCTGGCCACACACGTTTTCTCACGCTTCACCTTTTCAGACCTGGTCCCAACATATGCACCAGCAATTGCACCCGTTTATCTAAGCTACTTCAGCATTGCGTATCTCTCAGATCCGTCTTGTGTGATTGAACCATGTTGAGATAAGTGTATGTTCATCAGGCTGCACATAGGCCTCCTGCTCAAGTGAAGCCATACACTGTAAGGTCACAGTTGTGATATATGTGTGCCCCCACATGCAGCACCCACTCCTACCTACCTTACCTTACTTACCTTATCCGTATGTCCCTTTCGAGTGTCCTGCTTCTTCCCGAGCGATACACTACCTGGCCGAGACACAACTGCATCGTCATATCCCCCCTCCCGCATCTGGCTGCCCGGCGGGATGGTCTTCAAGCAATCCATTCACTCAACCGTCCAATCGTCATCGCCGTCTCGCACATATGTACTCAACCCCTTCACATCCTTGGTCGTATTTGCCTTCACTTCACCGTTGCCGAGGAACGCGAACCGGTTTCCATACCGGTATCGGATGTTGTAATCCTCGAAGCGAGGGTCCTTGATTGTCTTGAGGAAGTGGATGGTCTAGAGCCCCCGAAATCAGTACCCTTTCATCATCAGAATCATACGAGACGCGGGTCTAGTCTTACACTGCCAGGCCACAGGTAAATGCGGTTCTTCTTCTTGCCGTCCTTGAACCAGCTGCGGCACCCTTCTTGGAAGACGGTGTTGGAGTGGAACTCGTCAAAGTGGCCATAGATATCATCTACAGCCTCCTGCTTTACATCGATTGACCGGATGTTGTCATGCTGTATCTTCTTCATCATCTTGATTGAATACTCGATGGTTGTCTCGATGGACGGCAGGAGAGTGCCTGATGACCATGTTGCACCGGGGCCCTAGTGGGTGCTGTTAGTCCACAGCGGCATGCAGCAGCGCATCATTGCCACCTACCACGATGGTGTAGTAATTGGGAAACCGCGGTGCAGACACGCCAAAGTAAAGGTTGACGCTGTCGCCCCAATCTTCGTCAAGTGTTTGCCCGCTTCCGTTGATCAGCTTGAATGCCGGTCGGAAGGCAACCTTGAAGCCAGTCGCGCACACCAGCACGTCCATCTTGTGCGTCTCGCCGTCGTCTGTGACAATCCCTTCCGGGACCACCTTCCTGATTTTACCAAAGACGGGCTTGACGTTGGGTTGGACCAGGGCCTCGAGGTACCCGTCGCCAGGTGAGATTCGCCGGCAACCAGGTGCCCAGTCGGGAATGATGAACTTCTTCAACTCCTCGCTCCCAGGACCGTCGCCAATACGCCGGTTCATCTCATCGGTTATGGCGGTTCTCATCAGGTCCGACATTTCCGAGCCTTGCTGGTACATGCCAAACAACGAGTTGATTTCAGCCTCGATGCGCTTTCGGAACATCAAGTGGTATTCCGGATCTTCTCGAAACCTCTTGATGTCTTCCTCGGTGAACTTGTATTGCCTGTGTCCTGGATCACCGTCCTTGCGCAGCTCAGATTCTAAAACACCGCCGCCGAACGGGGGCGAGATCCAAGTGGACGAGCGCATGAACACCTGGACCTTGTCGCAAATCTTCTGAAGCGCAGGAACAATTTGGACCGATGTGCTACCAGTCCCTATTATCCCGACGTTCTTGTTCTTGAAGTCGACCGAGTGATCCCAGTTGGCAGAGTGCATCTTGGGCCCAGCAAAGTCATGCAGGCCCTCGACGTCTGGCCATTTCCAGTTATTCAAAATACCACTGCCGTTGACCAGCACGTGGCACCAGTCCTGCCACGTCCCCTTGGTGACCTGATCCTCGAGCGTCAGGCACCACAGCCCCTTCTCTTCATCCCAACGACCTTCGACGACTTTGGTGTTGAGTTTCATGTACTTTCTAGAGCCATGCCTATCGGCAAAGTCCTCTAGATAGTCGAGGATCTCTTTCCCGCTGGCGTAGTACTCGGTCCAATCGGGCTTGGGGTCCCATGAGAACGTGTAGAGGTGGGACGGTATGTCACAGGCGACACCAGGGTATCTATTACCATCGAGAGTCAGCCATAGTAGTGTCGATACCCATCGACGAAACGTACGTGTTTTCGAGCCATGTCCCGCCTAGTCTCGGGTTCTTATCGAAGCTATGGCGAGTTAGAACAACAACGTCCACATCTTGTGGATGAAGCTTACAGCGTCAACTCCCAGGAGCCAGGAACCATCTGCTTCTCCATCTTATAAGCCAGGCACATGCCTGAGACGGCAGCCCCGATGCATGCTACTCGTAGCTTTGTAGGCTTTGAGTGGTACTGCTTCAGAACTCGATAAGGGACATCAGGCTGAATAGAGGGAGGGTATGAGAAGTCCGATGCGCCGTCTTTGGTTTGACCATTGATTCCATTCGTATGTCCGTTGCCATGCCCATTTGCAAACCTTTCGTTTACAATTTCTTCAATTGCAGCGGTCGGCACTGCTGAAGGAGCCATGGTGTTCTGTTGCAGCCTATCGATGCCGGAGTGCTAAAAAGACCCTTCACGAAGAGACGATGATTGAAAGCTACGAGTATGAATCTGGGTCAACAAATACGGCTACGAAACTGGATTTCAGGAATGAGACGTCGCTCTCCTAGTGGGGGGGTATGAAGTTGTGGCCAAGCAGGCTGAGTAGCGAATGCAACTCCTGAGGCGATAATGGCGGGCTCCTGGCGTGATCAGGAAAACGGCAGACGCATTGCGGTTGTCTTGGGTCCGTTCAAAAGCGCAAGTGAGTTTCCGGTGCGGGTATTGATCTTCAGAAGATTTCATCTTGGCCGACGGAAGCAGTCCAAGCTCGACCGTATAATGGGCGTCACACAGCAGGTACAGTGGCATTCGTGTCGGGGATGTGCATTTCCTGCCATAGGATAAATGGGACAGCCAGCTTGGATACGATGCGTATACATGACTTACGAGGAGTAGAGCCTCGCATCGAAGGTCACGGGTAGGTAGCCGGCGCTTGATACGCATTTGATGGTTTCGTGTCCTCCCCAGGGCGATACATCTGTCGGTGAATAGCCGAGCACGGCACCCGTCAGGCTACCAAGTGATTAGGCTGCGTTTGTTTGGTCCTTGGGGTCGTGTGGCAAGCTTCTCCTTTACACCAGAGCTGGGTAAGATTTTCCAGAATGCATCTGAGGGCGGTAGCCCAGATCCGGTACGTACTGAGTCGGGATGAGTGGGTACTTGGCCGGGAAGCACGCCCGGCGCAATCTCCATCGGCTCGGAGGTTTGGGCCTTTTGACTTGATGAAGAGTTTTCCAACAACTATGTCCACGATGGTTTATGGGAATGAAGAGCGAGGCTGTGCCTGGCGTGTGGTGATTTTTGAGCTGCGCCCGCCAAGTGTTTTAACCAGGCCTGGCTTGATTACGTGCCTGCGGTCAGAGTAGCATTGTTGGAAATCTGACTTACATGACCGATGGGTGTAAGAATTTGGGGGGTTGGCCATCTTTTTCGCACATCTGTACCTTCCACTGTGCTCATACACAAGCAACAGTGCGTAATGGAGAGAGCTCGTTTAGATACCCGTATCTCGGTCTGCTTCCCCACCCCACCGCATGATGCATTTATTCAAAGATTCTGCGTGAACATGTCGTCGTCCCTCCGGAATTTCAGATGCTACTTTTTCGTTTCCTCATTCAACATCGTACTATCGTTTTCTTAGCATTGGCTTGCAAACATGCAAGAAAATCACGCCCTTATTTACGGTATACATACAATACATTCTGACTAGAGTTTGATAGGTTCGGTGCTGACAACAACCAGGAGCAAGCGGGATCACGGGATGGTCTATCGCTAATGCGCTTCTCAATGGCTACCCAACCGACAACACTTTCGCCTCCGTCACGGCTCTCACAAACCGACCGCTGAAGACTGAAGATGCCATGTGGCCTAAGCCCGAGCGGCCGCAGCTCCAGGTCGTCAGCGGCGTTGATATCATGACACCCCAAGGCGTGGAAGGCCTCGAGGCCGATCTCAGGGCCAAAGTCAAGAACATCAGTCGCATCAGCCATGTTTATTTCTTTGGTAGAGATCTATCTCTCATTTCCCACCCGTCGCCATGTGCTAACGTTGTTGAAAGCATACATTATGGACCCCGACCCTGCAAAGGAGTGTGAAATCAACAAGGAGCTCATCCGACGAGCCGTCAGCGCTGTCGAGACAATCTCCCCCAATCTGAAGTTTGTTGTCTTGCCGACCGGCACTAAAGCTTACGGAGTTCACTTGCTGGACCATTTTCCGTTCCCCAAGGACGTCCCACTACACGAGACTCTGCCGCGGATCCCAGAGCCCTTCGCGTCCCAGATGTTCTACTATGACCAAACCGACATGCTGTCGAAGATGGCCAAAGGGAAAGACTGGACTTGGTGCGAAATCATACCTGACAATATCATTGGCTTCGTGCCCAACAACAACATCTACTGCCTTGCACAGACAGTTGGTACATATCTCAGCTTGTTCGCAGAGCTTCATGGGAAAGGGGCTGAATGCCCGTTCCCCGGAAGCGAGAAGTCTTGGAACAATTTGAGCAGCGAGTGCAACCAAGACATCATTGCCAAAGTGTGCATCTACGCTTCGCTTCATCCGGAACTTACCTCTGAGCAACGATACAATGTTGCGGACAGTTCTCAGCCCTCATCGTGGAGCAGGAAATGGCCAGTCATCTGCGAGTACTTCGGCCTCAGGGGAACGCCGCCTCCAGCGGACGGACAGGCTGCCCAACCAACGCAGTACCTGTCAGACCACATTGACGAATGGAAAGCGCTAGAGCAGAGGCATGGGCTTGTTAGCGGCCGCGTTGCTAACGACCGAAGCTTCGGTGGCTTCGCAAGCTTCATCATGACCATGCTCAACTTTGATCGGCAGCTTGACCTTTCCAAGTGTCATGAGATGTGGGGTTCCAGCACAGAGGAGATTGACACGAGGCAGTCTTGGTATACCACATTGGACAGGTTCAAGAAGGCTAGGATCATCCACTAGTGGGAGGAAGTTCCTGGACGGATCGTTGGAGGCAATGGGAATGCAGGCATACTACGCAGTATTAGTAGGTAGATACTGGGTGGTGGTGGTGGCACCGGGGGGGGGGGGGGGGGGGTGGTCCGTTGTAGATACTCTATGCCCGGTCTCCCAGGCAAACACTCCCTCCCGTCTACCCCTCAGTTCAGTCCCCCAAACCCCGCAAAGCCTCCACTGAGTGATTGGTCTCCCTGGGTACTGCCCTGGTCATGGCGGCGCATAACACCCCGCGCGAGCCCCGCAGCCACCATTTGGGAGCCGCAGGAGACCGAGGTCAAGCAAGGTACCCCAAACATGGCCAGGAGAGAGCCCGATCGCACCCCATTCTTGGCCGAAAGTACCCCAGTGAATCATTAGTGCTGTGATATTCTCGGCTGGTGTCTGGGAAAGGATTTGTGTGGTTCCTCATGGTGCCCTGTGTTTGTGCCGGGGTCGTTGTTCCAGCTCTCGTGCCGCGGTTCGACACGGCGAGGGAACAAGACTCCCGCCACCGGTTACACTCTCACAGCAACGGTTAGCTCACAAGGGGCTTACCTTAGAAGATCCATAGAACTGTTTATTTCGGTCACTGAAATCTCAATTGCATTGAACGCTTGAATCGAAAACACCATCTTGTCGCCCCTGAAAATGGACAACGCAGCCTTGCATGGACCAGCCTTCCACCATCTCCCACCATGGGTGAAAGCAAAACTATCTCCTCTGGCCATCGAAAAGATTGAGGCCGTTCATGAGTGGGTTGAGAATGAGTGCATCCCCAGAGAAGAAATCTTCAAGGCACAGCTTGAGGGTCGCCGGTGGACGACGCCGCGGTTGATACACGAGTTACGGGCGAAAGCCAAGGAACGCGGCCTGTTCAACCTGTTTCTGCCCAACCACTTCAAAGAAAGTCCCGGATTGACAAACTTGGAGTATTCGTGTTGCGCAGAGATTATGGGTCGCTGTTACTGGGCAGCCCAGGTACGCTTTACTCGACCTCGTTATGCACATCCAGGACTATGCTGACAATTTACTACCAGACCATGAATTGCCACGCTCCCGAGACGGGTAATATCGAACTTCTGGCTAAGTACTGTAATGAGGAGCAGAAGAATAAGTGGCTTCAACCTCTTCTTGATGGCACGGCCTCTTCCGCCTATTCCATGACCGAACCAGATGTTGCCAGCTCAGATGCGACTCAGATTGGAATCCGCATCAAGCGTGATGGAGACTCCTACGTTATCAATGGCAGAAAGCTTTACGGCAATTGTTTGTGGAACAAAGAGCTTTCTTTCTACATCCTCATGGGCTGCACCGACCCGGAGACCCCCAACAAGTGGTCCCGCCACTCGATGATCATCGTACCATGCAACACGCCCGGCATCACGCAAGTTCGGAACCTTACAATCATGGGATATGATCACGCTCCGGAGGGACACGGCGAATACTTATACGATAATGTGCGCGTACCGGCAGAAAATATCATCCTTGGCGAAGGCCGCGCCTTTGAGATTGCCCAAGGCCGTCTCGGACCAGGTCGCATTCATCACTGCATGCGCTTGATCGGACAGTGCGAGCGTGCTTATGAACTTGCACTCATTCGATGCAATGATGCTCGCAAGAAGCCTCGCGGTAAACTCATTGGAGAGTTTGATTCCAACATTGAGCGCGTTGCGCAAATGCGTCTCGAGCTGGACGCTGCCCGCTTGGTTGTCCTGAACGCCGCCGACACCATGGATCTTCTCGGCAACAAAGCGGGCAAACGAGCTATTGCTCAGAGCAAGATACTTGTGCCTATCATGGCCACTAAGATCATCGATGAGTGCATGCAAATGTTTGGCGGCCAGGGCCTCACGCAGCACACCCCTCTTCCTGAGATGTGGACATATGCTCGTTTCGTGAGGGTTGCTGATGGACCAGACGCAGCTCATAGACATCAAGTGGGAAGAGAAGAAATGAAGAAGGCAGCGGAGATCGCAAAAAGACACGAGTCTTACACGGAAAGGTACAAGAAGTTCGCAGACATGTACGGAGAGAAGTTCATCACTTACAACTAGCGGTCGCTTCGGTCATTTTTCATCATCAGTCTGTCATGTTATAAATGTGTTTAAGACGATGGTGCATTTCATATCGTATACTCAGAGAGCCAGCAAGAAATCACCTGAAGGCAATTCCTTGTCTCTTGGCGACCCTCCCCTTCTCCATATCTTCCACCATGCCCGCCAGATCTTCCAACCCATCCCGTATCTCCACCACGGGCATGATACCATGCTTGGCCGTGAATTCGACAGCTCTATGCATGCGCTGAGGAATACTTGTGCTGTCTGCCTTGATCTTGTATCTCCCCAACAAAAGATCCATCCCATCAATCTTGATAGACTCTTTCGATACACCAATGATCATCAAGGTGCCTCCTAAGGCCAGACAACTGGTCGCAGAAGCAAATGCGGGCGGTGCATTTGTGTACACAGCAACAGCTTGGACGCCACCACCCGTCAACTTCTTGATGTCCTGGGCCCATTGGGAGTTCGACATGGAGTTGAAGACAGCATCGGCGCCCTGCTTTCTGGTCTCCTCGAGATTCGCGTCGGCGACGTCGATGCCCACAACCTTCAGTCCCATGGCTTTGGCGTATTGTGTGGCAAGTTGGCCGAGACCACCGCAGCCAACTACACCGAACCAGTCTCCCGGCGAAAGCTCACAGCTGTCGACGGAGTGGAACGCGGTGATGCCAGCGCAGAATACAGCCGAGGCAGCATCCATGTCCCACTTGCTTTCGTCGAGGACAATGGCGTTGTGGTAGTCTACAAGCGCATACTCTGCGAAAAAGCCATCGACAACAAAGCCCTGAAGTAGCTGCTTGCCCGTCTCGCAGTGGAGGTTGTGGACCTGGCATCCGGAACACGTGAAGCAACAACCTCGGATATATAGGAACCCTACAGCGTCTCCAAGACTGAAACCCCTTTCTTCGGCTGAAGGATGCATCGACACGATGTGACCAACACCCTCATGGCCAAGGGTCACGGTCTTCTCCGCTTGCTGGATGGCCAGTACGTCGGAATGGCACAATGATGCTGATCTGATTTTGACAAGGAACTCATTCTTGCCCGGCTCTGGAACGGGAATCTCGTTTACAACAACTTTTCGCAATTCCTGCAGAGTATGTTAGCCAAGGTTCTACATCTGCTATCCAAGGCCATGTTCTTACGGGATCCCATTGCCCTGCTTTCATGGTCTTAGGAGGCTGTGGCTGTATGGAACCCATCTTGAGAGAAGCTGGTTTCGACTCTTGGAATGGGGGTTTACTAGTGTCGAAGGATGGCCCTCGTGAGCCAGAGGTACGTTGTGCTTTAACCTGCATCCACTCACCACGTCCGTCATCGCAAGACACCCCTCCAAGTAATGCTTAGCCGTGCCAGTGTCATCTTCCATTTCAACGTAGCTTAAGCTGGAAGATGTTAACACTGAATGCTGCGCCGGAACACCTCTTCCTGAAAGTCCATCGGTCGCAGGCTTAGAGTGCTGACGCTGAGCCACATCGCGTCCTCCCGCCTGGTGCTACACCCCTCTACACACTCACTGTCGGTCTCCAGATACACCCCCTCCACCACGTTGGTATGCCCCACCTCGAGCGGGAGCCAATGCGGGGTATTAGGTATCGCTTGATGTCGCGGGAGCTTTATCACGTCCAGACCCGAGTCAGATTGACAAGGCTTTCTTGGCCTCATGACTCAACAGGATATTGATAGCCAGCTCACGATGCCTGTAGTCGTCTCACTGTGCAGTCGGACAGCCGGTGGTTGTCTTGGACCTAGGTAGGTGACGTCTGCCGCGGACTACCATGGAACCATCAGCGCCTGAGAAGCCGACCTCGCGCTGCGCCAAGTTCGTCTTGCAGCCGGATGTCTTCCGTACCACATCAGAAGGTGCACACCCACCCCTCACTACAGATGCGACCAGTGGTTTCGCAAAGGAGCTGCGATGAAGAAGCACGCAGGAGAATGAGAATACATCTGCTACCCACCTTACCAGCCGGCAACTCTTGCCCACATCGTCCAGCTTGAAAGGCAAGGAAAATTGGAAGACGTACGACCACTGCGATCCTTGAAAATATCGCTTGCACCCGACCCTGGTTCTCATGCTTCTCGCCTGTCAACAATTCAACTGGCTTACAATAGAAAAAACATTCGACTCACTCTTCAACATGGCCCTTTTCACGTCTTCATCAAATGAAGCCACGGACGGCCAGAAGTCTACATTCTCTTGGAACAAAGACAATCTTCCAAAGCAACATTTCATCAACAATGAAGTAAGAGGCGCTTGCCCCTGAGGCCTATGCATCTATCTGACTGAGACATTGGCAGTACGTGGACTCGAAGAATAGCAAGAAGCTTGAGCTTTTCAATCCGAAAGACGAGTCTCTTGTTGCCAACGACGTCGCTCTAGGCGGGCAAGAGGATGTCGATGCTGCAGTAGCAGCGGCAGAGGCTGCCTTTCCGAAATGGAAGAAGACACCGCCCAACGAACGCCGCGATATGCTGTTCAAACTCGCAGAATTGCTTGAGAAGAACGGACCAGCTTTGGCAGAGATGAACAGACTCACGCTCGGGGCACCCTTTGAGTCCTTCGGCACCTTTGAACTCCAACTGTCGGTGGAATGCCTCAAGTACTTTGGCGGCTGGACCGATAAGTTTGCCGGAGAGACATATCCGCAGGAAGACGGTTTTCTCAAGATTGTGCGCAACGAACCACTTGGGGTAACTTGCGGTATCATTCCCTGGAACGGGCCCATCGGAAATATCGGTATGAAGGCCGGTCCGGCACTCGCCACTGGCAACTGCTTCATCCTGAAGCCATCGGAAAAGACGCCTTTTGCGGCCCTGGCACTCGGCAGTCTAATAAAGGAGGCTGGTTTTCCGCCTGGTGTGTTCCAGGTCGTCGCAGGAGACGGCAGTACCGGGGCTCTTCTGGCTAGCCACATGAAAGTGCGCAAAGTCAGCTTTACAGGGTCGACGACGACGGGGCGCACGATCATGAAGTTGGCTGCCAGCAGCAATCTGAAGCGCGTCACCCTGGAGCTGGGCGGCAAGTCTCCGGCGGTGGTTTTCAAAGACTGCAACATGGAGAACGCCATCACTTGGTGTGCGAACGCCATTACCATGAACACTGGCCAGGTATGTTTTGCGGCCAGCCGTGTGTATGTTGAGTCGTCGATATACGATGAGTTCTTGGCAGGCTACAAGAAGGCGATGGAGGAGAAGATCAAGGTGGTTGGCGACCCAGAGAAGGCGGAAACTGTCATTGGACCACTTGTTGACAAAGCGCAATTCGAGAGAGTGCGAGGCTTCATAGAGAGAGGCCAACAGGGGCAGGGTACGTTGTTGGTTGGAGGGGGGCGGGTCGGCGAGAAGGGGTACTTTGTGCAGCCGACCGTGTTTGAGGCCGGCAAAGAGGATGCTGAGATCAACAAGCAGGAAATCTTTGGGCCGGTGGCTGTGATCCACAAGTTCGAGACAGAGGAGGAAGTGCTCGCCAAAGCCAACGACACGGAGTATGGTCTTATGGCTGGCGTTTTCACGCAGGACATCAACAAGGCGCTGAGAGTGGCGTCCGAATTCGAGAGCGGCATGGTCGGCATCAATTGCGTCAGCCTTTGCTTCTTGACGGCACCTTTCGGCGGAAGCAAGCAGAGCGGTCAGGGTCGCGAGAATGCCATCAATGCGTTGCGAGCCTTCACAGAGCCGAAGACAGTCATGGTGAACTTGACGTACTGATTGGCGGAAGGGTGCGTTATGGCAATGGAAGAAGAAGCGGGTGGTGTATGATATATAGGTGCCCTAGTTATGGTGGACTGAATGAAATGAGTGAAAGAAAGAACCTAAAGGATTAGTGAAATTGGACGCTACCTAAAGTTTCAGTGGAGATTTCCACCTCATGCCGGGTGGGCTACGGATACCTTAGCAGACCTAGGCGAAATTGCACTGTGTGTATTTACTCTCAAATTGGCCCCTAACACCTGATCACACTGTATTTTGGAGCCCGACTCGACCGGCACCGACATGAACCTAAGGTACCTTAACTCACCCACCCCCAGGCTCAGATCTTGGACATCCTCCCTGCAGCCAGTCGTGCACCTCCGTCAACCGGAATGTCGACGCCATTTCTGTTAAGCATTCGTCAGCTTCTGCTGCCCCATCCGAATCTGGTCATCCATCGCCAGAAGGGGCACGAATACTCACACATACTTGCCCGCAGGCGAGCAGAGAAAGACTGCCACGCCTGCTATGTCATCGGGCTCACCCAGTCTGCCCAGAGGATTGTCCTTGCTGAGCTCTTCCGCCCCGCCCAGATTGCTGATGAGGCCCTGCGCCAGCTTTGATGGGAAGAAGCCAGGCGCGATGATGTTGGATGTGATGTTTCTCGGGCCGAGCTCAACCGCCAAATTACGACCAAGATGCTGCAGCAATCACACATCAGCAAAATTCACTCCAAGCCAGAGAAAATACCCAGCCCGCCCGCGCGCTGGTCAGACACCCCAACTCACATTCGCAGCCGCCTTGGACGTCGAATACATGATCGTGCCGTGCTCCCCCACGTGCGGCACATTGTTACCCGCCGTCGAACTGACAATCAGCACCCGAGCCGGGTCTTGTTTTGATGCCGCCGTTTCGAGCAGCGGAACCGACCTGTCGCCATGTCAGCAAGCGGGCTTCATCAACCGATTCTTCGCCCTCACTTTTGCACTAGCTCGAACACGCCTCGCACATTGAGGTCCAGGATTTTGACTGAGCTGCTTGGCGGAGCGTCTTCAAACTTGGATCCCCAAGCTGCTCCGGCGTTGCACACCAAAATATTCAAGCCGTTGCGACCAACGATCTCCTTGACTTCACCAGTCAACCGAACGATATCCTGCGAGTCAGCCACGTTGGCGGCTATGCCTGTCGCCTTCCCTTCAATTCCCTGGATTCTGTTCAGTTTTTCAACTGCCTGGTCAATACCTTGATCACCGCCGCGTTTTCGAGCCGTGATGATGACCTGAGAGCATCCCGCGAGAAGGAATGCTGTGGCCATATGGAGACCAAGGCCGCGAGATCCGCCTGTGACCAGCGCCGTCTTCCCCTCGAGGGAGAAGGCGGATCTAAGGTTCTTGAGTTCGGACATGAGTTTTGAGTACAAAGATTCTACAGATTGAAGGGCTCGGGAAGAGAGCGAACGAGCATGAGTCTCTGGGTAGAGACAAGGATGATCGCCCCAAGGCACTCTCACGTCAAGACCCTCACAATAGGAGCTCTGTCAGCATAGCGCCTCCAATCATGCGGCGCTCTTCGGCTTGCCAGAGCTTTTCCCGTGGTTAGAATCGGCCACGTCGGTTTATCCCAAGGGAGCTGCCCGAGTACGTAGGAGGATCTAGGGGTAGCTACCCCAGACTTCCCCAACTTCTACCCCGCAGTCCCGCTACCGAGACCATCCCGAGGGAGCACACGGCCAAGATGACGGCTTGTCATGCTAATGCTGTGTCTCTGGTATCATGATAATTCCCAATTCCCTTCTCATCGGGTGAAACAAAGACAGGCCGTCAACCAACTCCCTCAGTTGGAGACGCACAAGCCCGCCCACTTTTGTTATCAGCATTCAGTTCCTCGCAAGGTCGGGTTTTCGATTCTTCAGAGCAAACCGATTCAACATGGTCATCACGTCACCTTATCCATCGTTGGAATTACCCAAGACAAACTTGCTATCCTATTTGTTCCCTCGAGATGAGGTGTTATCGGACGAACCCATATGGATCGACTGCAAAGATGAGCGTATCAGCCTCTCCCCGAGACAAATGGAACAGTGGGTGAAACGTCTCTCCTTCGGCCTGGAGCGACTGGGCCTCCGGCACGGAGATGTGGTCATGATTTGCACCCCAAACCAAATCTATGTGCCTGCTGCGTACCTTGGGATCGTAGGATTGGGATGCGTCTTCAGCGGCGCCAACCCGGCTTATACGGTGCCTGGTTGGTCTTCCATTTACGCGGAAAGGAGTATGAGCTGACAACTAAAAGAACTCGTTCACCAGATGACCAACACTACCGCCAAGCTCATTCTAGCACATCCCAGTCACCTCGATCAGGTACTTGAGGCAGCAGCTAAAGCCGGGGTTCCAACAGGCCGGATTTTTCAATTCTCTGACGCCGAGAACGAGACCAGGCGTGGCATTGCCGACTGGAGACACATGATCGGGACGCCAACAGAGGCGGACTCGTATCGATGGCCGGAGCTAAGCTCTGAAGAGTCCACCAAGACTGTGGCCACGATCAATTACAGCTCCGGGACAACCGGTCTTCCCAAAGGAGTATGCGTGTCGCACCACAATCTAATTGCCAACGTCGAACAAACGATATTCATGCGATACGCAGAGAAACCTTACGCCTTTGAAGCACGCCCTCAGGAGAGATGGGTTGGCTTTCTTCCACTATACCATGCCTATGGTCAGCTCTACGTCATACTCATGGCCGTCAAACTCCATGTTCCCGTCTACATTATGAGGGAGTTTAGATACGAAGACTTTCTGTTCGCCATCGGCAAGTATAAAATTACCAGCCTACAGGTAGCGCCACCAATACTGGTCATGCTCTCGAAGCGGCCTGAGACGGCTCGCTACGACCTCTCGAGCGTGAATGAGGTGCTTTGCGGAGCAGCCCCACTGTCCCGCGAGCTTCAGAATGATTGCCAACGGAGATTCAAAATTCAGATAAATCAGGGCTGGGGCATGACGGAGGTGACGTGCGGCGCTATCCATGTGCCTGGCGGCATCAGAGATGATACAGGCAGCGTCGGCAGGCTCGATCCCAATTGCGAATGCAAATTGATTGATGAAGAAGGCAGAGAGGTAGCCTTTGGTCTGCCGGGCGAGCTGTGTGTTCGTGGACCGAATGTCTGCCTGGGTTACTGGCGGAATGAGGCTGCCACAAAAGAGGCGCTGGACAGCGAGGGTTGGATGAAGACGGGCGATATCGCCATCTGTAATGAAGATGGCTATTTTTGGATCGTAGACCGCAAAAAGGTAAGTATTCCCGTAGCCTGAAGGAACTCATCTCGTATTCAGTCTGACATAAAAGCAGGAGCTCATCAAAGTCAACGCTTTGCAGGTCGCCCCTGCAGAGTTGGAGGCCATCCTTCTCGAAAACGAGCACATAGCAGATGCGGCCGTCGTTGGAATTGTCATGTACGTCTGAATGAGGTCTCCTGAAGCTCTGAAACAATATTAACGCACATCAGCGATGGAAACGAATGGCCGAAGGCTTACGTGGCGGTACAAGAGGCGTCCAGGGGTAAGGTCAAGCCCGAAGACATACAGGAGTGGATCAAGCCCCGGGTTTCCAAGCATAAATGGTTAGTGGGCGGCGTTGCTTTTGTGGACGAAGTGCCCAAACTTGCAAGCGGCAAGATTCAGAGGAAGACTATGCGGGAATGGTCCAAGAGGGATGCTGCGGCCCTGGAAGATACGAAGGGCGCCAAAGCAAGGTTGTAGAGTACCGATTTGTCTACTGAGTTGTGTCTCTGAGCTTCTAGGGACACAGCAAGGTCTTCGTGTAACCCCACGCATGGCGACTTGTTTTGTCTAGAATCTCGCCAATAATCGTTCAGACGCTATCATCAATCTTCAGACAGTGCGTTGGGTATTGATTACGTGCAGACACTAGCTCTTGCTTGAAGAAAGGCCTGGAAAGACCAGCCGTCAAGCCCCATTAGCCACCCTCACGAACAGCTAGCTCGCCGTGGGAAGCAACGCGTCCCCTCGATTGTCAACATTCATGTTAGGTAACTCGACTGGCAACTCCAATGTGTGACCCCTCACGAAGACGAGATTCGGATTTAGCAGTATGACGAACCCCGTCTGAACTCATCGCCTATCTGACATAGGATGTACATTGGAACAGACGGGTAGCATCCAATGTTGATTACTACGTCAAGTATCCATCGCCTCTCCATATTGGCCCGAGCTCCTCCGGTTGAGGTTTCCCGGCTGTGTCCCGTTGCTTTTGCTGCCCAGCCCAAGACCTGCCGCCCCCGCTCTGCCGGCTCCGCACCTCTTCATCCGCATCCTCAACGACAGTCTCACGAAACTCAATCACGAAAGTGACGGGGACCAGGTCCGGGGTTGCTTTCTCCAGCAACCTGGCTTCATCGTCGAGTACCACGCTACGGGATAAACATTCCATCCCCGGAAGCCCCCATGCATTCCACTACAACCACCCCCTGTTGAACTGCCGAGGAACATCTCACCCATCAAGTGTTGCTTGTCAAAGTCTCTCCATCATACCGGTGGCGTTCACGGTGGGATCTTGATGCGGTAGGCTTGCAGTCACTACTGTAGGTTCGGAATGCCAAGCGACCACAGTTAAGCCTTGTAGCCTTCGTCTGGTCTCTTGAAATCTTGGCCCAAGCGGTGCGATCGCCTCAAACATGACTTGTTTTCGCTCCAAGTCTTGCTCCCACTGAGTCATGGTGCCTTCCCTGCCTGACAAGAGCCGTACTCTCTCACGAGATCTCCTGACTCGAGATAGTCGAGATTGCTACCAATGCCGATGGCGGCAAATCCAACCTGCTACCACTCCAGTCACACGCCCAAGGGAGCCCGCACACATGCGGCAGGCCATGCAATCAGCCGTCCTCCAGGCCACCTAGCAGCCCCCGCCCAGGACAAGTGGTCCACTCCGTCTGTTTGGAAACAGTTTGTGGGCTATGTTCCGTAGTTTTTCTCGGTTCTTTCGTTGCGTCGAGGATCTGAGAGACCGAGAATGGCACTCTTCCAGATACTACCGGCTTTATTGCGTGCTCTACCGGAAAATGTTGTGCAATCATCGGTCATGACGTTGGGATATGCGATGCCGAACCTCCCAGGTTACCTATATCAGCAACCATCCAGCTAATCCTTTGGTCTCGCCGTCCCCTGGCAGACCATGTTCCGATTCATCGAGCCCCTTTCTTTTACTTCTGTCAGTTTTCGTTCGCCCTAACATCTTCCGGTTTGTCGACTCCCGTCACGCTCTCTCGCCGAACGGTTGTTCAGCCATGGGAGACTTCCTGCTCCCTCAGACTGCGCAACCCGGAGATCGGGATGCGACTAGGCGGCTATCGGCACCCATTCATAGCGAACGCCATGTTCGGGTAATTTGCGTGGGCGCCGGCGCCTCCGGCTTGTTGATGGCGTACAAGTTGCAGAAACACTTCCACAACTACTCCTTAGTATGCTACGAAAAGAACCAGGCAGTCAGTGGTACATGGTTTGAAAACAGATATCCAGGGTTTGACAACTCCCATCATCGACTTTTGTCCTATCGACTGACTAACTCTGGATGTTCCCCAGCTGTGCCTGCGATGTACCTTCGCATAACTACACCTGGAGTTTCGAGCCTAAGCTGGACTGGTCAGCCGTGTACCCGCCGGCGCCAGAGATTCGAGAGTATTTCGAGAGCTTTGCGAGGAAGTACTCGCTGTACCAGTATATCAAGCTGCAGCACCAAGTATTAGGGGCATATTGGAACTCCAAGGAGGGGGGTTACGATGTCCACGTGAAGGATTCGCAGACGGGCAACACTATTGTCGACCATTGCGACGTCCTCGTCAACGCTGGCGGCATTCTGAACAACTGGAAGTGGCCTGCCATCCCTGGACTTGACAAGTACAAAGGCACCCTCCTGCACACAGCCAATTGGGATGACTCCGTCTCCCTAGAGGGCAAGAATGTCGGCCTCATCGGCAATGGATCCTCGGGTATTCAGGTACTGCCCGCAATACGCGACAAGTGTCACAAGGTAACGACCTTTATTCGCGAACCGACATGGGTGTCTCCTGTCCAAGGACTCGAGCAGCACCAGTTCAGCCCCGAGGAGCTGAGAGACTTCCGCGAGAAGCCTGGAGCGTTGATGGAATATCGCAAGAACATTGAATCTGGCCTCAACGGGCAGTTCGGGATCTTTCTGAAGAACAACAAGATCAATCAGGAGACGCACGCATACATGCTTCAGCAGATGAAGGAAAAGCTCAACAACCCCTACCTCGAAGACAAACTCATCCCCGAGTGGAGCGTTGGCTGCCGCCGTCTCACTCCTGGAGTGAACTACCTTGAGTCTCTCACAAAGCCCAATGTCGAAGTGGTATACGGCGAGATCACCGAGGTAACTGAGCGCGGGTGCGTCAGTGACAACGGCCAAGAGTACCCCGTAGACATCCTCATCTGCGCCACTGGTTTCGACACATCCTTCAAGCCGCGCTTCCCCGTCGTCGCTCCATCGGGCGAGAACCTCCAAGACAAATGGGCCGTCAATCCAGAATCGTACTTTGGCATGGCCGCATCTGGCTTCCCTAATTACTTCCATATGCTTGGCCCCAACTGCCCCATAGGCAACGGCCCCGTCCTGTCCGCAATAGAGGCACAGGCCGACTGGATGCTCAAGATTGTGGACCGGTACCAGACGAACAACATTGTCGAGTTCGCCGCGAAGGAGGAGGCTGTCCGGGACTTTGTTGAGTACAAGGATTGGTTCATGACCAAGACAGTATGGGCAGACCCGTGCCGTTCATGGTACAAGCCGCGGGCTGATGGGCCTGTTGTGGCGTTGTGGCCCGGCTCGACACTTCATTACATTGAAGCGATCAGGGACGTGCGATTTGACGACCTGGACGTGAAATACGCAGGCAATCGCTTCTCGTGGTTGGGCAATGGGTACTCTCAGACGGAGCTTGATGACACTTCGGACTGGGCCTACTACATCAGGGATAAGGATGATGATCCACCCCTGACCACTGCTGGAAAGCGAAAGATTCTCACTGGGAGCGGAATGGTTAAGGGCAGAACTCTTGTCTCTTTCAGTGGCAAGCCGGAAGACGCTGAGCCTGGGCCGGACAAAGAGATGGCCCGCCTGTGATGGATATTGTGTTGGAGAGAAATTTGCTTCTGAGCATTTCAGTGATAATACTCTACTAGCCGCAAGCGAGCAACTTACATAAGCTTCTGTTTATGCATCAGATATTGCATCAATCTGCTTCTTTCCTTGACCTTAACCGTGACGTTCAGGGGGTGGTGAGTCGCACACGGTGACTGCCCAGGTATGTATTGACACTCGATTAGGGGCTCGTTTGATGCTTACTGCATGCTGTGAATCAGAAAAGAGCAGCGACCTCGTCACTCCTCTCATAAAGCCACGCAGGAATGACCGTAAGTGCGGGCCTAGAAGCTTCAGACACCAATGCCACAATTCCTGAGATCCACAGGACATGATGGTCAACACAATATTACCGCTGCCTTTGGTATGGAGTTTGTCGGGCGCTGGGGTCATCGCAGAGATAACCAGCACGCCAAACACAGGGTACGTCAGCGGAGGAGCCGTTGCTGGTATAGTTGTCGGCGGCGTCTGCGTTGTTGCACTCATGGGGTTGGCAATCCAGCTTGCACTTAAGAACTCTTGGTAGTTTGAAAAGAAGGGAACTGGTTCATTCGAGTTATTGAGCCAACCTCACAGACGTACACCCAAACATCATAGCCGGGACACACGTATTGGGTAGGGACGGCAGTCAAACTGCCACGAAACTTCGCGGTATCGAGCTGCCACAGAGGGTCACAGGTTTGAGAAACCAGAACGTAGGCAACCAAGAAATACATCGTATGGAGTCGAGACGGAGTCGCAGAAGAGGCCATCTGGTCGGAGAGGTGAAGTGGTAGTGGGTATTCTTCAAGATCATTATAATTGAGTTGGATTCTAGGCCGTCTCGGCTTGCGCCTGTTCTGCGTTCTTCTTCGCTTTGTCAAAATCCGGCATTACTTTGGGTTCGTGCCCCAGAGCGACTACATCAACCTTAGTCAATTACCCGGCATTGCTTAGCTGGAAAAGGGATAAAACTCACGCCTATCGAAGAGGAAGTATGAAGTGACGAGAAGGATGGGCATGGCGACCATAGTAGCGGTCCACTTCCTCGCCGCCGAGCCGTACGCTTTGCGGTATTCTTTGCTGCCTGGGGCCAGTGTTTTGGGGGCTTCCATCGCCGCGGCAGAGGGCAGAGTGGTCTGACGAGCTACAGGCCGCGCGGGGGCAACTGTGGGCGGAATCTTGGGCGCGACCGGTGTGGGAGTTGCTGTCAGGCCAGCCTCAGACATGGTCGACGCGGGCGGAACGGTGTGATTTGCGGCAGGTGCCGCTGTCGTAGGGGCCGAGGGTGTTGTAGCAGGTGTCTTAACCAATGTTGCTGTAGCGGACACAGACGTGGTGATCTTGGGCTTTGTTGCAACAGCGGCAGGCTTCGAGGCAATGGTCTTCGCAGCGGTGGCTGTTTTCGCGACGGGTGCCTTCTTGGGCGCAATCGCGGATGTTGGAGTTGCAGTCTTTGCCACCGTCTTCGTCGCCGTCTTCGGAGTCAGATTGACAGCGGGTGTGGCAGTCGTCTTCTTCACAGCCTTCGTGGCTTTCGCAGCTGTGCTTGTGGACGTGGTGGTCTTCAGCGCCGCAGCAGCAGCGCTTGTCTTGGAGGCGGCGGTTACTGTGGTGATGGGCTTTTTCGTCGCGGCAGCCGCAGTGCTGACGCTTTTCTTCAATGTCGTCGTCGTCTTTTTGGCTGCCACTGCAGCCGCGGTGGCCTTCGGGACAGCGACAGTCGTGACCGTGGAAGTGGTGGCCGTCTTTGCGCGAGTCGAATAGCATCGTTGCGCCAGGAGCCCCGCGGGACGCGGGGTCACCAGCGACTGAGCGGCAAAAACACGCCAGGTGGTGCTCGTGAGCGATCGAGAGAGAGTTATTGAAACCATAGTGAGAAGATCGTTGCGGCAGCTGAAAGATCTCAAGGTTGCCGGCAATGTTTCGTTTCAAAAGTCGGTTGGTGCAGCTCGACAATTTTTTTCTCTCGCATTCAGTCTTGAAGAGTCATCTCGCTCTACGGAGAAGGATGGGCAGGGATGTAGTGCCGTCAATTGGATTGCGCCGTCAACAAATCGGCATCATGGGCGCAGAATGCAACTCTAGCGCGGGCAAGAGCGCGTTCGCGTCGTGATGGTTCATGCATTGGAAATTATCATCAAGCCAGAAATGTCGCTGCTTCGAACTGGACACCTGGAACAGTAGAGCCAGCTGGCACCAGGTGGTCCCGTGCTTATCAGTCATCAGGTGGATCATGTTTTTTTTTCGTCACCAGCCCAACGCTTGTGGAAGTCAATGTCAACGACTTGCTTTCCCAGGTGGATTCTTTTCCAGAGCTCAGGTAACCGCATGCTGGACGATCATTTACACGAGCACGTACAGCTGTTGGTATTTTGCAACAAGGAAATAGCCCAGGCAACCGCGCTGCCGGCGTTGAAGTCCGGTTCTCGCTCTCGGCACCTCAAGCAGGCCCTCCACGATGCATGGCGGGGAACGTCATAGGTCCCATACAAGGGAGCCGACTACCGGTTTGCTGTTCGATATTGGCTGGCAGGGTCATATTTTTGAGGCTTTTACCACTGACGCTCATCGGGGTCAGTCCAGCGCGGAATGCTCATCGACCTGTTGACGGTACCTGCCGGCAAGTGGTGGCGCAAAAGTCGGTGCTGGGTAAATTCCCTGCTTCGCACCTTATACTCACTCGCAACGGTGCAGAGCCTCGAGAAACTAGTCGGTGAGGGATCTTGTCATCGGTGCATGAGCTGACGGCGACCGAGGAGTTCGGGCATTGCCCAGCATCTCTCTTGCACATCTCGGTGAATGCACCAGTAGTGCTTGCCTGCATCTGTACTTGTTGGCCGCCTAGGGACGCCGCGAGTGGCCATTGCTCGTCGATGTTTCGATTGGCCCTCAACTGGGTACACTGCTTGGGCTTTTGCGATTCCGGAACTTGGAAGCAAGATGGCAAAATCCATACATAACGCGATCGCCCAACTAAGGCACAGAGCTGTCTACCTCAGGAGAGACCGTGTCGTCGGCCAGAAGTAAATAGGCTGGAATGTCAACCGGCCTGCTTTCATCATCTCCACGAAGGCGCCATTGTGCGTTCAGACTCGAGTATCAGGGCTTCTGCCGTTGCATTGGTAATTTGACCCTATGCACAAGTGCGTACAGGCCCAGTTGGCAAAGAGTCGCATCGAAACGACAGCGGGACAGGCCGTGAAAATGAATGAAACCAGATCGCGTCGATCTGGTCATCTTTGGTGTTGCATGGCAATTGTCGAGAGACTTATGCAGTACCGAACGGCCTGGACGCATGCTATCGAGCTGAGGATGGTGCCACCAGGATGCGATGGCAATTCGCTTGAAAGTCTGCGTAATTGCAAACGGCCCAATTGGGTGCTTCATGTCCAGTGGTATGTATACCGCTTCGACTCCCCCTCCTTTACCGACAATAATGCTGTATTGACCTTCGAGCAATGACGGCGGTGGAGGAGGGAAAATATTGGGGAACAAGGGAAAACCCCGCTCGGGTAAGTGAGACACCGTCCGCCCAAGTTGTTCATCATGGCCTGATCATCTGCAGATTGATGTAGCAGTGAAATGCAAGTATCCATGCTCACAATCAATCCATGAAACTACGGCTCCTTACGACGGCACGCAAGGTGCGGTTGGCCTGGGCGTCCGTCAATTCAATCAGATTCACGCCGGACGCTCGGCGAAATCAAGAAAGAGAGGCATGGTAGGTGTTTGACATTTTTTTGTTTTGTTTATTTCTCTGCTTATTGCCGATGTTTCTATGAGATATCTAATGCATCCTCAGTGTCTCGAAAGCCTCATGTGGTATCGTCCTACCCCTCGCCGGTGTCTCTACCGTCCCTGTCCCCACATGCATGTACACAGCGAGAGTCCTCTGGGTTGACGTCTTCATGGCTGTCCCTTGACCGACATGTTTAGATTCCTACTTGGGGCTGTTAAAGCGCTCGATGCCGTTCTTGATGCGCTTGTCAATGCCCTTGGCCATCTTCTCGAGAGGTAGCCTGTCATCGATGCGCTTGACGATGCGGGAGACGGGGGGCTCAACACGCTTGATGCCCCTCTCAGCAGCCGGGGTGAAGTATGAGATGTTTCGCTCCCAGCGAGGAGCCCACTTTGTCGTTTGCATGGCGAGACGCTGCTCGGCGCCGGGCAGCATCAGATAGATGGGGAGAAAGGCACCGACAGTGGCGACACCGTAGCAGAGAGTCTCTGTAGACTTTGCGGCAGGAATACGCGGGGCCATTGTGAAATCTGTGAGAAATGAAGTCGAATTAACAACAAGTCAGAAAAGCAGGCGGCTCGTGTTGGTACAGTGTATGACGGGTAGTGGGCAACAATAGTCGACGTAGAGTCGAGGGATGCACCCAGGAAAGCCACGCTGTTCGTACCTTTGAATATGCCACGGGCAGAAAGGATGGAAATAATTGGCGCCGAAGTACTACGGCCGGTGGAAAGAGGTTGAGGCTTTATAAACGTTGAAGTTGGCTCAGCGTCGGTTAACGCGTTTCTTGAGTTGATGGATGCGTTTGGGAGATGGAGGTGAGATGATTAGATGGATGGAGATATGTCGCACGACGGCCGACTAACGCTGAGGCAGGCGACGTCTTAAGGGAATCTCGGATTCAGGGGCAGCGCCTCGACATCTACCCGTCTTGAGCGTGCGGGGTAAGACAGATCATCACGCGGACAGCCAGCCATACGTCGCAGGCCAACGAGGCGAGGGGAAGAGGGGCAAGGAGAGTAAGGTATGGTGAGTGCAGACGAGGGAAACCAAGCAGAGCTAGGAGACGCACGCACACCCGGTCGAAAAGCAAACCAGGGGCGATGTCTTTGCCTGCTATTGTGTGCCTAGGGGCAGGTCAGTCGCCTGGTGCAACGCTACAGACATGAGTGTGGGCAGATCAGTGACGCAAGCATGGCCTGGTCAGAAGCGATTCGGATACCATTGAGCGAGCGGCGTGTCCCATCTGGCGGTGGTTCAGCGAACATGCGACCTCTGGAGCGCTAGAATGTTGTCCAAACTGGCCATTGCCGTGAGTTCTCGTTCGAGTTCGAGTCGACCCGTCTCCTTAGGTGACTGCGAGAAGGGACCCTGATGCTGCTCCCCAAAGCAAGCCTAGCGACAGAGCTGCTTGGCTCGATTGCAAACGGTACCTTAAGGCACCTTAGGCACAGTATGTACCTACCTTACCTTGGGAAAGGCAGCAGGAGGCCACCCCACACGAACCATCCAGCCAGGAAGGTCCCAGGCGATGTGCTGAAAACAGTCGTCCATTTGCATGAATGACGGCCTTGCTCTGGACTCTGAAGGTGTCGCACCCGGTGTGCTGAGGTGAGCCCGCTGCAGCCAATGGAAACAGAGACGGGCAGGGAGCGGCGCAAACACACGACCACTGTGGGGCGATTAACAGCAGGGGACCCGCCTGAAACCCACTTCCCCAGACGCTGTAATTCCGGGGAAAACAGCGCTAAACCACGACGGCGCACTGGACCCCCAGCGCGCCCCCCAGTGGTCCCGATACCCGCGCCCGCACCACAGCTAGGTGCAGCGGCACAGCGGAAGACACTGGGCACCGCACCTGCCGCCCCCCTCAGGGTCCACCCGCCTGGTCCTCGTCGCTGATGCTGACGACGTTCACAATCAATTGGAAAGCGAGACGCAGTCCCAGCCAGATTGTGCAATTAAACGCTGAGTACATGCCTCCAATTCCCGAGGGCACACTCGCGCAGAGAAGGGTCTGCGGCAGTAAGTTTGGATGGCGGCCGCAAAGGCAAGTCGGCTGAATGATTCCCACCCTAAGTAGGTACCTACCGTTCGTGTTCCAATTACCCGACCCGAATTCACAAATGATTTGGACGCAGCCTGGAGTAGTGTAGCCGGTTCTGTGGTCGCAGCCGTGGTATTCGTAATTACTGTGTACTTTGACCAATGGAAGTATCAGAGAGTGGGCCCGGGTAAGTGCCGGTACCTCCGGGATGGTAGGTAAGTAAGGTAAGGAAGGTACCTTCGGTAGCACTCGGGGGACAGAAAAAATGACCGCTCTGCGGTAGCTACTGGTACCAGAAACCGGCCATTCTTTCTGTCCACAGGGTGGGTAGGTAGCCCGCGTTGGATCGTCGCCCAGCCCGCGCGCCGAATGGGGTCAAGCGGCACAGAAAACCCCTCCCTCCGACTGCCCTATGGCGCCCCAGGCACCAGGTTTGGCTCCTCTCACGATGTTGGGTCAACATCAAATGCCAGATATCTTGCCTTACATGTGAAGTGGAGTCGCAGATTCCTAGAGCTTCAACCAAGTTAGTAGTCCCATCATCATTTTCACCATGCGTGAGCCGAAAGAGGTTTTGCGAAGCAACCTTGAACTCCGGCCATTAGGACGTTTCGAACACCGCGGCTACCTATTCTCCCCAATTGCACAATCAATCTGTCGGGTGCCCTCAACCCACCCTTCATTTTTTCCTCCGACAGCCAATCTCAGGGCCAGCCTCAGAGCCGTCCGGTGCTAGCCAACCCATTTCGAATAAAGAAAGAAGACAGGGCTCGAGATATATGCACATACTCTTCCGATCGGGTATCCAACAGCCCTACGCATCCAACCCTCGCCTGTCAACGACTCGCCATCTAGATCACCGATGGCACACATATTAAGCTCCCGATCTGCAGCTTGTCGCAGTTGAGCTTATTGTTGGCCTTGACCAGATCCTCCACGCTCATCTTGTGTTCCTCTGCAATAGCCCAGCACGTATCACCTTTGTGGATCTTGTATGGTGTCGCCTGTCCACCACACTGCGGTAACTGCTCCGAAGGCGTCCGGTAGAGCCACCAAGTAAGCAACAGGAGGAACAGCCCGATGATAAGGAAGAAGTTGAGCAATGGCTGCCAGCCCTGTCGCCAGTTCTTTCTCTCCTCCTCCCACATGTGGTGTCTGAGGGCAGCGTCGATGGGCTCGTGGCGCGATGGTCGTCCACCGTTCGAAACCTGCGTCAAGTGGCCGTATTCGTTGCCCGAAGCACCCTCCCAATAGCTGCCGTCTGCATCACGGTATGTGTATATCTGCGTGTCGGCATCGTAGCCCACTCGCTGCATGCCGTCGGGCAGCCGCTCTTCGTCCGTGTCGTAGCGGGAGAAACGAGACATGATCGGTAAATTCGGAGGCGATGGGGATGGTTGTCGAGGCAGAGGAAACGAATTGTTGCAATGGGCTTTCTCGATTTCGACTGACTCCAAGTCATTCCCACAGCAGGCGTTGTTTTTGATGGACACGCAAGCGGGCAACAGTCATTTGGGTGCCGGCTTATGTCGTACCGAGGATAGTCCGATAAAGCCGTTGCGTTCCCCGTCTCCATCGCACCGAAAAGACTCTTCCGGCCAGTGCAACCAGAGCAGTCCTTCCAGACCCGGGCTCCGTGTCAAGCACTCAATTACCCCTCGGCGAATCGTTTTCCCATTATTTCGTTCAAAGTCGCCCATCAAATTTTCAGTAGCTAGACTTGTGGCGGCACCTGCCCGCAGGTGTTTCAGTGGTCTGTGCAGCCTCGGTCGCCCAGCCCTTCTCTAGCTACCTAGTCCCGACATCGCCTCTACCGCCCATTTACGTGCCTCATCCGTAGGAAAACTCGTCACGGCTTTCTCAATGAGCTATACATTTCCCTACGTCTCTTTGAGACCAGTCTTCAGAAGGTCCTTCTCGACAATCATGTTCTTCCACGAGACCAACTCGTCTACGTTCCAGTTCACCCACACAAATCGCCCGTTCAGAAATGCGGCCTTCTCTGACGCCGCCCATACCACGAAGTCCGCTGCAAGCTTCACATCAGTTTGGGATCTGTTCAGCTTGGACTTGGTCAGCATGGCCGACTGCACCGCCCCGGGATGGAGTGAGATGACGCGCGCCTCTGACGCTGGTATTTCGATGGCGATGACTTCCGCCATCCGCAGAATCGCTGCTTTGCTCGATGAGTATCCACTCAGGCCAGGCATACTTGTATCGTGCGCTGCTCTGGTATTGATATTGATTATGACACCCGGAGTGCTGGCCCCGTGCCCTCTGCGGTGCCGGAGGTAAGTCTGTGTGACAACAGCCGTGCCGAAGACGTTGGTTTCAAACGCCTGCCACCAGTCTTTCAAATCCGCGTCGACAAAGACATCTGGCTCCGGGAGGTATCCGGCATTGTTAACCAGTATGTCCGGAGACCGATCCATTTTGGAAAAGGCGGCCGCGACGTCGTCCTGGTTTGACACACTCCCTACATGGAATGATACCATCAGCTTGACAAACTTCGCGACAAGGTTTGCTGCGGTTTCCCTCAGCGTAGACTCAGTTCGACCCATGAGGATGAGCTCGGCCACGTTGGCTTCGGCGAATGAACAAGCCATGGTTGTTCCAATTCCTGAGCCACCTCCGGTTAACAGGACCGTCTTGCCCGAAAACTCCTCCCGGACTAGAGTTGGTGACACCCCTGAATAGGTCTCGTAATGTTCTGACTTGATGAAGGACGCCATGATGAGTTCAGAGTGTTCTTCGGATAGATGTCTGGTTGTTCCACGTCCAGGGCCGGCGTAGGTGGAGCGTCAATGATTGGGGTCTATGGAGGAGATATGGACAGCCCAATGTCATCCTGAAATTGGCATCCCTTTGTCCCCTTCAGAGAAGCTTCTGGGTCATATGTCTGGCTGGCAAAGCGGATGCTGTGGCTGCTGCAGCTCGGCGGTCAATGCGGCCCTCTTCCACAGGTAGGCAAAGGCCTGCATGTTTGGAGGTCTGAGCATGTTAGAGTTCAGGACTTCCGTGAGACAAATGTTCTGACTAATGAGCCTCTGTCCGGACGGCAACGGTTGCGATGCCGAGTACTCGGTCGTAGCACCGATCAGTATATGATGCTTACAACTACTGTTCAACCGCATAGGTTGAACTGAGTTGAATTTGCGCATCAAGGGACATGGGAACAGATCGTTGTTCAGATTTTCTTTCCATATGGAGTACCAATACTAGGTTTGAGCCAGTTCCTGTGGGCTCAGGTCACTCATTCTTGCGGTATTTCATTTATCGTTATTTTGTTTCCAGTATCTCAATGTTCGTGAAGTCGGACGGGTCAAGCACGGGTTCGCTCTGACCATACGAATACACCCCGAACATGACTCCGCAGAATGCTCCACCCACAGGAGGATATACCGTCAGATCTTCGGATTTAAATGATACGTTTGCCGAAATTCCGCCGATGTTGAGACTCATCTCGTATTTGGTCGGCTGTGCGGCGATGGCCAGCTGCACATGGTGATCCAAGTCGAGTCCCGGCCGTGCCGAAGTCCTAGGTTGAGGAACAGGGTGGCCAACCTATAGTCATTAGCAACAGGCACAAGTGTCGAAGGTCCCGGCCTCTGTACCTTGAGTTCGCTGGCCTTGCCTGTAGGCTCTCTTGTCACAATCGTCGGAACAGCCAGGCTTCCTTCATCTCCCCGCACCGCCGCAATTCCGATGGTAGCATATGAATACTGGCTCCACCAGACGGTGATACCAGACTCGTAGCCTGCTCTGCTGGGTTTGAAAAGCATCTCCGCCCTGAATAACTCGTTGTATGACGTCTGCTTCCTGAGCAACATCGCAGGAGACTCTGGGCTGCTGAGGTCGAAACAGTTTCCGAATAACCTGAGATAGCCCGGACGCTCAGTGAGGCTGTAGCAAGGCTTTATAGGCGTGTCTAATTGTGTCAACTGCGGCACTCCAGTGCGATTGATGCGCCAACATACTCTTATGGTACCAACCGAGCTCGAGGCTAGACTTTGACAGGTCCGCCCTCCACATTACCCCAGCTGCGTTTGCTACTGGCGCTTTCTGGACGAGCTTCCTGCCGACAGTTCGAAGAGTGATATTGCGACCGTGATTGAATATGGGCCAGTCATCTACCCAATCGACCCGAACGAGGAATGTCTCCCGGCCCATCTGGGGCTCGATATACTTGCCGTTAGACTTCACGGGGCGAACACCTAGCATCACCGCCCACCATCTGCCATCGCCATCCTCAAATACGTCACAGTGGCCGGTTCTTTGTACCTCTTCTTCGGGGCCGTTGTACCACAAGGCCTGGCCTTGCCCCTCCCATGGACCATATGGGCCGGTGTCACTCCTGAAAACCCATTCCTGGTGACCTGCTTCAGTCCCGCCCTCGGCGGTGAACAGATAGTAGTACTTCCCCTTGCGAACGATATGGGAACCTTCAGCTATTCCGTGCGGAGACTCGCGAATGACTTGAGGGGGCGTAAGTGTCCTCCCCGTAGCGATGTCAATCTCCGAGATGTGAATTGCGAAGTCTTTCATTTTCAGTCCTGGGGTTCGCTTGCTCATGCGCACTGTAGTGGAGAGATAAACCTTGTCATCGTCATCCCAGAACAGCTGGGCTCCTGGTCAGAAACAATACATCAATGTCGGGTACTGGGACTCACATCCTGATCGAAGCCAGGGTTGTCAAAGTAAACCGGGTCCGACCAGGCGTTATCATCCCATATGTTGTCCGTCCACACATAGAAGCCCCGTGGGAAGATGCGTTCCTGCGAATGAATGGATCAGATGAGCGGCCTCCAGTGACAACAGAGGATCTCACGTCGCTCGTCGGTCGATATCTCTGGAAAAGGCCATTTGCCAAGTACCAACGGTTTTCCTTGGGCCGGTAGCGTAGGGTGCTTGCCCAGCTACCTGCACCAGGCTCAACTGTGCGCATCTCAATCTGACTTCGGCGTGTAAGTGCATGACCGATATGTTTCCAATTGATCAAATCTGTGGACGAGTAGATGGCGCATCCAGGGAAGTACTCGAAAGTTGAGGTGGACAAAAAGAACGTCGTCGGAGTGGAATTGGTCGCGGGAACGGTGCATACCGTTGGATCTGGATTGAAGCCCGGAATCACGGGGTTGGAGAAAACAGCTCCATCTTCAACGGATGCCATGGTGATGCACCTCTCAGTAGGAGTCAAGCTGTTCCAGTAGATGTTCGATATGGCACCAGGCAGGCCTCAGGTCGCTTTCAGAAGCTGCCTGCGAACACAGGAAATCAGGCTTATGGTGCTTTTGGGTTTAGATTGCTCGTTGGTCGGCATTATTTTCTCCAGCAATCAGAGGCGAGACCGCCTATTTTTCCTGTGTTCATACTCTTAGTTACCGTCGTCGTCGTCGTCGTCGTCGTCGTCGTCGTCGCTATTGTTATCATTATTATCGCCGTTGCTATCGTCGTCGTCGTCATCGCTATTATTATTATTATTATTAACAAATTGACTTAGTTATGTATTGACTACGTATCCTTACGGGCGGGCAAAACTCTACGCGCGCTTCCGTAAAGGCTCGTTAATCTCTTAAGTAGATTATCTAATTATCTAAGCTACTTTTAGTAGTTAAGAAACGCTATTCTAACCTTAGTAATTTAATATACTTTTTTAAAAATAACTATAGTAATTATATAATTATTCTTATAATTTAATTAAATATTTCTAAATAATTTTAATTATCTTTTTATTATTATAGTTTTAATTATTTTATAAATTATAAAATAATAGCTTTTTTTATTATAAATAGCTAAAATAATAACAAAAAGTATTATCTATTTTATTTAGTAGTTTTAAAACTTCTAATTAGCTATAGTTTTATTTATTATTTTAGCTTTTTTTATAATTAAAAATATAAATAAATAATATTTTATTATATATACTTTTTATTAGTTTTTTTTTTTCTCTTTACTTTTTATAATTTTATAAACCTATATATCTTTATTTTATTACTATTTTATTATATTTCTAATATTATATTAATATTTTAATTAAATAGATTAATTAAATTATAATATCTTTATATATCTTTTATTTTAATATTAAGTTTAAAATTTATTTTATTACTATTTATAATATTATTACTACTTTTTTAAAAGTTTATTATTGTCTATATAACTTCTATAGTCTTTTTAATTTTAATAAAAATAATAAATTAATTTCTTTTAAAACTAATTATAAATTTATTCTCTTTTAAATAGTTTTTCTATTATTAATTCTTTTCTTTTTAGCTTTTACTTTCTTTATTATTACTTATTTTAATAGCTATTTCTATAAATACTTCCTCTCTAACTTTATTAATAAAGAGAATTTTAATAACTTTAAACTTATTATTATTATTTTTATTATTACTTCTAAAAAGTATAAATATAAATCTAATATATAAGAAGAAACTAAGAAATAAAAAACTAAAAAGTAAGCTAAAGCTATTAAAAAAACTAAAGTTATTAAAGCTTTTATTACTAATAAATATATATTTATAGCTATTACTTTTACTATTAAAAAGAAGAAAAAGAGAAAGAAATTAAAGCTATTAAAGCTATTAAAGTTAAAAAAGAAAGAGAAAAAAAGAAAATAGCTTTTTAAACTACTTATACTAATATAGAAGTATTTATTACTATTTAGAAAACTTCTACTAAATATATAGAAAAGAGTATTACTTTTAGTAATAAAAATATTAAAGAAACTTTTAACTCTATAAACTTTTCTTTTAAAGAATAGAAAAAGCTTTATTTTAACTACTCCTTTTCCTTTAGAAAAAGCTTTTCTAAGTTTAGTTATTATATTCTAATTAAGAAATCTTATTATTATTATTATTATTATTATTATTATTATTATTATTATTATTATTATTATTATTATTATTATTATTATTATTATTATTATTATTATTATTATTATTATTATTATTATTATTATTATTATTATTATTATTATTATTATTATTATTATTATTATTATTATTATTATTATTATAATAGTTTTTATAAAATTTATATTACTAATTAAAAAAAATTTAAGCTTCTTTATTACTAAGTATATCTTATACTTTTATACTTATATTATTACTACTCTTATAACTTTTAGCTTTATTATTATTATTCTTCTTTTTAAAAAATATACTAATATATTTATTTATCTTTCTTTTACTTTTTTAAATATATTCTCTAGTTTTTACTCTATTTTAGATTATATTTAAAATACTATTATAACTATTTATTATAACTTTAACTATACTCTTTTTTATACTTCTATTTTTAATAAAGTTAATTTTAAAGAGTTTTATAATTAGCTTAACGTTTTTAAATTAACTATTTTTTTAATTACTATTTATAAAACTATTCTATTTATTTCTATTTATAAAAATATTTAAACCTCTTTATTTTATAATTACTTAATATTATAAAAACGTTAGCTTAAAATAACTTTACTTTTTAAGCTTTAAGTTTATAAATATCTAGCTTTTTTTAATAGCTTAACTACTTTAAATAGTAATTTTTTTATACTTTTTACTTTTTATTATTTTATTCTTTTATAAATATTTATATAAAGTTATTTATTTTATATATTTTTTTTTCTCTATTTCCTCTCTTTATTTCTCTTTATCTCTTTTAAGCTTAGAAGTATAGTTTTTTTTTTAAAAATATTTCTTTTTAATTTATTATTTCTAGCTATATCTATAGTGACTCGACAAAAGTCCTGTGTAATCGCGATTTTCCCCACCTAACTACACGTTAAATCTTAAAATTAGTAATTATATATTAATTAAGCTTTTATATTACAAACTTAATATTCTATATAAAACTATTACTTCTAAATAGTAATATATAATGTTTTTAAAAGTATATTTTTAAGATTTTTATTTATTAAATTAGTATAAAACGAATATTTTTAAAACTTCAGATTTTTAGTTATAGTGGATTATAGTAGACTTTTAGTGAGTAAGATTTTAGAAAAACTACTTTTTAAAACTTTCTTTTTAAATATTACTTTTAATATTTAATATTAATTTTTATAAAAATCTTTATTAAATTATTTATACTTAAATAAAGCACTTTAATTTTTAGTTTATTTTACTCTCTACTATTAAATATTATATTAGTAGAAGAAGTTCTGATTTTTAGTAGGTTTTATGTGGGAATTTCTAGATTACACGAGACTTTTATCCACCTACTGTAGAAGCTTTTAAATACTTACTATAAAAAAGACTTTATTAATCTATTTATTATTAGTTATATAGAAGAGATATATATTATAGATATATATTTTTTATAGATCTCTTAATATAACTAGTACTTATAAATATTAATATAGTATAGCTTTATTTAAAAGTAAATAAGCTTTTTTATTATTAATCTAACTATTTATTAGTTATTATATTAGATTTAAATAATTATTAAAATACTTTTTATAAATTAGAAGAATATTTGTATATTTATTTCTCTAAGAAATTATATTTAGAGAGAAGTAATAAGTTAGCTTATAAATATAGCTTCTTATACTATAAATAAAAAAAGAGAAGCTTTACTTCTATTATTAAAGTTATTATAGTTATCTATTTACTTACTTTTTATATAATAATACCTCTAAAAAGCTTTATTATAAACTCTTAGAAGCTTTTTTAATTTAAAATATTATTATTAAAACTTATATCTAAAGCTACTTTAAAAGTATTATATTAGTTATTAAGCTTAGCTTTATATTTAATATAGAAATGATATATTTTATAGAGATACTATAAAGCTTAATCTATAGCTTACTAATATTTTAGTTTTAAATTATAATTAAAGTAAGTAAAATAGCTTACTATAGGCTACTAGCTTATTATTATAAAATTTAACTAGTATTAGCTGCAAAAGCTAGGCTAGTCCCCCCCCTACCTACTACTAATAACCTTTAGGTTATATAACTTTTAGACTTAGACTTCTTCTTCGCCTCTACGCTCTTCTGACTTTAACTATTATAATAAGCTAAGTTAACTGCCTTCTTCTAGCTGCCTCTATCTTTATTAGTCTCCTTTATCTCCTAAAGCTCCTCTAAGCTATACCTACCCTTTATACTATATTTAGTTTATATTTATCTTTTATTATCTTCTCTACTATTCAGAAGTCTATATCGTTCTACTAGGCGTAGGAGCCCTAAAGCCTCTATACTATTACGCTGTTTAGATAATATCTTCTACCCTACTATATAGTCTTAATAAAGAGCTTTACTACTATTAGCTATATTTTTAATACTAGATTTACTCTTCTTAACTTATTAACGTTCCTCTTAAGCTACTTTAGCTATTTTAAAGAAGTATATAAAGTAATTATAAGTATTAGGATTATTATTAATAGCTATAATTATAGCTATATTAATTTTAAAGCTATATAACTCTATATTATTTATAGTTTCACTTAGATACTTCTAGGTGAATTTAAAAAGAGTTTTCTTATTAGTATAAATAAGATTACTATACTTATTACCTTTAATTTTATTAATTTTAGTTTCTTAGATTAAGTTATCTAGCTTAGCTTTACTTAGCTTATATATAGATATAATAAAGAGGAAATATATTATAAAGTGTTACTATATTTAAAAAGATATAAAAAACAGACTTAAAGCTTTAAAGCTTAATTTAAAGTAGGTTTTATAGTAGTTAAGTTTTTATACTTATAGCTATAATAACCTTTCTAGCTATAATAACCCTTCTAGCTATAGTAGTAAAAAGTTATATTATTAAGTTTATACCCTTAAGTATAGGTTTAAGCTATTACTAAGTAGCTATATAAGTTATAAATACTATTAGTAATTTATATTATAGATAATAACTTTATAATATTATAAATAAAGCGTTTAAATACTTTTATAAATAATAGCGTTATAAATAATATTCTTACTAATACGTTTTACTACTTATCTATTTACTCTCTTCTATATAGCTAAAGCTAAAGATAAATTAAGTTAAGTATTAATAACTAGTTATAATATAAGATTTTATTTATTTACTTTATTAAGATTAGGTATAAGCAGGGTTGGCAAACTAGTTAGCTAGTATTTAGTCAGACTAGTGACTAGTACTAGTCTAGTCGACTTAAGTCAGCTAATCTAGCTGACTTGACTTAACTAGCTTAGTCTTAGTTACTATAGTAACTTGACTAGCCTAGTCCTAGTCAAATTATAGCTAACTAGTTCTAACTAGTTAAGTTATATATAAATTTAATATAATATTATTTTATTAATTAATTAGTTAATAATACTAAAAATAAATTATAGTATATATATTAACTACTAATATATATATATATAATAAATATATAATAATAGGTTATATATATATATATATATAAGCTATAAATCCTTTTTATATATATAGAGTTAATAACTAGTCTAACTAACTAGTTAGTCTGACTAGCTAGTCTAACTAGCTAGTTAACTAGTTTAGTTAAGTCAAGTTAGCTTATTAAGCTAACTTAACTTAACTAGCCTAGTATTAGTCACTAGGGTGACTTGACTAGCCTAGTCCTAGTCAGCCTGTTGACTTGATTTGACTTAACTTAATCCCAACCCTAGGTATAAGTTAAAGTACTACTATTAGGTTTAAAGTATTATGAAATATTATATTAGGTGAACTGTAATATCTGCTTATATAGGTTAAGCACTCTATAAAACAAAATAGCTTACTATAAATATAAAATCTAATCTTATTATTATTACTAATATATATATAATATAGTGAAGGTGTTAATTACTTTTAGCACCTTAAGCGCTTTAACTATGCTAACTAATATTAATATAGTTAGTATATTAAATATAACTAAAGCTTTAAATATAGAGGATATACCTAAAGCTATTAATATAGTTAACTTACTAAATATATATATTACTATAACTATATTTACTCTGTATAATATTTATTAATTAGTAGTATAACTTTAATAGTTACTACCTCTTTTAAATTAAAGAAAATTATTAATTCTATATTAATAGTTAACCCTATTAAGTTTAATAAATAAGTTCTAGTATATAGCTAACCCTATAAAGCTTAAATAATAATAATATTATATTAAACTTTTCTTTTAACTAGGAATATCTTAAAAAGATATAAAATCTTACTATTATATTTTAAAAAATATTAACTTATTTTAAGATAGAAGAAGATTTTAAAACTAAACTACTTAAGTTTATTAATTATATAATAACTACTAACTTCTAAGCTATTTATAAAAATTATTTAGAGAAGTTTTATAGATCTCTTATTTTAACTAAATATTTATTACTTAACTTTAGTATTTAAGCTATAATCTTAGCTATAGTTTATAAAAGATTTAAATATTATTTAATTAATTATTATAGATAAATTTAAACTATTAATCTAAAAAAAAAGCTTATATTAATATTATAAAACTTAAAAGTTAAGTATTTAAAACTTAAAAAGATAATCTTAATATATTTACTAATTCTATTAAGTAATAATATTATCTTAATATACTATATTATATAAAATATATTAAGATTAAAAAAGTTTTAAAATAAGAACCTAATTTTATTTTACTTTTTAATAATAATAAAAAGATAGAAAGTTATAAGATTTTAAATACTATCTATATAGAGAAACTAAATAACTTAGAATTCTAATTTTAAGTTAATATTTTATTTTAAAATTAAGATTTATTAGTAATCTTTTTAATTTTAGAGAAATATTTTAATTTTAGATAAAGATTTTTAAATATTTTAATATCTCTATTTTTAAAATTAGAAACTTTAAATAACTAACTATTAATATCTAATTTAACTACTGAAATATTAATTATATTATTAAAATAATTATCTATTATAATAGTAAATATTATCTATTATATAACTAAACTTCTTTCTAGCTAAAATTAAAATAGTATACTAAAGTTTAGTAATACTTAAAGCTATTATAGCTAAAAATAGTTTTAATTTATTTATTTTAAATCTTACTCTATTTTATTAAATATATTTAAAAAAAAAAAGCTTATATTTAATAATAATATTAAAAACTAAACTAAAGATATTAAATAGGTTTCTATTCTATAAGGAAACCTTAATAATAATAATAATAATAAAAGTAATCTTAATAATAAAAAAAACTATAAAAATAAAAATTATAGTAATAAAAGAAGTAATAGTAATTAACCTAACTACTAATCTTCTAATACTTAATAAAAGCCTATTAAGCTAGAATAATCTAATAATAGAATATTAATTAACTATAACTTTCTATTCTTACTTATTACTTCTAACTAAAATTATATTATCTATTTACTATTTAGATCTTTAGTTAGTAATATAAAACGTTTACTTCTATATTTTAAAATAGATATAATTAAATTGTTTAATCTACTTTTATATAATAATAAAGTTAATAATATCTAAATTAATAGAAACTTAAAAATAGTTTATTAAAATATATATTATTTTATTAATATTATTAATAGTTATATTAAATCTAATAATAGTAATTTAGCTATAGCTACTTTAAATCTTTATTAAATATTACTTTACTATATATTAGATTAATATTATACTAATTTAATTAATAAAGAGAAGTTGGTTTTTAAAGATCTCTAAGTTAAAGTTACATAATAAAAAGAAATATTACTTAAAAGATTTTATCTCCTATATAAACTTATTAAATTATAACTAACTGAAGAATAATATACCTTAAGTAATATCTATAATTAATATAATATTTACTATTAGATAACTAAAATAGCTTAGCTTTACTATAATACTAAAAAGTTTAAATTAAAAATATTATTAATAATATATAATAAAATAAATATTAAACTTATTATAAGTATTTTAAAGCTAAATAGACGTACTATCTATAATAAATTTATAGCTAGCTTATAAAGAATAATATTAGAATAGTATAAAATAGTAACTAAAAGATTATAGTATATACTTTTACTATTAATAGCTAAAAATAAGTACTTAAGTATAACTTCTATATATTTAATATTAGGAATAATTTCTAAATTCTCTTTTTCTATAAATTATTATTTTTTTTAAGTAAAACTAAAAGATTCTAAGTTATTAAGCTTAATTTCTATTAAGAATATTAAAACTACTATAAATATATCTATTAAACTATCATTAATATATAATAAATTAATACTATCTAAGAAGCTATAAGTATACTTTAAATATAGATATTAGTCTAACTATTATAACTAATATAATTAATATCTAAAAACACTAAGCTATCTGTTAGTATATATTATATTAAAACCTAAACCTTAAAGTAATAATCTTAAGATTAATAAATCTTCTAATAATAATAACTATAATTATATCTAATATAATAATACTACTAATACCTCTAAAGCTTATAATAAGAACTTAATTATTAAAATTAATAATAAAGATAAAAACAAATAATAGTATAAAAATATAAACTATATTAATATTTTATTATAATTAGTAAAAGAGTATATATTAAAGACTTTAAGTTATCTTTCTTATTATAAAAATAAATACCTTCTATTTAATACTACTTCTTTTTTAAATTCTATACTAATTAATCCTAAAATCTATTCCTATAATACTTATTTATATAATTTAAAGCTATACTTAGATTTTAATAGTATTTTTTTTATTAAACTCTCTCTTTACTATAGCTAAATACTACTATTATTAGCTTAATTAAGCTTTAATATTATAATTATATTTATTCTTATAAATATATCTATACTAAAATTATTATCTAAAATTTCTAAAATAAACTACTAATTATTATGTATATTAATACTAATATAAACTAATCTATTATTAGTAAAGCTTATTTTCACTAATTTTATATTATTATTAAATAACTTAAAATATTTAAGTTATAAAAAGTAAAATCTATAAAAATAATTACTTAAGTTACTTTTTTAATACTTATTTAAAGTTAATTACTAAGTAGATATATAGTAACTATAGAACTTTAAATAAATACTTAGTTAATACCTTATCTTAATACTAGTTTACTTATAAAATAAGATTTTAATATTTTAAATAAGATTAATATTCTTAACTTTAAATCCTATATTTATATTCTATTATATAGAAATCTTTATATATTATTATAAATTTATTCTAAAGGATTAATAAAGACTTTTATTATCTATATTATTACTAATATAGTAATCCTATTATATAATTAAGTAACCTTTTAGATTACTAAACTTTTTAAGCTAAAATAAAATCCTTTCTATTTATATATATAAATAACTTATTATTTATTCTAATTATTAATAACGCTCCTTACTTATTAAAAATTAAATATAGAATAAAACTTAGAATACTAACTCTTTTTAAATTTAATAGTTTTATTAAACTATAAATATATAATTAACTTTAAGCTATAATATTAATATTATAATATAAATATTTAATATATTATTCTATATTCTATCTTTTAGATTAGAAACTTATAGCTTTAGTTTAACTATTTAAAGAATTAGCTTTAAAGTAAGCTTAATTTATAGATATTAATACTAATAAATCCCTTATCTCTTAAAGAGCTATTAAAAATAATTCTATACTAAAATAGAGAGATATCTATAAGGGAATAACTAATATAAATAATGAAATAGAAATCACTAAGCTAAAAAGCTTACTTACTATTATTACTAAGGAAAGTGTTTATATTGATAATTATAATAAAGAGGTAGTTTAATATTTTAAAAAAGTAATCTCTTATTATTCTAAAACTTAAATTAATTAAAAACTAATTAACTTTCTAGAAAACTAATATTTATATATTAAACTTATTGATAGCTAATAAAAAATAAATATAAAATAATATCTATACTTAACTAGTAAAGAAGATAAGAAGCTAATTAACACTATTCTTAATAAATTATATATTTAAAACTAAATAAAAAAAAAAGTTTAAACTAATACTATTTAAAGTTTTTATATTTATAATATAGTATATTATTAATAATAAGTATAAAAGCTAAATAGTTATTAATCTATATACTTTAAATAAAGTAGCTATTCTAAATATATATCTAATACCTCTTTAATAAGATATTATTAAGTATTTAAGAAATAAGGCTTAAATTACTATTATTAACACTTAATTATTCTTTTACTAATTCCTTATTAAAAAGGAATATAGAGAATATTTTATAATAGTTAGTTATTAAAGCTAGAAGTAATTAAAAGTTATATTTATAAGTTTTTATAACTCTCTAATATATACTTAATATATTACTAATAAGTTATTATAACCCTATAAAGAGTTTATATATACTTTTATTAATAATATTATTACAGTATCTATAGATTTTGAAAGTTACTTAAAACACTTTAATACTATATTTAAGCTATTTATAGATATTAGACTACTACTTTTAGTTTAGAAGTCTTTTATTAAATACTTATCTATTAAGCTATTACGATTTATTATTAACACCTTTAGTTGATTAAATATATAAAGTTATATTAATACTATCATAAAAATTAAATACTTTTATAATCTTTATTAACTTAAATATTAAATTAAAGCTATAAGATTCCTTTAGTATATTATACTTTAATATAGTAATTATATCTAGCTATTATAACTATAAAAAACGTTATTACTTATATAAGCTTATATTTAAAATAAAGATAAAAGTATAGTTAGAAAAGTATTTTATAGAAATATATATTTTATTCTAACTAAAGAAAAGATTATTAGTTTTAATAATACTAAGAATACCTTAATAAATAATAATACTTTATTTTATTATAACTCTAATAAATAGCTTTTTATTTAGCTAAACTTATTAAAAGAGTATAACTACTCTACTTTAATCTTCTAGCTAAAAGATAGTATTATTTAGAAATCTAGTAACTCTATTAAATAAATAGATATATTACTTATTACTTATATAAGTAAAGTATTTAATACTACTAAATAAAAGTATTAGCTAATAAAACTTAAAGTAGCTTATTTAATATAGATAGTTAAGAAAAGTAGACTATTAATATAATTATTATATAATAAACCTACTATTATTCTTATTAACTATTTAGTAATTTATAATATTATTAAGTAAATATTATTATAGACTAAAAATAAATCAAAGTTAAATCTTTATTTTATATTATTATTTAAGTACTTTAGTTAATTCTTACTAGTATATTACTATATCTTTAGAATATCTAATATTATAATAGATATCTTCTTATATTTACTAATAACTAAAATACTAATAGAAGATGTTAATAAGCTTAATAAAGTATAGAATAATATACTAATAGGAGTTAATTTTATAACTAAAGCTTTATTAGATAATAACTTTAAAGCTAAGCTTATTTAAATATATAAGAAATTAAAGTTATAAAAGAAAATATATAATATACTAAGTAACTAATATAATAATATTAAGCTTAACTTTAATATATATAATAGCTTCTTTTATTATATTAATTACTATAGTTTTAAGTAATAACTTTATATACTTAAGAAAATAGTAATACTATTAATTAGAGAAGTATATAATAACTATTATTATTTTAGTAAGTAATAGATATAGAAAGTATTAAATAATAACTTTTATATTTAGAAACTATATTAATAAATAAAATTATATATTTAAAATTATCTTTATTATAAAATATTTAGTACTAATTATTAACTACTATTAAAAACTATATAACTAATTTTAATACTATTTATTCTATTTTATATTATTATAATAGATTTTATTATTAGCTTTCTTAAAATACTATTAAAATACTTAAACTATAAATAAGAAAGCTTCTTATTACTTAATACTATCCTTATAATTAATAATAAATTCTTAAAAGTAATATTACTTATCCTAGGATATTTAATATATATTACTAAAATCTAAAGATATTTATTTCTTTAAGAACTTTAATATAAAAACTAAGTAATTCCTAAAGTAATTATTTTAAACTATAACTATAAATTTTTATTAAAGTTTTAAATATCACTTTAAAGTAAACTTAATACTAAGCTAAAGTTTTTAACTATATATTATCTATAAACTAATAGAATATTAAAAAGAAAAAACTAAATTATTAAACTAGCTATTAAGTATTTCTTAAATATTATAAATAGTAATTAAAGTAAACTACTATTTAATCTCTAATATAATCTAAATAATACCTATTTCTAAATAATTAGCTACTTACTAAATTAGATTCTTTATAGTATAAATACTGAGAATACCTTAAGTATTTTAAAAGATTTAAATCTAAAACTTAACTATAAAATATTCTAAGAGAAAGTAAAAATCTTAATTACTATAGCTTAGCTTTATATAAAGGAATACTATAATAAAAAACACTATTCTATTATATTTAAACTAAAAGATTAAATATACTTTAAAATATAATTAAAATATTTTCTATTAGAACGCTTAATATTAAAGTATAGCTATTAATAAATTCCCTTTAAAGTTATTAATAAGGTTAGTAAATTAGCTTACTATTTAGATATTCTTCTAAATATAAATATATATCTAGTAATATTAATAACTTAACTTATAATAGTACTAGCTCTTAGTATTAATCCCTTTAATTAGTAAGATAATTATTATAATTCTATTAATATATAAGAAGATAAGGATATATATTAGCTTAAATTATATAAACACTTTAAAGTTAAAAGTATCTTTAAAAAGCAAATAACTACTTAAGGAAAGGTTTAATACTTAATTAAATAGAAGGGATATCTACCTATTTATACTATCTAAATAAATAAAAATATAATAAATATAAATAAACTTATTTCTACTTTTGAAGAATATAAATAAGAAATAAAATAATTATACTAATAAACCTAAGTTTAAAAGCTAATAACTAGTTTTAAAAAATAAATCCTTAAACCTAGAGAAAAACCTAAATAACTAATATATAAAAGAGGAAAACTAAAAAAGAATTTAATATAAAGACTTAATTAATAAAGTATTAGTCTAAAATAAAGTATATAATACTTAAAGTGTGTTATTTAATCTTTATAGCTATAAGATATAGTATAAGTTATCTATTATTAATATATAATAAGATAGTCTATACTTACTTTATAGCTATATATAACTTAATATATTTACTTTTATTATAATTAATATAACTAAAAACCTTTATAATTTTAACTACTATTCTCACTTAAAAGTTATTTCCTATTTTAAACTATCAGCTAATAATAAAAATCAGAGTAATAAATTACTTATATAAAAAATTTAAATATATTACTAGGTAATAACTACTTTTATTACTATTATCCTATTTAGTATAATATTACTATTCTTCTCTCCTATATATAGTATATTTTTATAATATATACTTATATTATATAGAATACTATTACTACTTTTATTATATTACCTTATATTTATTACTATTAATATTAATTAGCTTTATTAAAATATTTAATATAATTACTACTTCTAAAAATTAGTAGAGTATAAATACTATTTAATATATTTATACCTAAGGTTAACAAACTAGTCAGCTAGTATTTAGTCAGACTAGTAACTAGTATTAGTCTAGTCAACTTAAGTCAGCTAATCTAACTAACTAGACTTAACTAGCCTAGTCTTAATCACTATAGTAACTTAACTAGCCTAATCCTAGTTAAATTATAGCTAACTAGTCTTAACTAGTTAAGTTATATATAAATTAAATAAAAAAATCTTTTATTAATTAACTAGTTTATAATACTAAAAATAAATTATAGTATATATATATACTATTAATATTTTATAGAGTATTTAACCTACATAAACAGGTATTATAGTTAGTTCACTTAATATAATATTTTATAATACTCTAAACCTAATAGTAGTATTTTAACTTATACTTAATCTTAATAAAGTAAATAAATAAAATCTTATATTATAATTAGTTATTAATACTTAGCTTAACTTATCTCTAACTCTAGTTATATAGAAAAAAGTAAATAAGTAGGTAGTAAAATATATTAGTAAAAGCGTTATTTATAACGCTATTATTTATAAGAGCGTCTAAACGCTTTATTTATAATATTATAAAGTTATTATTTATAATATAAATTACTAATAGTATTTATAACTTATATAGCTACTTAGTAATAGCTTAAATTTATACTTAGGGGTATAAACTTAATAGTATAACTTTTTACTACTATAGCTAGAAGGGTTATTATAGTTAAAAAGGTTATTATAGCTATAAGTATAAAAACTTAACTATTTAAATAAAGCTTTAAAGCTTTAAGCTTATTCTTTATATCTTCCTTTATAATATATTTCCCCTTTATTATATCTATATATAAGCTAAGTAAAGCTAAGCTAGATAACTTAATCTAAAAAACTAAAGTTAATAAAATTAAAAGTAATAAATATAATAATTTTATCTATCTTAATAAGAAAACTCTTCTTAAATTTATTTAGAAATACTTAAGTGAAACTATAAATAATATAAAGTTATATAACTTTAAAATTAATATAGCTATAATTATAGCTATTAATAATAATCTTAATATTTATAATTATTTTATATATTTCTTTAAAATAGCTAAAATAGTTTAAAGAGTTAATAAGTTAAAAAAAGTAAATATATTAAAAGTATAACTAATAGTAGTAAAGCTCTTTATTAAGACTACATAGTAGAGTAGAAGACGTTATAATAGCATAATAGTATAGAGGCTTTAAGGCCTCTACGCCTAGTAGAATAATATAGACTTCTAAATAGTAGAGGAGAAAAGGGTAAGTATAGCTTAGAGAAGCAGGAGATAGAGGAGATTAATAAAGATAGAAGCAGCTAGAGAAAAGCAGTTAACTTAGTTTATTATAATAGTTAAAGTCTAATAGAAGAGCATAGAGGTGAAGAAGAAGTCTAAGTTTAAACTATAGTTATATAACCTAAAAGTTATTAGCAGTAAGCAGAGGAGAGGACTAGCTTAGCTTTTACAGCTAATACTAGTTAAATCTTAAAATAATAAGCTAGCAGCCTATATATATACTATTAATATATATATATTATAAATATATATTAATAAGTTATATATATATATATATATAAGCTATAAATTTATTTTATATATATAGAGTTAATAACTAGTCTAACTGACTAGTTAGTCTAACTAGCTTAATATTAGTTACTAAGGTAACTTAACTAGCTTAGTTCTACTCAGCCTGTTAACTTAACTTAACTTAACTTAATTCTAACTCTATTTATACCTAATATTTAATACTACTTTAATAGTTAATATATATTAAACTCTAAGCTTTATTTACTTTATACTTTTAATTATATTTAGTATTACTTTCTTAATATCTTTAATAATAAATATATTAAGTCTATTTATATAATTACTAACCTTTTTATCTTTAAATATATTATTAAATATAAGTAAGACTACTAAATATAAATAGGTAATATCTCCTTAATGCTATTTATTATCTACTTTAGTAATAATATTAATATTATTAACTACTTTATATTTATAAATATTTATACCTTTTATATTAAGTTCCCTTTAGCTATTAGCCTTTATAATTAATATAATATTAACTTTAATTCTTAAGATTTATAATATTACTTTTCTAATACTATAAAGCTTATTAATACCTCTAATATTTTAATTAGTAAAGATAATTTAATTAATAAAGATACTTCTAATATTACTACTAACATTAAAAATAATAAATCTAACTTTAATAATAATAGTAATACTAATTAGGTTAATATTTTTAAAAGTAATATAGCTAAAGATAATAAAACTATAAAAGTTATTAATACTCTAACTTTAAAAACTACTTTTATTATAAAGAGAGCTATTAAAGTTATTAAGTCTAATATTATACCTAATATAGCTAAAGCTAAGCTTACTATAGAGGTTTATAAAAAGTATATTAATATTATTACTATCTTATTAGAAAGTCTTTATAGTACTTATTAAGAGCTTTATATTTTAATAGATTCTAAAAATATTAATATATTAAATATAGTTAGTAGTAATATTACTAAGTTTATTAATACTATTAAGGATAAGAATAATACTATAAAGGTATTTATCCTAAAGCTTACTATTACTTTTATACTTAGCTACCTTAGACTTAAAAACTTCCTTAAGTATAAGTAAACTATATCTAATATATAGCTTAATAATCTCTTTATTTCTACTCTTTTTAAGAAAGCTACTACTACTATTAATACTAATAATATTCTCTTACTTTCTATACTTAAAATAAATAAGATATCTAATATACTTATTAATATAATTACTATAAATAAGAATACTAATTATAAAGCTATAGCTTACTACTAGCTAGCTAAAGCTTCTAGCTACTTACTATAATTTTTACTTAGAATCTATACTATAATAACCTCTAACTTACCCCTTTAGCTAATAACCTACAGGTTATATAATTCTTCAGTCCCTTTCCCCCTAATACACACGCTTATATATATTAACATTAATAATCTTATTATTTTTAATATTACTTTAATAATAACTTCATAACTTTAACTTAATTTAATTACTATAGTAGACTTTCTTTAACTTTTTAACCTATTTTCTAACTTTTATATATACCTTCTATTAACTCAGCTATTTTCTCTACTACTTACGCTTAGTTCTATAGTTATTAGCAGAGTGAGCAAACTGGTTAGCTAATATTTAGTCAGACTAGTAACTAGCATTAGTCTAGTTAACTTAAGTCAGCTAATTTAGTTAACTTAACTTAACTAGCCTAGTCCTAATCAAATTATAGCTAACTAATTCTAACTAGTTAAGTTATATATAAATTTAATATAATATTATTTTATTAATTAATTAGTTAATAATACTAAAAATAAATTATAGTATATATATTAACTACTAATATATATATATAATAAATATATATATAAAATATATATTAATAAGTTTTATATATATATATATAAGTTATAAATTTAGTATATATATATATAAGGTTAATAATTAGTCTAACTAACTAGTTAGTCTACTAGTCTAGTTAAGTTAAGTCAGCTTAATAAGCTGACTTAACTTAACTAGCTAAGTATTAGTCACTAAGGTAACTTAACTAGCTTAGTTCTAGTCAGCCTGTTAACTTAACTTAACTTAACTTAATTCTAACCTTAGTTATTAATAATATTTTTAATTAGTTAAGTTTAGTTAACTTACTAGCTATTTTACTCTACTAAAAATATTATTAAAATAAGTATAATAGCTAGAATTAATAATAAATATAGTTATTTCTTTTAGTAAGATTTACTAAAATAGATAAATATAAGCTATAGTTATCCTATTTTTAAAGCTTTATAAATTAAAAAATATTATCTTACTAATTATAATAAGCTTAGCTTTATAGTTAGTATTAATATTCTTATCTTAAAGTATACTTTAAATAAAGCTCTATAGTATAAACCTTTATAGATTAAGTAGAATAGAATATATTATAGGGTTAAAATTAAGTCAAGTCAAGTCAAGTCAATAGGCTAACTAGAACTAAGCTAGTCAAATCACCCTAGTAACTAATACTAAGCTAATCAAGTTAAGTTAGCTTAATAAGCTAACTTAACTTAGCTAAACTAGTTAACTAGCTAGTTAAACTAGCTAGTTAGACTAACTAGTTATTTAGACTAGTTATTAACTCTATATATATAAAAAGGATTTATAGCTTATATATATATATATAACCTATTATTATATATTTATTATATATATATATATTAGGAGTTAATATATATACTATAATTTATTTTTAATATTATTAACTAATTAATTAATAAAATAATACTATATTAAATTTATATATAACTTAACTAGTTAGAACTAATCAGCTATAATTTAACTAGGACTCAGCTAGTTAAGTCACTATAGTAACTAAGACTAAGCTAGTTAAGTTAAGTTAGCTAGATTAGCTAACTTAAGTCGACTAGACTAGTACTAATCACTAGTCTGACTAAATACTAGCTAACTAGTTTGCTAACCCTGATATATTATAAAGTTATAAGAATCTAAGTAGTTTACTTAATAAGGAATAAGCTTATAACTTAGCATTAGTAGTAGCCTTAAGTATATAGCTAAGATAAGCTTTTCTATAGCTAAACACCTTATAAAGCTATCTCTATATAAGTTATATAAGCAAAGCTATTAACCTTACTAGTAATAAAGCTATTATTAATAAAGCTAATAGCTATAACAGTATAACAGCTATAATTAGGTTCAGTATAAATAGTTATTCTAGGCTTTTAGGTATATATACTATAATCTTCTTACTAAATAAAATATTAGCTAAAATGCTCTTATTAGATTTATCTATTATAAACCTCTTATAAGGTAAGCTATAAAACTTCCTTAATATAAATATCTTAATAAAACCTTAAAAAAGGTAGCTTTATATTAAATATAAACTTTTATAGCTTATCTATATTAAATTCTATTTACTAACTATTTAGTAAAGTATTACCTCTTTTATAAGATATTCTAACTTATACTAATTACTTAAAATAAAATAGAAGCTATAGAATTATAAGATAATAAGCTAAAAGCTTTAACTAGGAAAAGTTTAAAAGTTATAGTAGAAGCTAATCTAGTATATAGATTATAGCTTACTTCCTCTAAGTTCCTAGGAAGTAGAGATTTTATACTTAAAGTAGAGTTCTAATTACTTAAGGTTTTACTAAGCGTTTGCTAGCAGCCTTACTAAGTAATCCTCACACTTTACTACTTATATTTAATATTTAAATTAATATTAATACTAATATAAAAAATATAAAGTTATAAGTATATATTAGAGAAAATATTCTTAATAATACCCTATAAAGTTTCTTTATGATTAGTAATAATAATAAAAGGCTACTTAATACTAACCTCTTAATATATAATTTTAAATAATCTAATTAGCTAATTGTAACTTTTATAATATTTAGTTAAGATAAAAATAAAACTAATATTAAATAGAAAGCTAATATCTATATTACTTATAACCTAGAAAAAAAGTATATTAAATAATTAGTTTTATAAATATTATTAAAGCTAAAAACTTCTAAGAATTACTTTTATATCTTCTTATACTAAGAGTAAGTCTAAAATAATACTTTTATATAATTAAGGTTATTTTTAGCCTACTTAATATAGTATTTAAAGCTTTATTACTTAATTTAGTAGAAGAAAATTTAAGTAGTTATTTTATTATTTAGTATATTAAAGTATAACTTCTATTATATATTATTAATATCTTTTTATATAAAATATAATTAGATAAGTATAGTATTATAAATAATAATACTCACTTCTTATAACTTAATTACTTTATATTTAGAGAGGTTAGCTATAAAGTTAGTTTATAAAGAGGTTAACTAGTAATAAGTAATATAAATAGAGAGGTAGAGAGAGGTAAAATAGTTATATTTCTTATAGCTTTTCTTGAATTTCTATATAAACTTCTAGCTTATTAACTTAGTAGTAATAATAATACTTTACTAAGTATGGCTAACTTTCTAAGTAGTAGTTTTATAGAAACTAATCCTTTTAGTAATATATAATACTATTATAATTATATCTAAAAACTTATTATATATTAATACTATTATATTTAATAAAGCTATTCTTCTAGATAATTATAAAGCTATAGATGTATATAAAGATATTAAAATAGTCTTATAATTCTTAAATTATATCTATAGGCTTACTATTAATACTACCTTCTAGAGGGTTAGGTATAGCTTTATAAGTGTTATTATTATTAGTAGTAGTAGTATTAGTAATTAACTATATTACTTCTATTTTAGTAGTGTTATTAATATTAGTAAATTAGAAGAAAAGAAACAGGCTATATATAACGTTGAAGTTAGTAATGCAGGGCGCTAACTAATTATATTAATCTAATTTGTTAAAAAAGTGGGGTATCTGCCTAGTTAGCTAAACGTATCTATATAGATAATAAAACTCTTATTTTATTTTAGTTTTAAATTTTAACTTAATTTTAACTTTATTAATATTAACTATAATATTAACTTTAAAGATTTTATTTTCTATTAATATATACTTTTTATAGTTAATAACTTTATATATAAGTTTTATTCTTTTTAGCTAATTATAGGAACTACTATAAGTAGTAATTTAAATAATTATACTTTTTAAGCTAATTAGATAAAGTTATAGTTACTTTTCTTCTTTTAGTTCTATTAATATATAGTTAATAGATATAAAGTTAATTATTTAATTATTAGGTATAATATATATAATTATACTATATATATTAATTATAGCTTTAGGCTACTAGCTTATTATTATAAGATTTAATTAGTATTAGCTGTAAAAGCTAAGCTAGTCTCTCCCCCCCTTATTAATAACCTTTAGGTTATATAACTGTAGTTTAGACTTAAATTTCTTAACTTCCTAAAGCTTTACCTTTACGCTCTTCTAATTTTAACTTTTATAATAAGCCTTAACTGCCTTTCTTTAGCTACTTCTATCTTTATTAGTCTCTTTTATCTCTTACTTCTCTAAGCTATATTTACTCTTTACGCTATATTTAGTTTATATCTATCTTTTAAGTCTCCTCTACTATTTAGAAGTTTATATCTAGATAATATCTTCTACCCTACTATATAGTCTTAATAAAGAGCCCTACTACTATTAATTATACTCTTAATATTAGATTTACTCTTCTTAACTTACTAATATTCCCTATAAGCTACTTTAATTATCTTAAGGAAGTTTATAAAGTAATTATAGATATTAAGATTACTATTAATAGCTTTAATTATATCTATATTAATCTTAAAGCTATATAAAAGTAAAATATTTTTATTAAGTATAGTTTTATATAAATACTTAAATATAAAGTTAAAGAGAGTTATCTTATTAAGATAGGAAAGATTACTATATATATTAACTTTAGTTTTATAAATTAAGTTATTTAGTTTAGCTTTACTTAAGTTATATATATATTTAAAATGGAAGAAAGATATTATAGTTACTATATATATAAGAGGATATAAAGAATAAGCTTAAAACTTTAAAGCTTTATTTAAATAGTTAAGTTTTTATACTTATAGCTATAATAACCTTTTTAGCTATAATAACCTTTCTAGCTATAGTAGTAAAGAGTTATATTATTAAGTTTACACTCTTAAATATAGGTTTAAATTATTACTAAGTAGCTATAAGAGCTATAAGTGCTATTAGTAATTTATATTATAGATAATATTTTTATAAATAATAGCGTTATAGATAATACTCTTATAAATATATTTTACTACTTATTTATTTACCCTCTTCTACTAAAGCTAAGTATAAGTTAAACTAAGCGTTAATAACTAGTTATAATATAAGATTTTATTTATTTATTTTATTAAGATTAAATATAAATTAAAGTACTACTATTAGGTTTAAAGTATTATAATATACTATATAAGGTGAACTGTAATACCTACTTATATAGGTTAAGCACTCTATAAAATATTAATTATAGCTTTATATATATTTTATAGCATTAGTTATATTTAGTTTTACTTAAATTCTAAGGCTGCTAGCCTATTATTATAAGATTTAACTAGTATTAGCTATAAAAGCTAGGCTAGTCCTCCCCCTGCCTACTGCTAATAACCTTTAGGTTATATAACTACTTAGACTTCTTCTTTACCTCTACGCTCTTCTATTAATTTATTAGGACTTTAACTATTATAATAAGCTAAGTTAACTGCTTTCCTCTAGCTACCTCTATCTTTGCTCCTCTAAGTTATACCTACCCTTTACGCTATATTTATTTCCTCTACTGTTTAGAAGTCTATATTATATAGAGGCTTTAAGGCCTCTATATTATTATATTATTATAACGTCTTCTACCCTACTATATAGTCTTAATAAAGAGCTCTACTACTATTAGCTATACTTTTAATGTATATTAGATTTACTCTTTCTAACTTATTAATATTCCTCTTAAGCTATTTTAGCTATCTTAAGGAAGTATATAAAGTAATTATAGGTATTAGAATTATTATTAATAGCTATAATTATAGCTATATTAATCTTAAAACTATATAACTCTATATTATTTATAGTTTTACTTAGGTATTTCTAAATAAATTTAAGAAAAGTTTTTTTATTAGTATAGATAAGATTATTATATTTATTACTCTTAATTTTATTAACTTTAGTTTTTTAAATTAAGTTATTTAGCTTAGTTTTATTTAGCTTATATATAGATATAATAAGAGGGAAATATATTATAAAGTATTACTATATTTAAGAGGATATAAGGAATAAGCTTAAAGCTTTAAAACTTTATTTAAAATAGTAGTTAAGTTTTTATACTTATAGCTATAATAACTCTTTTAGCTATAATAATCTTTCTAGCTATAGTAGTAAAGAGTTATATTATTAAGTTTATACTTTTAAGTATAAATTTAAGCTATTACTAAGTAGCTATATAAGTTATAAATACTATTAGCAATTTATATTATAAATAATAACTTTATAATATTATAAATAAGGCGTTTAGATGCTTTTATAAATAATAGCGTTATAGATAATACTCTTATTAGTATATTTTACTACTTATCTATTTACCCTCTTCTATTAAAGCTAAGGATAAGTTAAGCTAAATATTAATAACTAGTTATAATATAAGATTTTATTTATTTACTTTATTAAGATTAGATATAAGTTAAAGTACTACTATTAGGTTTAAAGTATTATAAAATATTATATTAGGTGAACTGTAATACCTGCTTATATAGGTTAAGCATTTTATAAAATATATTTAGTTTTATTTAAATTTTAGTCTAAAGATATTTAGTTAAGACTTAGTAGTTTTTATAAATTCTAACTTTTAAGAGAGTTATTATTATTTATAATATTATATTTAATAAGAGTAAGTTCTACTTAAAAGAGAACTTTATAAAAGCTTTATTAATCTAAGAGGCTAGAATAACTATTAAGTTTTTAGAAAAGCTAGTTAACCTCTCTAACTTAATTCTATAAAGCTTTAGAATACTTATAGAGGATAACTATATTATAAAAAAAGAGATTACTATATAAATATTATAATAAAGTATAAGAGAAAAAGACTTAACTAAAATTACTTAGTAAGTCTTATTTATATTTAAATATATTTCTAATTTATTTAGTTTCTCTATTAACTTAAAAATAATATTTCTATTATTATTCTTAAGTTAATAGAGAAACTAAATATATTAGATAAAGAAGAGTATTTAATAGTAGATAAAATTAGCTTAAAATTAGTAATGAAGTTTTTAAAAAAATAAAACTTTTTAGATTTAATTAGTAGTTTAAAAAAGAGTTTTCTTTAATTTTAGAATTAGCTTAACTTAGAGAATATTAATAAAGAAGCTTTATAGCTATTATAAAAGTACTTATATATTTATAAAATATAAGAAAAGTTATATTTTAGTTAGTGATTTATTTCTATTTAAAAAAAAGCTTTTATATTTATAATAGATATACTTTTTATACTATATATTATTATATAATAAATAAAAGATTTTTTTATAACTTTTATATTTTTATAATATAAAGAGTAAGAAGAGAATCTATAGCTTAATATATTATATTTAGTACTATAAGATATTATAGTAAGACTTTTAAAAAAAAAACTTTTCTTATAAAATAAATCTATAAAAATAAGAACTTAAATCTCTTTTTAGAAAAGAAAATAGATTAAATTATATATTATTTTTATTTCTATTTAGAAGCTAAAGTAATTTAGAAAACCTACTTAAAAATATATAAGTATTATTTTTTATAGGTATTTAGAAAGAGATAAAAAATTACTTTTTAAAGGAATTTAAAAATTAATAAACTATAAATCTATATACTTTGAACCTCTTTTTCTTAAATAAGTATTTATTTATAAACTTAATAAAGATAGCTATTTCAATTAGTATAAAATAAGGATTTATATAAAAAAAGATCTCTAAAAAAAGGGTTTAGAGGAAATATATATAGTAATATTTATAATATATATATTTAGAGTAGTTATAATATTTATAATATAATTTAACTTAAAAATACTTTAATTTAATATTATTAATATATTTCTAAATATTAATATACTTATTAGCAGTATCTTAGTTATTTATAAACTACTTCTAAAAAGTTAGTTATATTTATAGATTATATTATAAAAAATTTAAATAGTAAATATATTAAACTAAAAAGAGTATTTTATAGTCCCTATAATATATTACTTTTATAGTATAAAAAGTTTTATTTAATCTTTTAAAGTTTAAAACTTAAGGTTTTTAAAAAAGATTACTATTCTTTTTAAAGTTTAAATAAAAAAGTCTTTATTATCTTCTATATTAATAATAGTTTTATATTTTTTATAAGAATAATATAAAATATATAAGAAAGATTATTATAAGTATAATAAAAACTTATAAAATAAAAAAGTAAAGTTTTATAAAATAATATTTAGAAGTTTAAGTTATTAGAGATTATAAAGTTTATAAAGTTTATTTTACTTATAATTTATATATTTAGAAAATTATTATTTATTTTAACCTCTATAATAAGTATTATCTCTCTATATTACTTCTATAAATAAAACTTGAAAGAAATAAAAAGTAAATAACTTTATAGTAAATTAAACTATTTTAAAAAATAATAAAATTAATTTTATATATAGCTATTCTTTTAAAAGTAGATATAGTATTTCTATTATTTATTTTCTTATATTTTTATAAACTTTTTTAAAACCTATTTTTATATAGTAAGATATATAATTTACTATTTCTAGGGGATTTACTATTTTATAGTTTATTTTAGTAGTTTAAAGAGTAAACCTAAAAATATAATAGCTTTACTTATTATTTAAAATATTTTATTTATAGATAACTTAAAAACTTATTATTTTTATGAAGTTATATTATAATAATATTTAGAAGAGTAATCTAATAGAAAGCTATAAAATAAATAACTATTATTATATTAAATATAGAAGTTAAGCTTTTAAGTTTTAGAGAGATTATAAAAGAAATAATTACTTTATAAAAACTTTTTAAAAAGATAAAACTTAAACTTAAACTTAAAGATATATAGAGGATTTATTATAATAATTAGTAAATAATCTAATTTATTATAAATAGTAGTAAATATATTTCTATTTATCTATATTATATAAATATCTATAATATATAGCTTAAGTAGAAATATAAGAAAAGTAGTTTTAAAGTAGTTTATATACTTATTATAGAGATATTAATAGATAAATTTATAAAGAATTTTCTAAAAGTAAAGTTTAAAAACTTTAGAAGTTTTTTTAATTTATAAAATATAAAATATCTAATTACTTCTATAGAATTATAAATAAATACTTATAGGAGAGCTTTTCTTTTTAAAACCTAATAAGTATTAAAAATAATATGGAATTTAAGAAATTCCTATAAATACTTATATTAAACTAGCTATTTATAAACTAACTTCTTTTACCTAAATTAAATCTTATAAATATTTAGTTATAAATATAAATAATATTTAGTAGATTTAAAACCTTTTATAGCTTATTTATATATTTAGTTTTTAAAAAAAGTACTATAATAAATCCTTTTTAGATTATAATATATATACTTATAAGTATATTATAATTATTTATTAAAAGAGATTAATATCTTTTAGTAAATAAATCTATTTAGAATAGTATTTTTATAGAAGCTTATATAATATATATAAGTTTTTAGAATTAAGAAATTAATATTTTAAAAAGTACTATTAAAATTAAATAAAGTAATAATATTTATAAAAATAAGACTTAGAATTATAGAAGTAATAAAAATATTTAGAGTAATAAAAATATTTAAAGTAATTAAAATATTTAGAACTATATTTAAAACTTATATTAAAAAAAAGAAAAACACTACTAAAACTAAAAATAAAAAAGAAATTACTTAAGTTTAAAATATTTAAAATAAATAAAATAGTAGTAGTTTTAATATAATAAAAAAATACTTAAACTAAGTTTTTTAGAAATATTTCTAGTATTCTTTTTTTAATTTCTTACTTTTTAAATTTTAAATTCTTTTAAATTTATATCTATATGTCTCTTTTATAAGAGTTTTTATAAGGACTTTTATATATATTAATAAAAGAAAAGATATATAGATATTTCTTAAGATTTTTAGTAAAACTTTCTATATAAAAAATTAAAATATTAAAAAAGAAAAAAATAATAACTTATAATAATAAGAGTAGAAGTTTAAATTATAAAAACGTTTATAAAAATATATAAAAGTTAAAAATTTATAATTTAAAAATTACTTTTAAAAGTTTATTTTATTTATTTTTATAAATATTTTTATCTTTTTAGATATTTTACTTATTTTTAAATAATAAATAGTTTCTTAGAAAATAATAAGAAATATTAAAAATAAAAATAATAAGAGTATTTTTAGAATTAGTTTAATATTAGTTTTTAAAAGTATTTATATAGCTAGAGAATAAAATATTAATAATAATATTTTAGATAAAAGGATATATAATTAAAATAAAAAAATATATAATAAAAATATTTAAGAAAAAGTACTAACTATTTAAAATAAAATTTTAGAAAAAAGTATTTTAACTAAGTTTATAAATAAGAAGTTTTATAGTAAAATAGCCTAAAGTAATACTAAAAAGATAAAAAGTAAATAGAAGAGAAATAATACTTATAAGAGAGTTATTAAGCTAAATAATATTATTAAGAATATTTTAAAAAATACTTATAGGAGTTTATTAGTTAGAAGTTTTATTCTTTTTATAAACTTTCTTTTTAATTAGAATTAAAATATTATTACTATTTATAAAATTATTATTATATTAATATACTTTAAATATACTTTTTTATATATTAATCTAAATATTATAATACTACTTATAAATTAATAAAAATATTATAAAGATTTATAAATATTTTTACTAATTAAGTACTTTTAATAGTTTTATTACTTAAAACTTTAGAGAAGTAAATAGTAGTATTTTAGATTTTATAAAAATATAGTTTTAAGTATAAACTTATAAATACTATATTCTATTTCTATATAAAAATTATAATAATTAAATTAATAAAAATAGTAAAATATTTTTAGTTTATAAATATTACGTTTTAAAAAGTTCTTTTTTTTAAAAATTAAATAGAAAGTTATTAAAGGGAAAGTACTTTAGTATATAGTTTCTTAAAAGGACTTTTAATATTATATAGTTTTATAAGTATAATATACTTATTTTTAGGTCTATTATCTTTATTATTAATATAAGTAATTTTATATTTATAACTAGATATAAAAGTATATTTAGTAGTATTAATAAGAGTAAAAGAACCTAGCTAAAAATATTTAAAAGTAAGAGGTTACTTATAAGAATTAGTAATATTATTTTACTTATAGGAATTAAAAATATTTTTATTAGTAAGCTAGTCTTATTAGTAAAGAAAATAAGAAGTATTAAATTTATAAACTTTATAAAGTTTTTAAATAATTTTAGACTTTTCTATATAATACTAAAAAATAGAAATAAATCTTTTATAAAGAGTAGATATATAAAAAAAGAATACTTTTTAATAGAGATATTTTTAAACTTAGTATTTTTATTTTTAGTATTTATTTATAAGAAGGTTAGCTAAAATCTTATAAGAAAATAAAGTAGTATTTAAACTTATTTCTAAGCTTATTATAATTTTTATTCTCTTAAGTTTAATAAGTTTTTATAATATATTAGTATTAATATTTCTAAGAAGTTTTTATAAATTTAAAGTAATTTAACTTATAAATACTTATAACATATAAAGTATAGAATACATAGAGAGAATTACATACTTATAAGAGAAAAGAAAAGATTTTTAGAAATAAAGATAAAAATAAAAAAAGAAATAATTTTATAGTATAAATAAGAAACAAAGGTTTTATAAAAAATAATTAATAATATTTATAAAGTTAAAAAAGTTAGGAGATATATAAAAAAAGGATTTTTTTATAAAAAAGCTTATAAAAAACTTTACTTTTATTTATATTTTAAAAATGTTTACTTATTTAGTTTACTTAATATTAATATAGTTTATATATTTATAAAATATTAATAATATATTATAAATTAAAAAGCTTTTTTTTAGCTTAATATAAAAAAGTACTTTCTATTTTTTATAAAAACTTTTAATTTTTATTTAAGTAATAATACTTTATTTATATGTTTTATTTTTAATTTAAGAAGATACTTCTCTTTATAAAGCTTATTATAGCTATTTATATAACTAAAGGGGTATATAGTAAAATATCTAGTAATATATTATATACTTTATAGAAGAAGTTTTAGTAAATACTTACTAAAGAGTAGGTTATATAAGCTATATAAACCTAATACTTATAAGATATAAAGTATACTAAGAACGTAGTATCCTCTTAGAAAAGATATACCTTTGTTTTATACTCTTCAGTCTCTTCTAACTATTACTTATATAATATAAGATATTAATAAATAGGTTTATAAAGAATCTCTTAAGAATAAAGTTTAAATATTTATATTTTTTTAAGAAATTTTATAGATATAAAATATATAATTATATTAAATTTATAAAGATTATAAAAATAAAAATTAAAGCTTTTTTATTTATATAAAACTTTAAATTATTTAGAAATTTAAATTATTTTTTCTAAAACTTAAAAGTATATAAAACTTAAAACTAAATAGAACTATTTATTAAAACCTTAAATATTATAAGATTTTATAAAGATATTAAACTTTATAAACTTAATATAAAGTATTAAATTTATAAATTATATAAACTAGGTTTTTATTAAAAAGGTTATAAGTATTAAAAAAGTTTTTAATATCTTTACTATATAAAGTATAATTTTTAAAAATAAAGTTATTATATTTTATAAAGTTATTAAACCAGTTATAAATATTTAAATAATTTTAATTAGAAAGACTATATATAGTAAATAAAGATATAATAGTATATAAAGTATAATAATAAATAATATTATTAGTATATATATAAAAAGAAGATATATTTAGAGCTTCTAAAATAAAAGAAACCTTATTTTTTAAAATAGAAAATTAAGTTTTAGTTTAAAAAGAAAGTATTATATAATAAATATTAAGAAAAGTTATATTAATAATAATAGTAATAAGAGTATATTTAAAAGTAATCTATTTATAAATAGCTATAATTTTATAAAAAGTAATACTATTAATATAAACCTTTTTATAATTATTTCTATAAAAAAGTATTATTTTAGAAATATATTTAATTAAAGAAACTAGTTAAATATAAATAGAGATTTAGAAAAGTAGTTATAAAATAAAAATTATACTTATAAGCTTATTTAACTTATAAATAATATATTTAATAGATAAAATAGATAAAGATTTCTAAGTTTTATTCTTTTTATTAGAGTTATTATTAATAATAAGAATAATAGAAAGCTAAAAATTATAATATTTATGAAATAAAGTTAATAAAAGAAAGTTTATTAAAAGAGGAGTAGTATAATAAGAAGCTATTAAAATAGATAAAATAAAGAAACTTATAAGCTTAATTTTAATTTTAATAAGAGAGGGAATAATTAAAATATTAGATACTTTATAAGATTTCTTCTTAAAATAGGTTTTATTTTTATAAGTTTAGTTTATAAACTAATTATAGATTTATTTTATTTTATGATATTATAAAAGCATAAGAAACTTATAATATAAGTTTTAAATAAGCTATTAAGTTTTATAAGTATATTTAAGCTATTATATATTATTAATATTAAAATAAATTTATAAGAAGAAAAAAACTTATCAGCTTAATAATAGCTATTTTAGAAGCTATATAAATAATATTAAACTTCTTAATAGAAGTATTAAGTTTATAAATTTTAGTTTTAAATTTAAGGAATATAATAATATACTTTCTATAAATAGTTATAATATAGAAATTATAATATTTAAAATTAATAGAGTAGAAATAGTAATAAAAAGCTCCTCTATAGCTATTACTTATTATATACTAAAGATATTTGACTTTATAAAGTCTATTTATATTAATATTATAGTTAGTTTTATTAAGCTTAATAAGCTTAACTCCTAAAAAAGTTAGTTTATAATATAATAATATAATATATTTATAAGATATATTTCTATACTTACTAGTAGAAAGTAAAATACTACTATTACTCTAAAAAATAGTTTAAAGTTTAGAAAGTATATATAAAATAAACTTTATAATAAGGTTAATTAGTAATTTCTCAAAAAAAGGATAAGTAATATATATTTTATTTTATAAAAAGATTTTTAAATAGTAATCTTCTTATAAATAGAAATTAACTTATTATAATTAATTAAAAAGTATAGTATAATATATTTATATTTATTAATAAATAAGATCTTAAGATTTATAACTTTATAATTATAGAGAATTATAAATATATTAAAGTCTTTATAAAATAGATTAATATAGTTAATATTAAACTTTTAAATATAAAAAGTAAAGAAATAATACTTCAAGGTATATATAGTATTCTACTAAGCTTAAATAGACTACTAAATAATAAACTTAAAAAAATACTTTTATAAGTAATTTGATTAATAATAAGCTATTTAGGAGTAGTAATATTATTTTTTTAGTTTTTCTTAAAAATAGTATTAAGCTAATATTTATAAAGATAAAAGTATATATATTTAAAAACTATATTAGATTTATAAATAAGATTAATAGAATCTAAAGCTATAATAAACTTATTAATAATAATAAAAAACTAATTTTATAAGAAATATATCTAACTTATTAGAGGATTTATAGAATAAGTTTATATAATTATTTTACTTTTTTATAAAAGTAGTGCAACGGGGTAAGGGAGAAAACTCATCAATCGTGCTAGGCACTCCAATTTAGAGGGGAAAACCCCTAAAAACACTTAAACACTTATATATTAATTTTCTAGCTAACTACAAAAGATATAAAGATAAATATATAAATATAAGCTTAACTAAGTTATACTTTATCTATAATTTCTATCCTTTTTATCCTATAAGTTATATAACTTTTTTAGAGAAAATAGGTTACTAAGAAGAAGTTTAGTAGTATTATCTCTATAGTATTCTACTCTATCTTAGCTTTAAATAACCTAAAAAGTATAATAAGAATTAAGAAAAAAAATAAAAAGTAAGCTTAACTAAAGCTAAAAAAGCCTAAAAATATCTATTTTTATTTAGTTTTTAAAAAGTAAGTCTTAATAGATTTTTATTATAATTTAAATAGAAAGATTTTAATAGCTTTTTTAAAAAGCTAATTACTAAAGTTATTAAGAAAAATGAGAATTTTATAAAAATAAGTATATTTATTACTTAATTACTTAGCTTTTTTTATTAAAAGCTAACTAAGCTTCTATTTACTTATATAAGCTATTTCTTTTTATAATAACGTTTAATACCTATAAATTTATCTATATAATCTATCACTTTAAAATTAAAATACTAGAAATTTTAAAACCCTACCCCTTTCTATACGTCTTTTAAGTTTTTCTTTAAATAAAAAGAGGAAAACTTAATTAACTCTACTTTATATATATAATATTCTTTTATACTCTAAAAGCTCTACTATTAGAAGCTTTACTTCTTATAAGCTTTTTAGTAGTTTCCTACTTAATTTAGGTATTATTTATATATTTTTTTATACCTTTTTAGTATATTATATACTAGGTTTAAGCTATCCTTTAAGTATAGTTAGAAGTAAATAAAAGTCCTAAACTTATATTACTTATATAATATCTTCTATAAAGTTATTTTAGTAAATAAGAAATTTTTTTAGGGTAAACTTATTAAGCTTCTATTTTTAAAGAAGATTAAATCTCTAAGTATATTACTTAAGCTTAGTATAATAAAGCTTTTATTATAAGTTTTTTTTATATATTAGCTAATTTACTTCTTATTTTTAGTATTTAAAAGAGTAATTTTCTTATATAATAATATTAGAGAAGGTTAAATATATTAGATCTCCTATTTATAAATAGATATAAAGGTTATAAGTATTTAGACTTAGTTTTATATTTTCTTTTATAATTAATACTAATCTTTTTATAACTAAAAACTAACTAAACTATACTAAAAGTAGGTTTTCTTTTTATTACTTTTATATTACTTAAGTTCTATAAAACCTTAAGTTCTTTACTATAGTATTTTTAGTTTCTAAAAACTTTTTTAAAGATATATTAAGCTTAGTTTAAAATCTTTTAACTATACTATTATAAAAGCTAAATTTATTAATTATAAAATAGTTTATAATAGTTTAGATTAGTAATCTTATTATCTAAGGCTTATTTTAACTAGAACTTCTTAATATTAGAAATCCTTTTTTAAAGAATATAGTAGATAAAATTAATAGTATAAAAGCTATATTTTTATAAGTTATAAAACTTCTTAAGTTCTTTTTTAAATTAAAGTTAAGAAATAATAAATAAAGTATAATTAATAAGATCTTAAGTTTCTATTAATACTCTATAAACTCTATATTAGTTTCTAATTATCTTTATTATATTTTAAAAAATTATTTTAGAGGTTTCTCTTTTAGAAGTTTATATATACTTATTTTAGGTACTATTTAAATAGAAGTAGAAGCTATTTTTCTAGTTAATAACTATAGCTATAGCTTAACTACTTTTTTTAAAATATCTAATAAAGATAATAAAGTCTTAGCTTATAAAGAAATTATTATCTTTCTTATAAAAGAATACTAAGTTATTACTAAACTAAAGGGTTTATATAATAAAGATCTTAATATATCTATTATTTTTAATATCTTTTATTATAAATTTATATACTAACTTAATATAATCTATTACTAATACTTTACTTCTTTAAAAATATTCTAATAAATTATAAAGGTTTAAAAGTATTTATTCCTATATAGCTTAATTTTAATAGCTTTAGTATTAAGTTTTATTAGAGTAATAGAAACCCTTACTTTATTATTTAATTAGTTTTATATTTATTATATTATAAATTCTCTATATCTACTAAAATATAATAAGTTTTCTAGAAATTCCTAGCTTAGAAGTATTTTTTAAACTATAAAAGTTAATTAGTATTTTAATTAGTTTTATTATACTAAATTAAATACTAAGAAAGTAGCTATTATCAATAATAAGAAGGAGATAATAAAACTTTTTTAATTACTTATTAAGTTCTCCTTTTTAGTTTAAATTAATATTTAGAGTAGAATATTTTTAGTTTTCTATAAATTCTTTTATAAATTCTTAAGTCTATTTAGTTATTTAAAGCTTAACTAACTACTTTTTATATAAATATAAAATATAGGCCTAAAAATCCTTATATATAGCTTTAATTCTTTTAATATTCTATAAGTTATTTTAGAAGTTATACTAAAAAGGGAATTAAAGAGAAAGAGGGATTAGAGAAGATTAGTAAGATATAATAAAGTTATTATTAAAGATAAGAAAAGAGCTTTATTAAATAGAGAGATACTTAGTTAGGCTTAGGTATTATTAAATAAGTAAGAAATATTTTATAGTAAAGAGGAAAAAAGTTAAGTTTAGAGTTAAAATATAAAGTAGCTTAATAATAAGTTATTATAGTAGAAAGATTACTAATATAACTAATAGAAATATTTTTAATAGTTAAGAAAGAAAGAATAAATAAGTAAAGTAATAATTAAGTTTAATTAAAGTATTAAAATAAAATATAAAAGCTATTATTATAAAAAATAAGTTATTATATATAAAGTAGTTTATTATAAGTTATTTAAGTTAAGATATTTCTTTTTATAAATAATAATAAGGAGAACTTTTAGTATTAGTAATTAATATACTTTCTAATTTTATACTTTTTAAGTATAGAAGGAGCTAGTTAGGTTTATAAAGTAGTTTACTAAAAGTGAAGTTAGTTTATAGTAGTTAGTTTAATTATAAATATTAGTAAGGTTTTTAAATAAGGTTAGGTTAATAAAAAGTAAAAAACAGGGGGAGATAATTAGTTATTAATTATAGTAATTAGTTTTACTTATTAAAGTGATTTTTTAAGTTAGAGAGGATATAGTTAGGCTTATAATAATATATTTAAGAGGAGAAAGTTAATATTTATAGTAGTAAACTACTTCGAGTGAAGTAAACTTTTAAGAACTAATTATAAGATATTTAGAGTAATAAGCCTCTTTTTTATAAGTAGTAATACTTTTTAGATAATATATTTCTTATTACTCTTATTATTTATATTTAAATAAATATATTCTTTTTAGTTTAGTTAACTTTAGATTAGTAGTAAAAGGTTTTTTAAGTTATTAATTTTTATTTTATTAATAGATTAATATAGTAAATATACTTTTTAATTATTATAACTGCTGTTTATTATTATTAACTATTTCTCTTTTTAGATATAAAAAGGTATTTCTCTTTTATTTAGCTATATTTTTTCTTTCTCCTATATAATATATCTATTTTTATAAAACTTAGTCTAATTAACGTTTTATAATAATAACTTTACTTTTTTAATTATTATAATATAGATATTAAGATTAACTCTAGTAACTTCTATAAAACTACTCTAAATAATATATTTAAACTTTTCTCTTTTTTACTTATTTTAGCTTCTACTTTCTATAAAGATAAGAATAAGAAATATTATTAGTATTAAGCTATTATAATAGCTTTAGTTATAATATATTTTTTCTTAGTTCTAACTAAGTTTTTTACTAACTTATAAATAAGTTTTTCTTTTTTTTAAATAGATATCTATCTTAAGTCTTATTAATATAATCTAATATAAGGTTAACTTTATAAATAAGTTAAGGCTAAATAAATATAAAGAAAGTATTACTATATAGTTTTAGTACTTATTTATAAAGTTTACTTTAATATATATAGATCTAACTAAAAATAAAGAAATATTTTTAATTAGTTATTTTTTACTTAAGAGGTATATATTACTAATAATTATATTAGTTTTTTTAGTTAGTTATACTAAAAGTTTAATAAGTCTAAAGCTATTAAAGCTTTATTAATTTATATATATAATACCTATAACTTCTAGCTTTATAATAAATATTTTAAGTAATAAAGAAAGATAATATTTAAGAAGTTTTTTAGAGGAAAAGCTATTATTATTACTTTTCTATTCTAGAAGTATATTTTTTATTAAACTAAATAAAATAAGTTTTATTTAAACTATATTTATTATAAAAAGGGATTATCTTATTTATATAAGCTTAATTATAACTAAAAAGAGATAAACTAAGTTAGATATATTAAAAAGAGTAATCTTTAGAAGAAAATTCCTAATAGTATACTTTAGATGGATAGTAGTAGAATTATTTTATTTCTTAATAATAATAAGAGGTTTCCTAAAAGTAAGCTTTATACTTAAAAACGTAATCTTTTTCTTAATTATCTTAACACCTTAATAAATTAATATAAATATAATATCCTTAGGAACTTTCTAGCTATATTATATTTATTATAATTAAAGTTATTTCTAACTAAGTAAGCTATTTATAGAAAGAGTTAGTAGAGTATAAGAGATAAGATAAGGAGTATATATAGTTATAGTAGTAGTTTTAATAGTAAAGTTATTTAAAAGGATATTTAGTTTATTTTTAGTTTAAAATTTTTTAGGGATTAGTATTAGTTTTTTTTAGTTTTTTAGTAGTTTTAGTTTTTATATATAATTAGTTTTTATTATTTTTATATCTCTTTTTTTTTATAATAAGTATATTATAAGTAAATAAAATAATATAAATAATATATTATTATAAAAATAATATAAGAGTAACTAATAATAAATATATTAAATATAAAGTTATTTACTTAAAATAGATAAAAACTTATAAATATATAGACTTAACTATCTTTTAATTTCTCTATATCTTTATATTAGTTATTAAATTCTTTATTCTTTATAGGGATATTTATTACTAACTTATTCTTTTTCTACTATTTATTAATTTTAATTTATAAGGTTTTATTTTATTTTTAAAATTACTTAATTTATATTTTTATAGCTTTAATATTATCTATCTCTACTTTTTTTAGTATAGAGAGTTTATTAGAGTTAGAAATTTCTATTAAATTAAGTATATTAAGGTTTAATTAGTTTATAATAGAGAAAACCTTAGCTATATTTTTATTAAGGTTTAATTAGACTTCTATTTTAGAGATATTATCTAGATAGCTATTTTTATTTATTATAAATTTCTTTAAGTAGTTACTAATAATAATTCATTTAATAAATAGCTTAATAAGAATTTCTAGGAAGTAAGAAGAAGTATAAAGAGAAATCCTTTAAATATAAAAAGAGCTAACTTAATAAATATTAAGCTTATTAGAGAAGCTTTTATTAATAGATAGCTTTATATTATATATAAGAATAATATTTTCTATTTATAGCTCTTAGTATTATATCGAATATTTATTTCTTTAATTATAGTTTTTAGCTACTTAATAGTACTACTTTATAATATATTTAAAAGTAATATAGTGATTAGAATTAAGTTATTTAAATATTTATATATATAAAAAAGCTTAATTTCTATATTTATAGCTTTTAATTAGTTTAATACTTATTAAGTAATATTTTTTATATTAATTAAAGTAATTAAATTATATCTATAGATAAAGTAAAAAAGAGAGTAACTAATAGAAGATTAAATTAATATTTAGTTAGTAAAAAAGGCTATATAAAGGATTAACGTTTAATTTTTAATACTAAAGTCTAACTAAGTTATTAAAGTATAAATAAGAGGTTAATAACCTTTTTTAAATAAATCTATTTACTTCTAAGTTATATACTAAAATAATAAGATATTATCCCCTATAGATTTAATTAAGCTTTTTAATAACCCTTTTATTTTTAAAGCTTCTATTAATAGTAAGAAGCTTATAGATCTTATACTAATAGATAATATCTTCCTAAATAAACTTAGCTATTATTCTAGAGTTAATATTTTTTAGTAGCTAATAAGCTTTAATATAGCTAGTTAATATATTATAAGCTTTAGCTAAGAAGTAGTTATTAATCTTCTAAATATTTATATAGATATATTAAAAAGGAATAGCTAGGGGTATAGTAAAAGTATAGGGATTTTTAAATTAATATAGTTAAGCTTAGGTATATAAAAAATAGCTTTTTATTTAGTTACTTATTATTTAATATATATTTTCTTAAATATATTACTCTTTAAGCTTTATATATATAATATCTCTTCTATAATAGCTTCTTTTAGCATATATATACTAAATAAGTTTTTTTTATTTATTTTTATTATTTATTACTCTTCTTAGTATAAGATTTATCTTTATATTTTTCTAGAAAAAGAAGCTATCTTAAAAAATATATTTTACTATATATTACTTAAACTTACTAAAGTTATACTAAGCTACTGTTTTTAGTTAGCTTAAAGAAACGAGATATTTAGTAATCTACTAAGATCTTTAAAATTAAGCTTATTTAGGGCTTAATAAATCTCTTCTTCTTAAGTATAAATTCTTATTTAGCTTTATAGTATAAATAGAGTTATTAATTATCTTATTTAAATCTTCCTCTTATTTTACTTTATAAATATTAAATTCTCTAGCTAGTTTTTATAAAAAGCTATTTATAATATTATTTTTTATATTAAGTATATATTAAATATTAAAATTAAATATCTTAATCAAAGTAATTTATTATATAAAGATAGCGCTTAGTAAATCTAAAGTAGTACTATTAATCTAGTTTATAAAGATTTTTATATCTATTTGTAAAGTAAATTATACTTTATAAAAATAATTTTAAAGCTTTTTAAAAATAAATAAAACTAATTAAAGCTTTAACTTACTTATATTATAGTTAAAAGCTATACTTATTTAGATTTTACTTTTATACTTAATAATATATCTTTTCTTCTAATAGTATTACTTAAAAATAGTATTCTATCTTTTAAAACTTATATTAATAGAAAGATAGATTTTACTTACTTCTTTATTATAATTAATAAGCTAAAGTAATAGAAAGCTAGCTAAGTAAAGCTTAAAGGTTTTTATAACTAATTACTACTTAAAGCTTTATTTAAAAAGTATATCTTTTTAGAAAAGCTTTATTAATAGGTTTAAAATAGTACTATAATTTTTAATCTATATATAATAGAATCTAATAATTCTAAATAAGCTTTTAATAGCTATAATATTATTATATCTTTTTTATCTAAAGATCTTAATAACCTTATTTTAGTTAAGCTTATATTTTCTATTATTTATTATATATTTAAGAAGGTTAATAGTAAGCTAGTAAATCTAAGATTTTTTAAGAGAGATAGTAATACTCATAAGTTTAAGATTTTAAAATATTATATTACGGTTTATAAAATATTTAAAGATATATAAATATATCTCTAAGAGTTTAATAAAGTAGTTATTATTATATACTATTTTTAGCTTTTTAATAGAGATATTATTAAAAAAAAGCTAATAAATATTTAAGATAAGGTTATAAAGGATTCTTATAATAACTCTTATAAACTAAGTAACTGAATTTATTATATTTTATAATAAAGTATATATTCTAAATAACTTAAGAAGAGTAATAAATATAGTTAGGTTTTAGTTTTTTTTATTAAGAAAAACTTAGTTATATTTAGAAAATAAGTCTAAAAAACTTATAAGTTTATAATTAGTAAAGTCTTTAGAGAATTTATTACCTTTAGAAGGAATAAAAATATCTTTAATATTAATCTTATTAAGCTTTATATATAAGTTAATTAGCTTTATATTACTATCCTTTTTAATAATAAAGAACTAAATATTTCTATATAACTTATAAAATTCTTTAAATACTCCTTATATAACTTATAACTTAAGTATATTAATAACTTTATTTTATAAAGCTTTTAAAATAGAAATCCCTTTCTCTTATTAAGTAATATACTAAATAGTTTTAATTTTTTTATAATAGAGCTATTTATAGATTAATATAGCTATATTTAGTAAAGTTCTATATAAGCATTTCTTCTCTATTTATAAGGATATATTTTAGTATCTTAATTTCTCTTAGTAAAAAATATAGTTAGGTAATTTTAAGCTTTAGAAACCTCTTTAGTATAAGCTAAATACTTTAGTTAAATTTTATAAATTATAGATATATATAACTAGTAAAGAGAGAGTTAAATAGCTAAAAATAGTTTTTAACTTCTTAAGTTAAAATCTTTTTTTAGTCTTTTTAATTATTTAAGACTAAGCTATCTAAGAGTAAATTATTAACTAAATATACTTTTTTATCTTTTTATTTATATAATATATAGATTTTTATAAAACTTTAGTTAGTTTTATAGTTTTTATAGTAGTAGTTAAAAAGCTTTTAATCTTTTAAAATATTATTAAGATATTATTAGCTTTTAGTTTTCTTAAAAAGGTAAGCTTTAATAGTTTTTATTACTAGAGTAACTATTACTTTTATAATTATATTAAGAATATTAAGTATTATTAAAAGTAAAATTAAAGTATAGTATTAGCTATTCTCAAAAGTCTTTATCTCTTATTTAAAAAGGTTTTCCTTTTTTTTTTAAGTAAGGAGGTGCTTTTTTTATAGTTTATTATAATATTAGTATAATAAGTTTAAACTTTATTATATATATTATTTATATTTTAGTTAGCTTTATTATAGTTATAAATAAACTTAGAAGTGTTATAAACGTCTTATATATAGTCTTCTTATTTTAGAAAATAATACTAAATTTAGTAGAAAGAATCTAATTATGTAAAACTAATTAAAATACTAATTCTTTTAAGCTTCTTATTTTTATATTTTTTAGTTTTTATTATAGTAGTAATAAAGTATTTAGAGTACTTAAAGGTAAGTTTAGTAGAAATAGTAAAAGGAAGCTTAAGAAGTAAGTTATAATTAACTATTTTAGAGTTAATAACTATTATAATTATTATAATCTTATAGTTATTAATTTAAATAGGTATATAATAAGCTTTAATAAAGTATAGCTTTAAATTACTTTTAGCTATTATTCTTATAATTAGAGTAATTATAGAAATAGAGATATTATAATTTAAAATATATTTATAACTAATAAGATTAAACTTAATATTAGTATTAATAACGCTTTATACTAGAGAGTAGTTATTAGAGTACTTCTTATTAATAGTAACCTTTAAGATAAGCTATAATATAATAATTATAAATATTATCTAGTTTATAGTTATAAAGACTATAGCTTTAACTATAAAAATCTTTAGATAGTTTTATATTTAAACTATATTATTATACTTAGTTATTTAGTCTATTTATTAGGCTTTTTCTTTAGAGGTTTTAGTGAAGTTAGTAAAATTAGTAAGAATAAATATATAGATAATACTTTTTAGGTTATCTATAAAAATATATATTTTTCTAATAAACTCTTTTCTATATTTAGGCTAGATTTTATATACCTTTTTAATTAGAAAACTAATTAAATTATAAAGTTTATATAAAATAAATTTATTAATTAGTTCTTTATTTTTAATAGTTTTTTTATTTTAGCTATTAAGAAATATAGTAGGCTAGAAGTTATTTTTTAAGTAAAATATTTTTAGAATAGGTTTTAAGAGAGAAACTTTAATTATATTATTAGTTATTATTTCTCTTTTTAGATTACCTACTGTTTTTAGTTGTAAAAGCGTATATAAAAGACGATATATTATCGAGAGTAGGGGCAGTATTAATTATAGCAAAAGGGGGAAACTGTTCGTTTTTAATATTTTTATAATAGTATTCCTCGTATTCAAGAATAACTATTTATAGCTAGTATAAATAGTTATTATTATATAATAGGAATAATAAAATAATAATAAAAGTTATTATAATAGGTAGTTAAATAGATAAAACTGTTGAATTACTTACTCCCTAAAATCTGTTCTAGGTGGAAAAATCCTTCGTATATATAATATAAATTTTCCTCGCAAACCCTTACTAAATTAAGTAATTACTTAATTTAGTAATTACTATAATAGGTAATTATCTGTAAAAAGTTAATTATAAAGTTAATTATACGGTTAGTTTCTTTCCGTATCGGTTATTCTAGTTCCGTAGTATTATTTTAGGTTAATAGTTATAGTTTGTTATAAGTTTCTGTTTTACCTTGTTTCGGTTTCAAATTCTAACTTAATATTAACTTTATTAATATTAACTATAATATTAACTTTAGGGATTTTATTTTCCGTAAATATATACTTTTTATAGTTAATAACCTTATATATAAGTTTTATTCCTTTTAGCTAATCGTAGGAATTACTATAAGCAGTAATTTAAACGATTGCACTTTTTGAGCTAATTAGATAAAGTTATAGTTACTTTTCTTCTTTTAGTTCTATTAATATGTAATTAATAGTTATAAGGTTAATTATTCAATTATTAGGTGTAATATATATAATTGTATTATATATATTACTTTTAGCCCTATATATATTTTATAGCGCTAGTTATATTTAATTTTACTTAAATTTCTCTCCAGGGGTACTTAGTTAAGACTTAGTGGTTTTTATATTAGTTTTAAAGTATTAGAAAGAGTAAAAACTTAAGTAAGAAGTAACTCTTCCCCTATTTTAATATTTAAATCTCTTTTTTATTTTTCTAAATTATAAAAAACTTTTCTATTCTCTATAGCTTTTTTTAATAAGATCAGAGATTTTTTAAAATAAATTTCTATAGCTTAAAACTTTCTTAAAATAGTAAAAGTATCTTTAATATCTAAAATAATAAAATAAACCTTCTTAAAAAAAATTTTAGTATCTTCTTTTTAATCTTTCTTAAATCTAAAAATTTTAGCTTCTTCTAAGAGAAAGGATTAACTCTATATATTTTTAATTAAGTAATTATAAGCTTAGAAGCTATAAAATTAAGTATATCTTTTTTTATTATATTATTAAGTTATAATAGGTTATATAAGTATTTTCTCTATTTATCTTTATTAATAGCTAAAACCTAAAATATAGAAACCTAACTACTTATTTCTTTATTAAATATTATACTTTTTTCTTCTCTAAACCTATAAAATACTTTAATTAAATTAAAGTTATCTTAATCTTAGAGGATTTTTATAAATATAAACTAAAGTTTATTAATATTCTATTTAAAACTCTTAATAGCTTAAGCTTTTATAGCTTTATAGCTATCTTAATTCTTTAAGTATATAATAATAGCTTTTTAGTTAAACTTACTTTCTTATCTTAAAAAAGTAATAATTATCTAAAAAATAAAGAACTTATTATTCTAAAAACTATAAAAATACTATTTTTAGAAGTATTAGATTAAGCTACTTTATTTATTAGCTATTTTTTATAGATAATAACCTTTTTTAAAGTTATAATCTATATAGCTTATATATTAAGACTAACTATATAGTCTATAAGGGAATAGTTTAGAGTTTTCTTTATTAACCTTTATAGAATAAACTAAAAATAATTAGTTATTTTCTATAGCTAGTAAAGCTTAAATAACTCTTTTAGAAGATATTTTCTAGTTATCTATTATTTTTATTAGGTTAGAAAGTTATTAGTTTAAAAGTTAGCTCTAAATACTTTTTATACTTTAGTTAGACTTAGGTTTACTTCTTTTTATTTATAAAGAGAAGGAAATATCCTCTTATAAAACTTTTAAAAGTAGAGGAAATAAGGTATAAGTAGAAGCTATAATATAAAAAGCTTACTTCTAAGTAGCTTTAAAGCTAAGCTAATTTATTAAGTTTATTTTAAACTTATTAAAGTCTTCTTTTTTAAATAACTTATAAATACTTAACCTTATTAATAAAATAGTTCTATTTAAAGCTAACTAATTAAATCTTAATATAGTTATATAAATTATTTAGAGGCTATTTATAATATTAAAGTTATATTTTATAGCTTTAGTTTAAATATTATTAATCTATTAAAAGAATTTTATAATAGCTTTATAGTTAAGATTATTAATTATTAATATTAAGGAAATAATTTAGCTAATTTAGTTATTTAGAAGGTTTTAATAGCTTTTATTTATAGCTTTACATTACTAAATTAAGTATTCTTTTATCTATTACTAAGTTTTATTAGAAAGTTAAGCTTAGTTATTAGCTTAAAAAGAGATATCTATATAAAATATAATACTTAATATTTTAGAAGTATTAATAATACTTATTATTTTAGTAGTAGCTTTATAGCTTTTAATAAAATCTAGAATATTATTTCTAGAAAAAAATAATATTCTATCTATACTAAGCTTTAGTATTTTAAATCTTTAGAACTTATATTTATAAAGTTTTAATATCTTCTAATATAATTTAATAGGCTTTAGATAGCTTTATATTACCTTTATTTTAGAGAAATCCTCTCTAAGCGTTTTATTTATGTTTATAGTACTACTTTTAGAGGCTATAGCTTTAAAAGTTTTAGCTTTAGTAATTACTTTTAAGCTTTAGTTAGAATTAAAAATTAAGAGAAGTTTTTTTTATTAGAGTTAATAGAATAAAAAACTTATAAAAAGACTTATTAATATATTACTAAGGCTTAGATTAAGCTTACTATCTATTAATTTATATCTAAAACCTTTATTTTAAGCTTAAATTAAAATTTTTAGAATTTTAAATTTTAATAATACTATTTTAAAAGAGATATTACTAAATTAATAGAAAAAGTAATAAAAAAAACTTTTCTAAAGAAATACTTTATAAAAAGATAAAATAAAATTTAAATAAAGTAGCTAATATATTAATAGAAGGAATAAAAAAAGAATTTTTATAATATAGGTTTAAAAAGGTAATAGAAAGTAAGGATAGAGATAAAAAAAGAAAAAGAAAACTTTATTATTATTTCTATTTTTATCTATCTCTCTTATTTAGTAAGTATATCTATATTTATTATCCCTCCTCTTTTCTATTATTTTAATAATATAGTTACTTTATATTTTAAACTTTTTTTTCTTTTTTCTTTATAAAGAGATTAGCTATTATTAGTAATATTTTTTATAATTTTACTTTATAATATTCCTTTTTTATAAGTTAAACTTAAGATTTAATAGAAAACTTAATTAAACTTTAGTATTAACTATAAACCTTAAGAGATATACTTTATACTAACTACTTATTTACTATATAAATAAATAAAGAGGAGAGGTAATAGAGGAGATATATATATCTTCTTTTCTATAGAGTTAGTATAAAATTATTCTTAAAAAATAGAAATATTCTTAGTTAAGCTTATAAAATATTTCCTTTACTTCTTTTTTAAAAAGCTAATATAGTTATAATATTTTTCCTTTTTAGCTCTTTATACTTTTATACTTATAGTAACTTCTAACTTAAAAAACCTAGTTCTTAATATTTCTATATATAAGTATAACTTAAATCTTAAGTTTTTAGGCTTTTTTAGTATTCCTTTTATTAATTAATATATTATTAAAAACCTTTTAATAAGTTTAGCTAAAAAGAAGTTTCTTAAAATAGATTAATTAGTTTTACTTTTTTTAAGGTTTATAAAATAAGTAAACTAAATTTAGTTACTTTTATATTTTTAACTTTAAAAATAAAAAGAAATTAGATTTAATTTATTTTAGTTAATTTTAGATTATTATTATAGAAGCTAATAAAAGTATAATATATAATAATTTTTAAATAAGTAAATAGTAAGTTAATAAGAAGGATTATTTAGATATATTAAGACTTTATTTACTCTTTTCTACTAAACTAAACACTCTTTTTCTTAAAGTCTTTTAAACTCTTATAAGCTTAGTTAATCTTAGATTCTAAGTTTCTAAATAATCTCTCTTTATTTTAGGAAAATAGAAGTTAAAAATATATTAGCTAAATTTCTTTTAATATAGTATTACTTAAATTACCTCTTCTTCTAAGCTTTTTCCTATTTTAATTTAGTAAAATAATATAAAATAACTATAGAGGGGATTTTTCTTTAATAGTTTTATTTACCCCCCTATACTAATTACTAATTTTATAATAGAGTAAGAAAAAAAACTTATTAATTATACTAAGTATTTTAATTTAGAGAAGAAAACCCCTAAAAACACTTAAATATATATATATATTAATTTTCTAGCTAACTATAAAAGATATAAAAATAAATATATAAATATAAGCCTAACGAAATTATATTTTATTTATAACTTCTATCCTTTTTATTTTATAAGTTATATAACTTTTTTAAAGAAAATAAGCTACTAAGAAGAAGTTTAATAGTATTATTTCTATAATATTCTATTTTATCTTAGCTTTAAATAACTTAAAAAGTATAGTAAAAATTAAGAAAAAAAATAAAAAATAAACCTAACTAAAACTAAAAAAGCTTAAAAATACTTATTTTTATTTAGTTTTTAAAAGATAAATCTTAGTAGATTTTTATTATAGTTTAAGTAGAAGGATTTTAATAGCTCTTTTAGAGAACTAATTACTAAAGTTATTAAAAAAAATAAGAATTTTATAAAAATAAATATATTTCTTACTTAATTACTTAGTCCTATTTATTAAAGGCTAACTAGGCCTCTATCTACTTATATAAGCTATTTCCTTTTATAATAACACTTAATACCTATAAATTTATCTATATAATCTATTACCTTAAAGTTAAAATGCTAGAAATTTCAAAACCCTACCCTCTTCTAGTAGTTTACTCTATTTATATATAGAAATAATAGTTATAAATAGTTTTATAAACTATAGTAAGTTAAAGTATATATAAGAGAAAAGAAGAATTTATAAGTAAACGAAAGGATTATAAAGAAATAAATATAATAATATATAAAAAGAAATAAAATAAGTTTTATAAATTTATAAGAAGTAATAGATAGAGAAGTAAGAGATTTATAAAGATAGTTTCTTAAAAAATTATAATAAGTTATATAAAAAAAAAGATTTTATATATAGTTTTAGGAAATTTTTATTTTTATTTATATTTAGTTATTTAGAACTAACTATTTCTTATTTATAAATATATTTTATTTATAAACTAAAATAGTTTAAGTATTTATAAAACTTACTAAATATATTATAAATTAAAGATATTTTTAAAAGTTTTTTAGTAGTAATATAAAGAGTAAACTTCTAAATAAGTCTTTTTTAGGAGTATATATTAGTTATTTTTATAGAATTTATATTTATAAAAAAGAATCTTAGTTTATAAGCTTTTTTCTATATATATAAAGTATTTTTAGCTATTCTTATAACTAAAGGAATATATAATTATCTATTTTATAATATACTTACTTTATATAGTTTTTTAGTAAATACTTACTAAAGAGTAAGTTATATAATTAGTATAAGCTTTATAAGTTTATAATTTAAAAATACTTAGCCTCTAGCTAGCTACTGTGATTTTTACTTAGAATCTATACTGTAATAACCTCTAACTTGCCTCTTCAGCTTTATAGCTGAAGACCTTATAAAGCTATCTCTGCATAAGTTATATAGGTAAGGCTGTTAACCTTGCTAGTAATTAAGCTATTATTAATAAGGCTAACAGCTATAACAGGTAGCTATAGTTACAGTTAGCATAAGTAGTTATTCTAGACCCCTAGGTATATATACTATAAAGCTACTAGACTAGGTACTAACTAAGATGCTTTTACTACTTTTTATCTTACTAGGAAAACCTCTACTAGGTAGGCTTAAAACTTCCTCAGTATAATTTAAAAATACTTAGGAGGGTAACTTCTTCCTAAATAATATATACTTTTTTATAAACTTTTAAGGTTTCTTCTAATTACTAGGTCTTTATAAAAACTATTAAGTTATTTAGTTAGAAATAAAATAGATTTTAATAGCTTAAAATAAGTTTTAATTATAAATACTCTTTATATCTCTAGGATATTAATATTTAATTCTCTTTAAAAAGCTATATTTTAGAAAATATAAAACTTTTTTAATTTAATAAATAAATAAATAAAAAGTTTTCTTAAATATTATAAAGTATTCTTTTCTTATAATAATAATAATAGCTAATTCTCTTTCTATAAATTAATTCTTAAACGTATAAATAATTACTTAGAAAATATAAAATTTTAAATTAAAAACCTTATTAATATTTAAAATATATTATTTATAAAATCTAAATTAGTTTAAATCTTTTCTTAAGTTATATTTAACTTTTATATTTTATAGAGTGCTTAACCTATATAAGCAGGTATTGTAGTTCACTTAATATAATATTTCATAATACTTTAAACTTAATAGTAGTACTTTAACTTATACCTAATCTTAATAAAGTAAATAAACAAAATCTTATATTATAACTAGTTATTAATACTTAGCTTAACTTATCCCTAGCCTTAATAGAAGAGAGTAAGTAAGTAGGTAATAAAATATACTGGTAAGAGTATTATCTATAATACTATTATTAGCTACTTAGTAATAGCTTAAACCTATACTTAGGGATATTAACTTAATAATATAACTCTTTATTACTATAGCTAGAAGGGTTATTATAGCTAAAAGGGTTATTATAGCTATAAGTATAAAAACTTAACTATTTAAATAAGGCTTTAAAGCCTTAAGCCTATTCCTTATATCCTCCTAAATATAGCAACACTTTATAATACGTTTCCCCTTTATTATACCTATATATAAGCTAAATAATACTAAGTTAAATAACTTAATCTAAAAAACTAAAATTAATAAAATTAAAAGTAATAAATATAATAATCTTATCTATACTAATAAAAAAACTCTTCTTAAATTTACTTAAAAATACCTAAGTGAAATTATAAATAATATAAAGTTATATAGCTTTAAGATTAATATAGCTATAATTATAGCTATTAATAATAATCCTAACACCTATAATTACTTCACATACTTCCTTAAAATAGCTAAAGTAGCCTAAGGAGTTAATAAGTTAGAAAGGGTAAATATATTAAAAATATAGCTAATAGCAGCAGGGCTCTTTATTAAGACTGCATAGTAGAGCAGAAGACGTTATTAAATATAGCGTGAAGAGTAGGTGCAGCTTAGAGAAGTAAAAATAGAGGCAGCTAGAGAAAGGTAGTTAATTTAGCTTATTATAATAGTTAAAGTCTAATAGAAGAGTGTAGAGGTAAAGAAGAAGTCTAAGTAGTTATATAACCTAAAGGTTATTAGCAGTAGGTAGGAGGGGGACTAGCCTAGCTTTTACAGCTAATACTAGTCAAATCTCATAATAATAGGCTAGCAGCCTATATTTAACTTTTATAATATTTTAATAACTTAAAATATTATTAAGTTTATAATTATAATACAGCTCCCCTATAAAAAGACTATAGCAAAATTCACTATATTTATAAGCATAATTCTAGAAATATTATATAAGTACTTTAATATATACTTTCTGTTAGCATAGGTATAAGAGTATTCAGGGGCGTAGTATATACGCCTATATAGTATAGGGTTATAGATGGAGATATATTATGATAAAATGTGATAATTTTAAGCATTTATACGCATTTTTTTATATAGATAATTAATAGAGAAGGTCTATATTATAATAATTCTAGTTAATATAGTTAGTAAGTTATATCCTAAAGTAGGGAAAAAAGAGGGGAAAGATAATTTAAAATATAAGCTATAAAGCTCTTAATTATATAAATAGGATTATATAATATAAAGGATTATATAAGTATTTATAAAGTTATAGATTATAATAAACTAAACACTTTTATATAAGGTTATATATATAAAAGTCTATTTATTTATTTTATATAGAATATTTAAGTAACTAGAATATTATTATATTATTGTTATTATTATAATAAGACGTTATATATTAACACTTTCTACTAATTAAAGAGAATAATATAGAAACTTTATATATTCTTACTAATAAGTAAAGCTTTATATAAAGATATATATATACCCTAGCTAAATAAATTAACTAAATAGTAATAACACTAGCTATATAATATAAAGCTTAATAGTATAGTAATATATATAGTAAAACTAGTTATGTTAAAGCTAAATAGATTACTAAAACTCTTATTATAATACTATTATATAAAAGATAACCTCTTAACTAAAGAGGTTATCCTAAGAGGTTCTTATAGCTAGAAATATAAAAGCTCTACTATAAATAAAGCTTTATACTTATTCCTCTTTTTCTTCTTTATTCTTAAACCTATATTAATAACCTATTTTTATAAGTTATAATAAATCCTTTATAATATCTATATTATTAAGTTTATAATTATAACACAGCCCCCCTATAAAAAGACTACAGTAAAATTCACCTTATTCACAAGTATAATTCTAGAAACACTATATAAGTACTTTAACCTATACCCTCTACTAATTAAAGAAAATAATATAGAAACCCTATATATTCCTACTAGTAAGTAAAACCTCTAAACGTATAAAAATATATATACACTTTAGCTAAATAGATTAGCTAAATAATAATAGTACTACCTATATAGTATAAAGCTAAATAGTATAGTAATATATATAGTAAAGCTGATTATATTAGGTTTAAATAGATTATTAAAGCTTTTATAGCTTAGAAACGCTACTATATAAGAGATAACTCCTTAACTAAAGAGGTTATCCTAAGAAGTTCTTATAGCTAGAAATATAAAAGCTCTACTATAAGTAAAGCTTTATACCTATCCCTTTTCTTCTTCTTTATCTTATAACTTATAATAAATCCTTTATAATATCTACACTATATAAAGAATATAAAAACGCTAACCCTATATAAAGTATACCCTATATTAAGGGTTTTATAGATCTTAATATTTATATACTAAATAAAACCTTTAATTTTAATAAACACTCTTTTACTAATTAGTAGTATATTATTAGGATAGTATTAAGTAAAGCTTTTAAGAATACTCTAAGAAGCTCTATCTATACTATAATTAGAGTAATAGCTACTAATAAAGGTATTAAAGTAGAGGCTATATAGGTTTCTAGCTATCCTAAGGAGTAGCCCTTCTTTATATAAACCCTCTATAATACTAAGGCTAAAGTAGCCTAATAGGGATCAGTAAGTATAGCTTACGTTAAATAGAGAGCATTACTAACAACAGCATAGCAATAATAGTAATAACTTATAGTAGATAGCAAAGCAGTAATAGAGATAGTATTAGTAATATAAATAATATATAAGAGGATAGGTTAATAGTTTAGTAGTCTATAGTAATTAAGTAATCACAAACTATATTATTATTAAAGTGAAGTTAAAGATTATAAGGTTATTAATAGGTATATATAAGTGCAGCTATAGTTAGGAGAGGTAGTTAGAAATTACAGTTATATAACTAAAGGCTATATGTATTATTAAGAGGCGTAGAGTTAAGAGGTCTATCGCTCTAAGCAAGTAAAAATCACTATGAACAGCTAGAGGCTAATATCTATATTATATAAAATATATAAATATACTAATCTTATACTAAATATACTTTTCTTTATAAAAAATACTAGTAATATTACTAAAAAAAAAAAATCTATATATTAAATAAAGCTATTAATTTTAGTAACTACTCCTTTACTAATTAGTAATACTTTATTAAGATAGTACTAGCTAAAGTTTTTAAAAATATTTCTATAAAAAACCCTAAATATACTCTAATTAAAATAATAAATAAAAGCTTTAAACTTCTCTATATAGAGACTATATAAGTCTCTAGCTATCCTAAAGAGTAGCTTTTTTTTATATAAGCTTTCTATAATACTAAAGCTAAAGTAGCTTAGTAAGAATTAGTAAGTATAGCTTATACTAACTGCTTTAATATAGAAAGTATTACTAATAATAGTATAGCTACTAGTAGATGATAAAATAATAATAGAAATAGTGTTTAATAGTAGTATAAGTAATATATAAGAGGATAGGTTAATAGTTTAGTAGTTAGTAATTAAATAATTATAAACTATATTATTATTAAAGTAAAGTTAAAATTATAAGGTTATAGATATATATAAGTATAGCTATAGTTAGGAGAAGTAGTTAGAAACTTAAGAGGTTATTAGGGATTATATAATTAAAGGCTATATATATTATTAGGAGGTGTGGAGTTAGGAGGTTTATCGCTCTAAATAAGTAAAAATTACTATAAATAGCTAGAGGCCTCTTAAAATATTATAAAAGTAGGTATAAAAGTATTTCTATAAATTTTATATTTTAGTTTAGTTTTTATTAAGAATTTAAGTTTAATAAGATCTAAAAAGTATTTATTAATAGAAATATTAATTTAGTTTTAAATTTCTTAATACTTATAAGTTTAATTAAAATTTGCTTCTTTATTAAGCTCAGTTTAAATTTCTTAAATATATAAATAAAACTTATAATAATTAAAAGATATTAAATTTTTAATTAAAAGTTATATTAGAAACTAAAACTTAGAAGTAATAAAAATAAGTAAAATACTCTTAAATCTCTAATTTTTAGTAATTTAATATTAGTAATATTCTATATATTTATTAGTTTAGTAAGTATAACTTTCTTTAATAAAAATAGAAGCTTTTAGGAAGTATTTATATTAATCTTTAAAAAGATTAGAAATATTTATAATATTTAGGTTAATATATTATTAGATTTTTATAATATAGTAATTAAACTTAGAAGTAATAATCTATTTATTTTAGTTTTTATAAATCTTTGAAAAGTACTTAAATCTTATAAATTAGTTTTTTAAAAGAATAAATATTTCTTTAATTAAAATAGTTTTTGAAAAGGGAAAAAAGAGAAACCTATTTACTCTTATAAATAGTTATAATATACTAATAAAAGTAGAAGTAAAATTTAATAAACTAGGTTTATAACTATTATATAAGTAATAGTTAGAGGAGACTAAAAAGTTAAAAAAAAAGAGATATAGATATTTTCTAAGAGAATATTACACTCTTAATATATCTTATATCTTATAAATATTAAGCCTATATAGCTTATATAACTTACTCCTTAATAAGTACTTACTAAGGCTTCTTTTATAAAGTATATCGCATATTACTAAATACTTTACTATAATATATTAGTTAATAAAGTCTAAAAATATAAATATTTCTTACTATATAATTTTAGTTCTTTTTATTTATTAATATAATTTATCTTTTAAATACTTTAATAAATTAAACTATTTTATATTTTCTAAGTAAAATCTTAAATATTTAACTTATTTTATTAAAGCTAAAGTATAAATTAATAACTAGCTAAAAATATTTTTAACTAAAAAACTAATAAAAGCTATTTTAAATAATAATATATAAATTTAAACTAAATTTTATACTAAATTATATATTTCTTTACTATAAAACTTTTTTAGTACTCTAATATTATTCTCTAGAGAGTAAAAGCCTTAATATTTAGTTTTTTTTATTTATATTCTTATAGTATTTATAATAATTTAACTACTTTTATTAAAGATCTATTATCTTAATAATAAGTTATTAAGAAGATTAGTTTTTACTAAAGAGAACGTTAAATTATAATTATATTATAAATAATTAAAATATTATAAAATTAAATAAATATTAAATTTCTAATAAGAAATTTAGTAAATATTAAGATTATTATTAATATTAATAAGAAATAGAAATATCTAATATAAAATTCTTTACTAAATTTAATAAAGATATTATTATTAAAAATAGATTTTTAGTTTTTATAATATTAATAGTTTTAAATCTAATAATACTATTATATATTAGATTTTTAAGTATTTTTTAATTTTTAATTATAAGTTCTAAAGTATTTAAACTTACGTATATAATATATATTAAATTTAATTTAATTTAATAATTATAGTTTATATAGAATTTAAATAAAATATTCAGTTATTTTTTTAGAAATCTCTAATTCTTTCTTTACTTTTACTTATATTATATAGTTAATATAGTTTACTATTTATTAAAAATATATAGTTTTAAGTTCTATTTTAATTTTCTAAGAAGTTTTCTAATAAATAATATAATATATAATTTCTAAAAAGTTCTTTTTATTTAATAATAGTTAGGTTATAAATAAACTAAAGTTATTTTATAAAACTATATAAAGTTTTATAACTTAGTTTAAATTTTTAAGTTTTAGTAATTTATAAACTAAAAATCTTACTATTTAGGAGATATTACTAGAATTTAGAATATTTACTAAATATTTAGTAAAGATTTTAGTATTATTATTATTAACTAAATTAAAGTTATATTTCTTAACTTAGAAGGGATATATATACAAAGATTAGTTATATCTAAGTTAAAGCTTCTAATTAAGAGAATTAATATAGCTATAATCTTTAAAGTTATATCACTATTTAATAAAACCTATATTATAAAATATATTAATAAGTATAAATAAAGATACTTTCTTAATAGCTATTTTTAAAGTTATAGAAAAAGTTATATTTATAGCTATATTTATAGCTATATTTATAGCTTTATTTATAGCTTTATATATAGCTAATACTTTAGCTATATTAATACTTATAAGTAGAGCTATTACTTAGATATATTAATTAGTTTCTTTTAAAAAGTATTATAGCTATAATTACTTTAAGATAACGTTTTAAGTCTTAAGTTTACTATATAGCTTCTTACTATATAAATAATTTTAAATCTAATTAAAGATTTTATTATAAGATTTTAAGCTATAACTATAAATCTTATAATAGTAAGACTACTTTATAGCTTTACTATTAGCTTTACTCTATTAGTTTTAATAGAGCTTGCTTTAGCGTTTATAATATCTTATAAAGCTCTAGTAAAGCCTAGAGATAACCCCCCCTTTAAGATATTATATATTACAGTCAGCTATCCAACAGTAGGGTCTGCTAACAGAAGTTAGGGGTTAACGCTAGTAAACAGTATTATTATATCATAAGTCTGGTTTGTAGGTCGTAAGCTGTATTGTAGATTAGTAGTTTAGAAACTAAGGTAATTAATCTTAAACTTAATAAGTATTTGCAGTATAAGTAAGCTGAAAATATCCTAAAGATAAATATAAAGTTAATTACTAAAAAGCTATAAAAGTTTAATCCTAAGCTAAACTTAGGTTATATTATATATAAGTCTAGATAGTATCCTTTATTTAGTTACTATTCTTATTCCTAATAGGGCTTATTCTTTAATTATATAGAACCTATATATACTAAGGATAGCTTCTATATTCTTAGTATATAGATCTAATCTCTTATCTTATTATTATATAACTTATACTATAGTTCTTCTATTTCTAAATAAGTCCCTGTTATCCCTATAGTTTTATAGTATAAATATCTTATTATAACTATCTAATACCTAAATAGGTTGTTTAGCTATTATCCTTATTTATAGGTTATAATATTAGGTCCCCTCTCTAAAAGTCTTATCCTTAAGACCTAATATAAATAAGTTATTAGTCTTAAGTTAGGGATCTATTAATTATACTTCCTAATTTACCTATAATACTAACACTATATTAGGTTATATTTAAAAATCAAAATTAAAAGAATCTAAGTTAGCACTTTATTCTACTTATAAAGATATTTTCTATTATTTTAGATCTAATAATATTATACCTTATATTTAATATTTCCACGCAAAGTATGTATACTAAATAGTAAAGGGTGTAAAAGTCTATTAGAGTTATAAAAACCTAAAACATCCTTATAATAGTTTTATAGTAGTATTAAGTTATAAGTTTTCTTAGCATTTTCAGATAGTTATTTATATACTAATTAGTTATAATAAAGAAGCTAAGTAATTAGCATTAAGAATAAAAAGAGAAGGAGGAGCAGGCTAGTAATATATTACTAAACCTTTATAAAAAGTTAGTATAGGTTTAAGCTGAGGTAGCTAAAGTAGCTAGTTACTTATTACAGATTCAGGTGATCTAAAAGAAGGTAAAGGAATATCATATAGAGATATTTTCTCATAAGATATAGAAGTTAGAGGAAGATAACATTCTTTTTATATTAAATACTTATAAAAGTAGTATAATTAGTAATCTTTAATTTTAAGAGGTAGAGAATAATCTAAATTAAGTAAGTTTTAATATTAATAAGGAGTTTATAGATTTTAGTCCTCTACTAGGGAACTTATAGCTAATATCTTTTAGAAGCTTTTAGTTATTATTTAGTGTTCCTAAGCAGATAAATAGTTTCCCTTATTATAGTCTGTTTACTTCTATTAGTAGTCTAATATATCTATATAGTTATCTAATATATTAATATCTAGTAATATTTATTAATATTTAGTTTATAACTAATATAAGTGTAGCTTTACAGTTCTATTATTATTACTAATACTATATAAGTTTATCTTATATATTTATAATATTTTTTACTAGTTCCTATATATTATCTTTATATTTATATCCTTTCTACTTAATAAGGTATTAATATCCTTCTAGTTCTTTAAAGTAATTAATAATCTATTTAACTTTATACTCTAATTTATTATCTTCTATAATAATAAGGTTATTTATCTATAATCCTTATAGTACTAGTTTAAAAAGTAATATATAGAAGGTTAAAAAACACTTTATTATATCAAATAAGTTAAGTTTATAATTAACTAATAAAACTTTTCAAAAGACTTTAAAAAGTCTAAGTTTCTTAAAGTTTAGTTTATTATTTAGTTATTTTATTTTAATATTTTACTATATAAAGTAGGTGCTATCTCCCTCTTTTAAAGTTAGTCCCTTAATCCTTTATTTATTACTAAAGTATATTATTTATTATTATATAAATTTAAGTTCTTTTTATGCATTATCTTAGATTTCCTTAATTTAGTTAGCTATAGTAACAGCTTTAATTACTATAGATATACCTAATTATAGTTCTCTATATATAGTAAGTTTAAATCTATAGTTAAAATAAAAGGAGGATTCCTTAGTACTTTCTCTTACTATACTATTATAAGTAAATTAGGCTATTAATAGTAATACTACCTAATTATCTTAGTTATAATTAATATAAGCGTAGAAGTAGGTTTTAAAGATCTAGTTAATTTATTCTATTTATCTATCAGTTTATAAGTAAAATATAATAAATATTTTCTAATTAATACTAAGTTATATAGTAAATAACTTCTAAAACTTAAAAGTAAAGATCTTATCTCTATTTAATATAATTTCTTTAGGTATACTATAGTTAGTAATAACATACTTAAATATTATATAAGCAAATTCTTTAGTATTACTTATTTCTTTATATAAGATAAAGTAGGTATACTTTATAAATCTATTAATAATAATAAAAATACTATTAAAGTAGACTCCTATAAAAGGTTCTCAAAACTTTAGTAGTTTAATAATAAAGTTAAGTAATATAGAATACTAAGCTGTTTAGAGCATAAGTAAAAATTATAATAATCTATAAGGTTAATATTAAGCTAGTTTACTTTTCAAGTAAACCTTATAATCCTTAATTGCTATTATAATATATTCTCTAGTAACCTTTTCTCTATATTATTATTATAGTTATTTCTAGGTTTTTATAATTCCTTAGTAACTATATACTAGTAAGCTATAAAACTTTATAATTACTTTAGTATCTAATTTGCTAGTTAAGCTAGCTATAAATTATCTAGCTATTATAAAGAGTTTTATAATAAGTATAAGGTTTCTATTATTATTTTATTTAAGGATTACTTAGGTTTCTTCTAATACTAAGGCGTTATAGTTTAGTTATTAGCTAAAAGCATCTACTCTACTATTTTCTAATCCTTTTTAGTAGATAATTCAAAAGTTAAATTCTAATAGGAATTCTAACTATCAGATTTATTATTTATTAAGTACTTTCAACGTAGTAAAGTATACTAAGTTCTTATAGTTAGTATATATAAGTACTTTATAAATAGTTCCTAAAAGTTCTAATCTCTATTCTTTAAAAGCTTTAATAATTACTATAAGTTCTTTATTATAGATCTAGTAGTTAAGTTCTAATCTATAAAGCTTATATAAGAAGAAGGTATAAAGGTATAAGTATCTTTTTAAATCTCACTAGGATAGTTACACTCTAAGAGTAAAGTCTAAAGCATCTATTTTAAATTTAAACTGCTCTTATAAGTTAGAGATTATTAAGACTAGCTTACTAGAGATATAATCTTTAATTTTTTAGAAAGCTATTTCCTAAGCTTCTTTCTATTTAAATAGTTAGTTTTTATAGCTAAGGTCTATAAGAGGTATATTAATCTTACTATAGTATTTAATAAACTTTTAATAGAAGTTAATTAGTTTAAGAAAGCTTTACACTTCCTTAAAGTTTATTAGTATAAGCTATTCCTTAATAGCTTAGATCTTTTTTTTTAATATATTAATATATCTAGAAATAATAGTAAATCTAAAATATTCTACTTTTTATATATAGAAAGTATTTTTCTCTAGTTCTATTAAAAGTTTAGTATTTTAGAATACTTATAATATAAAATAAATATATTCCTTATACTATTTTATTATTAGTGAGAAGATAAAAATATTATTAAGGTAGATAACTATAAAGATATCTATAACTTTTAGAAAACTTAGTTAATTATATTCTAAAAGGTAGCTAGAGTATTAATAAGACTAAAAGGTATAATAAGGTACTTAAAATATCTTCTATATATTCTAAAAATAGTTTTCTATTCTTCTCTTTACTTTATTTAGATAAAGTTATAAACACTCTTAAAGTCTAGTACTATAAAGTAGTTAGCTCTATAGAGAAGTTACTATAGTTTATTAATCAGCAGTAGTAAATATTAGTTTTTAATTATTATTTTATTAAGTATTTAGTAGTTAATATAAAGTTAAAATTTTTTATTTTTCTTAGGTATAAATAGGATTAAGCTTCTTACTAGTAATATTAATTCTCTAATATAGCCCTTTTTAAAGTTCTTATTAAAGTATTTATTAAGAGCTTCTATTTCTATTAAGTTAAGTCTATAAATCTTATTAAACTTAGGTTCCTTCTCCTCTTTAATAGGGATTTTATAATTAAAATTTATATATTTAAGTAGTTCAGTCTCTAGTTTAGCTATAAAGAGTTTCTTATAAACTTTATACTCTTCTAGGATAAATAGAAGGGGATTATCCTTTTGTTTAAGATCTACTTACTTTAGTAGTTATAATATAGCTTCTTTTACCTTAAGGTAGTAAATATATTATTTTGCTGCTTTTTAGTAGGTAAATCTGTATAAGGCTTAGGTTTTATAGAGCTACTTAAAGGCTAGATTATTATTATCTTAATAGAGTTAGCTTGTTTTCTAATCTATTTATAAGTTATTCTTCTTAAGCTATAATATTTTTAATATAATATTATATATATTAAGTTTAGTAATATTAAATTAGAATTATTTATTTTAATCTAAGTAACTTATCTTAAGGGGCGTAGTTTTATTACTAATAATACCTCCTTTATATTAGACTTATTCTCCTTCTATATTATTAAGCTAGTATATATATTTCTTCTTTTGTTATAGTAGTTATAGTTAGTTTACTGCTTAAAGTAATATAAAATTTATTTCAGCTTTGCTATTAATAAGTATAATAGTTATAGTGTTATTAATAGTAACTATAAGTTATAGGTGTACCTTTTAGTTTAGAGATACTAAATAGATAAACCTTATTGTTATTACCTATCTTAGTTTTTTATTAGTAGGTAAGTTTAGTTTTTTAATTATATTAATTATTCTAGATAGGTGATATGTTTTTCTTCTTATTATACCTTTATAAAGTAGTTCTCTTGAAATTAGAGCTTTAGGAGGCTTAATCCTTCTTATAGGAGTTTATAAACCTTAGCTTTCTATATTATATATATAAAGTATTTATCTGTTCTATATTCTTCCCACCTTATAGTATTATTATACTAGTACTTTATAGAGTACTATATATTTAAGCTGAAGGTTATTATATTATTATTAAAAATAGTTAAAGTCTATCTAACTATAGTAGCTATAATATAAATATTCTAAATAAAGTTCTTATTATATCTTTTAGAGTAGAACTAATATTTATATTTATTACTAAAATGTTCTTTATATTTATTAAAGAAGTATTAAAGCTAGAAGAGATTTTAGTAGTTATAATAGTTATATTTAAGTATAAAATAGTTCTCTATATAAAGCTTTAGAGTATAGTTCCTATCTCTTTAGTTTATTAGGATACTATAGAAGTATTATTACTAGTTATTATAGTCTATATTAATTTCTTAGTACTAGATAAGTTATTAGATTTCTTCCTTATTATTAGATTCCTCTTTAAAGCTAATATTATCCACACTAAGGGTAAATCTATAAGTAATTTCTACTTAAGTATATTATTAAGTAATATTATAAGGTTTATCTAAGTTGTAAAGTAAGTTTTCTCCTTTTCTAAAAGTCTAATTACTAATAAAACTAAAAATCTATTATTTAGTTAAAAAGTTATATTAATATTTAGGTTCTTTATCTAAGCCTTCTCTATTCTCAAATTTTCTAATTTAGTTTATCTTATATTAAACTTATACTTTAGAATCTCTAATTCTTTATTAGGTTTCTCTGCTATAACTTATAAAGTTAAGGTTATTATAAGTAACTTATCTTTATATATTAGTGATTTATAGTAATAGTAAGTTAGTAAGCTCTAATTATTATACTTAAAGCATCTTATTAAGTTGTTTAATAGTCTTCTAAACTATTTTGCTATTAGTTTAGTAAGCTATTACTAAGGTTTTATTAGTTAGCTAATATCCTGTTATCTCTTTATTACTGAGGTATATAAGGCACTTATTATTATAGCACCTAGTTTATAAGAGAGATATATAAGGTATTTTAGTTACTATACTAACTTATTTAGTTTGTTTAGATACTAGCTTCTAGTTAAGTTTCTTAGGTTATTTGCAGTTTTTAGTAATATATCCTATTCTTTTGCAGTTATAGCACTTAGGGTTCTAAGGTTTCTTATTATTGCTCTTAGTAGTAGCATTAAGGTCTATAGGTCTGCTATGTTATCTATAAGAAGTACTTTATTAGGTGTTATTCTAATTATTATAGGGTCTATTATTATTCTATTAGTTATTAAACTTATACTGAGGTTGCTATTAATACTTACGTCTTAAGTTTAGATTTTATTATTTATTACTTTATTCTTTCTATTATTTAAAAAGTTAGTTATTAATCTTAATAGTAAGTTCAGCATACTAGAGGAAGTTATTAGGTTAGTTAACCTTAATAATTTTATCCTTAATATTATCTTTAAGTCCTTAGTAGAATATAAAGATTTTAGTTTCCTCAGTAAAGTTAAGTTAGACGCTAAGTTATCTAAAATTAGCAGAATAATCCTTAGCAGACTTAGTTTATTAAAATTATAAGAGGTCTTATTTAGCTTATTATTTCTTATTAAGGTCCTAGAAGAGTAATTAAAGTGCATCCTTAAATCCTTAGAAATTAGTATAGATATTATAGATCTCTATAATATATTTATTAAAGGTTTTATATTTAAAGTACTCTTTTTAGATTAATTTAAACTACTTAAAGGCTTTTCCTCAGAAGTAAGTAGCAGTATATACTACCTTCTCTATTTTATTAGTAAAATCCCTATAGTAAAAGTTCTAATAATTCTTAACTTAAATCAGAAATCCTTTAAGGGTTCTAGGAGTTCTATTATAAATAACAGATATATTAAGCTTAAGTTTCTGCTATCCTCTATAAAGAAGTATAGTAATAATATTAGTAGTAGCCTAAAAAGTCTAGTTTTTGCTTTTAAGCTTTACTATATACTAAGTAAACTATTAGAAAGCTTCTTAAAGCTTATTAATAGCTTAAGCGTTTTTATTAAATATACCCTATATCTACTTAATATTATTATTAGCCTTAGCTAGCTATTATTTAAGTTCTTTATTATTATTATCTTCTTCTAATTCTTCTTTTATCTTATAGTTACTAAATTCCTAAGCTAAGTTATAGGTTAGCTATCTAGTAGAGGATCCTAAAATAGGTGATTTAGTAGAAGTATAGAAAGATATCTTAGCTATACTATTTAGTAAGTATTAATAGTTAACTTACTAAATAGAAGTAATTAAAATATTATAGTTAGCTATTTAATAGTAAGGTCTACTAATAGAAATTAGAGGTTAATGCTAATAAATAATATTATTATATTATAAATTTAGTTTATAAGTTATAAGCTATATTATAGATCAGTAATTTAGAAACTAAAATAATTAATCTTAAACTTAATAAATATTTATAGTATAAATAAGCTGAAAATATCCTAAAAATAAATATAAAGTTAATTACTAAAAAGCTATAGAAGTTTAATCCTAAGTTAAGCTTAGGTTATACTATATATAAGTCTAAATAGTATCCTTTATCTAATTACTATTCTTATTCCTAATAGGACCTATTCCTTAATTATATAGAACCTATATATACTAAGGATAGCTTCTATATTCTTAGTATATAGATCTAATCTCTTATTTTATTATTATATAACTTATACTATAGTTCTTCTATTTCTAAGTAAGTCCCTGTTGTCCCCGTGGTCCTATAGTACAAATGTCCTGTCACAACTGTCTGACGCCTAAGTAGGTCGTTCAGCTGTTATCCTTGTTTACGGGTTGTAACATTATAGTGCCTTGTGACACTGCTCTTCTAATACAGCAGTTACCACAAGGTTTGGAAGCATATCCAGTATACTAACAGGCAGGCACCTTCCCATCGATTTCCTGTAAGTAGGTGGACCAAAGGCAGCTACCAGGCCAAAGATGAGGATAAACTCCACAGCGTAGAAATGAAGTATTGCGATTCTTGCCACCATCCTCAGATCCCATGCCAGATCCGGCGTTGTGGCATACATCACGCCCAATACTTGTCTGTTTACCGCGCTGCAGAAAGCAAAATAACTGCAGACGGATATGCCCGAGGCATTGCGCAATCTTCGAGAGATCATGGCAGCGCTAGCACAAAGCGTGACAATGAGAAAGATGTCGACAATTGCGTTGAAGTATATCCAGTCTAGAAACATGCTCAGGCCAAAGTAGAAGGCAGCCGCGAGCAGAAGAACCGACAAAGCGGCGACGGCGGATGATCCGAACATTCCGACGATTTTCTCGGTTTATGTGTAGTGTAGAACAGAGAGAGATAAGGGTTGGATGCTGCCACTTCGCGCGAGAGATCCTGGTTGGTAGCCTAGACTGCTGTCGGAACGTCGGACTGTTGGGATGATAACTGTCCGACTGCGTTTCGCACAGATATAAATATCGAGAGACTCGTCGGCTCAATCAAAGTTTTCTACACTCGGGGAAGACAAACTCAAACCCATAAGATTGGGCACCTTTTGAGACGAAAATGCGGAGCAGTACCATGTAATCATTTGCGACAAGCTGCGCCCATCGCTGCGCCAGCGAAAGGTTAAACTGCAACGATACATTATATGTACTGAACCATGGTCCAAGCTGTAGCATATTCTGGCAATATCTGCAAATCTTCTGACATGAACTTGTTTTACAGAACCAGAATAAGCTATAGTGAAGATTAGACACTTGGAAAAAGGCGGCGAAGCGCTGAGACAGAGCTCACTGACTGAATTCGGCACTGTTCAAGCTCCCAACCCGGTCTGACTCAAGTCGCATCAGAGCCGAGGCCTACTTCCTTGGCGTAGCTTGCTGATGACCACGGCCAAACCTCCTCAATGGTCACATAGGTGGCCGGAAGATACGCATTCTGAGCCAGAGCTTGCCCGGGGGGCTGAACAGCAGCGGCGCGCCAGTAGCCTTCCATAGTGCCAGGTTTGCAGACGGATCCGATTCCCGACTCGGATTGCCATGAAACTCTCTCCAGTGATAGCCCTTGCCAGACAACCTTGAACTGTAGAGGAAGACCTGAGACCTTCCGATGGCCAATGATGGCCATGACTCTGGGGCAATGGACCCATCCACCATTGAAGGCGAGGACTGCTTCGTTCCGACCGCCAGGGAAGCGCTTCCAGAAGTCAAGAACCTTGGAGTGGGCCAGCCAAGAGATATCGTACTCGGACTTCCAGGCCGTGGATCCATCAGCGTATCTGACGTTCAGCTCAACGCCGTGGACAATGTCTACCCGGTATCCGAGGATGGAATCGACGACACCAGCGAAGGTGTTTAGACAGTCCGCGGTAGCCTTTTTGCGGCGGTGGAATTTAAGGTAAGCAAAATCTACAGCGATTAGGTGATAAGAATGGATAAACATACCTCGGGGGGGATCGAATGGTTTGCAACTTGCGCGGGCCGGGCGGCGGCGTCCTCCTAGGACTGGGCCTGGACTGGCTTGAGCGCACGGCGAGATCGCACAGAAGGAGACTGTAACGATATTGAGAAAGGGACATGCCGGCTTGGGGATCAAGACAGCTTACATCTTCGACTGCAGCAGCGGCAGCAGGGGATGTGTTTGGCAAGGCGCGTTGCTGAGCCTCTAGAGCGAGGCGTTCCGCCTTGTTGCGTCGTCTCGTCTCCCATCCTCGCCTCATAGCTTCGCTACGACTGATGGAAGTCATGTTATGGATGTGGTGCGATTACTTTGTGAGTGATGATGGCGAAGGGAGGAAAAGCTCAGATCCTTTGGATCTCGAGATGATCTCACGTTACACACTGCAGGGGACGGAAGTCTGTGGGCGGAGACATAGTGGGTCCCTGCCGGATCAGGCAGGATGCAGGGTTCACAGTTCCAGCATGTGGATGGCGGGGATCCTTGCCCTGTATGGCCAGGTCCGGGGGAGGAGGTAGGTAACGACGTCGCTGTTCAATGCTCCGAGATTTAACCCCTGATGGTTTTCTAGGCCACTGTTCTTGCAATCATCACTTTTAGCCATTTTCTGTTCGCCAGCAACATGTCATGTAAATGTGCTCCGTTTTTCTTTTTTAAACCCCGATTCGTTCTTACGTTTATTGAATGTTTGATTGAGAAGGTAAAAATTGGACAAGCAGTGCCTTCAATATCCTTTGATTTGAGTATGTATGATAGTGGAAAAAAATATATTTAAATTCCTCGTTAAAAATTCAAAATTCCCACTGAGCAAGTCAGTGTAGTTTTACTTTGGTCTTCTTCCTTTCTCTCCCTTCTCTGGCTTCCCAAGTATTCTGGCAGTGAACATAGTGGCCTCTGGAAGACAACTGGATTTTTGTGTATACGCCCTGCGGCCGCTCTCATCTCCCAAGCGAACCAGAAGGCTGATGCTGAGTGCGGGCTGTGGAAAAGAAAATACTTCATTTGCAGGTATCTTGCTCCTGGCCGACCAACCAGCCAACTAACTGACCGAACCCTATTCAAGTTGGAGCCTTGTTTCCCAATGAATCATCTACCCACATCGCCAGGAAGAACACAGGACTGCCGTCACCCTCGGATGAACAGTCAGCCAGAGAGCTCCATAGCGCAACCACAATGGGAGTCACAAAAACCCAATACGACATTCTTTCACAAGAGTTCAGCAAACATGGCGCTACGATCAAAACTCGCTGGCGCTCATTCACCAGCAGTCAACGAGCTCAATGTTTAGAAGCAGTCAATGGCATCAAGAACCCCAAGCATTGGAAGAAGAATCCCTGTGGAGATATTTTCTTCCACATAGCAGGCGTTAGTCTGCGAGACATCATTTCGAACCCCGAAGTGCTTCTGAGCTTGCTCGAATGTCAAGTAGCAGGGACCTTTGGGGGACAAGTCAGTCAAGTTCATGCCGCAGGCAATCGAAGATCCAAATTTGGCCAGAATACGCTCTTCAACAACCCCGACGAAGCCCATGGTGCTGATGAGGAATTTCTCAATTGCAGCCGCGGCATCAACCTTTCAGGATCCGAACTTGCCTGTGAGGGAATCGCCCGCTCCCCCTGCGCCGTCAAATTTACCGGCCCCCACAATCAGATGCATATGCTCAAATTTCTGAATGAAACCATCGCCCAGTTGCTCAAGTATTACCCCGGAACCGAACAGAAAGAAGAGGAACAGATAGAAGAAGTACTTTCATCCGATATCACACGGCTACACATCAAAGGCGTGCCAACACCGGGCAAGCCAGAATCCAAGGGAAAGCACAACGATCATGCCCTGCCGAAGACTGTTAATTTGGTCACTGCTGAGGTCTTCTGGACCATCATGGGAAAAGATAGAGCGAGAACAAGAGTGAGCTGGAACGCTTTTGAGAAAGCGATGGGATTTCTAGGGTTTTCGGTAGTACGGTGCTCCGGTTCGGCGGTGACTTTCGCCCCGGAAGCTGAAGCAACGGAGAAGAGATCAATTACACTGCACCGTCCTCACAACGGACAGATCGAGGGCTATCGCAGCCTGATACTATCACGACGACTGGGGAAGGTCTACGGATGGGAGGAGTCAACCTTCTTGGTTGCTTGACGTACTGTATCCCGAGATACCGCTCGTCCTTTTGGAAGCGTCACAAGGTCAATCTTCCTTTAGAGTATTATTTGGAAACATTGCATCTGATATTGCCAAGAAAGCCATGGACTTCAGAAGGGTGGGCTACCGTAGACAGTGCAAAGGAGACATTCGTGGGGAAAGAGTTACCTGGTGTATCAAAGTACTACAAGAGACTAATCGAAGAAAGGGAAGGACAGTATCCAATATGAAAAAAAAGCCTGGAGTATCCATTGATTTTATGTGCTGCTGAAACTAGTCTCACGGGAAACAATGATAGATAACTGCTCAACCAGACAGATGGGCTGCTACATTCTTGGAATTTTCGGGCACAGTGGTGTAAATTGTACACTAATCACCGGTAGAACGAGACAACAGAGGTAGAGGCAACAGTGACAATAACTATACATGAACCAAAAATTAGACAACCAGGACATACTAGCTGGACAACAATTTCGAAGGGCGGCGACTCCGGCATATATGAGAAGGGAATGGAGGGAAAATGATACTAGGCGAAAGACAAAGCATAGCAGTCAGCATCAACAGGCAGAGGACCTCGCCAAACCTTCAATACACTTGTCGCGATGACAAAGTAGATGACTGGATCAGGGGCTGGAGCCTTAAACAAATGTGTCAAATTATGGGAGGGGAATGAAGTAGGCGGGCAGCAACAAAGAGAACCTCCAAGGCGGGCCCTTCCTGGACGGCATCGGGAAGATGCAGATAGATCACAGAGTTGGGTGTGCGATTGAGCCAGCATGCCATCCTTTTCAGCATGCCCACATCAAACACACCGTTCTTGGCCCGTTTGCATTTCCGTCCCCGCGAAATTTTCCCGTTATCGCCTTTCGAACTCCATCCACCGCTCTCTGCTCTTGCCCTCTTTTCTACCACGAAAGAATTTCTCTTCCTGCTCCTCTCATCCCACCCCCATTCCATCCGCAAACTATTCAGCTTCCAATTACGACCCAAGTGCACTCCCTCCCCGACTTTCCATCTCCAGTCATCCTTAGCCAGCACGCCCACTCACAACCCACCCCAGATCTTGGAGAAACCCTCTCGGTAAGTACCACTACTCAAGATTGGTCTTGTGTAGAAACTGACCGATTGAATAGTAGAGAAAGTCAACGTACATCAACAATCACGATGCCGCGTAAGACCTCCGCCGAGTTCATCATCGATGCGATCGTCGAGAACGGCGACGCCCCCATGGACCGTGCTGCCCTCCAGGACTTCTTCATGGACCGAACCAACTCCTTTGTCGACTTTCGCAAGCTTTGGGAGTTCTACGAGGCCTTCATTGGAGGCTACCACATCACCGCTAGATCACTCAATACCATGCGCTCCAAGGGTGGCAAGGCGTTCGCTGCGAAGATAAAGGCTCGTCTCGACTCCGAGCCTGGTGTCGTGCCTGTCCACCTCATCGACTTCTTCAACAACCACCAGTACATCTGGGACTCTTCCCTCGGAGATGGAGACACCCAAGCTGAGCCTGGCCGTCTCCCCAAGGAGCTGCTTGACCAGCTCAAGCAAGTTTGCCCCGACCGCGAGAGCTTCGAGGGCCTCTTGATGCAGCAGATGGCGGCTCAGTCCGTGCCGTCGGGTATGGACCCTGAGGTAGCGACCAAGCTCATGAGCGCTCGTGCCAAGGAAGTTGCTGAGGAGGCCTTTGGCAAGGACGAGTCGGCCACTGATGGGCTCATCGCCGCGGTCAAGAAGGGATCCTGTCCCAGCTTCGAGGTGACCAAGACTTTCCGCGGCTACGGCTTCGAGGTCATTTGCCACCGGGACGACGTCGCCAAGCTCTTCGACATCTATGTTGTTCTCATAAACACCTGCGATGTCAGCCGCGACACGCTCAACAAGTGGATGGTCTCGGGCAAGCAGACGCTTGGCCAAAACATCAAGGTTGAGCTGGAGAAGAAGCAAGAAATGATTCCGGTCGATCTCATCCCCTGGCTGGATGCAAACCAGTACATCTGGGCCCGTGGCGGCGTTGCATTTTCCGGCCAAACTAACGCGCTTGTTCGCCACCCTGGTGTCAAGGTTGATTTTCAGCGCTTCGTTAAGCCGGTCAAGCCTGAGGAACAAGCCAAGATTAACCAAGAGATGGAGGAGCTTGTGGAATCTTTCCATAACCTGGAGCCTGGCGAACCGGAATTTGACCTGCAGGAGGAAATTGAACGCCGGGCTAAGAAGTATGGATGCTATCAGGTGGCCATGACTTATCCCAAGAAGGACGAGATCAGTGACGAGAAGAAGGAAGTCGGCACCGAGGGCAAATAAATGCGTGCGGTTCTTTTCCTGGGGACATACTTCTATCTGCCACCATGATGCAAGCAGGCTGCATCACAAGCATGATGAGATGACGCAAGGTCTAGATGCGATGGAAACTTGGAGGTGAACTTGTGGGTTATGGCGATGGATAGAAAGGGACGCACAATCTTGACCGGGGGGGGGGGGGGGGGGGGGGTGGGGGGAGGGGAGGGTATTCAGTAGATAGGTAGATAGCTTGGGGATTCCCTGGACGTAATGACATGCGGTTTCTCAATCTTTTGACATGCGGACTTCGCCCTTCCAGATTGATTCTTGATTCCCAAGCAAACCGAGCCAAATACTAGGATGAGTGAGGCCCAGTCCTCATAAATGTTATTTTTCTACAACCACTTAAAGTTACTAATGGAAGAAAGTAACAGGGCAACCTCACTGAAAAAATCACACCAACAATCACTAAGTAAGGGAAAACGATTGGGTGTGATGTCCAAACTGTATGTTACTTCCTGTGGACTTGTTGATTGGCAAGATGATATTTCTACCGCATGTACCTGATGATAGTGCAGCGGCTTCAAGCAGCATACATCTTTAAGGACCGCGAAGCCCCTTTTAACCGCCTGTGCTGCACCAAGCATTCCAACGAGCTCCAAAACAAGGTAAGTGGTGACGACATGCCGCTTAGCAGATCCCATCGCCTGAACTGAGTCAGCTAAGGAGGACTACTGCCAGGTCTCTGTTGTCATCGACGCTGCGAACAAAGTTGCGATCGCACCAAATGTGACCGATCTGCCGCTTTTCAACTTGGATTGTGCGCTGTTAGTTTGAAAGCTGGAAAGCGGCAAAGGTGCTGCAACCATTGGGCAAAACAAACAAACATTTTAGCCAATAGACACCAGACTCGGCGTAGACAGCCAAACCAAAACTATGCGTTGGTTACTTCGTGCTTCAACTTAAACCCACTCTGGGTGTAAACTTAATAAACGTAATTGCAGTCCCTTGTCCGGGTCTCGCCTTGCGCGTGTTCCTAGGTAGCTGACGCTCGTGTGTTGATCTCTTTTGACCGGCCCATCAGACGACCAATCAGGCCCTTCCTTCACAGGGATCATTAGGCAGTGAACATACTACAAATGTTGACCTATCGCCAATGATGAATAATTTCTCAATATCTCCGACCCAACTGGTTTCCCGCATTGCTATCTCTTGTGTCTTGCGAACCGATCTTTAGCAAGCCGACTTGATTGATGCTGGGAATACTTTCACCCTGTTCGAACGTATTCTTTCAATACCTCAATCATGATGCTCCCTTCTGAAGAGCCGCAGATGACTGATTTTGACACCGCCGAAGAACTCCATCTCACTGAGTTTCTGTCCAATAGAGCCATTCAAGGTGAAATAAATGTACTCGATCTGTTCATTCTGGACTGATATTCACCTCAGAAACATCAGTGAAAGCCCGGGCTGGGATCAAAGAGCTTCGAAAAGCCATACCAGCTCATTGCTTCAGGCCTAGTAATCTCTGGTCATTTTCTATCTCTTCCGCGATCTTCCCTACACAACACTGCTGTTATGTCTTCATGCAAAGATTCCAGAATTCAGCTGGGAAGCTCCGTGTTTGTACATCATTTTTTATTCTATGCTTTTAACCCACAGCTTTATCCAGGGCCTAGTTTGGATCAGCCTATGGATAATCGCCCACGAGTGTAGCCACAGCACCTTTTCCGCAATAATCGCCGTGAAAGACATCATTAATCATTACCTTTATTCTTCACTCACTTATCATGTTTCCCAAGAATCATCCATCGTGAAGATGCCCTCATGGTCGTAGATGGTATGCAAAGGCGGGATCAACTCCATAAGTCCCTCTTTTAGTGGCGTAGACTGGGAAAAGATAAGGTCGCCTTAGTGCCGTCACCACATCTACGCTGGAAACATAGAGAAAGATCACAACCAAGTGCTGCCTCTTTGAAACAAATACGCAGCCAAGCTCTGCTTAGAGCGTAGAAAGCTAGACAAGCTTGGCGAAGATGCACCTGCCTGGCTCAAGTACACCGGAACATTTTCAGATGTCTCCTGGATGTAGCTTACACCATAGATATGGGTTAATTATACTGCACGCATCCTGATATCCCAAATTACATCTCTGAAGAGTGGACATTTGTCTTAGGGTAATCGTTGCTATGAATCGGTACATTTCATGGCCATAGTGGTTTAAAGGGGTTCAATTCTCCCACAATGCCTCCACGGACCATGTCGTTCACCATCTCCTCTCTAAGATCCCCCACTACTATACTAGGGAAGCAACAAACGCCATCATCCCTGTCCCTAGGCAGCAATATAACAGAGATAACTCCAGTGTCAATAAGCTGATTCTTTCATTCACAAGGTGTCAGTGCGTAGAACATGACGACATAGGGGATCAAGAATATTATGTAAATAGCTCTGCGGGGCATAAGAAGGCTCATCAGGTGAGATCTGCTATGGTCTGTGGTATAAGGGAGGACCAAGCCCAGCCGTGAGCATAAGATGAGGAAAGGCACCAAATGCACGAGCAGAGAGATGCAAAGAAACTCCTTCTTTGAACGTCAAAAAGGTTGCTATCTGGTTTCTTAGCTATTGAGACGCAGCTTTGTAGGTATTCCTGTTGGGGGGCGGGGCGGGGGCGGGCTTATTAACAGGATCCTCAGCAATATGACTCTTCCGTGGCGCTTCAATCATTCCACTGAGGCTGAAGAAGTGAAACTTGGACCCGGGGAGAATAATGGGCACAATTGACAAATGCAGAAGTAGACGGAAACAAATTATACCGGCAGCTTGGTAGAAAACTTAGTTTCAGTGACATTGTGTATAAAGCATTCACGGCGGGTAAATGTGACTCTCTTCAACAACACCATTTATCAGCAGGATATGGCTCGATTCCTTTACTGACTCACTGAAAATGCGACAGCAAGATGCGCAAATCAACTTGGGGCCTGTTCGTAGAGAACCCCGAACACCGTTTTGTGTGCGGTTGTCCGGGCCGGGTCCCGAAGTGGAGAGTTCCGGCTGGAAAATTGCCTGCCCTGAAGTATGCTATTCCGATGGACTCGTGTCCTCGGGTCTCCACGTTACAGCTGTGTTCAGACGTTCGTTGCGGAATTGAGTTCAATGTAGAGTTCGGTGCTAGTTTGCCCAGCGGATGTCCGCTTGAGTTCATCCCAATGACTAAAAAATAAGGCCCTGAATGGTAGGGTTCGGGCTTGTCTGTCGTATCTGAACCCTGAAGGAGAATCCAAACTGCGAAGTTCGCCTTCGTGAATATCCGTCGGTAGGAAATACGTCGACGAAAACAAGATGCCAGCTAGGCGAAGCTGGAGATGGGGCATCGCCGGCGAAGGTCAATGGGAGCCTGCTGTCGATAGGACTCTTCGGATGATGCCACCAAGTAGCTAGTACCTATTACTTCCGTGGGTTGGGGAATACTGCAAAGCCATTTAGGTATCAAAGAAACGGGTGCCTTTTGACGCGGAAGTAATTATTCCTTATGGAAGCATCGTATTGTAATCCAATAAAAGTAGACTTTCAATCTAACTAATCTTGATAAACCGAAAAGTTGAGTGCTATATAGTCAGGGCGGTCAGTCGAACATAGCAGTCGTGGGGCTCCCTCGTGAGCTTGTCGTACGCGCCCGTCGTGTTTAGTTCCTCCGACAACTCTTCAAGCTGAAAAACCCATAATATCAGCACCACGATCATCCTCATCTGGACATATGCCAGCTTGCGCCCATAGCAGCCCCTCGTTCCCATACTAAAAATCATGTTCCTCCCTCGCGTCGCATCGAAAACGTCTCTAGTGCCGTCCTCGGCCTTCACTAGCCAACGTTCAGGCGCATAATCCGCTGTCCTGAACCCGAAGTCTTCACCACCGGTTCCAGATCCTTTCGCTGCAGCCTGAACCGCCGGAGTCCGCAGCCTATCGTCAATAACGAAGCCAGGTTGCGTGTAGCTTGCCTGGTTCCAGACTTGAAACACCACAGTTCCCTTTGGAATGCGGTTACCAAGAATCTGCGTGTCTTGTGTCGAACTTCGGACACACATCGGCGCTGTGAGTGACGTGCGGAAGAGTTCCTCAATGCTGGCCTCCAGGTATGGGCAGCGTATCTGCATGATCTCTTGGGCTGTCGGAACACGCTTCTCTGATACTGCCACAGGAAGAGCAGCACGCAAACTGGCCCGCAACTTGTTCTGTTGCTGCTGATTGCGCGCTAGCGTTTTGACGGCCCATTGATTTGAGTTCGATGTTGACTCGTGACCTCCAAGGGTGAATCCGTACAACTGGTTTGAGAATCTCAGCTCCATAGGCCTTGTAATAAATTGTAGACGGTCATAGTTTACCTCGTCGTAGAAATACCGTGTTTGGTACTCTGGAAGTCGGTGCTCCTTCTCAGCTTGGCTGGTTTCCCTACGAACCATCTCATCTACTGCACACCGCACCACATTCTCCCCGGCCCGAACTCGAGCTACAGAAAGATCTATCTGGCGTCTCAACAGGTCCTCCTTCAGTGAGATGGCCGCTCTCATGTATGCACGTTGTCGAAGAACCCAGTGCGCAAAAATAGGGAATAGCGACTTCATGGAAGTCTCGAGGCTGTCCGAAAGTCTGAGCAACGCTTCTATAACAGGATTCGGCGGGGTGTGAGGAAAATCCACTGGAGAGTCATTGGTATTCTTCGTTGTTTCGTCTGGTAAAGAGGGCATCGACGCTAGGTGGTCGACCTGTGGTTGAGTGGCGCTGAGCCCCTCCATACCAGGACCGAAAGTGAACCCAAGAACGGCATCTAGGGCACAGTGACTGATGTCCTTTAAAGCCCAGAAAGGGCGGCCTTTGGCTAGTCGAGACTTTTCCTGCCATAAAGCAGTCATGCGCAAGGTGCTCTCGTGGAGGAGGGGGGCAGCGACTTTGCTGAGAAAGCTCGGGGTCAGTATATCCCCTATAAGCCGGCGACGACTCTTCCATTCTTCATTTGTCTTCCATCTACTATGGTGTTCTGGGATGACGCCAGCTAGGACGTCAGCAGTAAACTCTGATCTGTCGAACTCCTTGCCTCGCCGAATCAATATATCCTGTGTCTCATGGAAGTCTGAGATGATGACCCATGGCTTGCTGAACGGTCGCCCGAAAACTTGGACGATTGGGGATTGGTGTTTGATGTTCTGAGCCCCAAGCCAGTCATACATTTCGCCAGTCTTTTTGACATGGCTTATCATTTCCGGCATATCACCCAAGAGTGATGTCGCTGCCGTTTTGTTGTAAGGAATACCAGGAAGTGGACGAGGGAGCAGGGCTCTGTACAGAAAATACAGCGTGAGAACACCGGCCGCTGCGAACGCCAGAGCTGTCTTGCTGAGTACAATCGCGGGTATGGCTTCGAGTTTCTCCATGATGACCAATGATATGTTGTTCGTCTAACATGAGGGGTAGGTGAGTAACATTGATGTAGGCCTGGGTACTAGACACACCATATAGTTCAAGAATACGGACATCCACGGAATATGGATCTACAGGGAGTTTCGAAAATGGAAACCCCCGGGTTGCATTGCTAACACTTTGACTGTGAGATGAAGGCAAGGTCACGCTGTATTTCACATTCCCTTATCATACGCCCTGCTTCCCTGTTCTAGCCAGTTGATATGCCCCTGGCCAGTCTCAGTGCGCTCTCTGCATCTCCTACCCTATCCGTGCGCCCCCCTGATCGGTATAAATTCCAAAAATCGGCTGATCTTACCCCTCAACGGCAAGTGTTTCTCGGCTTCGTTCGCTTTAGCTCGCTCTCAACGGCCACCAAATATGGATTCGGTCTTCACTAACTGATCCGATGGCTTCCCGTTCACCATCCGGCCGGTTTCCCCTCCGTCGTCCGGTCGGCATCTGATGACCTGAGGCATTGATTTCAGTGCGGTAAAAGCAGAGAAAAATAGGCTCTTGTAGGGGTTCTGAAACTGTTCCTGTCGCTTTGACAGTCGCACAGTCACGGTGAGATGTAGGGTTTGGCGGAACAAAAGCCTAAACAAATAACCAAGTTTAAGTTACGTCTGACCTGCGTCAACTTGTGACACTCTGTCACTAGTTTCATGGGTTCAGCAGTGGGCTGGAGCTTCAGTCGCATCGGAAACTACATACATGCGTCTTGACATGAACAGTAAATAAGCGGTCCACGGCGTTTGGAGAAGACTACAATAATCACAACACAAGAATCTGAGAAGTGAGACTCTGCAGTAACAGCTAGCGTACGGTATCGGAAATCTTTAATTTCCATATGGTGCGTCATAATCAAGCTTCACTTTACACGCGACGATATGGGATGGTTTAGCTTCGCCCATACAGATATGCAGTTCGCTAACTAACTAAACAGTTTTTTTAAGCTTAAATAAACCTATCAGTCTAGCAAATGCCGCTGCTTCCACGCTGCGGGTCCAACAAGTTTGCCGCTGTCATCCCGCTCATTGCCCGCTGAGAATGTCATTGTGTTATAGTACAAAGTCACGTAGGGCCCATCTTTCGTGTACGACAAGCCAACATAAGAATGCCTTCCAATTGTGTTGGAGAAGTCCTGGTTGGGGCTACAGAGAACGTTAACTTGAAGCTCAAAATAATCCGAGTTGGACAAAAGTACTCACAAAGCCCTTTGCACCGCGTCGACGTACGTGTCGGCCAATGTTTTCAGCCCAATTGCGCGGAAAAAACTGCCAAGAGATTGCGCGATGCGAAGATCAGTTCCGCCGTAGTGTCGAACGGGAATGTACACTTTTGGTACTGGTGCGGTTGAGTTGTGCTTCAATTCCATGTTGAAGATGATGCCTGCCGTCCGGTGCATGCTGCGAGGTAGATCTTCCTCGGGGGCAGATAAACCGAGTACATGAAGGTAGAACAGACGGATCAAATCCACACCGGCATCAATCTCAGAACCCTTGAGAGTATGTCCGAGGGTGTACACTTCTTCCACCCGTGCGAGGCAAGTCTCTTTGGTGCGCAGGTACACTTTGAATCGGGCATCAGTTGGACGCACCGCATCAAATGCAATTAGCTCCAACCGCAGGATATTCTGGCTGTTGCGTTCATGCTTGTAGTGGTAGACGAAGTTGCGAATGTAGTCGAAAGCAGGCATGAGATTGAGAGGGAGCTGACCAATGACATCGGTGATGATCTCACCGGCGTGGTTCTCCTGAAGCAGGGAAATCGGGATGGGATAGAAGTAAACCTTGGGCACAAGGTGTTTGCCTTCAAGGTCAAATGAGATGGTGTTTGTCGTCATATGCTCATTTATAGCCATCTTGGAGACAATGTTTTGAGCATGTTTCGCGTCGACATGCAGGTGCTTCTTGAAGAACTCCCAAAGTTCTCCATCGACAGGGCTATTCTCGCCAGCATGGCGCAAAACGCGCGACATGACTACCTCAGGCTCATCTTGATTGAAAGGGTCCTTTGCCGTACCGGCCAAGGGCCCGATCGGCTCAGAGCCTACTCGAATCTTGGATCTCTTCAGCCCAACATTCCAGCTGAGCTCTGCGGGAGAGAAATCGTCAGAACAGAAGCTGTCGAAATGAGGCAGACGAGCGCCAGACTTCGTGATGTTTGGACGAGGGCCCAGTGACGGGATGACAAGTTGTTGGACGAACCCAGCATACTGTTCCTGAGCCTCGGCAGAGTATCCAGCACTCTGCATGAGAGACAGAAGAGGATGCGAGAGTTCTTCCCACCAGAATTGCGTGTCCTCCTGCCTAGGAGAGAAGTCTTTTGTTGACATAACCATTTTGGAGAGTGGCCGGGGTGGGTAAGAAACTTGTGAAATTAGGCTGTCGCACAACACGAATAAAGTAATGGACTCGGGATAAGAGACAGAGGTGCGTGATACAACAACCACCCGATAGCAGACCGTTAGCCTTATATACCGAGACACTCAGGACAAGGCACTCTAGACAAGGACTTGAAACATCTCCAGCCCGCCAAAATGGACGAAGCAGGCGAGATTCGACGAAACATCACGGAGCCCCGGTTGCAAATCACTCATCAAGGCTCAATTTTGCCATGCCAAAAGACAGTCGGCATCTCAGCACACCAATCCGCAGAATGTCTTACATACAATGGTTCTGAGACGTCCGAGACAGTGGAGTCGGCCGTGGCGATCTAGGCTTTCTCAGCACCTGCCCCTTTAGGTCCTAGTTTGTAAAGCAAGATAATCCAGTTGAAGATGTTTGAATTGTTGTAAGTCACACTGGTCGTATGTTTAGCTTTTCAGCCCGACTCGTGAGCCTCAAGCCCGGAGCCGGGAGCTTGAGCCGAAGGTCTCGGTTTCGTTAGAGCTGTCCGGTCGGAAGTAGCGGATACGATCACGAAGGTTTACAACGGAATCCGGGGAGCAACCGAAGCAAGAAAGACATGCACGTTTCCACCGTCATGTCTGCTAACCGTCATCTGAAAATAGCCACAATTCAACATCTGAAGGCTGTTACATCCCAATTATTGCTCCCCCATTTCTCCGCACTCGCGATTCATGTCTTATTTCAGAAGTTAAGACCGAATCTCTGGTAAAGCTACTGTTCAGTCGTTCACCCGTGCCACGAGCCGCATGTAACGGTATTTATGTACATGTAGTCCATGTGAAAGAGCCCAGAACACCATAGCTCCGCGAATTCCAGCACAATACGCATCCGGAAACCCGTTGGTTATCCATTTTCAACTTCAACTTCTTTGAGGCATTGTGCGCTGCTGTCATAGGCACACAAAATTTCCGTCATGAACTTCACCGCTCTTCCCATTCAATCTTCCCCTCAATTAGTGAGTTTGTTGAGAAACAGCTCAGCACTCGCAACCATCCTCATACTAGCCATTTTAAGCCCCTTATTGATCAGCTGGATGGCTTCAGATGGCGCGATCCCAAAGATCACAAGCTCAAAGTCTTGGTTTGCAAGTAGACAGGACTTCGCTGCGCATGGCGTCGAGATCATCGAAAAGGGATTCAAACAGGCAAAGAGCGGCGTGTTCCGAGTAACAGCTTTGGACGGTATTCCATAAATCTATGGCTGAACGTAAATTGTGCTACGCTCACCAGCTGCAGGGTCAGATTTGGTGCTCTTGGCACCCGAACATTGGTTGGCGATATGCAAGAAGAAGGACGAAGAAGTGGCGCCCGCCCGCAAAGAGGTATGTTGTGGTTAATATAATCATATCGGATGGTAAGAGCTAATGAATCAAGTTCTTCCTCTGCGATTTGCATGGTGCTCCTTTCGAAGAGCCCTATCTGTATCGTTACCTGGCTTCCCGCATGCCGGGTTTTGGCAAGTGGAGGTGTCCAGTATGAGATAATATGACAAGCTGACAATGTACCTTCAATCAAAAGATAAACACCTGGACGTCATTTCCGAGGCTTTAGACGAGGGAATCGCGAGCGTGCTTAGTGAGGGTTTCGACTACTCTCACGGTGGTAGGTGTGGCGGCTAGCCCGTGGTGCCCAGCGCGATATGACTGTGAAGTTGCTTTGCTGACAATATCACCAATATAGACAGCAGGCCTATTATCATGCAGCCGCAGATCTTACACGTCTACTCCCATGTTATATGGCGGGTCATCCTTGGCGACAACTTCAGTCCCGAGGTGGTGGATATCTTTGAAAGCTACTCAGCAACGCTCATTCCCGTTATGAAAGCTCTCAAGGCTCAGCGACCCATCATGGCTCGAGTCACCGCAGCCTTTTCAAGTGACGTTCGTAAGGTCAATGCTCAGCTGGAAGGGGCAACCGCCTTTTTCACCCCTCTTCTCGAGCAGTGTGCTAAAGGCCTGGAGCAAGGCTCGGACATGAGTTCAGTCAACAACGATTGGCTCGAAGAATTGGTTCGCATGGCACCAGAAGAAAAAAGGCGTGACTACAAGTATCTGACCAACGTCTTAATTGGCTTTGCTTTCACCTTCGTGTTTTCTCCGGGACCGTCGACGACGCAGATTGTGTACGAGTTTGCGTTCCGTCCTGACTACATTGAACTTGTGCTCGATGAGGCAAACCAAGTCTTGGGAGAACAGGCGGATAGCTGGAAATTTACGCGGGACAGTCTTCGGAGGTTGTCGTTGTTGGACAGCTTTTGCAAAGAGACACATAAACACCACCCGACGGCTGCATGTAAGTCACGGCGGGGATGGATTTGTGTAGGGACATGCTGACTGATGTGGATACCTAGCCAACCTGATGAAAAAAATCCACAAGACGCAAACGCTTCCGAATGGCGTTGTTCTCCCTGCGGGGACAATTTTCGAAGTTGTCATGACGGCAGCACATTTGTCCAACCCAGGTTTCGACAGCCCGGCCGAATGGAACGGGCGGCGATACCACGAGCTGCGGCAACAGATGCCTAATGGTATCGGCGCCAATAAGTATGACTGGGGCACAGCAACCAGAGACGATGTCAACTTTGGTTATGCCTCCCACATGTGCCCTGGTCGGTGGGCTGGATGCTCCATTGCGAAAATGTTCCTCATCAAGCTCCTGGCTAGATACGAAATTCGGCCAGAGGATGGAGCGAGTGAAAGATATCAAGATATCCACTCGGGTCAATATGTATGTCGTTCGTTTCCTAAATTCTGCCACGTCGCATTTACTGCAATGCTTATGAATATGCCATTGACTTTCAAACCTGCAGATTCTACCAAACCCAACGAAACATATCCTAGTACGACCCAGGAAGTGAAAGTTCAGCAGTCAGATCAAGACTTGCATGGAGGCTTTCCAAGAGGCAGCATGCGGTTAGAGTATGAACCGGAATACTAGGGTGAGACTGTAGGTGGTGGACCGTATTGCTTTTCTTTGCGCGAAGGCGTATGTATGGCTCGCTTTGACGGACAAGACGGATAGAATAGCAGAAACTGGCGGTGATATAAGGACAATGACCACGAGTGGGGCGATGAATAAAAATCTATGTCTTGTTTCGCGCGCAAATATGACATTGATGCAGTCCAACGCCTTGAGGATAGCGTGGCGGGAGAAAAGCGTGCGGGGTAAAGTTACATCGGATATGGATCCCGTCGGCATCCGCGGAGCCCATCCCCCTCGCAATGATCAATTCCGCCCGAGGGAGGGATGAGAACAGTTGCATCACTCTCCAGAGTCGGCCGGGCACGAGCAAAGACCACACACGAAGCAAAGAGACATTGTGCCATCGGCTCTATTTGCGCAATGGACGACGGGCAGGACACACCCACCAAAACGTCCGGCTCTCGGGCTGAGGAAGAGACGGGAACGGGACTCTCACCTGGGCGTTGGACTGAAACGGCACCTGGACCGTCAACCCCGTTGCCCGCAACCCCGACCACTGAAGAGCAGACGCCCGGAACCTTGCGTCGTCTTTTCCAGACTCCTCCACGGCGGCCTCGCCGGTCCAGAGCCGCTGCCGGGCTCGAGACCCAGGAGCCGAGCCCTCTTCGTCCCTTTGAGACGCCACCTCGCCGACCGCCAAAGAGGGCTCGTTTTTCAACTGGATTTGGCAGCCCATCAAGCCCGACTGGCTCTGGTGGCCCCTCTAGCCCAGTTGCTTCTGACGCCGAGCCTAGTCTGGCCTCCGACAGTGCGTCTACTCAGCGGGAAGGGGTTGCGCCCGAGACACGACTGGATGCGGCAGTGGAGGGAGGAGATGGTACGGATACCTAATTGCCCACCTATGGAACAGAATCCCCGACACCAACGTATTCAACCTTCAATACTCCGCCGACAAGCTTCATCGCCCAGCCGTACATGATCCTCCAGGAGAGCCGGCGCCTCATCAGCCGACGAGTTTTGCGCGCCTCGATAGTGACTAGCCCAGGCCAACGTCGGCGGAGACGCACCACCAGCTGTAACATTTTCTTTGAGCGTGGCTTGGACGTACATGCCGTCCAAATTACTCTTGATGCCCGGAGTCGCTGATAACGCCGAGGCAGACGCGGATCCCAGGCATGATGCGTTCTAGGTACACGTGGGTCAGTCCGGGTTTTTGGCAAACGCTGCGGTGCAGACAATGATGAGGTGGTAGTTAGTGTAAGGTACACACTGTAGATGCCCGCCACACATCCCGCGACGCGCAGTGTCCAAAGGCGATTTCCCTGCCATCAAAGGTAGTTCTACGGGGAGCTCGGATTGTAATTAAAGCAGCACGAAATGATGCGAACACAGCGACGGGAAGAATAAATGCCCTCCTCGACCAGCCGTCTTCACCTCTAGCCGGCCTGTCTGTCACTTCAGTCAGTCAAGGCGGCGTACCGAGATTGCCGCAGTTCACCGGCACCACGCCCGGGCCTTGCATGCATGCATGTGCCCTTGGCAATGCAGCAACGCACTCACCGGTTGACATATCTGGCTGGTAAACACCCTCCGCTGACGCGCTTCCCGCTGGGAATCTTCAGCGGTCCGACATGCGCAGTGAGCCAGAAACGTTGAGGTGCACAATGGGTGCATGCAATTAGCGAGTTCAGGGCGCTTCCCCCGGCCGGCTACAGGTGATGACCTAAGGTCGCTAGGTAAGGTACTGACTGTACTCAAGCCTCGTCTCCAAGTTCCTCCTCACCAACAACACCTGTATCCCTCGTCAAACATTCCACATTGCACCCGCTTGCCAACGTCCTCAAAAACCTGGAAACTCTCAACACTTTGTCCTCGGTGATGACCCATCGTCCCTGTAGATCCACATCAATGCCGCCGTATAGACTGGTCTCCGCCTGAGGGACGCCGTGCTCTATGATTCCATCCCCGGGAGTGCGTGTAATCCGCACCGAGGCTGGATGGAAGATGAACCGCGTAAACCTTTCCGTTCTGTCTACCATCGTTTTGGTGATGTACTCTTCACGAGAGCGAATAGACCAGGTAACGGAGTAGTATCGGCGAACTGCTGACGATGCTGGGGTTCTAGCAGAAGTGTTGTGGGCTGCTGAGGTTTCATGGCAGCTTTCTGATGCCGACGGGCCGGATATAGCGAAGAACTGATCGTAACCCGCCAGCTCGGAATGGCCCTCTTCTGTAGCTGCCATGCGTGTCAGCAGAGAAATTGGAAGTTGCGTCCCCGCCCCCCAGAAAAGCTACCTAGGGTAAAGATGAATGGATACTCACCTCCAACGAGGAAATCGGCAAGATACGCATCTGCTTCTGCCGCGCGTCGCTGTCGAGTCGTCAGACTTGGTGATGATATCTCTGGGGTCGATTGGAAAAGGCGGCGTCGAGGTGTAGAAGGTGGTCTCGAGGGTTCAAGGTTCGCCCGAGCCGAAGCAGGTGACTGGTACGGGTGAAAACGCCCAACGTCGCGACGACGATTGCTCCCGGCAGGCGTCCTCCTGCCACTCATCTTGGTTTATTTGACGATGAGTGAAGCCAAAATCTTCAGGTGCGTAGGTGTCTTGGCGACTGCCGTCGGAAGTGATTCCTTATTAACGATGACAATGCTTCTCTTCGAACGAAGTACTGCGAACTTGTTATCGCTATTTTCAAACGCTGAAAGACGGGTAGCAAATCGAATTGTTGGATTGGAAAGATGTGTAGCCGGCAGCCGCAACCGCTTTGCCAATGTGGTATTTTTGCAAGGGGTCGCGAAACCTGAGCGAAGTAAAAACTGAAAGCTCGGAGAAGCGAGTTGACACTTTGATCTCTGATGATGAAGGGAGCTGAAATGGTTGAGGTTTCGCCTCTTCAGCTGTTGTATTCGTTGTGACGTTAGGTTGACCATTTCTTGCCTGGCTGAAAGCAAAACATGCAGGCGTGGACGATTTGGGGGGATTGTTGTAGGCGGGAGAATGATAACGCCAGAACAGCCAGGGAAAAAAAAGTTCGGATCCCTACTTCGCCCTTCTGCTTTTTTTGACGTCTGATCCTGAGCACAGCTGAATTGGATCGTCCATGATTCGGAAGGAGACTCCAGTAAACGCTTACTGATTGTGAATGGCATGCTATTAAGGTGCTATTCTTGTAAAGGCTTAACCTTGTTGGGTTTCTTGCATCTATGGCATTACATGACACTGTCTGTGATTGTAGATACTGGAGTCGTAAAGCATGCTTTGTACAAGAACGTACAAGAACAACAAGGAAAAGAAAGTTGTCTATTGCTGCAAAGAAGTCACCAACGTGTCTCCAAGTCCCTTTGCTTTCAGGCTCCAAAGCTTGAGCCTCTGATTTCAGGCAATATAATGCTATGTTCTAATCCTAGAGCGTTGCGTGAAAATGGAGGAAATCTATTGGTATAATAATGCTCAACATGCTTTTGAATCAACATTGCTAGCCTATTGACTTGGAGTTTGACATCGTATTTCGCGGGCTTCCGAGTCAAAGTCTCAATATCACCACAACAGGTCGAGTGGGCCAGGTAGAAACTCGAACTTTCAGACCATCATGGCTGTCCAAAGTTTAAGCTCCAAGTAAGCTAACTCGCTCCCAAAGCAGCCTCTCAGACTGAGACGGAACGGAATCGTGGATCCGGCCAGTGCATCGAATGCCTCGTCTCCCAGATCGCCCTTTACAAGCAACTTCTCCGGACAGAATCTGTCCATACGATCCATTTCCCAAGCTCTGATACCGCGTCCTCTCGCGGCAGTCTGGCATGATGAGCTTCGGAAGCTCTCCCTGATATCAAATCCAGGTTCTGTGAAGCTCGGCCCCCTGTCCGCGATAAACACTGCAGTGCCCTTTGGAATGTGATGACCCAGGGCTGCAGTGTCTTCATTGCATTGCCAACCTTGAGCAACAGCGGTCTGTGCTAAGCGCAGCATTGACTAGACAACGGCATCTAGGTATGGAATGCTTGAACGTGTGATTTCTTCGTGGGAGGTTCTCAGCAACAGCCAAAGAATGAACTTGACGTAGATGAGCCCGAAGTCTGCTTTGGCATGCCGAATTTTCTGCGAGAAACTTGATGCCCCGACAGAGAGAAGCGCTTATTGTGCCACGGCCAGCAATGATGAAGCCCCAAGACTTTCTTAATTGTCAACTTTGGTTCAAGTGACAGGTAGATGATCGACTTACCTCGTATTTCATAGGTTGACACCAGTACACCGGCTATCTTTCTTCCTTTCTCGCCACGTTGCTCTGTCTATACACCACGAGGTTAATTGCTGACTTAACGTAGTTGTTGCGTGCATTTGTCTCTTGTGTCTGATATTCTTTGGCAGCCTTTAGTATTTGATCTTTGAGAAAGTCATCTCTCAGCCTTCTCATGTGCTGTACACTGCATGCAATGTCGGAAAAACCGCTGAAGGTCACTCCTGTGACGTTCTCTGCCATTTCCAAAGTGGCCTCAAATGCTGGACGAATTGGCGCTGGCAAAAATTGGATAAAAAGTTCTTTGACCGTAGTCTTGTGAAGCTGTTGTGTGTCTTCGTCACCCATTGTCGAAAGCTCTTACTCGGCTTGTCGAAGGACTAACAACACCAAACCCTGGATAACTTGTTGAACCTTCGTTGGCCAATATTTCCGCTCATGAGTAAACATTACTGGGCCCAGCTGCTCCACTCATTAAAGTCTTCAAGCCCATTTCGATGAAGAACGTGACCAGGGTCTGCGAGTAAAAACGTTCTGTGTAATGTACTACTTGCGACATGGTTTCAAGCATATAATTGAAGGCGAATCAATGAAATGTATCAATTTTGCTTCGCTCGCGGAGCTCTCCCTCCCTTCCCTAGTCATGCTGCGGTAGGATTCAAAAGGATGGCAAGGAATCTTGAGACTCCAACATTCATGTCAACTGCGCAGACCGGGAAACAGTCATAGATTATTTCTCACCAACACAAGCTCGCCTAGGTCCAAGAAATGTGCCAGGGAAAATGTCGATACACCGTTTGTGCAGCCAGCGCAAGACGACAAGAGCGCTATTCATGATGTTGAACCACGGATTCTGTGCGTGGGGCGTTCAGAAAAAGGAAGCGGAAATTGACGTGTTAATCCTCAGAGGTGAGTGAGTCTACATACGTTTCTAGCGCTGATCTTGTTGCTGAAAATCGATTGTGTCGTCAAATATGTCTTGGACTCTTTTTGCCGCGGTCTTGACCTCTAGGCTTCGGGGCTGAGATGAGAAGCAGGTCGTTATGATGGTAAGTCACGGGCTTCATGTCAAGCAACTGAAACTCCGAAATGCCTTTCGTTGACCAGCACATATCTGTATCGCGCTTTCCCATCCTCCATGTCCACTATTGCTTGGTTGGCATCGTTCATGGGTCTCGTCTGAATCCACGGCTTGACGTTCTGCTTCACAGCAAACTCCAGCATTTCTTGGATTTGATTCACAGAGCCAATGTTGCTGCCGCCGACCTGAATATTATTCATAATGAGTGTGAAGGCACTGATTTCGGGCAACTTCCCCCCATCAGGGGATCTGAAAAGCGCGTATCAGTTAGCCAACTGTTCCTCTTTGGACCCCCCCCCCCCCCCCCCCCCCCCAATTGCGTGCACTCAAAGTAGACTTACCCGACTTGAATGAACGATCCTCCCCATTTCAACAAGCTCAAATATTGCTGCAGAGGCATGTCGGAGTTTGAGACTGTGCAAATTACAAGGTCCAAAGTTCTCCGGCTTTTCCTGGCCCATTTCTCATCGTCAACAGTCGCGATGTACTCGTCCGCTCCGAGCGCGATTGCATCGCCCTCTTTCGTTCGTCGCCTTGAGATTGCTACCACTCGATCGGCGCCCATAGCTTTGGCAAAAAGGACTCCGAAGTGCCCTAATCCGCCAAGCCCGATAATGCCCACAGTCTTTCCGGGACCGCAGCCGTGGTTTTTGAGAGGTGCGTAGACTGTAATACCGCCACATAGCATCGGTGCCGCCGCCTCAGATGGCAGGCCATCTGGAATCTTGAATACGAAGCGGCCGTTGGTGCGGTTATAGTCCGCATAACCACCCATAGACTTCCCTTCACCATTAGGGTAGATGGAACCATAGGTGTCGACGCGTTCTCGAACACAGGCATTCTCCTCCCCACGGGAACAGTCTGTGCAATCGGTCTGGAGACAACTCCGGGCCTGAGCACCCACCCCCACGCGGTCACCAAGACGAATGTGGCGCACATTTGAGCCTACACGGACGGCTTTCCCAACAATTTCATGACCGACACAGCATGCTAAAAAGGTTAGAAGAGTATTCTATCTGCTTTTTTGAAAACGCAGAAGACTTACGATAGTCAGTCTTGACCCAGCCAGAACGGAGTGTGTGCAAGTCAGATCCGCAAATTCCACAGTGGGATATTTGAATATCGACGTCATTTTCGGTCCAAGCCTTCGGTTCAAAAGATCTCCATTCCATCTTTCCTGTCACGGAGTCCGGACCCAGGCCTAGCCATCCTTCAAAATTAATTGCCGACATCTGATTATCGTTGTAATTGTCTGTACTCCGTATTTCAGTCTGAGCAGGATGAGGGACGTGAGAATCCAGCGCCTTTTGTAGCCGAGTATGGACCGGGGACCGGGGACCGGGGGTTTGCCGACACTCGAGCCGATGTTCCTGCAGTGCGGGGTTTCTAACCATCACACACTGTTGGGACTGACAGTTGGCGCACAACTACTCACGCATCTGAAGCAAGGATCTCTTCAATTGTGGGGAACGATGGGTACTTCACAACCCATTGTAGTTCCCGAGTCCACCAAATAAGAATAGAAAAAAAGGCAATGCTGCTGTTGATTCGCTGCGATCGACGTATACTGAAGACCAACTAATCAATCCATGCAAATAGGGACTCAGTCCTGCATATGCTACTGCTGCTGCTACTGCGAATCACCACTTCCTAATAAGTAGAATGCACCACCCTTAGTATGATGTAAGGCCGACATAAAAGTGTGATTTGCAATTTTTCATTGCTTCGAGTGATGGCCAAGGCGTAGGAGCTGCTTAGAACGCAAAAGGCTGCGGCTCTGAATACCGCATAAGCCTGTCTGAGCTATTTCGATTCATAGTCTATGTTGCAGAGTACATGTATGCTGTATAGGAAGAGCCATTTGTGGGACACTAACATTTGCCTTGGATTAAGCACGTCGGCGAGTGTTGCGGATCATTTCAAGCTCTTGTATCTGCTAAGCGTTTCCTGTTGTTGCATCATCAGACGAGAAAGTACCGGCCCAGGGTAATAAACTGGACGATGTCACGATCCAGAGCTGACCCATAGAAGCCTTTACAATAATACCTAAGCTCTCGTAATGCAATTTCCCGCCTGTTTTTGAATTCTAGGATCTTTACTGCGATTGAGAGTGATGAAGTGTAAGCAAACACCAGAGTGTTTTTTCTGTGCTTTCACAAGGCTAAAGCTGTGTGAATTTCGCTGGTTGCTTTCCTACCTTGGTCATCGCTCAGAAGCGGAATGTTTGCCGAATTTGGCATCCAATTTGGTTGGTCGCACCGAAGCGAGTCTCAGAATTAGTCTCAAAGGTCATCCCTGATTCACCACAGAAGCGCGAAATCGAACAGTTTCTCCGTTCCGTGCCATGATTTCTCACGCTGCCCTTGGGGAATGTCATTCGAATGAATCGTGAGGGAGGGCTGGTGCGCGCATCATTGATAAAACTAAATCCTGAAGTCAGCAACCTTCAAGTCGACCCCTCAGTATTGACAGGGGTAATCCTTTGTTAGTCGTCCTCCGCTGGAACCTTCCCGCCGGGAAGAGAGCTATGACGAAAGACGAACATTCCGAGTGGCTCGCGAGTTAAAAGTACCGTGGCTTGGAACGCGTGTACATGCCTGCATATTGCCGGATACCATGAATTGCATGTCTAGTCTTAACACCGTCAAATCATTTCTTGTGGTAGGTTGGTTCATGAATCGTGAGCACTGTTATGATATACTTTCTAGGATAGGCTTGGATGGAAAGTTCCATTATTGTTGGAAGGCAATGCCATGACCAAACTCTGCTCATGTTAGCCAGCAAAGAGCACCGGAAAGCCGTTTCAGACCGACGTTTCCATGTGTTAAAACTGCGATGAGTTCTTCTAGAGGTTTCCTAGTGTTCTCCCACCTACCGTCAATTCGCTCGTTCATCGAAACTGAAATCCAACAACGTCCCTCATGGTGACCGGATTGTTCCGGTATCCAATTGCCTCCATCGGTCACTGGACGCGGCTGAGGCATGTCTACCATGACCCCGGAGGAGGGTTCGGCCTTCAGAGCCGAGAGTCGAGCGGATGAGGTCTACGCGATACATCTGACATTCTTCCTTCTGTCTATTATTTCCGTGTTGGCAAGATTAGCTGCGGCAAGGGTGTCGGGAAGGAGGTTTACGTGGGATGACTGGCTGGCTATATCAAGCCTGGTAGGTTCTGCTGCCCGACCACGACCTCTCGGCCCACTGTGGTCGAAACTTCACGCTGCTTTCCTATGATGGGATGACTCGAATGACTTGGACTAGAACATCTACTGACTAAAGAGTCACAGGTTTTCATTGCTGGCGTGTTCACAGGGACCATGCTTTGGCTACGGTTCGGTCTTGGCAGACACGAAGTTGTGGTTCAGGAGGAGGATCCGATGAACATTGTCTACTTCTACCAAACAATCTTCGCGAACGAGATCTTGTACCCGTTTGGACTGGCGACCGCCAGGCTATCTCTTGTGGTGTTATACCATCGAATATTTGGGCTCTTCAATGCACGGTATTACTTGTACGGCCTGATGGCCTTCATTATGGCTTGGGCAGTTTACGCTGTAAGTAACATTGTTGCATTGCTCACCAACCGTCACAGAAACACTGTTTGGCACATCAATTCGCGTGGCTGGCTAGCAACGAGTAGGAAGCCCGCTGACAAGGTTATCTCAGACGCTGCCGCTGATTCTGGCCTGCAGTCCCGTGTCAAACTTCTGGACAAACCACAAAAACTGCATCGATATTTCGAAACTCTACATCAGCATAGCGGTCGGCAGCATCGTCACCGATTTCATTCTTATAATCCTTCCGATGCCTTATGCTGCACAATTGCGGATGTCATGGTACAAGAAGATGCTTTTATTGTTGTCCTTTGTGTTTGGCGGCTTGTAAGTCCTGTCTCCGGTCCAGCGAGCGATCGTACCTTGGCTCTTCTACACAGCTTCTGATAATAGGGTCTAGCAATTGTTTTATAACAATTATCCGTCTAGTTAAAGTCACAACATTTGACTTCAAAGATCCGACTTGGGGGACCGTCGATCTTATGATCTGGACTGGTCTGGAGGCGTACTGGTATGTGTTCGAGCTCGAATTGCCAACTTGGTTGGAATCTGTTGACCGGTTGTTAAAGTGCGGTGATATGTTGCTGCCTACCGACACTCCGTCCTCTGTTCAGCTTCCATCGGTCCAGAGAACGCTCTAGGCAAAAGTCCGACAAGAACGTGAAGGACTCTGACCCAAGTACGGAAGGGACTTTAACGGTGCAAATGGCCGAGGCTCATGAACTTGATGACCAGCTGAGAAAACCACGTCCCGCCCACCGCACACTGGAGGAACAGTTTAAAGACTTTGACTTTGGCACAACAACCCTGAATGACCTACGAAGATACGGCAGAGCTTCGGACTTTGATGACTAGCAGATGATCATAGATGAAAGAGAAAACGATTCCAGTTCCAAGAACCCCTACTCAACATATTTCATAATTGCAGCACAACCCTCATCTAATGGTTCCAACTGCGCAACAGAGAACCCTTGAGTCTGATTACAACAATAAGAAGACTGTCTGACAAAATACTTGCACTCCGAGGGCATTCTGCGGGTATCACTCTTACATTCCTCTCACATTCCTCTCCCAGAACATGCTTAGTTGCTAACATTAGGGACGACAAGGGGAGAGTGCCGTATGTCGCTGACAAGGAGCGAAAGTATGGCAGCAGTCGCTGATACTCGCCTGACGTGTCGCGGTTACTTTTGAGTTGGAATCGGCTCAGACTTGCTTTGCATTGCCAAGCCGGTCACAATCCGTGGGATCCGCGGGTCTGTGGTAGTTAGAATCCATGCCAAACGACCATTCCGATTCTTCCTACCTACCTTAGGAAAGAAAATCGAAAGCTTCAGAGGAAATTCCGAAATTACGCTTGAGTAAGTAGGAAACAATATTAATACATGTGGGAACAAGGGAGATGTGGGGTGAATGAGTGATTATCTCTGTGAAATTTTGTCTCATTGTGTGATCAAACCAGAAGGGAAGTCTTTCAGATTAGACCCAAGTAGGTTTCTTTTGGAACTTCATACCATGAAAGCCCCAGGCACCAGCACACCCTGCATTGAGGTGCCGGCTTCTTCACTTCTTCCGATTTCAAGAGTTGACTGAAGCGGGGTGGTTCTTCTCGATCATATTTGGAAGGCTGAAGCGATATCTATGCAGACCCCAGACTACAGGCCCCAGCTTCTCACCAATACCTAATCTACTCCTGTCTTGTCGGCAACCCGGGTCCAATAACTTCCCTCCCGCCATTCCGCAACAGCTGACTATCGCGGTTCCTGCTGTGTTCAACACCAGAGTGACTCCGAAGACATCTCTCAAGAATAACTACGGCAAACCTGAAAGCTGACGATGGATCACGGTACCAACGACCAGTCTAAGAACAAGGACAAGGACGACCCTGTCGCATCCACCGAGGCTGTCGATGACGCTCCTCCGAGTCCTTCCTCTCAAGCATCTGACTCGACGATGCGCTCTTGTAAGGCAATCGCCCCTTCCCAGGAAAATATTCTGACATATTGACAGTGATGGCAATGGATCAAGCCACAGAGAAGCTGGTCAATCTCGCGCTCATGGTCGCTAAAGCCAGCATCGACAGCGACTTCCTGCAGGACACCGAGCCGGCTTTTGCCAGCGCCTTGGAAGTCTTCTCTAGTGCCGCTCGCACGGTCGCCATACTGGCCGGCGATCGCAAACCGAACTGAGCACCTGCAGTACGGGATGGCAAACGTCTGTCAGCAGTTGTGCAGGGTCTGCCAACCTCCGTCCAGCCGAGTGGAATGAGTCGCTTCAAGAAAACACGCTTGAAATCTGTTGGGAGTGAGTCGCACCTGCTTTTATGGCCAGTTTCCTCTACACGCGAACTGACCTGTCATAGTGACAGCTTTCCCATGAGTGCCACGCTGGCACAAGGTCTGGCAGGGGTTGTCTATGGGATAGATGACGCTAGATGCGTATTACGAACAGATCAATCGAATTGTCTTCTGCAATGAGACGCTGCGGTGCACTGCTTGGTGACCGAGTGTGGCTGCTTCTGAGCCGAGCCCTGTGAATTTTCTTGCATTGCTGTCGAGAGGCAAGAGAACAAAGTCAATCCCTTGAAAAGCCGAGATTTTGCCATTTCTAGGTAGCCGATGTCGCGTGATACTCTACAAGCTCCGCCCAACTGTGCTTCTGAATTGCCTGCCCGGCATATGTGAAGATAGGACGCACAGATGCCCTTGATTCCTCTACTTCATAAAGACCCCATGGTCATCGGCCAGTCTGGTTGAATATTGAGCTCCAGCGTGGTTTCCTCCACAACTTCCTGTAAACCGTACGTTCCAGGCTGTACGGCGGTGGCCTTCCAGTAGTCATCCATAGTGCGTGCGTCCATTTCTTGACCAACTTGGACCCTCCAATCCTCTACCTAAATGGGATTTGGAGCCACCGCTTGGTACAGCACCATGAGCTCAAGCCGGCCGTAGCGTCTCTTACGATGGCCAAGCACCACGAGAACTCGCTTCTTCGAGAGAATGGGGCTGATTGAATTGATAGCGCCATCGCGTCCTCCAGGAAATGAAGCCCAGTAGGCAGTGACCTCAGATAGGGCGATCCAACTCAGTTCCAGCTCCGTCTTCCAGCCGGTTCGGTATAGGAGGCATCCCTTGATGACGGCGTAGAGCTGAATATTATGAGTGCCGTCAGCAAAGATGATGCGATGAGAGGCGATGGAGTCGATGAAATCGACCCCTCGATTGAGAATATCCCACAAAGTTTGGGAACCTCTGCGGCCCTCGCCGACTTGATCTTGGGCTATCTTCTTTGAGAACTGGCTGTGTCATTTAAGTTGCCACTAGTATGTAACGAAATCATACCTCCATCTCTGATTCTTGTCCGAAGATCTGTCGAGGCTGCTCTGCTTCACTGTTGCTGTTGCATCGGGCTTGAATCCTTGACATGATCTCCCGTACATTGAATGTAACCATCAGACGAGTCGGTTCTTGGAATTCGGACACTGTGTTGCTAGACTCTCTGTCGCTTTCATTCGCGCTTCGAAGTCTTTCAGCTATCCAAAGTTAGCAATTGAGATACCGAGCCCGGTAGAACCTTACGTCTTGACTCCTCTGCGTTGACGTTTCTGACTGCCTGGTTCTTCCTTCGGGTGACCCATGCTTTCCTCATTTTCGCTGAGTGGTCAATTCTTCCCGGTTCTTTACAAGCCTTGGGAGACGAAACTCCCGAGTTTTGCTTTGCTCCCTCGTTGCGCGATGGCAGGCTGAACGACATTGTACGAAGTGCCTTCGTGATGACCGGTTGGGGAAGTGGGAATTTTGAAGTACGGCGTTCCAAAGCCGGCTGGCGGAAATTAATTGGCGGGCAAACTCGAGCTCGGCTTAGTAGGCGAGGTCGTGTAGGGAGAAGAAAGGCCGTTGGCTTGCCGAGGACTGGGCTTCAGGATGTTGTCAAATGCCGCTGCTCGGACCCACGGACAGAATGACGCGAACTTGGGGACTTTTGGTGACAGTTGACGGTACCGAAACGCGGTCAGCGCAGCCCCGAAGCCTGTAGATGGAGATGGGACACTTTTGTGACGACTCTGGCGTATTTCAGATCGAAGACGAAAGAGTCGATACACTACGCAGCGGCGGAAATGATCTGGAAATTGTGGGGCCAGATTCAAGCCTACCACCACCTTACACTATAGGTACCTTAGGAATCTTCAGAGACGGCAGGTGTGCTAGCGAGCAAACGGACTTAGGAACAAAAAGCAAAACAAAAATAAGGCAGCTCTGGAAGGCTTGAAGAGTGACGGCGGACTTGATCAGGGATTGATCTCTGCTGCCGCTACTTACTTCTTAAGTCAAGCCATGCCTAAAACTTCAGCTTTATGCGGAAAATAAATCGTTTACTCGTAATGTTAGCACTTTGGCAGCTGCAAAATGCTGCTCGTCGACAATCCAACCATTTATCAGGTGGCACAAAGCTGTATGTGTGTCTATTCCTCAATCCTGGCCTGGCAGTGTTGCACAACATAACTAGTGTCTGGGTCCGATTTGCTCTCGTTCCGAGACAGCCAAGACATACAGAGTCTAGCCTGATCTTCTACCATTATTACTCAAGTTTGAGCTCGCGATATCCTAAAACAGTCATGGATTACATTGGAATATGCCTTGAGCAAATGCCTTCTGAGCTGCTTGAAATTGTCCTGGACAACCTTCAACCTACGAACTTGATATTCTTTATGCGGACATGCCGAAGCCTCCGAGCACTCTCTGGATCCGTCTTGCATAGGAAAGTTCTTCTCCTCCTACATGTTGCCACTGCTTGTCCTTTGCCTCATTAATTCCAGCGGCACCGCCAGGTTGGAAGGCACAAATACCCATATCCAACAAGTAGTTCTTGCCGCGCTGAATTCGAGAAGCGGATACCTGGCAGGAAGTCCAGAAGTCTTCATCGCCGCGGAATTCTGTACAGCGGAACTGGAACCACCATCATGTTTCAACATGCAACGAAGTCAAAGAGCGAGGACCCATGTTCATCGAGCGTTTTGGAATGCCAGAATCACCCTACTTCATGCCGCAGCCATGTCTGGTGCCGACGATGTGGCCTAGTTCTTGTTGGACCATAGAGCGAATGTCAAGTCAACACTGGCGCCGCAGTGGACAGCTCTCGAGATGACTATGGATCCTTTCCCAATTTCACACCCTTTGAGTTGGCAATCGCCTACCAAAGACAAATACTGCAGTAGTTCTTCTGAAAGCCGGCACATCCAATGGTCGTGGTTGGGAACTGGCTTTGGATGGGGAGGAGTAGGAGCTGATACGCGCTGGTGCCGATATGTACTTCAAGTGGAAGTGGGACGATTACGACGCTGACCAGTCACTTGTGCGTGCGATCCATCTTCACTGGGATGAAGTAGCTGCAGTCCTCGCCTCGGAGTGGGCTGACAGCAGCTGCCTCAGGGAGTCGATTGTAAAGTAAACATGGCAACTGTGGCTCAGCCAGGGGAAGCGACGACGAGAACGACTTGATTCCATGTAGCGGTGAAGCTTTCAGTCATGTAATTATAAAGTCTATTTTGCCGTCGGCGGTGTCTTGTTGGTCAGAACTCATTTACTCTCATCCAAAGACCCCTACCCATTCCCACAGTCAAGTACCCAAGGGGACTAGCCGCTCTCGGCAAGCTCTAGCATCAAAGTGCGAGATGTCTGACGGAATGCGACGCAAGCAAACTTGAAGCAAACCTTTGTAATAATAGTAAGTAGCTGGAGATGATGGCGCCAAGCCAGGTTGCTTCGGCTTCTCAAATAGGAATGAGGATAAATTTGTTTCAGGTGAGATATGTAATCTACGGATACACTGCGGCAGTTTTTCGTGGCGAGCATACGTAATTAAGATGAGAACCACGGGCGGCTTTCAGCAGCAAGGATGTCAAAGCTAGTCGGAAGGTTGCGGAACCTCACAGGATGCCCTGGCTCTGGCCGGAGATTCGGAACTGTTCCCGTCTCGAGCCTGGCTTCGTTCGTTCGGTGAAAAAAAAAAATCATCTCCGGCGGTTGGTTCCAAGACAAGGCGCCCCGCCGTCATTGGACACCCACCCTTCCATGGCTCTGGGCCCGGAAGGAAGTGAGAGCCCCATTCGACCATCCAGGCCAACCACAAACACACAAACAGCTGCGGCGGAGCCTCAACTCCGCAAATTCTGGTGCCGCACGTCGACCGTTGGGAAATGTTGGCTGGGATCAAATCCGCCCGCAGCTCCAATGCATCTGAGTGGATGGCAACGAGACAACTTGCGGGGGTTCTCTGTTGCTGATCAGGGGTTGAGACTGGAAACTCATTTCGCTAACTTGGCAATGGAGCCGAGTGGGAATTTTTGAAAGCGGCTTCTCCCTTTCCAACGGCCAGACACGAACCTCGCAGTGGTCGCTGCGTGTTCGATCTGCAAGGGTGTTGACGGGCCGGGGCCAGAGACCGTTGCCGATCAAGCTCCCGTGGAGAAGCCGCGCTTGTTGAAAAACCTGCCAACATCATCCTCGACACTCACTACCTCCGGGAAGACTTTGGATTTGAACGACGTATCCTCGCCGAATCCCTCTCAGCAGTTGACCAGAAACATCTGTGAGACCAGACTCCGCCAAAACGTACGGAGCAGCTGCATTAACAGAATCAGCTAGCAATCCGCGAGTTCCGCCCATCATGTCCACCACCCCCGAGAACGAGGCCACGCGCGCCGAGGAGCGGTCGCGCTGCTGGACCACCAACGTCGAAGAGAACGCCGAGGATGAATCGGAACACCAGCACAGCGGAGGAGGGTTCCTGTCTGGATTATCCGGCATCACTGTCACCACCGAAATTTCTATCCAACCCGTATGTTCTCGCGATGCAACGTTGACAACAAACTCGCTGACAGGCTCGCAGCACGAAGAGACCACAGAAACAACAACACCAACAAACCCCGAGACTGGCTCAGGGACTGACGACAAGAAGACAGAAAACAGCCAGTAGCGACTAGTGAGGTTGTATGACCGTCCATGGGAGTGGCAGGACTGGGGCCCTGGGGGGACCATTGCTTTGTGCACTTGAAGCCAGGATTGCGAGGGACACATTGTGTAGCGTGCATTTTATGAGCAAGTAATCATGTCGAATTTTCCCATCATTTTCAATACTTTACCGCACAGTCAACGAGTCCCGCCGGATTGCAACCGTCCTGTCGATATCAACCACTGTCCCCCTCATGGCGCAACCTGACGTCTGGGTCCACGACCGCATCCACGATTGCCCCGGCAATATACCCACGCGCGAGCGTGACCAAGATAGGTTCGAGATAATCTACCAATTGGGGCTCATAGGTCGCCGTGGAATAATGTGGGTAGGCGACGCAGAGGTGGAAAGGCGTCTCCGCAAGGCTTTTCGGAATGCGTTCGAGGAGGGCTCCGGTAGGCCGTAGCTGCAGAGGGAGCTGCAGCTGATGCAGCAAGCCTACTGGAACAACAAGAACCTCACGAAGTCACCCGGGAAGAGGGCCAAAGAGAGCGAGGATGGTGATAACAATGACGTTTCCGATAGGCCATATAGGCCGGGCTTTGAGAAAGACTTTTGCAGTTGTTCTTATGAATCGAGCTGGACAAGAGACCACTTGTTGTCACCCCATAGTGTACGCAAAGAAATGTAAGGACCTGACGTGTTTTTAGTTTTCCGTTATGTTTGGTCTTTGCGGGCATTGGCACCTCGGCCCTCTTACCATCACGAAGGACGGCGGGAGTGACAAGTACGTACGATGGCGTAGCCGCAGATGGTGAGGAGCTTAATTGCCTTCTATGTAGCTACGTGTAAACTACTTCATGGTTCGCCGTCACAGTATTGTTGAATGCGCTCACATCTCTAAAGTACAGCTCTTTAGTCGTCTTCCCATCCAAGCCACTGAAGCCGAAAAGCTGCCTGGTCTGCCCAACTCCGGTGGTCACAGTATTGTCACCATACCGGGAGTAGTTGGCAGTTCCTTTTCTCTCTGTTTCCAGCACACTTCCGACCCAATCGCCTTCGAAGGCCTCGGCACCAGTGGGAAAGACTCCATCTCCGCTCATCTCGATCTTCAGGCCTTGGTCAAGCTGGGCCCATAGGGTCAGGTTGCCCGCCGGAAGATACTGTGTCGTTGTGTTGCAAAATAGCGGGTATGAGAAGCTAGTTTCATACTGCCTTCCCGTCAACTTTGCCGCTTCTTTCCCGGTGATCAAAAAGGTATTGATACCACCGTATCCATTCAAGTACAACCCACCCGCATTAGAGTATTCTAAGTTCTGAGACCATGTGGCCGTGCTGTTTCCCTTCTGAGTTTCTAGCGCGGAAGAGATTGCAAAATCTCTCTTGACGGAAATCGTGTAGTCCAAGGTCTGATTGAAGCCAGTCGCGTTCTGGCTCAGGCTCTGCTGAAAGCCGACCCTTGGTTCTGAAGCAGCTTTACCTAGAACGCCTGTTGTGATGCTTCCTTCGTCATCGAGCCACAAGAAGACCTTGCCGACCAGATACCAGCTGCTTTCTGTGGTGTTGGATAAGGTTGCCGTCTTCCCGTCATCATCGAGACCCATAACTATTATGCTAAAAGTGTGCTCTTTTCCGTCACATAACAGCGGCAACCAGGGACTGATGTCGATCTCGTGGTCTCGTAAGTCAAACGCATCAATGCCGACAATAGGCCTGTGCAATTGTGGCACAACGCCACCGGTGAAAATAGTTGGGTACGGCCAGTAAACACCTGCTAGCATTCCGTCGATCAGGATCTGCACTTCTCGAAACGGCGAGTATCCCGGGTACGTGCCAACGTCTGGCTGGAATGCGTTGACGGCAGATTGTGGTACGTTGCTCCACCAGAATTCGTCATTGCCTTGAGCTTTCACGTTTGCCGAAAACACAGCTCTGTTCACATTTCTGGGGAAAGTCATGGCGACACTGGCATTTTCCTCGGGATACGTCCAAAAGCTTGCGGTAACAGGGCTCTTTGAGGCGGAAACCGGCAAGATCAAGTCCGCGGGTGGTTGGTCGGTTTCTAAATCGGCTTTGAAAAATGTTGCGGTAAGGGTAGAGTTCAACAAGCCGGTGTAGATGTCGGTGATGACGTTGTCGAGCTGGAAAATCAGTGTCTGGGGTTCCTTCCACAGCGAGAGATACGGTGTGACGTCCTTCCGCCAAGTCCAGGTAATGCCATTTTGGGTGGGCTCGGCGGTGGAAGTCGAAAAGATGTTGACATTGTCTAGATACACGGTGCCCCATCGGTCGAATTGACGACCCTTGACTTCGACGGTGAAGTTGATGACGACGCGGTCGAACTCAATGTCAGGGGGCGTGTAGTCGCCGACGAATGGGGAGCCATAGCTGTTGGCGAACTGGTGGTCCATCAGAGTTATGGTGACAGACTCGCCTTCGGGATGAAGAACAGGCTGGGCAACCTGGAAGCACTCCAAAAGGGGCGTCGTGACCGGGGTGAGGGCGGCAGCGGCAGCGGTATCCATTTCGTAGGCAAGCCTCCCCATTTTGGCCAAACGATTCTCTTTGGGGGGGTTTCGGGAACCGATGAATCTGGCTTCATGCTGCGATGCGGGCTGGGCCTGCAGAACGGTGCCGTTGACTGATGCCGCCGTCGCGAGTCCGACCACAAGGGTCCTCAGCAGACGGCTCCCTGCGCATGACATGGTGAGCGAGGGTGAAGGTGATGTGGGAGTATAGTGGCTCGACTCTTGGCACAATGGAGAACCATGGACGCGCGGGGTTTATGAGGGTGTCGCGTTCGCGTGATTGACACGGCGGCTGTCCGGCACCGGCGGAGATGAAGCTCGTGAGCGCAACAATAGACGACAAGGGCAGGTGACGTTGGGCCATGATAAGGTGCCATAGCGCGACAGTTCGGGCCACATTGATTGGCTCGGCTGCGTGGGGGCCGACTCGGAGCCGCTGCAGACCGGACTGCACCTGAGGTCTGGACTCTGAGGTGCTCGCTGCGCTTTCAGCACCATTCACGGTGTTATCCGTACCTAAGCACCTAAGGTCGGGTAGTGCGCGATCGCCCGCCGATCGATCCACCGGGCTTCCGGGCCGCCAAGTCGGAGGAGGCACCCGAGATTGGGGGCTTCCTGAAGCGCCTTGCCCCATTGAACCGAGCCGATCCGAGTCCTGGCCGGCTTTAAAGAGCGCGGGACGCAAGCTGGACCGTCCTACGAATCCCTGTCCCAGATCTTGGGGCCCAGGCTTCGGAACAAAGCAGGCATGTCTCTTAACAGCCTATCCGTACAGGTCTTATCCGTACTGCATGATTGGCATGCATGGTACGGATATCTTGCTGAGATATGCGCTTGGACGGCATGAGAGGAAACCGGGCCTGGCGAGCACCTTTCGGACTTTCAAGTCAGTTGGTGCTCAACAAACCTCATGCGATTCTGGAAAGCTCACCCAACTCGCATACGTCGTGTGCCTTGGAATATTCACAGTCCATGTTCACCACAAGGGAATCCGGGCAGACCATCATTGTCCATTGCGACAGCTGCCTCTTCCTTCACTATGCGTACGTTCGTTTACCTGTCGGTCACTGGGACAATCCCTACTCGGCTCTCACGGAGGGAAACGGGGTGGGTCAATAATGAAGACGGATGCTTACAAGCGAGATTACTTGTGGATCCAACTGCACTCAGGGGCAATGTGCTCTCGACCTCCAGAACTTTTTCCTGCAGTCGTTTGCTTTGCCTTTGCAGCAGGTTCCGGCCATTGACTCTAATGGGACGTTTAGAGAACGAGCAGCTTTCCACTCGCGGACAGACCAAGAGAAGGGACAGTTTCACACCGTCTGAAGCTAACGCCGCAACCCCGCTGCACGACCTCAAGTGCTCACCCAACCGGCCCGTCTCCCGCCACGGCCCGGGCTCTAGCCCCGATGCCTCTCGGTCGCTTGTAGTTCCGGTTCCGGTTCCGGTGCCGGACTCGCCAGCGACTGGAGGTGGTCTCGCTCCGTCACCGCTGCCGGCATCCACACCGGCGCCCGCAGTGACTTCCCTAATCCCCGACCACAAAGGCTGTCCAACGTGCGCGCTTCACCAGCTCCAACGGAGACATACTTCCTTGTGGCATGCCCCCGGGGGGACACAGAGCATCATCCAGCTCGTAGTCCAACATGCTCGCCGACCGTGGGAACAGCCCACGCTCAATGACGAGATAAACATGCGTCGGGTGTGCTCGCTCGTCAACCAGTACGCAAATTGCAACGCGAGCAGGCGCATTACGTCGTTGGAGCTATGCGAAGACTGCGAGGAAAGATATCTCTTTGAGATGGACTGATTCATGCATCCGTTCGCCGTAAGTATTTGCCCAATCATTCACTTTAGGTTTGGCCGCTGATCATTGATCAACACAGAACTCCCATTGAACTCTTTCAATGGATTGGAGATTGTGTGCAACTGGTCGACTGGTCGTTCATAATGTCGTGGAGCTCTTTTGGGATTCGCCATCATCGATGATTGTCAGGGCTTAAGAAATTAGAAGACGGTCACGTTTGGTGCCGCTGAATCACGCAACTCGCTTCTTCATGCAGAGCTGCTAACTGGTCTAATCAATCATTCGAAATTTGTCGTGGATCATGTGCTCTATGGTCAAAGTGTTGGTCATCGCTATTGCGTATCGTGGCGCCTTCGTAACTTTGGTCATTTTGCTGCCCTGGATCGATCCTACTATTTTCACGAACGCAGCCCAGCTGGCACAACTATGCCGATGTTCTTCAATGACCTCAAATCCCTTAACAGAACCACAAAGAGGTGGCGTGTCCAACGATCGACGCTGATACCGGACTGAACATTTTCGTTGGGCGCCTGAATATGTCGCCAGACCACCCGAAACCTTGACACTGATCGCAGATAGGTCCATCTGCTATGTTGAGGGTAACACAACGTTGTGATTGCTCAGAGCGACTTCCTTTTTTGGTTTGTATGCAACCGGTGCAGGGATTCTTCCGCTTTAACCGCCAACCAACAGAAATCTGAGAAGGCTAGGATGCCGCAAAGCGGCGCAGTCACCCCTTCTTGAAGTCCGGATATAGAAACAGATCGGTTTTCCCTGATAACTGAACAATCATGGGCCTGCCCATTGGTTATTCAAAGCCGAGCCCCAGCTAATAAGTCGGCTGAACGGGTGGATAAGATTGCCCGGTCCGACGAACAACAACCTACCACTTGACATCCCCTCCTGCCCTCTCGTCCGCCCAGAACGCCAAACGCTGCCACCAACTCACACAGTGAGCATTGAGTTGTGAGCTGTGCCAGATCTCCACCATGCCTGCGCTTGGAAGCGAGGATGCGGCGTCAGCGAACCTAGCCAATAACCTTGTTTTCGTATCTCTTTCTCATCCTGGAGAGATAACAGCATGCGCTACCACGATCCGTTCCCACGCAGCTCGGACCGTCCATGCTCGTCGGCAGAAGTCCCTCAAGCGTCCCCGTTCTCGTCCTGAGAGCGAGAGCTCGGATGGCAAACAGCCAAGTTCGATGACCCTGGTCAAGCAGCGAGGGCCCATACCTCAGCAGTATTTTCAATCGATACTGTGGCCGAAGGAATTCGACCCTTTCGATTCGTTTCTTAGATCACTAGCTCCAAATGAGGATAAGCTGATCAGGGTTTGTGAGTGGCAGTCGCGGTACGAACTCGGGCCTGTTTCCTCTAACCTTGCGGTCTAGTCGTTCAACACCGTGTGCTGAAAGCCATGTCATATCTTCCAGATCCGAAGATGTCGTATATATCAGATCTCGATAGGTTCTGGCATTGCGTCACCCTCTACTGGGTTCAAACAGCGCTTTGGGACAGCGGAATGCTCGATAGCATGTTTCTCTTGACCTGCCGGTATATAGCCGACCGCGCTCCGGGTTGGAAGTCAGGATTCACACATCAAGCGCTGCATTACAAACGAAGGTGTCTCCGTGAGATTGAGCACTCGGAGTCGTTTACTGACCACGTCATTACAACACGAATGGCCATGGTAGCCGATGAGGTACGATTGTACCCTCCTCTCGCGTGTTTCAAAGTCTCAATATGCTGGTAACTGACACGCCTACACAAGACAATGTTTGGAACCTCGACACGGGTGGAGCGACATCTCCGAGAGGTTTGCGATCTGCTGCAGACAAGAGCCGCCAAAGAACGCAAAGGAGTTGTTGCTTTCAACAGACGCTCGGGAAATGTGTTAATCAGCTATACTCAAGGATGTGGTGGTAGAAGTCTTGGATCTGTAGGATGGAAGCTTCCAGATGCAGCTCCAGGCGATGAAGGGGAAATCGGTTTGGTGTTTTACCTTGGCAATGGGGATGCTTCAGCTGTTAATTTCTTTGCAAAATAGATCACTAGAACGCTCAAAATACAGCTCAAAGAGGAGGCTTAGTGTCAATTAATGATCGTTAATGAATCATCTCAGACTTTGGAGAACCATCAAAGCCACCTCCGCATCTTTAGTGATACAACCAGCCTCTGAGACACATATCTTTTGGTCCAAATTTTGCTTTTGAATGTCAAAAGTACCTCCAGCTCCCAATTTCCCGTGAAGCTATCGATCTAGGTGCGTGTAGCACAATCCCTTAACCCCTAACCAAGCTGACATCTTGTGCCAGATCTCAATCGAAAACGGACCGAATGATGCTGTGAGATGCTTAGCGTTCAGATCTTTTTGAACGCCAAATACTTCATCTTTCTCATTGTCTGCTTGAACTTGCTTTGCGTCGGAGTTTGTGGGGTGACCAATGGGCCAGTGTCCTCTCCATTGTCCCACGCGAGGTCCAGTGGCTGCCTCTGGCGCAAGTGCAAGCCGCGGAGACCAGAATGGCCTCGAAGTAAAAGATCTGACTCAAAGATACTGTCGTAATCTGTTTCATCATCATCAAAGATGTCCTCGTCTTTGTTGCTGTAGCGCATTCTGCAAGCCATGCTCCAGACAGCTTGGAGGAATTGAGTGACGGGCAGTGCCGGGTGAGCGAGTGCTGTGATGCTGGTCTGGTTCAGCGCCTTGGATAGCTTAATTGCCCTTGCTATGGGATTGGCAGTGTTGCCTTTTGCGCTCTTGTGTTGGTCGTTGTCGAAGTCGCTCTTATCTGGGTCCAGCGATGGAAAATCGTAGTTGGACCTGAGCATCATCAGAAGAGTTCGCAGAGCCGGATGGATTTGGGATATTTTCTCACCTTCCTGGGCATTGAATCTTCTGCTGGAAGGGATTCTCGTAGTCTCGATATGATATCAGGACGAAATCGTCATCATAGGAGTCGCAGGCGGTGATAAGGCGGACCATGTCGATGTCTTCTGAGTGATGATACGGCATAGGGATTATATCGTCGTTGGCATGTCTGCCGCCAATTGTTTTCCAGCTTGTCTTCCTAATGTTGACGGATTTGTACAATGATTGGAGTGGAATCTGAGCGAGAGTTTTGCGAGCGACCTGGAGCGAAGTGGGTGATAAGAGTGACTAAGGTAATTCCAAAATGGCAGGAGCGCGGCCACAACCCAAGTCGCTCCTTCCTCTCAAGGCAGGGTTCTTTCTCTTTCCCGGCCGGCGGTTTGGTGCAAATGTTTCTTGCCTCCTCTAGCACTGTGAGTCAAGGTGGTGGATTCTAGAGAATACGGTGCCTGCATAGGCACACTCCTCAGCAGTCTAAGAATTTTTTCTTAGTAAATATACTGCTAAAAATAACAAGGAGATTTACGAATTGCACAACATCTTTCACTGTGCTGAAGCTATTCCCACCTTCCCGCCAATCAACCACCGGGACACACAACGGACCATCTCAAGATCTTCCCCTCCCAGATATCAAACTGCACCAGTATTCCTCTCCGATTCTTTCAACTTCTGCCTAAGCATTGCAACTCATGCATACAAGCAGTCGCCGCATAACAAGCCCCCACTTTAGCCATCTTCCTGTGTTCCTTCCAGATACGTCAAAGGTCGCGGACTTCCTCCCAAAAGTTTCCCACAACCAGAAGTGTCGCTACCCAACCCCTTTGAAACGATCCAATCACATTCCTGCAAGTCACAACGCCGCCATGAAGGAGACCAGCGATGGCGTCTTCGGGAAGTGGACGAAGAGGTGGGAGGACGATGTCGAAGCAGCAGAGGCTTTTCTCCAACGTCGAAGACGTGAGCTCAAAGCAAAAATCACCGCAATTCGCCGCAAGAGGAACACTTCTCCGAAGAAACAACAAGGCAGGAAGCCGATGAGACCCGAGAAGCAGGCTGCCTCGCATGTGCCAGCTGATTCGCGTGAGATCAAAGCACTGTCGGCATTAACTTATCCCTGCAGGCACGAAAGACGCTAACTCTTCATGAAAACACCAGGCCACGCGGATACCGGTCGACACGCTCCAAGAAGCCTCCTAAGAGCTTGCTTAAGACGGTGCTGGTCGCCAAGAACCGTAAGAATATCGATCTTCTGTTAGTCAGCAGAAGGAAGCGTGCTCAGAGAGAGAATGTGGCCCAGGGCCAAGATGGACGCGCGGCAGCGAATTCTTCATAAGCGTAAGAGGAGGATATGGTAGCAGGTCACGTATGAGAAGCTGGACTGCAGGGCTGGTGACCCGGGCGTTGTTTCATGGACATATCGTCGTGCTCGAGAATCTGTTCATCTTCCGAATCGCAAGTTGAGTCAAAAGTTCCAATTTCACATAACGCCCGCAGTATGACGCTACGGGGATCCTTGAGCATTTGCATGAGGGAGACTGTTGAAATAATATAGACCAGCGTTAGGAAAGGTACCTGCGGATGTCTTTCCCTAGGTTCGCTAAGGAAGGCCGTAGTGATTTGTTTCGGTAAGTAGTTGGGCCAGTTGAAATTGGCGGCCTCTGCTACCTAGACACTCACTTATCGGTGTGGAAACCAAGCTGCAGCTTTTGATCCCACACCATTGGTTTGCTGAACTGGGTGTACAAGAAAGGTGCAGAAAAAAACAATGAAAAAAAAAAAAAGAAAAAACTTTGTTGTTCAAGAATTGGATTATTCGTCCAGCCTGCGACACACAAGACTTTTCCCACCCCCAGAAAATCAGCCCCTCTGCTCGTTGCGACACCTCAATTACTACCGTTCTTTTCCATACCATTCATAGAGTTCAGATCCATCCATAATGGCCTCTCTTGAAAATGCGACTTCGACCGGCAGCAATCTCCTCGCCAAACTCACCCCTGCGCCCACTCCGCAAAAGGACCATTCCCTGATTGAATCCGAGTCCGAGGATGAACTCGCCACCAGCCCTGTAACGCTTGATAGCCCCTCAAAATCTGCCACAAGTTGCAAGAAGCGTCGCATGACCCTTCTCGCGGTCCCCACGTCAACATCCTCAGTATCCTTGCGCCATCCGCCCACATCACCTACTTCCACTCGCGATGCGACAAGACATTTAAGCTCTGCGCTGAACTCCAGGGTTTGTACAGTCTTCGATTGACTTTCATATTTTCTTGTCACTGAACTTCTTTTAGGCCCCTGCGAACACCCCGCGCAAAGTTGCCGCGGCCAAGAAGACTCTCAATGGCAGACCTCCTTCCCAGAGTACTCCCACAAAAGATGCTTGCCCGTGGGACTACGATATTTATGACGTGATGGCAACGCCAGAAACTCCGACTCTCTCCTCTCCCGTTGCAAACTTCGAAGTTTACGATGCCATCCGAAGTCCCAGCTCCCCTATTTCGACACCGACAGCAACTGCCCAGGGCCTACTAGGCAGCGTTGCATTCACTGTCGCCGAGATCTCTACCATCATCCAAGATCTGGAAGATATAGTAGCAGAAACACTCCAGGGAGGAGATGAGAGGCTGAGAATGCATATCAGGCTGCTGAGAGAGCGTCTTAAGGAGTGAATATGACAGTCCTCTTATGAGTGGAAACAGTCGAGCTATGTGGAGCGCTTCAAGGGATTCGTCCATGGTAGGGCGAGGGCTTCTTGGTTTGGGAAAAATGTACCATGATGTCGTGGAGCTTTGAGAGGTCGTTTGCTAAGTGTACATACGCCTACGGACGCCTACGGACCTGGTAAGTCTCTAAATAATTCCCCTCAGTCAGGCATAAGGTCGTCCACAGCTGTTGCTGAACAGATTCATGCGATGTTAACAGCCGTCTTCGTCTGAGACTTGATCTTTCAATCTTGGTTTCGCAATGATGATAGTTGCCATTCGCATTCAAATATCTCATCAGTCAGCAAGAGTCAGCAATGCTTGTACGAGCCCCACGGCGACGCAATGTTTTCCCGATTAATCGCAAGCAGTTCGCCTCTTGCCGTTCCTGGGATGTTGATGATGCCAGCCGCTAAGTGAGCTAGCAGCCGTCCACGGGTAAGGTTGAAAACTCCAAGCCAGCAAATGATCTCGCGGAAGGGCGCGAAGTCTTCTTGGGTAGCGTCATTGGCTCCGCTGTGGATCATGCCAACGCGGGATCGGCAACTTCTCGCATGACCCGTAATCTCAATTTCCGGGTCACAATCGGCAAGCACCGAGTCGGCCTTGTCGTTTCAGGGCCGCCCTCCCACATACCGTTTGACGCGCCACATACCGTGGCCCACGGACGCGGGACCGACCCCTTTTGGCGGTGATTCCGTTCTTCAGGTCCCACAACGGCGGAGACGGGGGTCCGCGGGTCTCGTCGCCGTTCCCCGGTATTCGAACATTCTGGCGTCTTTCTACGCATGGTACAACACTAAATTTAGTCTATTTGGCTTAGCTTGGCCAGGACTTTCTAGGCTTTGACCCGTTCTAGCCCTATAAACAAACAAAAATCGGAGATAAGACCAAAAGAGGAAACTCCATCGCCGTCGAGCATAATGTAAGGATAGAGCTGAAGTCTATCCGCACGTTCACATGGTGCTCTCACGACGATCCAAGTACGGCGTGCCGGATCTGAGAAAGAATGAGAGTTAAGTCTACTTCATTCGATCATGTCTAACCGAGAGAGGGCAGCAGACTGCTTGACCCCTTTGTACCCCACGATTCCCGAACATCCCAAACATGCCCACCTTGTCATGACATGGTACCACCAAATGCGGCTATGTTGCCACCATGCCACCATAGCCTCTAGAAATCGTTGGTACGAAGTAGCTTAGGAGATTTTGGCATGTCAGCCGCATGAACCGCCAGTATTCGGCTGACTGGACCCTGATTCGCATCATAGGTGCATGTCATTTTGACGTCCGCTCTGTCGTCCGCTCTGTGGAAGCTATTTTCAACAAGTCACTATTGGGCAGGTCTCCGTCACGCCGTTGCTGCACTAAACATTATCAAAAATTGTCTCTAGCATGGACCTCTTCGTGCAGGAACATTGATGCCAGCATCGGGAAACGTCCAGCCGGGTTCGAACTTGTGGACCAGCCTCCGTACATGACTGACCCATGCCCACTCCATACGTGTCCAAGGTCAACCGAGTTAGCCCTGAGCCCTACATGAGGCTCAGTCAACATTACCATCTTTTGACCCCCTCTTGTGGTCTCATTCGACCCGGTGATCCCCAGCCATGGAATTGAAATAGAATAGGGAGTCTAGTGGGTCAATGGAACTTCACGACTATGGGTCGAATCATTCGTGTTTCTTCGGAGAGAGAGAGACGGCCATGCGTCGGCGGCTGAAGCAATTCAATCAGATGTTCGCGAGTCAATAGATCAGTGATTTCACGTAGCCCGCAAAATGAGGATTGCATACAAATAGAGAAGCTTGCCGCCAACTTGATAGCATCTTCTTCACCTCGCTCACCCACTCACATTCATTCATCAATTAATACTCCCAGCTCGTGCATTCACTCCACGTCTTCACTCCCTTTTCAGACCTCTAATCCTTAATCGGTTATTTCAATACCACAAAAATGCAGTTCTCTACTCTCTTCCTTGCGGTTGTCGCTTGCACCACTGGGTGAGTCACTACGCTGAGCTGGAGCCACAAGCCACACATTTACCGATATGGAATAAAAAGCGCCGTTGCAAACCTTCACACTCAAGCTTGGTGCGTCACCAACGGTCTCCAGGACAACGACCCCAAGGTATGGACGCACCCTCTGAGTGAGATTGTGTTGAGACTAACGAATTACAGAACTCCGACGCCACTCAGGCTGCCTGCGCCCAGTACAAGCAACGGCACACCGGCAATGAGCAGTGGGACATCTGCCCTGACTGCGAGATCGTGAGAAATGTCACCCAAACACGTCCAATAACACTCCAGCTAACGTGGTCCAACAGGGTGTCAAGGACAAGGACGTCCAGGTCTGCAACTCAGCTGCCAAGCACATTGGCGGTGACGAGTGGGAGGAGTACTGCATCCAATTCGGAGCTGAGAAGGGCAAGGCCAACTAAATCTTTCACTCAAAAGAACAAATCATGAAGCCAGGAATACTTTCTTGAAGGGAGGAGGGGCTTTCGATAGGGGTTGTGACCCACATTACCTGAAGAATAGATGAATGATGATGGGTTACAAAATGATGTGGACTCTGGCGATGAAACGGCGGCATAAGAAAGGGCCATCCAGTTGACGGATGCCTAATGTCTGCTCGTTTTAACCGGCCAAGACAACACTGAGTACCGAGGCCGATTGTGAACACCTAAACGAGTCAACGATCTATGTGAAATCTTGGCACTCCAGGGATCGGATGATTAACTGATGCATACCGCGTGGTACGTAGCTGAGCCATTGAGATATGTAATCTTGGCTATCAGAGAACGAAAAATAGCCAAATAAGGGCGAGAAGCGACATGTCATTTCCAGTGGAGAGCGCAGCCCCAAACCAGTCTCAGGCCTCTCATGGCTGAGATAAGACTGATGAGGGACTAGACTGAGACACAAACCGGCCTTTAGGCAACGAGGCGGGGCTCTGCGACATGCCTATTCTGAGCACTATTGCTTTTGATCACGAAAAAGAGTGCGGAGCTGAAAGCATGGGCAAGCCTCTGAAAGAGGGTCTTTTGTTCGAAGCGTTTGTGATGGAACCGGGGTCAAGATGACCTAGGAAGCATCGCTGTAGCTGTGTAGACTCCCTCTTTTCTCTTTTCTCTTTCTCTATTGTCTTATGCTGCTGTTTGAGATACGAGTCTGTATTGTTTACGCCTGTTGATCCATTCGAGCAACGATAATTCAAGGCTTAAGCCCGCAAAACTACCCAGAAATATGCTCTTGCAAAGCCTTCGTTCAGAATGGAGATGACTGGTGTCAAAATAGTCACATTTGGAGCGATAATATCACAAGTTTCCATTCAGATGGGGAGAATCCTTGATGATATGCCATGAAATGACTGTTGTTGTTGTTGTTGTTGTCGTTGTTGTTCTATTTTTCGACCAAATGACTGGCGCAGCTTGGGGACATGAATATTGAGTAAACGCAATGCATCAAGAAAGCCCCTTGACTGAAATTAAAGGGCCAAAAGATCGGAAGAAAGCGACTGCCTGGCTTTATTGACCCAAGCAAGTATTGCTTTATCAGGCTGTGAGTTTCTCTTTCACAGCTATTATCATTCTATACAGTTGCTAGAATATCAGCGACGCTCAAGTGGTTCGGTAGAAGGGTGCAACATCATAGAAAGTGCCAAAGGGGGGCTGGGGGGAGAGGCGTAGCTAGTAGCCGGTAAACATATTCACCAGCCTCAACCTGTGGCTTTTTGAGTGACGGTTACCCTGGTGATGAAAGTTATCAAGACTCATGACCAACTAGAATGGCTTCGTACAGGCCACTGCCAATGTAGGTGGGATTGTGACGTTGTCTTTTCTCCAGCCGAACATATCCATCAGGACTGGAAAGACCACTGCTGTAACAATTTGGATGAGTAAAACTGTGTTGATGACACGGCACCATATCAATGGCCAGGCTTAAAAAGTCTTGGCTGTCTCTCGTCAAAACATCCTAAGGTGATAAGAATTACAAGGTAATCAGCTCGCAGGTCCGGCAGGCATAAGATTGTTACCGCGGCAGGCTGTAAGCCGGGAATAGCTGCTGGTAGGCTGCTGAACCTAACTTATGCTTTGATCAAGGCACCACGCACTGATTACTGGCGTTCTTTTGGCGGATCCGGGGTCTCAGCGCCAGATACCGGAGAGGGGGTTGGAGGTCTCAGCGGTGTGTCTCAAGCCTCGGCCATCGATTATTACCGGACAGCGCGACAGCCAAGCACCGCCTGCAAGGGTGGTTGGAGTGTCACATGTCGTGTAACCTCAACCCATCCCTCCGGCTGGCTCCTCCCAGTCCTTCGGTAGGGCAGTGGGCAGCTGCTTATGTTTGCTGATCTTCTGTTCTCGCCGAAAGTAGCGAGCAAGACTGCTTCAATTTGACCGCATCGCCGAAACTTCCCACTTCGTCATGTTGAAACATACACATTTCTCATCCATAGTCCCTCATTCTGCAGGAGCGATTTGGTTGCCGTTTGACTGGTTGAAAAGTTAGCTTGCGGAGCTGGGTCCGGTAGGTTTAATGCTGTAAGACATGACTCAAAAATAGTCACGTTTAACCGAGCGAGAAAAGAGACTCTTCAGCTACATTGTCGCTTGAACAGGGAGGAAGAGACAACAAATCGACCGATGAAATCAATTTCAAAGCCTCGTTCTTATTATTACATCGCGGGTGGCCCATTTTAGCTCGATAACTCGGGCTCGCATTCGTGCATCTTGTCAATACGAGGATTTTCATTGCTCTTGTTGGCCTTCATAAAACCTCGCCATTCACCTGCAGCTTCCAACGAGTGTTTTATTCCTCACGCCTTCACTCGCTCCCCAACACACCCAAGACTGAGCCGCATCGTCGCCAAGGTACCGATCTTGCCCTCGGACCCTCTTCAGTAAAAGCCCCAGATTTTACTAATAATTTGTCAACGTCATTACCCCCAAACGACATGTCGAGCCCGGCGCATGATCACTACGATCACTACGATCACTACGATCACCACGAGGAAAGCAGCCCGTCGAGTCCCTCATGGTGGGAAACGGTCTTGAACTCAAATGAAGCCGGCCAGGGAGATCGTCAGGAACAAGGCGCATCGTGTAGTCCATCCAGCTATGCCAGCGGTGGCAGCGGCCTTAGCGATTACTTCACACCCACCGAAACCATCCACAGCCAACCACAGGAGCCAACGTTAGATCTCAACATCAAACAAGCTACCAAAGCCCAACTTGAATGGTTTCTAACTACCCATTGGGGCCAAAATGACTGGCTACCCATTCGATGGCAAGATTCCTCAAGTACATGCAGGACAGTTCTGGCTCAGTTGGCATTGTCAACCAAACTATGGCTGCGTCACCAACCGCTCATACCGTTGCCTTGGCTTTGGTACGAACATTCGGATCAGAATTTGTGCGGTGCCTTTGTACGTGCCATCCACCAACGCACATCTGGGACGGTTCCTCTGCTTACAGCCGACAATGCGAAACGTGCTGTCCAGCTTTTGAGGTCCCAGTTTTGGCACAAGAAGAAGATCAATCCATCTGAAAGACGATATCTGGAGGATCAGGAGGGTTCTGGCGGCACATATACCATGACGAGTACAGCTGCTGACGGCTGCACACATGACCAGTCTGACTGGTGCCAAGAAAACTGTCATACATACTTATGATGGTTGGGAGAAGGATATCACAGTAGCGAATTTGTTCATTCAGATCGAGTCAGACCAGATGATTCCAAATATATAGGAGATCAACCTGAATCGTAGGCTTTAATTTGGTCAGCAACGGAATGCTCACAATATTTCAAGACCACAAGCTCACAGAGACCTCTGTCGTTCTGGTGTGTTATAAAACGAGGTCATTATCATCCTTCTGATTCCAGTTCTTCCTGCCGCTTTTGACATCTATCTTAGGCTGTGGTGAATCTTCAAGATTCGGCGCCAATTTCCAGAGGCCTTCTATCCAGGCGGATAGGGCGATAGAGGCGACGATAGATGAGATCAGGACCAGAATGATGAGTATAATAGGGCCGGTGTAACGAAACTGTAGTCAATAGATAGTACTTCATCCCTTGGCTAGCAGGACAACAAATCCTTGTTTCAAAGCAAGTCTGCAACGTCTTTTCCACCCGCTTCCATCAAGTAAACATCGCGTTCATGTTCCTCCACAACGACCCTGCCTTCCTTGATCTTGAACAGATAATTCAGCACTCTTTCGATCCATTCACGGGCCACCTTTCCCCATTTAACCATGTCGTTGGCGTTCATTCTGGGACCGTTCAGATGGGTTCTCAAGATTTCGAGAAAACCACGGTAGTTTTCGGAGGCGGTGAAATCGTTGTAGGACGTGGCCGCGTAGAGGTCGTCGGTGAGGCCTGCAGCTTCAGCTTGAGGGCCATACTTCCGCCGCATGTGTCGAGCCCACCTGGCGTTCTCAAGATCCTCGCATAATTCGACAGATGACGATTTGCCGTTTCGCTTTTCAATTTGCGCAGCAAGTGCGGCGTCGTTGATGCGTGTGACGGTGGGAATGCGGCGCCATTTCTGTACGAACTGGCGAGAGATAGTGTCCATGTTGCCTGCCGTTGTTAGGTGTCGCTGTTGCAAATCAAGTGATGCGGGCGGACGGACATACCTTTTCGGTGATCGCTTCAACTCTAAGTCTTCTGGGGTTTTCCGAGCGCAGGGTAGTTGTAAATTTTCTGCAATTTATTCGGCAGAGATGGTAGCATCTTGATGTTGGTTGAATGATCCATGTGAGTTTGTTTGAACGTGATGCAGACCAGAGAGCGGTACGGCCTGGGCTTGGAAGCAGGTCCAGCAACTTTCCTTTGGGCAGGACCAGATTATCTCAGCCCAGCACCTTCCTGACAGTTTGGCAAATCCGTGAAGGAGCCACCCTACGTTTTGGGAAAGCTAGCGACACTGCTGGAAACTGCTCGAGATCTGGTTCACACCCTACTGGTACGAACGATTATTTTCCACGAGCATCCTCGCATTTGATTCAGCGCAAATACACCTCTCTGTGATGTCCAACATGACCGATGATATCCCCCAAATTAGCGAAGTCTCCTTTTCTGCCATCATCCTTGCAGGAGACCAAACGATGAGAATCCCAACAGTCCGCTACGAAAACAACAACAACCCAATCCGAATCTATCAATGTCTGTGACTCGTTGAACCTACGCGAGTTCACGTTGAACGTATTTCCTGAGAGGCAGCAGATATCGGCAAAATTTGCAATGACAGGCATGGAGGAAATCGAAGCACGAAAGAAAGAGTTCCAAGCTACGAGAGAGTCACTCGAAAAGATCCGGATTGCAAAGGTGGTCGGATCATTAGTCGAAGACGAAGGCGTACAACAAGGTGTAGCCATCAAAGTCAACGACGTCACGCGTGTCTCTGGGGCCGCACCCGTTGCTGTTACCAATGATGACGATATTGACGACGACGCCTCGATGCCACAAGTTCCTCGGCGCAGGTCAAGATCTCATATGAAGAAGAGGACAACTCCACGGCCTGAGTCGAATAGCTCCAGCTCCGCAGCCCCGATGAAGAGAATCGCTGTTGCCAAGTCCGAATCGACCCCAAGCCGCGTCTTGCGCTCCAAGTACACCCTGGAGCGTATCACAGCTGCTACCGCCATGTCTCAAGCACATCATCGTGTCTTCTCGATGAATATAGGTAGCCCTGCACGGTCGCCCGACGTTAACAAGAAATCAAAGGCCAACAAGGCCGGGGTGGATGCTGCCATGCATGTTCTGCGAAATGGCAAGATCACTGGTCTGCGTCCCACAGTTTCCAAGAGGCAATGCCACGGGAATTCTGAACCCGAATCTACCACCAAGACCACAAAGATTCTAGCGGGAGGTAAGGGGGAAGGAGGCACGCCGAACATCCACAGCAAACCGTCGTTCTTGGCGAGCCACGGGCCCAACCGCATTGGTGAGCGTGGATGGACCTGAATTGGGAGATTACTGAATGGAGACAGAGCGTTTAAGAGGGCATGGACTAAATTACTTTGAACGTTGGACTCCCAAATGGACGAGATTACAATTTTGAGGAAAGGAACACCCGCCTCCTGAATAAAAGAAAAGGCGCCAATGAATGAGTTTTCTACGTCATTTAGTGACACCAAGTGCGAGGGAGTATTGTCATCCATGATTCCCTGATCAATTTTGAAGTATCGGAAATTTCCTTCATGGCATGTTAATGTGAGTACGTGCTCTCGCCTAGGGACTGGAAACCCATCGATATGGAGCGGAGAGAAACCATCTAAACCGTGATCACTTCCATTCCACCCCATTCAAGAGCTCGAAAAGTGCCTTCATCCTTCATTCCTGCCACATTAATACCGATTATAGCAGACCAGTCAATGGCCTCTAGCTCCGCCAGAGTCTTCTGCCCGAGAGTTTGTTTGAATGCCCCGCCGAAGATGAGAAAGACGCGAGCAATTGTGTCAGGCCGCGGCTCAATCTCCAGATGAGCAACCTTCTGAAAGTTGGATTGCGGCACAAAGTCGAACGCAATATCTTGACCCCTGTCGCGGATTCTCATGAACTTGGGTAGCCAGTACACAATAAACTCGGTGCGCATAGCTGGTGTCAATGTCAGGGTCTGCAGGACCTTGTCGAGGTAAGGGAGAAAGTCGTCGAAGGACAAGGTGAGAGCGGCTGGGCCATTAAGGCAAAGGAGTGGGCTTTGAGGGTTGAAAGGATAGTCGGATGAAGCCTCCGGAGCGATGCAGCCGTCTGCGATGGCCTCGGCTTCCCAAAAGAGGTAGCTGCACTCCAACTTGGTCCCTGAAGCTCCTAAAGTCTCGAGTGTGCCGTCCGGGTATACAGAGACTTGCCACTTGGCGCGGGACTGGCCAGAAACAATCGCGGGCTCGATGATCGGATAGAGAGTAGAGAATTCCCAGTGCTGAGTGAGGGTGACGTCTACGGAAACAGCGGAGAGTTTTGTCGGAGACATGAGGTAAATGGCAGGCTTGCCCCCGCAAAGTCTAGTGCGGCAAAAAATGGAGGAGTCGTTCTTGACTGAGTAGGAGGCCACCGTCCGAGTATCCTCCATGCAAACGCCCTGGAAGATGAGGCGTTGGGCCTCGGGAGGCACGCCCTCTCTTTCATAGAACAGCTTTTTGAGCTCCGCGACCGTAGCCGAGGCTACGGTCTCTACGGAGGTGATCTTGCCAGTTACTAACGAAGCTATGTAAGCGTGTGACAAACCAAGAGATCGGGTGGATAAGGAGGACAAAGTTACTCGTTTTGACGTGAACGACGAAGCTAGAGGTTGGCTGAGGGGCTTTCCCAGTTTTCGTCCGCTTTCTCTTTGGCTCAGGATCCGCAGAACCCTGTGAATGCAGTTTGGAGAAGAGAAGGACGCTTTGGTCGGGGATGGCGTGGTAGGCAGTAGGATCAAGCTCGACCTTTTCGTCCAGGAAGGGGGGAGTGAATTGAACAAGCAAGTCGGCATCTCCAAGATTGAACTCTGCACGCGCCTTCTGGATGAGCGACTCATACGAGTCGGGAAGTCCGATGAGGCGGCGACGATTATCAAAAACGATGATTACCACAGACATGATGAGGCTTGGTAGTCGGCGTGGTCGTAGAAGAATATTCGGCAGTGTCGACGGCGACAAATCCAGACTGCTGACGAGAAGGAGAACGGTAGTGAGGAGGGAGACTTGCGATGGGGAGATCCAAATTGATGCCAAGCCCTTGTCGTTGAGATGGGCGTCCAGGGGAGAAATTTCAGTTGTTCGGTAGAAGTTGAAGTGAGGAAGTCCTGTGTCGGGCGAAACGACTAAGAGAGGGCCAACTGTCATCTAAGGTTCAAGGCAGGAAGGCCCTACGCAGGCCGAGTGTGTTCCGGAAGTAGCCACCTGCCCATTTTGCTGAGCATGGAATCATGAGTAGAAGCAATCATAACAATGGAGACGATAACGGCAGCGACGACAATAAACGTTTAAACCATCTACTTTCCATCTTTAGCTACGTCCTTTGACAGTGAGGTTGTCATTGAACGCACCACGGTCATATGCTGGGAAAAGGCGCGAATGATCAATGCTCTAGGCAAAACAATATCAGGTAATTGTCAAGATTCTATTTTGTTGCCTGGAAAACCTTTCAGTGCCGTGGAAAAATTAGCACTGCGAAGCAGAGATCCCTGTTCATCCCTGAAAGAAGACACTTCGCCGCCCAGAAACCAACAACAAAGGTTCTAAAGAATGATGGTTCGTGCCATCGCCGTCTTCCCAAAAGACACCCTTCGTTCATCTGGGCGGTTCGTAATCCAAACTTTCTGCCCGAATGTTCCGCCGGAGTTCAATCAATCGTCAAGGCTGACCATGCTGGTGGTGGTAGAATCAACATCGCAGCCAGAAAACAACTCCTGCAGCAACTTCTTGCCGCGCCCAATGAGCAAGTCGTTGATCGGGCCGTTGCGAACCAGGAATGTAACAGCGGCATAGTCGCGGCTCGTGGTAGTCGTGGTCTTCTCGTCTCTGTGGATGGCTGGAACTTGTAGGCGGGTTTGGGTTGCAGAAGCAGGTCTGAATGTACTGATTGTTGCAGATTGGCGATCGAATGCGGAGGCTCGGGGACGTATCTGGGCGGTGGTCTGACGCGAAGTTGTTGTATTGTAACCGTTTGCCTGGGACTGGACACCGGCAACCTCGTCATCATCGATATCGAGCGCAACTACCGATTCGTCTGACGAGGAGTTGGATAAATCGTTCTCATTGTTGGTGGAAGCGTATGATCCATCGGAGCTATCTATGTTCGGAAATCACGTCAATCGTTATTACCCAAAAAATAGGCGAACAGGCATACCGTCGCCAGTGGGATGATAGCGAGCAGCTGTCTTGCTCTTCCGCACGGGATGTGACGCTTGAGTGGGAATTTGAGGAGCCGATGCAGGGCGCGCGTAGGGAGTCATTCGGTGAGATTTTCCGGATTTGGGAGCCTTCCTGGCCCGGAGCCTAACCTTCTTGCCCGGGTCGTGGGGCTGGAGCTTGTCATGTTGCTTGTGGCGAGACATCGTGCGAGCCAAGCACGACCAATCTGATGCGAGTCGTGGGGTTTGCTTGGGAAGGAGCAATGTGTGGAGCCAGTTGAGGTTGAGAAGACCTAAGTAGTGGTAAGTGTCCGACTTCCGGTCGAGTTCTGTGGGCTTTGAGTGACGAATTCCAGGTTGGGAAGTTGCTAGACGGGGCAAAAGTAGAATGCGAAAGAACGAGGTAATGAGATGCCTGCCTGGGAAGGTGTCTGCCTTCCGGAACGGGAGGGGGGTAGGTTCCCTCCTTCAACATTTTCAACCACTCCTTCCTTGTAGTTCTCTTTCTGAATTCCCTGCAACACGTATTCCAGGCAGCCGCCGGAGTATCAACATGAAGATACAATGCTCTTTCTCGAATGAGGTCGAGTTTTCCTGGTGGCGTCGCGATCTGTGTTTCAATCCAGCGAGCGACTGGTTTCGGCCGCCATTGTTGATTGCTTTCTCGGGTGTCTTAATTCTTCAGTCGCTTGTCCTCGGTCGTCCAATGCTTTATCTGTCTCTATTCGTCTCATCAGACCACTTTTTATTTTTATGTTTATCCATCACGCCAAATTTGACTGGGAAAGAAATGACATTAAGTTGACTACTGTGTGCAGCTCCTTTGAACAATGGCGTCATGCTTGACTTTGCATTGCAACTGCTATTAAAACTGGGCAGAACACATCTGGATTTCCGCCTGGTAACAACAGACCGCTGTGCTGTGTTGAATTCCGTATTGAACCCGTTTCCTGAAAGAGCTTCATCGTTGATCGATGTGTGTCTCATCATACTCTGGTCCTTGAGTCTTCCGCCTTTCCCAGCGCTCCGCTGTTTCCATTGACCGAGTTATGGGCGTTGTCTTCGTCGTCGTCGTCGTCGTCGTCGTCGTCGTTGGCGTCATCGTCCTCCTCATCGGCTCTTAGCCCAGGCCGTTCTTCCTCTGTAATTTCAAGTCTCCGCCGGCCGGGGCTCCGTGGTGACCCGCCAGGGCCGTCCGTACCTGTCTCCACCCGGACCTCGGCAATAGGACGCGGAGTCCGGGATGTGGGCGAACTTCAGCGGGCGGAACCCGTGAAATCCGAGATGGGATCAGAGCCGCGGAAATAGTCGATGGCTGTCAGAAGCCCCCAGATGAGTCTCCTCTTTTTGATTGTGATGTGGCACCTTTGCACATTGAACAGTTTTAGGTCGGCAAAAACTTTTGCGAGTCGCTCTCCTGTTCAGAAAAGCTCTGGGGGAAGGCAGCGATGCCGGCTACAATGGCGATTGCCATGAAGCAAAGGCTGATGAAGACCCAGATAAGACCCCAGCATCGAGATGAGCCGCCGTATCGCTGAGCAAAGACGCTTGCATCCGAGCTGTTGACTTTTCGCATGATGAGGTCGTCGCAGATATCCCAAGCTGAGTAAAGAGCCGACATGACTCCAAGGAAAAGCTATTGCCGCGTTAGCTTCTAGGAGTTTAGTCCGGGAGGTCGGGCACTACTCACGACAACGAATCTCAAAGCTTGAGCATGGGAAATGAACCAAGCAGCAACAAGCAACCCGACAGCGAGAAGAACCGTCAGAATGGTGAGCCAGTCTCTTTTTCCCCACCAAAGAGTGAGGAGGAAACAGACCCCGAGGACCATGGACGCGATCTTGGATGCGTTGATGTTGAAGCCGCAAAAGATGAGCAGACCTCCGATGAGCGATGAACCCAGATAACCAGCCGGCAAAGTAATAGCTTGAACACCTCTGAATAAAAATAGTCAGCGAACCGTTCGGATGAAGAGAGCAGCGTGTTCGTGCAGGCCCTGCCGTCCATTCCGGTCATGGTTGGTCGGGGTGTCATGAACACTACATAAATTACATCGCCAGCAACACAAAACTCATAATAACTGGAATAAAACGTGCCCTTTCATGAGAGTCGCTCCTCCTCTAATTGTTTTATCAGTAAAATGATACTTCATGAATATTTTGATGATGCCTACTCGTTGGGATCGAGGGTGATCGATACAACACGACCACCGGTACAACACGCGGTGATGGCGTGGCCGAACTCGTGAAACGCTACCGTAAGCATCTTGAAAGGCCAAAGAATATTTCGAAGATACGGAACGTTCCAAAGAATGGCAATGGCGACGACGTATGCTGCGATGACACCAAGGGTGACACCCTGCGTTGAGTTGACACTCAAGTCACGGCGAGCCAGCGCATGGTGGGTCGCGCGCGCGATTTCTGGCGCAGCTACAATGGCAGCCCTTTTCCAAGCCATACTAGCGACATTACTGGCGCGAGCAAGCGTTTGTCGCGCCGTTGTTGGGTGAATTGGCGCCATGATGGGTGAGTCGACGAATTGTGGTGAGAAAGCGAGCGTGGGTTTGTGCGCGAGAGGGTGTTGTAGCGACCGAATAGCAGCGATTGGCGGGCCAAGTGCTGAATGAGAGCAAACAGGGGAAAAAAAAGCTCCTCAGCAAGTTCTTCTGGAGGGACCGAATGACTTTTTAAAACAAGCGATCGTCAAAGCAATGCACAGGCAAAAATACGTAAACAAGCATTACGCGGCGGACGCGGGCTGGGCTGAGGCTGGGCTGCATTCCCCCCGTAATCAGCCCCTGTTTCTCCCCAGGCCCCTTTTTTTTCCTTGTTGGCGACCTGAGTGCGCTGCACTGACGCTGCTGTCGCCTTACGAAGAAATGTGAAGGTTTGGCAGATGAACGGCCCCACCCCGGCTTCGGGCACTGGGCCTGCACTGCCACTATGCGACATGTGCCGACGCTGTGCTGAGTGGCTGTAGCTGCCCACGGCGGCGGCGTTGGCCGGCTTGGGTCTTGGGGATCGGGTGAACTTGCCGGCTATTTTTAGGGAAGGCTTGGCCCAGCGTGACGAAGCCAGTGGGAGTGGCTAGTGCGTGGCTCTGTGGCTTGCCGGGCATCTTACATTACCTACCTAGGTAGGTCAAGGTCAATGACATAAGCAATGATTAGATAAGCCCACTGACCTGATGTGCGCAGCAACGGACGTGGGGACGTGCACCTGCCTCATGCAGTTGGGCGTTTTAGCTTCCAGAGTTTCACCCAACGGAAAGCTGACGTCTCTCTGCTCCTCACCCAACGTGTTGAGTAAGGTCACGTCCTCACACCTCAATTACCTAAAGCGAGTACATCCTCAAGAGACAAAGTAGTATGGCTGGTCAAGTACCTTTTCCGAGACTGGCCGCGGGACGCGGGACGACCAATGGCCCGTCACCCGGCACCCAAGCTCCCGAAGCTCCCAACTATTCATCCGCTCCGTCATTTGGATCAGTCTCTGAAGGCACTTATTAAGTTAAATCTGAATCGGTGTTGCAAATAACCCATTGATATCACACGCAATCCAATTCCCTCATTGTTCCATATCCATTCGACCTTTGCTCCCAACATGGCCGCCGCCGTAGACAGCTCTACCACGCCGCTCAGCCAGCAATATGACACCCCGCTCGGTTTGGCTCACTCCACGATGCAGGCGCTGAAGGACAGGATCAAGCTACACTATGATCTTGCGAGTGATTATTATCTGAGCCTCTGGTACGCTTCCCTCCGTGCGAAACTATTCTGAAGGTTATGCTTCGTCTTGGCCCTGAATTTGGCCTTGAGCGCAGAACAAGAGATGGAGAGTTCAACCTCTCGTCCGAACATGAGTCCGCTCCACAGCCAGATGCCCGTGTGGCACAGCAGCTTTCCTCAGCGACTCTCGGAACCAACACATGACTTTGAGGTGAGCTCTAGCTAACATTGCCTGTTCCCAGGGGCGAGCACATCCACCACGGCTACTGGGAGAACGATTCTCAGACCAAGGAGGAAGCTCAGGTCAATCTCATTCAGCTGCTCCTCAGAATCTCCAAAGTAGGTGATAACAGCACAGTTCTGGATGTCGGGTGCGGCATCGGCGGCACCTCCCGATATCTTGCATCGACACTAGGGTGCACTGTGACCGGCATCACCATCTCGACCAAGCAAGTCGAGATCGCAAATCGACTGACCAAGGCTGAGGCGGCGAAAGACCAAGAGAAGAACGAGGTGGAGCCCGACGCTCATGGCTTCGTCAAGCTTGGTCGAGGCAAGCTACGCTTCATCGAGCTTGACGCGGAGAAGATGGGTGACTTTTTCGCCGGGCTGGGCGGCTCATTCGACGCCGTATGGATCAGCGAGGCTCTCAGCCATTTCCCCAACAAGGCGCTTTTCTTCGAGAACACTTTCAAAGTTCTGAGACCTGGTGGCAAGCTGGCGTTGGCGGACTGGTTCAAAGCCGAGAACTTGAGCGAGACAGATTTCAACAATGACATCAAGCCAATTGAGGGTGAGGAGATGCTCTACACAGCTCTTGGTCCGATTCAAGCTGACCTAGTTCTCGCAGACGGTATGCTACTCCCCCCCATGTGCACCCAGCAGGGATATGTCGACCTGGCCAAGCAAGGCGGACTCAGTCTTCTCGATGGGCCCAAAGATATCAGCAAAGACGTCGCAAGAACATGGTAAGGGCCTGCCACGTATTGTATATCTGGCTTGTGGTCGCTAACATGTACTTCAGGGATATTACGTGGTCTCTCATCCAGAATCCCTCACTGTGGGCGTTTGCCTTCAGCCAAGGCCGCGATGGCATCGCCTTTCTGCAATCCTTCCGCGCAATGAGGCGAGGGTACGCGAACGGAACCTTCCAGTACGCTGTGATCTCCTTTGAGAAACCGGGTGGAAACTGAGATGACGGGCCGGAAATCCAGCGCCGAATTGAAGTTATGGATGCGTGCTTCGAACGAAACGACTAGATATGTTCACGACAGATGCCTGAATTGAGAAGCACGTCGAATCAGTGTTGCCTCCTCATCATCTTTTCCCTCTTCATCTCGATGATCAGCTTACTGGCGACGATCTGCGGTGGTCAAATTGTGTTTTTAATGTGGTTCATCATCAGGCAGCCCGGTCAGCGTTATAATGACTTCCACGGAACTGCTACTGGATCTTAACCAATAGTATGTCACCTGGTCTTCAATGAGATGAAAGACTACACAAAGCGCGGATGAGATGGTATGCACTATTCCCTTTCCAAAATCCCGCCAGGCTGTCGAAACGTTTTGCAAACTAGGTCAACTTAGCAGCTCTGCCAGGCAAAGGAGAGCGCCTCCGTCACAGGCGACGTTGAGGAGACGCGCTCCCTACCAAACACCACTCGAACACCTTCCTGCACGATGATGCGGAAAGTAACATTCAGAATGCCCACATAAGCATCGCTTCCAACGCAACGCGATGCTGACCCTAGGCGCTGAGCGACAGCTACATTCCGAACAACAGCGCTGGACCCCGAAGATGTGCTCGTTTGTTTCGTTGCCTTGCATACCGATGTATCAGAATCTTGAGAGACTTCATGCCAGTATGGCGGGGTGACACGACTTACCGTATCAGACGCCGTCTCGCTCCAGTAAGCCGACGTGTAAAAGTCAACCTTAGAATTGGGACTCAGGTATAGCCCGCCGCGGACGACGACGTCATGCAGCACCAGCGACTTCCCGGACTCGCCCTGGTCGACGAGCAAGTGAACCTGGCAGCTCGTCATCTGGCCAGCCGCAAGAGACTCGCTGAAGTCGGACAGGGTGATGGTCAGGTCGCTAAGGTCGCCGGACCATGTCACCTTGGCATCTTGGGCACAGCCAGGGCCGCTGTGCGTGAGGGATTTGATTCGGGCAGCGGAGGCGGCGGTAGCTGCCAGAGCTAAAAGTAGCGGAAGTAAGATCATGTTTAGTTATGGTGCTGGAAGGCTCGATGTCGACAGGCGCATCGCTACAGACAACTTACGATGTACGCAATTCAATGGGGGAGAACACAGCTCCTCTTATAAGTCTGCGGGGCTCATAATAGCGCAGATAACGGTCTCGGGGGAGAGCCAAGTCTGGGTCGCTATTGCTACGGTCTTCCAACAAAGAGGAGAGTTTTGCCTGGACCGTTTAATATGGTGGTAGCTGACGCATGGCGGTATCGGTTAATTGGGCAGATACATCGAAGAAATTACCCAGGCAGCGATGAACCAAATTTTACTTTCAGCTTTCAATCTACCGGGGTTGTATTCAATGTTCTGGACCTTGGTTGACTGGTTCTTCCTAGACTTTAATCTGGATCCCATGGGTTCGCCGCCGCCACACGTCTGAATGGAGATCATCCGGAGACACGGTCGACACACAACAGCAGGTATCGCCCTGCGTCGGACGACGACGCTCCGGATTATAGTAACAATACAGCGTGGCTTGTGATGCACCCGTAATGCTGCGAGAAGAATGATGGCTACCGATAGAAACAACTACTCATACGTACGATGTGAAGTGATTTGAATTCCAACTAATGAATAATCTATGCGGTAGATGATTAAACGTCACCAGCCGCCGGCCTCTACAATGCTGTGTACCGCAGATGCTGCACCGAACTCCCAATGATGCTAGTGTTACCAGTGTCGGTTTCAAAGACCAAAGCCCAAACCGAGCTCCTTTATGATGCAACCGCCCATGCAATGCCTCTTCTATGACTACGACGGCTAGTCCCAGCTCATCCAATTGGATCGTAAGACATCGTCTTCATCTTTCGTATGATTGGCCGCTGGATTGATGAGTTCATTTCCCTTCTCCGTCTTGTTTTCCTCGTCCGAGGAGCTCACCCTCCCGTCTACGAGTCAATCCCAGAGTCCTCCCACGGAGTCCCCCACCGCGACTACTTCACGGCTGCTAATCTCGGATAGGTCTTTGCCTTCCTTGAGAGCTGGGTCCATTTCGCCGGACCCTTCGTGGAGCCAATGACTATCGCTGTATGGCTCCGGGTCCGACATGTCGGTGTGAGATTCGACATCCCCGTCAGAGGAATGCAAGTCTGATGTTTCTAGTTCGGTATGGGAATTCGCCTCGCCTCTCGACCCCGGGGCGAGAGGGTCGACATCGTTGGCTGGTGTCATGGCCAGGCTGGCGCTGTGTGCCAATGACCCCTCCGAGTGTCGTGACCGGTGCAAAGGAGGCGTCACAGGTTTTCCAAAGTCAAATTCGACGGCCTCAAGATGAGCCGGGTTGATGGGACTGGTCTGAGGTCCCCGTGCTAAAGAGACGTTGAAATGGCTCTTAGCTGCTCTCTTGAGACGAGGCTTGCGGACAAGAACAGGTGATGTGCTTCCATGACCGTGTCTTGCCCGCATTTCTAGACGCTCCTCTTCCTCTGTCTCTTCATCGGTGAGCACATTTTCCATCAAGCGTCGGTGGTGAGCCATGAGCTGTACACTGCTGCCTGAGCATCGGCGCTGACGGTTCTTGACAATTTCAGTATCCAGAGTAAGGGCTGGGGTTCCGGATGGTGCAATCTTCGCACCCCCTGTCGACTTCGGCCACGGTGGCGGCAAGACAATGCCAGTGGTGAGTCGACGCAAGTCGACCTGGCTGTCGGAGAACACAACGCGAGCACGTAGACGATGAACAGCTCGATCCAGCGCGAGTTCGATCGCGCAGCGGTCACGAATCCGACTTAGTTTCGGCCACGTTGCGCGTTCGCCCATTAAGCATGCCCGTAACATGAAATCCGGGCTCGGATTGCTAAGAATCTTTGGTATGTCGTGGATACTGATCTCTGGTAGAATGTTGATGTCGCCAGAATATTTCTGGCTGAGAATACTCTTAAGCTTCGTGACCAGTGTTGGAAAGACGCCAATCTCGGCCAGAAAGTGCAGGCGATGCAACGCTTCATCCTTGGCCAGAGCCGTCAGGGTGTAGACCCAATCAAGCTCCTGTTTGCTGGGCGAGAGACTGGTTCTACGCGCTGCGGTGTCATCAGGATCGAGTTGGTCATCACGGGCCAAGAAGGGCACGACGTGTGGGTTGACTTGCGAGACGATGAAATGATTCACATTGAACATTTCTGCAAGCCTCGTCATGGGCAGGTCGTTGTCGACGGACCCATCAATCCATCTCTGTGGTGTCGGGTTCCAGGGCATGTGCTCGCCGGTGTCGGGATTCTTGACTAGCAACGGAGCCGCGCTGAAAACCAGTGGTACTGAGCAAGAAGCAGCCACCGCCGACCAAATCATGACATTGGGAGCGGTGATGTAGTTGAGTAAGCGAGGTAGTTCGTACATGGACTCGGTGGACACGCAAATGTTGAGAACTCGGCGTGTCCGGTTGTAAGCTTCTTGGAACGTGAGGTCTCCCACCAAACCATGCATCACACGAGTCAAGTGCTTGATGTCGGACCAGCTCCCCTCAGTGAGCAATCGTCGCATATGGTCAAAGACTCCATCAGGGTTCTCCTCGGCATCGAAGACAGCGAGGTCACCGTACGGGAACTCCCTGACAAGACGAGGAATCTCCTCGTCAGTTCGGGTGCAGATGACGGCAGACACGATGGAGCCAGCTGAGGCACCCGATATGATGCGCGGCAGCAGCTTGACCTCGAAGAGCGCCTTTAAAACACCTATATGGGACATACCCAGGGTTCCTCCGCCGCTCAACAGCAACGCGCTTCGGCCAAAGCTTTGGCGAGCAAACAGGACGCTCTCCAAGATATCTCTCTGGCCCATGCCCTCGGGTAATGCGTATTGGCTCTTTTCAACGAGGGCGTCAATGGTCTGGATGGCCGAGTCGACGTAGCGCTCGATGAGATCCTTTGTGCCGACGTAAGAATGTCTGTACAAATCAACATTCCCCATGCCGCCGAGATCTCTGCACAATGCTGTGCGAACGAGGTGCATCATGGCTCGTGTGTCGCAATTTGTTCGGGCATCGTCGAGCTCTTTCAGTCGTGCCTCGATCAGCTCGGGGTAGTAGTCGCCATCGTAGGGGTCCACCTTCCACACGTCGTTCTCTTCGAGTATATCAAGTTCCTCTGCGGCTTCCTGCCATTCTTTGCGAGATTCGGCCTAGATATTGGGTTAGTAAGGGCAGAACCTCTGGGTGTTTCCGCAGGGGCCGCGTCGGCAGTACTTGCATTCTTCATGCGGAGAGACAATATCTGCTTCCTCTCTTCCTGTTTCCTCTTGTGTTCCCGCTCGAGCTCGGACAGGCCATCCCGCAAGGATAGAACAAGGTTGTTGGCGCCTCTGATGGCGCGGGATATGGAATCGATGGCGGCATTTCGGGGCGGTGACTGCGGTTGTTTCTTAATCGACGAGGACCTGCCGGTTTTGAGCGAGGCTGTAGGGCCTGATGATGAGGATTTGACCCTTATGGCGGGGAGAGGGTGCACGGGGTTGATGAGAACGTCGTTCATGGTAACGGGGGAAGCAAGACGACGAGAGAAGAGGGATTCGGTTGGGCTAGAAGGGGTTTCGAGAGAGACAAAAGCTGGCGGACGAAAGGCTGCCCTGTTGCCGTCCGTATCGCATCACAGCCTGGAAGCGTATCGGTGCAGCGGGCTTCTGACATGTGCTTTGGAGAGGCTATTCGGGGCGGGGCGGTCAGAGCATGCCCGCGTCGGTGTATTGTCGCGACAGCGTGCGGCTTGGTGTGCCTTGGAGTTGGGGGAGGTGACGGAAGAAGAGCCGACAGTGGAGGGGAGGACGCAGATAGATGGGGTCGGTCTGCGGTGCGGTGCGGATGGCGTAAAGAAGGACGGACGGGTAGGAGGTGTCGTCAGGGCGTCCACGGAGTGTCGGTGATGCAGTTCCAGGAAGTAGGTAGCGAACAAGAGAGGATTTCGGCGTGTCGAGTCGAAGGGACAGTCAGATCATGTCAGGTCAGACTAGACATGGGAAGGACGCAGATCTCTGAGGAGCAGATGACCGGACAAACGGGTACAGAGTACGACAGAGTGTACTTGGAGCGAAGGTTGAGGCGGGATTGCGGAGCAAACCAGCCTGCCCTATGAGGGAGAGAGTGTCGGCCGAGAAGGGGAAAGGAAGAACAGGCGGGCGCAAAAGGCGGACGATGGTTGGCAGAGGAGCGAAGGCGGTTGGAGCAGAGGGGACGAGATGAAGCGACGGACTCGACGGACGGGATTCTCAGTGCGGCGGACGACAGACGGCGGTACCAGGACAGCGAGAGAGAGACAGAGGGGACAGAGGGAGAAAAAAAAAAAAGGGGGTTAAGAGGTGGAAAGCGTATGTTGTCAATTCTGTAAATACTGCAGTACTTCCATTCAGTGCGTGGAGGGCCAGAGGGGGGAAAGATGAAGAATATCGCCAGCGAGAGACGGAAATGTTGATGGAGAGCGAAGGCCAAGGAAGGACAGCGACGATGAGTGTGGTGATGACACCTGCAGGGGCCCCCAGACGGGGACTGTGACCGCCAGAGGGTGGGTGGGTGGATGGAATGTGAATCCGGTGCAATGCAAGATACAACAGTGGGGCCGTCCAGTCCACCTCGTCCTCAAGCGTCTTCCCCCACAGAAACCTCCACAAAATCCTCCACAGGGACCCCGAATGCGCTGAGTCCCCCTCGATGCGGGTGGATGTGGTAGCGCGGGTATCCGTACACTATATCTGCAGCGGGTAGGTACCTAAGGTAGTCACCAAGTTCAGAACACGCGACCGTCACGGAAGTTGGGCAATCTGCCGGCCAAGGTAGGCATGTAGAAAAACAGAAGCAGCGCAAAGGTAAGGTAGGCATCAGGAGGAAAGACATCAAGGTACCTACGGTACTTCATAGGGATGCACTTGCAGATGGAAGGTAGAGATGTGCGACATGGGCTTTTTCGATTCCTGTTTTCCCATTCCGAGAAAGAACAACGGAAAGACTGAAAGACTTGCTACAGTGTACCTTACCTAGGTAAGGTAGGTACCAAGCTGGAGGCGGGGCACGTACCGATCAGGACCCCACGTGCCAGTGTCACCGTGTCACAGCAGACGTAATGGGCAACTCAACAGCAACCGATTGGCCCTTCTCTCGTCAATTACCTACCTACCTACCTCACCTCACCTCACCCAACACACACACACAAGCATAAGCACTGCGCTGATCTACCTGTCTGGAGACTGGACCGAACCTGCCAGAGGGAAAAGGGCGAATGGGAGGCGGGGGAAAGGGGGGCCCCAACCAGGCCAGATGACCCCCCAGATTCTGGGAATCCTGGGGCAGCACCGCAGCCGGCTCTACGTGTGGTTCTCCACTTTCAGAGGGGGGGCTGAGACCATCTTACAGCGAGCGCAATGCATCGTTGCCATTAACCGTTGTCCAATCAATGTCTGCCGCACCACACCCTCCCACCAACGACTTTGGAGATGACCGGGAGGACTTCACTTTCATTCTCTCACCCACCACCCACCACCCACCACCCACACAAATTCATTCACCCTCCTCCCAAACCATCCCGCCGAGCCACCTGACGCCGTGTCTTATACAAGTGCCATATATCAGCCCGTTATGAACCGCTGGGGAACTTGCTGAGACAGCTTCAGTTATCATCCCCACTGCTGCACTCTCTGAAAATAGACTACATCTTGATGCTGTCCGTCATAGAGCTCGACCGACCGGCGGCCGGCCAACCAACCATCTAACCGTCTCGATTGTCACAAGCCAGGACAGGGTCATTCGGCCACCTCTCCGCTCTCCATCCAATCTTCCACTTTTTACCTAATCTGGAGCATCAGCTCAGTCGGTCACCTGCCTCTTCCCACTTTGGAGGTCAATACACATACTATGCGCAACACCTCGAGCGTCTCCGCAGCGTCGTTCTGTCTGACTGCCACGTCTTTGTCGTTGCGGAGACCGCGCTTCCAACGGCCTGCCTGTCATACCCCTTTCAACCTTTGCCCGCCGTTGTTTGAAGTCTCCAAAGCCCGTCGGCTAGGCTCAGGTCTCGACCAGCTCCAACGCGGCCAATCGCCCGCGACTACGTCTGGATGGCTGCACCTTAAGCGTGACTTCCCTGCTTCATGAATCAGACGCTCATAAAATGCCCACCGTCGTGTCTCATACCATTCATTCTCTGACTGCGTATCCTTAGGTGACTTTTTGGCCCCCGTTCAACGAACAGAGTGTAAGCCTGCCTGTAAACCCGCTTTGTCCCCCCTGCGACCAGCCCCAGCGAAAAATCTAGATCCGACTTTATTCCCAAGCAAGGTGCTCTCGTCTCCATTTCCTCTTCCTTCTCCCCTCAGCGGCGCTTGACTCGGCTTGACGAATGGTGCTCACCTACCATGCCATCGAACAGAGTGTTCACTAGGCTCGGGAACACGTTACAATATCCTACGTCATGATTATCCTTTCCCGACCTAATCCGTAACCTCTTCCGAGCTCGATGCTCTCTATATCTGCTCTTGTCTTCGATGGCAGCTCCAGTGTCTTCACAGCGCACACATCAACAGATGCTCAGACAAATATTGCTTGACTCGGAGCGTGTCGTGTATTATGAGCTAACAGCAACCCCTCAAGGCCCGCCTGTTGATGTGTCCACGCTCTCCTGCTGTATGAGAAATGCAGCGAACTCGGCGACCTTATCGCGAAGGGTTGACGCTACCTTCCCTTCTGTCCAAAAGTGCCCCGCCGTTGCGACCTCTTCGCCATGAAATCGTGAGCGTTCAACGCCCTCTAACCTCTCTACCCAGTTCCTAAGTTTGGCCACGGGCACGAAACCGTCTTTGTCGCCGAACAACGCCAACGTCTGGTTTTCTACCAACTTGGTTTCGCTCAGCTGCCGGTGGTCAGAAGTATAGGTTGGCGCCCCCTGTTCCCGGGATCTCGTCGAAGCTTTCGCAAACAGTCCTCGTCCTGCAGACGTGGGAAGAAACGACATCGTCGCCAGGTGTGTGATCACTCCTTGCAGCGGGGACACGAGCAAGTACGCTGGTCGCACCTGCGTCAACCTACCAACCTCCTCTAACACGAGAGGGGTATTCTGCTGCTCGGGGCCAGCGTCGTCTGGGGCAGCGTCCCCTTTTTCCTCGGGGACAACGTCGCCGCCCCTATGGTGGAGGAGGTGGTGGTGTCGTTTTGTTTTGGCAAGCAGCTCATTCACACCTCGTCGGATCTTATCCTCCGCATCCATGGAAAACGACCTTCTCGAATCGTGGCTTTTACGTTGGGTGTCCTCATCTCCGCCGACCCGCATGCCTAGATATTTCTTGCGCGGGGACGTGGACTGGGCCGCCCTGGCACTGGCCAAGATGACGTTCTGCTGTTCAGCCAGATGCTGAGCTCGTAGTCGTATATCGGCGGCCGCGGAACCGACAGCAGGTGTCTTGAATTGTGCAAGAATGTGTGCCATGGGCGGTATCTGTGTCGTAATCATTGCGCCGTAAGAGTAGCCGCCGAGGAGAAGAACCGGCTGATCCGACCGAGACGACCCCGGCCGCGCATTCGGGGGCGAAGGGGCTCGGGCTGTTGACGGCGACCGTATTGTGCGAGGGCCGAACGGGTCGAGGAAATGCATGTAGTAGACCATAAACCCGATAAACGACATGTAATCGCTGCGTTCCGGCTTCGCAGTCCATGAAGTGCGCCCGGCCGAGCCCGAGGCGCCTCTGTTCCGAGACTCCGTCAGCAACACTTTGATTCCCTCAAGACCGCCCCGCCCCAAAGACCAGCGCGGCATCTCTTACCTGAAATTGAATGTCCCAACTAGGAACCCGTGTCGTAGCAGAGTGCCCGCGACGATGTCAACAATCGGGTCGTCGTAGCATCCTCCCAACGGCGCGTACGGATGGGCCATGATCGCAGCGTGCCGTCGCCATGGTGACGTATTCGAGGCGGAAGGGCTCAAAGCTTGGCAATGATAGACTCGGCAGTCGAGAACAGTGTCGTCATGGAGGCTGGGGAGCGTGAAGCTCAATGTTGGTTCGGGAAGCATCTTCTGATCTTCATACTGAAAACATTGCTTGAGTCGTCGGCAGCGCGGTGTGGGCAACACAGTGGGCTCGAACAGTCTCGTTTTTTTGGGCAGGAGGGTTTGCCGTCAGGATTCGATAAACCGGGATCGTCGGGCGGAAGAGGGTGGAGGATTGTGGTCAAATGGTGGAGGGAAAGACGAAAGACGTGGGTAGGTCGTCCAGACGGGATGAAATGTTCTTGTGATTAGGTCCCTGCGCCCAATGATTGACGCACGAGAGGGCCCTGCGAGTATTCACCGACGGGGAGGGGCGGGATGGCGGGAAGCGTGGGACGTTGGGCAGGCACAGCAGCCCCTCGCATGCAAGGCAAGCAAAGCAAGCTTCGTACGAATAGTGGCACAGGAGCGCAGGGGCTGAAGCACCAGGATCTTCACAGCGATTACGTACCTCGCACTCTGCGCCCCTCCGTCTAACCTCCTCACCTTGGCCCAGTTCCGGTCACCGACATTTACCGACGAAAATGCCCCACTAGAGCAAGCTATCAGAGCTCACCTCGAGATTGAACGGGAACTTGATGTGACTCCGGGCAAGGTTGTGCCCGTAGAGGACCCAGAAGTTAATGGTAGCTTGCTCATACGTCATTCTCTCCTCTGCAAAAACTTCACACATGGTACTTTCTATGGCATGAGTAGAGGCCGGTCTCTGAACAACAACAGCATGCTGAACAACCTCATAAAGCGACGAAGCGATTGACACAACAGCTGTGCTGTTGTTTTATTTGCAGCAGCAGAAACGATCAAATCGCATAGTAATTCAACTCCAGTTGGCATAACAAGTTCATTGGTATCGACTTCTCGAATTACAGCTTTTTCTTACTGGCCTCGGCCTCAGCTCTTTCTCGCCTTCTCTTTCTCCACGCCTTAATCTCGTTCAAGAGGCCCATAACTAACGGGACGCCCACCGGCCCGAGGAGTGGCAGGTAGACGGCAATCTTGTGCTCGTCCGGGAAGTAAAGCTGCCCGACCATACTTTTCTCAAAAAAGGCTCGTTCCGCCTCGGCCTCGGCAATTCTGGCGTGCTCAAGGCCTTCAGGGCCACCCAAGCTGGCACAAGCACGCTCCAGATGATGCATTGTCTTGGCCACTCCGTCAGCCACGTTCCGTGGGATAGAAATGGATGGCAGAGCTAGAGACAGTCGGGCCAAGGATCCCAGTGTCGACGACGCTCGCAGCAGCAGATCTGCGGAGCGGATGCGGGTCAGCGTTGAGAGTCGCAGCGGAAGGGAACCCGACTGGGGCGTTCCCAGGAGAGATAACAAGTGGCCAGCAAATGTCAGCATCGGCTGCTTGAGTATAGCTGCCGATACATGTGACGTCGTCGACGGCAGTGACAGCAGATAAACTGTACCCCACTGCGGGATCAGCCAGGACTGGGATGTTTCGGATCCTGAATCCAATCCAATGGTCTGGTTCCCGACGAACAAGAGAAAGTTTACCGTCGGGGCACCACCGATGGATGGCGATAGGGGCCATTCGGCAGCGTTGATGAAGGAGGCAAGGTCGTCCTTGCTGAGAACCTGGGACTGCGCGCCCGGCGTAGCATACAACTGAACCTGGGTATCGATTGTAAAATTGTGAATGGGACTGAGGACGTCCAGCATGGGCTTCATGTAGTCCCGGATTGCCGCCTCTACATCCCACGTGTTCGGTACAGATCCGCTCGTGAATAGCGAGAAGCTAAGGTGATAGGTTGGAGAGTATCGAAGTGAGCGGGTTGTGCGCTTAGCCAGTGACTCTGCGGCCTCCGGTGACACGCCCTGTGGCTTCGCATCGGTAGCCCCCGATGCAGCCAGCAAAAGATACGAGATAATAGCTTGCTCTTCGGCGTATGTGGATCGTAGTTCACTCGCAATGTACGAAGCAAGGGCGGACGAGGACGAGGTCGGGGATGGTATGGAATTCGAGGGGTATGTAATATCGAGTATTGGAGAGTGAGGGTTCAGAGACGCTGTGGTCGACTCGCCGGGACTGAGGCGTATTGTCAGGGCGACTTGAGAGTCGTACTCGGAACCGGAAATATGGCTATCGCGAGGGGCAAGCTGCAGGCGAAGGTGGTGGCCTGAAAAGTCGTTGAGATCGTCGAGGGCATGTTGGGTGAGGCGAAGCAGGTTCTGTGCTTCCTGCTCCTGAAGCTTGTTTGCTTGCACGGAAATTCGTAAGGGAAAGACAGGGCGACAGGCCTAGCACGAAGATGGTCAGCCATGTTTCAATGCCGCGATGCGACCCCAGAGCGTTCATGAGTGTCATACCTTTCCATCTGCCCAATCAGCCATGCCAGATAGGGGCAAGTTTGCACGATAAATGGTCGTGGTCATCCACCATATTGGCAGTCCCAGGAACAACACAATTGCCCAAAATGAGAGAATGACAAGAGAGCGACGGCTGACATCGGAGGGCTTCTCAGGGGGCGGAGCCTTCCGGGAATCGGGGTACGGCGGCGGGACGGCCATGGGCTTTTCAGCAGCGTCAGGAGCCGCGCTCCCTACATCGTCGTGGACCGGCATTGTGGCAGCATTGGCCGCTTGTGGAGACGATGAGGGCAAGCTGCGCGGTGCTGGTGCTCAACAGCGGCGCGAGAGACAAAGTGGTGATGTGGCCGGCGTGCGGATGTCAGCGACGCAACGCGACGCAGTGAGACGTGGTTGTTCAGGTACGGCGGTACGTACATGGAATTGAGAGCTGCCCACCCATAATGAGGTTGGCGCTAGGGACGTTACTCCCCCGCAGCCGTTGGTCCTGGTCACATGCAGATAAGGCAAGCATTATCGGATAACGATAAGGTGAAGGCAAGGGCAGGCGGGGACGGGAGCACGGGAGTAATCAACGGCGGCACAGCCACAACTTTAACTAGTCGCCTCCCGCCTACTGCATCTCACATCAAATGTCAGTCACTGCTGCACAGTCAAGGCAACCTGGAACTTGACAAGTCGGTTCACTTCGGCTGCCTTAGTTTGCAGTCTTAGACGAGGTATCCTGGGCAGCGGATAAACCGACGACGACGAAACAACCTCCGAGAAAGGCACGCTGTCCCTGCGTATCTTGCCACAACCGGCACGATGCTTTCTATGGTGGAAGTGCTTTTGCAGGATCCGTATCCGTACATAGCGGAAATTACATACCGCAGCACATTGTACTTCTTTCATCAGTTGCATCTGATCTCTGCAAGCCAAGAGACGTTGCAAACCACCAGGAAAATTGGCGCTCGCGCTCAAGGGGATACGGGGCGTTACGTACGCAACGAAAGAGCGCTTCTTTATCTTGTCCTACGAAAGCGCGCAGTGGGCACTTAAGTACGCGAACTCCGTCGGCGCACCGGAGTCCGTGGCCCGGTTCCTCTCCACTCTGATATGCAGGAGCAAGCGGAACGGCTTTCGCATCTGTGTCGCCGATCCCCCCCGACTTGAGTGACCTGACCGTCAGCCGAGGAGCGCGGCCCCCAACCGTCCCTCCAATCTGCCGTAATCGCAGCCATTTTCTGGAAGGTCGGCATCGCACAAGTTCGGAAGGGTGGTTACTCAATCGGGAAAGTGTTGCATCTCCAAGATTCTGGGCGTGCAATTTACAACAAAAGCTCACCAGCGGTGTCCGCTACCTTTTGAGTCCAGTCACATCCAATTTGTGGAGGTTTGCGCCACACTATGAGAATTCTGTTTAAACTTTGATAGATGCCTACTAAGCATCGGGATGCTGTTGATGATAGCCAGGAAAGCTTCGATCCGGGTTCGCAAGAATATTGTCAACAACCTCGCCAGCATCGGTGTCGATCTTGTCGCCGCGGCTGTCACTCCCTCAACATAGATGGCCGGCTTTAACGAGATGGATGCGTGTCAATCGTACTGTGTTGAATGGTCCTCGGCTACACAATGTGTCGGTCGAGTCAAGACTACGCGTCAACGACGGGCCAGGGATGGATGCCCAAACACCTTTCTTCTTTTCTTCCCACATTCATCCTCGGGCCATTTTGAGGGATGAGCAGACGCAACACCACACACACCGCACACACACACACACATACGCAGGGCCCCTGTCGCATCGGGCCGCTGGCCGTTGCTGAAATAAGCAACATCCCTCCAGGAGTTGCGAGACGTTAGCCAGGCTGTTGATGTGCCACAGCTACGATGAGCTAGTTGCGTTGGACAGTGGAACAACAGCCACACCGTGGACCGTGAACGCTGGAAGGACCAGAACGACCCAAGAAAAGAAAGGCCAACCAAACACCTCGGCAACTCGTCTGGTTTCCAAAGTTCATCGGAAACACAATAGGTGCAGTACGATGTGACGCGTTGCGGTCCGTACCTTCACCGCACAGAGAGAAAGAGAGAGAGAAAGCGAGCGGGAGGTTCGTTTCCAGCAGAACCGGTCGTCTGGACGTCCAAGACATGGGGCAAGGCTTCTTGACAGGGACAGGGGCAGGGAAGAAGGATCAGGAACAAGGTCCAACCCCGCTGAGGAGCAGCGAATCGCAACTCGCGAACACTTTCATCGCAAGGGAAACTCCTGCGACTCGTTACCCGAATCGAGCACGCTGCTCAAACCAGCCCAGCGCTGGCGCACTCGCAAAGCGCACGAGCTTCGCCAGATGCCGAGGCTCCCGTCTCCAATCGCCCGCTCTTAAGCCCAGTTTGGCAGGCCAAGCCCAGCAGCGGCGCAACGCAGCACGACGCCTCGCATCGCATAGCATCGCGGAGCGAGCCATCGATTATGAACTGCCGCTGCTAGTGCTGCCTGCCGCTGCTGCTGTCGCTCGCAAGGGACCTTGGCGGGCACCTTGTACTCACACTACCTTATCGACGAGTGACGGTGAGAGACAGAGTTGCTGCCCCCTTCGCATCGCATATCGCATGGCATTGCATGGCATGGCATTCCTTCACTCGAACCACACACTCTCTGCTTGCGTTTGTGGAGTAGCTGCCACCCTCCCAACTGGCTTACACCGAGGCATTCAAAACGAAGCCTTCCTTACAGCTGCAGCACCACGGGCAAACAGGTACTCACTCGCTCGTAGTCGTCCAGCACCAGACCAGCGCCAAACAAAGCAGGTGAGGTGAGGTGGTGTTCCTCGGCTGTCGAGACGTATGCGACGGCCATGACCTTGTCCACCATCGCCAACGTGGAGCTTCTCCGCCACCCATCCCAGCTCCAAGTCCAGGGCCCCGTCCCAGTCGTTCTTTCATCCGGTCACTGGTGCTTTATTTTTTCGATGGGGGTACGTGGGCTCACACGGTTCAACAGCCGATGGTTGAGGTCACCACCGCAGCTTCGGGTAACATATGACTGCCCGGCCGGTACAAGATTTGCTTCACTCAGCGCACCCGTGGTGTTGTGCCGTGTGTTGGGTCGGGTCGGTGTTGGTGTCGTGTCGTGTCGTGCATGAGAGAAAGCGACGGGCTGCTTGTCCCATATGGATCCTTCAAACGAGGGTCGACACACCCAATGCCGACTGCGACACTCTGTCTCCTTCACTCGCTTCCTTTTAATCTTGTGACAGCCTCTACATCCCGTTACAAATACCAACCCCCGTCCGCGCGCCATTGGCTTGAAACACCTTGGTCCGTTACCTTTTGCTCTCTCCCACGGCTTGTTAGCTACAACAGCTACAACGGTATTCTCAGCCACTCACCCAGACGAACAAAAGTGGAAGCTTGCGACAGCCACCGTCGGCGGCCAGCACCAGCACCTCACATCGTGACATCTGCCCACTCCCCGTCGCCCACACCTATTTGATTTCCCACCGTCTATTGACCTCGACCCTTCTCTCTCTGTCTGCAGAGCCGCAACTCGTAGGAACAAGTCTCTACACTCTTTCTTCTGGATCGGGGCATTGCATTACACCCCATACTTAAAGTCACAATGCCTGGTAAGTACGACCTCTACAAACCCCTGGGCAGAAACGAGGTTTTGCTCCGGTCACCGGCGTCTTCGCCCCCAAAAAATTCCAATGCCACCCTCACCCACGCCGCCGAAGGCTCATTACCTCAGCCGAGCAACCCTCTCCCATTGTTGGTCCGATCGCGCGCTGACTCGATTTTTTTTTTTTCGCGAACGTTAGTGCCGCTGGCCCTCGCCTTACCAGCTGCGGCTGCGGCGTACTCGTACATCAACGCCCGGATATCGCTGTGGTACGACAGACACTTGCTTAGCTGCGCCCTTCCCGCGACTCTTTCTGCCCTCTGGCGCGAGCGAACCGACCGATTGAACCAATTCTACATACTCGAGCGAGCCGCCCAGAGCAAATCCTCAGCGAACCGCACTTTTATCATATTCGAGGGCAAATCATACACGTATGCCGAGACGTACGAACAAGTTCTGAAGCATGGCACGTGGTTGAGAGAGCGGTTTGGCGTGAAGCCCAAGGACATCGTCGCCATCAACTTCCAAAACTCGGACACCTTCATCTTCCTCTGGCTGGGTCTTTGGTCAATTGGCGCCAAGCCCGCGTTTATCAACTACAACCTGACGGGCAAGCCGCTCGCGCATTGTGTCAGGGCTGCCACGACATCGTTGATGCTCATTGACCCTCACGTCCTTCACAATGTTGGAGACGATGTTCGCAGTGAGCTGCCGTCGGTGAACTTCGTCGTGGTCGACGCAGACCTCCACAAGGAGATTGCGGGCACCAAACCACGACGCGCCCCCGACTCCGACCGATCCGAAGACCAATACCAGAACTTGGCCATTCTCATTTACACGTCCGGCACGACGGGCATGCCTAAGCCGGCCATTGTCTCGTGGGCAAAGTGCATTGTTGGCGGTGTCTTCACATCAAGATTCACCAGCAATGGGCCAAATGACGTCTTCTACACGGTATGCAATCTCGTCGCACTTGAAGCTTTCGGCACTAACGTGACATGCGCGACAGTCCATGCCCTTGTATCACAGTTCCGCTGCTCTGTTGGGTTTCGGCAACACCCTCGAAGCCAATGGCACGATCTGCATCGGAAGAAAGTTTTCCACCAAGCTGTTTTGGGAAGATGTTCGTGCATCCAAGGCCACCATCATCCAATATGTTGGCGAAACTTGTCGGTACCTACTCGCTGCGCCGCCTCAGGTTGACCCAGCCACAGGCGAGAACCTCGACAAAAAGCATCACGTGCGGGCAGCTTTCGGCAACGGCCTGCGACCGGATGTGTGGAACAGGTTCAAGGACCGATTTGGAATTGACACGGTCGCTGAGTTCTATGCTGCCACCGAGGGCTCATTCGGAACATGGAACCTCAGCCGCAACGATTTCGCCAAGGGTGCTGTTGGCAGAAATGGTACTCTTTACAGCCTCGTCATGGGTATGGACGTTGCCCTGGCCGTCATGGATGAGAACAACGAGTTTCCCGTTAGAGACAAGAAGACTGGGCTGTGCAAGCCTGCCAAGGCCGGTGAACCTGGAGAGCTGATGTTTAGGCTCTCACCCACGGATCTGGAGCGCCGTTTCCAAGGGTATCATGGTAACCCAGACGCTACCAAGGCGAAGGTTATGCGCAGCGTGTTTTCCAAGGGAGACGCGTGGTTCAGAACGGGTGACGTGGTGCGATGGGATACCGAAGGGCGCCTTTACTTCTCCGACCGCATCGGCGACACCTTCCGATGGAAGAGCGAGAATGTGTCGACGCAAGAGGTTGGCGAAGCTGTCGGGTCGCATCCGGCCGTACAAGAGGCGAACGTCTACGGCGTTGAACTACCACATCATGACGGCCGAGCGGGATGTGCTGCGGTCGTCCTGGAGGGTCAGCCGTCAGAGGAGACGCTGCGCAGCATCGCGCAGCATGTGAAGCTGTCACTGCCAAAGTACGCGCTCCCGCTGTTCCTGCGAGTCATGCCGCCCGAGGCCATGCAGACTACTGGTACCAACAAGCAGCAGAAGCACGGCCTTCGGGCACAGGGAGTGAAACCAGGCAACACAAATACTGGCAGCATGTATTGGTTGAAGAACGACACCTATGTGCCCTTCTCCGAGCGGGACTGGGACGAGCTCAACGGCGGACAAGTGAAGCTGTAGAAGATGTTTCGGGGTTTGATCTGTCGCAAGCGAGATACCATTCTTACTATTCCTCTTCACTTAGAACATAGCTTTCTCTGGCTCGGCTGTCAACGAAGCACGTGCGTACATATCAAATTAAACTATTCTGTTTTACAGACTAAGAGTTTACACTTCGCTGCCGTGCTATTCCAACGAATCGTCCGTCTAATTTTTGTAGTCATTCACGCCGGCACATTTGACATGGGCCATTTTGCCCAGAAAGTTCCAAAAACGACGATGCGATCAGGGATGGTAACTACTCGCTCGACAAGCCGTATCGAGAACGAATGACCTCGATGCCTACGTTCAACATCCATTTTTCGGTAGCACAGTGTCTGACGATGCACGTAGATTCAGAAGAGGTTCACAGAGAAAATGCTGTTCCCTCCAACAGTTCATCACCACTCCAAGCTGCCAGGTCAGCATACACAATTCACCAACAACCCAAGTTCCCGCACATAATTCACTGTTGACTGAGATTCAATATAAATATCTTCAAACTTCAATCGCTTAGCATGAAATGTACATCAATTTCACTAGGTCTAAACACATCAACGCCACCATTCAATACAGCGTGTACCACTTTTCTTTCTTCTACACCATCAACGTCACAACCGCAGCCATGAGCAACAACGGCCCGCCTTCCCCTTACACCGACCCCCCGACTCCTCCGGCAACACCTCCTCCTCAACCTGCTCCCAACAACAGCCGCCGTTAACTTTATGGACGGGGCTCTTTAAAGCAAGAAATAGCGAAGTGCAAGTAAAGCCGATTAAGAGGCTGGCAGTCGATTAAAACTAGACAATATACTTCAATTGCGTAGTGACAACTGAACACCGTGACACTTGGATGTGGTGACATTGTCAGAACAGAAACTCGAATTATACAGTCCCATTACCCGTTTTCATAGAAAGAAATGCCTTGTGTTGCGTATGCTTCTATATGTTTCTGATATGGTGTCTTCTGTGAGAGGTAAAAAGCCCCCCACCTCATCCAATTTGAGTTTCCAGACGCCATTAACTCTTCATCAGCAATGTGCGTGCCAAGTCGCACACAATTTCCTCAGCCTTATGTATGGCGAGACTGACGTGGCCCTCGTCATCAGAAATCCGCAACTCGGCGTCTGGCACGCATTTTGCGGCCTTCTGCGCCATGGCTACTGGCACATTGGCATCCTCGGCGCCGTGCCACCAAATCATTTCGCTCTCATGAACCTTCAAATCCTCCAGCTCAAACCCCCAATGGCTTCCCGCCAGCTTGACATCTTCCGCCGGCCCTTTTCCGCCAGGCTTCATCGCCTCTCGAACGCTAGCCACCATGGCCGATCGAACGCTGCTCAAGTCAGGGTCCAAGACAGCGCGGTCAACAGCAGGGCGAGATTTCAGATCCTCCAAGACAGTCTGCTCAAGCCTCTCGGGGTGTTCCTCGTCACGGGCGGCCCTGCACAACGCCCACTCCATCCCCCAGGCCACGACCGGTGCAATCCACGGCGCGAGCGTCAACATTGCGCGGCCTTGAAGCAACATCCCCGCGAAACCTAGAGACGGAGGGTAGAGTCCAGAGCAGATGCCCGCCGTTACCAGGCGGTCACGGGATATTGTGCTCCAACATGACAGAACATAGGGAGAACCGCCCGAAAGACCCAGAACGCCAAACCTTTCGACGTGGTAGTGATCCGCGACGGCAAGTACGTCGGCAGGCCAGTCGATGATGCGTCTGTTGGGCTGGAACGTCGAGCCGGCGTGGCCTGGACGGTCGAGGGCGATGAGCTGGATGCCATGCTTGCAAGCTGCTGCATGAAAGATGAAGGCCTCGTCGTGACTGCTGGGAAATCCATGAAAGTAGAAAATGGTGGGCTGACGCGGGCTGGGCGGGGCGGTTGGGGGAAGGTCTCTGGATCCAGCGCCGTATAGGCCGAAAGTAAGGACTCGATCATCCGGTAACGTGACAGTCCTGGTGTCAGCTTTGAAGAATGAACTCATGCTGGCCGGTTCTATACTATTCTGCGGTAGAGATGAGCAAGTTTTCTGCAAAATTTAGTTGTCTACAAGCATCCACAGTGAGCAAAGTTGCGTCTTAAAGGTCGCTGGTACGGAGGTGATGTCCGAGCAATGATTTGGTCAAGGCAGCAGCGTCAGCGATACTGAACCCTGGCCGTTCTTGGAAAGAACACATTGCTCGAGCATGAAGGCCTCTCTGTGTGATCCCATAAAGCCATGTAAAGCTGAGGATTTGATGGCGCGCGTCGTGATCCTTCGAAGAGGCGCAGCATTAGCCGAGATGAGGATGCGTGTAAAGCGGCTTCGGCCGCTCCCTTTCGCTTGAAAGAGACTAGACGGACTGATGTTGCAGTGACGAAGCCGGTGAACCAAGTCCGGAAACCAAGGGCAGAGGACGGCGTCTCGTGCAAAGCAACGGTCGATCACGGGTGTTCCGAGTCTGGCCGGTCCGGAGGCTGGACCTGGACCGGTGGACGCCGGGCAAGTGAAGTGGCAGGGGCGTTGACTCGAGCCGCAGTTGCCCTTGAGTATCGAGACCGAGAAATCATGTCCGGCAGCTCATTCTTAAAAAGGCAGCCGGGGATCGGGCGGCCGGCAGTCGGTGCGGAACGGAAGAGGTCGGCGACCAGGGGAATCCGGGAGGTCGGTTGTCGGCGATGGCGTGCGAGGACAGACCGGGGCGGGAGATGGGACGTGGCGTGCTGGCGTGGGTTCGTTGGATTCTTCGAGGCCAACGATAGGTCTCGAGCTGGGCAGGCTGAGGTGGGTGGTATCGGACAATGCGTGGGCGAATTGCCTCATCTGATTGTCAAGGTTGAAATCAATATTCTTCCACGTCGAGCGTTGAGAAGTGGACGTGTAAGTCGAAGTTGAATTTTGGAGATATTTTCGGAGCTACTGCTGCTGCAGAACCCGCGATGCGCTCTTCAGACCCCTCAAAGCAGCTTAGTGACCGCGCTAAAGCCCCGATAAGGCCTCGCTGCTGGGCCGTTAGCGCCCCCAAGGTGTGCTGTGATGGCCTCTTTTGGGGAGCAGTCTCCATGATGTGCCCTGGGCCAAGGATGATGTAATCGAGCACGCCATCGAGACTAACCCCAAGAGGGACATGGAGGGGTACCGACACCTGAGAAAAAAAGCCCCTCCAACGCGGGGCAGCCGCTTTACTCCCCTCACCTTGTTGCTTGTCTATCAAGGCCACGGCTATTGTGTTGACCAGGAGATTCTGCGACATTCGATGCCAATCCCAGTGGATGGGACGCTCAATGGCCATTGACACGGCAGTCTCATCAGTTCGAGCGGGGTTCGGGGGCAGTTGCGGGAAGCAATAACACGACCGACAAGAAGAGGAGAGCTTACCTACTCCAACGTGGGGTCCTGTTCCGTCTCCAATCACTAATTGCTAGGTGGCTGCCATAGCGAAATAACCGTGTCTGACCTTCTGTGCATTTCTAAGCACCGGCGTCTAGAAGGGCTTTGCTCTAAGAACACAACGGCGCTGGATCCGGCTGACAGATGATGAATCAACAGGTCTTCCATGTCAGAGAAAAGGAAGGGGGTTGACAGAAGAACTGACAAGGTGCCCGGGGAGAAGGAGGCACTTGGACCCCTACCGCCCCAAGATCAGCCAAGTCTCCGTAGTTAAGGCAAAGTATCGGGAAGTACGTGTAGCACCATTGACAGATAGATGCCTTAGACTGTCCATTGCCTCTACACCTATTTATTCACCCGTGTCCCTCTCACTTATCCCGTCTGCTTCCTCCCTCCTTCCCTCTGTTCAAACGACTCACCATCTCTCACGTACTCCCTTCATCCAACCTCCCACCTACAATCAGACACAATGGCTGACCAGCGCCCCGCTCCGTGAGTTCAACCCATCCTCCTGCTGCCACTGCCACTGCCACTGCTACTGCTGCCCCGCGCTGGCTGCCCCCGCCACCCCCCCGTCGTCGGCGCCGTCCCCATCGCGGGCCGTACTCGCCACGACAGAAAACGACAGATTGTGCCCGTATCAGTGAGCCATGGCTAACATAGCTTGCCTGCAGCCTTCGTCTCGGCACCGTTGCCCCCAACTTCAAGGCCGAGACCACCAACGGCCCCATTGACTTCCACGAGTTCATCGGCGACAACTGGGTCGTCTTCTTCTCCCACCCCGAGGACTACACCCCCGTCTGCACCACCGAGCTCGGCGCCTTCGCCAAGCTCGAGCCCGACTTCACCAAGCGCGGCGTCAAGCTGATCGGCCTCTCCGCCAACACCCTCGGCTCCCACGAGGGCTGGATCAAGGACATTGACGAGGTCACCGGCTCCCGCGTCGCCTTCCCCATCATCGCCGATAAGGAGCGCAAGGTCGCCTACGCCTACGACATGCTCGACTACCAGGACACTACCAACGTCGACGAGAAGGGCATCGCCTTCACCATCCGCTCCGTCTTCATCATCGACCCCAAGAAGACCATCCGCACCATCCTCTCCTACCCCGCCTCCACCGGCCGCAACTCCGCCGAGGTCCTGCGCATCGTCGACTCCCTCCAGACTGGCGACAAGCACAAGATCACCACCCCCATCAACTGGGTCCCTGGTGACGACGTCATCGTTCACCCTTCCGTCAAGACCGAGCAGGCCAAGGAGATCTTCCCCGAGGTCCGCATCGTCAAGCCCTACCTGCGCTTTACCCCTTTGCCCAAGGAGAAGGCCACCGTCGCCTAAGTGCGAGTGGTGGTCTGGAATGGAGCTTGGTATGGGGACGTTTCATTGAGTGACGACCGGTCGCATGCTTCCTGCACAGCATAGCACCGACGCCAACTAATGGATGCGAGGCCCCGAGGGGAAAAAAGTAATAAAAAAAATCAAAAGCTAGTCTTCTCTACGTGTTGGAGAGGATTATACCCAGACGGCAGGACACGACGCGCGACACGTTTCGTCCCGCCTGATACCCTTAGGAGGCTAGGCAACTGGCCGAGACAACCGTAGAACGTATGAAATAATGAGACATGAACAAACACGGCCTCCCATCTCGCTCCGCCTATTGTGATGACGGTGATGGTCTCATAAAGGATGTCCTCCCCAGAGACTCCTCCATCTTGGGACCTTTGGAGAACGATGACTTCACCGGTTCTGTCTTGAGCACATACGAAACACGGCCGCGGCTCATCACTCCGTCAGCCAAGACCAGAGGCATCTCGGCCACAAACAGGTCGAAACTCGTCGACTGCGACATTGCTCCGTGCCATCAACATCAACAAGCGGTGAGTGGACGTCAAGGGGCTTCGCAAATGAACGCTTCCACATAGGATATTACAATCATGATTGGGAATGGAGATTGATGGACGAAACGAGGCGTTTGGCCGACGCACGGAGAGCAGGCGAGGAGATGAAGTCGGATACACCCGTCGTTATACGTCTGGGTGAAGCGTATCATATCAAGGACCTGCACAGACAAGGGCGTTGCGTAAGCGAAGGCCGACCTGAAGAGCACATGGCTCTGGACTTATGGAAGGCGGCAAAGCCATGTGTCCGTAATTTAGCAGCCGCATGGGGGGGGGGGCACCGAATTGATCTGCATTCGGCCGCCTCATGAACCGTGAACGGCCCCAGGGGCTTGTTGCATGTTGACAAGCGGCCCTCGTGCTCTTGGGCCCTCCTCTCTCTCTCACTTGATGGCTGTTGATCTCCTTGACAGGCCTGCTTCTTTTCCAACCCTTGACTCGGCCGATAGAGATGGATGAGACCGGAGGAAACGGTCGGCGTCTCTTTCGGAGAGGCCAAGGCGCCGCTAGACCGGCCACCCACGAGGCACCTTAATTTGGTGCCGCTATCTAGGCGTGCATAGTATCATTCTCGGGGTCCGCGCCGAGCTGGACAGCCTAGACGCGCCGTGGCAATAGCAGGCTCGTAGTAGATATAGCACACGACCAGATGAAGTAAGCGCAGGTAGGTGGTGTGCCTTGTAATACTCCGTAGGTAGGGGAACAGAAGCAAGCGCAGTCCTGGCGTGACACGAGGCAGCACCGTCCTCCGGGCTTGCAGCGAGGCTGGAACAATTCCAGATTCCAGTAACCCACGGCCAGGAACAGCTGGGGAGGGTTGAAACATTGACATGTACCAAATGACAAGTGGCCGGGTTCCCACGTTTTTCCCGCGTACCGTCCGCTGTCGCGACGCGGGCGCAGGAGAGAGGTCTCCGGTTCCCAAGGGCCCCGAGACATGGCGGCAGCAGGGCCAGGAAGGTGGATGGGGATGGGAGAAGCCCGGGTCGGCAGGATGCCTGTCCCGGGGGTGGATGGCTCGCCTGAGACTTGACAGGCCAGGCATTGTTTGTTTCCGACGGCGAGCTGGGCGTTTGGCGTGAGGGGAAGCTTGTATGGCAGCGTCATTTTAGTGCCAGTCATGCGTGCTTGGTCTATTCAAGCTACCTAGTACCGCGAGGAGTGTGATAGCATGATAGCAAGATAGCATCAGGAGTTGCGGTTCTTTGAGATTGACGTGACGTCGACGGTGTCCGTGATATACGGAGAGCGGGCCATGGACGGGCAGATGAGATGCCAACGTGGACGGATTGGACGGAGAGGGCTTGAGGGCTGGAATTGCGGCGGGCAGACGGCGTGAATGCGCGACAGGCCCAGACGAGCGGTGTCGACGGGGACTAGGACCAGGACAGGGGCAGGGACCAGGATGCTATGAGTTCGCTGACTGCCTGGCATTTGCCTCCTTTTTCCCTCTCGCGGTGACTTGTTGGCCTGGCCCGCTCCAAGTCACTCTGTAGGAGACCAGGGTGGCGGCTCAAAGGTTCACAGCGGTGGTGGTTCTCCTCGTCGTCCGTCATGTTCTCCCCTCTCGCTCTCGCTGAGCTAATTGGGGATGGTGCAGACTGGTGGCACACACAACGAGGCGTAGCGCAACGTTTCTGCAAGAGAAGGAACGCAGAAAAAAAGGGTCTTGTGTTGCAGCTCGATCGTCTGATGTTTTTTTTCTCCTACCGCAGCCGCAGGATTCCGATTGAAGGTGTGCATGGACCGGCTGGCGGGAGAGAGAGAGACAGACAGAGAGATTAGATAGAGATAGAGACGGCGCCGGTCTTGTCATGTAAGGTACCGTGTTATGCTGCGGTAAGGATTTTAGAAAGTATCCGTACTCGAAAAGAGTACCTAGATATTCACACATGGTAGGTATATCTCGCAGTCGAACTGGTCGTCGGGCAGCAAAATGAGCAGCCAGGTTGCGATAATAGGAATTAACCGGTGCTTCGATTTTCTTCTTTTCATTTTCTCTCGTCTGCTCCCGCGGATAGAGGGGCCGAGCGATGCCTGATGGGGCCGGGGGCTGGGTGCTGGGTGCTGGGTGCTGGGGTCCCGACAGCAGGTACCGGTAATCGGTACGTACCGTATCTCACCGTTTGGGATGTTTCCGGTCTGGAAAGCGTGGACCAGGAGGTCAGTGCGCTCTTCCTCCAGATGCATGCTGCGTGCATAAAGCAAAAAGACAAGACTGGTATCTTTACCTCTTTTGTTGCATATTCTGTCGTTAAGCATCTCGCTACACATACATGCAAGTCCGAGGCCGCTTCCACACCTCCCTGGCTTAGGTTTCCAGCGAGGTTGGTTGCATCGGATGTTTTAGTAGTGTTTTCTATTGTGTTTGTCTCGGTTCTTTGGAATATCTTCGTGGTCCGCAATACATGCTGCCAGTATGATTTTGGGCCGTCGCAGCGCGCTATCCTCTCGGAAAAGCAAGTGCAAGCTCACGACTCGCGCGATGGCTGACAGCATTCCATTGACCAGCCAAAAGCCCCTCCATACTCGTTCTCAGCAATGCCTTCGAGCCTCATCAACCCAACACCGTTGACTACAACCTACCACCGCCCCTTTTCAACGTGCGTGCGCGGTACCTCGGGATATTTCCAACTCTGTTTGCATACACGGAGTATCGTTATACACAGAAACTGTCAATAATTGTGCCGCAATCTTGTGCACAGAGATCTCCAGCACAGTAAGTGCCTCTGCACAAATGCCCCTTTTCCCCCTCCCCTTCGCCCTACAACCCAATCCCGTGCCCAAAAGCCCATCTCCGAGCCCCATTTCCCCATGCTCCGAGATCAGAGAGAGAGGGAGTCGAGGCAGATACATCGCACATATTCATCATCGCCGTCGCAATGCATATGGCCATGCTCCGTATCGGCGTATCGACAACCACCTAGACGTTGCCTTGCTGTATCCGTACCCATCGTATCGTATCGCATCCGCATCCGCATCGCCTGCCGCGCTCCGATTTCTGCTTGTGCCCTTGGCCTGTCCTATTACCTCCTAGCCTCCGGTCTCTAAGGCTCTGCACGGTGTGCCTCGCGTTGCAGTGTGCAGAAGCGACTGCAAGTTAACGCTCATCACCTTCTTCATCTGCCCTTCTCTCCCTCTCCTCCTTTCATCATCACCCTCCATTCCATCCACCTACCTTACCTTACCATACCTTAGCGGTAGCCCCCAGCCCGACCGACCTCCGTTGTCCGTTCTCCGTCAAACCCCCGCCGTCGTCCGCGTCTGCTGCGTATGTGTGTGTTCATTCGCACACCCCAGAGCCTCTCGTTCACAGCATTCGACCCGCATAACCCACTTCTTCCCTCGCGTCCGCGTCGGACTTCAAACTGCTTTTCACCTCTTGACCGGCCTCTAGTCTGTGCGTGCGTGGTGCGCCATTCGCTCGACCCAGCCCAGCCCAGCCCAGCCCGGCCGGACGAACGAGCAGCAAGCAACATCTATCCATCCGTATCTCTACACTACACCACTCTCTCGTCTTACCTTGCTCGCCCGCGGCTCCCACGCGCTGCAGTCACTTCGTACAATCTTTGCCTTTTACCTTCCTTGCCTTACACACACCCCTTCGCAGTCCTCGGCCAGAACCAAGACGCCATCTCTTTTTCGCTTTCCAAGAAGCCCCTCACCCCCAACTAACCACTGGCTTTCCTCGACACACATCCCCGAGGCCCCAAAAAGAGCAGGGCAGGCATCTGGAAATTACCAATTGCAACCCTGCTGGTGGTCTCGCTGCCGTCGCCGGCCGTTGCCGCTGTCCGTCAAGACTCAATCCGCTGTCTTCTGCCCGCCTGCCACGACACGACACGACACGCTACGAACCAAATACCCAGTATTCGTACCGCCGCGCTGTCACCGCCGATTCTCACGCACGCAGCACTGCTTGCTGGCTGAAGTGCTCCTCTTTCCCCCCTTCCCTGGCGACGCTCTGTTCTGATTTTGTACCCTACCCTACCGTGCCTGTCTGGACTGGACTACCTTGCCTCGCCTTGAGCCTAGGTACCGACCGACCATTGGGGATTGAGTTGGTTGACTCGCTTCCCTGAGCCTTCTCCTGCGCCCTGAGTCGCTTCGCCGTGGCCCAGGTCGCTCGCCCGCAGCGCGCCTTCGCTGTCTCCGTCGTCACATCGTTGTCGTCTCCGCCGTTGACCTGATCAGCTTCACCGGCTATTCGCCCGTGTCTGCAGCAAGCATCGGCAAGCAGCAAACACCTCGCGTCCTCTTCGCATCAGGCCTGGTTCGAATACTCTGCCTGCCTACCTACCTGGAATCGATCGACTCGTCTCGACGGGACCAAACTCGCCCGCGCCGCGATCCGTCTTGACCAAATCTGTCCTCGAACCCCGTCGATAGAATTCGACACCCTGCGCCTCCCCGGTCCAAGGTGCGTACCTCGCGCTTTTGCCTATCCAATTCTGATTTCCGCGCTGCCCTTCATCTGCCCTGTGTGCTGTTGCTCTGCCTCGTGCCGTCCCCTCCCCTCCTCCCATGCCCATGGCCAGGTCCTAATCCCCTCCTGATCCCCATCCCCCCATCCCCATCCTGATCCTGTCCCATTTAGCCCTCCACTACCCAGCCCACATCCCACTCTATCTCTTGTGCGCCGCTTTCTGTCAACTGTGGGGAGCAAAGGCAGAAACGGAGAGCCAGCCCAGAAACACGCACAAAACGATACGGGCAAGGCCTTGTCTGCTCTGCTCAGCTCAGCTCAGCCCAGCCCAGCCAGCCAGGCGTGTCCACAGAGACACTCGCGCGCGCACACACACACACACACGCACACACACACACACATACACACCGCACACATATCCACACATATCCACACGTATCCCACATTTACACATACACACGCACAACACATCTTCACCACACTCAGGAGAAAGAGACGAAGACGGAGACCAAGGCATGCCATACTTGCCTTGAGAGAGAACTACAAACAGCCGCCAGCCAGTCTTCCAGGGACTGAAGCTAGAGCCTCGGTCAGCATCCCAGCCGGAACCGCCGCCAGAACCACTGTCAGAGCTGTACCCGTCATCTGGACAGGGGCCCTAGCAGAGTCAGGCGAACGAATCATCCTTGGCTGAGTCGCTTGATCCAGGGTCCCCGTTCGAAGGAAGATAGCTCTGTTTTTCGCTTCTTTTCTTCTTTTCATCTTTACCTGGCTTCTGGTTTCTGCGGCTCGGCTCTCTCTCCGTCTTCTTGTGTCTTTGCCTGGTCTTGTTGTCGTTACGTTGTTGAGACTTCACCACCAACAACAACAGCAACGATAACTTGACCGTCGCTTGCTCCTCCGCCTCCACCGCTCCTCTTTCAATTCGGTCCTTCCCTTCCCCGTTTATTGCTGCTCGGTTTTGGGGTGCACTCGCTGGTTCATGGCATTGGTGCCGACGGCAGACGCCGACGATCTTGTCTTGGACCGGTCTTCGTTGACCTTCGGCGCTTGATCACCCCATACCCACGATCCCACCCCTCTTACACCACATGCAAACCCTCCCAACCTCCATTTCGAGCTTCTGAGCTTCCCCCCCTCGACATTTCCGAACCCGATTTGACTTTGCGCCACCTCCTGCGGCTGTTAATGCAGCCTGCGGGTTAACACCGCCGCAATGTCTGGCCCGGGACTAACCTCGAACCAGTCAGACCTCTCCCGCTTTTCCGATTCGGAGACGGAGCAGGACCGGTCTCCCCCCTCCGGAAAGACTACGGCCGATATTCTCTCGGGCGTTTACCGGGGCTTCAAGAAATTCGCTCCGAGCAGAGACGACTCTTCCAAGCTATCCAGACAGCCGTCACTGTCCCGCCTCGGTTTCAACAGCAATTCCCCGAGTTTGACTTCCTCCCCTTCTCCGCCCCCTTCTGCGACACCCACTCCGATTCCAGGCTCAAGCTCTTCCAAGATTCGTGCTCTTCAGCATGCAAGGAGTCTGAGCCTACAGAGCAGTCTCGCCAAACCCCTCCCCGAACCGCCACCAGAAACCTCCCCCGTCGGACCCGACACTCCCGCTGCCACACACTACAACTACGCGAGCCTTGGTGCTATCGAAGAGGCTCCGGCCGATGATATGGAAAGTCGCACGAGTACTATGGACTCGAGCATATCGGTGGACAGGGCACAGATGTACAGCAGCGGAACAGGATATAACGCAGACATGTCCAGCAGCCAGAGCAGCCTGGCAAGCTCTTCCAGGCAAGAGGGAGGCGAAGAGATGCGTGAAAACCTCACGCCACGGAGCAATGGTCCGTTGTCTGCAGGCCCCTCGCCCTCCTCCCAGCCCAATAGAGCTCCTTCAGCCGCTGGCACTCCGACCCCGTCATCTTCGGCGCACTTGTCCGGCCTCATGTGCAACGTGCACCGTACGACCGGCAGAGAGCCGCACCCGCTCGTCGGAGCCACGACGACCATATTGGGCGACAAGCTATATGTCTTTGGAGGAAGAATACTGTCTAGAAGCCGGCCCGCCCCACTGACGTCGGATCTCTACGAGCTCGACCTCATCCGCAGGCATTGGTCGAAGCTAGAAGCGTCAGGCGACATCCCACCACCGCGTTACTTTCACTCCATGTGCCCCCTTGGCGACACCAAAATGGTCTGCTACGGAGGCATGTCGCCGACGCCCAACCAGTCCGGCGCTGGTCCTGACCAGCAGCCCGAGGTGACCGTCATGTCAGACATTTATATCTACGACGTGCCTACACGGAAGTGGACGTTTATCCCAACGCAGGACGCTCCTCAGGGTCGCTACGCGCATTGCGCCTGCATTCTACCTACTTCGGCAACCTTTACATCGCACAAGGCGCCGCTATCGGCCCTTCAACATAATCCATCATCAGGAAATCCCAACGAAGGAAGGATAGGAATCAACATTGATGGTTCTGGCGGCGCTGAGATGGTGGTTGTGGGTGGGCAGGACGGCGCCAACCACTACATCGAACAGATTAGCGTCTTCAACCTGCGCAGCCTCAAGTGGACCTCGATTGAGCCATTGGACAAGAGCTGCGGCGCCTATCGGAGCGTCGTCGCGCCTTTGCCTCCTTCAGTCAGCGCGCGCATTGGCAAGTCGAGCTTGAATGGATTCCAGCAAGGTGGCAATATGAGCCGAGAATCCCGAGAGCCCGGGTCCTCGATGCTGATCTACTCCAACTATAACTTCTTGGACGTCAAACTCGAGCTTCAGATCAGGTCTTCGGATGGCACATTGACGGAAAAGCCCATGTCAGGGTCCTATTCGCCTCCGGGTCTGCGATTTCCCAACGGGGGCGTGATCGACACATATTTTGTTGTTAGTGGCACATATCTCACATCTTCGAAGCAAGAATATGCGCTGTGGGCTCTGGATCTGAAGACGCTGACCTGGTCACGAATCGACGCGGGTGGTGCTGTATTCAGCCAAGGTAGCTGGAACCGTGGTGTGCTTTGGAACCGGAGAAATACCTTTGTGATTCTAGGCAATCGGAAAAGAAGTCTTGTCGACGACTATAATCACCGGCGAATCAACTTTTCCAACGTTTGCATGGTTGAGCTGGAAGCATTTGGCTTTTACGACAACCCGAGAAAGACGAGCCCGATGTCCGGATTCGTGTCTGCAAGCAGTCCCTACACCGGCCCTGGCTTGAGCTTGGCGAGGAAGGCCGGTTCTACAGCAGGTGGACGCTTCCACTCCAAGGCTGCCGAGGAACTTGGAGAGAAGGCACTTGCCTTGCGTGAGCTTTCCGATATGGATATCCTGTGTTTGCATGGAGAAAGAATACCCATTAACTCCAGGATCGTCGCCCGGCGTTGGGGTCCATACTTTGTCCAGCTCCTGCGGGAGGGCACGGCGACTCAGGATGGTAGCGATGCCATGACTTTGCGGTCCGGTCTTGGCAGTGCTGTCAGAAACTCCGTCTTGACCATCACGCCATCTCGCAACACCCACGAGAGCACGAACTCTGTCGCCAGCACAGTGCTCTCGTCTGGATCATCGGCCAAGCCTCCCAGTACAGCTCCGACGAGCGCCTCCGCGGCCTCGTTCCCTATTCCCGGTTCTGGCGGCGCCGACCCGAATACCGTCAACTCTGCGCCGACTCCGAGATCTCTGCCGCCCAACTCGCGGCCTCGGTGCCTCTACCTTCCTCACACCTACCTGACGGTCCAGGCTCTGCTCCACTTCCTCTACACGTCGTCGCTGCCGGCGCCGTCGTCCCCCCTGTGTACACCTCCTATTCTCTGCTCTCTTTTGCAGATTGCTCGACCATACAAAATCGACGGTCTGCTGGAGGCGGTAGTCGAACGTCTTCACGCGCTGCTCGACTCAAGAAATGCGGCCGCCGTTTTCAACGCAACCGCCATGGCAGCCGGTGGCGGCCGCGGCATCGACGGCTCCCTCAATCCCAATTTCTTCGTTCCCGTCGACGCCATGGGCTCCCCGCTATATCCCGACGGTTCTCAAAACGGCAGCAGTGCAGATCTGCAGAGTCTTTCTTCTCGCGCGGGAGGTTTACGCATCAATACGGCCATGTCATCAGGTCGTCCATCTAGCGACGAGCTCAGTGCCACGACAAGTGTCAGCGGGTCTGAATGGAGTTCCGAAATTGGTGATTCCGAGCGTGGAGGCATGCGCGAGATCTGGAGCGGCGAGCTAAGCTCCGTCATTGGCCTGCAAAAGCGCGGGTTGCGTGGGCTTATGGAGGGTCGGAGAATGCGTGAGCGTACGGGGACCAACTCGGGTACGAGCATGAGTGCGGGCATGGCGCCGTATGGCAGCCAAGGCCGCGTCGGTCTCGGCATTGCTGGATCGTGATTCGAGTTGTTGCAACAGACTCGGGAAGGCGTTGGGTGACGCATGGGGGTGTGGAGGTAATGAATTTACGATAGCATGTCCGAAGCAGCATTATTCCCCCAGGAGAGCGACGCAAGTTGAAGCCCGCGGCAGCGAGTGCACGGGGAAATTGGAGAGCGGATGTTTTGAGAGAAATATGTATAAGCGGTCTGCTGAGTTTGTGTGCAGCCGACCGATGCCAAGAGCGAATCTACAATGATACAAAAGGAAAGAAACCTCCGAACACTCCTTGCTTTGTGATCGCCACCCCAACGCCCCATGGTAAAGCTTGTATGCTCTATGTGTGTATCTAAAGGGAAGTCTTTGCTCGTGATCATGCCAATTCAGCCTGTTTCGTCTCTAATGTCATCAGACCTGTGAGCGAAGAACAGAAGAGAAGGAAAAGATAGAAAGAGAGGAAATGAAAAGAATCGCCTGGCAAAGCCGCTAGCCGGAGTAGGGACAAGCACCAGAGAAAGGGCAAGCACCACGGCCGCGAGACTTGAGGTCCTCGACACCCTCAGCAAGCTCCTCCACACCCTTGCCCATCTTCTCCTTAGGGCCAAGGTCTTCAAAGAGGTAGCCCTCGGGCATCATCTTCTCCGCGCCGGGAACGGTGCCGCCCAGTATGCGAGTGATCCAGCTCATCGGGCCAAAACGGTTCCAGAAAGTGGCCGGGATGTAGTAGGGGTGGACGAGGTACTCATGATGCTGGATGCGTCCGGTCTTTGGATCGGGTTCGGAGAAGAAGACGACAGGGGAGAAGCGGGGGAGCATGAGATGGCGGACGACAAAACGACGGGCGATGAGAGCTGCGTAGGCGGTGAAGGAGGCGTAGATGCCGGGCTCGGCGAAGCTGGTATCTCAAACGTCAGCAGCAGTCACTATGAGAGAGAGAGAGAGAGAGAGAGAGAGAGAGAGAGAGAGAGGGGAGGCAGGCGAAGCCAAGCTGGGCAAGCGAGTACCGTACTTACCAAAAGGTGTCACGGATGCGGTCGCCCATGAGCACGGTCAGAACCTCCTGGGCAAAGGACTTTGCGAACTTGGGGACGTGGAAGATCATCATCTCCATGAGCTGGGCGCTGGCCTGGATGTTGTTCTTGTGAGGCTTCATGGCGTCGATCTCGTAGCGCTTGGCCCAGTCGGTAATGTCCCGGGCGAACTCGATGCCGTCGGCCCACGAGTCCTGGGAGAGGTAGCCCTTGTACTGGATGTCCATGGAGTCGCCGAGGGCCTTCCAGTGGGTTCCGATGGCGCACAGCTCCATGTCGGTCAGGGAGCGCCACTCGTAGAGTTGCATGAAGCGGGTGGGCTCGGTGACGCAGACGGCGAGGGTGTAGAGGAAGTCGGCGTTGGAGATTTGGCCGCGGGCCTTGTAGCCGCTGTGGAGGTAGTTCATGCGGGAGATGGCCTTGAGGCAGCGGTCCGAGGTCGGGGGGTTCATGGAGAACTCGCCGAAGATGATGACGGTGTCCTCGTAGCGCTTCTGGGCGTTCTTTGGGTCGGCGAGGTTCTTGGTGGCGACGATGAGCTTGGAGATGGTCTCGAAGCCATAGGTCTGGTGTGGTGTTGTCAGATTGACTGAGTGGCCAGTTTGACAGTGGATGGGAACAAATGATAAAATACCTTGAAGATGGCGAACTGGAGAGCTAAGGTGTAGAACTTGGGAAATTCAAACTCAATCATGTGCTTGAGGATGAGCTGGGCATCGTCGTTGGTCATGCGCGCAAGGGAGGCGCGGTCGGTGTAGCCCATTCGCTTCTGGAGGTTGTTGATGCGCCTGAAGCGGAGAGAATGGCACAGGACGAGGTAGCCTGCAAGGAGAGACAGCAACATAGATAGGGTGGGAAGGGTCGCCGGCATGGCAACGGTGATGTCCATGATACGCGTCGTGTAGCCATCAGAGGCGGAGTGGGTGAAGTTGGTATTGGAATCCATGGTCCTGGCGGTGCAGTGCAGACGGCCTGGACAAGGCTGAGCTTTTTGCAGGTTGTTGATGTTTTTGTCAGGATGGGGTGAGAAAATAAGGAGAGGTTGCTTTGTGGGAAATATCTAGGTGTAAAGGTGAATGGATCAAAGACCCATGGGTGGTGCGAAAACGCAGGAGCGGCAATCTCACGGTCGTCCCAGCTGGGAAGAACAACAGCGGGGAAATGATCTGCTGGACGTGTGTGTAAGCTTGGAAGATGCAGCAAACATTCACTTGGTGATTTGAAAAAGAACAGCCTTCCAGTAGGATGCAGACATAGGAGGGGTAGCTGTGATTTAGCAGCAGTGCTTACCTTTGTCTCAGACAGATGTCTTCTTGTGTAAGGATGTTGGTTGGTTTGCCTTGGGGTAGGGCTTAACTTAAATCTGAGTCAAAAGTGCAGTGAGTGAATGCTCAGAATTGAAGAGTGAATAGACAGAGCCAAGACTGAGGCTGCTGACCAAAAGAAGTGAGGGGAGAGGTGAGATTTGAAGAAGAGCAAATGGAAAAAGGCAGCAAACATCAATAGTCCCTTTGAGCCCCTGTTGACACGAACATGAGGAGGTCCAGATGGGGGAGGTAACAGGGGGGGTCCCTGGGCCTTATCGCATTTATCGGGCGTGGAGGATCAATCTGGGGGAGCTAGGTAGGCAGGCTGGCGAGGAATCACCAGGATGGAGAGGAGGCACCTTACTTGGCGTCCGGGTTGCACCAACCACCATGCGGAAATGCCGTGGGTGGCGGCCGGCGGTTTCTTTGAGCATCTTCCAATATCCCGTTGTAAACCCGGCCGGCTTCTTTAGCAGCCACTGTTGATTGCTGTCCACATCACCCACTGGGCTGCCATGCCAATTGGAGGGGACGCGTGTAAGCCTCGTGGAACCGTCGCTGTCAGTCGGGTTTGGCCTGGACAAAGGAGCTGTGGTAATTGCCTAAGGTACCTAGGATACCTAAGGTAGGCACAGAGGGCATGGGGATCTACGGATACCTTACCTGATTTCCCTCAAAGTCTGAGATGCTCGGAGAGCACCCCTCATCAGCATTGCCGGCTGACCTTAGCAGCGGGAGGCGTACCCCGCACCTCCCCTATTGGCCGCCCCCATCTGGTGAAGAGCTCCGGTCCCGAGGATCAATTGGGCCTAACTGCCTTCTGACAGGTACGAAAAGGGGCAAAGAGATGAGCCCGGTACTCGTGTCAACATCTAGAACCGCTAGCACCAGCCTTAGCCTCAACATCTTCGTCGGGCTTGCCACCGGCAATTGTCAAGCACCTGTGGCTGGACCTTCTGACTCGACCCCTGGCCAGATTCCAGTGTCAACCATCGACGCTGGAAAGCATCACCAGGAATTAGCAAAGAGCCCCATCAACGGCTTGCGTCTTGGCAGGGCCAGAGCTGTCTGCCCCTCGTCGAACGATGGAGGCATTGCTTTGCGAATAAACAGAAAGGGTCTCAGGCTGGGAGAGACACGGGCACACGGGGTGGCATGGAGATTGTCGAGGCTGTTCAGCGGCAGGTCATGGACGACACAACCGATCCGAGTGGAATCATCATTGGCGATCTGCGCACACAAACATTCTATTAACGACACGCGCTTGAGGCGGCGCATAGCGGTCGGGTTGGCGGTCTGGTGCTCTGCTCTTCTCTTCTCCGCCATCTTCACCTCGACCGACAGCTGCAGAAACAAGCGCTCGGCTGTGTGTGTGGGGGAAGCGACGGTTACTCTGCAGAAACGCTGCACGGTAGCTGTCAGAGATAGATGAGCTGCCCATGCTGAACCCTTGTCTTGTGTTGGTTCGGCCGTCATGAGGAACATGGCGATGCAAGGGAAGGAAAAAAGTTTGAAGGCGAGGCCAGAAGGTGAAGGAAAAGGTCGCGGGGCCCGTGGCAGGGACACTGCAGTGTGGATGGCACCTACAGTGTCCCTACATGGTCCTTACCTAGTGTTAAGGTACGGGAACCCACAGCTGCTGTGGAGAAACACCGGCCCGCGGTGGAACCAAGACGTCGATCAAAAAGCAGTTAGCGCGGGCCTATTTCCAGCCCTGGCCACTCAGAGGCCCGGCCGCCGTCCACCAGGGCCCACGATGCTAAGAACAGCCCCACTCAGCCTTCCAGGCGCGCGTCTAAGCCAACCTTCATTTCGTCGTTTCCACCTTTGACAGCGCACAACCGCTCGGAAAACACCAAGCTCTCTTTCACCCTCTTTCGCTCTCTCCCCCTCTCTCGCCCATCTCTATGCCATTGGACGACCAAGTGGTTCATCTGAATCCAGCTATGCGCATGCAAGATTCCATGCAATGACCCGCTCTGCTCTGCGAGCCTTCCGTTGACAGCGAGCGCGAGAGAGACAGAGAGAGAGAGTCGTTGGAGGCACCCCTGGTATGTCGATCGGTATGTGCGTCGCTTGCTGCCGCTACTACCGTCCGCCAACAACCACAATATTGTCCTCGTCCTCGTTCCATCCATTGATGCAAGTCTACGGCAAGGCATCTTGGCTAGGTACCCTGCCGCGCGCGCATACACACACAGAGAGAGCGAAAGAGAGCAGAGTCGCCTCCAATGCAATGCGCCTCCCCTGCCTCATTTCTCGTCCCGGACCCCAATTGGCTCCTTCGCCGCCGCCGTGGGGTCCCAAGTCCGCTCCAACGCACTCTGGCGGCTCGATGCTCATGCTCATGCTCAAGCCCATGCCCACCTTCAACCTCAGTGCTACACCATCATATCACAGACTGACATTCCAGCAGTGCCAACAGCTCCCCGGAACAAGCTTATCCCTGCGCGCAGACTGATCGACGGCCAAACCCCACGCATGTCGTGGCATGATCCAGCCCTAAACCCAGACGAACCTCTCCAGATGGAGCCTCGCGAGCGCGGCAAGGCTGGCGCCTACTCATACCCAACACTTTTGCTAATTTCGACCCTCTTTTCCCGGCCCCAATCTCTTCCCGTTTGAGCCAGATGCTCCCTTCTTCGGCACCCCGGTCTGCCGTCCGATCATGCCAAGTTCCATCGTAGCCGCCCTTCAGACCCGGCCAGTTCTACGCGCCCAACTCCAGACAGACGCCCATCCTCACCATCCCTCCAGCCAATGTCGTCGGCCATCTGTCTGGACGCCCGCTCTTTTGGACACACGAGACGGGTTTCATGGCATCGATGGCTGCGATTCTGCTCTTTTGCAGCCATGCTGTCTTGTTTCACATCTTCACCACCCCGGTCTCATCTCGACCGCGCTTCTTCGCCTCTTTGTCACCCCGGCAGCCCGTGATGTTGCTTAAAGTCAGACCCAATGTCCGCTTCCTCGACCTGATTCTGACCCTCCTGTTCCTCAGTCTATCAAGCAATCTCACTCCATCTCACAACATTTCCTTTTCCGTCTCTTTTCCTTTTTCCTTCTTTCCTTCCAAGTCTTCGTCATCGTCATCGTCGTAGCATTTCCTGAGCCAGATTTCCTAGATTTCCTTCTGACTTACACACATCTCCATTCGCTATCTCTCTCCTCTATTACTACTCTATACCCACCATCGGCCTCTCTCCTGAGTCTACCTCCAGGCGAGGCACGAAAATCAACGAAACGAGACTCTCACTTTCGTCACTTTCAACTCTCTCTTCGCAGCTTAATTCTCTAATCTGCATTCGTTCATATCCCACGTCTTGACGGCAACTCTTTAGTTGCCCCCTTCTACAACATATCTTCCCACGGTATCATGCCCAAGCACACGCGGGCATCCAGTTCGAACCACCACCGCTACATCAACTCTATGCCTGTTTCTCTCGCCCCCGCGGCGAACCCCATCGCCATGTACAACCAGAGAATGTCAATGCCGCAGACCTACTACACGGTGCCCTCCTCTTCAGCCCCGATGCAGCCCCAGCCTCAGCCCTCGTACGAAAGCTACGCCCCGGTGGCCGCACCCCCGGTCTCGGTACCTCCTCTGCAGCACCGCGCCTCTTCCGGGGCATGGACGCCGCAGGATGACCAACAACTCCTCTCGGCCCGTTCTCAGGGCCTGAACTGGGGCCAGATCCAGATGGCCTACTTCCCAAACAAGACCCCCAACGCCTGCAGAAAGCGCCACGAGCGTCTGATGGAGCGCAAGGGTGCCGACGACTGGGACAACCGCAAGCTCGAACGCTTGGCCAAGGAGTACATGAGCATGCGCAAGGAGATTTGGTCTGCTCTCGCAGCACGCACCGGAGAGAAGTGGAACGTTGTTGAGTCCAAGGTATGTTCAACCACCATGACACACAAACGTAAGACGCATCTGCTAACCAAGCCTCTGTAGTGCATGTCCAACGGACTCAAGAATCTTCAAAGTGCGGCCCGCGCCGGGGCCAGACGGGAGCGCCTGGAATCGGGGCAACCACTACCACCAGGGTATGACGATGACAGCGGCATCAGCGGCCTCGGGTTAACCCCAGTTGACGAGCTAGACGCGTCCTACAGTAGCCCGGAGATGTCCTCCGGCCACTCCAGCGGTGGCAGCACCACCTCGGCCGCCGGCTACGTCACCTCCTTCTCCCAACATCTCCAACCTCTCCATGCCGGACAATACAGCTACGGCCACACGGGCGCCCATCACGGCTACAATAGCTCTGTTTCCTCGAATGCCTCGGTCAACGGCGGATACCCAGGCCAGTCACCATCAGTCTCACCGGGCCCACAAATGTATCAACACGGCCAGAGGTTGCCGAGCGTGGACATGGGCATCGACGCCATCATCAACCGTCCCGGCGGTGGCGGCCAACATCCCATGTGAGGGTGTCGTTATCTTTCCTTTTTATCAGAATGATTGAACGCTCGTTTACAACGACAAGTTTGGACCCGGAGGCTTTTTTGTTCTTACACAGGATCTTGCTTTATTTCCTTTTTTCCCCCTGGGCCCATGTTGCACCGTTCATGGACAATCAGGGTGGCGTTCCAGGCGTTGGGATGACCGATACAACCGGATATACCGTTGACAAGAAAGATGGGCGGAAAGCACCTGCTCCTCCCACAGGGTGTCTTGAGAGAGGGGGACAACAACACACAGGCAATATGACTTGCCTTGGTAATGACAACGGGCGGAGAAGCACCCAAGGAGTCATGGTTGTGTACATTAGCATCTATAGATACCAAGATGATGGTGGCTGGTATGAAAAGGGGGGAGGGACCGGAGAAATGTATTCAAATGTTTTTTTCGAAGTTCGCAACCCAAACATCTATTCGGTCAGTTGCGCCTTCTAGTCAAAGCAGCACACGCACACACAAAGTTATAGAGTGAGGTCGGTGTCTTGGACCCGGATCCTAGACCGAGGCCCTCCCGATAGGACCGCTTCTTTCCATGGCAAAGGAGCACACTATGATACATGACAAGTTCTACGCTTGCCGATACCACCACTATCTGCGCGGGGCGGGTGGGGTAACAGGCATCTCATCTAGCTCGTCGTCTTCCCATTCGTCCTCGTCGTTGCCCACGAGACTGTTCCACGCACGACTCCACATGCCCTTCTTCTGCAGCAGCGCCAGCACCAGGACGACGGGCAGATGCCAGACACTGGCCCAAAACAGACCCTTGGCCGAGCCTTTGTGGCCTTCATACTTCCAGAAACGCACGGCCTGCCACGAAAGCCATCCGTTGACCGGTAAACTCGTCACGGCGAAGCTCCACTCCGTCACGCCGGCAGCGCAAAGCGCCACACAGAGGGGGATGAAGGCAATGCTGTACCTCAGCGCGACGCGGGCATTGCGGGCGGGGTTGGTCCACGCAAGCATGCGCAGGCCCGCCGCCTTGTACTCTTCTCTGATGGGCCACGAGAGAGCCATGAAGTGTGGGAACTGCCAGGCGAACAGCAGACCGGCCATCAGCCAGCCGCCGATGGAGCTGCCGTCGCTGGCGAGGAGGAGTTCCCGCCAGGAGCCGTCGCCCGAGGCGGTCTCGCCTGCGGCCGCGGCCCAGCCCATCAGCGGCGGGATGCCGCCGACGACGGCGCCCAGCCAGGTGTTGGCGACGCTCATGGCCTTCATCGGGGTGTACATGCCCGCGTAGATGAAGATGTTGGCGCCGCCGAGGAATGCGACGGTCGGATTGACGCCGAAGTAGAGGGCGCCTACGCCAGTGAGGGCCGTGGCGACGGCGAACATGACGGCGGCGCGCGTTGAGAGCAGGCCTCTGACCAGGGGACGGTTCCTCGTGCGGGTCATCTTGGCGTCGGTGGAGGGCTCGTAGAGCATATTCAGGGAGTTGGCCGAGGCGGAGCACAGGGCAGTGCCGGTGGTGAGGAACAGCAGCGTCAACGGGCTGAGCGAGGGCGACTCGGTGATGGCGGGAGAGAGGAAGGCGGGGACTGGGTACAGCGCGTAGGGAGCCATTGCCGTCAGCACGACGAGCGCGGACAGGCGGGGTTTCGAGAGGGAGAGGAGGGTCGAGAAGATGCGGCGGGCGGAGTGTGCGGGTTGCCGTTCGGCGACGCTGGTGAGGGCGGAGGAGGCATCTTGAGGGAGGGGTATGTCGAGTGAAGAGGAGGCGGCGGCTTCGGCGGCGGCTTTGCGTTTCGCGGCCTGGCGGCGACGGTGGGGGAGTTCGTGGGTTACGGCGAGGTGATTCGGCTCGGATTGCGTGTTGGAAGAGGAGGAGGAGGAGGAGGAGGCGATCGAGGCCGAGGCGGAGACGGAAGAGCTTCGGGTTCCTGAGGGTCGGGGACGCTCTAGGACGCTGTTTGGGAGGAAGTAGCTCGCACTAAGACGTACGGCGGGGGCGGCCTTGGGTGCCGTCGTTGAAGCAGCGCGCCGGGGGATCAATGGCGAGGAGAGCAAGCCTCGAGGGGAGCTCGAGGGTTGGTGGAGGCATTGGCGACACACATTATCGAGAAGACGAGGGCGCAAGAGCGTATTGGGAGCTGGCCGCATGGTTCTTGCTCTGCTCAGTGTCTGCGCTCATGTCTCTGCCTGGGGAGGGCGAGGGCGAGGGCGAGGACGGCGGTCGACAGCGGGTGCTTCTCACTGAGCCATGCGCGGGGCTTTCGATCGATCCGTTGAGAGAGGCCGGGGACGGAGGTTGCAGGCCGGCGAGGTGATCGTGGCGTCGTCGTCGTCGTCGTCGGTCGGGTGTGGGCGAGACGTTCATGAACAGGACGTGGGAACACTGAAAGAATCATGCGGACGACACGGCCTGGCGGGACGGATGGGCTTGGAAAATATTTGGCCAATCAGGTGGCGGCTGATGGAGGTGTGAAGTGGCCCACTTTTCCCGGGCTCTGTCCACCGTTTCGGCGATCGGCGGGCACTTTGCGGCATCCGAAGTCGCGCATCAAGAAAACATCATTGTGGATGGGACAAGTCCTTCACGATTACTGATCTATCCCGAAAGATCCCAACGCCATCCTGCTATTCCACGGCCAACAGTCCCTCGCAGCAGTCTCAAGCATCCCCCAACTCGTCTTCATCTTCATCCTCAGACACCCTCGTCTTCTTGGGTGACCCGGCACGCCCCTGAGCATCCGTCTCGTCGCGCTTGCGCTTGTCGCCGGTGTTGCTTGGGGCCTCGTCCCCAGATGCAGTTTCCGGCACCAACTCGCTGGAGTCTGCCACGCTCAGGTCATCCTCCTCGCCCATGTCCTTGTACGTGTCGTCGCGAGGAAGCCCCATCGAACGAACCCTGCGTGTCTTGCGCCGTATCGTCTTGTTGCCGTCTGCGTCTTCAACCTCTTCATCGTACTCCTCATCCTCATCATCATCCTCTTCATCGTTTATCAAGTTGCCGTCTTCGTCCTCATCAGCTTCGCCATTGTAGTCGTCATCACCAGGGAACGGAAGACGCCAGTTGTCCTTGTTGTCATCGTGATTGGGGTCGTGCTGCCAGGTTAGGTTGGTGCGTTTGCTCCCATCTGTCGGGGACATGGTTTTGGCTAGCTCAGGGTGTTCTTCCAAGAAATCGGCCTTGAGTTTGGAGAGCAGGGTATGCTTCGGCTTTTTAATCCAACCGATCCGGCTCGGCAACTCTGGCGTGCCATTTCTATCAAATTTAATCGCGCCCTCCTTTGCGGGAATGCGGCAACTTCGGTTCGGGTCCGAATGGGCCTGTGAGGAAAGGTAAGTCAGCCATTAACGTGGTTACCAGCGCAGGAACTGGGTTTTCTTACATCGACTTGGGCTTGTCTGTCTGGGTCGCCTCTCTTGATGGTTCTCGAGCCTCGCTTAGGGGCTTTGCGGAAGCATCGTGAGCAGTACATGTCATCATCCGGGACGAAGCCGCTTGTGGGAACTTCATTGCTCGGGACGGGGACGGGTCCGGGAGGCTTAGGCTTGGTCGGAGGCCGCGGCTTGGCTGAGGGATTGGTCGTCGGCTCAGATGTAGGCTTACCGGATGGCGGCTTCGTAGTTGTGGGCTTGGAGGGAGTAGGCTTGGAGGGAGTAGGCTTGGAGGGAGTAGGCTTGGAGGGAGTAGGCTTTGTGGTGGTAGGCTCCATCGTCGGAGGTTTCACAACCTCGGGAGGATTGCCGCTACTGCCACCTCCGTTATTGTTGACTTCGCCTTGACTGATGTCTCCCGACTGTCCGCCCGTGTTTGCCCCTTGGCCCTCTCTGGGACCATGAGGAGTTATAGGCGGTGTGCGCTGTCCAGGAGCCGGATCTTGCGACTCCCCGATCTCAATGCCTTGCATGGGATCCGTCGCAGGCTGGGGCTCTTGAGGACGGTTTACATCCAGGCGGCCTCCAGGGCGAGAGCTGTCAGGCTGTTCAGAGAGTCCAGTGCCTGTAGCTGGAGTCCCTGATGGTCCTGGTTGAGCAACCGTCGGCTCCCTGATAGTGCCTGGGATAGGCTGCTTGCCCTCCCGTATCCTCTGCTTCTTGCGCTCTTCCCTCAATCTTGCCAACTCGGCTTCCCTGTTCGGTTGCCTACCGATGACAAAATCTTCCGCACCATGCGCCGTCTCCATGTGATGGTTCAGTTGTTGCTGGTTCATGAATCCCACCATAGCTCCGCACTTCTCGAAATACGGGCACCTCTTGTCGCGTCGGTCTACGCCCCTCTCGTTGTCGGGATCCCACATGCTGTGACCGGGGCCGAACGGCTCTCGCTGCGGTATATGAGGTATTTCCTTGTCCTCCAAGATTTTCCAAAGCTCGTTGACGTGGCATTCCATATGCTTCACCTGGAAGATTCGTGCTTGAATCTCTGGAAGGTTCTCGTTCGCTTTACGTTCTTCCTCTGGGACTCGGAAGTCAAGACGGCAGAGAGGGCATTTCTTCAGGGGCATGCCGCCGTGCTTCGTCTCGTAGTGAACCAGGACCTCCGACGGCGTGAGACCAAAGAGAGGTTCGCAGCACCCACGAACGGTGCACTCTGCCGGAGGGTCTTGCACGGGATTCGGGCCAGGCTTGTCGTGCCACGCCAACGGATAGCTCAAAAAGCGGTTGGGAGCAGGGCGCAGTGGCTGTCGACGAACAAGATCCCGAGTAGCATTCAAACCGATGTAGAGCGGATCCGTGGGTTGATCCCTATCCTTCCAGTAGCCTTCCGGATAGATCTCAAATGGTGTGATGTTGGGCGGCTTCTTATCGGGACAGTCTGTGATGTGCTTCTTGATGGTCTCGATCTCTTCCTGCTTCCCGTCCACGACGAAAGTCTTCTGGCAATAAGGGCAAAAGCAACCTAAGTGGGCAAAGAAGCCGCCGCAATGCTGACGATGCCGGTCGATGTTTTCGTCCGAGAGCTTTCTCAGAGAAAAGCCACACTTTTCGCAGAAAGGCTTCTTGGAATGAGACGTTCCTCTGCAGCGGTGCGGATACTCGTCATACGGGGAGAACTCATCCCTAACCTCTTTGCTGTTCCAGACAGTGTCGCCGCACGTTTCGCAGAAAGTACAACGACCAACCGCTTCGGCGTGAGGTACGCACGTGCGATCGTGGTGGTCACGCTCGTCTCTGTCGTTGAGCACGTGGTGGTCCCGGCCACATCTGTCGCAGTACCGATATTCGCTTTCCTTGCCATTAGCCTTCGGGGGTGGGCGCAGTTTTGGTAGAGGTCCTCTTGGAGGCTGAAGTCGCCCGAGGATGGTGGATGGGATGGCACGTAGATCTTCAGATGTAGTCTGAGGCACTGTCGGTTTTCTGGTTGCTGGGCAAGGGTCCCGCATGTCCAGAATCTTGCGCAACTGAGCTGAGTGTTTCTCCTTGATGTGCTCCTCTCTTTGCTGGAAAGTCCAATGAGTAAAGAGCTGCACATCACACCAGGGGCACTTGTTGTCCACATGAGTCTCCTTGAGATGTTGCATAAACTCGACATCCTTGCCCTGGCGATAGTCGTATTTGCACTTCTCGAATGGGCATCCGTTTTGGCGGTCAAGGATCATGTTGCGATACTTCCAACCCAGTTCTTGCAAATCCCGCTGCTCAGTCGCCGTGAGAACGTTCTTGTTGAACAAGTACAAGTTCTGTTCGCTTCCCCCCGTCCTCATGATCGCTTCAATTGGTGGTGCATTGATAGGAATGGACGGGTTGTATATGCCTCTGTCGAACACGCTCGGCTGCTTGGCCCAAGTCTTCTCACGAGCGTTCTCCTCGGGTATTCTCTGCTCTGGACGTTCTTCAGGTGGGTGCGGGAAATCCCCTCTGGCCAGGCTGATGAGAGGGAGACCCAGTTCGTCCCGGAAGCGTGTGACGTCGCCATACCGAGGTCCCCACTGAGACCTGTCAAGCTGTTTGACTGTGATTATGTGGTCAGCAGTGTTGCACAAGTCAAACACAGAGATCCTGCTTACCAAAATCTAGCTTATCGTCTTGCAGGATTGAAATTTGCACCTCTTCCGCAATGATGCGCCGTCTGATCATCGCCAGCTGGTTGTCAGGGTCATTCGGTCGCAGGATAAAAGGTGCCGGGTTCCAATCACTGGCGAAATTCCTAGGGATCAAGGGCTGGAGCAGGATGGAGTGTTTCTCGGAATCATAGTTGATGTTGGGACAGCCTTCGTACAGTTTCCGAACCTTGGACTTGAACGTCGCCATCGTATGGGAATCTGCACCAAAGTCTTGATGTCCATTATTCCACTCCTGACAGACCATTCTGCAGGTGACATCACCGTCGACCGGCTGGATGACAAAGAATCGGCAAGGCTCACGCTCGTCGTTCACTGAGTCTGTGATGAACCTCGAGAGGTTTTGCTGGTCCTGCTGTCTGGCTGTCTGGTCTAGGTGATGCCATTCAGCCGGTTTGCGCTCGGTCGAGGTGGGATAGCATTCATGACTGAAAAAGTCTGTCCCGCGCCAGATGCGATACTTTGAAGCTTTCACAGGCATGTGGGACATTCGCATCAAGTTCTCAATTGTCCTGAGCGCGTCTTCGTATGGGTCATTGACCCCAACTTTGTGGGAGCACTTGCGTAATTCCCGCGTAGTGGCGTTGAGCCGATTTCCAGGTAGATAGAAGACGACAGAGTCCTCGGGTAAGGCCTCAGATGTGATGTTCATTGGCGTCCTTCTGATGACATGAGGATGCATCGCCAACCAGAAGTAATAGTCAATCTCAAGACCACCATACCAGTGATTCTGGTACGACTTTTGGAAGTCATGTTCGCCTGACAAGACGATATCACAGTGGCTTCCACCAGGTATCTGTGGGCGTCCGATCAAGACTTCCTGTGCGGTGGTCAGGAAAGGCATGTACTGGTTGGCACCCCATGGGAAGGTCGACGGAAGGTCATGGCTCTGCGAATCCGCCCCAAAGAATACTCCGCGTCGAGGCACAGTGTAATACGCGAAGTCCGAATCGCCAAAGTCGTTGATGCGGCTCAATCTGACCATATGGGTTGTGTAGTCGCTGTCGGTTGGCGCCCAGTGTGTTGGTGTCTCTTCTCCCTGGCGGTGTACGAACCACACACAATCCTGATTTGTCCTGGACTGTTCATCGACATAATTGGCCAAGTCACCCGTGGGTGGAAGTGGTATCTTGGTGTCGAAAGAACGCACGATGCTCTTGTCTTTCCGATTCATATGGACAAGCTTCATGTCGCTCTGGTCACGCTTCTTCAGTGAAAGAAGCTTTCTGCTAGCCTGCTCAAGCGTGGAGATATTGGCGGCGTTGAACGTGACACGACCTTGAAAACCATACAACTTGGCCAAGTTCTTGGCATGAGACCGAGGGGTTGGGTCGTCATACCCGGTGTACCCAGAAACTGGTTCCTGGTTGTTGCTAGTATTGGGCATACTAGCAGGCGCAAATCCTGGTGTCCTCGACGCGTTCCCACCGCCTGTACCTGCAACGTAAGATGGTTTGAAGTGCTGAGTAGCATGGGTACGGCCTTGCGAACTACCAGTGGTTGCGACGATGCTAGAGGAACCCGGTAACCCATGAGAGGAATTGACTCTACTCGGCTGGTTGTTTAGACCCGTGCCAATAGCAGAAGCCGGATTGCTAATAAAATTGGAGTTCGGGGGGACCTGATGAGAGCTATTGCCAACAGCGGGAAGTCGGATCCTATCAAGTCCCGTCCCAGTGGCTGAAGTCGACGTACTTGGACCAAATGTAGGATTGGTCGATGAACCGCGGGGAACACTGATCGGTCTGGTCGTCGCTGATGTCGAGGCTGAACTTCCCGGGGCACGCGCGGGCAGAATCGTCGACGATACTGCGGGATAACGACCTCCGGGGAGACCGGGAGCAGGTGGGACTCCCAGCGTGCTTGGAGGTGCAGCAGAACTGACGCTAGGGTTGCCGGACGAGATCGTAGGGGTGGGTTTCGGAGGAGGTCTTTGTTTGGGCTGGCACCCTGAAGACTCGACGTAAGGGGTTTCTGGGATTGGCGGAATGGAGGTTCGGGGGTGATGTCGCAAGTCTGGCAGCTCATCATTTCGAAAGATGTGCTTGGTAGATGAAATGGACGGGGTATATTGTGGAAGGACTTGAGAAGGAGGGGTTCGCCTGCCCTGGTAACCAGAAGACTCGACGTAGGGGGTTTCTGGGATAGACGGAATGGAGGATCGAGGGTGATGACACAAGTCTGACATTTCTTCGTCGTCATCATTACCTCCTCCACGAAGATTCAGGCCATGAGACTCGGCGTCATCTTGGTCTAGCATTCCTTCATCGTCGTCATCATTACCTCCTCCACGCAGATTCAGGCCATGAGACCCGGAGTCATCTTGTGCGAACCCAGTGACTCCTGAATGGCCGCGAAGTTGAGCAGCCGGCACAGGAATAGTGCTGTAAGGCGCCTCCGTTCCTGTGAAATGTGTCAGAAACTTGCAGAATCTTTGGGGTGTAGTCCCGAACCTCTCAAATGATCATAGCCAAAGTTCCTCCGGTCGTGCGCTGTGAGAAAGTGAAGTGGAGGCGAAACCTCGGCCTCGTGCAGCTGTTCCCAGTCGTCAATCTCGAAAGAGGGCTTGCTGAGCTGTGCAAATTGAGACAAAGCAGGCTCGACGGGTAGACCAAAGTACAACATGGCGAACTTGGTAGCCAAGGAGGGAGGATGACCCTTGAAACGTCCCACAAGAAGGGCACGATAGCGCTTGGTGCTGTCCTCCTGGCACTCTCTCAAACTGCGAGGTTCCACAGCAGGAAGAAAAAGCTTCCTCTCGTGTGGCGTGAAGTGATTATCCAAGACCTGCTTAATGGTGAGGGTCGGCCGATCGAGCATGCGTCTGAAGGTGTGCTCGACCTCCTTCCAAGCGGCATCAGTCGGCTTGATGAGAGGGTTGTACCGTTTCGTTGGGTCAAGCTCCAGTTTGCTTGAGTCCGACATGGTGAGAGTAGGATGAGATGAACAAAAGAGAAGGTAGACGGGGAAACAATTTTGGCAAACAAGAGAGGGTGGAAAAGAGAGTGAAAACAGAAGAGATGTGTGTGTTGAGAGAACAAGTACTGGTGAGGATTGACGAGAAAGATGGAAGCATATGAATGAAATCACCACAAAGAGATGTGCTCAAGTCGACTTGAAGCGATCAAGGGAGACGAAATGCATTGGAAGAAGCTTTGGGCATCCAGAGATGCCCATGCAGCTACTTCTCTTTGATCCTTTACGCATTGTTGTTGAAATTTTGGTGTTACCACCGCGTTCCAAGGGAGGGGAAACGACCATTTCAAGATGTTTCGAGACGAGCGGTATCGAAAACACTCGATTCGGTGGTTTTCATGGCTGGTCGATCGCTGGTGAGGCCACGGCCAAATCGGCAGATCTCAAGTATCCTGTAGTTGTAGATGTCGCGTCATCTAAAGCTCTACGAACAGTTAATGCGACAAATGATACCCGTAGACGTCGAAGGGTAATATGGGTGCACATGATGAAATACCAGAACCAGCAGCCGTTGACATGGAAGGCAGCCACAGAAACCGGCACCAAGGAGTCCACGATGGTTCTCAATAAAAAAAAAAAAAATCCGATTCCAGTTTATTTCAAAATAAATCCATTGTTCCATAACATTGAAGAGTCGACTACGCGAAGAAGCATGGGCTTCCGATGGATGGCTGTGCCTCGAGCAAAGCCGACCGGTCGGACGACATTGTCTCTGGCGACCGAAACGTACGCGAAAACCCCGACAATTTCGACAATTGTCGATTCAAAGCACAGATACAATCCGTATCAAGAAGCATTCATGATGGAAGAAGGCATGGAGGCTTCGGGATGCTTGGAAAGGGATCATCAGCCTCTCGAGGGAAGAGCGAGATCAGGAGTGTTGATGCGACGTGGAGCGGAGGATGGGAAAAGACAGTGCTTGCCAAGGTGCATTTCATACTTCACACGTGGCGCTTCCCCTTTCCCTAAAAAGATTGCCATGCAGAGGAATACGGGCCTTTCGTGCGTTCATCAAGTGACTGTTCGGGCCACTCTTTGCCGACCCGTTCTCTTACAACTTTCCTCTTAATAGCGTCCATTGGACATTGAATGCGCGACCAGTGGCTCGCCATCTCGTGTGTAAGAATATAGGGTAACTTTCCCGAGCGGCATGTGTCTTGTCAACTCTTCAACTCTTGAACGACTCGGAAAACTTGCCCCAACAACCACAACGCATCAAGGTAATTGTTAGCGTACATACCTACCTAGGTAGTGGGCTGCCCACATCTCCGCATCACCGCGGGCGGGCGACTCCAGGCCGAACCTTATGGGGACCCCACGTTTCTGTCACAGCCCACTCGTCAATGATCAGATTCCGTTGACAGCTGTGCGGCCTACAACGGGCTTGTCGTAGCAGAAGTTTCCGGAGGTCATGCGTTGCTGCGCTTACGTTTTCCTCGAGAGGAGACGCACCTCTAGCAACACAGCGGAGAGAAGTGCGGGGTTCGCCATCCAACCAACAAAGCAGTCATCGTCGCTCACACTCTCACATTCTGGCCTCCGGTCGACGCAGAGCTGCATGGTATCCATACCTGCTGCCGGTGGGAGACTATTTCTGTCCTACGTCCTGCTGCTTGCCGTCTCGTCAACAAGTTGCAACCTACCTAGACATCCGAATTTAGTTCAAGACCCCATCTTCAGCTCTTGCATTGTACCGCCTTGCGTGAAGCCCAAGCCCATTTCTCCTGTCTCCTGTCTCCTGTCTCCTGTTTGACCTCTGCCGTGTCCACACACCTTCATGATGGCTTCTGAGTCCCTGTTGAGTAGCTTGAGATCTGCAAGCCAGGTCGACTGCGATACCCTTGACGTGGAAGGTAATGATCATTCTCGAATGCTCATCTTCTCGCGCATCATAGTAATAACCTCTCTGCAGTTGCCAAAGAGCTGGGACCTTTCGTGGACTGCACCTCCAACCAGGCCATCGCATTCAATGAGCTCACCAAGCTCACCCCTGACGGTAAACTCCATCACGAGCAGCTCATTCGAGATGCTGCCAAAGATGCACAGACCTGGGCGAAAGAAACCTGGTCAGACGTTGACCCTGTTCTTCTCGCCGTTGAGATCATGGTATGCCACTAGGACTGGAGCCAGACGAGGACACCCCATCAGATTCACTAACACGGGCGCTCATAGATGGTCAGGCTGTCGCTACAGTTTGCCCCCTATTTGACGGGTTACTTCCATGTCCAGACCAACACCCACTTCTCTTACTCGGTCGACAAGACTCGCTATAATGCCGAGAGTACGTTCCATCCTCGATCGTGGCCGATGGGCTTAAATCTGACAGCGTGCAGGAATTGTCGAAATGTTCAAGAAGATCGACCCCAGTTTTGATGTCAAGCGGGTATGCATCAAGATTCCCTCCTCCTGGGAAGGCATTGCCGCATGCAAGATCCTCGAGCAAAAGGGCATCGCCACCCTGGCAACAACCATGTTCTGCATGGAACAGGCTGCTCTAGCTGCTGATGCCGGCTGCACATACATCGCTCCCTACGTCAATGAGCTCAAAGTGCACTTTGTCCCCGGGTGAGTCTCTCCCATTGTCTCTTGCTCATCTCATTCTATGTAAACAAAGTTACTGACTTGATTTCCAGGTATATTGACGAGAACAAGGCCTTCGACTTCTGCAGAACCGCCCAGGCATACTACATCGAGAAGAAGGCGAAGACGCAGGTGCTTGCCGCCAGTCTGACTTCAGTAGCTGAAGTCATGCAGCTCGCGGGCATCCAGCACGTGACTGTATCACCGCCCTTGCTCCGGGGTTTGGCGGCTCAGTCGGCTTCGACGTGGACTGAGAAGGTCGGCGGCTACTTTGCTGCCGGCCCGGACAAGAAATGGACCACCGACTTTGAGACGGCGTTGAAGGATGAGAGCGCGTGGCGCTTTGCCTTCACGCGCAGTGGAAACGGAACGAACGAGGAGAAGCTTATCCAGGCGATCAACATCTTCTCGGATAAGCAAGATGAGCTCGAGGAGCTCGCCCGTCGATACCTGTGAGCTGCATCCAATTGGCCATGCAGGAGCTAGCTAGACATACTCAACCCAATTGATCCATGTCTCAAATTCCCAGCATCACGCAAAGGTGACTGCAACTTTTGACTGAGAGAACTTCAGACTAGCCCCTGCGCCAATATCTCACGTCAAGTCAGCTTCATGTTGGACGACGGTTTGTGCGATGCGCTCTTGTCAGCCGAAAGACGCCACGATCTTCCAGCATTCGCACAAGCGGAAGAGGGACACACAACTTGTGATAAGAAGTCGCTTGCGATTGGCTTGCATCGCCACTCGGGTGCGTCGACCCCTGCCTTTTCAGAGATACCCCGATAACCCTCACCCTGTTATCAGGGAACCCTTAGTCCTGGGCTTCATATCTCACCCCAACCGCTCGGTAAGATAATCGACTCTGCCCCATTGCCGAGCTGAAAGCTGTCGATTGTATGACCATGCTGCCATCGGCAGTAGGCGGACCTGGCCGGCCCCAAGCCCGCATAGGTAGGTCTGTCGGGATGAATTGGATCGCTGCGGAGGGGTTACATCGCACCGAGCTGCTTGCGGACTACATAGAGCTGGCCATGTCTCACTTTCAGCAAAAAAGTCGTTGCCACGCCACCGTTAAGAAGGGTCGCTAGGAGGTAGTCAAGATAAGATTTCTTGCTTCTCGGCTCCGGACCTGTCTCTCTCTCCCTCGGACATTCTCTCTTGGACGTTTTTCGCGCGGACCTTGCCTTTCGTGTTTTTACCTCATGATTGTGTGCAGCTGCATCTGAATTGGACGAGGTGCATACGACTTAAAACTCGGCACACCATCATCTTTGACCAAAAAAAAAAAAAAAAAGCGACGGTCACGATGCGGGGTTACGGTAAAGATGAAGTGAAGCGGCGATGTACTTCGCTCCGGGCATGGGAGCTCCCCAAGCATCCTAGCACCATTGCTCCTGATGGTGTCTGGGTAAGAACTCAGATTGAGAAGAAGAAAAAATGCAGCCCAAGCTTACGGTGTGATAGTCCAACTCAGACATGGACCCGGTTCCGTTGGAGCAACAGACATGGAGCATATGGACGATTCTGGCTTATTGGAGTTCAGACCTGATGAATCTGTCGACATTGCAAACAGCAGGAAGTATTCTCGCAGTCGGATTGAGTTGGAGAGAGTAAGTTGCAGTCAGGCGTCACGACATATTGATGGGAGTGCTTACTCGGCATAGAGCTATCCCTGCCATGGCGGTAGGCACCTTTGCCATTGCCATAGCCATGGTTCTCAACGGTGCTATTGGAAGCAGACTCCACGTCCCATTTTCAGTAATAGCCACCGGAAGCTTTGGGTTCTACTTCCGCTACTTCGCCATCGTCAGTCGCGCTATCCTGGCCATGTTCTGGTTCGGCGTTCAGTGTGCCAATGGCTCCTATTGTCTCACAATCATGCTGAGCGCCATGGCACCTTCCTATGCGAGGATCCCAAATACACTACCTGAATCCGCCGGCATTACGTCGATGGGAATGTGCTCGTAGGTGTTGATGAGTTTGCCGCCAGCCGTTGACTAACAGCTGACCTCCACTCAAGTTTCTTCCTCTTCTGGATTCTCCAGCTCCCTCTCCTCCTCATTCACCCAACGAAGCTCCGGCCCTTGTTCTACGTCAAGCTCATCGCAGCCCCTGCCGTTGTTCTTGGTACCATGGGATGGGCAGTCAAGAAAGCAGGTGGTGGCGGAGACATCTTCAAGTTGGAGCCCGAAGTGCCTTCGGGTACGCCTCAATACGCTTGGTTGTGGCTGTCCTGCATGTCGAGCGTGACAGGGCAGTGGGCCACGATGGGCGTCAACATCCCCGACTTTTTGCGTTATTCCAAGAGCCCCAACGGCCAGCTAGTGCAACTACCCTTTGTCCCTCTCGTGTTTACACTTTGCGGGACTCTCGGTATCATCACGACATCAGCGACGAAGGTGTTTGTGGGCGAGTACCTCTGGAATCCGCTTGATATTGTTAGTCTCTGGCTTGCAAATGGATCGGGAGGCCGAGCTGCAGCCTTCTTTGCGGCGTTGGCCTGGTTCATTGCCACTGTTGGGACGAACATCACAGCGAACTCCATTAGTGCTGCAAACGATCTGACGGTCATGTTCCCCCGCTACTTGAACATCAAGAGGGGTTGCATGGTCGCAGCGGTCATTGGCGGCTGGGTTCTGGTCCCGTGGAAGATCCTCAGCTCGGCGCAGACGTTCCTGAACTTCATGGGCGCCTATGCCGTCTTCCTTGCCCCGATCAGCGGCATCATGGCGGCGGACTTTTGGCTCATCAAGAAGCAGCGGTACGACTTGCCTGGTGAGTACATTCGGGTTCGAGTCATTACTTACTGAAGATAAGACTGACACTTCTGATGCGCAGGGCTGTACGATCCCCATGGCCGCTACCGTTTCGATGCGGGCGTTAATTGGAGAGCGGTCGTTGCCTTCATCGTTCCTGTGGTGCCCTCGCTGCCGGGCATGGCACTAGCTATCAGCGGCTACCCTGCAGTCAAGATCTCGGACGGTGCGCAGCATCTGTACAGCTTCGACTGGCTTTTTGGATTCTTTGTGTCAATTTTCTTGTATACGACACTCAGCTGGCTTGTGCCGGCGAGGGAGTCTCTCGTACCGCAGACGATTTGGGTGCGAGAGGGCATGGATATCGAGGGCACTCGGGGCAGTGATGTTGAGACTCCGAAAGACAAGACTCCCGAAAAGGTTCAGGCTACAGCTCGGGATGGCCATCAGACTCCAGATTCCAAGGTACTCTGAGAAGGAAATCGACTTGGAGCCATGTTGAAAGACTCTTTCATGTCATATAGCGAACAAATACCCCTTCTGCCTAGAAGCTGTACTTTACAGCAGCCAACAACGCAGTCAATATGGCCTGATTGCCAAACATCCCGTCAATGCAACCAAAGCGATCCAAAGGCCCTCCGATTAGAGTTGCGGGGAGAATATTGCCATGGAGTTAGCGCTGCAGTGGTTGGACGTGACCACAGACAGCGTCGGCTGCTATCGCCGACCCAGTTGTTCGGCGACTCAAGGGGCCCGGGATTGAGGGTTGAGACGTGTCGGGGCGGGCTGCGGCGGTCTTCTTCGGCGACCACGTGGGTGATTTTGCGGCAACCATCGGCGTCTTCCTTCATTTGCTGCAGCAGTCAAGTCTTGTAATGATGCACGGGCAGCTCAGTTGCGAGTCCATGGTCGGTTTAAGAGTGGGAAAGAGCCAATGTCAGCAGAACACCGAGTTCTTCGCTTTCCATGTTCTTGGGGAGAAAAAAGACCACCCACCTCACACACACAAGGTACTGAAGGAGACTCCACGTCTGGCACAGTGTCAGGCGGTGTACGTACCTAAGGCCCCACTGGACGCCGACTGCACAATTCAACGCACAGTCCACCTGCACATTTGATCCATATTATGCAGACGACCTGATTTATGAACAGCTCGCCTCCCCTTCCCCCACCCTCAGACTTTTCCCTCACCCTCCAAGAGCAATCACGCCATCGCCCTTGTCAGTCACCTCATCGTCCAAGCTCCACACCAGAGCCGCGCCCTCGACGTCGTCGACCCAAAAGAAGCCCATCTCGGCCACTCACAACGCCATCTCTCCCAATGCAAGCGCCGCGGCGTCTGTTTAGCGAGCTTTTACAGCTCTCGACAAAGCGGCCCGTCCCTTTTCGACCGCCACACGCCCCGGCCAACTCTCTGGCTGGTCCTCTTGCCGCTCTTCGTCCTCAGGGTTCCCTCCACCCTCGCCTCTTGCACGCCTCTCCTTGCTCTAGACACACCCGACCGACATCCGCATCCCCCTCGACACCTTACACTGGTGGCACCGCTGCTCAGGCACAAGAGAAGCAGCGGCCTCAGCATAACAGTGACAGCGGCCCAGGTGGCCCAGGTGGTCCAGGGAAGCCTCCCCCGCGCCTCCTCAGGGTTAGGACGCTGCTCGCTAGCGGTGGGCTGTTGTCCTTCTTCATTGGCCTCTCGGAGCCGTTCCATGTCCCCCACGAAGACGATGTCGATACTTCCGGTCCGGCAGACTCGGCCGATGACCGCGATCCGTCCCTCCCTCGCTTCCGGCTGAACGAGGTCCGGAAGCACGACGCAAAGTCCGGCAGCCCGTGGGTTACACAAGGCGATAAGGTCTATGATATTACCGAATGGGTCGGAGCCCATCCCGGTGGCGAGGTCATCCTCCGTGCCGCTGGGGGCAGCATTGATCCCTACTGGGACATCTTCACTATTCATAAGTCGCCCCACGTCTACGAGATCCTCAACCAGTACTTGATTGGCTTTATCGACAATGCCGACCTGATTGATGGCAAGCCTGCTGCACAATCCATCGAGGACCCTTTTCAACACGATCCCAGCCGCGACCCAAGACTCATCACACTTACTCCCAAGCCTCGCAATGCCGAAACGCCTTTGGAGGGTCTGGCTGACAGCTATCTCACTCCCAATGAGCTCTTCTACGTGCGTAACCACATGTGGGTACCCGAGGTCGACGATACCTCGGATTACACCCTCAAGATCGAGCTGCTTGACGGAACCGTCAAGGAGTACACCCTCAATGATCTCAAGACCAAGTTCAAGCCTTCAACCATCGTGGCCGTTCTCCAATGCTCGGGCAACCGCCGAAGTGACATGACGCGCAACGCTAAAAAGACAAACGGTCTTCAATGGAATGTCGGCGCCATCTCTTGCGCTGAATGGCAGGGTGTGAAGCTCTCCGATGTTCTCGCCGACGCCGGTGTTCCCATTCTGGAAACAATGGCTGGCGATACGGAAGCCAAGCACGTCCAATTCATGGCTCTCGAGGCCTACGGCGCGTCCATCCCCATCGAGTCTGCCCTAGACCCCCGTGGCGATGTTCTTCTTGCCTACTCGATGAATGGAAAGCCGCTCCCAAGAGACCACGGCTACCCCCTCCGCGCACTCGTGCCTGGCCATGTCGCAGCTCGCTCTGTCAAATGGTTGAGCCACATCACGGTGTCAGATGAGGAGAGCCATAGTCAGTGGCAGCGCAAGGATTACAAATGCTTTGGACCCAACGAGACGAAGCCGGACTGGGACAGCGCAGCTCCCATTCAGGAAATGCCCATCACCAGCGCCATAACAACCGTCAGACTGGGTGACTGGAAGAGTGGCACCAATGACGCCGAGACCACTGGCCGAGAGGCTTCGCTCAAGGGATACGCCTACTCGGGCGGCGGGCGCAGAATTGTCCGTGTCGACGTGAGCCTTGATAACGGCAAGACATGGGATCAGGCGGAGCTCCTCGAGGAGCCCGAGACTGCGCCCAAAGCCGGCCACAAGTCTTGGGCTTGGAAGCGCTGGAGATACGATGGCGTTGTTCCTTTGGGCGAACTGGGCGAGAACGGCAAGAAGTGCACAACAATGCTGGTCAAGGCTACAGATGAGTCGTACAACTGTCAGCCGGAGAGTTATGCGGCCATTTATAACCAGCGCGGCAACTTGGCCAACGCCTGGCATCGTCTGAGAATCTGCTCAGATTGTGCCAAGGGAGCTTTGATGTCCACGAGATGAGACTTTGATTATTCAAGAGGAGGAAGAGCGAGGAAGAGAAGGGAGGTTGTTGTAAATGAGCCGGCGAGTTTCGTTTGAACCAGGGTTTCGGCGCATTTCGGAGTACCAAGAGCGAAGGCGTGTTGCTGTTCTTCATTTCTTCTGTGTGGTATCCGCTGTCATTAGCGATCGCAGTGGGTTTAACCCCCTTACTCATCATCAGAATAGCTTGTCTTAGATTACAAGCACGCAAGACCGAGTTCGTGTAATTGAAATAAAGTTGAATTCGCAAATGGAGCATTGATTCAATTGCTAAAGTTGTACAGCATGGCAAGCCCTCTTGCCCCGAGATGCCCCCGGCATCGTGCCCAAAACAGGCCTCTGCCGTCGTCTATCCTCTAGAAGCCCTCCCCCCGACGTAGAAGTACAGTGTATGCGCCGCTTAGCTGAATACTTAGTCCTCGTCCTCCTCCTCGTTTTCAGTGAAGTACTCAAACTCGCCAGGCACTGTCGCCTCCTCATCGCCCTCACCGTCCTCGTCAACGGCGGTAAGAACTCCTGCTGCAGCCGCCGCACCACTTCCTTCCGTTGCGCCTGCGAGGTCACCTCTCCTCTGGCGGCCTAGCAACTCGCTAAGCTCGTTGAGCGAGCGGAGATCACCGCCAGCGCCAGCTCTAAGGGCCTGAGAGATGATGTTCTGCTGCTGCCTAGGCGTCAGACCCGCCGATGAGCCACCGGCGTTACTTTGGCCAGCAACGGGGGCCTTCTCCGTCGTCACCTTCTTGAGCTTCTCCTCCATCAGAGACTTCTCCTCATCAGGTTGGGTATCCTGCAAGAGCAAAGGTCCACCAGTTGGCTACGGAAAGTTAGTGCCTTGTCTTCGTTGTGCGTTGGAGTTGGGGTTACTGTACCTTTTTGACCGGCTTGTAACGGCCGGCAGGGAAGCTGATAAACTTGAGCTGACCAGGCAGCACGCGCGACATGTTCTCCATGTCGTAGCCAACCTTCTCCTTCTCCGCCTTCTTCTTGGTGTCTGCCGGAGGGGCAGAGGCCTCCTTGTCAGTCACCTCGCCCTCCTTCTTGTCCTTGGGCTCCTCCTTCTTCTCATCCACCTCCATCTTATCGGAAACGGTAGGCTTAGCAGACGAGTCAATGTCCATGCTTTCCCGGCGCTGGGCACGCTCCTTCTTCTGGGCCCTTCGCTTGGCTTGCGCGGTGGTGGAGAGGATGGCGGTGGCTACCATTGTGGGACCCTCCTCGGTCTTGACCTCCTGCTCAGGGGGGTAGTCAAACAAGCTGGGGCGAGTAGCGCAGTGGAACTTGAAGCTGGGGATCTCGAGCTCGTGGTCCAGACCGATGATGGAGGTGGGAGAGAATGCCAAAGAGAGGAAGTGGGTGAAGGGGAACCAGTACCAGTACTGGGTGAAGACCGCCATGCCCACGATGCCGGCCATGTTGAGGTTACCGGTCTGAGTCTGAAGACCGATAGTGCAGTTGCGGCCACCAGCATCAATGATGCCCAGGGCGAGCGAGGCACCAAACTTGGTCATGGCGTCTTCGTGACGGTCACCGACAACCTTCTTCAGCGTCTTGCGAATGGAGGCGACCTTGGGGTTCATCACCTCGTTCTGCTGGATCATGATCATGGCAAGGGAGATGAGGGCGCCCTGGCGAACGAAGTCGGTGGGATCCTTCATCATCGGCTCAAGCAGATCAATGGCCTCGTCGAGACCAGTGCCCGCACAGGAGATACCCAGAGCCATGGCAGATCCGTAACGGACGTGGGGGTTGTACGACTCAGAGAGGAGCTCGACCATGCGGGGCACGCTGCCGGGCTTGCGGAACAGGATGAATCCCAAGCTCATGACAGCAATACGGCGGACGTCGTCGTTGACGTCGCTGACAGCGATGTGCAGCAGCTTGCGAATGGCCTTGTTGCTGCCGGTACCGCAGTACGCGAGAGCAACTGTCATGATACCTCCGTATCTCAGGGTCGGGTCGGGATCGTTGAGCAGACCCTCAATCATGGCGTCGGCGCCCTCTTGGCGGCCGTACATGATGAGAGCCATGCCGATGGCAAGGCCACGAACAATCTTCTCGTGGGTCGTCTCATGGGCATACGTGATCATGTCCTCCAGAGCGCGCACGTTGCCTGTGCCCAGCATGATGAGACCCATGGCAAGACCAACGGCCTCACCGTTCAAGGCAGAGTCCGTGAAGAGGACGGTTCGCAGGTTATCGAAGATCTCCTCAGAGCCGGTGGCCATACCAGCAATGCCCAAACCAAGGGCACCACCGTGTTGAATGACTTCCTCCTCTGCAGATGTAAATTGCGTCTTGAGGTACTCGAGGGCATCGGCGCCGTGGTTGGCGTGAATCAAACCATAGGCGTACAGCGCACCACCCTGGCTGAAGATGGAGCCGCTGCTCAAGCCGCTCTGGCGAGGCAGATACGGCTCCAGAAGCTTCCTAGACTGGGTGAGGTTGCCGCGGTGAATGACTCCGAGAGCAGCGGTGGCTGTGAACTTAGACCAGTTGACTGCTTTGCCGAGCCACTCAAGATTGTCGCGGAAGAACTTGTCATTCGTGGTACCCTGGTTCATGAAGGCGTTGCAGAAGGTGACGGCAGTGTGGAAAATAGAGTTCCTGCCCTCCAAGCTGTCGCGGACCTTGTTCAAGATGCTCAAATCGGTTCGGTTATTCCTGTAGAGGAACTCGAGGTTCAGCTGGATGGTCTTGCTGCCGTCGAGAATGGAACGAATGTTCTTGTAGACCTTCGCGAGGTCGTCCGAGACCTCCTCCTCAGAAGACTGCTGGTTCTCGAGAAGAGGCTCCTCCTCGGTAGCATCACTGGCAGGTGCCTTGGCAGGCTCTCCAGAAGGCAGAGAGTTGATAATCTTGCCCAAAAATTCCTGAGTGCCGTTGTCATACAGATCAAAGGCGATCTGGTAAGCATTGGCAATCGAGTTGGGGCCGCCATCTGTGACGAGCTGCCTAAGCATGCGCGACGCCTCTTCATCTGAGCTGAGGTAAACGACGCACTTGGCGATGGCGAAGTAGTCGGGGTTGGGAATTTCGTTGAGGAGATCGAGGATAAGGCGCAGGATCTCGGTGCGGAAGCTGCGCTCTTGAACAATGTCCATGCAAATGCTCAGGGCATACTCCATCAGCTCCTCTGCGGGACCCTGGCCATCGGTGGACTTGCCCTTGGACTTCTTCTCATCTTCGCTTGCCCGCTTGATGACGCGGCGAAGGACCTCCAGGTTCTTGGCCTCAACAGCAATGCCGACGACCTGGCGGTATCGGCCATCCTTGAGGCAGGCCTCAAAGAGACGCTCGATAATGCGCTGGAGAGCGAGCTGTGTGGCCTGGTCGTTGATGGGGGCGATGGAACCGGAACGACCCTCCTTGACGGGCTGGAATGTGGGGTCGAGGATGGTGTTGTCGGTCGAAACTCTGGAAAGGAGCGACTTGGAGGGGAGAGTCGTCTGAGAGAAGGGCGTCGTGGGAGAGATGAGAGCGGAGCCGTCAGCAGCGCCGCTCGCAAAGGTTGTCGCAAGAGCGGGGAGGGAGTTGTCGTTCTTGGGAGACTTGGGGGCGGTGTGCTGTGCGGAAGAAGCGGCGATGTACTGATCGATACACTTGGAGATGATGGTCTCCTCGAACTCGCCGGGAGCATCGAGCTTGAAGAGGTCGCCGGCAGCCAGGGCGAAGGTCATGCTCTCATTATAAGCCTGGAGATGGTAGTAAACCTTGGCGAGAACAAGAGCGGCGAGCTGCCGTTGGGGAAAGGTGTCGTCTTCGTAGAGAGCCTCACTGGAGGGATGGTTAGCATGTTTGGTTAAGAGCAGCCCCGCGGAAAAACATTGGAAAGCGGTCTCACATCTGGCTCAGAGCGCCGGCAACCTCAGTCCAGACGGTGTCAATATCATCATTGAGGGTCTGGAGGGCGAAGACCTTGAGGTCGTGCTCCTCGTCGGCCAGGAAGCCCAGCACTCCGGTAGCTGATACCAGGCCAGGCATTTTGGATGTTGGCCTCGAGGACGGAGCTCGAGCTAAGCTGTGGCGGGAAGATGTGCGACCGATAGGGTTTATCGTAGATGTTCGGTCGGTTCTTCAATAAGCAGCCAGGCGGACTGAATTGGGTAGATGGGATGATTATTGGAGTGGTGGTGATGGCAGCTCCGGGGAGACGGTTTGGTGATGGGAAGAAGGACGTCGAAAGCAATGCGCGAATGCAGCCAGCCAGCATCCACGTCAGGCAGGTCTGCCTGCCTCGCCTTGCCCCAGAGCCGTCCCTCTGACCCTTGCAGCACCAGTCGGTAGCGCCAATAGCAGCAAACAGCAACCAGCACGGACCAGTTTTCAAATGAGTCAGCATTCTCATCAGCTGGGAAAGCTGCACCCGGATTTCTCGACTGGCCCTGATGAGGTAAGCACCTGCTGCAGTCTGGTCTCCATGAGCCCCGAAAGTCGGTTATCTCCGATACCAGCTAGCATATGCACTTAAAGTGCCGAGTGCCACGCTTACAACATTAACGTTGAGTGGTTGTACCTACCTGGAGCTCTGCACACATTGCAAGACCACGCAGCAGCAATGCAGTGACCTCACTCGCTGCGGCACACCCCGCCAATGGGACTCAAGCTCCCCGCTTCCACGGACCGAGGAACACTCTAGGCAACCCAAGCTAGCTCACCTGAGTTCTACGCAATCAGCCTTCCAATTGTCACCAGTGATCACGAATTCAGAGTGCTTCTTTGCGTTTCTGATCATACGCTCCAGCCAATACCTGATCGCGCGTTCTGCTACGAGAGGTTTACAGCATGAGCTCAGAACAGAATCCGAGTCTCCTGCTCTTGCCGGTCCCACCCCGGCCGCCATCCCGCGCAGCACTCAATGCCGCCTACCGGCCCTCATTACAAGCCGTTTTCTCCAAGATCAAGCACCCCTCGCGGTCAGCTACGCTGATTGTGGCTGTGGTATGTCCCGTCTTGCGCGGCGCATCACCGAAAACGAAATCGCTGTCATGGGCCGCGGCACAGTTTCTTGTGGCCGGCATCTACAGCCTCATTGCTGTCGTTTGTGCCGAGCAGTCCATTGCCACGGACGTTAATGGAGGACCAGGCTCTATCGATGCGCGAGTTGTTCTGGTCGACCATGATGCCAATAGGCGGTTCGCGTCAGACTTTGTGGCCGCCGTCGAGCCCAACAACACGACAGTCGTCGACCTTCCAACCTTCGCGTCTGCTTACCACCCTTGGAGCTACATATTTCATGTGAATAGCGAGCACGGATACCGTACGCTGTCGACATATCTCAAATTTGCGGAAGGGAGACAGACCATTCTCCAATCTCAACTAGTTGTTGTCGAGGCTGGTCTTAGCATGAACGTCGAAGGCGAGGGAAACGGCAACACGGACGCGTCTCCTCTGTATCCAGTGGTCTGCCTAGGCGGCACGTTTGACCATCTCCATCCAGGTCACAAGCTGATGCTCATGGCCGCGGTTCTCCTGCTCAGGGTTCCCGACAAAGACTCGGCATCCAGTTGCAAGCTTGTGCTGGGCATCACGGGCGATGAAATGCTCAAAAACAAGAAATACGGCGAGCTCGTGCAGACGTGGGATGACCGTGCCAGGTACACTCTTGACTTTCTAGCATCTCTCCTCGAGCTGGACAAGAGCGGTTGGAAGAAAAGGTCTGGTCCGGTACCGACAGTGGAAATCAAGCCTGGCCACCTGGAGGCGAAGTTCCGCAACGGCACGATTGTTGTCGAGTGCGTTGAATTCCAGGATGTCTATGGCCCCACGATCTCGATGGCGGAGATTGAAGCACTCGTGGTCTCTGGGGAGACGCGATCAGGCGGCAAGGCAGTCAACGACAAGCGGGTTAGTCTCGGGATGAAGGCGTTGGAAACATACGAAGTCGACGTGCTCGACGCGCGAGACCTTGGCGACGAAACGGCCAAAACGGACGACTTTACGAACAAGATCAGCAGTACTGCTATTCGACAACAGAAAGCTGAGGCAGCGGCATCGGCATCGGCAGCAAAGTCAAGCTTGTGAGAAACAGAGAACAACTCTGCGAGGTCAAATAAAGTCATGATGAATAATGCATGATACCAGTGGTATGAAAACGCGTGAAAGGAGAGGGCATTGGGGCAGTACGTACGAAGGACCGCTCAGTGTCGACGCGCCAGGCGTCAGATTGATGAGGCTGACGCGCAGAAGTGCAATGGACGTGCAGCGTTCGATATGAATATTGGCACTTGAGGCATCCATCCTATCAGGATCAGCGTCGTATCTGGGCCAAGGTAAGATAGGGTGAGGGTGCATTGGGGAGGACGGCAGTTGAGATGCAAGGATACGGTGCTCGTGAGGTCCGAGGAGGCTGGGCGATGGTTGACGTTGGTTGTATCCGTACTTGGTTTGTGCGAGCCTGAGGTTAAGGCGGTCCAGAAGGGAAACAGGTTCGCCGACCCTGGCTGGAGCTGGCTGGAGCTGGCTGGAGCTGGCTGTCGGAAGTCAGAAAAGTCTGGGTGACTGACGACGCGATTTGATTGTGACACTGGAAGGGGGTAGAAAAGTGGAAGACACGATCAGACAGTTCCAGCGTGAGTGAGAGTCTGGCGCCATCGACGCGACCCACACACGTCCAGCACAGCCCCGATCAGTGTACAGAGCATATATAGGCTAAGTATCTTTTGGCAGCACACCACGGGGCAGAAATACATGCTCGGTACAAGCAGGGTTTCTTCTCCCGTCGAGAGCGCGTGCCTCAATCTCACAACCCTCCACTCTGCCAACACGACAACGTGGAGCTGGCCCAAGGAGAGACAGGGGAGAGAGAAAATAAAAAAAATAAAAATCCCCGACAGGCCGGGCTCGAGCGACGCACCGTGGCACAGGACATGGACATATTCATGAAGCTGCGAAACGAGACAAGGCTGTGCAGCCCACTGGAGGAGCTCTGTGCCAGCCTGCTACCTTGCCTACCTTACCTACCTAAGGTACCTAGTAACCTACCTAGTAACCTATCTGCCTACCTACCTATCTACCTACGAGTTACTCTGTACAGGGGATGAAATAAGAGAAGAAGCTTGATGAAGCTCCATTTGCTCTCTGAATTCTCAAAGGGAGCTTCAAACATAAAATACCCACCTATATTACCTATGGTACCGTGCCTAAGGTAAGGTGCCTCATACTCCCGCTCAGGTACCTTGAGGTACCTACTTACCAGGGCGCTCTAGAAGTACCTTACCTCCAGTGTGGTCATTAGCACCTCGCTCACTGCGAAGAGCCCGGTGGGCGCCGACCTGACCTGAGATTGAGGTGAGGACTTTGCTTGACTGAGAAGCCGCGAGAGACGGACGGGAAACCCTGCTGCGATCGGCGCGCAACCAATCCATTTCCATCCTTTCTTTTTGTCTCCAAATTTCCCACGCAGCTGCAACAGAGGACAAGATGTTTTCTTCCTAGCGCCCAAGATATCTCGACCTGCTACCTACCTCCGTACCTACCGTAAGGTACCCAACCAACCAACCAACCACCAACCACCAACCACCATTCGCCCCAACCCAACCCGAGGGACTTCGCGAGAGAAATCTCCCTGCTGCCATCACCACTGACGACGCCTGTTGCTCTTCGCCCTCCACCTTACTCCCCGCTTCGAAAGCCCACGCGCCGACCGCATCGCATCATCGCACATCGCACATCGCCCTCGCGCTGCTCAACTCCTCAACAGATGCCGCATTGACGACGCACACCACGCATACAAGGAGAGAGAGAGACAACGAAAGACAGAGAGAGGGGGGAGATCGCACACCAGAGAGATTACGACGCCCAGCTCGCGACGACTCCAATCCGCAACTCGCAATCCGCATCCGCATCCACACCCGCATCTCCATCTCATCCCGTTCCGTCCACCACCCAACGAACAAACGAAACAGACGAGCTCGATCCCGACCCCTCCCTCCCCGACCCTGTGAACCGTGTCGTTTCGTCCCTCGCCGTCTTCTTTAGCTTGTCGCCCGCCGCCCTCCATTTCGCATCGCCCCTCGAACTCTTTGCTCCAATCCGACTTGCCCTCGCCGACCCGCGCATCCGATTCTGCTTGGTCCTGGCTTCTGTGCTGTCCAATCCGATCCGATCCAATCTAGTCCCATCTGGTCGATCCCGTCTCGACCCCGAGCCCCAACAGCGACGCCGACGCCGACATCAACGCCTGCGACACCGACCGCAATCATCTTTGCCGACTGATCATGCCGACGTGATGCTCAACTGCTGCCGATCCAACTTGTACCAATAGAATCGCGTCCACTCTTCAAACCTGCGTCGCGACCATCGCTCACCACCGACACCCCATCGCATATCTCGCACGCCGCGCATATGAGCTGTTGGTATTGAAAGGGCGAAGCTGAAACTTTGCGCACCCCAGCCGAAGCAGGCCGGAGCGTTGGACTGCACAAAACACCACAACACCAAGGGATACTGGCCCCATCTGCACGTCTACGCCCTTCGCCATGGATCTCAGGGCCTTGATGAACACGGCCGATGACGCCGACCGTTCGAGAGCGGCTCCCGCTGCTGCCCCCCCTCCTGCTCCTCCTCAGCAGCTTGCGCCAAAGCAGCAGCAGTATCCTCAGCAGCATCCCCAGCAGCAGCATCCGCAACATCCTCAACGCCCTCAGCAGCATCCCCAGCAGCAGCATCCGCAACATCCTCAACACCCTCAGCAGCACCCTCAGCATCCTCAGCATCCTCAGCAACACCCTCAGCAACACCCTCAGCAACACCCTCAGCATCCACAGCATCATCCACAGCAGCAGACTCCGACGACACCTTCCCAGGCAGCCACCGCGTATGCATTCAGGGAGTCTGCATACAGCCATGCCTTGCACTCTTCTCCAGGCAAGCCTCCAGCGCCTCAGGAGTATGCTGTCCATCCGCAGGCCTCGAACCCGCCTTATCCTCCCCAGTCGCCTTATCAGACTCCGGGCCCCTATCCCGGCCGGCCGCCGCCGCCGCCACTGCAGGCAGGTACTCCGGGTCCGTATGCCGATGTGCGATCTCCTCAGAGCGCCTCTATGCCCGCCCCGTCCCCGTATCGTCACACTCCGACGTCTTCGGTGAGCGGGCCTGCTGGTGGCTATCCCTTTCCTCCAACCGGACCGCCTCAAGAGGTTGCCAGCCCTGTACAACGTCACCAATACCCACCATCCAACGCGTATCCCCCTAGAGACAGCTATTCCCATCCTGCCGGTGCAACACCGTCTCCTTATCCACCCCATCCTCAGCAGCTTCAGCAGCAGCAACAGCAACAACAGCAACAACTTCCGCAGCAACAGCCGCATCCGCAACAGCAGCAGTCGCAGCCGCAGCAGCACATGCCGCAGACGCCGCCCATCGGCACCCCCGGTAGCGCCAACCCGTATATTCACCAACGCTCGCAATCAACACATTCCACCCCAACTCCTACCTCTGCACACAGCCAGCAGCACCCGCAACTTCACGGTCAGTCGTATCCTCACGGGAGTCCTGTTGCGACGGCGCACCCGCCGCCCGAGTACAACCGCCAGCACTCGCAACCTCCTACCCCACTGGGCCCGCCCCAGACCGGGCCTCGACAATCTTCCTCTGCACCGAGCTTTGCGCAACCACAAAGTCCCTATCAACAAAGACTGTCCGCCTCGCACCTATCCCAAGCCACCCCTCCACCTCCACCACCTCGCATGCCCAGTTCTCACGGCGCCCAAGAACGACGGTCATTGTCGCATAGCGTGCACAGCGAACGCGACAGAAGCGTTAGCGTTAGCCCCAAGACCAGGGTTCCGAGTTTGCCGAGCAGCGTTGGCGGCCACACCGAATCCGAAGCGCGACCACAACCGAGTGTCGTCAACATGGTGGAACCCGAACGCGAACGCGCCGCGACGCCTGCGAAAAGAAAGCTCGCCGACCGAGATCTGAGCCCCCGAGAACTCGAAAGGAAAGAGCCCCGGCCACCGCCTGCCGAGGTCAATGGAGGGCCAACAATCGCTCGCTCGCCCGTGGTCCAGCGAAAAAAGACAATACACACAGGAACGCCCGTTTGGGCGCAAACCTGGAATTCCCGAGAAAACAAGAGACTGAAGCAGGCAAATTTTGAGCTGCTAAAACGAGGGCCACCTCACATCAACGGAAAGCATGAAGCCAAACCTGCCAGCAACTCCAGTCGCCATACTTCGCCAGAGGCTGCACGATCTGTTCCGCCACCGGCGGTGCAGGAGCCTAAGCCTCAACACCATCTAGGCGCATGGGAGGAGAGCATTCTCGGAAACCGCCCATACGAGGAATTGTCCAAGCAGGTTGCAGACTTTTTATTTAAGAACATTTCGCTTCACCCTGACTCGGGCGACATCATTGGTCGCGGCGTACAGTTCGAGATTGAGGCCAAGATGGGCCTGCTCATCGACAGAGACACGAACGAGCGCGTTGAAAAATTCATTGGCTCTGAATGCATTCTCCACGACACTGGCCGGCTGGCCTTCAAAAGCAGCATGACCGCGGTACGTCCCAATGCGCCAGCAAAAATGACTGAGACTAACTTTTGTTCCTCCAGGCCCAACACAAAGGACTGAACGATTTCCTCAATGCTCTTGTCGTCCAGACCGACCCGCGAAACCCCGATCCCAGCGCTCGCGGCCGAGTACAAATCCAGTACAAGCATCGACGGGAGACGGACAAGTTCATCGAGCTACCTAATTCGATGCACTCCCGTCTCCCTACGTGCATTCGCGCCCTACTTCCGCCTAGAAGACCGATCAAGGCTCGCATTACATACGATATGAAGACCAAGGAAGTGCTGGCCAAGATTGTCAAGGCTCGTGTGGCTGACCTTCACCTACACCTGCCCACGTGCCCTTTGGACTGCCGTATCAGCATCAACCTGGAAATGCCTTGGGATGGCCCGGCTGAAGAGTTAGAACGCTTGGCCGTCAGCCACGAGCAGAAGTTCCCGGATCGTAACAAGGATCGCCTCAGCTACAAGCAAAACCACTATCAGGTCGACCTCACACAAGTGACGCAGATGACGCCCGGTCCTGGGGTAAGTGGCTCAGGAAGTAGTCGATGCCGCATATGATGCTAATCTTGTCGTAGAACACCCAAAAGACCGATAGGGAACACGAACTCGAAATCGAACTGTCCCCAGATATTGTCATTGATCAGCAGCGCCGTGTCATGAAGAACGAGCCTCATTCATACCCGCAATTGGTGGAGGGTTTCATCGACAACGTGCGCGTTCTCGCTCGCCGGAGTCGTGAGTTTGTGTAATATTTGTATGGAAGAATCTTTTACAAGACTTTTTTTGATTTCAAGCTGGATCGGGTGGTCTGATACCAAAAAAATGACTACGTTTGGCGTCATGGATTCAGCGGTGCATTTGCAGCCTTAGTTAGTTCATATTCGGGCCAGCATTTCTCGAGACGATCCAGAAATGCTGCTCATCCATAATCATGGCGCGCGGGCCGAGTCAATATCATCGCATTGATTACCGCGGTCCAAGACTTGTCAATCCATCCAACCGGTGTACGTCTAAGACGACTTTGGGTCAAGTAACGTGTGCCACAACCGCAGTAATGCAACTCGTCGAAAACAAAACCCGCGAGGACAAGGTATTGTTCAAGATCCAATTCATTAACATCAGGGTATTCATCTATAAATCACAATCCAGACAATTCCGACATCAACTTTTCCGACCACCACCACAGCCTGGCTCGTAGCAGCGACAGGTTTTTGCCACATTACGCCAGCTTCTCTTCCCCCTTGCCCGCGGCGCTGTGCCCGACGGGCTGGATGTCCTCAGAATCCGCCCCCCGCGCGCTGTCGCCTCCGTTGACGTCCTTGGAAGCCACAGCGCTGCCGGCAGGAGGCACATCCCGGCCCTCGGTGTCTTCGATCTCCTCCTCGAGCACGAAGTTGAGGAACATGCAGACAAAGGCGGTGATGGCGAAGCCGGTCTCCATGATGAGCACGATGGCGTCGAGAAAGCCGCGCAGACCGCGGTTGTCGCCGGCGTAGGTGAAGACGTTGTCAAAGTAGGTCGGGACGAGGGTGGCGCCGTAGCCGAGGGTGAGGCCGGCGGTCAGGATGAAGCGGTTGCGGCGGTTGAAGGGGACGCCCTTTGTGATGATTGCCATTCCGGAGACGGCCACGGCGGTGAACAGGAAGGTGGTCATGCCGCCCAGGACGGAGGAGGGAATGGCGACGAGAGAGGCGGCGAATTTGGCGAAGATACCCATGATGATGAGCGTTATACAACAACAATATCCTGCGCTGCGGTTGGCGCAGCGAGTGAGGGCGATGACGCCGTTGTTTTGGGCAAACTGGCTCATTGGTCAGTTATATTTTTCTTCTGATTTGCGAACGAGGTGGAGGAAAAGGGACAAACTTACGGTGGTCATAGGGGTGATGGTCATCAATCCCGCGAGGACTCCGTTGATACCGTCGGCCAAAACACCACCCTGGATGCGGGACTCGAAGAGACGGCCCTCGACTTCGAGCCTTGAGACATCACAAGTGGCTGTGATATCTCCGATGGCTTCACAGGCGCAGATGATGTAGACTGCAAGGAGAGGTCTGGGAGACGGTAAGCTTGGGTTTCCAGGGGCCAAGTGAGATGATGCGCGCTCACAATATCAGAGGCCCATACAGGCTGAGCTTGAAGGTGTGAACCCAGATGAAGGAGGCGGCAGGGGCGCTGTCGATGCCAGATCGGTCAAAGTATCCTGTCGCGGCCGCAATGATGCATCCTGGTGGTCGGGGTTTAGTGACGGCTTGGGCCATGGTTTGGATCTAACAACTCACCGACAAGGAGACCAATAATGACTGAAGTTGACTTCATAATAGGGGCACCGAATCTCTCGCAGAGAATAATCGTGATGAACACAGAGAAGCCTAGCCCGAGGTACTCGGCGGAGCCCCAGGGCAGCGCATGCGGCGCCGAGATGTTGGGGCACTTTGCGAAGAAAGCAGAAGCGGTCGACGGACTGGCACAAGGGCCTGAGCCGCCCATCCAGTTCTGGAAACCGCTCTCGACGAGGTGAATACCGATGAGCATGACTAAAGACAGTCAGGGTTGAATCGCAACGGCGTTTGGAGTTTTAGACGTACCAGTGGGGCCAGTGACTATGGGAGGGAAGATGCGAAGCATCACCTTGGACGGCATGAAGGAGATCAAGATTTCGATGAGGGCACAGAGGGCACTGGAACCGATGATGGCTTCACACATAAGTCAGCGTTTGAGTGCACGCAGCACTCTGGCGAAGAGACTCACCTCCGTATCCATCGGGGCACAGGAGCTTGTTGCCATCAGCGTCGGTAGGGCAGAAGCCGTTGGCATACATCTGGGTGAGAGCACCCTGCGCAACAGGAATGATGGCAAACGAGATACCCATGACGGAGAGAAGGCCGGTGCCGATGTAGTAGCTGAATCGTGTAAGTGGACATGGTACATTCACTGAGTGGGAAACTCGGTCCTCTTACGGGGTCTTCAAAATGCGAAACCTGGTGATCTGGATCGCGGACAGGATTCCAGAGACGATCAGGGCAGTCGACACCAGATATTGTTGCATCTCTCCCGAAAGGTTGGCACCAGAAGCACCGCTGAGGAGAATGGGCGGCGTGATAATGCCAGCCAACATGGCCAGGGCATGCTGAAAGCCCAGGAGAATGGCCAAGAGAGTAGGCATCTTGTCGTGGAGGCCGAAAAAGGGTGCGGACTGGCGGGACTTCCTCATGAAGGGCAGGTTCGGGCGGAAGAGGAACGCATAGTCGTAGTCGCCGATGAGGCCTTGCTTCGTGAAGAATCTGTTCTTGGCGCCGCGCAGACGATCTCCCACTGTGCGTTTGGGTGACGCCTCAGGGACAATTTGAGATGGACCTTGATCTTCGTCCATCTTGCCGTCGTTTTCGGGGTCTCTTGAGGTGGTGTCAATGAACCAAACCCTCGAGATTGACTTGGACTGCGAAAAAAAGGGCTGGTGTGGAAAGAAAAAAACCACTCGACGATATCCACGAGCAATGACACAGAGCAAGATGTGGATCTCACTTTATATGTATATCAAAATCCGACTCAGGCAGTCAGTCACTCTGCGTGAGGTGAGTGTTACGGTACCGTCAGGCAAGTCTGCAATCTGCATGGGGGCGATCCTTTTAGTTGATGGTTTCGAGCAATTAGCTTCAACCGCTATCAGTGGGATAAGCCGGGCGGGACGATATGAATGGCTGGCGATAGTAAAAGAATTGTGTACCCAGAAGGGCGGGCCCGTTTCTAGCGTTAGCTGAGAGCAGCCCCCCGGAGACAAGACGCGGTCGGCAGCTCTCCCTTGTCAATGGAACCCCATCCATCCGGATCCATGTGTGTGGGTGAGTTGCGGAAGAGAGCGTGGGTTGTGACTGAGCTCTCTCTTGGTTCTTGCTGCAGCTGGGCGTGGCGAGGACGAGAGGAGGAGTTCTGGGGATACATGTGGTTCATGGCAATGCACGGCCGAGTTGATTGTAGATGAGATGGAACATCCAATGTACATGTACCTACCTAGTGTTGCATGTGTCTGAGCATGGAAGACAGCTCCGTCATCAACCAACACTGCTTTACGGATACAACCCCCAAAACACCACTGATCCCTGGCCGCAGCTGAGGAACTACTGCATAGTAACTAGAGGCTCGCAGAGTGTGGGGGAACTCCCCGGCATCGCTCCCGCGTGGCACTCCAGGAGTCTGCCGCCGTGTTCCTCGTCCTCCCTCTCGGGCGCATCCTACATGGCTGCGCGGACCGAGTGCTTGGAGACGCGGCGACCTGCGAAGCGCGGGAGGACGGGAACTGAACTTGTTGGAGCAACTGACTGACTACCTACAATTAGTGTACAGTTGTAGCGGCCAGTGGGGGCTTGCCGGGGCCCGGGGGTCTGAAAGTCAGTGCAGCAGTGAGTGTCTTGGACCTGTGTCCATCTCACCGGCCAAACTATGTTGCTTCGAAACGGCACCAGCTTCTCCGAGATGGCCGCCGGCGACGACCTTCAGCTGGAGTGCGATGAAGTATACTGGTTGAGAAAATGCACATGTTGGGTTGGAATGATCCATCATGCCACCTGGAGATTTCCAAGCCGATAGTTCCTGATAAGACCCTCGTCATCTCCAACGATGGCGGACACCAAGCATGAGAGAGAATGCTTTCCAAACCTGGCATTCAAGCTCACCTCGTCTCTCCTAGACCTTCTGGCTTTGGCTCATCTGATACCATTTGCGACGCCCATCGCGAACGCCGAAAGGTCGTGGGCAGATGTTTTCCATCGCGACAGGTCATGGAAGCAATCCCAAGCCTTAGCAGCAGTCATTAGCCGATCCGATCAGAGAGATAAGACAATCCAGGGTCTAGAGCCACCCAGCAGATGCACGTCAACGCTGCGCAGAGATAAGGATTCCTCCCAAACGAGTCAAGAAGGGATCCTGGGAGATAGAGGCGCTGCCGAAGACCCCGTCCCATTGGTCCAGATGCTTGCCGAGACTCGGAGATGTTGTTGTTCGGCGCGGCAGGGCGGACGGGAGTGTTGGGTTTCGTCCATTTCCCGTCCTCTCATGCTCTGTCTGCTGTCTGCTGTCGGCGGTCTCCGACAGGAAGCAATCCTGACCGTCGAGGGACTCACCGGGACCATGTCATTGATGTTTGTCGCAGCGGCGTGGGCGGGCCATGATCATCTTGCTTCTTATCTCCGATGCTGCGGGAATTCCGCGGGTTCGCCGCTTACATACAATCAACACGTTCACTGTCAGAGCCGTCGTTCATGTTGCTGTCCAGAGCCAGTTCATCTGAGAAGCTCTAGATTAGGTTTTGTATCATTACAATCCTCCGACCGCCCTCTGGACCACTTCGCTCATTGGCGTCTGTAATCATAAACAAACAGCCAGATATTCAGCCAACGTCTTGAGACTCGTTCAACGCCAGCAGTCACGGTTGCTGCTATCGAATCACCGAATATCATCCCTCATCCCCCTAACCACGTCTTGCTGCGACCCGAACCTTTCTCGATGGTACTCGTTCAGCTGTTGCCGCCCAAATTCCCGAACGAAACCCAACTGCCCCTTGTGTCGCCGTTCTTTCAGACAGTTGGCCAGTTCACCTTCCGTCCTCGACACGCATTGACACAGGCTTGGAGTTCCTCCAAAAGTTTCTCGGTCTTTCGGCGTGGGAAACATTATGCTGATACGCCGAACGTCTTTCCAAACCGCACCAGCATACTCTCTTTCCCCCTGACGGCCAAGGGCCAGCTTGGCCAGATTCCAGTCGACATCACCGTCACGGCTCTCGAATCGTCGGGCTGCGAGGTTCAGTGTGCCCCTTTTTTGTTCCATAGCGGCTATCGGGCACGATGCTCCATCATTTCCCGACCTCCGACAATTACATCGGTCGGGATTGACTTCAGTGTCTTCGTCAATGTCGACCGTCACAAGCGCAAGCTTCTTGGTCTTGCGGTTTTGGGTAAACAGGACGATCATCGGCTTCGGTGGCCGCCTGTGAACGGTTCCAGTCGTGTTCCCGCCGATGCTCACGGTAACGGTATGCGTTTCGCTATTGCCTGAGCTGTTGTTAGATGGCGAGGTCGTTGTCGAAACATTGCTTGACACGCTGAAAGTTCGGTCTTGCCGGCTATTCACTGTAGAGAATGACGGTGCGATTGCGGAAGACCATGATCTAGGGAAAAAGCTGGAGGATGGCGGGCTCGACGGCGATGTTGCTGATGGTGACGTCGGGCTTGCAGCCTGTCTCCTCGAGCTGGATCCGCTTCCAACTGGGCGGCGTGGTATAGATATAGGTGGCCGACCACCAAAGGGGCTCATGCCGTTAGCTGGTGAAAGTCTCGGCGGGCTTCGCGATATAGACGGGGCTGCGAGCCCAGACGTGTTCCACATGGAGACTGTTTCCGTAGGGCTCGTCGTAAACACGTTCGAGGAGCTAAACATGCTTCGCATGGTACTCTGTCTCGATGCTGCATCATGGGCGGTAGACGACATCGAACCTGACCTCGCGTTTTCCTTCACCGTTGCCTCATTGTTGGTCACCAGCTGGCCATCAAGCTGCTTTGGAATCCAAAATTGGACACAGGCGTCTTCGACCAGCGGCTCATCCCTACCGGCGACGACAAAGCTGACCATGGTGTTGTACTGGCAGTAGTTGTCAAAGGCCTTGAACCCTGTCACTGCCTGCTGAAACTTGATGATATCTTTGCGTCCCATGAAAGATAACCTCGCGATTCGCTCGTCTTTGCGAAGAATCATCTCCAGCACGCCAGAATCAGATGGGTTTGCATACAACGGGTTGAGGATGACGGAAGTGATGTCGAAGTCAATCGTCTCGGCTGCAATTGTAAGCGATGGTCCTGGTCTCCTCAGCCAGGCTTACATACCTTGACGACGTGCGCTCCTTACGGCTCCCTGCTCCACGCCAGTGATGTTGATCCTGAATCGTCTCCCGTCTGCACCCATTCTGCGAAGAAGCTGAAGTCGTCTCTGGACGTTGGCACCGGAACCTTGGAGTGGGCTTTCCATCAAGTTAGCTGCATTCCAGCATGAGTGCCGTGGATGGTTCAGGCCTTACATGTCAAGGACTTGTTCCATTAGGGCATCCTTCGTGACCACATCAACAAGCTGGGGCAGTTCCTTCTCAGGCCAAACATCGAGCATGTCAGATGTCAACCCTGCCAGGCTTGGCTTGACCAAATCTTGTTTGAAACGACCGCATTGCTTTGAAAGGCACTGCGTCTGTCAGTACATGCACCTCTTGCTGGTAGTCTTGGGGTATTCCCAACTCACGTCCTCGAGTTCTTGGACATATGATGGCCAATGCGACACCCCAGGGACGGCATGTTTGAGCTCAGGCGACTCGTCAATCCGTTCCTTCAACCATACGCACTTTAAAAGGCTCAAGTACTGCTCCAGATGTGGGATCTTGTTCTCAACCAGAATACCAGCAGGTGTGAAGTTAACGGTAGACCGGTCGAAATGAACGACGAAGGCGTCTGTGATATCTTTCAGGCCGGGGGCCGGCTCGTCTGGGGAACGACTCTCCCAAGCCTTGAGCAGCCCATCTTTTACCAATAGTGGGATGTCAAGACTTTGCTCCTGTTGTTGGGCTTGCTGATCTAGAGCCACCTGCAGGTCCGGGACGAGGACCCCAATCAGGCGGTGCAGATCCCCATGAACAGCTGAGATGCGATCAACAAGATCATGGTGAACCTTGTGTATGTCCTCTCTTACACGACACAGCAGATCGCTGGATTCATTAGCGTTGTCGACGGCCAGAGGGGAACAGGCGAAGCTCACATTTCGAACGGCTTCAGGACGAGTTGAACCTTGGAATTATGTAGGGCGATTCTTGCCCGTAGCCGGTCCGCGGTTGGCGCAACCAGTACATTCCACTCGATATTTCGGAGAGGACCACTATTCAGGCGATAACGATTATTGTTGTCGATCAACTCGATGCATTCTCTGATCGTCCCCTGGTAGTCTCCGATAATCTCCGCCAAGGACGACGGGTCCCATCGCAGTGACTTGTACGACACATCTCTGCGGAGAGACTGATCTGCCTGGATTACCACTCGGCTGAGAATATGGAGGCTATCACCCAGTCCTTTGACGTCGCGGCCGAACTCCTCATATTGCTTGGCTGGGATGCCATTAGCTTGTGTCGCCGTCTGAAGTTTTGGAATTCTTAGAGCCTCAAGTCAGCCCTACGGCCACGCTTGTCGGGCGGAGGGCTGAGATGGCGCTCTCGATCAAATGAAGCACAGGCCGATCAGCCATTAGTAGGCTTATTCTGGGGTTGATATACCCGAAACAATCCTGGCGAATGGCGAACATGAAGATACGGACAAAAGCAAAACATGCGCGGAAGAGTATCGACAGAAAATGGATCGAGGAACATACTTGCATTGTACTCGTTCTCCCATCCAAACCTGTAGATGTCCCAACAAACTTTACTCAGATTAACAATGTCCCCGATCTGAAGAGGCCCTGCCATTGGGGGAACGTCAGGAAGAGATGATGAAATCAATCTGTTGAACACGCCTTATTATCAGATTGGCATTTGACGTGCGATGTTGTCAACAGGGCGTGAGCAAAGTTGAAAGCGACGACAAATAGAAACCTCAAAAGTGGACTCCGCGTCAACGGTCGCAAAGCAGATGGGGAGACAACGTGGGATTTTGAATGACAGCCTGGCCGCAGGGCGGGAGCACACGACCAGACCTCGGGGGGCGCCACCAGTTCGCTGGGACTATGCGACAAAACGGTGGGTGTGGCCGCCACGAGGAACACAATGTTGGCAGTTTGCGACCAGGACTTGGTTCTCAGGACTGGACGAAGGGGGGTAACAACTCTGGCTGGGTCACCGAATGAGAAGGGAGGAGGGGAGGAACGAGATGAGAGTGAGGCTGAGGGATCGGGTCATCTTGTTTGCTTGCCCACTTGGACGGAACTGTGAGTGCTTCCGGCGGGCTGGACAGTTCGAATTTGATACCGAGAGACGGAATGGTGTGGGAAGCAATGCAGGCAGCAGCAGGGGAACGAGACATCTCATGCTGGCAGGCTGCGTCTCCTTCAGCGACCTATCACGCCCGGCTTGGCTTGCTTGATTGCAAACTTGGTGGGAGGTCGAGCGGCAGAGGCCGCCGTTCTGAGCAATCCCCGGTGCTGAGCGCCAGGTTCAGAGGTTGTCTCCTTGGCAAGCCGAGGTCTTCCGCCTTTGCGGAGAGGGTGGCTTTGGGGACTTCATGAGTCTCGCCCGAGAACATGTTGACTTGGTTGAAGCTGTAAATGCGCTCAAACTCCAGCTTCAGCCAACCACCTGTGTTGCCAGCGCAGCTCTGGGCGCCTGCTCGTAAGTAAGGTAAGGCAGCCAGGGATGAAGACCAGCGTTCTTTTAGCGCTCAATCAGAGAAGGGTAGCTGGTAGATTGTCACGCGGTCTCAGTTAGCCGAGACACCCTTACGAAGGCATCCAATCCAATCTGGCCTGCGTTGATAGCTTGTCACCCTCCTTTCCTGCGGCATGCGAGTGTGCGGCGTAAGATTGCTAGCTTGAGATAAGGTAGAGAGACAGGATGAGCTTGTGTCATACCTAATATTCAAAACGAGTTGACGCGATACAGCGCTATTTGCTTTAACTCAATATATACAGGGGATGGAAAACTTGCCCTCCACAGGCTAAACATTCTTGTATGTAGATGCTCATGAATGATAACGTCCGCATAAGTGATTACGGGTAGAGGATAAAACAGATGAATAACAACATAGACCGAACGAATTGGAGACGGCAACACGACGGCAATGAACAGAATACAGAGCGAGGACAAGCGCTTGGTGAGCTGTTCTGATACATATGTCTTCCAAGTTCTTAGCAGCATCTACAAGGTTCTATCTGCATATTGCCAAGGGTTCTCCGATCGGCACTCAATCGGTCACGAAAGAGCTGGTGGCGGTGGCAGTGAGCTGCCATGCAGAGCTCCCCCCTCAATTCAATTCCGCTCTCACGCTCCAACCTGGGGTAGGAAACGGACGGGGTGTCACCACTGGTCTACCGGGGCTTCTTCCTATTCGCGCTCGCTTCGGCAGGCCTATCAACTTCTCGTTTACTGAGACCAGGCCATCAACAGATCGAGCTCAGCTCTGCATCTGCTTACCGAAACTAGAGCCTCGGCAGCGCGGTTTGAGTCCCAGAAAGCGCGCAAACATGGCCTCTTGTCTTGCTCCCTCCCGCACCAAGCGCACCTGGACAACCTTTTCCCCTGCTGCATAATCGGGCAACATTCCCTCCGCGAGGCAGATTTCAAGACGAGGCTGTCGGGGACCGAGTGACTCTTCGAACGCCCTTCCTGATGTAGCGGCTTTCCTGGGCATGCATGCATGCGGCTGCCACATCCTTGGCCGAGTCTGCCCTGCCCTGAGTGCCGTTCTGCTTGCTCTTGGTGCGCGACCCAGCCATCGAGCTGCTCCCTGGTCACGCCTGACCTGCATGCCAGCTCGTCACACAAGCTTTCGTACATAGAGATAGGCCATACTTAACATCGGAGCCACCCCTTGTAGCCTGCTTTGCCATGTATCATTATGGCGCAGACCTTGAGACTCCCCCATCTTGGAGCTGCTGCGAGTCTCTGATATCTCTGAGTCGCCTCGTTGGCTTGTTAGACTCCCCAAGATGAAAGACTTCCAAAGTTCAGAGGGCATCTTCCAGGAGCCTCGTCACATCGACGACAACTCAAGCGAAGATGATGCTGCCGGAGTGATATGTAATATCGCCGATGGGGATGGTCAAGGCATCGTCACCCACGCACCCAAGGAGGGATTTCGCCTGGGATACCTGGATGTATGCTGTCTGGTCATCAACCGCATGATAGGTGCGTCAAGCTGTCTCTGTCGCTCAGGGGACATCTGTTAATGCCGTGAAACAGGCACCGGAATATTCATGTCTCCGAAAAGAGTCATGAAAGGCACTGGAAGTGTCGGCGCGACCTTGATGTTCTGGCTTGCTGGCGTAGTCTACTGCCTTTGCGGCACCCACGTCTACATCGAGTACGGCCTCAACGCCCCTCGTTATAGGGTTCAAGGAGTCGAGCAGTCCATTCCTCGAAGTGGTATGAAGAACTGAAAGCATTGGACACAGCATCAGTGCTGACTGACATCCACAGGCGGAGACATGGTGTACTTGCAGTACGTATACTCGAAGCCTGCTTATCGCAAGAACACCATCCTCCTATCGACTTGCATCTTTGGCATCACATTCATCGTTCTCGGAAACATGGCCGGCAACAGTCTTCACTTCGCCTTCCGAGTCCTTGAGGCTGCTGGCCATTCAGATCCTGAGAACGGCCCTGTCAGGGGCATCGCTCTCGCCGTTGCCGTTTTCGCCTGCTTCATCCATGCCACGAGCAGAAGATTCGGAATCATGCTGAACAACTTCCTGGCGGTAATCAAGATCATGATCATGCTACTGATCATCGTCGCGGCCATCGTGGTGGGTGCGGGCGGGCTTCCCAAAACAGAAAACGTAATCGAGCAAAATACGTCGCCAAAGACTTCGTTCGCGGACGCAACCAAAGACGCGAACGGATACGCTCAGGCATTTCTTGCCATCATCTTCACATTTTCGGGATTCGAGCAGCCAAACTACGTCCTGGGAGAGATCAGCCGCCCTCGAAAGAAATTTCCTATTGGGATGGCGAGTGGTGTAGGACTCGTTGCTGTTTTATACCTGGCTGTCAACATCTGCTACGTAAGTGCCTCCACGTAATGCGGCTTCTAGCAGTGGCTTATAGCAAATCAGATGGTCGTTGTACCTGCCGATGTTCAGAAGAATGAGGCGAATGTTGCCCAAGAGTTCTTCAGGCGTACCTTCGGCCAGTTGAATCCAGACAGCGATATTGGGTCACGGATCTTCAATGCTTTTCTGGCAATCTCTTCCATGGGCAATATCATTGTCATGGTATGTCACGGCTACAGAACTGAGAACCACTACCTTGGGTACTGACACCATACCAGACCTATACCGCGGCTAGAGTGAAGCAAGAGATTGCAAAAGAGGTGAGAAGACACTTTTTCTCTTGTGTCTAAAACGTGGACAAGGCACTAACTGCCCATACAGGGAATTCTTCCTTTCCCAAAGTTCTTCGCACAAAATAAGGACATGAGCCTTGGACGACTATTGTTTTGGTTCCAAAGGAAGGGCTGGTTCAAATCACTTCTCAAACTGCGCTGGATGTCGCCGGAGCACCATTCTGAAAAGACACCAGTTGGTGCTTTGGTTCTTCACCTCGTCAGCTGCGTCATCCTCATATTCGCCACCTACGGCAGAGCACCTGTAGTGGCATACACAGCACTCACGTCTCTAAGCGCTTATGTAGTCAACGCATTCATCGGAACATTCCTGGGTCTCGGCATTCTCATCCTACGCTTCCGCGGTCCTCCTACGACAGCTACTGACGATGACGCCACTGACGATGACCCATCCAAGTCCCCTACAACCTGGGCTGAGATGACTGGCAAGAAGTTCCGTCCCGCTTTATCAGTCTTCTGTGCCATTGTATATATGTGTGGAGGTCTCTATCCCGTGATCACCAACTGGGTACCGCCGTCACAGTATTCCGACCTGACCGTGACCCCATGGTGGCTTGTGCCCACCGTTGGGTGGATAATCATCAGTCTTGGCGTTGCCTGGTTCATCGGCTTCATCTTGGTGGCTCGTTACATTGAGAAGAATGACCACCGTGTCTTTGTAGTAGAGAAGAAGCCGGAGTTTGAGGCAGCTGATGGAAGCAGCCGGAGCTCCGAAGCTGGCCATCAAGGGGCTGATCTAATCCAGGTCCATGAAACGGTTTACCTCAGCTGGGTTGGAAAAGAGACTCTTCGACAAAGGCGGCCGGTCTTCGACGACTCGAAAGAAGCCGAAGGTCATGCCAGGGAGGTGCCGGCGTCTCCATACGTCAACACGGACTTTGCTGCATTTATGTCAAGTCAGGGCACTGAAACAGGGGGAACATATTCGAGATACTAAAAGAAGCACTGGTGTATTACACGGCTGTTTGCTGACTATGGGCGATCGGGGCGTTTGTAGGGCCCGGCTCTCGCCTGACTTGCTTGGGACAACCTGTTAGGATCATGAATATTTTACTGTTTTATTATTCGTGTACGTAGTGGTATCTGGGCGGACATTAAATGCAAAGCCTATCCCGCGTCGTGACCTTCCTATCTCATAGCACCCATTAAGTGATCATGGCTCTTGCTCGACAATGTTGTTGAGACGTGGCCCAAGTTGTGCAAGGGCTGAACGATCTTGTCCGTCAGGCTCGTAAGATCGGAAGACCTCTCCACGCATTAGTCTCCGCGGCGCTCGTCTCCCCGTAAAGAGCTCAAACTGGGCGAAACCCTGCTCCGGAAGTAGATCCAGACCGTCCATGGTGACCCAACCCCGGTGAGAGACCTGGCGCGCTTGGTTGAGTATTGGGGTATCAAGCGTCTTGTATCCCAGCTCAACGAGACAGCCGCCGGTTGGACTGCTGAGCCAGGCTTGTGGCGCCACAAAGTTGGGAGCTGGTACGTCGCCGATGCTGTGCGTCGGGATACAGGAGACGATCATGGTCGGCGGCCGAAAGTCTTCCGGCCACGCCTCGTCCAGGGTCCTGATGATGTGGAATCGTGTTTCCGCGTCCGTGTTTGCGCTCAGAAGCGGCAGATCGTGTCTCTTTAGCAGTCTCGTGAAGTGATTGACCATCTTTTCCGCGTTCGAGACCGTGCGGTTGTACACCACGATGTTCTTCACGCCAAGTTGCAACATGCTGTAAGTTGCAGCACGAGCCATACCACCTGCGCCGATGATAAGACCGCAACTTGTCGGACGCACCGCATTGGCAGGCGAAAGTCCCCTCCTCAGGCAAGCCCGGATACCGATCCAATCTGTGTTCTCTCCGTAAAGTGCGCGTACAGGCCCAGCTCGATTCCTGCAGTTGAAGAGTTTCTCATCTTCTGGGATGGTGCCATCCGGGTTCAGTCGACGAACAGGCACAAGGGTGTTCACTGCACCAATGGCTTGGGCATGTCGACTCAGCGAATGGGTAAGGGTGATTATTTCTACTTTGAACGGCAAGCCCACGCTGGCGCCTGCGAAGTAGGGATCTTCAATGAGGTCTTTGAGGCCATTCAATGATGGTGTGGAGAATGGACGGTACACGTGTGGAATGCCACATGCCTTGAGTGCGGCATTATGCATAGCTGGCGACAAACTGTAGGAGACATGGGCACCGAAGACATAAATCTTCATGGGGTCGAATAGGAATGAGTTGTACAGTGCCTGCGTTGCTTGCACTGCCGTCAAACAAGGCTGATCGGGGCTGTACTTTGACGCCATGGCTTCCGGCACGACGCTTGTTAGAACATGATTCATGGCAGCCGAATGCCTACCACGAGGGCCAGAGTTGTAGGCAATGAGAGGGACCTTGTGGCCAGTCGTGGCGTCGACCAGAGCCTTGAGATGGTTCACATCGAAGTTGTCCTTTATCGAGGTGACTGGCTTGATAAGTCGGACAAGATCGCAGCCTATTCGGCGGGCTCTGTGGTAATGTGACATCCAGAAAGGGTCTGCCCACGAGGGAGAGTCGACGGCAGGAGTTAGGTGACCGATGATCTTTGACCTCCTCTTCATCGAGATGATGTGTAGTAATTGGTAATCGTTCAAGCGCAAGTCGACGGTGAGGTATTCAGGTGTGAGTCGGAGACCATGTAAGATGTAGTCCATATACACCGATTCTGTTGTGTCCGGGAGAACAACATGGTAGATGAGCGGGATAACAGTGCTCCTTCTGATCGACCCAATGATCCTTGCAATATCTGCAGCTCGTTCAGAATCCAACGCCGTTGCACCCGCGAGGCCATCGACAACGATCTCGATGGCGTCAGCACCTGTTTCGAGCTCCTCGACGGTGATCTCATTGTTGAGAAGGCTCGACAATGAGACTGAAATAGCATAGGTGAACCGACGGTCTTCAGTCGGGATAGACGCCAAGGGGAAGGCAGATTCGATGAAGGGAATAGAGCCTTTGGGCATGATCAAGCTGAGGAATTTGAGGAAGTGCCTCTCGGCACGCTTCAGGGTAAGATACGGTGCGGGTGGCTTCTGACCGCCAGCGTGAGCTTCTATCCTCGCGGCATCAGTCTCGGCCGCAGGATCTGCTGTTTCGGAGACGTTGAAGAACTCGAGGTTGCTGCAAGTCCGGAAAATGGTGCTGCTCGCGGCAAGAAGATTTCTTGCCTTGTCTTCGTCTTCGATCTTGAGGTGGTCTTGAATGGCCTTTACATCGCGAACGATGTGGACGACAGGGTGTGTACGGCAAAAGTCTCTTAGCAGAGTCTGCACAGAGCGCTCCATCCAGCTGCAGACAATCAAGCAGCCTTTTGAGTTCTGGTCGAGGAGGTCGCGGAGAACGTCCGTCTGGCGACGGTGACATTCTGCGGGTCCATGGGCCCGTTTATATGCGAAGCTGGTCAGGCCGGTGACCTGTTGGAAAGCCTTCTCGCAGTCGAGGGCCCTCCGCGCCATGGCCGTCGAGGCGATGATGGCGAGGGTCGACTTGCCAGCGCCTCGAATGCCAGCAAGGACAATGGAGGCATCGGCAGGGAAAGGGGGTATCTCGTTCGGCAGGTGGGTGACTGGCGTCGCAGGCCTCGTTATTGGCGTCTCGGGTCTGGAGCACGCAGCCATGGAGTACCTGCTGCTGTTCGTCCTCGGGCTCTGAGGTTCTCTCGGTGTTGTGCTGTAGCCATTGCGGGTGTCGACGCGAATGAACTTTGAGGGATTCTCCAGTTGGTGGTGGTGTTCGGCGTCCTCGTCGTCAATGGCCGTGGCCACGAAGGACCGCTTCACGCCTGCTGTCGCCATAGCTCCTCAGCCTCAACCTCGACCTGGCCGTGGCAGCAGTCGCAAGCTGGGTTGGTGAGAGAGCCCGGGATGCAAGCGCATAAGGCAAGGAAAGGCAGTGTCAAGTTGAGAGAGAGGGCGTGCAGGTGATTGAGTCTGTCTGGGCCAACGGGTTTCGTCCAGCGCCGCCTAGCCGGGTGGTCTAACAAGGTCAAGCTCTCTCTCTCTCCCTCTCTGTCTGTGTCGGTCCGTCTCTCAGTCAGGAGGAGTCATTCAAGTCGGTCCCGTCGAGTCGCGTCCAATGCCTACCTACTAAGGCGGGCACAGAATTGTCAGGTGGGAAGACACATGGAATCCGCACCCCATTTCCGACGGTCGGTGCCCCTCTCCCTTAGCTGCAACTTGGCGTTGGTACTCTGATAAACACTTACCCCTGGCTTTTCTGTTAGCAAGATACATTCTCCACCGAGCTTGTCTCGTGTTCCGAACCCGCCGCTGCTATTCCGCCCCTTGGTTTGACAACTCAACTCAGGGAAGTTCCAACTGTTGCTCGCTCCAATGTTGAAGTGTCTAGACCAGTGAGAGCCCACGACGCAGGCAACACAACCTTGCTCATGGCACACAAACCCCAGCTGTACACATGCTGTTGGTGCCCCAGAGGCGCCTCCATGATCCATCGACAAGGATCTGTTTGTGTGAAGAGTCTGGAGAACTGTCTGTGCATGTTCGCAACACCAAAAGTAGCGCACTAACACCCCGCAAACCGAGTCGTCCGTACACGGCCTTCTGCGGCCAATTAATGCCACTGGGATTCCAGCTGACCTTTGTCCTCGCCGCCCAAAGATCAGATCGAGCAAACAACCTTTGAGGCGGCGCCGCGACTGTCCGACGTGAGGTTACCCCAGGATTTCCCCACCTCCAGCGAGTTGCGCGGGAAATCTTGGAGAAGCAAAGACGTCAATCATCGCCGCTGTCGCTCCTCTGCTTGTTGACTGCTTGCTGCTGCTGCTGTTACTGTCGCTGTTGCTGTTGCTGTTGCTGTGCTGCTGCTGCTACCCATCGTCACTCCCCCTGCAACATCCCGTCCGTCGCGATCCAGCCGCCACAACTCTCGCTTCAACCATCATCCGCAGCGCGCCCTTACCCTTCCTCGCAGCTCTCGCCGACGTCTTCGCTCTCGTTACACACGCCCTCATGCTGTCCACAACGGCGTGAGCCACAGGAGCTGCTCTGCCGCCCGAGGCATCAATTGCAGGATGCCCTCCAAGAGAAAGGTTCACGATGCCGAGACCAATGCTACCTCGACGTCGGCCCCGAAGCGCCAGCGAGTTTCTCGAGCGTGCGACCAATGTAGAAGGCAAGCAACCTCGCATCCGCCCTTGTTTTTTTCTCTCTTGATTTCTGCTCTTTTGCGTCTGGTTTTCATCATCTGTTCACCTTCAACTTCGGAGGCTTCCTGCAAGGGAGCCGTCCTCGCATGCTTGGGCATGTTTGGTGATCCAGGCCCGAAGAGCCTCATCATTGGCCCGAGTCAATCCTTGCGTCGTCAACAGCTTCATTCTCAGGGTGTTATGACGTTTCTGGGGATGGTCTAGCTTTGTTTTCTTCAACGCCGATCCCGGGTTGTATTTGATTTGGTCTTTGGTTTGCGCTGGCCTCGATGCTAACTGACTTGCAGTGCCCGAGAGAAGTGTGACGGCGTTCAACCACAATGCTTCTCCTGCGTAACGCTGTCGAGGCAATGCACATACAACGTCGCTCCGAAGAAGCGCGGCGTACAGACCGGTCTAATCCGAACATTGGAGCTCGCCCTTGTCTGGCTGTTCGACCAGGTTCCTGGCACTGAAGAGAAGCTCTCAGAATTGCTCGCCCGCGAGGGCGATGGCGGGCAAGCTCTGCTATTAGACAAAGACAACGAAGCCGGTAACCGTCTTCATAAGAGATGGAGGAGGTGTCGAGTTCATAAAGACATCGACCGACTTCTATCCGGCAAGGACGGTATAAGCCCGCGCCAAGACACCTCGGGAGACGAATCGGACGCGGACGCAGACGGCCGCAACAAACAGAAAGACGCAACGCCCCAAGAAGGCAACGTTGTGTCTCCAAAAACAAACGGTCCTGAACGGGCGTCGGACGCGACTCCGAGCGAACCGGGTCCAAGACATCGACACGGCTCTATATCGCGACGAAGATTCAAACTCCCAAGAAACTTTCCGAGGCTGCTAGAAGTTTACTATTCTTATACCCACAGTTGGCTTCCAATACTAAACTCCAAAGAAATCCTCGACAATGTTGCAGCCTCTTATCCGCCCGATGGTTTTGATATCGACCCAGAAGACTCTGGCGCCAGCGCGGCCCACGCCGAACTGTGGTGCGCTCTTGCCGTTGGAGCCTTTCAGGATGCGACATCATCCAATACTTCCGGACGGGCTGAGCCTTCAGACCGTCCAAGCCTTATATTCGCAGCTGCACGAGGCTTGATACCCGTGGAAACGGACATGGGATTAGGCCACGTCAAAGCTCTACTGGTGTTGTCTCTGGTAAAGCTGGGCCAAGACAATGCAGGCGCTGCCTCATTGCTCATTGGTCTCGCCGTTCGAGGTGCCATGGCACTCACGGATGGCAGGTCAAGGAACAGGGGCCGCAACTCTATATCTGGCCAGGCGGCACCTTTGACACCCGAAGCAAACTCAACTGCACTGGATCGAGTAATGATGGCATGTCTCATGCTTGACACCATAGTATCCCTGGGACTCGGCCAAACACCACACATGAGGACGAGCGATATGAAGGACAAGCCAACGGATGAAAACGGGCCGGAAGAATGGGCTCCCTGGGTGCCACGGACTGGGTTCGGATCCGAGGAGGTTGACGGCGCTGTGCACGCTGCCCAGTCGCTGAGTTCTTTCAACCAGCTTTATCAGTTCTTCCGGACCCTCAATCAGAGCGTCGAGTCAGGAACTGCAGCACCGCAGATAGGCGCTGCGAACCTGGTGCAGGTGCTTGACCCCCGGTTCTCATTTTGCAACTCTGTTGTTTTTGGAGCGTCAACGATACCCAAACTGCCGTCCGCCTTTTTGATACAGGCTACTTTCCTCGGTGCCACGCTGACATTGATGCCCGACGCCCGGGTTTCACTTATTTGGAGTCTGATGGAGGTTTTGGAAAATTCCATTGCTCAATTTGGCGCAGCGGGCGTGTCGCCGCTTCTTGTCACTTACATGAGCATCGCTAATACCAAGAGTTGCGTAAAAGCTCTGCGAGACGATGACAAAGCCAGATGGAATACTCTGATGGGAGATCTGATATCCGTTTGGCAAGACCGGACGACCAACACAGACTCGTCCGTGTTGGACTCTGAGCCGGGCGGCAAAACACCTATCCAGGCCGAACAGTCGGCTCCTCATTTCTCACAGCCCGCCGCCCGACAAAATCCACATTATCCTCAGTTCCCAATGAACACAGATTCATACCACCAAAACGGCAATGGGTTTCTACCAACTGCTTCGTCAGCTAGCCCTTCGACAGCGCGAACGATGCCATTTACCCCAGGAAGTCAGCTGGATGCATTTCCCCCCGGATTTATGGGGCATCTGTCTTCGGCTCAAACACCATACCTGATGGGACAAGGACCCCACGGCGTAGATTACGACGCCATTATGGACGAGCTGGCTTCTATAGACTGCACAGATAGCATGGAGGCCGACCCGCAGTTCATGGCCAATCTCGGCTTCGCCCCAGGCTCAGACTTGACAGACATGCTGCGGGGAGAATTCGGGGGGATGTGAGAAGAGTAATGTATTATGACCTTTTAGTAGAAAACGAACCCAATACTTATCACACACGTCTGGAACTATTTTCGCCGTAACCTGTCCTTTTGTTTGATTGTCCCCTGTCATGCACGCCCATCGGTGTGAAAAGCCCCTTGTGATTGACATGTGTTCACCCTGGCCAAGGGTAGTCATTTGAGCAGAACGGACTTGCTAGCCCCTTTCGTACTGTTTTCTGGAGAATCTGCAGCAGGCTTATCTCTGTTTTGTCATCTGTCTGGCTCAGCTGCGGCCGCTGCAATGTTAGTGTCTTCGGGGTCTGCTTGCGAACCAAGCCCGCGGAAGAGCAATGTGTGCAGGAAGAGCGGAAGTACAATCACCAGGAGTTTAAGAATCCGATGTCTCGGCAGTCAATCTATCGAGATTTGGACTTGTTGATGAAGCACGTGTCATAGATTGTGCACAGTACCTTAGTGTAGTGTGCGCTACCAAGCAGGGCAAATTCTGATGACACCGACCCAGTGGCCAGTACGACTCTAACGACTGTCACGTCCCGACAGAACGGTTCAGACAGAAAAACATTCGTGGATGAAGACAGGAGAATAAAACTTCCAATCGTACAAGATCAAACTTTCAGCGTGATGTTGTCCGCCGCTCTGTGCGCTTACAACCGCCGTATCAGGAGAGCCCCTTTCGATCCGACTAAAGTGGACTCCACGATAGCCTCGTCAAAGAGGCTTGGCCAGAACATTGCTAACGAGTTAGCAATCGAGTGATGGAGTCCGGAATTCTCGCCGGTCTTTTGCCAATGTTGAGAGCGGCGCAGCCATCTTGGTTTGTACGCGTTGGCCGGATATACTCAACTCCCCTCAGCTCGCTCCAACGGCCAACCCAACGCAACACAACGCACCAACCCCTGTCTTGTTGACTCCGTGACCCCATGGGCAAGGCACGTCTGGCAGGTAGCAGCAGTCTGGGGTCGCTACCCCTTTGCCCGCATTGCTGACAATCCGGACGGCTGGAAATCAACAAGTTGGGACGTCCGCAAGTCCCACGTGCAATGTGAGACAGTTGAACGGCAATGCGTCGCCGCTGACAGGATAAACATTCAGCCCTTAGCCCCGGTCTGGGCAGGGGTTCTCCAGCATTTTGGGGGCCCAGAGGTTGGATCTAAGACGGAAGCAGAGATTAGTGCCGTGGATCAGTGCGGAGAACAAATCCTTTGCCGTTCTCCACGCGCCGTGGAGACGAGTCAGTCGACCAGGTGCAGATTCTGCTCCGGTTCGGAGCCACCGCAAAAACAGGAAGCGTGACTCCTTAGCTCAGGGAGAAGCATTCACCCCAGAGTCAACCATCTGGAATCTCATACGCGAAGGCGTCGTCAGAGCCTATTACCCCGGATCCCATTGGCCTCCCCGTGTTTGCTGTGCGTTCCATGCGTGGGATGAACAAACTCCGCATCGAAGCAGCCCCAGACTATTTCCCCAGACGAACCGACACACGCCACACACCTGTCACTCTTTACCAACCCAGAGGAACGAACCATACCTTACATATAACAAAGGCAACCCTTGACCACCATCAGCTTCTGGCCTCCTCATCCCCTTAAGACTTCTCTACCCCAACCGTGCTTTGGAGTTCAGACTGTCTCAAGGCCCAAGCAACAACATCATCTGAACACAGTAAAGCCGCAGCAGCACGCACAATTATCGCCATGGCTCTTCTCACCCTCGTTGAGGATCGGCCGACGCCCAAGGCCGTCTACAACTGGCGCGTCTACATGTGCGCCATCATCGCGTCGTTCGCCAGTTGCACCATCGGCTACGACTCTGCATTCATCGGAACCACTCTCGCCCTGGAGTCCTTCACCACCGAGTTCCAGTTCGCGTCCTACAGCAAGAGCGGATTGGCTCTGTTGAAGTCAAACATCGTGTCTGTCTACCAGGCCGGTGCCTTCTTCGGTTCCTTGTTCGCCTACGTCAGCAGTTACTTCCTCGGCCGCAAGAAGAGTTTGATCGCGTTCAGTCTCGTCTTCATGCTCGGTGCCGGTATGATGCTGGGCGCCAACAGAGAGCGCGGTCTCGGTCTCATCCTCGCCGGCAGAGTCCTCGCTGGTATCGGTGTGGGTGGCTGCTCCAACATGACCCCCATCTACATTTCCGAGCTTTCCCCGCCTGCAGTTCGCGGTCGCCTTGTCGGCATCTACGAGCTGGGCTGGCAGATTGGCGGTCTCGTTGGTTTCTGGATCAACTACGGCGTCGACTCTACTATGGCCCCCAGCCACTCTCAGTGGCTCATTCCCTTTGCCGTTCAGTTGATTCCTGCTGGTCTGCTGCTTGTCGGGGCATTCTGGCTTCCCGAGTCTCCTCGTTGGTTGTTCACCAAGGACAGGAGAGAGGAGGCCATGAAGAATCTTTGCTGGATGAGGTGAGTTTTGACCGGACAACATTTCTTGGTCATGGTTTGGATGTGAGCTAATCATCGAAATTTCACAGAAATCTGGATGCTAGCGACAAGTACATCATGGAGGAGGTCAACTACATCGACGTCGAACTCGAGAGATACAGGACCGAAGTTGGCGCCGGATTCTGGAAGCCCTTTGCCGCTCTCAAGCAGAGCAAGGTCCAGTGGCGCTTCTTCCTTGGTGGCATGGTGAGCGCGCTCCTCTCAGATTACCAACACTCGTTGCTAACCACGACAAGCTTTTCCTCTGGCAAAACGGTTCCGGCATCAACGCCATCAACTACTACAGCCCTACCGTCTTCAAGAGCATTGGCATCACCGGCACCAACACCAGTTTCCTCACCACCGGTATCTTTGGCGTCGTCAAGACCGTTGTGACTTTCGTGTGGATTCTTTGGCTCATTGACCAGCTTGGTCGCCGTAACCTTCTCATGATCGGTGCCATTGGTGGATCGCTCTGCATGTGGTACATTGGCGGTTACCTCGCTCTCAACCCTGCCAGCGGCACCGGCGGCCTTTCCGGCGGAGGCATCTCTGCCATGGTCTTCTTCTACCTGTGGACCGTGTTCTACACTCCTTCGTGGAACGGCACCCCGTGGGTCATCAACTCCGAGATGTTCGACCAGAACACCAGGTGCGTGTGGAGAGAAACGAGTCAGTGACGAAACACGTGAGCTAACCATACCCGTAGATCTCTTGGCCAGGCTAGCGCTGCTGCCAACAACTGGTTCTGGAACTTCATCATTTCTCGCTTCACCCCCCAGATGTTCGACGCGTGGGATTACGGAGTGTACTTTTTCTTCGCCTCTCTCATGATCTTGTCTGCCGTCTTCGTGTTCTTCCTCGTGCCCGAGACCAAGGCTGTTCCTCTGGAGACTATGGACCGTCTCTTCAAGGTCAAGCCCGTGTGGCGCGCGAACAAGACCATTATGGATGAGTTGGCGGAGGACCAGAGCTTTAGACAGAACGACTCGGATGATGTTGTTCTTGGCGAGAAGTCGGACGAGGGCGAAGTCAGCCAGGTAGAGCGAAAGGCCAGCGTTTAACGGTTCGGGACAACGGTTTACTAATACGGAATTAAGGGCGTTTAAATGGGTAGCAGGCGGATATTCCCAAGATTTCGAGTCTCTGAAGGAATTCACAATCCTCTCTATCCCAAATCGAGAAAACCGAGTGATGTGCACCGTATTGCACCCCGTGCGCACGAGCCGGCGGGTCGAGAAGTAGAGCGTAACGGAAACGGCGTAAACGATAAAGGCGTAGATGATGGGCGTAATCGAGGAACGTAAACGACATGCGTAAACGGAACGGAGGCGATACCCGAAGTAGGGGAGGATTATCGACGCGTGGTGGCGAGGCAAAGGCCGGGGGAGGCACCATGCATGAAGTGGGCTGGACGCAACCAGGGGCAAGGTACGTGGTGGTTATGTCTTTTCCCTCCCATCCCCGTGTTGGAGGAAGACGAGATGTAGCCTCAGGGTTACATGCTCTGCGAGTACATGTCAATAGCAACTGTCAGCGGCTCAGCCGCCGGAAGCACATGAAGTGTCCCCAGATATAATTCTCCCGTATTGCATGGAGCAAGTGACCATCCGCCGCTGTTCCGCAGGCACCCCAAGACATGGCATCCCAGGAGATACGCGGAGTTTCCCAGCATCTCCCACGTCCACTGAATGTAATCTTGTCATGTGGACGTACCTGGAACAAAGTTCAACAGACGAGCAATCGCAAATCCAATCGTCCGTATCATACAGAGAGTCCCTCCAGCCAAGAGCGAGGAGGTCGAGCCAAGACGCCAAGTCGATGGACCCCTAGCCTGATTGGTAAGTAACCCGACTCAAGCACTGACGCCGTCGATGTGATCTTGGAGGTGTGGCAAGAATCCTCCGGATGTAGGATGACGTCGAAACAAGGCAAACAAAACGTGTAGATGGCGCATCTCAAACAAAACAGCGTTCAAGAGCCGCAAATTGAAAATATGCCAGCCTGCTGCCGTTATATAACAGATCTATCGAGTTTCGTCCCGTCTGCGAGATGGGGAGTTTCCACAGTTTGTCGTGCGATCCCGTATGATTCCCGTGCGATTTTCGTCGAGGTGAGGCAGCGCTTGAGTCTTTTTCCGGGCGCGTGGGAAACGTTCACCCGCTCGACCACCAGCCAAACGAAATCTGGGACCAGCCCAAAGAATCGACGGACAGAGTCCGAGTTATTCAAGATTATGCAGAATTGTTTGAAAAAGTGCAATGCATGGGTGGGAATGAGTCTTATTTCCGTGGTTTGGTGTGTGTGAAGTTTGCACGAGACGCACGCAACGCACGCACAACCACAGCACAACTCGCATCACGGTATTGGATGAGGCTCAACTGTCCATTTTCGATCTGATGCACAATTCTGCATTCTCTTGGACTGTTTGCGCCTGATGAATGTTCCGTTGATCTGCAGGTTGCATTGAGAACACGGAACGACTCCCAAAGTGTCTAGCTCGCCCCAATCTTGAAGATACCGATACTTCTGGAGCCGCATACATTACCGTTGGCCTGCTATCACATCACAATCTCATCTGTCTATGTCTTGAAGTGGGCTCATGGCCGGAGAAGTCTTCATCATGTCAAGCTGTTGATGCACGAGAAAAGACTCCGTCTCACAAGGCCCGTCGCAGCGGCGTTAAAAGTAATTCCTGGTGATATTTCTAGATCGTTCTGGTAAGGACACGCAGGAGTTCTGATGCATATTTACAGATCGAGATGTTATGTTGAATTCCAGCCATGTAAATCTGTTTTCATATATGCAGGCTTCCACCGACTCAAATGGGTGAAATGGAATGCGAAGGCTCAATTATTTGTAATTCTTACTCGGGAGGCCTCGATCAAGAATCATAACTGCAATCACCAAAGGGACGTCGCCGTCTGAATACAAATGTGAAATGACATCTACGAGCTACCAGAAACGAGATGAGAAGTTGAGACGCCAACGGAGACGCCGACAGAAATCCAATGCTATAAAACTATTGATCGACGGGGTGGAATCACCAGAGTAGAATAGGTAATATTGAAGCACTGGCCCGAAGATCTTCAGTCATGTGGATGACCTCACATATGAGAAGATGCAATCATCGTCAATGAGGGAATCTCATAATTCGTCTTGTTAAAACAGTCGCTATGAATGTATCTATGCAAGTCGTTTCAAATTTACATTATTTCTTTTACAGTTTTGAGTGTTGCGCCAGCTTGGCGGCAATCACTTCCTTGACCTTTTGTACGGGAAGGTCCTGAACCTCCTTGCCGGTCCAGTAACGGTCCTGCTCAACAGTCAGTAAACATTCACCATAGGTTAGAGATAGGGGGTCAACTGACCTGCTCGAGACCTTGGTAGATCATGGCCTCAGTGCCGAGAATGACCTGCCAGCCAGCGTCTTCGGCCAGGGCACCAATCTCGGTGAAGGGTGTGGGGTTGTAGCACATCTCAAGGATGGCGCCCTTGGTAGGCTTGTTGAAGAACTCAACGATGACCTCACGGGCGACAATCTCCTCGGGAGTCTTGGGAGGGAAGTCGGGGATGCAGGAGACGATAGCGCCGGGGGCGTCGAGCTCCCTCGCCTCCTCGACGGTGGAGACGTGGTACAGGTTGGCTCCATAGCCCCGCGTGGTGCACTCGGCGATAACGGCGTCGACCTCAGCCTTGTCACGGTTGACGAGGTAGATGTCGGTGGCCTTCATCCACTTGCGCAGGGCGTAGACGGCGCTGCGGGCAGCACCGCCGCCGCCGATGACCAGGGCGGGCTTGTTGTGGTAGACGGTGTCCGGGTCGGCAACGTTCTGGACGAAGGACTCGCGGACGCCAATGACATCGGTGTTGGTGCCGCAGTATATCCGCTTGCCGTCGCGCTCGCGGATGAAGAGGGTGTTGCAGGCGCCGACGTCGCGGCACTCATCCGTCAGCTCGTCGAGGTGAGGGATGATGGCGACCTTGTTGGGCATGGTGACGGAGCTGCCGTAGAACTTGGGGTGCTTGATGAGTTCGAGGAACAGCGGCAGGTCTGCCGAGTCCAGACGCATCTGCTCCCATTTCAGGCCGATTCCCTCGTAGATGGTGGTGTGCAGGAGTGGTGACAGGGAATGTGTGATCTTCTGGCCAAAGAGGTAGCCGTGGCGGTCAAGCTGCTCAATCTTGGTAGCGATGGTGTCGTCCACCAATTTTTCTGTGACGGCGGGGCTGGCCATTTTGGCTGCGAGTGTGTGTTTGTGTGTTGTGGATGAGAACTAATGAAGAAAAAAAACAATGGGGTATCTCTGGTTGTGTTGTGACGACGAAAGTGTGAGTGGCCGAGTGACTGAGTGACAGACTGTATAAGACGAGGAAGATGGCGATAATTGTATGTGAAATGTCACAAGCAAGGAATTGGAAACGGATATTCTTTGAGTGGCTATTATGAGAACTTCAGATTTGGAGAAGACGATCTGGAGGCCACTTTTTGTTCTTGGGATGCGTCTCTTTTCTCTGCCGGCCAGGTGATGAGGTCCAATAATAATTAATTGTTCTTGCGGGACACGGGGAAAAGTCCGGGGCTCTGGATGGGGTTGATCGGACTGCGGTTCCAAACTGCATCAGGGCTAAGAATCCATGGATCGGAAACTCGCAGTTTCTACGAGGGACTTGTGTGTGTGTGTGTGTGTGTGTGCGTGGTTCCTCCACTCACTCCACGCTCCCGGCAAAGAACTCTCCAGAGACTCCAGAGACTCCAGAGGAGAAACGAGGAGAAACCCCGAATGAGCGAGAGAGTGAGGGAGGGAGTGAGAGCCAGTGAGAAGTGCCGAAGAATCTGGGCCCCGGAAGCGTGGGAAAACGACGCCAGAGGCAACGAAGAAGGGGAGTGATCGAGTGAGTGAGAAACCGGTCATTCGCTCGCTCGGTGGCCGCCCACCCTTCCGTGGCGAAGCTGAAGAATGTTTATCCTTCGTCTCAGTGAAGAAAGTGAAGAAAGTGAAGAAGTGGGGGCGGGCCCCGGGGGAAGCGTTTAGCCTGACAGCCCGACAGCCCGGCGGCCACTCGGCGAGCTGTCGTCACCAGCTGCCAAGCAGCGCAACACCACCAACTACCGGTCTTGGTGATGGGCGGCGTCACGCATCTCTTACAAGCTACAACACCACACACACTCGCGGGGTGCATTGGCACATGGGAAAGAAGCCTCCAGAGTGGACCGGCTACCTTCGGCCACCCCCAGAGTTTCCAGATCGCCGTGCTCTGCAAGCATTCGATGCTGATAAGATGGGGGTGGCGGGTGAATGACTTTCCTGCCCCAAGTCCACTCGGATGCCCGGTGCAATCCGGGGATGAAGGGTCCCCGTATGAGACCATTGGACAGTCTTCTTCTTCTTGGCCTGCAACACGGGCTGCTGTCGTGCGTTGCGTTGCGCTGCGTTGCTGGGACCGCCGTCTCGATGCTCGATTTGCAAGCTGCAAATAATCTTCCCTGATCCCCTGCTGCCGAGGACTAACACATACGAGCGAGCTTCCCTTCGATTACTTCCCTCCACTCCCCTCTCCTACCTTCCTTACCTTAAGGTACCTTACCTACCCCGTCGACTCCCATCTGCATACATACTACTTCTTTTCTCGCCCACCTACCTATCTACGTGCAGCAGCCTCTTTCATCATCCTCTCAAAAGCATCCTACTATTATTCCCATCACCTTTGCTTCTGTCTACTCCGCGTTTGATACCCTTTGACTTCTTTCGTCACCTCATATACACACATTCACACCACACACATCACATATCCCGCCCATCATGCCTTCACGTCTAGGTATCAGCACCATGTCGCTCGGCCGATGCTGGGCTGGGCACTCGTTTGAGCACAAGATGGACATGGCAGCAAAGTACGGCTACCAAGGCATCGAGCTCTGGCACGAGGACCTCATGGACGTCGCCGAGCAGCTCCCTGGCGGCGCCGCCCTCCTCGAGAACCAGATCGCCGCTTCCAAGATTGTCAAGAGGATGTGTGACGTCCGCAACATTGAGGTCATCTGCCTCCAGCCTTTCCAGCACTTTGAGGGCCTCGTCGACCGCGAACAACACGCCCGCAGGGTCGAGGAGCTGCGCGTTTGGATCCAGCTTGCCCACGTCCTGGGCACCGACCTCATCCAGATCCCCAGCAACGTCCTCCCGGCGGAACAGGTCTCTGAGGATCTCGAGCTTCACATTGCGGACCTCGCTGAGGTTGCCGACATCGGTGCCGCCTCCAACCCGCCCATCCGCTTCTCATATGAGAGCCTGTCGTGGGGCACCCGGGTCGACGTATGGGAGACGTGCTGGGAGGTCGTCCAGCGGGTCGACAGGCCCAACTTTGGAATGTGCCTCGACACCTTCAACATTGCCGGACGCATCTTTGCCGACCCCTGCGCCGCCTCGGGCAGGACAGAAGACGCCGAGCAGGCGGTGAAGGACTCCATCCAGAGGCTCCTCACGACCGTGGACGTCTCCAAGATCATCTACGTGCAGGTCGTCGATGCCGAGCGCCTCGCCGAGCCGCTATGCCCGACGCACCCTTATTATAACGCCGAGCAGCCGTCCCGCATGTCCTGGTCAAGAAACTGCCGCCTGTTCTACGGCGAGTATTCCAGGGGAGCGTATCTCCCGGTTCGCGAGATCTGCGCGGCCATCTTCCAGGGCCTGGGTTTCGAGGGTTGGGTCAGCTTCGAGCTGTTCAACAGGAGGATGTCGGAGGAGGACCACGACGTACCCGAGGAGCTCGCCAAGAGAGGAGCCGTGGCCTGGAGCAAGCTGGTAAGGGATATGAAGCTGAGGGTGGAAGAGCCTTCGACGGCCGTGACGGCGTCGCTTTAGATTTGGAGTCCCCTACATGATGATGGTCATGACACACAAATTTGCATGAGATTGCAACAGCGATTGTACAGTATTTACATGGTTTATTTTATTTTTACTTTTTGGGGAGGAGGGGGATCAATCAATCCTATTCAAGCCTTCTGCTTAATCTTCATGTGCTTCGCCGCAAACTCGATGGCCGCCGTGTACCCATAGACGCCCAAGCCGCAGATGACGGCGGTGGCCTTGTCGCTCAAGTAGCTGTGGTGTCTGAAGGCCTCCCTCGTGTGGACGTTGGAGATGTGGCACTCGACGAAGGGGATGTCGACGCCGAGGAGGGCATCGCGGATGGCGACGCTGGTGTGTGTGTAGGCGCCGGGGTTGATGACGATGGCGTCGATGTTGCCCCTGGCCTCGTGGATGCGGTCGACGATGGCGCCCTCGTGGTTGGACTGGAAGTTCTCGACGTGGATGCCCAGATCAGAGGCCTGCTTCTCGGCCATGGAGACGACGTCGGCGAGGGTGGTTGAACCGTAGACGGCGGGTTCACGGGTGCCCAGGAGGTTCAGGTTGGGACCGTTGATGAGGAGGATGCGGCTGGCCATTGTGAAGGATGTGATGATGCAGCTGGAATGGTTCTCAGTGATGGATGTTGATACAGTTGATTGAGCGAGGCACGCGACTTCAGACGGCGAGGCTATTGTGATTGATAAATGAGTTGATTCGTGTCAGTGGATAAGTCTTGATCCGTGTTTCGTCATGAATGCTCTGCCGGCATCGCAGACAGTTGGCTTGGCTGGAGATGTTGGTGAGGGACCGAACCGCGGGGAAACAAGAGCTGCCCCGGATTTCGAGCCTCTCACGTAACGGGCATAAGTCAACAGCCTCTCCCACACGGCTCCTTCGGGGTTGCAGGTCGTCCTGGACTACTGGAGTGAGTGGCTTCCCCAGGTCTTGGTGTCTGTCTGTGTGAGAGGAGAGGTGGGCGGGGGAGGATGGAGGGGTGACGGCGACAGGGACCATGTCTCCGACACAGCTCCTGAGTCGGAGGTCCACAGCGCAGGGCACCTCACCTATTGCTACCGGGCCTTTTGGGGGCTCTTCGGTAAAGCTACCCGCTAAAAGGAGTCTTTGGAGAGCACTCGCAGGCGCTCACACGCTGAGGCTGAGTGGCCCAGGGCTTTGAGGCGGGGCAGATGCGGGGCATGCCCCGCTGATAGGGGCCACGGCGGACTGATAACGCCGCGCGGGACGTCATCCCGCTGTGCTTCCGCGGTCTCCAGCACTCGGCTGGCGGCGGCCCAGCCTGCAGAACGCCGTCGAGTCACCCAATTTCTGACTGATGGCCTGCTGTCTCGTGTTGTCACTGCTGCTTACTGTTGCTTAGGTCGCTACCTAGGTAGGTGGTTTGAAGTTTCAACTCACTCTCTTCTTCAAATTTGCGACTCGTTGTCCTTTTACCACAACTTGCCCGATATTGTGACAACTCTCCAGGGCGGCTTTACTTGGAAACGACACAATGGCGGACATCAGCGACGCCGAACTCCGCGAGATCTACGACTTTGCCGTGCAATTGGGCAAAGATGCGGGCGCCATGCTCATGAAGGCGGCGCGGTCGAGGTTCGACGGTGGCGACGCGCAGGTCTTCACCGAGAAGGAGAACTCGGTCGACTTGGTCACCAAGACCGACACAGGTGCGGAGAGGCTCCAGTGGTCATGAATATGTCCTTGCGATGAGGTGTTGACGGAATTGGTGCCACTGCAGAAGTCGAAGCCTTCATCCACACATCGGTCGCAAACAAGTATCCCAACCACAAGTGAGTCAACTTGTGATGATGGCCAGCCAGCCAGCCAGCCCCTTACCACGATTCTCACACCACCGCCAGGTTCATTGGCGAAGAGACGTACTCGGCCGGCGCCTCTCGCGACTACCTCGTCGATGACAGCCCGACCTGGATCGTCGACCCCCTCGACGGCACCGTCAACTTCACCCACCTGTTCCCCATGTTCTGCGTCTCCATCGGCTTCGCCGTCCAGGGAAAGCCCATTATCGGCGTCATCAACGCGCCCTTCCTGAACCAGACCTTCTCCTCGCTCAAGGGCCACGGCGCATGGATGAACGAGACCCAGAAGCTGCCCTTGGTCCCGAGCCCCTTGCCAGCCAATGCACCCAGCGGCTGCGTATTTTCCTGTGAATGGGGCAAGGATCGCCGCGACAAGCCCGATGGAAACATGCACCGCAAGGTCGAGAGCTTTGTTAACATGGCTGCCGAGAGGGGCGGAAGAGGTGGCAAGGGCGGCATGGTTCACGGCATGAGGAGTCTGGGAAGGTGAGAGCTGGAGCGTCCTCAGGAGGGGGAACCTTACGCTGACGAGAATAGTGCCACTTTGGACCTCGCGTATACCGCCATGGGATCTTTCGACATTTGGTGGGAGGGTGGTTGCTGGGAGTGGTATGTCAAAGGCCTCGAAGTTGAAGTTGGACCGCTGGCGCTGACAATTTTACCCCAGGGACGTTGCTGCAGGAATCGCAATTCTCGAAGAAGCTGGTGGTCTCGTGACCATCGCTAACCCACCTGAAGACCCCTCCGTCGTTCCAGATGCTAAGCTGGGTGGCAGACTATACCTAGCAATTCGGTGAGTTGGCTCCAAAACACACGAGAAGGATCGTGGCTAATGAAAAGCAGCCCTGCAGCACCCACCGAGACCGAGACCGCCCGACAAGCACAGGAGAGAGTGGCGAGGGAGACATGGAAGAGGGTTAGACAGCTCGACTATTCAAGGCCCGGCGCATGAGACGACCATCTAGATAAAGACTAGACATGACTTCAATACACATAATTTCATAGAGCTTATTCTTATTGGAAGAATCCACCTGATCACGCCACTCGACAACATTGCCAGAATAGGGACGACGAAGACAGCCAAGTATTGCCGTCACGATCATACACAGCGCAGGCAGACAATAAATCTATGTTTCTGATCAAACTTTGGGGCGGCATCTAATTAACAAGCTATTTCATTATCTAGAGATCTGTCTTGGCTTGTTCACCCGCCCACGCCCTCCGGATGATCTCCCGGATCTTTTCCTTCTCGAGCGGGCGCGGGTTCCAGTAGGGCGTGTCCGACGCAACATCCGTGACCCGGCCAATGTCCTTCTCCTGCATGCCCACGTCTTTGAGTCCTGTCGGGATGTCGAGCAGTCGGAGCAGCTCGTTCAAACCTTGCACAACGCCGGCGGCCGAACTCTCCGTGCTCTGAGCAAGAGCCGACGATAACTTGGTGACGATGCTCTCAGAAAAGCAGCTCGCGTTGTACGCCATGCTGTGCGGGAGGAAGATCGAATGCGTCTCGGCGTGGGGCAGGTTGAGAGTGCCTCCCGCAGCGTGGGCGAGCTTGTGCTGGAGCGCGATGCCGGTCGCCGTGGCCAAGAACCCGGCCAGGAATGCACCGTACAGCGCCGAAGTGCGGGCTTCTACCGACGTCGGGTTCGAGGCAATCACAGGAAGAGCGCTAGACAACGCCTTGATGGACTCGAGGGCGAAGTGATCCGTGATCGGGCTGGCTTGACGGGAGTAAAGTGCCTCGACTGCGTCTCATCAGCGTACGTCCTAATATGAAAGACCCGAATACTCACATGAGTGTGCCATGGCATTGAGACCACTTGGCCCGCTGACTTTGACCGGCAGGTCCATGGTCAAGTCTACGTCGTATATGACCACCTTGGGCAGGATCTTGGGATCCGTGTACGACGTCTTCTTGCCGTCCTTGGTCTCTCCGATGATCGGCGTCATCTCCGAGCCCGAGTAGGTCGTCGGGATGGCGACCTGCGGCATCCCCGTGCGGTAGGCGATGGCTTTCCCTAGGCCGACGGCGCTCCCGCCTCCGACGGAGACGAGGATATCTCGACCATTGGCGCTGTCCACGGCGGGCCCGATGATGTCGCTCGGGTTGTGGACGATGGCGGTGTCGAGGATCTCGCTGTCTGCGATGCCGGCTTCGGCCAGCTTCGCCTGTATCTTTGTCGCGAGCGATGTCCGCGAGGGTGAGCATATTATGAGCGGTTTCGAGAGGTTTCGAGACTTGAGCTCGCCGGGCAGCTCGTTCAACGTGCCGGGTCCGAAGAAGACCTTTGGCGTGGTGATGCCGAAGACAAATGGTGAGATTGGGTCCATGTCTTTGTTTGAGCGAGTCAGGGTGTAAGTCACGATCAGAGCATATTACGAATGGCGTGCAGAGTTGCAAGTTGAGGCCGAGACGACATTAATAAGATGCCAGTGAGTCGTCATCGGCGGGGAGCGGGGTCCGACCGCTGCGGAGGATACTCAAGCCCCGGGGCCGGCCTCGAAGATCGGCAGTCGACATCGGCCGGAATGTTGGATGTGTGGCTAGAACTCAAAATGTGACGTACAAGTCCTCTAGGTATTTCCATGGATGCAACACCACACATACAAGGCGAGAGTTGAATCAGTTCCATTGGTTGCCTATCTCTGTTTAGATGGCCCTGGAGGAGGGGTATCATTATTTATATCGATTTAATCCAAGCCATCAAATCCCAAAATGCCGTGAGCACCCATGGGGCCAAGCTTGGCAGCCGCGGCCGCAGCCGCGCTGGCTCCCGTGTTCTGGCGCTTGCTTCGCCTCTTTCCATCGTCGCTGTCACTGTCGCTATCGTCACTGTCGCTGCCAGCACGTCGCTTGCCAGTCGCCCCGTCCTCGTCGTCGCTATCATCATCGCTGTCCTCCTCCTCCTCCTCGTCGCCCTCTCCTTGAAGCTCCGACAGCTCCTCCCACACCTTGACCGTCTTGCCGCCGGCCGTAATCAACCGGTTCTCCGAGTCAAAGGCGACGGAAATGACACCCTCGACGTCGTCGTGGCGGAGGTTGACGACCTGGTCGACGTCCCGGGTGACCAGGTCGACCACCCTCAAGCTGCCGTCGCCGAGGCCGACGACCAGCTTCTTGCCCAACCCAAGCTCCTGAGGCACCAAGGCCAGAGCGTCCAGACTCTCGCCCCCAGACTTGCCACCATCGACGATGATGCGCTCCTGCTGGTCGTCCCACGCACCTCTATCCCAGACCGTGACCACACCAGAGGCGGATCCGACAGCCACCACGCCATTGTTGCGGTTGTTCTTGGGCCCGAGACCAGGGACGTAGCATGCTGACAGCAGCTCGTCCTCTTGGTCGTCGGAGCGAACGAGAACGCCCTTGCGGACGTCTGTCACGGCGAGGGTGGTGCCACCAGTCGAGACCCATTGCTTCGGGAAACCAGATGTGCTCTCGGCGGAAGGGGGGAGGGGGACGACGGCGGAGACGTAGTCGGAGTGAGGGAAGTTGGTCTGAGCGGGCTTGGATGCGGGGGAACCGTCGCGAAGGTCGAAAATGTGCATGGCGCCGGAGTCGCAACCGATCAGGAGACTCTGGGGGTTCAGGACGTGCATAAGGGTCGGGGCATCGATCTGTTTGTTCGAGGAGGGGATGACGATCTTGGAGATGACCTTGCCGGTCTCGGTAGAGAAGTGCTTGATCAGGCCGTCGGTTCCAGCAGAGTAAGCAGCTATCAAGACCAAGTGTTAGTGGAGGTATCGCGAAAGGTGCAGATCTCCAATAGCTACTGACCAGATCCATCATGGGCATATGCCAGGGCTCTACAGCTACCCTTGTGTCGCCTCGTGCGCCAAGCACTCTCAATCATGCCCCGCCCGGTAGAGGAGATACTGGTATCGGCATCGCCAGATGCATCGGAGGCATTGTCGACCGGGGGCGGAAGACGGAAGGTCTCGACATGGCCGGAGGAGAGGCCGACGGTCAGCAGCGGCTCAGTGGGGTGGAGCGCCTGCGTGAAGACGTCGGCCGACAGAGGGAGGGTGCAAAGGTTCTCGAACATGTTTGCGGCCTCAATTGGTATGCTGGGCACACAAACAACTGACAGCGAGTGGCGGGATGGTCAGAGACATGAGCTACTGAGGTGTGGAAAAAGCTGACCGAAAGCTCAGATCAGGACGAAATTTTTAAGGTGAGAGGGTTCACCGAGGTGAAACGGCCGCCCCACTCAAGCTTTCACCGAGACGCCGAATCAGGATGCAGGGGGAGGAGATGCAGATCAACTGGGAGGGACCTGGCTCGCATGTTTGGAGACACGGCACAGGCGAGAGCGGAAGTTTTGAAAGCCCATTCGGATACGGCGCATGTTTCCCGAGACCGACGATGCTACATTTCGGTCCCATGTTCGTCCTTACTATTAGTATGCTCTGGTGAAGACGATGCAAGACACAGCCGCCAATGTAGGCCACAACCCAAACTCTGATCATGCAACAAATCAACTGTCGCTGTTAACATTCCGAATCAGTCGGACTGACCTTTGACCAGGGCATTCCCTCGCAGCAGTGGCTGTTCGCGAGCTCATGGGAAAGCTCCCACCGGTTTCTCAGCTGTTTCCAAAGCTTCGTGAAGAGAATAGATGGAACGTAGGTTCCTACCTCCCTTTTAGAGTTGAGAAGGTCGTTGGCGACGTTGAGTGCCCACTGCCGGGTCGCCTTAAGGTTAATTGATGCGGGGTCTTTCCCCCAACGTATCATCGAATTACAGGCCGGGAAGGTGCTAGAGCGAGCTGCAGGAAACACAGAAACACGCTGGACTGGAGGGAGCATCCGCCACAGCGGGGTTCCTGCACCAAGTCGATCCCAGCTGTCTTCAGTGCTCCTTCCACACAGGGCGGCGGTCGCACGGAGGCAGCTCCAGTGAATCGAATTGAAGGGCGGGAAGAACGGACGGACGAACAGACACCACCGCTGTCGCATCGATTTTGCCTTTCCTTTTCTTAATTCTTATTTCTGCGCCCTTTCCCTCTCGCTCACACCTAATCTACACCCACCTACCTACTCACAGACAGGTCTCCGTCCTATGTGAAGGAAGACCAGCGCGTCGACGCACTCCGAGCACGCTACACCACCGGACGCCAGACAGATCTCCAAAAATCGTCTGTCTTTGGCAGCATCCCCCACGATGAAGCTACTCCCCACGGCCCTGGGCGGTTTCCTAACCATCATGCAGGCGTCCACAGCCATGGCGTTATCCGCCGAGGAAGAGCTGTACGCCGGCAACGGCAATCTGCGCTGCGTCATGTACCTCACCGGGTTTGTTGCTCTCCTCCCTTGACCGCATTGGTCCATCGTTGAAGTTGCTAACGACTAGCCACAGCCAACACCCCAACGTGCCCTCCAAGGAGCTCGTGTCTCACATCACCCACGTGGAGCTTGCCTTCATGAACTCCGACACCTTCAACAAGGACGTCGCTGAGTGGCCGCTGTTTACTACCGTCGAAAAGGTCCGCACCCAGTTCCGCCCCGGCACCAAGGTCATGGTCGCCATTGGCGGCTGGAGCGACACCAAGGGATTTGACACGGCTGCTCGCACCCCTGAGTCTCGCGAGAAATGGGCCAAGAACGTTGCCGACATGGTCAAGGCTACCGGTGCTGATGGTAAGACCCAGTTCCCATCTGGCAGACCAAGATGAACAACTTCTTACTTGCACAGGAATCGACATGGACTGGGAGTACCCTGGGTAAGCTACAAGGTTGTGCCACTCGCTGTGTCTGTCTAACGCGTGTACCAGTGGTAACGGCGAGGACTACAAGAACATTACCAACGAGGAGAAGAAATGGGAGATCGATGCGTACCCGCTGCTCCTAGAGGAGGTCCGCAGACAGCTTCCCAAAGGCAAGCTCATCTCAGCCGCCACGCCCGGCCTTGAGCGCGACATGATTGCCTTCACCAAGGAACACACTCCCCGAATCGAGCGCGCTCTTGACTTTGTCAACGTCATGACATACGACATGATGAACCGCCGAGACAATGTCACGAAGCACCATACCGGCATGGAGCTTTCCCGCATCGCCGTCGAGAACTACATGGCCCGTGGAGTTCCCGCCCACAAGATCAACCTCGGGTTCGCCTTTTACACAAAGTGGTTCCACACCACGGACTGCCCCGACGGCCTGGAAGTCGGCTGCCCGACGCCGTTGATGGAGGATCCCGTCACTGGCGGCGATCTCGGACAGACCGGTGGCTTTAGTTGGAATGATGGTATTCCGGACGATGTGAAGGGCTCTTTTGAGCGGGCTCAGAAGGACGGCAAGTATGATGAGAAGGGCGGTGGCTACTACTACCTCGACAGGGCCGAGAAGCGATTCTGGACGTACGACAACGGCGATGCGATCCTCCGCAAGTTCCCCGACCTCGTTGACCGTATGCGGCTCGGCGGTGTGTTTGCATGGGGGTTGGGCGAGGACGGCCCCGATTATAACAACCTCAAGGCTGTCAACAAGGGGTTGGAGCAGCGCAGGGGTAGAGGTCCCGGCATCTGGGGTCCTGGCCCGTGGGGTCCGGGCCCGCACGCCGCCGATGAGCTGTAGGTGAGCCCCGGGCAGAGAAGAAAAGCTTTGCTCCTGATCCCCGCGATTGTGAGATGTGAATCGTCGACTCACTGTCGGGTTGCGCATAGTGCCAACCGTGCGGCGCCGCACGTGGACTGAGGTAAACGGACGCTACCCGATTGTCACATCGTGACAGGACGTCGATATTAGTCGAATATCAAGCTTAATGCAAACCGGATCAATCCGCTAGCGGCCCTTTCTTGTGTGTTTTGTTGAGTGAATAGTTTGGGAACGGTCTCTGCGCCATGGCTGCTGGCAACGTCTGTGCTCGAGCTCATGACAGATGAAGCTTGGCCATGTGAGGCCGAGGACAGAATTGTGAATGGCTAGGCTATCGTACATAGAGGGAGTCTGCACATATACGCAATGAGGGATTCCTGCGACGGTTTGCATACGCGCTAGTCGTAGATACGTATACATGCCGTTGGTAAGGAGATCTGAGTTGTTGTGACGTGACGGGACGTTGGAGCTATCTGGCTGGTATACCAACATGGTGTCATCTTCAACATTTAGTACAGAGAATATTACCCCGCAATCATTCTGCCAACATGAAAACCACAGATTTAGGATTCACTAAAGTGAGATATGTCTCACACAGACGAACCATCCAAATGTGCTGCGTTTGAGTCTTTGCGTCATGACGACCAGCCGGTTGGTCAGACGGTCTCGGATTCAGGCGTTCCGTCGGAATCTGGTTGTCTGGGTGGAACAGGTAGGATCACCATCTAAGGTATCTGGATGTGGGACGACTGCAAGATCTCAGGGTTATCAGGGTTCACAGGGTTTGTGTTGGCGAACGGGAAGTCGGAAGGGTTGCAGAGAGCCAAGAGGCGGGACGCGTCAGGGGTTTTGCATTCTGGGCTGAGCAGCGGGTGTGCGAATAAGCACAGCGACTCCGGGCAACTCTGAAAACGTAAAACTCTGAAGGTGTTGGAGAAGGAGAGGTTGGGTGGTTGACGATTGGAAGTTGGCGGTCTGGCCGGCAGACCCACGTCATAAGGGTTCCGTCGGGGAGAAATGGGCGGTGGGGCCGCTGGAATTGTCCACTTCAATGGGCAGTTAGGCTTGTTGTCGCCCTGCCGGAGCCGAGACCGGGCGGCGACCCGCTCTTTGCCGGCGTTAGGTCATTGTGAGGTGGTTGAGGTGTTCTTGGGCACACATCTACTTTTGAACGACTTGGTTGGTGGTTGGCTAGCACCGGTAGTTGACGAAGGATGGCCTGTGGTTCCAATGAGGAGAGATCCACGTCGATGCATCACAGGCCAAGCATGCAGGGTCGCGAGGGGAGGGGGGTGCGGTGAGAGGACAGAGGCCTTCAGTGGCTTGTCTTGCATGGCGGATGACAGAAGCCAATAGACCGGGGATGAGCGCGGTGTTTGTGAGGCAGCGAGGGGACTGAAGGTTTCAGCTGCTTATTTTGACAGTGAGTTGACAGATTGGGTTGGAACATGAGCTGTAGACACTTGGAAGCGTGTTGCCTCGGCCGTGTGTGGGGATTGAGAACGAAGAGGCAACCAGGGAGCACTGACGATGGATTGATGCTGACTTCATCGACTGCCTTAGGTACTCCACGCCTTGGGACGCTAGTAGGAGCTTGAAGTTTCTTTTCCTCGCGTCAGGCGCGCCGGAGCAAAGACACCACACGGCAACAGCGTCCCGAGCACTGGCCCCTAAATTCCAGTTTTTCCATGGCAAGTGCAGCAAAGAGGAAAGGGCGATTTTCGCTGGGATCGCAGATGATGGAAGATGCGAGCAGGGAGACACCACGGCAGCAACCACAACAAACACCCCACCGCTTACCTAACTCAGGCAAAGACTGGACACTGGACCGGGCTTGGAGTCACCCGCCACGCTGAGTGGCCTGAAGTGGCTGATGACTAGCGTCGCTTAGGGCCTAGCGCCGCCTCCCATTGGCCAGGCGGAGCAAAGGACCTGTCGACTGCATCAAGAATGAGGTCATGGTAGCCAGTCAAGCTGGAACCACGTCATTGTCGGCCCTCCAGCCCCAACCCCATTACGCAGCGCACATCACCAACTGGCAGGAAGCTTCTCCGTCCGCGGTAAGAGGCACTTGGGACGGGGGCCTGGGCGTACCACCTAACCTGCCCAACGGCAGTGACGGACAAAATGTGACGACAAACCTAGCATGCCTGCAGCAGGGTCCTTCCTGCCTGCCAAAGACGAATCTTTCTGGTGCTTGGTCCTTGGTCCTTGGTCCTTAGGTTGTGCTCGCCTTGCCCGTGGACTACTACTTATTCACCGTCGCCGCCTCTTCGACCCATTCCCTGACCGCTCCCTCAACCAACAGAACCAACAACACACTCTACTGTGCCAGACATCCTCGTCAGCTTTTAAGCTTACCTAAATACCACCTCTCACAGTCACACCATCAAACTCCAAGACAAGGATCGCCAACGTCGCCATGGCTCTCGGATTCGTTCCCATCGCCCACATTGTGGCTGCCGTCTTCTCTATTATTGAGCTTGGCCTTACCGCCTATGGTACGCGCAAATCCCCCACCGTGCCCCAGATTCAGTGCTAACCTTGTCACAGTCGCTAGTGCCTACCACAGCTGGTTCAGCAACTGGTCCCGTTCCCCCGATATCGTCAACTTCATTATCTTCAACTCGGTCTGGTCCCTGCTCGTCCTCGCCTATGTCGGCCTTACCCCTCTGTACATGACCCGCCTGTTCCATAAGCTGGTTTCCGTGGGACTCCTCGTCATCACCACCATCTTCTGGTTCGCCGGGGCCATCGCCTACGCTGTCTTCGTCGGCAGCCCGAACTGCGGTGCCAACACATACTGCGGGTCGTCCCAGGCCGGCGTCGCCTTTGCCTTCTTCATCTGGGCCATCTTCATGTTCCTCGCTGCTCTCGACGCCATCGAGGCCATGCGCTCGCGCGGCCACAGCACCAAGGCCAACCACGCCTACCCCGGTGCTTAGATCAATTCAGCAAGTGATGAGACGATGACGGAAGGACGGGATGCGGTGGATGATTTTATGCTTTGATATGCAACGGCCTTTCGAATGACGTGGAAATACCCCCTCGAGTATGAAACGGAGTTATGGGCTTTCAGTATCTTTTGTTCGAGGCGTTAGGATGGTTGAACTTCCAAGCAGCGGACCTGTCTACTCTTGCCAATAATAATTATTTCCCCTACTTTTGACTTGCCAGATCAAGTGTCGCCATGCAATTAATGACACTACTAACTCTACTACTGCCATGATTCAGATTTTGCGCTGAAATCTAGTGTCGTCATTGCTCCCTCTCATACTTTCGCCAGCTGTTTGTGGTTATCGACAGCCTCCACTGCTGTCGATCGATAACTGCGATATTATGTTAGATCATCCTTCTTTAATTTTGGTGATGTTCACTCATTGCTCATACCGAAAATGCCGTTCAGATGGGTAGTCCGTGGAATATCGTTTCACACCTGACGTACGTACCAATATGGGAAATGTTGCACAAGACCGACTTCTGAAAGTCGCCCTATCAGATTCCGCTGACTCGCGGAGCTGATATGGGATTCTTGGCAGAACCCGCATTTGACAGGCTTTTGGAGACTGTAAGATTAGCTTGCGAACCTTGACATGGTTACAGGAGCCGCCGGGCTGGGGGTTCTGCAAGCCATACCAAGCGGTGCCCGTGATTTCGATCTCGACAAGAAGGATAACCACCTCAGTCTGCCAAAAGCAAGACTCGTGTATCAGTCAGGTCAGCAATGAGTGAAACCGCAGCGCGTATTCGAGCCTCGGCGAAAAGAGCATCTCGACCAGCAGCTTCCTTATCGAGCTTCGGTCGGTCAATTGGCGAATGAGGAAGCTTCCCGGCGACACGCAGCGCCTCCCGCAGGTGCAGTGGGGCCGTCCAACGGCACTAGTGGATACGTACCCCGGGAACCCCTCACATTAATCCCGGGCGTTTTCCCTCCAACACCGCGAACCCCACGTCCAACCTTTCCTTCCACGCATCTTTTCTCAATGCACCTGCGCTCAATCCCGACAGAGGCCGTCATCGCTTCACCAACACGCTGCCTGTCCCTTCCCGCCAAGCCTCCGTTCGCTCACCCTGCTCTGCTCCGTCTGCCAGATGCACCCCGGAACCATCACCACGTGCTGATAACCAGTTGATCCTACGGCCCACCTCCCAGCCTTTCCGCCCTTCCGCAGAGCAGCACCGCGACGGCCATGCCGAAATCAAGCATGTCGCCCGACGGGTTGCCTTGAAATCTCGTCCAATCTCAACCCATTGGTCCCCCGTACGAACCCGTCAACCTACTTTATCAGACCAAAACATGCAGCAGCGATCGGATTATGGATCCCATAGCGGGGTTCTCGCTGATGGTTGCGCAGCTATCCTTCTTGGCGGAAATCCCAGCTTTTCTACAAAAAGATCGCCGTGCCAGCCTCGTTGCTGGCTGTCGTCTGCCAGCTTCCTGTCACTTCAGCTCCAGCTCCAGCTCTCCAACTCCTCGGCCTCACATCAGCGGATTCCCCAGCTGATCGCCAAGTTCCCCCGCCTGCTCGTTGTCTCTCAGGCCAAAGCCAATTAACCCTCCTCGACCGCCGACATGCACTACTCCTCCGTCGTCGTCTCCGGCCTCGTTGCCGCCGCCGCCCGTCAGGTCGGTGCCGTCCCGTACCCGAGGTCGGACAACAAGTCGGAACCGGTCTACAAGCCCATCACCAACATCCAATTGGGCCCGAGACCCTACTGGCTGATCAACGACATGGACGAAGGCCCTCTCAAGGAGAAGCTGCAGTCGTGCACCGAGCAGCCCATCAAAGCTTCGAGCTGGAGCATTGGTCACCGCGGCGGCGGCACCATGCTCATTCCCGAGGAGTCCGTCGAGTCCAACCTGGCGGGTGCCCGTATGGGTGCCGGTGTCCTCGAATGCGACGTCGCCTTCACCAAGGACCGCGAGCTGGTGTGCCGTCACTCCCAGTGCGACCTCCACACCACGACCAACATCGTCGCCATTCCCGAGCTAAATGACAAGTGCACTACGCCCTTCAAGGCCGCTTCCAACGGCACTGCCGCTACCGCCAAGTGCTGCACTTCAGACATCACTCTCGCCGAGTTCAAGTCGCTCTGCAGCAAGATGGATGGTTTCAACGCCTCTGCCACCACGCCCGAGGCCTTCCTCCATGGTACCCCGAGCTACCGCACCGACTTGTACGCCACCTGCGGCACTGTCATGACGCACAAGGAGCACATCGCCCTGACCAACGATCTTGGTCTGAAGTTCACCCCCGAGCTCAAGCTCCCCGAGGTCCCGATGCCCTTCGAGGGTAACTACACCCAAGAGATGTATGCTCAGCAGATCGTCAACGAGTACAAGGAGGCCGGCATCGCCCCTGAGCGCGTTCTGCTCCAATCCTTCTGGTACCCTGACGTCCTCTACTGGCTCAAGGCCGAGCCCGAGTTCGGCAAGCAGGCTGTTCTCCTCGACGAGAGCGGTGACACCCCTGAGACCTTCCCCGGGGCCGTCGCAAACCTCACCGAGTTCGCTGCCGCAGGTGTCAAGATCATGGCGCCCCCTCTTTACTACCTCGTCACCGTCGAGGACGGCAAGATCGTCCCCAGCAGCTACGCCAAGAAGGCCAAGGAGCTGGGTCTCAAGCTCATCTCTTGGTCTCTGGAGCGTTCCGGTTTCTTGGGTGACGGATCCAAGGGCGGCTACTACTACACCTCCATCGCCAATGTTACCAACAACGACGGCGACGTTTACAACCTGCTGCACGTTCTTGCTCAGGATGTCGGTGTTGATGCAGTCTTCTCCGACTGGAGTGCGACCGTGACCTACTATGCCAACTGCTTCGGTCTGTTCTAGACGAAGCCGGCTAGACTTGTAAATGATTGTGTGAAAGCCAAAAGGCATTGGCTAATGACCAACCTGACGATGACCATAACGATCAGTGGTAGTCGGGTTATTGCATAGAGCATAGAGCATAGTGTAGTTTATAATGATATCAGTCCGTCTCAAAGCAACACCACCAAGAGAACTTGTCTGTGTGGGCTGTTCCGCCATGATACTTGCTTGCTCCCCTATGAACTCCTTAATAAATCAACTCTTTTCTTCACGCTAAGAATTTCAACACTACCCAGCAAATCGGAGTGTTGATGGCGGTTTCCTGTCAACAAATCCGACAGAGACACTGATGCCTGCTACTCAACTTGACGAGATAGCCAGACAGGTGAGACACTGCATGTGGGACACATGTGTGAAATGTAGTTTTTACGCGGAAAAGCTGAATATTGTATGTACGGTGAAAAGTATATCAGTCCATTTTGTATATGTGCCGGACTCAAATATTGACAAGAAGATAATAAACCACCATCACCCCTAACTTCGCCGGGAAGTGGTCAATGAGACGTTTAGATGGAAGGCCAGCCGCCGGACCAAGAGATGACGTTCCAGCCAAACTGGGTCTGAGAATCGGCGTAGCCAATGTCGGTGTTCAAGTAGTGGTAGTAGAGGACGGCGCCGCGCTTCGGGTCGACCAAGACGCCCTGGCCGCCGGGGGCATAGACCTTGTTGTGGCTGGGGAGGAGAAGGGTGCCGCCGCCAGCGGTGCAGCTCTTGCCGCTCTTGTCGGTGTAGGGCCCGCTGACGGAGGTGGCGCGGCAGACGAAGATCTTGTACTCGTTGCCCGGGGAGGGGCGGTTGCTGTCGAGGCCGCAGCAGGAGCCGGAGCTGAAGAAGGCCCAGAAGGTGCCGCTGCGCTCGTAGACGAAGGCACCCTCGACGGGCTGGGGCGCGGTGGTGTTGAGGACGATGTTGTACGGGTTGCCGTTGGCCTTGACGCCGCCGTTGGTCATGGGGACCTGGAAAATGTCGGACCAGAAGGAGCCGAAGTTGAGGTAGTAGTTGCCGCCGGTCTGGACGAGGTTCGCGTCGATGGCGTTGTAGCGGCTGCCGGCTTTGGAGGAGACGCCGGTGGCGCCGTGGTCGGTCCAGGAGCCGGCCTCCATGGTGGGAGAGGTGGCGTAGCCGATGGCCGAGTCCTGGACACCGAAGGAGGAGACGGTGTAGTAGAGGATGTACTGGTCACCGACCTTGTTCACATCAGGGGCCTATATAAGAGTAGACTTGTATAAGTGTGTGTAACTCCCATAGCCAAGTCTGTTGGTAATAGGTGTGTTGGCTAGATGACATGCGTCTGTATGTGTGGTTGTGTGCGCGCGGACGAGTTCATCCGATTATGTGATAAAAGGAGGGGGTTTGTGAAACACGACTCCGACTTACCCAGAGATCGTCGTTACCCTTGAGGTTGATCTTGCTACCCGACGGGAGAGCGGCGCCCTGGTAGGTCCACGGGCCAACCAGGTCGGGAGCCTTCCAGATGCCGATCTTGCTGCCGGTCTCGAAGCGGAAGTAGGTGCCGTCGGAATCGCGACGGACGACGGAAGGGTCGTGAGACCAGCACTGGCCGGAGCAGGCGCCGGGGTTGCCGTAAGCCTGGGCGGTGGCGCTCAGCAGCGCAGCTGCGAGGGAGAAGAGGGAACCGAAACGCATGTCGACGAAGAAGAAAAGCAATAGGCTGAAACGAGGGTGGTGGTGGTGGTGGTGGGTTGGTGCGAAGAGAGTGGCTGGTAGGAGGTAGGAAGGAATCCGAAACAAACGACGATGGGAATGTCACGATACATATACCGCCAAGCACCGGGACGAGATCAACCTGACAGCGGTGGATGGGGCCGAGATCTCTCGTCAAGCAAACCCCACCGCTCGGGACAAGGTTAGAACCCGGTTGTCGGAGGGAGCACGAGGAACAACGCTCGTTGAAGACATCTACTGACCACCTCTATTGGCGGAAATTGCCCTGGATGACTAGGAGACACCTGGACTGGTGACGGGAAGACGGCAATATAGATGGAGCAGCCGCAGGCAAGACTCCATCAATGAGATGAAGGGTTGGGCTTGAATATTGCAGTCGTCTGATCTTGTATGTCTAGGCTCACTGGCTCAGCCAGCCGTGGGCCCGGTTTAGACTCTTTGAGTGCCGGACCAGGGCCGAATAAGCAATGAAGGACGGGCAAACTGTCTGGGCTAAGCTTCGAAGGCGACATTGAAGAACCAGGAACTGCCGTGCGAGCCGCTGCCAGTGGAGAGAGACCGAGAAAGAAACAGCTAGGGGTGCATGGAGAGACAGACCCAGGAGGGGGGAGGGGAAGTTGAGTGGACGGACAACCCGGATAGGGCAGGGAATGCGAACTCTCGTCGTCCCAGTGGTGCGCATGAGAGCAAAGCCGCATGAGTAAGAGCACTAGCTGCGGTGCGTTTGCTGTATATTCGCTGAGAACTGGAGCATTTTGGGGGAAACATTGGACCTCAGTGACGGGAAATGGGGTTGTAGAAGTTGGGGATTCCGAGTGCCGTCCTGCAGCATGCAACTCTGCATGGCCATGAGCAGCTTTTAGACGTGTTCTCCCCGCGATTCAATAAGACTCTACCTATGCTGCCCTGGGACTTTGAGCCGACTTTCCCGTTCATGTCTAGACGGGCAAATTGTCACCGGCGCTTGTGCTGCAGCAGATATCACGAGATGATTTCGAGTGCCACCTTGGCGATCGTGCCTGCGTCGGGAAGCACATGAGGTGGCACACCAATGGTCGCTGACAGCTCGACAGATGCAGCTCAAGCGCTCGAATCAGACGGTGAGGATTCCGGAACATTGAAATTGGACGGGTTGAACGTCAACGTCAGTTTGCTTTGAAACCCTTCCCATAATCCCACTTGGCTGGGAGGAGGGCGACTGATCTAAGAGAGGGCTTTTAGCCCAGTCCACTTGCAGGGGTTTCTCAAACGCGATAGACTCGGAAAAGCACCGCATCCCGGGTCGGTTTTTGGGACTTGGCCGGTCGCGGTGGCATTGTATCTGGAGCCGAGGAGGGTCCAACACGAGGGAAAGGGGGTAAATTAGTGTGCAAAGACAGTGGCTTTTCTTTATTCCTTTCGTCGGAATCTTTCATCCCATCTTTCTCATCTTTTGTTGTTTTTAAGCTTGATTCTCGAATGGTTCGTTATATGTGGCTCCCGTTGTTGATATTCGGTTGTCAGGTCCGGATCAACGCGATCACCGCTGATGATCAGCGGTGCTCGGAGCTTTGGGGTGGGCGAGGGGGGAAAATTAAGCTATTCTCTGTTTATCGCCACACGGCACACGCAGGTTATTCGGTGGAGATTGGGAATAACGTGACGGCACATCCACGCCGCGGACCGAACGGCAGCAAGTACTCCCGCGTGAGCCAATCGATAGATTGCTCTCCTGACTCGGGTTCACGTTGCTGGGGTTGGTGCGCTTCGAGTCTAGTGTTCAGTGACTTGTGAAGATGGTGAAGCTCTCACGACAGACAACTCGATAAACCCGGCTGCCACTGCACATCTCAGTTTAGGAGGTTCAGGAGTTGAGTGCTACCTGTTGCATGTGTGGGTGATGGAGTCATCGTCGGTCACTTGTCGGTTTTGGGCGCGGCACTCGGAGAATCGGGAAATAGAATTGGGGGTGAAGTGGATGAAGATGTGGGCAAAATGTGTGGGCGTCGCGTGGGTTTTGCAGGAGGAAATACTCCTAGGGCCCCTTTCGCTCGGAATTCTGCCTTTTCCACCTGGCGCCAGCAGCTTGTGGGCGGAACGAGAGGAGGGCGGAAGCCATCGTCGGCGCCGTGTACGCGGGCGGCCCCATTCCCCCTTCCCCCGTCCGTCGTATCCTGGCCCGCTGTATCCAGTCCGAAGGTGATCATCGGGCCTTGTTACCCGGATGAGAGCCCCGGGGCGCGGAGGAGATTGCGGTGTCCACCAGGAGCGTTTGTGAACGGGAGGGAGCGGGGACATGACGCCGGCATGCCTCGGCCCAGTCCGGAGCAAAGTGGTCCTGTGGTCGGCAGCTTCCCCGGGCATCCTCCGGCACCACCCACCACCCTATCTCCCCGGGCATATTCATCACGAAGAGATCCCCAACCTACCGACCGTCCTGAAACTTGACTCTTTACGGTGAGTACGGCGTGCAACGTAGCAGACGCATCGCAGGCATGAAAAACCGGTGATGGCATCGTAGCAGACCGTCTGCGAGATGCCAACCATCGCTTACAAGATTTCTTTGTTGTGAAACGAAGAAACGCCCGCTGCAATGCCAAACACTTGCAAGCGAGGGGGATTTGGGCTGTCGCAGGATGGTGATGCGGAGTGCATGAGGGGGCAGCAAGCAGGAGTGGAAAATGTGACAGATGAGAAATTGGCACGGAGGCTGGGACAGAGCTGACATTCCCATGTTTCTCTGTTGGTTCCTTTCGCCAGTCCAGTCTGCGGGCGCAAATCGGCCGACTCGCCGCAGTGCTGCAGGAACAGAGTTTGAAAGTCCGAAAGGCAGAATGGCAGAGAAATTGCGAAAGGCATCTCGTCAATTGCTAGTTTCAATGGCTTTCCTGGCAAGGCCCCCATTGATCAACCTAAGAGGCATGCCATGTGGTTGGCAGACGATCGGCGCGGATGCTCTGGAGAAGTCTGGAAATGGACATGGGCAGCAAAACGTGGTTGGGCTGGCGCGGGGCGCACGGCGCGCAAGAGGGTCAGTCTACAAACAGAGAAAGGGATTGTTTGTCCCGTCGTCCCTCGGCTTCTCTCTGGCGTTCTGCTGCGGCTTTCCGCGTCGAATGGAGGGCTGGGCTGAAGACTGGAGGAGGATGGGACGGCATGGGATCGGTTGGGAGGGACGAGGGGCGGAGGGAGGGACTCGGAGCCCGACGCTCTGGATCTATTACGTTACGAAAAGTTGTCAAACCGGCCCTGGCGTTCTTTGTTCTGTAGCTTATCTTGGGACGGTGGGTGGTGGCTTGCCAAGCAAAGCAACCTCATCGGTAACCTTGGTTGTAAGTATTAACTTCAGTCCTACGGTACTCACCTCTCACCGGCGGCGCGGCGGGGGGGAGACGATGCTACCTCCAGGCCTTGGTCCGCACGTACGGGATGCGACTTGAACCCTTCCGGCCGTGCTCTCTTTCCCTCGTCCGGTGATGCTCATTGTTGTCTGGTCTGCTGGCGGAGCGCGCTCAACCCAGACTGACGACGGCGGTGGTGGTGCTCTGCGAAAGTGTGTGTGTGCGTGTGTTCCTGCACCGCCCCCTTGGGCTTTCGGTGATCCTTCAACAACGGGCAGTCTGCCTGTTCGTGCCTGGAGTCCTGGACGAACAAGATGCTTGGATCACCAGGGGGGTCGAGGGCCCCTAGCAAGCCACTATCTTCCAGTATTCACTGACTTGACTGATCCTTCGGTCCAAGAATGACAGCCCGGGCCACGAGAAGCGGGCGTTCAAACGTCTGTTCCGGCAAACAAGCTCCTCCACGGGCCATCCGTTCAGCCCAAGTCAAAGAAGACAGAACGCACAGAGGGGAGGGCCAGCGATGGTGACGCGGGGCCATGTCCAGGACCCCTTGACACGGGCGGGCGGGGGATGCAAATATTGGAACTTCCAAAAATCCCTTGAGCCAACAGGGAACTAACTGCATACCTTCACCGGTGGGCAGAAGCTGGATGGCAATGGCAATAAGGAGGTGAGGTGAGTTGATTTCTCTGCAGTATGGCGGCCCCAGAAAGCTCCGTGGCTCCCATCTCTCGCAACGCGGAGACCATGCTTCTCGACGATTCCCCTTTTGGGCCGCTGATCCGGCTCTAGTAGCGTTGCTTTCCGACGCCATAAAGTCACCATCGGCCGCCACTCCGGGAGGAAGACCTTGCGAAAGGTAAGGTGGTGGTCGTCGTGGCAGTCCTCGCCGAGCTCACGCGATGTGGCGTCTTGCGCGTGCTGCCCTCGCCTTGATCTGGAACCCAGCATCGAAGGATTGAAGCCGATGTCCGCGGCGGATCCAAGCACCGTCTCAAGGGCCAACAGGTCGGTCGCAGTACGGATAGCAATTGTGGTGCCCCTGGCATATAGCAGAAAGTGCAATATCAAGGATTGTTGGATTGATGCATGCACTGCGCATGGCACGGCAGGGTAGTTTTGGGTGCAATGGGCCACCAGAGGCGATGAGGCGATGGGCCGATGCAAGAAATTGGGCAGCTTCTGGATGGGGGCAATGAAGCGATGCAGTGGAGGCCGGCGGAGGGCAGCGCACACTCTGTTCTGCAGTCTGGACACAAGATGAGGACCGGCCGTTCGGGCATTACGTGCAAAGCAGCCTTGGGCCGTTCAGGAAGTTGATTACGATCCGTATCATGGGGATAGGGGGTGAGCGGGACGGACGGCAGGGCTGCAAGGCCCGTGAGTGTTGTCCAGGCCGTTGGACGCCGCCGGTGGACTTTGGGAGCAAGAAGATGACGGCCGACTTTCACCTGCATTAGTGCGGCTGCCAGGGGCATGCAGTTTACTGCTGATAAGGATGGATGTGCGAGCTCAACAACGGTCTCGTCTGGTCTGGTCTGGTGTTGATGGACCTGCTCTGTTGGTATGTGAGGCGAATACTGCGGAAGTGGGAGGAAAGGGGGTAGGGAGGAGCCAAGGACACAGAGAAAGAGAGACAGAGAGACAAAGAAGATGGAGATGATGAGTGCAACAGTTGCTGCTGTTTGCGTCTTGGGACTGGAAGGATTGTCCATTGCGATATGCAGCAGCAATCCAATTGTTGGGCCCCTCTTTCGCCAACCTTACCTTACACTATGGTAAGTCCTGGGCCGACGACGATGACCAGGGGTGTTTTTGCTGTATTGATGGAGTTGAGTTGCATCGTTGGACCCTCGGCGATACGGTCCCTGAGGATACGACCCAAAGGTTCGGGTTATTGAAACACATCGGTAACAGCATAACTGTGTAAGGCAGGCAGTTCGGGGAGGGAAGCCTCGGGTGGAAGGACGATTTCCTCTGTTTGGGGGCCGATACGGAGTAGCATGGAGACCGGGGACATTTCTTGCATGGGTGCTGGTTTTGTCGCTGTTGGTGACATTGGACATGGCCGTCGTCGAGAACGGGATGCAAAAGAAGAGGCGACAACCATGTCAAGGTTTTACGGCGATAATATGCAGTAAATTACCGTTCAGCAGAAGGTAAAAAGTCAAAACGAATTGGGCGACAGACGGACGGCTGCCAAAGACGGGCCGCGTATTGTCGGATGGTTTCCCCTCATCAATTTACCAGTGTCATTTCAATCAATCAATCAAAACAGTTGGCTCGCTCAATCAATCAATCAATCCATCAATCAGGCGTGGTCAGCAAAGCGGTAATCAATCACCAAAAGCCAGGGCCTGGATCCTTTGTCCCAGTGTGCGGTTCGCTGGTGCTGCTGGGCTGCCCTTTTCGCAGAGGTTGATCCTTGTCCGGCTGCCGGGACCCCTTGCTGGCGCAGAGCTGCCGAATGTGCCTATCGGAAGCGGATTTTGATAGCATTCGGGCTGACGTTGAGTTGAGGTGAGCGTCTGTCAGAGAGTGGCTTTGCCAATTCAGCGACTGATGAGTGATGAGTGGTGAACTGCAGATGAGACGACGGAAGAATGAGATGCTGCTGCAGGACAGGAGGAGGCAGCGATCCGTCTGGTCAACGGCATCCCGTCACAGTGTCTCCAGTAAGACCGGTCGAACCAATGCAATGCAGCAAAAGCCCACCCCTCGCCGTCGCGGGACCCATGGGTAGGGCAGCATTGATCAAGCATCCATGGTAGGATCAGAGTTCACCTACTGCAGACAGGCAGAAACGGGCTGGGGGTTGGTTCCGCAGGCCAAGACATGATGGACCGAAAAGAAAGTGGTTGTCTTCCCCAGGCAGAGCATGCAGCAGTCGGAGCAGGTATTATGTGCTAGTACTCTGTACTCTGTATCCGTATCCAGAGTACGAATAACCGAAGGTAGGTAGGTAAGGTATGAACGGCGTTGGATGCCCGGTTCAGTATGGTATGGGATGGCACCGACGGCGTTGCTTAGTCTTGGGTCCATGACGGGAGCCAAAATGTGATATCTGGGGGACATATCCTCCCACCACACGCGGCCTCCCTTCAAGTGCTGCTCTCCGCCTCCTTTGCTTCTTTCCGTTTCCTTCCTTCCTTCTGGTTTCTTGGCTTTCTGCTGTTGTTGTTTCTGCGCCTCTTCAGAGACACGGAGAAGAGGAGAGTGAGAAAAGAGAAGGGAAGAGAGAAGAGGAGAGGGCGCGGACTCATTTCGGTCGTCCGAGGCCCAAGACCATTCGTCTCCCTTACCGAGCCGGCAGCGCAATAGCGACACGCAGCGGGCGCAATCGACGTACAACACGTACACATCGAAGACGCTACGGAGTAGAAGGAATCCTGCCAGGCACGAGAGGCCTGATCGGTGCCCCGAACGCAGGCCGCAAACATCAGCGATCCTGCATCATCGAAGACATATCAACCGAGCACGACCAGCCACGGTGAAGCGAGGACATTCGTCAAAAGGTAAGGAATCACTTGCGATTCTCTTTGGCCGTCTCTTCTTTCACCTTGCTTGTATCCCAATCGACACACGACACTACACCACGACACAACCACACGAGATAGACACACGAGTACTCCTCCTCACCTTTACACACCCGACGCGCATACTAGGCACGCAACACAGCAAACGCAACACATAGAGACGCGGTGTCCGATACCTACCCACAAACACCAGATTGGCAATTCGTGTTGGTCATATCGAGAAAAAAGAGGCGTGAGCTGATGAGGCTTCCTTCACAGGAACGGAACAAAACAAAAGAAAAGCAAAAGCGGCTTTGGCACCTCAACCAGTCATCGTCCGCATCCGCCATCGCCAGCGGGCGCAACAGACGCACAAGACGCTGAAGCGGGCAACCCTCCAGAGGCACAGCTGCTGCCGATTGGCCCTGGCAGCGCCCTCCAGCCCCACGACAGTCCCCCCGCTATCCCCACCTCGGCCTTCTCGGCGCCTCTCATTGGCCTTTCCGTCCATTTCTCTTTCTTATCGGAGCTCTCTCATTGCCCGATTGGAGAGTACGTACCCCTCGCTTAATCTCAGCTTTCAGGGGACCACCTGCCGCCTGGCTGCATCTTTTCTGAAGGTGCGCCTGCCTTTCTGAAGAAGAAGGTCCCTTATCTTATCGCCCATACAAGACCCGGCCGCCGACACGCCGTCGCGCTGGTCCCGTCATAGGCCATACTGGACCTTAGGACATAGGATAAGCCATACCTGGGTCGCCATTGTCGTTTCCGTCGTCCGTCGTCAGTCTTCAGACTTCACCTCCTCATCTCACACGTGTCTGGCTGCTCTTACGGCTTCAACCCCAGACACCGGGGCCCCCGCCGCCCCAGTCGGCTAAGGTACCTTACTCTGCCTGACTGCTCAGCTCCCCGTGAGCTTCATCGCCCTACTTTTCCCCCACCCCCGTCGCCAACATGTCCGGCCGAAGCGCCTATGTGCGCAAGAAGATCACCCAGACCGAGAAGGACAAGGCGAGAGCTGCCTCGAATCTCGGCCCTGGAGGAGTATTAGTAGACCCGAACGACTTCGCCATCCCTGACTTTCCTCTGCCACAGACCGGCGCGTCACTGCCCGTCGGCACCGGCATCGGAACCACCAACGCTCGCTTCCTCAAGTTCTCGGAGCCGCCCCGCGATGTCAAGGTCGGCACCCCCAGCATCGGCAGCGGGAGTGGGAGCAGCGCCGATGGCCGCCGAGACGGAGCTTCCGGCCCCTTGGACGACTTCGCCTATGCAAGGGCAAGGAGACCCACCATCAAGACGGAGGATGTCTCCGGCATCGAGAAGTCTGGCCTGAGGAGCAAGTTGGACAAGAAGAGTGAGGATGTAAGGCGAGGCCTCGCCAACACCTTCACCTTCAAGCGCAAGAACAAGGAGCCTGAATTCCGTCCCGAGTCTGTCGCCACCGTGAGGCCAGGACAACACCATGGCTCTGCACCCCTTTCACCCACCGAGCCCGAATACACGTATGAGCAGTTCAACATGGACACTATGCAACAAATGCAGCTGCAAATGCACATGCAACAACAACATCAGCAGCAACAGCAACACCAACAACAGCAACAAATGCAGCAGATGCGATATCAGGAAATGGACCTGCCCATGTCACCACCACCAGCCTCGAAACTGCCACCCGTGCCCACCACGCCCCCCATCAAGCGATGGATTGGTGCCGGGAGACCGGTTCAAAGATGGAACAAACTCCGCAAAGACCCCGAGCTCTGGGACCCCAATGGAGATGTCTTGGTCTTCTTCGGCCACAAGGGACAAAACCCGAGGCCGAACCCTTCTTTCAGGCTGTCGTCCCACATCATTGAGGCAACCGAGTCAAGGTATCTCATTACGCTCCTTCGCGAAGGCACCACGGAGGAGGACATTTACATGCCGCCATCACCGCAAGGAGCGCCTCCCATGCTGCGGCCACACATGGGTCGCGGTCAGCCGACACCACCAATCTCTGAAGATCTTGGAGAGGCCGATGGCCAGATCTCCTACGAGATGTACTTCCCTACACCGGCGAATATGACCAAGGCAGAGCAAGTACGAAGCCAGATTACGACAAGGAATGTTTTTGCCCTGCTCTACCATGCATCGCTTGTCGGCTTGTCCTTATACCAGGCCCTGTCAGACCTTCACATGCGACTAGACGCGTACCTGCCTCCAGACTCAGATAACGTCGGCATGATTCTCAACTTCCTGTCTGCTCGTGGCATCGACGACGTCCGCAACGACCCCGAAACGGCGGTGAGCTTGCTGGCATGGTCTGAAGGCCAAGCAGTGAGGTGGGAGGAAGGCTGGCGGGAGAGCTTCCTGCACTGCGCTGGCATGTACAGCCAGCTGGAGCAGTGCGCTGATTTCAAGGAGCTCACGCCCATTACCAGGGCGCTTCTTGAGCGTGCTTGCCTGGAAACGCAACTTCGAGTACAAGCGGCCGAAGAACGTCTTGCAGAGTTTCAATACGGCGACATGTGGCCAGTGGGTATCAATGGCCCGTCCAAGGCAGCAGCAGACCGCCTGCAAAAGTTCTTCCTCAACCACTACTCACGAGTCCACGGGTGCTGGCCGCCAGCACCGACGGCAGGTCTACCGGACTCGGAAGGAGAGGACATGTGGCTCACAAGGAGCGTTGCACAGTTGCTCCAGAAGGACTTTGGTGCCCTCTACGACTACCTTGTCAACCGTGACATTATCTGGGACATGTCCGAGGCTCGCTCGGGGCGAAAGTGGATGATGCAGAGCGAGAAGGACAAGGGGTTCGATGCCGACATTGACATTCCCATGACGGACATGCTCGTTGAATACGACAACAAGCTGCGCTTCCCGCACATTCCGCACCCGTATCCTCTGGTTCCGGAGTCAATCACTCCGGCGCCTAGCCCCAAGGACTCGTCAATGTTCAAGAAGAAGAACGCGCCCACAAACAATAGAGGCGGTGCGTTGGAACGGCGCGTGCAGCTGGCGTACACGGAGGCGACCAACATTTACATTCTGGGATCGGACTTTACACAATCTGACCTCATCGACGCATTCGTCAAGTTTGAGAAGAGTGACAGCATCACCGAGGTGGACCCTGCGGTAGCGAGACGGGGCCGTTGGGTTCTGATCTACGGCATCCTCCAGACCCTGGCTAGTGTTTCCGTGGACGCCCCCAATGTTCGGTACCGAGACGACGTTCCTTACCACCTGTCACCGCGCCTAAAGGGAACCAGAGTGCCGCCTTGGAAGGGATCAGGCACACCGGATGAGGCGTCGCATGAGCTGTCGCATTGCTGGGTCGTCCAGAATACGTGGAACAGCCAGAATAGCAGCGGTGCGGAGAGCTCCGAAGGGGGCTCAGGCAACACCAGCCCCATCCAGGGCGTCGGCCGACCTTTTGCGTACACGCGGGCTCCACCGTCTACGACGTCGCGGGGCTCCGGATACCAGACCCCGGCGGCCCGGTCCGTCCACTCGGCAGGGTCTGCACCGCCTTTTAGCTCTGCGTACAGCGTGGTCAGCGAGAGCGATACGAACAGCAGCATTCGCACACCCGCCTCCAACCGCCCCGCGGCCAACCTCCGCCGAGCGCAGTCCCGGGACAACGCCAAGACGCTCGGCGGCGGGCCGGGTAGCATGCGCAGTGGCACGACGTTCGGCATGGATCGTGGCGAGGGCATGGAGCTGCCGGTTCGCAGACGAGACTTTAGCGCGGCGAACGATGGGAACAGTTCCCACGGCGGATATGCGCGGTCGAACGCGTCGAGCCATGCTCACCTTCCCCTCTCTGGTAGCATTACTGGGTCGGGAGGGTTCCTTGTGCTCGACGACATGGTGGACTCGAGGAGCTCGAGGAGCGGCGGGTATGGCCGACAGGCGCAGCGGGAGAGCGTCGAGACGGGCAGCATGTCGCCGCGGATCCGGGACTTTGACCTGGACGTAATCGATGACCATGAGCCGTGAAGAGGCGAGTGAAGTGAGGCATGTGGGATGAGCCAGGCAGGTACGACGGGATGACAGAACCATGTACGCGTATGCGGGGTCAAAAGGAGGAAGTTTCGGACGGGATCTAGGCAAGCGGGATATGAGACGAAGGGCGGATATACGTTTTCCTCGATTTACTACCATTTCATTGACGAGGCTTATGTCACGATAGACCCAAAAGTTGGAAGTAGCTGTATTTACTAGAGTGATACCCGGCGATTACAATGGTCCCTGGTGGTGTTTTGCGTAATTACTGCAGTGTTGCTCGTTATAGAGTTAATTAATGCCCGATGGGAGTAACCCTGTGATTAATTGTGCTACGGGGATGGGGCAAGGTGACGGATCATTTTCTCATCCCACATGATGCATGTGTATCTCTGGGTTGATTGACAGATCACCACATCAGACCTTCGATGGCCGATGCTACCAGGAATGCGCGGCGTTGGCAGCTGAGGAGGATAAATTGCTGACGTGGACGAGCCAAAGATGCTATGGGAAGGACGGCTGGTGACGGACCGGTGATGGTCGAGGGGACTGGAGGGGAGTTCTTCAAGGGGTGTAGCGGTAGTGTGTCGGTGAGGCATCAATGGGCGGCGGACAAGGAGGAAACGGAGCTAGAGGCGGGATCGCGGTGGTGCATCGCATGGCATCTACCCCACGTGGGACCGCGTTGGGCCGTAAGATTGGGAACGGTCCAGTTGGAAGACGGCGGCGGGCGGCGGTGTGGAGATGCCGCGGACGGGTCCAGAGCCGTCGACGGCCGGGTTGATTTTCTGTAAGAGGGTGCCTTGGGTAAGACATGCTTGGGGAGACATGCTTGGGAAGACAGAATCAGTGGACAGAGTCGAACGAGTCAGTGGAGCACAGGGCCGAAGTCCAGCCCAGCCACCTCATCGGGTCCCCGCTATTCTTCATTTTCATCCTGTTCTTTTTTTGTGGTTTCACCGGCGGTGAGGCAGGAGAATGGGAGTGTTTGTTTCGAGCGGCAGTCTGTGCCGCGTAAGGTAGACGAGGCCCAAGGCTAGGTTTGCAGGACAGGACGGGGACGAGAAGGTGAGAGAGGATGCGCATTCATAGCGATGGGTTTGGTCATGGTGCATCTCATCATCCGCTGTCGCTGGTAGTGTGGTTTCTCGAATGGTGGAGTGGGGGTTGCTGTTGTCATTGGCTGGTTCGTCTTGTGAGCACCGGTGTCAAAATGGTGTGTTGTCACTGCTGGCCGGGAAACCAAGGCGGTAGACTAAGGTAAGGTAATTACTTGGTAGCTACGAGTAGTAAGGTAGTGTACCTTAGTGGTGGTCAATCTGGGAAGACCCTGAAACGAAAAGGGAGACAGAGACTGACAGGAATGAATGTCGGTCGCAGTGTGTTTCTTTGTTCTCGAGATGATTCTAGACCGTCAACGGTGTCGAGTACGTATCTGGGTCGACATGGGTTGTGTGAATTGGCAAGCTGCCGTTGGGTAAAACGGGGGCTGCTCTCCCGGATTGACAGGGCCGATGGACAGATGATGAGCGCATCTCTTCCAGGTGCAAGCCTTGGATCTGCTATTGCCATGCCGGATGACGACGGGGTACAGACAGATGGATGCAGTTTGTGTGCAGAAAAGAGGTGGTGGTTTCGGACTTGACGCCTGCTGGAGCTGAGCTAAGCTGGGAATTGGGAGATGGGTGGGATGCATTTTCGGAAAGTGGTGGGTGGTGGTGGTGGTGGTGTTCCTTCCTTCCCTCTCAGTGTGTCTGTGGCTGTTGCTGCTGTTGGATGGGGGACCGAAAAAGGAAGCAACGACTGCCGATCCTCGACGTCATAGCAACCGCCGCAGGGAAGGTGCTGTCTGTGTCACTGTTTGACGGCGGTTTGCGAAAGAGCAAAACCTCGGTGGACCGTGGGTGCTATTGATGGATCGTGGCAGCCGTCAATCCTTGATCGGAAGGCCGTGCTCGCCTTTACTTTCCATCCATTCAGTTCAGCCCGAGGAACTGCTGCCCCATGTTTCCCTTTTCTCTGTTTCTCTGTCTTTGTGTCTTGGTTCCCTCGCAATTCGCAACACCTCTGTGATACTATGACTAAGATAGAGCCGTTGAAAATGGAAGTCAACACCAACACAGACAGAAACAAAACAGACACGCCTGACATCAGGCCGCCTTGCCTTGCCTTGCCGCTATTCGCTGCCCATCCCATGCAACTTCATCGGTCGTCGTCGTCGTCGTCGACTTCGTCAGTCAGCAGCAAGCCAGGCAGCCCTGTCCAACCCAGCCCGCGAGCAGAAAAACTGGGAACCATCCCTGCCACCTCTTTTTCGTCTGCTTCCTTTTCCCACCAAAGCAGTCTCTGTCGACGATGCCACCATCTCCAGGGTCGCATCTTGCAGACCGGTGCATTTGCAGCCTCCAATACCACTCTGTATCTTTTTCGCTTCGCTTCACCATCCATGACCTTGACCACTGTGATCCAGCCCAACCACCCCCAATTCCACCTTGCCCTGCTTTGCTGCCCTCTTCCACCACTACGCAGCTGCGACGACTCTCTTCTATTTGCTGCCCGTCCTTGCTTGTCATGACTTGTTGCCCACCCCCAGTCCACCACCACCTTACCTTGACCTGCATCCGCTAACATTGACACATTGGCTTTCCTCTCTCACACCCGACACACGCCAAAGAGACCACCGCCGCCTCGTTGACGCACCTCGAATCTGCTGCGCCGGCATCCAATCCGTACCTGCCCTGGCCCAAACTACTTAACCACCCCCATCCCAACCACCCTCCTTCGTCCGAAGCCCTTCTAGAGGTTCTGCTTCTTCTTCTACCTTCCCGTCCCTCACAATTCCTCCCGACCGTCTGTCTCACTCTGCTCCGTGTCAGACAGCAGCGCCAGCAGCGTCCATCCCCGACAGCTCCCGTCCCCTCTCGCCGGACTTTCCCAGTCTCCAACTAAGCATTGTCCGCCCTCACCGGCCGCACTACCGTCGCAAGCGCATTCGAAGCGCATTCCGTCTTCGCCAACGCGTCGCAACTTTTTGAGATTCTAGCGCGTTCTCGAGGCACAATTCGCCCGTCATGTTGTTCGCAATGGCTTTCGCGGGAACGCGATTCCTGCAGATCATCACCTTGGTAAGCCTCTCACTCACCTCGGGGGCTCTCACCTCACCACCAATAACCCAATTATCGCGACAATCTGCGCCCACAATGATTTGGGAATGAAACCAAAAGGAAAGAAAAAAATCTAACGCGCAGCCAAACAGATCCCCACCATGGGCATGCTCGCCTGGTTCGTCGACGGCTTCGTCAAGGCCAACGTCATCGTCCCCAACTCCATCCTCGTCCTCTTCATCGTCTCCGTCCTCGCCCTCGCGTGGGCCATCTTCACCCTCTTCAGCTACCACCGCAGCAGCGCAAACGCCCTCTTCGTCGCCGTCATCGACCTTGGCTTCGTCGGCGCATTCATCGCCGCCGTCTGGTACCTGAGGGGCATCAACTGGGTCGACTGCACCGACCTGTCCCGCAACGGCCAGTGGACTGCAAACTTCCCCGGCCTTTTCTCCATCTCCGGACCCCGCCTCAGCTTCATCACCAACAAGCCCTGCGCCATGCTCAAGGCCTCCTGGGTGTTTGGCATCATCAACTGCATCCTCTTCTTCTTCACCGCCGCCCTCGCCTGGATGCACGGCGACCGTCTGTCCAAGAGCTACGAGCGCAAGTCCTACCACCACGGCCACCACCGCCGTCACCGCAGCCACAGCCACCACAGCCGTCACAGCTCCCACTCCCGCCGTGTCTACGTCTAGACATCCAGATGGCAACGCGGGTCCGACGAAGCGCATGCGACATGCGCAAACCTATAGAATGAGAGAAAAATGTGTGATGAGATTATATACTATACCATGGAATGACACGATTAAGATGTATGGGAGGAACTTGTGTATGTGTGAGAGGAATTTCAACGTTTTATTGCTGAAAATAGCAGCAACTGGCTGGCGTATTTACTTGGAGGAAGATTTATTCATGATGACGAATCGACGACTTTGAGTCAAGCACTGTCTCCTTCTCTTCCCCGTCTCATTTTGCACCATTGTCTTAATATTTTCCCTACCCTCGATGACGATGCATCGGTCTGGCTGGACCGATCGAGCGTCTTCTCTCTCATGTACACAGAATGAATTTCCCGACCTGACAATGAAGAAGAAGAAAATGGACATGATCATGAATGAATTGGTATCCTGCCGCCCCTCTCTATGTGACCCATATGCTGTTCCCTCACCATTTTTGTTGAACTCTTAAAAAAAAAACCAAACCCCGTCAAAGATGCAGACCTAGGACCGGCCGGCGTCCTCGCCAACCGTGTACCCACGCGCAACACCACTTCTGCCCTCCTCGACGAGCGTGCTGCTCTCCTCGTCGTAATCCGTCCCCAGACCTTGCCACGTCCTTTGCGATCGCAGATACTCTGCGCCAGGGCTCAGCACGCCGTTGATCGTAGCCACCTCGCCCACCTCCCGCTTCACCAGCGCCGACTGGGCCCCTGGCTTCGCGAGGCTCTCCCCGTTCGTCTTGGCCGTCTCGTTGGCAGACCGCACCGGCATCCGCATCGGCCGGCTGCTCACCAGCTTGCCCGTGCGCAAGTCGTATTCTGGCGGCGCCGACTCGTCCTCGGAGCGGTCGTCCTCCTCCTCGAGCCTGGTCGCGTCATGGTCCAGCTTCTCGATGCCGCCCCACCACTCGACGCCCCATACCCGCTCGCTCTCGGGCTTGAGCGCGACCTCGAGCTCGAAGGGCGTGATGACGGGCTTGAAGAAGCCCGCGTCCTCCTCCACCAGTCCGCTCTCCCAGCAGCCCACGACGACCCACCCGTCGACCTCGGCGAAGTTGGCCAGCTTGGCGGCGTTCAGCTTGCCCACCACGATGGTGTAGCTCTTCTTGCCCGCCTCCGAGATGCGCCGCCGCAGGAGGTCGATGCTGGGGAGGTAGTTCGACACGGAGAGCGTGTTGACGAGGATGCCAACCACGCCGGCCGTCGCCAGCGTTAGCACGCGCGCGAAGCGGCGGCGGAGCAGCGCGTTCGTCACCCGCATCGGGTCGTCTGTGGAGAGGTTCGAGGTGGAGAGGACGTGCAGGGAGGCCATGCGGGTCTGCAGCGCGAGGAGGAGCGCTGGCGGCGGCGTCGAGATGTGGCAGAGGGAGTACTGCGCGAGGTCGGCTTCGGGGGTCTCGTCGGCGGAGGCGCCGACGATTTTGCGGTTGGGGATCGTGCCGGCCGGGTTGTGGACGACTTCGGTATGCAGGAGATTGGCGTAGCCTGACTCTTGTAGCCTGGCGAAGAGCGGGGAGACGTGGTCTTGGTACGTCACGTCCGCGACGATGATCACCTTCTTGTCCTTGTCGGGGAACTCCTTCGCAAAGGCCGCGGCGGCCTGGTCGATGTCGAGGGCGTGGCGTGTGAAGACGTAGATGACGGGGAGCCTCGAGGTCGGCGACAGGCACGAGCGGCCGTAGTGCACGACGACCTGCGCATCGACGTGCTCGGCCGCGATCTCGTCGACGCAGCAGGCGCTGTAGGACGTGTCGGCGAGGACGTAGACCTTGTGTGTGTCGGGTGTGCCGAGGGCCTTGGTCAGCGCTTCGGCGACCCACGTCGCGTCGCAGAGCATGGCGTCGGGGAACTGCAGGCCGACGCGGGTCCAAGCCTTTTCTGTGATCTCGCGCGCGGTGCGCTCGATCTCGTAGATGGCGAAGAGGTCATCGTCGCTGCGAGACGCGAAAGGCGGGGGCTCGGGGGTCGGCGTCGGATCCTCGAAGGTGTGCTCGGCGGGCGTCGAGAGGACGGGCGGCGCTGCGAGGTCTGCCATGGCAGCTGGCTGGGACGTGGGAAAAGTTTTCGTTTGGAGGGGTGGTGGTGTGACAGAGGGCAGGTGATGGATGGCGGGGTTGTGATGGCGGGGTACAAATTGGAAAAATCGCGGTGAGCTCACCGAGCCACCGAGGTGCCACCCAGTGCATGGACCCGCCCCGGTGTATTCGAAACGCTGGCCTCCGGATTGGTTAATTGGCTCCAGCTGCCTGCGACTGAGACGACGGAACAACAACGGCAAGGTCAAAGATGAGCAATGGGGACAAAAATTGAAGGATCAAGAGCTGAGTTGTTGAATTTAGGCATCTATGTATACTCTACCTTTTAGCAGGCTGCTTACAGCCTCCTCTTCCTCCCAGATTCCAATCCCATGAATGCGCCAATCTGCGACTATGACGACCTGGGCACCGGTGCTCGTGGCAGCCGATTCCTCGGACGAGTCCATGCTGGCAGAGACGGCCAAAGAGGACGACGGTTGAAGGGACGAGGACGGGCGTTGACGGGAAGGAGGGGCAAGGACGGGAAGGACGACGCCGACAGTGACAGTGACAGCCGCAGAGGACTTGTTGAAGATCGTGAATGTGTCGAATAGGCAGCGAAAGCTTGTTTGGCTGCAGATTTTGTGAAAGTTTGCAACTTCGCTCTCGAAAGGTGGAGGGGGGAAAGAAGAAGGCGTAGGGTTTAGGGTGAAGCTGGAGGGAAGGCGTTGTTAACTCTAGCCCAAGCCATCCTGGCCCTCGAATATTTCCCCGTGAGAGTCATACGGTAGTCAACAAGGTGCGCCTCCAGGCGGCAAACTGCGAAAGTTAGAAGGGAAGAAAGAAGGTGCGTTGGAGGAGGTTGTGAGAGAGGCGCATTAGAGGGGAAGGCACGTCGAGGGAAGGTAGGCAGCCAGCCAGCCAGCCAGTCAAGGCGACGATAGAACAAGAGACTGCTAATTGTTTTAGTGCTAGAGCGACTGCTTTGTCTGTGGCTATATTCCTCCTTGCCGTCGTCGTTGCTGTGGTTGTTGTTGTCGTTGCTGTTATCGTCGTCCATCGTCGTCGTTGCGTATTTCAGTTCTCAGAGCGCCAAGTTTCCGAATCCTGATCACAAGTCGAAGCGTCTGTTTAGGTAGCCGAAGCTTCGAGAAGTCATTGCAGTTCCCATGTCTAGCGAATAAAGTTAGGAGGCTTTTTTTGAATTTTACGAAGCGCGAGAACCAGGAGGGCATTCGGAGGTCTATAAGGGAGCCCTTTGCCACATGCCCTTTTCTTTCTGTGTCTACCCTTCACCCCATCACCACGGATCAGGCAAATTACCTGCTGCTTCCTCTTCCAGCTTCAAGCGCCCATTTCAACGCCCAGAAGACTTTGCATTCTTTCAACAACCCAGGCTCAGCAGATACTACCAGCCACGACAATTCGCCGACCTCCTCTCCCTAACAAACTACAAAACAATATGAAGGTTGAAGCTTTGTTGCTGGTTTGCCTCGCGGCCACCTCCTTCGCCGACGGAATTGGCGGCGGAAAGCCTAAAATGCCTCATGACCCTTTGCCCATTCACGAACTGCCTGAGTGCATCAGGCGTTGCGCCAAGTCTGAGGGCCCTAAGGGCTTGGGTTTCGATTACAACACGATCAAGCAAATAGAATGGTGTGGCCCAGACCCCCTCGGAATTCGAAGCACATGGATCGGCGTGCACTTTTCCCACTGTGTTAATGAGTGCCCCTTACAGAATCGGAGGAAATGGTGGGACTGGAGTATGGATCTATGTGGCAAGAAGGGCATAAGCGGAGACGAGAAATTTACTGGGTAGGGAAAACAACAATCCAACTGCGGAACATCATCTTGAGAGAATGGCTATTCTGCTCGATGAGGCCACTTTTTCATGAGAATGGCCCACCTTCCAACGGGAAACTTGAAGCTTCATGGTACTGGCTTCGGAGTCGTACAGCCGGGCACACAACGATCAGACCATGAAGCCACGAGGTGTCAAGACGTGCAACTATGCAATTAAGACATCGTCGAAATATTCAGGTTACTATTTGTGATAGGTCTCCGTCAGCTTGGGTTTGCGGTATTTCACTGCCATGATGACTCGTCGTGACGGGGCCCGCTGAGCACTTGAATTTAAAAACATTTCGCAATTGATGATACAATGACATATGACAAGAAAGTAAAGCAATGCAATAATTCTAACAAAAAGTAGTGAAGACGATAGCTGGGGCAACCTGTGAAGGCTGGATGAACCCCTGTCATCCTCCTCATTATATTTACATCGTTTATTTCAGTCAATCCAATCTCTTTCTTTCTCTATCGAACGATGTATCTGGTGCTACATACGACAGAAATCAGACGCGCTGATCGAGATTGTTGCGAATGTCCCGTTTCTGCGGCCATCACACGCTTCGCGAGCGCGTCTTTGTGCCTGAGTATATAAAGAGCGTTACTGAGGCTGACTCCCACATACGACCATACCCATTGGAAAACTCGGGATCCCGTCCGCTCTCCCATAGATAAGCCAATGAGGGCTGGAGTAGTAGTCGGGTCGGTGACGACCGGCGAATGCCCGGTGTTGTATGTTTTTTGGATTTTGCCGTCTTTGTTTTGAACAGTCCCCCTGTCAGAGGCGCGAAAGCTGAACTCAGTCGTTGTCGTAGTTCATCTTCCATGCTCTACTCAAAGGACTGTATGGGCAATCACGTTCATGCTTTTGAGATCAAGTCCTGTTTAGACCTTAGAACGATGCCGAGATCACATGTTTCATGAGCAAATCTATGTCTATCTGGCCTGGGCACTTCTCCGCTGCATATTAACTACTTTAACACCTAAAAGATGCAGATGCCGAGTTCTCGATCGCTTAAGCCTTGAAGATGCCGACCTTGGCCCTGCAGCTCGAATCACCCTTGCCACCCACAGCCTCACAAGCCCTCCGAAATTTACAGTTACTGAAAGCTTCATACCTCAAGAATTCACTCTTAAAGTGCTTGCATTCTAGATAACCCTTTTTGTAGATGCGGGTGTATTGGCCGGCGTCGCAAACCTTTCCAGTTAAGTCGTCATTTGTGGTGCCGTCTTCGTTTGTGCAGGCACAAATCTTATAGTCGTCGCAGGCTTGGACGGTCAAAGCTACCGAAACGATTGAAATAACGATCGAAATCTTCATGTTGGGAAATCAAGAACGATCGGAGGAACCTGAGAACGTTAGCTTGCTGTTCCCTCCGCCAAAAAAGAACTGGTTGACACACCAGCAAGAGATCGTGATATGAAGCTCTTATTTGGCTTGAAATTGAGCTTGGAGATCGGATGAGCCAAGACGAATTGAGAATTGAGCCCCAGCTGAGAAAGCTCAGCGTACTTATAGTTCATTTTCTGTCTTTGGGAGAGCCAAGGGGTAAGACGGGAGGCATAGGTATCGGTATTGCCGATGTCTGCCCCTCAGTTTATCTCTCCAATTCCATGTCACAGGAGAAGACAACAACTTGACAAGGTTGAATCGACTAATGACTCGGCTCAAATTTAATTAGTCCGGAATTACTCGTAAACCCTGGCATCACTGTTGCGTGAAGTGGCTTAATTAATCTAGCTACAAGCGCTGTGGGCGCGCCTGCCAAGGGGTGTAGCTAACGCCTTACGTAAAGACGGGGTTCGGGCTACCCGGGAGCGTTAGTCAGCCACGTCAAGCACTAAACTCCCCCTACTCACGTAGGGGGTAAAAAAACAGGGTTTCTACGCAAAAAAGGGGGTTTCTACTTAATTATATAAAAATCGCGTTTTTATCGTTTTACTACTAAAAAATAACTTTTTATAGACTATACTATAACTTAAAATTACGTTTTTTTAACTACTTCTTTTAATCTTAGCTACTAAGATATTTTACTAAAGTAATACTAACTTAACGTTTATTAAATAAGCTATATAAGTATTATATACTATATAATATTAAGCTTTTTACTTTAACTACTTTAATAAACCTCTATCTATAATACTATTAATTTAAGCTATTATTAAAGAGTATAGAATATCTTATATAATAATAAAGAAGTATTTAAAAACTTTAAAAGTTAGTTATAATTTCTTTATATTACTTTAAGAGGGTAGTTAGCTAAAAGTAGTAATAGAAGCTAAAAACTTAACTTTAGTAGTATTTACTATATAGCTTAATACTACTAGCTTTTTAATAACTTTAATAATCTTTAAAGAAATAGTTAACTTCTTCTAAGCTATTTAGAATATAAACTCTATCTCTAAATACTTTATAAGGTTTTAAACTACTAACTATTTAGAGTTTTAAAAGAGTTTAAAAATTAAACCTATTAAAGTTTACTAAAAAAGTATTAAATTTAACTTAATATTAATCTAAAAGTTTTTTAATTAGTATAACACTATAGCTTAAAAATATAATCGTAAGCTTTCTAAAATATAGAATACTAATAAGTCTAGCTATTATATTAGCTATTTTAATAGCTATATATATATTATTTTATTTTAGAAATAATAAAAATAAAGTAAACTATAAAAAGTTATTAATTTAGCTAATAGAAAGTTATATACTCTTATTAGTATTAGTAATACTATTAGAAATATTATATTAACTTACTTTATCTTTAAAATATAGCTAATTACTACTTAAGCTAATTATAATATTAATAAAAGTATCTACTTTATATAATCTCCTACTACTTTCTCTAACTAAAAAATTATAATAGATTATATTAAATACTTTAATATATACTTATTTAAATATTTAGTAAAGTTTTAGTAACTTAAGTATATTATAAAGTTATAGTTTAATATTAATACTTATAGAAGCTACTCTAATTAGCTTAAAATATATAGTATTATATTAAAAGTTTATACTAAATTATATAGAGATATCCTCTAAAAAGAATTTAGTATAAAGCTATATTATTTACTCCTTCTAAATAGCTTCTCTAAATATATTAGTATAGATCTTATAAAATACTATATTAACTTTAATATTATTATTAGGTTTTTTCCCCCTTATGCTATATATCTACTTTAACCTATAGATATAAAAGTCTTCTAGCTATTTAAAAAAGCCTACTAAATAATACTATAAAAGTCTATATAAAATAGTAACTTCATTTTTATATATAGAAACTTTATTAATAAGCTCTAGTAGATAATAAATATAGTATTTATTTAAACTAATATTATAGTAAAGTTTAAAAAGTTAAATATCTAGCTAATTAGAAATAATATAATTCTCTCTTAATTAGTTAAATATATATAGTTAGCTTAAGTTAATATACCTAGCTACCTCCTTTACTACTTACTAAATAAAAATAAATTTAAAAAAGCTATATTATAAATAGATATAATTAAATAATATTATACTACTAAATAGAGCTTTCCTACTTAGAGAGGTTATAAAATAATTAAAGCTATAATTAGTAAGAGTAATCTATATTATAAAAGAAACTAGAAATATATTATTAACTAGAATAAGTATATAAAGATATAGTAATATAAGTAGTAAACCTAATAAAACGTTAAACTAGCTTACTTATTTATTATAAACTTAATATTTATAGAAATTAAAAAGTACTATAAGAAGTAATTAAAAGAAGCCTTATAAAAAGAGCTTAAGTAGTAATATACTACTATAAAAAAAGAAGCCTAATAGTAAGAAAAAGAGTTAAAAGTAAAATATAATACTAATAAATATTAACTAATTAATAAGTATATAAAGAGGTTAAACTTTATACTATAATTACACTATACTAATACGTTTAATAACTTTATCTCTTTTAAAAAAAAAAACCTATAATAAATTAAGCTATTTAATCCTTCTAAGTAGTAAATTAATCTTAACTTTATACTACTACTAAAAGAAGCACTTAATACTATTAAATACTCTAGAAAGCCTCTTAGCTACTTTAATATTAAAGAGTTACTAACCTTAAGAGAGCACCACTTTAATAATAATAACCTAGAGGTCTTTAATAATATTAATAACCCTATTAAAAAAGATAGTAATAATACTATATTAAGTATTAATTTAGTTTATAACCTTAGTAATAGTAATAATATTATTAACACTAATAAGCCTAAGTTACTACTATTACTAGCACTAACCCTACTAGCTATATTAGTATTAGTAGTAGAGTAGTAGACACCCTACTTCGCTATATAAAAGAGTCTAGCACACTTCTATATTAATAGTACTATAGAGAGTAACCTTCTAATAATACCTCTATTAATATAAATAGCAAAAAAACAGAAATATATTATTAATAATATAGAAAGTAATCATATAATTATCTTCTATAGCTTATTAATACTTATATAAAATATATAGATACTATATATATAGGTAGATAGCCTTACTTAAGAGCAATAAAATAATACTACTTTTATTACTATATAATATAATTAAAGCTAAAAACCGTATTATAAAAAGTTATCAATTTAGTAAGTTAACACTAAAAAATGCTACTTTTAATAATCTAAATAGAAACCCCCTTTTTTGCATAGAAACCCTGTTTTTTCGCCCCCTATCTAAATAGGGAGGCTAGCGTTAGCCTGCGCCGCTTAGACCCCCAGGTAGTATTCAAGCCTTAAGCCCAAGCTTAGCTAACTTCCGTTTTCTACCCCCTTTTTAGTTATACTACTAGCCTTCTTATAAAGCTATTCCTATTTTAAAGAAGTAATCTAATTAATTATATAGTAATTTTCTAGTATTTCTATCTCTATATATTATTCTTATTATTCTATATTATCTTTATTATTCTATTTTAACTCTAAAATACTTTTTAACTCCTTTTTAGTTTTTATATAGCTAATTAATATTAAAACTATTACTTAAATTATTTTTATAAAAATAATTTAAATAACTATTTAGTATAATTAGTATTATCTTCTACTTTTAATATTAAGTTAAAAGCCTCTAGCTGTTCACAGTGATTTTTACCTGCTTAGAGCGACAGACCTCCTAACTCTGCGCCTCTTGATAATACATACAGCCTTCGGTTATATAATTATAACCTGACAACCTCCTAAGTTTACAACTACTTCTCCTAACTATAGCCGTACTTATACATGCCCGTTATATTAGATAACCTTATAATCTTTAACTTCACTTCGATAACGATATAGTTTATAATTACTTAATTACTAACTACTAAACTGTCGACCTATCCTCTTGCATATTACCTACGCTACTAATACTATCTCTATTACTGCTTCGCTGTCTACTAGTTCTCTCGTTTAGTTAGGCTAGCTAACGCCTTTGCAGTAGCTGTGCCGTCGTTAGCAACGCTCTCTATGTTATTAGTGTGAGCTATACTTACTAATATTCCCTTACTAAGCTGCCTCGGCCTTAGTATTATAGAGGGCTTATGCGAAGAAGGGCTACTCCTTAGGATAGTTAGAGACCTATATAGTCTCTTTATAGAGGAGTTTAGAGCTTTTAATTATTACCTTAATCTTAGCGTAATTAAAGTCCTTTTTAGGGGTGTTCTTAAGGGCTCTAGCTAGCGCTACTCTAATAAAGCGTTACTAATTAGTAAAAAAATAGTTACTAAAGTTAATAGCTTTATCTAGTATATAGATTTTATTCTCTCTAGTAATATTATTAGCATCCTGTATATTAAAAGGTATACCTCGTATAGGGTTAGTGTTCTTATATATCTTATATAGTATAGATATTATAAAGGATTTATTATAGGTTATAGGTTATTAATATAAGTTTAAGGATAAAAAAGAGGAAGAGGGATAGGTATAAGGCTTTACTTATAGTAGAGCTTTTATACTTCTAGCTATAAGAACCTCTTAGGATAACCTCTTTAGTTAAGGAGTTATCTCTTATATAGTAGCGTTTATAGCACCTTACTAGAAGGTTTAGTAAAGCTATCGCTATAAGAGCCTTAGTAATCTATTTAGCCCTAATATAATTAGCTCCGCGCTACTTAGCTAGCGCTGTTACTGTTCAGCCGATCTATTTAGCTAGGGCGTGTATATATCTTTATATAAGGCTTTATTTACTAGTAGGAATGTATAGGGTTTCTATATTATTTTCCTTAATTAGTAGAGGGTATAAGTTAAAGTACCTATATAGTGTTTCTAGAATTATGCCTATAAATAGGGTGAATTTTACTGTAGTCTTTTTGTGGGGGGGCTGTATTATAATTATAAACTCAATATTAAGTTAAATTTCTGGATTAATAACTTAGAAGTTTATTATTTAAATCTCTTTTATAAAGTTAACTTTTAACTTAGATAAATCTAAAAACTATTTTCTTTAGTTTAATCTTAGAACTTATATTTAAATAGCTCTCTTTTACTAAAAATAGTAATTTTTTAAGTTATTAATTAGCTTTATAATATTATTCTTTCAATTTACTAATTATATTTAGTTAGATATTAAATATAATAGTTTTTAATTAATATTATTTTAAAAATTAATTTTCTTATAAACTTTTATAACTTAGTTAATTAATCTTTTACTTTTTTAAATTTTAAACTTATATTAATTTTATCTAAATTTAAAATTAATTAAGTTTTACTACTTAAACTTAATATAGTTATATTATAATTTAGAGAAATACTAACTAAAATATTTAATTTAATAATAAATTTATAACTTAGTAAAATTAAAATTTTTAATTACTTTTTAAGTTTTTATTATTAAATTACTTCTTATATAGAAAACTTTTATAGTTAATAATTTAACTATTTAAAAAAGTAAATTAAAATAATATAAAGTTTAACTATAAAAGTTAATTTATTACGCGTAGGCGTGAGTAAAAAGATGTAATATTCCGATAATTCTTTTTCAGGGATTTCTAGGAGATTTCCCTAAGGAATACCTAAAGTATTTCCCAGGGAAATCACAGGGAAATCCTCATCCTGCTTTCGCAGAGAAATCAGGGGGAATTCCTAGCCTATATCATAACATAATTAGTTAGTAAAATATAAAAGATTAAAGTTATTATATATAAAAGAAATAAATAAATAATAAAAACTTAATTAAAGTTAAATCTTAAGATCTTATTTTCTAGTTTAAAATTATTATTAATTATTTATAAATAGGATAAACCTAATATTTTAATAAATTTATAATACTTTTCTATTACTAATAGTTTAGTAAAGCTATTAATACTATCTCTTAAATTAATATATAGTTAATTTTAAAATCTCTATTATTAATATTATTAATAATCTAGTAATACTTAATCTTAATATAATATAGTTTAAATAACTATCTACTTAATAAGTAATTATTAAAAATATTTATTAAATCTATATATATTTAGAGAGGTAATTAAATAGAAATATTTATCTCTATAAAAAGGTTTATAATATATAGTAGAGTTTTATTTCTAAGTATTAAATTTATCTATTTAGTTTTATAAGTTAATATAGCTATAAATAATTATAATATTAATTTCTAAGTAATTAATACTCCTCTATATATAACTATATAACTAGTAATTAACTTATTAGATCTCTTATAATCTAATTAACTAATATTATAGTATATTAATAGTTTAAAGTTATTAATAAAGAAACCTAGGTTATTTAAATAGAAAGTAAGATCTTCTAAGCTATAAAGATATCTTTATATAAATCTTAGTAGTTTATTATACTTATTAGAAGTATATTATTAATCTCTAATAGCTTTCTTTATAAATATAGAGATATTAAGTCTTATACTATTTATAATTTACTATAACTTACTTAGATTACTTTAATATTTATATATTTTAGTAGGTATTTTATATTATTTAGTAATCTTTAGTAGCTAAAGATTACTAAAAAAGTAAGATATTTAGTTATATCTAATAATACCTTTTTCTACTAATATAATATAGATATATTTAGTTTAAGAGATTTAAAGTTATTTTAACTTATAGTTATAAATAATCTTAAACCTAAGAAATTATTATATTTCTTCTAAATCTTTAATCTAAAAGAAGTTATATAAATTATTTTTAAAGTTATTAATTTACTTAATATTTAGTATAGTAATAAGTATATTATTAATATAAAGTAATATTATAATACTATTCTTACTAATAAGAATATAAGGTTCTTTTAGGAGTAATTAAAACTCTAAGTCTTTAAAGATAGTAATAATTTACTTATATTAGAGAAGAGGTAACTTTCTAAGACTATAAAAAGCTCTCTTTAGCTTATAATACTAGCTAGATTTATTATTAAACTTATAAAATTAAGTAATATAAATATTTTAATCTCTTATAAAAGTATTTAAGAAAGCTATAACTATATTAACTTAATAAAGTTTTAGATCTTTAAATACTATAATTAATAAAAAAACTTATAAAGTAATAAGATTAATAATTATAGTATAAACTATTTTACTATCCTTATCTTAAAAATTACTATAAATAACCTATTTTATTCTAACTTTATTAAGTTATCTATCTATTTTAACCTTTTTATTATATACTTATTTATTAGAGAGATATTTAAAACTATTTAGTAGTTATTCTAATTATTAATATTTTATGTTTTTTAAACTATTTACTTAGGTTTTTATAGTATTAAAAATAGCTAACTTTAGAGATCTTTTAATTATTACTTTTTATTTCCTAAAAATTATAAATAAATAAATCTTTAAACTAAAAGTTTATAATAAGTTAAATATTAAGAAAGTAAAAGAAATTAGTTTTTAGTTTATTTTATTATTAATTAGGTTAATCTCTATAGTTTCTATTTTATTAAATTTCTTATTAAACTTCTTAGTATTATATAGTATTTAGGTTTTAAATATCTAAGTAGTTTAGCTAGATAAAGCTAAAACTACTTTTAATAATCTTATAAAAATAAAGCTTTTTTTATTACTTTTTAATCTTTCTCTCTATTATCTTTATATTAGTTTTAAAAACTAGTAAAAAAATAAAAGAGTATTACTTTTAAAAAGCTTATTACTATAATAAAGTAATAAATAGTTATTACTCTTAAGTAAAAGTAGAAAGACTTTATTCCTAAAAAGTAAATTAAATATATTAGTTTAGAGATATAAAACTAATATTTTATTTTAGAAAAGAATCTTTTTTTAGTATTATTTATGAGGGGCTAGCCCTAGTTTATTTAACTTTAGGGTGCTTTAATTAAAGTAATCTAAGCTAAAGAAAAGAGGTTTTTAGAATACTCTTTATATAGAGGAAAAATAAGTATAAAACGTTTATTAAGTAAATATAGTTATTAAAAGTAGAATTTCTAGTAGTTTATAATACTACCTAGATATAAATAAGTAAATATAGTTTATAATATATACTCTTTCCTTAGCTTTTATATAAGTATAAGTTTAGTATAAACTAGAAGTAATTAATATAAACTAAAAATAAGTTTAAAGTTTTATTAATTTAAACTATTAACTATACTATATTTTATAAGTAAATAATATAATAATATAATTTTTTATATTTAGTTTATATTTAGTTTTTTCTTTTTTTTATTAATTTTTATAGTAGTAAGTTATTTAATTTTTTATATTATTATTTAATTAATTTATTATTATTATAGCTATATTTTTAGTATATTTTTAGTCTATTTATTTTATAAGTTAATTAAATTTAAATCTTTATTAATTACTAACTTATATAGATCTAGTTACTACTTACTTAGTTTCTATTAATAATACTTTTTATATATTATTATCTACTTTTTCTTTATTATTTTACTATAATTAACTTTATATAGCTTACTCTTTTTAACTCTAATAAAGAGATAAAGTTTTTTCTTTTTATTAGTTATAAAAGCTTATCTTTTAATTACTTTAAATTTATTAGTTTCTTTAATAATAAAAAGCTTATTTCTAAAGATTTTAATTTTAAAAATAACTCTTTTTATAACTTTAGTTAGCTTTTTCTTACTTATTTTACTATATAGATATTTACTTTTATATATTTTTTATTTATTTACTTATTATTTTTCTAATATTCTATTAAAGCTTTTATAAATATTAGCTTATATTTAGTAGTATTTTTTTAAATATAATTTAAAGATTTATTTATAAAGTCTTTTATTTAAAGTATATATCTACTATAGCTAAAACTATAAAGCTTATTAATATTATAGCTTATTATAATATTATTAAGTAAGGTTTATTAGCTTACTACTTTTTAGTTATTATAGAAGCTAACTATTCTTTTAAATAATATTACTTATTATATTTATTATTCTAATAAAGCTATTAAGTTAATTTATATTAATATAAATATTATTCTCTCTTTATTCTAACTCTATTAAGTTAATAATCTACTAAAGTAATAAGAATATAGTTTATTACTATAAAGAGTTTATTTCTCTTAGCTATAACTATTTTATTTATTATAATATTAATAAATAGGTTTTAGTAGATCTTTATTATTCTACTATTTTAATATAAGTATTAATTTTTTATTAACTTTCTATATAGATTAAAGTTTATATAAAGCTTTTTTATACTATTTCTATTTAAAACTATAAGATCTATATTAAAACTAAAGAGAAGTATATTATTAAAGTTATTACTAAAGTTACTATTAGTACTAATACTTTTTTTATATTCTCTATTAATTCTCTAGCTATTTTTATTTTTAATATTCTTATTACTATTTTTACTTTAATATTATTTTTAGTTAAGTTTAATAAAGCTTAGTTATACTATTTTACTTAAGTTTATTTAAATATAGTTAAAGTTTTTTATAAAGTTTATTCTATTTCTACTCTATTACTATTTATTAATTCTAATTACTTTTTAGTTTACTAATACTATTACTACTACTTATAATAAGTAAGAGAAGTAAAAGTTTTATTTCTAGAGTTTTTATTTTACTTATTATTTACTTATTTTAACTTTATTTTTACTTTATTATACTTTTTTATAGCTTTATATTATAATAAAGTTTTTTTATTTCTTTTTACTTTTCTTAATTTTATAACTTAATTTACTATTACTCTTTATTTTATATTTACTTTCTTTTTATTATACTATTAAAGTAATATATACTAAAAGTTATTATTATTTTTCTCTATAAAGCTATATTTTTTTAAACTTATTTACTATTTAGTTATTTTATAATAATTATAGAAGCTTCTAAATAAGCTAGCTATAGCTTATTTACTTAATAAATAACTTATAGTATTTCCTCTTTTCTATATATTTCTATTATATTACTAAGATAGCTTTTACTTCTTATTTATCTTCTCTATTTTTAAAGATTAGTAGTAGTTAGAAGTTATTAATCTCCTATTTAAGAATTAGGTTATTAGCTATATATTATAATAAACTAATATAAAAATAGTTATAAACTTTATTTAAAATATTTAACTTAAATATAATTAGTAAAATAACTTTAATTACTTTATATTTATAGTATAACTAATCTAACTTTTTATAGGGTTTCTTAGTTTAGAAGTTAGCTAGAGATAGCTATATTTTATTATTTACTTTATAGTATTCTATTAGTATTCTCTTTATATTTACTAATTATTCTATAGTTTATTAAGCTACTATAATAGCTATTTAAACTAGCTTAAATATTAATTTAAACTTATTAATAAATTTATTAGTAACTATTTTATAGAAGTTTATTAGTTTTAGTATAAACTAAATTACTAGTATTAACTTAATATAGTAGCTATATATAAAAAACAAAAAGCTTATTTTTATTATAGCTATATTATAGCTCTTAATTATTAGTTAAATAGAGAGTAGATATATTTCTTAGTTATTTTAAGTAAAGTTAACTATTATTTATAGAATTATTTAGATCTCTTAATTAAAGCGTTTAGTTATACTATTTAACTATAAGTAGAATATAATACTTAAGTATTATTTAATCTTTATAAAAGTATAGAAGTATTATTAGAAGTAACTTATTTAATTATTTTTCTAGTTACTAACTATTAATTTTAAAATACTATAAAATTAGTAGTAGTAGTTAATAAAATACTTTATATATATTTCTATATCTATAGATAATATTTCTTTTAAAGTAATTATTTTTAAGAGTTAATTAATAATTACTTAGAGGTATTTTAAATTTATTTTTATAGTATTAAAAAGATTAATAATTGTTAGCATAGGTATAAGAGTATTCAGAGGCGTAGTATATACGCCTATATAGTATAAGGTTATAGATAGAGATATATTATAATAAAATGTGATAATTCTGAGTATTTATAGGTATTTATTTATATAGATAATTAATAGAGAAGGCATATATTATAATGATTCTAGTTAATATAGTTAGTAAGTTACGTCCTAAAGTAAGGAAAAAGGAGGGGAAAGATAACCTGAAATATAAGCTATAAAGCTCTTAATTATATAAGTAGGATTATATAATATTAAGGATTATATAAGTATTTATAAAGTTATAGCTTATAATAAACTAAGTACTTTTATATAAAGTTATATATATAAAAGTCTATTCGTTTATTTTATATAGAATATTTAAGTAAGTAGAATATTATTATTATTATATTATTATTATTATTATAATAAGACGTTATATATTAATATCCCCCCTTAAGGTATATATAGTTAATTAAAGGGTATATAGCTTACTCACTTAATATATATATACGTTATAGGTATAAAAACTTAAAAACTTAGTAGGAAAAATAAGAAAAGTATTTCTATATTATATAATTTATATATAACTAGTTAAAAAACTCTTATAAAATAACCTTATAAGTAAAAATATTAAGAGAAAAACTAGTATATTATTTTAGTAATATTATTATTATTATTATTAATATTATTATTATTATTATTATTTTTATTATTATTACTATAAATAATACTTAATAATATAAAAATATAACTTTACTTAGAAGCTTAGTTAAAATATTAGTAATATTAGATTTAGTATTAATATAAAATAATATTATCTTTTTATCTATTAAAGAGTCTTTAGTAAAATAATATCTTATATTAATATACTTAGATTTCTTATAGAATTTAGGATTTTCAGCTAGTTTTTTAGCTATAATATTATCTATAAATATCTTAAGCTTATTTATTAATTTAAAGCCTAGATTTTTTAAATTAAAATTATAGCTATTATATAGGTAAATAGCTTCTTTAATAGATTTAGTTAAAGCTATATATTTAGCTTTATAAATAAATAAAACTATTATTTTTTATTTTATAAAGCTATAAAATATAATATTATATAAGCTCTAATAAAATATGTAAACTAAAGTAGATTTCTTATTATTTAAATCTCTAGCTTAATTAGAGTCTAAATAACTTATTAAATCCTAAATTATATTATTACTATAGTTATAATAAATTCCTTTATTAGGATATTTATTTAAATAACCCTATAAATAATTTAAAGTAGAGAAATACTTTTTAGAAAGGTTTATAGTATATCTAGATAAAATATTAACTATAAGAGCTATATTAAATCTAGTTTTTAAAGCTAGATATAGTAAAGCTCTAATTTACTATTAAAACTATAATATTTCTTCCTTAGTTATATAACCTTTATTTATATACATTTTTATATTATCTTTTATAGGTATTATTAATAGGTTTATATTAGTTTTATTATATTTATTTAATATTTTTTATATATATTTCGTTTAATATATAAAAATAAACTTATTTTACCTATCTATATTAAACTTATAACCTAAAAATATATTAGGTACCCCTAATAGTTAAATTTTAATATATTATTTTAAAATATTATATATATAATCACTAATAGTAGTATTATTAGCTATTAGTAATATATTATATATATAGCAATATATTATAGCTTTATAATTATTTTTATTTAATATATATACTACTTTATTATAAAGTGAAATAATAAATTCTAATTTTAATAATATTATTTTTAAATAATTATACTATAATCTAAAACTTTATTTTAAACTATATAAAGCTTTAATAAGCTTATAGTAATATTTATTATTTTTAGATTTATAATTATAATTAGGATTAAATTCTAATTTATTAGTAGTTTTATTATAAATAAAACTAGTAAGTATAGTAGTATAAATATCTATATCTATATCTATATGAATAAAAGCAGTAGTTATATTATATTATAACAAAATCTAGCTTTCTTTTATAGTAAAAATTACTATAAATCTATAGCTCTTAGGTCTATAAGTAATAGAAAAAGTTTCTAAATAATCAATACTAATATATTAATTAAAACCTTAAGCTACCTATCTTGCTTTATATTTATAGGTATTATTTATTTTATCTTTTAATTTCATAATATATATTAGCATAGGTATAAGAGTATTTAAAGGCGTAGTATATACGCCTATATAGTATAGGGTTATAGATAGAGATATATTATAATAAAATATAATAATTTTAAGCATTTATAAGTATTTATTTATATAGATAATTAATAGAGAAGGTATATATTATAATAATTCTAGTTAATATAGTTAGTAGGTTACATTCTAAAGTAGAGAAAAAGGAGGGGAAAGATAACTTAAAATATAAGCTATAAAGCTCTTAATTATATAAGTAGGATTATATAATATAAGGGATTATATAAGTACTTATAAGTTTATAGGTTATAATAAACTAAACACTTTTATATAAAGTTATATATATAAAAGTCTATTTATTTATTTTATATAGAATATTTAAGTAAATAGAATATTTTTATATTATTATTATTATTATAATAAGACGTTATATATTAACACTTTATATTATAAAAATATAAAGATCTTATAGTTCTATACTCTTAAACTTAAGTACTTAAGTTTACTTTTTTATAATAAACTTTTTCTTATTTAATAAAGCCTTAATACTTTATAAGGCTTATTTATATTATTCTTTCTTATTAAGCTTTCTAAGTTTATATAGAAGATCTTTATAACTTTAGATTTCTATAATAAAGTTAGTCTCTATAGTATTAGCTTTAGTATAATTAAATCTTCTAAATCTCTAAATAAGTTTATAAGTAAAAGCTATTTTAGATAAGCTTATATTAGAACTATTTAATTTATTATAAGTTAAATAAAGATTTTATATAAAATCTTTAGTATTATTATAGTTAACTTTAGATATTTTATTTAGTTATTATAAATTTTACTTATAATTAGTTTATTAAACTTCTAGATATATTTTTTAGTTTTATTAAAAATCTAAAAAGCTAAAACTATAATAGAAAGTCTATTATAAATTATTTCTTCTAAGAGGTTATACTAAACTTTCTCTATAAAAAGTTATTTAGTAAGTATAAATTCTATAAATATAAAATTACTAAGAGAGTTTAGATCTTTAATTATAGCTTTCTTATTATTCTTAAAAACTATGTCTATATTATATCTATTTAGTACTTTATTATCTATAAAATAGAAAAGTAATCCTATAACTTTAAAAGTATTCTTAAAGTTTATTTCCTAGAGCTAAAAATTTATATTCTTAGTTAGCTTAGAAATAATATTATAAGCTAGAGTTCCTTAATTTAATCCTTTACTAACTACTTTCTATATAGCTACTTTAGCTATAAGGTTAGTAGAAAAAGAGAGAGGACTAAAAAGTTCCTACTAGGATAATCTTCTTCTAATAAAGCTAGAAAAGATTAGAGTTAAATTACTAGTTAAGAATATATTAATTTATTTAATTAATTAGTAGTTTAAGAGATTTTTAAAATTAAAAGCTTAATAGTAGTTATAAATAATTATTACTATATAACTATAGTAATTATTAAATAATTATTAACTTACTTAGCTTAGAAACTGAAGAGATTTTATAAGTAGGAAATATATATTATATTTATTATAATCTCTACTTAGAAATATTACTTTTAGTAACTTAGTAATTTATTAATTACTCTTTAGTAATTACTAAATAGTAAGGTTAGAGTTTTAATAACTACTTAGGAATAACTTTACTATTTAGTAAATAAATTTAAGTATATAGAAAGCTTATAACTTATATAAAGTAGCTTAATTAATCTAGCTATAAGTGCTATAGACGCGCTTGCTAAAGGGTATAGCTAACACTTTATATAAAGACGGGGTTTAAGCTAGCATTCAGGCCTTAGGCTTAGGCTTAGCTAACTTCTATCTTCTAACTGTAGTATAAAGCTTCTGCTAAATCTAGATATAAGCAGCGTAGCACCTCGTTTAAGCCTAATTAATTAACTAATTAAATTAGAGGCTTTTTGCAATTCAAACAGTTAAGCCAGCAACACCAAAAGCTTAGTTAAGTTAATCAAGCTGATAGCGTGCTGGATTAATAGTTCTTCTGGCCCTGTGGCTAATCAGAAGGCCTGTATAGGTCTGGATAGGCTCCAGGCCTTAGGGGGGCCTTAGGGGCCCGAGCCGCCTAGCCGGCTCTGTAGGGCCCGGAGGCTAAGGGGCTGGGTAGGGGCCCGGATAAGTGGGGCTAGGTAGGGCAAAAAAATCGTGCCTACGGCGCGTTTCGAACCCAGACCTTCTAAAAATTAGGTTATATAATACACCCCTACGCCACCCGCATAAGCGGATCACATGACTAAAATATCTAAATCAAATCAAATATATCAAATCAGGCAAGCTTTTGCTGAAAAATCAGTCAAACAGTCAAGCCCAACCCCTAGGCTTGACTTGTTTGATTGGTATGCAGCGCTGGATGTAGGCAGAGTCGCTGCATCGTCGAAGGGGAAACTTTCAGGGGATGACGGCATACTTAATTCAGGGGCTTGGTTCCGGCTTTGAACCAGAGAGTGCTTTCAAGATCATCGAAAAATGACTCCGTGACACTGGGCAGGCTTCTAGTAAAGCCCCTTTCCCTCTGTGCCGCGGAGTCCGCGGCGCGGGATCCGCGGCGATCCAGCATCCGCAAGAATTTCGACGTCTAGTTCTCGATGAGAGTGCCCGTTGGCCGAGAGCAGCGCACTGTCACGCTGAACTGGGCCATACCCAACAAAAGCTCAACGGTGAGGATCACATTATGGTCTTACGAACTTGCGCCACTGTCAAGGGACGTTGGCCATATATGACCAACGTCAAAACATCTCCCAAGTAGGCCCTAATTTCAAGCTCTCATCCAATGCTCATCTATGAGGTGCTCGATCCACGTTAACGATATAATTTGTAGTAATTCGTAGGCTCCCCTGGCAATCATGTACACTGTTATATACCAGATGTTCGTGGAAGTGATTGGGTTTAGCGCGTACCAGAGGTTGCAAGACCTCCTTTCTAGCGTCTTTCATTTTCCTATCTAGATATCCAGGCATTAAACTTGCTTAGAGCTGTCAAGCCGGTCGCATGCTTAGGAAATGCCCGGCGTCGTGCGACTGGTGGTTCAGAGTCAGAGAATCATTGCCAACGAGAGAGGGCCGTTTCTTCTTGACAGAAAGACTCCAAACAATTCAAAACATCTAAGCTGCCAATGACAACGAATGTAAAATTCTCACGGCCGGGAGCCAAGTTTGGTAGTTGTCTATGGACAGCTCTACTTGTTCAAATGAGTGGCCCTGAGCGAGGTGTTCGATAACATAGTCAACTTGAGACGAAACACATCTTCGTGATGGAGGGGGCACTTGAAATTAATTTGAGAGAAAGTTGAAAAATACTGCATTACTCGTATACTCAGCTACTTCACATTACTACTACTGATATCCTCCACAAAACATAACGAACTGGGGTGTCTCAAATTCCAATCTTTCCATTACCAGTAGCCATCAGATCCAAACTCGGCGATTTGCTGAGAGACTGCTAATTCAGTAAACGGCTCAAGCAGTCTTCTGAGTGCCATCACGGTCGCCGAAGCCGGGAGGGGGAGGGGCACCAAAGCCGGGAGCGCCACCCTGGCCGGGAACGGGGAAGGGAGCAGGGAAAGCCGGGCCGGCGGGAGGGGGAGGGCGTCTGTCGCCGTCGCGGTCACCGCCACGGCCTCCACGGCCTCGGTCGCCGTCACGATCACCGTTGCCGCCACGGCCGCCGCCACGGCCACCGTCAAGAATACACTCTCTGTCTCCGTTGCGGTCGCCGTTATTGCTGTTTCCGCGGTCGTCGGTGCGGACGCAGCAACGTTCGCCATTGCGGGTGCGGCCCTCGATGCCGTCACGGCAGTCGCGGTCACGGTCGCCATCACGATCGCCGTCACGTCCTCCACGGCCTCGGTCACCATCGCGATCTCCGTTACGATCTCCGTTGCGGTCACCGTTGCGGTCGCCATCGCGGTCACCGTCACGGTCCTTTCCCTCCTTCTTCTCGCCCTCCTTCTTGTCACCCTTGTCCTTGTTCTCAGCCATAGGCATGGGAGGAGCAACGGCAGGAGCAGCGGGAGGTTGTCTGGCCGCCAGGGCGTTGGACTGGGTCAGGCCACTTGGAGCAAGAGTTAGTATGTTGTCAAGGTCTGTTGTAAGTTTGAGCTTGGGATACTCACTTTTGCTCGCCAAAGGGAGCACCGTTGGCGCCGAGGGTGGCAGCCACCATGATGATGAGAGACTTGCTGAAATGCATTTTGAATGTTGGACTCGGTGAATGAGCAGTAAGAAATTAGGGTATCTCTGATATTTTGGGGAGCTGAAAGCTAACCTTGAAAGGCGCTTGATGTATTGATTGGAAGCTGAATAGAGGATGTGATGAAGATTGTTGAGTGTGATGAGGAGATTCCAAGAGCAATTAGCCAGAAGATTCGTGCTCCTTATATATCTATTCGGTGTTCTGCAAGTTGAGTAGTTTCCGAAGCACCCATCCTTGACACTCGTGAGTTCTGCTACCCATTGTGTCCAGTGATGACTGCACCCTCACATCGCTTCCGTACCTCCATCTCCAACAGTTCGTTTCCCCAAGTGCCACAGTCAAGCATAAGCAGGAGAATTTCTCTCGAAGTCTATTATGCGGCCGGCACCCCAGAACGGGCAATGTTGGCAGTGACCGTAGCCAATAAGATCTGCGCGGTGTGCGCGGACGACTTCCACTGACCATCGGAAGGCACCGCCGCCCACCCATTTTTGAGGCTGCAATTGATATGAAGGATGTCCGCGTAAGAACAAAATCAGGCTGTCGTAGAGTTTGAAAGCGAACTCCGTCTGATATCCTCTCTTCGGAGAATTATGAACATGCTGCCCAGCTTGCCCTGGTCGATTCGCTCATCCGCTGCTGCCCGGGCCAGGGGTCCCATTCCTTTTTTTGAGGAACGCCCCCAACGCCTCCCGGCTTCAAACTACTATGGTTGATGCGAAATTGACGAGGGTTGACCGGTCGTTCATGCCAGAACCGAGCTCCGGCCAGCTTGACAAGCAGCTTCGTGGCATCACTGGCTGCCGGAGAGATTGCTGCGTGATCTCATGGCACGATTTTGTTGCTACGCTCAACAATGTCTTGGCAGTGGCGATAATGCTCATCGGGGATAGGGTAGTATATCGTGACGTTGGCGCTGAGTCACTGGGTTCGGAGATCGAGATTCTGGTATCACTAAGCTGTCTTGCCTCACTTCTGGAATATTGTAATTACTGAGACGTTTAATTTGACGACAGCGCGCAGTATGTATAATCTTTCGGCTTATTCTGACATGAAGCTGCGCCCATGTTGTGACGTGGTTACACAACCACCTTACTGCACTTGACCATGTTCGTCTCTCGCCGTGCCAATTGAGTTGTTGAAGGAGCAACCACCACGCCAGACGTCAAGTCGAATACAACGGGAAAACAGAGTAAATCAATCTTGAGGGGGGGTTGCATGACCCCGAACTTGATCCAAGCCTTTGCGACACGTACGCATCCGCTCAACACAAGCCATGGATCTTTAAGCCTCCCACTGAATTCATGCGATCGTCGTTGTCAGTCGTAGTTGACACAATATTATAACTACAGGGGGTGGGAAATTCCAAACGTCCGAACGGCCTGCTTGGTGATGAAAGATGGTGTAGGCCCTTTGCCAAACCAAAGTATCTTCGGAGGGTTGTTCCAGGCAGTCTCAAGTCGGGACCCATCATCGTCTTGGCAGCGTTGACAGTTTGGATATCGACAAATTCTGAATTATCTCGTAGAGAAGCAATGCATTCCGCTCATCAATAATCATGTCCTTTGGTCCTGTCATGGAAGAGAACCACCATGGTCAAGTCCGAAGAAGCCGGCGAATGGAACAATATCACCAGGAGCAAACTAGTTCCAAGAGGTGTACTCCACGGGCCTATGGGTAAACGTAGTGGATCTACTTTTGCGACTAGTGTATCTTCCAACAGGCCTGGGGCACGTTTCTTTTACTCTATTTTGCGGAGATGGTGGAGTGAATTTCAAAACCTAGGTCATGACTTGGCCCGGACCGAATGGTATCTACTCAGAAGCTGGTAATTATTGAAGGTGACCCTTGCCTGCACTTGAATTCAAGCCTTGCATGTTCAGATGCAGTCAACTTCACCAGACCAAACAGAACGAGGTTTCATAATACCTAGATCAACAACGGTCTACAAGAACGGCAAGATCCATCGAATTTCCAATGAATGTGCCTCTTGAAATTCCGTGCTTCTAATTCAATGCTCGTTTAATCCGATTCAGCGTGAACCTTTTCAAAATCGCCCCAGCGGAAATGTTTGGTTTTGTTTCGTCCTGATATTAAGCTTTTGAACCCACAAGATCCTATTGGAGAACCGACTAGCGCACGTTGAAAGTCCAGAGTCCAGAGTCCAGATGACATTTGGAGAAAATCTGCATATCCGCATTGACTCTTCGCCTCACTTTCTTCACTTTCAGCTTAATGCTAAAAGCGGTTTATTCCAAGTCCTCAAGTTCCAGTTGGCCGATACTGTGCTTTGACGACTCCGTGAACAGTGATTACGCATGGTAAAGGATCCAGGCAAGACCCGCTTGTTTCCTATGAGCATAATACTTTCAAGCGACAGCGGAAACATTGGAAGCCATTCAATTCAGTCTCGCATGCCGCTGTTGGCAGGATCCAGCCTCCAACCTCTAATGCATTATCAAACAGTTCCAGACCCATGACATCATTGGAGGGATGTTCCTCGAAAAAATGCAGCGGCTAGGATGGTGGCCCCTTTACCCCGCGAAGTAATTGCAGGACACAGGATTACATGACCGAATTTGTGTGAAGCGGCTCCTCATACGCCGATTACGTTCCTTGACTGGCTTGAGGCTTCACTGTTGTGGAGGATACTCGAATACGCGGATTTGACGAGCTTGGATATTTCTTGGCTAACACATGCCTAATCTTTAATGCCGCATAACACAATTAGCGTAAAACTGGCTTAATTGTGTGTTGCACGTTGCACGACTGCTCGGGAGCGCGACTCCACGAGGTACGGGGAGCTACCATAGACATCTTCAACAAGCAACTCTTTCATGACGAGCTCTGCTATGTCATTCTGATGGAGCGAGCTGTTGAGCCCAAGAACCTGGTACTTCCTGTCAAGTTGGAAGCAGGGGCACAACAGTCTACAGCTTGGGCGAATGACCCAACCCTTTCGCAGACACACATCTCAGAAAGCATGATGGACGAATATCTCTCTTAGAGAGTAGCTTCGCCTCCAGCTTCAACTCGTGTGTTCTTCAGCATGTATAGTATCAGTCACGATTGGCCGGTTCCTTCGCAATAAGTCCAAGCATCGGAACCGAAAAAGAAGCTTGAGCATCTCAGGAAACCCATGCACCGGGAGGAGATCCGCCAAAGACAGCGTATGCACATCTCATAGTTCAACCTGTGCTAGCGGCTATTTGCTCTCGTGCAACTCGCCTGATCTTGGTGTTGAAATCTCGCGATGTATTATTGACCAGATGAGTGCGTTTTCTGCAGTTTGCAACTATGAGAGTTCTACATGAAAGGGACGACAGTACCTACATATAAGCCCTGGGCCCTCGGCCTGGGGTTGGAAATACTTGTCTCGACGTTCATGAAAACGATGCCTTGGTTGTTAGTTTGGATGAGTGGTAGTAGGTTCGAGCTTGCTGTAGGTGACGAAAGCATGTTTTACTTGACAGACGCTCTTTAGATACCTTAGGAACCCAAAAGTGCCTCTAAACAACCTCTGATGATGACACTGCTGGGCCCTTCCGGGTTAACTCTCAATTCTGTTAGGCCGAAGTCAGAACTGCGATGAATGTGATGCAGGCATGATACGGTAATAGCACAGATGTGACAATAGTCAGAGTGGGTGGCCCCCTTCCGACGAGATGCAAGCCGAACAAGGATTGTCTCTTCTCAATGACCATCAGCGCATTCTGTCATGCTAAATAAAGACCATCTTCATGTGATGGCTGTGCATCAATTAAGCTTTGGCAGGCATGTGCTACCGTCGGAACTAGTCCTGATGCATCTAGAACAACAACTTCTGTTGATACTTTTAGACTGACCGATGCAGGAATAGTATAGAAAACCAGGCGTCTTTAACAATGATATCCGGCGGACTCTGATATGCTCAGTAACCGTAAAGCGCGACCTTTCGCATTCCACAATGACGTGGTTTCATCTGGCAACACCGCAAAGGGTCGCCGTAGACGAGCCGCGGCTTCCAAGGATCTCTGGAAGAACTAATATGTGATGAAGATTTGACATTCGTGCTTACAATATGGTACCATTCTAGGTAACGTCAAATCGCAAAGTATCATTCGCCCTTCCTCACATGGGTCAATAACATCATATTGTGGCCATACGATAGCCCAGACTCAAATAATACACTCTCAATTTGTCCACGAGAAAACTCCGAGCCCACATGTCCGATGCTAGAATACCGCCGCCCAAGTAGCCATATTGAACTCCATGATCCCTTCGCAACGGTGGTATTGAGTTATTCGAATTCATTCATGCCCTGCTCCATCGTGCGTTGACTATTCGAACCGAGTGGTGTTACCGTTCGTATCGGGACTGTCCAACCGTTTGGTAATGTTGCGGGCCAGGTGAATCAGTTGCCTTAGCTGGAAGTCGGAGTCGTTCGTGCCGTTGTTGAGCTGAGCGCCAACAAGACCAATAGTCTTGCACATGCTGATTAAGGTCTCTCGTGCCAGCTTTGATGCTGTTTCCGGGGATGATTGGCGGTAGACACGACGATCATCATCGGTAGAGAAAGACTCTGGCTCTCTCAAGACCGTCAGGATGGATGGGATACCCGTCACCGTAGGGCTTTGGGGATCCCTTGGGCGTCCGGGGGTTGTTGGGCTCTCGGACATTTTGACGCGTGGGAGAAGACACTCGGTGGAAGTGGACGCCACTGTGAAAGTTGGTACCGCAAACTATGGGGGATTAGCTAAGTGCAAGTTTGTCAGAAGAAGGAGATGCATACCTTGGCGATAACTCGGTTGCTGAGTGGTTGTGGATCGAGCGTTCAGAACGTGGAAGTGGATAGATAGATGCTTTGCTGTGCTGGGAAGAATGCAGCCAAGAGAAGCGAGGGGCGGTGACAGGTTCCTTTAATGTACTCGAGTTCGGAGCAAAGGTATGAACACATAAACAGAAGGCGGCGGGGTACCTGGTCACGAGATCATGCGCCCTTCTGAGTTTCGCGTCTGTCTCCTCATCAAACATCATCTGATCTCGAGAGCTCTTTCCGCCCGTAGGCGCCATAGCGAACGGCCGTTACCCTCCGTTTAAGGTTTTTAGCGTTTAGCAGTCAATTATATGCCCGTGATCAGAAACTGAAAAACGCAGCATCGAACTATATGGCGTGACATACGTGTCAGCAACTCGGCCGACTCGGTCTCGCCAGGCAAATCATCAATCATTCGTCAATGACTACTAAACCTCACACTTTTGATATCGTGTGGACACCATAGCCGACACAGTTCATGTGGCTGGAGCTCTTGGCACCGACACTGCCGGCGCGTGGCAAGCCAAGCCTCCTTGATTACGAGTGTGTTGCTCGGGAGGGGGTGTTCAGCTTTCGTGCGGACGGACTGCGGGGAAGGCAGCGAACATGGACCCATCCCGGCAGACGGGGACCCAGTGCTGCCGGCGTCAGGTGGAGTTAGACAACGGCGCTCGGCCCTTGTTTCTTTGTTCATTGACAGAACACAGAACACCAGTCTCTCGGTGTGCAGCAATATCCATAGCAGTGACGCCCGGAGTACGTAAGCATCTCATGTCTCATGTCTGTTCTGGAAGATCAAGGTACTTGGCATCTGGGGAAGCTGAACAGCTTCCGATTGACCGAAGAGCGTTGACATGCGCTGGGATAGCCTGTTCTCTGTTTCTTTAGTGGCCGGCGGAAGACAATAAGGTGCTACGAAGTCAAATCCTCTGAAGTGCGGCTCTGTCTCAAAGACCACCTTAACCCATGAGTTGGTTGCCTCCGCGACTAATGGCACGCATCTCCTTGACGGCTCTCCTGGCTCTCGTGAACTGCTCAAAGAACGCGCCTCAACCCCAAACAACCCCGCAGCAACATGGTCGATCCAGACCCTTCGGTTGCGATATGCAGCATGAAGATGATATTATTGCAAACATATTGGGACACGCACTTTTTGCTGATGATACGTCGTGCCATTCTCGAAAGGGAATCGTGCGCTTATCTTAGTGCCTGACATGGGCTGTGTGAGACAACACGCAGTGGTGCCAAGTTTCCACGCATGCCAAGACTTTTAACGTCGCGCTCATCTCCTGCCCACAACAACAAGCCTCCTTCGCTCTCGGTTGACGCTGAAAATTTCAACCGTTTTCATCTCATTTCCATCCAACGTTAACCTTGCCAACAACGCCATCTCCATCGTGAGATTTTCTTTGCCACAGATCCGACTGTCAGATCTGTCCCCGCAACATGGCGGACATCCACGGGCCCCGTCCATCGGAGCCGGCCGGCAACGGCAACGGTGGCACGGAACATAGCCACGAATCGACCCCGCTTCTCCCTACCACCGCGTTCCGAACCGTCCATCAGACCATCTCAAGCCGCATTGCCCACGAAGGTGAAAGTGGAAGAAGCGGTTTTCATCTCCGACACTTCCTTGTTGTGTTGTGGCGGAGTTCGTGCACCGCGTCTATGCTGGTCAATTTCCTATGGCCCATCGTACCAATCGCCATCGTTCTCAACTGCCTCCCTGGACTTCATCTATGGAAATTCGCAACAGCATACGTGGCCGTCGTGCCCTCGGCAAATCTCTTGGGTTTTGCTGGACAGGAATTCGCTCGAAAGATGCCCAAAGTAGCTGGTATTCTGATCGAGACGACGTTCGGGTCCATTGTTGAGATTATTCTCTTCGTGGTTCTCATTGTCAAGCACAATACCCATGAAGGGAACGGAGATGAGGGGAACTTGATTCCCATCATCCAGGCTGCCATCCTCGGAAGTATCTTGACAAATCTTCTGCTCTGCCTTGGGCTTTGCTTCTTTTTTGGCGGAGTTCGCAACTCCAGCCAAAAGTTTCATGCTATCGTCTCCGAAGTAGGGACTGGGCTCCTCCTGGTTGCTGCGTTTGGACTTTTGATCCCAAGCGCGTTCTACTCAGCTCTTAAGGCTGAGGCATGGCCGGAAATCCCAGGTCTTCGGGTGACGTTCCATGAAAGGTTCACAGAAGGCACCCTTCAAGCTGATGTCTTGCGCATTAGCCAAGCCACGTCAATTGCCTTGATCGTGGCCTTCTTTCTCTACATCTGGTATCAAGCCAGCAGTCAGCACAGCATATTTGACGAGGTAATTGAGATGGATGAGCACCGAGATGCCGACCGTGCGGAGGATATGGAGAAGCCTAAGTTTACCATGACAGAAACAGCACTTGCTCTCTGTCGTAAACTAACTATAACGTATATATAGCATCTGTGTAAATAAAACAGCTTATATTCTCCTAAAATAGAATCTAATACGAAAAGTCTTTTATAGAATAAAGACTAATATACTAGAATATTATTAGTCTAGAAAAGTAAGTTAGAGAGTAAATTATATTATACTTTCTTCTAAATATAAAACTACTTTAAATATTTAAAAATATTATAATATACCTTTCTAAATTTAAAAAAGCTTATAAACCCTAATCCTATATAACTAATACTATATTATTCTTATATATAAACTTAAATTATATAAATAGATATAAAAAAATAATTAATAAAAAAAACTAATAAAAAAGATTATTTTATAATTTTATTCTTAAATTATAAAAAAAAGTAAATATTTCCTTTTATATACTTTCTATTATAGTTAAGATTATAAATACTAAAATAATAACTAATATTACTATTTTACTTAATATAAATAAAAGCTTCTTATTAGCTTAGAATAAAAAGTTAAAATAGTTATTAAAATAGTAAAATAGTAGTAATAATAATATCTCTTATATTATTTTTATTTCTTAATTTTCTTTTTTTATTTATAATATTATAAATATATATATTATTTACTTTATATTTATATATATATATATATAGTTATATAGTAATTATAATACTTATTCTTTATTTATAATAGTAATTTTAATATTAACTATATTATTTTTTAGATAGCTAAATCTAAAGCTAAATATATAGCTATAATAGCTAAAATAAAAATTATTTTTACTAAAAAAAATAGAAAGAAAAAGAGAAAAAAGAAAAAGAGAGTAATAATACTTTTTTAGCTTTTTTAGAGTTTAAAAACTTTATACTTAAGAATAAGTTATCTTATTTCTATTTTATTATTTTAAAATTCCTCTATTATTATAAACTTTTTATTTTACTTTATTATTTTTATAATCAAGTTACTAATTTAAGTTATTTTATAGAAAAGAAGACTAATAAGCTTAATAAAAATAAAAAACTTATAAAGAGTAGAAAAGCTAAAAAGAAGTATAATTTAAAGTTTATTACTCTTATACTTCTATCTTCTTATAAACTATAGCTTAGTTATAAATAATATATATTTTTAATCCTTATTACTTATTAAATCTTTATATTATTTACTAACTTTAAAATAGAAATAAAAATTTTAAAAATTTAAAGCTAAGAAGAGAAGTAGCTACTACTACTAAGTAATATTATATATTTATTATATTTATATAATACTATCTTAAGTATATTACTTAGTATATATATACCTAATTTAATATAAAGAAATAAATATACTTTTTATTAAAAAAAAGCTATATATCTTTATATTAGTCTCTATATCTAAACTAAAGCTTTAATTCTTACAGGGTATATAAAAGAATCTTATAGAGAATATATATTTATTATATAACTCTTATCTTATTAATTACTTACTAACTTATATATTATAGGTTCTTATTTATTAGAAAACTATACTTTATAAAGCTTTTAATATTTATAATAAAGTTTAAAAGAAAACTAAAATTAAAAGTAAAAATAGTAATAGAGTAACTATAAAGTTTATAGCTTTTCTTTTTATATTAATTATTACTTTATTAGTTAAAGTTATTATAAGAGAAATACTAGTTTTTAATAGTTTATATATTAATCTATTTTCTAAGATAACTCCTTTTATTTCTAAAGTAGCTAGTATTTATATTATTATTAATAGCTTTATTAGTAGATATTTCCTTAAGAAAATAAAGCTTATATATAATATCTTTATAGATGATTATATCTACTCTTTAAGGATATAAATAGAAAGTATAATATTATATTACTAAATACTTTATAAAGTATAAATATTTCAAGCTTTTAAAAAAGCTATATACTTCTTAGCTATTAAAGCTATTTTTAATTAAATACTTAGCTTATAAGCTTTACTTATTACTTAACCTTTCCCCTTTAATTTATATTACTATTTATAATATATCTTAGAAATTTAGAAATACTCTAAACTATTTAAACTTTACTTAAAAGAAAGGTTTTATAAAACTATTAGCTAGTATTTTATTAGTTAGGAGATAAATAACTTAAAATACTCTTTTAGTATATTCCTAATAAAACTATATATTCTAAATATCTATATATTAAAAGTAAATTAAAATATACTCTTTTTTACTTATTATAAGTTAAATTATTTACTAATTATTATAATAGATCTTTTATATATCTCTAAAACTAAGTTTAAAGTTAGTAAAAAGTTATTTAAAAGCTATTATCTCTTTTATTATATATTTTAAGCTAAAAAGCTTAGCTTCTATTATTAATATAGTTATTATACTTTAATATATAGCTTTCTATTAAATTAAACCTCTAAAGAGAAATATTATAAAGCTTTAAAATAACCTTTACATTTCTTTATTATTAGTAAAAGATATATTACTTATAATTAGTAATACTTATATAATTCTACTTCCTAAGATACTAAAATATATTATAAAGTATTATATATAGTATAAATATTAAATAACTTAGTTTATAGCTTAATAATATTTTAAAGATAAGTTTATTAAGAATTATAATAATAAAGTATAAGTAAATACTATATCTAGTTATATTATAATTATAATATAGAGGATTAATTTAATTTTCTCTTAATATAAGAGAATTTCTTTAAGAGATACTTCTCTATTAGACTTCTTAAATAAAATTAATAAGAGATATATTATTAATACTCTAAAGTTAATAAAATTAAACTTCTTTATAACTTATTTAATATACTAATTATAAAAGAGGTAAATCTTTTAAATTATTTAATTATAAGTAATCCTAATTCCTAAGTACTATTTAGCTAGTTCTTAATCTTTTAGTTTATATTTTATTTTAATACTATTTATAACTCTTTCTATATCTTTTATATAGTTTTTATAATATAGAATAAAGATATTATTAATATAGAAGAGAATAAATACTTTCTTATTATAAGACTAGAAAAAATATAGATTTTTACTTATTAGATAAAGTTTAAAATAAAAAAGAATATTTAAAAACTCTTTATAGTAAAGTAAAAGTATATTATAAAGGCTATATAATATATATTAAAGTTCTATAACCTTCTTATCTTTTTTAAACCTATTTAGTAAATAATAAATAATAAAAAAGTTAGTTAGTTTATATATAATATTCAGAAATATATTAATAATATTAAATTAATAGATTTTAAAGTTAAATTATACTATAAAAACTATTATAACTTTAAAAGTTTTTATAGTAAAAGTTATAATATATATCTATTCCAAGAGGCATTTCTCTTAGAAATTATTTTATATATATATCTTAGCTTTATAGTAATTAAAATATCTATATTAATTAAACTTATATATAAATACCTATTTAAGAAGGATTAACTTATTCTTAGTATTTAACTAGTTTATAATTTCTTAGATATCTATTTCTTTAAGTTTATTAATCTTAATATTATATATTTTAATAAAGTAAAAGTAAAGTAATTTTAATATATATTAAATATCTCTCTAAGTTTTAAATAGCTTAATAAGCTAGTTAATATAGATTTTTCTACTTAATATTATAGAGACTTATTCTAGCTTTACTTAGTAAATAAAAGTAAAGATAAAATAATAAAATAAGTAATAACTCTAATTTACTTCTTTAAATACTTTTTATTATTTAGGTATATATATTTTAAAAAAAATATTTTAGTTTTATTCTATCTAGAAGAATATAAAGTATATTTTAAAATAAGAAAATTATTTTAGTTTTATATTTTTAAATTAGCTTAAATTAGTATAGTTATATATTTACTCTAACTCCTCTTTAATAATACTCTCTTCTCTAGTTTTTAAGTATAGCTATATTAGCTAAATAAGAAAGTTATTTTATATTAAGGAAGTTTTATAGCCCACCCTATAAGAGGGTCTACAGTAGATAAATCCAGTAAGAGCACTTCAGCCAGTACTTCATCTAGTAAGAAGATTACAGTATATATACCTAAGAGCCCAGAATAACTACCTACGCTGAACCTAACTATAGCTACTATACTGTTATAGCTGTTAGCCTTATTAATAATAGCTTTATTACTAGCAAGGTCGATAGCCTCACCTATATAACTCATACTGTATAGAAATAGCTTCATAAAGTATTCAGCCACAGAAAAGCTTATCTTAGCTATATACTTAAAGCTGCTGCTAGCGCTAAGCTGTAAGCCTATTCCTTATCTTCAATTTTAAGTTAATACTACTAAAATAAACTACTTAGATTCCTATAATCTATAAGTAAACTACTTAGATTCCTTTATAATATATTTTATTCTACTTAATCTATAGGAGCTTATACTACAAAGCTTTACCTAAAGTATACCCTAAGATAAGAATATTAATACTAACTATAGGGCTAAGCTTACTATAATTAGTAAGATAATACCCTTTAATATATAAAGCTCTAAGGATAGAATAACTATAGCTATATCCTACCTTATAGTCTTAAAAGCTAATATTACAGCTATAGCTTATACCTATCTACTTTAATAAATCTCACTAAAAGAGGTAGCTATATTTACTACTAATCCTAGCTATTACGCTTACTTTAACAATATCCTTAGTAGGGTAAGCTAGCTAATAAGTTAACTAGGCCTAATAATATTAGGGGTGTTACTGATAACTATAGAAAGTATAAGCAGCAGAGAAGACAGCTAAGTCTAATAACAGAAAGTATATATAAGGGTTAGAAAATAGGTTAAAAAGTTAAAGAGAGTCTATAGTAATTAAACTAAGTTAAAGTTATAAAGTTATTATTAAAGTGATGTTAAAAGTGATGAGATTATATTAGCATATATAAGCGTGCGCGTTAGGGGGGAAGGGACTGAAGAATTATATAACCTATAGGTTATTAGCTAAAGGGGTAAGTTAGAGGTTATTGCAGTATAGGTTCTAAGTAAAAATTACAGTAAGTGGCTAGAGGCTAAAAAAGTTATTTTATAAAAGTAGTTATATATTATTCTCTTCTATATCTAGATCTTATAGAGAAAAGGTATTAATTTAAATATAAATCTTATCTAAAATTATATTTTTAGTAGAGCTTATAGTATAGCTAATATTTTAAATCTCTTTTATTACTTTATTAACTTAAATAAAAGTTAATAATAATATAATATTTAGAATTTTATATATTTTAGTAAAGTTTATATTTAACTTAAAAGTAAATATTTACTTTTTTTAATTATTTTTAACTAGTTATAATTCTTTTAATAGTAAAAAGTATAATAATAGTACTTTATTATTAATTATTAAAATAATATTAGCTTTATCTTAGATTTCTAGAAGTTATAGTTTAAGAGGTATAAGAGAAGCTAAGTCTTAGATTTTATTAATAACTAAATAAGCTTCTTTACTTTAGATTATTATTTTTATATTATTCTTTAAATAGAATATCTTCTTATTAAATATTATATTTTATATAATAATAACTTCTTAAAGTAAAAATATCTAGATCTTATAAAGATTATATAAGTTTACTATATACCTTATAAAGTATTTAATATACTTTTATATTATAATTTTAAAGTTATATCTATTCTTATTTACTTTATATTCTTTCTTAAAAATATACTTTATAGCTATATATATATACTCCTCCCTATTAAAAGTATAAGTTAACTAAGAGATTTACTTTATAAATAAGTTTATAATACTTAATATAGTTTCTTAGCTAATCCTCTTTAATTTAGATTAATAAAAGCTAGCTATAGTATTAATAAAAGCTTATATTATAAAGAAATATAATAGCTTATATTACTTTAACCTAAAATATAAATAGAAAGCTTATAGTTTAAAATATTATAATAGTTTTTATAATTAGCTTTTAACTTACCCTCTTTATACCTCTATTTAGTTTTTTTATATATAACGAAGTTTATTTAATCTTAATCCCTAAATCTAAAGTTTAAATTTAAAACTCTAAAAACCTATTTATTATAATTATAATATATTTACTATCTTATTTTATTTTATATAAAGTAAAGCTATACTATCTTTATATTTAGTATTTAAATATTTAGATTATTATAAAAACTAAATATTAAAACTTATCTATATATAAGAAAATAAAAAGTTAACTTATATATTTATCTTTAATAATAAGTATCTATTTATTTATATTAAAACTTACTAAGTAGTTAAATAGGTTTTATAAGATTCTATAAAAAAGGTATATTATTTTTTATTTTAAAATATATTATAAAATAACCTACTTTATATATATTATTATATAGTATTAGTAATTAAAATATATAATATTTTATATCTTTACTCCTTAAGTATTAAGAATAAGTTTCTCTAATACTTTTAGTTCTAGATATTTAGAGTAAAAGTATTATATTTCTATAGTATTAGTATAAATAGGTTATTATTCTTTAGAATATTACTTTATATAGGTTATTATAAAAATAAATAAGTTTAATATTAAAATATTACTAGAGAGAATATATCTAGAATAAAAATAAGAAAAATAAAGTTAGTAATTTATAAAAATAATATTACTTTTTTTTTAAAAACTTCTTTATTTTTATATTATTTTTATAATCTCTAATATAAAAAATACTATTAAAACCTAAATACTAAATATTAGTTTTTTATAATAAGTATTTTAAAATAATATTAATATAGAAGTTATCTATAAATATAATATTTTATAATATAATATCTTAAAGTCTATTTATCTTATTAAAAATATTTTAAAAAATCTTTATACTTTATACTATAATAAAGTATAAAGTAGTACTTATTTTAACTTATCTCTTTATTTTATAAATAATTAAGCTTTTTTTTAAAAAAAGAGGTATTATTAATAAAGTAGAGGATATTATAGTTATCTAATATTATACTACTAAAGAAGACTCTTAAGCTTTAAATATAAGTTATATAGATACTATTAAATTTAAGTTTTAATATAAAAGTCTCTACTTCTTTAATAATAATTAAAGTAATAATATTTTCTATAATTATATAAACTATTATATTAGCTAAAAAGTTTATTTTAGAAGTAGAAATATTAGTTAACTCCTTTACTTTATTAGAGTTACTCTTACATAGCTTCTTTCTATTCTAAATATTATTATTATTAAAGCGTAATAAACTAAAGCTCTTTATAATAAGCTATTTTTTATATACTATTTTAGTATAAAACTTAGAATAATTTATTTTATTAATTCTAGAGTAGATTTATTTTACTTTATTTAAATATAAATAAAATTTTTTATTTATAAATATAAACTTAAATTAGTTATAAATAAATAGAGTTTACTTATAGTCTTTTCTATATATATAATAAGTTACTAACTTATTTTATAAAAGCTTTTTTAAAATAAAATCTCTAGAAATTATATTATTTAATTATTTAGCTAGTATTATAAAAACTCTATTTATATAGCTTTTTAAGTAGATTCTTATTATATTTTTATAAAAAAGGCTTTTAAATATATTAATATATTAACTTATACTTAAGATCTTAATACTTAAATATTTTTATTTAATAATATTAATAAGCTTTAAGTTAGTTTAGAATAGAGTAAAATAATATTAAATTACTTAGAGAAAGGTTTTTAATATAAGAGTTCTTTAGATTTCTAGTAGTTTATACTAAGAAACCCTAAGAAGTATCTTTTAGAAATCTTTAATTTAAGTATTTAAATTAATAGTAAAAACTATCTAATTTAAAACTAAAATATATTCTTTATAAATTATAATAAAGTTATTTAACTTACTTAATATATAGTATTACTTTAAAATATAAATTAAAGTATAAAAAGTATAATCTCTTTTTTTAAGAAGTTTTATTTAAATAAAAGTAAAAATCTCTTTAGAAATTATATTTTTAATTTATTTATTAAAAGCTTTATATATTTACTCTTTCTAAATATATTTTACTTTATATATAGTATATATAGTAAAATATAAAATATAAAATTTAAGAACTCCTATAAATCTTTTAATAAAAAGAATAAAAATAATTAATATAGATAGTAATAAGTTATTAATAACTTCTTTAAATTCCTTTTTTCTAAAATCTTTATTTTTTTATTTCTTTACTTTTAGTAAATATTTTTTATATATTTAATATAATAGAAATATATAAAGTAATAACTTTATTATATATTTTCTATTTAGCTTTATAATATTTATATTAATTTTTATTTTCCTTTTAAATCTAATTATTAATTAAAGAAATACTTTTAATTTTACTTAGATTAAAAGAAATACTAAAAATATTATCTAAGTTAATATATTTTTAAATATCTTTTATTTTTATTTCTATTTAAAAAATAATATATTAAATAGAGAAGTTATAATAAAAAATAAACTTATATAAAATACTAAAATTAGTAATTAATATTATATTAGAAATATATAATAAGTTAAAAAAAGCTTTACAAAATATAACTAAAAATTAAAATAAAATATATTAAATATAAAATAAATTAAATAAAGTTATAGTTTATTTTATAAATAATAAATTAGAAATATAATATAAGCCAAGCTTATAACTATTATAAACTAACTATAATATATATATAATATCTATATAAATAAAATAGCTTATATTCTCCTAAAATAAAATCTAATATAAAAAGTCTTTTATAAAATAAAGACTAATATACTAGAATATTATTAGTCTAGAAAAGTAGGTTAGAGAGTAGGTTACGTTATACCTTTCTCTAAGTATAAGGCTGCCTCAGATGCTTGAGGGTATCACGACACTCTCACAATCTCACTCGTGCTAGTAACACTGCTCCTCATTTTCCTCGTTGAAGGCATTGAAGAGGTTGTAGAAAGTGGAATACCCGACCAATTCTTAGGCTTGATCCTCCTTCCGTTAGTTGAGAAGGCTGCTGAACACTTGACTGCGATTGATGAAGCTTGGGGTAAGTCTGGCATGCCCTCGCCATATTCAGTAAGAATCGTGTATCAGACTTCTCTAACTTATACATGTACAGATGGAGTTATCAACGTGGCGCTTTATCACTGTCTCGCGCCATCAATCCAGACTGCCCTTTTCAACGGCCCCTTGGTTGTCCTTGTTGGCTGGGCATTGGGCAAGCCCATGGACCTCAATTTCAAAATATTCATGATCGGCTTGCTTGTTCTCTCCATTTTGGTCGTGGGCAACTTCTTGCGAGACGGGGAATCAAACTGGCTGGAGGGAGCCTTGCTCGTGGTAAGTTATAACCGTCCATATGTCATTTTAGCTGCATGTTTCCTCGTATCCTAAGTTTTGCAGGTCGTCTACGTGATTATCGCGATTGCATGCTGGTATTATCCGAACCCTGACGTGGCCACTTCCAACGGTCTGGAGGGGTCAAACACGGTGAACATCACCATGACCGTTGACACTCTTCGGCAAATCCAGCAACTCCTGGCGGCGAAGCTTGAGGATTGATGACTTGGAAGTCGGACTAGTTTTGGCACACACTCAAGACCGGAAATGATCTGGAACAAGCGCACAAAAAAGACAAGGCAATGCAAAGTTGGAGATTAAGCCAGGAGGCGGAGAATGATATGCACGAGAACATCACTCATGGGAAGGCCCATGGCGAGTGAGAATTTGGGTGTCAAAATTGAGAGCTTTTGGGATATCTAGCGCAAGCTGCATCGGCAATTCTCGCTCCGCGAACCGTACACACATAACACCTCGTCTTCATTCGCTCAGTAGACCTGTTACTCTAGTCAGTCAAATAAAATATCGGTGTGCTCTAAGATTTAACTTACTGGTGAAGTTGTGATTGCTTAACACTTGCAGTAAGGGGTGCCTACATTAGGCTTGACGCAGGCGTCGGAGCAGCCTCCGCAGTTGGCAGCGAGCTGCCACTTAGCGCCGTCGCAAGAGGCAATGGCGGAGTTTCCTGAAACACAATCGTAGCCGGCACCCTCGCAAGAGGAACCGACGGTGACCGCGGCAGAGACAGAGGAGGCCATGACAGCGAGGATGGAGGCAATCTGGAAGAACTGCATGATGACGATTGAGATGGCGGAGTAGTGGAGATGAGAGATGGTGTGTTGTGATGGCGTGATGGAGGAATTCACAACCAAGGAAGGAAAACATCGCGGTTTATATGATGAGAACTTTCCAGGTTCACATGATACGAGGTGGAGGAAATCTCGATGATCGTTCAGGCGGTCAGCCCTCAACAAGGGGATGTGGAGGCTGAGGCTGTGAGGTATTACGATGGACACTCCGGCTGTGGGTGTTGGGGAATGCTGGATATCCTTCGCACACGCAGCATTGCTCCAGTTTTTCAAGGCCAATATTGAATATTATTCTGCGTCCAAAAAACTTTGATCATAGCTGCTGCATGGATAGACTTCTGTGCGGCTAAACCTCTGAGGCGGTTGACAACACTCAAAATCTCAATGCGCCATCAAGAGGTAAGGCCAGCGAATGACAAACTTGGGACGTCACGGCTTGAGTCAGGAGTAACGGAATACGATCTGATGAACGTGACCCTGTTTGCGGCGCCCCGAAGGGCCATCTCCGCGGTTGATCATCTGTGTATGTTCTCCAGCCAGCGGGGTTTGCGGGCCTGTGCTCGGGAAGACACCCCACCGATCGACAGGAGTAAACACGGGGTATCCGCTTCGGCACTCGCGGCGTTCCCGGGTGGGCTTCCGTACGTTCGTGTCGCATTTCCGCAGGTTCACATGTGACTGGACTGGTAGAACCATGGGTAAAGATTAGCGGATTTTCTGGTTAAAATGAGTTTGCGGACGTGTCATGGCCTTGGTATTTTAAGGAGAGCGTGCCAACATGATGCCCCGAGAACATGTACAAGCTCAGGCCCGCGAAACCGTCGTGTTGCAATATACAGCTCCAAGCGTACCACGTATTCATCAATTTGCCTTTCGTACTGAGCATGAATCTCAAGCACGGTGCACCTTTGTTGATGATAGATAGAAACCACTGCCGATACCCAATTAATGGAGGTAAGTATGAAGAACATAGGTAATTAGATGATTTCAGGACTCAGGAGATCAGAGGCAATTGACACTGCCACTGCCCTTGTATTAGAATGAATAGCTGGGACCACCGTCAACAGGGTCAACGGATACACTGCCCAAGTACATATCATTAAGAAACGCCCAACTCCAATCATCTCCACCTTCCAAGAGCAAAGGGTCGACACCAGCGATATGTGATGGGGCTGAGGACAAAGGAGGAGACTGCATTTGCCCACTCGTCCCAACTGTCCTTTCATCGTTTGGTGGTGGTATAATCTGAATGTTTGCGCGGCCACCAACAGAAGATTGTTCCCCCGGCGGAGTTTGGAATGTTATGTTTGTGGCATTGCGGCTGTTGTTCCGATGATGACCCGGAACGAGTGATTCAATCCGGCCATTGGGCTGCGTGGGATGTCCCGTCGGCTCAATTTCTCTGATAATCGAGCTGTTACTGACAATTCTGTCGGAATTCACCACCCACTCCTCAAGCCCGCCTGTGTCACCTCCCATCCGAATGCTTAGCGTCTCTCCAGATTGTTGAGATGCGGTGCGATGTCGGAGATTGCGGTGGTAATCCTGAACCATGGAAGAAAAGTACTGATCGACTTCGTAAAACCTCGCAACAAATGCTGCTGCAACCCCTGAGTATCTGGCAAGTTCCGAAAGCGTGTCGAACATTACTTTTGTCGGGCCGAACGAAGCACTGACGGGTTGATTGCCTGCCATTTCGTCTTCGTCATTCGATCGGCTACATAGATAAGCTTCCGTGTCCATGCGAGGGAAATGTTGAGCGTAGACTCCGGTGAAGGAAGCAGTGTAGATGACGAAGGCCACAAGAGGAGAATGCGGCAGGCGATCCTCGCACAGTTCAATCACGTTTGCGACCGTCTTGCTGGCCCCGAAAAGCTCTCGAGCGCTTTCTTCCCAAAACCCCGGAGGAACCTGCTCCGGGGGAAATGTGGGCTCATCCAAAGGACCAGATGGTCTGGTACATTTGATTGGAATGAAGGGGAGATATTGCCGATGGAGCATTATCTTGCAAAGAGACATTAGAAGATGAAGTATGATGTATGTGCTGGACGTGCTCTCATGGCGGAAGTAGTTTGAAGGACTGAGGCTCAAAAAGGTACCTGGAGCTTCAAGAGTCTTACTAAAGGCGTCTGCTTCTCGACGAAGTTGGAAAAAAAGGGACTCAGGGCTCCAAGGAGGACGTTGCTTGTCCAGGAACCGACCCCCGGCACTGGAATACTGAGATATGCGGCCCCATAGGTTGACAAGTTGGACAAATCGACCCAGAATACTGGTTTCGTCGTGCAGTGGCGAGTCCATGTCACCGGAGAACCACTCCGTGCTAGTCTGACGGCTCAAGTCGAAGTCCTCTTTGGCGCAGGGTAATCGCACGTGAAGGTCATCGGATCGAATGAATGATGGTCGTTCTTTGCCACAAGAGATAAGTCGGTCGAAGATGAAGCAGCTGAACATAGTCCTGCATCTGATCTCGCGATCCACGACAGCATCTTCAAGTGTCGTGTCGGAGTGGTGGCCCGCTGTACCGTAATTGGCCTCATATCCCAGCTTGAGTGCCTGTGCCATCCGTCCTGCCGAACCGACTAACATCCAAGCCCGGAGGCCCTCGTGATTTGGCGAGATCCATTCGTAGAGACCGAGCATAAGCAAGGCTTGCACACGCTCAACTGACCCAATGGAACTCGCCGATACGAACGAGCCCAGAGACTTATCCAATGTTCTTGCAAAAGCTTCGGAAATGCCTTGGTCCCCAAGACTGGGATCGTACGCGATTTCTTCAGGGCCGTCATCGAAGTAGTCGGCGAGCTCTGAGTGATATCTCCCTGTCAAGGCCAGAAGACCGAGAAGGACTAGTTGGGTGTCGAATGCTACTGCGGCATGGCCGGTAGTCAAGTCGTATATTCTGTTCTTGAGAGTCGGAACATGTAGGAATGAGAGCTCTGTGGCGAAATGACGCTGAAATGTGACCAGAGCCTTGTCCCACAGCGTTCTGTCAATACGACGGACGATGTCAATGCCATCGGAACGGAGAGCCCCATCAGTCCGCGTGTGGGTCGCCCGTCTCGGCCTTTTCTGCCCGGGATGAGGTGTCGCAGTCTCCCGTGAATCCCGATGCGCGGAAGGTGGATCGGGTCTCTTCAGTGGCGACGGGGCGGGCATCGGCCACACGCATTCTTTCCGACCTTTGATGCAGTTCTCGCATGGCGCATCTAGGCGGCCAGTGTTCTCGCATTTGATCTTGGAGCGTCTGCATCTTGCGCAAGCTATGCTGGACCGTATTCGCAACGGGCCCACCATCTTTCGATGTAGTGCTTGGCGGGTGGTAGAGTTGAGGATGCGGGACTCTCAGTCAGAAACCGGAGAGTCTTTGAGATACCTACTCACCGACAACCTGTGCTAAGCTCAGGAGTCGGTGAGGAACAGAACCGACGGGGCGGTTCAAGAGTCCGGTCGTGAGGGGTAATAAACAGATGCAGGTGGTGTTGGCCCCCACTGAGTTATTACTAAGGTAAGATAAGCCTCCAATCTTATCACCAAGTTGGTCCATGCCACTGAGGAGCGAGCATTGCTGTGAGCTTGACGTTCTTTGTTCTCGAGGACGTCCAGCAATTTTCTGATCCACAGAGTCCATGGAGCGGTTGTTCGCCAAGACACAGAGTGAAGAGGTGACCTTTGGCTTTGCAAAATCAACGAGCTGCCGACGCAGATACTCTCATGGCTGAAGGGCAATATTGCATTCGATCCCCTGTCTTGACTGGTGGCTGGCTGTGCGGTCGTAGGACGTCTCGTTCTTCGCAGAGTTTTCTCGGTCAAACCACCGAGCATGTTGATGCAGAAGACAAGGAGGAGAAACCCCGAAAATCAGTGCGAACCTCATTCTTTCTGCCTCGCACTGGCCTTTCAGAATACTTGAGCAGAAGCAGAAGAAAGAATCGTTGGCGAGTTGGCGCCGGAGCACAGTATGCGCTAAACCTACTTCAGTTAGCCGAGTCTTTCTCCAGTCAACAACTCAGGGGTGAACCTCGTGGCAGTGAAGAATATTTGCTGCGGTCGGATAGAGACCTCGGTAAGCCGAAGATTTCGGTATTCAAAAATCGGAATGCCGAACATGGGTCCAACCAACTCAGTCTGCATCACCATGCCTGCCGTTAACAACCGAAATCAAGTATAACCTCAAAGAACCTATCCACAATAGCTGTCAGGGGGTATTTTGCTTCCAAAGGCCACCACGTGTACGTCACTGAGAAAAAGACTGTGTTGAATTTGCACATCTATCGACTCTGCTACACGGCATGAACGCCTCTGATTGATGGAAGAGCTGGCAACTTGATTTGTGTCCGTTCCATGATTCTTCCCTAGAAGTCCCCATTTACCACCTGTGCCAAGTTCTTCGTCCCAAGCTATCTGCATGGCAACCGTTGACGACGATCAAATATGCCCAATCAGCAACCAATCAGCAGCCAAAACCTAGGATCTTGTCAGTCATGATGGCCTTTCGGGACGAGTACGGTCGTCGAACCTGTCGTGCGACACTTCGCAGAAAGAGATGTTGGCCAATCAACGACCAAAAACTTTGCGGATGCGCTTGCCAAATCCAGTCGTCTCGGGCTTGGGCACAGTAGACGTGGAGGGAGACAGCAAAAGATAGTCATCATCGTCGTCCTCCTCGAGGTAGTCGAAAGGACGACGTCCTCCCGAGTCAGTCGCCCACCGACGTTCATACCTGTGGCTGAAATTGTCGAATCCGTGGCGTGCATCTTTGACCATGCCTTCGTTTTTATTGACAACGGCTCGCTTGAATGAGTCCATCACCTTCTAGATGGCGGACAGAGGCATGGTAGCCCAGGTGGCGAGTTGCGATACGACGACAATGATAGTCCCTCCACAGCCGGGATTGGGATAGTCTGAGTCCTCGACGGTATGGGCATCATTGTCGGGTGGAAGGTGTACGATCCTGGCGCATGCGCTTGTTAGCCAGAGTGACCAGAAGATTGCGATGACAGTGAGGGTTGAGTGTGAGAAATACCTGAGGTGAGGCGCGACTCGTATTCCAGGCATGGGCGGGAGCATTTTGAACTCATCGTCGTCGTCATCGAGCAACGGATAGCTGGAACTCTGGGGGCCAGCGGAGCTCATCGCGGCTTGTCTCAGATTGCGTGGTTGAAGGTAAGGGACTCTGGTAAGTGTTGTTGGAGAAGGAAGCTGGGAGAAGATTTGGGAGATGAGGACGAGGCAAGAGATGAGGTCAGCAATGGTGCCTGCCATTGTTTGACCGGTTCAATGAGAAAGTAGTCCCTTATAAATCGGGCTACCGGCTCGATGTTGCAATGGCTCAGCGCTCAACAATCGATCACATATAAAAAGACCTCACTGCAGTGACGTTTTATTAGGGCTTATTTTGTCAGTGTATTGTGACTACGGCTTGAGTGAAGCAGAGTGTCACGAGAGTAAGTCTGGCCATCTGCAATGCACAAGCGGCGGCAACCTTTGTCAAGAAGAACAGACCTAACCCATAAAGTAGCCTTTGTGATAGTGAGAGTAAGAGAATCAACGGAAATTCAAAGAAGATGAGAAACAACGCAGACGATCACGTCTGGGAGTCTGGTTGCCAAAGAGCACAACGCTTCCCACGCTTCTTAGAGAATCTACCACAAGGCTTCCCCTTTGGATGATTCGGGGAAAAAGGCTTGCGATCTCAAAGGAAATCGGTTCGGAGGTAGTAAATTCCAGGATCAACACTATGCTACAACGACCCATCAGGCCACTTGTACTCAGGCCAGGGGAAGTGAGGATCCCATGTGTGCTGCAGAATGACGCTACCCTCCGGGAAGGCCTTCTTGGTGCCGTCTGGCAAATTGACCGAGCGGGCAGGCGACGGTATGGTCCAGTTTGCAACAATCCCGTTTTCCTTGGCCAGGTTTTCATACAATTTTGCAACCTTCTCAGGACGTGGCCTGAAATTGTCGAGGCGATCGGGATCCGTAGACTCTTCGAATTCACCGGGTTCTGCCGTGAACCACATCTGCTGATGCTTTTGCGCTTCTTTCATGTCCATTCCGCCGCAGTTGCTGATGGTACTCTGCTCGTAGTCTTCCGCGAGTGGCATCTCCACTCCACAATTATCCAGGTCCTCCATGATGTCTATGTTGGCAATTTCGTAATTGATCCAAGTGGTAGGTAGACAGTCTGCTTTGACGAGTATCTTGACGAGAACGTTGGTGCTTTCGGCTTCGTTGGAGTCGACTTGGTCCTGCGTCGCAAATGAGTCAACGTACCAAACTGCGACATCAGAGGCGGCATGGTTGTCAATGACGACGAAGCCATCTGTTCGACCAGCCGCGTCTTCAGCACGCCGTATCTCGGCATGTGACTTCTTGTGGTATGCAGGATCATCTTTGATCACCATCTCGAGGATAGGGCTGAATCTCGAGCATGCACCTATTTCGAACGCCTTCTTAAGCCTTGGCAGTGTATCCTCGGGTAGGCTGGTCGTGACGTAAGCATTGAGCTTGGGAATGTTTGCTGGCGGCGATATATAAACCATGTTTGAATTTGGGGACAGAATGATGCCAAGATGAATGATGCGATGAGAGGGTGTCGTAGTAAGAGGTGGCTAATGGTCTTATTTATCTTGGCAGCGCGAGGGGTTCAGATGGTTTTGACTTTGGAAGGATTCAGAGCTAATGGGCCGTGATGCCGTAGGATGAGAGTGCAGTGCTCAAGCGTTACGTCACAAAGGATCAACATGCGCCTGGCCACTCTGCAAAAGGGTGGCCTCATGGGACGATTCGTCTTACCCAGGCACTGTCTGGCCGCCGGCCTGAAGAAAGGCGCTAATTAAGGGTAGGCGTTCCTGGGAAGTGCCCAGCTAGGTTCCATTCGGTTAGTAATGAGAGCGACGTATTATTTGAAATGGCAGTTCAAACCCTGAGTTCCGAATGCATCCACATTCAACGATTTCGTTCACACAGGCCTCGAATTCTCGCTTTTATTTAATCACAAATCTATAGTAGTGGCTGGATATTGACATTATAGATAAGGGAGATCAAATTTCAATCCTGTATCATGGTATTCCAGCCTGGCGTTTGAAGTCTTCAAGCCACTCCATGTTATCGGCTGCAGTTTGGTTCCAAGGATCGTCACTGACGCAGCTTAATAGGCTTTCTATGTCATAATTAGGGGGAACTTACTCCTCAAACAGCAGAAAACGAGCCTGATGACGGATTTCTTCATCGGACGGGACATGTTGGGTGGGGTTTTTTGGGGACATTGTCGACGCCGCCCATCGCTTGAGCTCCATAGATAACCATCGGTGTGAGTTGCAGTCGTTCAGTACGAAGGCCGCCGACTTAAGCCAGCCGGGTCTACGGAGACTTCCTGCTGCTTCTTGAGCAGTTTCAGGCAACTTTTGGTGCTGGCGAGACGAAGCATCTGCTAACTGGGGCTCGGGCTCCGTTTCCTTTTCCGAATTCTCCTTCCCTAGCATATGCGGGGACTGGGGGTCGTCCATCTCAAAGAGAAACGCGTCCGAACTAGATTTTGAGCGCAAGTACAACCCTTCCTCTTGAGTGTCTGCTTGCAGACCCAGCGTGGGATTCCGGTGCATGGAAAAGTTTGACCTGGAAGCGTGAACAATACTCAGATCCAGTGGCCCCAAAAGATCATCTGTGACTTTGCTGGAATCTGTCCTGTTTGATAATTTCTGCTCTGTGTTGGACAGGAGGCAGGTGCGTTTCTTGAACCCATAGAGCCATGTTGTAGAGCCGGTAATCAACTTGGTCAGCCAATTGGCAACAAAGTCAGGAGATCCAGCAGTGAGTTTCTCCTCCATGCGTGCAACAATTCTACAGGCCTCTGCTTGAAGATCATTGTCCATTGGGACTATAGACTGAGATGCCCAAAGGGCGTGGACGTAATCTCGTAGCTGAAGCTCTAGTGGACACGAGTCAAATAGTGTCCTTTTCCCGTTGATTCGGAGGACTGAAAGTCTACTCTCCGCCTGTGATCTGAAAGGTCCGAATTTTGCCTTTGTTGTGATGTCTTCATTGGATTCGATGAGATCTCTCAGCCAGGATGAGGTGTCCGTCTCTTGAATGTTGGGCGAGGTGGACAGAACCTCAGAAGAAAATATGACACGGCAAGCTTCCAGTCGAATTTCCGAATTCTTGGGTATCTGTCCGTATTCATCGATATGTCTTTGCATGAAATACTCCAGCTCTAAGGCCAACAGTTCGTACGCAGTGCGTGGTGAGTTTGGAGGTGCTAAGGTGGCATTGAATGGAAATGGCGTGTGACGCTCATGGTCAATGATGTCTTTCAGCTTGGTTAGAGATATCCCAAGGATTTCTATAAGACTCCAGGACTCACACGGAGGCATAAAATGCTCAACGGTCTCCATCACTGATGGCTCAAAACCCCAATCACCAGTCCAGGATGCCATTGTTTTCCCCGACTTGAAGTGGTCCGCTAAATGGTCAACGCGATCTTCCCAGGTCGGAAGTAACTGCTCGCAAAAGCCACAACGCGAGCGAATCTCCGGTGTAGCAGTTTTCCAACCTTCTATGACCCACCCAACGCCTGGTGCATCATGAACAAGGCGTAAGTGCTGTTTCAGATGGTCCTTACGGTTAAAGACTCTTCCTTGACAGGCCGTGTGGTTATGAAGGGCGAGATGTGCCTGATCTGGATTATTTATCTCGCAGAAAACGCAAATTTCAGTACCTGTGTGGGGGTTGACGCTTGTTGGGCCATTGGGAGCACAAGCCCATCTATCCAGCGGCGACTTCTCGTGTCTCTTCCATTCGTACTTGGCGCGAAACGTTTCTGTACAAAATGTGCACTGAAAGGGACCCCGGTTTTGTACGAGAGGCGTGCTGTGCCCCCCTTTGCGCGTTCTCGGCCGTCCTCGTTTCTTGAAAGAGGGCGGCAAACTTGCAGATATAAGTGAACCTCGAGAACTTGCAGATGCCTTGGAGTCTTCCCTGGAAGATACGACACTGCTTGCTGAGCTTTCCTCCATGAAATACAATGGATCTGATACAGTCTTTGGAAATAATGCATTGATTGGGTCACCTGAAAAGTTTTAGCCGTGGGTACTGCGTAGGATGAATGCAGTATTCTATTTGGGGCGGTTGAACTGAACTTACCTGAGGCTGACGGGTTTCCAGAGGCAATTGCGCGAGCGATGTCATCAACTGCTGCGGGCTCATCTTCGGGAGGCGAGTCTACCCATCTCTCCATAGGATCCATGTCTGGGTAATGGCTCTCTATGCGTGTCGGATTTGGGATTGGAGTTCCTGGACGCCTTGGTGCATGGACGCCTGACTCGTCTGACCAAGGCGAACGTGCAGAAGTAGTGTTTGCGAGTGACTTCTGGCGTCTTCGCGCATTGGCAAGCCAGTTTGATATCTGAGTTTTAGAAAGTCCAGTCGACAGCTGGAGACTCTGCCTATCGGCCTGACTAGGATATGGGTAGTGACTATGGGTATTAAGCCACTGTTTGAGCAGACGAGCGGTGTCTCGGGAGAATCGCGTCCCTATCTTGGGCGGAACCGCACTGTTGGATGGTGCAGCCATGTCCGAAATGGAGCTTGTGCTTCTGCCAGATCTTGATATTGTTGTGTGTTGTGTTAAAGAAGCTGGTCGTTGTGAAAATGGTGCGATTGCAACTTGCTCATCAAAGTTTCGAGAGACTTGAGCGGCTTCTGGCTACACAGTATGAGTCAGTGGGGATGGACAAGAAGTGGAGGACTTACTTGAACTGGATGACTATGGGGTTGTTGCTGGTCGAGGTCCATTTCGAGAAGATCGAGGTTTTCGATAGGAAAAATTAAATTTGGCGAATCAGTTGAACCGTACGAAAAGTTGGGCACATTGGAAACTGGCGAGACTGGACTTGCAGGATGTTGTTGATTGACGCTTATCGCATCGCGAGCAACTCCCTGTGGATGCCGAGACCCTGACCAGGGTTGCTCCTCGCGTGGTGTAGGCGGCTCATCCTGGAGGGCTGCCATTGCGTAGCCCAAGGTAAGTTTGGCCCGGATATCTCCCTCGCAAATACGGGGTTTCAATCGAGAAATTCATACTCTGTAGTATGATAAGAAAGTCATGCCTGGAGAAGAACGGAGTCGAAAGCTTGTCCGACGCTTCGCCAGTCTAGTGACCTGTGACTAAGGCACTGCACGAACTCGTCAATCGCGCCTTTTTGGCGAAATCTACACGTCAGGACAGTTTCTGATTGGCTCAGTTTCGCCGCATTGGAACGAATGTCGGCCAAAAAAGTCGGATTGTTCTTCGATCTGTAGGTAGGAATCATAGAAACCCATCATGATTAAAAGAATGCAATTACAGACATGCCAAACGCATGAGATCTATTCAACTTCCGGACTCTCAGCCTGCGCCAATTACTCTCTTGCGAGTTTTGAAGACGAACCCCGGTCTCGGAAATGGGCGCAATTGACAGCGCTTGGTGGGTCCTTTCTTGTTAAGAGAGTCATAGCCATGACCAATTGAGAAGTGCTTCTTCGCCGAGAAGAGTCTTTTTGAGTGTTGATCAGTACTACATGTGCCCAATTGCCTCAAAGTCGGCTTGAATGGATGCGCAGATCGTGTCCACCACGGCGTCCTCTTCGTCCTCTGGAATACCCAATGCACCAGTCGGCCAGGTCACTGTGTACGCCAAAGGCCCCTGCTTCACGCTAGATATGTTGAAGCAAATCGGGGCACTCGACACATGACCCGGCTGAGAAAAGACAACGTGCGTAACGGTAGGTTTCTCGCCGTCGAGATTCACACCTTCGAAGGCGCCGATGTTGCTCACTTCGTGCGAGCAATCGCGGCGCTGGCCGAGCTTAGATAGCAGCCACTTCCTGACGCTGGGTAGATACCTGAGCAGACCAATAGGTTGGTCTTGCAAGGTGGCTGCGGTCTCGGCGAAAGCCTTTGTGCTGGAACTGGCTGCCAACCATTCTGCATCGGAAAGTGGACCGGCCGAGATTATTTTCGGGTGAACCAAGTATGTCGCCGAAACAAATTCACCCATCTCGTCGCTGGGGACTCCGACAGATTTGCGCATATTGACGGCCGTCTGAGACACAAAGTTGGTGACTTGGATTCCGCCGAAGGCTTTGCTCATCCCTCGGGCAATGAACTGGTGTAGTAGTCCCATCAATTTGGCGTCATGTGTTTTCGCCTGGCAGAGTGCTCTGTCCAAAAGAGGGGCCTCAACAACCCTCAGAGCAATCTTGGTCCTGGATTTGTCGCCGTTGAAGGCCGCTAAAGACCCAGTCCAGGTGCCTTCATCAAGAGTCGAGGCCTGCGCTTTGAGGCCCAACCAGTCTGATATGAACTTAGGGAAGAACACAGCAACCAACGGTCCCAGAAGAAACGACCAAGATATAGGAAGACGTTGAGGCGTGTCAAACGGGAGCCCGAGAGCAATCTGTGGTGGCTTGACAGTCGACGGGGAATCTAAGGCTAAACCTGGAGTACCCCTGATCCCTTCGAGTAGAGATCGATGTAGAGAAATTCCTGAAAGCCCATCGCCAATCATGTGAGACCAAGCAAACGCGATGAAAGTTTCCGAGCTGGAGAGAGGTAATATAATGATTCTCCAAGGAGGTATGGCGTGGTTGAAAGGACGGTCCAGGTTGGAGCGTTGTAATTCCTCAATTGCGTTCCAACGCTCGAGCTTCGTCGAGACGGGCACTTCCTTAACTTCAATGTGATCTTTCAGGTTGACCATATGTACTCGTTGATAGAAGGATTTATCGGTGTGCCTGTCACCGACAGTGACACCTAGAAATGGATGCTGTTCGATGCATCGTGCGAGGGGCCCGAACAGCGATTGGGATGAATTGATAGCAGGCCCATTGCCATGCTCGTAGATGGCGCCAATAATGACTGCATGGTAGAACCCAAGGTCCTCTCTGCTGATCGTCCGCTGCTCGTTTGGACCTTTAATTGGCGCGTGAGCCGATATAATCTTTAAATCTGCCACTTTGTGGTGATGTTAAACTGCAGAGAGTACTTACTCGCATGTCTCAGAAACACTCCGTCGACCTCCATTGTGTTGAAGCTGTTGATTGGCAAGCAGTCACAACATATCATTGAGTATGAGTATGCCAAAATCGAAAATTGGTCTGATTTATTCTCAAGGCCCCTTTGCTGACTGTTGTACGAATCAGGCAAGGCGGATGTTTCGGAGAGACGGATGCTAAGGCCGGGGACTGGAAATCTCAGTAGGAGGAGGTTGGGAGGCCACCAACAGCCCCACTATCGACTGATCGATTAGGCAGCAAAAAGTGCGACAAACTTCAGCTGAACAAGGATTCCGATCAACCGCGGTCAAACATTCTAACGAGTCTGCATTACTGGGCAGTCATCTGGGTTGTTGACCAGCCATCTGATTCCCTGAGAGAAGAAGTGTTAGGTGCAACTGCAAGAAAATACTGGCGCAAGAGATCGGCCAAGAGATGGGGACCAGATGAAGTTTGACGGCCGGGTCCGCAGATATTGTCCAAATAAACGGGGATAGGCGCGTTCTCGTGGTGGCGTTGGTGAGAGGGATGGTTCATCATATGTGCTAGACGGACCAGCTTTCCCACATCCAATGGTCCATCTATAGCATGTAAATGGGGTTTGGAATAAAACTTTGTGACCTGGATAGAGACCGTTACCTCAACTATTCCGGGTGATATTAAAGACAGGTCTTCCGCAGATCATGCGAGCTTTCATGTCTTTCCACTCCCCTCAGTTGAAGGCCGGCAACGGGCCCCCTGGTACGGTGCCAAAGCCGACTGGTGGTCTTCCATGACCCAGGATCATACCAAGACAGAGGTCTTGCCCAGATGTGCACGTTGCCAAGATGGCGGGCTTCTGACGTCCCAATCCATGCATTCGCGGAGAAGTAATGGAGACCGTGGCGAAGCTCATTGGTCCCGGGGTTCCCAGAAATTTACCAAGACTTGGTGGATATGTCCCATACATCGGACGAAACCCCATCTGCTCATAAACATCAGCTACGAATACACTACAGTCACGCGACAGTCCAACTCGCGGCAAAAGGTCTACTTCGTTGGGGCTACGGCGACTGTTCTTCCTTGGTACCATGCCCCCAAGACGTGTTCCTCGGGAAATCTCTCATCATTAGCGTCTCTAAAACGCCGCCTTCTGTACCTCCAACTGTCTTCTTCTCGTTTCCCTTTTGACCTTCTCTTACTACGGGCTCTATTTTTCTGGCCAAGTCGGTGTTCATGACACCAATAGCTTTTGCGAAGATGCTTGTAATCGACAGGAAGGTCTATGAACAAACCCCCAAAGAGATGATTGTTTGTGGACATGGCAAGAATGCTTCCGCATTTCGATTTTAGAAAATGGAAAATTTAAAACCCCTTTCAAGGGCACTACTCGATTTCAGCAGGCAAGTTCCGGGCAAAACGCACCGTACCTTAAATTCGGAAGGAAATAGCTCGCCAACTTACCAAACTTATACCATGTTTCTTCAATCTTGTGAAAAGGCTTCTTGTATTGGTGTTTCAACTGAATCCAGAACAAAAGATGGAGGTCTTATGAAAGCCCCATTGTTGTACCTAGTATTACAAAAGGTATAGGTCAGGCAAAATAAACAAAACATTATTTGAGACAATGATTTGTCTTGGGCGAACAGAGAACCTAAGAAAATACAGGACCTCATACAAAGAGAGAACTAGGTATGATGATGTTCTATCTGCAGGGCTATGAAAAACCTGCACGAACACGCCTAGCTCTTGAACCTATCTGCTGTCAACGGCCTGAAGCGAAATTACACCATGTCTCGGACTGTCAAAGTTTCGAAAACGACAAGTACGAAATTATCAGCATTGTTGTTTTTTGGGATCTGTTGACGTCAAACAGTGTGACATTATCAGAGACTGCAGAGGGCTCATATGTGAGAAACCACGAGCTGTCATTTCCTTGAGTTGGATTGGAAGGTACACTTCGTTGTCTACAATGGATGCAAAAGAAATTTCCCCTTTCCTCCAGTTTTTCTTTGCACACGTGCCGAATTCTTTGTTGATTTTCTTTTGTGACGAGACGACAATTTGCATAAGGGTATCAGACACAGTTCCATTTTTGACTTGGAATTCTTTCTCCTCATGCCTTGTGTTCTGGACCATGGCTTCATTTGCTATCCGAATGTTCCTATACATAACTTCCAACTCACCCTCGAGGAGGTTTTTTATTTCGAAGCTGTGGCAATCTCATCAAACCCGGACTGACTGCCTGTATCGCAGAGTTCACCATCGTCTTCCCATTTTCCTTGAACCTTACTCAAACGCAAATCTTTCAAACAGAAATGGAACTGAGATCAAGGCCTAAGCCTCGTCAGCCCGAACCTGAGTCCAAACGAAAATCTGGACCAACATGCCTCTGTGGTCAGTCAATCAACGTAGCACCAAATAAAGTTCGACGACATTATGGAGTAGTGCATTGCTACTGTTACAACTGCAAAGGCATCTTCGTCAAAAGTACTCACACAAAGGCCAACCCAGCCCATCGCATTGGAACATACGAGGAATTTCCTCCTGTAGACACACGGCGCCCTCCAGTGGATGACGACATTGCATCTCCGGATGGTCCAGAGAACTCCGGAGGCAAGGTCAGTGGTCGGCCAGCAACGCGTTCGCAGCAAGCTCAAAACGCCGAGAATCATGGTCATCCGAGGCGTCCTCGCTTGTTCACTCTTTGGATTTTGATCGGAGACACTGACGATGCAGGCAACGTGGTTCACAAATACAACCCAGATGACGTTCCGTTCTGCAATGTCAACCTCTCTCTACAGCTTGCCTCAGCCCAGCACGAACCCTGGGTTCCGGCATTGAGTAAATGGAAACAGTTGCAGAAGAGATTCCCGGGATTTCTTAAGTCTGGCAACCATACGCAGGAGGTCCACCAGTCACTGTTGACCAGCGTGATTGCAACAGCTTCCGATGGAAGTGAGCTGAAAGGCGCCATCAGAACTTGGGAGCAGGTCAGATCTCATCTGCAGGCCAGAGATCTTCACTCAGAGTGTGACCTTGACCCCCACAAAGATCGCCTGGTGTTGGTGCTTATGGAAACTGGCTTTCCCGTCAAGTCAACGATTCAATCACAATACGACTGCATAGAGGACTATCTCCAGGTCATCGGTTCCGCTTACAACTCGCACACAGTCGCATATCCGAGCAGGGAGGAGAGGAACGCAGCGGAGTACAAGCTGCAGGACATGCGGGCCTTGGATAAGATTGCCACGGCGCAGGGCATGTGGAGGCCAACCACTTGCTATGGTTTTGGAGACTGTGGTATGGGCAACAAGAAAGACATCTTGAAGCGCTCCTGGAGTTCCTCTTCTCTCCATGCGACAACCGACGGGGGACATGCTTCAAAGCTCACTTGTGCCCGATCCAAGCGCCGAAGAATTGACAACAAAGCCGCAATCAACGATATAGAAGACGGCGAGGGTGTGTGGTTTCACCAGGAGTATGTGAAGATGTTGGCGAAAACGGAACTCCGTGTGTTCATCGTCACGCGAACTGATCCCAATGGCATAAGAGGACTGCGAGGAGAAGTGGTGCGAGTGTGCTGCACCAGACCCGCCAACAAGAACGACATGATTTCCACTGAGGCTATGGACGACACCTACCAGAGCATTGGCACAACGAAAGATGTGGTTCACGATTACGCCCTCGCTGTCTTTGAAGCTCTTAGAAGTCCAGAATACGAATGGAGGAGTCGCTTCGAGACACTTGAAGTGGGCTGTCGACTCGATATTTCGGCTAAGGAGGTTGGTGGTCCATTGTTTGTGAACGAGATTACCAGATGGAACGGGTCTCACTACTTCTCGGATTACTGTACTGGCGCTCCTCATGCTCTGATATGCAGCACTTACGCCAGTGCATGGAAGCGTTATTTAAAGACACTTGCTTGATGATGGAGGGAGGCTGGATTGATTATGGACTTTCTGCTGCAGGTCACAGCATATTGTCGACCTAATACCCCTATCCGTAGATGTTGGGAAGTGGCACATTTCTTGCGAATTGTTTGATTGAGATTTGGATGATCCATCATCGTTGCGTGTACCAGTTCAATTTGGAAAATAACATGATACTTGGAAAAAACTAAACTAATGCTCGTTGTCGGTTGAAATTTGGGTTGCGCATCGCAAGACGACAAGAATAAAGCCCGACGTGATGGTGTACATACGGTCGACTAACTTCTAACCAATATGTCCAGTGCAAATCCCATAGACATACAGTATTCTTTTGAGATGCTGTTGACGAAGTGACTTCAGGCGGGCTAGAAAACGTTGTGAGCACTTTGGCTAAATTCATTGGCGTTGTTGGCGAACGAGATGCTCGCACACCCCTTGAGCGTGACATCTCCAAGGCGATCAAACAATGAAGCATATCAAGCGATGTTGGCGAACGAGATAAGCGCTCGTGGTTTCAACCTTCGCACACACGGGCGTTTGCCTCAGTGGCACAGTGGCCGCGGCCACAATCAGGGGGTTGAACATGTCCCAGCAAAACGAATTCGTGACAGCATGTCCCGATCAAGGGATTCGAGGTTGAGAATATGTACGCGAGAGAAAGAGAAGGCATCGACGCCTAAAAATGATCAGATCGCCGAAGATATGTCACATGCGCCCCAAGACTGTGTTGGCCGTTCGTTCCAGGACATGAGAAGACCGAAACTCCGCTTCAGAAGCCAACTTCAGCACAGTCTGCTCTTGGTTTCTACCTAAGCGGAGACACAAGAATTCAAATGGGCACTCCGCGCCATGTAGCATTACACTTGCTGCCTGATGAAGGTTGTCGAAGGCCTTGTTAGTCACGGTGGTCGCATGCGGAGTAGCCCTTCACGACCGGTCCGGGAGATCTCCGGGGCCCACCCGGAGTAGTCCTCGGAAATCGTCGGCCAAGCCATTTCGCGGGATAAGTCTCACTCTGTGGGTGGCACGGATATTTGAACACTGAGGAATAACATCCGAAGTAGATACTCTTTCAGGAACCCTCGGGTCCGCGGGAGTTGGTGCTATTCCGGACACGATTCCGCTGTGGCGTAGAATTAATGTACGCCACACACATCCTAGAATACTACTATTGTGCTCCAGTCAGCTGCTCCAGACGTATGATTTTGCCGGAAGACGCTCCAACCGCATGATTCCGACTAAATTCCGAAGAATATGGCTCCCAACTTCCTCCTCTTCCCAATAACAACACTTGATGTTGTGACTACCCTTGCATGTATCGTAAACTCTTGGCTTTCACGCTGGTCAACACCAGGAAAACTTCAATTCTGAGTAATAATACCATAGGCAGACATTTTTGAGACTATCATCGCCAGTTAGTAATGGGACACATTCGTTGTCTAAAACTCCGGCGCGAATAAGTGCACTGGCCTGTTGTGGTAATGAAGAGCCCCGAAATCGCACTAGACCTTAGCTCGATGCGCAATGGAATCCCCGTCCATCAAAGAACGAGGACTTGTCTGTCTTGTTTTCCAGGGAATTGAAGAGCTGGAAGTTTGTATACACAAACATGATTCGAAACCACTTATGCTATACTAGTGTGCTTGGGGGATCATTTCAGATCTCTCGGTGGGAATGGGGTTAGATGTCGACGTGCTCGTTTCGGCGTGCAACAGACTATGCCAAAAATTGATGCAGCAAACTCACCACCCGCCATCTTATCGAGATGGAAGTGATTGTTGATGTGATGAATGATTGGTGTGTAATTGGAAAGTCTCAAAAGGTTGCACTATGTACAAGAAGGTGAAATGGGAATTAGACAACTGATGCAGCTGCCAGTTCCTCTGTGGGTATGTGCATCATAACAGCCTCCGCGAAATCTCTACCCCTTTCTGGTCCCTGAAAGAACCCAAAATCGTCTCAGTTCCAAAAGTCTCCGCCATAAATGCGTAAAATTCGTCTCTCTTCGCAACACCTCAGCCAAGGGTCTGCGCAATATTCAAGACATGATCTTGCTTTCAACCACCACCCCTATTCTTCAGACCTCCACCTCTTCAGTCGCGGGACACCCTTTATCGGCTGCCTCTCATCTTGGCTGGCTTGTACATGCGAGGCTGAGGGGTCTTGCCGCTGTTGGGGCAGGCGTCTCCGTGCCGGTAGATGATAATGGGCTTGCCGTCCGAGTCCTGGGTCTCGTACTTGGGGCAGTTGCACTGAGGAGCGTCGGCCATTTTGAACGTTTTGGAGAAGGTGTGTGTGTGTGGTAGGAGTTATTTGAGACTGTAGAGGCTATACGTCAGCGTTCGAAACTTGTCAACGGGCTTGGAGGATCCAGTTGTCTGTCTTACATGCAGGTGCAGTGGTCGAAACTCGTGCCAGAGGTGGTAGGCAGAAGCAGGAAAGGGGCAGTTGTGGCGGTAGGATTTCAAACTAGACTGGGATGTCGTGTGTGTCTGATAGTCGGTTCCAAGGCGTAAGTGAGTCTTAATGATCCTGAAGGAGTTGAGAGCTCGGGTTGTCTTTCGAGAATCCTGCATCTCAACCACGACGAGCAGACACAACTTATAATCGAATCCATCAACTGAGGCGCAGAATAGGTTCAGCAGCAATCCCAACGTCGAAGAAGAAAATCTCTGTGACTCCTAGCTCTGGCCTGGTGTTGTCTTCCAACGGGTAAGGCTACGACAAGGCATCTCAGGGACCCCCAGCTTGCGGCGAGGCAGATGAGCCAATTCCAAAGTAGAGCACGATTGGCAGTGCAAATCCAGTTTGGGGGGGAGTGACGGGAGATTTCGAGAAGGGGCATGGAGTTCATTCGCTGCCTCGTGGAAGCAAGGGAGGGTAGGTTTGTCCCAATCGTTGGAAGCAGATGGAAGGGGGGCCGGCACCTTCATTCCAAATCGCCGGGCCACCACTGATGACAGCAGGATTTGCAAATGGGTTGTGGGTAACATACCCGGTGACGTTCATTTCACTTCCAACAGTTTGCGAGCCTCCCAACGGGCACAGCAACACGGGGTCACGGGGGCACAGAAAGAGGATGTGTGTGTGTGTGTGTGTGTGTGTGCCCATGTTGGTGGCGCGGGCGTTGGGCAACTTGGCGAATACCACAGTCGGAAAGCTGAGGACTAAGGAGTCAGGTCCAGGGTTCCGGGTTCTATTGAACAATGGAGAACAACTGCTTGTTGGGCGAATCAGAGTCTGGAGCCGCGCTGTTGGTTCCTCAAACAAAGCCGGTACCAACGGGGGTTGGTCTCTGAAACTGGCCGCATTGTTGGTTGGTCACTGCAGCAGCAGCTTTTGCAAAGTGGAAAGCCCAATGACGCCAATTGTGTCCAGAGAGTCCGTCATAACCGGCGCAGCAACGGGCCGGAACCTGCTTCGCCCCTTGCGAAATCAAGACAAAGAGAGAGGAAAAGGCCTTCACATACTATCTCCCTACTGTTGGAAACAATGCAATTTGTTGTTGTTTAGGTCGAGGCCTTTTCATTTAGACAAGCCGCACCCATAGGCCATGGCGGAGTTGTCACAACCTTTGGACCTCGCCACATTCCAAATAGAAAAAAAAAGGAGGATTCTGCTACCAGACTCCCGGGTTCGAAAAAGCAACCGAGACCGTCTGAGAAGCAAACCGCCTCGTGGGAACCAGCTCCTGACATGTTTGCCAATCTCTCACAAGCCCCAGCCTCGCCCGGCAACCCGACTCCTGGATGTTGGAACGCCTTTCGACAACAGGACCAACACCGCCAAGAAACAGCCCCCAAACCCATGTTCTCGGTTCCCCTATCAAAACACGTCGTTGGAACCGGGGGACGTTGAACAGTATCAAACCCCACAAATCCTTTCCCACGCACTCGGCTCACCTGCGGCGGTGACACTCAAACCAATCACACACGCCCCAACAACCAACAAGCAAACACCCAAAAGGGAGTTTGGTGGCCCGATTTTCCCATCTAATTTCCCCTGACGTATTGCCATTGTGCCATTGCAGTGAGCATGCACGCCCAACTTGTCACAGCAAACACCCCGTCCACGGCCCGAAAAGCCTCTCCCGCAACTCAGCCAATCACAAACTGTGGCCTCCAGAAGCACGCTAGCCACCGCAACCGAGATGACGAGCTTCTACTTTGAGTCCCTCTGCACACCAGTATTCCTCTCAGTTTTATCGACCTTCTTCTCTGAGAGTAGGCTCCAGCGTGACTTTCGTGTCCTCCCACCCCCCGCTTCGCCCAGCGCTGCGCCGCGGCCGCCCGGTCTTCGCGCGGGTCGCGACTCCGTCTTCCACCAATCGCCGCCCTCGCCATGCGCCGCCGCTTGTGATGACCGCGGCACAACCAACAGCCGCTTACCCGCGTTTTGTGCGTGTGTGACAATGCAATAGGCTCTCACTCTGTGCTGTTGCTAGATTGCCAACCGTTAGACGTCGAGACTTTTCGGCCTGTCTTCCGCCACCTGTCTGCGCCCCTTATCCGCTGTCAGCAACAACGCTCATCGTTGGCCGTGGTTGCACACAAAAGTTCCTCTTGGCGATGACTTACATCTTTTCGATCACAAGCGTCGAGGTGTGTTTACGAGGTGACAGTCACAAAATGCGGCGTGGAAATTTCTGAAGTTATCCAATGGTATTTCCCTAGGTATTATCTTCCACTTTCATTGAACCCCCCTCAATGCTACCCTTTCCTATCGCATGACATTGCATGGCAAAAGGGTGATATTGTTGTATCCACCGGCTTATCTGTAAGTTGGCTTAAGCATCGCGTGCACTCGAATGCGGTTCAAACAAGCGAGGCCATCCGCGCGCCATGCGGCAAATATGAATGCTCCCAACAAACCATCTGTGTCCCTTGTAGTTCCCGATGTCATCGACCCGTCCTGAACGCCGATCATGGCTTTGCCCGAAGTTTGTTCAAAGATGGCAAACTGAACTTGCCAGCGACCGGAAATAGAATGTGGCGGTGGGACGGCTGAATAAGGCTGATTGTGCAGTTGGGTAGATGTAGGGCGAAAGTTCCGGACCCGATTGTCTGCGAAGCAAGAGCCCCTGCCGGGGTTCACCGACTCAATGCCGCGCCTTTGACAAACACTTGTCGGGTCTATTTGTCGGGCCGCTGGAGAAGCAGTCACTGGTGATGGCAGGGCGGAATCCGAATCCTGCGGCCCCCACGACCCCACAGCCACGGAGCCGCGATCGTCATGTAAGCCCGACCCCGATCTTGAACGACATCGCCTCAGTCCGCGAATAGCAACATGTTTGCTTCTCCGCGTCTGCGCATAAATGCAGCTTCGGTTCTTATCCCAAGAAAAGCTTCCGCACAATCAACCCCGTGTCTCAAAATAATCTCTCGCAACTGCCACAGATTTGAACAATGCCTCCTGCTGGGCGTTCGGATTGTCCGTAGCATGTCCACTAGGCCTGCATAGCGGCCTGTACGACACAATGTCATGGTCGATAAAGTTCGGCTTCTGGCCTTGACTTCCTTGTCCATCGGGGCGACGGGGACTGCCTTCCAGTCATGTTGATACACCGCTGCTGGTGAACCCGTACGCTTCGTCGCTTCTGTTGACGGTGGGTAGTCGTCTGCGGTTGCTGAACATTTTAGAGTGCAAAGACGCCAGGTTGAGTAAACACGTTCGTTGAGACTATCGCCGGTCCGGACAGAGGGACTCGGCCATCGACAGAGGCAGGCTTTCATTAAACGGACTGATCCAGAAGGGACTTCTCGTGTTCACCCTGTGCCTGATTCATTGCCCGATTCTCTCATATTCGGCGGGATTGTCGGGCTAAACTTTGGGCGCCGGCCTCGCTTCTTTTGCCGTGGTCGAGGGGGAAGCTGCCCACCTGCAGTTGTTGGTTCGTTTGGTGAAGGTTCCCTTGTTCTACAGAGTCAGTCAGCTTCATCAGAGTCAAACAATGGCGCTGCTGCTCACTCCCTGTCCTTGAAACGCCTCCGCTTGATCATTTGCAATGCCTCCTTGCGCATCTTGGCTTGAAAGTGCTCGTTGAAGTCGAGAGTGATGAGATCCCACATGCAGTGACGCTTAGTGTGGCGGTAGTGGTCAAGAAGGTAGTAAAGATACTCCTCTTGTTCCTGGCGGCTGGCGCTGGCGTTGCCATTAGAGGTACTTGTATTGGAGGCGACGGACGGCCCCGGCACGGGACGGTCCGACGGCTGTGTCATTTGGACATGACTCGGCGGCGAGTCGTGGTAACCCAAACAGTTGATGCCCATGCGCGAGCAATTTAGACCTGTCCGAGCGCGTTAGTATGTACGCCACAAGATCTGACAAGCGCACCATGCCGGGGGAACCGCGAAACATTGGACCTACACGTTGGGCGACTCTCGTCGCACGGCATCTTGCGAACCTGGCACGTCTTGCAGCCGGGATCGGTCGGCTGGACACGGGGTTGTAGTTGGGGACGGGCAGTCATGACGACATGGGAGGGGTTTGGCCGGGCGACAATCATGGGGTCGGGGGCATCATGTCCGGACAGGATGGGATTGAGAGTTAATGACGAGGGCATCGGGCCCGGAGGCAGAACATGACTCGCAGCGGGATGGGGGACCGGGACGGGCAAGATGGAGACGGAAACATCGTGCATCATGGGCGGCGTCGGCGGCTGACTCGGGCGTGATGCGGTTCGGCGTGCGGCATCTGCTGCAGCTGCATCGACGTCGTCATCGCACAGGACGTTCTGCAATGCCATGACGGGACACTGGCCGGGCTTGGGAGCGGTGGGACGACATGACGGCCTCTCGGAAGCAGGGTGACTTGCGTTGCTGTAGTTGCTGCTGCTGCTTGTGAGGGTTGGATGCGATGGTGTTGGTGATGGCGATGGCGGGAATCTGAGGGCATCGGGATGGCGGCTGTTGGCGGCAGTTGGCGGCGGAGGTGGCGGTGGAGCCGGGGCCAGACGGCGGTGAGTAGGATGGCGCGGTTCGATGCTGGTGCTGCCGTTGGTGCTGTTGGTGTTGGTTGCAGCAGCGTTGTTGGTTTCCGTGTTGTTGGTTGCTCTCCTCACAGACATGAAGGGTGATGATGAGTAAGACGAATAAGGTTCGGATCCGTCGGAGGCGGCGTCGTGAAGCACATTGACAGGCGACGCCGTAGCAGAAGCAGAAGCAGCAGCAGCAGCAGCAGCAGTCGGCCGGCAATCCGCAGCGGCGGATGTTGCAACGGCGACGTTGGGCGATGCAGCGGCGACGATGACGGGAGCAGCGGGCATCCGCATCATGTCTCACTCTGCGGAACAGTCTCCGCAGGTATTTCTGTTGGTTTGGACGCAGTCGCAGATGCAGGCGCGGACCTCAGACTCGTCGGACGGCAGACGGTGCGCGAGACACGACCGACGCTCTCCCTCTTTTTTTTCTCTCTTCACGCCTCACGCTCCGCGCTTTCGCTTCTCGCACCCTTCCACGTCCAAAACACGCGCGTGCGCCGGGTGCCGGTGTGTGCAGTGCAGTGCAATGCAATGCAGCGCGCAGCAGCGCAAGATGATGGTAGCGCAGCCTTGCTCAGGTTGCCTTTATTCCGCCCTGCGCGCGCTGAAGAAAAGCAACTCGGCACGAGTAAGGTAAGGGGCGGCGACGGCGACGGCAACGGCAGCGGCGGCGGCGACACAGGCAAGGCGGAGCGGAGAAGGGGGGGAAATAAGGAAGGGAAGGGATGGCGACGGAAGGGATATGACGGGATGATAGGGACGGGAAGGGTTGGGATGAGATGGGATTGGAATGATGGGAGGATCCGATGGGATGACACGTGGAGAGCGTTGGCCGTTGGTTGTTGGTTTGTATCCAGCCCGGGTTCAGGCGTGTTGGTTCGATCCTCTTTGTCAAAGAAAGTGTAAAACGGAGCGGCTGAAATGCAAAAAAGAATCAACTGCAAACAGAACCAACAGACGGGACCAACAGCAGAAGCAGGGATGGCGGGGGTGGAAGGATGGATGGAGGACAGGACAGGACGAGGAGCTGGAGGGATGAGGAGGAGGGACGAGCGAGACTGGACCTGAACCGACTGACTTGACCTGGCCTGGCCTGACCTGACCTGACCTTGACGCGGTACGTACGCCGAGGCAGCAGCAGCAGCAGCAGCAGCAGCAGCAAGCAGCAAAGGGGGGAGGGGGGGAAGAGGGACGACACAGACACAGGGAAGGGGGAGGGAAGGGGAAAAAAAGGGGGGACGAGCGACGAGCAGGAACAAATAAAAAGAGACGTGGATTCCCCTCCTTGCCTGGCCTGTTACCTCAAGGTGCAGGCGGATACTTGGAGAATGAAGATCAGGAAGTGAAGAAGGAGCAGAGCAGCCCAGCACGACCTGGACGCGGGAGACACGGAGAGACGGAGGGACGGAAAGAAGGGAAAGGGAAGGGACTGGATCTGGATCTGGACCTGCCCATCCGACTTGACTGACCTCAGGCTGCTCGTGCTGCTCGGCTGCTTCCAAGGTTGGTTGCTCTTTCTCTCGGTTCTCTGGCAGAAAATGGCACGGGAATGACCTGAGGCCATCCACCCATCGACAGGCGAACCAGAACCAGGGCAGCTCTTCAGGGACCATTTCAGGTGGGAGAAAGTGGGAAACCCACCTGCCACCTGCCCTGTCTGTCCTGCCACGCCTGCCTGGGCTTCCACCCCTTCGCTCACCGACAGTACGTATCCATCCGTACTCCGTACCTCCCTCGCAACGAAGGACCGCACCTTCCTTTCTCGCCGTTTCATTTGTCAGACAAAAATAAAAACGACAGCGCACGTACCACATCCAGCGCTATGCGCCAGGAAACAGGTGGACCTCCAAGCGAGCACCGTTCCACCTGCCGCCCGACCATTGGCCCGTCTCCCGACGACCCGCTACTCAAAAGCGCCCACCTTTGATTGGCTCCATCGCGCCATTCTTTCCTGCACGTGGACGCGTTGGTCACACGAAATTGTTGGTTCCAGCCAACCAACACCCGCCCGCCAATCAATTCTCGTCAATTATTCCCCTCACCCAGGAACCTCTTTGTCTCACCGCCTTCTTTCTCACTCACGCCCTCAAAACGATCAATTTCATCCCATGCAGTCAATTAGCTATGTGTGTGCTTTGAGTTTTGGAATTATATCCGGATACACTGCACAATTACCAAGATGTATATACATCTAACTCGGCAAATCAAGCAGCAGTGCTGTTGATGCATGCCGTCTCCCACGCAGCCCAGGAAAATGACTGCACGACAGTGCCTTGGTAACCAATATCGACACCCGTCTGGGTCGTCTCGAGACCGCCCAGTGGTGTTGCATCCCATCCTTCACTGGTCGGCCCATTTTCGGGATCCACGATGAAGGAAAGCCACAAGTCCTGCATCTTGTCACTGACTTCATACTCAAACGCGGTAGAGTTGTCACGCGCAATGTCGTGGGTCCCGAAAATCAGGGGAAGCTCCGCCGAATGGAACGCCCCCTGGCCTCCGGGCATGATGTTGGTGAAGTTGCTCGAGTACATGTAGCGATATGTTCGGAGGCCGGCAATGTTTCTCAGACCCGTCTCGTAGTGCGCCGGGCATCCAAATAAGTTGTCGGCAACCACATCGGAACCATTGGTTGGGGGAGCTTCAGAGCTGCCGCTGAAGTTCCATTCATCCCTGGTCGAACCGACGATCGAGGGCCCTTTGGCAACCTTTCCGTTCAAGGTGCGCTCTGCGTAGTCGGAAAACTTGGTTCTCTCGTCAACGACAACGTTGAATGTCAGGTTGCTGGCTTGGCCGAGATACTTTTGGATCTCCCGGAATGGAACCTTTCTCAAGCATGCCAGCTCGTCCTCTTGACATCCAAATGCCGACGCCAGCGACGTGAAGCTGGAGTGTGCCGTATCGGCGCTTCCGATAGGGATGAACGGCGATCCCGAGTTCTTGATGAATCCAATCGCGATGGGGTTCTCGGGGTATGCGTATTGGTAGTACGATACCGATGCGGCGCCGGCACTTTGACCCCAGAGGACGATGCGCTCAGGATCACCGCCAAATTTGGCGATGTTGTCCCGAACCCATTCAACAGCCAAACGCTGGTCTAGGAGCCCCAGGTTCTGCTCCTTGAGGTCAAGGCCCGCAGCATTAGGGAATCCCCAGAGCCCAAGGCGGTAGCTACACCAATGTCAGTAGGGAATGTCGTCTATGGGTGACCGTCTTACTTTATGGCTACAACGATGTGCTTCTGGCTTTTTTGTACCCATCTAGTTGGGGTTTGATACGCAATGTCATTGCTGCCCTGAATTTGGATGTCAACAGAAGTTGTGAATAGTGTGTAAGAAAGTACAAACCTCGGTGAAACCACCGCCGTGAATCCAGACAACGACTGGAAGAGCTTCCGTAGAGTCGACCGGAGCCCATACGTTGAGAGTCAGGCAGTCTTCGCTGGTGCTGTTAGGCCGGATCAAAAACTCCGCTTTCCATGCACCTCCGCCTCCCGGGGGATCCGTCTGCGGACAAGATGGCCGCCGGAACGACGCGTCCAGGCTCCCGAAAGACTCCTTCGGCAGGGCAGGAAGCCATCGACGATCTCCGACCGGCGGTTCACCGTAGGGGATACCGTAGAACTGCGCAACTGATGGTGCCGATGCATCCGTGAAGCCATTGACTATGCCGTGTTTCGTCTCAACGGAGCTGCTGGGCAGCGCATAGATATTCTGAACGACGAGGTTACCCAGCGCCGAGATGGCGGTCAGGGCGTGAGAGGTCCGGAGCTGCATGATGGAGGAGGCGTTGCTCCACAAGAACTGAAGTGCCGCCTCCATTGCTGCTGCTGCTTTTGAGCATTTATATCAGTCCCGATTCCGAACTCGCTGCTGGGTCAATTTGCGGAGCCGGTACATTTGCCGCGTGTGGTGCCTCGCTCCGCGTGTTTGCGGGGTAAACAATCCCGAGCCAAAGGGAGAGCGTTGAAGATCGTCGGCTCGCAATGTAGTATTCGGAGCGTTGTTGTTATTGAGGGGAAACATTCGGCTCGATTGGCTTCTTTGGTAATTTTCTGGGGATGACGTTAATTCGGCCGAATTGGAGTATGGAGAAGGGCCGAACAGGTGGGGTTTCAGTCCAATCAGTCTGGGGATTGTTCCCTCGCATCCTGTTTTGCATGACTCTCGTTTCCTCTTCCCCGTGGAGAAGCACGCGGTATTTGTCGAGTCGCGTCAATAACCGTATGGGGTTGGCAGGGTTGGCCGACCGACGGGATGCTAAGTTGTGTTCTCAATCAGGTAGCCACCTCGGGCCGATCGCCAGCGCAACAGTTTTCAGGATCTTGATTGTCGTTGCTTCGCAAAGACGCAGCTTCACGTGTCGAGAAATCAAGCAAAGACATCCCCAGCGTTGCTGTTGCTGCCGAGTCTTCGTGGGCATGCTTTGTGGAAGTCCCGCAGATCTCTCGTGGAGCCCTTCTCGTCTTATCCCCCAGTGATGCTCGGTCGATTGCCTCATTTAGACAATGAGGGCCCGTAGCCTCTACCACGTCAGAAAATAAGAGAAGGGAGTCATGTGATGAAAGAAGGGTCATTTTGCTTACACAAATCAACTCGCCTCATTGTGTGGGATGCTGCTAACAAGCATCATGATTCTATCACCGAGACTCCGTGTCACAATGAGAACTTGTCCCGACCTCGTGCGGTGGAGTTCTCTGATTCTTATCGACTGAAGATGACAATTATCCATGGTTTGAATCGTTTACATCCCCAAATTTGGACGCAGTATGCTTGGCGTTGTAGGACTTGTTGAAGATGTCTTGGTGGTGTCTCTCCACGACTCATAGGCTCTTATTGCACACCATACCATCTTCAATCATAAGCATCCTCGTCTGCCCGAGAAATCAGTACAGCCTCAAACTTGTCGAGTTTCACACCCCGAAAAGAAATGAGGACACAAATGCGGACCTCGATGATAGGAAGCAAAGCTCGTCGGCATAATGTCTTGGTCGTGCATCATCTCATGGCTGACGTCAGTGCTACGGAAGTTCAGATGCGCCACAACGCAGCAGGAACCACCGCATTGGGGCCAGCTCCACTTGGCTGCCGTGAGAGAGGTGCGCTTTGTTGATTACGCCATGATCTGCCAGTCAACAAGTCGACGGCGTCATGACTCCGGTCTGCGGCCGCGTCGGATGTGGGTGAAATGTTGTACAAATATGAAATATTTGCAACAGCTGATGGAGAAGTTTATCGACTCCGTTGAAGACCTGATTCTCCCCCAAAGGCCGCATTTTACTATCTCACATTTACCACGTCCAAAACGCAAGTTCAGCATCCAGCTCAAAACGCAAGATGGCCTCGCAACCTTCTCACATCAACTTCCCCGGAAAGACTTCCGCCACGCCTGGTGAAGAATTCGAAGTCCGTCAAACATCTACGACAGAGAACTGGCACCCTGATCCATCAAAGTCATTGCCCCTTTCGCCAGCTCGACAGGCGTTGATTGATGATATCATTGCCTTGTATTCAATGGAGCCGACCGTCGACCGAGTGAAGCGCTACACGGCAGACTGTGTCTACGATGACCAGTTTGTCTACGCCAATGATCGATACAAGATGGCTGGCCAATGGTTCGCCTTGCCAAAACTCTTCAACGCCAGCAAGAATGAGGGATATGAAATCGTCAAGAATGACCGCGACTTAATCCAGTTTAAGAATGAGCAGAGTTGGACGTTCAAGCTGATCCCAAAGACTGCGACCATCAATGCGCTCGTCAGTCTCAGCTTGGACCCAGGAACAGTCGACAGCGACTTCATCCAGGTCAAGTACCACAAGGATCAGGCAAATGACAAAGACTACAGTCATGAGTAAGGCCCGCCACTCGCCAGGAGACATGACACTACTAACCATCCATGTCATTCGTAGGGGCGTGGGCTTCTCGTTCAAGAAGTGGCAAGCAGACAACGTGGCAAAATACTTGGACAGCAAGGAGGTCGAAGCATTCATCGCGGACAAAGACGCAAGCAAGAACAAGGTCAAGAAATATGGAACCGGTAAAGCTGAGGGTGATGCTCCGACGAAGGATTTCTAAGCAGCAGCGCCGAACGCAGTGAAAGATGTACGTACATGTTGAAAAGACTATTGATAGTGCCGTCACTCTAATTCTAGTTTCTGGATTCACTGATTCCTGCGCTTGACTCGCGCAACTACGCCTTCTTGTCTGGCAAAGAAGGTGTTTCTGGTGTGCCACTGAGTCTTGGTTTGGTCGTAGAATTCAAATCGATAGTTCCACACCAATTGAGGGGACAGCTTGTGCAACTCAATCAAGGCAATGCTCTTGCCCAAGCACGTACGAGTTCCGCCGCCAAACGCCATCATGAACTTGTCCGTGTAATTGGCACGGGACTGTTCCATCCACCTGTCAGGGTTGAAACTCTCTGCGTCTGCACCAAACACGTTCTTGTCAAAATGCAGCACAGCTGCGTTGATGCCAACAACATAACCACCAGGAATGAACTGTCCGCAGAGCGTCATGCCCTGTGAGGGCACAGTACGAGGGAGAGCTGTGTTCATTTTGTCAGAGGCACGTCCCAATCATGGAGAAAGACTACTCACAGAGCTGGGCACCGGGATGGATACGAAGAGCCTCCTTGATGCAAGCGCAAAGGTAGGGCAATTGGCTGGCTTCCTTGTATGTGGGAGGCATGCTGAGGCGACCCTCATTGACGGCTTGGTCAACCTCGGCCTCCAGCTTACGGTACGCCTCCGGATTATGCATTAGGTGATAGAACAGAGAACGAAAGGCGATGGCAGTGGTGTCGCTACCGGCAAAAAGTGCACCGTAAGACTCCTGCTCAACATCGCCCCAGCGGTAGTCAAACTTCTCGCCGCTCTTCTCGTAGATGGCGAAGACCTGCTGGGCCATGTCGGTTCTGGGGGCCTCGAGACGCGATTCGTACGCATCCTTCATTAGGCGTGCAGAAGACTCCCCAATGTTCTTTCTAGCATCAGGTATCAGCTGAAGTCAGTTGTACGAGTTTCCGGACGGATTGACTTACACTCCCTTGGCAATCTCTTTGCCTGCAGATGTGAGCATGCAACCAATGCCAACGAAAGGGCGCAGGATGGGCGGCGCCACACCCATCAGACAAACAAAGGGAATCATCTTGTCGAGAGACTTGATCCAGTCATTTTGGTCCTTTCCCTCATCGACGAATCCAAAAGCTCGGCCGTAGAAGAGTTCACCAATGATGTCAAAAGTGTACCTGTTGCACTACTTAGTCTGGACTTCTTGACGTGTGGAGTCTCTGGCCGAAACTTTGGTATCGTTCACTCACCAATGAAGCCATTCTCCGAGATCACAGGGCTTTCCGGTGTCAGCGAACTGTCCCAGGCGCTCAGTCAAGAGGTCGCTGCAACTATCGATGTATTGTTCCGACTTTGAAACATTGCTCATGGAGTATACACTGCTCGTGATCCTTCGCCTTTGGCCATGCTTCTTGTCGCTCTTGCAGGAGAAGACATCACCATGAGGGCTGAAACCAGTTGTGTTGTAAGGCTCGTAGAATTGGGCTTTATCCAAAGCGTTGGAAAAGCGATAGATGTCCGCGAAGGCCTCGGGACTACGACACCAATCAGCCACGAGTCAATAACCAATATGTTGCGACTCGCTATACTTACTCCGAGCATGAGATTTCATCTGGTGCCAGTCTGACCAGGGGACCATATTTTTCATGGAGTGCTCGTTCATCTTTTTCGACATCCTCAGTCCAAACCTTCAACATGTACCACAAGCGTGATACCGTCGCAAGGAACGGTCCAGGGATCCTGCTGAGGGGATGGAATGTGCGCGCATATACGACCCATCCAATCCAGTAGAGGATTGGGAGCGCCACCAGCACACCGACTCGAGATAGCGAGAGCTCTAGGAACATTGTGACTGACTATGCAGTTCTGAGCCGAAAGAGAAGAGTATCTTGAACTAAAGTAAATCAAGAATGACAGTTAGCGTCTGTCAAAGAAGGAGACTTCTCGACTCTATTTATGAGGCTGGTGAGGAGAAGACATCCGCGGAATCCCATCCAGAAGTCATGTCCGGCGCTACCGTGAAAGACGCCCCACGACAGATCCAAGCGACCCAACGCCAGTATATTGTCCATGCTGAGCGACCCATACGGACGGACGTCTGACATCGCTTCGCCGAGTATTAGTCTGCGGATAATAGTGGAGTTGATTCCGTGTATCGGCTTGCCCTACCGTCCGAGACCGAAAGACTGTTTGCCTTGACAACTTGAAGTTTCTGACCGGAGTTCGGAGCAACACAAACAATTATCCTGGCGATCCGAGGACAATAATGTTAACACATGAGTCATAGCGCATACTTTAGGGGATGCCCAAATCGAATTGAGCCGCGTGCGACGTATTTGACTTTGGCAAATGGATCACGCTTTGGACACAACGCAGAACGCTGCACTGAGAAGCAAGACATCACGGCAACTATTACACGTTGACTAATAAACAAGTAGGATATTATAAAACCCGAGATTAAGCTTTTTTCTGAAGAAAGATTCGCATTCTCAAAGTTTTGGTGATTCATATGTAATCCGTGCGAGTGCGAACTCCGCATGAGATGGGCGATGCGTATCAAACCTGTTATCAAGCTTCATTTTGTGAAGAACTGCATTATGCAGATTTGTATAACTAGGGATATATAACAAGCTCTAATTACTCTAACTACCCCTATATATCTATCTACCTCTATTAACTATAACTATATTATAGTAATTATATATATTTTATTAAGTTTTTTTAATAAAGTACTATATTTTCGTAATTATAAATATATAATTTTAAAATTATTAAATAGTTTATTTATTATAAATTCTATTTTAATTTTATTAAAATCTATTTATAGTTTATATTAATAATATTTAAACTTATCTAAGTAAACAAGAAGAAAGTATTAGTATATAAAATACTTTATTAAGTTTTTATTTAAGAGATCTTACTATATATATAAAAAACTATATATAAAATATATTTTATTTTAAATAATTTTAAAAAAGCTATTATTTTTAAAATAATTAAAGATAGTATTAATATAGTATTTTAATATTATCTTAATATTAAAAGAGTAATTAGTTAAAGTAGTATAAAGAAAAAAAACTTACTTTTTAATAATTTACGCTTTCTTTATATACCTCTATAAGTAGCTATAGAGGTTTCTCTCCTAAGCTATCCTAGTTTTTAAATACTTCCCCATAAGAGTTATATAGTAGTTAATAAGGTATGCCTCTAGGCAGTAAACTATAGAAGAAAAGTTAGAAGGGAAGAAAGACTGTTATTAAGCTTACATTCTATAAATAAATTTTAGGCGGGCATTCAGAACTTCTGTGATCCCTCTGTGAGAGTAATGCGAGGGTTTTGATCTGGTGGGTTAGTTCCGCCAGCAGTCAGGTTTAACTATGATGCTGAATCTTATCAGCCTAGATCTATAAGAGCTTAGGAGACGCCAGTTAATCATAAGTTGCATAATTAAATAAGTTTTAAAACAAAGCGTATGCCAGAAATAGTCTAGGTATTATAGATATATAGCTATTTTATATTATAACCTATAAATAAGAATAACAGCTGAACAACCTACTTAGGTGTTAGGCAGCTATAACAGGATATTTATACTACAGGATTATAGGAATAATAGGAACTTACTTAGAAATAGAAGAACTATAGTATAAATTATATAATAATAAGATAAGAAGTAATTAGTAGAGTATATTAGAGAGCGCTTAGTAATTAGTTAGCTTTACTTATTAATTATAATCATTTTATATACTTAAGTGATCACTTATAGTTAGATAAAAAGTATTATTTAAAACTTATATATAGTATAACCTAAGCTTAGCTTATAATTAAACTTCTATAGCTTTTTAGTAATTAACTTTATATTTATCCTTAAGATACTTTTAGCTTACTTTTACTATAAATAACTTATTAAATTTAAAACTAATTATTTTAGCTTCTAATTATTAATCTATAATATAGCTTATAACTTATAAATTAAACCTATAATACTATAATACTATTTATTAGTATTAATCTCTAACTTCTATTAGTAAACCTTACTATTAGATAGCTAACTATAATATTTTAATTACTCCTATTTAGTAAGTTAACTATTAATACCTACTAAATAGTATAAAATATCTTCTTATACCTCTATTAAATTACTTACCTCTAGATCTTTATCTACCTCTAGAAGAAAAGCTCCTTAAAACCTAGCTTAAGAAATTAAAAATTAGAAAATAAAAAATAAAACAGATAGTAAGAATAACACTAAAAAACTTAAATAATAACTTAATAAAACTACTAAGAACTTTAAAGAAATATATAACCTATTTAATTAAAACGCTATTATTCTTAAAAAACTTTAGGAATAAGTATATAAAACCTAGAAACTTAAGAAAGAAGTTAATACCTTTTAAGCTACTACTAATATTATTTCCACTCTAGTTAAAAAATATAAATACCTTAAGCTTAATATTTCTTCTATTTTTAATAAAACCTTAAAATAACTTAAAAAACACTTAGTTTAAGTATAAACCTATTAAGCTTTTTATATTAATATTTTCTAAAATAATACTAAATATATATTATATATAGCTATTTTCCTCTAAAAATAAGCTCTTACTTAGTTTAAACCTCTATAATAGAAATAGCTTAATAACCTAATTAAAAAGTATAGTAAAGAAATAAAAAGTATCTTCTTCAGTTTTATAAGATATATTAAAGCTTTAAAATCCCTCTTCTTTAATTTAGATAAATAAAAATAAGCTAAATAAGATTTATTTTATTTATAATAAATTAAGTTTACTATATTTTATACTGCTAAATTTAAATAACTAGCTATTAAACTTTATATAACTAATAAGAGCAAAGTTTTTACTTTCTACTAAAAACTTAAAAATAATATTAAGGATAAAATAGCTAAACTAAAAACACCTCCTAGTTTTTTAGCTTATATTAAGTATACTATTAAGATTAATAACTGCTTCTATAAGTAACAAAAAGAGCAAAAAGAGAAATAATAAAATCTAAACTTAAGATAAAAATACTAATAGTAGCTCTAGTATAAGTTTAATAACTAATAAAATAATAATAAACCCTATAATAACTAGAATAATACCTAATAAAACACTTCCTATAAATAATATAGCAGACCTATAAAACTTAATACTGCTACTAAGAGTAATAATAAAAAACCTTAAAACCCTAAATACTATAACTATAAAAAAATAAAACATATTACTAAAGACTGCAGATAACCTAAGAAACTCAACTAGAAGCTAATACCTAAATAAACTAAATAAGCTAATATAGTAACTAAAACACCTTATATATTCCTATTATAGATTAAATACTATAATAATAAATACTTCACCTACTATAATAATAAAGAGGCCTTAAGATATTAGCCTAATAATTTAAACTATAAATAAACTAATTATAATATAACTATCCCTAAAATTAAAACTAAAACTCTTATAATAGCCTCTTAAGCTAATAGTAAGCTAACTAAAAAAACTACTAAATAATTAGATAAACTACTATATATTTAACAACTTAAAATAATTAACCTAAACCTTATAGGTTATAACATAAAAACTTAGCAAATAATTTAAAACTCTAAAGCTTAGATCTAATAAGAAATAGACTAAATTTACTAATATAAAATAAAATAACAGATTATTAATAATAATAAGTAAAATATTTTATACCTTAAAGTAGCCTAAACACTCTAGCTATAATAGGCCTAAAAAGAACTAAATAATATTATATAGTAATACTAGATTAATGCTCTAATAGTATACCTTAAATAATAAAGGAATATATATAAAAACCCTACTAAGATTAAATAAATTAATTAGGAACTTAAAAAATAAATTAAAAAAGAATTTAATAAAAAACCTAAATACTAATATAACCTCCTAAAAGAATAATAACTACTTAGCCTAACTAGTAACTAGAATTTCAGAGAACTTAAACCTAAGTTTAACTCTAATAAAATCTCTTATAACTTAAACTCTTATACTAATATTACTAACTAGAATATATAACATTATAGTAAACTAATCTTAAGAGTAAATAATACTAATTCTAAAAAAGAATTAAATAATAAAAAAGAAACCTAATAACTTATTTAGTACTAAGAAATTAATATAAGCTATAATAACTAGTAATAATACTTCTATAATATCTTAGTAAACTAAAGAAATAGAGATTACACCTTAAAGCTCTATATAGAAAACTATCCTATACTTAAATATAACTACTATAACTACTAAAATCTCTTCTAGCCTTAATACTTCTTTAATAAATATAAAAAGCACCTCAGAGATAAGCATAAACACTAGTTCTACCCTAAAAGATATAATAAGAATCCTATTAAAGATATCTATACTATATCTATTATAATTAGATAAACTCTAACTACTTTTAATAATAACCTAATAATATTTAGCTTAAATATATAGTACCTTATAAAATATTAATATAATAACACTATAAGATAAAAAGAATACTAAATAAATAAATACCTTATATATATAACTTAAAAAGCTAAAGATTATAAACTCCTATAAAAAGGACTAAGCCCCCTAAAGCTTTAATTCTAAGAGAACTACTTTATAAAAGCATAATAGAAAGGAAAGTATATCACCTACTTAGAATAACTAGAGTAATTAAAAAACTAAACTTACTTACTAATAAAAAACTAAGATAGGTAATAATAATAAGGTCTATCTATTTAGTATCCCTAAACTAGAAGATATACTTATAACTTACAGTTACTATTAATAATATAATAACTATTATACTTATTAACAGTAAAGCTGAAATAAATTTTATATTACTCTAAGTAGTAAATAAATTATAACTATTATAGTAAAAAAAGGAATATATATACTAACTAAGTAATATAAAAGCAGAATAAATCTAATATAAAAGAGGAATTATTAGTAATAAAACTACACCTCTTAAAATAAGTTACTTAAATTAAAATAAATAACTCTAATTTAATATTACTAAACTTAATATATATAATATTATATTAGAAATACTATAGCTTAAGAAGAATAACCTATAAATAGATTAGAAAATAAGCTAACTCTATTAAAATAATAATAATCTAACCTCTAAATAGCTTTATAAAACCTAAACTTTAAGTAGATCCCCCTATTACAGAGTAATAAAATAATATATCTACTACCTTAAAGTAAAAGAAGCTATATTATAACTACTAAAATAAATAAATCTAAAATAAAGAAATAATCCCCTTCTATCTATCCTAAAAGAATATAGAGTTTATAAGAAACTCTTTACAGCTAAACTAAAAACTAAACTACTTAAATATATAAATTTTAACTATAAAATCCCCCTAAAAGAGGAAAAAAAACTAAAGTTTAATAAAATCTATAAACTTAACTTAATAGAGATAAAAGCTCTTAATAAATACTTTAAAGAAAACCTAAAAAAAGGTTATATTAAACTATTAATATTACTAGTAGGAAGTCTAATTCTATTTATACCTAAAAAGAATAAAAAGTTATAACTATATATTAATTATTATATATTTAATAAAATAATAATTAAAAATTGCTATTTACTACCTCTTATTAATAAAATAAAATAACTCCTCTATAAAACTTACTAATTTATAGCTTTTAACCTAAAAGGAGTATATAACCTAATCTAAATAAAATATAAAAAAGAATAGAAAACTACTTTTTAGATATAAAAAGGATATTTTAAATACTTTATTATACTTTTTAGCCTAACTAATATACCTGCTATATTCTAAAATATAATTAATACTATCCTATAGAAATATATTAATATTTATATAGTAGTCTATCTAGATAATATCTTTATCTTCTCCCCTATACTTAAGAAATATAAAAAAGATATATATAATATCTTATAAACCCTCTAAGAAACTAAACTTTTAATTAAACCTAAAAAAAGCAAATTCTATATATAGTAAGTAGAATACCTCAGTTTCACTATTATACTAAGAGAAGTTAGTATATTAAAAAATAAAATTAAAGCTATTTAAGAATAGCTTATACTAATAAACCTTAAGGAAGTTTAAGAATTTCTAGGTTTTATTAACTTCTATTAAAAATTTATTAAAAACTATAAAAAGATTAATATAGCCCTCACTAACCTCAGCTATAAAAATAAACTATTCTAATAAGAAAAACTATAATAAACAGCTTTCTAAAAAATTAAAAACCTAATTACTAGTAAACTAATACTTATTATCTTAGATCTTATAAAATAATTTAAAATAGAACTAAACATATTAGACTATATAATTAGAGTATAACTCTCCTAATAAGATATAAAAAGATATTTATATCTCTATACCTTCTTCTCTAAAAAACTTAAAAAACTTAAGCTTAATTATAAAATATATAATAAAAAACTAATAATAATTATTAAAGCTTTTAAAAAATAAAAACCTAAACCTTTAGAGATTATTTATAAAATACTTATATACTCTAATTATAAGAACCTTATATACTTTACTACTTTTAAAGTATTAAAAAAATAATAAGTATAATAGTTAGAATTTCTATTAGAATTTAATTTTTAAATTATCTACTAAAAAGGGATAAATAACAGAAAAACTAACACCCTCAGCTAATAACTAGACTATAATATCCTAATACTAAAAGAAACCTAAGTGATTTTAAAATATAATAATAAAAGAAACCTAATACCTATTACTAAGCTTCTAATAATAGCTAAATAATCTACTACTAGCCTAACTAGCAAACTAAATAATATAGTAATTATAGAATTTTATAGTATATTAATATATAATTACTAAGGAATTATAAAAACTTAGAAATAATTATAACAGTAATATAGAGAAAAAGTTACTAAAAAATATATTATAATAGTAATTAAGGATTATAAAGTTTACTTAAAAAGCAAACTAGCCTAATACTAACTTTATAGATTACTATAACCCTTACCTATACTACAAACTGCTTAGCACTCTATATTTCTTAACTTTATTATTAAACTACTAAAGTCTTAAAAACCTCTTATAAAAATCTATTATAATAGCATTCTTATTATTATTAATAAACTTATAAAGTATACCTATTTTATCTTATATAACAAAGCAAGTAATACTAAAGAATTCACCTATATATTCTTTAAATATATTATTACTAATTATAAAATACCTAAGGAAATTATATTAAATAGAAATAAGATTTTTATTTTTAAATTCTAAAAGTTAATTATATTATAACTTAGTATTAAATAAGTAATATCTATTACTTTTTACTTATAGACTAATAAATAAATAGAAAGAATTAACTAAATCCTTAAAACTTACCTTTATACCTATATTAATTATAACTAAAATAATTAGGTAGTATTATTATTAATAGCCTAATTTACTTATAATAGTATAATTAGAGAAAGTACTAAGAAATCCTCTTTCTATTTTAATTATAGATTTAAACTAACTACTTATAGAAAACCTTATACTAGCCTAATAGCTCTAAAAGCTATTACTATAGTTAAATAAATTAAAGATATCTAGAATAATATATATAAAGAACTTAAATTTATATAATAATAAATAATATATTTTAGTAATAAATAAAGGATTAAAAGACTAACTTTAAAAAAGGGAGATAATATCTATCTTATATAGTAAAATATTAAAATAAAATAACTAAATAATAAGTTAGATTTTAAAAAACTTAAACCTTTTAGAATCCTCTAGAAAATATTACTAGTTAATTATAAACTTAACCTACTTAATATAATAAAATGCTTCTTAATATTTTATATTTTACTATTTAAACTAATACTATAAAGATTATAAATAAATAACCTTATTATTATAAAAGATAATAAACTAAAGTATAAAGTTAAATAAATTATTAACTATTTTAAAAAACTAAAAGGATATTAATACCTTATTAAATAGAAAGAATATAGTTATAAAGATAATATATAGGAACTAGCTAAGAACGTTACTAATATAAAGGATAAGCTTATAACCTATTAGTAATAATACTAAAAATAAGAAATAATACTAATAGCACTAATAGTAACACTTCTAATAAATAACACTAGCTATTTATATATTTAATATCTATATAAATATATTAAATAACTAATAGAAGTAAATAAACTGTAATAAAGAAAACTATTTATTTACCTAAAAATACTAAAAAATAACTAAGACTTCCTTAATAAGAAGTTTAAAATACTAAAATTCTAAATACTAAAAACTAAATCTAAATCTAATACCTTAAAGCTACTTATTAACTAAACTTTAGATACTAAAGATATTAACTCCTCCTTAGTAACCTCTTAACTTTTATAAAACATTATTTTCTTTTATTTTTATAAATAGTCTAACTGCACTATAAACTTATCTAACTTAGCTTATATAGTATATAAAGTAGTAGCTTTCTTTCTTAACACCTTCTTTTTAGCTATTTCAATATCCTCTAAATATATAGCTTTATTTAATAAATAATTAACTAAGGAAGTTAGTAGAAGGTATAATATGTAGTTCTAAGTATTTATATATATAAATAGCATTTACTACTATATTATAGAACTGCTCTAAATAAGTGTATTTACTATAAACCTCACTATTAAGAAGTAGTTTATAATACTTCCCTGAGAAATAATAATATAAATAAAATATATTAATAATAAACTTAAACACAGTAATATATAATATATAATTATAATAATAAAAAGTAAAAGTAGAATTTAATTTTAATTTTTAAATACAACCTAATATAATATTAGTATTATAAGTAAATTAGGAAGTATAATTAATAGACCTCTAACTTAAGACTAATAACCTATTTATATTAAGTCTTAAGAGTAAGACTTTTAGAGAGGAGACTTAATATTATAACCTATAAATAAGAATAATAGCTAAATAACCTACTTAAGTGTTAGGTAGCTATAATAAGATATTTATACTATAGGATTATAAGAATAATAAAAACTTACTTAGAAATAGAAAAACTATAATATAAGTTATATAATAATAAAATAAGAAGTAATTAGTAGAGTATATTAGAGAGCGCTTAGTGATTAGTTAGCTTTACTTACTGATTATAATTACCTTATATACCTAAGTGATCACTTATAATTAGATAAAAAGTACTATTTAGAACTTATATATAGTATAACCTGAGCTTAGTTTATAGTTAGACTTCTATAGCTCTTTAGTAATTAACTTTATATTTATCTTTAAGATATTTTTAGCTTACCTTTACTATAAATAACTTATTAAGTTTAAAACTGATCACCTTAGCCTCTAACTATTAATCTATAACATAGCTTATAACCTATAAACCAGACCTATAATACTATAATACTGTTTACTAGCGTTAATCCCTAACTTCTGTTAGCAGACCCTACTATTAGATAGCTAACTATAACACTTTGCTTGCTTTTATTATAGTATAGTAATAGATAAGCTGGAAGTTAGGCTATTTTAATAGCGCGATCTTAATTAAGAACAGGTACTGCAGCTGGTTAAACGCATAAGGTAACAAATAAATTTAAAATAGTTAAAAATTGTTTATAAAAGCTATCTCTTAGAAACCTATCTTTCTTTAAGTGAAGACAATCCAGCTGTCTAGAAAAGAGTTACTTATAGAGAGTAGTAAAATCTGCCCTAAGCTACCCAGTTAACCAAAATAATAAGCACCAATACCCTAATAATTAATATAGCCTAATTTATATTCACTTTAAGTTATTAGTAATATATTATTCAACAGTTAATAGAATTATTACTAAAGTATTACGGTCAGCTATCTGACAGTAGGGTCTGCTAATAGAAGTTAGGGATTAACGCTAGTAAACAGTATTATTATATTATAAGTCTAGTTTATAAGTTATTAGCTGTATTATAGATTAGTAGTTAGAGGCTAAAGTGATCAGTTTTAAACTTAATAAGTATTTATAGTGAAAGTAAGCTAAAAGTATTCTAAAGATAAATATAAAGATATTTATAAATTAATTACTAAAAAGCTATAGAAATCTAATCTTAAACTAAGCTTAAGTTATACTATATATAAGTCTAAATAGTATCCTTTATCTAGTTACTATTCTTATTCTTAATAAAGCTTACTCCTTAATTATATAGAACCTATATATACTAAAAGTAGTTTCTATATTTTTAGTATATAGATCTAATCTTTTATCTTACTATTATATAACTTATACTATAGTTTTTCTATTTCTAAGTAAGTCTCTATTATTCCTATAGTTTTATAATATAAATATTCTATTATAGCTGCTTAACACCTAAGTAAGTTATTTAGCTGTTATTCTTATTTATAAGTTATAATATTAGGTTTCCTCTCTAAAAATCTTATCCTTAAGACCTAATATAAGTAGGTTATTAGTCTTAGGTTGGGGATCTGTTAATTATGCTTTCTGATTTACTTATAATACTGATATTATATTAGGTTGCATTTAAAAATTAAAATTAAAAAAATCTAAGTTAGTACTTTATTCTACTTATAAAGATATTTTCTATTACTTTAGATCTAACGATATTATGCTTTATACTTAATATTTCTACATAAAGTATATATACTGAATAGTAGAGAGTATAAAGATCTATTAGGGTTATAAAAATCTAAAATATCCTTATAATAGTCTTATAGTAGCATTAAGTTATAAGTTTTCTTAGCGTTTTTAGATAGTTATTTATATACTGATTAGTTATAATAAAGAAGCTAAGTAATTAATATTAAGAATAAGAAGAGAAGGAGGAGTAAGCTAGTGATATATTACTAAACCTTTATAAAAAGTTAGTATAAGTTTAAACTAAAGTAGCTAAAATAACTAGTTACTTATTATAGATTTAAGTAATCTAAAAGAAAGTAAAAGAATATTATATAAAGACGTTTTCTTATAGGATATAGGAGTTAGAGGAAGATAATATTCTTCTTATATTAGATACTTATAAGAGTAGTATAGTTAGTAATCTTTAATTTTAGGAAGTAGAGAATAATTTAGATTAAATAAGTTTTAGTATTAATAAGAAGTTTATAGATCTTAGTCTTCTACTAGGGGACTTATAGCTAGTATTTTCTAGAAGCTTTTAGTTATTATTTAGTATTCCTAAGTAGATAAATAGTTTCCCTTATTATAGTCTATCTACTTCTATTAGTAATCTAATATATCTATATAGTTATCTAATACACTAGTACCTAGTAGTATTTATTAGTATTTAGTTTATAACTAATATAGATATAGCTTTATAGTTCTATTATTATTACTAATACTATATAAGTTTATCTTATATATTTATAATATTTTTTACTAGTTTCTATATATTATCTTTATATTTATATTCTTTCTACTTAATAAAGTATTAATATCTTTCTGGTTTTTTAAAGTAGTTAATAATCTATTTAACTTTATACTCTAGTTTATTATTTTCTATAATAATAAAGTTATTTATCTATAATCCTTATAATATTAGTTTAAAAAGTAATATATAGAAGGTTAGGAAATATTTTATTATATTAAATAGGTTAAGTTTATAATTAACTAGTAAAACCTTTTAGAAGACTTTAAAAGGTTTAAGTTTCTTAAAGTTTAATTTATTATTTAGTTATTTTATTTTAATATTTTACTATATAAGATAGATACTATCTCTCTCTTTTAAAGTTAATCTCTTAATTCTTTATTTATTACTAAAGTATATTATTTATTATTATATAAATTTAAGTTCTTTTTATATATTATTTTAGATTTCCTTAATTTAGTTAGCTATAGTAACAGCTTTAATTACTATAAATATACCTAATTATAGTTCTCTATATATAGTAAATTTAAATCTATAATTAAAGTAGAAGGGAGATTTCTTAATACTTTCTCCTATTATACTGTTATAAGCAAATTAAGCTATTAGTAGTAATACTACCTAATTATTTTAGTTATAGTTAATATAAGCATAGAGGTATATTTTAAGGATTTAGTTAATTTATTCTATTTATTTATTAGTCTATAAGTAAAATATAGTAGATATTTTCTAATTAATACTAAGTTATATAATAAGTAACTTCTAAAACTTAGAAATAAAAATTTTATCTCTATCTAACATAATTTCCTTAGGTATACTATAATTAGTAATAATATATTTAAATATTATATAGGTAAATTCTTTAATATTACTTACTTCTTTATATAGGATAAAATAGATATACTTTATAAGTTTATTAATAATAATAAGAATACTATTAAAGTAGACTTCTATAAGAGGTTCTTAAAACTTTAGTAGTTTAATAATAAAGTTAAATAATATAAAATATTAAGCTATTTAAGGTATAAATAAAGGTTATAATAATCTATAAGGTTAGTATTAAGCTAGTTTACTTTTTAAGTAAACCTTATAATCCTTAATTACTATTATAATATATTCTCTAGTAACCTTTTCTCTATATTATTATTATAATTATTTCTAGGTTTTTATAATTCCTTAGTAACTATATACTAGCAAGCTATAGAACTTTATAATTACTTTAGTATCTAATTTACTAGTTAAGCTAGCTATAGATTATCTAGCTATTATAAAAAGTTTTATAATAAGCATAAAGTCTCTATTATTATTTTATTTAAGAATTACTTAAGTTTTTTCTAATACTAAGGTATTATAGTCTAATTATTAGCTAAAAGCATCTATTCTACTATTTTCTAATCCTTTTTAGTAAATAATTCAAAAGTTAAATTCTAATAGGAATTCTAACTATTAGATTTATTATTTATTAAGCATTTTTAACATAATAAAATATACTAAGTTCTTATAGTTAATATATATAAATACTTTATAAATAGTTCCTAAAAGTTCTAATCTCTATTCTTTAAAAGCTTTAATAATTACTATAAATTCCTTATTATAGATCTAATAGTTAAGTTCTAATCTATAAAGCTTATATAAGAAGAAAGCATAAAGGTATAAATATCCTTCTAAATCTTACTAGAATAGTTACACTCTGAGAGTAAAATCTAAAGCATCTGTTTTAAATTTAAACTACTTTTATAAGTTAGAGATTATTAAAACTAGTTTACTAAAGATATAGTTCTTAATTTTCTAAAAAGCTATCTTTTAAGCTTTTTTCTATTCAAATAGTTAGTTCTTATAGCTAAAGTTTATAAAAGGTATATTAATCTTACTATAATACTTAATAAACTTTTAGTAGAAGTTAACTAATCTAAAGAAGCTCTATACTTCTTTAAAAGTTATTAATATAAGCTATTTCTTAATAGCTTAGACTTTCTTTTCTAATATACTAATATATCTAGAAGTAATAGTAAATCTAAAATATTCTACCATCTACATATAAAAAATACTTTTCTCTAGTTTTACTAGAAGTTTAGTATCCTAAAATGTTTATAATATAAGATAAATATATTCCTTATATTATTCTATTATTAATAAGAAGATAAGGATATTATTAAGGTAGATAACTATAAAGATATCTATAAACTTTTAGAGAACTTAGTTAATTATATTCTAAAAAGTAGCTAAAGTATTAATAAAACTAAAAAGTATAATAAGGTACTTAAAATATCCTCTATATATTTTAAAAGCAGTCTTCTATTCTTCTCCTTACTTTATTTAGATAAAGTTATAAGTATTCTTAAAGTCTAATACTATAAAGTAGTTAGCTCTATAAAAGAGTTACTATAATTTATTAATTAGTAGTAGTAGATATTAGTTTTTAATTATTATTTTATTAAATATTTAGTAGTTAATATAAAATTAAAGTTTTCTGTTTTTCTTAAGTATAAATAGAATTAAGCTTTCTACTAGTAATATTAATTTTCTAATATAGCTCTTCTTAAGGTTCTTATTAAAATATTTATTAAAAACTTCTATTTCTATTAGGTTAAGTCTATAGATCTTATTAAACTTAAGTTCCTTCCCCTCCTTAATAGGGATTTCATAGTTAAAATTTATATATTTAAGTAGTCTAATCTCTAGTTTAGCTATAAAGAGTTTTTTATAAACTTTATACTCTTCTAGAATAGATAGAAGGAGATTATCTTTTTATTTAAGATCTACTTACTTTAATAGTTATAATATAGCTTCTTTTACCTTAAAGTAATAGATATATTATTTTACTACTTTTTAGTAGGTAAATCTATATAAAGCTTAAGTTCTATAGAGCTACTTAGAAGCTAGATTATTATTATCCTAATAGAGTTAACCTATTTTCTAATCTATCTATAAGTTATTCTTCTTAAGCTATAATATTTCTAACATAATATTATAGTCTCCTAAGTTAGTAATATTAAATTAGAGTTATTTATTCTAATTCAGATAACTTATCTCAAGGAGTATAGTTTTATTTCTAATAGTATCTCCTTTATATTAAACTTATTCTCCTTCTATATTACTAAGTTAGTATATATATTTCTTTTTCTACTATAGTAGTTATAATCTGTTTACTACTTAGAGTAATATAAAATTTATCTCTACTCTACTATTAACTATAGTAATAGTAGTTTTATTATTAATTATAACTATAAATTATAAATATATTTTCTAGTCTAGTAATACTAGATAGATAGACCTTATTATTATTACCTATCTTAGTTCTTTATTAGTAGGTAAGTCTAGTTTTTTAACTATTCTAATTATCCTAAATAAGTAATATATTTTCTTTCCTATTATACCTTTATAAAGCAGTTCTCCTAGAATTAAAGCTTTAGGAGGCTTAATCTTTCTTACAGAAGTCTATAAGCTTTAGCTTTCTAAGTTATATATATAAGGTATTTATCTATTTAGTATTCTTCCTATTTTATAATACTATTATATTAATACCTTATAAGGTACTATATATTTAAACTAAATATTACTATATTATTATTAAAAGTAATTAGTATCTACCTAACTATAGTAGCTATAGTGTAGATATTCTAAATAAGGTTCTTATTATATTTTCTAGAGTAGAACTAGTATTTATATTTATTACTGAGGTGTTCTTTATATTTATTAAAGAAATACTAAGGCTAGAAGAGATTCTAGTAATTATAGTAATTATACTTAAGTATAGGATAGTCTTCTATATAGAGCTTTAAAGTATAGTTTCTATCTCTCTAGTTTACTAATATACTATAGAAGTAGTATTATTAGTTATTATAGCTTATATTAATTTCCTAATAACAGATAAGTTATTAAGTTTCTTTTTTATTATCTAATTCTTTTTTAGAGCTAGTGTTATCTATTCCTAGGATTAGTCTATTATAGTATTACGCGTTCTAGTTAGCAATATTAGCGTAAGAGTTAGAATTATAGGAGATCCTGTCTGAGTTAAAACTAGATTCTAGTTTACTGAAATTCTAATTACTAGTTATATTAAACAGTTACTGTTTTTCTAAGGGATTATATTAGTATTTAGGTTTCTTATTAGACTTTTTCTTAACCTATTCTTTAATTTCTTAATTAATTTGTTTAATCCTAATAAGGTTTCCACGCATATATTCGCATCGTTCTATATATAACATTATAGTACTAAGTTGTTATTACTACAGGGGGTTATAAGGTTTTTGTTAGATTTATGCTAAGTATATAGTTTCAGCCTTCTAGAGGTATATAAGCCTCTATTTATTATTAGCCTCTAGTTCTTATTCTCTTATAGAACAGTTTAAAGTATTATAAGAGACTTATCCTTATATATTAGTGATTTATAGTAATAGTAAGTTAGCAGGCTTAAATTATTATACTCTAAGTATCTTATTAAGTTATTTAGTAGTTTTCCTAGCTAGCTTACTATTAGCTTAGAAGGCTATTACTAGGGTTTTAGTAGTTAGCTAGTATTCTATTATCTCTTTATTACTGAGATATATTAAATATTTATTATTATAATATCCTATTTATAATAAGAATATATAAGGAGTTTTAGTTACTATATTAATCTGCTTAGTTTGCTTAAATACTAGCTTCTAGTTAAGCTTTTTAAGTTATCTACAGTTTTTAATAATATATTTTATCTTTTTATAGTTATAATATTTAGGGTTTTATAGTTTCTTATTATTACTTTTAGTAGCTATACTGAGGTTTATAAGTCTATTATATTATTTATAGAAAGTGCTTTACCTAGTATTACTCTAGTTATTACAAGGTTTATTATTATTCTGCTAGTTATTAAACTTATACTAAGGCTGCTATTAATATTTTTATCTTAATATTACAGTTAGCTATCTAACAGTAGGGTCTACTAACAGAAGTTAGAGATTAACACTAGTAAACAGTATTACAGTATTATAGGTCTAGTTCATAAGTTATAAGCTGTATTATAAATCAATAGTTAGAAGCTAAAGTGATCAGTCTTAAACTTAACAAGTTATTTGCAGTAAAAATAAGCTAAAAGTATCCTGAGGATAAATATAAAGTTAATTACTAAAAAGCTATAAAAGTCTAACTATAAGCTAAGCTTAAGTTATACTATATATAAGTTCTAAACAGTACTCTTTATCTAACTATAGGTGATCACCTAAGTGTATAAGGTAATTATAATCAGTAAGTAAAGCTAACTAATCACTAAGCGCTCTCTAATATACTCTACTAATTACTTCTTATCTTATTATTATATAACTTATACTATAGTTCTTCTATTTCTAAATAAATCCCTATTATTCCTATAATTCTATAGTATAAATATCTTATTATAGCTACTTAATACCTAAGTAAGTTATTTAGCTATTATCTTTATTTACAAGTTATAATATTAAGTTCCCTCTCTAAAGGTCTTACTCTTAAAACCTAATATAAATAGGTTATTAGTCTTAAGTTAGGAGTTTATTAATTATACTTTCTAATTTACTTATAATACTAATACTATATTAAGTTATATTTAAAAATTAAAATTAAATTCTGCTTCTACTCTTTATTATTATAATTATATACTATATATTACTAAGTTTAAATTTATTATTAATATACCTTATTTATATTATTATTCCTCAGGGAAGTGTTATAAACTGCTTCTTAGTAGTAAGGTTTATAGTAAATACACTTATCTAGGGCAGTTTTATAATATAATAGTAAATACTATTTATATATATAAATACTTAGGACTATATATTATACTTTCTACTAACTTCCTTAGTTAATTATTTATTAGATAAAGCTATATATTTAGAGAATATTAAAATAGCTAAAGAGGAGATATTAAAAAAGAAAGCTGCTGCTTTATATATTATATAGGCTAAGTTAGATAAGTTTATAATATAGTTAGACTGTTTATAAAAATAAAAAAAGATAGTATTCTATAAAAATTAAAAAGTTACTAAAGAGGAGTTAATATTTTTAGTATTTAAGGTTTAGTTAATAGGTAGCTTTAGAGTGTTAAATTTAGATTTAGTCCTTAATATTTAGAATCTTAATACTTTAAACTTTTTATTAGGGGAGTTTTAGTTATTTTTTAGTATTTCTAAGCAAATAAATAGTTTTTTTTATTATAATCTATCTGCTTCTATTAGTTATCTAATATATCTATATAGATATTAAATATATAAATAGCTAGTATTATTTATTAGAGGTGCTATTATTAGTATTACTAATATTATTTCTTATTCTTAATATTATTACTAATAGGTTATAAGCTTATCTTTTATATTAATAATATTTTTAGCTAGTTCTTATATATTATCTTTATAACTATATCTTTTCTATTTAATAAGGTATTAATATCCTTTTAGTTCTTTAAAGTAGTTAATAATTTATTTAACTTTATACTTTAGTTTATTATCTTCTATAATAATAAGGTTATTTATTTATAATCTTTATAGTGTTAGTTTAAGTAGCAAAATATAGAATATTAAGAAGTATTTTATTATATTAAGTAAGTTAAGTTTATAGTTAATTAGTAATACTTTTCAGAAGATTCTAAAAAGTTTAAGTTTTTTAAAGTCTAATTTATTATTTAGTTATTTTATTTTAATATTTTGCTATATAAGATAGGTATTATCTCCCTCTTTTAAGGTTAGTCCCTTAATCCTTTATTTATTACTGAAATATATTATTTATTATTATATAAATTTAAGTTCTTTATATGTGTTATTTTAGATATTTTTAATTTGTTTAACTATAGCGATAGCTTTTAGAGCTACTAAGCTAGTATAGAGTTCTCTATAGGTAGTTAGTTTAAATCTATAGTTAAGGTAGAAAGGGGATTTCTTAATACTTTCTCTAATTATACTGTTATAAGCAAATTAAGCTATTAGTAGTAATATTATCTAATTATTTTAGTTATAATTAATATAGGTATAGAGGTAGGTTTTAAAGATCTAATTAATTCTTTCTGTTTATTTATTAGTTTATAAGTAAAAAGTAGTAGATATTACTTATTTAATACTAAATTATAATATAATTAACTTCTAGAATTTAAAAGTGAAAATCTTATCTCTATCTAATATAATTTCCTTAGGTATTCTATAATTAGTAATAATATACTTAAGGAATATATAAGTAAATCTTTTAGTATTATTTACTTCTTTATATAGGATAAAATAAATATATTTTATAAATCTATTAATAATAATAAGAATACTATTATAGTAGACTTTTATAAGAAGTTCTTAAAACTTTAGTAGTTTAATAATAAAGTTAAAAGATATAAAGTACTAAGCAGTTTATAGTATAAGTAAGATTTATAGTAATTTATAAGGTTAGTATTAAGTTAGTTTGCTTTTCAGGTAAACTTTATAATTCTTAATTACTATTATAATATATTCTCTAGTAACCTTTTCTCTATATTACTATTATAGTTATTTCTAAGTTTTTATAATTCCTTAATAACTATATACTAATATGCTATAAAATTCTATAATTACTATATTATCTAGTTTACTAGTTAGACTAGCAGTAAATTATCTAGCTATTATTAGAAGCTTAATAATAAGTATTAAGTCTCCTTTATTATTATATTTTAAAATCACTTAAGTTTCTTTTAGTATTAAGATATTATAGTTTAGTTATTAGCTGAAAGCATTAGCTCTTCTATTATTTATCCCTTTTCAGTAGATAATTTAGAAATTAAATTCTAATAGGAATTCTAACTATTATATTTATTATTTTTCTAACACCTTAGAAGTAGTAAAGTATATAAGGTTCTTATAATTAAAATATATAAATATTTTATAAATAATCTCTAAAAATTTAAATTTCTATTTTTTAAAAGCTTTAATAATTATTATTAGTTCTTTATTATATATTTTATAATTAAGCTTAGGTTTTTTAAGTTTTTTAGAAAAGAAAGTGTAAAGATATAGGTATCCTTTTATATCTTATTAAGAGAGTTATACTCTAATTATATAGTCTAATATGTTTAGTTCTATTTTAAATTATTTTATAGGATCTAAGATAATAAGTATTAGTTTACTAGTAATTAGGTTTTTAATTTTTTAGAAAGCTATTTATTATAGTTTTTCTTATTAGAATAGTTTATTTTTATAGCTGAGGTTAGTGAGAGCTATATTAATCTTTTTATAGTTTTTAATAAATTTTTAATAGAAGTTAATAAAACCTAGGAATTCTTAAACTTCCTTAAGGTTTATTAGTGTAAGCTATTCTTAAATAGCTTTAATTTTATTTTTTAATATACTAACTTCTCCTAGTATAATAATAAAACTGAGGTATTCTACTTATTATATATAGAATTTATTTTTCTTAGGTTTAACTAAAAGTTTAGCTTTTTAGAGGGTTTATAAGATATTATATATATCTTCTTTATATTTCTTAAGTATAGAGGAGAAGATAAAGATATTATTTAGGTAGACTACTATATAAATATTAATATATTTCTATAGGATAGTGTTAATTATATTTTAAAATATAGTAGGTATATTAGTTAGGCTAAAAGGTATAATAAGGTATTTAAAATATCTTTTTTATATCTAAAAAGCAGTTTTCTATTCTTCTCTATATTTTATTTAAATTAAGTTATATACTTCTTTTAGGTTAAGAGCTATAAATTAATAAGCTTTATAGAGGAGTTATTTTATTTTATTAATAAGAGGTAGTAAATAGCAATTTTTAATTATTATTTTATTAAATATATAATAATTAATATATAATTATAACTTTCTATTCTTTTTAGGTATAAATAGAATTAAACTTCTTATTAGTAATATTAATAGTCTAATATAACTCTTTTTTAGGTTTTCTTTAAGGTATTTATTAAGAGCTTCTATCTCTATTAGGTTAAGTCTATAGATTTTATTAAATTTTAGTTCTTTCCCCTCCTTTAGGGGGATTTTATAATTAAAATTTATATATTTAAGCAGTTTAGTTTCTAGTTTAGCTATAAAGAGTTCCTTATAAACTCTATATTCTTCTAAAATAGATAAAAAAAATTATTTTTTTATTTTAAATCTACTTACTTTAGTAGTTATAATATAGCTTCTTTTGCTTTAAGGTAGTAGATATATTATTTTACTACTTTATAATAAGAGGATCTATTTAAAGCTTAAGTTTTATAGAGCTACTTAAGAGCTAAATTATTATTATTCTAATAAAGTTAGCCTATTCTCTAATCTATCTATAAGTTATTCTTCTTAAGCTATAATATTCCTAATATAATATTATATATATTAAGTTTAGTAATATTAAATTAAAGTTATTTATTTTAATTTAAATAATTTATCTTAAGAAGTATAGTTTTATTACTAATAGTTCCTCTTTTATATTAGACTTATTTTCCTTTTATATTACTTAGTTAGTATATATATTCCTTTTTTTACTATAGTAGTTATAATTTATTTACTACTTAGGGTAATATAAAATTTATTTCAGCTTTACTATTAATAAGTATAATAGTTATTATATTATTAATAGTAACTATAAATTATAAGTATATTTTTTAGTTTAAAGATATTAAATAGATAGATCTTATTATTATTACCTATCTTAATCCTTTATTAGTATATAAGTCTAGTTTTTTAACTGCTTTAGTTATTCTAGGTAAGTAATATACTTTCTTTTCTATTATACTTTTATAAGGCAGTTCTTCTAGAATTAAAGCTTTAGAAGGCTTAATCCTTCTTATAAGAGTTAATAAGCTTTAGCCTTCTAAGTTATATATATAAGGTATTTATCTATCTAATATTCTTTTTATCTTATAGTATTATTATATTAATATTTTATAGAGTATTATATATTTAAGCTAAATACTACTAAGTTATTATTAAAAGTAGTTAAAGTCTATTTAATTATAATAGATATAGTATAAATATCCTTAATAGGATTCTTATTATATTTTCTAAAGTAGAACTAATATTTATACTTATCTCTAAAATACTTTTTATATTTATTAAAAAAATATTAAAACTAGAAAAGATTCTAGTAGTTATAGTAGTTATATTTAAGTATAAGATAGTCTTCTATATAGAGCTTTAAAATATAATCTCTATTTCTCTAGTTTACTAAAATACTATAGAAGTGTTATTACTAGTTATTACAGCCTATATTAATTTCTTAGCACTAAATAAGTTATTAGGTTTCCTCTTTATTATCTAATTCTTCTTTAGAACTAATATTATTTACTCCTAAAATTAGTCTACTATAGTATTATATATTCTAATTAGCAATATCAGCATAAGAGTCTAAATTATAGAGGATCTTATTAGAGTTAAACCTAAATTTAAGTTCTCTAAAATTCTAGTTACTAATTAAACTAAATAGTTATTATTTTTCTAGGGGGTTATATTAATATTTAAGTTCTTTATTAGATTCTTTTTTAACCTATTCTTTAAGTTTCTAATTAATTTATTTAATCCTAGTAAGATTTCTATATATATTCCTTTATTATTTAAAGTATACTATTAAGGCACTAATCTAATATTACTATATAATATTATTTAGTTCTTCTTAAGCTTATTATAGCTAAAGTGTTTAAGCTACTTTAAAGCATAAAATACTTTACTTATTATTACTAATAATCTATTATCTTACTTTATACTAGTAAATTTAGTCTATTTCTTATTAGATCTAAGCTTTAAAGTCTTAAATTATTTACTAAGTTCTTATATTATAACCTATAAAGTTTAAGTTAATTATTTTAAGCTATTAAATACATAGTAGTTTATCTAATTATTTAGTAGTTTTTCTAGTTAGCTTACTATTAGCTTAAGAGGCTATTATAAAGGTCTTAGTTTTAATTTCAGAGATAATTATATTATAATTAGTTTATCTACAGTCTAAATTACTAAGCTAATATTCTGAAGCCTCTTTATTACTATAATAAGTGAAGTATTTATTATTATAATATCTAGTCTATAATAGAGATATATAAAATATCTTAGTTACTATACTAACTTACTTAATTTATTTAGATACTAGCTTCCAGTTAAGTTTCTTAGGTTATCTATAGTTTCTAGCAATATATTCTATTTTTTTATAATTATAACACTTAGGATTTTAAAGTTTTTTATTATTACTCTTAATAGTAGTATTAAGATCTATAAGTCTACTATATTATCTATAAGAAATGCTTTATTAAGTATTATTCTAGTTATTATAAGGTTTATTATTACTCTATTAGTTATTAAACTTATACTGAGGCTACTATTAATATTTTTATTTTAAGTTTAAATTCTATTATTTCTCTCCTCACTCCTTCTATTACTTATAAAAGTAGTTATTAATCTTAATAGTATATTTAATATAAGCTAAAAAACTAAGAGATATTTCTAGTTTAGCTATCTTATCCTTAATATTATCTTTAAATTCTTAATAAAAAGTAAAGATTTTACTTTTATTAGTTATATAGAGTTTAGCAGCTAGTTATCTAAATTTAATAGTATAAAGTATAGCAGACTTAGTTTATTATAAGTAGAATAAATCTCACTTAGCTTATCTTTATTTATTTAGGTTAAAAAAGAGAGATTCTAAAGCTTTAATATATCTTATAAAACTAAAAAAGATATTTTTTATTTTTTTACTATACTTTTTAATTAAGTTATTAAGCTATTCCTATTACAGAGGTTTAAACTAAGTAAAAGCTTATCCTTAGAGAAAAGTAGCTATATATATAATATATTTAGTATTATTCTAAAAAGTATTAATATAAAAAGCTTAGTAGGTTTATACTTAAACTAAATATCCTTTAAGTTATTCTAAAATTCTATTAAAAATAAAAGAAATATTAAACTTAAAGTATTTATATCCTTTAACTAGAGTAGAAATAACATTAGTAGCAGCTTAGAAAGTATTAACTTCTTTCTTAAGTTCCTAGGTCTTACACACTTATTCCTAGAGTTCCTTAAGAGTAATAGCATTTTAGTTAAATAGGTTATACATTTCTTTAAAGTCTTTAGTAGTTTTATTAAGTTATTACTTAAGTCCTTTAGTATTATTTTTACTATTTATTTTATCTTTTATTTTCTAGTCCTTAATTTCTTAAGCTAAGTTCTAAAAAACTTTTCCTCTAGAGATAAATAAGGATCTAGAGGTAAGCAATTTAATAGAGGTATAAGAAAATATTTTATACTATTTAGTAGGTATTAATAGTTAACTTACTAAATAGAAATAATTAAAGTATTATAATTAGCTATCTAATAGTAAAGTCTACTAATAGAAGTTAGGGATTAATACTAATAAATAGTATTATAATATTATAGGTTTAGTTTATAAATTATAAGCTGTATTATAAATTAATAATTAAAAGCTAAAATAATCAGTCTTAGACTTAATAAGTTATTTATAGTAAAAGTAAGCTGAAAATATTCTAAGAATAAATATAAAGTTAATTACTAAAAAGCTATAGAAATCTAACTATAAGCTAAGTTTAAGTTATACTATATATAAGTCCTAAATAGTACTTTTTATCTAACTATAAGTAATCACTTAGGTATATAAAGTAATTATAATTAATAAGTAAAGCTAACTAATTACTAAGCGCTTTCTAATATATTCTACTAATTACTTCTTATCTTATTATTATATAACTTATACTATAATTCTTCTATTTCTAAGTGAGTTCTTATTATTCCTATAATCTTATAGTATAAATATCCTATCACAGCTGCCTAACGCCTAAGTAGGTTGTTCAGCTGTTATCCTTATTTACAGGTTATAACACCTAAGTTTAGGTTTTATTATTTTTTACTTTACTCCTTTTATTATTTATAGAAGTAGTTATTAATCTTAATAGTAAGTTTAGTATACTAGAGGAAATCTTTAAGTTAGTTAATTTTAATAATTTTATTTTTAACTTTATCCTTAAGTTCTTAATAAAATATAAAGATTTTAGTTTCTTTAGTTAAGTTAAGTTAGATACTAAGTTATCTGAAGCTAGCAGAGTAGTCTTTAGTAGACTTAGTCTATTAGAGCTAGGTAAAGTTATACTTAACTTATTATTTCTTATTAGGGTCCTAGAAGAGTAACCTAAATATATCCTTAAATCCTTAGAAGTTAGTATAAATATTATAAGTTTCTATAGAGTATTTATTAAGGGTCTTATATTTTAAGTATTCTTTCTAGATTAGTTTAAACTACTTAAAGGTTTTTCCTTAGAGATAGGTAGCTATATATACTACTTTCTCTATTTCGTTAGTAAAGTCCCTATAGTAGAAGTTTTAGTAGTTCTTAACTTAGATTAAGAATTTTTTAAAGGTTCTAGAGGTACTATTATAAGTAATAGGTATACTAAACTTAAGCTTCTATTATTTTCTAGTAGGAGTTATTATAATATTAGTAGTAGCTTAGAAAATATTAAGTTTATTCTAGAGTTCTTAGATTTTCTTAAAGTTAATATCTTCCTTAATATTTTTGTTAAGCTTTTAGTAAGCTACTATAGTATTCTAGAGTTACTTATTAAGGTTCTATATAACTTATTAGTTTTTATTAATAATTTCCTATATACTTTTAGTTTTATTCTCTTATTTCTAAATAATCCTCTTAAGTTTATTATATCTTTTCTTAGTAAAAAATCCTTCCTTATTAGAGTTATAATAGAGGTCTAATATATTAAAATCCTTAATATAAATAAGTTTCTAAGCTAAATTCTAAAGTTACTAATATAAGGAACTAAAAGATCTAGAAGTAAGTAACTTAGTAGAGTTATAAAAAGATATTATACTAATATTACTAATTAGTAATATTAATAGTTAACTTATTAAATAGAAGTAATTAAAGTATTATAGTTAGCTATTTAATAGTAAGATCTGCTAATAGAAGTTAAAGATTAATACTAGTAAATAATATTATTATATTATAAGTTTAGTTTATAAGTTATTAGCTATATTATAGATTAATAATTAGAAGCTAAGGTAATTAGTTTTAAACTTAATAAGTATTTATAGTAAAAGTAAACTAAAAGTATCTTAAGAATAAATATAAAAATATTTATAAGTTAATTACTAAAGAGCTATAGAAGTTTAATCCTAAACTAAACTTAGATTATACTATATATAAGTCTAAATAATATTTTTTATCTAGTTACTATTCTTATTCTTAATAAGGCTTACTCTTTAATTATATAGAACCTATATATACTAAGGGCAGCTTCTGTATTCTTAGTATATAGATCTAATCTCTTATCTTATTATTATATAACTTATACTATAGTTCTTCTATTTCTAAATAAGTCCCTGTTATTCCTGTAATCCTACAGTATAAATATCCTATTATAGCTACCCGACGCCTAAGTGGGTTATTCAGCTGTTATCCTTGTTTACGGGTCGTAACACAAAAGTAGACACTCACAAATGCTGCTGGCTGTGACGGGAACGTACAGAGAAAAGCTGCACCAGCAGGTCAGTATTAATAACAGACATTCTTGAAAACGCAGATCTTACCACAGCATGATGATAATCAAGGACGACCAAATGACCGACGCCATGTTGATAGGCTTGCCAAACCTACCAAGGCTGAACTCGCGGTTGACGGGCAAGCAATCGCGCCCACTCACCAGAAGCTGTCACCCCAGTGTCAATACCATGGAAAGCCAAGTGGATCCTTCGCACTGGATTACATACCATTATCACGGGAATGAGATATCCAATCTGGATAGCCACACCGCCAAGGCTAACGATTGCTTCGAAAGCGTGGTCACTCCCAAATACTACCAGTCCTGCGGACATGTCAGCTAGTCGCATATTGTCAAGAGAACTAAGTATACCTATCGTCATTTCCGCCCCCACAATGAAGAAAATGGCATTAATTGGGGTCCGGAAACTGGAGTTAATCCGGAACAAAGCGGTGGAAAATGGCAGGGCATGGTCCCTGGCTAGTCCCCAAGCCAGTCGCGACGCAGCGTTGTTGATGCCCACTATGATCAAGAAGCTGTGAAGCGAAATTATTGTCAGCGACTCAGCAGACGCATTGGTATTAATGATATCGATCACAGATGATGACTCACTTGAGTGATACAATTGTCACGGTTATGAAGGCTATGCCCCCGGCTGTGGACTTGAGGGTATCGATTATCCAAGGTATCCAGGGCAGACTAAGACAATCGTAAGCCATCATCACCACCTAAAAGCCATTGTTTTTAGGCGCTCATCTGATACTTACTCTGCACGAAGATACTCCTGCCAGTTTCCAGGGGCAAATGCAATTAGAAGAGCACTCAGAAGCGAAGTGATTCCACTGAAGATCATGAACCAGATCATTGCTCTCTGTAGAAAGTAAATTAGTCACTGCAGCCAATATGACATGTTTCTGAAAAGATGCCATCTTACTGGTGCGTTTCTTTCGGCATCCTTTATCTCTTCAACAATATGCAAAATGCCATCAGTACCATAAAGCGCATATGATGGTGCGTAAAAGCTCATGATTCCTACCCAGCCGACGTGGGTGTATCCAGAGTTGTTCATGAACTCAGTGAACGCAAAGTGGGCTGACGCCTTCGGGGCCATGACGAGGAATGAGATACCCCATGCAATACCTCCACCCAACGTGATCGTGGCACCCACGGCTGATACCAGGGGGAGATGTCTCTGGGAAAGACAGAATGCCACAGAGACGATGATGAACCCGGCATAGAGCAGCCACACTGCCCATGGCTGTTGGACGGATCAGATCACACGCACTACTTGTCTCATGGTTTTCGCTCTCACCTGTAATTGGAAGTCCGGATGTGTGAGCTGAACAAGTCCACCAACAACAAGAGCGCTATTCATGGAACATCCAGCTGAAGTTGCAATTTCGCCGAGAAGCACAACCCAGCCAATGAGATATGAAAGCAAGCGACGAATTCTAATTTCATTAGCCGGAAGCCTTTCTCGAGACACGAGCCCGACACATACCGTCGAGGTGCTAATGCTTTGGTGGACGCTCTAGCCTCAAGTCAGAGTGGTAATTGAAGTCGAAGAAGTTAGAAGGATCACATACTGTTGGCCGCCAGCGTAGGGGTAGACTGAGCAGAGTTCTGCGAGCGAACTCATCATAAGGCACTGGCCAATGGTGACAATGATCCTGAAAACCATCAGAACGAAACGTCTCAACAGGTCGAGAATATGTATTTACGTTGAGTAAATCAACATCATCGGCCCACCAACGTCAAATATGGTACCGTATAGAACAATGTTACATGTCCAACTCGCCATCATCAAGACCTGGTAGGCTGACGCTTGAGGACCGCCGATGATGTCAGTTGATGTATTGATAGTGAGGAGAGATGAAGCCGGAGCAGTAGGGAAATGGTCTCACCAGTCCAGAAGCTGTATATCCTGGGCAGCGAGTTTCGTTCGAAAGATTGGTCAACGACTTGGCCCTCCTCCTCGTCGTATGAACCGTGAGGTATTGTGCCTGGATCATTCTTGGTATCGTCGCTGGGTACTGTAGCCATCCTTACTTCACGCGTGCCGAAATCAGACAAACGAATACGCAGCTCTCTGTATGAAACTGAAAGCAAGCCGCAGTAGGACCTTGAGAGAAATTCACGGGTGCCATTCAATAAATACTTCGTAAATCTGAGATAGCTCCCACCAGACCCTTTCTTGGATTAGCTCAGAAAGCGAGAGGTATCTGATCTTCTCGCATTGGTCAGTTTGATGGTATGTTATCTTTGGCTGTAGTGGTGTTTACGCACTGTGTCGTGAACCTTACCTTTGGGGATCTCAAACTTGCCAACCGCTCCGGTCTTATCTGCATCTTCGCTGTTAGCACAGCTGTACGTTTGACCATATGCGGGGTGCCAACGTTGTGATAGACGAGAATTGGAGCTAATTATTGGTCTCATCTGGCCTTCCCATTTAGGTAATTTCATACGGCGCAATGACCCCGCGAATGATTGCTGGAGGATTATCAATGGGGCTTAGCTTTTCTCGCATGACACGCGCGAAATGGTAAATGGGACTGTAGCTAAAGGTATTGCCGGTCTTCAAAACTTGAACATGGAAACTCATCCAACCCAAAATGAAGGTTTATGAGAACCTCTGAACATTCACTTGCAGCAGAGAAACCTTTCTTTCCGGACAGACGACCCAGCAGACGGAACCCAACTGGGCTTGAAAGTGGCTAAGCCTCTAAAGCACAATGTCGACTCGTGAAGGATTTTCCTTCCGCCCTAAAGACGGTACACTGAAGTCTGGATTGAAATGTTCAGCTGTCGTCTCCCCTCGCACAAACATCCCATCCCCGGTGTGGGATGTTTTTGATGTGATTATCATTGGTGCTGGCTACGCCGGGCTCACTGCTTGCAGAGACCTTTGCCTTTCTGGTGAGTCTAGGATTCAGTCCAGCCGCAGCATATGGGAGCAATGGCTAATGTTACTCGCAGGCTACAAGGTACTGTTGCTTGAAGCTCGCGATCGAATAGGCGGACGGACTTATACTGCGGAGGTGGATGGGCATCTGTATGAAATGGGCGGCACGTGGATCCACTGGAATCAACCACACTTATATCGAGAGATGAGCCGGTATGGGACACTTGAGATGGTTGATAGCAACAACAGCGGTGGAGCTGGCTGCAACTACTTCACTACCGCCTCTGGCAAAACTGTCTCGACTGTTTCGCACGAGGATGCGGTATGGACAATCATATACTTTCCTCGGGCAATTGTGGCATGGCAATCGCTGACGAATACATCTGCGGGCGTAGGATCGCGCTATTCACAAAGCATTCGAGCTACTATGCGATGTGGATGGGAAAGCGGGTAGGGTTGTCATCCCGTACCCCCACAATCCTCTCTTCAACCCGGCTGCCAAAAAGTGGGAAAGGATGTCGGTCGCAGAGCGGTTGGATGAGATCAACGGAAAGCTGAGCTCGACCGAAATGTCGATCCTCCAAGCCTACATCGCAGCAATCACAGGTAACGATATGCAAAGCTCGGGTTTCTTCGACGTCCTACGGTGGTGGGCTCTCTGCGGTTACTCTGCGGCCGGAATTTACGAAGGAACCGAGGGCTTTAAGATCGCTATGGGCCAGTCCAACTTCGCTAGACAATTTTTCGAAGAGGCTTTGTCAACGGGGAATCTTAGATATGCTTTCGAAACCCACGTCGATCGTGTCCAAAACCAAGACGATCGTGTTTTGCTTCGAAGCAAGACAGGCCAGACCTGGGCTGGCAAAAAGCTGATTTGCACAGTGCCTCTAAACATCCTTCGCGAAGTCCACTTCGAGCCTCCTCTTTGTGCGGGCAAAATTGCCGCATCCCGCCGGGGGCACATCAACTTTGCGGCAAAAGTACATATGGAGACTGAAGGTGAGAATTTGCGCACTTGGGCATGTGCATCATGGCCAGCTCGTCGGATTTTCAGTTGCCGAGGAGACGGGATCACTCCAGGAGGAAACACGCACTTGGTGTTCTTCGGGTCTAACAGGGACTTTTCCAACCCGAAAGACGATGTTTGCGACTTCCTCTCAGACGCCCAGAGAGTTCAAGAAATGGAAGTCAAGCATGTGGTATGTCCTCGGTTCGCAAATATTTGCCTTGAAGAACTAAGAAGGACTCTTACTAATCTCGACATAGGTTTGGCACAACTGGCTTGCTGACCCGTTATCACGAGGGACGTGGTGCAATTTTCCACCAGACTACAGTTTCAAGCACCTCGAAGATCTCCGAAAATACCAAGGCAATGTACTATTTGCTAGTGGGGACTGGGCCTTGGGATGGCGGGGATTCATTGATGGCGCTATCGAGGAGGGTACCAGAGCTGCCAAAGGAATTATGGAGAATTTACGGCCGGAAAAGCCAATTTCATCAGCTCTTTGAAAGGACTCTCTCTGTACTATCAGGGGCTTTAAGGAGTACGAGGAAGGTTTCCCTTCCCATGGCTCTATCAATCGTAGAAATTCCCTAAGAGTATGATGGTTTATGTCATGGAGCAATTGAGCTCAGATTGATCACATGACGAATACTCTAGCTTGTGGTAGTAATGAGATCCATCTATCGCCCAGTGCCCTTCTTTTCCAGACTCGTTCAAGTTGATCCATGCCTTTGCGAAGATTCTCAAAGCCGCTGCGTTCGTAGAAGGATGCAAATACCTGCCGAAAGAATGACTTATGTTCCTCCAGAACACTGTCTGAAGCAGCCACGAAGGTGGCCCAGATGAGAACTTGTTTGCCGGGTGAGCCAGTAGGGAAAGATTCAAACGTTTCCTTGAATCGCTGAACCCGGCAGATAGACTCGGCGAACCGCGGAAAGCTGTCGCCAACGGAAACTACTGATAGTATATCACGACGCGCTTGATCGAGATATATGTCATAGGATTGCTGAATGAGACTCATGACCAACGCGGTAATCGGATAATGCTCTGGCTGGTGCCGAGAGCAGTGCTTGATGCATTCAAACGCCTGGGTGATGTTCTGGCGAGTACTCAGTGTCGTGATACCCCACTGCTCGTTGATCAACGGTGCAGCATAGACCCGCATTCTAGAAGTGGACAAATTAGCCGTGATCAAAAATGTAAATCCCTGGAGGCCTGCCGGCGCGGGGTAACTGTTGCGACGAAAAAGGCGGGATCTCTCCAGTGGCGAAAATCCACAAACGCTTACTTGTGAACTTGGCGGACGATGAAACGTGACAGCTCATCTTCGCCTAGGCTGTCTTCCCCCCCGATGGCTTCAAGTGCGGACTCAAGTAAGCGGAATAGTAGTGGAAAGTCATCTGAACCTGTGACCATGACTGCTACCAGAAGAACTAGAATAGTTAGTAAGATGGAAAGTCTAGCAGTGAGGTCGCTTTGTCCAAGGTCTCGACGTTGCAGGTCTGCGATCGTGCGGGCGTACAGCTGAGATGCTGTAGGGTTGGCAGTTGTGGATAGCTGGCATGACAGGCCTGGTAGTGCCGGAAGGGAATCCTCATGGAAAGCCAGTTTCTTCGGTTGAGATAAGTGTCGTCCGTATCGATGGAAAGAAGCGACTGTCAACACTGAGTTGAGTACCAATCGATCTAGATGAGCAACGGGCAGGACGAGATGTCTCCACCCGTTGTGCAAGCCATCTATCGCCACCATTTCTCCGGCGATATGATCGGAGACTAAGAAGACAGTCAACAAGCTGAGCACCTGAGAGACTGGCATGAAGAGATTTGGCACGAGACGTACAGTGACGGATAAGAGGTAGCGCCCACGATGAGACATTGACAGGTGACGGCTGAACCCGTAAGCAGTCATGTTCGTGTACTGTCTTTGCTGTTGTCAGGCCTCTCGATTGAGCGAACTCATGCGACCTCTGTAATTGCATGAGCGGCTTATTGTTTGATGCATCCTTCGTAGAATCGACGTCATCATCGTCAATAATTTCGCTGTGAGACAACGCCGGGATATCCGGATGATTCAGTCTTTGACCGTTGTCTTGTGGGACGTGATCCTCACTGCCAAGTTCCTCACGCAGCTTCGCGCTGTTTGGGCATGACTTTGACAACCGCTTTTGGGATGACGCCTTTCCTTGTCGTTTGGTATCTCGTCTAACCACTATTAGCAAGTAGAAACGGATTGCCGAAAGAAGTATTTCGTTTAACGCACGTCTCGAAGACTTCCTGGATCGTCTTGCCTACCCAGAAACCCCGGCTAGCAACGCCATCGCTGAAGCGGTGTCGAATGCCGAGCCCGCTGCACTTGAGACCTCTGGACAGGCATTTCTCACATTCTGGCTCCGTACGATCGCAGCTTATCCTTCGTTTCGAGCACTCAAAGCAGCCTATCGTCAAAGTCTGGGATCAGCTTAAAGCTGAGACGATTGGGTCATACGGGGTGGGAAACTGAACCTCTTGCTTTGGGCCGGTAGGGACGTGGCTTTGGGGGCATGATCTTGCAGGTGACTACCCAAAGCGCCCCTTGTAAAATACCATGATGCACTGGAGACGAGCACTCAGGCAGAGAATAGAAGCTTAAATGAGACCAAAAAGTACTCCGTTGACAACTTTTATCTCCGATACGACTAGTGTCGCCGTGATCGGTGCCCCGCCACCGAGTGGAGAGATAACCAACGCTATGCCAGATTCGAAAGGTTAAATGAGACCACCGGTTTACCGGCCGTCCGGATGACCTGCCGGTAGATTTACCCCGCATCGGCCCACTATCCGGCCATGGACCGATAATAAGAGATCAGAAACCATTTTGGCAGAGAGCTTTTCAAGCATCGAGAGAACATTTAGAATGCGTCCACAGTTTACGTCTGTCATGCCCAGAGCGGTAAGTCAAGAGAGAACACTAGCATGAACTCTGGAATCACGATAAAATATCAGCCTTGAATTGAGGACTCGGAAAATGGCAAGTTGAAGTCTTCCTCGAGGCCAGCGCGGGTTGCTCAATCTCTCATCTATCTACTTTATTGAACGACCGAGATGAGACCATTTAATGGACTGAACATTTACTGTCTGTTCACTGAAAGTTAGACATACCAAATCTCTTCAATATATCAAGTTCTTTGGAAGGTGTTCTGCATGAGGCTTCCATCCCGGGGCTCCTGTGGCCAACTCAGCTGAATATCTAGGTTGTGACTTCGGCGAAGTTGGACTCTTCATCGCACATGAGTACGTATTCGTGGTTCAGAATCTTGGGGTTCGGCCAGGACGACACGGCATTTATTGGATCGCTAGATAACTTTCCTGGAAGAACTCATCCCTGGGTCTGCGGTTGTTAAGATGGGATTGGCGTGGCCAAGGTAGTGTAGATTAACGGCAAACTTAGAAGAGCATCATGTCCATCCATTGCCTGTGAAGTTCTAGGTGTACCGAGACTATCGGGTCTACATCAGTACCGAAGCATGGCGTTTCCAATGATCTATCAGCGGGAAAAACTGCAATCATAGTTTGGTCTCTACATTGCTCCCTCCAACTCCGGTATAAATCGGCCCCGTTACATACTCCGAGTTAATTGCACAGACTGCTTTGCTTTTGACAGTTTGATATTCCCAACGAGACACCCAACTTACGTTCTGCCTTTTCGACCCTCCACTTAGTATTCCGGAAGCTCACATTGATACCCGATCCAGCCCCTATTTGAGCAACATTCGTTTGGCTTCGATGCACTTGCATTGTGGCTGTTCCAGATTCATTGCTTTCGTATCCTTTTTGCTTCCCATGTTTTCTTTTCATTTGGTTTCCATTCATTCATCAAGGTCAAAGGCTCATCGTTTACAAGGATACATACTACCATCAACACAACGGAGCTACCCTTTCAGCCTGCACTTCTGGATGATTTTGAAGCGTCCACTCGAGAGGTTTCGCCTCAGCGTCCTGGTCTCCCACGTACTGTCGAGACAGTACCAACGTAGCTGTGACCGCAGCTTCAGCCCATGCGGGTCCACGGCAGTCTCGGGGAAGGTGCTTCTTGTGTCAAAGGCAGGCAGGTGTCGACGGCAGTGGCCTTCCTTTCCTGCCCTCGACGCGTTCTAGTTCTTTCCAGACCTTGAAGCTTCCACTCGACACGATCCTCCTTCCTCCACCATCCGCGGTTGTGAAACCACTTTCCTGGGAATCGAGGGAATTCGAGGATCAAGACGTCGACTCCGGAGTTTCCTGCCTTGCTTTCAGCCACGGTGTCTGCAGTCTGACTTCCAGACTCAACGCGCCTTCGTCACTTATCCAGAATATTCCGGCAGTTGCTGAGGCTGTCTTGCGTCGAAAAATCAACAAAACCTTCCTCGAGACCCCTCCCCGCATTCACAAAGATGGATTTCTCGTCGCCCCCCAGCACCGGCGATCCTGCCCGGGAGAACATCGCGCAATGCCCAACCAGCGACCTGCAGCTTCCTCACCTTGGCACCTGTCCCCAGCAGATCCCGGGCTTGGGACTTATCGAGCGCAGAGAGCCAGAGGTCATCCACTATGACCATGCGCAGCGCACCTTCCGACGCGAAGGTGACCCTGGTAGGACCTCTCTTCATCCCTCCCGTCTTGCACTCCTCCCACTCGCCACCCCTGTCCTGTTGGTTGGTGTTGCTGACCCCGAGCCCAGAGACAGACTATGTCTTCCACAACTCGAGCGTCCACCGAGACGAGAAGTCCGAAGTTGAGATTACGCTGATCAAGGCCCGCGAGCACAACCCGAACGAGGCGTCTGCCTCGTACTGCGACGCTGCTGCCGCGAAGGATCCCCGCAAGCGAGTCCTGTTCGATTTCATGTCTCGAACCCCCAGCTCTGCCGCTTTCGACAAGTACGAGGAAAAGCTGCTGAAACGTCCCTGCCCTTCCTTCGAAGACCCTCCCAGCACCATCGAAGATGTTCATCACACGGGAAGCCAGCAGCAAGCTGCCAACGCCGGGGGTGCGTACCCTCGTCGACCTTTCCAAGGAACGGACTTCAACCTTTCCAACCAAGCTGCGCAGTCTGATGCAGCCCAGCCCGTTTCCAGACCCCACGTCCAGGCTACTCAAGCTCAGGTCACCCAGCTTACTGGAATCGCTGGTAGAATCGCCACCGTCTGCGAACACCTGCGTCACTCTGACAACCAGCTGTCGGATGCCTACGATCGCATGAGTGAGACCGACCTTGCAATCGAGGAGCTTCGCATTGATATTCAACGATCTTGGGATAAGATCCAGTCCAAGGCATGCGATCCTCGCGATCGCGAGGGTCGGGACGCTTCCGATGCAACCACTTCACCCAGCAATGATAGCTTTGCCGATATTGAAGCCAAGCTCAAGGACCTTACCCACCAGAAGCGCTTGATCGACATGGAGATCACTGACCGCGAATCCAAGAGACGCAGAATTGAGGAAGCGTTCTCTGCCTTTGTCCCTCCCAAGGGATGCCCTGGCCTGGAGAGATTGGAGGAGACTGCCGATGAATACGTCCCGTCTGTCTCGAGTTTGTAAGATGGCCGATAAGAAGAATTGTCTTGGCGTTTGAAGAGAATTTGAGGTGGATGTGTTCGCGGGATTGGCTCGGTTTGATCAATGTACAGTACTCTCGGCATCTCATGGTGTCCTTTCGCGAAATAAACTCCAGTCAGATAGACTCTGCGCAGCTGCAACCCGCCAATGCGGTGTCCCCTTCCATTAACACCCAGGCTCAAACCAAAGAACCCCAGCTTGAATGTCAAAGTCATCCACAGCATGCACAACTGTGCAGTAGACGAAAGCCACGAGTCTGCAGGAGCTGTTGCTCTTGACATTGGGCCAATTGAGGCTGTATCCAGTGTGTTCCTACAAATTTGAGCCTGATGCATCCCGGTAGGTTTGTCCATTCACCACATTTCAATCACATCACCGACTTCCAACCTTACTTGAGCCAAGTAAACAAAGATCCCCCTTCAAGAGGGGCGTCTTCCCGATGGCAGCAGTGAGAAAGCTAACAGGTCCTTCCTCCTGCTTGTTTTGTTTTGATTCTTGGAAGGGGCTGTTCCTTCTCTCCATCAATTGCTGCCTCTTCAGCCCAAACCCACCAAATACGGATCCCCACGTCTTCCACACCGCGTCGACGGACCCTCTGTGAGCCCTGGAATCGAGACTTCAACCTCAATTTCGCACTACACTCATTTTTCATTTTTCTCTCCTTTGCAAACCCCTCTTTCTTTCTTGCCAGTCGGCCTTCCTTCTTTTTGGCTCGGATGTACTTCAATTACTAGGGACTGTCTGGTTCCACGCCGCCATCGCAGGCCGAATGCTCCAAAGTGAGAAACGGCAGCCGAATCACCAGGATGACCGGATCCAGCACCCCAGCAGAGATGGCAAAGGAGTCTGCCCTGTCCCCAGCGAACTATTTCGAGAATGCCTCGGAGCCTCTTGGAGACACTATGGTCGTTTTCTCTGACGAGATGAGACGTGATGAGTATGACGACTCATCCATGGATCACGATTCCAACGAGTTAGGTAGCACACATGATGCCAGTAAGACCATCGACTGACGCGTGGCATGAACAGATCCGATGATCATTTAATTCTCACTGCAGACGACAGTATCTCGTGGCGAGAAGAAGGTGGCTTGGAAACAGCCGAAATGCAAGACATCCTTGACGGGAACAATGTTTACTATGACGAAACATGCACTGCTAAAAAGGAGAACCCCAAAATCTTCCACGAGCAGGAGGCCTACGGCTTGAGATCAGATGATCCCATTTACCTCGAGGACGGGGACATCTCCCTTGAACATACCGACCACAACACACAGCATGTAGTTGAGCCCCTTCATCTGGACCTCGATGGCTCTGAATGCTCCGATCCGGGGGCTGCAACGGACAGATTGGAACAACAGCGCTACTGGCAATACCAGGAAGCGATTTACCAGCTGCAAGGGCCCAGAGAGCGCTTGACAGGTGACACTATCGAGTTGATGCAAGAACTCATCGCGGACTCTGCTCTTGGTCGATCTGAAGCTGCCAATGAGGTCCTACTCATGCACCCCCTATGGCTCAAAATTGATGGCGACTTGCCTTCCAGACTTCCCAAGACCGCTTTGAAGGCCAGACGAGTCTTCGCTGTCATCCACCACGACAATCCACTGCACTGGACCCTCGGTGAGATCGACCTCGCTGCCCATACCTTCCGACACTACGACCCGATGGGCGATGAGGAGATGATTTACAAAGTCTGTCAACGTGTCCTGACTTGGCTGGAAGAATTGACGGGCGATGCTTTCATGATGGAAGATCTGGTACGTCTCGACTCAAACTCGTGCGCTTTGGCATTGGTGCTTGTCGACTAACCCGCAATTCCCAGACCGATCCCCGCCAGCCTGATGCGACGAGCTGCGGTATCTACGTCCTTGATGCCTTGAGCTACCTAATCGAAGAAAATCCTCTCCCGGAAGAAGCCAATATGATGTACCTCCGGCAGAAGCTGCTGCAGCTGGCCACTGAGGGCTTTGACGAAGATTTTCCCGGCGAGACTGTCAACTCTCACGAAGACCAGTTGGACGACCCTGCTGGCTCATCCGCGTATATCGAATTGCTTTCGGATGACAACGACAAAGATGAGGGATCATCTTTGGATCTGATATGGGATGCCCAGACTCGGCCATTGAAGAGAGTCCTTGAGGAGACGGACGAGAATGACACGCACAGGGATGACGATCACTGCACTTGCTCCCAGTGCACAAAGCGAGCCAGAATTGATGGATGATGAAGACATTCAATCGAGGAGCGCAAACATGAGGTGGGAGGCATGGTTGGATCGCACCTGAGAGTATACTGTGATGATACGGAATGAGGGTGCCTGGGACTGGCGCACGGCCACTATGGACGCGTGAGGAACACGTATGTCTCCCAGAGACCAGGGCTGGGAAGGTCGTGTCAGGAAAACGGCATTCGCTTAGGTGTCACGAACCATTGAATGGTCAGGTAAGGTATGATGTTGGTTTACTTGCAGGCAGGATAAAGGGAGTGGATAAGGCATGTATTGATGACTCCGTACGCCTTGGCTTGATATTTGGCTGGCGACATCGCCGCGAATACTGTTACTTTTGACCATTTGGTGTGCTCCCTCGACTTGAGTCCTTTTCCTCCAAGTGGCTACTCGCCGAGCCTTCGGCCGTTCTGTCGACTGTGCTATTCAGGCTTGATATGCTTTCATCTTCGCCATTGTCTTGGGCCGATGGGGATGGCGAGTTGGCAATTGGATCTCGTCTAAGAATATGATGCTTGTGCCATGTATTGGCTTTTCCTGGTATTGCCAGAAATCGGGGTTTCAACTTTTGCAAGGCTATGAGCCAGTCAATATATTGACAATTCTTCGGAAACCCAAACACTGCATACCTCTTAAGTCCGTATTTGGTCCATAATACCGAGGCTCCATCACCGGTAGTTTCCTCACGTATATTGGAGGGCCGAGATACACTATGTGGTGACCTCCCGTTTGCGGCATCACGACGTGGGGTTGCCTTTTGACAAAGTGTTTATGGTGAGTCGTTACCCGCCTTGAAACTGATTGAGTTGCGTTTAGCTTGTCTGGAGCCATGAGAGCCAAGAAGGTTGAAAGTTTGTCAAAGTCTTGAACCAACAATAGAACGAAGCAAAACGGACAACGACGATTTAAATTGCTTCGGCCTACTGCGACACGCTGTCTTGATGGAAAGAACTTGTGTCTCCCAGCTCAGGATTACCAACCGAACAGCCCTATCAGATGACTACCCAACCCCGGTCAACCCCCATGTTTTAGCAGTTCGTGGGAAGGCGAGCGCAACCTCTCAGCCACCTAAATAGGCAAAACATGTCGTGGATCGCTGTCCAGTCGGGTCATACCCCCCGGTCTCTCCAGGCGAAGGATTCTCCGTGCTGATGTCAGCATCGTCGATGTGCCGAGGGACCTGCTTCCCTAATGCTAAAAGAGAGCGGGAAAAGGCTCTTTTGTGCTGAACTAGACCGATCCAGGGCGTCAAGACCATGTCAGATCCCGCCCTGACCTGCCGTCAGCGATCCCGTCAAAGGAAGCCTAGGATCTTGTGGAGGCGAAGGTTTTCTGGGACTTTAGAGTGCGAAGAATCGTTCGTCGCTTACGGCGCACCTGGCTGTGCCATGCGGCGGCAGCCGGATTACTCTTTCATGCCGAATCACATTTGAGGGATGAGTGACCAAAGTGCAAGACAAGGTTGCGCGATTGTGTCACTGCCTGGAATGTCTCAACACCTTACTCAAAGTGGAGTTCTTAATTCGGATTTCGGTGAAGGGTGGTCATCTCGTCGTCCGCAAGGACGCCTGTCAGGTTTAGTAGGATGTAGTGTCTAGAGGCTCAGCCCAGAATTGGAGAATTCAAGGTTAAGTGGGCGAGAACGAGTCAACAATGCGGCTCTTGTCTAACCTGATGGTTGATATTTCCGAACTCCTTGTGGTGCCTCCTTCAGTCTAGAGGTTTCACCGCCACGGTCCATCACCGCATCAATTCGGCGAAGGAAATGTGAATTACGGGCAAACGCAGCCATACATCTACGCAAATTAGTTTGGGCGTATTTCGAAAAATACCGTAAGCGCATTAGGCTGTTGAACCGCCGCGTGCTTTTCCAAATGATAGCAGCTCGAAACCTCTGAGGCCGTCAACATTTCACTTGGTCAACGATCTAGGGATGCGAAAGAATACTTTCAACATCGCATATATGTCATTCTTCGCCCAGAGTTGTTTCTTCTCAGAATATTTCACTGTGATACTAAGCAAGCAATCGCCATATTCCTAAACGTTTGGTCACCGGTTCCTCACGTCACGAAACAAGAATGAATGATGACTAAAAATGTGAAGTTTTCTGCCTTTTGTCGTGCAAATGACCAACCAAAAGCTTGCAGAAGTAAACCAAACTCATCGGCAAGCCAGACAGCCCCAGACACAGGTACTGAAGCATGTCTTTCCTCCACGCGGTTGAGATTTCGCACAACTTGAGTGATTCGCACCAAGCAAAAGTGCGTCGGAACAGCACCATACCCAGGGTACAATCTCGAAAGCTGCGTTTTCTAGTGCATATTGAGGATGCGATGTCATCCGTTGACTAAATCTTGAAAACACCCGGGAAGTTTTGTCTTCCGGATGACCATCACCCTTCAATAGCTCTAGAAACGACCTCGCAAACGTTTTTCCGCTGGTGGGTTGATAAAGCAATTTGTTGACGCCATTGTTTGGTCCAAACAGCCCCGCAAGCGTTGCAAAAGCCCGGCTTGATGCTGACATTTAACGTGGGCCTGCCACGTTGGATGCTGCATGCGCATGCACAATCATGTCACATCCTGTCCCCTTTTGGAAAATGCAAGGTCTGGACACCAACAGGTCTTATCACGTTTTCCTCGGCCAGAAAGTCGGATGGCAGTCACGGAGATGCATTGATGCTGATAGACCGGCGGGATTGGTGGTCTTCTGTGTCAGTTGGCAGAAGAACATGGATTCTGGAATCCGATAGATGACTGAAGGGTAGCCACATAAGTAACTAGCGACGTCCACGAAACAGAACGTTAAAGCTCCAAGAATATCAGGTCATATTCCTAGTGGAGATCAAGTACAGCCCGCACAGTCATCTCCATTCTAATTTCTGCTCTTCAGTTACCACAATGGAGACATCTACAGTACGACACTTCGCCGACCCCAAAATGACGGCCACCGAAGTTCGACGTCTCATCAATGCCGGTGAAGAAACACTTGAAAGATATGTAAGCTCGCTTCTTGAGAGATACCGAGAACGCGACAGAGACATCAGAGCTTGGGCACACATCGAGCCTAACAGGGCCCTTCAACAAGCTCGATTCCTGGACCGAGTACCGCTGGAACAAAGAGGACCACTCCATGGATTCGTCGTTGGTGTCAAAGACGCCATCTTAACAGAGGGTAAGATCGATCCTTGGTCATTAGAAAAAGACCGCGTATTCACCGCGTGGCACACAGATTTTCCTACGCGTCATGGATCACCGATCCATGCCAACGATGCCCCTCTCTGCGATGCAGCGTCAGTCGCTGTACTGAGACGGAATGGGGCGCTGATTCTAGGTAAGTGACAATGATATGTTCAAGTGAGCACAGGCTGACAACCCCCACAGGAAAAACAACTACCACGGAATTCACAGCAACCTTCGAGGGGCCAGGCACGAGAAACCCACGCGACACTTCGAGGACACCCGGTGGCTCCTCCTCCGGCTCTGCCGCCGCCGTTGCAGATATGCAAGTCCCGATTGCTCTTTGCACTCAGACGGTTGGAAGCACTATCAGACCAGCATCATTCACAGGGGTCTACGCCTTCAAACCAACATGGAACGCAATCTCACCTGAAGGCCAAAAGTTGTCGTCATCAACGCTGGACACCTTTGCCGTCATGGCGCGCAGTGTTGCTGATCTTCAACAAGTAGGCAAAGTACTTGGACTTCGAGATGATCAACCTCCTCGGCAAATACCGTTGAATGAGGCAACCTTTGCTTTTGTGAAGTCACCGGTATGGCAAAGTGCCGGGCCCGGAACCGTTGCGGCTCTGCAACGAGCCTCCAAGATTCTCATAAACGCCGGCGCGCATGTTGTTGAAGTCACGTTACCTCCTGAATTCGACGATATACTCTCTCTGCAAAACGAGATACTAGAGGCCGAAATTGGTGTGGCTTTCCACAAAGAATACAGCACCTCTCGAGACCAGATCAGTGACTATCTAGCAAGCATTGCGCAGACTGCCCATACAGGGTCAAAGAAAGCCTACGTGAGAGCTCTGGACAAGATCGCGGCGCTGAGACCAAAGATAGACGAGATCGCTGACCGCTACACGGCGATTGTCACGCCCAGTGCTATTGACGTGGCACCCAAAGGGACAGGGACCGGTAGCTCCGACTTCAACGCCATGTGGACGGTAATCCTGACTCCTTCTCGTCGAATTCTTTGCACTAATTGATATGTACAGGCCCTTCATACGCCCGTGATCAATGTTCCCGGATTCAAGGGTGAGGATGACATGCCTGTGGGACTATCTCTTGTCACATCGAGGTTTCGTGACGAGCATCTACTCCAAATTGCGCGGCAAGTAGGTGGCCTCTTTGTTGCTAAGGGCGGAGACATTTGAGTTACTCATGTTGCCTATCCATCGGTTGCACAGAATATATGTCAGCAGTGAAGGACAAATTCAGCTCTAGCACAAGATTTGCTAGTTTGATGTGGCAATCAAAGGACTATGGGGGGTAGACGTGTTTATGAAACCGTACGAGGACATTCTCATGTCCCATTTGAGGATCTGACAGGAACGTACTCATATACTCATGCCCCTGTTGTCAGACATTCCAACCAAGTCGCGTGTTGTGTGGTGCTGATAATAAAGTGTGCAATGCGTCGGCATCGACCTGGATTTCCCAAAGTCGATTAGAGTTTGTGCAGTAGAACCTTGTCTTATGAATTCGGCCTCTTTCACCGACCACGGCGATCACGGCGAGGAAATCGGGTTTCTGATACGGCCCGAGACACAGCAACCCCTCCCCGAGAGAAACCCAGTTCATGGCCGAGATTCCGGGTCAATCCAACCGCTAGGAGTGATTATTTACTTAAACTTCGCATAAGTCAGTTTCCTGAGACGAAAGCTCTAAAGATTACGTTCAACCTTCTCTTGCTGGTCGCCGAGCTTCACTTGTCCAATAACACAAAAATGCCTGCTATTGATCCCACTAATCGTGCCGTTTGGCTGTCTTCCTTTTTGGAACCCCTCTCCTTCGTGGAGCTTCCTGTGCCAATTGCGGAAATAGGAACAGCAGTGGTCAAGATTCTAGCCACTGGCGTTGCCCCCTACACTCATCTGATCCATTCAGGCAAAATACCTGCTCTGAACCTGACGCCTCCGCTCGTTCCAAATCCCTCCGGAGTAGGACGCATTCATGACGTTGGTCCGGACGCCGTTCGTCTCAAGAAGGGCGATCTCGTGTTCATTGACGGTTTGATAAGGGCTCGAGACGACGAGAATGTCGCCTTCATGCCCGGTCATATGACTGGAGGTCACCCAGGCGCCCAGAAGCTCATGAGAGGGGTTTGGCGCGACGGGTCCTGGCAACAGTATCAAAAGGTTCCACTGGAAATCTGCTTTCCTCTTGATGAGAAGCGTCTCTGTGGCGACTTGGGCTATAACGCAGGTGTCCTCCACACGATTGCGCACTATGCCGTTGCTGCCGGCGCTTTACTAGAAGCCGCTCGAGTCAAGACTGCAGAGGTCGTCGTTGTCGGACCCTCTAGCGGTTCATTCGGTGGTTCAGCGGTTGAGATTGCTCTCGCTGTTGGTGCTGAGGTCCTCGCACTGGGGCGGAGTGAGGGCAAACTGGCAGCGATGCGCGAAAAGCTCGCAAACCCTCGCCTGAAAACCGTCGTTATGACCGGAGACGATGAAGTTGACGCCCGGGCCATACTGAAGGCCACGCCGAACAACGCAGGCGTCGATGTTTTCAACGACTGGACTCCAGGGGAGTTGACAACACCGCCATACCTTGCCGCTGCGGTCTTGGCCATGAAGCAGAGTGGAAGGATAGTACTGAGTGGAGGAGCGGGAGACAAATGCCGCCTGCCATACGGGTTGCTTATGATGAAAAACCTCCGAGTGATCGGCAAATGGATGTATGAGCGTCAAACTCTTGACCAGGTTATCAGTATGATCAGTCAGGAGCAGTTGAGAATTGGCCTGGAAAGTGGAACAGAGATCACGACTTTCGGTTTGGATAGGCACGAGGATGCTGTGGAGCATGCACGCAAACATGGGGGATGGCGGAATTACACCGTTATTGAGCCCAATCGTGATAGCATGACCGACTTAGCGTAACCAGTCGAAACCGTTTCCCTTCATTTTCAACGACGAGCGTCTATATCGAATACATTATTCAAGATCGGCTATGATTCAGGTCGTTCCATCCGCAAGTCAAGACAGATGGTGGGCTCGGTGTATCGGTTCCTATTCAGGCTAGCCATGATGGCTTGCTCAGCGACACCGGCAACGGCCCGAGCCTCTGTCCGTGATTGCTTGTGAGAAATAACCTGGACACCCTATCAAAATCGAATAGGCTCTCAGGTCTCGGCATGAGCAATTGATTCGTCAAAAGGTGTGTTGCTAGCCCTGCATCCGCAGAAGCCGTGAGATGATGAGCTGAAGGCGCATTAGAGGCGTAGGCTCGGCGCGCTGCCCGCCAAAACTCAATTCGCTCCGTTTGCATGCGCCCTCATGCAGCATTCATCACCCACATTTTGAGCATGGCGCAAGGGTTTTTGGGGTCCTCTGCAAGACGTCCGCGGGCGCACATCCGGCGGGATTTCACTGGCGTTCCCAATCCTGGCGGCACTGGGGGCTGCGTCTTGCATTACTATCCTGGGCGTCTTGCAGCGCTATTGTCACTTGGCTGCCGTCGCCAAGAAAACGCCGGCAGCTTTGCGGCCTCTTCATCGTTCTCTTTCACACCGGTCTCCGAATGAGGAGAATGCCATGCATGTTGCACGTCAGCAACCCACAGCATCGAAGCTTTATTGACAACACTAGATCTTGCGATCATTGCGCGCCATCGTCCGATTCGACTCCTCTCAGGATCCGTTGGGCAGCGCTGCGTCCGTTTGCGAAGCTGGGCCTCGGGTCAGTGTTTGGAGCTGGCCGCTCAAAATGTCATTCAGGTGATGTCTATGGTCTGAGCCACAATGCCCATGAAAGTTGCCAAGAGCCAGTATGATTCCCGCGTCACTTATCACATCTATGCCAGACTTCACAAGACGTCCCCTTCCGGCTTCCAACTCGCAGCCCCCTGCCGGCCGACGCCGAAGGTGGGTTCGGCACCATCTGGTCACGGACTGCTCCACCGATGGTTCACCGTTGATGTTGCATCAAAGCGTGCACATTGGTCAACTCGTTTTCAATTCTCTACGCGTGATCCTCTACAGGAAGAAACTCTGCTCTCGTGGCTACAGGTCGCAAAGATTCACCGGAAGCAGACCTTGAACCTAGTCACATCCCACATCATTCACATCTCCAAAAATCGCCACGTTTGAGAAGTCTATAACTTCGTCTCCAAACGTAATCAACGACAAGTTGATGTGGGTTGCGCCTTCAGCCGGGACGGAGACTGGACCGACGACTGCAGTATCAGTCTCGTCTGTGGTTGACGTACAGTTCACAGTGCCATCGTTGACGTTTCCAAAGATGGATATGCCGGAGATGTCGATGACTTCGTCGGCGAAGGTCACAAGTGATATGGATATGGAGCTGATTTCAATGCTCGGTATTCCAAGATTGATAGGTCCAAGTAAAGAAAGTGAGGATGACTGTCGGGTGCTGACTGAGGTGCCCACGGCCAGAGAAGCCAGGAGTATGGGCAAAGCTTTGCGGAACTGGAGCGATTGCATGGTGAAATAGTGGCTTTTGATAATGGTACTGTCTCGCATAGAATTTGTTACGCCGTTGAAATCTATATAATAGGATGCGAGGCAGATTTGGGAAGGAGATGTTAACGCTGGTTTTATATCTTTTTCGAAGCCGCACTCATTGACCTGAGCATCGAAGTGAAGTACATTCCCAGCTTGTGTCGTGCCTGTTAAGCCTAGCTTTGCTCCCCGTGATAGATGAAAAGTATGGGAGACTAATCCCATTGTATCACAGCCATATTTGAGTCGTGCTTCTGCCAAGAGTCAATGCAACGGAGCAACTGCCTCCTGTGATCAAATTTACTCCCAGGGTCGTGATGGCTACGCCGCTTATGGAAGCTGAGTCAATATTATCACCATCAGATACTCAATTAGACTTCACTTATGCATTGTCAGAGAAGTTGTCATTATGATTCCTTACCTGGCGCAAGTCTCGTGATGTGCTGACCAGTCCTTGGCCGGAAACATGCAACGATGAGAGACCGAAACGGTGTTGATGTTTCCAGACAAGCCAAGAAATGGTTACGGCTCTCGACCTTCATTGGATAGCACCAATTGAGCGACGTGTGTATTACTTTATGCAACACTCGCACACATCTCATAATGAAACTGGACGTAGTGAGTGTTGTGCTCTTCCACCTGCTGGTAGCCGCAAGACTAGCCAATCGGCAGTGAATAATGCAGCATTGGCGGGGCAGCCCAGCTGTCATGTCGTGCAACCATCGCCATCTTGTCTCTCCCACGTGTGAAGGCAGCACAGCTTTGTTCAGATCTGAGAAGGACTACCAAACCCAGGGCCTTGGATCTAGAGGTTACACTGAACTGGCTTTGTGGCAATGCAATTGTTTTTGAGATCATCTTTCAATTTCACAACTGCAAAGTGTTCTTGACTTACCCATTCCATAGTTGGCTATTCGCTGTTGGTGGTAGCCTCTCGCCCATCTGCAGGTTTGCAACATGTATGCAAGCACCCGATGGACGAGCATCTTTCCCTCATTCAGTTTTTGAAGGTCGGGCTCAACCAAAACAACGGCCAGACTGACGCAGAGAATAAAAAAATCTTTCATGCAACTGCCTGTCCAGCAAAAGGGTCCATGCAGTGGGTGACAGAGATAAAGCTCTGCGATCCTCCACTCCGGGACGCCTTTCCAACCTCTCCCAGGTACACTTCTGACCTCATTTGCCCGTTTCTATCACCAACCCAACTTTTACAAGTAGGGCTTTGTGTTTTCGACTACTTCAATCAACCAAACCCTGATTTTGTGTCGGCCATCATCATGCTTCCACCCTCTGTCCGCAGCCAGTATGTCCGGTACAAGGAGAACACCACCTCCTTCGTCAACTGGCTTTTCGGACAAGCCAAGGAGGTCATGAAAGTTGGTGCCCTTCCTCCTATGTCGGCAGACCTCTCCACCCAGCATCTGCTTCCGATGGCCCAGGCCTGCAAAAATGCTTCCATCGCTATGCCTGCGATGCAACGCTCTTTCCTCCAACGAGCGGTCAGCCTTCGTCGGAAAGTCGGAGCACACTACGTTGCGGGTGGTTCGCCGGCTACCTGTGACGCCGATGACAGCCATCAATTCTTCACGGACTGTCTTCAACGCATTCTCGACCTCTTCCCGGCGCCGTCGCCTGGCGTACGTCCTGTTACCGACTCGGCACTCGTCCCTGACATGGACGAAAGCTTCATCAACCAGTTCAGCGTCCTCCATGTCGAGGGACACGATGACATCCACCCCGAGTCCCTTGCCGCTGAGTCTGCTGATGAGTGCCCCTCGCCTCCTCCACAGCAGAGGCCTGCTGCTCGCGTCAGCAACCAGCTGCTCGACCTGGTCGACGATCCCCGAATCGAACTCTACTGCTTGCTTCTCGAAATTCGCGACATCCGACGCTACGTCAAGAGTGTCTGGGCGGAATATGTCGCTGGCAAGGTCGATCTTGTCACCGCCAGCCTCGTCACAGAAGCAGCCTTCGAGTCGATGGGTATCATGGACGAGAACTTCTGCCAGCAGCACCGCCACCTGGACGGTATGCGCCAGATGATCGCTTGTATCACCAGTGGCTGGAAGTCGAACTGGCCCCCGCACCTTGTCGACATCCATTTGCTCAGAGAAGGATTCTTCATCGAGGCCAAGGATTCCGATGGCGAGCGCCACTTGCTTCGCCTCAACAACAGTCCCTTGATCGACGATTTGATGGACTTGACTCTCGCTCCGGAATACAACATGCTGCTCGACTTGGCCCGAGACGATGCCACCGAACCCTGCAGTAAGCGACGGCCCGCGACTGACCTCGACTACCAACGCGTCCGAGGGCTTGAGGCGGGTTCGATTTATCACGAACGGATCGGATACGTGTGGCGCCCGGATCGCTTGATGCGGTACATGTGGAATGGACAGCACGAGGAACGCATACACTTGAATGTGGCAGCCATGGTCAACGTTCACCTGGATCTGATGCGCATGCCCGGGCTGCTCCTGATGGTCGAGGAAGACTACAACCGCTTCGCAAAGAGGTTCCCCCAAGACTACTACGGCATCGACCCGGGAGACACTGAGTGGCAAATATGGAACAAGCGCAACCTCGTCAAGTTCTTGGCCTGGATGGACCCGGATGCCAAGTTCACGGGCAAGGATTTCATCAAGATCAACCCCGTGTTTGCCGGCCTCACCGTGTTCTTCTGCTGGGAACGAACACTCAACGGAATCGTCTCGACCGTGACCAACGCCTGGGCTTTGATGCCGATGGCCCATGCCTACAACTACGGAAGGGTGATAGGCACCAAGGTCGGAAGATGGGATGACATGGAGACCATTATCACGATGCAAGGACAAGAGATCTTCACGTCCCAGCGGCCTACGGATGCCCTGCAGTGCGAGACCCGGTACTGGCTGGCGATGGGCGGAAAGCCTGGCCACATCACCCAGCTCAGGAAGCAGAAGGCCTTCATTTATGACGAGATGAAGGCTCTGTCGTTTCCTCGTCCGATCGCTTCTTGCAAGGAACTCCGAGATGGCAATGCCATCGAGACCGACCGCATGATACGATACCTCGGCCGAAGAAACAAACTCGGCTACCGGCGAGAGCTTCAACCGACTACGATCCTGTTTGGCGTCTTTGTCAACTCCGATCTCTCCGGCAAGCGCTTCACGATCAACGACGGCATCCTCCCTCCCAAGATTGAAAAGTACGTCAAGAGCTGCCTCGAGGATCTTGGAAAGCCGGCACAGCAGGAGTTGTCGGTCCCGCAGTTCCTCGACGGCCTGCTCGCAGTCGCTCAGTGCGAGATTCCGAACATCTTCTTCAACTACTTTGGCTTCAACAGGTCTTGCCTCGACGCCCACGTCGACCTCCACTGGAAGGTGTCGGATGCCGTCATCCACATGTACGACGACCTCGACAAGAGCTTGTTTATCGATCTCTTCTACAACGATGCCCTTCGCGAGTTCGTGGTGAGCATGGCTGCCGAAAGCGGCGACGAGGCACACCCCACGCATTTCGCTGAGGACTGGAGGAAGTTTTGCAGGCTAGTCCGCCCCGAGTTCCCCTCGCACGTTCAACGCATGGCTGACTAGCTTCACACAGGCAGATGAGAATGTTCCCCCGAACGGAATACGGCTGGGAGGAGAAGTACAAAGCTGCTATCAAGGGCCGCATGAGTGACTGGTCCTTTTGATCGGCGTGTCCTGGGAGGTACCGTGGACCATGGACGTCTGCGATGGATTGTATGTGCTATTTGTGGTTGGATGACTTGGAGGGAAAGGTGGAATGTCCCAATGCTATCTTGGAAGAACCCTTGCCGTTACACTTTCCTGGAGTTCAGACAAGGCATGCATTGAGTATGTTTATGAACCCGAAGGACTTCTATTGAGACTACAACAGCAGAGCCAAAGGCGGGCATGAATGATTTAAACGTCTCGGCAAGGGTTAACATCCTGTTCATGAGAGATGTAGCGTTGTGCTTGCCAGAACCCTTCATGCGAGTATTCGCCATTGATCTTTGGCCATCCGCCGCGCGGTACCGAAAAGGCCCTTGCGTAGGCCGTCGGACTCATCGTCGAACACTCAGCGCCGGTGGCCAGCCATAGACGTCCACTAGTGCTCAAACCTTTCAGTTTATCATCTACTTTGCTCCATTCGGAAGGGTTCTTCCATTCGGTGTCGTACTTCTCGCGCATAACATCGAGGGCTTCTGTCCAAGTGCCGAAAGACATGTGCGGTTTGTACAGCTCCGTAAGCCACAGCGGCCTGTCGCTGAGAAAGTTCTTGAGCTTGGTGGAGTCCATGCAAACGCTCTCCAACGTGGCTTTGCGCAGGTGCGGCCAGGGCCTAGCTTTCCAAAGGGATGGAAGATAATATCTTGCGGGGTCGTCCACACTCTCTTTCCGCAACGACTTGAAGCTTAGATCGAGCTCGCGAAGGCTGTTCGAAGATAGAAGACAGTCGAGAAATTCATCCAGGCTGTCTAGTTCTTCGGGTTCTCTTGGGGGGTAATGCTGTGGCATGGGTGTCCTATTGAATGGATCGGGTGAGATGTGGAATTTGAGAAACTCCACGTTTCGCATAGCCCGCTGGAAGACCTCCCTGGCTTCGGGTGCGACACTGAACCCGGTAAGCGTATTGGGTGCGGTCACATTGATTTCGAGATGCTTGAGCTGGATGTTGCGACTTCCGATCGTCGATAAGAGGCTTACTAACATCAACAGACACCTATTCTGCGATCCGGCTGAGGGGAGATTTCTCGCATTCTCCCAGTTGCTCCCCCGGGTAAACAAATCAAAGAGCGGCTCGTCGGTGAACCTGTTGCGCGTGCCACTGTATTTAAGGGCCCAAGGCTGGTCATGGGAGTGATCCGAGAAGGCCAGGGTCTCGACATTTGGCATCCGGGCGATGGCGTCTGCAACCAGTCGGACAAAATTGTCTCCTTCATTGTAAATCCCATCAAGGACGCGAAATTCCTCAGCCACCTTGTTGCGGTAGACGTTCCAGCTTTGAAAGAGTAACGCGTGTTGTGAGAACGCGGCGTACCAATCGGCTCCCGGCATCCGAGCATTCAACCCCTCATCGCGATCGAGGCTGCGGAAGTTGGCGACAGTTTTCATGAACTCGAAATAAGCTGCTTCTTCTCCTGGCAAGCCGCCGCACCATCGAGATCTCCCAGTGTCCTCATCGTCGATCATGAAACTTTGCACCATGAGATAAAGAACATGGTCGACGAAGTGGGCGGGATTTTCTGCAATGAAGACATCCTGGTAAGGGGCGGCGATACGAATGGTCTTTATGCCTTTGCCCAGGGTCGGGTGACGAGAGATATAAACAAGTTTGGTAAGAGACTCGTCCGTCAGACGCACAGTGAAGGAGGGAAAAAGCAGCGGGGCCATCATGTCCGCAAGAGATCGACATGTGAGGCGGAGAGACTTCATCAAGTCCAGCTGTTGCTTGTCGCGGTGGTACTCTCGGGGGCGATATCCTTTCTCGATAATGGTCTGGTTTTCTTCGGCAGCGAAAATACGTGCAAGGATGTCATGCGGCATGTCGCCAAGGTTGAGAGGCCTCACGTGCTTCCGGGAACGAATCCGAACAATTCCCCGGATGTGCTTGCAGCGTTGAAGCAGTCGTTTGGCGAGATCGACATGGAACCTGGCCTGGTACTCCTCAGCATTCAGAGAGTAAGGTCTGGGGTCGAAGGGACGGCTAGGGTCCTTCTCTTCGTCATCAACGGCTTCGCGATGTGGTTCATGGGCATGCTCAGGCTGAACCACATCATTGGCGTTGTGATGCGACTCCTGGCCATCCGCAGCCTCGACCGGATTATTGATGTAGGGCTGGCCCAGGCCGTCAACGTCGTCGTCTTCATCAATGGGCTGGCCTAGGCCGTCAACATTGTTGAACTCGTCGTCGTCGTAATCCTCGTCTTCCATATCGGCCCAGCCGTGTGCAGCCATGAGTTCATCCTCAAAATCCGACAGGCCCTCTTCGTAGGTGTAGGCACGCTGCTCTTGCGGAGGGACGACAACGGCCTCAACGAATTGCGAGCCGACATAGAAACCTTTGACGGGCCAGTCATCTTGTATGTGGCGCAAGGCTTCGTCAACGTCGTGTAGGTTCTGGTAGAGCGTGGCGAGATCGGCCGTGTCGAGGTTCTCGAGGGGGCAGCGGCACAGCTCGTTGGCGCGTGCATCGATCTGCTCGGGGGACCACCTGCTGTCGCCCAGGAGAGACTGGGGAATTCTTACATCGGGATAGTCGCGGTAAGAGTCGTAGGATTCCGCGTTATGGTCGCAGTAGCCTTTGACCTTGTGCCATTCGGTGTCGAACCAGATGGTGTGGAAAAAGTTGCCGACCGGATGATCCGGATCTCCTATCGTCAACTGGTCCAAGACGCCTACAGGGTCCATGACGGCAATTGAGCCGTGTTTGTGCGCGGTGCAACTTGATCGGTATTCGGGGGTCGTTCAGTAGCGTCTTCGGCGCACTTCGCGGGAGGGATTTGGAGGCCGGGGGGATAGCTGTTGAAAAGTAACAGGGAAGAGAGATGGTCGAATGGAGGGGCGCGGGGCACTTCCATTTATTTGACAGTGTCACGACGCGTTCAAGTATTCCGTAAAGTTAAATAGAACGTGATATCCATGCACCAGGCTAGGGACCGAATGCCAAGAGGGGAAGAAAAAGCAAAATGTCGCATGGATAATCATGAAATGAGGAGGGATCATCGTCAGGGCGGGACTACCTACGCCACCCGGTGGTCGTTTGGATGATTGACGAAGCTATTCGTACCGCCCTTACATATCGAGCGTCACAGGTAGTTTGAGAACAGGCCAGTTTTTGCCTCCCCCTAACCACCCCCCGGTCTAGAGCGAGTGGTGATCCTGCAACAGCGTGTGAGTGACCTCAATGACATACTCGGCAAGCAACAAGTAGACCTGGGTGTGCAGAGGAACATCATCCCGGCGCATCATTGCCTCCCGACGTTGCCAGAATCCCCGCGGGTGTCCGTCCCGCTCTGCGCGCATCGCTTCGCGTTCTTCCGGTGCCGTAGGCCGAAGGTCCTCCGTCAGGTAGTAGAATCGCTCTGCACGCGAGCACCACATGACCGCCTCCTAGAGGGTCACGAAGGGGCAGGCGATGCGTCGAGCCATTGTGCCGATTGAACATCTTCCACCTGCACACGCTCTGCTGGAATGTCGGCGACGATTGTTCGTGTCCGTGTCCGTGTCTGGCTGCTCCAAGAACCATTCGTCCGTATCGAGATCGGCCTCGTCGCTTTGGGGTTCGTGGTCGGCATCAGCGCTTGGCTGGGTTTCTAGAAGAACGTATCTGCGACGACGTGAGCAAAAGAGCCTGCAAAGAACTTGATGGCTTACCTGTCCATGTGGGCTAATGACTGCAAGGACTCAATTCCAGAGACTAGCTTGAATAACCGAATGTTGGAGTAAACAGCACTCGTGACGGCTCAAATTAGCGACGAAGGCACATCTGAATGCGCTGGCGCTGACTGAAACAGGTTGCTGAGCAATAGGTTCCACGGGTGCGAGATGTTGCGACATGGGGAAAAGAATGACCAAAAGGGTTGAAATGCCATCCCAAGACGAGATGGCAAACGCCGAGCAGATGTTGTTGAAGCTCCGTTTGATGCCGTGAGACAACCGAAGGGCGGTACCGCGCATGGTTGTGATCCTCCAAGGAACCGGCGCCGCATCCATCCATCTTACGTGATCGGGAGCTGCTGCGGGAAAAAAAGGTTTCACCCGTCATCCGCCTGCAAACATGCTGAATCTGCGAACACAGGCGACATGATTCCACCCAGGCTCTGTTTTGCCGGGCGGCACTTGCGCCGACATCCATTCGGCGCCAGATTCCAATTGAGACGACCGAATACGCCAGCTTTACCATCAGCTTTATCGGTATCAACGCCGTTTGCCAATTCGCGACCGTCGTCTTGCTGCAGCAAATCCAAAGAAGCGTCTCCGCCACCACCTCCGCCCCCGTCGGTCCTCTCCCTAGACTTCTGGTCTGCCAGGGCAACATGGCGTCGCGCTGATGTCAACACCTTTCGGTGCCTCGTGGGCTGCACCCTAGGTGATTTCTCCGCCATGTGGTACCTCCAGGCCTTTCATCCGGAGACGGCGATGGAGGCCGTCATGGGCATTTCGAGTAGGTCTTGCATCGTCGCCGAAAGGCACTAGAAGGATACCGACTGATTCGGCGCAGTGGCGAGCGGATTGTCAACATCGCTGCTCCTCGAAACTGTCCTCCTCAAATTTGGAAAGGACAGGTTGTCGTGGCCTGCCGCGGCCAAGACTGCAGCTGGCATGAGCATGGTTTCCATGATCACGATGGAGTTGGCCGAGAACGCCGTGGATTACCATCTTACCGGGGGCGTCGTTCAGTTGGAAGACCCAGCCTTTTGGGGCGCTGCGGCCGTCTCCGTGGCTGCTGGGTTCCTCACGCCTCTTCCATATAATTACCACAGGCTAAGGAAATTCGGCAAGGCGTGCCATTGAGGATAATGGTCCTCTGCTGGTTCGGAATTAATGTTGTACGATGTTTTGCCGCTGGCATTTGAGATATCAATCATGCGGATGTGGCATTTCCTCCTTGCTCTCCTTTTTGCTCTTTCGCCCTCGCCGCATGGAATTGCTTGACGTATTTCTGCAGGCGATGGATATATACAGACTCTTCATGCACCTAGAGCAGCTCACAGTCAGCACTTTGTTACACCTTGCAAAATTCCCATTGTTGTTTGAGGCATCTCACATTGCGGTTGAAGGCATTCATGTATGTCGTGTCCGCGCCGTTGCGCAGGAGAGTATTGATGACGGGGAGCGGGTCAAAGTTGTTGTCCAAATCCACGGCAGCGGTCAAAGGATTCATCGTGAGACGATTGACTTCAATACTTTGGTGGACCAGCGCGGGGTTCCTGTCAATCATGAGCTGCACCAGGTCTGCATTCCCGCTTCCGAGGGCTGCCGCCCAGCTCATATCGACCCGAGCGCCATGGTCCAGCAAAAGTCGTGCGCATTCCAACGAGCCGCTGTGCGAAGCCATGAAAAGAGGTGTCAGGTGTTCCACGGGGACATCTTCTTCGCTCGGATACTGCAGCGGGGTCGCGTTGATGTCGGCCCCGTTCTTGACCAAATGCTCGACCATGTCGTAGAGCCCCGAGTATGCCGCCAGGTGCAGGATGGGGTACTCGCCGTAGAAGTAGCCGGTCCCGATGCCGCCTTTCCAGTGGAAATACAGGTAGCTGAGATCGGAGGCAGTCGGTGGTGGGTGGTATTTCATATCGCTCGGCTTGCAGAAAGGTGCTGCCCGCTTCATCATTCGGAGGGCGTGCGCCTCTGCCTCGGGGCTGGGCTTGTCTCTCATGGGGTCGTCGTAGTGAACCGCCGGCCAGAGAAGCCGAGATATCCAGGGCAAGCCGTGAGATCGAAAGTGCCGCTGGTAGTATGCCGTCAGCGAGTATTCGCTGTACCGGCGACCGAGGCAGGCCATGGACAGGAGGTCGGCATGATTATCGATCTGGTCGATGATGGCGTCGATTATTTCTGGGGGGAACCAAGGCCGTCGCTCCGCTGCGGTCGCATGCAGCGTTTCATCCGGGGCACGACGAGGTGCAACCTGCGCATAAGTCATTTCGTGGTTACAACCTGGAGTTTTGATGCCTCATCAACGAAGCAAGTGTGAAGATGCTGCCGATTTTAGAGGAGGGGTGGAGGGAGTCGATGCGCCACCGACTCGTGTCTGACTTGCTACATCCCTCAGATGAGGTAATCCTATGCCGCCACATCACGAGGTTTGGGAGTATATGCTTTTAAGTTTCACTTCACAAACGAGATACTTCAATGGACTTGGAAAAAGGATTTTTTATTTTATTTATCTTATTTTATTTCAATTTCAAAACCAACTATTCAGGTCGTATCAATCCTTAGCCGAGCCACACACCGCTGAGTCGCAGGTTGAAGAAACGTCTCAATTCGAGCATGTCGCTCACTCAGGTTGTGGGCACCTACTGCTGTGATGAGAACCATCACCGAACAACAAATCCAGGCGTTCTCAGGTGGCACCAAACCATCTTTTCGAGAGAAGTGTATCCTTTTTTTCTTTCTTTTTTCGTTGTTTTGTCTCGATCCCGTTTTTTCTTCATGTTTTTCTTCCCTTATGAAATCTTCGCGAAAATGTATCTTGTGCGCTTCTCTTCCAAGGTTGACGTAAGATCAGTTTGAGATGTCGAACCAACAGCGGACGCTGGGCCGATGCAGTTACAAAATCGGGGGGCTCTGGTAAGTAAATGGCGGTTTAGCCGGGTGCACGCTTCGTGTTACTGGATGGTATCGCGAGATTTCTTGCACGACATCACTTCGTCACAAGCGGCTACTCCTACGAAGATTCGCGATGAACGACACGAATTTGTCCAGAGGTGCGTTGCCATTCAGAGACTCTCTGGCGCAGCGCTGCGTCCCTGGCCTGGAGGACCTGTGGCATGGCCTGTTGGAGAGCTTGCAACACTGCACGAGCTACATCAACTTGGGGCTGCCGCGCCTTTCGCTGGTCAATCGCGAATTTACGGGCGGCGAGGATAATTTTATTCAATGACTGGCGCTGCTGGTTTGTGAGCCTGGAATTCGAGCCAAGGATGCGCATGGCTTCAGGGAGTTGGGCGGGCGAGAGGCGCTGAATCAGGGCCCCGATGCCCTTCCAAAACCTCAGTTCGCGCTCTTTGAGCTGCGCATTGTGAGCAGCAACGCGGGCATGCCTTGCTGCTGTAGCGCGGGTCGTCCGGGCATGCCGGGACCCCGGGACGGATGTGTTCAGCAACTGCCGTACTGCTTGCTCTACGAGGACAATAAGTTAGGGAATCTAAAATGCCAAGATGCATTTGAAGGACAAGAGAGGATGCAATATGGAGCAAGTTAAGGAGGGGAGGGAAGAAGCAGAAGAAGAAGAAGAAGAAGAAGCGCACTGATCAGAATGAGCATGCCGCGGCGCATGTCTGCCTGCAACATCATATGCGACATTGAAGAAATAGGTGAGGACTGCTGCTGGGCCATGGCGGGAAGGCTTCTGAGGTTAGACGGTAGACTACTGTACTAAAGACTAAGGTACAGGACGAAATATTTAATATTCTTCTTAAAAAGCTATAAGTTTAAGTAAAGTGATAAGTAAAGAAGAAGGAATTAGAAAATAAACTAGAGGAACAAGTCAGTTTATATAGTTTTTAAGTTATATTAAAGCAGTTTAGCTTATATACTTAGTAATAATAAGTAATAATAATAATAATTATAACTTTTAATAACTTTTAAATTAAATTTAACTGCTTTTATTGAGTACTACTACCTATCTAACTGCTTTAAGCTAGTTTCTACTATTGTAATAACTACTAATAGTAGTAGTAATAGTAGTAATACTACTTAAAAAGTGGGTAATCGTACGTTTTCTATCATACCTTGAATCACACGTTACATCACACGTTACATCACACGTTACATCACACGTTACATCACACGTTACATCTCGTGGATGCATTAGACTTGGAGCCGTTGCGCCTGGTGCCAGCTGGTCACAACTGCAGCATCTCTCAACCACTCCCCTTGTACGTCTTATCCGAACATCAACCAGTCTCTCACTTGGGCTTGCAGCACCTGGAGGTATCAAAATGTCTTTTGTCGTCACCATGTCGACCACTCTGCGCGCACGAATCGCAGATTACAAGCACGATATATAATGGTTCAAGTCCCTCGACTCATATCCCCATTACATGTCTCGTCGAAGCCAACTGCCAAATTTTCTGATGACCACAATTGAAGTCAAAGACATGGGCAATATCGGGACCACTTAGAACGGCACGCATCAAGATGTCAATCAGCGAAGCTATGACCATGTACAAGCGTCATATTCGACAGCGTAAATATCTACAAGAACTGGTATCCCAAACCCTCTCGCACCCTGCTCTTACATGCCGTCCTTGATCATGGCGTTGACAATCTGCACATGACGGTTCGCGTTCGTCTCGCTCCACTCGTTGTCGTAGTTCAAGCCGTACGGCCAGAAGTGCGAGCCGCCGCAGCTGATGGTCGCGCTGGCACCATCCCACGAGCGCAGAAGCGGGAGAGCGGTGGCCCAGTTGCCGGAAGCGCACTTGCTGTCGAAGGCGGCCGTCTGGCCGACGCCGAGCGTGTGGGAGATCTCGTGCAGAGCGGTGCGCTCGTTCATGTATGATCGGTTCGAGCCGAAGCGGACATCGCCGTTGTAGTTGGCCTCGGCGGTCGGGACGCCGGGGGCGTAGTAGACGCGGAGGGTCTTGGAGGCTGTTCCGAGACGGGCGTGGCGAGCCACGGCGAGACGCATCGCGGCCTCGATCTTGGTGTAGGCGTCGGTCTGGTCGGCGGTGGGGTTTGCGGCCTTCTCGAGGGTCCAAGTGATGGCGCCCTGGGCGGCGGCGGCGTAGGCCGCGACGACGGTGAGGATGGAAAACTTCATGATGCTCTGGGAGTTCAGGACTGGAGTGATATGGAACGATCGTAAGGACAGTCTAGTCTCTGCGGGGGACAAGAATGAGACGCAATGGAAGATGCTGGGTATTAGAGAAGTAGTCGCCGTGCTGTACGAGAACAGTTCGGACGACAAGCAGATGCGCGGCGCTTTTGTATCTTCGGCAGATCAGGATCCCTTGCTTCAACCCAAGCATCGCATCTCATCCCAACTGTGATCTACTGACAGTCAAGCCCATCAAGACTTTCCTTTTCCGGACATGGTCGTTGAACGCGTTTTCTCATGGCCGGCAAATCGTCCGACGATATCCACCAAAACGGGGCAGCCAGAGCCCCCGAGCGTGCCATCGGGGCTTTTTCGACGAGATAAAAGGGTCGGATTAATTTGTCCGTGGCGTCTCGCTTGGCCCCCGAACTACTCGAGATCCATTGATGCGACGCTGGCCTCTGAATAGAGCGTCTTGGCCCGTTCCGAAGCCCCTGGTGGCCGGCAGAGGCAGTGATTAACATGCAACGCTCCCCCGCACTCCCTAAATCCGACTTCCGTTCCTGGATCGGCCTTCCGCTCAGTCGTTTGCTCTAGATTGGCTCGGCTTCTGTTTAACCTTATCGACTAACGTTATTGACACACGTTGTTTGGATGATTTGATCCCGGCGCTAGCTAATATTTAACTCTTGGGACGAGACCGCAGGCACTCTCATTTCGACCCTGTTCTTGGGTGATCATGCGGCCTCGAAGACATTGGTTTTTCCATCCACCGCTGCAGTCCTGCCAAGGCGTCCGGCCCGCTGGCAGCCGAGTCTATTATCAAAGAACCACAGACCTGCTCAATCTGGGAGTTTGATGTCGATCAGTTCCTCCGCGAACCGGTGTTCCATGGGTGCCATTGCCGAAGCGGCCCGGGTGTGATGGGGGCTTCACCATCTTGGAAACCAAAGAAGGAGAACGCCTTGCTTGCTATTTTCTTGGCCAAACAGACCTCAAATATCACGCTAGCAAGTCCAAGGTCACGCAAGCTTCAAGGCAGCCGATTATGATAATATCGTAAGTAGATCGTCCGTCTACGTCATGTTCTGAGGAGCTTCATGCCTAGTATACAGCCGCACCCTGCTGGCGCCATCTTGCATGAAAATCAAGCTCTCCTCTCAAAATACCGTGAAGCAAGAACGACTCCAGTCCATAAAGCAAAACCAATGATACTTCGCAATGCCGACTCCTCTAGCCACCATTTTCCTGTCCAAATCAAGAGCACACTGCATTCTCGCAATCTGCCATAGTGCCCATGCAAAAAGCAGTCCACGCCTCTCAACCACATCATCATTTCTTCTTTCCTTCGACCTTGATCAACTTCTTGAACGGCTTCACTTGCTTCGCGAGCTTCTCGTTGGGATCGATCCCCATGTCCTGAATAACGTCCAACATGATGGTTCGGAAGACCTTCTCTTGGAATTCCGGCGGGACGGTGCCGAGGGTCTTGAAGAAGGTATCGCGTTGGTCGACCTTCTCCTTGACGGTGAACTTTGGCTTCTCCTCGATCTCCTCCTCGGGCTCTTCCATCTTTGCCTTCATCTCCAGGATCCAGGCGTCAACAGGCTCGTCGTCATCAATGCTATCATCATCCTCGTCATTGTCGGTGTCGGACTCGGGCTTCTTCACGATCGTGCCGTCACTCATCTCGCTTTCTGTATCACTCTCTGCCTCGGCATCGGGATCCTCATGAAGATTCTTCTGCGATAGCCTGTTGCCGCCAGCCTTCTTCTCCTCCTTCAACTCTTGATTTCCCACAGCTGTGTTCTTAGTGCTCTTGGAAGCCTTGCCGCTTCGGCTGTCTCCTCTGGCTCCGCCTCTGCCATCGCCGCCGTCATCAACGTCGCTTTTGTCGAGTTTGGGCTTCTTTGTAGAAATGATCTCCAGGCACTCCACCTCTGAATCAGATTGGTCCGATTCCACCTGCAGCTTGCGCTTCTGCTGGTTGCGGGTCGTCAGGTTGATCTGGCGCTGAGTGCTGAACGTCATGCCGTTGTCGCGGGCGGTTTGACCTGCCGATCTGGGCTTGAAGTAGTTGATACCCTTCAAACCACGCGTCTTGTTGTAGGCAGCCTTGACGGACTCGTAGGACTCATTTCCGACGGCAGCGTTAATGACGTCTGAGAATGCATAGGCTTGATCAGAGTTGATGCCACTCGCCCAAATGTCCGGAAGACCATTCTCATTGCGGAAGAAGACGGCCCATATGTCCACCTCGTTGTAAGACGTCTTCTCGCCTTTCACAAATCTGGTGAAGTTCTTGTAAGCCGTATGCCGAGCGACGTAGAAGTTGTTGATGCTGACAGGCCGTTGGAGGTCTGCCATGATCTTGTCTTGCAGTTCGGGGTGCCAAATCTCGTGCGCGTAGTCCTTTTCCATGACGCGTGCGGTATAGTCAATCCACGACTGTTGCAACCTGGGACGGCCGGTGGCCTCGTCCTTGTCGTTGAACTGCTGCACCATGGCAGCGGAAGGTCCCATCTTGCCTTTCTTGGGTGACGAAGTGCCTTGTGGTGAAGGTGTCTCTTGCCAGGTTTGTCGGGAGCTCTGGATGGAAGGCTCAGCGGATTTCTCGGCAGGAGGCTGCGTGATGGTCTCGTTGGTCATTTGCTTGTCAATGTCGATAACTTGAGCAGGGGCTCTGTCGGCAGTTGGCTGTGTGGGAGGAGTCTGGTCGCGAGACTGGTTGTTGACCTGGGCCGCCGAGGATGGTACAACGTGAGAGATTTCGCGCGCGGAGCCTGAGAGACGAGTCTGGCGAGCGAACTTGTGCAAAGTCTCAGGACTCGCTCGCTGGTCGAGATTCTGCTGCTCAGCGTCACCTTCCTCAAAAATTTCGGCGAACACGTGCTCTGGAATGCCTTCGGAATCTTGGTCCGCGACGGGGCTGTTGTTTTGGTCGAAGAAGGGTTGCTCGTCAAGCTGACGGGTCTGGGTGGAAGTAGGCTGGCAATCTCGATCCCATGCCACTTCGAAAGGAGGCTCTGGGGTCTCCTGGTCGTCGAGGTCAGCAGAGTCAAACGCTGCGAGTCGGTAGATGTCGCGGTCGGTGGGAGAAAGCCCGTCAGAGGATGAGAGTTGAGGGCTGAGTGTGAAGGACGAATCCTGGTTGTGGAAGGCGGAACCGGCGAAGTTCGCTGCTGTAAAAGCAGTCGCGGCTCCTGACATGCTGCAGCCGTCTCGAAAGCGCACAATGTGTGGCGTGCTGGAAGGGTGGTGACGCTAGATGGAATTTTGTTGAAGATATGATGTGAATTGAAGATGGGGATGCGAAAGTAGAATGCTGAAAGGAGATCAGGGATGTGGAGGGAGATGTGGAGTGGTTGAAGTTTGACTCGTGGGAGGGTGGCAAGGCAGGGTTAAATAGACAAGTCAAGCTGAAGTTGACGGGAGCTAGAATTGTAAAGGTGAGATGGTGCCATAGAAGAAGGAGGGAGCGGAAAGGAGACGGCAAGGAAGGTGTAGGGTTGAAGCATCATACTGCTGGGTATTCGCCCGCAGTATCTGATGAACAGCCACCACACTGAGGTCTGCAGCCTGGCTCGGGCTCTACCTGAATATGGAAATGGGAACGCACTTGTTGAACTACTTTCTGAAGCAGGCTTGTATCACTTTCGGAGCATCATGGCAATCCCGATTCAGCCTCACTCGTTAGCCGCACATGTTGAATCTACGGACACCCGCGATTTCGTAGATTTTGAAATTCAACCCTGCTAGGCTCTCGCACCTTCTGAGTCGTCATGTTTCCCGACAGCGGACCTCCTTAAAGCCCTCTATTACTCCGACGCTGAAGTTGGTCACCAAAATAGTTGCAATTTGCCACGGCGCCATAATTGGAAGTGGAATCGGCCTCCTTTCAGCACGACTCTCCGCCATCCCCTGAATACACTACGAGCTGATTGTTAAAGGATTGCGTCGCGGTTGTTGCTTTTCGTGATAACAATTCGAACATTGCGAATACTTAATCACACCTGGCGCACCTCGTGGTGTTGAACATGCGCATTTATCTGGTGCTGAGGATGACGCGACATGGGCGGCCAATCTGGAGAGACGGAGATGACGTGATAGGAGACGATTTCCGCTGCCCCACATCGTCGAGGCACTCGATGTTGGAGAACACACCTTCTCGGTGAGACTGCATGCTGCCCCGCGTTTTCCTCACGGAACAACCCGAGTGGACGTTCGAGGTTGTCCAGCAAAATGCCAACTGACGAGTCTTTGATGACCGCACCGAGCAAGGAGGGAGAGCCCGAAAGGCACCGCTTGGAACAACGCGTCAATAACAAGCTTCGTCGAGCGGGCCGCGCATGTCTCGGTTGTCGCGCGAGAAAGGTTCGGTGTGACGCCCTCGAGCGTAGTCCCTGTACCAATTGCGAGTGGGACAATGTTGAATGCGTGGTGCCTCGAAGCCGTCGAAGTAGGTAAGTTCGTGTCATCACGACTCCAAACTAGCAGAGTCTGACGCAGGGAGGAAAATCTTCGTTGGGGCACAGAAACCTGCCGCTGATGTCCCGGCAACCAAGTTCTCCGGCCATGGACTTTATCCTACCGACAGAAGAATGATCGATGAAACGGCTACTGAGATCCTCCGCGATGCTGCCGACCCGGACTCAGCGTCTGTCGGGGCTAGCGTTCAGCCTGAGAACACCACACGGGCATCATCTGTCAATAAGCCCACAAGCTTGTCGATGTCAATACCGTTTCCAGGATTCATCGAGCCTCAAAGGGCGTGCAAGGAAGGGTATGTCAGGTTCCTCGAGCAGCAGGGGGCTTTTCGCCTTCCCAGTCTGTCCTTGCAAAGCGCACTCTTGAAAGCCTTCATCGAGTTTGTCTATCCACGTATGCCGTTGCTTAGCTTGACCAAGCTCTGCGAAGCTATCGAGTCCTATGATAGAGGCACAAAGGACTTCAGCCTTTTGATTTTTCAGGCTATTCTCTTCGCTGGATCCGCGCACGTCAAACATGCTGACTTGGCTGGTACTGAATTTTCTGATAAGCTGAGCCTGAGAAAGACGCTATACCAGCGTGCAGAGGTGAGACCCCAGTTTGCACTGAAGGGCGATGAACCTAATAAAATGCATAGTTGCTATTTGAATTGGGAGGCCCACAAGACCAGCTTGCCCTTGTACAAGCGGCTCTGCTTCTGACCTTTCGGGGTATATCTCAAGACTCACAATTAGACCGAAAGGACTCATGGTACTGGATGAACACCGCCGTCACCCTGGCTCTTGATCTTGGCTTGAATCAGGAACCCTCTTTGAAAGACTTCGATACTGCAGAAATCAGGTTACGACGGCGACTGTGGTGGTGCTGTTATGTCCGCGACAAGATTCTAGCCCTCGGGATGAGCAAGCCAAGCAGAATCAAAGATGAGGACCATGACACATCCATGCTCAGCATACATGACATGGACTTGGAAACTCTGAAGACTCAAAGAACAATATTCGGGCTCATCCAATTAGGGCCGTACGATCATGTTGAACTGGTAGAGTCTGCTGAGTTGTGCGTCGAAAAGACCAGACTATCGATGCTCATGCATCGCATTCTCCAGCTTCAACAGAGCCCAGGACATCGACATAATTCATCCCTGCAAGGCGCCGTGGAGGCGATTGAGGCTGACCTCTCAGCTTGGCTCAAACAATTATCTGTTTCTTGTCAGACTAAACCGCTGCCCAGCAAGTTGCGGAATACCACCATTCAGACATCTATTCGATCACGGCGGCATCTTTTGCACATGGCTTACAACTTTGCTCGCCATACTCTGCATCATAAGCGGAATGCGCAGGGACAAGAAACGCGTCCTCAAAGATCATTTGAGTCTTTGGAGGCATCAAAGCGCATTGTCTCCGAATGCGCAGATAACATCACGCGGCTTGCGGCCGATCTTCACCAAGGACAAATGGATCCGTACCTGCCTATCGGGGCAATCACGATACTATGTCCTGCAATCTCTACGCACCTGATAAATATGAAGAACCGAAGCCAAGGGTGCAGACAAGCCGCTGTATCAGGTTTCCGGGTCTGCATGAGAGTCCTGGACAAGTTAAGGGATCTCTATCCAGCAACAGAGGTGACGCTTGCATATCTGGACGTAGTTCTCCAGAAGGCACAGATGGAGTCAGCTATCTCGGTACGAGCGGTCTTTCAGCTCAACGAACAAGACCGAAGCGATATGCGAATGGTTCTCGGGCACCACCTGGGGCAATCATGGGACACAGGTGCGACGTTGAAAGCCGCAGATCTAGGCTTTGGGGGCCTTGAAGATGCCATGGAGCGACATGAAGAAGTTGGTACTCCGGAGTTGTACCCAGACTACGGCGCGGAATCATCAATGGGGTCGACATATCAAAGGATGTCATTCGGCCCGCCACTTTCGCCCAAAGACGCACTTGGACAGGCCGATCTTAATGATTTGGATCCCTGGCAATGCCTCGACCTGGGATGGATTGAAGATGCGGATAACCAACTACCTGTGGATGACACCATGATACCAGCGGCTGAGAATCTGGATACACTATGGTTTCAAGACGACACTGCTATGTATTGAGTGAAGAATGAGCGCAATTTCCGATAGCTCCTTGGCAATCTGGTACCAATTCCAGTTCGGGCAACGCCCTGATGTTGTATTTGAAGTCAATGATGAAATAGTAGCAGACTTTCATTGGCGACGATATGGAGTAGCAATCAACACTCATTCTAAATGGCTAAGATCCATTCATCGCCATAGTCATACTCAGACCGAGCGTCGCCACCGTATTGGTTGACAGGCTCATTGCTTTCTCTCTCCTTGATGAAAGCTGCCTCGCAACTTTCGAAATACATTTTCGGTTGCCCCTCGTAAAAGTCGTCGTACTTTGTGTCTAAAGCCTGCTCGAGAGACTCGATGTCTCCATCGGGATGCAAAGTCGTCCACGGCCGAGAACAACGTCGGCCCTGACAATCTTTAAGAGCCATGATGAGAGCATCAAGGCGATAAACCACATCTGAAGCTCTTCTACCTGAAACTTGAAAGTTTTCTACCAGAATCAAAGCCTCAGATGTGTCGGAAAGCAGATTAACGGTTTGGTCGGGGTCATCCTGTTTCTCTGTTAAGTAGATGGATGTATACGATTGGTGGGGTCATGACTTACCTTCAGGTTGAAAAGTTCCCGTTCTCCCGTGCACCATACCGAATAGTACAGACTGAAGTTTTCTCCAACCAAACGGAGACCCTTATACGTGTTGTTGAGATACAAACCTTCTAGCTTGCCAGACTCAAAGTGCTCGTCACTGCGCAATCCATAGTGGCCTTCGGGAGCTCCCCAACCCCAGAACTCAATGGCGGCATGCTCATTCCTGGTTTGGGTTACTCTCCCTGCCCAGGGCATAGCCTCTCCATCGAGCTGTCGTTCTGCACCCGCGATCTTGAGGAGTGTTGGAGCGATGTCGGTGTGTGAGGTTACAGAGTTGACTTCGCCACCAGCTGCCAGGCCAGGTCCACGGACAAACATGGGTATGTGGATATCAGTATCGTACCCGCACTCTTTTCCGGGATGCATTTGGTGTTGACTGATGTGATATCCATTATCCGTTGAGTAGAAAATGTAGGTATTCTCAATCTCGCCGGCAGATTCGAGTCTCTGGACGAGCTCATGAACCATCTCGTCCACAGCTTGTAGGGCCCGGAGACGTTGGCGCTGATAATGGTCATTGTATGCGAGAACGCTCTCGTTGAGCGCTTTAAGGCGGCCGGGCCAGCTTGCTGCACCGCTTATTTGCTGATTGAAGGACTTTCCGCGGGGAATTTTGTAATCGTGGAACAAATGCTCATGTCTGTATGCGCTTTGCGGCGTCGACAAGTAGGTTGTATTCGTTCTCTCGTCGAACACCCAATTAGAATGCGGAGCAATAGGCGCAACTGTGAGAAACCAAGGTTCATCGTTGTTGAGTGCTTGTTCCAACAGAGCATAAGCTTTGTCAGCCACAACATCCGTATTGTACTTCCCAGCGTAGCTGACTGGCGGTTCACCATTGTGTGTCATTTTTGTATCCCAATATCGATAAGTGTATGGGTCGAGCAGGAAGTCGGACGCATTGAAGCCTCTGGCGTATGGTCGATCATAATTCGACACACCGTGGAAGTTCCAGAGCTTTCCTGAGTAGTAGGTATTGTATCCTGCTTCCTGCATCCAGAGGAACAAGTAATCGTCGTTGAGACCTGTTTCCGCGACCTTGGGATAGCCACCATGCGGAGGGGACACGTTCGTGATGTTGTGATTGTGTGCAGCTTTCCCCGTCCAGAGAGTGGCACGAGAAGGACAGCAGAGAGCGACGGTACAGTAGTGTTGGGTGAAGGCAGTGCCTTTTTCCACTATATCGGACTGGCGGTAGGTTGTCAGCTTGCATGATGCCACATCTGACGACAGTTTCAGTGGTGGATCATACTTTCAAATATTGCATGTGCTGAACACTTTCCATGTGCAGGTCTTGATCATCAGTCAAGATGAAGAGGATGTTGGGGCGCTTGGCCTTCACTAGGGTGGCCAGTGCCAGCCACTGTGCTAGGACCTTCATGCCGACTTTGCCTGGTGATTGGAATGAGGGGATCTTGAGGGGAACGAATGGTAAAAAGCTGACTCCCACGTGAACTTTGGAATGTTAAGAAAGATGTATGCGGGTTCAAAGGCGTCCCATGATACTTACACCGGACGAATCCTCTACCACGGGCCGCTGTGGGACCACCTCTTGCGGGTCCGGCTGTACCCGGCTGTACTCGGTCCGCCGGCGCCGGGGTCTGCCTCTTCCGCCAGACAAGCACGATGAGCCGCTCCAGGCTGTGGAACAATTTCGTCCTAATCTGACTCAGTGAAACTTCCTTCATTTATCGATGCCCCACACATGCATCGTGCTGTCATCCTGGTTTTGGCGGGTTTGCCATCAAGACATCCAATGTCACTGAAACCCGATGTCGTTGAATGTGCAGTCATGTATCTACCTATAGGGCCCCTGAACTATGAGAAGCAGGTATTCATCCTATGCGGTGCTTTGAGGGAAGACCCGTGGGCGAAATGTTCTATGAAGTTGACCCAAATTGGCCACCTTGTACAGGACCCTCTCGCATCCTGTTGTCCATGTAGTGATTCCACCTAGGCCCAACATGATCAAAACATCTGGACATGATTGGTCTCACAATTATCCTTTACACGCACGCAATACCTCCCCCGGATGTTGTCAAGCGAGCCAGGCCGAATAGGCTGCCACTTCCCAACCAGGAACAATGGCTTGAGCAAGACGTATGAGTATGTAAAGCCATGACATCCCAACAAGGAAGCAAAGATCAGCCAATGCAAAAGGTTTGAATAGTGAGACCCAAGACCTTAACCAAAATTTTCAGCCACCATTTGATCTCTTCGTTTTACTCCACTGGTCCCTAATGGAGCCTCATCGCCCACGCCTGTCACTTTCTCAGCAGAATTTGGGCACTTTGGGTCAATACATGGACCCATCTACGGAACACAACGATATGGGAGCAGAAGAGATACTCAGAGATTGGTCAAGTGCAGAAGAACGCAAGGTGAAGCTGAAGTACGGCAGATTTACTGATTCTTCTATGTGCGACTCGCATTGACATCTTGGTTGACAGGCTGGACATCGTGCTTATCACCACACTCATGCTCGGGTTCTTTGCTCTTCAACTTGACAAAACCAATATCAGCAGCGCCATAACGACCGACTTCACTCACGATATCGGCATCACAAACGACATCGTCAACAGCGGGAACCAGCTTTCACTTGCCGCCATCGTTATTTTCGAAATTCCATCCAACATGATATTGTCCAGGCTTGGTGCCCCTTTATGGTTGACTATTGAATGTCTTGCCTGGGGCCTAGTAGCTACCTTCCAAGCCTTCATAACGAATAAGGCATCCTTTTTTGCTACCCGATTTCTGCTCGGAACCTTCGAAGCCGGGTATCTGGCCGGATCTCTGGTCGTCATTGGTATGTTTTATACCAAGAAGGAGGTGGCAATGAGAATGACTGTCCTATACACCGCCAACTATCTTGCCGCTGGGACAAGTACTCTGATTGCGGCGGGTGTATTCCAGATGGACCGTGTGGGCGGCCTCCACGATTGGCAGGTAAGGTCAACCAGTCCGTTTGAGATAATTCGAACTAACCTCACAAGTGGCTGTTCATCATCGATGGGGGTTTCACCATCATCGTTGCATTCTTGTTTTTGTTTCTCCTGCCGAAAAGCCCAAGATGGACAAGGCCCGTGGTTGGCATTGCCGCCTTTGATCTCTTCATCCAACGTGAACGGGACATCATGACTCGTCGCATCGCACTTGAAGATAGGACTCGATCAACTGAACTATCTCCCATCACACCGCGGGATGCTCTCCGAACACTCTCCACCAACTACTACATATGGCTGCACTCACTCGTGGCTTTGATCTCTCTTACTCCCAAAGGTGGACTGCTGCTCTATGCACCTACAATCATCAAGAACCTTGGCTTTGACAAGATCAACGCCAACTTGCTAGCTTCGGTATCAAATTACGCCCTCATCGTACTCTCAGTCTTCGCGGCGAGAATATCAGATTGGCTGCAGCTCCGAGGCCCGGTGTGTGGGGTCTGCACGATTTACGCACTTGTATTTGCCGGTGTACAGTATTCCATGGCCTTAAGCACGGACAAATGGGGCAAGTATGCTGTTTTTGTCATGTTCATGGCGGGTAATGCGACGTTCCAAGGAGTAAACAGTGCATGGCTTGCTTCTAATGTCAAGAGCCCGAAGGATCTTGCAGTTGGCCAAGCTCTCATTGTCATGGCGGCTAATTTGGGTGGTCTCGCTGGCCAACAACTCTTTCGAGATGACGATGCGCCGAGGTATACACGGGGTTTCCTAGGCATCATCAGTCTATACTCGGGAACAATGGTGTTGATTGTAGGCCTCACCATGCTCTACTGGTTCAAAAATCGGAAAGCCCGTGATTCCGATTGCGGGGGGAATATAGCATTGGGGAGAGAAAAGGATGCAAACTCGAAGAAATTTCAAATTTGAATGGCGGCTTTTTAGGAAGCTACACGGAGGGGATTATGGCATGAATATGATTTCGCACTGTTCGTAATGTTTTAATATATCTCAAATTGATTGAGCAAGTAGCTACTTATGCTTTAAATGGAAACATGCTGAGGACCTTGACAAGAACCGAGTGCGGGAGCATCGTCAGACGTCTTTCAGGAGAGGGCTGAGCATTGGTTCGCAAGTATGGATCCGGACTGCAAATGGGCCACCGTATCATCTCCTGCGAACAACACCATGCTGTCCTCTGATGCCGTATACTTTGGCCACCTGAAGCCATTCCTGTCTGTTGGGTCTTTCGAAGGATCTGTTGCGAACGAAAGCCACAAATCTTGATCACAGGTTAGTGGGCCGGATTCTGAGCACCGCATTAAATCGACTGACCTTGCATTGCCCCTGCCACTTGCCACTCAAACTCGGTAGAATTTCCGCGGTACAAGAAATGGGTTCCAAATATAATGGGCAGTTCAGCTAGAAGTGCATATCATTAGCTGGCTTCCGGGCGAAAGGTCGAATGGAAAGGGAGCTTACCACTGTGCATGGCCCCCAGCCAAGGGACAGGGGAGATGTTGCTAAAGTTTCCAGCGTACTCGTAGTAGTAAGTTGTGAGACCGGCTAGTTCGCGGTTGCTGAGCTTCATGTCAGCGAAATGCCCACATACACAGTCTACGGGTACACATACGCGACTTCTTGGGATACTGGACAGTTGATAGACTTTAGACCATTCTCATATTGGCCCGGGAGCATACCGTTAGGATCGTACGAACCCAAGGACGCTCCTTCGTTGGCGTTTGATCCGGTCATGTACGGCTGTGAACTATGAGTCATTTGGTAATAGTAATGACAAGGGGATATCATACCACGTCTGCGAACATTCCTTCGAAGAGGCGCTGTGATGAGTTGGCAAAGGCTGTCATATTATCAACCACTGGACGAAACCCTAGGCCTGTGCCACCAAAGCTGAGGGTGTTTTGGATCTCTTTCGCGTCGAGATTCTGCATGCATTGGAGCTCAATCTCTGCGGTCATGTTCGAGCATCCGAAAGATCCGGCAAACTTCGTGAAGGTCGTGTGCTCAGGATCGCTAACAGTCAAAGTTGACGCGGCGCCGGAGTCTGCGATCAATCCTGAGACAATGGGATCTTCGAACCAGGCGTATCCATACATGCCTACTGACATGCCGCCAGCTGACTGGCCCCACAGAGTTATCTTGTCTGGGTCGCCGCCAAAAGCGGCGATGTTATCCCTCGTCCATTCGACGACCAGTCTTTGGTCAAGGAGTCCAGCATTGTGAGGAGCAGATCTAGCGTTCGGAAAGCCGAAGATGTTGACGCGATAGTTCATGATCACAAAGATGTGACCTCGAGTTTTTTGAATCCATTGATCTGGGATCTTGTACAACGAGTCGGCCCCTCCGCCGGTGAAGCCGCCGCCCGGAATGTAGATGAATACCGGGAGCTTTTCCGCTATCGGCTCGAGCGGGGCGTAGATGTTGATGTAGAGGCAATCTTCTGACTGTCCTCCGTTGATGAGAAACTCCGGGACATAGTCTGTATAAGCTGAGCTGGCGTTGCTGAGCTGCTGCATGCAGGATGGCTGGTACGAAGTCGTTGTCAAGTTCCCAAATGGTGTCTTGGGTTGAGGTGGCAAGAAGCGAAGAGATCCAACTGGTGGCTCAGCGTAAGGAACACCGAGCCACTGCCGAACGTCTGGAGTTGTCTCGTTGATGAGCCCTGTTATGGTCCCAGCAGTGGTGTGGATCGTCAGAGAGCTTGGGCTTTGCTGTTGAAGTAGGTCTGGGGCTGTCCTGGCGCCCACAGCCAAGGCAAACATCCCATAGGCCAATAGAACGAAGGACTGCATGGTGAAGGAGGTTCCCGGAAATAGGGTTTCTCGTGTCTAGCAAGTGGCACCTTGGAGGGAAAAAGGCAACAGGGCGTCCGACCTGAGTGCGAAACATTTGTGCCATTTTATCAACCCAGACAAGCCCACTTATGCTGGCTTCTGCCGAGGAATAGCGACAGGAGGACCACTAGTTTCTGCAATGACACCGAGGCAATTTCCAATCCATCTGGGTGGAAAGCAAGCCAACCGGTAGAATGTTTAAGAGAAACCCATGTCAAGAATCATTGTTTGATTACGTTCCCCGCATTCGTAGCTACATTGGGTTTACGAGGTGGCTATCAATGTCGACGTTTTCCCCAGACCCCGGATTCTCCAATGCGGGGTTGCATTCTAGCTTGTTTTTTGCGGGGATGATGGCAAATGCCACCTGCAAGACATCAGCTGGTGCCCTCTGGATAAACTATCTTCACAACTCGGCAGTATGGACGACTTTCAATTGATCATGCCGGCTATTACGGATGCGCCAGTTAAGAAGCCTATTCTTTAGCTTTGATGTCATCATCCACCTCCAAATACTCGGTGCTGGGCGTGGAACTATCCCAATGCACAACGTCTTGATTCAAAGAGAGTAAAATACAGTGCGATATGATTGAGGAAGTCTAAACTATGTCAGACGTGTCGTGAGTCAAACACTCTGTGCGTGGCAATCTGCGAGGCTCGGGCTTCTTCCGTAATCACTCGATCAATCCTCCAAAGGAAATATTGCAAGTTCGAAGCTCTACTTAGATGATATTCCCAGCAACCTCTGAAGCAACGCAATGAGTCGGCCCAGATGCAAGCTCTCCAGGATCCCGGTAAGGCGGCTGTCCCTCTTGGCTTGAATCTTGTTGAAAATGAGATTATCAAAGAGTTCGTTCGAGAATCGACCTTGCAGATCTTTCAGGTCCCAGCCGGCCTCGTTCCCAATTTCCGTAAGAACTTTACGGAACTCCTGAATCTCTGTCTTGTAGTCCTCTTTCTTCAGCTTCTCCAACCAGGGTTTGCCATTGACTTGAAATTTTTCCCACTCTTTGGCCCAGTGAGGACGAACACGCAGCGGCTTTTGAGTTCGTGGGTCCTTCAAGCTCATCCACTTGTCAAGGACCTGTTGCGCGAAGCCAACCCACTTGTCAACGGGTGTCGCTTGCAAAGTAAGAATTTCGATGGCACAGGTTCCTAGCTGGTTGTGTCGCTGAGGAGCCATGATGACATCACTGCCTCCCATGATTCTCATTTCTAGAGGCATGCTCATAGGGCAATCCTTGATATTGGCGTACGCAAGCAGGATTGCGTCCCACCAAGCACGCTGAACCGTAGCGTAGTCGATATCGATCCGGCCATCTCCGTTCGATTCAGAGCGTTTCTTAGAAACGAGAGGGATCTCGACCTCCATGTCTCTCACCCGGACATTCTGTATGGCTCTTTGGAAGTGCAGGGCGTCTGGGACGTAGGTAGTGACCCTTTTCGTCGGAAGAGCGTTGGTTCCCGCCAGAGAAATGAGTGTCACGACAGACTCCCGAATGCCAGTTAGATCAATCAACTTCTTCAGAAAGTCCGCGTTTTGTAGAATGTTCATAGTAACAGATTGTACGAACGAGAGAAATATCTGCCCATTATCTGGAAACTCGACGACATTGGTGCTGTCCGTGGTATCGTTCCAGCAGTTGACCCATACTTTTTGAGAATATGGGAACCAAAACCACTCGGAATAGTAGTCATTCGTAGCCTGGCGTTCAAACTCAAGTTGGCGCTCTTGTTTCTCCTGTGTGCTCAACATCTTCCAAGGCAACAAAAGCACTGGCGGGATGAGCTTCTCGTCTAAGTCGGGAGGAGGAGGGATGGCATGTGTGACAGGCACTGTCTTGGGATTCAACTGGGCATAAGTCATCGGAGGCACCTCGAATGTGATGTGCGTGACAACCCCCATCAGCCCGAATGCACCACTGGCGGCACGAAGATGTTCAGGCTTAGTGACAGACCTTGCCTCACCGTTGGCATCAACATAGTCGATGCGCCGGACAATGTCGCTCAATGTCTTGTGTCGTCGACCGGCACCGTGGCAAATTGGGGCATTAGACCCGCCCATTGTGATCTCTACCATAATGACGTTCATCGGCAGAGTGACGCGTTTCTTCTCAATACACCACTGGCGAAGTCTCTCATTAGTGCAAGCTGCCCCAACCTTGACCAGGTAATTTCCCTTCTCATTTGCCCGAGAGGAAATCAGCTCAATGTCTTCCAACTCCGTAGGCTCGTCCTGTCCGAAGGGCCAGAAGGGGAGAGCAGTGGTGTTGGGAAGCTTCGTGGCTTCCTTAAGGCCGAGGAGAGAAATCAGGATGTTCTTTCCGGGCCCCTCTCTGCCGAATACAGGAGACCAGGAATGGCCTAATTTTGCGGTTAGTATAGAATACAATTCTTTGCAATAACGCCATTGGAACTAACGAAATCCCGCACAGCGCACGCCCATGTTTTGCTCTTTCGCAAACTTGACGATCAACTGGATCTCCTTAACTGATTTGGGAACACAGGTTAGATACGGGGTATTCTCCACTGTCAGTCCCCAGTTCTGAAACTTTGTATCATAGTACACCTGCGTATTGATTAGCTAGTTTCCCTCGCCTCCGTTGACATATGTACGCACCAGAATGCCTGCCCCTTCAAGCTCATCCTGATGAAGTTGGGTGAAGGCTCTCATGTCGGCAAGCAGAGATTGTAGGACTTTGGCAATGGGAGAATCGGCCAAGTGTTCGGCATGCTGCTCTCTGAGCTTTGTGATACCTTGTGCCCCAATTTGGAGAATGCAAGCGGCTTGGCAGAGGTGCTCCAACTCTTCTCGACATCCTAGGCTTGGGCCCATGTTGTATTGCTTGCCCAGGTTCTTCGGGTCTCCCGATTCCCCGCCTTCCAAGAACCTCTCGATGAGATTTTGTTCATCATCAGTATGCTTGTGTAAAATTGACGAGTAGGTACCGTCGGTCTCCGATTCTTTGAAGACTCTTAATAGTCTTCGGATGAAGTGCACAGGATCGACTTCAACATCCGGATTGACGTAATCAGCGAGGAGGTCTTTCAGACCAGGTACATCCTCGACACTGAACTTGACGGACCGGTCTAAGCCGTCGACGATAAACTGAAGTCGATCTTTGACCGTACAGTCCCAAGCGGTTGGGGGCGCCATGAGGGCGGAACGAGATTATCAGGGCGGTATGGCGCCAGAAAATGAACCAATTTAGGAGATGACAAAAATGAGAAATTGACTACTCTAAGTGTACAGACCTAGACCTACGTAACCCGGGCGACGGAGGCCGCAGTTTTATACTACCTGGGTTCCAGCTGAAGATAACCCAGTTTTCGTCTTGGCATAACAGATTTGCTTTTATCTGTGTCAGCTAGAAAAGAGGAAACGGCGAGATGCGTTGGTACCGTCTCACCTCAGCCGTAATTAAGTCTTGTTTGGTGGTCACAGGAAGTAGGTCGCTAACCTCGCACTTGTGGTGGGATTGGATCAAATACTAGGTCTTGGAGGGACATGAACCCAGCATGAAATGCGCGGGCCATATCAAACATGAAACAAAATTTCGAGAGCGTTGTCTCCCGCAATTAGTAGCACCGAATTGGTGAACGTCTCGTCGGTCTGCCTGATTATTGACAACGATGTTGTCGTAAGATCCATATTGTAAGATGGGTTGGTTTCAATTGCATTGAGTCACAGGACATCAACAGTTGGCTGCATTTGGTTTCAATATTGGCGGCTGAGGTAGTGTCTGACTAGAATGTCGCGTGCACTCCGTGAGGGTGTTGTGTTGCTGACAACTAAAAGCGCGCGACTCCAGCGCGCCTCGCCGGGTAATCACGAGAATTAAATTTAGACATCGCTGTATTTAGTGAAAATGCGATGATATGTTCACTGGCTAGATGTCATTCGTCAATCTGACTGTTGACAGACAGATTCGGTAATTACCTTGAACGTACTGGGTCGAAGGATGATGAGCAAGTCTCCATGTTTTCGAGATTGTAGGGTTTACATATGTTGAAAGACGTAATAGCCAAAAAGGTGCCAGAGTAGGCTTTTGCGATGACCGATGAAGCATGGGGGTGTCAGAAGCACGCATCATGCTCACTAATTAGTACATATCGTTCCCGCACCACATCAGACTACGTATTTGCCGAAGACGCTACCACAAGCCTCCCGCGCATGCTTACAGGTACACAGTCATGCTGTCACAAAGGTTAGGACCCAGCAATTTTAGTCTTGCTTGGCAAACGTTTGCATGATATTGAGCTGACGAATCAAATTGTCGAAGACGAACCAATGATTAAATTGTTTGAAGAACACGCGACATCACAAACACTCGTCTCTTTGAAAAATTAACCGAACACAATTACGAAGTATATGCTTTAATATGGCATTCATAGGTAACCATTGGTCTATCTCTGAACCTATGTCCATCCAATGCGAAGTGAAAAACACCACCCTACTCCTTTCATGCTGCGTCAAGCTTCCTCAGTTGCCGAAGGTTTCGTTCGTATGTAGTTGAGCCAAATGACCCCACACGAACAGGCAGAAACATTACTTAAGCCAGAGCAGCACCTTCTTGAGGCTGGATTTCAATGAGATTGCCATCTGGATCGGCCACAAAGATAAGAGGCTCAGTATTCGGAGCCAAAGCTGCCTCGATCTGCTCCTTCTCGGCAGAACTCAGCTGGTCAAGAACTTCGGCAGGAAGGCCAGTGGCACCAGACACCTTGCCTCCCATAGGAAGTGACTCTCCGTATTTCTTCATAACATTCACATCAGGGAGGTCATCCAGTCGGCTCTGCATAGCCTTAATGTCTGGTACGACCATACCGATATGCGCGAATGTGTTGGGTCGCTCGATACCGGCCTCGATGTTGTTGATAGGGACATCGACATAGATCAGCTCAATCAAGCCTTCGGCATTGTTCTTCTCGCGGTTCAGCTCCAGGGAAGTCTGATAGCCGGTTCCGTTCTTTCCGCCGTGGCTATGTCCCATGTAGGTGATGGAGTAGTGCTCGGTAACGTGCAACGTGAAGATCTTGCGGAGACCAAAAACGTTGGTATAGAAATCGACGCTGGCACTGAGGTTTTTGACGTTGATGCAGAGGTGGTTTATGAAATAGCCAGTCGTAGCGTAGTCCGCGGGCTCATCTGTCCCGAGTTCTGGATAGGGGTATTGGATCGTCCCGTTTGTCGAACGGGCTTGAAATTGAGGCAGAGCGTGGCCGATTACATGGCCGAGAAGCTGGGATCCGATAATGATGGCAGTGAAGAGGCGAAACATGGCGTTGATGTTTGTGCGGCGTTCAAGTATTGGTAGCGTTTGAAGTACTAATGGAAATCAAATATATGTCTGAGTTCTCGAGATGGAGAAGATATTGAGATAAAAGTGAAGTCAAAGGCCACGAATTATGGCGCATTTATATCTTCTTAGAGGCGCATGTTGAAGACCTTACAACCCCAGTGTGTTCATCAATTTGTTCATCCGGTCGCCGCTCTCGCTTCTCGCGGTCGCGTTTACCAAAGTCCCAAAAAACGTGTTGGTTGGTTTTCACTGCCATAAGTCTGCCCGAACCTGACTCTAGCGACAACGCCATTGGGCGCAGGCTGGGTGACCCCTGGCGGCACCGTTCCTTCGTGGCTTAGCAGGGCTCACAGAATCTTGTCACGGACGGTCGGATGATCGGCGGTGCTGTAAGTGAGGTATCCCGCGACTGCGCGATTGTTGATGCCAGGCTTCAATAAATTCGGTATCGCGTTTGTGATGGTCATCATCACGCGCGATTTCGAACCAGTATGAGACTTTCGGTCGGCGCCCCGTAACATAAAAATTGTACGATACAAGTTGAGTTGCTGCAGAAAGTCTCACATTACTACCCCAGCCTACCGAGACCCAGCCGTGCCTCATGCGCCGCAGACTATGTCTTCACCGCATATTCAGCTGCTCCACGTTAATTAAATACGTGGCAATGAAATGGGGTAATTTGACTAGTGGCAGGATGCCTTACAAGTCATGTGAACGCTTTCTGCCGAGACAAGATTGAGATTTCTTGGCCAAATAGCACCTATGGAAGACTAAATCAAACATATTGTAATAAACCCGACGGCGTGAGAGCGAATATCGCCCGGTCAACGTTTGCACCAAATGCCTAAATCTTACTGTTTCTCCATCCATTGACATTCTTGCCTTCTCCCACCTTGCCTTCTCCCATGTTGCCGTCATATCCAACGAGGGTCCTTGCCTGCTGGAGGTCTTGCGCAAGACCACCTAGATGGACCACGTCAGCAGCAACCATGATGAGACTCATACGCTCTCCAGCCGCCTTCAGCTTTTCAGGGCTGCCAAGAGGAGCAGAGCCAAACGCAAAGCCGGCGTACGGTTTATCGTGCTTGTCAATCGTGTTGAAGAACAGCTGGGATATCTCCAGCCATTCGGGCTCTGTGGCACCAATACCACCCCACTTAGCTTCAAGGTTCATGCTAACCCGTGCGTCGAGTGTCCCAAACCAGACGATATCGATATCGGGGCATTCTGTGAGAATTGCGTCAAGATTGCGAACCCCCTCAGCTGATTCGATTTGGATCATGATGGCCGCCTGGTCGTTGAGGCACTTGTGCAGGTCGCGGGAAGTGTCACACGGGGCATCGGTGAATCCAGGAACAAGACGAAAAGGAGGCAAAGATCGCGTCCCGTTCTGGTTCGTTCCGAACTTTGCAGCCGAAATGACGTGTTTTGCCTGCCCGACGTTTTCGACTTGTGGGATTACAAGACTCGCACCACAATCAAGTGCATGACCAATGGCGCCGTGATCATGGCCAGGGACACTACAAAATCCGAATGAGAGGCAATTCCATCGATGTTTGGGCGTTGAACTTACCGGACAAATGGAATTGTTCGGCCACCACTCATGAAAACGGTCTCGTGAACCATCTAGCCATGTCAGCTCAACTCTGTGTGGTATGCAGACACCTTATTTACCGTAGTCATGGTCTCCACGTTACAGGACGTGTGCTCCCAATCAATCCAGCAAGCGTCGAAACCCATAGGCGCGACATAACGCGTGATTGGAACGGAACTGAGCCCTGCATAATAGCAGATAATAGGTGGGATCTTCTTCTTGTGAGCGTCTCGGATGGCCTGACGAGCTTTATGAGGCTGGAAGAGCGACGGGGCAGCGTAAGCCATCATCCCCTTTGAGGAGACATCCTTGTACTCTTCACCGTTTTTAGACATATTGATGAAGTTATGTCGCCGGAAATGTTGTGTAGGTATGAATGAAAATATTTGCAAGAAGCTGTGTTTGAATGAAGGGGGCATTTGGATCTCAGAATAACGCAGACAAGGGTTCCATTTATATACAATTTCCTTCATATTGACATTTACAGTACCCATCATGACTGACAACTAGCGGCTGAGTCCATATGCAAGCTTCGTGTAGACATGTATGCAAGTTTCGTGTAGAAATGCACTCTTCGTATGGCTTCATCTGCGCCTCTTGGCCAAAGGATTTCACGGGCTAACCGTGCAACAACAATTCCAAGCACCGACGAAGCATCTACCGCATCTCAGATTTTAGTAAGCCCGAAGTACCGCAGACGTCCAAGGTCAACTTCATGGCGTTGAAGGGTGCCGAGGTCCTCAAAGCTGATTGACAACTCGTGAGAACTAGTAAGCCGAGGTGAAAACACCAAATTCGGTTAGTTCACTCAAATTGAGCATGTAGTCGGCGCATTTTTCATAGACAATCCTACAATCATAATCGCTTGGACAGCTTTACTACGGCCGGGCCGCCGATATGTGCACGGGTAACACGGACTCAGGTAAGACCTAAGCCGTCCATCGTCGGTGCCTAGATACGCATGTTTCAATGACTGGAAGGAGAGGCCGCTCCGGCCGATCGGCCATACTTTGAATTGCTGAACATGAAGATGAAGTTCCACGTACGTTGTTTCATTCATTTGAAAGAATATCCACTTAATGACCATGGGAAAACTCAATAATGACGAAGGTATCAATTATCACCAATTGATATATTTCGTGAAACTGAGACATGATGGAATGCTCTCGACTATCAATGATAAGGTCAATTTAGCTGTGGTTGAATGTGTCATTCCCGTCTTGATTTTGGGATGGATGGGACAAATGTTAAGATGTGTGATCTCAATCGCAAGATTGGCATGTGCCATGGGATTCGGAAGAATCGATACCAGCGCGGCGCGACGACAAAGCCACATGCTGTCAGGGTTTCAAAAGTGGTCGCCATTTTGCATGTGCCACATTTTGTCAGCTCCGTGGCTGAGACGGGAATCAGTCCTCGCTCCAGGATCATTGCGATGTTCCGGGGGGGGGGTGCCTATATTCTGTGATCATTGGCCCCGTCGGAGACGATGCTTGTTCCGGTATTGCATTGGATTCGTTGGTGATGAAGGCGAAGTTCCAACTCACGACTCTTTCCCAAGCGGGGGCCTTGGCCGGGGTGCCAGTACTATGCAGTAGAGGAGGGTTGCATCATAGCCTCTCTCTCAAACCTTGCATTTTCCCTTCGCGGAATGATCATTGCTTTTCCCTCGTGCTAGTTGTGTTGGACCTCCTGAGTTCCGGCGTTATATCCTGCCGGGCTTCCAACCTGCTGCTGGGATTGGACCTTCGTCGGACCTTGTTCGCAGTGTTGGTACCCATCATGGGGCACATGGACAGGGGCTCGTCGTGGCGTCTATTCCTTGGCTGTCTGACTGCATGTGCCTACACTTGCCATTGTAAGCAGCCCTTTTCATTAAGAGATGGACGCGGGCTACTGGTCGAGCATTGAGGCTTCTGGTAACCGCCGTTATCACCAATTCAATTGTCGCTCGCTCACAGACAACGTCCGTCGAGACCCGAATTAATCGCCAGGCCGTACGGCGAGTAGTACAGGGCTGTTTACATGCTTCCACTCGCGGAACAAGCTGCATTACGATTGTGGAGTTGTTGGAACCGGGGTCCATCATGCCTGTTGGTCTTATCGTGAATTTCAGTCTGCGCCGCTTGAATCTCAATGGGTTGGACTGACACCACCGAATCACCACTTCATCGAAGATCGGATGTCAAGACAAATAAGCCAGCCCGTCTTTGCCAATCATCGTTTTCGAAGCTCCCTGGCAGGTTCTTCTCCATCAAAAAGAATATTCAAATATGTAGCGAGACTCACTTTACGCCCTTTGCTCGGATACGATCGCGGTCGGTCGGCACAAACTTGCACCATCACGTTATCCTGGTGAAATGGACGATGGTAATCTCGCTTTGATTGTTTGCGTTTCTCGGTTAGGACACCAACAGGATCTAGCCGTCTTGCCATCTGGGCCCATACCGATAAGTGACGGCGGTTGGAAGGTGTTTGCAACACTTATGCAGGGGTAAGATGTGATTAAACTGACGGCAACCGGGCTGTTGGGCCGCCTCCGATGGAGAGCTCCATCGCATCTTGGCATACATGTTAAGTCAAATACTGCTTTCTCGTCCCCTTCCAACGACGCGACTGTACATAGTTGAAGTTTTCTCATCTCAGCCATACAAAGCCTTTGACACGTTTTTGAGGACACCTGTTATTCATTGAGGCAACTTGAATTCTCCAGGCCCTCTTTCCAAGCCAACCGTTCTCATAGGAGTCTTCGAAAGTCGCACATATGGATACTTTTGCAACACATCGCGGCCCAGCGATAGAGCCAAGGCCTCCCAGCCCGCCTAGAGCATCACTGCAATGGGATCTCCAGTTTGAAAATCAGACCCTCGGGACCTCGCAGTCACATGCCTTCGACCTTGCTTCATCAATGGCCGGGTTGGCAGTGGAAACTGACTTGAGTCTGAATGAGAACATGAAAGCATTGTTCCTGACCAGAGTCATGGAGAAGGCCCGGAAGCTCATATTGCGGCGCGTCAAAGAAAGGACGGGCGCCAGCGAAGCCGATCTCGAAGACTTCAAACTCGACATTGAACATTGTCAACAGTGTTACCACTCGATATTCCAAAACCTGCCGGCCTCATTCGATGCTCGGAACAACGACAATGCTCTTGCAGTCTTTAACCGGCAGAAGCTGCATGCTGCGATCCAGAATGCACTAGAAGAGCTCAGCGACCACGTTCTCCTTCTTTCGAAAACGCCAAGGCGTACCTATTACTCGGAAATGAACCTCGCGCGCATGTACTCAGTCCAGATCGTCACGCCTGCTGTGTGCTTGGAAGCCATGGACCGCGAATACCAGCGTCGCATGTATAGCGATGTCGAACCGGTGAATTTTGACGATCTTCGCGACTTTTGGCTTCAGGTCGCGCAGTCTCCGCAGGATGTGATCAGGATCAGGAAGGTGGTGCGTCGTGCAAAGTTGGTATGCAAGAAGTGGGATGACGGGCCCTATTCAGACTTCTCCTCGGTGCTTTGGCGTGCTTTGTGGTATGCCAAGAGGGATCAGATTCCAATCGTGTAGTAGGGTTCGAATATGCTTTGGCGTCGTTCATTTGACGAGAATAATCAATAGCAGGCACAAGATGAAGAGAAAATGGGCGGATTGCAAGCTCATCCCAGCTCCAATCATCATAGCCTTGACCGGAGAACAGTCACATGAGATGAAGCGGCGGTGCTGTCTCATTTGCCTGTTTGTAATGAAGAAGTCGGTCTGATACTTGTTGGCGTTGAAGTCTGTCGGGTTTTAGGGGCGGTCGATTCGTCCTCTTGGATGGCTTTGGAGGGTGAAGGTTGCAGATAGTTTTATCGGTCATGGAAATACAATTATGGATGTTTCAAATGAACTGGATCGCAATCAACACGGCAGAATTGAAGCCAATTGAAGCCCTCCATGCACGGCACGGTGGCAGGATCGTGAATAGAATATTTTCTCATTAGGCACACAAAAGACGTATTTGCATAATGGCGTGTCCAAAAGCAAGCCCTCCACCGGGATATTCAGATGTCCGTAGCAGCCGTGCCGATGTAGAGATCCCTATACTGCGCTAGTTTCCCCCCCAGGTCTGTCAAAGCGAGCTTGACATCCTCGTTCTGTTCCCGCAATATCTCAATGATGGAGCCTAGACGGAGGCGTGCCTCTCGGCGGGCTTTTGCTTCCTCTACCCTGGCCCTGAGGCCAGCAACCTTTTCTCGCAGAGGGGAGAGATTTTGTGTCTCCGACTCGCAGCCAGGAAGTTGGCTGAGTTCGAGACGGAGCTCCAGCTGTCGTTCATGATTGTTGAGGTCTTGCTCCAACTTCTCCAAGTCCGCATTAGCCTTGATCGCAGGATCGGCGACCGCATCATCGGGTTCCTGCGTGAGTGCCGAAAAAACAGTCTCCATCTCTTCGAGTTGCTTCATTTGGGCTATGCTGGCAGATAGGGTGGCAATTCTGCCTTCGAAATGTGTCGACCACGTCTTGCGTAGTTCGTGGAACGTGGCGATGTCATCCCCGGCTATTGGCAGGGTATTTGGGACGTCGTCAAAAATGGGGAGATTCAGAAACTCGGCAAATGCGCCCTTTTCGGCAGGCTGCTCATCAGCAAAGAGCAAGAAAGCCTTGCGCCAGGGGTCGGCTGCGAGGGTACCGGGTGGTGTCTGCCCGGCGAGCACATAAATGGCGTTGGCAGCGACGAATACGCTGCTGTTACGCTCGTCGTCTTGTTCGGCGCAAGAAACTTCTGCAATCTGCCAGGAGCTTGAAGAGCGGCCAAGATAGTTGCGGGCAAAGCGGGAAAAGATCTCGCCAGCTTTGGTCCGGTTGTCCAGGGAGGGCATCGAGTCGAGAAGGTCTACACGGTGTGTCTCGGGATGTACTTTGACAAGCACCCAGTGACCACGAAGATGCATTGGTAGAAGCAGGGTGTCGGGATGCTTTTCGGACAGCATAGTCTTGATGTCGCGAACTGGAGGCGTATTCGACGCGGCCAGGATCAGAGGGTGGATGACCACAGTGAGAGCGTCTCGCCTAGTGGAACACGTCGCGAGCGTAGAGATGAGGCGATACATTATATCCTCGTCTTGCTGCTTGTCGGGTGCCAGGCCATCGGCAAGCCAATTGGAGCCTTTCGTGGGCCCGGTCTCAGCCTCTGCCGTTGCACCGCTTGTTTTGGATGGGGTTGGGTGGGCATTGTGGTTTGTATTTGGCGCCCCTTCCAAGCCCACGCTCGTGGGTGAGACTGAAGAAAGAGGGGAGGAGTTTGCGACACTGCTTGGTTCTTCCTTGTTGAGGGATCGGCGGGAGGATCTCGTGGGCTTTCCGGCAGAGGGCTCTGATCGTTTCGCAAGAGGGAGCTCGAGGTCAGCGGTCCCAGCAGACCGCTTCCGGGTCGATGATAACGACGGCTGGTTGGTAGAAGTGGTGGCCGACGTGGAGAGTTCGGTCGTTGTGATCTGCGACGTGTGTTCAATAATCCGGACTGTCTTTGCATCGCGACGAGACGAGGCGGATCCATGTTCCCGCAAGGCTCCCCTGGTAGTAGGTGTCTTCCGCGAGGGTTCGGGTGTTGTCGCGGTCGGGTTGGCTTCGTTGGCCTGTTGGAGGGTTGAATCGGCATCGCTGGAGCTCGAGCTGGGGCTAGCTGGCGGCTGGGAGAAGACCAATCATTAGCATCATGTCGGTCGAGAGGGGGATGTGTTCGACGACGGTCCCTCGCCGCTTCGAGGAACATACCATCACAGCTGAAGACCGAGATGATCTCGTCCCTACTGTGCCATTGGAGGTGCGACGCGATGCATCTATCTGGGCAATTGCAGTCTTGACATCTTCCGCCACCCAAGGAGGTGGGGATGACGACGGCCCGAGGCCAGCTTTTTCCAAGCGGCTGGTTATCGCCTCGTCCAGAGAATGCTTTGCTGTGTTCCATGGCACTCGCGCGCGAAGATCGCGCAGCGCGGAGAGGAACTTGGCAGTGAGGGCCTCCGTGCCGAAGAAGGCTAGGAAGTTGGCGAGGGAAACCTCCCACTTCTTGCACAGCGATTCGACCTCCCTGCGGTTCCGCTCCGAGGGGATGTCCTTGAGGGACGGCTTGTTGGCAGTGTCGCCAGGCTGCGCAGTGCCTAGAGACTGGCGAGTAGACGGCATGGTACCGTTGACGGGGTTTGCGTGACCATGATGTTGTCGATGCAAGATTCGGTGCCGGTCGCGATGTGCGAAGACGGGACCCAGGCAGGCAGGCAGACCTTCGGTGGGCGTGTTTGCCGTCCAGGTAGGTTGCTCCCCGCAACCAGGATGTTTGCGAGCTTTGCAGCTGCTGTTCCAGCTTGCGGAAAGCTCCCTGGTAAACCCGACCTCCACTGGCAAGAAGGGCAGGGGTCATCGTTGTTCCCCCGCGAAACCCGGAAGCCACCGTTTTCATTGGTTGAGGGTGCTGGAAAATAGTACAGGGTGGGATGTGACGCTCAGCAAAACCCTCCGTCATCCAACTTCCTTCTTCAATTACCTTACTTCGGATAGGTACCTATGAATTTCGGGCTAACTTCCTACCTTCCGCTGTTTGTTGCCTTACCTAGGGCATCTCAAACGCGATGGAGCAGCGGCTGCGACCAACACTGCAAGCAGAAGACCCAGCGAACCCAATCCACCATCCACGCCGTATCCCTAACTATGACCTCTCGACTCCTGGTGACCTGCCTTCTCCATCCTTTCCACGCTCGTTTCTTTTGACAGCCGCAGAGAATGCCATGGCGTACTGCTCACACGTCATGCGCCCTGGAATGCCGCAGTAATCAGTGAAGTAATGTGCGCCGTGCCACCGAGTAATCTCGTTGACAAACAGCGGTCCTCCGCAGTGCTTTGCAGAGACGTCGAGACGGCATCCAATATCCAGCGAACCAACCTGTTGACTGTTAAGCTCTCGAAGGGATTCAAACACGCCAAGCGCATAGTCCATGACTTGTTTGCCTGTGAACCCTCTCCGCTTGAAAGATGCTTCTGGCGGCCAAGTGGCCGCGATCTGGCTGTCAGGAAAGGTTTTCGTCAGGCAGATTTTGTGCACCTCGCCTTTGAGACCGCGAATGCCCTCTGGATCAGGCTTCGTGATAATGAAGACGCGAAACTCCTCATGGGAAAGGAAGTCAACGAATTCCTGGTGGAACCACGCCTCCTTGGACGCTTCATCGACGGGCCGGGCATCAGGCACAGGATCAGCGCAAGTCAGGCGCGGGCACATCTCCGTTCCTGCATGCAAGGAGCAGCCACTCCACGAGCGCTTGTTGAAGGCTCGAACCCCCAACAGAGCACACCTGCCGTTCCCGAAGCAAGTCACAGGGCGCCAGTCTCGTCTTTTCGCAGCAACCGCGTCGAGCATTCGAATGTCTGGAAGCTTCTGGCCGTCCTCATGAGCTTCTTCGCGGGTCGGATATACCGTCAAAGCCCCGGCGTCTGGATTCCTGCTGACGTAGCTTTCGAGGTCGTTGTAGCGGCCCATAATGATGTCTTGAAATGGGAAGCCTGTATCCAACAGAATCACCACCAGGTGGCAACTTCGACCGAGTTTGAGATGTTGGTGAAGATTGTTTGCACGGAGATGTTCTTCAACACGGTCCCAGGTCATGATGGTAGATCTCTGCCAGCCGCAGTGGTGAACTCCTGCCGAGGCGACAAGAAAGGTCTGGGCAACGCTCATTTTGCCATTTGCCACGTGAAGAAGACTGGGAAAAAGGTCGCAGAGAGACCTCGCCTCCTCATGTGAAGACGGCAGCCATGGCGCGGCATCGGTCTCCGTGTCATCCAAGTCGAACGTCACGATTGCATACGGACTGAAGTTGGGGTTGAATGCTTCACTGTCGCCCTCGTATGAACCGTCTGCCATTGGGCACTAGAGAATGAAGGATTGTTCAACGGGGGACGGCTTCTGTCTTGGAGATTCTGTCGGCGCGTGCGTATGACGGGTTGGGCTGACTTGGGATGTAGACGAAGGTGAGTCCATCTGCAGGCGAGGTTCCTCGTCTCGAACCACGGAGGAGGGTTCAGTGCGACATGCGTTGATGTCGCCACGCATTTCCAGGTCTGGCGCTTGGCAAACGGTGGAAAGTTGGTCAATGAGCCGATCGAGTGTCTTGACAAGGTGCGCGCGTTTGACTGCTCAGTTTGCATGCCCTGTCAGCAGATTCCAAAGCGTCCTGTTGCGGACTTACCTGTAGTTGAGATTGCAATCTCGAAGGGGGTGGAACGGCGACGGGAGGACAAATCCAACGAGTCCCTTGGCTCAAAGCTAAAGCTGGTAGGTCTGCCAGGTTTCAGTCACCAAAATCTTTTCGTGGAAGGAATGGAACGAGTGGTTTGTTAAGTCGAGTTGCTGCAAGGCGTTTGGCGCGAGTAGGGAAGCGGAGACGACTCCGGGCGAACACAGGAAATATAGCTGAGCAGAGACAGGAAAATTAGGTGGCCTCAAAAAAGAAATGCCAGAGAATAAAGGTTTTAAGAGACAAAGTCAGGAACCAGGGTGAAGAATTGAGAAGAGATGTGTGGGAGATTTGAGATTTTGGAATCGCTTTGTGGAAGGTAAGGTAGGTCAGTTGGTTCAGCGGGCTTTGCTTGAAATCAGGTGTAGCCCAATGTGACAAAACCAGCTTTGTGCAGTGTTGATCCACATCGTATCGAAATTTGGTTTCATTCTCATGGAACTTCTCACTTGATTACTAGATAGTCATAGTCTTTGAATATTCTTCAGCCTCTTGAGAAGAGTCAGAATCACAACCTGGCCGTGTTTGGGCAGGGCAGTCGTTCTCCGGGTCAAGACGGTCAACGGCCCCACCTTCGGATCTGGAACCGATCCGCAACGGCGACATTCCACCTCACTGTCCACTTTCGAGATGGCTCACATCCTTGAGGCTTGAGGCGCAACGCAGGCAATGCCGGCAGTCCTTCTGGTTCCGTGGTGGGCCTGCTCTTTCCATAGGTAGGTACGAAACGGAAGGGCTCAAAAACCAACTCCTCGACAGCTGAACAAGGCGCAACGGTGAGGGCACCCCAGCGCTCGTTGCCCCCTTCCCAAAACTACTGGGGGGCAAGCCGCAACCATCACTGAGCCCCATCACGGAGCCGGGCAAACAGCCACCGCCCCGAGGGCAGGACCAATGTGCCTCATCCTTACGTTCGTTCCTGTCCGGAGCTTCCTTGAGCGCACTGGAATCTGGACTGGCACCTTCCAGGGGAAACTCTTGTTGGTGAGTAAGGGAGGTACCTTGCTCTGGGCAGCGTGGATGCTCTTATTTTGCACCGGTCTCACAGAACGACTGCAATCCTGCATCCAACATCACTCGTCAATCCAGCCTACCACCACAAATCCATCACCACGACTTTGTGCATAGCCAGCCTTTTGGTAAAATCAGACGTTAGGCACTTCCAGAGAGGCTTACATTTGTTTAAAGTCATTCTACATCTTTCAAGTTGCACACGAAGTCGACCACAATGGACCGACAGAACGTCCAGTCGGAGAAGCTTCTTGGGGAAGACCGTTTCCCTGACGTCACAGCGGAACAAAAGCAGATGGCTATTACTGCTTTGGACGTATCCGAAGAGTTCCAGAGTGATCGGCCACTAACCGACATGACCATGAACTTGATTTCATGGGCCGCCAGAGTTCCAGCGGGAGACAGATATGTCGTCGCAGAGGCAGCATGGTTTCGCCCCAACCCAGATGCTACTGCGGCACTTCCCACACATGTCCCTCAAGGATACTCTACTGGAAAAGTCATTCTGGTGCCGGTCTATATTGACGTCCCTGACGATCATTGGTCGCTTCTGATTGTTCACGATGGTTTCACAGGGCTTGCAGAGGCACGCACGATCAGACACCTCGACCCTTTCAAGAATCAAAACAACCCAGAACGCGGCCTAAAAATCAAAGCTGCTGCCATGGATGCTTTCAGACATCTCTGGGGCCCAGGCGAAACCTGTTTTGAAGACTTGGTGAGTCGAAATCTTCTCCCACTTTCGTCAGTAGTTGTGGCTAACCTCAACAACAACCATCAGACCACCCCTCAAAGCCCCAACGCTGCTAGCTGCGGAGTGTAGGTCGCACACGCAATCAGAACGCTATGCGAAACAGACAATTATCCAAGGCAACAATTCGACCCTGACTTCTTTCGGGTTCAAATCTTCAAGTGGTTGGTCGATAGAAACTTTGAACCAAATGATCCAAATGCTTTAGAGCGCATTCTTTACGCTGTGGCAAGGTGGAAGTCTGAAAACGGGGAGTCTGAAGTCGAAAGCCTGTCTATAGGCCGTGGGGATGCTACTGGCAACGTCTCACAGCTCGGGGATGATTGATGATATCTTACGGCTCTGGGATTTGGTGTGCATTGTTGCATTTTGGGGTGGCGTGTGCTTGTTCTTCCAAGTATTACGTAGAATTGGGGTCTGCATGCGGTACATTCTTCTCCGTTCAGGCGCCTCGTCATGATCAATGGTAGCATCAGAATATAACCACGACTCGACCTCGTGCTATTCGCCTCATTGCTCGTATTTCCCCAAAGTTGCCGGTTCAGAATCCTCCGAAGATTGTACAAACTCCAGAATAGGCCAACCTCAAATAGTTCATTCCTTTTGGAAGATGTCCGGGTCGCACGCTCCCTGCTATTAGGAGCCGGCCCTCGTGGTCAACCTGTGAACTGCATACAGACGCGTACGTCCCAGACGCCCGTGAATGGCACCCTTAGTCTTGTTTCAGGGCGGGGAACCACGATGGAAGATCATCCTCGTTCTCTTCGTGTTTCCTGCCAGTCCGCTTCTTGCGGTCCGGCCTGGCCGATCCCTTGTCTTCCAGCGACTTGCAGTTCTTCTCAAGCCCAAGAGAGCCACTCGTACTTCTTGAAGATTTCCGACCTTCCAACCAGTCTTCCTGGGAGCGGCCGCTGTGCGCCTTGTACGACTCCCAAAACTCGGCAATCAACACTCTCCGTACCTTGGTGGCGGCAACCCAGGCTGTCTCGGTGCGTCCCACAAACCGCGTCTCGTACTGCACGACAAGTGTGCCTCTCTTGTCGTTGCCTTTCCGCGCGGCGAGTATTTTCAGAGGCATCCAGCGGTCGGGATGAGCCATGTGACGCTGGCGTCCACCGACGCACTTTTCCTAAAAGTAGCAGACGGCATCGGGGTCGATGAGCTGGGCTTTGGACTCGCTGATCCAGAAGGCGGGGTACGGGGGGTTGGCGGGGAGGACACGGAAGTCGAAGGTGTCGACGTAGCTGGAGGGGCTGGTTGTCGATTTGTGGGAGAGAATGACGCCAAGCTTGGACGAGCGAGCCGCTGCAGGTAGGCGGTCAGATCTCGAGACAGCAATGGAGAGAATGGGCGGGAAGAGGTCTCTTGGGGAGGGCTTACCTTTCTTCGTCTTTTGTTTAGCCATGCCGCGATCGTCAACGGTACTGCGCGTCGCCTTTGGTGAACGGGGAGCTGAGAGTGCTCGTCGAGGGGGTCGCGCGATGCCGAGTGCAGGTATCCCTCGAAGTAGGCAGATGACAACCGAGATCTCAGCAGAGGATAAATTGAAATGGAGACGAAGGCCTTTTTGCCTGGGTGCCAATCAGTACGGGAGCCGGTGGTTTTCGGTGGTAGCTCGTGGACGAAGAAGGCAACGTCCTGGTGAAGGCAGTTGCGCGAAAGTGTGGGTCATTACACGCAACGCACACTCAGCTACGGCACACCAGTGACCTCACCACACTTGCGCCCTCAACTTCGTACAGCACCAGGACCCTACCTGGATCTATCGGAAGGAGTACGTCGACCACTTGAAGTAGAATCCGAAATGTATTGAGTAGGATATGCAGCCGCGCAAACACAGAAAAGGTAGGCGGTCTCGGCTGAAAGGAGGAATCCTCTGGTCAGAGAAAAGGGACTTCAACGCGAGACTCAAGGTATCTTCTTTCATCGAACAAAACACGCTGGAAGCCACTCGCAGGGCCTCCTTAATTTATTCTTTTGCATAGAAGGCAAGGGTCCGGGACGCTCCCGTCCAGCCAGCAACTTTCTCACTCGAGCGAAAGAAACGAAACAATATGATTCAGGGTTCCATGCAGTTCGTGCTTTCATTGTCTTTTTTTCGACGAGGTTCAACGACGGCAGCAGCAGCGTCGAAAACCTGCAGGCCGGCCACTTCGAAAGAAAGGCAACTGAAGGAGACGGAGCGACAGAAAATACATCTTCCAATTGACAGAGGGGAGTCCCGGCACATACTTATGGATACCGCCGCAAATATCTGACATCGAGATCGGGTATCAGAAGCAAGCCATATCACCCGAATACCCAACGCCAGAAAAGCACCATACAGAAAGAAACCCGAAGAAATACCATTTCGCCACTGTCGAATGTGCAGCCGTAACCACTCACTGCCTTTTCTCCTTCTTGCCCTCGGCCTTCCATTCCTTGATAGCGTCGCTAGGAAGGCAGTTTTCCGGCGTCCACTCAGCCTTGTCGTATCCCACGAATTCCACCAAATACGCAACGCCTCCCTGTTCCCTACCGCGGATCTTGTTCATCTTTCTCTCGCCAAGGATCCTGCTGACGATGAACGGCCCTGTAACGGGGTCCAACCCCAGCACACGGTTTCTTCTGTTCCACCCGCTCGGGCTCCAGAACTTGGAGACGACCTTCCGGCAGCTGTGCCACAACTCTTCTTCGGGTTCCCATGTGGGTTCGTCGTGTAGCCATTTGCCTCCCCATTGAACCAGCAGTTCGACATCATCGCCCTCACGTCGGAAGTCCAGGATCTTGTGGACCGGGTATTGCTTATTGTCCGAGTTTTGGCCGGATTCTGAGGGCGCCTCCGCGTCGTTGACCGCGGGCTCGGGAACGTCGTTGGATTTCACGGCTTTCCTCCTGCGGGGGGTTGAGGCCTTGGGGCCCGACTGCGTCGTCGCTCTCTTCCGCTTGCCTCGTCCTCCTCCTTTGCGATTCCCATCGTCGGTCGCCTCGGGGGCAGGATCTTCGGGTACGCGATGCTCTGTTGATGGCTCTGTTGATGGATGGACGTCGATCGGCGGTTGCTCAGCCGGTGCTGGCTCCTCCGGGGTGGGCAGGTCCGTTGGCTCGGGGCCGGTCGCATCGTCATCGGCTTCGAGGGATTCGAGAGGGTTGGCAGACAAGTCAGGAGACGCCGGTCGTGAGCCATCTGATAACGGGCTGTCTAGGACCGATAGGGGGCTCGAGAGCCTCGAAGAAGTGTCGGTCAAGTTCGAAGGGATGCCATTGGAGGCGTCTTGCTTGTGCGGCGCACTGCGAGGATGGCATGTCAGCACGCGGGTTCCCAGAGGCCGCGAATTTTGATTACCTCGACTCGGCATCAGCTCCGTTGCCGCCGATGGAACTGCTCTTGTTGAGGGCCATCTTGCTGGCCGATGGGCGAGGACTCATTCCAGCGAATAATCTGGACAGCATCTTGAAAGGATGTCGTTGGAGGAATGCGATGCGATGCGATGCGCCGCGACGCGACGCGCTGAAACAGAGGGGCCTGATTACGTAGCTGCAGTGCACCAAGGAAGTCCTCAGCGTCGCAACAGCTTTGAAATAGCTGTTGGGTCCACTGGCCAAGCGCACCATCAAGGCACGGGAAGCACAAAATGGTCCTCACAACGACTTATGCATCGCACGTGAGACGAAAATGCACATAACTCACGCTCACAAGGTGCTGCACAATTGCATAATTCCCCAACCGCGCTTCAGCAACTGGCCTAACGTTATGCAGAATGCATGTCTCGGGACGAAATGCACCCATACAGCAGACGACCTCTTCTCTAGAGCCATGGCCGCGGTTAGATTCATCATTCCCTGATGTTTGAGATCTACAATTAATCTCCGTTGCACCATTCAGCATGAGCAAGATATGAGACAGACTCGATAATCACACAAGAAACCCGATTTGGACTTTTAATACAAGATTGCTGTGGGCTATTATTCTACAATGGAAGCCTGGAGACGCAACTGGAAAGTTCCAGCCAACAACCAAACAATCAAGTCCTTGCAAACCAGAAATCTTAGCTCCGCGAGTAGATCAGCATTGTATTCAAAACAATGAGATGGAAAACATCGTGGTTTGTTCCACAACTGACCTCGGACTCAGCTAAATACTGCATCCTTTCTTGGCGACGCCTGTGGCACTACCGGGCGGCGTATGTAATATGGCCACGAAGCTCGCTGCGGTAGTCTTCTTGACGTGTGCCAAGCAGCATCATCAAGAAGCGCAGCATAATCACCAGCTCTGTGATAATATCAAGGTAAAACTTTTGCGGAATTCACTATGACACGGCCAAAGATTATCGTGTTCTTGCGACACCGGACACGCACTAGCTGATCTAGCTTCCCGGCACGAGATCTGGCTGAAGAACCGCCAACGCCACGATAGTCCCAGCTAGTTTTCGCTTCGGTGACTCAGACCATGTTGCACAGATGGGGCCACGGTTCAGCTGAAGGACGCTTGGCTCCGGTGGTACGGGTCCCAGTGAAGAGAGTGCTCTTTTCAGGTTGACATACACTATGGATCTTGTTAAAACATGCTTATTTTGATCTCATGGTACGGGAACGATCATCCAGTTAAGGTTTTGAGTGCAAGCGACCCTCGCAGGGTCCACGTCTTGGCAGCAGTCGAGGTGCGAACTAACGCCACAACCACGGACTCTGCCGTTATTCGCGAAGTCTAGACAATGTTCTTCAGGTCTTGGATGTTGTTCCGATGATCTTGGAACATGATTTTGATCATAATAATAACAGAATTGAACGCTTAACGCTTGGAATGATTCGTATAAGAACCCCTTCGATTGCCCAGTGTTGTCGAATCCGTCTCTCCTCATCACACTCACTCAACTCCAGCCTTCATCACAACACATTCTCTGAAACTCACCCACATACGATCTTTTCCCGATCTCAACTACAACACCAAAATCATTCAAAATGCATATGCCCACCTTCGGTCAGGTTGCCACTATTGGCATGGCTCTTTTCGCTGCCGCAGCTATTGCTGTCCCTGTTGCTCAGCCGCTTGAGGCTGACGTTGTCGAGGTGAGTATCGAAAACTAATGGTAAAAAGACACTTTCTGACCTAATACAGCGTTCTGCCGACATTGTTGTGAGTGTTGCTATCTAAAAGCTCTCAAAAACCCCTCTTTCAAATGTCTTCGTTGCGATTTGGGGAAATTAGACTAACTTGCCATTTCATTAGGCTCGCGGTGAGGGCATCTCCGTAAGTAGATGAATAACACATGATTCCAAACAGAGGGGCAAAATTGCTAATGGCTTTCGACTAGACCTTCGCTAGCGTTGAGCTCGCTACCCGCGGCGACCTCGAACAGCGCAACAAGAAGAAGTGCAAGCGTACCAACAACAAGGGATACTGCACCGACTCCGACGACGAAAAGAAGGGCAAGAAGCAGAAGCAGTGCAAGCGCAACAAGAAGGGCGACTGCTATGACTCGGACAATGACAAGAAGCATGACAAGAAGGGCAACCAGAAGGATGACAAGAAGGACAACAAGAAGGATGACAAGAAGGACGACAAGAAGAGCCACTACTAAGTGGAATTGACCTCGACATCTGTGAAGGCCATACTCAATGTTTGGTCTTCGCATCCAACGATGCATGGTTGGGCTTTTGACTCGGCATTGCAATAGGCTTACGCCATTTCATTTCTGATTTGTATATTCGAACATCACTTATTTGTATCTCGTCATCAATCTCACGTTATTGTTGCCGGCCACATCTGTTTTCGCAGTCGTCTTTCGAGTATGCCTGGTTCGTCATTCGTATGTTGATGACAGGAGCTGACTGGTGAGTGCATTTACGGTGACATTTACCTCAGAAAAACAAGAGAATTTATTCAGAACGCAGAGCTCATGAGGACCAGTGGCTGACGCGATGTGTTAGATCTCGAGCAGCAAAGAAATCCTCCATCACGAACCCCAAATCGCCGCCAACTAGCCTCATAGCTCCACTGCCAGGACCTGACCACTGTATGTCACACCGTCCACTGCATTTCCACCAGTAGTCACAAACAACGTCTTGTTATCCTTGGAAACCGCAACAGACGTCGGACGATGAATGAAGGTGGTATCGCCACCTCCAGCGATCGTGACGTACGATCCGTTCACGAAAATCTGGCCAAGTGCGTTCTGGGTTTGTGCGGCAAAGATGTTGCCCGACGCGTCAATAACAAAGTCGTCCCAAGCATAACCCCCGGAAGCAACCGCCAATGTCTCAACGTCGCCGGCTTTGTAGCCATCTTCAGTGATAGGAACACGACCAAAACTGGTTCGTGCGGTGTTCGTGAAGTAGGCATAACCATCGGCGATCTTTATGCCGTTGATACCAATGGGAATGGTGGCATTTGCGGGGGCAGCAAAGACGTCGTCAGTAATCGCTACCTCGGACGCACCAGTCTGGGTATCGATGCGGAAGATGCTGCCAAGGCGTGAGTCGGTAGCCAAGACGATGTGAGGCTTAGACGGTAGAGATGCGAGCCCGTTGAGCATTACGGCATCGGGCAGCCTGGCGACTACGTTGACAGTGGGCTTCGAGCTGTCTCCATCGCTGAAGTCAACTGCGTAGACGGTTTCGTTGGTGTAAGAGTAGTTGTTGCCGCGAACGCCGCCTAAAATAGCGAACTTGTCTGCGCTTATTGCTGCGATGCCGCCAATAGCCGTAGCCCCCGGGAGTTTGGTGACGAGCTCGGCTTGGGATCCATTTGTCAAAGTGTCTAGAGTGTAGAGGCTGCCGTTGTCGAAGGTGGTGAGAAGAAGCTGGCCGTTAGAACGGAGGGCGCTGTTCTCGATGGTCACAGCGTAGTCGGTGAAGTTCCATAACTGCGTCATCGCCGAGGCGGCGGATGCAGAGCTGACTCCGGCTACAACTACGACGAAGGCGGGGGACCTCATGATGGCGATGGCTTTGTTGGATGAGACTGGAAGAAGCCGAGCTCATTTGTTCGAATTGCGACTGCACGAATGCTTTAATACTAACTGATGGTGAGTGGATCCTCGGGGCTCGCTCGATGCGTTGCGTGATTGCCGACGCCGTTGGCCACTTTGTGAGGAGTTCATGTCGAAATCATCTCGGAGTTACCCTTGTCGTGTACCTAATGCTTGTTTCCTTGCTGTAACCCTGTGGAAATGTGCACGAAATGACGGCAGAAACTGGCCAGAGAAACCTAAAGGCAAGAACAGATCTGGACGGCAATTTAGGAAGCAGGAAGGATACAAGGATTTTCACTAAGAAAACCGCTTTCAACGCGGCCCTCGTTCAAATCATCAACGGGGTTGAGCGTCTTGCGGCTCGGATATTTGCTCGCATCACCCCCACAAAGCTGAATGTTCGCCATCTTCGGACGAACAACTGACATGGTATGATCCCTGCCCCTCTTTCAGTGTGACGGTACTACTGCTGCAAGGGGTTTCCACCTCCTTATTTCGACTCTGCTTCCGCAGGTCGCGGAGAAGGATTTCTTCGATCCATATTGATCTTTCGTCATAAACACCAAAACTTCCTGACCGGACATATTCTGGCAGTCAGCTGAATACTTCTGAACGTAGGGTATTCGGATTCGCGGCCGCGATATCTTCCTATCAGAACGTGCAACAGTTTGGTGCGATGGGGCATCCGAAGTTGAACAAATCAATGCTGTTTTCATAAGTGATAAGAATCATCAGATTGGCTTACGATTTTGGCAGCTGCAGCCATCCGACTACTCTTTCTGTTAATTTGGCATCTCACTCGGCTCTTGACGACTGTAAATGTTTAAAATGAATGTGTGCCACACTGGAGGAGACATCAGGCAGCTTCTTGACGGCTCTCGATGGAAACGCTTACCAGAGGCTTTGAAATGGCAATGTCATGAAACAAACAAGGTTTTCCAGATGGCTGGGGGAAAGAAATCAAGAGCTTTGCGTTAAAAGATCCGCCGTGAGAAAGTCTGGACATGCGACAGCCTTTTGGCAAATGATCAAAATAAGTGTCTCGTTAACTTTGCCGGCCCGGCTGCTACAAACTCGAAGTCGAAGCAAACAATATCCTTTGCTCTTTGTTGTCAGCGCCTTCCGCGTGTTCTCCGGGACGCGACTTCGCTGCCTGGAAATGTCACCTTGCCATACGAAAAACAAACCAGGCAACCCTCACACACACCCGATTAAGCGCATCGGACGCGACGTCGAAGCGAGCCAGAACCCTTCTCCATCATCACTTTCGGTCTCCAGCGACGAGTGACAATTTGAAGATATCCGATCATCCGGCACCAAGATCAACCACTTTCAAGCTGATTTCTTCCTGGGACCCTTTTGCCCATCTCTTATGCCATTTCACGATAGCCACTGACCGACGAGTCCGAACTGCAGCCACACCAGAAAAAGCACCTTCTCAGAACGCCGGTCGCGCCTTGCTGTGGAAAGACCTCGACTAGCCATTGCAGATCGTTCGACACGTGTCGCAAAAATGACAAAGGAGACACGCCACCAGCAGCAGACTCAACGCTGCCGTGATGAACTACAGTCTCTGCTAGGCAGCAGCACAACACCGGATGGCACTGACATCGAAAAGCTGGAGCACCAGGTCTGCTTCAACCTGGCCAGAATAATCAAACTTGCGCATGACAAGCCCCCGGAAGCGTTATGGAATGTTGGAGGACTTCTTCATGGTGTCCACTATTCTCGACCTGTCATCAAATCTATCTGGGAGACCTTGGCGCAAAAGCAAACAACCGTCGCTCTTACGACCGCGACTTCCATGCGCGAAAGTGTACCAAGGGGTGTTCAAGGTACCCAGTCAGCTAGAGCCGCAAGGTACAGTCGACGAAATCAGCCCGTCGCAAGTGACACGGGGCCTGAATCTTTCACCCCGGCCTCGGCATCGATTGCTGAGTCGTCAATGGATCCGGGCTCACGTCAAGATCAGCCTAATAGCCAGCAACTCTCCAATTCCGACACCGAGGACATCATGGCTCAGTCCGCAGTCGACGGCTTTTCAAACCAAGCGCAGACATCCCTGTGTAATCGTGGCATGGCCTTTACATACATCAAAGACACTGAACTGCTCAAACCTGGAAAGAAGCTTCATGGGAAGCTCATCTTGAACATCCTCCGACGCGCCGCGCATCTTAACCCGTTTCAGTACGTCGTCTTGGACCCCACGGTCTCCAGCGGCATCCAGAACCACAAGCCGATTCCAAGAGACGTACAAGAACAAATGGCATCTTCTGGAAAATGCACCATTATTGCTCCCATCCACCTTGCCGACAGACACCATTGGGTGCTACTGAGATTCGATCGACTTAACGACGCTGTTCACGTTTATGACTCCCTTGCTCCGACCGGCGTCGATGGCCAAGTTCGAGCATTCATCCTTCTGCTCATCACTACGCTGGAGATGTACGATACCGTCCCTACCATTCACAGCTGCCATTGTCCCCTGCAGGCCGACGAAGGAGATAGCGGAATGGCGGTGATTGTCAATGCGTTGAATTTCATGACCGGAGACGGTCGTCTTGGAGTCCACAGCAACAAGAACTACACCCTTTAGCGAAAGGTGCTTTGCTCGATGCTGGATCCGACTGCAAAGAGGAGCTTAATGGACGATTGGATTCAATCCCATGCAAGCGTTGAGACTGCCGAGACGGAGCTGATTCAGGTGAAGCTACTTCTTGAAACTCTGTGCGAGCAGACGCTCGCTGTGCGCGGCATCAGGACCGACGAGTTAGCGAACGAGTTCTATGCCCACAGATCGGCGCGAGAAGCCTTGAAGATCTGCACACATGCTGATCCATGCCTCATACGACGACTGGATGCATCAATCGAGCGGTTCTCGGAGTTCATCAACAAGAGAGCAGGGGCTTGCGAATTCTTCGCTCGTGCCATATCTGCAATCGACGCTACACTGGACGAGATTGATGGCACTGGTAGCGACGTTGAGATGTTGGAGGAAAGCTAAGCGTGGCGCCGTTGGCATGATGCATGGAAGTTTTTACCAAACCCACGGCCTTGACTTCGTCGACTCCCGACGGAGAAAGAGAGCACCGGCATATGCTCTGGGCCTTGAAGGCTAAGGCTGACTACATGGTTATCTTAGAAGTGTAAAAACAATGTTCTTTAATAAATATTTTATCCCGATGTGATCAATTGCATTCGTTGAGAAGCTCAGCGTGTTGAAAAAACCCGGATCTGTGCTTTGAGAGAGCGAATATAGTATTTGCCCGCTAGCTCTGGTCTTTCTCTGAGTTTCAAGAAGAAGCAATTACTGCAGCATCAAGAGTTTTGTGAAGGATCGGCATAAAGCCGTCCCACGACGTTGCCTTTCAGCAGTCGATCCACCCCATCCGCCAGCCTTTCAAATGGAACCTCTTCGAGAGTTGGCTGGACCCTGTTATTCGCAACAAGTTCGAGAGACTTTTCCACCTCTTGGAGTGAAGACCCGGCAGATCCAATGAGCTTGACGCCCAAGGCAACGAACAAGTGCGTGTCGAGCACTGCCTGCTTCGAAGCAAGACCAACAAGGACCACTTTGCCTCCAAGTTTGACAGCTTTAGCTGCCGCGGAAGTGGATGAACCCGCACCGGCGAAGTCAAACACAACATCAAATCGAACTCCGGGGAAGCTGGCAAAGGTCGTTCCCGAAGAATAAGCCCCCGCAAGTGCAGCCGCTGGAAACTTGCGGCGGTCAAGGTCGATGCAGAAAACACGAGCTCCTAAGCCAGCCGCAATTTGGACCGCCGAGAGGCCTAAACCGCCTAAGCCTATGACGGCAACCTTGGATCCCGGGGAAATCTGGCCCTCAGCAACGACTGCATGGTACGCCGTAGCTACAGCATCGGTAGCAACCGCTGCTTGAGCAAACGACACGCCATCTGGGATCGGCAACGTTCGTTCTTCGGAGAGCACCACGAACTCGGCGAATCCACCGTCCCGACCTATTCCGGGGCTGTCGACTACATCTCCAAGTTCAACAGGATGTTTGGGTGTGATGACTGAAACGACAGGGTCGCCAATTTTGAATTTGGTGATGTCGGCTCCGCAAGAAACGACAACTCCAGCGATCTCGTGTCCGAGAATGATTGGGCGTTTCCAGAAAAACGTGGTATCGATGCCGGAAACAAAATTACAGTCCGTATGGCAGATGCCGCATGCCCTCACTCTGACCAAGACTTGGTGATTCTGTGGAGTCGGCACAGGAACATCACAACGCTCGAGGCCCTTTGAAGGGTTTGAAAAGTGGTAAGCTTTCATAATTTTGGGGATTTTGTTGATGGGTAATTCTTTGAGTAAAGGCTAGCGTGGCGCGGTCAATATGTTCGATGTCGGTGTGATTGAGGAAGTTTGATGAGATAAAACGGAGAATGGAGGAGAATCACTTGCATTTAAATAGACAAATAGGAACCACTCCAGGCAAAGGTACTGACTGGCCTTCGGACTTCACTCTTATTGGGACGTTCATCAATTACGTTCGGGCCAGCAGAGATTGCAAATCGAATGCATTTGCTCGTCACCGGGTAAATCATCGTCCCGCCTCTGATATTCAGATCAAAATTAAGCTTTCATGAAGGTTGAAATATTTGAATTAGATGAGGTAGAGATTGCGCACCTAATGTTTATTTTCGTTCGTGGTGGTTGCCAAATGATTACTGATTACACCCTTGCCGCACGGATTGCCGAGGTGCGGCCACCCCTGAAGCCAAAAGCCTCATAATCAGGCTTTGTCATCATGGCTTGAGGGTGATGAGACTCCGAATCATCGACGATGTTTAGTCTGAATGTCTGGCAGTAGACAGCACGGCTTCGGTTGAATTGGGGCGGAGCTGGTCTGGGTTAAAATCATGCCGTCGGGACAACTAAAAGCCCAAACGTTATTTCTGGGCAAAGATCAAGTTCTGTATCCCGTAGTGATTGTGTATTTAAGATGGCCAGGTTGCTCATAAACAAAGAGCCTTTCTTCTACTCCGCATCCCAGCCTGGTCAGCCAAAAGCACTTTATCACGCCAACAATCAACCAAAAGCCCAACTTCTATTTTCCACCACCCGCCATGTCCACCCTTCAGACCGCCAAGACACAGTTTGTTGCCGTCAACGGAGTACGGGTTGCTTTCAGACGATTCGGAAAGCAGTCCCAAGTTCCATTGTTGTACATCAACCACCTCCGTGGGTCCATGGACACACTTGACCCCCTATTGTTCAACGCCATTGCGAAGAATCGGGAAGTTATTGTCTACGACAGCTTTGGCATCGGCCATAGTGATGGAGAAGTTCCCGACGCTACAGCTGCAATGGCTGCGATTGCGGCCGGCTTCTTGGCTGCCATTGGCGTCGAGAAGGCCGACGTAATTGGATTTTCCATGGGAGGCGGCGTAGCCCAGATCCTGGCCTGGGACTATGCTCACCTTGTACGAAAGCTGGTTCTAGCCGGCACCCAGTCCGCCATTGGCGAGGGAGTAGTTCTTCCGCCCAAAGAGGTACTGGAAAGCGCGGGGGCAAACAATGACGAGCCTCCCACGTTGGAAGACATGCTGCGCCTCTTCTTCTACCCAACAGAATCCAGCTTGGCGATCGGTCGTCAATGGTGGAATCGTATTCACGAGCGTCAAGTCACGGGAGAAGAACGCAAGGGGTATCTTATTGGCCCTGGCGCTAGATCCCAGCTGACTGCGATCTTCTCGTTCACTCTCAACTCGAGCAACTTCGATCGTCTCAAAGACATTAAGGCGCCCACTCTAGTCACCAACGGCCACAATGACATTATGTCTCCTACGCCAAACAGTTTCATTCTGCAGCAGAGTCTCCCCAACGCCCAGCTCATCATTTACCCCGATGCTGGTCTTGGTCACCTGTTCCAGGTCCCAGAGCTGTATGCGCAGCACTTGGACTTGTTCCTTGGGCATTGAAAATTCCCAAGATTCGGCAGCTTGGACGGGTTTTTTGGTCACGGTTATGTATCACTCAGGCTAGTTGGCTAGTTGCTGAAATTGAATTTTACGTGGATGATGTGTATTGTTCGTCGTCGCGCTGTTGCCGAATCCGTGAACTCCCTTTTCGGACAGCTTGGCTGGAAACATATTCGCAACAAAACACATAAAGCTGAATGAAGCACCATCATCTCACGCTCAAAGGTCCTGGTAATGTACATTCAAGTCTCCATGTAGTCCAGAAAACGTGTTCGTCGGCATCAAATATTCGAGGTGAACGTTGGCGCGCTATCTTTCAACCTGTTCGGCTCCCATGAATCCTTTCGAAGATCTATTGATAGAATTGATTCGCTCAACAATCGGGTTTCTTCCATTGCCGGTGCACTGATCCTGGTTTGGCTATGATCTGAGGCGCAATATGCACCCGCAGTAATTGAGGGCTTGGATAGTGCAGTCAATGCCCAAGCAGAGTTATGATTTTTGTCGTATAGTGGCTTTGTCCCGGGTTGCTGTCTTCTTGACCTCAATTTGATGATCCTTTGATTTGGATTTGCCCTGGCGGGCTTGTCTCGTCACCCTTGCCCTGGTTGATTCCGTTTTTTTCGGTTTGGCAGCCATTGGCTCCGTAGTTTTCGACCGCATTTGTTGTACCTTGCTTGAAAAGAGTGGAGATGGGCATGATATCGTAGGCGTCTGCAAGAAAGTAGCGAGTTGGGTGCGAGTAGCTCTTCGTGACTTCGCCAGTGTCAACTTACGCTCGTTGTTGGTTGGCCTGAAATGACTGAGGTGGCGCCGCACTTCTATTGATTGTCTTAGAATACTTCATTGACGTTAGCTGAGCTTCCATGGAAGAGGCAAATGTCGTTGTCTGGAAGGCAGAGCCCGAGGAGGGAGGGAGATGGTCGGAGGCGCCGATTATGGGGGGCGACGCATCTTCCTAGAGTCTCGCACGACGAGGTGACGATGTTTCACACTTGTGGGCTACATCAGTATTGAAAAGAGACTTCGGAAGTAGATATGTATTCGACGTTGACGTGTGTCTACTTACGATCGCGAGGAAGTACTGTCGATGGTTGACTTCGAGCGTTGTTGCCAGGCGAAACTGACGTGACAGCAGAGAGCACACGACAAACTTTTGAGGACATGAATTAATACTGCAAGACCAAAACATCCAGAAACTCGATGGCGAAGAATGGGGAAATGGTGAATCAAGACAGGGAGGGAGACTTTGCACTCAGAAAAGGAAGGGACCGAGCGTTTCCAGTTTCATTGACGAGACAATCCTGCTTATGATTTTCTTCCAGCTGCCAAAAGTGTGAATAAGTAAAGCAGTCTGTTAGAAGAGAATCTCCAACATGAGATCTGCATCAGGTCGATGTCATCCGTCTCTCTCTAGGCTAGGAAGGCGCGATCGAATACCATCTCGAGCTTTCCCGGCAGTTCCATCTCTGCATATCACCGCGGTCCCGGACGCGTTCTCAGGCTCGTTCAATACATGGTGCCTCCAATCTGCTCCTGCTGGGCCTCAATGACGTCGTCATCCTCAAGGTCGAGGCTGCGGGGGGTGTCATCTTCGACAAGGCGAGTGCCATCAAAGATGAATCTGACAGACTTGGAGTCCTTTCCTTGTCTCTCACAGAACGCTGCCATGACTTTCTGCATCCGAGTGTCCCGTTTAATTTTAAAGACGATGGTATGGCCAGTGGTGTCGACGATCTTGATGTTGATGGCTGCGTTGTTGGGAGTCTCGGCAGCACTCTGAGGAGCAGCCTGCTCGAGGGCAGGGGCCTCGGGGGCGGGAACCTGAGGAGGGGCATCTGTAGAAGAGGGGTTGAATCAGCAAATGTTCTTGACGGAGAATAATGACGGTAGGTCTATGTTGTGGAATGTTCGGAGGAAAAATGGTGAAAGAGGAAGAGGAGGCCGACAGACCGTTGGCACCAGACGGGCCGGGAGCAGGCGGCTCCTCATTGCCATCACGAGTGCTCTCCTGCTTGGGTTCCATCTCGATGGTTGTCAGAAGTTTTGGGTAGTACCGGACGTCAAAACTCGGATTGGTGGTGTTGTGGTTGGCAGAGCTTGTTGTTGACGGGTGAGACGTGGAGGTGAAGACGACTTTTGTTGTGGGTTGCCTTGATTGTGGACGGGTGGCTGAGAGGTTGGTGGGCAATCATGTGGCAGCTCGAGGACACACGTGAACAAAAGAGAAGGTGCGAGATTTGCGCGGCCCAGGACGCGCCTGCTGTTTCCAGAACAACCGCGTATTGGTGAAAGGCTGCTGGTGCCTTCAACTTTGCCACACTTGTCGTGAGCCCGACAGCCCAAACAAGACCATGCTATTTGTGGTTTAAGATCATAAAGTGTCAGAGAATGCCACTCAGCTTGCTATTTTATGCTAGCGCAAAAATACTGACTGCAAAATGTGAGGTTATCTGCATTTTGGTTATGCTCCCTGAAGTTAATAGGAGATACAAAAATCAAAATCATGATCGATGCAGGGATCGAACCTGCGATCCTCTGCGCAATAAATTTGTAAAGCAGATGCCTTAAACCACTGGGCCAATCGACCGTATGAGATGATCAAATCCGCAGCTGGTGTCCACTTGTGGATCATGCATGCACGCTACCACGAGAACGTCCAGAGCAGAGACGTAGTGATGGCAGGGGGCTGCAGCTACCTATTTTTGTATCAGTCTGTCTCCCCAGAAGTCTAAGTCTGAAGGGTGAGTGAAATTGAGGCATGAGATTCTTCCTGCTGTTTGTAGTGTCGGCTGTTGACTGAAATATCTGTGGTCTTGCCGACCATTCACCTAGCGCCCCAGGCACACCCATTTGCACCGCCTAGCCAGCAGCAAACAGAAGACAAAGTCGTCAGCTAAGCCATTTCGGCCTGTTTGCATTCAAACTTGCCTTCGTTGTCATCATTCCTTTGATATCTTGCCCTTCTGCCACCACAATAACTCAGCTTCCAGTACAGGGACAAACGCCTTGGTCACCGTTTGTTGGGGTTCCGAATCTTCCCCCCTCCTCTGCACTCAAGACTTCTTCAACAAGTCAAACTCGCAACCTCTCACTTCTCTAAAAGTAGGTAGGTGGCCGACTGTTTGCACATCTCTGTTTATTGCAGCAACTTTCAGCCACCAGTGAGTCATTTCCATCCTGCCAACATTCTGCTTTCGCTCCGAAACTGATTTCCTCTGGTACCTAGGCTCGGCTCGACGCCAAACCCGATGCCATTCAACGCTTCCGACAAGCAACTTAGCGCCCGTTCGTAGCCATGACAAGTGAGAATGCTTATATCCGATACAAACGAGACACTCGATTCCTTGTGTACTGGGTAATCAACACGTCGAATGGTATCATCCGAGCTCACTGCGTCGCCGACGATGATGGAAAACTGCTCCAGCCGATGAAGACCGGCCACGTCACAATCTCAGCGATTCTGGCAATGGCGCGTCGCATCGCCCACTTTCAGCAGGCTACTCCAAGCATCATCTTCCGGTTGCTGAAGTCCGTCATCCGAATCAGGACTTCGTTCTACGAGCAGTACCGATCGTTTCAGACGTCTCAGCTGGACCCCGATCTCGAGAGAAGCGACGCGTCCCACAAGGCCTTCATCGATGCTCTTTCCACAGTTTTCAATATTCTGGGAGGCCGAAAATGGGAGATCAGTCAAAATTCCGAAGAAAACGAGCCTCTCGAAGAAGTCCAAAACCTTGAGACCATGTTCGGTAATATGTTCTCGGCTCTGTCCTCTGGTCCAACCACTGCCGGCGGAGATTCAGATCATGAGTCAGAAGAGGCGTCGTCAATACATATCTCTGCACAAAGGCGGGTTCGGAAGAAGGGCAAAAAGGTCAGAAAGCCGGCAAAGGGAAAACAGGGAACCAGACACCATACTCCAGGAACCCCGAAGGCTGGCTCTTCTGACTGTGTGTCACTCAATGACTGTGATATTGTGGGTGATGATGAGGACCCCTTCGGAAGCTACTGCATGGCCACGCACGCCCTGGCTGAGGAGTGGGCTTCACTGAGGACGTACATTCAGGACATCTGGCACGAAGTCGCTTACCATGGGTTCAATAGCGTCGTCGCCGCAGCCCAATCGAAAGTGGCGGTTTCCATGATTCAGCAAGCCCAACTGGCTATTTTTGCCGAATTCCCCAACCGTGATGGGTACGCAAATGTACTCCGCACTTTCCGGACCGAATCGAAGGACAACCCCCGCTCTGAAGAATGCGACTGGTATCCAGTCTTTCTGGTGGCCACTCTCTATGGTCTCAACAAGGAGCATTTGGGAAGAGAGTCAGGCTTAGTCGACACGGCAGAGCAGTCCATGGTATTTGCCTACCATGACTTGTTGGATTTCATCACCGACTACCGCAAGAATCGGAACGGGAAGCCCACCAAGGCATTGCAGACAGAGATCCATGATTGGAATCCGAACTTGGATCTGCTACAAGCCACAAAGGCTCAGAGACTAGCATGGCGCCGTCAATACACGATCAAGTGGTTGTACGATCTAGTCAACCTCTATGTGTATCCAGTCTTCAAGATTCGAGCATCCACTGGGGGCCTCCTGGCTTTGGAAGATACTGATTGGTCTCCTGGTGGCGTTTGTGGGAAGCAGAGAAGTCTTGTTGGCCTCAAAGACTTTGCAAGCTTCGTCACAGGCCTTGCCATGCAGAAGCCGGGGACCCCGCATGAGAGCAAGATTCTCCCCCACCATGTTTTCCAGCTGCAATGCGTTGTTGACTCCTTCACAGTCTCTCGTGGTTGGTCTATACACCATCTCAAAAGTCATGTGTTGGAGCAACCCGCGTTTTTCTATAGTCCGACCGAGGAAATCAGAGCCTTTGTGTATGGCGACAGAGCTAGCGATCGTCCAGGATACATACAAGGGGCAAGTACGCTGAAGCAGATTCTTCGGGAACAGCATAAAGCCAGTCGGGGGTTCGACAACTACCACTTCGCGAATGAAGTCATCAAAAGTCTGGAATCTGAGCTCTCGCAGTGGCTCCCCCCGTCAAACTCACAAAAGCCACCGGCTTTCGCCTCGCAACTCCCTACCACTGGCTGCAAAGGCCTTTTGCAACACTCACCTTGGCTATGCGGTGACAGCTTGATCCAAGGCCTGAATATGGCATTTCGCACAGCTATGATAATCTGGGAATCGATCCCGGAGCCCATGATGCTCACACTCCTCCATAACATGTTGGTTGAAGAGGGACTGTTGGAGGAGATTGAGATTCTTGGCAAGATGAGGTTTTATTTTCCTGATTCAATCCAATTGGACGGGTCTCCAGTTTCAGACCCCTTCTCAAAGTGGATGAAATCATTGACAACATTTCCGGGAAATCGCAGCAGATCCCAAGCTCCGAGTCTGCGGAGTCTCCGTGGTCGCGCCACCACCGACAATCCCGGCTCACATCTTCGTTATTCAACCAAGTCGCAGTTGTTAGTCTACGACGAAGCCGAATGGAATTTACACCGTGTTCCCGACTATGCCCTTCGGCCACTAGGGAATCTATGGCGGCTCCGCTTCAGCCAAACACCTGTGCACGTGGACTCAGTCACAGGAAAGGAGAAGCTCCAAAGCACACAAATTGTTTGCCGGCTTCGCGACCTCCAGTTTCCTGAGTACTGCATCCCTGACTTGTTCGAACAGGCCAAAGAATTCGCAAAGGAGATCGTTGCCAGTCGAGCCAAACCCCTGAGTCACTCAGGGAACTTGGAAGGCGAATTCCTTCAGAACGTCAGGCTAGATGTACACTCCTCTCCGCAGACCATAGCGACAGACCCAAGAACTTTGAGTCTGGCAGATGTACCGAGGACGGATATGGTCAACCTGTTTCAAGCAGACATTTATCAAGACGTTTGTGGTGAAGTTCCGCTATCGGGTCTCGACTACCTCTCATTGACAGCTCAGTTCATGTCCGTGTTTTCGGACATCGAAAAAAGGCTGGGCACAATGAAGCATCCACTTTATACTCACATCTACAACCACGATAGTGGTTTGTTCAAGTCTGAGCGTGTGGGCCTAACTTGGAGTGCTCTATTTGGAGGCAGTCAAGATTGTTGGCGAGGGATTGCGGACTCACTTCGGGCGTCGAACCTGTCTGTTTCTAATCACAGCATCTGGGAGGATCTGGACACCGACTCGAAGAAGCTCAGCGAGGCGCATGAGCGAACAGCAAAGCACGACAAATGTTCCGTCATGTGAGCATCACGATCTGATCGTCGCACGCTTTGGAGTGGGAACAAAATGATGGCATTTTGCACGAATTGAATTCGAACCAAGAGGCCATCGTCCAGGGTAGACTAGGTGTTGGAAGCCTGACCTTGTACCATAAGCTGTAATTGGAGGCAGTGAGAAATTGTGACTGTGCACCTCCAGAAGACAATGGTTCTATTACATTCACTTTAGCAGGGCCGAAATAAAGATACAGGGCGATTATCCTAAGGTGGAATATCCAAAGCCACGTCATTACCGCTCAACCCCTAAAAGTAAGGTTTAAGGTCTGGTATGCTATGTAAAACGAAAGCAAAAAGACGAGGACAGAATGGCCGTAGATTGGAAACAACAAGCATAAAAATGATGGACGAACTGGGGTTTGAACCCAGGACCCTCCGCAAGCAAGGTAGATGTATCATGCGAAGCGGACATTCTACCACTGAACTATTCGCCCTTTGTTTGGTTGGCAAGTACTGTGGAAGATCGCAGCCATCAATGGGATGGCCAGCACTGCGTTAGGATGGGGACATGGACCCTGACCTTCCAAATCGTGATGCTACCACTAGCCAACCCGCAAGAAGGGCAGGTGGGCTGCCCCTATTCCTGCCTACCCAGTCTACAGTCTTGACCTTAACGACGACACCTCAGACGAACGAAGGAGCTTTCATTTCAGATGGAAAGTGCTGCTGAGGGAGCAAGGAAGTCGCTACTGGAGCACAACAGTGAAGTGTTCATACCCAGTAGATATGGAAGGAACTGCTCAGCTGTGGGGCATCCTCTGGCGCTCCTCCTGCCTCAACATGTGAAGTTAACCACCAGCTTCCCCTCGACTAACCCTACCTTCAACTCTCTCGCTACAACAACTTCACTCCCAAAATATCTATCTTCACGCAACCCAACACAACAGGATCTCTCCATCCATCCTCATTGATTACATTTATCCAAAATCACAATGTCGTCGCAAGCCCCGAACCGCAACCCATGGGGTGATTTCTCAGGCATCCCAAACGAGATGCGAATTTCAATCCTGCAACACCTACCAAAGAGGCAACTGGTTTTCTTCACCCAGCTCAACAGAAAATGGTTCGATCTTGCCATTGAACTGAGATGGAGAGAAGCCGAGCTGTCTGTACTCACGCGGGTGCCGTCTCGCAACGGTAGAAGACAAATGTATGCCAACCACGTCACCACTCTCCGCGTGAACCGGATATCCCCACAGACTTCATCTAGCGTATTGGCTCTCGACTTTCCCATGCTTCAATCGCTGAAGAATGTTGATATCACTCGGTGCGACGTAGCTGCTTTGGATCTCGTTCACCACTTCGCCAAGCTCGACAGGATTATCAACCTCGAGATGTTATCTTCCGAATGGGTCCCTGGAACTTTCGTCCGGGCGGTTTTCAACTTCACGCATTTGAAACGGCTTGACATCGACTTCGCCTTCGGGTCCTCTTTCCACCTCGGGCCCGAAGACGCCATCTCGTGGCCAAAGTTGGAGCACGCTTCGGTGCGATTTGGCCTCGGCAGCCCTCCTTCAAGCCTGGTTCAGGCTCTCCGAAAATGCCCCTGCCTCGAGAAATTGAGACTCAGAACAGTGCGACTTCCCGAATTCCTTCTCAGGTTGTCGAGTGCCAGCGGCGCGGTCGGCTTTAAAGCACTTCGACACCTTGACATTCGCATCGATGACCACACTGAAATTCAGGAAATCTCACGAATCACTACCCTCACTAACCTGACCATAGATTTAAGCGACATCGCTTATTTCCCCACCACCAACTTCTCCCAACTCGCTAATCTTCGGGACTTGCAGAGTCTTCGGGTGACCAACACAAAACAACCCAGCCTGCATACCCTTTTCAACCCGGAAGTCAAGCAATCTGATATTCTTGACTTGCTTCGCCACCTCCATAAACTCGAATACTTCAGCTGGAATCTCGAAAGTGTTCTCGACACCCGTGGACTTGTCGAGGGGATCGCGCGCCTTGAGACGAATTTGCAGTACATTCATCTCGGCTTCGCCGTGCACATTCCCGGTATTTTCGACAGCAAGGACATTACGATAAAGACTCAGAAAAGCCTTCGAAACCTTCGTATACAAAATACGCTGTTCGACACACGTCTACCTGACCACGAGGAGGTGCACGTGGCTGCTCTAACAGTCAAGGCTTTCTTCCCGTCACTGGAGGTTTTCAATGTGGAAGCGGAAGGCTTCTTAGAGTTTTGGTGAAGCCTTTGACTGCGATTGCGAACAGCTAGGATGATAGTGGACTACTCCGGGTTGGGGCCTGCAGACACGAAGGATGGTGTTGTCTGGCGGACATTTGTTAGAGTCTGCTTGGTTACCGGAGGCCGGGGTCTGACATCAAGAATCACGGAGCGATTCGGAATCGTTTGGCGGCAGGCATACCTTCTCGCCCGTGCAATTTGCGCCCAAACGATTGAAGGAGCGGTGATCTAAACCAGCGGATACAGGAGGGTTTGCAGCTTCGCAACAAAGGAGATGGTTTTGGGAAAAGCTAGAGTAATACCCATCGAAGGGGAGATAGGAATCAGCGACTTAACTGCACAGCAATGCAAACCGAAGCATAATATGAAGAAGTTTAAGCAAAAGTTTTGTCTCGCGTGACGTTGAGTTGATGATTCTTTTCAGGACAGAAAGGACCGCAGATGATTTGTGCTGCCATTTCCGTTGTGTAGGGCTATAGACTGATACGATGCGAGGAAATCTTCAACTTTCCATTCGGCAACGAACGCCGATCGATATCTTTGCCCAGCCTAGACTATCTGTACTATCTGTACCACACCCCGAGGTAGAGGTCACCCGCGGGGCAGCGAAATCCCCGCATTCTGGACATCCTCAAGGAAGACGTTCATCCATCATCTTGGCAAATCCACTTTTGTCCCCAATCCTTGGGAATCTAAACCATTTAGCCCAATCGACTTATCTTGCCAAGTCGCCAAGCGACCAGGTCTTCGTGAAATCACCGGTTAAGGAAACCCGAATGACTCAGGTGGTTTGAGGTTCTTGCTACCGGCTTTGAACGTCTTTAGATGACTGAACCCTTCAATGCAGCTCGCGCGGCAAGTCTCTTGCTGCTGGAAGATTCCAAACAGCATTTGCTTCGCTGTGGGATGCAGAGACCTTCGAAGTATCATCTCTGAGCCTGAGTATGACCGACAACAACATGTCCCCCGATGCTAAGGGTGCGATGCCGCCACCTTCGCGGGCTGATTCGCCCAAAGACTTCGTGGCTGAAGATGTAATCAAGCCCAAGGACGACCTCGACGAAGATGAGGAACTTGGCATTGCGCTGCAGAATCACGTGCCTGATACCGCAGAGGAGAAGCGTCTCGTCCGGAAGATAGACTTCGTGCTGCTTCCATGCCTTTAGTGGATGTACGTGCTGGCCTACCTCGATCGGGGGAACATTGTAAGAAGACGCCCCGGGCAGCCGTAATCTATGATGGAGAGAATCTGACATGGTTTTGAGGCCAACGCAAATGCTGCTGGCATGAGCGATGACCTTCAAATGGCCGATAATGGTAGGTCATCTGCGTGTTTGAGGGTTTTGCAGCAACTGATGCTTTGTTGCAGACTACTCACTGCTGGTCTACCTTTTCTTTGTTGGGTACTTTCTCTGCGAGGTCCCTTCCAACATGATCATGAACAAATGTCGACCTTCTATTTACCTTCCCTCTATTGTCTGGGTCTGGGGTTGTGTCGTTATTGGTCTATCGCAGACAAAGAGTTACAACGGCTTTCTAGCAGGGCGCTTCTTCTTGGGTTGCATTGAGGCTGGTCTGTTTCCAGGTGCCATCTTTCTCCTGACCTGCTGGTACACGAAGAAGGAGATCGGTCCGTCTCCCACACAAACAACTTGGAAATCATTGCTTATGATATCATAGGCAAAAGGTTCTGCATCTTCTACACGTCTGGCTGCATTGCTCCAGCCCTCGGTGGTATCATGGCTGGAGCCATCATCAAAGGTCTCGAAGGGACGCGTGGAATTCCTGGCTGGCGCTGGCTTCTCATCATCGAAGGAGTTCTCACAGTTGCTTGCGGGTTCGGGCTCTATTTCATTCTCCCCGACTATCCTCAAAATGCGCGATACTTCTCGTCGGAAGAGCGCCGCCTGGCCCGAATCCGCATTCTATTCGACCGCCAACTGAGCGTGCACGCCACGACGCGCCGGATGACTTCTTGGCAAGCATTCAAGGCGGTGGTATGCGATGGAAAGACATGGTTCTTCCTCGTGTCATACAGCATCATCATCCTCGGCATGTCCATCTCGTACTTTGTCCCGACCATCCTCAAGGCGATGGGCTACACGAACGTCACGGCGCAGTGGATGACGGTTCCGATCTGGGTGACGGGTGCGGTGTGCCAGCTGGCGTTTTCGTGGACGTCAGACAAAACGCAGGACCGTCGATGGCACAGTGTCGGCCTGTTCGGACTCGCGGCCGTTGCTTGCCTCGTTTTGGCAGTCGTCAAATCGGCCATCGCCAAGTACGCCATGATGTGTCTACTCGTGGCAGGACTGTACACGGGCCTGCCTCTGATGCTCAACTGGACGAGCGAGTCGATTTCGTTTCCGGACCAGAAGAGGTCGGTGGCCATCGCGATGGTCAACTCGTTCGGACACCTCGCCATCATCTACGGGAGCTATCTGTGGCCCAACACGGGTGCACCACAGCATCTGGTCGGGTTCTCGACTCTGACTGCCACCTGCGGGTTGGGGGCCCTGCTTGCCATTGCGGCGCCCTGGGTATTCAGGCTTCTTCCGAAAGAGCCGGTTACGAAGGTCGAGCGTGAGATCCTTGCCATGAATGAGCGTGGCTCTTGACCCGTTAGGTTCGCAGAATCCGACAGGCCGAAATTGTCACAGGCAGCTGCTATCTGAACGCACCGGAAGGTCACTCGTTCTTTCCGGCTTTACACGCAGGCGTCCCTGCCACTTCACGCCCCGGCCGTCGTTCTTTCTCAAGCCAGTTTGGAAGCAGCGGCAGCCTCAAACCTGCCCCCTTCACGTCAACAGCAGGCACGAGGCAACTGCACCTACCTCAGCCGCCTAGAGCCGGCAAGTCTGCCGCATTTCCACCGACACGTCTCTGCCTCGAATCTCCCCCTCCCCCTCCGGCCTTTTTCTTCAACATCACCACTGCAATATCAACATCGGAAAACGCAAACAATCCATCCCATTCTGCATTGCATACGTACCAAAGCCGTTTTCGCAACTCCATTCGTACTTCACCAAGACCGAGTCCCGGTCCGACAACGTCTTCAATACAATTACTTTGTTCAAACCACTCCATTCAACCAACATGTCCTCCTTTCTTTCCGACAGCAACGCTCCCATCCCGAGCCCTCATGAGCTGACGCTCTCTGGAATTTTCAACAACATCTTCCCTAGCTCGGGCCCTCAGGAGTCGACGACGTCCGAACCTGTCGACGCCATCACCCCAGCACCTCCACATCCACCATCTATGGTTGACGACGTCGCTGCCATCACCCCAGCTCCTCCACATCCACCGTCTGTGGGAGACGACGTCGATGCCATCACTCCAGCACCTCCCCTTTCGCTTTCCCGGGGTTCAAACGCATCGTCCGGCGAGACGAAGATTGCGGACCCCGATGCAAACAAGAAGCCTCTTCCCGGGTCTTCGTTACCGAACGATGCAATCGACAGTGCAAAGAAGGAAAAGCCTGGCAATACAAACATCTCGGGTGGTACACAGTCTAAGGTGAAAACTATCATTTATGTGGAACCCCCAAACGAACCGCACGTGAGCCTTTAGCGCAGAAGCTTGGCGGCCCTGAAAGGCCTGAAACGACACATGGAAGCCGATGAAGAGGCTGATGGTCAGTTTGTTTCTCTCCTTTGACTTATCATCAGTGTTTCTGACAATGTTTCTACAGGACTCCCACGCGTTTACAGCAAAGCATCCAAATTCAAGACTTTTTTCAAACGATTAAGCAGATCAAAGGAACCTACCGAGAACCTCCTAATGCCAATAGAAACCCGCAGTAACTCCCAATCAATCCAGGATGCTGATGGAGACGAGACCAGCGGCACAAAAGGGGAAAAAGGCAAGCGAGTGCTGATCAAAATACGGAAGCTATCGGTATAAGTTCAGTCGCAGGACCATTGTAGCTGATGAGCTCATCTAAAGCCGAGAGTCTTAGCTTAGCGGCGATGTGTTGATCCAGAGTTACTGCTGGTGCCCGTTGAATGCACCTAAAACAGCGACGATAACCAGGCTCGGGGTTGGATGAAAGTTTGGTCTGAGCGACTTCTTGCGTCTCTGTCTGTTGTTATATTTCAAATGAAGCGTTTTGTGTCTGTACCCTTTCTTGTCCTCGCTGTCGCCAGTGATTGCTTGCACAATGAGACGTCCGAAATCAGTATTCATTTCAAGATCTGGTCCTGTGGTGCTAGACGCCCTATCTAACTCGGACCCTCCCAAAGCATGGGAAATGACCGCTCAGTATGAAAATGCTAACTAAATGGTATCGATTGAAAGAATTCATTACTTATGACTTGATGTCTCATGAGATGCATTGTCTATAGGGTCGTGTGCTAGGAACCAAACCTGTCACTCAAGCGCTCCTTTTCATTTGACAAGAAGTGGAGGTCATCCTCAAGCTTGGAAACGTCCTCCTTTGCACGCTCCAGTGTTGCCAACGTCTCGTCCACGGCGGCCTCGGCCGCCCGGAGCTCTCTTTCAGCCACCCTTCTCGTATCCTGCAGTCGTTCTGTTTGGTGTGCTGCGGAGCCCATCTTGACCCTGACGGCCCTCTTCAAGGCGTCGAAGAGCATGCCGGGTTGTAAGCTCATGTCTGCCTCCTCTGGCGGCTGAGATGGCGATGCCAGGGCTCGCCCCATATCGTTGGCGCCGTGGTCGTCGTGCGCGTGAAGGACGGCGGGGTATCTGGTAACGAGATCGTCGAGGCCTGCGAGGAAGCCGCCAAACTGCTCCATCTGGGCGACGACGCCGTCCCCCGACAAGAGACTTTCCAGTTTGACGCGGGCGGCCTCCATGTTTCGCCGCTCCTGAGCGTACTCGTGCTGACGAAGCTTGACCGTTGTCCGCTGTATGTCGACCTTGTAGCCCAGTTTCTCGATGTCGCCCTCGAGGTCGGCCATCATGCTCTCCCGTTTCCTTTTGTGGCGCTCTACTACAGTGACGCCTTCCGTGTCGTCGGTCATGGGTGTCGTGCTGCTCTCGCTCCTCCGCGGCGGGTCCGGGGGCTTTGTGCGGTGTTCTGGAGGGTTATTTGTTCTTGATGTCGTCCCGGGCCATGGCCTTTGCGGGGCCGACGCGGGAATGTGGGATTCGGGGCGGAGATTGTTCCAGGATGATGAGGATGATGAAGCGGTGGTGGTAGTAGCAGCGGTGGTCTGCGTTCTTTGTGGCGGTTCGGTCATGGCTCGGATTCCCGAGGTATCGGTCTTGAGTGACGTTGGTGGGAGTGGCCTTTGCCGTGGTGATGCCACGGCCCTGGTGTTTGGTTCTGGGTCGTCGGTGGTCCTGATGGGCCCAGGCCGTGGCGATTCCTCTGCTCTCGCGTGTGTGACCGAGTTGCCAGAGGTCCTTGCTGCCGTTGGAGACCGGGCTCTTGGTGGCGGCGCGGCCATGAGGTTGGTCTCCCGACGGTTGGTAACTCTGACGGGTGTGTCTACTTTCGTTTCTGGAAATTGAACTACAATTTCGCTTGCAGGGCTGCTGTGACGTTGACCGGTAGACGACGACGGTTGCTGTGAGTATTGCGGTTGATACGAGTGTTCCCGTTGATGTGAATGCTGCGACTGACGTGAGTGTTGCGGTTGATGTGAATTTTGTGATTGTCGGGACTGTCGAGGCAAGGCCCAGGCTGGGGTTTGTGATGGCAGCCCGTGTATTGGTGATGAGCGGGCGGGAGTACCATCTTCTTCCCTTGGCTGGGATAGTGTCAGCGGTGATTCTGAGATGTCTGGACTGGGCGACGTACCCCTACACTCATCCGACGATCTTCATCGTCGAATGTTGACGGGCCGGGGTCATAGTAGTTACTGCGGCTGCCGGCTGCGGCGTTGCGGGCCAGGAGTTGGAGGGCGGTGGAGGACCATTGTAATGAGGGCCCTGTGCGTGGGTTACAAGACGGAGCAGTGGTGATAGAGGTTGAGGCGGAGATTGAGGCAGAGGTTGAGGCGGGGGACGATGCCGAACTCGGGTGGTAAGATGAGGCGTCGGCGGAGAGGTCCGGACTCGGTGCATAGGGACGGGTGTAGTCTGGAGTTTCCGATACCCTGTCTAGACGCCTCATGGCCTGGTTTGCCGCCGGCGCGGGTGAGTATTCGTTGTAGACGTCGGAACGGCCTCGTATTTGGGCTTCCTGTTTGTCAAGAACGCGCATGACATCAACATCACTCAAGTGATCGCGACGGATGCCCCTGTTCCGGGTGCGATTGGCCAGGCGGGCGGTGACTTCGTTTGACAGCAGAATGCGGGCTTGCTCGAGGTTGACGAGGCGGCAGAGCATGCCCAGGTGTTTGCGCAGGTTGTTGCTCCACGAGCGCGGCGACAGCTCGGGGCCGAGGATATCCTCGAGGCGGGCGATGCGCCACGTTGATAGGATTTTTTCGGCCTGCGCCTCGGTGAGGCTCATGGCGATGCAATGGATGGTGCGCGCTCGCGCGCGAAATGAGTCTGAACACTCGTCGAAGTTGTTCGGCGGCGGCGATTGATGAGATGCGACGTCGAGGGCGGTGGATTGGTGGGCGGGTGAGTGAGCGAGTGACGTGAGCGGGTGGTTCAGTGGATTGACATTGGGCTCCCAACCGCGACGTGGACGAGGCGAGGGCGGGATGGACACTGGAGCCCATCAGTGGGGACGGTTCAGTGGAGGTCTAGGTAAGGCATGGCGCATTGGATAGCGGAGGTGCCCAAGCGGTGCCCCGGGGAGGTGCCCGCCCGGGAACAGGCCGTCGGATTAACTGATTTACGGGGGTTGTTCCGAGTTTGGCGGTTGAGTCGGTAGAATATCCACAGTGTTCATGCAGCCTGGACTGTTTGTTTGTTTGTTGGTTGGGAAATGAGGGACTGCAGAGTCAAAACAAGGGACTTGCATTGCCTCTGTCCAATAGAGTTTGACGTCACGTGATATCGTGTTTGTAACATATTAAGCTTTTCCTTCGCCCCCTGAAGCCGCATCAATGCGACTCGCGCGCCGAGGAACTGGCCATCCACAAGCTTGAAGCGTCACATTCTCAGATGAGTCTGTCGTGAGATCCCACGCCACCTACCTTAAGGTACCTTAGGTAAGGTAATGTTCCGGTTGCAAACCCCACATGCCCCGACGCCGGGCCCACATCTACGGCGGCCGACCCGGGACACTGCTGGTAAGGTACCCACCCAGTGTGCGGGTTGGCTACCGCGATGGGGAAACAAATCGGAGGAAGGAGCCATGACTACAGCGTTTCTGCCGTGCCTGCCTGCAGGTGGTGAATTCGGAAGGCACCTCCCTCAGACACCGCGATTGATGCGCGGGCACCTCATGCAAAATTGTCCATCGCCCGGAAGGTGCAATTGCGATCCTTCCATGGCAGTCGGCGGGTGATGCAGCAACGTGCTCCCCACCAACCACACCTCCAAACTCCTGGTCCATCACGATTGAATCTCGACATTCGTCCCCGAAAAATACGCTACTGCAAGCCATCGTAGAACCAATACGACAATCATGATGCCTTACAGTATGCTCTCCCTCCACGAATTTCCCGCTCTTTGCAGTCAGCTGACCCGAGACACAGCCAGACTGCAGCCAAGAATCGTCTTCCACACTGCCGGGTTCCACGTCCTCAACACCGGCGGCGACGTCAAGAGACAAGCCAGGCTCGCTGTCCAAGACCTGCGGCTGCTCTTTCTCAACTCTTCCGTCACCGTCGAGACTATCTGGCACGGCGACACCGCACACACCGTCATCGACATTCAAGGCGGTTTCATCGACAGCGACAGGTATGCCACGGCATTCGACATCATGAAGGATCTTTTCAGGGGATACTCCATCTCTACGTCTACCACTGAGCTGCCAATCCTTGTCGAGTAAAGGTGTCACGGGCTTCCGTCGGATTGTGCGGGGTGAAGGTCGGCGAAGGTCGGCGAAGATAAGCCGACATCGTTATGCACATAAAGGGCTTCAGAGGTGGCAGGACCGAGGATATTCAACGAGGGTGCTTGAGGGTGCTTGAGTGTGCTTGAAAAAGCATCGCATCTCGGCACGAGGAGCGGCTTCCAGATCATCGAGGCGAAACGTGTATAGAACTCAGCAACCTGTACAAAACATCCCATAAATCACAATGAAGTAATGCGCCCCTCCCTGCTGAGCAAACTCTGAATATCTTGATTGATGAAGACTAAGTGGAAGTCAAAGGTGCCGACGTGGATAGGGATAATTCCTGGGTCACCTACAGTTGAAGAATCATGGGGCAGATTGACGGGGTGCACACCAATCCTTTCATGATCATCTCCCAGTCGATTTTCACAGGCGCTATCCGCAAACCCAAACTTGCTTTCGATTCGAGCCTAATATTCGAGTCAACGCATTAAAAACCTGCATGAGTGACGCCAGGGCGCGGGAAACAACTGCGACCAACCGAAACATGGCCCAAAAAACAAAACGTTGATCTGACCCGGGATTGAACCGGGGACCTTCAGTGTGTGAGACTGACGTGATAACCACTACACTACCAGACCAGTCACTGCTGTTGCCAAACGGTAGACAGTGAGAGGACCTTGAGGGCTAGGCTGTAGCTGCGGTTGCCTTGCGTGGAATCACAAGGACTTGAGTGCCTTCAGACGGACATACAAAGGGAAATGAACGCGTGCTCGATTGAAAACGGAAGTGATGATACCCTTCATCAGAAACGAACCACATGCTATTACAAATTCGAGTACGATGGCCTCCGTTAAATTAGCCCAGATCTTACAGGGACCCTATCACTTGAGCCAAAATTGCCACACTCCATGCTATCAGGTTAACCCATTCGAATTCGTCTTGGCCAAGGCGTCCTTCTTCGGCCTTGCCTTTCGCTTTGCCTGCCTCATCTCCCTCTTGGTCTGTCGAACCATCCATTCAAACTTCAAATCTCGCTCAATTCTGAACCTAACCTCTCTCAGGAATCTCAAGTCGTCTTCCTCAAATGCGAGCCCTTTCTCTCGTCGGCTTTCCAAGGCTTTGACGAGTGTGCGGACGTACCGGTAGTCGTTTCTTCCGAATGCAGACAGCTTCTTCTGTCTTAGTCGGGGGTCTCGCGGGGGCCCTTTGATCACAACTGTTGAAAGTTCCCAGCAAGCCGTCATGGTTGGTGTTCGATCGTAGGACGCTGTGATCTGGACAGGGGAGCGGTTGGGCGGCTTGGATTTTTTAGGTCTGACTTTTGAGTTTGTGATGCTGCCCCTTGAACACCCTCCTTATTTGCAATTAAATAAAGCCATCGGCCTCTTGATCGGGCTGGAAACATCGTCAGCCCAAGTAATTCTTAGCCGTTGCCAGCGCAGGCTCCGTTACGCCATCCGAGAGGACCGTCTAACTTCTGTGAGTGAAACTGTTGCACATATACCTTGGGATGCCGTACTTGGACTTTTCTTGTCAGAAGAAACCGAAACCTAGATTTGCGCGCATGTGAGCCTGAGAGCGGGAATCGACGCAATGCCAAACAAAGGCTAGGAGTTTCTTCCATTTATCTCTGTGGTCGCTTGCAATGCTTCGCAATGAAGTTGCCGAGGCTCTGGGAGGCTCCCCGGAATTGTCTTTGTTGGCTAACCTCCTGACCTTGCTTGGGTTGCATCGGGGCAAGTCGGCAGACCAGGGCTGAGAAAGAATGGCTCGTCTCCGGGATGAGCCAAGACGGTCTCCTTTCTGGGCGACACCGTACGCCAACCAATCGTAGATCATAGCCAGATAGACAAGGTCTTTGTGTGGGGAGAATAAGGTAGGGCGTCGAGCTTTCGCCTCTTGACTTCCGCCGGCCCCCTGGTTAGCGGCGTGACGGACAAGGATAACTAGAGAACCAACACGAACTCAGAGATATCCGTATCATTGCGCCAGATCAATGGCACGAGAAATGAACCAAAAAGCGTAGTGTACACGCCAACCGTGCTTTGGGAACTGGGGTGCCGTCCTTGGGAAAAGGGCCCATGTCGCATCATTTCAACCCCAGTCGACAAGCATGCAACAAACAACCAACAACTACTAGGATCGGGACCACAATCAGGCTCGCACTTTTGCGGAAATAACGTGGAAACAGGAGAAACTCTCCCGAACACCGACTGAGAAGATGACATTGTGGGGTCTTGGGCCGATGATTGAAATGGGTCGCCAGGACCCCTTCAGATGAGAAACTTCACCAGCGATTGTAGACCTGAAGTAAGCTATTCTCGCCGAGATAAATACTTGCTAGCCTCAAATTTTGCAATCTTGCAAACCAATTTGTTCAATATGACCATCATGACCCCACATTCATTTCACCGCCTAGAGGCGGAGATTTTGATACATTATCATGACAACAGACGCTGTAGGTAAGAATACATTGCTCTCAAACATATTCTATCAGTAACTCTATTTAGCACTGCAGCATGTGCCTATGTATTGTCGATAGTCTGCCTTCACGCCCGAACTCTGACATTTGTGCCTCTGATTATGCCAACCTGGGCCTTGACCTGATCGCTGCATAAACGCTGTTGCCCCAGTTCCTCGTTTTATTCTTTGTGGATAACTGAACCTCCGCTACGGCTGCTATCCTTGGGCATGAGGGATCGATGCGTAATGCGCTCATCCATGTCAAAATCGAGGATGACCTTGGTCAGACGTCGCAAATCTCGACCAGATATTCCAATTAGCTCCAAAGCCACCTTATATCTGGCATCATCGCGAATACCTGCTCGGTTGATCGAATTTTCCTCTACTCCTTTTTGGGCCGTGGGCTTTGGGGCCTGGGGCCTCCCCTTTATTTTGCGTGTCTGCTGGAGACTGCCTGTCAGTCCCCGAGTGACGAGATAGTCCTGCACAAGAACTGGATCAAGACGTCGTATCTTAGGGACTGTTTCCCAACTCGTTTCCTGAACTGAGTCCGAGTATCCTACCCATTGCACTCTTAGGCGCTTGCTTTGAGAGTCGTGATCAAGAATTGCAAACACATTGAAGTGATCAGTCCCAATCGTCTCCTCGCGGGACTTCCCAAATGCGCCCCAATACGCATATACTTTTGAGGGTGTCGCTTGTTGAACGATTATTTCGGGCACATTTCTGCGCGATTGATCCGCAGCTCGTTCTGTGATAAGGCTCACAGAATGGCCGTTGCCAGTTGCCGTATGGCCAACAATTCTGTCGCCACTGTCGTACTCTATGAACAGTTACGGTTACAACCTTTGATAACTGGTGCTTGGGTTGATGATCATACCTTCTTCCTTGGGTTTGGGTGGACTTGAGCTGATGGCGACGGTTTTGACACGCCTTTTCTTTGAGATCTGTTTTGTTGTGGTGCCAATCTTGGCGGAACCCCGCCTTTTGGGCGTCGATTCTTCTCCCTTGCCCCCGCGACGAGGAAATGCTCCTGAACCGATAGCGCTTCGGTGGTAGCGGTAGTGCGTTTGCGCCATGATGATATTAATGAGCGTGCGTGGTCTTCAAGAGAATTCTCGGCCCTAGTCTGAGCCAGCAATGCTCGAAGAAGGAAGTTTGCGAGAAATTCAAACACAACGCGGTGCGGCACGACGCGCTACCAGCCACCGTTCTAATGCTGTGTGACGGACACTTTGGATGCCTGATGAATGTAAGCTTGACTTGATAGGCCTGACAGACGTCACTTGCGCGAGATCCCTGTCTCGGTACTTTGTACACCATGACGGGGACATGCACGCGCCTCTCAGTGGTGGGAATACTTGGGTAGTACCCACACCACGGCGTACAGGGCATTTATCATGCAACACATGCAACACATGCAAGGCAGACTCGTTCTCAGAAGGCTTTGGGCTAAAGTCTGACAGACATGGCCTCTTGACTTAATGTGAGTCATGAGAAGAATGGATTACCAAAAAAAAAAAAAAAACGATCCGTGGGGTGTCTTGTTGCATTGAAGACCAGCACGCATAACTGCATGGTCTGGGGGGGAAGATGCGTACGAAAAACAGTGAAATTTCACCACTGGCATTTGTCTCATCAGGATGATCAACTACAGCTAGTTCTCTCATTTCAAAGGTTAGTTAGCATAGCTTCATGTTAGATGACGGGCACTATAAATCTGAACGCTGAGATTTATTCTGAACTTTTTGCCATTCGTGCGGATGCTACTGGCTATCCGAACGTATTATGATAATGGGATTAACGTACTAATAAGTACGGAGACAGCGGAGACGACAACGACGAAAGCGGCGATAGTGATAGCCGGAGGAGTCATACTAGTAATCATAGCATCAGTGGTTATAGAACAATAATAATCTGGATGATAATAAGAAGAATCGTTTCTGCCATTATTTACGGGCATTCATCCGCCCAGTTAGCTAGAATTATCCGCCTGGAGAACAAAAATCTTCATTCTGCGTCTATTGGAATTGGACTGGTTCCAGCAGTTGCGTGTTCATCGTGCCCAGACAGCTCGGTCTGGTCGCCCGTAGTCGGGACTGCAAAGTCCGACCTTGTAATCGATGAATCTCTGTTGCCGCATCGTCTCTTACTACAGAACGAGTACTTTGTCAACTCAAGGTCAATACCTGGCCATAATACGTTGGTAGACTCCGCCAGATTCGTCCCGAGATTGACCACCTGATGATAGGTGTATGGCAGGGTGACAATCAACTCCCCAGGCTTGCAGACAGCAATGCTGTACTTGATGCCCCATTCGTCGAGTGTCTCCTGTGAAAACAGTGTATTTGAATGACGGATGAACTGTGAACATGTGTTGCGCCCATACAAAGATTGTCGATGACCGCTCGTTTTCCAGCTTGTTGCCTTGGAAGCAACCAACTCTTCGAACGTTCTTGACGAGCCAGGTTCAATGATCAGCCATATCTTTGGCGAACCCCAGCGGACCATGTTGACAGAAGGAAGTCCCGCATCTTCGATATGCATTGGTGTGCAAGTACCTCCATCTTTAGCTAAGTAGAAGTAGGGAGCTGTAATTCCAGGGTAATGGCGTTTAGGCTCAAGCAGATGCTCTAGATGCGGCCCACATGTAAGGTATGTTTGCAGTTGATTCGAATCCTGCACATACTCCCAGTCTCCAAGATAGTAATCGCACGCCGATGAAGGTTTCTTAGAAGTCGACGAGAAGACAGTGTTTTCATCCACGTTGTAGTCGTTGTGAAGCTGAACTTTTATGCTCTGACGGAATGCTTTGGCATTGAACAGAATCTGAATGCTTCCACCTTGGTTAACCGGGGAATAAGTCGCACTATAATGGAACACCATGTTCCCGTTGGCTTTCGGGGCTATTGTGATGAAATTGTCGTTGGGTCCATGGTAATCGACGACCTTGACCTTCGCGAACCCCTTCAGAGTCACTGCTTGATCTCTGCACAAGATGGCCAGCGTATCGCTTGTGCTCCCGCCAAGATCTGCCAGTCTACACGTAGGAATGTCTTGGCTAAAAGCAGTCTAAAGCTTAGGGACCACACCTGGAAGCAGGGCAAGACGGAGGAGGAGCTCACCTTTGGAGTTGCTCATCATCGTCAGAGCTTGTGGCCAGGCCAGCCATGTTTGGGCACTTAAAATACGCGTTTGAGAATCAACAACGACGTGAAGTTGAGGTCCGATGAGTGCGTGCAACCAATGATTATGCTTAATCATGAATCAAGGCTGACGCAGGGGAATGCAGGAGATGGCATGCTGATCCCGAAGGGTGAGGATGGAAGTCAGAGTGCGGACCCCTCGATGGTCCGATTGCCGCCTTCCAATTTCTTGGGAGGGGCTTTATGTATCTAAACATTCTCCTGGCTATCAAGGTGTCCAAATAACCCGTGGCGTCAATGCTGAATAAATAGAGTTCAATGGCTTGAGGAACGCAGCAGATGACAAGGAGTGAGCAATGGTCCAGATGAGGCCTGGGGCATCTGCAGTATATCGCTAAATGCAACGCCCTTCGAAGCGGAACCCCTCTCCGAGGAGATTATGGGTGCTGCGGTCTTTCCAACGTTGCTCGCCATCGAGGGAGAAGGCCGAAGATGAAAGCTCAGGAAGAGGCAGAGGTGTGGACAGAGCTCGATGTTGCTTGCACATAAAGCGTACTGCGGACGATGTTTCTATGCATTCCGGTCGATGTCATCGCCCCTTCTTCAGGCGCACGCGACGGCAGACGCTGGTTCAACTGTCCGCATTGAGACGAAGACTTCAACCATCTCCGCCCGCACACCATTCACATCAATCCATTTGAATGGAGTGTCAGAGAGCAAATAATCGCTGCTCCATGAATATGTGGAACCTCCAGGATGGTCTGATTTGACACGGGCATATCAATTCGTTCCGGGTCAACGGCAGTGAGTGGTCGAATCCAGAGCTTAATGCTGTCGACTTGAGAATTCCACGGTGAGTCAGCAACGAGTGGTGAAACACGACTCATGGTCGGTGTTGTCTTTGGTGTTTTAATACTTCGCAGTAATGAATTGAGACCATGGGGCGACAAAAACAGCCCGTAATGCGGATTTAGTTAAGGTCTTGGCTGTCGCCTCCAGCGGAAGCAGAGTGGGTTGTCATGGGCCGGGGTATTGTTAGGGTTGAATGCGGATGAGTGGAGTTGACACCGCGCGAACGATTCTGAGAGGCTCTAATTGCGTGGCGGTGAGGCAACTCTCGCCTTTGATGTGCCAATAGGAACAAGTACTCACCGAACGCCTCCTGCATCCCGCTAATTGCGCGACAATCCATCTCGTCAGCAGTCTGGAATATCCACTTTGTTTGTTGGCATTTGGGCACACCGGCATCTGCTATTTCCCGCCTGAAGAAAATAACACATCCAGAACATAAGCGTCGGGCGCGGAAGAAAAACACCACAGGACAGACAGTCAACGTCTCCAAGCCAAAAAGCTACGGAAACAGAGAATCGACTCCACAAGATCTCAATAACCCCGAAACCGCAATCATGACGAACGTCGAAAATGGATCTAGTCTCCACCTCAAGACCCTGAAGACCAACGTCCCAAGCGAGTATGCCACTTCAGGCAGGGTCCGACAGTGGCTTCTCCAACACCTCGAGAACCGCAACGTCAGCCTGATCAATGGACCGGAAGCATTCGTCTGTTTGTGGAATGGCGCCGAGCTTCACTCGCTGCATCCGAACCACATATTCGGGTCTCTCATCTCCCAGGGGATCGCCCCGCAGACCGCACACCACATCGTCGGAGATATGATGGAATGTTTAGAGGTAAGACGCCCTACCTCATGTCATTTCCATCTCTCAGACTTGCTTCTAATGCCTCTGCAAGGACTATCGTGCCAGACGCACAGCTTGTGTGGCCTCTGGCCAAGTTTGGTTTCCCGACCCAGACCCGGAGCCAGAGTCACAGCCTAAGAGGCGGCCTGAGCCGGAGGAGCGGCAACTTCGTCTTGCCGAAGATTGTGAGGCTCTACCAGAGCAGACAGAGAATTCCCAGAGTTGGTATTCTTCCTTGATAACTGCCAGAGGTGGGATGGTTGCAGCTGGAGTCTCTCTGGCGGTTGGACTTGGGGTTATGACGTGGTATTTGGTCAATCCTCCTTCGAAACAAGAAGATAAGAAGTAGAGTTAAGAGAGGGCCTCTCACCGACTGGAGACACACAGATTTGCCCTATCTTAAGGGCCTCTCACCAGCTTCAAGTCAGAAGGCATGCGTGATTTGTCAAATGGGAACATATTAGGTACGAATGGTTGACGACCTTTATGAGAAAGAGTTTAAGAATAAGACGTCGCATTGTTACTAGGGCTTCATAAGTGAGGATTAGGCTTCGGATTCCGCGTCTGATAAATGATTTCTTGCAAATTATTCTGCTCCGTGACAGACTTCGCTCCATCCGGCTTCCGTAGATCAAAAGGACTGAAGTTTTTCAATACAATCTTATCGAATTTGTTGCGAAACGCACCAAAATCCCAGCATTTGCCCCAGGTATTGGCATCCGGCAATGGTATCTCCGTGTGCTCATACCATTGGTATACTTGGAAGCAAACAGTCAGCATTTTGCGTCCTGGCGTCGTCTTGCCACGCGTTGTGTTACGAACATGGCAAGCATAAGCAGAGACGGATGGGGCTGTGACTTACCATAAACCCCAGGGTCTCCCGCACAGGTGATATGGTCTAAAATCATAGCTAAGCAGTGCGCGATGTGATGTCCATGCATCGGAACTTGTTCTGTGCCGTTTGGGTAGTAATAATCTTTGTACAGGGCTTTCCTGATGTAGTCAAGGCAATGGAGCCTGTGGAAAACAAGTGCATGCGCAAGGTAGGTTTTTTCGTTGTTGAGGTGGTACTGGTCGGGCAGCATCACGGCCACTGAAGGGTCCTTATTCATGGCAATTATCTCTGCGGCAGTCACTGGGATGGTAGCCTCCGTCGTAATTTCCTCCCACATCTTGTCAATGTCAGGATTTGGCTGAGAACCCCAGGTCATGTCGCCATCGCCACCCTTGATCGTCTGTGGCTGATCGAACCGAAGAACATAAGGAATGTCGATGCGGTCTAAGAGTGGAGCTGCAGAATTGGAAGCGTCAGAGACGTAAGTAGTCCCATGTGGCATACTTACAGTAGAATGAAATATCTTCTAATGATTTGTTGGTTGGCTGTTCGTGCCAGACATACCAGAAACCAGCGGCCGTTGGAAAGAGGACAAGGTGAATAAGTACGAAAGCTTTGATCACTTGTTTGGTAGTCCATGTATGACTATGTCGATCTCGATCGAGTAGCGCAAGTTCCATGCCATCTTCCTCGCCGCATTCTTTGTCTAATGGGGCATATTGTGCTTCTGTGGTTTTGGTAAAAGCTCGGTAGGTGTTCAAAATCATTGCAGTGAAGTCAGTCTGGCAGGAACCCAAGGCGAATAATGCTTCCTGGCGCTGGCAATATTGTCGAGATTCAATACCATTCGATCTGAGTATATGTATAGATCTTCGGCGTCGGCCCTAAGGATGAAACAGTCTGGGGACCAGCGGGGAGGAATTGTGATTTGAGCATAACATAAACTTCACGTACCCAGTTAAGATAGAGGCTCGCCATAACACGAAATATTAGATTACCTGTCCTGCTAGCGTAGGCCTGCCCTTCAATGCTTCAATGTTGGGATTACGCTCATGGCTCGTGCAAAACTCCCGAAATGCCCGAAACTCCCGACGTCAGTTGCGGAATTTCACCCCCTCATTAGTGATGTTCTCATATAGAATCCTATGTCACGGAAGCTGAATTTATCATCTGTGAAGGTTGGTCTTTTCAATGTAAGCCATCTAAACTTCCGGACTCTAGTGTGGTCAGCATCAATCAGCGTCGTGTGGTTGCTTCGCGACATACGCTAGAAGTATTACCGAGTCACCCACTGAAGACACTGAAACACGTCCCGCAAAGGTCTCACGAGCTGTATAACATCATTTCCACGGATGTCACAATAGCCTAGCCAGCTTTGAAATCAGGCCCAAGTTTCCTGGCAGCGATGGCCTTCACCAGAGACAAAACAATTTGTGGACAAGAATCCGTTATGCAACAGAAATGAAAGCAAAGGATTCATAGATTTTATACTTTAGTGAGTATACGGACTGTTTTGCCGAAACACCAGGGATCCTCCTGGAACAACATCGCGGATGAACTCATGATTAGACGAGTACTCCAGGATCTTCATCATCATCAAATATTTCGACTATCACATTCTAACCGCTGGCAAAAAGCTTCAAGGATGCTATTATGCAACATCGCCTTTATGCCCTGTACCATCATCTAGCTCGGTAGTCATCTAGGGATTAAAATTACGGGCATTATTACCACCCAAGTGGTATCCATTATGACTCTTACCCAGAACCTTGCAGACAGGTCAGTGATGTACAGCGGAAGGCTCGCTGGCAAAGGCAGCATTGCTTATATGCTTGAATTGAAAAGTATTGGAGAGTTGACTTTTCCAAAGTCCGCCTATTCGTAAATCAAGCGCCGCCAATCGCGATGAAGGTTCGCGGCTGTTTGACGTTGAAACCATAATTGGAAAAGCCCGATCTTTGGGAACTCAGAATAAACACTGCCGGATAGCGCTGTGCGGCGTTATAGCTTCGAATTATCCTCCGTTGACACATAGTCTGAGAATCTTCCAGCAAGCATTCTGGGTACGGAATTTATTGCTACCCTAACAAACTCTATATTGGTTGGAGAACTTCACGCGACAAGTTAGCAAACTTTCATGCTAGATGAGCTATGTAATTGGTGTGCACATCCATCTGGATGATGTATCGGCACCTGATTGAGCGCTGCAAAGTCGGAATTGCCGAGCTGAGGGATTTCGAAACTGTTTGTGCGTGGGCTGTTTTCGGTAGCCGAAATCATCAAGGAATCAAGGAAAGGCGCTGATGAATCGGACTTACTTCAATATCCGGACCGACACCGCTTGAACACAGGTACGAATTTGCGGAAATTGCCTAAAAGGGCTTGTGTGTGCTCATCATTAAACATATGTCATTAGCTTGACTATTCGTACTTTTCCGTGTGCTAAGGATAGCTACGATGAAGAGATGAATGGCGATGGAGCATCCTAGAAGAATGAACACCGCCGATTTGGAGGGGGTTCTCAAGATGGAAAAGGCAACAACTCACCATGTCATTCGCAAGTGCCTGGAGAATGATTGCCCTGAGCCTAATCACGGCCCGAAAGGGAATGGTTTCTTCCGCAAATCAAACACTTTTTGGTGGAGAGATCGTGGACTTCGGAGTCTGAACTTGCGACTTCTTGCTGTTTTCATCAGCCCCTTGATGATTGGATACGATGGAACCCTCATAGCCTCGCTTTTGACAATGCCTCACTGTAAGTACCGACACCTAAATTGCTTGCAACAAAACGTACGGTGGATTGATTATGTTCAGGGTTCAAAGGTAGAAGAATCAAGCAACCGAACATGGAGATCGGATCGATGTTGACATGAAGCATTCAGATCTCGGCCTTAACCCAAGAGACAGCTCTCTCGTCGGGCTGATGGGCGCTGGATACTCTTTTGGGGCCATGATTGCCTTTCCTTTCTCCAGCTGGATAGCAGACACCATGGGTAGAAAGCTTATGATTATGATTGGAGATATCATAATCATCGGAGCTGGTGAGTCTTTAATGTGTTTCGCAACATCTTCATTCCGCGGGACGCAAGCGACTGACATCAGCGTCACAGTACTTGGTCAAGTCTTCTGTTACAACGCTCGACTTTATATACTTACTCGGTTCATCGTAAGTAATCTCGTGAAGAAAAATCATCTAAAATCTGCTTACAGAAGTACGTAGCTGGGCATAGGCTCCATGTTCGTGATTGCCAGCTGCCCTGTCCTGCTCACAGAACTCGCCCACCCGCGACAAAGAAGCTTTCTGGTAGGCGGTTATGCATCTCTGTTCTTCATTGGATCTGTTGGTAAGTTGAATATTTGTAGGTCTCTGAGACTTTGCTCATCCCCACTTAGTTGTAGCGTGGGTCTCTTTTGGAAGCTTGCATATACCATCGCAGTGGAGCTGGCGCATTCCGACAATGCTACAGCTTCTCCCGCCAGTCCTCCAACTACCGCTCATGTTTCTTGTCCCAGAGTCTCCGAGATGGTTTGTCTCTCGTGACCGCCATACCGAAGCCAAGGATATTCTCATTCACTACCATGCGAACGGCAGACCGGATGACGAGGTAGTGACCGTGCAGTATGCAGAAATCTGTCAAGCCATTGAGCTAGACCATCAAACCCAGAAGACAACATGGATCTCATGGTTTCGAGGGGCAGGGAATCGTCGAAGATTGCTTCTAGTTGTGTTCTCAACTATCTTTGGTTCATGGAGCGGGGGCGGCATTATCACGTTCTACCTCTCCGTCGCGCTGAAAAAAGTAGGCATCACGGAACCGGCACAACAGGCCGGAATCAATGGTGGACTACAAATATTTAACCTCTGTGTTGCAGTTGCGGCTGCAAGCCTAGTTGAGAAGCTTGGCCGCCGTATTCTTTTCATCTCTTCAAGCGTCATTATGCTTTTAGCAATGGTCGGGTTTACTGTGGCCACGGAGCAGTTCACAAGAGAAGCGCAGTCCGCGGCCAGCAAAGCTCTCGTCGCAATGGTCTTTCTGTTCCAGTTTGGGTCCGATGTCGGATACACACCTCTGACTCCAATGTACATTGCGGAGATATGCCCCTATCATCTGCGAGCGAAAGCGATGGCGTTGCATTACTTTTTCATGTACGCCTTTAGTGCCGCTGGGCAGTATGCCAACCCGGTGGCCCTGCAAAACTTGGGCTGGAGGTACTATCTAGTCTACATTGGGATTCTGGTGTTTGAAGTCGGATTCACTTATTTCATGTTCCCTGAGACGAAGGGGCAAACCATTGAAGAGGTTTCTAGCATCTTTGAGAAGTAGATTTTCCTCGGTGGCAAAAACATGTTGCGAAGGTGCGCACGGGAGCATCTAGTGTACATGGTATCGCGGCTGGGTGCTGCGTGATTAGGGGCACAGCCTGGGAGTGGTAATGTGTTCGGTGTAGAGATGCCTATGAACAGCTACTTCAAAAAAGGTGACCCATTTCTCAGGACAAAATCAACATCAAAGTAAACGAAACAACTGTACAAGTCTCTACAGGCTGGTGGGCTGAATGAACTGTGAAACGTCCCGTTCAAATTCATCATTCATCTTCATCTGAAGTGTCATCTAAGGTCTACGGCAGGGCATGCAAAAAAATATTGAGAAACGATTAACGTCGTTTGGAAGCTCCCCCGAGACGGACCCTTCACCACTTATTCATCTTGGAAATTGGAACCGTTGCTCGCCTTCTCCAATCGTAATCTTGAACAGAGCTCTCAAGTTTGGGTCCTTGAGTACACGGCAAGCTTGCTTGTGCTCCTTCTGATTCCATCCAATCGTCTGGCAATCCTGTGTCCAATGTGGTCAATCCCGGTGAGGTACGCCAGAAGAACATATGCACGCTTACTTTGTTGCAATAGAAATACAGCCCGCATCGGCCACATTTGACGACACTTGCGTCTTCTTTTCCACAGGAATGGCATTTTTTGGGCGTGCCAAGGGTTCCAGTGTATGCGCAAAGATCCGAGTTGATGCGGAACAGTTCGGCCAGCTTGACGGGGAAAACCTGCACGGTATCAGTGTCAGTGATTCATGAGATCGATCAAAGGGGAAAAAAGAGTAGACGCACGCGACAGGTGCTGACATCCTCGACGCGAACGCCCTGTGTTCCGTCAAGGAAGTAGTGCTGGTGGGGATAGAGAAGGGCGATGGTGTGGCCAACTTTGAGCTTGCTTGTATCCAAGACCTCAGTGGCATCATTGTCCGGGTAGAACGCGATGACAAGGCTCTCACCCTCGCGGTCACGGGCAACGAGGCGGACGCGAAGCATAAGTGAGACGTCGGTGATTTCGGCCAGTAGACACCAGCGGTCTCCGGGTTCATCGTAGAAGGGAGTGCCGGCGACGTTCTGGTCCAAGTCGAGCTTTTCGAACTCGGGGAAGCGCCATGTGTCTGCGAAGCTGGTCAGCCGTTCCGCGGCTTGCGGAGGGGTCGCGATGTCGGTCATCTTTGGTGCGGTGATGATGTTCGTCGTTGTGGCTGAGAGGTTGTCCCGTTTCCGTGGTTGAGGGGGTTGTGGAGGTTTTGGATGATTGTAACAGTGACTTGTGTGGGTTGAGCTTAGTGATTGGATTGATGGTCTGTGCTCCTACCTGAAGTACGTACCTAAATCACAGGCACCACACACCCACACACCATTCAGCGAGCAATATCAACTAACAGTGGAGGCAGTTCAGCGCGCTCGCGACCCTGTATTTTCAGGCGTCATTGGTTAGGTTGACATATTTCTCGAAAACGGATGCTCCCCCAGCGATGGTTTCGATGGAATTACTCATTTGGAACAGGTCTACCCAACGCGATCCAAAAGCCCAAGAATCAGACACAAACGACATCATACGTATGATGCTTCAAACTGAGTTCCTCTGTTGCTCCAGGAGAACGTCACATCAGCTGTCAGAGGAAACAAAAATTTTATTCGATGAACAAGGTCAGCAAGATGTTGAATCTTACAGACTGTGACAACAAGATCCCGTACTGCTTTCCAAATTTCATGTATCCTCCAAACTATGTGAACCACAGACTACCAGTTGGTAATAAACGTAGGGACATCCTCACAATCGGTAGGAGTGTCACCCCTCTTGTTGACAATTGCATCGTTAGGAGCAGCAGCAGCAAACTCGCAACGCTTGACACGTTTGAGCTGTTTATAGAGTCGAACGATCAGTAGGGGAGCCTCGTTTTCACACAGTTAGAGGAATGACTTACCCGCACAACTTCGCCGTCCCCGACGTGAGCAAGGTCATCAAGGGATCGGACAACAATTCCACTGCCCTTCGGAATAAAGTAAGAAACTGTGACTGAAGGGTCTCTTCACGGACGCAGACAGAGGTTGAGGTTCACTTACAGATTTAGGGGCGGCAGCAGCCAAGACAGCGAGGCTGAGAATAATGATAGCTGACTGCATAATGACGGATATAACCTCTTGATACTGGCTTATTTGATGATAGAACCTTGGTAGTGTAGAAGGTGCTGAGACCAGAACGGTGATCTAAATCAAAACAAAGCTGTGCTGTGTGGTCAACACAGATACCTTATATGCTGGTAAACCGATCTATGAGAGCTTTTCAAAGCAAATCCCAAATCTGTCATGACTCCAAACTTACTACCCACCTCGGTGTCAAGACCAACATGTGATGTGAAGTAAGCATTGCGTTTGGCCAGTTTCGGCAATTTGAAGAGCCCCAATGAACGACGAACAAGTCCTAAAGTTGTTCAAGCTATACACAGCAGATATTTTGAGTTCAAAGAGAGGCACCTGCATTGAACTTTGATATTGCTAATGGGATTGCCATCAAGTACTTCGTGTCCTGACATAGGTTTAGTCCGCGTCAGCCCCCGAATCTTCCTGTTGTGGTGAATATCATGGATGCAAGATCGTTTCACATTGAGGGGCAACTTGACTGGAGGTGGGCTGATTCAATGGGAAACAGTGTCCATTGACGGTATTCAAAGTCACCCAATATACTGAACATAACCCTAACTTAATAATACTATGATAGCCTGAATGCTCTTAGCGAGCATCATCATTTATACCTAAAGAAACCTTTCACAGTAACTTTTATAATGCAGAGGAAAGCTGAAATTCTGAATAATTGTCAAGCGACCCTTAGCCAGCCGGGGTCGTACCTGGATCTAAGCAACAACATCTGCAATATCCAACGAGGCAACCTTTTCCGCGTTGACACATTTAGATTCAGAGCCAGGCCCGGTAGAGTCAAGAGACTGGTTAATGTGCATGTTTGCTCAGGGTTCCATTGTTATCATCCCACATGAGCAGGAGCTCCAGGGAAGAAGTGAAAACATAGTTTTCAGGCTGTTCTTTGGTCAACCACGATATTGTGGATACCAATAATCCACTGCTTACAATTGTTAGACGATGCGAAGCTCTGAAGCCCGGGGAAAACTTTCCTAAATAGGTATGAAGTTGTTTGTTGAGTTTGTAGTAGAATACATAGGTACTAAGCCCAAGAGAACAGGATGCCAACAGACCGACAGCAACTTAACTTTTAGTCTCCCTTACCAGAGGCTGGATCGTTCCTGGAGCTGCCTGTGCAGGAGCTGCCTGTGCACGGCAACTAAGTGGCAATCAAGCTAACGCGATCAGCATTAACTGTTGTCTAGAATGGTATAGCCTGGCAGTTTAGGGTTTTGGGCAATTTGGCACCTCCTGGCTAAATCGCATCTGGAATGAGGGGTGAAGCAGCCTTCAAAGCCGGTAGTAAGATGTCTCACGTGCACACACATTCTCTGAGTGTCTAGATGCCGATATTATTTGCCTACCATGTTTTCCTTTCCGGCATGTCTTGATAATAAAAACGGCTGCATTCTTGCAGAGTAAACATTCCCGAGCCTACATGGCGCAAAAGACAGAGGTTTACAAAACGTACGACCGTTCTTATCACTTTTGGACATCTAAATTCCAATGGCTACTTCAAAGGGTTCTTCGACCGAGTGGCTCGTTCCTTGCGATTCTGAAGATGGAAACGAGTCTCGTCCCCGTCAACTCAACCTCCGTAGGACGGCATGGAAACAACTGAGTCTCGTATTGATCGTCTGCTGGTGGTTCTTGGGAACCATCGGTGTCAGTTACACTTATGCCCAGTACCGTATTACCCGGGCGAAGCATTTTTGTGGGCAGCTTCTCTATAGTAAGTTACGTTTGCTATTTTTTAATGACGGGCATGGCACGCATGGGGCTCTTCGCTCTAGCTAACGGCATGCTAGGCCCAGCACAAGATATGATTGAATATCAATTGCAGACCTTTACCCAAGGGTTCGGTGACGGTGTCACTGAATATTGGGGACCTCCGTCAGAAGAGATGGACCAGCGCTGGGCTGAGCTTTGGCACTGTGAGAAAAATGTCTTTTGTGAGAATCATAGAAGTGGAAGCTGATTCACTCGAAAGTCAGCGTAGGAGAGGCCATCACGCGGGATGAAGCGCAGCATCTTTCCAACACAACCTCATCCCTTGGTCCCAGACATCCAGGTCTCTACTGGATAAAGTTGGACGTTTTTCATCAGCTGCACTGCCTTGTAAGCATACCAAAAGTCTCGCACCGGGATGCAAGCTCACCCAGCTAACTTTCGACCCCTCTTCCTACGTAGAATGCTCTCCGCATGGCAGTGTGGCCGGAGTATTACTCCGATCCTTACTATGCCGCTATCCTCGAGAAGGACCATTTAGCCCATTGCATTAACTCCATTAGGCAGTCGATCATGTGCCATTCAGACATCACCCCACTAGTCCTTCAATGGGATGACAACTTGCAAAAGAGTCGACACCGGGCTAATTTGCCACACAGCTGTCGAAACTTTGACAAGATTCGGGACTGGGCGGTCAAGAGGGCCATCGCACAGATGACGTACGATGGAGATTGGACGGACCCTGATCTGCAGATGGATGGCATGAGAATCCAAGAACCATAGGCTTGGCAGGTTATGCTAGAATCATGGGGTGAGGGGGCTTAGAAAAGTCTGGCAAGTTTGAGCGTCTGGCAAACAGTCAAGGCACCCCGGTTAAGGATATGGCAGCTCTCAGTGCCACGTGGGGTAGAAGAATGAAAATTCCGCGTGTTTAGTTTGAGTCTAAATCATCCTCCCCGGGACCCTTGCAATGGTGGTAATGAGAATGATTTTTACTGTCTCTATGTTATTCAGACTGGGCTTGCGGCTATTGCAGCAATTGAATTCATAAGCTGCAGGAGTTTCGGTAGCAGCAACTGCTTTTAAGTTGACACTCCATTGCCGTCAAAGTTGTGATCTAAGCCAAGGCTGAGCAGTTCAGACGGTAGTTCAGAGTCAACTGATTGAGGCCATAAGGGGTGTGTAGGAAGCTTTTGCTCTGATGTTAATTGTGGGTACCCAGGATCCTGGATCAAGCATGTCAAGGTGCAGCTCTGATCTAAAGTGCGGGGCAAGAAGTCTGCGCCTAGCCACAAAGCTCGCGAAGGTAGGCCTACAGCTTGGCTTCCACCAAGATGCTAAAAGCAGCCCTCCAATGGGGTCAATTACTGCGGAATGTTAATGTTATGCTTGCACAGAAAGCATAATAAATGCCGAAGAAAGACTGCGTGACAGCTGAAAGGCCCGCCTTCGAAGTTGTTCAAGAAGATTAAGACCAACGTTAAACGGGCTAACTTTGAAGACGCGTGGCAGCTTGTGAGTAAGTTACGTATCTGACAGCGGGATTGATAATGACGTCTCGACTGATTTAACCGACGTGGCAGTTTTACACCTGACAACGGCGAGTTCCACGGATCGAAGCGTCAAACGCACCGTGTGCCGTGATCCACGGGTCGACGCTCTGGGAGGCCCGATAGGATGAATGATTTGAAACAAGATAACCTTAAGTATGAAAACCCCACTAGTTCCTCCATCGGTTTCGCAACTCGGGCGTCCATCTGAGTTTCGTGGCCGTTTTTAGGCAGAGACGCGTGTCGACCAGCGGAGCCAAATGGCCTTCTTCCCAGCTGCTGAGCTTCGCCAAAGAAGCATTCCTTTTGCCCGAACATACCCCGTACCAAAAGTAAGAGAGCAGTCGCCAAAAAAAGCTTCACTTAGTGTTGAGCGGCATCGTCGGCATGAAATTGGTGCTGCGGGGTTGTGCCAGGGCAACTCAGCGAAGGAGAAGTAGGGCGGGATCAAAGCAATTGATTGTCAGTGGCGTCGATAACTACACCTTAGCCAAGTCTTGCTTCCCCCATTTAGCCTCAAAGATTGACCGCGCAATGTGACGGTGGCCACTCTGATCTAGCTAATTATCTACCGGGCCGTCATAGTTGTACAGTTCAGCTAACGAAACCTGGTCGTTCATCCAGCAGCATCCACTCCCTCCCATTGTTTCAGTAAGGTTCATCTGCCGTCCGAACGTCTCCACATGGGAAACCTGTCCTTTTCCAAAATCCATCCGGATCTGATTCACCGTACGACGGGTCTGATCCAAGGAGAAAAAGTTGACTGGCATAATCTTCACACCCGCATGGGCTGTGGTCGTGAGAGTGTTGGGAAGATCGCCAGAGTGCGGCAGATGATACATGCCCAAGTTGAACCATACGACGAGGTCTGTCTGATTGAGGTTCTCACTGTTAAAGAACCGGTCGAAGTCAATCGGAGGATTGAAGAGGTCATGCGCGTTGAAAGGGTAGGCTGATCTCGGCTCAGTGTCATGCTGGGCTGTGATGTGCACATCATGGGAACTCCAACCAGCTGTTCGGCCAAGTGACGTACTGTTCACGGCCGTAAGCCGGCAGTGAAGTGCCGCTGCGGGCTGCCCCGGGACTAATTGGTAGCCGCGCATTTCACCGTACTCGTTGACAGCGTCTTGATTAACGATTATCAACTGCTTCTGAGCCGTGCTGTCATCCCAATTCAAGCGGCTGTCATCCTCACTGGTGATGAATGACCGCTGGAGCTGCATCGTGCTCCGCGGCTTTCCGTTGGACCAGGGATATACTTGCGTAACCGGGATGTTTCGCACTATTTGAACCGTATTTTGAGTCCCTAAGATATCAAAGTCTGCTTTGAAGTTAATGATATGTTCGTGCATTGAACCTGATAGATGGTTGTGGATGCTGTATCCGTAGTCCTGATTGTGAGCTCGATGGGCTGCGATGATGTATCCTGAAGCCTCCGTTTCCACCCCAATGGATCCGTCCATGTAGAACTTGTAGCTGATCACATAGTCATAATCAGCTATAGTGCTCACTGTTCTGACGGTGAGATACACGTTGTTCGTGATAGACAAGTAAGTGAAGGCCGTATGTCGCTGGATTGGCGAATCCGCCATGTACTCAAAGATGCAGATGGAATTGCGGCGGGCGTTGGTTCCACCTCCGGAGTGGCTTCGCGTGTCCATGAATGTCGCGTACGAAGGATAGTCATAGCCAGGTACCAGACGAAGTGCATATCGACCAATGCCAACATGTGAGTCATGAGAAACGTGGCCTGATTCGTATGGGCCAGATCCTGGAAATATGCTCAGTTGGTGAGATGGACAAGGTGAAACTGTTCTAAGAATGATAAGTCTCTGATATAGAGAGGTTTACTCACCTGCGTAGTGTACCAGTATCTCCTGCAAGCCCAGCTCATACAGCACTCGTTGGCCACGGTACCGAATATCGTACAGCGACATCCCAGTATCATGCGAGAATCTGATGTAAAAGCTGAAGTCCATCCACTCCACATACTGCTGTTCATTGTCCACCGAGAAACGTGTCTGACCATTAGGATGCAGCATATTGGGCGGTGACAATAGATCATGCCGTAATGGTGGTCCTTGCCGGTCTGTTCGAGCCCAATCTCCTTCCACATTTGGCTCCAACCGTTGGAATTGTGGGCTTTGGTACGCAGCTCGAAATGCGTTTGTGTCAGCGTAGAAAATGTCGTTGTAGTACCATCCCATGACGCGCCACTTGCTCGAGTCTCGCCCAGTGACGTCAGTTTTGAGAAATAGACTAAGAGGGAGTAGTGTCTGGGCATCAAATTGATCCGATGGCTTTCTTTTGAACTCGTCCCATCGAACTATGACTCCATCGGTGTCTTCCTGGTAAGGAGTCGTGAGTCCAACAAGGGCCAGCGAGTCGTTTTCCTGCCCAAGGGCGACGCCCCCGCACAGATCCTGCGTAATATCCGCAACAGAAGCAGACACCTTGTACAAAAACTCCTTTTCTAAGGCACCGTGGGCATCTGGGTCAAGCCAACGGATCATCCCATCTGTTTTGCGGGTTAAGAGATATTGAAGAGGCTGGACAGTCGTTTGGGCATTTATTGGTAAGGGACCAACGAGAAGCTCTTGCCAGGAGGCATTTGCAGTTGCTCGGCGAGTGGTGACAACGCGTGCATATCTCTGAGGAGGATCTGCTGTGGAATTGCTTTCCATGTACGGAAGAACAGCCGTTTTGTTCGGAATGTTGAGCTCAGCAAAGAGGCTGTAATTACTTTCGTCAAAGTGGGATTAAAGTGATTTTCCCTGGGTGTCTTACACTGTATTAGGCCACGGCCCTGCTGACTGAGGGTCGGTCAAATTGAGCTCTCGGTGACTGAGAAGCCACTGGGTCACGTTGTGGACTTCTTCCTCACTGAGATCTCGCCAAACATTTGTTTTTGGCGCGCGGATTGCATCTGTCGTACGTTTCGGATCGGGGAGAGGACCGTTGACTTGATGGCTGACCTGACCCTGACCGTGGGGCGGTGATGCAGAATTCGTAGTAGTAACGAACAACAAAATTGTCGCTGCGGCAAGCATAATTGAGGATGTGAACATCATCATGAATGTGATTTCAGTCTTTGTGTAAACTAGTCGTTGCGCAAGATAATTGCCAGACGAGAGTCGCGTCAGATAGAAGTTCAAGTAGCCGGCAAAGACTCCAGTTGGTTGAGGTTGAATGATAGCTTTCTGGAATCATAAGCACCCTTGGGTTCGGGGCGGGGCTCTGGGGAAGAATCCTGGGATGTCCGAGCGCCGCAGGAACGCATGGTCAAAGTCAATTGAAGAAACTAGCAGGCATCGCGTAGTCGGCCAGGAACAAGGGAGTTGAACCATAAGATTCTCGCCTGCACAGCGCTAATGTGTACTCTAGTCCAATACCGAGAAGATGGATGCAGTACTTCAAATCCACCTGTTCGAGTCATTTCGGAATGAGCACCATGGCCGAGACACTCTTTGGTGAATGCTTTCACACTTTCTCGATCCACGCGGACAAAGCTTGAATTCAAGATCTAAACGTCCCCCGACAGGTGGGAACCCCCACAGCCGATCGATTCCCAGGTCCGTGAAGACTTTCCAACGCCGAGATACCTAAGAACCTTAGCTCTTAGTGGCAGGCAACCGGGATCATCGGTGAATCGCTTGGTATGAGTTCTTTACTACTGTGCTTCCAAACCTTCTTCGCTAGACTCTGGTACTAGAAGCAGAATTCAAAGGAGAAGAACACCATGCAAATGAGGAGGGAAATACCTTACCTCGCAAATCAAAAGATGCTTCTTAGATGTTCTCAGGGGAATATTCATCGAAAGAAACTCTGCTCCGAGAAGGGACATCTTCGAATCCGGTCCCATTACCAACGCCGAGAATGCGGGCGACTCTCCGTCAGGCATAACCACCCCTGGTTTGACGGTCCTAATTTGAGTTGCTAGACGAATACCAAGAGCCTCTTTGGACTTGCAACTAATGTGGACTTTGGTAAATTTAACATTGAAGTCAGATAGTGAGAGCCATGCTGGTGGTGGCTTTGTCGGAAATGGGAGCTAATCCGAGGGGAAAAGGACCGGATCGAAGAGCCGATACGTTTGTTTGGAGACAAATGGAGACGCTGGGAGGTTGAGAGCGATATATGGGACAGCCATCAAAGGCAATTGAGACGAGACGAACATGCCTGGTGCAAAGGCTGCCATAACGGCCGCAACACAGAAGCAAGAAGGTCCTCAAAAAAGAAAATCAAGATATAGCAACATAGCTGAGTTAACCACCGACTTCCAGACCATGGTAGCAGTTCAATTGAGGTGGCATGCAACTATTGCCTCACCAGAATTCGCTGGGAACTTGTCTTCAACATGAAGGGCTACCTTATTTCTCCCGCCAACACATCGCTATCGGTCCCCACCTTCGTCTTCCCTACTTGCAACAATGAAAAACTGACATCCACTGAGAGCCCCATAGAGCACGATGAAAGTGGAATATCTGACCCGCTAGACACCTTGACTCAGTTCTGTAGCCACCTTATCTGCGCCGTGCCATGCCTGTGAACAATTCCGATCATCATTCTTCGAAGATGATACCAGAGGGACACTCTTGAGCGGGCTCTTCTCGTCTTGGAATTTCTTTGCTGCCGCAGCGGCCACGTCTTCACTCACAACGACCTGATAGGTTGGTCTGGCTGGATCGCCCAGAGTCGCGCTACCTCCACCTGGGCCATGAATGGGAACAGCACGAAGAAATCCCACTACAGAAGTCATGAGCCTATTGCGAAGTATTCGGCGGATCTGCTCATTATTCCAATTCGACTTGTTTCTATGTCAGCAAGTAGATGTATGAGCGAACGGAGTCGGACTTGCCTTGTGCTCAGCCTCAACAAAGACCTCGAGCCTGCTCATATCGCCAATAAAGACAAGTTCAACGTCTACATCCTCACGAAAGTCCCGGCGATTCTCTGGGGCACTAACGTCGTCGCGTATCCGTCTTTTCAAATTCTCAATGTCGTCAAAGCTGGTGTCGGCTGCAATTTGCACGGTAATGCGCTCACGCAGACCCCTGCTTCGGGACACATTGTCCACCCACATGCTGTTGAGATTGATGTTGGGAACCTGAGTCGTTTTGTTGGAGCCAACCTTCCGGAAAACGGAGTACAGCGGCGAGATTTTCTCCACCTTCAGCTCGTGGCCGTCAATTATGACGCGGTCGCCAACGTCAAAGGAGTGTTTCACGAAGATGGAAAATGCACGATCCGAGAAACTCCTGTAAAGTCCCTGATATAGCGAAAGAAACGGCGGCAAGCTGGGTGCCGATGGTGGCAAGGTATGTCGAGAAGGAGTTGCTGAAAAAGGCGGCGTAGATGAGACCGGCGCCTATGAGGATGAAAACCTGGAGGAAACGGTCCAGGACTCGCACAGCAGACTTGATGTCATGGGTGCTCTTCCAGATTGCGATGCGCTCTTGGCCGATGCGGACAACTGTTAAGATCATCTCCTCCAAGCTGACATCCCCGTTCTGGTCTACGTCGAGCAGAGCAAAAAGCTCTTCGACGTCACGAATACGATCGGCAGTAAATGCCTTTTCGAGATCTTTTTGTTTCAAAGGCTCTCCGGTTGTAGGGGCGAATGACTTCCAAATACGTCGAGCAAGAGCGTCAGATGAAGTGGCGGCTTCAAGCGCTTCTGTGACGATGGTGTGGGCGGCTTGTGTGTTGAATAGCGAATCGTTCCCGGAAATATCAGCTGTCATCTGACCGAAGGCCTGTGCAACCTCTCGCCCAGCGATTCGCACGTTGGCAAGAAGCTTGCTCGGTGAGCTGTCCTTCTGCTCGACTTCGCCGGTGATGATTGTGTAGTCCTCTTGTGCGAAGCCATCGCAAAAAGGCGGATACATGCGCGTTGAAGATGCGTAGAGGGTGTCAAGCATGGCGATTTGGCGCTTGGACTCTGAAATGCGTGTGATGAATTGCTTTGCGGAGTACGTGATGTTGATGAGCTGAATGACGAAGCGTTGGACGAGGACCATGGCGGCGACAGCGATGGAAGCCAACGCGACGTTCTGCAAGACCATCACCCAGTTGGGAGTAAGTAGATTGGAGTCAAATGCCATGCATACAGGTATGACGGTAGCATAGGCAATGATGGTACAGAACACCAGCGAGATGGAAGTCTCAATCCCTCGGAGGACGGTGTGATATTTCCGGGTGCCCGAGTTGACGATGCCGCAGACAAAGACGTACGCAGTTGGCATGAGCATTGCGATGAGTTTGGAAATCCACAGACTTTCTCAGACGACTTCGAGCCAAACGAAGACTCCCAGAAGCCGAACCCCCGCCGCTCGACTATCTGCGTAGATGGTGGCTAGAAGGGCAACGGGGATGCCAAGCAGAGCGGCAACTGGGATGAAGTGTCGCGCCCATCGAAGCAGAGCTTTGAAGCTCCATATTCTCTAGTATATGCACCCCAGACTTTCGCGTGTTCCGGAATTGCCATCAAAGCCGATAATTTCGCTTTCGTTGACACTGAACTTGCTGCTCTGCACGAGTCCTGGTCGATTATGATCTTTTGATGCTCTGCCTGATGGCGCAGATATCGAAGCCACTCGCACGCGAGGGTTTCCCTCGGAGGGTACTGCAATCTTTTCGATGTAAATCGCCATGCTGTTGCGTGCCATACGCGTGGATAGGTATGAGTACTGTAGAAGTTAACAGGCTGGCTGAGCGGAGCATGTCCTGGACAAGAACATATAATCATATTATACTGAGACCTGAACTACCGGATTCGCCACCAGAAGCCCGAATGCAGTGGGAGAGGCCAGACATTCGCTTTCTAAAGGCCATAGCGTCTGGACTGGTCAAGACTCTCGCTGCAGCCGCGTGACGGGCGGCTATTCACAGAGTTCAAGTTGTCTAAATCTGTACGCTTCACTACATCGATCTGCTGAAGATTGTCCACTACTAGAAATGAGGTATAAGGTAGCTCGTCGTAGATAGTCTCATACTTTTCTGCAGACGAGTCAAACATGCTCTGAGCTGTTCTCGTTATAGGTGGTCTAGCCCAACTCAAATGCAGGCGTGGCTTGCGCTAGCACGTGGATAGCCCCAGCTGAACCCGACGTGCGGCCTCAAATGGAACTAAGATGCGGCTGAGCTGTTCTAGTCTTGGTCTGGATTCGAGCGGTTGCATTCCAGACTCTTTGTGTTCAGAGGGCTCAACTGCCGGCATTGTCTGAACAATAGCATTGACAAAACGCTTGGCTGCGTTAGTTCTCACTGCCGCATTGTTGGTGTACAACTGTACCCTCTCACGAATCATACGCTGGAGGGTATAATACCATGAAGGACCATGTAGTAGTTCCCTGAGTGACTTTAAGCGTGCCGTTCTCTGCTTCTGTACTTTCTTTCCATTCATCACTAATGGCTTCCGAAAAGGTCCAGCTTCCCGTCGCTGAGGCGCTCGTTGGATCGCCTTTGACAACTTCCAACCAGTCTCATGAACCACCGCAACACAAGTCCCCCCCCCAGAAAGTCACATCTTTCTTCGGAGACTGGTACTACGTGTGGGAGGGCTTCGGTATACTTGTATCAGGCATTTCCATCATAGCCATATGTATTGTAAACCACTTCGATGGCAACGAGGTTCCCGGCTGGACGGCGGCTGTATCAGGCAGATCTGAGCCCTTTCGCTTGACAATCAATTCGCTGCATTCAATTCTCTCAGTACTCGGCTCAACGTGCGCCATGATTGCCGTCACAAAGGGTCTCGGCCAGCTAAAGTACCTGTGGTTTATGGAACAGGACCGTAGACTGGCCGACCTGGAGGTTTTCGATTCAGCCTCTAGGGGAAAGGTCGGTAGCGCTCAGCTCATTTGGAAACTGAGGTTCAAGTAAGTCTGCGATATTCGGTCACTCGCCTTCACATCTGACAACAGTCATAACAGGCACTTGGCGGTATTGGGAGGTCTCGCATCACTGCTGGCATTGGCGTACGGCCCCTTTGTGCAAAATCTTCTCGTTGTCGAAATTCAATATCGACCAGCCGATAATAACGCGCTTCTATCATATGCTTTTCGCTATTATTTCGAACCACTTACTGGTACAGGTATGCAAATCTCACCCCAGCTTGGTAACTTTATCCTTACTGCCACGAAGGAGTCGATACGTCTCTCACGTTCAGCGTCGGGCAAGCCTTGAAAGATGCGTCCTCTGAGTGGGTCACTCCCGCGCACAAATGCAAGACTGGCGAGTGCGATTGGAACGACTACTATACCATCGCAGGTTGCAGCCGTTGTACCGACATAACCCATTTTCTGAAGCGCACTTGTACCCCAATGGTCACTAGCGAGGATGGTTTCGGCGACACTGGAGGCTGCAACGTTGCTCTTCCAAATGGCTTGTCGTTCAACAGCACCGGTCTCACCACCCAAAGCAATAATCCCAACAGGATTGTGATGCTGATGAACACCACCATGCCTGCTCTCGTGTATAACTACACAGCTCCACTGGCTTTCGTGCAATCCATAATGGCACTTCCTAATGGAAGCTCCACTTACAGCACATTAAAGGCGTTTGTTATCACCAAGGATAACCCCGTTGGTTGCTCATGAATGTGCCATCATCCCCTGCATCCAAAGGCAGCATCTTGCTCTTGGTCGGCCCATCGACAACATGAAAAGCTCAGGTCGTCCAGCCACCGATGACATTGTTCCTGTCATTGAAATTACAGAGCAGGGGGGCAATTACACTGTTTCTGGATCCGGGGACCTCTCAATCTACTTTGAGAATCCGGACCAAAACAAGAACATCAGCGAACAACAAAAGAACATGTACACCAATCCGTTCATCACGGAAACTACCTACACAGGGATGAGAGATTATTTCAAGGACTTTCTTGCAGGCTGCGTTTACAGCTCTAGGAACACAGATCTATTCGCCACCTCGTCCACTGTTAGGTACATCCAAGACCACACACTGAACGGAACTTGGACATCTTTCTACTGTGGCGGTAATCAAACAATGCAAGACGGTGTTCCTTGCGACATGAGGAAAATAGTTGCGGGGCTAACCAATGCGTTCAGACTCTCCTCGTGGCAGATAGAGGAGAACGGGGGCCGCCCTCTCCTGAACGGCACCACGAAAGAACCAAAGCAAATTTGCGCCGCCCAGTGGCAATATGTTTCAGCACCCGTGGCTGTTTTGATTCTCGGGCTTGCGCTTTTCGTCGGGGTCATGGTGAAGACGCGGCGGGCGAACATTAAGGCGTGGAGGACCAGCCCGCTGGCTACGCTGCTGTTTGAGACTTGATCCCGATAGCAGGGAGCATTTGAAAGATTGGCAAAATATGGGTGATGCTGAGTTGAAGGCCATAGCGCAGGATCTGAGATTGAGGTTGCAGATTGATGAGAATGGGCAGCGATTTGTGAGGTGAGACGGCTGGTTGGTTTCGGATTTTAACATGTCTTTAGTCATAATGTGTCATCATTGCTTTGACTGTTTAGCAAATATCCGTGGTACCTTTCCACAATTCGTGAAGTCTGACGAACATGGAATGAACAAGACGACTCGCCTCCTTACCCCAAAGGAGGCCATACAGGTTTCTCTGTGAGGCCTAGGCCATTCTGGCCCTAAATACTTCCCCGTGAGAGTCGTCCAGCAGTCATAAGGGTGTACCCGCAGGTGGCAATCAGCTATACGCAAGGATGATAAAAAGGTCAGAAGGCAAAAAAGATCGACAAGCTCCACAAAATCATGAACTATCTCCGTTCAATCATTGAAGGTGATTTTCTGATAAGAGGTCTACTGAAACTCTGGCTCCTGAAACGAATTGCATCCGAAATTTCTCATATTCATCTATTCTTGGATTTTTCATTCTCATTTTCTTTTCCATTTTCATTTTCCATTTCTTCTGACACAATACCCCGTGGCGACGCGCACGAAGTGTAAAGAAACGACTGGGGCGTAAATAATTCCTAGGTTTCGTTCTGTACGACTCGAGATCTTATTCATGATTGCTGATGTGTTACCCATATCATCACACATAACCCTTACCCTAGTCTGCAGGTTGTTCTTCTCAGCTCTGTGTCCGACCCGTTGACCTTTGAGACAAAAACAGGACGAGTTACTCGCCATTCTTGTCCTGCTAGAAAGAGATGCTCCGCACAGGTTTTCGTGCTTCGGACGCACACGACTTCAGCCCCTCAAGAGTTCTCCTGAGCGTCGCACGGCAACACAGCTTCACCCAGGCTGCGACCCTGTGACCCTATTTGTTCGATACTTCCGCTATCCGCCTTCGCACCCCAGCCCGGTAGACGCGATGGACCAGTGCAATATCAGCTTTAGGTTGAAGACATAAGCCTTCTTGCTTAGAGACCAGCGATTCTAGGAGCGGGAGGTAGCAGGCCTGAGATCAACAACTCTGAAGGCCGCCTCATCATGAGTCAGCATTTCCTTGCGCCAAAGTTCGGCCTGTCCTTTCATTACTTGGAGAGTGCCTCTGAATTTGAAAGATTCGTCTCTCTTCGTGACAAGAAGACACCAACGACGGACTTCCTATTACATCGCTGGCGCAGGCCATTGCGCCAGGATGCCGCTCAAAGATCCACTCGACCATCGACTTCACAGGGCGCTACACAGTGAGGTTTCCAGCATCAAACATCCGCGACAATAATCAACGACGAGCTCTTCCTCTGCCGTATTCATCACATCATGGGGCCCATCCTGCTCTCAACTCGACGTTGTCAGACCTATCGACAGTTCAGGATTACCTGTGTGTCGACACATTATCAGTTCGAGCAGAATGCCGATTTTGCGTTTCTGGGTACCTAGCGAATCCTATATCTCCGACTTGCAAAACTTGAGGGGTTCTGTAGCTGAACCTGAGTTCCATGTTTCTCGTGACAACGTAGCGGATGCATCTTTTGCCTCACCGACTATGAAATTTACATTGAAAGAGGCGGATTACGAATGGAATGTGGGTTAAGTTTGACCACTTGTCACATAAGATAAGCTCGGAGATTTTCGGAGTCATGAAGACTTGGTCTGGAGTCGCCGAGTACTGTAGCCTCTAACATCATACCTTCTATCTGACAAATCGAGGCATGGACCTTATTAGCAAGCCGGCATTCATTGCCGTTCAGTAGCGCATACGTCAGTAATCATCTATGTTCAAGTGGCCCGAAGACCATGAAGGCATAGTCATTTGCCCGGGAGAACATTATTTGAATCATAGAAGAGTATTGCAGGGACATATAAAGATTGACACGAGATGATATAATGTCTTACGAACAATACTCATTTCGCCTACATTCCAGTGCTATTCGGGTGAAAAGCACTGCTAGATTATTCCAAGTGCCATGTTCATCCTGCGGCAAAACTCGATGTACTGTTCCCAGTGTGTGCGGTCGGAAATGCCACTGGGCATTGTCGGGCCAACGAACCTCCCAACTCCATCCCCCTCAAGCGTTTTGCCGATCTCCCAATATCTTCCGCCGTCGACAAAGATGACTTCCCCGTTTCGGGTGTCGTCGGTCATTAGAAGCCCAACTGACCGCGCCACATCTTCAGGCGTGCTCAGGCTAAAGCCCGTGGGAGCAACCATGTCTTCGGTTACCAGACCGGACTTCGTCCAGTTTGGCGCAATACAGTTGATACGAATGGGGACGGGTAATGTAGAGGTATGCGGTAGCAAGCCTCGCATGAAACCTAACACAGCGTGTTTTGACGTCGCTAGACTATGTGGTTAGAAATATATCCTTCAAAAGCTGAAGCGTGGCTGGTTTGTGTTGGTATATGCTGACGTCACGGAACTTCGGAAATGATCACTCGGAAAGGGTTGACGCATTCAAAGAAAGCATAGTAAATGGTTTCAACCTACTGTAATCCACTGCCCCGAATCTCGTCCAAGACGACACAGATGCTGTGATGACGATGCTGCCCTGAACCTCGCGAGCCCGCATGTGATGTACCGCCAGCTTAACCGTGGAAATTACGCCATACAGATTCGTCTCGAGACACGACAAATCCGGTCCTTTCAATTGGCCGTCGATAGGATCAATCTCATCATCTATGAACCGGGTGCGAGGATTGACGCCTGCAAGCTCCAAGATCCGTAGCCTCATGATTAGCCGCGAAACCCTGGAACAGATTTGGTATCATTACCAGCATTTGCAAACACAGCATCAAGCCGCCCTTCTCGCTCCAATACCCGCGAAAACACACTTCGAAGGGCTTTCCAGTCACCGACATTACATTTTTCGAACGTGAATGTAGGCGACCGTGAAGTAAAATCTTCGGAGGCTGGTGGGGCAGTGAGATCGACGCTTGTTACGCGAGCGCCGATTGATAGCAGAAGCTTGACGACCCCTAGCCCGATGCCGGAGGAGCCTCCTGCCGATGACGATTAGTTTTTTGTGGGCATATAAGACTATTATTTGTCTATCACTGTGCTGTGGTCGCAAAGGGTCCTACGTTGAAGCATGGGATAGGAAGCTTGTGTGTTTGATAAAACAAGGCTAACCAACACAAATACAAATGCAAACTGGGAAGAGACTTCAAAAAGGTCACAATACCTGTGATCAATATGACTTTATCCTTAAGTGCAGTAAAGTCTGTGCTGTTGATCTCGAGGCTGGTCATGGTGGACGCTTTCGGCCGACTCTCTATGAATTGGACAATCAGTGGGTCTTTTGCGGATGAGTTTTGGTCGTTTCGAAGAGCAACATGACTGGGACATATTATCCCACCAGGTGTAGGGAATGATGCGATACAGACAGCTGCTGTAATTGAAAATGGCCGAAAACATGCGTTCTGCTATCCGGAAACCTATACCCTCGGTTAAGTGCTGCCGCGGCTTTTTCGCACAGGAGACACCTCAGCCTACCAAAATGATGCAATGATGGACCAAGAGCATGCATAGGAGCTCTATGATTTCCTAGGGAAGCATAGATCAGGCCTGATACCCCGCACCCTTTGCCTCTTCTTTAAACCTCAAACCTTGCATGTTGGGAAATGCGGGGTGTAGACATCCAAGCACCATGATGGTACACCGCTTTTCAGATGGGTCGGGAACCCTCTGCACTTCAGGCTGTTCGGCCAGAAGGCCCTGGCGTGCAATTGACGCCGCAATAAAAACAGGTTGAAAAAATTTGAAATGTTGAGTAGTGTGCGGCTAAAGTCGAAATCCCAGAAAATTCATGCTTCGATTGCAGTCCTGGGGCATTTGCCGCCACTGCAAAGATTATCTGGCTACCGATCGAATAAGAAACCCTCATGAGCGGCTGCCGTGCCGCATTGACAATACCAAGACTGTCTATCTACCGCCTACCCTGTCGCGAATTTGTAGTGCACCTGAGATTTCTTTTTGAACTCACCTCTGGACCAAATATAGTATTAGATCCATCTTCCTGGTGCCGACACATGTACTTGTTCATACTTTTAAACTATCCTCTCATACTCCCAGCCAGTTCGGCATTTCGCCGTAGTCGAGAGCGACATGTGGATATCGTCTGAAAGCCTTCATCTGGTTCATATTGAAGTGAGAAAAACTCCCCCTGAAGCCAGATGAATGACCCGGCTGGCGAGGTGGGGCTTGCAGGTAGGGGTGATTTAGCAGACGGGAGTCATTGGCTCATTCTCACGGTCACGGACCTCGGTCGTTCGGGGATCCGGGATCAGGGCTACCTGTGTTCGCGGCACGTCACGGCTTAAAGAGTCATGGAGAGATCAAACCGTTAATAAGCATTGGCTTCATGACCCAAAATCGGTATTGGTCTTGTAAGGGAGTACAGCATGGTTGAAAACCCGTTCGCTTCAGCATCTCGGCGTTAGGCGTCCAGGCAATGCCCGCAATGTGAACCGGCATTGAGACGGACCCCGCACGTTCTGACTTGAGCGATCGACATGAGAACCTGCTGTTTTTGACGGGATCAATAGCGAATCCAAGGCTACATGCATTCAGTCCGCCTCAGCCCGCATCTCTAAGGATAGAGCAAAGGCAAATGGGAAGATACAGAACTGCAACGCTGCAATCTTGGCGTAAAGTAGCGAGTTCAAAACAGGGTGCCTGACAAGCGTAGGATACAATCAACAATCGCAGGCCAGATTGAATAGAATGTTTTTCCATGATGCCTGGTCAACCCTAAAGTCAATTGCAAGGTATGCGCTACGGCAAAGCTTAGCTGCCCTACTTTCATCAGGCTTCTTGATAATTTTCCAGTGTTTAGAACTACTGTATCAACTTGTTGATCTCGGAATCCGCGCAACCCTTGAATACAAGGCTTTAGTAGGTTGGTTGTGGAGAAGCAGTTCTGTTAGTAATAATTCGACTAATCCAATCCCGGTGGACAGCGGGGAGCGGATTCTGACCTCAACAAGTTAATACTGTAATCTGCTGGAACACAGGGCAATTGGATGCTGCCGAGTACCACATCGTTCTCTGGAGATCTACAATGATACCGATGATCTAAAAGAACCGTATGACGGTCATGCCATATGGCCTTCCCGTGGAATCACGGCTTAATGTGACCTGTCACGTCCGGGGGCATGAGCAATGTTAATCACCGTAGGATTATTCCACCTGGGCCAAGACTTGGCGATAATTCATTGAAACGCTTCATGCATGCCGAGACGGACTTCGGAGATAGCAGACGTCATCTGCGAGACCTGAGCAGACAAAGGTTGCCAAGATCCTAAAGATCCAATATTAGACGATGTTGGAATTATGCTGAGATAATTAACCATGGAAAATAATTGCCTCCTTCATTTAAGAACGGCAGAGGACTCAATCACTTGCCAGAGGAAACCTTCCAAAGCGTCTCAACTCAAAGGTTCACTTGGGTATTGCGCCATCACCGTTACGACACTCCCCGACAATGTCACTGCCAAAGCTACCAGTCATCTCTGACGCGATCGAGGCACTCAAAGAGATGCCAACCGAAACCCGTCTGTTCATCAACGGGGAGTTCGTCCCCTCTCGCAGTGGGAAGACATTTGATGTTTTCAACCCTGCTACTGAGCAGAAGACAGCATCTGTTTTCGAAGCCGACGTTGAGGATGTCAACGACGCTGTAGCGGCTGCCAAAGCAGCGTTTCCAGCCTGGTCCGACCTGGCAGCCACTGAGCGAGGAGCATTTCTGTTCAAGCTGGCAGATTCCATGGAGAAGCACTTTGCTGAAATGTCGTATCTCGACGCCGTCAGCATGGGCAAGCCAGTGGATTCCGATGGTTGGTCAAGATCCCATAGCCGCTAAAGAATTTGCTGGTTGATACAAAAGAACAGTTGCGACAGCGGTTGCGATGAGTCAACTAAGGTATTACGCCGGAAAGGCTTCGGACATTCAAGGAGACAGCTCTCTGAACACACCCGGCATGCTGAACATTGTTTTGCGACAGCCGTTCGGCGTATGTGGTGCAATTACTCCATGGAACGCCCCAATTACCATGGTTGTTCAAATGCTTGGTCCGGCACTGATCGCCGGCAACACGTTGGTTCTCAAATCATCCGAGAAGGCCCCTCTGAGCCCCTTGGTCTTGGCCAAATGCTGCCAAGAGATCGGTTTGCCGAAAGGCGTTCTGAACATTCTCAACGGCTTTGGACGACCTTGTGGAGAGGCTATTGCGCGACATATGGACATCCGGAAAATCTCTTTCACCGGATCGACATCCACTGGTCGTGCCATCAAGAAGGCTGCTGCTGAGTCAAACTTGAAGAAGGTCACCTTGGAGCTTGGTGGCAAGAGCCCGCTAATAATATTTGAAGACGCCGATCTTGAAAAGGCGGTCCCTGCTGCAGCCTTTTCAATCCTTGTGAACTCGGGCCAGGCGTGTGTCGCGAGCTCGCGAGTCTTTGTCCACAGTGCCCTTGCCGACAAATTCATAGATGCTCTCAAGATCGAGATGGATCGGGTCGGCGCAGCTGGGGACCCGTTGGGCCGTGGTGTCCAGCGCGGCCCACAGGCAGATAGATTACAGTTCGACAGAGTCATGGGGTTCCTGGAAGAGGCGAGAACTACGGGCTTAGAGTTCGTCACGGGAGGGGGGAGAGTCGGAGACCGTGGATACTTCGTTCAGCCGACGATCATTAAAAACGCACCAGCCGACTCCAGGGTGATGAAGGAGGAAATATTTGGCCCGGTGATGTGCATCAATTCCTTTGATGATGAAGAGGCGGTGCTGGGGAGTGCCAACGATACCGATTACGGTCTCTACGCCTCGGTATACACCAGGGATATTTCACGCGCGCTTAGAATTGCGAAGAGGTTTGAGGCCGGAAATGTCGGTATCAACTGCACAAGCCCTACCATGACAGCTGACATGCCGTTTGGGGGGTGGAAAGAGAGTGGCGAAGGCAAGGAGGGTTCCAAATATGCTACTGACTACTGGACCGAACTGAAATCGGTGTATGTGGCACTTTAGTCTACATGATAACGGGAATCTCGAGTTGTTCGCATTTGCCATGTCACTCAAGCTTCCAGCGACAAATGACCGCTGCACAGATCAGAGGTGAGGAGATAATGTGCATGATTTGGTTTTGCACAAATGGCCACAGATGTAAGTTCTCGTTTCCAGAATAAAAATACATGTCCTGGACTCCATAACGTTGTGGTGGCTTGATCTATCGAAGTCTGTAAGACCCACCAGAGCCAGCCCGATTTTTGTCTCGTCAGTCGTAACATCCATGACGAAGCAACCTTGTGTGCTTATCTTTGGGTACCTATTTAAGGGAAGCAAAACCCCCGCTCAATTATGATTCATTCTTCCATTCCCTAACCCAATCCCATGCCATGTGTTTCTATGAATCTGTATTAGTCACTGGGGCATGATTGTGAACCGTCGCCTTCGTGGTTCCTTCCAACGACCGACCAGTGCATGCACCTCTGCACTTGTCTCAAGCACATACGGCAACATTTCGGCGCATGCACTTCCCAGACAAAACATCGATTATATCCATCCCAGCTTCGACTCGCTGTTTCGTTGCATATCATGGTGCATCAGCTTGGATACCGTAGAGCTGCTGCTTCCGGCGTGCAATGATATAACTGTGTAGGGGCTTCTCGAAGGTCTGTGGGGACCTTTCTCTCCACAGGCATATGTCCCTGGGCGAAACCGTCACCAACGTGCGTTGGTGTTGCGGCAGCCCACGGACAAGTTACTATTGTAAATAGGTTGTTCGATGGGCGGGACGATTGGCTGTACGAGCTGAGAGGTGTTCGGTTGGCTGGTCCGATTGGCGCTGGCACATCGAAGATGTTACATTGTGTTCTTTGAAGTTTCATCAGTTTTGGTTCCCAGTGTTCTAATTTACCAAATGCCCGGGGTCAGTCTCCATCAAAGGTGGGAGGGTGGTTTTGCGCGTCAATTAATCAAAAAGACGGCGGAGGGTGTTTGAACGGGCACCACAGCCGTGGTTGGCACACATGGTCTGCCGGTGATGAATGAAATAGTATCTCGATGACAATTGTTCGACGGGAATGGTCTCTGTTATTTAGTCGCCATATGCGGTTGAGCCACGTTCCATTGGTCAGGGGACCGTGAAGACTCATGATCAATGATCTTCATGGCGGGCGTGGCGCCAGCCCTCACCTTTATGGGCTCTTCAGCTCACGAAGAATGCTATGACCCTAAAAGATGACCACACTGCCTGCTTATTATGTACTTATTGGGGCCTAGCAGCCGATCAATTTGAAATGATCACTGCGGTCAGGGGCAGCTGAGGGGTAGCATCCAGTGTCTACCTGAAAATGCAAAGCGGTCACTTCATCACCAATGGACTCAGTGTAACACCAGCATCTTGCCCGATTCTTTCTTTAGTGTTAGCCGACTATCAAGGCTTGGTGGCGAGCCTTTTAAAATTCCGCGGGGGGTCATCCCCTTCGCTACGGATGGCTGGGCCCCTCCGGGTTCCCGGAACTCCAAAAGGTTTTGTGTGCTTGGTAATGAATGAATCTCCCCAGAAAGGTGGAAATTATTCGCATACTTAAAGCAGTGCTCTATCCCTTTTGAAGAAAGCAGTCTCTTCCAACATCAAACTTGTTTTAAGCCCGACTGAGAGAGCACCCTCAGAAGACCTCGGCATATATCGTCTTACAACCCCATCATATAACGTCCGCTTCCGAGTGCAGAAAATCACAATGTCGCTCAGCGATCATTCTCCCCAAACTCCTAAAGGTTCGTGAATTGAAGTTCACTGTCGCAGAAGATAAATATTCAACCCAAATTTGACCCGACCTGACCTTTAAGATTGTTCACCAGCTAACATTCCATGTTTCCGACAGACCAAAGTTCTCTGGCGACAGGTCGTAAGCACCCACGGCTCGACGACTCTGGAGACGAGGCCCGAGGAGATGCTCCAGGACTGGAGAAAGATCAGAGTCCGATACCGACCAAAGCAGATCCCCCAGCCGCGGTGCATCGGAGCGCCCCAAGAAAGCGAATTTGTCGCCCAAGATCTGCTCCCCCGGATTCAAAGCTTCGCCAAGGGCAAATGCTACACCAAGTGAAAATGATACAAGAAAGGCGCGTGATCGATGGCATCTTGGGGAACATCGCGCCAGCCGCTCGCCAGGAGGTGCTGAACAACGCTCTAATCACTCTGGTCCAATTGCTAGGGTTGGAGTCAGTGGTAGCGGTGGTACAGCACGAGGCCAAAATATATTCGTCAGGTGAAAATGAGCGGCTCAACCGGTTCCAGAAATTTGACCGCGGAACTCAACTGCACGGGCATAAGCAGAATGAACAGAGGCAACCTGCTTGCATGCAGCAACAAAACCCGATGACACCATCGAAGGAGGATGGACTGTAAAAGCTTTTCGTCGAGGTGGCGATCTATATCACGACGCGCCATCTGCCTTGTGCGGCTCGCTCTGTGAGGGTTTGTGAGGACTCAACGAGAGAGCGGGCCACGTGAGTAGCCCAGGCCCTTCGCAGGACAAAGATTCAGCGCTGCAGGAGCAATAATAGACTTAGTCGACTCAGGACCTTGATAGAGTAGTTAGGAAGGGATTAGAAATCATAAAAAACCTTGCGGCCTGGCGGATGCAACGTATCTTTTGAACCTGAATGCCTGAATACCAGCCCAAATCCCGTCTTTACGTGAGGGACCGGACACACTCCTTTGTAGCCAGGCGCACCCACCGCTCGTAGCTAGGTCAATCAAGCCACTTCAAGCACCCTTCAACTTTACGATCGAAGGACACTCAGGAGGGCAACTTGCTCTCACGCAATACTTGCCTTTATCATGACTTAATTTTCTCGTGTAACTGCTGACTCTCAGCAGTCGTGAAGATGATATCCCTAGTTAGGAAACTGGGACAATCCAAATGTCGTATACACCCCAATATGGCTCCGAAATGGCCCTAATGTATCCCCATGCCGAAAAGAAGTCCTGTCGTCATCCCATTTCAGGTAAATTTGTTGAACACGTTGTATAGAGATATTTGATGACGCTCTTCGACGGATTGGTCGTTGGGAAAACACTTTCTGGCAGTGTCTCCTGCAGAGTCACTCCAAATCTCCATGCCAACATGTGAACTTCATCATGATCAAAGCTCCAAACCAGGAACGTATAAAGTCCCATGCAGCCATCGAGTTAAGTTGACTATGACCCAGGGCTACAATAGATATATATATGCATTATCAAATCAGTTACTAAAACGAGATATTCGTGGATAACGAGGTTTTTGCGTACGTCCTGCTGAAAGCTTGCGTACGGACTGCAAGGCTGCTTATCAGTTAAATTGTAGAGTGTAAAAGGAAGTTAAAAAGGCAAGGTTTATTGAGGATTCTCATAGAGACTACAAGGTTATTTGTCCAGACGAAGAGGTGTTGCCTAGAGAACAACCCTGACGCCTTAAGAATTTACCTCAGCAGTCGGATATACATTCGAATTAGACAGCGCTAGCATAATATAATATAAACTCACTTAGGTTTTGTTATAGTTAGCTATCTAACAGTAGGGTCTGCTAACAGAAGTTAGGGATTAACGCTAATAAACAGGCTATTATATTATAGTCTAAGTTATAGGTTATAAGCTATATTATAGATTAATAGTTAGAAACTAAAGTAATTAGTTTTAGGTTTAATAAGTATTTATAGTTAAGATAAGCTAAAAGTATTTTAAAGATAAATATAAAATTAATTACTAAAAAACTATAGAAGTCTAACTATAAACTAAGCTTAAGTTATATTATATATAGGTTTAAATAATTCCTTTTATTTTATTACTAATTTTTAACTAAGTATTAATAAGCGTTTAGTAATTATTAGTAAACGCTTAGTATTACCTATTAAGTATTTAGTAATCTATATTATTTATTTAGTTTTATTTTATTATTATATAATTTATATTATAGTTCTTTTATTTCTAAATAAATCTTTATTAATCCTATAATTCTATAATATAAATATCTTATTATAGCTACTTAGTACCTAGATAAGTTATTTAATTATTATCTTTATAAATAGATTATAATATTAAATTTTCTTTTTAAAAATTTTATTTTTAAAACCTAATATAAGTAGGTTATTAGTTTTAAATTAGAGATCTATTAATTATACTTTCTAATTTATTTATAATATTAATACTATATTAAGTTATATTTCTAAAAGTCCTAATATACTAGTAATAATAGCGTCTACTTAAAGCTATTAAAATCCTAATATACTAGTAACAACGGCTTTAAGTAGAAGCTATTAAAATCCTTACTAAAAATTAAGTAAGTCGGTATAAATATAGGGTAGAAGCTATTATTTTCTAGTAATATAGAAGCTATTAAGATTCTATATAGTAAAATAGATAAAAGTAGGATATAATTAAAGCTTAAATAAAGGCGATTATAACGATCTAGTTTTTAGTCTTATACTTAGTATTAAGAGTCTAAAAATTAGTGAATAAGGTAGTTAATATTTTTATAATAGAGAAAGTATATAGAATTAAGAGGTAGGAAAGCGAGGTTATAAAGAGAGGATAGGAGGAATTATTTAATAGTAGTAGACTAAAGTAAGCTATCTATATAGCTAAATATAGAGCTATTTATCTATAACGCGTAGTATTCTATTTTAATATATATATTATATTAATATATAGTAGTAGTAAATAAAGTTATAGTATATCTATAAAACTACTATTAATTAATTATCACTAAAGCTAAGAGAAAAGTAGCTAGATTAGTTAGTAATATCCTAAGTATTATCTATAGCTAAACTAATTTAGAGTCGTTCTAATACCTAAACCCTATAATTAAGCTAATTACTTATATTATACTACTCTAAATAGACAGTTTATACTATTATATATACTATTATATTTACTACTATATATAAATATATAGGAGTATTATTAAGTAGAATATAAATAGGAAAATAATTAGTAGAAAAGAGGTAATATTTATAAAAAAGCTACTATAGTTAGAGATTTACTATAGATAATAGAGGTACTATATTAGTAGTTTTTCTTAATATAAACTATAAATAGATAGTTTGAAATAGTTTAGAGATAAATAGCTAATAAGTCTATAAAAGCTAGTTTAAATAGAAGCTTAATATACTAAGTAATAAACTACGTTTAAGATCTATATAAAGTCTAAATAGAACATATAAAAATAAGCTATAATAAGCTAATCTATATTACTAATAAAAACGAAAAACTAAAGCCTAGCTTATAGCTAGCCTATATAGGCTAGGCAGTATACTTAAAAAAGCTTAGTATCTACACACTTTTCAATATAATAACTCCTATTAATAAAAATAAGGTTATACTTTAGGCAATATAGGTAATAGTTAAGCGCATGCTAAACTAAGCTTAAGTAATATCTACACCTAACACTATTAGAATTAGAGTTAACTCTAATATACTAATAATAATAGCTTCTACTTAAAGCTGTTAAAATCCTAATATTAGAAGGGGGCAGGGTTTTGAAATTTCTAGCATTTTGACTTCAAGGCAATAGATTATATAAATAGTTTCTTAGATATTAGGTGTTATCTTAAAGGGAAATAGCTTATATAAGTAAACAGAAGTCTAGTTAGCTTTTAATAAAAAGGACTAAATAATTAAGTAAGAAACATACTTATTTTTATAAAATTCTTATTTTTCTTAATAACTTCAGTAATTAGTTCTCTAAAAGAGCTATTAAAACCCTTTTGCCTAACCTATAATAAAAATCTACTAAAACTTATCTTTTAAAAAACTAAGTGAAAATAAGCATTTAGGGTTAGGGTTAGGGTTAGGGTTAGGGTTAGGGTTAGGGTTAGGGTTAGGGTTAGGGTTAGGGTTAGGGTTAGGGTTAGGGTTAGGGTTAGGGTTAGGGTTAGGGTTAGGGTTAGGGTA